>OZ002740.1:361505424-366505424 GCA_963924295.1 Dioctria rufipes
TACGGTTTTTGAAAGATTCCACAAACGTGCAACGGAAACACGCGAGCGCAAGTGCGTTATCCTTTCGTTTCGTGTGGTTTTCAAAGAAATAATATTTCAGTCGTGTGTGAAATTTCTAGTAGCTACAACAAAAATATTCATTTTTAAATATGTACATATATATGATGAGGAAGATTAAGATGCAAATTTTTAGTTTAACGAAAATACAATCCGTGTATAAACTGTTTCAAAAAAGAAGTGAAGAGAGTGGTCTTTGGAATTTTAATTAAAAGAAATTTCATGAATAGAAAAAAGCATACAAAGTTCTACGGAATACTTCCATTTATCACCAGCGCTGTTTTAAACAGTATTAAACCATATTAAAAGTAATATTGGGAAACTTCCATGCAATAGAAATAGAAGTCTTATTACTCTAGCAGAAAAACGAAGCATTACTTCAAGGTACATACATATGTTTATTTAGGTATAAGGCAATTAAATACAATATGCCTACCCTAAGCGATTTAACAAGATAATGGTAAATAATATTACCTGCGTGTTAGTTCGTTATTTAAACACAATATTTCAATTACAATTTACAAGTTCTTTCTTTATTTAACTTTACTCTACTCTCACAAATTCACAAACAATTATCAAATCAACTCTTTAGTTATCGCTAGTACTGTACTTCTAGTTATCATAATCCAAATAGTATACTTCGTTCACTTTACTGTCTGAAATAAGACTCCCCTCCTGGATGTGAGAAGCGCCGTATTTATACTCTACAAATTATCCTAGAACCTTCCCGTAAAATCTGTTCTTCGAACGGAAAGTTTACTAAGATATCACTAACCTAAAGTTGCTACCATTTCCAACAGATGTCGCTTGTGACACTTTGTTGCTCGTAACACTGCCCACTTCTTAAAATTGTTTGCTCCGAACATCTAGTCTAGACTCTCCACAAATAGCTTGTTCTATAGCTCGTCATTTTCTCTCTTCTTCTTCTGTTGATTGCATTTGTCCACGTTTTCTGTCAGACGTTTTGAGGGTGTCCCAGTCTACTACATTCCCAGCATCGAAGGAGACCACGCGAAGGTGTAGTCTGTGATGAGGCCATTCTGCTGCGAGTCTGCTGCCCAGCTCGATATCTTTGCCCTTATTCTGGAGTTTCCATTCGTCGGTTTTTTCTGCAGTCCCTTTGGAGGTGTCCCGGTCTATTACCATTCCAGCATCGAAGGAGTGCTCTGTGATGACTGCATTCTGTTGTAAATACATTCATCCACTGAAACTTGCCTTACTCGTACTGCACTCCGAGAAGCTTGTCTGGCAGATTCATACGCTAATGCATAGGCTAGCGGTTCTGCTGTTGATTTCTTTCCTGAGAGCCTTAGTTCTTGTTGTAAATTTTGATCTGCAATAGCGTTCGCAAATGCTTCTATTGCCACTTCATTAAGGAAATCCGCATTTACGCTAGAGTATGAAAGATACGCTAATCTCTCCACATCAGCCTGCAGTTGTTGTAGTGATTCATGATGCTTTTGAATTCTGTTGCGTAACTGCAAGCGATATATTTATTGCATGCGTTCATCTTTATAGCATAATTCTATCGGCTGTACTAATGAAATGTAATCACGTTGATTTTCAATCGGTATAGTTTATAATAGCTCTGATGCAGGACCTTGAAGTGCTGATACCAGAGCTGTAGCTTTGTCTGCATCATTCCATCCAGTTATTTCGGAAGCTGCCTCCAATTGTATGTTGAAAATATGCTATGAATTTTGTACACCAAATATTGGATGTTTCATTCTACCTGTACCGGATATTTCAATTCCCTCGTGGCAAGGTTGTCGATGCTTTATCCTTTCCAAATCTACTTTAAAGTTGTCGAGCTGCACCGTGACACTTTGGACATTTTATTCCAATGTAGTTGATAAATTAGTGGGTGCAACTGCATTCATAATTTCTAATTTTATAAGGAATTCAAAAATTCCATTTTCCGCCTAAGAAATATTTAATAAAATAGAACCATATCTACTAAAAAAAAAATCTCAAAACATTTAACATCGCCAATCAAATACGTGACACACCTAAAAAATATTTTAGTAGTAAGAAAAGAAAAGATTGAGTTAATTAAATATGTTATGAAAAATTCTTAGATTAATTTTTTTTATTTAATTTCTTTGCAATAATTTCCCAAATGTTGTCAAGGTTTTTGTAAGTTTTTTATATTGCATTTCTGAGTGATCTTAAGTGCAAGTGTTTACTGAAAATGACGACGCAATAGCTTCCGCTGATGAGCGCAAGTTCGTCAGGCGCTTTCTTGGAAACAGTTCATATAATTTCCTTCTTGTTTGATTATTGATTATAATCATTAACATCCGCGCACCCTCGTTGGCAAAATCTTTTATAAATGGAGGCTTAAGCCTTATGTATTGTGCAATTCTTAGGGCTTAAAAATGGAAATTTTTGAAAAAATTAAGATTGTTGAATTCAAAAAAAGTGTAAAGGAACGGGAACGAGTGATGCGTACGATTTACTTTGAAAAAGTTGTAAAGAATGATACTCAAGAAGTTAAGCCAGTTGTATGTAAAGTGTTATGGCCCAATATAAGGAGATTCTTCCTTTTAGTGAAATAATTAGCAATTGCTAAACAGTAACCTCACATGGTATTGTTCTGTAACTGTCGGTTATTTCGCTGATTAGCTCAACAGCTGGCTGCGATGAGCGCTTAGTGGAGCAATCGACGACTACGATAACAACTAACCTAGCATGGTAATTGTTATGTAAAGCGGTTGCTTACTACTAAGAGACTCAGATGCAGCAATCGGTAGAACATCCGCGTTCTGAGCAAAGAAAGTTTACTTCCGAATATGGGGGCATAAAAGACCAATGACTAGTCTGGCGAGTGCCCGTTAGTTATCAGTCATAGTGGAGTCAAGTTTCGGTTCGGGTTAAATTGTTTCAGTTGTTAAGATAGGTCAGTTTTGTTGTCGTAATAAAGAATTAATGTGTTAAAGAAGTTTGAGAGTTTTATTCATTTTGGTTAATAATTGATATTTTCTATGGTTACTTATTCGATTGCTTCGGGACACGACGAAAGCATGTGTAGAACTATTTCAGTTCAAAAAAGGATGTAGCATTTAAAATTTCAAAAAGTACTGCGGGTACAAACGCAAACACGAGGACGAAAGGTCAACCATCATAAAGCTGAAGATAGAAGAGCAAAAAAGAAATGTAATAAAGACTATTCTGAAAACCAATAAGCTATCTGATGCTTATGCATACTAGTAATTTAATTCTTATTCTTAAAATTCTTGCTCTTAAATATAAATGCCACAATGAGCTCGATAATTGAATTTTGTTAGTTTTCTAAGCCTTTTGATGTATTTTCGTTAAATTTTTACTTTCAGTCTATATATCCAACGTTTCACGTAGTTTTAAGGTGGAGGTTTTTAAATAAATTCTTGTATTGAATTGTAATTTATTTTGTTTAATACTTGAAAAAATACTTCACTTCAGTTTAATGAAGTATTTGATACGTTACTGAATAAGGGAACCGGATGTTAAAAAATTTGAATATCTACATCTATCCTAAGACCCTATTTAATTTAATTTGTGAAGTGATTCAGAGTTTTTTCAGTTGGATCTATGTAGAATGGAATTTCGAACCCTAAATAATTAATTTAAAAGCATTTATTTCGACGGATCCACTTATTTATTTGTTGTGTACAGTTCTCCTCAGTTGGTACTTGGTGCTTAGACTGAAAGAGTCAGTAATATAGAAGTGAGCCCATTTTCTGCAGTGTATTTCTATGAACGTAGTCAGTCCGTATTATACATGTCAGTGGTTATGTCATCAAGTCGAGTCATCGTCGATTTTATATTCGAACGAGACGTTACTGATTATTGTTCCAGTTGCCCAGTTTTGTTTGTATGTTGACGCGTGAGTGCGGCACATGCTTTGACAGTTTTTTGGGTGCTTTAAAACTCAACAAAAAAGGAGTGGCGCTAGAGATTGTGTTCTCTTTTCTACGAAGAGTTAGATATTTGTAGGTACTTAATAGACTCAGAAATACTTAAGTAAAGATCTTGGTACTTAAGTACAAAGCTAAGTCTTAAGTACAAGTAGATAGACGCTAACACTTATGTTCAAGTACTAAGTAGGGGCATTTTAAAAGTATTGAGTAATAAGTCTTAAGTAACGCAAATGTACTTTAAGTAGTACTTAAGTCTTTTTTACTTAAGTATTGCCCAGCTCTGTCCAGGAATAACCCATATGATAAAAACGACTGTAAAGAAAGAAGGTAGAATACTAAATTTGTCAGGTTATTTTCAGTACGCCAAAATATGAATCCTATCGAAGAAATTTTAGAGAAATCCGCTGGATCACATTCTCTTCGTAACTGAAAAATATTTATTAGATAGAGTAGGTACTTACTCGTTTTCTTAAAACCATTCATAACTGCAACATTATGAATTGAAAGTGTAAATAAACTGATTAATCACTTAGTATCTCTACATTATGCACATTTTTAAAGAAAAATAGTGAAATTACGAAATGAGGTAAGTAATAGCCAAGTTCAATCCATTGTTGAATTGTGTGGAATGTTTTCGATGTAAAATTCTATCTCACTGACATATAATAAGAATTGACTGATCGTTCTTGCCTCAAAAATGGCACAAATTTTGAACAGGCTGTGAAAACCCTTTATTTAGTTCGTGCAAAGTAAAATTTAACGCGCTCCAAATATTTAACATTAAAATCGTTGGTAAAATTTTGACGTGTGCTAATTTGGAGAAAACGAATTGTTTACAAATTTATCGCTGAAAAACTTCAAATTGCTTATAAAATTCAGATAAACGTTTTTATGATTTACAACCTTCAATTTTTGTAAATCTATATTTACAAGATCGGAATGCAAAGGGGCGTTTTAATAAAGATGTAAGATTTTTAATATTAAGTGGATAAACGTTATCAAAGTTTTCCTGATATTTAGTAGTTTGAAGACATGTTTTGTAATGCAAATGTATTCAAGGAGAATTTGCGCATTGCACCTTCTGACTTTGATGATTTGCTCGAGTTGGTGGAAGAACATGACCAAAGTAGCCCCAAAGAGAAGTTGGCGATTGTATTGGAGTACGTATTTTATGAAAACTAGTACAAATTTTAAATTCTCTAGTTGTATTTAAATATTCGTA
This sequence comes from Dioctria rufipes, assembly GCA_963924295.1. Taxonomy (NCBI): domain Eukaryota; kingdom Metazoa; phylum Arthropoda; class Insecta; order Diptera; family Asilidae; genus Dioctria; species Dioctria rufipes. The sequence goes on from OZ002740.1 coordinate 361,510,603, forward strand.
GATATATAAGGAGCGGATCTTCGTAACGCCATGTGTCGTCTGTATACCTCATAAGCAAACAGAATTTCGGGGTGATTTTAGATGAAGTTTGCAATGCAATATGTGCAGCATTACAGAGCGAGTGTTCACCATTAGACAAATCGTTATTTATCAGCATTGCTAACGATTTAGATGCGATATGGAATTTTCCGAATTGCATCGGGCCAATCGATGGAAAGTATGTGTTCATTAAGTATATCAATCAATGTTGATATTGGAGCATATGGCAGTGAAGGCGATGCTTAACGTCTTCTTGGGTAGTAACTTGGGAAAAGGCATTTTGAAAGAAGAGCTAACTTTTCCGGAGGATATGTTCATTGGAAATAAGAAGATCCCATACTTCTTTGTTGGAGATGATGCTTTTCCGTTGTCGAAAAGGATCATAAAGCCATATGCGCCCAGAACACCAAGACGTTTAACCGATGAAGAACGAATTTTTAATTACCGTCTGAGCAGAGCAAGACGATGCGTAGAGAATTCATTTGGTATTCTATGCTCGAAATTCTTGTGCCTTGCCAGAACAATGCTCTGTGGTTCAGATCGCGCACAGAAAATTATAGCTGCATGTTATCATTTGCACAATTATCTATTGCGTATAAGTAAAGGAAGTTACTGCCCAAGGAGCTGTGCTGACTATTACGACGAAGATGGAAACCTCATCGAGGTAGAATGGCGGAAAAAAATTCCGAGCGATTCATTATTTGTTGCTGGCAATATCACATCAGCTAATGCTGGTCGTCAAAACAATATAGGGAAAGAAATCCGAGATTACCTGAAGGATTATATCAATTCGGTCGCTGGTTCTTTATCATGGCAACGACAAGTTGTCTTTTTGGAAGATTCAAATAAAAACTGAGTTTCGTAAAATAAATTTTTTATTTAATTTTTCTGATTTTGAGTCTGTGCAAAGGTGAGCCTTGTGAATTTCATATTCACTTCCTCCACTCTTTCCTCTGGAAGCTTTTGTAGCATTCTATCTAAATTGGCCTTCATCGTCATATATTTCAGTGGCGGTTGCGCTGGAACAGATGTTATCTGCTTACGCAAATCCAATAACTATGCAATATTTCAGATATACTAGAAGCGGTCGTAGCGAGGACATTTTTAGTTGATGGCACTTTCACCGGAAGTTTCTGCGCCTCTAGAATCTCTGTGGCAGTCTTGCTTACCAAGGGAGTTGTCCAAGTTCTGTAATTCGCAAATATAAATGAACAACATGAACTTATTCTCTCGTGGAAGGCTCTATGAATGGCATGCAATCAGTGTCTTCGTTAATAATATGTTGAACAAGATTATCGAAAACATCTGAATCAGCAACGCTTCCAGACTTCTTAGTGTCTTTGACACGGGTTTGATATCGCATGCTGTTTTTTAGCGACTTCCATACTGCCTTACAATCTTCAGCTGAAACAAGAAATATTATGATATTATAAAAATAACAATAAATAGTTCATTACTTACTTGTTTCTTCCATTTCTTTAGCAACATAATTCCATGCAGCTGCCACGGCATGACTGATGATGTAACTTATTTTCCAGCTTCGAAATTGCCAGTTTTTCACGAACCAAACTTGCAAGGTGTAATTTCTGATACGTAGTAAATGCCTTATGTACATTTTTCCCTTAATTTTGGCGGCTGAGGGAACAGAATTCAATTTTGCAGTTGTAGCTTGAATCTCTTCTTCCAAAAACTCAACATCTCTTACGTCGTCATCGTCGCCGCGAGAGTAATTCATTTTTTTCAATTGTGAGAGGTGTTTAACCGTATTTAGCAAGATCTTCGTAGTCTACCAACTTTATATACGTACTACATATAAAGGCTTGAAAAAGTTTAGTGAGTGCAATAAGCATAAAAACGAAATTTACCAGCGCTAAAATTTGTATGGAAATATCACATTTTACGCGAACTCGATACTAGGCTTTACATAAAAATTGTTTAGGAAGTTAAACTTGTTTCAATTATCACAAAAACTAATTTTTAATATTACTGAAAAATGTTCTCATCTGCAGATTTGATTTCAAACATAATTAAGTTTGAAGGAAATAGACGTACATATATGTAAGCAATATAATTGTCTGAACGTCAATTCCAATGCATTCCATTTAATATAATCGTACTATTTCCAAAATTGGTTCCAGTTTAACGTACATTTTGAGGTCGAATGAGACAAATAAATTTCAACAAAAATTTGTGGCATTTTTGACTACAGGAATTAAATAGGAAGGCTCAGTCGATGCTTATTATATCTCAGTGTTCTATCTTCACAAAATCCATGAAAGCAGCATTCTTATGGCCGAAATATAATGCGAACCTAAACGAGTACAACCGCGAGGAGGTGTATAATATTATGAAGGAGGAATGTCATAATATCACAATGACCTTAGATGTAAAAGAAGTAGATTTTTTCTCAAATTCTTCACATGTTTCCAAACAGATTGCAACTGAGGCTGGTTGCGACTTACTACTAAATGATGATGATAAAGATGATAATATGTATTAACAAAATATTCAAATAAATGTGGAAATAGAGTTTTATACATGTTCCTATTATCCTGATAATAATATTTTATAATGGTGCAGAGTCAAAGAACTTCCATTATTATCTAACCTAGCCCGACATATTTTCTGCATCCCAGCATCCAGTGCAGATATTGAGAGGTATATATATATACTTGTACTCGGATGATTCCATATTTATGCGTGAAGGTCTTTGGTATGCACCGGTAGGCTTCGAATCCAGACCCAAAAATTATAAGTCAATATGTTGCAGTTGACCACTGACGCGCTCTAGGGATATACATAAAGACTGTGCAAGAACAAAACGAAAAACAGAAATGTAAAGAAAAAATAATTCAGTCGTAAAAAAATTCATTTCTTATTCCGCATTCACAATGCAGAGTGGAGTAGAGTAGCGTAAAGTGGCAACTGGCATCCTTTTCTTCGCACACAGTAGTGCATATGGCCATCTCTGTTTGGCTCAGAGTAGCGCAGAGTGGAGCTGCATGAAAATAGGTTCTATTCTAATTTCACGCTGGCATTTCCGAAAGCTTACAAACTGGAATTACGAACTACTAGCATGTAGATGGCGTGGAAAAATCGACATACTTCTTTTTTTTTATCATAACTAACATGTTTTAATGTAATTTTCTGAATTTATATTTTTTATGAATGCTAATAAAAAACAAGAGGTCTTTTTTTGCAAATTTTATGATTTAAAACCTAAAAAATTACGTTAATTTTTATATAGTTACGAAACAATAAATAACTAAATAATTAGTTTGTTTTATTAGTATATTATTAATATTGATTTTTTTTTATAACTTGTTGCATAAGGGGTTGTTATTCAAGGACTGGACGCAACAACGTAAATTCTTACAGGTTTCCAGGAGTATCAAAGAAGCGAAATTTAAAGGAACACTAAAAAAAAAACACAATTCGACTTTGGCTGTCAGACTTATGGCAAAATAAAGTTTGATGGAGGTAGCATAGATTTAAAATTTGTTAGAATATGCTCTCGACATTTCATATCAGGTAATTTATTTTTGCTTGCCAGCGTACTATTTAAATTGAATATTCTTATAAATTTGAACAGGGAAAAAGGTGAAATTGGAGGACGAAAAATATCCGAATTGGATACCAACTCAAGAATACGTATATTAGAATTTAGTTTATGATATATATATTCACTAATTTGATTATAATAAAAATATAATTGAGGTTTGAGTGTTTTCGTTACTCCCTTTTAGTATGTATTAAAATTCGTGATAGGTTTTATTTATTACAAAGGAAATTGATGAGAGTTTATCATACTACGTTTCATGTAATATTTTTTTAGCTTGCATTATTTTAATGAAAGAAGAGCTTTAACCAGTTCATATAGTTATTTGCACTTTTATCATTAATCACATGTTCCAGTCGAGTGTTATCACAATGCTTAAATACAACAACATAAATAACGAAAACATAAAATTCATTAAAAAGAATAAAAACTTGGTAATAATAAGAATGTTCTTGTACCAAAATTAAATTCCACTTCTACATTCAATGGGGCAGTCTCGCCTTTTAAAATAATTTTTAAGACTATCGTTCCACAACGGCCACAGCTAGCTATGCCATCAGGAGACGCACCAATATATGGATACTCTTTTGAGAGAAATAATAATTAGCGACATCAAAGTATCTGGAAAAATGTAAGACTTAAATTAGATATTTTTTAATAAAAAAACAAAAGAAATACAAACTATCTACTTTTTTCTATTAAAATAGCAATTAAAGAAACCCTGAGTATTGAATTATTATAAAAATATCAACAACATTACAATTAATTATAATTTTTTACCCAACATTTGAAGGCAAAGCATCTTTACATCGTTTTGTTCCCAATTTATATGGATCATAGCCATCGGAAAATTCATACATTTTTCCTCTATACCCATTACTAATATCACAATTCATCCTGCAATATATAATTCTAATATTATTTATTAATTTAGTACGAAATTGTTCACAAAATTGCTCACACTTAAATATTTCACCGGCAGCTTGTGGACAACCAAAGCAAATAGTTGTCATTTTGACGTTTAACTCTTTATCTGATGGTGCAACATGTGTCCTTTTTCGAATGTATTTTTTGACAAAGACAAGCATGTTTATTTGGCGTCGCTATGGCATTTTGTTATATTAATTTCAAAGTTCAATGTTGATTTGGCGTTGTTATGGTGATTTGTTACGTTTAATTTCCAAGTTTGAATTTCACTCTGCGCTGTATTGTGAACAGCTTCGCTCTGGATTTAAAGCATATTCTGCTCCACTCTACATTGTGAATGCGTCATTAAGATCATAATTTGTACAGAATATTTTACATTAATTAACTCACTTTAAAATTATTTGCTTTTAACATAAGAAGTTGTACAACGGTTTTATCAATTGTTTCTGCAGCTTCATTTACCAACTTTTATTGAAATATTTGATGTCCTTTGTTACGCCTACTTTCTTTCTAAGTTCTCGTTTAGCTTAATGGCTCTTAACATTCCCATGTTTTGGGAATTGCAAGTTGAGAATCAAAATCAACACTATTTTCCTCGAACCACTTTAGTTTTTTGTTTGTTTTTTGTTTTTAGTAATGGAAAGTTGCTAAATCTGGTCAAAAATTAAGGATCTGACATGAGATTGATAAAAAGGCAAAATACGAAAATACACTTTTCCAGACACTATGTAATATATATGTGAATATAGGATGTTTCACTATCGGTTCGCATAACTCAAGCATTTGATAGCTGAGGTGGAGACAGACCAGCAAAAGATTATATAATTATATGCCGTGAACAGGAACGAGAGGGAGGGGGGGGGGGGGGGAGGGAGATGCGCCATTTAGACAGTAGGGAGGTTTAAGAATTTTAGTACTTTTTCTAACTTTCTTGATATACATCCTATCAAAGTTAAATCCTTCGAAGTCGACTGCTTCGAAGCATAAACGTTTTACCGAAGTTTCAAAGTATGAATGTTTTATCAGTTCTTCGAAGCTTCGTTCGAAGCATGAACTGTTCCTGGTAAATTATAATATTCCAGGTGACTTGAAATAATTTTTGAATATAAGAATACACAAAATATATTTCAACGGGGCTCAAAGCTTTTAACGTTAATTTCACACTCTTTTTTTTCTTGTCTTTAGTTAAAATTTGCCACAGTTACACATGTTGGATGAAAATACACTTTTCGAACTTTATATAAAATCAATATGGCGGCACCAAAATGGTGGACGAATTTTATCATTTATGGTCAGATTCGACTACAAATCGATATTTGTTTGATTTTATCTTCACTTCATAATTACGATAAAATTTTAATAGTTCCAAGATTTAAACTTTGCTTGCCTATATGAATAGTTTCAATATTTGACCCAACTGTATTCTATATTTATATTATATTTATTTATTATATTTATATTTATATTTTTCAATTTGACAAAAGAACATAGGTAGGTACTATATAAATTATTTTTTAAAACAAGCTCAGTTGATATGATACCGGCCACGGTCGCCGTGGCTATGTTGCCTTAGACGAATGCCTTCTGTAGATTATCGGAGTTTGGGAATAACAAGCCGTGAATTTAACCACTATTAGTGCATCAGATCATGATAGTTATATTTGTACACATATGAATAAGAATAAATTAGATCATCAATGAATTGAACGCATTTCGAAAGCTTGAAAGTATTTCAGCAACGAAGTTAATTCTAAAAATAGGATATACTTACGTACGAAGTATAATTCAAAAAAAAGATTAGAGGGAACAAAAAACTGTAATTTATTAAGTCTAATGACAAAAATGTTGGTCGTTAAATATATCGATAAGAACGCCATAAAAAATTAGCTCTGAAGATACAAAAAATTAACACTATAAAGAAAGGACTTATAATTTTTTTAAGAGATTAATATTTTAAAATAAAAAGTAAATTTTCAACACATTTTCTGACGACAAACAGTTACGTTATTGAGATGCTATAGCGCCCGCTGCCGAAAATACTGTTTCTGATGCTACATAAGTTGCCGGAATACTTCTTTGCTATCAGTGCTAACTGGGGGAGCTTCTTTTCGCGAGACTAACCCAACTGAAAAGGGTCCATGTTAATTTAAATTTGAGCCTCAGCTAGGTAGTGCTCGAGTTGCAAACTTGTGTTGGAAGTATGGTGTTCATTTTGAGGTTTCATGAAAAGAAAATACAGGGATTTCAGCTTATTTGTGAACTGATATCGCTCTTTGTATAATCTGAGAATTCCGCTAAGAGTTCTATAAATCGCGGATCTAAAAATGATGACCTCTGGGTAAGGGAAACACATGAAGTAATCCTATGCGAAGTTAATCCCATACCGACTGCGAAGCAAATAGTTGAGCTCGCCTTCCCTGAGTTCACCTTAGGAACTAGTGCTCGAAATTGGAAGAAGCCCTACACCCCGATTAGAAATTTTGAATCAAACATATAATACGCAACAGATTTCATCAGGATATAATAAGAATGTAAATGATATTTTTGAATTGAGCTATGAAATTTCAATCATATTTTTAAATTTAAATTTTAAAGCGCAATTTAATTATTTTTCAAATAAATATATACATTAAACAATTTTAAATTTGGATACAGTTGGATTTTACAGTTTGTTTTAATATTTATTAATTCTATTGAACGTGCCCATGGATTGCTGCAAAGGTTGATATATCGGGGAAAATTAACTGCACTATCCAACATTGTCCCAAATTTCGTACATTTGAATTAACTCTACTTCTTTGTCATACTTCGGTATTTCATTGGTAAACCGTTCTTGTTTCGAAAGGCTCAACTTCCAAGCCCTAGACGATTTCATATCGAATACTTAAGCAAAACTAATTTATCCCTTGGTACAATTTGCAACCCCTTAAATCCCTATATCGTTTATAAGTCGAATCGAGCAATAAATGGCAAACATATTGGTTTCGCCATCTTTAAATTCTAAGTTTTGATCAAATATTCGTAGTCTCCTCATCCCCGACAATCTTAAGATATTGATTTTGAGTCGAATCAAGGGCGGATCCAGACATTTGATCTGGAGAGGATAAAATAAAAAAATTTTAAAATTAGAATTGAATATAAGAAAGAAATCAAGATTTTTCAAGTAAGCTATTTTCTGCACAGTCTGAGCTTACTTTTGATAGTCATCGAGATCATAATTTAGCTAATTTAAGCTATGATCCGGGCACAGAAGCTAAAAGGTAGCTATAGGAAAGTTTTTGTAAAAGATAAAAAATTGGAATGCCTTGTATTGGAATTAATTATTTTAAAAAAGTTCCTGCTGTACCTTTTCTTCACAATTAAATTTATTGTCTACACGTTTTGTTAAAGTAGATTTTGCAGAAGCTAATTTGGTCATTCAAGATTATTTCGTGCAGTTGTTAGCTTATTTTGCCTGCAAACAAATAAGCTCCAGCCTGCACAAATAGCTTAAGCTCCAGAGCATAAATTTTGAACGCGGCCATTAAATATAAATTTTGGCTATTTATGGGAATTTTAATGGAATTTTTCCCCCCACTAAATATTCTATAATTATTTCAAGTTAAGTCTCTGTTAAAATATGGGGTTAGTTAGGAAAACTATGGACTACACAGAAAAATACTGATAGCTGTTGCTGTTAATGTAATCTATAACGATATCAGTAAATTAAAAACAAACAAACAAAAATTTATTTTACCTTATTCAATTCAAGGAGTATATTGACTGACTTTTCGACCGATAAAGTATCAAAAATAATTTTCGAAGAAAGTTTAGAAATGAACAATTGGTGCCAGGGAAATTTTTATTGTCCTTTTCACTGGGATAAAAAAGTCAGTGTTTTGTTATTAACACTAGCAACTGTTCAGTTTTTGGTGGATGGGAGGGACAAAATCTTATAAAACTGCATATTTCTTCAAAAACATTTCTGATGCAAGCTATCTTTATTCCTTACAAATGAAGGCCTCTTTAGCAGGTATAGTAATAAAACAATACAAATATGTATGAATATTGTTAAGAGATGTATTTACATTAACTAATGAGTGGCAAGATTCTGTGGTGTTATATGGCCACTTGGAACATTAAGCGGGAAACAAAATGCGACGGTCATCAACGCTGCTAAATGTCAAAACAGTTAAGCGGAAAGTGGGGTCAGGTTTGAAGAAAAATAGAAGTGAAGTATTTCTTGGAAAGCTGGACATTTAGTTATCATTTCGTATCATTCCTTTATCGGTGTACAGTAAGAGTGCTACAGGATGTTAAGGGGAAATTTACCAAAATCATAAAAACCCTCTCCCTCCTAAAAGACATATTTTGGTCATTCATAGCTCAACATCCTCTATCAGCTCCTGATTTGAACCATCAAATCAAGGCGAAATCGACATCGGCGCAGCAAGCATCATGATGCTCAGCTAAACTCCAACGCTAACCTCAATTTACCTTAATTTACTCGATTTTCTTTAAAAGAAATGCATTCGGAGGTAATATGGGAGCTATTCTGTACATTTATTTTTTATTCCAGTATGTTGGCAGAACTGTCACAGCAAGTACCAAAGTTTGAACTATTCCAAACCACTGATATATATAATATGGACTGATTAACTTTCTATTTCATGTGGGCTCAGTTGCTAATGTCAAAAAAAGTTCTTACGCCGGTGCCAACATTGAAAAAAATCATTGGCGGGAAGTTGAAAATTGAGCGTGCAGCTGGAAAAGCGATTATAATAAAACCATTCGAATTTCTGTTGCATATCTAATAAATATATTGCGTTTGGTAAAACAATTTTATCAGCAATTACCCCAAATAATTAATTTAAAAACATTTATTTCGACAGACCAACTTATTTATTTGTTGTTTACAGTTCTCTCTCAGTTGGTACTTGGTGCTTAGACCGAAAGAGTCAGCAATATAGAAGTGAGCCCACTTTTTGCAGTACATTTCTTTGAACGTAGTCTGTCCATATTATATATGTCAGTGTTCCAAACCGACAGCAAGCATCTTTACAGTAAGCATCATGATGCTCCGAAAAAGCCTTTTACCATATGTTCTCCATTATATAAAACCGAGCATCACAGCTGATGCTTGCAGCGCCGATTGCGATTTGGCCTTCAGTTGTGGACCGCTCTGTACAGCTGTATCTTTCCGTTTCAGAATGAAAATTTTATTAGCATCCAGATATCACCGGAATTCTTTTATTAATATAATATAAATTTTTGATCCCGTAAGCATAGTAAAATTTGGTACCACATGAAATATATATTATACACTTCTTCACTTGTCAGTCTTAATGCTGATGTTTTTTACATAAAGCTAGCTTGTATTTTGTCAAACACAATAATTTCCTGGGCTGGGCTGCAATTTATTGCAAAAATTAAAAGGCAACGGTTTTAAAAAAAATTTTTTCCAGTAATTTATTTTCAAACCGAAGAGTGCTACATAATTACACAGTAAAAACTAATCCCTGAAGTGAGTGGCAACAATTTGTGCCACAAAGGTTAGGTATTTGTCGATAAAATTAGGGAAAGCTCCACCTTGGAAAACCTAAATTAGTTTTTTATCTCTAAAATGTAGGTTGGTTTTTCTCCCTCAAATAGAAGGAATTTTTGTTTTTCCCCCTTAAATTTAGGGAATACTCCCTAAAATGTTGGGAATTAACAAATTCTTTTCCCCCAAAATTTAGGGAATATTCCCTAAAATGTAGGGAATAGGTGATAGCACCACGCTCCACCATAGGTGATAGAACACCACCCCCTTTAAAAAACATAAGAATGAGCTGAATAGCTCATTTCTTATGGCCCATACTACTAAGTAGTACGGAACAGTGATGGGACCTCAGGCCAAAATTAGCGGAGTAGGCTGGCTCAAAAATCGCAGTAGATTTGAAAAAAATTGGAGTAGAATTAAAAACACTTTCCAAGGAATAAATTTATTAAAAAAAAAAGTTTCAAAATATATGAAGTACCCACAATTGCAGGTAAAAAAGTACAAAATCATTCAAACAGCAAAATATTCCATTCAAATTACTAAGTTAATAAGACTTAGGGAACATAGGAACAACAACAAGTTTGTCATTCCGTTTGTAACACCTCGAAATAATGATGGTAGAGCAAAATGGATTGGACCCATTCATAGTATTAAAAGTTATTTTGATTTTTGCATGTCCGTCCGTTCGTCCGTCCGTGCGCACGATAACTCGAGAACGCGTATACTTAGAGAGCTGAAATTTTGTACACGGACTTTAAAAAAAAAAGTAAAATTAAGTTCGAAAATGAGACAAATCGGGCAAATCCTTCGTGGGGTTGCCATATAAAAATTTCGTTTTCCGCTATATATTTGGACACTGCCTGAGAATGCGTCGACTTAGAGAGCTGAAATTTCGTACATAATGTTTTTTCTACATTAGCAAATAAAATGTCAAAAATCAACTAAATCGGGCAACTCCTTCTTGGTGTTGCCATATAAAAATTTAGATTTTTTACGTATACTTTGAAAAGTATCAGTCCAAGACGTTTTTATTGTACTAAAAACTTCTGCAGAATACGAAATCCTATAAAATTGGTTATAATAATTTTTTCTGTGCGACAAACTGTTCTAGAAAAATATGCGAAAAACAGAGAGCTTAACATTTCGGGAATTTTAAGTACTTTACACGTTTTCTGGTGTCAAATACCTGAATTCATTGAGTTTTCCATTGATTTGCGGAAATTAAACTGATCTTTCGTTTATATCAGAGAAAATTACATTTATTTTTAGGGACAAATGTGTCTTAAATTTAGGGAATAGTCCTATTATTTTTTACAGTGTAGGTAGGGTTAATATAAGTATAACCCTCTTTGATTTAAATTAAATATTTGGAAGAAAACTGTATCTGATATTAATTACCCCAACATAAGTACTACTTTTCATCAATGTACCCGACTTTTGAAAGTTTTAGATAACAAAAAAAAGAAAAAGAAAAAATGTAAAAATTTCTCTTGTACTGAAAATTCCTTAATGATTGATATATGTAATTTTAAATATTTATATTTTGAGAATAATTTAAGACTAAAATAAAACTAATAAATATAAAAAATAATGAGTACCTATTTGTGATCTAGATAGTCATTAAGTGAAGGGAGATTTTATTTTCTATTTTTTGATGCTGATTTAGAAGCAGTATTTTCGAAAAAACAAAAAAAAAAACAAAATTCTATATTCTATTTCATTTGATTAGTGTATAAATTTCAAGAGTATAAATTTTGAATTACTAGAGCTCTAGGAGGGCGAATGCCCTTCAGTTAAATCGGGCCATAATGATAAAATTCGACCCCATCTTGATTTTATATTATATAAAAGTATTAAAGTATATTGTCATGCAAGAGCAATAAGTATGTCAAGTGTTAGCTCAATGGTTTAACGGAAAGTGGGTCGAATTAGCATCACAAATTTAGAATCACAGTCACATGGTACCTTCGATGGTTCCAATTTCTTGCGTTCGAAGGTCGAGGCTTCGTCCCTCGAATATTCTCTCGAATTTTCGGAGCTTGGAAAATCAACAGCCCTAATCGGGACCTTTTGGGGTATACAAGTTTTTAATACTGCTTATCTTTAAATATATTTTTGAACTGTTGACATCTAAGCTCCAAACTTAACAGCTATGTCTCATCATACCCACATATTTCTTGAATTTCTTTAAAATATCCTTCTTGGGTTCTGGGTATGAAATTAGAACCTTTCAGGCGTCCATCACCTGGTAACTGATTAATCTTAACCGTTGCTCGAATTTATTTAACACCTTTTATACGGTAGATTAGGGTTGTTTGAACTTTTTTGCTGTTTGATTTTTTATTAAATGGTAATTTTTCTCAAAAAAGGACAAACTGATTTTTCTGTTATCTAACTGTTTCGAGCTCATTTTTATTTCTACTATCGTGATCAGATAATCGAGCACTTCAAATTATTCTACAGCTACACACTTTCGTAAACCAATGCATCAAAAAAGACGTATTGGTGAATCATTTTTTCTGCGCACTAGTCCCTATTTGTCGATAGAAGCAATATACAGTATCCTTGTTGTAGCTTTAAAAGTAGGGATTTGCAAACCGAAATGGCGACAATAAAATTTCGTGCCCAAAAATGAACAAATCAGTCAATTTAAAAAAAAAAGCTGAAAACAGAAATTATGTGGAGTGTTCCGCATGAAAGTATCTAAAATATTACTGCATTATTCCCCAATATCAACAAACAACAAAGTATTCAGGAACTTCTCCAGGTAAAGCTTAGTTTCAGAATTACGGGCAATAAGGATTTTAGAGAAAACCCACAACCGCTCACAATTTTGTAGAAGTTTTGCCGATAATAATTCTGTTAACTTGAAACAATATCTTATTCAACTAGTTTTTTAATTATTTGTTGCTACATATTTCATTTCAATAAAACTAGTTGCAGGGTTTTCAATTCAGGAAGAGTTCCTTGTTCTTTTGTATTTTTTTTTTCGCCACCTAAATTACCTAATTAAATTTTTGTATTCATCAGGTTGAAAAAACTTTTCCTGCTCTCCGTCATAGTTGTGGCTTTTTATCTGCGATAACTGCTGGAATATATCTATGTATGTGACCAAATTCTGTATCTATTTAAGAACTGAAAGATACCATCCAATTAGCTACTGCAAAAACCATCTACAATTATACCTGAAAATGATGAAAAACTTCGTCCAGTAAACTCGAGGCGGACATATAACTGATATAGTACTGTAAGGACAATTTTAAGTGCAATATATCCAAAATAGAGTGGAAAATTAATGAACATTAGTTTGAAATTTGATTATTTAAAAACAAGTTTACCTTTGAGCTTTAATTTAATTATAAGAAATATGCGGTCAGCACACAAAAACATTTTTGAATTAGATTTTAATTAAAAATTTTGTTCTGTTGGGTAATGAGTTGTGGTAAGTAGTAAAAACTAAGAATAATAGGAAAAAGAATACAAGCATAAAACCTTACCTACATGGATACTGTGGACCGTGATTTTAATTTTATCTGCTTGTTTAAACTTATATCATAATCTTAGTATTTTTATAGTCCTTCCTTTGTTTATTTTTATGCTCCACTCAAAAACTCTCTCTAAGCATACCAAGTTGTTGTTTTCATCTTATTTTGGAATCATATTGTAAATTTGCCAATTTTCTAGTTATTGTAAATTTTTTTTTTTTTTTAATTTCTAATCACTATGACGAACAAGTAAAAAAAGCTAGAATTGGTCTAAGACCAATCCTTATGATACCATAGCTGAATGCCCGTATATAATTTCGTATAGCCTTTTAGTACAATAAAAACATTAAGGGCAGGTTGTTTTCAAATGTACCTATATGCGAAAAACCTATATTTTTGTATGGCAACACCAGGAAGAGATTGCCCGATTTAGCCCAATTTAGAAGTTTCAGTTGCTATTTTTATGAGAACGCCGTGTACAAAATTTCAGCTTTCTACATCAATGCATTTTCAGGCAGTGTACAAATATGTAGTGAAAAACGAAATATGTGAATGGCAATCATATTCCATTTTCAAACTCAAATTTACAATTTTTTTAGGAAAACTGTGTGCAAAATTTCATATCAGTCTAAATAATCGCGTTCCTAAGGGAGGTCTTCAAAATGCTCGCAGGTTTCGATATGTCTAAGGGTGCTGGGCCTAATGGTATTTCGCCCCTGGTATTCAAGTGCTGATCGCCAATATGGCTGTCGTGCTGGCCGCTCTACTAGAGATTTACTAACGTTCCTTACCGAGCGTTGGAATCAATGTCTCCATAATTTTGGTGAATCGCATTAGATAACAATAGTGTTTTGCATCCTGCTATTTTAGCTTAACTACAGCCATTAGGTCTAGACCCTCTTTTCTTCGATTGAAAGTTTTCTCTCCCGCCGCTCAATTCAAGCTATATTGAACGGAGTTACTTCTGACCGTTTTAGAATTCATGCCGGTGTACGGTAAGGTTCTGTGCTCTCTCCTACTCTCTTCCTCATTTTTATTAATGATCTGCTAGCTCTCACTTTCAATCCTTTTCATAGATTTCGTGTACCCGTTCGATTCTATAGCTGATTCCTGTGAGAATGTTATAGCTGACAAACGAAACCACAAGTTCCGTTCACTTAGCTATGAACTCACAACAATACTCGCTTGGAACATAGCGAATCTGGGCCTTGTTTAATGCTTTCAAAACGCAATGTTGCTTGTTATCACTCAAACGTACTCCAACTCCCACTTAACCCATTTCCGTCGATGGAGAAGATATCTTGAACTCACCATCTGTTAACATTTTAGGCATTGAAATATCCAACAATCTTAGTTGATCTGATCATATTTTGGTATTGCCAAAAACGGGGTGAAATTCCTGGGCTTCATTCAAAGAGGCAAGAAATATTTTACTCCATCAGGCCTAGATTAGAATATAAATCCCATATTTGGGCAGGGGCTGGACGCACTGCATTGTCGCGTTAAATGAAGTCCAAAAGATGGCCTTCCGGCCTATTAGCGACATATCAAAAGCAGCTATTGATTCCTTAGAGTACTGAAGTAATGTCGTATATCTGTCTCTCTTTTACTGGTACTTCTATGGTCGTTGGTCTAACGAAATTTCTAGTCTGATCCCTTGTAGAATTCCTGCTACGAGCACCACACGAGCTGCAACTGAGCTTATTCTTTGAAGTCAAATCCGGCCATACCATGAAATTCCTTCAATCCTTCAAAAGCAAAACAAAACGAATGTGGAACAGTTTGCCATCCCCACCCAGCTATAAGCCACAAACATTCAAGCGTAATGCGCACCGTCACCAAGTATGTGCTACGGCATGATAGGATATCCCCTCAGCTTTGGCAACATCATAAAAAAAGCTATCGAGAGGACGGACAGATGGAGACAGACGGGCATGCAGAAATCAAAATAACTGGTCCCACCATTTCAGTTTCCGTGAACCTCGTACGCAGTTGTCAAACCATCCTGTGCTACTGAGAAGAGACCGGTGACAAAAAAAGCGCACAGAGAGATGTTTGTGCAGACTGTGACCCTGTAACCCTACCTTGTGACCCTGTGGTCATACATATATGTATATCTATCATATAATATAATATATATACACAGCATCATTTAGTTTGCAAAAACAGTAACGTCTTGAATTGCAATGAGTAAGTAATGCAGTCTTACCAGCTATATTGGAACTCCTTCCAGTGCATTCTCATGCAAAGATCGAGGTCACTCTCAGTGCAGTTACAGCGTGATCTTAGGGAATTACGGCTCACTGGCGACCTGCCTTTTAAATAAGGGATCTCTTAAATCGTATCGAGATGAATATGAATTGGAAAGCAGAGGAGGTATGGGCGTATATTGGAGCAACTATCGTCTCAATGAGGCGCTGGGGCCGTACACCTGATATCTACATCACAGAACAAAAGTAAGCGTGTTACTGAAATATTTATAGTAACTCCACTAGCTTGAAGTGAATACTGTTGGACAGAATGCTCTCTGAAAGCCAGAGACTTCGGAGGTCAGAATATATTTTCTTTATTATCCCGGTCACATGGTCGCAACATTTCATTTCTTGATTTAGAGTAACTCCAGGGATGTGACCTATGTTTTTTTTTGCATTGCCAGATTACTGCTATCTAAACTAATTGGAAGAATTTTATCAGTAGGTACCTAATTGTAATATTGTGACTTGCTTGGATTCAACACTAACCGATTACGCCTAGACCAAATATTAATTCTTCCTAGATCATCGTTTATGAGGGCCATGCAGTCGTGGACAAGTCCGATAGGTCTGCTCGAAATAATTTTACATAGTCGGTATACAAATCTACAATAATTTACGGTAGGTTATTAATAAACAGGCTGAATAGTATAATAGTCCCTGAATTAATCCCTGTGGTACACCAGCGGAGAGAACAATAGCTTTAGAGAGTGACACCCCAACGTCGGCAATTTGAATTTGATTAGTAAGAAATTTTTTTATCAAAGTAACAGCTGATGTAGGTACTAAAATAAAAATATCAAGAATTATCAGAGGACAAAAAATTTTCCTGATCCGATGTGTTTATTATATCAGAGGTTGCCTGTAGGACAGCTCTCTCACAGCTGTGATAGCGAGAGATGCCCGATTGTCAATGTGTCAATAGATACTTAATTTCTTTCTAGGTATTTAGACATCAGCATGTATTGTACCTTTTCAAGTACTTTAGCTAAGAGCATAATATCAAAGATTCTATAATACAAAGATATTACAGGCACATTGTGTAGTCTGGCCTCAATGAAAAATAATGTGGAATCTACGAGATTCCACCTCTGTTGAGAAATTATTAAAACTTCGCATTGTATACGGCCTCCACTAATCATGAGCAACACAGCCTGGACTTGATCTGATGTACAGAAACACTAAATTTTTTCTGAGAAATTTACTGGTAATATTTTCTTTAGAATTTGTATGAGGTGTTGGAGATGCCTCCCTCCAATATAAAAACAACGATGGCTAGACCTGATGTAGAGGGCCTCAACTTTTTCCTTGAATATTTTTTCTTCAAAAATTTGTACGCATTTGGGTGACAACGGTGCTTGGGAGGGTGGCTAATAATTTTTATGAGCGTAGACGCTAGTTAAGCAATAAGAATTCATTTCTTCTTATACCCTAGCCACACAGCACGATCTAATGAATCATTAGTACTAACTATTCATTAAAATGCCATGTGTCACATAGAATGCGTCATTATGACACGAAAAACAAAACTAATGAAGTAGTACTCTAATGTAGTGTTTTCTTCCTTCATTATAGCTATAATGAGGAAAATTGTGCTAGATTTGGCATATAATATGAATGTGGAGCTCCGAAGTGCATCTTCCGATTTGAAAAATAATAAGAAGAAATGCAAAGAAATGCAAATCACAAGCTTATTCTTTTTAATATAATGTTTTTCTCATGTGTAAATTGTTAAATTGAAAAATAAAATAAATAAAAACAAAGTTTATTGCATTAATTCGATCCATATCGCTTCTTTAATGCCATAAGTATATCAAATCCAGTTTGACAGTACAACTTAATTAAAGAAATGGCTGTGTGTCTGCAGTTTATAATGAATCATTATAGACTAATGAGTCGTTAGTTATTTCTTCATTAAGAGCGCTGTGTGTCTAGGGCATTAGAAGTTTACAAAAAATTTTTCGGCAGAATTTTTGTTTATTTAGCGACCGAATGGAGTTATTTTCAGATACAACATTTTCATGTGTGTTGCTTATAACAATTTTGAAATTCCGTTGAATTCATAATAAAATACCGTCAAAAATCTGCTAGACATATTTTTTTTCCGTCAATAAAATCCGTTAAGATTGTTCCAACCGTATTAATTACTTTATCTGTTTATAGTCGATTAGTGCATATGCGAAGTAAATTTTTGTGGCGATAAATTAGTAGTAGATTGCGGAGGCAAGAATATACCCAAACACTCCAAGCAGAGATAAATGAGGAGTGTCGGTTAAAATTCCTGAAAGTTCCAATAATTTGAAGTAGCAATAAAATAGAAAAATATGTTTAGTTTTTACAAGGAATACATACAGACGTGGTGGGAATTTTTTATGCACATGCGACTTTATCAGGATTATCGGCGGTGGAACGTACAGCATTTTCACCCGATACTCCTTAATTTGTAAAAAGATTCAATTCGGTTCAAGGTATATAGAAGGAAATTGGTTGTGTATCTGAATATTAAGCGCATTTTCCATTAATAACAACATTTCTTAGCTACAATTTTCGTCGTAGGTAACTAACTTGGATAAAAGAAATGTTGATAAGGTTTTCATTTTTTTTTTTATATGCATTCTTCATCTGTATATTTACTGATTTGTGCTTATAGTCACTTGATGACATGTCCTCTGATGCCATATCCCCAGCCAACCTACGACATTATAGGCATCACTGGTAGTAAAATGTCCCCAAGGTATATAGAAGACAAGGTATTTCCGTTACGAACCATGTTCGCCTATTAGGTGACGTAATATTGTGAAATGTATAGGAAAGTACAGTACAGAGAGTACAATACTCTCTCTCCTCTCTCTGTCTTTCCTATAAATGATGCAGTAGTCACATTTTTGGCGGCCAACAACATAGTGTTGCCAACTTAACGCATTTTCCGTCAGATGTAGCGGATTAGTATGCGGGAAAACGGGAAAAAAGGTAATCTAACGTATGACGGATTTTTTTAGCAGAATCGTGAGGTTTTTATTCAATTATGGCCTTAATGGCTGAACCGAATCAAGGTATATAGAAGACAAGGTATTCCCATTAAAATGTTGACACATTGCAGCTGATAGCCTGTGGCGTAAATCTGTGACAAATTATAGTGAAAAAATATCCAGTAAATTTCTTAGAAAAAATTGAGGGCTTCCCTAAGAAGATTTGTTGTGTATGAAACACTGGAGTTTCAGATATTAGGCTGAACTACAATAAAAATATACGTAAGTATATATACTTACGTAAAGCAAACGCGCCCTTTAATTTAACAGACGTACACAAATTGACTTTAACTCGTGTGAGTGGAACTTTCGTTAAGTTTAAATATCCAATTTTCCGTAAGTATAGTGCGCGCATTCCGTAACAACGCAACTGCCCAAACAATTAAATTATTACTAGATGATTAAAAGTGCAATGTAAAAATTAAAATGGAATAAAAGTTAAATCAACTTCCATTTGTTAATTTTTTCACTTTTACCACTTTTTAAAATTGAAAACATTAAATATCAAGATAATAACTCCTACGGAATGTGATATATATTTAGGCTAAAAATATCAATTTTTCGTAAGTAAACCTCAGTCTCGTTTAATTTCGTAAATTTATTTACTTCTATTGTAGTTCACTCTATTCAATTCTATTTTAGAAAATTGAGTTCTATATAGGTAGACAGTCTATACCATATGCCTGTAATATCTTTATATTATAGAGTCTTTGATAATATGCTAATTGGACGATAATCATTGGCAGATACTGGATTTGGTTTTTTCGGTATTGGAAATATTATGGCATCTTCTCAAATTTCGGGAAGAAGGAGCTAACAATGTGTAGTATATATCTGCCAATAAAGGGACATAAGGACTTTTATAAAACGCGGTGACAAATCGTCTTGACCCTTTGCTTCCATTATGATGGAGAAGAAAGCTTTCATAAGATCGCTTAGATCAACAGCCTTGAAAAAGGAGGCTTCACTAGAATTCGCAGCTTCCGAGGGATGTTGCTGAAGTTATATTTAAAATAAAATTTTAGTTCCTCTTAATCAGGATCAATGTAAATTTGTCGACTATGCTGCGTAATTCAAGCCTTACCACATCGCTTAATTCAGCGAGTTATGCTCCTATTCACTTCCATTAAAACAAACACTATGCAGATCTTATTTAAGTACGTCTCAAGAACCAGGTAGAGTATGTAACATCAAAAATCATTTTTCTTCATTCTTACCCAAACCACAGTGCTTTACCCAAAACTTGAGACAACTTGGTTTGGTAATTGAGAAAAAAAGAAAGAAACACTTTCGGTTTTAGTAGCTAGCAGCCTTAAAGCAGCCTTATTTTTAGAACTCGACATGGCATACACCTGACGACCTGACCCAAATATAAAAGTCACATTCGTCACCACGACTGACCGTGATGTGATTAGGTAATTACATTTTAAATGCCTCCAGCCTCCCCCTGCATAAAGACGGAGTCATTAGCCTCACGCAGCTGACACCACTGCCACCGCCGCCACTGCCTACGGGTGATTTATGAAATTTCCTCTCTAACCCTTTAATCCCAGCAATGAGTTAGTAAGCCCTGGTTTACTTGTGTTCTGTACTTCCTCGGCGCCTTTTGTTTACATTTGCAGACAGAACATTTCTCACACTGAGATTACTAGTACCTATAAAAAAAAAAGATGCGAAATAAACAACAACAAAAAAGAAAGGAAAATGAGGAGAAAAGTGAAAAAATAAACAGGGAAAAATGAGAAAATACGGAACTCTCGCCCTTTCATCATAGAATCCACGAAAAGTATTTGGTACACCGGGCTACTGATGCTGTTTGGAGCAAAAAAAAGAAAAAAAAAAGAAAAAAGAAAAAAAAAAAGAAAATTCGAATAGGGCCGTCCGTCGGGTCGGGTTGTTCCCATTGAGGTTTCCCCCTCTGGGGTTATTTTAGTTTTACTTTTACATGGTGGATGGATGGTTGTTTATATTGCAGCCCTATACTTCACTTTACTATATAGGTATCTACATATGTACACACGTACACCCTTCACTCCCTTAAGACACATTTTTCATTTTTGAACAGTTTCTTGATGGGGTTTTCCCCGTGCATATCCATTCATACATACACACCTCACTTGCTGTAATGGCCTCGTACCTTTTGATTTTGTTGCTGTCTTTCTTGTGCAGATCGTAAATTACGTTTACTGAAATTAAAATAAAAACAGAAAATAATAATAAAAACTTGATTTTAAGGGTGTTCGCTCACGCACCGGTCTCGTAGCAATATTATTAAAATAAAACAAAAAAGGTGCTCTTTGCAAAAGTAGGTAGGAAAACACCTACATAGTTAAAAAGGAAAGCAGAAGGGTGAGCCATAGATGTTAAAGTTTTCTCCTGTCTCCTATTATTAAGGGCGGTATGCTAGAGTCAAAAGGAATTAGGTTAAGGAATTTATGCACTTATTTCTTGAAGAAAAATTTACATTTGGTCAAGAAATTTTTAACAATTTCTATTTGACAATTGTGTATATCTCAAAATAAATATAAAAATAATAAAGAAAATAAAGAAATGGATAATTCCTAATTGTATATAATTTGCTCATTGCCGAATAAATTATTTCGGAAAACTGCAATTGATAATAGGTGCATCAAATTTAGTGCAAAATTCTTGTTCCTTTGTTAAATTTTTCAATTATTCCACCAACATCGAAATTCCTTACGGAAATAGTGTAGCGGTATTTATTTCTTCAAGAAATATTGATATAAATGGATTTTTCGACAAGAACGACATCTTTTTGTCAATCGAGAAGTAGAGTTTTTCTGTTCGAATTTCTTGTCACTAGCGAATCGGCAAAGAAAAAATTTCCAGGAGCATTCCATGACTTTTTTTTACATAGTTTTTGTATAGGAACAAAAATTCCTTGGCTCTAGCATACAGGGCTTTAAAGGTAACGTGAGAATCTGAGAGAAGTTTCTACGGAACAATTGTAATATACCAGTTGGCTGGGTTGCCAGAAAATGTTTAGATTATCGTAGTATTTCTCTTTAAAAGTAGCCCAAGGTCACCCAATTTAACTTAAAAGTAGCCCAATTTATCGCCTATGACATTTATGAGACACGCCACTCGATAATATACAGGGTGTTTCATAATTGGTGCACATAGCTCAAGGGTTTGATAGCTGATGTGGACACACTTATAATATGGAGTGCTTAATACCCTAGACACACAGCGCTCTTCACGAAGAAATAACTAACGACTCATTAGTCTATAATGATTCATTATAAACTGCAGACACACAGTCATTTCTTTAATTAAGTTGTACTGTCAAACTGGATTTGATATACTTATGACATTAAAGAAGCGATATGGATCGAATTAATGCGATAAACTTTGTTTTTATTTATTTTATTTTTCAATTTAACAATTTACACATGAGAAAAAACATTATATTAAAAAGAATATTAACAATATTGTTTGTGATTTGTATTTCTTCTTTCTTCTTATTTTTCAAATCGGCAGATAGACAGCGGAGCTTCACATTTATATTATATGCCAAATTTAGCAAATTTTCCTCATTAAGGCTATAATGAAGGAAGAAAACACTACATTAGAGTACTTCATTAGATCTGATTTTCGTGTCATAATGACGCATACTATGCGACATACGGCATTTTAATGAATAGTTAGTACTAACGATTTATTAGATCATGCTGTGTGTCTAGGGAAACGAGGTTAGAACTAAAGGAGATGCAAATGAGAAAATATCACGTACCCATTTCTAACACATTGACACTGATATCGTTTATACATAAGCGCCGTAAAATTTTTACCCCTGTTTACAATCCGTGCGCAGTTTTAATTGCTTTTATTTTCATATACTCAAAAGTATTTACTGAATTTGCAAACAAGAACATAAAAAAGTGAATAAAAAGTTCAGTGGTAAAAGTTTGTGAGTAATATTTGCTTCTTGCCCCTACGGTTATTTCACGGGTTTTCCTGCGTCAATGCGCCAAGGCCCAAAACAAACCAAACCTAAGTATGGATTTGACAGCGAAGACCAAAAATGGCGGATTGAAACATACACAAATGCAGGGCAATTTTGGGTACGCTCATGTACACGGATGGTACATATGATTGCATCTCCTTTAGTTATTACCTCGTTGGTCTAGGGTACATTTCATGTGGGCTCAATTGCTTATGTCAAGACAAACTCTCGCGCCGGTGCCAACATTGAAAAAAAAATCATTGGCGGGAAGTTGAAAAAATGAGCGCGCAGCTCGCAAAGCGATTGTAATAAAACGTTTCGAATTTCTGCTGCACATCTTATGAATATATTACCTTTGGTAAAACAATTTTATCAGCAATAACCCTAAATAATTAATTAAAAAATATTTGTTTCGACGGACCCACTTTTCTATTTGTTTGTTTGTTTGTTTGTTTACAGCTCTCTCTCAGTTGGTACTTGGTGCTTAGACCGAAAGAGTCAGAAATATAGAAGTTAGCCCATTTGCATTTCTATGAACGTAGTCAGTCTATATTATACATGTCAATGGGTGGACACAAGCAGAAAAATATACAGTGACGGCTGAGTAAGAGGCGTTGTTTCGGTGGTAGGGGGGTTTAACATTTTTAATACTTTTTCTGCTTTATACCTTGTAACTGTCTTGATATACACCTTATAAAGCTGAGATTCATTTCAGATGATGCAAACCGTCTCAGATTTTCAATGAATGCCCAACCAGCCTGATAACTATATTTTGTGTTTTTTTTACATGATTTCGAGACCCCGGAATGTTACATGTACCTACACAAATGCAATGGTTTTTTAGATAAACCTGTTTTTAGATGCATAGTTTCATTAATTTTGCTAATTTTTCCTGGAATTACATAAGATTAGGTGCGATTTCTATCATCAGGAGGAAAATTAACGAAATAATTAATCATAAAAACTGACCATTGATTATTTATATATAGATGTGCCCAGAATCATTGACGTCTTAGAAAGGAGATGTCGCTAGCTGTATTTCGCTTGTTATTTCCAGCTTTAAAACTTTTAATAAAAGAATTTTCAATGGGTGGATATAATATTTTATTTGGTTTTCAACTATTTTGTCTTTTTATGCGGGAAAATTGTTATTTAAACCATTAAATAAAAGTTTTTATCGTATTTTTTCCGAGTAGCGACATCTCCTTTCTAAGACGTCAATGATTCTGGGCACATCTATATATAAGTAATCAATGAACTGGCTTAACTCAAGAACGGTTGCATGCAGATAGGTACATGTGCATAGTCAAATTAAAGGTAATATTCCGGGGTTTCTAAATCTTGTAAAGAAAAACGTATAGTCATCATGCTTTTGGCGGAAAAATCATCAAAACTCTCCATGTTTGAACAATTTGAGGATAAGGCTTTGCATAAATGAAAACTTAATTTAAGTCGGAAATAGAGGAATGCGCTGGTGGCCTAATATACATAGGTATAGAGCACAGAAAAACAAGTGTGATGTGTGCAGATTCTAACCTTGAAGGTTACCAAATATTGCTTTTCTTGCGATTCCCGCTTATGGGTGGAAGAATTCTAGCAAGCGATTGCAGTGATTAATTGTTTTCTGAATTTGTTATTTATAAAATTTTATATGAAATAGAACGGCTCTCTGCAGACAATTTTTTAGCTTATGCTTATAATGACGTTTATTCTCTATGCAGGTCAGCTAATTTGCCCACTCATTTTGATCAAGCTCTAGAGTGCTTGGGATTGATATTGATTTGATCTATTTGTCCAAAACAATTCAAAGCTTTTTGACGATTATTGTCGTAGCGAAACGTATATGTATTTTTATAATTATTTGTATTCTATAAAAGTCAAAGCACCAGGGAATAGTAGAAAGAAAGTTATAGTAAGATAAAGAGAAAATGAGGAAAGAAACATTCAGAGCAGGTGAATTTGAGAGTTGAAACCAATAATTTTTTTAACCGTAAGTTGAGATCGACACCATAGTTTTTTACCTATTTCCTACTAATTATGTTCCAACTGTACATTTTTAATAAGAAACTCATTTCCAGAGCTAAACCAATTCCTTATTATTTTAAGGTTACCCATTTTTAATCTTAGGGTCATAACAGACCTTTTCCAACCAGCCACATCTACAAGGTCTATATCAAACCTAGGTTGGAATACAATTGCCATATCTGGGCCGAGACTGGACGCATAAAAAAAAAAAAAATAGAAAATAAATTTACAATAAAACAAAACATAAACAATGTACAAAAGAGAGCCATCAAGTTCATTGACCATTTGCAAATAACTTCTCATATCGACTCACTCAAGTACCGTCGCTATGTCGGATGTCTTTCGTTCCTTAATCGCATACATGCATGGTCAATGTTCTGATGAAATATCTAGTCTGATCCCTTGTAGAATAATTTCTGCATGCAATACTCGTGCCGCAAACTGTGCACATCCTTTTACCCTTAAAATTACTTTTGGCCATACTGTAAAATTCCGTGATGCTTTTTTAACCCGAACTGTGCGAATGCGGAACAGTTTACCATCTTCAGTCTTTCTTATGGCTAACAATCTGTGAAACTTCAAGATTGAAATAGACATAAATGGCAATGAGGTTATGAGGGTCTTTGAGGTGCTGGATTTGGGGGTAATATTTGATAAAGAACTAACTTTTCGTAAGCATTACAGCTACATAGCTGCTAAACGACGTAAAGTAACTCTCATGACTTTACGGACCCGTTTATCTTTAAATCTTTGTACATTGCCTTGGTGTGTTCTGTGTTAGAATATGCATCCCCAGTCTGGAATTCCAATATGCAATCTTATGACTCCAAGTTGGAGTCTATTCAAAGAAAGTTCACAAAATATGTTTTTAACAAAATACTTTGGCAAGGACTTTGTCCGCATTATCAAGCTAGGTGCTTATTTATAATTCTCGAATCTCTCCAAGCAGGAAGAGAAATAGCTGAAATTTTATTCATTAAGGCTGGGTCTATGTCATAATTGGGACAACTCGGTGCACAGTTAGCAAGATGGGCGGGGTGTTAAGATTTTTGAATAAATCGCAAATTAATTAATAGAATATTTATTTAAACACCTCAGGCAACATATTAACGTTTTTTAATTTTTAAATTTGTCCCCCAAGTTTTATTGAAAATGATTTAAAAATGAAAATTCAGTGATTTTTTTTTAATTTCTCTGGTTTGCGGAGCGGGGCTGCCACAAATTTGAACTAAATTAAATAAATTTTTAACATAAGTTCATTGAAGTTAATAAGCAGAAAATAACGTGTTTCGATTTTTAAAATTCTACTTATTTTCGTGAAAATTTGATGCAATAGATTGCTTTCTTACTGGGTAAAATGCAGGTAAAACAAATTATTGCGTCGAATTGTCGTAGATATAAGTAGAACTTTAAAAATCGGAAACCGTTATTTTCTGCTTATTAACTTCAATGAACTTATGTTAAAAATTTATTTAATTTAGTTCAAATTTGTGGCAGCCCCGCTCCGCAAACCAGAGAAATTAAAAATCACTAAATTTTCATTTTTAAATCATTTTCAATAAAACTTGGGGGACAAATTTAAAAATTAAAAAACGTTAATATGTTGCTTGAGGTGTTTGAATAAATATTCTATTAATTAATTTGCGATTTATTCAAAAATCTTAACACCCCGCCCATCTTGCTAACTGTGCACTGAGTTGTCCCAATTATGACATAGACCCAGCCTTAAGGATCTTTTGTGCAATGAGGTGGACTGCATGGATTCGCTGTATTTGATTACTGTATATGGACCGGAAAGAAATATCCGTTCTCGGCAACTGCTTTATAACCCACAACATAGAACCAATTATGGCTTTAGAGAGCCGCTTACGAGATCAATGATTAAATTCAAGCAGTACTACGAGTCCTTAGATCTAAATAATAATAGGGTTATTTTTAAATCAAAACTTAAGGAACTTCTAAGATTAAATTTTGTAGTTTAACTCACATAATACATCCGTTATAATTATTCTTTGTACCTTATTTAATCTGAATTGTTCAATAACGTTTAAATTTTGTTCTACCTAGTCTGTAAGAGAAATTCGCCTGTAGACCGTAATAAAAAATAAATAAATAAATACATCAGCACCTCCGTCACTCTATTCATGTCCCTTAGTTCGTTCCTTGTCTCCTTCCTGCCATGATATGCTTTGCATCATAGGTATCGTCATGAGCTTGGCTTAGTAATAAAAAACAAAGCAGCTTCACAGATTTAGAATATGGACGTTTTTATATCATGGGGGTAGGTATACTATCATTCCGTATGCAGATTTTACGCATATACGTAAACCGGTAAGTCTCACATGATTTTAATGTTCAATGTCACTCTTGGACTAGAAATAAACTCGGAAAACCATTTTGATGATCTAACTTGGATATTGTTAAAATTAGTTTTAGAACAATTATAAATTAAGCAGAGGAAAATATTTCAAAAATCGACTGATTGCGGTGATAAATGGCACTAAGGGTTAATATGCAGAAATCGGTTACTTACAATTTTTATTAACATTTTAATTACTGACAATTCCGTAATTCTTGACATATGAACCGCTCACTGCACTGTTTTTTTTTTCACAAAAAATGTATAAAATGTATCTATGCTTCCTATTTTTTTCTTTTATGGAGTTAATCAATTTGTACAGTGAGCGGCTCATATATAGAAAAGAAACCTACTCTGATGCTGTGATACTGTATCGCGATAAATTATTTTATTTATTATTTTTATTTATTTATTATTTTATTTTTTGCCTTAAGGCCAAAACACAGTGAGAGCGACCCAACAAAGTCGCCGTAAATTGGTTGCTGTCAAAGATTCGAATTTATGGAAATCTCATACACTTAACACAATGAGAGCGACGAGATAAGTTGTCAACAAAAAGTTTGAGAGAATCTCTAAATTAGTCGCCAACATAATTGACATTCATGATATGTGTGTTTTAAATGCGTTATTGTTGTCAACTAAGTTTCCGACAGCCGACATTGTTGTGTCGCTCTCACTGTGTTTGGCTATAAGTGTAATATCTATAGAACAGTTAATTTTGAAGAATTGCCTAAATGCTAAACGTATGCAATCAGCTATAATCACTATACAATGCTCTTGCCATCCTCACCAAGAGAATGAATTAAAGACTTGTTTCACTGATTGCAACTAAAAAAATTATTTCTTAACAATTATTCTTTTATACATAAAAAATTATTCGTCAACGAAAAATTTACAATTTTCTTAATCTACCCAAGTTTAAAATTCTCACGACATTTTCACCTTGAATTTTATTTCCACGGACCTCTAATTTCATTAGCAGACGTAACATTATGCTATGGGAAATGATAAGATTTTATATGAAATGGAAATCTTGCGTACGCATAAACTTTATGACTCATTATATGCAAACAATTGAATTTTACGTAAATTGAGTTTTACGAAAACTAAATATAACTACACTAATTGATGTGTCATACATATACCTTTTAACAAACAAGAAGTGTCCCTTTTTATACAGTAACAAGAAAATACAAATTTGCAAGCAGGTTATACTATTCTATTTATGCTATGTGTATGTAACTATATATAGAATTCCAATCATGCTTGGATCACAAAAATGACAGCCTTCCATTGTAGTATGCTTAATAGACTAATTAAGGTTCCCTTAGGCCGAAATGAATTAAAAAAGAGTTAAACACGATAATTGACATTACTATAAACAACGGTTTTACGAAGGAAATAATTGCAAACCTTTATATAAAAAAAAATATCGTAAAGCTGCATTAAAATTAGTCTACACAATTCGACAATAATTTACATTGCAGGAAAATTCAATATATCAACGGAACAATTAACAACGTAAAAAATGTTTTAATTAAATACAATATTAGGCTTCAAATGTTAAGAGGACAGGTATAAATACATATAAGTATAAAATTAATGCGAGGACTGCTCCTTAGCATATATACCTATATAGCAAAAACTAAAAGAAAAAAGAACTAGATTTCTCGAACAGTAGGAGTGATACACAAGAAGCCTAAATTGGGGCAATATAGAGAACTACTGTATCAATATAATTCAACATATTCATCCTATCCTATCCTAGATAAATATGAGAAACTTAAATCAAAAGAGTTTTGGATAATGGTAATGTGTTAGCAAACGATCAGACAGAAGCCAAGTTCATAGTCAGTAACCAGTTCATGAGAATGCCCCAGTAAGGTGAAACGCGTCGGGCTTACTGTGACTTCACGTTTTTTTTTATCCAACCCTTCAACCCTTATATGACTAAATAGGGTACCCGGTACTTTTTTCGGGTTTAAAAATGACATATTTCTTTCACATCTCTGTGTATCTGAAGAAAGAAATGAAAAGTTTGAGAAAAATAGAAAAAAACAATTTTTTTATTTATTAAAAAAATTTAAATTTTTTTAAAGAAACAGATTCATTCGAAGCGAATCGAACCTGTATACGCCACGCAGTGGGCTGAAAAATAAAGAAGAAAACGAAGAAGAAGAAGCGTTTCGTGTCAGCAGAAAACCTTACACTCATCGGTGCAGCTTGGTTTTCTGCCTGCTGCAGACGCTTGAAAATAGATCAAACTGATCTCTTCTCATATAAACTCAGAATAAATTCTGGGTGTGAATTATATGAGGAAAAAAAAAACACTCCTATACATGCCCAGGAAGAAAAATTTTTTAATAAATAAAAAAATAGTTTTTTTCTATTTTTCTCAAACTTTTCATTTCTTTCTTCTTTTTTTCATTTTTTCATTTGTTTTTCAAATCACACAATTTCGATATTTGTGACCTGTTGATGAGTCAAACCAAGACGTGAAACTTGTCACCAAAAATTAATGGGTTGTGTGATGAAATAACAAATTAGAACACTTTTTAGCTTTTGCTATATACAGGAGAATCCCAAAAAATTCTTTCTTGAACAAAATTAAGTTTAACCCGGTAAAAAGTCCAAACGTAATCTGTTTAGATGCTGATTGTATATTGGTTTCTTTACGTAAAGTGTAGCATTTCCTAATCTTGCGACGCCTATTGTCGTCTGCAAGGCATCAATGACATATACCTGTTATGCTTAGTCCATACCTTAAGCGTTCTTATGTGGTTCCTGTGGTGCCTGTGCCTGGTTTGGTGTAATCCTCTTTCCCAGCACTGTTTCCATCTCAGTTCGTACTTAATAATGAAAGATTATTTTTTGAATTTTTGATCTGTGCAGGACTGAAGGCAGGCACAAATTTTTGCCCAAATCCTTGATGAATAAGCGCTGGCATTCTGTTCGTTGCATCAAGGTGGGAAAATTTTTCTAATATATGATAAAAGTTGCTAAACATACAACATCTATTATGTTAAAAAAAACATGCTAACATCCATCTGTTGGTTCTACCTTTGATGGTATATTTTTTTAGTAACTGGACTATTCTGTCGTTCTGTTATAGCAGGGTATTTTTTTCTAGTTTATGGGCAGCATTATCACATACATCCGGTTAGGAATGCCAACTTGACAGCAACAGTACTGCCTCGCTTTTCTTCGGAACGTAGATTACCAAAGTGGCTTCTGGGTGAAAGACGATAAAACTTCTCGGTGCCTTGATGCTTGTAGCTGATGCGGAATGTAAGTTTTGTGTTTTCTAATTATTGCCACTACAGTATTGCCCATCCCGTCGGTGCCAGCAATTGTGTATGCCGATGTACACATTTTGGACGGATCCCCTTCATCACAGACAATATACTAGGTGTAGTCAGGGTCATAAATCATGAGTTTGAACATCACCTTTTCTTACTTATGCACTAATTTACCCGCAAATTATGTGAGGGTATCGAGTATCTTACTCGGGAGATAGAACGTTAAAACTGTTATGGTCACATGGTACAAAAAGAAAAAAAAAAACTTAAGCAAAATTGATAAGTGTAATATTTTTAAACAACTGTTTAGTTTCTTAAATCTTAATTATAAAGGAGGGTTTTCCATAATTAAAATTTTTTAAATAAAAATAAGAACATTATTTAAATTTTTATATTTTCTCCTTTATTTTTTATTACATCCTTCAGCCTTCTTCGATTAGACGATATTAAATTTTCAATTAAAATTGACGGAATTTCACTCCAAACCTTTTCTAGAGGTGTCAAAATTTCGTGGATATTACGAACATGAGTTTTGTGAATTTTGCTATCGATGTGCTCGCAGAGACTTTCGATAGGTTTCAAATCCGGACTTTAAGCAGGTAAGTTATTGAAAAATTTAATATTGTGCTCTTAAAACTAGATTTTCGTCTTCTGAGTTGTATGGTATAGTGCATTATCCTGTTGAAATACGTATTCGTTCCAATTGTGAACATATTCTAAGGTCAGAGTCAAGCTTTTTCCAAAATGTTTGTATACTTATCAAAATTTATTTAACGCCCTGATCCACTTTCTAATTTCAAGAAAGCTGCGGCTGTTCACTTTGTTTTTGTCAGTAGTGTATCTATACTCGTCATACATTAGGAAACAAAAGATGAAAAGAAAAAAATAGGGCCCAATGAATAAAGCCGATAATCTTGACTTAAGTAAATGTCGCCCATATTATGAAAATGAAGTCATGGACTGGACATAATAAAATTAAATGCCTTAATCGTAAAAACAAGTCTTCCGTAGTTTTAAGTCGGAATTTTCCTCTTCTAGAAATCCAACCGCCGCAGCTACTCCAGCTAATTTACTTCCGTTTGCATACCTTAAATACTAGAAATAACCCTGAAAACCAAAAATAGTTTAAAAATTGAATTTTAAAATTTAAATTCAGGAGTTTTTGTATTTTCAAAATCGACTGTTTTTAAGCATAGAATTAACGCTCCAAATGAGAGATGTTGTCAGTCCCGAAATGTCCCTCTTTAATCTAAAGAAAAAAGAAAAAAAAAAGAAAGTTTGAATCCATCAGAAGTGTTCCTCGTTTCCATACTTTCACACTTTTGAAAACCAGTTGAAAACTTCAAAAAGCTTTTAAAGAATCATTCAAAGCTGTTGAGTAGCAATTTCAGCTTCGTTCTTCAAATGCAACTTGAGCGGATCCTATGGATATACAAAAGTGTGTACGTATAGTGTATATCTATTCTACTACGCTCGTTTCTAGGCTCTTTATGTGTACACAAACATTTCGTGGATGATATATGCCAAGAAAACGTGAACTAGGATGACTCCGTTTGGGGGAGGGGTTGTAGGTTTCTGTTATATACGTCAAGTTTGATTAGTGCCACACAATACGAAGGCCTCGATTAATACCATTATCCACTCGACATAAGTCTCAAAGCTTCACTGAAAAGTCCCATCAAACGCACATATATGTATGTACGTAGAGTGAGAAAAGGAAACTCGAAACCAGGAACCTTCTTGTATAGGCTCATCACAGAGTCGTTCGTCACATTTGAGTCATAGTATATACATAAATATCTATAATGTATGTATGTATGTATTTACGCAGCCTTCCGAATCTGAAGCGCTTATTAGGCCAAACAACAAAGCGAGGAGTGAAAATAAAAAAAAAGTAAAAAGCCAACGGAAAAGCAAAGCAAAAATTAAATTAAGTTCGTTAATTAAAAAAAAAAAATTGGAAAAGGACGAGGATAAGGCGGCGATGAGGGCGCGACGGTCGGCGACGACGGACGCTATTCCGTTGGCTTGCAAAGGGCACAAGTTTTATCAGAATTTCAATCAGAGAAATGTGGACATGAGAAGAAATAACTCAGGCCCTAATTCTGGGGATTTTTCCGAAGTGGAGGGTAAAAATACAAGAAAAATGTAGTGATTGGACGCAGATCATTAACTTAAAGCTTTTTGTTTTTCAGGAGAATGTTTTTTTGGCTTTAAGTTGTCTTTTTTTCTTGTAATTAAATTGAATTACTTTGATGATTTGAAAGAAAGAAAAAAAAAATTAACACAAAACAAATCCTGACTTAATCTAAAAGGTTCGACTTTTCCTATTTTCGTGTTGACTATTGAGGAAAAGTATTTGTTCAGTTAATCGCAGACTTTTTACTTTCTAGTAAATATTCTGTTATCTAGTAAGATTCTTAAAAAAAATTAACACGTGCCAAGAGTTAAATTGTTAAACTTTTATTGCGACTAAAATAAATTGATTTAAATTATTTCCGGCCATGTTGATGTACTTTAACAAACGATGAAGAGAGAGTCTCAATGAATTTACCTTGTAGAATACCTACATCTATTTAAAATGAATTTATGATCGCTGGTGAATACGGGCATTTTGAGCAAATTTGCTTACATAGACGTAATACGAGTATTGTCGGATTAATAAAAAAAAACACAAAAACAGTGTTAATTCGAATCCTAAACTGTCGAATAGGGTTCAGTCCTTTGGAAAATCAAAATTTTTATATTTGCTGATAAACGCAATCGAATCATTATATTCATTTCAAAATACATACGTAACACAAAGAAGAATGCCCACTTTTCATAGAACTTCAGGCCCGATACTTTCAGATATGCGAGATGTCTTGAACGATGCATTATGAAACTCTGAACATATTTTATTAACAATATTTATTTCAATTAAGCGGGGGAAAGCTTTCGCGATCGGATGTAGCTAGAGCGACTTTCTTGGATGAGAAAGGGGACTTTTCTACTTCTCGGAATTTGTTAACAATAGAGCACTAA
This sequence comes from Dioctria rufipes, assembly GCA_963924295.1. Lineage (NCBI taxonomy): Eukaryota > Metazoa > Arthropoda > Insecta > Diptera > Asilidae > Dioctria > Dioctria rufipes. The sequence continues at coordinate 361,544,089 of OZ002740.1, forward strand.
TGGCCATGGAAGAAATGTAGTAGCTGGCGTACATGTGACCCAAATGCATGGAAATAGGTTTTCTGGCCTCAAAAACGTCTCGAAAAAAATTTCTGAATTGGGAAAAAAAGTACACCATCCAATAGTATTCGGCGAGACCTTCTATTTGATATGAACATGCAATATTGGCACCAACCCCTCTGCTGGGGGTTACTACCCCACACCCTAAAAGTATGCAGAGAAAAATTTTCTTGCACGAATTGTAACTGGTAATGAGATGAGATGAAGAAACCTGTTTTCCGATCGGACATAACCTTACCGAGTTAGAATCGATCTAAGGTGCGAAAATCTAGTACCCTTAGTTCGAATAAAAAAAGGAAAATATTAAAAAAGTGAGTATGACGATGGATATAAATAGTTATTTAGGCATCCGAGTATAGGAGTGTGGATACTCAAACCTCTTCTCAGGACCTAAAGAATTCGATTCTGTACCAGATTTTTTGAAATATACTAGATTGAACTTTGACACTCCTCCTCAAAGCTTCCCCCTCTTAATTGAAATAAATATTGTTAATAAAATATGTTCAGAGTATCATAATGCTTCGTTTAAGACATCTCTCATGACTGGTGTCGGGCCTAAAATGGGTATTCCCTTTTTAGAATTGTAAATAAAATTATCCCAAAATTATTAAAAGTATTATTCGAAAAAGTAAAACGTTTTATCAATATGTAATAATACAAATGAAAGCATTTATCAATTTTATTATGGGAAAATTTTTAACAATTTAATATGATTAAAGAATAATTAAATACAACCATTACTACTTTTTAATGATAAATTGTATAAGAATATTCGCGGAATGAACGTAAAGAAAATGATAGAACGCTAGGTATTTTCAATATATTCTCCCTTAACTGTCAAAAATTTCTGAAACCTATCAATTTGCTTAAAGTCCAGTTAATGTAGGGACTAAAAAATAAGTAAAAAACGAGTTTTCAAACAAAACTGAGGCCAAGCCGCATGAAAAAGTAGAAAATAAACTTTTCTCCACACACACATAGGTGGACTCAGATTTTATTCACTGACAATCACCGATATATTTCAGTATGATCAATCAGAGGTAATAAGTGATTTGATTCATGAAGGGAAAGAATATTCAAGAGAAATGTCCCAATCAAAAAATCTGAGTCTACCTCTGTGTGTGAAGAAAAGTGTGTTTTCTACATTTTCATACGGCTTGGCCTCAGTTTTGTTGAAAACTCATTTTTTACTTATTTTATTTTCTGCCTTTTTCACGTTAACTAAATTGTTCTAATATCAATTTAACCGAACTTAATTATATTTTTACTTAATTCTAATTTAATTTTAGTTTCTTACTTTCTTTTTAATTTTCCGTTTTCCTTTTATTTTTCCGTTTTCCTTTAATTTTTCTTATATTTGTCCTTATATTTCTTTCTTTCTTCTTTATTTTGAGTCAATTTTTGAATATTCACAGTAAAATTTTTTTTCCTCCATACGACTCGAGGATTTCCAATCGACTGACCGTACTTCGAACACAATCCGAACAGTTTCGATAACTCGGACTACGGTTTACCGAGGTTTCGAAAAATTTGAAATTTTGAAGGCAGTTACGATGAGATGATTGGAAGTCAGCACCGTGGTTGCCTGGAAGTTTTTGTTCAGCTTATCATTACCGACATTTTAAGTCATGTTTGGTGCCGAACCGAAAACAAAAATTTGTCGAGTTGAATTTGAAGTACTGCAACGGTTTTCTGAAATTCAAATTATGTTTTAAACAGAGCTTTTTAGCTGTATTACAACTTGATCCCATATAATATGAATTTTCCCGATTTTCCATTACTATGAATTTTTTTTAAAAATTTACATGTATTTTCCTCGATTTTTCATAAAAGTTTTCATGATTGTTGAAGAGAAAGTATTGATGCCAGTAGGACGGAAAAAAATGATTCCCCAAGCTTATAAAATTTTTTTGTCGGAAAATTTTCCGGAAAGGTCGGAAAATTCCGGAAATTTTTCGGAAAATTTTCCAGAAAAATTGGAAAATTCTGCATTTTTCCTGAAACAGATTTACCACTAATCTTATCGATGAAAATTTTTCCGATGATTTTCCCGCTTTTCCGGGTTTTTCATGGAGTTTTCCACAAAAGCAACTTTATGCAACTCATTTCGCTCTAGAACTTTGTCTTAAGTTGCAAAACGCTCAAACGCTTCCTTGGTCGGAAAAACTCCGGAAAAGTTTTTACATGAATTTTCCTCGATTTTTTCTGCAAGTTTTCACCACTGTCGGAGAGAAAGTAATGATGCCAGTTGATAGGGAACTTGATCCTGCATAATTCAGAAAACTTTTTTACCGGAAAATTTTCCGGAAAAGTCGGAAAATTCCGGAAAATTTTTAGGAAAAATCGGAAAACTCTGCATTTTTCCTGAAACGGATGTATCACTAATCAAATTTGTACCAAAGTGAGTGGTCCACCATTTTGTATTAAAGGTATATTGATCCTACGACACAAATGTAAAAATATAAATTTGAAGAAGATTAAATTCCCTACATTTTTTGTATACAATTTTTTTGTATGTCTGATGAGTAAGAAGTTACAGCGGCGGAAGCGTAAACATTCTTGCAAAAAATCATCAACTTATTTTCACACCACTACGAGGTAGAGTAAGTGGCGGGTTTTTTTTTAAATTGTGGTATCCCCTAATACACAGATTTTTTTTCCCAATTATATTCTGTAATTTATGTCCCCGAGTCTATTTCTATTATTTATTTCTTTTCCGAGTCGGTTGATGTTGATGCCTTCATAATCGTCTTCTTTAGTTTATCCTCTAACCCAATTTCCGCCCTGAGAATCTGGGCTCCCGTCCATGTCATTGTTTCATATTCGTCATCGCTTTCGATGATGACCTCTGGTGTATTCTCGCATTAGTCACTATTCCAGAATCCGATACAATGGCAACCAAATGCTCCATCGCATCCCTTTTTGCAGTTACAAAAAATTACATTTAATAAGGAATCTAGTGCAGGTTTCTCTCAGTGGGCCCATTGATACAAAGCTTCCAGCCCCAGCCGGATGGATTTTTTTGGATTCTACACTATTTTTAGAATTGGTAGTAGATTCTAAGCACATGATACCGCGCAGCATCCTCCGTTGGTGGTAAAGAAGCTAGGTTGAAGTTGCTTTCTATTGTCAATTTTGCGAAATGTTGGCAGTAGACTTCTTCTAAGGTTTCCTCTTCCATGTTGCCACCAACAAAACAGCAAGAAACATGTTCCGGCATCTGCGATGTCTTCTGGTTTGGCATTCTTACCTTTTCAAGAGCATTGAGTTCTTTGTTTTTTTTTTTGGATAAGCAAAAAAAAGTTATTTCAAACTATTCGCGGAATACACTCTTTAAGAAATTTTGCCTCTTCCCGGTTTGCTAAGGTAGATGTTCGTTTTGGATGATCCTACTTGTGATGCTGTCAAAATTACTAAAAGATATTTGCATAATTTTCAGCCTGCTTAACAGTAAAAAGAAGCCTTTTCGAATTTTTCTATCAGCATCGAAATCAAAAATCGTTCTTGAGAAACTTTAACCGTCATTGTCTCATCGTAAAAAACTTCCGCAGACATCTGCTTCTTCACGCCGTTTACTGTACATTGTGGTGGCGTAGAAATGAGTTGATTTTGAATTTACAACACTACTATCATTATGTGATGAATAGCTACAAGTTATTTGTTAAAATCAGAAAAACCAAGGGTTGGACGATTTTTTGCAAGAATGTTAACATTTGTGTGCCGCTGTAATTTAGTCTTCCTCAAATTTATATGTTTACATTTTTAGCATTTGGAAGCCACACATGTGAAGGCCAGCTTTCGTAATATCACGGCCGCATTGCCGTACAAAATCAAAACAATTTTACTCCATTTTGATCTTTTTTCTGTTTGGCAGCCTTTTCCATTCATTCTAGCAGTCCAGCATGTTATTCGCTATTTTGAAATTCTTACTGTTGTAGAATACCATATGCATCCCAAAAAGTGCAACGGCTGTGTGCTTTCCAGACGACTGCATAACCGTTAATTTCACAGGGGTTGTCATGCCACTGCATGTATGCTTGATTTGATTCATGCTTAAAGTAATGAAACCCAAGTTTCATGTGCGGCAACAATGCCACACAAAATGTCATCGAAAATGTCATTATTTTCTCAGGAATTTGATGACGGCACATAGGTAACTCCCGGGGGTTTGATCTTTTAATCACATGAGATCAATTTTTTAGTTAGGAGTCCGAAGTATTATAATAATATAGAATTATTACATTAAATTACAGCTAGTTTTCAGGACCATAAAATTAAATTAAAATCTCCTGAGTTTACAAATCTGTAAGAATCACTAGTTCGGAAATACCCAAGGCTCAAAAAGGAATACGCTTGGTACCCACATTTTATTGTGAATTGGGTCAATAAACAGAGGAGAAGTTGGACGACTTTTTGAGGCTCACTAACTCTTGTGGCTATATTCCAGGTAAGGCACTAATAAGGTAGTATAACAGTGAACCATCGGTCGGCTAGGTGTGTCTGATGGCATGTTTCCCGTTGCCCGCCGCTCTAACCTAACTTAAACTTGTGTAGAGGACGAGAAAAAAAACTTACAGATATTATACAATATTGAAGAAAGTTACAGCTTCTATGCAATATCTTGCTGCATTATTGTTAACTAAATTCAGAGATTATGCAGAGCAAGAAGAACGTCCGAGGTGTTGTACCGGAATCCTTCAAGTCATTTTTTCCCTGTATATATAAAAGAGAACGCTAATGACGTTTACAATAATCGCGGTCTTTCGTTTATAAATGTAATAGCAAAAATCTTTGTTAGTATATTAGTTATTAGACGAATAAGTTGGGACCAACAAAAAGGCATCTTTATTGAATATTAAGCAGGTTTTAAAAGTCAATACTCCACTATTGACCATACATTCAGTCTAACAAATATAACTAATCTAGAGTGAAATGCAGAAGTTATAAAAAATATATGCATGCTTTTTGGATTTCAAAGCTGCATTTGATACGGCCAACAGTATCATCCTTCAAAGGACAAGTGCAAGAAAAACTAGGAAGAGCTAAAAATTCTATTTATATAACATAGAAAAATGCCCTGCTATCCCTCTGTTCTACATAGTGCAAAGCTACGGCTATTTAACACTCTGGCAAAAGCAATAATGTGTTATGGTAGTGAGGTCTGGGAATATAACCCTTTTGAAGAAATTAAAACGCTCCTATGGCACTTACTTAACAAACTGTACCCCAAATTATATGTTAGTTCTCGAATAGAATATAACTGACATCGATTTATACACTTCAAAGCCATTTCGAATATATGTTTAAAGGGCTGAATCAAATGTCGAAAGATCGACTGCCTAAAAGGATTGCAGTAAGATAGTAAAAAAGGAAATGTTATGGTTTTCGATATGAATGGAGTGAAGTATGCAATTTGATATTCCTTTAGATTTTAACAACTAAAGAAAACCCTACTGGACATCTTAGAAAAGGAGAAAACATTTTTATGGGAATTTAAAATTCAACAATAGAGGCAAAGTATAAGACACGAACGGTATAAAATTGTTCAGGACTTTTATGTTAAAGAGTCAAATAGCCTGACGAAGAAAAGGTAGCTGTATATGCTCTCTATGCAATCGTATATGTTCTTTATGCATTTCCTTGCCGTTTATCCTATTATTTTAGACTTCTGTCGACGCTACCTTAATTTTGAAAGTTCTTCTCAACCTTAGTAAACCTTTTAAATGATCACGATTGGGAAAATTTATATCGATTTGTTAAAGCTGCATCACAATATAGAAGTGTGCTGGCTAACGAATACAATGAGTAAATAGCTGTGTACATGAATATAGTTAAACAACAAGTTTTTTGTCGTGCCACTAGTACTTTAATTAAATTGATATGTTACCAAATCTAGATAGATGACAGTAGTCACAGTCTAGTTAGTTAGTTAATTAGTTTGAAAAGAGGTTGGGGCCTCAAGGGGCCTAAGTTTATTTTTCCATAAATTTTTAAAAAGTACTTGTTTTCCTCTTAAATTATGTAATTGGTATTCTGAATATTGCTAATTCATTTAAAAAATATCTGATAGCTTTTCTTGTGCATTTTATTTAAAATTATTTCTATAAATACTAGAATGTAAGAAAACGGACTTATGTCATGGTTTGATCAAATAATATTAATAATAATTGATATGTGCCAGATGCTTGCAGTAGTCATCGTCTTATTTTATCTCTTCTTAAAATTTTATGTTTTTATTATCACTTTAAGGTGGTAACTTGGTTTGGAAAAATCAATGTTTTACATATTTCGAAAGTATTATATATTAAGAGTATACTGTAAAAATTTTAGACCGAAATTCACATATACGTCAGCGCCTCGTAGTAGCGCGCGTTGAGCAAACGGCTGGACCTTCTATTGTTTACGCGTTAGCTTTATACCTGAGCGTCGGATATCTTTGTACATACTAAAAGTTTTACCTGTTTCTTCACACACATTTATTTTGGAGCTCAATTATATCGAAATTCAAAACGAATAGTCAGTGCACGTTCATTAGATTGTGCGTAAATATCTTCGAAGAGCGTAAAAATAGATTGAAAAGGAAACTTTAAATGCGTTTTTCTCGAAACAACGTTTTTACGGTCGGTCGGGATAATAAAAAATATTCTATCCAACCGATTGGGCTGAAATTTGGATATGTTATTCTACTCATCAATAGCTCTCGCAGGAACTAGGATATTTTTTTCGTCCCTAACTTTCCATTTTAAAGCCCGATTTCCACTAAAAAAAAACTCACTTTTTTTCGAAGTCTAACATTTTGTTATTTTTCAACAAAAATGTTTAATGTTTAATCCAACTAGAATGACAAGCTTACAGAACAATACTCTTTTTATAAAAGATGTCCTCAAGCGGCGAAATAAATGTTTTTTTTATTTTATTGTATACTCTTAGATACTACTAATTAATATATTAAGAAATCAATTGAATTTTCCGCTAAGAAAAATTCCCGAAAAGAGCATTAAAAATGTTCAAGGTACCAGACTACTACTACTGCGATAGCATCACTTAAGCGATCATTTGTATTTTGGAAATCACTTAAATTTTTTTTTTGCTCTTATAATTATTCATATAACTGGCTTATAACTAGTAGAATGTAAGAAAAAAGGATTTGTGCCTTAAATTGATCAATAAACATTATAATAATATTTTTTTATGTAGGTATATTGGCTCTTTTTTAGTTGACCCAAATAAATGGCAAAAGACTCAAAAACGGGAAAAAGACATTAATTGAACTAAAAGTAATAAAAGGCAATTGGGATAGTTACAAAAAATACTAAACTCAAAGTTATAAAAAGTCAAACAGTTAAAACAACTAAAACATACAAATGACACAAAAGGCACAAAAAGACCTAAAATATGGTAATTTTTTTTAAATTTTACGGTAGTCTCAATTTTGACAATTGGGTAAGTCGCAGTCCTAAGAAGTTCTAAGTTTTCAAAATGATCTAATACAAAATATTTCCTAAACGAACGAATTTTCAACATAAAATTTTGCAATTTAGCACCGATACCGAAATCGTATTCAAAATAAGAATCGAATGAAAGAAAAAAATTTGCGATAACGTTATAGAATCCCGAGAGAGCAGCCTGTAGAGTTTCATAGATCTCTATAAACTGCCATCATCCCTCTATCTGAAAATCTCGAACAGAGGGCTTTTTCTTCCCACAGCACTTTCAACGGTTCCAAAGCACGGGGAAGTACCATGGACTAGTGTTGCAAATGCTGTGGCCTGTTATCATCAGTGAAAGACAAGAGCACCGTTCTGCACTGAAGCGACCATAGTGGCTGCTAAGTACAGTTGAATGTGTCTGCGTTCGTTGCAAGATATTCAAGTCGTAAATGTCTCTTCAATCTCGCCACGAAGGGCGTTTTAATTGGTTTTGTGGCAGGAGCCGGATATGAAGTTATCTTGTTTTCATAAAAACATAATAACGAAGCGATGTGCCATACTGATGGAGCACAATTATCCACCATCGCATAATTAGTTTAGTCACTGAGTGAACTTGTCGGTAATAAGGATTTTGATAGTTATACAATATTCGACTTTGCGTTCCATAATAAAATTACCCTCACCGAACTTGTCCGTATTTGACAGCCAGGAGAAAAATATTTTGGCTACGTTCATGCTCATGTATATCGTACATAGGGTTTCATCTCCTTTAATTATTACATCGTCGGATGGATCAAATGTTGCCGTTGACAATTTCTGATCGACATATCAGAGCTGCCATTTTGAATTTCTAAATTTTGATCAAAAATTCGTTGTTTGTATTATTTTGAAGAAGGTGAAAATTGAGATCCTAAGAGAAGCTACATAAATAAGTCACCTTCATTAGAGTAAGAAATAAAAAAATTGATATTGTGGTGGATACACCAATCATCAAGATTCTTTTCTTAAATTGTTTTTTGATTTGAATTTTATTGCTTCTTTTTCTATCGTATAGTATTTCATTTTCTTTTCTTTATCGGTAAAGCCTAATTATATAATTGCAAACAAATTGAATTTATTTTGTTTGTTAAAATTAAATCTAGTAGCTTTTAGTCTAGGCTAAATTCTTATTTAACAATTGTCGTTTTGAATAAAATATTTGTAAGTTATCACAACACACACTTTTATACACTAGTACTTTGATGACTTTCAAGTTGTAGTACCTACTAGTAAATATGTAGATTAAACACTTAAATGTTTTAGGAGACATCATACCATAACATGATCAGTTTAGAGCTACAGTGGTAAGAATCCTATAAACTCTCTCGAGTGAAATTTGCAATTTTTGTTTGTATTTCTTATTTATTTTATCACTCATTGATTTTTCTACGAATAGGACTATTCACAGACTCGAGTAATATAAGATTTAATTTTCCGTTAAAAATTTCGATTGCCCATTGAATTCCTAAGATTTTTAATATGTTATACTTGTCAGCAGTGCAGTATTATAGTAGGTGGAAAATTCGATTAAGTTCGGTGATTCATTCTATGTTTTAAGCTAAAATATGTTAAATTATCAGGTAATTACTTAAGATTTGTATTACCTATTCAAGTTTGATAAAACACAGTTTAATTTAAAATTAAAAATGCAAAAAGGAAACGTTTTGTTTTGCAAAGAAAGAGCTAACTAAAATAAGGGAGAGCTGGTGGTTCTCCCGGGAAATTTATGGAAAAATTGGCAGATTCCAATTGATCATTTGTCATTTTCATAAATTTGTGGCAAAACTAGATCTTTCAGTCACTAGCCGACGTGTTCGACAAATCTTGTCGCAAAATAATAAATTCTAGTTTGCAAGAAAAGAGCTAAGAAACCTTTTATAACTGGAAACCACAAGACGGCTAGGTTGAACTGCGCTTACTGAAAAACATATCCACTGGCGTAAAAAATGATAAACGTAATTTTCAGCGGCGAGCGGAAGTTCAATTTAGATGATCCTGATGGTTTCCAGTATTATTCGAATAATAAGAGACTCTAAGAGGAGGTCAGTATGGCACAAATTTCTAATGGTGGTGGTGGTGGCATGATGAACTGGGACAGTTTTTCGTTACGTATGAAGGCGGATATTTCGTAGGTTTCACATGAGTTGTTTATGTAGAACTATTAGATAATATAATGATCCAAAGAGCAGATAGAATTATCCTGTATGTTGCGCCAATTCACTTCTCCATAGCGTCAAAGAGTTCATTGAAGACAGAAATATAATGGTTCTCGATTGGGCTGCACGACATCCTGGTGGAGAAGTTTTTGAGGAATCCTTGCTATACAAGTTTATGCCAATGACAGACATTTTAACTCTATAATTGAGGTGAAAACTGCAATCAAATTGGCATGGGCCAATGCACTCATGCAAAGCTTGATAGAGTAAATGCTAAAACTGAGGACGTTTGAAAAAAGGGAGGTTATATAAAATATTAATGGACAATTTTTAAAGGTAAAATTTCAAATATTTTTGTAGAAATATCGGCTTTGTTAAAATGAGTTTATAAGAGCTTCCGGGGTAAATTTACTTGGTCGAGAAAAACAAGCAATATTTAAAATCACTATATTTATAACCTAGGTTATACTAAGTTCGTTAATCCGTTTGTAACCAGTGGCGTATCCAGAATTATTGTGTGGGGGGACAACTATGGTTTAAAAATGGTATAAACTGGAAATAAATCAAAAGTTCAAACACACTCGCCACCATTCGTAAATATCAAATGCACAAAATTTATCATTTAAAAGATTCGGATCGAACAGATAAGCTACCAATCTCTACGAAGAAAGTTGCTCAACGTTCAACTTTTGCCATTCGCGAAAGTAAAACGAGGTGTTAAATTATTTATTTTGTTTTGGTTTTTAAGTAGTGGAAGTGTAAAACTTCCAAATTATCCATTTTAGTTAGTATAAATAGGGAAATAAATTGTGTTCAAATTAACTAATTCATCATAAATTGTAACTTTGGAAAATACAGGGTTTAAAGGGTTACGTACTTTACCTCTATTATAGTTAAGATAGTTTGACTTTTGGCAACAAAGAAGATGTGATCTGTCCAGCTTAACTTGAAGGAAATAATAATGCCAAGAATGCATAAAGACGGTGACGTAAATCAGTGCTCTATAAAACGAAATCAGAGTGGAAAAGTTATGATCTTGTTTTAAACAGATGAGACAGCTTTGATGGGACTTAGATGCATGAAGCGATTCGCCTTGCCCCAAGCAAAGATATTATCAAGGACGTTATTCTCGTTTGACAGATGTGGCACTGCCTCTGGAGTCTCCAAGAGTGTCAAGGGAGTAAGTTAAGTCAAGGGTACCACTTCACCATTGTTAAGTACTGAAGGTGTAGAGGAATTGGTGAAATTGTTCATGACGCTTTTGACTAGGAACTAGAAACCTTTGCTGCTTGCCAAATTTCTTTGGCTAACATTCTGGTCAAAAAGAAATTTTTGTTTCAATTCTGGACATGACTGCAATTGATAGGCACGAAAAGCAGACTCTTTTGCTTTTATTGCTTGGTTGAACGTGCTTTTATTTAACTTGCGAACCAAGTATTCTAGAAAAACTATTACACATTAACGAAATAAAAAAAAAAATTATTCCAAAATAAATCTCTTACTTTAAATGTAATAAGTCCCTACAACATTACGAAATTATTTGTTTTCCGTTGTGTGGTTTCATTGAATTACTCCAATTACGAGTTGTAATTATTTCTTTAAATATTTGTTTTGAATCGCCGATAATATTCTAAACAAGCCGAAGACATATCAAAGATAATTTGGCAACTGTTTTCAATTAAAACAAACCTTCTATCGATTTTACTCGAAGAAGTTCTGTCACGCTCCTGTACATAAATTTTACTGGTATCAGCAATTCCTATTTTCTCTATAGGCATCAACAGCTATGACCTAAACTGGAGATAAGAGGCTTTGCCGCTAGCCATAAATAATACGTTGTTAAACGCATCAAATCGAACACTTCTAGAAATTTATATATAATTTTTATAAAAAGTGCAGTTGAATAGATTTACTTCGCAGTGAATCATTTTAATGGAAAAAATTTAGAATATCTACTGCAATTTTTTTTCCAGTAACCATCATGGGTCGTCCCTATACGACTCCAAGCGTGACCCGCCCCTGTTTGTAACCCATAGAAATAAAATAATGATAGTAGAATAAAACGGAGTGGGTATCCGTGCAGAATATTAAAAGTTATCTTAATTTTTGCATGTCCGCCCGTCTGTCCGTCTGTTCGTTAGTTTTTCTGTCTGTCCGTTCTTACGATAACTCGCGAGCGCGTTCACTTAGAGAGCTGAGATGTTGTACACGGTCTTTAAAAAAAAGTAAAGTAAGTTCGAAAATGGAACAAATTGGGTTCGTGGGGTTGCCATACAAAAATTTCGCTTTTGATTTTATTTAACTTTTGTTGTCATTTAGGGTATAATATTATAATGAACTATGTCTTTATCTCTTGTTTTATATATTATTATAAAACGCAATTTCTCTTTGTCTGGCTGTCCGTTAGTGCGCTTATAACTCGAGAGTCTTCCGATTTAATTTTAGTTGGGTAGGTTGTTTTAGTATATAGTTTGTTGCGCTAGGTAACAGAAGTAATATGCGTCGCTACACTGCTGGAAGTTGGCGGCGCAGTCCATTCTATGTTTAAATTATTGTTGAATATAACAGCAATTTAGTATACAAAATATTCAAATAAAGTGTATCTACTTATGGTGTATGAGTAGATTACACCACTTATTAGTTGGTTGAGATGACGAGTAAGCAAATGTATTAAACTGTGAATCAAATCGTTCCAGTATCTGTAGGTGGCTGCAGTGAATATGAAGCTGACTGCGACTGACCAATTAGTTGTTATAGATCTTGCGATAACAATAGTGTGATACCAATATGAAGTTCCTCGTAACGTTTGCAACATCTACTAGATGTTATGCATGAAAGAAAAAGAAACAATAGGTTCGTGGCGATGAGACTTCTGAAACCCTGAACAGAGTGGTCTACTGGGTGGTGGCCTCTTGTTATAGAAGTAATAATATCTGTACTTCAACTTCGAACTGGCCCTATGACAGTCAAAGTTTGATTGGAAATTATGATGGTGTTGGCACTATTTTGAGGATGATGTACGATAAATCGAGTTTCCCTGCTGGGTTTATAATGAAGGGCCCATGAGCTACAGAACTGATTTCGAACCGTGTAGCGTAAACATCTGTAACAGCATAGCTCTGGGAGTTCCTCTGTAGCCTGTAGAGAATATGGTTCTTCCAAAGAAGTCAGACTGGGAACGCCTGGGACGATCTAGACACGTAGACTATGAAAAGGTTGAACTAAATTTTGTTCATGAAAAATAGATGCATGAGTAAAATGCTATATATCCGGTAGAACCGTCCTTTATTGTATATAACCTCCTAGATTAATCTTTCAGTTGATTCCTTTTTATGTTCTTTAAATCCAAACAAACGTTATAATTAAGTAATATTGAACAGCGGAACAATGTAAAAATTCTTTTCAAACAATTCTCGTTAAAATCTGACTTAAGACTAAATTTCTTTATTTTAATTTATACATCTCAAATTCGTGGCCTACTATATATATATATATATATCCCTTTCCAGTTAGCAAAGTATATTTTCGCTGAACTTAGCGCAAACCCTACAATTATGATGTTTCCATACAAGGTGGTTCGCCACGCGTTGCCAGTCCGCCACATACTTCTTCAAAATATATGCATTAGTCCAGCCTCATATAGTTTCTAGCGATCTCAGAAATACAATAATAACGAGAAATAGTGGGAAGTGTTACATTTTTGGCTGCATGGAACTTTCCACAGACAATACGAGTATACTATGCAAAATTCATACTAATTAAGTAGAAGCTTCCTTGAAGAGATTATACATATGGGTGAAAATCGACAAGCTTTCGCTTTTTATAAATATGTGTGCCCAATTGTTTATATTTGAGCCAATTTTCCGTAATTTTGTTTCAACTTGGAAATGGAACTGTCTCAATATTTTATCCGAAAAAATTCATCGGGGCATTTAAAGTATTTTAAACAAGCCTTTAACCAATAGCGTGCTATATTAAGTTCGAAAAACAAAATCCCCGAAAATATCAATAAAACGATCCTCTTCATATTTGAAGATGCGATGTAGTTCAAATTTCATCAATCTATCATGTCTGCCTATTCAAGCTCTTACTGTAAAATTTGGGTCACCAATTTGTTTTATTTTTTCAATGTAATATGTGCATAGAAATAATAACGTAGTCAACGCGAGCGAAGACGAGGGCAATCGCTTGTACAATATATTTATGTATATAAAATATAAATTTAAATATAATTATAAAAGCTTGTTTACTCTATACCTTAAAAAAGAACAAAAAAAAAAAAAACTGATGAGTTAAATGAATTTCCACCACTGTATGTATGTACAGGATAAATTACGTCTAGTTAATTTTTCCCACTACACTAGCATCGTATTTTAGGATTCAAGAGGCGAAAATAAAGAAAAATCTAAAGTGATACCCACAAAACCCCTTTCTTCCTACTCTGCTCTCACCATATTATCTTTTATATAATCATTTTTTTGCATTCCTTACTACACTCACACTACATAATACACCCTTTGATGGGTTTATTGGAAGGAAAATAGAAGGAGAAAAAAATAAAGTGCCATTAAGGGTTTATTAGACTTAATTTAGCGAGATCAAATTATAACAACACAACAGCATTATACCTATATTGTTGGAATTATCTCAGCTCATCTCCGTATTTTTCAGCTGATATATCCCGAATCAAACTTATATATCAGCGTGGTTGTTGGTCATTGTCAATTGGTTAAAAATTTAAAATAAACATACCCTCTTCTCCCCAGTCTTGTTGGAAGTCGTTGTCATATTCAGAACGCCCATTCTAATTATTTTTATAAAATTTCTATATGTAAAGTTATCCGTCTGGTAGCCTGATTTTTTGGGAAAGTCAGTGTTAAGGTCGATGCACACTGATCGGCACAGCACGAACTAGGACAGGTAGGCACCGACCGGAACCGGCATTTTTCGTGCAGATATAACGACATAAAATGGAAAGGAAACTTTCAATTAAGGAAGATATCGAGAGAAAACTATAGAAAAGTGACACCATATTAACTTCGCAACTATAACAGCAACCGACAAATGCCGGTCTGGTTTCTAGCCACCCGATAGCGACCGGCAATTAAGTTTCCGTTACGTGCCGGTTAATGTGAATGAAGGTCAATGCACACTTACCGACACAGCACGAACCGACACAGACAGGTAAAATATTTTTATATGAAACCAAGTTAGCTAATTCATATCAACCGACACCGGCAGTTACCGACATGCAACGGAAACTTCATTGCCGGTCGCTATCGGTGACTAAAAACCAGATCGGTATTTGACGGTTGCTGATCTAGTTGTGAAGATAATATGGGATAACTCTTCTATAGTTTTCTTGCCATACCTGTTTTAACTGAAAGTTTTCTTTCTGTTTTATGTAGTTATATGTCAACGAAAAATGCCGCTGCCGGTCGATGCCTGTCTGTGCCGGCTCGTGCTATGCTCGTAAGTATGCATCGACCATTAGCAAACTTGGTTTCATACTAAAAATATTTTGCCTGTCTGTGCCGATTCGTGCTGTGTCGGTAAGTGTGAATCGACCTTTACCCGGGGGTTATACCTGCAAGTACCTGCCATACTTTTTGCACGTATAATCCATAGATAGTAATTTGACATTTATACAGTTTTAAAAATGGCAGAAAATAAATGCTTGAGAGAAATTCATAAATTTATATCGGGAAAATGAAATTTTCTGGGATCATTTGCATTATATCATTTACCAACACTTTAATCTTCCTTTTTTCTTGGGTATTTATAATTCAGATACTTCCTTTATTGCTACAACTTTCCAATATACGTAAGATTTTACGTCTCAATGCCATTGTTTAAATGAACTTGCATGCTAGCTGATAAGATATCAATCGAACTGCCTTCTGCTGTCGTCAAGTTTAAAATCAAGTGGAAGGGAGGCTTTCATGCAAGCTGTACTTGCACGTGGAACCCCCGGGTTAAGTTTAGCTTCCAGAATAGGAAGAGTGAGGCCATGTTTACCGTGTATGTCGCACATCATGGACTTCGAACAACATTTAATATTAAGTTTTGTTTTAAGTTGCAGCAAAAAAATGCCAAAGGAGCTAATAAATTGTTAAAATCAGTATATAGCGATAATGTAGTGACTCTGAAGACTGTCTTCAAGTGGTATAAGCGATTTAAAAGCGGGAATGAGTCGATTGTAGACGCGCAATCGTCCGGACGTACTTCGACCTCAAAAACACATGGAAACGTGCAAAAAGTGGAAAAATGGATGCGTTCAAACAGGCGATTGAGTATTCGAGAGCTTAAGGTTTACAACTAGGACTGCCCAAAAATAAAGTGATTTTCGGGAATTGATTAAAAGAAAAGTATTGCGTCGAAGTTTTGAAATTTCAAAGATATATTTTTGTATAATTTATGTATACACAGTTTGTTTTTATATGAAAATATTAAATTTTCAGCGAGTTATACTCCATCTATCGGGTCTCAAAAAACAAAAAAAAAAAAAAAAAACAAAAAAAAAAACCTCTCCCACTGCTGCAGTGATTTCGGACTTCAGAGTACATGAAATCAAAAAATCAAAAAAGTTCATTATACTGGAAGGTATTGCCTGTAGCATGAAGCAGGATTATGAAAAATATTAGAATCCAACAAAATGGCAAATTGACATTTTTTATCCAATCGAAAAAATGGAGGTTCACGGTATTAAGAAACAAATTCTAAATACGTTAAAACAAGTTTCAAGTTGATCGGATGATTTGTATTCGAGTTAGAGCTGCAGCAAATTCGAAAAATGTCGTTTTGAGAAAAACGCGTTAAAAGATAAAAATACTGATTTCATTGTTATAAATTGATAAAAATCATACGTAGAGCTAATATGCTATTCCAGGCAATGTTTGAAAGGTTTGACTGACATATAACTATATATACATATCTGTATACCAAGAGGTCGAGAGTACCGTCCCTAATACTATTATAATATTTACGATGCCGACAGAACCCGAACAATAACTCAGGCACGAGCCTCAGTTTATTCATATTTCTGAATGACGAGCAGCTGCTGGTTGTAGTTCAAAAAGTATTTGAGATACGCCCTTGAAATTTTAGCATGTTATTCTTGAAGGTATAGAGAATCGAAAAATGGAAAAATCGATTTTTTGAAAGTTTCACACTAGCTGTGCCCCGGAAGAATTTAATATTTCCCATGGGTTTGTGCAAAGCCATCAAAATGGCTTCATCTTTCATAACGACAACGCCCAGTGCCACATCTTGCTTCTGATTTGCGAGTTTTTAGCCGGATTTAGCACCATGCGTTTTCTCACTCTTCCCAAAAATAAAAACTGCACTAAAAGGAAAATGTTTTGACACCTTTTTTGACATTAAGAGGGCCACGACAGAGCAGCTGAAGGTCCTTCCGAATGAAGCTTTCCAGAAATGCTTCCAATCACGGGATCAACTTTGAGATAAATACATCGCTAGCCAAGGATTAGTTCAAATTTGATGTATACTTATTACTTTCGTTATAATAAAACCATACACCGTATTTTTTTACCATACCTCGTATTTCTCCACTTCTGTTCACTTTTGACACTTTTTAATGCTGGTCAAAATAATTTAAAATTTACACATTTCGGCCATTTTTTTTCGCTGTGGTTGCACCATTTGCACGAGTTTCACCTCAACTCATTAAAATGTTTAATTAAAGCCTTCAAGAGGAAAGTCACCATTGTATATATGTATATAGTACTACAAAAACAACGCCAACAGCAACAATAATTAAAAAAAAATAATAATGATAATAATAATATTACAATTTTGTTTGGTTGGCATTTTGCAGTTGCGTCAGCAAGCAAAGATAAATATTATTATGGCAATTATCTGTACCTGTGCTAGCGCGTTTCGGTCCCAATAATTTATTTCCATGAACAGCATGACATTATGAATACCTCACACTTTTGTGACACCCCATTATGAGGGGAAAAAGAGTGATAACGCGGGGTGTGGTGACGGATAGTTTACAAGTGAAAATCTGATGTTAGCTGATGTTGCCTTTTTATTCGGCGGCCGCTGGAAAAATTCTGGGATGATGTTGTATTATATTTTAGTTGGCAGGACATTTATTATGCAACAAAATTCATAACGATTTTGTGTATACTGAAAAGCTTAAGCGACATTCATATTTATTCGGTTTGAAGGAGGGCTGTGGTAATGGTATTCTGGACCTAAAATGGATCTAATATTTAACCTGTTCTGAAATATTATTTTGGTCCCATAATACATTAATTATAAAATGTGAACTTTTTTTAATTATCAACGAAACATATGAGCGCAGAACGATGCATATTTCTATCATATTCGCAGTTTTTTAATGAAACTATAAACATAAATTATGCTGTATCTATAAAAAATTGTGATAATGAAATTTACACAGGGAAATTTCATACAGGAAAGAATACGTGATGTGGTTTGTGCAATAAATCACCTCAATAGGTCTAAGTAAGCCTACAGAATGAAAATATTTGTTTATGATTTGACGGATCATGGGCTTACATTCCATCGGGTATTCCTATTGAAAATTTTTGACAATATGATTTCATATTGATACATGTGGACTTCGCCGACAAGTAAGTCATTGTCCATATCTTTAGATAGCGCCTAGTCCAGCGTTGTTGCAGTGAGCTGAAGAGCCTTGGTGCCAACCAAAGAGTTATTTTCTTCTAGGTGCCTGGCCAAAGTGATATACAAAGAAATGAGGTAGCTGATGCTCTGGCCAGGAAGAGTTAAGTTATGAATGTATGCTTTGTATGCTTAGCAGAAGAGTCCATATTGGTAGTACAAACTGGCTAATCGTAGATGGGGAGAACAATCACATGCGCTATTTCAAGACCCCATATATGTCCTAGGAAGATAGAAGCTCTGCAGTTATCACGGGACACTGGAAACGTGCAAAATGGATGCAAGCTCCATACAATGATTTTTCAGAAACTTTGCGGACGAGTGTTGACCTTCTACTGTGTGATTGCTCCGGTCTTGTAAAATGAACAAGGAATACGCTCGGTAGCTACTTTTTCGTAAATTTGGGGAAATAGCAGAAAAAGAGGTGGGATATCTAGTAAGGAAGGGTCATGATTTGGTGGTATTATAATGGACCATTGATGGGCTAAGTGTGCCTGATTCTAGATATTTTGACTGCCACCACTCAAACTTAATCTAACCTTAGTCGTTGTCTTTATATGCTTCCAGACGAATATATCGCAATGCAGCAACTGTTCCGTACAATATTAGTGCCATACATATACCTACAATGATTAGCAAGGTACGGCCGATTTGAGAGAAACTTGGTTGAAACGTCATTTTGTTATCACCACGGAATTTGTTTTGAGTTTTTCGTGTTATACTGACTGAAAGAAGTTTTGAACTGTTTTTAATGCTGTAATTAAGTGCTGGTGGGGAAGCAAAGAAATTTACATTTAAAAAATGTTAAAAACGATTGAAATTGAAAGAACAAATGGCTAACCAAATGACGTAAGCAATTGACAGATGATTTATTCATTCACTTTGTTAATCCTTGTGCCATGACAATAACACCTTCTATCAGATGGCGGTTATGTTAGGTTAAGTTAATTCTCTTTTGAAAGCGGGAAGGAGTTTTTCTCTTTTGTCACCCGTACAACATACGTGTGAGTCTACAAGCAATTTTCCACCATTTTCTTTGAAATGATTCATATTTCGGTTTTTAATTAAATCTTTATAGGCATGTCCACTACTAACTATTTGGTGTATCTAAGTTCGCTGTAGTGTAGACATCACGGCATAGACAATACAAGGTATTACCATTATGAACCACGTTCCACCATTAGTGGATGAAAATTCGTGTAATGAGTAGGAAAGCACGGTAGAGAGAACACAACACCATATTCTGCCTCTCTCCTCTCTCTGTCTTTTCTATAGAAATATATACAGGGTGTTTCACTATAAGTCCGCATAACTTAAAGGTTTGCTAGCAGCTGAGGTGGAGACAAGCATAAACTTATATGGTGAATTGCGGGTATGACGTGTCATTTCGGTGGTAGGGGGGCTTGCGATTTTTAGTACCTTTTCCACTTTACACCCTGTAACTTTCTTTATATACACCCTATCAAGGTGAGATTTATCTTAGATCATAGCAAACCATGTAGGCTTCCCAATGAATGCGCAGTTAGTCCTCTTCCGTCGGAAATTGTAGGACATCAAAGTAAAAAAATTGGAAAAAAGTTACTAATTTTTTCAAATTTTAACGGTTACTAGCCAAAATGCATAATACAACTTTTTTACAAGATTTAGGATTCCCGGAATGTTACCATTAATTTGACTATGCACATGTACCTAACTAAATGTAACCGTTTTAGAGATGAACTTATTTTTATGATTCATAAGTTCATTAATTTTGTTACTGACAATATGTATTACGCCTAATTTTATGCAATTACACATAAAATTAACAAAATGATGAAAATTAATGAAACTATGCATCATAAGAACAAGTTTATCTCAAAAGTGGTTGCATTTGGGTAGGTATGAGTTTCACCTTGATAGGGTGTATAACAAGAAAGTGGAAAAAGTACTAAAGATATTAATCCCCCCTTCCAACGAAACGATTGCCTTTCACCCGCCCCCCTTCATTTGCTTGTCTCCACCGCAGTTATACAGCCCTTGGGTTATGCGGACCGATAGTGAAACACCCTGTATACATTAGTGAATCAAATTTCGTCACAGATCATGTATCAAAATTTTATGAGAATACCTTGGGCGCGTTCACTGCCACCGAAATACTGACTTTTTGTCGACTACGAGTCATTACCGAGCGTTCACTCCGTTAAATTTTGACAGTAATGCCCAATCTACAATGCATGGTAAAACCACGTCGTCAAAACGATATGGATTTTAGTGTTTGCTTCCCACTCGTGCATTTGAAAATTTATGCTTGCAAAAATGTCCCTTCTCTCTCATTCATTTGACGACATGAGCACGAGCTTATGTGTAGTAGTTAATCAGCAAAAATTAAATAGTAGTACCTCAGGTGTATTCAGCATAATTTAGAATCATGTAGGGAAATTTAGAACAAAACAGCTGTAAACTGGAACTTATACCTTCAGTCTTGAGAGCAATATTTTATATTATTCGACTTGTCCCAAGCAATTTCTTAATTTACTAAGTTTACTATATTATAGTATAAATTATTGAGACCAAATACTTCCTTTGATGTAATTCTGCAATGAAATCGAGGAAGCAATTGCATTTATGATAATTGATAGGTAAATAGCTGTTTAATTTGGCAGCTTACCACTACTTACATATTTTGTGTATTTATATGCATTCTTCAGCAAACGATATCGTCTTGACGACGTGGTTTAACCATGCATTGTAGATTAGGCATAAACGACTACGCTTGACTGCGACTATCGTTCACTCCGCACCTTGAATCTACCAAATAGTTGACTACATTCGACTACGCTCAGGAGGATAATTGATCGTAGTCGGTGTGATAGAACTCCACTACGACAACGACTACGCTACCAAAGTGGCAGTGAACGCGCCCCTTGTGTTCTCTGTACAGTGGTAGAAATCAAGTAGTTTCAGGGTTTCATTGATGAGATCGGTCTGTACTGTACTTCTAATCGAAATGCAGTATAGGTAGTCAAAAATTGTGGCTCTCCATTGGACCTATCTTTGTTCGGAGGCTTTTAGCTTATCTTATTGATGTGGCTTCTTTTACAATTCTCTTTGATGTATTGCTTGCATTTCCAGTTAACTTCTTACTTTGCAATGTTGTTATTACCCTTTCGAAACTTTCAGACAATGAAATTGTATTTTCTTTTTATTTATTTATTTCTTTTACTTTTACATATTAAATCCATCATAGCAAATTCTTTGAAATTAGACCGCTTCAGTAAATCATATAATCAAAAGGTTTCAGCTCGAACAAAGGTTTGCAGCATGTTGGGAAGGGAATGAAATTTTTGCCCCACAATCATCCAATTGAAATAATATTTTAATTGAGTTAACTGATACTGCTCTGAAACCGGAATACAAAATTTCGAAAATTTTAATCATCAAGTACTCGTATTTCTGTATTTGTCTAGAGTTTAAAACATTTTATTTCCCTTTTTTAGCACTAATTATGAATTACTATACCGTTTCCTTCTATAGAGTGATTTTAACCCATGCAGTTACATTTGCATTTCAGAGAAATACTCGCAGCAGTGCTCTTTCGGTTAGGGAAAAGAAAAAAAGTAAAAAGCTGGAATTGTTTTAAGACTAATTCTTATGATGTCTTAGATGAATGCTCGTATGGTCACTCATTTGTGCATGATTTTTGAAGTGGTTTTTCGCAGAAATATGGTTCCTCGGACAGAAAAAATTATTACAAGCAATTTTATAGCACTTCGTATTCTGAAGAAGTTTTTAGTATAACAAAAATGTCTAGGACTGATCGTTTCCACAGGATACGTAAAAAAACCTAACTTTTTGTATGGTAACACCAAGGAAGGGTCCATTTTTGAAATTTTTTTTGCTATTACTATGAAAACACCATGTACCAAATTTCAGCTCTCCATGTTGACGCGTTGTTAGGTAGTGTCGAAATATATAGTGGAAAACGATTTTTTTTATGGCAACCCCACGAAGGAGTTGCCCGATTTGTCTCATTTTCGAAATTAATTTTACTTCTTTTTTTTAAAGGTCCGTGTGTATAATTTCAGCTCTCTAAGCTCAGCTCTACGTATTCCCGAGTTAACGTGCGCACAGGCAGACAGACGGACGGACGGACAGACGTACATACATGCAAAAATCAAAATAACCTTTAATATTGTGCGTGGATGTCCTATCCATTTTGCTCTACGGCCATTATTTCTGTGCGTTACAAAGGGAATGACAAACTTAGTATACCCTATAGATTTCATCACTTTTTGGCGTCAAAAACTACTAAAACTGGAAATCATTAGAAAAATTGACAGATCTGACCGCGTTATCCGGAATAACCTAACGGATGGTGAAAATTAAGGGCCCACGTCATATCCTGGAAGGAAAAAGAAGCTGCGAGAGTGAGATGTATGAAGGATTTGCAGAATAGTGTCCAATTCAATTTGGACTTTCTGTATCCGTTCCGACGATTTGGCGTAAGATCAAGGACAGTCCTACATCTTTTGAGGGTAGGTACGTGGAGGTCGGCTTTCCCAACCTTCCGCTCGCATTTCTCAAGCTAGGAAAAAAAATAAAATGAAAATCCGCGCTCCATTATCAAAAAAACCAATTTTGCCGGAGGTACTCTGATGGTTCTAGTAGTCACGGCATTACTTATCTGGCATTTACTTCATGCCCGGATGAGCAGTATCGAGTGCCGGATTTGCTTCAAGAAACGCTTTTGCAATTTATGTTTGTCGAAATCCTGGATATCGCCTTAGATAACACACGGATTCATATGAGCGCTTCCATAACAGTTTGTTTTTCAAGCCGCATTTTCATTTAATGGATTGACCAGCTCGTTATCCACATGCTAACCCGATGGAGAACACTTGTTGTTGGCTCGTGCGAAAAGTCTACACTGGAAACCCGGCAATTATATATACTACGTGAAGTTCAAAGCAACCATAAAAATGTGTGGTCAAAATTTACGTACAGGACTCAATACCTCAGAAATTCCATGCTATGTAGGATTTTGTGCAGCGGTAAATAAATCAAAAGTTATTTATCAATTTCATCTTTCTTTGAATAGACAATAGAAAAGTGACTCGGGGAGTAAATAATATGTACGGTTTGTAAAATGTTTTAGTTTTTAGGGTTATGATTTTAGGGTTAAATCGAAATAGAAAGAACATATATTTCTTTTGCGTTATATTATATCGATTATATTTCGTAGTATAATCAGTCTTATATTCGTTGAATAACTACATATCTATTCCAAATTCAATTTTTTCTCTAAGCATGCATATAAACTAAAAACACTTTTTATGTAGAAAAAGCATAGAAAAGTGCCTTTTCTTACTAATGCAACATGCAACATTGTACCAAGCCTACCTACTTGTTGAATTATTCTATGATTTCCAAGAAGCATTCATAAAAAAGCGCTGAATGCATCTTATATACACACAAACTAATGAATTCATCTGAGCTAATTGTCTATTTTTAGTATTCAAAACAAAAAAGATAACTACACATGCATATATGTATGAATGCTTGCCTGGCTAGAGTAAAAAGCGGTCTCGCCCAAGGCCGACAGCGTGTGAATTATATCATATGGTATGAAGTAGCAATAGTTCTTATAGTGGAGCTGTAGGATGTGGTTACATAACTCGGTTTGAATGGCCGAATAGCAACATACGATATAGATATTAACACACAAAGAGTGCCTACCTGTACCTTGTGTCGATGCATTAACACAAAAAAAAAAAACATCATCATGCATTGCAATAAAGTACTTGTCGTCTTGAAGTAATCTCTAGTGGCCATGGTCGGCCACAAAGCCTATTTAGTCGGTGAGTACTTTACTGCTATGCATTTACTATGGGGCACGAGCTTCATCTCATCATTTTCTAACAAAGCCTGGTGTCATTACTTTGAGAGTTGAGCTTAGGAGACCATGCGCGGTATGTGCTCTACTAAAATATGATGAAGCTCCATTAAGGATGGCCTGGGTCATCATTATTTCACTGAAAAGTTCATTCATGGAAACCATTTGTCCGAGACTCTTCTTCTTCGGGCACTTAACCAATTTCCAGTAAATTGCCTACATCCTGCTCGAGTTTTTATTCTCAAATTCTATATATGTAGTGTGCGGGTGGGGTGCCTCATGTGCTATATCCATGGCGATCATATATTCCCACCTACATAATCTGTAAGTATCTAGGCACATATGGTGCTTAGAATTACTTACACTAGGTCAGTTCAGTTTTTGTTGCACGTCAAATGTCGTCGTTTTGCGCTCATTTTCACTATTTCTTCTGATTTTTATGTTGAGTTTGTGAGGAAAGTCTGTTTGGAATGTGAAAATTTCTTGAGGTAGAATGTATAGGGATAGGGACTTTCTAGCTCTACTGGCAATTTTGGAATATATGGAGGTAGTGATTTTTACATAGACCCATTATTTTCTAAACTTCAGTGGGGGAAAAGATTTTTTTACAACTGGTACTGGAATTTTACGGGCTCCATCTGGCAAAAACTTGTATTTGCTTGCATTCATTTTAAAGGGGAATGTTAACATAAATTAAAGTTTAGTAAAATCTTTTGTTGAAAAAAACTGGCCAATGCTGGTTCATTTTATATTTACCACTTTTTAAGAAGGTTAGATGGAGTGAATGAGATTGTTTTTTTTTTTTAGAATAATAGCTCGTGGGATATATTTTATCAGATTCTACTTTCTATGCAAAAGGGGAATGCCCACTTTTCATGCAGGCCCGGCATCAACAGATATGAGAGATATCTTAAACGATGCATGATGATACTATGAACATATTTTATTAACAATATTTATTTCAATTAAGCGGGGAAAGCTTTGGCGATCGGATGTAGTTGCTCTTCTTATGTGAAAAAGTGGACTTTTTTACTTCTTGTGATTGCGCGGAATTCGTGTATCGTGGAAAATGATTTACTATAAGAAATTTTTTTACAACAGAGCACTAATGGCCATTGAAGGAAGAACTGTAAAAATGTATGGGAAATGTAGTAACTGGGGTGTATGTGACCCAAGTGCATGAAAATGGGTTTACCAGCGGAAAAAAGTCCCGAGAAAGTTTTCTAAATCGGGAAAAAGTACACCACGCGATAGTGCTTGGCGAGACTTTTAATTTAAATTCAATTCAATTCATTTATTAATGAAGTAAGTACACAATAAAAAAAAACATAATTTTTAGAAAATATATACTATAGCTAAGAAGGGAAAGACAAGTAACAAATATATTGAGGAAGTAAAGAAAATTAAAACTAAATAAAATTATGTTAATAACAAACATTAGAAATAAGAAATAAGATAATCTTGCACAGTCATACCCAACATCCCATAGCATTGAAAGGATACAATCATACAAATATCTTTTGAAATCGTTGCCAGAAGCCGCACACTGAGTATTATGAAGGAGGAAATTCCATAGACGGAGAATTTGGACAAAGTAAGATGCCTGATAAGTCAATGTACTAAAATGCGGTATACTTAAGCTCATTCCTCTCCTAGAAAGCAGAAACTCTATTCTTTCATAAAGATACATGGGCTTCCTAGTCTGTATTATATTGAATAGGAAGATTAATGCTTTGCTTTTTATATAAGTTTGAATTGAGCATCCCAGTAAGGAGTACCTAACAGGAGTAATGTGGGCAGATCTGCGCAGTTTAAAAATGAATCGCAAGCAATCATTAAAAGCAACTTTCACCATACGTTTGCACATTGAGTCAAGCTTTGGGTAAATTAGACTGCTGTAAGTAAAATGAGGTAACAAAACGGTCTTAACGAATCTCTAACGTGAATTTGATATTAGCAAATAGCCAAAGTCTTCTACCCTGAACATGTTCACAACATTTCAGGCGACAGTCGAACTTCACTTCCAGATTAAATATCGAGTCAAAAAGAGGTAATATGAGGTTATTGAGAATAACTGAGGGTAGGTATATCATCGAAATCAGGAGGTGAGCTGTACAACACCAAACACTTTATTAGGATTGAAAGAAAGCTTATTATCAATTGACAATCTGTGAATTGTAGCAAGATCATCATTGATTGGGCAAATACAATCATAGGAGGAGAGGTCTTAATACAGATCCTTGCGGGACACGTTGGACCAAATTTGATATGCAACATACCGTATTGGAACCACCCGGCCATAACCCTACCGAGTTGTAGTCGATCTAATTTTCGAAAAATCTAGTACCTCAGTTCGAATAGAAAAGAGGGAAATACTAAAAAAGTGAGTATGGGGATGGGTATTTAAGCCTCCGAGTATAGAAGTAAGAGTACTCAAACTTCTTCTCAGGGCCTAAGGAATTTGATTCTGTACTAGTTATTCCAAAATGCATTAAATGAAACCTTGATCCCCTCCGCTTAATTGAAATAAGTGTTGTTAATAAAATAAGTTCAGAGTAATTTAATGCATCGTTTAAGACATCTCTCATGTCTGTTGCTGTCGGACCTAAAACGGGCATTCCCCTTTCTGGACTCTACAGCACTTACGATTAGATGATTATGTGTGAGTTTCACTATATAAATTCCTTAGAATGGTAAATGATGGACCTTAATTTATGTGTATACCCATTCTATTTGACTCCGTTCTGGGAAATTCTTTTAACTGCTTTCATCTCTTTTTTATTTACTTACCCATGCCGACTCATATTTGTTTTTCTATGTGAATTTCACTTTTCTACTTTTCTATTGACTGTTCTTGTCTAGGTCTTTCAATTGTGTGGCATACCTATTTCATTTCTATCATTCCATCTTATCTTCACTTTATATTGACTAAATAGTCTCTGATTCTATCAGACTTTTGCGTTCCTGATATATGTTGACCACCTTGGATATAATCCTTAGACATGTATTCAAAAATACTTGAATTTTTTTAAAGCTAAATATTTACTAAAAAATTATGCTCCAAATAAATACAGTAGAATTGACGAATTATGAACTTTAGTATTGTGAGTTTCTTGACAGATGGAGAGATTTGAAAACTGTCCATCATATTCTTGTAGAAATGATATTAACGAGGTAGTTAAACGCTGTTATATGTGGAAAGAAAAGTTCTATAAGAGTCATGTATTTTAGGGATTTACTCGAACTAAGTTATCAATCATTTGTCAAATTTATGAGGTAACAAGCTTTCAGAAAGAAAAAGTCAGGGTAAAACCTTTTCTTTTTATAACTTTGTTACTAGAAAAATCAATTAAGGCAATTCCGAGCCCGACACCAATCGGATATATGTATATAAAAATACTAAAGCTTGCAGCCATCACCTTTAGATAAGTTATAGTGCGTGGGTGTGGAGTCAATTTCAGATTTTACAATTGGACAAGAGGAGATACACTGTTTCATGCTAAGCAGCCCTTTCAGTACAATATCTCATATAAGTCATAAACAGTCTCTGTTTATCGATATTGCTATTTTTCAGAGAGACAATTGAGTAGTAATTTTCGCAAATTAGTATTTGGCTTTCTTGGTTGAAAGATAATATTTAAAAGTTGCAATTTAAAGATGTAGCTATGATTGATCTACTAAAACACCCACAAAAATATTAAATTTATAGACAATTTCCACAAAAACAATAGCGGTAATTCAAGGACGCAGTACCTTCTCTTTTTGCTGCAATTTTTCTAGGAACATTATTGTTTTTATGGATGTACTACTGAAAAAATCTCATTCATCTTTGAACTTGAACTTAGTACCTTATGTACCTGTATAGTGTTCAGATTTTTACAATCTAGGTAACTCAACTCATTTGAAATATTACGCAAGCTATTTGTTGAGAGATTGTAAAGGGACGCGCTGTAGATTTTAGTGTATATTTCGCTTCTAATGTGAGCTCATAGAATTTTCAAAATCTTCCTACATTTTTCGTTCTACAACTTTTATTTCCCAAAATCAATATTTTTCTATGCTATAGGAAATGAAATTAATTTCGAGATTTTTTTTTAAATTGTGGTTAAGTTTACAGCAAATTAAAAAATTGCATTTCAGTTTGAATACCTAATCCAGTTGTACTGTTCTTCGAAGATTTACACCAGAGCCGTAATTATTTATGGCTCTGCTAACACTATACAAAAGTAGAAAACTTACGTTCGCTACTGTGCACCACAATCTATATATTTGCTACTACTGTTGTTGTTTAGTCATCGGCTCTAAAATATTTTAGTCAGCGAAAACTGAGTGAAAATGGAAATTTGATTTATTTGTTCAACATTTTTGCATGATGAAAATGTGTGTAGGTATCTTTAAACAAACAAGATACGTGGAACCTCTGATATATGGGAGAGCAACGGTGCAGAAAAACTTTTCCGTTCAGGACAAGGTAAAAGAACACCTTTTTATAAGAGGTATGGTAAGAAAGTAATTTTTAACAAGAACCGTAAAACTTTATTATTATGCATACTAATTGTACCATATCCCATTACGTTAATCAATCGCATCATCAGTATCTAGTACAACGATACGAGCGTTGAAGAGTCGAGGAGAGACACAAGAGCTATCTCTCTACTTAATAGTGTACTGGCGAATAGCATTTGAATCAGAGACAGAGAACAAATACTTCAGTCATAAGAATAATAATAAATAATTTTAAAGTTGAAAAGTGCTGCGGCTTTTTAATTACGTGCGCCTAGCTAGACCCCACTTATACATGACATTACATATTTTCTGTACGTATGTATAATGTGCCTTCTGTATAGTTAACGTTTTTTCTTTTATGCTTTTTTATAATAATCTTTAATATTTTGTCGCATATGCTTACTGGAAGAAATTATATTTTCGCAATTTAGTTTAATACTAGGTACAATGATGAACGTATTATAGTCACCAGTTTTAAGAGAACAATTTTGCAGATGCTACCACATATTGTAGGCTTCTTTGAGTGTGATTAGACCCTTCTAATTATTTTACGATAGATTGGCGTTAGAATTAATGTCTTATTTATCTCCAGAAATCTCAAGTTGTTTGTTCAGTTTGGAAATAGTTTTATCTTCGGTAACAATATTTTCATCACAAGTTTCAAAAGCAATAGGATCACGAGACTGATATCACGAAAAAATCCATTTATAATTCTAATCCTTAATGAAATACAATATTTTATGGATTCTAACCAAAAATCGAAATTACCTGCGTATCCAGAGGAAGTAATTAAAGTTGAAAGTTCAGGGAAAGTGGAAAAAATTATGTCATCCTCTACGTCCAAACTGTAGTCTTTTGCAGGAACTCTAGTATAAATGAGACCAGGTTTCGTGAAACAGTCTCTGATTGTATTCTTTGAAACTGTTTGGCATCAAGTTTTTATCCCATATAAAAGCATCTAGAATGTACGTTGACTTGCTCAATTCTGTAATAGATGGATGGATTCAAAAGAGGTTGAGTCCTCCGCGGGGAAGATTCTGGAACTTACACCACAGCAAGGCCCATTGTTCACTCTCTAGACCTATGAGCAATAGCCCTAATAAAATTCAGAATTGGCCCAAAACCCTCCCTTCCTGCCTCATGCAGTTCCTCTAGGAGGTGTGAGCTAAGTCGTCTGTAAAGCTTACCGGATAGGACAGGACAGTGACATAAAAAGTGAGTCACCGTTTCGAGTTCTTCTCCGCATCCTCTACCCAGTGAGAATTGACACCTGTGTTTCCACAGTTCGTTTGCTCAGTCCCAATATCTTTTTCGTCAGATTTGAGTTAGGTTCACCCCACAGTTCCTTAGTAGTTCTGCTCGTGGGATCATCCAGCCAGAGGCGACTCTGTTGGCAGTCAGCTCAGGCCGAAATATTGGATACAAGAATGTTCGGTGCAATCCCGATTGTAGAGCAATACGAGCGAGCTCATCCGCCCTTTCGTTCCCACCGATATCGCTGTGACCTGGCACCCATACAACGAGTACTCTGTTATACAGAGAGAGGGAATTTAGGGCGGTTTTGCACTCCAGTACTAACTTGGAGGTTACGAAAGGTTTTGACAAGGCCTTTACAGCTGCTTGGCTGTCCGAGCAGATGGGAATTTCCTTGTTCGCCGTATCCGTGTTGAGGAGGTACCTTCCAGCTTCAAAAATAGCTTTGACTTCAGCATGGAAAACCGTGACATGGTTTTCAAGGTGTAGGGCAATTTCCATACGAGGCTCCTCACAGGAAACACCTGCTCTGGTATTTTCTTCAGTTTTGGAGTCGTCTGTGTAAACAATAGAGTTTGTTAATGGTTTAAGCACGGAGTGCGACGCTTAATCTGCCCTACATGGAATTATTGATTTAAATTCGCTTTTCAGTATAGTCTCTATAAGGAGGTCGCTGTCGCTGATAATGTCAGGAGCGATGGATTGCATAATTTCAAAGGTGGATTCGTGTGTAACTCTTGCTACAGCGTGGGTCCAGTTCTGATTGAGATGCAACTTCAGCGCTGTGATTGATGCTCCCTCATTGATATGTATCTGCACGGGGTGTATATTGAGGATAACCTCCAGAGCCCGAGCACTGGTTGACTTGAGAGCGCCGCTTACGCTAAGAAGGCACAGTCTCTGAATCTTTTCCAAACGATGCAATTCTGTCATAGAAGATACCATATCTATTTAGTTTAGTTACGTTGTAAAGACACCTTCCTTTAACACATTTTAATGGTCAATAGGTTGACAAACAGAAGTTGTGTCTGCTAATGGGATTGGACATTATCTACAAAAATTAAAGATTTTTATTTTATTCTTCTTCTTTTTATTTTAATCTTCTAGCCACTCTGTCAAGCTCACCTTCTTCGTGTGGTTTAGCCTCCATCCACAATTATTTGGCCAGCTATCCAGCTTATGCAGCTCATACTTGAGCTATACATATAATAGTAGAAAGATGTATATGTCTTCCGCATATAGGCAACCGCTTTAAAGTTTTATCACTCTAACTTAATGGGGATTTGATCCATTACCTGTAGCCACAGAATGTTGATAACACCCCCCTCCCCTCCTGTAGACTGACCTTCTCACAACTACATTCTCTGAGCAGGGGCCAATATTTCTGTTGGGAAGCGTTGAGTTGATCCAGTCACATAGATCTTTATCGACTGCCAACCTTCTCAGTCCGTTATATATAGTCTCCGTCTTCACGTTATTGAAAGCTTCTCGGTAGCCAGGAATGCACCCAGAGTGTACTCTTTATATTCTAGGTACAAATACTAAAATCGGAGTATTTTTATGAAAGGAGTTGTACCGGAGTATGCTATTCGATTTCGGAGTACACATACTCCGAATGGGCTACAAATGACAACATTGATTCTATGAAACAAGGACACATAAGTTGTACTTTAAATGACATTGGACACAACTGTTGTTGTTATTGTTGTTGATGTCGGTTATTTCTTGTAAAAGCTTCTTTGGAGAAATGGCGAATTATTCAAGAACATATCGGGATAATACTTTTGAGATGAACATTTCCTCAGTATATGTTCCAGTCATACTTGACTGTTAGCCGGATGATCTTCATAAGTACTTACAGAGATTGAGATTTAGGCATAGAAGCACAGCTTAGCGAGACATCATATTTAATGACACTATGATGTCATCAACAAGTTAAGCACAATTTTTGAGGAAATCAAATGTAACTTCATAAAAATACTTCGTAATTATTTGTGAGAAAATAACTTGGTTAGAAAAGCAGGTTGAGGAAGATGCAGATAGGGAGATAGTCATAACTGTTTTCGGAAATGCATATAAAGGCCGCTAAATACGCTCAATCAAATCATACGAATTGGCCATGCATGGCCCAGTCGTATGATTTGCATGAGCGTGTGTAACGCAAGTCGAAGCTTGAGTTGAGACTGAAGTCTGCCATGAATGAAATCGGACGAAACTATTGCATACAAGCAAACCTGACCACTTTGAATTAAAGTTTGAATAAAATTCGTTGCGAGTGGAGGCAAAAGTTAATATCCGATTCTGTCTAGTTCAATTCTATAGCAAAGTAATAAGTTTTGCTTGTAAGCAATAGTTTTGGCCGATTTCACTCATACTCTCTTAACTCAAGTTCTCATACGCTTATGCATATCAAACGACTGGGCCATGCATAAATCGTAAGATATTCTTGAGCGTGTTTAGTGGCCTTAAGGGTCAGGGCGAAGCTCAGTGTGAAGGCTGAACTAACAATAGAATAGAAGTAAATAACTTTACGAAATTAAACGAGACTGAGGTTTACTTACGAAAAATTGATATTTTTAGCCTAAATATATATCACATTCCGTAAGAGTTCTTATCTTGATATTTAATGTTTTCAATTTTAAAAAGTGGTGAAAGTGAAAAAATTATCAAATAGAAGTTAATGTAATTGAAGATTTGTGCTTTATATTAATTCGCATTACCATTTTTATTCCATTTTAATTTTTACATTGCACTTTTAATCATTTAGTAATAATTTAATTATTTGGACACATCGCGTTCTTACGGAATGAGCGATTCTTGGCGCACTATACTTACGTAAAATTGGATATTTAAACTTAACGAAAGTTCCCCTCACACGAACTAAAGTTAATTTGTGTACGTCGGTTAAATTAAAGGGTGCGCTCGCTTTACGTAAGTAAATGAACTTACGTATACTTCTATTGTAGTTCAGCCTTGAGCTTTTACGACTTCGCCTCAGCCGACTTTTGATAACCTCGAAGTGATGAACTTCTTGGACATTTAGTTAAACACAGCGTTGAAAACTTTTATCTTCTGGCTTTGAACTTTTATTTTCTAGATTTCTATAATTCCACATCTCACACCAAACTAATAAACATTGCTTGAGAAGACATTTCCGAGCTCACTAAAAATAATTCAAGTACTGGTTGTAAACAAGGAAAATTATTATGTTACCACACTGTCAAAAGTTGCGATCGAGTAGAAACTAGATCTACTGCAGTCTCGCCTCGCCTTGCCTAAATTCTTGTAATGACTTCTACAGCGATTCTCAAAAGTCGCCTGATCCAGACGCCGAGAGCTTTTTCACTGTATTTTGTCCTTAATAATGTGCTTCCTTATTGGGCATTACACACTCAGATATCAGCTCAAGAAGATGGGTTAGTTTGATAGAGATACCTGTCGTTTCTATATGAAAGACGAGGAAACTGCTGAACATGTCCAGTTCGACTGTAAAGCTCTTGGCCACATAAAGTTAAAATATCTAGAACATGCTACAAATATGGCCCATAAAAATTTTATAGGTTTTGTAAAAGACTTCAAGTTTGAATGGTCTCCCTTGGGCCTTTAGGAGTAATGCCACAAAAGATTTCATAGGTCATCTCTCATTTAATAATAATAATAATTGTAGGTAACTGTAAAAATACATTTAATCCATATGTGAGAATATTTCGCAACTTATACATCAGGCACCTTTAATCTATGTTTCGACCAAATGATTCAAACAAGTTATTACAAACGTCTTTAACGCCCCTCGAAATAGATGGATTAATGAATGAGGAAGTTCTTCGTGATTTGTCATTTTTTGTATCTTTTTTTATTTAATGGTCAGAGCTTTTTGTAGTCTTGTGTATTTTAAAATGTGCTCAAGTAACATGCGTTTATTAAAATCCCACCACACTAAATTAAAACGTATAGAAAACTTTAATTAATTTCATAAAACAATATTTTTTAATGGATGTGAGTGCAGAAAGATGCAATTTTCTTGAGAGCAAAAAAATAAATAAAAAACACCAAAGACACAACACGCTTAACAACAAATCAAGGCGTCAGATCCGCATTAGACCCACCTTTGTATAACAGTAATCATGATACTGTCTGGTGCAGTTATTTTGGAAAACTTCATCGGAGGTATTGCAATTAAGTGATTAATCTGTCTGCTACAGATCAGTTGTGATTGGAAAATTAGTCTGCTGGAGTTGAGATGAATATAATTAGCGAATTATTTTGAAATGAATGCAAAGGTGCGCTCGTTAAGTAGTTGCATTTCATAATAATTTCAATATTTGTATCGTCGTTTTTTTTTTCAAAATTAATAATTTTAAATGGTGATACATATTTAGTAACTTCTGACTTTTCTGACCCAAAACTTCCTATTTTAAGGTCGAAATTACCGAGTCTCGATTAGTGAAGCACCTCTTGCGTAGATTATTTTCTGAATTTTATATAAGGCTGTAATATTAAGGTAAAAGGACAAAAAGGAAGATGAAATATTAGCACAAAGTGTGTGTGGGAGAAGCCTCTCTAATGGTGGAGACTAACAGACGAACAGAATTTGAATGTAACTCAAAAGAGAAGTCGAGTCTTTGGAGAAGTCTACCCGGACTATATTAATATTGTCCATATCTTCATATACAGTCGATCTAATCGCACTAGCTTTGAGCATGATAAGCTCTACCTACATTTAAAACTGCGGCTGTTTTATTAAGGCCAACAGAGCACCAACAGCAATCTTATTTTTCTAAATTAAAGTTCAATACTTCACAGCGATGCGATGTTCATTGTGTCTCCACGAAGAAAAATGCTAAAAATGATATTTCAGATGTACCCGTTCAGGTCATGATTCCAGAAATGATTTGAAAGAAAATATTTTATGCAACAAATGTTGAGGTCATCTTGCCACATTTCTTCGCTTAAGCGCTATTTAAATAGATCCACTAAGTGCGAACGGGGAATGGTAAAATTACTAATATTACTAAATTGAAAAAGTATTAAATGCGAAGAAAATTTCAAGGAAAAAAGTAATGTCAGCAGCGATCAGTGTTGTTGCTAAGAAATGTCTTTGTGGAATTGCACGGACGCAGAAAAAAAGCATATAGATTGATCGGAATGGATATACGTAAGAAAGTAGGAAGCTTAGTTTGAGGACGCTGGCACAGAAATCTAAATCAAATAGAAGAAAACAAAAATGAGTGTAGTTAAATCGAAAATAATTCTGCATTATTTAGTTGGTTCTTTGGAATCTTCATTTCGGATAACCAACAAACATTTTTAATTTTTTTCCGGAAGTTATAATGGACTATAATGTTTCCGGGTAAGCGGTCCCTACGGAAAGTGATAGTAGGTACTTAATAAGATAAAAAAAAAACTTGTACGGTAGGAGGGGGGGGGGGGGGGGACATCCCAGTCATTTCGAAGTAACATCCGATTCTACACATGTTCTTATCTACACACATGAAACCGTTTTTGAGATAAGCCATTGTTCATGATTCCTTATTTCGTTAATTTTGCTACTTCCATTGTTTATTTATATATATGTAGATGTGCCCAGAATCATTGAATCTTCTGATAAAAACTTTTATTTAATGGTACAAATAAGACATTTCCAGCATATAAAGTAAAAATGAATAAAAACCAAATAAAAAATAATATCCAGTCATTGAAAATTCTTTTATTAAAAATTTTTAATTTGAAA
The DNA here is from genome assembly GCA_963924295.1 of Dioctria rufipes. Classification (NCBI taxonomy): domain Eukaryota; kingdom Metazoa; phylum Arthropoda; class Insecta; order Diptera; family Asilidae; genus Dioctria; species Dioctria rufipes. Next base: position 361,579,813 of record OZ002740.1, read on the forward strand.
ATAATAAGTGAAAGACAAGTAGTGACATCTCCTTTCTACGACGTCAATGATTTTGGGCACATCTATAAATAAATAATCAATTAGTAGTAGATACGTTTAGTACTTGAAGTACATTTCAAATCGACATCAAATAATCCGAATATGATAATTACAGATTGAATGTTTCAGCCTTGCCTATTTACACTACATTTACATATGGTGATTTCAAAAATTTAAATAAGGATCAACTTATTACTGAATGTAGTGAAATGTCATGGAATTCCGTATTTTAATGCGACATTATATGATAAAGTTGAAATCTTAGTCGGTAAACTTTAATATTTATTCGATAAATACGTTCGTTTAAAAACTTGTAGACGAAGATAAGATAAATGTCCATGGATCACTCCAAGCATTCATTACCTCATGGTAGAGCGTGATTTTCTCTATTGGCAACACAAAAGAACGGTACGCGACGTAGGTAAATTTAACAGATACAAAATGGTGCGTAATAAAGTATCGTCTATGACTCGTGCTTCTGAGCGCTCTTTTCTTTGCTATAAGTTAAATGTAAATTTGCCTGCGAAAACTCTATGGAGAAAACATGCGTCATTTAGGAATATATATATATATAATGCTTTAAACAGCTTCTTTAGCTCAGTGGCCTCAAGTCAGCATGTTCAAAGTGTTATATTTCCATAGAGCTCATCAGAAGGGTTCGCTTTTTACTGTCGTGATCATTTAACTATTAGCTCCTTATATATGCAGTCCGCTGATGCATGTCATTAATTCCTGTCTAACCATCTCCAAATTTCCTACCATTTGGAAGCAGGCTCTAGTGGTTCCAATTCCTAAAAAGACCTCTCCCTCACAATTAAATGATTTTCGACCTATTGGCCTGCTGAATTTTCTTGCTAAGGTATTTGAGAAAATTATGTATAGGCAAGTTATGGGTCATATTGAGGCTAACAAAATGTTATCGCCGTGGCAATCAGGTTTTCGGCCAAAGCATAGTTGTAAGACAGCACTACTAAAAGTAGTAACAGATACTCACGAGGCTCTCGACAATGACCACCTATCAATTATAGTTTTACTCGACTTCTCTAAGGCATTTGATTCTGTTGATTATTCTAATTTATTTCTTAAACTATCCAATAGTTCTCATTTTTCATCATCAGCTATAAAATTAATAAGCAGCTTTCTATGAAATCGCTGCTAGATTGTAGTGCTACGAGGTTCTCGTTCTACTCCATTTTTCCTTCATTCTGGTGTTCCTCAAGGATCAGTCCTTGGTCCCCTCTTATTCAGCCTATATATAAATGACCTTCTGCAGATTGTAAAGAATTCATATACATATGTATGCTGATGATGTTCAACTATATACGTTAGTAGGCCAATCGGACTAATGGAAGATTGTGCGTGTCGCATTAATGAGGACCTGCAGCGAATACTCAATAGGTCATTAGATAATAAATTGTCACTCAACCCATCAAAATCAAATTGCTTATCTGTGTATCTGTATCTGTTATCGAAAAATCTGACATCCCACCGGTGATGCTCAGCAATATGATATTGGAATATGTTGATTCCATAAAGAGCTTAGGCATTCAGTTTAACTCAAAGTTCAGCTGCTGCAACTATACCACTCAAATGTAGTGGAAAATATATGGCAGTCTGCGCCAGTTGTGGATTAGCTCTAGCTGTCTACCAACATGCCTTCGTAAAAAATTAGCCCTAACGCTTGTTATGCTTCATTGGTAGTCTCGTTTACAGTGGGCTTGATTCTGTATGTCGAAGAAAACTGATAGTGGCTTTTAATGATATTGTGCGCTACATTTACAAGCATCGACGATACGCTCATGTATCTGAATGCGCATTGAGACATATCTTGATCATCGTAGACTAATATTATTACATAAGTTAATTATAAGAAAAACCCCAATGTATTTGCATGAGAAACAGCACTTCATGCAGTCGGTCAGAAATCTTTATCTTCTTGCTTTGAGATGTGCCTCTCGATATGGGAAGCGTTCTTACTTTGTCCAGACTATCCGCAAATGGGACTTTCTTCCAATTAATGTTCAGCGCATTGGGTCCAGCAGGGAATTTGCCAAGTTACTAGAGGACTTATAGTTTGGAAATGGCTTTCATATTTTAGAATAGTTGTAGTATTTCTTAAATGTTAATACAGCTAGTTTAGTATATTTAAGAATTGAATTGAATTAAAGTTTCTATATTTTTATTTTATTTTGTTACTTTTGCAACAATTTCCTTGAGTAGTACTAACATAAGATGTTGTAATCTTCAGTACGGCACCAAATTAAGTATTATTATTAATCAAAATATAGTATACTTGAGTCAAGTAAATTACAAAATTTTGTTCGATTTACTTGAATAAATTCATGTAAATGCAACTTCAGTAGTTGAACATGTATCATGTCTGCGAGTTATAAAAAGGCAAAGAGGAACAAGATGGAGATTATTGTTGACAATTCAGGTTTTGACTTTTAGGACTCTTCTCAAAATATTTATCTAAAAATCCGTATTTATGTACAAAACCTGTCGTAGGTAAAATGTCAATTTCAAGTGGGTTTTTAGTCAAGTACTTAAACATTTATGTAAACGTACTCAATGCTAATACGATAGAAATCGCGCCTAATTTTATGCGATTCCACGTGAAATTAATAAAATTATGCATCATAAAAATCTCAAAAACGGTTGCATGTAGGAAAGTACATAGGATCGAATGAAAGGCAACATTCTGAGGGTTCCAAATATTGCAAGAAAATGTATCGCTTATAAAAAAACAAAAAAAAAAAAAAAACATGTAAAAAGGCTAGAATTGGTCTAAAACAATTTCTTATGTTTCTCTAGATGAATACTCGTATGTAATTTCGAATGGTCATCCATTTGTGCAAGTTCGATTTTTGAAGTGTTTTTTCTCATAATTATATAACTGCTCATCGGACAGAAAAACTGATTATAACCACTTTTTTATGATTTCATATTTTGAAGAACTTTTCAGAATATTAAAACCGTCTAGGACTGATCGTTTTCACAGTATATGTAAAAATCCTAAATTTTTATATGGTAACACCAAGAAGGGCTTTCCCGATTTATTCTAAGTTTGAAATTATATTTACTATATTTATGAAACCACTCTGCACAATATTTCATTTTTCTACGTTGACATTTGGACGTAGTGTCCAAATATGTAGTGAAAAACGAAATTTTTGTGTGGTAACCCCACGAAGAAGTTACCCGATTTGTCCCATTTTCGAACTTAATTTTACTTTTTTTAATCCCATGTACAAAATTTCAGCTCTCAAAGTTCACGCGTTCTCGAGTTATTGTGAGGACGGACAGACGGACATGCAAAAATCAAAATAACTTCTAATATTATGCGTGGGTGTCCAATCTATTTTGCTTTACCATAATTATATAGAAATAATTGTTATTGTTATAAACTTAAGATACCCTAAAAATTTCGTCAAGGCCATAGAAATTATGATTTTTCCAATTTTGTTATTTTGACGTCGTATGACTAGCGTAATGAGATGTTGATGGAATGCTTTGACATTTGTTAGAAAGCTTAGATGACTTACCATCATCTGAATTAAAAATAACCTCCATAGGTTGCTGTTAAGTTACTGGCTGTTTTGTCAAAAACTAGCATATTTTTAAATTAACCTGTACCTCCGAAACGGTAGAGATGCCATAGAATATTTTTTGTCTAGAAGAGTACTATCATCTCCTTCTCTATGAAACTCAAAAGTCGAAAATTAAAAAAAAAATGCATGAAATTGCTCATGAAAATGTATGTCCTCTGTTAAATTACAAGGTTGAAAGTTTCAAGCAAGGATTAAACAGTATAAGTGACATTTTCCAGACTATGGTGGCTCATTCAATCGAGAACATAATATTCAAATTTAGTGCTCAGCTAATTTAGGAAGCAAATTTTATAATTATAAAGAGTATTGTCTTGTAGATAGCGATTGCTTATTTTTTGAATAGACATTGATTGCTAAAGCTGGTATATCTTCCGCCAAGGTATAAGGCAAAGACATATACAATAGACAGCGGCGGATCCAGGGTGGGGGGGGGGGGGTCGTGCGGGTCATGACCCCCTAAATTTGAAGAAAAAATATTTAATTAATTGAGTTATTCGAAAAAATATATTTTTTATTTTATACTTTTTTTATTTATATAATTCAACTTAAAAAAAAAAAAATTATTCCAAAACTTAAAAAAATAAAAATTTATTTCAATGAATGCTATTGAATGCATGTGATGTATGTGTATAGCTTTTTGGTGAAGCTTGATCGTTTAAATCTTCACATATGTAGGTATACATATATGTACATGCATATCGTATTTTTATTTTCGACAAATCTTACTGAAGGTAAGATTTGTCGTGGGGCTTTTTTTCTATTGAAACGACTTGGGTTGAAATTTAAAACTTTTATTTGTCCCAAGTCGTTCTATGGGAAATACTTCTTGTTTTTAACTGTGGAATTTGAATCAATTGCTGATGGCAATTTCTTCGCCTTAAAAGAGATAAGCCCCTTTTCAGGTAATTTTGGCATGTAACACTCCTAACATTCTAAAATATTTGCAGCGTTCTTTTGTAAAACAACTGACATTTAAAATATGGACTGACTACGTCCATAGAAATACACTGCAGAAAGTGGGCTCATTTCTATATAGCGTTCTCTTTCGATCTAAGCATCAACTACTAATTCGCACGTCACATAGAAATGTGACCTAACTCAAAATTTGCCGTTTTTGAGTTAATTACACCATGAAATTGGCATATTTCTATCTGATTGTTTTTGTCGCTAGATAGCGATAGTGTCACTTTTCTGTTACTTAAGAACAGAGATATCCTTCATAGAACAGTGTGTCAGTGTCACTTTTTGAGTTGTGACGATCTTCATAACAAACGTAAATATGTTTTCGACATTTTAACAGTATTATTTTAAATTGTGTCACTTTTCCACAAAACAGCATTTATTTCTTACAAATTTTATTATGAGTTATGACATTTTTCCACAAAGTTCAAAGTACGGAATTTAATTCTTAAAAATCGTATTTTGAGTTGTGCCACTTAAAAAAAACTTGTAAAAATATTTATTTAGTAACAAAGAAAAGCGACACAACTTAAGAGGATGCGGGATTAACAGCTAACCTCGCCAACTGCGGTAACAAAAACTTAAAATTTCTTTTATATAAATCTTCAGAAATAAATTTACTAACAAATTTAAGAGTTCAGACTATTTTTAGCAAACAATTACTACGTTAAGCTAGAATTAATTCTATGTACAGCTTTTTGTTTTTTCGCTCTCCTGAAAAGTTGCATTTTTTGAGTTGGGTCACTTTTCTATGTAACGTGCGAACTGAGAAAGGGCTGTAAACAATAAATAAATAAGTGGGTTTGTCGAAATAAATGTTTTTAAATTAATTATTTGGGTTAATAGAAATTCGAGAGGTTTCACTTTTCAACTTTCCGCCAATGGATTTTTCAATGTTGGCACCGACGTATGAACTATTTTTGACACAAAAAATTGTACCCGCATGAAATAGCATATCGAGCAGTCCATATTATATATACCAGTGTAAAATTGAGAAAAGTTTGGCTTGAATGAGTCCTGCAGTTTGCACCCTATTCTATTAAAAAAATTAGTTTTTGTAAAAAAAAGTATACTAAAAAATGACACATCATCCACACCGCTTAATGCGGATTTCCTAGTTCCAAGTACTGCAGTACTGCGGTGGCTATGCGAACCGACTTACGGCTTTGAATGTTTTTTTTTACTCGATTTAATTTGTAAGATGACCCCCCCCCCCCCCTAATTTCAATGCTGGATCCCCGCCTGGCAATAGACACTTCTTGACACTCCTGAGGAAATCACCTAGTTATTGCTGGCGATGCCTTTCCTATGTGAGATAAAATAATGAAGCCGTTCGAATATGGCAAACGTAAGTCAACCGGATTTCCTAAAGTACTGGAATATAACAATTCAAAATCTCATGATATTATATCTAGCTGTAACATGTTCGCAGATTATTTTGAAACAGTTTATTGTGTGAGTCATAGTGATGGCTATGTACTTTCCAACATTTGATTTTTTTACTAACGCCCCAATTGACGTGGCGATATTTCGATAGATATGGAGGATGTTGAGTGAGGTCTTGATCAATGGATGGATGCTCGGGCTATCGGTCTTTCTTTTAGACAAGAAACTATGGATTGGTGTCTAAAATTTTTTTATATTTCAAAATATGCCAAAATGTTTCTCGGGTGAACACTCCGCGTCTTTAGGTGGTCTTATCTACAAAGTAATAACAAAATAATGCGATACAATAATAAATTAAACATTTAACTGAAGAACACTGTGACTAGATAAATTATTTATATATACACAAAAAAAAAACTGGAAATAAAAAACACACTACTTTTAAAAAACACATTTGAGACCAACATTAGATCTCACGTCTGGGAAGATGAAAACATTGCGCGATTTGTCGTTATTTCATGAAGAGGGAATGTTTTTTGATAGCAATATGTGCATACATATATACACGTATATGTGTGTATAATTTGTGCGAATGACTTGATTATGGGATAGTTCAGAAGTGAGCAGTACACCGAATTTATGTTGTCGGCGGCTGTTTTGCAGTTAATTGTATTAGCTGTGGTATATAGTATATATGTAAGGCCTCCAGGCACAAACTCTGGTTAATATTTATCTCCCTACATAGAACTGTTGTATTATTAAAATCTGGGAAATGGTTAGCTTCCACACAGTGGCTGGACTACGCAGTCTTGTTGGTCTGTTTATTTTTTGCAAGCCGATTTTTAAGAAATTTTATTGCTAGAAATCTTCATGTTCCGTAAGTAGTAAGAACCTATGCAAATTTTGGAAAAAGCTGACAATTATTACTTTGAAGATAAGACCACCTGAAGACGCGGAGTGTTCACCCGTGAAACGTCGTGGCATATTTTGAAATATACAAAAATTTTAGACACCAATCCGTAGTTTGTTGTCTAAAAGAAAAGACCGATAGCCTGAGCATCCATCCATTAATATGGAGGATGTTTAGTCTGCTATAAATAATTTATAAATAATTTAGACTCTAGTATAAAGCCTGATATGGATAATATATGTACTAATTTACTTAAAAATTGCTTATCATCTCTTTCATATCCTCTTTCAGTTTTATTTAATTCGTCAGTTAGTTCTGGATGCATTTTGGATGTATGGAATACATCCTATATAACTCCTATCCACAAATCTGGATCAAAAAATTTGGTAATTAACTATCGGGCTGTATCTATTATGAATAACATACCAAAATTGCTGGATTATATAGTCAACTCTAAAATTTCATTTATAGTAAAGGAATTTATTTCTTCGAATCAGGATGGATTTATTTCAGGTATGTACAAATCAGCATGTACAAATCTTGCAATTTTTTCAAATTATGCTATTAATTCTATTGAAGAGCATGTCCAGGGCGATTCGATATATACAGACTTTTCGAAAGCTTTTGATCGTGCTGATATTATGCTTTTAATTAATAAGTCTTGGCTTTAAATATAACATTCTCAAATGTATTTTTACTCGTTTTTAACAAATCGGAGGCAATATGTTAAAATGCAATAAATTGTAAAAGGTCATCGAGGTAAATTCGGGTGTTCCTCAGGGTACTCACCTTGTTCCGCTTCAATTTTTGCTATTATCAACGACATTATTAATATTTTTTGCTTTGCGGAATATTTATTGTTTGCAGATGACTTGAAATTAATTGTGAAAATAAATTCTGCATATTTCTTCAAAACGATCTAAGTTCCCTTTGTAGATGGTGCTCAGAGAATAATTTGTCGCTAAATGTTTCTAAATGTAAAGTAATATCCTTTTACCGAGAATCTACACCAATAGTCTTCGATTATAAAATTGGAGCTTTATCTGTTCCCAGAGTAGCGGAAACTAAAGATCTAGGTGTCATATTTGATTCTAAGTTATCCTTCATTAGCCATATTGAATATATTATTTCTAAATCTTTTATGATGTTAGGCTTTATAAGACGAAACATAAAGGAATTAAAAGATCCTCACTCCTCGATAGCTCTTTTTTATTCATTGGTAAGACCCATAGTGGAATACTTCTCCGTTATTTGGTGTTCGTCCTATAAAGTACATATAAACCGTATCGAAGCAGTACTAAAGTCATTCACAAGAGTGGCGTTAGATAAATACCCTTATTGGAGACATAACATGCCTTCGTATGATATACGCTGCTCGCTGTTGGGTTTATCCAAGTTGGACTTTATAAGAGATGTTGGTTGTGCAATGTTTATTAGAGATATTATATGTTATCGTATACCGGAGCTCCTCTCAATGATTAATTGGTATATACCGGAAAGGCTTATAAGACGACGTCATTTGCTGCAAGTACCATTTCATAGAACCAATTACGGTTATAATGAACCTATCAATAATTCCGTTGTACAATTTAACAAATATACATATTGTACTGATATTGATCTGCTTAGAGAGATATTTAAAACTTGTATTTTTGAATTGCAGAATTTACATAGTTTGTTCGTAGTTTATTCTTAAGGCTTAGTCCGTAAGGTACTCTGTATCTGTAGCCAGGAAATAAATAAATAAATATAAAGGTGAATGTCTGGTTGCAATTTACTTTTGAATTGGTCATAAATACACATATGAAAGTGGTTTCTTGATTAATAAAAAATTTTCATTTCATTTATTAAATTTATCCCTATTTACAATACATTTCTACTAATGATCGCTTCATCGTTTCATCCATACTTTTATAGGTAATAATAGGACAACCATAAATTTTTTTGTTTATCAAAATCTCTAAGGCCCATTTACACAAAGTGCGTACAAATCTGGATCTTAGCTAAGCTAACAATAATAAATGTCAGAAAAGTATTTGCAAAAAGTGTTTTAATTGAATGTAACAAAAATGATATATTTATATGTAAAGTAACAGATTTAAACACACATTTAACAAGTAAAATAAAGCTTCAATATCATAATTATATTCATATAAGCGATGCAGTCGGACTTTGACAGAAATCCCAGTCGATGTTAGTGTTCGCAGTGGTAAGTTTATTTACGTCTTAAAGGAAAAGGTCCAAGATATTATTATGATGAACAAATTATACGAACTTCCTAAATGAAGTTAAGTAATTAATTTTAGCTTTAGCCTAGTACGGAGTTCGAGTAAAACAGTACGGAGTTCAGGTAAAAAGTGACATTTCCATAGAAATTTTACCGCTGGTAAAATCTCAAGCAAAAATTTTCTGAGGTCTTTACTAGTGCAGGATGGAGTTCACTGGTAAAAAATGCCATTTTATCTATTATAAGATAGATGGCGTTTTGTATATCTCCGCTTATTTTACTGATCATTTTAATGTGCGGAGCATTAAAATGCTGGTAAAACTTTTACATTTCTTTGATTATTCACAAAGCGAGTTTATTTTATTTTTCCCGAAGATTTCTTTGACGACGATACACACTTGGACCTGCCGCAGCAACAAATTCGTCGTCGATATAATGATTTATATCCTTTATAAATAATAATCACTTAACATTCTTAAAAATATTTCCGATTAATTGTGATTTTAACAGCTGTCATTTCGTTTTCTCCACATAACACTTATGTCAACTTTTTACCAGTGTTAAAATGCAATTTTTTGGAGACCGCTTTAAATTTTACTAATACCCGAACTCCATACTAGGCTTTAGGGTCTTAAAACTTCAATACGATTTTTAGTAATTCGTGACGCCTTTGCTTCTTCGGATAATCAAATACAGTTCTTTCTTTTTAACACTAGTAACAGAAAGTCAAGCATTTGGATTTTGTAATCTGTGCATTTATAATTTTCAGAAAACCAATCTTGACTGTTTTTATTTTATTACCTTATGTACTAAGGTTTGTTTTATTCTATGTTTAGCAATATTTGATTGAAGTAACTTTTGAAAGTTTTTATTTGGATCGCGCAAATTTTGAAAAACGCTCAATTGAACTCTTCAATGAACTATGATTATTCAGACCATATTACTTGAACTAATCAAATAACTATCACTTCCATCGGACATTTTTCATCGATTGGTAATACATCTACTAAGTACATTGCAGTTTGTCTGATATCTTATGTATATGCAATATATCTTGCAAAATATTTAATTGAGTTTGAAGAAATATGTAAAAAGTTCTTAAGGTGTTCCATTTCTACTATCTATTCATCATCATCATTGTTTTCTACATCCTTGACAGTTTACCTTTGTATTATATTTGTACGAACAAATTTAAAATCAGAAGTAGAGTTCTAAGTTTTATGTTGACTCCTACCAGAATCATCTCACGGTAAACAGTTTGATGATTATGATATTAGTTCAGATCTTTTGGATGATTATTGTGTTCCCTTGCTGATGGATATCTGCTAAATTCACCGATTGATTGCAACAAAGAAAAATGATTTTCTAAAATGCTCTGTTGCAATTAAGCAGTCAATAAAAATTTATACTCAGATACATCTCTTTAGACAGCCTCAAGACACCATTAATATTTTAGACTATGACACCAGGACATATACTTTGGGAGGCTTTGTACCAATTTTTGATTGTAATGTAATTGGTTTAAAGTATATTTTCATTTCTTTAAGAAAATATATGGAAGTTGTATTAATTGCAGCAAGTGGTTTTTTTAAACCAAAAATTGAAGAAACTCTTCACTTTTTCATAAAAATTTGAAGTTGATATAGCTATAGATGAGATAATGTTCATATTGCTTATGCAACCGAACAAATTAAGACCTGATCAGCATTTTTGACCTTACTTTTTGTAAATTATTTGGCCTTATACGCTTAGTACTTTCCAACGACTGTTTAACCAGCGCCGAACCTCTCCCCACACAATAGCTATGAATTCCCTATGAAGCTGAAAGACTCAAAAAGAATCAAATTAAAAAGCCCGATCTCATCCCAGTTATATACATACATACTCTCATAGTTTTCTTGCCACATGACACATTCTTATCATTCAACTAGCACCGCCTATACATAAAATGTATAACACTACACAACTTTATTTTATCTGGGTTTATACAATTTTATTATTAGCTCGTTCTAAGTCTTCTAGCACAAAACAGAATGAGCGATCATGCAACTCGAAAACTACATCGTCTAAACCAACCCAAAGAAAGTAAGAAACAAATTAAAACGCCTAAAAGTATTTAAATGCCTAAAGGTAGGCAAATTCGAATTATTAAATTATGTTTTAAATGCAATCCAATCGCCACCATAGTGTAGTGGCGCTGTATTCACATTCCAAAATTTCTTCGTTTTTCCAGGTTATACTTAGTTAGTCTATGCTATAATTATACTACTATTGTAACGATTGTCACCAAACAAATTCCATCTGGCGTGATCGTAATAAAACAAAAGTAATTAAATTCAAGGTCTAAGAAACCTTCTCGGCGGCGGGTCGGACAATAAACCGACAGTTTAAACTAGAAGAAATTCTTGAGAAATGCACTAAGAGTAGATGTATATAGAATACACATTATATGATAGGTTATATGTGCCGGCTCCAGGTTTAGCTGCAGGGTAGCTAGATTAGTTTATGATAGAGTAAGAATAATTAGCAACATCGACAGCATTTTAATGTAAAGTTCAAGATATGAAAGATATTGAGAGGTAGAAACAGGACAGTCTTGTTTTGGAAGTATAGGCGGTAAATTGTTGTCGGGCGGGCCCTCGAGTTGGTCACGATTGATAAATTCTTAAAAATTCTTACACTATATATGAAAAAGTTAAGTACAAAGTGAATTACGACTACTATGCATACCAAATTGTTGAATTCTACTTGTTTTATTATGTTTTAATTATTTTGTAATACGAATAAAAGTAAGATTTCCATAGAATTTTTGTTTTGATTAATATATTTCCTAATTTCCAAAAAAAATTATTATTAATTATTCGCTTTTGTGCTCCGGTAGATGAAATAATTTCATTGGATGGTCGCAGGAATAATTATTTGTTCGACATTTATGGCTTGTTCTACTTCAATCGGATCAATATCGTCGGATGGAAGCGCTTCATTATCAACCTTCCTTATTGTAATGTTATGTAGTATACTTGTGGCAATTATAACAATTAAAGCGGTACTTAATTTTAACCTGCAACCAGACGATAATACTGGTGATCTTCGCTAATTCGTCTCGTCCTAAGATTTCCGTCTCATAATTATTAAGTATAAATGGCTTTAAAGTCATCAAAATTTCAAATGCATATAGTTTCTAGTTTAGCCGTGAATTATTAAAAATGATAGAATCATGAGCTGATCCTGGCTACCTATAGGTACAAGATCAATGAAGTCCATGTCGGTATACTATCAGACGCTTGAACATTCAGGGTCTCCCGTAAGTGGTGTGAAACTAGAAGGCTATTGATAGGTCATACTTAGTAGAGCAAAAATTGTATGGGGGGGGGGGGGGTAAATCCTTACGTTTTCTAAGATAACCATACTTAAAGATATTTGGGTATGTTTTCAAGGATCACCCTGTAGCTTCTTCAGGTCACACCTTATGAAGATGATTGGTACGTAGATAATCATTGGACCTTTCCAACGGTCTAAACATTTTCCCCCTCGCCCCCACCGTTCTGAAATTAAGGTTTAACAAAAATAAAGTTTTGGAATTTTAACTCGTTTTTTTTTTATTTAACCACTATTTTATAAAAAAAAAAAACAAAAAAAAAAGCATCAAAACCAATTTTTCATATTGAAATTATAGAACCCCAAAAGTTTCGCTTTAAAATTAGCTATTTCACTCTGTACCCAAAAAGTGACCCTTTCTGCATTTTTTGCACTTTTTCTTAAGCAAATCCAGCAAAAAAGTTCAATAGAATTCCGAAATTTGAAGTTTCTTGAGCCATAACTTTAGAACAGAGTGTTCGAAAGGTCGAACGATTATCTATCTACCAAAGTTTAAATCTTTATCATAAGGTCTAACGTTACAAAGCATGAAAGCATACCGAAATACCATTATGTCCCGTTATTTCCACATTATTTGCAGGAGGTTTGAAATATTCTGGAAATAGTTTTGCGATTGACATTGAATCACGTAAAACAACACGTGAGGCTGTCGAGACATGTATTCCGCCAAAATCAGCAATGCTCTGGAAATGAGCTCCTGTCGCGAAAAATCTTAGAGTTATTAATAATTCGTTAATTGGTAAGACAAAATGATTTCTGTAAAAAATCGAAAAAAAAATAGGTATGTGGATATATGTATTTAGGCCGAATACATTACTTATGTACTATTGTAATAATTATGTATCCCGTAAGCGTATTCGTAAGCGTCAAGCATATATAAAATGAGAATACAATGAAAACCTAAAAAAGTTCAATTCAATTATAAATTTTTCTTGGGAATCCATTTTCTAAAATTTCAAAAATCTCGAACTATGAATTTCTATTTTGTTTTATTTATCACACAATTTTAACGTCGAGTACTTCTTGTTTATTTTGGTTCAGACCTGTACATTCTGTACCAATTTTAGTCTTAAATTTTAAGCAGTAGATTTTCTGTGGCTTAAATTAAGCTTCGCTTTATACGTTTTCACTAAAATTTTGGTGCAATTGACTTAAACAGTTAAGCCCAGCTTAAATGCTTAAATCATAGGGGTACAGACGTCTCTAAGAGGTTAAAAATAACTTTTATTTCGTAGTTCGTAAAATTAGTTATTTTCATTTTTAATTACGTATTTGAAAAAATCGTGCTTCAGAAAGATAGGACATGTTAAGGTACCTACAGGTGTACTTATAAAAAAAAAACATATTTGGGGATAAATATAATTAATTTTTTTCTAAAGATATGTTGCTCTTCTCTGCCTCTCAATATTACACTTAATATTCGATTCGAAAGTATTTTACATATAAATTCTCCGTGAATTTTAAATTATTGTATATTTGTGCTTACTTACCCTGTAAACAGAGTACAAGAGTTAGTTAGCCTCATGCATTCTCCATAATATTTAAATCCGGCGAATCTAAATGGACGCTGGAGATACTAAAGTTGAATGTAATATTTTTAATGGCAAACTATTCCTTTAAAATACGAGCTGCATAATACTGCTGCGCTATCTTATAGGAAAACGAAATTCATTAATAAATTTTATATAATCTGGAATTTTCATTTTACCATCACCAAAGTCGATATCGGTGTTTCGTTTTGAACTCAATTTCTGCCCACACCACTACATCTTCGCTTCTAATTTGTTTGGAAACTTGAAGAAGGCGATCTCTTTCCAAATCGTGAAAATAATAATACCACCCGTGGGGTTCATTCAAGTTGAATATTTTCTCTTCCTTAAAGATGATATTTCTCCACCTTTTTTCTTCCATATATTGTGAGCTTTTTAGTGAGCTTCAATCCTTGTTCTGAATAAGTTTTTATTAATTGTGGTTTTCTGGACAGTTTTTTCGTTTATTTAGAAGGCGTTGAACTTTCAAAAAAATTATTGCTTTAACCACTTTTGTACAATTTCTCTCGTTAATGCATTAAGTTCGATTCGAAATATATAACGCCTTCATGAACATTTAACGCACTTACTCTACCTGGACTTTTTTGAGATTTTGTCAAGCCAAACCTTCATATGTTAACTGAGTTCAGTTATATTAATGGACCACTCATATGAAACTGGAAACAATCTGCATACATGTATACTTTAGATACTCTAATATGATTTGGTTTATAAACAAATTAAAGAAAAAAGGACCAAGTATTGATCCTTGAGGGACTCCAAATATAATAGGTAATTTGCAGGATCTACATACATAATATCATTAACTTTCACTTTTTGTAAGTGATTAGTTAGAAAACTTGGTATAAATTGAATCGCAGAAGAGGACAATCTAAATTGTGAGCACAGCTTATCAAGTAAAAGTGTATAGTGTACACTGTCAAATTCTTTGGAGAAATCATGTAATGCTTAAATAGAGAAATTATTATTGACAGATAGATGGTTCGTATGCGTTTTGTGTATATATAAGAGGGCGGTGCGAAAAATTGGAAATTTTAAAATTTTCCGAGTTTATAACTCAGGGGGGAAGTGGCGTAGGGGAATGTGGTTCAAATATTTAATATAACCGTTAAAAATTTGTCTGCACTCGCACATATACTACTAAACACACACGAACGCTATCAAGCAAAATTAAACTATATTTAAGTCACACCCAAGCATTCATCGTCAACTTCTACGAATTTTACACAGTTCGTTCTAGGTAGGGTTTGATGACCAATGACCAATAATCGAGGAAAAGGTCGGTGAACAGTAGTTCAAGAAATCGGGGAACAGTACTTATTGAAATCCTTATTGAATCACCGAGGAAATCTTCGGTGAACATAATATTCATTTCAATTTTTGCAGATTTAGGAATAGTTACTATGGAAATTGAATCGAGTAAAGTAAAACAACTTTTTATAGCTGAATTTCATGTTAAATTCCCAATAAGATTGTTTTTTATGCAATTCAACTATTAAAAATCATTTCGACTTTACTCGTTTCAAGTTGAATAGTAGCGCCCCAAGAGAAAGGAATGTGTTTTTGATGGCAACGGAAGCTTAATCGGCTATTGCCAGGTTATTATCAGGAAAATATTTGCAAATTTGGTAAATTAAAAATAAAATATTTCAAAGAATTAAACGTATATGTAGTTCATATATAATCTAAATTTATTTTGCAAAAAATTAAGGAAATAATGAAACAAACTTATTTTCTAATAGCATAATTAATTTACTTTGTAGAAAAAAGAAGACGTAAGAGCAACAGTAACTGGATATTCCTATTACGCAAGAAAATCACTTTTTTATCACACGATCTTTATAATTTTTATTAGTACTCAAGACTACTTGAATTAACATTTTTCTAAACACTTGCTTCTATTTCCACAAAAACTTTTTATCAAATAATTAGTTTGTTGAACGAACAAAACTGACGAGTTTCGGTTTCTTAATGAATCCTCAGAGCTACTAACTAAACTGAGTCTATGTGCAAACTTCACAAGGAACTATCAGCTGTGTACTAAAAACTAGCGTAACGGAACGTAACAAAGTAAAAACGTGTATGTAAGTGACAATCTAACGAACTACTGTATACAATTAAATAAATAAATAAATACATAAGTAGGTAAATGCCTAACTGACGTTTGTAGTCATTTCCCTTCGATTCCAATTGAAAAACTGACGAATATACTAAAAGATAAAATATTTATCAAAATTTCTAATTCGGTTAGTGCCTCACAGCTATTCGATTTCATAATTTTATGTATAAGAGAAAATTATTTCTCATTTGATGATAAATTTTATGAACACACTTTTTTGCGGATTATTTCATGGACTAATTTGAGGAGCTAATGTTTTTCTCAAATAATCAGCAAACGAAAAACCTTTTCAGATGGTTTCGTTATGTTGACGATATTTTCTGCATCTGGACTGGTTCTGATAGACAACTTTACTTGTTTTTACATTCATTTCTTAAGAAAATAGATAGCAATATTCAATTTACTGTGGAAGTTGGTAATAAAATTTTAAATTTTCTTGACCTGTCTATTAAGATAGAAAATGACAATAGCTAGAGTTTTGATATCTTTAGAAAAGATACATTTTCTGACGCGGTTATTGTTAGTCATTCTTGCCATCCATGGAATACAAAAAGTGCAGCCTTTCATTCCTTAATAAACAGACTATTAAATGTCCCCTTAAAAGATCATGACTTTAAGAAAAAATTAAATTTTATATAAATTATTCCAAGAAATAACGGGTACGATTTTACAATTATTTATAAATTGCTAAATAAAAAACAACGAAAAATGATTTTAAATGAAGTGTTGCCAATATTTGAGGAGATGGATGGGAAGGGGTGGAGAAAAATCCCATAAATTCAAAATATTTCATAAAATTTATTACTACCTTTATGGAAAGAAAGTATCAAACCAGTATTTTTTAATGCTACAAATTTAAAAAATTTATTGGTTAAAAATAAAATCGGGAATAAAAATGATATTTTAAAATCAAGTGGAGTCTATAAAATAAGCTGTGAGGACTCTCCGGGTATATAAAGGGTCTTCCAATAAGAGGTGTTATTTTAGTTAGCCCGCTATTTCCGTAGATGTCACTTCTGGAGCTGTTATTTTTTGACATTTGATAAGTAGAAACTACGCCATTAATAAAAATGGAACGATACACGATTCAGCAACGCATTGAAATTATTAAAATTCACTATAAAAATGGTGAAAATGTGGCAGAGACGGTTCGTAAAACTCGAACATTTTTGGGTCGTCGTGAAGCACCTTGTCGGACCGCAATACAGAAATTGGTAGAAAAATTTGAGCTGTCGGGACAAGTTAGTGATGTGAAGAATAAAACCCGTGCACGTCGCTCAAGAACAGCCGAGAATATTGCTGCTGTAGCCGAAAGTGTTGAAGAAAACCCAGGTTTCTCCATTCCTCGTCGTTCTTTGGAATTAGGCATTCCACAAACGTCATTACACCGTATTTTACATAAAGATTTGGGTCTTAAGGCTTATAAAGTTCAGTTAACACAAGAACTCAAGCCGGCCGATCATCAACAACGTCGAGTCTTTGCTGATTGGGTCCTTGAAATGCATGAAAATGATCCGGAATTCCATCGAAAACTCATTTCCACCTCGATGGCTTCGTCAACAAGCAAAATTGTCGCATCTGGGGCTCGGAAAACCCAAGAGTTATTGTTGAAAAGCCTCAACGTGTGACTGTTTGGTGCGGTTTATGGTCCCACGGGGTCATTGGACCTTACTTTTTCGAAAATGAGGCTGGAGCAACAGTTACGGTGAATATATTGCGCTATCGACAGATGATTAATGATTTTTTATGGCCGGAATTGGATGGTATTGATCTGGACAACGTTTACTTTCAACAAGACGGCGCTACGTGCCATCCAAGCAACGAAACCATTGATCTTTTACGGGAAAAGTTTCCGGACCGTGTTATCTCTCGAAGAGGTGATCACAATTGGCCACCGAGATCTTGTGACTTAACACATTGCGACTTCTTCCTTTGGGGCCACGTGAAAGAGAAGGTCTACGCCAACAGCCCAGCGTCGATTCAAGACCTCAAAGATGGAATTCGTGAGGCTATCGAGGACATAGGGCAGCCACTTTGCGATTTGGTTATGGAAAATTTCATGAAAAGGATATGGTCCTGTAGGCGTGGTCGTGGTCGTCATTTGGCTGATGTTATTTTCTATTAACGGCATACCTTCCTCTTTATAATGAAATAAAGATCCGATCATTTATCTCAAAAAATGGCATTTTTCTTTGAATATCAAAATAACACCTCTTATTGGAAAACGCTTTATATAGGGAAGACTGAGGGTTCTTTGGAACAGCTTTTTGGAAATTAAATAAACCTACATCTGATTTGGCAAAACATTTGATTGACACAGGGCATAAGTGCAAGGTAGAAAACGGCGGACATGTATTAGGTAAGTACGAAATTTATGAAATTAAAAAATCAAAACTTAACGGCGGGATCTTTCTGAATGACCAATCAGATTTTACAAATAAAAGTCCTTTACTTGAACCAGATCTAATGAAATTAAAATTGTGTATTTTGCTCGGTATTTATTTATCTATTATTTATTTATTTATTTGTTTGTTAGTGTACAGTAGTTTGTTACATTGTTATATACACACATGGTTTTTGTTCTTTAGACTCAGTTTAGTTAGTAGGTATCTCTGAGGATTCCCTAATAAAGCGAAACGCCTCTGTTTTGTTCGTTTAACAAACTAATAATTTAATAAAAAGTTTTTTTGGAAATAGAAATAAGTGTTTAGAAAAATGTTATCAAGGCAATTCCACCAAGCGCTTTCAAAAAAATCAATAAATTGCTTGAATTAAGCCTGAAGATTTGACCTGTAGAAACGTTTACGCAGATGAGTCATCTATGAAAAGAACAAATTAAAAATCGTATACGCAGGTAAGCATACTAATCCGCACATGATTTTGAACTGCAAAGTTGGGTTTCCCTGCTTTTCTGCAGGACATGTACACAAACTTTTTCTCCGTACTTATTTACAAAAATATTCTGGATGAATTTCGGCATACCTATTTTCATGTACGATCAAAGAACAAAGAAGTTTCATAAAAAAAACTCCCACAGCATTTTTCGTACGGCAAGTGCCATATTATTTGCATCAAATTCAAGCAAGTCATTATAAAATGCCTCAAAACTGTCAAATTTTCTATTATGGCCTATGAAATTTTTATAGGCGTTAAAAGATAACAAATGTAGCTATATAAAACTTTAAATATATTTTCATTGTAATATATACAGTTTGAGTGTTATAAGACCTCAAAATTAGATATGCTTTTTCTCGATAAGTTACAATGGTAAGAAATTTTCCAACAGCACTTTTTTCACACATCTAAAGCCTAATACACGAGATAGTGAACACACGGCTTAGAACATAAATAATAACAACGATACACTCATAATATGGATACATGGTAATTGTCTCAAACTAATCTCAATAACTTTCTGTGTTTTTTTTTTCTACAACAATTTTCTTTTTAAGATATCAAAAGTTCTAAATATATATGTTTTTAACTGTAATTTTCCAAAAATATATTGAAATGGATTCAAATCTTCTGAACCATCTATAATGCAGGCTTTAAGCCTAGAAACCGGGAATAACTTTAAGAGAACATTTAATAACAGGCGTGCCGGCAATGAAATTACATATATTGTGGGGCTCAAAAACATAACAGGCATACTTAAATCTTTATACATACATATATAGGGGTGGTGAGGAGAGGTAGTGTTTTTTCAATGTTAGTATCCTCCTTGTTCGTCTTATTCTTATTTTTTTTTTATATCTGCACATGCTATAATGCAAAGAAAACACGCGAAAAATTTGCATACTAATAGGTGCTTCACATTAATTCACATACTCCTACTCATCTCCCTCATATTTCCGATTCATTTCAGCCACTGCTTTATGTTCGACAGTTTTTCTGATAGCATCTTATAGGCGGCCTTTTAATTGTTTTCCTTAAATTATAAATTCACTATCAGTTAGGGTTCCATGTTTTGTTTCAATTCCAAGTGCCTGCTGCCTCCATTACCGAAAGAAAAAAAAACAAGGGGACTTTCATTTTCAAAAATAAAAAAAAATTATTACCATCTTTTTTCAAAATAAATATAGATAAAAAAAACGTAATTTTTTCAAGTGAACACATACGCCGCACTTACGCAAGTATCCTTGCAAAAATTGCCAGTACGTGCGTATATTTCTAATTCGGTGTACGTGCAGGGAGTATTGGGTTCATTCATTTTCATGTACGTCGACCGAGGGTAGGGTATCCTGTATATGTGCCAGGACATAGAGGTATAGCGTCAGCAGGGCAGCAAGTAGCAACAACAACAAGAACA
Organism: Dioctria rufipes; assembly: GCA_963924295.1. NCBI lineage: Eukaryota > Metazoa > Arthropoda > Insecta > Diptera > Asilidae > Dioctria > Dioctria rufipes. Next base: position 361,600,302 of record OZ002740.1, read on the forward strand.
ATAATGGAAAAACCAAGGAAGAAGAAGACGATATGACGACGGCTCTACTGAAACTGAATAGCGTTATATCCATATATGGATGGATGAATGTATGTATGTACATATACTAGCTAAGGCATATATCCTTTCTGGGAATATCCTTCCTATAGTGTCTCGTATATCGCTGGAGCCATCTATCGTGTGGTGTATAGTACCCTTCGTTGGTATTATACATGTTGCTGGTGCTGCCCTATATGGCTGTAAATCGGGGTATGTTTATATATATATTATATATATATATATATATATATATACATATATATATAATATGTATATCTACATAGAACACCCAGGCTGCATGCTATTTCAGATAAGCAAGAAGGAACACCCCATCAAGTTCTGGATATATCCTTAAAGTGTCATACTTCGGCGGGATAGGGATGACTTGATGGGGCGACCGCTCCAGAAAGTTCCGAGATTGTGAGAGAATTCTATCTTTAAATTGCCTTAGTAGATTTCTGTTGATTACTCAAAATCTAGGCTAGCGATAGCTATGAAATTTAATCTGGTTATAGTATTGCTTCGTTGGAACTTATATTTAAAATTTTGTCAAAATCGGCCAAAAAATGTCCAAATTATTAGCAATTAAATTCAACGTCTCGAGCAGGTTGAAGTGAATTTTAAGTCGATTTTTTATTGGACAACGACATTTCGTCCGTAGAAAGTATAGAGTTCCTTGATACGATCGGGCTGCCGAGCTAAATCAGATACTTGTTCGGGTGAAAAACTGAAGGGGATGTATACCGGGCTTGAATTTTCTCAACGATTTTGAATTTTCGTATGCCCCGTCTTTCGCTCTCGTCCACACTTCTTTGGCCTTCCCTTTCTGCATACTATTATTCCTTCCTTCTCAGGCAACCGTGGGTATTCATATAGAAGGCGAAAAAGTATCTTCCTATGCATATCTATATCGTGAACTGTCATGTATGTAGCGATGAATAAATGTGTGCGGCGCTTTTGGATAGTATGTCCGTGTGTCGGGAATGAAAGAGGATAATTTTTGGACGAAACTTAAAGGGGATGTATCCGAGTGTAGAGCTTTAATATATGTGTTCGCGCGGAGGGTGAGGGGCATCCTGAATCAAGGTGATGGATGTCCACTGGGAAAAGATAACTTCTTAATGCTTCTCAAGACATTTCCAGCCTTCAGGTTTTTTTTTCGCCTCCTTTTTTCTTTAGTTACCTATGGTACTACTTATTTCAAAACTCGGATTAAGGCTAGATCCTTTGATTTTGAACAGATAATTTCGCTGTCATCCAATCACTTAAATTATCTTCTTAGAAAACCTGCTGTAGAGTATCGTTATCAGCTCTGAACCATTGATGTACCCTTTCAGTTCGATTTAAATATTATCTATCGATTTTCAGTGCAGTTCTCCTTTAAGCCATCAAAGGAGTTTAAGTTGGGGTAAGGTGACGGTGGTTGAGAAGGCGCCACATCTTGAAGGAGTTGAATATGGAAGGGAAGGCAAAACGCAACAACAAGGAATATCAGCAACAACACAAGCAGCAGCAGCAGCTAGAACAAGGCCAAGAGAGCCAGCCAGCTAGCAGCTATAACAAAAGAAACTTTAAGAAATGGGCTGGGATGGGAATGATAGAAATCGACAATAGGTGTATGTGACCAACTGGCAGGCGTGCAAATGTGATGGCGGTATTCATGGTGGTTTTGGTTGTAGGGACAAAAGTTAGAAACGCTTACTTCCTGCGATAACTTTTGCCAGCGTAGGTCAAGAAAATGTTTTAAAGTTCTTTGTTTGTTCCCTCTCCTGTCGACTTTTCAGTGTTTTTATATTCACTCAGTCCACCCACTTTTCTCACCTCAGGGCTCTGAAATGGGGAGGCAGGTCCGATTATACCTGAAAACCAAAAGTTTTCGTAGTTTTTCCAGCCCCAATGCTTGAAACCTTTGAATTTTTCTTCTTGTGAGTACTACGATAGGTCTAAAATTGTAGGGTAAAGGATGAAAAAGGGGTTAGTATGGGAATGTTGCAACTATTCAGAAATTTTACTAAAATTCATATCTATATTGGACGGATGTTGGATGTCATCTCATAAAGATATTGCTAAATAAATATGTACCATTCCGATGGAAGCTGACCATTGGCATTGGATCTGTATTTACTGACAGAGCTCATTCAGCACTATTCCTTGCAGCGAGCGGGTGCTGTGATTTGCATTTCTTGTGAATTGAAGTCTGGTGAATCGTTCTCCAATGGAAGTGCGTTACGAAAGTGTTACATAATTTTTAGCTGTTTGTATGAAAAATAATAATATTCGAAATTTTGCTAATCTTAAATATGACTGCTTTAAATGATATTCCGTAATTCATCGACACCTGCAGATCATGGAAATTAATATGGATTCCTCACGGAATCTTTAAATACTATTTCCAACAAGGTGCCTGAGAAATGAAGATGTTTTTTTGTCGAATAGTGACTTGTGACGACAAGTGGGCTTCTCACCAAATTGTCAAATGTCGACGGTACTGCATTCGGGACGATTTTAATAAGAATAGCTTTCGAGATAGGGCAATCTTTGTCGAGGTGCCAATTTTCGAGGCCAGAGGAATAACGCACACCCAGAGACTGAGAAACATGGTTCATTCCTTATCAGTTAGTATCAGTCATCAGCATTAAATTTTTGGATAGCTAGTTAGTCAACATTCGGTGATCGGGCCATAAGCAATGAAATTGAGACTAACAGCGACGAGTATTTACGAAACTAGACTTGACTCCTTTTCCTTCCTTTTACTAATTTCAGTTTAGTTGCACATTTAATTTATTGTGTAAATAGATTTTTTTTGGGGTAGGCGCAGGCCAAGGCACTAACCTGCTAAGTAAGAAACTATAAAACTATAGAAATCGACAGGAAACTAGGTATGAGGAAATAGCGCAGGACCGTGTTGAGGTGGGTTCGAATCAACGATCCCTGGTATGGTAGTCAGCGCACTTACTGTTATTGGCGAATTGACTAAAAGTGCATTCATTTCTTTTGATAATTCCACAGAATTTTGTGAAAAAGTTGATTGGAGGTTGAATAAATGAAAACTCGTTTTTGCTAATGTGCCGATATTTATTTTTAAGTTGTATACAAGTATACTTCCTGAGTGCTACTGATCCCCTCGCAGATAAAGAGATGCTGCCGGCTGCCTATGTTACTAACTGATAACAACAAAACCGGTTTCAAGATAATGTACGAAATGAATCACAAACGAAAGAATGCAATATAATAATTCGAAATACTTTACTTGGACAGTAGGAAATAATTTTATGTCAATTATAAATTTCTGAATTTGCTTAAGTAATCTAGTACAATTTAGCAATTATACATAAAGTTTTTTAAATGTGATAACTGAGGAACATAACTTCATATGAATATACTAATGTACGATGTTGTGCATTAACATGTTTAATTCCAAAGAACTCAAGCGACATTCAGATATTCCGTACTTCCACTGTCCACTGTCCACTTTAACCATCCGAGGCGACTTCCATTTTTTTAAATAAGATGAAGTAAAGTTTATTTGAAAATTAAGATAAAATTTGCATGATTTTAAAAGAAAAATAAAAGAAAGTGGTGTCTCTTAATTGACAGAGACCTTTGTTTTCCACATCCCATCCTTTCCTTCTCTCACGTATTAAGGAAAATAAGTCAGAATCCTCAGGTTCTATACACGAAACTGATATGTTCGTGACGCCCTGCCTAATGCCCACTATTTATATTATCTGCATGCGTTTCAAAAAATATATTTAGATAAACATTTGAGAACAATTATTTACGTTTTTAATAAGCAATAATAAAGAGATACCTATAGTTAAAATCTATATAAGTTTTGGCTTACGTTTTTTTTTTTCAGTATACTTATTTAGCACCAGTTGCGCTATTACTTTTCTTTTAATTATTTGGTTTACAATGTTTAGGAGTGCCATATTCCAAAACATCTTCTGAATCATAGTTAAATCTATGCGTATTATTATGATCAAAACTACACATAGTTAGAAAAAAAGAATAAACTTACGTAATGACGTGTCAAAAACAAAGATATCGGGACTTTTGATGTATGTAATTAGCTTCAGAAAACTGTACAATTCATGAAATTTGCAGAATTTGGTGCATAATTACGTAAAAATGATATATCAGGTAGATAAATTTGTACTTGTGTATGGAAACCATTGAGGTGGAAGAGGAAGTGGCGGAAACAAAACGAACAAAAATGTTTTGGTTACTTATATATTTTCATTTGAAATTTGCTATTTTCAGAGAGGATTAACTACCAAAAGTATGATATTACTTCAAAGAAAGTTCAAATTATAACAAAGATTGAACGTTTTTCTGTTTTCAAAAACTCAAATTGTTTAGTGTAATGATAATGGAAATAAATTCAATAACCATGCTAACGGCAAAAATTTCTAGTTTTTATAAATGTTGCATACAATTTGGCGTTTTTAATTTGTTTCATCACCGTCAGATGGAATGATGTGCTTTTGGAAAATTTTCATTTGTTATGAAAGCTCTGCGGGCTGTAGCCTGCATACTTATACAGCATATGCTGTCCATTTTCTGCCTGTACATTAAGTGGTTTGTTTCAATTTTCAAATTGCATACTTTTATGCGTTTATGTTCCATTGTGCTTTTGAGAGTAGAAATCGTGAGCTTTTTTTGGTGGTAACCCCCCTTAACAAAGTTTTAACTTGACGCATAGTGGAAAAGCTTCGTTCACAGAAATCTATAATAAAGCAAACTTACTCACTTTTCTTCGATTCCTTGAGTCCATGAACATCTTAAATAGAATGAGTTTTGTTTCGATGTGTGCGCGTAGTTACTGATAACGTTTTACTTTATTTACCGAAATATCAATTGTTTGGAGTTGCTAATATAGTTTTGTTTCATAATGTGACGCAATAACAATAATATCATAATTTTTAACTGTGCACTAAGTATTTCTTCCTTGTAAAGATAATCAGCTACTGAATCCGGTGGGATTAGAATCGAAAGAGCTTAAAAAAGCTTTTTTTCGGGAATATTAAACAAAGTTTTATGAATTTTCAAAAATCTCATTGATATCAAAGGTTATCAATTAAAATTGTCAAAATAGTTCTGCATGATTTCTCATACGGATCACGCCTTTGTCAAAATTTAATGGAATTAGAGCAATTTCAGAATAGTTTTTAAAAATTTTAAAAACTTTTTAATAGGTTTTCTTGATTCAATTTAATTAGGCTGAAGATTGTACGAATCAACGAATGTCTTTTTGGATTTTTATAATTTTCCTGGGCGTGGTGGGGGCAGGGTGGGGGCGGGTTGCAGTACGCATTTTGGAAGGCTAGGCCCACCCTGGCCCCTACCTAGTTATGACAATGTGCACTGAGCAAAATCACCAAAACAAATATCGCCAAAATAACAAAAGTAGAAAATTGCCCAAAAACTCTGGCCAAGAATTCATTTTGAAATAAAGCCCATGGAATAATATCTAAATGTAAAGGAAATGAAACGCGATATAAAATGAAAAATAATCCATAAATTATGTCCTATTTAAATTTTGAAATAAATCCTAAAAAGGAAAAGTGAAGAAAAACACAAAAATATTCAAGAGCGTTGTTATTATTTTTATATGGGGAGGTGCGCAACGGTCGCGCGTCGCGACGCCACGGCCGACGCAACAGCAAGAGGATATAATTGGGTGAAACGGAGCGAAAAGAAATTGTAATTATATTATTAAATTCATTATTTTCGTTTTATTAACCAAAAATCTATATAGTACAGTGGTGGCTGCAAAATATATTATAACTAACAGCTGCTTAAAGGCATCAAAAACATGAACCGAAAAATGTAAACCGAAAAACTAAATTTATTCCACTTTAAAACAAGATTTTTGCTGAAATGATTAATAAAATCATGAGAAATACGATAAACTCAGAATTTTACTGAGAAAATTGTTATATTTACTTCAGATTTTTAAGAAAAACACAGCTTTTATGTTTTATCGGTCGAATTTTTTCGCCGAAAAAGTTTTTCGGCCGATAAAACATAAAAGTTAGGTTTTTCTTAAAAATCTGAGATGAATATTAACTATTTTCTCAGTAAAATTATTAGTTTATCCTATTTCCCACGATTTTAGTAATCATTGGAGCAAAAAGTCTTGTTTTAAAGTGGAATAAATAGAGTTTTACCATAAAGTAATAAAGGCTAAAGAGATGACAAGATTAAGTTTTCTTTGCGAACCAATATATGAAAGCTCAATCTGAAAGCTTGGATGCAATCGTCAAAGCTTTTCTTGCAGAACTTGCATCTTCTGTATTGAATTTACAGCCCACTGTACCAGCAGGCATCACATCAAGTCAAGGCATGATGTACTGAATGGAGTAAATGCAACACTACCAAATTTTACCATAGTAGATATTAATACGCATATGAATGTGTTACTTTTGGAAGCTCTTTTGATACTAAATATTATTGCTTCAAGCGGAAGAAAAATTTTGCGATGATATACAACTGATATGGAGGTATTAGCTGTGTTTTTTTATATTGTACTGGTTCATTGGAAAATTAATTTTATTTTATAAAACGTCTATAGGTAGCCATGATTTTTTTTATAGGAGTAAATTATCAAATTGCATTTCAATTTTCACAAAATGCCTAAATAGATCTAAAATATTTGGTTGTAATTCTTCAAAATCTGATTTTTTATCCATTTATAAATCCGTGTACCTCCTTTTATATTGATCAGGAAAAAAGAACGCAGCATTGTAATCGATATAGTACTGCAAATTACATGCAAGCAGCAAATTTCTTAGACGGTGATTTTTTTTTTATAATTTTCAAAGCAATTTAGTATTGTCTATATTTCTATCTATTTTTATCTTTCAGACGTAAATATAATGAAATAGTTGATGAATAATTCTAACAGTTTGAAATGGGAACATTTTCGAAAATATAAACAACATTTTTACAAATTCATCAATTATTTCTTCACCCTACGTCGATGTACTTCATATTGTAATCGTGTGATATTCAAATTATCTGTACTATGAGCGGAGTGAGAGCGACCTAGAAATCAATTAATTATACTTTTTAGTTTGCTATTTTTGATTGATGAAGCTGATAATTTGAAAACAATTATATTTTTTAAATCTCCATCGACTTACGTTCCAAAAATATTTTAACAAATTTTTTATTTTTATAACCTCATGATTTTTATACCTTAGATGAAGTCTCATAGGCTATGCTGAGCTTGTCATTCCGTTTGTAACGTATAGAAATGATGCTGAAAAAAGCAAAATCAATTGGACACCCACGCATATGTATTATTAATTATTTAGATTTTTGCATGTCCGTCCGCGGTCCGCCGTCCGTCTGTCACCACAATAACGTGAGAACACATTATTACTTTATGGTTTTACGGTTTACATTTTTGGGTTTTTGATGTAAAAGTGCCTTAAAACAGTCAATAGGTAAAATTTCAAAAGTTCCGCCAAGTAAGTAGTTCGGGTTTTGAATATCTCCTTTTATCAGAGACTGACTTAAGTGGATGAAAATACGAAAAAAACTCAATTACTGAATTTATAAAAATTTTAAATGGGCCAAAGATAATTTTTGGATCGTTATTCATTTCAAAGTAATTTACCATTATATCATAGTGCATTTTTAACCCAAGTATTTAAAATGATATATCGCTGAAAAACATGAAGAATCGCCCAGAATTTCGGGAGCTATTTCATTAGAAGTTTCTCCCATTTTTGTATGAAAGTTTTTGTGAAATTTTTCATTTCTGTTTTTTGGGCGATATTTCTTTGGGTGATTTTGCCCAGTGCCATCATTTCTCAAACTAATTAAAGGAATTAAAGTTATTAAAGATTTTAATAACTAGTTTTTCTACTATTGCCTTTTAATTTCCTATACTTTACGAAAATAATCAAATTCACATATCATGAATGATTTTCCCAAACTTGTTGTCAGGAACTTGTCGCGTCGACCTCATTGTGTTAAATAATATGGGACTACCATGTTATATGCGAATCTTTGACAGCAAGCAATTTACGGCGACATTATTGAGTCGTTCTCATGTACTTTGCAGTTTACAAACTAACAATTCAATATACCACCTGGACTAGGTACTAAGGTCAATATATAGTGGTTTATTTTAATCGAGTATATTTTATGACAAAAGTATGGCAGTCTCGCCACAGATCTTACATATGAAAATATAAAGATGTTTCATGGCACTAAGACTTTAATTCTAATGCTGGAAATTTGTTGCTCTATTAGTAAGAAAAATCCCAATCTTCCAGTATAAAATTGTCTTTCCAAATATATCAGCGTAATTTTCTTTGTTTAATTCGTGGCTTGGGGGCCTATTCTTGAATAACGAAGGTTGATTCCGTATTCGTTACTCTGTCAAAACTATTCGGAATCGACGCATGTAGTATTCTTGAAATCTGAATATGTTACGCAAACTGCTTGTTATTTAACAAAATGGGTTTAACCATTCGTTATTTCAAACGAAGAATGAATCATGTAGTATTTTACGGTTGAAAAAGAAAGGGGAAAGATGTGGGAAAGTGTCATTAGTAAAAAAAAAGATAATAGGGTTTTTAGAGAACACCGTTTATAGTCGACGCCTTAGAACTAAGAAAATATTTATTTATGCCGCGGACGGGAATCGAACCCACACTTGTTAGAATCGGTCAATGATGGAGAATAGAATTATTTTAGGACATCTTATTTTTAACGATTCTAAATCAAATTATAAATATAAGAGGAAAAAACAACCGCCTCGTTTGGGGTATGAAGCCAGGACACCTTCCGCTTTCCGGCCGGGTGACTGCACTTACCACTGAGCTAACGAGATAGATGATTTTCCCTCTTGTATTTCTTAATTTATAACTAGCCTACTAAGCCACGGTTGCTTTCAGCTGGCATTAACCAGTAACGATGAAAGCGCACAAATAAATTGTAAATTCAATTTTTATTTATTTTTCCCGGACGGCAATCGAACCCAGACTTGTTAGAAAATATGTAGAAAATTATTTACTCTAATAAACGTTTATGCCTAATTGTTTTGAAACTGGGCCGTCTCCCTGTTTGATTTCAGAACATTTCCTCCAAGGGGTCATCACCATCTTCAGGATACACCTCTTGCGAATTATTCGATATACATTAAGATGCTGTTATGTGAATTATATTCGATTCTATATGAGGGCGATAATGAAGAACACGAAAAGATATTGATATCGCATCTTTAAAACTTCATTTACTGGCTCAATTGTATTGCTTACTGCCATTTGTCAAGCGTTTTAGTCACTCTCGGTGCGCTACCTGGTATTGCATTTATGTCAGATGAGGTGAGGTGTCTATAATCAAAGCGTATCTTGAATCACATGAATAGAAAATATATTCTTTTAATTCATTTGGACAACATAATTTGATGATTTAATACCTAATAAAAATTAGCTCAAGCAAACATCTATAAAAAGCTTGTACCGCCGAAAGAACTTTGCTATTATTCCAAATAAAGCTGCATTCACGTTAATAATTTCTAAAGAATAGATATTTTTGTTAAAATCTATCAATAAGCTGCGATTAAAAAATATAACGGAGTGACGATTTAATCAAAGAAGTTGGCGTGAGCACCTTAATCTATAGGGTATAATTTTTCGAAGAACAAAATCAACGTTTCTTATTACAAAAATTGTATATTTTTTTATATTATTACAACATAATAAAATTGTTAGCAAAAAATGATAATTTTATTTTTTTATCTATGTATCTTCACCAAGTATATTGTTGTCTTTCATTTATCGAAATCATGGAAAATTTTCGCTGGAGATGCTCCTCCCTTATTATCATCATCATCAATATCCGTATTGTCTTCATGATCTGTTAGCCCATGCTGTAGAGGTGATAAGGGAACAGCATCTTCATTGTCTTGTTTTACACTAGGAAGGGCTTTAACAATTTTACATTTTTTATTATTTTTATCCTCACACAAATTGTCCAAAATAGGTTTTGAAAGAGCGTAGAGTTTATTTGCGTTTTCAACAGTAGCATATTTTTCAACTTTTTCTTTAATTTTATTGTAACCTTTATGAATCGCACCCCAAAAGTCGAAGTGCGCCTCCGATAGAGTTAATGTACAAAAAATAATAATTAGTGGAGCCGTTTTCATCTTTTAGCTTGTTATGAAGTTTTTTAATGAGTCTAAATTCGCTTGTCGTTGGTATTTATTCATTTTTGTTGTGTTTAGATAATCGTCATTAATATTTTAAGTAAATTTACTTTTACACAAGTGATTGAAAAACAAACACACATGTTGTTATTTAGCTTAGAGCTTTTGCGTAAAACGTACATAAATAGATTTTAGCAATTTTTTATTATTTTTCTTTATAAAAAAATAGCAATAAAGTTTTTTCAGCTAATAATTAGAATAGAAATTAATTTGGGCGTATTTAATACCCTATCTGATCGATATGATCATTTCTAATTACACCCAAAAATGGATTTACTATGAATTTCAGTGTAATTTATAATATCTAAATGAATTTTGACAAGAATTTGATTTTTATTAAAAATAGCGGCAATGTCTAATGAAATTTTTCATATATTAAATTACGAACAAATTTGATTATAGCCTTTTCTCGCATCCATCTATGTTACTAATTTCAAAAATGACTTGATTAATTTACAAAATTAATGAACCCATTCTTAACTGGAGATTAGTAATATGTCTGTGAATGGAAAAATCTCCATTAACCTTATAGTAGTAGCAATATATACAGCAATGACAAATTAATCTTTAATAATTAAAAGTAAGAAAAATATAAACAATCATATGAAGGGTGTGCCGCTCATATGATATAATCTTTCACAGGATGGTAGCGTAAGTCAATGTAAGTAAAAAGTTCTTCTAGAGGAGGGTCCCCTCCCCCATCCTACTGAGTATAGTGGTTTTTTGACATAACCTCCAAAAAGGGCAGGCTGGTGCTTATTTGCCTAAGTAGGTAAACTAAATCACATATGTCAGTACCCCCCCCCCCCCCCCCCCCAAATCAAATCCTGGATCTTGGAACAATCACAACTTAGTTGAAGTTGAACTAATTAAAATTTACCTTTTCGATTTTGATTTAAATTAAAGTTAGACTTTGTGATATTTCTAAGCCTGTCAATAATTTTTCCTATTTTTCTTTAGTTTTACTCCATATTAGAAAATCTTCTACAGGGTGTCCCGGAAGGGTACCGTCATAATGCACCCATAGAATCTTAACATAAAAAGGAACAGAAAAGTTCAACAGAACATGTGTCCTATCTTGCGTAGTTTTGGAGTTAATAAGCCAAAACTGATTTTTCTTAGAATCCGCTCCGTAACTTACAGTTTACCCTATAACTCGGTAAATACTTTGCGGAAATCAATCGCACCTAGTAATTTTTTAAAGCAACAAATTAACTTTTAAATTGTAAATTCAAATTTTTCTAAGGTGATATGCCTTCCATTATTTTTGACTTAGAATGTATCGTCGTGTTTGTAGAACAAAATAAACCCCAATTTGAAACTGATATTTCTCTGAAATTTCTTATATGAATGGAATACGCAATTATGGGAAAAACTGCTTTATTTTATGACCTTCTAAACTCCCAAAACCTAAAAACAACGGTTTCAAGATCCCAAAACAAAGTACGCCACAGGTAGAACTAACTTCTATCACTTATTATTAAAATTAATGATTATTAGAAACAAACAGTTTATTTATACTTATTAACATTACTCTTATCAAATACATTAATTTATTAATCTTAAATTATATCATTCTAGCTTACTTACTTCCTACAATAAGCGACCGAAATGTCCCCAATTCGCTCGAAGACACACATCCTACACCTACGTAAATATGATCTGGCGAACTAAATTTAATACACAAATGTCACTTTTCATATCGTTAGAAATTTCTAATATTTTTTGTGGAAGTTCTGCCGACGTTGGCAATGGCGTGGAGTAAACCTTCTCTTTTAAACATGGGTGGCCACGGAACGAATGCAAAGCGTCCAATACATCTGTGGGGGAATGTCTGCTGCAGATATTCACGTAGGTTTCCTCCTGAGTGTGTAGGAGCACCATCATGTTGAAGCTACATGTTGACCCGAGTACTTAAAGGAACTTCTTCCAGAAGAATCGACAGTTCACGGTGCCTAGCGACATGAGGGTGTGGTGACGATTTGATATTCGTTGGAAAGCTTAGTTGGAATACTATCATTTGAGCTAAGAATTACGTACATAGTTTGTACAAAAAGGTCAGTTACAGGGTGTTTTGTGAAAAAACTAGTATGTTTTCTTAATCACCCTGTAACTCCGAGACGACTGAGATGGTCCATCCCACTCTTGCCACAATTGGTTTTTTCGTGGAATGAAGGACCACTTGTCGGAATTCGTCTAGTGGCTTCACCAGCTAACTCCTTGGTCTGGTTGGAAGCTGGAAGAGCTTCAAAAGGTGGCACAAAAATGTTCGAGCGTTTTGCTTCTCCGTGGTCGTATGCTTGTATAATTTTGTCATTGTTCTAGTAGTACATAGGTATGTTTCTCATGAATTGAGTTGCCAATTTTGACTTGGTTCGAAAATATATTATGCGATGATGAATTAGATACCTGATTGTGTTTGTCGTATTTATTAGCCGGTACTTGTTTCTTAGTAGTAGGATCCGTTTTGTTTTTATTTCATTTCGTTCCGTTTTGATTTTACTTGGCGGAATAAACGTCAGCTCCTAATAATATGTCGATCGGGCCAGGTGTGTAAAACCTTGGATCTGCATGGAACAGATGATGAAGATAGAGTAATTTCTTGACGTTTATCGTATCAGCTGAAACGTAGTATGAAAGCGCTCATATTTGTTTAAAATATCGTATGAAGAGATTTTAGTTTGAATGACGTTTGTGCCTTTACGAATGCTGTTTATGTTTTACTTAACCCAGTTACTTTGACATTTCTGGCTTTATGCTGAAGTTTTTTTTTTCTGCTTGCAACTTCCGTAGTAGAAGAAACTTGAGAGGCTGAGTCTATTGTTTTTTGTCCGTTTGGACACTCAATGTAAACTAATGCACTTGATAGTAATGCATTATTGACATTTGTCGAAAAAATTATGTTGTGGTTGGCTCATTTCTGCCATTACGGTTGTGTAGCTTCAATTCAGCTTGCCTTTGATTCTGTTCACCATTTGTTGATTCACTGCCTGCTTCGGGAGAAGGTTGATCTATGTGTACTGTGTCGTTTCTGACACTGGAAACATGTTTTTTTGCTTGGATAATTATTTAGGTTATGTCCTGTTGTGAGACAATTTTTGCATAGCATAAATTCTTGCACAAATTATAATCTCGCCCTGGAGATAGTTTTTTGAATGCTGTGCAGTAGAAAAGCATATAATTTTGTTTGCATTTAATGCATGCGTATCATTTACTCATGAATGTATATGTATGCATTTTTCGATGCCTTATGAGTTCTTGGCTCTATTTCCGCGCAGTGATTCTTGACTATTTGGAGACTTCGATTGGCGTCCATTTGTTAGTTTTTTCAAGTTTTGACGTACTTGAAGGGTTTATAGAGTACGGACTCTAGAAAGTCTGACAGATCAGCATATGTTAGCATTTCGCTCTATACAATTCTTTTACTCTTACTGATTCCAGGTACGGAACTCAATTCACTCAATAATTCAATTCAAAATATTTACTATTACTAATTTTACGCAATATCTCCAAATTTATTTTAGGGGCCTCCGCTGGCGTTTGAACTATTTAACTTATGAATTAGAACAGGAGAGAAAGATTAGTGACAAGAAAAGAAATATGACAGAATGAGCGTAATTAGTTTGCTCATGTGCGTTCAATGCTCCTAGTATAGGATGCTGAATAAATAGTAAAAATTTCAATAAACTAATTTTTATGGTTGACAGGACAGCGCTTGTTAAACTTGCAGATGTTTTTTGTTACTGCCAACATAAGTTTTATTAGCAAGATCTGGTGGTAAGTTTCTGTATTTTCTTTTATTATTATTTATTTTCAAAGCAAATGGAATCGAGGATTGCGGCGCATGCGTATGTTTGCGACATTTAGTATGTGTTTGTTTAATTAATTCTTTCTGTTTGCTTATTTTTTTGAGTTTTTGACCCTCATTAGGGTGTCTCCGATATCGCGAGAGGAATTTTTAATTTGTTTTTAGTGTAAGTTCTTTGTTTTTAAATGGTGGAGTTATTTTTAATTGAAGGATTTTGTTGCATGACGGAACAACTCTCCCCTGCTTTCCTAAGGTCTCTGAGCCGGAAACACCCTATATATCTCACTGCAATAAACTATGCTAACCCAGCAATGAACGAATCCTATTAATAGCATTCAAAGATTAGAATGAAATCTCCTCAAAATTAATAATATTTCCAGAGAACAATCACTATGGACTCCAATTACATAAAAATAGGTTCGTTCCTAAAAAGATTTATGGCTGGATGAAAGGAGCTATTTACCCGATTGGGACAAAAATAAGATGAATAAAATTTGTAAAAATTCGGGCTGCTATGAAAAGTACAAAGCGCAATGTAAAGTTCACTTATGTTTTGCATTTTGATGCTTCCACACAAAATAAAGATAACACGGTCCATAAAAATGTTACTAAGAATTTAATTTTTTAATCTTATCATTGTTTTTACAACCTTTGTCTCTTAAGTAGAGTAGTACAAGTGGAAAAGCTATAACTGGTCTAAGACCAGTTCTGATGATACTCTAGATGAACTTCGAATAGTTATCCATCTGTGCAAGCTTGATTTTTGAAACGGTTTTTCGCATATATGTCATAGGATTTCATATTCTGAAAAACTTTTCAGTACCTACTATAAAATTTTATTTTTTTGTTATTTTATATGGCTACACCAAGAGCGAGTTGCCTCCTTTATTCAATTTTTGAAATTGTTATATATTATTGCCATCAAAACATCATGCACTAAATTTCAGCTGTCTACGTCGACACGATCTTAGGCAGTGTCAAAATATATAGTGAAAAATGAAAGTTTTGTATGTAAACCCTACGAATGAGTTGCCCGATTGGTCTAATTTTCAGAACTAAATTTACTTTTTTTCTAAAAAAGCACTCTAAGTGGGAGCGTTCTCGAATTATCGTGGTATGACGTAAGTTATACACATTTTCCGCGTCTTTGTTGTGTCTGCCACCACTTTCCCACCATCCAATGTGCCCACCATATTTACCATTGATCATGAAATATAATTTTCACCTGCCACACCAAAAATTAGCCTTTATGAAATCAAGTTAACTGATTCTTTTAAGGCCTTCGAGGCCATCTCGCAGCACCCTCGACCACTGGAAGCCAGGCAGACTTGCGATTAAGTTATGAACGATGTTAAGAGAGTAAGATAAGACGGAAAATATTGTTCATGAAATGATGTAGGTATTTTGGTCGCAAGCTCTCCGTCTAATATTTTATATATTCAACGTCGTTTAAGTTCTAAATTTTGTATTCGAACAGTCTTGAAAATGATCGATTCAGCTGTCAAAATAAACATACAATCGTCATGCTTTGCAAACAATTGCTAACGTCTTTTGCACGCGTTAAGAACAGCTATCAAGTAAATTTCCTTTTATTTTATTTGTTTATTTTTTACTTGAAAATACACGAGAAATAAATATTTGCTTTTGCATTATTTTACATGAAATACTGGAATGAAAATAAAATTTGAGGAAAAGATATTTTGTGGTCGTTAAATTCCTTTAGATATGGAGTGTATGGGGATATATGCCCCGGTGATCCAGTTTATTTAAAAAAAAAAAAAAATTATATGGTTTTTAAGCCCTTGTTTGTTTTATTTGGAAAATAAACAATGATTTAAACAACAATATGTTTTTTTTCCAAAATAATAATATTTTGTAGGTATAATAAAACAAAATAAGTTTCTAGTTAAAATTTATTGGTTGAGAATAATTATAAGAAAAAGCCAGATGATACAAATATGATTATTCTAGTTTATTGTCACTCTGGTATATCGTTGTAATCGATTTGAGAATTATCATCATCATTATCATCATCATCATTGTCTACATGGCCATTAATCTCGTTCGACTCATCGTCATCAGTTACTACAACACGGCCAGCTGGTAGTCCTTTAACAACTCGACAGTGTTTACTATCACTTCCTTCACATAATTTATCAGCCACAGGTTTTGCGACATGATGATAGATTTTCTTAGCATTTTTTATTGATAAGATTGAGCTCGAAGTTGATTCGTCTCCCTCCTCACTTTCTTCTGGCAATTCATCTTCATTGGGGTCCTGCTGTTTTCCATCCGGAAGTCCCTGAATTACTCTGCATTTCTTACTTTTTGTATCTTTACACAATTGATTCAAAACTGGTTTTGCAAATGAGTAAGCTTTTTGAGCGTTTTCAACGGTAGCATATTTTCCAACTTTTTCCTTCGCTGTGTTGAAACCGGCCTTGATCTTTTCCCAAAATGACGGCGTCTCCGCTGTGATAGTAAATATTTCGTTAGGTCGTGCCTCTGTTAATACGGCAAGAGTACCAATGAAAATCAGCATGAAAACTACTTTCATTTTTACGGTTCGTTTTTCTTGGGTAGGTTCCTGAACAGCGGTAAATGAAATTTTGTAATGATTTTAAATTTGGCTACCGTTGGTATTTATTCATTTTTCTTGTTACTCTTCGAAAAAGGTAATTGTAGTTAATTGCGCTTAATTTTTCAGCTGTTAAAAAAAACAGATAACGCATGCGCTTTGCAAACACACGTGTTTTCTATTTAGTTTTGAAATTTTCAGTAAATAGCTCGTATTTATTTAGGACGTTTTCTCTACATTTAAGAAATTCAATTTAAAAAAATTTCGACTCAACTAAAACTTGAAAGAATTAAAGAATACCCTATGACGAAAAGTAGTGTAGGGAAAAGAGTATGAAACTTTGGTAGTTGCTAACTGTTTTTTTTTAGTGGTTACCAACGTGCTGAAGAAATGATTTCAAAGAAAACTAGTTTGTTATTTGATGTATAATGCATTCTAACATATGCGAACATGAATAACTGAATCAAAACTTGGACTTCGATGATCCACTTTTTTTTTATTATAACCTACACGAAATCTAAAGGGTATAGTAAGTTTGTTATTTCGTTTCTAACGCATAGAAATAATGATGGTAGAACAAAATGCACTTAGAAAGCTGATATTTTGGCTTTAAAACAAAAAAGTAAAATTAAGTTAGAAAATGAGACAAATCGGGTAGGATTGTACAAAAGTTTCGTTTTCCACTATATATTTGGATACTGCATGAGAACATGTCTACGTAGAGAGCTTTGGAATTTTGTACACAGTGTTTTCATAAAAATAGTAAATAAAATTTCAAAGGTGGGATAAATCACATAAAAATTTAGGATTTTTACGTATACTGTGAAAACGATCAGTCCTAGATGTTTCTATTTTACTGAAAACTTCTTTAGAATATGAAGTTTTATAAAATTGATTATAATCATTTTTTCTGTCTGACGAACCGTTCAAGAAATTTCTTTCTTCTCCATTTTCCGCTGAACATTACAGACTCCAATACGTACGCAAAACTATTTGAAAATTTTTTATATATAACTAGGGGGAGCCCGTCGGCTTTGCCCGGCGATAATATAGATACCTAAATTGGAGGGAGAGGGTTTATAGGGGTGTATAGAGATGCATAATATCTAAGCTATTATCTGACTTGATTGTGCGATTTTGTACTCTAGGGTTTCACTCTGCGTCTGTATGTGTGTCCGTGTGCGCATTTATGATTTTGCTTGCATATATTCAAATGTGTGGGAGAGTATAGCTCTCTACGTCGACGCACTGTCGGGCAGTGCCTAAATATAAGTAAAACGCGAAATTTTTGTATGGCAACCTTACGAAGGAGTTGCCCGATTGGTCCCCTTTTTCAACTTTATTTACAATTTTTATGAAAACGCCGTGTACAAAATATGAGCTCTTCTCCTCGACACCTTCACAGGCAGCCACCAAGCGTCGAAAAACAAAAGTTTTTATGGGAACACCAAGAAGGCGTAACCCGATTTAGTCTATGAAAACATCTGGTACCAAATATTTTTGTATCGCAACCCTACGAAGAAGTTTCCCGATTGGTCCAATTTTTGAACTTAATTCACTTTTTTTAGACAGTGTCCAAATATATAGGGAAAAACCAATGTTTTGTATGGCAACACCAAGAAGAGTATGTCCGATTTAGTCTATTTTTGAAATGTTATTTACTATTTCTATGAAAACACCGCGTACCAAATTTTAGCTCTCTACGTGTACCTACTCTTTGTCAGACAGTGTCCAAGTATATACTAAAAAACCAAATATTTGTATGGGAACCCTACGAAGCAGATGCCCAATTTAGTCAAGTTTTGAACATGTTTTTCAATTTTTATGAAAACGCCGTGTACAATATGCAGCTTTCCATATCTACGCGTTGTCAGGCAGTTTTTTACGTCTCGACAACAGCTCCATTTATCGTGTCCAAAACCATCGTACCTTTCAAGATGGAACCAACCAAACACTTTCACAAAATTTTATTGAAATCGGTTGGGCGATTTTGGAGATTAGCGTGTACGAAAACAGTAAAACTTGATTTTGAAATATATACTATATATACTATATGTATAATAGGAAGTAGATCGTTGTTTGTAACTCAAAATCTTCCAAGTTATCTTGTCTCCATTCAGTGCTATGTTATTTTTCACCGTGCTGCTATGGAGGGTGCGGAATGTTGATTCAGAAGTAATAAAACACTCAAATAGAACGTATCCGCTGGTAAAAAGAATGCATACTCACAAATACTGCCAGTATGGATATATTTTACTTTTATTTTCTCTTAAATAATACTACTAGTAGAGAAATTCTAATTGTCATATGAAAAGAAATCGAGGTGTACCTCGCGACTGTTTAAAAAATAACTTCCTGAGGTCTGAAATTATCTCGACCGGGTGCTCATAATAAGCAAGGAAAAGCTCTTTTATTTTTTTTTTATTCTTTTCTCACGATGTTGAAAATCTTACGTGAGAAAATACAAAAAAGCTTTGATGCAGTGCATATGCATCAAGAAAAATGAAACCTGATATGCACTTGCGTTTTGTTAAAATAAATATTTTAAGGCGTCCAGAATAATTGTATATATGTATGTACAATTAGGTATGATGAATTTAAGAAGAACTGTATGTATGTTTGCTTGTGAAAGTACTTTGGAGGAATTGGGGTTGGATATGTATGTATTTTGTACTGCATGTAGGTAACTATGAATACCGTGTGATATTATGGTCATATCATATTGAGTTGAAAAAACTCTTTATGCAAACGAAAATTTCATTGCAAAAAGAGGGCGTTTCATATAAGCAGGAACCGTATAATCGTCAGTACGGCTTGGTTCCTGCCTGCCGTATACGCCAAAGCAAACAGCCAAGCTGACTTCATATATAGACTTAAAATAAATTTTAAGTGTGAATTATATGAGGCGAAATACTACGTATTTACTAGAATGCCTAGCAAGACTTAGCCCTATGCGGGACTAGCATTTCATTCATAGAGCTTTGCTATGAAAATTCATAGCGAAATAAGTCAATATGAAATTGATTCAGTTTGCTGCTAAGTCTGCAGGTCGAGAATTAAGTTGAAAAAACTCTTTATGCAAACGAAAAATCTTTAAAAAAGAAATTTCATTGCAAAAAGTGGGCGTTTCATATAAGCAGGAACCGTATAATCGTCAGTACGGCTTGGTTCCTGAGCTTTGGCGTATACGGCAGGCAGGAACCAGGAACCAGGAAATGAGAGGGAGAAACGAAAAACAGTTTTGAAAAATAGCGCGAAGAGTTGCCATAGAATATCGAATTTTTTTACTGCGAAAACAAATAGTAAAAAAACAACAAATAAAAAAGCTAGAATTGATCTAAGTAAAACCAATTCTTATGATACTCTAGATGACAGTCAGAATGCAATTTCGTATGGTCCGTGAAAGTTTGATTTTGCATATATTTCTATAACGGTTCGTCCGACAGTAAAAATGATTATAACCAACATGACAACATCAAGAAGGAGTTGCCCGGTTTAGCCCATTTTAAAAATAATATTTACTATTTCTATGAAAACACAGCGTACAAAATTTTAGTTCTCTATGTTGACGCATTCACAGGCACTGTCCAAATATGTAGTGAAAAACGATATTTTTGTATGGCAACCCTATGAAGGAGTTACCCGATTTGTCCCATTTACGAACTTAATTTTTCCTGTTTTTTTAAAGCCTGTTTGGAAAATTTCATCTCTCTGTAGAATAAGTGATCATCAGCATTACCAGAGGAGTATACCAAAGAAGAATCTGAACAGAATGATGTCGAATCAGGAAATGGTGATCGACGGCACAGATTTTGCAAACTATGTATAATTTGCTGCCACTATGTTCTGCAAAAATAAAATTTATATGTTGAGGCATACCGTGGGGGGTGATTCCGATGTCTTTATCGTAGCTTAGGCGTATATTTTTGTCACATATTTTGACACTTCACCTCAAATTTGTCGTACTTTTATATTCACAATATTCATTTTGATTTATCCTTTTCATCAACCACAAAAAAAAAAGACTAAAATGAATTTGCAATGAATTAATGTTAGAATACACGCCTAAAAGTACGACAAATTAGTCAACTGCTTCCGAGGTTGTGACAGAAATAATGTATTGAATTTGCTGAGCTGGATAAAAAGACGAAAAAGTCAATAGAAAAGCTCATTTTATTTAGGCGTATATTTTGGAATTAAAATAGAATAGAATAGAATAGGATAGAATTTATTAATGCAAAGACGTACACAAGATATTACAATCTCTTTTAGTACATTTTTATGTGGTAAATGAACTAAGAACCTCAAAAACAAAAGCAAATTAAAAAGATTAACTTATAAAAGAATAATAATATACTAAAAACAAAAATAAAAGAGACACTAATAAATAAGCAATAAAAAAAAAATAAAAATAAAAAATATAAAAAATATGTTAAAATATAAATGAGTAAACAAGCAATGTTATACAGGTAATAAGATAGAAAAAAAAGACAATAAATGTAAAGAGAAGAAAGACGATAATTAAAAACAAGCTCGAATTTTTCTACCAATTTCTGTATTGCGGTCCGACAAGGTGCTTCACGACAACCCAAAAATGTTCGAGTTTTACGAACCGTCTCTGCCACATTTTCACCATTTTTATAGTGAATTTTAATAATTTTAATGCGTTGCTGAATCATGTATCGTTCCATTTTTAATAATGGCATAGTTTCTACTTGTCAAATGTCAAAAAATGACAGCTCCAAAACTGACATCTACCGAAATAGCGAGCTAATTAAAATAACACCTCTTATTGGAAAACCCTTTATTTATCACTATGTAATTTGTACTATAAAGTGGAATTACCTCGACTTGAACTTTTAGAGTTATAGAAACGTGCTGATCACTAATAAATAATATCACCATGAAGAATAGATTTGTTTTAGCCCTCAGTACTGATTTTTATAAGGAATAAGGACGTGTTTATCATCAGTATTATTCACTTTATAGAGATTTACTCTTATGAGTGAATATAACGATTGACTGTCACCTTATGACGTCGAATTTTAACGATGAGGTGAACATTTTAATGGTTATCATGAAACTTGCCACGAGTTTTAGTAACAAAATTAATTTTTCACTACTCTAAGGTTTAAATGCTAGTTGGGATATCTTAATATTCTTGTCATTTTATGAATAGACCCTTATTTTTATATTTTTTAAGATATTTAGTTTTATTTTATATTGAAATAAATGATTGAATTATGCACATTTTAATTTGTTTCAAGTTTACACGGTTTTACGTATACAAAATTTACGATTACACGACTTTCTAAGCAGCCTATCTTCAGTGTAAATCGAGGGATAGGTGTAATTAATATGTACCAACAGTTCCCACACGCTAAATGTGTGTGGGAAGACAGTTTCATAATCTAAAATTTTGGACAGAGTAAGAGATCTTAGAGAACTTTGAATGAGTAGAGATCTCTACAACATTAAGGGGTGAATATGGTCATTTAAATGAAATTTAATTTTATTTTCATTTTAGTACTCCCGTTCGAGAGGGCTGGGGCCCATTTTAATTAAAATCAAAGTTATATATAAATTTGAAGTGTTGCCCAACCTTCTCTTAGAGGAGTATTTAAACAGAAATCGGATTAAATTTAAATTAAATTTAAATTTAAATTTAAATTACACATTTCGCAGGTTTTGTGACTTTTATTATTACTCTATTGTTTTTCTATTCGATCAATATCACTTTTTTAAGACGATCATTTAATTTGTCATCAATGATTTTAACGTGCTATTTTAAGGTTATATGGTATATTGCATGTAGTTAGAACTAGTAAGTCTTAAAAAAAAGGAGTTCGTCATTTTATATATTCAATGTCATTTAAGTTCTAAATTTTGTATTCGAACAGTCTTAAAAACGATCGATTCAGCTGTCAAAACAAACGTACAATCGTCATGTTTGGCGAACAATTGCTAACGTCTTTTGCACGCGTTAGAACAGCTATAAAGTAAATATCTTTTTATTTTATTTGTTTGTTTTTCACTTGAAAATACACGAGAAATAAATATTTGTTTTTTCATTATTTTACGTAGAATACTGGAATGAAACCAATAATTGAGAAAAAGATATTTTGTGGGCCTTAAATTCCTTTAGATATGGAGTGTATGGGGCTATAGGACCTGGTGATCCAGTTTATTTCAGAGAAAAATTATATGGTTGTTTAAACCCTTCTTTGTTTTATTCGGAAAATAAACAACGTCTTAAACAATAATATGGTTTTTTTTCAAAATAAACTGAATCACCGGGTCATATAGCCCCATACACTCCATATCGAAAACAAAAGTTTTCCAAAAATTGTGTTTTTAAATACAGCAATAAAATAATATTTTCAAGGTATAATAAAATAAAATAAAATAAGTTTCTAGTTAAAATTTATTGGTTGAGAATAATTATAAGAAAAAGCCAGATGATACAAATATGATTATTCTAGTTTATTGTCACTCTGGTATATCGTTGTATTCGATTTGAGAATAATCATTGTCATCAAAACCGTTCATTGTACTAATAGAATTTGGTTCATCGTTATTAGACACAACACGGCCAGCTGGTAGTCCTTTAACAATTCGACAATGGTTGCTATCACTTCCTTCGCACAATTTATCAGCCACAGGTTTCAGGACATGATGATAACCTTTCTTAACATTTTTGATTGACCAGGTTGGGGCCGGATTCGATTCTTCTCCCTCCTCACCTATTTCATTTTCATTGGGGTCCTCTTGTTTTACATCCGGGAGTCCCTGAATTACTTTGCACTTCTTACTTTTTTTATTTTTACACAAATGATTAAAAACTGGTTTTACGTATGCGTAGCCTTTGTGAAGGTTTTCAACGGTGAAATGTTTTTTAACTTTTTCCTTCACACCGGCCTTAAGTCTTTCCCAAAACGATGGAGCTGCTGGCACTGGTACAGTGATTGATTCGTTAGGTCGTGGCTCTGTTAATACGGTAAGGGTACCAATGAACATCAACATGAAAACCACTTTCATTTTTACGGTTTTTTTTTTATGCGGGTGGCTCCTGAACAGCGGTAAATGAAATTTTGTAATGACTTTAAATTGATCTGCCGTTGGTATTTATTCATTTTTCTTATTGTTCTCCAAGAAAGTTAATTGTAGTTATTCACGCTGAATTTTTCAACTGTCTATAAAAAACAAATAATGCATACGCTTTGCAAACACAAATGTTTTGAATTTAGTTTTGAATTTCTCAGTAAATGGCTTGTATTTATTTGGTGTTTTTTTCAATTAAGAAAACAAATTTTAAAAAATTAATAAATAAAATATAAAGCTAAATAAGAGTTGCTAACTGTTTTTTTTACTGGTTCCCAAATTCTCCAAGATGTGCTTTTGAAGAAAACCAATATTTGTTATTAAAAGAATCGTGGCTGTTTATTTACAGCAGAGGCTGACAACCTTTACGAGAACACGAACCACTGAGCCAAAACTGGGACTGTTTATGAACCACCAATTACTTTGACAAATATAACAATTGTACAGGTTAATGAAAAAGAAAATTTATTTTTATTATAAGTAGAATTCAGGTTCCGCGTGTGTAAGATATATATATTAGCATTATTAAAGAAAATATATATGTTTTAAGTTTAACCACTAATATAATTTTTGCGCCAGTATTTGCTTCACTAATGACGAAATTTTAGGTTGGTACTGTTACTTAAAGTTACGTCTTACGTGCATGTTATCATAAAGTGTCCAACCAGTTCCTGGGGTTTTTGTTTTGAGTTAGTTCTCGAATCGAATCGATTCGTGAACGAAATTTTGCATATGCAATAATTATCGGACCCTTAGAAATAAGACTTGTGCCTTAATGAGGAAGGCTAAATTAGCTTCTTCCTAAAAGACTTGACTCAAATTTATAAATTTAGCGAACTATGGAATAACATTTGTAAGCTTAAATATCATTAGGAGGCAGCGAGGAATATGTAGCTAATGCCAACTTGCTTAATGAGTAATTTATCTCATGCTTAGGCTTAGTAGTATTAGTTAATTTCGATCTTCCTATTCATAATTCTACAAATGTCTCTTTCTGTAGATACCTCTGAGCTTCTAAATGCCTTTGATTCTATAAAATCAAATTCTTCAGGCGCTGATGGTGTTGAAATTCGTTTCTTGATAATATTACTGCCTTCTTTAATGAAATATATAATGCATATATTTAATACTGCTATCACAACTGCCTCTTTCCCTTCAGCTTAAAAAATTGGGTAGGTTGTTCACATTACAAAAGAAAAACTAATGCAATTTCCCCGTAAGGTTATTCTCTGGAACAGGTCTTATTCCTATACTATTCAAAGTATTTGAAAAAGTCTTATACAAATAAATCGTAGACTATGCTAATATTAATAACTTGATTATTTCTATCCACTCTGGTGTCTGAGTCACAACTTCATCGGTACTACTTCCAACGGATATGATAAAATGTAATATGAAAAAAATGAATTAATTCTTTTTATCCTATTTGATTTTTCGAAAGTATTTAACTCTATCGATTTGCAATAATTATGAAATAAGTTGGTTGTAGAATTTGATTTTGCTAGTCCTGTGGCTATACTTATCTATGATTACTTAACTATTTATTTATTTATTTATTATTACATTAGTTTATACTTCATAGCACTAAAACTTAGCCTGAACTTAAGGCTTTTTCTTAGCCTACCACAACTTGGCCATCTGGGCAACTTAAGTCAAATTTTAACTGATTTTAATTTGTAACAGGTGCCTTTTGCCACCGTTCGTATAATATATACAACGTTTTTCCGTTCTATTTTTAGTAATATAAAATAAATTAATTAAAACTGATCAAATTCATTAATTTTCTAATAATTCTTGAGTAGAAATGTACACAATATACATTTCCCAAAAAACCATCTACAAATTAAAAAAAAAATTTTAAAGCCGATGCGGTCGAAAATTCTCAAAAACCCTTTAAAAAATGCATAAATCAATACTACGCAAAATCGCACAACATGTATGGGGGTGATTCGGATACCCCTCAATATAAAAGCACTTTAATTGTATTTTTGGACATAACTTCTTCGGCCAAATGCTGAAATGAACAAGCTTAGATAAATTTCAAGTTTTGGTGAGTATTATGTTGTGTGGTGAATGTCCTAAAAATGGCATTCGCTTTACACCATAATGACCGTCATCTAGCCAATAATTTATGTAAATGAAAATACCTTCAACACGTAAAAGGCTAGAATTGCTCTAAAGCCAATTCTTATGATATCCTAGGTGAATGCTCGTATGTAATTTCGTATGGTCAATGTGCAAGTTTGAGTTTTGAAGTGGTTTTTCATATATATTTCTAGATTGGTTCGTCGAACAGTAAAAATGATTGTTACCATTTCCATTACAATAAAAACGTATAGGACTGATCGTTTTTATAGTATACGTAAAACGCCTAAATCTTATTATAGCAACACCAAGAAGGGGTTGCCCAATTTAGTCCATTTTTGAAACTTTATTTACTACTACTATGAAAACACCGTGTATAAAATTTCACCTCTATAAATCAACGCGTTCTCAGGCAGTGGTTCAACATATAATGAAAAACGAATTTTTGTATGGCAACCCTACAAAGGAGCTGCCCGATTCATCCCATTTTCGAACTTAAATTTACATTATTTTTAAGAATACAATATTTCATAGAGAATGTTGACGCGTTATCTGGCACTGTCCAAATATATAGTAAATAGCAACATTTTTGTATGGCTATGGCAACCCCACGAACGAGTTACTCGATTTGTTTCATTTTCGATAAATTTACTTTTTTTACAAGCCCGTGTGCAAAATTTCAGCTTCTAAGTGAACACGTTCTCGAGTTAGTGTGAGGACTGACAGTCATGCAGACGGATGGTCGGACAGATGGACGGACGGACAGAGGGACGTGCAAAAATCAAAATAACTTGTAGTATTATGCGTGGATGTCCAACCCATATGTCTCTACTAGCATTATTTCTGTGCGTTACAAACGGCATGACAAATTTAGTATACTATGATTTCATCTAGGGTATAAAAATCTGCTCGATGAATTCAAATTTTACCACGTTGAAAGTTTTGGGCAAATTCCAAATTATTACCACAAACCTTTTATGATGAAAAATTACAAATTAAAAGAAGAGAATTTTGCAAATGCATTAAATTAACAAAAGAAAAGAAAATTATATATGAAAAATACTTTATAAATGACACTGATGAACTTTTTAGAAGTAAATTTGTGTTTACTATGTTCCTTTAGCATACATATGCCTCGCTCTGATAACTCGGTGAAAAGAAGCACGATTAAGCAAATGACTCCCATTTATATAGCCAAATTTGTTTTATTTTCAATATCCATCATGTGATAATCTCGATTATTTAACTGAACTTGACCAAAATGGGAATTTTCCTTGTTGTCATTCGCTGTCAAAATTAAAATTAAACCTTTTGGTATATTTCCAATAAGCATTTAATTGAAAATTTGATCAATTTAACTAAGTTTTGCAAAATTAGCCCAAACTTATAGATTTGCTGTGTTTCGTTTCGATTTAATACATTCCACTCTCAATTTGTGTTAATCTGTCTCTGTCACACGAGTTTCCATGCATTCATTATGGGAAAAGTATTTGTAAAAAATTGCATATATCACCACCTATGATGACTGCAGGTGGAGGTAATATCCTATTATATACAGGGTGTTCCAACAGTATGATTACGTACTCTAAACTTAAGAAGCTGGGACCGAGGTAAGAAAAAAATTCTATTAGAGTTTTGCCCCACATTTCGTTGCTTCCGAGTTATGCTGGCAACACTGTTTTGTGTTACAATATTTTTCACTTTATGAAAACATATAGCCCATTCATTCAGTATCGATACTTTCGAAATAAAAAATGTCAAAGTGGGACTTGTGTCTTTTGTTTTACAAATTTCTTACCTTGAGAGCCATTTATTCAAAATTTCTTTTTGTTTTTTTAATTATTTGGTAGCTTATACGATTCCCTTTCCAACAATATGTAACTGAATGATGTATCTAGAGAGTTTCATAAAATAATATCCAATAATCTTTCAAGCTGGATTCATACCACAAAAATTATTCATATAAGGGTTTATTTGAGTGGCTTTTATTACGGTCACTTGGTGACATAAAAAAAGTTTTCTGATGAGTCATTAGCCTATTCAGAGTATACGAAAATCCTCATTTTCTTTCCAGGAATACCCTATTTATACTCAGGTAAAGTTATCGAATTGGAGTTTGTTCAAGAATGGTAAGTTTGTGCAAACTACAGGTATTATACAGAAATAAACAAAAGGTTTTGTTCGGGTACTTAGACACTCAATTCAGTGTCAGCAGATGAAAGTAATCCGTAAAAGTAGGTTTACTGACCTATTATGGGAACCAAAAAAAAAAAAAAAAATATTGTGTTGCTGCATGCAATAAGAATTCAATTTTACCTGAAAAAGTTGCATAAAACTAAATTTTTCTAATTGTATCGCCTTATCATCATCAATTATAGCCAAGAAATTTAATTAAAAACAAATATTATATCAGCTTCAGTAGAAGGTAGCCATGAATTACGTGACTTAGCGCATATGGTGTGTTTTTACGGGTATTGTCATGGAAATGCGCATGCAGCAAGGACGGAGTATGTTAGAAGATTCCCTGAGAGACCTCGTCCCTCTTCAAGGCTTTTTTCTATTCTTTTTAATAGATTAATCGCGGAAGGAACCCTTGTAAGTCGACGAGAAACTTCAGGCAGGCCTAGACGTGTAAATAATATTTTTATCTTCAAATTAAAATTTCTTATAAATAGAATTTTACTTTCAGAGAGTAGAGGACATCGAAAATATTATGGACATGATTCCGCAAGATGACTCTTAAAGTACTAGGGCTCTGGCAGTGGAGCTTAACTTAGACCAAACCTTTGTGTGGCGGACTTTGAGGAATGAGCGTCTTCATCCCTATCATTTAACGCCCGTACAGGAACGTCTGTCAAGGGGCCTTCAAAGCCGCGTTGACTTCTGCAGGCTTATGTTAGAAAAGGATAGGATTGATCCCCGTTTTCTAAGCAACGTGCTGTGGACTGATGAGTCCAACTTTACAAAGGATGGAGTGGTTAACTTCCACAATATACATAGATGGGCTGAAAGCAATTCCCACGCAAGCAGGGAATCACACTCCCAACATAGATTTAGGCTGAATGTTTGGACAGGAATCCTGGGTCAGAATTTCATTGTGCCTTATATCTTTCGCCGTAATTTATCCGGAGAGGCTTTTCTCAAATCAGTGGAGGATGTGCTACCGGAATTGATGGAGGACATGCCTTTTGCGCATAAAGGCCGAGTTACAATGTGACGCTGTCGCGAGACGCGGTCGCTGTCGCTAAACCTGTCAAAAGTTGAAATGTATGAATGTGCCCAAGCGCGGGTACAATGTGTCGCTAATGGTGTTGCTGACGCTGGTCGCGTTGCTTAAAGTTGAAAACATTTTAACTTGAGACGCGCAACAGTTGAAATCTGCCGTGGAAAAATTTGATTTTTGCGGGAAATTTAAATTTGTAGTCAAAATGGTGAGTTTAAAAAAAACTGTAGTATATAATAACTAATTAATTTAATTATTTCCTGTTTGTTTTTTAAGATGTAAACAAAATTAACACATGTTACATTAATATATATATATATATATTAATATTATTAAATGTATTAATTTTGTTACCATCTAATAATGAAAAATACATTCGTGCTTATACTGTTTACGGTACCTATAAAATAATACAATTTTGTAATTTCTTTATAGGAAAAACAGAATGTGGAAAAATTTATTGAGGATGTAAGGGGTCACCCCATTATTTTCGATTTGAGTCCTCTTTAATCAAATTTAGTAGCAAATTGTACTGGACGTGATTCATTCGTGTAACTTTGTAAAACAATTCATTATCGTTGTCCTTAATGTATTTAAAAGTTTTCTCGTAAAATCCTAAGTTGTTTCTTTTTCGATACAGTGGACGTACCCACCACCTGCGTTTCACTTTTCTCTGCCGCAAATATAAGTATGACATATTAAGTAAATAAAGAATAAATTGAAACTCGTCTGCATCCTTAATTTTATTCATTTTATTTCAAATTTTATATACAAAATTTGCACATATAACTGCCTGATGATAGCCAACTTTGACACTTTAAAGCGACATCATTGGAACAGCAATAGCAACAGGCACTGCGTCCGCGTCAGCATCAGCAACATCATTCGCGACCGCGTCTCGCGACAGCGTCACATTGTAACTCAGCCTTAAGGCGGAATATGATTTTTCAACATGATGGAGCACCCAAGTAATAATTTTTCGAATTTTTGTTGACTGAAGGTGATTGGTAATTTTATGAGGGGTATATAATGGTTACTCGGTTATATAAGAATTTGAGTGGTTATATAAGAGTTTTATAATAATACCAATTGGTAGCGTAGTTATATTAGAGTTTTTTAAGATCACTAATGGATCTCGTGGTAGTAAGTTGCTAAAGGTTTCATAAGTTGGTGATAGAAATGTTTCAATCACCGGTCTATATAACTTACTTACTTTACTAGAAAGTATATAAGAAAGTTTTATAATTGTTTTCATCACCACGTTATACAACTGATTCGTAACAAGTGTTTATTGCGGTATCCGTGGTTACCCTTATATAACTCGACTTTCTGTAATACATATGTATACCCACTATAAAATATCGGAACATTTTTTGGTATCGTTGTAGTAACTACGGTGACCGTTATAAACGCAAATGACTTTTAGTATCGAATGGAGCCATTATAAAACTATTTTCATTTATTTATGGCATTTTAGTAACGAAGGTGACTGTTATAAAAATTGGAAACTTTTAATAACGTCAATTTGTTCGTATTTGGCCATTTCAATATGCATTTTCCCGAGCTGTTGGGACAATACACAAAGTAGGTTTTCTTGACCTGCCCCTTTATTTTGCACGATTTTGTATGATATATTTTTTTTTTTGTAAGTAAAATTATACACTACACTACCGAGGAGCGTACAACAAAAATTATTATAAGAAGAACATGACACAGACAATTTGTCATTACTTTAAGATATATAACATTACCAAAGGTAAAATATTATGACTAAAGGGTATATATATGGTAGTTTCTTTAGTTTATATAATATTTCTAGAAGTTTTATAAGGGTAATTGAGTTTGTATAACAGAGCCAGAGTTTATATAAAAGTAGTTGAAGTTTTATAATGGTAATTTGTTCATTTAAGTACAAGCTGCCATTTTTAATCTGTGCATTGCGGATAAAAAAGAAAATGTCGGTTAAGCCAATTATTTAAATTGCTGATATATGGCTTCAGTTTTAATTTTATATGAAGAAAATACATCATTTTAGATATATAATTTTTCTAAATTATGTAATGTTACTTTTATCAATTGATATCACCTAAGCAAAAATTTTAATTTTTTTCTTATTTAATTAAAATAATTAAATATTGCTTATTTCTGGAACGGTCTGTATTTTTTAGAAGTATCTATAATGATATTCACAGTAAAATTTTAATTGCAGCTGAGTTTCACTACGTAAAAATATTAAACCCTTACATTATAAAAATGCAGTACAAAAAAATATCGAAATTCTATTTCAAGATAGGTTGGGTAAATATTTGCTTATATTGTTTTATAAAGGTAACGAAAGGTAATATCCCTAACATTTCAATCACTAAAATTAATCAGTCTGAAAAAATTCCAAGCGTTGTGGAAACGTTACCAACACCATAATAAACAAAGTTTATAAAGGTAACCGAAACATTACCGCAACCACTGCAGTGACCAAAGTAAATTAATCTAGAGTACCCCAGGTTATATAAGGGTTGTATAAGAAGTTATATTAAGGTAACCAGAATATTTTTATTACTCATTTTATAAAACTTTTAGTTATATAATGTTACCTAAATCAAGTCACAGTAACCTTTATATAATCCACCATTTGAGCTCTATAAGGGGTTTATAGTGGTTACGAAGATGTTTCGAGTACTAAACTATATAACTCAAGTTATGTAATTTGGTAATGGAAACCGTACGGTTACTACTATATAAAATAAATTGTTTCTTGGGCACCTCCTTACTCTACTCGAACGGTGCAAGATTAGCTGAAGGAAAACTTTCCTGACAGATGGATACCCCGAGGTGGACCAATAAGCGAGATCACCAGACCTTACTCCGATAGACTACTTCATATGGGGTTACATATTTGAAGGAACAAGTTTATTCCACCGTAGT
Source organism: Dioctria rufipes (assembly GCA_963924295.1). Classification (NCBI taxonomy): domain Eukaryota; kingdom Metazoa; phylum Arthropoda; class Insecta; order Diptera; family Asilidae; genus Dioctria; species Dioctria rufipes. The sequence goes on from OZ002740.1 coordinate 361,632,286, forward strand.
TGACCACGATGATATTTTGAGGCAGCGCAGCATATAGAAGCATAGTGTTAGTATCTGTTACCGCTGTAGTGAAAGCTCAGTACAGCCGTATGGTAGAATCAAGATAGAGAGCGGGGCAACAAGATATATGGTTGAAAATATTGCGTTTGCTCCCACCGAAAATGATTTTATTCGTTGGCACTACGTCGAGATATACAGGGAGTTTGTCAATTATCACAAACGTAAACAAATCTTGGTAGAGGAAGAAATTATTCGATATTTAATGGTTTTTGTTATGTATTTTCAATGTAATTTAATATAAAAATGTGTGTAAAGTACACAAAACAATATTTTATAACTGTATTAATAATAATAAATATATATTTCGGTATTGCGTACACAAGATTGAATAATCCTTTAGAGTACAATTAAGTAGATGGAGCTAGATAGTATTCTAAGTTAACATTAAAAAATATCATTAAAATATATCCAAAACCAAAACAAGAGAAGAAAAAAAAATAAAGATGAAAAAAATACTATGATGTTGAAGAATTCTTAACTGATAATTATTGTGTAGCCTCGATTGTGGAGGGAGAAACATGGTAAAAGATTAAGAAAAAAAAATTAAATGAAAGAGCTAATTCGTGGTTGCCTTGATGAGCCTTCTGAAATTCCTGACACTGCCCGCCGTCTGAGCTCCATGAAGAAGAGCATTCTATCAACGGGTTATTTGAGCAGGATAAAAACACTCCATTACTGACTTATTGAAGCGAGGCATTATTAGATTTCGACCTGTTTGGAACGAGGTCAATTGGAAAAATTCTCTAAGATAACGCGGCTTATTAGTCTGTAGTAAAATATTTAGGAAAATTAAAGCCCTTTGCTTTAGGTAGCTGGAAAGAGAGCTGCCCAACAGGTTAGTCCTAAGGAGCGAAACATGGTCGAATCGCCTCAAGCCAAATATAAATCGTATGCAATCGTTAAATGCAACCTCTCACTTGCGAGTGCATAGGCCATCCAGATTAGGATAGATGATGCTACCTAATGTGAAATGTGATAAAATAAGCGCCTTTATAAGCTTAGATCGCGTACCTCTCGATAAGATGTGGGCCGAAAGCCATAGTCGCCGCAATCCTGCATATATCTTGCTGAGAGTGAAACTGATATAATTGCAGCACCATATCCTGGCGTGGTTTAAAAGAATTTCTAGGTTGGTTACTTTGCTTAAAATATGTTACCAGTACCAATTTAAGACCATGGGAGGGACTTCGGATAATACTTCGTTATTGCTGTAGAAAGTGATGCATTGCGATTTTTGAGGATTATATAGCAGTCTGTTGTTTAAGACCCAAGAGTGGATTCTTTCTACGTCATCGTTTAAGCGAGCTACGCAGTCCTCAATAAGTCCAATAGGCCGACATTTCTACAGTTGTATATCATCTGTGTATAGGTGTATGCTCACATCTTGCATAACATTCGGCAAGTCGTTAATGTATAAACTAAAGAGCAACGGACCTAAGATAGATCCTTGTGGTACTCCACATAGCAAGGGTAGACTATTAGATATTAAATTTTTGGTCCTCACAAACTGATTGTGCCCCTTCAAAAAGCTATCAATCATTGTAATTGCAGATGCGCTGAAACTAAAAGAGTTGCAAAGTTTGTGGAGGAGGATGCAATGATCTACGTTGTCAAAAGCCATCGAGAAATCTAGTGGAACCAGAGCAACAAAATTATGCCTATCCATATCGGTTCTTATGTCTGAGGTTACTTTTAATACTGCGGACTCGCAGCTATGGGACGCACGAAAACCAGATTTCCAACATGTCAGAAAATTATTGGTTACCACATTTCCAAGTATTTGCCTGTAGATAAGGTTCTCTAGTACCTTTGACAAAAAACGTAATATGTATATTGGCCGAAAATCAGAGGGATGTTCTGGAGATAGTTTTCTGGGTATAGGTAGGACTATAGCTGACTTCCAATTACTCGGAAAACAGGAGGACGTAAGGTAGCAGTTGACGATGTGAAGAAGGTACTTTCTGATAAAGGGGAACAATAATTTGAGATAACGCGGCGGTACACTATCAGGACGAATTGATTCTGATTTGATAGAGAAAATGGAGGAAACAAGTTCATCAGTTTCGACCTCATGGAAAGAAAATGTCCTGGTGGAACGGTTGGGTACCCGTGGACTATCCAATGGGCACCCATTGGTGGATACGTTCATGGTTTTTAAAGGAACATAATTTTCATATAAATACATAATGCGAAAGCTGAGGATTGCAACTTGAACATCTACAGAAGCACTATTAAATAAAGTGTTCCATTGCAACTGCTGGCACTCATTATATAACGCGTTTTCATCAATATATTTGTAATCACGGTATGTAAAGCTATTGCAAGCAAGACTCAAATCCAATGTGAAGTTGTAGTCGAGGAAAAAAATATCATGGTCAATAGTACTAAAATGGCTGATTTGATCTAGTAAGTTGACTTATCTCTGTCGGTAACGAGAACCAAGTCGAGGACCGAAGGATTAGCGGTGCTAAAATAGGTAGGAAAAGCATTAACTGTGTTAAGGTGAAGCGATTGAAGAAAATGCGAAAGTTGACTTGACAATCATGACAATCATTATTAAATTTATTTGGAGGACAATAAACTGACGAGAAGACGCATTTTTCATTACCTGTTACAACCTCAATACACAAAAACTAGAGCGGTGAATTTTTAGATGAGGAGATGTGCTTAGTTCTCAGCCAGTTTCTAGCATAAATAGCAATACTACCTCCCACCCGGCCGATTCGATCGTTACGAAATAGGTTAAAATCGGAATTGTAAGAGATGAGAATGGGATTAGTTCAACCATGTCTCGCTAATCATGATAACATGTACATTCGAACTAGAAAGCACGTACCGAAACTCGTCGAGCTTGTTGCATAGGCTTCTCGCCTTGATAATACATGAGTTAAAACCGCGATGCCTGTTAAACATAATGTTTAAGAGAGTTCTTATCCTGTTCAAACCCGAAATATTATCTATATCCAAAGAGCAGCGGGAGGCCGTCAGAGAGTCCAGACATACAAAGACCACTGCACACAGACATAATGGATACATAGACACCAATTGTTAAACTCCACATAAGAGACAACCGATTATAGAAAGATCAATAGTTCATGAATAATAATTAAATATTAGAAGCTATTGAAAGATACTTAAAGAAATCAAAACAAGAGAGAAACTAAAAAAGAATAATATTAAAGAATACAAGTGTGCTAATTCGCATTATATCTACTGAAAAAAAAAGCTTGTAATACAAAGCTACATAGTATCGACTCCAGAAAGACTAACTACAGCTGTTGATGATTATGTGGTATCAGAGAGTCCATTCTGCACTACAGCGAATCTTAGTAGTTGGTCAGGATCGACAATTTTTATTTCATTAACCCAGTGACTTTTCCTGATGTAAAATAAGCCGTATCTTATTCGCGCTGAATGAATTTTGCCAATTTTCAAAGCTAGCGCCTCTCGCAAAAGAGAGTTAATTTTCGACGTTAGACTCTCGCTAATAAAGATAGGACTAGTTTAAGAGAAGCTCTCCAGCTCAGCAAGATGAACAACATTACGCCTACCTCAAAGATGATTTCGCACGTCGTACCTTGGTATTGTTTTGGAAATTTTTCATAGAACATTTCATTCTGAAAATACATGAACATCACTTAGAAATTTATCACTTTAATATCAACAGATAATTACTTACAGCCTTCACTTTATTTAGCACTACTTTTCAAGAAATTATGTTTCACTTTTCAATTTTATCACAAGTTTCAAAGAAGATTCAAATTTTTTCAAATTAGATAAACGTCGTTTAACAGCTGAAAATAGATTTGCCTCTTTCTACAATATAATTCTGACCTACTTCTTGATGCCCTGAAAAAATCCACGCTTATGCACACGAATTTTACAGGTATCAACACTTCCTGTTGTCTCTGTACTCTCAGTGTAAATTACAGGAATTTACATATGTTTGTCGGTCTCTAGTTCTGCTTTGGAAAACAGACACATTTTAATAGGTGGAGAAAGATTTCCAATTTCACATTCGCCATAGTTAAAGGAATTCTTTCGATAATTAAATGTTTCTAAGTCAAACATTTTGTTTTTTATGAAATAGAGTATAATGTGGCATATCAAAACACCTTCGAAAAAATCATGAAGGATATCAACTGCAAAATTTTCAATTGCATGAAAAGACTCTATTTTATTAAAGAATGAATCTTGCCGGCTAGTGCACAGTCGCTTATTTGAATGTCTTCTCTGTAATTTGGTAGTTCTTAGTTCATTACTGTTTACTTTTAATTTGGTCAATTTTACAGAATCTATGATATTAAGTTTTATCTTATTGAAATTTACGTTGTTCCAAGGATGAATATATTTTTTGAAGGGACGATATAATTTAATTAGATTAAAGGAATTTTTTGATTATTCGAAAATAATATTTTCTTGAAATGAGTTGTCGTAATGAAACAAATTTTTGGCATTAGCATTATTATTATTTATTTATTATTACCGCTTACAGAGGAATCTCTCTTACAGACTAGGTAGAAAAAAGTTTAAACCTTAGTGAAAAATTCAGATTAAATAAGCTACAAAGAATAATTATAATGCATGTATTATGTGAGTTTAACTACAAACTTTAATCTTAGAAGTTCCTTAAGTTTTAATTTAAAAATTACCCTATTGCCTCGTAAGTGGCTCTCTAAAGCCATAATTGGTTCTATGTTGTGGGATATAAAGCAGTTGCCGAGAACGGATATTTTTTTCAGGTGCATATACAGTAATAAAATACTGCAAATCCCTGCAATACACCTCATTGCACAAAAGATCCCTAATGAATAAAATCTCAGCTATTTCTCTACTTGCTTGGAGAGATTCGAGACTCATACATAAGCACCTAGCTAGATAATATGTTCTCCAAATATTTTGGCTCAGTATATCAATCAGTACCTGAAACTTCGGTGTATGATAACTTTTCACCGAATTACCAGAACTCATCTATTTGTTCTAATTCTGTCTTTCAATGCGATCTTGAACAGGTTATTTTAAGTTATATAGTAATAAAAGGGCAGACCCAGATGGAATTCCCAATTTGTTTCACAAAAAATGCTCCGCAGCCCTCCCTGATCCTATAACCGGCCTGTTCAATATGTCAATTAGAAAAAATATTTATCCTAGAATTTTAAAGAGATGTTTTACTACACCTATTCATAAATCAGGCAACCCTAAATTAGTAATCAATTATCGGCCCATATCTATCGCCGGCAGCTTGGCTTCAATATTTGACAAAATTATACCTTGGCTTCATTCCTGGGGGTTCGACAATTACTAATTTGGCGATTTTTACTGACGTTATTGCAACAGCCTTGAATAACTGTACACAAGTTGAATCGATACATACTGCCTTTACTAAGGCATTTGATAAAGTTCAACATAAAAGAATATTAGTAAAGATGCGATCTTTGGGGTTTCATGAGGATGTTATTAAATGGATGTTTTAGTACATAATCGATAGAGACAGTGTCGTAGTTTTGAATGGCTTTCAATCTATACTTTTAAACAAATATCAAGAGTTCCAAAAGGTACAGTTCTTGGTCCGTTAATATTTACAATATATATTAATGATTTGCCTGAAAGTATTGAATCGCAGTGCCTTCTTTATGCAGATGATGCGAAAATTTTTCGGGTGGTAAATACTGTAAGTGATTGCATAATATTACAAGATGATCTTAATAAAATTAAAAAAATGGTGCGATGAAAACTTCCCTAAGGGATAGGAAATACAAAATACCAAATTCTAATTTATATCCTTCTGTAGAAAACGGAGAGACTTCAATTTGAATAGTCAATAAATAATGCCGCGTTGTCTTCGGTGAATGAAATTAAAAATCTTGGTATTGTTTTTGACGATAAATTTTTATTTTCATCTTATGTTATAATTATATAACAGTTAGGGCTTTCAAGGTCCTAAGGATTTTTATTTAGATTATGTAAATCCTTCAGATCTGCTAATTCGCACATAACTATCTTTAACTCCATTAAAAGAAGATTATGGAATATGCCTCGCCAGTGTAGAATCCGTTTTATTCCACATATATAACTGAATTAGAATTACCGGTAAGGCGTTTCACAAGATATCTCCAATACAAGCTAAATGGCATTCATTCTGAATACCGATTAAGTAGTTTCTTAATTATTACATTTCAAAACCGCATACTTACTTTAGATCAAATCTTTTTGTATAAGATTACTAGCAACATGGTGGACTGTCCTGAATTAATATCGAACTTAAGCTTTAATGTTCCATATCGTCTATAGCGTAATTTCAACACTTTTAATCTTCCATTTGCAAGAACTAATTTAAGAAATAAATCACCAAGTTTCCGTATCCAAAGAAATCATAATACTTTTTTTAATAATGTTTAATAATATCAGCCTCGCTTGTTTCAAGCAAATAATTTTAAGCGAAGTAGCCTCCAGCAATTTATTTCCGGTGTAAATATCCATATTTCCATATTATGTGTTTATAATTTACGGTTGCCTCTATCATCCTCTCTTTCTCAATAGATTCTAAATAGTTTTCACGTTCCTGAATTTTCTTTTATATCCTTGTAACTCATCTTTCTTCACCCTAGGGGATTCACACGATATATCGATACATCGATAATATCGATGTTTCTTAAAATATATCCCAGGTTTTTACATCGATTTTCATTTTCAGAAATATCAGAAATATAGCAAATAAATTTTTGAACTGACAGTAAATTACAGTGGAAGAGTAGCTCGAGGGTTAAGATATTGTGGAATCACAGTAACACAGTGTATTCATCGCATGCTTCGACATCCTGCCTAATCTTCATATGCGATACATGTCAAACATCGAGGCATACGTTGCGAATTGTGGAAAAAAATGAGTGCCGACACATGTCCCGCCCTTCAACTTTATAAGTAAGAGTGAAATGGACAATACTTGAAGGACATTCTGATTGGTTCCACCGAATAATTTTCACTGCATTAATACATATTCTAACTCTAATTCTTTCATATATTTATATTTTTCACAATATGTTGGATGACTAAATAAATGTAATTCCACAGACCCCATGAAAAGGAATCTAAAACTCAGTTGAAACGTCGGGAAAATTTCAATAAACCAATAACACAAATTTTGTAGTTTTTCTCACTGATCGGAGATTCCCAAAAAGCCCACATCGTTGCTTATATTGATAAACCCGATCAAAAACATTACAAAAATTGTTCTAAGTATGTATGATGTGATTAATTATGCAAAATACTTCGAAAAGGAATATACAAAGATAAGTCTCTCTTTCAGTTTTACATAAAATGTTATTGGAAAAGATATTTCTTAACCTAATGTAAATATTATATGTATTTCTTATAATTTTATTTGATTTTTGAAATCATTGTTCGTTATCTTATTTTATAGGCAATAAACAATTCGATCTTTGTGTGAGTGATCATAACCGAATAGTTAATTACTTTCACGAGAAGTGGAAGTGGATGCACAGCCACAGGAGATATCTCGGTATCTTAAAAATCTAATCATGGGAAACCTGGCATAATGCTCTAGTTTTGCGAAAAAATTTGAAGAAATCCTATCCTAGTTTAGCTAAAATATCACCAAAATGTTAGACCATCGTAGCAAGCTCCGTTCCATTAGAAAGACTCTTCTCAAAGGCGGGCCAAATACATTATCAGCAGAGAAATCGTCTAAAGGGAAAGAAGTTGTCCATTTTTTTTTTAATGTACAGTATCAATACTTGATGAAGTTTTCTATAGTATGTTGATTCTTTTTGCTTTTTTTCTAAACTTATGTACAAAAATATGTACTACGATATTATTAGTATTACTATAAGAAAATCCTAAATTAATTTGGTGTTTTATTTCCAGCAGTTGTAACATAATTTAATCTGAACTTTTCTTTGCCGTTTTTATTTTTAAATAAATTTATTTGCGAAGCACTTTCGCAATTCTGTTGTTAATTAGGAATTATATATACATATATTATACTAGTCTGTAGATGTGAAATATTTTTTAATTGTCGAAAATTTTTCATTTAGTTCCATCGATGTATCAAAAAACATCGATGTTTTAATTATATCGAGGTTTGCTTTTCAATGGATCATTTGATTATTACATTGATGTTTTTAAAATTTTGTGCATCTCTATTTCTATTTCATTTTTCCTTTTCGTATTAGTTATAATATTATCTTTTACTTGGTCACCTCCAGACATAATTATTTTATTTTATAATTGTAAGCCTGAATTTCTTATCGTTTTTTACTACGTAGTGTTAATATTCTATAAAAAAAGAGAAAAATATATATATATATATATGTGTCACAAAAGATCTTATAGGTCGCGGTGACAAGATGAGAGGCGGGAGTCCTGTCTCCATCCCCCGTTATTAATAATAATAAGGAAGAGATAATATTATAACTAATACAAAAAGTAAGAAAGGGTGAAGTAGAGATGCCCAACAAAATTTTTAAAAACATCAATGTAATAATCAAATGACCCATTGAAAAGCAAATCTCGATATCATTAAAACATCGAACAAAAAACATCGATGTAATAATCAAATGATATATATAAATGTATATATAGTTTCACACAACTTGTTTTTCCTTTTTTCTGTAATTTAGAGTAATTTTTAATAATTATACGGTAGTATATAATTGGAACACTGTATCTGTGCACTATCGTTGTAACTTTATAAATAAATAAATAAGTAAATAAATTAGAATTATACTTTTCACAAACCTGATTGACGGCATAATATCGATGCGTTAGACGAAGAGTGGCGCCATGTCCAAATATAGGAATTTGAATTTAATATTAAAAATGTCGTAGGTGAAAAAATGTTTCCCAAATTGGAAAAACTTATTATTAGTTGTCTTATGTGTCTTCCACATGCTCCGCAAGTGCGGAAAAAGTTTTTTGCAGATCAATATTATAATGATTCTCAACGAAACTATTTCAGACATTGGTCTGACGTCTGACCGATTGTATATTATCAAAGGGCATATTAAATATATGTAATAAATAAAAAAATTAAAATTTGTGTACTACTTTTTCGCAGCAGCCTAGATTTTCTTATTAAAAGAAATGTGAATTATTTTTGTGATAAAAAAAAAACAAAAAAACAAAACACATTAAAAAAAGTATTTAGATAGGTACTTAAATACTTATGAATACGAACCATAACTGGGAGCACAAAATTATAATACATTACAGTAAAAAAATTATTTAAAACGTTATTTGTATTATAATAAAAACAAGTAAAAAAGCTAGAATTTGTCTAGAAACCAATTCCTACGAATTGTTATTTAGATGAATGCCCGTATGTCATTTCATATGGTTACCTCTCTGTGTATAGGACTGACCGTTTTCATAGTATACGTAAAATACCCTAATTTTTGTATGGCAACACCAAGAACAGGTTGTTCAATTTAGTCTTTCTTTCTATTCTTTTACAATTTTTATGGCAACCCCTCGTATAAAATTTCAGCTCTCTAATCGACACGTTTCAGGCAGTGGCCAAATATATAGTGAAAAACGACATTTTTATACCCTAGATGAAATCATAGGGGTATACTTAGTTTGTCATTCCGTTTGTAACACCTCGAAATAATGATGGTAGAGCAAAATGGATTGGACACCCATTCATAATATTAAAAGTTATTTCGATTTTTGCATGTCCGTCCATCCATCCGTCCGTCTGTCCGTCCGTGCGTCCGTCTGTCCGTCTGTGTGATAACTCGAGAACTCGTATACTTAGAGAGCTGAAATTTTGTACACAGACTTTAAAAAAAAAATAAAATTAAGTTCGAAAACGAGCCAAATCGGGCAACTCCTTCGTGGGGTTGCCATATAAAAATTTCGTTTTCCGCTATATATTTGGACACTGCCTGAGAACGCGTCGACGTAGAGAGCTGAAATTTCGCACATGATGTTTTTACTACATTAGCAAATAAAGTGTCAAAAATGGACTAAATCGGGCAACTCCTTCTTGGTGTTGCCATATAAAAATTTCGGTTTTTTACGTATACTTTGAAAACGATCAGTCCAAGACATTTTTATGGTACTAAAAACTTCTGCAGAATACGAAATCCTATAAAATTGGTTATAATCATTCTGTCTGTGCGACAAACCGTTCTAGAAATATATGCGAAAAACAACTTCAAAATCAATACTTGAATAGATCGGTGACCATACGAAATTTAATACGGGCATTCATCTAGGGTATCATAAGAATTGGTCTTAGACCAATTCTAGCTTTTTTACTTGTTTGTATGGAAATTATACGGAGGATTTACCCAATTTGTCCCATTTTCGAACCCAAAACTATATTTTCTTAAAAAGTGTGTGTGATATGTGTGTGTAATTTGAGATTTAAAAACAGCAGCCTGTCCATAAACCCGATGGTGCTGCCTAGAAATCCAGTTTTAAATTTTTTAAGTTCGTATTGGCCAAATGGCTACCGTGCTTGCCGGATTCTACGCGAAAGTAGAGCAATTTGCTACTTTTAATGCGCTGGCAGACTTTGACAATTCTTTTCATTATCAAATGGCTTCCTATTTTCAAATCGAAGTATGAAGTTCTGACAATTCATTGAATTAATTGTCGATTGTTTTTCTATAATTTCACTTTCAATAAATTACTCAAGCATTTCTATCACTATTTCTTTTTATAAATTAATCTCAGGAGTACGTACTGTCAAAAGGACGCTCAAGTGTTAAACGCGTCTGCCACGAATGAAGCAGAAACCGGACGGAACGCGATGCGTACATTAGGCCTTCATCTTTAGTTCTAGTAAATCAAAATCATATCTTACATAGCAAACCAACGAGGTAAAAGTGCACTTTCAGATGCGAATTTTGACAAATGGGTCTTCTGAAAGCCAACGGTCAACGAGATCTTTTTCTGAGTCAGAAACATAAGAACTGACGCATATTTTTATAATGTAAATGTCCTCAATGAAAATCATAAACTTGTAAAAAAAAAAACGATAATTAGAAGTGCTGTATTTTATCTGTTTTTTCAATGTTTATCACAAAATAATTAAATGGCGTGCAAGAGAATTAATTAAGTTCAATTGAATGCAAGTGAATTCACACAGGCTTCAATGAAAGCAAAGTTTTCCAAAGTAATGAAGTTCAACTAACTTTTCAAAGGGAAAATAATGCATTGGGCAATATTTTTTTTTTTGAGGAATGTAATTCATTTAATTCCATTCCAAATCTATAAAAGTAGGTACTTTTACTGATGTTGCCAATTTTAACTAATATAATTTATCACCGTACCTTTACATATTTTTTAGAGTATGCTACTTCATTGCATTCTCCGATACAACAGAAAAGCAAAACTTTTTTGTTATTCTATCACACAATAATTGATTATGATTGCAGGAGAATGCCAAGAAGTAGCCTACTATAAAAAACATATGAATTTACCCAGTGATAAATTATATTCATTGTACCTTTCCTCCTTGGGTATATAATATAATATAGGAAGTTTGCCTCATATAATTTATGCTCTGAATTTATCCTGAGTTATATGAGATGATATCAGTTTGATCTTTTTTCAAGCGTCTATGGCAGACAGAAACACCCCACTAAGGAGTATTAAGGTTTCTGGCAATCCGAAACGCTTCTTTCCGTTTTTCCAGCCCGCTGTGGGCCGAATTACAAAATGCAATTCAATTTTGAATTAATCTGATTTTTCTATTGTTTCAATTTTTTTCTCTATTTTTCCAATAAATTTTTATATTCTTCTTATTTTTTCTGTATTTTAAATTTTTCAAGATTTATTTATTTTTCAATTCACTCAATTTTGTTGTTTGAGACCTGTTGATAACCAAACCTTAACTTTGCTCCCCTAATCCAAAGATTGTGTGATAGAATAACAACGTGATTTTCACTTTCCTTTTGTGGGTACCGGAGAATGTCAAGAAGTACCCTACTTTAAAAAATTTATAAATTTTATTAAAAAAATGTGTGGTAATACATCTCGGAAAAGATATGGTCTTCAACCACTCTGCTGTTCACTATCAGCTCCAACGATAAAAATATTAACTAAATATGTATTAAAAAAAAAGATAATAATAATAATAAAACCAATTCACAGTTAAAGTTTATTGAAATAAAGCAATACATTTACCAGAAGATATAACTGGCTTAGATTTGTTCTTTATTCATTCGGGAATTTCGTTGGAATCGGGTTCAGAATCGCCATTGTCCTCAAAGCCGTTCATTGAACTAATAGAATTCGGTTCATCGTTATCAGACACAACACGGCCAGCTGGTAGTCCTTTAACAATTCGACAATGGTTGCTATCACTACCTTCACACAATTTATCAGCCACAGGTTTTGCGACATGATGATAAATTTTTTTAGCATTTTTGATTGATAAGATTGAGCTCGAAGTTGATTCTTCTCCTTCCTCACTTTTTTGTAGCAATTCATTTTCATTTGGGTCCTGCTGTTTTGCGTCTGGAAGTCCCTGAATTACTTTGCATTTTTTACTAGTTTTGCCTTTACACAATTGACTCAAGACTGGTTTTGATAATGCGTAAATTTTTTGAGCATTTTCAACGGTGGCATATTTTCCAACCTTTTCCTTCAAATGTCTGGCCTTTAGCTTAAATTTCTCCCAAAGCGATGGAGTCTCTGGCGCTGCTACAGTGATCGATTCGTTAGGTCTTGCCTCTGCTAATACGACAAGAGTACCAATGAAAATCAACATGAAAACTACTTTCATTTTTACTTTTTTTTGTCCTCTGTGGGTAGGTTCTTGAGCAGTGGTAAATGAAACTTTACAATGATTTTAAATTTGTCTGCCGTTGATATTTATTCATTTTTCTTGTTGTCTTCCGAATAGTTAATTTTGGCTATTCGGCTTTAATTTTTCAGCTAACAAAATATAGACAACGTATGCGTTCTGTAAACAGACACGTTTTCATTTTGCGTAAGTAGCGTGTTTACCTAAGAAAACAATCTTAGACCCAGTCAAAGCTTCACAGAATATCCTATTAGGTAATGTAGGTTCAATATTAATAGTGTTATGCGAAATATGCGTAGTATAATTGTAATGACGCTAATTACACCTCAGTTTTGTGTAGGTTTTTAAATAAACCAACGCTTCGGCTTGTAGGTTATAAGTAAACAGTTGTGGAAGTTTTTTATACTTTGCGCAATTTATCTGGCGTCTTAGTTATCTTGGTTCTAAACGCAAAAGAGTTAAAGATTAATTGAAAATTCTGTAAAAGAGTTTAATCCCCCCACCTGCATAAATGCAATTTGAGTTAAGGACACCAATATATTCATTGTGTGGTGAGCTTTTCTACTGTCGTCACAGGGGTTGTGGATCCGAAATCCACCTAAATAGGGTCGTAAGATTTGTCTTCTACCTAGTTTCCTTTCGACTTTTATAGCACTCTTCTCCCATATTTAGTACAAACTACTATAAATGACACAAGAGCTAGATATAGAATGGTATATCAGAGAAGAATATACAGATTGTGAAATGGGTATTGCATTTCGGAATGGACCATAACACGCTTTAGAGAGTCCTTGGAGCAAATGTTTTAACAGCAATCCGTCTGTCCATCTGGCCCGTCTGTCCGTCAGTCCGTCAGTCACTCAGTCCGCCAGTCCGTCAGTAAGTCAGTCCGTCAGTCCGTCAGTCCGTCAGTCCGTCAGTCCGTCAGTTCGTCAGTCTGTTTGTCCATCTGTCCGTCTGTCCGTCTGAGCGTCTGTTCGTTTGTCTGTCTGTTCGTCTGTCCGTTTGTCCGTCTGTCCATCTGTCCATCAGTCCATATGTCCATCTTAAATCAATTCTATTTCCATTTTTTTTTTGCTGAAATAGTGAATTTGTTATGGGTTATCAGGATTGGTTGACTTGGATAATGTACATAATATGTCAGAAAAATCATGGTAACAGTTGACCATTTTAAAAGAAAATTTCTTCCGAGGTGGACTTTATACTTATGGTCTAGAAAATATACTCTGAATACAAACTCAATGTCAATTTATTCGAAATAGCAGAAGTAGAAGTTGAACGGATTCCATACCTAACATGAAAAATTTTCTAATGAATTTTCAGAAAATTCTCCGCAAAATTCCAGCCATTTAAAATATTACTTCCTTCGAAAGAACGGCTCCAACTTTTCTAGAAATCTTGCTATAATCGGTAATGGTAATCAATTATTCTCAATGTTTATTGGACGATCGTTAATATATATATCGATCAAGAAAATAAGGAGGTCTGGAAGAGTACCATGGGGAACACCAGACAATTATCCATGTTGGGCTATCATAGTGTATTCATGCATGCATAGGTAAATTGGTTGTGAAAGTATCTCTTTGGTTAACAACTTGTTACGCTCAATTGAAATGTTAAGAGGATTTTCTACCAATTTTTAAAAATTTCGAAAATTTACTGCAGAGAAATAGATACATGAATTATATGGAATATGAAAGTTAATTCAGAATTCATGGCGAGAAAATTTAAAAAAATCTTGTAGTAGAACTAAATAGGCTTGCAAAGTTGCCAAATTTGCAAAAACCGAACATTTTTAACTGGTTTTCTCAAAATCTTAAGCTACATATTTCTTAACAAATTATTTAAATTTTAATATTGTATTTTTTCCTTATTTTGTATGTCTGAATGTGTGTCGCAAACATTGGACATATCTTAGCACTTCATCAAGTGTAGGCAGATAGTGTAACAGTTTGCGGTTAATGACTTTTTACAAAGTGTCTGCTATTTTTAGTCTTAGTTACTTCATGAAGTGGTACTAGCCTTTATGCTGCTACTGTAATACCAACCGATGGCACCATCGGAAGGACTCAAGGATCATAAATATAAAATATTTTCCAAAAGGACTCACTGGTTGCCGAGTGAAACGAAGTTAGACACTACGTGAATTCCCTAGTTATTTCCTTATGAATGAAAACACCTACAAGCGACTAGGCCACATACACATATACGCATACATGCCCACGACATATAAAATTAATTCATTAATTAAATTACGTTAACCAGAAAATATTTTTCTATTTTACCTTATAAAGCCCCGTACTTGAAACGATTACTTCACCATCAGCGTAAATAATTAGTGAATTCACGAAGTGTCTCACTTAATTGAACCGATGATGTAATCGGTTGGTACTACAGTATCAGCGTAAAGGCTTGTAGCACTTCATGAAGTCACTAAAAAATTTCAGACACATAGTGTAAAAAGTCGTTAAGTGCAAACTGTTACACTATCGTTTTACATTTCATGAAGTACCTAGACTTTTCATGAAGTGGTAAGATACGTCATGGTCTACGACATATGTATATATATATTTTGTGTGTCTGAATGAATAAAGCATATTTGTGGCTACTGCAAAGAAACATTTAAAAAACCTTCTAAATTTTAATTGTTTTAATTAATTTGAAGGCGAAAATTCGATATTTTACTCAGTTTTTCAGCCGATTTATTTGTTTAGTTTCATATTTTTTCGACAGATGTCTCTAATAAAATTGGCTTCTGTATTTTGTGACTTCACTCAGTAGAGTTGAATTTTTAAATTTAATTTTAAGAAGAGATGGTATTTCATTGCTAAGAATTTGTGTAATTTTAATTTGTAAACATTTTTGTGTTTTTAATTTAGTTCAGATATTGACTTTTTAAATCTTTTTATAAACGGTTAGTGTATCAGTCCATTTCGGTTTTTGCAAAAATACTACTAGACTGGTGCCAATACTTAAAAAAAAAAATAATAACAGGCAAGGACCAGGCGGAAAATTCAGTTAAGGTTGTAATTAAGAGAAAAAACAAAAATTAAACACTAGATAAAATGAAATTATAAAATGAGTGGGTGGGGGGTGGGGTTGGTGTTTAGAGGGTGAAAGTGGTTTCTTGCGATTTTCGGCGAACTGGAAAATATTCTTCACAAAAGATGTAGATAATAAAAATATCTAAAACTTTCATATAAGGCATTTAAAGTAAATTCTATGGTTGCAATTTAATCCATTATTAACAGAAATAATGAAAAATTGAATATTGAAAATCATAAAAAATATTGAAAAAATCGTGATTCGAAAAGTCATTGTTTTGGTTTTCTCATTTTTAAGCGGTTTCATGAAAAATAAACCATCAATATTTTAAAGTAGACATTTAAATGGTTAAAATGAGGCCGGATGGAATATTTAGATCGAAAAAACACCAATAAAGTTTTTCGTGGAAGATTTAGTTTTTTTTTTCTTCGAAAATTGTAAATATGCCGGAAACTACTCTTTCCTAGATTCCCGAAAAATTGTGCTTATACAATGCAAAAAAAGGAATAATTTCACAAGATTTCATGTGATTTGAACAATTTTTATGAGAACCAAAATAAAAACCGAAAAAGCGGTTTTCCGCCATTTTCTCGAAAAATTTGAGGCTATGTTGAGAAGTGCTTATATGAAAGTTTTAGATATTTTTATTATCTATAACTTTCATAAAGAACATTATCCGGTAGGAAGTCACATTTCGTCGAAAATAAAAAAACAAAAACACTTTCAATCCCTAAACATCCCCCCATTTCGAAATTTCACTTTATCTGTGTTTTGGCCCCAGCCTATACAGATTTTACCAGCTGATACATATGTATCGTTCGTAATAGAATCAATTCAATATTTTTATTATTGGAACAGATGAAGAGGGCTGTGTGTAAAATTTTTTTTTTTAAATCTATCATTTACAGAACTTTCTTCTTGGAATATGCGAATGTTCAGGTACTTTTGCACCAATTCTTTTATATTATGCTGTAGTAAATTTAGAAAATATTGTTACATGCAATAGACAATGACAAGTGGTATCTGTTGGAAATGGAAACCTCGAGGGAAATGAGTCATAAGATGCGGCCACTTAAAAACTTTAGGTTGCGAGAATTGTTATTTCTGAAGTGGAATTTCCGAAAACGTTCTACCGAATTTGTAAATACAGCATTTATCAGAACCAGGAGCGAGCCTTATCTCCGAGAATGAAGTGAATACAAGTGAAAGTATATAAACAGATGAAAATATACCTACAATACTAGTAATAATTAACGTATAATTGATTGGAAATTGTTTGTGAGTTAAAAGTGAACAGTCCTCCTGTGGGTTCGTGGTTACATGGGGATCATGGGGAATGAAAGGGCTGACCTTTTAGCTAGGGCTGGCTCCGATTCTCCGTTCGTCGGACCGGAGCCCGCCGTTGGCGTTGCCACCTCGAGTATCGGGTCTCCCATCAAAGCGGATGTTCATAGGAAAGATCAGCAGAGATCGGAGAACCTGAGTTCATGTAGGTGTACAAAACTGTTTCTTGATGGGCCTAATGGAAATATCTCCGATTTTCTCATGGGGTTCGGAAGCAAACAATGTAGAACTGTGGTTGGCATTATCACCGGCGACAGCTCACTTCACGCTCATCTAACAAGGATGGAAGTTGTTGACAGTCCTGAGTGTTTCTCCTGCCTGGAGGGAGAGCCTGAGACAACCGAACACTTTCTGTGTGAGTGCCCGGCCTTCGCCCGGAGCAGACTGGATACTAGGGTCTCCCCTTCTATCTGTGGATGAGCTGAAAAGCCTTCCTCACCAAGACCTGATGCGCTTCATTAAGAGGACAGGAAGGTTTTGGTGAATGGGATTCAGGATAGTAAAATGGGCCGCTATGGCCTTCGTGCTTGGGATGGGTTTCTCCTGTTCAGCCTGTTTTCAAAAAACAAAAAAAAAACAAAAAGTGAACAGTAGAGTGAAATAAAAAATCTTGTAAATTATATCTGTATATTGTGTTTTTAATAAACGAACCTAAAAGTCAGGCTCACAACAATACTTTATCCCAATTGAATTAATTTAATTTGTATTCTGAGCGAAACAACCGTCACGCCATAGCGTTTTTCGTCTAATATGTGCACAATCTGTAGATAATCATTTTAAAATTGGATATAATGCTCCAGAGATATCTTTACCTCATCTTCCTGCACTTCTATCCATACCGCACAGTAGGTAACTTTTTCTTTTCAAGGAAGTATAACAGCTGGAGAAAAATTGAATGTATTGATACTTCCACATTTGATTTGACCATTTCATGTTGTGTTTTTGAAACATTTTTTTCAAAGATTTGTCCTTCATAAAAAAGTTTTTTTCCATTAGCTGAATTTTCAAATTTTTGCATAAAAATCATTTCTTATACAATGTGCCCTTCTCTCATTTTTTCTATTTTCAAGGTTATTTATTTCTAATTAATATTGAAATACTTTTCTTGTAGTTAAATTTGGTGGTAGGTCTTTTTTTTTATATTTTAGTTCCATGCCCTGCAGCAATGGATATGGTGGGTAATAGTCGAAAAAATCCTAACATATTGTCAAAGTTCTTCAACCTTTTCTGTTCGAATGCACTATTTTGTATAATATACCTTTTTTTCCTGAATAATGGTTCTCCCGAGTTTTTATTTTTTAACTCCAAGGCTCTTCACCTTATCTACAAGCGGAAGGGTTACAAAGTCGATACAAACTGGTGGACGCTGCTCGGGGTCAAAGCCTGGGTTATGTATTGGGAATGGTGAGTAATTCATAGGGTTTAACTTTATATAATTATCATGAGAACACTCAGATAAGTATGCCAGATCCTCGTTCATGCAGCCCAAGCAGATCTCCATAGAGCCGATAGAACTACTATAGTAAATCTGCACGTAATCCGCATACAAGTAAACTTTAGCAAATTGGATTTTCTGTGACAGATCATTTATAAATAGAGAGATAAAGAGAGATACAGTGATAAAAGGCCAGAAAATTCATTGTCCACTTTTACTATTTGCTTTGGATTTAACAGCGAGCTTATCACAAGCCTACAGGTGTAACTAGAAAAATTGAAATTATATTTTTCCAGAAAGCATAATACGCTTATTGGATGTAATCAGAAACAGTGGTAGGTGTTTTATTTTTGGCAATTGGGATGACAGTTGCCACTTTCCATGCGGATGAAAACGCATGCATTGAACAGGAACAGGATTGCAGTTTGGATGCTAGGAAAAAACTTTTAAGATATCATGGAAATAGCCATCAGGTTCAATAGCTTCAGATTTTACAGCAAAAATGCCCATGGACAATTCATCACAATCAACGCACCTGAAAGAAAACGAGTTTGGTAATCCTGGTGTCGTAGAGTTTACTAATGGGTGAGTGTGCCATAGTTTCGACGGTGGCCCCTGCCAATGATTGTGGCCTTACAGAAACTACGCTAGAAGTAAGATTTTTATTTAGTTCATAAGAATGGAGATTACAGCAAGCCTTCTCAATACTGCATAGCCCGAACTTTTTAAGTTACTCCATAGAAGCCTTGAACTCAAGTTAGTATCAAGTCTCGAATGAAAGTAGTAGCATACGTTTGCCTATTTTGTGCTCTTCGAAACATATTCCGCATTAATGTGTCACGCGCGACCTCCTATAAATAATGTAAAAGTATTCCCTCTCCTCTATCAGAAAGTCTATTTCTCTGGAGAGCCATGGATTTCTGGTGAATCTTAAGAATTTAGTTCTCACAGGTGCATATTTATCCAAAATGTAGTTCATAAACTTTTCAAAGATTGCCAAACGATCATCATGCATTACTCTGAAAGATTACCATGATCAATATTGTTGCAATTACTGTGCGAAAATACAAGATTCGTGGCACAGAAATACATTTTGTAAGCTAAGAATAGTATGTCATGATCAAATACGCTGGGTGTATCAATTTGAGAAAAAAATTCTATCTATTCGCATCTGTCGTGAGATACAGATCTAGCAATGAAGGTGAACATGTGTTAAGAAAGGTTGGGCTATCAAGGTAAAAACTCCTCATAAAATCCACAAAACAAAGCGTATCAGAACTGCCTCGGAAGATATTAACGTTAAAGTCACCTCCAACAATTATTTTATTATAACGTTGCGAAAGTATGGTGCAAGATTCCTCAAACTCTTTCATATTACAATCGAAGCTATTTGAAGGGCTATAAGAAGATGCAAACTAACATTTTTCTACCCCAGTATCAACCTCAATACAAATGAACTCCAAATTATGAGCGCTGAATGACGCTAAGATTTTAGTTTTAAAGCATAAAGTCCATTAAAGGCACAAGTTTTCAATTAAATCAACTTCCATTTTATAATTTTTATACTTTTACCACTTTCAAAAATTGAAAACATTAAATGTCAATATAATAAGCCTTACGGAATGTGCCGTCTGTTTAGGGCAAGTTTGTCAATCATCGGTAAGTAAGCCTCAGTTTTGTTGAAAATCGTAAAGTTCTTTACATCTATTGTGGTTCAGGCTATTATGTTGACAGTAGCGGAAGTGTCACTAATTTTATCACAGAAATATTCAGCACCATTGGTATTTTCGCACCGCCAAACACATGGGATGGTGCGTTCAAAATATCACTCCGCAATTTTTCGGCTTTTTGGTGTAGAGGCCAGTCCTTTGATTTATAATTACCTATTGCTTGTTTTACACAAATTATTAACCTTTCACTGTCTTTTGATACAATCTTTCGACTTTTCAAATCGTACTTTGTACTTCTAACCAACTCTAAAAGTTTTCCACGGAAGTTTCTAGACAAGGGGTTGCGACATTCAATCTTTTTAATTAGTAGATTTGAAAGATTCCAACAACTTTTTATATACACTACTGTCGCCATCTCCGATGAATTTGTGATACTGTGTATCGAATAACTCCTAACTGTTTTGAAATCCTTCTGTAATTATAGCGGATTCTATTGCTGCCGAAGATCCTATATATTATCAGGAGGCTGAATGGGCTTAGCTGCAGATCTTTCACAAACCAAACAAAATTTATTTTTAACGTCCATCCATAGGATTCTTTTGGAATAGTACCGTATTATTTATGCAGCGCCTGAGTTCGAGTTATACTTATTTCGATACGATCGCTTTGCCCAATAACCATCAATAACCTCTGTCAATATAGGTATACCATCTGCATCAATTTTGTTATTTTCTTTGGCTGTAAATATTTCCTCTTCAGCGGCTACTTTCATTGATGAAATTGCTGCTTCAGCCCATGCAGCGCCAACCTGATTCTATAAAGCAATGCATATATAGTAAGTAGCCATACAAGGAAGTAATTGGGAGTAGCCGGATCCACCTGCAATTGTTCCTACGACAGCACACCGTTAGGTGCTCGTTTGATGTTAATAACAAAAGGCTGACGTTGCACATATTGCATTAAAATAAACTTTAGAGTTAAGACCGCGATGTTTTTCTTTTATACGAATTAAGTTACTTATAGAGAAACGCAATGCTCTGCAATGCTCTTATGCACACATTTCTCAATATTTATAAATGAGTTCCTACATATAGGGCAAGTTGCTCGGAGAATAGAATTTACGGGAAGGTTCTAGGGTAATTTGTAGAGTATAAATATGGCGCTTCTCACATCCAGGAGGCGGAGTGTTATTTCAGACAGTGAAGTGAACGAAGTAAACTATTTGGATTGTGATAACTAGAAGTACGGTACTAGCGACAACTAAAGAGTTGATTTGATAATTGTTTATAAATTGTGAAAGTAGTTAAATAAAGGAAGAACTTTTTGAATAGTTGTCGAAATATTGTGTTTTAAATAACGAACTAAGGCAACGCTCGTAACAATATAATAATTGGAAATGGACGTGAAATACAGTAGTTTTAGAATATTAAATTGACCTATATGAAATATTATGGTACAAGATGAGTTAGTGGCTTTGGCCGTAAAGTTCAGACTATTAGCCAAAGCTGATATCTCACTGGGTGATCAGCATTGAATGTGCAGGGCAGCACGCTACCTCCTCGGCTATTGCGGGAGAGTTTTGGGGTGCGCATCCCAATTCCTACCACAGTTACACACCATATTTAAAAAGATTTCTTACGTGTCAACGATGCAGCACACAGATGCGGTCGTTAAGGGACCCTTGCACCACTCACTTTGTAGTATTGTAAGGACGTAGATGGAATGTCCTCATTTCCATTCCCCGATCTTCCTGCGACAGTGTTGGCACTTGTATGCAATGTTCCAATAAACTAACCTGAAAAAGCGGATCTTATTCAACCTTCGTCACCTGAGGGCTCCAGAGAAGGAGAAAATCTAAATTACCTCACCATCACGTTATAGAAAAACTTTATTTGGAAATAAACATGACCTGTACCTACTAATAGTATTGATATTCAGTCGAGAGCGGCCACCTAACGTCCAATACTTCTCTAAGGCCCTTCTCTAGAGAGATATTATTTGTAATTCTTAGCCCTAAATCTACTGATCAGGACATTATTAATTTCGACTAGCGAGTACGTGGTTATAAATGTGAGCATTTGCGTTAAAGCATAGATGGCACAAATACTAGATATCGCATCCATACTAGAATAGAGTTACAGATTGTGAAATGGGTAGTGCATTCTGAAATCGACCATGATATGTTTTAGAGCGTGCCGAAAGCAAATCTTTTTAAAATAGTAGTTTTGTATACCTTTAATCGCCTTCCTCAATACTTCAGATACGAAAAAATATGGATCACTAAACGGATATATCACTTCAAATGTTATGGTCCATTCCGGAATGTACCACCCAGCCATATAAGTTTTGTATATTTTTTTGGTACTGCATGCAACATGTAGTTCTTGTGCCATCTATGGTTAAAGTTCTCTTTTCTGTATGTTCATACTATATACGTATATAATTAATGTAGTAATAAACGTTTAATAAATACTTATGCTAAGTAGGGCTACTTTGGTTGTGTAAAATCACACAAAATTAAGGTTCACTGTCTATAATATGACATTCAACTGATTTACATAATTATGGTGCAACTTAAAACGGTCGCGCCTGACTACAGGTGACTCAATTCTAAGAAAATTCAAGTCTTAAAGCCTCTGGAGTGGTTATATGGCGTTACGATGTATACTGGACTATATGTACAATGGACTATACTATATATCACGATTCTATATAACTAAGCTACTATTATTGCTATCCTCTTATAATATAACTTTGCTAGGATACTTACTTTGATGTACCCAGTACTACGCGTGCTACCGCCCATGGTACTCAATAAATGAATTAAAGTGTAAATTATTGTAACTCCGTATGCACGCAGAAAATTTTACCTTAATGAAAATTCAACAATTCAGTTAGGCTTGGTTGTATGTAACACCTACACTCTATTATAATATTCAAAATCTAATTTTTTAACGCTTCCAGCTATCACTGGAATTTAATGGCGAAGGTGTAGTTTTTTTTTCGCCATGAACTATGTCAAAGTCTTCTGGACTTCTCCCAGACTAATACATATATGTATAAACGGGTATCAATGCAAATGTGAAATGCATGCAAAATTTTATACTTACGGTTACTTTACAACTAGCGAATCCACCACAGAGCCACTGTTGAAATAATAAAAAAATAAATTTGGATTTTGATTGTTCGGCAAATTCTCGACTGTTTCTTTTGCGTACAATTATGGGGTTTTAGATTCGAACGCTGTTCTGCTGGTCGGTGATATCGTGATGACTTTGCAATGAGCCTGGAGGACGAATGTATACACTAAAAAAGTTCTCCAACAGCCTGTCAGTCGCACCGAAATGCACCGACCGCAGCGGAAAACAAAATTTTTGTGTTATTTCCACAGCCTGACTGCCTGAAACCATTTCTCGATATGTATTGTATTGTATCGATGGTATTTAATTATATTCACTAGTATTGTGTTCGAATGTATAGGAAAGTACGGTACAGAGAGCACAATATTCTCTTTTCCCTCTATGTCTTTTCAATAGAAATCTATATACATGTTATAGCACGAAACACGTCACAGCTTTAGTGTCAAAAGTTTAATGAGAGTTCCTTGTATTCTATATATGAGCATAGCGTGGATGTCAATGACACAGTCAGAGCACACATGTAGCATACTGCACCGTGTAGGCTACGACCGTGTCTGTCACCATCAGCTGTCAGTAGTACAATCGGTGGAAGCACAGTAACATGCAGCTCCGTGTGGCTGCGACCATTACAGAAAACCTTTAATACATATGTCATTTTATCTGAGGATATGTTTGTAAAATGACATCTTTGTGCTATTCTCTGATACTGCACATGTATTATGTACCCATTTAGAGCATAGATTGCTCTATATACATTATTCCTTTGGTTTGGACCTGCTATAAAGATCAATACAGTAAAGGCAAGGCTTATCGGAATCATAATCGTTTGGGTTGAAATCCTCACTAGGCTCATCAACCGTAAATCTTAGGTTAACATTTGCATTAACAAATGGCATTCACTCGATGCTTAAATTAAAACTTATCTCTGACTGAATATCACAAGTATTGTGGAACACTAGAGGAAAGTGACATAGAATGACATTTTACTCTCAAACATGATATGTCATTTTATGCTTAAATCTAGTTGGACATGTTTTGCAATAAAATAAGGAAAAAAACCAAATAACTGAAACCAATACTGGAAAGCTTTTAGCTGCTTTTCCGTCCATCCTCAATACTGCCTTTACTAAACCCCAATATCTTTCAATAGGGCGAAGTTCTGCTACATTTTGAGGGCTGATGTCCTTTCTCACAAATTCAATCTAGCTTTGCTCAAGTTAATCTACAGTTTTTTTAGCATAATGGGTGGTAGATAAGTCTGGCGAAAATAACAGCGACATGCTGTGAGAGCTGATGAATGGCAATAATCTCTTACGTAAACACTATTTAATGTTTCTTGTTCCTTCACAATAAAATGTTTGACTGCGCTGGCCACACTGACAAATTGCCTGGCAAGCCAGAATCTTTTTTTCAAATTTTGCGTATGCAATACATTTCGCCGAATCAGGAAATTTGTATACTTCACGCAATAGAACTGTAGAGAAATCATATTTAAAATACGATTCGCCATGCATTACCAAACAAAAATGTTGTTTAAATGGGGCACTAGAAAAATTCTTAAAAACATAAAAAGTTATAAAAAAATTATAAAATTATAAGCTGAAAATGATTCGAATCACGGTGTCAGAAAATTACAAAAACCTCTTCAATACTTGATAAAGTTTCAACCACTAAATTATGTGCTCGTTCAGAAAATATAGTAGCTACTTTCATGACTAAACAAACACATCGATGCGATTCTAAGACTTTTTGCTATACACTATAATCTGAGGAATATGATGACGCATGGCTTTTAAAAGATATTTGCTTTTTATGAGTTATATTATTATTACGAATAACATTTGAGTTTAATAAATTATTTGAAGCTCAAAAGTTGTCTTATTTAAAAAATATTCATGCGCATTTTCATAGTCAGAGCATCGGGGTCTGTTGTAAGACCCGAAGTGTAATTGGTATGATTTTATCTGTATCTGTTCGATCTTTTCATCTTCCGCATAAAATATGTAGATATTGACTTTGTAGAAGGTTGACAGGCAAACTGAATATTTTTCCAACATTGAATGAAGACTTACGCCAGTAGCATCAGCGATATAAATATAATTAAATAAATATATATAAAAAAAATTATAATAAAAGCAGTTTAGAGTTAAAGTTTATTAGTTGAAAGCAAACAAAGCAGTAGATTTATCAGAAGATATACTTGGTTTGGTGTTTTGTTTTTTCATTGGGGAATTTCATTGGAATTCGGTTCAGAATCGCCATTGTCCTCAAAGCCTTTAATTGTAAGAATAGAACTCGGTTCATCGTTATCAGATACAACACGGCCAGCTGGTAGTCCTTTAACAACTCGACAATGCTTGCTATCACTACCTTCACACAATTTATCAGCCACAGGTTTTGCGACATGATGATAAATTTTTTTAGCATTTTTGATTGATAAAATTGAGCTCGAAGTTGATTCTTCTCCTTCCTCACTTTTTTGTAGCAATTCATTTTCATTTGGGTCCTGCTGTTTTGCGTCTGGAAGTCCCTGAATTACTTTGCATTTTTTACTAGTTTTGCCTTTACACAATTGACTCAAGACTGGTTTTGATAATGAGTAGACGTTTTGAGCATTTTCAACGGTAGCATATTTTCCAAATTTTTCCTTCGCTGCTATCCAACCAGTCTTAATATTTTCCCAAAACGCCGGTACCTTCGTTCTTGTTGGAATAGAGAATACTTGAGGCCTTGCTTCTGTTAATATGGCCAGAGTACCGATGAAAATCAATATGAAAACTACTTTCATTTTACTGTTTTTTTCTCTGTGGGCAAGTTCCTAATCAGTGATAAATGAAATTTTGTAATGACTTTAAATTTGTTTGCTGTGGGTATTTATTCAATTTCCTTGTCGTTCCCCGAAAAGACAATAGTAGTTATTTGCGCTTAATTTTTCAGCTGTGAACATAGATAACGCATGCGCTCTGTGAACACATATGTTTTCATTTTGTGGAAATGGCAAGTTTTCGGTCCATCGATATATTATATTGGCTCAATGGAAATTCATTCCTAAAGCCTAGTACTAAGGTCCGCGCTAAGCAAAACTTTGTATGAGAATTTAGCAAGCTAAAAGATAAAGGGTTTTCCAATAAGAGGTGTTATTTTGATATTCAAAGAAAAATGCCATTTTTTGAGATAAATGATCGGACCTTTATTTCATTATAAAGAGGAAGGTATGCCGTTAATAATGGAAAATAACATCAGCCAAATTACCATCACGACCACGCCTACAGGACCATATCCTTTTCATGAACTTTTCCATAACCAAATCGCAAAGTGGCTGCCCTATGTCCTCGATAGCCTCACGAATTCCATCTTTGAGGTCTTGAATCGACGCTGGACTGTTGGCGTAGACCTTCTCTTTCACGTGGCCTCAAAGGAAAAAGTCGCAAGGTGTTAAGTCACAAGATCTCGGTGGCCAATTGTGATCACCTCTGCAAGAGATAACACGGTCCGGAAACTTTTCCCGTAAAAGATCAATGGTTTCGTTGCTTGTATGGCACGTAGCGCCGTCTTGTTGAAAGTAAACGTTATCCAGATCAATACCATCCAATTCCGGCCATAAAAAATCATTAATCATCTGTCGATAGGGCAATCCATTCACCGTAACTGTTGCTCCAGCCTCATTTTCGAAAAAGTAAGGTCCAATGACCCCGCGGGACCATAAACCGCACCAAACAATCACACGTTGAGGATAGAGAGGCTTTTCAACAATAACTCTTGGGTTTTCCGAGCCCCAGATGTGACAATTTTGCTTGTTGACGAAGCCATCGAGGTGGAAATGGGCCTCATCACTCAAGATGAGTTTTCGATGGAATTCCGGATCATTTTCATGCATTTCAAGGACCCAATCAGCAAAGACTCGACGTTGTTCATGATCGGCCGGCTTGACTTCTTGTGTTAACTGAACTTTATAAGCCTTAAAACCAAAATCTTTATGCAAAATACGGTGTAATGACGTTTGTGGAATGCCTAATTCACAAACCTGGGTTTTCTTCGACACTTTCGACTACAGCAGCAATATTCTCGACTGTTCTTGAGCGACGTGCACGGGTTTTATTCTTCACATCACTAACTTGTCCCGACAGCTCGAATTTTTCTACCAATTTCTGTATTGCAGTCCGAGTTTTACGAACCGTCTCTGACACATTTTCACCATTTTTATAGTGAATTTTAATAATTTCAATGCGTTGTTGAATCGTGTATCGTTCCATTTTTATTAATGGCGTAGTCTCTACTTGTCAAATGTCAAAAAATGACAGCTCCAAGAGTGACATCTACCAAAATAGCGGGCTAATTAAAATAACACCTCTTATTGGAAAACCCTTTATTAGCGAAAATTTATCCTGAATTTTAGCGAGAGCGGTACTAAGGTCAACGCGCTAAATTTGCCTTTGCGTTTTGATTAGAGATGGCACCACCAGTAAGTCTCCAAAACATTTAGCTTGAATTTATCCGCCCGGGCCGTTCTTTAGCACGCTAAAATTATTTAATGTCAGAGTTCTGAGATTTGATAAATTTATTGACCGGATTTCTGTAGTTAACGGAGTTTTATACGTCTTTGCTATAAGTACGGATGCATTGGATTTCTTTTCGTGGCCGAATTTTCAATATCATTGTTAATTGTTTTTTATTGTATACATAATGCATATTATTTTTATATTTTCAATATTTCCAAATAATTTTAACTACCTGTTTTTAGAAATATTATGACCGCGCGTTGTATTTCCGGAAAAACATTGCAAAATTCTTCTTCTTCTTCTTCTTAACATATCTTTTCTCTGAGTCTCCGCTGTTATATTTTAGCTGCTAAAGAACGGCCCGATATTGGAGACTCGCTAAAATTTAGTTTAGTGCAGACCTTAGCACTAGGCTTAAAAGGAAAGTTGTGAAGGAAAATTCTTTAGTTTCTCTGTTGATAATACGTAGGTTGAAGTGGTTCACCTCCACCTCGTTATTATGTATTCGGCACTTCACCGACTATACGAAATCCTTAAACCTAAAAGGTAATTTATTGATTATTATCTCGGGCTACTTGGTTTTTTACAGGCAGCAATAGAGATTACAATAATATTTAAATACAAACTCAGCGACTATCTAGAAACGAATGACAAACTTTTATTGTATTAAATTCAATTTATACAGAGTGATTCAGATCAAGATATCTTCCGGTATACCATATGATTCCTTGAGGTAAGATGATCAAAAAATTGTTCCACATACCCCCCCTTAGAAACCATCCTTTAGGAGTTGTGGCCAGTTGAAGATTTCGCCAATATTCGTGAGAATAAATGAGTATAACTTTTGAACCACACTATAGATTTTGGTTATTGTTGACTTATTAAATTGCCAAGAATAGTAGCTATCGAAAAGTGTATTCCTCTGTATTTTTTTTATTAAGTATCTTTAAATTATTCTCAAATATTTCCAAAATTTTGATTTTTTTACACACAAAAGTTTTTGAAATAAATAACGGTATTTATGAAATTTGTGTGTAAAAAAAATCAATATTTTGGAAATATTTGAGAATAATTTAAAGATGCTTAATTAAAAAATACAGAGTAATACACTTTTCGACATCTACTATTCTTGGCTATTTAATAAGCCAACAATAACCAAAATTTATAGTGTGGTTCAAAAGTTATACTCATTTATTCTCACGAATATTGGCGAAATCTTCAACTGACCACAACTCCTAAAGGAAGGTTTCTAAGTTAGGGTATGTGGAACAATTTTTTGATCATCTTACCTCAAGTAATCGCAGGTATACCGGAAGGTATCTTGATCTGAATCACCCTGTATATACAGACTACAATCTAAGCACCTGTGTTTCCTAACAATTGTTGACTCAAGTCACCCCACATAACTTTCCCAACAATTACTTGCCATCTTGACACCGAGCTAAGCTTGATAATTTACATGAGATCATGTTGCGTCTGGCATCGGTGAGAAAAATATGTGGCGTAACTTGAGTACCGAAATTGGCGAATTAATTTTATTTTTTACACTGAAAGAATTTATTGACAATGCTAGTTTATACAAAAGTAAAAGATCTCACAAAAATTTAAATTTCAAAAGAATTAATACAAAAAAAAATATTTATCTGAGTGCCTGAACTTCCTCTTTTTGATCCAGCGACATTCAAATATCTTTCCCAGAATGCTCATCACCTGAAACATATAAAATTATTAGTATTACTAACCAGATATACAAAATATCATTAACCTACCAAAATCCCACATATGTCCTTATATTTACATTTTTTTATGACAGCTTTTTGACATTACGTCAGCCAGCTGTCATTCAGTCATCGAAGCAAGCTTTGCCAGGGAAATACATTCTAGACCAGAAACATAACTGGGGCTGGATTCCGCAACTATGAGTTTTCGCGTGTACACAAACTTTTGTGTACACCACTTTGTTCCGATTCCGCAAAAGTGGAAATGAGTTTTTCTGTCAAAATTGTGTACACTTTAATTAATATTTTCTCATGGTCATTTTGGTCGTGAATTTTGAATAGGTACCTGTGAGTTTTTGTCAAACGGTATTTTCAAAATTATTTGTTATGTTATTTATTTTACCATTCTCTAAGACGTAGTCGCCTTAATACTAGTGAATTCATGTAACTTATTTCTTATAACTAAACTTAACTTCTTCAAACAGACTATTTTCTCACTCAAACAACATTCAACACAGAAAATTTTCATTCAGCACTTAAGTGTACACAGATCCTTGCGGAATCGTTTGAAATTCAAAAGTGTACACTTGCGCTCACGTGAGTTTTTCAAATCGTGTACACTTGCAAATTTTTCACAGTTGCGGAATCCAGCTCCTGGTTTCAGAGAGAATCATTCCTCCCACTCCCATCCAGCCTCTTGTAAATCCACACATCCCAAAATTTTTAAACAACAGACAAGAACACCGCTTGGCGTCGCGCAACAAGCTGTAATAATTTCGACATCGCGTAACCTGAAGTTAATTATTTGAACAATTAAAGTATAAAGTGACTCAAAGACAAAAGTGAAATCTAGGCCAATATTAAAGCCTGTACGTAAATATTTTTAAATATCCCGGGATATCGGTTTGGTTTATAATTTCGCCATAATTCGTTTTATTTCGTAAATCGCGTGTGAAGAACTCTTGACTTGACTTGACAGAGAGTCAATCTTGGTCCAGAGCTCATCTGGCTCAGAGATTAATCTGAATTCAAGAATATTATTCCCAACCTCCAGTATGTAGCAGATTAATTCTATGTATATTTCAGAGGATAATCTGAAGTATTTTCCTATCATTTCCTACACATAAGCAGAAGAATAATGCTGTTGCAGAGATTAATCTGCCAACCTTCTGGTTTTTTTCTTCTTCTTCTTTTTCAGAACTAAACGAACGAAGGAGACAGTCATTTCTTTGGATTGTGAATTTGAATTTCAAATTTGTTTTTGAGTTTTTTTTTTAAATTATTGGATTGTATAGTAACTCCTAGGCTAATTTTAGTTATTTGAATTGTGATATTTAGTGTTACGTAATAGTTCATAAATAAAAATTTCATATTTGAATTTTTAAGACTAAATTTCACAGCGAGTTTATTTGGTGTTTATTTCAATTTAACCGTTTCACTTTCCATCTTAAACACCCGGTTGGAAGTTTTTTGAGTGACGAATGATTAGGACCATAGAAACACTTTACGATAACAAATTTTTACTTGCCTTTTCGCCACTCAATATTTTTTATATCGGCTATATTCACCAAATTATTAATTTCTTCATGTATTTCAACGTGCGATTCTTGTTCGTGCATTGTTTCTATTGCAGCTGCACTCCTTGAAGCAACGGATCTCAAAATTCATATAGAAATATATACATTAGCAAGCAGATTCACTTCACTATCATCAATACTTGAGTCCAACGAAAAAGCTGGACTGAACGATGCAAGTATGTTTGTGCCCGTGGAACTATTTTTCGGAACGTGCAAACTCGAACGAAGTCTGTTTTCAGAAATATCTACTGGCTTTGCTATAAAGGGTTTTATAATAAGAGGTGTTATTTTAATTAGCCCGCTATTTCGGTAGATGTCACTTTTGGAGCTGTCATTTTTTGACATTTGACAAGTAGAAACAAGGCCATTAATAAAAATGGAACGATACACGATTCAACAACGCATTGAAATTATTAAAATTCACTATAAAAATGGTGAAACTGTGGCAGAGACGGTTCGTAAAACTCGAACATTTTTGGGTCGTCGTGAAGCACCTTGTCGGACCGCAATACAGAAATTGGTAGAAAAATTCGAGCTGTCTGGACAAGTTAGTGATGTGAAGAATAAAACCCGTGCAGTCGCTCAAGAACAGCCGAGAATATTGCTGCTGTAGCCGAAAGTGTTGAAGAAAACCCAGGTTTGTCCATTCCTCGTCGTTCTTTGGAATTGGGCATTCCACAAACGACATTACACCGTATTTTGCATAAAGATTTGGGTCTTAAGGCTTATAAAGTTCAGTTAACACAAGAACTCAAGCCGGCCGATCATCAACAACGTCGAGTCTTTGCTGATTGGGTCCTTGAAATGCATGAAAATGATCTGGAATTCCATCGAAAACTCATCTTGAGTGATGAGGCTCATTTCCACCTCGATGGCTTCGTCAACAAGCAAAATTGTCACATCTGGGGCTCGGAATACCCAAGAGTTATTGTTGAAAAGCCTCTCTATCCTCAACGTGTGATTGTTTGGTGCGGTTTATGGTCCCGCGGGGTCATTGGACCTTACTTTTTCGAAAATGAGGCTGGAGCAACAGTTACGGTGAATGGATTGCGCTATCGACAGATGATTAATGATTTTTTATGGCCGGAATTGGATGATATTGATCTGGACAACGTTTACTTTCAACAAGACGGCGCTACGTGCCATACAAGCAACGAAACCATTGATCTTTTACGGGAAAAGTTTCCGGACCGTGTTATCTCTCGAAGAAGTGATCACAATTGGCCACCAAGATCTTGTGAGTTAACACCTTGCGACTTCTTACTTTGGGGCCACGTGAAAGAGAAGGTCTACGCCAACAGCCCAGCGTCGATTCAAGACCTCAAAGATGAAATTCGTGAGGCTATCGAAGACATAGGGCAGCCACTTTGCGATTTGGTTATGGAAAAGTTCATGAAAAGGATATGGTCTTGTAGGCGTGGTCGTGGTGGTCATTTGGCTGATGTTATTTTCCATTATTAACGGCATACCTTCCTCTTTATAATGAAATAAAGATCCGATCATTTATCTAAAAAAATGGCATTTTTCTTTGAATATCAAAATAACACCTCTTATTGGAAAACCCTGTAGTATTATTTTGTAATTTTTTCGTCGCTCTCGTCGCTAACTTCAGTTTTACTATCAGTAATATATACGCCAATTCGCCTGCACCGATACAATTACCACTTGTCGAAAGATGCTACTGATGCGATCTAATCACCCTCTAATCTATCATCCATGTCTGCCAACTCCGCTACGATCTCCAAAATTTCTTCTCCAGTAAAGAGCCTGCGATTATACATTGCAATTGTTGAGGTGAAAAATCGCCACATTTACACCCAATGACTACCCATGTACACTCCAATATACATTTGATTTGCAGCGACTGGAACACTTACCAGAACTCCAATTTCAAAAATGAATGTTTCGACGTGTTTATAAGATTTACAAGAATAAGACTGAATATCTGAATACGTTTAGGAACTTTGTTTTATGTCTAAACTTTAAGAACGCAAAAATAAACTTCTTTGCTTTACCCTAGCAGGAAAATGATCGTGCATGAAAGTGGATGTACAGGAATTCGTCGAGGAAACCAGTTCCAATGAAAAGTATGTGTCCTGCAGAAAAGAAGCCAAGCGCGACTTAAGTACATGATTCTTTTTGTCACGAATTTTTTACTCCTTTGTAGTTGACATTTCTTTGATGAGTCATCTGCGTAAACGTTTTTTCTTTTTATCTCTCAAACTTAGAATTGTTATTGATGAATCATCTGCGTATTGTCGCTGCACTTTCAAAAGTGTGTACGATAATTAAAAGTTATTTTACAGAGTAAATTTGTAGAAAGGTGCAATTTTTAGAATAAGTATTTTGGAAGAAAAAATAAAAATTATAAGAAGTAATTTTACTCAGTAAACATTGACAGGTGTATTTTCCTGGTATCGCAGTAACCAATTGAATTTCCTTTATACAAAATCCATTCCTTTCTGCTAGTGTGCTACTATGTAACTTGAATCGAGTAAAGTCGAAACGACTACTAATAGCTGAATTTCATAAAAAAATCTAATTAGAAATTTAACATGAAATTTAGCTATAAGAAGTCGTTTCAACTTTACTCGATTCCTGATTCATATATACGTAGTACCCCTGGATCTGCAAAAAATGATTGGCCGTGAAAATTTTTTTCGCTGATTATTCATTAAAGTTTTCCTTGAAGATTATTCATTGACGTTTTCGTCGAAGATTATTCCACAACGTTTTCATCTATGATAATTCCTCGACGTTTTTATCGAAACTGACTCCTCCAGAAAGGCATCACACCGTGTCTAGGACATCGTGTGTAAAATTCATCGAAGTTTTGGTGCAGGAATCGGTCGATGATTCATGCAAAAGGTGCTGCATCAATTTCCCGCTGAGACCTTTCTTAACAAATGTCGCAAAACGACTGAAAATTTTAAAGCACCTTTCTGTTAAGAGGAAATATCGTTTATTGCGTTTTAGAAGAAATTATATTAAAACACTTTTACAGTTAATTTCCCAGCTGGAAATTGAAGCTTTCAAAGACGAATGCAAGAGTGCTTCTTAGGAAGCTTGCAGCCCTCCCCCACCGTATCCTTGTTCATGTCCTTTTAACGTGAGCATGTCCGCAGAGGAAAGCGCTCAGTTCTAGATTCTTGGGTGATACACTTGGTGCGCTTTTAGGGTGGCACTCTTTTAGCGCTCACAGGGTAGCATTCTTGGAGCGCTTGTAGGGTAGCCGTAGCAGTCTTGAAGTGCTTTTAGGGAATACAGAAGGAATCAAGATAAGGGATATATTAATAATTTCAGTTTTATTCTGAATGAACTCCGTTTTATTTTAAATTAAATTAAATTTTATTTAACCGCACACTTCAACTGAATAAAACTACTGAAAACCATGCTGTGCTTTCAGGTCATCTTTTCACAACTAAAGAGATAAGTTATGAATAAGCCTAAACACAGAAAAGAGATCTACTTCCACAAAGCTTCTATTGGCTATGGTAAGAGAGTGCTTCGGAAAAGATATTTTCTGGCTATGGTATAGAAGCGCAAGCACTTCCCTTTACAAGCGCTTGAGATATTTCCCGCTGGGTTTGAAAGGATCCCAAAGTCAGGTACACTAGAGTGTACGTCGGTAGTGAAAGGCTTAAGATAAAATATTAGATGGAGTCAAAGCTTCAGAAAATATTATATTAAGTAATTTAGAATTAATATTATCTAAAAAAACAAAAAAAAAACAAATTCAGATAAAGGACTCGATCAATTTTTCACAAGAACTTCAAAGTTTGTTTTAAATAAATAAACCTTTTTCCATGGGTTTGCGATTCGTACATTCGGAGATATAAATTTTTGTAGTTACTCCTACCAACCAAAGTTTGCCAGGTTATTAAAATTTCAAAATACCGTATCTCTTTACAGAACGCACCGTGTATATTGATTTCGATATTTGGAACAACGTACTGCTGTGAGTATTTGTTCAACAGTGAAATTTATTAAATTTCAGCGCCAGTTCTTAGCTAGCAAATGAACATTTATTTGAGCGTATTCGTATGGCACTAATGAGTTATGAGTCAAATTATTTCACGATTCACGTCCCAGATACAAACATGTACAACAACGGCATCTGACAGTAAAGAATAATAAATTCTTATATGTATTTTTAATGTATATATAAATGTCGTTTTTAAAATAAATTATGAATGAAAATAAAGGCCATAAAATTTTAATATAGCATAGCTAATTAAAATATTGTCTAATTGCGGCTCTTGAAATTTTGAGTTTAGGATTTTCGGCTCTTGTTGGAATAAAATCTAACCACCAATCTATGAGTTACTTTGTTTTTTTTTTTTTTTAATTCATTGAGTTACCTTGAGCGCTATACTAAAATGCATATAGTCATCTTAAAAATTGGTATATAATAGATAATAAGGTGAGCATAACAGAACTCGCCTAAGTCCAGGCCTAATGCCTATATTTTCTATCACAGAGTATAATATCTTCTCCGATTTCTGCCCAATAACCCATATCAGAAAAAAGTTATGTTGGGTAGGCTAGGGAAAATCAATCATTGATTGATAAGAAAATATGCCCGGCTGATATAACTCTTCTCCTAATTTTTGCAAGCTGCTAAAAAAAGTTTTTTGAAGTAAGGCAATAGCATGAGCATGACATTAGTCAGTTGTACGGTAAACGGCAAACATTCTATTAACGAAAATAAACTTCACTTTTTAAAGTGCACGACCGGGTGTCATTTTAAAACAATTTACGAAATTGGTAATGTTAATTAACTAATTACTTTCAACATGGAAAAATTCTAAATATAGCGCCCCCTACAAGCTTTCATCATGTTCAATTTTACATTAAATTTTCATTAGAGCCTTTTGTATCTCCCGTGTTTGCATTTTTGTTTGGGCCTGGGTTTCGCGGTCTCGGTTTTTGTTATTTTTGAATTTGCTAGAGAAATAATTTCCTGGTAGGATAATTGATAAAATATCAGTATAAAATATTTCAATATGCAATGAATAATATAAACGACATAGTTGTAAAAAGTGTCTGGTTTTATAAGTGAATTTAAATTTAAATTGTTATTCATTTTTTACTTAGGATGTAACAAGTATCGCTGATGAAGTGCAGTATATTATAGAAGGATAAATTATACTTTGATTTTAAGTTAAAAGATAATTTTGAGTTTAAAAAGTGTTATTGTTAAAACAGGTAATAGAAAAATTGGGAGTACAATTGTAAAGACAGGCGGTGAGCGGCGATTGTGAAAGAAGAAGATACTGATATTACATTTTGTAGTATTAAAACTGGCCTGATCTGCAAAACAATACTTTCCAAGAAATAATGATTTTATTTGGTTTAATTTTACAGGGAAATGCTCTCTGTTCTTCTAGTTTGAACAATAATGAATCAAAGAATATATTTGCGGGAATGCAGTTCTTTATATAGGGCATGCCTGGAAGGTAATGAATAATCGGACTTTTGGTGGTAGGGGATTTATGGAAAGACAGCGGTGTCCTGGATATATTTGATGTTGGGAAAAGCAGTGGCGTGCTACATCCTCCCCATCCAGCACCGAGATCGCCACGATGAGGTGCTAGTAAGGTGCTGGCGAGACACTGCTGATTGAGTTTTCGTCGGCCGTCCTCGTTTTCGTCTGGGCACTAACGGTTGTGGAAGGTTTTCTGAAGATCCTTTGTATGAGGTTATGGCTGATGTATGATATTTTCCAATTGATGTAGTCGGATCACCAGCGGAAGCGATTTCGTACATGGTAGTTTCGCACTTATTGAAAACTTTGTAAGGACCATCTTCTTGGGAGAAAACTTTGAAGTATAACCACTAGATGTGCGGCTTAACGTATGTGTTCTAACCCAAACCTTATCTTCGGGGTTATATCCAGGATCTGGACGACGATTGGTATCCGAACTCTTCTGATTTCGCTCTTTGCTCTTTTCGTCAGTTTCGTTGGATTTTTCTAAAGTATCTGATAGTTTCAGCAATAGAAGAGTCATTTGCCGTATGAAATTCTCTGTTTCTACTATAGCCCTTGGGTCTTGATAGGCATCATGAGGTGAGCGCAACTCACGTCCAAATGAGAGATATGCAAACCGGATAGAAGAAAGCTGGTTCGGCCATGTCGAATACTTCTGTCCCATTAAAATGACAATTTGCGTTTTCAGATCCATATTTTTGCGTTCAATAGGATTCGCCTGTGGGTGGTAGACTAGTGTAAGTACCTGCTGAATACCCAAACAATATGTGAGATGCTGCATTATTCCGGAAATCAACTGCGTTCCCTTAATGGTCCGAAGAGGTCTACTGCCAAGACTTCAAATCTTCGATTACTTATAGTGCTCCGAAGCAATCCAGTGGGCTTCAAGTTCTCTGCTTTGTACCTTTGGCATTCTGGGCATTCAGAGACATATTTAGCGCATTCCTGCCCAATAATAATGCTGCGCAATACGCTGATAGATTTTCTCCAAACCGTAATGTGCTGTTGCTGCTACGTCATGATTTTCTTGAAGTATGGTTCTCTTATCATGCTTAGGTACTACGATATGGGCTTCTTTCCATTCTGAATCGGGTGCGTAGATATGAAGTATTCCGTTCCCCATTAGGTATCCCTTTTTAGACAATCTTAGATGTTTTTCATCTTTGTTCGTATCTTCTAAGCAATCGATTATTTTTTTGAGGTCCGAGTCTTCGAATTGTTGTCTTCTGATTTCCGTCGGTCCTTTTCGTGGAAGATCTATCTGGGTGCTACAGACGGTACAAGATAATTGTGTTGTCTCGTTGCAAGGTGGGTGAGATAAACAATAGGCAACAGTGTTCGTTTTTCCGGGCGCGTATACTTTGTTGGGGTCATAGGCCTGTAACCTTAAAGCCCATCTGGCCAGACGTCCAGATGGTGATTTTAGTGATATTAACCACCTGAGATATTGATGATCGGTAATAATTAGTGTCTGGCTTCCCTCGATGTATCCGCGAAATCGAGTGACTGCCCAGACAATTGCTAAGGCCTCCCTCCTCACTCTCGGTTCTGCTATAGTTCCGCTCAGCAGTTGTTAATAATCTACTGGCATACTCAATTTGGTGTTCAGTTTCTCCCTCCCCCTGAATTAAGACTGCTCCTAATATATAGCCACTGGCATCAGTTTTAATCACATATGGGACGTTTTTGTCGGCTTGCTTCAATATTGGAGCCATTATTAATGAATGTTTGAGTTGCTCAAAGGCAACTTCCTGGCTCTGTGTCCATTCCCATTATTAATGAATGTTTTAGTTGCTCAAAGGCAACCTTCTGGCTCTGTGTCCATTCCCAAGCTGAATTTTTCTTGGTTAGCTTTGTCAAAGGCTCAGCTGCCCTGTGGAAAATTTGGTATAAAGTGTCGATAGCAGAAGTATATCTGAATAAAGGAAATTAAATGGTTTAGGTTTCCTGGCTCACGTAAGTGTTGAATGCTATAGACCTTTTCAGGATCTGTGGAGATGCCATTTCTTGTGAGAAGACGTCCGAAATACTTTACGCTTGGGCAGCAAAATTTGCATTTTCTCTATTTGCTTTAAGTTTGAAGATTTTAGCCTATTTAAGACTTTTTCGAGGTCTTCAATGTGCCTTTGAAATGAGCTGGAACAAATAATCAAATCGTCTAAATAAGTTAGTATACATATAGAACTAAGAGCGGACTTAAACTTGTCCACCAGGCGTTGGAATGTGGCCGGCGCATTTCTTAGCCCGATGGGAATGCGTTTTAACGTAAACATACCCACAGGTGTGATAAATGCCGCTTTGTCACGATCCGCCTCGTTTACTGTTATCTGCCAATATGATGATTTTAAGTCAATAGTGATCATGTATGTTGTACTTTTTGCTTCGTGAAGCAAATCGTCAATCCGTGGCAGTGGGTACCTGTCAGGTACGGTCACCGAGTTTAGCTGCCTGCAATAAACACAGACTGGGATGTTCCCATCTTTTTTGGGGACTATTAAAACTGGTGATACCCATGCTGATTCGCAGTCCTCAATTACGTCTTCTTTCAGCATACTTTCAACATCCTGTTGCAGTTTCTTTCGTTTCATTGACGAAAGTCTATATGGTAGTACAGCAACAGGTGCGTACTCGGGATTTGTTTCGATACGATATTCCTTAAATGGTATCTCTTATAATTTGCCTGTAAATACGTCCAAGTTCCGTTCAAGTAAATTGTTTACTTGTTGACGCTCGTTTTGGTTTAGCCTAATGGCTTCATCAGACCGCAATTTAATATTCATTGATTTAAATGGGAATTGTGGGCTCATTAGAACGTTTCCCGTTCTTGGATCTTGTCTTGGTGTGGTATCGATAGAAGGTATTGCATCTCTGAAGATGACAGTGATTTCTTACGCGTCCTAGCTGCTTTTTAGGATTTGTTTCCTCGGTGGAGTTTCTCATTTTATTAATTTCCATATTGGGCCTTATACGGGGTATATGACTTCCTCCATACCTGTGTCCATATCAGTAATTGGAGAGCCATCACAGTCCCAGTACCAGTGTCCAAACGGTGAATCTGGGCGGTGCACTATTTTCTACCTTAGACGGACATGGTTCTTCAGTGTAGGGTTCCACCATGCTATTTACTTCTTCCTTTCGATTAACGAATTCAAAATGTTCTCGTGGGTTGTCCTCAAAGCATCACACTCTTTGGGCCAAGTTTAAAATGATAGCTGCTTCTTCTAGGAAATCCATTCCTAGAAGTTTATTGTTATCATTAGTATCTATTAACGTCAAAAATTGCGTTGGTACTATGCGACTTCCTATGCCAATGTTGACTTTACAGGCAAGAACCTTTTGATCTCTTGGAATGCCGTCAGCCAGGGTAATTTCGGCCTTAAGCTGTACAAACGAACATCCTTTTGCTTTTAAATAACTATGCATAGAAGTGTCTGTTATACTTGTTCTAGCAGCAGTGTCTATATGTGCAAATATAGTTTTGTTGAGTAATTTAAAGATTACCCCTGGAGCGCTCTGCCCCAACTTAACAACTGAATCAATGGCGTAAATGTTTACCCTTGCTGGTGAGCCATGATCTTTCTTGCATTTCGGACAATTGCTCCGATAGTATCCTGTGGTACCACAACCCTAACATTTTAGGATCGGTTTTCCTTCAGCTCTGGCTACTGGTGCCTGATACTCTGAGGTTTTAAATGTGGCTTCTGTACTGTTAGCCTTTTTCCTACAAACGCCGGCCGTATGTCCCCTATATCCACCATGTTTGCAACGTGATTTCCTCATTGGACGATTTTCTTCTTTTTCCAAACGAAATTCTCATTTCTCTAATTTGAGGTTCTCAACGTTGCGAGCTTTATCCATTAGTTCTGAGAATTTTTTAACGTTGTCACGAGGAACTTTATCTCGTATACTTATGTTAAGTCCGTATACTAAATCTAATTGCGAGGTTTCATTGTGCCTTTCAGGTGCCAGCTGTGCAAGTACTGCTCGTTTTTGGCAAATGAAAACAACCGTTGTTATCTTCGCTGTCTCTTTCTCTGCAAATAGTCCTGAATAAACCTAATGAGCAGGCCAGTGCCTGTTTCCATTTTGTCACACCTTCTTTAACACCTTGCAACCGCTTCATTAATTAGTAAAACTGGGAGTCCTTTAATCGCATCACAATCTGAAATCTTTTCTATGTCTTTGTAGATGGAAATAGTTGTAACAAAACTCTCGACTTTTCCGTATTATCATTCTCCTGCGAAGCGCGTCGTAAAATTACTGAAGCTACCAGATTTGCCATGTACTGTAGTTGTACCTCCGGCTTGGTTAATTGCTCCTAGGAGTTGTTTAAATTGGCCTAAGTCATCGCGATCGGTTTAGTCATGCTTGGATCAAGATGAGGACTTTGTTTTTATCTATAATTGGTGTTGTTGCTATGTCAGTGTGATGAAAAGAAACGCCAATCACTTAGCTGGTTTGTCCCTTTTCTTCAATTTTCTGCAAACTTTTTTAGATAATAGGAAGCGAACTATGTATGTCGATAATAGCAGTAAAGCTATCTAAATGAATATGAAGATAGTCAGAAAGCTCGAAAAAGCGAATGTTATGTCGAACGTACTTAATATTATTGCTGCTAAGACAAATATAAAGCCTGTAGGTGAATATAATGTCGTGATTCTATGTCGTAACCAAACCTCAAAAGTGATTGTCCTGAATATACACAATAAATATTTACAATAAAATGCGAAGACACTACAGAAAGCCTTAAAAGCGAATGTGATATCGAGCGCAATAATGTAATTTTGTGTTTTGTTTTTGCAAAGTGATTACAAATCCATCAAGGCGTATGTACCACTGTGTCTATATTGTAACTGCGAAGACACTATATAAAACCTTAAAAGCAAATATGCTAACGAGCGCAATAATGTAATTTTGTGTGTTGTTTTTTGCAAAGTGAGTACAAATCCTTCAAGGCGTATGTACCACTGTATCTAAATTCTTCTATCAATTTGTCAATGCGAAGACACTGCCAAAGCCTTAAAACCGAAAGTAATATCGAACGCAATTCACAATAACAAAACAGGAAAGATGTCTCGTGCACTTTATTAAATACTTTATCACTATTATGTCATTATTCTCAAACACAATTTGTACCGAAATTCGCAAGTCCAAAAGATTAGAAATCACAAAAGAATTGTAATAAATCCTTATGCTAACGACTCACCCAATTCAACGCTTTTAAAGAAAGCGAATGCACACGCTGATGACTGGATGTGTATATGGGTGAATATTTCAAAAGGCTGATATTTTGTGTTCAGGCAATTTTAACATATACAGAATAAAAACAGAAATAAATTTCCTATTGAACTTGTTAGTTAAATATGTGTTTTAATTAGCACCAAGTAGAATATTAAAATATTTTCGCAGATTTAAAGAGAAAATATATCTTAAATACGAAAATGTCATTACCATGTCATGTCTCCATGCGTACTTACCTATAAATAATTACGATTATTTCAAAAATAGAAAAAAAAATCATAAATCTAAGGATGCAGCACTGTATAAAAAGGTTGTTCCATTATTTTTCATATATTAAATTTTAAAAAATTAAATAAATAGTGCCAATTTTATGTAAAATTAGAAGTGTCCCATCATTTTTTGCCATTTCCGTGACCAAAATGAAAAAGTAAAAAAAAACATATTGGGAATCGAAACATGTTCCATCGTGTTTACAGTTGGAATGACATTCTAAAAATTTTCCATGGCAGTTTGTTTTACTTAGAAAAACAAGTTAGTCTCGCGAAATATTTCGAAGTGAATAGCTGTTCAAAGATTTTGTCAAGTGAATTTGTAATTACCGTGGTAAGTATTATTTACTTATTTATTTATAATATCATTAAATTAAAAATCATTTCTAAGAATATTATGTGGTGTAGTATATGTAAAACCAATTTGAGATTAATCTGACATTTTATTAACATTTTGTGGCAAAAATACTGCCATATATGTAATTTCCGTGTTGTCATTTTCATGTTTTCCCGTGCGTACACGGTAATTACACAAA
This sequence comes from Dioctria rufipes, assembly GCA_963924295.1. Lineage (NCBI taxonomy): Eukaryota > Metazoa > Arthropoda > Insecta > Diptera > Asilidae > Dioctria > Dioctria rufipes. The sequence goes on from OZ002740.1 coordinate 361,675,089, forward strand.
GACACGGGAATTACTTTTTCATGAGTTTTCGCTTGTAAACTGTTTGGAATGCATTTTGCAGGTTTGTGTATACTTTCATGGCGCCTTCAAGAAGTAAAAAAGGAAAAATCGATTCAAAAAACAAAAAGGCTGAAGACGAAAAAAAAATACGAGCAGAAAAAGAAAAAGAACGTCGTAGAAAAATTAAAGAAGATCCCGTAAGAAATGCTCAACAAAAATTAAAGGAAAAGCAGCGATATATAAAAAAGAAAGAAAACAAGGTAGTAAAAAGTATAAAAGATATGACAAAACGGGAGCAACGTATACAAAGAAAAAAGTGGAAAATTAATGTGAGGAATCACAGAAAAAATAAAGCAGAAGCAAAAAAAATGAAGAAGCTGAGGTTCGGTTCATTCAAAATAATACTCCACCATCATCACCTTTAAATCAAGAAATTTTGTTTCCTGATGCTGTAGATGTCGTAATTCCAATTGATCGGCCCGATTTTGAACCACTTCGTCCAATATTAGATCGAACTAGCAATACAGAAGTATATTTATTATCCAAAATTAAAAAGTTAGAAAAAAAATTACGTATACTGAAAAATATGGGTGGATACAAAAAGTTAAAAAAAAAGAAGATGCTATAAAAAAAATTAAAGCAAAATTATTATGTTTAAGGAAACAGATAAAACGTACTAAATTAAAAAACAAAAATTTGGAAAATCCTTCTCCAAATACTCGAGTACAAATAATATGTGCAGAGAACCCATGTTCGTCCAGCCCGAAAGTTGTCAAAAGACTTCTTTTCTCTGAAGCTTTGCAGGATCAATTGAAAGATAGTTATAATAAGTTAATTAAAAATAGAGAAAAAAAAATGCTTCAAAACATACTAGCAGGAAAGATAATAAAAAAATACAAGCAATTAACAAACAGTCGTTGTATAATAAACAATTGGAGTTACGAAAATACCAAATACGATCGTACCAAGTTCATGAATTATCAAAAGAAAAAACAGGAAATCAAACAATTTTTCGAGCAGGATATAAATAGTCGGATGTGTGCAGGTAAAAAAGAATATGTTACAAAATTTAAAGAAACACAACAAAAAAGATTCTTGACGAACACACTAAAAAATTTACATAAAGCTTTTATAATTGAACATGCTGATTCGCCAGTTAGCTATTCATTTTTTTGTAAGAATCGTCCTTTCTGGATAAAAGAAATGAAAGTTTCAGAAAGAGATACGTGCAAATGTGTAAAACACGCAAACATTGAATTACTGATTAATTCATTGCACAAATTTAAAATTATTGAACAACCAACAACCAGTAGTGTTTTGAAAACAATTTGTTGCTCGGATTTGTCAGAAAGCTGCCTTTTCCGTACTTGTAATAAGTGCAGCAATAATAATATAACTTTTAATAATTTTGATGATTCAAAAAATGGTGAATATTATAAATGGCAGCTTATTAAAAGCAATTATATTGATATTAAAACGAAAAATGAAAAAGTTGTATCCAAAATATCAAAACAACTTAATTACAAAGCATTAAAAGATATTGTATTAGAATTTCAACAAAATTGCACTCCATTTTTAAATCATCTAGGAAGAGTTGTCCATCAGCACCGTGAAATTGAAAAATTAAAAACAAATTTGCAACGAAATGAAGCATTAATTCATATGGATTTCAGTGAAAATTATAGCTTAAAATATGCCGAAGAAACACAATCGTTTCATTTTGGTGGGTCTAGGCAGCAAATATCACTGCATACAGTTGTTGCTTATACAAAAGTTGATGAAATCATTAATAAAAAATGTTACTGTACCCTATCGGAATGTTTAACACATGGTCCGTCAGACATTTGGTACCACCTTCGACCAATATTGGAAAATTTACCAGACGAAGTGAATGCAATACATTTTTTAAGTGATGGTCCTGCAACCCAATATAGGAATAAAACAATGTTTTATATTCTTGGGGTTCAACTCCCATTGTTATTCGTAAAATTGAATAGTTTTACATGGAATTACCTTGAAGCTGGTCATGGTAAAGGAGCTGCAGATGGTGTTGGAGCAGTATGCAAGAGAACTGCAGATCGATATGTTGCACAAGGGAAAGACATATCAGATTTTAATACACTTGTAAATGTAATTCAAGAAAATTGCCCAAAAATAAATATCTACAAAATTTTTCAAAACGATATTGAAAAATTTGATAAAAAAATTGATCTCACCGAAACCAAACCATTTATCGGTACTATCAAGGTTCATCAGGTAAATATATATATATTAGAAACTTAATTTAAATAAAAACAAAAATTTTTAAGGTACTAGGTAATTTATCATCACCAAAGAGATTGTGGCTAAGATCGTTAAGCTGTTTCGAATGCAATCTATTATGTACTCATTATCAACTAGGTATTTTAGATTTTAATGAAATATGTGAATTGAATTCGTCCGCAAGTAATTTAAGTTCAAGTGATATTTCTCCTATAATTCCGGCTAAACAAAAAAATCGACTAAAATTTAGTGATGTATATAGTTCAGATGAAAATTTCACTGAACAAGAATTATCAGTAAAAGATATACCACGATTACCTATAAAAGCGAACATAAAAGCTGGAATTTATATAATTGTTTCAATTGACGGTCAAACAGCAAAAAAAAAACAGGTATAACACGTAAATATAGATACGCTGCTATTTGTCAAACAGTCCTGGAAGATGACGATGTTAAAGTAATGTATTTTAAAAAATGTAATAAAAAAAGGAGAACCAGCTTTTTAGTTTAAATCAAGAAGATGCCTCTTATGTCAATTTTAACCAAATTGAAGAAATATTACCATCTCCAAATATTGAACAACGTGGACATCGTGTTTTTTATAAATTCCCCAAAATAATAGACGTTTCATAATAAGTATTTTGAAATTAATTTTTTAAGTACTATATATACATATATGTATATGGAATTTGCTAAGTTTTCTTATAAAAAATGAATTCATTTTTTGTTATTTTTCTTTAATAAAATTATTTTTCTGTAAAGTTCTAATCTTTTGTGCGAAAAATGTAATTCCCATGCTATATTCTAATTTTCGTGACGTATATTTGTCATTTCCGTGGCAACCTGTCATTCCCATGGAAAAAAAAATCCTTAAAAATGATAAAATTATATGGACGTTTGTGGTAACGTGCTAATTAAATAATTATTAACTCAAATGAACAGAAATTAAAAATAATTTGAACAATTTAGAGAGTTGCCATTTTGATGTATAAAATATCGGCCTTTTGAAATATTCACCCATATGCCTGCTTCCTGGAATTTTGATTTTCATATTTCGTGTGAATCGGGGCACTTAGTTGGGCGTCAATTTGTAGTATTAAATTAAAACTGGGCTGATCTACAAAACAATACTTTTCAAGAAATAATTATTTTATTTGGTTTAATTTTACAGTGAAATGCTCTTTCTTCTAGTTTGAACAATAATGAATCAAAAAATATATTTGCGGGAATGCAGTTCTTTATATAGGGCATGCCTGGAAGGTCATGAATAATCGGACTTTGGGTGGTAGGGGATTTATTGAAAGACAGCGGCGTCCTGGATGTAGTTGATGTTGCAGTGGCGTGCTACAATTTGTTATTAGTTTTGAGCGTTTTGAAACAGATTTTTATCGAGAATATTTTATATTATTTTGAAAGAATTGTGTTGAACACAGCTGAAAATAAATAAAAATATATTAAAATACAATATATACAATAATTGATACTTCCCTATTTCCTGAGTTCCTCTTCCAGTCAGCAAATGCCTCCTATACGTCTATGCAGCATCTGAAATAAGAAAAAAACATATAAATTAGTTCAATATAATTAACGCCAGCAAAGATATCACAAAAAATTACAAACAAAAATATATAGTTACATGCAAACTGCCAAGAAACAAATTTCTTGGCAGTACAACAACAACACTACATGCAAACATAAACATTGGAATTTCTTAGCGAAATTCATGTTTTCTGCACAATAAACATTTGCAAAACTTGCATTTATGCTTAAATGTGCAGATTACATGAATTCGCAGAATCCATACACACTATTATTAGTGAAATTCAACAATTGTTGCCATTGTTGACATATCACTAACAATTTTTCAATACACAATTTTTCGCATAATTTGCATGATTCTTGCAAATTATGCACTGGCAAATCAATAATTAGCACTTATAGAATAGATTAAACAACTTACCTTAATAATTAATCCATTTATTGATGAGAAAAACCCAACACAAAACACGGCACTTTACGACTTAAACACCGCGAAACGAACTGTCACTGCAACAACGTAAATAATCAATTTTACGAAGTTGGCCGCGCTCTACCTGTTGGCAATAATTAAAAAACGCGAATTGCCCAGGTAAGGAAATATTTACAATAAAAAGGTAATTCCAATTCCCATAATGAGTGGGAAAGAGAACGATGTGGAAACGAGACAGAAGAAAATTCGTGAGAGAATTTATGTTCCACACCGGAAATTAACATAGTATGATAGGGAGCGGCCATATTGATAAGTTTTAGAAAAATTGAAATATCGCAATAAATCAATTAGGAAAAATTATGGATAATTAAAAATAAATTAATTCACATAATTTAGAAAATTTTGACATTACAGCATGGACTTATAATGTGCAAAAAATATATGAAAATTGCATTTTTTCATGTGGAACTTGTCCGAAAATGGCGGCTCGGACATTATAAAAAGGAGGTGCTCCCTAACTAAACGCTCATTAGTTTGACAGCGATCGCAAATGCAACTTCGCATAGATCCAGTGTTCTCCAAAAAATCTAAAAGTGGAAAATTATTCATTAGTGCAAATTATTTCGAATCTTTCTAGCATAAATCAACGTGCCAAGCAAGGTACAGTATTTACATGCTAAGTAAAGATTGCAGCAGCAATTTTAACTTCTGTGGTGTTACAGGTTTTGGTGGAATTATAGCCTAAGTATTTTTATACATTTTCAAAATATATTTGGTGGCAGACATTTTAATTTTAGGTTTTTTCACATAGCGTTTAACTCATGCAAGCTAAGCATATTAGACGTTTCATGTGAAAAACCAAAGTAGAATTAATTAATATTAAGAGTGATGTGAATTATATTAATGAAGAACTAATAATAATAGACAGTGAATTTTCGAATATAAGTGAAATTGGTGAAAATCTGAGGTATAAAATTGAGCACGTGTCACGTTACGACACCTCAAGAATACATACCTACAGATAATTAATTAAACAAATTAAGTACAATTGAAGTGAACAAATAAAATAGAATTCAGACTAACGTAAAATAAGGAATTTTTGCTCAATAAAGTAACAGTAAACAAAAGCTCACATATCTTGTCATTTTAACATACCGCTACACTAACCCACCCAAAATGCAGTAATATAGCTGTAGTGTTCAATTACCGCTACATTACAAAACAAATTGCAATGGACCAAAGTGTGGAAAGGTACATTTAAAATGCAGTAATTAACTAAATTAAAATCAAACTAAATGCCAAAAATATCACAACTTTACCATTTCTATTTAAGCGCCTCAAAATATCCATTCAAACTATGCCTTTTTTGTCAATTCGTCTATACTGGTTGTCTTGTATATCATAAATTATGTTACGATTTCGCCCTTCTTCAACCAATTTTTCATCATTCAGCGACGACGGAAAAATTAGAAATTGATCAATCTCAACGGCAATTTCGTCGACCGCTGACCGTCACCCGTCGTATTTTGGACATTCGCATAAGACGCTGTGTTTTTAGTAGTTTGACAGCGGCATTTTCTCGTCGCTTACCGTTGCCCGTCGCAAATGAACGTAAGCCTTGAGTTAAAAAATTTTGTTTCACTGTTTTTCCAGTAGAACTCTGGTTCCATGCAATCAACGTCTAACCACCCGTTGATTGATTATTTATAGCGACACTGATTCAAGCCTGACTTGTTCAAAATTTTACGTTCGTATGGAAGCATTAAATTTCTCTTAGAAATATAGTTGAAAATTGTTCTTAAGAATTTTAATGACAATGGTCCAAACGAATTGGTGCATTGATTCTGGTGGTTCACTCTTTCGGACAAGGGCACAAGCATTCAGTTTTCTTAGAAAGATCTGAAATTTTTTTTTTTAGATTTTTCATGCACTATTTCCGGCGGACAATGTTTCCAAAGAGTTATATTGATTCAGGTGCCTTGGCTGATCTGGGTCGATAAAGATATTTATGAGCGTTGGCAAGCATACATTTTGTTCTTAGAAATTTACTTGAACATTTTTCTTTCGAATTTTTATACACTATTGGTTGCGAAAAACGATCGGTTGGATTGATGCCCCTAAAATTGATTCTACAATTTTTCTTAACAATTTTTACGGCAAGACTATAAAAATAAAAACCATTCGCTTTCCTCTGCCTGCATTAGTTGCTGTTGCTTTGCGTGTACTTTCGTATGAATTCAAGTAGTGTTGTTTAATTAAACTTCACGTTTACTTTTAATTTATAGAAGATGAATAAACTAGCTGCACTAGTTAGCGATGGAGGTAGAAATAGTAGCGAAAGTGGAAAACAAAAGACTGATAAGGCCATTGATAACTTTTTTCAGAAGAAAGCAAGATCAGTTAAGTTCCCATCAAAAGAACTAGTCAGTGACATATCGTGCACTTCAACTTCTATTCCTTTGAATGTGAATCAAGGTGCAAGTTCTCACTCTCAGTCACTTCACCCGTGACAGAATCGGTTGCATCACATATATTTCTACACGAGAAAGAGTATCTGCATATGAGTGCTTAATGTGTGTCCCCCCTTAGATCGACATTGATGTGGATAATATTATAGACAGGTTTTGCAAATCAAACCGGAAATTGGGTTTTGTCACATCTAACGTAAATATGATAAAAAAATTTTAAAAGCCATTATTTCTCACTTTTTCCTCCCCCTCGAACATTTTAGTTTTGACCCCCCCATGGCTACAGGTCTGCATATGCGCCTGCGTCATTGGCAATGTATGAAAAACCTGGAGCACGATTTAAACATTTAGATATTATTCTTGGAGATTATAGTCGTGAATTGATTAAAGCAAATCCAAAAGCGGCTTTTCTCAGATTATCGGCGTCCATTTTGCTAAAAAGATCATCAGAAAGGAATCGAAAATCTTCTGACACTTGTTCCAACATTTGGTACCTCCTCGTGTAATCTATAATCTATAAACCATCAAAAATAATATTCAACTACAAAATTTAAAAACACTTTATTTCACGTTGCTTCTTACACAGCCGGGAAAAGACTCATTTCCCTAATTTTTTAAATACTTTCAGTCATCTATTTTGTACTTCCCGACCTTCAAATTTATATCTCCATACATATACATTCACCTGACTGAACTAATGAACTAACAGAATACCTGAAACTACTCCTTGCATATAGGTACTTTAATAGGGATGAAAATACATGCGACTTTGAATCATAAAATGTGAAAAAGGTTCGGGATTGTAAACTACTTATCTTAAAGAGCAAGGATGTTATAAAGAATTTCTTTTCCTTAAGGGAAGCGACTAATAAACTAATTATACATTTTCTTAGAACTAGGTAATTTGCTGGTTCGTGTTGTGAATGCAGCTTACACTCCTCAGTTAGAATTAAAGAACATCAATCGATTCAAAAATTAGTGTACGAAGCTCTTGTTTTGTGGCAATATTGAGATCACTCATTATTTTGTTATTCAAATAGTTCGAATTGCTTCTTCTTCTCGTTTCTTTAACTTCTTCTGGTATAACCGTACATATCTTCATGAAATTTTGTAGCACTGGCAAAAATTGCTTCCTTGTCAGGATAACGAACCAACCTCAGCCTTGTCAAGCGGGTAAATTCAAATTGAGAACAAAAAATTTATTTAACAGTTCAGAATCAAAAATAATTTATATTTCTCAAAGGCAAATGTTGTTAATATTATTTTTTTCGCCAGCAATAATTCTTTTTTCAACGGGCGTCGCCCCTCCGATTCAACGTCTGCCTCACTTGCCTTACTCTTGTTGCAGCTGTGTAAGTAAAATTGTTGATTTCTCGGATACTGTTTCCACAGAGAAAGTATGAAAGGACCAACCGGTCTTACACAATGTAAGATATTATGAAATCGGAGCTTAAATATTATAGTCTCGATTAGAACCAATTATAACCATAGACATATTTCTAACTCTAGTCTTTAACCGGAAGTAGAACTTTGATCTTCACAGTATCAATAGTGTATTCTAGATCTCTCCCACGGGAAGCAGAATAGTCAGTCACACACAGTCATACAGTCACAAGGTCAATCTTCATTTTGTAATACTTATAATTAAATAAACCATGTGCTTCTAAGGCACAGCATGTTTTTACTAAATATCACACACATATTCTGTGCATACATATTTCCTGTATAAATTTCTTCTTTCTTTGTTCTTATTTAGCAAGGAATTCAATATTCAAATAATATTCAGTAGGAAATCAGCCTAATAATTTGGGTTGTTTGCCTTTTATAAAAATGTCATTTTTGAAGACTCTTTCGGGCTGGCTTATTATTATAAGCCCAGGCCGATTTGAAGACCCAGGCCGGCTCTGTGTATTATGACTTTTGTTGCACAGATAGCACCTTTTATTGCTTGTGCGATTTGGTGTAGCAGTTTTCGCATAAATGCTTATTTGTGACAACTTCGTGTGGTCAGAGTTCGAAATGTTGGACAGTAAAAGATTATATGGTCCATTTTGCAATGGCTACAATTGTTTATATTTGTTTTAATACGTGGGCAAACTGGTGTTGAACTTTTGCTTCTATTCAAGAATCCATATGTTGGTTTAGGTGAGAATGGTTTTCTTTGTGTCGTATTTGACGACGTATTTTTGTTTCCTATCATTTCTAGATTTCTGAAGTGAAACTCTAGAAATTTTGTCAGTGTGTTAAATTCTGGTAAATCAGTGTTACTATGTAACCCCTGTTCCCATAATTGATGCGTATGGGGGTGCAGTTTTTGTACAGTCAAGTATATAATTATAGGATCCCAATTCTTAGTTTCTATTCCTAAATTTTGTTGTGCTACTAGTGCTTCTGTTATATTGTCTAGTAGTCTTTTAATACTTTCGGCGGTATCATGATTTGTGGATGGTAATTTGCACCGCATACTTCTTAATGCCTAAGCAAATTTTTAGAGTTTCCTATTGGTTTGTTTTTAAAAATATATAATATGTCTACGTCTCTAAAATTATTGTTGTTATGAATTACTGAGTTAAACAAGTCATGAAAAGAGATCCATGTAGAATATTCTCCATTGAATGTGGGTAGCTTGATTCTAGGAAATCTTTCATTGTTGCATGAGATTACGCTAGCAGATGTTTTCTGTGTATGGGGACGATTACTGACAGGTGGTGTCCTTGTCCTATATCCTCTTCCATGCTTACTGCATTTTCAATGTACTATTCCTGAACATCAGCAAATATTTCTTTGGTGAAATATTCTAGCTGGAGATCTTTTTTTGTTACTCTCTTTTGTATAGACCTATGTCCAGTTTGGAATTCTTTCCAATACTCAGTGAACGCTTGTAAGCATTTTTCTGTGATTTGACAGTTTTCTTTTTTCCTTCTCTTGAATGCCTTTTATATAGTGTAACGTCGAGTGTGGCTGTGTGCGGATAGCTCGGGAATAGTTCAGGGTTAGGTTCCTCGACATTCATGTTATTAAAAATACATTCGGGTGCCTTTATATTTTCTTTTATTCACTGTTTCTTATTTCTAACAATTCTAGTTTTAGCACTTAGTCCTATTTTGTTAAACTTATATATTTGATATTGCAATTCATTATCGCTTCACTATTAGATCTAGCTTGTTAGTCACTAATATAATTCACTTTTACTATTACCAAATCTAATTCACGATTTGCTACTGTAATCCATATATATTTAGTACTGCACTTCAATATTTTAATCACAAATGGTATATCCTAGTGGGTATATAACGAGGTCGGGTGCCTTAGTATGACTATTAGTGCGAATATTCTGACTCAGACCAATACGAAAATCGTACGCACGTTTTAGGCAGAAACAGCACGGGGACGCATAGACGGTAAGCTCGTGTGCGGATATTCTGACCCAGACCAATACGAAGATCGTACGTACGTCTTAGGCAGAAACAGAATGGGGACGGATAGGCGGTGAATTTGTGTGGGGATATTTTGACTCACACCAATACGAAAATCGTACGCACGTCTTTAGGTAGAAATTGCACGGGGACGGATAGACGGGAAAATAGTATGCGAATATTCTAGCCTAGACCAATACGAAAATCGTATGCATGTCTTAGACCGAAACAGCACGGGGACGGATAGCCGGTAAACTTATGTGCGAATATTCTGACCCAGCCCAATACGAAAATCATACGCACGTCTTAGGCAGAAACAGCACGGATAGTCGACATTGCTTGGCAGTCTGATTGCTGGGAGGCAACTGACTGATCCCTGGTGATCTGGCTCTACTTATACTTCCTCTGGTCTGGTCTGGTATATTCGGACGGACCGGGCTGGTTGATTCTAAGTTTCGTTATACTGAGCTGGACTGGACTGGAATTTATATCCACTGGTCTCTGGCTGTTGTTGGTACTGGAGCTCAGTTCAAATTCTCGATCCAGACTGATTTCTGGCAGTAGCGGGCCCCTTTATATATGTATGCGCGATCAGCAGTGGTGCTGTGCGCAATAGATACTGGCGGTGCTAGTGCCTTCTGTTCTCGCACTGCTGATCGACTGGCTTTCTCGACCAGCATTTGTGTGGCACGCAGGCGCAGTGGCATTGAGTATATGATACTCTGTCATTCCCTGGCCACGTGATCGGCTCTGACGTCGTTGATGTATTGCTGTGGGGAAAGCTTATCATTAGTCTGTATTATACTTGCTTAATGCGGACCTTGGCATGTTTTACTTCTCATAAGTAGATAAATAAATCATGTAGATGACAGGAATTTGGATGGGTTTTATATGATTGCCTGTAGGTAGGAAAAGTGGGATGATAGTGTACTTGTGAGGCATGTGACTTCGTTACAATAGGTCTGACATTAGCTTTTTGAGCTCCAGTTGAGACTTAATCAGTTCTAATATAGACTCAATGGTTTCGTCACCATCATCAGATGAAATGGATTCATTACTTTTCGGAATTTTGTATGGAGAGGCTTGACTTACGTGACAGTGTTAAGCAATATATTGTTTTTATATTTGACTGACAGAGTTATCCGGCTTTGAAGGACCAATGTGAGATCTAGTCTCGGACGTGGGAGGGAGTGCAGCTTAATTATTTAAAGCTTGACATTTGCCTTTTACGAAATATTATTTTCAGCAGGTCGAGCTGCACTGGATGATTGGGATTTTGCCGGCTGAGTCAAAACTCCTGTGGATGCATCTGACAGTGGGAGATTCGTCATATGTAGGTGGAATGAACAGTGTGTAGTCCAATTGTTCTTTATAACTTATAACTATTTAAAGATATAAAAACACAGAGAGGGGTGGGTTATGCCTCTATATTAACAGAGAAAGAGCTCAGGATTTTATGGGAAAAAAAATTAAATATATAAATCACTCAGTTTTTCCCTGTCAGTTAAATACTAAAATGTCAGATTTGGCGCGCGCCAAAAATTGAAAGTTGGCAAAAAGGAGCTACAGCACTAGCACCACGTGCCAGCGCCAGCTTCACATTGGAACGCCATCATAGACATTCCGTACTTTCAAATTTTGACAAGCCTGGCTACAGCGCACTTTCGTAGAAGATTTATAAATGAAGCGAACAGTACTAATAGTTCGCTTCAATGGACAGAGCAATTTGTTCTCTCCAGTATAAGGGAGTTCTAGAGCAATTTACACAAAAGAACACAGCAATAGTATCCTGTGTGTTTCTTGTTAGGTTGGTCATTCTATAGTCAGTTTTCGGTAGGTTTCACAGACTTGGGTTATGCCGATGATATTTGATTGAAGTCCCATCGTTACCAGGATTTTTCAAGTACAAACAAAAAGGAATTGATTCTTATACTAACAAATCAAGAAATGCCACTTCTCGCAGCTACCAGGAAAAGTTCTCCGTTATAACAAAACAAAAATGAAAGTAATAATAAAGCAAGTTATGTTTTTGCGCTTTACAAATAGCAAACAAATTAAAATCATACCCAGATGAAGAATTTATTGAAGAATGTTAAGTTGTAGAATTACTCATACCAGACAAGAAGGATATTATCGATTCACGAGACGTATTGATGATTTATTAATGAATGTGGAGAATAAATTGAAATCTCAAATTTCGCAGTTTGAATATTATTCGAAAGGTAGCTTTGGATGAAGGTACCGATATTACTGACTTAGCTCAATTAACAATATTTATTTGAGGACTTGATCAGAATATGAACATCTCTGAAGGATTGTTGTTGATAAATACAATGAAAAGTACGACTACGGGAAATGACATTTTTGAACAGGTAGAAATTTCATTGAAAAATTTGATCTATCCCAAAATAAATTATCTGGATTGGCAACAGATGGTGCGTAGCAATGACTGGAAAAAATAAGGGAGTCATTTCTTTATTTAAACAAAAAATAAGAGAAGAGACATTTTCTAGGTTATTTATTTGTCATTGCATCAAGAAAATCTATGTGTAAAATCTATGAAAGTAGAAAACGTTACGTCTATCATATCTAATTGAATAAACACAATTAAAAAATCAGCATTAAGTCATCGACAATTTCGCAAATCACTAATTAATCTTGAAAATTGCTATACAAATGTTCAACATTATTTCCCAGTTCGATGGCTTTCAGGAGCAATCGTTTTAAAAAAATGTCATGACTTGAAGAATGAAAAAAAAAACTATTCATGGATATGAAAAGAATTTAAATTCAATAATTTAATGATGAAAGATGGTTGTCGTCAGACTTGGCGTTCAATGTTGATATTACAGGACACCTGAATATTTTAAATGCAGCATTACAAAAATTATATGGATATATTAAAGGTTTTAAAAGTAAAGTCGAAGTACAGAACTTCAATAATTGATATGGGTTTGGAAAGCACTACACAAATCGAACTGGATACTGATTTGGTATTCAAATCTATAGAGCACCAGAAGTTGAATTAATTCAAATTAGTTTTCATTCATATTTATTGTTTTGTGATCAATATTTACTTATTCTTTTCATTGCTTCGTAATTAATTTTTTTTTTTAGAAAAAAAATAAATGTCAATTAACTACTACAGCCCGTGGAGAAAACGTAAATCTTATTCTAGACCCTGTTATACATAAGGGTGCAAACCCTGATATACCCTGATATGTAATATCCTAATTTTCAGCTTCCCCTCGCCGCACTTTGCGAGATAACCGAATTCAAAGTTTCATGAAATGTAGAGTTAAGCCTAACTAAAAGATATTGGCGAAGATTTATCTTGAATTTTAGCGAGAGCGGTACTAAGGTCAACCCGCTAAATTTGCCTTTGGGTTTTGATTAGAGATGGCACCACCAGAAAGTCACCAAAAAATTTAGCTTGAAATTATCCGCCCGGGCTATTCTTTAGAGCGCTAAAACTATTTATTGTCAGAGTTCTGATATTCCATAAGTTTATTGACCGGATTTCGTAGTTTTGTACGTCTTTGCTGTAAGTTTATTGTATACATTATGCATATTATTTTAATATTTTTAATATTTCCAAGTAATTTTAACTACCTGTTTTTAGAAATATTATCACCGCGCGTTGTATTTCCGTAAAAAAAATGCAGAAATTCTTCTTCTTCTTGTTTTTAATATATCTTTTCTCTGAGTCTCCGACGTCATAATTTAGCTGCTAAAGAACGGCCCGATATTGGAGACTCGCTAAAATTTAGCTTAGATGACTCAGTGAAAAGATATAGTGAAAAGAAAATGAAGTTTGATTTTTTTTTTTCTGAAATACAACGCGCGGTCATAATAGCAATAAAAACAGGTAGCAAGTTAAAATTATTTGGAGATATTAAATATACTTATAAAAATAATATGTATAATGTATACAATAAAAAACAAAATTAACGATGATATCGAAAATACGGCCACGAGAAGAAATCCAATTCATCCGTACTTACAGCAAAGACGTACAAAACTACGTTAACTACAAAAATCCAGTCCATTAATTTATTAAATCTCAGAACTCAGACAATAAATAGTTTTAGCGAGCTAAAGAACGGCCCGGGCGGATAAATGTTTTGGAGATTTACTGGTGGTGCCATCTCTAATCAAAACCCAAAAGCCAAATTTAGCGCGTTGACCTTAGTACTGCTCTCGCCAAAATTCAGGATAATTTGTCGCCAATAGGTCTTAGCGCGCTAAATTTTCATATAATATTTAGCTTAGCACGGACCTTACTACTAGGCTTTACCCTTAAAAGTCCATAAATTTGGAAGTAATTAACGGAATTTAATGATTTTCAACAAAATGAATTAAGGTATCATATAACTGAAAAAAATAATAAACATAGTAGTGCGATTCTTTAGGTATACAATCATTACAAAAAATTTAAATTTTCAAAGCGAAGCTGAGCCATAACAGTTTTTATCCAATAGATAGATAAGACCTATGGGTCAAAAAACAAAAAAAAGGTAAATAAAATAAATAAAATAGTAAATAATACAACTTTTTCGGAAAAATACTATTATAAACAAAAAAAGAACTTCGCTCGGTGTTGCTGTATTTATTTGAATCAGAAAAACGGTTGTTCTGTTCTCGAGATTTGCTTTTTTTTTTGTTTTTTTGTAAGTGACATTTCATCGTAAAATAACGAAATTTCTAAATTCCTTAGAGGGGCATGGTATAGGCAAAGTTAACCTAATGACATGCTAGGAAGCAGGCGAGATTTCCGAGTGTCTTACATTTAAAATGCACACGGCAAGGAAAGGAAGAAAGAAAGAAAAAATCGAAAAAAAATCAAACTCTCTTTAAAATTTTATGAATAACGGAGAGCGCACACTTCCGAGTCAATTGATTGTCCAGACAGCGACTTGTCTGTTGATTGATTGATTTTTAATCGTTGCTGATTGACTATTGGTAACATGTGCGCATATTGCATCGTCTTCTGCCGCCTTAGTAATCCAGTCAAAGACGATGGTATTTCGACATTCGTTAAATTTTCGCAGTGTTGTTAGGGAACTGATTTAGAATTTGCAATAAGAAACATAAACTCTGTAGTACTTTATTAGTGGTTGAGGAGAAGGAGAATAAGAAAAAGGATTTCAAGAAAAAGGATGTGGAAAAATCCATCCATCCTTTCCGAGCATAAACATAAATACTTAGATATGAATATTTTTAAAATATAATAAAATATACCGAACTTAACTTAAAAGTTGAAAATTTCATCAAAGCTGTAAGATTCCTAAATTGGTGGCGGCTTCGAGGAAATTCACAAATAATACGAATTTTTCAACTTTCAATTTTCAGGATGTTCACTTCAGAAAACCAATAAGATCTCATCCCGTAAATATTATATGTAAATCCCTTTTTAAAATGTTTATAGAAATATGTTCTTTAGTCAGGATAAACTTTATTACGACTTAACAGAAGAAAAACCTTTACTTATGGCGCCAACAATTAACAACAATCAACTGATTGATATTAAGGTTGCTGATGCAGACTACGCACAACAGTCGGTTCGATTGCCACTCGTCAACTCTCTTCTGATTTTTTAGTTGCTGACTGGCGTAAAATTAAGCAGCGTGCGGTACCGAACGCTGTTACGTGTAATGAGCAAAGTCAACTGAGTTGTTAGTCACCGACTGTTGCTGATTGTGTAGCGTGCGGCCTGCCTAAAGATAAAAAAATGTGAAAGCGCAAGTTACATGCAACGAAACAGAATGGCAAATGTTTTATTTTCGTAAATAAATGAGAAGGAGCGGAGTTTTCACGTTTTACTCTCATAAAATGCTCCCACGCTTTTGTGAAAACCAGTATTCATGAAAAATTAATAATCTTTGGTCACATGCTCTTGCTGTAAATGGGAACATGTTGTTGCTGTAATCCTATGATATTTGAACAGCCCATCTTTCTGTTTACCTTCGTTTTGGGGAGAACTTATGCTGGATTCTCTGATATTTTCGGGAAAAATGAGAATTTTATTTGAGAGGAACTTTACATCTCCTTTCAGCATCTGGGCCAAAGCGAAATTTATCTTTATCTTAAAAATGGGAGGTATTGTGATCTGATGTACATTACTATACCCCAGATGAAATCATAGGGCTATACTAAGTTTGTCATTCCGTTTGTAACACCTCGAAATAATGATGGTAGAGCAAAATGGATTGGACACCCATTCATAATATTAAAAATTATTTCGATTTTTGCATGTCCGTCCATCCGTCTGTGCGCACGATAGCTCGAGAACGCGTATACTTAAAGAGCTGAAATTTTGTACACGGATTTAAAAAAAAAAGTAAAATTAAGTTCGAAAATGAGACAAATCGGGCAACTACTTCGTGGGGTTGCCATATAAAAATTTCGTTTTCCGCTATATATTTGGACACTGCCTGAGAACGCATCGACGTAGAGAGCTGAAATTTTGTACATGATGTTTTTACTACATTAGCAAATAAAATGTCAAAAATGGACTAAATCGGGCAACTCCTTGGTGTTGCCATATAAAAATTTCGGGTTTTTACGTATACTTTGAAAACGATCAGTCCAAGACATTTTTATTGTACTAAGAACTTCTGCAGAATACGAGATCCTATAAAATTGGTTATTACCATTTTTTCTGTGCGACAAACTGTTCTAGAAATATATGCGAAAAACAACTTCAAAATCAATATTTGAATAGATCGGTGACCATACGAAATTTAATACGGGCATTCATCTAGGGTATCATAAGAATTGGTCTTAGACCAATTCTAGCTTTTTTACTTGTTATGAATAGGTTGAAAGGATTTTGAGGGATTTAATAAGAATTTGTCGTTCGGGTAATCCTACGTTCTCTCGACTTTTGTTTTTAACTTGTTGTCTCAGTTCATAGCCAAGTTCTTTTCCCCCATTATTCAAAAGACGAAAGTATATGAAATTACTTGTTTCATTCTAAAAAACACCAGAAATTTTCCAATTTTGCTCTACTGCTTCTTAACTTGTCATTAGGTTAACTTTGGTACAGGGAAACAAAACTATTTGGTTGAACTATTTTCGTATTCCTTATAAAAGTTTTATGTAAATTAATCCAAAAGGATCGTTTTCGTGTGGAATGATCTTATATACATATGTTGAATTCAACAACCAATTTTGTTATATATTCGAGGTTAGATTAACACAACAACACCTTTACCCACTATGCACTTTAATTGCTGACTTTCAATCACAATTTCTTGCTTTCAATTACAATTTCTTCTTTTATCTGATTTACCGTGCCAACCTCGACGACAGTTATTTAAGAAAACTCTCAAAACCGACTGTACTTGATTTTTTCTAATCTCAAGTCTCCTTGTTCAGGATAGGAAAATGCTTAATTAGCATTCCTATCCTGGGAAAATTATTTTCACTGGACGTGTTTGAACACGTCCAGAAAACGGACGATGGCTTGAAATGTAATTTGATATTTTCGTAAATACCAAGCCATCGTCTTGCTTTCAGCTCGCGACAATTTGGTGATAAGATGCTTTTCGACGACGTAATATTTATGTGCCCGATATGTATGTACATACGTACATATATATTGTGTTTTTTAGAAATCTTACTGAAGCTTACGTATAATTTACACAAGCGAAGTTACTGTCGCAAGTAACCTCGTTTGCAGTCTCTCACTTCCTCTTGACATACCCACCAGTTTACTTTCGCCAGTACGAAAACGAGTTCCACTCACTTTAACTTTTTAGCAAAGTGGAACCTGGGAAATAATCAAATTGAGTACATTTCATGCAACTGGTACATTTTTTGATTTAAGTAGTCTTTAATAATATCAGCTGGTGTGGAACTTCTAAAATGTCAACACATTTGTGTTTGCGCTTTTATACGAAGGGAGTGCTTTTTATTTTTCAGTAAGAAATTTCGTAAATTTTAAAGATAATTACGTAAGCATAAATATTATTCCTTAGCAATCAATATGCCAAGAAAGTACTCGCACTTTCTTTCTTCTTAGAATTTTTACTCCGAAATTGCCGTTAATTAAATTGACCTTTTCAATATGTAATTTTCACTTGAAACCATTTTCTCTCAAAAAGGAATATCCTCACATTTCACAAGTTCCATGCCAGATGATAAATATTATAAATGACTATACATACATCAAAATGTATACCAATTGCAAAAAGTTTACTCAATTTGACTATTTCTCAGGTTCCACTTCGCTAAAAAGTTGAAGTGAGTGGAACTCGTTTTCGTATTGGCGCAAGTAAACTGGTGGGTATGTCAAGAGGAGGTGAAGGACTGAAAACGAGGTTACTTGGGACAGTAACTTCGTTTGTGTAAACTATACTTAAGATTCCTCGTGGGGCTCTTTCTATTGGAACGACTTGTTCTTTTTTGTCGTGTTTCTTTGACTTTGGAAAGGGTCTTGTACGTTCGGAATGTTGCGCGTAGTTGAAGAAATTACTGATGCAACTTTCTTTAACTGCGCACGAGATAAGCCAACCGTGTTTTTAGGCATGGTTAGCTTATGAAAATTTAAATTTTATTTCCTTTCAGAATTTTTTCTTATGATGCTGTTACAATGATGTGTATATAACACTCATACATGTACATACTTACCCTCAGAGTTTTCCCTCTTATATATTAATCACCATACCACTTTTAACTTTGCTAATGATAAATAAACAATTATATAAAAAAAACAAAAAAGTCAAAGATCGTCTTCCAGGATATTCAAGGATAAAGGACTCAACTCTTATTCCTGAAAAAATTTGTTGGGTGAAAATTTTTTCTAGTGTTATGATAATCAGTTTATCCCCTTTAAAATAACACAAAAATCAATAAATTCGGTTAGTTAGTTTCAGAGTTAATGGGCTCTAGCTATATATGAAAACCATTGATTCAAACTCATTTTGCGGCGCGTAAAAACCGCGCGGCGCTCATTGTATCTAGGGCTTTATACACTTTTAAATATAACTCTGCAACGACATCTCACGAAATATTGAATATACATATCCCGCGAAGTGCGCAGGGGAGGACGCTGAAAATATTACATATATACTCAAACATGTTAATTTAAAAAAAATCCGTGATAGTCGAACCGTAATCTTAGCAATTTTGGACGATTTTGCATGGAAAGACCCATGTACTTTGTGCGCATTAGCTGCTGAAATTGACTTATTTGGATTAAACAATAAAACAATATAACAATATTGGCATGGCGTGGAAGGCTGCACCGCTTATATTCTAATGAAAAACTACAAGCCATTACCATATATAAAATTGTGCAAGTTGTACATAATGATAGTAAAGCAAAACAATACATTTGGATAGAAAAGTTGGGAGAAGTTCTTGAGAATAACTACTGAACATATTTTATCACGATATCTTCAAAGATGCAAGGTAAGGTCTAGGCTACAGCCCGTAAGGAATTCTTCATATAGAAAAGTTAAAAACATCTTAGGAGAAACCCTTTTAACTAGGGGTGCATCAACAGCGACATCAAACGTTATCCCTTATGCCTCTTATATATTTCAAAAGCAGTTAGTAAGTAAGTAAGTAATTAACCAAATTTTATTACAACATTTTATGAATTTATTCATGCCGTACACCTGATTCCATGCCATAACTGGAATAACTAAAATTAAGAAACACACCTGTGCAGAATTATGTTCTATGATTTCGTTTAAAAGCATGAATTATAGTATAATACACAATAAGATCTAACAAATCCATTTCACATAAGCAGTTCACCCCTCTTCATAATTTCACTTAGTTTTTTTTTTACATTCTCTCACAATTTTGGCACTTTATAGAATGGCAGTCCTTTAACCTACCTTAACCTAATCCAGAGTCAGATTACAAGGTGGATTATAAAATTTATTCATTAAGGGTCGAGTCATAAACGAGGACAACTTTTACTGGCGAAAAATCACCCTTGGATGTCTGGGAAACAAAAGGGATAACAGCAAAATTCTGAAAAGGTCCTCAAATCCCCTGAATTTTGGACTTGACCATTAAACACTATGACTAAGGATCTTCTAAACTGCATGGTCCTTTCAGATTTTATGGAGTAACTTCTCTTGCCTGGCCATTGTACGTTTCTGAATTATTTTTGAAGAACAAAAGTCAGTGAAAAGTTCGTTACCGAAGTATTACAGGAAGTGGCAAGTACATATGAATTTTTAGTTGAATTTTAAGATTAAATTGGTAGGAAGGAGGTGGGATAGAGTGTTGATTGGAATATCAACATAGTTTTGTAGCTATTTAAACTTGGTGCCCCTTTGAAGTCATTGCTGAATACTTTTACACTAGGAAAGCTTAACAATATAAGTATATTTCGGAGATAACAAAAGTAAACAGAGACTTTTTGTTTCGAGAACTCGTACACATAGAGTACTGAGTACTGCACATGGGCTTGTTTAAAAAAAAGCATATTTAAGTTCGAAAGTTGGACCAATCGGGAAACACGTTCATAAGATTGTCATACAAAAATTTCGTTTTTCCCTTTTGATATGGGCACTGCCTGAGAATGCGTCGACATAGAGAGCTGAAATTTGATGCATGGTGTTTTCATATCAATAGTAAACAAGATTTCAAAAATCAACTGAATCGGGCAACCCGTTTTTGGTGTTGCTATACAAAACTTTTGGTTTTCATGTTATTTAACTTTTGTTTTCATCTAGGGTATAATATTATTGATCTTAGACCAATTATAACTATTTCTCTTGCTTTTTCTGGTCCGATTAATAAACCTCTTTACTTGTGTTAGCATTGAAATGTTTTCCTAGTATGAGAATTTAACATTTCCGTTTCAAACTTTAATTTATGCTGAAAGATGGCGTTCTGGAAGGCTATAAAATGTCAAGGCCGACCAATTTGTCATTGCCATTGCTTATAAGGTGGTTCGCAATATCACTGCCCGCAGCTTCCACGCGTTAACATATTAGTTTCAGTAAATTGCTATAAGATAGGGAGGAAATTCTAGACCAGATTAGACTAAATGATGCGGCATTTCGCGCCTTGAATGCTGCCTAATAACTTCGAATGTCATTATTTATACAATTGAGGATAAGCCATTTTTCAGAATTTCGCTGTCGTGAAGCTCTTTAGCATGAATTCTTGGTTAAAAAAGTTGATAGTTCTGTACGCCCACCCTTACTTTACCCTCCATTTTGGATCCACGAGTTTGCTCTTATTTTGATTCATTTTCAAAGGGTAGACAACTGGTTTACCATAGTTGGTGATCTCTCAAAACTTGATTGACCTTTTAAAATTATATTGTCTCGGTATGTCATCCGAAATTGAAATTACCATCGGATCCCGTAGAAATTCTCAGTAATTTCCAAGTGGCCAACTGGATTATGTATGTACGAAAGACAACTTTTCGATCCAGCGATCAGAAAGGTCTCATCAAAAAGCTATTTTCCGAGTTTGAAATTAGGCACTAAGTAAAGAGGTAAATATTTAATCAATGATTTTATATTTTTTTCTAGATTGCCTATTTAGGGTGTATCTTGAATTTATTAAAAATTAATAGAAACAAGCTTTAAACGAGCAAATTTTTCATACCTTTTGTACATTTTCTTTTGTAAACAGGGATTTTTATGAATTGTTGAATTTGGCGTACTATTTTTGAGGCGCATAACAATTTAGCTAGTTTTTAAATTTTTGGAAAGCTCTTTTAGGAGGTAATATATAAAATCTAATAGAGGGTAATTTTGATAAAGTATAAATACCAATAAACAAAAATTTTTGTTATATGGAAAACTGTTTCTGATGAAATGGGGGTAAATCTGGTTTTTGGGTGTAGGAAAGCGTTTTAGATATGTACTGTTCTTGGAAAATCTTATTTAAAATTTAATTTAAATAGAGATTAACAGTTAGAGTATTTGTGGCGTTCATCTGAAAGTTGATCAAATGGAGTGAATTGAATGTTTTCTGATAGAATAAAGCGATTAGGTATTGGTTTAGAGGCAATTCATTTAGATGATATTTAAGCGTAACTAGCGAGTTATTAGAGAGTATACTCTTAACACGTTAACCGCCACAATAGAAAAAAAATATGTTTCTCTTTGGCCCACCTCAAAATATTTTCTACAAAAAGGATTTTGTCTTTTATGGAAGTATGGCCGATTTGTCCCAACGGGCAACGTACTGAGTTAGCCAGACCTTTATAGCTGCTCTATCAGCAGTACGAGACCCTATTAGAAATCTCATGTTTTTGAGAATGTGAAAATGACATAGCTGAGGCTTGACTTTGAAAAACTTAATTAGGGGTTGTTGACATTCTTTGCTGACAAGTTAGAAACTAAGATAATTGAGGAGTGGGAGAACAAAAGGTCACATGTCCTCGGTAAGCCGCTTGACGTTTGACGGAATCGTGTCCGATATACTGAAATTTCTTTATTTTCAAACAATCGTCTTTCAAAAAACAACAAAAAGTCACAGTTTTCCGCCTCATAAAACTAGGTTTGCGTACGAAATAGCAAAAGTTAACAAAAATCTATAGATTTCTTCAAGCCAACAAAAGAGAACATGTCTATCAATGTGCGAACAAAAAGGCATATGTCCCTCGATGCGTTGAGTTTGTGCAGTCAAAAAGAAACATGTCACACATTTCACATTTTTCTATGTTCTTAACATGCCGGGATGGCACCAAGAGTAACACAAACTATTAAAATTATAGTGGGATAATTTGGAATGTCCATGGCCTTATATACAATTTTATGCGTTTTCGGTAATTTTTTAGGAGTGGAACATGCTTCTGTTCGCCCACTCCTCAATTGTATTGATTCACTTAGATCGTTAAAGTAGTCAAATTATCAGTTTTATTAGTTACAAATGAATACAACATTTTGCAAGGTCATTAAAAATTCATATTTTGATAAGATCATTGAACCGACAATATTTATTCATGGCTCAGTATGTCCACTTCAGTGATCAATGAAGCTAATGATTGATTCAAATAACTGGATAGTGATTTTTACCTTAATGGTTAATATGTATATTATTGTAACCAGTTTTTGTTTCGTGCATTTTTTAGGCTCTTTGAGTACTCAGCTCCCAAACAGATTTATTGGAGTCGATCACATTCTGTTGCGACATAAAGATTATCAAAACGCAAACCTACAGGAACTTCTCATGGCTGAGTTCTAGGCTTTATTAAGGTATTTAAAATATTGTACAAGAAGAAAACAAAAGAATCAAATATCCCGAAATAGAACTTTTAATGTGGATGAAAATGCTCTTGCCGTAGTGTATAGTAAAATATTTCACGCCATTGGTAGTGATAGAAAGCAAATAGTTGACTTGATTGCGACCGAGAGCGATTTTTTTGTCATTATCCTGTACATGTGTTTATCCTGCGAATGTTCCACATATGATAATTTTCTCACGAAAAAGATGTGATACATCGATGAAAGTACCACCTCAGCTACTAATATAGTATGTAGGTCAGACATTGGAGATTTGTCTCCTTATCATATTGTCGAACTATTTGGGGGAACATATCTTATGTTCTAAACACGAATCAGAGTAACAAGAATGTAAACGTTAAACAGGAGTGTGTTCACTAAACCAAGTGTGTTCACCAAATCAAATAGTAGACAATCAATGATTGACAGTGAAGAATAGGAACCATCTATTAGTAGTGAAGGGCAATCAGTTAAAGAGATTGTAAACCCTCTTCTACTATGCCATTGAAAGCCTTCTTTTGAAAAGAAAATCCTTTTTCATTTGTAAAAAGTGTTTTTTCCACCCAATTCTCGAGTTGCGGATTTTGCAGTAAACTCGGTCAATTTTATGTTCACTAAATTCACTATGAATTTATTTCATAGTAAAATCCTCTATGAAATACTAGTCACGCATAGGGTTAATCTTCCTAGGCATTCAAGTAAATAGTTGTATTTCGCTTCATATACATTTCACACTTAAGAAGGCTATATGGATGGGTTATACTTAGACGAGTAAAAAATTGTAGGGGTGGGGGGAGGGGGGATCCTAACGGTTTACAAGTTAACGGGACTTTAAGATATTTGGGTACGTTTTTATAGATCACCCTGTAACTTCTGAACGTTACACCCTATGATGATGATTTAAACTTTGGTAATCGTTATATCTTTCCAATAGTCTATAACTTTTTCCCTCCTCCTCTCCTTTTACTCGTTTTTTAATTATCTACTATTTTTTATCAAAAACACGTCATCAATACTAATTTTTCATATTGGATTTAAGAAGCCTAAAACCTTAGCTTTAAAACGACCTATCACACTCTGTACCGAAAATTGCTGAAAAAGTTTATTAATTGCCAGAAAGTAGGCAATTATTTTTTTTAAAAATGGTCATTTCCAGCCATTTTTGCAGGATATGCTTAGAAAATGTGCAAAAAATGCAGAAAGGGTAGAGAGTGTGATAGGTCGCTCTAAGGCTAAGATTTTAGGCTTCTTAAATCCAATATTAAAAATTAGTATTGATGACGTGTTTCTTGATAAATAATATTAGTTAAATAAAAAAAATGAGTTAAAATTCTGAAGTTTCAACCTTGTTGAGCCATAACTTCAAGACGGAGGAGAGGAGATGAAAAATTTATACAACCACTAGAAAGATCCAACGATTATCTATCTAACAAATTTGTTTAACTCATCATCATAGAGAAGTTAGATTGACTTATTTCGCTATGAATTTTCATAGCAAAACTCTCTAAAAAACAAGTGCCATATTGGAAGTAGATAGTGTATGTTTTAAAAACATTATAAAGAAGAAGAAAACAATTGAGAGTAGGCTCGGACACATGTATAGCATTCGAATATATGCATATATACTAAGATGACTTAAATGCCAGGTCTATAATCATAAATAGCAGAGTGTACAAAACCTAAGGCCGGGCGCCCGTTGGAGTGGTGTGTGAGCAATGTGGCAGTGGCGTGGTTTTGGCGTGCGATGTGGCAACAAAGTGGTGTGGCAGTGGAATGGTGGCGGATTGGTATTAAAATTATTAAGCGCGCATCAAAATGGCAAGCAGCGTATCGAGTAAGTAATTCAACATCAACAGTAATAACAAAGGAGAAGTGGCATCCACTGCCACTTACCACTCGAAAATTAAACTTGTCGGAGACTAGTGGCAATCAAGTGGTGCCACGCCACTTGACAAATGCCACGCCATCGCCACTCTATTTCAATGTGCGGTATTCTATTTGTTTTTATGGGATTAAATTTTTTCACTTACCATTTAATCGCCACGCCACTGCCACATTGCTCACACACCACTCCAGTGGGCGCCTGGCCTAACACCTGTTCGAGCTGCAGAGGTACATAGTTACAGTTGAAAAGAAAGTGATGCAAATTTCGAAAAATGTGCAAATTGTATAATGAAGCGGTACAAAAATTAAATCTCAAGCTAGATGTAAATCATACATAATTCTCGCAATCGTCAATGTCCAGTTTATGAAAGAAAATTGAAGTTAGAGTGACGTAGAATTGAGTATTAGCATATATGGTGCAAGAACTAGATGTCGCATGCCGTACCAAAAAAGTATACAAAATTTATATGGCTGGGTGTTCCATTCCGGAATGGACCACAATATTTGAAATGATGTAAACGTAGAGTGATTCATATTTTTTCGTATCGGAAGTGTTGAGGAAGTCGATCAAGTGTATAAAAAACTGCTATCATAAAAACATTTGCTTTTGGCACGCTCTAAAACATGTTATGGTCCATTCCAGAATGCATTACCCATTTCAAAATCTGTTTACTCTGCTCCAGTATACCACGCGACATCTAGTTATTGTGCCATCAATGGTATTAGGAACCAAACGAATAGAAATGTGGGTTGGTAGATAATTTTGAAGAATTCAAACTTTGTGTCACGAGGAAAATTTTGATATTTTTAGTAGGTAAAAAGAAATTTTTTCGAAACTGGGTTTCTTGAAGAAACAATTTTTTTCCCGTAGTCTAAGAAATAAAAAAGCCTTGTCCTTCTACTCCGTCTGATTTTAGACCTATCAGCATATTATGTTACCTTTAAAATATTTTCGAAAAACTTTCAAGTAATCAACTTCTCAGTTATATGAATCAGTACCCAAACCTTACACAATGGCATTTGGGATACCACCGAAATAATTTATGCGGGACTGCCCTAGTAAAAGTCACTACAGATTTGAGATTCGCTTTGGACCGAAAAGAGATTTGTTACCTAGTTCTCCTTGATTTTTCTAAAGCTTTCGATAGCCTTAATCACGAAATGCTATTAGATAAATTATATTCTAAATTTGGTATGTCATCATCTGCTATCAGGCTCATTCATAGTTTTCTTTCTGACAGGACACAACAAGTAAAATCTGACAGCCGATTATCAAAGACCGCCAGAATACTATGCGGTGTTCCCCAAGGTTCGATTTTAGGATCATTGTTATTTGGGTTGTACATTAATGACTTGCCTTCTGTAGTAAGACACTCTTATATACAGCTATATACTGATGATTGTCAACTTTATATTAGCGCACCAACTAGCTTTGTCAATACATATGTAAATAAACTAAATAGTGACTTAGCTCGCATTTATAAGTGGTCAATTGATAAATCTATATCTCTTAATCCATCAAAATCATGCTATACCATTTTTTCGCGCACGGAGCTTGATGAAAATTTGTATTTACCTACAGTTTACCCCAATAATTTGATCCTAAGTCGTGTTGATAAAGCTAAAAATTTGGGTGTTGTTCTTAATAAAAAAATGACCTACTGTGATCATATCAACTCCTCTCTGGCAAAGATTTATGCAACTTTAAGAAGGCTCAGGATAACTGCGCCGCTTCTGCCAACTACAGCACGTACATATAAGGTTAATTAAGGCACCTATCTTTCCATTTTTCCTGTACGGTCTCGTAATTTTTCCCTGGCTTGACTCTGTGTGTGTTAGTAAAATAAATGTTGCTTTTAATGACTGTGTTCGTTTTGCGCATGGCTTATGTCGTCATGATCATGTATGGCCGAATATATCCTCCATAGTTGGTTGCTCCCTTAAAATGTATTTCGATGTTAAATCATTGTGTTTTCTCCATAAAATAATTTATTGTAATGTGTAAATTAACGCAACTCAGCCGCACGCCCGATGATTTTACCTACTCTTTTGTTGGAGCCAACTATGTTTGGACAGCTTTTTGCTAGATGCCCACTCTGTCTACACACAAAACACATTCTTTTCCTCTGTTGTAAATTACACTCCTTGGCAATATGACCCATCGAATCGCATTTAAAACATCGCACATTTCGCTTTATCCTCATTTTACTATCATCATTTTGTCGTATTGTTGCAAGATTCTGTCCGTCGAATCTTATTTTATTATCATATCTTTTATGAGTTTCCTGACCCAATTTTGAAGAAATATATGGGTCCTCTCGTGCATAGAATCTCGATGACGATGGTGCATTCTTTGACAGTATTTCTCGTCTTAACTCTTGTCCCTGGATGTCTTCATAACGCTTTATCTGTGTTAACAATTGGGGAAGAGAAGTGCAATTTGCTGCTGTCAATACATTAATTAAATTTTTGTCGCCAAGACCAGAAATTATATAGTTGATGGTTGAGTATTCTGATAATTTAATTCTTTTTGATAAAGCAGCCACTGAATAGAAATAATTTTCTATGCCCTCATCTCTTTTCCGTTTTCTGGTCATAATTTTCATTAGTACCTCCGAATCGTCCATTTCACCTGGAAAACCTTTATTAATTTCACTCTTAAATTGTCCCCAACTTCTGATGTCGCTTTGCTTGCTCTGGTACCACAATTTTGCGGCACCCTCCAATCTAAGTACTGCATAGAATAGCGTGGATTTCTTATCCCACACATATATATCCTTTAAAGTTTCAATGTCACTAATCCACTCCGAGACTGTGCGCATAGATCGGGATGGATCAAACGGTTCAATCATTTCCTTTATGTCACTAACTCCGAATTTTGTTGGTGTATCCCTCGCCCTTTCTTCACTTTCCTCTGTTATAGAACTATTTGCGTGTTCACTGCCCTGCGTCAATTCTAAACATTTTACAAGTAGAACGTTTTTTTCACGCAATAGGGAAATATCCTTTTTTAAAGACAATATCTCACTTTCTGATTCATCACTGCCGACATTGTCTTTATTCACACTTTCTTCACTGCCTAATGTGGCTGGCAGAATGTTTTCACCATCCATTTCTATTTCTGTTAGATGTGAATTACCTTTGGTTTACACACCTCACAGGCTCAGAGAATAAAAATGAAACAATCGTGTCAATGCATTTATTAATTACACAAACGTTCACGTTCTTTGTTTTAAACTATAATGCTGTCACTAAACTCACAACACTTAGTAATCGCGAAATCAAAATTAAGCAGTGAATTAAGACAATTAAATATCGCGTAAATTCAATCCCACACTTGAAAAACTGTAAATTAACGCAACTCAGCCGCACGCCCGATGGCAATCTACCGCCTGATCTGCTGCTCTCAATTGAACTGATCTTGCTAACTCTATTCGTTATTCCCTATCAATAATCTAGTTCTCTTCATATCCCTTCAAAGTACCTTAAATCCCCGATTTTAGTCTACCTTAATTGCTCACCTTATCATAAACTATCCTTTCCTTCTTAATTACCTCCAAGGCTACTTATCCTGTTCTAAAATACCTCATCTAGGCCTTGTCGGCATGTTCTAATCTTTCGGTTCATTGCCCGTACGGCTGAGAAGGTCATAAACCTTGCATTTATGTCGGCCTTTAATGAATTGTTCTTGGTAAAATGTAGCCAGTCGGGATTTGCTTGGCGACTACTATTACAAATGGTGCTGAGTATCTGTCGTCGTCTCTCACATTCCTTCGCTCGCAACGGCGAATTAATATACTTACACCCAAATTTAATACTCTGATTGGTGAACGCTCCTTTTTGGTTCAAGTTGTCCGACTTTGGAACTCACTTCCTAGTCATATTCAAAGGTTGACTGCGCTTGGAGCTTTCAGGAAGGGCGTAATGGAGCACTTTTGTGGTTTGAATTGATGTACTACATTTATGATTTTTGATTCTATAATTTTTGTTTACGTATGTTTGTTTTTCTCTCTCTCTTATTTTTCTTAGAGTAGTTTATTTTTTCTTATCTTTTTTATTTATTGGTTGTACTGCTATTTGTTGTTTTATACGGTTATACTCGTATACTCCTTTCTTTTATCTTTTTCTTATTTTTAATATGTTCCATTGCTTTAGGTACAAAACAAAAAGATGTAATTCTTGTTGCACCAAATCTAATTAATAATAAATATTATAAATAAATATTAAAATATTAAATATAGCAAGTGTTATACCATTTCAGAATCCTTATTAAATGCGGCAACGTTTAAAGTTACTTGCAAAACTGGCGTAGTAAATTTTTTGTTCAGTACAGTCAGTTAATGTTGGGCGAAGTATTAATTTCCTATTTTTGGTTCGGCAAAATGTGAATTTAATGCAACAGGTTATATATGCACCATTCGGGATTACATAAGAAAAAAAAAAGAAAAAAAAATAAAGACTTTTAGCAACAGCAGCTAAAAAACCATCACAGGGTGTACATTTTCTCGAAGACAAAAGAAATGTCTATAGTTTAAAAAATACATGACTAATATTTTTTTATGTTTTTCTGGTAACTTTTATGATTTAGCCTATCACCCGATTCCGGCTACGTTGACTTTCTGTATATAAAGAGAATTAAAAAAGGTGAAAAGCATACATGCGAATACCACTATATATATTATTATATATACATATATATTATTTATATATATAAATATTTTAAAGCAAGTCATATATCAACAAAAGTCACATACGTATGACAAAAAGAAATATTCATACCAGCGAACAATACAAAGAAGGAGAACCGCAAAATTAATTAAATATGAGTATAAAAGCGATGCAGCATGAGCAAATGAAGCGAAATTCCCAGTAGATAAGAACAATGTTTGTAAGATGTATCCAAATAGTGCAAATTCTCCTAATTAACCACTTACATATCCAAATTGAAATTTCTACTAATTAACCACTTATATATCCAAATTGAAATTTCTACTAATTAACCACTTATCTATCCATATTGAAATACTAATACTAATTAACCAACTATAATAATATGTCCATTACCACATTGTAGTTGCTCCACTACTCCGACTTGATTTCCTTAGCTATTGTTGACCCACCAACTCACAGGTGCATTAACTTTACCTTTTATCAATCTGTTAGACCTGCAGGTATTTGATGAATGCTCCCTAGCTTGTCACTTCACACATTTGACGCGTTCTGATTGGCGGTTTGGTTTGTCCTTTTCTTTTTTCTTCGTTAAGAAAATCTCCTATTCTTAAACAAACTTAACTTTACGCTTGACGTGTCGATGGACTCGACTCGAAAAAAAAGAGCAAGATCTCGTAGTTTGGTCTTCTTATAGGCTTTTTAGGAGCAAACAAAGTCAAGTTTAAGCATTTCTTAATGTTTTTATTGTTTGTGTCCAGGTGTTTATATAGGATTGGTGCTGTTGACGCTTTGAGTTATTTTTCCCAATATTCGTGTCGGTGGTGATTAAGTCACCCGATTAATTATTAAAAATATTTCTAGGTACTACGTCATCAGCGATAATCGTACAGGAATGAAGAACTACCGAATATTGTTCCGAATTAGAATTTTGGGCAATAAAATTGTGAAATTAATTTCTCCGTGATTATGATTTTTTATATTTCGACTTGTTTCGTGTGTTGTGTTTAATGTAATTCTGTATTTGCCGTGCCCATTTACAAGTTATATTGCGAGATTTCATCGATTTCCATTTCAGGCGACATCCAAGTTCCAGTGTGTTCGCTTGGCTATTGGATCACCCCAATTATTTCCAAGATCCGCATTCTAGTCCATTTTATCTCCTGAAAATGTCTTCAACAAGGGATTCGACTCCAGCTACTCCAGGTGGAGATCTGCTGAATAATTTTACGGTGCTGATATGTTTCGAATTGACGAAGTACTTTTTTAAATCCTTTTGTTTTCGGGTAATTTGCTGCATATGGATTTAGCTGTTGTTTCCAGATAGGTACGCATTTTACCTTAGTCTGCGACTGCTCGAAGAGAATTTTCATCCTAGGAGTAATTGGCCGACAGTATCGTTTGGATTGTAGGAGAATTAGGTAGCATCGGGTAAATGCAATCGTTTTTCTAATGCTTGTTTTACTAGTCGTAGGGGTAGAGAAGTAGTGATTCGCTATTTTAAGTATTTGTTATTCTAAATAGGATACAAGAGTTAGCTATTAACTAATTTTACAATTAATCAATAAGTTTCAAACAATTTCTTTTATTAGGATGGCGTTGTCTTTCAGAATGTTTAATAAATTACTTCTAGTGATCAATATAGGTATTGTTTTATCAAAGTTTCAGCAATTACGCTGGATCTTGAGGAATTGGTTTCCCTTCCTTTCCTTTCCTTTCCATTATGTGATTCTTGTGAATTTGCTTGAAACCGGATGTTGGTTTCTTTTTGTCTTTTGATATTAGTATTTCTCTTGCTTTTCGATTAAAATAAGGATGAATGCGATCATTATCGTCGTCGAAATGAAACTTCGGGCTGTTCTATTCAGTGCCATCTACTTAAGGATTTGAAGTCGGTAAACATTTTTAGAGCTTTCAGGAGGATCTCCCTCCCTACTGAAAGTACTAAAAATTGTAACCACATTCGATATATTATCAGGTTTTCTAAATATTGGACCAAGGTATATAGAATACAAGATATTCCCATTACGAACCATGTTACCCTATTAGGTGACGTAATATTGTGAAATGTATATGAAAGTACGGCACAGAGAACACGATACTCTATCTCCTCTCTCTGACTTTCCTATAAAAATGTATATACATTAGTCACAGAATTACGTCATAGTTATCAGCTGCAATGTCTCAAAATTTTAATGGGAATACTTGTGTATGTACCTTGTATTGGACTTTAAAAAACACCCCTGACCTCATTATATGGAGAAAGCGAATTCAAAGTAGGGATGGCCGATACCGATACGATATTCGATGTATCGATATTTATCCGCCTACGATACAGGACTTTCATGGATGAAAAAGTGGATTTTTTTCCTCTCGTGATTGTATGAAACTGGTGCGTCGTGGAAAATAACTTCATATAAGAAAAATGTTCACAACAAAGCAATTATGTCCCTGAAAGAAGAAAACAGAAAAGTATATGCGAAATGAAGTAACTGATAATTCTCGGCCAGACCAGTTTTTTCGCTCTTGATTATGCGAAATTGGTGCGTCGTTGAAAATGACTTCCTAATGAGAAAAATCTTCACAACAGAGCACTAATATCCCTAAAAGAAAGAACGGAAGAAATAAATGAGAAATATGGTAACCGGGCTATCTGTTACCCAAGCGCGATACTGATAGCACTCGGCGAGACCACTTTTTTCCGCTCGTGATTGTGCGAAATTGGTGCGTCATGGAAAATGACTTCCTATGACAAAAATGTTCATAACAGATCACTAATGTTCCTGACAGAACGGAAAAAATATATGCGAAATATAGTAAGTAGGGTGTATGTTACCCAAGTGCATGAAAGTTGGTTTTTCGGCAACAAAAACGTCCCGAGGAAGTTTTCTTAGGCCGTTTGCACATCGAAAAACGAAAACGAAAACACTAAACCGAATAACACAAATTTTGTCCTAAACTAACAGAAATTTTACGCAATACATGTAATAAAATATTGAATATTTATTCTAATTTCAGTTTCAATAAAAAAATATCCATATTTAAAGCTTTAATTCAATTAAAACACATTCTTATGTTTATTCGTACGAGAAACATATTTTCGTTCCGAACTGTCAAGTATATTTTCGTTCCATACTATGTTCCACACACGAACGAATATTCTTTTCGTTCTTACATAACCTCATTTCCGTTTATTTACATTCGACACAAAGGCAACCCAACTTTTATTCGTTCGTTTTTGATATGTAAGCATAAACGAATTTTCGGTGTGGAACTGTTTATTCGTTCGTTTTCGCTTTTCGATGTGCAAGCGGCCTTAATCAGGAAAAGAGTATACCACTCGATAGTACTCGGCGAGACCTTTAATTTGATATGGAACAACATAGTATGCATTGTATTGTACTATATTTATACATATATAATAACAAATATCGTATCGACTATACTAATGATATCGATATTGGTGTATCGATATTTTTCCAACTATTAGCCATACCTAATTCATAGGGGGTTTACATTCCATTCCAGTACCTATTTAGAAGTTGCTTTGAGAGCAACTTGACTGTCCAAGCTGTTGGAAATCTCTTTATTGTTTGTGTAAGAGTTGAGAACATACCTTCTCACTTCTACGACCGCCTTGATTAATATCTGGATGACAATGACATGAATTTTAAGACACGAATCCTTACTGAATATACCCGCTAAAGTTTTTTTTTGAAAATTTACCAAAAACAAAAAGAGGATTCAATATTAACCCCTTTTCTTTACAAATTTAGAGTTATGGTAATCCCCAACAGATTAGGGAATTATCAGTGTTCAAAAAGAAATTGTTTGATCATGACAAGACTTCGCGCTATTGGATAATTCACAAGTTAGAATGAGTCTACATCTACGAAGGAGAAAAGTCACTTTCAATTCTCATTTAAAATTTTCCAGTCTCTCAATCCTTGAATTCATTGGCCGGGAATTATTAGTTCTATTTGAAGTTTTCTTTTTACATTTCTTCTCTAGCTGTTTGTAAACCAAAAAAAAAAGAAAGTAAATCAAGTCTCCACCCCGAACTTCCCCCTAACTAAAATCATTCAATTCGCTGACAACGATGCTACCATTGCCGTTCTCTTCTGTACCTCCTCATAGCGAAATTTTTCTTTTTCTTTTTGGTAGTCACTCTTAGCACCTGTTGCGCTTTTTAAAAAATACGCAAGGTAAAGCTCTTTTTATTTCTTTGTTTTCTGCTTCCTGTAGACATCAGAAGCTTTTTATGTTTAGTCGCGTGGGGTCCTCCTGATTTTTTTCGGTGTTTAGTGGGTGCATAAAAACTCCATCCATGCAAACTGAGTGCACGTGAGTGAAATACCGAAAAAAGCGCGATAAAATTTCTTTGCTCTTTTTGTTTTTTTGGTCTAGTTGTGATGGCCGGGGATGTTTACGTGTACTTTTTCGTACATAGCATCGGTGTGACTTCAACAATTTCGTGCGATTTGGATGCTAGTTGTGCTCAATTTGGTGTGTGTGTTATTTTGGTTTATGTGTTTTTTTTTCTTATGCAAATGTCAATGTTTGTCAACAGCACACGTTGCTTGTTTTGATGTTTTACACTGCCGATGATGGTGTGTTTATTACTTCAGAGGTGAAAAATAATAACAGATTTAAGAGATATTTAAAAGTACTTTTCTGTGTAGTGAATCGCTTTGTGGAGTTATGAAATTAGTACCTATATTATGATGGATGCCTGTAAGATGGTTGGAAAACTTTTTTTCTTTTTTTTTAAAATACAAATTTCAGAAATAATGTTTCAGTGTTTTTCAGATATAATCGGATCTATGAACTTCAATTGAATATGACCTAGTAGATGACCTAAAATATTGTGGTAAAGTAAAACGATCATAAATCTACTGTTAACCCAAACTCAGTGATTACTCTATGAAGGGCCGATCCATGGTATGCCCGATTCTATGCTTCTTGCCATTCTTCCGATTATATGTACATATCCAGCCAATACTCCAGTGACCAAACATCACTGACAATAGTTTTATATTGTACTTGTTTAATCTTTATAGTTTTCACATAATTTTATTAATTTATTTAATTTTAATTTTTATTTTTTCCCGGACGGGAATTGAATCCACACTTATTAGAATCGGTCAAAGATGGAGAATAGAAGAATTTTAAGAGCTTTTATTCTTAACGACTTTAAATTAAATCATAAAACAAGAAGGAAAATTATCTGTCTCGTTAGCTCAGTGGTAAGAGTAGTCGCCCGGAAATCGGAAGTTATCGGCTTCAAGCCCCGGACGAGGCCGTTGTTTTTTCCTCTTGTATTTATAATTTGATTTAGAATAGTTAAAAATAAAAGTTCTTAAAATTCCTTTATTCTCCAACTAATGTTATTAGTTTCTTATAATTAGTAGAATTAATAGCCTAACTAAA
Organism: Dioctria rufipes; assembly: GCA_963924295.1. Lineage (NCBI taxonomy): Eukaryota > Metazoa > Arthropoda > Insecta > Diptera > Asilidae > Dioctria > Dioctria rufipes. Next base: position 361,710,397 of record OZ002740.1, read on the forward strand.
TAAAGACTAATAAAAAATAAATGCTTTTCATTTTCTAACTCGTTTATACTCAAAAAGGTATATTTGACGTGAAGAACGCCACTGAAAGCTAAGAGCTTTGAAATGATTATTACGCCTCTCGATGAATTCGGATGAGCTCAACAATAATAATAACAGATTTTTTACTCGTTGTTGTTAATTATTCCTTGAATTTTAAAATAGTTGTTTGCAGTGCTAAATTGAAATAGTATTATGGAGTCAAGGAATTTGCATTTGAATAGCTTTATTAGTTATTGATTGATTAATTAACGCATCTTAAAATAATCGTATTATAACTAAATTTGTAAGGGCATTATGTGGTCAGGTAGTATCTGTTAGAATAAATTTGTTAGTATCATCCCCTTCGTTCTCAGCTATAGTATATCGATCCTCTTTAAAGTTTTTTCGAACTTAACCAACTTTTGTTTTGCCAAAATGTCACAGAGAATGATAACGATTTCCAATCTGATGTTAGAAGTATTCGTGCGCGCTGTCTAAATTAGGAAGCACTATAAATGCCCCTTACGAAAATTAGAAACTTGATGAAAGCCGAATAAACTTCGATCAGTTTTTGGACAGCCTTGCAATCTATGAGCCCGAAGTGGCAGAGGCGGAACTTTTTTTTTTTTAGTGCCCTTCGTTTTTCATCTTATAGACGGCAACAGGGTTCCTCCATATCAAATAGGCAATAGGTATGACATAATCATCACTAATTTTGTTGAAATTTTACATACTTGGGGAATTTCTGAAAAGAAAAATATGAATTAAAAATTTTCCTTCTACAGTGCGTATTTCGCGAGATATAGCATTTCCAAAAATTCAAGTATGTAAAATTAAAAAAAAAATGGTGATGGTCATGTCACACTTCGTGATTTTTGGTCGATTTGCTACAGAATGACGCAGCAGACAGTTTTTTGAGAATTTTTATTTTGGTTGTATATTATCTGTTATAATAAACGACATCGAACATTAAAAAATGAGTTTCGGTTGTCCTGGGAAGATCAATCATCGTGAGTCAGATTAAGAACTGGGATAAAATAAAATCTAGTGATGTGATGTATTATTATCATATTTCTTTTATAGTAAAATTCGTGGTTTTATGATATATAATATATTGTTCAATTTTGAGTATGATTGATGGTACTCCTTACCGCAAGTGTTCGCTCATTTACAATTTATTTTCCAAGTTTGTGTTAGTTGAACTATGTGTGATTTTTTTTTAAAGTAAAGTTACGGATTGCTTGATTAATTATTCAGTTTCATGGTTTCCCTCCCAATTAAAGCAAAGAAAAACCATATGGCGCCCATACTAATCTAAAGAACAGTAACCCCCCCCCCCCCCCCGCCCTCCTCCAACTAATCTAACTAGAGCCTTCTGTTACGTCGTGCAGGGCAAAGTAACATGATCTTATGGTAAAGTTGCTAGTTTTTCGTTTTTCTCAGAAGTTATTTTCCAGACCTAGCCCTCTGTAAACCTTTTAACATTTTAACATATTTTCTCAAATTCAAGTTATATGTCATGTGCTTCTTGATATAAATTGTTACTAATCCATAAATTCGGTCTGAAGTTATCGTTGATCGTATATAGGTTTTGATGAGGTTAAGCTTCGAAATACTTCTGTTGCCACCGCTTGCAACGGCGACTGGTCAAGTTAATAAAATTTGGAGAGCAATGACAACATTCGGCACAGGGGTAGATTCCTCCTCCTTTAATTCACATAATTAAAAAACAAAACAAAAAAAAACACCTCTCCCTTCACAAAAATTCAAAAGGAAAATAAATATGCTGGGCGCCAAGTGGTATCAAGGACTAAACAAAAAAATTAATAAACAAAGATTTAGTAGCAACAGAAATTACAGAAGCTCGGCTCAATAAATGAAAAGAAAGAAAATATAATGGAAATAAAAATGAGAGAATATTATTTAAACCACTCAAATTTTTTTTTAAATACCTAATATCAATTAAATGATTTCTAATAAATAAAAAAAAAAATCAATTAAATTTATTTTCCATCAAATTTGCCGATAGGGGAAAGCATGAATAATATCATAATTAAGTAAATGTACAGATGAAGAACGCATATCTGAAAAATGAAAACCTTATCAACATTAAGAAATATTGCTATTAACAGAAACGGTTCTTAATATTCAGGCACACACCTAAGTTTCTATCTTTTACCAGAGCAATGCAATGCCTCGCTCCAATATAAAATTAACGATGCCTCGACCTGATGCAGGGAAGCCCTCAATTTTTTTGTAGAAATTTACTGGACGTTTTTTCTAAGATTTATAATATACATTTTTGGAGGCCAACAACAATTTTTGTGCGTAGCCGTAGGCATGTAAATATGCAATAATAATTTTTTTTTAGAAATTTACAGAAAATATATTCGGTTGACTTTTTATCCACTTTGGTAGCCGATTGGAGTTATTTTCAGATACAATATTTTCATTTGTGCCATTGCCACTAAGCATTCATTTCTTCTGCAGTTGTCAGCCTCCAATAATGCATAAAACTTCTACGGAACAAATTTTCAGTAAATTTCTAAAGCCTCGTTTCCACTAATACAAATTTTCTTACCCGACAAGTTTTGAAACAAGTTGGGAACATTCTGTCTAAGTGGAAACGCTATATGAAAATTAAGACACATGTTGGCAACTTGTTCGATGTCGGCTGTGAAAACCCGCAGAATTTGTTGGGTGGATTTTTTCATTTACGTGGAAACGATTGCGATTCGATTCTCAAGTAAAGAATGTAAGAAGTTAATCGAACAAGTTGGCGAGCATTTAAATGGAAACTAACATGTCGGCTTCCAACAATGTCACAACATGTTGCTGAGCAAGTTGGCATAATTTGTATTAGTGGAAACGAGGCTTAAGAAATAATTGAGGCCTGTGTACATCAGGTCGAGGCATCGTCGATTTTATATTCGAGTGAGGCATTGCAAATTTTTTTAATTGACTCGCAACATGTATCTGACTTATGGTTTTCAATTTTCCTATTCGAGTCGTTATCTGTATATTTACTTATTTGTGATAATATGTAGTTAAACAATAAAATAAAGGAAAATCAAAATGAAATAAACTATAAAAATGTTTTTTCAACGAAAAAAACAAAAAAATCAAACTTATCTTTTTTTAATGTTATCCTCTGGGTTTTGTACCAAAACTAATCCAGACCATTTTCCCAATAGATATAAATTTTTTTCTAGAAAACCTTTTTTTTTCTTAATTACACCGTTTTTATAAAATCGCAATTGAAACTGCCTTTTAAAATGTTGTTTAATTTGTTTGATTGATTTTGTTAAAAAAAATGATTAAGTGCGTGGAAACCGCTTTTTTTTATATTTGCTTTCAAATTGTTCGAATTTCTTTTTCCAGGGCTTTAATGCATATTCGATCTTGACTTTGGGTTGCATGTGTTCACTTGATATAGCGCAAATTATCAGAAACCTTAAGTTTATTTAATAAATCGGGACGTTTGAGGACATACATAGGTTAGATTAGCTTATGTTTTCCTCTTCTGAGCCAACTTTTAACTCGGTAAGAGGTTTGGGCAAGATGTTTACTGTCTAAGCGTACTGCCATCCAATTATAGCTATATCTTAACTTAGGTTTTCTTATCAACACTTATTTTCTAAACAAGTAAAACTTCGTGCGCGTACTCCCTTCGTTTACATAACTTGTGACAATTTTTTACATAATAAAGGAAACTAAAGTAGTCTGGTGAGCACAGTCCAGTAAGAGACTTCCAGTAAGCTTTCTTTCATATTTATAACTTTATAATACAAAGACACGCAATAGCCGAAATTTTTTAAATTCCTTATTGTCATGGAATTCAGTTACAGCTTGCGGTATTGCTCGTATATCATGGAACGATTGAAATTATTCCTGCAGCGTCTATACCTGCACGGAAGCAGACGTAATCACCAACCCAATGTAGATAGTTCCACGTTCCACTAATAAAAATATAGGGCTAAGAGTGCCACGGTACCTACATGTAACCGCCGCCGATCAACAATCTGTAATTGAACAACTAAAAAAGCTAGAATTGGTCTACGACCAATTCTTATAATACCCTATTAGATGAATGCCCGTATAAAATTTCCTATGGTCATCGATCTATGCAAGTTTGATTTTTGAAGTGGTTTTTCGCATATATTTCTAGAACGGTTCATCGGACAGAAAAAATGATTATAAGCAAATTTACGATTTCGTATTCTGAAGAAGTTTTTAGTACAATAAAAATCTCTAGGACTGATCGTTTTCACAGTATATGTAAAAACCCTAAATTTTTATATGGCAACACCAACAAAGGATTGCCGGATTTAGTATATTTTTGAAATTTTATTTGCTATTATTATGAAAACACCATGTGCCAAATTTCAGCCATCTATGTCGATGCGTTCTCAGGCAGTGTCCAAATATTTAGGAGTTGCCCGATTTGTCTCATTTTCGAATTTAATTTTATTTTATTTCTTTAAAATCCGTGTGTAAGACGGACGGATGTTGCAGACGGACGGATGTTACAAACGGAATGACAAACTTAGTATACCCTATAGATTTTCCATTTTCTCCGACTAGTTTTGCATCTTCTTCAATCCTGTCCATTGGGGTATGCCGCTCAATTTTGGAGGCTCTGAACCATTTTTTGAACTGCAAATTTCTATCTCGCTCTAACACATCATCTGTTTCGCTCCAACCCCGAAGTGGACCTTGACCCCGGTGTAGGACGTAGTCTTGTACGATACGATAAACAGCTTCTCAAACAGGTCTGATAACAGCTAAACAGCTTTTCAAACAGGTTTTATATACAAACGGAGTTTTCGTTATCAACCACACAAGAATCCCCTGTGACGTCGATATCAAGGTCAAATTGTATCGTACAAGACTTAGACCTACATCGGTGCAGGTGCAGGGTCAGGTCCACTTCGGAGTTGGAGCGCAAGAGATGATGGAAAAAGTGGGCCAGAATCCCCATAGCACAACTACTTCGGAATGAGGCCAGATTCGAATAGACAATTATACTATATACTTCATGTATGGAAAGTTTGTAGCGTTGTATAGGGCCGCCATCTGTAAAATCATTAAACCAGGACAACGAGTTCAAAAGCCTCAGAATTTTTAGCTTGAAATCCGGATATTGTAGCCAGATAATTTTCTAATTTCACATCTTCCCATATTTATGTATTATAAAATTGGTCAGTTTACAAAAAACAGGCAAATAAAACGATGACAACGAATTAAATTAAATCTCTCTTTTATTTAGGAACAGAAATATATCTTCAAACAAGTAAAGAAGTAGGATTTGTCGAAGACCAATTCTTATGATACCCTAGATGAACACCTGTCTGTACAACTTTAATTGTTGAAATGGTTTTTCGCATTTATTTCTAGAAGGGCTCATTGGACAGTAAAAATCTTTATAAGAAATTTCATATTCTAAAGAACTTTTCAGTACAAAAAAAAAACCTCTAGGAAAGATAATTTTCGCAGTATACGTAAAAAACCTCAATTTTTATAATGCAACACCAAGAAGGGATTGCCCGAATTAGTCTATTTTTGAAATTTTATTTACTATTACTATGAAAACTTCATGAACCAAACGGACAGACGGACCATCGGACCGAAGGGCGGACATGCAAAAATCAATATAACTTTCAGTATTACGCGTGGGTGTCCAAACTATTATTTCTGTGCGTTACAAACGGAATGACAAACTTAGTATACCTACCATATGATTTCATCTAGAAATAACTATACTTCGAAGATCCACTTTGGCCATCAAAAATATTTCTAACGTTTTCATGACAATCAAAAATAACAATTTTTAAACCTATTATGAAATCTGTCACCCGGCATAGTCAAGAGAATAGCATAGTATTCGAACCATGTTACCTATACTGGCTTCGTGTGATTCATCCGACTGAGAATACTTGACAAGTCTTTGCCATTCCTGGCCGTTGTTAATAGATTAACGGTGAATAAGGTAGACGATGCTAGAGATGGTTTCACTCTTCCCAGTAAAAAGTCAAAAGGATATCCAGAGTTCGTTTGATATGTTTTTTTTTTATTTTTTTCTTATGTATAAACTTGAAGGGAATTTCGCTCTAGGAACGCGCAAAATTTGTATTTTTTTGAAGACCTAAGTTCTGGTTTTGAAACCCCTAAAATGATTTTCTTCGGAGAGCTATTATATAATTGGCATACGGACAGACCTTTGACTTCAAATGTTCATCTTCTTACTCTCCCCGTTTTATTTCACTGACCCCTCTGAAAGATAATTTAAAAAAGGCACTTTGTCCACGGCCCATCTAATTACATGCTTCAGAAATGCAGTAGAGAGGGCTAGACCAGATATCCTCCTCCTCCTTCTCATCCTCATCGTCTTCCTCCTCCTCATATAATCATCCGGACAAAAGCTTTTTCATGATTCTAATTTGATGCGCTTTCCGTTCATAAGAGCAGCAACAACAACAACAACAACAACAAGAAAACCAAAAGAATGAAAGTGCAAGAGTCTGCATCATGCACAGATAGACGGCAGTGGAAAAGTTCCACACACGTACATAGTATCTCTACATCCTAGAACAGAGTCGTCGATAAGAGTCGTCGACTTATGTCTAACTGTTTTTGTTTGAATGATTTCGTGTTTTGTAGCATTCAACACATTACCACCTCCCACTACTCGATAACCCCCGGCAGCCTAAATGCCAATCTCCAATCCTCAACCCTCTCGGTTGTCATTTTTCATCGGTTTTTTTCCTTTTTTTTCAGTTTTGGCTTGGCAAAATTTACCCGGATATGCATACTCTCCTCGAGGCTACTGGCTTACACGTGTACGTGAAAAGGTCACAAGTGTAGATAGATGCGCTTTGCGGGGTTTTACAACCCAGATCCAGAAGCCCAAAACCCCTCTGTTATTCGTTGTGGAGCGTCGTTGTCGGCTGTTTTGGGCTTTTCTATACTACGTGGATTCTGCTAGAGTAGAGATCACTACGGTCGTAGTCGCCCCTTTTTTTTGTGTGCGACGGAATTTTTTCGGAATTCGATGAAAGGAGTTAAGTGGCTTTAATTGTTCGAAAGCGAGAGGAAGTTTATGTGCCGGCATGTCCTGGCGCTTGTGAATATTCAATTGAGTACGGAATTTCAATTTTCTTTCTTTTGGTTTGGCTTTCACTTATCCTGCGGAGTGCCATTGCCATATTGATGGGATTCAATTGCGAGTGCATACCAAGGTAAATGTGCGGATTAATGGGATTCCTAATAGAAGTCGATATTGAGACTTCTGGGTGGTTTTGGTAGTTTTTGGTTAAGGGATAGTAATAGGATCGCTAGTTGTATATACATATGTAGTTATGTAAATAAAGTTTAATTTAATTAAGTGATTTTTTTCTTGTCTTTCATTTTTGTAAGAATTGACTCGATAACCGTCAATTTAACTAGTAATATTTTGCAAACTATAAGCTAACTTTGTTTTAAAAATATCTGTTCATATATTTTATTTAAATTATGCTTAGCCAGAATAAAACCAAGAATTTCCCACTCCAGGTAGAAGGGCGAATCCAAATACCTGAATCATGCTTGATCTAATATGAGTCATTCCTACATAGCTCATAAGATTCATTTTAATAAGTGCATATTAAAACTGTATGCGTAGAGGTTTTTCTGCAAGTCAATAACGAATATTTGTCTATTATGGAATATTATGGAAACATTCTGTATTCTTCAGAGTGCTTATTATTTTTTTGTTTTTTTTTTTAATTAATATTCATTTTTAGGGTGTCATACCCAAAGGGTAAAAACAGGAACCCTATTACTAAGCCTCCGGTGTCCGTCTGCCTGTGTGTCACCGGGCTGTATCTCATGAACCGTAATAGGTTGACAGTTGTAATTTTACAGAGTTTGTATTTCTATTGCCATTATAATATATATATGCCGTATATATATATAATAATAGTAAAAATAAAACTAAATTAAAAAATAAATGGGGCCCCCATACAAGAAACATAATTTTTCAGAGTCTTTTTCCTCGTTTTATTCTCAATCATTATTATCATCATAAGTAGGCGTTATTTTTTTCAAATGACGTGACGCCTACTATCATTTGAAAAAAGAAATAGAAAGTGCATAGTGTTAAATTTTGTACGATGGTACGGAACCTTTCGTGCGCGAGTCCCACTCGCACTTGTCCGGTTTTTTATTTTATTTGATTTTTCATGGTTGTAATGCATTTAATCTTCTTTAAGATCTTTATACCCTAGTATTACCCTAGATGAAATCTAAAGGTTATGCAAAGTTTGTCATTTCATTTTTAATACCTAGAAATAATGCTAGTAGAGAAAACTGGATTAGATACCCACGCATAATATTAACCCTTTCAGCGGTATCGTCGTACATGTACGTCCAGCTTCTGGTGTTTTTCAGATAGAGTATCGCTGTACATGTACTGTACATCCTGCCATGGTTCATTCCATTTTGGGCGGTTTTTTGGTTTTTTTTTTTACATAGTTCTATCAATGATATTGTGAAGTCCCAATATGGGCTTTACATAAAAAATGGGAGGTGCCGGTGTGATGGACAGGACTGGTGAACACAAAATTTTAATGTCAATATTTTTTTATTATTCACAAAATTTACCTTAGCCTAATAATTCAATCAAACCAAAAATGATAATTATAAAAAAAAATAATAAACTAATAAAATAATAAAATAATAAAATAATAAAACCAAACAAGAATTCAACTGATAAAAATAAAAAATCCAAAATAAAACGAACTCAAAAATCCAAAAAATCCAAAATAAATCGCGACTATTCCACGTTTAACCTGTAAAATATAAAAAAACCGAGATTAGAAGGAATCTCTAAATGAAATACAAACAGAATGAGCTTCATTCACTGCTCATTAAATTTGCCAGGTTCAAAACTACCTTAGCCTTGGGGGTGCTGAAAAAATATAATTTAATTTAAATATATTTAAGTAATAAAAAACTGGGTTCAATTCTTCCCTTCCTAATCAAGACTTAATTTCGGTTTAGCGCTTCCGATCTGTCTTGTCGACTGCTCAATTTGCAAGTGATTTGCTATTCCCAACAGCTCGCTATTTATAGCCGGGAATACAATGGGAGCAGTGCGTCTGTCGGTCGCTGTTGCCTTGACGCTATGCAGTAGCAGCGTGTCGCTATGGAGATTTTTTGTTGTCGTTGGCGTAGTGGAGATCTTCTTTGGTAAATAGAAGAAGAAGATAATGTACCAGCTGCCTGTGACACAAATGTCACTGGAGACGGCAGTAGCCGTAAACAATGGTGAGTTTTTTCATTTTTGTTTATTTATTTATTTGTGTTAATGTATTTTTATGTTTATATTTTCAGCTTTGCGGCTCTCGAGGAGGAATGCTGTGTTTCGTGGGAGTTGGATTCCACGGTTTTAGATAAGTAAACCTTTCATGTAAAAAGTCTCAGATCGGAATGATCTGAGATTTTTACTTTTTATTTATATTATGATTAATCCTGTTTTGTTTTCTTTTTAGGGATATTTATATAAGGCCAAAGGCCTAGAAAAAATAAAAAGGGCCTGTATAAATACAGGTAATGCCTATCAAGTGCCAGGAGTTGCTGTGGCACTTGATATGTACAGTGAGTGTTTTTTATTTTTTATTAATGTTTTTTTTTAATTATTGTTCCGCGACGGAACATCCTCCCGCCTCAAAAAAAGATGTGGCTGAATAATTGTTTTTTTTTTGCTATTGAATAAATTTTATATTTACTTTTGGTTAGTCTTTTATTTAATAATCCCTGTTCTGTTGGTTCCATTATTAATTTTTGTTAGTACCAGAATTAAAAAGAGGTTTTTTTGTATTTAAAAACTTACGTTTTTTAACTTGTAGGCGTATGCGTATTTTTCCGTTTGATGTTTTGATGAAGCGGAGCGTGTCGCCTTCATCGGTTTGCACCCTGAAGCATTTTCTTGCTGTCAAGGCCTTTTCCCAAGGTATGGGCTGCTTGCGGATCTCACTCCATAGAAGTGGATCAATTATAAAATTTGTCGGAGGCCGAATTGCGTCCTGAAACAGTACTGCTGTTCGTGGTTGTGATTGTGTCTTGTCTAGGCATGATGCCTCTGGACGTGACTCTATCGCAATTGCCTTAACTTCTGGAATTGCTTTGTCTGGAGCTGAGCTGGGACCTGGTTCATTAGCTACCCCTGCTGTTTTTGGACGTGATTTTTTGAACTCCTTTGGCGCTAAGCTGGCACATTCTACACTATTTTTTGTCTCATTTCGACTTGTTGTTGCCTGTGGTAGTTTGGCTTGTTTTGGTACCTGACTGGGATGTGGTTCATGTATTTTGACTGGACATGAACGTCGTTCTTGCGGCGGTTTCGAATTCGGAGCTTGTGGGAGTATCCGTGCCTTTTTCGGTGCCGAATTGAGACATTCAATACGATTTTCACGTTTTGTCCCAGTTGGGGGTCGAATACCTGGGCCTCGTGCGAGTGCCTGTACCTGTTTGGTAGCAGGGACTGCCTCGAATGGAGGCTTGAATACTCTTGGTGGTTTAGGTATCTCAGTTTCTCTTAACTTGTCCTTTATTGGAATTGTCTCTAGATCGGGAATGTCGTCGATCCAAAGACAGTCATCCAAGCACGGTAGTGAGTCCATTTCCCAATAATTTTGTACAAAAAAAAATAATAAACGAATAATAACTAAAAACTTTAAGTAACTCAAAAGGAAAATAATAAAAACTAAAAAATTAATAAGAATTATACAAAACTATAATGGCAGTCCGCTTTACACCATGTGCGATTGTCAAGTGATGATGATTTTCAGATTTGAACTGAAGTTGGCTGAATTTTGTATTGCTGTTTTATGCTTTATTTTGTTTAATTAAGGCCCACACGCTTCATTTTTGAATTGAATAATGTGATTCGGGGATAAATGTATATATTTGTGGTGTAGTATTAATTTATTATTTATGTTAGTAATATTGTACTATTTAATTTGGCACTGATATTACGAAAAGTTATTGTGTTGAGAAAAACAAATGTCGTGCTTCGTTATGCCCGTGTGGGATCGTTTGTGCTTCGTGTGGGATGTTATTTATTTTTGATTTTTAATGTGAAAAATTTTGTTGAATTATATTTTTGTTTAAATGGGTAACTTGTATAATTTAATAATTGGCCGAATTATTTGAGTATTCTGTGTTTTGACAGTTGCTACTCTGACCCTTTTGTCCTGGCCTGGGTTGATTTTTATTATTCGACCTGTCGGCCATTTTGTGGCTGGACAATGATGATCTTGTATTAAAACTAAATCATTTATTTTGAGGTTATCTTCTGGTTTTTTCCATTTTTTACGAGCTTGTAAACCTTGAAGATATTCTTTTGACCACTTTTTCCAGAATTGATCTGTCAACCATTGGACATATTGCCAACGTTTGAGGGAAGTTGTTTTATCAGTGATAGACAGTTCTGGAATTGTCTTTAAATTTCGACCAATTAAAAAATGCCCAGGAGTTAAAATGTTAAAATCGCTTGGATCATTGGAAAGCGGTGACAGAGGTCTGGAATTTACGCAAGCTTCGATTTGACAGATTACGGTTGACAGTTCTTCAAAAGTTAAAATGGCGTTTTGCAAGGTTCGCTTCAAGTGGGTTTTTACTGCCTTAACTCCTGCTTCCCATAATCCACCAAAGTGTGGCGCTGACGGTGGGTTGAAATGCCACGTAATGCTTGCTAGTTCTGTGACAGTAGAACTGTCATGTGGAAATGTCTTCAAAATGGTTTTAATTTGATTAGACAATTCCCTGCTTGCGCCGACGAAGTTCGTGCCGCAATCGGAATAAATATGGGCGCATAAGCCTCGGCGGCTTATGAATCGCTTCAATGCAGCGATGAATGCCGCTGTCGTCAATTCCGACACGACTTCAATGTGAATGGCTTTGGTCGCCATGCATACAAAAATGCTTAGATATCCCTTGATGATTTTAGCGTTTCTTAATTTTGACGTTTTAATGTCAATGGGACCGGCATAATCGACGCCAGTGTGTTCGAAGGTTAATGCAGGGGTGATTCGTGATGATGGAAGGTTTCCCATAATCTGTGTAGATGGCGTTGGTTTTGTTTTGAAGCAGGGGATGCATTTTCGTAACTGCTGACGAACGGTGTTTCTGGCGTTAAGCAGCCAGTATTTGTTACGTAATAAATTGAGGGTAAGTTGTATACCTCCATGTAATGCACAATGATGAATGTTATTAATGATAATCCGTGACACATGATGGTCATTTGGTAGGATGATTGGGTGCTTTTGATTGTAGGTCAGTATCGAATTTTCGAGTCTGCCGCCGACTCGGATTAATTGCTTATGGTCTAAATATGGATTAAAAGTGAGAATGCGGCTTGTCCTTGAAATTGGTTTATTTGATTTAAGACAATGGAACTCATTTGGAAATGCTATCTGCTGTACAATGGATATGATAATATTCTCAGCTTCTTGTAATTCGGAGTATGTGAGATAGCTAGACTGCTTAATTGTGCTTTTAGATTTGCAGTTGTTAAAAAACCTTTTGCAATAAGCGACAATTCTTACTAATTTAGGGAATGAGGAATACCTTGTCAACCATTCAATTTCTAGGCCAGTGCAAGTCAATGCCTTGACTGTTCGGATCTCAAGTTCAGAGCACTTGTGAAACGTGGGCTGTTTTGGCCAATCTTCTCTGGATTGCTGTAACCATGATGGTCCGTTCCACCAAAGCTTGGATTCGACAAGTTCGTCCGGGTTTCTGAAGGGCAGTTTAACCTGATACTGACCTTGTTTCAAGCGCTTATGTGATGCTGTATATATTTCCTCACATAGCTCGTCATCGGGATTTGTTATTTTCCTTGGAATTTCCTCTATCTCCCAAAATTTTCTCAACTGTTGCTCTAGCTGATATTCTGGTTCTATTTGAACAGTGAACGTCTTAACTGTGCTGGGTTTTTTGCTGCTTGTACTTCCCATTAGGATCCATCCTAATTGGGTATGCTGAGCAGTTGGATCTCCAGGGGCGCCCTTTATGACTCCGCTCTCAATGATTTCGGCGTATACATCTGCTCCCAGTAGTAAGTCTATTTGACCAGGGTTGTAGAACCTGGGATCGGCGAGTAGCAGATGTTGCAGATAGAGTAATTTTTTGACATCTATGGTGTCAGCTGGTACGAAATCTGTGATCTTCTGCAATATCAGAGCGTTGATCTTGGTTTCAAATTTCGTGTTGATTGATTTCATCTTGAATGATGTTTGTGCCTTCACGTGGGCGGTTTGAGTTTTTCCTAACCCGCTGACTTTGACGTGTGTTGTTTTTCGTGGTAGCCTTAAACGTTTACTGGCAGCTTCAGTAATGAACGATACTTGTGAGCCCGAGTCTATTAGAGCTCTCATTGTATGGGTTTGTCCGTCTGGACTCTCTATATCGACTAACGCAGTTGACAATAATGCCCTACTGACGTTTGTCGAAAAGAATGACTTTGTTACTGGCTCATTACTGTCGTTAGGCTCTTTAAGTTTTATTTCAGATTGCTCTTGGTTATGTGTGGATAAATTCTCTTTTTCTAAATGGATGAGAGTATTGTGCCTCTTGTGGCATTGGAGGCATGATTTTTTGCTTGGGCAGCCATTGAGGTTATGTCCTGACGAAAGGCAGTTTTTGCATAACCTGTGATTATTTATAAAATTTAATCTCTCCTTTGGAGATAATTTTTTAAACGAAGAGCAGTGAAAAAGAGTGTGATTCTGCTTGCACATTGAGCATGTGTGCGATTTGTTCAAAAATGTGTAGGCATTTTTGTTGGTATAGTTTCTTTGGGATGCACTAGTGTGCGCCTTTGAGGTTTGATACCCGCTGCGGGGATCTCGAGTACGAACACGTGCCTCGTTTTGGTTTTTGTACTGACGTACATTTTCTTGTGTCTTAGTATTTTGACACTCTTGGATTGCTTCTAGAGTGCGGAACCTTGTCTCTAGAAACGTTGACAGATCGGAATATTTGGAAATTTCGTTTCTTGTTCCTTGCTCATGCTCCCACAATTGATGTGTTTCTGGAGGGAGGCGTTGAACAAGATGGTATATCAGTATGGCGTCCCAATGTTCAACTGGAAGCCCTAGATATCGAAGCTCATGAAGACTCTCTTCTGTTTGATCGAGAAGGGAGCGTATGGCGTGAGCTGATTCGGCTTTTATAGGTGCTTGACTAAGTAATGTTTTTAAATGAGTGTTTACTAGTACTCTCTTGTTTTCGAATCTTTTTTGTAAGAGTTCCCATGCCTTGAGATAATTCGCATCGATTACCTCGAATTGGCGTAATAGGCGTTCTGCTTCCCCCGTAACGCTAAGTTTTAGGTAGTGAAGTTTCTGAACCTTTGATAAGTTTGGATCTTTGTGGATCAGCGAATTGAATAGATCATGGAACGTATGCCATGTCTTGTAATTGCCATCAAATATTGGTATTTGTATGGGTGGAAGCCGAGTCTCAATTTTTGGTAGACGTACTGTCTGTGTGGCAGGTTGTTCTCTAGTATGAGGTAACGTTGGGAACGACTCCTCTAGCTCTTGTGACAACTTTGACATGAGATTGATATATAATTCTTCGGTCTCTTCGTATAAGTTGCCTTTGGCATATTCGCTGTCCACGCCGTTTTCGGTTGACCAGATTGCTATATGCGTCTCTGTAAATGCTTGCCATAGCTTTTCAAGAGATTGAATGCGAGTAGCATAATATTTCTTTCCTTGTTTGGTTTCTGAATTTGCTTTGCCATGGTTAATTCTGGCTTTATCTATTTGGTCGTTTAGACCCTTTTGAGTGAGAATTAGAATATCAACATCCGCCATTTTGTTTTCCCAGTCCTATCCGGCTCTTGAAGGACCAATGTGAAGTCCCAATATGGGCTTTACATAAAAAAAGGGGAGGTGCCGGTGTGATGGACAGGACTGGTGAACACAAAATTTTAATGTCAATATTTTTTTATTATTCACAAAATTTACCTTAGCCTAATAATTCAATCAAACCAAAAATGATAATTATAAAAAAAAATAATAAACTAATAAAATAATAAAATAATAAAATAATAAAACCAAACAAGAATTCAACTGATAAAAATAAAAAATCCAAAATAAAACGAACTCAAAAATCCAAAAAATCCAAAATAAATCGCGACTATTCCACGTTTAACCTGTAAAATATAAAAAAACCGAGATTAGAAGGAATCTCTAAATGAAATACAAACAGAATGAGCTTCATTCACTGCTCATTAAATTTGCCAGGTTCAAAACTACCTTAGCCTTGGGGGTGCTGAAAAAATATAATTTAATTTAAATATATTTAAGTAATAAAAAACTGGGTTCAATTCTTCCCTTCCTAATCAAGACTTAATTTCGGTTTAGCGCTTCCGATCTGTCTTGTCGACTGCTCAATTTGCAAGTGATTTGCTATTCCCAACAGCTCGCTATTTATAGCCGGGAATACAATGGGAGCAGTGCGTCTGTCGGTCGCTGTTGCCTTGACGCTATGCAGTAGCAGCGTGTCGCTATGGAGATTTTTTGTTGTCGTTGGCGTAGTGGAGATCTTCTTTGGTAAATAGAAGAAGAAGATAATGTACCAGCTGCCTGTGACACAAATGTCACTGGAGACGGCAGTAGCCGTAAACAATGGTGAGTTTTTTCATTTTTGTTTATTTATTTATTTGTGTTAATGTATTTTTATGTTTATATTTTCAGCTTTGCGGCTCTCGAGGAGGAATGCTGTGTTTCGTGGGAGTTGGATTCCACGGTTTTAGATAAGTAAACCTTTCATGTAAAAAGTCTCAGATCGGAATGATCTGAGATTTTTACTTTTTATTTATATTATGATTAATCCTGTTTTGTTTTCTTTTTAGGGATATTTATATAAGGCCAAAGGCCTAGAAAAAATAAAAAGGGCCTGTATAAATACAGGTAATGCCTATCAAGTGCCAGGAGTTGCTGTGGCACTTGATATGTACAGTGAGTGTTTTTTATATTTTATTAATGTTTTTTTTTAATTATTGTTCCGCGACGGAACAGATATTATATATGTGTATAATTATGTAAGTATAGATATAGGTGTAGGTAGGTATATATATTATATATTATAATGAATATTGGTAAAAAAAAAATATATATATATCAGACCTGTAAAATTCCAAGTACAAGTACCAGTACTCGTACTTAAAAAATTGTCAAGTACAACTCCAGGTACTGGTATTGGTACTGATTAGTTCCACATATCAGCTTTTAATTACCTTTATAAGTACCTACCTAAGAACGCACGTAATAATGCCATACGGCCAAGTACATACTTAAGTACTTGAAAATTATTTAAGCACGCCTTCCAATAATAAAAGTTCAAGAGCTTTCAAAAACTCAAATCAGAGATTTTGAAAAATCTATAGTCAGCTAAATGACTGGATGAGGTTCACATTTATGAAATATCATAAAATATGTTGCAAAAATATAGGAAATGATACAGAATCGTATTTCTAATTTTGGAAGTTGTTTATATAGTATACATGAGTTTGCCTTTAGTAAAACAAGCTTTTTAGATATCTCATCAGATAATTATTGCCTTCGTGGAGCATTTACAACACCTGCGATTGCCAACCTTCTCGACAAAGGATATCAATTTAGCATTTCAATTTTTGTCCTATTGTTACTCATATACATACATATATATAAAACAGATTAACTAATTTAATTTATTCAAGAACTTGAAAATAAAAATCACTGCACAACGACTGTAATTTAATTTTTGTGTGGAAAATCATGACCGCTACTGTCACTGCTATATTAGAACTTCTGTTATTAGAAGGCGTTTATATAATTTACAAGAGCTGAAGACTATTACTTGCAAATTTTTAAAGTACAAGTTCTGGTACTTATACTTTAAAAATTTTCAAGTATGAATCCAGGTACTGGTACTGATAAGTACCAATGTACGTAAGTACAGTGAAACCAATGAAACCAGTTCAAAAATCAAACTTGCATAGATGGGTGACCATACGAAATTATATACAGGCATTCATCTGGGGTATCATAAGAATTGGTCTTACAAGGAGGGGGTCCCTAGTCATCATCATCATCGATTTCGTCCAAATTGTCAGTATAAGTAGGGCTTGACCAGAAATGAAAGTGGCGCAAGTGGGAGCTCGAGATGACCAAACAAAACCGAAATAATTCATAATGTAGGGGAGCCCGGGTTTTTGTAGGCTTACCCCTTGGAAAATGCTCAAATTTGCAAATTTTCGCGGAAGTTATTGTGGTTAAATTGCAACAGAATTTGAACGAAAGTGCCAAATTCATTCGGGTAAAATGCCGACCACGGAGAATGTATGTTGATTTATGATTCTGTAAGTAGCATTTACATGCGTTTTGAAAAATCGCCGGTAGATGGCGAAAAGTGAGTATGCAAAATTTTTATAGATTTAATTTTTTAAAATAGGTAAATGACATTTGATCTTCCTGAAATTTTGTACAGATAGTTTCTTAGTAGAAGCGCATCCATAAAATAAAACAGAAATTTGGATTAATCTATAAGTTGTAGAAAAATATTTCGAAATGAATTTCGCAACTTAACCAGAATGGGAGGGAAAATATGTTCAAAAAATCAAAAAAAAAAAAAAAACAGCCTTACAAAAAACTAGCAAATGGAATTTTGCAAATCGGATAATATTTACCCCACCTCCGGAATAAAATACCCTAATTCGTGAAATCAGAAACTTTTTCCCATTGGTATATATGAATGACTTTTTGACATTGAATATATCATTCCATTTTGATGAGATTTTGTACGAATATTCTACACAGATATTGGAATATAAAATAAATACCATCACTCCCGGAACACTTTTTTTATAATAATATATGGTGGTGGGTTACTGATCTGTAACCCACTGCTGTACAAATCTCGTAATAGTTTCACAAAATCATAAAAACTCACAATGAGTTGAGCAAAAAGAATTTTGAAAATTGGTTGGAATTTGCCCGAAAGATAAACGGTGGTAGCTTTACACTATATGCAGCTAATTAATTCGAGTTGAAAGTAACTTAGCAAACCTCGCAATATTGTTTTGGAAAATGCTCCTAAACTAATTAGAATAATGTCTTTTGGTTTTTTGCATATGAAATATAACAGATTATAGATAATTGTCACGAAAATAAGTGACTTAAATGTTGCGAATATACCCGCAAGATGGCAATAATCAAAGTTTTCCGAAAAGTGTTAATTTTAACCCCGAGGTCACCTACATTATGCATTATTTCGGTTTCGCTTGGCCATCTGGAGCTTCCACTTGCGTCACAAGCAATTCCTGGCAAACCCAACATATACTGTCAATTTGAATGAAATCGGTAGAGACCCTATCCTTGTTAGACTAATTCTACCTACTTTTTTTTTTCATTAATATAAACCATTTCCGTATTAAAACTAAATGTTAAAGCACACAATTTTTGTTATTAGCTTGAAATATTATTATGAATTACCAAGCTAATAACAGATTTTTGCAATAAATGATTTCCCTTTATATGTGACAACTTCCTTTCTGTCAACATTTTTCATACTTTGAGGCTGCACTAATCGCTCGTAACATAATAAGCATATTTTATGCTGGCTTAACTTTTTGCAGGCTGTCATCAGTCTATATTATTGGAGTCTGTGAAATTAACTTAACTTAACTTAAATTATGATGTTTACCCGTCTGATGGGGGCATTTTTCTGGCTTAAAACATTTTTGTATGGGAAAGGCCTGCAGCTAGCAATCAATATTATATTGAAATCTGTGATTAAACCAAGAATCTATGATGATTTACTACTTCTTATATTACATATAATAATCAATTTGGAAAACTATCTGTTTCTTTAAAAGTAGGGGACTGACTATCATCAATGGTTTTGATCAAAATACCTTGTAAATAATTTTGTGGGATTCTTTCTGAACTGGTAGTTTTTTTTTGCATTTTTTAAAGATGATTGCGGTTTTCTATGATTATGATTACACATTTAAATGAAAGATGACATGGAAAATAAGAAGCCAGTACAAAATCATTTTTAATAAATTTGTAACATTTTGTCAATTTACAAACAACAATGCGTTATCTGCAAATCTCCCAAATCATTTTCAAGAAATCAAATAAAACAAAAAATACATAAGGGGATGAAGAACCTTGGTATTACGACCTTAAAAACGTTTTATTTTTTTCCTTTCAATAGTCTATATTTCGGTCCCTTGATTGGGCCATCTTCAGGGCATACAGTACTGTAACAAAGTATTTCAGCATCATGGGCTTATTTCTAAATTTTTAAAAAATATGTACTTACATTTGATAAATAATATTACATTAATGTTACGAAAATTTTTTTTACACATGAAACAAGGTAAAAAACTAAACACGGTAGGTACATGTATGAAACAAATTACTAAATAAATAATTAAATAAATAAATATATAAGCGTTACACTAGTCGGTATATACGTCGTCAATAATAATGTAAAACTAAATGCCTATGCTGTAATGTGAGTCTATTGTCGGCTAATCCCGGCTCTGTGCTTTCTCTTTGTGTATGTTAATCAAATGTTTATATTGATGGTTAATGTATGCCGTTTCAACTTTAAAATTAACTGCTTCTGGTTTGTGATATTGTATGTGCAGGGGTTCTAAGTTTTTCCTTTTTCTCCAATATTTTTCCTTACTCAGAATCATTACCTTGTCGAAATCAAACTGGTGTTTTTTATCCATGGCATGTTGTAGGCATGCTGTCTTATAATATGTGGGTGCCTGATTATCAATTTGGCGTGTGGCTGACTTAAAGTGATTTTTATGTTCCCTGATCCTAGTTTTTATATCTCTACCTGTCTCCCCTATATAATATCTGTCCACATTCACAGTTCATCTTATAAACGACGCCACAGCAAGGTGTATCAATTTTAGTTTTAGTGTTACGAAAGAGATGATTTAAATTTCTTGTTGGTTTTAACCCAAGCCTGATGTTGCTATTAATATTCATTAATTTGTTTGCTATATTTTCTGTGACGTTCGGGATATATGGAAATCTTTTCTATGTTACGGTTTCCTGTTCTTCATTTCCGAATGGATCTTGTCCATTATTTACTGCCAACGTTTGTTTTTTGTATTTGACCTTATTGATGATGCGTGTGGTGATATGTTGTGGTTAATTATTGGCGCGAAGTATTTGGCGGATAACCTCGTAATTTTTTGCGTGTAGATGCGTATCGTTTAGCCTAATAATTCTGTTGGCTAGGGCATATCCTATGTTTTGTTTCATGCTGTTGGGGTGTGCAAAGAGGTAGTTTAAGATTCTTCCTGAAGCCAGCGGTTTCATGTACCAGTCTACTTCTATGTTATTTATGCTTCTCTTAAGTGTCAGGTCAAGAAAATTTATTTTGCCACCTATTTGTCATTTTAGTGTAAATTTCAAATTTTCATGTGTATCATTGAAAATTTTTATTGTTGCATCTATTTGTTCAGATTTCAGGAGAATGATTAGGTCATCAACATATTTCTTGATTATTTTGGGCCTTTCGGTGAGCTTCTCTATTACGGTATCTATGTGGTCATCCATTACAAACTCTGTTAAGATACTGGATAGACTTGATCCCATAGCGAGTCCATTTATCTGTTTGTAATAGTTATCATTATATAGAAAAAAGACGGCTTCTATTATACAAAATTTGAGAGCTTTTAGAAAAACCTTTCTTGAAAGGCGTGTATGTTGTTTTATGAGTGGCCATCTTTTTAAGACACTACGTAACGCCTCTGCATGTGGAATATTGGTGTACATGGATACTACGTCAAGGGATATAAAACATTCACCTTTCCCTGACTTAATTGTATTAATGTATTCCTTAAATTCATATGAATTACTAATGTTGTATCCATTATCAGTTTTAGCCTTGGATAATATTTCGCTATGGAATTTAATCAGTTTGTACGTTGGTGTGTTGATGGTAGATACTACTGGTCTTATGGGAGTGCCTTGAGTAGTCTTATGCACTTTTACATTACCATATATACGTGGAGGAATGGCATTTTTGCTCATTAGGGTTTCTTTTTCTGCCTTGTTTATATATTTCTATTTGTGCATTTCATTGATTAATTCATTATTACTTTTAACAAGATCCTGAGTTATCCGTCGTGGGTTACTCGTGATAATTTGATACGTGCTGTTGTCTGATAGATGTTCAATCATCTTATTGTGATACATTACCCTATCTAATATGACCGTTTTACTTTGTTACAGTACTGTATGCCCTGAAGATGGCCCAATCAAGGGACCGAAATATAGGTTATTGAAAGGAAAAAAATAAAACGTTTTTAAGTTCGTAATACCCAGGTTCTTCATCCCCTTATAACTTTAAAACGACCAGGATTTATCGTATAATAGCAAAAAATACATGTTTCCCTTTTAAAATTATTTGTAATTTGATTGCTAAGGTAATACGAACCATCCCCTGCCCTTTCATCTGAGTTCGATGTTTCTAAGGGGCCTCAGTGCCTTTTAATAATGTAATATAAAGGTGGTTATCGTTTAAGTGTTGATCGGTTATTGCAAAATGTGTAACCCAGAAAAACAATTGCGAAGCAATTGATTTCTGTAGGGTATCGACCTGTAAGGTATCGATTGTTTACCATTGCAAGAACTGATCAACTTTAAATTAATAACAAGTAAAAAAGCTAGAATTGATGAATATTCGTATTTCTTTTCTGTACAAGTTTGATTTTTGAAGTGGTATTTGGTACATATTTCTATAACGGTTCGTCGGACAGAAAAAATTATTTCAACCAAATTTATTGGATTTCGTATTCTACAGAAGTTTTTAGTACAATATAAATGTTTAGGACTGATCGTTTTCACAGTATACGTAAAAACCCTAAATTTTTAAATGGCAACACCGAGAAGGGGTTGCCCGATTTAGTATGTTTTTGAAATTTTATTTACTATTACTATGAAAACACCATGTAACAAATTTCAAACGAAGATTTTGTATGGCAACCCCACGAAGGAGTTATCCGATTTATCTCATTTTCGAACTTAATTTTACTTTTTTTTTTAAATTCAATGTACAAAATTTCAGCTTTCTAAGTATACGCGTTCTCTAGTTATCGTGCGTACAGACAGACGGACGAACGGACGGGCAGACGGACGGACAGACGAATATGCAAAAATCAAAATAACTTTTAATATTATGCGTGGGTGTCCAATTCATTTTGCCATACTATCATTATTTCTGTGCGTTACAAATGGAATGACAAACTTAGATTTGATCTAGGGTATAAAAATGCACTAATTCCGCTAATCCTACAATATGAACCAACATAAGAAAGTAGGTCATAAATTCATCAGATATTTTATCAAATTCTGGG
Organism: Dioctria rufipes; assembly: GCA_963924295.1. Lineage (NCBI taxonomy): Eukaryota > Metazoa > Arthropoda > Insecta > Diptera > Asilidae > Dioctria > Dioctria rufipes. Next base: position 361,732,841 of record OZ002740.1, read on the forward strand.
AAAGGAACGCCCCTTGTGACCTGTTTAAGTTACATAACTAACTACATACAATCAGAGAGTTTCCTTGACAATGCGGGCCTCATTGATGTACATATATATATTGGCCATAAATCAATTTTCTTATACGAACTCATACTCTCGACCATTCACTTTGTGCCTAGAAGAGTCAGGACTCAGGACGGAAGGACATTCTCACATAACAATTTACACAAAAGTTATAAATGCGGTTGTATTCTAGAAAGATTTGCGAAAGCGAAAATTTTGCAACTTTGCACAAGAAGTGCGGCTGCTAAAGTTAAACTTAATAACAGCAAAGTACCGCACATCCAAACAGTTTTCATGAACCTTATCGGGGCTCAGTGATTATGAAGCATCGAAGAAGATGTAACAAGAAGCTTCCAGCTCCTTTTAAGGAACCCATTACTCATTTGCATAATCCCTTTAAGATTAAGGTGTCATCCTCTGCCACTGATATAGTCTGTTTTGTAAGCGAGAGCCGGAATAGGTACGTTAGGTACTTGCACCGCATTCAACTTTGGCACTCACTCCTTTTTTGGGGTTGCGAGAATCTTTTAAGGCTGCTGCTTATGCTGTGTGTGCTTCTGTATGCCAACTGATAAGATTCTGAGAAGGATTATCTGTCCTTGGTCCGAAATAAACCGTTAATGACACTTTGAACGAGATTTCATTTTCTACGGAGTTGAGTTGCTATATACCTGTTTTATTTGCTTCTTTCACAGTTTTTATGGTTAGCATACGAATGATATTTGGGTAAGAATTCAGGTGATCAATATTCTACCTGGGAAAGAGATATTTATATGTATGTATGGATGTACCTACATTGACTTTTATTATTGAAATTGAAAAGTTACGCAAGTATTGGGTGTCAGTTTATTTTGGAAAAATATTCATCCATTTCTGGTGTAATTTTTTGTTGGAATCTGTATCACATCCTGCCTGAGTTACAATACATTAAGGCAGAAACACATCCAAGCAAGCCTCAGGTCTGGCCTCTCTCAGGCTACCTCGCATCTGAGAAATGAAAACAAAATGATACCACCGGGTTCGGTGCTGTCACTGAGCCCGTTTAGTCCGGTGACACACGATGATACACACGCTATACACCGTACTAAAAACTGGTTTTCTTAGCACATTTTAGAACACTTTCTTGTATACCTCAATTTAGAGCAGAGGGTTAGGGCATGGCCACAACAGCGCACCGCACATCGCATCGCCCTGAGCTTGGTGTGCGATGATAAAATTTATTCCTTATCACAAAGAAATGGCCACAGTAGCGAACCCCACTTTGCATCGCCCCCTGCACCAACCATTGGACTGAGCCTAGCACTGCACACAGGAAATGAGTTGTTATTTCTTTTTTACGGTGCGCCGCGTAGCATTTATCCCGATTAGGGTTAATTTTATAGATTTAACGATGAATTTAGTAAATTATCTTCTGTGGTGTACTTTGGTAACTTTTAGAGCGAGTAAATTCAGTAGATTTATATATGACAGTGAAATAAAGATCCTCTTGGTCCTGCTTTCTTGGATGCGGAAAGAGAAAAACTGCAATACTTTACGAAAAAGGAAAATACTCTCAAGATGCGGATAGAGAAAGATATAGACGACAACATCACATATTTTAATAGCCTGCTAGCATGTTAGATCATTATCTCCTTGGCAAAAAATAAGACTTCAAACTAAAGTTATGCAACTTCTCGTGGAAGAATTTCATGATCACGATTTGAAGCCTAGTAAGGGGATGTTGGGAGGACTGCTGGACTGGCTCTTCTCATTGCTCTCTGACGTATGGGCTGGATTCGGAAAACCCTCTGGCCAGTATGTCACGTGATGCGATGGTACCTGATTTTCGTTTTGGGCGTCGGTTATCTATGAACTTTCCTGGAAAGGAATGTGGACTGAGGGAAGTGCCTTATCGAGGACTAATGAAAGGGCTGCCGTTTTGGCGAGGGCTGGCTCTAATTCTCCGTTCCTCGTACCGGAGCCCGGCGCAGACGTTGCCACCTCGAGTATCAAGTCTGCCATCAAAGCGGATTTGTAGGAATCATCAGCAGAGATGGGAGAACCTGAGTACATGTAGGTGCACAAAACCGGCCTTAGCTCACTTCACGCTCATCTAACACGGATAGGAGTTGTCGACAGCCCTGAGTGTCTGTCCTGTCTGAAGGAGAGACTATGACAACCGAACAGTTTTTGTTTGCTTGTCCAGCTTTCGCCCGGAGTAGGCTGTATACTCTAAAGTCTGCTCTTCTACCTGTAGATGATATGAAAAACCTTCCTCACGATGACCTGATGTGCTTCATTACGAGGACACGAAGGTTTTGTTGAATGGGCTTCTATAGCAGCACAATGGGCCGTCATGGTCTCCGTGCTTGGGATGGGTTCTGCTGTCTGCTTGCCTTATAAAAAAGGGTAATCACCCATTTATTTATCGGAATGAATTTTCAGCGATTTTGCCCTGTAGAATGTGGAAAAGTCTGAATATGCATTCGAAATAGCCGATGGGACAGAATCCCTCCTTTGAGACATCTATTGGCAACCACTTTTACTACCTAGTCTTCGCCCAAGTTAGCTGTGACTCTCCGACTTCCAAACATTGTTTTTATCCATTTGACTAAAAAGGATTTTGGTGGCTTCATTCTCTATGAATTTAAAATAGAAATCAGTTCAGTTTATTCAGAGATAATTCTTTAAAAGAACGCAATATCACAAAATTGTTCTTCATACGGACTTAAAAAATTAAATAACTATAAATATGATAGTATAGTAAATATAACAAATAGGTAAGTCAAATCTATTTGAGTCTCGTGCTGTCTGTTGGGTAAAGTGCGTAACGACAACTGGTGGAACTTTGTTTAATATCTTTACTTTCACTATGTGGTTGTGAGAAAGTTTGGAAATATCCAAACTGCATCGATAGCTTACTTGCGTTTGTTGGTCGAGACTTTAAATTTATTTGTGTAGATATCGGCAGCTGTGGCAATTATAGTGACAGCGGTATTTGTAAGGAATCTTCAATGAGGAATACTTCGACTAAGGAGTACTTCCCAAGCTAGGAGATAAATATTTGACAAATAAACTACACTGACGCTTATTTGCTAATTAGTGATGAAGTTTTTCACTTAGGCTATATTTGAAACGTCCTAGAGAGTTGTAAGATGTGACCATCAAAAAGCAAAGTACAATGAAAGATTAATGTACCTACTGCAAGGCGGGTTGTTGAAAATGCCTTCGAGATATTAGCTCAAAAGAAGCGAGTACTTTAAAGAAATGATACACGTCAATGTGGAAAATTAAAAGAAGATAGATAAAATGGGTTGCATTCTGCACAATTACTTACACTCGAAACGTATAGATTCACAATCTCTTGATATTTTAGAGCCACCGGAATCAAACCTGTAAGGAGCTTACGGGAGTTTGCCCGTATATAAAAGGAAGCGAACTAATGAAGCTTTCCAAGTTCGGGTGTGAATTATGTTAATTATTTTGCATAAATTCAATAAAATAAATTTTCTTACTTACCATCTTCAATTAATGCCGCTCTTATTTCATCCGATATTTTGTTTTTTTTTTCCTAATGATTTATTTATAATCACAATTCTTCAAAATATTCTTAATGAGAGATCAAGGCAGCAAAATGATTTTGTCTCTGGAGATCAAAAAATGAGGTTTCTGGAGAACAACTTATTACAACGTAATGGCTATATAGAGTTCTTATTTCTCCTCTCTCTCCCCCGGAGCCCTCTCCGACATGATGGTTGACTAAAGGTCCGCTCGTCCACTACATTTCCAGGTCTTTTAATAGGGACAGTGAAAAATATTTCCCGCAATGTGATTGGGTGGATGTGGCAATGGCAAAGAAGACAGTCCATCTGTGTCCTTTCTGTCCTTTCTGGAATTGATGCGGTGCTTGTTTTTGTTTAAGGCACGAAAATGTTTTGTATGTGCCAGCGCTAGGATTTGGGTTACCCACCCCACTAACTCTCCCGCAATAGCCGAGATGCTAGCGTGCCGCCCTGCACTTGCAACGCTGCTGACGGAGTCAGCTATCAGTTCATGCTGACAGAGTGAGCTTCACGTCCAAAGCATACTCATTCGTATGCTACCATAACAAAACTATATCTAGCCCACACGGCGAATGTGCTGCCACTTTTCACATCAGCTGTGCGATTGACAGCTGACGGCGTGGATTCGAAAAAAAGTCTGACAGGGAAGAGGAGGAGCAGACTCTGTTTTTTTTATGAAGAGAATGAAAAGGTAGAATTGGTAACAGACCATCAAGAATAGTTTTTAAAATTAGCAGAAAAATCCGAAAGAATCTGTGCCCAGATGAAAAAAAGGTGTTCACAGATTATTGGCGGACAAGAAAAAGCAGACATTGTTTTTTTATTGAGACCTTCTCTCTATTCTGTGTGTTGTTCCAGAGGGCTCAAGACGTAGAGAAATAAAAAAAAAATAAAGATTGCGATGGCGCCGGAAATAAAGAAAAGGTGAATAATTTCTGAGGATTCCACGCAATCAGGAGAGGAAGAAACCAAAATCTCTGAAGTTGAAATATGGATTTTTCTGCAAATGCGGTACTCGGATGCCTGATTGATTTTCCTGAAGAACCATGGGGCGATAGAAAACTATAAATCAATAAATTAACTGAAAATGTTATAAAAAGGGGGAAGAAGGAACGTGAAAGGTTTTTGCTGGAATTTAGGATTTTTTCTTATAAAAATATTGAGTAAATTACATACATTGAGATAACGTTGAGCGAGATAATAATTGAAAATCGCAAATAGTATAAGGACATGAATTTATAGACTTTTAAAAGGTTTACATTTTTGTTTTGGACAAAACCATTTTTCTGTTAGCATATAGGTTAATATAATTGAATGGTAATCAGCGTGAAGCATCGCGACAAGACAAATGACAACCTGAGATGGACAAATGAATTTGGGCCCCAGTTCACGAGTGCGATATTTTAGTGACGTCCTGCTCTTCTTATAGATCTATCTCTGTTTGAGACTGCTTTTTATCGCGCGATACGTTCACAAGGTTGACAGCGGACAACTTAATTTGTTTAGTTTTGTGGTGGCAAGGAGATATTAGTGTAAAATTTACATAAATTAAAGTTTTTTTTGTTTTTTTTTAAATAACCAAACCTTTTTTATGAAAAATCTCTTCCATAAACCCATTAGGATCTATCCCAACTAGCAGTTTTTAATGTACTAACATTATTAGTATTAACATTTAAAAAAGTTAGCAAAATGAATATTAGATATTAAAAGATAAAGGTTATTTTTATTATTAAGTTTCGCGCAATTATTTCCTTATTATCCCTCTTGATAGATTAAAGGTAAACTACGATGGTACCTAGGGATACGACGAAGAATGATGGCAGAAACACATCCAGGCCTCGAGGCGTTTTCAAAATATCCAACACGGGTTTTTAAATGATGCAACATAAATCCAAGCCAGCAGCTAGCCTCAAGGCCTAGCCGCAAAGCGCGCTTTGTTCAATGTTGGAAATTTTTTTCTCTCAGGCATACTTCTGTCAACAGATGTGCTAACAAAATTACAATGAGTACGTTTAGACCGCAGCTATTTAGGACTAGTTTTACTTAAGTCGACTTACGTAGGACTAATCCGGCTGCTGTTTAGTCCACTCGTATTAAAGCTTGACAGTTGTCAAATTTGTCAGATCTGCCTACTCTTCACGAGATCATGAGAAATAATATTTAAATTTTGTGCATGCGGTGTGCACAAGAGAATAGAGCATTAGAAAATAATTAAATTTTCCAAATTTCTAATTTTTTTACCATCCACTATGGACGGAATACTTTATTCAATAAGTCAAAAGTCTATAAAAAATTTCTCCCTCCCTCTTACCAGTCGCACTTTTTTCCTTAATTCCATTCATTTTCATTAAAACAAAATAACAATTCTCTCTATGAATGAATATAACACATTCAAGTTTGTGAACAATTCCTTATCTGAGGTTTATGTCTACGTTTAATATCAATTTTGTAGGGCAATACCGCATCAAATACTTGATTAAAGTAGGACTAGTTTTTCATAATGCGGCATGTTTACATCACTTCATATTAGTTCTATGTAAGTCGACTTAAAACTACTTAGTTCTAAATGGCACGGTCTAAGTCCCATGGCACACGATGATACACACTCGAGACTAGACCCGACGTAAAATCGGTTTTTGTATCGAGTGTGTATCAGCTCATGGTACACGTAGTTTATATACGGTTGATACACCTTCTTCAGGTAGCAAAGAAAAGTCATCATTTCAATATGTTCTACATGCACACAAACCGAGTACACGCATACATATGTAATAAAACACTCGTGTATCATCTGAGTTTAAGTGTATGGCCACAACGACGCACCGCGCCTAGCACCGCACATAGCACAACCACTGACTTATAACAATGGACTGAGCGATTTGCTATTTCATGTGGCACAAAAAATTTTGTGTTTCTGTATATCACCGTTAGAGCACTCTTTAAAACGTTTACTACACAAAAATATGTAAAACTCAACCAATGAGATGAAATTTTACACCCGCAAATCGAATTAAATTAAAAAAATATATTTTCTTTTGTCCAAGTGATATTTTAATCGCTTATAAGCACTCTTCTCAGAAATTAAACTAATTCTGACTTTAATTTTCAAAAGTTGTTCTTAACTGAATCCTGCGTATGGGCAAGAGAGACGGCACATGGTAAACACTATCTTTACCTTATTCTTTCTGCGGTGATTTCATCTGCAGCCAACATAAATACATCAAATGGCATAAGTAAATGTTCAGTAAGCAATATTTTGTGTTGGTAGCTCCAACTCTGCCATAGGGCGAAAGAGAGAACTGTAAAATTTGTGCCATTCTTTGCTATAGGAAAATGGCAATACGCTCAGTCCATTGTTATAAGTCAGTGAGCACAACACAAGACCAATCATTCCCTAGCACATCGCTCCTTGCACATCGCGGAAATAATGGCCACAGTGAAGCACTGCACAAAACTGACTGAATCGAACCGACTGTTGTGCTCAGTCTGCATCAGCAACCTTAATATCATCAGCTGATTGTTGTTGATCGCAGTCGCCGTAATTAAAATTTTTATTTTTGTTAAATCTTAAATAAGTTTGTCCTGGCTAAAGTACAGATTTTTACAAACATTTAAAAAAACAGATTTATGTATATTTATTTTATTTATCGCATAACATTTACGGGGTGAGATCGAATTGCTTTTCTGAAGAGAACACCCTAAAAATTGAAAATGGAGAAAATTTGTATTATTTGTGAATTTGCTCGAAGCCGCCAGCAATTTAGGAATCTTACAGCTTTGATGAAATTTTCAACTTTTAAGCGAAGTTCGGTTTATTTTATAAGATTTTAAATACATTCATATCTCAGATTTATGTTAATGCTCGGAAAGGAGGGACGGACTCTTTCACAACCTTTTTCTGGAAATACTTCTTCTTCTCGTCAACCACCAGTAAATTTCTAGAGAGTTTACGTTTCTTATTGCAATTTTTAAATCGGTTACCTAGTGTTTAACAATATTGCGAAATTTTAACTAAAATCGAAACACAATTCAAACTCAACGTCTTTGACTCGATTATTAATCTGATAGAAGACAATGCAATATGCGCACATGCAACAATAGTCAATCAGCAACGCTTAAAAATCAATCAGTCGGGTGACAAGTCCACAGACCAGTCGCTGATTTGACTATCAATTGACTCGGCAGTGTGCGGTCTCCCTTTACTCATTTCATCTGTCAGTCTGCTACCAATTGCGTGTATTTCAAAGTAGGACGTGATCAACAAAACTTCAATTTGAAAATCGGGCGTAATTACAGAACCTGGTGAAATACTGACAAATTATCTTTGATGCACGAATCTTGCTAATAACTACATAGTTGGGTGCGTGTAATTGTTCAAATTAAAAGAAAAGTGTGGAAAGTATTATTCGTAATTTAAGTATAATAGAGGAAGCAGGGGAAGTACAATTTAAAGGCATGTGAATAATGCAGTTTGGTGGAAAGCCAGGGAAAGTTTGAAAAAATTAGGAGCAGAGTAGCAGAGTATTTCTTGGAAAACTTGGTCAGTTACCGGGGGATTACACGAGATAGTAAAGCTTGCATGCAAGCCTCCCTTCCAACGCGATTTTTGACTTGACAGCAGAAGGCAGTTCGGTTGATGTCTTATCATCTTGCATGCAAGTTCATTTAAATAATGGCATTGAGGCATAAAGTCATGCGTATATTGGAAAATTATAGCAAAAGAAGAAGTAGCAGAATGATAAAAACCCAAGAAAAAGTTAAGAGGAAGGTGTTGATAAATGATGTAATGCAAATGATCCCAGAAAATCTCATTTTTCCAGAATAAATTTATAAAATTCTCTCAAGCATTTCTTTTCCGCCATCTTGTAAACTGCATAATGCCAAATTACTATCACCTCAGCTGCCATAGTTTTTCATCATACAAGTTAGCTGAAAGCTGAACTGCCAGCATGGCAGTAGAGGTTACTCGTGCTAGAAGTATGACAGTGCGGCTTGCATGCAATCTGTACTATTACGTGTAACCCCCGGGTTAGTTATCATTTCGCATTATTTTTAAATGGGTAAAAGTATCACAGGGTGATAAGGGAAAACATACCAAAGCAAAAGCATCCTATCCCTCCTAAATGACGCATTTCGCTCTTCCATAACTCGAGGTCATCTATCAGCTCCTGAAACTTGGACCATAAGTTGTGGACGTCCTTATGGCTTCATCTTTCCGTTTCAGAATAAAAATTTCATTAGTATGTATGTTATCTGGATACTGGCCGGAGTTCTTTTATTAATGTGATATGAGCTTTTGATCCCGTAGGCATAGTAAAATTTGGTGCACATAAAAAATAGAAAATCGATCAATATGTATACAAGCCATGAAGTTTGACAGCTGGTATTTTTCATATAAAAGTAGCTTGGATTTCATTCAGACGCCATAGTTTCTATAAATTTGTTGTACACGCTTTTTGTTTTTAAAACCATTAGAAAGAAAAAATATTGGGCTGTGCTGGGCTGCTTCTTGTATGATATTTAAGTAAATCCTTATTGATTTTGCAATCAGTACCAGTACTTATGCTGGTGAAAAATATTCAGTATAACCTCACATTTCTTTACTGGTACTTTAAAATCACCAATACCAGTAAATGAATTGGTTCTGGCGAACATCCATAAACCACCAGTAACTACTAGTAATAACAAGTAACAAGAATTAAATACTAATTTATCCACCAATCTTTTTGAAAAATTCATGAATAAAGAGAAGAGAAATTTCTGTTTCACATAATGTATTATTTCACGAAAAGCATTTGTATTTAGAGGAGTATTATTCTGTAATGCATCCCATAGCCTTTAGAAGAGACATTGGATTTTTCTTAAAGTGAAAAGTCAATGTAATATGATTATTTGATACCAGCATTGATAACATTATAGAAAAAATTAAGAAAAGTTCCCTCTTCAGATGATATTAAAAGCAACTACGAGACTAAGTAGATTATTGAAAACTACGTAAAGTACCTTGTGGTTCAAAAGTAGTAATTAAATAACGTATTACTTAAATGGTAATAACTAAATGGTAGCGAGACGCTACAGGTAAGAGTGTAGATTAAATGCTTCAAATACTTTCTGATTCCAATTTCGATAAATTTGTACCTACTCATGAAAGCAAACGAACGTATGAAAGGAGACGTTAACATATTAGATACAAAGCGAACGATTACTCCAAATAATATAAATTAATTTATGTGCAATTGGCAATTACATATGTCTAAATGATCGGCGATGCTTATAAGAATTTTCTCAAATTAACTAATGAAATAATATCACATCTAAGCTTTAATTGGAAATATTTTTGTTAAGTAATATTGGACATAAAAATAAGTCTTCTGGATAATTGATATTTAATTCTTATTACTGGGCCTTACTGGCTTACTGGTCCTTACAAGGAGTTACTGATAATTTAATGGCGTTCACCAGTACCAATTTATTTACTATATACTGGGAATTTTTAAGTACCAGTAAAGAGATTGAATTTTTACTGAATATTTTTCACCAACATGAGTACTGATAATTAACTGGCACTGGTACAATGCTCCCCGCAATTTGTTGCAAATTAAAGGTAAAGTTTTTAACTTTTTGTTTTCAATAATTTCTTTTCAAATCGACACTGTTAAAGAAATTTTCAAGGATTGCCAATTTGGTACGGTTAATATATCCAAGTAACACCTTACAATTTTAAAGTCTTTGCGATGTAAGTTCCTGTTCTTACGACGACGTTGGAAGAGCTGTATTTACGATCCTAAAATTTTAATATGTAATACGATCGTGAAGAGTAGATTATATTATAATGTTTCTATGCAGTCTTACTACTTGCATATACAGCTCTTCATATTTACACATTTGAAGTCCTAATTCAAATCATAACAACGTTATAATGTACATTAAATACAATGAATATACAACTCTTGTAATTTATAATTTCAAAATCATAATTCAAGTTGTTCTGATGGATTTACGACAAGTATTATGACTTACGTTATATACGGCGAGTATTTGTCGTAATTACAGTTATTTTGACTGAATTGCGACACTTTCTTTTCTATAAATCGCAATTGTGGCGTATTTCAGTCATAATAACTACATCAGTGCAAAAATGTCAAAAGTGTGATTCCAGATTGACGAAGAGGCTAACTAAATATGTAAAACAGTGCGAAAAACAGTGGCTGAAGTTTTTGTAAAAATATATAAGTTTCGAGCTATTACAGAAAAGTTAGAAGTTATTTAAAAAAATTTGGATATCTTTTCAATTTCATAGTGTGAAACTCCATCGGAAGTTATCTCATATTCATCACAAATAGTTAACGCATTAAGAAAAGATTTATAAAGTAAATGAAATAAAATGTAAAATATTTTTTATTAGACACTGTGGCGAAATAATCTTTATGCCTATTCTGCTTACCATATAGATTTAATGATATAGTTTTATCAATTTTATTAGAAACATAACATCTAAAACATAGTAATGCATTATGTAAAAGAAACAAAAAATTAAGTTCTTTGTTGTTTTATTTTTCACCCATTATTTTCTGTTGTTGTAGTTACTAGCACTTTTCTGTAAGCATGTTCGTGGCTTAGGAGTACGTACAATACTATGGTTGGAATGATGTTTAAGGTGCCTTAATGTAGATTCCATAAAAAATTGGCTTGCAATTCCTCTGTGTATTTACATATTATCATCAGAAAAACAATTTGAAAAATGAGATGGTTTATGTTGCGCAAATACTGGAATTTTTGCCCCGCTTTTCGATTTTTTCCGTCCAGTTGTACTCCATCAGCACATCTCTGTGAAACGTACAGTTTATTTAACACATCAAATCTACTACCATACAATTTTCTATCAGCAGCCAACTAAATTCCGACGTACTATTTTTATTTCTGTGAAGCTTATATATTTTGGTTGTTTTTGTCCAGAATACATACATACTTTTACACTTTCTATGGTCGTCATGATCTTAAAAGACATGTTGCGCAAATTGTTTCTTTGCTCGAAAATTGACTGTCATTAAAATGCAAGGGCATCTTCAAACAATTACATGCGATCAATATACGATTGCGAGAATCATATTACCATCATAGGGATCTCTTTACGACTTATGTATGTATGTTTCGTATAAAATCGAACCTTGTATTTTACTTATAAGAATGAACTATACGACAATTATACGATTAGTATAAATGTGGGCTGTTAAAGTTTTGTATGTATTGCTATTTATCTTTTAAGTTGCATATGATATTGCATATTAAGGTCATGCAACACCTTTACGATGAATGGCAGTCAGTTAAAAAAACTGGGTCATTGAAGCAGGAAATACTATATCATACGCGATAAACGTTATAAATGGGTTGTATAGTAATAGAAATTGCTGTGTAATTTAAAACATAGGCTTCCATGGATATCAAAATCAAATATAGAAGCCATGATGTTTCTATTAACAAAATACATATGTCATATACAAATTGGAAGCATCCCGACAATCTATTTTAATTAAATAAAAAATAAGTTTTACAATAACAGAGTAAGCTAACAAAAATTTGTTTTTGAAATAATAATTTATAGCACAAGTAGTTTTTACAAACTGATTGAAAAGAAGGCGCGTTATAATTTTTCGAATTATAACATCAATATTTACGATAAATTCTCTTTTGAATGAACTTCTGAGAGTTAGAAAATTGGAAACATAATTCGTAAACATTTTAATTCTTATAATATACACAGATATGCTATTCTTTGAAGTAATATAAACTAATTTAACACTATCACATCTTTTTCATTTTAACAAATCCATCAAATACTTGTAAATTGAATATTATATATATTTATTTTAGGAATAAACTCACACAGTCTTTCATAAATGCTGCGGTCAAAAAAATAGCACTGAAATTCCTGGAAATGTTCGTGATTGAAAAAATTTAATTCATAATATAATAATTCACATAACCACTTTAGATTTTTAAAGTTAAAGTACTCTCCTATGAAAATATGCAATTTTTCAATCCTTTAAAAATTAAAATATATTTTTTAAAGAAACATCAGGATTTGGCCGTTCAAAATAATAGCACCGTAAATACAAATCAATATAAAAACTTATATTGGAATTACTGTGTTAAATGATAGATATTATAATTACAGAACTAAATTTAATTAAAATTAATATTTGGTTGCATGTCCTTTGTTAGCAATAACTGCTGCACAGTGCCTTTGCATGGAATCAACTAATCGCTGGCATCTCTCAACAGATATTGCATTCCAGGAATCTTCAATTGCACTTCAAAGATCATTTTTTTTGTTGGTTTGCGAATTGAAATACTTTTCTTAATACACGCCCAAAGATTTTCAATTGGGTTGAGGGCAGGTGACTATGCAGGCCACTCCAATAAAGCTATGCAGTTGTCCTCAAACCATTTTTTTTGCTTTTCTGTTGGTATGCTTCGGATCATTGTCCTGTTGGAAGACTCATCTGAGCGGCATTTCTTCCGAAGAATACGGCAGCATGACATTCTGGAGTATATCAACATAAACGGTTTGATCCATGATGATTGTGATCCAATGTATTTGGCCAACACCGTAATAAGAGAAGCATCCCCATACAATGATGCTAGTACCTCCATGTTTTATGGTTTTTGTAGTGAACCTGGGGTCGTATTCTGCATGACGGGGTCTTCTAACATGACTACGAGACCCTTTACCACCGTATAGCACAATTTTACTGTCATCAGACCAAAGTATATTTCTCCACTTCTCCACTTCCCAGTCCAAATGCGTTTTAGCAAAACGTATGCGCCGTGCAACGTTCTTAGCAGTTAAGAGAGGAACTTTTCTTGGACTACGGGCTTTAAGACTATTTTGTTTTAATCGTCGACGAACTGTTTCTACACTAGCTGTCATAGGGAGCTCATTTTTAAGCAGTGTGGCTGCCATGACTGGTTCCTTTTTGCCAGGCCCGGTTTTAATCGTAAGCGACGTCGGCAACGGCCGACGGCGGCACTTTTCGAGGGCGGAATTTTCTAAAAAATTTTTTTCAATTTCAACAAGAAAAATAAAATATCTTTTTTAATAACTTCTGTTCTACTCCATTATAATCGCATCAAAGTAACTTCATTCATATTTTTTTCTTTGGTATTATTATTTTTTTAATAACGATATTATTTTGTTTAGGCGGCGCAGCGGTGCGTTTTCCGGGAACATAGTAATTGTTTTATTTAAATATACAAGAGTTGGTATGGATATTTTATATTTGTTTTAAAAATCGAAGAAGAAACATTAAAAAAATATTTTTTTACAAAGTATTACAAATATTCAGTTCTCAAGTGTATAGTCTACCATAATTTCAATATTAATTATCACATATGTATGTATATACAAATATAAAATCAATATTAATTATCATATTAATATATTATAACTTTAACTTTTAATTGAGCAGGTAAATTAATTAAATATAAATAATTGGATATAAATGCTTTATTTTTTGTTTAAGTTTAAATTATTTAACCGATACAATATAATGGACCGGAATAAGAGACAGCGCTTGTCCGGATCACAATACAAAAAATTAAGATTCAATGTGAGTCAAATTCTGCCAAACAGAAAATTGCTTTGTTGCAGTTTTTGAGAGGTTCGTCAAGCAGTACAGCACAGGCACCTATAATAGCTTCAAACCAAAATGAAAGCGAAATTGAAATCGAAGGCGGCGGAGAAATAAAGTGTGCGGAGAATTTTATTGAAGATAGCGATTCAGATTCTGATTACGAAAATACTGCTAAAGAACCAGAAAATTTAGATGAAGTAAAAGTTATTTCCAATTTAAATGAAGAACGTCGATGATATAGGGCAAAAGGAAAATAATGAAGATGAAAGTGATAAAAATTTGCCTCTTCATTTTAATAATCCGGCAAACTGTCCTATAATAGACGATAAATTTAAAGCATTGCTGGTAAAGTATGGCCCGATTCAGAAAATTCCGGTATCATTTCCCGAGGATGAAGAAGGTAGATAATTTTCCTGCTTTCATTTTTATCGCGGAATGTCTAACGGTGATAAAATTAAACGCACTTGGCTTGTATATTTTTGTACAAAAGACACTGTATTTTGCTTTTGCTGTAAGATATTCAGCCTGAATAAATTCTCCTTGTCATCGAACGACGGATGCCGAGATTGGAAAACCCGTTCTGTTATTATCAAACGACGTGGAACATCAAGTGCCCATACTACTGCATATTTATTGGAGAGAGTTGGAGGTGAGACTTAAATCAGGGACTACCATTGATGACATTAATCAGAAAATAATTCAATCTGAAACACAACATTGGTGAAAAGTTCTTGAAAGAATAATAACATTAATTAGGACTCTTGCTGAACAAAATCTACCATTAAGAGGAAGCAATGAAAAGATTTTCGAGCCAGATAACGGAAATTTTTTGAAATTTATTGAATTCTTAAGAAATTATGATCCTATTATGAGTGAACATATTCGACGAATAACAACAAGTAAATTCACACCACATCTCGGAAAAACAATTAAAAATGAAATCGTTCAATTGCTTGCCAATAAAATCAAAGATCACTTCTTAACAAAACTAAAACCAGCAAAGTACTATTCAATTATTTTAGATTGAACCCCTGGTATAAGCCACAAGGAGCAGATGACAATTGCTTTTAGGTTTGTCAGTGCAATTGAATCATCTTCAGAAAAAGCAGTTGAAGTCATAGTTTCTGAACACTTCGTAACTTTTCTTGAATTACATGATACAATTGTAGCAAATATGACAAAAATTGTAATCGATAAGTTGCAGGAATTATGCGTAAATCTTGATGACATGACGGGACAAGGGTATGATAATGGAGCTGACATGCGCGGAAAATATAATGGTGTTAAAGCCAGAATTCGTCAACTAAATCCCCGAGCTTTTTTCGTACCTTGTAGTGCCCACTCTCTCAACTTGGTATTGAACGATGCAGCTAATAGTTGTATGCAGACTGTCCCATTCTTTGATTTAATTCAATGCATTTATAACTTTTTCTCAGCATGAACTCACGGTTGGAATATATTATTAAAGCACGCACGCGATATTACTGTAAAGCCGTTAAGTACTACTCGTTGGGAAAGTAGGTTAAATGCCGTTCGGGCGCTTCGATTTCAAATTAGTGGAGTTTACGATGCCCTACTTGAAATAGCTGAAGACAACACTTTAACAACTCCACCAGAAGTCGCGTAGAGCCTAAGGGAATAGCAAGAAATATTTCAAACTTCAAATTTGTTTGTTCCTTGGTATTGTGGTGTGACATTTTATTGCAAATTAACATTGTCAGCAAAATGCTGCAATCACAGCATTTAGACTTGTCTGTGGCTTTAGAGCATTTAAACGCTACCAAATCTTCTCTGTGCGATTTTCGTTTTGATGCAGCATTTGCAGAAATAATTGAAAAAGCTAAAAAATTGGCAACTGAACTTGAAATTTTTGAAGGATTTTTCCAGGAAAAATCCATACGCATTCGCAGAAAAAGTAGAGAATTTTTATACGAAGGTCGTGATGAACCGACAGTAAGACCAGTACTAAACTTCAGAGTATGTTTTTTTAATCGAATATTGGACATCGCAATTCAAGCAACAAATGAAAGATTTACACAATTATCGGAATATAGCGAGTTATTTGGGTTTCTTTACAATATCGGCAGTAAGAAATTTACGGATGACGAGTTATTGAAACAATGTAAGGATTTCCAGTTAGCGCTTAAATCCGATGGCCAATCAGACATCAACGGGGTCGAACTTTGGGATGAAATTAAAGCTATAGGAAGACGAGTTGATACTTCTAAAAGCGACCCAGAAAGTGTGTTAAAATATATTTACACGTCTAAATTTGTTGAAGTAGTCCCCAGCCTGTCGATAGCACTTCGCATACTGCTAACGTTATCAGTCACAGTTGCTAGAAAGAAGTTTTTCAAAGCTGAAAGTAATAAAATCATATCTGAGATCACAAATCTGTCAAGGTCGTTTAGTTGGTTTAGCAAGGATTTTCATAGAAAAAGGAAATTGCGGATCAATTAGACATGGAAGATTTGGTTAAGGATTTTGGAGAAATAAAAGCGAGAAAAATTCACTTTTAATTATTATTTGTTTTGTTATTTTTTAATTTTTTGTTTGTTTTTGTTTAATTTTTCTTATTAAAATACAAATATATGTATTAAGTTCAGATATTCAGTGTTTTACTATTTTTTTTCAATTTAAAAATTACAACATTTTTCATTTTTGCGGCGGCAAACTCGCATCTCGCCTACATACAGAAAACTACTAGAACCGGGCCTGCATTTTGCTTAACCGTATAAGTCGGTGTGGACCAACAAAGGCGACATTGCCTTCTTTCGACCACGCGTTTCGGTTTTTTGCTCAAATAATTTTGCATTTATAATCATTTTATTTGAACAATTCAGGGTTTTTCTGATCTCGGTGTACGTTTTGCCTAATAATCTGTTTAATAATTTTTCGTTTTTCCGGTGTGCAATGTTTTCCACGTCCCATATTTACTTCACTTCCACTAAAATTGTTATAAATTTAATATAATTACGATGTAAATATATCAATTTAACCTTTCACAACAATATTTTGACATCCGTTTGAATAACCATTTGTTTTTTCAATGATAACTTTCAACGGTGCTATTTTTGACTGCACTAAATTCCACTTATTTATAAAAGACCAACAAAATCAAAAGTAATCGTGTTCGATTTGAATGAATTGATGTTTGATCTGAGAGAATATTACTTGTTTAACGGTATTTTAAAGTGACGGACACTATAAGTGTCCGTGCAAAAACAAAATCGACAAAAGCAATCAGAGGACTTTTACAGTGCTATTTTTTTTTTTATCGCAACTGTATATGTTCCTACAGTAAGTCTTAAATCATAATCTATGTCATATTTTCGTTATAACAATGCCTTTATGATGTCATATATCAATGGTGGTATAGTAGTGCATATCACATAAGAATGTATTTTGCGTCGCAGAAGAATTATAATAACTTTAGACGACATTTTGACGACGTTTAATAGATTACCCACTTTGTAGATATATACATTATAAGGACATCTTAAAAGGATTATATTGCATTCAAGATGTCGTAATTGTAAATCGTATGTTTTAATAGAATGTCATAAATACATTTCTACGATTAGTATACGATCTATTGTGCTACTTGGGTATAATTTTAATTTTTTAAAATTAAATATTTGCGGAAGAACCTAATATGATATTAATTACCGCGGCTACGATGATTTTTCCAACATACTAATATTCGTCAAAATACTCCGGCTCTTGTAAACTTTCAAAAAAAAAAAAAAAAATCCAAATCCTGTTCGTGTAAATTCCTTAAATATATATAATTTGAAATTTTTTGAAAAACATTTACGACTAATAAAAAAGAAATAATTATTATAGAAGAACTTTAAAAAAAAAAATCCTTCAAAGTCCGGACTAAACAAGAGAAAAAGTTATAACTGGCCTAAGACCAACAATATTATACCTTCAAAATAAAAGTTAAATAAAGTGAAGAACCCCAAAAATGAGTTGCCCGATTTTGTCGTTTTTTGAAATTCTATTATTGTTATGAAAACACAATGTAGCAAATGTCAGCTATCTACGTTAACGCGTTCTCAGGC
This sequence comes from Dioctria rufipes, assembly GCA_963924295.1. Lineage (NCBI taxonomy): Eukaryota > Metazoa > Arthropoda > Insecta > Diptera > Asilidae > Dioctria > Dioctria rufipes. Next base: position 361,751,129 of record OZ002740.1, read on the forward strand.
AGTGCCCAAATATATAGTGAAAAACAAAATTTTTGCATGACAACCGCACGAAGCAGTTGCCCAATTGGTCGAATTTTTACTTTTACTTTTTCTTGAAAGCCTGTGTGCAAAATTTCAGCTCTCTAAGTGAACGCGTTCTCGAATTATCATGAGGGCAGACAGATGGACGGACAGACGGACAGAAGGACGGACAGATGGGCATGCAAAAATCAAAATTAAATTTTAATATTATGCGTGGCTGTCCAACCCATTTTTCTCAGCTCTACTAGCATTATTTCTGTGCGTTACAAACGGAATGACAAACTTAGTATTTCCTATGATTGTATCTAGCAAGTTTGGGCAAAATGCCAATTCAACAACCAAAAGAAATGCGGATTAATACTTACAAAATCAACCTCCCAAAATCATGTGCTTAGTATATGTATAATAAAAGAGTGGGGGTAGTGCAAAACTTCAGCTACCTCAGTAATATAATAATCGGTATTTGGTAATACAGAAGATGTCACGGATAGGAAGCTCCCATGAGATCTTTGTTAGAGTAAGATTCGCTTGCGAATTGTGGCAATGTTCCAAGAAAGTTGAACTGAATTAGTCAGGCTCTGTGACATGACATAAGTTAGTATTCTGAATCTTGTATACTACTGGAATTCACAAGGAGCCTATTTCAATAAAAAAAAAAATGCAGTTCCTTACCTGTTATTTTTTACACCACGCATTGTAAAAGGCGACACTTTTATCAAGAAGAGTTTTCGCGTAAGCTGTTCACCGGCTGTTTGACTTTACTAATCCTAATGAAACCTGGTAAACAACATCATCCCTACAACGAGCAGAACGTTTTCCGAATTAAAACTATTCTAAATCGTGATTCATTCGGCCGTTTATTATATATATATATATTCCCGAAAATAGCAACCACTCATCAATATTGGGCGAACTGAAAATGTTTTGCCAGGTCGATGGATCAATATGGGGCTTCGACGAGGAACAAATATCTCGTCATTTCTATGATGGCCGGGATGGATGCATATGAACACGGGGTTTTTCCCAATATTAAATAGAGAAAATCCCACAAACCCACATACACATGTCATCCTCCTACATGAGTTAAGAGGGTTGTGGGAGGGGGGGGGGGGGGTTCCTGATATAAAATTGCAAACTATCCCCAGGGAATAAACATTATAAAAGAGTCAGGCGCATATACTTATTTATGCTGGGGCATTATTATGTATTTGGTCGTGGGGAGCCAGCCCGAATGCTAATAACACCAAATAGTGCTATACGCTCGTGTACCATTTACGTTGGGCACAGTTGGTGAGAACAAAGGTAAATTTTGCCAAAGAGTTCCTTTGGCAGTGAAAAGAAAACACAGACCACAGGGCACCACGATCCACAAAATAAAGGCTGAGAACTAAAAGGCATCCTGATAGGTAGGTACTGACTGAATGCACGTCTATTCATCAAAATATAGACAAAGCATTCCCATCTCTAGCCAAATCCACGCTGTGTCTGGAGTTTGAAAATGAAATTCTGAGTGACTCTTCTAGCAACATACCAACACATGACAGACCTGAACGAAGTCAACTTCTGCTTGGTCGTCGCACCTTTAAGGCATTCCAAATACAACCTAGAAGGCAGAGGTTCGTGCAATATTTACACTCTAAAGCAGAGATTACAATAAAAATTCTTCATGTAAAATTAAAGGAATTCATTAAAGGGGACAAAGGCGCGAAAACATGTGATGTAGAAAATATTCTGAACACCTTAGAAGTAGGACCACGTGGCAAAGATTCACAAAACACTTTCATCCCTCATGGATTTGAATTTTTCTTAGCTTAACAATTAGCGGTGTTGGGATGATAGAACTCTTCTCAAGTTGAGATTCTCTAAATAGAAATTTACCCTTAGCTTGAGAATCAGATCAGACAATTTAAAGGGATTTTGAATGTTTCTTTTCCTTTAACTTTTGGACCTAGGTATTCATTTTATGCTTGGTTGGCTATCTTTTGAATTTTAGTTGGAGAGGGGAAGGAATTCATTTAAGGACGACAGTTTTATATTTCTTGCCCATGAGTGGTTTTTGTCCAGAATTACGATAGAATGGAGCTTTATAGACCAAAAGTATCGCCACCAATAATTTTTTCAATCTCTTTTAATTTGGCGGAACTTAAGCTATTAAATATAATTTAAAATTATCCAATAATAAGGGTAGTTAGCGAAAAAATTTATTAAAAGAGTAGCTTTAATTTTATGCACGAAACATTTAATTAAACTATTATTGCCATCTGGTATCATACCATAACATTCAAATTTCCCTCAAAGAATGTACTAAGGATATAGTAGGGAAATTTTCAGTCATAGAAGAAGTTAAGTGAGGGCGCTTATTACAGGAGAGTTTTTCAGATAACTATAACGATTTATATAGATTGTAATAGATGGCGTCAAAACTATTTTTGTTTTGGTAGCATCGTTAGTTTCCGACAAATCCACTTGTAGCAGTACCTTTGACTGAATGAAAAAGGCTACCTTGACGTTCTGTTAATTATCTCATTTACTTCTTTACTACAGAGAAAACGAAGGCTTTGCAACAGTTTCATCTCCTGCAGCATTCTTGTTTTAATTAATAATAATATTAGTATGGTAATCTTTAAGTATCTTTGTTTTATTGTTTTATATTCAAAGACCTAAATACCAACAACTGGTGACTCCGACGTGATTTAGCAGTATATACATAGTTCGTAAAACAAACAAAAAGAAACACAGGCCGCCATTACAATGCCACAGCATGACGAAAATTTAAGCGGTATTGAGCAGAATATAGAAATTAAAAAGCCACAACAAGTAAGGCCGGAGGAAAACTCAACTCTAAATTTTATGGAGAATTGAAGAATTTTAAGAATTTTTATTTTTAACGATTCCAAATCAAATTATATAAATACAAGAAGAAAAAACAACCGTCTCATCCGGGGTTTGAAACCGGGACCTTCCGCTTGCCGGGCGACTGCTCTTACCACTGAGCTAACGAGACAGATGATTTTCCCTCCTGCATTTATCAATTTGTAATTAGCCTACTAAGCCACGTTGCTTTCAGCTGGCATTAACCAGTAACGATGAAAGCGCACAAATAAATTGTAAATTCAATTTTTATTTATTCCGGACTGGAATCGAACCTACACTTTTAGAATCGGTCAATGATGGAGAATTGAAGAATTTTAAGAATTTTTATTTTTAACGATTCCAAATCAAATTATATAAATACAAGAAGAAAAAACAAAATTCTTCAATTCTCCATCATTGACCGATTCTAAAAGTGTAGGTTCGATTCCAGTCCGGAATAAATCTAAATTTTATGCAAAACGGTTTGCAGCCTTCTCTCTCACCGTGTGCTCCATCAGCATTTCCCTCAGCAGGCACGACAGGATGACCAAGGTTGCCAAAATGCTGGAAACATAAACCAGAGCTTTGGTTTAGCCACATTGAAGCACTTTTTTACCCATACGGCATCCATTCTGATGAAGAACGCGATTTCATAGTACTCGATACACTTCAGGAACCAGAACTACTGATTCATGTGTGCACCCCACGAAAGGAGGATTAGTATCTACCTACAAATTATTTAAAGTTCAGGTAATCTCTCGTGTTTCAGTTTCTAGAGACAGACCGCTAAATACATTGTTAACTGAGTTGCATCTAGCAAATAGAAAACCTACTTAACTTTTGCGAGAAATGGTCAAATTATCACCACCCGACACTCCCGAGTCTTTTATCCATTTATGATGGATTTAGTGTTTGCAAGTGTGAGGTATATTTTATCAACAAGCACAAAAGTTGAATTAAGAGGAGTCAGTACTCAGCAAAAATTTCAATTTAGATACCAGCGAGCCTGTAGGCAATAAAGCTTACTATATGTAGGTTTGTGTCATGAAAGTATGAAAATTCATATAAAATTAGCGTAGAACTAGACCATAAATCGCATTAGAGACATCTAGCGTGAAAGGCAGAAACCAAACATGCGACAATTTAAGACGAAAATGAAAATTTGCAGTTCAAAGAAATTGAAATTTTTTAACGATAATGAACTCTCCTAAATTTTATTTTGCACATAATTGTTAAATATACTATTTTGCTTTATATTTCTACAACTTTCAACAAAATATTGCAATTTCTCGTCTGTGAAATATCGAGAGAAAAAATAAGTATACTATTAGAGTCAAATAATTAAAAATAGCGCCACTAAAATGAAAAAACACGACGTTATTTGCTAGATTTAGGCTTTATCTTTCTAAAATAGTCACAATCTAAAGAAATGAGAATACCTACTAAGAGGAATTTGATTTGAAAAAAATCAATTTTTACCATTTTTTACAATTTTCCGAGCTGATATCTCCATTACAATACATTTTTTTTTATTTTTCTCGACGTTATTTACTAGACCTCTTCGTTACCTTTAATTTAAGATATAAGTCATTATCCTGCTACAAATAGTTTGCCAGAAATCCGGATTGAAAAATGTATGAAACTTGCAAATCTTGGTACTGACTCCTCTTAATAAAATTGGCAAAAATAGCTGATCGCATATTAAAACGCGATTCTACCCAGAGACAGAGAAAACTATTTCCAACCCCATTTCATATTGAACAGCGGATTGACAGCTTTGAGCAACAACTTAAAAAAATAACTAGACCCTTAAAAAACAAAATAATGCCTACAAAATCGTCAGAATCAAGATTGTGTAATAGATTTAAAGAATTTTTTCAGTCAGACATTTCATTAAATACCAATTGAGAAATTTGTTTCTATGATCGTCGCTTTGCAGAATAGGACTGCAGATGAACGCAGTCTTGCAACTTCAAGATAGATCATCCTGTATCGCAAGAAAAAATAAACTAAATAAGGGACACTTTATGACAGCTGCGATGACTGGCATCATTTAACAAAAAAAATCTCCAATACTAACTAGTTTTAATACTAGATCAGATAACTATGTATAAGTACATGCAGATTCCATTGTAGTCCTAGTCAGTGATTTCATTTCCAAAATGTTGTTGTCTAGTAAAAATCGCTAATCCTATAATTATTGTTGCTACAAATCACTTCGTATTATCAATACACTACAACTATTGTAATAAAAGCTCTTGCTATCAGCTTTGTACCGCTATGCCTATATCATGATAAAAGTACGGGCTTCACTTGTACTCTAGATCTCGTTGAATAAAGTATTGTCTGGTGACCTTTACAATAAATCACATTTTGGTAATCTGATTTGCGCGTTCATTTATTTTATTAGTTTAATTAACCTTTCATAAGAAGCAAAAACTCTTGTTTTTTCAACAGCTTTTCTGTAAATAGCTGCTCAATGGAACTTCGACTTTATATTAAAGACAAGCATTCAAATCAACAATTTTTAAGCGATTCCGGCGCATCAGTCTCTGCGATTTCAACCTTTATGCTTAATAGAGGTTATTTCCAAGCCCATTTATCCTATATGCAATAAGCTCAACCGAAATCAAAACATTCGGTCAGCACACTCCCTTGCTTCGACCATAGCCAATATAAAATATCCAATAATAGGAGTTGACTTTTTGTTACATTTCGGGTTAATAATTGACCTTAAAAACTCGTGAACTCAACAAGTAAACTAACATTTAAGAGAGAGATGCTCCCGACATTTAACTTCGGCATTTGCTCTATTCACAATCAATCATCTTACAGCTTTGACAACATGCAAACCCGTAGTGTCCACTGTGTATCATCACATTATGACCACAGATCCACCAGTTGGTGAGCGTCCACATTGTTTAGCGTTGCACAAGTTCGCGATGTATTTGACTTCATGATAAACAAACACTTATTTGTCCGTCCGGCAGCCCATGGGTGCCACAACTCGATTTCATTCAGAAAAAACGGGAGGTTAGAGAACTTCTAGTGGCTACCGCAAACTAACCGCATGAATTGTACCTGATCGATTCCCTATAGCGCATGTACAGGATGTTGTAGAAGGTTTATAGGATAAATCTATTTGGATCACTTTAGATTTGAGCCGACCTTATTAACAAGTCTTTACGTTGGAGTTTGTTGTGGTGCCTTTTGGACTAAGAAATGCCACAAAAGCTTTCCAGAGAATAATGGACAACATCTTCATGGGTCTTGACTACCCCTACTGCTATATAGATATCATACTTACTATGTCAGAAACTTGCAAATAGTATTGCAGAGACTAGAGCAGAATGGTTTAAAAATGAACATCGATAAGTGTCATATCGAGACACAAGAGGTAATTTATATCGGATTCATTATAAACATCAATGCCAACTACAAGAGACCGGAAACCCTAGTTGAGCTCCATCGTTTCGTAGACATAATAAATTACTATACGCGATGCATCCATCGGGCCGCTGGCTGTCAAGTTCGACGTAACGAACTACTACAAGACGCAAAAAAGAACGATAATCATCCTCTTCCCTGAACCGCCGAAACAGAGGCTGCGTTTGAAATGTGCAAGCAAAAACTGATTCAAGCAACAGATTTAGCTCATCCAGCACCAAACTCTAACCTAGCACTTTCTATAGATGTATCGGAGATAGCTGTGGAGCTGTTTTATAAGAAGAAGGAGATTCCTCTTGGGGAGCACTCGGTTTATTTCTACGAAACTTTCCAATGCTGAGAAAACTATCGTGTTTATGACAAGGAAACCCAAGTTTTTAAACACACGCTGGAAAATAGAAGTTTTGTTAACAAAAAGGACCATAAATCAATAGTATTTGCATTTTAACAAAAACGCCTTTTACGGAAACTGGATCGCATGTTACAGAACTCCAAAAACAATTACCCGTGACTAGGATTACCGGTTTCAGTCTGCGCTCTCAAAGCTTTGGCATCACTTATAGGAGCAAAATATGTTCACACGACCCCCTATCATCCGGCATCAAATGGTTTAGTGGAGCAGCACGCTTAAGACAGCATTAATGTGTCACAGTGCTTCTTGAATAGACATACTGGGTTTAAGAATTAGTTATAAAGAGGATCCTCAAGCTTCACCAGCTGAGTTTTTGTATATAACACCCATGCGAATCCCAAAAGAATTTTTCTCCAGTCAGGAAATGAAACCTGATGCCCAAATTTTCATCCATAAATTCGGAGAACATAATATGTTTTATTATAATATTTATATAATATAATTTATAATATATTATGAGGTAAACCCGAGCTAGAGTAACGGGTCATCACATTAAACGGAATGTTTTTATCCTTAAAGACTTTCATGCACTGTCAGAGCCCCATCCTCATCGACTGATTCGAGGACTAGATGACTACGTTTTCATTATAGAAATAAATGCCAAGGAGATATCCATCCCTTCGAGTTTATCAAATCCGCTTTCATTAACAGTGATGACAATTGTTGAGCTAGCAATAATTGGAACAGCAATCATGGGATATTTGTACTCAACCTTTACGTACTTACTCCAGGATACGTAACGACCTCAATCGTATCAACCTATAAATCCACTTGTGGCAGCACCGTCATTCCTTCTCTCTCCGATATTTTAAAGTATTTTTGTTTTAATTAATAATAAATTAGTGTGGTGGATCTGAATACCCACACTGTATCGAACACAAATTTGCTTTGAATTTATTTATGAAATCAAAATCATAAATTAATTTGTTTTTAAATTGTCAGTTGTTTTATCATCTCCGCTAGTTTTTCCTTTAAAATTATAATGAACGAAATTTATAATGTGAATCAAATTGCAAAATAGATAGCTGAACGTTAGATGATTTATTCACATATCTACAGATAAAATTTTAAGCGAAATATGCGTTGCTATAATTTTACAGAGAAGGACGCGGTTACAAGAATTTTTTTCATTGCTCAGAGCTTCAGGGGATTTAAAAAATATCAGTATGAAATATTTAATATGTACATACTATTATGTTTTAATTTTCGTTCATTTTGCTTTACTAATTTGTTTAGTATTTCGTGGTTAAAATACTGGCACTGCACAACAATTCAAGGGGCCAATATACCACAGTACGTATAATACGTGTGTTAGGCTGCTTTCCCTATTGTCGTGGTAGGGTAGTCAAGGTTCCTGTACCTTCGTTGTTGATAGAGTGTATCAGGCCCTTGTACTGTATACTAAGAATAACAAAGATGACTGCTGAAAAGGAATTGGTTAAATAAAACACCTAACGCTCACGATTTTGAAGAACACAGCGGAAAATACTTAATTTTTCATTTTCATTTTCACTCATTGTGCAATTCCCAAATCGTACATACATAATTTTACAATTCATAATTAACATAATTCGCAGTGTCATCTGACGCCGAATTCCACCCGATGACCAAGAAATTTCTGTGATTAAGGGGCTATGTGAGAAAATATGCTTGCATGGCAAGCCTTTTGTGGGGAAATAATCACGATGATGTCTATGCGCACGATAACTCGAGAGCGCGTGTACTTAGAGAGCTGAATTTTGTTCACGGACTAAAAAACAGTAAAATTAAGTTCGAAAATAGGCCGAATCGGGCAACACCTTCATAGGGTTGTTATACAAAAATTTCGTTTTTCACTATATGTTTGGGCATCATTGCTTGAGAACGCGTCAACGCATAAAGCTGAAGTTTGGTTCATGATGTTTCTATAGCAATAGCATATAATATTTAGAGAATGGACTAAACCGGGTAACCTCTTTTTGGTGTTGCCATATAAAAATGTTGGATTTTTACATATATTGTGAAAACGATCACTCCTATACGATTTTAATGTATTGTGAAATCCTATGAAATTGGGTATAACTATTTTTACTGTCCGACGAACCGTTTTAGAAATATATGCGTAAAACCAGTTCAAAAATCATACTTGCACAGAGAGGTGACCATACAAAATTATTTACGGGCATTTATCTAGTGTATCATAAGAATTGGTCTTAGACCAATTCTAGCTTTCTTACTTGTTATGTCCAATATTGGTCAAAAACCGCACTTTGACATCAATTTGCCAACTAAGAAATTGGTGGCTAGCCAGTGTTCCTATAAACACAAAATACTTTACGGGCGCGTTCAATAATAGTGAATACTTTATGAAATATTTAGGCTGTCCACAAGTAGGAAACACATTGGCACTTTCCAAGTAAAATTGAAAGGAGGCCAGATCATAACGGCCCCCCTCCCTGTCCAGAATTTCGGCTCATAGCTACTTAGTTGCTTTTCGTTTTTCAGGTCGTGCCAGTAGTACTTGAAACCGTTAGGCCCATTCAAATTAAACTTCTTCTCGTCAGAAAATAATCACAGTTCTCCACTCATCATTCCACGACATGTTATATTTTGCAGGAGGATCCAGGATTTTGGTGGGGGGGCGCAACTATGGTTTAAAAATGTTATATGCTGAAAACTGAACCAAAAGTTTGAAGACACTCGCCACCACCCGCAAATGTCAAATCCACAACATTTATCATTTAAAAGATACTAGTCGAACAGATTAGCAAGTGGCTACCACTCGCAACGAAGAAAGTTGCTCAAGGTTCTTTGACAGGAAGTAACAATTGACATTTATTTAAAATAGCAGTCACAGAATAGATGCAATACATACCTTGTACGTATATAACTTCGTCGGCAAGTTATGAAAGCGTGACTTCTTTTGTTTTTTATATTATTAAGCCAAGCTCAGGCGATATCCCTTGAACTATGATGCAAAGCACAGCATGGCCAGAATGTGATGAAGAAAGTCATTAGGGAATGTGAGGAGGGTGGCGAAGGTGCTGATGTATATCACCCTTAAACTTTCGCAGATTATATGCCGGAGGAAAGACAAAAGATTGGAGACTGTTCCACATTCGCACGCACGACCAAAAGTATTTTGAAGGGTAAAAGGATGTGCGCGGCTTGCAGTGCGAGTATGATATGGTGGAATCCGGGATTAGACTAGACATTTCATCAGAACATTGATCATGCAAGTAGCAATATAGGAGCGAAAGGCAACCAACATTGCGGCGGTGATCGTATGAGTCCATATGACAAGTTTTTGCCACATCGCCAATGCGCTGAAGGCTCTCTTTTTGACAATATCCAACGAAGCTAAGGCTCTTCGACCAGCCCCGGCCTACATTCCATTCCATTCTAGGTTTGATGTAGGACTTGTAGAGAAGCGCTAGAATTGATGGGCTGAAATATTTCTTATACCTTTTCAGAAATCCAAGATATTTCGTTGCTTATTTGGCAACAGAGAAGTTGTGATCTGTTCAGCTCAACATACTGCAAATATTAATGTCAAGAATGCATAAAAACGGGGTATCGTCAAGAAGTGTTCCATCAAACGGGAGTAGAAAAACTATGATCTTGTTTTAAAGAGATGGAATAGCTTTGGAACTTAGATGTATTGAATTCGATGCGATTCGATTTGCACCAAGCAAGGATATTATGGTGGTTTTTCAAAGATCTAATCATGCAACAGACAGACAGATGTAACATTTCCTCTGTAGTCCCCAAGGGTGTCAAGAGAGTAAGCGAAACCAAGGGTACTGTAATCGGCAAAACAATGGATGGGATTGAAAGTAAGGGAAAGCGGATAATTAATGAAAATTGAGAAGAAAGATGGAGAGATAGCAGAGCCCGGAGGTACCCCGGCATTTATTTGCTGAAATTGAGATGTACCTCCATCTAATATAATCCGTATTAAGCGACCAGATAAAGAAAAGAGAGAAAAGGAGAATTTAAAGTGGGAGTCAACAATCACTTCATTGTAAAGTAGTGAAGGAAGATAAGAACTGCTGAAATTGATCCTGATAGTTTAGACCTGGGACGAGAAACCTTTGCTGCTTTTTCGTGTTGCCAATATTCTAACGTTCTTGCCAAAAAGAAATTTTTCTGTTTGGATAGTGTTGCAGTTCTGGACATGGATGCAATTGATAGGTGCGTAAAGCAGACTATTTCGCTTTTATTGCTTGGTTGTACTTATCGTTAAACCAAAAGCGATTTTGCTGTTGTTAAGAAATGCTGTATAAATACCGTATGTATTCACGTATGCCCAAGACTTAGCATTGTACTAAATTCAAATGTGCATTCATCAACATCTCTTGAAGCAAAACAGACCGACCAATCAAATTCTCTAGGATACTCATTGTTTAACGTTTGGCCTAAGTATTCTATAAAAACTATTGCATTTTACGAAATAATAAACAAAAGAATTATTTAAGAATATTAATCTCTTGCTTTAAATGTAATAACGCTCTCTACACAATGCACAATTACTTGTTCGCCGCTGTTGTAGTTTCCCTGAATTTCTCCAATTACGACTTATAATTGTTTCTTCAAATATTTGTTTTGCCCGCCGCGCCGATAATGTTCTAAGAAGCCGTCTTTACATGGAAAGCTTATCAAAGACCCTCTGGCAGCTATTTTCAATTAAAACAATCCTTCCATCGCGTTAACATGAATAGGGCCTGTCTTGATTCAAACACATCGAGCAAAGCGACGCTCATGTACAGGTATCCGCGCTTCCTGTTTTCTCTATAAGCTTCAACAACCATGACCGAAGACCAAGGTGCTAGCTAGGGCCTGCGTTCCTAAATGTATCGTATTGAATGCTTCCAGAAATTGTTACGTTTTTTAAAAAAGCTGCAGTAGAATAGATGTGAATCATTTTGTTAGAAAAAATTCAGAAGATCTACTGCAATTTTTTTTAGTGGTCTTCGGGAGGGGGCGCGCGCCCCCGAGCTCCCTAGCAGGATCCGCCTCGGGTGTTCAAGTACCAAATAAGGGTATTTCAAAAGTATTGAGTCATAATACTTAAGTATCGAAAATGTACTTTAAGTAGTACTTAAGTCTTTTTTTACTCAAGTATTGCCCAGTTCTGCATAGACACTATTTTGGAACAAGTAAATGAATGCCTTTTTCCAAATTTTTACTCTAACGAGAAAAAATTTCATAATGACGTTCATCTATGTACTCATTAGGAATTCATTGAAGAAATCATCATGATTTGTCTACCGGGGTAACTCAACGAGAAGAGAATGAAATTAGCATTAAAACTTTTAAGTCACATTGGGTTTCCAAACTTATAATGAAATATATTTGAAGAATAGAAGAATTTTAATAACTTTTATTTTTAATGATTCTAAATAAAATCATAAATACAAGAGGAAAAAATAACCGCCTCGTCCGGGATTTGTAACCGGGACGTTCCGCTTACCGAGCGACTGGTATTATTTCTCCGCCTCGTCCTGGATTTAAAATCGGGACCTTGTTTTTTCCGAGCGACTGCTCTTAATTTTAATTACCTATATTTTTATACTTAAAAATAATTTCAAGTTACTTCGATTATTATAATTTAACCTTAACAACACTGCAGACACAAGAAAAAAAATCATACTTCGAAGCTTCGCAGCATAGATAAAGCATTCATATTTCGACGATTCGACAAAATGTTCATGCTTCGAAGAATTTGAAGCTTCGAATTGCCTAGTTCGAAGTCTATCACCAATTACCCCAAATTACTTTACACAAAATACTTAAAATAAAACCATTTCAAATATTTTCAATTATTTTTATTTAAACTTTCATGTAGGCAGTTTTTAAGTACATTTTTTTTTTTGTTCATTATTTTTTCATCCATGATTTTAACTTGACATTTCGACACTTATTACAATTTTGTTTATTTTTATTTATAATATTATAGTTACCATACGATAAACCTTATAAACAAAAAAATAAAAAATAAAATAAAAAAAGAACTTAGCTTAGCCTTAGACCACTAAATAAATTTTTTTTAATTCAATAATTCAAAAAAGAAAAACAAAACATAATATCAATTAATGAACAATATTTGCATAAAAGATTGACAAAAATACTTAAACCTGATTGTAAGATAGATGGAGAAAAGGAAGTAACTAAAACATAATTCTATTTTGTTATAATTTTTTTCTAAATTATTTGTTTTTGTTTTGTTTTATATTTAATATTAAGTTTCCATAATTCGCCTAAGGTGAGATGTGTGTTTTTATTTTTCAGTTTTGTTCTTATTTTTAGTTTTTGTATTATTAGAGGGTTTTTAAATAATCTCAAATATACTTTTGGTAACATATTCTCGTATATAAGTACCTATGTATGTGTACTTCTAGTTGGATTTATTAAATTATCGTAATTTTTTATGTATATATATGTACGTATATATACTATATATCTATATACTTTCTCGTTATACATGAAATATGTATGTATATGTAATTTGTTTTAGTCTGTTATTTTCTGCTTTTTTAAATAAATTATATTCTTTGTGGTTTAATACAATATACGGGAGGAGAGGGTTTCATTAATTTACAGTAACGTACTTATAATTTTTATATTATCTATTAATTTACTTTATTTTTTTTTTAAATTAATTATTTGTTTATTAATTAATTTATTTATAGACAGGTTTATTTATTTTATCAATAAAAAAATTCATTAACTTTTTCCTTTCACTTTCATTTTAATTGGTCGAATTAATATTTAAATTTTCACTTAGTAGTAAAAGTATGTAATGATAGTAGTAATAGTAGTAGTAGTAGTAGTAGAAGTTATAGGTACGATTACAGAAAGTTTTGTAGAATCTCGTTTTTTTTTCATTTTTTAGTTGTTGATCTTGTTGTTGTTAATTTTTTTGTTATTTCTTTGATTTTTATTCTCCGATAAATCTTAACCTTTCGATTTGATTTTTCTTTTGATAGAAAAAAGTGCTTGAGATGAAAAAAGGTGGGAAATGCAATTTTTGTTGATTGTATTTGTGTTGAACTTCAAAACATTTAATTTATTTTATCATGAATCTTATTTGTGTTAATATTTTTGTTAAAACTTTCAACGTGTGTGTATATAGTATATGGCTATTCTTGTTTTTTTTTAGTCTGGATGACCGTTGGTATTCTCCTCACTTTTGTTGTTGTTTTTTTTTTTGTATTTTTGAGTTTTTAAACAAATGCGACAATAACTTATTAATGAAAAATATCGCGAAGAGTTTTTATGGTGTTTATAATTCTTTTAAACACATTCTTATATTTAAAAAACTTTTTTTTTATCATCAACAAGATTTACAAGGATTGTTATGAATATGTTTTTTTTTTATATCCTATGAACACACGATTTTTATCTTTCTATGTCATGTAGAATCGCATTTGATCACATTAAAAATTTTAACAAATCATAACATTTGTAAATGTCTTTTTTTTTTTTTTTAGTATTATAAATAATTTTGTTTTTTTTATTTCCTAAACAAATAAAAAATGCAACGATTCCATAAAATTATTCTAATTAATATTGCTTCATTCATTTTTTATTTATTATTATTATATATATATAGTCGTGTTTGTTTTTTGTTGTATTTTCTTTTCTTTGTATTTAACAAGAATATTTTTTCTTGTACATATTTGCATTGGAACATATTATATACAGGTTTTATAAAGTCCAAAAAGCTCATTTTAATGAATACAGGACTTTGTTGTTCATAGAAAAATTAAAAAATGGAAAAAGTATTTTTAGCTTGTTTTTCTTTGTTTGTTTTGTTTTAGAGAAGCGTTTAGTTTTTGTTCGATTTTTGTCTTGATTATATTTATAGATAGACAGCGATTTTAAGGCGAAAACATTAAGAACACAACATGTATAGAAGAAGAATTTTGAATGTGAGTAGTTTTGGTTTGTTTCCTTTTTGTTTTTTTCTTTTTATTATTAGAAATTATTTTTATGCATGTATTATGCATTCATAGGAATTATTGAGGCAAAATAATAATAAATGAATAAAATAAATTAGTGAAATTTTGACAAAAACTTTTAGAATAATTTGTACAAAAAAGAAAAAAAATCTATACAACATATACATATACATATGAAGAACCAATTAATAGTCATTTTTCATGCCATTCTGAGATTGAATCGTTTATGTGGGTGGGTCAGAAGATATTTTGGATGTTATTATAATAATTGCTTGAATGGAATTTTGAATGCCCATACACCTTCATAGTTTATTAGTAATCGTCAGTTTTGTGTAAACTGAAGTGAAATGAAAATTGTGACGAGTTTATTTTAATGAACAGAAAGTTATTGATGATTAGAAATCTCATCTAGTCTTACATATTTGTCTCTATTAGTCACAGCTATTCACCAGAATGTTTAAATAGCATATTCTATGCTAGCATTTTCATTAGTTATGTAAATATTGATTTCGAAGTTACCTCTGGCAATGCCAGCACAGATTGTTTCTCTCATATGAACACACATTGCCTTTAGTTATACATTATGTTTAGGACAGATAACTTCACTTCTGCAACATCTGCCGCCCAGAAAAGTCTTGATATACATCTTGGAAATGAGATATTAAGATTAAATCAAACAGTGAGTTTATCTTTCAACAGGGAATCATATTCAGAATGCTACCGCTTATTGCAAACTCATATAATAATGATCGACATACGGTAAAATTACAAATGAGTAAAAATACCTGCACGCAACAAGCCTGCGTTTGCAAATGGAGACAAGTTTTGGAAAAACTATACTTCCATATGTATAATAATGTATGAGAAGAATTCTGACCAGTTTTAAGCACAGATTCAGTAGTGTCAGGTAGTCAACCATAGTCTTCTCAAGCCGCCACATACTCGTATGTTCAAGAGTGTTGCATTAATATGAACACAGCATTTTAAGAAACAATTGAGCGTTATTCGTAACCTTTTTCCGGCACTTACTGTAGTCCTAGATTAGCTTGACTTAAGTTTATTGTCTGGGTTTGAAAGTCAGTGCTTAAATTTACCAGAATACAGTTCTAAGTAATACCTTGAAACCTATATCTCTGGAAATATTTCAAACCTAGAATTGGGTGTTCCAGCAGGACACAGCTCCTGCACTCAGGAATGGTTAACCGCTAACGCAATTGACTTTATCAGATACGAAGATTTGCCTTCCTCCAGTCTGGGCTTTAATTCGTTAGATTACAAAATATGGTAAGTTTTAGAAGTGAAGGTCTGGGCCTCATAAAAACTTGAACTCTCTAAAGGCAAAGCAGTGGCAGAAATAGACATGAATATTGTGCGTATCAAACTGTATACTTTGAATAGATAAGGAGGTTAAATATTATTTAGGTTATGAGGGAGACTGAGCAAGTAAATCATCCTAAGATAAAATCCTGACACTTGGATACAATTAGACATGTTCAATACAGTCCTCAACAAGGTCAATTAGATGCCTTAATTAAGTATAGATATCATAGATATAACAGTATAGAAGTGAATATTGACATTATGAACAACATTAGTAAATAAATAATAGCGAGTCAAGGATTGATTCCTGTGGCATACCATACATGTTTTGGATAATTTTGATATAAACATAATAACTTTCTGTGATCTTTGCTATTAGACGAAGAGCGGTTTTATCAAATATCTTGGAAAAATCCAAAAAAAAAATAACATCCAATTTCGGAATTATTAAGAGGACAACGGGGTAAACATCTGTTGCCCTAAAACTATGCACCCATCCACTAAGAAGACCCTTAATAGGATGCAAGGTTGGCCGGTTTAAGTGGAAATGGCGCCTTCACATCGTGCACTAACTTGAAACCATTCTTGGTTTACAGCCACTCTACCTGTATCCATCGCTGCTAGTATGCAGCAAAGGAAACGGTCAGATAATTTCATTTATTTCTGTGTTGAAAATCTTAACATCCTCGAGTAGGCTGACATCCACATTAAGGGCATAGAAGCTTCAATGGATATTATAACCTTATGATTTTCTACGATATAGAAGTTGGAACTCAAGAAAGCATATTTGCTTAGACAGCCAGGCAGCGCTCTTAGCTCTGTCGTGTGAAGACATTGGGTCGAAATTAGTTTGGAGTTGCCACACGAAACTGCAGCTGCTGTCGGGAGACATAACAAAGTAACACTGCTTTCGATCCTGGGACAGGAAGGGATTTGGGGACATAATCAAAATGCAGACGATCTGGCTAAAACCGCAACCAAAAGTACGAATACTAATACCTACATAACTTTTTGCCTACCAAAATGCAACATTAGTGGGAACTACATAAATGGAAAGACATGCAACTGGATCTCCTATGACGTATCGCGACCGGTATGAGAAATGTAAAGCGATACTTTATCCCCTCTCCTCGCGATAGCATACTGTGTTGATTGTGCGAAAAATACGAAATATCGTGTGAGTGTCCCATGCTAGTAACTTTAAGTATGCAAATCACTGGAGAAGCATTCATCTCTTCAATTTACAATTTAACTCCAAAGGTAATAATCCAGCTCTCAAAAGGACTAGAAGTAGGCTAACCACAATCGATTAACTCTGGTTGCTGTTTCTGTAGGATCTTAGTCACTCTAGCCGACTCTACTTTTAACCTAACATAACCTACGCTTGCAAGCACTTTTAGCGTACTGATTCACAGCTACGACAGGAGGTAAAGTCTAATTAAGAAAAACTTATTGAACCACATAGTAAAAATATTTTTAGAAACTCATTCAGACAAAAATTTGAAAATTTGACTAAGAGGATGATGAATGGAAACAATATTTTTTTTATGAATTTCAAAAATAAACAATCAGAAACAGTGGAGCATTAAATTTGACAACGTTTCTAAATACCTTTAATGCATTTGAATTAAGAACAATCAGAATGAGACTGATATGAATCAGTCGAGCTATATTAAAAAAAAAAAAACATTATCTGAACATTACGTTAAAAATTTCATTCGTAATTCGATATCGTTTTCTGATATCATCGTAATAGGGTCTACTGTGGTCGAGATTAAACTAAAGTAAGCACATTTAGAAGCATGATAACAAAAGGAAAAACTGCTATTAGCATTATCAATAATAAATTTGATGGTATTAATACTGTTGGGAGAGATAAGAAATTGAATTAGAAAATAAAAAGTTCTCAAACCTTCAGATAGTAATATCAAAATGACTAAGAACATCTTCCCTATATTTACGAACAAAGGAATTCAAAATTTTGAAACTGTACGACTGTCTCTTCAAAACAATAGAGAACCAATTTCTATTATAATTACAATTGGTATTGGTAGAATACAGTAATAAATTACTTTAGTATATGGAGCAATTGTCAATTCCAATTAGATAAAATTCCCTAGATTCAGGCCACAATTCAATCCCAGAATTTAAGGAATAATACACACTCAACTAAGTATATTCGTTCAATTACATTTTTTAATTTGTGAAAAGATTTTTATTTTGTTCACTCTTCCCTTCTTCTGACACCAATTTTGTATTTTTTTTCTATTATTATTATATTATTGGCAATATTATTATTAATATTTACAATAACAAATTTATTTTCCTATACGCAAATCTTTTACAATTATTCTGACTATATGCAAATATTTTTTAATGCTTTTTATTCGATATATTTTTTGTTTTATTTTTCTTTTCTTTTTCTTTTGTTTAAATGTAACTGTCCTTAATTTCAAAAAATGTTTTTTTTTTTTTTAATTCTGGTATTTTTACTATTATTATTGTCTATAAAAAATGTTCTTATTTTCCGTTCTTTGTTTTTATCCATTTTCATTACGCATAAAGATATTTTTTTTTATAATTTTTATAAGTTTGTGTTTTCTCTTTTTCACGGATCAAATACAAAAAAATTCTGTAAAACTCTGAAGCAATTTTAACTATATTTGTTTGTATTTAGGGTAGGTATGTAATAAGGTAATAAGGTAAGTGTACAGGTATTCATTTCAATTAAAAAACATTATTAATACTGTTCGTTTGAATATGAACAATTCTGATGGAGGAGGTCCAAACCGATATATGTATTTGTTGGGTTTGTGATTTGAATTAAAAACAAAAATATATTTATATATACTATATGTAAAGACCTATGTCTGTAGGTATAAATTTTGTTTTTTGTAAACAACTATTAGTGATTGTTTTAATTTTTTTGTTTATATATAATATAATTATATTCTTTTGCTTTGCGGTGTTCTTCTGACTTTATTTCATTCCCTAAGATTATTTTACTAAAGATAATTTCCCAATAGATGCGCACATCCGCATACATAATGTACACACATACACCAATTTCAATTTTGCTAATAAATTAACGACTATCGGTAATAAAGGTATTTATGTAATTATAGGTTTTCTTCTCTTTACTGATTGTGATGACGATGATAATGCTGTTGTGATATGACTTGTTTTGTAGTTTTGTTTTGTTTTGTAGTTGGTTTTGTTGTTGGTTTTATTGCTTTGTTGCAGGTTAAATAAAATGGTCCTAAATTTTGTTCAAAAATTTGTAAATTGTAAATTTGTATTATTGCCGGGATAAGGTATGATTTTATTTAGATTTATAGTCTGAATGTTTTTTTTTTTTTTTTGTTTAGAATGACATCTTACAAAAAAGTAAAAGAAACTTGTAAATCTTCTTATAAATTTTTGAAATAAATAAATAGAAAAGTTGTAGAATCAAAAATCTTATTTTTTCTAGATTTTTCATGATGATGTTCTTGATGTACTTTCTTCGCATCATTTTCAAAATGCCTATCCAAAATAAAATTGGTTTCATGGATTTTCTATAGTATACCTCTGAACTATATATAACAATCTGTTAGAAATCCTGATAGCTGACGGAAGTGTACAATCACCAAAATCATATATATTTTTTATTTAAAATTTCTTGTATTATATTCCATACGCATTATGCAGATAAATCCCTTCAGAAAGTCTAGAAGTGTGAACGTAAAAAAATCGTTCGGATCTATAACACTTCCGGTTTCAAAGATGTTGTCTTTCCAAAAGAACAGGGCTCAATACTCCCACAGAGATATGGAGCAGCACAGATAGTAACGCTAAATGTGAGTACCTATTTGTTTATATAATACTCCTATCTAATAATTTTGAAATTCTAAAACCAAGCAAGAATGTAATTTTTATGAATACTATTAAACTATATTACAAAACGTCCTAGATTTATTTAACCCTTACTAGGTACGTTAGCATGTATCAAATGAAGTATCTACGTCTGATGATGATACTATCATACACAAATAAACTTAGAAACTTAAGAATAGAGGTGAAGAAAGCGCTTCAACATAGCCAAATATTATTTAGCTATTTATATGGAGAACACAAAATGCTTGTAACAGAGTATAATTAAGGATTAAGAAAATCAAGGATAAGAAACTGAAAGATCTCCTGCAGAAACATGGAGAAGCTATGTTTGCAAATAATGCATGCCGCAAGGTACTGTCCGAAAATCAATCAAACGTTATAGGCTCATTTCTATAAGAACATGAAAGTTATTACGAGATTTGGGGGAGAAAATAGTCAAGTCCTTTTTAGAGACTCATTTACTTGACTCTTTCATTCTGGTGGCAGCCACTGACACAATCGGCATAGTCATCTATAGAATCTTAAATGGGAACGATTGTCTATTGAGAAGATAAGATAAGATAAGATACAACATTGATATATATTATATTGACGCATTTTAAATCATCCACATGAGGAGAGGATATTTTCCTAGGTCTATACTACAATAAGGTGTTGTAAAAATATTCAAATTAGCTAATTACACAAAATGTCAATGTGACAGTCGTTACATTTATGCATGCTTCAGGATGCTTCATTTACTATCACTAATTGTTTTCGCAAAGGTCAATATGAAAAAGTACTCAACAGTACTCAAGGATGGTATCTCACTTGGTACAATGCCTGTGTGTCTTAAGTTAGTAGGATAAAAGTGATAGTTTCCTATGGTGATTCCAACATTTAATGTCTGACGTCAAAGCCGACCGGAAAAGACGATCCGACAGTTCTTTTGCCATTTGGAATGTTTTACAAGTAAACAAAAATAACAAATTGCTTAAACTCGCTCATGTGGATATATAGTGCCACCATTTAAAGCTCTTTATGCTAAGGTAACAGAGGCATAGCTTGGATTAAATCAAGTTAGAATTAGTTGAATAAAGTAACTATAATTGCTAATGGGTTAAAAAAAAAGCGGTTCTGTTCTTTCGCAATTTGAATATTTTGAAAACTCGCTCTCCAGGGCCAGCAAAATAAAAGTCAAGATAAATAAATATATTAGGTTTCCTGTCCCAATTCCATTAATTGAGGATTTTCAAGCTTTTGTGGTTAATAACAGACTGTTTTGCCGCGTCCAGTTTCATGAGATTAGAATTTTCAAGTTTCTTTTTCATCAAGAAAATCTCAGCTATAGCCTAATGGCATCAATTCTCAAGTTTTATGGCGCCAATAGCGGAAAATAATTACGGACACAGTGGCATTATTTCGACCTCATTGTAACCATCAACAGAAATACATTCGAAAGCTGTAGAGAAAATCGAAAGCTTCGTAAAACTAAGCCTGCTTTGAAAATCATAAAGAACCCATGTGTCGGCTAATGTAGCTATATATGTAGGTACTCAAAAGACATGAATTGATACCTTTTAAGCATTAAAGGAAAGCAATTCGCTCTTAAAAATTTGTCCTTGTTCTACGAATAATTCACAACCCGTTATGTACGGATAGGTCTCAGTTTGATAAGCATAAAATTGTATGGCTGATGGGGGATAGATTACATATATATTTTTTATGAATCACCCTAAGTAATGATTTCTTATATATTATATAGATAATGGGTGAAGCTTATCAATGAACATATTTTCCCTCGAGGCCGCCGTTTCAAGGATAGGGTGCGGTTATTATTTCGAAGAGGTATTTGTACCATTTTTTAAATTTTCTTTTCCGGGAGCTACATTTAGGTGATGATTAGAAAAGCTCTAACGTAAAATCTGGCGCCGTTATTGAATCCAGGTGTACGTGTATAGCCTAAGTAATACAGGAGCGCACAGGAAGAAAAATAATAACGGCACAAAGTTCACATTCAGCAGTTCAATTCAAATAACTACTTTTATATACTGAAACATCCTCCAAAAATAGTTCATCTCGGTCTTTTTGAATAAAAGAATCAAATTCGAATGCCTTTGTTGATTTAGGAGTATAACGATAACCTCAGTCTACATTTACCAGTACCCGAACAATTGAGCAGCTTTAGAAAAAAGCACATAGCAGAAGAACTAATGTCCAAAATAGAAGAAAAGGCCCACTAGCTACAGTAGAAGCACATTTCTGGAGTAAAACACAAGAAAAGCTTCATTAAATTCTCATCTTCTGTATTTCTTCGACCGTACAATTCGTGTAAGTTTCAGAGTGGCACACATCAGCACCTCCGCCACTGTCCTCATGCCCCCAATCCTTTCCATACTTCCTTCCTGCTATACTGTACTTTACATCATAGGGTATCATCCCCTGGACTGAGCTTAACTTAATAATATGAAAAACAAACAAGGGAAGACTTTGAAAAAGTCGTCAACTGTGGTAAGCATTATATCAGGCTGTTTACTAACCCAATTACTGGTAATTGCTCACATGAAAATGGAAAAAATCACAGTCATTGCTGAGTTTGCAATGAAAGAATTAGAAACATCCATAGATAATAGCTAAAATTTAATGCTAAAACTATTATTGATATTGAAAATCAATTAAATACATTTCCTTCAAGTAACGTTGAATTTAATACATCCAGCAATAATACAAATTTACAATAACATAAAATCGTTACTGAGCGATAAAAAAATATATATGCAAAAGAAATTTATTTCAATGTTTAATTGTTTTCTTATTCTTTTGTTTTAAATAACCTTTTGCGTTGTTTATGTAATTCACTAAATCATCCTATATGTCTTCTTCTTACAACAGTTATATTTGTTCCGTAAATATATGTACTTTCTTCTTTATAATATCTGGCAGTGGAAAATTAAATTAATAAATATTTTCTATTATTACAACTATATTTTCGTATCTTCCATGAGATATCTTTTTTTTTTAAATTCATATGTCGATAACGAGATATATTTAAATGCTATGATCACTATATTCATTTCCCTTTTTATACTCTAAGTATTTACAGTAAATTTAAATTTTATTGCTGGTTTCAGTAAATCGTTTTAGAATTTTTGGTACAATAATAATTCAATATTTCGGTTTATGTGTTCAACTTCTGTCGTATTTCCATTTTGGAAAAATGAAATGTAAAAAACAAGAATGAAGGGAAATAAAAAAATTTCTATGTTTAATTTTGTAATAAATAAGTAAATTTTATCGAATGCATCTATAAAACTGTTCTCTTGCAAGTATTCACTACTAAATTTTACTGGAGAGGAGAGTTTTTTTTTATTTTTTATTTTCTTGATAAAAACACATGCAAAAATGTAACAATCATGATAATTGGGAAAGGTAATATGATAAATAATAACAATTAAGTAATTATATTTACAGGGCTTTTGGTTTGTTTAAAGAACAAATTGTACTATTTAGTTTGTTTTCTATAATCAAATCTAATTTTAATCGAGTGATTAATTAAAGATCACAGTTTGGAAAAAGTTATAAAATAACACCAAGAATTTTATTATTTTTTTTTTAACTATGAAAGAAGAAGATAGTAGAATAAAACTGAACGTAACTATGTACAAGAAACTGGTTGTTTTCTTCAATGAATAATAATGCAAATGGAATTGGGGAAATAATTATTGGAATTCGGTTTATTTTTACTTATCTGCAATGGTTTTGGTTTTTGTTTTTTTCTTTTAATATTGTAAATTGCGATTTAATCCTGTTGATCCAGTATTGATTCCTATTGCATGTAGGATGAGTTAAAGATTTTTTTTGTCTGTCTTTTTATTTTCATTTTATTAATATTTACCTTATTAGTTAACAGTTGATATAGTTTCTCCTCCAATTGATTATACTAATATTTCTATTATGCATTCTTGCATATATTGCGCTCTAGAATATTTAATCATTATTAATTTATATATATTTTTTATATTATCTAGCAGGAAATTTTATCAAAAAGCTCGTAGAATTTTCGTAAAAAAAAATAATGAAATTATGCGCACAGTGTTTGTTGTAGAATTTTAAGGATCTGTAAGGTCCAGTGTACTATGAATTAACAGAAATGGAAAATTGCGAAAGAGATATTGCCGCTATTCCTTTGATTCATTCATAATTAAATTCAACATTATCCGACAAATTTTGAAAAGCCTCAATTTAGGGAAAGTATGTCATGGATCCTAACTGCTCATATTGATGATCTTATCCACTTATCATGTTCGAGTAATAAGATCTTTAGTTGCGTAACATTTTAAATATAATTCAAAATTTACAATATTATAGTAAGTATTCATGTAATAAGGGGAAAAAATTTGGACACACAAAAATCCAAGTTAATCTATGAACTAAAACTAAAAATAAAAAAGAGAGTACGTTATCCCAAGTATAACTAATGGCTACTAGGAATGTGCCGAAATGAGCCCGCCCTCTGCAGATTATTGGGCAAAGTGTTCTAAATTGTAATGGCCTGAACAATTTAAGATCCTTCAAACATAGTGGTGCAAAATTTGGGCAGCCGAAATTTATATTCCCTATTGTTATTCAAATGCTGAATAAGAAGGTTGAGATGAGAGACATGATCATACCTTCGTAGTCCAAAGATAATCCTAATGCAATCAAACTTAGAAAATACAAGACTTGACTAAAATATGGCAAGATCAGTGATTTGATTAGATGGCAACGTAACTTGGGTGAAAGAATTCTAGCTGAAGACGACGCAAGGTAGAATAGACTTTAGATAGAGTTAAATCGGCATGGTAGCTGCATTTCATGTTCGAGTTTAAAATAACGTCCAAATTACAAATTTTTGATTCATATGGGATAGTCAGGCCATTTATTTTGATAGATGATAACGACAAAGTATCAAGTGGACCATGGGAGAAAGCAATGCGCTGAGACTTGTCAGGATTTATATTGAGATTGTTGTTTAAAGCCCATTTACATACACTGTAAAAAATATTAGGACTCTTCCCTAAAATGTAGGTAATACTCCCTAAAATTTAGGGGAAAAAACATACATTTCCATTAAAATGTAGGGAATAGTCCCTACATTTTAGGGAATATTCATTCCATTTTAGGGAATATTCCCTAATCATATTGAAAAATACCTAAGCTTTGTGGCAACAATTTGTGCAATTTTTTTTACTGTGTATTTCACACAAGTCATCATTAACGCGGGCCACTCTTCGATGAGTCTGGTAAGACGGCAAAGATAAATTTGCACATCATTGGATACATGTGTATTTTAGCATAACGCATCACCAAAGTTAAGTCGTTTATGTACAGACCGAAACACAGCGGACCTAGGATAGATCCCCGTGGAACTCCATAGGTGAGATAAATGAATAGCAAAATATGACCCGCTAATATGTCACGGGTGTCATTTGAATTGCCGTAGTTAATTAATACCAGTGAAGATGGAATTTTGAATCATCATATTTCATAGAAAGTGAACAGTTGATAATTAACATAAAGTTGGGAAGATTTTAATAAATTTTTCAACAGAAATTTCTTTCATTAAGTTATTACCCAAAGACTGTTTAGGTTGTTTTCTAAAATATTAATTTTGTTTAAAATATTTGATTTTGATTTTTAATTAAATATAGATTCGTAGACTCCAGTAGAAAAAAGAAAACTTAAAAATGCAAAAGAAAACAGATACAGAAATACTCTACCGTGTCAGGACGAAAATAGTAAAAAAAAAACTAATAACTAATAAAATGAACGTAATTGTGAATTAATAGTAATTGTAAATAAAATTCCTCTTCAAGAGATATTTCGGTTACTTCAATAATATTGTTTGACTGTACTTTTTTATAGATCGGTAAGAATCCTTTTTTATTTTTTATCTAAAATGGTATATTTCAATATTACATAATTGCAATATCAATATGTCAATATCGCAAGTCTGTCTCCGGTATAAGGTACTCTAATATGAATATTAATAAATAATAATTATAAATTTATATTTGAAAATTGATCTATGAGCTTTTTGATATCCTTTCATATCGAATTTTGGCAGACACCTGCATACATATGTATAAATTTATATTTTTTACCTCTACTATTAAGCATTCATTCAATCTACATAATATTTCTACGAAGCTGAGAGGAAATTCTTTGCCTGTTCATCGTCTTAGCACCGTACAATTCTAAACTGCATCCATTTCAAATCTAAGCCGAATAAGAATAAAGAAACAAAAATTGTGTAACCTCCTTAAGATACATATATATAAAAATATAATGTTGAAAACCAAACATACATACTTACAATTTTTTGTATAGAAAATGCAACCAAGCCTTCCCTTTGTTTGAAGAAAGCCTGAATTTTATCCTTGTTGATGCTCTTGTACACAATTGTCTGTTCCTTGGATGGAGACATCCTTATTTTGAAAATACAGAATGCAAAGCGTTTGATTTTCCCTACTACATAGGAATTTTAAGCTCGATGATATTATATACGATAGATACATAAACTCAATCACCACTTCCTCAATTATTATGTAGTACATATATTCGCCTTTCGATTTCTCAAGCCAACTAAATTCTTTTCCAATGACCTTAATCAAACCGAGCTTTTTCTTAATGACTAATTCCATGAATCCATGACAATTGCGCATTTGATTATAAATTTAGCCAGAAAATAATGTTTTTTTTTTTTTAAAGAATATTTGGGTATTCTAAGGTTGTACTCTGGGTCCTACTTTGTTTCCAAATATAGATGTCAATATATATTTTTTTCAATTTTGCAACAGAGTTTCTTTGAATAAGTATATGTAGGTTGTCTTACCTTTCAATCTTATCCTTTATATAATAAATTACCAACAATATAACACATTTCCACTATATGTATATTTTGCGTTCTACCTTACTAGAAATTTGTCGTATTGTTTCCTCTTTTAGCCGGATGGCAAAAAATTTACAGAATTTTTTGTTTGCTTTTATAAATTAAAATCGCAGTCTCTTGCATTTATCGATAAATTGGATAAATTGCGTAAATTTACTCTTCTCTATGAGTATACAAAGTTTGGTCTTTTGTTTAGCAATTTGTTAATGTTAAATTTGTTAATCTTTTGTTATGCTTCGATTAGCTAAAAGGTTTTTGTTTTTTTTTATTGTTTTTACAATTTTTCAAATTGAAATTATTATTATTTTTGTGTGTTATATATTTTAACTTTATTTAATAATTAGTTTAGAAAAAGCTCTTAAGAAAACCGGCGGGTCCAGCCTATATTGGTAATTCCCCACGAAATGTTGATAAGCAAGAATAGATAAAAAAAATTAATATGTAATTAGTGTTATGATTATATATATTTTTATATATGAATCAAATTATTTCAGATATCAATATTTAATAAAAACGAATGTTTACCTCTTGCTGTTGTGCTTGTGTACGAAGTTTTGCTTGAGCATTTTTGAGGGCCCTGTAAATATAAAATGAATAAAGTTTTATATAAAATGTTCAGAAATTATTCGGTTATTATTTATGCAATATTCGTTTTGAACTTCGAAATACAGGTACTCTTCACATGACTTCATATACTCGTATTGTGGGCAATTCTTTCAACTAGGTACATATTACCAGGATTTCCACTTTTGTTTATCTGTTTACTTATAATCCTTCTTCTAAGTCTAATTTATATTACGGGAATATATTCTAGGTAGTCATCCAAATTTTCAGTTATTAAGTATGTTTTCAAAGAGCTCTTAATTTTCATATATACATATGTACTTGTCTACCGAGACAAAATAAAACTTTTGTCACATTGTCAGAGATTCTATTAAAACGTAATTAATTGTCTGCTCTAATTTCACTAAAGGCTTTATACGATAAATGTAATAGAACAGTTTTCGAATTCTACCAGCAAAATAAATTTACTATCTAATCTTTCCCAAAACAATCGTTTCAAAATTCCAAAGCGAAATATGTCTCACTCTCAGGTACTCCTTATATTGGAGTCACTAGTGAATGTACATTTTGATAGTTCATTTGATAGATTAAATAGCTCAGTGCATTACTCTACATCTTCGATTCAATTTAAAAGTTTGTAAGGGCCAGCTAGCCAAGAAAGTTGACAAAATCATTTTATTATTTTTTCCGTGGTTTACTCGTCATCTAAATTTTTTTCTCGTGTTTCATATCGTAGGTAAAATTGATTCCTGTCAATATTTCTTTAAGATATCATATTTATCTTTGAGAAAAACATATATCCATTTCATTTATGATTTCTACGCGAAGATGTTCACAATACAGCGCAGAGTGAAAATCGAACTTTGAAATTTAATGTAACAAATCGCCATAACTATGCCAAATCAACAAACAAGCAAGCAACTATCGTTGTCAAAACAGTAAAATCGAAAAAGGTCGACACCTGTTGGCACCTTTTGATTGCTTCTAAATTAGCTAAAAAGTAACGTACTTTTTTTGGTTTTTAAATCATAAAATTTGAAAAAATACCTCTTGTATTTTATTAGCACTCATATAAAATATTAAATCAGAAAATGCCACAATATACAGTGAGCTTCATTCGGATTTTAAATCATATGAAAATTGTCGTTTTTTTTTTTTACATTTGAAATATGTATATTTCAAAACAGAATACAGTTTGTCGATTCGTATAATTTAGTTAACTAAATATTATTAAATTACAGAAAATATATCTATAACTACACCAGAATGAGCTATGAACAATTTTAATTATCACAAAATACAAATTGACATTTCTGACGGACACTTTCTAAATGAACGACTGCCATCTATATTGCATTGATAAGCCAATTCGAGCATAAGAAAATTTTAATTCTTAATTGACTTTAATTTGTTAAAACTGTATCATAAAAATACTAAATACATTTTTAATTTCTGATGAAAAATATTTATTTTTGGTTTTTTTAATTTTCGTTAGTTAAAGTTTATAATTATCAGTGCAACATCTGTTAGAAGCTTTCGAAACTATCAACGTGAGATTAGGAATTGCTCCAATCTCACGCCACTCTATGAAATCCACTCTGGTGAGAAGCGCTAAGCTTATATTAGAGTGCAAGCTTGAGAAAAGGAGAGAAAATGCAATCTGGTGACTCCACTCTACTCTCTCATTGTAAACGCTCTTTTAGAATTATCTACGAGTTGTTACCACGACCCTACAGTCAGCGAATGAAGTTTTGTCGTTGGGTACTTTGTGAAAGCCGAAAAAGCATCGTATTTAAAAAAAAAGATACTCTGAACACATGAAGCGAACTTCACAAGAACAGGCTTATTTAATCAGCATAATTGTCACATTTGGAGGGCTGAAAATTCATGAACAAGATTAGATAAGTTCCAATACGATTTTAGGATAAATGCCTGTGCAGGAGTTATCGGAAACTATATTTTATTGGACCTTATCTTATCCACGACACTTAATAATGATCTTTATCTCCAAAATGATCTGCCGAAAACCAAATTTTTTGGAAGAAGTTCATGTAAATAGGTACCCAACTCAGGTCAATACGTGCCTTCAATATGGTGAAGCTTCTACGTATTCTGGATGAAACGCACGCGAAAATCTAAACCGGATATTCCCTTACAGATGGATTCGACGCTTTAGATCAGTGTTGTGGCCACCCAGATCGCCGGATTTTATATTTCTGGATAACATAGCAATTTCTTTTTTTAAAGATTTTTCGTTTGTAAACGAGTTTTTTCCACTTGCTTTTCAAATTGTGTCTACTATCAAGGACAGAGATTTTTTTACTAAAGTAGCTTGTGCAGCGTTTTTGGTTATGAAGAGTTTAAAAAACAAAATGCAACCACTGGTAAAACTAGCCTTAAGATTTCATATTCTTTTTACCTCTCTCCACATAATAGGAAAATATATTATCATCATTCATTACTGTACGAGTTTTCCACATCACAAGAGTTTGGTTACGTCACCTTCCCTATCGGTCATAACTTTTTCGTTCTCCGTTCAAAATATACATTTATAAAAGTATACAAATTATAATAGCATAAGTTGAGCTAAATGACAATAAATATTTTGTTAAAAGTTAATACGTGTAAATCATTTAACTAACACAAAACTAGAAGAACATGGTGGGTCCAAGAGTTATATAAAACTTGGCCGGCGTTGGGTTTCTATGGGGATTCGTTTTTTCATATAAAATACGGTGGCATTTTACCGCCACCACTATCTATTCTACCATTTTTTATTTAACTAACTTTGATATTTTCCACGACATTGTTTATTTGCTGATATTTTTAATCTATCAAATCAAACATATGATATACGATTAACGTTAAGCAGTACATACATATGAACGCAGCCCAAAATCTTAATTTTACTTAACGCTCCCTCTACGCGCGACAAATTTCACTTAAATTCGACGACAACGTCGTCAACATTGTATTTTATACCATACACCGACGTGTTATTAGAATCAAATGACAGCGTTTTCTTTTGTGTAAGAGCAAAGCGTTGGAAGTTCTGCAGAACAGATTCGATATAATCGATGTGTGTGCCGCAAAATGGAGACCAGGGGGCCTATTCTTGAATTACGAATGATTTTAACGTATGCGATAAATAACGAATGGTTCAACCCCATTCGTTATATAACGAATGGTACGCGTACGAATATAACGAATGCGGATTTCAAGAATACCACATAAACATTCATTTCGAATGTTTTTGACAGATTAACGTATACATTATCTGTGTTCGTTATTCAAGAATAGGGCCCCAGGAGGGTTATTCTGTGCTGTTTGTCGTTCTATTTAGTCGTGAATTTTGACATATTTTGTCGATTTTTTTCTTCAACACAGTTCATTTTGTGTCTTCACTATTATCTACCACGAAATGAACTATAATGAATTTTCGATGAACAAACGTCAAAAAACACGACTAGATAATCGACAAATTAGTCAACTGCTCCCAGAGGTTGTGACAAAAATTTTACACTGATGGTAAATAAAAATTCTACGCCTAATTAGAGCATTACAAGTGCTTAAATTCGAAATATTAGTTTAAATTTGTAATGTGAAGTGTCATTTGGAGTTCATTCTAAGTTATGCAAAGGTTGCTGACCTGAATAAAAACACGAAAAAATCAGTAGAAAAGTTCATTTCATTTAGTCGATTATTTTGACATTCAAGATCGACAAAACGCACAGAATCACCCTACAGTAGGGTGATTCTGTGCTCTTTGTCGTTCTATTTAGTCGTGAATTTTGACATATTTTGTCGAGTTTTTTCTTCAACACAGTTCATTTTGTGTCTTCACTATTATCTACCCCAAAATGAACTATAATGAATTTTCGATGAATAAACGTCAAAAACACGACTAAATAATCGAATAATTAGTCAACTGCTCCCAGAAGGTTGTGACAAAAATTTTACACTGGTAAATAAAAATTCTACGCCTAATTAGAGCATTACAAGTGCTTTAATTCAAAATATTATTTTGAATTTGTAATGTGAAGTGACATTTTCAGTTCATTCTAAGTCATGCAAGGGTTGCTGACCTGAATAAAAACACGAAAAAATCATTAGAAAAGTTCATTTCATTTAGTCGATTATTTTGACATTCAAGTTCGACAAAACCCACAGAATCACCCCACAGACCTGGGTAGTGTATTCCAAAAGTGGGATTAGAGAACTATCGGGACCAACGTTTTATAAAGCCCAGCATAGAACAACTCTTTGATACCATGTAGTTTATGTGGGAGATAAAATTCAATCTGTGGTCACATTTGACACCCAAGTTACAGACAGAATCCACACGGGGAATCGAGGAATCGAGGAATCCTCGAACCCATAATAATAAGTGATTCATTTCAGAGTCCTGTGGAAAGTCATAACCTTACATTTGTCCATACTAATTACCAAATTATTGCATTTGCACCAGTCATAAAATTTGGGAAGGTCACACTATACTTGTTCGCAATCGTTAAAGATTTAATCTGAGTGAAAAGTTTGACATCGTCAGCATAAATAGAGATTTTGTCAACAATGTCGTCAATAACGCATAACTTTCCTTCTTCGGTTTCGAAGTTAAGACTCAACAGCTACTAACTTAACTAAAAATACTTCAACAACACTAGTTTTCTTATCAAATTCAAAAAGTTCAAAATGAATTTGAATTTTATATTGCTTCCTCCATAAATCCTCAGTCAAATGCCTACATTCAACTATAGAAATGGTAACTAATGATCATTAGCATGGAGCGCATTTTCATTATCTACAAGATAAATTGTCAATTTGGATTTTTTTGTTTTTAAATTTAATTTAAATATTCATACTTCATAGATTGCAAACAAAAATATGGTGAGTGCCAGATTTTGACGGATATTATATATGGAGCAATATATCAATAAAAATATGTACATATATGCATAAAAAAATGTGTGCTTACTGTTGTAGGTCCATGATTGTTTTCTCCTTCGCATTCTGTTCTTCTTGCGACATTTGAACCAATTGCAAGAGTCGTTCTGTTTCAGCTGCTGACTTCTTAGCATCTTCTTTGGCATTATCCAATTCTTTTGCTACCCTGTAAAAAGAAAACCACAAAAAGTATTAAATGCCATTCATAAAAACTATTAAGAAGAAACTGGTGAATGTTCAAGGATAATGAAGTTTCTGTAAAGCAACTATGGTTTACTATTATTTATTAAATGACCTTTTGAGCAATCAATAATTTAGTAAAGAAATATCTATACTTATCTAACTTTTCAAAACATTTATACATACTAGAAGCAACTGGGAGGCGAATGAGAATATTATAAAACCCTGATACGGTTGATGCTTTGGAGGTAAAATTAAAGGAAGTGCAGCATAGAACAAGGTTATCCTATGCTGGGTGCCTGCTAATAGAAGTATCGAGGACAATGAGATAGTGGATGAGCTAGCTTAAAAGAGTTCTGAAAAGGATAGCTCAGTTGCAATATTGTATGTGAAAATCCAGATCGAAACTTTAAAACGCGACATCACCAAAGACAGCTATAAGAAGGCTAATTATCGGTGGTTTAATTTGAATAGCTGTTGTATTGCGAAGCAATTATGGCCTGTGTGCAATAGGAGGAAAACAAAGTAGCTCCTTAAGAGGAACAGAGCTAACACCAGGAAACTAGTAAATATGTTAACGGAGCATTGGGCCATATTTGTTGATGCTGTGAAGCTTCTGAGGAAATCGAATCAGTTTGACATGTGCTCTGCGAGTCTCCTAATTTAGCTAAGAAAAGAAGGCAGCCTACTTGCTAGCCATTGTTTCTTGGGGCTAGGAGAGCTGTAAGGTTAAAAAATTAGTGTATCTTGACTTTCCTTAGAGAATCTGAGTGGATCTAGGGTTGTTCGTAGAATGATATCGACCCAGCATTGCTCTAAATGAAGCTGGCTATGTTTTATCGTTGCGGCAACCTTCCAGCCTAATTTAACCTAACCTACTTGCAGCAAGAAGAAATAAATAAAATAAAACGAGTAAAAAAGCTAGAATTGGCCTAACACCAATTCTTATGATACCCTAGATGAATGCCCTTATGAAATTTCGTATTATCACCCTTCTGTGCAAGTTTGATTTTTGAAGCGGTTGATCGCATATATTTCTAGAACGGTTTGCCGGACAGCAAAAATTATTATAACCAATTTTATAGGATTTCGTATTTCGAAGAAGTTTTTAGTACAATAAAAATGTCTTGGACTGATCGTTTTCAAAGTATACGTAAAAAACCGAAATTTTTATATGGCAACACCAAGAAGGAGTTGCCCGATTTAGTTGATTTTTGACATTTTATTTGCTAATGTAGAAAGAACATTATGTACGAAATTTCAGCTCTCTAAGTCGACGCATTCTCAGGCAAATATATAGCGGAAAACGAAATTTTTATATGGCAACCCCACGAAGGATTTGCCCGATTTGTCTCATTTTCGAACTTAATTTTACTTTTTTTTTAAAGTCCGCGTACAAAATTTCAGCTCTCTAAGTATACGCGTTCTCGAGTTATCGTGCGCACAGGCGGACAGGCAGCCGGACGGACGGACGGACATGGAAAAATCACAATAAGTTTTAATATTATTCGTAGGTGTCCAATCTATTTTTTTCTGCCATCATTATTCCGAGGTGATACAAACGGAATGAGAGACTTATTATGCCCAATAGATTTTATCTAGGGTATTAAAAGAGAAACAAGTAATGGGTATAAATAACATAAAATAAAAGGGAACAAATGTATAAATTAAACAAATCAACCGAAGACCTTTAAATCTTGTCTGAGAAATATTAAAATCAATAACAGCTAAGAGATCATTGAAAGCCTTCATGACAATCGAAATAGGCTTACAATAAACGAATTTGGTACAATTATATGAAAATTATAAGAACTTTTGCAACGTTCGAGAGCGAATGCTAAGATTAGTCTTTTCTTCAAGCTCAAGCTGTATTCTTTTGTCGTAGAGTAGGGCAGAACAAAAGATACACAAAAGAACGCCTCATACGTTTGCATAGAAGATTATTAATGAAGCTAACAGTACACATAGTTCGCTTCAATCGACAGAACAATTTGTTCTCTCAAGTATATGGGAGTTCTAGAACAAGGCATACAAAAGAACACAACTATAGTAATGTAAGTTTGTTAATTAACAGGCATGATAAATTAAAATGATTTATCTTATGCTCATAGGACAAAGCATTCTAGATTTTTCTTGCGGATTTCATCTATAAGTGCAAAACATATAAATCTCCACGGGCTACATTCAAAAAACCTAAAACGGATATCGTATAAAATAAAAATAAAACAATAAAAAACAATGAACCGGTTTGAAATATTCAATTAATAGACGGAAGAAAGCACTATGCATTAGATTTAAAATGAAAGGATCTATCATTTATATCAGTTTGCATGAGTGCACAGTTTTCAAGAGCATCAATAATTCTGACAGATCGTTTCTGTATACAATAAAAAGTAGAAGACTTCCCAGTGGTACTGCAAAAGAAATTGATACTATAACTGGAATACGGCCATTTAAATGAAAACAATTGTAGTTCCTATGAGTCAAATAATAATTTGAACCAAAAAACTAAAAAAAAAAACTCATTGTCATCAAAGCAATATACAACTGTCAAATATCGTCAGTCATATATAAGATTGATGAGTGAAGGAATACTGCAGATACAAAATAATCTGTTATCAATTAGATATTTAAGAATGTTAAACAAATTTTGTTCGAAAAAAGTTTTCAGCAAAAACATTAGAATTATACAGTGGTCGCCATAAATAATTTCAGGTGGATATCCGTCAAACTTACGTCATATATTGATGTGTGCTTAACTAATCGACACAGCGAACAGCAATTCGAATAAACTCACTGTTGATAAATTACTAGCTCATTACAGGCAACTCGACAAACGCTTAACATTAGTGCATGCTTCCAATATTGAATGAAGTTGGTATTAAGGAATTGTTTAAATTTCACTGAATAAATTATAAGGGAATGGGTAAGCAAATCTAATCAAAAAGAAATATGATCGTTAACGCTACAAGTACCGCCCTCTATTGTTCAGAGAATAAATATCGAAACCGTGGAAGCTGTTGGACATTATGGTCAGGAATATTTGTTATTTTGTATATGATTGTGGACATAAATGAATTTAATGCTAATCATAAGGAGAATGTTCGTCATACATCTACTTAGTTAATTATGTATAACTTACGCTTCTAACTGCCTTTGTGTTTCTGTTAATCTCTTATTAAGCTCGCCTGCAGCTGCTGCGGTTCCTCCAGCCTTAAATAAATTTTATTTTGATGAGCAAAAATTTCTCTATTTATATAAATACCTTTTGTAATGATTTTTCCAATTGATCCATTTGCTCTTTGCGCTTCTTCAACTGCCGATCAAATTCAGCCAAATTCTTTTCTTTCTCTTCAATATCTTTCCGCTTACCTTCGATTGCTTTACGTTGATCTTCGATAAGTTTTCGTTCACTATCGACTGCTTTTGCTTGATTTTCAAGCTGTTTGCGAGCTTCTTCGATTTGTCGCGCTTGTGCCTCGAATTGTTTTCGTTGAGCATCATCTGGTGGCCTCTGTGCCATATTGCCTTGTTGTTGTTGTGCTTGTTGCAGCTTTTTATTGGCTTCGTTAAGGTCAAGCTAAAATTGGAAGAAAATTAATGACAAAAATTCTTTCAAGAAAACGTTTTTCTAGAAATTACCTGGCTCTTCTCCAATTCTTGCACGAGCATCTCAAGCTGAGCTTGGAATCGATCACGTTCGACATTGGATGCTTGTAAATCTTTTCGTAATTTTTCAATATCTTTTTGGGCTTCTTGCGCGTTCGTTTGTGCACTTTGTTGTTGTTGTTTCTGCAAATTGGCCATTTGTTGCAGTTGTTGTTGTAATTGTTTTTCCATAACCTAAAATTTATATGAAAATTGATATAGAAATATAAATTGATACAAAGAAGAGAATTTATCTAGCTCATACCTGAACTCTTTTATGAAATTCTTGCGCAGCTTTCTCAGCTTGGTCTGCCCTATTCTTCTCCTGTTCGACAACTTTTCGCCATTGGTCAAGTTCATCGCCTCTTGCACCAGTTTCTTGCAGTCTTTGTTTGAGCATTTGGATTTCTGCTCGCAGTTGTTGAATTTCCTGAGGATTTTGTTGTGCTGGCTGTCCATTTCTGAAACGACGGTTCTCTTCGCGAGTTCTTTGTAGCTCTTGTTCTGTAGCATTGAGTTCTTTTTGGAAATTCATTAACATATCCTGACTCTTCTCTAGCTGTAGAACAAGTTGATCTCGTTCCAATGTCAGTTGTTTGCAATCCGCTTCCAACTTCATTAAATTCTTCTCCAAATGGCCGCTCTGCACAGTACTCTTCTCCATTGCTCGAGCTGATTGTCGAAGGCTTTCCTTTTCAGCTTCAGCGCGCTCTAAACGTTCATGTACTCGACCTAATTCAGCTGACATTCTCTCGAACTCGATTCGAGTTGATTCATTAGCTTCTTGCTGCTTGGCAAGATGCATTTGTGCTTTTTCTAGTTCCTTGGCTAAACGACCAGCCTCAAGCTCTGTCGCATCCCTAGATTGGAGGGCTTTATCTAAACGTTCTCGTAAACGTTCAATTTCTTTCATATCGCTAGGATTCGTAACACTAGGACTAATCGCTGTGCTAGTCTGTCTAAGGCGTTCAGCTTCTTTAATTAACTTTTCATGTTTGTCGCGTACCTTTTCACATTCTATGTGCGCCCTCTCCAACTCATGTCGCTGCTTCTCCTGGCTAGCAATAAGCTTAGCAATTTCACCCTTAGACAGCTCGAGCTGAAGAGTTGCTTCATGCAGTTTTGATTCGAGGTTTTGAATTTCCAATTCCCGTTGATCGAATTTTTCTTTGTATTTTTCGTAAGATTCGGCTTCATACTGAGACTTACCACGCATCGTTTCAAGTTCCATGAGTGTTTTATCCAAACGATCTCGGAGACGTTCGTTTTCTTCTTTCATTCTTCTACCCTCCCTGCCGAATGTATCTGTTTCTTGCAATCTTCTAAGCTCTGCTTGACTCTTTTCATATCTTTCTCTCATTTTGTCTACTTCTAAGCTGTAACGAGCAACTTCCTCTTGTGCGGCATTTAATGAGGCATTGGCCTTTGTATGAGTATTGTGTGCTCGTTCTAGTTCATACGATAACCTTTCAATCTCACCCTGAAGATTTTCCTTTTCTCCTTGCGCTCGTCTCAACTCAACTTGCATCTTTTCGAAACGATCACGTTGAAGTTCCAGCTCTTCACGGGCCTTCTCTTCAAGTTCTTTCGATCTAGCCAATTGCAAAGCAGCACGATCACAAGCTTCTTGCATTCTTGTACTTTCCTCTTGTAATTTCCTGAGATCTTCCCGAGCTTTGGTTGCAGTTAATGCTGATCGTTCAGCTTCGACTTCCATTCGAGCGCGATCAGCTTCGGCAGTATCACATCTTGATTGCAGTCTATAGATTTCGTTTTGAGCTCGATCGTATTTCTCGAGCATCTTCTCGAACTCTTTATTTGAGGTATCTTTTTCGTCAATTAATTTTTGACTAGCGTATAGCGCCTTATCTAGTTTTTCTTTCAATATATCTACTTCTGTCATAGCGCTATCCCTCTCCATCTACAAAGAAAAATTAATTCATGTGTGTAAACGGTTCCAACAATTTATTTCTTAACACCTGGGTTACCTGTAATTTTTGATGTGAACCATGGGCCTTCTCCCATCGATCCTTGATTACATCCAGTTCTGTTTGCAGTGCTTCCTTGTCACGTTGAGATTTCATCAGCATACTCTGCGTTGTTTCAGCCCTTTCCTTGATGGCATCAAATTCGTCCGCCAGGGAATCTCTTTCTTTCTGTATACGAGCAAGTGATATCTATATAATTTGTTTTGATAGTACAACACAAACGAACACAACACAACAACAACAATTAAAAATACTTGTGTCTTTTCCATTTTATCTCGCATCCGTTCGGATTCTAAGCCCATGCCTTCTCGTTCTTTTTGCATTCGTGCTGCTTGTCCCAATGCCTTATCCAGTTGAGATTGGAGATTTTCGAAGTCATAGGCTTGCTTTTCCTTCTCAAGCTGCATTCGACGAATTTCTGCTGTGCTTTTGTCAAGACGTTCCTGCAAGTGATCGACCTCATTCTGTGCTTTGTCCAGCGAATTTTGGAGTTTCTCCTGTTGAAGTTGTGCTTTACCTAGAGTTGCTTGGGTTCGTTCAAGCTCTTCTTTCATTTTTTCTAGTTCAGCGAAAGCCTGTAAGATAATAAAGAGTTAATTCTATAAATTTGTAGATCTAAGTTCGAAAATTGGTATAATGAATTTTGATATTCTTATTCCTGTAATTAAGAAAGTTGTCTGGAACTGCCAGGTTCAGTCAATTCCCTACCCCTTATTTCTTTCTTGACAAAGCTGTGCTACGGTATCATAGGGTATCCTCTGAGCTTTGGCAATATAATAAAAAAAAATACAGTTTGCTAGATTCCAATACATTCCACCTACATATAGATTTTAAGAGAGCAAGTAGGTACTGATTTTGTGTGCCTGTATCAAAGATAAGATCGGTTATTGGATCAATATCAACTTCCAGGATAGCTAACTAGACGTTGAGCTCACTTAGCGAAATTCGGCAACGTTGCGTCTTTTTAGAACAATTGTTAGTGTTACCAAAGCAAGAAATCGGTTGTTTTGGTTTTAAGGCCATTCGCTTAAGTAGTACTATTCCATTTTTTTCTATGACATAGCTGCGAATAGGTGAGTTGTTCAACGCATTGGGCGTACGTATTTGTTCAGCTCAAAATGGCCCAAATTGCTTTTCTTTATGGTTTTTCAGTAATCCTAACTTAAGCTGTGTCTCTCCCTATAGTCTTGTCGTGTTGCTCATTTCTATTATTTGAATGAATACATACATAGCGGAAGTACGGCGGACACCAATTAATCGCGCAAGACTTATAATAGGTCTTAGTAGCTCTTTTCTCTTAGAAAGTATGCCTCTTGTTGCATTTCTTATCACCACAGCTAAATTTCATCATATTCCGAGTAGAAATTACTTAATATTTTTGTTCAGATTTTTACAAATTTCACAAGACCTTTCTAGATCTCTGAATGGCCATACTGCAGATATTTTACGCACCATTAATATAAGTAAGGCGAAGAACTATCTTCCTTGCTTCTTTTTTATTTATAGTACCAAAGAAGTAGGAACGAGCAGAAGATTTCAAAAGGAAACTTGTTTTACAGTACCTTTATTTCAAACTGGGTATATGAGTCTGCGAGGATGAACATAAATATTAATAGATTTTAATCGCTTATAACGAGCATGACCGGCTAGCTCAGTTGGTAAAGCGTGAGACTCTTATGAAGTATTTCAAAATGACCAATCGATTGAAGAATCAATGATAGAATACTTTTGACGTTATCCAGCTAAACAATTTACTAGAGGCCAGAAAGTTCGTGTATGGTTGTGAATACCGATTGATGTTTGTATGCTTTTTACGTATATTGTGGAAAATCGACTAGAATGTCTACAAGTTAAGTACTAAAATCTCTGCTCAAAACAACTAATAACTGTTTCCATTGCTATTTATTTGCATAAGTCACACGTTATTGAAAAATTTATGCAAAGCTGGTTATTGTGCTACTGGGTATTCAAGAGAGGGACATACGAGCAAATGTCCTCTCATATTAGCTAAAGAGGCGAAAAAAAACCGAGCAGACTATGACTACCATTTTGACATCCACAATTCCATAAGTTTTTTTTTGTACTTAAATGGTTGGACAACATCGTCTTCCATGGGTATCACCAATAAAACTTCTCACAGTAAAAAGACGGTGTACAACCCAGCAGACAAAAGTCAATGCGCGCATATAACAAGGTTAGAGTGCATCAAATTCATCAATCTGTTTACCTATACCACATTGCCATTCGCGGGAAGATTGATAATGGTAGAGGTAATTTACTAACATAGCAGATGTGGCGATAGCGACCACTTTCCGCTTACATAAATTACTAGGATACAACGATGGATCAGCTCCAATTTCACTGCAGTATGGTTCGTCATTATACTGAGTATCCAAAAAACCCGCCAATAGGCGTTCAACCTGTAAAATTTGCAATCCGATGGATTTGGTCATTACACCAAATATTAGAATAACATTTAGATGGGTAATATGGCACACAAATACCCGTTGACAGTGTAAAAAATTTGTTAAAACATTTTGCCTTAAAAGGCTCTATTGTGAAGATTTCATACTTTTGAAAAAAAAAAAAAAAAATTGTTTGTTTTAATTTAGACCGGCATAACTCCGGAGAGGAGAAGAGTACGGAGTTATTTGAGCAATCGTTGGAAAAGCCATGGTGTTCTACTTAAAATAAGTTGACCGGTGACCGTACACACTGTACTATTAAGATACAGGATATTTTGTGAAAAACTAGCATATTTTTTCACCTTGCACCTATGAAATGTTTAAGATTTCCCGCTATACAATTTACTGTTTGCTTAGGTAAGTACTATCACGGATATATATATGTATATATGGATATTTATTTGGGGATGAAATTATTGAAATAAACCACCGAAATAATATAAAAACCACTACTTTATTTACTCTATATATTCAGTTTATACAATTACGCCGCGTTCTTAACCTATCGAAGGTTTACTCAAAATTCGACATTTCCTAAAACTCAGGCTGCCCCGAAACCTTCCCAATCATTTCGCGATACTGGCACTCACCTACTTTCATGGCATTGCTTAATTCATTTTTGTTGATTTGTGATTTCAACAATTTGGCATCTAATTGTGTGACCATTATTTATCTACGAGTAGGTTGTGTGTACTTGTTTTGTAATATTCGATCGATCTCTTAAACTGATTTACATCATACATTAATTTCGCATTTATTTCTGATACATTGTTTACATCACACCTCCCTCCCCTTTGACCGTATACCATAAAACACCCTGTATATATGTGTGTATGCACGTTGAAGTCCTTTTGTGGATATAATGTTTTCTTACAAACAGCACAAGCAACGTCCGTGAATACAATAAAGGCTGTTTGAAAATATGATAAGTTTGTACGATAGTCACTGGCTTATCGAATATCATTTAAATTAATTATTCTAGCTTCAAAAGATTCTTTTCAGAAACTTTCTTTTCTCAAGCTGAATACGCCGCTGCTCCTGTGTCTTGTTTGACAAAAGTTTGTATAGCTCACTATTGTGTGAGCTTTCATTGCGCAGGATTTTATTTATTTAAGCTCTCATTTGTGAAAGACTATATTCGTTTTGCTCATTACTCTCTCTTTGAATATACTCTGACTTTCTTTGCCTATTTTTCTATAAACTATCTTCCTTCTCTCAATTGTTTCAGCTATCTTATATGAATATGAGCTGCGCTTTTAGTAGGTCTACCTATGTGTCACTATATTATGGAGGAGGGTTAATATTATAATATACCTTTCCTGCTCACTAAAAATTATAAAATAAAATTTTTAAAATACAAACTAAAAATAATTCTGTGGTCACAGGTCAATTTAATAACTCAAAAATAATTCTTCTAAAATCGACTACTGTAATTTTACTTTTGGGCAATGAGTGTCGATCAAGCATACAAAGTGCTACACAAGCAACATTTTGCTATTGCAGTGCACTAATTTCTACGCGATTGTGAACTAAATCTTGGTGCAAGCAGCGATAACATACAAGTTGACTTGAAGCGGCCGTATAAAAGTATGAACCAAAAGCTTCCTTTTAAAACGAGCTGATGGCCCCTTGATAGAAAGCTCTTCAGAATTTTTTTGCTAGCAACTCGGCGCCGTTATTTCAGTGTCATTTGTAGCGAATAAATTATTTTGGCCAATTTGTGGCTATGCTCTTTATGTTATTGCTTTTACGTTAGGTTCATTTATTTATTTAATTTAGACCAATATATTTGTTCGTAGATTTAATTTATTACTGTATTATAAAGCTATAAAATTAGCTTCTAAATATAGTAATCAATTATTTGTTCATTGAAAGCTTAAATAAATTGTAATTTTAACATTTGTACACTTTCATCGATTCTGGTTAATGCTAGCTGATAATATTAAAAAATCACAAAATATAAGAGGGAAAGACAACTGCTGCATCTGCTTCGTTAATTCCGGTAAGAACACTCGGACAAAAAGCAGAAAGTACCGGCTTAAATAACCGGACGAAGCTGTTGCATTTAATAGCTTAGATGATGAAAGCACTGAGGATACTGTAGAAAATCTATGATTAACATATAATTTGTTAGATAAATATAAATTGAACTCTTATTTTGTATAACTATGAGAAGAAATGTATAACACTCTCTTTGCTCATGTATTCTATTCTCTTTCTACATATTGAATTTTAGTAGCGAATTGGATTTCCCTTAGAGAAACGTGTTTATCTCATAACGCGCTTATTATTTTGTTCTCGGGCAAAAAATTAAACTATTTAAGTTTATCGGTGGTTTTATTTTAAACATTTTTTACAGATACCATTCAATTGTATTGAATATTGCTGTTAGACCAAAATGCACGATAACTCAAGAATGCATTTACTTAAACTGCTGAAATTTTGTACATGGCCCTTTTAATAAATATATAAATATAAATTCGAAAATAGGATAAATCAGGTATAGTATTTGTATGTCTGCCCTACCAATTTGCACTCACTATATATTTGGACACTGATTTAAAATGGGTTGATGTCAAGTGCTAACCTCTGGAAAGTATTTTGGATACAAATAATTTGAAAAATGAACTAAATCGGGGCAACTCCTTCATTAAGTTGCCATACAATAATTAAAAATGTTTACGTATATTGAGAGAACAGACAGTACAGTCATATTTTTAATCCACTGAAAATTTGTTTAGAATGCCAAAACCTATAAAATTGGTTATAAACATTTTTACTGTCCGATGCACCTTT
This sequence comes from Dioctria rufipes, assembly GCA_963924295.1. NCBI lineage: Eukaryota > Metazoa > Arthropoda > Insecta > Diptera > Asilidae > Dioctria > Dioctria rufipes. The sequence goes on from OZ002740.1 coordinate 361,794,496, forward strand.
CTAGAAATAAATGAGAAAATCCACTTTAACGAGTTAATTTGCCCAGAAGGGTGGTATATACATATGCAGCAATTCCATATGAAAGCAATCAAAATTATTAATTTTCAGACCTGACCCGTTTTCGATGTAACTTTCAAAATTAATTAAATATTAAAAAATATTCGACCTATGCTTTTTCGTTTAATCTGACGACCTGAGGTCTTAACTAAAAATTTGAGGTTTTCTTCATTGTGGTCATATTTTTTTAATTTAGTGATTACTTGGGATCGTGTTATTCAATTCTTTTGTGCTTTATGTTAAATTATTGGTGTTAAATGTAGCTTTAAAAAAAAACATTGCCATTCAAAATAAACGTATGATTTACCAACAGGGATGGTAATTCTGCAGTAATTTTTATTTTTTGAGTTCGAGTTGTTCTGTCCACCATGTTCTTAAAGACTCAAACAAAATTCACTTAAGTGCGCGGAGCGACAACGCTGCAAAAGAATAAAAAACATGTATTCCTTATTGTTCAGTACGAATTAAAAGTACAGCGGTGCCAATAAAAACACATTTGTGGTAGGCAACTTTAAATAAAACAAGTAAAAAAGCTAGAATTGGTTTAAGACCAAGACGTAGGGTCACCCATCTGTGCAATTTTGATTTCCGAGGTTGTTTTTGCAATTTCTAGAACGGTTTGTCGGAGAGAAAAAATGATTATAACCAATTTTATTGGATCTCTTATTCTGAAGAAGTTTTTAGTACAGTCAGTTTTCACAATATACGTAAAAATCCAAAAGTTTTATACGACAACACCAAGAACGGGTTACCCGATCCAGTCCAGTTTTTTTTAATTTTATTTGCTATTGATAAGAACGCATTGTGTACCAAATTTATTTCTCTACGTTGACGCGTTCTCACGCAGTGTCCAATTATATATTGAAAAACGAAATTTTTGTATGACAACCCCTTGAAGGAATTACCCGATTTGTCCTATTTTCGAACATAAATTTACTTTATTTTGTGGTCGCGTTTTCGAGTTATTGTGCGGACAGACAAACGACCGGACAGACGGACAGACGGACGGACGGAAAAATCAAAATAACTTTTAATATTATGCGTGGGTGTCTAATCCATTTTGATCTACCATAATTATTTCTATGCGTTACAAACGGGATGACAAACTCATTATACTCTACAGATTTCATCTGGGGTATAGAAGTATGTAGTTAGATACCGGTATAAGAGCGCTGCATAATTTTTGCAAAGTGTGTCACAACGCAGTGCGATAATTTCACTCTTCAATCTGCCGCGTTGTTTCTGTGTGAGAGATATAAGCCATAGTTCACACGCGGAAATTTTTATGCAGTTGAGAAGTATTCGGGGGTAGGAAAAATTGTGTGCTACCAAGTTTCGATTGGGAGAACGGGCAGGATATCAATACCACTACAAGCAAATTAGCTCCGGCCATTTTGAAATTTTGAAATTTCTGATCGGACGGCTGTAAGATGTTTACCTGCGATTTGAGGTGATAATATAATTATTTAATAATCATTACGTGTTCTGAATTTGTGATACGGTTATTGTTTATATCAAAAAATGGGACACAATTAATTTCGGTAATCATGTAAGGAACTACGCTGAGCAACATTATTGTGCTGGCACGTCTCAGCACAAGGGGAGGAAATGCCTTCCTTCCCTAAAAGATTCTCATGTGTGAAGTCCCTAACACAGCGTCTACACATGCCATGATTATTGATATTTCCATATGGTATGAACGGATAGTATACACGCTTTAGCCGTTGCCATTTTTTTATGGCAAGAGTCAAGGCAATCTCTATGAAAAGCAATTATGGGCAGCCGTCTCGATGGCCATAAATTTGAAATTTGTGAAGATGGCGTGAAGGGAGAAATTTGAACTGCATGACTTGAAGCATACTTTCTTGCATAAAAATACACAGCTTTACTCTTATCGGTACCATTTTTTCAAATGAAAATTCGTTCCACAATTTGCTCACTCCAATAATATTTAATAGCTCAAGCCATCATTTAGGGAGATGGCGATGAAAATTGCTGCAGCCGACACCAGTATGCTGGGGGGGGGCTGAGCAGTAATTTTGATCTCTTGTCGAAGCTTAAGCGTATATTTTAGTCACATAATTTGACATTTCACCTCAAATTTGTCGTACTTTTATATTCACCATATTCATTCTGATTAATACTTTACTAAAATGAATTTGCAATAAATTAATGTCAGAATACATGCCTAAAACTAGGACAAATTAGTCAACTGCTTCCGAGGTTGTGACAAAAATGTTATACTGTGGTAAATGGATATTCTACACCTAATTAGAGCAATACAATCTCTTAAATTCGAAATAATATTTTGAATTCGTAATGTCAAGTGTCATTTTCAGTTGATTTTACGTAATAAATTTAGTCGTATATCTTGACATTAAAGTACGACAAAAGATTAGAATCAGCACTCAGTTTTACACTTTGAGCAAAATTCAATTTCAGTCACAGTCGTAGCCGAGGTCGAAATGTTAATTTAACGATTTATTTGTTTATTTATTTAGCCAAAATACATATTAAAGGGTTTTCCAATAAGAGGTGTTATTTTAATTAGCCCGCTATTTCGGTAGATGTCACTTTTGGAGCTGTCATTTTTTGACATTTGACAAGTAGAAACTACGCCATTAATAAAAATGGAACGATACACGATTCAACAAAGAAATTATTAAAATTCACTATAAAAATGGTGAAAATGTGGCAGAGACGGTTCGTAAAACTCGAACATTTTTGAGTCGTCGTGAAGCACCTTGTCGGACCGCAATACAGAAATTGGTAGAAAAATTCGAGCTGTCGGGACAAGTTAGTGATGTGAAGAATAAAACTCGTGCACGTCGCTCAAGAACAGCCGAGAATATAGCTGCTGTAGCCGAAAGTGTTGAAGAAAACCCAGGTTTGTCCATTCCTCGTCGTTCTTTGGAATTAGGCATTCCACAAACATCATTACACCGTATTTGGCATAAAGATTTGGGTCTTAAGGCTTATAAAGTTCAGTTAACACAAGAACTCAAGCCGACCGAACATAAACAACGTCGAGTCTTTGCTGATTTGGTCCTTGAAATGCATGAAAATGATCCGAAATTCCATCGAAAACTCATCTTGAGTGATGAGGCCCATTTCCACCTCGATGGCTTCGTCACCAAGCAAAATTGTCGCATCTGGGGCTCGGAAAACCTAAGAGTTATTTTGAAAAGCCTCTCTATCCTCAACGTGTGACTGTTTGGTGCGGTTTATGGTCCCGCGGGGTCATTGGACCTTACTTTTTCGAAAATGAGGCTGGAGCAACAGTTACGGTGAATGGATTGCGCTATCGACAGATGATTAATGATTTTTTATGGCCGGAATTGGATGGTATTGATCTGGACAACGTTTACTTTCAAAAAGACGGCGCTACGTGCCATACAAGCAACGAAACCATTGATCTTTTACGGGAAAAGTTTCCGGACCGTGTTATCTCTCGAAGAGGTGATCACAATTGGCCACCGAGATCTTGTGACTTAACACCTTGCGACTTCTTCCTTTGGGGCCACGTGAAAGAGAAGGTCTACGCCAACAGCCCATCGTCGATTCAAGACCTCAAAGATGGAATTCGTGAGGCTATCGAGAACATAGGGCAGCCACTTTGCGATTTGGTTATGGAAAATTTCATGAAAAGGATATGGTCCTGTAGGCGTGGTCGTGGTGGTCATATGGCTGACGTTATTTGCCATTATTAACGGCATACCTTCTTCTTTATAATAAAATAAAGATCCGATCATTTATCTCAAAAACTGGCATTTTTCTTTGAATATCAAAATAACACCTCTTATTGGAAAACCCTTTATATAATCTGATTTATAGATAAAAAGAAAAGTTTAATGATGAATAATTGAGAAAGAACATTTTGAAATAAATCAAAAACCCATTCAAAGAATCAAATTTATAAATGCTCTTGCATCAATATTAAAATCTAAAGAATTTAAAAATTTGTGGTGAATTCTACACATATTATTGATGGTCTCATAAAATCCATAATTTGTTCGATTACTCTCATTGAAAAGAATATCCCGGTACCTCAAAATTCTGCCGGGAACATTCAACGAAATAGATTTAAGAATTTCAGGGATATAGAATAATATAACACAAGACCTTATTTTGGATAAATTAAAGTAATTTAGGTTTTAGTAGCATATTTCATATACTAATTGATACTCTAAGAAAATAAAGTTCCTTGGCTATACAATAAATACTAACATAGATTACGGAAACGCTTAAAACAAGAAAAATTTTGAGTTCAAGAAGTAGAATAAATTAGGTTAAAGAGCTCTAGTATAACTGCGCTTGAAAAATTAATTCTCGGAACAATTTCATAGTAGCTTAAGCTGAAATACTTTATTACCCTCTAATAGTAATTTAGAAATTACAAAATTTAATATAGCTTTCTTACATCAATTTCAATCAGGATGTAAGAATACTGGCAGAGCCCAGATGGCCACGTTGCCGTGGGCCAAATTACTTTGTTGGATTAGGCTTTAGGTTATACAATAAAGTCATTTTTCATTTCATTTCATTTAGATTTAAGAGTTCCAGGAGAATCTATTTACCCAGTCAAAACTTTATGAATAAAAACACACAAAATAAATTCACGCCTCATATGGAGCGACGTCATATTAATTAAAACTAGACGATCAGAAGCTCAAACTTATTATTCCATGGAAAGCGATGAAGGGCAAAACGTAAAAAGTTTTTCTGTATAGGTTCAATTCGATTCATGAGTAAATAAGCACTATATGCATGTGCAATGAACTTTGTGTAGCGGTATAAAGCAATATGCAATCACCGTGCAAATTTAATTTTCACTTGCATATTGATGAAGTAAGCGATTTTGTAAATGTATAAAAGACCTGTAATTTGGTTAATAAAATCAGAGTATTATCAGAACTCTCAAGGTGTATTTAATATTGCGAAGCTCCCTTAGCTCCTAATAATGGATATCCTTCCAGGTAATAGGAGATCTCTAGCTCTCATACCGTTGCCTGATACTATTAGAGCTCTTTAGCTCTAAGCAAATCGCAGCTCTATTGATTTCTATATCACTTATATTAAGACCATACTTTGAGCTTTACAGCTCTCATACGGTCGAGATACAAGTACCTAGAAGCTCGATATAGCTCTATCGCTTGTATCTCTGTTTTAAAAAAAAGTTTGTTCTTCTTTTTTATAAGATGTTCCTCAACAATCGGTAACCGAAATGAAGACAACTAATAACCAATAAACTTTACAATATCAATTGGAAGTGATATCAGTGATTGCAGGTGAAGCAAACTCATTGCTTACTCAGTACATTAAATAATAATAAGAATCACCCGTTGCAAAACACCTCAGAGCAATGGCCATCTACACATACACTATTTCGTCTGCTTGTTATTCTATTAACTAGAATTTCGAAGTCGCTTGTAGAGATTATTGCGAAGTTTCGAAAACCGGAAAGATCATGAATTTTTAAAAAATGCAATAAATCACGACCACTATACTTCATTGTTCTGTCTAAAAATTTTCTGTTTCACCATCTCATTTTTACCAAATTTTCCTCAAACGTTTAGGCATATAGAACGAAATATAGAAAATACATGATCCTATCTTATCAGATGTTTGACAAATGTTTGGCAAACATTTGGCAAACACTTGTCAAACACTTATCAAACATTTGTCAACTGACTATAAATTGTTTGTCAAATGCTTTAGAAATGTTTTTTTTACCAATGTTTGTTATATGTGGATGCCTCTTAAGGTTTAGTTCACAATCTCACGGGAAACAGTGCTTTGCAATGACGAATTATTGCTTGCGCAGCATTTTGATCCAAACTCATGGCTCAAAAGTTAAATCGATTATAGAAGTCGATAGTGGAAGAATATTTTTGAATTATTTTTCAATTTTTAGTGCTTTAGTTTATAGTTTTTAAAGTTGTTTTTTTTTTTTTAAAGATTTTATTTTTATCGTATTCTCGAATGCTCCAAAATTTTCATATAATCTAAAATTGTTTACCATAATCCGCGAATTTTTTTGCAATTTTTTCAACACTCATAAACGTTAAATTAGTGTATAATAAAAATAATATTATAAATAAATTTTAATTCAATACCAAAATGTACCTTATCTCTTTCGCTGTGTATCCTCGATACGCCACTTTGAGCACGTTCGAGCTCTTGCCGTAAACTTTCCTGTTCACCCTGTGCATTTTCTAGTTTCGCCTTTAATCGGTAAACTTCGCCTTGACTTTTTTCGACTTTCTCTTGAAGAGCAGCCGCTTCGGTACGTGCTCTTTCGGCATCCGACTGCAAAATGTACGAAACCTTATTGTAAAAATTTTTGCTACTATCACAAATAATTTGAATTTTGAATTTTTTATTGTCTTTATTTTTTTTTAATTTTTTTTTTTTTTTGAATAAAATTCAAATTGTTAAGCTATTTAAATCAACGGCCCTAAATTAGTATTGAAGTAAATATCTACAATGGTAATATTTATGATATTACTATATCAAAAACTATATCTAAGCCAAACTTGTGCATTGCGCAAATGTTGATTGATTTTGAAATATATAATGAAGGAAAAAATAAACTGCAGCTAAGTATTTATAATTTAGTATTAGTTTGTAATCTTTTAATGTAAATATAAGTTACATACTGAATTCATGTAAAATGTAATGAATTATATAGTAAGTTGCGTGTTCAATACAATTCAAATCCAAAAATTCAATAATTTCAAATTTCAATATAAAAAACTCTTCTGATTACAGATGGAATAGAGAATAGTTATTGCTTGCGTTCTTTCAAAGGAGGGTTAATATTACTTTTTTTTTTTTTTTTTGTAAATGCTTTGATATATAATATATAAAGTTGCGAATGAAAATATGAGTTTATCAACAAATAAAAGTAATATAAAATCGCATTTCCAAAACTTTGGAGTGAATCATTACTCACAAAATTTTGTTCTGTCTCATCCTAAAATTAGTTTAACAACAGTCGGCAAATATAAAAATGTTGAGAGTTAGGTAATTGCTTATATGAGGAGATTTTTATATGTTTTATATAGAAATGTTAATATTGTATATTTTATGTGTAATATATGAGTATTTAAGTAATGTGTTTTTAGCAATATTTGACAGTTATCTAGAAGCCATGAGAAGGTGAAATCAATACTACTTTGATTGGAAAATTTTTCGTGTAGGTACTGTTTGTAAAATAAAAAATAAAATAAATAAGTAAAAAGTTCTCTTTCGTTTGGTAGAGATGAGGGCTATTAAAACAGAACTACGACATCGATACTTAAAATTCAAATACTAGATATTAGTGGAAGAGTTTCACCAGTTTCAAGGATATAGGCTAACCTAAATTTAATGGACGATTTCATTAAAAATAGCCTGTTATCAGATTAATAGTAACTTGGTGAATTGTTTGCTAGATAAGAGCGTGACAGCTTCGGCAAGAGGTATTTAAAAGAGGTATTTCGATCGTAGACTATATACTGGTTATTAAAATAGTAAGTTAATTTGTGCGCTAACTCGAAAAACTGGAAAACTATATACTTATTATCAATAACGGCGAAAATTCTGTCATAATTAATTCTAGAAAAAAATAAAGGCACAGTTGAGCGCACGATAAGAATGCAATAAATTTGGTTTAGGAAATATTACTCAACCACATAAATCATATTAAAACTTTGGGGATTACATATACACTCTATGTAGTTTTTTGTGAATTACCACGATTAGGCAATTCAAACGATCTTGTTCTCACTTGAAAATCAATGCTGGGGGTGTCAGCAAAGTCCTTCATTACCTGAGTCGCGGTACATTTAAAATCATGTTCATCTACTTTCAAGTATATTGGAAAATTAAAGGAAAATCATCCTGACCACATTTCTGCGATGAAGTTGATATATTGATTGACCATTGAAAGAAACTTTTGACCAGAAATTGCAAGCACAACTTTTTTTAAATTTATTTACATAACCACCTTACATAGATGGATAAACTGATCTATGGACATGTATAGTTTAAGCTCAACTCTTGTAGGATCTAAAAGCGAAGTCTAAAAGAATGACTATCACAAAACTATATGAAAGAAATACATACTTCAATGTGGAGGAATATACTGAGAGCTGTGGGGAAATTTTGGAATTGTGTAAACAAAGACATTTGCCAGTCTCATTAAGAGTGAATAACCAACTAAGTCACTTATCCATGGCAAAAGAACGATCAAATATCTTTACGACAATTGAGAATCCTTTCCGTGGAGATATGCAGAAATATGGAAATATGTAGAAAATCAACGTTCCACAATATTTCTAATGATTCCATAGTCAGAGCCGGTAGTAGTAGAAATTAAGTAGATCCAAACTATACTAAAAGGATTAGGCAATCAAGAACCATAATATTCCTAAAAGGCGAAATGTTAATCTTACTATGTTATAAATGATCTTCTTAATGGGATGATTAAAGCCGGCTACGAAATACAGACCCTATTTTCATAATAGGAGAAAAAGATCGTGATACTATCTCTGACGACCGAATATGAACTGTACTCAACTTAACATGGAATTGGTGTTATAAAGGTAAGGCACAAAAATTAAACCAAATAACATAATTTTAGTACCATTCACAAGAAGAAGGACGAAATTAGTACTAAGAGCCGAAACAATCAATACCACAAATACTCAGGGATATTCTTAGATATAGAAAAATATGCAAGACATGTCAGACGTTAAAAAAAAACAATTGCTCCTGAATCCAAAAATGATTTATTGGACGTAAATATACAAACGATTACGGAAACCAAACTCTGACAGATACAATCGTAAACATGTTAAAAATAGATGCATTATAAACCTACGCAACTACAGCGCTTGAAGCCTTGATTACCTTGCTCCAATTACACCTTCAAGTTAAAAAACAAGCACCAAAGCTAGAGCTGAGAAGAGAACTAAAACAGATCTTCTTGTTGACGGGATTTTTGCCCACCGTTTTTCGGCTGTACTGGTATTGAAGTTATCCTCATGTGTCAAAAGATGTTTTCGTCGGGCTTAGCCCCCAGAATATTTGTCATAGCTTTTGTGTTTATGTCCTTCAAAAATTGTTTAATAATGTTTTTCTTGAAATACAATCTTAAAAGTCCGCGTAAATAAAAGGTGCCGCATGAATTCCAGCTTTAGATTTGAGTACAATTTTTTGAGCCGAATGAACGCATTCTTAAAGTACTCTATACATAGTAACAAAATTCTGTGCACATGGAAATTTGTGAATTTCATTGCACAGGAATTCACCCCTGGTTGGCCACCGTCAAATACTTGAAGAACTATATCATATACAATTTTGAAAATAAATTTGAAGTATTACGGACCGGCAAGCTTGAAACACCGACTTTTCGCAGTTAACGAAATGCTAATAGAATACTGTAATAGACACCTGTGAGCACATTCTTATCAAATAACAGTGTACAAACCTCCTTTATTTTACCAAAACCATTCTGTACTCTGACATAAAGCCATTTGATTGGAAAAAGCAAACTACGAGAAAATCGAAAGAAGTCGTCAAAGCCAGAGAGAAGTAAAGTTGGTCATCGAATACTCGCCAAAATAAAATGGAAGAAATAATGAATTTCATGCGAAGCACTGACTTACTAAAACCTGAGATATATTGAAAAGAGATTTGTTTCTCTGGATGATATTAAGAAGTTGTCTTTGGTTTCCAAAGCTCTTCTGACGTTAAGCACAATATTAAAAGAATTAATTGAGGGTATCCATATCCAGATCTTCTAGATCTAGGTCGCTGTGGAGTGTGTATTAGTTTTGTTGCGACCTGAAATCAATCTCTGATCTACTTTTAATTTGTATAAAGCTTATAATTTCCAACTTAAATGAATTTCATTTCACTGCAAATTTAAAAAAAAAAAAAAAAAACAAAAATTGTCCAACCAATAAAACTATCAGATTGCCTTCTCTAAATTCAATAATAAAACTCGAACTCCTTACCTGAGTAACACGAAGCTCTGCCTGAGTTCGTCTAAGTTCAGCTGATGCTTTATCAGCTCTTTCTTGTGCTCGATCCAGTTCTTGTGAAGTTGATAAGGTCGTTCGACCAAATGTTGTCTAAAATTCAAAAACTTATATGATATGAAACCGTCTTATAGCTACTGGACTAACTACCTGTGATCTCTCCAGATCATGCCGTAATCTCTCGTTTTCCATTTCTAGCCGAGCAATTCGTTGTTTTGTTGCTTCCCAATCAGCACTACTGCGTCCAACTTCACTAGTAGCTTTATCCAGTTCAGCTTTAGATTTTCCTAATTCACTTTGTGACGATTCTAATTTCGTTTCAAGGCGATCTTTTTCTGTTAAGGCTCGATCAAGGCGAGTATTGAGTTTTTCAACTTCACTTTCTAATGTACGAAGTTTAAGTTTATAGTCAGCAATTTCACGTTCATGTAATTCACGTTCTTCTTGTTTTTCTTGTTCGGCACGATCACGTTGCTCTCGCAACTGTTGCATTTGTTTATCTTTATCTCCAATTGCTTCTTCTAGACTTGTCAAGGCTCCTTCAGAATTACTATGATGTGCTTGCATTGCCGATAAACGGGCTCTTGCCATATCAACTTGGTTGTCTTTCTCTTTTAATAGGTCTTCTAAATTTTCAATCTGAAATGGAAAGAAGAAAAACATAAATATTGGTGCATAAAACAAACACTTTTTTAAATACAGTTTTAACAACGGCATAAGTCTAGAGAAGAACATCACCGGTATGGTAGAATTGCGTTTGGAGCAGATTATATTAGAGGTAAAATATTAAAGAGATTTTAATTATTCTATAAAACTTGTGACGGAGCAAAAGAAATAAAACATAAATATAAACATATCATAAAAAATAAGATACAGATTTGCAGGTGTTCTGTGTAGTCATGCACACTTGTTTTAACTTTGGACATGGATGTAATTAATAATCGCGAAAAGCAAGCTCCTTAGCTCTTCCAGTTTAGTTACACTTATCATTAAATTAAGAGCGAGTTTGCTTAGATCTGCTATAGGAATACGAAATGTATTCACATATGCCCAGACTTAGTATGTTCTAAGCTCCAGAGTGCATTTATCGCCATCCCCCGAAGCAAAACAGACTGTCCGATTAATCTCCTTGTGGTACTGATTGAGACTTCCCCTGCTCACATTTTTATAGTCCCAGACTTGTAGGTTGAGAGCGAAGCATAACAGGTTGGAGGTGGTAAATTGAGCTGTGATTAAAATAATGGTTTGAATTATCAAGGGGTAACCGACTGGGATTGAATATTTTTCGGGGTGAGATGATGGAAACAAATCTAATGTATTATGGCAATCTTCGGCTGCATCAGGTACTCGAAAAAATAAGTGCATGCCTTTTGCTGTTTCGATGGAGTGGCGATGTGGCGTGAACAACTGTTATTTGCGTATGATATCACCATATGGTTCAGGAATTACTAAAATGAAGAAATTTGAAATTATCCTGCAATACCATCCGCGACACATCCAATAATCCATACTGAAGAATATCCAATTCCATATCCTCCAACCAATAGTTTATCTGAAACTGAAGGTAATCGCACTCCATCTATGTCTCAGGATCCAGATTCTGTACCAGTGTATCTTAATGGCAGCAACATTTAATATCACAACAGCAGAAATAAATGATCTGCTTTATCAAAATCTAAAGCCGAGTTAAATACTTGGATCACGAATGCAAACATGGAATCTTTTAGAGCCACGTGTGATTATATGCTCATTTAGAATAAGGCAAAAATGATTTACGTCATTCTATGATATGGAAAATTCATAGAATACAATTCAGATTACTGGAAACTAAGTATAAAAACCGTTCGGTTCTCTTACACATTGGTAATGAAATACCTTCATTTCCGATCTGTTACAGACTATAAAATGTCAAAGTATTGGAAAAAATAATGACTGGACATGATAAAGTTGTGTGAAACAATTTTCGTATAGTGGCAACAGAATTATTGGGCTCCAAAAGAGCTGCCAATTACATTGAACTTTGTGGGAATATATGCTATCTCTTTATGAAAAGTTGGAATGTTGTCTTTGAAGATATACTACTTCCTCCATTCACATATGGATATCTTCTCCGATTCCATCGGGAAAATTTGTCAGGTCTTCCAATGGAAGCCTTGATGAAGCAAAGTAATTTTTCTCAATGGCTTCGATGTTAGTCGCATTGAAGCTTGATGGATGGAAACTCAGCGGAAAAAATTGGCAGGCCTTCCAATGGAAGCTTGGAGAAAGCGGTAGAAAAGTTTTTCTATTGCTTCCTCCTAATGACATGTAATGTTAAAAAGAAATTAGGTGTCCAACGAGAAGCCAGACATCTATGCTTTCTGAGAAGAGCTTCCGCTTGCATCCTTTGATGCTTCCAATTCCCGCTGGGGACTGTGGTACAATAAGCGACGAACACAGTGAACGCTTTCACCAAGGTATTTCCGACATGGAAGAAAGATATCAAGGGTAGTGGAACAATTCTATGCTGGCGGATTACTGCTGGATCTTCGAAAGATATGCCCCTTAGCTAACAAGAGATTAGTAAAAAACCGTGATTTCTTCTCTTTTGCAACGAATGGCTAATTCGATTCAATAATTGTTGATAATCTCTATCCCTCAAACTATTTAGGCATATTAGGAATTTTTATAGCAAATAAATAAACATTTCCATATACATATATACAGTTCTTACCTTTCGTTGCAAAACATTAATTTTTCTATCCTTAATGTCCATATGATCCTTGAGTTCAGTAAGTTCATTATTCAAACGATTTCGCTCCTGTACAGCTTGTAAGGCAGCCTGTGTCTTCTTTTCAATTAAACGATTCTTCTCTTCGAGTCTGGCTCGGAGTTCTTCAACATCAGTTTGAAGCATATTATAGTGTTCTTCTTTTGCACAAAGTGATTCCTTAAGTACTGCTATGTGCCTTTGATAATCCTTGAAAATAATTTTTATATTTAGTATATATAATTTCTTAATACAAAAAAAAATGTAACAGTACATATCATATATCACTGTAAAATAGGGTAAATTCAGCAACATGTGTACTGATAATATTTCAATATTTTTTTAAATTAAAATTTTTTTGTGGTTACATTGTAAAATAAGATTAAAGATATTTCGAACAATATAATTTTAACACATACAGAAAATTGACTACGTTAAGTTTGTAATAATTATCATTTATAATTATAATAAAAAAAAACAAAAAACAAAAATACACTCGAGATGGTATTTTATATTAATAAACAAATGAAATTTAACTAATCAAAACAACTCCAAAATAGTGGCGAATAAATACTGTACCGAATCGTAAGAAAATTCCAGGCAAATGTAACAAATTCTAAAATCACTGAAACTTATCCAAAACAACAAGTTTCGATAAAGCTAATATGTGGATGAACTTTTTCATATTGAAAGATTATTTTTTAAAACATCCAATTACGCCAAAAAATATGCGGAATCTTGACGAAACCATAAATTTCACTATTCATAAAAATTCCAACTGATTTGAATTGAAGAGTAGAAGAAAAGCACTGATTGGATACCCTGTGATGATCACTTCTTAGAGTTAGGCAAAAAATCGAGAACTCTGGTCTTCTAAGAAAAGACTGATCTGAAGGCTGGCGACTATCTCTGATATAAATGGCTCTATACGAATCAATAAGCATCGCCTGTGAATTGGACTATCTTAACGCTCACAACCCATTATTTTTTACACAAATACACACGACTTGAGAATTGGAATGTGAGAATTACACTTAATAATGAATGGTTTGGTGTTTGTCTGAAGAGAGATAACATAACATCACGGTTATGCAACACCATCGGAACTTGTGGGAAAGGATATTTTCCCAGGTGAAGGATGCGATTTAGATTCTTGTAATTCATAAACACAACTGACAACCAAACAGGGAGGATGTGGGCAAAATATTCACCATTCAAACTAGGTCTAATCTTACTAGATGGTCATCAGTATCTAAGAGGATTATTACTGACCGATTAGGAACCAAAAGCAATCATGAAACAAAGTTGCGTTTATAAGTACTTTACACATTTTAAACTAACTTTGATAAAATCTAATTAAACAAGTAAAAAAGCTAGAATTGGTTTAAGACCAATTCTTATGATACCCTATATGAATGAAATTTCGTATGGTCGCCCGTTTGAGCAATTTTGATTTTTGCTCTGGTTTTTCGCATATATTTCTAGAATGGTTCGTCGAACAGAAAAAATGATGTTAACCAAATTTCATATTCATATTCTGAAGAAGCTTTTAGTACAATAAAAATATCTATGACCGATCGTTTCCACAGTATCTGTAAAAAACCTACATGAAGGGGTTGCCTGATTTATTCAATTTTTGAAATTTTATTTGTTATTACTATGAAAGCACCATGTACCAAATTTCAGCTCTCTATGTCAACGTGTTCTCAGGCAGTGTCTAAATATATAGTGGAAAACGAAATTTTTGTATAGCAACACCATGAAGTAGTTGCACGATTTGTCTTTTTTTCGAACTTAATTTTATGTTTCTTTTAAAGTCCGTTTACAAAACTCAACTGTCTCAGTGCACGCGTTCGCGAGTTATCGTGCGCATGGACAAAAATCAAAATAACTTTTAATATTATGCGTGGGTGTCCAATCCTACCATCATTATTTTTGTACGTTACACATGGAATGAGAAACTTGATTAATTGAAAACGCACTATGGGATCCCGAAGGATCCCCCGAACGTAGACCAATTCAAGGCCCATTATTCACCCTCCAGACCCGTGAGCAGTCGCTCATAGGTCCCAATGGGGAGCTATTATAAATTTAAGTATCGGACCCCAACCATTCTTGCCGGCATCATGCAACTCGTCCAGGATGTGTGATCCAAGGAGTCTGTATCGTATTCCTGAGAGTGTCGGACAGTGACAAACAATGTGATTCACTATTTCAGTATCCTCTCAGGATCACCTGCATGAAGGATCGTCAACAAGTCTTATCCTGTGAATGTGACTCCTCAGAGAAAAGTGCCTAAAAAAATATACAATAGAGTTCTCAGGGTTGACTTGTTAAGTCCCATGAGCTTATTAGTTCTATTTGGGTTGGGTTTACCCCACAGTTCCGAGGGGTCCTCTAACCAAAGGCAACTGTGTTAGCCGTCCGCCCATCTTGAAATCATTGCGACAAGGTGTTTTGGTGCAATCCCGACTATGGAAGTAGGAGGCTGAACCAAGGCGAGCAAGGTCGTCCGCCCTCCTTTCCCGCTATTGTTGCTGTGCAATGGGACCCACTGCACAATAACCCTTTTATTCCGAGAGAGGGAGTTCAGGGTGGCTTTACACTCCATTACTAGTTTGGAGCTTGTAAAGGGTTTAGACAAGGCATTTTCAGCCGTTTGGCTGGCTGAGCAGGTGGCAATCTCCTTAATATTAGTGTCTGAGTTAAGAAGATTCGTTCGGGCTTCAAAAATAGTTTTGGCTTCTGCCTGACGTAGTTTTCGAGGTGCATGGCGATTTCAATCTGAGGCTCCCCGCAGAAAACTCCTGCTGCGGTGTTTGCATAGTATTTAGAACTATCAGTGTAGACTATAATAGGGTTTGTCAGTGGTTGAAGCAGAGAATGTGATTCCCATTCTGCCTTGGATTGAACTCAAGATTCAAAATTGCTTTTCAGCATAGTTTCGAGGAGCTGGTCACTGTTCCCGTCGATGCCAAATGCGATAGAAGATGACTGCACGAATTCATAGATGGATTCACATGGAACTTTTGTTCTCGTGTGAAGCCAGCCGTTTGCACCGGGTGTATGTTGAACATAACCGCGCCGCTTGCGCTGAGGAGGCACAGTCTCTGAATATTCTCGAATATCTTACGATGATTGGAGAAGTCCATATTGTTTTCCGCCATACCACAGTGCCGTAGGTTAACATGGGTCGGATGATAATGATCCATATGATCATCCGCGGCGTGCGTTCCCATTGAGAAGACTCTTCGTCTTGTTATTACAGCTAGTGACGTAACATCGAGACAAGCTCTATCCGAATCCATGTCTATGCCACCGAGCTTTGCTAGTTTGTATAACAGTTTCGGCATTTGGTTAGCTTGATCACCGAGTCAAGGTTCGAGTTGAATTATTTAAATAGACAACGTATTGTGAGGTTATATTTGATTGCTGTCTGTGAAATCAAGCTGAGCAAACGAATGAATTCGGACAGGTTAGCTTCGTCTTCGTCTAACTATTATAATAGCTGAGCTTGTTGTGTTACGTCACTAGCTGTAATAACAAGACGAAGACGAAGACTTGGATCCGTACAGGCCCTAAGAGTCTTGTTCACTCTGTCTTCGACGTGTGGTTTTCGGTTTAGCTTTTTATCTAGGAGAATAAATAGGTATTTTACTTTGTCTTTGAGTTCCAAACGCGTGGAGGCAATGGAGGGTAGGTTTAAACTAGGGATATTCCTTTTCATGGTGAAGACGATAAGTTAGTTTTCCGTGGATTGATGTTCAGTCCGCAGTCATGCATGACTAGTGCGGTTTGTGCCCGTTCACAAAGATCGAATTTGTACGATCGTCAAGTTATCTGCGTAACATACTGCTTTGTAGCCCACCCTGGTCGTTTGTAAGAGATCGTCCATGATGAGCACCCATAAAAAAAGTGATAAGATACCACTTAGCGGGGTCGGGGTGCCCCTGTGAACTCTTTTGACTCTGCTTGCCCCACCCATATCCGCAAGGACAGTTCTATTATACAACATGTGTGTAATTCAATATTTTAAAGATTGGTTCCCTTCATGTTTTGTTAACATTTCAGTAAACTTAGGCAGAAGAATATTATTGAAGTCGCCTTCTACATCAATGAAGGCTGCCTGCGTAGATTGTTTAAAGAGGAAACCCTTTTAATTGAGTGAATCACATCGTAGAGGGCCGTTTTAACAGACCTTCTCTTTATGTACGTGTGCTGATGCTGTGAGAGTCTTCTACTGGGAATGGAGAGCCTCAACTCCCACTCGCAGATACGTTCTAGAGTTTTAAGTAAGAAAGAAGCCAGGCTTATAATGCATATAGGCAGTTGAATATTCTACCCGACCTGCCTTGGGTATGAACATAACACGGACTTCTTGCCAGTTTCGGTGTGTAGCCCACTTTGATGCATGCCCTAAATAAATGAGTTAGACTACTGATCAAGGAAACACCCGAGTATTGAAGAAGGACTGGAGAATTCCGTCCTTGCCCGGGGATTTAAAAGGTTTGAATGAGTCAATTGCCCATTTAACAGATTCGTCCGGTTTCATCACGAAAAGTTTCCATACGAAGGAATGGAATGCACTCGTCTGGACCATCAGGGAAGTATTCACCTAGCAAGATTTCCAATGATTGCCCAAAAGAGGAGGCCCGAACTCCGTCATTATCGGTGAGGAGTTCGGGTTGATTTGGCATCTTTGATAGGAATTACTTTAGTCTTGACATCTCATTAACCCCATCTACGTTTTCGCAGAAGAGTTGCCATGCCTTTCTTTTGGCTTTACGAATCTTATATTTATAACGGCGCAAAGCGTTTTGATAGACTAACTATTCGTTTGCAGCATTTGATCTTTTGGATTTATTATATACCCTGCGCACAATTTTGCGTTGATTCTTTAGTTCGGTCGTTAGCCATGGGGGGGGGGCAGAGTTCAGATCTGCCATCCTAACCAGGCATGAAGCCTCGCAAGATTGGACTAGCTCTGTAGTACTTTCTTCGACTCTCTTCACTATGTCCGGTCTAGAGGTTAGACGAGTGACAGATATATTGATAAGTCTTTCAGTGAGCATGTAGTTGCAATCTTCTTAGTTGGTTCTGGTAGGGTTTCTATAGGTCAATGGGTTTTCAACCGTCATATCTAACTCCAAGCGTATATAACGGTGATCGGAGACTGAGACTTCTGTCGAAACTCTCCAGTTGAGAATATACGACGTTAGATGACTGATGGCTAGACTTGTCTAAGACCTCCTTAAGACTGCGTGTTAATAAGGTTGCTTCATTGCCCTTATTAAGTACATACAGATTAATAGTAACAAGAAATTCTAGAATTGACTCACCTCTGATATTGCAGTCGGTGCTACCCCAGATGGTGTGATGTGAGTTACGCATCTAATTAGTAACTCCAGACTTTTGTTTTTCGCGAAACTCACGACGTTCAACAAACTTAGTATACCCTATAGATTTCATCTAGGCTATAAAAAAACTCAGCCCCTCTACACTTCCAAGTTACAACTTAAAATATATGTTGAATTTCAATTCTTTAAAAAAAGAGAAAAAGGTATTTATTGGTTATAACTGTGTTTACTCCAAGAATTTTAAATAATCTTTTACGTTCGGATTAAGTTAAAAAGTAGGGGCACAATACAACTAGGACCCAGCAGACATCGCGACCAGTGTTGATTTATTGTGTCCTCCCTAAAGTGATAGGCTATATCGCGATTATTGCCCTTGGGGTTAGTTTCGCAAAAATCATTTACAGTGATTATAAGTTTAACGAAATATAAAGAATATAAAAAACAGATAAACACTAAAAATCCTGTTTAGAAATTCTTAAGATACATAGTATACTATATATATAAAGGGTGTTCTATATCAGATAGCTAACCCGCCACAGGTGATAGACCTTAATGAGAAGAACCATCAGTTTTATGGGAGAGAAGGTGGTGTAAGTCCCACGTCCATAGGAGTTTTGAGGGTTTGAAGGTTTGTGGTTAACAAGCTCTATAACCCGCAATAAAAATAAAGCGTAATTTCCGAGGGAATTCTACCCAAATGATGATTTTCTTCTTCTTTTAATATCACTAGATAGTCTTACTTTTAAAGTCAAGAACTAACCGGTGATCAGGTGATAAAACAGAATAGCCCTCAAGAATTACTAACACCACAGCGGTTGTTTGTAGGGTCGGCATGAAGCAGGATTCCAGACTGACTCCTGTTGAAGCCGGCAAGACGACATAAGGTCCGGCCTGTCTAGTAGCGAACTCTATATATAGCATCAGCGTTGTCGCTCCAGCTGTACTAGGCACCAAGTGGACATAGGGTCCACTTGACCTCAGCATCACCGCTTTCTTAGCGGAATAACAGCCGTTCGGGCCGTTATAGGGACAGATTTCATCGAAAAAGTTGAGCAGCTTTTAGGCATGGAGTCGCTACAGATTCTCTGCATAGGCTTGAGGTCGCTCGAAAGATGACTCGATTAAAAAATAAACATTTCAGGGCAGGAAGTTGACATATCAGTAGCCAGTGGCTCATAGAACGAGCGGCTGACCGGCAATTAGGTCAAGCCGTCGCCCCCGATTCCTGCGCTAATATACCCCCAAAACAAAATCGTTCCTGTTCTAAAGACATTTCAATCGTCACAACCCCAAGTTGCTCAAGACAGCCAGTTCCCTGCTGTTAGATAACAAGAAACCTAGACAATTGTGTATGCCTCTCCCGGCCAGAATTGGCAAATCACCAAAGGATCATTGTTTTATAAAACAATCAATATCTTTCAAAGGTCTTGCACTTTGGCTATTGTTGATATATCATTCGATGTAGAATATTTCGTCCCTTATTATCTGACATTTATTCCGGTTCTGTTCCTAATTCCAAAAACACAGTGTTGTAAATTTTAAAATCAACATTTTTGGGATTTTCTATCATCATTTATCGAGTTTAATTAAGATTTTTTTTTTAAAACACGTGACTAATACCATAGATGGCACAAGAACTAGATGTCACATAGCATACTGCAGAAAAGTATACAGATTTTAAATGGCTGGCTCATTCCTGAATAGACCACAATATGTTTCCGAGGCACCGAGAACAAATGTTGCTTTGACAGCAGTTTTGTATACATTTGGTCGACTGCCTCAATATGGTAGATGCGGCAAAGTATGAATCACTCGGAATATCTCTCATCATTTTTCTTTTCATGTCGCTGTACTCAATAAAGTAAAGGAGTGATGCACGGCACAACATATTCGGTGCGGTGTGAGGGGTGTAAACGTTACTTCTTTCATGTCTCGTTTTTGGAAATACTTTTTATTTTGCTGTAGTTATTAGGATTTGATTTGATTTAACGGAAACAATTCTATTAAATTCATTTGCCCCTGAGAGTAATTTTTTGTAATGGTATTGCATAACGGCATTGCGCCAGCCTTTAAGGCTGAATTACAATGGACCCAACGGGACGCAACTGAACGGTGTGAAATGTCAAATTTACGTAGTAAAACGGACGTCGAGGTTAGCTGCTTACAATGGACGCATGATTAATTGAATGTAATAGTGACGTTTGACACAAAATTGATAAACAAATATGGATAAAATCAAAAAACTTTTTTCATTCTATTTCCTCTCTGCTTATTACACACTTACCGCAGCACAGTTTCACTTGACGGAACAAAATAAACAACTCCAAAGCTAATTTGAGGTTATGTTTATCCATTCAGTTGCGTTAATTTCAGATTTTATTAAACTTGCTGCGTACGACTGCGTTTTCGTCCGTCCACTGTGCGCAACTCCATTTAAAAATCATGTAAAGAAAACCGGTTTGACATTTCTCTCCGTTTAGTTGCGTTCCGTTGCGTCCATTGTAATTCCGCCTTAAATCTTCTCCTATCGAACTTAACAATTTTTCTCGAAATTTACAATTTGCGCTGTCATAGACAAACTAACACATACAAAGACTTGACACGTCCCTAATGTAGAAAGGGCCACAATTTTTCATAAAAATTTACTGGAAATTTTTTCCCTAGAATTTTTACGCAGTTTTGGAGGACGACAACATCGAGGCATTGTTGATTTTATATTGGAGCGAGGCACTGCTCTCGGCCTCACCCAATGCATTAAAATTAGAAGGAAGAAATTTTCAGTAAATTTCTAAGAAAAAATTGTGGCCTTCCCTTTATCGGGTCGAGGCAATGGTGATTTTGTATGGAGCGAGGCATTGCTGGCTTACCCTTTGTACACGTCATCAAGTGCCAGTCGAGGCATCGTCGAGGTTTTGTTAATTTTATATTCTAGAAAAGCGTTGCATATTTTTGTTCTACGTGTCCAGTCTCTGTATGTTGTTAGTTGGCTATGGTCCTGGCTTTGCTGACGCCCGCCTTGTATACATTTGCACACAATTAAAATGCTTCATTCACGTACAAGAACTTTGTGGTTCCCTTCCTTTACTTCTCTATTCGTAGATTATGCTCGACTGCAGTCGTCACAGCGACCGCACCGATACATTGCCTGCATCTATTGAATGAAAATAGCTCTGAGTGCGTCTACGCCCCACCGACCGCACCAAATATGTTGTGCTGTGCATCATTCTATTACCTTAAGGCTGAGTTAAAAAGTGACGCTGTCGCGAGTCGCGGACGCTGTCTCTAAACCTGTCAAAAGTTAAAATCTATTAACCCTTTTAGTGCTGGAGGCCGATATATCGGCTCTTGCTGCACTGGCGAGAAGTGCCAGAGCCGATATATCGGCCCACACCTTGTAGCGCTTTACCAGTACAGAAGAGATGCTACAAAAATTTTAAATATGCACGTAAAATCTTGTATGTAGGATGAAATCGCATCCACATTTTGTCCCCTAATTAGATATGTAATTAACTCCGGAATCCAATAAGTGGTTTTGGAGATAACTGTAAAAGAAGTGCATCAGTCCTTTTTAAGATGAAAAAATGGCCGTTTTTTGGTACAAAAATGGACATATTTTCAACTCATCATTGCGAAGAACCGGTAAGTTGTGGAAATTTACTTCCCATGAGAAAAATGTTCGCAACAGCGTACTAATGGATGTGAAACAAAGAAACAAAGAAATATATGGAAAATATAGGAACTGGGGTGTATATGACCCAAGTGCAAAAAATCCGTTTTTAGGCGGTAAAAATTCAGTTATGACGTTAAAACGATCAAAAACAAAGTACACCACTCGATTACCCTCTCCTCCCTCTTTAATTTGATAGCAAATATGACGTGTTTGGAAAACCCCCCATTGGGGGTGGTACCACCCCCCACCCCCTAAGCCCCCTCCCTGCAAAATTGTTCGCCTATCTTTTTGCACTCTAAACCCTCAATCCATCGAAAAAAACCCCAATGCTCTACGGCCCTCCCACATAGAATTGGGTCATTGTTTTGTTCTCTATTTCGTCCTTAATATACTGCTTTTTGAATCATGTAAATATTGTTTCTGGTTTGGTTTTTATGAGCATTTTCCCAAACCCTAGTAAAACCGTGAAATTCGGCCGGTTATTCTCGCATAGGTACCTCTTTTTCGCTCGGCACTAAAAGGGACTACTCAAGCGCAGCTACAGTGTGTCGCTAAGGGTGTTGCTGACGCTGGTCACGTTGCTTAAAGTTGAAAATATTTCAACTTGAGACGCGCAGCACCTTGAGAGCTGCAGTTGAGGCAGTTGAAATTGTGAATGAAATTTGTTTTCAGTAATGCCACAGTATTTAATAACTAGTTAATTTATTTATTTACGATTTAATGATGTTATTTAATAATGGAACGAAAATTCAACACATGTTGGAGCGTCATCATTGGAACAGCATAAGCAACACGCACTGCGTCCGCGTCATCATCAGCAATATCATTCGCAACCACTTCTTGCGACAGCGTCACATTGTAACTCCGGGTTTAATCAGTACAGCGACATGAAAGGGAAAATGATGAGAGATACATCGAGTGATTCATATTTTCCCGCATCTACCATGTTGAGCCAGTCGACCAAATGTATACAAAATTGCTGTTAAAGCAAAATTTACTCTCGGTGCCTCAGAAACATGTTGTGGTATATTCCGGAATGGACCAGCTATTTAAAATCTTTATACTTTTCTGCGGTATGCTATGCGACATCTAGTTCTTGTGCCCTTTATGCTAATATGCTACTTTTCTAATCCTTTTATTTAATCTAGGGCACTCTATGCTCGAATAAGAACTGTTAAAGTGTTATATACCGTCTACTTTGTCCGATTAAACAGAAAATTGTAGAATCAACTCTACGACTTCTTCTTGCTATCCTGATAGGAAATCTTTACTTGTTTAGATCTTACAAAGGATCACACTATTATTGAGTGGTATAAAGATTAACTTTTATTCATAATTTTTAATATTGTATTAAAAAAAAAAGTGCAGTGAAATAAAAAACAAATTAAAGTGCTTTTACAGGTGCGAGGGAAGTTTTGTAAAGAATTTTGTAAGATATTTCAAGTAAGTCATTACGATTATTTTGATATTCTCAAAACTTTAATGTGTTAGCATAATAGCTTGGCCACATCTGTGTATAATTCTTTATTTATTTTTTGCATTGTAATCTATTCCTAACTTACCGATTTTGCTGTGCTTTTCAAATTATTATAATTTTTTGTAGGAATATAAATTTTTTTTTTGAAACTAACATACTAAGAAAATTTCCAAAATACAAAAGACAATTTTTTGACAGTACTTAATTAAAAAATTCTCTTCACTACACATTCGTATTTAGTTTAAATACATCTAATCATGAATTTACCCAACTATTAATAATACTATTATATTACCTGATGCTGTTCTTCTAATGTCTTCATTTTGGCTGCCATTGCCATGATCTCCTGATCCCTTCTTTGTATTTCGAGACGGAATTCATCCAACTTTAATCAATAAATTTTTTGTATTCTTTTGTTTTACAATTTGTTCTCATTATTATTATTATTATTATGAGGATGTTTTTAATTTCTGTTATTCTTTTATATAAATATATATAAAAAAAAATCTTTTGAAAAAATATGTTCTTCGCTTAATTAAAATACAAAAATTAGAATGATTAAAACTAAAGCAAAAAGCTTGTCAGAAGAAACATATACGTATGTTTAGTTTTAGCTTGAAAAAATGTTAAAAACAAAACGGATAAAACAAAAAACATAATTCTTAAATTTAATATTGAGCAAAAGGAAGCTTCAAGGATAAAATTGTATAGTTGAAAATATGAAAATCAAATCGTTATGTAAACAATTAAATAATGTTTTGAAACATTCCCTTTTAATGCTGCTCAATATTTTTGATTATTATTTTTTTTTATATTTTTTTTTTCAAAATTTTCGTTCTACTAATTTTTTTTTGTTTGTTATTAAAAAAAAAGTAATTTTCATATTCATTTTTTTTTCTTTATTTTTATTTTTTTGTTTGTTTGTTTGTAATTTTAGTTACTTGGCTTCTCGGGGATATTCATTATGAGGCATGCAAGCTCTACATTTATAAAACATATGTCAATACTATCAAGGATTGCTGTATATTTCGGGAGAGGGGTGTAAACACAATTTTTATGGATTTTAATGAATAAATTTTATAAAAATATGAAATTAAAAGGAAAAAAAAAGTTATATTGCGAAGAGAAAAGTTATTAAAAATTTCTGAAATTAATTCGGGAATATAATTTCGTTCGTTGAAAACAACACTACCATGCAAATATATATATATATACGAATTAAAAAACTTAATTATTTTATGTTTTTCATGACGACAAAATACATACATATAAGAGGAAGATGGATGGGATGAATGCATTTTGCTTCCTTTTATTTGTGATTGTTTTTGTTTTTTGTTTTTTTTTTTTTTTTGTTTTGAAAGAATTTTGTACAATATTTTGTGTGTGGCTGTTTTCAGAGTTTATAATGATGTCAAAATAGATATTTCTTTTTATTTCATATTTTTCTTTTCATTTGTAATAAATTCAAAACGAAAACAAGGTGTATATGAATCATCAGAAATGTATATATGTGTATATGATTAGATGCGCAATTTTATATGAAACAACACTTTTCCAAAAAATATATTTAACAGATTCAATTATTGTTTAAGACTACGTTTTATAATAAATGTCTATGTATGTATGTACGTACGAGATTATATAATTTGATATATTATGTTTAATAATTGACTTTTCGGGATAACAGTTATAATGTTTTGAAGATGATTGTGTAATGGAGATGCATTTTGAAATAATGATTGATATATAGAGAATGAGAGAAGTTTGTTTTTTCTTTTTAGATTCTTCTTGTAATCATAAGACTGATTTATTTATGTTCTGCACTTTTTCTTTGTTTTTTGTTATTTTTGTGTGTTTTTTGTTGTTACCTTCTGAAGTGTATCTCTTACAGAGCGTCGAGGATCGATGGTTTTTCTGAAAAATTCTCAATTTAATGTTAAATAGGTTGTTGTTGTTTATTTGCTAAATGTTTTTTTTATAATTTCCTATCCTTTTCATTTTTTTTATATCCGTTCTTTGATAACTCAGTCTTTTTTCTGTTTATTATCTCAATAAATACGAAATGAGATAACTTTGAAGGATTATTATTTTTGTTATATTGATATAAACTTACTTTTCAGAAATCGAAGTATTTATTTTTATTTTTGCTCACAACCTAAAAATTGATATGAGATGTTTTAGGTTTAACTATTCTATAACTCTCTCTTCTTTTATCTCTCTCTCTCTCTCTCTCTCTTTCTCTCTCTCTCTAAACATATTATCTATGAATTTTCTTGTACCTATCTATCTATTGTAATATCCTAACATTTTTATTATCCCTATACTATCAAACTATACATACATATAATCCTAAATCTATTCAGGTGGTTTTTTTTTATCTAGTCCTAAATTTTTATAATAAATACATTTATCTAGATATTAATATCGAATCCTTCATAAGGTGCCCGCATATCTACTATAATTTATATTCGTAGATAATTAAAAATTATATTTCACAGCTTTAGAATAAGTTCCTTCGGAAGTTGTTTTTGCTTTGCATTTTGCTTTAAAGCTATAGTTAGATTAATAATTTTCATAAGTGATCGTTTGCTTTAAGCTTTCAGGCCAAAATAGTGTGATGATTTTACTATAATTGTTTTTTTTGTTTTTTTTTAACTTGCCATAATTTTATAGCACTAAGGTGTTTTCTACTTGCTGAAATATTAACTATTTGTATCTTGGCGGTTTAGAATTGCATATTGTTTACCCTTCAGTATCTCTTGTGTTGATTTTGAATCACATTGTTTGGGAAAAACCTTTCTTCAGTCTGTCACCTATGCATTATAGTAAAGGTTCATATTTTTGTCAATAGGTAACGCAAGCAGGTAATGTATTCACGATTTTACATTGCATTTTGTTGAATTGTTTTTCATTTTTAGAATGTACCAACTTATATTTTTATGAGCTTCTTATTTTGTTGCCTTTACTGAATGTAAGCAAATTTATGAATATTAAATATTAATGATTATTAATTTCTAAGAGTTATTGAATGGTCATAGTTTATATTTTCTTCATTTATTCAATTATTACTAACTTAACTACTTTGTATTGTATGTTTCAAACATTGTGATTTTGGTGTACTTTATCGACTTGATATACAATGGATAATAGTTCAGGGAATCGACCGTCGTTTTTTTTTTGTATTAGACGTAGAAATTGTATTGGTAGTTATCAATAGAAGATCTTTCGCCGCGTCATTGGCATACATATTCGCTTCGCAAGTGATTAACTACATACATATAAGCTATGGTTCGAAAACTATTTGAAAACTAGTTTATGTTTATATTTTGAATTTATTTCAATAAAAAAAAAAACATTGAGATTTTTATAGCCTGAAAACATCTAGCTTGGCTATCTACCCACGATTTAAGGGAATACTTTCTATACATATAGCAGCCATCACCAATTAGGAGATGTAGAGAAGATTTTTCATGCAAAATTGTATCCTGTTTGGGCCATTTAATAATTCTCTGTTGGATCACCTTATAAAAAATAATAAACACACCTGCTCTAGGGATTTGACGATAATATTATAACCTCAATTAAGTAAGAAAAAGTTGAATTTTATATTCAGATGTGTTAATTTCATCCATAAAAATTCAAAAACAATTAACAAATTATATATAAGTTCAACGTCTAGGCCCCAACTAAAATGAAACTGCTAAGAACGGCTAACAAAAACATGTTAAGGAAGATGTTGCTTATGACAACGAATTTTAATGCTATCAATGCCTTGAATTTTCAGGGAGTCAAGGCTAGTTTGGGAGGTTTAAAAATTTGTAGGTCTTCCAACAAATCTCCACAAAATAAACTATGTATGTTTCCAATCAGATCCTTAATTCAGATAAGATCATATCGCACGTTACATATTAGAAAAAGAGAATATAATTCAAGGATTTAAAGACGGCGCTTAGTTACTTTTATGCAACAGCATCTTATGGAGATTCAATGAGTTTTCAATTCTTCGACTTTAAAATAATAAATGAGGAAAAATCGCCGCAAACAAAAAAATTTTGATATTTTGATATTGGCTTTCAAATTTGTTCATTCTACAATTTTGATGAAACGTATACTATGGGTTGATCCGCAAGTTATTAATCATAGTTCAAAGCAAGCTACTCTCTATTCCGTTTGGTGCTACACCTTCCATTATACAGTCGAAAGTCTACGCTATACAGGTTCGAATTAAGGAAAGCCTAAATAGGGACTGCAAGAACTCCTACATCTACACACATTATTTGCTTAGACAGCT
Organism: Dioctria rufipes; assembly: GCA_963924295.1. Classification (NCBI taxonomy): domain Eukaryota; kingdom Metazoa; phylum Arthropoda; class Insecta; order Diptera; family Asilidae; genus Dioctria; species Dioctria rufipes. The sequence goes on from OZ002740.1 coordinate 361,822,125, forward strand.
AGGCCGCGCTCCTGGCTCTGTCTTCTCAAGACTTATGAGTAGAAACCCCAGCTGCTGTTTAGTGACAACAAAACGGCGTTGCTTGCTGTGACTTCCTGGATACAAAGAAGTGGACGGTAATGAAAAAGGGAATGATCTGAATAAAACCGGAGCCAACAGTTTATGTACCCAAGATTTGGCCTACCAAAAAGCCACTCTAGTGGGGAACTGGGAAAACAGGCAACTGGATACGGTATGGGGCAAGATCTTAAAGATAGATGGCGATGCGTAAAGTACGAAGTACGGATGATCAGGCTAAACCCAGCATAGTTTAGAGTCTCGATGTCTTTTCTATGGACACTAGCTTTTTGGGAATATTGGGAGTATTTGGTGTCACACATGGTGTTTATATGGCGTATTTCGAATAACTATAAGTAAGCATTAGCATAAAATTTTGAGAGCATTGTTTTTATATTGCGTCTATTTTCTGGTTATTGCTAAAAATATTATCTCCTATCTAGTTATTAATTTTCAATTCCCTTCCCTTAAATTATTAAGGAACAAAATGCGCTGCAGCCATGTCACAATTATATCGCGGTTAAACTGTCAAAATCGTAGCCACTAAAATAATGAATACAATGAAAATCGACGATTGTGTAAATAATGACAATTTGCTTTTTAATGTTTTTAATAAATAATGAAACAAAGGAATTTATTTTTTTTTTAACAAAAAATCACAAATTTTGTTTCAAAATTATTCTTAAAAAAATTACGATCTCTGATGTAAACACACAAAAACACGTGACTCCGATGACTGCATTAAAAGTTGGCCAAATTTTATGTGATGGCTGCGTTGGATGAATATTACTGCATTCATTTCATACAAGATCGGCGCATATGACTTATTTCTGCGTGACATTTAGTTACGATGCCTGTATGGTGGCTGCATTGCATTCTGTTCCGGGGGTAAAAGATATATTTGATGACTCTCGAAATTTATAAAAAGTTTTAAATTAGACAGAGATTAATTATATGTATTGTAGTAAATGTATAGGAAAATTTTAAAATATATTTTAGCGTAGGTTGCTAATGAAAAACTTTTTATAAAAATTAAGGGTGCGTAAATTCTGAATTTATAATGGACCAAAGCAATAAAGAAAAAAAAATTATTGAAGTACTGTTTGCAGATTTGATGATCTAGTTCTACAAGGTATAGTTACTAAATATGGAAGTAAAATATCATTTAAAAAAATATCTCTCTTTCTTTCTTCTAAGTTTTAGATACTCTTCTAAATATAATACTTTGCTGCTCAGAAAAATGTCAAAAGTCATATTTTCAATTCGCATTACTCTCGAGAAAAAAAAATGAATAATTGAATTACCTACGATAAGTTTCCATATAAAATAATTAATTCACGAAAAATTGATACGAAATGTTTTTTGCAAGAATATTGTTACAGAATTTCATTGAAATCCACCTAATACAAAAATTACATAAAATGGTACACTAGTAGGAAATGTTCATCGCTCTCAAAAATCCTATTCGTCGTTCGGGGGAATTATTATCTAGGCTGGTACTGATGCATATGGAAATTGAGATAGAGAAAAAATTAGGAGCCATGAGGAGAATGGCGGAGGTGCTGATGTATATCACTCTTAAGCCTTCACAGATTGTCAACCTACGGAAAAACAAAATATGGTAGCCTATTCCACATTCACACAGTTCGAGATAAAAAAGCATCACGAAATTTTACTATATGGCCGAAAGTATTTTGAAGGTGAAAAGATATACGCGGCTTACACCGGAAGCATTGAGTGTAGGAATCTATCTAGACTAGATATTTCATCAGAACATTGACCATTCATGTAGTGAGTCGATATAGTAAGGAGTGAGTCGATATAGTAAGTTATTGCCAAATTGCCAATAAGCTTGAAGGCTCTTTTTTGGACAATATCCAATGAAACTAAAGCTGTACGACCAGCCCCGATCTAGATCTGATATAAGACTTGCAGAGAAGTTCTAGATTTGACTGTCTGAAATATTTCTTACATCTTTTCAATTCAAGACATTTGGATGCTTCTTTTGCAACAGAGAAGCTGTGTACTGTTCAGCTTAACTTACTGGAAATATTAATTAACCAATTCACCATTGTTAAGTAGAGAGGGTATAAAGGAATTGCTGAAGTTGTTCCTTATGGTTTAACCAGTGCTCGGAAACCTTTACTACCTTTGCGGCTTCCCAAGTTTAAGGCTCTTTGTCTAATATTCTGGTCAAAAAGAAATTTTCTGCCTGGATAATGGACTTATAGGTGTTCTGTAGAGTCTTGTAGACTTGTTTCAGTTACGGATATGGAACAATTTATAGGCGTGAAAATCAGACTTATTAGCAGCTTTATACCTTGCAGGAATATGGAATGTATTTACGCATGCCAAGATTTAGTGTTACTAAATTCTAGAGTGCATCCATCAATATCCCTCGAAGCGAAACAGGCCGACCAATCAAGGGGATATGTTGGAGGTGGTAAATTGAGCCGCGATTAAACAATAGTCTTAATTACCAATAGAAGGAACGATTACGACGGAATATTTTTCGGGGTGAGATTATAGAAAGAAATATAGTAAGTTAGCTCTATATTTATGTCTGAGCAACGGGTATGTTGTGTACATTGTACTTTAGAATGGCATGTGTTTGCCTAACAAGTGGTTACTTTGATTTTAGTATTCAGAAGTTCTTTATGTTGATATCTTAGAAACGTAGTCTTACTTAGGACAGTATTCCATGTGTAAAACTATGGTCATAAAAGTCAGCATTGAAATTCGCTCCTTCAAAAAGTTATTTTACAGAAGATATCGTTCTATTTCGATATGTTCATCTTTGGAAGCCATCAGAACACCTTCTAAAGTAATGAAACAAAAACAAAAGGGATATAGGAAAAGGACCGATGTGCCAAATTGTGTGTCTTCCGTTCATATTTTAAGTGCCAACCAACCTTACACTGAGCCAACATACAACCCTCTAAAGAGGTGAAGTTTTTAGGAAACTGACATGAAACCAGCATCTGTTGAAAGTTATAGAGAATGTATAGCAGCTTTCTGTATATGCCAAGGACTAAAAGGGGATTGACTCCGAAAGTAGTCTATCGGTCCTATACCACTATGTTAGGCTAGGCCCATCGTTACCTACGGTGCCCGCGTGTAGTTGACCAAAACAGAGGCAATGACAGTGCAGTTACAAAAATTACAAAGATTTACGTGTCTCGGAATAAGAGATGCTATAAGGAGCTGCCCCACATCAGCCTTAGAAATGATCTTGAGCTGACCCCTCTACATATTTTCATTTAATATAAATGCTGCTTTTAGAACTAAGATGCAAGCTTCTAGCTCCAGGAAGAGAGACTAAGTCGATCACCAAAAAAATCGTGAAGGGCTTCAAAATTACTCAATAGCCTCTAAGTTCACAGACGAATCTTAGACAGAACACCTGGTGAGTTTGGGAGGCTATGGGCCGAAATATTAGTTACACACGCCATAAACTACGGACGATAATTGCCGATTCTGAAACGAATAGATAGAAACTGCAGAGTTCGTATTATAAGCATGTGCAGGACTTACTAGCCAGAGACTTCTATGACTGGGTGCGAGTTTTATGACTCCATAAGATGTCCGGAAAACTACTCCTAATGAGGTAATAGCCTTCCGAAAACCAACGAACGTGGACTGGATCTAATACGGCAGAGGCATAGTACAAAAGATCTTTTAGGTCGCAGTGCTTAGAGGTCGTATCTACGGCTCTATCTACAATTAAGACATACAATAATAATAATAACTGTGCCAACCTTCCCTTTATACAGCGTTGGTTGGAAATAAGATTTTAATTTAGCGGGCAAAGTGGTGATTTTATAGCTGTAGTAAGCAATGTGGTGAAATAAGCTCAAAAAGCAATAAGTTGTAACACCCGAAATTCAAGGAAATTTTTCCGAAAATGGTATTTTTTGGAAAAGAATAAAACTTGCCAAAGAGAGCATGGCTATTAAGTGAAAGTTGAAATGGTTATTGGAAATTTGGCACTTTTCGAATTGGGTAAATTGTCAATATTTCTACTGAAAATTATAAATAATATTAATTGACATTTTGGATTTCTATCACGTTTTTTTATAGTGGTAGTGATCATTAGTTATAAAAGCGGTATTTCAAGGCAATTAATGTCATTTAACATTTTAATTTTAAATATGTCATTGGGCATTGTGTTCCGTTTTTATTTGGAAATTAACTGGAAGTGTGTGAGGCAGCATCAAATCAATTACAAGTAAATAGCTCACATTTACAAACACATGGTAATGTAATTTCATACACAGATAAGCAACATTGTAAATGCAGATGACCAGTTAGTTTTTAGTCAGCCCGGATTTGATTGCCATCCAAACGAGATAGACAGTTGACAAGAAGTTTGCGAATTAGTATAATATAAATGTTAAATTAATTTAATTTAATTGATCAATTGATTAAGCAACACTAACGTCAACAATGTAATAAAAATTAATTATCTCGTGCATTGTGCAAATAGTGGCGAAAATAAGCTTGCCAATACAAGAAAACATTCTCGAGACAATACTGTGTATGACCAGATTTTTATTTCCTGTGTATAATGTAAATATTTCAATCTACTCATTCATGATGACGGTCAACCTGACTATAGGATAACATTGCATTATGGGTCACATTAGACCTAGTTATTGAAAAATTTCTCCCAAATTCAAGATATTTTCGTTCATAAAATATTCCTTAATTGATATTCTGAACCGTCAACAAAACACAAATAGTCTTTTCTAAAACATTAATAATAATGATACAAATTTCGATTTAGACCTTCTAAAGCACTATTTGTCCTACATATATATGTATATGTATGCGTGTACCATCAATCCTCGTTTGCATCTATTTATTTAATCACTACAATATTCTTCGCTACTATTTTAATAATGTTTTCATGGCTATGCCTCAGTATAAGCTCACTCTACAAAATTATCAAAAAGAGTTTATTTGTACTGTGTAGCGATATAAAAGATTAAAAAAAAAATAAATAAAACTAGAAAAAAAAACTCTCATTATCGATTTTGACGTTGTCGCGTCGTCGTTGGCTATACACGTGAATACAAAAAGTAGTACAAAATGTGTCAAAATGTTGAACATAAATCAAAAATAAAAAATTATCTAAGCTTCGTTGTTCCTATTATATATTGTAATATTCATAGAATCATTGTAAAATGCAATAATAAGTAAATAATAATATAAATATAGTACAAATTCGTCAAAAGTGTTGTTAGGTTCATATTATAAAAAATAGGTAAGTATAGTAGTATGCTTTACGAGTCAATCGATAGCGTATCTACATCAAACTTAAAACTTACTTGTCTCTTAGGTTCAGGCGGTTTAGTATAATCTAAATCTAGTTTCGATAGTGGTACTTGATACGGATGTTGTTGATGGAGATGATCAAAATGTTGACTTGTATAACCGCTTGAAAATGGTTGTTGATATTGATGAAGATGATATTGATGCGGAGGCAATTGTTGTTGAATTTGCTGCTGAAGATGAGACGGATGAAGATATTGATGGCTTAAGGGGTGGTGATGGTGATGGTGGTGTTGTTGTTGTTGTTGGTGATGTTGGTGATAGCTATGTGATGTAGTGAATGCAGGATTTGAGGCATGAAGTGAAGGCATTAAATTGCGTTGATAGAGTAAATTTTGTGATGGCTGTGATTGAAAAGCCGATGCTAAATACGGATTATAACTACTATTATACAATGATGGTCTTTGATATAAGTAATTTAGATGAGATGATGATAATGTTGGTCTTAAACGTGACTGATATGATTGTGTTGTTGTTTGTCCTGCAGTTGTCGGCAATCCGCTTGGCTTATCATATGTACTTGAATAGGGTTGAAAGCAGATATTCGGTTGCGACGAAAAACTTGTCGACATTTGCATTAAATTATTATCGCTTAAATATGGCGGTTCGATTATATTTAATTGTGGATAGCTCGATATAGCCCGACCTAAACGTTGTGTTAAAATTTGCGATGAACGTGTAATCGATTTCGATGTTTCATTTAATAAATTAGCTATATGCGCTGCCGAACTATCGGCTGATAAATTTTGAGATGAAAAATTATATAAATCAGTCATTGTTGCTGATGGAAGACCACCGATACTATATCGACGTCTACGTGATAATATTGGTGAAGTTCTACTAAAGCCCGCTGTCAGTCCAGCTGCCCCAATTGTCGAATCATAAGGAAATTGTGTTGATGTTGATGGGCCATAAATATCTGGTTGACCATAGTATTGACCCAAGAGGTCTGGCAGTGGAGGACTTCCCATCATGTTGTAATTATACATCTGAAATATTCGATTTAGATATTTGTTTTTTTCTTATTTTTTTTTGTTATTTTTTTTTTTTTTTTTTTTTTTAATTGTTCCTTCTATTTTACTGGCTCTGCATTGTTGCTACTTTTTTTATTTGGTTTTTTGGAATATTTTCACTAAAGAAATTCAGATTTTGTCCGAACACTTACGGACTATTGGCCCCGTTTTTGGTTATAATAATTATCATTTTTTTTTAAATGTATAAAAATATTTTTCGTTAGTAAAGATAATAATTTTGTTTAAATCTATTTTTTTGGATTTTTTTTTTTTTAATTTAAAATTTATATTTTACACTGAAATCATATTTTATTACAGTCTTTTGGTGTTTTGTTTATCGTGTGTACTATGGATATATTATATGATAGAACAATTGACAGTTGGTCACTCACTTTCATTTTTATTAGCTTAGAGTTTGGTAGTAGTGTTCATGTTTGTGTATAATATACATATATATATATGTATTTTTCTTTGTTTTTTAAAAACGATTTATCGATATGTTTTGTTTTCACTGTTGAAAGGGTGCAGATATCTATTGATGTTATATGTTTATTTTTGTGCAAAATGTTCGATGTTTTGGAGAAACAAAAAAAAATGAATGAAATTCATATACATTTATAGACAACACAAACTTACAAAGCAATTTTGTCATAAAATTATAGGAAATAACGGTAATTAAAAATAATAAAAATAAGAATATTGAAAATAAAAATGGAATCATTTTTATATTTGGAAGCTGTCGGCCAGGCTCATGAATATGAAAATATGAAGTAATCATTAAAAATCAAATATTTAATCGCATTTGTATTTAATATTTTTTTTTTTTGTTATTGTTTTCTGTTTTTTTTTAAGACATACAAGAATTCATATCAAATACTAAAGCGTATTATAAAATGAATTTTTTGTTCTGTTAAATAATTGTGTAAATTTTAATAAATGCAAAAATATGATGGAAGCAATATACATGAGTATAAATATATATATATATAAACAATGTGCGAAAAAATATTGTTGTTAAATTTAAAAATTTTACATTTTATTAAAAAAAATTGTTTAATTTTAATTTTTATTAATTTACACATGAGCGGAACGACATTTTAATATTTTATCCAATTTTTAATCATTAATTTAAATGTTTGCATTTGTACCACAAACTAATATTATTATATTTATATATGAGAATAAAAAAACAAAACAAGACCAAAAATATTTTTAAATGAAGCAAAAAAAAATTAAGATAAAATTTATATTAGCTTAAAAATTACCGTGTAGGAAAATTATACACATAATATATAATAATCGAAAAAATCCAATTAATTATTTTTTTTTCTTATAGTTTTCTTCATTTATTTAATTTAATAATACATTTTCTAGTATTCTTTTTTCATTTATTTTTTATATTTTACGGAAAATAAGCCAATTTATGGAGCCATTGTTACCGATAAGTTTCGTCAAAAATCTTTTTCAGGAATTTTTTTGACGAAAGAATTATGAAAAGTTTTCTCACAAAAATAATTAAAATTTGTTTTTTCTCTATCCTATAAAAAATTTCTTCAATTAAATACAACAAAAGAGCAATTTTATTTCAATAATTTTTTTTTTCAAAATTATATAAAAAAATTAAATAAAAAAGTTTAACGATAAATTAAAAATCAATTTGTGGTACAAATATTGAGATATATGTTTTTTTGTAAATTATGGGATTTTTTTTTTAATAAATACTTTAAAAACGCAGCCTTAATTTTAATAATTTTTACTGAATTTGTCAAAAAAATTAAAATTTCGCTTAAACATTTTGAGCAGGGTAGGGTAGGGTGTAAAGGTGTAGGTAATAAAATCTCAGTATAATATTTAAAGAAAATAAAAAGTATATTAAAAAATTAAAAAGCTTGAGATAAAAATAGAAAAAAAAGGGAATAGGAATTGTTAAAATATTTCTCCATATTAATGAAAACGCCACAATGATTACTGTGATAAGAATAAAAAGTAAAATTAAAAAAAAAACAAAAGAAAAATTAAATTAAATCAACAAAATTAAATTATGTGCCAATTTATTTGAATATTATAATTATATGCCTCTCATTAATTACTTCACATTTTGTAATTGCGTTAATAATTCTTTCGCCAAATCTATTAACACATACTAACAAATTATTTAATTATAAACAATTATAGCATAAGTAAATAAGAGAAAGTAAGGATTTTATGAGTATGACGGTTAATTTATTTTTTTATGTTTTTTTTTTAACTTTTCTACTGTAATTATATTTCAATTTATTACTCTTATCATTTAAAAGAATTTATTAATCAACTGGAAAAAAACAATTGTTTTTTGTTTTTTTTAATATATATATTTATCAGTAAAATGTAACTAAAACAAAAAAATTTCTGCAAACAAAAAAAAAAAAAATGATGTAAAAAAATTAATTTCTTTAACGCAAATACAAAATCTAAAAATTCACCTAAAATTGAATTTATTTAATTGAAGTATTTGCAGTTTTCTTTTAAATTGTTAAATTGTATGTATTCTACAATGAAAGTTCACTAAAAACAATTTCTAATTAAAAGGGTAAATTAAGTACGATCAGATACACATATATTTAAACTTTAAAGAAATAGTTCAGATAAAATATGTGTGTAACTTGCACTGATACAATCATTACGTTACCGTTGTGTATTTAAGGGATCTGATAGTTCTTTGAATAGAAATAAGCTACAATAAAAAAATCTACATCTCTATTTGCAATTCATCTCTCTCTATTGTACTCTCGATTAGCACACTCCGTTCACTACAGAGACATTAAATGTGAGGCTATTGTTGGTACCCTCTACCCTGAAAAGTGATGAAGATACCGGACAAAATAAAAAAAAAGAGGTAATAAAAGAGGATATAAGATGAATGTGGAAAAGCAGAATAGGCAAGCGAGATTTTTCTATATTTTTCAAATGGCCTGAATTAAGAACGAAGAGTTTCTACTTCAATATACGTATGTATGTATGTATATATAAAGCGAAAAATTTTAGGAGAAAATTAAAAAAAGGATCCAGACAAACAGAATTTATTATTTCACTACGCCTAAAATATACAATGTTTGCATTTCTTTTTGCAGTACCTACATATAAAATTAGTGCTTTCGCCCAGAAGTAGGCATAGCAAAGAGATATATTTCCAGTCAACGCTGATGCTTGAGGTCTATTGTGCAGCTATTAGAGTGATACTACTATGCTTTTCGTTTTTTTTCGTAGAAGTAGAAATTTCTCGAAAAGTTTATAATTTTAAAGATTTTCCATGTGTTTAAACACCCACTGGTGTTGAAGAATACCAACTAAAGGTCAGTAATGAGGGTGATCCTAAATCAATAAAGGATAAAAATAAAATTATGGGTTCATCGCAGGAAAAAAAGGGCGGGAATGCAACCTTAAAAGGAAAAGTTCAAATTAATCTTAACTTAATCTCAATAAATCAAGTAGGAAGAAGGCATTAGAACTACGTCAAAAGTCAAACAGACAAAGAAGAAGAGCTAATGGAATTTATTGTATCTGATTCAAGCAAATATGCATTATTTAAAGGTGAAAATTTCCTGTTAACTGTTGAAGAACTTTATAAATATTTAGGAATTCCTTCATTATCTGGATAATTTCTATTTCCTTCCAAAGGAATGCACAATATTAGGAGCCAAGTGAAGATATATACATCTAAAGCAATGTTTGTAGGGGTGCATCGACAAGGGGGTAGCGAATGGGACCCCACAGGAGCGTCAATTATTTTAGAGGGTCAGTGTTTTTTAACTCGCACCATTTCATAATTTAAATTTTCAAGAAATAAAGATTTTTCTATGAGCAAATGCATGATTTCATGATTGTTGACTTCCTGATCTCGTTAAGATTTCAAGTTGAACTCTTGATATGTTTTACTGGATATAAGGTAGAAAAAAAAAATGAATAAAATTAAAAATACGTCTTTCAGGATATTCAAGGATAACGGATATAATCCTTAGGAGACCAGACGACTGCTCTTACCACTGAGCTTAACAGACAGATGATTTTCCCTCTTGCATTTCATAATTTGTAACTAGTCTACTAAGCCACGTTTTGCTTTCAGCTGGCATTAACCAGTAACAATGAACGCGCACAAAGAAATTGTAAATTCAATTTTTATTAATTTTTCCCGCGGCCGGGAATCGAACCTACACTTGTTAGAATCGATTAAAGATGGAGAATAGAAGAATTTTAAGAACTTTTATTTTTAACGATTCTAAATCGGACGAGGCGGTTGTTTTTTTCCTCTTGAATTTATGATTTCATTTAGAATCGTTAAAAATAAAAGTTCTTAAAAAATTCTTCAATTCTTCATCTACCCTAAATAACGCGAGAACAAAGAAAAATTCCTTTATTGGGAAAGGCTACAAGGACTTCGTAAGGTACAAAACTTTATTGACACCTCTGGAGAAAAAACAAAAGAACTCCTACTCCTTAGAAGAATAGAGCTCAAAATGAATAAAGAGCTCTTCTGAGGCTATTGCCCAATAAGGTATCACCTACATAAGATGGGCTTGGCCAAGACTTCAACGGGCTGATGGACCCGTTCCATTCATTCTTTGTATGGACCCCTTTGTTCCGGACCATACATCTCTAGTTTCTAGGACGTTTGATTTTTTAAATAGTGATGGCATTGTGATTGACCGCCCAGGTCGCAAGACCTAACAGTACCCAACTTTTGTCTCTTGGTTTTTTTTTTTAAAGAGCTACAAGAGTTATCCCAATAAACCAGAAATAACTGAACAACTTCAAAAAATTTATAATATTAACCCGAAAATTAATATCATTCCATGAGCCTGTTTTGCCATCCATCCCCGATCCATTAGTATACCAGAAAAGGATCCGTTCCGGGAGCTGGAGCCTTCTGTCGAATAGTTGGCTTCTTTTGTTAATGGTTAATGGTAACCTCTTTCGAATGACAACCTTTGAGCCATAACATCCGCACGAGCTTCCAGGCCTTTAATGTTGACCTGCTCGACCTCTAGATGATAAGATTTAAAACCCAATAACTTCAGACCAGGAAAAAGACACGACGGTCCGGGAATAATTTTTGCGAGGTACAAAATATTCTATTTATGAAATAATGTATAAACAATAATCGTATGCTAGTCAGTTTGAAAGTTTCTGAATGTTTCAGACTGTCATATGGAATGGATAGAAAATCTTCAAATCCCTATATCACCTAATCTATGTTGTTCCCCGAGTTTCGATCACCTCTATCATAACCTCCAAGATGAGGATGATTGAATTGGAGACGCTGTACTCTCTCAAGTCTCCGTGTATAAGTCTACTAGTGAGCTCATCTTATGTGCATGTGGATACTCATATTAGGTACTATAGTAATAAAAAAGTTTAATATTTTATGGCATCATGTATAAGAAGAAAAAAAAAACACCTTGCATGTTTTCATTCACTTAACGTATACTTCTTTGCCAATGGAGTATGGCTAATGACCCCAGTGCGGCAGGTATGTTTATAAATGCTTACAGGGGTATTACAGATTCCAAGAAATATTCATATTTGCATAATCGCAGTATGCCACGAGCTATTGATTTTTGTTTGGATATTCAGAATAATATAGTTCACCCATGAGAAATTTGCGCATAAATTAAAAGGAAAGTCTTCTGTAGCAAAACGATAAAGTCAGCTGTGTCCGAGTAGGAATTTTCCGATTTTTTATGTTTTTTAATGCTTTGAGCAAGGCCTGAAATATCGCTCCGGAAAATGACGCACTGAGCTCGGCTCGGAGTAGGTGCGGCAAAATTTCCAATATATATATATATATATATATATACATATATTTTGTCCCATTCGGAGTAAAAAACCTTAACGTTGAAGGTAGAACTCAGGAGCAAAGCTTTTATAAAGAGCAAAATACATTCTAGCTCCACTAAGATGCTCCAGATACGGAGCAAAAATATAAAGCACTCTAAGACAGAAATACATCGAATTTAAGATTTTATAATTAAACTTAAGCTTAAAGTTTTATTAAAAAAAATAAAATTGTTCGTACATGTAGGTATATTGAGATAATTTCTTGGCCCTTAATGTCGTCATAAGTCCTTATTTGAAATTGGTTTTGAAGGACCTATATTAATCTGTTGGAACTTATTTTAAAACTCAAGGCAATGTAACGTTCCGGCCTAAAGCCTTTACTTGAAATCAGATGTAATTTTACTCAAGAAGGAGAAGGACCTAACTAATAAGGAGTAGAAAGTATAACGCTCCCAAAGAAGTTCTTTTATCAGAGCAACACGTCCGAGTTTGAGCGATATTTTAAACCGTGGATTTTAAGGGATTTGACAGATAAAAGAAATGGTTGTCTTTTATTTCATATTATCTTTGATTTTATAGACTCATCGCCTCGGTAGAGTATTAGTAAAAATTTACACGGTTATTTCATAATGAACTGACAACTGTAGGACTAACCACGAGAACAACGTCCAGCCACTGTCGTCATCTCGAATACAACCGAAGCGGTACGGGATTCCTTAAATATAACATACCGATTCAGTTACATGTATATGTTAAATAGTATCCAAACAATTTTTTTCCGGGAAATGTTTCAAAAACTACGTGAAAAACGATCCAGAGGAAAACTTCTATACTATCATGATAATATGTGATGATGCGACTAGTCCGGGTCACATATTTCCGTGCTCTTGACCAACCCCTTTGTAAACCTGGTAACATTTATTTTGAAATTCACGTCTAGTAATACCAGAGCCATAAATTACGGCTCTGGTAATACTTTACCCAACGTAGTAAGGTTTACCTTCAGTGTAAATAGAAAAACAACGAAAATAATTATTCTTTTGTCAACTGGCAACTGGAGAATTTTAAAAGGAAAGAGTAAAAAAATATAAGCAGGGTTAAGAACAATATCAATATAAAACAAATAAAAAAGCTAGAATTGGTCTATTGGTCTAAGAACCAATTCTTATGATACCCTAGATGAATGCCCGTATTAATTTCGTATGGTCACCTATCTGTGGAAGTTAGATTTTGGAAGTAGTTTTTCGCATATGTATCTAGAACAGTTCGCCAGACAGCAAAAATAATTAGTATAACAAATTTCATAGGATTTCATATTCGGAAAAACTTTTCTGTACAATAAAAACGTCTAGGACTGATCGCTTTCACGGTATACGTAAAAAAAACAAAAATTGTATATGGTAACACCAAGAAAGAGTTGCCCGATGTAGTCCATTTTTGAAGTTTCATGTACGATTGCTATTATGAAAACAGCTTGTACCAAATTTCAGTTGTCCACGTGGACGCGTTCTCAGACAGTGTCCAAATATTTAGTAAAAAACGAAATTTTTGTGTGACCCGATTTGTCCCATTTTCGAATTGAAATTTACTTTTTTTTAAAAAGAAAAGCCCGTATGCAAAATGTCAGTTCTCTGAGTGAACGCCTTCTCGAGTTATCATGAGAATGGACATGCAAAAATCAAAATAACTTTTAACATTGTGCGTGGGTACCCAATCCATTTTGCTTTACCATCATTATTTCTGTGTATTACAAATGGAATGGCAAGCTTTGTATATCGATTTCATCTAGGATATAATAAAGAAAAATGCATAGCTAGCTGGTGTCTCATTCTATAACTCCCAAATAAGTATTCATACAGAGTCCATGTTTTATGAGGTCTCTCACCAATGGACTCGTAATCTACTGCGGTAGTAGAGTGTGTCTAGTGTGTCTAAGTTCATCACATCGACATAGGGTCGACTTAGTCCAGCTACCGTGACCCACTCTGCAGAACAGTGTTGTTACTCCTCCTGTCACCACCTTCAAGGGTCAGCTTGATTTCATCGCACGTTCACGCTATCATAGGGGTAGTCCGGACAGAAGAGGTCACTTGCCCGCCAAATTGACCAGGTCACAGTCTCACTCAAGCGAACTCGGGGCATTCGAATTCTTTTCAGGTCCCAAGGTTGATCATAATTAATCTAGTTGCTGATCGAATAATCTATCAACTGTAATAAGATGTTCAGGCCTCGCCGTTGCCTACAGCGTACCGGGTAGTCAAGACACCAGGAACTTGCGCTAAGTGAACTGTCAAAATATCACTGCTAAACAAATTCTCAAAACTTCGCAGTTATCCTTCAAGTCAGTGATTTCTACGGAAGACACACAATTGGGAACGTTGTTCCTACAGCTTCAAATCAGCAGTTTCCTTTCACGAAAGAAAGCAAAACTTGGCATTACGTCAAAAATTCACCATAATTCACTACATCTCGAATTATTAAAATTCGAACCACTTCATGAGTGGATTTGATGGGCGCATTAATCCGGACTTGGTATCTTGTGACTCTTTTTTAGTACCTTTCATGAAAGATAAAATGTGAGGATTTACCACTACATACAAAAATTTTACATATATCTGAAATGATTGCGAAATGCTGCGTTCAATGCCTTTAGGATTAGTTAAAGCGTCTGTAAAAGTGTGTAGTAATGGTAAATATTTCGAAAAACAAGAAAAATAAAAAAAAGGAAAAAGTTAAAATTGGTTTAAAACCGTTGAAAAGAAAAGTTAAATAAAGTGAAAACCCAAAGTTCTGTATAGCAACACCAAGAAGAGGTTACCCGATTTATTAAATTTTTGAAATTTTATTTAGTCTTGCTATGCAAATACCATGTATCAAATTTAAGACCTATACATCGATGCGTTCGAGTGTAGTACCAAAATACATAAGGAAAAACGAAATTTTTGTATGGCAACCCTACGAAAGAGTTGCTCGATTTGTCCTATTTTCGAACTTGCAAAATTTTTTTTAAAAACCCGTGTACACCCGTGTACAAAATTTCAGATGGACTGACAAACGGACATGCAAAAATCAAAATAAATTTTAATATTATGCATGGTGTCCAATACATTTTGCTCTTCGATTATTATTTCTATGCGTTAGAAACGGAATGATAAATGATAAAGTTAAAGTTAAAATCTAAAGGGCATGATTTTATCTAGGGTATAACAGAAGTTTTAACTATCATCCACAAAGTTTAGATTATTAACTCCGTAATAGAATGAGCTGACAGCCAAGGTAAAAAATAAAATAAAAGAAAATAGAGTTACCGTACACTCTATGCCCTGGCCCTGGCCCTGGAACTCTTCCATTAGTAAAATATGGTAACCGTGGGCTGCCATTGTTCACATTTCAAGCGAATTTAGATGTAAGATATTCGTAATTGTCGCTTATCCCAACTACTAATTTTTTTTGCTATGTCTATAAATATTTCGAATATTGGAAGAATAAAAATTGTTTAAAAGCGATTTTTGAAATTTCGAAAAACTAAATTATAATCTCGAAAAATGATTAAAAAGTAGTAAGAATGCGCAAAAATAATAAATACGTAAGCAAAAACTTTAAAATTGTCTTATGAAATAAGAGAGCAGTTGCGCCATCTAGGTGTTTTTCTATTAAAATAGAACAATTCGCAAATATTAAAGTTCCGCCTTCCCACATCTCTTCCCTCTTGCCGGAATACTCTCAAGATCTTAATGAATTCTTTCCGTTCAAGGTCAGATTGTGTAACAATACAAGTCCTTCAGATCGTTTAAAACAAAATTCAATAAAAAGCAAAAACAAATTTAAATTTAAAAATATTTTCGAATGAGAAGGAACTTCTGAGAGGCTTATAAATACCAAAGTGCAAAAAAAAACGAATCTATTTACTTAACCAAGAAACATTTCAGAGGCATTATCTCATCCACAATTAATTGGCACATTTCTTCAAGGAAACTAACTGTTATTAAAGAACAAACACCAGAGCTACAAAAGAAAGGCATAAAAGTATGTAGTTAGCTGCAGCGAAAAGTACACGGCACAAAAGTACTTTTCTTTGGTAACTTTTCTTCTGTTTTGTTTGGTTTATGTTTTTTTTTCTTTACTTAAGTTTCGCAGCGTATTAAATCAACACGAAAAACGAAACGAACGAAACGAAACAGTTCACACGTAAATTGCTCACAGCACGAAACTTTTAAAAACAACCACCGACTCGACTCGACCCGGCGGGGGAGTTGAAAATGGTCAGAATCAAAAACACAATTGCAGTAGGTACAGCAGCAGCAACAGCAGCAGCCGTAGTAGTAGCGGTACTTGTCATAGTTGTTGTGTATGCTATTCAATGCATATGGACTGCATACGGGCGAGTATCTGCAAGAGCTTTAGCACGTCCTTGAAGACTACCTACTCTTGCAGCAGCAAAAAAAGATAACTTCAGAGCTTACGGCGTGGGAGTCATGAAATTGCCATTCAAAATCCTTTTGCATTTATTTCGCTGCACACTATAGTACGTACAGACACGTTGTGACGTAGTAGGATGGCTATGCTTATATTGAGTAATTTATGCAAGAATTCCAGCAACTCTACAACTTGTGACTACGACAACTGACATATAATAGTACCTCTACCTCTATCATGCCATCCAGTTCCAGACCAGATCCATCATCATCCTCCTCCTCTCTTCAGTGCAGTACCCACTCGCCTTGTGTACATATATGATGCACTTCAGGAATCACAATCCGAGGACATTTCTTTCGGTTTCTGCCTTATTATAGTGACATAATGGCGCTCAAAGAAATAGGTTCACTCACTATTCCCTTTATCATTCAGAGAGCTGAGCCACTATGTAGACTTTTGTCCAAGGTATAGCTGCTGAGCTGATAAATGATGCATCTAAGGTGCAATGGGTGTGCATTTCCTTCACTATACTGATGATCTGGAAGATTTTCCTTTTGCCCGCTTTCACTCTCTCTCTCACTCTCACTATCTCTCCCTTTCCCCTTTCACACGTTGTTTTGTTGTTTGATTCAAATAAATTTCACAGTAATTGCACTTTCCCTATATACACACACCCACGATAAATTGATAAAATCGCGAATTCGACTATTTAACCGACACTGTAATAAAAACGAAAAAAATAACTCGTAAAAAACACCCGCCGAT
Source organism: Dioctria rufipes (assembly GCA_963924295.1). Taxonomy (NCBI): domain Eukaryota; kingdom Metazoa; phylum Arthropoda; class Insecta; order Diptera; family Asilidae; genus Dioctria; species Dioctria rufipes. Next base: position 361,839,524 of record OZ002740.1, read on the forward strand.
ACCATCCGCAACCGCGAAGTCTCGTTTCGAAACTTTTCTATTCCCGTAACACTAAACGAAGAAGGAAGTGCGCCCTGACAGTGTCGAGGGCTTTCCACTATGTGGAAATGAAAATAAGCTCGGAAAAGTATTACCTTGGATGTACGACGGTTCATAGTTGTATTATTTTGCGATATCCTTGTATTTACGAGTTGTCTATGTTCTCTGTGAAGGTGGCCTTTGCCAGTGTACTCTAGATGAAATAGTAGAATGCACCATTTAGAGTTGCCATAGTAAAAGAGTTTCGATTATTTTGATTAAAGATAATTTTAATATTTTCTGTGAGGACATTTTGTACTAAGTATTAGTTATGAAATTGCTTTGTATCCGTCCAGTATTAAGTTAAATGGAAAATTAAATTTTAATTTTAATAGTCCCATCAAAATCAATTTAAGTTAAATTTAAGTCTAATTTTAACTGTATCGGACAAAACAAATGCAACTTAAATCACTCCCACGATATTAATTAGCGAAAGTAAGAAATTTGAAGGCAAAGACATTTTTTTTATTATTGCTGTAAAAACCTTCTAAAAAAATACCTGCTGTCTTTAAGAAATCCTTTATTTTAAATACATAATTAAATTAAATTTACGAAAACTTCAAAAAATAAAAAACATGACATCTTAGTTGACAAAAAAATTAAAATAACCAAAGTAATTAATTAATTAATATTTTGTGACAAATCCATTATTTTTTAATGACAGTGTCATGACACACTTCGGTATCTGGGGTTCCAACTGAATGATCACATCTAGGTATTTACGGAATTCAATTAACAGGGATATTAGTTGATGGGCTTAAAAGGAGAGGGATAGAAGTAACTTTTTGTTAAAAATTTAGAGAAGTGCATAAATGAAACTACATGTAGTCAAAAAGTTAGTGACAAAGGTATATGACTAAATTTGTATCCCGTGCTATTTTATAGGAGCCGTTATTTTAATGACTTACAAGTAGGCATTTTTGTTCAGAGACACTTTTTACAAGGAAGGGGGTATCACTGATTATAGGGGATTAAATTATTATCTTTTTACTAAACCAAAAATTACTGAACATTATTTTAATCATATCAAAAAATTATTAGGATATGTCGCTTATTTTAATTAAAAGTTTACTCCAACCAATTTTAAAGTATTTTATCTCAAAGGTGTGAAAAATGTACTTTATACTCCTTTCCTTTTAACGCCGTAATCAATTCTTAATAACGAGCTTGCCGAAGTTATCAAGACACTTTCACAACGCTGTGGGTACATTCCGATCGGGTACGGATTAATTCCAAACCATTCATATTACCATTGTGCGTCTACTGATCCCTTTGGAAGGGTTTTAAGTACTACCTCACTGTAGATACAGTATATAAGCCTCAAAAGTCAACTAAAAGATGACACCGCACGTTAAAATCCTCACTAATGGCTAAACAAGAAACAGTGTGTTCAATAAGTTTGCGTTTTGTTGTGTTTGGATAGAGAACAGTTCTAACAGAGTTCTATGTTCCGGCAAATATTGTCTACGGACAAAACTTACAGTTTCCGGGCGATTTTATTTAAAATTCCCAGTTCCAACTACAAAATACATTTGCCAAAACCTTACGTAATATGTTTAACAATAGAAGACTTATCCACGCGATCAAACCATTCGAAATAAACTCGTTCTAAATTCAAAGAATTTAGGTCTTGTTCGCATGTTTTTATTACAACAGACTCGAATTATAGTACCTCTTCAACCACCGTACGAGGGACAATTTGAGATAGTCACACGTTTTGATACACTCTCAAGATTAGAAGCGTATTATTACACAAACTCGTCCAACCCTTCTGACATAGATTCCTATAGCCCGTCAACTCGAGATTCATATCACCCCGAACTTGTAGAACATCGTGAAGACTTCGGTCAGTCTTAGTCAGAAGGGTGTTACCGTCTGTAGCATCACGTCGAATTAGATAATTTACTGACGGACACACATGACTACCACAAAGAATGACACGTGTTGAATGCGCTTTGGATATAAGGTGTGGTCATTTAATTTCTCCCGGCGGATACATGATAAGCTTCGAGGTACATCAAGGCAAAAACGCGCGATCTAACTCAGCGTATGAGGAGAACATGATTGACGATTTTTCTTATAACGTTCAACAGTTGCCATTTTCATTTTACTTTGACAATTTATTTACAAGCTTTCCTTTGTTGACTTATTTGAAAAGTCGTGGCTACAATGGAACAATTCGTGAGTATCGAATACCGAAAACACTTGCCCAATCCCGCATAAAAACACGTTGAGAACAAAAAAACGCGGCTACTACGAATCAATAAAATTGAGTCAGACTGGGATTCGTCTTACAAATTGAATCGATAATTCGGTGGTTTGCATTTTGTCAACTCCACACCAACATCTACTGCATCTCGTTATTCTAAAGAAGCTCGGTAAAAAAATGGAGTCACTCGCCCATATGTTGTGACGGAATAAAACTAGTAGATGTGTGGGGTCGATCAATTTGACCAAAACGTTTGTCCTTACCGTATCGGATATCGTGGCAAAAACTGGTGCAGTTGCATCTTTACATGGTATGCATGGCAGCTTCATCGGCGAGTCAATCCGGGTATGCCACAGCTTTAATTCAGACATGAGGTCGAAATTTATTATTGAAAACATTTTGGCGATCCGCCAAAGTCCGGAAACAAACACATTAGCTGCCACTCTTCGCTACGATCAAACAAATCATGTCGTCATTCCTTTGGAGAAGATACTGTGATGGAGAGCTGTGTAATTTGATTGTTCGAACTGCTTGCTCAAAGTGTGATAAAGGTTTTTGCTTTGTTTCAATTCTTATCACACCATGGATTAATAATTCCGAATAAAGCCTACTAACAGTTATTCTTGCAGTTTCATTCGATGGCAACTTTGGAAAAATCTATTTTGTGTATGGATACATACCTGTACCCTATAGCTTCTGGCGTTTCCATATGGCAACAGGACATTCTGGTAATACAAGCACTTTTATCGAAAATGTAATAATGCAGTTTTTCTATTCTTGTTCTAAAAAAGTACATAGTTCACAAGATACAGAATATTTCACGAAAATCTATCAACAAATATCGCTATCGCGCGAATAATAATATAATCTTCCTGAATATTAATTCAATAAAATGGTAAAATTCTATGTAATTCCGGCAATGACTTAGCCAAGCGATCGATTTATCGGGATTAAAATAAACACAGAATAACTTGAACTTGAACTTTACATATATATCGATTTATGATTTATTTTACTCACAATAAGAGGTTATGCATATGTATTTAATACATTCTAAGAATAACTGTCTACGTATTACACTACTGTATTTATTTATCAGGTTGATAACTAATTTTAAACTGTATAACAGTTTTTTTTGCAAATCATTAGCAAAAATGCTTCTAATTCTTGTCAAATACTCAAATGTTGTCCCTACCTCACCACGGAGACATATACTACACAGCCCTAATAATTGAACCATACATAGTTGCTCTCATACAAAAAAGTGTGAACCCAGGAAAGATTGATATTTTAGGAATCTTGCACCCAAAGTAAATTTTTTTCTGACGAATCTGTGTCTAGTAGTTGAAGTCGTGAGATATTTCGACTTTTCGGCGTTTATATGTAACGACACTCATCATAGTTACATCAGGGTTGGTCAGATTTACTACTATCTCTGTATGATCAGCCAATCCACACGAAAACGATCACTTTCGAACCCGACCATCTTCAATTTGGATGAAACTTTTACAACTTATGTTAAATAGCTCACGCATATATATTTGTATTTCTTCCTACTAATCCCTCTCCACGCCCTCCACCCTCAACACCAGCTATTAGATTAAATGTCATTTTCAAAAATCATATCATTAATGCTTCATATTTTTCACAAAAAAATTTTGCAGTACCGAACGAAAAATTGCTTTTGTTAATAATAGTATTTTTTTTAATAAAATAGTTTTATCTATTATTGAGGGCTTCCAGCACTTATTTTTGTATTTTTATTTTGAAGCTAGAAGTCTGTTCGGCTTCGTTTTTGAAATATAAATTTTTAAAGTCACCCGAAGTAATCTGTATGGGAGCACTGAACTTTTTTTTACCTCCGAGCTCACTACCGAGTTCATGTCGTTATGATCCGGATTGTATCGAAAAAATCACAAAATTAAAAGAGTTATATTTACATATTTAAGTAAATTTAAACATATAAATGTTGGGGTTAGTGTGAAAATCGCACCAAACTAAGAGCATTGCTGAGATAAATTTTTGTATCGCACGAAACGTAGAAAAACAAAGCATATTTGGCGACAACCACACTGCTGCACCCAATCAGATTTTTGTCGCATGCGATATATCAATATATTGCTCGTGAGCAAGCCCTTACCTTATTTTTCCATACGTGGTAAAATAAATATAATACCAATATATTCTACTAATCAAACTTTTATTAACTTCCTAAATAACATATGCAAAATCAGCTTTGAAATCATAACTGTGATATTTTTCTTTTTTTTCCTTTTCCACGCTGGGTCATAGCTATTTAGCCGTTTTGACTTGACTCACTGGTATCTCGCTGCGAAGACGGCGTCGCACTGAGAACACGGACGGTACTAGAAGAGGGGAGGGCTGTATCTGCACCTACACAAATGTTCAATTTGTACGATCATCGTGAACAAAAAATATCACTGTATTAAATTGCCTCGGGTCAATATGACCCATAGCGTCATTGGCGCCGGCTTAAAAGCGAATTTTGTTTTTTCAAACTTGTTAACCGAGAGATGAACTGTTAGTTCCATTCTAAGGAAAACTTAATTTCAAGCAATATTTATCATTTAAGCCCCTCAAGTAAGTTATGAAGATAAGATTGAATGTGAATCTGACAACTTACCCTATGTTGATCAGGAAGGAAGTGAAGGAGAAACAAATCACGGAAAAATTATGGTTTTGAAACTTTGCGCAACAAGCAGGAATGTTACTTTAGACAATATCTTTAAATCCTATAATCTAGCCCAACAGTATTATAAAAAAAAAGAAACAAAAAATTACAAATGTTTAAGCAATAAAACATGTATTCCATCTAATTTTCTTCCACAGAAAACATCCTCGCTATTCTTTAAGGAAATTTTACACATTTATAAGGCCAATTTAACTTGTCAATAAATTCAGTAGCAGTGTCTCTCCTCTCCTCTCCTCTCCTCTGTACTCCTTAATCTATATGCAAGTTAATCGTCTTCTTGGAGAATAGGTACATATGTATGTACATACATACATACATTGAAGGAGTATAAAATTCTATGCAGAAATTAATTGTAAATTCCTTGAAGAAATGATCAAACGTTTTTAAAGATAGCCTATTCATGAAAGCTCAAGGCCACTGCTTTCATATTTACTTCATTTGCATATAAAATGCTTCTTTCTACCTTCACGCTTCCTTCGCTCTCAATTTATTATTTTTAGGAACAAACAATTTTGTTTACTTGTTCATGCAATTTATAAAAAAAAAAAAAAAACTGCCTCAACCAGAAATTTATGTTTTTTTTGCGATTTATTTCGTCATGTTATTTGTATATGTGGGCGCATATTTATATTTACGTAAAAAATCAATTCACACGTGTAGGTATGCAAATAAACATTCAAACTATCCAAAACAACGGTATACTAATGAATCGAATTTCCTGGAACCCATAGTACTTGTGTGATAAAATATATGCACACATTTTGCCTGGAAAAAATTATTTTCCACACACCTATGGCAACCCTCTTCTGACGAGGGCCTGTTGTGTATCCAAATGAACTACCCTCAACTATCCATCCATCACATGGTGGCAAAAATAAATTACGAGAAGTTGCCCTTACTAATGAGACCAGAAACAAGGAAGTTGACATGTGAATATTGAACTTTAGCACGGAATGGAAAAAAAAAGTAAATAAATAAAAATAGAATGAATTGCATCAAGAGTGGGATGCAAAATCGTTAGACCTAGCCAAGGGGGCAATGTTTTCTGACGATTTATACGGAACGACCACAGTAGTAATCATGAAAGTTGTAAGGTTTAGGGTACACTATCCACCCACCAAATGCAACTAACTTGAGAGTAGGGGGATAAAGCTTTCATTGCATTACCGCGACTCTGCAACATTTCAGTGTAGTGTTGCAGAGCTTCTTGGTGTAGTATTGCAGAACTTCAGAATAGTAAGCTCTTAGAAAAGTTTATAAGACAAAATTGAAAAAAACTTCACAGTTTTCAGTTTTGGTTACATCTCTTCTCTGTTTAGATTATATCGAAAATTCGTAGGACAGTTCAGAACCTTGTGATTGCTTTGTTAATTTTATAAATTAATAAAATTATAAAAGCTTTTCCCAGTTAAACTAGATATATAGTACATTAAGCTTCAAAAGTATATGAATTTACACTTGACACAAAATAGTTTTATATGTAAACGATGAAGAGGCAAGTAAAGCTCTTACCAACATCCAACCATAAGTGTAACCCATTCCATTTCAATAATTTACAGATATACTTAAATTTTAATTAATTCTATAGTAAAGCTTAAGCAGATTAAAGTTCAACAAATATACCTACCTGAAGGAGGAAGACAGGAGGAAATCAATAACATGAGCTAAAGACTGTCTTACATTACGGATAGTCACATTTAAGCTTTATTTGCTCTGACAATTGTAAACGTCCAAATAAAACGGGGGCGTTATAAAATCAAATTAAATGATTTGAAGTTAAACATCTATTATCTCTGCAATCCCAATGTGTAAATAATAACACCTAGTGTCAGTGCATCTTGTTATAATGGACTTTAAATAATAGACGAGCTCCAGATTAAATGCTCCATAAAACTTCAATGAAAATCTGTTAAATTAAAAAATCAGAAATGTCTTTTTGTCGCGTACTTATGGAAATGTCAAGAAAATTGGGTTTCAAAACTAAGAACTTTTTATATCATCCGGACGTAAAGAATCTAGGATCAACATTGATTCACACGTGCAATGAGACTGTAGGGTAAAATTTTCTAAGAAATATAAGTGGGCCGCTAACATAAGATATATAGATTACTTTACTATAGGATAGTAATGGCGAGTTCTATTGCAAAGAAAGTCTCACAGTCTAAGAAAAATAGGCTAAGTGTAAGGTTTGTTAGATCCAGCTAATTATCCTTAGACCAGTAAGCAAATGGATCAAATAAAGGCGGTACAGAATTGTCGAATAAAAACAGAGCTCAACAAATTTTCCAATAATCTCAATAGATATTCTTTAAATCCTCCTACCATAACCCCTGTTATTCTAGTAAGTTTTCGTCTATTTAGCTCAACATTATCAACTTTAAATGCGTTGACCCAACTATTGTTAAACACATTTCCACAATAAAATCAGTTGCCAAGGTTTCCGTCAAGGTCTCCCCTCGTCAAACAAAGGTTCATTTCTTATCTTATTCTATAACCTTGCACAAATATTGCAAGTTCATAAAGTACTTTGTCCAATTCCTACTAGGCTAGAGAGTCACAACAGTTATACCCCAGTTATATTGTCAAGGTACGAACGCATAAGAACTTATCTGACTGATAAATTAAAAAACTTGTGCAGCCCTATCCGTTACCCTTATACTTATCCGTAACGATCCCAAAGTAGGAATGCAAGGGCTGAAATCAATCCTTTTGTCTTTAGCATACATGTTATATGATGATGTCACCCTAAGACCGCCGACGGAGCTCCGGAAGCTTATAAAAAAAAGCCCAGATAAAGAAGCTCCAGGTACGATGGCAGCGTCTATCACAAGGAATAGAGTCCAACTGAAATATTTGTAACAGGAGAAATATTTCCACCGTTATTATGGTAAATAGAGAGGAGGTATTTAGGGCCTGTCCGGATCCAGGTCTTCGTATTCGTCTTATTATTACAGTTAGTGACGTAAAACAACAAGCTCAGCTATTATAATAGTTAGACGAAGACGGAGCTAACCTGTCCGAATTCGTTCATTTGCTCAGCTTGATTTCACAGACAGCAAACAAATATAACCTCACAATACATTGTCTATTTAAATAAGTCAACTCAAACCTTGACTCGGTGATCAAGCTAACCAGATGTCAAAACTGTTATACAAAGCAAAGCTCGGTGGCATAGACATTGATTCGGATAGAGCTTGTCTCGATGTTACGCCACTAGCTGTAATAACAAGACGAAGACGAAGACGAAGACTTGGATCCGGACATGCCCTAAGTATGACGATTAGCTTGCAAGCTGGTGATATACGTGCCTTCATAGATAGATCAGAAATAGATGTAGTGGTAATAGTCGGACTATAGTCTGAATCTCATCAAATAGAAAAGTATTACCGTCTACAGACTACTGAATGATCTTCCATGCATCAAGACTGCTACAATTAGCAAATAACGTACATACCTAACGATCAGAATTTAAATGGACTACCCAGGTCTAACCAAAGCTTCAAGCTGGATTCCAACAACATTAGAACGCGCCAGGGAATTAGGCAGATGATTTATAGCCCTAAAAGTTGGCTTATATGTATAATTATTCTTTTAGTGGTTTCAGATGCGTCTCTATAAAACCCTCGATAAATATTTCCCAAGCCACGAAAAAGACTCCCTCACTACCACATGAGAGCCCTAATTTAGTTCTAACACTTTCTAAAATATTTCCAGTGTTCTATGTAAAACTGACAAATGTTTGATTTGAATAGCTGCTGCGCCCTAAACTACTATTCATAAAGAAAAATGATCTTCTGATAATCTTAGACTTACTTTTTTATCTTCCAACCATTATAAAAGTCTTATATCTTTTCTAACAAAATTATTTAAAAAATTCATTTTAACAAAATTACTACGATTCCCCAAATAAATACTCTCAACTAAGTAATAATTGCATGCCGAAATGGTCCAATGAAATCGAATCAATCTGCCTACAGATTCAGACTAAGGCTGCACATACACTACTGCAACTATTACTCCTCAGCGGGAAAATGGTCATGAATGTCAGTAGGTATAACTGACTTATAACAATGGACTGAGCGTATTGCCATTTTCCTGTATGAAAGAATGACACAAGTTTTACAGTTTTCTCTTTCGCCCTATGGCAGAGTTGGAGGTACCAACACAAAATATTTCTTATTAAACGTTTTCTTATGTCATTTGATGTTTTTATGTTGGCTGCAGATGCAATCACAGCAGACAGAAAGAATAAGGTAAAGATAGTGTTTAACATGCTCCGTCTCTCTTGCCCTTACACAGGATTCAGGTAAAAATAATCTTTTGAAAATTAAAGTCGGAATGAGATTAATTCCTTGTAAGCGATTAAAATATCACTTGAACACAAGTGTAGTAGCGGAAAAAATGCTTAAGCTTGACAGAGTAAGGGATAGATGGCGTTAGCTGCAAATTGTGTTAGGAATAGATTAGGAAGGTTGGAGAGTGGAAGAAGAAGAAGAGACGAGGAGGAAACGAGTGCGAATTAAGAGATAAAGTATCCATGTTATTTGAATAAAAAGTTATGCAAAGAAATTTTACTTTATTTTGGGCCATCCTACACAAGAAAATATATATTTTTTTAAATTAATTCGATTTTCGGGTGTAAAATTTCGTCTGATTGTTTGAGTTTTACATATTTTTTATGTAGTAAAAGTTTTAATGGGTGCTCTAACGGTGATATACAGAAACAGAATATTTGTGCCACATGAAATAGCAAATCGCTCAGTCCATTGCAGTGCTCTTACGCTATGTTTTTGTTTTTTTTCATTAAATATCGTATTAAATAATTGTTATACATTATCTCCTTAATTTTTTGTTTTTTAAATTATCTTCAGATCATGTCATTTTTCAAATATTTTCCTGGAACAGCAATAACCAATTAAAAATCTTTTCTATCAAAAACCATTCCTTCCTGGTATGCCGCTACTATGTCACTTGAATCGAATAAAGTCAAAATTACGTCTAATAGGTGGATTACATAAAAACAAATCTCATTAGATATATGAAATTAACCTATAGTCGTTTCGAGTTTACTCGATTCAAGTTACAAGTACCACCCCTGGCTCTGCAAAAACTAATTAGTTAATTAATATTCATTGAGGTTATCTTCGAAGATTATTCACCGATGCTTTCTTCGACATTTACTCCTGCAAAAAGGCATCACACCCTCCTTAGGACATCGTGTGTAAAATTCATTGAAATTTCGATGCAAAAATTGGTCTATGATGCATGCGAAATATGCAATACGGCTTCGAGGTGGTATTGAATCCATTTCCCACTGAATCAGCTGAAAGTTATTCAGCGTAAAATGGTAAGGTTACTTTTTAATAAAAACTATTGTATTAAGTAATACCCTAGATACAGCACGATCTAATGAATCATTAGTACTAACTATTCATTAAAATGCCGTGTATCACATAATATACGTAATTATGGCTCGAAAATCAGATGATAATAAAGAACACTAATGAAGTGTCTTCTTCCTTCATTATAGCTATAATGAAGAAAAATGTGCTAGATTTAGCATATAATTTAAGTATGCAGCTCCGCTGTGCACCTACTGATTTGAAAAATAAGAAGAAGAAATACAAAGCACAAAGTAATTATGTCAAAATATTTTTTAATAAAATGTTTTTTTCATATCTCAATCGTTAAATAAAATAAAATAAAAATAAATAAAAATTAAAATTAATAAAACATAGTTTATTGCGTTAATTCGATCCATATTGCTTTTTTAATGTGATAAGTTTATCAAAGCCAGTTTGACAGAACAACTTAATTAAATAAATAGCTGTTTGTCTGCAGTTTGTAATGAATCATTATACACTAGTGATCCGTTAGTTATTTCTTCATTAAGAGTGCTGTGTGTCTAGAGGGCATAAGATTTACAGTAAGTGTAACCTTTGGGAAGGTAAGGAGCCAAGACTAAAATTACTGGAAAACTATTTTCCTGTGTGGATAGTAGTTTAGGCTGTCAAACATTTATTTGACGTACATTCCATACTCCATTGTTGCAGAATTTTGACATACTGGTATTTGTTAATATTTGTTAAATACAGAAGAAACATTGGAATATTTGAATGGAAAAAGCTGACAAGCATTGTATAATTATCTGAATAGTGCCTACAATTACATAAATATACTAGTATCTGAGAGTATAACGGTTGTAAATTGCGATTAAACTTATTTGAATTGATGCTGCCACTATGTACCTTTACTATAAATGAATGTATGAACGGGCTTTGAATTCATAAGCTAGGATTGCCAAATGCAAAGAGACCAAATTAGTCATTTATTAAGTTTTATAGTTGTCTTCTTGAATTAAGCTGAATGTAGATTTTGTACAGAGGAATTTGAAGAGTAAATTTAATATTCATATTAATAACAATACAATAAATAGATTTTAATACAAAAGAATGTAATAAAAAAGTTATACTATAAGAAAACGTTGTGCTCATTTGGAGATCAAGATTAATTTCAATCAACTACTTTTTTGAAACCCCATTACATCATCATATTTGCATAGTTCCTAATGTAATATTGAAATATGATACTTGCTTTCAACAATAACATATATATTTGTGGCTTATTACAAAAAAAAAAAAAAAATCTGAAACATTTGTTTGAAGTCTGTAGTCAAATTTCAGATCTTTTAATGTGGCAATAAATAAAAGAAAAAAATTCCCTTGATAAATCTAAGTCCTTTAATGAAACAAAGTCGGCTCCCTAATAGGCGAAATTGCATTTTTATTTTTAGAAAACCTTTAGGTGCTGTTGCGGTTACTCTGAGTACTATAATGTTCTTATCTAAAGCTTTAGGCTCCACATAAAACTATAAGAGCTGCAACAGTTCTGCGCAATGCTTTTACTTATAATAAATTCTTCTAAATATTGAATACTCCAAAGGGGCGGGACGTTGCATAATTTCGTCCAACCTCTGAAAGATCACCATTCAATTGATTAGCATAAAATTTTGATGAATGTACATATGAGCATTGAATCATTCGTTTCTAAAGGTGCGACTATTTATTATTTAGTATATCATAAGTAAAGAAGTCAGTGTGTGTGTTTTATATCAGCACACAATAAAATATAAATTTCTTAATACTATTATAAAGGAGATCCGAAAACAGTAATTTCTAAACAAAATTAGGGAAAAGTAAAAAGTCAGCTAAAAGGATTATTATTTGAAAATAAAATGGAAAGGTACAAAACAGAATAGTGAAATTAGGAAGTAAAATTGCAAATATAAAAGAAACAAGACAAAAAGTATAACTGCTCTGATTGTGAGACCAATAATATTATATCCTAGATGTAAATAAAAGTTAAATAAAGTGAAAATCAAAAGTTTTGTGTGACAGCTCAATTTGTATGGTTGCTCAATTTTGTTCATTTTTAGACCCTAGATGAATTCATAGGGGTATACTAAGTTTGTCATTCCGTTTGTAACACCTCGAAATAATGATGGTAGAGCAAAATGGATTGGACACCCATTCATAATATTAAAAGTTATTTCGATTTTTGCATGTCCTTCCGTCCGTCCGTCCGTCTGTCCGTCCGTCCGTCCGTCTGTCCGTCCGTCCGTCCGTCCGTCCGTCCGTCCGTCCGTCTGTCCGTCCGTCCGTCCGTCTGTCCGTCCGTCCGTCCGTCCGTCCGTTCGGCCGTCTGTCCGTCCGTCCGTCCGTCCGTCCGTCTGTCCGTCCGTCCGTCCGTCCGTCTGTCCGTCCGTCCGTCCGTCTGTCCGTCCGTCCGTCCGTCTATCCGTCTGTCCGTCTGTGCGCACGGTAACTCGAGAACGCGTATACTTAAAGAGCTGAAATTTTGTACACGGACTTTAAAAAAAAAAAGTAAAATTAAGTTCGAAAATGACACAAATCGGGCAACTCCTTCGTGGGGTTGCCATATAAAAATTTCGTTTTCCGCTATATATTTGGACACTGCCTGAGAACGCATCGACGTAGAGAGCTGAAATTTCGTACATGATGTTTTTACTACATTAGCAAAACAAATTTCAAAAATGGACTAAATCGGGCAACTTCTTCTTGGTGTTGCCATATAAAAATTTCGGTTTTTTACGTATACTTTGAAAACGATCAGTCCAAGACATTTTTAGTTCTTAGTACAGAACTTCTGCAGAATACGAAATCCTATAAAATTGGTTATTACCATTTTTTCTGTGCGACAAACTGTTCTAGAAATATATGCCAAAAACTACTTCAAAATCAATACTTGAATAGATCGGTGACCATACGAAATTTAATACGGGCATTCATCTAGGGTATCATAAGAATTGGTCTTAGACCAATTCTAGCTTTTTTACTTGTTTAAATTTTATTTACTATGGCTATTAAAATGCCATGTATCAGATTTTAGCTCTCTACGTCGATGCGTTCTTTCCAAATATATAGTGAAAAACGAAATTTTTGTATGGCAACCTCACGAAGGAGTTGCCCGATTGGTCCCATTTTCGATCTTATATTTAGTTTTATTTAAAAAAATTCGTGTGCAAAATTGCAGTACAAATTAAGTGAACACGTGCTTGAGTTATCGTGTGGAGGGACGGACAGACAGACGGACGTGTAAAAACAAAAATAACTTTTAATATTATGAGTGTGTCTCCAACTTATTTTGAATTAAGATCATTCATGGTATTCACATTTGCTTAGATTTGCGATCACTTTTGATCACATCTGTTACACGTATACTTGTAGCATGTAAATACTCTCTATTGTTTTGAATATTATATAATATTGTTGTAAAGGTACGAATCGTTCGGTTCTTGTCTGCCGATCTTCTAGCTATTGAGAGGTGGCATTTTGTCTTTGTGAGTGCTCGTGATAGCTGATAACAATCGATCGATTCTGTCCTTATTGCGAACAAATGAGCTATTACTACGATCTGCAAATTAAGGTGTTACTAGAGATCGGATATGTTTTTGTGCAAATTTTTTTTTTTTTTACATTACAAATGGAATAACGAATTTAGTATGTATACCCTATGATTTCATCTAGAGTATAAAAACTGGCCGAGAAGCTTCTTTACCCAAAGAAATTTAGGTGGGATGAATGTACGTTTCTTATTTACAGTGCCTAAAATGGATAAGGTATAGTGGCCCAACAATTTCACAATTATCTCAAGTAATATTCGTTTCTAGTCACTTTCGCTATCTGCATTCTAAACCAGTGCAGATGTGGCATTTCAAAGGGTAAGATGTGTTAGCATCACACGTCCACCACATTTTGTTTCTGGTTTCGATGGTATGTCTTGGGTGAAACGCGGACGGCCATGAAATGGGGAGAGCTGCTTATTAATTGTTATATTTTCATCAAGTAAGTAGCATTAGAATACATAGGTTTCGATTCAGCATTAACCTATGTCTAGAACGTCACTGCTTTATCCCGGTCATTACATAAAATCGTTTCATCCACGGAACAGTGAGTCTCAGGGACAGATCCAGGATTTTTCTGAGGAGGGGGCGCAACTATGCTTTTAAAAAGGTATAGAATGGAAAAATGTCAAAGTTCCAAGACACTCGCCACCACTCGGAAATATAAAATACACCAAATTTGTCATTTAAAAGATCCTGGTCGAACAGATAAGCTACCACATTTAATGAAGAAAGTTGCTAAACGTTCAACTTTTGCCACTCTAGAAAGTCAAAGGAGGTGCTACATTATTTATTTTGTTTTGGTTTGTGAATGGTGGAAGTGTAAAGCTTTCGAATCATCCATTTTGGTTAGTAAAAATAGCGAAATATATTTTATTCATATTAACGCATTCATCATAGAATGTAACTTTGTAAAATACAGGAATTAAAGCACTACGTACTTTTCATCTATTTAAAATAGCAGTCACAGAACAGATGCAATACAGACCTTCTAAGTATATAACTCCATGGAAAAGTTAACAAAGTTTGACTAATAATCCAAGCTCAGAAGATATCCTATGATGTAAAGCACAGCATGATAGGAAGGACATAGGGAAAAGATCGAAAGGTATCGAACATTGCGGCGGCGCTCTAGTGAGTCGATCTGACAAGTTATTGCCAAATCTGCAAAGACCTTGAAGGCTCTAAAAGGTAAAACTGGGCGATCAGCCCCGGCTCAGATATGGGAATTGAATTCCATTCTAGGTCTGATGTACGATGTAGAGGAGCGCTAGATTCGATGGGATGAAATATTTCTATACATTTTCAGAAATTAAAGATATTTTGATGTTTTTTTGAAGAGAGACGATGTGATCTGTCCAGCCTATTTTACAGGAAATATTAATTCCAAGAATACATAAAGGCGGTGTACCGTAAGTCAGTGCTCCATCAAAAGAAATGGGAGTGTTAAAGTTATAATTTTGTTTGAAAGACATGAGACAGCTTGGGACTTGGATGCCTTGAATTCGACGCGATTCGCTTTACCTTAAGCGATGATATTATCAAACTCATTAATCAATGATCTAATCATGCAAACTCCATTAAGAGATATAGCATTCTCTTTGCAGTCCGTAAGAGTGTTAAAGCAGTAAGCGAAATCAAGGGTACTGTGGTAGGCAAAACTATGGATAGGCTTAAAAGTAAGGAACATCAGGTCATTAAAGCAAATTAAGAAAAGGGGTGGAGAGATAACAGAGCCCTGGGAGCATCTGCATTTACAGGGCAAGGTTCTGGTGAAGCGCTATCTAGTACAACCGGTATTAGGCAATGAGATATAAAACTTTCAAACTATAATAGAAGAAGAGAGAGAGATCAGGTGCTTTAAATTTAACTAAAAGTTCTGTATATCAGACTCTGTCAAAGACCTTTAAAATATCTAGGGTAATGATTTCGGACCACCTTTGAAAGAATCGAAGTGATTGCAGTTGCTCGATAATTTCAGGGATCGCTACCTTCTTCTTTCTTGGGAATAGGTTGAACGTGAGCTAGGTTCCATCCAGTCGGAAATTTTCTTGTCGAATAAGACAAGTAGAATAGTTTGCGTAGAGGCTTATCCAAGGATGAGGCACAGCTTTTGATTAACAGGTGTAATACCCCTTCAGGACCTACGGCTTTAGAGACGCTTATCCCCTTAATGATAGTGAGCACACCTCCCTTACGGATGTGTATTGGCTTTTATATACCCACATGGGAGATGAAACATGGGTGTATGTAAAGTGAATAGAAAGCGAGAATTTGAGGCGAATCTACCAATCAAGATATTAGCTTCATCCAGGGAGTCAACAGCCAGTTCACCATTGTCATGTAGTGAAGCTATAGAGGAATTGGCGAAGTTTTTCCTGATGGTTGATTCCAAGATTCTTAGTCTAACATTTCTGTTAAAAAGAACTTTTTCTCTCCAGATAATGGACTTAGAGGTGTTCTGTGCAGTCTTGTTGACTTGTTTCAATTCTGGACATGAATGCAATGATACGCGCGAAAAGCAGACTCGTTCGCTTTTATTAGTTGTTTGAACTTATCGTTTAAACAAGAGCGATTTTGCTATTGTTGAGTTCTGTTGTAGGAATAAGTAATGTATTCATGCATGCCAAGAATTAGTATGTTCTAGGTTCTAATGTGCATTCATCAACATCGCTCGTAGCAAAACAGTCCGACCAATCATTTTCTCTTCGATACTGATTGAAAGTTTCCCAATCACTATTTATGTTTTCTTTTTATTTATGTATTTCAAAATAAATCGTTTACTTTAAATGTAATAACTCAATACAGCAATATATAATGATTTGTTTGCCGTTGTGTAGTTACGCTGAATTTCTCCACTTAAGAGTTGTAATTGTTTTACATCGAAGACGGATCAATTGGTAGCTGTTTTCAATTAAAACAAACCTTCCACCGCTTTCATCCGAATAAACTCTGTCCTGCTTCAAACACCGCGAGAAAGGCCACGCTCATGTACATACATACATGAATTTTACAGGTGTCAGCACTTCCTGTTTCCTCTATAGGATTTAACAGCCATGACTTAAAGTGGAGCGCGGTTGAGCCGCTAGCCATAAGGGCTGCGTTCTTATAAAATTGAACACTTTCAAAAATTTTTAATATTAAAAAGGGCAGTAGAATAGATTTTGTTAGGAAAACTTTAGAAGATCTATTGCATTGTTTTTTTTTAGTGATCTTCAGGGAGGGGTGCGCGCCCCCGCACCCCCTCGCTGGATCCACCACTGGTGAGTCTCAGTTAATTGATCAGAGAAATATTTTTATAACTGGACCACCTAACGCCTGCGTAAATAATAGAGCCTAAATTTGCATTGCGTCAATGGGAATTTAGTATTCCGCACTTTACAAAGCGTTGATTAGCGCGCCTGTTTTTCTCTGATAACAATATCGCAACTTTCAACAGGAATGAACAACTTTTATCTACAGATTTATTTTTGGTTTGGGCAGTTAGAACATTTCGGCTGAATTGAATTTTCTACAATTATTTTGTGGTGCTCTACGGCGCTTGATGCTAATTTGCACCATTTGTTTTCATCGCCTGTTTTGTAACGTATACCAAAAAAGCAGCGTTGAAACATGGTTGAACACGCGTTGAACCATGGTTGAACTCGGGTTCAACTCCATGTATACGCGGCTCGAGTTGAAATTGGTTCGACTGGAAAACGGTTGACTGGCGTAGTCTAGTCGAAAGGATGTCATATAAAGGCGGATTGAGTAGTCGAGTTGGCAGCTAACAGTTGGGATTTATTTTGTTTGCTCTTACTCGAAAATTTTGTGAGGTTGTTGATTTATTGTGAGTTTATTTTGTTTAATTAAACAAAATTTATAACTTTTATAGCGCCATCACAAAAAATACCATAAATAAGATGTTATATTGAATTGTCATTTCAACTATATTTCGACCCGCTCTCAGCTCAATCTCTCAACCCTGCGTGCTCAAAGACACGAGTCGAAAACTCAACTCAATCTTTCAGCTCTGCCTGTAAGCATGGTACTTGTATACATGATCCACTTGCTCATCTTGCTCAGAATCCTGATCTTTATCTGAGTGCCTGTTTATTTTTGTTTAAATGCGTTTGTGTGTCTGTGCGTGTGTGTATTTATGTAAGTGACTGTTTCTGAGAAAGAAAGGGAGAAATAATGCCTTAAAGAAAACAAAGGGGAACTAAAATAATGTCAGTATGTAAATAAAGAATATGGAAAAATAGATGCTTACCGCGGTATCTGGCTGAAAGCCGCCAAAGAATTCGGGATGCGGGTCCTAACATAAGAATTATACTCTACTTACAGAGCTCTCGTCCAAAAAGATCTTGAATTTTATGTACTTCTATAATTTGCCAATGGGTTTATATTTGGTTTATAAAAAGCCACAAATATTTCTATCACCAAACCTCAAATTGACAATTTAAAGTTGATGCTAGAAACGCATCTGTAATGACTTCAAGAATAAAAATTTGAAAATTATAATATGTAGATTAGTTATAGTATGTACATCTTTATTTCATCGTTCAGAAAAAAAAAAAAGGTTAACAGTAAAGCTACGAAGATTTACAAGATTTACAGTTAACAATGGGTCTGTGAACACGTGAAACACCACTTACTGACATTATTTTAAAGAGGAATGATAAAAAATGGATTTTTTGTTCTTATTTTTAAATATTCCATAAGAAAGTTTGCTATCTTCCTACTTGAAAATTTGGCTTGAACTAGATAAAGTATGTAGAGTAAAATAATTAATAACTAGCTTTTTTATCGGAGTAGTTGTTGATAATCCGTATTGAATAATGTTCAACCCAACCAGAACATAATTTTGCCATATAGAGGAACTTCCACAAAATTTCTAAAAGCAAATGTTAAAATAATTGTTAAAGGTTTTTATTCTGTGCTTACGACACCTAGGTACAAAAATAGAGACCCGTGTTTTGGGACACTATGGTAGACCTTAAAAACATAACAGCACTGATAACTAAATACAGATGTGGATTGGCCTAACCAGAAATTGACCGCACCAACAATCAGCCGCCAACTACAGAGGCAAGTAATGCTTTTGTCATAGCCTACTGCGGAAAAGAGCGCTCTAATAGCCCTACTGAAGGGCTTCCCTGGAAGCTCGTAGCACTTCGTTTCGCTATCTCAGTTCAGGAGCGCTATAAAATGATGGGCGAAGGAATTTTTTGAAGCTGCAATGCTTCTTCCTTAACGTCATAAGGGGACTTCAAGACTGCCTCCTGAGAACATTAGTACGGTGCTTGTGTTTGCTCATGATTATTTGTGTCATTAAATTATATTAAATTGATTAAATAACCTAATATATATTATAACAAGATCTTCAGCAGATTACTCCTTCCTAGTCACTCTGAAGTTCACATTGAACATGAGAAATGCTTTACTCGTACAATAATCTGAGGTTATTTAGATACGTGTGCAAAGAATGCTTATCTACGCTCATAATCATCTTCACTGGCTTCCGAATCAATCCAACTCCATAATAATGAATACAAATTCTAAAGAAAAAAATTTCAAGTAATATTCTAAATAAAAATTTAAGGTTTATTTGCGCTAATAATATTTTTAGGTAAGGCAACGACTGAATCAATATCACTCGTTTGGATTTGGGGCTTGGACTGTTGCCTAAAGGCTGGCACAAATGGTCGTTAAGAACATTACGAAATTGTATGCAATTGAAGTTTACTTACGGATGATTACCTCTTTTGGCCTAAATAAACGTCGCATACAGTAAGTGTTATTCTCCTAATATTTAACGTTTTTTTTTTTTTTTTTTTAAATACGCAAAAAGCAAAACAAAAAATTAACAATTTGAAATTGATTTTATTGATTGCAAACTTGCCCAAAACGAATCAGAAGCGTACGTATTTCATATATACATAGCTACCCTTCTGACACTTTACTTATGGCAATATGACATTTGACGAAAGTTTCTTTACGAACGTCTACCCCTCTATTCTATATTCTATTGCTTGCAACTAAAAATACTCTCGAACAAAATTCTATGCAAATGCCAAATGCAATTATACCATCATTCAAACCAGACGCCATCTTTTGAAGATATGATGGTGCCTCTATATTGGGCAATTCAGATGATATTCGTATAGATATATCCTAGAGAGGAAGTAGCTCAAGCTTTTTCGTGTGCTTCCCTCTAGCTCCCTTCGAAGGAACGAGGATGCATGTCTCCCCTTTGGACATTTTATGGAGCAGATTTTTTTTTTTTTTTTTTTTGTATAAACTTATTATTGCTTCTACAAGCTTTCACGCTGAGGCCCGGATCAGATTTCTTGCTGGAATAGTTACTTCTTCTTCTACAGATAACTATATGTATTTAGTTCTAGAACGTTGGTATTTTATATGTATAAATTCCAGTGCTATTCTTTTGTTAACAGTGCGTAAGCAAAACGCTGCATTATAAAAAAAAGACTGTGCTACGAAAAGCAAAGTGTTACTGTCTATATTAAAAAATCCTTAGATACTTGGCTGTTGACAAAAGCTATACTTGGCAATATATGAGTAATTGACTGCTGAATTTAGTTGTGGTAATTTTTTAGTTAAGTTAATCTTCATCAGTATTTATTTATCTGTGATAAATGTAAAATAGTCGTAATATGATATGGATTTGAATTTCAATTTGGTAATACCAAGAGAAATTCTACACGAACATCGGTTTATTAGCGATGATACAACAACTGCAACTATTGATTCCCTCGAGTACTGGCATAACGGCTGATGTCTATATTTTTTTATCGCTTCTTCTATGGCTATTGTTCTAACGATCTCTTGTAGAATTCTCTGTATGAGTACCACACGAGCTGTAACCCGAGTTTACACTGACACACCAGAAGTCAAATTCATAAGCAAAACAATACGAATGTGGAACAGTTTACCATCCTCTATTTTCGCAATAATCCTCAATTCCCTACCATTTCTTCCTATCCTGCTAAGGATGTGCTACTGCTACATAGAATATTCCCTGAGCTCTGGTAAACTCATTAAAAAAAATTAATAGTATTCTTAATAAGTCCGCAAAAATTTTACATTTTTTTTTGATAGGTGTGCTTTTCAAAACAAAAATATCAACATGATGCAATATCTATAAAACAATGCCAAGTCTGATAGATTTGAAGAAATATTTCACTGATTTCCTGATCTTGGTGTCAAATTCTTACCGTGCGATCATTCATTTGGTTTAATTAAAAAAAAAAGGCACGAATAGTGGAACGTTATCTTGTACCTCAAGATTACTACAACTTAGTTCGAAAAATATCTCAGCTCTTTAGTGTCATTGAACTTAAACAGTCTGACATTTTAGATTAGAAGTCCACACTGGGTTCAGCATTTTAATTCATCCAAACACACAATTACACGAAAAGAAGATTCCTTAAAAGATGCCAAGTATAAGGATGTCATTGTTTTAGCAGAAAAGCATGTCCCAAGTAGTGAAATTGAATACTACACTAACTTAGAGTCTGACAGCAGGTCGACGAACATTATTCGACGCGAATGATTCTGGTATTTTCTAGTGAAATAAAGTGCTTTTCGTTAACTTTAAAAACTTTCTTAAAATCATTTCAATTAGTTTATGAAAGGCACACATTTTTTTCTGATATTTTCCTCCACTTGGTGCAAGAAACGGGCAAATTAAAAATAAGAAGTTATTTTTTTTAGTACTAATATGTTCATAATTGAATAAATAAATTAAAAATTTGCCCTAATTAAGCATTGTACATTTGTGGTTTCCGATTCATTAACCCATGTCGCAACAATAATATTCAATCCATTTTGTTTATTTGTGAGCAATTCCGCGCTCATTGCACTTACTAAGTAGTCTAAACAATATTATTGCTAAACATGGGACAATGCATTTAGAGAGAACAAAGTTTTCTTCTTAGATGTAAGCAATTAATTAATATATTTAAATACGTTTTATTTTTATTTTTATTACCATTTTTCTCTCGGCTTCTTGGATTCTAAGAAAATTTGAATTCGAAGCAACTAACGGGCTCAGATTAACTAAAATTAACAACTGCTTACTGATTACCAGCAATAATACAAGAAATCTTGAATTATTTCAATAGAAGATCGCGATAAAGTAAAGAGTATCGAGTCTCTCATCAAAGCGGATGTTCATAGAAAGCATCAGCAGAGGTGTACAAAACTGTTTCTTAGTGGGCTCAATGGTAATATCTCCGATTTTCTCATGTAACTTGGAAGAAAACAATGTAAAACTGTGGTTGGCATCATCACCGGCCACAGCTTACTTCACGCTCATCTAACAAGGATGTGAGTTGTGGACAGCCCTGAGCGTCTCTTTTGCCTGGAAGTAGAGCCTGAGACAACCAAACACTTTTTGTTTGCGTGTCCAGCCTTCGCCGGGAGCAGACTGGATACACTAGGGTCTGTCCTTCTATCTGTGGATGAGCTGAAAGACCTTCCTCACCAAGACCTGATGCGCTTCATTAAGAGGACAGGAAAGTTTTGATGAATGGGATTCTAGCAGGACAGCACAATGGACCACTATGGCCTCCGATGGGGTGTCCTGTCCCCCTGTCTTATAAAAAAAAAACAAGAAAGGCGGTTGCGCTTATTTGTAAATGTTTGTGGTATTAAATTTTATAAAGTTGATGATGAGCCAATATTCTCCCTTTAATGCTAACTTTTATTAACCAAAACTTCAGATTATTTCTAATGAACTTCACATTGAAAAGGAGAAATACGTTACTTTGCACAAAGTAGAAAAATCGACAGATTCGTGGAAAATTAGATAAAATTAGCCCTTGTGCGAACTCATCAAGTAATCTTCTATATAATTTCCAAATGATGCCGATAGAAGCTCTTAATTGTGCTTTTTCAGAAATGCTGGTTTTTCATCCCATAGAATGAGTAACAAATATCACTACATTTACCAATGCGGGGATTTCAAGAAGCTTTCTACCGCTGACTGCAATATGTTCATCTCTCAGAAAAGGATTTGCCCTAACTGTCTTACACATTACAATAGATAAAAATCGAAATACACTTGTATTCATTTCAGAACGAAGCACTGAGCAAGATTAGCAATAAAAATTCGGATGCAGCGTGGCTGTACACTCAGTCATCCAAACAATTGCCAAAGCTCCAAATATAGAAACGGAAGTCCCAGGCCTGCATATCAACAGAGAAAAAATTTGCCAAATCGTTTTGCCCACGGCAATGGTTAGAGTAAAAAATAATTGCTTAGAGTCCTGTTAGACCGCGTTTTACAAGTATCTTTCATTACAGAAGAGGAAGTTTAAAATCTAAAGCTACAGAAGCAAAGCGTTACAGCAAGTATATTGGAAGTCGAAGAACAGAGTTCTCAAGACAAGGTAAATATTAGTATCCAGCTACTATATGAAAAAAAAAAATTGTTGTCCTATCGTGGAAGCGCTTATACTTATTGTGAAAACCAAAGGCACGTGGTAGGCGTCGAGTCACTTTGACAGTTCAATAGAATATACGCGTTTAAGTTCGTGCTGGCCAAATGGGTGCCACGCTTGCGGGATTTGACGTGAAAGTAGAGCAATTTTCTACTTTTAACGCGCGGCAGACGTTTCGATAGTTCTTTTGATTGATTTTAAACTGTTTATATGTTTAGAGCTGCAAATTCAAGAACAACCACATGTAGTAACTTTGATATATCCATTATTTCACTTTTAACTAATAATTCAAGCTTTTCTATAACTACTTATTTGTATAAATAAATCTTAAGGTTTTGCTCAAAACCTACACACGTCTGCCGCAAAAGAAGCGGAAAACACGCCGGATGCGACGCGTACATTGAGCCTTCGCTTTTACTTCTCACCTACCTGAGAGCAGGCACCCAGAAAAAAAATTTATGTATACTTTCAAGAAAAAAGTTGACGAATAACAATAATTTAAGGATCTACTAATTGGGGAAGGGGAAGGGGGATAATAAAACCTGATTGGCACTGCCGCGATTGCGTTTGCGATAACGTAGCAACAGCGATAACGAAGCGATAGTGATAGATCGCTACTCATATTTTTCAATGCAAATGCTGATACCAATGCGATATATCACGATGATACAAAGAATGCCTTTGACTCGGCAAACGTATACTCAAGAGAAATCCTTTGAACAGTTGTTAAATATAAAGAGATTACCTGTTAAAGTAGGCGTCATTTGAAAAAAAATAAAATAAAATAAAAAATGAATGCAAATTTTGAAAGAAAAAATTGCATGAAGCATTCCACCAAACCATTTGGCGAGGTTTTGCCAAAAATTAAGAATGAAGCAATAGTTACGAAACAGGGACAGCATTATTGAAAGTGTGAATATGATTGACTCTTTTTCAACTATTGCCTATTTATCGCTTTTAGCAAGCCCCGAGCATATTTGCATTTTTACTTGCTCTACCAAAATCGTCACTCTTATTAAATTTTTAATAATGCCTTTTACAATTTATTACAATTGCTGACGAATTTTGTTTTCCAAGGCAGCGGACTTATAATTCTAATAAAATTAAAAAAAAAAAAATAACATATTGTGGAAATATTAAAAAAAAAATTGCCCTTATGTGTATAAATTACAAAATGTCAATCCAGATATTAAAAACAAGTTGGAATTAGTTAATTAAATTAAGAGTAATTTACTCAACCCTCACAGTATATAAAATATATATGCATACTTGCTTTTGGTAAGGAATCGGCGAATTCCTTATAAACTAACGTTTTTAGCTTACTTTCATATGTCCATTTAGTCCGTCACCTAAATTATAAACGAGCATTTGGCAATATCGATTTCGAGGGTTATGCCAGGCGCGTATAGAGGGGGCACGGGTTTGTCTTCTTATGAGTAGTAATAGTGGATTGGGTATAATAGTCATTCGCTCTTAGCTCTTCGTCTTTTAAACATGTACACATTTTTTAGAATTTTCTTGTGTTTTTATGTAGTGTCGAAAACTCAGTTTGGAATGAATATTTATTTTAGTATTTGATTGTATAGAAAATGGCACTCAATGCTTAGCAGCCCATTTATGAAGATGCTTTTATATTTTTGTTGCACCGATTACTCATATATATGAAAAAGCAAAAAAATATTAGCGAAAATTCATCCTGAATTTTAGCGAGAGCGGTACTAAGGTCAACGTCCTAAATTTCACTTCTGGGTTTTGATTGGAGATGGCACCACTAGTAAGTCTGCAAAAAATTTAGCGTTCTTTAGCCCGCTAAAAATATTTATTGACACAGTTCTGAGATTTGAGGATTTATTGACTGAATTTTTGTAGTTAACGTAGTTTTGTACGTCTTTGCTGTAAGTACGCATGAATTGGATTTCTTCTTGTGGCCGTATTTTCAATATCATTATTAATTTTTTTTTTTTTTTATTGTAATACATTATACATATTATTTTCATATTTTTAATAATTCCAAATAAGTTCAACTATCTGTTTTTAGAAATATTATGACCGCGCGTTGTATATCTTTTCTCTGAGTCTCCACTGTCATATTTTAGCTGCTAAAGAACGGCCCAATATTGGAGTTAGTACTAGGCTTATCTGATTTTCCGATGGTTGACGGCAGCAGGAAATTTACTGTCAAAACAGGTAGTCGAAAAATTGGGAGTACAGTTGCAAAGACAGGCAGTGAGCGGCAATTGTGAAAGAAGAAGATACTGAAATTTCATTTGTTATTAGTTTCGAGCGTTTTGAAACAGATTTTTATCGAGAATATATTATATTATTTTGAAAGAATTGCAATGGACCAAAGTGTGGAAAGGAAAAATTAACTAAATTAAATAAAACTAAATGTCAAAAATATCACAACTTTACCATTTGTATTTAAGCGGCTCGAAATATCCATTCAAACCAAAACATGTCTTTTTTGTCAACTCGTCTATACTGGTTGTCTTGTAAATCATAAATTATTTTATGTTTTCGCACTTCCCCAACCAATTTTTCATCAAAATCCATTGTTTTGAAATTGACGCGACTTCTTACAACCCTGACAAAAATAAATGCCACAGAAATTTCATTCGTTTGATTTTGTTGGTAGTACTGCAGCGATGACGCAAAATTAGAAATTGATCAATCCCGACGGCAACTTCGTCCACCGCTGACAGTCACCTGTTATAATTTGCGTATTTGCATAAGACGGTGTACTTTCAGAAATTTGACAGCGGCATTTTTTTGTCGTTTGACGTTGCCCGTCGCAATTGTATTTAAGCCTTGACTTAACAAATTTTATTTTACGGTTCTTCCAGTAGAACCCTGGTTCCATGCAATCAACGTCTAACCACCCGTTGATTTTTCATAGCGAGACTGATTCAAGCCTGAGTTGTTCAAAGGGAAGCATTACATTTTTCTTAGAAATATAGTTGCAAATTGTTTTAAGAATTTTGATGACAACGGTCCAAACGAATTGGTGCATTGATCCTGGTGGTTCACTCTTTCGGATAGGGGCAGAAGGATTCAAACAACATGCATAAAGCTTATGTTTTCCACGTTTTTTTTTCCATTTCTTGAATTGATTTTCCATGAGGCTTGCTAAAATCGAGAAAGAAGCAATAGTTGAAAGAAAGGCAATCATGTACACATTTTATTGCCATAATGCTTTCCTTGTTTCACAACTATTGCTCATTCCTTACTTTTGGCAAAACCTCACCAAATTGTTTGCTGGGATTCATTGGCTGAGTTTAAGGAAATGGAGCATGTGTGTAACAAAGAGAAATATGCTTGTTTCTTCTGAAGGAGAAATGTTTTCATTTTTGAATAACCAACCAACTTGTTTTTTACACACTGACGAATAAAGCTGTAGTGGTTCACTGTTGTTTTTAAACACTGGTGAATAAAGGTGTATTAAACAACTGTTCAAGAGATATCTCTTGTTAGTATACGCT
Organism: Dioctria rufipes; assembly: GCA_963924295.1. Classification (NCBI taxonomy): domain Eukaryota; kingdom Metazoa; phylum Arthropoda; class Insecta; order Diptera; family Asilidae; genus Dioctria; species Dioctria rufipes. The sequence goes on from OZ002740.1 coordinate 361,866,372, forward strand.
CTGGGTGGTTTGACCAGCGATTGAAATGTGTATCGACTAACCCACGATTTCAGTCATCTATCGCAACCTGTGACAACAAAATGGATAGTACAAATTCAAATGGATGTTCAACAATGAATTAAAATCACATAAAGGAATACATTATTTCAAAACTTATCAAACCCACAATTTTTTATTCAGATGGCTCTATATGCTGGGTGTAATAACAATCGTTCTCATGCGTTGTTTGTAAAAAATATGAAGAATATGTGGGGCTTAAATACGTTTTCATTATTTACTTATCAGTTTGTGTAAATGTAAGTGTTGTACTGATCTCTCTGAAAGTCTTGTTGAGGACGCATCAAATAAAATTTTAAAGGGAATCCTTAATCGACAAACGAGGTTGACGTGTTCTATGAATTTGATCAGGCAAATATTTCTCGGCTGGTATATTTCGAAAAAACCCGCTTTAAAATTGTATCTCTAAATATATCCGAAGCACTTAAAACTACTGTGGCACTACTTTTTAAGAGTAGTACGTATTCGAGATCAGCGATGGTTAGTAAGACAAATTGCAATTTTTTTCAAACTGCCAAACTGGACATTTAATCGCAACATGTTTACCATCATAGTATGGAAAGTATAATTTGCCCCGATATTCGTTCTCAGATTTTTCCCAAATATCTTTATTTGGTTCAGCAGGTCTATACATATATGTATATTGCTATAGCTGTGATTTATCACGTTATTGTAAAAAGAATTGTGTCGCTAGCAGTACCAGATCTAGGAAATGTTTGATGTGTGGGGGGGGGGGGCAAAGCCGCCCCTTCTAACAACAATCTTCATTTGGGGAAAATTTTATTACAGTTTCAGGGTATACTAGGCACCATATGTTATATGATAGGGATGACTTATTATATACTGCATATCCTGGAACTAGAACCACACTTGTCAAAAACAATTTGAATTTGAAACAATAATGATTGCTAAATAAAAAGAATTTGAAATTCAAACAAAAGTTAAGATATATTATAGATCTTAATTGTCGTAGGAATCTCAAATTGTGTTAAAATAAAAGGAGGAGAATGGAATAAAATTCCTATATCCGGACCGGGGCTGATCGCAGAGTCTTAGCTCCATTGGATATTGTCCAAGCTCATTGGCGATTTGGCAATAACTTGCCGTATAGACTCACTCGAATACCGCCGCAATGTTGGAAAGTAATGGAAAGTAAAAAGTCCTATCATTACAAATGCAGTTTATTTTATTAACACAAAAAATACAAATTGAAAATTTTATTACGTTGGAGATTAGTTTTTTTATTTTAGCCACTTTTCAATATGAATCTTCCCGGTTAAAACTATTAAAATTTGAGATGGTTTAAAAAAAATTCTGAAAGGACTTTTTAGCCGGATTCAAAGGCTTTAACTCCGGTTAAAATGGCTAAATTTAGCTGCCATGAAAATATTTTTCTACTCTCTTATATTCTATCTATATTCCAAACAGAATTGATGGATGATGGGGAATATAACGTTGCCAGCCACGTTAGTACAATTGTACAATTTTGGAATTCATTTCATTTATGATGCAAAGGTACAAATTGAGAATTTAGTGGAATGTTTACTTTAATTGCTTAAAGAGGCATACAAACTTAAATTGAATAGATAGTAAACTGATTGAGTGTAAAAGTATAAGCCCAATTGAAAGTATGATGTCAACAAAGGGGCTTTTAGATTCCGGAAAGATGATTGAATTGCGAACTATGACAAAAACTTTCCAATTCTTGTAAATAGATGTTTTCTCGTTTAGTTATGAGTTCAGAGGTCCGTCGTATTGCCTCCCGCTTAAAACTAGTGCCCGAGGCAAGTGCGTCTCGTGCCCACCATAGATCCGGTCTTGTTCGCTGGTTTATCGACATAATTATCGCTATCGTTATGATTATCACTACGCGGCAGTGTGAATTAGGCTTAACAGTGGTTTTCGATTTGAATTTTAAACAAATTTTATATCTAGTTTCTCGTCAAGTAATGTTAAATGGAGCTACCTCATTGTTCAGTAAGTCTAGCTATTAGTTTTACTTTACAAGTCCGAACGAAATGGGTAAACTTTACTTATATGTGGTTTCAGTTCTTTTTAAATGCTTATGAAATGTTTTTATTTTTTGAAGTCATCAATAATCGTTACAAGACAATTAATATTTTTCTCATCTTGAATAAAAATCATTTGTTGATTTTCATTTTTCTTAATCACAAAGAACAATCGCATTATGATCTTTATTTTTTTTTTTAAACAAGAATAAAAATGTTGAATTGATATCTATTTTCGTGGTCTAGAAATAAAAATCTCTAAATGATTTTCTTCTTTTTCAGTCGACATATAATTCATATTTTTGAATTTTAAAGTTATCAGTTAATAAAAAATAAAAATACAATGTGAAAATTTTACAAAATACCAAGTAAGTGAACACCATCACCCATTATCTTACACATCGCCATAAATCGTTTCATAATTGGAATCATAAAAATTACTTGCTGATTTATATTTGCCAACCAGAAAAATAAAAATAACTATAAAGAAAAATAAGAATTACGATATGTTTTTTATACGTATGTAATCAGGATAAAGAAAAATCAACAAATGATTTGTATTCTTGATGAAAAACATATTAATCATCTCATAACGATTGCTGATGGCTGCAAAAAATAAAAACCTTTCATTAGCAATTAACAGGAACTGAAGCCATATGCAAGTAAGTCTTAACTGTTTCGTACGGCGTTTTAAAGTAAAATTTTGAATATAATAAGTATGATATGATTTTTATAATATTAATCAAACATTTTGTATTTTTATTAGCAATGAATAGAGCAGGTGTAGAAGAAATCTTAATTAATTAATAGATATTTCTGTGTGATTTCTTCCACGAGAATTTGAAGAATAATTATTAATTACGAGCTCTGAGCGTACATAAAATTGAATAAAGTGTAATTTCAAAGTGTTTCTAAACTTAATATTAACTATGATATTTTTGTATAGTTTTATATTCACTATAATATAGGAAAATATTTCTGTTTTTCTAGTCGATTAATAAAATTATTAGGATTTTGCAAGAAAATATATACTTTAATTAGTATTTTTCATGCATATGGGTGCTTTCGTTAAGTATGAAATTGGAAATATATTTTCTATGTATCATCTATTCAATAGACCTAAAAGGTTCACATAAAATTTGATAATCACTAAAGCTAAGTAAATAATCGTATTTGTTTTCAAAAAATATTAAAAAAAAAAAAAATGAACTAAGTTTTCTAAACATCATTTATATATGTATGTATCTTCAGTTCAAATAAATTCAGTAAGACTTCAATATATTACTTTTAACCGTCTTTACTCACTAAATCCTTGAATCCTTAAAAAGTGCTATTCATGCTTTTTTTTATTTTGGGAGACAATAAATAATTTCTAAAAATTACAATTTGTCAATTTCTACTTCTACAAGTGCAAAGGAACTAGGATTTTAGATAGTTTATAACAAATATTGTGATAATTATTATTTCTTATTGTTTAAGTAAATAAAAGAAAATTAGAGTTATAGTTTAATTGGGAAGCTTTAATTTAGGTATTACATCCAATGAAGGCATATCACGGCTATAAAAAGTGTTTACAATATTTTTGCAGGTAAGGAAGGAATGGATTTTGATTGTTTGGTAAGAGCAAAGAAGATGGTCATGGTAGAAAATTTAATAAGCTTTTATGGGAAAAATTATAATGGAAGATAGTTTTAGTTGTATAAGTTACTAAGGAAAAATACAGAAAAAATGAAAATCTATTGATTATTGAAAAAATTTGTATAAGAAAAATTTATGAAAAAGCATTCTAGAATAATTCGGTTGCTCTATTTTGAAAAAAAAAAAAAAATCAACCAAAAGAGCTATTCACCTGCTTCTGTGCCATAGCCTGCATCTGTTGAAACATTTGCCTTTCTTCTTCTTTTCCTTTATTTTATTTTTAATGTTTTTTTTTGTGTTTATTTATTTTTTTCGGATTTTTTTTTTGAACATTTCCCATAATATTCGTAGATATAGGGTAGATAATAAAAAATTTATATTTTTAATAAATTTCTTCACAGAACTAAATAAAAAACACATAAAATCTCAAAAAGTCTTTAATAAATCTCACCCATTCCTTTTGTTTGCAACATTTCCAGAAGTTTTTTAATACTTTCATCACGTGCAATTAGAGTCTGCTTTTGGGTCTCTATTCGACATTCAAGATCTTTTATTGTTTCCCGTAGAATTCCTACTTCCCTTTGCATATGATCATTTTCACCGTAAAGTGCTTCCATTTGTTGTTGCATTTCAATATTTGGTTGACGCATTCTCATTCGTAGCTCTTCTTCTAGCTGTCGGACCAACATCGCTTGTTTCTAAAAATGTAAAAAGAAAAAAATGAAAAAATAATTTTTTTCATACTAATTTGAAAAATTATAGTTGTGCTAAGTTGAAATTAAATTAACAATTAATTATTGAGGGATAAAGAAATAAAGGTATCTTAAACAATATTTCTGATATTTTCCCCAAATTTCCGTCTTTAGTTTTTTACAGGGACCGAAATTAACATTATTTTAGATTTTTCAAACAAGAAAATCGCATAGAAATAATTTAAAATAAGTATAACCAATAAGATAAAAATTAAACCTTATTGGTTCATTTTTGATTATTATTTTTTGGTTATCGGATAACCATTATTTCACAATTTATTTTTTTACAATAAGAGTTATGAACGAACTATTATAATTCTTGTCAATAATAAGAGTTATTTTTCGAAGTTTAACCATGTATGCATGATCATGGGTTTCGCTCGATCATTACGGTAAGCTTTTTTTGCTTCAGGCGGCGGACGTCGTCAATGTGTTATAAAATTTATCGTGTGCAAATTTCATTGTCGTTTTATTTCGAAATTTTTTAATATAAGAAATCATATTAATAAAAATTATTTAATTATAAAATATGGCTGAGAAAGGTTATACATATCTTCGATATAAATATTTAGGTCCACGAAATGATGTTTATATTGAAGAAGAAGTCATAAACTCTAGAGATTTTATTGCATATGTGCATGATTTGGAATATACCTTAGATAATTGAAATATTGATATACAGGAGGCAGATAGAAAAGATATTGCTTGTTTTGTCGATGACTTCAAACAAAATGGACGTATTAGTGAATTGGCTGGAATTTTCGGTCTTAGTGTTAAATATGGTATTGAAAGCGTTTTCGGTGTACAATACCCTAATATGAGCAAACAAAAATTTACTTTTTCTCAGCATTTATTTGGATTACGGAAAAAGCATCTATGTAAAATTTTTCAACAAAATAAAACTAAAGCTAATACTAATTATAAAACGATTTCAAACAATCGGATGTTACAAAGCAAATATATGCAGTGTCCAGAAAGGACGGACAATATTATAAACAATTATTAACAGAGGGGCAAGCAAGTAATACTAATATAATAAATCGTGAACAAGTTATTCCAGACGATAATATTAATCAACATCAACCTGGACCAAACAAGCGACCTACCGATACCAGATCAGCCGAAGACAACGCAACAACCGCCAAACAACTCAGACCTAAGGACCTTGGTAGAGTTACAGGTACAGGCGAAGTCTCTCCTCTACTCACACCTGGTTCAGCTAGAGTTCTTGAAGACTTGCTTTGTAATATTGGCATTGGTGATATTTCTGAGGCTGCTCGCACGGGCTCTGCAGAAGAATCCGCAGTTGTACCAATAGATACGACAGAAAATATAAAAAGTGGGTCGGGCCTTGGACCTATTACGGAGGCGAGATCCAATGCGAGCAGATTAGGGGGAACTGTACTAAATATAACCTGGATTAGACCTAGTGAACCATCATCAGCAACAACTGTTATATTTAAAAAGAGTAGAATATTAATCTCATATGGATATATTACAAAAAATATTCAATTAGGCGATCCAGATTACGTCGAAAATATTACTACACCATTGGCATTAATACCAGTTGATTTTTTTCTATTTTATTTAACTCATTCAGAATTTGCCGCATTCCCTTTTGGAGCATCAATCATAGAAGTAACCTGTACAGTTACACCACTATGAACGAGAACTGCGTTTAATATGGGTACAACATTAAGTGGAACTGCAACATCAGAATATGTTACCACACGGCATTTTTTCATGGTATACTTTCAGTAGCCAAACTCAATTTATTTCGTAATTAGCGAAAATTGTTATACTGTTGGTTGATGTTAGGCCAGTGCGTAGACTTTTTGTTACACAACTTCGTGATCACTGTCGCCGTGGGCTAGTTTAGTATGCACACAGTGAATAACTGTCACCCAAAAAACTCATGTTTTATATCATTATTCATCATTATAAATTCCGAGGAGGCAGTGTGATATGTGCATTTATTATAAGGATATAGAAAATATCAACGGTACTGGGCTCCTCCAATTTGGAGTGAAAGGGTGCAGGAAAATTTCACTTAATGTTTGATGAACTACAATCCTTTCCTGAAAAATTCTTTGGATATTTCCGTATTTACTAGAGATCTTAAAACCTGGTACAATTTATCAAAGTACCAATATTCGATCATCAATTGAACCCGAAAAGAGATTTCCTGTAAGTCTAAGGTCTATAAAGAATTTTTTGGATATTTCAACCCACATTTTAATCTTTAAATTGCTATCAGAGTATACCTTCAAATTTTTGTAGTATAGGGGTGGTCTCATTTGTACTTCTTGTATTAATGCTTCATTATTTATATCTTCTTCTCACACTATCGTTACAGTGACCATTCCTCAAGCAGACGCATAAGTTTCATACTTATGTCTCCAAAAATGGCAGTCAAGCGGCAACAATAATGTTAGCAATGCATGCACATTCATATAAGCTTGAAGGTGCGATGATAGTTTTGCTACTAAAAAGTCACAGTTTCGTAACAAAAATTCTCCAGTACGCGATAGATCTTAACATACTTTACGTTATTAGTCCTGTTGATAACCCAAAGTATTTTAGAAAATAATTTCTGTTAGGGAGGCCCCTATCCTAAAGGGTCTAGGGCCTCCACTTGGCTAAAGACGTCCATGAGCACAGCGCAGCGGACTTCATTACGGTTAATCAAGACTCCGGAGTCTCGACTACATAAAAAAGAATATTTCACACGTATTGCACACTTCTATTAAGTAAAAATCCTGTTAAATTATTGATTTATCACAATATCGCTAACTCAAATCAGAATTCTTCTTCTTCTTCTTCTTCCTCGTTTATTGGTTATGATCCAGAACTGTGGGTTCGATACGCGAGCTAGAGTTCCTTCACAATGACATGACCCTATGGGGTCATAATTGTATTGGTTTTATTTTTGTTTAGTTGTTATGTTTAGGTCGAAGGAACACAAGTAAGTTTCATGAAATTGAAACTACCGTTACCGAAGGCACGGTTAATTCACTCCTTTTCATAAAATATGAAATGTCAGAAATGTTGAACTGACGCAAAATAGGCAGTAGGTCCTCTTGTCACATCTCCCCCCTCACCCCGACCATAAGGTCTTACTGTCATTAAATTGATTAAACACGTTAACTGTATTCGCACGATACACCGCTTCCTTATTATTTATTTATTCAATACAACAATGAAATTCGCCATTGTGATAGTTGACGAAATTTCACTTTAGTTCTACGAGCCAGGAAGAAAATGGCAATCATAGCATTGGATATTCGCATTCGACAGTAAACCAACCAATGTTAAGTGTTCATGAAGCATCCTCACGTAAATGATTATTTAATTTTTGGGACATACGGATGTGTTGCTACAGTTCGACTGAAAGATCATCGTACGGCGAATACTGAGTTGTACACCACAGTTTATATTTGACGAAAAATGATTCACTCAACATGCAGTTTCGGCTCAGCACCTTTTCTAAATAATAAAAAACGCGCGGATATAACAACAATCAAGCGATCACTGCTTGAAGTCTACAAAATTCATGTTTCTGAGGAGACTGTGGAACGGTGGACTCAATGCTTCCAGGATTCGTTCAAGTATAATTCAAAAGTGTGTAGAGCACAAAGGCGGCTATTTCGAAAAATAATGGAAATAGAGTAATTAAATATTTCTTATGTTTTCTTTGTCATCCGCAAATCTTAAATATCTACCTCCATACTAATTAAATGTAAGTACGGAGGTGCACATGCGCAACTAGTTATTTTTCGAAAAAAATATTCCTCTCTTTTCTATGGAAAACCGAATTAATGGTTTTTTTTTGTTGAGAAGTTCCATCGCTGTTTAAGTATCCAGTCTTACTAGTTCAGTTAATAAACTCAAAGAACAAAATCAAACAACATTTGGTGGCGTTTAGGCTTCGTAAGTATTTTTGAATTTTGATTTTAAATGGCTGAGCTATCTGAAGGATTTTCTAAATAAGAATGCAAAGATCACAAAGTAATAAAAACCTATTGACTTCGATTTTTTTTTTTAATTCTTAATATCAATTCAAATCAATAAATCTTACCTGATTTTCACTACTCAGCAGCTTCAGTTGATCATTTATGAGGCTGTACTTGGCACTTTCCTCTTTGCGTAAGGCTCTCTCCTTTTTGAGCTCTGGTGACCAAAATGTTTTTATACTGTGCATTGAACTACCTAACTTTTGGTTTGTTAATTCAAGCTCACGTTTTAGCTGGCCGAGTTCACGTTGCAGATCGGAGTTTTGATGTTGTAAGTCACCCAGGTACGTTCGATCCCCAGATGACATAGCTAAAATAAATTTGAAAATAAAATTAAAAATTATTCTAGGTTCAACCATTCGAAGGAAGAAAAAAAATTTAGTGATTAATTGATTCTACAAACCCATGGGATTTGGACTTTGTCTCGCTGATCGCCCGTAAAGTTCATCTTCGAGATAAAGGCCACGTTCTAACGAGCGATCTCTAGAGCGATCCCGTGGCTCACGAATTGGAATGAACTCACGATCATGCGGGTCAACTAAACCACCTCTATCTAAGGATTGATATCGTGTCCCTATTGTGTAAATGAAGAAATTGTTGTTTTTGTTTCTTTAATAAATAATATAATTTTCTATTTAGCAAATAAATTTTAATTTTTTTTTTATATAACTGTAGATAGTATGTGTGCACATATATATTCCCATATATACTCACTCGGATAATCCATTGTATGTGACATTGGCGGCCGGCTAGCACTTCGACTCCTATGATGGCCACCACCTGCTGGGCTTGTTGGCTCATCCATGTCTCTATAATATGGACTACCCATAGCTGCAATAGAATTATGATGATGATAAGAGGATGAGGAATGGGGACCGTAGTGCAGAGGGGAGGAATTGCCAGAACGTGTTTGACGTAATTTTCGTCCTAAAAATTTAAAATTAGAAAAAAGAAAGTAATTTGTGTCACAAATAAAAATAGATGGTTTTAGAAATGTGTTTAGTTTAAGTAGTAAGTATAGTTAAGAAATAGTTTGAGAAGAGTAAAGAGAGAGAAAAGAGAGAGAGAGAGAGAGATAGAAATAGAGAGATAGAGATTGTGGGCGACATGCAAGATTCATTGATCAAAGGAAAAACGAACAAAAAATTAATTTTAAAAAGTTGTAAAAAACGACTGATCTGTGTCATTGTGTGTAAAATTGTAAAGATTTTTTCTGTTAATATATTTTTCATAATTTAACAAAGGAACCATCCAATTGGACGAAGAATATGCAATTTTAACTGAAAATCTTCCATTACTGGTTAAGTAGATAATGGTACATTTTTATAATATTTAGTAGATCACTTTAGGATTAAGGGGGTTCCAAGATGGTAATTAAAATTATTCGACAGATATAAATATGTCCAAAGACTCTTAATTGTAAATATTTTTTCTAGCTAGGAGAATTTATCCGGGTTCAACCAAGGTACTGCAAGAATTTAATTTTACCATCGGTATATGCTGACAATATAACACAAAGGTCTGCAATAGTAGTAATAAATAAGTTTTGATGAAAAAAAGATAATAAAAGCAAAAGGCGAGCTTTGTTGTATGACATATTTTTATGGTACCTACTTTTCAATTTCTCAATCCGCGTCGTAAGACAGACACAATATCGAATTTGTTAACCTAACAGGAGTTATCATTAAAGCATAGGCTAGTGGTCAATAGTGTACAATGTCTTAAATGGAATTCATGCTATGTTCAAGGAGGTAGGACAGCACTAGCCCTCACGATAGTGCATACAACAGCACTTTATGTGCATATGACCACTGAAGATCCGAAAAGAATGTTTTTAGTAAGAAATCTAGTAGACGATAAACAAAAAATCAATTCCCGAGTCTATGCTTAGCATATTCTGGAGAAGTGAAAGGTATGAATCAGGTGGGCGAGACGTGATGAGGGTGACATACATACATATTTTAAGTCCCTGACAAAACCGGTGTAAGTAACGATGCCAGCAATTTCTTCCTTTATCTGTGATCTGGTGCTCCGTAGGGATCAATATTCGGACTCTTGATTTTCATTATTTTTATAAATGATCGGCGTCACACTGTAGAGGATGTTAATATTCACCTATATACTGATGACATACAGACTTATACTTCAGTAGACCTATCGGTCTGATAGGAAATTGCTTTACTCGAGTGAATAGTGATCTAAATAACGTACACCAACAAGCACAACCATCTAACACTCAATTCAAGTAAATCTTATTACATCATTATCAAAAGAACAAGATCATTCTGTGTTTGGTTTGGTCTGACAAAAATCTATGAATAATTATAAATTCATCCCTAATTATGTAAGCTTATTCATTGGTAACATATATGGAGGATTCAGGATTATGTCCAGAGGAATACGGTCAAAATTGATACAATGATTTAGATTTATATATGACCTTCGGAGGATTGATCTCCTCTTAGATATCGTTTGCTTATTTTAATCAGGCAATTCGATTAAGTATCGCGATTATAGCGAATATCTTGTTGGTACTCATTCCTTACACATGTCAGAGATGCTAATCAGAGATCGCTCTTCCTTCAGTTCCTTCAGTTGGCATGAAAAATCAGTTTTATATTTATCTACTTTCCTTTATACTTTACATTATTTTTTATATTATTTTGTACTTTTTTCCTCGTTTCCTATATTTTTTTTTTCTTGGTAATTATGTGTTTATATGTTTCTAATGTTTTTGTTCTAATACACTGTATAAGCTCTCGGTTTAGTTTATTTGAGCTTAATACTAATTCATTATTAAGTCCAAATTATATTTTAAATTCTCTCAATTAGAATTACTAATATAAAATTGCAGATCTTGTGTGACGGCGGAAAGGACGCATGTGATATCTTGCGAGAAACATAATCTGACCTTTCGATCATAATTAGGTGCAGTTGATGAATGTCGCATGCACATGAATAGTCTTACACATCCTAGTACATTGGGCAGCTACAAGATTACAGGCTGTAATCTCTAGTCCTTCCAGACTAAAAGGATGGATGCTACTTCCTAATGGTCCCTGGTGGGAGGCGGCTTATGTATAGATAGCACGTACAGGATTAAGCCCACATGATGTAACTAGACCCATGTTATTAAAGGAAAATCTAATAAGAGTAACTATGTCCTAATGTAATGGCCTGTGATTACGAAGCCATATCAATTAGGTAGACTATATATATAATTTAGTGCTACAAAATCGGTTGTCCGTTTTCTACCCCGATAAGGTCCCTTGATGGTAGCAACGTGGTGGCTAATGGCGGCCCATATCGGCGGCAGAGAGATATATTTTCGAGTCTTGCATGATATAGGAAGACATCCTCCTTATCACAGGAGATGTCACTTTGTACGTACAATGACCTGGGATAAGAAGGTTTGGTGGTCTACATAATGTATGCTCAGATATTGGACTTTCGAAGTGGAGTTGCACTTTAACAACCGGCTGCCAGAACCCGAAGAATGGCATAGATATAAAATAGGTCTAGCTTCTACTAGAAAGAATGCTAAGCATACACTGGCCCGACTAGTACTCAGTGGGACAGCAATGTATCTAGATGTTGTATGTACTATTAAATTTATATAAAAAAATATATTATTTATTATTATATATGCACTAAGTATACTTCTCATATGATTTCATTTGAAATCCAAAAATAACTAGTTATTATACTTAAACTTTGACCTTAAGAGTAACCATTTATGAGGGGGGCTTTCAAGCAATTCATAATTCCTATAAAGGAGGAAAATTCAATTTCCCTCATGCTCTACAATTCACTTCAAATGCAGATCGAAAAGGGGAGTATGTAACTTAGTAACACAGCAATTCACCAAAAAGGATTCATTAAATTGAAGTGATATTTATAGGGTCTTTGTTTAGCTAGATTTGCCATGTAATGGCGTCTTGAGTGCACAGTAAATTTCTCAATAATAACATCGTATATTTTTTCCCAGATTAATGCTTTTATGGGAAGAGGCATATAGGAGAAACTATATCATCGTAAAAACACATGTATATATATAGATATAACTACATGTATGTAAAAGCTTTCAGTTAAATTCATTATCTTTTGGAAAAGTATAAAAAATTTTGTCACTTTCTTTTTTTTTTTCAATTCACTCAAACTTGTGTTTCCAATTAAATTTCCTTCGTTAAAAGCACCCTTCCGGGTAAACCAGTGTTCAATTTTTAAATAGAATTATGAAGGAAAATTACCAAGATATGATTTTTAATCAGAGACTTCCGCTCCTGGGACTAACTAACTTAATTGGGCACTACAAGCGTGTAATTTCCTGTCTCGACCGGATGGTTCTTGATTCAATATTAACACAACTTCAGCAAATTTTGGATATCGTCAGGCATCTAACGCAGTGACTAACATTTATACATAGATAATTGCGATAAATTTACATCGTTTCACATTATTTACTGCTGAAGCTTCTCAAAGTGTTTTCTTGGTAGATCTTTTGAACATAACCAAAAACCAAAATAAATAAACATTAAAAAATAAGAAAATAAAATAATTACAGAAATGAAAATCAGTCACATGCGCATGCGTGATGTTAGTAAAAAAATTATTGTTTAATTAATTTTGTCCAAAAATTTTGATTCTTTTTTTTTTTTTCAAAATAATTTACATATTTACATAAATTGCATTTTGAATAATTTTCTTTAATTAATATCTTAGCAAAAGTATTTTTATTGTTGTTTTTTTTGTTTTTTTTTTTTTTAATTATTAAAGCCACTAAAACGATTACGAAATGAAAAATTGCAAGAAAGGTAAAAGGGAAAATGATACTCACCTAGAGGGCTGCTTCTTCCGTAATCTCGAGATGGTGAACGATCCACGGTTGGTAGTTCTGTTAAACGTCTTGAACGACCTGGACTACGTGTGCCGGAACTAACAGCGGGTATTGGATTGTAATCGTCGCGAGACATAATATACCGCGGGTAGTCCGCGGCAATTTTCTCGTTTCACCTGAAATTATAGAAAGGAAAGATTTTAATTTTATTTATGGTTATTAAAAATAGAAATTTCGATATGAATTCTTAAAAAACAAAAATAAATAAATAAAAAAACTATCGTAGTAATTTTAAAATTTCTTAAAAATATTTTAATTTAAAAAATTGTTTGACTGCTGTAATCAGTGAGGAAAATGCCGTGCATGTTCCAAAGTCAGGGCTTTGCTGGATAGGATGGAGCCGCCAAAATATTCAACTGCTACTAATTTTTAAATAGCGCTCTTGATACAGATTTCTGTTCAAAGACTTGAATTGGAAAATGAAATGTGAGAACTCTACTCTCTAATGGATAACTGAATGAAGTCTTGTGAGAAATAAACCAGAATAATGTAGCGATTTTGGGACTAAACGAAACCAGATGGCATGACTCTGCATAGATGAGTAATCCTTAAATACTCTTGTAGGCTATTAGCAGAAAACTTCAGGAGATAGTATGAAACATAATTTTCACCAAAAATCTTAAGTCCAGTCATTAATAAGACTGGATATAGCCTTTTTGGTAAAAATTATGTCGCAATTTTTATTGGGTGTTAGGGCTTCCACATAACCTGCCCACGTGTCTCTATTAATCGAGTTTGTTCTTTAGTTTTTTGGTTCGTTTTTATTCACTATGCTAAGTAATAAGCCTATAAAAACTGTCCAATTAGGAGAATTCATCGCGTTGGAGTAGATTATTTGGTTGTTGTCATAGATTTTTTGGGTTGATACTTTGCAAATATTACTATTAAGACCTCGCTTCCATGGAGTACGTACTTTGATGCTTCTGAAAGAGGGAGGTGAGAGAATTTTACGGTGATAGATAATTTAAGAGAGGAGAAGCTATAATAGACGAAAAGAAACTGTGTAAGAGAAAAGCGTTGGACCATATTGAGTTAGAATTTAAACCCACAATTCATGGAATGGTACTCAGCAAGTTTTGTCCAGACTTAGGAGCCCTGTGTTGTTATTGGAAAGCATTCATACTACAGATGTAATTCATTTGGAATTGCATGTACGACAGGAAGAGCAGATTTTGTTTTGCAACTGAAATTGGAAACAATAATGTAGAAAGCTATTTAAAACTGCTTCATAAATGCTTCGACTGTAGTACCGCAGACAATGAATCTAGATAATAAATCAGCCGTGATTACAGTAAAATTTATTCTCTAGCGACCAAAAGTTTCGTTCTAGTAGCCACAAAGCTTTGATGAGAAAAATTAAGGAAATAGATGTGTCAGGATTTTTAAGGTTTTTAATACAATTTTAGAGGATCTTTGGTGTCAAGAGAGGTCTTAAGTATTTTTATGGATTTTTCATAGTATTTTATGATTTTTATCTATGAAATTATTGGGGAAGGTTTATTGTTGCTTTGACGGCCAGGTTAGATTAAGCCATATACGGGATATTTTGTATGAACATGTACATAAGATTATTCCTGGTAAATGTAAAAGTACTATCTGTGTCGAAAAAATTAAGAAAATTAAGTTTTCCTCATATGCACTTACTTACTTGTTACAATTTTTTGCCCAGAAGAGTTTTAAGACGAAGAGTTTACAAGACACTTTTATATAAGCTTTAGGTCGCATGAATCTGATTCGTTCTTCACTATGCTATTTACGACTATCAAGACATTGAAGAATATTTAGTATGCAATATTCTGCAAGATAAGCTACTGCAAAACCTTTAATTAAATTTTTCGCATCTTTCTGTCCACTCACTATCAAGGGATATAGCCCAAGAGTGGCTTTTATTTTGCTTGAGTCACGCCGGAAGAAGTGCTTAACGCAGTTTTCTCAATAAAGTTAAACTCATTAGGTATATTGATGACATACCTACATCGTGATCTTATAAAAATACGTATACCAAAAATGTTGTCCTTAGCTCAAATTTCACCGAATATACCGAACTATTACGATTTTATCATTTTACCAATTGCTCACAATTGTGAGCTTCATAATTATTTGAATAAGTTTCAGTCTGTTTTCTGGTGCAGAAGCACAGATATACTACAACTGTTCTACTGAAAGTCATTGATGTCTTTCGTGTGACACTCGAATATTGACATGATACTTGTTCTAGGTCTACTACTTTTCCAAAATATTGCATTCTATAGATCACTAATTGCTTATCAAAAAAATAAGTAACTAATTTTAGTTTTCCAACTTCGGCATTAATATTATTCAGTTTAATCATTTTGGTCGATATCAGCAAGTCACATGTAAAGGAAATTCGTCTTCCTTTCTACCAAACATTGGTGGGGTACCTTAAAGTTCGATACTGGGTCCATTATTATTTTCCCTTTTTTATTAGTGACGTGTCGAAAGTTATTATCAATGCTCAGTATCACCAAAAAGCTGATGACTCAGAAATTTACATATCAGGAACAGTTGCGTATACCGAATAAGCTTCGCTTGAATCCTATCAATTTTAATCAATTACTAATTTTAATCTATAAGTATAGACTGGATATGTCTTCACTGCCTCGTGATGTACTCAAAAATGTCATCCTACCATATTGCGAAAAGGTATTGACTCTGGGAATTATTCTCAATAATACACTTTCTTGGTCCAGTACGGTATCTGTGTATGGAACTCTGCATAAGCTCATTGTTTCGGCCTCCTACACTCCACTTTTCACCAAGATGATGTTGACTAAGTCCATAATAGTACCACTTTTTACTTATGCCACTGAAATTAGATCCAAATCTGATTATGTAGGTATCTGGTGTTAACTTCTCGGTCACTGAGAAACGTTATTTTGCTCGGACTATCAAAATATGATGGAATTAGAGTTTTTTACTTTTATTTTTAACGTTTCTAAATAAAATCATAAATACAAGAGAAAAAAACAACAGCCTCGTCCGGGGTTTGAAACCGGGAATGTCCACTTTCCGAGTTACTGCTCTTACAAATGAGCTAAACAGACAGATGACTTTACCTCTTGCATATATTAATTTGTGTCCAGCGTATTACGCCACGTTTTGCTTTTAGCTGGTATTAACCAGTAACAATGAAAGCGCACAAATAAACTGTTAATTTCAATTTTATTTAGTTCTTACCTTGCGGGAATCGAACTTGCAATTTACAGATGGAATGAGAATTTTTAAGACAGACTTTTATTTTTACGATTCTACGTCAAACAACGGTTTTTTTGATTCTACAAATTATGAATTCGATTCCCGTAAGGGATCAAAATAAATAAAATTGAAATTGACCGGTTGTTTTTCTCTTGTATTTAATAATTTGACATAGAATCGTAAAAATAAAAGTTTTCTAAAAAATTCTCGTTCCATCTGTGACCGATTCTACAAATTTGATGTTGCTAAGACAAAGCGGCGTTGGTATGAAGTTCAAGAATATTTTGTTTGAACACATTTCCATAATATGTAACTAAATTGTTTTTTTTTTTTTTTTATTTTATGATATTTCTTCTGTTTTTAAATATGAGTTTAATTAAATTAAGTAATTTTATCAATATTTTAAACTGATTCATTGTATTTTTCCTCCTTTCCTTACGTCAATTAATTTATATCTTTTATAAACTATACTAAAGTCTAGCAAAAGCAAGAAAATGGCGGCTGATAATGTACTCGCTATGGATTTTTCTATAATACCGTGGTTTTTATAATCATTCCGCTTAAATAGGTCCACTAGCTAGAGTTTTCTAAGAAGTACTTACTTTTTTTCAATTATTTTTCTGCAGTTAATCAATTTTGAAAACCAACTGAATATTTCTAAATTACAAAACGAAACCACATTATATCGAAAAAGTAAAAATCCCAGAAAAATTATTGGAATAATTATCAACGTTAATAAATTAAAATGTTATTTTAATTGCCAAACAATTTTAAAGGCCATCAGAGGAGTAGGATAGGAATAAAATTTGTGCCTTCTAAATGCTTATGAAAAGTAATGAAATTTTTATAAGGTAGGCAGTCCATTTATGTTACTGATTAATAAAAATTATTTATTCTAGTAATAGTACGCCAATAAAAAAAGAGGAAATAAAATCAACATGAATATATACTTTTACTAGCCATTTGATTAATACAAATTTAATTTAATGTGTGTATTTTAGTACTCTTCTGATAGAGCAATAGAGGGCCATAATTAAATTTGTATTATTTAATGCAAATTTAACGTAAATATAATAATTATAACTTTAGGTGAGCTCCAATCCTCTCCAACGAGATTATATTAACACGCAAACTAAATTAAAATAAATTTTAATTAAATACCATGATGAATACTGGCTTCAATGTATTGACAATAAAAAAAATCTGAATCTGAAAATGTTTGGGGTGTATGTACTGCGTAATATCTGTCCAAGGAAAAAAACTGATACAACTTTTACAAAAGACCTTAGCGCTCCAAATCTTCTAATTTGCCCAGGGGCAGAGATAGATTTGTTTTTTATTAAAGGTAACATAAAAGAATATGTTAGCTAGAACTCCAAAAGGAGAACGCCATCAATTACGGTTGGCACAGCACAGCAACCGTAGAAAAACGATAACATCAAAACGCAAGGACTAAAGATGAAGAGATCATCAAGAGAAACAAAACCAACCTAAAGAGGAAAAAAGCGTATATTTGACTTGACTTGACTTGACTTGTGATACTGATTCACATGTAAATTCTTAAAGAAGTAAATGTCATCAAATGTGAGCAAAAAAAAAGCATAAAGAAATAAATTCCAAATATTTGTAAAATGCAGAAAAAGAAATATTCCGTGTTGGCAAAATAAATAGGAACGATCGTAATCACCTTTCTCTACATATATAAGAAAGTGTTACCGAGTGAAGGCAAATCAGGATCAGACAGAAAACCAAGTACATATATCTACTTAAAGTCCTGCAGTGGTCAAGAAGGATACGAGAAATCTATAGGTATGAGTCGATTACCTCCGTAAGAGATATGGCCGCTAAAGTGAGAATATCAAAATCTACGATTAAGAGGGTTAAAAAGATTAGTAATCCAAAATCAGATCAAGTTCAAAAAGTACCCGACCATTCTAAGGATAAGTAGTAAGGGACCCATAAGAGAGCCCGCAAGTTGTATACATTATATCTATACGAATTTGATTGATGTATCTCCTGAATGATGAATCTACGTTAAGTCGGATTTCATTCAATTACCCGGGCAAGATTTTTATATTGCTATGAAAACCAAACACTTTTTCTAAATTTCCAATGTATTAAGGGCAGGCTCTATTCACCTGACTCAAGATTGAATATCCAGGCATTCGTAAAAGCATCTATAGTCTCTCCCTTTTATTTCTAATCATTTTGGGTTTGTTTTACCGAAATCAGGTGAATCCATTAAACTGTCTAAAATTTAGCCATATCGAAATATAGTTGAGTCTTATAAAACAAACACTGAAACAAAAAATCCAAAAAAATTCTATTAACTTCAAAAGTAAGTAGATAAAGCAGAGCCTATCGGAAATCAGAGAAAACACTGTAAAATACCTGATTAGAAGTCTGAAGAAAAAGGCTACGAATTTTTATACTACGTTATTATATTATTGTTAATGATAGGCTTCAGATAAACACATTTCTAAGACAAAACATAAATCCATGATCCAATTCTAAAGATGCTCTTCAGCATTCTAACACAGATATCGTCTACATACAAATAAATATACAGACAAAAAAAAACTTCATGTCATCTTGACAACATTGTTAGACACGAAATAAAACTTTTCCATGATTTGTCGCAAGAGTAATTCTCCATGTTCAGCAGCAGACTGAAAATTTCGAAAAACTCAAAGTTTCCATTATCTTAAATGTTAAGGTAAAGTTTTGTGTTACAAAGAAATACGTTTCCGGTACTAAAGATGACATCTGAAGACATGACTGAGTAGTGTAGACAATTAACAGAGACTTATGTAGATGCTAAACTTCTGAAGTAAACAAATTTATCTTTTCTCAAAGTTTTAAATGTTTAAACTGATTTTTATTGTAAAGTTACGATAGAGAGGAGGAGTTGATGAAACTTTTGCAAATGACCGCAATTGTAAATGAATCAAACAAGAAGAAAATGCATAACAAAATAAAGCCTTTATAGTTGCTGGAATAGAATTTTTGTAGACCTAAGCATTTAAGCTTTCCAAATTTAACCACATCTAAGAATTTCAATACATATTTGAAAATAAAGAGCCAAGTCCTAATTCCTAGGAAATATTTATGGAGACTTTTTTTCTTCTGGTTCTTGTGCCCTTTTCAAGTGTAAAAGGTCAAACAAAGCCGAAAAAAAACAACAGGAATTTCTGTTGGCAATTTGAAGGTTTTGGTTAGAAAATAAATTTTGTTAACATAAATTAGTCTTTAATTTTTATAGGCACTTTTACTGTTTTTGTCTTATTCATTTTACATCTGAGAGTGGTCCAAAGAGCACGAAAGGTATTTTCCAGCGTTGTGTTCGAATGCAATAAATGTAGCAATCTTTAGGAGAGAAAATAATGAAAAGAGATCTTCTATCCAGTACGTCGCAGGTCTATATTTTTTCCGATAGATGATTTTCTTATATAAATTGACTAATGGAAGTCAAGAGAACGTAAATATATGACTAGTTTATTTTGGACGCCTTGTTTCGAAATGGCAACGCTGGGTTTTACTGATTGATAATTACACAAAAACTAAAAGTAATTGAATTTTATTATTTTATCATTAAAACACATGTTTATTATTAAATATTATTTAAACCTATTAAACATAACTTTTTTTTAATACTTTTGTACGGTATTTCTGAAAAAAATTTAGGCATAATAGATATGGCCAGTGATTAAGCCCATTGTAGCGCATTGTCTCATATGCTGTACCTTCATAATTACATAGGCTCCTCCGGTCCAGTTCCCTTAGCTTAGCTCCCCAAAGTGATTGCAAAAGTAGATTGCAATATGGCGTCTGAACTCTAGCTGTCATATTTCAGGTTGACCAACTCTATGCAAGTGCCATTCATTTTGAATAGATACATCCATCCACTAGCTCCGCCATTTCTTTCCTCAATTTTCCATACGGTAGAGACTCACATTCTAGTCCATGCGATCAATACAACACATAGGTATATTTGTTATACTCGCCGGTAGCACATGGTAGGGCCACATTGATTTCCACTTTTTGCCTCTTCGAATATCTCAGCACCTTTGAAGTTGGATTCATATCGCATGATGTTGATGCTATGTTTACAACAGCATTATCAACCCATTCCGTTAAGCATGTGTTTCTGTATTTGAATTTTCTCCCCTACGGCTTTTTACGTAGATCCTTTTTGTGGGTAAGTGGACATCTGTTCGGTTCTGATAAACAGTTCCCATTGCATTCTATCCACAAGATTTCAAATAAGGCAATACAGAAAAACTAGTAAACAGTCTATCGAAATAAAATGTGAATGACAACTGTTGAAAATTAGGCTTAAAATCATGGATCATATTCAAAAGTGACACTGTGCACTTTCCCAATATTTCCTTACACACAGTATTTGATTGTGGATTTTTCTTTTGGAGTACAAAATCACCAAACTTTGTAGCCAAAGCGCATATGAACTATTTGCATATGTGACGACCATAATAAGCGAAAATGCTTTCATAATAAGAAAGATTCTATTCAGGACGAAAATGCTTGAGGATAATTGACTGCAAATAATCTGCATGGGTCGCAATTTCCACATTTGATCACCGTCAATGCCTATTTCGTGTCTATCTTCAAAATGAAGAAACTACAATATTTTTGGGCATCGATGATTTTGCAACCACTTCATCTCGAAGATCTTCGCTAGTACTCCAAAGCGTCGTGATACGGCTTTGATGACTATAGCTAAGCTAGTCATGAGGAAGATTCCAATAAAAACTTTAAGCTCCTTGCCAGTAATATTAGGATTCGATTGTGCGTAAAAAATAGCATATTTTTCGGATTTATCACAAATGTGCTGCAGAGTAGCGTTGTCAAAAATCTTTTCAAATTGCATATTTGCTTTGAATCCATTGCAATCTTCGTAATTAGCAGGTGGGAATTTTAGTATAATTGCTGACGAATTGTCTTTTACCTATACAAAATTGTTGTTTTAATCAGAATGTAGGACTGACCATGTAGTTTTGTTGCGCTTACTTTATATAAACCACTAATTGCAAATGAAGTGGATGGTTTAATATCAGACAAATTTTTGAATACATCAACAAAAATTTCATCATCTATGCCTATTTTATGCTGTGGCTCCCCCAACATTTTTTTTTTAACAATAGCAATAACAATAATTATTTATTTAAGTACAAAGATTACAAAACTTATTGTGTACAAAGTTAATTGAGAAAAAAAAATTATAGATGTACAAAGTTAATTGAGAAAAAAAAATTATAGAAAAATAAAGTACATATATAATGAATAAGAAAAAATATAAAATTAAAAAGAAAAAGTATAAAATGAAAAATAAAAGTAAGATTAAAAATAAAAAGCAAAAGCAAAAACTTAGTTAGTTTAAAAAAAAAACAAAAAAAAACAGAAAACAAGCAAGAACAAAAATAAAATAAACTACACTGATTTAATACAATAAGAAAAAGAAGAGAGAGTAATATCTTACAGAGAGGAGATAGAAGATAGATAAAAGAGATATAGACTAAAAACTGGGAAACACTCATACTGCAAAAAAGTTTTACCAAATATTTGATGATTTTATAAGCTCTGCAAAACTTCTGCCGATATTCTTGTATTGAGCATCACATGATAAAATATTCCACTTGCGAATGCTTTGGAAAAAGTAAGAATGCTGTCCATATTGCGATCTGCAACGAAGGATCAATAATTTCTTACGTCTAGTGGATTGCAAGAAATTCAGTTTTTCGAAAAGATACGATGGTTTCCGATTGTATATCAGTTGATGTATAAAACTTTTAATCTGCGTTGAGTTAAGTAGTCTTCTAGAGGGCAACCAAGCAAGGTCAATATGTGACTGGTCCGAGGCAGCCTAAATACCTAGCGTAACGCATCATTGTATGCAACCAGGAGTCTTCTATGACACCCTGTGTCCAGAGATGAGAATATTATGCTACCATAGGTAAAATGAGGTATTACAAAGGCTTTAACCAATTTTTTTGCATATGAAGCGAAAGTAAGCTAGAAGTCAGCCACTGCCGCCGTAGACACCCATATAGTTTTCGAATTGTAGCACTGATATGGTTGCAATAGGAAAAAATTGAATTAAGCTCAAAATCCAGGCTCTTCGCAGAATCCACATAGGGAAGTCTGGTGCTATTTATAATTACTTGTGGTAAATTATCAGTTACAATGTCTTTTCTATAGATCGCCAGACAGTTTTATTTGACAGGATTTAGTTCTAAACTATTTTGTACAGACCAATCATACACACGCTGGAGATCTTCATTCAGTCTACATCTGCACGTCGTCGGCATACAGGTGTATTACAGCGTCATGGATTTCGTTGGTCAGTTCATTTATATAAAGACTGAACAATAGTGGGCCAATTTTAACAGCAAAAAACATGTAGAACTCTAATTCTAACGTACGCATAGCTTTGTACTATAGTGAAGTGTAACCCCATGCGTAAGTTTTTTCATTAGGTAAGTTTTCTTAAGTATATCTTTCGAAATTTCGACATTTTATAATATTTTCGAATAAGTTCTAGCGAAAGTGTAGCTTTTCTACTCTACTCCGAATAGTGGTTGTCATTTTTTTACTCTTCTATAAATACTGGCAAGAAGTTCCTCAGTTTATAATATAAAATAATTATTATTTTATTTTTATGTTAACTTAAGGAGAAGTAATTTGTTTTTCAGTTTTTGTTAAAGCAATAACAGTTATTTATAGATTGCATTGTTTTTTTTTTAATATTTTGAGGTTTACTTAGATTTCTAGAAAGAAATTGGGGTCACTGCTGACCCCCTGTGCCCACTTGTATGATTTTGCTAGAGCGCCTACTGAAGGGTTAATGAGTAATTTTGTAAAATAGGTCTAATAAGGCCCACAGCAATAGACCGTGGGCCTCATTACGCTACCACACATATATTCCCAAAGAAACTAATGTTCCTATATTGGATAATTTCTGTGACATTATATGTGTTTCAGAGAATGAAGACTGTTTGGATTTACTCAGTTGCAGATGAAAGAATTTATAACTAATGTTGTTGGGGGCTTTTTTATCTCCATTGGGGACTAAAAAGGCACATCCTTAGTTTTTTTGGAAATTACTAAAAATAAACGAGTTGGTTGATTTTCTTATAGTGAATTAGTTTCTGCGGTTCGGTGTTAACACCGCCACCGAACCTATCATTCTCGTACTTTTTTCTTCATTACTGGTATGGTGGGAAGAAAAACGTCGGTGGTTTCAGCGACTCCCAAAAAAGAATTCACTATTAGTTTTAGCAAGTTTAAAGGGAATCATTGGGCTGATTAGATTTTGAAAAAGTTAATTTTTGCTTTGGGCCTTATTATGCTGTGGTAGTTTAATAAGGTCCATGGAAAAGGTTTTATAAAACTGAATTATTTTTTAAATATTTACTTCTGTTATAGTTTTTCTATTTTTTTTTTTTAGTTGTGCAAATAAATAAACTTCACCGAATACTTGCTTTTGTAGTTCCATTTCACCAAATACATGATTTATTGCACTTTCAAATTAGGTGGGCCTTATTTACCGCAGGTATCTTAGACAATTCTTAGGAGATTTACCCATTAGTGTCTAGCAGTTTTAGAATAGTCGGGGTTGAAATGTTTCCATTTAAGCAACTTTAGCATATTGTATTGCAATAGCATAACCTAAAAGATCCCTTCCAATGCATTTCTCAAATTCAAATCAGTTTTTAATTAATTAAAGGAGCGGATATTGAATTTAAAAGAATCTTGTCTTTTCTGAATTGTTTGCAGCGCGCCTTGTGTGCTCAAAAAAATATCGAGCAAGTATGTAGGATGTAATTTATAATTGTGGCGAATCTTATCATAATTATATTTAACTTTGTTTTTATTCAAATTGCATTATTTTTTTTAAAAAACTCTTATGTAAATTCTGCGCCGTATAAATTACGACGCTGGAAGTTGCACAGATCACATAAAAATTAAATTTAAATTAGTAAGAAAAATGTTTGTGATTACTAAATTGAAACAAAAAGGTCTAGAGATATAACTCTATAGGAAAGTATATTTTTAATAAATATTGCAAAAATTATTGCATGTATCGACTTCAAGTCAGTAAAGCCCAGAAGTAAATACATAATGTTGTTGGAATAAATAAAGTAAACTTAATAAATGATTTTTAAACAGAATCAAAACGGTTAGCGTATACATTTAATTATAATAATTCCAAATTACTGACGTAAAATCTAATATTGATCTAAGTAATGAGAAGTCAAATTTTTTAAAGTCTGGACATGTTTGCAATGTCTAGAATTAAACTTAAAAAGTCTTCAAACGCCTTTGAAATTACGGAGTCAATATTAGTGTTATGTACCCTGTTCCATTACTCTACCTATTTTACCCAATCAAGATAATTCTCATCACCTTATGATATACAAACACATATAAAGTATACAGGCAGGAATTGATTCTCAATTACTTATCATTTGAAATTTCTATATACTAATTATACATAAGATCTAATTAATTCTTGTTTATTGATTTCATCTTGAGTTAATGTAGAAATCGAATCGGCTCAAATGCTTCAATCCATTTGCGCGGATGATAACTGAGGATTAATGAGCTCTTAATTAAGGTTTAAGCACTAATTCATTTAATTTAATAATGTAATAAACACATTATCTTGTAAAGGGCTTTAGACTAAAGAACTCGTGTGAGAAATATGAGTAGTTTCAGACCATTGAATTGTACGCTCAGATTTTGGAATCATTTGTTATCATTAAGATCTTATAAATATAATTGCTGCATGATACATCTAGATGTGAAAAACTCAGAAAAAAGCGGTCGAATTAAAATGAGCTAATGACCCTCCAAAAGAAAGCTCTATACATTCTCTCTCTCTCTCTTGCTGTAATTTGCCACATAAGTTCTTCGCAATGATAGCTTTCTTTGGTTGAATAAAAAGTTAAAGAGCATTTAAAAAGTGATCCGGGTTTATATGGAAATTTTCTTATCTATTTGTAAATTGTCTCATTAATACTCTTTGATTACAAGTTATTCTTTCGAGTTATACAATCAAGTTTATTCGGATCATACTTTCTAGTTTAGTTCTAGTATTTTTATCCAGAGATAATACAATAATATATAAAATATTAAACTAAACTGTGCTTTAAAATTCCCATAAATCAAGTGGCACATAACAATAGTTAAAAAAAAATATGAAATTAAAATCCTTTGTCTAAGGAATTTAGTTCTATGAATATTTTAAGATGTCACCAAAAATTAAGCATTTGATGAAGTGGAACACTTTAATAATAAATAACAGGAATAATAAAGACTTTAGATGATTTTTTTTTTGGGAACTGCTAAGTTAGGCCGGATGACTTGTTACCAATATGTTCACTGATCATATAAAATGTCTTAACAAAGTCAATAGGTATAAATAAATGGGTCCAAATTCGAGTCGAAAAGATAGAAAAGTTTTTAATAAAAGACTTTTGCTTAGGTTTAATGTATATGTTAATATTACGAATTTTACTTTTCTGTTAATCAATGAATCAAGAAGTTTAGATATTTTATTATTTATAAAAACTCAACAAAACGATAGTTGTATACTATATTTCTTCCTCCGGATTTATAGATTGATGAAATGGGTAATGTTTTCCATCTCATTAAAAATATTGCACATGCTAGAGGCAGAGAGAAATAGCCAGATTTCAAATGTAGTCTTTCAGCACAAATATTATTCGACTCTTATTTCGTACAACATTATCAAAATTAACTAATTTTTGTCATTGTAAATTGTAGTTGTGTTGCAAAATCGTTTTATTTATCTGGTTGTCTAAAAAAAAAGTTAATATCTCGGGTGCGACTCAAGGTACTGATCTAGGGCCACTACTTTTCATTATTTACATCAGTGATCTACTAACTGGAGAATTCATTGTTATTCTGACAATGCTAAAATTTCCGTTTTGTTTCTTACGTTAATGATTGTATTCTTCTAAATTCTGATTTAGATGCCTTTCAGAGATGGTGCTCTATAAACTGACTTCCCCTTAACATCAGCGAATGTACCGCTATGTAGTTTTATCGCAAACAACATAATCTGTATTTCGATTTCACTTTTCACAATAGCTCATTAAAAAGACTTCACAAAATCAAAGACTGGGGAATCATGCTTACCTCCAATTTTACATTTGGGGCCACATTGACGCTATCGGAAATAAAGCTAATGCGACACTGTGTTTCGTCAAACGATAGTTAGGAGTTTCACGACCCTTATATAACAAAGCTCATCTACTGTACACTTTTGATATACTAATTTCAGAATATGCTAGGCCAGTTTGTTGTCCTTTTATGCCGGTCACATAAATCGCATTGAGGTGGCCCAGCGCAGCTTTGTAAGATTCGCCCTTCGCGACCTTCCTTGAACTTGCCCTCTTCGACTACCCCCGTACTTGGTCGATCCAAGCTGATTTTATTCAAAACTCTTGAACGCAATAACTCCAGAATTTTAAATACAGCACAGCTGTATATAGGTTTTCTTCAAATATTATAACAGATAATCTGTATTACTTAAGTGTCGAAAAAAAAGGAAAATGCCAAGGTACTGTTTGCCATATTTCTCAACTTTACTTTAAAATCTTCCCGCAAAATAACAACAACAGCATCACGATCAGGATAAAATAAATTAATCTCACGAAGTGGAAAATTAAATTCATTTAAGTACTCTTCAATTCCCTCTGTTTTACTGAAGTTTTGGTGTGCTTATTTAATAATTTCGTTTGGTGTTTAATTAAATTTGAATAGTCTCCACCCACGCACGATTCAACTTATTTACTTTGCCAAGAAAAAAAAAATTAAGTGCTTATCATTTTCAAAATTAAATATCTTTAAGAGATTTGAATTTCTTATAGCAATTTGTCTCCATTAAATTTCATATGGTTACACTCGAACATTGTGCCCACAGTATGTATGCGCTAGTAAATAAGTGGTCGGTTGAATGAGAGTTAATCCCAATCCGTCCTGCATAACAGAGCAGCTAATAACACTTAATATTCGTATATAAATGGGTTGCCATTAACAATTTACCACAATAATGAAGTTGTAAAACATTTCTGCTTGAAAACCATCATAAACTGAAGTCGTTTTATGCTTCCTTCATGAATTGAATTGGTGGTACCTCCCAACCAACCCAGGTACTTCCGCTATCCGCCGTCGTTCACTGATATTTATCTTTTAATAACTGCAGGCTTTATCTCCTCAATCTGCAAAACATGAGACCCTTTAATTCGATCTTCCCTACAGTATACTTATATAATTTCTGCCTGAGCAACTTTAGACTTTCTTAAAGTGTCAGCACCAGCTACCAGAATGCTTGCTTTTCACACTATAGAAATTGTTTAATTGATTTATTCCGAAGACTATATAGGGAGCGGTGCACAACAGTAGTTCCGGCCATTTACTTTCTTATTAAAGAGACTCAACGAGAGTACAAATAGAATCCTAAAGCCTGAATAAAGTCTGAATCCTAAGCTAAACAGTGCTCCTCTGTGCATGTTCAATATAATACCCTAGTCCAGGGACTCGATAAAATAAATCCCTGCCTCATGCATCTGGCCCATCCAACCAACCAACCCCCACTCGGACCCCGGATAAAATAAACCTCAAAGGAGGACAAGTATTGATTCTGGTTTTGTTACGATGCCTGATGATATTAGGTATGTTTGTCCCGGCTGGGAATGTCGACTGGGAGTTTGGTGGATGGATTTCAAGGATATTGTGCTTTTATGATAAAAAACTATATACCATTTCCTTCTCAGAACATTCGTTTTTGTTTACCAAATATTGTAAACAGGGCATTTTTTATTCCACGTTAATACACCATCAATGTTGAAGGGTGAGGCCTGTGCCTATAGATTTAAGCTCAAAATCAGCATAGTCAGTCACGTACAAACAGCCACACAAACACGCACACACACATACAGCCAAAATTGTTCTGGGTTTAATGAGTTTTTGTCCATTTCGTTGACCTTTATTTCAAAAATAGGCTAAAAGTTACTTGGATCGCTTATCTCGAATTAAATTATGCTGTGCGTTTTTACTATGGTCATGCGTATTGGGTAACTTGGTTGAGGTTACATGTAATCGTAATAATTTAAACGCAAACGGGGTGACATTTTCAGGGTTTTATGACTTTATTAATATTGTTCATTTTTCTAGCAAGAAATTTAAATATTTCAGTGAGTGTATTTTAAGGTTAGCAATGATCTGAGCAGAATATTCATGTTGGAATTGCTAATGTTCATCAGACATTAATGTTGGAAGGGTATGGAATTTCTTATATTATTTAACACGAATGCCACTCTAGATGCGATTGTTGAATTTTTATATACTTATGAAACCCTTCATTTTAGTTTTTTTTTTACATGATAGGGGGTATTATGACTTGAGAGGCGTCTTATTTATTTGACGTGAGTTTTGAATGCAAACGTCCATATAATATCGATTTTAAAATTTTCATAAGTCAGGAGTGGAGAAATGTATTGAGGTCGTATAAAGAGGAATGCCCACTTTTCATACAACTTTACGCCTGACATCTCCAGACATAAGAAATATCTTAAAAGATGTATTATGATACTTTGAACATATTTTAATAACAATGTTTATTTCAGGTAAGCGGGGGGGGGGGGGAAGCTTTGACGATCGGATGCATCTTAAGCGACTTTCATGGGTGAAAAAGTGGACTTTTCTACTTTTCGTGATTGCACAGAATTGGTGAATCATGAAAAATGACTTCCTATGAGAAAAATGTTCACAACAGAGTACTATTGGCTATGGAAAAAAGAAATGCAAAAATATATGCGAAATGTAGTAACTAGGGTATATGTTATCTAAGTGCATGAAAATGAATTTTCCGGCGGCGAAAACGTCCCTAGTAAGTTTTCAGAATCGAAAAAAAAGCACACCACCCGATAGTACTCGGCGAGACCTTTAAGTTGATATGAAACATGCGGTAATGGAACCACTCACCTCCGCCAGGAGTTCTTCCCTCCACCCTTAAGCAGGCAGAGAAAAATTTTCTTTTCCGAATTGTAGGTGGTAATGAGCTTAGGTCCGTTTTCCTATCGGACATAATCCTACCGAGTTAATGTCGATCTGAGGTGCGAAAAATCTATTGAATCAGTTCGAGTGAAACTTAGGGAAATACCAAAAAGTGAATATGGGGATGGCTATAAATATTTATTAAGCCTCCTTAGGACTATGGGTACTCATTCTTCTCAGTACCTAAGGAATTCGATTCTGTACTAGATTTTCTAAAATTTACTAGATTAAACCTTAACCCCGTGCCAAGGTATCCTCGGTTTAATTGAAATAAACATTGTTAATAAAATATGTTCAGAGTATCATAATGCATTGTTTACGAAATCGCTCATATCTGGAGGTATCGGGCCTAAAATGGGCATTCCCTTTGTACATATTAAAAAATATATAAATGCAGATATTAAACATAAAAATAAAATTTATAATTCAAACACACACGTCTCAGAAAACAGAATACGGATGGTCTCATATTCCCTAGAACAATCTTGTTAGGTGGATGACCTCACCTAAATGTATTGTTGGATGATTGGGAGAATTTCACTCGAAATGAAAGCTGATCTGGCAATCTATCGCACTGCGAGATGTGCTTAGATCAACCCGTGGAGATCAACTGATTTCTACAGTTTGTTGACCTACCTTTTATAGCACTGGCTGCCACCGGCAAACGATGGAAACTAGTGCGACTGACTGGTTCAAGCCAGTTTACACTATGTGTGACTGATCGCTGTATATGGATATGTGCATAGCTCTGTACATAAATACATTGACAGATGTTTACTGAAGAGCTCGCCTTCTGTATGTTTTATGGATGAAGAGGTTTGAAATGAAGCTAAGGCTGAAGCTGAGGCAAAAATGGACTTCGTTAAAATGTAGATATTTTTCTTTTTTCCAAAAATTGCTTATGTAATACTATAATATCTTAGAATAATACAATTACAAAAACCGACAGAAAGGATACATAATGTGCAACCATTTCTGTACACACCCTGCACCACATCACCCCTAGATGAAAAATATTAAAGCTGTATGTTATCGAAGTTGAAAACTCGTAAAACGAATTTTTTCAGTCTGTCGTGTTGATGTATAATTTGTGAAATAGGAGATGAGTAGAGACGTAAGGGCTTGCTTTCATTTCACGTATATTTTCATTTAGAGACAAGTATTTGTTTTCTGAGACAAAATTCTTGGATGTTAAATTGCTTGGTCTACCTGCCTGCTGTCTGGCTTAGTTGTGTGACAACGAAATAAAAAAAAAAAGCGAAAAACTGAATTACAAGCACAGCAGAAAATTAAATTGGTTGGGAATACTTTTTACTCTGCAGGAAAAAAACGCTTTAAAAATCCATTTTAAGCGAAGCGCTTCTGCGGAAGCACAAAGCGCTTCGATTGTACTTCAGTTTCATATAAATTTTAACGTTGCATGTCGCAGAAATAAGCACTTCCTTTTAGCTTCATTTTAATCTCTTTTAAAGCACTTCATGTGAAGAAAATTGGAAGCTCTGTACGATTTCAGCTGCTACAGTGTCGACATATTGTTTCTCTTTTTATCACAGAAAGTTTAAAGTTTAACGATTCAAAGTTTATCATTATATATATTTATATATTATAAATATTCAATTTCATAGAGCAAATATCTTCTGAAACTCTGGGAATCACAATGACTAATTGCAGGGCGTCAACATGAGAGACTTGCATGATCACGTTCGCATTCAATATTTGCTTCGAAATTGCTTCAGATTGATTTTAGAGAAGCACTTTTTTGGAAGCATATCTGTAACCTTCTAAAGGGTTTTCCAATAAGAGGTGTTATTTTGATATTCAAAGAAAAATTCCATTTTTTGAGATAAATGATCGGATCTTTATTTCATTATAAAGGGAAAGGTATGCCGTTAATAATGGAAAATAACATCAGCCAAATGACCACCACGACCACGCCTACAGGACCATATCCTTTCCATGAAATTTCCCATAACCAAATCGCAAAGTGGCTGCCCTATGTCCTCGATAGCCTCACGAATTCCATCTTTGAGGTCTTGAATCGACGCTGGGCTGTTGGCGTAGACCTTCACTTTTACGTGGCCTCAAAGGAAGAAGTCGCAAAGTCTTAAGTCACAAGATCTCGGTGGCCAATTGTGATCACCTCTTCGAGAGATAACACGGTCCGGAAACTTTTCCCGTAAAAGATCAATGGCACGTAGCGCCGTCTTGTTGAAAGTAAACGTTGTCCAGATCAATACCATCCAATTCCGGCCATAAAAAATCATTAATCATCTGTCGATAGCGCAATCCATTCACCGTAACTGTTGCTCCAGCCTCATTTTCGAAAAAGTAAGGTCCAATGACCCCGCGGGACCATAAACCGCACCAAACAGTCACACGTTGAGCATAGAGAGGCTTTTCAACAATAACTCTTGGATTTTCCGAGCCCCAGATGCGATGGAATTCCGGATCATTTTCATGCATTTCAAGGACCCAATTAGCAAAGACTCGACGTTGTTGATGATCGGCCGGCTTGAGTTCTAGTGTTAACTGAACTTTATAAGCCTTAAGAGGAGTCAGTACCAAGATTTGCAAGTTTCATATATTTTTCAATGCAAATTTCTGGCAAACTACTTGTACCAGAATAATGATTTATATCTTAAATTAAAGGTAACGAAGAGATATAGTAAATAACGTCGAGAAAATTTTCAAAAAAAATGTATTGGATTGGAGATAGTAGTTCGGAAAATTGTAAAAAATGGTAAATATTGATCTTTAGATTGTGACTATTTTCGAAAGATAAAGCCTAAATCTAGCAAATAACGTCGAGTTTTTTCATTTTTAGTGGCGCTTTTTTTAATTGTTTAACTCTAATAGTACTTGTTTTTTCTCTCGATATTTCACAGACGAGAAATTGCAATATTTAGTTGAAAGTTGTAGAAATATAAAGCAAAATAGTATTTAACAATTATGTGCAAAATAAAATTTAGGAGAGTTCATTCTCGTTAAAAATTTTCAATTTCTTTGAACTGCAAATTTTCATTTTCGTCTTAAATTGTCGCATGTTTGGTTTCTGCCTTTTACGCTAGATGTCTCTAATGTGACTTATCGTCTAGGTCTACGCTAATTTTTTATGAATTTTCATACTTTCAGGACACAAACCTACGTATAGTAAGTTTTATTATATATATTTTAAGCTTTTTAATGACTTTGGTTTGTAAAACATGTTTATAAAACGCAAACTGAGTTTGAGCAGCAAATTTATTTATTTACTTAAATTTCACAAATATTTTTTTAAATTGTTTGTCTAACAATTGTTTCGGTCTTATTCGACCATCTTCATCTGAAGAAGAAGAAGAACTGTCATATTATCACCGAAATTTTTTCTAACACACAAAATCTTAAAGTTTTTTAATTTAATTGATATTTTACGTCAGTTTTCTAATTCATAAAGCTTCTGTTAATTGTCTGTTGTGACTGGAATTTCAAGTTTACACCTTAGCTGGATCCCGGTTAGATTATTTTCGATTTTGGCCGAGTTTGGTGGTGAGGCATCTTTGGACTTTTACTACTTATGGTTGGCTGCAACTCTGGAGTAACAGATCTCGGTAAAGCTTCTTTGTACATTTTTTGGATGCTTCTCGACATCTTTTCTTCAGTTTTAAATTTTGGTTCCATTCCTGGAAATTATCTTAATTGGAGCAGCTGAAATAATTTATTTTTGTATGCAAATATCATCAACCTGAAAGTGTGAGGTTAGATTAATTTGCGCCTCATCTAATCACGATACCTCTTGTATTCTTGTAGCGGTTACACACATCTCATTACGTAACACAGGCTCGAACCTGATCTGGCTTACTATACCATTATATATATTCTCGTTTTAAATACTGTGGTTCTCGCTTCTACTTCCTCTAGCATGGCGCCTAAATGTATGCTATGTGGTACTTTTTTTAATAAGAAAAACATTGGTTTTAAGTGCGTTGATTGCCAGAAACAATATCATGCCTCGTGCTGTAAGCTTTCTACCGAGTTGATATCTAGTATCACTAGTGGAGCGGTTGGCTTTCGCTGCACAAATTGTGGAATTGCCAACATTAATAATTCCTACATAGCTGGTGATTCCGACTCTGAAGACACAAACACATCTGGTCTTCTAGCTGTTGTCCAGCGCATGGGCGAGGAAATTGAACACATCAAATCAAAACAAGACGAGTTCAACAAATCAGTCCACACCTTAGTAAAGGGTTTCGATGAAATAAAAAAAATTGCAGTCACTTTAAATGAGCATCAATTGCATTTAAAAAAGCTCGAACTGGAAAATTCACAATTATGTACACAAATGGACCATATGAAAGATCGTCTAACTTTACTTGAAGAAAGATCCTTGACAAACTTCGTGGAGATTAATAATATTCCCCGACAACCAGACGAGAAACTTTAAATAATCATACATAAAATACATGAACATCTCAAAATACCTGTCACCGACGAAGACATAATTAAAGTCTATAGGACTGGTTATAAGCGTAAGGAAGGCAGTTCCAAAAGTTCCGTAATAGTCAAATACTCCTCGCAATTTTTAAGGGATAGACTACTGTTAGCATCTAAGCTTTGTAAGAACTTAACTACAGATAGTTTGGGATTACCAGGCTCTGATACTATATTTATAAATGAATTTTTAACTAAGGAAAAGAAATCTTTATTTTACAAGGCAAGGTAATTCAAAGTTAAACACAATTATAAATATGTTTGGATAAAGAGGTCAGTTATATATCTAAAAAAGAATGATGATAGCAGTCCTATCACTATAAAAACTGAAAATTGCTTAGATCTTCTTGCTAAAAAAACCTAATTTCGTCATACTTGGCGATAAGTCTTAACATTTATTACCAAAATGTCAGGGGGCTAAGAACTAAAACATCAGATGTTTACTTATCATAATTATCCAATAATTACGACATTGTATGTCTTACTGAAACCTTTTTACGGGCAAATGTCTTCAGCAATGAAATTTTTGACGATCGGTACGTGGTTTATAGAAGGGATCAAAACTTGGAGCTCTCGGGTATGAAAGACGGTGGTGGTTGTCTCATTGCAGTCAAAAAGTCCTTTACCTCATCTTGTTTACTTTCTCAAGATAATAATAATGAAGTTCTATGGGTATCCATTAAAGAAACAAATTTTACTTTATATGTGTGCTGTGTATACTTACCTCCTAGCAGCACCTATGAGACATATGATTCTGTTTTTTCTGATATTAGCGACAGATTCTTGCGTCTTTCTGGGAAGCCTCACATCCTACTTGTGGGTGATTTCAATCTACCATACCTTTCATGGTCCCTTGACAAGGTCAGTAATTGTATGACGCCTTCGGGTGCTTTTAGTAAATCTGCTCAATCTTTGCTTAACAACATGTCCTTGTGTAACTTAAACCAGTACAATAATGTCACAAATTTAAATAACAGGATTCTTGATTTAGTATGGTCAGATTTCCCTCAGAGGAACATCACTGTTAGAACGTCTTTATGTCCACTTTCAAATATTGACTCCCATCATCCACGTTTGGACATTATTTTAAATGTTTCGTTACCAAAGTCTGCTAGAAACGAGTATGCTAAGCAAAGAAATTTTCTTTTAGGTGATTATATTGGTCTAAATAACTACCTAAACGATATTGATTTCTCCATACATTTTGCATCCGATGTAGCTCTTTCTTTTGAGCGTTTTTACGAAATATTAAATTTAGGTATTCGTGACTACGTACCACTAACAAAAAGAAAAAACAAACGTTTCCCACCCTGGTATACTCATCAACTCATTAAAGTTCTAAACATGAAAGATAAATATCGTCGATTATATAGGGCTGGTAACCATCCGGAAATTTACAAAACTTTTTCTTATCTTAGAAAATTATCTAAATCATTAATATCAGAATGTTATAACAGGTATGTGAATTCAACTGAATTTTCGCTACAAGAAAACCCTAAAGTCTTCTGGGCTTTTAGCAAAAACTTTAAAAAGTCGAACACTTTCTCAAAAGAGATGGTATATAACGAAGTCACTGCAGCTTCTCCCGAACTTATTAGTAATTTATTTTCGGAATACTTTGGGTCAGTTTTTTCTGACAGGGAACCAAATATTGATTTGGCATCCGTCAGTAATTTTAATAACTCACCTAACATTATCTTAGATTTTGTCTCATCAGAAGAGGTGCATGATATTCTTGACAAACTAAATTGTGATAAAAACCCAGGTCCTGATGGAATTCCAAACATTCTATATAAGAGATGCTCTAGTAGCTTAGCAAATCCCCTAAGTATGATATTTAACTTATCCATCACGCACAAAGTTTTTCCACCTAAACTTAAACGTGGATTTGTTACTCCAATTTTTAAATCAGGTGATCCTAGTTTCGTCACAAATTATCGTCCCATATCTATTTCTAATGCGCTGGCTCTAATCTTTGAAAGACTTGTGTACAATCAGCTTTTCCATCAAACTTTACCTTATATATGTGACCAGCAACATGGTTTCCTTCCTGGACGTTCTACAGTTACAAACTTAGCTTTATTTACCGACACCATCGCCTCTGCTCTTGATGAAAACATGCAAGTAGACTCCATCCACACTGATTTTTCTAAGGCTTTTGATAGGATTCGTCACTAGCAATGTCTTTTAAAAATGTTGAAGATTGGCTTCAACATGGACACTGTTCTTTGGTTCCTGTCCTACCTGGAGGGAAGAAATAGTGTCGTGGTTTTTAATGGCTCAAAATCTAACCTTTTTGAACAAACCTCTGGCGTCCCTCAGGGTACAATACTTGGTCCTTTCATCTTCCTTATTTACATAAATGATTTGCCTATTGATATTACCTCACCTTCCTTGCTTTATGCTGACGACGCTAAATTTTTTAGGGTACTTCATGATGCAAACGATTGTAAATGCCTCCAAGATGATATTGTTAAGCTCGAAGGTTGGAGTAAAGAAAACTATCTTGATCTCAATATAGATAAATGTAAAAGTATAACCTTTTCTAGAAAGCGGGAAACAATCTTCTTTAACTATAAAATTAATAATACTTCTATTTCACGTGTAAATGAAATAAAGGATTTAGGAGTCACTTTTGATAACAAACTACTTTTCGCTTCTCATGTAAATCTTGTTACCACTAAAGCTTATCGAATGCTAGGTTTCATCTTTCGGGTGTGTAAATCCTTCAAGAGCAGTGCTGCCTTCACTTGTCTTTTTACCTCATTGGTGAGAAGCATTCTGGAATATGCTTGTCAAATTTGGAGCCCTTTTTACTCATGTTATAACAGGCAAGTTGAATCTGTCCAGAGAAAGTTTACCAGGATTCTTCTTCTCAAACTAGGCATTAATGAGATGGAGTACAATCAAAGATTATGTCTTTTTAACTTGCCATCTCTAGAACACCGTCGTATGCATCTCGACTGCTTATTTTTATATAAGCTCCTAAATGGGTTCGTGCTTTGCCCAGATTTGCTCTCCAAAATATGCATAAATAT
Organism: Dioctria rufipes; assembly: GCA_963924295.1. Classification (NCBI taxonomy): domain Eukaryota; kingdom Metazoa; phylum Arthropoda; class Insecta; order Diptera; family Asilidae; genus Dioctria; species Dioctria rufipes. Next base: position 361,903,566 of record OZ002740.1, read on the forward strand.
TCCTACAAGGTCCCAAAGACTCCATACTCCTCCTTTCAGAGTCCCCTTCTGTAGAACCAATATCCGCATAAAGTCACCATTGGTAAGAATGCAGAAATTATTCAATTGTAAGTTTTGCAATATCGATGTCTTTTGTTCCAGCCCCCAGACTTTCAAAAGATCAGTTTTAGCTGAGATTGAGCAATTTTCCTTAATTTAATTTATATAAAATAGTTTTCTGTTTTTGCTTTGCCTTTTCCTTGCCTTTACTATCATTTTTCTTTTTATTTTTTCATTATTAATTAATATTCATTTTCCTTTCTTTCTTGAAGTATTTTTTTTTCTTGTAATTTTTAGAATTTTAGTTTTAGTTTTAATTTTTAATTCAATTTTTTATACTTGGATTGTTTCTTTTTGTAGTTTAGTTATAGTTTAGTTCATAACTTTAATCTTTACATTATAATCTTATTTTATTTTTTTGGTCCTGGTTTTTCATATTGTAGACTTAGATTAAATTCTATCGTTCTTTTTTTATATAATTTTTTCTTTAGTATGACTTACCGTAGTAACTTATAAGGTATTATTTTATTGGACTTTGTCTGTATAATATCTTTTGAACTTTCTTAAATAAATAAATCTTCAGAGGATTTTAATAAGCTACTGTAAGTTTTATTGCCTACAGGTATCTAAATTGAAATTTTTGCTGAGTACTGACTCCTCTTAAGACCCAAATCTTTATGCAAAATACGGTGTAATGACGTTTGTGGAATGCCTAATTCCAAAGAACGACGACGAATGGACAAACCTGGGTTTTCTTCAACACTTTCGGCTACAGCAGCAATATTCTCGGCTGTTCTTGAACGACGTGCACGGGTTTTATTCTTCACTTCACTAACTTGTCCCGACAGCTCGAATTTTTCTATCAATTTCTGTATTGCGGTCCGACAAGGTGCTTCACGACGACCCAAAAATGTTCGAGTTTTACGAACCGTCTCTGCCACATTTTCACCATTTTTATAGAATCTGCTTTTTGTCGAAGCGCTTGGTATTTTTCCCGCTGGGTACTTTCTTACTTTTCTAAGCCAGCAATATCTTTCATCAATATAAAATTAACCATGTGGGAAAGGCTTGAATTTTTTCTGAGAAATTTTCTGGAAATTTTCTCCTTAGAATTTGTATGCATTGGAGGCCGACAACGGCACACATGAAAGTATTCCATCTGAAAATAACTCCAATCGGTGAACAAAAATTCTGCCGAAACATTTTCTGTAAATTTCTATGAATGTTTATTCCTCATCTACAAGTCTATGCTCATAAGAATTACCAGTGGTCCAAACACCCGTTGCCGGTTACCAATTCTCACTCCCAACCAAAGAAGGCTATCAGTGCGAAGAATTTATGTGGCTGAATATAGCAAGAGAGAGAGAGAGAATGTATAGAGCTTTCTACTAGAGGGCCATTAGCTCGTTTCAATTCGACAGCTTTTTTGTGAGTTTTTCACATCTAGATGTGAGTTGCCTCAGGCCAAACCAAGTAATCCAACTACCAAAATCATGCCTCAGAAAACACGTGCCTGTCACTAGATGAAAACATACTTGAAATGATTGCAAACCCTTACGTCTCTACTCCTCTCCAAGTTACGAAATCATATACATCACCACGACAAAATAAAGAAGTTCTTTTCAAGCTTTCGGGTTTTCAACTTCGATAATATATAACTTTAATATTGTTCAACTGGATGTGATGTGGCACAGGGTGTGTACAGAACTGATTAGTTTCATTCTTATTTGCTTGTTTGTTTTTTCTTCAATTGAATCCACATAATAATTATAATTTTTCAAGTACTCTTTTAGATCTTGACTTACTACTATACTCCTGCTACTTTTCCAGATTATATTAATGTTTATTTTCAATTTTTATTTCTTCTTGAACTGTTTAGAATACTATTTTTATTGGCACTAGTATAAGACATTATAATTCTTGTTGTATTTTTATATGAATTTCAATAATAAACATAAACTGTTCCCCAATATTTACGATTAAAGGTAATTCTTGTGTGGCATCCCCAATTTTGGCAATTTTTGAAATTATATTTTAATATTACAATTGCAATTAGGTTTAGGTGTCAGCGAAACGCATTTTCTACCACTATGTAAATATATAACAAAAGATTGAACTTCTAATTAATACAAAATTATTTGACCTAATTAATATTGCTTACACACTTTTTCAGTATTTTCGATATAACTTAAGTTGCACCAATCGTAACGGAATTTTGGTATTTTGTGCTGTTTTCGATTGAATTTCCGATTTTCGTCAATTTTGTGTTTTAAATACAAGGACTCAAAGCTCGAATGTTATCTCCTTCCAGGAGTTAAAGGGCAGAGAAAATTTCAGGTTATCGGTGATGTATCAAGTAAAAGAGGGTCGAACATTATACATATGTGTGATATCTCTAATTAAAGATGATGCCGAGGTCTACCTACTGATCTGTTGAACATTTTTCTGGGAACGATTTATAAGTTACATTTCGACTTATTTTTATATAAAGTTATTGTTTAGGTAACTTTCATTTCCCTCTTAATAAGTCAAACGGTTTGCTGCGCGTACAGATCACTGCAAGCTAATACGAACTATATTAAGATAGGATTTTACGAGTCGAGCGAGTCGACCGTGGGATAGACAAGAGAAGTATGGGTGAACTGTTATAGAATGAGATCTTTAACAAGATGGCAATGAAGCAGATGGCCAAATACGGTGAAGAGTACAATAAATTTTTACTGCAGTTGTGTTGACGAAATTAGTTAAAGTCACACCAACATCACGATCTCGATCTTCATGTGGTAAAGGAAAACCGAAGGAAGCATGATAGGATCAATAGTTTCATGATAAAAAGCCATGCACTGCGACCCGTGTTAACTTTAACCTTGTTTTTCAAAGGACCAGTTGAAAATGTTCTGCAATCCACTGTTGAAGCGAGCAATAGGACTAATTAGAAAATATTTGCACGTAATCGGTGAAATCGTTGACTAAAAAGAAAAGGGCCCAAAATGGAATTCTATTGGACTACGGAAGAGAAGGAATTCTGTTGCCCTAAAGTGACTCTTTGCGAGCTAGCGTAAAGGAATAGATCTATCAAATTAGGTGCTCTGTATGAAAAATTGGCATTGCAGGACAGGACAACTTCTGAACAGATTTATATGGAAAATATTATCTAATGTCTTGGAGAAGTCTAGTAGTGTCGAAAGAACCTGTTATATATTATATATTTATTTCTGTCAAAAGCCGACCGGATGTTCGTTGCAACTTATTCACGAGAGCACTTTCAAAACTATGATGAGATCGAACGAAATATGGCAAAATATAAGTGGATTAATAAGGTTATGAAATATAAAACAGCTGAAAGAGCAATAATATGGATCTAGGAGCCTACCCAGAATAAGTATAGGTGTAAGTAACTAGCATATAGAAATCTCTATTTTTGTTGGAGTGTAAAATTTAATTATCAATTGGTATTATTAAGGTTTTTTGACAGTCATGCTTTTGAATAGTATAAATTCCAGGAAAATAAATAACCCCTTTTAAAGCTATTAGGTATGTTCAAATAAAAGTTTGTCGATTACTTCTGAAACGTGCTTATCACCGTATTTAAGCCAATCCTGTAAACACCGTTTGTCATAGAAGACATTTTTAATGCATAAGAAGCCCTGATAAGAAGATAATAAAAATAATTGGTACTACGACATACGTAAAATTACTAGCTCCGAATTCATGCTTTAAACTGAAGTTTAATTTAAAAGCGAGTTTTGCTATGAAATAAATTCATAGCGAATTTAGTCAATATGAAATTGACCAAGTTTGCTGCCAAATTCGCAGCTCGAGAATTGAGTGGAAAAAATACCTTATTTTGCATAAAAATTTCTTTTTCAAAAATTTTTCGTTTATAAAAGAAATTTTTCCTCCACTTAATTGAAAGCTTTACTCTCACACCAACTTAACCGAAAAGTTAAAATTCTATGTTCGTACATATATTCTCCTGGAGGCACTGAGTACTTACATGTCTGTTGTAATTCATATCATAAAATATACCTACCCACCTGTCACTACAGCTTATCAGTTATATATTACACTTAATAACTATACATGCATACATAGAAGTGTACATAGCCTGAGGAATTCTACATTTAATCGATTATGAAATTACTTTCCAAACCATGTACTTTTTAAGGGTTATAACCTCGAGCTATTTAAGTGCAGGGTCAACAAGCACTTTGTCCTGAACCTTCCCAATGCTTATTGTTACTTTTACGAAATTTGTTTTTTATCCACACTTGTATATAACACTTAACAAGGGCTGTATGGGCCTGTTGCTTTTAACTCTATTCATAAATTGAAAATTAGATTTACGTAAATTTGCTGTAATTTCATTGAGAAGTGTTGCAAAAGTTTATGCAAAACTTTTCAAGAATGATAAAACGGGTATGAATTCTATATATAAATTCCATGACCCCTGAACTCAATTTTGACCTTTTTCATAAGGATTTGATATTTTGAATTGCCTAAAAGGTATTTCAAATTCATTTATACGCCCGCCTCAATGACATTTACTCCCTTTAATATTTAATATGTCTCTGCTTGTTCGAATTTAGTTATTTCAAAAATCGATTCAAATTGACATTTAAATATTTTTCATCGTAACTTTATTAAATATAAATGTTTGGTTAGTACGCGAAGGAAACGAAACGGAAAATTAGAGAGAAAAATAAAAATAAATATAAAACGTATTGTATGAAATTATATATTGGTCTCTTGAATGTCCCAAATTTCACCGCCCTCTGTATGTCACAAGGTAAGAAATTCCAAAGTCGTATTCCCTGAATAGTGTAGGAATCCAGCATAACAGATGAGCGAAATCTTTGGAGGTGGAACTCAAACTCTCTGGAAGAGTTGAGTGCGACAAGCAAGCTGCTTAGGAAAGGTAGTTAAGAGGTATTAATTAGGTATTATATTATATTCTACAAAGAGGTATTAATAAGGTTATACAGAAAAAGGAGGACTTGTCGTTTTAAATAGATTTCCAATGAACAACCAAGAAAGACAAAGTTCACCTGGGACTAAGCAAACATCATCATACCTGCGCAATTTGAAGATAAGTCGAATGCACTCATTAAAGGATGTTTTTATTTTCCTAATGCAGTATGAATCTAACTTCGAAAAAACAAGATGTCAATGGATGACAAAAAGTAAAATAAGCATTTTCATAAGATCACATCGTATCCTTGGTGATAGAATACAGAGACGACGAAGCGTAGCATCGGTTTGGGATAACTTTAACTTAATATGGTCAAAACGCAGAACATTTCATATTAGAAATAAGAACTGTACCAAGGTTTCAACCATTTCTACATAACAGTGTACGTTAACATTGATGGCAATTTGAGGTCGAGTAGTAAAGCAAGTCACCTGTTGAAAAAAATGATAGATTGGTATATGCTAGGATTTAGCATAAGCTTATTCACCCATGACCAAGTCTACACCTACTTCACTCAGGATAAGGTTAATATGAGCAACACAATCTGTAATTTTGTCTACAGGACTACTGTAATAAATTATGTTGTCAACATAAATGCAAATATTCGCATTGCATACAACTAGTGGCATATCAATAATATATAAAATGAAGAGTAGGTGTCCAAGTATCGATCCCTGTGGAACATCCTTAGTGATTTGTATAAATTTGGGCATATTAACTTGATTTAGAAAGACTCGCTCTAGACTATTTTCGAGGAAATTTTTGATTAAAAGAACCGCTGTGTAGCCGAAATTGAAGTGGCTTATTAACTTCTGCAGTAGTTTACTGTGGTAAACGCTGTCTAAAGCCTTGGAGAAATCTAAAAATACGTTAATAACAATTTATCTATTATGAAGGGCAGAGCGAATGTCAGAGGTTATTTAAAAAGAGCAGTCTCACATTTGTGTTTTCGCCGGAATCCGGATTGATAGGTGTTTATGAGATCGTTACTTGACACAAGTTACTGACGATGGAGGTAGACTAATTTTACAAAAAAAATTTAGCAAAAAAGCAAAGCAATTTGATTAGTCTGCAGACAGTTGGGGTAGTTACTTTATTTATTTTTTTTGTATTAAGTAGGTAACACATTTGCAACTTCCCTGCCTTTTGAATAGACATGAAGACATGAATTAGGGCACCGATAATGACTGGAGTAATTAATTTCAAAATGTCGGGGAAATATCATTAGCGGCACAGAGTAGGAACTGAAGGAACTTGAGTTTTTAAAAATTTGAGGACCGCATTCTGCCAATTGATACAAGTTCAGTAAACGTTGCCAGAAACACTGCTAGTCCAATTTTTTTATACCCCCTCCCCTTACGCCGCAAGTAAATCGATTGAACACATGCTATGGAGCTATTTTAATGATTATTTTAGTGACATTTGTTTTTGTTTTTTTATTAATTAATGGAAATAATACGATGTGTTATAGTCGGAGCATGCTGCAGACAGCAGCCTGCTACATGTACATTAGCTATACAACGAATTTGCTGCCATGTTTGGCACAATCGCACGAAGAAAGAAACCTGGCTGGGACAAGGGAAAAAGAAAAGAATGGTCGGGAAAAGAAGAAGAAGAGCGTAGAAGGGAACAGATTCTGAAAGGTGATTGTGACAGTCAAGGAAAAGAAAAATTAAAAAGTTAAAGGAGTGCGCTATTAGTCGGAAATTAATAAAATCCACCAAAAAGGGACGAGTTGGCAACTGTGTATCGGAAGAAAAGTTGGAATTAAGAAAACCACTCTAGATTGCAGAAATAAATTTGGAAAAGCGGAAGAAAAGTACACTGGCCAAACTCACAGGTGGTACACATCTCATTCAGTCACCAAGGTTTTTAAAACACTAAGTCCTCATTGCACATCGTATGAGAAAAGGAAGATCTCATGTGCTTCATGAAGTCATATAATCTCAGACGTCATAAATACGCAATACCTCTTGCTCATAATATATCTGATTTTGAAGAAAAGTATCTTTGGAGAAAATAGTAAGCGTTCGTCAACCTCAAAAACAAAACGGATAATGCTGGTGATCCAGTACTGCTTTGATATGCTTATCAAATCGGCATTACGTACTTAAAAATTTTGGCAAGGTAATTGTGACCTGTAGATGTAGATGCATTACTTTCCGTAGAATTTTCTTAAGATAATCGTAGCCACATACGTTTCGTGTCAGCAGAAAATCTTACACTTATCGGTGCAGCTTGGTTTTCTGCCTGCTGCAGACGCTTGAAAATAGATCAAACTGATCTCTTCTCATGTAAACTTAAAATAAATTCTGGGTGTGAGTTATATGAGGAAAAAACACTCCTATCCAAGCCCAGAATTTATACTGAGTTTACATGAGAAGAGATCAGTTTGATCTATTTTCAAGCGTCTGCAGCAGGCAGAAAACCAAGCTGCACCGATGAGTGTAAAGTTTTCTGCTGACACGAAACGCTTCTTCTTCCTCCTTTTCTTCTTTATTTTTCAGCCCACTGCGTGGCGTATACAGGTTCGAATCGCTTCGAATGAATATGTTTCTTTAAAATATTTTTTAAATTTTTTTAAATGTTTTTAATAAATAAAAAAAAATTGTTTTTTCTATTTTTCTCAAACTTTTCATTTCTTTCTTCTTTTTCGTTTTTTCATTTGTTTTTCAAATCACCCAATTTCGCTATTTGGGACCTGTTGATGAGTCAAACCAATACTTGAAACTTGTCACCAAAAATTAATGGGTTGTGTGATGAAATAACAAATTAGAACATTTTTTAGCTTTTGCTATATACCGGAGAATCCCAAAAAATTCTTTCTTGAACAAAATTAACTTAATCTCAGAGTAAGGTAAACTAGAACCCAATTTGGAGTACAGAATTTATAAAATAACTAACAATACTTCCGCAAATAGTATTCTTTTCGGTAGGAAGACGTTTTTCTTTTTTTCTTCATGCTAAATTAAATACTGTCGATAGCCATAGCAGGCTGCTATCATTTTATTTTGTGAAAATCAGCTCCAATATAATAATCACTTACGCACCCATAGAAAGAAAAATCACAACTCAGGATGGACTGAACGTACAAAAGGTGATACTCACTCCAACATTACTTCCATAAAAGATCTCAGATGAAATTAAAATACCAATAATTAATAACAAAATCTTAAATTGTTGATAAAAAAATTATTGAATGAAATAAACAAGCAAATATAAAAATATATACAGGAAAGAAATACAAATTATCAATTATTATCAATTACAGGCCATCGTTCGACAATCGGATGCGCATTTACAGGGCTTAATTAAAGACTCTTACAAAGGTCGCTTAGTCATTTCTTAGTCATTTGTCGTAGGTACAGGTTACCTGTTCGCTCTTCATATCCAAATAAATTGCAATCAATAGTCTCAAGGTGAATAGTTTGATCGGCATTTATCCATAGATTTGTTTTCACCGTAGCTCTTAACAAATGTAAATGCAAAGCATCAGATGTGCATATTAAATTAAATTAAATTAAAATTAAACCAAAGCCAATTTCTTGTGAAAACAATTTAAATCTAAGTTCATTTGCAGTTATTTTTTGTTTTTAGAAAATATGTAGGTGCAAACAGTTTCTCATTTTTTAATTGTTCCATACTTATATATAAATTTCCCAAAGATGATGGAGTTACTTTGTACTAAATCCAACGATGCAGCATCTAAACAAATTTTTGTATGTACATAATTTAATTGTTGTATCGCATCTACTGGTAAAATAAAACAAATATTTTCGCTAAGAGATTGAGCAGCCAAATGGCATCTTTGAAAATATTTCTTCCTACAGGAACCATGGAACCATATACCAAGCAATCAAGACGGGCTATAATTTAGTCCAGAAATAAAAACGCAGAATGAAAACATTTGTATCAGAATTAAAGATAATAACATGGGCACATTGAATTTTTGAATATCCTGTTCATTTTTATTGATCCTGGATTGCGTCCATTCATTATGGTAATTGATGTCACTTGTGAAATCCGATTGTAAATCCAGATATGAACAAAGAGTTTCGTGAATGCTGTTTTTAAAGGGATAGAGAAGCATCCATCTCTGCACCACGTCTTCATTTTTGTTTATGCCAATCAAAGCTCCAGTAACTGCTGTAGATCAGTTGTGAGACTGCTCCGGTGCTAAGTCGGGGTTCACCGCATTATTTCGTTTGACGGACAACATTCCTCTCTTCAGATCATTTATAACTTCAGAAGGTAATTGTAACATGTCTAGTAAATAAAGTGTCACTCCGTGAATATCATTAGTATGATTCATAAAAAAAAGTAAAAAAACATTTGTCTAACAGTTAATAAATGTAATTCATAATCATTATTTCTGTCAGGCTTTATTGAATTTGAAATAATTTCTACCATTTCGCAGTACTTATTGAAATATTTCATTTTTAGTTTTCCTGAGTTGTAAGAAATTGGAAACCTGTATGATCTTTATCTCTCTGATTGCCTGTGGACAAAAATTTAATTACTGTAGTTCATCCTTAGAAAAATGCACTTGAAGCATGGCTAGAGGAGGAAAGGGAAAGGGACCAATACAGCTGCTGGCAACATCCACTTTTTTTATATTTGGGGGTCTCAGGTATAAGAATCTGAGCATTGTTGGCGGTCCTAACATTTTGCATACTCAAGTACATTTGCGCCTGGATTAGCAATATCAACAGACTTAGTGGTGAATATATCACTAGAAACCTCAGCGCTGTCGACGCCACGAAAGCTAAACCTCGAGTCATGACAGACGTTCTCCACCAGGACAACTAAAGAAATGTAAATTAATTCACCTGGGTATCTGGCGAAAAGCAATTTTAACTCGTTACGGTCTAAGCCACTAGCTGATCCTTTGTCATCGTATAGTATACACCAGTATCCCGAAAATTACACCATCCTTGGCGGTAAAACTGAGTTAATTATTATTACTAAAATTGTTATTAATACAAAATGCAAGTTTCATTTTCCTAGTTATGGAATTTGTTTTTTACATGGGGATTACACAAGTCAGTAGAACTGACAGCGTTTGTGACTTACACAGGCTCGATTAAGCCTCTACTGAGTACTCTTTTTTACTAACTAGTCTGTACTGACAAAATTTCTAAGAAGTCAGTACAGACTAGTCACTAAACTGTCCAATGTAAAATTAAGATGGCGAAAATTGAAAATAAAAGGTAGATGCTAATGGAAATTTGTGTTTATATTTCTAATCTTCTCTCTTTTGAGTGGGAAATGAGTGAAACGAGTATAATAAATATTTTAATCTTTATTTTGTGGAGAAAAATTACGGATTAAGGAAGAAATCGTTAGATATGCATATAGAAGAGGAATATCTGCACCGCTTGACGACATTTTATTATGAACTGACTAGTCAATTGATAGAAAGCAAATCGTTTTTTTGTCAGTAAAAGTGACAGACAAAATCAGGACTGTCCATTAGTTCTATTGTATTCTATTCTATTGTTGTATAATCGTGACATTACTAATGAGTATGCTTTCCGATTTGCAAAAGTTTTAATGCGCTTATAATCTATAATACTAAAATTCCCTCTCCGCATTCATAGATTTCATTTACTTTATGCACCAAGGACAGAAGTTAGATTTAGTAATCGAACTACGCATGGATATAGGTTTATTATTTATGAGTGTTCAACGGAGTAATTTAGAAAAAAAAACATTTGATCTTCAACAGAAATGAAATTCTATTCGACTCCATGGCACAGATTCACTCTCGGAAAATTTAGTTCGAAATTTATATTATTGAAGTCTCTGAAAAGGTGATACTTTGGAACAACGATGCTTTCCACATTTATGTCATTAGCCAAGAAGATAATATCATGATCCAAGATCCTAAAACTTAGTTGTTGAAAGATCAAAGCTAATGAAGGGCTAGATAATAAAAACAAGCCAAGCAACGAAGGATTGAAGTAGTTCTAGTATATAAGAGTGTGGTTGACTTGACAGTACTCTTAGGTATAATCTGCATATTCGAGAGGATAAAGTCTGTCTGAGCGGTATATTTTAGAATGTTAACATTAAAATTGCCTACCATAATCGCCTGTTAACAACGGATAAAGCCTTTAAGAGCTTTTTAAAGCCTCTTCACTAAACTGATTCAAATGGAGAGTACACCGTACACAAAATACACCTTTCAACATTTACTTCCACACAAATAAGAGATAACTTTTGTCTTAAAATGCTGCGGAAACAGAATGCGATGCTGCCGACGGCTTTTCCAGTGTAATTTCAACGGTGCATTATAAAGTCTAGAATTGAAATATGAGAGAATGGAATGCCACAGGTACAGACATATCTGGCTAACCATTACCTATAGCATGTAGCTTTGAGTATCGTGAACTCCTCGTGTTTGAAACTAAAGAACGGAGTAAAATTACTTAAGAATTATACTGAGAAAAAAAAATTGGCTGAACGAAAAACTGTTAAGTTCTTATGTAATGTATCGAAGAGTAATAGGGAAGAAATGAGGTCATAAGCCTCTGATAAATCTCTGGATATGCACATGAGTCATCCGACCAATTCTAACACATGATTTGATGGTGAAAATCAATGAATTCAGCAGAAAACGTGTCTTCAAGACATAAGTGGCGCGCTCAAATCCTTATGTCATCTAGTAGTAGAGCATATCAGGTTATCCTCGACATACACCCCCATATCGATATAACCATTAAGAAGCAGGCGTAAGTTGTGGCTCTGAAACTTCAACAAAAACATCCCTTGAGACTAAACTAGATGTTTCTGATATTTTGGAATGACCCGACTAATTGGCAGATCACTCGAATTTGATTAGATGATTCTACGGGAAGAGCAACAAAACAACTGAGATGGAAATCAGTTCCAAGCTCAACGAGAAAACATTTCAAACTAAATAAGTCATCCTTGAAAAAGAGCTAGTTTCCGACCAGTCTAGATATTTCTTCTCTCTTAGGATACATAGAAACGATGGAACTGATGTAAGAAAGAAATCGAAATTGTGAGTCAGTTTCCTTTTTCAATATCAGTCACTATTTCCTAAACGACACAGGTTTCTTAGTTCAGACCTCATAAACTGCATTCAGCAGGAGCGATGGGGGGGGGGGGGGGGCAAAGCCGTGTTCAGTTTTATTAGAGTAACTGTGACTAGGATTTATGAGAGAATATCTAGTAGTGATCAATTTTTGGGAATCCCTTATGGTGGGATTTAAGATTTATAACAACCTTGAAAAAAACACCTCTACCCTAATCTCTCCTAAGTTACAAACATTTGACTTGATAATTCTATTGCAATTTGGCTGTTTGCCCAATTTTGTGTTGGATAACCTCATAGATTGCGAATATAGCACAAATCTTGAATGCAATACCAATTTGTTCAATCGAATAATGTTTTTCGGTTCATAAATTTACAAAAGACCATTTAGATACCGTTTTTTTTTTTGTATCTTTATAACTCAACAACATCGCTTCAAATTACAACTTCAAAAACTGCTTTCATTAAAGTCCTTCCCTTGACATCCATTCAAAGCAGATATGTGGTGGGGAGCATTGTTTAGCAAATAACTTTATGGACACAACAATCCAGAAGAATCTTTTGCAATGACGTACTCTTCCAAACGAATGCCACTGAAAAGGACGAAATAAATAGCTGTGAAAAATGTCGTCAACCTATTCATCCTTTGAAGGCAATATGAATTACAGCAATTGCATGGATATCATCTAAAGTGACGGACGAAATAATGCGAACCTAAACACATTCATACATATCCATATACCCATTCAATTTTTTTTTACCGACATTCACCAGCTTCTATTTTTACCTCATGACGAATCTTTTCACATTTATTAGCATAACTCGTAAACCTTGGATACCTTCATCTTGTGTCAAGTTTCGTACTCGTTTATGTTTTTTTCTTTTAACAAAATTTAGGATAATCCTGTGCTTTTGCTCGAGATGATGCCATACAGAAGGCAATTGATACAAAATCTTTCTTGTTCGTACACATAGATATTTCTGGGGGATTATGCCCACAGTATAGTCATAAGCTCGAAGGAAACACTTGCTCATGTACATATTTTGTATGGGGGCCTTTTACCATACTGAATACATATGTATGTGTGTATATATATGCGTTACAACGACATTTTCCGAAAACAAAGTTTATTCAGTCGCTCCAGGGACATATGTAGGACTTCAGAGGTTATTTAAAGTTTCTCTCAAACACTTCACTCATTGCTTATCAGGTTTACATAGTAAACACGTAGGTCACCAATTTTGTTCCATAAATGAGCAAACATTGCAGAGGTTTAAGTGGGCCTGGACACACATAGATGGATTGTGTGGATCACAATCAACTTCCCAAACTCCCCGAGGCCTGAGTCATTCCAATGGTAGTGCCCACCCCAGTCATCGTATCTGGTGTTATTAAGAGGGCGGAAAATTGCCAGTTGATTACATTAGGTCACAGTTAAATTAAACATCTTTGTCTGTTGTGGAAAATTAAGTTAGAGTATATCGGCAATAAATAAAAATGTCCTGAATTTTATTTCGTAACAGGATCCCTAAGCGCATAGATGAACAACAACAACAACACCTCCCAAAGGCAATAGAACGTTGTTGCAGCAGTAAATCGACTGCAAAAGTATCTCCTCCTGAGAACAGATTAAAATAACCAGAACACATCTAGTTAGGAGAATAAAGTTTTACAGGCAACGAGACCCCCTCTCTCTCTGTCTGTCTCTTTCTCTGTCCATGAAGGAAAAATAGTCCCCTCAGCGCTTTATGGATTTTTCTCATCCACTTATCGTCTGGGTTAGAGGGTTAAACAAATGCCACTCCGTCATCTATGTATACTTATTACCTACATGAAATATTTACATAACTGCTAAGCGAACTCCCCCTTCTTGCCAAAGGTGGAATTGAAGATGGCAAGGATGGCAAACTTTCCTTATTTCTACCCTATCAGAGTCTCCACTACCCCTGTACGGGTGGCGCGCGTGTGACATATGATTTTTGAAATTCAGTAGACTTCTGAAGAAAAATCCAAACCTATCATTGTGCGATAATCAATGGAAACTTAGTTTAAAAAAGCCTGGTGGGGGGGGGGGGGCGTTGCTGAGGCTAAGTGGTGAAACGCTATATATTTACAACGACATGTCGGCTACCCACAATTTCCGACCAAGCTTTTCAGAAATTATGGAGTTTTAATGTGGGCGGAAATTTAATTCTGAGAATTTTCGTGTACTTGCAAAGCGTACCTGACTGTATGTACTCTAAGCTCTTACATATCTTTGATGGTACTACTTTTTGCTTGGAAACTTATTGCATTGCATGCCTCTAGCAGCTGCACTCAACAAAACTGGAACTTTACCCACGCTAAAAGTTTCTCAAAAGACCAATTTCTTCGTTTTTGCCCAGATGTTCAGTCAACTTCAGGAAATGAAAAACAATTGTTGCCGGTTGCATTAAAGCCGGACTGTTGACAACATTTCGTTTTGGTGAAAGGCACATTCGTGTTCCACTTCCAAGTAGAGTTTTTCTTTGAAGTTGCAACTTTTTGACAGTACACTAGAACTGCAAGTCAAAAATTTACTTTAAAAAAAAATAATAATAATAATGAGCTGCTAAGATCTCTTCTTGTATATTTTGCTTATTTCTTGTTTTGCGAAAGTTTTGAATTTCCATCAGGATATTTGCAGTTTTAATATTGCAAGTAAAATAATCAACTGAAGGATGCTATTGTTATAGAAAACTTTCAATAATATATTTTGATTTTCATAGATTAAAATTCGACGAAAATTTTTATTCACAGCTGGTATTTGAGAGTAATGAGAGAAAATAATTTCCATTCAAACCTCAATGAGTTTGAAGCTTTTATCATTGAGGACAGTCTGGCAACTCATTTTCCTTTTGTTTTTACAATCTTTACACCCAGTATTATTAATCATCTTCTGTAGATTAAAGTACGCTCTTCAAACTCTTGATTTAAAAGTATTAAGTTCGATTGCGGAATAAGCTAATCGCAATTGGATTTCCTCCTAACAGCTCACACTGACTCTGTCCTATTATCACGCCCAATTTGATTTATTGAAATAGAGGTTTGGGATCCTAAGGGATCCCATGAACGTAGGCCAATTTAAGGCCCATTGTTAACCCTCCAGACTCATGAGCGATGCTCCTATAAATTTCAGTATTGGACCCCAGCCTTATTTGCCTGCAACGTGTAACTCCTTCAGGAGGTGTGAGCCAAGGAATCTGTAACGTATTCCTGAGAGTGCCGGACAGTGACAAAGAAAGTGCTTCACTATTTCGGACACCTCTCCGCAACCCTTGCGTGTAGGATCATCAACAAGTCTGTGAAGTTGACCCCTGAGATAGGAGTGCCCAGTGAGAGTGGACACCAGAGTTCTCAGGGTGGGCTTGTTAGCCCCTAAAAGCTCCTAGAAGGGGACTGTGTTGGCGGTCAGCCTAGCTTGAAATGATTGAGACGAGGTGTTTTAGTGCAATCCTGACTATAGAGGCAGGTTAATCCGAGGCTGCACCAAGACGAGCAAGCTCGTCCGCCTTTTTATTTCTGCTAATGTTGCTGTGCCTTGGAACCACCCACTGCACTATCACCCTGTTATTCCGAGAAAAGGAATTCAGGGTAGTTTTGCACTCCATTAATAGTTTCAAGGGTATAAAGGGTTTACATAAAGCCTTGACAGCTGCTCAGCAGATGGCTGTCCCCTTGTTCACAGTGCCTGAGTGAAGGAGGTACCTTCCCGCTTCAAGAATGGCCTTGAATTCTGCCTGAAAAACCGTGACATGTCTTCCAAGATGCATGACAAATTCAATATTAGGGTCTTTGAAGAAAACTCCTACTCCGGTGCCTTCATCGGATTTAGAGCCATCAGTATAAAGTGTAATTGGGTTTATCAAAGGTTGAAGCACGCAATGTGATTCCCATTCTGCCCTGGAAGGAATTCTATAGCATGATCGATAGTTTTAACCATGATATCTTACACATGAGATATAATGTTCTATCAGTTAATTTTGCACCTTTGTCGACTTCGTTTGCTTACCGCGATTACAAAAATCTGGATTGAGTGACTGCAGGGCAATGGTCTGGCACTAAGCATGATTTGTTTATATAATCTGTTTGTAATTGGATGCATAAATTAGCAATAACAAAACCAGGACCAAACTGCAAATTTAATACATAAGGTAAAAATCAAAATGGATGGTAGATCTAACAAAGTTTAACTTGGTTAATACATTTATTTAATCGATTCTTCGCATTGTATATATGATGCATGGAAAATAGCTGGAAAATAAAAATTTCCATAAATATTCCAACTGAACCGAAGAAAATTTCAACAGGTCCTTCGAATTTTATATAAGTATTTAAGAAATATAAGGTAAAGATACTAGCAGTTGATCAGTTAAGAAGAGTTTTCCACGCGGACAATAGTAACTACTTGCTCTGTCATCAGGTAGCGAGATTCGATGGCTGAAGACACTATTTAAGTCTTCTAGATTATGTAACTAACAAAGCCACTTTTTATAAAAAGTTTACTTATAAAAATTTAAAAAATATATTTAATATTATTTATTTAATCAAAGATAACATTTCAGGGTATACATGCACAGAATAGGAAATAATTAAAGAGTTCATACTATATATCCTTCTTTACACCTTGAAGATGGTAACAGTACCATGTCGAGGAAACATTTTTCAAAAAAACCTCATTAACAAAGCCTTATACAGAGCACAGACAAGAAATATACAGATATCGACGGTAGTACTAAGAACGTGATGTTTGGAAAAGCTCATAGCGAACCCCAATGACTCACTGATCTCGGCTAAATATATCATGGGTACGAACCAAAAATGTTTTTCAATATAGGCAAAAATTCATTTCTTTCTTAGAATTTAGATCGACCATATTTCTTCAGAATTCGTGTGGTTGATTGGTGGCTATAGACGGTCCGACCAAATTACGTCTACCATCATGCGGATGAGTTGATTATGATAGATGGAAGGGGGGGGGGGGATAAATATATCAATGTTTTCAATATCTTGCATTCTATACAATATAACAAACTCTTACTTTATTTGAAATTTGAATCCCGTCGAATTCTGTAAATTCTAAGAAAGAAATGAATTTTTTCCTATACATATATTGAAAATCATTTTCGTTCGTACCCATGATATATTTAGCCGAGATCAGCTGTTGTGACTCAGGTACCCAATGCCCCGAATCACAACCATAAGGTCCATGCACCAATATATTGCCCTATGCAATATATCGATGCATTGCAAAGATGACCCTGAAAATTAATTTTAATTTAATTCATTTAAAATTTCATTTAAAAAATTTTAAATGCATTTAAAGTTGCATTTCCATACTGCAACAAAATGCAATTTAGCATAAATTGCATTTCGTTATCAGTAATGCACTCCACTCACACGGCATACCTACCTACATGCCGTGTAATCTTATATCATTTTTCGTCGTGCAAATTGAATTGCACATAAAATAATTCGCATATTCTCACGTACGATCTTTCATCGCCGTGAGAAAGCAAAAAGAAAAAAGCTTTTTCTAAAAGTTTTTGTGGGTACCTGGGGGCCGGCAAGCCAAAACCTCGGGGAGTTCGTTCTTAAAACCCGTCGAGTGAAACGTTAAAAAAGAATCCATACCAAAAATTACTAAGTGGATGTTAAAGAAAACCTAATAAAATTGTGTGTATTAAGTTATTCTGAAAAAAAAAACTATTATTATATTAGTGCCAAGGAAATTGGGGCTTTAAAAATATAAAGAAAAGAATAAACAAAAAATAAATAACGGAATAAATAAAAAAAAAAATAATAAAGTGATTGAGTTTTAATATTCCTTTTGTCCTATATCGGCGACTGCTCTCTCCTTCGGAGCACGGAGCGGAACCAGGATACAACACAGCGAGCTATTGAGGTTTGCTATGAGCTCTTCCATACATCACTTTCGTAGAAACTACTACCCTTGTGCATAGAACTATATAGTGATTGCGAAAATGCTTCCTTATATAATATCAGATGGCACCACTTGTACCATTTTGACCAGTTTTGCTCACGGGCACGCTTCGCTAAAAGCAGAGCTGTGCAACTGAATTTTGGCAAGGGGATTAAAGGGATAAGCCGTAAGAACATAGCCATAAAAACATACAAAGGCTGAGAAATTGCATTTCGCAACCACTATATAGTTTATACACAGGGTACTACCGTCGATGTCTGTATATTTCTTGTCTGTGATACAAAGCGTCCCGTATGTGGTTGGGAACCCGAAGGCTACGGATAGGTCATGCTTAGATAAACGAAAAATTGTATGCGGAGGGTGGGGGATCATATCGGGACTTTAAAATATTTGGGTAATGATGATTTAAATTTCCGTTTTGAAGTTATGGCTCAACAAAATTAAAATTTCGGAATTTTTACTCATTTTGTTTTTATTTAACTATATTTTTATCAAAAAACACGTCATCAATATCAATTTTTCATATTGAATTTGAAAAGCCCAAAAGCTTAGCTTTAAAATGACCTATCACACTCTCTACCAAAAATGTAACCCTTTCTGCGTTTTTTGCACTTTTTCTGAGGAATCTCCAGCGAAAATGGCTGAAAAAGGTCATTTCCAAAAGATAATTCCATACATTCTGGCTGAAAATAATAGTTAAATAAAAAAGCGAGTAAAAATTTCGAAATTTTAACTTTGTTGACCCATAACTGCACAACGGAATAAGTGAGGGAAAAATTTATACACCATTGCAAAGGCTCAACGATTATCTATCTACCAAAGCTTAAATCATCATCATAAGGTGTAACATTCAGAAATTACAGGGTGATCTATAAAAACATTCCCAAATATCTTAAAGTCCCATTTACTCGGAAGCCGTTACATTCGCCCCCCCCCCCCCATACAGTTTATTGTTTGTCTAAGCATGACCTATCCGTAGCTTTCGGCTGCCAGACCACATACGGGACACCCTGTATAAACTAACTTAATTCTACTTATCCTATCTTAATATCTAACTAGGCTATAATCGTCGAATAAGTGGATTGGGTAATAGCTGACATTTTATTAAAAAGTTGAATGCAATTGTGCTTAATCTTTCTTGGATTAGTAGGACACGCGCGGTACTGTGTACCTGTCTGGTGGAACAGTCGCATGGCAAGTTCGATATCATCTTAAGCACTTTTATTTTGTGCGATATGTAATTTACGTTTATGCGTTTCTGCGCAATTATACCAACTCGGAGCACCGTATGTAAGAATAGATTGAGAAATTGTTTTAAAAAAGATGAGTTTATTTTCGATGCTTAAGGAAGATCTTCTTTTTATGAAAGGGTATAAGATTTTCGTTAATATGTTGATTTTATGTACCGCCTTAGAGGTATTATTCTTAAATGTCAAGGTTTTGTCGAGATGTATTACCTAGGCATACTGTCAGTTCAAGGAAAACTAACTTCATTCACGGTCAAGGTCATGTGAGGTAGATGATATTGCTTACGTTTCCTTGTAAAATAAAAACGCCTTTTGCGTTTTTGTCCCGTTTAGTTTAATCTTCCACTTATCGAAATATTCAGCTATTGTAGTTAGACAATTTTGGAGGATACGAATTATATTTGGCGTGTCTTCTAAATATGAAAAGATAGCTCTGTCGTCCACAAATGTTGAGATTGAACAGTTGGGTAATGTTGGGAGATCGGCAATAAATAAAATACAAAGTAGAGGTCTAAATACCGAGCCTCAATACGAAATCCAAACTGTAACTAGATATTAATTGATCAAACACTTATAAAAACTTGGTTGAAAATATTAAAAATTTGAAACTCAAGATCTTCTGCACTTTATACTCAATGATTTAAACTTCCATCTAATGAGAATTTCAGTAAATCCATCAAGTTTATGCAATAAATTATGGTCGACGGGTATTTCTCTTATATTTCACAAAAGTAGGAATTAGCTAGGTAAGCTACGGCTAGGTTTGTATAGGTTAGGACATCTAGGTACCTCTAAATTACAAACTTAATGACGAGCTGTTAATTTCCAAGTAACCCTGAATCAGAGGACAAACAGAGGAAACTCATTCCGAGCTCAGCGGTACATTAGGTACCTCTAAACATGAACTCACTGACCCTGTTTGATCGCGAGCTGTTTATTTCCAGGTAAACTTGAATCGGAGGACAATCAGCAAACAGAGAAATTCATTCCTAATTCGGCGGTTTCAGCAATAAAATCTGTGCTCGCAAATCTATCAGTTACTATCATCCGACTAAACCAAGCGGCAGTGTTTCTTTGAATAATTTGCAAACTATACCAATTTAAATGGTCCCACCACATTGGCAAGTCGAGAAATATGCTGGCTCTAATTAGCAAATTTTAATTCTTATGGCTAATTAAAATTTAACTGAGCAAGATCTAACTTTCCAATGGAATACTGAGATTTATAACAAAACCAAAATCTAAAACATTGAAAAAATCCGTCAGCTTGTAACCCTACGATTACTTTGAAAAGAGACCATCAATATCATTTAAATTTTGTTGTATCAATTTCTTTAGTAATTAAATTCAATTGTTAATCATTTCGAACTAAATTTGTACATTCGTCGTACCTCATGATGACTGAATATATTAAATACGGCGTATTTTAGACCCATTTCCATATGGAATAACAAAATCAAAATTACAACAACTCTTCTTTTCTCTAATATGGTGAAAGATGTTTCAGTAGGTATGTGAGATGCTTTGTTTTCTGTATACATTATACGTAGTCTAGTTTAGGCAAGTGATAAAAAGCAGATATCTTACAGGGATTTAAGATACAATACAAAGCGACAACAGAAACCGGTGCGTCTCATTTTAATTTTCCATTCAACTTAAATTGTTCAGCAAAGCTCAGAGAATATATGAAAATGGACTACAGATAAGGAGGCTGAATAACAGCGACATTGCAATCTTTAATTATAATAATTAATAAAAATAATTATAATTTATAATAATTAGTATAAAACAGGTTTTTTTAATTGCTCCAATAATATGAAAGTTCGCTTAAAACCTCAACAAACTTAAATTTTATTTCTATGCATCTTTCAGTTAACAACGAGGAAATGAAATGATTTATAATGTCTATTTAACATTTCATTTCTCATTATTAGTCAGATTTAAATTTAAACTCGATTTTTATTGATATTATATTTTAATTTGTTTTTTTTTTTGTTTTTTTTTTTTTGTTTTTTTATTATTATTATCAAGCCAACATGAAACTTGAAAATCAGCACAATAAACTGATTTTATTAGATAATATCTTGTTTTGTCACAAGCACAGGTTTTTATGTAGGCAATGAACAAAGTTTATGCATTTCCAAAAATCTCAAGATCAGCTTTAAATTAGTTGTGGTATATCTATCTACGATTCACTATTAAAGTACAAGTGATTCGAATAACTACATCACCAGTATCGATTGCAATTTTGTTAACCAAAATAATAATATAACTAGAAAGTGTACTTGGTATAAATAGCGTGAAATATTTATCGTTAAAAATGTTAAGCTTAACGGTTTTACAGTGCTTGAAAAATAATGTTAAATTCATAGCGTTTGGTGAATTAGTATTAGATAATCGCAGATTGCCTGTCCTTGCTTCAAGGATGTTATTTACGAGTGCTACTTCAAAGGCTGTTTCTGATTTAAAACAGGTACAAAAACAAGATTTTAATACAGTTATTAGTGATGCTGCTAAAATCACTGAATACACCAAATTGGATATAAACTTTAATGATCTAATCAGAAAAAATCATGATAATGCTGAATACCTTATTCAGAAATTGGCAATGATTAAACATCCATTGCTGGAAACCTTAAGGTATGTTTCAAACATAATATATAGATGGCCATATTAATAGCTGCACGATTATTACAGATCATTTAAAAGGAGTAAGAATAATATTATGCACGCGTGGGGTTTAACTATGCTTCTAGTATCAAAAACAGTAGGCTATGCATCATCAATACCAGACGATGAGCGAGATAATAATTGTGGCATACTGCACGTTCAACGTAATTTATCAAAGGTAGTGGAAACAATAAGGATTGCTCAACTTATTCACAGAGTAAGTATCTGTGGACGGGGTTAATTAAATAGTGCTAAATCTTTAAGAATTCTTCATTTTAATCCAATCAACAGATATTGCTATTCATTGGCTCTTGCCAGCAGTGCTGACAATACAGAGACCCCCTAAATTGCTGCATTTCAGATTTACCATATAAAAATTCATTCATATTTTATGTACTGGTACCCACTGGTCGTACTTTAGATGATGAAATCATAGAGTATACTAATTTTTTCATTGCGTTTGCCTTAAAGACAATGCTTGTAGTGGTAGAGTTAAATGGGTTGGACACCAATGCGTAATATTATTAAAAGTTATTTTGATTTTTTCCAGTCCGTCTGTCCCATCCGCACTTAACTGAAATTTCACCCACAGCCTTTTCAAAGAACAAATGTAGATTTAAGTTCTATCGTAGGGTTGCCATACAAAAATTTCGTTTTTCACTATATCTTTTGGCAGTAACTAAACACCTTATTAACGATCGCCAATACGGGTTTCGTGCTGGTCGCTGTACTAAAGATTTACTGACATTCCGTACCGAGCGTTAGAATCAACGTCTCCATAAATTTGGCGAATCTGAGATCATCGCATTAGATATCTCGAAGGCCTTCGATAGAGTCTGGCATCCAGTTATTTTAGCCAATCTTCAGGCTTTAGGTCTAGACTCTCTATTCTTAAAATGGATTGAAAGCTTTCTTTCTCACCGTTCAATTCAAGTTATATTGGACGGAGTTACCTCTGACAGTTTTATAATCCATGCCGGTGTACCGTAAGGTTCTGTTCTCTTTCCTACTCTCTTCCTCATTTTTATTAATGATCTGATAGCTCTCATTTGTAATCGTATTCATATTTTGCAGACGACAGCACCCTTGATTTCCTTTACTCATTCGACTCTATAGCTGATTCCCGGGCGAATGTTATAGTTGACAAACGAAGCCACATGTTCAGTTCACTAAACTATGACCTCACAAAAATACTCGCTTGGGGCAGAGCGAATCGAGTCTTGTTTAATGCTTCCAAATCATCACTTGAACGTACTCCAACACCCGTTCAACCCATTTCTATCTATGGAGAAGATATCTCGTATTAACCATATCTTAACATCTTAGGCATTGAAATATCCAACAATCTTAGTTGGTCCGATCACATTTTTGGTATTGCCAAAAACGCAATGAAATGCCTAAGTTTCTTGCAAAGATGTAAGAAATATTTTACTCCATCAGGCTTGGCGCAAATCAACAAGTCTCATATCAGGCCTAAATTAGAATATAATTCCCATATTTGGCCAGTGACTGGATACACTGTATTGTCCGCGTTAGACAGAGTCCATAAGTAGATTTTCCGGCTTATTAGCGATGACATATCAATAGCAACTATTGATTCCATAGAGCACCGACATATTGTCGGATATCTGTCTCTCTTTTTTCGCTACATCTATGATCATTGCTCTAAATTTCTAGCTTGATCCCTTGTAGAATCCTTCCCAGGCGCACCACACGAGCTGTAACTCGAGCTCATGCTCACACCCTTGAAGTAAAATTCGGCTGTACCGTGAAATTCCGTGAATCTTTCATAAGCAGAACAGTACGAATGTGGAACAATTTGCCATCATCTGTCCCCCCCCCCCCAACTATGAGCCGCAAACATTCAGGCGGAACCGTCACCTACTTGACTCAACCCAATAATCCTCAATTCCCTACCCCTTATTCCTTTTCTGCAAAGGCGGTGCTCCGGCATCATAGAGTATCCACTGAGCTTCGGCAATATCATAAAAAAAAAAACTGTCTGAGAGCGCATGGACGCCTAATTATGAATGCCGTAGTTTCGTGTGGTCTCATTGTGCAAGTTTGGTTGTTATAGTGGATTTTGCCATCTATTCCCAGACCGATTCGGACAGTAAAACAATGGCTATACTCAATTTTATAGCATTTTATGATCTGAAGAAGTTTTCAGTACAACAAAAACGTTTAGGACTGATCGTTTTCACAGTATACATAAAAAAAAAACTAATTTTTGTATGGAAACGCCAAGAAGGGGTTGCCCGAATTAAATTCATTTTTTAAATTTCATTTAATATTTTTATAAAAACGACGTGTATAAAATTTCAGTTCTATCGACGACACGTTCTCAGGCAGTGTACAAATATTTAGTCGAGTTGCCCGATTTGTACCATTTTCGAACTTAAATTTTTTTTTTTTTAAAGCCAGTGTGCAAAATTTCAGCACTCTAAGTGAACGCGTTCTCAAGATATCGTGAGGACGGAAAGACGAACAGATAGACAGGGAGAGATAGATAGACAGACAAACGGACAGGCAGCCTAGCAAACATCAAAATAATTTTTAATTTTATGCGCGCGTGTCCAATTCATTTTGCTCGACCAGCATTATTTCTATGCATTACAAACGGAATGACAAACTTAAACTGCCGCTGCCTCGGAAGTTGCAATGTGAAAACATCTAAATAAAAATTGAGAGTTTGGTTGAAAGTTGTTGTGCGTGCAGTTTTTTAAGATGTTACTAAAGTTTGTGTGCGATTGGTAACCAACTTTTAATTCCAAATTCTTCCAAATCATAGTTACTGTGTACCTATGTTATTATTTTAAGGAATAGATAAGCTAAATTACAGTACCTATAAAATAATGACTTATGTGAATAGTTCCATAAATATTTATTTATATAAATTTACCTGTTGCTAACAATCTCAGGGTTATAGCTAACCGTGCAATGGAAGTTATTGTTTTCCTCATATACTGGGAGTTCCGTATGTAGTCTGGCACCTGAAGACTATGTATAAGTCGTGCTTTAACAACAAAATATTGTATGGGTGTTGGCATGGAAATCCTAAAGATTTCTGGGGTAACGGGACTTAAAGATATTTTGGTATGTTTTTACATACCAGCATCTAACTTCTTAATGTCACACCCGATGATGAAAATACGAAAATTCCTTAAAAAGTGCATTCCCAAAAGATAATTTCCTACTTTCTGGCATTTATTGAACTTTTTGCTGGATATGTTCAAGAGAAAGTTCAAAAAACACAGCAAGGGTTACATTTTGGGTGCGCAGTGTGATAGATTATTCCAAAGCAAAGCTTTTGGGCTTCTGAAATGTAATATGAAAAATTGGAGTTGATGGCTTTTTTAAAAAAATAGTACTTAAATGAAGAAAACCGAGTTAAAATTCCAAAATTTTAACTTTGTTGAGCCATAACTATAGAATATACCCTAGATTCTACTGCATAGATGAATGCTCATACGTGATTTCGTAAGAATAGGTCTTACACCAATTCGAGGTATTTTCCTTCCTTGCTTGGATAAATTGTTGTTGGGCAAAACATATTTTAACTAAAGTTTAATTGAATTTAATACAAATATATGTACATAAAAGTTAGAAAAGGAAGATCCAATTGATGTGAAAGCGAGAACAAAAGAATTCTTACAACCGCGAGCCTGCAATAATACCTAAGTCTAAACTTTCAGAATCAGCATATATATCTTATGATAGCATAACAAAACTTTTCAATTCCACGACAAAATTTAGAGTTAATCTGTATATTTTCTTCTTATAGAGCCTAGTCAACCTTCAACCTTCAACAGTAATTGGACTAGATGATGAATTAATTGATGGCATTAGATTTGGAAACAAAATGACATTGTTATCTGGTGATTTTTTGTTTGCCCAGTCGTTTACAGACCTTGCACATATGAGAAACTCAAAACTACAAGAACTCATCTCATCCGCAAATCGTGATTCGACAGATTCAGATTTTATAGGAGAGAGAAATGAGCAAAATATTCCGATGCCATCAAAACCACTAGCAAATAGAAGCACACAAATTTGTAAAATTGATGAGGAAGACTATGTAGAAAGAGATTTAATGGTTCCAATGGACATAAAGAATTGTATGGGAATTCCTGAAAATGAATGGGTACTAAGGCAAATGCTTGATGGTGGTAGTCTTCTAGCAAGAGGATGTCAAGGATCCTTGCATTTAGCGTTACAATCAGAGGAAATACAAGATCAAGGCTACCTTATTGGAAAACATTTGTTCTTAGCCTGGCAAGCGTACATAGATATGAAACCATTTAAATATGTAGTATTACCTCATGAATATGGTAGGTGTACATACCCACCTACTTATAGATTATATTCAATTTATTGATTTTTAAATTTTATTCAGATGGCTCGCTCAGTTTGGTTAGTGCTCCAGTGCTTTTTCATCTTGAACATAATCCAAGCTTGTATGCTGAAATCGAGAAAGGCAAGGGCTCCGTAGAATTAATAGACTATAATAAAATACATAATGAAATCATTCGCGGACCTGGTCTAGAAGAAACACAAAAACTTCAACAGAAGCATGTCTCAGCAGCTTTAAGGGTTCTGAAGAATTTTCCATCATCCGATGGACGTACAGCACTGACAAATATTGCTTTGGCTTTGTAGAATCTATGCACCCATAGGTATCTATATAGCCTATTAAAAATATTTGTGACACTCATTCTGAAGTTGAGTAATTTTTTACTTGAAATAGAAATAGGAGCCAGATCAGCATGAGCTACGCTCGATAGTCGTGATAGCATGGAACTTACATGCAATATACTACCATAAAATAAATTCTTTATAATAATTACATAAAAACATTATTTACATAAGATAAGCTCAGGGACTTATGATCTTCTCAAACATTACCCTCAATTTTCCTTTTCGTCCTTCATGCAGAATTATGAAACAATAAATAAGTTTTTATTATCTATTAACATTTTATAAACTATTAAAACAAGCTTAAGGAAAGAAAAGTTTACAAGAATAAAACTTTTTTTATTTTTTATATAAATTGTGTTCATTCAACTTTTTATGGACTAAAGGGAGAGTCAGATAGTTTAAGAAAAATTAAATTCTGGAAAGTTCAAAGAGATAAGACCACAAATCAGTATATATATATAATATGAAGAAGCAGAAAGAGTATACGCTAGGTCAACATCCAGAAGATTACTTAGCACTAATTACAGAAAATATGAAATTAAGATCTACTTAAGCATAACTTCAAGTGGACTCAATCGAAGAATTGAACAACATAAGATATAAGATGCCTCTTAAACGTACTAAGAATGCCTACGCGTTCCACAATCGAAAAGCCTGGACAAAGTAAGAACGGTAGCGTTGAATCAAAAGGTTGCTACCTCTTGAAGACTGCAGAAAAATAATATGTTCTGCTAGATAACTAGGTGCACATTTCTAGAAAGTGTAATGGGGCCATAAATGAATTTTATACAGTCATTAAATGCCACATATAGTTTCATAGTTTCCTGCGGTAAACAGAGTCCACACGACTGAAGACTAGTCGTCCACTAGAGAAATACTGTAGGAAAATAGTTATTGTCAGCTTTAGACGCATATTAATACTTAGAATGCTGGCAAATAACCACAGGCGACGTTAACCAAAGGAAATTTTAAACATACAAGTATTAATGTGGTCACAACATTTCATACGAACATAATGAATTGTTCCAAGATTATGTACCTTATCGAAAAATGGCAAGATATTCTCACCAAACCAAACAGAGGGAAGAGACAGTTAATTTTTTAAGGCGAAGGCCAGCATTAACTTTAATTTGTTCGATATGGACCACAGCAAAATTCTATCCAAATCTCTGTTTATACGCTCTACAAGCCCAACTGGTCGACTCAGATAGATCTGATGAAGAGAAATTGTAATTATCTAAGAGCTTGTACTTCGGATATACTAAGTTCGTCATTCCGTTTGTAACACCTCGAAATAATGATGGTGGAGCAAAATGGATTGGAAACCCACGCATAATATTCAAAGTTATTTTGATTTTTGCATGTCCGTCCGTCTGTCCGTTTGTCCGTCTGTGCGCACGATAACTGGAGAGCGCGTATACTTAGAGAGCTGAAATTTTGGAGAAGGACTAAAAAAAAAAGTAAAATTAAGTTCGAAAATGAGATAAATCGGGCAACTCCTTCATGGGGTTGCCATACAAAAATTTCGTTTTCCACTATATACACTCTGTTGCAAAATTATAAATCCACCCAGAAATTTGAAGTTTTTCCTATTTTTCAATAGATATTTCTTCAACGAAAGATTATCGCCAACGAACAAAGTACTTTCATTATGGCAAGACTGTATTAACGGTAAAGGGTTTTAGATTCTTAAGAATTCCGAAATTTCTGCAACAGAGTGTATTTGGACACTCCCTGAGAACGCGTCAACGTAGAGAGCTGGAATTTGGTGCATGCTGTTTTCATGGTAATAGCAAATAAAATTTAAAAAAATGGAATAAATCGGTCAATCTCTTCTTGGTGTTGCCATATATAAATTTAGGTTTATACGGATACTGTGAAAACGATTAGTCCTAGATATTTTTATTGTACTAAAAACTTCTTCAGAATACGTAATCCTATGAAAAACCACTGGGAAAATCGAAATTCTTCCTCAATTGGGTGACCACACGAAATTTCATACGGGCATTCATCTAGGGTATCATAAGAATTGGTGCTTTAGACCAATTCTAGCTTTTTTACTTGTTTTTATTTCCAGAGGAAAAAAGTGAAAGTTGTTTGAAGAGGTGTAAAAATACAAACGAACTTATAACAAAACATTGAAAACAAATTAGGCTCATTTGAAATATCAACAACATCAATCCAACAGCATATTTTTTACAACTTTTCATACGCGACGTCCAAAATATCAATCTAACTTCCACTTAACTACAATTTTCATACGTTTAGTGTCGGAAAAAAAAATTTCAGAAGGAATTTTTTCTTTCTTTATGAGATATTTAAAATGAATAATTACTTCAATAAGTTCATCCTCCAGATCGGAACCATATTCAAAGCTTCACTAAGCTGCTGGCATAAAATCCTAGCTGATCCTTTCCGTAATCAGAATAAAGTTTTAGTTTATTCAGAAATGTTGGGGTAACCAAATGTTGATCATGACTTGCCGGTTTTTTTTTTCGATGCTATTGTTTTCACCAACGTTTCCAAATCGATGTTAATATTTTGCAAACTTTTGTTTAAGCATTGAATTTTGTGTAAAATTTTCTTCCAAATTTCACAAATAATTCCAATTTCGAGCTTGTTTATAGAGCTGACCAGGAATTGTATTTCCACTGTTGTTGTTTGTTTTTGACGGCCTTGAATATAAAATCTTCTAAAGCATTTCGAAAGTAACTATATCCAAGAAGTGAAGCTTTTGTAGAGTCTGCTCTAGCTAACCAACATTAAGTCATTTAATCTTTTTGGTTCTACATAGTTAGATTGGAATCTGAGATCGTTAAGTATTTTTCAAAATCTCCCATGCCTACCTACTTGATGATGTAGACAAAACAAAAATAAAAAAATGGGAAAAGACCAGCTCCGCAATTTAGATTTAAAGAATGTGAGAAATAAAGGACCAATTTGTTTATTTATACAGGATGTCATAAGAAGTAGTGTCAAGCGGAAGTCCATAGTTAGAACACCCCTTGGGGTACCCGGATCACCCTCACGTATGTTATGCGATTTTGCGTAGTTTTCGAGTTAAAAATTTTCTTGTGATTTTTCACCAAACTACTAATTCGAACACATTTTTGGTCATAGTGACTTGAACAATTAGGTAAATTGCAGATTTTTTTGCTCAATTTAGCTGAATTTGTACAAGAATTTTTTTTATCTGAATACTTTTAGGGTGGGAACTGGGCTGTATGTGTCCCAAGTGGGTGAAAATCCGTTTTCCGGGGACAAAAACGTCCCGAGAAAGTTTCCTAAATCAGGTGATGTACTCATTCACCCGATAGTACTCGGCAAGACCTTTAATTTGATATGCAACATGCCGTATTGGAACCACCACCGCACCCAGAGGGCCCTACCCCACTCTGCAAGATCGGTCCATAGGTGTCCGAAGTCCAAAAGGAGTTGGACAAATAGGGCTCTGAAGTCGCGTCCTGCGTCCGTCTGAGCACTGAGCACTTAAGAACTGCTACAGTAATCCCCGCATAAAAGTACATGAACAAGGGCCCTATTTTTTTGTGATTTTAAGCGGGTGTTGCTTATAAACAATAAGCCCAATTAATTTATAAACATAAAATGTTCTTTTATAAAACTTCCCGAATAAAAGCACAAAATAATCGAATTTTTGTTAGTAAGCGATAGCCGACTACAAGCACAAAATATATGTTATTATAAAAATTTCCCGATTTAAGATACAACAAACGAAACGAGCTAAATTTGAAAAAATTACATAAATTTGCCAAGAAATACTTTAATCAAGAACAATGTCTAGAGGTAGAACACCCTTAGGGGTAACCGAATAACCCCATGTAAGTTCTGGGACTCTTTGTAGTTTACGAGTTTTGATTTTTTCGTGATTTTTTACCAAACTACTAAATCGAAGACATTTTGGGTCTAGTAACTTGAATAATTAAGACAAATTACTGATTTTTTTCCCAATATAGTTGAGTGTTAGGTCTACCCACAAAAAATTTGATTCTGTAGCTTACACCATAGCGCCAAAAGAAATTTTTAAATTCCATAAAGTTCAAAATAATAAAATGTGCCAAAATTTTTGAGGGCAATTTAAAAAAACAGTCACATAGCTTTTTCACTCAAAAGTGATTTAAAAAACTTCCCCATTTCATTGGCTATTTACCGTGTAAATTTTATTGAGTCATCTCTTTGCCATCACAGCTAAAATTCTATTCAAAACGTACATAAGTCTTAAAACTATTCAAACTGGGGTGCTAGATTTTTCGCACCTTAGATTGCTTCTAACTCGGTAGGGTTATATCCGATCGGAAAAAGGGTTTTATTGTTCACCTCAGCTCATTATCAACTGTAATTCGCAAAAGACTTTTTTCTCTGGATACTTCATACCTAAATGATCCCATATGAAATGAAGTTTTTAAAATAAGTTTGGGGGGAAAAAATTACTTAACTTTTTTTTTTTTAAATCGGCCTCAAAGACATATTTTATTATTTTGAATTTGATGTAATTTAAAACATTCTTTTTGCGCAATAGTATGAGCTATGGAATCAAATCTTTTTGCATTGATTGGGCCTAACACTCAGCTAAATTGGAAAAAAAAATCAGCAATTTTTCTGAATTATTCAAGTCAAGTCAAATGTCTTCGAATTCGTAGTTTGGTAAAAAATCACGAAAAAATCATAGCTCGGAAACTACAAAAATTGCAGAGCATACATGGGATACTTCGAGTACCCGTGGGGGTGCTCTACCTCTGGACCTCCGCTATATCTATCCATCATTAGATTCACTTAAAATAATCAGAAATCTCTTTTTTGTGCCTTGGACTTTATGGACATTTCTATAAGTTATTCATTGAGTAAATTTAGGTTTTTTAATTCAAGAGAATTTGCAGGTAAGTATTTGTGCCCAACGGCCAGCGCAAGAATCGCATCCTTCCGGCTTGATATCTTATTGGTAGAAGTATCACTTTCAAGGACGTCCAATATTTCTTAATCACCTGGACAATCTGCTTCAAGGATCCTCTACTATTTCTTTGTCTGCTTGTTAATTTTTCAAAACATTCCAAGTTGTCATCACATTTGAGCTACTCGTTAAACTCCTCATCTCTATACGCAATGCTGTAACCTTTGAAAATCGCAATTTGAGAACAGTTCATACAATACATGACCCGCTTTAGGCCCGAATTACACGGCTTCTCAGTCTACTACGACTTAGCCCAAATGGTAAATGCAGCAAGTGGCACTTTTAAGTCAACCAGCACTCGGGCTCTGGATGTTATCCTCAACATACACCTGGTGTAAATACACAATAAGTAGAGAGCGTCGACTACAGCGCTAAGAATGCATCTTAATCTTGACCATGCTGAAAAGCAAATTTGAATGTAGAATTCCATCCATCTAAGTCCGATGAAGGCACCGAAGCGTGAGTTTTCTGCCAGAAGCCTGAGATTGAACTAGCCATGCACCTTGAAAGCCATGGCACGGTTTTCCAGATAAAAGTCAAGGCTATTCTTGAAGCGGGAATGCACATCCTTAATTCAGACACTAAGAACAAGGAGATAGCCATCTGCTCAGACAGCCAAGCAGCTGTCAAAGCTCTGTCTAAACCCGTTATAACCTCCAAACTATTAATGGAGTACATAACCACCTGAACTCCCTTTCTCGAAATAACAGGCTGATAGTGCAATGGGTGCCGGGGCACAGTTACATTAGCGGGAATGAAAGGGCGGACGAGCTTGATCGTCTTGGTGCAGCCTCGGAGATACCTTCCTCTACAGTCAGGATTGCACCAAAACACCTTGTCTCAATCATTTCAAGTTGGGCTGACCGCCAACACAGTCGCCTTTGGTTAGAAAATCCATCATATAGAACAACAAAGGAACTGTGGGGTAAACCAAACCCAAATCAAACAAACAAGCTCCTAGGACTTAACAAGCCAACCATGAGAATTCTGGTGTCCATGTCGTAATTTAATTACAAATTTCACCTCAGCATTGACTTCAAACAAATTTTTGCGAAGTCAAACAATTGGAGCTCCGGGCCGAATTTTCATTTTAAAAAATTTATAAAAATTTAATTTTCTAAAACCTTTTCACTGCAAAAGTTTATATAACTAAGTTTCCATAAATTGTAAAAAGTAATCAAGGAAAAATATTGTCAAATTAAAAATTTATAACAGAAAATGTTGAAAGAGTTTTCCTGAAAGTCCAAACCAGCTAAAAAAAACTATTTTCGATTTGAACGACCTCTATACACTGAAATTCGTACATTTTTGGGCCACCTTAATATACGAATGCGCTGAATCGAAAAATTAAACCTAACTGTTACAATATTCGGGGAAATTTTCATTGAAAATAGATAATTTAAGATGCGTTAATAATGGTTATAAAAAGGGGTATTGTTAATAGGAGGGGGGGGGGGTGCTATTAACAGAGTAAAAGTATTCGAAATTACTAGGAAAATGTTGCGGGCTTCGACAGTATATGATAATAAAAGGGTTTTGGTAATAAGTGGGTTGTTATTATCCGGGGATTACTGTATTATATATTTAAAGGTTTTACTGTGGTCCCGTTCGCCCCCCCCCCCACCCCCGCTCGACTCGCCCCTGGCTCGTATTCCCCAGAGTAGACGAAGATATGCGTACGCCTACGAACGACGTTGTATTCGCCAATCACTACGGTATTGTCTGTGCATTATATGAACGAAACGAAATTCGAGATATGTTTCCTCTCGCTCATTAATTTAGCAATTGGGCTGATTTAGTGCTCATAGCTCCGCTTTTTTTTCAGTATTCAAAGAAATATAAAGTCTATTGATAGATTGGTCTCACTCTAAATGACTTACATCGCTTCAGGGCCTATAAAGTAGTTTTGAAGTAGACTGCATGGTAAGTAGGTTGGTACATTAAAAATTGTAGCGGCACTTTGCAAAGCTAATTTGTTTTTTCGATCTGGCTGTTCCATATTTTCTACCAATCTCGTAAAGGAGACACAGAAACGCACGCAAGTGATCGTACGCGACGTCTTCCATGACAAAAAGAAAATTTCAATTTGTAATTGCCATCTTGCATGTAGTATTAGAGTCAAAAGTTTTAATTATAGTTAATGTTGGAATAAAATAAAGTTTGATTGATACGGAAGGTGACAAGAGACAACGTGAGTGATGAATTTTGCTCCAAAGAAAGTGAAGATGCTATGGAACTGTGGGAAATGTGTTTACGGAACACGTCAATTGAATAGCAAGCAAAATTTGATGGTTTATCATAATCTCTATATTTCATAGATGTATGCAAAACAGTATTGCAAACCTTGGACTTCTAGCGGGAGATGAAGCGTTGTGTGCTCAAATCACACAAGAGATATTACAAGATAAAAGCTAAAAGTTTAATATGATCAAAATATTAAATATATTAAAAGAAAAGTTTTTTTTTATTTTATTTGGGAAAATCTAACTCCTGAAATATACCTGAATGGTGTGCTTCTTTTCATTGGTTTAAAGGTACCGAATACATCCCACAAATGCAGGTTTTCTATTTTTGGTAGTGCTATCTGCCCCGCCTTTACACACGGAAATAATGAATTTAAAAACGCAACAGTGATCACATGTGTTAGTGTTTACCTCTGAATATTTCCCGACTGCTATCAGTGTAATTTGCATGAAAAATCGCCCTATTTCCACTGCCACTGTATCCATGTCAAAGTGAATTGTTTTTTGCTATTTTCTCACCTAAGGTATCCACGAATTTGTTGGAACAGGGATTTGCTGTGTGCTCTGTGGGTATGGTAATTATTTCGATGTTTTGTGTTGTGAATCATGAAGTTAGTTAGTTTTTTATGCCCTGTTTTTGTTTGCATGCATTGTGTGGTGACTGGTACATTGTATACTATTGTACCAGTGAGTTTATTGCTGTTGTTTTAGCTTTTGTTAATTTAATTTGATATAATTTCTCTATATATTTACTTTAAGTTCGATTTTTCAATTCATTTTTTGTTTATTTCAGGTCGACGTGGAACCTACATCTTTGGAAACCCCAGATACTGGTGCGATATTTCTCTTAGAGTTTATTCTAATTTATCTTTCTGCTATAGGTATGCTGAACATCCACTAATACATTTATCGATTTATGTGTTAACACTTAGTGGAATATATTTTTGGACATCAGCACAATAATTTTATTTAAAAATATGAGTAACAGCCTACGCGTTTCGTCTTCTTAAGACATCATCAGGGCTTGCACAGGAGTAAGTGTTTTTTTTTTGTTTTTTCCTGAAACATAGATATTCACTAATAACAACGTACTAAGTGATGAATGCGTTACGTTAACTGTACTTCCACCTTAAGACAAAAGCAAAAAGGAAAATCTTTAAAAAATTCTTCTTTAGATGTAGAATGGTCTTCAACAAAGGAAACACTACTTATGTATTAACCCTTAAGTAGGCGCACTAGCAAAATCACACAACTGGGAGCATGGGGTCAACAGTGTCCCCAATTTCTTTCTAGAAAATTAAGTAAATCACAAAATATTCAAAAACAAAAACAATGCAGTTTGATAACTAAATCTTATTGCTCTAACAAAAACTGAAAAACAAATAACTTCTTTTTAAGTTAACACAAAAATAAAATAACAATTATTTTATATTACATATTGAGAAACTTCTTTCTAGTCTTTACAGAAGATAAGAACTATTATTCAGAGTAGAGTAGAACTCATCCGAAAATATTATAAAATGTCAAAATTTCGAAAGATATACCTAACAAAACTTACCTCACGAAAAAATTTACGTAAGTGGGCGCATGGGTCACACTTCACTATAGTACAAAGGTATGCGTCTGTAGCAGTGGCTGGAGTTCGAAGATTTTCAAAAAAGTTTTCTAAGATGAAAACCTACTGGAAGACGCAAGTTCGGGAGAGAATGCGCTCTACATGATTTTTGCGGTTAAAATTACTCTGACCCCATGCGCCTACTTAAGGGTTAGGTGGCCTCTTTTGTGTCCCGTGCACTCATGTAATTATGCATTGAATAGTACAATATAAACTGCGGAGTATGTAGTGCAATGTTTAACTGCACCGCTAAATATAATTCTATTCGTCAAAAGATGTCGCTAAAATCATTAACAATATGCTTTGGTCTTCCTTTTTACCTTTCTGAAACTACTCAAAATAATATATTTTTTTCTTTTTAATTGATGTTTAACACTGCTTGTGGTTATCCTCCCTCTTTCATAGAGCTCAAATAAAATTTTTGACATATGTGTGTGGAAACTATCAAGTTTTAAAATGAAGTTCATTAGTTGTGTTAGGTGCTCTTTTATAGCAGCAGTGCAGTGAACTAGTGTCGGAGTTTCCTCTTATACGTAATGTAATGTTTATGACAGACAATGGGTATCGATATCTATATATTCGGAATACCCCGTTTATACACCATGTGTGTCATCAAATACTCTCATATACCCAGAAAACTAATGTGTATAGACTAAATATCAATACACCCAAAAATTACTGGGTATAGGTAGATTATCGGTACTTCTTACTTTGTGCAGCCCCATATTTAGTAATAATATGACAATCTGTTAAATTAAGCAGAGATATGTCTGTGCTTTTCCAACAAAACATAAATGGAGAAGAAAAATCAAATAATTTTTTTTCTTTTTCGCTCCAAATCTTGAATTTTCTGTATATTTACAATTAATCGTTGCCATTTAGCATCCATTAAAGCTAATATATTATTTGTCACTTCCTTTTCCAAATTGTTTACGCTTAAGATCCGGTCAACTGAATTGAAATGTTAAAGTAGGTATGATTTGTCACACCAATACCCCTGTAAGTCTGTCAGGCGTACATTAATATCTAGATATTCGGAGTATCCAGATATCAATATCTAGGTATCGATACCCCATGTCTGCCATAATCATAAACAATCACGTGTTTTCGGAACTTTTACACCAAAATTAGTTTAATTTATTCAATATTGCTTATTGGTTTATTTTGAGCACCTTAGATTATAATTCTACAAAAAAGCTTTATACTTTCTTTGTGTAAACAGAAAACACTACTGTAGGGGCTTATCTTAAAACACACCGTATTTCACATAAACAAGACAGAATGAAAAACCTGTATTCAATATTGCACATATTTGACGATTTTTATTTATTTCACAAATAGATGTCGCCAAGCCAGAATTTGTTTTCTCTTTCTTGTGTATATGCATTCTATGTATAATTGTCTTATTGAAAACACATTTTGCTGCAGACGATTGCCTCACTGGGTATACACTCAAAGTTTCAAAGTGGATGATAAACAGCTGAGACAAAATTCTTTCTAACATTTTGCACATGAGAAGGCTACAGGCAAACTGAGTGATGCTTTTATTTATAGTTGACCCAAAAATGGAATCGTATGACCATTTTCGAGCAATGTTTGAACATATGCAAATGCAAACGAAGTGAAGTTTTGCGGCGTTATGTAACTGCTGTTGATACATGAACTCATCATTATACTGAAGAAATAAAATAGCAGTCGAAGCAATGGGTTTTCATCCTGGCAAATTTCTTATGATTTTTGCATAGCATAAGTTTCACTGACAAAGTGGAAAAATTGAAAAAGAATCACAGGAAAATAGTATTACGTAATTTTATTAAATTGAATTGACGCTAAATTTGTGGAAAAGTGGCCCAATTTGTTAAAAAAAAAACACTTCCATCATGACAATGCACCAGCTCGCAAGTCTGCAATTGCTCTCCACATCCATCATGTTTTCCATATTTGGCCCCTTAGAAATTTTTTTTTTTCTTCTTTTCAAATATAAGAAATTTAAAAATTTTCCATCGAACAAGGAGGTCATTACTGAAACATACACCTATTTTCCAGAGCTCGAGAGATCGTTTTTTTTTTTTGCTTTAAGGCTAAAAGAATTAGGAAAGTCGTTGCGTCAAAGTTCATCAAGCTAAACGAAAAAAAATCGGTATAAAAAGACACATAAATATAAATTTTTTATGCACGTAAATGCTTCTAGTTTATTCATTTTGCTTATAAGATTGAGCTTGACCATCAACA
Source organism: Dioctria rufipes (assembly GCA_963924295.1). Classification (NCBI taxonomy): domain Eukaryota; kingdom Metazoa; phylum Arthropoda; class Insecta; order Diptera; family Asilidae; genus Dioctria; species Dioctria rufipes. The sequence continues at coordinate 361,941,271 of OZ002740.1, forward strand.
AAATAATCTCAATTCTAATGCCAACATATTCCCCACCAAAATATTCAATTTAGCAATATATTAAATTTTCACAATGCAATTCAAGCCAAAGCTATCACTTTTTACTGTCGGAAAAGCTGCCAACGTTAACAGAGCAACTACAGTAATTTTCTCGATTCAATTCCAATTCATTTGTTGTTTTCAATTTAGGCATGACACGATTAAACCCCATGAACATGTAATACCACGTGAATTATTCATGACCAAAGAAATCCTCATGTCAACAAAAATACTTTGATGGTCATGGTTCGCCCTGATATGCATGTACGTAAATATATAATATGATGAAAAAGAGATGTTATCGGGGTTTCGAAATCACCGACCTCTAGATTATGCCTTACACTTCACGATAGGACTATGGTATCGTTAATACCCCTAAAAAGAAAGCCACTAACAGGTGATATCTATTTTTGGTCCTCAATGCCTGTGCATATATTGCATAGCACAGTTACATAGGCCAGCCAAAGAGAAAATCAATAAGACGTTAAAAAGGCCATTCATACGGCAGAAGTTGACGGAGGATAAGGGGGTTTGATGTTATTTGTAAAATTTTTATGCAAATAATATTAAAGGAGGAAGTTCTTGTGTTGTTGAACTCTTTTATTTTTTTCCAATCCCAAAATTTTAGTGTATATTTAGGTACTGTGTGTGTGTTTGGTGTTCCTATTTTAAATGGTCCTTAACCTCAAAAATTATTCACCATGCAAAAAACAAAAAAAAAAAAATTCAAAACCACTTCTAACAAAACTTGTTTCCCTGCTGTAATTCGGTATTTAAACATACCTGGTTAACTTTAGAAGGAATTTAAATCGAATTGAAACGAAAAGATTATTTAGTGATTCGAAAAGTCTACGACAAAAGTTATTTAATATTCCACCCGGGTCTGGCAAGTATGAATTCGAGCTTTTAACATTTTTTTTTTCTTTTTTGAAAATTGATCATATTGTTAGCATGGCAACAACCAAATTCACAGAAATTCCAGTTGCACAATTACGGCCTATTAAATTCTCATGGAATGGGAAGAATTTTCACTAATTAAATTTTCCGCAGAAAAAATATATTCATTCAAAGAGCCGTGAAAATCAATTTCCCAGCGCGAGTATTCTTTAATTTCAGATTTGAAGAGAAACTACATCTAATTAAAACTAGCTAGGGTTAAAGTGCATACTCAGGAACTATTCTTTGAGAGGATAAGGTGGCGAAAGTTTTTCTTTCATATAAATTTCTTAATAGCTACGGGACTTAAGAGTTTAATTAAAATTGTTGACAGGCTAAAATATAAAATGATTACTCTAGGATCGATAGCAAAATTTTGGGGAAAGATATTTAATTAGATTGGTCAAACACTGTCGGGAAGAAATCGTTTATACCCCTTTCATGCTTCTAACCAGTGTTGCCATGTAGTCTACGTGATGTAGACTGCATTATTGTCTACGCGTCGACAATTACCTGTAAACAATAATCTCTTGTCTACATTATATTTTATAAGCGTAGATAATGTAGAGAATAAAAATAGATTATAAGTGCACCAAAAATAATAACCGACATAATTTATTGAAGCTGAGAATAAAGATTGGTAATAGTAAGCATAAAGAGAATAAGATAAATAAGATGTATATTGTAGTATATGCGTAACTTAGTTAGAATTACACCTGCAATTTAAATTAAAAACAGTTATTTAGATTAATAAAAATTAATTAGATTATCAGCATGTATACATTATGCTTAATTCTAAGAGAATAATAAATATGCAGTAATCGTTTAGATCTTTCAAAGCTTAACCGATTTTTTGTTGGAGAATGAACGTGTGACCAGCTTGAAAAAAGTCTTTCTAGTTAGGCTGATGATGCTGGAATTTTTAACAGTTTTATGGACAACTTGGACTGAGGTAATGCTTTGCTACTATATTCCAAAAAGCTAATGGTTTTTATTATACCTTTTATGTATAGATTTTCGAAGACTGAGGTTTTCTTCTGAAAACTGTTCCAATCTTCTTTTCTCGTCCCGTGCAATTGAGTTCCTTAAATAAAAAAATGTTGATATTTCGAGATCGAATCCAACTTCATCGAAAGCTTTATTGTTCGGTCTGCCGGGCATATTTTATAATTATTACTTGTCTTATACTTATTTCATTAATTTTCATAAAAATAAGATACCACTTCACGAACTAACTAAAAGTTTTGTTTTTAACAGACTACAAAGTCTACATTGTCGACACAATAGTGGACATTGTCGACACAATAGTGGACATTGTCGACACAATAGTGACATTGTCGACACATTAGTTGCCATTGTCGACATTGTTTACATTAAATTTTTTTGTCTACGCTAATGTCTACGCTAAAGAGTAGACAATGAAAGTCTACGCGTAGAGGAGCAACACTGCTTCTAACCTAAAAATTATTAACAATTTCGACAGTTTCTTTATTTGAGCAAATTAAAATCAAAAAGTGAAGAAAAAAAAAGATAGAAAATGATCTATCAGTTTGCGTGTAAGTAAACCGCTAAGCACTTGCTTATGAGACAAAATAAGCTAAAATAATTTTAACTCTTCAAAACAAATTTCTGCTTCTAGAAGAAAAGTGCGCAATAGTATAACGAGAGTCAACACATAGAGATAATTTCAATTTTATTTTCCCGTACTAATACTTATGAATATTAGGCTGAACTAAAAAACGAATGTCAAATTGTTCATTTAGAATTTGTTAGCGAAAGTAATTTGAAATTTCTATGGAATATTTCGTAAAATTCTTCTAAGCTCAAATCGAAAATAGTAGGAGTAATATTTTGGATATTTCGGATTTTCAGAAAAACCTTTTTTTTTGTTTTTTTTTTTTTAGTTTAAGGGAAATTAATTATAGAGTTTTGCAGTGAACGAAAATAAACTTTTTCTATTTATTCATAGAAAATTCAGAGCCGGAGCATAAATTTTGTGGAGAAAAATGGAGCGCGGGTATACTTTTATGCTATAATGTTATCTACTATCTATTATCTGTATAGGTACAATAAGGGGGGTTCTGTGATCTAAGGTGCAGTTTTTATTACAAATTATAAAGAATATGTAACGTCGGGTCCGCATAGCGTAGTCAGGGAGAATGCCCATTGCCGAGGGTTGAAATCCCACGACGTTTGGAAAACTTAAAACACCGTGTTTATCCCCCCCCCCCCCTCCCACCCCCTATTATAGATCGTTTTCGTATACCCTATTTCTTTTCTTGTCTACGATGTATGACCAGCAGCGCATTAACGATTCTATTTCAGTTATATTGTTTGTAACTTTTTCGCCAGATTTCTGTACTCTCGCTCTTATTTCATCTGATAATTTAATTTCAAATCGAGGTGGGAAGAAAAATAATTTAAATGTCTCTACGAAATCACTGTATATTGTCCAGTTCTGTCGATTACTTCTATTTCACGCTAGGGCTGCATTTGTAACAGCTGGTCACATTCTGCTAGCTCTTGCACTCTCTCTAAGAAACTCAGGGGCTCTTGTTTCGTCGGATCATCCATTCCATTTCCTTACTTTGTCCATTACTTCAAAATCGCTGAGGTACTTGCTGTGGTGACTGTCATAGCTAGAGCTAATGGTAGCCTCGGTAATGGTGCTGTCTCTTCATGTTGACCAGATATGATGACGGAATTTACTAACCCGTTGATGGGTGTTGGTTTCAACAACATTATGGTTGATGATGATCAGGACACTTCTGGTCGTTGGCGTATAACTGATGATGGGAGGGGTGGAAACAGTGGCGGATACAGCGGGGGCGATCGGGGCGATCGCCCCCCCTAGAGCTCTAATAATAATAAATCAAAATTTATATTCCAATCCCCAATGAAAAGAAAATACAAAAAAAAAAAAATTTAAAAAAGACCGTTTCTAAACCGGCGTTAAAGAAATAGAAAATAATTTCTCCCTTCATTTCTCCAGAGTTTCCCCTCATTTTGCATTTAATTAAATTTTTAAATTATATTACATTTGTATATAAATTTTAAAATTTTCAAGGTGTACAGAGAAAACAAGATCTGGACAGCTCAAATTACACTACGACTACAGTGAATAACAATTTCCCGAAATTTAAATTTGGAACTCCTAATGTTTAACAAAATACTTAATTAAATTACTTTTCTTTGAATATGCTTTCTTTGTGTACCATGAAAATTTAAAAATTTTTATACAAATGTAATTTGATTAAATGGAAAACTCTAGATAGTTATTTGATATATTTATTGTTTTTTCCTTTTTTTTTTTATATCACTAATGAATTTTCAGTCCAAGCATTGTTGCACTTTTTTGTGATCGAAAGCTCACAAAATCCGGGTATTTTGATGAAAAGTAGTATGTTGGGAAAATTATCATAGCCGGGATAATTAATCTCAGATTCAGTTGTCCTGCAAATATTTAATTTAAGGCAAATAGGATAATATATATTAACCCTACCTAATTAGCATTCCTCGAAATTTTCTTCCACCATTTAAGTTGCAAAAAATTGCAGTCCAGACCAAGAAATTATGGTGTTTGAGCGAAATGCAAGCGACCTATGTATGAAAAACACTAGTAGTAAGGCAAGCAAGAAGTGTATAATGTCTATTTTATGTGGGATTAAATTTTACTATGCTTACGGGATCAAAAACTTATATTATATAGATAAAAGATCTCTGGCGATATCTGAATGCTAATGAAATTTTCATGCCAAAACGAAAGAGAAAGCTATACAGAGCGGTCCACAGCTGATGGCAAGTGCAGTTATAGGGGGCGATGGGGGCGATCGCCCCCCCTAGAGCAAACGTCTGGATCCGCCGTTGGGTGGAAATATCGCTGTCTAATCTTCCACTCAACTTGTTTTCATGCTTGTGATTTTTCCCTGAGTTTTTCGGTTAGCCCTTCTTGGTTTAATTCATTCACCAATTAATTTTTTGTTGGTGGTAGTTTTCGCGATATTTGTCTCGTTCTACTTATCTATCCGTCATGGTGCTTTCTCGGTCAATACCCAGCTCCCTGCTCGGATACTAATTTAATGTAACTTCGAGTTGAGTATTGCGACGAGTACTGAGGAAAATGCTCAGATGCTCAGGGTTGTAATCTCACGACAGACGTCCGAAAATATGGGAACACGATAAATGTTATTACTGGAATTCAGTTCAATTTATCGCTCTTATTGTTTTCAATATTTGCCCTACTCTAATATTTACTAATTATACAAAGTTTTATTTAAGCTGTGCTATTAGATATAAGAGTTTATTTGTTCAATTTTATAATATACTACAGATAAGGAAATGTGTACATCGTGGGTGGTCTACGAAGCGAGAAGACGTCGTAGCTTAACACGAGAGGAATTGTGCACGTACAAATCGGATCACTCTAGAAGTGATAATACGTCATAGCGCTTAATACTATGTTAGGATTGGAATGCACAACGGGACTACACAACAATCGAGAATACATCATAGCGCCGAAGGATGTGCAAATTCGAGTCACTGGAAGGCAACTGACGAATTCCGCACTGATCGTCGGCCTCTTTATAGGCTGGCAGCATATGAGTTTCTTCAGCTGTTGCACTAGTACGAATAACGGCGGTTATCATTCTAAAGGCTCAACTACAATTAAAGTAAAGAGCTTTACGAAATTGAACGAGACTGAGGTTTACTTACGAAAAATTGATACTTTTAGCCTAAATATATATCACATTCCGTAAGAGTTATTATCTTGATATTTAAGGTTTTCAATTTTAAAAAGCGTGTTTTAACAAATAGAAGATGATTTAATTGAAGATTTGTGCTTTATATTAATTCGCAATACCATTTTAATTTTTACTTTATTTGTTTTAGACATCGTGGGCTTACGGAATGAGTGCACCTTTACTGACTCAAATGCGACATTTATACTTAACGAAAGTTCCCCTCTGATGCCTTAAAGTTAATTTATGTACGCCTGTTAAATTTAAAGAGCGCGTTCGCCATACGTAAATAACCTTACCTACATATATGTAAATAGTTGAGCCTTAAGAGGAGTCAGTACCAAGATTTGCAAGTTTCATACATTTTTCAATCCGGATTTCTGGCAAACTATTTGTAGCAGGATAATGACTTATATCTTAAATTAAAGGTAACGAAGAGGTCTAGTAAATAACGTCGAGAAAAATAAAGAAAAATTTATTGTAATGGAGATATTAGCTCGGAAAATTGTAAAAAATGGTAAAAATTGATTTTTTTCAAATCAAATTCCTCTTAGTAGGTATTCTCATTTCTTTAGATTGTGACTATTTTAGAAAGATAAAGCCTAAATCTAGCAAATAACGTCGTGTTTTTTCATTTTAGTGGCGCTATTTTTAATTATTTGACTCTAATAGTACTTGTTTTTTCTCTCGATATTTCACAGACGAGAAATTGCAATATTTTGTTGAAAGTTGTAGAAATATAAAGCAAAATAGTATATTTAACAATTACGTGCAAAATAAAATTTAGGAGAGTTCATTCTCGTTAAAAAATTTCAATTTCTTTGAACTGCAAATTTTCATTTTCGTCTTAAATTGTCGCATGTTTGGTTTCTGCCTTTCACGCTAGATGTCTCTAATGCGACTTATGGTCTAGTTCTACGCTAATTTTATATGAATTTTCATACTTTCATGACACAAACCTACATATAGTAAGCTTTATTGCCTACAGGCTCGCTGGTATCTAAATTGAAATTTTTGCTGAGTACTGACTCCTCTTAAGCTCAGTCTACGTTTGGCTGATGGCTCGGCAACTTCAATCGTACGGACTGGAGGTTCTGGTCGGTGCCGTGGTCGATTGTATGATCTTGAACATTGTCGTTCCGCATGGAGTAGTTGTTGTATAGCCTGCCCTTCCAGTCGGCATGCGATCATTCCACTGTAAATAAACACGCATAGCTGGCATGATCTACTCTGTGGGGAAAGTTTACTGAGGGATCGGATGCCTATGGAAAACTTATGTTTTGCACCCCGAGAAGCTGAGAGTCCTCCCTTGATTGGTCAACGTCGTTGCTGATGTTGGCCCATATCTGGGGGATAGAGAGTATATTCGACATATTTGGCATAAGCGGACATCCCCTTATTCCAAGAGATGTCGCTTCATACGTCCCTAGGAGAAGAAGGTATTATCGTTTACGTACTGCATACTCAGATATTTGGTTTTGTGTAACGAATTATTTGAATAAGTCAATCAATTGATTACACTATATTAGTACTCAATACAAAAACGCTTTTTCACGGATAATTTGGCGCTTAAAAGGCTAACACCGCGAAAAAACCCCGACGGGTAATAATAATATGCTCGGATTGCATTTTTTGACTTAGACGACCGTGCGAAGAAAATTACAAGAAATTAAAAAAGCAGTTTTTTTGCGGGCCAGTTTCGTTACTGTAGATATCTTTCATCGCTTCTAAGCAAGACAGGAAATAAATGAAAACAAAAAAAAGAAAAAAGCAAACAGAAAAAACAAGCAGTTTTAAGATTCTGTTTACTCTCTGATGAAATCGTGCGTAGTTATTTTTTATTGAGGTATTCGGACACTGGCCGCTTAACCACGGTCGTATTAATTCGGGTGTTAGACAAACAGATAGGGATATGGATCATTCCAATATTCTGGAAGACGTACTTTTGATTTTGTTCATTTTCTTATATTTTATACCTTATAGTATCCACCAAAACATATTAAAATTTTAACTTGGGATCTTAACTGGATCAAGGAGTAAAATCTCAAGAAAGCTTGAAAAAAATACATCTATAAGTACTTACAAATAAAAAAAAACTTGTGTTCACGGGGTTTCCCGTATGCGGTCTTGCATCTGAAGGCTATGTATAGACCATGCTTAGACCAGCAAAAAATTGTGGGTGGAAAATTCTAACGGTTTTCGAGATAACGGGATTTAAAAATATTTGGGTAAGTGTAACTTCTGTAACTTCCTAACGTTGCACCCTATGATGATGATTTAAAATTTTGTAGATTGGCAATCGTTGGACATCTCCAATAGTGTACAAATTTTACCCCTTATCTTCTTCGTTTTGAAGTTATGGTTCAATAAATTTAAAATTTTGGATTTTTAACTCGGTGTTTTTTTAACAACTATGTTTATTAAAAAACGCGTCACACCAATTTTTGATATGGGAATCAAGAAGCTTAAAAGTGTCCCATTAAAACGACCTCTGTACCTAAAACGTACACCTTTCTGCGATTTTTGCACTTTTTATTGCTAGCTTTTTTTTTTAAGAAGGAATGTCATTGGCCACATGAGGGAGTTTGGGAATAGACGGATTATGAGATCCTATAAGACGGTGACATCTCCCGTAGCTCCGCACAATTGTTATTTTATGTAATTGTAGGCGCAATTAAATTTTGTGTGCACGTGTGCAATCAACTCCATTCCAGACAACAACCAACTCCAATCAGATGAGCTAAAGCCTGGCGTGCCTAACCCTGCCAAGCTTGGCTTGATTCACTGACATATATAATATGGACTGATTAACGTTCTATTTCATGTGAGCTCAGTTGATAATGCCGGTGCCAACTTTGAAAAAAATCATTGGCGGGAAGTTGAAAAAATTAGCGTGCAGCTGGAAAAGCGATTATAATAAAACCTTTCGCATTTTTGCTGAATATCTAATGAATATATATTGCGTTTGGTAAAACAATTTGATCAGGAATTAACCTATATAATTAATTTAAAAACATTTATTTCGGCACACCCATTTATTTATTTGTCAGCAATATAGAAGTAAGCCTACTTCTTGCAGTACATTTTTATGAACGTAGTCAGTCCATATTATATATGTAGGTATGTCAGTAGCTTGATCAAAGCGCACGCATGTAACAGCACTGCGTGGTGACAATAACAATTGAATTACATGCTGTCGCATAGCACAAAGCCAGCTATATGACAACACTTTTTCATCCTACAGAGTCTAGAGATTTATTAGTTTATACCACATTTGATACGCATATTACAAGAAGGGTGTTAACTTATATAAATTCGGAACTTTCTATACAATCATCACATACAAAAAGTTTTCTATCGATGTAGTGAAGTAGTGTTGCTTACATAAAACAATCCTCTTGTCAAAATCATTATTGATTGGTTTCACTTAATGTGTGTATATCATGGCTAAGGTATGAACCTAAATTCACCCATCCAAATTGTGCCATAATCCATCAACCCGTCAATAAAACATCCTCCGCCGATGCGATTACTCTTGGAACTTCTTCAATTCATATTATTGCTACAAGCCATGTACTTCCATAATCCAGTTAAGAGGATGATGGGCAATTTGTAAGTGGAGTTCCATTGTATATAAGAGAAATATTGGATGTAATTGAAGATGGGAGATGGAAGGCAAGTAGCAAAACTAATTATAGGCCATGAGTAACTCCCTGGATTGAGGTAGGTACCGGCAATCAATATACTTACATAAAATTTCCACTTTTGTTCGTAGAATTAGTATTTTTGGGTGGATGATATTTGATGAGTCTGTACTGCCACATTTTTGTTTTTGAAATGTGGACAAAAAAAAATGCTTTAGAATTAAAGGCAATAGGCATCAAGTGTCTTAATTAACCGGAGGTCAAGCTGAGTTACCTTAAATACACTTCACTTGCAGGTCAGGAGCTATTGATTCTGTTTTTTTTTTTTTTTTTTTGCTATGGGGAGATATCATGAATTTTAATAATCTGAAAGATCTCCTGCGAAAAATATGAAAACTTTTCACCTGATATAATGCTTCCAAATTGCCAATTAAGATATTTGATCCAGTTGAGTATAGAGATACTTTATTTCTAATATTTGTTTCTTTTTTTTTTCTTTTTTTTTTTTTATTTGGGTATTCAATTAATCATTAAACTCCCAATTTTAATGTGAAGGAATTGATTGAAATGAGATATAATAATTTTCTGTAGTCAAATATGGTGTGCAACGTTTTGTGTCAGTATGGATTACTTTCAAAATTACATTTTTTATAATTAATAAGTCTAGACTTGATTCATTTTATGTAATACTTAGCGTATACATGCATGTTAATTTCATTTTAATTATATCATAATTTTTTGTACTCTTCTACTCATGCATATGATTTCACCAGGGAATGTGATTCGGCTATTGATTCCATTCTCTTTTATAAACTTAAAAATTCAGTTTAATTTTTTATCATCTGCCGTATAGCTAAAAGATGATTTTTATCCTATCGTAAATTAACTTATCAATTCACACGGAAATCTTAATCTTTGTCTAACCCTATAGACCATTGTAATCTGGTGTTCCCTAGTGCTCCATGGTTGGCTAGCTCTTCTTCAGTCTCTATTAACATACTAATTGTCGTAACTGATTTATTTATAAGCCTGAATGTTAACAATGTGCACAAAAAGAAGGATACTGGAACTCCCCACGATAGACTCTAATCTAGTAAATGTTTCATAATATTTAAAACAATGATGAAGATTTTAATATAAAAGTAATTGAACGATTTAGTTAATAACTTGGAAACTCTTCGAGGTAGTGAGTGATTGCCCAATTTAGTAAAAATTTTTAATTAAGCCTGCTATCATTTATGGTCTATGTTTAATAGACACAAATATTTAGTTTAAGTCGCAAGTGCTCATTTTATTCACTGAAATTTAACATCTAACATCTTTAAAATTAGTACAAAATCAATGGATTACGTTGAATGGATTAAATTCAACATTGCAAATGTTCGTCAATTGATTACGTTCATAAAATTTAAAATAGAAACGACCTAAGCTGAAGAGTGTTGTGTAACAGCTTGTATAGGTAAATCATTAAGCAATGGATTGCAGGAAGTTATAAGACACTATCGGTGTGCAAAAACTTTCAATTAATTAAGTGAATAACGTAAAACTGAATTTGTTTGATAGTATTTCCATTTATTTTTTGTGGGGTTGGGGTAATCAAATGACGCGTCTTCAATACCATCAGAAAGAGTGAAAAGTGTGTGTATATGAGGCTTGTGCTAATATGAATATTAAGGTCACTTCAGTCTTCACCATAAGTGGTGGATTTGACATTCAATACAGAGTAGAGGATAAGCCCGTAGCTTCAGCAACGGTTTTTTTACATAGATCTGGGAGTATTTAAGCTAAAGTTTTATCACCTTATAATTACACGTCTTATTTTGCGACGTATAATTTTCTACCCTTTTCGTTGTATTTTGATTATTTCTTTTTAGGGTTGATTGGCTTTTTTTATGCCTATACTATTGAAATTACGAGTACTGAATATGTTTTACCAATACAAATGTTTACCTAGAAAATGGATAACAAAGGCACACTTGTGAGATGGTGGATTATCGTGGGGATGCAGAATTTATTGCTTTTTTCCTAAAATTATTTTCTACTTGATTCAGTGGGCATGCGTAGTACTCCTCTCTGATTATATCTGATTATCTTACTCTTCTCAAGATAATTATCTTCGCCTCCCAGAACATGAACACCATTACTTTACTGGTGGCATGGCTTTCTGTGTTTAGCTCTATGTTTTGATTGTTCTTCGGCCTCTAGAATATAATGTTGGATGCAAGTCATCATTACAAATCGACACAAATAATACTGATTCTTTTTTCTTCTGAACATGTTCAAACATCTCTGAAATCTCTGCATTTACATACGGTTCATTTTAATATAGTCAACAAGCGCGGCACCCATCTTTACCATAACATTTATCATACTCAATTGTCTTCTTAAGATATAAAATAGTCAGTTAGTCAAAATCCTGAGATATCCGATAATTGGAATCATCGATTTACCAGACTCATATCATGTCTCCACAGTTTTGGTGAGTCAATAATTGTTGCCCGGGATATTTCAAAGGCCTTTAATAGAGGCTAACATTTTGGAATTTTAGTGAAAATTAAAGCACTTTGTCTCTCCCCATCTCTTCTATTATGGATTTATTAGATGGCGTTATATCTGCATCTCACCATATAAATGCGGTGTACCCCAAGGCTCTGTATTGTATCCGTCTATCTTCTTAGTTCTCAATAATCCCCTAAGCTTGGATTAATAATATTTTAAAAAGAAACATGTTTTCTACATATTTAAGTGTTGTCTAAAAAACTAAATATAAATATAATTTCACATAATGGTCCTTTTAAACCATAGTGTACTCGTATAATTCGAGTTCTGTTTTTTATGAACTCATGTAGATGCTTGTGAGATGCAGATCACCGAGACATACCTAATCTAAATATTCTTCAGACTAAACGGTAATTTTTTGTCTGTGGTACGAAAATTAGGAACGCTTTTCCCATTGATAGATATCAAAAGAAGTGGAGCCATCTGCATTTTCAAGTAACTAACTTTTAATTTTGTTTTCCACATTATACTACTTAATCTGCGGCATACCTTTAAGATAGATTACTTTAATCTTTTTTCCCGTTTCTATTTTTATTTTATCTATTCCTTTTGGTTTTCCACTTAATAATTTTTAATTGTGGTTTTCTTCTTTTAATATTTCTGTAGATATTGAATTTTCCAGCTTATAAGTTCTTATTGACATTAATATTGTCCTTAATACTTATTTTTATTTAATATATTTCAAACATATTGTACTGGATTTTCTGTATATGTGTATTTTTTTTTTTTTTTTTTATTATATATTTATTAAATTTACTTTTTATAGGAAGTGCGATATTGCAAAAATGTTTGCTTAGTCATCTGCCATCATTGCATACAATACATAAGCTGAGTAACATGAGTATGTGTTTTTCTACATACACATAGTTACATATACATATGTACATATGAATGTTACATTATTAAATTTTTCCAATCATTTAAATCTCCATTAATAGTAGGTTGCTCAATTGAGGACACAAATTTTCCGATTCCATTGTCAAGGAAAGCAGGCGACGAAAGCTACATAACATAGACTACACCCACACATACGAGTACATTATAGAAGCATTGACTATATTCGAATGAATTTGATTTAATTGCGACCATCATTAATTCACTTCCTAACTGTAAAATCAGGATGAAAAAAACAATGTAATTACCTCGCTCTATTAGGCAGAGAAAAAGTTTCCGTTCCTAGATAGGGAGTAATTGCAAAATAATGACTGCGTATATAAGTAGTATAAGTATGGATCGTATGAAATATTTATTTCATTGGTGTTTGAGGTTAACGTCGCTTAGTTATCTTTGCCTCTGTATTTACTATCTCTCTCTCCCTCTCTATCTTACTTTGTAAAATTTCCATTTTATGTAAATTTTTTTAGTTTTTGGGTGCCAAGTATTGTAAGGATATTATGCAGATACATAATAGCGTAGCACCTACCTATGTACCTGTGTGTCTACTAAAAAACCACTTATTTCATTTCTAATTTATTCCGCAACATTCTTGATTAGAGAAAAAGAAAGAGATAGCTATAACTGCGTAAGAAATCTCATAACATGATATAAAGACCACCAAGAGATGCTAATATTTAGAGCTGGCACCCTTTTAGTGAGAGAAATCCTCTAAATTGAGGTCAATTACAAGAGCTTGAAAGATGCGATAAGAGCAAAGTAAGATTTTATTGCGCTTCCTTTACATTTCTGTATCCGCACATGTATGTAACTATGTTGTACACGTATGTTGATGAAAAAACTTCTACATGACTTAATAGCTATACCTTAATGCCAATCAGGCAGGTAGGTATAACTATTTTTAAGAGAATTTGCAACACCCCTAAAGCTTTATGTGTTTCTGATCATCAGAGCACCACCAGTGCGATGTGTGAATTCTTTGATAGCTTCTTTTAAGAAACCTGAAGAATAGGGCAGGAGAAGATAAATGCAAAGCAAGGACAAGAACGTGTGGAGTCCTTCTTTTTATATGCGGCCTGTTCCAACTCCTTTGTGATGCATCCCATACCAAAGTCATATAAGTGGCACACACACACACACACACACACGCACACAGGCATATTTTTACAGAGCTATATGTACTATTATCCTGTACGTGATATTGCACTGAAATTTTCTAGAATGTGCAATAAAATGTCAAAAAGAAATAGCTGCAGAATAGGAATCTGCTCAATCGTTAAATTTTACAGCGCGCGTTTCTAGATATTTATTGCACCACGAAACATTTGCGGGAATTGCAGTGAGTATGAGGGGCGCTTTGTACTAAGATATGCCGCCATAATATAAAACGTGATAAGCTTAATGATGAAAGCGTAGGGCTCATTATGATGGTTTTATCTTGCTACCCTGCAGGAGCTTCAGAGAACAATTAAAAGAGGCACTTGTTCTATTTTTTTTTTTTTTTTTTTTTTTTGTAACATAAAACGTGTTCAGAAAATTTGTAATATAAGCAGTAAGAGATAAATGTTGCCCTATAAATTCAGTAACCCGATGAAATAGAAAATTTATCAGTCCAAATTTTGGCAAGAAAAAAATGGGAATGAGTTTATTTAGGGCTAATGTCGAAGGTCATGTAATGTCTTTTGACACATTGATATACTCGAATTTGACTCATGGAGGATATTCCAGTAACGTATACAATGCAGATAGATGCATGTGAAGACAATCTAAAAACCTATTAATTGTGAATCAAGGATAAAACATTTAATTATCCGTATATGTTACATGCGTAGACATTCTAATGTTATTATGGGAAAGAAAAACCCCATCTCAAGAGAGTCCTTTCTTTCATGTAGTCAACTGAAAGAAAGCACGTTTCAATTAAAACGTGAGTGTTGGAAGCTTATTCAATTATTTAATTGAAATGTTATCGACTTAACGTTCGATAAATGGATGGTTTGAGAGATGCCATTCCGTTTGAATTAAATTACCGTTCTGCTGTACATAATTCTAATAATTGTCATGACCGTACATATGTACATTCATAACTACGTTACACGACGAGGATTTTGTTATGCAAATTCTTTCACTGATCTAAAAAGGGGTTGTTGACAAACCAAGGAAAATTTGTCATCTCATTCTTTATTCAAAACATGAATTATTTTGCAAATTGTGTGATTATGGCACGATTTCATTGTAATATGGAGAATGAATATTCTGGTGTCCCCATGAAACCATTCTACGATGGACTTGAGCCATAAAAGTGGGTCCATCCACAATGCATGAGTGAGAATCGTCTCTAGGGTAAGGATAAATGTGTTCATCCACCATATATACGTACATTTTACATACATTATATACTCTTGTAGACCTTGGTACTATATACATATGTATATATTTTTCAAGTCCTACCTATTTAAGTTTGTTTATTAGTTGCATTGACAATTTTTCACAAATTCTATTGAGGTTGGAGCCAGGACCGTTTTTTTTGTTATTTGTGTACTTGTTTTTACTTGAAATTGTACAACTTGGAAAATAAAGCTTCTTTAAAAAAAAACCTTAACTGCTGAGAAATTTCACAACAAAAAATTTCGAGGAGAAGTAGGAAGAAATTGCTTTAAAAATTTTGTAAAATGTATGCTCACGAAAGCACATAATATCTTTAGCGACGCAGACCAGCCAAGGCACCTGCATTAATATAAGCCTTCGGAACCATGGTCGGCCACCAATAGTGCATGAAAAATCTAAAGGAAAATTGTCAAATCATTCTAAGAAAAAACTGAATGTTTGTGCCTATGTGGCCGAAAGAGAAGAATCAATTCACCAATTCGTTTGCATCGTTGTCCGTGAATAGTTACTCATTCAAATTCTTAAGAAAAATTTGCAAGTAAATTTCTAAGAAAATTTGAATGCTTTCACTACAATCGTAAAAATTTTCAACAACTCCAGCTTGAATCGATATCGCTATGAAAAATCAACGGGTGGTGATTCTTTAATTGAATGGAACTAAGGTTCTACTGGAAGAACCCTAGAACAAAATCTGTTAAGTCAGTTTGTTTGTTCCTGTTGCGAGATCCCCATCAAGTTGTCCTGACATCGATTTTATGTCGGGAAACCAGATAGGTAAGAAAAAAATTTATAATCGCTGACCAATTTCTTAGAAACAATACTAGCTGTATTTTTTCTGCAGTAAGGGTCCAGGTCAGGATCACAAGTAATTTCCGCATTAAATTATTTCGATAGAGCTATGATTTAAAATATTTTTGATAAAATACAAATTTTCAATCACATTGCTTTGGAATAATGAAAAATGTAGATAAAAAATTCTTAAATTTTGAACCTAGAATCCACATCGATCAATGTTTGACATAAGAATTATTAAAAAAAAATTGCGTTTTGACAAAAATATTTGAAATCATAGTTCTATCGAAATAATTTAACGTGGAAATTACTTCTGATCCTGACCCGGGTTGCTAAACCTTATAAGCATTACATGCCCTTTGCTAAACAATCAAACATTCAAATAAATATGTATTCCAAAATTACTTATTATTCCTGTGATAGGTATGAGATGACCTTTGGACACTAGGTATTTAAAAATTCAAAAAATTTCTAAAAAAATCCTAAAAGTTTCAAAGGCGAAGAACTCCGAACGAATGACCAATAGGTCCAATCTACATCGAGAGTTACACACAACAAGCTACATGAAACTCTATTTCAGCTTCATGAAGCGAATTCTGCTACAATGTATGTATACAAGCTTCACATTCGTACTGACAACTTAACATGAATAAAGTGAAATTTTCTTTGAGAGTTTTTCACGTTTTTAGTGCCATTATATCGTATTTCCTTGCATAAAATTAATTAGCACAGAATGTTTTTAAAACATGACTTTTACTTCATTATTATATTGGTGTTATTTCAGCGATTAGAAATTTGCCTAAAATCGGCTACAACTTCATGTATTGCTAGCTCCAGCTGTGTGACAGATTTATGGTAGTGCAAACTGACATATAAAGCTTGAAGGCTTGCAATGTGTAGATCTCGATGTAGAATCCTCCTTATACCCACTATTACTACTGATAGGAAGACAAATTAATGCCTAGCCGTCGCCGGGCATATTGGGAAAAATACGGTCGAGCACATGCATTAAACGCTGGCGTCAGCTACACATTGTGCCCGTACAATACGAAAATCGTCCTGTTAAACTTTTACATCTCGCTCTACAGTCCAGTACGACATTGTGTTTCCCAATTAAATTCACCGCGTTTGCGAGGTGGCACTTTGTGGGGGGGGGGGGGGGTCATAACCCCCTGTGACCCTCCTCCTGTATACGCGTTATATATATATACGCATTATTGATTTTTTTAAATATTTTGAAATAATGATGTCCCGGCTCTTTTTTAATTTAATTCATTTTTTTATTTCCTATTATCCGACAAGACATATCAAAATTTGAACTTAGGCTTTTAACGGAATCAGTAGTGGACCTGGGGAGCGGGGAGCTATGAAGCGATCCGCCAAGGGCGGCACATATTTTGTGGTGTTTTTTTCTTTTTTTTATTTTTCTGTACAAATAATGTTGTAATCAACAGAATTTGTGATTCAATTTAACAAAACTGCGTGGTAACCCCGGCGGTAAAACTCGACGGTGCCACTTTTAATTGGCCATAACCATATAAAGGTACGTTTCATGGTGTTAGAAATTAGTACATTTTAAAGTGGCAGCTAGATTGAAAATTAATTTAACCTCATTCAAACAAATTTGACGAATGTCAAATGTCAACGCGTCCAATCTGACAGCATATTTTTCCCAATTCGTCGAAAGCGACGCTAGCCCTGCATCAAAAATTTCAATTTAACTGGATCTTAAAGGGCCGCTTGTTTACAATATCGAAAGTAGACGTAATATCTAATACATATATTTTTGGTTACACGTGTATACTGTTAATACTTGCTTGGTGCTATTGCAAACAGCACTCCCATCGGTTATCGGCATCGCCAATAGGGAAGAGGAACTTTTTTCTTAGTTCATGGTGGTTGAAGCAAAGTTAACTTAAAAAAAAGTTATGAAACAAGAAAATATTTCCGACTGTTTTTAAATGTTAATAAGTAGAAAAAGAAAGAAGAAAAAAATAATAACAAATAAATCAAACTTTTTTAGAAATTTTCCTGAATAAAGACAAAAAAATGTGAAAGCGCAGATTATATAGTGGCAAATGATTAATTCTCGAAAAGAAATGAGTAGGGAAATTTTAAGTATATGTAATGCTACCGCGCTTTTATGAAAACACGTTTTTACTGAAATATTGAGAGATGTCACCAAAGTTGGATCCAAAATTTTTGGCAATGACGAATATTAAAAGGAAACAGATCCAGAACTTTACGTCTAATCCTGCTCTACAAGAACAACAAAAAACAAACACTGAAAATACGGGTAAGCACCTCTTGAACTTCTAATATTTATTCAAAAATATAAATTGATAAACTCGGTTACCAAGGTAGTAATATTGTCAAAAAAATTTTAACAATAGGCATTAGTGTTGGTATTTGTGAATGGAGCTTTTCCAATTTCCACAGTTAGACAACCAACAGGTGATATACATTTTGACAATTTCATTCAAGACTTTTCCCATTAAAAAGCAGGAAAAATATATACAAAAACACGACTACATTTTATCGTGTACAATCTGTTTAAAGAAAAGAAATATTTTTTTATTTATATATTTACGTTAAGTAATTGTTAATCACCACTCCTCTTGATTTTGATTGACATAGAAAGGGCGCAAATTAAGGACCACAAAAGCTCTAAGTACGCCACTGTGTTGAATCAACTTTCACAGATAATCACTTAGTATTAATTTTCATGAAATTTTCAAGTGACCACGAGCAAATTGATTTTTTACTCTCTGATCGCATTAACATACCTACCAAGTTGAAATTTTTATATGTTTTAGTGGATAATATAAGATAGAAAATAAAAAGAAATGAATAAAATTCGTCTTCCATATACATTTTTAAAATGCTATATTTTTCTTCGGTAGTTTGGAACTTTCAATTTAATGGCTCACTGTTCTAGCAAAATACGTACTTTTGTTCCTATCTTATGTCAGTATCATTTACAGTACATAATCAATTGTGTATTAAATTTGTTCGATGAAGACACAGTGTAAAGCCTTACAATATGGCGGATATTTACTCATGATTTTGTGCACACATCTAACAAGTTATTTAATCATAGGGTAACTCTAGTGTAAACTGACATTATGCTGACAGTTCTTCTGGATATAATAGCTGTGTACTTTTGTGTACCTTATTCTAGAATTCCCATTTACTAGAGAGGATAAATTCTTATGTCGATTGAAGCGAAATACTTGTACTCTTCCCTTCATTTATTAATATTCTATGAAAATGTATGCGGCGTTCTTTTATGTATCTTTTCTTCTATCCTGTTCTGCGAACACAAAAGAACACAGCTAATATTTATAACTTCGGGCTTTTTTGTGATTTGTGAAAATATTTTTATAAAATGGGTGAAGAAACTTTGTTCTCAAATTTCAAGTTCCAAATGTCAAATTGTACCAGCGAGTAACTTTTAGTGTCAGTTCGGGGTATGAAAACAAAAATACAGCGTTTAAATCGAAAGCTCTGTTGTAATCCAGTATAACCCTAGTTTTTTCAAAAAACAAGATAGTGTAGCACTACGGTGACCTAGATTTAGCTGGTGTTTTCATTAAATGACATGGGAAACATTTCGTTTCTTCTTCATTCTCTTTCTTCTTCTATTGTTAAGGCTGAACGCTAGGAATAGTGACCACGTTACCAATATTCATTAGCGTATAAAAGCATAAATTTACTTTAAATATTTTCTTAGAAAAATATGTGTACTATTTGTGGCCAAGCCGACAACAGGCCGAATCTAGCGAAGCATTCAGAAATAAAAATTTAGGATGCAATTTTAAATTTTAAATTTTTTTCACAATGCTAGATCACTTAAGCAATATAATTTTACAGATCCCTCGAAAAGGGCTCAAAAACTAAGAGTCGAAACGTCGGAAAACTGAATAAACCACAAACACAAATTTTGTAGTTTTTTGTTACTAATCGGAGATCCCCAAAAAAGCCCACATCGTTGCTCGCATTAATAAACCCCGATCAAAAACATTACAAAATTTGCAGTTTTAAACTCGGAATGATAGACGTTTTCTACGGTTATAAAAAAAAAAAAATAATAATAGTGTGCGTATTGGTAGTGCAATATCGGAAGATGGGAAAGATGGTCTTTTGATCAAAGCATTTCATTTTTACGAAAATGTATTTAATAAAATAAAATTTTAAATGAATTTTTAATGATCCTCCTTTACGACAAAATTTGCCAGATATTCAGATTTTTGCTTCAATTTTTTATACCCTAGCTATAGATGATGACGAAAAAATAGGGGAAGTCAGTATACTTAGTAAGAAAAGTCCAGACTCTATTAGGCGCTCGAATCTTTGAATTAAAAAACAATCCAAAAACTTAAAACAAATTTAAAAAAAAAATTAAAACAATATATATAAAAAAAATAAGAAAGCCAAATAAATAATAAAAAAAATAATAAAAAAAAAAGATTTCTTTCATAAACGAGAGAATACCGTTCAGACTTTGTTTTTTGTTTTTAATTAAAAATAATAATTATAACAATTAACGCGCTGGAAACCCAGCATACATTTTTTCTTTAAAAACACATAAAAAAATAACTAAAAAAATAGAAAATAGAAAATAATAATTTTGACTTCCTAAACTAAAAATAGCTCTCTCGTACGCTGACGTAAAATTATGAATAAAAATTAAAGTAGATAATAAATTTCAATGGAAGTTATTTTTGTATCGAAAATTGTTCCCTTAACAAAGGTCGTATTTTCATTTTAAGATAAAATAAAAATAAATCGATGAAAACTTACCTATTAAGAGATATAATTTCAGCCAAAGTTATCTTCCTTTCCTCGTCCTTTTTGAATAATTCTTCCTAGAGATATCTATGGTTTTCGTCTCATCAGTAGTTTTTCACTATATGACCCACGTCTCCACATGTTTTTCTATATTTAACATCTTGCGTTTTCTAGAAGAATACGAAAATCCGGAACAGAGGGTGCAGTGTACGTATATAGACTGCTGTGTATCAGGACACAATGTTGGACTGATCCTTTTTTTCAAAAGGTATAGGTAAGTTCACAGCTTCGAAATAGTATAAAGCCTAGGTACATGGCAAGGGAGCTACATACATTTACATATTATGTGGAGACTGACTACATATTATTTTAATGTTGAGTACCGTCGAGTGATTAAGAAATTTATGTATGTAAATAACAACAGCAACAACAACAAAGCACACTAAAGCTGAACACAATTTTTTTGTTTATTTGTTTTAAGTTTTTTTTTTACTGTTTTCCTTAGATTCATTCACTTCAAGGCTTCAAAGTCATTTTATATGTTTCTGTTATTTTTATCCCTTTCTTCCTTTTCCGTAACTACTTTTCACTCGGTGTAAATTGTTATTTTAACGATGTATGTGTTATCTTGAAGTTTTTATTTTGCTTTTCCTATTGTCTACTGCACTGACTAACTGACTGACAGACAGACTGAAGAAGGACTTCCTTGTTAACTCGACTTCTTTTTGTGCTTTCGTACCTTCCGGTCTGGGTGTGTTGTATGCATGTGGTGCACTCTGGGTATTCTTAATGGAAAAGAAATGTTCACATTTTAGTGGCTGTTTTTGTAGGTATGCATTTCTTTTGCAGTGGCGCCAGTTTTTGCTGAAAATTAAAGGAAATTGCTAGAATTAGTTTCAATTTATACCTACATATGTACATATATGTATGTTTGTGTGAGATAGTCAGAGCTATAGGCTGTAAGTCGTAATTAATTAAAAATGTTATCACAGCCATTAAGGAATGAAATCTATTTTTCAAGAGTTTTTTTGTTTTGCTCTTAATTATCCTAATCGTAGAAAATTCCGTGAATTAGGATTTACGGTAAAGCTTATTTTTATTTTTTGATACCTTTTTACTTGAGGGCATATCTGACTTAATTAAAAAAAAAAATGAGCCTTATTATCTTTCTGTTATTGGAATAATTTTTTGTTTTTTTTTTTTTTTTTATTAGATCAGTTTTGCAAGTCAGCTAGTCTTGAATACAAGTAAAATAACCAAATGAAAGACAACAGCTTATAAAAAAGATTAAAAAGCGTATTATTTGTCCAATCTAAATATTAAGCTCCCTAAAAAAATATTCTGTGGAATAAATAACATCAAAAGAAATTAACTTATAAATTCGAAATTCCTGACGCACTTAATTAAGAATTTTCTTCAATCGCTGTTAATTTGGATAGTGACGAAATATAGAATGTTTCTTTGGATGAATCTCGGTTAGGCTTCTTAAGGACTAATATTCATCAAATCTACTACTGCTGGTGTAGATCCTCAAGGAACAATTTTAGCAGCTATATGGTTGCAAAAATTGGATCTGTGTTTTAAAAAAGCTTTATAATGGATTCACGAGGCCAAATTGTTTTGTAAAAGTTACAAGATTTGCTTTTTGGTTTTTGACATTGTACTGTCCGTTAGTAGAACGTACATGCAAATTTGATTGAGTGACTGAAATGAATGCACTGGTGAATTTGGATCAAGATCAGTTATCTATTTCTTAACAACAAATCAACACTGTTCACTTTCCTTTACTTTCAAGAAACTACTACACTTATTTTATTGATAATAGATATATGAATATTCAATATATAGAAATAATATACAACAAAAGTTAGAATAATTCAACTTAAAAACACTGGCACACTTACTTAGCTTAAATATCTTGAGTAATCGTATTAACACAGAATTATATATACTGCTGGGTCAGAGATCAACACACACTAGAAAACACACTTATTGACACCGATTTATGAGGTACGAGTTTCAGAAATAGATATTGTGAGACAAAACTCAGTACATAAGTTTGGGTCAGAGTTTTTGTATCACACTGAAAACACTTATTGGCAACAAGTTGTAACATAAGATCCTCAAAAATGTAATATAAATATATATATGTAATAAATAGATATGCACACGAAATGTATAATATATATAGAAATCAAAATATAGTAAAATAGATATATGAATAAATATTAAATGTTACAAGTGGCTGGTACTCACCGATCTCAAACTTGGCACTTGAGGAATTGGCTGTAAGCTAATGTTAAGCCCTTTGTTCTTGGTTAGAACAATTCTTTATTTCCGTCGAGACCAGTAATAAAGTGTTAATGTTAGTAATATTATCTCAGTCGAGACCCGAGATAATGTTCATTAAGTCAGTCGAGACCCGGCTTATAGAGTTATCTTAACTTCAGCCGAGAACCGAAGTAAAATTCTTTATTTCCGTCGAGACCAGAAATAAAGTGTTTGTTAGTAAAATATTATCTCAGTCGAGACCCGAGATAATGTTCATTCATGAGATGTAGATAAGTGATGATATATTGATGTAATAGGCTTGTACATACCACATTTTGTATATGATGGTAAGCAATGTCGCCTTTAAGGCGCAAGCCAAGATTCGTAGGATATTAACGGCCCTTCTGGATAATGACCACAATGATATTTTTTTTTTCAAGGCGATTTTCCCTACTTTTTTTTATATTCAATTCCAGAATTTTGTATTTGTAAGGAAAACGAATAATAACTTTTTTTTTTTTAATTGAACAAAAGAATTTTAATAAATTTATTGTATCTTTAGCTGAGATAAGATAATCTTTAATCTCTCACTTACTTTCCGAAATTGATTTTGGTTTTATTGAGTATTGTAATCCTATACAACTAATTTTCTATTAGTTAATAATATAAAAGAAAACGACACATAAAAAAAAAACGAAAAAACTATATAAGTTCGGTGTGTAGAACTAATTACATTTTTAAAATAAAAGTGGGTGGTAGTATTGGTCGAAATGTATATAAAATGCGTAGATAGCTGGTTTCTTGCATAGCTTAGATGGTTATTTCTCACTAGGGTGCAGGTGCATAAATAAAGTATGATAGGTTACCAAAATCACAAAAACTACCACAAGAGCTATACATGTAGGCAGTTTTTTTTTTTCTTATTGCAATTTACATTGCTAGCAGAAAATATTTATGCGAAAAAAGTACCTTTACTTATCTGTTATTGAATCCGAAAATATA
The DNA here is from genome assembly GCA_963924295.1 of Dioctria rufipes. NCBI lineage: Eukaryota > Metazoa > Arthropoda > Insecta > Diptera > Asilidae > Dioctria > Dioctria rufipes. The sequence continues at coordinate 361,965,326 of OZ002740.1, forward strand.
TTGGAATAAATATTTAGAAGGTAAGTCGATGTTATATGGAAAAAAAATAATTTTGAAAAATAAATTGTAGGAAATTATGCAAATATGTTAGACTTCTGCAATATTTATATTACTTTTCCTATTTTAAAAACTTGATGTTAAAAATTCTTAATAAGGTGAAGTGAGGTAAGAGCATTACAAAAAATCGATACTTTGTATAACACAAAATCTAGGTTTATCAAAAGAATTCAAATACATTTTTAAGTATATTACCAATATCTTTATGCTTCTATTCATTTGCAAATAATTCTGCTTATAAATGTCCGACGCGACATACCTACTATAGTCCGAGCCAGAAAAAATCAGCTATCAAGATCACCAGGAGGAAATTTATAAGTTTGTTCCATTGTGTATGTATATTCCCAATGGTAAAAGAGCTTTCAGCGAGCATTGCCATTAACAAAAATTAAATTTTGAGATACTTGAATTATTATTGCATTTCTTATAATTTTAACAAATATTTATGAGTTCATACTATTTTGTTTTCTATCATTTTTGCAAAAAAAGTGATACATTATAAAGAATCTGAAAGTAATTTGTAATTGTAATTTACAACTATGATCAATATAAATTATTTTGATCTGGCAACATGAAAAACTTCAGAATTTTGACAAATTTGGCTTGTATCTCAAATAAAATGCCTAAGTAAGTAAGTAAGCATTTATTCTTAATAAGTATAATAAGTCAAAAGCCTTTTCATTAGTACTACTAAATTTCGCAAAGTCTAAAGTATTTATCGATTACATAAGCAAATATAAGTAGTAATAAATAAAAACTAAGATGAAAAAAAAAGATAATATACACTTCTTTTCAAAGCCATAAACGAATCTGAAATTTTCCGTTTTCTCGAGAACGAGTTAGTAAATGCAGTGATACTCAAAACTGCTCTAACGCAATAGATAAGTTGTCTAGTCTAAATAGTATTTAAGCTGTGTAGATGAAATTTCCAGAAATTGGTAAAAACTTTTTGAGAAAACGGAAAATTTCAAATTCGTTTATAGCTTTGAAGAGGAGGATATAAATAATAAAATTCACGATTCTATAACTCTTATTAGTTGAGTGATTCAGGAGGCCAAAACACATGCTATGATATTCTTTATAAACATATATGATACCATGCGATGAGATGGTGCACTAATTTCCTCTCTGCATATAGTTTTTTCGGGTAAGGTGCAGCGACAGTTGAGATAAGATAAAATAACAAACAAGAGTAAGCAAAAAAAAATATAAATATAAGGAATACTAAATACGTAAATCAAGCAGCAAACAAGAAAGAAGAAAGAAAATTCAAGTGATGGTGCAGTCGACTGATTTTAATTGATTAGAATGTCGTTATTCATATGAATTGTGCTGCCAGAGTAACCGTTTAAAGCAAGAGGCCGAACTTGTGCTCTGGATCCAAACTGGAAGATCGTTCCAAATGCAAATATCTTGAATAAAGTAAAAAGCATTTAAGAATACTTAAATCGAGGTAATAGCAAATCACAACAGTTGTCACTACGCATGAAGTTTAAAAATTCATACAGATAATATGGTTTACGTCTGCTCAGTATGTTACATAGGAAAAGTAATGCCTAGCATAGCAAATGCGTTCCAAAAGAACAATTCAAAATTCTATGGTGAAAAGGAAGATGTCATCATGTTTACAAAGTCCAAACGCAAACCTAATGGAATCATTGTAGGCTACTTCAACTTACACTTACAGTGTGAGTCGAGTTTGGGGAAGATGATGGAACCATGTTCAAATATCCTAAATGGTTTGTGTCTAAACTAACATGCTTTGACTTTATTGGAAAACTTCCATTTTAAAAATGAAATTTTTTATATATATTTATATTTATTAAATACTACCACTATTTGTGAAGTTGCTTAAAAAAATATCTTGAACGGAAATTTTTATGATTTTCTCAAAAGCAAATTCTGAATAAATAAAATCCCAAAAGATTTTGGTATAGAATAGAAGATAAAGTTTAATCAAAGACCAGACCATGAATAACTGCAGCGTATTTCCAGATGTAAAGGGTTTTCCAATAAGAGGTGTTATTTTAATAAGCCCGCTATTTCGGTAGATGTCACTTTTGGAGCTATCATTTTTTGACATTTGACAAGTAAAAACTACGCCATTAATAAAAATGGAACGATACACGATTCAACAACGCATTGAAATTATTAAAATGAAAATGTGGCAGAGACGGCTCGTATAACTCGAACATTTTTGGATCGTCGTGAAGCACCTTGTCGGACCACAATACAGAAATTGGTAGACAAATTCCAGCTGTCGGGACAAGTTAGTGATGTGAAGAATAAAACCCGTGCACGTTGCTCAAGAACAGCCGAGAATATTGCTGCTGTAGCCGAAAGTGTTGAAGAAAACCCTCCTCGTCGTTCTTTGGAATTAGGCATTCCACAAACGTCATTACACCGTATTTTGCATAAAGATTTGGGTTATAAGGCTTATAAAGTTCAGTTAACACAAGAACTCAAGCCGGCCGATCATCAACAATGTCGAGTCTTTGCTGATTGGGTCCTTGAAATGCATGAGAATGATCCGGAATTCCATCGAAAGCTCATCTTGAGTGATGAGGCCCATTTCCACCTCGATGGCTTCGTCAACAAGCAAAATTGTCGCATCTGGGGCTCGGAAAACTCAAGAGTTATTGTTGAAAAGCCTCTCTATCCTCAACGTGTGACTGTTTGGTGCGGTTTACTTTTTCGAAAATGAGGCTGGAGCAACAGTAACGGTGAATGGATTGCGCTATCGACAGATGATTAATGATTTTTTATGGCTGGAATTGGATGGTATTGATCTGGACAACGTTTACTTTCAACAAGACGGCGCTACGTGCCATACAAGCAACGAAACCATTGATTTTTTACGGGAAAAGTTTCCGGATCGTGTTATCTCTCGAAGAGGTGATCACAACTGGCCACCGAGATCTTGTGACTTAACACCTTGCGACTTCTTCCTTTGGGGCCACGTCTACGCCAACAGCCCAGCGTCGATTCAAGACCTCAAAGATGCAATTCGTGTGGCTATCGAGGACATAGGGCAGCCACTTTGCGATTTGGTTATGAAAAATTTCATGAGAAGGATATGGTCCTGTAGGCGTGGTCGTGGTGGTCATTTGGCTGATGTTATTTTCCATTATTAACGGCATACCTTCCTCTTTATAATGAAATAAAGATCCGATCATTTATCTAAAAAAAATGGCATCTTTCTTTGAATATCAAAATAACACCTCTTATTGTAAAACCCGATACAAAAAGAATATCGGCATATAACTTTTAGAATAAGCAAATTTATTTGTAAATAAATTCTCTAACTTAAGTAACACGACATAAAACCTTAGAGAAAATCAATGAAATAACGTAAATAAAATGGAAAAAATACAAAACTGTGCTCAGGTTAAATTGGTAAAGCGGTAACCCCAAACTGAAACTTCTCTTCTTTGACAGGTCATTTTTCGTGGCGCGGACAATAACATATTTGCCCGGGTACTACGAGTAAATGTGTAAGCGCATCGTTCCTTGGAAAATAAGCTAAGCGGTGGTCATAGGTGTCCCAAGTTCAAAAAAGGTTGGAAACATAGGGCTCTGATGAAGGGGCGGATCCAGCTAGGGAGCGGAGCCCCCTTGAAGACCTTCGAAAAAAATTGCAGTAGATCCAGTAGGACCGGTGGTCCTGGTAGTTCCTCCTCCCCTTGCTGCGCCCCTGCTCGTGTGCCCGTCTGTCTATCAGAGACGCTTTTTTCGAAAACCCACAAAAAATATTTTATTTTGTATCGTGTTGGGTATCGTTTGAAAGGGGGCTACTTTGAAGGATTCAAAGAAATTTAAAGTTTTTAGTGAATTGGTTATAAAATATGCGGAAAAAACCTCTCACCGTTGCCCTTCTAGGTTTCTAATAGGGCTGTTGCTGAAATTCGAAGCAGGGAGTTCAAAGCTTAGAAGCTTCGAATAATTCGAAGCTTCGAAGACGAATCCTTGGAAGCATGAACGTTTTGCCGAATCTTCGAACTCTTCAAAGCTTCGAACAATGAATACTTTGCCAATCCTTCGAAGCTTCGAAGCATAAACTTTTCCTGGTATCTCTTTTGCAGTGTTAAGGTTAAATTATAATATTCGGGGTGACTTGAAATAAATTTTTAATATTTTAAAGAGTGTCTGAATTTTTCGGCGAATACACGTATTATATGGTTATGATAAGAATATATAAATATATTTTATTATATGAATGATTTGAAACGCAACTGAGTTCAAAACTTTTTACACTAATTTCACATTCTTCTTGTCTTGTTTTTAACTAAAATTTGCCACACCTTCACATCTTGGATGAAAATACACTTTTAGAACTTTAGAAAACATAAAATCAATACCATTTTGGGGACGAATTATACTACTTATGATCAGATTTGACTAAAAATCGATAGCTGCGGGATTTTAGGGTTGTTAATTATGAATTTGTAGTCAAAACTTAGAAACCAAAATGAGGGTTCCTAAATGGCAGTCGCATTTTATCATTTATAGTCAGATTCGACTAAAAATCGATAACTGGTGACTCTTGGGGATTGCAGATTATGAACTTGTCTGATTTTAATTTCTCTTCATAGTTACGAACGAGTGACGGAAGGGTTATTCGCCAACTGGAAGAAGCCCTACACCCAACAGATTTCATCAGTGTATAATAAGAATGTAAATGTTAGTTTAGAATTGAGTTATGAAATATTAAATTTTAAAGTCCAATTAAATTAATTTTCACATAAACTTAACCATTAAGCCATTGTAAATTTGGAAACATTCTTTACAGTTTATTATAATATTTACTAATTCTCTTGAACCTGCATCTGGTTTGCTTAAAGGATTGATATATCGTCGAGAAAATAACTGCGCTAACTTGATACATTTGAATTCGCTGGAATTCTTTATCATACTTCGAGACTTGGTTAAGCGTTCCTGTTTCGAAGAGTTCAACTTCGAAGCCCTAGACTATTTCATATCCTCTGAGCCTGAATGCTTAAGAAAAATTTATTTTTTCATTAGTTCAGTTTGCAGCACCATAAGTCCCATTCTAAGACCCAAAATTAATTCACGACCACAAGCCACAGACCACTGGATGCACGTCTCTGAAATAACGGAAATGTATTGCGAAAGTTACATTCCCGTCCACAGGCCACAAGCCACGCTGTAGTCGTGGCCCAGTTTGATCAAATCTCAAATCTTGTGGCTCGTGGCCCCAGTACTACCAACATTGGAATATAAAAATGGTAGGTTATTCAATATGGCGGGAGGTTTGTAATTAATCGGAATTTTGTTTATCAGTCAGAAAGTTTTTCTTACTGAGTTGTAATAATCCTGCAAGAAAATAAAATGGTGGAAAAAAATATTAATTACATGAAAACACATACATTTATGCATAATAAGAAGCATGGCTTCTTGTGGCTAGTGGCAGCGAATGTAACTTACTTGGCCTCAGCAGTAGGCCACAAGCCTCAACTAGCTTGTGGCTCGTGGCTTGAGGCCATGAATGTACTTTGAGCCTCAGTTTTGAGCAAATATTCGTAATCCAGAGCCCAGACAATCCTAAGATATTGATTTAAGTCGAATCGGGCCATAATAACAAAATTCGGCCACCATTCTGCAGACACCATTTTGATTTTATATTATATAAAAGTGTTAAAGTTTATTCTCATAGAAGATGAATAAGTGTGCCACAATGGCTCAACGGGAAGTGGGTCAAATTAGCATTAAAAATTTTGAATCACGGTCACATGTGCTATGTTTCCATGAGCCAGAGTTGAGTTAGGATTGAGTTAGCGTTAAGTTTTGCTGGCTGACTTAACTCGATGCTGTTTCCATGAACGACTTGAGTTGAGTTGACAGATGGAATATTTCATACAAAGTAGCCGGATTTGTGTTGGTTAAAACACCCATCCGCACTATTCTAACTAATACTTAGACAAAATCCAACTCAACTCGACTGGTTTCGTGGAGTTAACATGGATTGAACGAAACTCAACTCAATTCACGTTTCCATGAGCACTAATTCGAATTAAATTCGAATTGAACTCCGCATGGAAACATAGTAATGGTAGCTTCGAAATTTCGACCTTCGAAGCTTCGTTCCTCGAATATTCTTCCGAAACTTCAGAGCTTCGAATTGGATTCGAAGCTTTGAAGTTTCGAAAATCACCAGCCCTATTCTAAAGCTAAAATTTTAATATTTTCAGGGTTAGTTGGCATTGTGACATAGATAACAGGAAAACTGCGGTTTTTCTGTCAGTCTCAGAATTACTGGAAAAAAATATTGCTTTTTGTGTTAATTTATTAACCAACTCTTACTAATACTCTTTCGTCAGTCTGTTTAATTATTATTGAAATTTGACAAAAGTGTTCAAAATATATGAACTAAAGGGAAAATAAACAAGTAAAAAAGTAAGAATTGGTCTAAAACAAATTCTTATTATACCTTAGATAAATGCCTGTATGTAATTTCGTATGGTCACCTGTCAGTGTAAGTTGGAATGTTGAATTGGTTTTTCGCATATATTTCTATAACGGTTCGTCATATAGTAAAAATGGTTTCCCAATTTAGCCCATTTTTGCTATTATATTTACTATTTTTATGAAAGCCCTGTGTACAAAACCTCAGCTCTCTGCATAGGCGCGTTCTTAGGCAATGTCCAAATATATAGTGAAAAACAAAATATTTCTATGGTAACTCTACGGAAGAGTTCCCCGATTTGTCCAATATTTGAACTTTACTTTACTTGTTTTTTTTTTTAACGCCTTTCTAAGCACATGCGCTCTCGAGTTATCGTTCTGATGGACGTCTGTCGGACATGCAAGAATATAACTAAAATCCAGTCTTCAACTTCTGGAGATCTTGACTTACCAAAGTTCGTAATGAATTCGTCATCCAGGGCTTCTTCATGCTCCATATTAGCTCAATTATCATCACTGTGTGCGCTGTTGTAATTTAATTCTGACGCTTTACATATTATCACTGTTAAACGACTCTAAAATATCAGAGATTTTTTGTTATTTTTAGGACTTGCTCTTTGTCTTGATTTTATTAAAGATGCTTGCGGCTTGTATGCCTATGACTGTTTAACAATCTTAAAGGCATTAGATGTGGGAAGTTCAACACATGCACCTGAGATTAAAGTAAGACAACTATGCAGTTAAAGATCGGTACTCAGCACATGATGTTGAAAGAGAACATTCAGCATAAAAAACTGATGTTAAAGAAGAACAGGTAGCAAAGGATGTTGAGAAACGACAGGCTGTACTTATCTGAAATGTTTAATGTTGAAGAAGGACAATTAGCAACTGATATAAAAGAACGAAAATCAAATCAGTCCAAAACATTAAAGATTGATGCTTAACAGCTGATATTATGGGAACACAGTCAGTACAAGAAACTGATATTTGTCTTTTGCACTGACTTATTAAGCTTTCACCTTTTATTGTCTGCTAGGCTTGCCCAATATTCTCTGAAATTTATTTTAATTTTACGCTAACATTTTGTTTAGACAATTTATAAATTTTGTGGATGAAACACAGAAAGGTCCAATGGTTGAAGCAAGTGCGTAGAATGAGGTAGCAAGTTTATTATGGTGATATTTGTAACAGATGCAGCAAGCCGATCATCGCCATGAGAAGAATGGCGGGCGTTCTTTGCCAATATGTTTCAAAAAAGTCCTTTGAACATAATTTAGAAAAACATTCGCCTCCATCCAGTCATTTCTAGTGGCTAGGTAAACGGTTCCTGGATAAGCCTTTTGTAATAGTGCTAACCATTGCTTCCATTTCTTTCCCTGAAAAATCATTAACGGGGGTAGTATTATCCCTACCGAGCTCGATAACAGTAGTATTGAAAAATTATTAATTTTTTCTTCGAGCACCTTTGTTTTAGATGAGTCGTCGATACAAAAGCTATGGTATTATCAAGATTCCAAATTTGTGTTGGCATGTCCTCTAGCTGTAGATCATCAAATATTTTTTTCAGCAGTTCAAAGTATCCATATATAAATGCGTCTAAACATTTTCTTCTGACATATTCGACGCTTTGCGACTTTTTTATTAATAAATTGTGACGTTTTTGAAACCCTAGAATCAGTGCTCACAGATATACCATTTGACAATTTTTCTATTGTCGTGTTAAGTTTTTTCTTCTTTAGGAGTTTATAAGAGAGACGATATCTAGATTTCAAGTCATTTAAAATTTGCGCACCTATTATATACCTATTTATTTTAATAATTTCTAAACTACTCAGATTTGAAAATTGAAAACAACGAGCTAAATCAAAAAATATTTTACCATAAGATTTCCGACTGCAAATAAATTCTAGAATCATATTTCATCGTTCCTGAAACACCCTATATAAATAAGTTCGATATAATATGATATTTCAAGCCATATCTGTTACAAGGGTAGTTTACAAAATGAATATGAAATAACACAAAATCAATTTTTCACTCGTTTTTTGTTCTCAGTTAAGTTTCTGAAATTTTAATCTTTCACCAAGGCACAAAGATTTTCTAATTAAAGGGAAACACGATGAAGTACAAACCATTCAGCCGTATTTTGTTTTCTTTTTAAGAAACACCCCGACTGTAACGCTGGAAAAGAAGTCTCCCATGCTTTCCACAATCTCACTCGATTTTCCTGTTGTAAAGAGCATCTGGCCTGATTCACGTTTTATTGTGATACCGCAAAGCAAAAATATAATTACGAGTATTACACGACCCCCGATGTTCACTTTTCAAAGGATACAGAAGAGATATTTCACGAAATAATACATGTTAGATGATTCTATTTTTCATTTTTTTTTTTTAATATTTTGTTTTTTTTTATTTAATTTTTTTTTTAGATTTGCGTTGCGACTCACGTCCCTTAAACTCAATTTGAATAATTTTTCCAGTTCTTAGCCAATTTGATAATGGCGGTATGCTAACAACTGCTATACAGATAGTATGCCAGACATTTTTAGGTCTCATCCTTTCTTTATGTAAAATTCCTTCATAGATTAAAATTTCTGTCATTTACATTCGTTCACGAACACTCCTTCTTTCTTCTTCTTCTTCTTAAAAAAAAAAAAAAAAAAGTTTTAACCTATATTCGTTGTGCTACTCGGAAATATTTCTAGGACATTCAGTTTCCTTTTAAAAGATTCACAGAAAAATTTTCTCTTGAATTTTTCTTGTATACTCGTGAGAAATGGTTTCTATGTATATGTACTGTGCTGCTTGCTGCACTGAATCATTTCATTATTAAATCTTGAAAAGCATTTAATTAATGTAAAAAAAAAATAAATAAAAGAAAAGAAAAAAGGAAAGTCGCATTTCTGCTTACTACCAGCATGACAGGACGAAATGAATAAAATGAAGTCGATGATACTCTGCTCCATTTTGCAAGCTTAAATATTTAACAACAATTTACATTTGCTGGAGGATTTGAACTGTTGCCAGCATTGATGTTGCCGCCTGCTGGATTCTATAGTTAAGGTGGTAAAATGCTTAGGTAGATCCCCAAAAGGTAAACGTAGATATGTATATATGGAAACATATCTGCACCAACGCTGATTGCTTTCTTTTTAATTATTTTTCAAGCCTTTTCCGCTCTCAGTACTGACGGAATATATGTAGTTTCTTTGTTTGTGCAAAAAAAAAAAAAACAACACAATAGGCTTCAAAATGTATATCTATGTGGAAAGGTATAACGATTATTGGATTTGGAATACAATTTCAAAATCATCAGGATTGTGATTGTTGTGAATATGACTTTAGGGACATCTATACAGGTTATGGAAAAAATTTATTTGGCAAAGCTATTTAATTTCTTCTGTTAACCTTTCCTTGGTTTCTTATGAATGGAAGTAGTGTGTATACGAATGCCATACTTCAACTAATTCTCACTTATTTTTCACATTAGCTTAATTTTCTTATAACTCATATTATTCCTCCTTCGTTTCCCTCTAGCCCAGTCAAATACATTTAAATAAACGAAATAGTCTTCTTCTAGAAGTATGAAGAATACTGTCAGCATAAAAATCACTCAGTTTTCATTGTTGTTAAACAATTGAGTCAACCCAAAAAACTTTTTGACAATAATATAATTTCAGTTCATCACAGTTTATATATTTTTTTTGCAAATAGCCAGAAGATCAAAAGAATAACTACTGATGACAAATGTAATTTGACACAAAAAGTGTACAAAATTCAACTACATCGCTGCAATATCAGCACGATGTTATTAGTACCAGCAATCAATCATTAGCAACTTCGATGCTAATAATAAATATATAATGTCATCATCTCCATGAGAGGAGAGAGCCGGCACAATTCTTTTATAATCATCACACCGGGTCAGTCGGAATTCAGATATCGTAGCTCCAGTAATAGCACATAATTATGAAGGCATTTATTTATAGATAATTTGAATTATAAAAAGTTTGTGAATTATCATTAAATTAAGTGTTTTTCCTATAAACACATCCCGTGTAAGCCTCACCCCCTTAACATTTGTCCTTCGAGCCAGATAATCATAATCCCCCAGAAGGTGAGAAAAGTTTGCACATTTCTTTTATTAACAGAAACAGGAATTTTGTCGAACAAGATTAGTTAGTTGGGTTAACTATATGCTGTTCATACTGATTAAAACTCATATAACTATATAATGAATCAAGATTACTCAGGTGCGTTTATTATGTAATGCATGGATTCATCTTTAGTACAAAAGATGCACTACCTCAAATAAGTTCGTAGTGGTGAAGCAGCACAAATAGTGAAGCATTTGCCTGTGACAGAAAAGAACTACAAGGAGGCTTGCGACCTCTTCTGGAAACGATATCAGAATCCGTGTTAGTTAGTAATACTTTGAAAATGTTGCTCTTCCAACCTTACATTCACTCGAAAAATAGTAGGTACCTCTATTGATTGTACCAACGGGTGCTTAGCTGCTCTCAAAAACTTAAAGATAAAGGTTGGAGAATGGGACGCCATATTAATTTATATCCTGGTTGATCGCTTGCCTTCAGAAAGTAGACATATTTGGGAACTAGGCAAGGAAGCACAACATCTATCGCGAAATTTTCCGATTTCATCTAATTCTTAAAAGCTAGGTTTAGGACTCTTAAAGCCTTAGATTCAGTAAAACCCTCAAGAGCAGCCCCTAAGTTTATAAATTCCAAAACTCAGGCTTATCATGTCTCCAAATATAGATATCCTTTATGCAAAGGACCCCATGTGTTAAGAAAATGTTCAAAGTTTGAGAAGCTGACTCCTGCTAATAGACTTCAAGTTGTAACATTAAACTCACTTTGTTACAATTGTCTGGTACATAGCCATCAATTGTCCTAGTAATCGTAAGCCCTAATACACCTAGTTTATCAAACTCTCAGTTATATACAGAACCCTCAACCTCAAAAAGAAGTCCCTATATGCTTTTAGCAACAATGCTTATAAGGGTTTTCAACAGAAAGGGTGAACTACACATGGTAAGAGCTCTAGGTGATCTTGGCTCTCAGGCTACATTTGTCACTGATCAGACTGTTTGTAGATTAAGACTAAAACCATTTAGCGATTCGAACCAAATTTCTGGATTACCAAACAGCAGAATCCAGAAGCTCAGTTTATTTTCCCATTCAACCCCACTTTGAACACCATCCACGTATTGAAGTCAAGGCCGTGATGTTGAGTTCCTTAACAGAATTTCTCCCTCCTAGAAAGGTATCGACCTTAGGTTGGGATCAAATAAACGGATTTAGTTTAGCACATCCCTCGTTTGATAAGCCAGGTAAAATAGATGCAATAATTTTAGCAGAAGTGTATTCGAGAATAGTTCAATCTGGTGTGATTAGAGGCAATCCTGGTACTCTAACTTCTCAGAATACGTCCCTTGGATGGATAATATTTGATGAAGTTCCTTTAGAAACTTTTCACCCCACCACCCCATCGAAGAAAGCCTGCAATATAATCAAGAACTTTTATAATCAATTCATAGAATGTGAGCTGTTGAGACATTCCTGGGAAGTTTCAGTCTCCACTCCTTTTTCAAAAGAATTTCGAAAAACTTTAAAGTCGAATAGGTACTCTCATAAAAATTCAAAAATTTTATAGGATTGGAAAAGGTAGATTCATTAATTCATATGACACCACTATTTAAAAATATGGGCAAAAATAAGGATGTGGGGTGCTCATTGTAAACGTCTGAAGGATCATTGCAATGTGGAACAGTACACATTAACTAGTCTTCAAATAGCTTCCTAACTGCCAACACAATAAAAGTTAGGAGGCGCTCTTCGGTAAATCCACAAACATAAATTAAGCCTTTAATAAAATATGACCTATGTACATAAATTACCACTGGGAACCGAAAAGTTTCCAAAGTCGACAGCTTTTCCTGTGAATTAATTTGAAGTGAGAAACGCTTTCTACTAGCTGATATTACACATATGAGTTTATGAAATAATAAAAGATAGGAGTCTCTTGCAGCTCGCATGGGTAAACAGGACGGAAGAGATGAATGGAGCAATTACGGAAGCATCTCCTTTCTAAATACTGCATGTATCGTATGTATATTACCGCTTACAGATTTAAACAGCAGGTAGTGAGTATTCAGTGTTACTTGAGTAATGGAAGATTAACTACTTAAAAGATCTTCACTATACGCTAATTAATGAAAGAAATATAAAAGTATTCCTATTAGTTGTACAGTTACCATTTAGAGATCCGCGGGGTTAATCTGTATTAATGCTAATACCTGAAAGAAGGTAAGCTCCTAATCCCAAAACGTCCTTCCTCTAAATATCTCGAAAGGAATTTTTACTCCGCCAATGACAATAATTGATAACCGGACCCAAATCACACAAACTCATAGAATCCTTTACTTCCCTATAGCCTCTTATAATATCGAAACTCATTTCACAAAAATTAGAGGAGAATATTTATCGAAACGTGGTGTGGAGGTGTGGATCTTACAGCGTTTTAGCGATAGACGATTTGAGGATTTCTACTATATACGTTAAATCTGGTAGACTTACTTTTATGGTTATGTGGAAATATGCCGGTAGGTAAAAGAAAATCGAATCCATAGATTCGAAAAAGTTTGTATCATACACGTCTTTATGAGTCTGAATCTTGAAGTGTATTTAGAAAAAGATTGCTAATTTTCCTCTAATATAATGACAATACGTGAACAGTCGGATGAGCCTGGTAGGTTTTAGATATATATCAAAACTTACAGACACTCTTTCATAAAAAGTACTCCCTACATTTCACATCGGAGCAGCTAATAGATATTCTTTTTGAAAGAACTATATAGATCCTGGCAAAAGAAAATGCCATCACATCTAGATTGCCTAAGAAAGTCAAGATAAAAACTGATTTGAAAAAGTAAAGTAGGAACTTTTTTAGAAAAATATAACAACATTATGGGCGGAGTATAGATAGACCTTCTGAATAGAGCTATTTCCTAGCCTTAGTCAAGTATTTTCCCAATATCTATGAAAGCCTTTCATCTTGACAAAATTTCCTTGCTCAAAAACTTTTCAGGTCTGGTTTGAAAATATGTTTAAAATAACGGTATTAATCAAAACTTTGCAGCATTTTACTAGGGATTGATTGTTCTAAGGCTTCACTAAAATTTCGAGTACATCATTTTTCCACAAAGTATAATATTAACACAAAGTTTTTTTTTTCTTTTTCTTCAAATGGTGCGGTTTTACGAACCGGTTCACTGGATTGATTGCATAACATTAAGAAAAACCTTGCAAAATACTGTGCAACAAGAAAATACACTTATTTTAAGTTAATCTCATAAAGAAACAAGACGGGAAATATTTTGATCTAAAATTTCTAACTTCTTATCACTTTTTTCCAACTGTTAGTTTCGTCTAAGAAAGCTAAAAAACCAATATAAGAATTTTATGTTTCTTTTCTAAGATTTTGGTAAAGTTAATGTAACTGCCAGATGCTTGAGTATCTTGAGACTAATGAGCTGTTTATACGTTGGCAATCAGGGTTTAGATGCTTTCACAATTGTGAGACTGCGATGTTAATGGTATCTATCGTGGATTAAAACAATTTTAGTATCTTATTTCTGCTAGATTCCATTAAGGCATTTGATATTGTTGATCTTAACATCTTTGTGCATAAAATGTCTGCTATTTTTCAATTCAGTACTTCAGCTCTTACCATCATTATAGAGTTTTTGTCATGTCGTCACCAAAGCGTTAACGTAAATAATGATTTCGCAAACTCACTCACTCTATTATTCGGTGTACTACAAGGCTCTATTCTGGACCCATTACTATTTAGCATATTCGTCAATTATCTACCTGAAGTAGCACAAGATGTTAAAATGGATATGTGTGCTGATGATGTACATATCCATTTGCGCAGGCCCATTGGACTTATTGGAGATTGCCTTGCACGATGATTTAGACAGAATAGGCTTGTGGGATAAGAGTAATCGGTTGATAATAAATCCAAGAAAGTCGCAGTGTATTGCTTTTTACAACAACACTTTTGATACAAATAGTATTATTCTGGTCGTTTTCAATGGTATTTGGTTATACAAAGTAAAAGTAAAAGTAAATTGTGGTGTTTCTTTAAGCCAACACAATGTTAACGGATTGATTAGAAAAGTCGACATCGGCCTTCGGAGACTTTGGTTCTATAGCAGCATCTTAACAACTACTACTCATCTTAAGCTTTAAAAACACTACTCATGCCCTACTTTGACCTTAATGATTGCGTTCGATTCGTTACCTGCGAGGTAGGTCATTGATGTTCTTCTTTAATCTTTTAAAGTCAGGCAAATCAGAGTGTCTCTATCTCAGAGAATTTTTCAGTTTCGCAACATCTGAACGTAAAGGAACGCAATAATTCCTCGTTTCTATAAGACGATTATCTTATCTTGTCTAGATCTCCCGTCAATGGAAAAGCCTTCCTTTCAATATTCCAATTGCCAACTCCTTGATCGCATTCAAGAGACTCATTATGGTTTACAAATAATATAGCTACAAATAATATAGTAGTTGATATTCGATTCATTTTATTTTACTCACTTTTTCTACTAATCTTCTTAGCAGCTGAACATTAATTCTACTTGACCTTTCTTGACGTACCAACAAAGCTTCTTTGTTTTTTTTCTTTCTTTTTTTCTGAATTCGTATAGTTTATAATCTATTTTTTCTTCTTCTAGAAATATGTAACTATTTAGTACCGCACTATTTGTACAAAAAAAAAATATTTAATCTTGTGTACGACTCGAATAAATTTTATGTTTTTGATTGGCTCCGGTTTCTTTAATTAACTTCTTTTTTTTCATATTATAAATAAATTCTAAAAAGTGCGACATTTTTTTATTGTTTTAAATAAATTCATCTTTCCAATACTACTATAAACCACCTTTTTGCATTTTTCTGCAGATAATTCCAAATAGTTCAATTAATTCCTCACAGCCATAAGCCAAACCGAAGACATTTTATGAAACAGATGATGCCACTATTGAATTCATATACTTTTTACTTTAAATCGACTCGTCTTGGATTGGATAATCTCTGGATTTTATTATGAATGCGGCCAATACATTTAGTAGAAAACTTTTCATATCACGTCCAATTGAATTGCTTACACTTTGATTTCATTTCCTTCTATCCTGTTCCAATATCTGAATTTTATTTGCTTATCCTGTTTGATATCTCACCTATGCAAGGAAGTATCGGTATTTTGTAAACGAGTTTGAGATTTTTGTTGTTGTGTACATAGAAAAAATGTCTGTCATATCTGTCTATTAACCAGCTGAACTTCATTCTTTTTAAAGCTGTCATTTTTTTTAATCCAACACGGAAATAGAACTGGAGAGTATAAAATACATTGAAAGTCATTTCCAATTACGTTTTTGACTTAAAATATTCGGGATACCAAAAGTTCTTCCAAAAAATACATTCTATGTACAAAAAGTGGATAAAAACCAGTTTCTCCTCCAGCAACCAACTAGAAACTTTTCAACCACTATATCAGAAAGCTTTTATTATTGCCATGAACTCAAATTGTATCTTCCTTCTATCTGCACTTCCTTACTCACAAAAGTGCATTTATACATCTATGGCCCAAACGGATATCGAATGTCATTCGCACACCTGATTCAATCTCAATTTTAAGAACAAACT
The DNA here is from genome assembly GCA_963924295.1 of Dioctria rufipes. Taxonomy (NCBI): domain Eukaryota; kingdom Metazoa; phylum Arthropoda; class Insecta; order Diptera; family Asilidae; genus Dioctria; species Dioctria rufipes. Next base: position 361,981,543 of record OZ002740.1, read on the forward strand.
TTACAAGTATGTACCTACATACTATATATGGGGGAGGATGCGGATGACTTTGTTTCACTAGAAACACCGTCGAGGCTGGCATAATGGAGAGTCCTTGGAAAAAACCATTATATTGTGTGTCAGAGACGCATACAAGTAGAGCATCTTAGTTCAATTGGCTGCGACAGGGATTCGAGAACACATTTTCTACTAACTAAATACTCATGTGACAGTGCAGTTTCCATTTCAACATAGTATTCACAGTACGCCTCTCATTAACCTAGGTCAATAAACACCAGTTTCTATGTACATATGTAAATTGTAAGATTCTCAACAACGATTGAATCTCAACGGAGGAAACAAGGACACAGGCACAAGGTCTTTACAAGCAAATTTCACGCCTAAAATAGAAACAAATAAAAACTCCTTCATACCTCAACCTGAAATCGGCATCTATACGAATACGACTTTTCGAATACTTTATGCACCTCTATGTATGTAGAGAAAAAAAAAATATTGCGCGCTATATACACCTTGGAAAAAGTGAGTTTGGAAAGTAGGATGAGGAAAATGTTAACCATTTAAACTTAGTCACTTCGACAAGAGTCATTTGTGGCTCATGGGGCTGGGTAATCGATTTTTCCATATTCAACCCTCTTCGTTAGTAACTTATTTAACCGAAAATGTGCACGAAAGAATCAGAGTTGTTTTTAGATTGAGTTTTGTGGTTCTAAGCTGTTTCATACATGCCACCTAGAAAATAATTTTGGAATTATTGTCTGAAGGGTCGATAAATATAAGGAAGCGCTCTTTGCAAATTTACGATGGTAAAAAAGTTCTGTAAGAGCTGCTAATAGTGGAAAATTATAGAAACCAATTTGACTAACTATGTATATTGAATCAGAGGAGCTTCATAAATGTAGACATTGAAATTTCAGTTCCTTATAAAGTACTTATGTACTAATTGGAATTGAATATGGAAAACTTCTACTAGAGACTGAATAAATTAATTCATATGTTTTCCTGACAGCAGTTTTTATTTGATTTACTGAAAGAGAGAGAGAGAGAGAGAGATAGAGAGAGAGAGAGAGAGTGAGATCGAAAGAGTGAGAGTAGGAGAGAAGTAGAAAGATAGAGAGAAAGAGAAAGACAAGAATAGACAAATGATTACTAGGATATTTATTTTGGCAAACCAATTTGTTGGTAATAGAATTTAATTTCCTCCTCGCGATATAATTAGGTTGCTACCAAGTTTTATGGTAGACAAGGAAAACTTTAATTTTTTCATAGCTTTTGGAATAATCGCTTTTAAGTATGTATGCTCAACATATTTATGTATATACGCATAAACCAAACATAACAACAGACTGTCCCGCAGTCATCTCAGAAAAATGATTTTCACAGCCTGCCACCACTGTTAAGACTGTTAAAGATGAGGAAATGGAATAATAAAAATAAGATGCCAACTCTGGACTGTAGGGCGAATGAGTATTCAATTCCACTCCGAAAAAGGTCAGCAGCTCGATTGTCTGGAATATGGTTGTATGATCTCGTAATATCTTGATTGAAGCGAATTCTACCTCTTGGTCGTTCTTTACGTACTTGTTATACACTGTTTAGTCCAAACGCTCCCCAGCTATTGCTCGCAATTCCTTATTTTGCATTTGAGTTCCTCGTAAGTGAGAATCAGATTAAATGATATTTGTGATATTAGTTAAAAATTATTTAATATTATGATTTTATTTTATTTTGTATAATTTTGTTGCAATTTTATGCAATAAGCCTATATTTTTAACTTCTTTGGGTAAAAAAAAAATACTTTGATGCAGAAAAATAAAAGGCATTAAAAAACTTTTAAAATAAATAATTTTCATAAATAAATTGCACTAAAAAATAAAAAATAATTTTTTATAACTAAAAAGCAGAAAATAAAATACATTAAAAAACTTTTAAAATAAATAATGTTCATAAATAAATTGCACTAAAAAGTAAAAAATGATTTTTTTTTCTGTGTGATTTACACAAGAAAAGTTTTGTTGCAAAATAGGATATGCTAGAGCTCATATTAATTCATAAAAGTTTGGGCATCCATAACTATATACACAATTGTCTAGCTGCAACTCCTGCCAAAACTTTTACGATTTAATCGGAGTTGTAGCATTTTTTATTTTGCAACGAAACTTTCTTGTGTATATCACACAGAAAAAAAAATTATTTTTTACTTTTTAGTGCAATTTATTTATGAACATTTTTTATTTTAAAAGTTTTTTAATGTATTTTATTTTCTGCTTTTTAGTTATAAATTCTATACACTTTCTCCACTCTCGACTCTGGAATCTCAACTCTCGAGTCTCCAAACTCAACTCTCGTCTCTCAAATCTTAGCTCTTGACTCTCCAATCTCAACTCTCGACTAACTCTCGAATTTCGGCTCTCGAATCACGGCTGTCGAAACGCGACTCACGAATCTCGGCTTTCGAGCCTCGACTCTTGAGTATCGTATATCAAATCCATCCACATTTACTACCCTAAAAATCTTTCGTCATGAACGGCACTTCAGGCGCTCAGGCAGTCAGACACAAAGTTTTTTAGTCAGGGGTTAGTGTGTTGATAAGAGTTACTCAAAAAATAGATATTGGTACTTTGATAAAAGGAGGCAGACATGAGATACGTAAAGTAGGCTTAATTAAGGGGACTAGTCACTACATCATTGTATCATTGGCACGCAAATTTAAGGACGGGTGTCTACATACCAGTTCTAAATGAAAAATTGCGTGTAGGGAGCGAAGAAAACTTAAGGAAAATTGCATAATCTTATCCACGCTTTCTGGTTATTATAGTTATGCAACCTTTAACAACAATATAAAAAAAAAAATTGTGTCAAAGGAGGAAATAAATTTTCAACGAGAACTCTGACTTTTATGTAAGATTATATGTAATGCCACCTTGCAAAGTTTCCTTTCCTAAAATATTCGCACACTTCTTTGGCATCCCAATTCACCTGACCATAATCTTATTAAATCCTTGTCAAAATTATTAAAAAAGTGAGACATGGTGCTCTGTTTATCAGAGTTTGAAAACAAAGTTGTATCACCAGAATTAAAAGTGTTATTAAACAAGTTAAAAAAGCTAGAATTGGTCTAAGATCAATTCTTATGATACCCTATATGAATGCCCGTATGAAATTTCGTATTGTCACCCTTCTGTGCAAGTTTAATTTTTGAAGTGGTTTTTCGCATATATTTCTAGAACAGTTTGTCGGACAGAAAAATGGTTATAACCAATTTTATAGGATTTCGTAATCTGAAGAAGTTTTTAGTACAATAAAAATGTCTTGGACTGATCGTTTTCACAGTATACGTAAAAACCTAAATTTTTATATGGAAACACCACGGACCAAATGTCAGCTCTCTATATTAATGCGTTCTCAGGCAGTGTCCAAATATATAGTGGAAAACGAAAGTTTTGTATGGCAACCCCACGAAGGAACTGCCTGATTTGTCTCATTTTCGAGCTTAACTTTACTTTTTTATTTAAAAGTCCGCGTACAAAATTTCAGCTCTCTAAGTATACGCGTTCTCGAGTTATCGTGAGCACAGACGGACGGATGGACGGACGGACGGACGGAATGACGGACGGACGGACGGACATGCAAAAATCAAAATAACTTTTAATATTATGCGCGGGTGTCCAATCCATTTTACTCTACCATCATTATTTCGAAGTGTTACAAACGGAATCTTAAACTTAGTATAACCTACAGATTTCATCTAGGGTATAAAAAGGGCGCTTGGACAAAGTATTAGGTTCAAGCTTATTCGTATTATTAAATTTTATATAAGGGAATACGAAATTAACATTTTGAATATGTTTTAATCAGGGACCGAAAATAACCATTTATTTTTGATTTTTCACACAAACAAACAAATCATATAGAAATAATGATCGGATCTGACCAAACTTATCCTCATAGAGTCACTTTAAATTTTTGGCAAAAATTGAAAAATTATAATCAATAAAATAAAAATTACACCTAAATGGTTAATTTTTGAATAATTTTTTTTAGTTATCCGATAACCATTATTTCACAATATCTTCTTTTTGGTTATAACATAAGAGTTATCGATAACTTTTCAATTCTTCTTAATAAAAAAGAGTTACTTTTTTTGGTTATAGGATAACCATTATTTCACAATTTATTTATTTTGGCTGTGCAATAAGAGTTATCAATCACTTTTATAATTCTTGTCAGTAATAAGAGTTTTTTCTCTATGTTTATTTAATGGTTACCCATTACCTCAATTTGAATTTATTTTTTTCATTTCATCCATAAGAATTACAATGATCGACACGTTTTCTTCCATATAAATTCTATTAAGAGATTCTTATAAATTTGTGCATATTAATAACGAGTCCGGTAATCAAATTCTCCTAACCCTTATTATTGAGAAGAATTGAAATGGTTATCGATAACTCTTATTTTATAACAAAAAAAAAAAAGATATCGTGAAAAAATGGTTAAGGCTTAACCAAAATAACATTCGTCCAAATATGACTATTAAATGCAATTTTTATCGTAGATCTTATTACAAATACGGTCTCTGATTTTAATGTATGAAATTTTTAATCAACTTAAACATGACATCATTTTTATGGCCGGTGAGTAAAAAAAAAATTTTTTTACAAGAACTTTATACAGATATATCCTACCTTTTCTTCTATGGAGTTAATCGATTTTGGAAGTGAGCGGCTCTATGGACTGCTCCATATGCTCCATATGTGTGTCAAAAATAGTGCTTTTAATAAAACTTTTCAAATTTCTGCTTTGGAAAAACACTTTTTATCAGTAATAACCTAAATAAATTATTAAGGAGAATTTATTTCGACGAGTGCACTATTTTTTTTATGTTCACAGTTTTCTCTCAGTTGGTATTTGGTGCATAGATCGAAAGAGACTGCTATATAGTGAGACCACTTTCCCCGGTGTATTTTTATGAACGTAGTCAGTCCATATTATATATATATAACATAGAACAAAAAGGCATACGAAATTCGTCATTCAGATAGATAAAGTACAAGACCACTGACCTTGCAAACCCACCTTTGGGCGTTGCGCGAACGCTGGATGTAATAATGTGTTATATAATAAGAACTGTTTTGTCCACATCCTAATAATAATTGGTTCACTATATAAAACAAACGAAAAAATATTTAAAACTATTCAAAACAAGGCAAAAAGCTAGAATTAGTATAAGATCAATTCTTAGGATACCTTAGATGAACGCCTGTATGTAATTTCGTATATTCACCCCGCTGTGCAAATTTGATTTTTGAAATGGTTCTTCGCTTATATTTCTAAAACGCTTCGGCGGACACTAAAAATGATTACAACCAATTTCATAGGAATTCATATGCTGAAGAACTTTTCATTACAATAAAACTGATCCTTTCACAGTATACACATACTACAATAATTTGTATGACAACACCAAGAGGATGCCCGATTTACTCCATTTTTAAAATTATAAATTTTTATGAAAAGGCTGTGCACAAAATCTCAGCTCTCTATGTCGGTAGTGCCCGAAAAATTAAATTGTTATATGGCAACCCTACAGGGAATTACCCGATTTGTCCCATTTCGAACTTAGATCTACATTTTTTTTAAAGTCCATGTGCAAAATTTCAGGTTGATATAAGCGCTTTCGAGTTATCGAGAGGACAGACGGACGGACGGACATGCAAAACTCAAAATAATTTTAAATATTATGCATGGGTATCCAACCCATTTTTCTCTACCATCATTATTTCTATGCGTTACAAACCGAATGACAAACTGAATATACCACCTTATGATTTCATCATCTAGGGTATGAAAACATACAAATTGAGATATAATTTTTGCACGTCCTCTGCTTATAAATCCAAAATGAATTGAGCTTATTTATCCGATCAGTTATCCAACAGTATTCAAGTTTTACACCCTACATGAAATCTATATACCCTATAGGTTTGTAATGCATAGAAGTAATGCTACTAGAGAGATTGAACTCCCAAGCATATTACTAAAAGTAATTTCGATTTTTCATGTCCGCCTGTCCGGCCGTCTGTTCCATCCTCACAATAACTCGAGAACGCGTTTGCTTAAAGAGCTGAAATCTTAAATACGGACTTTAAAAAAAAAAAAAAGTAAATTTAAGTTTCTTCGCAGGGTTGCCACACAAAAATTTAGTTTTCCACTATATACTTGAGCACTGCCTAAGAACACGAGGACGTAGAAAGCTCGAATTTGGTATAGGGAAATATCTTCCCGGTGTTGCCATACAAAACCTTTGTTTTTCACTAAATATTTGGAAACTGCCTGAGAACACGTACATATATGTACGTGGAGAGCTAAACTTTTGTGCATGGCGTTTTCATAAAAGTTGCATATACAAGTTTAAAAAGCGCCCAAATCGGGGAACCCTTTCTTGGTGCTGCCATACCAAGCTTTATTTTTTCACTATATATTTAGACACTGCCTAAGAACGCGTCGAAGTAGAGAATTCAAATTTTGTACACACCGTTTTCATAAAAATAGTAAAAACAAAACGTTTCGAAAAGAACTAAATTGGGCAACCCCTTCTTGGTGTTGCCATACAAACCTTGGGTTTTCAATTTATTTAACTTTTATTTTTTATAATATAACATTATTGGTCTTAGACCTATTATAACTATTCTCTTATTGTCATGATGTATATCAATGTTTAAAAAAATTAATATTTACTGTTTTACTGGAATCAACATGTAGTCCGCCTATGCTAGGGTGTGAAGTGGATATATGAATGTATTTTGCAAAATGGATCATATTACGAATAAAAATCAGGTTCAAATCGTCTTTTTGCAGCTTTCCTGCATGAACTCTTTCTTCGTAAACATTAATAAGTGCTCTAGCGGAGAAAGCTTTATAAAATAAACTCAATTAATCTCCATTGTAAACTTCTTTGAAATTATAAAGTTTCAATAGAGTTTTCAAGACATTTTCTATTCAATTACTTGCAGCAGTCGTATTTGATGCTACCATTTTCCATGCAGCTTTTGAAAATGAAGAATTTTTTTTTACTTCCAACTTCACAGATATTATTGATCTTCTATAATGTAGCTTTCGCTCTCTTTTAGTTTGAGCCAAATTAAATTATAACATAAATCTTTATTGGAAATTGAACAGAAGAAAAAAAAACGGACATCTTAAAGGAGATGGTTGAACAGAAAAATAAATATGACGCAGCAACGAAATAAGTTCATCCGTTTAGTTGCGTTAATCTTATTTTTTATTAATATTCCACTCACTCTTTTCCAATGTGTGTTTACATATTTTGGGGTCCGCTCTCTAAATTTCAGGATAAATTTTCGATAATAGCTAGTTAGCTAGCGCGCTGAGTTTTATATAAAAATGTAGATTAGCGTGAACCCTAGTATAGACTATATTTCCAAATAAAATGTGATCATCTTCTTCTTATTCTTAATAAAGTTTTGTCGATGAAAATATAATTTTGCTGCAGTAAAAGCTAAAGGAACGACAGTGGTATTGGTAAGGAAATTCTGAACGTACACCTCTTTTTTATATGGATTTATCCAGTTCTGTTCAATCGAAAAAAAAGGAGAATTTCGCCCATAAAATAATTAAATAAAAGGATGTTTTTAAGGTGTGCAATAATGCGACGGTTACTCTCATTGCATTTCAGGGAGATGCCTATTAAGTACAACTCTATCCTTGAATCACTTCTATTTGTGTAATTAGGGTTTCACTAAAACGGTTGAATGTATTGACGATAATTAGCTGATTTATCAGCTAAATTTGTTCCCAATGTTCGTCCCTAAATTTGGCTGGTAACAGGGGTGGATCCAGCTAGGTGGCGCGGGGACCCCCCCCCCCCCATGAAGACCACTAAAAAAATTGCAGTAGATCTTCTGAATTTTTCCTAACATAATGATTCACATCTATTCTACTGCACCCGTAAAAAACGTAACAATGTCTGGGAGCATTCAATATGATACATTTAGGAACGCAGGCCCTAGCTAGGAAATTGGCCTTCGGTCATGGTTGTTGAAGCCTATAGAGAAAACAGGAAGCGCTGATACCTGTACATGAGCGTCGCCGATGTGTTTGAATCAAGACAGAGCCTATTCATGTTAACGCGATGGAAGGATTGTTTTAATTGAAAAAAGCTGCCAGAGGGTCTTTGATAAGCCTTGTAAATACGACTTCTTAAAACATTATCGGTGCGGCGTGGCAAAACACACATTTAAGGAAACAATTATAACTCGTAATTGGAGAAATTCAGCGAAACTACACAACGGCGAAGAAGTCATTGTGCATTGTTGTAGTGAGTATTATTACATTTAAAGCAAGAGATTAATTTTTAAGTAATTTGTTTTTATTATCTCATAAAATATCATAGTTTTTATAGAATACTTAACACAAACGTTAAATAAAAAGAAAATAAATCTGCAGATTGGGAGAGTCTCAGTAAGTATCATAGAGAATTTGGTTGGTCGGTCTGTTTATGGTTCAAGGGATGTTGTGAATGCACATTTGAATTTAGTACAATTTTAAAGTCATGGCATGCGTGAATACATTCAGTATTTATACAGCAGATCTTAACAACTGCAAAATCGCTGTTGGTTTAACGATAAGTGCAACCAGGCAATAAAAGCGAAATAGTCTGCTTTTCGTACCTATCAATTGCATCCGTGTCCAGAAGTGAAACAGTATCCAAAGAGAATAATTTCTTTTAGACCAGAACGTTAGAATATTGGCAAGATGCAAAGGCAGTAAAGGTTTCTGGGCCCAGGTCAAAACCATCAGGACCAACTTCAGCCGTTCCTCTATTCCTTCACTATTTTACAATGAAGTGATTGTTGACTCCCTGAACAAAACTAATATTTAGACTGTTAGATTTACCTCAAATTCTCCTTTTCCACCCACTTTACATCTCCCTTGTAGATGTGTACAAGAGCCAATACACATCCATATGAGAGATATGTTCAAGGTCCTTAAGGAGATCGACGTCTCCATAGGTGTAGGTCATGATAATTTTCAAGCCCCCGTTAAATAAAACCTGTGCCTCATTCTTGGCTACTTATCTTATTCGACAAGAAAATTTCTAATTGCTTGGAAACTATCTCACGCTCAGCCTATTCCTAAGAAAAGAAAGGGTAGTGATCCCTCAAATTATCGACCAATTACAATCACTTCGATTCTTTAAAAGGATTTTGAATCTATCATTAACTCCAAATAAAAGAAATATCTAGAAACTAATCAAACCACAGAACGGTCCCCAATATGGCATTTCTTTTTCTCAATTTTGTTGAGTCCAAAATCGTTGCCCTAGATATTTCAAAGGCCTATCATAGTATCTGGAGTTCAGCCCTTTTAGCCGAACTTAAAGCACTTGGCCTCTCTCGTCCTCTTCTATTATGAATGTAAAGTTTTTTGTCTGGTCGTTTAATACGGATTATATTAGATGGCGTTACATCTCAATCTCAGCCAATAAATGCCAAGGTGCCTCAGGGCTCTGCTATCTCTCCATATCTCTTCTCAATTTTTATTAATGATCTGATTTCCCTTACTTTCAATCCCACCCGTTGTTTTGCCGATGACAGTACCCTTGGTATCGCGAATTCCCTTGACACCCTTGCATGATTAGATCCTTAATAATATTTTCGCTTGGAGCAAACCGAATCGCATCGAATTCAATACATCCAAGTTCCAAAGCTATTCCATCTCTTTAAAACAAGATCACAGTTTTTCTACTCCCGTTTCTTTTGATGGAACACTTCTTGACGATACCCCGTTTTTATACATTCTTGACATTAATATTTGCAGTATGTTAAGCTGAACAGATCACAGTTTCTCTGTTGTCAAATAAGCAACGAAATATCTTGGCTTTCTGAAAAGGTGTAAGAAATATTTCAGCCCATCGATTCTACCGCTCCTCTACAAGTCCTCCATCAGACCTGGAATGGAATAAAATTTCTACATGTAGGCCGGGTATTGTCAAAAAGAGAGCTTTCAGCTCATTGGCGATGTGGCTAAAACTTGTTATATGGACTTACATGAGCATCGCCGCAATGTTGGTTGCATTTCGCTCCCATATTGCTACATGCATGATCAATGTTCTGATGAAATGTCTAGTCTGATCCCGGATTCCTCCATGTAATACTCACACTGGCGATGTGGCAAAAACTTGTCATATGGACTTACATGAGCATCGCCGCAATATTGGTTGCATTTCGCTCCCATATTGCTACATGCATGACCAATGTTCTGATGAAATGTCTAGTCTGATCCCGGATTCCTCCATGTAATACTCACACTGCAAGCCGCGCAAATCGTTTTACCCATCAAAATACTTTCGGTCGTGTGCGAACGTGCAACAGTCTCCAACCTTCTGTCTTTTCTCCAGCATGCAATCTCCGAAAATTTAAGGGTGACACACATCAGCACCTTCGCCACTGCTATTTTAAATAAACGTAGATTTTTAATTTCTGTATTTTACAAAATGATTCGTGAATTTGAATAAAGTACATTTCCCTAGTTTTGCTAACTGAAATGGATGATTGGGAAGTTTTACACTTCTACCACCTACAAACCAAAACGAAATGAATAATCTAGCATCCCCTTTGACTTTTCGGATCTTTTAAATGATAAATTTTGTGCATTTGACATTTGCGAGTGATGGCGAGTGTCTTCAAACTTTTGTTCAGTTTTCAGTATATCCCAGTTTTAAACAATAGTTGCGCCCACCCTCACCATAATCCTGGATCCACCATTGGCTGGTAATCTCTATTGTTATTGAGTTCATTGAAATAAAAAAAAAAAAAACAAAATTTCGTAGTACCATAGTGAACGGAATAAGTGTCGTCCTGTTTTTTTTAAATATTACACAAGCAATCAAAACTTTACTTCTACATACAATGAGCGAAATTCGTTTTAACGCAGTTAAAATTGTCTAACTTTTGCAGGACAAATTAAGTTAAATATTCAGTAATATCGCACCCCACTGCACATTGATATCAGACACGACCATGTGTTTATTTACAAGATGTAAGCGCTACGTAGCAAAACCAGCTTTAATTTTAATTTTTAATGCGAAATCTATTTAAGCGCACGGGCATTTTTCGAACTTTTATAGTGTTTTGCTGTAGAGCATAAAAAAGGTGGATATCGAATATTATTTCTTAGTGTGAAAACAATCTAGTATTGTTTTTTTTTTTTTTATTTGAAGTACGAACTATAAAATGACCAAAGGATAGTAGGCACTTAACTTTACACGATCAAATAAAAATTCTAATTTATGGAAAGAGGGGAATGCAATAGGGAAATTGGACGATCGGATGAAGTCATAAGAAATTTCAAACAAATTGCGGAAAATTATGGAAAAGATATCACACGACAAAATAACCGCATTATTATTGAATCGATTTTTAGTCGCCTGTCAGCGGCGCAAATAATATGCGAGCTTGACTTACCAGCGACTTACAAACGACGCTCAGTGGGACAGCGGCCCTTACAAGTTGGCCATAAATCACAGGCATAATGAATGAATCCCAAAGTTTAATATTTCTTTTTAAGGGTGTTATTAAACGTATATTCGAATTTCGAATATTTTCGAAAATATGAACTTCGAAAGGTTAAGTAAATTCGGTAATCGAAATTTAATCCAATTTCGAATTTTTATGATTTCAAATGATAAACAAAATGATTACAATCCAAATTGTGTTACAGATTTTTGAATCTTTTTTTAGGGGGAATAAAGGGGATAATATAGACGTACTTTTTAGGGTTCCGTACGCAAAGGGTAAAAACGGGAACCCTATTACTAAGTATCAGATGTCCGTCCGTCTGTCTGTCATTGGGCTGTATCTCATGAACCGTAATAAGTAGACAGTTGAAATTTTTACAGAGTGTATATTTCTATTGCCGTTATAATAACAAATAATTAAATTAAAATTAAATTAGAAATTAAAAGGGGTCCCCATACAAGAAACATGAATTTTTCGGCGTTTTTATTATAAGTAGGCATAATTTTTTCAAATGACAGCAATGTTTTTTCAAATGACGCCTACTCTTATTTGAAAAAATAAATAAGAAGTACATAGTATTAAATCTTTGTACAATGTTACAGAATCCTTCGTGCGCGAGTCCGCCTCGCACTTGGCCGATTCTCTTTTTTGTTTTTTTGTTTTCTCTTCATAACTTTTACACCTTCAACCGTAGCAAGATTAAATTTGATGTGCTTATGCATTTTCTAAACCTGAAAATTTTCATGTTCGAAAATTTCCGAAATTCTTTTAAGGAAACTTTTAATCTTTCGAAAATCAGAAATATTTTTTAACCGTGTTTTTCTTCGTCAAATAACAACCAGTAGGTATCATACGCTATTATTTATAATGAGGAACAACGACTATTTTAGTTAATTATGCAGAATCATAGTCACAAAAAAAATTAATTCAGTGAAAGAATTATTGAAATCGGATAAGAAATGACGAAGTTATAGCGATTTTAGTGCCACATTCTCAGAAACGCGTCTAACGTGAACGATCGGCTGATGACGTCACGATACACAAGAAAATTCGCGGTATAGCGCGGCGCGAGTGTAGTCGCTGCGCCGCCGCCGTGATAGAAAGCGCTCGGGATTGGATTTGTTTTGGATTTATTTCATAAAATATCGTCTTATAAATATTATATTGTGCAGACTGGAATCGTGCGTATTGTGTATCGTGACGTCATCACCAGATTCGCGAGCCCGGGCCGTTTTCAATTTCCGTTTTTTTTAAACTTCAATAACTTTGTCATTTTTGACGGATTTGAGTCATTCAAAAAGAAATATTCTCAGAAATGTATATTACTTTTGATCTGATATATTAAATTTGAATATCTTGTAGTAAGATTGTTCTCCATTCAATATCAACATCTGGGTACTGTATACTGAGCCTTAGAGGAGATTTAAAATGCGATTTGAAGTGCGTTAAGGTTTTATTCAAGTCCTTAAGATTTATTTCGCGATATTTTGTTCCGTCTGGTCCTGATCTCTTCTCTCAAAAACATTATTCAGTCCTCAATTTCATTGTGCTCTGAGTTTCTCATAACATCAAAAAGTTCTTTTCGCGTTATGAACATTGTATCCGGGACGGGACACAAGTAATAATCTACTTGTTTCTGAGAATAATTTAAAACTAATAATCAACGGCCATTTTATGTTAAACTGCATACACTTTATTGCAAGGAATGGTTACTAAAATTATATTTCATACCTGAACTTGAAGGTTCCATAACGAAAGAGTGGAATATTTTAGAAAACAAAGTCACAATAAATGCATAAAAACAACTAAAACCAAACGATAATATCACACGTGTAATCTCCGCAAACAAATGGCTTCGACTAAGTCATGCTGGAGAGGAACGGAACTGAGTTGACGACCGTACGCTTTCGATTGATTTATTGTGCACAGGACAGTAAGGTGTACGAAAATAATAAAAACGATGGCGCATTTTTTGATTTATAGTCAACTTTATAGGTCAATTGCCTCACCTGTGGGGCAAGTATTGCACGCATGTCCAAATGTTGTTTTTTTAAAAAACTGACAAAAAAAAACATGTTCCACCATAAAGGCATACCCCTGTTGTTTGCCAAAGATCATATGAGCTGGTCCGAAGAATGCCACACCGTAATTTTTTCAAAAGAAAAATAAAAAAAATTATTTATACGTCACAGAAGACATTAGTTCATACTGGCATGAATTAGCCACAATAATTCACCAAGATTTACAATAAACTTTCGTGAAGGAAGCATAATGGCTATGCATTTTCGGCTTATGGAAAAGTGAAACTCTGCTCTGTGCCCCAAAAATGAGTTCGGATAAGTTATATGAAATGTTGGATATCGTCTTAATATCATATTTGGAGGATATTGTTGGCGATCATGACGTAATGTTTCAACAGGATAACGCAGCAATTCACGGTTCTAAAAGTTCTCCTGAGACTTATTGTTATTTATTTTTTCCGGTCGGAAATCGAATCCACACTTGTTACATTCGGTCAAATATGGAGAATAGAAGAATTTTAAGAACTTTTATTTTTAACGATTCTAAATCAAATCATAAATACAAGATAGAAAAACAACCGCCTCGTCCGGTGGTTTGAAGCTGGAACCTACTGCTCTCTGGACGGCTGCTCTTACCACTGAGCTAATTTGTGTAATAAATAAAAATTTAATTTACAATTTATTTGTGATCTTTCATTATTACTGGCTAATGCAAGCTGAAAGCAAAACGTGGCTTAATAGGCTGGACAGAAATTAAGAAATACTTGTATTTGTGATTTAATTTAGAATCGTTAAAAATAAAAGTTCTTAAAATTCCTCTATTGAGATGGCCTGCAAGTAGCCCTGTGGAATATAATGGTCAGGAAAAATTATGCGTACGGCTGACAATTCAACAACGTTAATGATTTAAAGGTAGACATCATAAATTGTTGGGAAGGCATTGAAGGCGAATTAATAAAAAAGTTAGTTTCATCAATGCATCAAAGAATTTTCAAAGTCATTAAATCCTAGCAGTATGAATTGAAAACTTTTTTGAAATACTTCTCTTTCTTGTAAGAACTTGTTTATCTTATTTTACGGCGTGTAAATAAAATTGGCTACCTTTCGCATACATAAATTACTTTTTCCTAATTAAATGACTTATGGTTGTGTTAATGAACATTGTTATTTCACTTTCAGCAATATATTTACGTTTATTTATTATTGGGATATTGGTTTTTGTTTTCGGTTTGGACCTTTATCAATATTTGTTCAAAATGACAGTTGCGAGTAAATGAATTTCGCTCACTGTACATAAATATGGATAAAAAAAAGGATAAAAAATTTAATTAAAATTTCATACTTATTGAACATTCCAATAACAAATATGCCATTCTTCTCATTATTCACCACAGAATTGCTAAACAAAAGGAATATATTGATCGATCGAGTATGACAATAATTTCCTCAGAATATATTATGTATATTTTCGCCCTTTGTGGTGCCCAATTTCCCGTTATCGTCGTCGAAAAGGATAGTATTGTAATAAATATCTCTTCACGTTACGTCATGTCAATATATTTTAATATGAATGTATACAACCAGGAGAGCACACGGAAAGACTTCTATCCTTGCAGAAAGTATACTTTTTTTTCGCCACCAAAATGAAACAAAAAAAATCAATAACTGATACCATCTGATGCCAGGCTTAATGACCTTTTAGCAGTTTTTATGGTACTCCTAAAAAAAGAAAAAATATTCAAAGAACTGAAAGACGAGGAGTTTTCGAGGGTAATCTTTGGAAATCATTTGGATAAAAAAAAAAAAAAAATGTTACCACGTCTTCCTATGTGATATTTATTCTTTGCCCGTGTGAAATCACTGTTTATCGCAGGAAATTTTATGTAAATTGAATTCCTTATGTAGGAGAAGACAGGATTTCAGGACATTTATTATTGTAAGAGATATCTATTAAATCGCAGATTGTTGTTTTTTTTAGACCTTTTTATTGATTTATCGATTTATTAGGAAATGAATGAGTTTTCTTTTGTTTATTTTTATAATATCGATTTTACGAAGTACTAAACAACACTATTGGTCGTTAAAAAATTCACTGAGATGTATTAAATAAATTAGTTATATCCCAATGCTAGAGTAAAAATTTGGTATTCATATTTAAGCGAGCATCGTCCGTATAACCAGGCTATATATGTAGGTTGTTGTAAAGATTTTACGTGGTATACTCTCTATCGAAATTAATCAATGTGGTGCTAATGATCGACATCGTTTGCAGACAATTTAACGAAAAGTTTAATAATATTTGACGTTATTCTTTATAGAAAACAATTTAGTTTTCTTTATAACTCGTGATAGGAAATTTTACAGAAATAATTAAAGATCTTTGTCGATGCACTTCATAAATATTTAAAACAAAATTGTTAACAATTTCGCAATTTTGCAATTTATATATTTTTCTAAGGCCATATTTTTTACAATGTTTTATTATGTATTGTGTTTTTGTTATGCAAATATAACTTATACCTTTTTATCCAAAGTAAATTATACGTTATCTGGGGTCTGGGGTTCGAAGCGGTGTGGCCATTTTAATTTGACGTACATGTGGCGACGTGTTTTTACTGAGTTGTACATTTCCGAATATTTGACCAACCACTTTATAAACCTAGGAAAATCAATTTCAAAATCGCGTTTAGTAATACTTTGTTGAACTTACAAAAGCTTAGCTAGGTAGGTTTTTACTTTTATAAAAATATAAAAAACAAAAAATGTAATCAGTCTGATATCAACTTGAATTTATCACTAACAAAAAGGGGTAAATGCAGAGAAAAACAAAATATCCAAATTAAGTGAAGGGTCACCCATACATAACCAATGGATTTATGTTTCCTTTCATGTATTAGATATTCTTTACTTTCAGAGTCTACGTCATTGTTTTAGGCTTGCCATAAACGAACTAGACCCTCTGGCGAAGAAACAAATCCTGCAAGCAGCACAAGCGTCGCAGCTGCTCTCATTTCAATCGTCACGTCGATATAGAGCCAACGTGATGCGAAGAATCGACTCCTGCAGGAAACAGCGGCGCTATGGTTGCCATCATTAAAGCAGTCTAGTCGACATAGAGTCTACTTGGTCCAGGCGCTCCAGTCTTCCTGACCGAATAGCACCCGTTCAGGTTATCATCGACGTTGGAAGCGTTTCAGAACTCGTGATACATGAGAGGGCTATTGAGGTTGCGGAACAATGTAAATACTAAAATCAGAAACTCGAAGACAACCTACTATCGTTCAAAATTCAATAGTGAATTGCCACGAGCAATACTATGGCGAAATCTTCGATCTCACGCATTATATCATGATGTGAACGAAGATCCAAATGAACTGAATTGCATATTTTTGTCTACACTTAGTAATTCCAATGATACTTCCGCTAATGTGAATTTGGGTTCCTTTTTATCTTCCAATAATGGAGGAAGCTTTACTTTTAGACCGGTTACAGTTGGTGAGGTGGATGAGATGATCAATAGGGTTAAAACTAATGCTCCTGGTTTTGTTGATGTTTCCCCTAATCTTATTAAACTGCTTCGACCAGCAGTTTTGCCTCATCTTACGCGAATATTTAATAGTGCAGTAATGCAATGCTGTTATTAGTCAGCATTTAGACTTAAACATAGTTGTACAACCGCTTTGCTCAAGATAAGTGATGATATTCGTGCTGCTATTAGTGAGGACGAGGCTACGTACTTAGTTCTTCTTGATTTTACTAAAGCATTTGATTTAGTCAGTCATTAGCTCTTACTTATAAAATAGCTTTTCTATTTTTGTTTTTCTGTATCGGCAGGTAACTTGATTGCATCCTATTTATCTGATCGCTTTCAACAATTTCGGTGTGGTAGCTCTTTCTCCAGCTTTTTTCAATAAAAGCTGGTGTACTGCAGGGATCCATGCTTGGGCCCTTACTTTTTTCCCTATTCATTAATGATTTACCCAATGTTATTAATTATTGTAATTTTCATCTCTATGTATAGATGATTTACAAGTTTAGGTACACATCTAGGAATTATCCTAACTGTTTCAGCGGATGTGCGGGACAAGTTATTGGATCCCATATTTTGGTCCTACAGAGCTTTTACTGAATTATTTGTATCTTCTGAACGCCAACCTAGAAATAAAGCTAAAATAAATAACGTTGTTCCAAAAAACTGAAATCGCTTCCCTTTACTATTAAAATGGAAGGGATATTCGGACAAACAGTGCATATATCTTCAAATCCTCTGTTGCAACTTGTTTTGATATAGTTGCTTTCACTGAAATTTGGTTGCATCATGGCTTTCGCGATACTGAAATCTTGGACAATTCTTACCAAGTTTTTAGGAAAAATAGATATATTGACTCTGAAGCTCGCATGTAGAAACCATTTGAATTGCAGCCAAATTGTGGTTCCCAGTTTTCCAACTCTCTTGACACTGAACTAATAGTTATTAAGCTGTCTCTCTTAGGACACGACTTATATATACTATGTTGCTATATTCCTCCATATTCTAGTAATATTGTTGATGATAAAGATCAAAATATATACGATCTATTCATTTCAACATCTAATTTTATCCATAGTAAGATGGACAAATTACTACTAATTTTTGATTGGATACTAAATGATGATGACGATGACTATCTTCTACCTAACAACTTCACAACAAAGGAATCACTTTTCCTAGACACTATTTCATCTGTTGGTCTCTACCAAATCAGTAATGTTAAGAATGACATGGGTGGGCAGTTAGATCTGGTATTTTCTACTGATACGGGTAACTTAATAGTTGAACCTAGCCCAGTGAGAAAGTCTACTCTTGACAAATATCACTTCCTCTACTAATGACATATTGCTATGAAATCGAAAACTTAAAAAAATTGTGATGAAACTCAATACTCTTTCAATTTTAGAAAGGCTAACTTTTCAGAAATTTCCCGGACACTTACATCTATTGACTCCAACACATTACTGGCTCGCAAAAATGTTGACGAAGACGTTTCTAAATTTTACTTAATTCTTTTCGATTTATTTTCCTCTCACGTTCCCCCGCGAGTGTCAGCGGCTCTCTAAACCATCTCCACCATGGTTCAATAATGAACTGAAGTGTCTTAAATATAGAAAGAATAAATTGTGGGAAAGTTATATGAGGGACAAAGACATTATAAGTAACAACAACTTCCTCAGATCATATAATGAGTTCAGAGAACTTTCCTCTACACTTTATGATGAATTTATTCAAAGCATGCGTACGAAATTATTTAGTGACCCACGCATCTTTTTTAAGATTATTAATATGAGGAAAGAACGGACAACTACCCCAACACAATGAGGTATAAGGATTCTGCTAGTGATGATTCGTCTGAAATTTGCAATATGTTTGCTTCATTTTTTGATAATTCATTCGCTTCGTCAAATTTCCAACCTCGAAATAATAACTTTAGTCATATGAACGACTCTTATAATGTTTAATTCACTATCCCTACAATTACACATAAGGATATACTTGATCATATTAATGGGCTTCCAAATGACTTTACAACGAGTCCTAATGGGATCCCTCCAGCCGTTTTTAAGTCATGTTGCCTCTTCCTGACAACCCTGCTGAGAATTATTTCCAAAAATCGCTCGATAGTGGTTGTATTCCTCAGTTATTGGAAAATTCTTTTATCATACCTGTCTACAAAAAAGGCAGTAAAAAAGATATCTCTAACTATAGGCCTCTTCCAAAATTATCATGCATGCCCAAGTTATTCGAATCTATCATTTACTCTCCGTTATCAGTTTCCTGCAAGAATCTGCACTCTTCAAACAAATATGGGTTTATTTCGGGCAGATCCACAACCATTCACTAATTGTAATTTGTCTCTAATACTATTCACGGGTTTGTAAAAGGCTACCAGACGGATTGTATTTATACAGACTTTATTAAAGCTTTCGACAAGCTATCACACTCCGTGATACTATTTAGAATGGAAAAGCATGGGTTTCCCCCAACGTTCCAAAATTGGAAGGAATTGTATCTAGATAACAGAACATACCAAATCTATTTCCGCCATTCCATCTCTAGAGTCTTGAAAGCTTCGTCTGGCGTACGTCAAGGGAGTCATTCGTACCCGTTACTCTTTATTCTATTTATTGAGGATATTGTCTCCGTACTGAAATACTGCAAAGTCTTCATTTATGCTGACGACATTAAACTTTTCGCTCAGATTAAATCTTTTAACGATTATCAACTGATACAGGGTGACCTCCACAAATTTTACGATTGGTGCAAAAGCAATAATTTGGTATTCAATATAGACAAATGTGAGGTTATGACTTTCCACAGGAATCTGAATTCAATCACTTATGTCTATGAGTTCTCGAATTCCTCGATTCGACGTGTTAGTTCCTACCATAACTTTGCGTTTGTACAATTGCTTTGTGAGACCACTTCTTGAATACGCTAACCAGGTCTGGTCTCCTTTTTACTGTACCCAAAACGTCCTTGTCGAGTCTGTTCAACGAAACTCCCTGCGCTTTGCTCTACCCTGGATTAATTCATTGATTGCTCCACCCTATGGGGATCACTTGAAGCTTTTCAATATACACTCGCTTGAGAAACGTCGCATGGTTGCCAATGTTCACCATTTTGAGAAGACTACCTCTATTGCATGTTAACTGCTCAAGGTCTAACCTTGGCATCTATGAACCTATTAATCGCATTTGCATTGCTTTTAATAATTTGGCTGAGCATTTTGTTGTTGACGATTCTAAATATGTTTTAAGAAAATGTCTATATAATATTATCTTTTTAGTTATATTTAATTTCGTTTTTTATCTTTTTGTTCTATGTCGCATTCAATGTCATTTCATCCGGTGTTTGGTCTATGTTTAGTGTAACATACTAATACTAACACCGACTAAGTGATGAAACGCATGTACTATATTGTTGACCGTATATTTATTAAACCCCAGCAAACATGGCGATACGCAGAAGATTCACTTTCTTTTTATCTGGACGATAAAATATCTCGCAGATGATAATCATATTCGTATTGCATTCTTAACTTCCAATGGGAGAAACTGTTACCCCGAAGGTAAAACATCTTGAAGAAACGAATGCGTAATTTGCCAACACCCCTTCCTGGCGAGTTATTTTCATATCATTAATAAGATACGTATTCGTTTCTTCAAGATCGTTCAAGAATCGTCGAAATAAATCCTTTGGAATTTGTAGTAAGGAATTAAGAAGATATTTCTTTAAAGTAGGTAGATATATATTTAATTAATTTTTTTTTTAATATGAATTGGTAGAATTAAAATCACTAGTGAACTAACAAATTTATTTACTGTCATGGAGTCTAATGACACGTTCTTCCAAATGATAAGCTCGTGCATCATAGAGATGACAAATAAGCGGAGCTATTTTTTTTTTGCTTCCACATTTAAAATTATTAAACAAAATTATTTGTAATTTCATCTTCTTTTCGTCTACGCAAGACAAAGGAGAAATCATTTCACAGTATTTACTTTAATTTCTTGTGGACGATATTTTGGCAATATCATCCACATATCGCCCGGAAGATTTTTCATCCAAATGTTTGCTGAGACGTGTCCATGCAGCAAGCTTGTGTAAAGCTGGTTCTGATAGTCAAAAAAGAATGGTTTAGCAATAGATGCAAAAGGCCACTTTAGCACTCAAATTTGCATTTAGGGTATCGTAAGAATTGATCTTACACCAATTCTAGACTTTTTTCCTATTCTGATTATCTTACGGAATTATGACGGAATTACTCCCAATACATAAATAAACCGATGTAAACTGTCCGAGAACTCTCATAAATTTTACTGACATTTGACTCATTTTCTTCCAACTCTCTATTATGAGGCTGTACAATATTATTTCTTTTCTTACATAGGCTCTCTGCGCTACATCAACACGTTCTCTACATGCGGCCAGACAAACGAACGGAAACGACAAAATCAAAATACCTTTTAATTTATGACTATGCCTATTCCTTTGTAATATCGATTTGTGAATTTTATTTTAAACTAAAACTTATTTGGAAATTTTATTATAGATGGAGTCTGTCGTTGAACCGCATTTTCAGTAGCTAGGATAAGATGATTCTTAATCTAAATGGAACCCATGTGCCATCGAATACAGACGATTCCTTATTAATCACTCGAGTGGCATTGAACTGATGGACAGATAAATTTGTTTTTTCGTGACAAATGCTGTAATTAATTCGAGTGAAGGAGTAAACGCAACAGATTTGATGGAATTTCAATTTAAATCCATATATCCACCGGCACACTTTTTTATCACAGTGTTTAATACTTGTTTTTTTTTTACTAAAACATAAATATTTTTCTACTCCACCCCCATTACAAGAAATTCACCATGATAAATATATTGGGGTTGAAGAAATGGAATCCTTTTTGGTAACTTCAAAAACATACTCGTGCTAGAAAATGTTCTCTCTAGCTACATAAATCTCTTTATCTCAAATGACTCTTAACATTAAACAGCTTAACTTTAATTAAGGATTCCACAAAATTTCCACTCCAGACTTTCTTAAGCATTACATTCCCCAAGATTACAAATCGCGTGTTGCCTGATTTTGTTAGACATAACAATTTCCCTAAGCCAAAAATGTTGTCAAATTTTAACTCATATTTCAGATCATTTGATAGAAAGTATTCTCTATATGACAAAGTAGACTGCCGTTGGCATCATAATTATGTAGATAGGAAGGAGTATAAACTTAGTTGGTAATTTGTTATCAATGACTCGGTAAGTGGAAGACTACAATGATTTTGGTAATTAATTTCTAATATTTGCTTTGAACGAATGACAGTAAATCGAATTTCAGGTAGCGAAGAGAAATGTTCCTAAAGCATGTGGTCGTAATGTAAATATTTGTCTAATTTATCTTTGTTTGCTTGAACTTTAATTTACTTTTGGACGACCAATTCTTGAACAGTCGTAAGCTTTGAATTTTATCATTTTATTTTATTTCAAAGAAGTTTACCATGAGGTAAAATACCAACTATGTAAGCATATAATCGTATATATCTAAGACCGTGCTGCAGGCTGGATTTAAATCACAATAATGTCCTTGTTCTGTCCTTGGGCGAACAGAATGTTTAAAGGTCAGAAAAATCCTGTTTTCTTGTTTTGACTGACATATATTTTGTAACATTATAAGAAATAAGTTTACTTGGGAAGGATAACATACAACATATGCCTGGAAGGCAATTGTAACCTTTATACCTGATATGTACAATAAATTTTCTTGTAAAAATTTTGAAAATTGTTTTTCAGTTTCTTTTGTATTGTATTTTTTTTGTATTGTATTTACTCTAATTTAATAAGGTTGGCAGTTATATATAAAACTGGATTACTTTATTACTAGTAAAGTACCCATTGGTGAGCCCCCAAACAAGTGATGAGCCCTTAGAATAGCTAAGTTCATAAAGTTATTTCCCTGTGTTTGTCAGTCATATTTATACCCTATGTAGATGATCAACTCATAGTTTGTAATACATAGAAATATTGATGGTAGAGCAAAATGGATTGAAAACCCACGCATTATATTAAAACTTATTTTGATTTTTGCATGTCCGTCTGTTTGTGCTCATGATAAATAGCTCGAGAGCGCGTGTACTTAAAGAGCTGAAATTTTTCCCACGGCCTTTTAAAAACAAAGTTAATTTAACTTCGAAAATGGGACAAATCGAGTAACTCCTTCGTGGGGTTGCCATACAAAAATTTTGTTTCATCACATATTTATACATTGCCTGAGAACGCATCAATGTAGAGCGCTGAAATATTGTGAACGGTATTCTCATAAAAATAGTAAACATAATTTCAAAAATCGGGCAATCAGTTCTTGGTGTTGCCATATAAAAATGTTGGTTATATATACTCTGAAAATGATCAGTGCTATACGTTATTGACGGTATTGTTCTGAAAAGTTCTTCAAATTGATGAAGTGGAATTCTATAAAATTGGTCGTAATCAAGTTTACTGTACAACCAACCGTTCTAAAAATATGTGCGAAAAGTCACTTAAACAAACAAACTTGCACAAAAGGGTGACCATAGGAAATTACATAAGGGTATTTATCTAGTAGGGTATCATAAGAATTGGTCTTAGACCAATTCCAGTTTTTTTACTTGTGTTTTTTTAGAACGATTCGCATGTTGAATAATTACACTCCAATGACGTAACTCTACATTATTAGCATACGTGAACGGACGTGTACTAGAAAGTTTGTGAGTTATTATGATTCTTCTAAGTAAATGGTAATTTTAGAAATGTGCTCTCTAAAATTTGTACTGTGCAATTTTTCAGTTAGTATTAGTTATACTTTTCATGCGTTCCTTATTATACCCTAGATGAAATCATAGGGGTATACTAAGTTTGTCATTCCGTTTGTAACACCTCGAAATAATGATGGTAGAGCAAAATGGATTGGACACCCATTCATAATATTAAAAGTTATTTCGATTTTTGCATGTCCGTCCGTCCGTCCGTCCGTCCGTCCGTCCGTCCGTCTGTGCGCACGATAACTTGAGAACGCGTACACTTAGAGAGCTGAAATTTTGTACACAGACTTTAAACAAAAGAAGTAAAATTAAGTTCGAAAATGAGCCAAATCGGGCAACTCCTTCGTGGGGTTGCCATATAAAAATTTCGTTTTCCGCTATATATTTGGACACTGCCTGAGAATGCGTCGACGTAGAGAGCTAAAATTTCGCACATGATGTTTTTACTACATTAGCAAATAAAATGTCAAAAATGGACTAAATCGGGCAACTCTTTATTGGTGTTGCCATATAAAAATTTCGGTTTTTTACGTATACTTTGAAAACGATCAGTCCAAGACATTTTTATGGTACTAAAAACTTCTGCAGAATACGAAATCCTATAAAATTGGTTATAATCATTTTGTCTGTGCGACAAACCGTTCTAGAAATATATGCGAAAAACAACTTCAAAATCAATACTTGAATAGGTCGGTGACCATAGGAAATTTAATACGGGCATTCATCTAGGGTATCATAAGAATTGGTCTTAGACCAATTGTAGCTTTTTTACTTGTTTTTTATATAATTTTGACGATTTATTTTTTCTAAAAAATAAAAAGAAAATCGTGGGCTCATCAACGGACATGAATTTTCACGATTTTTTACATTCATATTTTCGTTCTGCCACAAATAAGTTCTCACAAAATCCGCTGATCTAGGTGTTCTAAATTTTTAACTGAAATTTAATTGAATTTTAATTTTTCTTAAAAATCAAAACTAATAAAGACTTTTAAATCGATTGCCGCAGTTCAGCCCCAAGCCAAAAATAGTAATGGCGAAAAAATATAAACATACACTGAGGACGATTTATTGATTGCTTTACGTGATATAAAACAAGTACAAAAGCTAGAATTGGTCTAAGACCAATTCTTATGATACCCTAGATGAATGCCCGTATTAAATTTCGTATGGTCACCGACCTATTCAAGTATTGATTATGAAGTTGTTTTTCGCATATACATATTTCTAGAACAGTTTGTCGCACAGAAAAAGTGGTAATAACCAATTTTATAGGATTTCGTATTCTGCAGAAGTTCTTAGTACAATAAAAATGTCTTGGATTGATCGTTTTCAAAGTATACGTAAAAAACCGAAATTTTTATATGGCAACACCAAGAAGGAGTTGCCCGATTTAGTCCATTTTTGACATTTCATTTGCTAATGTAGTAAAAACATCATGTACGAAATTTCATCTCTCTACGTCGATGCGTTCTCAGGCAGTGTCCAAATATATAACGGAAAACGAAATTTTTATATAGCAACCCCACGAAGGAGTTGCCCGATTTGTCTCATTTTCGAACTTAATTTTACTTTTTTTTTTTTAAAGTCCGTGTGCAAAATTTCAGCTCTTTAAGTATACGCGTTCTCGAGTTATTGTGCGCACAGACGGACGGACGGACGGACAGACGGACGGACGGACAGACGGACGGACGGACGGACATGCAAAAATCGAAATTACTTTTAATATTATGAATGGGTGTCCAATCCATTTTGCTCTACCATCATTATTTCGAGGTGTTACAAACGGAATGACAAACTTAGTATACCCCTATGATTTCATCTATGTCCTAGGGTATAAAAATGGACTTTCGATTCATGCGTCATCAAGAAAGTATAAAATTTTACGCCTTACCTTTAAAAACCGCCTTCAAAATAGATACAAAAAAGCAAGTCATGGTCCTCAATTCATTTTATTCTCAGAAGAAGAGGAAGAGCTGATTGTATGGGTCATGAGTAATTACACAAAAGATTTTCCAAGAAGAAAGGAATCTATATACAAGGTGTATCTACATTCAGCTCCAAGACAGAATCCATTGAAGGATATCTATCCATTCTAAAAAAGCATCCGAATTTAGCTATCCGAATACTGGATGCAATTACAGACTGAAGCAAAATATTCGAGAAAGGTTTAGCAGAATAGAGGGCTATCTCAGAAGCAAAAATTAATTAGAAAGAGAAGTAGACAAGTGAATTAACAAAGACGCAATAACTAATGAACTCCATGCTTGTGGTCTTTATCCGTTTAATGTCGCTACCATTAAATACGGAAAGTGTGTTGGTAAATATTCAAATACAGGGAGCACTATTACTATTGAAAAGAGCAACACTAAGGGATCAATTACTTTTCAAAACTTTGCTATGATAGTTGAGGCGGAAAAAATTTAAGGGTTAAAAAACTCAATAAGGATACATGTAATCACAATTTTGATTTACTGCTTTTTCGCTTGATATAGAGCTGACGCAAAACATGGACAAGGTTAGACATCCTGTTATTTTTTTTTTGTAAACCCATTTAAGATATTTTCATCCATGTTTGAACTCCAAACAATGAAGTAGTCGAGCAAATAGAAAATATTATTCCAAATTGTCAAAGTCTACCTCCAGAATCTGATGATGAAGATATAATATATTTATTTAAATTATATTTTTAACTAGTGAAAATATAATTAGGTCAATAGGTTAATTTGATCTCACATCAAAGGTCGATGAATTAGATGTGGACATAGTGACTTTCTTTTGACACCGTAAACTCCAGTTAGGACCGCCACACCTACACGGAAATAAGCTCGTCTATAGTCTTTTCGAATCCATTTCAGAAAATAGAAGAGCTAATACATACAAAGAAAATGGAAGCTAAGAAACTGAAAGAGAAAGGATTGAACTCGCGTCAGTGAAACTGTAATTATTTCGGGAAATGTTGTGGAATAAAAGAAAAAAAATACTAGGTTCCCTTAAAATGAACCATCCACAAGTGTCATTCATCTTTCAAAGCAGACAATTCCGAAAATCTCATAAGATTTAAAGAACGACGAAATAGTAATAAGTTCAATTCAATTTATTCATTTAGGGTAAAGTACAAAAGATCTCGATTTTAACCTAGTACACTGAGAGGGTGTAAAACTACAAGGAACTAAAGCTAACTTATTTAAGCTAAAAATATTAAAAGGAGTAATTTAAAAATTCGAAAACAAGAAAAAATAAAAAAATAAGTAAGAAGAAATAACAGAAAAGCAAAAATTAGCGGAAGATTACAATAATAATTAATTAATTAATAATATTTACTTGATTTCATTTATAAGCTCAACTTGTCACCAGCAAAGGGAAGGAGAAGAATACAATAATTAATTACCAAAAGTTTAAGTCACATATTAAAGGCCCGAAGATATAGGCAGAGCCAGCCCTCTGGACACGAACGGGTAGGGTGTTCGATATTCGAGCGACCTGAACAAAATAAGTGGCCTCAAGGTCAAGGAATAGAAATGAAAAACAAGAAGATTGTAATGTCGAGAAGATTGCAGGAATTGTATCTGGTCATACAGATATCCAGGTTCACCAGAGTGAATTAGGTTATAAAGGAATATTAAGACTTTACGCAAGAGTTGATCGAGTAGCCGACCAACGAGAGCCTGTACGGAATTATATGCTGCCATCGTTTAATGCCAAACACAAATCAAATGCAATCATTAAAAGCAACTTTAACTTTCCGCGCGCATACGCTATCAAATTTGGGATATATCAAACTTCCGTAAGTAAACTGGGGTATTAGAAGAGCTTTTACGAGTTACAAGCGGATGTTTGTTGACAGTAATCCTGCAGATAACCATAGTCTGCGGAATCTTCATCAGTTTGACGTGATCACAAAAAGTTAACTGCCCATTTAGCTTCACCTCAAGATTGGGATATCATTTATATCATACGAAGATTTGTAGATAGAAAGACAGTGCGATTTGTTAGGATTTACTAAAAGCCCGTTGTTGATCGACCAAGTGTAGATACGGAAAGATCATCATTAATGCGAGCAACACAATCTTCTATAAGACCAATAGGCCTGCTTAGGTATAATTGTATATCATCAGCGTAAAAATGAAGCTGAACATTTGGCAAGTCATTAATAAACATAGAAAACAACAACGGGCTCAAAACAGATCCTTGCGGTACACCACAGAAAAGGGGGAGTAGAGAGGATGAGAAGTCACCTATGTGTACCTTTTGAAACTTGACAGAAAGGAATCTATCTATTAAGGAGATCGAAGAGGAAAAGAAATTAAGAATTACTGAATAGCTTTTCTAACAGCTTAGAGTGGCTAACGATATCAAAAACTTTGGGAAAAGCCAGTAAAACAAGTATGCCAAAGTTCTTGCAGTCGAGAATCAGGCGAAGATCATTGGAGACTTGTAGTGTAGCAGTTTCACAATTGTGTCGTGGTCGAAATCCAGACTGAAATTGTGTTGGGTGGTTGTTTGTGGGCAAATTCTGAAATCTGAGACGACAAAATCTTTGCAAGTACTTTAGCAAAGTAGCGGAGAATGCTAATTGGCTGGGAATCAACAACTGATTCAGGAGAAGCTTTCTTTGCTACTGGTATAATGTTGGCTATTTTCCAAGCTTTAGGGAACGAAGAGTAAGTCAGACAGGAGTGTAAAATATCAAGTATGTATGGTGAAATATGAGGCAATAGCATCTTGAAAAATAGAGGATGTAAACCGTCAGGTCCAACAGCATTGGACGTAATTGAGGATACTACCGCAATGAGATCACTGTAATCAATACCTTGAAAAGAGAAGCACGTTTCTTGGTGCTGGAAAGAGGGGGAATTGAAATGAAGAATACGTGAGTTTATACCACTAACGGAGCTATTAAACACGCCAATGTCTGGATGAGGAGAGGTACAGTGAGTATTGAGTTCATTGGGATTGAGATTGTAATGGAGCTCACTATATTGATATATGCCAGAATTTCGGAAGCTGTGCCAAAGTATTTTAGGAATTTAACCCGGATCCAATTTGGAATTGAAATATAAACGTTTGGCATTGCGAATAGTAGTATTGACGCGATTGCGTGCAGTGTTGAATAAGTTTCGAGAGAAATTGTAGCGCAGTCGTATATATAGTTCTGGTACAAGTATTCCCATTCGGCTATGGGAAGATTGAGTTGGGGAGAAACCGCAATTATAGGTGGTAGGGATTACGAAGAGGCACATAATTATCGAATAGATGATTTATTAGGCAATAAAATTTATACACTATGTAATCAACTGATGTCCAGGGCAATTATGAGCTGGTGCTAGAAGGAACTTCAAGGGGAATATCGTAACACAAAAAGAGAAGGTCATGGTCAAGTATATTGGGAGGACTAATCTATGGTTATGAAAATGAATTCTGTTAGTATTGGTAGTTAGGAAAATTTCTAAAAAGGACGGGTTATTGCAATTAAAGTAGGCGGGGGAGGAAATAACAGTATTTAAGTGTAACGATTGCATTAAAAATAAAAAGTTGTCCGTATTATTGAATTGATTTAAAATATCAACTATAACATTTTCATAACGATGGGTAAAGCGAGAGATATAGGCAGCAAATTCATTAGAACTATTAGTGAAAAAATTACCCAGGCGACAGTATGCAACAGCCAGCAAACATTTATCCGCCCCTGTGCCAACCTCCAAACACAAAAATTCAATGCTGTTTGACTTCGAAAAATCTACCCTATAACCTTTAAGTCCCTGTTTCAAGTAAATAGTAACTCCCCCACCAACTCGATTTAGACGGTAACTCCTAGAAAGGCTATAGCCCGGAATGGACACTAGGCTAGAAGGCATACCCGCATGGAGCCAGCTTTCCGCTCCGAGGATAATATAAATATTAGAGCCAACTTAAATTTAACGGAGCTCGTCAATTATGTTGCGTAGGCTTCCGCCATTTACTATGCAGACATTTAGTCCATTGGCACGTTTACAAAAGATGTTGAATAATATTCTTATCCGGTTCAGATTGCTCGAGCTATACCTCTGATTATAGCTTACTTACATAAAAAGCTCCACCAACACATTCAGGCGAAATCTCCAATATGCCTAAATTAGGATAAATAGTGGTGTTAGATTGATCCAAGCTAAAATAGTAAAAGCTACAGAAAGTAAATATAAAAGCAAAGAGAAACGACAGAAAATTGAATTTAAAATTAGCAAAGTAACAGTCGCTATCAAAATTAGCAAAATTACATAAATGAAACATCTGACAAATATATATATACATGGTCAATGTAAGTAAATAAAAAGTGACCACGCAAAAAACATCAAGGATGAAAGCTACATTATATGATAGAGATAAATGAGAGATACTACCAACAGCAATCAAAGAGTAATTAATTTTGAACATGTCTAAAGTTCCTTGTACTGCAGCAACTCCGATATTCCCGGTATGAGTAATGCACTCAAGCAGCTAGCTAGCGGTGATAATTTTCGAAGGTGGATCTTCAGTTCTTCTCTTCACAAAAACATATCCATTCACAGTAAAAACAGAACCAAGGTTATTGTCTCTCCACATAGGTACATAAGGCTTCCCGCAAAATGATGTTGTTTGTAGGAGATAGACTCTCATTGATATAAATTGGACTCTGAGAGAAAAATCCGTCGATGGCACAGAGCTTAAGACTTCCAAGTCTCTTGAAGGAAGAGATATGTTCACGTCGTTCTGACGGACAGGAAAATCTCACTAAAATTGGGGCCGCCGCACTACGCCTCGTCGATTTACTGCTCAAACGGAAGGTCTTTATAAATGGCATCAAGCTGTGACCTACCTATCCTTTGTATTTTCACCCACAACACTAGGAATCTCAATAAATATGGCATCAGAGAGGCGGACTTTGTGAATTAGCTCTTCAAACTGCACAGCGAGTACGGTGCACTGTTTCGATGTTATCAATACGAGACTGCAGTACATTCATTGCGCCAAGAATTTTAGTTAAGATTCTTTCCTCATGGGCCTTCAGCAATCCATCAATTTCTTTTTGAAATTCTCAATTTCAGCAGCAAGCTGTTTGATATTAGCAGTAGCATTGTCGGAAACATTTTTTCCCGTTTGTTGGAGCTCTAAAGCCTGATTCAGATTGCTTGATAGCGACAGTAACAGCGGCCACGACAGCAACGCAGCAAACAGTTTTGCTGTCGAGTGTATCAGATTGCACTACAGTAACACAAGGCAGCAACCAGAATCTTCTGACGTTTCTGTATACATATGACAGCATATCCACGCTGCCTATGAAGACAGCGGGAACAAATTTAGAATTTGAGATGACTCGGCAGTACGACGTTTGTGCTGCTTTCTCTCAATCAGCTGATGGCCCTCCAACCAATGAAAACGATTTGCTGTCGCTGTCGCTTCCGCTGCCGTGCCAATCTAATTCAGGCTTTAGATACACTTCGGGTTATCGACATAGCATATTGCTCTTTGGAACTTACTAAGAGAATATTTATAAATACCAGTAGAGACAGGAAATTTATAATAATTAACTGAGTGGTACAAAGAAAAGTTGATTGTGTTACGGCTATATTACCCAATTGAATACTGGCAAGGAATACTCTTTATATGGGAGAGACTAGAATCCATTGTGTGCACCTAAAATGCGTCCTGCCAATAGTACAATTATATGCTCAAAATGTCTTTAATTTACACCTTAACCTATAAAATGAAAACAAAGTTTCATTAAAGAACATCAAATTTGTTAAGCAAACAAGAAAAAAGCTAGAATTGATCTAACAGACCAATTCTTATGATACCCTATGATACCCTAGATGAATGCCCGTATGTAATTTTGTATGGTCACTATTCTCTGTGCAAGTATGATATTTGAAGTGGTTTTTCGCATATATGTATATATATTTTTTTTTTCAGTACATTAAAACCGTCTTGGACTGATAGTTTTCACGGTATACGTAAAAATCCTAAATTTAGCCCGACTTAGTCCATTTTTGAAATTTTGTTTGCTATTGCTATGAAAACACCATGTACCAAATTTCAGCTCTCTATGTCGACGCGTTCTCAGACAGTATCCAAATATATAACAGAAAACGAAATTTTTGTATGGCAACCCCACGAAGGAGTTGCTCGATTTGCCTCATTTTCGAGCTTTATTTCATTTTTTATTTTTAAAGTCCGTGTACAAAATTTCAACCCTCTAAGTATAATCATTCTCAAGCTATCGTTCGCACAGAGTGACAGACGGGCAGACAGATAGACAGACGGTCGGACAGACGGACGAACGGACGGACAGATGGGCATGCAAAAATCAAAATACTATCATTATTTCTGTGCGTTACAAACGGAAGGACAAACTTAGTATACCCTTTAGTATACCCTTTGGTATAAAAAGAAGCTTTTTCATATTTATACAGAATTCGTTTTTTATTTATTTTTGTGGCGAATATATTATTTTTTTTTACATTATCTATTCTGTTTTTTAATAAAATATAAATTTACTGAAAAGAAAAGGCATTTATAAATGACTGCTTTTTTTCAAATTTTAAATACTTACTTATCAATAAATATTAATATTTTCTTATTTATTTTACCTAAATCAAAACTATTTAAAAAAGTGTTAATCCAATATCCTATAAATGTTCTTCTTGATAAGTTCGTAAAATCAAAATTGGCTTAAGGGGGCTACTGGGTGTTTTACCCCAGCTAATTTTTACACTTTTTAATCGGAGTGATATTAGAACCAGCTGGATTGCAATTTCTTGAAAATTTTTCTGCCGACATCAAACATTCTCGAAGCGCAATTGAACGACTATTAAACTTTGGAAGAAATGCGATGGTTTCTTATTTATAAAAATTAACTTTAAGTAAATAAAAAAAAAAGAAATATAAAAATTTAAAAATTTAATTTCTAATTATGCAAATAAGTTCAAATTAATTTTTGTAATTTGCTGGTCTTTTATTTTCTTTTTTCATAGCAAAAAACCTCAAATCATTACTAGAATTTTGAAGATCATTTGCATTGAATTGACTTTGTCTCATTGTATTTCGGGTTCTTGAAGGCCTCCATTTTCAAGAAAAATTCTCCGAGCTACAAAATTCTTGATTAAAAATTATAAAACTTTCACTATCGTCACATTTAAGCACCGTGAAAGTACAAGGTTTTACTTATGGCAGCACCATAAAGAGCTATCTCTCTATCTATGGAAGTGCTGCAGCCGAATTTGAGCTTATATAACACATAGAAAATTTGAAAATTTTCTATAGCAGCTCTTCGAAAGAGTTATCTGATTATATATTGATTTTCGAACTTAGATCAACAATTTCTACATAATGGCTGTAATAAAATTTTCCGCTTATAAAGTCGATGCATTCCTGATGTTGAGAAATAGATAGAGACAGAGATGGACAGACTAAAACTTAACATAATTGAATGACCCTATCAAAGAGACAAGAAAGAGAAGAGCATATAAAAGTAAACATATTTCGAAAGTAAAATTTCAAAATAAAATTAAATAAAAGAACTCGTAAATTATTGAAATCTGATAAATATTTCATAAACCTTTTTAGAATTCCTCAAGATTATATTGGATTTTTTTTTTTTTTTTCTAATCCGATTACCGTCACGGAATCAGATGCAGTGAAGCAATGTTATCTAAAATTTAAATGCTCATCTTACGGCAATATCCTGCCACAACAGACCTATAGCAATCGCGAAAAATATTCTTGAAATCCACATCGTCATGGTCAAGAGTATCTGGTGGTACCGGAACTTCGGCTAAAAATGTATGAAAAGAAAATTGTTAGGGAAAAGTTTCAATTCAATCCAGTATTCGCAGATAATACGCATACTATTAAATCGAATGAAATCTCTATAAGAGTAGGTATATATGGTCGTACCTGGGGAGATGTGAAAGCTTTTTTCCACACTAATACTGTTAATATAGTTAAAGTGTGCCTTCATCTACTCTATTACATGTCTGTTACTAAATCAGTTTTATTCGAATATCCCTCGGGATATTATATAATCCATACACATACATATGCATCCTGAAAAATTGAACTTCATTCGTATTAGATTTCTACGAGCCGAAAAGCGAGCAAGGTAAGCGCGTAAATTTTTCCCATCTTTCCAGAAAAAGGAAATTTTGGAAATGTTTCCACGTTGAATTTTTTGCATGTATTTGTGACAGATATTTTATAGATAAGCTAAAAAATCGATAAAGTTTGTATGTAGTCTAAATTTAGAAACCAGAAAAGAGGCAAACTGTGGCATTTTATGCTTGTCATGCGTTGAAATATTTCCCTTCTGTGAAAATCGTGTGGCCATCACCATCATCATCAGCATCGCCATCATTCTTGCAAGGGTATATAGCAAGGAAGACCAATGATGATGGTTTATCCTTGGTGTGTTGGTATAATAATTGCTTTAATGAAATCTCAACAGGACACAGAAAAAAAGAAGAATAAATAAATAAAAACGAAAAAGTTTAAAATAGCAGGAGAGGTAGTGCATAAATAAAACGTTGAGCTAGTTGCTGCTACAGCTGAAAGGTAATCTGTTTCTTCCAATGTATATGGAAAGCTTTGGATGGACGGACGACAAGTGGTTT
This sequence comes from Dioctria rufipes, assembly GCA_963924295.1. Taxonomy (NCBI): domain Eukaryota; kingdom Metazoa; phylum Arthropoda; class Insecta; order Diptera; family Asilidae; genus Dioctria; species Dioctria rufipes. The sequence goes on from OZ002740.1 coordinate 362,016,076, forward strand.
TTAGCCAAAAAAATATATGACATTTTTTTTTATGCCTATCGTTTTATCATATAAAAAGTTGTTTCATTTTTTTCTTATACAGATGTTTATGTGAATAATCAGTATGCATATGAAGTAGATCCTTTTCTGTATAAGTATAAGCCCAAGACCAACCTTAATTTAAGCCGAAGGCTGATGGTAAATGAAACATTTCGTTAAAAATTCTACCCTAAGAAACTTTGGAAGAATTTCTTTTGAGGGAAAGAACTTTTGGTTTTAAAAATGTTGACCTAGTATGTACGGGCATCTCTATTTTTAGGAAACCACTTTATCCTCTAATGGAACCGTCCTTTTACAGTTTTAAAGGATGTACCAACGGTTTTGTAAATTTATTTCCTTAACCTAAAAGCTTTTCTTAATAAACAGAAAGTTAGCGAAAGTTTTGTAAAACGAATGACAAAAACTTAAATACTTCTTTTATAAGAATAATAGTTTCAAAGTGGGTTTAATTGAGATAAATAAAGAATATACCGTTTAATGAATTCTCAGTGTGCTGTCGACTATTTTTCTATTTTCTGTACCTCTTGTTGTAGTTATTATCTGAATATTTGACAAGTGATAAAATCCTGTAAACACATATCAGCACTCTCATATTGAACAAATGCAGGTTAATTTGAGATTTTGAAGGCTCTGAAATATCTGAAATCTGAATTTTATGACGTTAGAAATCAACCCGATATTTGTGCAATTAATATTATCTTTTCTACTCTCACATGTTTCATATCGACACGTATTGTCTTATCACACTTAAAGATTTTTATATAATTGAAATTCCTAAAATCACTTCTGAATATCGTCCTATTTCAATTCTTTCCTTTTTTTTATCCAAAATTATCGAAAATTCGTTCATCATTCATAAAATCCCTGACATACTATGTACAAAATTAACAATTTCGATCTCAATCCATGACTCCTTGAAAGATCGTCTAATAGGAAAATTGAAATAAACTTAATCAACCAAGAACCAGGAATGTCTGGAATCTAATAAGACCCTTCTTACTTAGATGTTTCGACTAAGCATATGCATTGGATATATCTCTAAAGCATGGATATTAGGTAAAAAGAGGTCGTTATTATACCGAAATCTGGAAACAAACCACCCAGCGAGCAAAATTATACAGTCGTAGGTATATTATTCTAAAAACTCTACAGAAAATTATAGAAAACTAAATTCGGACGGCGTCCCTCAAAAGTTGTTCACTCAAGGCCAATCAATATGCCTACGTATCCAGAAAATTCACAGAGGATGCTCTCAGCAGTCTAGTAGACACTATCGAGAAAGTCTTAAAGGATAAGGAGATCATTTTATGTTCTTTCATGGATATACAATCCGTTTTCGACAATATCCGTTCGATCCTGCCACGATCGAAAGGGTAATCGTAGATATCGGCAACGAAACCTACTTCATTAGATGGATTGGCAATATTCTAGATAAATGCTGCATAACAGCTATTTTAAATGGTGAAGTCACAACAATTAGAGCCACTAGAGGCTCGCCACAAGGAGGAGTTTTATCACCACTACTATGGCTCTTGTTTGTGGATGAGCTGTTAGCTCTACTCCAGGCGGCCGGCTTTAAGGCATTTATGGCATTTTCATTTGTGTTAAAATTATATTTAAATCAGCTTTATCCGAACTTATGTAAACTAATTTAAACGTTGTTAATAGATGGTTCAAGAATATCAATAAACACACATAAGACGTGATAGTGCCGAATATATTGACAATTAAAACTATGAAAAAAATTATTTCGATTTTCGAGATTTTAATTTCGAAATTATATTTTCGGGATCTTGATTTTCGTGATTTCAAATGAGAACGTAAAACAAATTCTTGAAATATGTAGAAAAATTGCATCTCAATTAAAGTGGATAATTTAAAACTAGAAGAAAACATGTGGTTTCAATAGATGTCCAATAGTACCAAATTTTATACTAATAAAACAATTAAAGCATATTTCCTGATCATTTGATCTCAAAAAAAGTGTGGATCTAAAATCTCGAAAAATAATATTTCGAAATACGAAAACTTCAATATCTTGAAAATAGACAAATCTCAGAAAACGAAATTTTGGAAATCTGTTCTATAATTTGGAATACTTTCTTCATTCCAATGGATACCAACAAATAGGACATATAAATAAAATCCAGCAAAAATACTGAAAACTCTTGAAAAGGTCAAGAAATTTAGGTGGCGTCTCCAAACTATATCCTCGATAACCGTCAGTGCCAGGTAACTATAGGCCCATTGGCACATAACTCCGTGATAGTAGACCAATTATTGAACCAGTAAGGGAATCTATTACAAGTTAGTTTAGCTACTGAAGGTAGACCATGGAATTTATTCGAACTTTAATTCATGGCAACAAATTTTCATAAAAAGTAACGTAAGTTCAATATGTTTGTATCCGCAGTATTTTTTACATTTATGGCATTTTTTCATAGTAGACTTAAAGTAGCCAAACTCAATATATTTGGTAGCCAGCGAAAATTGTTATACTGTTCTGACATGTTAGACCTAAGGCCCATTGGGGACTTTTTATCACACAACGAATATTCGATAATCAACTGAACCGGAAGAGAGATTTCATGGATATTTCTCCCCACATTTTGATCTTCAAATTTTATTTCTACAAATTTTTATTGCAAGGGGTAGTCTCATTAGTACTCCCTGTATTAATGCTTCATTATTTATGTATATCTTCCTCTCAAACTATCGTTGCAGTAGCTTTTTGTCAAAACACGATCTATAAGTTTCTTTTTAGCTCTAGAGCGTCTCCAAAACAATGGCAGTCAAGCGGTGACAAAAATGCTACCAGTGCGTGCACATATAAACGTGCAGGCGCGGTGATAGTTTCGTCACTCAAAAGTTCCTAGCCGGAGAAACCAAAATGTCACCTTGCTGTGATGACAGAACAGTTACGTGCCAAAAAGTCTCCAGTGCGCGATTAACTTTAACATAGGTACTTTACGTTATTATTCTTGTTGATACCCTAAAGTATTTTAGAAAATAATTTCTGCTACGGGGCTCCCATATACTAAAGTGCCCAGGGCCTCCACTTAACTAAACACGGCCATGATAACCGTAGTTGAAACCTGTATTCCAGAAGAAATCAGGTTTTTAGATTGCGAACATTTTCTACTTGTTGATACATGATTATATAGAGAAAAATTGTAGTTCTTGATACTATCGATCTTAAAATAACTATGCCCATTACAAGTGTGACTTATAAATGATACTTTCGAGATTATATCAACATTTATGTGACAATTCATGCAGTTGAAGTTGTTCCACTTTTATATAAAATCTGGCGAACACATATTACTTAAACTGGATTATTTCGGAATTCCTAAAGGCTGTGTTTTTTTCATTTGAGCCAAATTCTTCAGAGAAAAATTCAAAGTAAAATACTTCAAATTGTAAAGATATTGTCGCTTTTGTTGCCAACTTAATTAATACCTACATAATTGTGTGGAAATCAAAACCGTATTCTGTAAGGATGGCAATAAAATAATCTTATTAAAAAATATTCGATTATTTTTATTTCAATTATTTTTTAGGGACAGCACAGAATGATGCTATGTAGCTGGATTCTTTTCCAGAAATTTAGAGAAGTGTTAGATCGAATATTGATCTCCAGACCAAACAGAACCAGATTTTGCCGAATTTTATAATATTAACTCGGAAATTTTCAGAAATGTCATGCAACTTCATTCCATGGTAAAAAATTTCTTCAGCGAAAAAAGAGGCGGGAATCGTAAACATTTAAATATCAAGAAAAATAATAGCCATTACGGAATATATTAGTTAGAAACCTGCAGTTCTTTGAATCTCAGTACGACAAGATGGAAAGTAAATACCTCCCAAGTCACGTTATACTTTGTTAATTGAGGAGCGCATTCAACAACAAAAAAAAGTGTATATACCTACCAGAATTATTTTCACAGCGAGTACAATAAAAGTTTTCGTGTTTGCGATTTAACCAACTATTTAGGTGTACTGTATTAGCTCCCCGAAATCGATGAATTATTTTTATGTACCTACTCATGGCTCGAAAACTAGAGGGTCAAAGGGTCCAATAAGATTTTTAGTCCACCATTACTTAACTAATGTCGACTAAAAATAAAGAGCAACTTTTGTGACAGGTCATCCGTCAAAATAAAAGCAATCTTAGAAAGATTACCGTGCAATTAGTTAAAATCAGGTGTCTCAAGAGATGTTTAAAATCTATCGTTGAGTATGTTTTTTTTTGCCATGAGACCGAGTATATGGAAGAATTGAAAAAATTATTAAGAAAAATTATACCATAATTCAACAGACTACAAATAGTCGAAGCTAAAAAGTCTCCGCCTGGAGAGTCGAGGAAGAGAAACCGTACAGAATATGAACCAACGCTATCAATGACCTCTTGATAGACTTGATTTTATTTGGTGATGAGTTTAGTTACATTTTGAGGAAGTAATCAAAAAGTTGGACGTCGTTGTAAGAAGATTTTCATAGGTAATCGCGATTGACACTAACTTCCTGCTGACAGCTCCGGAAAATAACGCCCGAAAGTGATAAGTGAATTAAGACTCGAAAGTTCCAAATAAATTTTAACGTGTCAAATGTGAAATAATGTCCGAAATTTTTGGATGTTATTTCACACTTTTGGGTCTTATTTCACCTATCGGTTTCGGGCGTTTTTTCCCGGAGCCGAAGTGGTTGGTTAGACATTGAAAATACTACAGTTTCTAAAAGCACTAAGAATTTGTTGTAAACAAGGTTTATTCTTGTTCAATAATAACCTCTCGCAACTCAAAATCCACCTGCATTTTTACATCCTCAAAAAGACTGTAAATTTATTATTCTTTCAATCGGAAGTATAAAGAAGCCTCATAAAAAAGCCTCTAAAAGTTCGAAAATGTTAAGGGAGTGGTTTTTAGAGGGCTCTATACTCTATCTGCTGCATTATCAGTTATAAAATAAATTCGCTGATCGTTAATGAGATGAATAGAGAGATATATGATGGGTGGATATCTTTCATGAACGGAGAAGCATAAGATTCTCCAATATTGTATGGTCTTAGAAGTTGAATTTTTCAAAATCCATTCTCTGATACGCCTCTGTAGTAAAAGAAAGTTACCGTACAAAAAGAGATTATAAGATGAACCAGAGGATGGAATTAACGTATTTTGGTCTTAGACCAGTTTTAAGCCTCTAGAATCTGAATTTTCGAGAACCATTTTTTAGTGAACATTGAAGATATGACACATACTGCCATGCTAAATTTCCCTTATGTATTATTACCGTGGAAATTTTAGGCTTCTCTTAGGAGTCGAATTTTTTTAATATCTTTCTTTTTGCAAGTCTGCAGTATAAGAGGTATCGCCATGCAAAATTTCAGCTTCTTAATCCGATCCGTGCGATTGTAAAACAATTTTTCATGGAATGTTTTCCCTACATCATACAGGCCTCTGGAGTTTACTTGAAACCCCAACTCTTAATCCCCCACATTACTTCTTTTCTGATTAAACCTATACATTCCATCAAAGATTGGTTTTCCTAAGCATTACCTTTATTATTTTATAAATATCAAATTACAAAAGAAAAACACTCACACAAAATTTACGACCTTTTCTTAATTGACATTCATTAGGCTGTAAATTTACATTACCGCTTTCATCTTTGTGGATTTTTTTTTTTCTTCTAATTGGCTCTCGACAGATTTTTTGCCTCCCAATAAAGAAAGCAACATTCAAAATCTTCTGTAAATAATTCTCTGGTTTTATCATCTACTTATTCATCCAAAGAGATTCTTTCTTTCCATCTTATACGTTTTCACGTTAAATTAAATTTTCTGTATAGACATAAAAGTAAAAATAAAATCAAGTCAAGAAATAAGTAGAAAAGATAAATATAAAAATTTAAAATTTACATTCTAAAAGATTTTTTTTAATTTCCTCTAGTTGAGATGAGGTGTATGTATGTATGCATATTACCGGATAATATAAAATAATTTTTAATGTGTACTCATTCCACACATACATAAATGTTAAACGTTCCGTTACCGCATTGAGAGAAGCCGGATCTATGTTAACTATACAAAATACCATAAACACAAAAATCTATGGCATGGTAATGAGAAAAGCTTTTCGCTATAAACCGGTATTTCCTAATACACCGACAGTAAAATTCGGGTAATATAAAATCTTATTTTTCAAGAAAGTGTACGGACATATACAAATGTATGTATGTTTAGCTCCTTAAAAGATCGTATTCTTGGTTCCCACAAACAAATCTGCTTACCTTGCAAAATTAAATACGAATTGTGAAAATAGGAGTCTATGGAGCGCCTTACCTGAAATAGGAAGAAAAGTGTAAATTTTTAATAATCATTAAGAGCTAAGTGGTTTGCGTAATTAGTATTAATATTACTGGAAGTGAGTGTTAAGGTTATCAAAATTAGAATAGGTAGATAATTTGAATTTCAAATTACCATCCGAGAGTTATTCCTCATCTTATGAGCTTACCGTCGAACAATTGATTTGAAGAAAGTTTATAAAATGAAGAAATGGAAACTAATGCTAACAATTTTAAATCTTTTACTTCTGGAAGCCTTGTATCCCCAGATTTCTGTTTTGCTGTCATGTTGTAAATTAAAAATATTCCATAAGGTAAATACCAGAGCTTTTGTCTTGAGATGAGAATTTAAAGAACAGTCAAACAAATTGCAGAATATGGTTAAATCTTCATAATCCTTGAAGCGAGTGTCGTTATTAAAAAATTTAGATTTAGGTCTAGGTCCATCTTACCTAACAAAAAACAAGCTTCCAAAAGTGAAATGGAATAAAACTAGGATTTTTAGGAACTTTAATTATTGAAGAAAACACTGAAGCAGGCATTTTCTGCAAAGAGCCTCATGTGAAAATTACCATACACCTTTAAAGCCATGACAAGGTTTTACAGGCACTGTGAACAAGGATATTGCTATCTGCTCGGACAGTTAAGCTGCTGTCAAGGCTTCGCCAAAACCATTAACGATCTATAAACTGGTACTGAACTGTAAAACCATCCCGAATTCCTTTTTTCGGAATAACAGGGTACTCGTTCTTTGGGTGTCAGGTCACAACGATATTAGCGGGAATGAAAAGGCGGACAAGCTTGTTTACCTGGGTACAGCCCCGGAGACATCCTCCGCCACAAAAGATTTTCACTTACAGTCCCGGCATGCGCAGACCTCCATATATCTTACTGAGTTGATTATTTTCTTCATTTGTGGCCAAAGAATTTTATATTTTGGCATTTTGTATCGTATCAAATTTTTCTGAAAAAATACACCGAAAAAAAAAACGCCAAACTAAATCAATACTTTTTCCATATCAATAACATATTTCAATAAATTTCTATGCATTGAATAAGAAAAATATCATGAATATCAATTAAAATAATGATTTTGAATATCAGAAGAAAATATGAATTTCACATGTATACGCATAAATGCGATAATTTTCGTATCATGCCCTTGCAAAACGTTATCAGACATCTTCAATCCAATTGTATGCGCACACACGATACGACAACGAATTTTTAAAACAGTTTTGAAAATGAAAATTTGGAAGACTTAATTGTGATTACACCTGGAAACTATTTTCAATGACTGCCCCTTTTATCAGTAAGTCGACGCGACGGGCAAAAATCTGTAAATACTTATTATTTATTTGTTTTCATTTGGATTTTAATTGCGCCGTTTTTTTTTTCAGATTGCTATTGCTTTTAAGATGAAGTATTCAAATAGTATGTACAATCTCTGGCCAAAATTATCGGAAAAATTAGAAACGTACTATATTAAAACAGTTGTAGGAATCTATATTTTTCGATGAAAAAAAGGAAATGTTGAAAAAGGTAAATTCTTTTATTATTTTAGGAATAATATAAAAATTCCAAATATACATATATAATTTTTTTAAGATTCTTGTATTATATGATTGCATAATCATAATGCTGCTCTGCTCCTACCGCAAGAGCTTGCTTACAAAAGTCATTTGATGTATCTACCTCATCTTTTAGAAAAGCTGCTATTAATTATTATCAACGCTGGTATGGTAATTTTTTTCAAAAAGTATGTATGTAAAATTTTTAATTATGAAGATCCAAAAAATTCAATTGTATCAATATTTAATTAGAGAAGAGTTATTCCTCTCACTAGTTAACAGAGCCACAAAATCAAATATTAATTTTAATAATTGCAAGTCTTCGCATTGAATTTAAAGGTAGCCAGTATAAAATAATATTTGTAGTACCAATAAGTTTTTAATATTTGTTACGTTTACTTAAAAACTTCAAGTTTAGTTTTAAGATCTATATTATTAAAAATATATAAAAATTTACTGCATTTTTATATTTTTCTTATCAATTTTGAAGGAAATTGCTGAAAAAAGAAGCATACTTGAAACATATGAATTCAATAAGGATTCTTATCGATGAAATAATATATAAGTGTCGTATCTTATCAATAGGTTTCCTTATAAAACTAATACGCTGTAAAAATCAATACCTTTGCATATCATAATAATACTTCATTTGTATTGAACAGATTTTTTATAGGAATCTTATCACTTTTATAGGTGAAATTTCAGGTTTTTTATTTCGGTGTATGCCTGAATTAAATACTAAGAAATGAGCAATTCTCGTAAATTTTATCTTAACTAGAGAATGGTAATAAGCAACCGTTTTCGAGTGTGAGAAAGCTATTTTACTAAGTTTCGACAATGGTAGAATTCAATTAGGGGAAAGGGTGGGTATTTATGTTGTAAATGCGTATAAAAGGATAATTAGAAGGTTATACTGGATGTTGAAAAACTTAAAGCTGTCAAAAGTTGCACTAAAGAATTCATGTCACTTCGAACATGTGCATCTACGCTTATATATCTGATATCATTGCAAAATTTTTCCCATCGCCTTTTACAAATCAGCAAGTAACGAGCTTATGATGTTTGATCTATTTTCCGCAATCAGTACGGTATGTGGGAAAAGCTCACACACAAACCCCAACCCAACCCCCATAATTTATTTTATATTTTATTTGTACCAGTGATACGGTGAGAATATTAATGCTATTAATTTCTCACCATGCTATTTGTTTTATTTTACACATAATTATACTTATAAAATGCATTTGGTATTTAAGCTGGATATTTTTCGACCATAATAGACTGAAATTCACTGAAAATTATTTCAATGAAAAAAATATCGAACTTTTCGACCCCGTGTTCAGAGAGGTCTCATCAGTGTGGTTAACTCTGATCGCTTAAAGTATTAGTATTTAAGTAGGAGTAGGAAAAAAATGGATTAATTGAATCTCAGTCATGAGCATAACAACTAAAAAGCACTACACAAACCAAAGTAATCCCAGTTACCTCTATCTTAAAAACTTTATCATTTCAAGTACTTCTCCATTCAGTAGTGGTACGCACCACAGTGGCGCAGCAAGGGCCTTTGGGGCATAAGGCGGACCGTGAAAATGGTGCCGCCATTTTTACCATGCCATGGAAATTTCAACACAGAAATTGGATTGAAAAATTTTAATTAACTATAACCTGTATACTTTGACATTTAGTGGTATGGAGTGAATTAAATATTTTGTGGTGTGAAAATGAATTTATATTCAGGGTTCTTCCGGCTCAGAGATCCATTGGGAAGGAGGTCATAGTACTCACCTAGACACCCAAAAATTGTATGGCAGGGGAAGACATCTCAACCGTTTCGGAGTTACACGGCGATTAAGGAAATGTGGCAGTTTTTCACAAAACACACCGTAACTTCTTTCTTATACAGCCTATGAAGAACCTCAGAATGTTACCTTTCATTTGAAACATATGTCTACCTAAATGCAACCGTTTTTTAGACAAACCTGTTTTTATGATGGATAATTTCATTAATATTGCTAATTTTGCGTGGAATTTCATACAATTTGGCGTAATTTCTATCACCAGTAGCAAAAGTAATGAAATTTTCCATCATAAAAGAAGGTTTATTCAAAAAACGATTGTCATCGGTAGGTACATAATTAGAATCAAATGAAAGATAACATTCTGAGGTTTCCAAATCTTGCAAGAAAATGTAATATTTATTAGGCATTTTGGCGGGAAAATCGTTAAAATTTAAAAAAATTATTAAACGTTTTCCATTTTTTGAGTTTGTCCTCCTATAACTAGAATCATAAACAGGGTGGACTGATTCATTGAAAATCTGAGACAGTTTGCAGAGCTAAAACTTACCTTCAAGGAAATTACAGAGTGTTGTGTAAAATAACTAGGATATTTTCTTTATAACTTTTTAACTCCGAAACGGTTGAGAGGAGAGCCACCATTGTTTTGTTTGTCAGGGTGAATAATATCACCTCCTCCCCTAAGAACCTCTTAGCCAGAAACACCCCGTATGTAGACCTATAAGTATTCTATGCTTTTTATCGAAAGTATTGGAAAAGCTAATTAGTTGCGCATCTCAATTGGAGAGAGCTCCTAAGTAAATGCAGTCTGGTTTTCGTCGTGACCATAGCTGCGAAACCGCAATACTGAGAGTATCCACTGACATCAGAGCTGCCCTAGACCTCCACAAATTGGATGCCTTGGCACTGCTCGATTTTTCGAAAACTTTTGACAGGGTTGATCTTGGGATCTTGCTTAGGAAACTTAATTGCTTCGTTGGTCTCAGCCGCTCCGGTAAAAGTGGACTCTAATACTTCCTGCTCCCTGCCTCTGCTGAATGATATTCCTCAGGGTTCAATATTGGGCCCTTTGTTACTTAGTTTATTTATAAATGATCTACCTGAACCCTTTCGAGACATCAGCGTGCACATGTATGCTGACGATGTGCAGTTCTATTTAAGCAGACCTGTTGGTTTGTTTGAGGACTGTATTGCTCTTATTAATGACGATTTGGAGAGAATCAATATCTGGTCCAAAGCTGATGGCCTAAAACTAAACCCAGACAAGTCCCAATGTATTATATTCCATAATGGCACCTTTTGAGTCGCATGATTCACCTTTTGTGGTCTTGGATGGTAAAGTTTTAGATTTTGTGCCTAAAGTTAAAAATCTAAGCATCATTTTGAAGCAACATATGAAATGCTGCGATAATATGCTGTACTTCGTAGTCTCTGGCTTTCTGCCGACTCATTAGTTTTCAAAACCCGCTCAAAACTAGTTAAAACCCTAATTCTACTTTGCTTTATTTTCGGTAGTTTGATATACCCTAAAGTTTACAGCGTTTGTCTTCGAAAGAGGAAAGTTACCTTTAATGATTGTATCCGCTTCACCTATGGACTTCGTAGGTTCGACCATGTTTCACCTTACCGCACAAAATTGCTAGGTTGCTCAATACAAGATTATCTCAAGTAGAGAGGACTGATTCACATTTATAGCTTGTTAAATAGAAACACACCGTATTATCTACGTGAATTTTTCCAGTACACAGCTTCGGAACGCAATCAGAATGTGATAATACCTCGTTTTCATAAATTAGTTATAGAATTTTCTTATTCTGTCCAAATATCCCGTCTGTGGAATAGTCTTCCTACCAGTTATCAGAACGTGCGATTTGTCGGTGCATTTAAAGATCTCATCAGGGTCCACGTTTTCAATTAATCTTCCCTTTTTCTATTTTCTTGTATCACTGTATTACTATTTTATCATTACTGTAATTTTATAATTTTCAATGTTCAATTATTTTCAGTTATTTTTAATTTTCTTTTTATTTCATTTTTAGTTTTATCTGCCTCTTTTGTTTTTAGTAGTACGTACTTATACTTTTTCTGTTATTTTTATATTTATTTCCAATTTTTGCTTATATTTCAGTAGGTTTTAATTTTTAATTTTAATTTTATTTTAGTTCTTGTATATTTCGATATTTTCATTTATTTTATAACATGCACCTAAATGTAGTTCCGGTACTTTTTGTAGAAATTTGCCAGAATAATAATATAATATAATATCTCGACTTTAGGGAAGCTCACTTATTGGATATTAAGGATAAAAAGAGACTCATTTAAAATTGTCTTTAGGGTGTGATATTCAGTAAATGAGGTGAATGTACCATTTTCGGATGCAGGAAAACGATTTCGCTAGATTTTGACTTTGAGAAACCTCCTTTGAGTGTCATGTAGGGAGTAATTATAAAGGATATACTACTAAACGCCCATTTCTCGTATATTTGTAAATTTTTACTTGAAAACGAGACTGAGAAGAAAGTAATTTGGCTAGGTCTCAATTTAAGAGAAACTAACTTAAGGGCACTTAATAAGCGCATTAGGCGATATAAAAAAAACACATTTGGGAAATATTTAGGGTGTAATTAGAGGTAAAATGTTTTTCGTATATATTTGAAAATTTTATTTTGAAAACGGGTCTTAAAATTTTGCTAAAATGGGGTGAATCTACAGTTTTAGGCTGCGGCTACGAACTCCGGAAGTAATTCTGGCGCCAACTGGTATGATCGGTTGTAAGCGCGAACATTCGAAGTAGCTTAAGAAAGTATTTTCAAAGTTCAGTTGTTATGTCTAGGTACCGTGAGTACATGCTTTCATTTCAGTAGTTCAGTAGCTTTAGAATAATAACAACGTACCGACCTGTGGCACTATCTTTGAGTGCAGAGCTTCTGTTATCTGAAAGGGCATAAGTAAGGAAATACTCCTAGCATCCAATCAATGCGAAACGACAGATATTGGGCGAATAACATCATCTACATAATATGTTCAGTTCAAAATAGATGGAAGATTTGGTTTTCTTTTTTTTTTCAAATACTACAAAATAATTGGCCGGCAACATTTAACTATATTTTGAGTAAAATAAGACGATTATACAGAAAAATCCGATGGTCTTTACCACGATTTTACCATAAGAAAGGCGAAAACCGCATTTTTGAATATCACACATTTTCTTAATTATGGGCAGAAAACTGGTAAAGAAGTTATAGCCCCATTCTCATCCAGCTTTTCCACGTCTATTTTTGTACGAGAACTTTATTGCACCTAAACAACTGGCACTCGTAAATATAAATTACTCCACCCCAAAAAAGCACCGGCGCTAGCACGCATGCAAACGTGCATGGCGCTTGTAAGATTTTTATCTCGCAACCACACCATTTACTATAAAAGCATTCTAATTGCTAGCGACAGGTGGCGTTAGCTGGCGTTAGTATTACTTGTGAGGTACGTAACCACAGCCTTAGGTGGAAGAAAGTGACTTAGCTAGGTCTCGATTTTGAGAAAACTCACTTAAAGGTTAATATGTAGCAATAGTAGCTAAAGGTCGGGTAATTTTGATGACATTTAAGACTTCTGATAGAATATTAGACTTACGAAGTCCGCATTGAGTCAGCATTTTTATTAGGCAAAGGCACATCTATTGTAATTCATATTGCTATTGTATGTACATGAGCCGACTAACCCGATGACGTATTAGTTCTAGATTTACAGACATTTAATATTGTTAAATAGTACCTGTTGAGATGAACTACTTCAACCTACAAATTATATAGAAAGAAAATACAATAAACCCTATGCAAAGGAGTAGCGTATTAATGGCTTATGAAAATCACTGAATTTGGTGTTCTCCTCCTAAAAATAAACTTCCGGTATTCTCCAGAGCTGCTCTCTAAGTTTGTTACTCTTTCTATTCTTTATATAAATAAAGCGTCTGCAATCCTCATCATAATCGAGAGTTCTAGGCAAAGACAATGACGGAAACAGTTTCCAAAATTCTAGCCAAGATGCTCTATCTACCAATATCAGTAAATATACTACCAAGCCCTTCTCTCGTAAAGGATGTCGATGTCTTTGTTGTTTATTTATATCTTAGGCATACAGTTCAATTAGACTCCACAAAAACAAGGGCTTAGGTAAACAGGATTAAGCTAATCGCTTCAATGCGTGTCAGGGCTTTACGATCAGATGGTCCAAGTAGTTAAATTTACCATTAATAACAAAGCTTCTATAGTGTAATTTTTTTAGGTCTAGCCTAGGGTACCCTAGTCCAGGTTGGTTTTTACATGGTCCATTTAAATTGCATTGAGGTCATTCAGATATATCTACAAAGCACTGATCCCTGATTCCTGATCTTCTCTGGTTCTGTCTTCAAATAAGGGCAGGCTTAAATTTATTTGTATATATATATAAGGCGTATAAGGCGTGATAGATTCTTCCAAGCTTTTATATATTTCAAAAGTAACCATTGTAGTGCGCTCCTTAAGGTTCTCAAGACCATGAGCCAATTTGATTAACAGCAAGTTCGATGCATAGATTTTCATTTTTATAAAAAACAATTGAACAAATTTGGGTTTAATTCAGCTTGGTGTATGATACTTTCCTCATTCCTTTGGGAATGGATTTAATAATTGCTCGATAATTGGAATTATCACTATTATCAAAAGAAATGAACCGTGTGTGAGTACCACTTCTGATAATGGGATAACCTTGAAAATCAAAACAATTAAAATGAAAAGGTTTATAATGTCAGCAAAATTTCAAAAACAACACCATATAAAAAAAACCTTCATTATAACTCGAATTAACTCTGTATACAGAGTGATTTATAAGCTCTGATGACAATCCCTGATGTCCTCGACATAAAAATGCACTTTTGTATTCCATCTGTTGAACAAAATCTCTGAGTATACATGTTAATCCCTAATGGTTGATTTAATTGCCCATACTGTCTGTATTTTCGGTAACCGCTCTCCATTTATTGTCCCACTGGATTTAGCGCATTAAATATAACAGGAAAACATTGAAAATAATTTCAATATTTTGAAATTATTTTCTGCAATATCTCTGGAGTCTTTAGTGAAAATTACAAATACATATGAAAAAAAATTACCTACATATGTATGTACCATAATTAAATCGTTAAAAGGATTTTTTGGCAATTATTAGCTCGATAAAAGTAATCATATAATCTTGAACAACTATTTTCAGTACATCTTCAAATCTTTCCACCTGACGACGTAAATAATAGAATTATCAAATTCTGTGTAACATCACCGACATCAAAAATTAGCCTCGCGTTATGAATCAAATATAGGGAAAATGGAGGAAATACATATGTTGTAGTAGAGGACAACCGCGAAAAAATCAATTTGAAAGAATTTACTTCTTCTTTGGCACATAACTAATAATGAAATTATCTGGCTCCCCATCGAAACCTATTTTGTCTCTTCACCCAGCCTCTCTCCATTTGTTAATGTAGCTGTTAGTCCCTATATTCTTTATTCTTGATATTGAAACAACAGGCTAAATATTGATTGGATGCACTTGCACAAGAAGGTATAGCAGAGTAGCAAATACTGCTGACTATATCACATATTCCATAATGCCTCCACGCCGAGAATCCTGGGTAACCAATAACTGGAGTTGGACTAAATTTCAGAGGCCATGGCTATCCTAGAGTGGTTCCACCTGTCTCTAAGAATCACTAATTAGTGCTATTTCAATTTCATTTCATTTCATTTATTATATATATAAGCAACTCTACACAAGTAAGAATAAATTCTTTAAATTATGTGTAGGAAATACAACGTATAATTGATTATATACACAGGGTGTCCCGTAAGTAGACGTCAAGCCGGAACTGGTTGATAGACCAAATTGTGACAGTTACCACAAAAATATAAAAAACATCTAAGTCATGTATTTTTCAAATTATAGGCATTACTTTTGTTTTCGAGAAAATGTACACCTTGTGATGGTTTTTTAGCTCCTGTTGCTATAAATCGTTGCTTTTTTGCAATTTTATTTTTCTTATGTAATCCTGAATTGTGCTTATGTAACCTGCTGCTTTAAATTGTAAGCCAATTGCTCCAGCTTGGAAGAAAATGCCACTTTTTGCCGAACCAACAATATAAAATTAATAATTCGTTGAAATTTAACTGACTGTAGTGAAAAAAAATGTACTACGCCAGTCTGGCAAGTAACTTTAAAAGTTGACGCATTTAATAAGGATTCTAAAATGGTACAACACTTGCTACATTATTTCTTAGATTACGAAAAAAAAATTTTTTTTTTTTCTTCAAGAAACCCAGTTTCGAAAAATTTCTTTTCACCTACGAAAATTGATTCTATGTACCCAAAGCTTGCCTTAAGAGCGTAACTTTAAGATTCTAGCTTGAGTGAGATGGAGAGTCATTCCATGAAGTGTGAGTGAGACAGATAGTGACACTTTCAAGTTAGAGATGGTAACTTTTTGTTAAATTTAGGACAAATTTTTCTTAATTTTAAAATTAAACACCAATTATTTGGATGCTAAGATTTATTATTTACAAAAGATGTTCAAACTGCCTTCCTTCAGCTTTAATACAAGCTCGACATCTTCTTAAAAAAGATCGGGTTATCAGACGGGCAATTCTTCCGTTGTTGACAAATTCAACTGCTTCCGTAATTCTTTGCCGAAGCTCGGCTAAATTTTCAATTGACTTCTTATAAACTTTCTCTTTCACTGCTCCCCAGTAAAAGAAATCTAATGGATTTAGATCAGCTGGCCACGAGATCGTACCAGACCGCCCAATCCATCTGTCCGGATATTCTTCATTGAGATATTCTCTAACAGAAAGGGCATAGTGCGCTGGGCTGTCGTCTTGCTGATACCACATCTCTCTGTAAATACTTAGTGGCATGTCTTCCAGTAAATTAGGTAAATGGTTTTGCAAAAAATCTAAATAAACTTCAGCATTAAAGACCTCTGGCAACTCAAAAGGTCCTACGACTTTTATGTTTAAAATTCCGGTCCACATGTTTATTTTAAAACGATATTGAGATCTATTTTGTCTCATTAAATACGGATTCTCTACGTGCAACTCGTGTAAGTTGTGTAGGTTCCTGTAACCGTCTTTTTTAAATGTCGATTCATCCGACCACAAAATTTTCTCGAAGAATCGTGGATCTTCCCGTTGTCTTTGTAGCATCGTTTGGCAAAACGCAACCCGAGGTTGATAATCCCAAGGTAGCAGGGTTTGTACTCGCTGTACATGGTATGGGTGGAGCTCATGTTTTTGTAATATTCGGTGAGCTATACTTTTGGTCACTCCTGTGCATTCCTGGATTGCACATGCCAAACTACCTGATAAGAAACTTCTTGCTTCACCATGTACTTGATTTGGCAGTCGGCCCTCTGTGGAGAGTAGACGGTGCTCATTTGTAAAAACTCTATGATCTGGAAAACGATAAGCATTTGGGTATCTCTCGCGATACAGTCTAGCCGCAGCACTAGCATTGCCTCTGCATCCAAATAATTGGTGTTTAATTTTAAAATTAAGGAAAATTTGTCCTAAATTTAACAAAAAGTTACCATCTCTAACTTGAAAGCGTCACTATCTGTCTCACTCATACTTCATGGAATGACACTCCGTCTCACTCAAGCTAGAATCTTAAAGTTACGCTCTTAAGGCAAGCTTTGGGTACACTAGAATCAATTTTAGTAGGTGAAAAGAAATTTTTCGAAACTGGGTTTCTTGAAGAAAAACAATTTTTTTTCCGTAATCTAAGAAATAATGTAGCAAGTGTTGTACCATTTTAGAATCCTTATTAAATGCGTCAACTTTTAAAGTTACTTGCCAGACTGGTGTAGTACATTTTTTTTCACTACAGTCAGTTAAATTTCAACGAATTATTAATTTTATATTGTTGGTTCGGCAAAAAGTGGCATTTTCTTCCAAGCTGGAGCAATTGGCTTACAATTTAAAGAAGCAGGTTACATAAGCACAATTCAGGATTACATAAGAAAAATAAAATTGCAAAAAAGCAACGATTTGTAGCAACAGGAGCTAAAAAACCATCACAAGGTGTACATTTTCTCGAAAACAAAAGAAATACCTATAATTTGAAAAATACATGACTTAGATTTTTTTTTATATTTTTCTAGTAACTGTTACGATTTTGTCTCTCACCCGGTTCCGGCTTGACGTCGACTTACGGGACACCCTATATATATCAGATCATTTAATAAAGCAGAAAATAGAACAAAATAAATTATAGTTTCTTATATGCATTAGTTATCAAGGCTATAAACGTGGAAAAAATTAACATTATAAAAAACAGTAAAACAATAAAACTGTAGTACAATACTATGGCTAGTTACAAACTGCCATAATAATTAAAAATTATAGTTTGGAAACTGTTGCACTCGTGCTATCTCAAATATGCAGTTGAAGAGGTAGGCAATTCCATAGCCTGATGGCCTGCACAAAGAACTGCCTTTGAGAAGCTACAAATGAATGTCTTGGTACTAGGAATATTAGGGATCGTTCGGATTGAGTACTGGTGACTTTATCAGCCAACAAGGTATCGAGGAGCTGATCCAAATAGTATTTTATTCAATCAAATTACATGACAGTACGGAAAATAAAACTTTAATGGAAGACCTAACAATTGGTTTGAGTATGGAGAGACGTGATCGTAACGTCTAGGATCATTAACAAAGCTCGTGATAGAGTTTACAGCAACATTCAGTTTACTAGTTGAATGAGAATCACGATGCCCATAAATCTCACAGCCATAACCAATAATAGGAAAAAGTAGTACTTAAGCCATCTTAGACATGTATTTAACGGCAGACAAGATGATGATATTACTAAGCACCGTAGAGCTCCATATGCTTTCTCAACAACTTTATCGACATGACTTGACCAGGAGACGTCCTTATTAAATATTATACCCAGATTATTTATCGTATCACAAAATTGGATAGTATTGTTATTCAGAGTGATATTTCACAAACAAGATGTGTCAAGAGCATTCCTATATATAGCAATTGTTTTAGTTTTGTTAGGATTAAGAAGCAAACCATTATCAGTTGCCCAAGAGTTAATCTTTCCAAGGTCGCTGTTAATACAAAAAATTGCATCCTCTACTAATCCGAACCTCCTAGATGTGTAAATTTGTAAATTGCCGATAAAAATTACAATAATTAATAACATTGGGTAAATCATTAATGAATAAGGAAAAAGACTAAGGAGCCAAGCATGGACCCCTGCGGTACACCAGCTTTTACTGGAAGAAATCTGGAGAAAGAGTTACCACACCGGACTTTTTGAAAGCGATCAGATAAATAGCATGCCATCAAGTTACCTGCCGATACAGAAAAACAAAAATAAGTAAGCAGTTTTATAAGTACGAGCCACTGACATATACCTATAAAAGAACTGCTCGTTATACAAAAATGCATGAAAGCAAATGACACCACTTTCATATTCCTGTCTCTTCCCATTAGAGCATACTTTCACACTGAACTGTAACGATTTGTAACGAAAAATTGCTTAAGGTTTAGCGGTATTCACAGAAGGTAATCAAACCTTTCCTACCAAAATAGCTTTGTAAGAAACACTCCCTTCGGCTCATAATTAAAATTTAACAATACAAATAGTCCCAAATACTTTCGTGGTAAATTCGGTAAATCCTACTGACATGCATATAAGTAAATTCCCAAACAATTTAATTTTGGCGCCAGTTTACGATAGTTTTAGCAGTGAGAGCATACTTTCTGAAATCAAAACTGGTGCCACACGAAACAAGAGGTCAGTCAGTCCATTTATATACATATCAGTGGTAAGATCTGATGACTGACTAAATCAAATGCTTTAGTAAAATCAAGAAGAACTAAGTACGTAGCCTCATCCTCACTAATAGCAGCACGAATATCATCACTTATCTTGAGCAAAGCCGTTGTACAACTATGGTCTAAATCCTGACTGATAACAGAATTGCATTACTGCACTATTAAATATTCGCGTAAGAGGAGGCAAAACTGCTAGTTGAAGCAGTTTAATAAGATTAGGGGAAACGTCAACAAAACCGGGAGCATTAGTTTTAACCCTATTGATCGTCTCATCCACCTCACTAACTGTAACCGGTCTAAAAGTAAAGCTTTCTCCATTATTGGAAGATAAAATGATACCCAAATTCACATTAGTGGAAGTATGATCGAAATTAATAGATGCAGACTAAAATATGCGATTAAGTTCATTTGGATCTTTGTTCTCATCATGATTTGAAGCGGTACCGACACCAAGAGATCGAAGATTTCGCCATGGTATTGCTGGTGGCAATTAACTTTTACTTTTCGTTAAAAAAACAACAATTTTGACAATCAAATGGTATAGCCATATTTCCGAATATGATTTCGATAAAAGATAAATAAATCATAAATCACATGTTTAAGGAGAATAAATTTAGCCAGTGGTGGAAACTTTCACCACAGAGGTTAGCTCCAGATTTATTTGCAGGTCACCAGTTTTAGAGATGAATGGTATACCGCTGCTATATACAAATTAAATGGAGAAAATGTTCAATAAAACGATTTACAAAAAAGATCCAGGATGACAAGTTCCTTTGACTTACGAAGACGAACATTTCATCACGAACATTTTCGTAGCGTTCTACATTTCTTCATAAAAAGCATACAACTTTGCGAATACTTAACGAGTTCACCACAATTAAATCACTAGTCAATCGCAAAAGTGTAGGATAGATAACATCCCATTCAAGTTGCTGAAGTGGATCTGAGCATAACAGCAGACAAAGACTAATGTAGATTTAGATGAAGCTTCGATTTCGATGACATAATAAATTGTACTAGCGACAGCACCATATAGTGATCAAAATTCGAAATTGAAAATTTTCCGAAATGAGTAGTTTTCAACTTGGTACTGAAATCAATCGCTTAAATAAAATACTGGAGTGGAGTTGGTCTAAAGCTGAAACCTTCATTTGACAACGCTAAACTTCGACGAACCAATAAATGGAGCATATGCACAGAACTGATCTAATAGTGGTGCACAAAATGTTAGCACTGATTTTTATTTCAATTAAGTTAAATGAATTAAATCAAGTTTTAAAATAAAATTCAAAATTTCCCTTCAATTTAGCTAATTACGGTACCGCCTAGCCATACAATTTCTGTAATATGAAAGTAAATGGAATATTTTGCCTCACAGGTTAACTCAATTTAGGATATTTTACCCAGCAGCATAATTCAATTTAGTCTATTTGCCCCTCAGCGACTGGCCAAATGATGGGTATTAAAAGTATTTTATAGAAAAGGCCTGGAACTACCTACTAGCCTATATTAAATTAAAGTTTGGGACTCACGCTTAGATTTTCTTACTAATTAACTTATGCAATTACATAAAAAAAAAAAACCTTCCATACTTTAGTTCCAGAGGAAGGGAGGAGACAGATCTTAAGTAAATTTTATGGACTAGAAAATTAAAATACAAAAAATGTCTGCATTACTGTAACAATAGCAAAATAGTTCAAGGTTCGGAAAGACAGTGTCATGGAAAAAAAGGTACTCAAACATCTTGGATTACAGAGGAGGGAATAGCCGTGGGAAAAAAAGCTGTCACAAGGTACTTCGAATGAAATTATAAAGCATAAAATTTAAAACTGCAGGCGCACAAAGATTAAAAATATTTGCAACAAAAATTTTAATTAAGTAAAAAGAATGTTTAAGACTAATTTCAACTGATACTCTACTGTTTGTACCTATCCTATTGTCTCTTTATAGATACTCTCAATATATTTTCAGTGTTTCTGTCTCATTAGACAGAAATTGTCATAACCAATATTTTAAAAGTTGCATTACTTTTCAATTAGGAATGGGAATGAGCAATGGATTTGGTATTCCAATAATGATGAATTGAATTGAAATTGAAAAGTAATTGAAAATGAGTTTTCCGTTATTTAGAACCCAATTTAAATTCGCTGATTTCTTTTAAATTCTTTTTCTGTGAAAGATTTTGATAAAAATTTCTTGTTTTATGTTTTCGTTAAAATCTAAGCAAGCTAAAACATGATATTTTTATGTCAAGACTGTCACAAACGTACCTTTTTAAGATGCTTTTTAGGCTTTTTAGGTACTTTTTTTTACAGTTCAGACCGATTTAGGTACGTAGAAAAAATTGGACCTTTACTATGAGTAAGCTTATTTTAATAAGAATCAGTATATGTCTCACCTGAATTTTTGTGTCAAAGCAAATTTGTTTTTGATAAATAGTAAGGGAGTATCGTCAGGATTGGACAATCTTTAAACTTTTAGCCATAACTTCCATTTAAGGAAGAATTCGGTCAATCAAGGTACATCTTTGGAAAGGAATGGGAAAAAGGAACACATTTGCTGAATATTGGAGAATAATTGGGTGAAAAGTGAAAAAACTATAGGCGTTTAAAAAAAAAAGTGAAATGCTGTCAAGGTTGGCCAGTACTTTGGCCAGTAGACGAAAAATGTGCTGGAATGTTTGAAAATTACCTGGAAAAATTAATTGAATGAAACAAAAAGCTGAATTTGTTGCATTTTTCTATTTTTTAACAAAATTTGAATGGAACATTATTTGAAATCGCATTTCCAGTAAATGTCGTTATATTGAAATACTTCAAATGCACTTCTCTCTTGCACTGTCCTAAGAGGGCTTTTTCTGCGTTTTTCTTTGGCACACAATAACATTGGGCCAACCTTTACGACAAACGCCATTGCCGCATCACGTGACACCACAACCGAACATGTTACAAGATTGAATTTTCCTGTTGGTTTATTTTCAAGCATGAGTCACACAACACATTTACAATGCTTACCTTGATGATTGCATATTTTCTCCACATTTTCTGGCCGTATTCACTGGTGCAAAAAAAAAGTTTTTTTTTTAGATTTCAAACCACTGAGTGCACAGGATATATTTTGCGTTCACGCTCCAAATCTGCAATGTCAGGAAAAGTTCGCTGTTACCACAGACTTCAATAATATAGACTGCTAGCAACAGGCCTTTCCCATACAAAATTTTTGAAGCCAGCATAACTATTGGAGCAGAGGGTCAAAACATCCCAAATTACTGTCATGTTGCGGGATATTACATAATTAGGACTACTATAATTAACTAAAATGAAGGGAAATTTTCAGTTTTATTTTAAAAATTACTTCTGTACACAATTCTTAAATAAGTTGTTGCTAAATATTCAGAAAATATTTAAGTTATTTACGTTTTTCTGGTTTTAAATTTATAACTACGCTTCATATGTAATTGCAACTGCAATGCGTAATAAAATTGTATTTTATATAAATAGTAAGAATATTAAGAAACGGGACGGCTATACAAATCTTAAAAGCGATACGGTGTGAAATCCTTCTTTCTACCACCTCCAATCACCAAAAGATCGCTTTGCACTCCAAACACCAGGCGTATACGCAGTCCCTTGTAGATGTGGGTCATATTATATTGGGCAAATACAAAGAAGTATTGCTACCTGCCTGAAAAAACATATAAATGCTGTAAGCAAGAACCAGCGGGAAAAATCAGCAATTTGCGAGCATATTCTGGACCATCCAACAGGACATCATTGGATTCATTTTGAAAGGGCAGAAGTCCTGGCTCGCGAGCCTCATTATACTCCTCGTCTTGTTCGTGAGGCGATTGAAATAAAACGTCGACTTAATTTCAATCGCGACAACAGTTTTCAGCTTTCATGAACATGGGATCCCATCCTTAAAACATCTTCAGGGTTAATCCGAAATAAACTTCGCTTAAAAAGTGACGTTGTGCGTAGCTCCAATCGTATGTAAAAATTCAGGCAGTTACCCGGTGACCACGCTCAATGTAACTTGAAGCGAAACGTTCGGGGTGAGTACTTGCTTTAGCACTCATTAAATAATTTATTTATAACGCGGCTAATCCGGAAAACGTATAAATATGTCAGTAAGCAACTGTGAATGCCTTAAAAGTTATATTTTACATGTTTCTTCACGAATTTTTGTATCATGTAAACTTGAGAAATGAATATTGCGAAAATTCTCTGTACTGTGTACTTTTTTAAAATCAAATTAAGAGCTCCAACAATTTATGTGGTGGGCATATAGTTTTAAAGTTACTAATACCACTTTTTAAACTTTCTGAATAATCGTTAAAAAACATTCTTCTGAGTAAGGATATTGTCAACTTTTATCATTTATTATATCATTAGGTAGTCAGAAAAACGAAGGTACAGAGGTACTGTAAGATTTTTAATTTTTCTTGAGAAGAGACAGTTTTGGCATCATTAAAAATAAAACAAATGAGTACCAGAATAGGTTTCTAAAATTGTCGACAACGAATGCATTATAATTTCTTAAGTATGAATAAAATAGTTAATACCCTGATGTCAGAATACCTCAACCATTGTTTCGCTTTATAATAAATTTAGTTGCTATAGCCAGAATAAATCCGGTACTTTCACATCCCAGGTAGAAAGGCGGTCAAGTCTCTATGAAATCATCCAAATATCCAAAAATATGAATCATTCCTACGTAAATACCTTATAAGATCATATTTCAATGGCAGGTAGTGTGGAGCCGCAAATTTTTAATATTCATATTTTTATATTTTTTTTTCATGGTTGTAATGCATTTAATCTTCTTTAAGATTTCTTTTTAAATTAATAAAAACCAATTCCGTATTAAAAATAAATATTAAATAAATGTATAAATATTACTATAAATTATCAAGCTAATAACATATATTATTGCAATAAATAATTTCCCTTTATATGTAACAATTTCCCTTCTAGAAATATTTTTCTTCCTTTGTGGTAGCACAAATCGCTCGCAACATAAAAAGCATATTTTATGCTGGCTTCACATTTTGTGAGCTGTCATCAGTCTATATATTGAAACCTGTGGCTATTATTGAGAGAAGTTTTTCCGCGCTCAAACATTGGTGGCACCAGTAGTCAAAATTAAAAAAATCTCACATAGCCGACCTAGACCTAAACAGGCCAACCCTGGCGACATTCCCCTATGAATCTTCGGCTATTTATTTGAAATTCTATTTTTTCGGTTTTTTTATCACATTATCACATATGCTGCATTCCTTTTCTCGTTGTTTTTTTAATCCATGTCGTTACTTTTCTCGAACCGAACGATTTCATTTCAATCTGTCATCGCTTTTTCAGACTCCGACTGGATCTGAATGCACCTGAGTTTTTCCCAGATTTATATGTATTCGTGTTTACAATTTGGACGAGGTGGTAATAGTTGAGTTTAAGTGTCCTTTGTTGGAAAATGGTTTTGTTTTTCATAAACAACAAATTTTACGAAGTTATACTTGCTTTTATTAAATGGAAGAAATGGATCTGTTTTGTTCCTTTTCTATGAAAATAGAACTCAGTTACATATATATATTTTACTTTGACTTTATACGAATTAAAGTCAATACTAACATTCGTGCAGCCAAAAAGCAGTACTACGCAGCAAAATGTTCGCCTAATCTTACTACACAAATCTATGGAGCAATCTACAAAAGGCAGATGTATATGGCAAAGACAATTCCGTCAGCAATATTGATCCTGAATTATTCAACCAGCATCATCAACCTCATCTTTCCAAACTTCTTCCACGTCTAATGTATCATCAAGCCCTCGGAGTATTCTGGAATCTGATAATAATAATAATGGTTACCCTCGATTTGTAAAAATATTTCTCCCGTGGATTATCGGGCTATTGCTATGGATTTTCAATAACTCTCTAACCACCTCTCAGTTCCCCTTTATATAGAAAGCTGTAACAGTTTTACCGATACCTAAGATTCAAAAAAGCAAAAAACCAACTGATTACCGCCCTATAGGCATTCCCTGCTTCTTAGCCAAAGTACTAGAGAAGTTATTTTCCCTTCAAATAATTAAATATTTGAATTGTCGTAACTTGCCTTACCAATCTGGTTTCCGACAGTTACATAGTTGGGATTCTGCACTGATTGAAGTTACGTCTAATATCCGAAAGTCACTTGACATGAACCAATTATGTGTCTCGTAACTTTGCTCGACTTTTCTAAAGCTTTTGACTCTGTTGATCATCTTAAATTACTGTCTAAACTAATGCTTTACATTTCTACTTTCTATTAGGAAGTGCTAAATATATGAAAGTCGGTGATCTTGTGTCCAGTTAAGTTGCTGTGTGCCATAAGGGTATATATTGGATCCATTATTGTTCAGTATGTTTATAAATGACTTGTCCAACACCATTAATAGTTGCAATATTCATTTGCATGTCGGTGAGGTACAGCTTCAAATCAGCGTTCCTATCGGCCTCTTAGAAAATTGCTTAAATCGTATGAATTCTGACTAGCAAAATGTCTACCGTTGGCCTGCCAATAATCATTTGAATCTATTCAAGTCTAATTGTAATGCCTTTTATCGGAGTGATGTTATGTTGTCTGATTTCCCACCTATCATTTTAAATGGTTTTACTCTTCAAATGCAGTGACCATATTGATAATATGATAGGTAAAATCATTTGACCTCCAGCGGCTACGGTTATCGGCTAATTATTGCTAATCAGATAACTTCTTCTATCTTATTTTATAAATGACATCTTAGTATTTCCACGCGTGGATTCCACTTGTTTAAGAAGGCTGAACGTAGCATTTAATGACTGCGTTAGATTTGTGTACAGACTTAGAGGGTATGATCACATTTCATCTCATAGTAATAACTTTCTAGGATTTTCTCTCAATGAGTACCTACAGAGAAAGCTATTAATCTTCTTTCATAAAATCATATATACAGGAAAACTAGAACATCTTTTAGCAATCAACTGAGATAATAGTGCACGACATTTTAATTTATTTATTCCTGATTTCCATTACTCTGTTCAATGTGACTCTTACTTCGTTCAAGCTGCGCGTTTCCGGAATCGTCTGGCTGCAAATATTCAGTGCATTGATTCGATTGATAAATTCAAGGAGCTTGTTACAAATATGAATGTGTGACTTTAAATAATCAGATGTAGCTCGTTTGTTGGCGGAGGCTTTCTTCAGTAAATTGATGCCAAGAAGGGAGAGGAAGAAGAAGATTATTCATTTTCAAGTTTAGGTTTGTGATTAAACGGAAAAAGCTCCAGCGATATTTTGACAAAGAAGTAAATTCATAGTGCCTATTGTATTTTTAAAAATAGAAAAAAGAGCTCCAAAGTGCATTTCGTCGTCAAGTGAATCAAAAAATTAAATTAAATCTGGCTTAAGTGGTACAAGAGCAACGAACCAACATTCGAATAAAATGGGATAGCCGAAGTAAAACTAAAAGAAAGGGAAAGTATTCATAGCAATGGTAAGACTACAGGTGGAATTGCTCTCTATTTGTTGTTTATGGGTAATTCCACAATAAATACACTCTTCAATTCACTTCAATGAGTTTATTGTTAAAATGATATCATACTAAATTATTATTGTGTCTGATGTAATTGTAGATAAGGCATCGAAATGACCTAAGTGTCATTGCCGGTAGCTGGAATTCGACTGGTTCGATATTGATGATAGCTTGTAGCTCTCACTGGACTCCATACATATATGCATACTCAACACCTTTCTCCTCCCGAAGAAAATGATGTATACGTCAGTCGCTTGAGTACCTCCTTTATTCGAGATTGGTGCACTGGAGTTTGTGATCGAATTGGATGTGTTTCTTCCAGTGTATCTGGATTTACCGAAGTGTTGGCTAGTCTCATCTACTCTTGTCAGTTATTATGGGATACTATACATCTTGGGATTCCAATTCTATTGCAACAGGCTCAAGGTTCTCTTGATTATTTGTCAAAGTCCTTTTAGTCTGTTCAAGTCGGTTGTCTGGTTTTCAGTTAACACTGTAGCGGGTATATCGAAATTTATATATATATCTATCCTTCGCATCTGGTCAACATGGCGAATATGCTTTTGGTCATCCACTAAGATTCCGTAATGCAATTCTCCTTTCTTTGTCTAGATAACTCCGATTTTCCACTTGCAGTTTTTATTTCCATAAAATTATTCCTGGATTCGGTCACCGATATTGGACCTCGAATCGTGTTTCTGTTACATCTGCAGTTATGTTCCGTTTCACAAGGTCTATTCTTGTTTTAATATTCCTTTTTAACATTAATTCTGTAGGACTTGACCCCATAATGCTGTTAGGTACCCTCCGATATTGCATCAACAATCTGCAAAGTTTGCTGCTCAAACTACCCTTCTCGTCTTGCATTGCACGTATGTAGGCCTTGCTTCACTATTTGTACACAGCGTTCCGCTTGTCCGTTGGTAACTGGATGATAGGGTGCGCAGTATTTATGATTGATACCATTGGATTTTAGAAAATGCTCAAACTCGTAGGATTTAAATTACGTGCCATTATCTGTCACAATAGGCAGTCCAAATTTACCGAATATTTCCTTTGAGGACTCAATAATTTTGAATGCATTTGTACAAGTGTGTGGAACTACTTCAATCCATTTGGAATATGCGTCTACCATGATCAAAAAGGAAGATTTCATGAATGGGAATGCGTAGTCTATCTCCTTAGGACTGTATTCTTATGCAGCTGTAACATTTCCGACAGAGTTATTCAATATCATCATTCGTGTTTCTCCACACACATAACTTCGAGCTAAAGCCTTCATACGTACCATACCTGTATGAGCTGTATGTAATTCTTCAAGTATTCTACCTTGAAGGCTCTTAGGTATCATAACAAGAACTCTGTAAAATATGCAACCTTCTTGCAACGAAAAACTGGCGGTATTGTTGTTACATGATAGTGATTTACCTGCTTGTAGTGTATTGTACATTTCTATGCATTCAGGATCCTTTATGGTCTCCTTCCGAATTTCACTTTGTGTTATCGGTAAGTTATCCAATTGATTTATAAGAAATATAGTGTGCGCATCGGGTTTTCCTTCATTCGGGGGTTCTTTCATGGGGAGCCGAGATAATTTATCTGCATTAGTGTGATCCTGAGTTCGTCTGTATTTTATTGTATAGTTAAATCCGGATAAGAACTTGCATAATGTAAGAGGCGTAAGGCCGAAGTAGGTGGTAAATTTTTCTCAGGATGCAATATTCTTGTAAGAGATTTGTTATCCGTAATTAGGGCAATTTTTCGTCCATAACAATATTAAAAAAATTTTTCTTAATCCCCAAAAAATTGCTGTTGCTTTTTTAGTAATTTGTGAGTAGCTCTTTTCAGCTTTTGATAAGGAACGCGATGCAAAAGCTATAGCTCTCACCTCACCTTCACGTGTAACATAAAATATAACAGTTCCAAGTCCAGTAGGTGTCGCCAATATAAGTGGTAAATCCGGATTGTATCTGATTAGTGAATTTGAATTTGTTATTTCCTTCTTTAAATTTGTATAAGCGATCTAAGAGGCCTTCGATCATTCAAATTTGATACCCTTCTTGAGCAATGCATTCAGAGGAGATATCTTGCTTGCGAGTTTCTGAATGAATCTTTGATAGTAATTTATTCGTCCAATAAATGTTCGTAGCTCAGGTACCTTAGTAGGTCTTTTACTTTTTACAATGGCTTCAACTTTTTTAGTCATCGGTTTGATTCCGCCTACCTCAATGACGTGATCTATGTAGGTAATAGACTTTAAAAGAAACTGGCATTTTCCCCTATTTAGGTGCAAATTGTTTTCGCGTAATCATTTTAATAAAGCCGTAAATAGTTAAATCAATGTAATTTGTTCTTTGTACTAAAATATCGTCAAGGAAACACACCACTCCTCGTAAATCTTGTAATATTGCATTCATAAATCTTTGCCCTGTATTAGGGCTTACCTTTACTCCGAGCATCAAGCGGTTTACCTTGTATGTTCCTCTATGCGTACTTATGGCCTGTAACGTCGACTTGCATGTGTAAATATGCTTGATGTAGGTCGAGAATACAGAAATATTTACCATTACCCTTTCTTCGCAAAAACATCTTCTATTTTAGGTATTGGATAATTGTCATCTTTAATCAGGTTATTTATGGTTATCTTGTAGTCAGCACATAACCTGATGTCTTCATTCTTTTTAATTACCGGAACGATAGGTGTACCCAGGGACAATGTGTTACTTTTTCAATTATTTGTTATTTTTTTAATCGATGAATTTCAGCATCAATTTTGTCCCTTAGTGCATATGGCACGAGCCTTGGTTTGAAAAAAATAGGCATAACGTTTGTGTTTTTTAACGCAAATGAACTTTTAGTTTTAGGAATTTTTCCTATGGTTTCTGTAAAAATATCGGAATAGTTTTCGAGAAGTTCATTGATTCTTTTTTTTGTACAATTCTTCATTAATATCGGCCGCAAATATTTGATTTACTGGTGATATATCCAATTTTAATTTTTTCATCCAGTCTCTCCCTAAAATTGTGTCGACATTTTGTTGTATAACATACAAATTTCCCATCGCTGCATTTCCATTATATGAAATTTTCATGTTGCAAGCTCCTAGCGGATGTAAAATTTCTCCTGTAAATGTTTTTAATTTAATTGAAGTAGGATATAGCTCTTTACCTGGCCATAATTTCTTAAATGTAGCGTCTGACATTGTAGAGACCGCCGCACCGGTATCAAATATCTCTTAAAATTTTATTTCTTTTTATAGCGTTGCAAATCTTAATTTTGTTTATAAAATAACTGTCGTCCGAATCACTTGACTCTTCTACAGTCAATAACTTTTGTGTACATGTCCATCTTTCTTGCATTTCGACCATCTCAAATTTTTTACTTTGCATTTATTTGCTCTATGATCTTTTTTGCCACATTTAAAGCATTTACCGTGAATGTTTCGCATCGTTCATTGCTGGTCATTGTTATATGGGTTATTTCTAATTTCAGGTGAGCTAAATTTTGTTGCCATTCTTGCTCGTGTATGATATTGATGATTATTTACACTAACGTTGCTAATTGCATGCATGGATCCACTTGTATTACCCGTAATCTCTCTACTTTCCATCCAGCTTAGATGCTTCTATTGCTAACGCCAGCTTTACTGTATTATTAAATGCACTGGATAAATCTTCGTGGAGCAACCGTTGTCTAATATCGTTAGCATATATTCCCCTTACGAACTGTGAACGTAAATGTGTATTTATGGTTGATTTCTTGCAATGTTCACATACGAAATTATAACTGGAGCCTAACCTTTTCAAATCGGCTTGAAAATTTGCCAGAGATTCTCCTTCATGCTGCACTCTGCACAATTTATGCTGTTCTGCTACCTCATTATGTTTCGGACAAATATGAGTTTTCAAAAGCTGTATCAGCTCTTTGAATTTCTTATCCTTGGGGGCATATGGGGCGGTAAGACACGTTAACGTATGATATAACTTGGGATCTAAACAATTTATTAATATTTGCATGCACTTTTTGCCTCTTTCTTTAGTTTCATTATTTAAATTTCGCATTTACAAATAATTTTCGAGTCGCTGCAGATATGAGTCAAATAATTCGTTCACGTCATCGAATGGTAAAAGTTGTAAACCGCGACACTCATCACTTTTAGCATTTTGATTTTGTGTTAATTTTTGCAAAACTTTTAATATTTTGTAAATTGCTTCATTTATTTCTGCCATTATATTAACTTATATTAACACTATTAGCAACGTAACGTAATCCACTTATTCATTAATATATTATATATATGTATGTATGCAGTATATATGTATTTTTTGTTTGCTCTTTTATTTATGATGTGATCAATACATATGTATCGTTTACTGTAAGTCGTAATACTGTCAATCGAAATGCAGTTATGTAATTGTCATGTATGTGTGTAACCATGTAAGAAAGCCTACCTTAAGCCGTAATGATGAGCCGAATTCCAATTCTGGTGTAACTGTTTTCTTCCTCTTGCCAGTTAAAGAAAAACAAATTTAATTAATGCGTGAATTGCGTTTTCTTTCCTCATCACCAATGTTGTGTATGGGTAATTCCACAATAAATACTCTCTTCAATTCACTTTAATGAGTTTATTGTTAAAATGATATAATACTAAATTATTATTGTGTCTGATGGAATTGTAGATAAGGCATCCAAATGACCTAAGTGTCATTGCCGGAAGCTGGAACTCGACTGGTTCGATATTGATGACAGCCTGCCGCTCTCACTGGACTTCATACATATGTACACTATTGTTATGTGATATAAAAGGAAAAACAAGATATTTGTACATTTTAATGTATAAGATTTTGCATCTTGAGAATAACTACCATTGGATCCCCAATACAATCTCAAAGATGAGTGAGAATGTCCCTTCAGAACCTGATGTTTATGTTCGGCAATTTTTGTTAGGCACGAGATTTTTTGTTTATGATGCGTAGTAGCGACAGGTTTTTTTTTTTCTTTAAACTGACGACCTTAGGTGAGACGAGCTAGCATACCGACCTGTCAGGAAACTGCCACGGAGTGAGCTATTAGCTCCAGCTGATAGATTGGATTTCACGTGCATACCATTCCTCACTTCCAAATCAAGCTACTATAACAGGATCCAAATGACACTTCTAGGCAGAAATTTGTTATTGTATTCCACAATATTTAAGAAGAAGACATACATTTTTGTCAACACATTTTTTCGAGATAACTTAGAAATAATTGCGCACATTACTAGGAATCTTAAAAAGAAATTTGTATAATTCGGGACAGTGAAAAGAAGCTGATGGTAAAAGTAATTACCTACATACAACATCTTTCGCCTATATTAACGTAGCTTTCCAGGAAAGTTCTCAAAATAGACCAAAGGAATTAGAGTTCAGTCTATATTTCATGCTAAGGCCTAGCAAGAGAGCCTAACTTGTCGATATATTTGAGGGGTCGGTCGTGGTGGAGTTTGAGATACGTCCAAAGGGGAATGCTAATTTTAAGCTCGACACCTCCAGACATGAAGGATGTCTTAAACAATCCTTTATGATACTCTGAACATATTTTATTAACAATGTTTATTTCAGTTAAGCGCGGGAAGCCTTGGGAGGGGATCAAAGTTTGATCCAGCGCATTTTGGAAAATCTAGTACAGAATCGAATTCCATGCATCCCGAGAAGAAGTTTGAGTATCCATACTTCTATACTCACTTTTCAGTATTTCCCTCTTTTTTATTCGAACTGAGGTACTAGATTTTTCGCACTTTAGATCAGCTCTAACCCAGTAGCATTATGTCCGATCAGAAAACGGGTTTCACTGTTCGCCTTAGCTCATTAGCAGCTACAATTCGTAGAAGAAAATTTCTCAGCATACTTTTTGGATGGGGGTAGAAAATCACGGCGATGGGTGTCGGTTCCAATACCACATGTTGGATATCTAATTAAATATCTCGCAGAGTAGAAACTACTTTTTCTAAGATTCAAAAAACTTTCTTGGAACGTTCTTCCACCGGAAAACAAATTTTCATGCACTTGGGTCACATACACCCCAGTTACTACATTTCGCATATATTTTTGCAGTTCTTTCTTCCATAGACATTAATGCTCAATTGTGAACATTTTAGTCAAATGAAGTCATTTCCACGATTCACCAATTCCGCGCAATCACCAGAAGTAGAAAAATACACTTTTTCTCTCAAGAAAGTCGCTCAAGCTACGAATACATCCAATCGCCAAAGCTTTCCCCCGCTTAATTGAAATAAACATTGTTAATCGTTAATCGTTTAAGACATCTCTGATGTCTGGAGCTGTCGATCCTAACGTTGTATGATAAGTGGGTATTCCTCTTTAAGTTTGTGGGCAGAGCTGGGCAAGTACTTAAGTACAAGTACAAGTACCGAAGGCCTGAGTACTTCAGCGTAAGTACAAGTACCGCATGTATGAATACTACTAGTAACTAAGTACTAAGTCTATAAAAAGTACTGAGTACTTTTTGAAGTACTTTATAAAGTACTTTTTTAGAATCTTTGTGTACGTTGGCAGTAATATAATGAAGTTTATCGAGTGCAGTTAATAGATATTAATAAATCAATACCTTTTGAAAACTATAGTATGTATAGTAACCAGTGGCTACTATTTATAGTTTTTCATAGTTTTCGGTGCTGCAAGTAGAGTAAAACTTTCACCCCTCCTTGCTACACTCACAAATACTATTAGAGGTTCGCCTAAGCACCCATTATCGCCTCCAATAATGCACAACAATTCTAAGAAAAAAATGTCCAGTAAATTTTTAAGAAAAAATTGAGGCCTTCCCTACATCAGGTCGAGGCATCGTTGATTTTATGGAGCGAGGTATTACTTGCTTACCTTTGGTTATGTCCACTGACGTATATAATATGGACTGCTTATGTTTCTATTTCACGTGGGCACAATTTCTTGTGTTAAAAAGAGTTCTTACATCGGTGCAACATTGAAAAAATCATTGGCGGGACGTTGAAAAATTGAGCACGCAGCACAGGAAGTAATTTTAATAAAGTATTTAGAAACTCTTCTGCGTATCTAATGAATATATTTTCTTATATAAAACAGTTTTTATCAGCAATAACCCTAAATGATTAATTTAAAAACATTTATTTCCACGAATTCACTAATTTATTTGTTGTTTTCAGTTCTCTCTCAGTTGGTACTTGGTGCTTAGGCCGAAAGGGTCAGCAATATAGAAGTAAGCTCACTTTTTGCAATCCATATTATACATGTCAGTGGTTACGTCATCAAGTCGAGACATCCTCGATCTTATATTTGAGCGAGACGTTACTGGTTTTTGTTCTATATGCCCAGTCTTGTGTGTATGTTATTAGTTTGTCTAAGGTTCTGCCATGACACGTGAGTGCGGCACATTCTTTGACAGTCCTTTGCGTGCTTTGAAACTCAACAGAAAAGGAGTTGCGCTAGAGATTGTGTTTGATTTTCTACGAAGAGTTAGATACTTGTAGGTACTTAATAGACTCAGAAATACCTAAGTAAAAATCTTGGTACTTAAGAACAAAACTAAGTCTTAAGTACAAGTAAATAGAAGCAAGTACTTATGTTCAAGTACTAAGTAGGGGCATTTCAAAAGTATTGAGTAATAAGTCTTAAGTAACGAAAATGTACTTTAAGTAGTACTTAAGTCTTTTTTTACTTAAGTATTGCCCAGCTCTGTTTGTGGGGTGCTGCGACCTCAACATTGTCCTCCATCTGGAAAGAAGGAGTGAAATTTTCTTTTGAAAAATCTCGCTACAGTATCAAAATGGTTATTTCCTTTTTTCTCGTTTGGGGTTATACTCCTAGCGAAAAATTGGTCTATTATGAAAGTAATAGAGCATAAAAAACCTATAAAGTCGTGTACTTTGTCTTTTCTTCAATATCAATAAGAAAACTTTTAAAGCGCTTCGAAACTTCATTGGTACCCTTTTCTATACCACAATTGAGGTAGAGGCCTATGCAGGGTTTTTTAATATGATTTCCCCGATTGGCCTGTTCCAGATTCTGCTATCATTTCATCGTATTATCTGTTAATTATACTATATGTACCGATAAACACGAATGACTGTTTTTCATTATAGAGAACAGTAATTTTTTACGCTCAATAAACTGTCATCTGAGTTATAGTTACATGTGTGTATGTACGACCGTAGTTCAAATCTGCAAACAGATTCATTCGAATTCATCGGATTATGGCACATTTACATATGCAATTACTGACAGTTTTTATTGGGAGAATCGTAATCATTTGTTTAAAATAGCTTTTTTTAAATAAATTTGTTAAAAAAGCATAAAAAAGTTATTACGATTGGGAAGATAAGGAACCAAGCTTAAGATCATCAGAAGACCTTTTTTCTGTATGAACAGTAGTTTAGGGCTCAGAAGCTATTCAAATTAAACTTTTGTCAGTTCGATAGAAGAAGAACGTCTTTAGTATTGTAAATGATTTGTACAGGTGATATGATATGTACCGACATAGTTTTGTTATATATGTATGGTTGACTGTTCTCTGTGGCTATGAGTTTTATGACTAATTGATTGGTGGCCTAAGTGATTCAAGAAGATAAGGTCCCAGTGATTGAATGGAATAGACAATGAAAGAGAGGAAGTGAAGGTGATTTCAGTTATTTAATACTTAAGATAATTCAGTGAGGAAATGTGTATGAGTATGGTGCAGTATAGAAATTTCTCTCATTGTGTAAGTTTACTCATATGTATCTTTTTATAATTCTTCTACATGGCCCCATTGTGCACAGGAACGTGTTTTGCCCTAAGCAAAAATAAGCCGTCAATATTACCTTTATTAATTTTTATGGACAATTAAATAAAGACAAAACCAGTTATAAATTTGAATCAATATTGTGTAGCAATTTACCTATGCAGTTGTAGGACAACATTGAAAGCGCTGAATTTCACGACTAGATTCCGCCACAATCTTAGCCTTGACTTAAGCGCGTACTGAGAAACAAAATATTTCTGTTTTTCGTCTTTAGGAAAAAACCACAATTTTTTCTCTTTGAATTTATAACAAAATATTTAATTTTATGAATTTAAAGTTTTCTTATATTCTATTACTATTATTTTTATTATATTATATTATTATAAGTATGGAATGGCGCCGACCTACATATATATCGTTTGTGCTTGGATCAGTTTTCCGGATGTCTGATCTAGTTACAAAACCCTTGCCCAGATATTCGAGTCTTGGTCTGCAGACACTACCCCCTTTTGTTGCACAATCAGCAATTGTCGTCTGTGGTCTGGTCTATTTTCTTAAGCATATACACAAGTGGACAATGGCCAGTCATTATGCCAGTGAACAGCGTAATCTTGAGCTTACCATAGGTCATGACTTTTTTTAAATCTTCGTTTGTTTATTTTTGATATTATTAAGCCAAGCTCAGGGGATACTCTATTATGAAAAGTACAGCATGGCAGGAAAGTGATATGAAAAGGATTAGGGAATATGACGGAATGACGGTAGTGCTGAACTGTGACGCTCTTAAATCCTCGCAGATTATATATACGGCTGAGAAAAGATAGAAAATGAGAAGTTGATGAACTTATTCACGACTTTTAGTCCCCATAGGAAAGTTCTGCCATTGTGGCTGGTGAGCTTTTTCTATTTTGAACATTATTTCTCCTGATGGGCCAGAGAAAGTTTAGGGTCCGAGTAATGAAGATTCTGGCCTTTTCTTTCGTTCTTTTCTGCGTTCTGATAGCCTCTTTGTATATTTATTCGAATGCACGAATGACTTCTGCTTGAAAAAATGTTGGGTATAATCCCAGAGCCTTGTGTAACTTACATCTCGGTCAATAGACTCTTGCATACACGATGATCCACTTAGGAATTGCAGTCCACTGTTCTTCCAGCCTTGGCGGTCTTTTATCACCACTAAGGGTCTGGGGCATTGTGTCTATAAACTTGGTGGCTATTAAGTAATTTTGAAATTCTACAAACATTTTAATTTCATATTCTAACCAGCATCAAAAATTTTAATCTGTTTTCTTGTATAGTTAATTTCAATATTTTCATTTAACTAAAAGTTAAAAAAAAAACGCGTGTAAATGGATGGATGGAAAAGAGGTTGGGGTACCGAAGGGTCCCTGGGACGTAGGCCAGACCAAGGCCCATTGCTCACCGCCCAGACCCTTGGGCAATTGCTCATAGGTTCCAGCCAAACATTCTTACATGACGCTCTTATGCCCCTGCATATAGGATCATCATCAAGTTTCAACCTGTAAAGGCACTTCGGAAAAAAGAGTGCCACAGTTCTCAGCGTTGGCTTGTTCAGTCTGAATAGCTTTTTCTTTAGGTTTCGTTGAGGTTTACTCTACAGATTCTTTGCAATTCTACCTTCAGGGTCATATAATCAAACACGGCTATGTCGGCAGTCAGCCAAATTTGTAGAGGTGAGGCGTTTTAGTGCAATCCCGATTATGGAGAAAGATACCTAGGAGGCTGCACCAAGATGAGCAAGCTCATTCACTCTTTCGTTTTCGCTGATATTGCTGTGCCCTGTCACCCAGATGCTCTCTGCCATGTATTTCTGAAAGACGGATTTACAGTGGCGTGGCATCTTTGGAAGCAAGGGAAGATTGCTTCTCTTAGGTTTTCCGATTTAATTTAATTAAAGCAAACAAAATTGAAAGGAAATAAAACATTACGACCAAAAATTTCTTCAATATATTTTCATTAAAACATATTTTCCCTAAATCACTCTTGAGTATCTCTAAAAACCATTTATCATTGCCTTCGTTTTCGGGAAAAGGAAAAATTTCAAATTTGTTTACAGCTTTGATTGAAACGGAGTGTATGATATTCAAGTAGGTATACTGCGAGCATTCTTTTAATATCTTTTATTTTAATTTGAAAGCAAGGAACTAAAAACTGTAATTCCTGCCTACTCTCACGTACTCGATCGTATGTGCTTAGGTTTAAGGTTAAGAGTAGGGGAGACTAATTCGCTAAGACACTGCGGACACAGTGACCAGAGTTGATCTATTGTAACCTCCCCTTGAGTGGTTAAGTTAAATCTATCACTTTTACGAGCTCGATATTGCCCTTGGGGTTAGCTTGCAAACCTTATTTGGAGAGATGTTGCTCCAATAATTTTCAACCTTAAAGTTGCAAGCGATACTCACTTAAAATATGTTTTGTGGCTTCATCTTCCTCTTCGCACAGTAGACGCAGTTCACTGTTGCAGTTGCATATTTTCTTCAAAAAGTAACTCCTGGAGTTCTTATTTATTTATTAGACCCGCTACAATAAGACTTGAGCGCATGGTTATTTAACGTTTTCGTAGAATTATAATCTGATTGGTTCCCCTCGTCCAAAGTCCATGCCACTCCACTGAGAATTCAGGGTGGTTTTACACTTCGGTACTAGTTTGGGCGTTATAAAGGTTCTAGATAAAGACTTGACAGCTGCTGGGCTGTCTGAGCAAACGACAATCTCCTGGTTCTAAGTGTGTATTCTAAGGAGATACCTTTCTGCTTCAAGATGGTCTTGACTTCTGCCTGGAAAACCGTGACATGCCTTCCAGTTGTATGGCAATTTCCATCTAAAGCTCCTCACAGAAAACGTCTACTCCTGTGTTTTCTTCCGATTTGGAGCCATCGGTGTAGATAGCTGAAGCACAGAATGGGATTCCCATTCCGCCCTGGATGAAATTCTAGATTTCAAATTACTTTTCAGCATAGTCTCGAGGAGGTGGTCGCTGTCCCTGTCGTCAAGTGCGATAGACTACACGAATTCAAAGATGGGTTCGTGTAGAACTCTTGTTCCAGTGTGAATTCAGCTCTAATTAAGATATAGTCTTAGCGCTGGAATTGACGCCCTCTTCAAGAACCCGAGTGCTAGTTGACTTGAGAACGCCACTTGCACTGAGGAAGCATAACCTCTGCAACTCTTGCATCTTTTCCAACACAATGATTGGCCAAATCCATTGCTTTCCACCACACCAAAGAACCGTAAGTTAACATGGGTCAGATGACGCTAGTGCATACCCATAGTATTATTCCCAGTTCAAGTCCCAAATTTTTCCTGGAGTTCTGCGACACATTGAGAAGGCTCTAAGTGTTCTTTTTAATCTGTCCTCAAGGTGTGGTTTCCAGTTTAGTTTTTTTTTATCTAGTATGATACCTAGGTATTTTACTCTGCTTTTCAGCTAGAAATAGGTGGAACCAATAGAGCGTAGTCTGGGGATGCTCCATTTCCTGGTAAAAAGGCATAAATCAGTTTTATGTGGATTGATGCACAGTCCGAAATCCGTAGCCTAGTGCATCACTAGTCGGATCACGTTTTGCATCTATCCGCAGAGTTCGGACTTTTAACTCCCGGTGACTAAGATCACCAGCTCGTCTGCGTGACATACTGCTTTGTATCCCATCCGGGTGAGTGTTAGCATCCATAATAAAATTGATATGATACCACCTTGCGGGGTGTTCCTATGCAGTTATTTAAACTTGCTTGCCCCGCCCAAATCATCAAAAACAATACTATTATTCAACATGTGTGCGATCTAATATTTCTGATGCACTCCATGTTTTATTAGCATTTCAGTAAACTTATGTAGAAGAGCATTATTGAAGGCGCCTTCTACATAGATAAAAGCAGCCAGCGTAGATTATTTTAAAGGGAAAACCTTTTTCATTGAGAGAACAACTTCATGGACGGCCATCGTAGCTGACCTTCCTTTTAAGTATGCGTCCTCGATGCTGTGACAATCTACTCCTGAGAATGGAGCCCCTCAGTTACCAGCCGCAGGTGCATTCTAATGTTTTGAGTAAGAAGGAATTCAAACTTAACGCGGGTTTCTTGCCACAACTTCGGTGTGTGTGTAGACTATTTTAATACATTCCCTAAAGAGAAGGGTTAGATTGCTAATCAAAGAGTCACCTGAGTATTGAAGAAGGGCTGGAAAATGCCGTCCTTACTGAACTTATTCAACTACCCTTTTAATCGATTCATCCGTGATGAAAACCACTTCTCAATCCCCGGAAATGGTTTTATTGCGATAGGTTTCGGTTCGCAGAGACGAAGAACCCTCAGAACCGTCAAGAAAGTATTCATCTAGCAAGATTTCCAAAAATCCCCAAAGGAGGCCTACACTCCGTCAATGTTTGTGAAGAGTTCGGGTTGATTTGGATAGAAATTTTTTAAACCTTTACATCTCATTAACCCCATCTACGTTCTCGCAGAAGAGTTCCCATGATTTTCTTTTAGATTTACGGATCGCACATTTGTAATGACTTGAGCGTTTTGGTAAGTTAACCACTCGTTTGCGCCATTTTGTTTTCTGGTTTTATTGTATAGCCTACGCACAATTCTACATTGATCATTTAGTTCGCGCATTTGCCATGGGGGGCGGGCAGAGTTCTGAGATCCGCCGTCCTCACTGGGCACGAAATCTGAAAGAATTGGTTCAACGCAGTGATAATTTAATCGACTTCCCTATCTATATATGTCTCCTCTCGAGGTTAAGTGCGTGAGACAGATATTGGTAAGCCTCACAGTGGACATGTGGTTGGGAAAAACTTTATACAAATTCGATAATTGATAATTACTAATTTCATGACAAACTTCCTTCCCAACAGTCCAAATGCAAAAAAAAAATTTTTACGCATGAATGAGGGAATGAACCATAAACCATTTTTATCCTCCACCAAGTTATCATTTAAAAAAAAAATTATTCAATTTCTTTAAACTGCTCTCTCTCTCTATCTCTGTCCTTCTGTCTTTCTCTCAAGAATATGACATGACCTCCGCATGATTACGAAAGTTTACTCATAAAAAATGGAAGTGTGGAAAGTTATCCCCCACCAGAACGCTAAATAAAAACTTTGAAGACTCATTCCAACCGCAGCAAATTGTTTTTTTTTTTTTGCATAATTATTTTACTCAATAATATACACATACATACATACATACCAAATCTCCAAGAAAATTATAATTTCTATTTTAATTAAGTGCTTCATTCAAAATTCTCAAAAAAAAAAAAAAAACAAAGCAACTACAAATATACAGCCATACATATATACTTATCAAACATAAAAAAGAAAGCTGTTTCGGTAAGTATAACTGTATTATATAAATAAGACTAGTCTCTGTTAGCTGTGTAAGTTACAATCCTTAAAATATTTTAAAACAAACTTTTTTTTGCCTACTTTTGAGGTAAAGAGGGATTTTTGAACCCTAATACCATTTTTAGTGAGAAAACCCATGGTAGGTATACATTTTGTGCAAGGATAGAATATATTCGCCATACTTGTGTAAGGCATAATTGTATATGTTTGTATGCATATATTGTTGAGGTTGAAATACCACACCAAACCTGAATGTATATATAAATTGGTTTCATTCTTACCTTCGTTTTTATTTCCTGCTGTATGCCAGGCCGGCCAACTTTCTTAACCTAAAACTACACGAAAAAAGCTCTATAAAAAATTTCGTTCGGTTCGATTCACGCACACTTTAAACGCACTCACTCCCACTTTTGTGACGTACACCCGATTGAAAATGCTTCGTTCCGTTGACTGTAGCTTCCTCTTTAATATCACAGTGGCCCCATTTTCCGAATTCAATACTTTACTTGTGTGTGTCATTTATATTCAAGCGAGATACACACGAGTGAAAAAAAAACTTTTCATTCCTAATTTTCTTCTTATTTCCTTTTTTTTTTCTATATTTTAATTCTTCGTTAAATAACTTTTCGCAATTTTGCACAGCACACTACCGGGCGAACATATAGGTCTACTTATACATATATTATCTACCTACAATTACGACTGCACCACTTCACTTGTGAGGTTTTATTAAGTTTTCGTTTTTCGCGTCTTCAAAATCTGAGGCTGAGACAGTTGGGTAAAAGAAAAGCAGCACTTTAGAATTATTATATTTTACACACACACACATGCATATATACGTAACAGAGAAAATTGCATTTATGTAGAATTAGACTAGCACCCGCAAACTATAACTGTCGGCAATTAGAATTTTGTTCGCATTCATTACACCATCGCGGAGAATTATCACCAACCTTCTTGTATCCATCGACAATACTGACAAACTACCGTTTCGCAGCGCAGCCCTTATGGGGCAAACGTTCGGTTATTTGTTGGCAGGGAGGAGTGCATAAGATTTCTCTCGACAAATCCCTTCTCAATACAGAAAATGGATTAAGCTTTCAGCCATTATTGTGCCCATTTTCTTTCCATTTTGGAGCTTTAAATTTTTCTTTTCGAACCTATATAATACATATACATAAAACTGCAATCACTTCCCGTTATGACTAGATTGAAAACCCCGTTCTTCTTACTGCACTTTATGATGATGCCGTTTGAGGCCGCTCTGCCAGAAGAAATGAACATTCACGCACCAGCAGCAAGCACTACAAAACCAATACTCTCCAAAAAAAATTCCACCCTCTTCAATGAGCTCTACATTATCGGAACTCGAGACGTCCCATTGGTCTGCTGGATCATATTTCCAATGCAAAGTTTTCCCACAAAGCACCTTTTTTTTTATAAAATCCACAGGAATTTATAAGTGTTTTCTTGACATCCTTCAGAACTTTTTTACACCTTTTCTTTTGCTTTAAAACTGGACACAATTCACTTTCTTCCTGAGACTAGAAATGGAAAAATTTCACAATTTCTTCTTTTCCTTACCACCGAGACGAAATGAAATTTTCCTGCACTTCTCGGCCGAGGCTGTGTGTGCTTTTGATGAAAACTAGCCGAGAAGGGATTATTGGAGGCGAGCTGTTCTGGCTATTCCCACAACTTCTCTATAACTTGGGGATCAATGAAATCATGAAAATAGTGCGCTTGCGTACTTGCAAATACGATATTTGTCGGTGAAAAAGCTTTTGT
Organism: Dioctria rufipes; assembly: GCA_963924295.1. Lineage (NCBI taxonomy): Eukaryota > Metazoa > Arthropoda > Insecta > Diptera > Asilidae > Dioctria > Dioctria rufipes. Next base: position 362,059,159 of record OZ002740.1, read on the forward strand.
TTAAAATGACTTCAAAATGTTAGTGGGTCGCTATAAGTCCATGCATATATGGATGGTTAAGAAAAACCATACGTGTAGATTTCCATTTACTTGATATGAATACTTTCCGTTGGAAATAATTACGAAAAGCTTTGGAATTTGTTTTTCTTTTCACAGGGTGCCGATTTTTACACTGAGAGTTGCCCTTTCCGCAATTTAAATGTTGTGGGTCCTAAAGCGGACTTTTAACTCTTTTCCTAGGCAAACACGGATAGCCACGTTCTTTATTCTTTTCGCTCGAATTGATTTTCCCATCCACTCCAAGGCAATTAACTTTGAGAAATCTAATAAAGGCGGACGGTCCGCGAGGCGTCCTCCCGTAACTCTTATTAATAGGTACGCTGCAGAAAAATACTTTTCACCGTATTGATTACAAACACCGGCGCTACCACGGCTGTAACTGTTAAAATTAAATTTCTGAAAATGTTGACGCCAAGAATGCTTAGTGTCGGTGTTTCGGAAATTAATGCTCCATCAAAAGATAGATGAGTGGTGAAATGATGATCTTGCATGACTTCGACACAATTCTCTTTGCCCCAAGCGCGGATATTGTCAAGATCGTTGTTCAATGATCTATTAATGCAATCTCGTTTGATACATGCGGCACTCCCTCTGGGGTCCGCAAGAGTATCAAAGGAGTCAGTGAAATCATCAGTCATCGGCAAAACTGTGGATGGGATTGAAAGTAAGAGAAAGCAGATCATTAACGAAAATTAGAAAGAAAGACGGATAGATAACAGAGCCCTAGGGCACACCGCCATAGTGAGGAGGTGGATGAGGTTTGGATGTACCGCCATCTAATACAATACGAATTAGGCGACCAGATAGAAAACTCTCAATTCATAATGGAAGAGAATTGGAGAGACCAAGCGCTTTAATTTTGACTAAAAGTGCTAGATGCCAGATTCTATCAAAGGCCTTTTGAAATAACTAGGACAATGATTTTGGACTCACCAAAATTGTAGAGACTACGGTTCCAACGTCCAAAGTCAGGAAGTTATACCAAATCGGAAGTCATATTGGTTGATGAGTTGATTAGTTTCTATATACTTTCTCTACTCTCTCTTTTTTATTCTCAAAAACTAGTGCCCATAAAGTTATCAGTCGAATAAGACAAGTAGAACAAATTGCACAGACTTTTAGCCGACGATAATACCCTGGGCAGACAGGCAAAATAAATGATCAGTCGTTTGTAATTGATTTTTTTTCCAAAAATGAAGTTACCCAAGATTTTGTAAATTAAAACGAAAGTCCTGTCCATTTTATATGTAATTGACATGCACATTTTTAATAACGTTATTTAACTTTACTGTTTACTTTTATAACATTCACAGTACTGTACTTCTAGTTATCACAATCCAAATAGTTTACTTCGTTCACTTCACTATCTGAAATAAGACTCGCCTCCTGGATGTGAGAAGTGCTGTATTTATACTCTACAATTTACCGTAGAACCTTCCCGTAAATTCTATTCTCCGAAGTCAAAGTTGACTAAGATGTCACTACCCTAAAGTTGTTTTCATTTCCAACAGATGTCGCTTGTGTCATTTTGTTGCGCGTAACAATAAATAAAATTCAAATTCAAAAGCGATTTTTGAAAAAGCCAAGCTAATATCGGTATATAAAAAAATGTTACTGAAAGCCAAAAAATGTGAGTCACATATTTGTTTTAATGTTATATGTAAAAAGGAGTGTTTAACGCCGAGTTACATCAAGATTAACTGTAGAATTTCTTCAAAAAGTGCAAGGCAGGCAGTAAAAATTGCAGAACGCACTTGGCTTAGCAATGAAATTAAAAAGTGGTACTCGAATAAAGATAATCTACGCATACACACAAAACTTATTCATATGGAACTGAGCAGCCGGCAGAGTCTTCTGGAATTTGACCTAATTGACAAAAATATCAGGGCATTGTGTTTAGATGAAGAGAAAAAACTACGTGATAAAAAGTTCAAAAAATTACGGAGGCTGCGGTTTTTGGAATCCGAAAAGAAAGAACTAGACTCAAAAAATGACGCAAAAAAAGTTTGTCCTCGCAATAACATCGCACTCCAAACGCCACCAGTTAACCCAAGAACAGCTGAATTCTATCCAATAGATCTGACTGCCTAATGTCATCAGAAGAATTATCATTGTTAGAAAAAGGGTCAAAATATTCTTCACCGTCGTTTATTGATAAGAATGATTACTTAAATTTAGCGGTAGATGTTGAAATTGCAACCTATGGATGTGATTCGGTAGTTAAGAACTTATGTGGTAATAAATTTAGGAACGATTTAAATTGATTTTATAAGGGAGTCAAGAATGGTTTGGAAAAGAAAATTATGTTTACCTTGAAACAGAAAATTGATAGACATAAACTTGTTTTTACAAAAGCTGACTAAGGAAATTCTCTGGCAATAATAAATAGGGACGAATACATGAGCAAAATGTATTAATTTATTGAGGACAGTGGTGCAGTACAAACAATAAGAAATCCAACAGCCAAATTTCAAACAGATATTAAAAATACAATTACAAATTGCAGTACGATATTTAAAAAAATTTTAAATATAAAATAGTTCAAATGTGCCCAAAATCTCCAATTCTGTATGGTCTTATAAAGCTCCATAAGGAAGATGCCCCGATGAGGCCAGTTGTATCCTACATGTCTGCTCCGGGTTACAGTTTGTGTAAGACTTTCAATGAACTGTTTTTGAACTTTACAGTATTTAATGCTGATTTTTTGATCAAAAATAGCTCAGAATTAGTAAACAAAACAAGTAAAAAAGCTAGAATTGGTCTAAGACCAATTCTTATGATACCCTAGATGAATGCCCGTATTAAATTTCGTATGGTCACCGATCTATTCAAGTTTTGATTTTGAAGTTGTTTTTCGCATATATTTCTAGAACAGTTTGTCGCACAGAAAAAATGGTAATAACCAATTTTATAGGATTTCGTATTCTGCAGAAGTTCTTAGTACAATAAAAATGTCTTGGACTGATCGTTTTCAAAGTATACGTAAAAAACCGAAATTTTTATATGGCAACACCAAGAAGGAGTTGCCCGATTTAGTCCATTTTTGACATTTTATTTGCTAATGTAGTAAAAACATTATGTACGAAATTTCAGCTCTCTACGTCGATGCGTTCTCAGGCAGTGTCCAAATATATAGCGGTAAACGAAATTTTTATATGGCAACCCCACGAAGGAGTTGCCCGATTTTTCTCATTTTCGAACTTAATTTTACTTTTTTTTTTAAAGTCCGTGTACAAAATTTCAGCTCTTTAATTATACGCGTTCTCGAGTTATCGTGCGCACAGACGGACAGACGGACGGACGGACGGACGGACAGACGGACGGACGGACATGCAAAAATCGAAATAACTTTTAATATTATGAATGGGTGTCCAATCCATTTTGCTCTACCATCATTATTTCGAGGTGTTACAAACGGAATGACAAACTTAGTATACCCCTATGATTTCATCTAGGGTATAAAAATTTATCAACATTCCTACTAACAGTATATTAGTTTCGTTTGATGTCAAAAATTTATTCCCATCTGTGCCAATAACAAAGCTTAAAAAGATAATGTCACAAATGATCAATAATACGGTTAAAGACAGTGTAGTTAAATCGGAGCTAATAGAACTTTCTAATGTTGTTAATAGCAAGAATTATTTTCAATTTGATAAAAAGTATTTTATTATGAATAATGGATTAGCAATGGGATCTCCTTCTTCTCCCCTTGGAGCTGAGGTGTTTATGAATGACTTAGAGCATAGAATATTAAGTGATAAATTTCCCTATAAGCAAAAAATTGAGTTCTGGTTCAGATATGTAGACGATATTCTGGTCTTGTGGAGGGGTTCATATGAAGAACTAGACATTTTTTTGAAATGGATAATGTTACGCTGCCCTTGAAGCGTAAAATGTGGTAGCTCAAGTGGAGGAGGGTGTGAGTTCAACACGCAGCAAGTTTCTAGAAAAGTTGAGTCTTGTTGGGCGCCACGTGGTTTTTCACAACTCCAAAAGATACCACGAAACTTTTTAATGACAAAAAAAGAAGGAAATAGAACAAGAACTTCGCAATCTCAAGTAACTAAAATTTATTAATTTAACGTGCTTCATAAATAATACGTTTACTATTCAATTCAACCTAATAATCTAGAGTATTTCACAAAAAAAAATAAATGCGGCACTAGGAAAAAATCTGCACACAAAATTTTATTAAATATATATACTTAGCTCAAAACTCGGCATGAAGATCTTGTCCTCCTTATATATAAACTTCGCTTCTCCAAAAATTCCAACAGAAAAGAAAAAAAACAGGATCTTATTTTCGCCACTCAAAAAAGAAAAAAACACAACTTGATCCCCTTTTACTAAAGTGAAGAGTGACCTATCGCCACTACAGGAAGCAGTCCTCAAAAAAAGTATCATGGCCGCAATAACCTTCAGCCCACTGAACTTCATGGCGTTTTCCATGCTAGCAGTGCCTGAGTTAGCGCCAACGATTCAATATTCAAATTTTGAATATTCCAGACTAAATCTTTTAATAAATAATTAACATCTCTTCTACGAAGGTTATATTGTCTACGACTCGTTTCGGAAGCTTTTAATAATCGCACCTTTACGTCTTCCCGTAGTTCGCGGAGGGCTTTAGCATGTGCATGAGCTTCTAACTTTTCGTCTACCCCATATGACTTAACATTCTTTCCGCAAATAGACATCTCTCTGCCAAAATTCACGAAATATGGGCTTAACTTCGTCGTCTCGTGCTGTGAAGTTCGTATAGCACAAGCTACTTTTTGCAGGTGCATATCCCAGTTACGGTGATTATCCGAAACGTAGGAACGCAGCATAGTTTTCACCACTTGATTAACTCTTTCAGAGGGATTTGCCTGAGGATGGTATAAGGCAGTAAAATTTATATCGATACCATACGTCTTACAGAGATTGCCAAATTCCTTACCCTTGAATTGAACACCATTGTCACAAACAATATTCCTGGGCGCTCCGAATAATAAAATAACATTGTCTTCAATATTTTGACATACATACTTAGCAGTTGCAGATCTTAAAGGGAATAACAGTACGAACTTGCTGAACAGATCAACTACTGTTAAAATAAAAGAAAAACCTCGATTCGATCTTGGAAGTGGACCTATTAAATCTACGCATAGCGTTTCCCAAGGACAACTCGCTTGTTGCCGTTTTGCCATTAACCCAGCGGGTTTCTGTAACTCCGGTTTAACCGATTGGCATGTACGACAACCTCTTACATACTTCGCTATGTCTTTGCGCATCCCTGGCCAGTAAAATTGTCTTTGAAGGCGATCGTAACTTTTTTGAATACCGCAATGACCTGAGGTTTCTTTGTTATGTGCAGCATACAAGACTGATGCTCTTTTGTCTTTTGGTACAACTTCTTTCCAATAATCAGAATCGGTAGCTAGTGAAGGATATTTTACTCGGACTTGCTTTAACAACTTACCCTGCATAATTTGCCAATCCGGATATTCCGAGGGCTTTAATTCTACTCTCGTGCACATCTTGTTGAACCATTTATCAGTGGAATTAGTATTTGGAATGGGTTCAATGGAGTCTATAGGGGTGGGTACAGATCGCGACAGAAAATCTGGAAGAACGTGATCTTTTCCTTTTCTGTGTATGATATCGAAATCATATTGCTGCATTTTTACAGCCCATCGAGCAAGACGTCCAGTAGGGTCCTTCAAATTGTTGAGCCAAACTAAGGAAGCGTGATCAGTAACGACTACAAACCGAGATCCTTCCAAATAAGGTCTTAATTTTTCTACGGCCCACAAGACTGCGAGGCATTCCCGTTCTGTCGTCGAATAATTTCGCTCGCAGCGGTTTAGAGAGCGGCTCAAATATGCAATGACATTTTCTGTACCACCTTGATCTTGAGTGAGCACAGCCCCAATCCCAAAGCCTGAGGCATCAGTGTGCACGGTGAAAGGAAAGTCAAAGTTGGGACATGAAAGTATTGGAGCTTTAACTAATCTTTCTTTGATCAACTGAAATGATTCTTCACATTCTTCAGTCCAAATGAACCTTTTATTCTTTTTAAGCAATCCTGTTATTGGTGCTGCTAATGACGAAAACGATGGTACAAAACGTCTATACCAGGCGACCATTCCTATGAACCTGCGGACATCTTTAATACTCTTTGGTCGCTGGATATCTAAAATGCTCTTTACTTTATCCGGATCCACCTGCAATCCGTTAGCACCAACAACGTAACCCAAATACTTAAGCTCCGAACGACAAAACTCACATTTATCGTAGCTTATAACTAGCCCTGCATTCTGTAGACGTAGTAGCACTTCACTCAATACTTCTAGATGTTTTTCAAAGGTTTGCGTTACAATAACAACGTCATCAAGATATACGAATACATGGTTATCTAATGTTCCATACAAGACCCTATCAATAAGTCTCTGCCAGGTGGCAGGGGAGTTTGTTAGACCGAATGGCATCCGACGAAATTGAAATAACCCTCTCCCAGGTACAGTAAATGCCGTATACTGTTTGGAGTCTTCTGCCATTGGTACTTGCCAAAAAGCTGACTTTATATCTAATGAAGATATATACTTAGCGTCTCTCAGCTTGTCTAAAATTGAAGATACAAAAGGAATGGGATATGCATCCTTTTCCGTAACCTTGTTGAGTTTCCTGTAATCAATGCAAAACCGATAGTCACCATCTTTTTTCTTCACCATAACGATTGGCGAGGACCACGGACTAGTGGAAGGTTCAATAATATCGTCTTTTAACATCTTATCGAGCTCGTTGTTTATGGCTTTTCGGAGAACTGGAGAGACCGGGTAATATCGTTGTTTGATCGGGGGTGAGTTCGTATTTATGACATGCTCTACAACGTTGGTTTGACCCAATCCCTCACCCATTTTTCCCCTAGCATCTCGTAAAAGGTCATCAAGCTGCCTTTTTTGATCTTCTATGAGCATCGATCTGGATTCCAATGCGCTAAGTCGGATTTCACTTATAACTTCCGTGAAGTTCCAGCTATTTTTATTTAAGTTTGCATTGATAGACATTTTCCTCCAAAAATCAGTCCCAAGTATAATTTCATGAGGCAGAGATGGAATGATGAGAACTTCTAAAACTTTTACGTTACCTTCCAAAACTATCGGCAAATTTAGAGTACCGTATACTTCTACCTTATCTCCATTTGCAAGTGTAGTAGCTACGTCTACGTTTGATTTCTGTATCTTGAGTTTCAGCGAACTTAACTTACGCCAACCGACTTTACCAACTACAGTCTTCGAAGCACCTGAGTCCAGTAGTCCAACCATTGGAATATCAAAAACGGAAACTTTAAGATATGGCCTTTCATCATCTTTCACTCGTGTGAAAATAAAATCTAGCATCGCTGTTTTGAAAGACTCCTAAATTTTCCCACTCTCGCAATTAAAAACATTAAACTTGCTAACTACTGCGGCTCTATTGGACACCTCTGAGCTCAGGACACCGCTCACTACTGAGCTCCCAGTTCGTTTCCCGAACTTCTAGGGCGATTATTGGTACAGCTTTGTTGGTTGCAATCATGGCATCGACTCCTGGTAACACCCAATTTACCACAGCCAAAACAACGACGAGGTTCTCGACAAAAACGGAATGTATGACCTTCTCTGTTACAATTGTAACATTTGTACACGGGTCTTGTGCTAGCTTGGGTTGCGATAGCGGCAAGATTCGGACTTCCACACGAGACATATGCAAGATCAGGTTCAATTAAATGTGTACTAAGTTTGGATGGAGGTGGTACGAAGCCTTCTACTGAAACTCGTACAGCTTCAAGCTTTCTACCTTTAATTACTAAATCTTTAATAGATTCAACTTCACATAAACCAAGCTGACTCTGGTAGAAAGGACTTATATTTTTCCTCAAGATTCGCATCTTCTGGGCCTCAGTCATCGGATCAGTCAGTCGCGAAAACAAAGTTGTCATTACTGCTACATAAGTACCTATTGGCTCATCTTTCCCTTGTGTACGCCTTTTGATCTCATCCGTAAGACGTTCATCATAGTCTATGGGGAGAAATTCTTTACGAAGTTCTTCTACTAACTGGTCCCAGGAACCAAATATTGCCTTGTTCGCTCGGTACCATATAAGAGCACGACCACTAAACAAATCTAGTGCTGATTTAAATAATTGTACCTTCGAAACTCCCCGAGCTTCGCTTAACTCTGTCACTCGCTCTAGGAAGCAACTGAGTGACTGACTCGGCTCGCCTGAGAATTTAATGTTCCATTTGTAAACTGGAACTCTATGGGACATTCATGGAGCAGAAGATATCGTTTGATCTAGATCGTCTTCAATCATCTTCAACTTTCGACTGAAGTGATCCGAAAACAGAAACTAACTCAACTTTCAATTTTTTCTTAATAGCTGAATGCTCTGTCTTTTCGGGTTTCATGCGCTTTACCCGATCTAATGACCAGTTGATCTTTGTAGCAATCTTTGCGTAACTCGCAGAAGATGAATCACCCGCAAAAGCTTCTATCATACTATTAATCTCGGAAACTTTACTTTTTAACGCTTCTACATCTTCGTCAAAGGAAAAAGGGTATTGCTCGGCCCTCAAAACTTCACCTGTCATTTCCATTTTCAAGGCACTTCTTAGCTGTTTGCGCATTTCATCTACTGCGCCAACCTCTAAACCTCGGACTAGCAGCTGGTAAGATAGTTCCTCTTGACTAAGGCGGTTAACCTCCATTTCACTTCGGGAGTTGAACTAACGTTAAAAAAAAACTACGAAATGCGTCGCGTACACACTTAATGGTACCTTATGATGAAGTAATTTGACCAAAATTCAAATTAAAGCTCGTATATGCTATACCAAAAAAAAATAATTATATTCTAATACTCAAATTCTGATTTCTTAAATTTCAAAAAGTCACTTTCCTGAGTAAACTACAGAATACCTAAAATTATTCGTACCTTATTGAAAAGAAATTCCGTATTTAATCATCTAAAGCTATCTCGTAATTCATGTGCTAATAAAAAGTTGATCTCTACCAAAAGAAGGCCAAGCCAACACAATAAAATCTAAATCTACTATTAACCTGAGCGTATGATTTCAGTTTAAATTTTGAGTACCCTTCTCGATTCGAAGCGCATGCTATAGCTATGCCGATCAGCGAAAGTCTCTATCTAGTGTGACAGATATGGAGCCAATTTCACGTGAAGTTGAGGCTTATTTCAATTCTCCACACACACAAAAAAAACGCCGTGCTAATCATTATTAATATTGTTCCCGTATTTCAATAAATCCTTATATATTAACTTAGAAAAATATCAATTCGTTATAAAGCTACGAAATATTCACCCTTAATGATAAAGGTTTTAATTTAATAGTTAAAAAAAATTTGCACATATTAATAAAAATTGGCAATTATGTAATTTCGTATTACTTAGATACGTAGGTTTTTAGTATAATATATATATATATATAAGTTAAAATTCAAATATAATTTCAAAAAAAGGTATGAATGTCATCAACGTTATCATGTCGAAAATTGAGTATGAGTCATTACCTAAATATCTCCAATCTATTTATTATACAGGTAATAATCTAAAATAATATAATGTTTTTATAAAAAAACTGCATGACCTCTAGTTCACATTTATTACATGTGTACGAAAAACAAATTTTACTAGAAATAAGGTCTTCCAATGTTTATTACGTTTCCTTCAAAATTCCATGCTTGTAGGCTTATGTTTCCAATAAACTTCCTTACAAAAGAGTAAGCTGTCGCATGTTATCAAAATATTCAAATATTCAAAACCGCTACTTTTGTATATCAACAAAATTACTTAATTCGGAATGGGGAGGTTTTGAATCGGAAATTCCAAGTTTTGATTTCAAGGTAGATCAGGAATTATAGAATGCCCACCTTATGTATCAACCTCTTCGTATAAACTTCGCATGCACTTCTATAGTACTATATTATATCTACTATATTACAACAAATTTAGATCTACCACGACTAAAATTAATATCCTGTATAAAGTTGTTTTACAACGTGAACTTCACTAGCAATACTAAATATACTTGCATTTAAACTTAAGAGGGGTTTGCTTATGGAAAACTCTAAAGAGTCTTTGAACTACAGAAATATCCCCAAATTAAAGACCTAGTATACACAGGCAGTACCGAATATAGAAAATAATTAAAAATCATTAATCCGTAAAACTCGATTAACTAAAAATGGTAGAACCCAATTTTAAATGGCAGGTTATAATATATATAAACCTACATAGTGTGCGTTATTATATATACTGCAGATTAAAAAAACAAAAAAAATTTTAACTGATTTTCTTTACTGAACAAAATTATATGTGTCACCTGTATGCATGTGAACGAAGTTATTACAGCACAATTACTCAAGCTCACAGGGCAATATTTTTAAACTTTCATGTAATCGCAAGAGATAATGAACAATATATATATGAAAAATGATATTCTCACCTTGAATGACATTTTCAACAAAGAATTAGTTAATTAATTTCACAGCACGATTCGTATAGTATGTAGGTGCTTATTTATCAAGTCAAATTCAATTAGGCCGGCAAGTAAAACCAAAATTTTCAATCTTCCGCTACACTTGATGCTCATTTAGGGCCAATATTTTTCTTATAAAGCACCTTTTTATATTGATACAGGCATTATCTTATATACAGGAAAACTCCGATCACGTGCACTTAGCGGTGCTTGCGTTAATTTCCTCTTTGATCACACCTGTATATGTAGTTCACTTGGAAATCTCTTAATCGCAGAACTGGATCTTACTTTACTAAAAAGCACTACACAACTAAACAGCTATCGATCAAATCCAAATTCCCGAAACAAAATTGGCACTATTACTGAGGGATAACAGCTGAACTTGAATTGGTGACAATTAATGAGGAATGCAATGACCTGCAATACCCGACCGAAATTGTACGAAGAGTCCATGCAAGGCTTGCATGACCCCGTTATCAGATGCTGCAAATTGTGAGGCAGCAGAAATTGAATTTTACTGAGATCTGAAAACAATGGCCTGATAAAAAAAAATCTAAATAATTCATTGGCACCAATAGAACTGCAAAAAAACAATTTTACAATTTTAACAGCGATTCTGTGATAGGTTTAGATTGAGATCAATCTTATACACTCACGCAATGTATGAATTAATGTTTTATGTTGAAACGTGAAACGATGATTGCAAATTTCCCCTTAACGAATTATATCGATTTGGCTTTTAATTTTATTAATACGGCGGTATCTTTTCACTTTATTTTAAAAATAGCAAGACATACATAGGCAACTTTTGCCAATTTTTTGTAAATTATCAGCTCTTTAGAAATTATATTAAAATTACCAACGGCTTATCAAAAGGAATTTTACATATAGAAATACTACCGTAATTCGTGCAATTTTCACAATTTAAAGATTTGTGCACACATTCTGATGAATATTATAAAATTATTGTTTTACCCAACTTTCCAGGTGTATTGATTGTTGTACTGCTTCTTTATATGCACTTTGGTTATTTAAACAAAATTTGTACAATCTTCTGAATTTACTAGAAGATGATGTTGTTTTAAAGCTTCTGGCCCCACGTTGGGCGCCAAAGATGTTACGCTGCCCTTGAAGCGTAAAATGTGGTAGCTCAAGTGGAGGAGGGTGTGAGTTCAACACGCAGCAAGTTTCTAGAAAAGTTGAGTCTTGTTGGGCGCCACGTGGTTTTTCACAACTCCAAAAGATACCACGAAACTTTTTAATGACAAAAAAAGAAGGAAATAGAACAAGAACTTCGCAATCTCAAGTAACTAAAATTTATTAATTTAACGTGCTTCATAAATAATACGTTTACTATTCAATTCAACCTAATAATCTAGAGTATTTCACAAAAAAAATAAATGCGGCACTAGGAAAAAATCTGCACACAAAATTTTATTAAATATATATACTTAGCTCAAAACTCAGCATGAAGATCTTGTCCTCCTTATATATAAACTTCGCTTCTCCAAAAATTCCAACAGAAAAGAAAAAAAACAGGATCTTATTTTCGCCACTCAAAAAAGAAAAAAACACAACTTGATCCCCTTTTACTAAAGTGAAGAGTGACCTATCGCCACTACAGGAAGCAGTCCTCAAAAAAAGTATCATGGCCGCAATAACCTTCAGCCCACTGAACTTCATGGCGTTTTCCATGCTAGCAGTGCCTGAGTTAGCGCCAACGATTCAATATTCAAATTTTGAATATTCTATTCATAATACCGACCAGCTCCTGGCAACAGATTAGAGTACACTTCATGCACTTAAGATTTTGTTATTTTGAAGCAGTTAGTAATTTGCCTACTACTTTATGTTTACGTTGTGGGAATTACTGGACAAGATTTCATTTCAATAAACATAATCCCGAACTAAATCATATCGATTAATCTTCATGCTGAACGAGCTAGTACAGTACTAGTAAAAATTATGAATATGTATATTTATATCTGGTTTTAAATTCCTAGGTCTAAGATCTAACCAAAAGTCTCTGCAAGTTCCAACTACCAAATTTACAGTAACTTAAATGTGTGTATATGTATGTGTGTGTTGAATGTAATCCTAGTAATTTTCTGTTTAGGGCCCTTTATATGTATAACATGTTAGTCCATTCGGCGTGAATCCGTGACTGCGTAGGTGTGTATAAGTGTGAGTGTATGTTTGTGCGTGTTTGTTTATCCCTGTTTCCATACTTTACTTATCCAATTCTTAATATCCAATAAAACCTAAAAGAAAAAAAAATCACCGCAGAATCAATTGATACTAGAAAAGTTGATGAACACGACGAACACATAACAATAAATTCATTGGAAGCTGATATAATTTTTACTATCGAAAAAGAGATAAATGGAAAAATCAATTTTCTGGATTTGACAATTAATAGACCATCAAATAGGTTTGACTTTGATATTTATAGGAAGCCATCCTTTTCGGATTCTATCATCCCAGCTAGTTCCAATTAGCCGGTTAACGTTAAACATTCGGCTTTCCACTCAATGATTCATAGATTGTTCAATATACCACTGTCCACAATATCATTTAATAAAGAACTAGACACTATCAAATTAATTGCTGTTAAGAATGGTTATAGTACAATGTTGATTGATAAGCTTGTAAGTAACAAAAATAAGAAAATTATGCTAAAAAGCATCACAGCGTTAACACCCTTAAGTAGCGACAATAGGGGCAGTTATGTTAAGTTACCATTTATAGGAAAAATGTCTTATGAACTAGCCAAAATTATAAAACTAAACAGGGAAGTGAATATAGCCGTTTATAATAAGAATATTGTGAAAAACAAATTATTGAATGCGAAAGAAAAGATCAATACTTTAGAAAAATCAGGCGTATATGAGATAAAATGTAATAATTGTGATTCCATTTATATTGGACAAACTGGGAGCAATTTTAGTACTAGGTTTCAAGAACATATTCCTACATTTTAGAATCAAAAAACATATTCAACCATGGCAAGACATTTAACAGAAGATAGACAAAAATGTACTATAGATAATTTAAACATTCTACACGTTGAAAATAAAGGTAAAAGATTAGATCTCCTAGAAAACTTTGAAATTGTAAAAGCTAAAGCAGTAGGCAAAAATATTCTTAATGAGCAGATAGATTTTCCAGTACCTCCAGTTTTAAAGACATTGTATTAGGTTTGTCAGCTTAGATCATTTAAAGCTAGGCTCGATCATATCACGTTGGCATTTAGTAGCAACAGAGATCTCTCTGAAGATGGTCGAATAGACCGAAACTCGTACGTGTTAGAGTTTTTATTTTTATTTTAACAAAAATTTTTTTTTGTGAAACTAAAGTATTGTTTTGCTACTCAATTTAAACCTTGTCTCGAATTTACGAACGAATGATCATTGATCTTTCCTGTCGTAGCGTAACTTTTAATTAACTGGGGCGAGAACCATTAGGATTTGAGCCTATTAAGAAAATGGAAGACTTCACTCATACATATGTGTATTGGCTCTTGTGCACATCCACATGGGAGTTGCAAAACAGATATCTGTGAAGTTGGAATGGATGTGAAGAAACATCAATTATGCAGACTTTGTTCTTAAAATCTCCAGAAAGAACAGCGCAGAACTGGCTGCTCGGGAAATTGGTTTGACCACTGATATTTAACCAATCTTTTTTTTTATTTAATTTTAAATTTTCTGGTAATTTTCTTTAAGTTTTTAGAGAAGGGGTTGAGTTTTACTCTTTCAAACCCCATGTAAATTATACAGGCAATTCCTCAATCTAACGCATTAAGCAGAGAATTAAAATACAAGTACCGAAGTACGGTGAATTTGTTGCCTTAAAGGCGAAAATCAAAAGTTCATGAAGAAATTTTGAGAGTGTATTGTGTGTTTCAATCAGCAGTATAGTGCGATCTCAGCAGGACTGCCTGCTGTCTATACTACAATGAACTCAAACGCTGATGGTAGATCATATTAAAGATTTTTTTTTAAATCCAACTATGAATCATTTTCAGGAAAATGGATTGTCTTCACAATTAAAAATATTTTGGGAGACCGCCCTGTACTGCTGATCGAAACACACACTATGCTCTCAAAACTTTATCATGAAATTTTGATTTTCAGCTTTAATCCAACGAACTGAAAGTACCTTGGTACTTGTCGTTTAATTCTTTAAGTTTTTTTGAGTGACCATAACCAATTGAAATTGATCGAAATTTATTTTCATTATACAGCAATACACAATTTTGAACTTCTTTCAAATCTGTCTACAAAAATCAAACAAACTTCAGGTCGATGAAGTTCAATGAGGGTAAGAGGCCAGAGGCGTTATTACAATACACAAGTTTATCTTTTTACTCTACGGTTCAATAGGAGTTTGTTGAGTATCAAACTTTTCAATATATTATCGAAAAGATGATCAGGCAAGTAAGTAAACCCTGGCATTGATAAATTTTCACTATGCAGTATTGGTGACTTTGCCGGTTTGAATCAATATTACCAAACAAAATTTTTTAAACCAATCTATACCTTTCACATTTACAACACAAAAATAGCAATAATTTTGATGATTTTTTGGTTACCTCAATGTAATTCCTACTAAAAAAAAAACAAGTCCTTTCCGGTCGAGAACGTCAGGCAATAAAAGACGAGGACTACATATGAAAAATTTGAAAAACTTTTGCAATATTTTCACAACTACAAAAAGTGAGAAATAATAATTATTGTTAATTTTTTAATTAAATTTTGCTAAGTTTGCGGACCTTGTTTGAGGTTTCTAACTTCCAAGATTGTAACGAATAACGATCTGAACCTTGTGCAACCCAATCCAGAACCTTTTTTTTTTATGGCATCGAAATAAGCAATTGTTGCTCTATCAACAAAAATTTTGAAATTAATGTCAAATTTTATTCGACACCCAGTTTTTGTCTGTTGATCAAGTTGTATGCCGAAATATACCACATATTCTTGTTTTACGATTTCACTTATGTTTTGTGTTTGGCTTCGTACACTATGACGTTGGCTGGCTCGGGGTCCAAATGACAACAGCTGATTTTAGTTCAATTTCTTGCTTTATTGCTTACATCCCTAAAATAAGTGTAAAATATTTAAAGTTGGTTTTAAATGACTAAATCTAGCTGAGAATTACGATGGGATAGCTTTCTATTGCACACGTACTGACTAGTGGCTTCCGTTGCTCACGTACTACAACTAGTTATCCGTTTATCACTTAATGGCAAGAGCAGGGTGGCTTTCCGTTGCACACGTACTATCCAGTTCAAATTCTAAAATATTTTAATCAGATGGTCAGGTGGGAGGTTGACAGTCAGGTGAGAGTTTAACGGTCCTCTGGTGAATCTCCATTGCCCTATATATAATATTGATTCAAAAAGTAACTATGAATCATAGGCGACGGAAAATTTCCTGAAGAATTCCTGTTGCAACACAATATTTTCTACAAATGTATATAATAAACATATATTTTTAATTAAATGGCGAGAATCATATTTATCAAATAGGATTCAGCTGATTGTTTTTAGGTAGGCTGCCTTGCGTGAAATACCTATATGTTACGGTGTTTTACATGAATCTACATATACGTGAAACTGCATATATATATATACAGAGGAAATTTAGTCGCTTCGCAATTAGACTTCCATGGAATAATTCTTGAGTGCTTCCACTTTATGAACAATGATTAAATCTTCTTTAGCTAACTACGGTCACCAGAAGAAGTGAAGTAACTAAAGTAGTCTTTATGTTTCGAATAATTACAGGTGCCGTAGCCCCTCCTGAACTCTTATCTAAAATTAACTTTAATATTTAATAATCGCCCACGAGCAAGCAAAAAAGTGAGCAAAAAATGTTTTTTAAGTCTTCGTTATGGAATAAGGTGGTCAACAAAATCCAATTAAATCCAGAAGTTAAAGCGTAATCTGGCGAAGAAATAAAAGAAAGTCGAGTCAGAAAGAAAAGGAAGAAAAACTAGATTGAAAAGTGGCAAAAACAAGTTTATGTGGGAAATACCTTTCTTCATACAGTAAATGGGAACAAGATAAGTATTTTTGCGTTCAAATTACGTGATTCCGTCAGCGTGATCCTGTCCACGGAGCGCCTGTCAAAATAAAGAATAATAATCAATTATAATCCTTTCTTTTATAAATTATATTGAAGAATCTTAAAGGTTTAAGGAGGTATTAAGGAACTACTAAACTATCAACAGTGTAATTTCGGAGCGTCATCCGGTTCGCGGAGCGTCTGAACTTGTGAAAAATTGCATTTCGCGTCAATGTTAGAAAGCCATGAACATTCATCGAAAATGACTAGCACATATCTCTTACGTCATTTTAACAGCGTAATCCAATTGCAGAAGCACCTGAACTCCCATAGATATACTCAAAGGTATTATTTATTATTATATCGAAATATATCCAATGAACTTTTCTAGAGCACCTCTGTCACAGGAGCACCTGAAGTCCCATCAATATTTTTGATTCGCCGGATTCATTGGAAAGATAGTTAACATCATGACTTGAAGTTAAACCTAGTTAAATAACTTAATCCGTTAAAATAACAAGTTTGTACACAATAAATTTTTTTGGACTAGATTTCATTAAAATGCAACTAGATTGGACCCGCTAATTTTTCTAGTTCAAAATCTAGTTAAAATATCTTAACTGGCAATCTAGTTGGTTATATTTTAACTGATTTTTCCGATTAGGTTAATAACATTCTAGATAATTTAAATATAATTTCACTAGATTTCTTTAACTGCATTCCCAGTTTCTTTAATGGGAACGTTTTTCGTCTAACTATGAATCATAGGCGACGGAAAATTTCCTGAAGAATTCCTGTTGCAACACAATATTTTCTACAAATGTATATAATAAACATATATTTTTAATTAAATGGCGAGAATCATATTTATCAAATAGGATTCAGCTGATTGTTTTTAGGTAGGCTGCCTTGCGTGAAATACCTATATGTTACGGTGTTTTACATGAATCTACATATACGTGAAACTGCATATATATATATACAGAGGAAATTTAGTCGCTTCGCAATTAGACTTCCATGGAATAATTCTTGAGTGCTTCCACTTTATGAACAATGATTAAATCTTCTTTAGCTAACTACGGTCACCAGAAGAAGTGAAGTAACTAAAGTAGTCTTTATGTTTCGAATAATTACAGGTGCCGTAGTCCCTCCTGAACTCTTATCTAAAATTAACTTTAATATTTAATAATCGCCCACGAACTTTGATAAATGACTCGTATACCCGGTTACATCGTACCTCATCATCGTACAAACTTTGTTAAGAGCCTTCAATGACCACTCAGTTCTAATTGATCTTGACTTAACTCCGACAAAGTTGAAAAGTCTGCTTTTAGAATTAAATTAATTTCTTGTATTTTGTATATATTTTCATTTTTTAATATTTATGTTTATTTAGAGTGGCTGGAAGCTTTTTCCAAACCTCTTTAGTGTGTCTGCTATTAAAACCTTACCACTTGTGGAGGGACAGTAACAGCCTTGTAGCAGTAAGTAAACAAGCAGAGCTTTGTATGAAAGTGTTTATTTCCTTTCTAACAATAATCTTGCAAATTGCTATGGCTTATATACAAATTTTGCCTTTCTAGAATTTAATTTTATTTTCATATTTTCCCACAAAATATTTTCTCACAAGATTATGCTTACTTTTCAAAAATTAAACTTCGCAAATTTTGCCCATGCATGCACATGAAAGATTCATGTTACAGATTTGGTTTTAAATATATGATAAAAAAAATATTTTTCATATGAATGAAAATTTGTCTATACAAGGATTTCATGTCAAAGATAATGTCAGCTTGAGAATGAAATTTGTTATGGTCGCAGGTATAAATGTAACACTGTTATAGTGATGACACCTACCAACCGAGCTGCAAGCGGAACACCCACGTGTCATTTGAGAAGAATGGGGAATTCGGTCGATGCGAGATGCCGTATAAAAGACAGTCGGCGATTAAGTGTGCGATGTGCGAAAAGGCGGAGGTGAAGTTAAAACGAGATTAAAAAAAAAAGAGATTGAGTGAGCAAAAAATGTTTTTTAAGTCTTCGTTATGGAATAAGGTGGTCAACAAAATCCAATTAAATCCAGAAGTTAAAGCGTAATCTGGCGAAGAAATAAAAGAAAGTCGAGTCAGAAAGAAAAGGAAGAAAAACTAGATTGAAAAGTGGCAAAAACAAGTTTATGTGGGAAATACCTTTCTTCATACAGTAAATGGGAACAAGATAAGTATTTTTGCGTTCAAATTACGTGATTCCGTCAGCGTGATCCTGTCCACGGAGCGCCTGTCAAAATAAAGAATAATAATCAATTATAATCCTTTCTTTTATAAATTATATTGAAGAATCTTAAAGGTTTAAGGAGGTATTAAGGAACTACTAAACTATCAACAGTGTAATTTCGGAGCGTCATCCGGTTCGCGGAGCGTCTGAACTTGTGAAAAATTGCATTTCGCGTCAATGTTAGAAAGCCATGAACATTCATCGAAAATGACTAGCACATATCTCTTACGTCATTTTAACAGCGTAATCCAATTGCAGAAGCACCTGAACTCCCATAGATATACTCAAAGGTATTATTTATTATTATATCGAAATATATCCAATGAACTTTTCTAGAGCACCTCTGTCACAGGAGCACCTGAAGTCCCATCAATATTTTTGATTCGCCGGATTCATTGGAAAGATAGTTAACATCATGACTTGAAGTTAAACCTAGTTAAATAACTTAATCCGTTAAAATAACACGTTTGTACACAATAAATTTTTTTGGACTAGATTTCATTAAAATGCAACTAGATTGGACCCGCTAATTTTTCTAGTTCAAAATCTAGTTAAAATATCTTAACTGGCAATCTAGTTGGTTATATTTTAACTGATTTTTCCGATTAGGTTAATAACATTCTAGATAATTTAAATATAATTTCACTAGATTTCTTTAACTGCATTCCCAGTTTCTTTAATGGGAACGTTTTTCGTCTAACTACTTTTCATTCTTAAAATATTTTAACTGGAATTGTAGTTGAAATTATTTCATTCTGGAAATTTGAAATAAAATTTTGGCTAGTGTTCCTCAACTGGATTTCCAGTTCTTGAAATGGGAAAGTTCGTTCATCTACCTAATTTCTGGTCAAAATATTTTAACTGAAATTCCAGTTGAAATTATTTCAAATGGAATTTCGGCTAGTGTTGCTCAACTAGATTTTCAGTACTTCTAGTCGGAAAATTCGTGCATGTAAAAAAATCTAAATCAATTCTCAATTGCTCCTATAAGGAAATTAAAGGAAATTAGATTTATAATACATATAAGCAAAGTTTGTGAGTGAAATCAATATTCATTAAGCAATAAATTCGCTTTCACAGACTATATAGGCTTTTTAAAGCTGGAGATAAATTAACTAAGCTATCCAATATATTTAATAGCCAAAGAACATTTTTGATACAGCTAACTAAATTGCATCAGGTACCAGCCGTAGTCAAGCCAAATTATATCCGGAATAATTGAATAGCCCAGCTATCCACTACTTCACCGCATCCGGATGATTCCTCTCAATCGTTTCTAAATAAAATTCTACGGAATTCATCACTACGAAATTGCAGTATGTGTATGAGAACATCGGAAAAATGTTAAAAAAGACCTTTTTGCGAATCCGGTACAACTTCGATCGAATACGTCATGAGGTATTAATCTGAGAGGAAGTCGCACTGTGTCGCCACCACTGTAGAAAGCACTGCAGTGATTTGACAATCAATTTTTGAAAATTTCATATATAAATTTTTTGCATTGAGGATTTATTATTTTGAGAAAAACTCTACCAATTTTTCTTCTAATGTCATTTTAAAATTAATTAATTAATTTAAAATTGAACACTTCCTCTATTCTGAGCTATTTAACAAATGTCAACTGATGTGCAGTTTTCTAAATTAACCTAAACGATGCAGTGCAATGCACTGCAGTGTATTGTGAATTGCCACATGATATTACATGAGCTTAAGTACCATAACAAATTATGTATTTCTTAAGTAATCATTTTCTTTCTTGCTGAGGACCTTAACAATTTATTTATTTTTTGTTTTGCTTTTGTATTGTACGTTTTAGTTCACTCTTTTCTCTGTTTAATTTGAAATTTTTATATTATTTCGTTTTCACGTTGTGTTAATTTATTATAATTTATCATGCTTATTTAAATCTTGACATTTTTATTTTACATTTTCGTCTATTTTTTGGCAGGTGGAATAATTTCGTCCTGTTGGCTCTGCTTAAATATTTAAATGAAATAGAGCTGTTAACATAAAGTAGTTTTCTTTAATAATCCATAGCTCCGGAAATAACTAATAGAATTTAAAGATTTTAGTATCATTTTAAAGCGAATGAACTTAAGTTTGCTTCTGTCTTTTACGTGGTAAATCGCTTAAATTACGTAAATGAAACAAAACAAAAAACAAAATATTCCTTACACAAATATCTTATTATTAGGTTTAGTTGTTCTGTTATACATTTACAAAGTATTAGATACATGGATGATTCTAAGTAAAACAAAAATAGTGAAACAAAAACAATTGGAATTTGAATTTAACTCTCTCTGGGTGGTAAAACTATACAAAAACTATTATAAGCCGAATTCCACAAAATATATGTAGCAGATGCAATATAAAAATTGAGAGCCCAACATTTTCTTCGAAAACTGCTATTGTGATGAAGTGATATTTTTTATTGGCCAATTTCTTATACTGGATATTCGGGGATGATTCCCAGCTTGCTGCACTGAAATTTTGATGTGTAGAATTTTTAATTTTAATTTTATTATTGACCTTAGTTGTATCGCAACTATAATGTGCATAACTCACGTATGCTTGTTGATTTCAAATAAGTTGCTGCTGTTTACTATCCTTTTGCCATCCACACCTCGTTTAACCTCTATGATAAAGAACTTTTGCAACGTTTGCATATAAAAACTTTCACAATTTGGAGCAATCGTTGCCTGATTAATTAAAATTTGAACAATTTAATGCGTTTTACCAAACTTTTTGATACGATTTTTATTAATTTAAATTTCGTGGCGTTTATATGCCTCCGAACAATACGAAACTCATGACTATTTTTTTCTTTCACCTCTTTCACTCTTTTTCTCCAATGCGTTCCTGACTTCGTATTTTTTGTTTGCTTTACAGATGCGACGGTCTACAGAGTACAAAGTCTGTGCAATAAGAAATGTCAGATTATGTCCAAAAAAAATATTTTTTTTGTGATGTTTGGAAAAGTTAAAGTGTAATTTAATTTAGAATGAAAATTTCGAAACAGTTTACTATAACAGACAGTGAAAACGCTGACTGTTCCTATTAAAAATATGGAAAAATGTTCCATAAAAGTTTGCTACTTTGTGGAAAAATTGTTGACACAATTCAAACAACCATAATTTCCTTAGATGATTGTAAAAAATTTTATGACAATATGATAATTGTTTTTAAAATAAAAATATATTATGTATGGTAAGTATAGATACTAATTGTGCATAAATGTGGCAGCTGCAATTCAAAAAGTGGAAAACTTACCCCGTTCAACTATATCAACCGGCAAATAAGTATTTCCATTTTACCGCATAAAAAACCTGTAATAAAATCTTTGGGGTAAAATATCCAAAGAAGTGATTGAGATTATGATATGCTACATTAATTTTTGATTTTTCATGTTTCTAAAAGTTTTTACCCATTCATTTTATAGGTTAGGTTAGGTTAGAGTGGTGGCCATCATAATAAAGTTTCTTATCAGCCACACTTAGCCCATCTATGTTCCATTGTGATGCCACTATATTGGAACTTTGCCTGGAAAAGATATTTAAGAGCTGGGGGTGCGATGAAACTAGCCACAAGAATTAATGAACCTTACCGGGTCCTCCAACTCTTTGTCTGCTAGTTCCCTCAGTTCGCAGAAAAAGTAGCTACCAATCGCTAGCAAGATAAGGGCATTAGCACATCAGATGCTGAACATTTTGAATCTCTTTCTCGTCGATGCAGCTTCTGCAGAAGTTATTGCATGGAGATTGCTTGGTCTGCATGCTTGCCAAAGAGGCAGTGTCCCGTAATAACTGCAGTAAGATTATGCACATCATTCCGGTTCCTACAAAAAATTTTGTCTTCATGCGAAAAACCTCGGGCCAAAGCTGTCTTAAAATCGCACATGAAGTCAGTTCTAACCATCTGCGATTTGCTAGCTTGCAGGCCAGAAAATCTAGAATCCTCTTCACTGATTTTTTGAGGGGCCGATCTACGGGCTCCTCTGCTAGACATATTTTCATAGCGGAGCGCTTTCTGGCCAGGGTATCCGCTGCTTCGTTTTCAGGTATGTCAGTGTGACCAGGCACCCGGCAGGGATTAATTCTGTGCTTAACACCCAGTCTCCCGGGCACACAAAGACACCGTTGCACTAGGCGCGATCTAATGATGCTTGAGTCCAAAGCTTTGAATGCAGCTTGACTGTCAATACAAATCCTGATGACACGATAGCTAGGTACATCATAAGTTCACTCATCTGATAAAAACTATTCTTTTGGAAACAAAACTATTTAATTTCTTTTTTTTACAACTGGCTTGGTGATATAGTTTTTGCGTGATAACACTGCACATATAAACATTTTCTATTAATTCATTTTACGAAAGCAGTAATAGTTCATATAAATCTCAAATCACAAAAGACCACAACTTGTCTAATTCAGAATACTTGAAAATTTATTTTATAAAAATACTCTCTTATTTGAAAACTCCACAGTTTGGCAAATGACACTCAACATGGCGCATATCCGAAATTAGTACGGATATCTTCTTAGAATATAGAGACAACAGGAAGTGTTGATACCTGTAAAATTCGTGTGCATTTGCGTGGATTTTTTCAGGGTATCGTAAAGTAGGTCAGCATTATATTGAAGAAAGAGACAATTCCTAATTTTCAATAATTTGAATCTGGTGAAAATATAAGTGGGAAATCATTTTTTGAGCAAGTATAGTTATAAAATATTATTTGGTGTACTTAACACACATTTTCATATTAAATTAAATTGAAATTAATAACAAAAACGATGAAATATTTGTTTAATGAAGATTTGTTTACGTTTGTGACAGCTGAGAAACTCCCTGGGTATCTTGGCGTAGTGACAGCGACTAAGAGCATTTTAGGTGGGAGCAACTGCAGTATTTTCAAGCATATACCTTATTGCCCCGCTCTCTATATTGAATCTACTACACGGCTGTACTGAGCTTTCACTACATTGACAACAGATACTAACACAACCAGAATTTGACTACGCCAAATTTGGCTCATCACACTTCCTGTACTCTCTATATTCTTAGGAGACCTTGTATTCTGCAGACTGTATAGGGCTGCCAGCTGTCAATTAGCTCCCTGCCCCTTCTGTGGCTAGATTTCCAGGTGAATTAGTTTAGAGTTCGTCACCATAAGTAACAATAACTGTAAGAATGGTGGACAAATGTAATGAGGCCGATTTTAGCGGCAATCACAGATATTTTACATTTCGAAATCCTTAAAAATTCTTTTAGCCAGGTCCGTGTATAGAATTTTCAAGGGGAAGACCGGGGGGGACTACCGCTCAATGACAAATTTGTATTCTTTCTTTCAGAAAAAGTTCAGAGAATTGCACCGATTTCTATGCTTATCTCACGATATATGTTTAGAAAACCGAATCCATTCAAAAGATCTTTTCACATTGTGGGCCTGAAATAAATTTTGAGACGACGCATAGTGGAAAATGAACGCTCATTCAGATTTGTGGTCACAGGTTCAAAAATTTGTGGACATCTGAGAAGGAGTGGAAAAAACACTGTTATAATCGAAAATCTTTAAAAAAGAAATTTCTATGTAAAAGAGTGGGTTTCGTATCGGCAAGAATCGTATTACTCATCAGTATGGCTTAGTTTCTGCCTGCCATATACACCGAATGAATTAATGTCATAGAAAAACTCTCAATTTGAGAATGAATCCTTACTGCAGAGATATCAAAAAGGTCGAGAAAATTGTTAACTGTGTTATCTGGAATTCAGCGCCGCCAAATATTAACTCCATTTATCCATACTTCAAATAAATTGTTGTGTAAAATTGAAGTGCACACGCTGTCTAATTTAAAGTTTTCATTCGCTCCGGAAAATAATGTTTGAAAAAACTGTCTTCTCCTCTAGATTAGTAATGAACGGATCAATGCATTGTCTCAAGGTCGACAGATGTTAAAAATCTTCAATTGTGTCAGTCATTGCATTGCACCGTTTGATTAATGGTTAATACAGAAATGTCTTATGGTTTTACGTGAGCACCTGCTAGTTATAGCTTAATCTCACGGCACCATAATGCACGGATTAGTAGACAAGCGACAATCAACGCCCTCAAGAGGCAGAATATATTATATTCTGTTTCAAGAGTACCAGTTTATGTCAGTGCATGCTTGACATTGGACTTACTGGTCGAAGCGAGACCTATCTAAAATCTCTTCCGATCTGTGGGTCACGGCACCCGGTTGATTTAGCGCAACTCCACGCCGAGAGCCAATCCTCTAAGCATACAATAACAAGCGACCATCCTTCAAATTCACGGACGCAGTATGCAATTTTGTCAAAAGAACAAACTACTCTGTTTAGAGAAGAATGTTCGCCTAGTCATGCAGACTCAGACAATCTCTCCCTGCCCGCATATGGGCTACCACAACCACTACGATGCTCCCACAAGGGGGCCTTCCCAATGATGAGGCAAATATTGCTACTAAATGCAGCTCTATTTGGGGCTCCTCATTCCCGTAGTACCAAGTTAGCCAATGTCGGGCCGCCCATTTGGTATGGCTTTCGTAAAGCATGATCAACGGACCATGAATACTCCCAGTTTCATATCTTCATGCAAGATATGCTTTTTTAAACGGTACTGGTAACTCCGTTCGGGCCTAGATCTTATTAGCAACGTCTAAAAGAATTGTACTTGGCCAATTGGCATCTAACTTTATTCTGTTCGGAGGACTCCGAGCCCTCTCAACTTAGATTTCTTATAACTTTATTTACTTTCACTCTGAGCGCTTTGAACGTGTATCTTTTATTATTACTCGGAGTGCTCAAACAAATCGTAGGTAGACATTTGAGCAATCCGTCAGTATTACCAATAGTGCGCGAAAACATTTTGTTGAAAATGTGATGCTTTCTTAATTTCCATATTTCCTTCCGTTCCTTCATCCCTTATTTATTTTTATAACTTTATTATTATTTATTTATTTTTATAAGGAATCTTGTATTATCAATAGATATTTTACAAATCACAATCCACATAGCACAATTTGTCCGTGGTATGTTAGTGGCAAATTTCGTTAAGACAAATAAATTATCCGTGGGAAATTCAGTCCGGTCCGAATTAACAATTTAGGTTATCCCTGGAAGTAACGAATGTCAGGGGTTCAGATGTCCCTGGTACATAACATGCCCTTCCCAGAGAATTTCCTGTGGTTGTACTTAGGCACGGTTAACATATTCAATAATGTAAAATTCCTTCCGCAAGCGTACTTAGGATGTCTTACGGATCTCCCACTTTGTTTTCAGGATGTGCAGGGAAATATCTGTTTGAGATTTTCTGGGATTTTAGATTTTTTTTTTTATATGGGCATTTTTACAAAAAAAAATTGTTGGAGAGTACTTATACTGGGTGTCCGCCGGGAAGGTATACTACTTTGTTTTGCCGTCATTTTGGTAAACATTAGTCTTGACAGTTCATATTTGGCAGTCGTGAAGTAGGCACGTGGCAAATTTATTATGGAAAAATATTCGATAACACAACGTGTTTTAATCGTTAAAACATTTTATCAAAATCAATCATCGATTACTGTGACGATGAGAAAGTTACGTGAAATTTTTGGGAGAAACAACGTGCCAACTAAACGCACTATTTATCGTGTAGTGAATGATTTCGAAGAAAGAGGGTCTGTAGGTGATAGGCCCAAGCATGGACCACAACGTACTGCAAGATCGGCTGAAAACATTACTGCTGCTCAAGAAAGCGTTCAAAACAATCCATCAACCTCAATTCGACGCCGTGCTCAGGAGCTTGGTCTTCAAAGAACAACTTTGGCCACAATTTTGTACAAGGATTTGCATTTGTTTCCATTTAAGATTCAGTTGACACAAGAGCTTCTTCCACAAGACCATTTACGCCGCCGTACATATGCCAATAGGATGTTACAGCTCGCCCATGACAACCCCGATTTTCATGAAAAAATCATAATGAGTGACAAGGCACATTTTCATTTGAATGGATATGTGAATTAACAGAATAGTTGGTTCTGGGCAGTGGAAAACCATCAAATTATTCATCAGTCAACTTTGCATCCATTAAAAGTGACAGTCTGGTGTGCAATTTGGTCAGGAGGTGAAAACGGCGTAACGGTAACTGTGAATGGGGAGCGATATCGTGATATGACTGAAAACTTTTTAACGCCACAACTGCATGCTTTGGGCTTGATTAACATGTGGTATCAACAAGACAGTGCCACATCGCATACAGCCAGGATTACAATGGAATTACTGCGAGACCTCTTTCCACAACAAGTTATTTCAAGAAATGGTGATGTTGATTAGCCTCCACGGTCGCCTGATTTGACTGCTCCGGACTTCTTTTTGTGGGGATATCTGAAAAGCAAGGTTTATGCAAACAAACCAGAAACACTTGAGCAACTCAAACAAAATATTCGTGATGAAATTAATGAAATACCGCGTGAAATGTGTGAGAATGTAATGAAAAATGTGCACAAAAGGGCTCACATTTGTGAGGCTAACAGAGGCGGACATTTATCTGATATTGTATTCCATACATAATTGCCGACATTAAATAAAATATTTATCAATATAAGATCCATTCTTTTTCATTTAATCAAAAATTATAAACAAACAAAGTAGTATACCTTCCCGGCGGACACCCGGTATATGCCAAAGACACATGCACAAAAACATAAATACAAAATATTTAACTCCTCCAAATTAGGGCAGGTAACTTTTATGACTTTTAAAGTAATCGTCACAAGTAACCGGTAATTTAAGACTAAAAAACAATCAGTTATTATATAACCGTTCCATTTAAACTTTTATTATAAAAGTTTTTAATAACCGATAATCTTTAACGTATATTTTTCAGTCAAATAATAAAAATCATTTCTTTACTTTTATTTTTCAATTAAACAAAAAAGCATTTTTGTCATTTGTTAAAGAATTTCTCATTTTGTGTATTATTGAAAGTGGAAATATACTCACAGTAAAATTTAAACGGAATGCGGAAGAAGAAATATTGTTAAAAAAGGGTTATGTCTGGAAAATAGGTACGCTTAATGCTGAAAATATTTAATAAATAAGCACTAAAAATTAAAACAATTTTATATTCAAAAAAAAAAATTAATTAAGAATTTTATTCATTATATCTACTCTCCCGATGAAAAAGTATAATTTTCTTCACTGGTGTTTTCAATATTTTCATCTTATGGAAATGTTTTTCTTCGGTAATATACATATTAATTATTATAATAGTTCCATTACATTACACCTATTAAGTGTTCGTTAATAAATTGTTTTTTTTTTTTTTACTTTTGTTACTAAAGACACACAATGTAATCTTAAATGTTTCCCATTTGTGTTCGATCACATTCTGCTTGCAAAGCAAATGATTTTTCCTTGATAATGTTTTCGCGGATCTGCTATGTGCAGTTGCAGTATAAATAACCTTTATATTTTCAATGATGGAGTTTCTGCTAGATTCTGTTTATTAAGAATGAAATTATTTTCTGTATTTTGTAATGTTAATATATCGAATTAGAATTCAGGGGGCCTATTCTTGAATTACGAATGGTTTTTACGAATTCGTTATGGTTGATAACGAATCGAATGCCCCGTTCGTATTCTTGAACCTCACTCATCGTTATAAAGTCGAAGTGGTGAAAATGTTTTTCAACATAACGAGTGTGGTAAGATTAAAACTGTCAATTTAGAAATTAAATATTGTCAACTGTTTTATGTTTTAAAATATAATTTGTAAAAAAAGCCTAGCTTCAATGAAATGCCATTATTGTTTGCGTCTGAAATTGTTGAAGAATCTATGGAAAATAAATCGACGTGATCATTAATCAATTCCTGCACCCTTAATTCATCACTGGATAGGAAAAATTTCGCAGGAGGACCTCCACCAGTGCCATGCAAATGTTTTTTGCCGTCGCAAATTTTCCCTTCACCACACATTTTAAATCCTGCCAACTCTGGAAATTTTCTATTAGCTTTGTTTTGAATATAATATCATTAAAAAAATTAATATGAATTTTCCAGTCCTTTTGCGTAGCGGCTATGGAATTTAATACTGATGTTAGCTTTTGCCGTTGCGTCTTTTGAACTGAAAGAATCATCGTATTTACCAAATTTCAGTTTCGGGGTTTTCTCTAAAAACTCAATTATTTTAGTGTTTTGAGCATATGACATTTTCGTATATCTTTGATCTCCTGTTATCACCCGTAAAATAGCAGCTGATTTACTCTTCGTTTGACATAACGAATGGTTGAACCCACTCGTTAAATAACGAAGGGTTTGCGTTCGGTATATAACAAATGCGGATTACAAGAATATCTGGCATGCGTCTGTCTGTATTGATTACACGACTTGCTAGTATTTATCTGGTAAAATGTTGCTTTTATCTGGCAAACACAACTGAAACTAATGAGAAGTTCACTGCTCAAAAATGACTTCTAGTGGATGACTTCTAGTGGATGTTGTTCGATTTCGGTGATCAAGCGCATTGTTTCACCATTGGTCCTTATTGACTCCTGTTTTCTTCTCCTCTTCGCCTTGTTTTCATCTGATATTTTGTTAATATGTATATTTATGCTATTTATGTACTGTATACTCCTGGTAAATAGTATAATATCTTAATATATAAAAATTACATGTCACTGTGTTTGTACACGCTAATCTCCGAACCGTCCAACCGATTTCAATGAAATTTTACGAATGTGTTTGGTTGGTTCCAATTTGAAAGCTAGGATAGTTTTGAATACGACAGATGGCGCTGTTGTCGAGATCTAAAAAACTGCCTTATCATAACGGGTCGACGTGGAGAGCTCAAAGTTTGTACAGGGCATTTTAATCAGAATATATATTTAAGTTCAGAAATGAGACAAATCGGGCAATTCCTTCGTAGGATTGCCATACAAAAATCTCGTTTTTAACTCTGAGAACGCGTCAGCGTGGAGAACTAAAATTTTGTGCACGGCGTTTTCATGGAAAATGCAAATGCAGTTTAAAAATGTGACCAATCGGGCAACTCCTTCGTTGGGTTGCCATACAAAAGTTTCATATTTTACTATATATTTAAGCACTGCCTAAGAACGCGTCTACGTAGAGAGCTACACATATGAATATATGCACTCAAATCAACGCACGCACACACACACACACACCACAGAGTGAAACCCTAGAATACGGAATCGCGCGATCGAGTCATTTGCAATAATGAAAGATAAAAACTTTAAACGCAATTTCACATAAGTAAAGAGTGTGATTATATGAATGGGAAAGTTACATTTCAAAATTATTTCCCACACTTCAATTTGCAGTCAAATGCATTGGCCACGAGTTTTCTCATAAAATGAGCACAACACATATGCGTTGGAAACATGTTTTCGTATATAGAAAATTCGGTGTCGCTCAACACAATGTCAGCCACCCATGCAAACAAGGTAATTTGCTTGATATTCCATGATACATATTATCTATAGAAGAGGCCCCAACACAATTGTACTCGCAACGGGAAATCGAATAAAAGCCTATAAGAAATCTTCAATACAAATAAACTAGTCACGGTTTCTTAATAAAATCTAACTAACACCATTAAAAATGCCATGAGATGGGATTAATCAGCTGTTCAACCAAATATACAAACCAAACATTTGTCTAATATAGTTGCTGTATCGCGTTTTTTTTATATTAATAATAAATAAATAAATAATAAATATTATTAACTAAAAATTATTATTTTTATAAGATAGGTTGCAGTGTGAATGCATGTGAACTTTAGTGAGATATTAAAGCCAGAATGAAACTCGGAAAGTTTTATTTTCTAAATGATAAAAAATTGTGCATTTACTTTGTCATGATAGTTCCACCGTTAATATATTTCTAGCGGTTAGAAGTAAATCTGTTGGTTGCTTTTAAAATTAACGAGCAGATTTTGTCATCATAGGTGCAAGACTTATTTTATAATTTATTGGATATGATTAATCAATTAACAATGAATACCTATCTGATACCTATGAATACCTGTGTGAAATGGTTGCAAGTAATGCATGTGAAGATTAGAGAAAATTAAGTCGGAAAAAAGTGACGAAACTTGGAAAGTTTTATATTTTATAGGGAGTAATGGAAATATAAATCTATCGATTGAATGTAAATCTGTTGGTTGCCTATAAAATTAGAGAGCAATTGCAAATTTGCCTTTCCTCGAATATTTTATCAACAGCAACATGACTTAATGCCTACTTTTAGGCAATAATTTGAAGAAAATATTATAAATGTTACTTGATGTTTCTCTATACATCATATAGGAATATATGTAGGTATGTTACTTAAGTGGTGTCCTGCATTCTGCAAATCTTGAGAATTTCCGTTAAGAGAGGAATAAATTTGGCGGCAAACATGAGATTAACCCGCAATTATTTGGAAGAAAACGATTTTCTAAATATGGTAAGTTCAGGATCCAATTCCACACCAAGGACAACCCCAAGTCTGCGACTCGGTATAGGCTCAGATATAGTAATAAAAGATGTAGATATGGACGAGCTTGCGACTGAAACCCCTTGACCTTTGGCAGTGTTCAGTCAGCCGGGCTTTTGTCACTTAATGCTATATTCTTCAAATATTTAATCCAATCTTTGGACTGAGCTGAGGGATCACAAGCCCCACCTGGGTAGTAGACAGTATGATTGGGTATAATAGATGTTTTCTCAGACGGATTAAATGTTAGAATAAAATTTGTTATTTGTATCATAAGATATATGTATTACTTTATTACCCTATACTTGTATTCATTTTTCGCGAGTTTACTTTTTCTAGATAAATCTTGCAGATTCTCTGCATATTTTGGCCCTCGAAATCATTATTTTACATCAGTGATCAGTCATTTCTAACTGCCAAACTAAAGGCTGAAACAAATTACACACTTATTACATACCAGTGTAATGGCTATGAGACATGTCCCTTTAGCATACATCAAAGGTCTTTTTTTAGACCTTTACACCACAATTTATATACAACAGTTATTTTTTAATTTTTTTGTGAAATACTAGAAAGTTCTCTGCGTAATCCAAATCCAGCAAATATTAATAAGCCTTTGACTTTTATCTTATCTTTCCGAAATTCTTAGACAATATTAAAAAGATTTAAAAATCTTTGAAACCTATAACAAAAATGAAAAACTACATCAGGCAGATGGCAGGGGATACATGCTGAGGGAGGAAATATTAAAAAAAGCTTATTGCTGTAACACAAACAGAACAAAAGTATGAAAAAGTCCCTCTAGATTTAGATTTTTACAAAATAATATTCCCCAAGTCTACCTGAGGTCCCATTGTATACATAACAATTGCTTGGATATGTCTTAATGTCTTGATCTTGCTAAATATTATATTGTCTAACTCCGTTTGTTCAACGTTATTATCACATGCCTGAAGCGAAGTTATTGGTTCTGTTGATCCTGGCTCTTTTGCCTCGATATTATTGTGAAGGACTTAGGGTGTTACACCGTAACAATGTTGTGGGTGCAGCTGCTCTTAAACTGGTACACCAGAATGTTGTCGGAGTTACAGTGCCTCAAGCAGACTCAATTAAGGCAAAATTACAAGTCTTGGTTCACTGTATCGTAGCAAATAAAAATTCTTATTGAAATTCGCTTTTTATAATGTTACAACAATGTCTAATTAGCTAAATACAAAAATTCACAAATAACTTACCACAAAATTAAAAAATTTCCCTAGCCACAAAGTTCTCACGAGCATTCCTTCAATTATCTCAGCGGTTTCGATTTTCGTCTGGCTTTATCATTTCAGTTAGAATAATTTTGCTGATATGCAAAACGAAATGCAAAAAGATATTCAAGGTGGAATCACGGGAAGATATTAGAATATGGAACTAGGGAAATTCTTGTTGTGATAAGTTAGTAAATGTATGTATATGCATACTATCTAAATTTTTTAAATATTGTGCTAATTACAGATGCGTTTTAAAATTAATGATAAACATGTTCTACAATAACTGTTACTTTTAAATCAATCAAAGCATAATTCAGAACTTTTGTTAGCATTCTCTGATATATTCGTAAACATTCTGAGACATACATATATATCGATGGGATTATCTGCTTTAATTAAAAGATAAATTAGTTGTTCTGTGATTTCTTGTTCGCGTACTCCACGTTTTTTGAATTCTTTCATCATTGAAATTTATCATAAGATTTACATGAAAATCACTCTCCTTATAATCCGTTACGAATTCAACGTGAGTTTTTTTTTTTTCAGGCAAACCGTTCCATTGCTTTTCAAATCATCAAAACGTTTAAATGGAATCATTTTATCGCCTGCAGCTTTTCATTACTAGGTAATTTAAATGCATCTTTCCACCTTGAAATATTTTTCATCGGGTTGGGATCATGACATAAAATATCTTCTAAATCATCGTCTTCATTGATAAAACCATAGGAGATATTCTTGAAATTCATTCGACACCTCCGATCCAATTAGTTCGGATAACATTTCTTTAGACATCCGAAATAGCACAATGGAGAGATTTTATCCCATAGCTTGTTGAATGTGATCTTTAACTGTCTACAATCGAGAAAAATTGAAATAGATCCTGAAAAACTGATTGGATTTGACTTTAATAAATTGTTTGTTGTATAAAATCAACGATGCCCTTCTTGAATAACATTTGCTCCATATATTGCAAAACACATTGCTTAGTGGTATTGTGCAAATTCGCTTTTAAGACCCTGATCAAATACAAATAGAATTAAGCAGCATAACATAAAAATAAAATTGACTTACATTATAATACATGATCATCAAAGGTTGTGGTAACTTTAGAGTAAAAATCTTTACGTAAAAATTAAGATAAAACTTTCACACGGAAGAGGTGATAACTGAAGAAAAGTTACCAGACACTCTAGAATAAATTTTATTAAATATATAATACTTACATATATATAAATCGGAGCTCTTTAACACGATAACACAACAATCAGCTTAATCTCAAAAGCAATATTTTTTACAGCTCAGCTGATTTTATTTCGAAGATCACCACATCATCTTCTTAAATATAAGTAAAAATCTGTAACTGGGTATTTACTAGATTTTCGCAATCCAATAAAATAACAATAGGTTTGTGAGTAAAATCATCAAAACGTTTAAATGGAATCATTTTATCGCCTGCAGCTTTTCATTACTAGGTAATTTAAATGCATCTGTCCACCTTGAAATATTTTTCATCGGGTTGGGATCATGACATAAAATATCTTCTAAATCATCGTCTTCATTGATAAAACCATAGGAGATATTCTTGAAATTCATTCGACAAATAATACTTTTAAATGCCCTTTTCACTTACCCTAACCTGACCACTTTTTTATTAACTAAGAATATTCTTTATAAATGCTAAAAAATTGTAGGTATTTTATTTTATTGATTAATGATTAAACAACAACTTCAAACGAACTCCTTCAAAGTCCATCACCGAAGTGTTGTGGTGAAAATTTATCGTGGACATCGTTAAATATGTATAGCGGGATTCCTGATATAAAGCAGCGAAAACTGACATGTATAACATAGGCTGCTTTATTTTCTATTTCATTTGGGTGAACTTTTCTTGGCAGGGGTGTGACAATTATCTTAATTCCATGTTTCAATTTCGCTTCAAAATTCATATATTTCCAATTCATCAAATTCCAAATACATTTAACGTTATTACTTTTATTAGAAGCCTATCTCCTATAACATCAAGTATTATAAATTAAGCAATTTCTGTCTGCTTATCCATAACTTTCTAACAAAGCAGGAGAGTTCTTTCCTTTAACTCTCAATGGAAAAGAAATAGAATTACTTCCCAATAAATTTATAATTATAAAAGAAAGCAAAGCAAGCCCAAACATATATCATATTTACCTGTTACCTGCAGTACTCTAGTATGTACATAAGTTTCGGAAGAAATATTTCACATGTATGAGATTTTAAAAAATTAAGCAAACAAAAAATCCTGCAATTTTACAGTGCACTCATTTCATTCTCTCTTTGCTTGTTCGCAAATTTTAAAATGGGAGACGACTGATACCTACTGCGCAGCGCATGAATGGTATCTAATTATCAACTGTTTTGATGACAAAAAGCAATTGATGACGTAGTTGCACCTTTCCATTTTTAAAAAATTTCCCCACTTGCGCACTGGCCTGCTTTGACCGCAATAAAATCATGCTAATCCAAAAAATATATAAATTAGATCAAATAAAATAATAATAGCAAAATCAAACTTAATCACAAATACTTCCGTCCGAGGAAAAGCGCCTAAGCCTACAACGTTTTACATAAATTTAAAAAAAAAATAGTTTAACATTTAAGTTTATCACCCTGTAGTACACCGAAAAGTGCAGCATAGACGAAAACCACAAATACGTATTCATCATATTCATTATCCATTTAAAAGCACATACACAAATATTTCCTTTCCGCCATTGAAATTTCAATTCTGTGTCTCAGATAAGAATATTTCCCTGGTGAGAGCCTTTACTGTCTAGTTAATTTCAACTCTTTATTGAAATCATGTCGACAGAATTAATTACTCATCCCAATTACAGATGACAATATTACTCCGCCATAGAATGGATTAATAATATTCTTGTTACCTGCAGGTGCAAGACGCTTGAATACCGGACACCGTGCAAAGCCGCATTTATTACAGTTTCCGTACCATCTTTACCTAGGCATCTCAATCTCATCTCGCGATTCATGCCGATGTAATTTCAGATTGATTCTTAGCCGATTGCTCATTTCATCTGGATCCGATTGTGAGTGAGGAGAAATCACAGCCCATTGATAGGAAAGATGCTGTGTGTTGTGTGTGATGGATTGCTTCGCATTCTGACATTCGATACGTCTGCATAGCGTGACATGTTAATGACCGATTCTCTCGGGGTATCTTATATCTTCCGCGTCTGCAACTCTGCTGGCTCAGTAGATAAGTATTGGAAAATGATGAAGAAGTCTATGAAGAGTAAGGGCAATTACCAGCGAAATATGTCAGTAAATTGTCTCAATTTCTATAGTAGTTAATAACTGCTTGGTGGAAAAGCAATTGTGGAAAATATAAAACGAATTTGTTTCGTTCGACATGGCATGCCAAAGCATGGCGGTGTAAAATTAAATTGCCGGCTTGAGTTTAGAGTTTACTGCTAGATTCAGCGTACATTGAAACATTTTGGAGAGATTTTGTCGAACAAATTATGAAATTATAAGGTCCATTAAAATATAACTGCCGAAAATGTGTAAATCTCATTGATGTTATTTTATAAATGAGCATAAAATTATGGCTTCGTAGCTCTGTTAGGATGTAACCGGGTAAGTGTGGAATGCAGGCTTTCCATAAAATACCCAGGCATTGTGTAGATTTCCTGCCGTTTTTTTTTCCAAAGTATTAAATCTCTCTGATTTTGAATCAAGTTTCACACTACTCCTATAGACATGCAGGACTTAGGTATTACATATATCTAGATATAGTAAAAAAAACTTTACTTAAACTATTAAAGCCTTTATTTTTATACAGTAAATGAATGGGCATAGCTAGGCCTATTTGTTGCAGAAAGATGGACTGCTGCGGTCCGATGTTCCCTCCGGTGTTCCAAGTTCTGCGACCTTCTTTACTACCGCCAAAGTATTTCGTAAGTCACCTCGTTTTTTTCGGCATCAGGAATAGGAACGCGAACTATAGTTCCAAGAGAGGCTGCAAGAAATTTATTATCTGAGTCCATCTTTTTCTTTTACTTGCATTTCCAGATTACTGATTTGCTTTGCAGTCTCTACACTTGTGATCACCAGAAGTCTCTGTAGAGGAAACGCATCAAACGTCTAAAGTTGTTGGATGTTGTTGAGGCACCGATTGATTACCTTATTGATTTTCATTAGTCAAATGATCAGCCGCTCCCATTGTTTCTAAATTTTCTGTTATTTTCTCTGGCTCTTCTTCACTTTGTATTTATTTATTTCATCTTGTGTTATGGAGGAAGATGTGAAACCTGTTATGGTCACATGTAAGCATGAGCGCAGCGCGGCTATTGTCACATGTAAACACAACGTTAGTCTACCATGCGACTGTCCTGACATCGGCGAGTCACTGTCAGTCGAACAACGTACACGATACAACGAGGTAAGAACTAAAGGAGATGCAAATGAGAAAATATCGCGTACCCAATTCTAACACAATGACACTGATATTGTTTGTACATAAGCGCCGTAAAATTTGTACACCTGTACACAATTGTACAACCTATGCGCAATTTTAATCGCTTTTATTTTCATATACTCAAAAGTCTTAACTGAATTTGCAAACGTGAACGTAAAAAAGTTAATAATTTTGAAGAAAAGTTCAGTGGTAAAAAGTTTGTGAGTAATATTTGCTTCGTGCCCCCTACGGTTATTTCACGGGTTTTCCTGCGTCAATGCACCAAGCCCAAAACCATCCAAACCTAAGTATGGATTTGACAGCGAAGACCAAAAATGGCGGAGTGAAACATACACAAATGCAGGGCAATTTTGGGTACGCTCATGTACACGGATCGTACATATGATTGCATCTCCTTTAGTTATTACCTCGTTGACACGATATGAGGGAATCAGTGAATCGGGCAGCGTAAGGTCTGGAACACAATTGCAGCTTTTCAGCGAGCTTTATCCTCAGCTTTCTGCTAAAGCTGACAGAAAAAGCCGAATTGAACACAACTGGCGTTTTTGACATTTGTAACTTTAACTTGTTTATGTTGAGAATATTTATTAAGGAACGACAATAATGCTTCCGATTTTCCAAAATTACGCTAAATGCATACTTTTTTCGATAGTTTTGAGATGTACCAATTATATGTAAAAATAATACTGGTTTTTTTTTATGTCCCACAGTAACTGCTTATTTTTTACTCACTATATAAGTTTTCTTCAATTTTAATATTTTTGGTAGCTGTATACTTCTTAAATGTGTCAACAGAAGCCATTCTCATCTAATATTCGACATTCGCACAGTTGGCAACATTAAAAATTCCCTCAAGTTGGCAGTCATTGGGCTTGAAATTTGCAATTTGATCAAATCTCAAGCCAGGTTGAAGCTGGCAAAAAAGTTAAAGCTCCAATTTTGTTCTTCTACATTGATTTACATTGTCAACAAATCTCAAGCTGGCTGAAAAGCTCCAATTGTGTTTCAGGCCTAAAATGGCGAAAGTATGATAGTCGGTCATTCGATTCGTTGTTGTGTTCTTGGCAGAAGTATGGTTAGATGTCAGGCCCTAAATTAGAGAAGAAAACTTAGAGCAAAGGAAGAAAAAAACCGACAAATAAGTGTAAAAAGTTTTCTTTATTTCGATCAAGACAAACTGAAGGAATATTGTATCGCAAGAAGCAATAATAAGAAAAGGGCCCGCTATAAGTGAACGTGTCCCAACATTAAATTCACGGCTTATCGTAAACTAGCAATCCACCGGGAGGAGCATCAGCAACGAAAAGAAAAATTTGAGATAAATAAAAAGATTCAAAAGGAAGAATTCGGATAAGTATTAGCAATAAATTGATAATAATTAATGTGTAGAAAAGACTGTTCGCCAAGAGGGAGAAACTTAACCGCAAACTCCATACTGAAAAGGGCGCATACTTCTATACACACGTGAATGTCTAGATCAAGTGGTGCTGTCTTAACATAGGAGCGCCTGAAATGGAATGA
Source organism: Dioctria rufipes (assembly GCA_963924295.1). NCBI lineage: Eukaryota > Metazoa > Arthropoda > Insecta > Diptera > Asilidae > Dioctria > Dioctria rufipes. The sequence goes on from OZ002740.1 coordinate 362,097,818, forward strand.
AAATTATTATTATTAGAATTATGTGCTAAAAGTCCGTTAAATTATTATTATATATATATATATATGTAGAAAGAATTATCGTATCGATTTAGACACTTACCATGTGTTGTCCTGTTCCAGGCACACCTGAAAATGGATAGAATTCATTAATTGTCGCCATACGTGCTGAAATATCCGTCGGAGTGTTATTGGAACACATCAGCTGTGTTCAGAACAAGAGATACAAAAGAACGCCTTATATATTTTCATAGAAAGATTTAAATGAAGCGAACAGTACAAATAGTTCGCTTCAATCGACAGAACAATTTGTTCTCTTCAGTATATGGGAGTTCTAGAACAAAGTACACAAAAGAACACAGCTATAATTATGAATTATTACGCGCATTTAGGAATTTACTGAGGACGTCCTTACATAGAAGCAACGCAAAATGAAGGAAACGTGTTACTTTTCGCGATACGGAACTGAACTCCATTCAAATTAGCATTAATATATACGTTTAAGGAATTATTACGCAGTGGTGGATTTACCGGGAAGCAAAGGAAGCAATTGCTTGGGGCCCCGCTTGGACAGGGACCCCTGGAAAATTTTGAAAACACATTCGGAAATTTGAAAAAAAAAGAAGATAAAAAATGCAAAATGAAAAAATCCATGTAAACAATATCGATTATCTATTGTCCCCAAAAGATTTTAAATTAGTTCAAAACTGTATTTCGCGCGTATAGTTGGCGCTTCGATCGCTCGTGTCTTCGTCTGAACAGCTGTAATTCTAAAAGCATCATCGTCTCTAACACACAGAGTAATAGGTAATTATATTGTATCTGAGATTTCAATAACACAAAAAAACTCACTTCAATTTTAAATCAAAACAAGTTCAACGACCAGAATTGTACTATAATTGATTAAAAAATGAAAACACTTTTATTCCAATTGTCAAAAACTCGCTGGAATGCGCACGCGAAGGCTGTGTCAGCCGTTTCGACGAACTGCGATAAAATAGCTGATACTTTACAAAAGATCGCAGGTGATCGTGATCTCGACGGTAACACTCGAAACCAAGCATCAAGTTTAGTAAAGAGTATGGAGCAACTTGAATTCGTTTTCATGATGATTTTTTGGGGATCAGTCCTTCACGAATTTGAAAATGTATCAGCTACTTTACAAAATCCGTCGATTTCTCTTGAAACATGTGCGAACTTGTACACTGCGTTAATTACGTTCGTCGAGAATTATCGTGATGACTTTTCGGATATCGAAACCAAAGCGATGGAGCTTGTTTCTGGTTCTGATTATAAAGCGAGCGCGCAAAGAACAAGACACAGAAAGACACAATGTAACGACGGGCCTGCTCCAGATGCGTTTGAAGACTTGTCTCCGCGTAATAGTTTTCGGATAAAATCATTTCTTCCGATGATCGATTCTTTGACAACCAACTTGCGACAACGTGCTACGGCATACAGTGATATCACGGCTAAATTCTCTTTTCTTGTCAATTTAAATGCGTCGAAGGAGGAAATCACAGAAAGTTTAGAAAGACTGATAGAAGACTATCCAAATGATGTTAACATAAACATTGTGAATGAAATTCAAAATTTTCACATCTATGTGATACAGGTATACGGAAACGAGCCCCGTAAAATATTCGTTGAATTGTACGAAATCATTTTCAAGGATGAACTGTTTTCAGCGTTTCCAAATGTTGAATGCCTCATCAGGCTATTCCTTACACTACCGATAGCTAATAGTACAGGGAAGAGATCGTTCAGCGCATTGAAACGCGTCAAAACTCATCGATGTGCCAAGAAAAAGTAAACGATTTAGGCTTACTGTTTATCGAAAAAGACAAGCTTCAAAAACTTGACTTTGATGATGTCATTCATCAATTTGCGACTGACAAAAGTAGGAAAAAGTTTTAATTTATTTAGTAAATTATAAGTTAACTGAATAATATATTGATTTTGCAAAATTAACTGATTATTTATTATTTCAAAATATTGGGGGGGGGGGTTAATTTTAGAATGAGGGCCCCAAAAAACTGAGGATGCTTGGGGCCCCGTCATAGGTAAATCCGGCACTGTTATTACGTTAGTTTAGAGACTTAACGTGTACTGTCCCTGCATTGGAGCATCCGAAGTGGATAAAATTTACACGTCAGTTCCTATTATTAGTGATACCTGAACAATAGTATCCATCTGGTAGACATTGGACTATCAGATCGAACATATTAAGAATATTTCTAGTGCGGTCTATCCTCCAGAGCCCGTGAAAATAATTGTTACCATCCCCAACGGGAGCTTCTTCATTGAGCGCGGTTGGTTAAAAAAAAAAACATAGGAATGATCATTCTCCAGAAGGCCTTTTAGAGAAGTATTAATCGCGAAGATTTTTGTTTTTAAGTAGGCACGACTGTAAGAAACTCAAGGAAATCACATTGGGTCGGTCCCAATACCGCTATAAACCAAGTGGGAGTGACGTTGACAATCTTCAGTCATTGCCATAAGACCTTCAAGTTATTCACAATATTATTTGCGAATTCCGTTCTATAGCCCGATTTCAAGACTGATGGAACTCCTAAGAGCGTAAATATGTCAAAAAGGGTGCAGGCTACTTCTTTACCGCTCCTAGATTTGAGGTTTGAGTACCACACACTTAGTAAGATGTTCTTCTTCAACTCCCTGTCAGGCTAGGACTGAAAATCTATTAGATTGACCTAACAACGGGAGTTAAATTAGGAAAAATCATAAGCTTCACCATAACTCCTTCCTTGGGTCCTTTATCTTTTTTCTGGTACGGCTCATAAAGATGAATGTAAAGTTCAACGTCATGATAAGCAATATTTTCGTATATTAGATTGAAAATACCTTTAGGATTCTATCCCTTCGCCTTGGCCAATAACCAAATGAGTTTTGTGAATTACGTCGAATACAGTATCAGTATCCGTTAGTACACAAAAGTGAATATTACTCGTTCCTTCTGTAACAGCAAAGATAAGCTTACACGTATTCTGAACAATCATGAAATCGTATCGAATTAGAATCCAGTAATCGCGTGGTTCCTTCTTTCCAATAGTGTTTTCCCTTTTCTTTTTAAATTAGTACCTAATTAATAAATTTAAATTTCTGTGTTGCAGCAAAAAGAAAAAGAAAACAGTTCCGGAATCACTGGTCTATACTTTGCCTGCTTTGTGAATTTTTGCTTTCAGATTTTTTGGAATTTTTTTCCGTTTTGTTTCGTCTATTTAAGTATAGTTTCCTCGATACCCAAACTACTCGTCATCTGCCAAATCTCACCCTCAACCATTGAATAAATAACTAATAAGGAAACGGCATATTTTGTGAAAACTTAAGCCACTCGGTGAAATGTATTAGTGTACTGTGTTTGTTTTCGTTTCGTCATGGCAGTAGTGAAACTGTGAAATTTTGAAGGGGGACATTTTTTATAATCCAAATTGCTATGTAAAATAAACAAATTTTTGGCGCCCCCTTATCTTCAGATAATATTCCTTGGCGTTGCCTATGTTTTTGGCGCCCCCTTATCTTCAGATAATATTCCTTGGCGTTGCCTATGATAATTTAAGTGACTTGTTAAGCAGAAGTATCAAATAAGTAACCATCCCACTTGTTATTTCCCCCCCCCCCTCGCTCCAAGGGTTTGACTGTCATTGAATTGCCTACTCACGTACAATGTATTCACACGAAACCCCGCGTCCTTATTAGTTATTTATTCAATGCCCCCAACACATCTTCTCCTTTTTTTTCAGCATTTTTCTTACCCAATTTCTTGTGTTCCGCCAACGTGGAATTTTTGACGGCTGGTGAAACACCCAGCAGATGCCACCAGGATAGTCAGAGAGATGTTCCAGCGGACCCGGAATTTCTGATATGCGACCATTGCGAATATTGTGAAGATAATTTGTGAATTTTTCAGGACCCTCCAAAAAGATTCTTTTTTCATCAGAAAAAATAGCTTGTTGCTATTCCTCGAATTCCAGCACATGCTATTCACATGGCCTGAGGAATGCCAGGTTTCCTTAAATATAACAAAAGAATCTTTCGCAAATGCCACAATTCTTGCACATCCGCTTTAAAAAACAACTTTCAATATTGCAACAGATGCATCCGACACGGCGGTTGGGGCCGTTTTATAACAACAAGATAGTGTCACTTGGCAGCCATTAATTTTTTTTTTTTTTCAAGAAAACCTATGTATTTCATTAAAGGCAGAGAGCTGGTCATATTCACAAACCACAAGCCAATCACAATAGCCATGAATTCGAAAACAGAGCACAGCCCCCGCCATTCTCGCCATTTGGATTATATATCACAATTTACATCAGCTATACAACACATTAGTGGTAAAGAAAACATAGTGGCAGATAGACTTTCAAGATACCATAATGAAAGCGTAGAAAAAGATGCTCCTATGATCGACCTTAAAACCCTAAGTAAAGAAAAAGCAAAGGATCAAGAACTTCAATCATTACTACAAAAGGTGAATCCAAACACTTCCGCACAACTTAAATGCATCCAGGTACCTACTACAAACGAGAAAATTTTGTGCAGGACCAACAATGAAGCAAATCGGCTTTTATTCCTAAAACACTTTGACGGAATGTTTTCAACACCCTTCATAATCTTAGCCGCCCAGGTATTCGCGCCAAGTATTTCTGGCTGAGTATAAATAAAGATTGTAATCGTTGGTCGAAAACGTATTTATCCTGCTAACAGTCGAAAGTATACCGACACACCAAATCAGCACCAGAGAAACTCAAACCACCCCCGGTCGATTTGAACATGTGCACATGGATATTGTCGGTCCATTACCCCCGTCTAACGGTTTCTCTTATATTTTATCTCTTATAGATAGATACACTAGATGACCGGAAACATATCTTATTAAGGATATAACTGCGGAAACAGTACCCAAAGCATTCATTCAACAATACCTACCCCGTTTCGGTGTACCATCTACCCTAACGACGACCAAGGTACCCAGTTCCAATCGAAACTTTTCAAACAAATCACTAACATGATGGGAATAAATCGTATTCACACTACCGTCTACCATCCGCAGTCAAATGGTATAATCGAATGCGTACACCAATAACTAAAGGCCACTTTAATGGCTACAAGAGACACCATACACTGGAGTGACGAAATTCCTTTCGTACTTCTAGGTTTCAGAACCACCTTACGGGAAGATCTGAAATGCTCTCCAGCTGAATTAGTGTACGGCCAAACTCTTAAAATTCCTGGCGAATATTTTATACCTTCGAACGAAGAAGATTCACATGATCCCACCAGTTTAGTCAAGCAACTTAGAGTGCACTTCCAAAATGCTAAGCCTACACCCCCAAACGGCTAATACCGAAAATTATATACACCCCTCATTAAAAAAATGCGACTACGTATTCGTATTCGCTTTAGAAAACATTTTGTACTAAACATGAATGGGAAAGACCTGTCTCTGTCAATCGATCGTCTTAAACCAGCCTATATGGAACAAACGTCATAGACTTTTACTAGGATCGCTACCGCTAGGGAGGGAGTGATGTCAGCAAATGCATAACGAACGTACCATGTAGCCCACGCCATATACATAAACAAACAACACATATGAAATGTAGAGTGTCTACCAACATACGCACATACACAACATTCAATTCAAACTCAAATTCTCAGCACGGCACGGGCTGTTAATAATGAGATGAGCACAGTTGTTTCCCGATAGTTTAAGTGAGCACAAGTGCCGCTGTGTAAACCTAAAATTGTTTAAAATTGTCTTAAGCTTAAAGTTTCGCTCGTAGTTAGATACTTAATCTGTTAAAATGAATTGTTAAGTAATAAATGTACTAGTTAAGAATTTATAACGTGTATCGTCTTTCAATTTATGCTGGGAAGCACGCAACCTAACAAAGTGCTCCGAATATCTCTACAAGAAATTGAAATTCTTGCATTCATCCAGAAGTACTGATTTTCTTCTTCTTCGATGTAATACAGGAGACAGACTTGCAATTTCAATATTTATATATTGATATTGCAATTATGTCAATTGCTATATAAAATTTCAGAGACACACGTGCGGTTTACGATACTGAGAAATTAATGAGAGAACTTACATTTGATTTATCACTTGATTTGTCATTTAATTTGTCATTTGACTTACGAAAGTTCTGCGGAGGTACAAAATGCGAGCAAATATTGTGAAATTACTTGTCTATATTGAAAATAAAAACGAAATAGACACATCAACTATACAAGTGTCAAATATTATATTATCAGAAAAAGTTGCAGCCAACATTGCAGTATAAAATTCGGTTCTACAAGTTTCGTGTATGAAATGATTATGGTTTATAACTAGAGTCATACTGCAATAAACTCTTATTACGCATACATTTTCCGGAATTTTAATATTGAGTTTCAATGTACTACATACTGAGTGTACACCGAACATATTCTGAGCTCCTCTTAGTATATAGATACAGATTTGCGGTTTAACGCAAATTGCAATATTGAAATTGCATATCTGTCGCCCTTATTATGCTCAAATCCTAGGTAAGTGGAATCGTTTCATCTGCGAGCAGTGGGTTCTTGCAGAAAATTTCTTAAGCGCTGAAAGTCTCTTACATCTAATTAGTGCACATTCTGATTAGTTTTTATTTCTAATTAATTATACTTTTAGCTTTCATTTCAATTAGATTTTAATTTTTCATTTTTCTTATTATTATTTTTTCCTTTCTTTCACACATATATTATTAATATCTTTCCTTCCTTACCTGTAGTTAAGCCAAAGTTTATTCTGTTTGCTATTTCGTCATTATATTTTCACTTTATTATATGTATACTTTTAGTCTTTATTGGTTATTCTGTATATGTAGTTATATTTCCCCTCTTACCTGAATGCAAACAAGATGATATAATCTTTATACAGCTGCCAACAATCTTATATTATCTCTTTCATTTAGTAGGTACAACGAGGAATGTTTTTCCAGTACAAATAAATTGGAAATAAAAGGAATACTGTAATTACTCGTAAAAGGGTAAAGAAGAACTATTTCAATACCATATTAAATACATCGCTGTCTTCTAAGAAACGATATGGCTTATGCGGAAAGGGTGTGCCACCATACTAATAATCATAATAATAATATAATGTATATATTATGATGATCTTAATTTATACTTTACTACACCCTGTAACATTTCCTTAGCACAACGCGTTCCTAGTATTGGTTTGAATTTGGAAGGTCATAGCAGTTTCAGTTTCAAAAGGTTTTCAAGGCTATGTACTATGTCACCGGGTCAGACGATATTCCACCACCATTATTTAAATTGTTATTACCCGTAGTTCTTGACAGTTTTGCTTATATTTTTAACTCTTGCCGCACATTCTCTGAGTTTCCTCAAATATAGAAAAATGTAAGATTGGCTAAATGCTCTACACCAAGGCGCACCATCTGATTCTCGACCAAACTGATTTTTGCATAAGCTTTGTTGAGCTGCCAGCGAAGCAAAAGGCTACTCACAAGAAGGAGTCCTTTCTCTATTCTTGTGGTCAATTGTAATTGATGATCTCATAGTGGGTCTGAACATAAATCCCAGCAAAATGGTTATCGTTCCGTTCACAACAAGAACGATGCGCTCATTAATTCCTCCACTTTTTAATAATACGGATTTGATATTTTCTAATAAAGTCAAATTTCTGGGAGTAACTCTCTATAAGAAACTTACCTGGAATTCGCATCTGTCCGGAGTAACGGAAAGATCTGTAGGACTACTCCACACGTATCGTCAATTCATTAACAGAACATGGGGTCTGAATGCAAAAATGATGTACTGACTATATACTATGGTTGTTAGATCGGCTTGCTTGTTCTAGAATATCTGGTGTCCTGAGTACCTGTCCTACAGCAACCATGGAAGCGAAACGGAACGAAACAACTCAAGCCAGCTAATCTGGTTGTTGGTCAATTGTCTGATATAACCACACCCAAATAGATTTTGTATGACGTAGTCTTGGGAGTCCGACAACAATGGCGTTACACTAAGTCATATTTCCAACAAGGATCGATAATACGATAAAAAAGACGGTCAAAAACGAACGGTGAAGTTAAACTGGGCGTTTACCACCCCAAGATGCCATATCTCAAAAGACCTGGGCTATACCCCTATCATATTCCAAGCTGAGGCATTAGTCATAGAAGAATGCGCCATTACTTGTATTAAGAGAGCCATAAATGGCTCAACCATCAATCTCTGATAGTCAAGCCGCTCTAAAGGCATTAAAGTCCTTCACTATGAAGTCATTGACAGTCTGGAAATGTCTAACACCTGACGGCCAAAACAGCTCCAAAATATTACCTCAGAGATACCCTAAATAGCTGCAAGAATAAACAAAAATCCCTTTATTGGGAAACGCTACAAGTACTTCGTCAAGCAAAAACGATTATCGATACCTCTGATGTGAAAACAAAAGAACTGCTATTCCTTAGGAGAACACAGACGTCATCTTGTCGCTTGTCTTAGGATGCTCATGAAAACTCAGAGCCCTTCTGAAGCATTAGTCAGACATTGACTACTCCACCTCGAACATGCTTTTCCTCCACCAAATTACGTGTGGAATCTCAATCCAAGAGTGTTCTGGACTTAAGTAACAGTCTAAACCTTGAACGGGGACTCACAAAAGATTTTACATGGCTAACGCCTACCTATCCCTCCTCGAATCTAATCCAGCTGTCCGTTTTTAGTTGCACTTGTCTGTTTTATGTCTAGAAATCCCTGTTTACTTTTATCTTAGAGTTTGCAAAAGATATTTTCTGTGAGGTAAATGCACTATATAATAATAATAAGAATGGACTGAGCGTTCTTGCTCCAAAAATGGCACACATTTTGAACAGTCTGTGAAAACCCTGCCGCGTACAATTCTACACCAAATCATAATTTATTATTATTTGTCTCTGTAGTTCGAAATTTAACAGTAATTTACTTAAAAAATTTAGTAAAAATACCCGAACTGACACTGCTCTTTCAGTTATAAGCCCGGTTTGATTGGCCTCAATTCGATTTAGGTTCCAATTTCATGGAACAACGTAGTGAGTTTTCTATATCACAGTCCTTACCATATTAAGAAAAAAATCGCTCAAATCTTTCAAATTTCATACAAAAAATACAAAAAAACTTTTATTATTAAATAATTATTTACAAAAATTTCTACAAATAAAACTGTCCTAACAGCATACTCTCGCTTAAGAATAGACCTAGAAATAACAAAAAAAGTCACACACACACAACACGAACTTTATTAGCAATTGTTCTTCTGTTTTCTTTTTCTTTTTGTTTTGCTTTGTATATTTTTTTTTTCTATTCATCTTATTTACACGTGTATTCTTCTAAACGTTCACTACAAATGTCACATTGCACTTGGCAACACCATTGAAACTTACATCGACATTGCCATGTACGATTTATTTGGTGAGTATTATAACCACGTCCACAGCACAGTAAATCACATCCTTCAACATCCCGGGCTGTTCGATTGCAATTTCTCCCCACTGTTCCTAATGATCCTAGAAGCAAGTCTCGTTCACAATAATTTGGAGATGGTTGGATATAGACCAACTCCATTCGCTTAGGGCGTTGCATTTTTTTTGGATTCTTTGGGATTTTACCCTTTCTGTTTAAATTTAAGAAGAGAAGAAATTTTGGTTTTGTTAATAATATTATTATTAAATATTGGGCTTGTTTTTTTTTTTAACAGGAACATTACTTACTTGCTTACAACTAATGTCAGTCCAGTTTTTTCATGCACAGCATGGACAAGCTTTGCTCGATTGTATTTCTTCATTAGAGCATCACCTACCACCCGAAACGGAGGTAAACTTTTCCAGCAGGTTTTCATTGCACATGATCCGCTGACTCCATGACATTTACAATCAGTACGGAGGAGATTTTTGACTATCTGTAATTAAAAATGAGTTGTTTGATAAATGCTGAATTTCAGTTTGAGGCCTAGCCGCTAATTAAAACATGACTACAAAGCAAAGAGTCTGTTTAGATGGGTCAATATGCTGACTCTGCTGTACAAAACTTGTAGAAAGGATATTGTTTGGAGGTAGGAATTAAGTGCAACGTGAAAATCCCAGGCAGTAAAAACAGCTCCTGAGGCAGCACGTATTTTATTGGCTATTATGAGTCATTTGATCATTCCAGTGTCAAGCAATGCAGTGTGTAGTTCTTATTTTAATTTGTCAATGCACTTATTCCACCGACTGTAAGGCAATATGGGCAATAAGTTGACTGATATAATCATGAAGGGAATTCTTGGGTACCAAATCTATTTTTATTTTTTTTACTAAGAACAGGGAACGAACGATCCAAAGTACGGTCCAAGGCACAATTGGCTAAAACTTGCTAAACGTACCACAAATTCTCGTCAAAACATATCAGTTCTCTTATTAAAGTGGATCAGGTCTAAATTAGGTAAGGTTTTCAGCTTATGCACAAAAATGAGGGCAGACCAATGCGTATTCAGCCTGTTCCGAGGAAAGGTCTGACAAGCGCACAGAAAGTGTTCGGTTATTTCAGGCTCTCCTTCCAGGTAGGATAGATATTCAGAGCTATCAACAGTTCCCATCCTTCTTAGATAAGAATGAAGCGAGCTATGGCCGGTGATTATGCCAACCACAGTTCCAACTCCAAAAAAAAGTAATATAAATTCCCATTAGGTCCATCAAGAAAAACTTTTCTACACCTGCACTGCACTCAGGTTCGTTCATTGCTACTGATGTTTCATGCGAAAATCCGGTTTGATGAGAGACCTGATTACTGAAGTGGCAATGCCTACAATGGGTTCCAGTCCAAGAAAGCGAGAACCAGAGCCATACACGCTAGTAGGTCAGCCATCTCATTCCATATGATAGACGTGTGGCCACGGATATGTTGTTGTGGATACGCAGCTTATCCACAATCATTTTGTAATCCGCTAATAACTTAGATGTTATCCGAAGGCTACCATTGCGATGTTGAAGACTATAGGCTGAAAGACAGTGGTGTACCTTCTAATTGAGTACTCCAACGCAATGTCAGGCTCAAGAAAGTAAACACCAACTCCAACTCTAATTAATGAGAGAGCCATCGGTGAAAATTTTTAGAAGGGAAGGCTTGATAAGGCTCGTCCCACAGTCCACGCCTTTATGAATGAAGTTCCGGTCCAATCCACACGGCAATGATCAATAGGAAGATCCAGTTCAGTCATCCTCCTAACAACCACAGGACCGCAATGCACATACAGCCCTTTTGGCATCTTCCTGTATGACAAGATGTAGGGCTGGCAGAATAAATAAGACCTCAAGAGCAGCAGTAGCCGTGGACCGCATGGAGTCTGTAACTCCCAAAAATGCATGCCTTTGTAGGCCCGCCAGCATTCGGATCGCCGTCCCCGCTTACGTTCTCGGCCACCATACACAAGAGGCATACGTGAGCATGGGCCTTACATCGTGGTGTACATGCATTGCAAAATACTCAATTTCATTCCCATGTGCAACAGCGCCGAATTTGCTTAACTGGAATTTTTAATTGAATTTTATTTATCTCTTTCTCTTTTTTCATATCTTATATACATATATTTTTAAATTAACCTAATTTCAACACATAATCTTAAAATTTCGTTTGAATCTAAATTTTTCTATAATTTTTTTTTTCTTTTTTTTGTTAACGCTATATCTTTCCAGTTTCGTTTTGTTGTTAGTTATATTTTAATTGCTAACTCATTATGCGGCCAATATAATTGTACTAAATATAAGATCCTTGATCTGGTGTACATCTGGCCAGGAAAGAGATCTGGTAACTGTTACAAGTAACATTTATATTTTATTTTATATTAACCACAGCTTTGAGTGATCCAAGAGAAACACTTCCCAAGCCACGAAACAGACTCGCTTACTACCAGATCAGAGCCCTAACTTAGTCCCAACTCCTAACATTTTGAAATATTTGCAGCGTTCTTATGTAAAACCACTGACATTTAAAATATGGACTGACTACGTCCATAGAAATATACTGCAGAAAAAGGGCTCATTTCTATATAACGTTCTCTTTCGGTCTAAGCACCAACTACCAACTCGCACGTCACATAGAAAAGTGACTTAACTCAAAATGTGTCGTTTTTGAGTTAACTACACGGTGAAATTGGCATATTCCTATCTGATTGTTTTTGCAGCTAGATAGCGATAGTCCCACTTTTCTTTTTTTCTTAAGAACAAAGATATTCTTCATAGAACAGTGTCACTTTTTGAGTTATGACGATCTTGATTACAAACGGAAATATGTTTTCGACATTTTAACAGTAGATATTATTTTAAATTGTGTCACTTTTCCACAAAATGGCATTTATTTCTTACAAATTTTATTATGAGTTATGACATTTTTCCACAAAGTTCTAAGTACGGAATTTAATTCTTAAAAATCGTATTTTAAGTTGTGCCACTTAAAAAAAAACTTGTAAAAATATTTATTTAGTAACAAAGAAAAGCGACACAACTTAAGGGCATGCGGGATTAACAGCTAACCTCGCCAACTGCGGTTAACAAAAACTTAAAAATTCTTTTATGTAAATCTTCAGAAATAAATTAACTAACAAATTTAAGAGTTCAGACGTAAAAATACGTTAAGCTAGAATTAATTCTATGTAGTGCGGCGAGCGTATACTAATAGAGCAATCTCTTGAACAGCTGTTCAATACACCCTTATTCACCAGTGTGTAAAAAACAACAGTGAACCACTACAGCTTTATTAACCAGTGTATAAAAATCAACGTGCTTGGTTATTGAAAAATGTAAACATTTCTCCTTCAGAAAAAACAGGTATATTTCTTTTTGTCATATTCATGCTCAATTTCCTTAAATGCTACATGCAATTCTTTCTTTCAAAATTTGGATTATTTTTTTTTAATTTTTTCAAATGACGCTTACTCTGATGGGTAATCTCTTTCTATTGAACAGCTGTTCAAGTGAATTCTCTATATATACTTTCTCTATGATGTAGTGTTTCGTTTTTTCGATCTCCTTAAAAGTTGCATTTTTTTAGTTGGGCCACTTTTCTATGTGACGTGCGAACTGAGAAAGGACTGTAAACAACAAATAAATAAGTGGGATCGCCGAAATAAATGTTTTTAAATTAATTATTTGGGTTAATAGAAATTCGAGAGGTTTCACTTTTCAACTTTGCGCCAATGGATTTTTGAATGTTGGCACCGACGTATGAACTATTTTTGATACAAAAAATTGTACCCGCATGAAATAGCATATCGAGCAGTCCATATTATATATGCCAGTGTGTAAAACTGAGAAAAGTTTGGTTTGAGTGACTCCTGTAGTTTGCACTCTATTCTATTAAAAAAATTAAAAATGACACATCATCCACACCGCTTAATGCTGATTTCCTAGTTGCTAGTACCTCACTGCAGATTGCGGTGGCTACGCAAAGCGACTTACGGCGTTGGATGTTTTTTTTTTGCTCGATTTAATTTGTAAGATGACCCCTCCCCCCCCCCCCCTAATTTCAAAAAATTGAACTTTATAATGTCATTGGCAGATCGAATTTTAATTCCTGCTGATTTAAATGTACCTTGCATTACCCTGGGTTTTTGGGTTTGCGACAGGGCACATTTTCGTATTGAGTAATTTAGCAATTCAATAACTCGCAGTTTGCATGTTTTACCTGAACGAGAAAGATGAATTCAAAGTGTGAAACAAATAAGTAAAGCGATCGAAATATCTTTTTCGTAGAAATTTTAATTTATCGTTTATCTCATTTTCTAAAAAACACTAAAGATCTACGCGTGTGATTAAAAAAAAGTGTAGTGACAAAGATGGCATATTGTACTGAAGAAAAAGTACAATGACTCAGAAGGGTAGTGCTTACGAACGACCCAAAAAAGTAATGATATATTTCGGATTGTTAACGGCAATTTAGTTAATGTAGGTAAAAAAGGGTGTTGTATTTGCTACCTTAAAGGCACTTTCACATCAAAAACAAGAACCGAAAAATGTAAACCCAAGAACTCGATTTATTCCACATTAAAACAAGATTTTTTGCTTCAATGATTAATAAAATCATGGGAAATAGGATAAACTAAGAATTTTACTGAGAAAATGGTTATATTTGTTTCAGATTTTTAAGAAAAACATTATTTTTATGCTTTATCGGTCGAAAAACTTTTTCGGTCGATAAAACATAAAAGTTGTGTTTTTCTTAAAAATCTGAGATTAATATAATATTTTATTAGTAAAATTCTTAGTTTATCTTATTTCCCATGATTTTATTAATCATTGTAGCAAAAATCTTGTTTTAAAGTGGAACAAATTGAGTTTGACATTGAGTTGACGTTTTTCGGTTCCTGTTTTTGATGTTAAAGTGCCTTAAAGTAGTCAAAAAACAATCTATGGTGCCACATAAGCAGCCAATTCTGAAGGAAGTTGCATGGCCATCCAATCGACAAGATGGGACTTTTAGCTTGGCCGATCTTGACACTGATTTGCTTTGCTCATCAAATGCAGGCTCTACAAGCACGTCCACCTGAAATTCCGAGGGATTTTTTCAGTCTGACTTAGAATCGCTTAAGAGGAGTCAGTACCAAGATTTGCAAGTTTCATACATTTTTCAATGCGAATTTCTGGCAAACTATTTGTACCACAATAATGATTTATATATTAAATTAAAGGTAATGAAGAAGTCTAGTAAATAACGTCGAGAAAAATATAAAAAAATTACTGCAATGGAGATATTAGCTCGGAAAATTGTAAAAAATGGTAAAAATTGATTTTTTCCAAATCAAATTCCTGCTAGTAGGTATTCTCATTTATTTAGATTGTGACTATTTTAGAAACATAAAGCCTAAATCTAGCAAATAACGTCGAGTTTTTTCATTTTTAAAGGCGCTTTTTTTAATTATTTGACTCTAATAGTACTTGTTTTTTCTCTTGATATTTCACAGACAAGAAATTGTTATATTTCGTTCAAAGTTGTAGAAATATAAAGCAAAATAGTATATTTAACAATTACGTGCAAAATAAAATTTAGGAGAGTTCATTCTCGTTAAAAAATTTCAATTTCTTTGAACAGCAAATTTTCATTTTTGTCTTATTGGGGCATGTTTGTTTTCTGCCTTTCACGCTAGATGTCTCTAATTGGACTTATGGTCTAGGTCTACGCTAATTTTATATGAATTTTCATACTTTCAGGACACAAACCTACGTATAGTAAGTTTTATTGCCCACAGGCTCGGTGTTATCTAAATTGAAATGCTGAGTACTGACTCCTCTTAACAGAACTTTAGTTTCAGTGGGAAGCGTTCTAGTGGCTAGAAATAGACTTAAGAAAGGAATATACGCTGCATCAAAGTGTACTGATGTGTGCAATAAAATAAAGGAGAAGATATTCCAAGTTCCTTAGAATGTAACTGAAGAAGTTGAAGCAGACAAAGACACTGAAGAAATTATTCAGTAATTGAAAGAAAAGCTTTTGAATTTTATGAACCTAGATAGATAAGGTTTATAGCCTCAAAATTAAAATACAAAAACACAGATGTCCCCAGTTTAAAAAAGAAATAATACATTCATCTCAGTGCAGTGCTTCCATAATGCGTTAGTTTAGGTATACGGTGATTTTAAAAGCTCATATCTCAAAAACGAAACCGAATGCCACCACAATTTTTTGTGCATGAAAAGATAAAGCTTCTAGCTTTAAAAATAGAAAAAAAGTGCTACTATAGGTCCTCTCAAGTAAATAACACTATTTTATTGAAAAAAAAAGTACCATTATTAACAAATAAAATTTTTCGTTCACTTTTTTGTAAAAAACATAAAGCATTCATTTGACATTTGAATCAGAAAAAACAGGTGCTCCGTTCTCGAGATATGACTTTTTTGAAAATGACGCTTCATCTCATAAAATCACACAAAATTGCTAACCCCTAGCGTGGGGAGGAAGGTCGGGTCGAGGCTGGTAGGGGAAAACGAAAAAAATATGGGTAAGCTATTTTTGTATTCCTTATAAACTGAAATAAGAATAGAGATTACTCTTCAAGACAAATTAAAAAAACAAATAGTTTTTGCTATCTGCCGGAGAATCAAAATAAATTAATTCTTGAACAAATAACCTATAAACTGAGAAAGTTTCACCCAAATCCAGGGTGACCAGTTTCGTGTGGAATGGCTGTTTTACTTTGTTTTAAATAAAACGTTACAAATGCCAAGAAATTGAAATGTTTGGTTTCAAGGTGTTCGAATTCTGAATGATTTCAAATGTTTTTAGTTTACCTGAACCACATGAATTATCAAAATCGATATTTTCTCATGAATTCTAACGCTTGTTATTAAATGACACAAAATAATAGGTTGATTACCGTGTACGCATCGTGTCCTTTTTATAACTTTTAGTAAAAGAAATTTTAGAACTGCCTATTGATTTTGTTATGGTCGCAGGACCACTTGATGCAGTATGCTGCCATCTTTTGGACGACTGCACGAGTAAGCTCTGGCAAGTGAACAAAAACTGGGAAAGAAAGAGGAAGATTTTCTGTCCCAAGGTATATAGAGCACAAGTATTCCCATTAAAGTTTTGACAAATTGCAACTGATAGAGCCTATGACGCATTTCTGTGACTAATGTATATTCATTTTTATACGAAAGATAGAGAAAGGATAATCTCTGTGTTCTGTGTACCGTACTTTCCTATACGTTTCACTATATTACATCGCCTAATGGTGGAACATGGGTCGTAATGGGAATAGCTTGTATTCTATATACCTTGTTCGGTCCGGGCTGTCATGTTATCTTAGGCTGTGTCGGCTAAAGGAAGAGTTGTGTTTGCTACGTTTGATATGCCAACTGTGATTGAGGAAGATGAGAGATTTTTGAAGAAGGAAATCGAGGAAAATCTAAGTAATCGGAAAGCGCACTTGAAATCGATAGAGGGAATTGAGAATGCCTCGTAATCGAGCAAGAATGTGAAAAACTGGCGCAAAGCTGACGGGTTTTTGTGAGCTCCAGCATTTATCTATTTTTTGTTCCTTGTATCAGTTTCCAATTAAATATACGGGCGAATAAGAGACTTAAACAAACCTGGGTTGCACCAACGAAATTATATTAGCGTGATTCCTGTGGAAATATACAATCAGTTAGCCATAAAGAGTTCTAGCCAGAAGTATATTTTATGGCAGTAAATTTTGCTATTAGCGGGGAAAATATAATAGTTTACACGCACACAAATTAAAAGTATTTGAAAAAATTCACAGCACATCAGCTGGAATGTGTCAAAGTTTATTAAAAATTTTTAATCATTTTTTAAAAAAATTTAAAAAATTTGTTTTACAATTTTTTTAAAAAATTGTTAAAAAGAAATTTTATAAGGTTATTATAAATTTTTTTAAATTTGTCAAAATTTTAAAGGGAATATTTTGTATTCTCTATTGTATTCTGTATTGTTCTTGAAAATAGTGCCTTTTTTTATCCGATTTTGAACTTCAGCTTAAACGTCCAACTAATTTATGCAATTGACAAATTGATGAAATGCCACAAGTGACACTTCGCTATAAAAGAGTGGGAAATAATGCTTTGACAGTCGATCACCTCTTCCTTTTTTTCTAACAGTGCAAAGTAATAAGACTCACTCATTTTCTCAGTAAAATCGCATGTTCGTGTAATGTAAATCAGCCATTAGTCAATTGACCTCAGGTGATTTGTCTTGTGACCCTTGAATATTTTTTGTGTATAGTGGCACGGCAGAGCATCCAATAAGGCGCCTCGTCGGTGGACCCCAGCAAAAACTCATGTAAATTGTTTTTTCTCTTAATTTGTGTTATTAATATAATTTTATGAAGTAAGTTGGCGATGTAATGGGGCTGTCAAGGAGATGTAATAACGAAAGTTATCTATGAAGAAACGTGCGATGGATCACATAATTAGAATTACGATTCCTAAACTAAGGATTGACTTTCTGTGCATATCGTATAATTCATAGGAAGGTACATTAAAGTCCGTGAACAAATCTCTTAGCTATTGCTAGTTTAAGCAACAATGTTAAGATGCAGTCAGAACTGCATTTATTGGATAGTTTTCTATATCTCAGCACTAATCAAAACTCAATTGTATGGAATATAAGCTTTCATACAAATTTTCTGAGAACTATTTATCTCTCATTTATATCGCTTTTGCTTAACATTAGACACAAAAAATCATCTCTAACGATGATCAAAATTTAGTAAACTTTTTTAAATGGCCGAATCACTGTTAAGCCCATATTAACATTTCATAAATAGCTACTTTTTGCTGCTTGTGATTATTTTTGTGTCTCTCATTAAATATTGAAGAAGGATTTCAAAATTATAAGACAAAATATTATATAGTGTTCTCCTCAGAATAAATTTTGCAAAGAATCTTTTATACATTAATGTCTCTATTTCGGACAATAATGCTAAGATAAAATACAGTAATAGCAAAAAATAATATAACATAAAGATATCGCACAGCCCATGCTATGCCTGTGCTAAAATTGGACGAACAAAATTGTGTTCGGGTTTTATTAGTAGAACCCAGATTCCCCCATTTTAAAAAAATACCAACGCCACTGAACACTTTGTTCTCAGCTTTGCCAGCTCTCCGGAATTGTTTTCCTTTCTCATCCCTTTGCAAGTCCTTATATCTATATATGCATGCGCACACAGCTTTTAGCATACAAAGAAGTGTAGGTGCAAGAGCCATATATGCATATGAAAGGCAGAATGCAAATGGGTGGTGTGGTGATTAGCATGCATACTTTCGTCTTTTGCACGAATTGGGAAAAGAACTTGGCTATGCACTATTATAGTGTGACTGAGACAACGTGTTAAAAACAAAAATCGGGAGAACGTAGGATTACTCGAACAACAAAATATTATTGAATCCCTCAAAATCCTTTCAAACTATTCATAATAATGTATATCAGGTCACACTACCTCTATTTTTTAAGAAAAAGGTAAATTTCGCTTTGGCCAAAGTGCTGAAAGGAGATATAAAATTCCTCTCAAATGAAATTCCCATTTTTCGCGAAAATCAGAGAATCCAGCATGAGTTTCTTCTACGTAATCTCTTCAGAGCAAAACGAATGTAAATAGAAGCCCGTGCCAAAGTTTACCTAATAATAAGTTAAGAAGCTGGGGAGATATCCGAGTGTTTTACATTTAAAATGCACACGGCAAGAAAAGAAAGGAAGAAAGAAAAAAAATCGAAAAAAAATCAAACTCTCTTTAAAAATTTTATGAATAAAGATAAAAAATGTGAAAGCGCAAGTTGCATGCACCGGAACAGATTGGCAAATGTTTCATTTTCATAAATAAATGAGAAGGGGCGGAGTTTTCACGTTTTACTCTCATAAAATGCTCCCGCGCTTTTGTGAAAACCGGTTTTCATGAAATATTGATAATGTTAGGACACATGTTGTTGTTGTAAAAGGACTAGAAGGACACATGTTGTTGCTGTAATCCTATGATATTTGAACAGCACGTGTTTCTGTTTACATTCGTTTTGCTATGAAGAGATTAAGTGGGACAACTCATGCTGAATACTCTGATATTTTCGGGAAAACTGAGAATTTCATTTGAGAGGAATTTTACATCTCCTTTCAGCATATGGGCCAAAGCGAAATTTATCTTTTTCTTAGAAATGGGAGGTAGTGTGTCCCGAAGTAAATAATTATGAATAGGTTGAAAGGATTTTGAGGGATTTAATAAGATTTTGTCGTTCGGGTAATCCTACGTTCTCTCGATTTTTGTTTTTAATTCGTTGTCTCAGTTGCACTACAGTAGTGCATAGACAAGTTCTTTTCCCCCATTCATGCAAAAGACGAAAGTATATGAAATTAGTTGTTTCATTCTAAAAAACACCAGAAATTTTCCCATTTTGCTCTACAGCTTCTTAACTTATTATTAGGTTAACTTTGCCCGTGCTGCTCAAATAGTATAGAAAATACACTAACAAACATTGGTTACGCTACAAAAAATATTGGATAATTCTCACAATATTTCAGCAAAAACCGGTTTGCCCAAAAGCGCGGGAACATTTTTTGAAAGATGAGATTGTTAAGTTAACTTTTTTTTTCACGCCACAACTCTTCGACGTTACTTTAAATTCTACTAAGTTTTAATTTTTCGAAAAAAGTTTGTTTTTATGAAAATACTTCAATATTATTTGTATCTACATAGTTATATAAATTTATAATTTTATATTATACATATTTATAACAGTATATTTCCCGCGGATTTTAGTTACACGATGGGAAAGGATGAGAGAAAATGGGAATCAAAGGCAGTTTGAACCATTGCAGAAATTCGAGAAGGGATACTGAAAATTTAAAAATATTCAAATTTCCTTTAGATTCCTTAAATTTTAATATTTGGGTTTAAAGGCGTAATCGAAACTGTGAAGACTTTTTTCTTTTAACATCTTGTCTTAATCAAATCGGCAAATAAATTTTATTTCCATAAAAAGAAAATTAAAATCAAAAATACTCGTAATTATCCTCGACTATAAAAAATAAAATTAAAAATAATTATTATTTTTTATCTGAAATCCGAAAATTAACCAATTAATAATTTTTCCCTGATATGTACGTTCTATTGACTCATAAGGACAGTCATAATTAGTCATGAATTCTGCTATAAATTTTTTTACCCTAAGTCGCGTGAATATATCTAATGCCATACAATTACTTTGTGACCCGATGTTCCATACCTGTGTGACGATTCATGGTCTTATTCAAATCTTGATTATGCAAAAAATCCAATAATTCTAATTTCCGAAAAATTTTCTCTTGTACCAATAATGTCCATTTGAAATATAAATACATTCATGTGTATGTGTATGCTATACATATATGCATACCTACTTTATTCACCTGTCCTTCATACATATCATATCAGCCACGAAAATCATATCTGACGTAAACAATGCATAGCTGTGTCAGTGCCTTCGGCGACTACATGGCTTGTATTATATTCCGGGGGTTGCAACACAATACAAGTAATGTATTTTTTCTTATTTCAGGATATTGTAAAGAGAATAAAGTAAAATTATCAGAGAAATTGAAAACCGAGAGCGATATGTGCAGTGGCGTTGTTAATGTCTGTGAAGGGCTCACACGGGTTCTGCTGCTAACAAATCCCAGAGCGCAATTTTCGGGGTACAACCGAAGCATGGTCATGTGGCATCTTTATGTTATATTATTTTTGGTAATAGGGCTGTATATATTGAAAATTTTTGCGGTTGTACGGTAATCATGATTAAATTACTTTGAGATGTTCGTTAATTTTATACACACAGAGTAGTACCTAACACGAAATTAATTACAGATATGTGTGAATTTAGTTTGATAGATTTAAAATTAATTAAAGAGTAAGAGAAATATATTATAAATGTAATTTCGCGATAAGTCATGACTTATTTTGTTAATGGTGTCATGACAGGAGAAGGATTGGGTTATCAACCTCACTAACTCTCCCGCAATAGATGAGGTGCTAGCATGTCGCCCTGCACTTGCAACGTTGCTCACAAAGTGATCTGTCGAAAGACTGGACTTCACGTCCAAAAGCACTCACTGCTACCGTACCAATTTCCACACAAAATGGTTGGCTACGGGAAATAACGCCCAAAAGCGACAAGTGAAATAAGACTCAAAAAATTTTAGTCTTATTTCCTAATGAAATAAGGCCCGAAAACAGATATTATGAAAAAGAATTCAAAGTTAGATGAAAAAAGGGTCAGAAAAAAGTGAACCAAAGCCCAAAATTCAGATTAAGAGAACATACAAATCAAATAAAGCCCAAAATATATATAATAATGTGTGTAAAGTACGAATGCGTCACGCGGGTAAGGGAAGAGCGTTGGAGCGGCGCATTCTCCCGTTGGGGCAGGGCGTTTTCGCATTGATATTTCCTTTAAACTATGAACACGACGCGCGGGGCGGTCGGGGCAGCGGCAAGGGGTGCAGGACGCCCGCGGATTGATAAGTAAGAACGAATTTCGAGGGGTAGGCGGGGTGGGGCGTCGGCAAGGGGTGCAGGTACTCCTTGCCGACATCCCTCACCCACCCTCCACGCACGTCCGCTCTAACTCTAAATCAAATATCAATGCGAAAACGCGCCGCCTCAATGCGAGAAATCGCCGCTCCAATATTCCTCCCCTACCCATGCGACGCGTTCTTACTTAACACACATCGTTGCGAAATATTATTTCCTTAATTTTCTGAAATGATTTTTGGGCATTATTTCATCAGCGTCAATTTTGTTTCCTGGGCTTTATTTCATTTACAAATTTTGGATTTTATATCATTATGAAACACTGACATGTAATAAGAATGGACTGAGCGTTCTTGCTTCAAAAATGGCACAAATATTTAACAGGCTGTGAAAACCCTTTATTTCGTACAATTGCGCACCGATTTATAATTAGTTATAATTTGTCGATTGGAAACACTAAGATGTTGTAAAATCGTATTGCATTAAATGAAAATTGTTTAGGAAGTTAAACTCGTTTTAATTAACACAAAAATTAATTTTAATATTACTGAAAAATGTGTTCCTCTGCAGATTTGATGTCAAATATGCCTGAGCTTGTAAGAAATAGACGTATATAAATAATATATTTGTCTGCATTTTTATGTCAATTCCCGTGTATTTTAATTAATACAGCCGTACTGTTTCCGAAATTGGTTACAGTTCAGTTTACATTTTGAGCTTGAAAGAGACAGTAAAAATTTGTGCCATTTTTGACTATAGGAATTAGATAGGATGGCTCAGTCCATTCTTATTATATGTCAGTGTTATGAAATAACGTCCAAAACCGATAAAACCTAAAAGTTTGAAATAACATCCAAAAATGTTACATATTATTTCACATTTGGCACGGTAAAATTTATATGGAATTTTTGGGTATTATTTCACTTATCGCTTTTGGACGTTATTTCTCGGAGCCAAAATGATTGATAAGAATGTATATGTAATTCATAGTAACCATAATTTGAGTTTTCCCAGTTTATTTATTTCCTTTCTTGTTATGCTTGTTAACCTGGTTTATCATTTATTTTTCCCGAACGCGAGTCGAACCCACACTTGTTGGAATCAGTCAATGATGGAGAATAGAAGAATTTTTAAGAACTTTTATTTTTAATGATTCTACATCAAATCATAAATACAAAAGGAAAAAACAGCCGCCTCATCCGGGGTGTGAAACCGGGATCTTTGGCGGTTGCTTTTTTCTATTATATGTATTTATGAGTTGATTTAGAATCGTTAATAATAAAAGTTCTTAAAAATTCTTCAATTCTCTGGCTCAGCACATTGCAATTTTATTGTATATTTTTTTCTTTCTGAAGGTAAATTCATTGAATATTGAAAGTACAATTTTATTTTAAATTTTATACCATAAATTGCACTATCATGTCATATTCATATGTATTCTCCAAATTTAATTTCTCTTTCTCACTTACGATCTATCTTTTCTTTCTAAACCATGGGCGTTAATCCAAGTGTGTTTTTCCAGTATTTTTTTTTTCATTTGTTTTGATCTCACGGAATTTTTTTTAGATTACTTTTACCCCTGATTTTCGAATGCTTGTAAATTTTCAGTGAAAAAAGATTTCCATTATGATTTATGAAAACTATGAATCCTACATACAAGCAAAGTGGTTGTTTCTGGTTTAAATTTACCAATAGTTAAGAATTTTGTACATGACTATATCTTTGACAGTTATGACCTTCAGAACATGATTTTTCAAATACATTCATAAATTTTATTCATCGATGCTAAAAGAGACTCCGAACACCTTCCATCGCAAGAATTCTGTATGCGGCTTTATCACACTCTATAGTTGGATAAGTAAATTCATTTGACTGAGATTTTTTCTTCTCTTCACAACCATGGAAGTTATTTTTTTCATACAATTTAAGAAAATCTGAAAAAAAACCGCATTGAATGAAATAATCCATCTAAAGTAGATAAAAAACCACAACGAAGAATCCGTCAAATTATCCCATTAAACTTCCAAGTAAAGCGGATCTATAATACCGCCGAGGGCAATATATACGTAAACGCTGTTAATTTTACATTTATCACGCAAATTTAATCATCAAAATTTTGACTCAGCACCTTTCCTCGAATCCAGCTGTCATCACCATTATCTCTTCTCGTACCTACAAACTCTTTTTTGAGTTCATTTAGTGATCACAAAGCGATTTACATGCAAAATCCACTTAAGCAGAACGAAGCGTGCGATAAAATAAAACGACGCTAATCGCACCAAACACGAAAAGTGTGAAGCAGTTAACATGGCCCGAAGAGACTGCCTTTTGGAAGAAAAGTATCTCATTCCACTGGGTCTGGCTCTGGATGAAAAGATACAATGAGAGTTTTTATTACACCTTTGTGAGACTGACAATCTTATGTTAAATGGCATTTACGACTGATTTACATGTCGGTGAGAAATAGATTTCAAACCGGGCAATCTGAGAGCCTTTTGTTGAACTTTACTTTTGGCATTCGATTTTTTTTTGTTTTGTTTTTTTTTTTCTCCTCAATTCTAAGAAGAGTAAATCCTTTAATCCTGTTTATGCTGATCGAACAACTATTCAACTTGATGGTTTTGTATTTTCTATATTAAATTAAACGAGCCGGAGGGAATTATTCTCTGAAATTGTCAAATTACCTTTTTCGTGTCTAATGGAATAAAATCGTAATTCTGCTTTGTGTTCGCGTGTTCAGATCAGTGATCTTACATTCTTCATGTTGCTTAAAGTTTTTGCTTGTTTTTTTATTCAGAGTTGAGGAGATACCCGAAAAATGAATACAAGTTTTTATGGAACTTCATTTGGTTAGAAAAATGACGATGCGCTTATAGCTCTGAGTATAACTTCATTTCTTTAAACAAACAAGTAAAAAAGCTAGAATTGGTCTAAGACCAATTCTTATGATACCCTAGATGAATGCCCGTATTAAATTTCGTATGGTCACCGATCTATTCAAGTATTGATTTTGAAGTTGTTTTTCGCATATATTTCTAGAACAGTTTGTCGCACAGAAAAAATGGTAATAACCAATTTTATAGGATTTCGTATTCTGCAGAAGTACTTAGTACAATAAAAATGTCTTGGACTGATCGTTTTCAAAGTATACGTAAAAAACCGAAATTTTTATATGGCAACACCAAGAAGGAGTTGCCCGATTTAGTCCACTTTTCACATTTTATTTGCTAATGTAGTAAAAACATCATGTACGAAATTTCAGCTCTCTAAGTCGATGCGTTCTCAGGCAGTGTCCAAATATATAGCGGAAAACGAAATTTTTATATGGCAACCCCACGAAGGAGTTGCCCGATTTGTCTCATTTTCGAACTTAATTTTACTTTTTTTTTTTAAAGTCCGTGTACAAAATTTCAGCTCTTTAAGTATACGCGTTCTCGAGTTATCGTGCGCACAGACGGACAGACAGACGGACGGACAGACGGACGGACGGACGGACAGACGGACGGGGTGTCCAATCCATTTTGCTCTACCATCATTATTTCGAGGTGTTACAAACGGAATGACAAACTTAGTATACCCCTATGATTTCATCTAGGGTATAATAATGACACTGACTTGGGTGCCAGGACATCATGGCATTAAGAGCAACGAGATTGCGAATCACCTTGCAAAGGAAGAAGCCCTTGAGTTTATTTTTGAGCTACCTTTCACCACAAATCAGGATTTTGGGGAACAGAGTTGAATAGATACACTGGACTGGTAAAACACCCAAGCGCTGAGCTACTGGATGAAATTCATAACGTAAGACTTAAGGCGGAATTACAATGGACGCAAAGGAACGCAACTGAACGGAGAGAAATGTCAAACCAGTTTTCTTTATATGCTTTTCAAATGGAGTTGCGCACAGTGGACGGACGAATACGCAGTCGTACGCAGCAAGTTTAATAAAATCTGAAATTAACGCAACTGAATGGATAAACATAACCTCAAATTAGGTTTGGGATGGTTTATTTTGTTCCGTCAAGTGAAACTGTGCTGCGGTAAGTGTATAATAAGTAGACAGGAAATGGAATGAAAAGAGTTTTTTGATTTTATCCATATTTGTTTATAAATTTTGGGTCAAACGTCACTATCACTTTCAATTAATCATGCGTCCATTGTAAGCAGCTAGCCTCAACGTCCGTTTTACTGCGTAAATTTGACATTTCTCTCCGTTCAGTTGCGTTCCGTTGCGTCCATTGTAATTCCGCCTTTAAACATAATTGCGACGAGCGACGAAAAACGACGACGAAATTCCGCTGTCAAACTTCTAAAAGCACCAAATTACGACGAGCGACGGTGAGCGAATGACGAAGTTTTAGTCGGGATTGATCAATTTCTAATTTGGTCGTCGCCGCTGCAGTACTACCAACACAATCAATAGAATGAAATTGTAGTTTTGTCTTTTTGAGGTTGTAGCACGCCGCGGCAATTTTAAAATAATGAGCTTTGAGAAAAAATTGATGGAGGAAATGCGAAATCCATAAAATAATTTATAGTTTACAAGATAGGCAAGACAAGTGGACAAAGAAGACAAGGGTTGGATGGATATTTTAAAGCGTTTAATTTACTTAATTTCCGCATTTTCAGTTTTTTTCCACACTTTGGTTTATTGCATTTCTTTCAATATAATATAAAATATTCTTGATAAAAACCTCCTTTTAAAACGCTCGAAACATTTAACAAATGAAATTTCAACATCTTTTTCTTTCACAATCGTCGCTCATCGCCTGTCGTTGCAATTGTGTTCCAAATTTTTCGACTGCCGGTTTCGCAGCGAATTTTTCGCTGTCGTCTGTCGTTCTGTCGGAATTGTGTTTAAGCCTTTACTTGAAAAAGAGTGATCATGTCCGAGTAAGTGAGAGAAACCACCCCTTCATACGAAATATCTGGTTTTACTCTGTGGAGGGGGTACGAGGACAATAAACTCAACTAAGTGAGGACGGAAGGTGATCATATCGTCGCCGGGCAGAGTTGATGCGAAGAAGATAGATCCAAATTCGATAAAAGCTTTAGTTTCCAATATCATTTAATATTTAGTAATCAAGCTACGAAATGTTTACCTCCTTGCACATACAGCGTTAGCAAAAATCCAAAACACTAGAAATCCCCTCCTCTTCTTAATTGATAAAGAAAACTAAACTACATTTCCTAATCGACACAGGCGTAGATTTGTCTATTCTCCCTCACTATATTTTCCGCAGTTACCGATATGACCCGGATAATACTTTAACAACCATAAACGGTACTGCAATTAAATCATTTGGAAAAAACTTCTGAATATAGATTTTAGTCTTCGTCGGAATTTAATTTTTCCAATCGTTATCGCCAAAATCAACAAACATATTATTGGCGCCGATTTCTTATCCAAATTTAATTTATTAGTGGACCTTAAAAATAAAAAATTGCTAAATGGAGAAACAGCACTTTACGTTAAAGGAACGACATTACGTTCAAATGCTCCGACACCCTGTCTCCACTCGATAGATGGAGAATTCGGCAAAAAATTTTGCTTTTTTATAATGCATTGAGTACTGGCAGCTGTCGCATTGTGAGTTGATTTTTCTATCTTTTGATTGTGGACACCTTGCTCTTGCTCCCTTTCCACAAGGAAGTTCCAACTCTTTAACATGTCTTTCCTTTGCAATTTTTCCGGTAATTCTGTCATTAAGCCAAGTAGGTAAAGAGCAGCGTTCAAAACGTTTCTCTAAATATGGTTTTAAAAGACTTAACGCAAATGTTTCGTTATTGGTTGAGTTTGAAAAACGTAAGTGTATTAATACGTTTATTTCTATACAGCATTTAAGAGACCATTAAATACACACATTGGCCCACGGCATGTCTTTCTTAACACACTATATTTCTGACACAATTTGTCAAAATTGTTATACCAGCTTTGGTATAGTAGATACTACTAATTTCTATAAATTGCGAAAGACATTGTAAACTTTTCCTGCACCTTACGTATTGAGTTTTGATAATTTTCCCCGAAAAATTTCTGGAATTTTCAACTTGCGCTATTCCTACACTGGAGTCATAAACGACCCCAGCCCGCTTATATTTCTCAGAAGAAAAAAACAGATTTTTTTTTATATTGGCGCCGAATGAATTTCAGTTACCCATTGTACGTTTTAAAACTATGAATAATATTTTTTTAGAGAAAAACATAAATGAATTATTTTTCGGTTTCGTTTTCGACCACGGGAAGTAATAAAGGGTTAAGTAACTTTCCCTTAAAGAATATTTATTCTATCTTAGTCCAAAACATCCTATGTGGCGGATTTATCTAGGGCATACTGGGGCTATTCGATAACAGGTGGTTATCTCCATATGAACTCACTATGAATATAGTTTATTGACCACATCACCAACGGAGTTTTGTTTTTGATTTCTATCCAAATTGAAATTTTTATAACGACCCATGTGTTCTCGAAGCTTTAAAGTGAAATTGCTCCATCTTACAAAAGTTGTATATGGCGAAATGCTAGCTGAACAGGAAGGTGATTCTGATCTTTTGTCGTACCTTAATATCAAAATATACGACATAATCAAAAAAAAAAATTCTTCTGCTTCTTTTGTAATGAAATGTCAAAATATGTCACAAAAATATTCGGCAAAAAGTACGACAAAACATTTGCATTTGCAGTAATTCTATCACCAAGCCATGGGGACAATCCTTCCTTTTGAAAGTTATACCCTTGTCGTGTCCCCAAATATACACTCGCGTAATTCACATATAAAACTTTATTTAATTAGACTTGAAATACAATTCGAGCTTGATCACTAATAACTTATAACTAATAATCGCCAAAAGACACTGCGCAACCTGATCCACTCACAAGGTCGGGTCACCAGTTAGAAACGACTCTGACCTAGTAACCAGTGCAATACCTAGCAATTAATCGCAAAGCATTACATGAGTCACTGCCGTCAGCTGAAGACCCCAATACTGTTAGTAAACAAACAGCGAGCCCAGCTGAGCATTTCACTATGCGAAATGAATGACTTAACCCTGGCTTACTGCTTAATTACAACAGCAGTGGATGCGACAGTTTTTTAATAAACAATTCGCAATCGCCAAGCATTTAACTGTGCGAAGTAAAATGCTTAGATACTGCAAACTGCTTAATTAGTCGTACACCTGCTGCTAGCTAAAGTCATGATGTCACAACCACACCGAATTGAATATTGGGCCACGACACCCTATTCAGATGGGCAAAATCAATGATCATTCGTTCGTAATTATATTTTTCAAAAATTTAAATGCAAGTCCTTTTAATTTTTATACATAATTGACAGAACATTTTTAATAATTAAAATTCAAAGGCAAAACAATTTTTTAAAATTCAAATTACGAACGAATGATCATTGATTTTGCTCGTATGTCCAGGGTATTAGGTTCATTTTTCGAAACGTCAGAATAGTCAAGAAATAGTCAAAACTTTCAGCTTATATTTTGTCAAATTTTCTGTAGGTGAAATTTCCTTGTAGAACTTGTTAAATTATTTACATACAGTGTGTTTCGAAATTCTTTCTGTATAGACAATATATACAGGGTGATTCAGATCAAGATACCTTCCGGTATACCACGTGATTCCTTGAGGTAAGATGATCAAAAACATGTTCCACATACCCCCCCCCCCCCCCAGAAACCTTCCTTGAGGAGTTGTGACCAGTTGAAGATTTTGCCAATATTCGTGATAATAAATGGATATTTTTTTTTTATCATCTTACCTCAAGGAATCGCATGGTATACCGGAAGGTATCTTGATCTGAATCACCCTGTATATTGTTTTTTTTTTTTTTTTTTTTTTTTGTATAAGAGTAAGATTAAGTTTTTAATATTCAAGCCCCCGAGAAAGTCTGGGCCTAGAGTGAACTCGGAGTTACGCATTCCAATAAATTTCGCGGTCGGTCTGGTTGTGCATTGATATTTACACAAGAACCACGAGTGCGTCACTAATTTCTAGACTTTTATTCTTTGATTACAGGAATCATACCCTCAAAGAAGGCAGTAATGCGGTTTAAAAAAATCAAATAAGATGATTATTTATGCAATCGCAGCATCATTTGAAGCTCGGAGAATAATGCTAAGTGACTTGATATAGCAAATAGAATGCGTTGATGAAGTGATCAGATGAATTGTTGATAGTCTTTCGGTCAGAAACGGTTTATTTTTAAATATATGAGCTCTAAATTGATATAGAAACCATTAAGTTGAATTCGGCTTGGTTTAGTCTTTCATTATGAAAAAAAAAAAATGTAATTAAGGTTACCATCATCGTTGTATATACATGAGCCAAAGAAATTTTGGTAACCGCGTTTCTCACATGCCATCGGTAATTAGCTATACGTAAACCAAAAGTGGTAAGCCTTGCATGTGCAATGATCTTCAGCCAGACAAATGTCAAATCATCTGGTTTTCCACGCTGCTGTCATCAGTCTTACGCAAGCATAAGTTCCCAGTTGTCTGCATTTAGGATATGGGCGAGCCGAGAATGGGAAACATAACCAGAGATGGGCATTTTTTATTCGAATAAAAATAAAAGATAAAAAACCGAATAAAATAAAAAATCGAATAAAAATTTATTTGATTACCCAAATATTATTCGTTATTTAGTGAATTATTCGCAAATAATTATTTGTTATTTGGAGCAAATTATTTGAGTTTCAAATAATTATTTGTTACTCGATCGTGTGTTATTTGAAAATTAAATAATTATTTCTGATGGTCATTATTTGAATTTCAAGCAATTATTTGTCATTCGATTATGAACATATATTTTCTGGTGTCCATTAGTTCTAATTTCAAATAATTAATTCTTGGTGTCTAGTCACTTAATTTAATTTAAAGTTTAAAAGGAATTTAATAATTTTGTTCAATTAAGTATTTGTGTAGCTTTTGAAGTAAATTAATTGGGTTTTATTACTCAGAATAATCTTAGAGTTAATTAAATAAAAAAAAAAAAAGTGAGTTTGTGCTTAAGACCGCACGATCGAAATGAAAACCTTACTTCAAGCCATGGCAGACAGAGTAAGAAAGTATGCCTACTAGTTATTGAACACTTGAATTTTGACGTCATGTCATCACAATTCATATGAAGTATTCAGAAAAACTATTTATCTAAATAAACTATTTGGTACCAGTTTTGACAAATTACAATAGATTATGTTATTTATAGTAAAAAAATATCAATGTTTTTGAAAATTTATGATGATCTGGCAGCTAAATGTAAGGAAAGTAACACTTTTTGCTAGCAATCTACAGAAATTTTAATTCGTGTATTGAAGTGTTAATATTTTGCTGACACTAGTCATACTTGTGTCTATATACCGTGACTCCAAGGTATTCTCAATAAATTTTGACACTTTGCAGCTGACGTAAATTCGTCAATTCAATGTATAGATAAGATAGAGAGAGCTGAAAGAGTATTGTATTCTCTGTACCATACTTTTCTGTACATTATACGTCACTTCGTCCACTAATGATGGAACGTGGGTTCATAGAGAGAATACTTGTATTCTCTGTACCGTGACTTCAAGCTTTCTGTCAAGCTTAAACAAAATCAATTTATTTTTCCCTGCATTCGCTGCATATCATCTGTCATTGTCATTCCTGTTAGAGAACAAAATAGTCCAATTTCAAGACAATATTTGTTGATAAAAAAAACATCCGTTTACCCGAGTGGCCGATCACTTTGAAACGTGACGATCGTGAAGCTCATTGTGCCAAAGATAATCTAGTAAAAAGATAGGACACAACCGAAAAAAATTGGTAATTATTCGTGTTTCTTAGAAACAAGAAAATGATGTCATATACTTTCATCTTTTGCATGAATGGGGGAAAAGAACTTAGTTATGCATTATTGTAGTGCAATTGAGACAACGAGTTAAAAACAAAAATCAAGAGAACGTAGGATTACCAGAACGACAAAACATTCTTGAATATCTCCAAAATCTTTTTAAACTATTCATAATAATGTACATCGGGTCACACTACCTCACTTTATATAAGATAATAATAAATTTCGCTCTCGCCAAGATGCTGAAAGGAGAAGTAAAATTTGTGTCAAATAAAAATCTCATTTTTCCCGAAAATATCAGAGAATTCAGCATGAGTTTCCCCACTAAATCAGAGCAAAACGAATGTAAACAGAAGCACACGCGTTCAAATATTGTAGGATTACAGGAACAA
The DNA here is from genome assembly GCA_963924295.1 of Dioctria rufipes. Lineage (NCBI taxonomy): Eukaryota > Metazoa > Arthropoda > Insecta > Diptera > Asilidae > Dioctria > Dioctria rufipes. Next base: position 362,130,097 of record OZ002740.1, read on the forward strand.
CTTTGGAATCAACTCTGAATATTTCAAAAAACCTGTTTTCATAGAGTCTTATGAGAGTAAAATATGAAAACTTCGCCCTTTCTCATTTTTTTATTAGGTTATCATTTTTTGAGTTAGAAATTTGTCACGCAAAGCATTCATACATTCATAGCCTCTTATTTGTATATGAATCAGAAGGCTGTAACAAGATTACCCATGTGGAGGCGACGACACTTGGGTTGATACTTCATTAAGCATATATTGTGTGGGATGACATATATCCTTTTTTTCATATATACTAGCACTTCAATTGCATGATGACCTTATAAATGAGGTAGGAGAAATTTGCACCATGAGACCCTGCAAGTATATTCGTGCTACTTAGTTATATGGTTAAACTTCAGTTATTTTGCGTTTATATCCTTATGACCCTTGAGTAGACATAGATTTCATATTTATGTAGGTAATTTAGGTAATCAAACGCAATTATTTTCTTAAAAAGCTTCACAAATACTTAATTGAACAAAATTATTAAATTCCTCATAAACTTTAAATTCAATTAAGTAACGAGACACCTTGCAAAAAGGAATGCTTGTATAAAGAATTAATTATTTGAAATTGGAACTAATGGACGCCACAAAACATATATTGTTCAAACCAACATTAAATAGCCACCTGAAAGTAAAATCGTTTAAAAGATTCTAATTGTATTTCTAATTATTAAAAATAGGTTGGGAACGAATCTATGTATACCTACCTACAAGCACGTCGGCCGTTTTTAGTGGAGATAGGCTACATTCCACATAAACAAATCCGGGACACAATCCAATAAGAGGAAAGTAACTTGTCTTCGATAACATTACGCAAATCAAATGGAATTAGATTAAGTCATCTGTACAGTTAAATATATCTTCTAAAGTAACAAATTAGCAATATTGTAATAGGTATCTTATTGTATCATTTATAATCATAATAACTTTAGCTAGGTAAAATCGGGAACGGCAACAAAAATAGCCAAAAATTCCAGTTGCTTTGCACAGCTACTAGGTTCAATGTACTCTTCTGACCTATGCACAGCTGCTAAGGTGAACGGATTTTTCTGTTGCTACCTACGCACAGCTGCTAAGGTCAACGTACTTTGGTTGCTATGCGCAATGTAAAATAATTTGTTGGTGCCGTGCACAATTCAGGGGCAATATAAGTCGCAGGCCAACTTGAATCTTTCTCTTTTCGCATCCAGCTCCCATAGATTGTGCATCATTTGGAATCGACTTGGCTAGTGGTAACAACATAGAATTATTAACAAATTTACTTTATCTTGGGTATCGACTGAGAAAAAGATATTTATTCTGGGTCTCGACTTGAATAAAATTTACTAACATAACATTTTTATCTTGGGTACCGACTGAGATAAAGACAGTTTTTCTGGGTAGCGACTAGAATAACACTTACTAATCTCAAACCTTTATCTTGGGTCTCGACTGAGAGAAAAGATATTTATTCTGGGTACCGACAAGAATAAATTCTACTAATACAATTTTGCTTTGGGTCTCGACTGAATTGAAGTACCTTGTTCTGGGAAAAGAGTCGAACAAGAATTCTACTAATCAAATTACAACTTTGCTTTGGGTCTCGACTGAAGTAAAGTATCTTGTTCCGGGGCACAAGATAATCACTAACTATCTATAACCACGCCATAAAATCGACTCCACGTTTTAAATTGGTGAGTACAATTTTTGAGTAATCATTTAATACATATCTAATCTTATTGAGTAATTATATTTATACATATACATATATATGTATATATATACCTCGGTACCATTTCGGAAAGTGAATTCCGTTTGAAGTTATCATAAGTTGTCTTTATTTAATTTGATACATACGTGAGCTTTTTAGTTATTAACTGACATAGTAGACATTATAAGTATCTTAAGTTATGTTCGTGAATGTGTAATCTCTGAATTATATTTCCCTTTGAATTTGAAGTAGTGTATTAACATTGACGTATTGTGAAATACACCACTAATTTTAATTCATTCATTCATTGGCATTATTATTTACAGTCCCCATCCTTACTTATATTTTTCTTGAGTATTCTCATTGGGCATAATATAATCGAATGACAAATAATTTTTTGAAATTCAAATAATGACAATCACAAATAATTATTTGGGTATGATTCACGAAATAACGAATAATTATTTGATTATCATAACGTACGTCGAATAACAAAAAATTATTTGAAATTCAAATGATTTGCACGAAATAACAAATAATTATTTGCGAATAACTTAAAATATTTAAAATTTTAAAATATTGTATTCGATTTTTTAAAAAAATCGTTATTTGATTGAAAATTTATTTGAATAAAGCCCAGCACTGAACATAACCGATCAAAATCGTGGCAGAGTTATCACTCGTCGGTATTATCCTGAAATTTTTTAGATTTAAATCCTTGTAATTTGTAAGTTACTTCTTAATAAACAACGGCTTAATAAAATGACAAATTAAAATATCGACACAAATAAATTTTGGATCCAAAACTTTTCTCTTTTACAACGGTATACGGCTCAATTTACAAAAATGATTGATTTTGTTTTCAAAAACTGTTAGCATCAAGGAAAAAAGCTAGAATTGGTCTAAGGCCAATCCTTACGAATACGATATCCTAGAATCTAGGACCTAGATGAATGCCCGTATGTAATTTCGTATGGTCACTCTCTGTGCACGTTTGATTTTTGAAGTGGTTTTTCGCATATATTTCTAGAATGGTTCGTCGGACAGTAAAACTTATTATAACCCATTTCATAAGATTTTATACTCTGACTAGGTATAACAAAACCGTCTAGGGCTGATTGTTTTCACGATATAAGCAAAAAGCCTAAATTTTTATATGGCAATACCAAGAAAGGGTTGCCAGATTGAGTCATTTTTTTTTTAATTATATTTACCATTTTTATAAAAATGGTGCGTCCACCCAACGAAGAAGTTACCTCATTTTCGAAAGGCGATTTTCTCGACTTTTTCGGTGGATACTAACCAGTACGTACGACGCAACACCATAAATAAAAACTATATTCCATTTTAGAGGTCTGTTATGTAATTTATAGATAAACTCCAGTTACGAGTGAATGAAGTATTTTTTACACCTCCACACAAAACTAACGCACTTTATTGCATTTTTTTAGGAATGGAAAATAAATCGTCAATCAATTACAAAAATGTTGCAGGAGAAAAAATCACTCATCGACATCAGACCAAATTGAATTTATCAGATTTAATTAAAGTTTGATTTCAACGCATTGAACATTAAGTAGGTAATTGATTCTACCCAACCAAGTATTTATGGGAGGTCGTCCTTCAATAAATATTATCGCTTTCAGAGCTTGCAATGGAAGATACCAAAGGATGCTGTCATCCACGAACCTATGAATGAAATTAGAATTGATAAACAATAAATCATTAAGGTTAAGAAGAAAGTTGGTAGAAGGACTGAGTCCTCAGGGACACTGACGTTAATAAGATGATGCAGTCGAATGCAATCTATATGATCTTACTAAATATAAAATGTCTAAATCATAGTAAAATACATAGAGGTAAAAAAAGCCCAAGAAATTACACTGTGTTATAAAAGAGAAAGAGAAAATCTAAAATTTAAAATGCTTCCATCTAAGCTATGCCAGATTTACGATAAATCTCCGATAAAGTACCCTTGTTTCCCTAGTCATCTAGATTGTGCATAAAATAAAACAAAACCCTCTCTAATACATTCTTATCACCAAGCAATCCTACATATCTAAAATCTGCAAAATATTTATTTTAACCGATGTGAAAATCGCCTATTCTTCTGCAGATTATGTTTTTATGTGTTGTAAACTTTCTAACAAGAAAGTTTGACAAAAACTAAATATTTATTTCTGTGTAATTGTTCCATACAGAAATCATCTGGTATGTCATAAAAGCCAGAAATGCTAAATAACTGCCAAATAATAAATATTACATTCGTGTTAAAAATTAAATTAAAAATATGATGGTAGTGAAAATCCCCAAACAATACTCCAGCTCCCACCAAAAATGCTACTCTTCAATATAAAATTAAGAAGAAAAAAAAATCTCGGAAGCAATACGATAACATTCATTGAAGAAACTCTCATAAAATGCCAAATAAGCTCTAAGTAAATTATTTTATCTTTTAAATCGCCCCACAAAGATACCCAGGAATTTCTCTTAATATCAAAATATTCCCATAATGACCTTTTAGCCTTAAAGAATAGACACATGCACTGGAGACAGTTGTTAGCCGAGAGCTTCACGATGCCGACCATAAATTGGCCTCAAATGACTCAAGAATGGACCGTTCAGTGCTGCCCTTTCTGGGTATCATCCTCATTAGAACTGCCTAAATAAGGAATCATAAAAATTTATGCTTTTTGATTATTTTTCGGAGCACCAAACGAACAGCAGGCAGGAACTAACAAAAAGCGTTGCCTCAGTTCGGCCAGAAACAGACACAATGGAATCGTTAAAATTTCTTCTGAGAGAATTCTTAAGATCTCCGAAGATGACGATGAAGAGTTGCAAAAAGCCAGAGATATGGCGGCCCCGAATAAGAATTAGCATCACGTGTTGGAACAAGCAGTTCTGACAAGGCACAGCATTTATATGAAATGATATACTATACATATATGTAAGTCAACTGGGAATCGCACTAACTATTCTAGAGTGTTATCATGGTACTACTACATATACTATGTACTTAAGGACTTACCTTTCGGCCTGCGCGATTATTGTGCAGGTTCATGAGACTGCGTGCATCGCCTTCAATTTCGCGTGCATCTAGGAACTTCCGTGCGAATTTCATGCCGAAACTGATATCGGCCGAGCAGCCGCCCCATTTCCATGGCTGGCCAATTTGCGAATTTTCTGCTCCTTGGCTATTATGGTGGTGCTGGTGACGTTGCTGTTGGTAGCCGTTTTGGTTTTGGTTCCGTTGCATCGTATCACAACCACAAAGTGAAATGTTACCCCTTGCGCATGCTGCAGTTACTGCATGCACTGCACCAGCACTTGCGATCGCGTAGGTGAAGGCTGCTTCTCGTGATCCTGAAACAATTTTTAATTCAATTAGTACATGTATGCCCACGGCCCTATTTTACGGTGCACCGACTCTCATTAATATTTAACAAGAGGCGTCTGCAGCACGTCGTGATATATCTTGCAGATCGGACGCAAACGAAACTGCTCGCTCGACAGTGGAATTATATATAAAAAAAAACAAAAAAACATTATTTTTTTATTGTTTATTGCAGCGAAAAATTATTATTGGTGCGGTGCTGAAATGGGGTATACAAAAATGTTTATTGTTGTTGTGCAATTTTATATGCCTGATGCTGCCTTAAGCTACTTTTACAGTCGAATTCACCCACATTTTTGTGGGATTTTATGCAGATCATCAAATGATCGTGACCTGAATTATTGCGAAAAAAAAGAAGAAATTTTTTTGAAGGAGTTTCATATATGAATACGAATAATTCCGAGTACTTTTAAAAGGGTTTCTATTATTTCTTACTTAGATCCTTAGTGAGTTGGAAAGATTGAGCCCTGATTGAATATCTTTATCTACATATTCTTTAAGGGCAGTATTTATTTATTTATTTGATTGGCAGATCTTTCCAGTATAAAAGAGTTTTGGAACTGGAACAGTGTGTGGTAAATAAGTAGGATAAAGAATGCCAATTTATACCTTGGAGTGTCCTGATAACACTTTTGTGTCAAAAAACAAAAAAAAACTTACATAGAAATGTGTAGTTTAATTTCCAGAGCAGAATTGCATTACAAGAAGAGGGGGCAAGTAGAACACTTATTTTTATGATCTTGAAATTATGGTTTTTTAATTTTTACTTGACATAAAAATGCTATTGAAGTCAAATGTTTTGTTTTCTTATTTTTAAGGATTGTTAACGGGACACATTTAGGAAAAAACAATTATTCCCTTAATGTAACAATTTTACGAGATCAACATTAACGAGCGAAATAAAACAGAATAAAGAGAAAATGGAAAATTGTGAAAATTTAGCTACTCCGTGAAACAAGAGAATAATATGAATAGATAAAATTAATTAAAACCGTGGATCTTTAAGGGCCCCTTAAATCTACCGACTGATTGCACTTTATAATATCTTGGGCAAAGACTATTCCAAATACGGACTATTTGGACAGGATTAGAGACTTCTATAACTAATTTGTCAAAACAAAGTACTATCACATTCTTATTACGTTCCAAAGCTGTGTACTGGAAAAATTTCCGGATATAATATGGCTTGTTTGTAGTAATACGTTATAAAAGTGAATCAGTCCTGTCTGCTTGATATAATCTTGTAATGAGCAAGCTATCAATTTTGTGCGGTAAGGTGAAACATGGTCGATCTAATGAAGTCTAGAAATGAAACGGATACAATCATTAAAGGCAACTGGCACCTTTCGAAACCAAAGGATATTGCTGCTAGAGTAAATCAAAGAGACAAAAGTAAAACCGGATAGAATTAAGATTTTCATTAATTTTGAGTAGATTTAAATAGTTTTCAATCAATGAGTCAGCGAAGGAGCAGAGCCTACTTTCTGTTGTCGCAGAATTTCATACGTTTGTACAAAATAATACCTAGATTTGCAACTCTGGGTACCAAACTCTACAGTACAAGACTACAATTATATGGATCTCAAGTTCCATTGTTAAAACCAATGCATTAGGACTTTTCAGGGTTCAGCTTTATGACGTTAGCTTTGGACAAGATGGCACGACTAGATATAGCACTACACTACAGATATTTTATGAATAAACTAAATAATGAAGGGCACAGTATTGAAGAATGCTAGACAGAAGAGTGAGGTTACTAGAAGTATCAACTTTCACTACTGGGAAAATGCAGAGTCATTAGACATCTCTTTACCATGTGGGAGATGTAAATGTCTATGAAAGGAAACAAGAACTTAAATGAATTGCTAGATATATTCTTTGGACTGATAGACATAAACTTGACAGAAGAAATTTGTAATTATTTCACTGTGGTCAATTCTGTGGAAGGAAATGAATCATTGCTTTTTGTGTTATTACAAGTCAATGGATTCAGTATCCAGTACTGACTTATTTCAATATCATTTTTTTGTTTACTCAGGAAAATATTATCATGTCTTCAATACCCATTCCAATAGTAATTCGGATAGAGTTAGCAGTTCTCCAGAAAAATTATCAAATTTGATGTTACGATAAATAGCCTTGTTTCTGTTACTTCAGTACACAGTCAAAAAAAAAATCCCTGAAGTGAGGTGGCAACAATTTGTGCCAAAAGGCTTAGGTATTTTTCAATAAATTTAGGGAAAGCTCCAGCTTAGAAAACGAAGATTACATCTTTATCTCTAATATGCAAAGGTTTTTTCCCGTAAAATGTAGGGAATTTCAGTCTTTTTTTTTTCCTAAAATGTAGAGAACATTCCGTAAAATGTAGGGAATAAGTAAACGTGCTACACAACTACACCTTTAAAAAACATAGGAATGAGCTGAATAGCGCATTTCTTATGTGCCATCTACTACTACCATATATGTTGTTGTTTTTTTTTTCATTAAAACACGCAGTGTGGAAGCTAGTACTGGGCATACTCAACAAAGTAGTGAAAAACAATATATGACTTGTTTTCAAAAACAATGTGTGAATTATATTAACGAAAATATATTTTAAGTGTTCCAAAATGTAGAATAATACCTTATTTTTTTAATGTTATTTTCTTTGTAACCGAGAAAGCTTAACATTTTTCACAAAACACCCTGTATTTTCAAAACTACTGGGTACAATGGCTCATTGTATGTAGAACTTGACGGCCTTTCCAGCGAACGCGGGTCTAAACAAAATATTTCGGAATTTTTTAATTTTTTCTTTACTTTAACCTCTATTTTTTGTTTTTTGTAAAACAGTCATTAACATAATCTTTTTTTATAAAAACTAAAATCTACAGACTCCCCTTCTTAATTCGACCTATTATACCCTTTGTGCTATCTTCAGTTTCTAAAGAGTTAATAGCTCGAAACCTATTCATATCATATCGAAATTAGCCAATATATTTTTTTAAATAACCTGTTTTCAGTCAGTAAGGGAATAAATTTAGGTTTGAGAATAACTTTCAGAATAATGATCTAATAACTCTTTAATGGCTGCAGATAGCACATAGTTTTTATAAAAAAAAAGTAAAGTAACGACCGTTTTCCAAAAATATAGAGGTCAAAGTAAAAAAATCCGCAATATTTTGTTTAGACCCTTGTAACTCCTGATAGGAGCGGGATATCGGGCTGGTTGAGCAGTCGTTGGAAAGGCCATTAAGTTCTGCATACAGTGAATTCTTAAATGTGACCATGCGCACAGTCCTTTTTAAAATATAGGGTGTTTTGTGAAAAACTAGCTTTTTACTTAATCACCCTGTAACTCCTAAACGGTTGATATTGCCCCTGCCCCTCCCATACAATACTTTGTTTCTCTAGATGAGTCCTATTACCTCCTGCTCTATTGACCTCGTAAGGGGAAACACCCTGTGTAGGTTTTCTGTTGCCAGATACCTAAATTTATTGAATGTTCGATTGATTTGGGGAAATTAACACTTTAATGGCCGCTCACACAACAGGAGTGTGATGTTAACGCCGATGATTATTGGCCGGTAAAACATTCTCTGTGCGATAATTTCTGATTTCTCTAAACGCTATAGAAGGATAACATAATACATACACAGTCAAACCTCTCTACGTTGAAATCGCAATTGCCAATGGCAACCATTCGCGTCAAGGAAATGGGAGAATTTCGAGTTTTCATTAAAAATGTTCTGATTTTTTTAATTGTTTGTACTTTGTTTCTATGATGTTTTTCTTTCTCATATTATGATCTCAAAAAAATCGGTAATTTTTCATTGTTTCTTCTTGACATATTTTTTACCCTGGATCAAATCTAAAGGGTATACTACGTTTGTCATTCCGTTTGTAACGCACATAAATAATGCTGGTAGAGTAAAATAGGTTCAACACCCACGCATAATATTAGAAGTTATTTTGATTTTTGCATGTCCTTCCGTCCGTTTGTACGTCCGACTATCTGTCTGTATGTCCGACCGTCTGTCCGTCCACACAATTCGAGAAAGCGTTCACTTAAAGTGTCGAAATTTTGCATGCTGTTTTGATGTTGTTCATACAAAACTTTAGGTTTTCACTTTATTTAACTTTTATTTCCATCTAGCGCATAAAGTTATTGATCTTAGACCAACTATAACTCTTTTATTTATCTTTATTTATTTAGTTTATTATTGAAAAACATTCAAAGTTGTTCAAGGACATTTGAGCCTTATCTGAATTGCAAAAAAACTACATATATCTATAAAGAATGAAAAGCATGAATAAATATCCAATATAATACAAAGTCAAAGAAACCATGCCATAGAGAAGGGCGAATATTAAGAAAAAAGTCAAAAAATCTCTGACAATTAGTTCGACTTGGGAAGTTTGGAAAATAAGGAAATTTGAGTTAAAAGAAGGGTTTCTATGAAAAATCGATACAAAAGAAACTGCAAAAAAATTTGTTTAAAGAGAAACTCGACTAAGGGTAAGTTCGATTTAGAGAGGTTTGACTGTAATAAAAGTTGTAAGCCTTAAACTTCTCCTCCCTATTCTTCCTCTCTTGCAAATATTTTTATATTATTGACAGCATAAGCTCATATTTCCACTCCTGTGTTGAACGTGAAAGTGGCGTTACGTTATAATATATGAATTAAAATTTTTTTTGGTTCGTTTGGAAAGCAGGAACTAACGACTATTGGTCCACTAACCCCATCATTAAAACACCCAATTTTTTCTACATGCATGAGCCGCAACATATTTAGACAAAGCTTGCGATATTTACAATTTTCCGGTAATGAAAAAATGCCTCCAAATGCTCACAATTTGTATAAAGTGCAACATCTCATCGATTATTTTCAAAAAGAAAAAAAAAACAAAAAACAAAACTAAGAGAATTTTGCTCCAGGACTGGATATATGTATACATCGATGAATTTCAAAGTATATAATCCAAGTAAAATAATCAAATACGGTTTAGTTGTCTGAGGGAATGTATTGTTTTTTTTTTTTTATTGTGTTTTAATTATTATTGCGATGGTGCTGAGCTGAGATATAATTCACCGTATATTCATCTTTGTGTTTCGGAAATTTTATATATAGTTCCTATTGTCCACTTTTGCGGGGAAAGATTCTTCCTTGACAATAACAAGATATGTGCCAATTGTTTTGTGGTTGGAGCCAGTTCAGAGATTTATTTGACCATCTACACCAAAATTCTTAAGCAATCTGCTGGAACAATTGCCAACGTGAAATGCGACTAATTTTCATTTCCTTCATTTTAGAGTCTAACTGCTTTCCTACCTCTTCCAGAAACGATATTTATGTGTCTTGAATTGTTTTCGATTTATGGATCAGAAGAGATTACATTTCCCTTGAAGATTAAAGTAATAATAAATGGAACTTCGTGATGTAAGTGAGAAATCAAGTTTTAATTCCTGCAGATTTAAATGTATCTAGCCTATAGGTCCGATATCTGGAATTTTAGCCCTGCGTGCACATTTTCATATTGAGCACCTTAGCAATTCAGTAATCCATAGTTTACATGTTTTATCCGAAAGTATAAAATAAAATAAAGCGATCGAATTACCTTATTGATAGCAATTTAGTTTATCGTTTATCTAATTTTCTAAAAAAAAAAGCAAAAAAAACTAAAAATCCACGCATTTGGTTTAAAAAAAAGCGTAGTGATAAAAACATTGTTGTATTGAAAAAAAAAGTAAAATTAAGTGAACGATACACAAACGGCAGTAATACATTTCGAATTGTTAATGCCAGTTTAGTGTGTTGTGTTTGCTAGCATATGCATAGAAACAAAAAAAAAAAACATTTTATTTGGCCATATAATAAATCTAGAATATCTCTAATTATATTAGCTTTTAAGACAACGAGCACTCTGTGCTTGTCTGCCACACGAGACGGATGTAAAATACGAAATAAATCTGAATTATAGGTTAACGGCGCGTTTCATTAATAATAGGTACTTGTTTAACAATGGTGTTAATATAAAAGTGGCGACGAGGATAGGCAAAAAATGATTTAAAAATATCACATAAAAAGAAAAAAAAAGTGTATAAATTATTATGGGGCTAATAGACGTTTTAAATAATTACTCAACTGAAGAAAGTTTTGATAATTATGTGTAAAGAATGCACCAGTTCTTTATAGTGAATTATATAAATGAAGAACAAAAATGCCATTATTCCTATCAGTAATCGGAGCGGATACGTAGAAAATATTAAAATAATTACTGATACCAGCAGAAACAAGCACAAAAGCTTTAGCAGACCTAATTAAGACATTATAAAATCATTTTGCACCATCTAAAATCACAATTGCTGATAGATTTAAATTTTATAAGCGCAATTACAGGCCGCTAGAACCGTTATCCGAGTACATTGTTGAATTAAAAGTGTTGGCACAGAGGTGTGAATTTGGTGTATTCCTAAGCCAGGCACTGCAAGATAAATTTGTTTGTGGTTTCAATAACTCAAACACCCAAGTTAAATTGAAAAAAAAAACTTAACATTTGAGTCAGCGTGTGAATTGGCGATTAATCTTGAAATGGCTGAAAATTAACCAAAAATTATCAATACGGAGGAAGTTAATATGGTAAAACCAAAATTTCAACACAATAATAAAAGCAAACCAGAGTCAAAAGCACCAATAAAACCTTAACAAAACAATAAGAAACACGCAAGGTATTCAGTATTCCCCAGTAATCGTAATACATGTGGAAAATGTGAGCAAAACCATCAAAGAAATCAATGTCCAGCATATATGTAAGTGGAAATGTTACAGATGCGGGAAACAAGGCGATGCAGATCAAATATTCAGGTCAGCAATATAATCAAGCAAGAGATGGTAACAAATATTTCTATAGTTCAAAATTACTCTGACATTAATCGCAAATCAATTTATGTAAAACTACTTGTTAATGAAATGTTAATAAATTTTGAAATAGATAGAGGTGCATGTAGAACTATGTATCATAAGCCTCAATGATTATTACAAATATTTTAAAAATACCAATATAACTAATTCCAAATTTTGTTTACAAGCTGTTACAGGACAAAACATAGAGAAAGGGACGTTAAATGTTCATGTATGGAAACAGGATACCCAGGAAGAAGAAAATTTATTAAAATTAACTATCATAAAGAGTTCAATGGAATTTATACCTCTCTTAGGAAGGGACTGGCTTGAATGTAATTTCCCAAACTGGAAACAAGTATTACAAGATCACTTGAATGGTACAGAATACCCTACTAATGTGAGTCCTATTAATTCCCTAAATGAAATAAATACTAACTATTTAGATTATTATAAGATAACATTTCCTAATGTTTTTGATAACAATGAATCAAATGGAGGTATAAAAACAGTTACCGTGGATATTCATCTAAAAAAAATTGTACTCCTATCTTTTGTAAGGCTTACCAAGTAGCGTTTAAATTAAAAGATAAAGTGAAAAACAAGTTGCAAAGATTGTGTGATAACAATATCATACAACCAATAAAATATAGTGAATGGGGGCTACATCCATAGTAGTTGTCCCCAAAGCAAATGGGTCTGTTAGGATACGTATGGACTGTAAATTCACTCCCAATAAAGTCATTAGTACGGAGCACTACCCATTGCCACGAATTGACAATATATTTGCAAATTTGGCGGGTTGTAATGTTATTTGTGTTCTAGACCTATCGGGAGTCTATTTGCAAGTAGAAGTTGGTGAAGAAACGAAAAAAATTGTTAACAATCAATAATGAATTCGGGTTATATAGATACAATATGTTCCCATATGGAATTCAAAACGCGCAAACATACCAAAAACAAATTGTTATTTAGACGACATATTAGTGGGTGGTATATATGCAAATGAATGCAGAGAAAATTTGGAGAAAATTTTGAATCGGTTAAATAGTTTTAACATTAAAGTTAACGCCAATAAATGTAAATTTTTTGTACACGAGCTTGAATACTTAGGGCATGTAATTACGGCAGAAGGGATTAAATCTAGTTTGTCTAAGATAGAAGCTCATCGTAGTGCGTCTATGCCGAGAAACATAAAAGAACTTCAATCGTATCTCGGACTTATTAACTAATATGCTAAATTTGTATCGAACTTAGCTAGTAATTTGGCGCCAATGTATTCCTAACTTATCGAGAATGCCCCGTTCATATGGTCCTCGGAATCTGACAGATGTTTCGAAAACAGTAAGAAATTGGTTACGTCAGGAAATTTATTAGTGTACTATGATCCATTAAAGCCAATAGTAATCAGTTGTTCGCAGAGGCTTTAATATCAAGACCGAGGTAACAACCATTTACGTTACTCGCGACAAAAATAATGTGTTGGCCGTTGTAGTGGTAAAATCAAAGCTGGTGCAGTCTTTAGAAATATCGATGATAATAAGATAACGGATGCTCAAGCAAAAAAGCGTTCTAAAATGTATAGCTCCGATGCTATATCAATTGGAACTCTAATCCGTCCGTCAATTGGGTTAACTGTTGTATTTCGACGCAATTATGGCTTGTATATAACAAGATGAGAACAATTGAGCTATTTAGGGCTAAAAGATTGTGTCTAAGATCAAAAAATTTCTATTGAAGCTGTAAAGTTCCTGAGGAATACAAATAAGTTAGGCATATGCTGTGCGAGTGTCGCGCTCCAGCGATCAGAAGATGCAGGCTACTTGGTAGCTACTTCTAATCAGAGCTGGGAGAGTTGTAAGGTACAAGGCCTAGATATATCCTGAGTTTTCCTAGTGGAAGTAGACTCTCATGAATTTATGCAACACAGTGCACAGTCAAGTGAAACACGCTAAGATAAATGGCCAGATTACCAATAAGTCAAAGTCCGTCTACAAGGAATCTTTATTACATTTCAGTAGCACAATAAGAGTGGCATAGTCTGAAGTATCCCATATATATAATTTCTATTGATTATGCTAGCTGGAGCATATCAAGTCAGAATATTTTTCAGAAGTCAAAATTTTTTTTTTTTTTAGAATAAAATTTCCTTGACCATATCCACCGGAGTTCTGTCTATTGGATCGATGGATGGATTGAAAGGAGGTTGGGTCCCCTGAGGAGGGACTCTCTAGAACGTAGTCCACTACAAGGTCCATTGTTCACCCTGTCTGTCTATTAGCTAAACTAGATATATACGTTTGATCAAGTATATAAACTTATGAAAAGTGTTTTTTTTTTTAAGAATTTCCAAAATTTACTATTAATTAACCGACCCTTACTTGAGTGCGGAATTCTCATGTTTTGTCTGAAGTCAATAAACTATGACAAACTGATGCTAAATTCAAACAATATCATCCAAAAAAGATATATAATATTCTGCATCAAATCTGGGGTCCTAAATGAATCCCAGAAACGACTTTATTATAAATATACCTTCATAAAACCTGCATACGAGATTGGATTTTGAGATACCTTTATTCTGCCACATGCTCCTCATTCATAACGGGCTTTTGTGTCAGAAAAAGATTAAATTACTTTTTTGCACTTTTAAATTATTTGCCAAGCAGAAAACAGCCATATAAATGAATCGTGTGGGCGATCAACCACTTAATTCTCGCAAAAGATAATTAAGAGCCGCTGAAATGAAATGTGTCCGTATAAAAAAAAAAAAAAAACAAAAAAAAAACATCAATAAACCCTGAAATATATACTTCAGACGAAAACCTCCAAAGGAGAACAGAAGGCAATGATGCTGCTTATCAGTTGGTTAAAGATCAGAAAGGTACCTTGATGGCAATAACCTTGGGAGTTCCTTCATTTTTACAGCTGCATTTAAAAAAATATGTATATATTTTTTTTAATTACTCACCTACAAACATAACGTGACCAAAGACTTCTCGCTGCCAAACCTGAGTACAATTCCAGCGATGTCCTTTAAATTGATGCTGACACTCTTGGGCACCCAAAAGATGTCCTGCTCCTAGGGCTACTAGTGCGTCTGGTGATTCTGTACAAAGTTGACGCTGAACTGGTGACAGCCCTGGTATTCGAGCACACAATATCGATGACGCTAAACTTGTTACACATCTGGAAAAATAATATAAAAAAAGAAAGCATAAATGAAAGATAAATTTTTATGGTGAAAACGGCGAATTTTACTTCACCATGGGAAATAAAAATTTTCTTTGGTGATATTTTTTACTATCAGAAATGTCACTTTTATCCGAAAACCATAAAAAATCCAATTCAAAATGTTTCTCTTTACAGAAATGGATTGATATCATTAACAACACCCACCTGCTTGCTACTTTATCCTTCTTTCAAATTAATTTTAAGAGCTTACTAATTGTCTTCCTTATAAATGTCAGGTGTAAATCAAGTCATTTTTTATTTATATCTTCCTAATTTGTGTAATCAATTCATTCAGTCCATTCGAATGAATTTTATTTGTCAAATATAGTGACTCTCATTTGTTTGGAAAGAACAACAGTAAAGCAAATATTACCGTAGTTCCTTTTTATCTCACATTTAAGTGTATATTTGTTTTTCTGGCACAGTGGCGGCACTACCGTATAGTACGGTAGATGGATTCGTCTATAGCCACGGGGGCCTATCTGCTTAGGGGCGTCACGAAAATTTTATTCGTCGACATTAAATTACAATTTTAGTGATTCCTCGTATATGGCTCAAAGCACCTTATAGAGATAAGTTCACTGCGCAATCGAATAAGCAAAATTTTTTTTCCGATTCTGGGATCAATATGGCAATATTTTGACCTATCTAAAACAACACAATAACGAAATGACAAAAAAAAAATGCGCAATGTGAAATTAGTAAAAAATTTAACAATAAGAAAATGTAACAATTGGCTTAGGACCAACAAAATTATAACTTAAATGAAATCGTTAATATCTGCAATATTATAATTGCCCAATTTTGTTTAAATATTTTTAGATGTACTTTTCAAAGCTACTTACACCCAGTGAAAACTGAATAGCATACCCCTTCAAAAACACGATTTAGAAGTTTTTACATGTATGCCTTCCCTCCGTTGCTTAAAGGTAATCAGGAATTTTGTACCTCTCCTACCACGCTTACATTCTGGGAATTCCCAAACTCCCCTAAAATTAGAGTGCGGCAAATGAATAACTCAGAGAAAAGAGTTTTAAAAGTAAACACAAATTATTTATGGAAAATATTATTATTTTATTTTAGTAATGTGTATGGCCACCCTTCCTTTCAATTACTTTTAACATTCTTGATCTTAACACTTAAAGAGAATTTTAACATATTTTTTTTTGCAACCTTTCGCTTTATGACTTAACCTGCTCAACATTGACATATTGGCGTACACGTGGTAGAGGAAATTCACAAGAAACCGTTAACCTAGCCCGCTGAAGACGACCAAAGAGAAAACTTCTGACAGTATTGCATGGGTAAAATGTAAATGAACTATACTATGCTTTCATACAAGAATATTATGATCTGTTGAGTTCCATTCTAGATCCTTGTTTGAGTTTCCTATTTTATCGGCTATAGTTTCGTAGTCTAACCGTACCGAAATTATGAAAGATTAATCAGCAATGGATGGATTCAAAAGAAGATTGAAAAAGCTAAGGATTATCTAGAGCTTAGACAACAATAAGACCCATAGTTCATCGTCCAGATTTAGAAACTTTAGAATTGGCTCCCAATTCTCCCAAACCGTGTCATGCACCTCCTCTAGGAGGTGTGAGCTAAGCAATCTGTAACGTCTACTAGAGAGGATCGGACAGTCACATTGAATCGCCGTTTCGGTTTCCTCCACGCATCCTCTGCATACAGGATCGTCAACAAGTTCCATCTTGTGTAGATGACCCCTGCGAAATGAGTGGGAATTGACACTAGAGTTCTCAGAATTGGAGTGTTAAGTTCCAGTAGCTTTTTGGTTAAATATAGATAGGGTATACACCACAGTTCCTTTGTAGTTCAACACGAGGGGTCATCTAACCAAAGATGACTGTGTTGGCAGTCGCCCATAGCCGCCGAAATATTATAACTGAGTTGGTGTTTTGGTGCAATCCCTATTGTGGAAAACGAAGCCTCGCAGACTACACCAAGACGAGAGAGCTCATTCGTCTTTTCATTCAAGGGCTTATATTGCTGTAATCTGGTAATCTGGTATACCAATTTGGAGGATTTAAAAGGCCTTCACAAGGTTTTCATAGATGCTTGGCTATCCGAGCTTTCCGCTTCAAGAATAACCTTCATTCCTATTTGGAAAACCGTGACATGTTTTCAAAGTGTGTATGGCCATTTCCATATGAAGGTACGCGTAGAAAATACTTACTCCGGATAGAATTCAATCAATAATTGTGGAATTATTGACATAATCGAAAAACGTCTGTCATTTTCTATAATAAATTTTATAATCATTTTGTTAACATAAAAAGGAATCGTGATACGAAATTATAGTGATCAAAATGTTAAAAATAAATTAGAAATTCGAAAAACAGGGTTCAAACAAAATTAACGAAAGAAACTAATTATTTCTTAAAATTATCAAATAAAACCTAACTAATCGAAAAAATTCTATCAAATGAACAAAAGCAACGAAACGACTTGTGATAAATTACAGTTTAACTCCTCCTCAAGGCTCCTCCTTCTTTTAAAAGTGATCCCATTAAATGTATAGCAACCTGTGCTGCACGATCATTTTTTTTTTATATTCAAAAACCGGGAAGTAAAGCAAGTTTAAGAGCCTTCACACTTGGCAGCGGCCTTAATATATGCGTCCCAACATGATTTCGGTTGTCAGTGCAATGCTCGTCAAACGAAAAATTAACGTATACGACGACGATTACGACGTGCATTGGTACCCGCTATACCAGAAACGATGTCGTACATAAAAAGTGTTTTTTTGAAAAAAGAAAACACGCGCTTGACAGAAGTTTTGTTGGCATTTCAGGTCTTCTTCATCACTGCAAAGTTCATGTAGTGCAGTGTCCTATCTAACTACCTACATATGTATGTAGCCTAAGGCCACTATTTGATGGTCTAAAACCTGGTTTCACGCTAAGTTATGTTACGCGATTTCAAGAGTCACCCTTCGTTCTTTACACTCCCCGCGCGCAATGAAGTGCAAACAGATAACTAAATAAAAGTGTCATCTTAACCAAATCGTTCCTCAGGTAATTCAAAGTAAACCATAAATCATAACAGTCCAGGCGACAACAACTCATACGCTGAGCTGGCTAACTGGAAACATACATACAAACATACATATACATATATATAGTAGTACCTTCAGTTCTATGCTAAGACGTGTGGTGTGGAACCTGTAAGACCCCACATCCAAGTGTACGTGTTGAAGCCTTGTTATCGAGTTTTTGTTCTCTTTACGCTATCTTATCCCGTTTGTTGCAATTAAGAACTCAACTTATGATAAATGGCCCATAAATGCTGTGTAAATTCATTCGCGTCAAACAGTTTGAAATGGGCGACGATCTTGATGGCTGGGCTGCAGCATAAATTCAACAAATGTTTTCCGTGCGTCAAGCCGGCTTTTGTACCGCCCCAGCATGTTTTCATAGATTAAATTGATAAAGCTCACGTTTTTGGTAGCTCTTTTTGACAGTAAATATCACGATCGTCCGACTGAAATCAATTATTACAAAATCGAGTAGTAGGTACATACTTAGTTAGTTTGCGATTTTCAATCATATCCTTCGTTCGCGATATTATTTACTCTTTCGCGCGACTGTGTGGGTTTTTGCGTTAATATGGATAGGCGAGTTCCTGTTTTCTATAAAATACAAGAGTGCCTATTTTGTGGAATTTATTGATCAATGAAAATTGGAAAATATTTCAATATGGGCGCCACTTAAACTGGCTTATTATGTACGGATACTTAGTTCTATTCTGCTTGTGGATATATGTTAGTTACTTTTTTTTTTTTTTTATAAATCTAAGTAGCCGGTTTGTGTTCCTGCATATACTTCTAAGTTAATCAAGAGAGGATCATAAAATATTGAAAGTAATATGTGCCTTCTTTGGCAATATTAGATAATATTGATATATATGCCCAGCGGGGTACTCTTGTTTTTTCTGGGGGGGGGGGGGGTCAAATCACCATTTCGCATCCATTTAAGGAATTGTCATTCTTACAAGAAAGGTTTTTAGTATAATTTACTTGATGACGGTGTTTAAACGTTTGTAATAAAATAATAAGCTGTAAATTTATCTTTTACTTTAAATTAAAAATTCAAAATATTTAACTTGTCTGTCTAAGAATTGAAAATATCAGTGTAGTCAGAAATCATCAGGCTGCGTCCAGTCTAAACCTGTTTGCGTTTACTCAGGGACAATTTGCGTCCAGGCTAAAAAAGTTATACAAACTGTTTTTATATGGGATTGTTAAATAAATGTCGTTTTGAAAGACCACAGACAAGAAATATAGAGATATCGACGGTAGTACTAAGAAAGTGATGTATAGAAGAGCTCATAGTAAGCCTCAATAAATCACTGATCTCTGCTAAATATATCATGGGTACGAACCAACAATTGTTTTTCAAAACCTGTAGGCAAAAATTCATTTTTTTCTTCAAATTTATATCGACCCTGTTTCTTCAGAATTCGTGTGTATTATTGGTGGATGTAGACGATCCGAACAACAAATTCTGTCTGTCGTCTTGCGTGATTGGTTGGTTGTCAAGGGGAGGATGTATTAATTTTTTCAATATTTTGCACTATATACCTTCCAATAAATATTTTCTCTTAGTTTAAATCCCGATATTTGTTTTCTTATTTCACGACTAGGCAGGCAGAAAAGCATTAACTTCCTACTGAGTACATTTTCCCTACTTGCAATTTCAAATGCATCTCATTCGTCACTCAGCCGAACATATTATATTGATGTTTTTTGTTTTATAGAATAAACGGACCAATAAAACGGTTGGGTAGTTAGTCAGGATGATGTAGGCAGCAACTAAAAACGCAGATTAATATATTCAAAAAACTATTAAATTATAATATAGACTTCTGCTCACGGGTTGCATTTCCTACAAAACTTGAAATGGAAGAGAGCCAGCTGTCATCTTCAAACTGTGACATACCTTCAGTGTTGCCACGCATATAATTGTGTATTAGCGACAAATAACGCATCCGTATTAGATAATTTATGACTTTGAATGTGGAAAGAAAGTATTGCCGCTACACACAACCCCAAAAGAAGACAATCGTCGGAAAAGAAGAAAAAGGCGATATCGATTCGAACTGGAAGCCAAAGATAAATCCCGACGCCCAGAGAACTATACATAACATGACTTGACTTCAACTAACTTTGATTTTCTTAAGATAATTCAAACTAATAAACGTAAAACATAGGTTTTTTAGTTTTTTTATCTCTTAAGTGCACAAATTCAGATTAACTTAAAAATTAGTTTTAATGTGTACTGATAAGGGTACCAGAAAAAAGGTAATTGTCCAATTCAAATGAATTACTTGAGAAAAGTTTTATATCCTTTTTTAACGATGAAAAAATTTTTAATTTTAATCTTATGATTAATTTTATAACATTTAAACTCAGACCGTTATATTTAACTTAAAAAAAATTTATTGCTACACATTGATTGTTGTAACAAAACACAGCTAAATGGTCCTTCATACAAGAGCAAAAGAAATTATACAAAGGTAACGAAGGTTTCTAGTCTCTCATCAAAATATCAGGAAAATCTTCACCAGTTCTTCTATACCTCCACTAGTCACTACTTAACGCCGGTGAAGTGGTTGTTGACCCTCTAGATAAAGCTAATATTTTGGCTGCTACTTTCGCTTCAAAATCTCGTCTACCACCCACTTCACACATACCTGTTTTGCATATCCCGTGTGGATGTGTACAAGAGCCAATACACATCCGTACGAGAGATGTATTCAAGGTCTTTAAGGGAAGCAACTTCTCCAAAGCCGCAGGTCCTGATGGTTTCTTGGCAATATTAATGATAAGCTGCGCTTTATCCTTGGAAAAACCTCTGCGCACATTATTCTACTTCTTTTATTCAACTTATCAACCAAATACAATAACCAACTAATTACAATAACTTCGATTCTTTCAAAGGTCTTTAAATCTATCCTTAACTCGAAATTCATGAAGTATTTAGAAACCAATTAACTCATCAACGATCGCCAATATGGCCTCCGGACTGGACGCTTATCTCGAGACTTGCTGACTTTGCTTGGAACGTTGGAACCGTAGCCTTCACAATTTTGGTGAATCCAAAATCATTCCCCTAGATAAAGTCTGGCATTCTACCCTTTAGCCAAGCTTAAAGAGCTTGGTCTCTCAGCTCCTCTTCTTTTATGGATTGAAAGTTTTTATCTGGTCACCTATATACGGGTTATATTAGATGGCGTTACATCTGAACCTCAACCTATAATTATCGGTATACCACAGGGCTCTTTTATGTCTCCGTCTCTGTTCTAAATTTTCTTGAATTTCATTAATGATCTGCTTTCCTTTACTTTCAGTTTCATCCATAGTTTTGCCGATAACATTATACTCCTGATTTCGCTTATCCTTTGATACCCTTGCAGACTTCAAAACGAATGTCACATGTGTCAAACTAGATTGCTCGATTAGATTATTGAATAACAATATTGACAATATCCTCGCTTGAAACAAAGCGATTCGCGTCGAATTCAATACGTCAGAATTTTATGCTGCAATCAAAGACCACTATACTTGATACCTTAATAAAGAAAAATTGTATATATATAACAGAAACTACACTTGAAAGGACGAGAAGTTTAAGGATTTTTCAAAAAGGTTAACTGCTTCAATTGCATTTCAAAATTGATATTTTAGAAACATTTTATTGTTTCTTTTTTTATATAAAGTAATAACGACTGCAACGGTTCTTATTTTGTGACCTCTTTTAAAAATATTCTCGAACATAGTTCAAGATGTTGTTAAAAATTACGAAAATTACTTAAAATCTGTTCATTGAGAATAGTGCTACCTAGTGGCCTTTCATTTAAAATGTTTTTAAGGAATGAAAAAATAAATAAGTAAATAAATAAAAATATAAATAATTCAGTCTTTAGCAGAATTTCAGTAAATTTCACTAGCTGCAATATTTTTGTTCTGATACAAAAAAAAAGCTCGTCTAGTTTGGTCGTTTTTGTATTTGAAAATTTCAAATTATAATATGTATATAAAGTTGGATATGTGTTGTTGTGGTATTAGTTCATCATCACATATGTTATTCAATCCCAGCAAAGCAAACGTTACGATTAGAGATCGAATCCAAAGAGATTCGCTTAGACGAAGCGAAGTTTGACTTCGATGTCGAAGTCGTTCGAGACTCGGTGCTAATTCGAATTCCAATCGAGATTACAACTGAATATCGATTCATTCTTTGAAGTCCTCCTGGCCTTATCAAAAAACCTTCTGGAAGTCTAATGGGGTTTACTAAGACTGCCGCGATGGCATATGCTTCCTTCCTATGTTCGTGTTAAAGAGATAGGACGCTGGAAAAGCCTCAGTTACTGCGGACTGGAGCTTTCCTACTACCTTCTCCAGGGCGGCAATACTCCTTATTCTTCCAGCCGGAGAGGCAAGCGTGTTTTCGTGTATATGTAGATTTTATACTGGGACCATATTTATTCGAGAATTTTTCGTGAAAACTACTCGACTTCGGATTGAATAAATGAGTAAAATACGCTTCATGAAAACTAAACGATATCAAATTGAATAAACGAGTAAACGAGGAGAAAACTTTATACATTAATCAAATGCAAATTTTATTCTCTTAGCACTCACTATACACCGTCTTTTTTGGTGCAATACTCAAAAAAGAATGCCGCTGGAGCTGGAATGCTTCCTTCGTAAAAGTGAAAAATTCTCCGATTGCTACTCTCTCTTCCAGAAATACTCACAAATGCAAGAACCCGAGAAAAATTTGCTAAGCATATTTTATCTTTTTTCAGTCTAATTCGGTATTGTATGGCCTTTGCAAAAGTTCACTGGATGTACATACCTATGTAAATCAATTGCTGTCATTTAATTTTTAAAATTTACTGGGACTTTTTTTCCCGCCGGCGTTGCCTGGCGATAATATGCCTATATAGGTTTGGGGTGGGGGTTGAAATGGTGGGGTGTTTACAGATGCATAATATCTAAGCTATCATCTGACTTGATCGCGCCATTCCGTACTCTAGGGTTTCACTGTTGTGTGTGTGTATGGATGTGGGTGCGTGCAGACGTACATATGTGTGGGAGAGTGTAGCTCTCTACGGCCGCGTTCTCAGGCAGTGTCCATATATATATTAACAAACGAAATGTTTGTATGGTAATCCTGTGAAGCAGTTGACCGATTGGTCCCATTTCCGAACATAAATTTCCCCTGTTTTATAAAAGGCCCATGTACAAAATTTCATCTCTCTGCGTCGACGCGTGAGGCAGTGTCCAAATATATAGTAAAAAAAAAAAAAAAAGTTTTGTATGGCAACACTGTATTTGCAATTTTTGAAACTGTATTGGCAATTTATATGAAAATGCAGTACACAAAATTTTAACTTCTACGACGACGCGTTCTCAGGCAGTGCCCAAATATATAGTTAAAAACGAAATTTCTATAAGGCAACACCAAGAACGGGTTGCCAAATTTAGTCCATTTCTGAACTCGTATTTACTTTGCTATGAAAATACCATGCACCAAATTTTAGCTCTCTACGTCGACGCGTTCTCAGGCAGTGCCCAAATATATAGACAAAAATGAAATTTTTGTATGGCAACCCTACGAAAGAGTTGCCCAATTTTGGTCCCATTTTCAAATTTAAATTTCCCCTCATTTAAAAAAAGCCCATGTACAAAATTTTCGCACTCTGCGTTGACGCGTGAGGCAGTGTCTAAATATATAGTGAAAAACCAAAATTTTGTATGGCAACACCAAGAAGGGGTTACTGATTGCAATTTTTCTTTCCCACAAACCTTATCCTGGCAATTACCAACACAATAACAAAAATATGAGCCAAATCGGTCGAGCCGTTCTCAAGTGATGATGTAACATACATGCGTCAATTGATTTTTACCAAAGTTTTGTATGGCAACACCAAGAAGGGATTACCGATTTCAATTTTTCTTTCCATGCAAATCTCGTCCTAATAATTACGAACACAACAAGAACAAAATGAGCCAAATCGGTCGAGCCCACATACTTATAACAATGGACTGAGCAATTTGTTATTTCATGTTGGCACAAATATTGTGTTCTGTTTGCCACCACTGACATGTATAACATAGACTGCTTGATTTTTTATTTTATATAGATTCACTTTTATTGGCAGGGGTGTAAAAACTATCTTAATTTCAAGTTTCATTCTCGCTTTAACAGTCATGTTACAAGCTCAACAAATTCCAAATATATTCAAAATTATTATTTTTATTGGAACCTTATCTCCTATAACATCAAATATTCCTTAAACTCGATTTTTAAGGAAATAAAATTTAAGCAATTTTTGTCTGCTTATCCCTAGAAGTAGCTATGAGGGACAGAGAAAGGATTACAAATGTTGTATTGCCATCTATTTTTATTCTATATATTCATTCGGAAAATCCACTGAACTGAAACTGATTTTTATATAGAACTTATTAATCCCAGTTCAGTGGAATACAGTCGCTAAACTAACATGAGACAACTATAGCAAAGTGATCCCATGATAATGTAAGCGATTTTAGTAGTGTCAGCGGGCCATGTTATACATATCAGATATATCACCGTTAGAGCACCCTTTAAAACGTTTACTACATAAAAAGCATGTAAAATTCATACTCAGCCAATCAGATGAGATCTTACACTCTAAAATCGAATTAAATTAAAAAAAAACAAATCATTCTTGTGTTCAAGTGACATTTTAATCGCTCATAAGCACTCTTATAAGAAATTAAACTCATTCCGACTTTAATTTTCAAAATGTTATTTTTACCTGAATCCTGCGTATAGGCAAGAGAGGCGGAGCATTGTAAGCAGTATCTTTACCTTATTCTTCCTTCGGTGATTGCATCTGCAGCCAACATAAAAATATCAAATAGAATAAGAAAACGTTCAGTCAGAGATATTTTGTGTTGGTAGCTCCAACTCTGCCATAGCGCGAAAGTGTAAACTGTAAAACTTGCGCCATTCTTTCCTATAGGAAAATCATAATGCCTAAGTTATAAGTCAGTGGTCGAGCCGTTCTCAAGGAACATTTTACCAGGCCTCGTTAAATTTAGGCTCATGTTTAACTGACAAATCCAGAAGAAATTTTAAATCATATAATTAGTATTGGGTTACGGAATTAGAATTTGTCCGACGAGCAATATTTGTAATGGTCCACTGTCTAGTTTCTACACTAAAAAAAAAAAAACACTGGGTTCATACATATTTTTATTAAACCAAATATTTGAGTGAGCAAATTGCATCAATGCTTCAACTTGAGCTCAGTTTTCATACAGGGATTTTACAGGCATATATATAAAGTTTCAAAATTTCAGATCTATTTACTATAGGACGTTTCAACTCAAAATATACAAATTAATTTATTTACCTCGAAAACAGCATCACAGCGACAGCCTACCCGAAACATTTAAATTATTGGTATGAGCTTAAAAAAGAGTTAATTTTTTTTTCTTAGGAATTTTCTTCATAATATTAATATGCTAGAATTGACGGCCGATAACTTCAAAGAAGTTAGAGTGATTTGATTTATTCGAATGCCTGCACCATTAAATATTTTTATGAGCGTAGATAACAGCTTAATTTCTTTCTTGGAATTTACTTCAATTCTGCCTGATTTTGATTGCATTCAAACAACTTGCTGTAAAAAAATGTATTTAGGAATTTTCAACTGCATATTCTGTTTAAGTGAAGTAGGTATGATTGCAATTCAAATATTTTTGATTACACAGATAACTTTTTTTTTTTTCTTTAAATAACCTACATAATTTCAATTTTTATAGTGTTTCAGAAATTTTAAGTATTAAATAGTGGTTGAGACACCTCAGTTCGAAAAAGGAAGGTTTACAAGAAAACAGAGGTACATGTACGTTTCGAAAGCTCAAAGAGCAGCTAGATATATAAATATTATAAATAAATATTTATATAGATGTGTATAAATATAATAAATTTTCAGACATTCATTTTTACATACTTTTATTGCAATGCGAAATGATTGTTGAAATAGTTTATGAACCACAAAGCCATTGAAACTAGCCGGTATAATACAGAAGGTCGACTTCTCTCTCGGCTGAAAGCTGTTAATGAGAATGGTCATTTGGACAAATTTAAATAGTATATTCGAATGTGGAAAAATCTTGCTTCCAATTTTAAATTGAGATGCTGCTACACCGACTTTATGATATCAACTTATAGCTTCGATAAATCGGTGGGAGCGGGATTTGTTAAGAATACTAGATCACATATACAAAACGTGAGAACTTTGAATTCTGTATAAATTCTATTTCGCAAAGTTATTTAAGAATTAATAATATTTATTTATTTATGAGAAGTACGTAAGAATTATATTTTATATTGTACAATAATAATTCATTGTTAATTAACTTAATTTAAATCAATTTAACCTAATTTATATATTAAGAAAAAGGCAATGAAATAGCATGAACAAAAAACAAAAAAACAAAAATTTTCTCAGAAATAGGAAACCAAAATAAAAAGAAAAAAGGCAAATTAATTACTGAAAGCTGCCCCCACTCGAATCTCCCTTACGCTACAAGGCAAAGTATTCCAAATACTTGAGATTTGAACGAAGAAAGAATTCTCTAGTATTATTTTATTACAGCGCATTAAAAGTAATTTATTACGTCTATAGTTGATTGGAGAAATCGTATTCGACAGTATACAGATATTCGGGCTCCTTTGTTTGCATTAGCCCATACAGAAAAATAAATCACCTCCACTTTAAGTATAGATTAATTGGATTAATTTGTACAAACTCAGGTGATCAAAACGACGCAGTCTATAAATAAACCTAATGAAGTCGTTGAATACAACTTCAATTCGTCTTGCACAAGGTGAGTCAAGTTTGGGGAAAAGTATACCTCCAAAAGTAAAATACGGTAATAGAAGAGCTTTGACTAATTTTGAATGAAAGTTAGGTGATAATATACTAGCAGACAGCCAGAGCCCACGGAGCCCAGCGTATACCTTGCCCATTAAATCCTTGACATAACCGCAGCACTTCATTCGCCTGTCTAAGCGAACTCCCAGATTGTTAACTTGACTCATGAAAGGCAGGATGGTCCCATTTATCGTTATAGGAGAGATATTCGCGAGGTCAAAAATATTTTTGCTAAGTAGCATACACTCAGATTTTAGTGGATTTAATTTCAGGTCATTGTTATAGGACCATCTTACAATTCAGTCAATGTCACAATTCATATGCTCAACACAATCTTCTATAAGTCCGGTAGGCCTGTTGCAGTATAGTTGAACGTCATCTGCGTACAGTTGAATTTCAACATCCTGCAGAACATCAATAAGATCATTAATGTACATGCAGAATAGGAGAGGTTCAAGGCCGGAACCCTGAGGGACGCCTTGGAGAAAAGGAGGAGAGTATCAGAAATTACACTATTGACTTTCACTCTTTGCTCACGATTAAACAGGAAATTCTCAATTAAACTACTGGCCAATCTGAAGAAATGATAAAAGGAACCCAATTTTCTAGATAGTAAATCATGGCGGATGCTATCAAAGGCCTTAAAGAAATCTAGGAGAACTAGATCGCTGACATCGCCATTACCAAGAGCTTCGCGAATGTCAGTTCTGACTCTTAGCAGTGCTGATTCACAACTACATATGTCGGGGACGAAAACTAGACTGCCAGCGAGATAGCAGGCTGTGGTCCATAAGAAAGCTTTGTATTTGCCAACACATTAATTTCTCCAACACTTAGCCATAAAACACAGGATGCTTATTGGGGGGAAATCACCATCACTCTCTGGTAAACTTACCTTAGCGATCGGAAATACATTTTCTAGTTTCCAAGAGGCGGGAAAACTAGATGAAGTCACGCAAAATAGATAATGTGTAATACTTACGGATGAATGAGAGGAAATAAAATCTTCCGAAATCTAGGCGGCATATTGTCTAGGCCGATTGCTTCAGATTTAATTGAATAGACCGCCCTGGACAATTCCTCAGTCGTCCTCAATTGAAGAAGATAATTGCTAACATGACAATAATTGGTATTAAAATCTATGAATGCGTCTTAAACACAAACAATAAAATGTACATTAGAGGTTGGTATTTCGTAATGTTAATGTTAACCTGTAAACTGCGTATGACGTAATATTTCGTCAGACCCGAAGCACTACTTCAATGGACATGACAACATTTTTCGTCAAGGAAGTTAACTGTAATATGTTGAGCATATTATGCTTGTAGTTCTTATCTATTAAATCATGCATGATTATATGGCACGTTTTATTTAATCTGGCACTTGAGCGCTAAATCTAAATTAAAGTCTCCACAATAGTGATGCAGTATCAAATATCCAGCCAAATTTCAAATTTAGAAATGGCGTGTAAAATGTGTACAGTACATACCATATAAAAACACTGACTACATGCAAAATTTAAGCTGTACTGTACGAAAAGAATTTGAAACATATTTCATATGCAATCCATACCTTACATCACCCACGTTACAAAGATTAACAAGGTATAGCCTTTCCGTCTGAACTGTCTACATCATAAGGTGACCAGATTTATTCCTTTTCATTTTAATCGTTCTTACCAAAGTGCTAAAAGATTTTCTAATTTAAAATTTTTTTACTTTCCCACCACCATTAATTACTTTTCCGGAATTATTTCACACAATCAAACGAATAGTTAGTACCTATAACTTTGGGCTATACCAAGTCTTGTTGAGGAGATATATCCGCAAGTGCTGTGTATTCAATAAGAGTAAATTACCATGAGTGGTTAACAGATCTGCTTGAAGCAGGAACTGTGGCGCTGTGATACCTGCTTGACGCAGGAAACACAGATGGCTGAATACGGCTTGACCATGCTACCGGTTGACCAATCGCTCGATAAGCTGCCAGGTAAGACTTGATTTCCGGAACTGGAGAGGCTTGGAAAGCCCCCAGTCTTCTTAATGGCGACTTCATGCTGTCGAAACGTCGATCTCTGAGCGAGTGCACCTCTTCAGCCCAGACTGTCCCGATGATAGCCTGAACGAGTGCTATTCGTAAAGGAGACCCGAGTCCTGTACCCCTATCCCTAATGTCACCTTGACGGTCGTAAGAGGAGAGACTACTACGCTGATACTGCTTGCGGGCAATGGTCCAAGTCTAATATTGAACCGACACCGTCTATAGGCTACGCTAACGTCAATAAATCTTTTTGATTGACACTGCTGAAAATCGTTGATATTGCGCAGGGTTTCTCAAAAGGAATGCAACAAAATAATTCATCCACTAAGGGAGACCGCACACTGCCGAGTCAATTGATTGTCGAGTCAATTGATTGTCCAGTCAGCGACTGGTCTGTTGACTTGTCACCGATTGATTGATTTTTAATCGTTGCTGATTGACTATCGTAGCATGTGCGCATATTGTATCGTCTTCTGCCAGCTTAGTAATCCAGTCGAAGACGATGAATTTGAGTGGTATTTTGATTTTCGTTAAAATTTTACAGTGTTGCTGAATACTATGGAACTGATTTCAAAATTGCAATATGAAACATAAACCCTGTAGTAATTTACTAGTGGTTGAGGAGAAGGAGAAGAACAGAAGGATTTCAAGAAAAAGGATGTGGAAAAATCCATCCATGCTTTCCGATCATTAACATAATTACTTAGATATGAATATTTTTAAAATATAATAAAA
This sequence comes from Dioctria rufipes, assembly GCA_963924295.1. Taxonomy (NCBI): domain Eukaryota; kingdom Metazoa; phylum Arthropoda; class Insecta; order Diptera; family Asilidae; genus Dioctria; species Dioctria rufipes. The sequence continues at coordinate 362,160,064 of OZ002740.1, forward strand.
TATACCGAACTTTACTTAAAAGTTGAAAATTTCATCAAAGCTATAAGATTCCTAAATTGCTGGTGGCTTCGAGGAAATTCACAAATAAACCGGTTTTTTTTTCCATTTTAAATTTTCAGGATGTTCTCTTCAGAAAAGCAAAAGATCTCACCCCGTAAATATTATATGTAAATCCCTTTTTAAAATGGTTATAGAAATACGTACTTTAGTCAGGACAAGCTTTATTACGATTTAACAAAAGAAAAACCTTTACTTATGGCGGCAGCAATCAACAAGAATCAACTGATTAATATTAAGGTTGCTGATGCAGACTGAGCACGACAGTGGGTTCGATTCAGTCAGTTGCCAGTCGTCAACTCTCTTCTGATTTTTGAGTTGCTGACTGACGTAAAATAGAGCAGTTTGCGATACCAAATGCTGTTGCGTATAACGAGCAAAGTCAACTGACTTTTTAATCTTCGACTACACTCGGTGATTGTGCAGTGTGCGGCCTGCCTAAGTCATTTGACTGATTGCTCGCTTTTGTTGCCTTGAAAAATAAAATTCTATATGGATAACTTTTAGATTCACAATTTTTGTTTTTAGATATTTACAAAGGGAAAAGCCTACTTAGCTACGACTTTCTACGTTCAGCAAAGTGTTTTTAGACGCGAATTTCGAAATAAATATTGCTAGGTGTACACAGTGATTGATCAAAAGTTTGGAAATTTAAGACCCGGAACAGACGCAAAATATCCATATTTATAAGTAGAGATAACTGAGAAAAAGCGGTCAGACATTCCGACATCAGAATTAGACCATATTTATTTTAGGTCAAATTGTAGCCTCTAAGACCAGACACAGGTACAAAAAGTGCGCCAGAACTTACCGATTTCTAGAACGAAAAGGTGAGCCAGAACATAGATGAAAAGTGGTCGAATTCTAGAACAAGAAGTGAGCCAGTATCCTCATAGGGGAACTACTAAAATAAGAATTTAGTACCGAATTGGTAGTACCTACATTATTAATTTCATATAATGGAAAGACACGACTCGCCAATCTGTAGCTGTGGCATTTACAAAACGCAACACCCAATATAGTGAATTTTGCTAAGCGAACCAAACGCATAGTGAGCCACCCTAGAAGTCAGAAAAAGCTGACACATTTTCATCCGTGACGTGAAATCCAAGTGCAGAAAAAAATGAAATGAGTTCTCGATCTTTCAAAGGTTTGGTCTGCTTACACGAGACATAAGTAAAGAAGTAGTTTATGAATTTTGGTACAACTATACTTCATCTGTATGTAGAAAATAAAATTTATGTGTGTAGCATTTCACTTCTATACAAATGTATGCAATTCTGTACAATCCTCAGTAAAATAGTAAATAAAAAAGAAAAATAATTGGACAATTTTCAAAAAAACACCCACACCCATAACACAAAAGAGAGTCCCAGGCATGGGATAGTTCTATGCACACTGTCAAAACATTCATATAGCATCACACTAACTTAATCTTCAAGATAAATCTGTGCAATCGAAAGGCAGCGACCTCTTTTGAAGAAAATGAAAATAAATTTTTATCCATTAAACCTTACAAAGATAAAACATGAAGCAAAATACTCGAAGTATACAAAATCGTGATGAGATGCACTGCAAAACGTATTTCTCTGTACAAAGTTCACAACAAATGTCTTGGAAAAGTCACAGAATCAGTTCAAAAGGAGATCTCACCAGAAGTCACGTACATAAACAATTTAGATTTGATAAAACATGTACGAGCCCAAATCTAAAAGCTGAGTCCAATAAATCCCTAGGCATGGATATGGATGGGAACCTCCCATATTCATACCTGCTCCTTACCGAGACAGGTCTTATACTACTTACTTGACCATCATGTAAACATACGGTTACTCAGGTTATCCGCATCATGGATCGCAACACAGGTAAATAGCATGTGCTTTGTATAATTTCCTAATTTATCATCTCAAGGGATCTCGATTTCAAGAGGCAAAACAACCAAGACCAACGAAGAAAAAAAAACCTAAATTCGCCCGCTTGTTCCTTTCGAGTCATTTAATTCATGCCCTCCAGTCCTGGTTCTCATGTTCATTGTTTCGTGCAGATCTCTGCTGTAAAAACTTTTCCATTCGATTGCGAGTCTGCATCTGTCTGTGTACCTCTGATGAGGTACCTATTCTTTCTCGAAAGTTTCTGCGCGATCACTACTCGCTCGGTGCGCACTGGACTCTTGGAGGAGATCATTCCAACTGATTACCACGTTAATGCAAAGCAAATATTGCCTTAATTGAAAGGAGAAATATTTGCATCGGGCAAACATTCCCGTAAATTGCCTCGCTTGTAGTATTACCTGTGTTAGACACGATGTGAACGCTGTTAGGCCCGAGTTAATATGGTAAACACCTCCTCAACAATCCGTTATTATATACAAACTTGGCATCTGATAGCGTACAGATGTATCTCAATTCCATGGGTAAATGATTGTTTCAGTAGTTCAACGTTATCTGGTGAACAATACAACTCGTATCGCCCTGCACTGTACTGTACGGTGCAAAGAAAGAACCGTTTGAAACATAATTCCTTGTTATTTCCTTAATTTAAAGTGACTGGTTCGGGCAAACGCAAGCGGCAGTCATTGATCTACATAAATGCCTACAATGTCTCTGAATTATCGTTACAGTAAAACCTGAAAAATGGCAACTGTTGATATACTTTTGCAATGTCAGTTGGCAGTTGCGCTGTAATCTATTTACCTTGGGCTTTATGGGATATTTCCGTTTAATCACAGAAATATGTTTGCTAAATGCTTTTTTTCTTAGAAAGTAAAACGCACGCGCGCGGGCGCTTTAGTCATTATTTGCATGTGCAGAGAAAAGCAAGCAAACGATTGTAATTGAAATTGTTCTGAATTATGAGGTACAACTGTTTCGACCGCCTGGTAAAACACTAACGATCCCGTTTTATTGGCTTTGGGCCACATTAGAACCAATTTACAGTTGGGTGGAAGTAAATAAAATATGGAGTTACATGATGGTAATTTATTAATAATAACAAGGCGGGAACAAAGATTAGAATGAGGTTGGTTATACACGTCACATTCTGTCGATTTTCATATATGAAATAAAAGATAAATTGCGACATTTTGATTAATCACGCCCCCCTATACGCGTAATATACCAGAGGCTATTAGCTGGCAATTGGTACAAGTTTTATGCTATTTTATTACTCTGCTCCAAATATAACGACAGTTTTGGAGCTGTTTTACTGATTGTTAACATAATTTGCCTCAGGAAGAATATCTATGTATGACTTTAACTTTACATTAACATTAACTTTACATAATACGTATTTTTCGGTTTACAAATTGCCTAACCTGAATACGAACTGATCTTAAATTGTTTGAAAGTATAAATTCCAGTTAGAGAATTAGATTATTTATGTGTAGAACACACTCAATCCATTTGTTCTCTGATAACTTATTTTGCCATAATTCATACTATTTTTTGAATAATTACTTGTAAGCCTCTTATCCCACTTATTACAACTCTCCCAATCCTTCCCTTTTGGACTTGTTTCTTGTCTCTGATCCACACTGAATTGTTTTTTTCAACCAATTATGTCTAAATATTATTTACCTGCTGCATGTCTTTAATACCTGTATCTCTAAGTCAGTATTTCCTATGTCCTGGAAGACTTCTAATAAAATCCCCATTCCAAAAAAAGGACATGTCTCCGTCCTGAGGATTACAGGTCTATCAGCCTGCCTTGACTTCTTTCCAAAGTGCTGGAAGAGTTGATGTTTTGGGAAGTTCAACGTTTCATATTAAATAATAACCTCATAAGTGAATAATTTGATATTCGTCATTTCTCGATAACAGAGAAGTCGTTATTTTGACTCTCCTTGATTTTTCGAAAGCTTTTGATAGCGTTTCACATAAGAAATTACTAAGCAAACTTCAAAATAAATTTCCATTTTTGAAATGGGGCAACTCTATTAAGTAATAACTTCCTGTCTGGTAGATTATAGTGTGGGAGCCAGTGTTAGGGAAATTTTTCGCATTTTCTTCCCTTAACCTGTGGAGTTCCACGGGGATCTATTCTTGGGCCTCTAGTTTTAATCCGATATATACATATATATCTTCGACTTACTTGTAACTCATAACGGTAATATTCACATTTATGCCGATGACGTTCAAATGTCGTTCCATAGGTTTGATGGAAGACTGTGTGGATAAGATCAACAGGGATTTACTCTAAAATGGTAAGTGGGCATTTGTGCATAATAATAAAATAAATCCTAATAAGTCTCAATGAATTGCCTTTCAACTGGTTCGATGGACTCTTCGGAATTACTAGCTCTCACTGTGGATGGTGTTGTGATTTCATACATGAACAAGATCCGTAAAATGTTGGCATTACACTTAATTCGAATATGAAATTTTGCGACCATATTGAAGTCTGCCTTTCCAAGAATTGCGGAATTCTTCTTCGCATATGGCTATAGACTAGATTTCTATCGCTCCAATTGCGTTGTTATCTAACTAAGACTTAAGTCCTTCAGTAGTTTACATATTGTTGTCTAGTTTTTTCGAAGTTGAATTCAAGCTGCACTAGAAAATTAAGTGTTGCATTCAATGACTGTGCGCGGTTTATTTCTGTAGTTCCAAGGTTGGACTATGTATCTCATCTCAGGTTTGCTCTGCTTGGATGCCCACTGGAACCTCCATATCTCCATAACTCGGTCCAGCCTCTTAACTCTGCCAGAGAGCGTAACGTTTGAAAACTTCGATTCCAAACATCAGTCTTTGAGGGTTCTTTCATTGTTCAGGCAACTGGTCTTTCGAACAGGCTGCCTAGTATCATTCAATGCCCAAGTTCATTGACAGCTTCTTATTGGGCTCCTAGAGTAGCGCTTTTTTATCGGCGACACACAAACATGTTTGATATCTGTTATTGTTTTATATTTTTTCTCCTCAATTTTAATTTTTCCTTTTGTTTTTAATTTTAATTTACTAATTTTAATTTTGATTTGGTTTTTGAATTTTTTATTTTGTTTCTAATTTTAATTTTGATCTTAATTTTAATTCTAATTTTGTTTTTAATATTAGTTTTAATTTTTACTTTATATATATATTTTTTGTTTTATTTTGATTTCGATATTAGTCTTGATTTTGGTTATGCTTTTTATCTTCATTTGAATTTTGATTTGGCCGTCTATTCAATAGATACTAATGCAAAAGATTGTCAATCCTTAAGTGTCGTTCACCAGGAAATATACATATACAGTGAAAACTCTGTATAACGAAACCCAAGGGACCAAGCGATTTCTTTCGTTATAAAGAATGAGTAAAAAATTGTAACAAAATATGTATGTATGGACAAACTAAATCATAATAAACAGGTATCAGACATCAGATTACCAGTGATTGAATTACATTGACACGGCAGCAGCAGAACAGCAAATCAATTCCATTGGTTGAAAATGATAAGCGGATTTGTAATGTAAGTCATCCCCCACGCGCCGAGTATGTCAGTGGTCAATAATAGCATAACATAATAAATAAAAGAAGAAGTTCACAAAACCGACATACCTGGAACTTTAGGTATACTTACTTCCGAAAATATCGGTGCCTTTGTGGGCATATGGCAACCTATCACAAACATTGTTTTGCGGATTTTTCGCTATAGAGAGTGAGCACTTCGTTTCGTTACAGAGTGAATTAATATATTGATTCGCAGGCGAACCAACCAAGTTCAGCTAGTGTTTACTTTATAAAGAGTTTTTACTTTATAGGGGGTTTTTCGTTATAGAGAGTTTTCACTGTAATTATATTATGATTATTGTGATTCCAAAAACGATTTGCATGCTTATTTATTTATGTTATTAGTATTAGTGGAGAAAATCTATGATGCCTTATACTGTTTGACTCAAGCGGATCTGGTAGCCAACTATTCTCTCTGACGCAGTAATAATAAGTACGTGATCCGATGAATTGTATGCTTCTGTCCACTTTTAATGTCTAGAATTGCTGCAAAGATTACCATATTGAGATATAAGTTTATGATCAACTTGTCATCGAAACTCCAGTGAGTCCAACTTGTAATCATTGGTTCTAACTAAAATCTAAGAGTTTGTAGTTTGGATACAAATTTAATGTTTTTCGAACGCGTTAGTATTAGTTGGTTATTGGGATCAATAAATGAGTCAAAAGTTCCTGTATTCTTTTTATCAAAAGATTTCTTATTCGTAATAACTAATAATTTTTAATCTGTTCTCCGTCAATGGACCTGTGCCACCGTATCTATCTAAACATCAATAGTTTTGATTTTGCTAAGTCACGACTGGAAGAGGAATCGTCGGAAAAAAAAAGAAAATCGTAAGTCTGTTTAATCATTATTTTTGTGAAGTTAAGACTAACGAATTTTCCAAGGTGAATTAGTTTGCTGCGATTTTCAAATTTTCCTTGATAAATTTTCGAACTTTAGACAATAACCAAGAAGATTAGCTGCAACCCACGAACTGGTCTATTTCGAACGAATTGTTTGTCATATCAAAGTACGGGATATCATATAACTTCATCAATAGAGACATTCATTTAAAAAGGTGCTAGTAAGTCGAGGAACTTTTTGTTTAGATGGTCAATCTTATCAGATGTACAAATATCATCATTATCACAGAAATGTATGTCGATGAATAATAATTTGTTGAAGCTACTTTTGGGTATAGGTTTCATGACTAAAGTGTTATTGCTACTCACTATATTTTGAGAGCATTCGATGCCTTCAAATTGGGGTATATCCAAAATGAATAGATAAAATTATTTTGTAGCAGAGGACGAAAGATCCTAGGCACGGAGGCCAAGGTGGTCTCATTGATCTTAACCTGCTAAATAGGAGGGTTTCGAAAAGAAACTAGGTAGGACGAAAAACGAGTAGGATCATTTTGAGGTTGGATTTGAACCCACGACCTTTAACATGGTAGTCAGCGCCCTTACCGACTGAACTAAATTTTCTGCCTAGATGAGCAGCTACAGTTTTCATTAATTTTATACCAATGAAATTCCAAACACTTATGTTATAATGTTGGGTGGGGGGACGGGGGGGGGGCAGAATTTGAATTGCTTTATACATGAATTTAAGGGCAGCGTTTCCTTATTTCTTTTTTCCATGTGATTGTAATGATGCGTGATTTTCTGAAATTCTAACTAAAAATTATTGTTTGTTTCGTTGCTAATCAGCTAAATCAAATTCATCGTTTGGTAGTCCTTTAGGTTTCAACTGAATCTCAGTTTCAGCCAACAACTGATTGGAGGTGGAGCTCAATTTTACAATATTACAATCCACATTCAACATTCTCACATGACGCGAATTTGAGTTTTTGCACAGATATCAAAAAAGGCAATACTTATGTAGCTTACTAATGCATTTTGAAAATAATTTTTCAACTAATATTTAATCAGCATATAATGGGGGAGGATTCAGTATGGAGAGGCATTTCGATCTTAGAAATTAACTACACTCATGGAAATGAATTGATTACTGGGCTTCTAAAAATGTGGGCTTAGTGGCATTTGTGTTCTTTAACTTTTATTTTCAATTCAGCTCTATATTATAGAAATATTTTCTTAAATGTATTTTATTACACCAATTTTTAGAAGTAGTTCTGAACATATAATAGACAGACAGTACTATCATCGTTTTTCAAAACTTCATCCAATTCGTAAGTTGTTAGTTGAATACAATAACTGAAAATATTTATAGCAGCACAAAATTTGGGATATGCAATGAGCAACATGTTGATAAGGGGAAATCTACATGTACCTACAAATTCAATAACTTTTTCTAATAAAACAATTACAATTATTATATCAGGTAAATAAGTATATGTGATAATACGAATTTCATGAAAGCCTTTAGTTAATAAATTTAAATCATTTGGCTTTTACGTTTCCCTAAATACAGTTCATGCAAATTGATAACTCTAAATCTTAACCAAATCATGTTCAGTTCGGCGTACCTGAGAGAAGTCATTTTGGCCCTGTTCTGTTAATTTTTTTACCCGTTCATGTATTTAGGTAAAGTAAACTACTCCAAGCCCCTGATATAATGTACATTGTACATTTTATCTGACTTATAGCGATTTCTATGAAACCTTAGTGCAAAAATAATAGTACCTACACTTTTCAAATAGTGCTATACTGAAAATGTTCGATAGAACCATTTTTATGATAGATGCTCAACAAATTTGAAGAAAATTCAATCGAACTAATTCACGAAAATAAACCTTTTTATAATAAAATAATTCGGTCAATTAGGGTTCCAGACCAGAACATTATCCAAAACGAACATTGATCGAAGAATTTAAGTATATTTAAATTTAATCCAAATCTGTCTATAAAAAATTCATGAATTATGCCACATTGTGCTGGAACATTAATAAATTCGTTATCGATTATAATGTTTCCCCTTCAGTTAGCTCTGTATTTCATATGTTTTATGAGTTAACGCAAAAAAAATGCTTTTTTTGCAGTGCTTTCCCTCTACTTCCAATTTAAACTAAGATCAAGATTTTTTCCTTGTTGGCCGTAGCGGAAGGTCACTAGTTGCTAAAGAAAATAGTTTATTCCAAATCCAATATGCTTCGGCCAACTGATTGAGACGACGTAACCAATTTGGCTTAAATAATATCAGCTTATTGCCTGATATAAATTATTAATACAATTTAAATATTTTGCCAAAACTCCACTTATATCGGAGTTACAACTCTTTGAAAATCGCAAAAAAGACCCATTTTTGCCCGTTCGACATAATTTCAAAAATCTGTTTCTTCGGTGAAACTCAGCCGATTTTAATAATCTTCGGGAAAGAATAGATTTCAGGTTCTGTAGGTAAAATATTGTTGGTGCAATCTTTGTAAAAGGGTGTACGCGAAAATAAGCATTTTTGTTAATCCTTAAATAAAGCCTTGATGAGACATGTGTCGAGTTTTCCTGGCTGAAAAGGCCTAAACCTCATGTACTTTATTCTGCTTTTTAATTCTCAGGATCACCTACTTGTTGCTATAGATCCTGTTATAGTGGCAAAAATTCTATTCTTCGGGTAGGTAATACGCAGTTTATAATGCCCAAACTTGACTCACTCCAAAATTCATACTTTATTCAAATCCTCCGATTTACTCTACTTCAATATAAAAAATAACTTCAATTAAAATAATTTATTTAATAAAAAATAGTGTCCGGAAATTAAGTGGATGAGAGGTTGCCGCTCTTCACTGTACCAAACCGCATAAGAAAGATTTAACTTTCATCCAATTCATAGGGGTCTTTCTCCATCCGCCGCTTGTGGGTGGTTTATCAGTTTCAAATAATGTTGTTGACATTTAGATGATGCTACTTATTGCAATATTTATGTTTAAGATAATTTTTATTATATTTTAGATTAAACTCGCAACATCTTAATTACAATTGTTACTAGGAATTTTTATCTCAAATTTGGAACGTCGGTGTAAGTTCATTAAGCTATACATACAAAATTGGTTTCGAAGGCATGTTCGAAAAGCTGTCTCAGTTTCGAATATTTGGGACATATCTTGCAGTTACTCAAACAACATTAAATATTAGGAGGATTCCATCACCATCCGATGGAAAAGAAAAATTTATATATTTGATTTTTAAGAATCTAAATTGAATTATTAAGTACAAGTAAATTAAGTATTCTCCTCGTCCGACTTTTGAAGCCAGGGCCACTCTTACCCCTAAGCTAGAAATTTGCGACAGTAGGAAAGGCATCTGTCTCACCAAGATGATGGCATCCCTTCAGAAAATTTTTCAGGTGATGGTCGACGAACCGTGGAATAGACCATTTGTGTTTTTATGTTTAAAGAAGATAACTGTGTCATCAGCAAAAACTACTGCATGCTCCTCCACTCCATTTATTTCTAATCTACAAAGATTGTTAATATAGACAAGAAAAAGTATGAAGCCCAGAACTGTTCCTTGGGGTATTCCATATCTAACTATTAACAGGTTACTTACGAAATTTCCTATTTTCACAGTTTGGACTCACATAAGTAAGAAGAGAATAATGATAGTTCTGTATGCTAGTTTATCCAGAAGCCTACAATGAATCACCGTATTGAAGGGCTTTTTAATGTAAAGAATATTGTCAAAACATGTTTCTCATATTTGTTAATTTCATAGTTAATGAATCTAATAACATCGTATAGCGGGCATCATTAGTGCTAGTCGTACCTTTAGACTCATATTCATTGTCAGCTATAATATTATTGCTATTGAGGTAAAACATGAGATCTGATTACCCAAACCAGGAGCTTTATATAATTTCAACTTCAATATGTGGTAATATATTTCATCATTAGTAAAACGGGAGATTTGAAGGAGAAAACAATATCTGCTTCACTCGCTATTGTTTAGTTGATGACAACTTCACATAACTCACCGAGTTTGAGATATGTACATTCAACCACTGAGTTAAAATCTACATCAAATAAATTATTGAAAATTCGTAAATTTAATTTAACCCTTCCATACATAATGTGCCATATTGCACGCCCCTTTTTCCTTTCGTTTTGTTGCTGATTACCTATGCTTACTAACTACAACCATAAAATTGTTACATTTGTATTTGTATTAAAATATGCACTTTTGTGATTTGATTTAATAAATTATCTGCACGCACAACATAGCATGAAATAATTCTCTATCCGCGGTATATACTTTCTCGATGTCGCACGCCGACTGACATATAAAACGAATGGTCTGAGCGATCCTATCTAATTCCTAAAGTCAAAAGTGGCACAAATTTTGGTTAAAATCTGTTTGTCTCCTTGAAGTTCAATTTTGTTTGACAACAAATCTGCAGAGGAGCACATTTTTCAGTAATATTAAGATTTAATTTTTGTGTCAATTAAAACAAATTTATTTTTTATTTAATGCAATACTATTTTATAACAACAAATAATAATAAATTATGAATCGGTGTATAATTGTACGAATAAAGGGTTTTCATAGCCTTTTTAAAATTTGTGCCATTTTTGAAGCAAGAACGCTCAGTTTATTCTCACTATAATGTCAATGTGCACGCCACTCAAGACTCAACACTCCCAATATCCTTCTCTTTTCCTTTCGGTATATTTATTGTCAGACTCCTCCCGGTCCATACTTCATGACCAATTTTTGACAGTTTGTGAACTTTTTCTAGGCAGCAACAGGTGTCACAGGGATGGACGGAAATTTTTGAAGTTTGGTTCACATGCTATCATAACAAACTTTCCCTGAAGATTCGGTCGACCAAGACTCCATAGAGCTTTTGAATAAGTTTGCTGTCAGGAAAGCATGCTGGTCATTTCAAAACCTCAATGGAATTAGACGCAAACCAAGACTTTGTTTCCATAATTGGTTGAGAAATTTATTATTTCCAGAAACAATGAAAGCCTGGAATGTTTCGACATGAATACATAACCCCAAAGTAGCAATTAAGCTACGCCATTTTGGGATTCAGATTATCAAGATGACCAAAATTAAATGGAGGGTCAGAAATTATTCTTGGAGTATAATTTTTCCACAGACAAAACCTCGAACGTATTTAAAAACAAACGTTTTTCGGTGATAAAGTCTTTTTACCGAATACAACACAGGACTGCCCAGTAGTGCATTGGTAGAAAGATTATTTAGCATAGGAAAACAAACGTTAACTCCTAATAGATGTCGTCTAAATGACGAAAATTTTGAAATTCAAGTGATGCTACATATCAACGGAAAAAATATAAAGTAAGACGCTAATTCTATCGGAAAATGTAAATACAATTTCCTTGAATTGAATTATAACATTTTCAAGTATGGTATTTTCCTTAGTTACAGGTTTTACAAGTTGTTAAATTTGTACATTATATTGAGAGGAAGAGAAATGTTGGCTTAGAAAATTAGCAAAAGCTAAATTAATAAAATATAATATTATGAATGACTTTTTTGTGAGCTTTTCTTATTTGATTGAAATTTCAGTTTCAGTTTCAATTTTAATTAAATCAGATTCTCCTTATGTTATTTAAAACATGACCTGAGTCCGCTCAACTCAAATGATGAGTCGTCTCAAGCAGTGAGTCTGCTAAAGTCCACTCAAGCAGTGAGTCCGCTCACATTTGGAGCGATGAAACACCGCTCAGCTGTTGAGCGGACTTACTGCTTGAGTTGAGCGATATTCCTAATGCATATTCAAGACAGAAGAATTCTTTAAGTATTTATAGTAACAATTCTATCAATTTTATATATTTTTAATGGAATTTTTATTTATTTATATCTTGTCATATGTGGGTCTCGAATTATTAATTTTTAGTATCGATTATAGATGGGAATAACAAATAAAAATTACAAAAGTTCACAGGCAAGTATGGTTCAATATGCTAGAAAAATTTAGAAATACAAAAGGTAAAAACACCTGTCTCGTTAGCTCAGTGGTAAGACTGGTCATTCGGAAAGCGAAAGGTCCCGGCTTCAAAACCTAGAGCCAAGGCAGTTGGTTTTTCCTCTTGTATTTAACAATTTAATTTAGAATAGTAGTTCTCTACAATTCTTCTATTCCATTTTTTTTTTCTGAAAATTCCTAATTTATTTTAATTTATTCAAAAAAATACTAAATGAATTTTATAACTGATATAAAAAAAAAAATTAAAAAATCTTCAAACTTACCTAAATTTCATCATCCAAAGTAGAAAAATTAGAAACATACAGAGGTATTTCCTCATTTTGAATTAAAGCGAAATATTATTTAAGTTCACGTCATTTTAGTTTTAATTGTATGCAAATTAAATAGAACCGCTCTGCGGGAGGACAACAGAGTCATTTCAAAATACTAAATAAAACACCGTCACCTTTAGACACCAATAGCACAGAACAGAAAAAAACAAAGCACATTATCAACAAAAACTAAAAGCTAAACAAAAACCGAACACGATTCAAACAACTTTTCTTCTTTTTTAGGATTGATAATTTCTTATTAAAAACTCATTAAAACTGGACCAAAAAATCTCTCGGAAACATACATATAAAGGCACTGACATAAACCAATTTCGCCCCTTGTTAAGTTTTTTGTTGGAAGTCGTCGCGTCAAGTAATTTTTTCCATTTTTTTCGTTCATCGTTCATCGAAAAATCTAATTTATTGGCTCGTAATAAATTTGGCATGTTGAACCAACATAATCACCCTGGGCCATTGCTTCTTCAAACTTTACTTAAACATTTTCGCTTTTTTCAACCATTAATTTTAACTTATATATTTTTTTTTTTAGTTCTCGTTTTACCTTTGTAGCACACTTACAATATTTTGGTATCGAATTCGAGACCTTTTTCTCAAAAAATTTTTTTTTCATTAGTTAACTTCACGGACATCAAATTATAGGTGTATACCTTACCAAGAGCACCAACAACCGTTGAGCCCTCCAATCTTGGCTAAGTTATAATTAAAATCGACGATTTGAAAAATATTATGTTAACGAGGATTGAGGAGGCACCGGCGGGAGTTTGTTTTACGACCTATCGCACGGGTTAGGAAACAAACGTGTTTCAACACTATACTCCGAGGCGGATAAAAAAATTTATGATGGCATTAGACCGATTAAGATTGTAAATATCATCAGCACTAAATTAATTAAACTCGTTTGCATTTCACTGCACTACTCGGGCTGTTTTAGCCACCACACTTGTTTTCACATGGCCACCTCCTGGTATGATGACGATATTATTGCAAAAATTCGGCGAAGCTGTCAGTAAATTTTGGACTTAAGGTAACTCCGATGATGTTAAGTACCTGTATTCACTGTTTAACAGAGCGTCAACGATGAGTATGATATCTCAACTGTACACAATTTATGTAAGTAATACTGTTGTGGAAGATATTTGAAATTATACTAAATATAATCCGCACCCGCACTCAGTTCTCGTGTAATTGGAGGACGCGTCCAGTGTATATTAAATACGAACGACGCCAGCCACGAAGTACAATTTCAAGCGCGCAACATCACAGGTTGGTCGTCAGTTAAGAACTAGACCACGAATTCAGATACCTGAGGAGGCATAGCTGCTCCGATACCTGCCCCGTTTGTGCTGATGATGCCCACATCCCATTTCCATCTGATACAGAATCAATCCGAAACGAGATGCTGTTTGATACTGCGGCGCATAAATGCAAGATTAACAAGCACGACACAGCCACTAGCCAGGTGAGAGTCCGACTATTTATCAGAAGGGCATTACTTGGTTGCTTTGCCAGGTAATATACGCGCGTGTTATCATCTCACCTGGGCTATGTTTTAAATGCTATTCACTAAAGATGTTTTGAATATGTAGAAGAAACTGCACTCTGCAATTCCGAAAGTTGCCACTAAAATATGAAAAGGGGAAGCGGAAATTGAACACCAGAGAATTAGTACTTATTCAGAGAGCATGAGTGATAGAAAGAGAGAGTGATAAATTTTGTTGGTACACTGTTAATATAAATATTGCTGGAATGGAAATATAGCACCCACTGGTGAGAATATCGCTTTATCGCTTTTATTACATATATAAAATATCTCATGCGAGTTTTAATACTTGGACGATTGTTGATGCGATTATAATGCTCAAGTTATTATAAGAGGAAGGGAAATCTTAACAAAAGCGAGGATTGATTTATGGGTTTGCACCCCTAAATTAAGGTTAATGTTTCATTTTAGTTTTTTTTTTTTCAAAGTCTGGTTCTGTCTTCTACCTAGATCTATATATTAATATTTTTGAATGAATTTATTCATGTTTTGAGTGTATCAGTCAACAGGAATATTTATTGAAGCATTTATGCCTTAGAATTCCTGAATCGGGTACGACTGTTGAGAGATTTTACGAAGTGTAAACATTTTTTAATGCACATAAATTATTTGTTTAAATTGAGGATTGAATTTGTAATTTTAACCTTTGCGATACCAGGCTGAAAAACTAACACGAGATAGGTACCATGGGTGGTATATTTGAGGCGCTCAATGCTAAAGCCGCCTAATCCCAACAAAATTAAACAGACATAATTATGTTTAAAAAAAAAGGAATTTTTTGTTTTTTTTATTTTCATAAACAAAGGGAATTAATTTTTTAATAAAACATATGTAGATGAAAATGACAATTTTGATGTTAAATGAAGCTTAAAAATATAGAAATATACAAATATTATTTTAATTATAATTATTTATTTATTCAACGATAACATTTCAGATTATACATATATAGTGATGGAAAAACGATTAAAGAGTTTAGATTACTATACATACCTGAATAGTTAAAATAAAAAAATAATTTATGATTAACTTAATTTTACATAACCTATCTTAAAATCGAACTATGCTATTATCGCCGAATAAGAGGATTCCACTAATTGCTGACATTAATGGAAAAATTTTACAACATTTATTATCTTTCTTGGATGATGTAGAGGGAAAATTCAGATTACTGCTAACGCCCTTGTGACAAACCGTATCAAACGTAGTCTAAATGTCTAAGAGAAAAAGTCCAATAGTTTGTTTTTCGATAACTGCAAGCTATGCAATGGCTTAGTCCGTACAATGGTCACTATGAAAGCCAAATTGTTTGTTGGGTAGAATATTATTATCAGTCACGAAGTCTTCTATTTTTGTCTTAATTGTTTTTTCCAAGATTAGTTTGTCAGGTTTTGAAATTGTGATTACTTTAGATTTTATCCATTTAACGAGGAAATAATACAATTTTAAGCATAAAGCATATCTAAGATAAATTAGACTGATCCTAGCCAAGATTTTTATGCAACAATTATAGGTATCTTGTCAATTCCAGGCAATTTGAGTAATCGCAATCGCTTGACGGAAGTGACAGTGATCGTCGTGGTACTGTCCACGGTAGCATCGGCAGTGACAATATTTGAATTATTGTTTTCTAACAATACATTTTTGGTATAACACAGCTAGGTAAATTTACTATCTGTATAAATTGTGAACTTGCAAGTACACTATATATATTTTATATACGCCTGCTTACACATGTACTCTTATTGAACTCACAAACTCCAGAAAATTCGATACTGCGTGACGGAAATTGCATTAGTACCTACATTACCTCAAATTTTTCTAAAAATTTTTAGTTTTATGCAAATCTGGCAACACGGTATCGACACTTCCACAAATATATCCAGGTAATGAGTTTTCTTGGAAAAATAATTCGTATGTTCTTCAAAGAGACTTATTTAAAAATTGCACGTGTTTCTAATTTGTACATTAGTGTAGCAGCGAGAATCCCATTAGCACAGTGTATTATTTTCCAGGAAAACACATCAAATTCTCACATGAAATATATTAAGGGGTAAAAATTAGTTACTTTAGAATAAATAAAACAAATTTTAATAGAAAAAAGTGCTAGCGTTCAGGGCCGGACTAAGTATTTCAAATCGGCCCGGGAAAAACACCCCAAACCGGCCCCATTGGATTTTCAAAAATGTCTTTTCTAAGGCAAACAACGCAGATTGCTAGGCTAATTTCCCACTGAGCCCAGCACAAGCAGAGTAAGATAGATTTTCTATTCGCACGTCATTTTTACACTCAATATACGTGTGGCCCGAATGGAACCTTTCCCTTTGAACTGAATAAAAGAAAGTTAAAATGTTTGCCGAAGAAAAGTCGCCTGGAAAATGAAATACTACACATTTATATCAATGCTTTCATAATGTGTGATTGACACCGGTTAGTAGATATTCGTTTTGTCGCAACTTTCAATCAACAAGTATTCAGTAGTAAATGCGAATTTTATTTAATATTTCTGTTTAGCTTCTACTTTTCACGCTACATAAAACAAAATTTTTATTTGTTGTCATTTTGTCTGGCTGATTCTGACCTTTTGTGGTACTTTAATGTCAAAATATACGCCTAAATGCCATGAACTTTTATACTGATTTTTTTGTAATTTTGTTCCTAATATCACTCATCTTTAATATTCCACTAAGCCTGTCAAAAATAAAGAAATGTTTAAATGCCATACACAATATCAGCGGGTTCTAACATAGCATTTATAAATTAAATGAAACCCTTTTCGGATGAAATAAATGAATAAAAATGAATAAAACTCGCAATTTGTTAATGTTTTAAAATGTAAAGAGATTTATAGTATGGTACAGTTTTAGTCAAATATTTTTCACTTAATCACTCTCATCCCGTTAGCAAGGTAAAGTAAACCGGCCCTTTTTGGGCCATTATTCTTGGAATTTATTGAAAAATGTTTCTTCTTTCAACATTTTCTAGGTAATGAAATGACAAATACTGTGCTACACCCACACTACTACCACCCACACTACAAATCTTATTACAAAAATTAAAGTGTAAAATTAATTACTCTGGCCGAAAAAATAAAGTATATAATTAAGTTAATTGCACTTTTATTCGCTGAGGTTTCATTTCATTTGAAAAAAGTTTCATTTCATTTGAAAAAAGTTTCAATCCATGCGAAGAAGGTTTCACTCCATGCGAAAAAGGTTTCATTTAATTTAAAAATAGTTTCGTTCAATTCGAAAATCGTTTTATTTGATCGGAAAATGTAATTTTAGTGACACATAATTCACTAAGTTAGTTGGTTTTAAAATATTTTTGAATGATTGAAAACAAGAATACTTAAACGTAAACACCTCGAAAAACGCTTTATAATTTTTGAAAATTCATTGTACGCAGAGAACAGCCAAGCATGTCTTTCATAGAGACATTTAAGATGACCGCATATCACATGGGAGTAAGAGGATTTAGCGGGAAACACAATACGGCAGTTATTACCATTTATTAGCTCAGATTCCGCACTATTCTTGTTATAATGAAACAATGAAACGCATGAGATGTGTTGCATTGTACAATGAATACAGAATTACAGAGCCGTCAACTCATTTTCAAATTTTAATGTCCGATTTTTAAAAAGTGGAATGCTAGATTATATACTAAATAGTAAATACCGAACAATATAAAATTGGCTTTCTTTTCTAGAATTTGCAATATTTTAAAAAAGAGGAACCAAGAAATTAATACAGAAAACATGTTTGGATAAAATTTGTATAAGAGCGGTTGCCCCTTTAAAACTAAAACAGAGTTTCTCTATGCTAACAGTACTCGAAAGACCAACAATTTTACTGATGAATGAAGTGAGGAAAGAAGTGAATCGTTATTTCCTTGTCCCCTACTGTTTGTTTTTTAATAATTTTTGTAATAAAATTACCTGATTTTTTAAAAATTAACAAAAAAAAATTTAAGAACAGTTTTTGCACATTTATTTGTTTTTCAATTGCGAACTTTGTTTTAAAAAGATACAAAAAGTAAATCATGGTAACACAAAATACTGAATAGTTTACATACCCATAAAAAATATAGCATAATAAGAAATTACTAAAAGCCTAGAAAGTACACATTGGTAGATATAGCAACACTTGGAAATCCTTGTTGATAAAAATACAATTTCCTTGTGTTTTTCGAAATAAAAATTATTATGATCTTAAAAAGTTCTAAATGTTTTTTTAAAAAAAGCGAATGCTTTCAAAGCCACCTGATGCCAGATTTGGCATCTATATCTCACAAGAGAATACCTTGGCTCCGCGGCCTGTCAGTGTTTATAGGTTGTGGGGAAATTCTTAGTATTAAATCATAACTCTGCTCCCACCGCACCAGCCGTTGCGTTCAACCAGAGAACATGGTAAATACGTGTAGTCGCATTAACCCGAAGATGACTGACCATACAACAACCGCTCATCGGGCTAACGCCCGATCGCCCGTACCGCCAGTCCGACTCTACTAGCGTTAGTGTAATTGGACGAGGAAAAGGCCTGACGAAAATGGAAATGGAAAAAATCGCGTTTTTTAAGGATCAAGGATTAATAGTTTCGGACATCGCTCGCAATTGGACAAGATCAAGAATAGTAATTAACAACTTTCTAAAATTAGCATAAAATTACGGCAAGAAATGGAAATTTGAGCAAGACAAAAAATAACGGATCATCACAGGAGGCCCGACGGTTTTAAATACTATTGGCATGATTTGGGGAAACCAGAGGAAGTAAGAATGAGCCAAAACTTTTGAGGGTGAAGTGTAGTGATTTGGGCCGGCTTCCTTGCACATGGAAATCGAAAATTTCATGGGTACCTCCCAGAATGAATGCAGTAAAATATACAGAATTGCTGGAGAAACTTGGTTCCAGGAGAAAAGCGAGAAGTCTAGACCTAAATCCTATTGAAAATTTATGGGGCATCATTTTTAGGCGAGTTTATTCTAATGGCTGATCAGGAAGTCCTGTAAATCCAAAAATTGGTTCAGTTAATGCCTGACAGGATATTGAAGGTCTTTAGAAAAAGCGGTTCAAATACTTAAAATTAGCGAAAAAGCTTAAAAGGTACTTGCATATTTTGCCCGACAAAAATTATAGTAGGCTAATCGAATTTCACCCAAAAAGCCTTTATTTCCTGACAGTATGTGTTTTAGTATAAGTATTCTTATATATGTAATATTTAGCTTTATTAATTATTTATGTAAGAAGTGTAAAATAAAATAAGAATATAATTTCAATACACGCCTTGCTTATTTATTCTTGATTTTGAAAAATATGTAATTGGCTAATAGAATTTCACCCACCTCTACAATATACATAGGGAAAAGACGACCACGGTGGACAGCGAATACAGCGGGACAGTGAATTTACTCTACCGCAATGTTTTGACGCTGAATATAAAGTCTCGTATTTTATAAATCATTGAACATTCAGAACGCGTCGCTTACTGTGTCGAACTTTTCTGGTGAATTTTATTCTGGAAAAATAATTTCGGATTTTTTCAATTGGGCTAAAGTGATTTCTTTCAAATGTGCATACATGTTTGATTATTATACATTATTAATCCTTGTTATTTTGCAAAAAATGAAACACATTCAATTATATTTTGAAAGTAATAAAAATATGACACAATTTTAAAATGTTGTAATTTGGCCACAGTATCCAAAGTTCTTATTGGAGTGAGTTTAAAATAAATAAATAAATAAATAAATGAGTTTGCGAATAGGTCGGTATTTGAGTGTACAATTTCAGTATACAAACTATTTGAAAACCGAGCTGTTTGTTGCTTAAAGCAATTTGAGCAGTTAAAGTAGACAAGGATCCACTCTGAGCCACTGCCTGTGTGCAATATCTCGAAAACTAATTTATACCGAGCCTGAATCAAAACTTATTATAATGAAATAACGGACATTTCTAAAGCTGATGATGAGGAAATATTGAAAGTTTTTCGCGTTATTGTTTCAAATTTAAAGCCAATATTGGTAAGCAATAGTAAGTTTGCAAACACTTACCGTATAGTGAAGCAAGTTGACAAAACGGGCGATAATGCGATATGCCTTGTAATGCATTGGCGGATCCATCTCTTGTAAATGTGTACAAAAGTCAATGCACATCCGCGCGAGAGATATGGTCAAAGTCCTTAAGGAGATCAACGTATCCATAGCTGTAGCTCCTGATAGTTTCAAGTCCCCGTTGAATAACAGACTTGCCTCATTCGTGGCTAAAGCTCTGCGAAAACTATTCTACTTGTCTTATTCGACAAGAAAAATTCCAATTGCTTGGAAACTAGCTCGCTTAATACGGATTATATTAGATGGCGTCACATCTGAATCTCAGCTAATAAATACCGGAGTGCCTCAGGGCTCTGTTATCTCTCCATCTCTCTTCTCAATTTTCATTAATTATCTGCTTTTAATTTAAATCCCTTTTAACGATGGCAATACACTTGATTTCGCTTACTCCTTTGACACTCTTGCGGACTACAGAGGAAATGCCATATCTTTCAAACCAGATTGCATGATTAGATCCTTGAATAACCACGTTGATAATGTCCTCGCTTGGATCAAACCGAATCGCAACGAATTCAATACATCTAAGTTCCAAAGCTAATAACATCATAATTTTTCCACTCCCGTTTCTTTTGATGGAGCATTGCTTGATGATACACCGTCCTTATGCATTCTTGACATTAACATTTGCAGTATGTTAAGCTGAACAGATCACATCTTCTCTGTTTCCAAATAAGCATCGAAATATCTTGGATTTCTGAAAAGGTGTATGAAATATTTCAGTCCATCGACTCTACCGCTCCTCTGCAAGTGCTGCATCAGACCAAGAATGGAATACAATTTCCATAAGTAGGCCGGTGCTGGTTGTAGAGCCTTAGCTTTATTGGATATTATCAAAAGAGTGCTTTCAGCTTATTGGCGATGTGGAAAAAATTTGTCATATGGACTCACTCGAGCACCGCAGCAATGTTAGTTGCCTTTCACTCCTATATTGCTACATGCATGGTCAATGTTCTGATGAAATATTTAGTCTGATCCCTGATTTCTGCATATAATACTCGCACTGCAAGCCGTGCACATCCTTTCACCCTTCAAAATACGTCGTAGAGTACAATTCTGTGATGATTTTTTATCCCGAACTGTGCGAACGTGGAACAGTCTACCATCTTCTGTATTTCCTCCGGCATGCAATCTGTGAAAGTTTAAGGGTGACATACATCAGCACCTCCGCCACCCTCCTCACCTCCTTTCCATGCTGTTGCACCATTGTTCATAGGATATCTTCTGAACTTGGCTTAATAATATTAAAAACAAAAGAAATCACACTTTCTTAACTTGCCGAGGAAGTTATATACGTACAAGTTATGTATGTATTGCATCTGTTCTGTGACTGCTATTTTATGTAAATGTATTTTTAATTCCTGTATTTTACAAAAATAAAATTTATGGTGAATCATGAATTTGAATAAAATACATTTCCTCGGTTTTACTAAATAAAATGGATGATTGGGGAGTTTTATACTTCCACCATTTACAAACCAAAACAAAATGAAAATCTCACATTTACGTTGACTTTCGAGAATGTTGAGCAACTTTCTTCGTTGCGAGTGGTAACCACTTGCTAATCTGTTCGACTCGTATCTTTTAAATGATAAATTTTGTGCATTTAACATTTGCGAGTGGTGGCTTAGTTTTCAGCACATACCATTTTTAAAGCATAGTTGCGCCCTCCCCCCCACAAGAATCCTGGATCCGCCACTGTTGTAACGTCATCCGTTTTCCTCTTTCCGAGGAAAAATATACAAGTTTTCTTCAAGCATGCATCTCCTAGAGCAGTGGGTTAAATTTTACAAAACGCTATGTTCTGCATGGATGAGAAATAACATTGGCAAAACTGTTGAACTTCGTTACATTCCACTGCTAATGAAATCTACTTTGTATCTGGCATTGACACCGCAAAACATCAAGGCAGGCTTTTAAAACTCTAATATTTGGCCTTTAATGTTTTCATTGATTCGGAATTCGTCCAGCTTGTATCAAGCGAGAAAATTATTTGATCTGTTTAGATTAGATAGTAACTGAATGAAGAAGAACAACGACGGATTCTTCCTGTAGATGTGCCACTAAAAGTTGCTGCACATGAAGATTGGCGACATCGGCTGGATTGTCAACATAAATGTATCGATAGTCCAGTTTTTCTTAACTTTTGGTCGAAATTAGATCGATGCAGATGTCAGCGTCACAAAAAACATCAAATCATGGCTGAAACCCAATGAAAAGTGTAATGTTGACATCTCCAGAAAATATTGCGAAGGTTTAAATTAAAAGTTCACAGACGAAGAAAATTACATGTTTATTCAAATTCTGGTTTGTTTATTTAATTTTTCCACATTTCCAGTAGTTTTTAAGAGTTGTCTCACCGTATCATACTGTTTTTTAGTGGCTGCAATATTTTGTTTTCAAACCGAATCGAATAGCTTTGTTCAGCACAAATGTACATAGGTATTGACATTATATTTCGAACGGTATGTCGAAATCTCATATTTTTCTCTTACTTTAAATTTTATGAGTCAAAAACAAAATATTAAAATTTTCATCTCGCGAGAATATATGCTGGTGTACAGAGGAATGACTTAGTTCCTCTACAACATAAATTCGGAGAAATCTACTAAGTTCAATTCTAAACAAGATTTATTCGTATCCAATAATTTTTGTTATAATAATAATATAATAAATAATATAATAAATAATTAATAAGAATTTTAGACCTATTTTTCGAGGATATTTTAGGAGCATCTAAGGATCTCAATAGAATCTTTTGAATTCAATATATTTACCTTCCAGGTAGTACTTAATTAATGTGCTAAATGTATTCCAAAATGTTACCTTATTAGGTAGCCTAAAACTATAAAATATAATTTAATATATATTAAAAAAATAATAATGTAATAAATTTAAAATTTAACATTCCTGCAGTAGTAAAGTACTACTATATCTTTTCGCAAATCATTTGAGATATTTTAGAGCATGTATTTGCAAAACAACAATACATACAACACACTGGAAGCAATAAAAAGTCAACCTGTGTCATATATAGATATGTAATAAATAAAAAGAGATTACTCTTTTGGACTTTTTACCGGGTTAAACTTAATTTTCTTCAAGAAAGAATTTTTTGGGATATCTCCGGTATATAGCAAAAGCTAAAAAATGTTCTAATTTGTTATTTCATCACACAACCCATTAATTTTTGGTGACAAGTTTCAAGTCTTGGTTTGACTCATCAACAGGCCCCAAATAGCGAAATTGGGTGATTAGAAAAACAAATGAAAAAATGAAAAAAGAAGAAAGAAATGAAAAGTTTAAGAAAAATAGAAAAAACAAATTTATTTTATTTATTAAAAAAATTTAAAAAATTTTAAAAAACAGATTCATTCGAAGCGAATCGAACCTGTATACGCCACGCAGTGGGCTGAAAAAATGAAGAAGAAAAAGGAAGAAGAAGAAGCGTTTCGTGTCAGCAGAAAACCTTCCACTCATCGGTGCAGCTTGGTTTTCTGCCTGCTGCAGACGCTTCGAATGAATCTGTTTTTTAAAATTTTTTAAATTTTTTTAATAAATAAAATAAATTTGTTTTTTCTATTTTTCTTAAACTTTTCATTTCTTTCTTCTTTTTTCATTTTTTCATTTGTTTTTCTAATCACCCAATTTCGCTATTTGGGGCCTGTTGATGAGTCAAACCAAGACTTGAAACTTGTCACCAAAAATTAATGGGTTGTGTGATGAAATAACAAATTAGAACATTTTTTAGCTTTTGCTATATACCGGAGATATCCCAAAAAATTCTTTCTTGAAGAAAATTAAGTTTAACCCGGTAAAAAGTCCAAAAGAGTAATCTCTTTTTATTTATTATTCCTCCTGGGCTAGTATAGGAGTGTTTTTTCCTCATATAATTCACACCCAGAATTTATTCTGAGTTTATATGAGAAGAGATCGGTTTGATCTATTTTCAAGCGTCTGCAGCAGGCAGAAAACCAAGCTGCACCGATGAGTGGAAGGTTTTCTGCTGACACGAAACGCTTCTTCTTCTTCCTTTTTCTTCTTCATTTTTTCAGCCCACTGCGTGGCGTATACAGGTTCGATTCGCTTCGAATGAATCTGTTTTTTAAAATTTTTTAAATTTTTTTAATAAATAAAATAAATTTGTTTTTTCTATTTTTCTTAAACTTTTCATTTCTTTCTTCTTTTTTCATTTTTTCATTTGTTTTTCTAATCACCCAATTTCGCTATTTGGGGCCTGTTGATGAGTCAAACCAAGACTTGAAACTTGTCACCAAAAATTAATGGGTTGTGTGATGAAATAACAAATTAGAACATTTTTTAGCTTTTGCTATATACCGGAGATATCCCAAAAAATTCTTTCTTGAAGAAAATTAAGTTTAACCCGGTAAAAAGTCCAAAAGAGTAATCTCTTTTTATTTATTATTCCTCCTGGGCTAGTATAGGAGTGTTTTTTCCTCATATAATTCACACCCAGAATTTATTCTGAGTTTATATGAGAAGAGATCGGTTTGATCTATTTTCAAGCGTCTGCAGCAGGCAGAAAACCAAGCTGCACCGATGAGTGGAAGGTTTTCTGCTGACACGAAACGCTTCTTCTTCTTCCTTTTTCTTCTTCATTTTTTCAGCCCACTGCGTGGCGTATACAGGTTCGATTCGCTTCGAATGAATCTGTTTTTTAAAATTTTTTAAATTTTTTTAATAAATAAAATAAATTTGTTTTTTCTATTTTTCTTAAACTTTTCATTTCTTTCTTCTTTTTTCATTTTTTCATTTGTTTTTCTAATCACCCAATTTCGCTATTTGGGGCCTGTTGATGAGTCAAACCAAGACTTGAAACTTGTCACCAAAAATTAATGGGTTGTGTGATGAAATAACAAATTAGAACATTTTTTAGCTTTTGCTATATACCGGAGATATCCCAAAAAATTCTTTCTTGAAGAAAATAGATATGTATGAACAACTGACTGTCAATTCCAGGTGTTTCCCTAATATTTTCAGTGTTGTTCAAGCAATCCACTCTTCACATAAATTAACAAGCTTACTATCTTTATAACATCCCACTTAGCCTAAATCCTACCTAGTAAATTTATTGAATTCGTTTAATTAATTATGTAAATTAAACTTCAACCCTGCCATTGATTTCTATATAAAAAAAAAAACAAGTTTTATGGGTGAGATATAAGATAGGCAGCAGAACACCAGAATATTCGGTGTCGGGTGGTATTAAGTATGCCAGATTTCGCACTTTAGTGCTAACCTGTAGCACTACGTGTACGGTGGAAAGTCGTAAAACAGGCATTTTATTGAACGTTTTTACATATCAAAGACGAATAATAATTTCAACATAGTATTTTGAATGGAAAAGTGTTTATTGTTTGTTATTATTATCTTTTTGTTATTTTTGATAATATATTTAACACGTTTTTTTTTTTATTTATAATATCTATTAGAAGAGATTATGACTCCGTTGAGATCTCCCAACAAGAATTATTTTTATTAGGAATTTTAGTGGCTCTATTATGCGCAATTAAAAAAATAATTTAATCCAAATAATCTTGGGAAAGCAGATTTTAGTCTAAAAGAGCTTTGTTTAACAAATTATTAGAGGGAGTATATCAAGAGGATAGTTACTAAATCACTCAATACAGAAATGCATGCCGATTCCCGAATCAACAAAGTAAGGAGTAGAGGAGTGTTTTTTCTCACATATCCTGACTGTTGTTTGGAATGTCCAACGGGTTAAAAATAGTAGGTTTAATTCGAGCGCTACTTATGAATTAACATAAAAAATTATTTTTTTTAAAGAAATTTATTCAAACATTTTCCTTGAAATTTTTATTCACTACCAGCCTTAGATTATATAGCAAAAAGGATAGGCTATGCAGTTTAAAATTCATGTAAGTCCGTCCGTTCAGGTGTACACATCACATGATTGAAAAAGTAGGGATAGCAACTGAACAGTTGGTGTGCACTTCGATTCGAAATGTCAATTGTGAAAATTCTTTAAAAATAAAACTACGCTAAATGTCAAAACTACTAAGCGCACTAGACTGTAGCGTAAAAATGTGCACACCGATGTACTGTGGAAATGAAAACGCTTCGTTCGCCATAATGTATAAAAATGCGACATTATGTGATATTCTGCGTGCGGGTGAACGCACGGCGTGTGATAAGCATTTTTCTTTTTTTGTGAACCTGGGGGAGAAATGACAAGATGGCTGAGTGTTTTCTTGTCAGTTCGACATTTCTGACATTTCTCAATTTTTTTGAATTTACGAATTGCTATCGGGTATATATATGACACTTAGAATATAGAGAGAAGTGTGATAAGCCAAAT
This sequence comes from Dioctria rufipes, assembly GCA_963924295.1. NCBI lineage: Eukaryota > Metazoa > Arthropoda > Insecta > Diptera > Asilidae > Dioctria > Dioctria rufipes. Next base: position 362,186,823 of record OZ002740.1, read on the forward strand.
TTATCGTAGTCAAATCCTGGTTGTGTTAGTATCTGTTGCCGCTGTAGTGAAAGCTCAGCACAGCCGTGTAGTATAATCAATATAGAGAGCAGTGCAATAAGACATATGTTTGAAAATATTACGTTTGCTCCCATCGGAAATGTTCTTATTCGCTGTCACTACGCCAACATACCCGGGGAGGATCTCAGCTGTCATAAACGTAAACAAATCTCGGTGGATGAAGGAATTTTTCGATATTTCATTGTTTTTGTTATGTATTTTTAATTTAATTTAATATAAAAAAGTGTGTAAAGTACACAAAATAGTATTTTATAACTATACTTGCCTAAAAAATGATTTCCCACGTCGTATCTTGGTGTTGTTGTGGCAATTTTTCACCGAACACTTCATTCTGAAAATACATGAACATCACTTAAAAATCTATCACCATAATATCAACAGATAATTACTTACACTCTTTACTTTATTTAGCACTACTTTTAAATAAAATATCTTTCACTTTTCAGAAGTTTTAAATTATATTCAAATTATTGCAAATTAGGAAACTTCGTTTGAGAGCTGAAAATACATTTGTCTCTTTCTTAAATATAATGCTGACCTACTTCACGGGATCGTGAAAAAATCATGCACGCGAATTTTTTTACAGGTATCAACACTTTCTGTTGTCTCTATATTCTAAGATATGATATCAGCCATACAAAGGCAACGCCAAGGAATATTATCGCAAAATAAATGCGCCACTAAGAAAATTCTTAAAAATGAAAAAGTTATAAAAAAATTATATAATTATAAACTGAAAAATGATTCGAATCACGGTGACAGGAAATTATAAAACTTGTTCAATACTTGATAAAGGTTCAACCACTAAATTATGTGCGCGATCAGAAAATATCGTAGTTAATGACTTCCATGACTAAACAAACATATCGATGCGATTCTACTACATGAAGAAAAATGCTAAGTTTTTCTTCCTCTTAGTCCATCCTTTTTGCTATATAATCCAAGCTACCAGAACTACAACATGATTAGTAGTGTGAAGTACGGTTAAAATAAAATTATCGTCAATGGTCATGTATGAATGTGCAAACAAATCATAATTTTTATTGTGACGTACACAATGAATAAATTTAAAAATTATAAATATAATAATAAAAACGTGAAAAATAATGGTTGAAAAATCAATAAATTTAATGCAGTGGAGGTACCACGATTGAGCTGCTGAAGAACAGTACACGTCTCGTTTAAGATGCATATTCGATTGAATTCGTTTCATTCAACTACTTTTCTATCAAATCAAATGAAAACATATTGAAATTGAAAGATTTTCCAAAAACGCGTAAATGTCTGCGCGTTTAAAAAAGGCTTTTAATTTAACAATTCAAGCAAAACGCCTTCACTTTGATCGTCAACAGAATTAAATTTAGTATTATTTTTATAGCTTTACTTCAGTTCATTCAGACTTCGAGTCTGGAGTCTACTTTTCGCAACTTAAAGGTTTTCTTTTAATTTTGGTTGAATTTGGCTGAATTTGGAATAGAGTTCATTAACAAAACGCACGTCGAAATTTATCCCAGTTATCATAAGAATTATATCAAAATTTCAGGCGAAATTGAAATTGTGGCAGAAACAAAATTTGGTTCAGTTGTGAGTATGTATGTGATTTTTTGGAACTTAGATATTGTGTATTTCTTCGTCAAAAAATTACAGCCGGATGTTCCAACTGATGACACCGGGTGTGCCTCTGCCATTAGTTGATTTAATCAGTTACCATCAACTCCTTCATCTTAAACATATTTTTAGTGAAATACTTATACAGAAGTATATAATGTAAATAAGTTTGATAAGTGAACTTTTTATCATAAATAAACAAGTTTTCAATTAGAACTCGAAAATCTCTAAATTTTTTTATTGAAATGAACGCAGAATTGTTTGATGTTAATATTTTCAAACGTTTCAATTTTGAACGTGTATAAAATTTAATCTGCATGAGTAAAATGTTCCATTTCTTGAACATTTTATATGTTTGAAATGAACGCAAGGTTGTTTGATGTGAATATTTTTACAATCAGGATACATGCGTTCAATACGACCATTTTCTAATTGTTAAAACAAACGTTAAGCGCCATTGGCGCCGTTTTAAACTCGAAAGCCTTTGGTTTAAACAATCATTTCGTTCAACTTGACATATTCATTTTTCTCCGTGGTAAATTAAATTCCATGCATACTTACTATCGGAGAGAAGCATAGAATGTAAGGGGAAGTTATAAAAACCTGGTAATATCTTCGTAAACCAAAGCAGATATCCAAAACTTGCTCATACTAAAAATTATGTCCCAGCATTCTAGACATCTTACTACATTATTGAATTGCTTATACAAAATTTAACAGGGATATTTAGAAATTCTTCCTAGCTACTATCGGAAAGTTATAATTATTGAGAGATTCTTATTTTATAAATGAGAATTGGACTACAACATGAGAAATTATGGATACGTCGATTGATTCATATTTTCACGCATCTGCCATGTTGAGGAGGTCAATCAAATGTATACAGAGCTTCAACATTTTCTCTCGGTACGCTCTAAGACATGTTCAGTATATTCTGGAATGCACTACTCATTTCACAATCTGTGTACTCTGCTCTGGTATACTATGCGATATCTAGTTCTTTTACCATCTATAATATTAAGCAATATGAGGCCTTTAATTTAAAACAGAAGAAACAGACTTTGAAGAATATATTTTGGACATCTGTATTTGGAATAGATAGAGATTGGGTGTAAAAATTCTGGCATCAGGTACTTGTACACCGCCATCATACAACTGAATACAAAAACTAACAAGAAGCTCATGCTTTTAGAAAATTATTTGATTAAGCCAGATATAGAGAACACTTTAATTAGCTCTGATCCACAGATATAAAGAGAATAATAAAATTTATTAAATACATTTTCTGGATGACCAAATTTTTTATTAGAACCTCCGCCCATATTTTATTTTTTTTCTCATTTTGGCAACAGTAATCGCTTTGTGAATTATATAATCATTCGAACTGCTCTACAACAACCATTATATCAACTCTAAAATTTTGACATCTCAATTAGCAGTTTGGTACCTCCGATTTAACACCAGCATCATATCTCATCCAAGGAACATCCTATAGAGCTATATAAATCTGCTTCGATACTTAAGTTTTTACATAGATGTTGCAGTTCTTAAAGCATTAACTATAGAGTGGTATATCTGCATTTATTCATTTATATGGTTATAAGAAATGTAAGTCCTATATGAAGAATTTACTACTTAAATACTATAATACCCAGAGAATAATAATCATATAATATGTATTCCTATATCAGTATTGGGGATATTAAAAATGGGAGTACCACTTTTGGGAAACATCTTCGTATATCTCAATCTCAATGCAACCCTTGTATAAGAATACGAGCTAAGAACTCATTTTCGCTATCAACACTAATATAAGCCATCTATGTTTAATGAACTTTCGTATAAGGTAGGATCAAGAGGATCACTTGGAAAATGTATTCATATATCAAAGCTCATAGGAAATACTAAAGTTTCATGTCACAGTATCTACACAAGTAGTACAACGCCGAGGGATAAATAAATAACCCCCTTTGCATTCATAGTACGTTCAAACCAGTGAAAGGGGAATGCCCACATTTCATACAACTTTATAACCGACATGCATTATGGTACTCTGAACATATTTTATTAACAATGTTTATTTCAATTAACCGGGGGAAAGCTTTGGCGATCATATGTTGTTTGAGCGACTTTCTTGCGTGCAAATTGGACTTTTCTAGTGAATATACATGTGAAATGTAATAACTAGGGTATTTGTGACCCAAGTGCATGAAAATAGATTTTCCGGCGGCTAAAACGTCCCGAGACAGTTATCTAAATCGGGAAAGAAGTACACTACCCGATAGTACTCCGTGAGACCTTTCATTTGATGTGTAACATTCCGTGTTGGAACCACTCCCCTCCCCAAGCAGGGGTTTCCTACCCCCCCCCTACTTCGTTAAAGTATCCAGAAAAAAATTTTCTTCTACGAACTTTAGCTGGTAATGAGCTAAGGCGAACAGTGTAGTTCGTTTTCCGATCGAAATCTCTAGTACCTCAGTTCGAATAAAAAAGAGGAATATACTAAAAAGTGAGTGGGGATCGCTATTTAAGCCTCCAAATATAGGAGTGTGGGTCCTCAAACCTCTTCTCAGGACCTAAGGAATTCTATTCTGTACTAGATTAACCACAATATACTAAACTAAATCAAACTTTAACACCCCCCCCCCCCCTTCCGAAGCTTTTCTCCGCCTAATTGAAATAAACATTATTAATGAAATCTGTTCAAAGTATCATAATGGATCGTTTTATACATTTCTCATGAATGTTCATGTAGGGGCTAAAATGGGCCTTCCCCATTTTTATTTAAAGGACGATTGGAAAAAATAAAACAATCGGGTACTTATTGTATATGGTTTTATATACTCACTCCACTCAATTATGATCGACCGAGTTCAGTAATGAGACCCCGAAATTATAATATATTTTCATACCACATGCTATTCCACCGTTCTATAAGACTTTAAAAGCTCGTCGATCGGAAATCTCATCACGAAATAGAAACTGAAGTGCTATGAGAATGTTTTTTATTTTTATATTTTCTCTACTATGTTAATATAGCACTACAAATGTAATATTGAAATAACTATTCTCAACATAGCAATTTACAAAATTTATTAGCGTTTATTCCTGCTTGTAGGTTTTAAAGTAATGGTGTGAAATATTGTCTGTTATATCAAGATTTGTAATCATGAATGAAATATACTATATTATCCCCTTTTATGTACCTCTAAATAGTAGCCATATTTGTTGAATATTTGGATGGCCATATTTGTTATTAAGAAGGATGCATTTTTTTATATATTAAAAATATAAGTATAAATTAGCTTACAGACATGGAAATAATGATATATTGGTAAATTTATTGAAAAATACAATAGATAAATCACATTAGCTCCATTTATTTGGAGGACTAAATGAACATAACTGTTTTGAACCATAGCTATCTAAACTTACTATTCATTTTTTTTATTCTGAGGCGCGTTTTTATATTTCGATCTAGCATAAATATATAGTATGTTTTAACTGAGCATGTTTGAATATTATTCCTATATCAATACAAATCTTTTTTCCCGAAGCATGATATTTAAGAGTTTTTAAGAGGTTAATCCAATTCCCTAAGAATTCCGTGAGATAATAATCGGCCTTCTTATGGCGGCTTAAGTTCGCAGAACTTATTCCCTAGAATATCTCCGAGCTATATATAAGACAAAAATTGTTCGTTGGGCAGCGTGACAGCAGCCTTACATATTTGAATCATTTCATTACAACTTTTAGCTCCTTTTTTATTATGAACTATTGAAAGTTTGCATACCTTCAATTTATGAATTGATAAAGAAACAAGTAAAACAGCTAGAATTGGTGTAGAGAACCAAGTCTTATGATACCCTAGGTGAATGCACTTATGTAATATCTTATGGTCACCTGTTTGTGCAAGTTTGATTGTTGAAGTTGTTATTCGCATATATATCTAGAACGGTTCGTCGAACTTTTGAGTACAATAAAAGCATCTAAGACTGATCGTTTTCAAAGTATACTTAAAAATCTCGTATTTTTATATGGCAACAACAAAAAGCGGTTCCCAGATTTTTTTTTTTTTTTAATTTTCTTTATTATTGCTATGAAAGCATCAAGTATCAAATTTCAGCTCTCTACGTAGATGCTTTCTCAGGCAGTGTCCAAATATATATTGAAAAACGAAATTTTTGTATGGCAACCCCACGAAGGAGCTGCCCGATTGGTCCCATTTTCGAACTTAAATTTGCGTTTTTTTTTTAAAACAAAAAAAAATGTTAAAATACCCTATGATTTCATCTAGTTCCATTACTTAGCACCTCCACGGAACAGTATGAAGTGAGAGTGAAATACAAACATATTAAATGGCGAATGATCCATACATTACAATCTCACAGCTGATAAATAGAAATACCTGTAAATACTAAGATATAAGAATTCAAGAACTTCATCACTTCCAACAGAGTTTCGGGTTCACATCCGTTCTAATATTTTTTAGATGACATCATTCTGAATGTGTGAGGAAAAATTTATATTATGAGTTAATTTTGTTTCTGGAAATGTTATCCATTTTCTAGCAAACGCAAACAATTAGATCTACCATGAACAATGATCTATAAAAATCTGTCATAATGTCATAAAAATTAAGTCCTTAATTATGAGAATGGAAGAAAATTTTAAAAAGACACTTCTAGTTTAATGAAATTTTGGAATGAAACAACAACAAAATTATTATATGCATGTGTGCCCTATTTGAAAACTCTTATATAGAAATGTAGAAAAATACTGGTCCGAAGTCCGTTTTGGGGAAGACCACATCAGTGGGGAGTTTCTGACTATTGAACAAAACAGGTTAAAAAAAGGGCTAGCTCCTGTTTCCTGATCAGTACCCTCCATATTTTGATAATATTGAATAGCCTTATACAGAGTATTTCTATAAGATCTAAAGTTTTTCTGAAGACTGAAGGAAACTGTATTCAAAAAATTTAATCATCTCTACAAAATCTGTTTACACAACAGCCGACTCGACCGCGTCTTCTTTACTACGTAAATCAACAAAGTCATAAATCTCACCAAAATTAGAAGCGATGAAAATGATAAATCACCTTAAAACTATATGCAGTTAGTCAAAACACAAATAACTTTTTATGCTATACGTAATAGGTCTCATCTGCACAGTTAAAGGGCTTTTTCTTACCATTTTTATTGACTTTAATTACCACACTACAATTATTTGCCATAAAACCAATAATACAAAGATATAAAATTGCCCTGTTGCCCACTTCTAGTATACAACGATTGCCCCTCGAGGCATACTTTAATTGAAAACTCATAAAGAGATCTACTTACAGAGATTGCAATTATGCGCACGCATCTTCGCTCTTTGTACAATAAATTTTCAAGCCGATTAAATGCTGATTAAATGATCTTGAACCGTGAATGGCTTATAGGATTGTAGGTGGATGAAGTATGTATGTACAAAAGAGATATAATGATCTGAAAATAGTAACAACAAAAAACTCTGAAAAGACAGCTGAAATGACAAGTTAAACGATGGTTTCCGTACCGTAGCTTAGAGCTTGTTTTTTTATTGAGTTTATAAAACGACTATGTAACAATTTTTTTGCTTATTAGGTATTAAACATATATAGGTAAAGTTGAAACTCTCAGGCATAGATTAATCCGTGCAAATACAGACAGTTCCATTTTGAATTTGATTATCATCATCCAGATTGTATAAAAACAATGTATTTTTTTTATGAATGGACATGGCCTGAATTTGACCTCTGAATGCACAGAAAATGGTCAAAATGTTTTGAGGTGTTACATATCTTTAAAAATTTAATGTTACTAAGATAATTTTTTTTTCTGTTAGCTTTTTTTTTAGCTATTTATAAAAGTTTTCTCACAATCGTCTATACATAGATATCGCTCCATTCTTGGTAGATTTTTTAATCTTCTGTATGATCTCCAAATATTGCGTCCAAATCTACATCTAAAGTAGGTATAGGTTAGTGAAAGCATTTGCAGTATCAGTGCCTTATTCAGTTGGTTAAATAGAAAATGTGCATTAAGAGCTCGCTCCCCATTGATTTTTATTTTTAAGTATTTTTATTTTTTTGTTAAAACTTTTTCGACACACTGGCACAATGCTATAAGTCTTTCTCCCAAACACTAAGTATTGCTGCGATAATTTTCTGTCCACACTCTACCATTACCGCTATTTGAAATATTAGAAAAATTCAGCATTATGACAAATAATGTTACCATTTCTGTAACAATATTAGGAGCTTATAACAGTGATATGATTTCAGTAACACAGTTACTTTGCTGAAACAAAACAGTGTTAACGAAATAATAACTTTTTTTATAATTTTGGGAAAAAAAAATTAAACGATTTCAGTAACATAGTTACATTAAGTTACATTGACGTATAATAATTAATTTTTACAAAAACTGAAGCAATATGACTAAATGGTTGTGTTTATTACCTTTTTCGAAAAATGTTATGCATTATAATATTTATAATAATATACATATATATAATACCATACATATGTATGTGAGTATCATTATTTTTCGGTTAAGCAATAAAGTAAATAATACAAAATACCGAACTTGAATATGAAAATATCAATAAAACAATTTTCGATTAAAAAAAGTTGGCTACACTACAAATCCTTGGAATACAAAAACCGGATATGAAAATCTCGGAATACAAAATTGCGCGCTTGAATATTTCAGAATACCAAGTGGTAAAATTTCAATATACCGGACATGCAATGTTTTGAATTTTATAGTTTCCGCAAACACGGATTTTTTATCAAATTGAAATAGTGAAGCAACTCCTTCGAAATGCTAGCCTTTTGAAGCTATTCTTATAGCTGTATATAGTAGTATTAAAATTCTGCTTTAACCAATTAGTTATTTTTATGAGAGTCATAAAATACTTCGAGGTTGCGTATTAAAAAAGAAGTTCCAACAATTAAGCTTACAAAACCTCCCATGTGATGGTAAGTAGTATTAACACTGGACACTTTAATGATTTGATAGAACTGCTAAATGTTGATTAAATCATATTTGATAAATTTTTATTTTATTCATGATTGAAACGAAAATTATGCAATTGTATATAAAACACCGTTTATGGACCTCTGTAAAAAGTATGTATTATTTCGGTTAAGACTTTCATGAGCGTCAAGCCTCGCCTAAGAAATAGAGTTCCTTAGAACAGGAAAGACTGCAGTGGCAAGTTCTGTACTAACAATGGGTCCTGTATGACTCATTCGGGCCATTTCAAGGGTAAGGCCAAGAGATAAATTCAATTTCAATTCAATTTATTCATTTGAAGATGACATTGTACAATTACAACAATCTTTTTTAATTTTACAAGTTAAATCTATACATATAAGCAAGAAGATATATATATATATATATATATAAAGAGAAGGAAGCATAAAAAATAAATAAAATACAAAGATATGAATACCTAAATTTACTCCTAAGAACCTAAATCAAACGAAAGTTTAACAAAATCAGTCATTACTTATCTTACTAGATATGCTATAATACAACTTTAATTTATTTAGCTCCTAAATATGAATATTACTGCTGCTTTTATTTTATCAAAAGAACCCGACTCTATCGATATTTTAATACTGGGTGGTAAGGAATTATAGAGATTGGTTGAATGAGATAATCAAGCCTTCCAAACACTGGAACCGTACATTATCACAGGAATAAGCAGAAAGCGAGCAAGGACTATGCGCGTGCAAACCGTGGTGAAATAGCTCGAAGCCCACAAAGAGCCAAGACCACCATATATTTTACGTGTTTATTATTGATGTGATGGTATCCCCCCTCCCTTGAACGTGTTATTGATAATTACACCTAAATTGCCGGCGGATTATACCAAAGAGTATGAAAGTCTCATTAAGTATAACGACAGAATAAGTAGAGGTATCAAACGTATTTCATCGATACATAGTTAAGAAGCATATTCAACGTTCGATCATTGTCCACCATCCACCGATATATTGAATCGCGATCTTAGTTCATTCAACTAATTCAAGTCCTAAGAGTCACGATAAAAAAAAATTGAGCATTGTCAACGTTGAGATGCATTTCACTGTGTGGAAGGCAGTAGAACAAATTATTACTAAGTATGTGAAAAACTGTAAGTCAAGAACCGAGCTTTACGGAACACCAGAACTAATTCTAAAATTGGTAGAATAATTACAATTTGAAAACACTGCCTAAAAACGACTTATTAGCTAAATAGAAAAAAAGTTATAATTGGTCTAAGAGCAATAATATTATACCCTAGATGAAAATCAAATTCAAATAAAGTGAAAAGCAAAATATTATATGGCAACAACAAGTATGGGTTGCCCAATTTAGTTCTTTTTTGAAATTTTATTTACAATTTGTATGAAAATGCTATGTATAAAATTTCAGCTATCTACATCGACGCATTCTCAGGTAGTGTCCATGTATATATTGAAAATTCAAAGTTTTGTATGGCAACACCAAGAAAGATTTGCCCATTTTGTGCATTTTTGATTATGTATTTGCAATTTTTATGAAAACGCCGTGTAAAAATTTAAACTTTCCACGTCGACGAGTGTTATGGTACATATGTAGAGTGATTTGTCTTTGGACGTGAAGTCCCAACAGTCAGCATGAGCTGACAGATCACTCGGTGAACAACGTTGAGTGCAGGGCGGCACGGTAGCACCTTGGCTATTGTGGGAGGGGGTTAACCAAAAACCTGCCGCTGCCACCTGCCATAATCAAAAATTTTCGTGCCTACAAACAACAAGCCGTAGCACACAGTCTAGCCCTGAAGGGGCCTTTTCACCATTTACCCTTACCTTAGTGAAGGCGCAGATGATATGCCTTCCACTGCATTGCCCCATCCACACAACGACACTGAGGACACATTGTTCACAGTGTCCCTATTGACGACCTGAAAGAGAGTAGAGGAGCGGAGCTATGCAACCCTCCTGACAAGAGGGCTCCAGGAGAGTTAAGAAGCAAAATTAATAAAGAAACTCCTGTGCCATTACGTTATAAAGAGATTGTTTTAATACACAGTATCCTATCAGTAATCCTAATACGGAGTAAAAATAAAAGCTTTAAAAGCTACTCTCTAACGAAGCTAACATTACTGGTCTTCATGGTTAATTATAAATGAATTGTTTACATTTACCAGTCCGTTCTACCATATATATATACTTTTAAATTAGTCGTCAGGTGATTTTAAATTTATTCCGTAAATTTTCTATCTCTCATTAACCTTGCTTCGTTCTTTTAGCTATATAGTTATATAGTCATCTATTATATATAATTCTTTAAATCTTATTCTTCAGTTCACCTTCCTTTTTGTTCTGTTAATATAATTATATAGCATCTCGTATATATTTATAATTTCTTAAATTTTATTCAAAAGTAAATGAGAAAAATCAGTATAATTTACACACAAAAATTGAAAAGAAGGCTTCAACTTACATTCGTTTTATGTTGAAGATCCACCCAGAGGCACCCCCGAACATAATCAGCTTAGCCATTATCTAAAAACTTTAATTTGGGTCTTATCGTAAAGGTACACAATTCAACTTATGATATCCTACTAGCACTGTTGATTTTCTTCTAAGTTTCATCAGTTAGTTTAGTATAACATCACCACAGGAGTCCGATCCAATCTTGTAAGATTTGAGAATACTTCTCTATTTATACTGCTTATATTATTTCCATTTAAAAAAATCTCCATCAAATTAGTGCAATTTATAAAATCATCTTCATTCAAATGATTTAGTGAATTATGACTAAGATCTAAACGTACAACAGTTTCAGGAATATATTTTTTTTTTGTACTTGCTGTCAATTTCTACTGGAACAATTTATAATTTGATTTTCATCTGAACATTCACAATTTTCTGGACATTTCAAATCAACATCATTTGGGAATTCATCAATATCAGTGGGCAAGTTTCTCATTTGTTGTGTTCATGCCAAGGAGCAATCCGGTCGTGCAGGCAATTATTTCCGGACGAGCGACATTCTTAACAATTTAGGTGAAATTCGCTCCCGTGTAACACAAAAATGGAGTCCAGCATCAAAATGTGCTGTGCTGGTGCTGATGATGACTCTTGAACTGCGCACACGATTTAACTATTTCGTCAAATCTTCAGTTTTATTACAAATATGTATCCTCAGCATACCGAAAATCCAATAATCCTTTAAATTCCCCCTTTACCATTATCTGTTTTATTCCATCAGATATTCCAACGTCACTTTGTCAATATATTATTTGGTTAATTTAACTAAATAAAACAAATTATTGAATCATAAGCAATTCACCCGCTAAACAACTAAGATTATTAAGGTAATTTTCGATACTATATTTCGACAAGATCCAACCACTATCCACATTTTTCGACGAATCACAAGCAAATCGCTTAAAAATAACCTACAAGTCAAACGTGAGCCTTCTTCCTCTTTCTTTTTTTGGGTGCGTTCGACGCGTCTCGATCTCCATCCGCACAGAAAACAGTTCGTGCCCACCTCATGCTGCTATGGGTCGCTTAGACGTGTATCTGGCTCAGTGTAGCATACTGTTACATGCAATATGCTACGATCATAACACGCGGTCTACGGCAGTTTCAAAATATATAGGGAAAAAAAGTTTCGTTTGGCAACAAAAAGAAGGGGCTGCCAGCCCGATTCAGTCAATTTTTGAAATTTAGTTTACTATTGCTATGAAAACAATATGTACCAATTTTTAGCTCTCTACGTCGGTATCCTCTCAATCAGTGCACAAATATATTGTGAAACAAGTAAAAAAGCTAAAATAAGTATAATACCAATTTTTATGATATCCCACACCCATCTGTGTAAGTCTGATTTTTGAAGTGGTTTTCCACATATATTTCTGGAACGGTTCATTGGACAGTAAAGTTGATTATAACCAATTTAATATGATTTCATATTCTGAAGAATTTTTCAGTACAATAAAAACATCTAAAACTGATGTATTCACAATATACGTAAGAAAACTAAATTTTTATATGGCAACACCCAGAAAAGATTGCCTGACTTAGTCCATTTTTGAAGCTTTATTTATTATTACTATGAAAACACCATGTACAAAATATCAGCTCTCTACGTCGACGCTTTCTCAGGCAGTGTTCAAATATATAGTAAACAACAACCAAATTTGTATGGCAACACTACGAAGGAGTTGCCAGATTTGTCATACTTTCGAATTAAAATTTACTTTTTTTTTTAATAAAGCCCGTGTGCCAAATTTCAGCTTTCTAAGTGAAGGCATTCTCGAATTGTCCTGAGTATGGACAGACGCACGGACGGACGGACAGACAGAGACAGACGGATGGACAGACAGACGGGCGGACAGACGGACATGCAAAAATCAAAATAACGTTTGATATTATGCGTGGGTGTCCAACCCATGTTCTCTCTACTAGCAATATTTTTGTGCATTATAATCGAAATGACAAACTTAGGATTTCATCTAGGGTATAAAAAGGAATTGCGTCTCTAATTTCATTGAGTACCTTCAATTAGACTGTGGTGCAATTATGCTTGGGACGAAAATTAAGCTGGAAGTACGATCAGCCACACTTAGAACATCTATGGTCCATTATTAAGCCACTTCCAATCCAAAGAGGCAGCGTCCCGTAATAACTGCAGTAATATTACACACATCATTCTGGTTCCTCCTCAGCAGAGATTTAGTATTCACAGGACAAATTTCGGGCCAAAGCTGTCTTAAAGTCGCGTATGATTCATCTGCGATTTTGAAGGCCTGTACATCTAGAATCCTCTGGAAGGAGACTATTGATGTGTAAATATTGAGAAATCTGCAAGAACATTCATTTTCAGAAACCTTAGATAAAAACGGTAAAATGCCAATCACAGCAACAATTTCCAGGCTTCTTGAACTTCCAGCTTTGTGGGAATGTTCAAATGGTGAAGCAGGTGTTGAAGATATGAACAAGTGGCAAATCAAATAAGGTGCAACAATTTTAGCAAACATAATAGAATTTTTTGTCCATACCTAAACAATTAGACTTAAAACTGCACGCAGCTTTGTGCAGTTTTAAGCCTAATTCACATTCTTAGAAATTCTGATGAAATGGAAGGGAGATAAGGTATACGTAGAAAATCAGTGCCATTAGCATGGTTAGAATTAGAACTTTTAGACAAAAATTCGAAATTTAGCTCATTAGAATCTAGACTGCATCCGTCTTATTGAGATTTCTCTAGAAAACCTTAGGTGGTAGCACAGTGTTAAGATGATACATATATATATTCATATACGTATAAATCGACGATTTTCTCAGAGCATATATGTAGTATATTCCCTCAGCTATGAATACTGATCCAAGTTGCCTTCAATCCAAATATTCTGCCCCATAAGAGCTAATGCAAAGAAATATGAACAGTGATTAGGAGTACCCTCTCTGAATGTATGCAATAGGCTATAGCTTGCATTTTGAGAGACTAACAATCAATTTCCATGGCTAGATGACCAAACAACAATCTTATCTAAAGTCTTACTGATGGTTGCCGCATTGTCATGAAAACAGTCCACATCTCCTCCAGAGTAAATTTAAATATCATCAGGAAAATTTTGAAAGCCCCCTTTGTCCAGAACAGCAATGATATCATTGATGTAGAGAGTGAATAGGAACGACATCAGTATTCCTCCCTATATAAGACCATGTGAGGAGGGTTTCACTTGCGTTTCACCAGAAAAGATCTACGACTTAAGTGATTACTAATCAACTTGCAAGCAGTAGAGGAAAATCCAAACTGTTCATGAAGTTTTAAGATCAACAGTGTGTGGACAACTAAGTCAAACGCCTTGTTGAAGTTAAGAGTGCAAATACTTTAACAACAGTAGCTTATTAGAAAATATTAATAAAGGGTTTTCCAATAAGAGGTGTTATTTTAATTAGCCCGCTATTTCGGTAGATGTTACTTTTAAAGCTGTCCTTTTTTGACATTTGACAAGTAGAAACTACGCCATTAATAAAAATGGAACGATACACGATTCAACAACGCATTGAAATTATTAAAATTTACTATAAAAATGGTGAAAATGTGGCAGAGACGGTTCGTAAAACTTGAACATTTTTGGGTCGTCGTGAAGCACCTTGTCGGACCGCAATACAGAAATTGATAGAAAAATTCGAGCTGTCGGGACAAGTCAGTGTTGTGAAGAATAAAACCCGTGCACGTCGCTCAAGAACAGCCGAGAATATTGCTGCTGTAGCCGAAAGTGTTGAAGAAAACCCAGGTTTGTCCATTCCTCGTCGTTCTTTGGAATTAGGCATTCCACAAACGTCATTACACCGTATTTTGCATAAAGATTTGGGTCTTAAGGCTTATAAAGTTCAGTTAACATAAGAACTCAAGCCGGCCGATCATCAACAACGTCGAGTCTTTGCTGATTGGGTCCTTGAAATGCATGAAAATGATCCGGAATTCCATCGAAAACTCATCTTGAGTGATGAGGCCCATTTCCACCTCAATGGCTTCGTCAACAAGCAAAATTGTCGCATCTGGGGCTCGAAAAACCCAAGAGTTATTGTTGAAAAGCCTCTCTATCCTCAACGTGTGACTGTTTGGTGCGGTTTATGGTCCTGCGGGGTCATTGGACCTTACTTTTTCGAAAATGAGGCTGGAGCAACAGTTACGGTGAATGGATTGCGCTATCGACAGATGATCAATGATTTTTTATGGCCGTAATTGGATGGTATTGATCTGGACAACGTTTACTTTCAACAAGACGGCGCTACGTGCCATACAAGCAACGAAACCATTGATCTTTTACGGGAAAAGTTTCCGGACCGTGTTATCTCTCGAAGAGATGATCACAATTGGCCACCGAGATCTTGTGTCTTAACACCTTGCGACTTCTTCCTTTGAGTCCACGTGAAAGAGAAGGTCTATGCCAACAGCCCAGCGTCGATTCAAGACCTCAAAGATGGAATGCGTGAGGCTATCGAGGACATAGGGCAGCCACTTTGCGATTTGGTTATGGAAAATTTCATGAAAAGGATATGGTCCTGTAGGAGTGATCGTGGTGGTCATTTGGCTGATGTTAGTTTTTATTATTAACGGCATACCTTTCTCTTTATAATGAAATAAAGATCCGATCATTTATCTCAAAAAATGGCATTTGTCTTTGAATATCAAAATAACACCTCTTATTGGAAAACCCTTTACAATTCAACACCACCTTTGTGTTCAACTCCAGATTTTTTTATTCATAAATGGTTTTATGGCATATTAATGGTAAGTGCCTCTAATTCCTGAAAAGATTTAATTACCTTTTTTTTGTAATTACCAAGTGTAAATAAGCCATAACGTCCAGAATTGGAGCAGCCTCCATCATTACAAATAGCAGTTAACTGAAGACAATTTGAAGAAGGATAACACAAGTATCGTCCGGGAATTATCTGTAACAAGAAAAATGTATATAGATAATACATTGAACCCTATGTTCGATGATAAAGAATTACCTGAAATGCTTATGACAGAGAGTTCTATTCTAAGGATTTGAGCCTCAATTTAGCATACTTAGTTATTGATATCTAAAGACACACCTGTAATTCATTTTTTTTTTTATTTATTTATTTATTTTTAAAAAAAACCTACAGTTAAAGCAGAAAATTTATTTTTATCAACCTTAATTACCTCCAATGAGGTTCAAATTATTACACACAATGTTTTCTTTATAACTACATTTATAGGTATATCAATAAAATATTTCAAGATATTACTGAACAACCTGTCTACCAAAGTGTACCTGAAAGTAATGGGGCATATCAAGCATGAATATGCTATTATAACTGCCATGACAATGTTATTATTATTTTTGTATAGCATTCCGCGCAGAATAGCCCTTGTAACATAAACCACTCACATAATAATAAGTCGATCATTCGCCCACTTTTAACACAAATACAAGAAACGTCCAAAGACTTCAACTCCAGACCATTTCTTCCTTCGCACAGTATGTCGAGCAATTTATTTTCTAAAATAAAACCCCCTAGAGCAGCTCGATGAATTGCGTACTCGTTTGCTTTGAAACAATTTGCGAAAAGCCGTAAAATGTTTCTGTTTTCCTTTGAATTGCATAAAATATGGCAGAGCTCTGGTTATTAACAGCTACCTGGACTACTTGATGATTAATTTTTCTGTAAGTGGCGCTAATTAGTTTGTCAGAAACACGTACCTGAACGCCTTTGCATATTAATATCCAAATAGCTAATCAGAATGAGGTAAAACAAGTGCAATATCGTGGTCTTGCCATAGCAAATGCTGGACCTGTTGCCCTCTGTATAGTATTCTTCGTTCGTCGATGGTCAGTTGAGATTTGAGAACTGTTAACAGATTTACGCTGATATAGAGTAGATCAAAGAGTTAATGATGATATCTAGGCAATTAATTAGCAGCCTATGTAGATTGATCTTATCACTTGATAATAAGCATATTGAGACAATTTTGCGTGGGGTACGTTTACACATATTTTTGACAGGCTAGACAGGCATAAGTCATATCCTTATTATTGATTGGTATATTATTAATATGTTTTCATTGCTTATAATGATGGAGTTGAAATTTACAGATGAATTTACGCAATTCCATCATATACACATATATATAACCCCACGCGTCCTTCGAATATTATTGGTACTGTTGACTGAGATGATTTCTCTTTTGAGCAGCCATTGAATAGTGATTAATTGAAAATAAATTGAAACTTGTCAACCTTAAACCCGACGTCAATTATGTTCAATCCTTCTACGTCAGCAGAAAGAGATAAAGATCATCTTAAAACACGAGCTCACGAAGTCAATTGGGATGCTGCGATATATCAGCCCACCCAATTGCAAAGCCCCTTTGGACTTCGGCTAGTAATTACCAGACGATTCATGTCTCTCTTCCATACCCACCGGATGTCAGTGCAGATATTGTTTTATATAAAGTTACTGGCGCAATACGATTTACCTGCCGTATAAGTATGTAGCCAACTTCATCTACACACACCACACACTATTTGTCTCCCTCTCTCGCTGTGTATACCACATCCAGAAGATTCCCAGACAAGATATGACTCTTGAATTGTGATATATCAAGCTGATTTAATTTACAACACCTGATCTTGATGCATCTTGAGTAAACTTTGAATTTGTTATAGAGCCACGATTATCTATGAGATTTAATTGACTGCTAATGAATAGCCTGGCTGAAGAAACGGGATGAGCATCAGTATTTAAATCACTTTTCGGGATTTAATAATGGCTCATATCTAAGGTGCGTACAAGAAATATATAAAATTTCAATATTAATGGTATACCTGGTTTATACTTATATACCTATAAAACCTCATAGAAATGTAGACTTGTCAAGTTATCAATCCTGCTTGAGTAATTACTGTAATTTTGAGCCACTTTAAATTCATGTAGCAAATTGATCCTATCCAAAGAAAATACCACAGACCAAACCAATGATTAATAATGATGACTTATCTGAAAATTACCACCTTATATGCTCAACTCTCATCAGCATCATGTAAAAAAAAAAAATTGAAAACCCTTCGTATACCTCATACACTTCTTGTATATTACTTAGATTATTGGCAACATTTTGATCGAAAATCCATCAACCTTCGCCGGTAAATTAAAAGACGGTGTGTAAATGAAAAGCTAAGTGGATACCAACTTTGAAATTGAGATATCATCAAAACTTGTTGAAGTTGTTAAGTCATCATCAATTAACTCGTCCAGCATCACCAAGTAGGCCATCTTTGGCGTCTGAACATGATTTACTCTCACTTCTCAAAAAAAAAAAAAAAAAAAAAAATATACTTCATGACTGACTCAGATGAGAACAACAGGACTTTCCGAAGTAACTATATTTTGGACACATCAAGTCTTAGCATGTACTCATGCATATTAATAAGACTAATAAGACTCCATCACCTGAAGAGTGATTTTATTAAAAAAAAAAAAAAATCATAAACGAACGTAAGAAAAACGCCAAGCAAACATTTTTAATTTATTTAATTTTCAGATATCAGGTTAAAGGCGTTCATCAGTTAACTGCGTCTGCATTCCATGGATTCTTAAGACTTACACACTCATTTCGCTGATCTAAATATTTCCGTGTGAAATTTGATGGAATTCCTGATAAATTAATTAAAATTATCGAATTTTGGTTGTCGAAATTTACTTAGAAAAATTAAACTTTTGGCGTTGAAATTAGTGCAATTTTGATTTAAACAATATATACTTTTGATTTGGACTAAAATGTACTTTTCGCTTTAATAATAATAGCCATATCTTGAAATTAGATACCTTTTAAATAAATTATATTCTTCCTAAATTAATTATTAATACCTCAGAATTAAATATCTATGTACGGTAAAAATTGATATCATTCCTTTTGCTCTAAATTATAAACAAAGTACCTTGAAAATAATAATAATATTTTTTAATATAGTTAATAAAATACAATCTTAACCTAAATACCTACAATTACATTTTTCATTTTTTCTTTTATGTAAGATATAATATTATTTTTAAAACTTCTATAATTCATTTCATACTTTAGTTTTTCCGACAACTTTCTGTAATCAAGTAAGCATGATTCTGTTCTGGGTTCCTATACTCCTCCGAAAAGATGGCAGTCTGAGGTCATTTGTAGATCTCAGTTCATACGGCTGGATATCAGGCACATACTTCACTTGTCCAGATAAATACCTCAGTAGCATGTTGTTGCTTATTTTAAATATGAATATAAAAACGTTCACTGATATTTGTTGCCTTATACTAAGCAATTTCAGTGCCTCCAACATTAATGAAATCGCTGTATATGTGTTGCATCTTAATATAAATTGTATTGCTTTATTGACAATTTATTTATTTATTTATTTATTCTTAGTCTACAGATTATAAACCAACAGACCATGCATAAAACTAAAATAATAAAATAAAACCTAGTCAATCAACTGTCATCTGGCATTATAAGGTGTAAAATCACTGGACCAGTTAAGTCTCCTAAGAGCAGACCTAGTAAATTTCCTTTACAGATTTTCAATTCTTTTAGAATGCGTCACATATTATGGATCCCATACAACCGTATAGTATTCCAATATAAATTTTTAGATCAACACCAAAACCTGGAACACAGGAATATTCAAATATGTTAAAGAAATCGTTGATAGATATAATGAAAGGAAGCGGACCTAGATCACTCCCCTGAGATACACCAGAATATACCAAAATCGGGTGAGAGTACACCTGATTTATTTTGATAATTTGTGTTCACTTGATCAAGTCGGACGAAAACCATGCAACTAAAGTAGAATCCATCCGCCTAGTTTATATAAAATCATATGAATATTAATCTTGTCAATTACTCTTGCGAAATCAATACGCCCTCACCACTTTTTTCTATGACAGTTAAACCAAAGTTGATATAGGAGATTAAATTAGTTGCTGTAAGCGCCCTTTTACAAAACCATGTTGGAGTATAGTATAGTCCAGTCAAATAAGCCGACAAAATACTAAATTTTTATTTAATTTGATTCTGGCTGGTATTTTGAGGGTTAGTGAAAGGTGGTTCTGGGAGTATTGTCGCAAAAATTCAGCTTTCCAGACCCAAAACAAAGGGGGGAAGGATAATAAAAACACTCACGAATGCTAGACAATCTACTTGCCATCCATTCGGATCGGGAGTGGTAAAATTTATAAAAAATTTAACATTGTTATTTTATTCAAAATATGATCCTAAATGAAAAAATAATCCAGAGTGACAAACTTCTATCTCGTAAAGGCGCGACAGGGGAAGCGAGAGAAGTTCAATGTGGATACATCGCTATATACACTAACATTTGTCCGATTGTTTCCAATTCTGCAACATTTTGGTTCAAGACCTAGCAACCAGAAAAAGCAGAAATTTGTCGAGCAAGGAACAGAAAAACGGGGGAAGCAAAGAAAGTTATCAGACTATATTGTTGCACAATAGTTGCGCTCATATTTTTCTGTGGTGACATATCTTGGAACATTTTTGATTTTCCGTAAAATTTTCTTCGGATGTGAAAGCGATTTGGATATTCAATGTGGTTTTTATGGTTTTTAGGTGACTGCGATTACGTAAGCGTAGAAAATGGATAGACAGACGTGATTGTTTTCACCTCTTGAATTTTCTTGAGAAATTTGCCTTTTTTGCGGCATCAAAGAGTATACATGGGTCTACGTGACTTCAGAAACTAAAAAAAAAGGCAACGGAGAACAAAATCTCTCCACGTGTAGCTTCACCTTAATAGGAGCATTGAATATCGCAAATTCAGTATTCCAACTTCCAAGATGGTTAAGGTAAAGTGGCACTTCCGACATTTCTGTTGCATTTTATACCCTAGATGGAATCTATAGGGTATACTAAGTTTGTCATTCCATTTGTAACACCTCGAAATAATGATGGTAGAGCAAAATGGATTGGACACCCACACATAATATTAAAAGTTATTTTGATTTTTGTCCATCCGTCTGTCTGTCCGTCCGTCCGTCTGTGCGCACGATAACTCGAGAACGAGTATACATAGAGAGCGAAAATTTTATACCCGGACTTAAAAAAAAAAGTAAAATTAAGTTCGAAAATGAGACAAATCGGGCAACTCCTTCGTGGGGTTGCCATATAAAAATTTCGTTTTCCGCTATATATTTGGACACTGCCTGAGAACGCATCGACGTAGAGAGCTGAAATTTCATACATGATGTTTTTACTACATTAGCAAATAAAATGTGAAAAATCTTCTTGATGTTGCCATATAAAAATTTAGGTTTTTTACGTATACTATGAAAACGATCAGTCCAAGACATTTTTATTGTACAAATAACTTCTGCAGAATACGAAATCCTATAAAATTGGTTATAATCATTTTTTCTGTTCGACAAACCGTTCTAGAAATATATGCTAAAAACAACTTCAAAATCAAACTTGAATAGATCGGTGACCATACGAAATTTAATACGGGCATTCATCTAGGGTATCATAAGAATTGGTCTTAGACCAATTCTAGCTTTTTTACTTGTTAAATCCAACTTGTTTCGGCCAACAAAAATTTCTTATACTCTTGAAACTATCTCCACTATCTCCAATATCGGGAATATTGCTTGGATCTGCCTCGGAATGATCAACAGAAGTTGATAACGTTGAATCTTGATTGGCAGCCTTTAATGAACCTTCGAAAGATTACTAATGAGATTTAAAATACTATTAATGGAGAAGAAATATTATACCTACCTAAAGTATCTTTTCGCATCACGTTTTTAGATCATTTGAAAAAATGAAACCATTGTATAGAGAAACATTTCGAAGAAATTATATATCTATCAATTGGCGACAATCTACAATTCTTCATAAAGGTACTGCTATGCAACGTCTTTTAGTGAAAGTATATTACACAAAAACAAAAACCAGTTAACTTCTGCTTATATTCCGGCTACTAACCATTGAATGAATAACTAATAAGGAAACGGGGTATCATGCGTGCGGATACAGTGTACGTAAGCAATTCAATGACAGTATGACCTATGGTGGTAGGGGGGGGGGGGGGGAGGGAGGAAATGACAAGAGGGCCAGTGGCAATTTTACGTCAGTTCAACATTTCTTATATTTCATAATTTTGAAAAGAAGTTCTCGGATTTGAATTCGCGATATTGTAATAAATAAATAATTTAACAGGATTTTTACTTAATAGTAGAGTGAAATAAGTGTAAAATATTCTTTTGTGAACGCTATTTTATGTAATAGAGACCCCGGGATCTTAAATAATTGTAATGAAGTGCGCTGTACTGTGCTGCAGGAACGAACAGAGTTATTATCGGGGGAAAGCATTCTTCAACTTCAATAGCTTTACTAATTAATTATAGTGTTTCTAACAAAATAAAAGTGAAATATTTATAAAAATAAACAGCCATGGCAAAAACTTTCACATTTTACCAATGCCGGTTTGTTTGTTTACAATTGAATTGTCATTGGTGGCTAAATTATGCCAGTCATACAAAGGCAATACCAAGAAATATTATCTGAAAATAAGGGGGATCATAAAAATGTGGATCATAAAAAATGTTTCCCTTCAGAATGTCAGGATTTCATTACTGCCATGATGAAACGAATACAAACACAGCACACTTCGCCGAGTGGCTTAGGTTTTCACCCGATATGCCGTTTCCTTATTAGTTATTTATTCAATGCTTCTAATTTTCAGTTTTTAACAGTAGCGGATTTCTATTCCTGTAAGTGTATTTTGTTTTTAATAGGACACGTTATTTTAATTGACCTTCAACCCCCAATAGCTCAACGAACAAACCTTGTATTCAATGCAAATAAAGAAGTTACCTACTTGCCATGATTCAATCATTCTTCAATGTTCCTTAAAGAATTAAAAAAATTCAATTTATATGAAAATTTTCCATAAAATTAATGATGTTGCGCAAATTTATTTAAGATATCTAAAATATTGAAAAAATAAAAACAAATAATGAACAAACATTAACATATTTAAACTAAATGGTCAATCACTACGAACTTTTATCTCTAACATAACGAAAAGAATTCAATCCTGTCCCATATACTTATCTACTAATATAATATTTTGCAGCTTCGTTCGGCGCTCCATCCATGAGTGGTCTTAATTCTGGGCGCTTCATAATCTAAAGAATCCATAATTGCAGTTCAAAGTCATCGTAATTTGCATAAAAAACAGGTCCAATTTGATATAATCCCCCGGCGTTCATTATCCACCGTAACTTCGATAATCCATTGAGAAATTGCTTCTGACACAATTTGGTGTAAACATTTACCCTGAATATATTATGTATGAGATAATCCTGCACTTAAAATATAAATTCATTCCTGCGGATATACTTAGTGAAATTACCCGTCACACATAGGGCCTATGTATAGTAAATCAATTTGCAACGTCTTCGTTAAGGGCAACCCATTTAGCTGCGTGCGCATATATTTCACCAATTGTGTTCGCCGACTCAAATTTATTGAACTACTTAATAAATATTGACAGTGTGTAATGGCCGTAGGTGGTCAGATTTTATGCGCCCATTTAAATGATAAGTGTCTGCTTATTGCTCTGACTGGGCAGACATATGTCCGGTGCGTGTTCTGATCGTCCATGTCTGATGGTTGCTTTGCTGCGTTCACCACAGGTGCCTAGCGACACCTTCCTTATGCAGGCATGGTGGTAAGTAGATATAAAATCAAGTTTAAATCAGTGTTCATCAGGCTCATATAAGATTTATACCTTATCCATACGCATTATAATATTTACCAGATATATACTCTGATTCAAATATAAAAACAAAAACGAAAAAAAAACAAGTATTTTTAGGTGAAAAATTATGTCACGTGATTCAGTATGAGATTTATTGCGACTGGTTCTGGCCCACTGATTGTCTGTGCAATTTCATGCTTATCAACATGAGATTAGTATTTTCCTAAGCTCGATATTTATAGACTTTGGCTGTTGTGGAACAGATCCGAAATGGTAAACAAAACGATAAGTTGAGAGAATAGATATATTACAGACACGCGACGATAAAATATGACTAAATTACGGGTTAATAAATCAGCGAGTATTTGGAGAGAGAGAGAAAAAAACACCACGGCGGAAATGTAGAACAGGCAGCAGAAACAAAATATCATGTACTTCGTCTCTGTGCAGAGTGTGTTTATTTTAGTATTTTGCAAAACTAGATTAATTATTATTCAATTGACACTGGAGATTTAATTTACTTGTATACTAATGGTAGCTTGACCTATTTTGGTTTAAATTACGGTGACAAACAAAAAATCGTATTGCAGTATCAGTATCAGTATCATCAGTATCTTTAAATCACCCTTTAACTTCTGAAAAATCCGTTCTATTTATTTATTTCATACCTAGATTGATGGGTGGATGGATGGATGGATTGAAATGAAGTTGAGGCCCCAAGGGGTCTCTAGAACGTAAGCCACAACAAGGCTCATTGTTAACAGCAATTCCAGCCGGACGGTCTTATAACGTTTAATATTGGCTCCCAATCCTCCTTAGCCACTACATGCAGCTCTTCCAAGAGATGTGAGCCAAGGAATCTGCAACGAAAGAAGAAAGTTAGTCTGCAAATAGGATCGTCAACAATTCCCATCCTGTAAGAAATAAGTGTCCAGTGAGAATTGACGCTAGAGCTCTCAGAATTGGCTTGTTTAGTCCCAATAGCTTTTTCGTTAAGTTTGAATTAGGTTTACCCCACAGTTTCTTTAGAGTTCTACCGTATTGACAGTCGTCACAAACCCAAATTTTAGAGGCAAAGTGCTTTGGTGCAATCCTAATTGTGGATGGGAAAGCCTCCGAGACTGCACCAAAACGTCCATGCTCGGCCACCTGTTTATTTCCGCTGATATCACTGTGACCTAGTACCCATAGAACGTGTACCCTCTTACACCGAGAGAGAGAGAATTCAGGGTGGTTTTACACTGCGATATCAGTTTGAAGGTTATAAACGGCCTTGACAAGGGCTTGACAGACGCTTGGCTATCCAAACAGATGGAAATCTCCTTGTTCTCAGTGTATGAGTTGAGGAAATACCTTCCTCCTTCAAAGATGGCCTTGAATTCTGACTGGAAAGCTGTGATGTGATTTTCAAGGTGTATGGCAATTTCGATATGAGGGTCCTCGCAGAAAACTACTACTCCAGTATTTTCTTCAGATTTGATACCTAGATAATAAGATAATAATATTAATAGTATGTTTTACTCTCCTCTGCTTAGTTTCGTAATTAAGGCTCAACAAAATCAAAATTTTAGAATTTTTAACTTAGATTTTCATGTAGTTTTGGGTTGCTTTGTTAATAAGTATATAAGTATTCTACGGATAGAGTGTTAACTGGAATCCGTTTTTGATCACTTCACACGAATATATACTTTACTAATCCAAGTAAACGTGCAATTTTAATACTCCTCCTAGTTTAAGAGTAAGCTGTATGTATTGAGGAATACTGTCTAGTTCTAGATAAAATGCATAAAAATATTTTGTAAAAACTGTGACACATTGCTAAACTCAAACTCGATTGTTTAAAAGATGGCTATCTCTTACACATTCATGGCGTTGAAAATTTATTCCATGCGAATCAATTAAACAGGAATACAGGTCTCGTATAAAATTCGTGTACATCAGTGAACCCAAACTCCCCTCATTATCTCGAAGGGGTAAGTGATAATAAAGGTAACAAAATATACAGCAAATGAGATGCGGACACAAAAAAAGTAACAAACAAGAGAAATGAATGCCAGCGTGTGGAAATGTCAAACATTTCACACTCTTATTAGAATAGCTTGACTACTCCTTCATGCATTCAGATACCTATTTAAATCTGCATTGAGCTCTCACACTATAATACTTGAGCTCAACATAAATATTGGTCTTGCTTCACTTAATTTTGCTTGCAGTATATCTTTCTAAGTTGTAACCTTTTAGTTACATTTGATATTAGGATTGGTTTTCTGGACTTAATGCAACTTGAGTGAATCAAACTGAATTTGTGGCATTTTAATAATGTGTTGGTTAATAAAAATTTATACTTTCTAACGTGAAAGATTTAACTAACTGAATGTGTTATATAGAGGTATTAGAATGAAGGAAATTATGCTCTTAGCCTCCAAACGAGCAACAAATTAGTTTTGTAGATATTATCTGGCTACAAATATAATGTTCAAATAAGCAAATAAAACATGAATGGTCAAGACTAAGTTAAAAAAACAGGTACAAAATAGTGCTTTGGGGCAACCGGGGCCAGATGGTGGATGAAAATATTAAGAGCAGTTGGTTTATATAATCCATTATGAAAATTTAAAGAAAAGAAACAGAAATATGTTTTCCTGACTTTTTCCTACAGGACGCAAAATTCTCCATCTTACTCACCTCCGGGCAAATTACGGATACAACAAAGTTCTTATATACTTTTTTATTGTAATATAATATATATACAGGGTGTCCCAAAAAATAGAGATTTTTCGCTAATTACATGTTGTAAGTAATTTTGGTTACGGCGGTCGAAGAAAGTGAGATAGGCACTTATTTTTTTTTTTCGAAATAGCTTAACAGTGCATCTGTTGTATTTAAAAACATTTACTTCAGTACACTTCACCATTGTCTCAAAAAGTAATGTTGAATTTTTTCTTCTATCAAAACAAAAACTAACTTGAATGTTCTATGGCAATTTTAAGAAAAAAGTGCCATATTTTTTTTTTTTTTAGAAACTAGTTCAAAAACTTCCTTAGTTCATCGACATGGCGCAGATTTTATCCAGTTATCTCAACGGCATCATACTTAAATTTCGATTCAGATTGTACTAAGTGTAAAATTTAACAGTTTTAATTGGGAAGTAAAAACAAGTAAAACTGAAAATTAAATAAAAATAATTATTTTATTGTGAAAAATTACAAAAAGTTTTCAAAATGTCTACCTTCCTTTTCGACACATAACCGACAACGGCGGAAACAATTCTCTTTCAGTCGATTGAATGCTTGTCTGTTTCTTTAGATGTTTTCTTCCGCCTCTCTTAATCTACTCGACAAATCTGCCAAATTTCTGCATTCTTTACAATAAACCAGCTCCTTGTAGTAGCCCCAAACAAAAAAATCGATTGGATTTAAGTCGGCTGACCGTGATGGGCCCACCTCGACCAATCCATTTTCCTTCAAATATTTGATTTAAGTAATTTCTCACGGCGTTGGCATAATGGCACGAAGCACCGTCATTTTGAAATAACATATTTCTTCGTGTTTCTAAATCAACATCCTCTAACAGTTCATTAAGGTTTTCTGTCAAAAACTGGAGGTAGGACTCACCATTTAAACGATCTGGTAATTGAAACGGGCCTATCAACCGCACTTTCACTATTTCAGACCAAAGATTTACACTAAATAGTTCTTGGAAATTTGATTCACGTGCTAGTTTCGGATTTTCAAGACTCCACGAATGATAATTGTGAATATTGAAAATACCATTGTGTCGAAAATGTGATTCATTAGTCTACAAAATTGAATCAAAAAAGTTTTCGTTCTCGGCCTATCTTCTCAGCATTTCTTGCCAAAATGTCACTCTTCTGGGATAATCCTCTGGTTTCAATTGTTGCACCTTTTGAATATGTATGGATGATATCCCTCGTCTCTGAGTATACGATGTGCTCGTGATTTCGAAATTCCAGTTCGTCGCTCAACATCCCTCACGCTGCATGATGGATCTCTGACAACTTCCTCAAGAACTGCACCCACTATTTCATGGTCTCTAATTACATTCGGTCGGCCAGGTCTGGTTCCAGGGTTACGACCTTCCATGTAGACGTTATGTACTCTCGCAATCATACTATAATCCGGGAAATTTTCGGACTGAGGCCCACCTCTGCGTTCTACATGTTCCCTGTAGAGTCTTGCTGCTTCCGAAGCGTTCCCTTGTACGCAGCCATAATAAAAGTGCATTGATTTCGTAGTCCAGAATTATCGCCAAGATCACAATTCCAAGTATTTTCACTACGGCATTAATCAAAATCTAAGTTCCTAAGCAAAACAAAATACTCGGGCTACTACAAGGAGCTAGTTTATTGTAAAGAATGTAGAAAATTGGCAGATTTGTCGAGTAGATAAAAGCGGCGGAAGAAAACACTAAAGAAACACACTCAATCGACTGAAACAGAATTTTTTCCGCCGTTGTCGGTTATGTGTCGAAAAGGAAGGTAGACATTTTGAAAACTTTTTGTAACTTTTCACAATAAAATAATTATTTTTATTTAATTTTCAGTTTTACTTGTTTTTACTTCCCAATTAAAACTGTTAAATTTTACACTTAGTACAATCTGAATCGAAATTTAAGTATGATGCCGTTGAGATAACTTGATAAAATCTGCGCCATGTAAAGTCGATGAACTAAGGAAGTTTTTGAACTAGTTTCCAAAAAAAAAAAAAAATGGAACTTTTTTCTTAAAATTGCCATAGAACATTCAAGGTAGTTTTTGTTTTGGTAAAAGAAAAAAGTTCAACATTACTTTTTGAGACAATGGTGAAGTGTACTGAAGTAAATGTTTTTAAATACAACAGATGCATTGTTAAGCTATTTCGGAAAAAAAAGTGTCTATCTCACTTTCTTCGACCGCCATGACCAAAATTACCTTACAACATGTAATTAGCGAAAAATCTCGATAATTTGTAATAGCTCGAAAACTACAAAAAACCGTAGAACATACATGCAGGAACGCTCTACCGCCAGGCTTCCGATTATCACTATTTTTTGGGACACACTGTATAATAATAAACACTCTTATGTCGTTTTCTTCTTCTTTTTTTTAAAAAAAAACTTTCTATTAGTTTAAATCATCTGACTCAGAAACTTTGTGTCTGAGCACCTGAGAATGTCGTTCGTAACGACAGAGTTTTAGGGTAGTAAAAGTGGATGGATTTTCATTTAGAATAAATAAATTGAGTTTTCCGATGGGGTAAAATTTTCTTACGTGTTGGGGGCTTTAAGGATGGGGGTATAGTAACTACCACCCTTGGGGTTGTGAAATTTGGGCCGTGTGTGATATGAGTCCATAGTCGAGTTTCGAGAGTCGGGGCTCGAGAGTCGAGATACGAAATTTGGGATTCGAGAGTCGAGATTCCACAATCGAGGATCGATATTCGAGATTCTAGAGTCGAGATTAGAGAGACGAGATTTGAGAGTCGAGATTCGAGAGTCGAGATTCAAGAGTCAAGTTTTGAAAGTCGAGGTTCTAGTGTTAAATCAGTGACTCTTGTCTAAATCGGCGGTTATCATAGTTTTGAATGTTGCTCCACTAAATCCTAGCTTATTTAATTTCTCTTTCACTATATTCTTTTTGCTCTTAAATATTCCATAGCTTAATTTTACATAAGTATAGTATATTCTCCTCATTAAATTTTTTTTTCTCTTTCTTTTTTTTCTCTTCGTTTTTTTTTTTTCTTTTTGCACTCAACTCTAATATTAGTTTTATTGATAATTTTTTTCTAATTAGTTCGTAGTAATTTTTTTCTCTTTTATAATTTTTTTCTCTCTTTTTCCTATTGAATCCAGCACACTACTGTACATCTTAAGATTGTAATGATCTTTGTACTGGGAAAAAATTGGTATTATTATTATTATTAGTGTCGAGATTCAAGAGTCGTGTATCAAGATTCGAGGGTCGAGATTCGAGAGTCGAAATTTGAGAGTCGCGATTCAATAGTGGAGATTCGACAGTCGATATTCCAGAGTCGATATTCGAGAGTAGGGTCTCGAGAGTCAAGAGTCGAGACAGCGTATAGAATTAATAACTAAAAGTTAGAAAATAAAATATATTAAAAAAACTTTTAAAATAAATAACTTTCGTAAATAAAAAAACATTAAAAAGTAAATAATAATATATATATATATATATATATATATATATATATATATACAAGAGAGGTTTAATTGCGAAATAAAGTAAAATATGTTCAGACTATTTTGATGATAGTGATTAATAAAGTTATTTAATAAATATAAGGTTGAAACCCGATGCTGTGCCCATAATTAAGCTTCCAATTTCGGATTCTATAAGGAAAAGGCGGGTTGAAGAACGGACGAGAAAAAAGTAGTTGCTGATTTGATTAACAATTATTTTGAAATATAAATCATATGTACCTAAATATTTATTATAGAAAAGATCATCAAAATATTAATGAGTTTCATGGCCATGAAATGGATGTAGAAGACCGATTTGAAAATTATTCTATTGAGGTTCAGACAATGTACGTAGATGTGTAACTACTATTAAATTCAAGTGGAAAATTAATATTAAATATTATATTCCAGAGTTGACCTTAAGTGCTCACAGCAATTAAGAATTAATTAAGTTAAAGAAGGAAGTTAAGCAGCTTAAGCGATAAAATCAAAGCTAGAAAAGGAAATCAACGACAATAGCGATATAAAAACATCGTTTGAAAATTTGAAACTAATTTTCACAAACGGACAAATAAGAAAATTAAAAGATCCAAAGAAGAAAATATTATGGACATATGATGGTATTTCGTCAGCTATTTCATTATATTCCAGCGGTTCCAGATCCTACTGATATAAATAACGTAACGTGTATCTAATACTAGCACCATCTATCTTACAAAATGGGCGGCAAAAGTAAAGTTGACTGCTGGAATTATAAAACCTGTTATTAACGTCCTGAAAGGACTCGATTACGGTGAAAGACATAGCGTTCGCATCATTTCTTTTGATGGGATGAAAGTCAATCAGAAATACGAATACGATAAAGTTTCTGATTCGACTATGAAGTCTTCTAAATATGTTCAGTTAGAGATTCTATTTATAATTTATATCTAAATCACTTCTATGCAATACACAATTCTTCTTTTATTTTAGGGTGCACTAATAAAAGGACCTTTTAGAAATTGGAAGCAACCATTTTTCTACCAATTTACTGCCGAATGACAACCAATATATTTATGGATATAATACGACAGTTTCACACCATCAATTTCATGGTTGTTGCTCTGATTTAGTTCATCCCAGTGATAAGTTAAAGAAATTTTTTTTATTTGCGGATATTCTACATCTAATTAAGCTTTTAAGAAATAACTTTCTCGATAGTGGTTTCCTTCTTAATAAAATATTATAATTGCAAGACTCGGATCTTAAAATGTTTCACAAAGTCACTTCGTAGTTCAAGCTAGTCGGCAACAAGTAAAATATTCTGTTCAATTATTCTCTCATCCTACACAGCACAAATATGTTGGCAATATGTTACTGGGAAATCCTGTTAGGATATATAAATTGTACGTGTGAAATCCCGTCTAATCCCAGTTAACGGAGTGACGGATGTCCGGGTTTGAGATGTCTCTGGTAGATCCCATGCCATCCCACACGATTTCCTGTAGTTGTACTTAGGCACAGCCAATGCATTCAATAATGTGAAACTCCAACTTCAAGCGTACCTAGGATGTCTTACGTATCTTCTGGTTTGTTGGCAGGATGGACGGGGGAATATCTGAGATTATTGTTTGATAGATGTTTTTTTGATGAGTAGGCATTTTTACAAAAAACAAAAAAAAATAATAATAATAATGACTAAGAAGTACATATGCCAGAGTTGTGTGCACTTGCACTAAACATAAATCAAATGTTTCTAACAGAGGCAAATTGAATTCCTATGACAAAATTACTAAAAAATCGAGTTCTAAAGAGCCTTGCCAAAATAAGAAGAAATTGCAGCAGCGAACAAATTTCTAATATAGTTTCACGCATGCAGCAGGCTTAAACAACACAATTCTCATATGGCTTCTTTCCATATATATTTGGTTCTTCTGTTTTTGTTCTCTAAAAATGACACACGAAAGCACACCAAGCAACAAATTAGCGCTTTCACCAGAGAACCACGTGAACCACGATAATCAGAGAGCATACCGAAATAAATTCCGGAAGGGCAAAAACGACTTTCCCATGTTTGTCCCGAAATTGTCCTGCACATCCCGTATGTATTTGTCTGTAAAATACTGAGAATATTCCCATAGAGAGTAGTTGTGGGGTATCCCAGGGAATAACTTATAGAAAATCGCTAATGGCTCCTACAAATAAGGTCCTTAGTACATACTGAATACCTCCTGTTTATCCCGGGAAAGATATGGGATCTGTGAGACAAGAATGGGATGTCCGTAGGTATTTTTTTGCTGAATGGGATTCTGTTTCTCGTTGTATTAGGCGTTGTGTAACTTTAGGAAAATGCAAAAGTGTGAATTAATTAAAACTGTGAATGATTGGTTTGATATTTTTAACTCTTGAGTTGCAGCGAGTGATATACAAGAGTAACCAAGAATGCTTTCGTTCTTCAGACTGAGTAGTAGCAACAGCAGCTTCTCAACAAAATGACTGAAGCCATAAAAGCGTTACGCATGAACGAGAAAGTAACTTCGATACCCTTTCAAAAGGGTATTACAGAAAACAATTCCGCCCTATCACAACTGTTCGAATACTTAAAAATAAAATATGATATTCATTATATTTTGACGAATCGTTTAAACCAAGAACTTCTTTTGGGTAATTAGATCTAAGGATGGATTACATAACCACCCAACTGCACTTGAATTTAAGTACCAATTCCGTGGATATATATTCGGAAAGTATTGATGTTTGTGTTGTCCTATTGCTAGGTAATTTTCAGTAGTAATAGTAGGTATGTATTCAAATTTTTAAGACTATTAATTACCGGAAGATCTAATACCAGTATGCAAGTTAGCTTAAGCTCAAATGTTTCAATTAGATACAAAGATGAAATTCCTTCACAGGCTATATTGACTGGGAGCCGGGAAAACAGGTTGATGTCGAAGCAAGCGAAGAGAGCGAAGGGGAAGGTGTTTCAGGAAATTACTCAACATTTGATGATTATGCTGAAATTTCAGAGTTTGGTGAATTGCATGAAGATGCACTCGAGAACCTGGCTAGCTATATAGCATATAGGTTGATGAACAGTGGCGGATCCAGGGTGGGGAGGTTCCTGGGGGTCGTGGCCCTCCCCTAAAATATTAAAGTAAAATATTAATTAATATTATGTTTGAAAAAATATATTTTGTATTTTATATTTCTTTTATTTATATAATTCAACTTTTTTTATTCCAAAACTTAAAAAAATAAAAATTTATTTCAATGAATATTATTGTATGCATGAATTGTGCAGAATTTGTGTTTGGGACCAATTTTGGGTGATCCAAAATACTAGAGAATCGCTTCCCAAGCCCTGAAACAGACTCCCTCACTACCACATCAGAGCCTCAACTTATTCCTAACGTCTAACATTCTAAAATATTTACAGCGTTCTTATGTAAAACCACTGACATGTATAATATGGACTGACTATGTCCATAGAAATACGCTGCTAAAAGTGGGCTCCCTTCTATATAGTCTTGTCTTTCGGTCTAAGCACCAAGTACTAACTGAGCGAGAACTGTAAACAACAAATAAATAAGTGAGTTCGTAGAAATAAATGTTTTTAAATTAGTTATTTGGGTTAATTAGTGATAAAAAGTGTTATATCAAACGCAATATATTCATAGATACTCAACAGAAATTCGAAATGTTTTATTAAAATCACTTTTCAACTTCCCGCCAATGGTTTTTTTTTCAATTTTGGCGCCGACGCGACGTAAGAACTATTTTTGATACAAAAAATTGTATCCGCATGAAATAACATATCGAGTAGTCGATATTATATATGCCAGTGTGTAAACCTGAGAAAAGTTTGGTTTGAAGGGCTTTTGCAGTTTGCACTTATTCTATTAAAAAATAACTTTTTGTAAAAAAGAATATATTAAAAAATGACACATCATCCACACCGCTTAATGCGGAAACCGTTGTGCTAATTTTTTGCAGTAAGATGACCCCCCTCTTTATTTCAATGGATCCGCCCTTGGCGATGAATTGTCTGAAGGAGCGGTAAGAAAGCCTACGGTGAGAACATTGATACACACTAACAACAATAACACTGTAATACAAAAACAAAAAACAAGAAAATTTTTTCATAAATATGAAATTTTATTAAAATTCTTGTTTCCCATACATTTTGTTACTGTTGGCACATCCGTAATCATGGCCATGTTGTTGGTAGTTTCAGCAGCTATAAATCTTTATTGCCGATGATTTTGAGTATTATTTTATGATTTCAAATCAAAATAATTCCACTTAAAGAAATTACGGCATTCTGGGACAAGATTTCCTCATCTGTCTTCACCTCTTATAAATTTATAGGATATAAAATTGAGAGGCATTATTCTTACTGATTGTGCAAAATCATAACATATTTTATGGCGGTATCGTAC
The DNA here is from genome assembly GCA_963924295.1 of Dioctria rufipes. Lineage (NCBI taxonomy): Eukaryota > Metazoa > Arthropoda > Insecta > Diptera > Asilidae > Dioctria > Dioctria rufipes. The sequence goes on from OZ002740.1 coordinate 362,221,431, forward strand.
ATATGTTAGCTGCAATAATATAATTGTCATGCTAATAACAAATGATATTCCAAAAATTCAAATTGTTTTAGTCAATAGCTTGAAAAATAAACCATTACCTCTCGGACGCAAAGGGATGCACTCACCAACACTTTTTCGGCAGACTGATATGCGTGGATAATCTGCGACTGGTATGCAGTATGCCGTTCATGTGTTTCATTGCTTAAAAGAAAAAACGCAGCTATTTTATCCCGACTCCCTATTTTGGCCCGGCGGCGTCCATTTCCCAAAACTTGATAGTTTTGAATAATTTTCCACTATATTTTATATACAAGTTATGATATTTCTCCGGAGGAGATATAAAAAAAAGACTACTTTTCAATGTAACGACCGATTTATTTCAAAACTCACGAAAAACTGCACAATTCTTAATTTCTACCTTAATTAATTTCTACCTGAAAGAACTTTTTTGCTTATTTTACAATAATTTTATATATTTCATGATACAAAGAAAAAGCTGAATAACTAAAAAATAATTTAATTGCAATGGAATCAAATAAATTGCAACACGTATCCGGTGTCGATACTTGTTGGTCAGTCAACGTGACTTACCGAAAATTGTCTATTCGACATAACTGCGTTTGCAATTTATTTGATTTTACATTAAATTAAAATTGTTACCAGGTGTTATGCGTGTCATGATAACTCCTCCCCCTTCAAAGGTCCGCGTCCCGTGGGCTTCAGAAATTCAAGTTGATAGGCTGCAGTCCAGGATAGGTGGTTTCCCGTGTATCCGCTACTACCTCAGATGTTAGGACAAGCTGTTGTCGGTTTTTCCGGAACCTCCTGACGAGAAGAATGATAGCGATGGCAATGACGGTTATTGTGCCAACATCTGTTATAGTTGAGACCTGGTCGTTACTAAACAACTTCCGTAGTTTTTCGACATTTTTTAGGTGTAGGTTGTGCAGGTACCTCAGGTCTAGCTTAGTTCCTTTCTCGGTTATATTACGTTGTAGGACTGATGGCAATATTTGGAATGTCCTTAGCTCCCTGGTACTGAATGTGTTGTTATTGATTTTTATAGTCTCGTTGTAGATTTGGATCAGGAAGCTACCATTTAGATGTCTACTCGTCTTGTTGTGAATGATCTCGCCGTTAAAGTTGTTCAGAAAAATAGTGTTGTCATTAAGCGTTTCGATTTCTTCATTCTGGTTGAACTGGTACTCGCATCCAGCGTGCTGGCTTTTTAGGAGTTGTCCTATACAATGATCGCTTGGCAATTCTTTTAATTCATTATTTTTGCAGATGGTTGCATCCTTGAAATTGTAACACTTCCCGATTATGCCGAAAATTTCATGTTGATTAATGAAAAGTTTTCTATGTTCAACGTAAATTTGCCTGTTGTTTTTGGTCGTAGGTCTCACTGCTACGCGGTTGTACTCCTTATTGTTGGTTTTTGGCATTGATAGCACGTAAAGAATGGTTGACTCTTTCACTATCATTTTTGGCTCTGCGTATTCGATGGCTTCTATCTCGTTTGAGTAAGGAAGTGTCTCGACTTCTGCTAGGATATGGCCAACTTCCTCTTTATCTAATAGGTTGGTGTTGATGATTCCTGCTTTAGCCAGTTGGGCGGCTCGTACGATTCCTTTTAGTTCTTCCTTTACTATACTGAGCCTGTTGAACGTTGCTTGTTGAAGTTCTTCCATAGAGTTTTCATTAAATTGTTCAGCAATCTTATTGTACTCTCGAAGGATTTGGTTAACTGTGTTCGTCAATCCTTCGTTAATCTTGTACTGTTGGTTGTTGTTCTCAACTATTTTGTTTTGACTCTTTACTATTTCGTCCCAGTCTGAAGCGTCTGGATTCCCTGCAATCCATTTCCATGCCGAACCAATCCAATTGATAGACCGCCGGTTCCTTTGTGGTTGCTGTTTGAGTTCTGCCAGTAAGACGTTAATTTGCTGTACCTGGTGGAGTAATTGGGGCTTAAAGATGTTTTTGGGGCTGACCATTTGTATCGTTGGTAGTATCTTCGTTACAATATCTTCGTAATTAGTTAGGTTTATTAAGTGAACCAGGTTGAAATTGCCATTTATTATTCGTTCTTCTCCCAATTTTAGTGTAACTATCGGTGTGTTGCACTCGTAAATGGTGAACGACGTCGCCATCATCAAAAATGGTAATATTAAGAAAATTGATTTCATTGTTTTTTTTTTGTACTAGACCAAGGATTAGCGTTTCCTTAGATTTTGGTCGTCTGTGCCTCAAGTATATTGCGGGTGAACCGTATTTACCCCGTTTAGCCTATGGCGTTGATTGTTGCGATAAGCCTACTAGTGGTACGTGCGTCAGCCACAGCATACACTCGACGTAGTTCCTATAGTGATGTGACTTCTCCAATAGTTATGAATATCCGTGGACAACTATGTTCTTATGGGAATAGTTTCGCTGTAGGAACTTCACTGATTGCTGAAAGATAATGTGGTCAATGAACAAACTATGTTCTCATGGGAATAGTTTGCTGTGATTATTTCACTTATTTCCAAATGCGTTTAAACAATTTTATTTTTCTGCACTAGGAGTTCACTATCACTTCTCTTCGCGACTACTTGCACACCGTTTTTATAAGAAAAAACTTAAGACGACATCTGCTCGGGCGCCAGTTATGATATTTCTCCGGAGGAGATATAAAAAAAAGACTACTTTTCAATGTAACGACCGATTTATTTCAAAACTCACGAAAAACTGCACAATTCTTAATTTCTACCTTAATTAATTTCTACCTGAAAGAACTTTTTTGCTTATTTTACAATAATTTTATATATTTCATGATACAAAGAAAAAGCTGAATAACTAAAAAATAATTTAATTGCAATGGAATCAAATAAATTGCAACACGTATCCGGTGTCGATACTTGTTGGTCAGTCAACGTGACTTACCGAAAATTGTCTATTCGACATAACTGCGTTTGCAATTTATTTGATTTTACATTAAATTAAAATTGTTACCAGGTGTTATGCGTGTCATGATAACTTACATATGTATAATGTCATATTATGCATATGCGGATTTTTCTAATTAATATTTGAACTTATTTTTTTTTTTTTCAAATTAGAACTATAAAACACTGTAAAGTCTTATTGTTACTATTTTGTCTTTAGTCCGCATATCATTTTAAATCATATTAAATGCAAATAATATCTAAAGCTCAATATTTTTAAAGCAAAGGCAAAGAAGCTTTAATAGTCCAAATACGATAATTCAGAATTCATTCACATATTGAACAAGGAATAAATTTACCATAATTTAATTGTTACTAATATGTTTTTAAATTCGTATTTATCAAATTCCAATTTAGTTTAAAATAAGAAAAATTTTAATTATCCACAACCAAATCATTCTCCACAAATTTCGATGTAAAATTGTTTTCATATACTTTTTAATGTAGCCGTACTAACAGATAATTTCCGAAAGCACTCAGTTGAAAATTTATACCTATTTTATAATAAAATTGAAAGAAGGATTTAGGGTACAATTAAGGAGAGGTAATTTCGTGTAAAAGGGTGTTGATAAAATTCTATGTCTTCTTCTTGAATATTGTGGTTCCCTCCGTTAATTTCTGACTAAAATACTCGCTCCTTAAATTCGACGTCCCGCCCCTCATTTTATGTCAAATAAAACTAAGGGTAAAAGTTGAAAGCTTGTCGATCAAAAGAAAATTTCACTGTGGGAGTCGCGTTATTCAATCAGAAGCTTGCCTATGACACACAGCTAACACAGATACCATGGTATACATATACAGGGTGTTTCCAATAGGAGGTCAATAGAGCAGGAGGTGATAGTACCCACGTAGACAAACAAAAAATTGAATTGCAGGGTGGGGGGGGGGGCAATATAAATCGTTTAGGAGTTACAGAGTAATTAAGAAAAAAAGTTAGTTTTTCAGAAAACACCCTGTATCTTAAAAGAACAGGGTGTACTGTCACAGTTAAGAGCTCAATGCAGAGCTTCATGGCCTTTCTAACGACTGCTTAACCAGCCCCGTACCTCTCTCATCTTAAGGGTTATGCTTGTCTAAACTAAAAATTTCGGATTTTCTTACATTTTTTTTACTTTGACCTCTATTTTTTTTTTTTGCAAAACGGTCATTATCATGATTTTTTTTTTTTTATAAAAACTATAAACTGTAGACTCTTTTATTAATTTTGCCTATTATACAATATGTTCTATCTGCAGCTGTTAAAGAGTTATTAGCTCAAAACCTATTCTGAAAGCTATTATCAAACCTAAATGCGTTCCCTTACTGACTGAAAACACGTCATTTTAAAAAAATATTGGCTAATTTCCGTACGACATAAATAAGCTCTGAGCTAATAACTCTTTAACAGCTACAGATAGCACATAGGTTATACTAGGCCAAATTAAAAAGGAGAGATTTTATAAAAAAACGTTATGTTAATGACCGTTTTGCAAAAAAATAAAAAAATAAAAAAAAAGTTAAAAAATCCTAAATATTTTGTTTAGACTCCCGTAACTCCTGAGAGAAGGAAGTATGGGGCTTATTGATCAGTCGTTGGAAAGATAATAAATCTGGGCATACAATAAGCTCTTAACTGTAACTATGTACCCAGTACTTTTTAAAATACAGTGTGTTTTGTGAAAAACTAGCTTTTTTTCTTAATCACCCTGTAACTCATAAACGGTTGATATTGTCCCCCCGTGCCATACAATTTTTTGTTTTACTAGGAAAGTACTATCACCCATGCTCGATTGACCTCCTAAGGGGAAACACCCTATATGAACCACGTGTATGGCATTGCATACTATTATTATAATAGCTAAAATAACTGGTACGGAGTTGTTACCAATACTAGGATTTTCCATGGTATACGGAATATTTAAATGATTTCAGCCCCACTTTCTGTTAGTAACAAAATTTTCGCCAAGTTCATAATTTTTGCAATATAATTTCCCAAAAATCCTTAAGTTTGGTAACTTATACTTTTGATTCTTAGGAAAATCTTCCTTTTTCTATTTGAAATACTGGATTATAAAATATTTCAAATGACTTTACTTTGGAGATCCATCCTTTAATATCCAGACTGCTCACTAAAAATATTTCGACATTTTCAAGGCAAGTAAAAACGACTAGTTTGAAAAGTTGCCAAATGAAGCTATTATGCCCTCTATCACCTAACATGGTAAAGGAAATACAATACATAGTATCCAAACCATGGCACCTAATTGCAAGTGCCATAGGTATTATGGATTACATATTTCCCTCTTTACTGTATATTTAGTTGTAAGAATCATATATATAGAGAGACCCGGGCGGGTATACAGGGGGATGATCAAGGAGTCATGACCCCCCCACCTCTTCTCGATGTAGATTTCATCTTGGTCATTCGCTCGTAACTCCTTCGTCTTTGAAAACGAATTTTTTAGGAATTTCTTGTGTTTTAGTGTCAAAAGGTTATCTCATACCTATCACTGGAATGATGAGTAATTTTGAAATACATATTTATTTGAGTGTTTTTTTGTTTAGAAAAAAGGCACGTAATGCTTAGCAACCCCGTTATTATGACGCTTTTATATTTTTGTTGCGTCGATTACTCGTATAAATGAAAAAGCACACAATTCCGAGTTTTAAAAGAGTGACTATCTGTGTTTTTTCCATATGGGTCCGAGTCAGGATCGTAATTTCCGCATTAAATTATTTCGATAAAAAGTTATGATTTAAAATATTTTTGGAAAAATTAAAAATTTTTTTTTTTTTAATAATTCTTATGTCAAACATTGATCCATATGGGTTCTAGGTTCAAGATTTAACACTTTTTTATTTAAATTTTTCATTATTCCATAGCAATGTGATTGAAAATTTGTATTTTGCAAAATATATTTTAAATCATAGCTGTTTGAAATAATTGAATGCGGAAATTACCGCTGATCCTGACCCGGACCCATAATGCGAAACAAACACAGCTATTGTTTCTAAGAAATTGGGGATTATAATTTTTTTTACCTATTTGCTTTTCCGACATAAAATCGATGTCAGGACAACTTGATGGGGATATCGCAACAGGAGCGAACAAAGTGGGTTCTTCTAGTAGAACCTTAAGGCAGACACACATCCAAGCAAGCCTCAGGCCTGGCCTCTCAGGCTTCCTCGCAGCTCGCCTCAAGGCTTGCCTCAGAGAAATGAAAACAAAATGATACCACCGGGCTCGGTGCTGTCATTGTAATTTTGTTAGTACATCTGTTGACAGAAGTACGCCTGAGAGAGAAACATTTCCAACATTGGGCAATGCGCGCTTTGCGGCTAGGCCTTGAGGCTAGCGCTGGCTTGGTTTTGTGTTGCATCATTTAAAAAGACGTGTTGGAAATTTTGACAACGCCTCGAGGCCTGGATGTGTTTCTGCCATTACTTCCATGCAATCAACGAAAAGCCACCCGTTGATTTTTCATAGCGACACTGATTCAAGCCTGAGTTGTTCAAAAAATTTACGTTCGTAGGGAAGCATTAAATTCTTCTTAGAAATACACTTGCAAATTGTTCTTAAGAATTTGAATGAAAACTATTCACCGACAACGGGCCAAAGGAATTGGTGTATTGATTCTGGTGGTTAACTCTTTCGGACAGTTTTCATAGAAAGATCTGAAAATTTTTCTTTAGATTTTTCATGCACTATTGGTGGCCGACCATGGTTCTAAAGGCTTATATTGATTCAGGTGTCTTGACTGTCGCCTGGGTCGCTAAAAATATTTATGAACGTTGGCAAGTATACTTTTACTTTTAAGAGCGACTTCTTCCGACCTCCCCTCGAATATTTTAAGGGATCCCACAGGCTACAGGTCTGGTTACGCACCTGGTGAGATTGATCAACAAGAATAGTGTTATGAATTATTGCTCGATTAGCAGGTATTTTAGGGAAAAATGTATTTTCCGTATAGTTGCCCCGTCCCTGACTCGACCCAGTCCTAATAATTTTAAGTACAGCATGAATAAAACTAAATACGGTTAATGTACTCAAATAATTTTTCTGAATGTATGTAGCATCCGTGTCCTTGGGGCCATTTAAACCATTTTTTCCCATCTAGGATAAATTAAATCCTGTGTGTGCACAAAGAAGCCCTCTTAACTCGATAAAAAGCAAAGCAAATAAATAGAAATCTCGGATTTCATTACTCAAAAAATGGACATGTGCACCGACAAGGTAGGTAAGGTACCTAGATCCCATAGAACATGTGCCTAGCTAGAGTCTTCCACATCCACGCTCAGTTTCCTATTCAAATAAAAAATTTTGTTGAGAGATGCCCTTCCGGGGTGCATCTCCGTCCAACTATTCAACTCATAGCTAATGCCGGCACAGTGAATAGAAAGATGTAATCAATGTAAAAAGGTCGACAAGAGGTCGACAACAGGAGTACAAAGGCAGCAAAAGCAGCATACAAACACGAGAAGGGTGGTAACGGCTTGAGTTTTACAAATTCCACCTTTCAGCGATTCCCGATGAACATTAACAGGAAAGGTAATGACGATGGTTTTATTAGCTGGGAGCTGGGATGTATCAATTTTCATTGGAAGTACGGAGAAATGATGTAGTGATAATGTTCAGCGTAGAGCCGCAAAAAAGGTACATGGCAAGTTGTTTCTTTGATTGGATTATGTTTAGGGGCTATACAATACGCACAATATTTTGTAAAGGGTGGTTTTCAATTGATTCAAATGTTTGTACCTACCTATAGTTAATTTTATGAGTTACTTTTCACGTAATTTAAGGCAGTAGCTATTTTTTATTCATGATTTCAGTTTTAAAGCCCAATGGTGAATTGAGACTTTAATTTCTGAAGGTACAAAAATGCTGGAAAATAATATTTACATTATATTCGTGAATTCTGAAATTTTTCACTTATTAGGTTACTTCTATACCAAAAATATTATAGAAATGTTCATGTAAAGAATATTTAAATTTATTAACCTTATTTAATTATATTATTATGTATGTTAATAATATTATTATAGGAAAACTCAGTTCATATCTACTAAAATCATTATTCACAATGCACAAATTTCTTCAGATACATACCATCAATGGAGCCTGCCATTCTACTAATTTGAACGCATGTATTTTTGTGCGAAATGCAATTGTTTTGGTAAAAATTAATTTTATACAGAGTGTCCCACGTAACGTATTCCTTGGGCATTTTTCTCAACAATGTGCGGAGATATCGAAAAACTTCTAATAATTAAAGTTACGTAGCGTTGGTCAGGCTATCATTTAGGATAGCAAAAGTCCTTGAAAAAGGAGTTGCAAAGGATAAATTGAAAAAACTCCTTCTCGTCCTCATTAAGGATACATTTCAACCTGGTTTTTGATTCCGCAATTAAAAGTAAGACAAAAGTGCTATATTGAAAATTCCAGTTTACCCCTTTACTATCGAGATATAATTTATCTAATTGTACTCCATGTGTCTGTCGTGTTCCTTTGCCATTTCTCTCGAAAATTCGCAGAGATAAAATCAAAGTGCTAATAACAAAAGTTAACCATCATAAGCCCGGCTATCTTTAAGAATAGTGAACATTTCAAAAAAGGCACACGAATAAAAGATATCTTTGGTTATTCCTTTTTGTCTTTACTGAGGAGACATTTTGGCTACATTGAATAATTGCAAATCAAATTGGAAAGAAGGTGGTACACCTGCTAAAAATTCTTCGCTATTCAGGTATGTAATATGTTCTCCAAATTCCTGAGATAAAAGTTAAAGGTTCTATTTTTCATTTGTTTTTTCGAGTCACTCAATTTTGCTATTTGGGACTTGAAACTTGCCACCCAAATTCAAATCGGTTGTGTGATGGAATATAACAAATTTTTTTCGCTTTTTCTGTTGTGCCGGAGAATCCAAAAAATAGCCTTCTTGAATAAGTATAAAATTTACCCAGTATTAAATCACAGTAATCTTGATTATTCATTAAATGCCCGAAGGCAACTAAGTAGCATGTTTCCAGGAAAATGGATTGGACGCGGGGAAGTAGACTGGCCAGTCCGTTCACCTGATATAACCTCACTTGATTTTTTTATGGGGACATATTCACGACAAAAAATTTGCAAATAAGCCCACAACGAAAGTAGCAATGAACGACCGAATTAAACGAGTTTCCCGAACAATTCCTGCAGATATTTTATTAGATGTAGAAGAAAACTTCAAACAGAGACTTGTATACTGTATTCAAGAAGGTGGCGGCCGTTTCGAACATTTATTAGTGTAAGAATTAGTAATTAGTTGATAATTTAAGATTTAATAAAATATTTGTTTTTTTAAATTAGTTTTTTGCACATCACAGAAAATTCCTTTCTTTTTACCTCCTTTCCCAAAAATTTTTTACATTAACAATAAAAAGAAGATAATAATACTGTTTGGTCACCAAACAAACTATTTTCATCACCGCCACCACTGTCCAAATAACATATTTTTTGTCACCACCGCCACTGGAGTTTAACTAGATATTGGCTAGTTGTCAACAGATGGCGCGCATGGCTTTATTCGGATATTTCGGATAAACGGATATCCACAGCTGTGCTTTCATGAGCTTTTGAGCTTTCGTGCTATAAAAACGCGAGCACGGAGCTGAAGGCGAGTCGATGCTGAACAAGCAAGGAAGCAACACCACCTCAGAAGGTAATAAACCAGTTCAAAGGAAAACAAAAAAAATCACAAAGTGTATTTTCACCGACGGCATTCCGCTTAACATGCGCGTGTGTTAGTGGGAAAGTGGACATTTTGTTTTTAATAAATGACAATTGTGTGTTAATGTGCAAAAGGAACAAAGAAGGAAAGACAATTTGCCGACGGCATTTTCCAAGTTCCATATAAATAAGTGAAATAGACACGTAAAATATTAAAAAAAAGTGAGATAAAGACTCCAGTGAAATTAGTGTTTTTAAAAAATAATAAAACAAAAGTGAATGATAATGGCTAGTGAAAATAGCATTCTAAACGCAGCAAAAGCCAACGTGCTTGATGTATTCACATCAAGTAACATTAATAATATCCCAGACGACATAATAGAATCCCTGGCAAAGCGAATGCTGCAAGGGAAATACCAAGTTCCGTCGGGAAGCGGAGTTCAAGAAAAATCTAAGGAAATGGACTCAGAAGACATGTCAGAGGATGAAGAGTCCACAACCAATGAAGACACCACTGATGAGAAGACAACTGATGAGAGTGACTACCAAGTAGTTGGAGGAAAACGAAGACTAAAAAAGGACCCCCCAAAACTAGAGGAGTTGAAAAAGTCCAAGTCAGGAGACCCACGAAAAAACAACAATTACTACCAGGCGCTAGACACAGTAGTAAACCCTTTCACGATTCCCCCTAAGCAGAGTCAAGTAAAGCCGGAGGAGAAGCTCAGCAAACCACCGCCGATAATCACACATGGCCTGAATTACAAGGAATTCAACAAAGCACTGAATACACTAGAATCAAGGCCAAAATTCTTCGTGAAGACAGGTGCGGGCAATAAGTGCACCTTCAAGCCGATGACTGAGGAAGACAGGCAAATTTTATTCAAATTGCTAAATCAGGTCAAGGTGGAGTCCTACACCTTCACCCCTAAAGGAGAGAGGAAAACGACATTGGTGCTGAAGGGATTTCAGCATACTTTTGAGGAAGCAGAAGTAAAAGCCGCACTGGAGGAACAGCTGCAAGGTTATACCATAAAGAATGTGTCAAAGCTGGAAACGGGACGCAGCAAGGCAGCAGGAAAGAAGCTGGATGGATTCATTATAACGTTCGACGCCCAATACGACGTGAGCGAAATAATCAAAGTAAATAGGCTCTTACACCAGATTGTCCACTGGGAGAAGCACATCACCAATGGTGTGTCACAGTGCAAAAGATGTCAACGCTTTGGACACGTAGCCAGCAATTGTGCACAGATTTACAGATGCGTAAAGTGCAACGACAAACATGGACCTGGAGAATGCGCAAGGATCAAAAATGACAAGAACTCGAAGCCATACTGCGTGAATTGCGAGAAGGAGGGACACCCAGCCAATTACAGAGGATGCCCGAAATACAAGGAAGTAAAAACAGTGAAAAACAGGCGGAGAGAGCAACGGAAGCAGAAGGAAGTATTCGCCCGGGAATCAGTGAGGAATTATATCAAGCCAGGTTTGTCATTTGCTCAAATTACTAACTCTAACACTAACACTAACACAAGAAAACCCCAACAAATACAGGTGGTACCTAAACCAGCTCCACGAGCTCCTAGGGTATCCCAGGCCCCAAGGATCTCACAAAATGAGGCAGATAATTTCTGCACACAAGAAGCGAAAGTCCTCTTCGGATGTGATCTGTTTACCCTCATGGGCAAAATAAACAATTTCATTCCTCAATATAGGAAACTTTCTTCCATTGCGGAACGCCAAAGCGCTTATCTTCAATTTGCTTTCGGCCTATGTCTAGGGAAATAAGCAAATTGAAGATAATTGCACTAAACTGCAATTCACTTGTGAGGCACAATAAAAGAATAGCCCCGAATTCGTTCCTAGCGGAACAGAAACCCAACTTCGTGCTCCTCTCAGAGACACATCTTAACCCTAGGCACAAACTTGATTTCGAGAAATTCTCGACCATCCGCTCTGATAAGACGGAATCATCCCTTGGTACAGCAATACTAATTAGGGATGGGCTCAAATATGAAGAAGTAAGGCTTAGACCGCTCTGCAACATGGAGTGCACGGCAGTAAAAGTCTCACTAGCTTTACAGGAAACTCTCCTTCTCATCTCTATTTACAACAGATGTGGTGCTCGGTCAGCACAAATAAAGAGAAATCTCAACTCACTCAACAATATTTCCAAAGAGTATACCTACACGGTTATTGGAGGAGATTTTAACGCCAGACACCAAAAGTGGAATGACCCAGTTGAAACATCAGCTGGAAGGGTCATAGCTAACTGGCTAGATAGAAACCAAGCTAATCATGACTTCATTGTGGTCTCCCCAAGCACCCCAACCTTTCCGCGTTCTGGCTCATACATCGATTTCTATCTTGTTTCTTCAAGCATGATAAGCCTACTTCCACAAATAATAAATTTCAATTGCACTACGCACCATGCGCCATCCGACCACCTTGCCATAGAGCTAACCATCAAACCAAACACGCCGGTGAGGATACTGACCATGGCCCTACCCACCTCCACCACTCTAACAGATGTCAATTGGAACGATTTCCAGGACAGATTGACCACCCTGTATCAAGGCAACCTTCCTGCCAATAACAGAAACCTCGAAAACTCCGAAATCGACTCACAAATTGAGCTCTTCACAAATTGCTTGCAAAGCAACATAGAATTCTTTTCAAAACCTGTTCCCACAAAAAACTACACATTCAAAAATCTCCCGGCTAGCCTTCAAAGCTTGTACAAGTACAGGCAGAAACTGCGGAAAATCATGAACCGCATCTACCACAGAACGCTCAATTTTCAAAACCAGGCGTATCAATCTGTGTTATCCCAAGTTAAGTGCTTATCAATAATCATTGATGAGCAAACTAAAATGTTCTGCGATGAACAGTTTAGGAAAAAACTGAGGAAGATCAAGCCAGGCCCACAGACTTTTGAAAACATAAACAAAGTCTGTTCCAGGAAGCCAAAACTCCCCAAAGTTATTACCAATAGCCAAGAGAAACTAATTCTACCTCAGGAAAAGTGTGATTCGTTTGCTTCATACTTCCAAAATACCTTCAAGGATAACTCAGAACTTAGTAGCCCTTCCTTTTCCTCAGAGGTCGACAGAAACGTGAACACCTTCCTAGCACACGAGACCTTGCCACAAACTTTTTTCAGCATGGACAATCCAGCAATTTACCCCGAACAACAAGGCATCTTTACCAACCCTCTCGAACTCTTCGTCTTAACAAAGACAATAAACGGTAGGAAATCTAGTGGTCCAGACAAAATTTCTAATGCAGTTATAAAAAAACTACCTCCCATAGCTCTGGACTTCCTGTCAATGGTCTTCAATAACTGCATAAATAACAGCTACTTCCCAGAAAATTGGAAAATCTCACGTGTCTTTCCCATTCCAAAGAAAACTTCGTCTAAAGACATAAAAGAATTCAGACCGATATCACTGATCTCAAACTTGGGTAAGCTCTTTGAAAAGGTCATAAAACTACAAGTCCTCAACACTTGTGAAGACAAAAACATCCAACAGGAATCTCAATTCGGCTTCAAGCCAAAGCACTCCACACTCCACCCATTACTCAAATTCCACACTGATGCCACCAACGCTCTGAACAAAAACGAGTGCATTGTAGGCTGCTTCCTTGATGTTGAGAAGGCTTTCGACTCAGTGTGGACAGCAGGGCTTACCTACAAATTAAATCAATTCGGATTTCCCACCCACCTAACCAGATTAATCCACAGTTTTCTTAGTTCAAGAAAATTTTACGTGGAGCTTGAAAATCACAAATCACCACTCAAGGTAGTAGAAGCCGGCGTCCCCCAAGGCTCCATATTAGGCCCAATTCTCTTCAATCTATACACTTCTGACCAACCCCCCAATGAAAATGGCACGTCACTTCTTTATGCAGATGACTCTCTCACGTACGCCCAATCTCGCTGCCCGTTTCTGGCTATGAAAAAAGTCAACCAACAACTCCAAAAACTCGATACCTACCACAAAAAATGGGGGATCAAAATAAACGTTCAGAAATCTGAATTGATCTGCATTCGGAGACCCTTTACGGGTCGAAACTTGCAACCCAAAAAATCGAAACAAATAGAAGCCACTTATAATGGGGGAATAATCAAGCCCACAGATAATGCCAAGTATGTGGGTGTTAATTTCAACACGCTGCTGCGATTCAATCGCCATGCCAAAGCAGTCATTAGAAAAGCCAACTACGCCTACAGCCTACTCAGCCCTATAATATACGTCAGGGACGGACTCTCGACAAACACAAAACTGTTGCTCTATAAGCAACTTATCAGGCCAATAATCACCTATTGTTTCCCCATATGGCACACAATCTCTCCTACCTACATGGAAAGCCTCAGCATACTCGAAAGGAAAATCTTAAGAGCGTGCACAGGGCTCCATAGAAGAAGTAACGGTAAACACTTCCCAAACAGGGTAATTTACGAAGCAGCCAACATCACCCCAATAAAGGAGAATCTCTTCGAACTTGCATACAAACAAGTCGACAAAGTTCCTAACCACCCGAACCCAGTTATAAATAACCTGCCGGACCTTCTCGCACCAGCAACATTTAAATACCTTTCACCCCTGCTCTTAACAGTGCCCGAGGCTAGAAATATCTACCATCTACATGATGGTAGATTAAGTTTCTACGACCACAAAGGTGATTACTACCGCGGGTAGTCACTTCGTGCCACGTTTACTCAGAGAGTGTCTCTGAAGCACGCCAATTTTTTTAGGAACCATCGAATCCTAAATTCTCCAAACTATCCACCTCCTATCCCTCCTTTTCTCCTATTCCAGCCATCCCACTAACAACTAACTCCTAAGAGAGAATGACACATAGCACGGCTGATATAGCGCATCTTCCGTGGAGAAAGAAAAGACAGCGAAACGAAAAGTTTCAACAAATACTAAGGACAACTATCAACATGAGGACAAGAGACGACATCAAATCGGACTGAGGGCTAAAGATGAGCCCCAAGGGAAAAAAAGAAGACAATAACGTGAACATCGAGGGAAATGACGACAAAGAAAATAAACATCGGCGCAAAACACACTTGACTTGACTTGACTTGAAGGCGAGTCAGTTTTCCTCTGACCAGCATCCAACAAGGCTAGGATATTGACCTAGACTTAATACCCATCGGAACTGAGCATATTGAGCCAGTTTCAATACAAATTTCCATCCTCCAACTACCCACCAAGATATTGACTTGGTCACATCCCCATCCTCAAGGCTTGAATATTGATCAGGTCTCCTACACTCCCGTGGGGTTCTCATAAATATTGATTTGAGAATCTCACTTTTAGTTAAGTCTTTAATCATTAATACGCGATAGTAGAGAAGTTTGCACTCGCTATCCGTAAGATTAGGCATTAACCAAAAATTGTGAGTAATTTGTCTCTTTTTTCTTGTCTAATTTCAGCTCAATAGGAAATAAACGGACTGAAATATATATAATTTTGTTACATATGTGAATTGTATTAATTTAATTATTTTGTTAGCATTAAGGTTGGACTTTGGATTTTTAATAAATAATAATTGAACTTTGCTTGTGTTATTATTCCGGCACCTATTTCTATTTCTATTTCTTTTTATGTATTTAACATAAAGGTCCTTCGAGCCGGATATACAAGCCAATAGTTCATTATGGAAAAACTTATTCAGAAACAACTAGCTCTTCACGAGCAAATTTCCAAAGCCGCCGAGAATCATTTAAAGGCTAGCAAAGAAACTAGACAAGCAAAAAAGTATTACGCGGCTAGAATTCAGTCACTGGAAACCCTGTGGCAAACGTTCACAGATATGCACATACAAATCTGGACAACTATGGGCGGTTCAGATAGCGAATATGCCAAGGGTACCTTATATGAGGAATGTGAGTTGACATACATCAAACTTCTTTCCACCTTGAGTGAAGAACTCGAGAATTCTTTCCCAGCTCTCCCCTCAAACCAGACTGAGCCAATTACACAGACATTACGTCTCCCAAAGTCTGAAACCAGACTTCCACCCATAAATATTCCCACATTTGATGGAAATTACAAGTCATGGCGTACATTCCATGACTTATTTACTTCGCTCATCCACAAAGATCCAACCCTATCAAAGGTACAAAAATTGCATTACCTAAAACTCAGCGTCACTGGAGAAGCAGAGCGCTTGTTACGCCAATTTGAAATAATTGAGACCAATTATACAAAGGCATGGGAACTCTTACAGAAGAGGTTCAACAATAAACGAGTTTTAATTAACACCCACTTAAAGACGATATTAAGTCAAACACCAGTAAAGGCGGAATCAGCTTCTGCTATTCACTCTCTCCTGGATCAGACAGCAGAAAGCCTTCATGAGCTCAAAAACCTAGAGCTACCTATTGAGCAATGGGATACCATTCTGGTATACAATCTCGTTAAACGCCTTCCACCAGAAACTCATCAACAATGGGAGCACGAATGCAGTAAAACCGACGAACTTCCAGATTATAAGGCATTACAAATCTTCCTAGAAGCCAGGTGTAGAGCACTAGAAGCGCTTGACAGCAGTCAAAACCAAGCACCCAATAAAAACTCAACAAAATATCCCATGTCATTTTTCAATAAACTACAGCACTGTGTCAAGTGCAAATCAAATCACTCCCTATTTCATTGTCCCGAGTTTCGTAGTCTCACTATTGAGCAACGGAACACATTCATTACAAAATATGACATTTGTTCTAACTGTCAAAGGAGGCATAATACTCTGCTACATATCGACACCAGCTCAAGTCCCAAACAAATGTCCAACACTGCCGAAATTTCGAATCAAGCCAATACACCACATAAAGCCTCAACCAACGCAGAGCCGTTATCAATACAAACATTTCTCACTTCCAATATCAAAAGAGCTCTGCTATCAACAGTAATGATTAATATAGAAACCGCTCAAGGAAAAACTTTAACTGTACGCGCATTATTGGACTCAGGCTCACAAGTCTCCTTTGCAACAGATCGCATTTGTAAAATACTCAATATTAGAGGCGAGCCAACTAACATTGTGGTAACCGGGCTTGAAAAAACACCAACAGCTACTGCAACAAAGCAGATCAACATAAAAATCAAGTCTCTTATTAATCAATTCTCCATGAACGTAGACGCCCTTGTACTGGAAAAAATTACAGAGGCTCTACCAGCAGAGCCAATACAATCTACTGAATGGAGTCACATCATGACATTAAAACTAGCAGATCCCAAATTCTCGAACCCAGGGCCAATTGACCTCTTACTAGGTGCTGACGTTTACGCAGAAATAGTTCTGGATGGCATCATTAAAAGCCAACCAATTGCACAAAACACCCAGTTAGGATGGATTTTAATGGGAAGCATTCCTAGCACAAATCAAATACCAAAGGTCGACACATTCACGACAAGAGTTGAGAATTTAAATTCACAACTTAAAAAATTCCGCAAAATGGAGAAAAGTCCAAATACTTCCAACTTATGCGAGAACCACTACATTCAAACGTATCAACCATTAAATAGTGGTCAATACCAGGTCCAATTGCCATTCAGAGGTCTAATGTCCAAACCAAGAGCGACATCACCACGAACTAAAAGAAAAAGAAAAAACCCGGCAGCAACATCATCCAGCTTACTGCAAGTACACCGAAAATGGACACACCCACAACCAGTTCCTACTGCCACAAAAGAAAAACCACAATTAATTATACTCCCAGAACCATCAACACCAAAAACATCCACAGGCGACGAAGTTCCTTGGGACAAAGTTCTAAAAACCAAAAAAATGTTCCGCCACACAACTCCGAGTGGCCAAGTTATCAAATTTAAACGCCTCAAGGATGGGAGCATCAGAGCATTTACCAAATAAATGCAAGTCTTCCCTGAACTTTGCTCGGTGGGAGAATGTTTGGTCACCAAACAAACTATTTTCATCACCGCCACCACTGTCCAAATAACATATTTTTTGTCACCACCGCCACTGGAGTTTAACTAGATATTGGCTAGTTGTCAACAGATGGCGCGCATGGCTTTATTCGGATATTTCGGATAAACGGATATCCACAGCTGTGCTTTCATGAGCTTTTGAGCTTTCGTGCTATAAAAACGCGAGCACGGAGCTGAAGGCGAGTCAGTTTTCCTCTGACCAGCATCCAACAAGGCTAGGATATTGACCTAGACTTAATACCCATCGGAACTGAGCATATTGAGCCAGTTTCAATACAAATTTCCATCCTCCAACTACCCACCAAGATATTGACTTGGTCACATCCCCATCCTCAAGGCTTGAATATTGATCAGGTCTCCTACACTCCCGTGGGGTTCTCATAAATATTGATTTGAGAATCTCACTTTTAGTTAAGTCTTTAATCATTAATACGCGATAGTAGAGAAGTTTGCACTCGCTATCCGTAAGATTAGGCATTAACCAAAAATTGTGAGTAATTTGTCTCTTTTTTCTTGTCTAATTTCAGCTCAATAGGAAATAAACGGACTGAAATATATATAATTTTATTACATATGTGAATTGTATTAATTTAATTATTTTGTTAGCATTAAGGTTGGACTTTGGATTTTTAATAAATAATAATTGAACTTTGCTTGTGTTATTATTCCGGCACCTATTTCTATTTCTATTTCTTTTTATGTATTTAACAAATACTTTACCTAAATGTTAAAGGAGAACAAAAATCCGACCCGTAACTTTTATTTTAAGGATTAGGAGAACATATTACATACCTGTTAATGATTCATCTCCTTTTTGCGAAGAATTTTCAGCAGGTATACCACTTTCTTTCTAATTTTATTTGCAATTATTCAATGTATCCAAAATGTAACCTCAGTAAGGACAAAAGGACATAATCGAAGATATCCTTTTTTCGTGTGAATTTTTTGAAATTTTTACTATACCGAAAGATAGTCCGGCTTATGTGGGTAACTTTTGTTATTAGCGCTTCGATGATATCTCTGTGCAGTTTTGAGAAAAATGGCAAAGAAACACGACATTACAATTATATCTATAATAAAGGGGTAAACTGGAATTTTGATTATAACACTTAGTTTTAATTGCAGAATTGCGAAGAGGACATTTTTTATTATATCCTGTTCCAAGTCTTTTTTAAAGGATAGCTTGACCAATGCTGCGTAACCTGAATTAATAGAACTTTTTCGATATCTCCGCACATTTTCAAGAAAATACTCAGGGAACACGTTTACGTGGGACGCCCTGTATAATGGTTTACAGCTAACACAAAAATAATAATTGCTTGAGAAGTATAGACACTCTCTCCTCGACTAAGACGCCTTAAGATCTTAATCAACTTCCTCGTGATAAGAGCCATGACAAATATCTCTCCACCAGTAAATTAAAAGCTCATGCTGCAAAATTAAACATCAAGATGTTACACGGAAGTATTAATATATGTATGTACATGTGAAGTATCCTTATCATATTTGAGTGAATCGAAAACAGAAATGCATAGAGGATTGAATCTAACAGAAGTCTCATTAGCTAATAAACGATGAATTAGTACTCTCTTAACAATTTGAATTCCGATAAGGACCTATTTTCTGGGTATTTTTTTCAAATTAATATCTAAAAATTATTATTAAGCATATATAAAACATTTTTTGCCCTTAAGATTTTAAATATGAGATCCATTAGTAATAGTGAGTTCATAAATTATATTGCATTATATCTATAAATAATAATCTATCCTCTTTGGCAAGGTTTTATATAACCTAATCCGTACTCTAGGGTTTTACTCTGGGTACGTATGTGTGTGCATGCATACGATTACATATGTGGGAGAGTGTAGCTCTCTACGTCGGCGCATTCTCACGCAGTGCCCAAATATATATTAAAAAACTAAATTTTTGTGTGCAACCCTACGAAGGTGTTGCCCGATTGGTCCCATTTTCAAACGTATATTTTTGTAAGAACGCACGTCGACGCATTCTCAGACAGTCTTCAAATATATAGTGAAAATGGAATTTTTGCATGACAACCCTACGAAAGACTTGCCCAATTGGTCCCATTTTTAAAGCTAAATTTACATATTTTCTAAAAATGCCGTATTCAAAATTTGAGTTCTCCAGGTCGACGTATAGTGAAAAACAAAAGTTTTGTATGGCAACACCAAGAAAGGGTTGCCGATTCTAATTTTTCTTTCCCTAAGAACCTTACTCGGTGTATTACGAACATTAAAGTAGAATTAGCCAAATCGGTCCAGCCGTTCTCAAGTGATGCGATTACCAACGATCAGAATTCTTTTTTACTTATATAGAAACGAAATTTTTGTATGGCAACACCTGGTTGCCAATTCCATTTTTCTTTCCCTAACAACCTTATTCGGACTATCGCAAATATTTAAGGAAAAAATAGCCAAAACGGGCCAGCCGTTCTCAAGTGATGCGATTACCAACGAACAGCATTTCATTATATTTTTTATTTTTTGTCCCAAAAATATATATAATCTAATCCATACGTATGTTGAAACAATACGTAAAACTAAAATAAATAAATAAATATTTCAAATTTGTCTTTAATATGTATGTACAAAGCTTTTTCCGCTCCACTACAAAAATGTATAAAAACCAGCATTTTCCGCATAATGTGAGGCAGAGTTTCTGGCACTCATAGGGTTAAGAACTAAAACCTAAACATTCTTAAATGCTATTCCGCCACTGCGAAAATAAAAAAAAAATCCAATTTTTTCCAAAATTCTTGTTTCGAAAAATTCAACAACCAGATTAGTAAGATGCACAAGTATATAAGTAAATAAGAATAATTAAGATGCACGAATTGAGTAGTAAGTTAAAGGGTTAAACCCATCTCATGGAAACCTGAGCGACACATGAGGCTCAAATTGAGTGTAAAATAAGGATGTTCACTTTCCCCCTGCTGTTCATGGTCATCCTAGATGAAAATGAAAGCAAATTCAGCACCTAGAAGAATCAGATTAGCACTAACAAATTATCTAGAATATCTAGACTGTACAGACAACATCACCTTACTAACTCATTCATTCAGCGACATGAAAAATGACATTAACATCAAGAAAATTAGAGATTACTCTTTAAGATTTTTTACCGGGGCAAACTTATATTTGTTCAAGAAGGCATTTTTTTGGATTCTCCAGTAAAAGCTAAAAAAATGTTGTTTGTTATTTCATCACACACCCCTTTTGATTTTGGATGACAAGTTTCAAGTCTTGGTTTTGACTCATCAATAAACAGAGAAATTGAGTGATTTGAAAAACAAATGAAAAAATAGAACAAAGAAAAGAAATAAAAAAAAAGAAAAAAAGCCAAAAAATTTAGAAAACAAATTTTTTTTCTATTTCTTTCAATTTTTTTGTTTTTTCACTTCTTTTCTTTGTTCTATTTTTTCATTTGTTTTTCAAGTCACTCAGTTTTGCTATTTAGGACCTGTTGATGAGTCAATAGCATGACTTGAAACTTGTCACTCAAAATCAAAAAGGGTTTGTGATGAAATAACAAATTAAATTTTTTTTTAGATTTTGCTATATACCAGAGAATCCAAAAAAATGCCTTCTTGAACAAATATTAACATCAAGAGAGATTAGGCTAAAAATAATCACAAGAATAAATTCCACAAATACCAGACAGATCTAGACGAAGTATCAGAATGCAACCACCTTGGCAATACCACAATTACAAACGGTGGAGAGGAAGAAGTCAAGGTATATGTGAAAGTCTGATAAAATCAGAAATGACTTTAGAAAGATCGTGGACAATTTAGAAAGCACAAAACTCAAGAATATTTAACTTGTGCATGAAGTGTAAAGTCAATCCTACCAATGAAACCTCTCCAAAGCAGGCAGGCAGGCATGGGACCAAGAAATATTTTCTGTTCAGTGGGATGTCCGTTATTGAGGTAGTCAAAATAAAAACAAATGCTAATATTTACGGATATCGGAATCACATTTTCGTAATGTGTCCGTAAATTTAAAACCAATATTTTAAGAGGCTCGTGATCTCCTAATTTAGAGCCAAGTTTTGTGAAGAATGGCATGCTTTATGGGCCTTCCTGTCAGAGCCGATAGGATTTTCTGTTTCAGTGTGGCTTCCACTATCAGTTTCAATATCGACTGCCTCCACTCAACTGTCTCCTGCCCAATAAATAAGTTCTTCATATATGTTCGTACCTATATATTAAGAAAAGACAAACATCTGAAACACGTTAGAGGCAACTCATTATCTTTGTCAAGTCCATCATTAAGACTGTATGAGTTGGCACAAAAATGACCTGATTTTCGAAAATTGTTAATATTTCAAACAAGTAATGAATCTTTATAAAGTCTTTCCAATAATCATTTCACTTTCTGAAGAAGATATCCAAATCCAACTAGCAACCGTGTCGACCGTGCGAAGACGAAGCCCCCAGGCATATGATATGTGAGTGCCCCATTCTTGCAGCTATAAGATTTCAAATCAGAGAAGCATCTAGAATCAAGAAAAAATCGAGCTCAGAAAGAGGCTAGAAAGACACAATAGATTAATACTTGTCGCGATGTCCGCACGCTCCTAAGTGGCCTAGTCGCCCCTGTTTTTAAACTCAGCCCTTACCATATAATCATTTCACTCCTTCCGTACTTATTAAATTGGGAAAACAGAGTTAGGACGTTCAAATTATGCTAAACAAAACGGACATAATCAAACACGACACTTACATTCTATATGTATATTGGTAACAGTGAAATTTACAAAAAAGAAATCTCACTAGGATTCGCTCAAGACTACGTAATTGTCTTTTTCTAAAAGTTACAAATGTATTCGTGATCACTTTCTATTAGCATTCTGATTGGTTCCATCCAACAAAAACAATTCTGATTGGTTCCACGGATTTTGATGCATTAATATAAATTGTTCTAAGCATTTATGATCAAGTTTCCTTCTTTCAGTTGCAGATGAAAATGCTATTCGAAAACGTGTTTCTCTTTCCAAATATACGAGATGAAAATTGACCAAAACTTGAGAAAATTAATGTGCGCATCCGTCTAGAAGAGGTGTCCAGTTAAAACGGTTAAATTGCTCATTCGTAACTTTAAGATCCACATTACGATCACTATTTGTTCGCTCATAATATGGGTCCGCCTATGGGAGGGGTCAGCTTATGGGAGGGATCTACTTATGTGTGATACCCCATAAGTGAGGCCTCAGTATATACGAAAACATAATATGGCTTGGCAAGGAAACCAGCATAAACAAATGCAAGCATTTTTAAAGAAATGTCTAACGTTTATATGCAGAATATTCCTGTCATAATGAGCTATGAACAAACCACTGTGGTTAATTACGTATCAATAGCTAATAGCAACCCAGATAAAACGAAGAAAATTGAAATAAATAGGCTGCATAGTAAGAAGATTCAAACTTGAAAAATCATCCGAAAAGCATTAGAGTGGAACCCACAGGGAAATAAAAAGTGGGAAGATCCAGATAATGGGAAAACCTCGTTAGAAATCAGAACGATGACCCAATACATATTCAATTAGAGTAGCTATATATATGGAGACCCTACGCTCTCAAGATGTGTGAAGAAGAAAGAAAGATAATGTTCGGGAAGAAATAAACGGAGTAATTTTTGAACATCGAGTCTTCCACTCTTTTAAAGAGCTTCCTGTTTGTGGATGAGAGGAACTCTGGACACTACACCAAACACAGCAAAGGAAACTATATGCTCTATGTTCATAGTAAATGTATAGGTGCAAAAAGTACCCTAAGTCTGAAAGAGTTAATCGCAGAACAGGATCATAACAGGGTATTGGTGATCTAATGTGAAGTATGCAAAAAGTCATGCGTTATATAATGTGCCACAGCTTTATTCTAACACAGGACTCTGTTTGTTCGATGAAAACACCATGTAAAATTTCTTTTCCAATTTTTACTCAGGGTTTTGTGTACTCATCGAACAAGCTATTTGAATTTAGGGTAAATCTAGTGTAATAACGTTTCTCTGCCAGTTCTCCTGAGTATAATTAATTGTGAAAAGTTATTTATAAAATGGGTGAAAACAAATAAAATGTGCTCTAACTATTTTTCTATTTCTTTTCTTCTAATTTTTGTTTATTTTGTTGAAGAAGTAATTTATATACCGCAATCAGCAACAAATTTCAAGTGACAGTTCTCAGATAATAATGTCAGACAATAATGTCAAACTCTTACTCCAAGAAATTTTCAGTGTAAGTTCAGGGTATCCCTAGGTTTTTCAAGAAACAAGATAGTATAGCCCTAGGGTGCCGTAGGTTTAGCCGGGTTTTTCATCGAACAGACCTAATATTCCCAATAGAGGGGAGTGTGTGATCTAAAGAATTCAAGAACAACAATAATTTACATACATGAACGTCGGAAATATGGCTTGTCTTAGGTTCGCTTTCTTAATTTCTTAATACCTCAAACTTGTCTCGCAACTCTAATTACGTCATCATCTTCTATCAATTACTCGTTAATAAATCCATTATCACGCCTTCTTCCCTAATGATATGCAGTAGCTAATACTTGAATGGACCGATTTCCTAAGAAGATACATATCGAGCTCAGGGATTCGGTTAAGTTCTCGGCTAAATTATGAAAATTCCTTAAGACGACACTTATCTGACATAAGATCTTCACAGCCATTAATTTCTCTGAGCGTCTTATTGGTAATTTGTTCCTCAGATTCGATTCTGTTGCTGCATATCGTCGCATCGTGCCTAGAATCGTAGAAAGAATAATAATTTAACAAGCGTCCCTCAGGTATAGTTATAGCAACGTGCTAGATAATATAACGGTCAACATAAGTCAACACGAAGATTATTCTAATGATTATTGCTAGATGACAAATTTCGATGAAAGAACACGTTATTTCTAGTTATACACGATAGGGCAGACGAGTTCATTGTTGTTGCAGGTTGTTATCTCCCAAGATGATAACAAGTTTTCGAGTAGGTGCAACTTCACTGCAGCAGAAGCAGCAGGAACACCAGGCAGGTTATATAAGGTGAAACTCTTTCACATCCAGCAATTAACACTTTCAATTTTAGTTAGCCAGACAGAACACTAAATGGATTGAATTCGTAATTAGCACCTTGGGTATATTGGGCGTGATAGGTTGCTTCAATGGTAAATTACAAAGATGTTAGTTGCAAAATTTCCTGTTGCATAAAGAGCGTGCACACTGTACATGTTCTCGTTGAGGGATAACAAATTGCTGGTGATCAATCTCTGAATTGTTTAACGGCAATCTGTTTTGCGCATTCCATTTCCAATTCCTCCCGTGAATGACAGTAAAATATTTGACAACCGATTTGACGGAACACTACCTGCACTAGCGAAGCGCAAATAATGTAATTATCAGAATACAATAGAAGAGTCGTGATTTATATGTGCAACCGTATACCGTGACGACTTGAACATCACCGAAGATTGAACTATGCCTTTTGATGGTGCTCTTCCCAAGGATTTCTTTTTTTTTTTCATTTTCGAAAGTGCTGTGTGAAGAAGTCGTAAATGGAATTGTCGAAGAAAGCAATTAGCTTATCTTTGATTTTATTTGAGCTATACTATGACACAGATTTTCACTCAATTCTTAGTATCTTATGCCAGGATAAAGACATTTTATGAGTCTTTCAGTTTTTTTTTTTCTGATGAAGATTGAAAGGAAGGAAGAAAATGTGGTGAAAGAAAATTTGTGTGCCATAAAAGATTTTAAATTAAAAGGTCTTAAGAAGATATTTTTATCACTAATTGATATCATTGGGAAGAGTTTATGGTATTCTAAAAAGACATTAAACTCCTTAATTTTATACACCACTACTCTTTTCCATATATGGAAAGCTTAGTAGGCCATCCCTTGATGTGAAACCTTTCTACCACAGTGTAAAAAGATTATGGAACTTCACGTGCTGATGGATTACTTCTGTATAAGGCGCCATACGAGATTTTGCTAATGTACATGTTGAAGAACTAACCTATAAAAAGAGAAGCTTCATTTTTTTTTTAACTCAAAACTTTTATAAATATAACAAGTAGAAAAGATAGAATTGTTCTAAGACCAATTCTTATGATATGCCCATATGAAATTTCGAATGATCACCCTTTTTTGGTTTTTGAAGTGGTTTTTCACACTTATTTCTATGATTATAACCAATTTCTCAGGATTGCATATTCCGAAGAATTTTTCAGTACAACATACAACGTTTAGGGCTCATCGTTTTTCCAGTATATGTAAAAAAACACTTGCTATGAAAGTACTGTGTACAAAATTTCAACACTCTACGTCGACGCCTTCTCAGCCAGAGCTCAAATATATAGTGAATAACGAAATATATGTATGGCAACCCTACGAAGGAGTTACCCAATTCGAACTCAAATTTTCATTTCTTTCAAAATATCTGTGTGCATAATGTCAGCTCTTTACGTTGTTACGCTATCAGGCACTGGCCAAATAGATGGTAAAAAAGGAAATTTTTGTATGGCAACCCTACGAAGGAGTTATCCGATTTGTCCCATTTTGGAACTTAAATTTACTTCTCTTTATAAAAAGCCCGAGTGCAAAAGTTCAGCTCCATAAGTGAACGCTTTCTCGAATTATCGTCAGGACGGACAGACGGACGGATAGATGAACAGACGGACGGATAGACGTACGGATAGATGAACAGACGGACGGACGGAAGGACGAACGGACATCCAAAAATCGAAATAACTTTTCATATTATGCATGGATGTCCTACAATTTTTTCTCTACTAGCATTATTCATTTAGGGTATAACAATAAGCAACTCAATGAGCATTTGTTCTATGCGTCGGGGTGTCCATTTAGCTCATCGTTATCAGTTACCAGCATCTAAAAAAGTGAGTCAACATC
This sequence comes from Dioctria rufipes, assembly GCA_963924295.1. Classification (NCBI taxonomy): domain Eukaryota; kingdom Metazoa; phylum Arthropoda; class Insecta; order Diptera; family Asilidae; genus Dioctria; species Dioctria rufipes. Next base: position 362,247,993 of record OZ002740.1, read on the forward strand.
TTTTGTACTTTCTTCAGGCCGTAACATAACTAGTTATCAATTAATATTCAATTCAATCGAAGGAGGCAGCCCCTGCCATTTTCTCATGGTTGAAATTACGACTAAAGTTATGAACATAAAGAAAACTACACTAGAATAATCAATAAGACATATATTTAAGTATATAATACAAACAGACAATAAAACATATCACACTTAAAAACACATTCTTCAAACTTAGACTTAATTTTAGCCTCTCTGGAAAAGTGGCTGGTAGCTCCAGCCTATAATATTTAACGACTAAATCGTTTTCTTTTTCTTCTTTTCTTTTCCAACATAAGCATCACAGCTGTAGTATAGATCTGATGGACTTATATCTATACACGCTCTACACACGATTCCGCACAAAAAATAATAATAATATATAACTCGATCGCGCGATTCCGTACTCTAAGGATTCTGTGTGTGTGTGTGCGTGTACGCGCGTGTGTGTGGGGAGGAGGTTGTGTGCGCGCTGTTGTGTGTGCGTTTGTGTCTGTGTCCATACATATGTCAGGAAGAGTGTAGCTCTGTACGTCGACGCGTTCTCAGACAATTCCCAAATATATAGTAAAACAGAAAAAAATTTGTATGGCAACGCTACGAAGGAGTTGCCCGATTGGTCCCATTTTCGAACTGTATTTACAATTTTTATGAAAATGCCGTGTTAAAAATTGGACGCCTTTTCAGGTAGCTACCAAGTAAATAATATAAAACAAAAGTTTTGTATGGCAACATTACGAAGGGGTAACCCAATTTAGTCTAATTTTAAAATTTTATTTAGCATTGCTATGAAAATACCACTTACCAAATTCTTTACATGGCAACCCTACGAAGGAGTCGCCCGATTGGTCCCATTTTTCAACATAATTTACATTTTTTTAAAAACGACCCGTGTACAAAATTTCAGCTCTCTACGTCGACGCGTGAGGCAGTGTCCAAATGTATAGGGAAAAACTAAGATTTTGTATGGCAACATCAAGAAGGGATTGCCCGATTTAAACCATTTTCATAATTTTATTTACTATTGCTATGAAAACACCTGGTATGAAATTTTAGTTCCCAAATATATAATTAAAAATGAAATGTTTATATGGCAGTTTCCAAATATATGTATAGTCAAAAATAAAAGCTTTGTATGGCAATACCAAAAAGGAGTTGCCTGAATTGGTCCATTTTTGAACTTGTCTTTATTTTTATAAAAACGCCTGGTGAAAAATTTCCGCTCTCCACGACAACAGTTCCATCAATATGTGCAAAACTATTCTATCTTTCAAGCTGGAACCAACCAAACACATTCACAAAATTTCATTGAAATTGGTTGGGCAGTTTCGGAAATTAGCGTGTGCGAACAGAGTGACACGTGACTTTCATATAATTATTAAGAAGATTGGACTTCAATTATCATTTGAATCAGAAAGAAACGGTTGCTCTCTTCTAGTGATATGATTTTTTGAAAATGACATGTCATCGTAAAATCAAGATATTTCTTACACCTTAGCGGAGGTGGGGCTGGTTAGAGGAAAACAAAAATATGTGATTGAGCTATTTTGTTATTCCATACAAACTATGAAAGCTTCATCCAAATCGGAGAGGGTCGAGTTCTAAGGTGATCGGTCTTGTTAGGACATAAATACGTATACAGGGTGTCCCGTAAGTCGACGTCAAGCCGGAACCGGGTGATAGACCAAATCATAACAGTTACCAGAAAAATATAAAAAAAAATCTAAGTCATGTATTTTTCAAATTATAGGCATTTCTTTTGTTTTCGAGAAAACCTTGTGATGGTTTTTTAGCTCCTGTTGCTACAAATCTTTACTTTTTTCAATTTTATTTTTCTTATGTAATCCCGAATAGTGCATATGTAACCTGTTGCTTTAAGTTCTAAGCCAACTGCTCCATCTTGGAAGAAAATGTCACATTTTGCCGAACCAACAATAAAAAATTAATAATTCGTTGAACTTTAACTGACTGTACTGAAAAAAAAATGTACTACGCCAGTCTGGCAAGTAACTTTAAAAGTTGACGCATTTAATAAGGATTCTAAAATGGTATAACACTTGCTACAATATTTCTTAGAATACGGAAAAAAAAAATTTTTCTTCAAAAAACCCAGTTTCGAAAAATTTCTTTTCACCTACTAAAATTGATTCTAGTGTACCCAAAACTTGCCTTAAGAGCGTAACTTTAAGATTCTAGCTTGAGTGAGAGTGAGACAGATAGTGACGCTTTCAAGTTAGAGATGCTAACTTTTTGTTAAAGTTAGGACAAGTTTTCCTTAATTTTAAAATTAAACACCAATTATTTGGATGCTAAGATTTATTATTTACAAAAGATGTTCAAACTGCCTTCTTTCAGCTTTAACACAAGCTCGACATCTTCTTAAAAAAGATCGGGTTATCAGACGGGCAATTCTTCCGTTGTTGACAAATTCAACTGCTTCCGTAATTCTTTGCCGAAGCTCGGCTAAATTTTCAATTGACGTCTTATAAACTTTCTCTTTCACTGCTCACCAGTAAAAGAAATCTAATGGATTTAGATCAGGTGAACGGGCTGGCCACGAGATCGTACCAGACCGCCCTATCCATCTGTCCGGATATTATTCATTGAGATATTCTCTAACTGAAAGGGCATAGTGCGCTGGGCAGCCGTCTTGCTGATACCACATCTCTCTGTAAATACTTAGTGGCATGTCTTCCAGTAAATTAGGTAAATGGCTTTGCAAAAAATCTAAATAAACTTCAGCATTAAAGACCTCTGGAATCTCAAAAGGTCCTATGACTTTTCTGTTTAAAATTCCGGTCCACATGTTTATTTTAAAACGATATTGAGATCTATTTTGTCTCATTAAATTCGGATTCTCTACGTGCCACTCGTGTAAGTTGTGGAGGTTCATGAACCGTCTTTTTTAAATGTCGATTCATCCGACCACAAAATTTTTTCGAAGAATCGTGGATCTTCCCGTTGTCTTTGTATCATCGTTTGGCAAAACATAACACGAGGTTGATAATCCCGAGATAGCAGGGCTTGTACTCGCTACTTCACATGGTATGGGTATAGCTCATGGTTTTGTAATATTCGGTGAGCTTCGCTTAGAGCATCATGTTACATAAGCACTATCACTAAGTCACTATCTGTCTCACTCACACTTGATAGAATGACTCTCCGTCTCACTCAAACTAGAATCTTAAAGTTGCGGTCTTAAGGCAGGCTTTGGGTATACTAAAATTATTTTTAGTAGGTAAAAATAAATTTTTCGAAACTGGGTTTCTTTAAGAAAAAAAATTTTTTTTCCTTAATTTAAGAAATAATGTAGCAAGTAAAATACCATTTTAGAATCCTTATTAAATGCGTCAACTTTTAACGTTACTTGCCAAACTGGCGTAGTACATTTTTTTTTCAGTACAGTTAGTTAAATTTGGGTGAAATATTAATTTTCTATTCTTGGTTCGGCAAAATGTGACATTTTCTTGCAAGCTGGAGAAGTTGGCTTAGAATTTAAAGCAACAGGTTACATATGCACTACTCGGGATTACATAAGAAAAATAAAATTGAAAAAAAGTAAAGATTTGTAGCAACAGGAGCTAAAAAACCATCACAAGGTGTACATTTTCTCCAAAACAAAAGAAATGCCTATAATTTGAAAAATACATGACTTAGATTTTTTTTATATTTTTCTGGTAACTGTTACGATTTGGTCTATCACCCGGTTCCAACTTGACGTCGACTTACGGGACACCCTGTATATTTATATGTAGCAATACGGATGCTTACTTAATTTACGCAAAACCAATTGACTAATTGGTTTAAATGGAAAAAAAATATTTAAAAAAAATTAAATGGTTGAAAATTAATGATATGTATAATGTACCTACTTAATATCATTGATTAGACTGTATTGTCAAAGGTTAAGCTTCAATAGGTTATCGCTCTTTAATTTTGATAAATTTAATCATAAATTCGAACTGGTATTTGATAAAAAATAAATTAGTGATAGCGAGAATAAAGTCTGACTAAAGACAGAGGTCGGACTCTGTAACTCGGAGAGTTTGGGAGATGAGTGTTTTCGTTTTCCCCCGATTAAAACTTCCTAACACTCCATTCGCTATTCTCTAACATACTTGGGGAGTTAGGGAAAATGTAAGAAGTGTCGCATTATTGAAGGACGGCTAACTCTGTTTGGGAATATCGTAGAGTATTGGGGTTTTTGCTCTCCGATTTAGATTCTAGAGTACAAAAATATAGATCATCTATTTTTGGTGGTGGGGCTTTTTGAAATGGGAAGTCGTACTACCCCTCATTGGGGGTTGTCCAAAACACCTCATATTTGGTATCAAATTAAAGAGGCAGAAGCGGGTAATCGAGTGGTGCAGTCCTTTTTTTATCATTTTAACTTCATAACTGACTTTTTACCGCCTAAAATCGAATTTTTTCCACTTGGGTCATATTTATAAACCCCAATTCCTACATTTTGCATATGTTTCTTCCATTCTTTATTTCACATCCATTAGTACGCTGTTGTGAATATTTTTATCATGGAAAGTAAATTTCCACGACTTACCAGTTCTTCATAATGATGAGTTGAAAATATGTCCATTTTTGTACCAAAAAACGGCCATTTTTTCATCTTAACAAGAACTAATCACTTCTTTTGCAGTTATCTCAAAGCTATTTACCGGATTCGAAAACTAATATATAATATATATAATTAGGGTACAAAATGTAGATGCGATTTCATCCTACATGCAAGCTTTAACGTGCATATTTAAAATTTTTATACCATCTCTTCTGTACTGGAAGCCGACCAAATTGACCATTTTCGCCTGTTTGGCGGGTACCTTGAGACACCAAAATCCATATTTCTCTGTAAGTATTAAAATAAAAGTAAAGATTACTCTTTAGGATTCGTTTCGAATGAATCTTTTTTTTTAATTTTTTTTTTTTTTTTTAATAAATTTTTTTTCTATTTTTCTCAATTTTTTTTTTCATTTTTTCATTTCTTTTCTTTGTTCTATTTTTTTGTTTGTTTTTCAAGTCACTCAATTTCGCTATTTGGGACCTGTTGATGAGTCAAAACCAAGGCATGAAGCTTGTCACCCAAATTCAAATGGATTGTGTGATAAAATAACAAATTAAAAACATTTTTTAGCTTTTGCTATATACCGGAGAATCCAAATAAATTCCTTCTTGAACAAATATCTGTAAGTATTGCAAGGATTTCCATAATTTGTTTCTGTAAATTTAGCCAGGATATGAGGTGAATCCATAATTTAATTTAAAATACCTATGTACCATCACAAAGGACAATAAAAACAACAATACTATCAGTTGAGAAATATTCTTCTTACTTCTCCACAACTAACACAGCCGAGAGTTTTGTCGAGTGGAATAGAGAGTTTCGTAATTCTCAGTACAAATACCCCGAGTTACAGAATTCCGAGTGGAGAGTTAACTGTCAAAAGAACTCTCATCACTACAACTCCACAACTCTCCGAGTTAGTGAATCCGGCCCCAGGAAAGAAACAAAGTAAAACCTGTTGTACAACAAAAGTTAAATGAAAATTACAAGATCCTAATTTCACAGTTAAGAAATCCAGAGTTATCATTAGTGGAATTAGAGGAAAAGTTGAGATTGCAAAATGAAGTGTTGAACGAAAGTGAACGAAGTGTATTAAAATTTTTAAGAGATCTAAGACGAGAAAAGATAGAAGCTTCCGGTATTATAATGCAGTGATTGAGTTGGCTGCTGAAAGTTTTCATAAGGTGATGGATCTACGAAAAGTAAATGTTGGTTGGGATGAGATGTTTTAAGTATCTAGGCTTTGGACATAAAGTAGGCAAGTGTAAAAGGAATTCTGTATGTGCATGTCGTGCGGAAAATCATGAGACAAGAGAATGTGTTAAGGAAATTAAAGAGGAGTGCGTTAACTGTATTAGAGCAATAACGGATGATATTGGGGATAAGGAGGTAACTATTGAGGGATGTAACGTGATTCTGATATCGAAAGAACCGGCGGCGTAGTTTTATATTTAAAAAAACAATGGAAATATGAAATACTACACTGTATTACAAAAAAACTCGATATACTTTTGACGAAACATAGTGTAGGTTATAGGCCTAGTGGAACTAAAAGTAGTTGCATACTATAAATTTCTCAAACACCCCCAAAATTTCATTTTAGACCACAAAACCCGATATTCAGTAAGTCCATATATATAATAATTTATTACTTCGCCATATTTTATATATATATTATATTATATTATATATATTTTACACATTTTTTCAACATTGACAACAATTTTATGGCTTATTGGCTTATTTTTCTCTACAATATCTTTTCCTGTTCATGTCATTCCATTCCACATCTAATGAGCATTTCTTAACAAAAATCGGTTGAAATTTACAATATTTAACCACAAAGAAAGTTGAAGAACCACTGAATTTTAACCGCGAAAAGTGTGATACCGTGAAAAAATGCAACATAACAACAACTAAAAGAACCACAACTGCAATAAATACAACAACAAATTCAAAAGCCCTTGTCAGAAACATCAATTTAGAATCAAGTTTCATGACGCATGCCCAAGAGTATGATACAGCAGTTTTCATGACAATTTTGTTTGGAATGTAAGGCGGTAATACCATTGTGAGTGGGATAGTCCTGGAAGAAATTTATGTGTGAGTGCAAAAATTTAATGTTGATGGATAGGTATGTTGTAGCCCATTTTATCGTAGGCACTCAAAAATTCGTGTACAACGTTTACGAAGTAAATATATGGTTAGAAGGGCCTATCTCTCTTCATTCATATACCACAAAAAAACTCGACATCGAATAAAAAATGCCGGAGTATTAAATACATGGACCTGCCGTATAACGGTTTTTTTTGTCTAAAATGAAATTTTTCAGGATGTATGGGAACTTTCTAATATGCCACTACTTTTAGTTCCACTAGACCTACAACTTACACTATATATCGTCAAAAGCATATTTTCGCTGTAACTCAGTGTTATCTAAGATAGCGATTACGAAAAATATTTGGCGGTTAGTTATAAGATGTTAGTTTGGAAAAAATTGCTTTATATTTGTGATAAAACATCGATCCCATCACTGATTACAGATCGATCCGCATCAGTGGGACATTTTTGTTACTATTTTACAGAATCGTGTTAAGAATTATTTGATTTATATAGAAATTTTATAATCGTTGATGATTTTAATATGGATTTTACTAGTGATACAACATATTCAAGAGTGCTTAAGGATGTAATTTTGCATAATGGGTTCAATTTAATAGGGCTAAATCATCTAAAGAAAATAGTTGTTAATATTGGGAAGAAATAGGACCACCAATGCTGAAAATCATTAACCAATCGTTGGAAGAAGGGGTGTTTCCAACTGTATAACTGCATGGAAGGAGTTGTTAGTAATACCTGTAGAAAAAGTTAAAAATGCAGTCAAACCTAAAGAATTTCGACCAATAAAAATGTTAGCAATGCATGAAAAAATCTTGGAGAAAGTAGTTCACATATAAATTGAAGATTTATTTGACAAGAAGGAATAGTCCGGCTTTCGCAAAGGTCTTTCCTGTAAGACAGCATTGATTTGGGTATTAATCCAATTCAAGGAAGAACTGGAAAATATAGTGTTAGCTGTATTTTTCGATTTTGAAAGAGCATTTGATGGATAACAACAACAACATGGATAAGTTATATAAAAATGGTGTAAAAAATAACTCATATTTATTTCAAAGGTACCTAAGAGCTCGAGTATGTGAGACTACCTCAGACAGGCTGGAAGTAAGGATTGGGGTCCCCGAAGAGTCCATATTGAGAACTTTTCCCTTGTTAGTTTTTATAAATGTCATTGTGGCAGTTATGAAGCACTCTAAATTTGTACTGTTTGCGGATGATACATTGGTCTACATAGAATGTAGGGAACTAAATGCGAGAACTAAACTATTAGAGGAGGATCTATCCGCCTTGGACAAGTGGCTAAAAATGAATAAACTTAAACTTAATGTGAAAAAGTCAAAATGTATGGCAATTAGTGGTGAATTTTGTGGTAAAATTTGAATGGGTAGTGATGAAATCGAGCAAGTCAATGAAATTAAATATTGAGGAATAGTCTTGGTAAAAAATTAGGATTTTTAAAGATAATTAGGAATATGGTAACACTGTTAAGTGCAATACAAATTTATAAATCAATTATTAGACTTCATTTTGTCATCTATATTGTTTTTAAGTAACAAAGAAATGATAAAGATGCAAAAATTGCAAAATAGAACTATGAGAATTATATTGTTATGCAACAGATATACTCCCATATGGATAATTTTAAATGTGATGTTATTTATTTTTAAGATTAAGAATAAGGTATTACATGATTATTTACATAGAAATCTGAACTATGTAGGGGACATTCACTCAATAAATTTAAGGAATGCCAATGAACTTAGACTTGGCTTTTACAGAACAAGTAGATCTCAAAATTTATTTTTATATAAGAGATTAAAAATGTATAATAAGGTAAAATATGATTGAGCTGAAAGAAAGAAATTTAGATTTAAGAAAGCTTTTATTGAATTTATCTAAAAGAAATTAGATTATTACTATCGTAATGTATTGTTATGATTACTTATGGGCTATTGTAAAGCCGAAAATGGAGCTAATAAAGAATTATTATTGTTAATATATTATATTAATTGAAAAGTGGTAAGGAGTGTAAGTATAATAAAATTTTTTAATATATATAAGTAATAAATTTGTTTGGAATGGGAACCATGTAATTGCGCCTACCCTTTAGTTTATGCCCGCCATCACTAAGAACTAGCGAGAGAGCCGGTCGCCTCAGGAGCCTCCTTATCTAAATAACTAGAACTGTGACCAAAATCTACTTTTATTCACCATTTATAGTTAATAGATACTACTGACATGTACCGTATAAGTTCTGTAAAATTAAAAAAGTCATCTCAGAAGAGAACTTTCTATTTTTTTTTATTTATATTATTACATTAAAGTTAACAGCAAATCAAACCACATCGCATCTACAATGCGAAACCACCACATCAATTTTTAATTTTTTATTGGACTTTACTTTATAACTAAAGTATTCTCGAATGAGAAATTATACTATACTTTTACAGGCTACTAACTAAAGAAAGAGCTGCACCAGTACTGAACAATTTGAATTTATAGTATGATTTAAAATGTTTAAATGTCAATTATAATTTTTGAAATAATTCTTATATACCTAGAAAACCTGCTACTTTTTAAAGTCATTTATGATCACCAAAAATTACTTCAGTCTGCTTTATAAATTTAATTATGGAACCCATTTTCCAATTTCCGATCGCAGAATTCATTCTATACTCTTCGCATAAGACACACTTATATATGCTTTACGCAAACCATAACGCATCTTAAACTTTGTTTGGCAGTTTGAATAGGGATTCTCTGGTAAATAACAGCAAAGGATGAGATATCTAAAAGGAATGCCCATTCTACTTCCAACATGAACAGACATGAGAAATGTCTTAAACGATGCAATATAATACTCTGAACATATTTTATTAACAATGTTGATTTCAATTAACCGAGGAAAGGCTGGGGGGCGGATCAAAGTTTGATCTAGTACATTTTGGAAAATCTAGTATAAAATCCAATTCCTTAGGTCCTGAAAAGAATTTATATTCGGAGGCTTAAATAGCCATTTCCATACTCAACTTTTTAGTATTTCTCTCTTTTTTATTCGAACTGAGGTACTAAATTCTTCACACTTTTGATCGGCTCTAACTCGGAAGGGTTATGCATGATTGAAAAATGGATTTAACTGGCCGCCTCTGCTCATTACCAGGTACAATTCGTAGAAAAAAATTTTTGTCTGCATACTTTTTTAGGATTGTCGGTAGGATTTTAAGACTTTAATTCTACCAAATTGTTTGTACTGTAATGAAATGCATTGCATTAATGATATTAATTGAAAGTAACATTTAATTCCTTTGATCGATATATTTTTAATATAAATAGTTTTAATCATGCATACCTTATTTTTAAGATAATTAACTCAAATTTTATATCTCCATTATAATTCTTAAGGTACCTACATGTCGTGTACTAATGAATACAAAATGAAGTGAATGGTGATATCCTAAAGTAACTTGTAACGAACCATTTTTGTACCAGAATATTGCTAGATAATTTATAAGAGTAAAATTATCCTTAATAATATAATGCCTAGTTTGGAATTATTTATATAAAAAGAACACCAAATTGACCAGATCATCTTCGAACTCACATTAACTTCCAATCTTAAATTCTACAGTCACATAAGACCACCATCAATAAAACCACAACAGCATTTGTAGACCAAATCATAAGAATTAAACTGATTTCGTATATTAGAAATATCTATACTGAGACGATGTTCACGTTTACCAAGCTCTTACTACATCAACAAAATTCTCTATGAAAAGATAGAAATTTCCATAATAGGCAGGAAAGTCAAAAAATCTTAATTTTAAAAGGTAGAAAAATACAAAATCTTAAAATCAAGGAACTCATAAAATGAATAAGGTCAATATCATTGACGTATTGACTCCCGAGGAAATGACGTCACACAAGTGGTAATTTTTTTTCCTTTCGGTTGTGACGTCAATGTAATATTATACAATCTCAGGCCATTATCAATTTTCAAAAACACGTTTTTAACTATGATTGAATCATTAATTTAACCCTTATTACTGATTTACTGTTTATACTGATCTAAAATCAAGTTGTATTTGGGTGATTACATTTATTATTTACCATATCTGTAAATAAATAACAAAAATTGTGCTATTTGTTTGACTAGTAAATTGCCTTCACTAGTTCTTTTTTCTCAAACTGAATAAGTCAGCATTAATCGAAATATCTGTGAACACATCATAGAAACGAAGCAGAACCATTTCAAGTTAAGAACAATACCATTTTCTCATTAATTGTACTTAACAAACCCAGAAGTCTTTCTTTTAATAGTACAAAATGTAACAGTAAATATATGAATACTATTATGAAAATCGTTCTGCTTGTATCCGAGAAAAAATCACACCTTAGAACCAATCGGCTCGGAATCTGAAAAAAAAAAAAGATTAATCGTTTGGGCCGAACTAAGCAAAAAAACGATGAAGATTGAAACCGATTGAAAAGAAACGTAGCATAAATAAAAAAAAGAAAAATAATGTACAAATATATTTGAATTCACTTTCCGTGAATTAGACTTTCATAATTAATATTAACCAACAAATATTTTTCTCGAGCGACAACAAACACGCGATGCCCTATCAAAATTTCGAACGCAATGTCTAAAAACAGTTGTTCAAATAATTTGAATTCGGAAAACTTGAATAAATTCGCAGTTAAACTTGAAATACATGCAGTAGAATTTTGAATCATGTATCGTTTAATATTTATTACCTTAGTAGCTCTCGTTACCTTCGTGCAAATAAATTCCAGCAAAGAAGTATCTTCTATCATAGGAGGAAAAGAAGCAGGACGAACCGTTATTAAAAATTGGGGAAAGCAGGTACATACAACTATAGAATTTCCATATATTGCAGCACTTGAACTGAAAAAACAGACTATTTGTGGTGCTGTAATCATAAAAGCCGACACTGTACTAACTGCTGCTCACTGCGTCAAAGGAACTGCAGCTACAAAATTTACAGTCCGAGCAGGAACATTTACAAAAGGCGATGTAACTGGGAAATATGTTCAAAGCCGTGAAGTTCTAAAGAAAGTAGTTCATGAGAAATACAAATCGAAGGAGAAAAAGGACTATGATTTAGCAATTCTTAAGTTAAAAAAAAAATTTCAACTCAACGATTATGTTAAAACTGTAGAAATTGCAGACGCATCTAAGGTAGATGCATTTAATTTTGAAAAAGTTATTGCTCTTGGTTTTGGTGAAATGGAGAACGGCATCAAGTCGGATACATTGAGGAGAGCTGATGTGAAAGTCTTATCAAAAGCTACCTGTAGAGAGAAGAATATACTCATTATGGATAATATGATTTGTACAATGGGATACGAGCAACCAGCTGGAATCTGTACAGGTGATTCAGGTAGTCCTTTGATTGCACGCCACAACCCACTTAATCCTAAGAATGATATCTTAATTGGAATCGCTTCGCATTGTATAAGCAACTGTAAAGCTCCCGCTAAATGTAATCTTGACTTCAGTTCATTTTATACGGACATTTCTGTATTTCGGAAATGGATTGATGGCAATATTTAACAAGAAATATTATTTGTATCATCAATTTTAATATTTAAAATCAGTGAATCGTTTTTTATTGAAAATATAATATTAAATAAATGTACGACCAATGTATATTTCTTTTATATGTGTAATATGGTTTCCATTTAATAAGGATGAAAATGTTGGTCGAATTGGGAATGTTTTAGTGATTTATATATGGAGGATTTATGTTGTCTGCATGCGCCAAACATTATGACACCCTATCGAATGAAACTCTTATAATTTTGCTGCTAATTAAATCTAACATTCATTTGTTACACACTGATATACATATATAATATGACATGTATGTACCGCTACGTCACCGCAAAAAAAAAATAGAAAAATGTTAAGTAACTCTTTTCACAACCTTTTCTAACATTATATAAAATGGCTGAACTGCTTATGTTTTCCTCCATATTCATTTCCGTAAGATGTGGGAATAGACAAAAACGAATAAAATATATATATTTTTTATATAAACAGCCCAGACTCTGTTTGTAACGCGTTCGAATCACAGATTGTATTTTTTAATGAAAAAAATTTAAAAAAATAAAAAATATTATAAAAGTAAAAAGCAAATTTAAAAAATTAAAAGAATTAAAAAAAAATAAAAACAACAAAAATAAAAAAAAAAAAAATTAAAATCTGCAAACTTAAATAATCCCGTTCTAAGAACGGGCAACTTTAGCTTGTTGCTTATCAAAATATTCTGGATACTCGACAATCATCTCTTATATGATTCAGGAATTTGAACTCAACATTGAAGAGTTTTTGTAATATACATTTAGCAACATGTAAATTAACGCAACTCAGCCGCACGCCCGATGGCAATCTACCGCCTGATCTGCTGCTCTCGATTGAACTGAACTTGCTAACTCTATTCGTTATTCCCTATCAATAACCTAGTTCTCTTCATATCCCTTCAAAGTACCTTAAATCGCCGATTTTAGTCTACCTTAATTGCTCACCTTGTCATAAACTATCCTTTCCTTCTTAATTACCTCCAAGGCTACTTATCTTGTTCTGAAATACCTCATCTAGGCCTTGTCGGCATATTCTAATCTTTCGGTTTATTGCCCGTACGGCTGAGAAGGTCATAAACCTTGCATTTCTGTCGGCCTTTAATGAATTGTTCTTGGTAAAGTGTAGCCAGACGGGATTTGCTTGGCGACTACTATTACAGTTCGGCCAACCTACATATCACTGTCCTCAGGGATTCGTCAACCTTAAGTCATTGAATATATACATATATTTATATATACTCATATGAGTACGATGACCAGTAAATTGGGCGAAGTCATTTTCGAATATAAGAAACGACCACTAATGATCTATTCAACAAGCAAGTCGAACACAATTGCTGGCCCACAGGATTCACCTATGGCCACGTGAGTGCAACTACCACAATCTTCTCCATCATATGGAACGACCACTATTGGTCCGACCACTATTGATCCGACCACTAAGGTCTGTACTATAACCACAGGTGGCTATAACAATATTTTATACATTCCTTCCTTCAGCATCCACCTCATTCAACACTCGTCCTCAAGAATTTCTCAAGGGCTTAAACATTTACACATTTTGTTTTTAATTATTATTTTTTTATTTATTTATTTTTTTTTTATCTCAGATAACATTTAAATATTTATTGTTCGTCATCTTCGTCCTCGGTGTCATCAAAGGAGATATCAGTTAATGTACACCATGGTCTAAGGTTCTCTGCTGAATGCACTGATTTGTATGTTTTTTGTTTCATCTTTGTATAATCTGTGTCCCCAATCACGTATCTATCGTTTCCAATTACTGCCTTCACCTCGTATGGTCCCTTGAACCGTGGCTGAATCTTCTTGGGTTGACCAGTTGCTATTGGCTCCTGCTTCACTAGCACGAGATCTCCGTTCTGGTACTTCCTTGGTGGTATCGTCGAGTTGTTGTGTTTCGTTGCCTGCCGTAGTCTACTTGACTCAATTCGTTGCTTTACATCGTCTCGCAGTGTTTCCCAGTCTATGTTCGATAATGGTTCTGAGTCGTCCTCTGGATAAGTATTCAAAGCCAATGTAATTTTATTGTCAATTAGGTTCCTTGGGGTGTATCCCATTAATACTTCCTGGGGTGTTCTTTTAGTTATGTAGTGCTTACTGCTATTAAGAGCCATCTGAATCTTGACTACCTGTTTATCCCAATCCCGGCCAGTGTTGTCTTTCGTCATGGTAGCCACAGCTGCCTTCAAAGTCCGGAAACACCTTTCAATTTGTCCGTTTGCACGTGGAGTTTTCACTGCTGTCATTATGTGTTTGATAGCGTTGTCTGAACAGTATTTCTCGAATTCTTTAGATGAGAATGCTGTCCCACGGTCGGTGATGATTCTATTTGGTAGACCAAAGTATTGGCATATTTCATCTAACATCCTTATTACGCTTCTACTAGCAGTTGTTCTGGTTGGCTTGAATACGACGAATTTCGTAAAGGCGTCAACGAATCCGATTACGTGTTGATTTCCACTTTGACTTTTTGGAAATGGTCCCAGATGGTCCAGGTGTACAGTGTGAAATGGAACCGGTAATATCTCCTGAGTATGAAGAGTATACCTATGTTCGTCGAGACTTCGTTGATTATAAAGACAATCAATGCAACTATTCACGTACTTCGTGACAACTTGTTTCATATTAGAGAACCAGTAATGCTTGCGTATATTTTCCAGTGTGCGACTTATTCCACAGTGTCCCCTATCGTCATGCATTGATTTTATAATCCGCCATCTCAGTCCGACAGGAATAACGAGTTTGTGTCCAGAGTCCGTTTTCTTGAATAAACGCCCATTTTTCATGATATAATTACCTTTGATTCCATCTTTATCTTTGTGGCTTTCTAGTTCTCCTTCTAGAACCTTTCGAATTTCATTTAACCATGGATCTTGCATTTGAAGCGTTGCAATCCAATCTTCTTCTGGGAGTCCGATATACAGTATGTTGTTGGCAACAGTTTCACTTTCCCTTCCATTTTCCCATGGATTTCGGCTAAGGGCATCGGCATGTGCAAGTTGTTTTCCTGATCGAAATACTAACTCGAAGTCATACTCCTGGATTTTTAGCCACCAACGTGCAATTCGAGGAATAATGTCTCGCTTTTCGTGCGTCATTTTTAGTGAATTACAGTCTGTTACTATTCGGAATCTTTTCATTAGGAGATAGTGCTTGAATCTTTCCAAGCTCTCAACCACAGCTAGAGCTTCCAGCTCATAGCTATGATATTTAGATTCAGCCGCTGTTGTTGCGCGACTGAAGTAGGACACTGCCCTCAGTTTGTCATCTTTAGGGCCAATCTGCATGAGGATTCCTGCCAAACCGTGGCTACTAGCATCTGTGTGCACTTCGTGTTCAGCATTTTCAACATATAAGGTAAGTGTTGGTCGTTGAGTTAGATTCGTCTTCAGCAGTTGAAAAGCTTTCTCCTCCTCTTCTCCCCAGTTAAATTTGATATCTTTCTTTAATAAATGGTTTAAAGGTCGTGCTATTTGAGCATATCCCTGAACAAAACTTCTAAAGTATCCTGTGAGGCCTAGAAATTGCTTTACTTCTGTAGACGTTGTCGGTCGTTGAAAATTTAGTACGGCTCCCGTCTTCTTTAAGCCAGGTTTGATTCCTTCACCTGTTATTTCATGTCCCAAAAATTCCAATGTATTCTGTATAAATTTGCATTTCCCTAAATTTAAAGTTAAACCTGCTTTTCGGATTTCAGTTAGCAATAAATTAAGTATCCTAAGATTTTCTAATACTGTCTCCGTCGAAATAAGTATATCATCCATATATACTATTATGCCTTCTGTTTTTATGGGTTCAATCAGCTTAGACATAAGTCGCATGAACACAGCCGGTGAATTTGTTAGGCCAAAAGGTACCCTATTAAACTCGTAATGACCTTCTGGCGTTACGAAAGCTGTGTAGTGCCTGCTGGATTCTTCAATGGAAATTTGATAGTATCCGCTTTGTAAATCTAACGAGGTGAAAATTTTCTTATTTGCTAAGCTATTCAATGTCTCTTCTATATTAGGAACAGGAAAGTGCTCTCTTTTTGTAATAACGTTAAGTTTCCTATAATCTACGCACATGCGGTACTCACCATTTTTCTTTGGAACTAATATGACGGGGCTGGAGTATTCAGATGTTGAGTGTCGTATAATTCCTGATGAAAGCAGTTCATTTATGGATTCACTTAACTTGGATTTTAGTCCATATGGTACTTTGTACGGTTTATATTGTACTATTTTGTCTTCTTTAAGTTCTATAGTCATTTTGACCAATTCTGTTTCACCAACGTTAATTATACGGCTGGAGAAACATTCACTAAATGCGTTAAGCATGTCCAATAAGTTTTCCTTGTAAGATTCACTGATTTCACTGTGAAAGCTTACATCATTTACCGCGATTTTCCGCACTTGACACTTTTTATTCGTTGTTTCGACTGCAAGAATGTCCATATTTGGGGAAACTTCTTCTCGAACGATTTCAAATTGCCCTGATCTTTTGATAATTTTTATTCCAGGTTGGTCTAGAAAATTCTTACCTATGATGATCGGCGTCGATTGAGATCTATCTGGGACCACTAACAGGTCAACACATGCTTGAACAGTTCCTATTTTCACACTTTTTGTAATTTTTCCGACCACTTCACATTTACCTCCACCAAAACCATATAGCATCGTGTCACATTTTTGCACTTTCCACGAATTTTCGAGCACTGTGCTTTTTTTAATCGTGGTAACGTCGCTACCTAAGTCTAGAAATGCACTAATCTCAATTCCGCCCACATCTATCATCGGATAATATTCCTTTTCCGATTCTTTATAACAGTTTTCGATTTTACCTACTCTTTTGTTGGAGCCAACTACGTTTGGACAGCTTTTTGCTAGATGCCCACTCTGTCTACACACAAAACACATTCTTTTCCTCTGTTGTAAATTACACTCCTTGGCAATATGACCCATCGAATCGCATTTAAAACATCGCACATTTCGCTTTATCCTCATTTTACTATCATCATTTTGTCGTATTGTTGCAAGATTCTGTCCGTCGAATCTTATTTTATTATCATATCTTTTATGAGTTTCCTGACCCAATTTTGAAGAAATATATGGGTCCTCTCGTGCATAGAATCTCGATGACGATGGTGCATTCTTTGACAGTATTTCTCGTCTTAACTCTTGTCCCTGGATGTCTTCATAACGCTTTATCTGTGTTAACAATTGGGGAAGAGAAGTGCAATTTGCTGCTGTCAATACATTAATTAAATTTTTGTCGCCAAGACCAGAAATTATATAGTTGATGGTTGAGTATTCTGATAATTTAATTCTTTTTGATAAAGCAGCCACTGAATAGAAATAATTTTCTATGCCCTCATCTCTTTTCCGTTTTCTGGTCATAATTTTCATTAGTACCTCCGAATCGTCCATTTCACCTGGAAAACCTTTATTAATTTCACTCTTAAATTGTCCCCAACTTCTGATGTCGCTTTGCTTGCTCTGGTACCACAATTTTGCGGCACCCTCCAATCTAAGTACTGCATAGAATAGCGTGGATTTCTCATCCCACACATATATATCCTTTAAAGTTTCAATGTCACTAATCCACTCCGACACTGTGCGCATAGATCGGGATGGATCAAACGTTTCAATCATTTCCTTTATGTCACTAACTCCGAATTTTGTTGGTTTATCCCTCGCCCTTTCTTCACTTTCCTCTGTTATAGAACTATTTGCGTGTTCACTGCCCTGCGTCAATTCTAAACATTTTACAAGTAGAACGTTTTTTTCACGCAATAGGGAAATTTCCTTTTTTAAAGACAATATCTCACTTTCTGATTCATCACTGCCAACATTGTCTTTATTCACACTTTCTTCACTGCCTAATGTGGCTGGCAGAATGTTTTCACCATCCATTTCTATTTCTGTTAGATCCTTTGGTTTACACACTTCACAGGCTCAGAGAATAAAAATGAAACAATCGTGTCAATGCACTTATTAATTACACAAATTCACGTTCTTTGTTTTAAACTATAATGCTGTCACTAAACTCAGAACACTTAGTAATCGCGAAATCAAAATTAAGCGCCGAATTAAGACAATTAAATATCGCGTAAATTCAATCCCACACTTGAAAAACTGTAAATTAACGCAACTCAGCCGCACGCCCGATGGCAATCTACCGCCTGATCTGCTGCTCTCGATTGAACTGAACTTGCTAACTCTATTCGTTATTCCCTATCAATAACCTAGTTCTCTTCATATCCCTTCAAAGTACCTTAAATCGCCGATTTAAGTCTACCTTAATTGCTCACCTTGTCATAAACTATCCTTTCCTTCTTAATTACCTCCAAGGCTACTTATCTTGTTCTGAAATACCTCATCTAGGCCTTGTCGGCATATTCTAATCTTTCGGTTTATTGCCCGTACGGCTGAGAAGGTCATAAACCTTGCATTTCTGTCGGCCTTTAATGAATTGTTCTTGGTAAAGTGTAGCCAGACGGGATTTGCTTGGCGACTACTATTACAAACAATTTAAATTATTTGTAGGCTCCATTTAATATTTGAAGTATAATTATGTCTCCAAATCCAACTTCTTCAATCACTTATTCTTTTTCGATGTATAAGTCAAAGAATAAAAAATTCCAGCGGGAAAAGTTCGAAGTGCTCCAAAGAAAGTCGGTTTGGAGCGCTCCCAACTAGCTCCGAAGGAAGCGTTTTAAGGAAACATATACTGCAAAGCGTCAAGTGATCTAAAATCGTTCCAAGTGTATGACTGAAAGATTTGTGGTATAAAAATAGAAAAAAAAAAGGATAATTTGTGGAAAAGTTATTTGAGGGATAAGGAGAGTATAAGTCACAACAACTTCTTCACGAAATTATACAGCGAACCTCGTATCTTTCTTAACTTAATAATTAATATGGCGAAAAAAAGGGAAGAACTATCCCAATACCATGAGGTACAGAGATTCTCCTATGTAGTGATAATTCGTCTGAAATTTGTAATATGTTTGCTTCATTTTTTACAGTGCATTTGCCTCGTCGTATTGCCAACCCCGCAATAATAGTTTCAGTCTCCCCTAACATTTCGTTCACTATCCCTTCAATTGCACAAAAAGATATTCATTATCGTATTAATGAATTTCCAATTGACTTCACAACAGGTCTCGAACAAAAGCATCCAGCCTTCTTTAAGTCGTGCTGCCTTACCCAGGCAGCTCATCTGCAAATAATATTTCAAAAATTGCTCGATAGTGGTTGTTTCTCTCAGCTATGGAAAAACTCTATTATCATACTCACCGACAAAAACGGAAGTAAAACTGCAACTCAAGGCCTAATTTAAAATGATTTTGCATGCCAAATTTATTCGAATATATCATTTACTCTCAGCTATCAATTTTCTGCAAGAATTTGCTTTCTTCAAACCACTTGTTGGAATTTATCACGGATATCATTAGCGGGCTTACAAAAGTCTAACAGACAGATCGTATTTATAAGACTATTGTTAAGCCTTCGATAAGTTATCTCACTCTGTGATACTCATTAAAATTTAAAAGTATGGGTTTCCTCTAACATTTATTTAAATTGAAGGACATTCGACATTCCATCTCAAAAGTCTTGAAGGCGTTGTCTGTCGTACCTCAACGGAGTTATTTGGAACCGTTGATCTTTATTATATCTATTGACAACATTGTCTCTATTGTAAGGCACTGCAAAGTCTTAATTTATGCTCACTACGTTAAACTTTTCGCTTAGATGCAATAACGATTGTGAATATGTACAGAGTGACCGTCACCAATTTTACGATTGCTGCAAAAACAATACTTTGGCACTCAATATCGCCAAATGTGAGGTTATAACTTTGCACAGGAATCAAAAACCAATCACTTATACCATAATTATGGGTATTCGGAATCCTCGTCATAAAATTGGTTATTCATTTACTCAGTTTGCTCGTAAACTTATTCTGAAAAAAACTCCCCTATGCTTCTAATTGCGTCCTCCAAAATCTTTTCAGGAGCACTTCAATGTGTGCTCAAATAGAGTGCTGAACTCTGTGAACATGCAATGATAAACAGTATATGCAAAGAGGTATGAAAAGCGAGCGCACTATGCTTTCATATGAGCGCTTTTTTATAGCCTTTGGAGTGCCTCATTTCCGCTGGGATGGCCAATATCAGTATCACTTCAACACCAATGCTTTGAACATCACTGAACTTCCTTAATACATTTCTTCAATACATTGTGACCTTTGAACTTTATAATGTGTTTTAGTCGCTGTCATTGGTTTTTCAAACGCTGATTGTATTCATGACAGTTTTAATTTTGTTTGTCCGATCGTAATTTTTACGATTTGAGACTGAACAGAATTATTGCTAAGGTGCAAATATCTTCCGAAAACTGTTGAAAGTCATAGACGCACAGAAAGATTAGGTTCTGTTGACCAGTAAGATGGAAATGTAGATAAAATACTAAATTAGTAAATCAATGAATTTTCCCATCTTGGTATTCTAAATTTTCACGAAAGATGTTAGGCGATAAGATATACATGAGTTCAGATAATTGATATTTACTAAATCGTCGGTATTAAAATCGACAGTTTCGGTTAGAGTATTTTCTTCGAATTACATACATAAGTTGAGCTCGGATGTGATTTGTCAATAATAATAACATGAATTAGTATCTTTGGCAATAAATTGTTGAGCTTCTTAATGCAAAATGAGAGCATCTTCATTTTTTATAAAATTTATGATATTATTATATTTTTTTGGATTCCGTACCTCAAAAGGAAAGAACAGAACGTAGGAATTTCAATTTTGGCAGAATATTAGACCTTTGTGATTCTCACATATTTCGTCTGTCAGTGTTATTTAAATATTTTTATGGGGTGAGTTGGACTCCCTCAATAAAATTGTCCTTTTTTTTTGTGTCGAGCGGTTATGATGCTCCTAGAATACATAGTTAAAAATATTCTGATATGCTTATTACCTTAAAATTGATCGGTGATCAAAAAAAAATATTCTTTTACATATCGGATTCTACCTCAGTACCACATATTTATGAATTCTTTTCCCCGTAGAAATGACTGTAGGCTTCTAAATAATTAAAAGTCGCTTCCAGCATTATTTGAGGGTAGCTGAATGAGGCACAATTTCTTAATCAAATTACCTCGGCTTCTCAAATATCAATCTTATAGTGTGAAGTCGAATATTATCATAGTGAAAAGTAACCTTCTTCGTGTTCACTAAAAAAGGAGCGATTTTTAATCAGTTATGCTTTCAATTTAGTATAATGGTTAATTTTTTTTTTAGTTTGTTTTTTAGTCGTAGTTCATTCCATCGAGAATAAAGAGCAATGACTACAAGGATGTCTGTTAGATGAGTTTGGTATCTTACATCTAACCTACAACGTAGTGAACTTTGCACCAGACTAACGCCCATATCCCCGTTAACTGAAAAACGAAGTCTTGGTTTGCATCGAATTCGATTGCGGTTTTAAAGTTATCAGCATGCTTTGCTGACCTCAATCCTATTCAAAATATCTGGAGAATTGAGATCAATCGACTCTTCAGGGAAAATAAAGGGTTTTCCAATAAGAGGTGTTATTTTAATTAGCCCGCTATTTCGGTAGATGTCACTTTAGGAGCTGTCATTTTTTGACACTTGACTAGTAGACACTACGCCATTAATGAAAATGGAACGATACGCGATTCAACAACGCATTGAAATAAAAATGGTCGAAATGTCGCAGAGACGGTTCATAAAACTCGAACATTTTTGGGTCGTCATGAAGCACCTTGTCGGACCGCAATACAGAAATTGGTAGAAAAATTCGAGCTGTCGGGACAAGTTAGTGATGTGAGGAATAAAACCCGTGCACGTCGCTCAAGAACAGCCGAGAATATTGCTGCTGTAGCCGAAAGTGTTGAAGAAAACCCAGGTTTGCCCATTCCTCGTCGTTCTTTGAATTAGGCATTCCATTAAGGCTTATAAAGTTCAGTTAACACAAGAACTCAAACCGGCCGATCATCAACAACGTCGAGTCTTTGCTGATTGGGTCCTTGAAATGCATGAAAATGATCCGGAATTCCATCGAAAACTCATCTTGAGTGATGAGGCCCATTTCCACCTCAATGGCTTCGTCAACAAGCAAAATTGTCACATCTGGGGCTCGGAAAACCCAAGCGTTATTGTTGAAAAGCCTCTCTATCCTCAACGTGTGACTGTTTGGTGCGGTTTATGGTCCCGCGGGGTCATTGGACCTTACTTTTTCGAAAATGAGGCTGGAGGAACAGTTACGGTGAATGGATTGCGCTATCGACAGATGATTAATGATTTTTTATGGCCGGAATTAGATGGTATTGATCTGGACAATGTTTACTTTCAACAAGACGGCGCTACGTGCCATACAAGCAACGAAACCATTGATATTTTACGGGAAAAGTTTCCGGACCGTGTTATCTCTCGAAGAGGTGATCACAATTGGCCACCGAGATCTTGTGACTTAACACTTTGCGACTTCTTCCTTTGGGGCCACGTGAAAGAGAAGGTCTACGCCAACAGCCCAGCGTCGATTCAAGACCTCAAAGATGGAATTCGTGAGGCTATCGAGGACATAGGGCAGCCACTATGGTCCTGTAGGCGTGGTCGTGGTGGTCATTTGGCTGATGTTATTTTCCATTATTAACGGCATACCTTCCTCTTTATAATGAAATAAAGATCCGATGATTTATCTCAAAAAATGGCATTTTTCTTTGAATATCAAAATAACACCTCTTATTGAAAAACCCTTTATGTTATTGTTGCATTTGAATCAGACTTCAAAAATTTCCGGCTCAGCTGTTAATCTCTCTGTTCATCTCCAGTTCATCTAGCAACACAGATTATGAAATCCGACGAGAGAAATTATATGAGTAAATGGAAAGTCGCCATTTTGGTAACGGTATATTTTTGATAAATTGACTGTGACCTTTAATTAAAATTTAATATACATATATTATATATTACCTTCTGCAAAATGAACTATTTTTATCCTATTGACTACTGTAATGTACGAAAGAACTAATTTTCAAAAAAAAAAAAAAAAAAAAAAAAAAAAAAACGGCTTTTTTTGGATTAAAGCAAAGGAATTTGAGTAGTCTTTCAAAGTAATATCTTCTGAACTTCCAAAATAAATAAATAAAAAGTCGTACATAAATAATAAAAACACAGTACTTAGTTAAAAATCTTCTGTACGTATACTATATGTGCAGTTTTGTTCCCTAGATTCAATTTTTCTATTGCTTTCCTTGAGCTCGGTGTTGTTTTTCCAATTTCATGCTTTTCTATATTAAAAATAACAACAAAAAAATAAAAAAGCTAGAATTGGTTTAAAACCAATTCTTATGATACCCTAGATGAATGCTCCTTTGTAAGTTCGTATGGTCGGTCACGCATCTGCGGAAGTTTAATTTTTGCAATGGTTATTGAAATAGCAAATATGATTATAACCAATTTTATAGGATTTTATATTCTAAAGAACTTTTCAGTACATTAAAACCATATAGGACTGATTGTTTTCACAGGATGCGTAAAAATTCTAAGTTTTTATAAGGCAACACCAACAACAGGTTGCCCTATTTAGTCCATTTTTGAAATTATATTTACTATTTTATGCAAATACTATGTACTCTTCGTTGACACGTTCTCAGACAGTGTCCAAATATGTAGTGCAAAATGAAATTTTTGTGTGGCAACCCTACGAAGGAGTTACCCGATTTGTCGAATTTTCGAACTTCATTTCACTTTTTTTTTTATAAGCCCATGTGCAAAATTTCAGCTCTCTAAGTACACACGTTATAGAGTTATCGTGAGGACGGACAGACGGACGGACAGACGGACAGACGGACAGACGGACAGACGGACAGACGGACAGACGGACAGACGGATAGACGGACAGATGGACAGACGGACAGACGGACAGACGGACGGACGGACAGACGGACGGACGGACAGACGGACGGACGGACAGACGGACGGACAGACGGACGGACAGACGGACGGACAAACGGACATTCAAATTTCAAAATAACTTTTAATTTTATGCATGGGTGTCCAATCCATTTTGCTCTACCATCATAATTTTTAGGTGTTACAAAGGGAATGACAAACTTAGTATACCTTTTAAATTTTATCTAGGGTATAAAACTTCATCCAATCTTTACATATAAATGAAAAATTTAATTTATTTTAGAAAATTAAATTTATTTTAAATAAAAATATTTTTAAAACCGTAGACATACAAATTCTACGGAATCTCGGTAGTTCTAATAATATAAATGAAGTTAAGCATACAATTAGTATGTTTTTACTTCGTTTTAATTTTGTATTATCAATTCATCTACATACTTCCAATTGGTGTATGTAATTAATTTTTCCCAAAAAACTCCAAAAAAACATAATCCTGTTGATCTGATTTTAAATTTTGTTAACACACAATGTACATAATAGTATCTGGAATACCTTTTTGATTTTTAATAATATTTGATTAATTGTTTGTAGTTAATTATTAACATATTACTGAAAAATTAAAGGTTTGGAAATCATGTTCATGTTAGAATTAGCAGATTTAATAGTCAATTTTATAGTAAAAAATTAGAAAATATATTTAGAGGCTAATTTTGGGGCGATAAAATGTTTTTCAGAACAAAAATGTCAATGATTAGGATGAGAAGAACGGCAAATAAATTTTGCATGCAGTCATATAATATTTGTAAGAGGGATGCTTTTGAAAACGATGTGCGACTATTCTCAACCCAAAAAAAAAAAAACTGAACATTTTTCTATAACATTTGGTGAAATAAACAATTACTTTTCCATGCACCATTTTATCTTATCTTATACAAGATCCTAGCGGCGCCCATGGGTACTGTGAATAACTTTATGGCTGAACTGAGTATTAATGAATTTCCTTAAATAGATACAGATTGTCAAAAACATATGCTAGAACTGTTGATTCTATGTCGATGGTAACTATTTCTACTGACGTAAATTCTTTCCTCGTTTGCGTTATTTACTTTGTTCTTTTTGCACATGTGGATTGATGTAATATTTACATTATAAAAAAAACATTAGTTTTCAATTATTTTAAATGTTTTCGGAATAGGCTTATTCGAGCGAAACATATGTTTGAATATAGTGTTTGTACAATGCTTGGGGATTTTCTTTATATAGAAATATAACTTATTTACATGACAAATTGTAAATTTTAGCGCGATAGCTATTTCCATCTAGCAATAATATTCATAAAACGTTCTGTTTTGAATTTAATTGAGAAAACACTCCAGTAGCAATAATTTCCAGGCAGTTGGTAGTATATCCCAATTTGTCTAATTTTGACTTTTAATTGCATAAGATCTTGTATTCAAAAAAATGCGTAAACAATAGTTTAGAGTTCGAACAGTAAACTAATGTGCATTTTCCGTATTTTTTAAATCTTATTTTTTTTAAGGTTTCATAAATTCTTACAAAAAAAAAGTTAGTGCTGTGTTTAAAGAATGTAGTACGCACAAATAGAAGTGGATTTATTAAATCCTTCAGGTACAAGAAACGTATTTGGACTATTACTTTTCGCGGCTTTTTTTATCAACTGATTTAAAAATTGTGCCGAATTCGGAAACTATTTGCTAATTCTTTCAAATTTTAAATAACATGATTGATAGCAGTAATAAGGTGCATTTCATATTTATAACTCCCGTAAAAATTTACGATTTCTGGAAAGCTTTTGATTCTAGGGAAAACAATATTTGATAAGAGTGATAAGAGTCATTGTAATTATTTTCCTTGGAGTGAGAAAAGAGGTCTTTTACTTACATTTTTCGTCGTTTACTACGAACGAATTTCGACGTTCTTATCCGTGACAGTAGGCATATTAAATTTTAAACAAGACACCCCACTACTCTCAGCACCCGGAGCAGAGGTGTGCTAGCGTGCCAGCCTGTTACATTGCTGTTGCGAGGTTAGCTGCTGACTTAGAGCAGCACACTGGCTTAATGTCCATCAAGCACTTCACCAAAATAACATTGGTTAATAAAAGCGTCAATCCGATTTCGCTTAAAGCCAAAATATGACAATACTGTAGGAATGCCAGTTACTTGAATAAAATTCAAAATCTCGTCAATAGCATGAAGGTCAAATATTTAAAATGATTCTGAAGAAATGAGTGGCTATTGATTCTTAAATTGTAATTTACTACTTTTGGTTCTTATTTTTATTGGAAAGATTGTCACCCCTTTTTTCAATTACTGCATTATAAGCATTACAATTCCTGTCATGCAGTTCCCACACTTATATCGATTTCCATTGATCACGTTTTCTAGCAGAAGTGACACTTTTCGTGCAGTGTTACACCGAAATCATTCCATTGACTGCTAGAAAAAGTGTATGTCAAATTATCCTGGTGCTACACCCGAAAAATCGGCGGTCACCGAAAAACGCACACATCTACATGAGAAATGTCACAACTGAATGTCATTGAGCATTACATATCAATCTTCAACTATTACTCTACCAAATTCATCCGCAATCACGGCAAAATCTTTTAAGTAACCATTTTCATAATTTTTACGTTATTCGTTATGTTATTTTTTCCAGAAAATTTCAAACTGACAAATTACATGGATATGAGCTACTAATACATTCTCATCGCGTCGAAAGTCGTTCCTTTGAACTCGTTTTTTACTGATTGACTTTGGATTATGTTAAAATTAAAATAAAAAAAGAGACAGGGTGTGTTTCACATATATCAAAGCATTCAAAACGTCCTTACTCGAAAAAAGGCAGCTAAAGGTAGCTGAAATTTTCAATGTCATGTAGTTAACACTTCATTCTATATAACAAAAAATATTATAGGGGGAAAGTTTGCGAAAGTAATGTGAAAAAAGAATGTTAATTTACATTTTAAGCGAAATTTAATGCTAAAATCACTCACACGATAATGGGCTATAAGTAAGACACCAAATAGCAAACAAAGTCAATTAACCAATTATAATAAAGCCCTTACCTCATTCAATGTCAGGCATGGCTGCTTCGTCCAATTGAAGTTGAAAAAAATTAAAAATCCCAGTCGGGAACACACTGATTATTCACTGCGCAAACTTTAGCTTAGACACGTGTTGTCTCCTCAAGCTCTAGAACGTAAATGGAGCAGATAAACGGATCGGGGATTTTTGTACTTCCCAGAATAGCCGCAACTCTACCCAAAAAAATTATTTATTGTTCATTTCTTGGAAGTCGATACAATTCGGTTCATTTGAGTTTTTGCCGGAAAATGAGATTTCTGGCTCACTGTTCAGCTGCGACCTTTGAGGAGAGAACTAAGGGAGACGACATCCCATAGTTAGGTACATGTATGGCAGCGTAGTCAAAAATTTTCGCCATCTTGATTTTGGCAGGGTGTTTGACTATCACTTTTTTGTAAACAAAGAGCCGCGAAGTGTGCTTGGCGCAGAGACGTAGTTACAAAAGGATAATTTACTTTTTATAGGAAATGGTTAATGGCTATTGAACTAAGTGATAGTAATATAAAAAGGAGTTATATACATATGCTCGAAGATTTAGATACAACAAGCCGTGTTGAGGAAAATACTTTTAAAATACTTTTGTGGTAAATTCGGTAAATCCCACTGACATGCATATAAGTAAATTCGCAAATAATTTAAATATATCGTCAGTGAGAGCATACTTGCTGAAATCAAAACTGGTGTCACATGAATTAGGAGATCAGTCAGTCTATTTGTATATATGTCAGTGGGTGGTGCGGAGGCTCTAAGAAATGTGTTTGAATTTTCGCGCCATTAATTTGTTGTGATATTTAAGGCATCAACAATTTTTAACGCCGCCTCTGGCACCTCGACAAAACAAGAAGAGAAGAACGGTAGTTGCTACGCTTTTTTCATCACATGTCGCCTCCTTTAGTTCCCTCCTCGAAGGCTGCGACTAGTCCAGTGGCGAAGGGCTGGTTCTGAGTTCGGAAGTTAAGAGCGCCACCCAATTGTAAATCTTATGGAGACAATTGAGAAATTCCGTTTGTAATTGCAAAAACGCAAGAATTCCAGTTATTATATATATATATGTATATATAAAATATTATGATGTTTCAGGAAATATTATATAGGCCAGAAAATACTTAAAATTATTTAATATAAAAAATATTATGATGTTTCAGGAAATATTATAAAATAGGCCAGAAAACACTTAAAATTATTTAATATAAAAAGAGAAGGAAATGTAAAGTAGAATATATTAAGGGCCGTATTCACCAAGCAAAATTAAAAAAGATTTCAATTAAAGCTATTCACCAACACCAACCATACTTACCGAGTCGATTTAATGAAAATTTAATTTTAATTTAATTTTAAATAAATTTAATTTCGATATCAGCTGATTGAAGTGTTATGCAGACAAATATCATATTTTTAATAGCGCTATTAAAAGTTTGAAGAAGCAAGAATTGAACTGTCTAGATATATTACGATATCAGTGAATAGAACCACGGTTTTTAGTTTCAAGTGCATTAAAAAATAAATACAAATTAATTTAATCTTAATTACTGCTATGGAAGAAGTAAGACCATCCACATCGAGAGAAGATAATGAATCTTCAGATTATTATTATAAATTGTCTCGAGCTATATTTATTTAAAATCCTTTTATTGGTAAGGGCACTTAAAAAACAATTAAAAGTTACTAAATTGCACATCAAATAGTCTCAACACTTCTACCACAAACAATTTTTTTTTTTCAAAAAACATTCCAACAAAGAATAAATAATACATAAAAACTTCTTTTAACTTTTTAAATAATATTTAAATTACATGAACTGTCACGAGAACTGTCACTTGCCAAATTCGAAAATCTTTCAGCTGATAGTCCGAAATATCCAAAATTCTTTATTTTATTAAGATTTGTGAATAGCTACAAAAATTTAATTGCGGTCCCTCAATAATAATTAAATTAAAATTAAATTTGTTGAATACGGCCCTACATCTTCTTCAAATAGGCCTTGATTATGATATCGATTAATTTCTTCAAAAATGGTTATTAAAGCAAAGTAGCCTATAACTATGATCTATATTAGTCTTCTTCAAAAATGATTAATATACGGCAAATATATCTATATACACATATCCGAAGAATTAATGGAAAACGAAAGCACGCAGGTACCACTGTATATATGGAAATATCTTACTTCAAGCGATATGATCTACTAAAGCAACATTTAAGTGACAAAAGAAACACTCTTGCTAGCGTACAAAAAGAACGCAAATCACTTCAGTGGCGAAATTGCAAGTAAATAAGGATTCCATGCCCATGTATATATATGTCTTGATAATTTTTCATCTGCGTACTTTTCCTTATTTTTACTCCTAGATAACTTTTCAGCTGCGCAATTTTCTTTACTGACCTTTTCCAATTGGAAATAACTTCTTAACCTTGATGACCACTTTACGCTTTGACGTGTGTACTCGACTCGATACTAACACCAAAGTGTAGTGTCGCCCTTTTATAGACTTTTCGACGGAGACACAGTCAAGTTGTAGCATTCCTAAAGGTGAGAATGTCGCGTATTCTCCAGCGTTTATTGTTTGCGTCCAAGTATTTACGTGGCATCGGTTCTTTTGTTGTTTCACACTATTTTTCATTAAATTCGTCTTGGTGGTGATTAACTCGGTGAATTAATTGTTTAGAACTGTTCCCGTTTACTGCAACTTCGGCGATAGTCAATAATGCAGGAACGAAGAATTATCGAATAATGTTCCGAATTCAGATTTTGGGCGGTAAAATTGAAAAATTATGAAAATAATTTTCCCATAATTGTGATTTTTTTTTTAATTCGACATTTTCCAGGTGCTGTATTAAATGTTACTCTATGTTTGCTGTGACCATTTGCGAGTTATATTATGGAAATCTATCCATTTCCTCTTCAGGTGACACTCAAGTTACAGGGTCTATTCTGGGATATTGGGGCACCCTCAACGATTTCCAAGAGCCGCATTCATCTCCACTATATTTCTTGTAGGCGTCTGCAATATGGGATTCGCCTCCAGCTGCTCCAGGGTGAAGATCTGCTGGATAACACTACGGTGCCGACAGGTTATGTTTACATTTCCATTGAAGCTCTCACTTTAAAGGCAGAAACACATCCAAGCAAGCCTCAGGCCTGGCCTCTCTCAGGCTTCCTCGCAGCTCGCCTCAAGGCTTGCCTCAGAGAAATGAAAACAAAATGATACTACCGGGCTCCGTAGAATATACTGTGGCTCGGTGCTGTTATTTTAATTTTGTTAGTACATCTGTTGACAGAAGTAGGCCTGAGAGAGAAAAATTTCGAACATTGAGCAAAGCGAGCTTTACGGCTAGGCCTTGAGGCTAGCTGCTGGCTAGGTTTTGTGTTGCATCATTTAAAAACCCGTGTTAGAAATTTTGACAACACCTCGAGGAAGCCTCGAGGCCTGGATGTGTTTCTGCCTTAAGACTTTCGTTTTTACTAGATAATCTACTCTTGTTTTCCAGAGGGCTGGATGGGTCTAGTTGTTATTTCCAGGTACTCATCCTACCTCGAGGAGACATCTCATTCAAGGAGTGATGAACTGATAGTAGCGTTTGGATCGTAGGCATGAGGTGGGATTGGGTGAGTACAATTGAATAACACACTAATCGTTTTGCTAATGATTGTTTTCTGTTTCAGATGGGTTCATCGAGTAACTTTAAGTTTTATAGTCATAGCTGTATGTAGATAAGTAGTGATTCGCTATTTTAAATATTAGTTATATGTACTAAGTAGTATACTAGAAATAGACTATAAGCTAAATTTACAATTATTAAATAATTTTGAAATATTTTTTTATTTAGGATGATACTGCCTTTCAGTGTGTTCAATAAATTACTCCCAATATATTTAATACGTGTTGTTCTATCCACGTTTCAACTATTGGTTTGCAGCGCTCGCTTCCCCTATATGTTTTCTGTACATTTGCCTGGAATTGAATATCGGTTTCGTTTTATATTTTTATTAATAGTGTTTTGAGTATCTTCCTTCATTGCCATCTACTTAAGGAATTAGAGTGGGTATCACTTCCAGAGCTTTCTTGAGGAAGAGAGGAGGATCATGGCGGAGGTGAAAGCCCTGAAAAAAAAAGAAAGATCTTTTCAGCAACATTCCAACAAGGACACATAATATTTTGAACAGCACAAAGAAGTAGTAGAAATACATTTGTTGTATTATTATTAGGTTATCCTGATATTGAACTCAAAAAAAAACTCAAGACAAGACAACGTTATTTTCGTCAAAAATTCACGTGGCGTTATAATTATAAAACAACAAAAAATCTCTCTTCTCACTTCAAACAAACTAAATGCTATGACTCTTATCGCTATTATCAAATACTGTTTTCCCTAGAATCAAAAGTTTTCCAGAAATAGTAAAAGTTTTAGTGGCATTCTAAATATGAAATCTTGAACTAACTAAATTTAAAACGGAACGTTTTATGAATATTAATGGTAAAACCCGAATCGCTAAGCGGTCTTTCTATATACGTAAATTCAATTCTAACTGACATACCAATAAATATTGGTTTAATCTATGCAAAGCGGAAGTATATGGTTCCGTACACCCTTCATGCGATTTTCATGCCGACGATCTCATTAACCACTTTACGCTTACTCAGTTACCGAACCCTAGTTTAATAGTAGATGCACTGTCATCTTACTCTGATAATTCAATCGATGGGTTCAGATTTCGGTGCGTAGATGGTGATGAAGTTTTCAAGGCTTTCCTAACTATCTGTGGCATCTGTCGCTGATAATATCTCGCCGAAATTTCTCAGACTTATCTTGCCCTAGATCATTTGGCTAGCCAATGCAGCACATATTCAATACGTACGTCACAATGTCTACTTTTCCACTTTCGTGGAAGGTTGCTAACGTCGTTAAAGTTATAGTAAAATTACGTCAAAAATTCGCTAGACTTACTTTTTTTCCGTCAATAAAATCCGTTAAAACAGTTTCTTAAAATAGAATGCATTATAACTACAGTAAAATATATGTTTTATTGTATTTTTATAATTAAACCAAATAACACTCTAAATTAAACAAAAATCATCTTGTCTTTCGGTGCCTTCGAGCTGTGATGTGGCCGTTATACTTGTAGGAGCTGTAGGTGTCGAAAGTTTAAATTGTTCCAACCATATTAATTACTTTATCTGCAAAGTCGTAGCTATAACAGGATTTTCCACGTCGTTTTATTTCTGATCGTATATTTGTGCCTTAACCATATCTGTTTTCAGTTTATTTCTTAGTTTTGATTTCACTCCATTTATATTCCATTTAATTCCAATGCTAACTCAATTTTGGCAAACTATGGGCATAGCGAGTTTTGTTTCTATATCCCTCAATTATAACGCGGAGGCAAAGCTATATCAAGCAGAGAAAATTAAGGAGTGTTGGTTGATAATGCTGAAAGTACCAATAATTTGAAAAAGGAATAAAACAGAAAATTATGTTTAGTTTTTAAAAGGAATACATGCAGACATAGATACCACTAAACTTGTGGCAGGTTTTTTCACCACATGCGGCGATGGAACGTACAGCATTTTTACCCGATACTACTCAATTTGTAAAAATATTCAATTCGGTTCATCTATTAACGCTACAATTGAATAAAAATCTCACGGTTCTGCTGAAAAGTCCGTTCCGTTGAAAAATCCGTCAGCCGTTAGAATACCTTTTCTCCCGTTTTCTCTTATATTAAATCTGACGGGAAATCCGTTAAGTTGGCAACACTGTTCAAACACAACTTCTCCCAAAGACTTATCAGACTTTAAACCCATTAGTTTGTTGTGCTTCGTTTCAGCGACTGTGGCTCTCTTCTGGTATTCTACCAACTAGTTTACGTCTGAGACTTGTAAAATCTCTATTACTTCCTTACTTTACTAATGGTAGCCTGGTCTTTGAGTCACTTGACTCTTGCTGTAGGCGGAAAATAAATACAGCTTTTAACGACTGTCTCAGATTTGTCTTCGGTCGCAGAAGGTACGACCATGCCTCCCATCTCAACTGCTCTCTTGAAGTCTTCTTAAAACGCAGATAGCTTCCATTTCTTTTTAAACCTCTTCATGTGTATCTTCATACCTCTGGTAGAGGTAAGTATTGTTGACGAGCTTTCGTACACTTATTTTTGAGCGTTATTACTTCATTCTAGCTATAAGCTTGTGGAACATCCTTCCGCATCGAATAGGTCGATTCTTATTCAACACCTAGTATAAGGTTGAACAGATATGGCATGTACTACATTGGAATGTTTTTGCGCTTAACGTCTGTTTCTATAACATCTTTTTCTGTTATACAATAGAAATCTATTATTTTTCTTCATTTGTAATGTAAACTAATATAGTTTTGTAATGTTAGTTTATCTCCTAGTTTCTAATTAAAATCCTGATTATCTAGTGGTACAGTCTTATAAGATCAGATTAAGCATCTTAATGTACCATTAAATTGAATAAATAAATTTAAATGAAAAATAGATGCCGATCGCGCTAGAATTCACCAGCTATAGTTCATCACATTATATTTTATTTTTAGAGTACTAATTCTTCGAGTTCACCAAGTTCGTCACACAACCAGAATTAAGGTTCTATGCAGCAATTGAAAAATTTCCGAATTACAATTTTCAACACGTACCTCTACAAATTAAGAAACTTACGTACGCAATAAAACTATGATCCACAATTCTCTTTGTTGACTACTAAGCTACAAAACGCAGTTACCACATTTTTACTAACATTTCTAACAAACACATATTTCGCCCGAAAAAGTCCGGCCCGAAAACATTCAAAATAATTGAAAAAAAAAAATTATTTTTAAATGCAAATACCTCAATCCACATGTGCAAAATGTACAAAGTAAATAACTCAAACGTTGAAAGAATTTACGTCAGTAGAAATAGTTACGTCGACATAGAATCAACAGTTCTAACATATGGTTCTGACAATCTGTATCTATTTAACGAAATTCATTTAATACTCAGTACAGCCACAAAGTGTTTCACAGTACCTAAGTAATCTTCAGCAGCAAAATCGAAATGGATTTGATGATCCTTTCTCTCTTTGCAGTACTACTGGCTGTAGAAATAGCCAGCAGAGAGGTTTCTAATATAAAGGGCGGAAAAATAGCTGGACGTGTAGTATTACGCAACTGGAAAAAGAATGTCCATGTAACTCCAGAATTTCCATACATGGCGGCACTTGAAATGCGAGGAACTTATATATGTGGCGCAACAATTATAAAAGAAAATATCGTACTTACTGCAGCACATTGCGTCAAAGGAAAACCGGCCGTAGATTTTAGAGTTCGTGCAGGTACACATACAATGAGGGATAAAACAAGTAACAATGTTCAAAAACGTTACGTTAAAAAAAAAATTATACACGAAAGATACGATATTGAGATATCTAAAGACTATGACATAGCGATCTTGAAGCTAAAGGAGATTTTTAAATTCAACGACTTTATCCAACCAATCAAACTCGCAGAATCAAATCAAATAGATGGTTTCAATGAAGAAGACGCTATTTCTCTGGGCTTTGGAGTAACGGATAATCATGAACAATCAGAATTTTTAAGGCAGGCAGTTGTGACGGTTTGGTCGATTCAGAATTGTAATTGTAAGGAGATTACTCTAACGAACAGCATGCTTTGTGCAATTGATCATCATAAAGAATCTGGAATTTGCAACGGTGATTCAGGTAGTCCTCTGGTAGCACAGCACTCCCGACAGAATCCGCAAAATGACATTTTGATTGGAATAGCCTCCTTTTGTATAAGTACTATAATACCATCTATTAAATGCAATACTGAATTTCCTTCTGTATTTACCAATATTGCTGTGATTCGTGGTTGGATAGATACAAACATACATAAGCTATAAAGTAATGAGATTTAATGAGAAATAAACTAATGATTTAAATTAAATGTTGGAAGATATTTCTAGTTTAATGATCCACATATTTCTGTAGAACCTCCTAATATAATCGGCCTTATTTTGGCGGGCTAAAAAATAAAATGAGTAAGTAAGCTCGTCACTACTTCATGCGAGTTGCTACAGATATACACAGGCAGCCTATTATTCTTAAGCCACCAAAAATATATCTTATTTGAAAGTTGGCATGATCGCAAGACGTATAATAATAAAAGTTGGTACTCTTCAAAGCTTAGTTCATATGAAATGATTGCTTGAGACCTAGTGAAATTCAAAAGTATCTCATTATATTCCATACTCATATAGAACGATTTCCACTAGATCTTCATATTTTCCCACTAGATCACTTCTACTAAAGTTTTACATCACCTACATATAAATGAACCTTAGAGTAGCATATCGTTAATGTACATACTGAACCACAACAACCCAAGCATAGACCTGTGGCACATCTCAAAAAAACATAGATACACTCGAAAAAAAGCAATTTATTCTCTGTAGTAGGTAACTCTTATAAAGCAGCCTGGTGCAGTTCACTCAATCGAGAATGTCTTTAAGAAATAAAAAAGTGTCAAAAATCAATTGCATCGGTATCAAAAGCAGCACTCAATTTAGAAATCATTCTATTCTAAGTAGTACCGTTTCGCAATTGTAAATTGACGCGAAAATCAGACTACCAAGATGAAAGTAAGAAGTTACTCTCAAAGCAGCTCTACATCATACAATATATGAATTTGGATCTCGTCAGGTCCAGCTATTTGTAACATTGTAGAGACATTTTCCTAATCTCATCCGCATGTGCACATCGTTCAATACTTCGTATTCATTTTCTCATAAATTCAATAATTCACAATTTATCTTTGAATTGATTGCACCCAATTTATATACACAATCAAGATATGAAGATCGAGACTTCAAACTTTCGTTGCCTTTTTCTCAAGTTTATGTAATATACAAAAGTTACTTTCAGGATGGGTTCTGAGATAAATCACCATAACTCGTTCTGAAAATTTAATTTATTTAGGACATTAATTGTTTTTACACAGATTAAAAGTTAAGTATATCTTAGATAACATTACAAAGAATATGTGGTTTGAATTTTATCAAAATCGGTTTCGTAGATCTTGAGATATGTATCTTGTCCACAAAACTTAGTTCCGAGAAAAAAGATAATAAAAAGTATTTACACCACAGTCTTCCAGGCTGAATTCTTCACCATCAGAATGGCATCGAAGATAGCCATTGACATGAAGATCAAGGGAAAGGACATTGCTATCCTTTCGCATAGTCAGGCTTGATGGCTCTGAGCGACCCTCGGATAACACCTAAGTGGCTGGGGGACTGGAGGTCGTCCTTTGATAAGTTCTGTATCCACAAGAAGGTGTCTCTATAGTGGGTTCCTGGTCACATAGGGATCATGGGATCTCTCTCTCTCTGCGGATGTTCGTATGAAACATCAGTAGAGATGGGCGAACCTGAGCACAAAACTTTTTCTTAATGGGTCCAATAAGAATTTCTCTGATTTTCTCCTGGGGCTCGAAAGGAAATAATGTAAAACTGTGGTTGGCATCATCAACGGGCACAGCTGGCTTCACGCTAACCAAATAAGTATGGGAGTTGGTGACAGCCCTGAGTGTCTGTCCTGCCTGGAAGAAGAGCCTGAGACAACCGAACACTGTGTGCTTGTCTGGCCTTAGGGCGGATCTGGCTGGAAACGCTTAGGTCTGCCCTCCTGTCTGTGGATGATCCGAAAAACTAGCCTTACTAAGCCCTGCTGCGCTTCATTAAGAGGACTGGAAGGTTTTGGTAAAAGGATTTATAGCAGGTTAGCACAATGGGCCACCCTGAACTCAGTGCTTGGGATCTCTTGTTCCCTGCCTAAAAAGAAAACAAAACCCTTACGCTCCATCGTTTCCTGCTTGGTGATCAACTGCTTTATATATGTGACTTTAAGACAAGTTGCTGCTTCGTTTTTCGCTGATATATAGGCTTGATTGCCTTTAGATGCTGCACCATCATAATCCTAGCCTCGCAGATACTTCGTACCGATATTGCACTCCTTGTTTTTCCTTTCTGCTTTGATCGTCTCTAGAAGGTACCCAAGCCACACTATCCACCCCCCCCCCCCCATCACCACCCACTGTGGATGCATGTCTGCCAGCTTCCATTCAAAAGATATTAATATTTTTATGTTATGCAAAAAGTGAAAATATTTAATTTCTATGATTAAGGCAATGTAGATCAATAGTTGTTCTGGAAATTCAACTTTTCCACTATGCAAAGAACTGTTAACGGATAATATTTTAAAAGTAACGAAATTATATTCTTGGTGTAGAAATCTCACGAGATGATAGAGGATAACATGAGCCCATTACGATTTGAAAATTGAACAATTTACGAACAACAATATCAATATTAACATTTAAAAAATAAGAAAAATTAAAATGAAGCATTTTGAGATATTCAAGCATAAAGAATATTTTTATTATCCTTAATTTTATTTTTGTTGTAAAATTTATTCTTTAGATATTTTTTCCTAAAACACTGAACTTTTCTCTTACAAACAAACTACCAACCATGGTTCTGCGATAATTAGAACCAAAGTTTCGGTTTTGAAGTATAACTCAGCAGATGAAAAATAGGCATAATTAAATAATTTAAAGTCCTTTAATCCAGGCAGTATGAATCGCCGTACAAAATAAAAATATTAATGGAACTCTTATCTCATAATTAATTAACGTTCAGCAAAAGAAGGACAAAATTGGTGATGGTCGGATTGGGAAGTGAATCTCGATCGATTCACTGTGAAATGATAAGTTATTGAAATTTTTTTTTTCATGTTTAACACCAATTTTTTCTACATAATCTCGCAGTACCTTTTTGACATTCTTTCTCAAACATACAGTAAGAACGATACATACTCAGAAGTACCTGAGAACTGGGACAGGTACATCAAAACCAGTAAAAGCGAGCTCCTCTACACAGAAATCTGAAGCTAAAACACAAAAACAAATTAGTTAATAATAAGAAATGTGTAAATTTACCAAAAAATAAAGAAGCAATTACAGCTACAATCGAGTCAAACAAAACGCAAACATACATGCATCAATTTTTTGGTAACATATTATCACCTGAAATATTGACCAAATGGCATATTATTGATATCAGAATACTTTGTGTGCTGACAATTACACTATCGCAAACGACCAACACAGGTATAAATTCATGTTAGGGTATACCTGTTGACAGCTGCCTCAGGGAAAGTAATTAGCAAATAAACATGATAAATTAACGCAACATATAATAAAACAAGACATTAAAATCATCAGGCAAAGGTTACTAATTACTTTTTATTACTAATAGTAGCTACTTAGTGTCTAATACAGTTGTAATTAACGATGACATCTGACATTTTACTATTGCAAAAATCTAAATTTCAAGAAACTGAACAATTTTTCACAATTAAAATACGAAAAGCAATCTTTAAGTAGTGCGTTGCGTTTCTAAAATTCAAAAACATATGAGGAAAAAGATGATTTCAATTTCAAAGTACTTTTACTTGTTGATAGTGTTATCCGCTATTAAAGCACGCAAAAGTCCATTAGCCACCCAATTACCCGATTACTAAGTACATTTCGTCACCTTTAAATGATTTTAAAATCTAGCAGCTCTTTGATCTTTGAATCTAGATTTCACTCGAAATGAAAATTTTCCAACTATTATTTTGAAAACGAAATTTTACGTGAAGTATTAAATTTGGTAAATCGAAGTTTTAGTTCAGTTTTGTTAAAAGCATTTTTCTATTCAGTTTTTTTTTTTTTTTTTTTTTGTACATATTATACATCCCCTTCCAGGATATGTACGTTCCGGAGTGCATCCAATCAACCTAATCCACGTATAAAAATACTTATAGACCCATTCTTTCTCCATCTATCTAGTCGGTTGGAGTTTAGTAGCATGAACACGTATAACATTCAACTCCTTCTCTCCCATATTCAACAAGGAGCCAGCTGGCCACCTAAATCTGAACCCTTAAGGCATATGATATTCTGTTCAGGTTCTATTACGGATGGTCCAATATCGGTTGGGTTGTCTTTGCGAATATTGTGACATTTTTTTCAAAATCTGCAATCTAGAATTCAAACTGATTTCTCGATCTTTGTCATTAAAGCACTAGATTTTTTGTAAATTATAATTAAATTTCCAATCTCAGTTTGGTTCAATTTCATGTGTAATTAAAATTTATTTTCTACTTTTACGTGCGCCACCTTTAGGGAGAACATTTAAAAACTTACTTTCTCATAATTTATTGAATATTTCCGTGCATTGCTTAATTTTATATGGGATTTTCTCTCGTATCATATAAAAATTAAATTTATCGCTTATCTGACATAAATAATTAATCATTAAATTGCTTAACTTGGTCTCATAATATCGCGTACTTCACAATGGAACATGATCGATTTAGAATGAATCAAATGTCAGACTGCTCTAAACTTACAGACATTCATATTATCACAATTCATTCATCAATTCACTATTAAGGTTATGTTATAAAAAATTTTACTTAACTTTTTCTTCAAGAAAACTAAAATAAAATGAGAAAAAAACATTAATGGGCAGCTAAACTAACCACAAAGCTAACCACATTAAGCTGAACTCCTTTCATTTTTCACTGATAACAAACTCAAAGATGAAAACATCTATCACCAGCAAGAAATGAAGAACACGTGGCAATTATGTCTTCATTCATCAGATTTTCAATAGAAATGAGACAAAGCAAAATCCACAGACCGAAACAACCTCCACAGTGTCACATTCGTACCGGATGCAGTGAAATAACGATCATTCAAAGCAAAATAATTTACTTCTTCCGACTGCAGGTATTGTGGCTCGCTGATGCATTACATTGTCGCAATGAATCGTTGTTGGCCAAGCGCAATTTTGTTAACAATAATGTAAGAAGTATATAAAAACAGACATATCACCTACATGCCTCTGGACCACAAAAACAGTCCATCTGACCCAATTACGTCACCTGCTCCACGAATCTATGTATGTAAAAACATACTGCAAAACAAAATAACAGAACAGTCCAAAGCAAAATCTCACAGTAATTATACACACATCGGTTTCATACGGCTATAAACTTGTCAATGCTTATCGAAACACCTTAATAAGGACTTATTTGTTGCTGTAAGTTTTCTTAACATTTCATCTTTAGCGGGCGCTTAAATAGATTAAGACGGAGCGATCGATCGAATCAGGAACATGAAAGGTTCGTCGCCTACGTTGAGCTCTTTTGTTTTATTCTCATGCTCACAGTGCAACATCAACCAACGGGGGTCTTTGGTAGGAGTCACCTCTCTGTCATGCTAATGTCGTTAGTTGACCAGACCATTTCTCTATTTCGATATCAGTTAATGGATTTTATGTTAATATATTGTTGAACATGTTTATCGTGTTTTAATTTAAGAAATCTTGACAGCTTTATAGCCCTTCGGTATACCTATGTAGATGTCTTTGCATTAGAGTTCTGGGTATATATGGCGCCAAACACGATCAAATAATTGATGTAAAGAATTCTAATTGTTTTGTGCATTTCTTGTGTGGCATTCTCCAGTAATTTTTTTTGTTGATTTCATTTTCGGTTACGCCCGTCAGCAATATTTACGCTTTTAGGTCAAATATTTCAGAGATAGGTAGATGAATTCTTGTGTCACCCACACCTAAAAAAGGAATACTTTTGATCTTTGTGTAACTTTAGTTAAACTACATTTTAAATTTTTTTTTAATTTATTTGTGAATTGATTATATAGCTGCTCTCTTCCCATTCGAAGAACCAAAATTTATTAATTTATTCACATTAGTAAAATAGTAATCCGTATATCTTTGATTCGAATTGTCAAAAATTAACTAGGCGAATGGACACCGTTAACAGATAATTAAAGTTATACTCATACCTTCTATTACATCCAAATGATTTATGATACGCATAACACATTTGCATTGCAACCCACAAAAATGAATACCTCTAACTCTAAGATCACTAGGGACTACTATATAACACTGAGTGGTACAAATAATGATATTTCCAACTCACTCTACGTATCTCTATTCTGGTAACAGCAAGATTCTCCAAATAGCTTTCTATAGAGGATATATAATTAATAGTTTGTCTGTGGATAAAGGTGGTACTAGTACTACAAATGAGTCTCGATCTCCCGCAAACCCAAAATTAAAATTAAAATTAAATTAAATTAAAATATTAAATACAAGTACAATCGCTTCATCCTATTTTTTAAGGTGAAAAAAAGTTTCCATTCCATCTATGACTGATTCTAAAAATTGTGTTTTCGATTCCAATATGGGTCAAGATTTAAATAAACATTTGCAACAATTGAATAATTCTACACTTTCATCGTTTCTGGTTAATATCAGCTGAAAGCATTTATGGCTTGACAGTCCGGAAAAATTGCGAAATATGGTAGAAAAGGCATTTGACTCGTTAACTCATAGTAAAAGTAGACAGTGCCATCTTTACGCATGGGCCCACTGGGCCCGGGTCCAGATCCCCGCGATCTATGGGGCCCCATATCCCCTGCGATCACTGACTTATAGCAATAGACTGAGCGTATTGTCATTTTCCTATAGGAAAGAATGGCTCAAATTTTATAGTTTTCTCTTTCGCGCTATGGGAGAGTTGGAGCTACCAACACAAAACATCGCTTACTGAACGTTTTCTTATACCATTTGATATTTTTATGTTGGCTGCAGATGCAACCACCACAGGAAGAATAAGGTAAGGATAGTGTTTACCATGCTCCGTATCTCTTGCTCATACGCAGGATTCAGGTAAAAATAACATTTGAAAATTAAAGTTGGGGATTAGTTTAATTTCTTATGAGTGCTTATAAGCGATTAAAATATCATTTGGACACAAGAAAGATATTTTTTTAATTTAATTCGATTTTCAGGTGTAAAATTTCATCTGATTGGTTGAGTTTTACATGTTTTAAACGGTGCTCAAACACAATATATTTTGTGCAACATGAAATAGAACATCGCTCAGTCCATTGTTATAAGTCAGTACCAGAGATAGTAGATCAACAGATGACCAATTCTTCAACCAATAAGACAATCTATTACAAGTTCTTTACAAGGCAACAAATCTTCAGATAAAGTTACGTATAGTGACTGTGTTTGCAGCCCCGCCATTTTTTTAAAGTTCCGGCATTTTTTCATAGTATACTTTCAGTACCCAAACTCAATATAAGGATTTTGATAATCAGCGAAAATTTTTATACTCCTGGTTCATGTTAGGCCTAACTGTCACTGAAGACTTTTTGTCGCTCAACTTTTTGGTCATTGTCGCCGTCCTGTCTCCGCGGGTCAGCTTAATACACACATAGTGAGTAACTGTCACCTCAAAAAATCATGTTTTCTATCACAATTCAGCAAGATAAATTTCGAGGAGGCAGCTGTGATATTTGTCATAATGATATAGAAAATATCACCGAAAGATAGGCTATTGGGTCTTTCCAATTTGAAGCGAAAGGCTACTTAAAGGATAATTTCACTTAATGTTTGATAAATTACAATCCTATCCTGAAAAATTCCTTTGATATTTCCGCAGATTTTGAGACCTGCCAAAACTTAACAAAGTACCGATATACGATCATCAATTGAACCCAAA
Source organism: Dioctria rufipes (assembly GCA_963924295.1). Classification (NCBI taxonomy): domain Eukaryota; kingdom Metazoa; phylum Arthropoda; class Insecta; order Diptera; family Asilidae; genus Dioctria; species Dioctria rufipes. Next base: position 362,291,019 of record OZ002740.1, read on the forward strand.
GAGAGACTTGCTGTATCTCTAAGGTCTATAAAAACTTTCATAGATATTTCTCCCCACATTTTTATCTTCAAATTGTTATCAGAGCATTTTTATTGTATAGTGCCTCATTTTTACTTATTTACGTTTCCCAAAACAAAGGCAGTCAAGTGTCGACAAAATTGTAGCCAGGGCGTGCATATTCATAGAAACGTGAAGCGGTTATAGTTTTGTCAACCAAAATTGCTAGCCGGATGCACCAACCAGTCACCTTGCTGTCACATCACTTCATGCGCACATTTACATTAGACCGTATGGAATTCACGTTGGTGACAAAAATGTTCCGTGACAAAAAGTCTCCAGTTCATAATAGGCCTTAACATACCTTACGCTATTATTCCTGTTGATAGCCCAAAGCATTTTAGAAAATAACTTGTGTTAGGGAGCCCCATATCATAAAGTGTCCAGGGCCCCCACGGGCAGCCATGAGAGTAGACGTCCGGTAAGCGGAAGGTCCCGGCATCAAAAACGGAATGAGGTGGTTGCATTTTTCTCTTGTATTTAACAATTTAATTTAGAAACTCTAAACATAAATGTAAAATTTTCCCATTCCATCGTAAAATAGGAAAATGTTTACAGAAAATTTCATTTACTTTCTTTTTTTCTTTTAAGATGAGCAGCGCTGGTTTCTTAAAATAAGTATAATTGAGTATCATCTGTTTTCTAGTTTAAGATCGGCTATGTCAGGTGACTAAATCGGCCAGTTAGGAGTGGCTTCAACTATCTTTTTTCTTCACAAAAGTGGCTTTATACAACGATTTTGTTTGGAAAGCCTTATGATAACCGTAACAATTCTACTACCACGCTAAGAGAACTGCTTAAGGCTTATAAGAAACGTTACCATAAAAAGTGGAAGTGGCGACAAACCCGAATATTTGCAATATGTAAAAGGGGTTTTGTTTATAATTCACATGGTGTTTATCACACATGTTGTGTTGTATGCGACATTGCATTTACCAACCCTAAGAAGCTGCCTCACAACATATAACTACAGGAAATGTATTTCAATTTTTTATTGATAGCTTTGTGCTTTTGTACACAATGCATAACCACGACCCACGGCTTAAAAGCAACAGATCAAAGCAAAAACTGAAATTATTTCTACAATAAAAAGTCAGGATTTGAAAGGTTCCAGTTGAATTAAACCTTAAATTAAGTTCGGCCTTGGTGGCTCAGTAGTCATGGGCTCGAATTCCAGCACCCATTTACTCATAAAAGTGCCTTGGGATATTGACACCTGTCTCGCAGACTGGAAGGAATGAGTTATAAACAAACTGGCGAAGAAGGGCCATCTACACATTTCTATGATAACTAGAGAGGGATATGCCTTTTACAAAAATAATACTAGACCATCTTTTAGGCGCAACTGAATAAACATTGAGAAAACCGGATGTTGCTTATGCGGGACAATTACAGCGGGAGGTCTAACTGTCAACGACAATGAGATGAAGACTATTAGCCTCACCACTCAAATAGAAGTATAGAAGCGAAATTTTACGACCATGAGATGCTTTTGCTACTGTAACACCAGTTTAGAAAAATCTCTGAGAATAAAACTGAGGTTGAACATCTCCAATGTCACTTTGGGGGTACTTTATGACTATAAAATATAAAAGGTCACCAATGCTATTGTGGAAAACATCGCTCTTAATTATTTAAATACTATCAACCAACTTTTTATGCTTAATCCTACGGGATGAAGTATAAATATTTTTATATTATAATCAAACATGAAAAGGTATCTCTTTAATATTCATAAAATTAGTTAGAAATTTGACGATTTGAAAAAAATTCATGGTACAGTCTATAGCTCCATAACTTCAAAAAACATACTAATTCCAAAGTGGGTAAATAATCTACAATATTTTTCATATCAAGTGCGAACTAGATAATTTTGAAACGGCTTACATATGCTGCAATTCGCTGATGGATGAAGACTCATCCAAAGCCTAAAATAATAAAGAGACAATGTTAGTGCTACAATCCGTAATATCACCATGCTATTTATACTCATTATATTAAATAAGATCGGAAGACTTATAAATTACAATAATTTTTATATCAACATTGCAGATAGAAATACGAGTCAATGAGTCCATAATTTACATTAAAATCCAAGTCAACCAACTGGTTGCAGATTACAAATCTTATGGTCATTAATAATTTACCATAAAAGTACTTGATGGCCAAATAAAGAGACGAATCAGTCGTGCATTAAAAACATTCAAAACGATGTCCTGGAGTCTCATAATTAAATTTTACGGTAGCGAAATGAATTTTCTCTTTAAAAAGTGGGCGGAATGGATATTCTTATATGAATTTCAATTCAAGCTTTCCATAAAGGATCGCTCATCAATGCGATCACCTTTAGATGAAAACTCATAAACATGCGATTAAAAAAAAATTTAATCAAATATCACAATTGCTCTTCGGTATCTTTACATTAATCCACAAAATATATTGACGTGAAAATCCGAAAAGCAATCAACACAACTGCAGATAATTAAATATAAATTTTTGGTGAATGAAGACTAAATTTGAATTTCTTCGATGACTGATTTATTTCTTGCATTAACTTCTTTTAAAATATTGTAAATCGCGTGGATTTAATTGCATTTTAATAATCAGTTACCTCTTGAACCTTGTGGTGTAAATAAATGTTAAGTATCGAGAGAGAAAGATCGAAAGCCCACCTACAGCTATGTAAACATTACCACCCAATTTAAGGTTGTAAAATAAGATTTACGATTAATAAAGATAAGTGTAATGGTAGCAATTATTTGCAATTATCAAATGCAGGAGCGGATACCTGTATACTTAAGAACTAACAAAGTAGAAATGATACGGCTATAAAATGTGCCTATATAGCATTGTGTGCCCACCGACTATTATTAGTTTTTCCAGAATGATTCATAGTAAAACCTTTGCGACATTTCCTTTCATTTATATACGCACTAGCTTTTTAAGAAAACTGACAGATTTAATTTAGTCAGAGACTTTTGAAGCATGAAAATTCAACTAAGAAACAACAAACATGAAAACAACCAATCAGGAGAGGTTACCTGTTACCGATAATTTAAAGTTATTTGTTTATATAATAAACCAAAAAAAAAGAACTACAAAACGATAATAGTCTAGTCATACCATAATGCATATTGTGATGATAGGTTTCTGAAAATTATCATAAATACCTGCTAACTATGTATGCCTAATTAGTATGCATGCCGAGACGAAGATAGGTACTATATTATAACATATATCGTAGCACAGGTATAAAAACTTGCACGGAATCAAGTGGTGCGTTCCTGATCTCGGTTCTCCGTTAATAATTTATTAACAAGATCAACATCTTGATGCCGATCACTGGATGAGTTGTTTAAAAATCATAAACTTGCATTGAGAAAATACTTTACAACTTGGAGTGGAATTTTGTGTCAAGAGTGGATAGAAAATCTTAATTTAGTCGCGTTGTAGTTCGAATGCTGTGAATGACATTTGATTTAACGTAATTTTTTTTTTCTCCGAATAAATGAGGTTTCTTTACAATATGTGGAATGATTACCTCCGCTGATTAATGCAATTCAGTATGTATTAAGCATTTAATTCTATCATCCATCAAAAGATGAAATAACTGCACTGATAGCCTTGATAAAAATTTACTGCTTTTTATAAAGAGGATGATGTTCTTAGAGGAAAACCAATCACACAATGAGAGTTTCAGTTATGGCAACAGTCAATAAAATCAGATTTCAGCAAATGTGATACTCCCTTACCTGTCAGTGCCATGGAAGGTTTAATGAGATATGATGAATGTATTTTGCCAAATATCTGGCGATTGTTACAATTACTTGCAATATGACTAAAAACATATCTTCATAATACGATTGGGTAGATATTAATAAATTTGTTGATTTAAAGATTTTACACAATGAAAACATACATCATTTGTTTCAGAATCTGAATGGACTATTAGTCTTTTGGGCGTTCATCGACAACATGAAATCGAATTACAAAGAGTTCTAGATAATCTAGCGATGCAAAATAGGCGCCTTTATTATAAGTTTGTAGGTCAGTATATAAATTATATACAATAAGGTACCTTTAACTACTATAAATTATTATTATTATTGTATATAGCCCCTCTAGATTTTAATCATCTTAACTATGCCACATTGCATTTGTACTTATTCGTACCTTAAGAATAAAGATTATATTATCAAAGATTCAATTATACAAAGATATTGCAGGCAAATTGTGTAGTTTGGACTCAGTGAAAAATAATGTGGAATCTCCAAGATTCCACCTCTGTTGAGAAATTATTAAAACTTCGCATTGTACATAGCCTCCACTAATCACGAGCATCACAGCATGGACCTGGGGCAGATTCTGTAACTCGGAGAGTTTGGGAGTTTGGGAGATGAGAATTTTCGTTTTCCCCGATTAAAACTCCCTAACTCTCCATTCGCGATTTTCTAACATACTATACTTGGGGAGTTAGGGAAAACGTGAGAAATGTCGTAAGTAATATTGAAGGAGAGTGGGAGAGTCGTAGAGCATTGGGGTTTTTTCTATGGATTTAGGGTCTAGAGTACAAAAATATAGGTGAACAATTTCTGGGAGAGGGTCTTGTGGGGATGGGGGGTCGTACCACCCCCAATTGGGGGTTGTCCAAAATACGTCATGTTTGGTATCAAATTAAAGATGGAGAAGCCGGTAATCGAGGGGTGTACTTTTTTTTCTGACTTTTTACCGCCAAAAGACGGATTTTTTGCACTTGGATCATATACACCCCAGTTCCTATATTTTGCATATATTTTTCCCGTTCTTTGTTTCACTTCCATTAGTACTCTGTTGTGAACATTTTTCTCATGGAAAGTGAATTTCTACCACTTACCAGTTCTTCATAATGATGAGTTGAATATACATATGTCCATTTTTGTACCAAAAAACGGCAATATTTTCATCTTAAGAAGGACTGATTCACTTCTTTTACAGTTATCTGCAAAACTATTTACCTGACTCAAAAACTAAATACATATCTAATTAGGGGATAAAATTTAGATGCGATTTCATTCTACACACAATCTTTAACGTGCATATTTAAAATTTTTATAGCGTCTCTTCTGTACTGGAAGACGACCAAGTTGACAATTTTCGCGTGAATTACAATTTTTAGCGGGTATCTTGAGACACCAAAATCCTTATTTCTCTGTAAGTATTGCAAGGAAGTCCATAATTTGTTTTTGTAAACATAGCCAGGATATGCAGTGAATCCACAACTCAATTTGAAAATCCTAGGTACATTGGTACCTTCACAAAGGACAATAAAAGCAGACAATTGACAATTGAGAAATATTTTTTTTACTTCTCCACAAATAACACAGAGTTTTGCCGAGTGCAATAGAAAGCTTCCGGCCTGATGTATAGAAGGCCTCAATTTTTTCCATGAAATTTATTGGATATTTTTTCTTCAGAATCTGTATGCATTTAGCCGACAACAGGTGTTTGAAGGGCAGCTAATAATTTTTATGAGCGTAGACGCTAGTTAACCAATAAATATTCATTTCTAATTCGAAAATGTTTCGGCAGAATTTTTATTCACTTAGTGGCCGAATGGAGTTATTTTCAGATACAATACTTTCATGTGTGCCGTTGTTTCCGCCAAAAATGCATACAAATTTGTAATGAAATTTCTAAGAAAAAATTGAGGGCTTCCCTAAAGGCTAAAACACAATGTGAGCGATACGACAAAAACGCCATAAAAAAACGCCGAACAAAACGTCTGTGAAAATACAATGGGAGCGTCAAGAACTGTCAATCCCCAAATAAATTTATTCTGTTATTTGTGTTGTAAATTAAAAATAGAAAATTTGCAACAACTAAATTAAAAAAGAATATTAATGATGCATGTGCGGCCGTTTTGGCTAATGAAAATAAAAAACAGAACCCACATAGAAAAAGAGGTGTGCCCAAGAGCTATATAAAACACAGCCGGAATTGGGATTCTATGCGGATGCGTTTTTTTTATTTTTGTATAATACGATGACATTTTACCACCATAAACTTTTCTTCCATTTTTTATTCAACCAGCTTTGATATTTTCCACGGCATTGTTATTGAATGATATTTTTTATGTATCAAGTCATAAATATGATTGCAATGAACGTACCTATAACAATAAATATGAACGCAACCCAAAATCATAATTTTTCCAAACGCACCCTAACGTGCGACAAATTTCAATTTTCATTTAAGTTCGACGACAACTTCGAACGATGTCGTCCGCATTGTATTTTATACCATACACTGCCATATTATTAGAACCCAATTGACAGCGTTTTTTACGGCGTTTTTGTCGTGTCGCTCACATTGTGTTTTAGCCTTAAAGATGGCTTCGCACGGCGCGTGATTTCACGAGCCGCGCCACTCGAGCACGAGCCAAGGCAGGGTCTGGCCGGAGGTGTCGCGAGCTCGTCTGTGCTGTCGCATCCGATTCATTTCGTGCCGATAACTTCAACGGCGCAACGCGAGCGTGCGAGATGTGGCTTGAGCTCGTCTGCACTAAGTGGCTTGGCTTGTGAAACCACGCTTAGTGCGATTCATAGATCTGTATCATTTTCTCGTTGATTTACTCTCACAAAAAAAAATTGCATTTGGCAGCCATATTTATATGAAAAAAGATTTGCTTTTACTTGCAGAAATCAAAGCATTTACTGCACATTTTATTCATAAAAAAAAAGAAGGAAAACATTTAAGATAAAAGCAAAAGCTCTTGCTACAAAGGAAAAAGGTTTCACTTTTTCGAAAATCATAAAAAGTACCATTTGCTTTAAAACTGAAGGATTTGCTGAAAATATGCTTCCAGTTTCGAGAAGCTATTGTAGCAAGTATTAATGATTTCCTGTAGGTTGTAGTGGACGTTACGCTGCGACCACTTTTAGTTATGGTGTACGTTGGGCTGTGGCATATCGTTAAACTGCAATGGTGGTCCTATTTCTAGGGTACTTCTAAAAATAATCCTAAAGGAATAACACATAATACAAATTTCTGTGGTAATTTTATTCGCTTACCTGGGATTTGTGCGACAGTAGGACTTACATTCGCATCCATCGCTTCCTTCATTATCATTTCCCATGGTCGTAACGGAGGATTACGCTTATTACCCGTTTTGTTTTTGTCGGTTTTCTTCTTTAATCTTGCCTTCATATTGCGCACCTTTTTCATTAATCCTTCAGCTGTCCGTATTCTGTGACAGATTTCTCAATAGTCGCTTGTTTCTGCGCTTTTTTCGCGGGGAGTTGAGATTTTCCAATATTTCGGGTAGGTATTGTTTTACCCTTTCGGCAATGAATTTTCATTCAGATGTCTCATCGCCGGTGGCTTATGGCTCTAAATGGTCGTCTGCCAGTTTTTCGTCACTTGCCATCTTCTTTAATCACAAATATTCAAGAATTTTAATACAGCTCACTCAAATGTGAAATCAAAACTCCAGGTAACAGGACAACTTCCAAGGGCATCTATGTAAATAAACGACAGCAAGTTTTAATTTATTCGGCGGCGCACCGTAGCGCGCATGCCTACCTTTTCCTTTTTGTTTTCTTTCTAGGATTTGCTTGCAAAGAAAAGGAAAAGATTATAATAGAAAATAAAGCAAAACCTTTTCCTTCAATCTTCTGCTTGTGAGCTCTACGTTTTACTTTTACCTTTACCTTTGAAGAAAATACTTTATTTTTATAAATACGTCCTATCGCATCTTTTTTGTGGAGAATTAAATTATCTATTTTATTAGTAAAATTGCCAAATGACAAATTATACCCAAAAAAATCGATAAGGACCATTCTTTTTACCGCGTTAAATAGTAAGCCAATTTTTACGAAATTTCAAGACTGTGTCCATAATGAGTTAATTTGAAAATTCAGTAATTTCAAGGAAATGAATAGCTATATAACAAACTGTGGACAAAAATTAGTTCATTTGAAATGTCACTTGATAATTCCAGATTCAAATTGTTGCAAATTAGGAATCTTCGTTTAACAGCTGAAAATACATTTGTCTCTTTCTTCAATATAATGCTGACCTACTTCACGATACCCTGAATAAATCCATACGCTCATGCATACGAATTTTACAGGTATCAACACTTCCTGTTGTCTCTATATTCTAAGTAGTGGACACAGTCCGGCTAGGGTATAGGAATTGTCAAAGCTTTCGCAAATTTCATCGGTAATTTTAATAAACACTGTTATACGAAAACCAGATTGCGCCTGCGACAAATAGTTCTGGGAATTGACATAAGATGCAATTTGATTTTGCATAATCCTTTCCAATATCTTAGTCAAAAATGCGAAAAAACTAATGGGACGAAAATTTCAAGTGAGTAGCAATTTGAGATTTTTTTTATAGGAATAACAGCGGCCAATTTCCAGGATCATAGCTACTATTGTAGCAGTTTTAGCAATGATACAGGGCCCCCGAGATAGAGGGACCCCAACATGCATAAGCACAAAATTGCAAAAAGTTATCCATAAATTAGTAAAATTCAAGAATAAAATTAAGTTAATATAGTCGAAACTCGATTATCCGTGATTCTAATAACCGGAAACTTTATTATCCGGGCTGAATAATATTTCCAACACTTATTAACAGATGTAAATAATAATTGATATATCATTGGAATGCCAACTGTGTTTACTTTTAAATGAATCCTTATATACTGTGTTACAAGACTATAGACGCAACATGCAATAGTGCGGTAGTCCATCTCTGTAGCAATAAAGAGAGAAATGTGTGTTGGAAAAACACATCTGCCTTCTTGTTATCGCTAACACCAAAAAGGGACTTACCGTTAGAATAGTATTATTATTTATTATTATTCATGAAAAGTACACAAGATTTCACAATCTTTTTAGCACAAAAACTTTTGGAAAACTTTTGGGTACATTTTATAAAACTAAATAAAAATATCCTAACTATACAAAAACTAAAATAAAATTAAAAAATTAAATTAAAAATTGATAATTAAAAATTAAAAAGTATGTGTGAAATAATTCGATAGAAAGTTGTGGAAATATGCAAAATGAGCACTGCACTTTTATAAACACACATTTAAATTTATTTAACAATAATGAGACTACACAAAAATTAATAAATAACTTTTATTAATAATCAGTAGTTCTGCCTTTGTTCGCCGCGATATCTAAAAGCCCTTTTAGCATTGATTCCACGAGGAGTCTAAACATTCTAGGGTCAAGGTTATCCAAGCAGCTTCAACGGTATCTTTAAGCTCACTGATGGTGTTAAACTTCCTGGCATCTTTATAAACCGTGCGAACTATCCATCCCTCATATGATTTGCATCAGGAGAACAAATCGGCCAGTCGATAAGGTTGATATCATGTCCCAAGAACCGGCTTTTGTGGAGTTTCTTGTGTGCATCGTACCGTTATCTTATTGATAAATTAAATGATCGACAGGATAGTGTGCAAGATTGGCAGAAATTTTTGTCCGAGAACTTCGCGGTACTGCGGCCTATTCATACGATAGTCAGAAAAGGTCAATTCTACTGACCTCTAAAGGCATCATATGTCCTATGCTATCAATAACACACCTCAAAAATTTCATATTGGAAAATACCGGGGCTCTTTCCGCAGAATTTTCCAATAGCCGCACAAACCATTTCGACCATTAAGGCTAAATATTTTTTGTCAACTGAATAAATTATTTAAAGGTGAAATGACGGTTAACCTAATGGTCCAGATGGTTTGTGCGTGCGGATACTGGAGGGATCTGTGGAAAGGAATCGCAATTTTCAAATATGAAATTTTTGAAGCGTATTATTGATGGCATGGGACACCATTAGAGATCATAGAACTGTAGAATTGATCTGTTCATATATTTCAATAGTCAAAGATTATGAAATATATATTTGTTTTATTTGAATGGAGGTGAGTTGGATCCCTGAAAAAAAATGTCACGGATTCTAAAGACAATCAAAATTTTGTTTGAATTGATTATAAAGATATAGTCAAAATTATGTGAAAAAATAAGGCGGCCCTGATCTTCTAGGTTTCTAAAGCTAAAATTTGTATATTATCAGGGTTAGTAGACATTCAGTCATAGATAACAGAAAACTGCAGCTTTTTTCGACAAAGAACTATTTGTATGTTACCAGAGGAAAATTGGAATTAGTTTTAAATATAATTAAATTCGATCGATGTTCAATATTTTCTTCAGTTTTACAACTTCGTATGTAGACATTTTATTTTTGTTATTTATGTATTTAAAAAAAAACCTGAGTTTGATATAAAACAAAACGTGGTTTTCTTTATATTACGAGCTCGTTCTATTAAGCGGGATTTTCGATTATGCGGGAAAGTCTCGAAACCGGACAACCCGGATAATCTAGTTTTAACTGACTTGATTTAACAAATTTTAAGTTTACTTTATCAATACTGAAACAAATAAATAATTGTTCATAATTTTACATAAACTAAATTGCCAAATTGCCCTAATAAATGAATTATAAAAAACTCCTCAACACATTATTCCGTCTCGGGGAAGTACCATTGAAAACCCCCAAAATTTACAATAATCCCTTATTTGCGTAGATTCATCGAAACATGTGTGTCAAAACTAAAATTAAATATTTAATATATTTATACCGCAAAGAAAAAAGAACATCTCTCAAATTAAAAAAACAATAATGTAAATTAGCTGATTTATTGCTGAGATATATCTATTTGTTTATAAGAGACTCACGCTGAGTCATGGACCGCTGAACTTAAAAAAATATATGTATCTCTTAAGCAAATAGTGTTAGAATACCATTTAAAATCTACAAAAATTACATTTCTGTATCGAAATATAAAATTAAGTAAAAGAAATAAATTGTTTTTTAACTTTCGATCTACTGATATCATTTACACCAAACATGACTCAACTGTTTGTATAAACATCAGCGATTCAAACTAGCACATCGAAGATTGTGCTTTCTGTAAGCATTCATGCATTCTTGCGCATGAGCGTCTTTAAAATTTCTGGGCCTATTGATTTTTTATTGATTAATTTTTCATTCCACGTTTACGGCATGCGTTCATACAATTTCGTGCTAACGTTTTCTCAGTGATTCCTAATCTTATGAACTATTTCTAAGAATTTAGTGCAATTTTTGGATTCGCGATCAAATGTCGATCTTATCCTTTTTCAATTGAGCATCAAATTATTACTGACATTCAAAATGGACTTTCAAGTAAACCAATTACGACTAATTTCTACTATCTTTTTCTTGAATTAACTCTGAAGAGAACTTACTTAATAATTCTATAATGAGAATTGATCATTATCTACAAACATTGACAAAAGCACACATGGGAATTAATCTCTTCTAATTTTCTTTGGTGTAAGTTTACAGGGAACTTATACGCTAGACAGACTGTCTCCATTATGAATCAATTTCAAATTCACTCAATTCAAGGAAATGAAGATGTGATAGACTATGAATGAAAATCATTTCATTTGAAATGTCATTGAGAGTCCCACATTGTGAGTAAAGATCACGACAGGGTTCAGTTACTCAATTAAATGCTATCAAGAAAATTTGCGAGTATTTACTGTAGTTGCAAAGCATTTATACAAAATAAAATCAAAAAGAGAAGAAAAGCTGCAAAGCAAAGAGACTTTATTCATGATCAACTGATTTGATTGCTGTCACTGCTGATTTTATTGGAAAATCTTTCCACTTTCCAATAAAATTCAATTCATTTTAATGACGGCAGGCGGAACTCTTACTGCAATTTCACTAATATGAAGTAAAATTTGCTCAATTTGAAACTGAATCGAAATGTTACACAAGGATCTTTGATGAATGAACCTCATTTGTATTATGCAGTGCATATTCGATCCCATTTAACTAATTAAAAATAGAGTCATTATGAAGACAATCTGTCTAGGATATTATATGTATATACGGGGGTTTAAAAACAAATTAAGGTAAATTATCGAATTATATTGACGTAAAATCATAGGAGACTTACATAAAACTCAAACTCTGAGTTCTTATTCTTTTTATGTCAACTGGGATAAGTCTATCAGAGACTCAATAAAAATACACACCTAAGCTGCTGTTCATGCTAATTCTACATTTAAAAGATTAGAAATTGAATATATTAAGGAAAATTTTTAAAAAGAAAAAAGAAAAACAACATGTTTTTGTATGGCAAACATCTTGGCTAATAAATATCAATACCACTGAGAGAAAATTTCACAAGACGTACAGAAATTCAGAAAATTCATACCTTAACGGCAGAATTATTATTGATAAAAAAAATTGATAAAACAAACGGAAAACTACCCCAATACCATTAGGTGCAAAGATTCTGCTAGTTATGATTCGTCTGAAATTTGTAATATGCTTACTTTATTTTTCGGTGCACTGCGTTTGCCATGTTAAATTGTCTACCTCGAAATAAGAATTTCAGTCATATGAACGACTCCCATAGTGTTTTATGCACTATCCCTTCAATTGCACTAGAAGATGTACTTGATCATATTAATGGGTTTCCAAATGACTTCACAACGCGCTCTGATGGGATCCCTCACACCTTTTTTAAGTCATGCTGCCTTTCTCTGGTAGCTCCGCTGAGAAATATTTTCCAAAAATCGCTCGATAGTGATTGCTTCTCGCAGCTATAGAAAAATTCTTTTATACCAATCCAGAAAAAGGAAGTAAACTTCCAACTATAGAGTTATTATCTTGCATATCCAAATTATTCGAATCTATCATTTACTCTCAACTTTCTTCAAACCAACATGGGTTTATTTCGGGCAGATCTACAACCACGAACTTGTTGGAATTTGTCTCAGATACCATTGGCGGGTTGGCAAATGGCTATCAGGCAGATTGTAATTGTACAGACTCTGGTAAAGCGGTCCGATAAGTTACCGTACTCTGTGATACTCTTTAAAATGGAAAATTATGGGTTTCTTCTAACATTTCTTAAATGGACGGAGTCTTATTTAGATTACAAAACATATGAAATCTTATTTCGACATTCCTTCTTAAGAGTCTTGAAGGCTTCGTCTGGCGTACCTCAACGGAGTCATTTGGGACCGTTGCTGTTTATTCTATTTATTGATGACATGGTCTCTATTGTGAGGCACTGTAAAATCCTGATTTATGCTGACGACATTAAACTTTTCGCCCAGATTAAATCTTCTAACGATTGTGAACAGGTACAGAGTGACCTACACAGATTTTACGATTGGTGCAAAAACAATAACTTGATACTCAACAATATAGACAAATGTGAGGTTATAACTTTCCACAGGAATTAGAAACCAATTACTTACAATTATGGGTTTTCGAATTCCTCGATTCGCCATGTGGTTTCTATCTGTGACTTAGGTGTCCATAGAATTTTATCTGCCACATAAACTATATGGTATCAAAGAATAGTTCTATGTAGGGTTTTATAACACGTTGGTCCCAAGAGCTCTCGAATCCTACGATAACATTGCGTTTGTATACTTGCTTTGTAAGAACACTTCTCGAATACGCTAGCCAGGCCTAGTCTCCTCTTTATGGTACACATATCGACCATATCGAGTCTGTTCAGCGGAACTTCCTACGCTTTGCTCTTAGGCACCTATACCCTGAAATAACTCATTGATTCTTCCACCATATGAGGATCGCTTGACGCTTTTTAAATATGCCTTCTCTTGAAAAACGTCACATGATTGCATCAACTCTTAAACGCGAAAGTTGATTCTCCGTTGTTACTTAACAAAATCTCTTTTCGTGATAGTAGCCACCAAGAAAACTTGAGAAATTAAAATCTTCTTCAGCTATGGCTGATATAATACATACGTACCACTAGCATATTTTTTAATAGTTAAGTTTTTTAATATATACATTTTCATTTTTATTATATTCAAATACATTTTGTTTATGTGAGTGTTTTTGTTTATTTTCCGAGAAAAGGCCTCCTCAGCAATTTTGATACGGGAATGATACGCCACTGTGCCTTTCTATTTTACAGGGACAAGACGAGAGATACACATTCATAATATGTATAATGAATGAGAGAATATAAAGTGCTATTAACTTGACAAAACATGATAAAACATTGTCTGATACCATAGCACTTGACTTGATAGAATTAAAAAATAAGTCTTTCAAGCGACTTCCCATGCATCAACTTCACGAAAATTACATGAAATTTTTAAACAAAATTAAGTTTGGATTAATAAATAATTCAAGGTCATTCAATTATCATTTTACCTGAATTATTTTACTTTGAATTAAGATCTGATAGTATGTTAAAGAACTCATAAATTATTTTAATTATCTCTTTAAAAAAATAGTAAAATTAAGTTCGAAAATGGGACAAATCGAACAACTCCTTCGTAAGGTTGCTATATAAAAATGTCGTTTTTCAATACATAACATATTTAAGAACTGCCTGGGAAACCGTCGTCATAGACATAGAAATTGCAAATACGACGTCAAAAATAGATCAAATCGGACAACGGTATTGCTATATAGTACAAAACTTTGGTTTTTCACTTTATTTAATTTTTATTTTCATCTAAGGTATAATATTATTAATTTTAGATCATAACTATAACTTTTTCTCTTTCCAATAAACCAGAACCATCAAAACGCATAGGCTAATAAATTTCCTAAAGTTAAAGAGCTGGCATAAATATGCAGCTTTAAAATTGACAATTATGCATAAATATCTTGTTGTCCAAAAGAATCATTCAATCAATTAAGAATATCGTAAATTGCTGTGAAATACCAAATGCCGCATGAAATTTGACTCAATGCTAATAACATAGTATACAGAATTCTAGCATTATTTTGTATTCAATTGAGTCGTGAAAAAACTTCTTGTGATTAAATTAAATTAATTAATCGGATTCACAGCTTTATATTGAATATGTATAAAGTTTAGTCAAACATGCGTAATAAATAAATATAAAATTTATCACTTTGCTGAAAATGTCACGCTCATCAGTGCCATCATCAAAATGACATAAAACTAGGGGTCTCTTTATACAAAATCTCTCTGATGGCGATGTAACATAACAAGCATTGAACTACAGTCATAGATCATGATTTTAAGAGAATTTCAAGAGCATATCATATCTATGCAGTCAATTAACATACTTCGGATATATTTTACATTACCTACCAGCTATGAGGAATTAAAAAATTAACAACTTAATTATACCAGTTCTCTTACAGCTCTACCAATACGTGCAATTTTCAAAACCCAACTCCTCCCAATGGACAATTAGCATATCTATCAACTGGCGTAGTGACAGCCAGTTGACAAATAAGACATAAATGAATATGTGCACATAGGGAGATTGAAGGTAGTGTATATTAATTAACGGTCACAATTATCTGTTAACTATCAACTTATTTATACAATTAAGATATTCCTTAATCAATGAGGCTAATAAATTTCCTGCTGCCTAAGTATATATCACAAGGATTGGGGCGAAATAAATTTCGACGATGAGATGGGTGGTCAATTATTTAGCAACATTTCTATGAGAAGAAATAATATTTTTAAATATAAAATACATTATTAAATGATTAAGTTACGAAGGAGTGAGATGATCAAAGTGTTTGTGACCTAAGGATGAGTCAAAAAGAAAAAACCAACACAGTTTATTATGATGTTATTTAGATACACAATTGTATAAATACAGTTACTTTATTATTGGCATGTACAATGTATAAGATGTGTGTATATGGGTTCGAGACTTTTCCATTAATGAAAAGTTAACTTAACGGGAGAATTGAACAATATCAAGATGACTTACTGATTACTTAGAGTACAAAAATATAAATTAACGTATCAAGGTTCAAATCTCAATCACCGGAGGCCGATTTTTTATTTTTCCAATTTCCACAACATGGAAGCTTATCTGGAAGGCCTTACACAATATTTAATCTCATACCAGCAATTAAAAGTCATAAGAAAGATTCAAAAAGATGGACAAATAATGGCAGATGTCAAAAAGTTTGAATAGTACCTTTTAATTTCAGTTTCCGCCATTTAAAGTTTTTGCAAATTTTTTTACAAAATTCGTTAAATTTTTCAGGTACTTATTTTCACAATGAGAATTATATTATTAAAATTTCTTTTTTAAATCTTCTTCACACAATTACATAATTTTTCTGTGCTTTTTGCTGCTATTATCTGAAATAAATTATTTTTCGCGCGGATTCCTCCAAAATTTAATAAAATCTTCCAATTTGACAGAAATCAAAATCTTTTAAATATGATTTGCTCGGTTGTCTTGAAGACCGCTCTTCGCCTAAAATTGAAATGTTTTTGAACCAGGAACATAAAATTCTTATGGGAATTAATGATTTCATTAATGTGAGGTTGCTACTTAAGTTTGTAGGTTAAGTTATTTCCTTCAAATTTCCTGGATATTTTATTTTCCATTTCTTTGATACTTTTATATGTTTTGACAGCTTTGACAAGAAAGAAAAATAAGTGCCTTAGTTTTTAACGATATGGTCAGAAAACTCATTTCGTTCACACTTTTGTCACAACTGACTAGTGGTCATGTTTCGTCTATAGAGGCTATTTCCAATGATGCTTAACATCTCGAATCATTCGATTTGTTTTAATTACACAACATAAGAAATTCATTCCTACCAATTCGCAAGGGTCTTATTAAACTTAGAAGGTGTTACTAAGCTGATGATTGCTGACAATGGTTCTATAAATTAATTCTACATTTAGATTAAAGACATTATTAAAAAAACTATCAAGGCCTATGGTCATATAAGCTGTGTTCTTTTGTGTACCTTATTCTAGAACTCCTATATACTCTATATACTGGAGGGAACAAATTATTCTGTTGATTAAAGTGAACTATTTGTACTGTTCGCTTTATTTAAATCTTTCAGAACAAAAAATACACAAGAGAACGCCTCATACATTTTCATAGAAGATTTATAAATGAAGCGAACAGTACAAATAGTACGCTTCAATCGACAGAGCAATTTGTTCTCTCCAGTATACGGGAATTCTAGAACAAGGTACATAAAAACACAGCTTATGAAAATGTGTGAGGCGTTCTTTGGTGTATTATTTTTTTCTGCTCTGTTCTGCGAACACAAAAGAATACAACTATAGTTGCGATACTGGAAGGCCTATGTGCTACTATTATATGACATATATGTATACCTATTTATAAACGCATTCATAGAAATATCCGTCATGCTTTCATAGAAATACAAGACACCAAAAATTTATCTTTAAATTGCACTGTAGTCCAGTCAGTGATAATTAAAAAATCAATAAGAGACAAATGCACCATTTGCTGCACGGGAGCTATATATGAAAACGGATATGTAGAGTCAACAATAGACTTCACAAAGAAAAAGTACTACCTACGTTGAGTCAGAATCGCAGGAATAAACAGTAACTATAGTTTATTCGTAACATCAGTAACAAAAAGTGTTAATCCGCATGCACCGCCAGTAGAAGCCCGTCAATCTTGACGGGAGATCTACTTTTTCGGGATGTGGAGAAGGGCTTAGGCCATGTCTCCGTGATATTGAGAATGTTTAGCCACATGTCTTTAAGGATAACACAAATCTTATCATATTTGGTAAGAAGGGTAAAACAATTGATCATTTAAACGGCTGATATTGAATATGTTACATCTGGTAGCAAGATTAGCACCCAGAATTGGGCTGTTATACACCGCACAAGGCACGAACACCAAAGTTACTCATTCATAATAGAAAAGATCTGGAAAATATTGAGGAGTAGCAATGATATTTTTTTTATCTTAAGATTATTATAGAATAGAGTATTATAGAAATATGAAAACATTAGAGGACTTAGTACCCAACGCCATTACCTTATGAAGATTCTAAATTATCAAAACCACCAGCGTCAACACTATCACGTCTAGCATCAGCCCAGTAACATACACCAATATAACTCTCAAAAGTTTTAATTATATTGCAAGTGAAATGTAACTGGGAAGTTATCTTACTTAGAAATCTATCTTGATATCACGATTTCGCCACTCCTAAGCTACCATCCCACATCGTCGACAGAGCAACCCAAGATTGCTCACACCCAACTGCACTAAGTTCAGTCAATCTTACTGGTTTTGCCAATACAACCATTTAGAACATGATTAGAATCCCATTTTAAACACCTTTAGGTCATGCTTTACTTACAATGGTTACAAAGGTCATACATTCAATACAGATACATTTGAAGCCTTCTAGCTTTGATAGAGCGCTATATGCTTTAATACGAAACAAAGTACATCCAGATGACACCATCTACACACATTACATCCAATTAAAACATTTATTGCTAGTCGAATTGTTGCTGAACCTTTTCGATGTCATTAATGAAACTGCCTGATACTCCAAATGGTATAACCAGGTACGGAAAAATATTCAGATAATTCAAAGATTTACTCCGGATACTGAACATCCACATAAGGAACGCTTTCGTTAACCAAGTACCACACTTTACTAACGGAGTCAGAATTACAATTTCAATATTGATGTACTGATATTACAATTATGTTAATTGCAATATAAAATTTCAAAGACACACTAATGGCCAGTTTCATAGTCTGAGTTTAAACCAAATATTTAGTTTAAATGGGTTTCATAATTTGGTTTAAACCCCGATTTAAACTGCAATCCCTCGGTTTAAACTCATGATAAAAGTATTTGAAATGTACATATGACATTTTATTTTAACAGTAGCATTGTTTGTTTGGATCAAGAAAATAATTCAGATTTAGAAATTTTTAACGATGAAGAAGCCTTTTTGAGTAAAATTCAAAACTCTGTCGAGGACCGAGAGTAATTAAAAATCAGCCAAATAATTTTAATGAGTGGGACGACGTTGATTTTTATGCTAGATTCCGTTTAAATAAAGAACTTTGTCACTTTGTCTTCGAATCTAATTTTGTCCGTTTTCTTACTCTTTACTATTATGCCTTTATTTATGCACTAGAGAAACCAATAGCTCAACTACACTTCTACTAAAATTTTCATTTTTTGGATGGTGGCATATTTAAAATTAGTCAATATAACTTAATATTTTTTATTTTCTGGTCTGTTTACATTTTATAATTGACAGATTGATTGATAGAAAAATTGCTTCACAATGGCGGCGATAACTAATTTAGTTCACAATTTAATCAGTACTAACAACGTTACTAAAAGATTGCACTGTGAAATCCGATTTGGTTTAAACTACATTTGAACTTGGAGGATGGTTTAAACTCGACTTTGAAACGATATTGAGAAATTAATTCGAGAGCTTATACTTGATTTATCATTTGATGTGTCATTTAGTTTGTCATTTGACTTAAGAAAGTTCTGCGCGAGCAAATACATATTATGCAATTATTTGTATATAGGAGAAATGAAAACGAAACAGACACTTCTAGTTTAGCGCAAATTACAATATTGAAGTTACAGATCTGTCTCCGGTATAAGTCAGGTTTAATGTATCTCCAGCACTCTGCAGAATATAGGAACGCCGCGTTGGCTACAAAACACGCACCTGGATTATGATGAATTACAAAACTATGATGAATTACAAAACTGTATGTATTGCCTCCAACAAGCACACAAACGAACAACAAGATACCCTGACGATACCTTAGTACATAGTATCAAACCACGTTGCTGATTAATATCTAAAATTCCCTAATCTCCCGAGGACTGTCGATAAATAGTAACGAACACAACACAAATTAATAGAAACAAAGAAAAAGCTAGAATTGGTATAAAACCAATTCTTATGATACTCAAGATAAACGTCCGTATACAGGGTGTTTCCGTCTAGGAGATCAATAGAGCAGAAGGTGATAGTACTCACCTAGATGAACAAAATATTGTATGGCAGAGGGGGGCTATATCAACATACAGGGTGATTAAGAAAAAAGAAACAACTTGTATCTTTAAAATTACAGGACGTATGGTCACAGATAAAAGCTCAGCGCAGAATTTCATGACCCCTTCCAATGACTGCTCAGTAAGCCCCGTACTTCTCTCTTTTGAGGAGTTATTGTGGTTTAAACTAAAAATTGTGGATTTTCTTACCTCATTTTTTTTTTTTTTTTTTTATAAATAGATAGTTAACATAACTTTTTTTACTGTAAACTTGTAGACTCTCCTTTTTAATTTGACGTAGCACTCTATGTGCTACTTGCAACCTATTCAGGATTAGAGGATTATTTAAAAAAATTAAAATTTTCAGTCACTAAGGAATCAAATTGAAAATAGGTTTGAGAAATAGCTTTGAGATTAGGTTAAGAGCTAATAACTCTTTAATGATTGCAGATAGCACATAGGGTGTAGCAGGTCAAATTAAAGAGGAGGAGCTATGTTAACGAACTTTTTGCAAACAAAAATAGAGGTCAAAGTAAAAAAACGTAAGAAAATTCGAAATTTTTAGTTTAGACCTCCAGAACTCCTAAGGGTAGAGGAGTACGAGGCTAGTTGGGCAGTGGTTGGCAAGGCCATGAAGTTTTGCATACAATGAGCTCTTACTTGCGACCGTACGACTTGTGAAAAACTAGCTTTTTTTTTAAATTGTATGCAGCGGGCGGGGAGTTAGCTCGCTGCATACAATTTTTTGTTCGGCTAGGTAAGTAATATTACCTCCTGCTCTATTAACTACCTCCTAGACGGGAACACCCTGTATATACATAATTACATATAGGGTAACGACCTATTATCGGCCATCACTAGTTCTCGGTCAATATAGCAAACACTCCAAAATAAAGCCATCTACTTACATAAAATGTCTCAATAAAAAAACTGATTTGTTGTCTAAGTATTACAAAAGGTTTGGCAATATATTGCGCACTCCTGACAGTATAGTTTTAATCGAATTTCAAGTCTGTCCTTTGCGCGAAAGTAAGTTTATCGTCTTAATTAATTATGCTTAAGTGATGCGTGACTTTTATTGAATGTAAGTAGCATTTTATTTGGAAAATAAGTTATTCAAATATCTGTAATAATAAATTGGCCGAAAAGTAACCAAAAATTACGTAGTAATAGCAAAATTTTTCTGGCTGGTTTCTGCAACAGTTTTCTGTTGAATTTTTAATAACCAACCACAGATGGCCGAATTATAGATTTCATGTAGTAGATACCGGCCAATAATTTAAAGAATGATAGTGACTTAATAATACAATTATTTTGAATAATTTTTTAGAAAATCAGAATTATATTTCATTAATAAACTAAATTAATATATATATATATATATATGTATTAAGTTAATATTATTATAAAATCATTTGGAAACGATTTATTTCATACTCATTTAAATAAATCAACTCGATAGCAAAACATTAAATTATTTTTTAATTAAATAAACTCAAAGCTATTGTAGTAATTTACACAATCATTTAATTCATAAAAGAAAATATAAAATAAATGCTTAATGGAGTTGCATCGACATTTTACAAATGAATTAAATTTGCGGCATGTATTTGCATTATATTTCGTAGTTGGAATGCAGTTGTTAGATTATTTGTTTTTCTTTTAACAGGATGTGCTCAAAATCAAGACCCTACACAGAAGATAACCTAAAAGTAGCTTCAGATAGCATTCGAATAGAGGGAAATTCAATGGGGGAAGCTAGCAGAAAGCTCAGAGTGCCAAGAACTACACTACAGGAATACAAGATAAGCTAAGTGGAAAATTTATACTGTGCTTACTTCTTTAGAAGAAGAAAAAGTACTTAAATGGTGTGTTAAATTGACCAAATGTGGTTTTCCCATTAAGATAGAAGACCTTCTGAAGCACAGCACAGATTCAAGGACGATGGCCGGAAAACACCCTTTAAGGATACATGATCTTGCAGAGCATGGGTCGAGTTATTTTAAAAAACACAACCCGAAATTGTGCAACGTGTTCCGGAAGGCATCACCAAGGGAATGGCTGTGAGGCTGCAGAGGCTTCAATGAACCATGATATAGTTCAAGCAATTGAAAGATTTTATTTAACTAACCGATACTGAAAACATAATAAATGATCCCAATAGAATTATAAATGGGGATGAAATCGGGTTTACCTTATGTGTAAAAACTGTATGGGTATTACTTTAAAAGGATACCAGAGGTATACGAAATCAAATAAGAGTATAAAAAAGACACGATTAAAGTGATGTTTAGCTTCAACGCAAGCAGAGTGGTCATTATATCTTGCGTAGTTTTCCCTTACGTGCGCCGACCAAAAGATTTGATTAACAGTGATCGGTGTAATTGCTATCTTGGATTGTACGATTCTGGATGGATCTTTTTTGAGTATAACATGTTTCACCAAAGAACACTTTACTGTTATAAAAAGATCAATTACAAAAACGAAGTGTTAATTGGTACTTTTACCGTGTGAGAGTTTTACTATTTAAATGGTTTTTCGCATCTAATTCTTCTGGCCGTAAAAATGATTATAACCAATTTCGTAGGATTTTATAAAAAACCTCAATTATATGCCCGGCTTAGTCCATTTTTATACCTTAGATGAAATCATAGGGTATACTAAGTTTGTCAGCTATAACTTTTAAATAAATAAATAACTTTTAAAATCATGCGCGGATGTCTAATCCATTTAGGTCGACTATGCGTTACAAACGGAATGACAAACTTATTATACCCTATGATTTCATCATCTAGGGCAGGGGTAATCAACTTTTTTATACACCGCCCACTTTTGTATTAAATTTTCTTACCGCCCACCGATTCCGCAATTTAATTTAGCGCAACTGCAAAGTACTCTTACTATTTGAGTGGAGTGATGCTTGCTGCTCAGCTTGAAAAATTTAAAATTTTTATGGTTCCTGCTTATGGCACGATTATAATTCTATAATCTCACACGCTGCAAGGTTGCCTTGACCGAGATTGATGTTGTATTTCAACTTGATGGTTACCTGCAGAAACATGATGCTTGCTGCGAAGATGATTGCGTTATGCGATAGGCCTCACTACCCTGTGAACTCTGCCAACTTTTGCAAATACGAATTTTGACATCTGTTAATTGGGCTGTTGGATAGAAAATGCCAGTTATAGGTATTTTGCAATAAATTTGGCTGAATTTATGTTTACTTTAGCATCTTTATGTCAGAGCAGCGTAGCAGTAGAAATAGTTTATCAATGCTTAATGAAATAAAAAAAAAAGAAACTACTTAGATCTAAGTACTGTGGAACGACTTATATTCTGTACCTACTTACAATATAATATACAGGGTGTCCCGTATGTGGTTTGGCACCCGAAAGCTATGGATAGGTCATGCTTAGACAAGCAAAAAATTGTATGAGGGGAGGGCGGGTCTTAACGGTTTCCGAGATAATGCGACTTTAACATATGTGGATTAGTTTTTATAGATCACCATGTAACTTCTGAACGTTACATCCTGTATGGAACTTTGGTTCAACCCTTACCTCCATAATCCGTTTTGTCTCCAAGTTGGAAAGGATCAAAGTCGAAAAATGGAAATGTTTACCAATTTTTTCATTTTGAGGTTAAGATTTTAGGGAATTAACGTAATGACTATACCATTTTTATACCCAATGAAGATTACCTGAAGTGTTGCCTTTCGTTTAGTATACCACACGTTGTACCTACCTGTTACCAAACTTGAAATAATCACTTTTATTGCCCAACCTCAGTATGCTTTTGTGACGATTTCGTCAGATGCAGTTGTTATGTACAAAGAGGAACATGTAAGAATGATATAACAAGGATAACGCCGAGTAATTATGAAAAATAAGGTAATTAAGAAGATGTTTAATTAAAATGTTAAATAATTTATTTAATATTACATACATATTAATTCCTTTTTGCTATTTTAATAAATGTTCGATATGTCCTCCTTGCTACATGATGCTATATCGCAGTCTCCGTCGTATCTCATAATAGCGATTTGCTCCAAATTTACCCTAAGTGTATCACAATCATTTCTATACTACTGAAGTCTGAAGTTATTCTTCTTTCTATAACGGTATGTAGATATATTATAGAATACAAGATTTTCCTAATACATAGAAGCGATGCTGTAATTAGCTTTGCATGTGATTCCTATGATTTTTTGATTCCGGCTTTTTTTCACTCTCTTCACCCCCATAAACACCATGTAAACTCAGGCGACTTCACAATTTAAATGTAAAAAACTTATTTCTCTTACCGTGCTCTTTACAAGAGTTTTGGATTGAAGGATGGTTTGAATAAGGGTCTCGCGGGGTCGGGGGGGGGGGGGGTACCTCTAGAAGTAAGCCACGATAAGACCCATTGTTCACTACATGCAAAAGTGTTAAATAAGATCTCCACATTCAAATAAATCAACGCCAATGTATAGTACACTCAAAATTATCAAACTCATAATAAAGTAAATGGTTGACAAAAACTGCAGCAAAATCCAAAAAACCAAATTCAAATCGAATATGAAAAATTGGGAGCACCGTAATGATATAAGTGCGCCTAATTCTATATCGCAAATCACTGATCAGAAATGCCATTAAAAAGAAAGCAGATATTAGCTGAACTTAGCCTCAGCTACTGTATGTAAACTAACTTAAAGAAAATTAAAACTAAAAACATTCTCCTTTTGTACTTGTGCAACATAATTTAGCCAATTGAAATGAAGAAACCTTTTCCAAGCTGTCTATTTTGTGGCTACTTTTTTTACGCCTTCCTATGTTTTTTTTTCTTTTGTAATATTTTTTTTTTAAATCTTGTACTTATATTTACCATTCCGATTATTGGGTCATTGACATTCATGTAAAAAAAGTGTCTTTTTCTCTTTTTGTAGTTGGAACAAATGCAAAATTCATAACCGTAATCGAGTTATAAATAACACAATTAGTAAATAAATGATAAACAGCTCTCAGCTTTCGCTGATATAAAAAAAAAACACTTGTGAGTGCGATCTGTAAACACGAAACGAACCACTGTTGTTGCACTGTAGAAGTCGAAACTCGAGCTTAGGTTGTCTTTATCTCGAAATACACAAGGTCACAAGTGCTGCTCAATAATAATTTGTATCGGGACGGAAAATAATTATGATCATTATATAATAACGATAAAAAGCATGAGTGGCCCATTAAGAGATTTCATTCAGGTTAATAACAATCAGTTTCCCGTCGTGAAACATTCGTAATTATTTCGAACGGATGCAGTTTAACTGCGGAACTTTGTTGGACCCCCAACTGTTGAATTATGAGATATGGATGAACCATGGCCTAGCTGTGTAGGCTGAAAATCTGATATCATCTATCAAAAAGAGTAAATTATGTGAATGATGTTCAGATGCGTAAATTATTTTTATCATACTATGACGATTTATTCTATGTAGATACTTAGGTAATAATGCTTCCACAAAACCACAAATTATGTCTCCCTATATGTAGCCTATTTTGGACATACATAATTAAAATTCCACGAATAATTATCGTTTCGGGCACTAATTAATAAGTTTGAAATTGTGAAACACTTCCCACATCCACAGCCCCAAAAAGAAAAGTGTGATGTAATCAATTACTTCAAAATATTAAGACAATCTCAATTGGCTTCGATTATCTACAACAACTCGAAAAGAAAAAAAACCATCTGAGTTCGCTTGAGGACAGCAATTTTAATTTCTTTTCACATTTTTGTTTTGATCTTACCAAAATGAATTTTACAAAAAAAAAAAATTAATTATGTTAATCACACAGTGCGGAATCTATTGTGATGATGGTGGCGTAGAATTCATCTCTGTATATTATTATTATAGGACTATTTTGGGCCCACACACTTTTAAAAGTTATTTTTACTCTTCTGGCTATTTGGCTACCTAATAAAAGCCATATTTGGCAATATATCCATTAAGTTGTCAACAGAACTCTTAAATCGCTTGTTCCTCTAACTGATGCTTCTTTTCACTATCTTCATCTTAACAACCGCACAAAGCTTGAACGGAATGTTCAATTAGCGGAAGTTTTAAAAGAAGAATACATGAGCCTCAGCCGCACTTCTTCAATACCTACATGTTATATTTTTGACATTGGCAAGATTTAAGCCTGGCGTATATTTTACATTTTACGTGATCAGAATGAAATGAATCCAATATCAATGAATTTTGTCGCCGAAGAGCCAATTGCCTTGTTTCAAGTCACCCAGAAGTAGAATTCATTCATTATTAACATTATTTCTATGCAGATTAAAGTTTGAGCTAAAAGTAACAAAGTCAAAGCACGAGTGCACGTTTGTGATCGGGTACATTTATCTTAATTGATAACTTTTTTGTAGTATTTTTCTATGGGAAACTAACTAACTTCTTACTGTGGCTAACACGGGGGACAATATTGCAGTGTGCACTAAACCACAAGTATGTCTCTATATACTGAGAAACAAATCTGTATACATACACTCGATGTACACTCAAGTATGTAGAACATTTTAACTCAATATTGAAATTGCGAAAAATCTCGCGATATAAAGAGTTTATTGCAATCTCACTCTAGTTATAAACCATAATCATTTAATACACGAATCTTTTAGAATCGAATTTTGTACTGCAATGTTGGCTACAATATTTTCTGACATTTAATATTTGACACTTGTCAAGTTGAAGTATTTATTTCGTTTTTGTTTTCCTATATACAAGTAATTTTACAATATTTGCTCGCATTTTGTACGTGCGTGGAACTTTCTTAAGTCAAATGACAAATTAAATGACAAATCAAGTGATAAATCAAATGTAAGTTCTCGAATTAATTCTCAGTATCGTAAACCGCAGATGTGTCTCTGAAATTCTATTATTGCAATATAACATTATTGCAATATCAATATCTCAATTTGAAATCACAAATTACATATGTTAGGAAATCTCTCCGTATATTGCTGATGAGCGTGTTCTATTTTAGTTATTTCCTCTACTTCCGACTGCCACTTTGTGAGCTTGAAGAAGAGTTCTAGTCAGTTATGTTAGGATTCTGCCGCTTCTTTGGCAACATATCAACGATCTCATGAGTAGAGTAATGTCTTCTTATTAACACAAATACAGGGGATACACTATGATGTAAAGCACAGCATGACAGGAAGAAGGTAGGGAAGGAATTATGTGCGCGTACGTGGCTTACAGCGCGAGTAATGCGTGCAGGAATCAAACTAGCTTGATAACTTTCTTTTGGGCAGTACTGATCTAATGACGTTAAGGTGACTAAGTTCGCAACTAAGCCAGTTTAAGGGCAGGGTAAGGTATTAAACATTTTTTTTTTGCTTTTTTTTTTTATATTTTTAACTGAATGCATAATATCTCAAAAATATTGTGTCAAAATTTCAAGTCGATTGGAGCAAAATTGACGAAATTGTGAGTATTTTTATACCTGACGGATTTTTATACCTACCCGACCCGAGCGTGCTATTGTAACCTGGCGCTCTCTATGCAATACCCGATCTTACCCTCCAGTTTTATTTCTAGAAATTTCAACACAAGTACAAACGTGCTTATACCTGTACTGTATATTTTGTCAGTGAAGAGTATAAAATTGAGTCTAGCAGTGAATGTTCTATCGAGCAGACGTTCACGCGCGTTTTTATACCAGATTTTTTAGTGTTCGAAACTTTAAAGCGATTTCCCCACAACTCACGTTTTCAAAGTCGGTGCCCCTCATAACTGCAAAACTACTGCACCGATCCTTTTGAAATTTTGAACACTATTTCTGTATATAATTTACGAGGTAACGCTGGAGAGTTTTTTTTTCAAATTTGTTAATAATTTTTATTTTACAATAACAAATTAGACGATTTTTTCGCAAAAAATCGCGTTTTTCCCTTCAAAGTGTTCCAAAAAAGTGAAAAACTGAAATTTCGAAAAACCCTCCCAGCGTTACCTGGAGAAAACTATTATCTAACGAATGAACTTTGATTTTTTGATTTCAAATGATCCAGCACCAAGTTATGAGGGGCACCGCAATTCTACTTTTTTTCGAGACACGTCCGAACAATTGCTGCCATTGCCGTATTTTTAAATATTTCTTCGTGAAAATTTTATACAATATTCTTCGAATGTCATACTTTAATGTACCATTAATTTTAATAATGAGATTTTAACTGTGTCGTCACAAAAAATTCACAAAAACATGCCTTTTTTTGTACGAATTAACCTTACCCTGCCCTTAAGGTTCACAGGCGCATCGGAGTTAAGTACCAGCGAAGCCATGGGAGGCTGGGGAAGACATGAAGTCGATCATTACCACCTTATCGTCACGGGATATTCTGAGTGATGTATAGTCCCTTCAGAACTGAATGTATTTTTTGTTTTTGCTTTAGGCACGAACTTTTTTGCTGATGGTGCGTGGTAGCACAGGTTTCCTTTTTGTTCACCCACCGCACACCCTTCGCACTTAGTCGATATCCTAACGTGCCAGCCTGAGAACAATACTACCACTGAGTGAGCTATCAGCTTCGGCTGATAGACTGGACTGCCCGCTCATCACCACTCACTCTCATCTACATAGTACTATAACATACTATGGACACACTGCAGTTTTTACATTGTTCATTTTGGCTTATTATACCCTAGATGAAATTTATAGGGTATACTAAGTTTGTCATTCCGTTTGTAACACCTAGAAATAATGATCATAGAGCAAAATGGATTGGACACGCACGCATAATATTAAAAGTAATTTTGATTTTTGCATGTCCATCCGTCTATCTGTCCGTCCGTCCGTCATTCTGTGCGCACGATAACTCGAGAACGCGTATACTTAGAGAGCGGAAATTTTGTACACAGACTTAAAAAAAAAAGTAAAATTAAGTTCGAAAATGAGACAAATCGGGCAACTCCTTCGTGGGGTTGCCATACAAAAATTTCGTTTTCCACTATATATTTGGACACTGCCTGAGAACGCGTCGACGTAGAGAGCTGTTTCCATTGTACTAGCAAAAAAAAATTTCAAAAATTGACTAAATCGGGCAACTCATTCTTGGTGTTGCCATATAAAAATTTAGGTTTTTTACGTATACTTTGCAAACGATCAGTCCAAGAGATTTTTATTGTACTAAAAACTTCTTCAGAATACGAAATCCTATATGGTTATAATCATTTTTTCTGTGCGACAAACCGTTCTAGAAATATATGCGAAAAACCACTTCAAATATTCAACTTGCATAGATCGGTAACCTTACGAAATTTTATACAGGCATTCATCTAGGGTATCATAAGAATTGGTGCTAGACCAATTCTAGCTTTTTTACTTGTTTTTTCAAGTATTTTATACTTATAAGGAAGCGAGATTAAGCTGAAGTCGAAATCAAGTTCTTTGGACGTTGATTAGTGGACTCGGACGCGTACCTCAAGTAGGAATTTAGATATTTCTGTATATTTATTTGCGAAGCTTTATTTCTAGGCATATAAAATTTTCCGAAAGTTTAAATTTCAAAATCGAAACGTTGACGATACAAAGGGCCCATATTTGAATAGAGTTTAGCCCCTTAGATGGTGAGAATGTTTTTAATCAATCTTAGAACGGAGATGCAGATATTCATTTCCCCCATACATTTCATTTCCTCTAAAGTTTGCTTATAACATTTTGTTCTAGTTTCGTACCGATTCTCACATTTGTTTCTCTAATAGTAATTAATATGAGGAGGGCATTAGTAATGGCTTCAAAATTAAATTTCAATCATTTTCAGTAGTTTCCCGTTTAGCTTATTACTGAAGTTCAACTGTTACAAGACACTTTTGAAATATGATCAGCTGTCTATTCTTCCGCATTTTAATTAATTAAAAATGTTAAGTTGTGGGAAACTCAATACCCGCTTTAATCGTCAGGCACATATTATTGGTTTAAGTAATTAATTCGAAGTGAGTTTCGTAATTTAATGCTCGGTTTGAGTTTCCATTCAACTGCAAAAAATTTTTTATTTATCGGAAAACTTTTAGTTTACTTCGCACTTATCGTGTTAAGCATTTGAAGCATTTTGCCTGTTTCTTTGTATTATAAAAATCTAAATAAGTGACATCATAGTCTATATTTACTGTGAATTGTTTGAATTGACATTAGTAATAACGTATAAGTCAATGGTCATCTACTGTGTGGGTAAGATAACATGCATGTGGATGCACCGGGATTGATAAAAAGATTACCTTCACCTTATCCTTTTCGTATATTCAGGTGGCATAAGAAAGAAGCTTCTCTAAGCTTATGAAACTCTCTGAAACAACATATACTCCTGTCCATAGTGTGCTTACTGAGAATTAGAAGTATCTCCATGATGGTATAATGATGGTATGGGGTCCATAGCTTCCCCAAAGGTACACTTGGAGGAGAATTATTTTAATAACAACCGAAAGATCATGTTTTGAACTAAAAGTTGTCATTCTCAGAGAAGGTCCGAATGAGAACTACTGTTTCCCGCAATAAGTTACTAATTTATGTACATAGTTGGACAATTATGGACGGTCATGATTATTGAATTTATATAATAGATAATACTTTTACTCATTATTTTATGAACTAGCATCCGAGCCGCACCAACGACCATGGACCACCAATTGTCGTGGCATTCTGCTGAGAGAATATTATTCACCATAATATGCCATATTTTAAAGCCAGTGTAGATCTAGACTCTAAAAATTTGATGAATATTATTATTATTACCTTTATCTATATATACAGGGTGTTTCAGAAGTGGTAGATAATAATGAAGGATGTGATAGGTCATGTAAAGAAATGAAAAAGAATTGTATGACAGGGGTATATTCTCAACCCTTTCCGAGATAATCGAGATTAAAGGACTAAGGGTACGTGAAACGTAGGTTTGTACTTAAACAGTTATATCTCCTAAACGACAAACAGTAGAAAGATGGTCGAGGTTCGTGCTGGGCGATGTTCATTGATGTTTTCAAAACATCAATGTTTGGGCTTTCGATGTTCGATATTTTTACATCGATGTCGACGCACTAAAACATCGACGTACATCGATGTTATCCTTTCGATGTTAGGGAATTATATTCTTCTTACCGCAAAGGAATAAATGCATACTGTAAAAAGCAAATAAAATTCCAAAAAATTATCTAGATTTAAAAAAAAAATATTTATATTGCAATAAAATTATTGTGGTAAAACGGAAAGAGAAGTAGTCAAGTGATTGTTCATTTCATTTTCAAAGCATCGTTACAATTGATCATCATTAGTTTTTAGAATGATTTGGGCTGGGGGCAGAAAACATTGTTCGGTAGAACGAGTCACAATTCTTTTAAATAGTTGGGAGGAAACAATCAGAGTGACCTTGCATCACACTCCTGTCACTGACTGAATGGAGACCAACGAAGTTAGGCCACAGGAGAGCGATACAGGTTTGCCTATTATTTTAGTTAAAGCGGCCAATACAAGGCGAAAATGCTGTCCAACTTGGTGTGCCACACATGAAAGCTTTTTCTCCACACACTGTCAAACATGCTGCCCAACATTAGGATAGGAACACATTTCAGGAGCTGCTAGAATTTCTTCAATAGACTTCACTCAAGAATGACGAATGCATGACAAACATCACCCTACACGGTTCAATATGTTGTCAAACACGTAGCCCCGCCACTCAAAATCAAACTAATTTGATTTTTATGCAACCGCTTGACATATGTGTCACACAACAAACAGGCCCACACACGGTCAAATCTGCGTGACAACATCGTTGTCCTACGCGTGTTAGCAAACAAGCGTGACCGTGTATGGGCCCCTTCAGGATCAACAAAGATCAATTTATCTGCTAATTACATCCGCTTGGTGATTGAAAAAACAACAGAGGCATCGGAAGAAAGTTCGGAACGTAGGCAATTGGAAACACCCCTTTATTAAAGCGCTCCTTTGGAACTGCTTCATATGAATCCTTTGGAATGATGGCAGCGTCACCAACTTATATATCTTGACCTATCACGTCTTGCACTGTCTTGTCTAAGCCAGCCATGACCGATACTATAACTCAAAAGAGAAACAGTTTGCAAGGAAAACGCCTTTGCCAGTTATTGTTTCTTCAGTCTGTAGATAAGAAGTTTTCGGACCAGCAATTTTTCATTTTTATTTAATTCATTTATCGTTATTTTTAAGAAACTTTTAATTTAGAATTGATAATGATATTTTTATTAAGTTATAAATAAAGACGAAGAAAAAATTCTAAATTGGAAAACAGCATTTTGTCTATGATTTACCAGTCAGACATTTGTCCAGAGTGTTTAAAATTTATTAACATCGACTTGGTTTGTACATCGATGTTATGTGATCGGTATTATCGCCACATCGATGCTTGTTGGGCGATGTCAACATCGATGTTCCGTTCCGATGTCCCAGCACTAGTCGAGGTGTTAATTTATAGAGAACCTCCTGCCCTTTGATTCAATGTATCAATGCTTACTCTACAATATGTAGTTTAGAAGAAACGGTCTGCCAAACTTGAAGTTTCAACTTTTGCACCTTATTTTTTTATTTTGAAGCAAAAAAACTAAAAAAACAACCTTCATATTTTTTTCTGTCTTACAGTGGTTAGAAGCTAAGATTGTTTTCTTTAAAATGCACTTTGTTGTCATTTTGTATCTTTCACCATTTTTGAGTTATAACACAAAAGTTCGCAAAAATTGTTTCTTCCTATGTCCGTTATAGACTTTGAAACCATCCAAACCGATGTGCCCCAAACCAGTTTCATTTGAAAGGCAATAATGCGAAGATGTTTTTAGACCACTAAAAGAATGCATTTGGCAAACTCAGTCCATTCATGAAGTCGATTTTCGACTTTTTCCATATAAAAATTTTCAACCTCATCAAAGTGTGTCGTTACTCGGAAATAAATTAAAAACATTAGTGTGAAGTTGGCGCATAATATAGACTATCAACACTAAAACATTGATCTGTAATTCTCATCAGAAAGTTTTATCATTTGTGGTTATCACGTCGATCATGTCAAATAATTGAATTAGAAAATATTAAGAACCTCATAAATAGTAAAAAAACATTGTTTTCGTGAAATTTTATGGTGATTTGTTTGCAAAAATTATGTATCCACATATTAGAAATAAAACATATTAGTTATCGAAAGTCAAGAGCAGCCGAAACACCCGAACAACGTGAATTGCGATTAGAGTTGAGAGAGCGGCAGTCAAGAGCAGTAGAAACACCCGAACAACATAAAGCACGTCTAGAATAATTACGAATCAGAGCTACTGTAGCAAGAGTAAGACCTGCTGAAACTCCTCAACAGCATGAAATTTGACTTGAAGGTAATCAATTACGAGCGGCTCAGTCGAGAAAAAAGAATCGATTTTCAGTTGGAGGCATTCAATTATGACAAAGACTGCTACTACAGTAATCATCCGAATGTTGTGATTGGTCCGATGAGCACTATTTGTTTGTACTGCCACGTACTGAAATTTCGGCATGTGTTGTTCGAATGGTAAAGTCAATTTCTCACCGCTGGTTGAGCCACCTGAACCACTTATAAGCTACATCTCTGACAAGCCAGCGTTGCCCAAGCAATTTTTGGAAAACATTCGGAAAAACAATTCGAGCTTTCAAATGACTTCGTTCGGAGCTACAAACATTGTTAACAATACAGGTTTGTCTGTTTTTTTTTTTTTTACATAAAAAAATACACCAAAAATAAAATATTTCTCCAGATTTTACGCCAACATTCAAAGTGCAAGGACAAGTTTACCACTAAATCGGTTCGCATCTTCCAACACCAGATCAAGATTCCAAGTTTTTGCAAATTTATTGCACAGGAAATGACGAAGAAGAAGAAGTTCATCAACGTTGCGCTATTATCAACAGAACAATACGTGAAGTTATTTCAAATTTGCAACGGGTATTTCACCATAATCATTTGGTTAAACTATTCAAAGCGCCTTGGACCAAATGCCATAAGATGATTACAGAGTCATTATAAGAGCCGATAAAACACCATCTGGTGAGTATGAACGACGCTTTAACGCTCCAACGATCAATGAACTGGCAGTCGTTATTGTTGGAATGGAATTCGATCGGGGAGACATCATAATTCAAAGACGAAATACAAATTTGCAACGCGTCTCTAAAACACACCGATCGTATGATGCTCTTCAGTATCCAATACTGTTTTGGCAAGGTGAAAATGGATACCATTTTAACGTCATACAGATAACTCTGTCACTGGTGCAGCAACAACAAAAAAGGTATGTTATTTTACTTTGAAGTAAATATTTTCAAAATATATACATGAGTTTGTCCGTTTATATATGGGAAACAATTTATTAAAAAACTATTCATATTACAAGTTTCATCTATGTATGCATAACGCATTATAATAAGAGCTCAACCATCCAATCACATTTTGAAATGCCGTGAACTCTTTCATCAGTTCATTTTTGACATGTACACCAAAATTGAAAGCGAGCGGCTTCTGTACACTCGTTTGAACCAAAAGAAATTGCGTGTCGAAGATAATATTCATTTGCGCGATGCAGTTGCAAATGATGGAAACGCTGCCAATATTGTTCAAATGCTGGATGTATTCGCTCGTATTCTAATTTGGCTGAAAGAAAAATTGTTCCAACTCAAATCGATAGTGTTATATCTGCTGAACTACCATCAATAAGAAGATCCGATACTTTTTGGCGTTGTCTGCAAGAACATGATTCACGGCCCATGCAGAGCATTGAATATGAATTCGCTTTGCATGGTAATGAAACTCAAACTGGTGAGAATGGATACCCGAAATACAGACGACGAAAGATGGAGGACTCACCACCACCATTAAAGTAAGAAACGTTGATATTGATATTGATAACAGATGGATTGTTCTATTCAATCTAATACTGTCAAAAACGTTTCCAGCTAATATCAATGTGGAATACTGCAACTCCGTAAAATGCATTAAGTACATATGCAAATATGTTAACAAAGGCAGTGACATAGTAGTGTTCGGGCTTTCAAATCGAAACAATGAAATCATTCAATTTCGGATGGGTCATTACATCAACAGTAATGATGCTGTCTGACGAATTCTTGGTTTCAGTATTCAAAGATGATATCCAACTGTTCAACATCTTACTGTTCACTTAGGAAACGATGAACGTAATTATTTTACCGAACAAAATGCCGAAAAACGAGCAGCACAGTCATAAAATACATTACATACCGCATTTTTCAATTTTATCATTTTGTCATTTTGAGAAAATATTGCTGTATCATGAAGTTCCAAAATATTACACTTGGAACACAACAACCAAAATGTTTTACAGGAGAGAGCAAGGCGCTGTTGTTCCGGACTATACTGATGTTCGTGCATCTGATGTATTGGATCTAGTATATACTGTACATCCAAATAACGCTGAATGTTACTATTTGAGAATCTTGCTTCACACAGTCAAAGGTCTAACATCATTCCAAGCTTTGAAAGCGGTTAATGAAGAAATATGTTAAACATACAGAGAATCAAGTTATCGACTCGGCTTACTTGAAAACGATCAGCATTGGGACACGATATGGGCAGAAGCAGCTCTTACGTGTCTTCCGCCATAAATTCGCACGCTGTTTGCAATTATTTTAACGACTGGATCCAAAAAAATGTTGTCAAAAGAATAAAGAAAGCATGAGTGACGATATACTAAGCCAAGTACGTAGAATGAGCCTGAATGTGGAAATCCAGTTTCCGGATGACATTATCAATGAAGCACGAATACTACTTCAGGATAGATGTATTTCAATCAACAACAAAATTCTTTGCCAGCTTGGACTACCAGCACCGACATTGCGCCATTTTGTCGATGCTCAGAAACAACTATTGACTGCTGATCAACGTTACTCGATGTTGGGTATAAATAAAAAATAAATTAAATAAATGTAAACCATACCGAAACACCAACATGTAACATCGGTAAAAATTGTGGCATGGCTGCAGTATTAAAAACAAGCTCACTTATTATATGGGATGAATGCACTATGTCGCACAAGAAATCTCTTGAAGCTCTTGACCGTACTCTCAAAGATTTCAGAGAAAACGATCGACCCATGGGTGGAGCTCTATCGCTTCTTGCTGGTGATTTTCGACAAACTTTGCCTGTAGTTCCAAAATCAACACCAGCCGATGAACTAAATGCATGTTTGAGGGCGTCATATGTTTGGAGACATGTAGCGAGACTTCTATTGTCGACAAATATGCGTGTGCACTTACTTCAAGATGCTGCTGCGCAAATATTCGCCAAACAGCTATTGGATATGTGCGATGGAAAACTTCCGATTGATCCGACTAAACGTGAAATATTTTTTTCGCCAAACTTTTTCCAAATGTAGTCATCAATTCAAAATGTGCAGAAAGTTTTTCCCGATATTACAAACAATTTCAAAAATCATGATTGTTTTTACGAACGAGCAATTTTGGCTCCGAAGAATGATGATGTCAACAAAATAAACCATCAAATTCAATTGAAGCTACCCGGTGAAGTCGTCAAGTACAAATCGATTGACACAGTTATAGATGAGGAACAAGCTGTCAACTATCCAATAGAGTTTCTTAACTCTTTGGAACCATCTGGAATGCCACCACACATCTTAACTTTAAAAGTTGGTTCACCGTTGATACTCATTCGCAACTTAGATCTACCAAAATTGTGCAACGGAACAAGACTTGCTGTTAAAAAACTATCACCGAATTTAATCGAAGCTGCAATCATCAGCGGCAAATTAAAAAAAGGGGAAGACGTGCTGATACCATAAATTCCAATGATTTCAACCGATTTGCCCTTCGATTTCAAGCGATTACAGTTTCCAGTGCATTTGACTTTTGCCATAACCATCAACAAGGCTCATGGCCAATCGCTAAGTGTTGTTGGTTTGAACTTAGAAAATTTCTATTTTTCGCACGGCCAATTAAATGTTGCTTTCTCCAGAGTTGAACCGCCGAAAAATCTTTATGTTTACACACCTACCGTAAAAACTCAAAATATTGTTTATCCACTAGCATTAAGATAAAAAAGTTAATAAATAAACAAAATTCCAAAATGTATTTCTTTTTTAGCGTAGTAGCACACGCCGGGTATCCGCTAGTTAGTTATAAATATAACTTTACAAAAACAAGTTCAAAATTAATTTCATTAAAAAAAAAAACATTAAATGATATTTTAGAAATTGAATGACCAGCTTTTTGTAGCCTTTAAAATATTATTCACTCTTTAAATTATTTGACAGCATATTGAGAAGTTTTAATCCTGGGTACATTATTTTGGGCCGAACTTTTATTTAATCTATCTATCCTGAAGTTATCCACTGACCTTAAGTATATCGTTATACTTCACTTACATATTGCAGATTCTCTAGTCTGTCTTTTTTTCTTGAAAACAGGGGGAACAGGAGAAACCCATCCCATTGTACTATCCTGAATCCCATTCACCAAAACCTTCCTGTCCTCTTAATGAAGCGCATCAGGTCTTGGTGAGGAAGGTTTTTCAGCTCATCCACGGATAGAATGGAAGACCCTAGAGTATCCAGTCTGCTCTGGGCGAAAGCCGGACACTCACACAGAAAGTGTTCGGGTGTCTCAGGCTCCCCCTCCAGGCAGAACAAACACTCAGGGCTGTCAACAACTCCCATCCTTGTTAGATGAGCGTGAAGTGAGCTGTGGCCGGTGATGATGCCAAACACAGTTCTACATTGTTTCCTTTCGAGCCCCATGAGAAAATCGGAGATATTCCCATTGGGCCCATCAAGAAACAGTTTTGTACACCTACAAGAACTCAGGTTCTCCCATCTCTGCTGATGTTTCCTATGAACATTCGCTTTAATGAGAGACTCGATACTTAAAGTGCACCGCCTACGGCGGGCTCCGGTCCAAGGAACGGAGAATCGGAGCCAGCCCTAGCTAAAAGGTCAGCCCTTTCATTCCCCATAATCCCCATGTGACCAGGAACCCACAGGAGGGACACTTTGTTATGAAAACACAACTTATCCACTGACGACCTGCAATCCCCCAACTTAGACGTTATCCGAGGGCCATTCAGAGCCATCAAGGCTGCCTGACTATCCGAAAGGATAGCGATGTCTTTCCTCTTGATTTGCATATCAAGGGCTAACTTCGCTGCCATTGAGATGGCGAAGACTTCAGCCTGGAAGACAGTGGTGTGTCTTCCAAGTGAGTACTCCATTCCAAAATCAGGCTCAGGAAAGTATACACCTGCCCCAGCTCCCTCATTAGTGAGAGAGCCGTCGGTATTTTTAGAGCAGACCGAGGAAGGCTCGATAAGGCACCTCCCTCAGTCCACGATTCCCTTGCAGGAAGCTCACAGAGAAGCGACGCCCGTGACATACCGGCCAGAGGGTTTTCAAAGTCCGGCCGATACGCCATAGAGCAATGAGAAGAGCCAGTCCAGCCGTCCTCCTAACATCCCCATGAGCGCAATCTGCACACAGGCCTTTTGGCCTCTGCCTGAATGACAAGATCCAGAGATGGCAGATTGAGTAGGACCTCAAGAGCCGCAATAGCCGTAGATCGCATGGAGCCCGTAAACCCCAAGCAGGCAGGCCTTTGCAGGCCCGCCACCTCCCGGATCGCAGTCCACACAAGCGTCCTCGGCTACCATACATAGGAGGCATATGTGTACATCCAATGCACAACCCACGGTCTCATGCCCCATGTGCAGCCAAAGGTTCTCCTGCATTAAGCGAAGACCCTCATTGCCGAATTAGTCTGTCTTAGAAAGTGATGCATGCTTTTGTAGTCCCCTATACGGGTGTCCCGGAAGGGTACCGCCATACTGCACCCATAGAATCTTGACAGAAAAATGAACAGAAAGGTCCAACAGGACATATGTCCTATCTTGCTTAGTTTTGGAGTTAT
The DNA here is from genome assembly GCA_963924295.1 of Dioctria rufipes. NCBI lineage: Eukaryota > Metazoa > Arthropoda > Insecta > Diptera > Asilidae > Dioctria > Dioctria rufipes. Next base: position 362,329,929 of record OZ002740.1, read on the forward strand.
TAAAGAAAAAATGATTTCTCTTAGAATCCGCTCCATAACCTACAGTTTACCCTATAACTCAGTAAATACTTTGCGGAAATAAATTGCACCTAGTAATTTTTTTAGAGCAACAAATTAACTTTTAAACTGTTTATTAAAAATTTTCCAAGGTGATATGCCTTCCTTTATTTTTGACTTAGAATGTATCGTCGTGCCTTTAGAACAAAATAAACCCCAATATGAAAGTAATAATTCTTGGGAATTTCTTATAAGAATGGGATGCGTAAGTATGGGAAAAACTGCTTCATTTTATGACCTTTTAAATTCCCGAAACAATCATATACCTAAAATCAACGGTTTCAAAATTCCAAAGCAAAGAGACAATCATATTCATGTATTGCTAAACATGCTAAAAGTAACCGATGGGTTGTAAAAAATACATTAGATCGTTTTCGTGAAATTCAGACAATAGAAAAAAGAAACAAATACTGATAGGCCGAAGGTGCAAAGGATGAAATTTTTGAAGAAAATGTAGTGAAGTGTGTTGAGAAAAACATAGCAGTCTCGGTGCGTGATGATGCAAAATAGGAAATTAATACTTCTAAATCAAATGTCCATCAAAATAAGAAAAAAACATTTCATTAGAACTTACAAAAAACCGAAATGTACAAAAAGAACAAAAACACAACAAAAAACTGCCTTTACACGTCTCAGAAAGTTGTGTGATAAATTATGTCATTTGAGCGGAAACTATATAGTAATGGACGTTGAATCATATTTCAAATATGATTTTCGTACTCTGGCTGGACAATTATTATATTATATATATTATACAATTTTATAATGCAAGAAATAAGGACACTGTTTCTGACGCTGACAAATCAATTTTTATAGAAAAATTTTGCGGAAAAGTTCATGTTTGACAGGCCATTTATCAGCGTGATCCTTCAGGGCTCAATTAACGCTGAGGTATACATAAACCAGTGAATGAAAAACGGATTATATTGCCGCTTCTGAAATCGGATAACTAGTCCGCACTATTTTGTCCAGACCTAGCAACATGCCACTATTCTGGAAAAACATTGAGTTGAGAGAGAATAAAATGAATTTTCTCAAAAATGGCAATAAAACCCCCTAAATTTTCCCAGTTTCAACCTATTGAATTTCGCTTGGGTCAAACCTATTTTGAGGAAACAAGGTTGAAATGCAACAAAGCTGCAAAACATTTTAATTTATAGAAATCAGCTAATAGAAAAGTGACTGATTCTACTGTGCAAGAGTGATGGCTCCAATTGAAGGAAGTTCGGTTTTTCTCTCCGCAAAACTAAATTTTTTTTTTATAAAACATTATTATTGAATAAACAAACACAAAGAAATATTTTTTATACATTCGTATTGATATAGCAAGGTTTTGAAAACCGTGCGCTACTTTCTACACGGTCAAAACAAATTGCCTAATATTTAAGTTTTATAAAAGTTTTACAAAAATTGAGACGTTTTTATACTACATATAAACTTGAAATTTCGAAAGTCTTTATTTATATTTAAGTTTTATTTCTAGAATTTTCAGACATGTCCGAATACTTTACATTAAAAAGGATTTAAATTTAAACCAATTTTTATACAATAGATGAAATCTATAGGGTATACTAAGTTTGTCATTCCGTTTGTAACACCTCGAAATAATGATGGTAGAGCAAAATGTATTGCACACCCACGCATAATATTAAAAGTTATTTTGATTTTTGCATGTCCGTCCGTCTGCCCGTCTGTGCGCACGTTAACTCGAGAACGTGTATACTTAGAGAGAGCTGAAATGAAATTTTGTACGCAGAATTTAAAAATAAAAAATAAAATCAAGTTCGAAAATGAGACAAATCGGGCAACTCCTTCGTGGGGTTGCCATAGAAAAATTTCGTTTTCCACTATATATTTGGACACTGCCTGAGAACGCGTCGACATAGAGAACTGAAATTTGGTGCATGGTGTTTTTATAGTGATAACAAACAAAAACTCAAAAATGGACTAAATCAGGCAATCCCTTCTTGGTGTTGCCATATAAAAATTTAGGTCTTTTACATATACTGTGAAAACGATCAGTCCTCGACATTTTTACTGTACTAAAAACTTCTTCAGAATACGAAATCCTATAAAATTGGTTATAATCATTTTTTCTCTCCGACGAACCGTTCTAGAAATATATGCGAAAAACCACTTCAAAAATCAAACTTGCATAGATCGGTAACTATACGAAATTACATACGGGCATTCATCTAGGATATCGTATTCGTAAGGATTGTCCTTAGACCAATTCTATCTTTTTTACTAGTTTACTTTAAAAATAATATATTATGAAAGCTATGGAAGCCATAGAAAAGCTTTTCTACCGCTTCCTCCAAGCTTCCATTGGAAGGCCTGACAAATTTTTCCGTTGAGTTCCCTTACACCAAGCTTCAATATGATTAACATGGAAGCAATTGAGAAAAAGTACTTTGCTTCCACAAGACTTCCATTAGGAGGACAGATTTTCCCGCTGGCTTGGTTTAAAATAGCACTACATATGTACCAAAATTGTATCCCTTTCTACGTATTCCGTACTTCTTCTTTAGAATATCCAACAGTATATCTTTCAGGTTCAGTTAAGACCAGAATAGTAATAATCCAAAATCCTTATACCCTAGACACACGGGACATATCAATAATCATTGACGGAGCAATGATCATTGCATAGCTCGTGTATCACGTTTCGTCATTGCACCAATTACGCCTCCACAAGCTCATTCGTTTGCAATTATGCATTGCTTGTCATTTCTTTTAGCGCTAAGCGCGCTTTCAGCGGTGAGGAACTGCAAATTATTGGAAAAATCAGCTGATTTTCCAGCCATCACTGTCAGATGTCATTTGTGAAATTGACTGATACATTTTTCAAGGTAAATTTAGCATGTTTCCTAAATTATCGAGTTCTTTAAAAAAATTTCATACATTATAAATGGAAAAAGAGACGAATGAAAAAGAGATGAAGAAAAAAGCAAGATTGTGGAAAACTGCTGAAAATTATAAGTTGTGCGAGCTGTGGCGCATTTATATAAAATATCTGAGAAAGGCACGAAAAAATAGTCACATATACCCGCATATGTCTGTGAAATTTAAGGATATGGGAGTAATCGCCAGTATGCACAAGTGACATATTTAATGGGTCAAATCTAGTCTGTCAAATCTAATTACGTGAAGACCGTCATTGCCGTGTGCCACCCCAAAACAGGAATGATCATTGATCCAATTACGTAATTGAACCAATGATCATTGATATGTCCCATGTGTCTAGGGTATTAGAAAGGCGCGGTAAGTATTATTTCAATGAGAAATATGAGGTATAAAATCAAAACCTATCGATGGTGTAGAAATAAAACTTTTCAAGTTGTAATGGAGGCTTACTAATGTCTATAGTCTATAAACAAAACTTTTGTTATGGTCGTAGCATATTGCATATAGCAATATGCCACCACGGACTGAAGCGTGTATGCCCGGCTTGTTGTCGACTACAGCATGAAACCAAAACGCGCCCCGACCGAGAGAAATGCTTTCTCAAGCTCGGTGTCATGTTCAGTGACAGAAAGAAGAAGAAGACCATCGATATCGGTCTGTGATAGTTTGCTAGCAGGAAAGTAAGGTCGTTAAGATTAAAATCCCGCAAGATCAAATATTTCTCGCCGCAATCCGACGAAGAAAAAAAAAACCCTCACTAACCAAAGATTAATCCGCCAACGGCACCCCATAAAACTTGGCGTCTCCCTCCGGAGCCCCATTTATGAAATAAGAAAAAGGATCTGTTGGAATTCGAATCTGGTGTGGCGTACGTCAGGAAAAACCTCGAAAAGGTAGTTAAAAGAACTAATTTATATTTCGTTTTGTGTTAAATAATATCTCTTATTAGAGAGACGTATGAAAAGCAAATGTTTGAGGGATATTTTCATAATAAGGCATATTATTTCCACTTGCTGGGCAAGTTCTAATTTGATAAAGTTTTGAGCTTGGTACCGGACCTGGTGCATTTACATTTTCTAAAAGAGGGAAAAGAAGTAGGAGGGCACATTCCTCCCATATTGGAGGCCCCCGAACTCGAGCTAACCTTCAACCCGCGCAGCAGGAGATTCATTCCTACGGCACTCAGAAAAAGCGGGGAAAATTTTATTGAAACAATATTAACTTCACCAGGATCCATCTGATCACCGAGAAATATGTTTTAGTATAAGGAAAAAAAATTTTTCATATAATAAGCGACATAACCCTAGTACCATCCCCCAAAAAGTGTTCTGGCGATAGAGCAGGGTAATCAAATTATTAAAATTCCAGTTAATTCTTATCCAGGAGGCAATTCTGAAGCGCTTCATCGTGCCGAGGATTCACATGTGAGTAATTTTGAAATATTACACCTTGTTTTTTAACATACATATGTATTACACTTCGGTTCCGGCAGTGACTTGCACTGCAGAACCTTTTTGATATGGTTAGTTAATTTTTACACGTTTTATATATATCTATCTTAAACTTAAGATTATAAGTACATACATATACGTATAGCATTGCAGAACCTTTTTGATATGGTCAAGTTTTGTGCGTTTTATATATATATATCTTGAACTTAAACTTATAATTACATACATATACGTCTAACTTCATGGGTACGCCTAGCTACTTATGTAATTTGGAATCCTGACTTGATTTTGTTAATTAGATTTAGGAGCATAGTTTTGAACTGTAAGATATGCATGTGCCTAGTAGATATGACCGACAAGTGCACTAACAATCCTCGATCTCGAAATTATCGCCAAGTAAGGCTGTCAGAGGAAAGTATTTATGGATTAAGTGTCAAATACTATGATTATTGTAGGATATAAGCCCGTATCTTAAGCATTCGAATTCTCCAACTTTCGGGAGACCTAAAATGCGCTTGTTCCGTAAAGGTGTCCTTCCTAGTCACGCCTTTAAGAGTACCTTCTGAAGAATGTTTTATTATTTCTATTCAAACTTATCAGCGCCACGAAAAGTCAAGTTCAATGTGTAGTGCCATTGAATTTTTGTCGTTAGGATTTTTTTTTTTTTTAAAATGTGACTTGGATATAGTGTCTGTAGTAAATAGACATGTAAGAAATCAATGCATCATAAACAATGATTTAGAATTATGTAACGACTGAAGCAGTCGATTAAAGTATTCTTTTATTTTTCTATTCGGGGTTTGTCGCAACGTTCAAGTGTAGTAATAAATTCTTCTCATAATACTTTGAATTATAACAAAAAAAAAAAAAAAAAAACAAAAAAAAAAAAAAAAGAAAGAAAAACGGCAGTAAAGCTTTTAAAAAAACATTTATTTTCGGCAATGCAGGTATAAATATTATTATATAAAGAAAGAACAACCATTGAAAACCCGCGCATCTCCTTTGAGATGGCTCGCGTACATATATCAATACCATTTCATATACAAAACGAAAAGTAAGCCATAACTGAAAAGAAAAGAAAACATTATTTATATATTATATACTATTAATACCTCGGGATATATATCATTGAGCGTAGTAAGCCATACGGTGCATAAAAGGTTGTGTCCATAAAATCTACTATGTACATAAGGTCAGAAAATTTTTGTGAATTTAGAAAAGAAATAATCAAGTACGCTGTGGACGATCACTTTAGTAACCCAAAGTATGTACTTATGGAATTGAATTAATAATAGAGAATGTATCTATTTGTAGGTTAATAACAATGTTTATATATGAGCCTATTTTGATCATTATAACGTAAATATGGATTGAATATTTTCTTTCTTCCTTCACATCCTGGAGCCTTTTCAATTCGGGGTCGCATAGGTCCGCTCTAATTTCTTCCACAGGTCAGCCAAAGGGACTTTGCAGATAGTGCCGAGCAGAGTCATAGGGAGGATGGGGCAAGGCCATGAAGGCAGAACATCTGCGCCTTCCACAGTAAGTAGGTAAGTGACGTAAGGGTCCCTTCAGGACCGAGTGTGTGTCGGCTCTTTTGTATGCAGGCATGAAATTTTTTTGATTATGGATGATGACAGCGGCAGGTATTTTCGGGAACTCCCCCACACTCTCCGCCACCCTTAGCCGAGGTGCTAGCATGCCGCCCTGTGCTATCGTTGTCATCAGGCGATCTGTCAGCCCATGCTGGCAGGTTGGACTTAACGTCCTGGTCAAGTCGCCTTCAACATACTTCCATAACAAAATGGCGCCCAACGTGGGGCCACCTCAGTTAGACTTCGGTGGTCTAAATATAAATTTTACTGGGGACTGAGACTTTGAGAGAGATGATCATCTGGTGTCTGCCAGTTGATTGACCTCAGGTCTCACATCCAGTAGAAGATATGGGTGGACCTGAGTCTAATTGGTTTTGTTGAAAATTTTTTTTGTAAAGTAACGTAATATTTTGAAAGTTTTATTGGAAGTCTTTGATATTTTGAATTTTTGGATTAAAGTAAAGTAACGTTTTTTGAATTTAATGAAAATTTTTTTTTGGAAGTTGAAATCCGGCTTTAGGTTTGACTTCGGTCAAGCCTCAAGCCTGAACAGTTGTTGAATTTTTTTGAAAGTTTTTGGAAATGTTTTTGGATGATCTTTCCCGCTGGCCTTCTGCCATGGAAATGGTAGGTGGCCTCACGAAATTTTCGTTTGAGCTCTTGTGGGGACATGTCTCTGTTGGGCAACTGGCTGGACAGAGTTATGAATCTGCGAGACAACTTCTTGGCTTCCAGCTAATTAGTTGACCAGACTCATGACTCTGCCCGGCTAGCGAACTAGCTGGACACGACGATTCGGTGAGGAGAAGAGAACGAGTTCTCGGAGGATGGGATTGATGCTGGAGATCTTCAGTGATCAGGAGTTGGCATACTGCTAACTGCCTGGCTGAAGAATCTCTGGCAGCATTCTCAGTCTTTGATACCTCCGACTTTACTCTTCCCAGATTTCTGCAAGAGCTCTGACTTTTTCAATGCACACACTCACGTCACTTGCCTGTATCCTGTTTTTGACCTTGGGGGAGAGAGAGCGACCTGACCTCTTATGTGGGAGTTAGCTTCGGGAGGTGAGGGAGAAATTGTATGATCTTTGTTGAAGGATTTTTTTTTGAAACGCTTGAACTGTTTTCGTGATCTGTTGGATCCTTAGTAATCTTCAGATTTTTTTTAATATTTCTATTCGACGAGGCTGTTAACGCTTCCCGAAATTGGTTTTTGTCTTGGAATTCATTCTTTACACTATCTCGATTTGAGAAGCCTTAATTAACTTTTCGAATCCTTGTTTTTCTAATTTTTTTATTTCTTCGAACGTTTGGGAAAACTTTTGTCTGAATTTGAGTATCTCGCCCAAGGCCTTCGACTTTAAAATAGTATTTAGCCATCATCACATTGGAAGGAGCGTGTCTCTTCCAAACGTGCAACTTCTAGAATTTTTTTTGGGATAACCATCCTAAACCCTGATTTGACAATTTTTACCTGACTTACGTCTAAATTCATTATGGCTACAGTGAGGACACCACCTCCAGCGACAAACGGTATGACAATGCTGCCTGAACCATGTTCTATCTGCCGGGACGCAAGCTGGTCAGTAGATCGGAAGCCGGTCATGACTGTATGCGAGCACATTTTCCACCAGGCATGCCTGCAGCATTGGATAGGTGAACATTCTAGTTGTCCTAACTGCCGTCGTCACATTACGCAACAGGACTTCAGTGAATATTCTGGTGCAATCCCAAAGAGACCGAAGAAGGTGAAGCCCGCGAAATCGACAAGGCGCGACTCATTGCCAACCTTTGATTTGCCTAACTTTGACTTACCACCTTCGAATCGACGATCCTTGTCTCCAGGAATGCCTGACTTACATTCAAGGACTTTTGTAAACCCGAGTCCTCGACGTGATATTCCAGCGCGTACAGCTCAAGACCACAACACCTCAGCTGCTACGGATGCGCTGATAGCAGGCTTGAGCATAAAGATGGAAGACCTAATAAACCGAGGTCTCCAGCAGGGTTTAAATGTTTTGCGGTCTGAGTTAGGAAACGATATCAGACAACAAGTAGCAGCAGCAATGCCGCCAGCAGACTTCACACGACCTCCTTCGTCCAGAAGCAATCAGAGGCCGTCAAACGACTTTCCTACACGGGGAAGGCAATCATTTAGGAGACCATCACCACCGTCTGGTCAACCTTTTGGTCAACCTTTTGGTCAGCCTACAAATCAGTCCAGACCGAACTTTATACCACCTCAACCCCCTCCACCACCTATGCGTGTTCCTGCTAATGTAGGATACCGACGATCAGGCAGTCCAATCAGGAGATGGAACTTGACATATAACGGGAATAACTTGGACCTCTCTGTCGACGAGTTCATCTTCAGAGTCGAAGCGCTCACGCACTCCGCTCTTGAAGGAGATTTTGGATTACTAGTCAGAAATATGCTTACGCTATTGACAGGACCAGCGAAGGACTGGTATTGGTCAGTACTAAGGCAAAATCCATTTCCAACTTGGGACGTCATCAAGATGGGATTGTATAACGAATGGGGGACGCCTAAAGATGATCTGAAGACTAGACTCCAACTGATGTCTAGAAAACAAAAGCCTGGTGAACTGTTCGCAATGTACCACCACCATTTGGGGTTGCTGCGCGATCAGCTACAGAATGCTATGCCAGACCAAGAATTTCTGGAGATTGTCAAATCGAATCTCTTGCCGGAGATTCAAGAAAAAATATGTCTGCATCCTACTGATACGATAGGACAGCTGAGATCGCTGGTCACGCGTATTCAAGCTACGCAGACACGTATCGCAACAGCTGGTAGTTGGAACTTTCACCGGAACCAACGGGTGCACGAAGTTGACAATTTTCCAACCTTAGATCCGGAACTGGCAGCAGCAATAGGCAGTGACAACAGCCTAGGTGAGCTATCGAGTATGTCACACAAAAATGCTATTGTATGCTGGAATTGTGACCAGTCGGGTCACTTTTATCAAGAGTGTAGACAAGAAAGACAAGTTGTGTTCTGCTATGGATGCGGACGCAAGAATGTCTTCAAGCCTGATTGCCGCTATTGCAGACAGAAAAACGAGAGACGGGTCGGGAATACCACCACCTTTTTCCGACCAGCGTCGACGTCGCAAGCAGCAACGACAACGAACCCTCCAGTGCAAGCCTCGAGCAAGGAGGAAAGTCCGCTCCATTAGCAGACACTGACGAAAAACCTCTGATATCATTCAGTGATTCTGGTGATATTGGCGGGACACCGGATGGTACAAGTGCTTCATTATTAGGGGCGGAGAACTTAGTAGACTTCTCCGCAGATCTTCAAGCTCCCATTTCCATTTCTGGGGAGCCCATGACAATACTAGACACTTCCTTAGAAGAGTCTTTACTCTTCGATGTCCCGTTGACACCTATAGCACGTGTAGCTGACAAGGTTACTGAGCAGGAGATTTGGCCTCCTGTTACTTCTGTATTGAAACGGCCACCAAACTCTGTTATGACGAGCGGGCGTAAGCCAGTTTTACATCCGCTGACGCCGTATCATACGCGTCTGCAGAGATATAACACAGCAAAAGACCGAATTTTCTCCTCAGTAGCGGAGTTAGCGGAGATTATGTTTCCCGACCGGGATATGAGACCGAAAAGGAAAAGATCAACCGTTCGTTGGCGAGAATACTGTCGACGAATGAAACTGGAAAGGAAAAAACTAGCACAGATTTCCGTGTCGATGCCAGACGACATTCGACCGTACGCAGAAGTAAAGCTGCTCGGGCGAACTGAGACTGGATTACTTGATAGTGGTGCCACTGTCAGTATTCTAGGCCAGGGAGCTCTCGAGAAGCTTGCTGAAGCAGAGGTTGAATGGAAGAAGTATCGGACACAGGTCCAAGTAGCTAATGGTGCCATGACGACTGTTCATGGTCATGTGAACTTGGACGTCACTTTCCGTGATAAGACCCAAAACGTGCGTTTTTACGTGGTTCCTGGGCTCACACAGGCACTATATCTGGGAATAGACTTCTGGCGCCTCTTTGGGTTAGCTCCGGATGTCCTAGGTATAGTCGCAGAAGTGAATCCAAGTGGAATGGCTACCTCTGACACCGATGGGCATATCCTTTCTAGTTTAGAACACCAACGCTTAGAGAGCACAAAACAGCTTTTCCCCTCTTTCGCCTCTTTAGGCCTGGGAAAAACATCATTGGTCACTCACAAGATTGATACGAATGACGCCGCCCCGATAAAACAGCGCTTTTATCCGATTTCCCCGGCAGTGCAAAGTTTGATGGATGCAGAATTAGAGCGAATGCTATCACTGGGTGTGATAGAGGAGAGCCAGAGTCCTTGGAGCTCTCCAGTCGTTCTGGTAAGGAAGCCTGGAAAGGTCCGGCTTTGTTTTGACGCCAGGAAGGTCAACTCGGTTACGAAGAAGGACGCCTATCCGCTACCGCAGATAGACGCACTTCTGAGTCGACTTCCTCCGGCAAACTACATAACGAGCCTGGACCTGAAAGATGCATTCTGGCAGATCCCACTGGACACTGATTCCAGAGAGAAGACCGCTTTCACAGTACCTGGTCATCCTCTCTATCAGTACACAGTGATGCCATTCGGCCTATGCAACGCTCCCCAAACGATGTGCCGCCTCATGGATAAAGTCATTCCTTTCGATCTTCGTGAGAACGTTCTCGTCTATTTAGACGATTTATTAATTCTATCATCTGACTTTGACACTCATCTCATGCTGCTAGCCAGGGTAGCGGATTGTTTGAGGAAAGCTGGCCTTACTATAAACGTCGAGAAGAGCAAGTTTTGTATCAAGGAGACTAAATACCTGGGATTCATTGTAGGAAGGGGAGGTATGAGAACTGACCCTGACAAAATATCAGCCATAGTTGACTATCCGTCACCTAAAACTGTTCGGCAAGCCCGACGCCTACTAGGTATGGCAGGATGGTACAGACGGTTTATTCCGAACTATGCTGATTTGACTGCATCCATTACAGACACTTTGAAAAACCCGAGTCAGTTCAAATGGACATCTGAAGCCCAGACGTCTCTTGATCTACTCAAACAAAAACTTACTTCGGCTCCGTTGCTAGTGAGTCCAGACTTCACCAAACCGTTCGTCATTCAGTGCGATGCGAGCCAACAAGGTATTGGAGGAGTGTTGCTTCAGCTAGATGACGATGGCCACGAGAAGCCAATAGCCTACGTCTCGAAAAAGTTGAACTCCGCTCAACGAAATTACACCGTCACAGAGCAAGAATGCCTAGCTGCAGTCTTGAGCGTACAGAAGTTCCGGCCCTTCATAGAGCTTATGCCGTTCAAGATAGTGACGGATCACGCGAGCTTGAAATGGCTGATGTCTCAAAAGGACCTCAGCGGAAGACTTGCTCGGTGGAGTTTGAAGCTTCAGGGCTTCGACTTCACTATTGAACACAGGAAAGGAAGCCTGAACGTAGTCCCTGATGCGCTGTCACGCATTCATTGTGACAGCATGAACACAAACGAAGATCCTGGCCCGGAAGTTGACCTTAGTTCGCCATATTTCAATTCGTTGGAATATGAAGAACTGAGGCATAAGGTTAAAACGACTTCTGGCAAACTACCAGATCTTTGCGTCAGGGATGGCTTCGTTTATATTCGGACTGTTCCGAGAACAGGCGATCCGATCCAGGAGGAAGAAGCGTGGAAGCTTTGGATTCCACGTGGGCTTGTCACCGACGTCATTTCGAGAGCGCATGATCCGCCGCTAGCTTCACACGGAGGAATAGGGAAAACCCTAGAACGTCTGCGAAGACATCTGTACTGGCCACGAATGACAGTTGATGTCAGAAATTACGTAGCCGCCTGTGACGTGTGTAAAGAAACGAAGGCTCCTAATACTATTTTGCGACCACCGATGAAAGTCCAGTCTGTGATAGAACGACCATGGCAAAAGCTGTACGTCGATTTCTTAGGTCCATATCCTCGGTCAGTTAAAGGAAACGCCTGCATTCTGATAGTTCTTGACCACTTTTCTAAATTCCCACTTCTCAAACCTATGAGAAAAGCGTCTACGCTCAATGTATGCCAATTCATTGAGACTGAAGTGTTTCACGTGTTCGGAGTTCCGGAGACCATAGTCTCTGACAATGGAGTCCAGTTTTGCTCGGCTCAGTTCGCCAGACTACTGGAAAAGTATGGGGCAAAGCATATGCGAACGGCAGCTTACTCGCCGCAAGCAAACGCCTCAGAGCGAGTAAACCGGTCTCTGTTGTCAGGGATTAGGGCCTATATCCAGAAGGAACACACCAGATGGGATGAGAAACTGAGCCAAATAGCTAGTTCCCTCCGGAGCTCTTTCCATCAAGCTACTGGTTTCTCTCCCTATCGAACACTCTTCGGTCAACAAATGATAGAACATGGCAGCTCCTATTCCATCTTGAGGAGCATTGGAACTCTTAATGAGCCACTGAGAGTGGACGCAGAAGATAAAATGAGATTGATCCGTGCGAGAGTGCAGGAAAATTTACAACACGCATTCGAACAGGGTTCAAAAGCCTACAATCTCAGGGCAAAACCCGTCGAGTTCAAAGTTGGTCAGGAGGTATTTAGAAGGACTTTTGCCCAAAGCAATTTCCAACAGCAGACTAGTGCTAAACTGGGACGAAAATTTGTTAAATGTCGGGTTAGAGCCAAGAAAGGAAACTCACTATACGAACTTGAAGATCTGCGGGGAAAACTGTTAGGTGTCTATCACGCTAAAGACATCAAGCAGTGATCATCAGTATGAAAACATCGTCGATACTTATTGTCGTTTATTCCTGGTAGCCCTAAGAAGGCATCCAGCCAGCTTAACTGGTAAACTATAGGATATCACGAAGCCCTCCTATTGCCCCGTCAATGGTGGGTGATATACCTGTTGAAAGTCAATCTCATTATAGCACCCCTACCGCTTGTGAGTAGATAACCTTTTATAGTCCCTTCCGGATCGGCCTCATTAGGAGGAAAATTTTTCCTTGTCTGTCCAGCTGCAACGTTTCGTTAATCGTCGGACATAGTAGTACTAGATCTATACCTGGTAGCCCTAAGAAGGCATCCAGCCAGCTTAACTGGTAAACTATAGGATATCACGAAGCCCTCCTATTGCCCCGTCAATGGTGGGTGATATACCTGTTGGAATCCATTCCCATATTCGGCTGTCAACATGTCACTACTTCGACGACGCCTTGGAGACACACCCTTGAACAATCGCAGTCTGAGATCAGGGTGAGAGGTTGCGCCGGGAAAGCTTAGCGATCAGTTCTTTAGGTTACTGATCGCGGGGCTTCCTCAGCATCTCGGTGAAGGAAGGCAGAGAGGCATCGACCGGCTGGATTTTTTGGGTTACCAGCTTGTCGATGTAGCTTTGGCTTCCCCACACGGAGAAGGATGTCGAAGTCTGATCGAAGACTGAGGAGACTTCAAGGATGTGTCCTCGACGTGTCATCGGAAGTAGAGTCTGAGGATGAGGAAAGCATAGGGTCGTGGGTCGTGACACACATTGAGCGCCCGCAGTGATGAGGCCTATGTGTAAGACCGGCTAGCTCAGTCGACCATTTTTCAGCGTCGTCTGAACCACGGGTGGCGCAGACCACTCTGCCCTGTTATGGTCGTAGCATATTGCATATAGCAATATGCCACCACGGACTGAAGCGTGTATGCCCGGCTTGTTGTCGACTACAGCATGAAACCAAAACGCGCCCCGACCGAGAGAAATGCTTTCTCAAGCTCGGTGTCATGTTCAGTGACAGAAAGAAGAAGAAGACCATCGATATCGGTCTGTGATAGTTTGCTAGCAGGAAAGTAAGGTCGTTAAGATTAAAATCCCGCAAGATCAAATATTTCTCGCCGCAATCCGACGAAGAAAAAAAAAACCCTCACTAACCAAAGATTAATCCGCCAACGGCACCCCATAAAACTTGGCGTCTCCCTCCGGAGCCCCATTTATGAAATAAGAAAAAGGATCTGTTGGAATTCGAATCTGGTGTGGCGTACGTCAGGAAAAACCTCGAAAAGGTAGTTAAAAGAACTAATTTATATTTCGTTTTGTGTTAAATAATATCTCTTATTAGAGAGACGTATGAAAAGCAAATGTTTGAGGGATATTTTCATAATAAGGCATATTATTTCCACTTGCTGGGCAAGTTCTAATTTGATAAAGTTTTGAGCTTGGTACCGGACCTGGTGCATTTACATTTTCTAAAAGAGGGAAAAGAAGTAGGAGGGCACATTCCTCCCATATTGGAGGCCCCCGAACTCGAGCTAACCTTCAACCCGCGCAGCAGGAGATTCATTCCTACGGCACTCAGAAAAAGCGGGGAAAATTTTATTGAAACAATATTAACTTCACCAGGATCCATCTGATCACCGAGAAATATGTTTTAGTATAAGGAAAAAAAATTTTTCATATAATAAGCGACATAACCCTAGTACCATCCCCCAAAAAGTGTTCTGGCGATAGAGCAGGGTAATCAAATTATTAAAATTCCAGTTAATTCTTATCCAGGAGGCAATGCTGAAGCGCTTCATCGTGCCGAGGATTCACATGTGAGTAATTTTGAAATATTACACCTTGTTTTTTAACATACATATGTATTACACTTCGGTTCCGGCAGTGACTTGCACTGCAGAACCTTTTTGATATGGTTAGTTAATTTTTACACGTTTTATATATATCTATCTTAAACTTAAGATTATAAGTACATACATATACGTATAGCATTGCAGAACCTTTTTGATATGGTCAAGTTTTGTGCGTTTTATATATATATATCTTGAACTTAAACTTATAATTACATACATATACGTCTAACTTCATGGGTACGCCTAGCTACTTATGTAATTTGGAATCCTGACTTGATTTTGTTAATTAGATTTAGGAGCATAGTTTTGAACTGTAAGATATGCATGTGCCTAGTAGATATGACCGACAAGTGCACTAACAATCCTCGATCTCGAAATTATCGCCAAGTAAGGCTGTCAGAGGAAAGTATTTATGGATTAAGTGTCAAATACTATGATTATTGTAGGATATAAGCCCGTATCTTAAGCATTCGAATTCTCCAACTTTCGGGAGACCTAAAATGCGCTTGTTCCGTAAAGGTGTCCTTCCTAGTCACGCCTTTAAGAGTACCTTCTGAAGAATGTTTTATTATTTCTATTCAAACTTATCAGCGCCACGAAAAGTCAAGTTCAATGTGTAGTGCCATTGAATTTTTGTCGTTAGGATTTTTTTTTTTTTAAAATGTGACTTGGATATAGTGTCTGTAGTAAATAGACATGTAAGAAATCAATGCATCATAAACAATGATTTAGAATTATGTAACGACTGAAGCAGTCGATTAAAGTATTCTTTTATTTTTCTATTCGGGGTTTGTCGCAACGTTCAAGTGTAGTAATAAATTCTTCTCATAATACTTTGAATTATAACAAAAAAAAAAAAAAAAAAACAAAAAAAAAAAAAAAAGAAAGAAAAACGGCAGTAAAGCTTTTAAAAAAACATTTATTTTCGGCAATGCAGGTATAAATATTATTATATAAAGAAAGAACAACCATTGAAAACCCGCGCATCTCCTTTGAGATGGCTCGCGTACATATATCAATACCATTTCATATACAAAACGAAAAGTAAGCCATAACTGAAAAGAAAAGAAAACATTATTTATATATTATATACTATTAATACCTCGGGATATATATCATTGAGCGTAGTAAGCCATACGGTGCATAAAAGGTTGTGTCCATAAAATCTACTATGTACATAAGGTCAGAAAATTTTTGTGAATTTAGAAAAGAAATAATCAAGTACGCTGTGGACGATCACTTTAGTAACCCAAAGTATGTACTTATGGAATTGAATTAATAATAGAGAATGTATCTATTTGTAGGTTAATAACAATGTTTATATATGAGCCTATTTTGATCATTATAACGTAAATATGGATTGAATATTTTCTTTCTTCCTTCACATCCTGGAGCCTTTTCAATTCGGGGTCGCATAGGTCCGCTCTAATTTCTTCCACAGGTCAGCCAAAGGGACTTTGCAGATAGTGCCGAGCAGAGTCATAGGGAGGATGGGGCAAGGCCATGAAGGCAGAACATCTGCGCCTTCCACAGTAAGTAGGTAAGTGACGTAAGGGTCCCTTCAGGACCGAGTGTGTGTCGGCTCTTTTGTATGCAGGCATGAAATTTTTTTGATTATGGATGATGACAGCGGCAGGTATTTTCGGGAACTCCCCCACACTCTCCGCCACCCTTAGCCGAGGTGCTAGCATGCCGCCCTGTGCTATCGTTGTCATCAGGCGATCTGTCAGCCCATGCTGGCAGGTTGGACTTAACGTCCTGGTCAAGTCGCCTTCAACATACTTCCATAACACTTTTAATTCATAATTTGGGATATCTTTAAAGGCTTTATGTAAAACTTTGATTTGAAAGCTTTTATCTGTCTCGAAATAAAAACGGTTTTTTTTGGAATTATATACAAACCGAAAAGTCTTAATCTGAGACTAAAATTGATGACCGTGCAAGACAGTCTTTATACTAGAAAATGATTGTACTTGACATTAAAGACAAAAATTAAGACCTTTAACGTAAGTTGTTGCTTAATATTGTAATGCTTGTAGCATATATGTATGTACGTATAGCGTATGAATGTCTTGTTACATCTTAAAATTGCACGCCATTCTGTGTTCTGCAGAGCTTGTAACTTTGACTTGATTTTGTCTCTTCATTACACATTATACTCCGCGACAAAAAGATGCGGCACCCCTGACATTTTTCCGATTCTCTGAATTGATGAAACTTGTGATAAAATTTGTACTAAAAGATATAATGATCTTTTTACCAACCGATTAATTTTTCTATGAAATTTTCTACATTTATTGAAAAACTTGTGCGACAAAAATATAGGTATACGACAGGGTAAGGAATTTAAAATTAAACCAACTGGTGCGTGAAAAAAAATATAAAATATTTATTTAATTAATAGGTAATGAGTGCTTTTTCCCTTATTTTTTATTACTTTTAACATTTGGTTAAGTAAAGATTTATACAGACTTTTTACATATTTTCGAGGAAGTATGATGTCCAACGAGTTTTAAATGCTTTCTCCAGGTCGCCCACTGTTACATACTATTTGTTACCTTGATATACTGCCCGTAGGTACTAATTATCCCCAGACATTTTCAATATTTTGTTTAGGTCTAGTGATTTTTCCAGCGCGTGCTTCGTGTACGGCTGCATCTTGTTGGAAAATCTTCGGGAAATTATCCTCATATTGTTCGGTATTTCGTCCTCCAATTCGTTTTTTTTATGCAGCCAATAGCAGCCCTCCCATTTGTCTTCGTTTATTATAGAGTTCATCTTTCCGTAAAAATAATAACTCCATCCATCTGGTCCATCCAAAGTAAGTTTCTCTTCTTCAAAAAAAAATTACTTGCCTCCACCGCATTTTCCTTTTAAGGTGTTGTTGCGCAAGCTTCATTTTATTTGCTTCGTGTTGCTTGGTAATCCGTGGTTTTTAGGGTTCCGTACCAAAAGGGTAACAACGGGAGCCCTATTACTAAGACTTCGCTGTCCATCCGTCATCACATGAACCGTAATAGGTAGAAAGTTAAAATTTTCACAGAGTGTATATTTCTATTGCCGCTATAGCAACAAATAATAAAAATAAAATAAAATTCAAAATTAAAGGGGGCCCCCATACAAGAAACGTGATTTTTTCGGGGTTTTTTTCCTCGTTTTATACTCATTCATTATTATTATCAGGTTTGTTCGATGAAAACACCGCGTAAGCCCCGGGCTACACCGGGCTTCACTTTCTTGTTTTTTGAAAACCCTGGGCTTACACGAGGTTACAGAAACTTGTTCGATAAAAGCCCGGTGTTTCTGATTTCGTGCCTCGAACTTGAACTAAAAATTTCTAGGGGTAAACGTTTTACATTTGTCATTTGTGAACTGTCATATGGAATTTGTTCGGTGATTGCGGTTGAGTGTTGTATATAAAAGTGAAAAAATCGTGGAGCTTATACCAAATTCAGATTATATAAGGAAGTTGGTTAAGAAATTAGACGACAAATTACCCATCGATAATATGCACATAGGAAATTCGAATGAAAATTATAAGGAAATATTTGAGGAGGCGATTAAGGTCGTAGAACATGGATGAAATCTTAAGATCTGCCTTTCTAGTAAGAAATTTGATCGTAAAAATGTTTCTTTGTCATTATTAACAAGTAATTTTTATAGACTTCACGTTATCCCTGCAGCTACCAAGCAAATAGATTTGAAGCAAACAACATATAAGAAATTCTCTAAATTCTTAAATGAGATGTCAGGAAAGGGTTTAATAGTGGCTCGAGAAGAAGCCAACGGGATAGAGAAAATCATTTCTGTAGATTTTGATCATCCAAACTATTAATTTTATATCTAGTGACAAAACATCTGATGATAAAAGTGAAAATAGTGCAGAAATGAGCTATATCTGGTCACAGATGAACCAATTGTCATTTTTTCAAAGTAAAGTTACAGAAAAGGCGATAATGTCGATGTAAAAAAGCTAATAAAAGAATATTAATTAAGAAAAAACTGAGAAATATTTTTTGTGCATTTTAATATTTATTTATTCTTAAATTTTTAATTATTTCATCTATTTTATAAATAAATTTTGACAAATCACTGGAAATTAGAAGTTAAATTATGCTCAGGAGAACTGTCAGAGAAATGTCATTACATTAGATTTACTCGGTGTTTTAAAAACTTGTTCGATCAGTGCACAAAACCCCGGGTAAATTTGGGGAAAATTGTAGGGGAAAATTTACACGGTGTTTTCATCGAACAAACCTATCATATAAGTAGGCATTTTTTTTTTTTTTAATGACAGCATTATTATTATTTTTTCAAACGACAGCATTAATTTTTCACATGACGCCTACTCTCGTTTCAAGAGTATGACCCCCTGTCTACACTGGCCATGAAAAATTGCTTACCATATTTTATTGTAACGCCATCTTGGAAATAAAATTTTTGGTGTTGGCAAAGTATTTTATGTAATCTCATTTTTGGCTACACCATGGAATTGTCAAGACCGAGAAGGACTGCAATCGATGAATTGATTGCATTAAAACACTTGGAGCTCGCCGAGTTAGAGCAGATGAAGAGAAGAAAACGAAAATTGTGGGTGAATCCCTTTCTCGCGAAAAGAGAAATGTATGACATAGAAGAACATCTTCTTAAAGATCTCATGTGGGGAGATGGGGAAAATTACCGCAACTTCTGCCGTATGACAAGAGCACAATTTGAAGAAGTGCTTACTTTGGTAAGTGCCTTTATATATTTTTTCAAATTTACTGTACCATTTTTTATGTTTTAGGTTGAGCCATCAATTAAGAAGCAACATACACGGATGAAATATGCCATTTCTGAGACTTTGCGTTATGTTGCCACCGGAGATTCTTACCGTTCATTAGAAAACTTGACATGTGTCTCACGAAAAACTATTAGTAGGTTCATCCCAGAGGTATTGTCTGCTATATACGAAGCACTCCAGCCGACACATTTAGTGGTAATTATAAGGTTACTCAAAACAGAAATACATATGTACATTTCATTTGAATCACTTTCAGATATAGCCAAGGATTTTAATAATATATGGGATTTTCCTCATACTTTGGAGCAATGGACGGGAAGCATATCAGGATTGTAGCGCCTCCGAAATCAGGGTCGGATTTTTTTAATTACAAGGGCTACTTCAGTATAGTTCTGTTTGCAATTGTCAACGCGCATAGCAAGTTCATTTACATTGACGTCGGTGCAAATGGACGGGCCTCTGATAATGTTATTTATAAAAGTAGCCCGATTTATAACGCCTTGAAGTGTAATCAAGTACACATCCCACATATAGAGCAGCTACCTGGACAAATTATGAAAACGCCATACTTTTTCATTGGAGATGATATTTTCGGACTAGATAAACATCTTATGAAGGGTTTTAGCAGAAATAAGAGTTTAAGTGTGCGAGAGGAAATGCTAAATTTCAGACTGAGCCGAGGCCGAATGACAATTGAAATGGCCTTCAGGCGACTAGCCAGCCGTTTTCGTATTTTCCATCGACCTACAGAAGTGAATGTCGACAGTGCGGATTTAATTGTAAAAACTTGTTGCGTTCTTCACAATTATTTGAGTGCAAATATTAAAATCGCTCCGCTACCAGGCAATGAAGACGACGGTATGGATAATTTACCCAGTACTGTCACTGCGTTGGATCCGCAAGAATTTGGCAATCCGTATAAATATACATGTAAAATAAGGGATGAATTGGCAGCGTATTTGGTTACAGATGGAGATGTTCCATATCAGTGGGATATAATAAAAAGGGCACTATGAACACAAAAACAGTTTTTTACATATTGAAATTAAATTGATTTTTTATTGCATGTTATTTTGTTTATAAGTGGACGTCATTTGCGTCGCTCATAGCTGATTGTAAAATATTGCTGCTAAGTGTACTCGTCGAATTTCCTGCGCTATGTACTCTTGCGGTGAAGGACCTGTTGCTCAGATTACTTGATGAACGACTAATGCCATCGCTGCTCACAGATGCCGGCCTAATAATATTATTCGCTAATATTTCAATTTGCCTTGAGCATAACGCTCTCCAAATCTAACATCACTTCCGCAGAAATCAATTGGGGTAATTGCTTCAATCGCAGCGCAATGCTTTTTCCGAAGGCAGTGTACGCATCCTCATCGTCCGGCGGTTCAGTTACTGCCCCCACAATTTCTGAAATGGCATCCTGATACCTAGAAGAGATTTTAGACGCCACTGCTTTGGTTGCTGATTTCTCCGCTTTTGTGCGTATTGCCTTCGACGTTGTTGGCGTTTCTTTCCATTCTGGTGTTTCGGCTACATTTGAGAGCGTTTTAATTTGCGTCGACTTCCTTTTCCCATTCTCGGTAAAAACATCCTCGTTCAAATCCAAATCGAATTCAAAAGCCTCACATGCTTGGTCAATATCCTGGAAATATATAAAATTAAATGACGGTGTACGATACATCCGTACTAGTACCTAAATTATGTTTACCATGCCCCCATTGCCTTGTTCAAAATCCTCTGGGAACCTATCCAAAAGATCTGGATCTTCCTGAGTCGGTAAAATAAAAATTAAAAAATTAAAAATTTGCACACTAGCATTTCTACCACAGATTGGGACATTTTGCAATTTATTTAGGCACCTACCTTCAACTCCGTTGTTATTCGGCTTCTTAGCACAATCGCCTCTTCCAAAAATCTAAATTCATCATAATAAAAGAGACATGGTGAGTATAAATCTGCACTCGATCCAGATTTCTTCGATGCTTCCACTTTTTTTTCTCCGCTACGAAAGCGGTTCGTAAATGTTTTATTTTTCTTTTTATTTCACTCACACTTGATTTAAATTCTCGTGATATTTCTACCCATGCTTTGTTCTTCATATCAATTCTTTTATTATATGAACTTTTATAGTTCCACAAACACTCCTTCAGTTCATAAAATTTAATTAGTTTGATTGTTTCCGAACATGTTGGCTTCATTTCAGCCATTTTGATGATAAACGTCAAATTTATTGAAAGCAATTTTCTTGGCAATATATGGTAGGCAATAGGTCTGTCTGTTTACTCGAAAGTTTTTACTCGGTATAAAAACTTTTACGCATTTTTACTCACAAACCGTCTGTTTACTTTTAACTAGTAAAAATCGAGTAAATTTATACGTTTCCCCTCTTGCACAAAGTTGCACATTTTTACTCATGATCAAGAGGATGTGTAAAAGTATTAAATTTGAGGTTAAGCCGTTTGTTGGGTTATCGAAAGAATGTAAAATGATAATCTAAAGAGTCGAAATTAAAAAAAAAATATTAAAGAGGGTGGGTTTTTTAAAACGTATTTCAAATTAATTAATTGTTTTCTGTTTTAGACGGAAAGGTAGCAGCCAAATTTTTGACACATGACAAGCTAAACAAAATTTACTCGAAAAGAGTCTGGTAACTTTTCTTGATTTATCCCCTCTACCACATAAAAGTTTTTACTTGATTTTTACACAAAGATTTTTACTCAAAAGTAAACAGAAAGACCTAATATGGTATAACATATATTGCATACCATGGATTATTGCCATGACTACACGGTCTACACTGGTAATTCCGTAGCAATAACATATTGTATACCATAATTTATGGTCAGTGTAGACGGGGGTGACTAAAAAGTAGAAAATAAAATATATTAAAAAAACTTTTAAAATAAATAACTTTTGTAAATAAAATGCACTAAAAAGTAAACAAGAAAAGTTTAATGCAAAATAAGAAATGCTACAACTCAGATTTAACTTAAAAGTTTGGGCATGATCTGCAGTTAGACAATTGTGATTATAGTTATGGATGCCCAAAGTTTTAAGTCCATAACTGTTTAAAAGCAGAAAGCAGCGACAGAAGCAGAAGCAGAAAACAGTGACTTGTCAATTACACATATCAGGAGTTATAATTTTTAAAAATTTGATGTAAATTGTTAATTAATTTGTTATTTCTATCAAAATTAATTAGTTTTCCTCCATAGACATGTTCTTTTTCTCGCTTCAAATCTCTTGCACACTTCTGAAAGAAAGGACGCCAACAACGAAATAAAAATGTTAGCTGTCTTTATATTGGCAGTACTGAGTAGAAGCAGAATTTTTGAGATTTGATCAACTTTCAAGTTCTGCTTCTGCTGTTGCCGCTGCCTCTGCTTTCAATTTGTTAGTGCTCGAACAGTTGCATGTGTTCAGAAAAAATTCTGCTTCTGTTACTGCTTTCTGTTTTTAATGTGTCACGGCCTTTAAGATTTAATACTTTTCTTGTTTATATCACTGAGAAAGAAAAAAATTATATTTTACTTTTTAGTGCATTTTATTCACAAAAGTTATTTATTTTAAAAGTTTTTTTAATATATTTTAAATTTAATTTTTTCTATTTAAGATGCTTTGCGTTTTGTACGTACGTTCCATACATTTCTTAGAACACCCGCTTTTTCTGTTATTTGTCTCGCAATTCCTGTAGAATTTAACGATACTCTTAAAATTTCACATGATCCCAATCATTAATCACTGCAGACTTTCCAGAACTTTTCTTGTTTCCATATTTTTTGGGCTCTTGATATAAAGCTGCGATAGCACTCCCACTTCTGTTTAATATTATTGCTATTTTAACAGTACTCATGTTTTCACTTCTTAACTTTGTAATGGTTTGTATTTCACTGCCAGTAAAATTTTTATCGCGACTCATTTTAATTATGTAGCACAAAAAGAATTTTTAATACTCAAAACACTACGAGTATACAGATGTACAACATGTAATTCACACAAGAAATACTGATAAAACTTGCTAAACTTGTTGAATATTTGAACACAAGATGTTAAATGCTACATTCCCGACCGTATCTTTTTCCGCACCAGTTAATCACCAAAATGGAAAAATTAATCGATTGGTAATCAGATTACCCATATATAGATTTATTAGTAAAGGTTCTTTGCACAATAATCAAAATAAGATAATGTAATGGTAATATGAGCCGCTCAGATTCCAGATCGATTAACTCCTTAAAAGAAAAGACAGAAAAGATTGATACATTTTTATAAATTTCTTATGAAAAAAAAAATATTTTTTATTCAATCCCATCCATAGTTTCGCAGATGACAGTACTCTTGATTTCGCTTACTCCTTTGACACTCTTGCGGACTCCAGGGGGAATGCCACATGTGTTAAATGAGATTGCATGATTAGATCATTGAATAACGATCTTAACAATATCCTCGCTTGGGGCAAAGCGAATCGCGTCGAATTCAATGCATCTAAGACCCAAAGCTGCCACATCTCATTAAAACAAGATCATAACTTAACCACACCCGTTTCTTTTGATGGAGCATTAATTTCTGATTCACCGTCATTAAACATTCTTGGCATTAATATTTCCAGTAAGATAAACTGGACAGATCACATCTTCTCTGTTGCCAAAGAAGCATCGAAATGTCTTGGATTTCTGAAAAGGTATAAGAAATATTTCAGCCCATCAAATCTAGCGCTCCTCTACAAGTCCTATATTAGACCTAGAATGGAATACAACTCCCATATATGGGCCGGGGCTGGTCGCACAGCCTTAGCTTCATTGGATATTGTCCAAAAGAGAGCCTTCAAGCTCATTATCGATTTGGCAATAGCTTGTCATATCGACTCACTAGAGCACCGCCGCAATGTTGGATGCCTTTCGCTCCTTTATCGCTATATGCATATGGTCAATGTTCTGATGAAATATCTAGTCTAATCCCTTGTAGAATGATTCCTGCACGCAATACTCGCGCTGCAAACCGCGCTCATCCTTTAACCCTTCAAATTACTTTCGGCCGTACAGTAAAATTCCGTGATGGTTTTTTATCCCGAACAGTGCGAATGTGGAACAGCTTACCATCTTCTGTTTTCCCTCCGGCATACAATCTGCGGAAGTTTAAGGGTGACATACATCGGCACCTCCGCCACTCTCCTCATATCCCCTAATCCTTTCCCTATCTCCTTCCTGCCATGCTGTGCTTTGCATCATAGGGTATCCCCTGAGCTTGGCTTAATAATATAAAAAAAAAAAAAATTCAACGGCCATAAAAATGTTGTCATGTAGACTCTCATAATACCTTTTCTTTTATGGAAGTTAATCAATATGGCAAGTGAACGGCTCTGCTCGGGTCATTCCACGGTGTGTCGACCACCTTCCGAACAACTTTCTGAATCGACGTCACCGATTTGCCTAAAATTTTGGCAGCTTATTGCCTTATATAAACTATTAATACCATTTAAGATTTTGCCGAAATTCCGCTTATTGCTGTTTGAAATTCGCAAAAAAGACCAATTTCTGCCTTTTCGACCTAACTTCAAAAATTCTCCGGTTATATATACTAAGCCGTTTTTAATGAACGTGCAGCGTTTTGGAAAAGATAAATTTCAGGTTTTGTAGAAAAAATACCTTCAGTGCAATTTTTGTAAAAAAAAATTTTGTTCAAAAAAGAATTTTTTGGGGATTCTCCGGTAAAAAAAAAAAAAATCGAAAATAAGGGTAGAAAAATCCTTGATGTCACATGTAGCGATTTTCGAGTTCCTTCATATCTGGAAAGGACTAAGCATAATATTCAATCTGTAAAAATTATCAAATTGGGATCTCCATGGGTTCACATTCCACAATTATTTTAATGAGGAAAATCTGAGAGCAATCCAATCACATGTTACATGCGATGGGAACAGAGTTGGTAAGTATGCATCACTTGATATCATATAGTTCATGTTCCGTCCTTAATATCATGATCACCAATACTGTCTTGGGTGATACAGAGAATGCCTTCATTAAATATAAACGGAAAAATATATCGCTGCATACAGGAAAAACTAATTTAAATGCCAATCCCTGATTCATCATATAATAAAGTGGCCGAAACTGCAATGGAAATTCCTTATGAACCTGATCACGTTTAAAAGAAAAGGCGACAGCACTCAATTCTTTGAATGAATTTATGAACAAAATAATTGCTGGAAAAATATTCGGATTGAGATATGATGACAACCATACTACGATACTAATAGTCCTACTGAGGTACCTATATTTTACTGAAAACCTTAAAGCGAAATAGGGACAAGCAGTAAATAAGGACACCAAACAAGCCTTGTTGTCAATAGTTCTGGAAAACTGGATGCGTCGAAAATAGTGGAGGGAACTCCCCGGTTCATCTTATATATGATTTAAAAAAAATCGCGAAAGCAACAATAGGAATGAGAACAACCATCTTCGGAAATTAACGCAGATGCTTGGAACCTTATGTTTTAAAACTTCCTTTGTCGTTCAAAGCTGTTATGACAAATGAAATAATTGTGCATATGAAAATCTAAATTTCTTTTTGAAATCATATAATGTATATACAACCCTGGAAAAGAATAATTAATTATTTTTATTTTCGATCCTTGTAGAACTCCTATGTCTACCTAACACTTATCGAAGAAGATCGAAGGATCCACATCAAAAACTTTCAATCTCTGCGAAGTTTGTTATTGCACGCCATAATCCTTTTTGATCTCTACTCTCAGACTGTATTGTAGGTATACATAGTTATTCTTCGCATTATTAACTTCGGTCTTATAAAGATTTTGAAAAGTCTTGTAAAAATTCCAGCTCTCAACGGTATCCGATATCACCGCTCTATTATAAAAATATTTTTTTTTTATCTCTTAAGATAGCGTAACAGGTAAATTAGAATCACCAAAGGTATTAAAAACTGAATTGATATTTTGGAGCTTACTTAAATGATTAAAACTTTCTATTGGACAAAGAAAAGATGAAAAAAATAAAGAATAATATTTCAAATGAATGTCATAATTTTAATTAATGGCAATTAATTGTAAACAACCAAGGGAAAATGAATAAATTCCACTCGTACCCGTTTCACTTTCGAGCAAGCAATATTATCCATAAATCTCCGATAATTCTTCTTATAAAATACATTTGAATGAAAATGTTAGTTGAGCACACTTAATTAAAAATGTGACAAATCCGAAGCCGAAGTAACTATCAAACAGCATGTGGTTATTCTGCAGCAAATGACTTTGGACCTGTTCTGATCAACAATTAATCTTAGAAGTAACTAGACTTATATATAGTTGAAAACAAATGGCAAACGCGTCTTTTGCTTATCGCATATCTTAAGATATAATTTTTCATGGCCTCAACTGAATACACGACAAAGTGCTGAAATATCTCTAAAAATGATGAAATTCTTGTAAAATTCTTGATAGCGAAAAATCATCAATGGATAACACCTATATGTATATGGCTATAAACGATCTGCATATGTTATACCAAGCGTTTGTGCATGCTATGCAAATACTTAAATAGTTAGCGAAATTCGGTCAGGTGAATATTATACATCGACAAGTAAATCCCGCATTCCCAGACCTAGTCATATAGATGCGTTTTATTGATTTAATGTCCATGTATCTGATCAATGAATTAGGCATATGGGCAGACTCTATACCGTTACAAAGTTGTCTCTATAATTACGCAAGCTAATTAAGCTTATAACTATCTACCTATTTCCATAATAAGCGCGCATCCAACTTATTTCATTTGTGCTTGGTGAGGTGAGATATTGGATACTGAAGAATTATACAGTCCGAGTTGTGCCAGTTTTTTTGTATATACTCGTTACACCACCTGCTGAACGAGGCAAATATCATCCTTCTGCACATAGAGAAATGCATCGACGCATTAGACTTGACACTCTCCAATTAGTTTACATTGATTACCCTTTGGCTTCTTCGGACGGTGATTAATGAAGGTGAAATAATAAATAATAATAAATATAAAGTTTGTGTCGTGTTAAATTCAAAGTTTATCACAGTTATGATTTCGAATCGCTTTTGTTTCTATTTTCCCTTCTGATTATTGAATAGAATAGCAAATAATATGTTCCTTTATCATAGGCTATAGCAAAGCAATTCTTCATATTTCCAATGTGTAATTAATGTAGGCTGATCAGATTTTTCAAAGCCCAATGCGGGATGATTTTTTTTTTTTTACAAAATAGTACAAAAACAATACTTTTCCAAAGAAATACTTACAGATTTAAATTATTCGAAGGAAAAAGAACATATTTTTCTTGTAGCAAAACATTAATTTAATAAATATTTGTTTAAAAAGAAATTTACAGAACATAAATATTTTCATTTATAGAAAAATATAAAAGAAAACTATTCGATTATTTAACAGAAGTGTAAGTCTTTTACAAGATCTCATCTTTATCTACCATATTATTATAAAATTCTTCGCAACCAGAAATATGACCACAATTACCATTTATAAAAATAATAGTTTTTAAAGAAATAGAGTGTCATAGAAAATTATTAAAATAAAATAATCGAAAGCACATAGATCGTCGGAGTAGTTTTTTCATGTGCTGCTTTCTCTTATAACTAACTTCTTTCTTGTTTTCTAGAGTCATATTTATTAATATCTGAATACGTTCTCATAAACACTTATATTCTATTAATTAGAATGAAATATTTTACAATATTATTCTGCGGAAAAAGTTATTTTTTTTTTACATTAAAAATGTACGAATTTTTAAAAAACCGTTCCTTCATTCAAATTTTATTCTGCATAGTTTTACTAGATAACCGTAGATGGCGCACAAAATGCTAAATTGTTTTATTCTAAAAATTGTTATGGCATTCAAATCTCATGCCCAATAATAAACAAAACTGCCTTTAAAAATTAATACTTTTTCAAGAAGAGTTATATGTAGTTGAAAGTTCTACTTAAAGAGAAATAAAACAAAATATTAAAACTATTTCCAACGATTTCTTAGCACCATAGTGCTATGTGTACCTTCGATTCATATTTATTAATATTCTTTCGAATGCAGTACACATTTTGGAAAAGATTTAAATTTAGCACATTTGATGAACACATTGTTTTAAAATACTAGTAACTTGTTATAAATTTCGCACTTCCAAATTTTATATCCAACAATTCTTTCGTAAAGGTTGACTGTTTTTTCTTTACTATTCTACAAATACCAGGCTTTTTCACATTTTTACTCGTAAGACTATCTGGCCAATGAATTTACAGATATAATCTTAGTTCGCTTGACGAAACTATCTCATGAAAATTTTTTTCTGTTTTCGCAATATCTTCAAAGACATGCACCTATTGTTCTTCATATAACTGTCCTCGTTGTCTAAGCTTTCCATCCTAAGCATTAAATAAATTTCTAAAAACAAAATCTCAAAATTCATTTATTACATATTCCTTATTAGAAAATAGATATTTTTTTATTTAGAAATAGACAATAGTGTAGATGAATGAAAATTATCTTCTGTCTACTGGAAATTCTAGAAGATTCGTGAGTATATTCAACAAACACACGCACAGATATTTGAACGTAAATTTGCTTCGTAGTACCTGCAAATTTTGCATCTCAATGAGCTTTCCACACATTTTAATACGGATAATACTGAAACTAGAGACAGAGGTGGCTCTGACTCAGAGCTAGTAAAATCCCCTTTGACTTTCTATCACTTAAGCAGGCCATACACCATCAGTTTTGCCGTGGTTTTACTGTAAAACCACGGCAAAACTGATGGTGTATGGCGAACCCCACGTTTTGAGGTTCGGATATCTACTAAAACCAGAATTCAGGTCATGCCAGAAATATCTTTCTCAAAACGTGGGCAAGACGTGGGCAAGGCATACACCATCAGTTTTGCGGTGGTTTTACTGTTTTGCTCGTTCATAATCAAAGTTAACTTAATAATAAGCTAAGATGTAGGCGACATTTCTGAGTGTTTTACATTTAAATTTACACGGCAAGAAAAGGAAGAAATAAAGAAAAAAATAATAAAAAAAAATCAAACTCTTTAAAATTTTTATGAATAAAGATAAAAAATATGAAAGCGCAAATTGCATGCAACGAAACAGAATGGAAAATATTTCTTTTTCGTAAATAAATGAGAAGTGGCGGAGTTTTCACGTTTTACTCTCATAAAATGTTCCCGCGCTTCTGTGAAAACCGGTTTTTATGAAATAATCACAATGTTTGGTCACATGTTGTTGCTGTAAATGGACACTACAAGATGACGGCAAGACGTGGTCAAGTTGGATGGTGTGTGGGGCTTTTTCTTGACCACGTTTTAGGTTCTTATATCGACTAGAACGTGGTTTTTAAAACCACGGCAAAACTGATGGTGTATGGCGCCCTTTATGAGTTTACAATTAGTTCAATCAATCAATTCAATAACTAGTTATTTATTCAATTATTCGAAAGTCCCATTGAACATCCTTTCTTATATCCGTATCGTCGTTTATCATCTGAATAACATTACAATTTAACATTATAACTCTTACAACTGTATGAAAAGTCAATCTAACTTGTTTTGTTAACTGCAGATATGACAGCGATAGATCCTTAATCAATCCTTCTAGAAAACGTGATGGTAGAAAAACTACAGCATGTGGTCAGAATTGAAATGCACATTAACGTTTTTATTCGAAATTATACAAAATAATTTGTCAGTGTACAAGAAATTTTTTAGTTAGAACGAATTGAACCAAGTTCGTTAATATAAAAGAACGGTAGTGGCGCGGTACCACTATTGCTGTTATTGATTTCTGTGAAAATATTTCCTCGCAAAATAGCAAATATCACAAATATAAAATAATTTGGTAATATGCAATAAGTTGTTAGTAAGACTTATTTTCTTTTGCTGTTATCTTGTAAATTAAAAATTACACTTGGATTATCTTTCCAACCTTACTTTTAATTTCAATTTAAAAAACTTGCAAAATTTCGCATTAGGACAATGTAGTCAGTATTCACCTGCCACTTTTTACAGCTATACATTTTTGCAATGCATGTCCATGGTCTTTCACACTGTCGGGATTGACTTTGTTTATAAAGTAGAATGACATCAGTCCAAAATAAATACAGATGTGCAGGCATAAAATCTATGGACAATTATGTACATGTTGCTTTTTCTGGTTATACCGCTGATAGTAAAGCCTTTTCTGAGACTAACAAGATTATAAATAGTCAACCTTTATTTTTTTCTCTTCATAATGGCACCCAATGGTGTGATATTGCCAGCAATGCGATCGAATAAGTTTATATTCTTTGCTCAGTTCTTAGAATTAGTATCTATTTCTTTATATTTGAGAGAACTATGTGTACTTAGTTAGTTTTATCCTCCATATAAAGGTAGGTCCACCTAAAACATATAGTTACATTTATTTACATTATTTACATTTCTGAGTACATAGACGACTATTTGAATCTAAACTTCACGGTATATTATCTTATAATGAAATACAAAGACAATAGAAAAATTTATATAAATATTTATTTTATGCGTTAGACCTAATTCGTAAAGATCCCAATTCTAAGGACAGTTCTGCTAAAATCTCATTAGGAGCATCTCCAACTTTACAAAATTTCGAAATAAATTCCTGATTTTCTGGACAATTCTCGCACAAGTTCCTAATTGCCAATATACTCCATTCTTTTATCACTGAAATAAATTAAGAAAAGAAATAAGCAAATGAAACAAAAACAAAAAGTTATAAGAACTTACATGGATTCCTGGCATCGGTTGTGGTACAATCTAAAATTGCCATAATTATACCCATTTCCCTCGCATATTCTTGATTTGCCTTATTTTTATACAATAAATTAGCTAAAGTCCGAACAAGCATTGTCTTTATTTCAAAAGACACTTCTCTTTCGAAATCTGTACCAATTTTCGAACAAGGCGCAACTTGTTCTAGTTTTTGCATTGGAGTAAAAATATTTTCTGATTTTTTCCCAATAGAGTTTAATGCTTGTAATAGACTTCCGACATTTAGAAAAAGTGAATGATCACGAAAATATATTTCGGAGTACATGTCCTCGCCAGACGCTTTCGAAATTACATCTAGTAGAGCTAGAACTTCTTTTGGATGGATATTATCCAAGTAGCTTTCAACAGTTTTCAGTACACAATCGGATTTCTTCTTAAATTCCTTCGATATATAGTCCATTAGACTTTTGGAAATTGGGCCATTAGAGCTGCCATTCTTTATGTAGCTGGATAAATAATGTAGTACGATAATCCGTTCAGAAGCATCTAATGGTCCGTATAAAGTTACAACTCTGTGATACTCTGTTAAAAAGTATTCAAGGAAAATGTGTAGAAATTCCAAGGTTACCAAATCATATCTAGGATCTAGCAAATATCTACAAATTTGGATTAAAATCGTAAATATTCTCTTGTGGTCAACAATAATCTTGCTGTCTCCTTTGAAAATATTGTAGACAACCATCAGTTTGATGTCGGTGAAAGGTGTAATTTCTTGTAAATCCGTTAGAATATTTTCGCTAAAATTTTCCCAAATGAATGCTTGTGTTTTTTTATTTTGTACGCAAACGTTTACCACTAATTGCCATGTTATTCGTTTCAATAATGACAAGGTGTTTGAACTAACATTTTCTAAAAATAAGTTTTTAGAAATATTTGTGTTTAATATTTCGAAAAATCGTGGCAGGCTTGTTAGAAATTCCTGATAAATAGGACCCCAAGAACAAGAATTACGGAAAAATCTGATTTGGTCAATCATCACATCTAAAATCTGTTCGTGAGAGGTTTGCTGATGTTTAGATTCTAGTATAATATAGTTTTGGTGGAACAATTCATAAGTCCTGGTTATTTCCGCTATTTTAGGATCATCGACTGATACGACAATACTGCAAAGAATAAAGGCAAAAATTTAAATTATATTATTTGAAAAAAAATTTAAAATCTCTTAATAATATTCCCGGTGCACACCTGTGCTAGCAAACCAAATTATAGAAAGTCTATTAACGACTTTTTAAAAACTGGAAGGAGAAACGTTCGATCTGTAGATTAAAGAGCTGTTCCATATAGTCATGGTTTGAATATGCTGAGCATTGTGAGGGATAAAATGTTTTTCTAAATCTTAGGAATCCCTGCCATTTTGTTCAGAAAATCATGGCCAAATTTGAAGATTCCTTAACCTCTTGTCGCTATATTCAGATAAATAAATTTTATTTATTTCGATTAGTTATAATTACATAAACTAAGTGACTTAAGCCTCCTACAACCAATATTTTAGGCCCATGGCGACTATTCTATCTTGGAAACACTGTATAGAAGCAAAAGTACTAGCGGAAGATGGAGTGCTTGTGCTTCTCAAGATTCATTTATTAGACATTCCTTAATACAAAATATATATATATATTTTTTTTTATTTGGAAATAGACACGTGTAGATGAATGACAATTATCTTCTGTCTGCTATGCCCCGTACTGGAAATTCCAGGATAGTTGTTCATCGAACGCTGACCCGATACGGATCTAATTGCTTATTTGGACAAGGAATCTCCGTTTGGAACTCACTACCTGAATCCATTAGAAATTCGCACTCCATGAACAAGATCAAGGAGCTTGCGCTGACGCAACTTTTGGATTTATAAATAATGCCCTCTCGTGAGCATATTATTATTTCTTTTGACTTATTTTTTTTTTTCATTTTATTTTACTCTCACCTCATGGAGTCAGTCTTTTTTATTTAGTACCATGGTCTAATCCAAATCTTACCTCTCCCTATATCACTTTATGCTATTCTATTGCTTTTTCCTCTTAAAAAAATAAAATAAATAGGAAGATTCACACTGTTATATGTAATTGCTATATTTAATGCTGTATATATTTTATAATACCGTCTTTCTTTCTCTTAATCTCTTTATATTGCATTACTGAATTACTAACATTATTCCCACTACTACTTTATTGTTTTACCCTGCAACGAGTCTGTTTGTTGCGCCTTTGTTATTTTTCTTGAATATTTTAATCGATTTAGAACTCTATTCTATACTCGTTGTACATAATGTTGTAACATTGCGTAAGCTTAGATTCCTTAATGAATGCTTTTCTTATTCTTATATTCAACAAACTCACGTACAGATATTTGAACGTAAATTTACTTCGTAGTACCTACAAATTTGAAGACATTTCATATCTCAATATGAGCTTTCCACTCATTTTAATACGGATGGTTCACTTCTGCTTGACCTGTTCACTAAACCAAAGACAGAAGCGGTTCTGTTTCAGAACTAGTAACCTCCCCTTCGCCTTTCGATCACTTAAAATTTTACCATTATTTCAATCAACTTCAAAGCGACTTTCTATATAGAAGATACTTATTAAAAAAAAAATTGTTATGGATCACAAGCGTAAAGCCCAATTCAGCTGTGATGCAGTTTGATATCATGGGATCATATGGTTCATGTAATGAGACAAAGATGAAAATTACGGATAGCAAGCCCAATGTCTATGAAAATGAAGCAACTGTAGATGGTACAAAGGACCAATACTGGGGGAACTTGATAGTACATAATAAAGAACATGATACGAAACTAGGTGGACATTTCAATCAAGACGAGTGGGATAAACAAACAATAACCTACCCGTACGGAAAGAGAGCAAACTGTTACAGAAAATTTTGGCATACAAGAGAGCTTCGCAATGGGCCTAGCTGTGGAAGTTAAGTTATCAAGTATATAGCATACTCTGTAATTCCTGCAATTCTAGGGATAATGAAAGCATTCCGAGTCATTCATATACATATCTAAAGATATTACTTAGAGGATGGAAATTTGAAGAAACAAAGCATTTCAATTGAGGCAACCATCTTACACAATTCAAATCAAATCAGGACGAATTACTGCTAGTAGACCTCATTGTAATGAAATAATTTTTTTTCTTCATATTAACAAACTTGAAGATACATGGGGGATATTGCACAATTTCGACCCGTAATCTATTTATTATTATTCAATATGTGAAATATCACGCGGAACGAGAGCTTCTTCTCACATACGGCCGACTGAGGATAATTTAGACAGATTTAAGGAGATTGTCGATTACCAGTACTTTTTTTATTATTTGCTAAACTTTAGACTCAATCTATTAGTCGTGAAAGCCTCAAATTTGGACGTTTGTTAAATGACACACATTTTTTTGCAACAAGTTAATGCTGACACGAAGTACAGAACATTATAAAACTAAAATTGTGATAAATTACCTAACGTCGGAAGTACTCATTATATTCCAAATAATTATTGAACTGTTTGTCTTAAGCTATACAAGAATACTTATATTTTTCTAATTTTCACACAAAATTAACAGATTTTATTAGATGTTCTTCCACAAACAAATAATGAACGATTTGTCAAAACCAGCTGATTGCAGCAATTGGCTATAGATGGCGATTGGCGATAGCACCACTCACCGTCACCATCTTCGAGGAGAGAACTAAAGGCTGAGTTACAATGTGACGCTGTCGCGAGACGCGGTCGCGAATGATGTTGCTGATGCTGACGCGGACGCAGTGCCTGTTGCTATTGCTGTTCCAATGATGTCGCTTTAAAGTGTCAAAGTTGGCTGTCATCAGGAAGTTATATGTGCAAAATTTTGTATATACATAAAATTTGAAATAAAATGAATAAAATTAAGGATGCAGACGAGTTTCAATTTATTCTTTATTTACTTAATATGTCATACTTATATTTGCGGCAGAGAAAAGTGAAACGCAGGTGGTGGGTACGTCCACTGTATCGAAAAAGAAACAACTTAGGATTTTACGAGAAAACTTTTAAATACATTAAGGACAACGATAATGAATTGTTTTACAAAAAATTTATTGAGGATGTAAGGGGTCACCCCATTATTTTCGATTTGAGTCCTCTTTAATCAAATTTAGTAGCAAATTGTACTGGACGTGATTCATTCGTGTGTGTGAATCACGTCCAGTACAATTTGCTACTAAATTTGATTAAAGAGGACTCAAATCGAAAATAATGGGGTGACCCCTTACATCCTCAATAAATTTTTCCACATTCTGTTTTTCTTATAAAGAAATTACAAAATTGTATTATTTTATAGGTACCGTAAACAGTATAAGCACGAATGTATTTTTCATTATTAGATGGTAACAAAATTAATACATTTAATAATATTAATATATATATATATATATATATATATATATTAATATAACATGTGTTAATTTTGTTTACATCTTAAAAAAACAAACAGGAAATAATTAAATTAATTAGTTATTATATACTACAGTTTTTTTTTAAACTCACCATTTTGACTACAAATTTAAATTTCCCGCAAAAATTAAATTTTTCCACTGCAGATGTCAACTGTTGCGAGTCTCAAGTTAAAATGTTTTCAACTTTAAGCAACGCGACCAACATCAGCAACACCCTTAGCGACACATTGTACCCGCGCTTGGGCACATTCATACATTTCAACTTTTGACAGGTTTAGCGACAGCGTCACATTGTAACTCGGCCTTTAAGGAGGCGACGTGTGATGAAAAAAGCGTAGCAACTTTCGTTCTTCTTCTTGTTTTTGTGAGGTGCCAGAGGAGGCGTTAAAAATTGTTGATGCTTTAAATATCACAACAAATTAATGGCGCGAAAATTTAAACACATTTCTTTGAAACTCGGCACAATGTTCCGCACCACCCACTGGCATGTATATAAATGGACTGACTGATCTCCTGTTTCATGTGGCATCAGTTTTGATTACAGCAAGTATGCTCTCACTGACGATATATTTAAATTATTTGCGAATTTATTTATACATGCATGTCAGTGGAATTTACCACAAAAGTATTTTTAAAGCATTTTCCTCAACACGGCTTGTTGTATCTAAATCTTCGAGCACATATAACTCCTTTTTATATTACTATCACTTAGTTCAATAGTTATTAACCATTTCCTATAAAAAGTAAATATTCCATTTGTAACTACGTCTCTGCGCCAAACGCACTTCGCGGCTCTTTGTTTATAGAAAAGTGACAGTCAAATACCCCGCCAAAATCAAGATGGCGAAAATTTTTGGCTACGCTGCCATACATATACTTTACTATGGGATGTCATCTCCTTTAGTTCTCTCCTCAAAGGTTTACATACAGATTTTCTAACTAGTTCAAATATAGTTGAAGTGACAGTTAAACATAACACATTTATGGAACTTTTGATGGAGCTATAAAAGATATAAATTTTGTTTAGATAAACAAAATAAATTAACAATAAATACACAACCTAACAAAACCATAAATAACTAATATTTATTATTAGTTATTTATTCAACGGGGCGTACTGCCTATTGTGCGTCAGTTCAATATTTCTGACATTTCATATTTTATGAGATTGTAATTGCAGCTTAGAATATAGAGAGTACAGGAAGTGTGATAAGCCAAATTTGGTGTATTCTGGTTGCGTTAGCATCTGTTGCCGCTGTAGTGAACGCGCAGTACAGCCGTGTAGTGGAATCAATATAGAAAGCGAGGCAACAAGATATATGGTTGAAAATATTACGTTTGCTCCCATCGAAAATGTTTTTATTCGCCGTCACTATGCCAACATACCCAGGGAATTTCACAACTGTCACAAACGTAAACAAACTAGGTGGAGGAAGGATTTTTTTTCGATTTTTCATCGCTTTTGTTGTGCATTTTTAATTAATTTAATATACAAAGTGTTGTAAAGTATACAAAATAATATTTTATAACTATACTTGCCTAAAAAATGATTTCCCACGTCGTACCTTGGTGTTGTTGTGTAGTACATTATTTTCTGTTGCTGCTCCAGCGTTAATCTACGCTACAATGGGTGCTTTGAACAACCACTACTACTAATTGTTTATGATAGGTTTTGCTATAATTTGCATCTGCTATGTTTTCATTTCATTTCTTATTAGTTTGCTATTGTACTATGTAACTTTTCTTTTGATGCTCTAACGTTGCTATATGCTTCTATGGCTGCTTTGAACTGCCACAACCATGAATTGTTTATGTTCACTTTTGCTAAAATATGTATCTACTATGTAATTCGCTACGATGTGCCAACGCTTGGCGTGCCTTTGGCACGGGCACTCAAATAAATAAATGTTTATTTTTCACCGGACACTTCATTCTGAAATTACATGAACATCACTTAGAGCTATATCACTATAATATCAACAGATAATTACTTACAGTCTTTACTTTATTTAGCACTATTTTTAAATAAAATATTTTTCACTTTTCACAAGTTTTAAATTAAATACAAATAGTTACAAATTAAAAAACTTCGTTTGACAGCTGAAAATACATTAGTCTCTTTCTTCAATATAATGCTGACCTACTTCACGGGACCGTGAAAAAATCCACGCTCATGCACACGAATTTTACAGGGATCAACACTTCCTGTTGTCCCTATATTCTAAGAATTGCAGCCTAAATTATGTCAGTAGTCAGTCCAGTCATACAAAGGCAACGCCAAAGTTGATTTATTTTACATAGCTATTTGGATTATAAAAAATGTCTCATTTCAAAATATCAGGATTTCATTACTGCCATGACGAAACGAATACAAACACAGCACACTAATCCATTTCGTCGAGTGGCTTAGGTTTTCACCCGATATGCGGTTTCCTTGTTTTTTATTCAATGGGCAATTTGATAATTTGCCTTATATGTAAAGTCATAGCTATCTACAAACATATTTTAGAATCAAATTAACTTAGATTTCCAACGAACAAGATCAATATCAAAAAACGCAGCTAATGGTTGCTGGGGAGTAACATATAACACAGCAGATATACCTATACAGTAGTCTGTACAAACTAGGATTAAAAATATACTCAACACACCATACGCAATTCATAAATTCCAATTTTATTATTATTAAAATTTATTAACGACTAGAAAAAGAATCTATAAATGTCATTTGTGTTAGGGAAAAAAATTCGGAAATAATTTCGAAACAAGCAAAATCACCAAATTCCCAGAAGTTCAAGAAGTAATTTAGTCCTGCAACTAATACGAATCCAAACAACAGCACCAAGTGACTACTACTAAAATAAGAGAGAATTGCCCAACCTTCTAAGGGGACCAACATTAAACAGAAAACATGTAAACGGATGGCATATTTATTACAAAAAAAAAATTCTAAAACGATTTTATTAAGAAATAAAAAAAAAATTAATTGGAGCTTAATTTTCGATTGGCATATTCAGCGATGTGTAGCACACCAAAGTCAGGGGAAGCTATGTGAAGATTATCTCCGGAGACCATTGTCCTATTGATGTGTCCGTTGTGCAATTCTGTTATCAATGTACTGCAGGCAGCAGCAGGATCTCCGGATGTAGTTAATGAGCCCTTTAAGAAAAAAATTATATTATATAAATTTTGCTGTAGTAGTCTTACCGTCCAGAATTCATTTCCAGGCAATGCATTGCTATCCCAAGCGTACGAAACTATTAACAACGTATTCTCAAATTGCGGCCCTTCCTGTAACAGAAAAGATAATTGGAGTAATTCTCACCATACAATTTTCAAGTCTTATATGAAATACACTTGTTTTAAAAATATCTTCAAAAATTACATTATAGACGAGATGAATACATTTCCACATGTGTGCCTCCAAGCCACAACCAGCATAAATTTCTGTGATCGCATCCAGCAAATAACGAAGTTAAAGTATATTACAGTGTTACAAACGAATTAGTTCTTGCTTGTCTGTATTAAATATATATTCTATTTATTTGAAATAAGAGCTAGATGAACTTGCTAGATAAACTTTATGGGTAACCACTGAGCCATTTCAACCCCCATCTAGGTATAGAAGAAGCTTCAAATCGGCTTCAAATCAAGAATTAGTGGCAACCCCAATTACTGTCTTAATCGTACGTTGCTAATTTCAGTATGTTGTTCACATCCTCAAGAAAGCATCTCATTAAATTATTAATAAGAAAATACTGCTGTCACTCCCGTAAAATTAGTGACACAGAGTGAAAGCATTGAGAAGAACAATGATTTCAGAGCAGATAGGTGACTGCTCATAAATTGAGCTGTAGTATGACACCCTAAAAAAATCAGGTGGAAACACCTTGTCAAGTGTGAGACAAGCGGATATGTATCCTCTAAATGATTTTCTAATATTTCATCTAGGGAATAAAATTAACGATCAGTAACTTACCAACTTAGCTGCCGGATTCCTGTTAGAAATAAAAATTCGAATCCCATCGTCAGGGTGGCTATTGCTCTCAAGAAGGCTAAAATTCCTTAAACCGCCACAATCGGTACGAAACCATGAGAAATGCACAAATGATATGTGATTTAATTGTGGTAGAAGAGCCTTTAATCTTTGCGAGAATGTTTCAAGGAAAATTTCTTCTTGTTGTAATGATGCTAGCCAGGAACCTAAACCAATACCAATAACATGCACATAGGCTTTTTTTCCACTTGATGTGGCTCTGGCTTCACTTTCCAGAAGAAGCGTATCAAACGAGATTGTGTACCGTTTTTTCATTAATAAATTATCAATGTAGTCTTCCTTGTTCATGCATTTATAAAATCTATGTCCACCTTTTACAGCATCTTCATATAAAATTCCATTTTCATCATAAAATCCATCCCACATCTGCCGGTAGTTAATTTTTGTATTTATCTCGGAACTTTCCCTCATAGGCTTTTTGGTTCCATATCCATTTTCAGGCAAATTTTGAGTTTTAGTTACGACTACATCTTGGAATTCCATGACATCCCTCCGATGTAATCTAGGTCCTATGAGACCAATTATTATACCAGGCGTTTCAATTCGACTTCTATCAGATTCTATCTCTCCTGCATTTCTTCGATTTCCATCATTTAGAAAATCTGAGTAGGACGATATGGATAGTAAGGCTGAGAGCTGAAATCAAGGTTTTTTTTTTTTATATTTACAATTTATCAAAACAAAACCTTCATTTCATCATAGCTCAAACAATTTGCAAGAACAAGTGGGGGAGTTTCCGAATTTGTCCCAATTTTTTCAAAACCTCCTACTCCTTCTTCTCCACTTTTTAAAAGGTAGTAATCAGAAGCTCCCACAAAGGTCGCACATCGTTTTAATAAAATACGTTGAACCAAGTCTGGAAGTCCCATCTCAGCATACATCTCCTTTTCAATTGTTGTACCTGGAAGAATATCAAATATAAAGTCGCTTTATTTTATTTATCTAGTTTTTTCCTATATAGATAAGACAAAAAGTCTCCAAATCTGCGAGGGTGCAAGTATCATGTGAAATCTTATCTACGGTTACTACCTACTTCGATTGGAATAAATCGTTTTGCCTTAATTGACAAACTTATCGAATACCTACCCTACATCCCTTAGGACTACTAATTTATTTACTTGCTTGGCGCTTCCCTTGTTGTTTTATCATCAAATCTAATAAATTCTGTCCGATTAACTTATAATTGATACGGACAGGTCAGTCTTCACGGAATAGGATAATCTAATAGTTATCCAATCCTCCACATTATGTTTAGATTATGCTTTCTCTATTGTGTTCCATAAAATGTCCATGACCTAAAATACTACGCTGAATCTCCATGGGGCCCCAACTCTTAATTTTATACTATTCGTAAGGAATATATAGTAATATAAAATTCACGGAAAAGGAATATTTAAAAAAATTATTAATAGGCAGTATATGCAAAAAACAAAAACCGAAAATACCTCACTTACTATTCGAAAAGTTAAGTATGTGTATACCGTGTGAATATACACCCCGGAATACTAGTAGTTATGATTTATTGTTATATGATTTTCTTTACGGTATGATTCTGTCTGTCAGACTTCTTAATTGCTTTGCTACATTCAAACTGTATCCACGCTACTAAGCTTAAGATTAAGTAAAAGCAATATTAAAGCTACTTCTAAATTTTAGTTTAGCCTTCATGTTATCTCACATTGTTTACATCTTTGAATTTCACTGATTCTTGGCGTACTTTAATTTCACAGTAGTGCCATAATTTCATTAAGAACAATTTTCATGCTGATGCTATTTAGTTTCAACCTTCGCCGTTCTTTTTCTCAAGCCAAACGATTTCTGCAAATGGTTTTGTGGGCACCTGATGCTTACATATTGCGCTTAAATCTCCTAGTCTCCTAAATATATCAATTATAATTACATACTATTGGAAAACGGAATTGTTTTTAATTAACAGCAATTTGAACTTCAATTCAAATCATATCAAAAAGCATTTATTTTCATACCCCTACTTAAAGCTACCTACAACGCTGGGCATTACGACATTAAACAGCCTACCAATAGATTATAATAACAGGAAATAAGATTGAAATTGTTATTTCATTAAAGTGCTTTGGTTTGATAATTATCATCTTATGTAGATATATTTTCGCAGAACTTACCATGTTGTTTCTTATGTTCCAAGAATCTTAGAAATAACCATAAAACCCTTTCGTGTAATATTGGATATGCAGATGCTGCTTGATTCTCTATACTTCGGTCTTCTGGTTGTGTGAATATCCGGCAAGAGTTTATAGGGAACTTTAGGTGTAAAATAGAAATTTTATTTATTCTATTTTTTACAACTGTACTTATACTATACCTACCTTAACAGGAAATTCATCAGAGTTTTTTATTAATGATTCTAAATTCAAGGGATTTGGTTTTTTAATATTTCGGCACTGAGCTAACAGATTTTTACCGAATTGTGTTAACTCAGGTGTAGTCACTGGCCACAATTTATCAAAGTCATCACCAAATTTCATTTCTGCGTCAACGTTTATTTCACTAGACAATAATTCTCGTTGGGTTGCAGAATTAGATTCTCTAGCAGAACTAATTTTGGACCCCATTTCAACTGAATCTATACTCTTCGGCTTATAAGTTCAAACAGCATATAACAAACAAATGGAAATAATTCTAATTCTACTGCGAACGATAGAATTCCGCCAATAACAGATGACACAATGTATTCGCATAAAAAATTATCATAAAACAAGTTACATCTATAACATGCAAGATACAGCTTATTACAAGAACTTTCTTGTGAAATACTCAACACGCCTGAGTGACTAACTCATAGCAGACCT
The DNA here is from genome assembly GCA_963924295.1 of Dioctria rufipes. Lineage (NCBI taxonomy): Eukaryota > Metazoa > Arthropoda > Insecta > Diptera > Asilidae > Dioctria > Dioctria rufipes. Next base: position 362,372,492 of record OZ002740.1, read on the forward strand.
ACTTCAAATTACAAAAACAAAAAAAGCGCGGAAATCCCCAAGAAAAACAGCTATATAATAATAGATGGCGGTAAAAGCATTTGGGAACATAATTTTGCAACGGTTTTAACTGTGGCAAATTCATATCAACTAAATGTGGAAAACAAACAAAAATGAAAGTCTTTTAGAAAAACACCATTAAATACTTAATATTCTTAGAATATAACATTTTTATTATTGTAAAATTCTCTTAGCATATTCTGCTATATGTTGTACTCCATACTCCGTGGAAGCCACATGAAGATTATCACCAGAAACTACAGCTCTATTTATATGGGGGTTATGGAGTTCTGTTATTAATGTACTGCAAGCAGTTGATGAATCTCCTGTTGACTTAAGCATACCCTTGAATAGATAAAAATTAGAATTTTATATAAACTACCATCCAGTTTTATTACCACCCAGAATTCATTACCGGGGAGTGCATTGCCATCCCATGCATATGAAACAATCAATAACGTATTTTCAAACTCTGACCCGGTCTGTAAGAAAATATTATTTTTTAATTCTAAAAATATGTAACTCGATATTTACCAACTTATCTGCAGGATTTCGATTAGAAATAAATACACGAATTCCTCTATCAGGATGATTATCACTTGGAAGAAGATTTTCATTTTTTAAATCACAGCATTCGCTAAGATGAAACCAGGAGAAATGTACATAGGAAATGTGCGTTAATTTCGGTAGCAAAGTGTTTAATCTTTGCGAGAATGTTTCAAGAAAAATTTCTTCTTGCTGCTGTGATGTTCGCCAAACGCCTAAACCAATACCAACAACATGTACGTAAGCTTTCTTCCCACTTGATGCAGCCCTAGCTTCACTTTCCAAGAGAAGAGTATCAAAAGAGATTGTATAACGTTTTTTCATAACCAAATTATCGAAAATATCGTTTTTGTTTCCAGAGTCGCCAAATCTTTTTCCATCTTTCTTCGTATTTGCAAATAAAATACCGCTTTCATCGTAAAACGTATTCCAAATCTGACGATAGTCAAACTTACAGCCACCTTCAGATTTGCTGGCATCTGGCTCTGTTCGTCCGTAACCATTTTCGGATATATTTTGTGTTTTACTTATTACTATGTCTTGAAATTCCATCAGATCTCTCCGTGATAGTCTAGCACCTATGATGCCGATGATGACACCACAAGTCTCGATACTTCCTTTATTTGGCTCTATTTGTCCTACATTATTTCGATTTCCATCATTTAAAAATTCTGTGTGCGATGAGACTGATAACAAGGCAGAGAGCTGAAATAAAATTTTATATTGTTTGCTTATAAATACCAAGTTGTATAGAAACCTTCATTTCATCATAGCTTAAGCAATTTCTAAGGATAAGAGGAGGAACCTCATTGAGCGTACCGATGTCAACAAAACCGCTGGCTCCACGTTCCCCACTTAATAGCAAATACTTATCGTTTTTCCCAAAAAAGCTTACACAACGCTTACAAAGCAATCGTTGAACAAAGTCAGTGAGGCTAATATTCGCATAGACCTCCTTTTCAATTCTTGTACCTAAGGAGATGGAAATAATGAAATATTTGTCTCTTCTGAATGGATGCCTAACCATACTGATTTTTATGCTCCAAGAATCTGAGGTACAGCCAAACCACACATTCGTGAATTACAGGATATGCGGAAGCACTCTGTTCCTGTATAAGTTCCCAACGATCTTTAGGTTGGCTAGAAATTCTGCAGGAATTTATTGGAAACTACAAATAAAATGACTATTAAGGAATTTTCGCACAATATTGCTCACTGACTTACCTCAATTGGAAATTCAGAAGAATTTTTAATAATTGCTTCTAAATCCAAGGGATTTGGTTTTTTCACAACTTTACATTGCGCTAATAAATTCTTCCCGAATTCTGACAAGGCTGGGGTACTTATGGGCCACAACACTTCAAACCCTTTGCCAAACTTACTGTTATTTTTTGTTGACATGATGCTAGAAGTGATATTGGTACTGAAATGTTATAAAACGAGGCGCGTGCCGTAATGTGGTAATTTGTATAAGATACTACCACACAATTGCGAAATAGCCCCACCAGATTTCCAATCCAGCTTTTTGTGTTTGTTCCATCGGTTCCATCTTGACATATGGGTTGTTTGTTTTGTCATGACAACGTATATAGAAAAGACTCTGTATTCCCATTAAAATTTTGGCACATAGCAGCTGATAGCCTGTGACGTCAATCGGTGACTAATGTATTACATTTTTAAAAGAAAGAGGGAGAAAGTATTTTGTTGTCTGTACTCATGATACAAAGTCAACGAGGTAATAACTAAAGGAGATGCAATCATATGTACGATCCGTGTACATGAGCGTACCCAGAATTGACCTGCATTTGTGTATGTTTCACTCCGCCATTTTTGGTCTTCGCTGTCAAATCCATACTTAGGTTTGGATGGTTTTGGGCTTGGTGCATTGACGCAGGAAAACCCGTGAAATAACCGTAGGGGCCACGAAGCAAATATTACTCACAAACTTTTTACCACTGAACTTTTCTTCAAAATTATTAACTTTTTTACGTTCACGTTTGCAAATTCAGTAAAGACTTTTGAGTATATGAAAATAAAAGCGATTAAAATTGCGCATAGGTTGTACAATTGTGTACAGGTGTACAAATTTTACGGCGCTTATGTACAAACAATATCAGTGTCATAGTGTTAGAATTGGGTACGCGATATTTTCTCATTTGCATCTCCTTTAGTTCTTACCTCGTTGTACAAAGTTAACATCATCATGGTCTACTGTGCTTTCTTAAGGCCAAAACACAGTGAGAGCGACACAACAATGTTGGCAACTTAGTTGGCGATAATGTCGCATTTAAAACACAATGAACGCGACTCGACAAATGTTTTTGACAGCTATCTTTGCTTTATTTATTGTAAAAGAAATGGCAAAAAGGCAAAAATTAAGGAAAATCGCTAGTATAGCTTATGCGACTAACTTAAAATTGCAATGCATAAAGAAAAAACTAAAAAGAAGACTAAGAAGAGATTTCTATGGGATGACGTTTATTGCACAACATAACTTTTTCCCTCATTTTCTCTATTAATTCCTCCTCAAAACCCATTAATTTGTCAAACTAATAAATGAAATTAATTTTATACAAGGTTTTAATAACTAGTTTATTTACTATTATCTTTTAATTACTATGTTTCATAAAAATATCCAAATCCACATAACATGAATGTCAATTATTCACTGTCCACATAGAAATGTCAATTATGTTGGCGACTAATTTAGAGATTTTCCCAAACTTTTTGTTGGCAACTTATCGCGTCGCCCTCATTGTGTTAAGTATATGGGACTTCCGTATATTCGAATCTTTGACAGCAACCAATTTACGGCGACTTTGTTGTGTCGTCCTCACTGTGTTTTGGCCTTTATACATTTTCACGATAATTCGTCACTAATGGCGGAACGTGGTTCTTAATGGAAATCACTTGTATTCTATATACGATAAATTCATGATACAAGAAAACAAGTATAGCGGCCCACACACGATACAACGGTTGGTCCAACGGCTGTTGACCAACCGTTGGACCAACAGTTGTATGTAGTCCACACACGATACAACGGTTGGACCGATTTCTTCAGCTGTCAGTCTTGTGTAATTTTCATACTGAGTATATCTCTTAGAAATAATGTCATCGGTTGTCAAAAAGAAGAAAATGTGCATTTGTGCATGTCAGTTAATGAAATCGGATCAACGGTTGAACAACAAGCCCACACACCATACAACGGTTGGATATACAACAGCGGTTTACCTGCATGCACATCCAACCATCCAACCGAGCTTGATTGTTGGATGCTTCGTACCAATTGGCCCACACACCATACAACGGTTGTATGCCAACACAGATTGGTACAACAGTTGGACCAACCGTTGTATCGTGTGTGGCCTACTTATGGCCGATTCTATCAACAGGTATATTTTTTGTGTTGCTACGTCATGAGGTGGCAATTTCATTTCCAGGGAACTCGTTTTCAGTTTTGGCATAAGTTAAGTGTGAGGAAAACGCTCAGATTTTTTTTAAATTTTGTCCACATGCTCCAAATTACTCACAAATTACGAATATCCAATTTATTTTCAACGGAAACTTATAGTTTCCGAGATATTTAACTTTAAAAATCGCGAACTTTGATTGCAATTCACAACACAATTTGACATTCTCGCAATTAATTAACTCTTCTTCTTCTTTTTAGTATTAAAAAGATGTATTGGTAGGTATATACATACCTTCCAAACATTCGGGCTAACAGCATTTAGTTAGAATGGAATAGAAAATCATTTATTAAAGAAACACACACACACACACACACACAGAGGCAGGCAGGCTGGCAGGGGCACACACACACACGCGCGCGGAGCGAAGCGAAGCGCGCGTGTGTGTGTGTGCACTTTACATGATTTGTCGATGTATTTGTTCCACCGACTGAAAGCAGCAAGGGCAGTAAGTTGACAGATGTAATCATGAAGGGCATTTTCAGGCACATCAAAGAGCACCTTATACTGACCCGTCTAAACAGGGTCATATATTTATGTATTGTATTTAATATATCTTAAGCGCTAGCATTCATCCATCTCTGTATCTCATCACATGATGCACTTGTTATGCTTCCGTCACTACAGGAACTTTGAGCTAGTACAGATTTCCTTTCCAGTATTACAACAACCCTTCCAGATCCTAATATTTATATTGGGCATCTATCATGGGGTATTGTTATGCTGCGCGTCCTTCCAATCGAAACTTGGCATCACGCGTAAAACGTGAAGCGTCTGGACCCTAGCTTTCGTAATCACTAGGATTACGTCTGGAGCAAAAAATGTTTTTGATTTGACTTGATTTGATATCTTTCGCGATAAACTGAACTGAGTTTCGATTCCTTCCGGCATGCATACAATTTAAGGGAGACATTTCCTTTTCATTATTACTTTTCTGTACGTCAGTTAAAACGATATGGAAAGTTTATTATTCAAATTCAAAAACAAGATTTAATACAAACCGCAGTTTAAATTCTACTTTACAGAAACATTACGATATAAAATTTAAGTGAATAAATAAATGTAAACGAGGCTAAAAAATAACCGATATTGATAAGATATTTTTAGATGGAATGAGAACAACGATGTAAGAACCTCGTTGAATGAGAAAGAACGCAGGGAACACAGCTTTGTTTTTCATTTCGGGAATAATACTAACGGTCTCTAGATGTCGCTGAAATTATGAAGTTTGATTTTTTTAATTCATTCGCTCAGTGCTTGTCAAATCTGTTTACTGTGTTTGTCATGCATTTAGAGGACTTAAGTTGAATTTGCATTTAATATGATACCGACATTATTAGTAATATTTTTAATTTTTCAGTTAAAATTAGTTTTTGGAGAAGTTTCAAATGTATTTACAAACAGCTTAATTTATATTTATCAATAAAAACACAATTTCTTTTACAGCTTCCCCAGAAATTTGTTGATTCTATGCATGGATCGACTCATACGAACAATTGGGCTGTTTTAGTAGATGCCTCAAGATTTTGGTTTAATTATCGTCATGTAGCTAATGTTTTGTCAATTTATCGTTCTGTAAAGCGTCTTGGTATACCAGATAGTCAAATTATTTTAATGATCGCTGATGATATGGCCTGTAATCCAAGAAATCCTAGACCGGGTTATGTGTATAACAACGCAAATCAACATCTCAATGTCTATGGGGATGATGTCGAAGTAGACTATAGAGGATATGAGGTATTTACAAATGAAGCGTTTATATATTGAAAATATCTAATTATTATTTATATTTTTTGATTTTATACATTATGCTCTTAATTATCCTCATTAGCTGTGTTCTTTTGTATCCGCAGAACAAAAGATACACAAAAGACGCCTCATTTAACTTAAGAGGACAGTACAAATAGTTCGCTTCAATCTACAGAACAATTTGTTCTCTGCGGTATATAGGAGTTCTAGAACAAGGTACACAAAAGAACACAGATATTATATCTTACTACAATCAGTTTTCGATGCTCCTCCACTTATTTCTCGAAAGTAGAACTACGAATTACTGACCGTTCTCGTATTTTAACTATACGATAGTGCTGCATTCCGTTTCTTCCACTCTTTGACTATTTAAATAAAAGAGATTTGTGTGCTTGTTGTATTTAATTCGTATTTTGTTAATTTTTTTCTCGGACGTATTTTTTATTTTAAGATTTTGTATACAGATTGGATTAAATTTGTATTAAATTATTTCTTCCCCTTGTTATGTAATGCAAACTGTAGAATTAATTCATAAGGACCCCGCTAATACTGTAAAACCTGTTGAGGTACAAAACCTCCAAATTTGACTTAATGTTAGGCAACTGATCTAATCTTGGGTTTTCAATAGCTGAGTATTGACCAGTGTTCTTTATTATTTGTTTAAATTTTTTTTAGGTAACTGTTGAGAATTTTGTGCGCCTTTTGACTGGAAGAACACAAAACAGAACGGCAAAATCTAAGAAACTTTTAACAGATCCCGGTAGCAATGTTCTGATTTATCTGACAGGTCACGGCGGTGATGGATTTTTAAAATTTCAAGACTCGGAAGAAATAACAAGTCAGGAATTGGCTGATGCTATAGAGCAAATGTGGCAAAAGAAAAGGTAAAATAAATGAATAAATGTTAGAATACCAAAACTAAATTGGCACGCTCTTTTTAAGGTACAATGAACTTTTTCTAATGGTAGACACATGCCAAGCAGCATCACTTTATGAAAAATTTCATTCCCCAAATATTTTAGCTGTTGCTAGCAGCTTAGTTGGTGAAGATTCTCTATCGGTAAATTGAAATTTGGAATGAGCTTCGTAGTACCTATAACATTTTTTCTTTCAATATAGCATCATGTAGATCCATCCATTGGTGTTTATATGATTGATCGCTATACTTATTATGCCCTTGATTTTCTAGAGAAGGTTAAGCCCAACGATGACAAGACTATGGGAGAGTTTGTAAGTGTTATAGACCCATATAAATTGTATTACAAAAAATTAGTGATTTGATTTCTGTTTAGCTGAAAGTTTGTCCAAAACAAGCTTGTATATCAACAGTAGGTGTACGAAAAGATCTATATAATCGTGATCCAAATAATGTTCCTATAACTGATTTCTTCGGATCGATTCGACCCACTGAGATATCGACTGGAAGGATTAATATAACACTTGCTGATGAAGAGTATGTATTGTTTCGACTTGATTCTGTTGCAATATGATTAACAGTAATTAAATATTTTAAATTTTCTTTTTATTTTCTTTTCAGGGATGTGTTAGAAGATTTTATCCATGAGCATCCTCCAAAACCTAAATTAAAATTTTTCTTTGAGCCTCAATTCCCTTCAAAATTATTTAATTAGTTTTTTTCTTTTTGTCAAGTTATGTTAAATAATGTGTTGAAATAAAAAAATGTTTGTTCAATTAAATCTAATTTTTTATCATATTTGGACGGATATTTGAGTCAGATCTGAAACTCCATCAGTAGAATTCGCCCTATTGATAAATGTATAAATCAACACCAAGAGTATCAACCTTGAGAACAGAGACTAAAGGCAGCGGCGATTTTGTCATTGAATTGGTGGAATCGCACGTTGGTTGAGTATCATTGGAGGGGCGAACTCGGAATGAAAACGATCATATAGCCATCATTCAATTGAGAAAATAAATCTTTTAGAAGATGTGCGGATTTTCAGGGAAACAGATATCTGTATTGATCTGCACCTCATTTTATAGGGGAAATACACTTCAATATTGCAATGATACGGAATGCAGAGTGGGTCTCTAGATGGCTTTCGGTACATAAAATGTTCCGCCGAATCAAGCACATGCTACTGAAACCGTCAATATATGTGAAGAGCGGAGAGGCTGCTAAAGAAAGTAGGGGCTATGTTCAAAGGTCCCGAGATTGTTATACTAAATAACAATACAAAATATTCTGCTAAAAATATGCTAAAGATCAGATGCCCAGCAACTTCTACTATGAATTAGTACTCGAGCACCGTCGAGAATAGAAGTAATACCCGCTATTTAGGCATTGGCAATCAATCATGCGCTGCATATCGAATTAATACAGAATTTTAACACAAAAAGTTGTCTTAGTGTAACCCGTCATCAGAAAGGTTTCCGGGTGGGGCGCAGGCGCGTATCCAGACCTGTAGCCTGGGGGGGGTCACAACTAAAATGTTCGAGTTGGTGGGTAGGGGGGGGGGGGTTGAAAAAGTAGGAAGAAGTCTCTTTTAAATTTTTTAATCATATATATACGAGTATATACGAGTAATCGGCGCAAAAAAAATATAAAAGCATTTCATTCCTTTTTTCAAACAATCAAACAATAAAATAAATATGTATTCCAAAATTACTTACCATCCTGTGATAGGTACGATAGATGACTTTTCGTTCTACACTATATAGAATCACAGAAAAAATTCAAAAAAATTCGTACGTGTTTCAAATATGAAGAGCTACGAGCGAATGGCTATTATTGCCACTATTAGTACTCTCATAAGAAACTCAAAGAAACACCCCCACCGCAGGCAAAGATTGAATAACTAAATATAGGACATAGAAGATATTTTCGATTGTTTTCTATTTAAATGTACACGGTTAGAAAAGGTCAGAAAGAAGAAGAAAAAATAACAAAAAGAAATCGAACTCCGTTTAAAATTTTTATGAATATGGACATAAAATGTGAAAACGCTGATTACATGCAAATAAACGGAAATGGCAAATGATTCATTTTCATAAATAAATGAGAAGGGGCGGACTTTTCAATATATTGTGAGAAATACCCAATGTTTTTTATAGTATAACCAATGTTTGTTAGTATAATTCCTATGATATTTGAACAGCACGTGCTTCTGTTTACATTCGTTTTGCTCTGATGAAGTGATTAAATGGGAGAAACTAATGCTGGATTCTCTGATATTTTCGGGAAAAATGAAAATTTTATTTGACAGAAATTTTACATCTCCTTTCAGCATCTGGGCCAAAGCGCAGTTTATCTTTTTATCAAAAAAGTGAAGTAATGTGACCGGGAGTACATTATTATGAATAATTTGATAGGATTTTGAGGGATTTAATAAGATTTTGTCGTTCGGATAATCCTAGGTTCTCTCATTTTTATACTCTACATGAAATCTAAGGGTATACTAAGTTTGTCATTCAATTTGTAACACCACGAAATAATGATGGTAGAACAAAATGGATTGAACACCCACGCATAATATTAAAAGTTATTTTGATTTTTGAATGTCCGTCCGTCCGTCTGTCTGTGCGCACGATAACTCAAGAACACGTATACTTAAAAACTTTAAAAAAAAGTAAAATTAAGTTCGAAAATAAGACAAATCGGGCAAGTGTTTCGTGGGGTTGCCATACAAAAATTTCGTTTTCCACTATATATTTGGATTGGACACAGTGTTTTCATTGTACTAGCAAATAAAACTTCAAAAATGGACTAAATCGGGCAACCCCTTTTAGGTGTTGCCATAAAAAAATTTAGAGTTTTTTCGTATACTGTGAAAACGATTAGTCCAAGACATTTTTATTGTACTAAAAACTTCAGAATACGAAATTCTACAAAATTGGTTATAATCATTTTTTCTGTCCGACAAACCGTTCTAGATATATATGCGAAAAACCACTTCAAAAATCAAACTTGCCCAGAAGGGGCATCATCTAGGGTATCAATTCTAACTGTTTTACTTGTTTGTTTTTAACTCGTTGTCTCAGCTCAGTCGCACTACAATAATGCATAGCGAAGCTCTTTCCCCCATTCATGCAAAGACATAAGTACATAAGTATATGACATTACTTGTTTCCTTCTAGAAAACACGAAAAATTTCCAATCTTGTTCGCCTCTGTCTTAACTTATCATTAACTAAGCTTTGCCGCAGATTATTTCTGCGACACAGCAGCGCTAAAGTTATAAATTTAGAGAAGTGCGCTATATCACTAGCATTAAACGCTGGCGTCAGCTAAACATTGTGCCCGTACCATACAAAAATCGCCCTGTGAAACTTTTACAACGTGCACTACAGTCCAGCGCGATTTGCTTCAATTCACCGCGTAGGTGAGGTGGCACTCTTTGGGGGGGGGGGGGGTCCATGACCCCCCCCCCCCCTGTATACGCGCCTGGTGGGGCGGATGATAAAAATCGTGTTAAAAGTAGATATTGGTGAATTGAAACACAAACTGGTTAAAAGCTTAATAAAAGTGGAAACTACCAACATATAATATCTCTGATGATCCATTCCAATTTTTAATTGAATTTAACAACAATTTTTTACTGGATTCAATTACATTAGATCATGTAAACGTGTGCCCGAGTGAATTAGACAATAATGAATAGAACTACAAGTAAGTTTATAAAGAAAAAAGTAATATTTAATTACCAATGTAATTGGTTCACAGAGGAGCTAAGGAACTTGCAGGGACCAAAAATTATTATGTATAAGAGAGCTTGGCTGTTGAATAATATGAAGAATGGAGTAAATACAGAAATGTGCGAAATAAATACAAAACAAAAATATGACAAAAAATAAAGCAATAGCAGAAAGAGTAAGTAATGCCGATGATTCGCGGCATATGTGGAAAGTAAAGAGACGAACCAAATCAAATGTATTAATTTTGGAGAACGTTTTATCGCAGATGACAGCTTTAATAAATATTTTATAGATAGTGTCATTGGAATTAATAGGTCTATAATAATCAGGATAATATACAGCCGACAGATAAGCGCTTTGAATTTCAAATGGTAATTGCAAACAATTAAAGGAATTCTAAAAACATTAATTAAGAAGCCTGATTATAATCACGTTAGTACAATAATGGTAATTGAAAATAATTGTCTAGAGGTGAATTCCCAAAGTGTTGCAAGGAGACCTTAGTAATCCCGGTTGAAAAAGTAAAAAATTGTAAGATGGGCGGAGAGTAGCATTCCGTAAAACATAGTCTTGCGAGACGGCATTAAATCTAATTATATAAGTCGATGGGAGGAAAAACTAGACAAGAAAATGTACGTCCTGGCACTGTTCTTAGATCTAAAACGGGCCTTTGAAATGGTGGAACCCAATATTTTATTAAAAATTATATGCATATGTAATCAAAGGTAATGAGATAAAATGGTTTGAAGATTACTTGAGTGAACGGTGTTCAGATGACGCACTAGTGTATATTGAAGGTAAAAGCTTACAAGAGTGTAAAAATAAATTAGAACAGGACTTAGAACAATTGTGTTGTTGTTCAGGAGAAACAAATTGAAGTTAAAAATGTGAACAAGACCAAAATTTTAACTGTTAATTTTTGATATGAATTTGAATTCTTACTTCAATGGAGAAACAATTATGAATGAAAGTGATGTTATGGTTGTATGTAGAGTGATTTACTTGGACGCTAAGTCCCAACTGCCAGCTTCAGCCGACAGATCACTCGGTGGACAGCGCTGACTGCAGGACGGCGCGCTAGCTTGCCTCGGCTATTGGCGGAGAGTGTGGGGAGGTTCCGCGAAAAACTGCCGCTTCCTCCAGCCATATACAAAAAAATGTTCGTGCCTACACAAAAAAAAACGAAGCAGCACATCCAGTCCTGAAGGGAGCTTTACACTACTTACCATTAACCATGTGCAGGCGAAGATAGTATGCCTTCAGCTGCCGTCGCCCCATCCACCCAATCGACACTGAGGGAAGCAGGTGGTTTCAGTGTCCCTTGTGATCTGAAATTCAAGAAGTAGTGGAGGAGCGGACCTACTCAACCTTCATCTTGGAGAGGGCTCCAGGAGAGTGGAAGGAGAAAACTGATAACTCTCGTGCCTACAAATTTTTTTGTATATGGCTGGTGGCAGCGGCAGGTTTTCGTGGAACCTCCCCACACTCTCCACCAATAGCCCAGGCGAGCTAGCGTGCCGCCCTGCAGTCAGCGCTGTCCACCGAGTGATCTATCGGCTGAAGCTGGCAGTTGGGACTTAGCGTCCAAGTAAATCACTCAATATACTACCATAACAAAATGGCGCCCAACGTGGGGCCACCTCAGTTAGACTTCGGTGGTCTAAGTGTAAATTTTATTGGGGACTGGGACTGTGAGTAATACGATCATCTGGTATTCGCTAGTTGATTGACCTCAAGTCTCATATCCAGTAGAAGTTATATGTAGACCTGAGTCTAACTGTTGTTGTTATCTAAATTAATTATTTTTGTAGAGTAAAGTTTTTAAAGTTTGAGAAAGTTTAGAGTAAAGTTTTGTTTTTGAAAGTTTAAGGTTTTGATATTGCTGTATTATCGAAAGTTCGACTTTAGGTTTGACGTTAGTCCTCAAGCCTTAGAAGTTTTTAAGTTTTTGCATTTTTTTGAATCTTTTTGAATTGGAATCCTTCCCGCTGGCCTTCTGCTATGGAAATAGTAGGTGGCCTCACGAATGAATTTTCGTTTGTGTTCTCACGGAGGCATGTCTTTGTTGGCCAACTGGCTGGACAGAGTCATGAGTCTGTGAGATGACTTTTTGGCTTTTGCTAACTAGTTGACCAGATTCATGGCTCTGCCCAACTGGAAGGTTAGTTAGACATAGCATCGAACGAAGAGAAAGGAAGGAGTTGTTGGAGGATGGAAGTTATGCTGGAGACCTTCAGTAATCAGAAGCTGGCATACTGTTAACTGCCTGGTTGAAGAATCTCTAGCAACATTTTCAGTCTTCGACATCTCCAACCCGACTTTTCCAAGATTTCTGTGAGAATTTCTTTCTTTTCATGCACACATCCACACTACTTACCTGTTACTGTTTTTGATCTGAGGTTTTTGGAGAGTGGGCCTGTAAGACCCTTGTCTTGAGAGCAAGCTCTTGGAGAGAGAGGGAGAGATTTCGTGAACATTTTTTTCTTTTCTATTTTTGTATCTTGAGTGCAGCTCATAGGAATTTTTATAAACCTTTTGAATTTTTTGTGAACAATTTTGAGTCTAGCTCTTAGCAAGTTTTGAACATAAGATATCGTATTTCTGAGCAATTACTCTTTGGTTCTTGGTCTTAAATCGTAGTCAGCGACTACTCACTGTACTATTGTTTTTGGTTGCAATTATTTTTCTTCAATAATCTGTACCCATTATAAGGTAACTATACCGAAGTTGTCCGACGACCTTGAATTTGAACCTCGCCCTTCAGCTGATGAAAGATTTTGAAATAACCTACTCTAGATTTAAGTTCCAACTTTTTGATAAAGTATCTGATTTCCATTTCCCGGATTACGTCCACCTTTGATATAGATGCTAGAGTTATCTAAACATTCAGCATTTGTGAGGGATGTTTGCACCTTCTTTGCGTATTGAGATCACGAAATTTATCATGGCCACAGTGAGAACACCACCTCCTGGAACAGACAGTTCGACCAAGTTGCCTGACCAGTGTACCATCTGTCAGGATGGAGACTGGTCAGTCCAAAGAAAGTCAGTTGTGACCACCTGTGGACTCGTGTTCCATAAAGCATGCTTGCGTGCGTGGATAGGCGAACAGGCAAATTGCCCGAATTGTAGGTGCCACCTCGCACGCAGTACGATTTCACGGTCTATACAGGAGCCGTTCTGAAGAAAACAATTACGAAACTTGTAAATCACGAGCTTAGGCAGCCCGTGCCGGGGTTCGATCTGCCACCATTAACGATTCCGCCAGTCAGCCATGAATCTTTGTCTCCAGGTAGGCCAAGTCCTCATTCGACCATCTTTTCCCATTTTAGTTCACGACGAAATAGTCCACTACCTACTGCTCATGGTCAGGGTTTAGTAGCAACAGAGGTCCTGATGTCAGGTCTTCCCATGCAGCTGCAAGACCTAGTCCGTGAAGGCTTCGAGCAAAGTTTGGAGACTGTTATGTAACTATGTTGCGAGTGATTTATTTTGGACGTGAAGTCCCAGCTGTTAGCATGAGCTGACAGATCACTCGGTGGATAGCGTTGATTGCAAGGCGGCACGCTAGCACCTCGGCTATTGCGAGAGAGTTATAGGGGGGTTAACCAAAAAGCCTGCCGCTGCCGACAGCCATAACAGAAAAAAAAAATCATCGTGCCTGACAGACAAAAGCCGTAGCACACACTCCAGCCCTGAAGGGGCCTTTTACCACTTACCCTTACCTTAGTGAAGGCTCAGATCTCATGCCTTCTTGGCCGCCAGGCCCCACCCACCCAATGATACTGAGGGCCGTAAGTATATCAGTATCCCTTCATTGACATGAAAAGGAGAGAGGAGTAGCGGACCTGTTCAACCCCTACATCGAGAGGGCTCCAGGAGAGAGAGAAGGAAGAAACCAAACGTTTAGTGCTTCATTACGTTATGATAGATGCTTTTACCTTTATTCTGAATATTATCGATGTTATACTATTCACGCATATAAGCAATTTGAATTAAACTATATATGTGAAACCAAAACCACAATTTAGATACGTTAAAGATTAAGAATTATAATTTCTGTAATACTAAAGGCTGAATATATACTTTAAACTTAAGAATTTCTGTCCGTAACTAATTGTAGTATAATAATACGAAAGAAATTTCTCGCCTAATGCGTACAAATTATCAAGTTTTCCGTTATATTTCCGTCGACGGCAAATACTTACAATCTTGTAGATTTATAATCGATACGTACACTCAGAAAAATAAGAGTGTTGTAATTAAAAAACTTATGGGTTAATAACAAAAATCGATATTTATTTTTATTTTTAGAACAATTTTCATAAATTATATGAAAATGTCTTTATAAATAATTTCTTTACATATTCTTTAAGATACCAGTCATTTTACCCTGTAAATTGCCATTTTTGTTATAAAACAACAGTTTTCATTAACATATTAATAAGCATTTCTTTAACTGAATGTCAAAAATTTTCCTTATTAATGATTGTTTTCTTGTGTTGAAGCGTTTCTTTAGTTGTCATGAAATCGGAAACATATTTTAAAACAAGAAAAAAGTAATACTTGTCAATGTATACATATCTTCTGATAAAAATATTACCCGTCATTGGGTGAAAAAGAATGCTTTTAATAACTAAGTAAGTGTTTTACTTATTTTTAGTGCGATTACATTATTCTTAAAACTAATATGGTGGGTGTTTGAATTTTGTGTAATGTAACTGCGCGCGTGTGCATATCAAGTTCTACGATATTTTCCTCAAATTAAAGAAGTTTATTTTGTTGCTATTAGACATAAGTATTCAATTTAAAATAGCCGTCATCATAGTAATGTGAGCATTTTTATTTTAATAAAACTCTTACATTATTAGAAAAACTACGTTTTTGAAGCAAAGAATAGCGTGTTAATGCAAGTGAAAACGGGACTAAAGTCGTACAATCGCATTATGTGTTTGTTGCTTGCTCGACGTGGTTGCGAGTTTTTTAGTGCCTGGGCTCTTTAATGTTTAACTTTTTTCGGTTTCTAGTTTATTTGTGGGACGTACGTTAGCGTTGATATTATACTTGAGTGTAATATTAGCTATATTAGTCTTGTGAATAGAAAATATAGTGATTGAAAGTTGCAAGTTTCAGTGATATACTTTTTTCAATACTTGGTGGTGGGTGCTTTCCTTATATCGCGATACCTTAAAAAGTTAAAAGTGAGACACTTGCTAAAAACGTGAAACTCTTATTGAAACATTTTATCAGTCTAATATTTGCCATTCTTTCTTCAAAAACGATTATTCTGAATTAGAAAGCATTACATGAAAAATTTCTGTTTTCTCTGAAACAATAACAGCACTTGTTTATTTGAATGATGATGGCAGAAACCAGTTATTTAGATTCAATTATAACTGTTGATAATGTGACATTGGATATAAATCAACTTAACGCAGCTTTGCAGCCGCAGCAAATCTCCACTTCCAATAACATTGTAACTCTTGATAGTCATATCGTAAACGAATACGAAATCGAAAACGATGAACTGAAACAACTTCTGGTTGAATTACAAGGAGAAGTTTTTTATAAATCATTCACCGGTAGGTACATGTATATAAATAGTTGTTCAAGAAATTTTACGTAAGCATTCAAATATGTATTTTTTCTGTAAAATACAATTCTTCTGAAGTGCTATTCTTTTCACTTTTACTAATATATTCTATTATTTTAAATAGCGCTCATTTACTTTCAAATTCAGGCTATACCTAGCATTTATGTGTACACAATTTGCAATGCTAAGTAAATATAATCTGCGCTTAGTGGACTGTCTTATACGTTTTCAGCTGTTATTGTTATTATTTGTTGTTGTTTCTTTCTCATAGAAAATAAAATAGTAGTATGCATTGAACTGAAAGAATCATCAGTTACAGTAATGATTTTAATTTTTTGGAAATTTTTATCTATGCTGAACATAAAATCTTTAACTACAAAATTTAGTAGTTTTTGGCTTTACCAGCTTGTTCCATCAATGCAAAAAGATTTTTGTTTTTAAAAATTTACAATCGTAGGTTTAATTGCTGATAAAGCACAATTCAATGGATAATTCTAATTTGCTCTGAGAGGGTAAAAAACTCAGCTATTGGCTATTCTATTCATCAGAAAAGATTCGATTAATATCACTGACAAAACATTAGCAATCTATGATGTCACGATTAGTAATTCTTCTGAGATACTAATGAATGATATACTTTGGGCAGCTACATATTCTATTTTTCATTGAGTTGATTTGTATATAATTGATTTCGATATTACAAGTAATTCAAAAAGTGACAGTAATTATTATAATTTTACTTTGTCTCTTAGAACACGGATTAGACGTCCAATCTCTCAAATATATTAAAATCCATCATCTGGATACTTTATGTGACAGAAGTTTCTACGGAAAAAGAATTATTTTTGAGCACAATTTGCTTCTGTGGCAGAATAAAAATATAAAATAAAAAAAGACTCAAAAATGAGTGTATACGTCACTAGATCTCTGATGGATCTACAGCATCAATGAGCTCAAGCATTAATAGGTGGGTAGAAGATTCAAACTTTTCAAATGGTTCAAACTCCTCCTCGTCTTCTGATGATGTAGGTTTCTAAAAGTTAGTTTCAAGCACAATAAACAACTATCCCTAGTTTTCCAGATTTTAAATATTAAGCAGATATTACAAACAAACCCGAAAGGAGAGACAGTTTTAAAATTTTATAAAAACAATAAAACATTAAATAAGAAGTACAGAAAAGCTTTGGGAGATATTATTATCGAAAACATAATTAAGAAAGAAATCAATCCCTCACCTAAATACTTTAAGGAGGTTTCAACGAAGATAGTCGAAATTTTTCCCTCAGAAAGTCTGGTAATACAGTTCTTGAAACATATTTTCATAAATTTAATAAGAAAACTGTAATGTAATAGGAAACCTTTTTCGTGCATATTCCAAAGAAGAGACCCGGAGGTATCCTATATTCTCGATATCACAATGTGCTATTTAAGCTACGACAGGAGGGATTAGTAAATAAGACAGAAAAATCTAAATCTTACGCATCATCTTTACTTTCTCCGAAATCTAATGACTGTGATAGAATCATTGGTGAGTTGCTTTTTAATATTAAAACTGAGTATGCATAAAAAAAAATAAAAAAGTTACAAGATTATAAACCAACATGCATGGTAACTAAACGAACTTACAGATGAAGACCTTATAAAGCAAAAGAAATGGTTGGATTTCAACAGTGGGCCTTTAAATATAGTTATTGATAAATGGGAATTAACTGCAAAATACAGATATAAAATTTTTGATAACCAAAACGACTTGGACAAAATTATTTCAGAATGGCCTCTGTTTAAGCAGTCCTTTGGACACATACTGGTAAGTAATATGATTTATAATATTTTAAATATCTAAATCTAATAAACTATTTTGAACTGTAGGTTGAAATCGATTTCAAATATAAATATCCTAACAAGGAAAATCTTCTGTTTGAAGGATATGAGGCGTTTTCAGATACAATAGTTCCTTATACGCAGAAAAATATTAAAGATGGAAACAGTAAAAACCTTTTGAACCAGCTCGTGGAATCGGAACAAATATCGAAAGGTAAAATAAACAAAAATATTGAGATGTTTTTTATCAACCCGCAATTATTTTCAGACATTAATAGCGTTATAGTTTTCTTGTTGCTTCATTCGGTACTGGTGCCGACATCACGCGTTTTTCAATATGATACCATGACTAAAAAAAGAAAATTAGTGCGTACTTCAATCAGCGATGCCAGACATATGTTTTTAAATATAGTTCATACGCCCAGTGAACTCCAGAAGAGAATTGAAGATATAACCGATTCTTGCTTGAAATCGAAAACAACGTTGCAGCCAATAATTTTCGCAGTTGGAAAGGACTATTTTTATTTAACCGATTTTTACGTTTACTACTATAATATATTTTATAAGTTTGATAACTTTGTAAAAGCACTTGATATATGCTTCAAGATCTTTCAAGCGTTTAACTTAAGATATCCTCGAGAGTCAGAACTGATTTGGAATTTCATTCAAGTATACTTTTTTAAGATCAAAACAAAATACGACATTAAAAACTCAACACTGGCTTCTTTACTATCAGATCTATCAAATGTAAATATCACCTAAAGACATTTTCCATACCTTTGATTTTACATTTAAATTGAACTAAATTTTATAGAAATTTCATACGCTTACATAAGTACAAAGTCGAAGACAAATTATTCTAGTTATTTTAAAAACTTTATTCTTGAAGTATTAGAGAGCCCATACTTAATTTATGCTTTATTGTGAGTTATTTTTGAAAGCACAAAATGAATTTGTTTTGCTTTTTATGCAAACAGAAGTTTGTAATATTGAGGAGCTTATTAACCCATTTAAAATATTGTCACACGCTTGGACCTAATGATGTATACAAATGCGCATATTTTAGTTGTAACCAAACGTTTACCTCCTTCAGGTCATTTTCAAGCCATATGAAAATTGAAATCAGTAGAAAAAACGATTCATATAAAGAAAAAAACGAAGAAGTAATTAATATACTGCCTAGCAATAAACAAGTAAATAAAATTGAAGAAATTTGTATAAGTAAAGAACCGATTCAAGCGCGTACTTCAAGTTCAGCTGAAGAAATTGCATCGTTAAAAAACAATTTGCTATCGTTTACTTGCAAATATTATGGAAAGTTCAACTTTCCCCGAAAAGAAGTTTGTAATATTCAAAATGACTTTAAGGCGGTTATGTCTTCTGTTGCAAATTGTACCGAGAACACAATTGAAAAATCAGAAGTCAAACAAATTCAAACAGTCTTAAACATATGTAAGAATCCATTTAAATCTTTCGACACAGAATACAAATTTCTGCAATATTTAGATAAGAATGATTTGTATGTTCAGCCTTCAATTATCAATTTAGATCATTCTATTACCAATGTTGTTTTTAGGAGTGACAGCAGAATAGACGAAAAAATATCAAAAGGAGTTCAGATGCCTATTAAGTTTCAGATTAGAAAGTTTTTTGAAAATAATGATCTCTTAGATCGTTTCCTTGCAGAAGTGGATGAAATAAATAATAGACCTTGTATTCAAAACTTCATAAATGGAAAGTTATGGGAAAAGAAAATTTCATTATATAATAACAAAACCATAATTCCTTTCTTCTTATACTTCGACGACTTCGAAGTGAATAATGTTTTAGGATCCCATTCTTCGTCTCTATTAGGAATCTATTATTCTTTCCCTACTGCCCCAAAGTCCTTATTAGGCAAAATTAATAATGTTTTCGTTGCTGGAATCTTCAAATCATCTGATGTTAAAAAATTAGGCAATAGTAGATGCTTTTACAATTTAGTAGAAACTATTAATGATTTAGAGACAAACGGCATTGAAATTGAAACATCTAACGGAAAAAGTAGGGTTCACTTCATCCTTGGATTAATTTTAGGTGATAATGCTGCGCTTAATGCCGTCCTTGGCTTCTCCAGATCATTTTCTTCAAATTTTTTTTGTAGATTCTGTCGAAGTGCAAAATTACAAACTCGTACAGCTACTGAGGAAGTGATTCCTCTTCTGCGGAATAAAGCAAATTATCTTGAAGATCTATCAAATCACGATAAAGGCATATTGGAATATTCAATTTTCAATACAATTCACTCCTTCCATGTAGTTGAAAATTATGCTGTAGATTTATTACATGATCTTTTCGAGGGTGTGTGTGTTTATGACATGTGCCATATAATTATATCATTGTTAAGAAGAAGAAAATTTACGTTATCTACTTTAAATATTCGTAAGCAAGGTTTTGATTATGGCGAGTTAGAAATAGGCAATTTATCTCAGGCTATAACAATGCAAAATTTAAAAAAGTTCAATCTAAAAATGACAGCAAGAGAAGTTTTAACATTCACGCATTATTTTCCATTAATGGTAGGAGACTTAGTAGAAGAGGATGATGGGGTTTGGCTTTTTCTTGTAAATTTAGAGGAACTTATTGATTTACTTCTTTCTACGGAATTCGACGCTCCAAAAATCAATAGGTTGACGGAATTAATTACCTTTCATAACTCAGAATACGTTGACTTATTCCAAGACACTCTTAAGTCCAAACATCATTTTCTCGTCCATTATCCCCGAATTATTGAACAATCTGGACCATTAAAATTTATTTGGACATTCAAGTTTGAGGCTAAGCATAGAATTTTAAGATCTTACCTTAAAAACACCAACTCTCGGATCAATACTCCGATATCTTTGGCAATTAAAATAAGTATGAATTTTGCAAAAGAAATCCTACTTTTTAAAATCGATGACCAATTTTTTAACGAAAAAGGATCTGCTGTATTAACATCCATTTTTTTTCAATGAAATATCTGATTTAATTGAAGAAGATTTAACCAATCAAAACTACACATGCCATTCAGCTGTTAATTACAATGGAACAATTTACAAAAAAGGATTTGTAATTCCTGTGTCAGAAAGATACAACGACTGTATAAAAACAATTTTGATATATGAAATTTTAGAAATCTTGCAAGTAAACGATAAAGTACTTTTGTTTTGTCGCGAACTCGAAGTATACAGTTATAAAAAGCACTTAGTCAGTTATATTATTGGAAACCATTTACATAATTTTATTTTGAAAGATATAGACTGTTTTACCTTACCTCCAATTCAGTTTCATAAACTTCCAACAGGAGAAAAAGCAGTTAGAGTAAAAACGTTTTATTAACAATTTTGCAATATACTTACTATAAAATTTATAATTTACATTTTTTGCGCTTTCGATACGTCATACCTAAGTTATTTCGATTGGATTTCTTAAAAATCATTTGTAATCTGGAAAAAAGGTCGCTTTGTTTGCAAATAATCTGTTTAAACTGACAATTGAAACTAGTTTTTATAAGTAAGTCTCTCCTTTTGTAAATTTAAAAAGAAAAATAAATCTTTTGAAAATAACAATAGTCTTTTAATATATAAAAATATGTATACTTTATAAAGTATATTATCTTTCATTCTTATGAAAATAGAATTTTAGTTCCAAAGAAATCAGGCTTTGCTTCAAGTATATTTTGAAGCGTCAGTTTTAATTTGAAAATCAATTTTCTTTGAGTTAAGAATACGAGTTCTTTATTTTAGGAAATTTATCTTTAAATTAAATTAACTGTTTTTTTTTGGGTTAAAAATATTTTTCATTAAATTACTGAAAACTGTCATATAATCTAAGATACACACTTTTTCGTTCGTAAAAGTCTTTGTTTGTTTTAAAAACATCTTTCACATAGTTGCAAAAAAAATATCTTTCATTCTAAAGTACTTCTTTTTCCGATTATGTTAAGGTTTCTCTTTAAAAACTAAGAAACTGGTGAGTTTAAAATAGAGAGAATTTACATTGGCTCGATAATAAAGCAATTTTTCTTTAATTTTAATGTAATTTTTCTTTGGTCTAAAAAGTTTTTTTTCTGAGTGTATAACTATATTAGTAACTAATCCAATTCAATTAATGTTCAATAAATTGTAAATTAAACTATAGACTGTGTACTACTGCAAGTAAAAATAACAAAAGACAAATACGAGTATATAACATGCAGTAACATCACAGTAGAAGCTGCATTTTTCTACAAAAATAGGTATTTTTTCTTTTTCCTTTTTCCCGCCTTTTTGAAATCCTTAAATAAATATTCATAATATATTCTGTCAGTATAGCTTTGGTTTAATTAATTATTATTTACCCGCGCGAAATTTCAAAACAAAAATCAACTATTTACCTTAGCACTGAACAATTGTGAGACAAAATCCGTAAAGAACTTAACTTCCAGGAATCCCAACGGTCCTAGTAAAATACTTAGGTCTGCAGCATTCACCAAAGCATTCGCACAATAACAAATACCACCATAAGAAATGTGATTTTCCATGCAGATTTTTCATAATGCTTGATGATAGTTGGTGTCTCTTGTATTTGGGGCTCAAAAGCGGGAACTATTAAGGCGACTTTTGTGATTTCTGTCATATACGGTGATGGAACTAGCTCTACCCGTCCCAATGGTTTAAAGGTATGTGATAGTCCATTCCACGCTCTGGGTCAAATCTCTTATAAGCACTGTGCAAATCATGATACACAAAACTTGGATACTTTGTTTTTTTCTGCATATGTTATTCTTAGGTTGCGAAATTTTTGAAAGTCCTCTAAATCAATTTCACTGACCGATTTTATGACAGCCACATGATTTGGCATAAAAATAGGTGTTTTGTTAATAAAATTCTATGTAAGAATATCATGCCTTGTCAGGTATGCTAGGTGATGCCAACGCTAGAGGCCATCGAATTTATAAGGCCTCTTGATTTTTGTAGCATTAGCGACGTGATATTCTTTTGTTTCAAGTTCTAAGCTTTGATTATTGGGGACATCCAAATGTAGTCTTGTAGCAATATGCCGTGACGCCGAGCTGGCCACTATGGATGAATCCTCCGCTACATGTTCACAGGAAATTTCGATAATATCGTGAGAATTGCAATAATTCATCAAAATTTACCTGAATTTATTTGATGCTTGTGGTGGATGTCTTTTGATGAAAAACTTTCACAACGCCCGTTGGCGAATGGTAATGAAAACTGTGATTGGAATAAAAATCACCTTTTCTTTTCATAAACACGCTTTTCTTCTCGACCTCTTGACAGAAAAAATGACAGGAAACGCTCTTCTTGTCGGTTTGGGTACGTTCGGTGCGAACAGACACTCCGTCCATATAGAAGGCAGGCTGGGCACACATAGTATGCTACGACCATAAGAAGACGCTGTGTACGGAGATATCCATGAACATTCGACAACAATTATCGGCGGCTATGCCTCCAGTAGATGTCTCACGTCCACCTCCTCCCGTGGGTGAACCGATATTACCGAGATATTTTCCGGAGACAAATAGATTTTCGAATCCAACGGCATCGTCTGCAAATGATCAGCATGGACTAAATAATGCACGCTTTTCACAAACTCCATTCAGTCGAGTCCCGTCCAGTACAGGACAACGACATTCTGGTAGTCCTATCAGAAGATGGAATAGTTCCTACAGCGGGGATAGCTCTCGACTGACTGTAGATGAATTCGTCTTTCGAGTGGAAGCACTCACATACTCGGCCTTGGATGGGGACTGTGATCTCTTGGTCCGACACATGACAACCTTGCTTTCTGGTCCATCTATGGACTAGTACTGGTCTCTCCTGAGAGAAAACTCCACGCCTTCATGGGAGTACGTAAAAGGAGCTTTGTTAGCTGAATGTGGAGTACCAAAAGATGACCTTAAGGTCAAGGTACAGCTGATGTCCAAAAAGCAGAAATCAGGGGAATCATTCGCTATGTATCATCAACACCTGGTATATTTGCGTGACCAATTACAGAACCCGTTGCCAGATGTAGAGTTTCTGGGGATAGTAAAATCAAGCCTGTTGCCAGACATTCAACAGAAAATTTGTCTACATCCTACAAATACGATAGCCCAATTGCAATGTCAAGTAACTCAAATACAGGCTACACAGCAGCGAATCGCGACTGCGTGCACGTGGAACACCTACCGCAGCCCAAGAGTTAGCGAGATAGAGGATTATCGGCCGACGTCCCCAGATCAGTCCATATCGCCTGAATACAGTGAGGAAGCAGCAGCAGTATCTGCTATTTCAGCACAACCAAAAGCTGTTCGTTGGAATTGTGATCAGCAAGGTCACTTTTATCAAGACTGGTTGCATTGCCTGCGACAAGTTATCTCACTCTATGATACTGTATAAAATGGGAAAGTATGCATTTACCCAACATTTATAAAAAGGACAGAGTCTTATTTAGATAACAGAACATATAAAATTCCGACATTCCATCTCTAGAGTCTTGAAAGCTTCGTCCGGCATACCTCAAGGGAGGAACTTGGGCCCATTGTGTTTTATTTTATCTATTGACGACATTGCTCCTGTTGTGAATCACTGCACTGGCTCTCAATATCGACTAATGTGAGGTTCTGACTTTCCACAGAAATCAGTTGAATCGCTAGATTTGACGGGCCGAAATATTTCTTACACCTTGTAAGAAATCCAAGATATTTCTATGCTTCTTTGGTAACAGAGAAGATGTGATCTGCAGCTTAACTTACTGGTAATATTAATGCCAAGAATGCTTAGTGACGGTGAATCGGAAAATAATGATCCACAAAAAGAAACGGAATTGGTTAAGTGATTATCTTGCTTCAAAGAGTTGAGACAGCTTTGGGATGATTGATTACAAATTATAAATTAGATTATAAATGGTTAGACGTCAAGAAGAAATCGACAAGTCTAAATAAGTTTCATCGCGGATACATATAAAACTAAATTGATTTATGCAAGAATAAGTAACATTATTGGAGACCAATAGACTTACAACGGTTTTAATAACTGAGATCAAATAGATTTGAAAAAGAGCACCGGCTTTATTAGCAACTAAATTAAAGTCAAACAAATTTATTTTGCCTTTATAAGTTAAAAAGACTATAAAAAGACTAAAACTTCTCCGAAATGTATGGATTTAAATGCATATATGTAGGTACTATTACTATAAGCCTTGTAAGTAGTATTAAAGCACGGTAAAGGTCAGAAACAAGATTGTTTGATTGCAAATATATATACAAACATACATACATATACAAGTGACATAAGTGCACTAAGTTTTATAATACGTTTATACAAATCTAAATCGGTTTATTTAATTGCAAATGGCATTATATCAGTCTGGGAGCGCTCAGAAAGAACCAAATAGATTTACAATAGAATAATATGTTTTAATTGCGGCCATCCTAAGATCAAACAGTTTTATTACGGCTGTACAAGTACCAAATAGGCTTTAATATGAAATTGCCATTTTATGCTTAAAATGCATTAAGTATGTTTAAATTAATTATTTTTAGGAATTTAATACGTTTCAGAACTAGCAGATATTATTTTCAACCTTTATTATTTAAAATAATATCAAAATTAAAAAAATTAAATACAGTGTAAATAAAAAAAAAACTTATTTTACAAATATTTCTAAATTTTTCCAAATTTTAATTATTTCTGAGGCGCGTTATTATTTTTCGAGCTATCCTTTGTGATATAATCAGTAAATTTTCAATCGCCGTAAAATTTGCTACATTAAATTGTTAAAACTGCACTTTTATTCAATATTTATAACTACTTAAAATTGAAATACATGTCAACATTTTACTAAATTATTGTAAAGTGGAACATATAAATCTATTTGGATTTATTACGGTAATTGTGTAATCATGGATTTAAAGATCACTTTTATTTTGAAGTTTGAAGTCTAAAAGGTTTGCTGAAATAATATTTCCAATGCCTTTTAATCTTAAAAAAGTTTGAAGAATAGAATTTTATCTCCCACATAAACTACATGGTATCAAGGAGTAGTTCTATGCTGGGCTTTATAAAACATTGTTCCCGAGAGTTTTTGAATTTGTTATGGTCGTAGCGTATTGCATATAGCAATATGCTACATTGATAAATACTGCAGCGTGTATGCCGGCGGCTGTCAAACAGAATATTCGAATGCACCCAGCCCGAGAGAAGTGCGTTTCCTCGAACTCGGTGTGACATGCTGATGAGAAAAGGAAAAAGAGAAGACGATAATCTTCTCTGTCATTTGTAATCCATCGAGCAGCTACATCAGTGAAGGAACAAAAATAAATTTCCGCAATCATCTGCGAGTAAACACAGCCTTTATTTTGCAACTACCCCGCACCAGGAAAGAAATCATCGCGGTCATTCTAAGAGTTGAGACTTGATATAATTTCCTAATCGAAATCAAAGGAGATTGTGTGTTCGTGATTTTTTTTGATGAGTGGTCTGGAACCTTTTGATGAAGCGCTAAATGTGGCAGGAAAATATCTTTAAAGCGGAGAGAAACGGTTTTCTTCAGTCCTATTGTCTGTGCGATGAGGGATGAGAAATTATAAGATTTGGATCACCTCATTACTACTTTTATGCCCAGCCCAGACAACATTCTTCACATTGTTCTATGTAGACGCGACTGGTTCGGTGTCGGAAGTAGAAACAAGTAATGTGCCATCGAATGAGGTTAAAATGGTAAAACCGGCATTACTGTAGCTGACACAAAGAGGAAACAAAAATTCTTTTACGATTTTGTTTCTAAAGCATCAATAATCCCCCCAGGGTATCAAATACGTAATCAGTTCCAAGAAAACTATAGAAGAAAATCACTGTGGAATTAAAATCATTTGGCGTGAAAATACTTTTGAACTTTTCACGAAATTTTTGCTGTCCATGTGGAAGTAATTTTAACAAAATGGTTCGGAAAATTCGTGCACCAACGAGAAAATTCGGGTGACGGGCCTTCGACGAAGTCAACGTCTTGTGCTTATCCTACAGTTATTTAGTAAAATTATTGTCCAAGTATTTTAAAGGTGAAACTTTTCAAATATCTAATACACCCAGCAAAAGAAATCAATTAGAGTAGTGATCAGTTGTTTTAACAGAAAGACTTTCTAAAAATGTTATAGAAATAACAGGAGGAGGTCAATTAGAGATTGCATGGAATTTAGATCACATATCATTTCAATATATATCGTGCTAATTAGGATAAAACGAATAGAATTTCAGTAGTATAATAGGACTCAAGGCGATAGAGCGTTATTATAAGAAAACTATAAATTTTAACTGAAATTACGTTCAGCAGAAACAATGGCCTAGCGGAACTTCCAAGGAGGCGCCTCTGAAGTCATAGGCCATGACTATCCACGCCTGGCGATAGCATGTAGATTTATCATGCCTCTTTTTAAGTAAATGTTAAACGTCAGATTTTATAATAACCATACATTTAGGTGTTATGAATACAATTTATCATTAGTACTAAGATTGATTGGATTTAATTAGGATGATTTGAATTTTACTAGATTAAGTATTACATATACTCCGATAGGGAATTTTCACTGTGCTAGAACGAACTAGAGTTTCAGGTATTTTTACGGAGAACTCAGTATTTAAGTTTTGAAGGGAGCAAAAGTCAAATAACCATTTACGATTAATTATCATCAGAATTCTAGTATGCCATTTTTTTTTATACAATGAAATCTTTATATTAAGTGTCGATGGACACTTAAGCAAAAAATAAGTACACTTTATTGGAAACACTGACAATACGTATATAGCCTAAATCATGCATACGAATTTTTGTTACATTAGAGTAAAATATTGAGGCATACTGACGGTTTGCAAAACAAAGTATGTACAAAGGGGCCAATAAGTGTATTTCATTATGGCGACTTACAAAACAATGAAAATAACCAGGTTCTAAACATTTTTGCCGACGCTTCCTCTTAACTTTAATTTCAGATAGATTAGTTTATTTGGAAACTTTGTTTCGAAAACATTTCACGTACCGGATGTAAACCTTATGTCTTAAGGGAATGATTATAACGTCAATATGAATTGTTGATTTTTTTTTCTCTCCTCTCGCTTCCTGGAGCCTTCTCGCATGAAGGGACTCTGAAAAATCTTGCCCTCAGAGTCAGATGGGCGGCTGGGGCATGCAAGGAAGGCATAACATCTGCGCCTTCGATGTGAATGCAGGTAAGTGACGTAAAGGTCCCTTCAGGACTGAATGTGTGCCGGCTTTTAGTTAATAAGCACGAATTTTTTTTTTGATTATGGCGGACGGCAGCGGCAGGTTTTTCGTGGAAACTGCCCACACTCTCCGCCAATAGCTGAGGCGAGCTAGCGTGCCGCCCTGCAGTCAACGCTGTCCGTCGAGTGATCTGTCAGCTCATGCTGTCAGTCTGGACTTCACGTCCAAGCAAATCACTCACTATAGTTCCATAACAAATTCTACCATAACATTCCGTTTGTACACTTGCTTTGTGAGACTTCTTCTTAAATACGCTAGCCACTCTCCATTTTACGGTACACACATCGACTGCATCTACTCTGTTCAGCAAAACTTCCTGCGCTTCGCTCTTAGGCACCAACCTTGGAATAATTCTTTGATTCTTCCACCCTATGACGATCGCTTGAAGTTTTTAAATATGCACTCGCTTGAAAAACGTCGCATGGTTGCCGATGTAACGTTTGTGCATCAACTCTTAAACGTGAATGTTGATTCTCCGCTGATACTTAGAAAAATCTCTTTTCGCGATAGTGGGCACAATGTTAGAAGTCTACCTCTGTTGCATGTTAACTGCGCAAGGTCCAGCTTTTGCATGTACGAGTCCATTAATCGCATGTGCATTATTGTTAATATTTTGTCATTGACATTTCTAAGCAAGTTCTAAAAAACAGGCTATATAATACTTAATTTTCTGTTTCCTTGTCGCATTGCATGTCATTTCATTTGGTGTTTAGTTTATGTTTAGTTTAACATACTAAAAAAGCATGTATTGTTGGCCGTTTATTTATTAAGCGTGTCACACCAGCGAACTTGTGGTAAGCTGGCTCTGATAGTCATACAAACAAAAATATTGGAACGCATTCTGGCAACGATGAACTTCGAAGTATGGTCAGCAGTTTAGGTCAGTCTATTATGCTGATGCCAAGAAATCTCAGGTAGGGTGGTTGATTGAATTAAATCCAATTACTTAACTTGAATTTTTCTTGAATTCAATTTTCCAATTACTTAAGTTGAACTTTACGCGTTGAATGAGCCTTTTCATGATATTTTGATTACTTCAAGCATACATCAATTATACTTCAAGTATTCATGTAAACTTACTGAATGATAACCAAGATTTTTCCTAAGAGATGGAAAATCCAGGCCTTTGAGGTAAGGAGTTGAGATTGCCAGCGGTAGCGGATGCGCGCCGTTCTTTTAGCCACTTATCAGTCACTTCGCCGCGAGTTTTTTTGTTTTCGGATAGTGTAGTGTAACCGCTGTGACCTCCAAGGTGAAGGGCTTTTATACCCTATATATATTTTAATAACACAGTCTCGAATATTATTAATCGGTATCCACTGATAAGCATCTGACTGCTTGTTTGGGTGAAAAGGTTAGGATAGTAGACATAAAACTACTGCTGCTTTGTACTTACCCAGCAGTTTGTCTTGCAGTTGGGTGCCATTATGCATGGTTCGGTGATTGTGTCTCTGTAACATTCGAGGCTTACGACGTAATTATTTCTCGGTATATTTCCAATAGACCTTTTTAAACCGGCTCTCTTGGCGCTCAGTGTAACCAAGGTTACTTCTGATGCTGATCAATCAGTTTCGCATATCCTACCCGATTATCACTTAGTACCATTCTCTTCTCCTCAGAGGGGAATCGCTCTATACAGAGTGCTTCCCCCTAGGGTCAATAGAGCAGGAGGTGGTAGTACTCACCTAGTAAAACAAAAAATTGTACGCCAGGGGGAGGCGCCATATCAACCGTTTCGGAGTTACGCGGTGATTAAGAAAAAAAGCTAGTTTTTAACAAATACACCCTGTGTCTTAAAAAGTACAGTGCATACGGTCATAGTTAAGAGCTCATTTTATGTAGAACTTCATTGGCTTTCCAACAATGCTCAATCAGCCCCATGCCCTTTTCCCCTCAGAAGTAGGGGTCTAGACTAAAAATTTCGGATTTTCGTACCTTTTTTCTTACTTTGACCTCTATTTATTTATTTTTTTTGCAAAACGGTCATTAACATAACTTTTTTTATAAAAACTATAAACTCTAGACTCTCCTCTTTAGTTTGACCTATATGTTATCTGTAGCTGTTAAGAAGTTATTAGCTCTTAACCTATTCTCTAACAGAGGTGGCCAAACTTTGGATCACTACGGGCGACCTGTTTTCTTAAAGTATAGGCGGCGGTCAACTAACATCGTAGATGTTAAGTAATCATAAGAAAAGTAGTAATTTAAAGCCAAAAATAAGTTTAAGTTTAAAACAACCAGATAATACTAATACATATTCAATATTAAGTTATTTTATTAAGAGAAAATAATGATATCTTCTCACAAACTAATTATTTTCTTATTATTCATGCGAACAATGTTATTGTGATACATATTACCTATTATTTTTTATGTCGTATATCAGAGGATGCACTGGAAACAGGATATTGCATATTTTTGGCAAGCTTTTTATATTGCGGCTCATATGTACTTATAGTTATTCGTAAACATGCTTTTAAATAGACAAATGTTAAACGGAAGCGATGTTTTATTTTCTTTGCATTCATGGTACTAAATTTTGTTTCGCAGACGTAAGTGAACCGAAAAAGGTTGTTAAATATTCTGAACATCTCTATAAACATGGATATTTGCCTTCATAAATTCCAACAACTATATTGAGACGAAGCTCTTGATTTCAAAAATATATCGAATTTTTGGTTAAGGATTTCATTCCCAACTAGCCCAAAAATTCTTTTAATTTTATTAATATTTCTTCTCTCTTTCATCATTGAATGGGAATGAAATGATAAATAAATTAAAAAATATATCAAAAAGAATGAAGAATTCTGCGCGGTCTGTACTGTGCTCATCTTTTATTTTGGTTATTAATGTTAATTGCTGGAGGCATGAGGAAAAACAATAAATTAAGAAAAATTAAAAACAAAGTTTAGAAACATTCTAAAAAATAATGTAGAAAGTATAAGGAAAGCTAAAGAATCATTGGGTCTCTTACCAAATGTAATTTTTTAAAGAATTTCTCAACCGTTAGATTTTTAAGGGGACTAAAATCAAAAACGCGCAGCTCTCTCCATTCATCGTAGATTTGTAGATTTAGAATGAAGAATTGGAGATAAGAAAACTTAAATTATCACAATATTTTTTTTTCATGTCGCGGTAGCGGTCAGCGCTTTGGCCACCTAAGCCATTCTCAAACCTATTCTCAAAGGTAATTTGTTCCCTTAGTGACTGAAAATACGCATTTAAAAAAAATATCGTCTAATTTCGGTATGACCTGAATAGGCATTGTTTACGTTGGATGGTTTTTCTGAGAGGAGGGAGGTACGGAGCTGGTTGAGCAGCCATGAAGCTCTGTATACAATGAGCTCTTAACCGTGACCGCACACCAGGGTGTTTTGTGAAAAACTAGCTTTTTCTCATCCCCTGTAACACCGAACCGGTTGATATCCCCGCCCCACCCCTGCCTTACGATTTGTTGTTTGTCTAAGACTCTAAGTGAGTCCTATCACTTCCTGCTCTACTGACCACCATGGAGGAAACACCCTGTATTGGTATAATATGTATGTATGTATTAATATATGCATATGTCCATACTTATGAAACTAGAAATATCTATGTATTAAACTACCCTTTGCTCTCAATTATGAATTTTTTGTAATCTATAAACTACAGTATTGGCTATACCTGAGGATTACAAATTGTCACTTCCATTTCTAAATTTATATTTAACAAGTAAAAAAGTTAGAATTGGTCTAAGACCAATTCTTAAGATACCCTAGATGAATGCCCGTATGAAATTTCGTATTGTCACCCTTCTGTGCAAGTTTGATTTTTGAAGTGGTTTTTCGCATATATTTCTAGAACGGTTTGTCGGACAGAAAAAATGATTATAACCAATTTTATAGGATTTCGTATTCTGAAGAAGTTTTTAGTACAATAAAAATGTCGTGGATTGATTGTTTTCACAGTAATACGTAAAAAACCTGAATTTTTATATGGAAACACCAAGAAGAAGATGCCCGATTTAGTCCATTTTTGAAACTTTATTTGCCAGTACAATGAAAACACCACGTACCAAATTTCAGCTCTCTATATTGATGTGTTCTCAGTGAGTGTCCAAATATATAGTGGAAAACGAAAGTTTTGTATGGCAACCCCACGAAGGAGTTGCCCGATTTGTCGATTTGCCGATTTTCGAACTTAATTTTACTTTTTTTTTTTAAAGTCCGTGTACAAAATTTCAACTCTCTAAGTATATATAAAATATATTTAAAATAAATGTTTTAATTTATCAAGTAACATGTGTCTAAAATTATATTTACTAAACGACAACACACATTTCGTGTTTCTAATGATTTTACCCAAGGATATAGAAATGGTATTTGCCTTTCAAAACTCCCTCAGCAATTAAAGAAAACACGTGTATCAATGACGCAACTGTGAAAATTTATGAACCACCTGAGTATACAAAAAATTACATACATTCTATAAGAAAACTGGTATAAAAGGCGTAGATTTTGGTCTTAAACAACAGTTTGAACGGAGAGTGTAAGATGAGGCTCTTAACATTGTGCTTGGTACTCGGTGTTGCATTCCTGGCAACAGCAAATGCAGCAACTGGTAAGAAATTTCATAATTTACGCAATTACAGCTTAAAGATAATAAAATCTTCTCACAGATAAGGTGTTCTGCTACTATGGGTCATGGGCAAATTATCGCAAGGAGGATGGACAAGTAAAGGTGGAAGATCTTAACGCCAACCTTTGTACACATCTCATCTACACCTTCCTTGGAGTCAATCAGGAAGGGGATGTAAAAATTTTGGATCAATGGTTAGAGGTTGACCTAAAGGCTTTAGAGCGTTTTGTCGCTTTGAAAAAAGTTAATCCAAAATTGAAAGTGCTTATTGCTATTGGTGGATGGAATCAGGGTTCCGCGGGCTTTACGGTAGTAGCCAAAAATCCAGCATTGCGTGCAAAATTCGTACAGAATGCTGTCGCTTTTGTAAAGCAATATGGATTTGACGGTTTCGATCTTGACTGGGAATACCCAGCTAGGAACGGTGGAGCTCCAGAAGACAAAGTATTTGCTCGAGTTATACGCACACATTAAATTTTATTATAACTTTGACGAAAATTTCAGGTCAACTTCATTGAAATGATAAAAGAACTTCGCGCGGAATTTAATAAGCATAATCTTCTCCTTACTGCTGCCGTGGGAGCAACTAAACATCATCGGGAACCTTCTTATGATGTTAAGCAAATGAGTCAGTACTTGGATTTCATCAATGTCATGGCATATGATTTGCATTATCAAGGAGATGGTATTGCTGGTTTTAATGCACCTTTACATGGCAGCTCGTACGACAAGATCCATGATCTGAACGTGGTAAGCAATTAATATTTGAAAAGAATATTTTCGGATGTGTGTTAATCGTATTTTCTCTCAAGGATGACATCGTGAAAGGATGGATTGAAGAAGGAGCCGATCCACAAAAACTCGTTCTAGGTCTCGGACTCTATGGCCGATCATTTAAGTTGTCCGACCCATCAAACCACGTTGTCGGAGCACCAACAAATGGTCCGGCAAGTGCAGGAAAATATACTGGAGAAGCTGGAAGCCTTTCTTACTTGGAAATCTGCAGTAAAATAAAATTCGATAAATGGACATCGGAATGGGATGACAAACAAAAAGTTCCATATGCTTATAATGGCAACGAATGGGTCGGCTATGATAACGCTAAATCTTTGGATTTAAAGGTAGATCTCGCCAAGAAATATCAATTGGGAGGTGTTATGGTTTGGTCTATTGAACAAGACGACATCCGTAATATTTGTGGAGAAGGACACTATCCTCTTCTTACAGCTATTAACAAAAGACTTGGATTGAAAGGTGGAAGTGCAGTATTTGTTCCACCGACTAGTGCCCCAAGTACGCGTGCTCCTTCAACACAAGCCCAACCTGGTAAAGCTGGAGGCACTTCTAGTGGCGCCTGCAACGCTAGTGGCTTTGCATCCGACTTGACAGATTGCTCATACTTCTATCAATGCCTTGGCGATGGGTAAATACACTTAAACAGTTTTTTGATGTATATATATGTAATTAAATTTTTATTAAATTTCAGATCAAAAGTTCACGTGCAATGCCCCGGCGGAACATTATTTGATAAAAATACTTCAATTTGTAACTACGCCAATTTAGTGAAATGCTAAACAAAATTTGTTCAATTGAAAAGAATAAAAAAAAAAATAAGCATTAAAAAAGTGGTATAGTCTCAATATTTCCTTGTTCTTATTGCAATGACGTGTATGTGTCATTATGGCCATAATTTCGTTGAGAAAATATTTTTTTTTTTAATAGCAACATTATATTCCAAATTATGTGCATACAAGACAACACAGGTTACCCGGAGGGAGGGGCAGTTACGATATTATTCAATCTCGAGAAAATTATGCTTGTTATCACGACATCTCACTATATTAAATCAAACGTCGGGTTTAGGTATAGGGTCAGTAAATGTCATTGTTTATAGAAGTAGCCTTAAATGTCAGTAGCGCACACAGGATTTGGCTTTGGGAGGGGCTATAGGTACAGGGGTCGAAAAAATAAGGCTCTAAAGTTGCATTCTGAGCCTATCTGAACACTTAAGAGCTGCTTCTTTTGAAGATCTTAAATTTCAAGTTTTATTTTTTTAAATCTCGGCATGGACTTATGGTCACTGTTTTCTTTATTTAATAAATTAATCATTTCATAAACAATTAAACCAATTTATTTTTTTATTTACAAAAGAAACCTAAAGCCATACGAATTTATATTTGGCGGCGATAATAAATGTCGACGTGCATTTTATGTCTGAAACTGACAGAAAATTTACAAAATGACCTTCCCACCGGTATACCGTACACTTGCAATTTTAATGAAGTTTCAATGAAATTTTTACCTTAATAAATACTTTATTATATTTAAAACATTTCTGATGTCTGAAACAATATCGTTTATGAATCTATTCTTTGTTAAAATCTGCAATTTTTCTTAAATAAATTCAATAGTTCCCTCTTATGGGAGAAATTATGAGGTTTTTTGTAAGTTAATTTTTTAAAGTAACTTTTTAATAGATTATTCTAAGGTGTTCTGCTGTATAAAATATACTGTGCACTAACTATGTCATCCGCTAATGCCATTGGGAAGCTCCACGAACGCAGACCCAAAGCCACGTATCGTTTCAGACACGGCAATTATTCTGTAATACTTTTTGTATAAGTTATTTCATATCTCACGTAATGTAACCACACAGATACGGGCCGTTTCAGGATGATATTCTAGCGGGGAATATTTGACCTGTTCTGGTACGTATCTGCTCGTGCTTCATCTTCAAGTAATAATGCAATTACGTACAGGTCTTCAACGGATAGATATCGAAACATTTTTAACAATAACAAATTTTGCGATGTCCTACAACGATCTTCTTAATTGTTATAATAATAAATAAAAAACGATCGACTTAATGTTATCCTTAACGGTACATGGACAACAATGCAAGATGAGGCTGTGCGAGGCTTTATCAAGAGTTGAGCAAGGCGAGTGAAGATTCATCGCGAGGTGTAGTGTTCACAGCACGGCGTTCCGTTTCGTGGTAAATCGTCAGTTTTTGAAAAGAAATCTTATGTTTGACATATAGTGTAGCTACATATATGGCACTTTTTAAATATGTGTACTCTTCGCAGTTTTGCTTATGAAGATATATATGAGATTTACGTACTAATCCTGATAGATTCTTCCGGTATATAAGAATGACTAAAGAAACCTTCGATTATATTAAAGAAAAAACCTATAAAAATATGCCGGTTATTAAAATTATTTCGTTGCACCTCGCGAAAAAATGTATCTCGCGGTATCACGTGCTGCCACAGGGTTGTTATGAATATTCTCATAGGAGTAGCGTACATCATTTTAACTCTTGTCTCTTGATGACTCGCGAGGAAATTTACTCTATCCTAATACAATTATTGGACAGTACTAGCGGAATATTTCTCACTACTTGCCTGACGTCTGACACATTCCGTGTCTGCCACACTTTTGTCACAGTATGTACCTGATTAAAATGTATTGACCTCAGTAATCGGGTGCAGTTTCCAAATCACAAAAAACTTCTTTGTGCGGCGTAAGAGTATTTTAGAATTATAAAGACGGACTATTAAGTTGTAAAGGAACATGTTGTTAGTCTAGTTTAGATTTCCAAGTCAAACAGACCAGCTCCCACTAAATCATCAGAAGGCGACTTATCCAAGTGTTAAATTTTTCTCTAACTTCACTAGATGCTAGCAAATTAAATAAGGGACGATTGTATTGAAGACACCCATTGACGGCTTTTTATTTCCGAAGGGCTGCCTTAATCCTGCTTCTTTCCTTAGCTTTACGAACCGGCTTAGAAGCTGAATCCAGTAATCAAGAACTGTCTATCCTGACGCTCTTCATCAAGGATCGTCCTTCTCCAGGATTGTCTGTGACGCTCATACAGTTTCTTAATTCCCGAGGGTTGTTCGTGCAGATGCCCATCCAGTTTCTGGTTTTCCCAAGGACTGTCTCAGAATGATCCCCAAGGACTGGATGTCTGGTGCCAGCCGGCACATACGTATTTTCTAGCGCAAGATCTAGGTTCCCCAGGATAACCCATTTAGTAGGCAGACGTCCCGGATTGCCTTTTGTCGAAGATAGTCCCTGAAGCTGTTATGTACTTTTTTTTATATAGTAACGGATGCTGCTGTAAATTAAAAAAAAAAACAATATTATTAGTTTAAAGAATTAAAGAATAAATTAATAACGGTCAATAGAAATTAAGAAAATCAAACTTATGGGTCCATGAATAATTTACTGCGGAGAAATTCCCCTTCCAGATCCCTAAAACAAAAAAAAAAAAAGGGATGCATAACATAAAACAAAAGGCGTTGCATAAAAAAACCCCACCATCACGTAGCCTATATAACGATGAAAGGAGTTATTTTAATCCAGCACCATAATAGTACGGAAAGGCGATTACCTGCGAGAAAAGTTAGAATTAGATAATTTTGCTTAATTGCTTAGCTTAGATTAAGTAGATTGGTTATTGCTTGAATTGCTTACTATTACTGATTGTGGATAATTAAATTAGATCTGTTATTGCTTGAATAGCTTTTTATCAATATTAAACAAGATTATGTACTGCTTGATCTGTAGTTAATGTAGATAATTGGTACTGCTCGGATGTTTTATTATTGATAATAGATAAATTTTGATATTGCTTGTGAATTAAATTGATTGATACAGTTTGTAGGTTCCGATAGATTAAATTTGCAAATTTTGCTTGAAGAATTTATGAAATAAATTTTGGAAAACGCCCTAGTATAGCTTTTGGAATTTGTATTTTATTAGGATATTAGTAGATATCATAGTTAAGGAAAACTTACGGTATTAGCATGACGCGGCAAGCAAATGCACTTGCGCACCTAGAATTTCAAACTCAATGATAAATTTAAAATTTAGAAAATCTTAGACTCTCTCTGTTCACACTCCCCCACCGAAGAAAAGTAAATCAACAAAAAAAAAAAAATTATCTAAACAGTACACCAATTCGATATTTCCGAGGTCATTTATACTGGATACCAGATTAGCACCTATGGGCTGTTCCTAACCCAGTAAATTAGTCTTCACTAAATCTGCCCCAAGATCGAAAACAAAACAATAACAAAAGAAAATATTGCAATCGGGATTTCAACAATTTACAAACTTCGCGCTTACCTAAACTTCGGCTGCAACAATTCCGAAGGAAAGGAATTTCAAGCCAGCTAAAAAAAACTAATCGATTGGGAAATCTAGTTAAAAAACCGATATTTCGGAGTATGATATCAGAATACGGGGATAATTCTACGAGTTAGGCAATGCTGGTATGTGAAAGGGACAGTCCGATTTCCGGCGAAAAAGAGGAGGGCACTTCTGGACTGACGACCGTACAGCGTGGAGAGTGCCGAGCAAGCTGTTGGCAGAAGAGTTACTAAAATACAAAAAAAAAAAAAAAAAAGAAATCAAAGAAGGACAGTAAATCAATTAAAACTCAAAAGGAGAAAAAAAAAGAAACAAAAACCAGCTGAAGGAAAGGACTACTGAGGAAAAGACATCCAGAAGAAATTAAAAAAGGAAACCAAGATTGGAAGAATTGGAGCTGCAGAATAGAGAAACAGAGGTCTCGAAGAAATTAAATAAGGGAGTTGAACGGGGTCACATGTTTAAAGGAAAAATGGAAAGATAAGTGAATTTGTTTTTTTTTAATTTTATCCTTTGGTGAAGAAAACAAAATTATTTTTTTTTTGCTTTTATAAATTATTTTTCATATAGTGCTGTTTGTTGCCTCATGCTAAAGTTGTAGAAACTAGGGAATAAATTATAAATTAGCATATCTATAGGGCATGTGAATTTGTCTTTGTGGCTCGAATATAGATAGGTTCATTATGAAGTTGGTGTTTTGTTTTATTTGAGTTTAATTTCAGGATTTTAATGTTCGTGGACTTATAACCATGCGGCGCCAAAAAAAAAACAAAGTGTGTTCACAGGAGCTTCAACCCATTCTCTCCTCCATCGCTAGCTGGGAAACGTTCGCACAAAAAGTGCGTAACAAAGCCCCGGAATTGTCCGATAAGAAGCCAGTCCTTCAGGACGGTGCTCTTACACCCAAGTCTTTAGTTTGCTGGGAGCGGTGGGCTGCAGACATCTACCTCCAGACCAGCGCAAGTGGACTGAAGATACAACTATCATCACATATCAGTCCACACGTCCTCTAAGTAGAACTCCCAATATCACCCAATATCGTTCTTTTAATACTACCACAAGACATTACTTAGTATAATGGAATTGCATTGCTCTGGCATAGTCATTAAATGAAGTCATTAGAATTGTTTTAATGTCTCCTTACTCGCAATCAAAATCAGACTGATGTTTTGACGCGTCATGTATAAATAAACATAAGTAGTTATGTAAGGCCCACACACAGATATTAATTGAACCCTCCAAATAATTATAGAAAAACCGTTCTTAATAACTAATCTTTATTTGAACAAACATTTCAATATAAGAAGAGGCCCAACCGACTCCATCTGCAGACGCCAACTTACTTCTCTTAACGTCATTCCCGCAATGACATAAACTTCTTCTTCTTCTTACGTCTAATGGTCGGGTAATCAAGGGCTTCACAGAAACTTACAACTAGGTCTCAAAGGCCTACACTTATTAGTTTCACGCATTTTTCCACATCATGATTGTTAATCACCGAATGCATGGGTAGAAGGAATCTATTTAAAGGTTTTATATTATTTTGTCGGACAATATTTTGTGTAACTATATACAGATTACCATTGCATTTTATTCCAGATTTGTGAATTACGTTAAAAAAGACGGAGTTTCTGGATGGAGGGGGCGTCGTATGCGTATGCGTTTTGTCACATGAAATA
Organism: Dioctria rufipes; assembly: GCA_963924295.1. Taxonomy (NCBI): domain Eukaryota; kingdom Metazoa; phylum Arthropoda; class Insecta; order Diptera; family Asilidae; genus Dioctria; species Dioctria rufipes. The sequence continues at coordinate 362,412,111 of OZ002740.1, forward strand.
ACTTGGCCAGACCACAATTTTTTTCAAATTCATATTTGATATGGAATCTACTTTTCCAATCTAGAGTCAAAAACTAATAGATATTTTCAAAATAATAATGGCACCAAAAATGGTTGAAATTATCGTCAGAGAAACAAATAGAAATTTGAAAATTTGAATCTAACTTTGAATTTATTCATATCTATCGCTCATAATATCAGCAGCAACTTTAGCTTGGATAGAACGGAAGTCACAATCTGCTCTTTATCCCTTAAAAACCTCACATTTTACACACACTGCTTAAAATTGGAGAGTAACTGTGAAGTGGATGACTTCTGCGAGGGCTTCGTTTTGAAAATATGTAGATATATAGGTATATTACATCTCTAAAACCATTTCATTGTTTTCCAGGCTCAAATCGACTCTATTCTAGAAGCGGATGCAGAAAGATGGAGTTTAAACTTATCTTGAACTACCAATGGAGATAATGTGATAATAGTTCTTCTGGTATACGGCCACAATAATATTTCCGAAATCGTGTTATTTGCTTCAAGATATTTAACTTCAGCCATTGTAGCTTCGGCTGACTGTCAGCAAAGTCGAATTTGCTGTTCATTATCACTGGTCACTCTTATCTCAGAAAAGACTTACATATGAGATTGATTAATGATCCAGAATGAAAAGATATGAGGAGGAGACCGGAACACTCACACACTACTTTGCTTGTTACTGTCTGCCACTCTTTGCTGAACGATAGTTCCCACATCTCCAATGAACTACATAAAGTTGGCAGGATGAGGAGCTTAAAAATAATTTAATAAAAGCTTCCGGTTGAGCTAACCACATGTAAATCTTGGAAGTTTTGGAGCACCTCTTGGCTCAACCTCTTCGAAATCATCTAATCCAATTAATCCTTTTATGTGTATTTAGCGGGATGTTCAAACTGTGGTATGAAAATAGCAATTTTGAAGTGTTAATGGGTTCCTAACATGTTATGTAACACCAATAAACTCAAACAAAAAATGCGTCCAAAAATTAAATTTAAAAAGAACAAGTAAAAAATAAAAAAGCTAGAATCGGTCTAAGACCAATTTGTTATGATACCCTAGATCAGGCCAGTAGCTAGAACAGAATTAAAGGTAGGGCGTCAGAAATTTGAAGTAGGGTGCAAATTTTCGGTTTTCGGGATACATCGGTTAAGGTGAAGTGACATCTTTTTTTAAAAAAGTAAGCATCTAGAACCCTCATTTTATTATATTTTTTTATATGTGAAGTAAAACAGGTACCTACAACAAAACGATATAAATGAACCAAACAAGAAACACAACATGGTAAAAATAATATTGTGGAATTTCCGTAGCACTTCGCCAATATCTATTATGTCTGTTCTTTTCTGTTCAAATGCAACCTGCCATTATCCCCTGATCCATTGACATTCTTTGAAACTTGTTGATAGCAATTAGTGTAGCAGTACTACGTCTGATTGTTGCAACTGATGCAAAATGTTCATACGTATCTCTGAAGAATTCTCTTTGTCGTTATGGAACTTCTAACATTTTTCGCTCTGAAATCCTCGATCATTCAATTCATTCAAGCACCTTTTTACAAAACTAGCCTTATCTTTAGAAGGAATTTTAATACCTGAAAAATAATTGCAATTGTTTTCTCATTAATTTCCTCACAATAATCACATATTTAAATGGTGAATAGACTTAAACTTTGTCCAACTCATCAAGACACAAAATTGAATCTAGTAGATCTTCATTGTCTGCAAATCTTGTTTTCATCTCAGTTGTTATTATGCCTTCAGTTTCATAATATGTCGCGGAGATGATGGACCATACAGCACTTAATTTTCCAGATGTATTACCTTTACTTGTCTCTTATCTTCTGGGAACTATTTCGAGATTCTTTTCTACAATATGGTACTCTGAAATTCTTCTAAAATTGTCTCATACATATCTTCTGATCTCAATTTCTTTCTGGATACATTTTTTTATTGATATGGCATCCTTCAATTCCGTCACATCAGCCGGTTCCAGAACACATAATTTTTTTTGTTACTATCTTAGTAAGTCGAATTTCTAATTTTAAAATAATGCTTTTGACGTCAATACTTTTTGCAATATCATCACCATTGAATTTTTGCATTTTTCATTTTATCTGGAGTTCTCAAAATTAGAGAAAAAATATTATATACGACCCTTGTAACAGTCAAATGTATACTCACCAAAGCTGGTCAAGTAGACGACTAATCGTCTTACTTTCACACATGGCAGTAAGAGGTGGGAGGTAAGCAACGCAAACATGGCCGTGGCTAACTGGTCAGTGTTGCCGATCATACAGGCTCGCCGCGACGATTTGTAGGGTTCCGTACCCAAAGGGTAAAAACGGGAGCCCTATTACCAAACCTCCGATGTCCTTCCGTCTGTCCGTCTTTCGGTTACCGGGTTGTATCTCATGAACCGTAATAGGTGGACAGTTGAAATTTTCACAGAGTGTGTATTTCTATTGCCAGTATAACAGAAAATAAAAAAAAAATTAAAAATTACAGGGGGCCCCCATACAAGAAACGTGATTTTTTCAGCGTCTTTTGCTCGTTTTCTTCTTATTCATTATTATCATAAGTAGGCATTATTTTTTCAAATGGCGCTTAATCTCATTTGAAAAAGTAAATAAAAAGTAGAGTGTTAAATTTTGTACGATAGTACGGAACTCTTTTTGTGCGAGTCCAACTCGCACTTTTTCAAAACGAAAATGCGGATTCGGAACTCCACTTTTTTTACTTCGCGTCAGTTTTTTTTTAATGAAAAGTGGCATGCGGGTATACTTTTTCTACTATAATGTAATCTACAATCGAATATTTTCCAAACAACTACAACTTCAGGGGTCATGTAGTGTATGAACTATTCTCAAAATGCGATTTTCGAAGGTGAAGCATTTTTACAAATTACAAAGAATAACAAAATGATTTATACAAAAAAACAATAGAAAAGGTTACAATTTGTCTTAAGACCAATAATATTGTAGCCTAGATGAACACAAAAGTTAAACAAAGTGAAAACCCAAAGTTTTGTATGGCAACACCAAGAAAGGGTTGCCCGATTTAATCCATTTTTGAACTTATATTTGCGATTTTTATGAAAACGCGGTGTACAAAATTTGAGCTCTCCACGTCGTCACATACTTAGGCAGTGTCCAAATAAATAATGAAAAACCCATGTTTTGTATGGCAACACCAAGAAGAAGTTGCCCGATTTAGTACATTTTGGAAATTTTATTTGCTGTTATTATAAGAACACTACGAAGGAGTTGCCCGATTTGTCCCATTTTCGAAATTAAATTAGTATTATTTTTAAAAAGCCCGTGTGCAAAGTGAACACGCTCTCTAGTTATCCTACGGACGATCTGACGGACAGTCAGACGGAGAGATAGACAGGCCGCGGTAGATAAACAAACGGACAGGCGGACATGCAAAAATCAAAATAACTTTTAATGTAATGTGTGGGTGTCCAATGCAAGAAATGGAAAAGAAGATGTCATTAGTACAAAGTCGTTACATTTATGGGTCGGCACATCTTTATAATTTCCAAAAATGCATCACCATCGAAAATCGCATTTTGAGAACAGTTCATACACTACATGACCCCTGACGTTGTAGTTGTTTGGAAAATATTCGATTGTAGATTACATTATAGTAGAAAAAGTATACCCGCATGTCACTTTTCATTAAAAAAAACTGACGCGAAATTAAAAAATTGGAGTTCTGGTTCCGAATTCGTTTTGAAAAATTTAAAAAAAATTGAAGAATTTAATGTTTTTAAACGACTTTCACTGCAATAAGTTCATAAGAAAGTTCCCTTTAATTCAAAAACTGGAATCAAGAAAAAATATTATCAAATTAAAAAGTTATAACAGAAAATGTTAAAACAGCAAAAAAAAAACACTATTTTCGATTTGAGCGAATTTTACTGAAATTTTCCATAGTAGTTTAAAATTACATTAGCTAACAAATTCTGAATGAGCATTTAGACATTTTAACACTTTTGCAAATCCATACATTTTTGGGCCACCCTAAGTACAGTGAAAGCTCTCTATAACGAAACCGAAAGGACCGAGCAAATTCTTTCGTTTTGGAGAGTTTTCGTTATAACGGATGAGTAAAAAATGACAACAAATATGTGTGTATGGACAAAATAAATCACAATAAACAGGTATCAAACATCAGATTACCACTGCTTGATTCGGTGATACCTAAAGTCTGAATTCCATTGATACAGCAGCAGCAGAACAGCGACAGCAAATCGTTTCCATTGGTTGAAAACGATAAGCGGATTTGTAATGTAAATCATCTCCTAAGCACCGAGTCAGTCAGTTGAGGTAATAATCACATTAAACAAAAGAAGAAGTTCACAAAACTGAACTTTAGGCACTTACTCACGAAAATATTGGTATCTTTGTGGGCATCTGACAACCTATCACAAACATTGTTTTGTAGAGTTTTTCGCTCTAGAGAGTGAGTCACTTCGTTACAGAGAGTGAATTAATATATTGATTCGTGGGCGAACTAACCAACTTCAACTAGTGTTTACTTTATAGAGAGTGTTTTGTTATATAGTGTTTTCACGTATTTCTAAAACGGTTCGTCGAACAATAAAAATGATTATGACCAATTTCATAGAATTTTATATTCTGAAGAAATTTTTCGTACAATAAAAACTTCTGGGACTGATCATTTTCACAGTATGCGTAAAAAACCTAAATTGTTATATGACAACACCAAGAAGGAGTTACCCGATTTAGCCCATTTTTAAAATTTTAATTGTCATTTCTATGAAAACACTGTACAAAATTTCAGGTCTCTACGTTGATGCGTTCTCAGGAAGTGCCCAAATATATAGTGAAAAACGAAATTTTTGCACGAAGGAGTTACCCAAATTGACCCATATTCGAAATGTTTTTTTTTAATGACAACTTATGTAAAATTTTAGCTCTCTAACTACAAGCGCTCTCGAGTAATCGTGAGGACGGACAGACGGATATGCAGAAATTAAAATAACTTTTAATATTATGCATGAGTGCCACTGACTTATAACAATGGACTGAGTGTACTGTCATTTTCCTATAGGAAGGAATGGCACAAGTTTTATAGTTTTCTCTTTCGCGCTATGGCAGAGTTGGAGCTACCAACATAAAATATCGCTTACTGAACGTTTTCTTATGCTATTTAATGTTTTTATGTTGGCTGCAGATGCAATCACTGCAGGAAGAATAAGGTAATGCTAGTATTTACCAGGCTCCGTCTCTCTTGCCCATACGCAGGATTCAGGTAAAAATAACCTTATGCAAATTAAAGTCAGAATGAATTCAATTTGTTATAGGAGTGCTTATAAGCGATTAAAATATCACTAGGACGCAAGAAAATATATTTTTTTAATTTAATTCGATTTTCGGGTGTAAAATTTCATCTGATTGATAGAGTTTTATACGTTTTTATGTAGTAAACGTTTTAAAGGGTGCTCAAGCTCTGATACACAATATTTTTTGTGCCACATGAAATAGCAAATCGCTCAGTCCATTGTTATGATTCAGCGGTGGGTGCTTAATCCTTTTTGGTCTAGCATCATTATTTCTATGCGTTACAAACGCAATGAATTTATCCTAAGGTATAAAAAAATAAAATAAAAATAATAAAAATGCTCTTAGTGGCAATAAGAAATCATTAGAAAGCGATTCGAAGGCCAATCGTTATGTTTGCTGGGCTTTATGTATGTAATTGCGGGATGTACAAACTGTGGTACGAAAATAGCAATTTTAAAGCTTTAATGGGGTGCCCAACATGTTAGCTATCACCAATAATCTGAGAAAACAAACGCGCCCAAAAATGAAATTTAAAAGAAAAACGCAATAAAATGTCTGTGAAGTAGATTTTGTTACGAATGGTGGCACAGATCTTGTATTTGCTATAATTTACCCAAGGATATATAAGCGAAAGGTGTTTATCTTTCAAAACTTTATTAAAAATGAACAAACATGGGCAAATATTTGTAATTCACAAAAAAGTAAAATTTTGAGTAAAATGGATTAAAAAAGAAAGCTGGTATAAAAGCCGTAAATTTTATAACTAAGCAACAGTTTAAACGAAAAGTTTAAGATGAACATTCTAATATTATGCTTGGTACTCGGTGTTGTATTCCTGGCAACAGCAAATGCAGCAACTGGTAAGAAATTTTATAATGTACGCAATTACAGCTTAAAGATAATAAAATCTTCTCACAGATAAGGTGTTCTGCTACTATGGGTCATGGGCAAATTATCGCAAGGAGGATGGACAAGTAAAGGTGGAAGATCTTAACGCCAACCTTTGTACACATCTCATCTACACCTTCCTCGGAGTCAATCAGGAAGGGGATGTAAAAATTTTGGATCAATGGTTAGAGGTTGACCTAAAGGCTTTAGAGCGTTTTGTCGCTTTGAAAAAAGTTAATCCAAAATTGAAAGTGCTTATTGCTATTGGTGGATGGAATCAGGGTTCCGCGGGCTTTACGGTAGTAGCCAAAAATCCAGCATTACGTGCAAAATTCGTCCAGAATGCTGTCGCTTTTGTAAAGCAATATGGATTTGACGGTTTCGATCTTGACTGGGAATACCCAGCTAAGAACGGTGGAATTTCAGAAGACAAGGTATTTTCTCGAGTTGCATACATTAAAGTTTCTTATAATTTTCATGAAATTTCAGGTCAACTTCATTGAAATGATAAAAGAACTTCGCGCGGAATTTAATAAGCATAACCTTCTCCTTACTGCTGCCGTGGGAGCAACTAAACATCATCGGGAACCTTCATATGATGTTAAGCAAATGAGTCAGTACTTGGATTTCATCAATGTCATGGCATATGATTTGCATTATCAAGGAGATGGTGTTGCTGGTTTTAATGCACCCTTACATGGAAGCTCTCACGACAAAGCCCATGACCTGAACGTGGATGACATCGTGAAAGGATGGATTGAAGAAGGAGCCGATCCACAAAAACTCGTTCTAGGTCTCGGACTCTATGGCCGATCATTTAAGTTGTCCGACCCATCAAATCACGTTGTTGGAGCACCAACAAATGGTCCAGCAAGTGCAGGAAAATATACTGGAGAAGCTGGAAGCCTTTCTTACTTGGAAATCTGCAGTAAAATAAAATTCGATAAATGGACATCGGAATGGGATGACAAACAAAAAGTTCCATATGCTTACAATGGCAACGAATGGGTCGGCTATGATAACGCTAAATCTTTGGAATTAAAAGTAGATCTCGCCAAGAAATATAATTTGGGAGGTGTTATGGTTTGGTCTATTGAACAAGACGACATCCGTAATATTTGTGGGGAAGGACCGTATCCTCTTTTAACAGCTATTAATCAAAGACTTTGATTGTACCCGCCAGGAACTCCGAAATGGGTAATACAGTTTAATTAGACATCACAATACGTCTGAATATAATTCGATAAAGTTATTTAAATTTGCAACTACACAAATGTCGTTAGACTATAAAAATTATTTCTAATTCAGATTTCAGCTTGTTAAGCTCTATATATTAAAAAGAACTAAAGAATAATTAAGCATTAAAAAAAGAGTTATTCTCACAATTACCTTATTTTTCTTGTAATTAAGGAGATGCCATACTGGTTGCACTTTTTGTATAGACCAGACTAGTTTGGTATTTTCTGCCTTGAATTTATGTGCACTTTCACCATAGCAAAAATTACATATTTTCATTATAGTAATTTTCAAGTCATCAATACATTTTTTAAAAAACTCTGTTAATAATGTCCAGCACTTGGTCGGGTTTTGTTCGAACCGAAACGAGGCTAGTTCGTTTTTTGTTGAATTTTACAACCAATCTATGTATATTTTCGATCTAATTAGACTGGTTTGGTCTCCACGTAAACGCGACCATTGTGAGCTTTAAAAAATAGTTTTCTTCTTAAAAAAAAAAAAAACTAAATTCTAGATGCTATCTTATAGATATGTACGTTGGCAATACAGACTAATAATTATATCCACCACTCAGCAATCACTACATGGAAAAGCACTCTATGTAGAAGATAGATTTGTTATATGTATAGATATGTCCTCTTTTTGAATACCTAACGTAAATCCCATAAGGAATTCCCCTTCTGGATCCACAAATTTTGTTTTTGCATGAAATATGGTATATGAGTAGGCGAATAAATGAATTCATTCTTTCAGACAGAGGATTCGACAAAATATGCAATATATGCAATATAGGGAGTGTTATAGATTGTGTTATAGATGGCTGTAGCAAGTACAGAAGTTACTACTATGCAATATAGGGAGTGTTATAGATTGTGTTATAGATGGCTGTAGCAAGTACAGAAGTTACTAGCGCAGCAGTAAATGGTGATAATAGAAAAGGAAAAAAAGGCTGCCGCTGGAGCTAAGAAATCGAAAGAAACTCATACTCCTTTTTCAGAAATGGTTACTTTTAAGAGGTTAAAGGAGCGCGGTGGCTCATATTTACCAGCTATCAAGAAGTATTTGGCTGTTAACTACAAAGTTGACAGTGAAAAATTAGCACCATTTATTAAAAAGTACCTTCAGGTGTGTCAGGTGGGACTTCAAGCCAGACAAAAAGAAAAGGAGCTTGTTTTTCATTCAAATTATCAAAATCAGCTGCGAACGTAAAGCCAAAGGCGAAGAGTGGTGAGAAGAAAACAAAAGAAAGCTTTCGCAACTATAAAATCAAGGGCAAAACGGAAAAAATCTGCGGAAGGTAAAAAGAAAAGTGTTAGTACGGTAAAAAAAACAGAAAAGAAAAGGTAACTAAAGCTGTTGTGAAAAGTGCCCAGAAATCTGGTGAAATAAAAAGGAAGACGCCTAAACAGAAGCCTACGAAACCATCGAAAGCTGCAGCGAAATCTCCAAAAGCACCTATGTAAACCAAAAAAGTCTACAGCTACAGCCTCAGTTAAAAAAGTTGCCGCTGCGCTGCTACAAAGAAACCAACAAGGAAATTATGATGAGGAAGAAGGAAACAAATCACTATGAATTTGTAAAATCAGTCCTTTTCAGGGCTACCAATTTTTAATAAAAGAGGAAAATTTTGATGGCTTGATAAAACTTAAGTAGGCAGGAAATATAATGAAAATATGCATTTAGGTACTTGCTTGAGTGAAAATTTTCTGGAATTATTTTTTCCGAAATAATTACACATTTCAAAATTTCATACAAATAACCTTGTATAAAGCTCTCGATTCCGAGCTTCCAAGATTTTTACTATGTAGTAGTTGCGTGAGCTTTCGTTCTAATCACATACCAGCCGGAAAAATTCCAAGCCCTTAAAAAAAAGCAGGATCGAAGCGCTTGTAGTTGGTTATTGATATGCTTCCAAAAAAGTGTTTCTCTGGAAGCAATCTGAAGCAATATCGAAGCAAATATTGAATGCGATAAGATAAGACATTTACAGTGTGAAGTTTTATATTTCATATTGAATTATAGTTAAACTTTAAACTACATATGTGATTTTCTTTTACTTCACACAATCATAATTGTCAAACTTTAAATTTTCTGTAATTGAAAGAGCAACAATGGTAACTATTTGTACCGACACCTGTACAGCTGCTAAATCGTGCAGAGCTTCCATTTTGCATCACACAAAGTGCTTTAAGAGCGATTAAACCGAAGCTAAAACGAAGTGCTTACTTCTGCGGACATGCAATGTTTAAATTTTTTATGGAAACTGAAGCAAGCGCTAGAAAAGGACTTTTAAGGTGCTTTTTTTCCAGCTGGGATTAGATTAGATTATAAAGTACTATTTAAAATTACATACATGTATACAAAACCGAGATACTGGATCGTGTCGTCACCACGAGAATCTTTTGAGAATTAAAATTAATAAATCATTCACTTTCTATTAAGATAGAAGTTTTCAAATTGATTTTTATAAAATAAACTACTTATGGGATTTGGGTGGTTTTTGGATTCCTGAATAAAGTTACCTCAATCTTCAATATTAACAAATTTGGAAAACAGCCTCGGGTGCATTTACAAATATGTTTGGAAAACCTATGTACGAAAAATAATAAAAATTGGTGTGGTTTAAAGCTAAAAGTTAGAATATTTTAAATAAGTTACATGCTATACATGCTAATCTTTACCAGCAGTTTAGAATATATTTTATTAAAAATACGCTTAATTATAAGTTTTTATTATAATGTGCTTACAAATTTTCTAGAAAACGGAACTATAAAAACTAGGATAAATTGTTTTTATTATATCTAAAGGACATTGACATTGACATTGGTTTAATTTATGATACAAAGATGATGAAGTATGGCCAAATTATCTGTCAGTTGGTTGCTTGCCTCATACCAAATAAGGAAGCGGGGTATCGTGCGAATACAGTGTACGTGTTTAAGCAATTCAATGACAGTATCACCTATAGTCGGGGGGGAGGGGGGGGGTTGGGAAACAAGTGGCCTAGTGGCTATTTTGCGTCAGTTCAACATCTCTGACATTTTATAATTTTGAAAAGAAGTTCTCGGATTTAAATTCGCGATATTATAATAAATAAATAATTTAACAGGATTTTTATTTAATAGTAGTGTGAAATAAGTGTAAAGTACTCTTTTGTGAACGATATTTTATGTAATAGAGACTCCGGAGTCTTAAATAACCGTAATTAAGAGCGTTATGCTGTGCTGCAGGAACGAACGAAATTATTGTCGTAGGAAAGCATTCTTCAAGTAACTTTAATAGCTTTACTAATTAATTATAGTGTTTCTAGGAAAATAAAAGTGAAATATTTATAAAAATAAACAGCCATGGCAAAAGTTTTAACATTTTACCAATGCCGGTTTGTTTGTTTACAATTGAATTGTCATTTGTACCTAAATTATGCCAGTCATACAAAGGCAACGCCAAGAAATATTATCTGAACCTAAGGGGCGCTAAAAATTTGTTTCTTTTACTTAGCAATTTGGATTATAAAAAATGTTCCCCTTCAGAATGTCAGGATTTCATTACTGCCATGACGAAAGGAATACAAACACAGCACACTAATACATTTCGCCGAGTGGCTTAGGTTTTCACCCGATATGCCGTTTCCTTATTAGTTATTTATTCAATGGCTTCATTTGGCGACAATTGTCACAAACTTGTTCGTCTCAATTTCAATCGTCCTTATCAAAATGAAGAAAATTTACTATTTGGAAATTTATTTGCTTTCCCACTAGCATATAAATACTTTTCCCGAAGTGATTTAAACGAAAAAACGAATGTTTTGTTAAGTATTATAATACACTCAAAACGTATTTCAGTCAATAAAATACAAAAAACTCAAAACAAATTCGCTGAAATGACATTGACACGTCATGACGTAGCAGTACAAAAAGTTCCTCTCGAATCGGTCATACCTTGGTTGAATTAAAATATTCTTAAGATAACAAAGTTGAGTTGCTGCTTTTATTAAATAAATTTAGATTAGATCTGTATTATATACTATTTTATTTCCTGAGTAGAATTTGTGGTAATGAGTTAGTTTATTGTTAGTATCGTAAAAGTAAATTTTTGTTCTTTTTGCCATTTTATGACATTTAGAAATATCTCTGATGTTATGTCGGAGTTCCGCCCCGTTGTATACTCCTCTATTAATTAGTTGTCAATCGTGGTTAGTATGTTAATAAATTTTAGCGCATTTTTTTTATTAGGAAGTCGGTTCTTTTTATTTAGCAAAGTTGATAAAACTTTTTATTCTTTCATAGTTTATTTGTGTGCGCCTAAAGTTCAAATTTCCTGAGATTTTCAATTTGGGCTGAAGAAATATTGAACCATATTGAGAACGAATATGCTATTATTTTACGGATTAGTTGCTTATATATACTGTTTTGGATTGAAGATCTACGATTTACGACTTTGGAGAACGTTAGAAATGTTAGAGTGGCTTTCTGAAGTTTTTGTTTGATGTGCTGGATGAATTGTCAGTTTTCTGAGAAATTTAAACTTAGATATTTTAATTGGTTAGTATGAATTTTTGATCATTTATGTTAATTTCTTATTTGTTTATATGCCTTGTTATGTTAGGATCCATTTATAAGTACCTATTTATACGTACTTAGGGCAACCCGGGGTGGAACGGGGTAGGTAAGGATTTGGTAAAAATAACATCATTATTTGTCAATTTGTACGTTTATTTTCATCTTTCTCTGAAAAGAAGCTAAAGCCAAACTTATGTAATTTAATAATTGTTATCCAAAATAAGTGTCTGAAAAAATGAAGAAAATTTCCAATTCTGACCCACCCCCGGGGTGCAATGGGAAATGCACCCGAGGTACAAAGGGGTACCAGTTATTGGCACAGTTCACAGATGAAGAAAAACTGCCTATTAATCTGAGATATACAAATATTATAAGGGGCGGAATGGGCTTTACCCCATTGTACCCCATCCAATGTGCCCCGACGTAACGTTCTTTGAAACACGAGTATTATGGCCGTTGCAGTTGTTAGCCTTGAGTTATCATTAGCCTTTAATCAGTGAAAAGTATGTTGAATCAAACATATAATGTAAATTTTCGAATATAGAGTAGTGTGTAGTGTAATTACCTTGGTGTTGCAGAGCGAAAATTGCAGTTTGCAAGTTTTTTTTCCGGCTTTCGGTAAAATCCAAACTAAGCACTTTCTCTCACTGACAGCGACCACTCTGTATAGCGCGTCAGAATATTTAAAACAAAAAATTTATGAAATAGAATATAATAAAACATTATTTTCTAACGTTTTTCGCTCAGATTCTCAGTCATTGATGACCTTAGTGGTTTTTATGACAAAAGTTGGTTCAAAATAACGGCTACTAAGGTGCCATTAATTGCCACCGCAGCGCACGCGATGTAAAAGGAGACCGTTATTTTGCCAGTTTTACTTTAGTGATGTTTTATTTCCAGAGCCAAAATGAAGCTTAACATTATAATCATTGATTCACTATGGAAAGCACCTTAACATGACATGAGGAAAAAGCAAACCGAGATATGTTCCGTCTTCTTCAAATAATTTAGTACCTTTTCAGGGCTAATTTATTACCCAATTCAGTTCAGTACCCTTTGATGGTTCAATGTTCACAGAAAATAAATGCCATTTAAGATTTGTCTTACTCTAATTGACTTACAACTCCTCAGAGCTTATTAAGTATACATATAGTAAGCTGATGAAATCCAAGATAATACGAGGCCATATGTTATAGTTGAATAAAAATTATAAAAATAGTGAAGTTTCGGGTAATTAAATAATGTAAAAAAAAAAAATTAAAATGAAATAAGTCTTTTATCGAAAGAGCTTAAATTACAAGTCCGATGTGTGCTGATATTTTGAATCAGTGAATCAATTTTCAGTTGCAATGCTATGCAACAATGGAAAAATCTGGGTCCTGAATCATATAATATAGAACACCTAGTTTTAGAACTAATCAAAATGTGAGTGATATTTCACATGATCCATGAAAATGAGATTGAATATTCGGTGTCTTTAGAACTGTAATCCAATCCAAGAGTAGACTTTCCAAAATAAAGTTTCTCATAAATCTATCAATTGATTATTACAAGCTCCTCATAAAATATTTAATTTCCTTTCAAATTCCTTATATTCCCTCAAAATCATTTCACTATATCAATAAACACAAGCAGACAATTTCAACACACCTTAATTGATATCTGAAATTTTTGACGCAAGAAATTGATTATATAGGGCTTATTTAGTAATGTCGCAAAAGGTGTTTGTTGAGAGTTTGAGAGAGATTATACTAAGTTTGTCATCCCGTTTGTAATGCATTGAAATAATGCTGATAGAGCAAAATGGACACATAATATTAAAATTTATTTTAATTTTTGCATGTCCTTCTGTTTGTCTGTCCGTCTGTCTTTGTCTGTCCTCTCGATAACTCTAGAACGCATTCACTTAGAGAGCTGAAATTTTTCACCTGGCCTTTTTGAAAAAATTGTAGATCTAAGTTCGAAAATAGGTTGGGTTCGAATAGGGTTGCTACTATACAAAAAAATCGTTTTCACTATACTATATTTGCACACTGCCTAAAAGCGCGTCGGCATAGAGAGCTGAAAATTTGTATACGCCGTTTTCATAATAATAATAAATACAATTAAAAAAATGACTAAATCGGGCAACCCGTTTTTGGTGTATTCATATGAAAATTGCCGTGTTTTACGTATATTGTGAAAACTATCAGTGCTAGATATTTCTGCTGTACTAAAAAGTTCTTCAAAATATAATTCCTATAAAATAGGTTATAATCATTTTTACTGTCCGGTAGAACGGTTCTAGAAATATATGCTAAGACCACTTTAACAATTCAACTTGAACAGACGGGTGACCATGCGAAATTAAATACGGGCATTCATCTAGCGTATCACAAGAATAGACCTTAGACCAATTTTTGTTTTTTTTTTGTTTTTTTTTTGTTTTTGTTTTTTATATAAAGGCGAGATGCAAGATCATAAACATAAAATTTATTCAAATATCCATACAAGGTTTTGTTTTAGTATAATAGATGCGGTGCTAAGTATATTATTCTAGAAAAAGAAAATTTTAAACCATCCAAAAACGAACAAATTATCAATACGAAGAGAATGTTTGTAAATGTGTTAAGAAAGATCTGATAGAATTAGATTTCAGCTGCTAAGAAGAATAAAAGATCAATAAAGTCATAATTAAAATGGAATAATTATCAACTATTATATTATTTGTAAGCTAATGATCCTTTTGAATACGATCACAGAGCTGGTAGTTTAAATATAGGGAGCATATTCCACTAGCGCGAGATCTAAATATATTTGGAGCTTTCCATAACCGTCTTAAAAACGAGGAATTATTATGTTCCTATTGAGATTTTGAGAGACGGAAGAGTTCTATGAGATACTCTGATTTGCCTCACTCTAAAAGATTATACAAGAATACCAATTACCTACGCCGAAGGTAAAAAGTCAGAGGACAACCAAGCAATCTTGTCCGAAAAGGGAAGACATGATCAAATCTGCGTAGTCTAAATACAAATCGAACACAATCATTGAAGGCAACCTCCACTTTGCGGGCACAAAAATAATCCAGCTTGGGATAAATCGTACTACATACAATATGTAAAATATGGCACGAGTAATGTCTTTACATGCTTAATGAATAGTAAATGTTACGATATTTGCATAAAGTCAAGGTCTTCCAAGGTGATCGCTCCAATCTGAAAGAGATTCAGCTTATCATCTTTTTGTTTTCCTTTTATAACATTTTGTAATGTACTTAGGTATCTGCATTGCCTGAGAAAAATTTAATTTGTGGTAAATTTTTTTCATCTGAACTGAATCGTCACTCGTTCAGTTCCTAAAAACCTTAAGAGTTTTATTCACCACACTGACCAAGAAGAACTGCTTCTGCAAGTTTGTTTCTTCTACAGCTATGTTCGATTTCAGCATCGGTTTTGAACTTTCTTAAGTCAACTTTTAGCGAAGTGGAAACTGAGAGTAGTAAAATTGAGTATATTTTCTGTATTTGGTACACGTTTTGATGTATCTTGTCATTTATAAAATCATTATTTTTTATTATTTTTATTTAAGAAAAAATATATTGCTCTTAATTACATTTTTTTACAATTTATGATCTTTAAATATTTAATTTTTCACTTGAAACCATTTTATTACAATCAATTTCATTTCAAACGAAGAACGCAATTCTGGTCTTCAACCTTTTGGAGGCTCTAGGGTTGTTAAGATGCTGTAATAGATGAGGAAACTTATGCGGGAATAATTGTTTTTTGCTGTTTTTATGAAACAAATGATGGTGATGCTTATGTTTGTTGAGGCTAGGTACCCGTGATGGTTGAAATGAGTTCGAGGGAAACTGTTGTTGGTGTTGGTTCCCAGTGGAAATTTGATCTTGATTGTTGACTGGTGGTGGTTGAGATGAAGGTTTTATTTGGTTCAAATTCTACAAGGAAATTTTAATTGTAAAAACAAACGTTAAAAAATGTCTTGCGCGTGGTATTACTGTTTTATCATCTACAAGTGGTTTTTTTGTAGGAACTGCAATAGTTGGATTAATATCGGTATTCTCAGAGTTAGGGCCAAAAATTTCGGTGACTAGTTTTTCGTCGATGCCTTGAAAATCATTATAAGTTATTTTGTGGCTTATCAGTACCTACACTCCGGAAGGTTGTTAAATAAATCATTACCTATAGGAGTTGTTGTTATTATGTGTCCGTTATCCGTTATAATACCTTGAATCTCTGGATCATCCGGGAAATAGAAGTTTTTTTCTACAATAGATTCATTAAAAATGGTTTTCAACTTAATTTAATAAGTATAAATAGAATTACCAGTTACATCGCAGTTAACGAAATTACAGAGAACCTGAGAGATAAAAAAAGCAATAACGAGTTTCATTTTGCACTTTTTTTACAAAAATCTTCTTAAAATTTTTCCTTATATACCTACCTACTTACCTAAAGTTCAAATTATTTGAATGTTTGCTTTATTTTGAATGATATTTCGTTTATTTACTCTTTTTTCAACATCTGGTTGATTTTATAGTGGTGAAACATATGTTATTGATCTTCTGATCATGTTCAGTCATTGTTGTCAGGAGATTGTCAATTTTAACACGTACAGTGCGAAGGTTTTCAGTTTTGAAAGTATAGAGTAAATGGTTATAAAAATTCTACGAGTATAGAGAGTGCCAAACTGATCTGATCTGATTCTGATCACACTTTTGCTCTAGAACCCACCCCTAAAATCACTCCTCCACCACCTCCCCCGGGGTCATATTTATGTTTGATAACTTTTCATTTTTCAAAGGAATTGCAATCACTCAGAAGCTTATAAGTGCTTTCAAGGATATCGTAGAATAAAAATTGAGCACTTGTTTTAAAGGGAACCTTTTATTTATTATAACAATATCCAATATGTCACGATTTGTAGTTAAATGTTTGAGTTACCGAACCTTAAAAATGAATTAAAAAAAAAAAAACACAAAATTTACAATATTATTGGATTATCGTTTTTCATCTCATATAATTTTTACACCAAGGAGAGACAGTTGTTTTTTTTCTTATAGAATAAAATATGATCATTTTTTCAATTAAATAGAAATTAAAGAATTTATTAGGACCTCAAGAATTGTTGTCACTAACTTTTTTGTCTTTTCCGACTTATAACATTTTTATTATTAATGCTGCGGTGAAAAAGATGCAAAGAATTCCAATCTCTACCAAAAAAGCTACGAACAAAACCACTACCAATTTTTCGAAAATATTTACAATCTGGGGCGTTACTTATTTGTTTATAGTTAACGAAATCAAGCGCAATGTCCTGCGGTTAACCAAGAGCCCGCAGTAAATTTTTGGTGTGAAGTTTAACCAAAAAATATATGCATAAGAATTAAGGAAAGGCAATGTCAAAAACAATCGTCTGACAGGAAATCTCCGCGGTCAAAGTAGAGTAGAGTAGAGTAGTATGTTGAAAGTACCATTTTTAAAAAAATTTATATCCTTATTATAACCATTTAATGCATGTCTTAAAAAACAAAGATGTTTTCCCCGAGCACAAAATTGCAGCCCCAAGACGTGGAAGTACTGACAAATAGGTATCAAACAAATCTTACAATTTCCAATTCATACTTTTTAGCTCAAATATCATATTCAGATTCATTCTCAACTAATGAATTACAAGTGAGTATATCGTATTCGTTTTCTTCAATTACCTTAACTTTAAGGATATCTTGCAGTCTTTCCGGTGTGGCATTTCCCTCCAACGATTTAATTTACAATTTATTTTCTACTAATACCCAACCACTTTCTGTTGGTGATAATTTAATTTGTTGATTTCTCACCGCATTCTTCCATATACAGCATATATAATTGCTTCTGTATATTTGTCTTCCTTTGAAAGCTATAATAGAAAAAATTATAAGCAGTTTCCTGAGATTTCCAAATGTTTACAGGGAATTCACTACTTATATATAAGAGTAAAGTCGAGATATTGCTTATGAGACGGTAATGGTATGGTGACATGAAATATTAGTAAGAGTATAGCAGTGAATCTCACGAACCTTTTGCAAACAATATCACTTACTTTGGATATTTCTAAAACTCTTTATAATGTAGACTTGCAAGATTTATAAAACAATTCAGATCGAGCTTCGTCAATTATAGCAGCTTTTGTCTGGTATATACTAGACGAAATTTTCTTTTAGTGTATAATCACAGACTATATAGTGGTATCATCTTCTCATTAAGATCTACTTCCTTTCCAAATTTAGAAAATGTTAATTGGACTTCTGGTATAGTTTCCACAATTTTAAAAGTTTTATTTTTCCTTTCTTGAAAAAAGATTGGGTGTTGTCATATCCTGTAAAGCTGTGAAATGCTGCGCAAAGTGTTTGTCCCAATTCTAGATAAATTAAATTAACATCAATATATCTGAGAGTGTTTTTAGACAAATTTCCTACTTTGATCCAGACTTTTATATTATTTTTAAGGTTAGGCAGATTGTAAGCACTATTAAGAGTACATCTATAGGTCTGTAGACTTAATAACAACTGAGTTGTCTCTCTGTAAATAGTATAAATGCAACATCATACGAGTATCTGCCTCTTCTTGCCAACTTTTTAGCTCATTAACGTTTTCTCGTATCAAATTATTACCGTTAGTCTTAAAAAGAAAACATTTAGCTTCATTTGTGACGTGAATTTCTTTTTCGATTATATAAGAGCAGTATTTTTTTGTACTACGATCCATTAAACCTTTTTTTAAAAGAGTTGTTTTTTAAAACTCTAATAAAATTTGTGGGTCGTTTCTGGTTTTTTTTAAGCCACTAAATTGTACTTGTTTCGTCTATCTCACTCAATGTATTTTATAGAAGGTGTTAAATTGTTTCAAACACAATATGAATATATTTGGCATTCATTCGGCAGATCTTTTATAATATGTGCATGGCAAGCTTATAAAAAGTTAATATAATTCTCCTAAAGTAACGACAATGGCATCTACTTCATTTGGAGGAGAGCTTACGACTGTGCATTCTAAATGTTTTTTTTTTTATTACTATAGATGCATCTAAGCACAGACAAGAAATATACAGATATCGACGGTAGTACTAAGAAAGTGATGTATGGAAGAGCTCATAGCAAACCTCAATAGTTCACTGATCTCGACTATATCATGGGTACCTACGAACCAAAAATTCATTTCTTTCTGAGAATTTAAATCGACCATATTTCTTCTTGGTGGTCCGACCAAATTCTGTCTACAGTCTTGCGGATGAGTTGATATTGTAAGGGGGGGGGGGGGGGGGGGGGGGGGAGCGAATAAATACAATAATGTTTTTTCAATATCTTGCATTCTATACAATATAACAAACTTTTTGCTCTTACTCTTTGTGTGAAATTTGAGTCCCGTCGAATTCTGAAGAAATATGGTCGATTTAAATTCTAAATAAAATAAGTAAAAAACGAGTTTTCAAACAAAACTGAGGCCAAGCCGCATGAAAAAGTAGAAAATAAACTTTTCTTCACACACAGAGGTGGACTCAGATTTTTTGATTGGGACATTTCTCTTGAATATTCTTTTTCTTCATGAATCAAATCACTTATTACCTCTGATTGATCATACTGAAATATATCGGTGATTGCCAGCGAATAAAATCTGAGTCCACCTCTCGTTTTTTACTTATTTTAATTTCTGCTTTTTTCACGTTAACTAAATTGTTATTACGTGCTGCATGGAGATATTTAAAAAAAATTTTATGACGGCTGAAAAGACACTGATTTACCAGTTTATCAAAAAATTTATTCGAGTATCAAATCGTTGAAGTACTGCAACGGTTTTCTGAAATTCAAATTATGTTTTAAACAGCGCTTTTTAGCTGTATTCCAACTTGATACCATATAACATGAATTTTCCCGATTTTCCATGTTTTCCACAGACTTTTCCTATTACTATGAAATTTTTGTTATGATTGTTGAAGAGAAAGTATAGGTGCCAGTAGAACGGAAAAAAATGATTCCGCATAGCTTATAAAACTTTTTTGTCGGAAAATTTTCCGGAAATGTCGGAAAATTCCGGAAATTTTCGCAAAAATTTCCAGAAAAATTGGAAAATTCTGCATTTTTCCTGAAACAGATTTATCATTAATCATATCGATGAAAATGTTTCCGATAATTTTCCCGCTTTTCCGGGTTTTCCATGGAGTTTTCCACAAAACCAACTTTATGCCTCATTTCGCTCTACAACCTTGTCTTATATCCTGGGCAGACGGGCAAAAGCAATGATCATTCGTTCGTAATTGAATTTTTCAAAAATCGCTTTACGTTTGAATTTTATTTTTAATTATTAAAAATGTGCTGTCAAATACATATAAAAATTGACAGGACCTTCGTTTTAATTCACAAAATCTTGGGTAAGTTGATTTTTGGAAAAATCAATTACAAATGAATGATCATTGATTTTGTCCGTCTGCCTAGGGTATTAGATTTCAAAACGCTCAAACGCTTCCTTGGTCGGAAAAACTCCGGAAAAGCGTTTTACATGAATTTTCCTCGATTTTTTCTGCAAGTTTTCACCATTGTCGGAGAGAAAGTAAGGATGCCAGTTGATAAGGAACTTGATCCTGCATAATTTAGAAAACTTTTTTACCAGAAAATTTTCCGGAAAATTCGGAAAATTTCTTCGGAAAACTCTACATTTTTCCTGAAACGGATTTATCACTAATCAGATTTGTACCAAATTTTCAAATGATTTTTCCCGATTTTCCGGTATTCCATGGAAATTTCCGGTTCAAATTTTGATAAATTCATGTCACGCGACATGAACTTGTGTGCCAAATTTACGAAAAGTGGGTCTACGAGAGTGTCGATAATAGTAAAAAAGAAATTACAGACAAATTCGTGTACGAGTTAAAGGGAATGGCCTAAAAAAGAAATGAATTTTTGCCTAAATTGAAAATCATTTTTGGTTCGTAGCCATGATATATGTATTTAGGCGAGATCAGTGAGTTATTGAGGTTTACTATGAGCTCTTCCATACATCACTTTCTTAGTACTACCGTCGATATCTGTATATTTCTTGTCTGTGATCTAAATGGCCAAATGTGATATTGGTGTCAATATGGTTATTTAAATATTTCTTTGATAACTACACTATTTTGAGACGTTACAAATAAAGTCCTTCTTTTAAATTTCGTTCCATCTTTACCTCATAAATTTTCCCACTACCATGTATTTTCAGAAGTGAAATTTTGAATTATCCTTCCTAAAATACCGCTTTCCAAACCTTTTGCATCCTTTCGACACTGCATTATGAAGTTATTTCGTTTAAATGAAGCACTTTCTCTCATCAGCATTTATGGCCTGTTCTAAAGTTAAATCTATTGCTGACATAGAAAAGTTTTTGTATATTACCTAAGAGATCAGGATGAGTTATATAGATTATTGGAAAATCCAAAATTTTTAGTACTATAACGTCGTCTGTTTCCAGGCAAGGTTCCAATATAATGACATCACAATGGACCACAGATGGTCTAAGTGTTGCTGATCGTAAAACTTCCTGCGATGGCTGCCACTATAACCTAATCTAACTTTGTCTGGTAAAGGATTAACGGCGCGAAAAACGTCTTGGACCTGAATATTTGTGCTGAGGGATATTAGCTGTGTTTCTGAGCCGAATTTCATGTGGTTATATAGATTATTGGAAAATCCGAAACTTTCAGTAACTTTAATTTCGTTTGGCAAGGGGTTAGCCGCGCGCAAAATGTCTTGGGACTCTATATTTGTGCTCGGCGAAAACATGCATTAAGTGGTTATAATAGGCATTTCAATTTAAAAAAAAAGGTGTTTTCAACATACTATTACTCACTTAGGCCACAGAGATTTCTAGCCTAATGGTTGTTTTTGACATTGCCTTTCTTTTAATTTATTACTTATGCATACATTTTTTGTTTATATTTTATACCAAAAATTTACTGCGGGCTCTTAGACTAATAGTTTATGAATAAAATCCGAACAAATTCAAAAACACAATTTTATCTTTTTATACCCTAGATGAAATCTATAGGGTATACTAAGTTTGTCATTCGAAATAGTGATAAAAATAAATCAATGTATAAACAGCTGTAAAATTTGGAATTATCTGTCCAGACTCAAACGTGCAATAGTGAAGTATTTAATGATTTAATCTCCTGGTATGATAGAGGTTGATTTGAATGCAGGATAATCTCTTAAGGCTCGTAATTTGAGAGTGGTTGGATTATAGGCATGGAAGAATGTTAGTTATGAACTCGGGGTGGTTGAAACGAGTTCTCATGAAGATGTTGTTGGTTGAAATGCGTCGATGGTTAATGAAACGTATGCGTTGAAAATTGTTGTTATGGGATATTGATGTTGGTGGTAATCCTGAGATAGTTGATATCCATGTTGATGGTATTGTTGGCCAGGTGTCCATGATTGTTAAAATAAATTCGAGGGAATTTGTTTTCGATGTTGGTTCCGCGATACGATGGTTGAAAAAAATGCGGATGAAGTTTTTGTTGATTATTAAATAGTGACGGTTTAGTTGAACGAGGAAAAAATTGTTGTTGGTCATTGATTACTGTTGTTTGATGATACCATAGGGCGAAAGAGAAAACTGTAAAACTTGTGCCATTCTTTCCTATAGGAAAATGGCAATACGCTCAGTCTATTGTTATAAGTCAGTGGGTTGCAAACAGGGTGTCCGTTTTCAGTAGGCCAGAAGGATAGCAGCGACAGGGGACATAACTATCTACCCGTAGGTTATACAAATGTTCACGATTTAGAAGTCATTCCACATTATAATTTTTTTAGATATTTCCTACTTTTACTTACAAAAATCACCATTGTTCTAAAACTATTTCACTGTAGATTTGGAGTTTGTCATAGGGTAAAAACAAAAACACTTCCCTCGATGTCCATATTTTTTTTAAAAATTACCCTGATTTGTGCTTTTTACACGTAAAAAAAAACCAATTTAAAATCGACGTCATTCGTGGAGGAGTCGATAGAACTAAAAAATCAGATCAAGTCGGAATCTTGAAACGTCTGACTTGGCAAGTTAAATGACTTTAAACTTCACTATACTCTAATGTGGACTATTACTTTTTATTGCCTGGACCTGGACCATCGCCCAGAATCGTGAAGGTGTTACTTACTAATCGTATGAATATGTGATGATGTATTATTTTTACAGCGCTGTTCAAAACAATCCTCGGAAAGCTGCTAGATTTTACCGAGCTTATTTTGAGTAATATGGAAAACTTTCCTGATCTTGAAGTTTTCATTAGGCTACACAACTCTTACATGGAATACCTGGCACAAGAAATCATGAGCATGGTCTTGGGATTGCCGATGTAGAGAGATTCGAAAAAAATATTAGACGAACTTGAACAAGATACATACATAATCTAGTTATTCAGCTGCATTTCATATTCAGTGAGTGAAAGCCTTACTACCTCGAGATTATGCGAATCACTGTAGAATTTTGTAGTAAGATGCTGCGCAGGGATCGACAAGATCCAAATTTCTTCAATAAAATTTTTTAGAGCGATGAATCTACATTCACCCTGTTTGGAATAATCAATACACATAACAATCACTACTTGTGTGTAAGAAAACCACATGATAAGATAATAAAATTTCCAGTACAGTTCAATATGAGTTAGTGGAGCGAGATACTAAATCGAAAGTTCATCCGTCTGGTTGAGCTGCCTTCTTACTTGAATGCTGAAGAATATCTCAATTCCTTGGAGAATCAGCAACTATTTACAAGACGTCCCATTATATATTCGTCGCGAGATATGGCTTCAATAGGACGGCGTGTCCTGCCACTATCCTTTACATGTACGACAACATTTGACTTGCGCCTTTCCTCAAAAATAAATCGATCGCAATTGCATTGGAACAATTACATGCTCAGCGAGAGATCACTCTACCTAAACCCATCGATTTTTTATTTGGGGAGTTTTCAAAGAAATTGCTTATGCCAGAGAATCTGGCTGCGAACAGGATTCGGGGAAAAAATAGAATGGAAATTGATAACATCAAAGAAAACCGGCAAGTATTCATCAGACTGTGACGTAATTTTTTACGCAAATGAAGACTGTGCATCTCAGTTGGGGACCGATAATTTGAAAATTTAATGATTATAAAGTGATGATTTTTGTAAATGAAAATCGGAAATGTGTCAAAAATCATAAAATGTGGAATGACTTCTAAACCGTGAGCTTTTGTATAACCTATAACATGACTACAGAGGGTAGCTAAATCCGCCACTGCCTATAATTTCATCTAGGGTATAATAAATATATTAATAATTTGATTTAACGTTTCGAACTGATCGTGAAAATTCTTAATTTAAATAGTTTTTTTAATACGTTATTAATACAAACATATTATGAAGGACATTTTTAGGAAATGTTGCCTGAAAATATCAACACATTTGTACGCCTTCATCGGATATTTATATTTACCTAATATTAAAGAGTTAAGTTGCTTTTCTTTTATTTGTCTATTATTTTGTTTTAATTTTAGATATAAATAAATAATTTCTGAACAAAAAGCAAATGCATTTAAATATCCTTGTACTGGTTATACAACGGGTGAGGAATATTGCTTATTTAAATTCTTGAACGGTATAATTAGAGGCATATCTACCTCTGTAGCAGTTGTAGCAATGATGAAGGGCTGCTGAGCTAGAGGGACCCGAACATGCGTAACAAAGAGATTCGTAAAATTAAAGAATAAAATTAAACTAATACTTGATTTAAAAACCATAAGTTTATTTTATCAAAATTGAAATAAATAAATAATTTTTCATACTTGTAAGTCATATTGATAAAACACTCCGCCTTAGGTCTATATTATTCCGTCTAGGTGGAGCGTTATATACTAAGCCAGTAAACTTTAGAAAAATTCCGAAATCTTTTTGCGAAAAAACCACCTCAGCCCCTTATTTTCGTAGATTCATCGAAATATGTGCGTCAAAACTAAAATTAATTATCTTTAACAAATTAAAAAAAAGATTCTATCGACTTTTTCTACCTTCTTGTAGATTTCATAGAAAAGGGAGAGCTTGAGAAACTTAAATATTCTTCAGCCATGGACGTTAAAATAAATGCGTTCTCCGAAAATAAGGCAAGAAAAGTACCTAAAGTAAAATTTTTATGTGTATTTTGTTGTTTTTATTATTTTCAAAATTTTTAATGGAAGTGTTTATTTTTTCTTTTCCGAAAAAGGGCCCCAAGAAATTTTGATATAAGGCCCACTCAGGCACTACATAGCTACGCCACTGAGCATAATATGTATAATAAAACGAATAACTTTTAATATAATTTTAATGTAAAAATTATTTGCATTAACAAAAATTACAAAAATTTTAAATTAATATGATCGGATTCCATTTCGTTAGTCGTGTACTTTGTTTTTTCCGAAAGTACTCCGCTTTGATAGCAAGCAAATGTTACTGCTCTTGAAATTTTCCAAACGGCAGCACTGCTGGTATGGAAACTTTTTGATCATAAACTCTGGGAATTCATCAGATGATGTTTTTGTTTGGTGTGCCCCCAAGGTGGATGATGCTTTTGTTTGGTGTGCCCCCAAGGTGGATGATGAAACTGATCAAATTTTTGTTGGCCGGTGTGCGGGTGATTTTTATGCTTGTTTTTGGCCAGGTGGACCTGATTTCAAGGGAAACTGTTGTTGGTCCTGCGGGGGAAGTTGTTGTTGGTCGTTAACTAGCGGCGATTGAAATGAAGATACTGTTTTATCATCTTCTGGTGGTTTTTTTGTAGGAACTGTAATAGTTGGATTAATGTCGGTATTCTCAGTATTAGGACTAAAGATTTCGGCGTCTACTTTTTCGTCGATGGCTTGAACCTCTGGATCATCCGGGTAATAGAAGTTTTTCTCTAAAATAGTCTCATTAAGAATGTTTTTTGAATGAATTTAATGAGTATAAAATAAATTACCAGTTATATCGCAGCTAACAAAATTACAGAGAACTTGAGATACAAAAAAAGCAATAATGAATTTCATTGTATTTGATTTGTTGTTTTACGAAAATTCGCTTTTAGTTTTTCTTATATATACCTGAAATTCAAATTATTTACAGATAGATGTTTTTTTTGTTTTTTTTTTTAATTTAACACATTTCGTTTATTTAGTCTTTTTGAATATCTGTTTGCGTTTATAGCAGTGAAACATATGTTTTTGATCTACAAAAATGATCATGCGTACTAAATTGTTTTCAAAACTACGCAGCATAAATAAAAAATTCACTCAATGTTGTCTTAGAATGCCAATAATTTTTACACGTGTTAAAATATTCTACCTTCCTGGAATTCTTACTGATTAGAAAGTTTGAAAATTTAGTTCGAGTGTTATTAAATTGGAAATATTGGAAATTTCTCATGGCATATAGTAGTTCCTCATTTATGGCATTTTACAGTTTTTGTTTTCTTTGGATTAATTGCCATCTCCACATGGAAGTGCTTCGGTACCGGCCCCTGTAGCTAACTTCATCAAACTATATATATGAATTCATGTATTCCAGTCTCAGGTAAACAAATCTGAACACAGAAATAATTAGTGCATTAAAATGTTAATATTTTGTTCATGATTGCTAAAATTAATAGATAAAAAATTAATTAAATAAAAGTCCTGTAATACAATCGTGTAATGTACTGACGCTGAAGATGGCCTACCTACTATAGCAGTCAAGTCATATCGAGTTACTGTTAGTACACCCAAAACTTTAGAACATATATATATCATGCAGGAATACGGGTATCGTATAAGATTCGTCCATATGAGTGAAGCTATCTTCCCTCATAATATCTCGAAAGGGACGACATTAACGAAAGACGGGAAATACAGAGCAAATAAGATCCAACCACAAAAATGAAAAGTAAGAAGTGGGATCAACGATGATAAAGTAATGGCAGCTCGTAGAAATGGCAACAAATTTGCACTCTTCTTAGAATAACTTGAGTGCTCCTTTATGAGTTCTATTAGCTGGTTTTACCTGCACTGAGTACCCACACTTGAAAATTTGAACTCAACACAAATATGGAGAAGCTTCACTTAATTTGGCTTTAAAGCATTCCTGTTTGTTATATATTCTAAGCCTAAAACCTCTGAGAAATATTTCCCATGCCATGAAACAGAAATCAATATGTTGCGTGCTGGTCCAAGTCTCTATAGTGATTCTTATGGAGAAGTGACCAGACATTGATTTTATATATGCTATAGAGTCTGAACTAAGAGGTGTTATTTTGATATTCAAAGAAAAATGCCATTTTTTGAGATAAATGATCGGATCTTTATTTCATTATAAAGAGGAAGGTTTGCAGTTAATAATGGAAAATAACATCAGCCAAATGACCACCACGACCAAGCCTACAGGACCATATCCTTTTCATGAAATTTTCCATAACAAAATCGCAAAGTGGCTGCCCTATGTCCTCGATAGCCTCACGAATTCCATCTTTGAGGTCTTTAATCGACGCTGGGCTGTTGGCGTAGACCTTCTCTTTCACGTGGCCCCAAAGGAAGAAGTCGCAAGGTGTTAAGTCACAAGATCTCGGTGGCCAATTGTGATCTTCGAGAGATAACACGGTCCGGAAACTTTTCTCGTAAAAGATCAATGGTTTCGTTGCTTGTATGGCACGTAGCGTCGTCTTGTTGAAAGTAAATGTTGTCCAGATCAATACCATCCAATTCCGGCCATAAAAAATCATTAATCATCTGTCGATAGCGCAATCCATTCACAGTAACTGTTGCTCCAGCATCATTTTCGAAAAAGTAAGGTCCAATGACCTCGCGGGACCATAAACTGCACCAAACAGTCACACGTTGAGGATAGAGAGGCTTTTTAACAATAACTCTTGTATTTTCCGAGTCCCATATGCGACAATTTTGCTTGTTGACGAAGCCATCGAGGTGGAAAGATGAGTTTTCGATGGAATTCCGGATCATTTTCATACATTTCAAGGACCCAATCAGCAAAGACTCGACGTTGTTGATGATCGGCCGGCTTGAGTTCTTGTGTTAACTGAACTTTATAAGCCTTAAGACCCAAATCTTTATGCAAAATACGGTGTAATGACGTTTGTGGAATGCCTAATTCCAAAGAACGACGAGGAATGGTCAAACCTGGGTTTTCTTCAACACTTTCGGCTACAGCAGCAATATTCTCGGCTGTTCTTGAGCGACGTGCACGGGTTTTATTCTTCACATCACTAACTTGTCCCGACAGCTCGAATTTTTCTACCAATTTCTGTATTACGGTCCGACAAGGTGCTTCACGACGACCCAAAAATGTTCGAGTTTTACGAACCGTCTCTGCCACATTTTCACCATTTTTATAGTGAATTTTAATAATTTCAATGCATCGTGTATCGTTCCATTTTTATTAACGGCGTAGTTTCTACTTGTCAAATGTCAAAAAATGACAGCTCCAAAAGTGATATCTACCGAAATAGCGGGCTAATTAAAATAACACCTCTTATTCGAAAACCCTTTACTATCAATATAGGAAAATTCTCTTCCAGTAATTTTAAGCTTGGCTCCTGACCTTTCCAAAGGTTACGTTTACTATACTTTTGATTAAAAGTAACCTTACCATTTTACGTTCAAAAACTAGTAATTAATTGTTGCATGTGTGTACGTGCGGCCACAGTCCAAATGTGCAGCAGACAAATTCATTCGAATCAGACCACAGCACATTTCAATACATATACAATTATTACTTAGCTGAGGGTTTTTGTTTGGGGAATTGTAGTCGATTTGGTTGAGATAAATATTTTTAAATAATTTTGTTAGGGAAACTATTAAACTCTAATTACAGTTGGGAAGATAAGAAATCAAGCTTAAGATCATTTGTAGACCATTTTTCTATATGAATAGTAGTTTGGGCGCAGAAGCTATTCAAATCAAACTTTTGTCAGTTTTACATAAGAGCACTGTAAAAAATTTAGTATGTTAGGACTCTTATTTAGTTTAGTAGTAAGAGAGTTCCTTTCGGTTTGGGGAGCATTTCTCGAGGGTTTTACTACACCACATATTGGGTTGGGATTACGGACGGAGAACTATTCCTTCAGTCTAGGATTATTCTTTTATTGCTTCTTCATGTCCGTTCCTTGCAGACCGCTTGCACCATTGATAGTTTGCACAAAATAGAAATACACACATACCTATAACACAAAAAAGAATTTTGACACTGTATATGTTTCTAATTTCCCAGCAAACAATTTGGCGAGCTTTTACCAAAACTAAAGAATGAGCATAATAATTGTGAAACAGGCACAGCAGTATTACAATAAAGTGTGTGTGTGTATATGATTGCCTCTATTTCAACTATTTGCCTATTTCTCGCTTTTAGCAAGCCTCGAGCAAATTTGCATTATTTTTTCTATCAAATTCTTCGCTCTTATTACATTTTTCAACAATACTCTTTACAATTTATTCAATTACAGACGCATTTTGTTTTCCAAAGCAGCGGACTTATAATTGTAATAAAATTATAATATCATATTGTGGAAATATTCAAAAAAAATTGACCTTACGTTAACGATTTTAATGGAAGTAAGCACAATAAAATAAGAGCTAGAAGGTACATAATATTAAAAAAAAAAAAACTAAATAGAGATGCAACTATTCACTGCTGCTTGAACCAGTTAGATACAAAAGAGTGCGATCTCTACTGAGACTAAAAACTGTGATATCTGTGTATACTGTAAATATAAAAAAAAAAACAGTGATAACTACTGTGATGCTAATACTTATTTAATATTGATACAACTGCTCTGATTAGGCAATGATTATCTGATAGCGGTGCCTACATTTAGTTAAGATCCAAAATCGTCCACATACGTCTCCAAATTCGTCCACATAGATCTCCAAATTCACATACCGTAATTATGTTAAAATTTTGCAAGATTTTTTCGGGCTTCCCTGGTCTATACAGGGTGTTTACACCTAGGTGGTCAATAGCAGGAGGTGATAATACTCACCTAGCCAAACAAAAAATTGTATGGCATATCAACCATAATGTATTCCATTTCACTTGTTTCGGAGTTACAGGGTGATTAAGAAAAAAGTATAGTTTTTTATAAAATACCCTGTATCTTAAAAAGTTAACATAACTTTTTTATAAATACTGTAAACTGTAGACTCTCTTTATTAATTTGACCTATTACACCCTATGTGCTTTTGTGTTATCTGCAATCGTTAAGAAGTTATTATTATTATGTTTATTTCATATCATAGGTAACTAAATATATATATAAAAATACATATTTAGTTATCTGTTCTATATTCTCTTTCCTTATATTAAAGGATTACAGTTCTATGTTCTTTTCGCATAACGAATTTTAGCCCGAGAAGCATAAAGCGCCAGAGAGAGCTGCTACAAAAAGCAATGCAAATTAAATAGAATAAAATAAAAAGAAAAAAAAAAAACAAGCTACTACTATGTACATGATAGTTATGATAAATAAATCAATATGTGAACATCTATGTATTATATTTCCAAATTAGCAGATTTTTTACTTCAGACCTGACTTTGTATGCCAGTATATAAAACGTTCTTATTGGAAGTGTATTCTTCTGAATTCAGCCAGAATAGGGCATACTGCCAGGAAATGTGTTAGGTTTTCTTCTTCAGGCATATTGCATAATGAACTCTGTGACCTGCCCCATGGAGAGCCATTTAGTGAGATTTATCAACCCCTACATTTCATAATATATCTTATTTTTTCCATGTGGTAATTATTCTTGAAATAACGTCGTCCTGCGTTCTCGTAGTCTCTGCTGCTCTTTGCAATTTTAACTTACTGAATTTTAAAATCCTGCCACTTTTCAAACCACAGACAGAATCTCAGTATTTATGATTTTCCTAGCCAAGATTTTAGGCAGTCTAATTCGGGTAGCTTTGTGAGTACTATATGCACATAGTTAAAATGGGATTGCAATATATAAACGAAAGGATCGGGAGCGTTCAACTCCAGCCTAAGCATGTAGTTCGGCGTTGTTTTTGGGAAACCCACAAGTTTCTTTAGAAAATAGCGTCAAATAGTTGCAGTTTTTCCGTATGTGGGATAATTTTGTTACATATGAAACGGGCCCAGGTTATATTGATCGAGTTTTTGACACTTTCAGGCTTGTCTACTAAATGGTTCTTGAAGGATAAGCCTGACTTCCAAATACTTGTAAGAGCTTAGAGTTTCCATATAGGTATATCTCCCAGTTTCCAACTTTCATCCCTTACCAGTCCTCCTCCTTCAGCATTACTTTATATTGTGATTTATTTGCACGGACCATACCATGCAATACCTCTGCAGATTGTTCGTCATATTTTGCAAGACATGGGAGCTGTCTGCAAGCATTATCAGGTCGTCAGAAAAGAGGAGAATTCTTACATACAAAGCGTCAATATTTATTCCTCCGCCCAAGGCCTCGCTCAAATCGTTTACATGTAAGGAGAACAATAAAGGGCTCGCAGGGCACCCTTGCTTAAGGCCTGTTTCTGAGGTGAACTAATGTGATAGTTTCGTGCGATTCCATACAGAAGCTTATAGAAAATTTCGAACACTTTTATAAATTTAGTCGATACACCTACGTTATGCAATTTATAGAAAATCAGGGTTTTTTTTTTAATAGTATCAAACGCTGCCTTAAAGTGTACGAAACAAGCGTAAATCCTCTTTTTTCCTGCACTCCAGGCTAAATTAATTAGGTTTATAAAATTGAAGATATTATCTGTTGGGGAATATTCTTTCCTGAACCCTGCTTGGTATTCGAACAGAATATTATTCTCTTCACCAATTATTGCTGAAATCTGTTTGTTAGCACACTTATAAACAATTTTGCGACCGTGTTAATAAACGATAAACCTCTATAGTTGGAAGCCATATTAAGGTCGCTTTTTTTATAAGTCGGGAAGATAATTGGTCCTACAAAAGATTTAGGAACTAATCCTTGTTCGTAGTTAAAGGTAATAGTTCGAAGTTCCATTAAGCTTGGCGTTGCATTTTTAAGAAACTCATAAGGCACACCATCATAACTGGGGGCTTTGTTATCTTTAGATTCGTGCAGAACACTTATTAGTTCTTCCAAATTTACGGGCCGATCCAAATATGGGAATGCAGTAAACGTCTTCTCGTATTGAATAGTTTTGATTAATCCGAGGGTTGAATAGTTTATTTAAGTGTTGGACTCCTTACAGGAGAAGAGTACGGGACTAGTTGGAAGGTCCATGAAGTTCTACATATAATCAGTTTTAAAGGCTAACTGTATATGTATACTGTACTTTTTAAGATACAGGGTTTTTTGTGAAAATCTAGACTTTTTGCTTAACCCCCCTGTAACTCCAAAACGGTTGAAATGACCAACCCCACCCGCCATACAATTTGTTGTTTGGCTAGGTGTGTACTATTACCTCCTGTTCTATGGACAACCTAAGTGGAAACACCCCGTGTATTATTTAGTCTATGACTTGGATAAGTAATCAGATAAAATCTGAACAAATGCTTTGATTATAATACAAACTCCAAAACACAATTTTATTTTTTTATTTAAAGTTTTTGAAATATACATATTTATGTATTTAAGAAACTTAGCACCTCACTAGCGGTTGCAGTTTGATAAGCTTTATATCAGAGCATTGGTAAAGTCTACACATAAATTATGTGCGAGTCTGCTGAAAAAAATTCAAACATAATAAATATCATAGGAATTTTTAGGAGGATAAAATCATTGTTAACACATACCCATTTCGTAATCACCTGTATAACTGGGAATAATTTGTCCAGTCTCAAACGTAGAGTGCACTTGTGGAGTATTCATTTGAACGGGTGCCTGTTGACCCCACGACTGTTGAGATGAATGCAATAGAACTTGCTGAATCTCTTGGTCTGATAGAGGTTGATTTGAATGCAGGACAATCTCTTGAAGCTCGTAGCCTGGCGGTACATATATAGGCATGGTAGATTGTTGGTTATGAAACGAGTTCGCGGGAAGATGTTGTTGGTTGTTGACCTGGGGCGGTTGAAATGCGTTCGAAGGAAGTTGTTGTTGGATTTGTATTACCGAGGGTTGATGAAACGTATGCGTTGAAAATTGTTGTTGTCCTTGGAATCCCGGTGGTTGATGAAACGTATGCGAGGGATATTGATGTTGGTAGTGGTTCTGAGATGGTTGAAATGCATGCTGATGAAGTTGTTGGCCTGGTATCCATGATGGTTGATATGAATTCGAAGGAATTTGTTGTTGGTTTTGGTCCCGCGATGGTTGAAAAAAATTCTGGGGAAATTGTTGTTGATTATTCACTTGTGGCGGTTGAGTTGAATGCGGAATAAAATTTTGTTGGTCATTTATTACTGGTGATTGAGATAAGGGCGGGGGCAGTTGTTGGTGATCTTGTTCCCGTGGTGGTTGAGATAAGTGCGAGGGAAGTTGTTGTTGGTCTTGCTCCCGCTGTGGTTGAAATAAATTAGCTGGAAGTTGTTGTTGATCGTTGACAGGTGGTGGTTGAGATGAGTGATGAAAAACTTGTTGTTGATCAGGAACCGGTGGTGATTGAGTTGAATGCGGAAAAAATTGTTGTTGATCGTTGACTAGCGGTGGCTTAAATGAAGGTTTTATGATGTTAAAACTCTGCAAGGAAATTTTTGTTAGTAAGATAAAAAACAATAACAAATATCTAGAGCGTATGGTATTACTGTTTTATCATCTACAGGTGGTCGTTTTGTAGGAACTTCAAAAGTTGGGATGGTTGGATTAATGTCGGTTTTTTCAGGATCAGGACCAAATATTTCGGCGACTAGTTTTTCGTCGATGCCGTGAAAGTCATTAAAATTGGTTGGTGGTTCATCTGTACGGTCTGGAGGGTTGTAAAACAAATCACCAGTTTCAGAAGATATTGTGTGTCTGTTATTAGGAACGTTTCCAATATCTTGAACCTCTGGATCATCCGGATAATAGAAGTTTTTTTCTAAAATAGACACATTAAGAATGTTTTTATGAATTTAATGAGTATAAAATAAAATACCATTCACATCGCAGTTAACTAAATTACAGAGTACCTGGCAGATAAAAAAAGCAACAATGAATATCATTTTGCATTTTTCTATGAAAATTTTCTTTAAATTTTTCCTTATATACCTAAAGTTCAAATTATTTGCATGTTTGCTTTATTTTGACTGATATTTCGTTTACTTTTTTTGTTTTAACATCTGGTTAAGTTTATAGCAGTGAAACATATGTTATTGATCTGATCTAATATTCTGATCATGTTGTCGGGAGAATGCCAATAATTTAACACGAACACAGTGTGAAGGTTTTTAGTCTTGACAGTATTGATTATAAGGATTATAAAAATTCTATGGATATAGGAACTGCCGAACTAAAAACAAAACGTAGATTTAAATATTCTTCCTTCATTGGTTCTGTATTTATTTAACTGGTAAAGTCCTTAAAGAGATAAATCGAAACAACATTACGATTATTAGAATAAGCGAAATCAAATGATATGATACATGAGAGCATTTCTTATTAACGGACTAACACATACAACATGGCCTGGTTGTAATATTTACCAAGAAGTCCGGATTTAGTTTTATAAACTGCTCTTATTGAATAAATAAATTTTAAAACATTTTTTAAGTAAAGTTTGAGATACATCTACCCGAATTGAATGAAAGACATTTATCAATGCAGCAGCGATTTTAAAACTTACAAACATATATCACATCACCACCACCATGTTAAAATAGTCTTGCTAAATGAGAACGCAATTATACAATCTCTCATACTAAATTTTATGTATATATCAGAGTGTTAGTGTATATGTATTTAATCGGTTTACGAGGTTGTACTAAAATCTGATACAAAAGGCAATATGATTGTACCTTAAGAATGAACTAAAGATAAAGTTCAGGCGTAACCTTTTTAAGGTGGATACTAGCACTTTTTGAATTGTATTCGAATTTTTTTCAGCTCTCTACGTTGACGCATTCTCAGGCAGCGTCCAAATATATAGTATACTATATAAACGAAATTTTTGTATGGCAACACTACCAAAGTTTTGAACTTAAATCTAAAATTTTTTTAAAAGGGCCGGGGATGTCCAATCCATTTTGGTATACCAGCATTATTACTATGCGTTACAAACGGAATGGCCAACTTAGTATATACCCTATAGATTTCGTTTACGGTATAAGAAGGGTTTACATCCCTAGCAACTTATATCAATTCAAGTTAAGTAAGTATAGCATTTTTGGATTAAATGATACCATTTTCGAATTAATCGAAACCGTTGTCAAATTGATCGAAACAATTTTTAGACTAAACGAAACCCTTTCGCATGGAATGAAAAAAGTTTCATTTTATTTGAAAAAAGTTTTATTCCATACGAAAAGGTTTCATTTAAGGTAAAAATAGTTTCATTCACTTTGAAAATGGTTTCGTTTAATTCGAATTTTTTTTCATTTAATCCAAAAATGTTATATAATTTAAAGAGGGTTTTAGTTCTTACTACTTGCTAATAAACACTCTATTTTAGTTACTATACAATAGCTGTGTTCTTTTGGTCCCGTGCAGTGCACCACAGAACACAGGAGATTGCGAATTGAATTGTTATGTAGGGTGTATAGAAGTAGAAAAGGCTTTGAAAGCATGCGTGGAGGAATTGATCAAATTGCTATGGGAGAGAGAAAGAAAGCGCTATGATTCCGGAGTGAAGAGTGATTTAATGATGGTCATTGGTTTATCAAATAGAGAGCAATCTAGTTTAAAAGTGACACAGTACTCATATAAAATAGTCAAAAAATCGTTATCAGGCTGTATCCCTTGTCGAAACTAAGTTCTAAAAAGGGTGTTTTAAAAAAAATTGAAAATACTTGTCTTATCTAATATCCAACTGTCTCGCATGGGCATAATAGCCTTGGAACAGTTTGTGTATTTGTTATTAATTTTAGTTGAAAGTAAAGTCTTGTTTGATTTATCGATAAGCAGACAACTCGTTCTTCTAAACAGCTGTGTAATTCCAATCAAGTCTTATTGAAAGCGGAAACGTTGTTTTTCAGTTGAAAACAATAATCGGTTTTTGTACATATTTATATTTGATTGTTTTGTCTATCAACTATCACTAAGCTGTTTAATGTTATATTGTAGCAACAGGCAATATCTTTGGTATCGGTCCAAGTTAATGCAAAGCACAGCATTATTTGGTATATTGGGATTAAAGAATATCTATTACATTGTCATCCTGCGGAGCAGGCCCAGGAAATAAAAGCATCAATGGCAACCAGATGGCGGGTCAAACTGCAAAGGAAATAGACAGGTCTTTGTTTATTAGCCCTGAGCTTGTTTTTGTGCCGTACCCAAAGAGCGACCTTTCGGCACAACTTAGGCTTTGGGAGGACAGAATTAAATTGGTACCTACACTGGGAAAGCACATCAGAACCTAGACAGACAAAGAAACCTACGAAGCATTCACAACAGAGGACAAAATTAGTGTGTAAACTGTAAAGAATTGAGGCTCATAAGTGGTTTACTTACAAGACGAAACCTGTCGAGACCTGTCGCCTCTGTATGGGAGACGACGAGACTCCTGAACACGTCCTGTGCGACTGGGAAGCTCTTGGCTGCATTAGGCTAAAACATCTACAAAATGCATTCTAATTGCCAGAGGATATTATAAAGATTGCTCCCAAAGGCGTTATTGGTTTCGTAAAAGAATTGAAGTTCGAATGGGCGCCCTTTGGTACAAAGTGTAATGTCACCACAAAAGATTTCACAGGTTACAGTGACTAGATTAGAGGGGAATCTCTGCTCGCCCCGCCATTTTAATAATAATAATAAATAATAATACTACCAACTTTTTTAGCAAACTAAAATCCACTCTTAACTCAGTAATTGTAAAAAGAGTCATTTTTTAATTAATTTCCAATTAATTATTGCGAATAACATTATAACATGTATCGATTATTTATATTAAAGTATTGTTGTGTACTATGCCTTGATAAATGCTTAAAGATACTATTTATGACTTTTTCCCATTATAAACTACTAAAAGAAATAAGTTTACTGCGAGAGCCAGCAATTAAAAAAAAATTTCAGCTACTTATTGTATATAGGTAGCTTAAATTCGTAAATTCACAATTATTTAATGCTACCTCGCAAAGCGGAAGGTCACCGAATTTAGTTAATTCTTAAAAAAATGTGGCTCTTTGAGTGACGAAAAACAGTCTCAGGACCGATATATGTTCTGGTACCCAAATTAGTATGACCTTTTTTGTTTCAACCAGTTGCTTCAAGACAGTAAGACAGTGCCACCTTAGACTCCTTTAATGCTTTGAGTGCTGCTAGGCTATTTGATATTATAAATATATTTTGGCTCCACGAACGTTTTATATATGATTTTGCGAGAGCTGAGTTGTATGGCTTGCATCTCTGCATGAAAAATGGTAGGTGAGGTCTCCAGTGTCTTAGCGAGTCAATAGCTCGGCCCGATTTTACTCACATACCATATTTAAGAGACATGTTTTTAAAGAGTAACTCATCAGAATGCCATCGTTGATGATCGCCTAAGATCACTTTAAATTGTATTTCAAAATTATAAGGTTTTGGCATAACATCTGCTCCTCTAGAAATTCTTCAAAGACTTTCAGATGGCTGATCATATTGCCTATGTTGAAGGGCCTTGTTGACCTCTACAGTCTTATTACGTTCAGGATCGCATGGCCTCCTTCTTAATATGGAGATGTAATGGATACAAGTCCAGCATAGCTTCTAAGCAAGGTATTTAACGGGAACGTCAGTTGGGACGGCCCTCGAACGAGATTATCCACTTAATTGAAAAGGACTTCCTTTTTAAAAATCTACGCTGGCTGTTTTCATTGATGTAGAAGACGCCTTCAATAATGTTCTTCTATATAAGTTTACTGAAATGCTAAACAAACATGGAGTGAACCAGTCTTTAAAATACTGGATCTCACACAGGTTGAACAATAGAACTATCTTTGCCGATCTGGGTGGGGTAAGTAGAGTGAAAAGAGTCCATATGAGCACCCGTCAAGGCGGTATCTTATCATCGTTATTATGGGTGCTCATTATAGATGATCTCTTGCTATCACTCACCCGGATGGGGTAAAGCAGAGTCGTCTTAGTGAGATGACCCATTAGGTAGAACTTCCAAGGAACTGTGGGGTAAACCTAAACCAAGCCTGATGAAAAAGCTATTGTGACTAACCAAGCCAATCCTGAGAGCTCTAGTGTCAATTCTTACTGGGAACTCTTTCCTTATGGGTCCGCAGGATGGGAGTTGTTGCGGATGCGGAGAGGAATGCGAAGCGGTGACTCACTTACATTGTCATTGTCCGGTTCTCCGAGAAAGGTGTTATAAAATACTTGGCTCACACCTACTGCACGTAGTCGGTAAGGAGGGCTAGAGGCCAATATTGAACTTTGTAAGAGCATCCCGTTGGGACCTATGAGCAGTTGTTCATTAGTTTTTGGAGGGTAGAAAATGGGCGTTGTTGTGCCATACGTTCCAGGGATCTCGGCGGGGCCTATCCTTTTTCAGTCCATTGAATCCATCCAAGCAATTGCTGCTTCTGTAAACTAGCTTGTTTAGTTTTTAGTCGCTAAACGAGTGAATCATGTGCATAGGTCTTATATGTAGTAGATATATCACAAGATCATTTTTGGTTTGAGCTCTCAGGTTCTGGCGAGGAGTCTGTTTGAGAATTCTAGGCCAGTTTGTTATCCAAGGTATTTAATATGCATATAGATATTTGACCTGCTTTGAGAATTCCACTACTTTTCTCTCAAGAGATGATGCTTGTAAATATACGCTACACTAGATTACATATACGGTACGCATACAATCCTTCTATCCGTTTTGAGATATTTGAGTTTTTCCATTCTCCGTAAGGACTCATTATGATATATGGTGCGAATGGATTAACGAATAAATGAATGAATGAACAGACAGACAAACTTAGTTTCTTGTATAAACCTGAGTTATTCAAAAATTCTACTTTTTTTCTTATAAAATAAAACTACAAAGTTAATTTTTAATCCTAATCAAATAAATAAAAACCAGTAGATGATTTTTATACTCCTGTATGAATAAAATAAAAGTTGTCTTAGAACTGTTATCACTAACCGTAATAAATAAGGGATAAATCAGTGAATAATGCTTGCATAGCAACTGTAATTTTTTTGGAAATTCACAATTATTCTTTCACATTATATCAAAAAGCTTAAATATCAAAGCAATAACGAAATTTAAATGTTATAAATTATAACGGTTACATTATCCCTGTTTTTAACCATTTTAAAATTGTAAGCTGTCTTCCTCACAAAATATTAAATTTAAATTATGAAGATTATACTACCTTCAGTAATATGAGCGTTTGCAATTTTACTATTGCTTAGTTTTGTGCTCTCCGTACAACAATTGAATAAAAACACTTGAGTAAATAACTCGCAAAATGCTTGGCGAATAATAGATTCATATCAACATAATATGAATGTATATAATCTTTAATATACAAAAAAAAAAAAAAATCGGGTCATAAGTGGTAA
Organism: Dioctria rufipes; assembly: GCA_963924295.1. Lineage (NCBI taxonomy): Eukaryota > Metazoa > Arthropoda > Insecta > Diptera > Asilidae > Dioctria > Dioctria rufipes. The sequence continues at coordinate 362,451,741 of OZ002740.1, forward strand.
CCATTCAAAAACCTTAGTATATATATTGTATGCATTTAAAATAATTCTCAGAATCTACTGAACCTCAGATACGACGACATGAAAGGTTACATTAGTCGCATATTGGTGGCCATTGCTTTTGTCGCAGCAGCTAATGCGGCCACAGGTATGAATGTGATAAATAAAAACTAAATAAATAAAATAATCAATAATTTTACCAAATTTATTTCTAAGACAAAATCTTTTGTTACTATGGGTCCTGGGCACACTATCATAAAAATGAAGGCAAAGTATCTGCTGAAGACCTTAATCCCAAGATCTGCACACATATCATCTATAGCTTTACCGGTATTAACAGCAAAGGTGACGTTGTTATATTGGACAAAGATCTGGATGAGCCAGCATTGAAAAAACTCGTAAATTTGAAAAAAAAATAATCCAAAACTGAAAATTATGGCTGCTATTGGTGGTTGGAATCAAGGTTCTAAAGACTTTTCCAAAGTTCCAGCGAGTTCGGCGTTGAGACTAAATTTCGTTGAAAATGTTTTCAATTTTCTCACTAAACATAATCTTGATGGGTTTGATCTAGACTGGGAGTACCCATCAAAACGTGGAGGATTACCTGAAGACAAAGTATTTATTTTCAAATTATATTGACGAAATCTATTTCTTATTAACACCCAAATGTGTTTTTACTTACAGGAAAACTTTATTAAATTAATTAAGGATCTTAAGACAAGATTCCGTGAAAGATACATCCTTACAGCTGCTGTTGGAGCAATGAAAGAACTTCAGAAGAGCGCATACAATGTACGTGAGATGAGCAAGCATCTTGACTATATTAATTTAATGACTTATGACATCCATTCAAGTGCGGATGGAAAAGCTGGATTCAATGCTCCGTTATTACCGCAAGGCAAGGAAAATAATCCCGATACGAATGTTGTAAGAATGTGAGCTTTTCCTGTTACTGAAAAAATTGCTAATATTTTTTTTTCCAGCGCGATATTGTAAATAGTTGGATCAAGGCCGGTGCTAAGCCTAATAAACTAATCTTAGGTCTGGGCTTCTATGGAAAATCATACACCTTGGCTTATGCTGGGAATAATAAACCACATGTTAAAACAACTGGATCTGGAGAAAAGGGTAAATTCACCGAGGAAGCTGGAAATCTCTCTTACCTGGAGGTAAAATGAAGCTGATTATATTATGTTTATCTCAAGATTTATTTGAAAACTTCTTACTTACATACATATAGATTTGCCTCAATATAAAAAACAACTGATGGACTTCAAAATGGGACTCTGTGCAAAAAGTGCAATATGCTTTCAAAGGTAATCAATGGGTTGGTTACGACAACCCTAAGTCACTCGACTTGAAGGTTAAATTCGCTAAAGATAAGAAACTTGGTGGCGTAATGATGTGGTCCATTGAACAAGATGACGTCCATAATGCTTGCGGTGAGGGATCGTATCCTCTTCTCAAAGCAATTGGCAAAGCCATGGTGAGATTTTTTATTTATCCGTTATATACTAGATCATTCTTTTACCCTATTTTTTCTTTTACTTTTAGACAAAGTAAAATGAGAAAGCTTGTATTTGCTACTTATAAGCCCCCCTTTTTATTGGCGTTGCTGCGAAGTAGATTTACTTTATTTTTTATTTTTATTTAATATTTAAATATTAATAGAAAACATATCTAACTATTATAACTATTACAATATTTTGTATAATAAATGTAAATTAAATTTAAATCGTGTTTGACGCTATCGTTTTTGCTTCTACATAGCATATATGTATATGTACTTACCAATAAATTGGTGGGCAATTTTCTCTCTCCTGTCCTCGACGTCAGGTAAGATTAGGAATTAATACATCAATTGCCTTTATTCTGGCATCGAAACGAGATATCTAATTCTAATGTAGTAGGAAATTTTAAAATCTTGTCAAGAAGGAGGAGGATAAAGTCAGTAGTAACTGGGGAGCTCCTATGGCCGACAGGGCAATCCTCATAGTAAGTGCCTTGGTTTGGTAAGCCGACTCTGCCAAGATCGACCGTTATCCCAAGCAACCGATGTGATATGAGTGTTTGAATCTGTACCGAGGATGAAAAGCTTAGGCTTGGAGAAAGCCTAAGTGAGGAGCGCTTCTCATGTTATTAATGAAAGGCACAACTGGTATTTTGCACTTCGGAATACAGGAAGCTTAAGCAAATGGTGCAATGCGACAAGACTCGTCACATCCTGGATAAATTTGAAAGGAGAGACCCAAAATCCCATACATAAGGGGCGAAGGTGTGATTGAATATGCGAGGGGTTTCTTAGCCCTTATCTTGTTCTATATACTATACATTAAAGGTCGTACCAACATCAGTACCATATTGCGTATACCAGTGATAACCCAGCAAACAAATTGAATTGAAAATATTTCGAAAGTAACTTGCCATGGACAAGCATAACCCTCGAAATCGATATTGCCAAATGCTCGTTTATAATTTAGGCGGCGGACTAAGTGGACATAAGAAAGTAACCTGAAAGAGGTAATTTACAAGTAATTCACCTATTCTTTACCAAAAGCAAGTATATATATTTTATATACTTGCACATTGCGAGGGTTGAGTAAATTACTTTTAATTTACCAATTTCAACTTATTTTTAATGTGCCTGGATTGACATTTTGTAATTTATAAACCTAAGGTCAATTTTTTTTAAATATTTCCACCCACAATGTGTTATTATAATTTTATTACAATTATAAGTTCGCTGCCTTGGAAAACACAATGCGTCAGCAATTGTAATGAATTGTAAAAAGCATTGTTGAAAAATTTAATAAGAGCGAATTTGATAGAAGAAGTCATGCAAATTTGCACGAGGCTTGCTAAAAGCGAGAAATAGGCAATAGTTGAAAGAGAGGCAATCATATACACACTTTATTGCAATAATGCTGTCCTTGTTTTACAACTATTACTCATTCCTTACTTTTGGCAAAACCTTGTCAAATTGTTTGCTGGGAAACCAGATCACAAGCCTCACCACAACGGCCATAAGTTGGTTCGACATTGCTTTCTGATCTGTGAAAGTAATAAGACTTTATATTATTTTATTTATTTATTATTTACTATTATCCATAAAATATGTCGGATCATATTGAAGTCCAGAGCAATACTAATTTAATATATAAATTTGCTCAACTTATATATACTTAAACAACGCCTACCTTGTCTAATTCAAATTATCATAGCCTGTTGTTAATTGACTTATTACACACTTAGGACTAAGTAGACTATTATAAACTAAGTAAAATACCTTGTGGTCTAAAAGTAGTAATTAAATAACATAATAATTAAACGGTAATAACTAAATGGTAGCGAGGCGCTACGTAACCTCCCCTTCAGCGAAAGCATTATCAACAAAAAATATTTATATCAATTTAATCCAAAACTAAGTTTTTTAGTTAGTTTTTTTCAATATTGACCTGTTTAGTTTTGATGTCTCTATCTCTCCCACATCCCCCGTCTCTTCCGTAAATGCCGGTTTTAAACGATCAACTTATATCGTTGTTGCTTTTCCATTTTTGTTTATTACAAAATTTTGGTCGTTTATTTTCTTCATTATTTTATATGGACCATCGTATGGACAATTTAAAGTGGGTTTAGATCTGTCTATTCTCACAAAAACGTACTTACAATCATGTAAGGTCTTTGGATAACAAATATTTGCTCTTGAATATTTTGGACTCACTGGCTTAAAGTTCTGCACATGTCGTCGAAGTAAATGGATAAAGTTTGATGGTACAACGAATCGGGGAAAGTATTGTTCATATAAAGTTTTTACTAACATTTCAGTTATGATATCTTTAAGAGTGTACACTTCTGGCCAGCGCGTAAAACGATCTATAACGGTTAAAAGATATATATATCCATTTGAAGGTGGTAGCGGACATACCAGGTCTAAGTGAATATGTTCGAAACGTGAATGTGGAAGTAAAATAATGCCAGTTTCTGATTTTATATGAGTGTGAATTTTTAGGTGTTTTTTTTTTTTTCAATTTAAGTAATTTTTAGCCCAACGGTTTATATATTTGTTCATATTGGGCTAAAAATATTTCGTTGTAAGTGATTTTCTGGTTGCACGAATCCCAGGATGGGAAAGATTATGTAATGCGTTGAAAATGGTTTGTCGCAATCCAAATTGAATTTTTGGAGTTTGGTATGTGCAACGAAACTAATTTGAATTTTGTATTCGAGGATGTTTGTTCAGGTTGAATAAAATGTTTTAATTCTTCATCAACTTTTTGTTCTTCTGCGTTAATTTCTATATTAACTGCTTCGTTGTTCGTAGAAGAGCTATAAATTTCTTTGTCGGTTGGGACTCTAGATAAAGAATTGGCGATGCTATTAGATCTTCCTTTAATCGATTCGAATATATTTTGTTAACAGACAACTTCTGAAAAGAAAATATCCTGAAAACAAAGCGTCAACATTTTTAGTAAAATTAATACTAATTTGATTACTCTTAATCAAAAAACAGGTACACAACCCAACAAAGCCATGTATTTGTCATCTACATAACATATTGCACAAATACAATGCAAAAGTATAGCCTTGAGCAGATCAAATTAAAATCATTATCATATGTTTGAACCGTTAGATTCGTGCTAAAAACAATTCCTGAATAGGGAACATATTACAAAAATACCATGCTAAAATTGAGTTCTGAAAAGGAAATGAATTCAATCTAATTATAATTATCCTAAAAATCGGTACAACATCTAACAAAAGCATGTGTTGTCATTTAGCATAAAATGCATGGCACAAATACAATCAGATCAAGCAGATCAATTTGCAACTATATCATTATCATCATTGCAAGTACCATCCAACGGGAATTTCTTCTCTACTTTGCTTCTCTCTTTGCAAATATAATTCAATTTAACACAGCAGCATGGGTTGCTATAAGTTCCTTGTTGCTGCATATTTTATCGCCAGTACCGTAAAATCACAGATGGAATGCCAATTCTTGTTATAATGCACCTCTCATACTCTATAATTGGTGTCGTGTACAAGCAAGGGCTATATAAACCACGATCTCTGAGGACCAAATTTTCAGCGCCGTCAACGAAAGTGTGCCTGAAGTTTTCACCAGTGGAAATATCAGCAACATTCCGGATGACATCATCGAGTCCCTTGCCTGAAGGATGCTGCAGGGAAAAACCCCAGGATCATCAGGGAGCAGTATAACCACGACTGAGTCTGAATGTATGTCTGAGGACGAGCCAGACACTGAAAGTGGGGAGAGTGTATCACTTAGTTCAAGGAAAACGGAGATCGCGCAAAAATCCACCAATCAAGGAGGACAATGTGAAGACAACTAAGCCAGCTACTGACCCTAGGAGGTCCAACAATTATTACCAGTCCCTGGATACAGAAAACGGGTTCATAGTCCCAGCAAAAAATAAACCAACAAATGAAAAGTCGTCAAGACGCCGAAGCCAAGCAGACCTCCACCAATAATAGGACATAACTTAAATTACAAAGTATTCAATAATGCGATAAACTTATTGCAAGCCAGACCCAAATTCTTTATAAAGATGGGTAGTGAAAAAAATAAATGCACCTTTAAACCCTTCACAGAAGAAGACATGAAGGCGTTATTGAAGCTAATAAATGAAATCAAGTTGGAATCGCACTCCTTCACCCCGAAGGAAGAAAGGAAGACATTCTAGTGCTGAAAAGAGTTCAGCATACCTTCAACGAAGAGGATGTCAAAATTGCCTTGGAAGAAAAGCTTCAAGGATACAAAATCAAGAGCGTAGCAAAGTTCACAACTACGCACAACAAAGCAGCAGGAAAGCACATTGATGCCTTCATTGTAACCTTCGACGCGAAATACTAAGTCAACGACATCATTAAAGTGGACCAACTTCTCGACCAGATAGTCTACTGGGAGAAGCACATCCTCAAGGGAGTAGCCCAATGTAAGAGGTGCCAGCGCAATGGACATGTAGCCAGCAACTGTGTGCAGATGTACCGTTGCGTCAAATGGGATAAAAAGAATGGACCAGGAGAATGCTCCAAATATGACGTGAAAACAAAACCTTATTGTGTGAACTACGAAAAGAAGGGACATCCAGCTAACTATCGTGGATGTCTAAAATACAAGGAAATCAACGTAATTAAAAACCAACGAAGGGAACAGCAGAAGCAGAAGGAGCTCTTCACCAGGGAAGCGGTAAAAAAATACATTAAGCCAGATATGTCGTTCTCTCAAATTGTCAGTAATACTAACAAGCCCCAACAACCCACTATAATTCCAAAACCTGCCCCAAGGGCAACTCAAGTCCCTAAGGCAGCACAAGCCCCAAGGCCATCACAGAAGGAGGCAGATAACTTCTGCACTCAAGAAGCCAAAGCCCTTTTCGGGTGTGACCTTTTCACCCTTATGGGAAAAATTAATAAATTTATCCCCCAATATAGGAAACTTTCTTCCCTCGCAGAACGTCAAGGTGCTTATCTTCAATTTGCCTTTAGCCTATGTCTAGAAAAATAAGCAAATTAGAGATAATTGCATTAAACTGCAACTCTCTTGTAAGACCTTAAATTCGTTCCTTCCGGAACAAAACCCAACTTTGTCCTTCTTGCAGAGACACATCTCGGTCCTCGCCACTACTTTTCGAGAAATTCTCGATCACACGCTCAGACAAGACTGAATCTTCCCTTGGCACGCCATCCTAATTCGCGATGGGTTTAAATGTGAATAAGTTAAGCTCAGACCATTATGCAACTTCTCAACAAACACTGCTCCTCATTTCCCTTTATAGCATATGTAGTGCTCGGGCAGCATAAATTAAAAGCAACCTCAGCTACCTCAATAATATCTCCAAAGATTACACCTATACGGTTATTGGAGGAAATTTCCGCTGGAAAGTTCATCTGGCAGAACAATTGAAAATTTGCTCAACCGAAATCAGGATAGCCATGATTTCAATGTGGCTTCGCCAACCACCCCAACCTTCCCCCGATCAGGTTCATACATAGACTTTTACATTGTTTCTTCAAGTATGATTAACCTTCTTCCCCAAATCAATAACTTCAACTGCGTTACACATCATGGTCTGTCAGATCATCTAGCAATAGACGTAAACTGGAATGATTTCCAGGACAGGTTGAAGAGAACCTCCCCACCAACAGTAGGAACCTAACAAACTCAGAAGTAGATTTTCAAATAGATTTTTCACTAATTGCCTACAGAGAAATATAAATCACTTTTCAAAGACTACTAAGTCTGTATACATACAGGCAAAACTGCGGAAAATCCTGAACCGCATTTATAACAGAACACTAAACTCCCAAAACGTGGTCTACCAGTCCATTCTCTCCCAAGTCAAATGCTTATCGATTATCATCGATGAGCAAACTAAATTGTTCTATGAAGAGCAGTTTAAGAAAAGACTTGAAAAAATCAAACCTGGCCCACAGACTTTTGAAAATATTAACAAAGTCTGTTCCAGGAAGCTAAAACTCCCGAAGGTCATACAGAACAGTCAAGGAACGCTAGTTCTCCCACAGGAAGAATGTGATGCTTTCGCATCATATTTTCAAGACACTTTTAAGGATAACTCAATCCTTAGTACTCCAGACTTCTCCGTGGGAGTAAACAGCAGTGTTAATACTTTTCTGATCGCAAATGCTTCCACACCACAAACCTTCTTCTGTGTGGACAACCCCGTAATCTATCTTTAAGAGCAAAATATTTTCACCAATCCTCTGCACCTCTTCGTCTTAACCAAAACAATAAACTCTAAAAAATCGAATGGTCCCGACAAAATTTCAAATGGAATTATTAAAAAACTACCACTGATAGCTCTTGACTTCCTAGCAACCGTCTTCAATAATTGCATCAATAATTGCTACTACCCAGAAAAATGGAAAATTTCACGCATTTTCCCCATCCCTAAAAAGACTTCATCAAAAGACATCAAGGAGTTTAGGCCCATCTCCTTAATTTCAAACTTAGGAAAGCTTTTTGAGAAAGTCATCAAGCAACAGGTTATAAACACCTGTGAAGAAAAACAATTTGGTTTCAAACCACAACACTCCACCTTCCATCCACTACTAAAGTGTTATACGGATACAACCAGAGCCTTAAATAGGAAAGAATGTATCGTAGGCTGCTTCCTTGATGTCGAAAAAGCATTCGACTCAATATGGATAGCAGGGCTTGTTTTCAAGATAAATCAATTTGGTTTCCCCCCACACCTCAATATGTTAATCCACAGTTTCCTAACTTCAGGAAATTCTATGTGGAACTCGAAGAACGGAAGCCGTTCAACAATCTATTAGCTAGCGACTTGTGGTTTGATGTTAGATTTTTATCAAAAGCCTCATCAATGTTGACGTTATATGCGTCTACTTTATCAATAATGGTGTTGTCATTTTTTTTTCCAAAGTGGTAAGAAGTCTGCGAACCAATACTTTTAGCGCCCTGTTGCACTAAAAATATGTTTTCCGGCGTTTTAAGGGTCAACCTTTCGCCAGGCTCTATATCCACCGTCGTATCTAAACACAATAAATATATTCGTTTGAATATTATAATCCATTAACATCGTTGTTCTACATACCTGCCCTGCGTTGTAATATTAAAATAAATCCGCTGCAGTGATATGCACAACACATGAGTGCGTATATAATTAGCCATTTTAAACCCATAGTTATTAATCAAAATAAGCTTGTTTGAATTGGTTGAATAAAAACAGCTATTGAAGCAAACCCTGCTAAGCTGCACGCTTAAACCCGTTTATAACAAAACTAAGGAGTTCTACGCCCGGTGCTGCCGTATTTATGCAAAACAAATTGCTGTCTTTTAAACGTGCGGCGTATGTTTATATTTAAATATTTAATGTCGAGCTTTCTTTATATATATATATATTTTTTTCTTTATATATATATATATATATATAAAGATCATCGGTCTCCTATTCCTACACACGTTCGATGAACTCAACTGTTGAGCGGACTCACTGCTTGAGTTGAGCGATGAGTTGGTCAAAGTTTGAGTCCTTTACATCCCTGGAAATAAGGAATCTTACTTCAAGTATCGACTGAAGTTAAGATAACTCTTTAAGCCGGGTCTCGACTGATTTAAAGAATATTATCTCGGGTTTCGACTGAGATAACTTTACTAACATTTACACTTTATTTCTGGTCTAGACGGAAATAAAGAATTACTCATATATCTATATTATAATACATTTACTAATTTATATATATCTACATACTATACACTTCGTATACATATCTATCAAACATCATAATTTACTTCATTCTATATTTATTTTACACATATATATATATATAAGATTTATATCATTGGCTTGACGTACATACATATATTGTAATCTTTTGCTAATAAGTATATTTTCCAGTGTGATACAAAGATCTCTGACCCAAAACTTATGTATTTAGTTTTATCTCAATCCATCTATTTTTGAAAATCGTACATCATAAATCGGTGTCAATAAGTGTGTTTTCTAGTGTGTGGGTCAGAGATACAGACCCAACAATTTATATAATCCTTCATTAATATGATTACTTGAGATACTTAAACTAAATAAGTGTGCCAGTATTTTGATAAGTTATTCTAACTTCTTGCTCTATATTAACCTCATATATTGAATATCTATTTATATATCTATTATTAACAATCCTGTAAGTGTGTTTCCCCCTACGTTTGAATCGTTGACCTAATAACTTTTATACATAATCTGATCTTAATAGTGGAAAATTCTAAAAAATAAATGTAAGAGTTTCTTGAAAGGTAAAAGGAAGTGAATAGTGTTTGTTTTGATAAGAGAGTCGACCATTGATCTTGATCTAAATTTATCAGTGCATTCATTTCAGTTTCACTAAATTCAAATTTGCGTGTACGTTCTAACAACGGGCAGTAACATGTTATAAAGTCTAAATGTCTTGTTTGTCTAGGGCTTCTTTCAGTTTTTGAATTAATCGCAAAGATTAGAGGTTTGTGGTCCGTAAAAACAGTAAAGGATTGACCTTTTAAGAAATGCCGAAAGTGTTTTATTGCTAGAAATATTGCAAGTAATTCTCTGTCGAAAGCCAACGGTTCTTGGATTTTGTAGTTTAATTGCTGTTCTAAAACGGCTCCGACTGCGTAATCTGAAGCATCTACTGTTAAATTTAGTCTTGTGTTTGGAATAGGGTAAATTCGCAATGATCCGTCCAATTAAAATATTTGGTTAAATTCAAAAAGATCAAAAGGGATGGTAATTGCCGTTTTTTCGATGTCTTTGATAGCCATTGGAACTTTGTGATAGGTTCGAACCAAATCGATTTTAGAAAATACTGAACCACAACGAAGATTCAAGGAAAAATGTTGTATGTGTGGCAGAGGTTATCTGTCTGGTGTTCTTATAGTATTTAGGATCTCCGCACGGTCTCCAATCCGGTGAATCCTTTTTGGCTACCATATGTAATGGAGATGATACTGAGGAAGCAGATGGACGATATAATCCTAAATTACCCATATGCTCAAATTCAGATTTGACTACCTTGAATTTGTGCAAGTCTAGGCGTCTTGGTTTTGAAAAAGTACCTGGCCGTTAGTGAAAATTTAATTAACAATGTTGTGCTTTACAGGTAGGTTGAAACGTGGCGAAGCAATTATACTAGGAAATTTGAGCAAAATTTTGCCGAATTATCCTGGAGACAAGGTGTCGTTCCTTTAACGTAATGTGTTGTTTCTCTATCTAATAATTTTTTATTTTTAAGGTCCACTAATAAGTTAAATTTGGACAAGAAATCGGCGCCAATAATAGGTTTGTTGACTTTGGGGATGATGAATGGAAAAACTTAATTCCGATGAAGATCAAAGTCCATCTTCAAAAGTTTTTTTCCAAATGTTTTAATTGTACTGCCGTTTGTAGCTGTTAAAGTATTTTCCGGATCATATCTGTAACTACGTAAAATATGGTGTGGGAGATTGGGAAATCGAGTTCGTTTTCTTTTTCAAATAGGAAAAGTCTTTTTGAATTAAAGCTTTGAATGGGAAAGAAGAGAAGATTTCTAGTTTTTTGGATTTTTCCTAACGTTGTATGTGGACGGATGTAAACATTTCGTAGCTTGATTGCAAAATTTTAAATGATACCAACAAAATGTTGTGTTCATATCAGGAGAGTTATCTTTAGATGTAGAATTATTTCTATCATAATTATTGAATATATTTTGATATCTACTACTATCTCGAGAACGATTAGGTTTAACACTTGCACCTATCGTTTGTTGAAAAAAATTTATTAAGTTGATACCTGTAAGGTTAAATTTTTAAATAAACTCTCAATGTGTGAAGATTTGTTTTCTACCGAAGTGACTCTAGCTATCAAAAGTAAATTAGATTCAATGTTTGATTAAATGTTTGCATGGGTTTTATTCTTCAAATCACTAACTTGTCCCGACAGCTCGAATTTTTCTACCAATTTCTGTATTGCGGTCCGACGACCCAAAAATGTTCGAGTTTTACGAACCATATATGCCACATTTTCACCATTTTTATAGTGAATTTTAATAATTTCAATGTGTTGTTGAAGCGTGTATCGATCCATTTTTATGAATGGCGTAGTTTCTACTTGTCAAATGTCAAAAATTACAGCTCCAAAAGAGACATCTACCGAAATAGCGGGCTAATTAAAATAACACCTCTTATCGGAAAGCCCTTTATTATTTTCATATTTGTCCGAACAGGAATTATTTTCACGTATGCTTTTATTAGCCATGAAAGGCAAACCATCAGGAAAAGAAAAAATCGTGGCAATATATTTATCATTGGAAATATCGAATATTTTGTCGGCTAGAGTCATAAGTTCAGCTATGATTTGTTTACCGGAAATCATCAAAGTTTACGCAGCCAAAGTTTTTTAAAAGTTCTGGATTAAAAGTTGAGGATGTCTCTGCCACGATTTCCATGGATCGATAGAATTCAGAGGTTTTGCGATCTCCAAATTCAGAGGAGCATAATAGTTGTTTTTTTAGGCCAGTAAATTTATTTTGTTGAGGTGGATTTTGAAGGAAATTCATTTCGTTTACTATTACGTCCAAAGCCTTCTTACAATCGTTATTCGTTGCCCGCAGTGTCTGTTCTGCAACTTTCTGCTGCGAAAGCGAAGTATGAAATTCTTTTCACTTCAATCACGTATAATACACACTTGCCAAATCCTTCAAATATCTTGATAATAATCAAGATATGCCTTTAAATTTTTTTATTACCCATTTTTTTCCACATTTTAACACATTATTAGGTATAAAAAGACGGAAAAAACAAAATTAGATTTGATTCTTTGCTGTGATGTGGCGCTATTTATTATCGAAGACAACTTATTATCTTCATATTCGCCAAGTTTTGCTAACAGATGGCGGACCTTTTTGTGACCAGATGATAAAGTATGAAAAGAGCTCTTGTGCGCGGCGGTGGCAAAACTGTTCAAAATGATACAAGTGATGCCATCTGACATTATAACAAGGAAGCATTTTCGCAACCACTATATAGTTCTATACACGGCCATATTTTGTTCCTTCCTGTATACTCAGGGATATTTGTTACGCTATCGGGCAACAGGTGAAACCTCAGGAGTAGTTTGTTCTTTGTTGCGCTAATGGACAACAAGAGTCAACTACAAGGACAACAAGTTTATAACAATCTACTGTGTAATAAGACCTTGTTCCTTGTATTATTACACACTTAGGTGTAAGTACATGGCGCGTGCCAGTGCAAGCTACAGCACCAGCTACGCGCCAGCTACGAGCACCGCGCCACATTGTGTTCCGGCCTTTACGCTTCTTAAGGCTCGTATTCAGGAGAGATTTTCCTGTTTTCTAGCTACTGCTAATTCAATACTTACAAAATTTATTTCTGAGTAAACAAAAATACTTCTTCCCGCATGTGTATGATTTACCGTGTAGCAAAATTATATTACAATAGTTTGGTTTTTTAAAAACGGTCTAACCCCTTTGCCATGTAAGCGCCATCTCGTGAGAAATGTCATACTTACGAATAGAAAGTACTTGACTTCTAGTCCATTGCTTCGACTTGACATTTTGCGATGGAACGAACAACACAAAAAATGGAATTGAAAGTTTGGGGAAGCTATTTCGCAATTGGCGATAACTATAGTAATTACCACATTACTTAAAACGCGCGCCACTCTTGAACATTTCAGTGCTTTCGAGGAACTAATAATCTACTTCACGATCATGTCAACAAAAGGAAAAGAATTGCATAAATTTGGCGAAGGATTTGAAGTGGTGTGGCCCACACGAACCCCAATGTTGTCAGAATTCGGGAAGAATTTATTAATGCAATGTAAGACTATAAGAAAGCCAAATTCCTTGGATTTAGAAACGATTATTAAAAATTCTTCTGAATTTCCAATTGAGGTAAGTCAGCACTGATTATTAAACTATGTATCATCGTGGAGCCCAGCGTTATACGTTGCTTTCCGCAGGGGCTTTGAATGTACCTTGATTTGATTTGATATTGTGCGAAAATTCCTTAATAGTTCTTTTATTTGTAGTTTCCAATAAATTCCTGCAGAATTTCTAGCCAACCTAAAGATCGTTGGGAACTTATACAGGAACAGAGTGCTTTCGCATATCCTGTAATTCACGAACGTGTAATTTGGTTGTACCTCAAATTCTTGGAACATAAAATTCAATATGGTTAGGCATTCAACCAGAATAGACTTAAAAATCTCATTATTTTCATCTCATAAGGTACAAGAATTGAAAAGGAAGTCTATGCGAATATTAGCCTCACTGACTTTGTTCAACGATTGCTTTGTAAGCGTTGTGTAAGCTTTTTTGGGAAAAACGATAAGTATTTGCTATTAAGTGGGGAACGTGGAGCCAGCGGTTTTGTTGACATCGGTACTCTGAAGGAGGTTCCTCCTCTTATCCTTAGAAATTGCTTAAGCTATGATGAAATGAAGGTTTCTTACAACTTAGTATTTATAAGCAAACAATATAAAATTTATTTTAGCTCTCTGCCTTGTTATCTGTCTCATCGCACACAGAATTTTTAAATGATGGAAATCGAAAAAATTTAGGACAAATAGAAAAAAATAAAAAAAATATAGAGACTTCTGGTGTTATCATTGGCATTATAGGTGCTAGACTATCACGGAGAGATCTTATGGAATTTCAAGACATAGTAATAAGTAAAACACAAAATATATCCGAAAATGGTTACGGACGAACAGAACCAGATGCCAGCAAATCTCAAGGTGACTGTAAGTTTGACTATCGTCAGATTTGGAACACGTTTTATGATGAAAGCGGTATTTTATTTGCAAATACGAAGAAAGATGGAAAGAGATTTGGCGATTCTAGAAATAAAAACGATATTTTCGATAATTTGGTTATGAAAAAACGTTATACAATCTCTTTTGATACTCTTCTTTTGGAAAGTGAAGCTAGGGCTGCATCAAGTGGGAAGAAAGCTTATGTACATGTTGTTGGTATTGGTTTAGGCGTTTGGCGAACATCACAGCAGCAAGAAGAAATTTTTCTTGAAACATTCTCGCAAAGATTAAACACTTTGCTACCGAAATTAACGCATATTTCCTATGTACATTTCTCCTGGTTTCATCTTAGTGAATGCTGTGATTTAAAAAATGGAAATCTTCTTCCAAGTGGTAATCATCCTGATGGAGGAATTCGTGTATTTATTTCCAAACGAAATCCTGCAGATAAGTTGGTAGTTTTCGAGTTACATATTTTTAAAATTATAAATATAATGGCTCTTTTTTATAGACAGGGCCAGAATTAGAAAATACGTTATTAATTGTTTCATATGCATGGGATGGCAATGCACTCCCCGGAAATGAATTCTGGGTGGTAATTAAAACTCGATGGTATCTCATACTTTATATAAAATTCTAATTTTTATCTTTTCAAGGGTATGCTTAAGTCAACAGGAGATTCATCAACTGCTTGCAGTACATTAATAACAGAACTCCATAACCCCCATATAAATAGAGCTGCAGTTTCTGGTGATAATCTTCATGTGGCTTCCATGGAGTATGGAGTACTACATATAGCAGAATATGCTAAGAGAATATTAAAATAACATGTTACAGTATTCTAAGGACTTAAAGTATATAATGGTGTTTTTCTAAAAGTCTTTGTTTTCATTTTTGTTTGTTTTTCACATTTTGTTGATATTTGAAAGGAGCAATTAAGAGAGCTTTTATTGATGTCTAACTATACAATATGTTCCCTTACAATCTTTCTTAACCTAGATTAAGGTATGACAAATTTTCAGAATACATGTTTTTGGTTGTCTGTATATAATATATATATTTATGTGTTTTATGTGCTTAATTATTCATTCATCTAGGAATTTTTTGAGTACATTCTTTTTTGCCTTAATGACAATAAAGTGAATTTAACAACAAACCTAGGTGGGAACCTCCTCATACTGCTGTCTGTAGGCAGTGAAACGCTACTAACAATTGATCAAGGTGCTCCTATGTGCGTGGAGTCTTAAGTGTCACCCTGTATCAATAATGGGTAACCATTCATATTCTGTTCAACTTTCTTATTTCACATGTTTTTTATTGCTTTATTTGCATTCTTGTTTGTTCATTTTATATTTTATAACTGAAGTTATTAAATTCAATTCATTACCAATTAACAATACTGTTGCATTATGTCTAATTTTAAAGACTTCCTATGTTTTTAGCTTCTGTAATTAGTTTTTGCATTAGTCACATAAATCTTAGAAATATCCAATGTTTTATGTTTTTTATTAATATAATTTTGAGATGTTTCGTTACTAGTATTTATTGTGGTGATTTTTCTGCTTATTATAAAATTCTTTGATTACATAGTTGGGAGGGCTTTGCCTTATTATGCTTATATTTTAGATGAACGAAGTATAATATTAGGGGTTTCATCCCGGCTTCATTCATAATACATTTCTTGCTATATTTTTATTGTTTAGTTTTATAATTCTTTCGGATCGTTATTCTGATCATTTTCTTTTCAAATACTTTTCTTTTGCAATTATTGGTGAGGTCGTGTACCATTTTGTGAATGCAGAGCATATTATTGGTTTTATTAGTTGCTTATATATTAGTGTCCTTGTTATTGTGCTTAATGCTTCATTATAAAAGAGATATTTTACCATGACATGCCTTTTTGATTGTTTTTCTCCCATGTTTATCAAGCTTCAATTGCTTTGTAATATGAGCTTTGGTTTGTTAATATTTCTGCTTTTGATTACGACATCATATCTTTTTAATCTTACTTCTTTCAATTAGTAAGAGAAAGATTCAACTACTCTCTCATATATTTTATCTAGACATATACTGATCATAGTAATTAAGGAAATGTACAGTGAACTGGATTTAGCGATCAGTTTAGTTTTAGTGCAAGTGGGAGAAAGTGTAGTTCGAATGGAAATGATATTGTGAGTGGCTAGAATAAGTTTTGGGTAGAATAGTTATGAATTCTTTATCCTCTTCGCGAAGTGGCGCAAAGCATTACAGTGGAGTGGTAGTTCTTTTGATTTCAAACAGGTTGTTTTGCTTTTGTAAAATTGAGTTTAGTTCAAATTAATATTGTTTCAAAAAGTAGAACAATGGCTTTCAAAGTTCCAGAAATTACTCTAAACAGCAAACATTTATCCCAATAATAAGACTTGAAACTTGGGGTAGCCCCGAAGGCGAAGTAGCTGAATCAGTAAAGGACGCAATAGACATTGGATATCTGCATATCGATTGTGCCCATGCTTATCAAAATGAACATGAGGTCGGTGAAGGAATTGCTTCGAAAATTAAAGAGAAAGTTATTAAGAGAGACGAAATTTTTGTCACAAGCAAATTATGCAACACATTTCATCGCGCTGGTTTGGTACGTGGTGCTTGCAAAACTACTCTTAAAAAACTTGATCTTAAATACCTAGATCTGTATTTGATCCATTGGCCAATGGGATATAAAGAGGGCAAGGAGGTTTCCCCAAAGATAAAAATGAGAAGGTGCTATTTCCGGATGCTGACTATATTGATACATGGAAAGAAATGGAAAAACTTGTAGATGATGGCCTCTGTAAATCCATTGGAGTTTCGAATTTTAACAAAAGGCAAATTCAGCGTATATTGGATATTTGCCGTATTCCACCAGCAATGAATGAAGTAGTCATCCCTACTTGACTAAAAAAAAATTGATAGATTTCTGCAAATCGAAAAATATACATATCACAGCATACAGCTCACTGGGTTCACCAAATAGGTCATGGGTTAAGCCTGAAGATCCCGTTCTTCTGAAAGTTCCTAAGATATTGGACATTGCCAAAAAATACAACAAAACTGCTGCGCAGATTTCAATCCGCTACCGAATCGAGATTGGCAATTTGTAATTCCGAAGTCTGTGCATAAGGACCGCATTGCATCCAATTTCCAAGTTACCAACATCTTGCCTGAACAAAAGTGATGTTGATACTATAGACAGTCTCAAATAATGGTCGATTTGTGCTTTTGGATGTGCTCACCAATCATCCCCACCATCCTTTTGCAAACGATGAGTTCTAATTAGGGATATTTTTTGAAATACAAGGAGGTTAAGATAGGTTAAAATTTCCTGTATAATCAATAAATAGTTCTAGTGTTTAGTGATAAGTTTTTGAGATATTACGAGTGCCTGTGTTGTTGGTAGGTTGCGGCTGGTATAATTATTGTGTTGTGTCTGTGTTGGTCACAGTAGACAGAGTTAGATCTATGCTTTTGGAGTGTCACAGTGGAAGCAGTTAACATCACGGCTGTGTTATTAGTATAAGTAATGACTGGTAATCATTGTATCTGTGTTAGCATAGATGGCACAAGAACTAGATGTCGCATGCAGTACCAAAAGAGTATGCAAAATTTATATGGCTGGGTGGTCCATTTCGGAATGGACCACAACATTTGAAATGATGTATACGTCGAGTGATTAATATTTTTTCATATCTGAAGTGTTGAGGAAGTCGATCAAATTTATACATAACTGCTATTATAAAAATACTTGCTTTCGACCGGCTCTGAAACAGTGGCGGATCCAGGATTCTGGTGGGGGGGGGCAACTATGAATGGTATATGCTGAAAACTGAACAACAGTTTGAAGACACTCGCCACTACTCGGAAATGTTAAAAGCACAAGATTTATCATTTAAAAGATACGAGTCGAACAGATTAGCAAGTGGCTACCACTCGCAACGAAGAAAGTTGTTCAAGGTTCTTTGCCACTCCGAAAAGTCAAAGGAGATGTTAAATTTTTCATTTTGTTTTGGTTTGTAAATGGTGGAAGTGTAAAACTTCCCAAACATCCATTTTAATTAGTAAAACTAGGGAAATGTATTTTATTCAAATTCACGAATCATCATAAAATATGTATCTTTGTCAAATACAGGAATTAAAATTTTACATTTGTTTAAATAACAGTCAGAGAATAGATGCAATACATACCTTGTACGTATATAACTTCGTCGGCAAGCTAAGAAAGTCTGAGTTTTGTTTTTTATATTATTAAGCCAAGCGCAGGAGATATCCTATGAACTAAGATACAAAGCACAGCATGGCAAGAAGGTGATAAAGAAAGGAATTAGGGAACGTGAGGAGGGTGGCGAAGGTGCTGATGTATGTTACACTTAAACTTTCGCAGATTGCATGTCGGAGAAAAGACAGAAGATTGGAGACTATTCTACGTTCGCACACGACCGAAAGTATTTTGGAGGGTAAAAGGATGTGCGCGGTTTGCAGTGCGAGCTTTACATGGAGGAATCCGGGATCAAACTAGACATTTCATCAGAACATTGATCATGCATGTAGCAATATTGGAGCGAAAGTCAACCAACATTGCGGGTGCTCGTGTAAGTCCATATGACAAGTTTTTGCCACATCGGCAATGAGTTAAGGCTTTCGTTTTGACACTATCTCTGCGACCAGCCCCGGCCAACATATGGAAATTGTATTCCATTCTAGGTCTGATGTAGGTCTTGTAGAGGATCGCCAGAATCGATGGGCTGAAATATTTCTTACACCTTTTCAGAAATCCAAGATATTTCGTTGCTTATTGGCAACAGAAAAGTTGTGATCTGTCCAGGTTAACTTACTGGAATTATTAATGCCAAGAATGCATAAAGACGGTGTATCGTAAGTCAGTGCTCCATCGAAAGAAACGAGAGTGAAAAAATTATGATCGTGTTTTAAAGAGTTGGGACAGCTTTGGAACTTGGATGTATTGAATTCGATGCGATTCGGTTTGCTCCAAGCGAGGATATTATCAAGGTGGTTATTCAAGGATCTAATCAGGCAATCTAGTTTGACAGATAAGATATTTCCGCTGTAGTCCCCAAAGATGTCAAGGAAGTAAGCGAAACCAAGGATACTATTATCGGCAAAACAATGGATGGAATTGAAAGTAAGGCAAAGTAGATCATTAATGAAAATTGAGAAGAGCGATGGAGAGATAGCAGAGCAGTGAGGCACCCCGGCATCTATTGGCTGAGATTGAGATGTAAAGTCATTTAATATAATCCGTATTAAGCGACCAGATAAAACACTTTACATTCATAATAGAGGAGGACGAGAGAGGCAAGTACTTTAAGTTTGACTAAAAGGGCTGAACTCCAGACACTATGATAGGGCAACGATTTTGGACTCACCAAAATTAAGAAGACTACGGCTTCAACGTTCTATAAGAAAAGTCAGAAAAAGAAAAGCCATATTGGCGATCGTTGTGGGTTTGATTAGTTTCTAGATACTTCACTAATTTGGAGTTAATGACAGATTCAAAAACCTTTTAAAGAATCAAAGTGATTGTAATTGGTCGAAATTTTGAGAGATCACTACCCTCTCCTTTCTTGGGAATAGGCTGAACGTGAGGTAGTTTCCAAGCAATTGGAAATTTTCCTATCAAATAAGACAAGTACAATAGTTTTCGCAGAGCTTTAGCCAAGAACGAGGCACAGATTTTATTTAACGGGGGCTTGAAACTATCAGGACTTGCAGCTATGGATACGTTGAACAAAGGAGATGTAAAGTGGGTGGAAAAGGAGAATTTGAAGTGAATCGAACAGTCAAAATATTAGTTTTATTCAGGGAGTCAACAATCACTTCATTGTAAACTAGTGAAGGAATAGAAGAACTGTTGAAGCTGTTCCTGATGGTTTTGACCAGGGACTAGTAACCTTTGCTGCCTTTGCGTTTTGCGAAATTTTTGTATTTGGATAGTGTTTCAGTTCTGATAGGTGACTATTTATCTTTTATTGCTTGGTTATACTTATCGTTAAACCAAATGCGATTTTGGTGTTGTTAAGATCTGCTGTGCAAATACCGAATGTATTCACGCATGCCTAAGACTTAGAATTGTACTAAATTCAAATGTGTATTCATCAACATTCCTTGAAGCAAAACAGGCCGACCAATCAAATTCTCTAGGATACTCATTGAGACTTTCCCAATCTGCAGATTTTTTGCTTTTCATTTATCGTTTGGGCTAAGTATTCTATAAAAACTATGACATTTTACGCAATAATAAAAAAAAATTATTTAAAAATTAATGTCTTACTTTAAATGTATTAACACTCACTAAAACAATACACTATGACTTGTTCGCCGTTGTATAGTTTCGCTGAATATCCCCAATTTTTTTTTAAATGTTTGTTTTTCCACGCCGCGGCGATAATATTCTAAGAAGCCATCTTTACATAGAAGGCTTATAAAAGACCCTTTGGCAGATGGTCTTCAATTAAAACAAACCTTCCATCGCGATAACATGAATAGGCTCTGTCTTTCTTCACACACTCCGAGCAAAGCGACGCTCATGTACAGGTATCTGCGCTTCCTGTTTTATCTATAGGCTCCAACAAGCATGAGCGAAGGCCAAGGTGCTAGCTAGGGCCTGCGTTCCTAAATGTATCATATTGAACGCTTCCAGAAATTGTTACGTTTTTTACAAAAGGTGCAGTAGAATAGATGTGAGTCATTTTGTTAGGAAATACTCAGAAGATCTACTGCAATTTTTTTTTTGGTCTTCAGGGGGGGGGGGGGAGCGCCCCCATAGCTGGATCCGTGCCTGCTCTAAAACATATTATGGTCCATTCTAGAATGCACTACCCATTTCACAATCTGTATACTCTGCTTGGGTACGCCATGCGACATCTAGTTCGTGCGCTATCTATGGTGTTTGTCACGTAAGCGAGACACTTTGAGGGAACACCATTACTGTTGTCCTACGTACATAGCTATAGCTGTAATTGGTAGTAAAGGGATGAACGCTGAATATCTGTGTAATAGTTATTATATTATTCTATCTTCTCTATCTCTCTCATCTCATTCAACCTAATCATAGTTTGCAGACGGCGGCACCATTGATTTTGTGCACTCGTTCGACTCTATAGCTGATTCATGTGAGAATGTTATAGTTGGCAAATGATGTTACATGTTTAGTTCACTAAACAATGACCTTACAACAATACTGGCTTGGGGCAGGAAGAATCGGGTCTTGTTCAATGCTTCAAAACGCAATGTTGTCTGTTATCACTGTTATCACTCAAACGTAGCCTAACTCTCGTTCAACTTATTTCCGTCGATGTAGAAGATAAAGCGAACTCTCTAAACATCTTAGGCATTGAAGTATCCAACAATCTTAGTTGGTCCGATCGCATATTTGGTATTGCCAAAACTCCGATGAAATGCCTGGGCAAATGCAAAGAAATATTTTACTCCATCAGGCTTGGAGCAAATATACAGGTCTTATCAGGCCTAGAGTAGAATATAATTCCATATTTGCACAGGAGCTGGACGCACAGCATTGTTAGCGTTAGACAAAGTTCAAAATCAAAAGAAGGCCTTCCGCCATATTAGCGATTATATATCAATAGCAACTATTGATTCTCTGGAGCTCCGGCGTAATGTCGGATGTTATCTGGCTTTTATCGCTATTTCTGTGGCTTGTAGAGTTCTTTCTATGTGTATACCACACCTTCTTAAGCAGAACAGTACGAATGCAGAACGTTTTACCATCCTCTGTTTTCCCTCGCAGCTATAAGCCGCAAACATTCAAGCGTAATGCACACCTCTCCTCTTTCCTGCCAAAACTGTGCTACGGCATCCCTGTGCTTTAGAAACATCATAAGAAAAAAAATACCTATTAATTTTTCGTTCCGCAATTGATGGATCTTTGTCTTTAGCGATTACGAGTGTGTCGTCTCAACATATGGGAAGTCTAAGAAGAAGTTACAGAGTTTGGGGCCCGTGATTGAGCATTTAGGAACCCTTGCAAAAATATTGACTATATCGGAGATCGGAGAGCTTGTCTGCTATGGATACTGTAAGTGTACCATCATTAAAGAAGCTTTTAGTCCACAATATTATCTTGTGCGACGGGCTGTATACTATTAATTTGTAGAGAATTTCTTCAATTCAGATGCACACATTACCAATACTTCTGTGTTTCTAAGATTCGTAGTAATATTTAGTTGGATTTTTGTGAGCGCGTCCACTGTAGAGTTAAAACCCTCGAGAATACTTCACAAGCCATGAAACAGACTCCCTCCCTACCGCATGCGAGACCCAACAGAGTCCTTACATTCTAAAATATTTGCAGTATTCTTATGTAAATCTGACAAAAGTTTGATTTGAATAGCTCCTCTGCCTTAAACTACTATTCATACAGAAAAATGGTGTTGTGATAATTTTAAGCTTGCTTTCTTATCTTCCGAACCGTAATAAAATTTGCATACCTTTCCTAACAAAATTATTTAAAACAAGTAAAAAAGCTAGAATTGGTCTAAGACCAATTCTTATGATACCCTAGATGAATGCCCGTATTAAATTTCGTATGGTCACCGATCTATTCAAGTTTGATTTTGAAGTTGTTTTTCGCATATATTTCTAGAACGGTTTGTCGTACAGAAAAAATGATCATAACCAATTTTATAGGATTTCGTGTTCTGCAGAAGTTTTTAGTGCAATAAAAATGTCTTGGACTGATCGTTTTCAAAGTATACGTAAAAAACTAAATTTTTATATGGCAACACCAAGAAGGAGTTGCCCGATTTAGTCCATTTTTGACATTTTATTTGCTAATGTAGTAAAAACATCATGTACGAAATTTCAGCTCTCTACGTCGACGCGTTATCAAGCAGTGTCCAAATTATAGCGGAAAACAAAATTTTTATATGGCAACCCCACGAAGGAGTTGCCCGATTTGTCTCATTTTCGAACTTAATTTTACTTTTTTTTTTAAAGTCGGTGCACAAAATTTCAGCTATCTAAGTATACGCATTCTCGAGTTATCGTGCGCACGGACGGACGGACGGACGGACGGACATGCAAAAATCAAAATAACTTTTAATATTATGAATGGGTGTCCAATCCATTTTGCTCTACCATCATTATTTCGAAGTGTTACAAACGGAATGACATACTTAGTATACCCCTATGATTTCATCTAGGGTATAAAAATTAATCTTAACCAAATGACTACGATTTCTCAAACAAAAATTCTCAGCTGAGTAATCATTGTAATGTCGCTGTGCCGTCATGGCATGCCGTGGGCAGATGATTTCGAATGTAGCTGCCTACAGATTCGGACTCCGGCTGCGCATACACACATGCAATTATCACTCACCTGAAAGGTATTGAGCGTTAAATGGTAAGGTTACTTTGTAATCAAAACTATTTTATTATTTTGTTAAGTAAGGTATATAGGAAGTGTAGCCCTTGGGAAGATAAGGAATCAAGCTGTAAATTACTAGAAGACTATTTTCCTATATGGATAGTAGTTTAGGCTCTGTGGCATACATAAAGCCAATGTTTAGCACTTTTCCATAAGTATCAATATAGAACATTTTAGAAAACGGACTCCGAACGCACACATATAGATTTCTGTTTCATGGCTTGGGAAGTATTCTCGAGGGTTTTGGTAGAGTGGGTTTTTTAAAAACCGAATTGATAGTCTGGTATTGACATAAAGTCTTCGAGTTTTTATTTCAAGAATTTTTCTATAATTTTCCCAAGGTTTGAGAGGATAAAAATTGGCCTAAATTCTTCTAGCTGTTGTCTTATTAGTTTTGGGAATGGGTACTAATTTTTCCACTCCTTTGAGAATAGTTGATTTTTCCCTCCTGTGATTCTATTGATTTCCTGGATCGCAAAAGAGATCGATCTGATTTTTTACAATTGTTTATGGAATTTCATAGCCATCATATCCATATAGTGCTTTATACGATTTTAACAGAGTACTTGCGATGTTTATGTGACAAGTAAGCCTTCTGTATTTGTTGTCAGTTGCATTAAATGTTCTCTCTAATACTCTTTTCCGAGTTTTAGAGCTTGTTCTTATATTTCTTATATTTTGATAGGCCATATATCTTTGTTGACTCTGTTTATTGCAGATGTAAGCTTCTCAATGTGGCAGTCGAGGTTTATACTCTTATAAATATTGTAGTATTTGAGTTCTTTATCAAGTTTGCTTTTGAATAGGCTACATTCCATTATATATGAGTATATTTTGAAAAGCTTTTTGAGTATTTACTCAGAATTTTTTAGACTTAATTCTATAAGGATGTCATAGTGGGCTGAGTATGAATTTACTATGTTTTATTGATGTTAATAAAAATTTCAGTAACTGTATTTATTACGAAGAGGTTAATAATAAAGTGTTCTAATGCCTGATAGCCCATCTATATATTTGGTTGCCTATTGTGTTATTTTTTGAGTCGCCCGATGCTCAGTGTCGAGCATTGATTTCTCCACCTAATATAGTGTCATCAAACCTAGCTCTGGTTTACATGAGAAACTAAAACAAGCTCTGAATACCTAGCTTGTTTACGTCTGCATACACAGGAGATTTTTCATTCTATTGCAGACAGTGATTGATATAGCAATTGCAGTACACGGGATGTACTCTTTCGTATTTTAGTTGATTTTTGTTGTAGTTTTTGTATTGCGAATTATGCGTTAAGGTTTACTTTTGTTTCTATAATAAACGCGATATCAGTATTAAATGTTGTATGCGCTCCCAAAATTACACTCGTCTCGAATTTGTTTTAATACCATTAACCTTATTGTTGTATCCATCACAAAACAATTTATATGAAGATTTGAGGAACATTTGTCTGCAGTTTATATTCTGGATATTTGGATGGATCAATGGTATATATACGTATAAGATGCGCTTTGAGGTGCTTCAAAATGCCCTTCATGATAACATCAGTCAACTTGCTGCCCTTGCTGCCTTCAGTCGGTGGAACAAATGCTTACATCGACAAATCATGTAGAGTAACAACTACACACTGCGACGCTTGAAACTGGAATGATAAAGCGCGAATTACAATTACGACTTCGACTTTGCTCAAATGGTAAATACATGTCGCACTCGCAAGATACAATTACAACTTCGACTTCGACTCCGACTGAAATTAAACTTTGCTCATAGTGCAAAGTTGGTGTTCGCTGCGGCCAACTTCAGTTCAATCGCAGATGTCGGGACTTCTGGTTTGTTCAAGGAGTTGAAGCTTTAATTTAATTACAAATTTCACCTCAGCGTCGACTTCGACTTAAAGTCGCAGTCGACAGATCAGCCGTAATTGTATTTCACGCTTAATGATCATATGACTCATAATGACCAATAAAAATACGTTCTGCCTGTGAATTTTAAGTTGCACTTCATTCCTAACTCCAACCTTCATCCTAGCAAGTGCGGCAGCCGTCCGCAGCATACTGAACTGACTGACCTGACCCATCTAAACAGCTAGTAGTTAAAACCGTTACAAATTTATGTTCCCAAAAGTTTTTACCGCCATCTATTATTATCTAGCTGATTTCTTGTGGGATTCCAGCGACCTTTGCGACTGCGTGAGGTGAGCCGAGCGTGAGATGTGTCCGAATGAGCTCAAGTTAGTCATTCAAGCTCTTCCTCCTGACGTGTTTTTTGGAGTATTTCACAAGATAGATGACTTGTATCCAGTGTTGGGAACTTTTCAATCTCGAAAATCCCACATATTGCCCAAATTTTTCCCACATTTCCCACAGTTCGAAAGCTGAAATTACCACCAAAATCCCACCATATACCTATATACTTATTAGTTTAAATTTAAATAAAAAATTATGCATATTTTAATTGTACTACTGTAAAAATGTGCATGAGTGTATAAGTAGAAGATCTCACACCATCCACAAATCGATAAAACTCTTCTAAGAATTTCTAAAACTCGAACAGGAACAGACCAACTCAGAACTTTTAGTATAAAACTCTTCTAGGAAAAGAACAGACCAACCCAGACCTTTTAGTATAAAACTCTTCTAGGAAAATTTTGGTGATGAATTTTCCAACAAATTGTTTTACTGTAAAAATGTGCATGAATGTATAAGAAGAATATCTCGCACCAAACTATCCGTCCACAAATCGATAAAACTCTTCTAAGAATTTCTAAAAATCCAACGGACCAACTCAACATTTTAGTATAAAACTCTTCTAGGAAAATTTTGGTTATGAATTTTCCCACAAATTGTTCTACTGTAAAAATGTTTTCCCTTTTTCCCACAGTGATGATTTAGAGGGTAGAAATTCCCACAAAATGGGATTTTTCCCACAAGTTCCCAACACTGCTTGTATCTTGCACGTAACTTGTTTTGTGATTTCTTGCACTGCGAATGCGTTGCGTCATTTGTTATGGGGGAACACTCTCAGTAGAGTATTGTTTGTTATATGTTGACTGTTAAGTTGTGCGCATGTGGTGTGGTGTAGTTTGAACTTATAAGCCGAAGTGTATAGATTCGAAATTGAAATGGGGTCTATAATTAGTTCTATTAAAGAATCTAATTCTGCAACCCAACGAGAATTATTATCTAGTGAAATAAAAATTGACGCAGAAATGAAATTTGGTGATGACTTTGAAAAATTGTGGCCAGTGACGAAACCTGAATTAACACAATTCGGTGAAAAGCTGTTAGCCCAGTGCAAAGATATTAAAAAACCAAATCCCTTGGATTTAAAATCATTACTAAAAAATTCCGATGAATTTCCTGTTAAGGTATGTATAGTACATATAAACACAATAAATATAAATAATAAACAGAATAAAATTGCTATCGCTCCTAGTTTCCTATAATCACGTGCCGGATATGCACACGACCAGAAGACCGATGTATAGAGAATCAAGCAGCATCTGCATATCCAATAGTACACGAAAGGGTTCTTTGGTTATTCCTACGGTTCTTGGAACATAAGAAACAACATGGTAAGTTCTGCGAAAATATATCTACATAAATTGATAATAATCAAACCAAAGTAGTTTAATGAAACAACAATTTCAATCTCTTATTTGCTGTTATTATAATCTATTGGTAGGCTCTTTAATGTCGTGTCCAGCGTTGTAGGTAGCTTTAAGCAGGGGTATGAAAATGAATGCTTTTTGATATGATTTGAATTGAAGTTCAAATTGCTGTTAATTAAAAACAATTCCGTTTTCCAATAGTATGTAATTATAATTGATATACCTAGGAGATTTAAGCGCAATATGTAAGCATCAGGTGCCCACAAAACCATTTGCAGAAATCGTTTGGCTTAAGAAAAAGAACGGTAAAGGTTGAAACTAAATGGCATCAGCATCAAAATTGTGCTTAATGAAATTATGGCATCGTCAAGACTATTGTGAAATTAAAGTACGCCAAGAATCAGTGAAATCCAAAGATGTAAAAAATGGGAGAATGAAGCTAAATTGAAATTTAGAGGTAGCAAAGGTGGAATTACTTATGTTCTAATCATTTATTGCTTTTACTTAATCTTAGCGTAGGTACAGTTTTTATGTAGCAAAGCAATTAAGAAGTCTGAATTCGTTACTTTCTGTAGTATTAATAAGACATTTTTTCTTGATGACGATAGCCAGAATCAGACCGTAAAGAAAATCATAACTATAGTATTCCGGGGTGTATATTCATACACATACACATACTTAACCTTTCGAATAGTAAGTGAGGTATTTTTGGTTTTTGTTTTTTGCATTTACTGCGTATTACAAATTTTTTAAATATTCGATTTCCGTCAATTTTTCTTGCAACGCTCATCATATTATATTCCTTAAAAATAGTATAAAATTAAGGCTTGGGGCCCCATGGAGATTCAGCGTAGTATTTTAGGTCATGAACTTGTTATAGAACACAATAGAGAAAGCATAATCTAAACATAATGTGGAGGATTGGATAACTACTAGATTATCGTATGTCGTGAAGAATGACCTGACCGTATCAATTATAAGTTAATTGGACATAATTTATTAGATTTGATGATAAAACAACAAGGGAAGTATGAAGCAAGTAAATAAATTAGTAGTCGTAAGGGATGTAGGGTATTCGATAAGTTTGTCAATAAAGGCAAAACGATTTATTCTACATAATCGAAGTAGTAACCGTAGATCAGATTTCACATGATACTTGTACCCTTGATGATTTGGAGACTTTTTGTCTTATCAATATGGGAAAAAATCTAGATAAATAAAATAAAGCGACTTTATATTTGATATTCTTCCAGGTACAACAATTGAAAAGGAGATGTATGCTGAGATGGGCCTTCCAGAATTGGTTCAACGAATTTTATTAAAACGATGTGCAGCCTTTGTGGGAGCTTCTGATTACTACCTTTTACAAAGTGGAGAAGAAGGAGTAGGAGGTTTTGAAAAAATTGGGACAAATTCGGAAACTCCCCCACTTGTTCTTTCAAATTGTTTGAGCTATGATGAAATGAAGGTTTTGTTTTGATAAATTGTTAATATAAAAAATAAATAAATGAAAACACCTTGATTTCAGCTCTCAGCCTTACTATCCATATCGTCCTACTCAGATTTTCTAAACGATGGAAATCGAAGAAACGCAGGAGAGATAGAATCTGATAGAAGTCGAATTGAAACGCCTGGTATAATAATTGGTCTCATAGGACCCAGATTACATCGGAGGGATGTCATGGAATTCCAAGATCTAGTTATAACTAAAACTCAAAATTTGCCTGAAAATGGATATGGGATCAATAAGCCTATGGGAGCTAGTCCCGAGATAGATAGAAAATTTGACTATCGTCAGATGTGGAATGGTTTTTATGATGAAAATGGAATTTTATATGAAGAGGCTGTAAAAGGTGGACATAGATATTACAAATGCATGAACAAGGAAGACTACACTGATAATTTAGTAATGAAAAAAAGTTACACAATCTCTGGACACAGATTTGATACATGTATGAAAAAGGAAGACTACATTGATAATTTAATAATGAAAAAACGGTACACAATCTCTTTTGACACGCTTCTTCTGGAAAGTGAAGCTAGAGCTGCATCAAGTGGCAAGAAAGCCTATGTTCATGTTGTTGGTATTGGTTTAGGTGCCTGGTTAGCATCATTACAACAAGAAGAAATCTTCCTTGAAACATTCTCGCAAAGATTAAAGGCTCTTCTACCACAATTAAATCACATATCCTTTGTGCATTTCTCATGGTTTCATCGTACAGATTGTGGAGGTTTAAGGAATCTAAGCCTTCTTGAGAGTGACAGTCACCCTGATGGTGGGATTCGAGTTTTTATTTCTAACAGGAATCCGGCAGCTAAGTTGGTAAGTTACTGGTTGTTAATGTTATTCTCTATATGAAACGTTAAGAAATCGTTTAATTCGTATATATCCATTTGTCTAACAATTGACATGCTGTTTCCACCTGATTCCGGTTATGGCGTTACACTACACTTCAATTTATGAGCAATCACTTGTCTACTCTGAAATCATTGTTCTTCTCAACGCTTTCGCTCGGTATCCGAATTTTATAAGAATGACGGGGTTGCCACTAATTCCTCTATACCTACAAATGTCTCTGTGGTTAGCCATAAAGTTTATCTAGCAAGTCAAATAATTAGAATACAAACTTAGTAGATATAAATAAGCAAGAACTAATCGAATTGCAAGGCCCAATCTATATCGAGAGCTACACGCTACGAGCTGTAAGCTTCATGGTATAAATTTTAGTTTGCACATAGAGAGCTTAAAGTTACATGGTGTAGCTAGCTACATGGACTACCTACGTTCATCTACATAACTTCGTTATTTTCTGGATGCAATCGTAGAAAATCATGCTGGTTGTGGCCTGGAGATACTTACATGTGGAAATATATTCATCTCGTCAGTAATGTAATTTTTGAAAATATTTTTAAAACAAGCGTATCTATGTTAAGTGCATTTATCATGCATTTTATATAAGATTTGAAAATTGTATGGTGTTACAATTACTCCAATTATCTTTTCTGTTACAGGAAGGGCCACAGTTTGAGAATACTTTGTTGATAGTTTCCTTCCCTTGGGATAGCAATTCATTGCCTGGGAATGAATTCTGGACGGTAACAAGATTCCTTACTACGTCAAAATTTATATAACACTATTTTTTCCTTAAAGGGTTCATTAACATCAACCGGAGATTCTGCTGCTGCCTGCAGTACGTTAATAACAGAATTGCACAACGGACACATCAATAGGACAATGGTCTCCGGAGATAATCTTCACGTAGCTTCCCCTGACTTTGGTGTGCTACACATTGCTGAATATGCCAATCGAAAGTTAAGCGCCAACTAAATATTTTTTTTTATTTCCTATGAAAATCGTTTTACAAATTTCTTTTGTGTAATAAATATTCCGCCCGATTACAGCGTGTCCTTTTTTTTCTTTAAGTCCTCAGGATTCTTAGTATTGCAAGTTTTCCGTTTAATTTTTGTCCCCTTAGAAGATTGGGAAATTCTCTCGAATTTAGTAGTAGTAGTAGGAACGATTGAATTCGGAATACTGGAAAGAGTGAGTGTAGGATTTTGTGGAAGATATATCGGAAAATGTTGCAAGTGAAATGCTGAATCACTGGGTGCTGTTTGGATTCGTATTGGTTGCAGGATTAAATTACTTCTAGAACTAATCGGATGTGGCGTGTGTAATTTAGGTTCAACGTTAGGTTCTTTTATCTCATCCAGTTCCTCTTGCTTGATCTTTTGCTGCCCTGAATGTGGTGCTATCATAAGCAAACTGCTGTTGTTGTCCCTTCTTGCAATATTTTCAAATTTTTCAATTTGGACCGGCCTCTCACTTTTAATAGACAAATTTGTGGATGTCATTCCATTTGTCACACTTTTATCGTTATTATTTGGTTCATTATCTTCCTCAATCTTTAGCTCTTGTTCAGTTTGCCACTCCAAGACACTGCTAAGAAGTTTTATGTATCTTATTGCCATCCTTAGAATTTCGTTCTTGGATAATTTCTTGTCTGGTGGATGCGTTGGAACAAGTTTTCGTAGTTCTGCAAATGCTCCAGAAACATTTTGTTGCCGCCATCTCTCACGAGTATTTGTGAATATTTTCCTGACAATTTGGCCATTACGGGGAACTCCAGAAAGATTAACTGGCGAAGTTGCTACGACCATACTTCTAGGTGAAAGTCTTGAAGCTGTAAAGATAAACGTTAGTTTGCCATTAAGTTTTCAAAATGTGTTTATATTTATATGTCGTGTATGAGGCATACCTTCATTTTGATTTGTAAGTGGTGTACGGAAATCCTCATCATCACTGTCATTTAGTGAGAAGTCTGAAAGTTCTTCATCTGATATCGAATCAGTGTTGTGATAGCCATTACTACTAAAACCATTTACCATGCCATTTCCAAAAGGGATCGGTGTTAATCTAACCATACGACGATTAGAGAAATCAGGGTTGCTTGATGATGATGATGTTGAACTGCGACCATCATTTTCTGGCCACTCCATTGCTGATTTGATTACTTATTCCTGAAAGAAATTAGTATGCTAAATCTTTACTTTGAATATTACAAGCGTATTTATAGAAATTTTAATGATAAACTGAAACGTGTCACTTCGGAGTTAGAATTGTTTTTAATTTTAAGCAATGTTTTCGTTTCGTTTCGATCTATACAAAAATTTCTTATTATGTATGTGTATAATTAATATATTTAAAATACAAAATAGTTGTAAACAGTAAGTTCTATCATAAAGTCAGTAAATAAACAAGAGACTCCAACGCTAAAACGATTTTTTTCATTATATATCTAGGGAGAAATTTTTTAATTTAATACAAAAACCTTCTTCCGTATTATTGTTCGATATCGATCTCTGTTTGCTTCGAAAATTTTGTTTTAGGAACACGAAATCGTCTCGATTATAAGTATTCGATGCAATTTTATCGTCATGAGTAAAAGGTAAAAGTAACCCAATTGAAAAAACAAAAATTTGTGAAGTTTACATTTTATTGTATTACGATCGAGTTCTCGAATATAAAAACGTCGAATAGAATAGTGAAATTTGTCGGGGTCGAGAAATCGAATCCAGAACCTTCGAGAAATACTTCCCAAACCAGGAAAGTATTTTCAAGCTGATGTAAATTTTTAAATCTGTTGGTACTGAGATATAAAAATAGCTCGTTTTCTGGTTCATTGAAAGGCTCGAAGTGCCAAACGAACATAACAATTCCCTTTGCATCTCTGCTTCTTTGCATAAGTTGGGCTGCTTCATTCACGTACACGAACTATTCACATTTATACGTTTTAATAGTGTAGTAAAATATCATTTTAACATTTATTAGAATCTTATTATCTGAACATTAGGTATTAAATGTAAAATTTTGAGGGAAGATTATTTAATGAGCTTAATTTAAAAATGCACGATTTGAATCTAGTTGGGGAAACTGTCCTAAAATGATATACAAGGATAAAATGACACAGTAACCTTTTTCCCATTTTGAATTAAGTGCAATATTTTGGAGCACACCACTCAGTACAGATCTAACAAAGAATAAAACTGAGAAAGTTCCAATCAGTTTGGGCAGTTTCTGCGAAAGCAACACTTCAAATTGTGTATCAGTAACAAAGAAAAATCAAAAGTGAAAGTGCAAAATTTTGTTTTTAGAAGAAATCAAAGGGATTTATGAAAAAACATGTTATTAATAATAATAATAACGTTTGCTATTGTAGTAAAAATATAAGAATGGAACGCTATGTGTGTGCGTATTGGTTTTCGTTATTTGATTTTTGTTAGTCTTCTTTTATTGCAACAAATTTTCAACAAGCAACAAGATTCAAGGGTCAAATGACATACTTGAGGATATATGTATTTCATTTTTGTGCAGTTTTGGCATTTTAGTGCTACTAAAATTTACGGCTGAGAGAGGATTTCAACCCAAACGATGATTCCGATGAACCTAGTGAGGATTTCTACCCAAACGATGATGATTCGATGATGATGATGTTTATACCAGATCTAAACCAGGCAAACGATGGATACAGTGCAGTCTGTGTTATAAATGGGCACATAATACAGGGTGTTTCCCACTAGGAGGTCAATAGAGCGGGAGGAGTTTTAGGGAATCACAAAACACCCTGTATCTTAAAAACTACACTGTGTACGGTCACAGTTAAAAGCCCCACATATTAAAGAGGAGAGTCTACAGTTTACACTTTTTATAAAAAAAAGTTTTGTTAACGACCTTGTTGCAAAAATAATAGAGGTTAAATTAAAAAAAAAAAAAGGTAAGAAAGTATGAAATTTTTAGTTTAGACAACCATAATTTTTGATGGGAGAAGGGTTGGGGTTGTCATTGGAAAGGCCATGAAGTTCTGCATACAATGAGCTCTTAACTGTGACCGTACTCCATGTAGTTTTTAAGATACAGGGTGTTTTGTGAAAAACTAGCTTTTTTTCTTAATCACCCTGTAACTTCTAAACGGTTGATATTCCCCCCCTGCCTTACAATTTTTGGTTCGTCTAGGTGAGTACTATCACCTCTTGCTCTATTGATCTCCAAGTGGGAAACACCCTGTATATGTGCGGGATTGTAATAGCACGAAGAAGTTCATTTGTAATGTGTGCAAACACTTATTAAAAATGAAATGCACTATGTTATTTTACCAACATATAGTTCAAAGTAATACTTTAAAAGTGCCTTATTTCACGTCCATTTCCAATTAATATATGTATTATATATAATTAATTTGTTTATATTTAGAAAATTTTTACTGTTTGTTATAGTTCTAGAATATAAATGGATTTTAGTTTACAATATGTCATTTTAGGACAACTTCCCCTACCTCGGGTCCTGTATCTTTGATACACCGGTTACTACGCCTCCGATATAAAATAAAGTTCCTTTCAGATTTTGCAATTACTAGTAGGTACGAATACATTATGTATTTTCCATCTTCAAAAGAAAAACCACGTGTAGCACTAACATTATACTTGTAATTAAAATCTAAATAATTACACCTTCAAACAAAATTCCACCCTTATCCATTGAGCTATAAGATAACTTGACGAATATTTAGGTGAGCATTTAAGAAAATTTTTGTATTTAAACACAAAAGAAAAAAACACTAAAATCTAAAGAAATGTTCTTGGTAATTTTAAATGAATCCGATGCCAAATACACTGGTTGTGAAAAATATCATTCTGGCAAAATTACAGTCATAAGATCTTACCTATATGACCGAAAAATAAAACCAATGACCACAATTTTGGTAGGCTAACAGGTCCAGCGTTCAAATTAGGGAAGAATGCAGATACCAATAGAGGTGAAGCTCTTTAGCCTCAACAGATCTAAAAAAAAAAAAAAATGTAACACTGAAGTTGGGGCAAGATCAATATCCTTGTACCTTGCCACGCTATGTAGAAGACTGAATTAATGAAGAAGAAATTTTTGGACTGTTATTGACCAGCAATAGTTCAAACAAATAAAGAAAAATTGTTAAGTAAAATACTAAAAAAAATTTATTCTCTTCTAAACATAGTATAAAGATTAACAAAGTAATTAGCGCAATTTTTATGGTTTCGCACAACAAAAAGAAAACACTGAACCCTTATAAGATCGCTCGTGCGTCCGTCTGTCACATATGTTTTTATCGAAAACGGTGTGACGTTCGAATTTGAAATTTGGCAGAGACACGCTTTGCACACAGTCCAAGATGTTAGAATTTAATTTTTAATGTGGGTGGGTTGTTCCCTTAAAAGGTTTTTTCTTTTGTATTGTATTGTTTGAAAGGGCTACTTTCAAGATTTAAAAAAAGGAAAAAAATCAAAATTTTTCGTGAATTGGTTATAAAGATGCATCCCAAAAGAAAATTTTTTCATCAGTCTCATAGGTGCTGGAAAAAAATGTATCTTGTGTTAAGACAACTCTTATAAAATTACTCTTGGGTCGGTCTGTTTGAATATTCTTCATTTATCATAGGCAAATTTGAATTTGATTTAAATATACCTGAATTCGGTTGATTGATAAAGTTTTGGTACGAAAACCTAATTGCGCGAGCTTAACTCGCTCTTGACCGATTTTTATTATTTGTTGGGTTCGTCATTTAGCGAGAATTTTTTACAAGCGAATTCGTTTTGAGTTTTATTGCATTATATATTATATTATTGTATATTGACTGAACGACATAGTGAATTCTACAGTTTTAAGTTACAAAAGGAACACCTAATTGAAAACTTTTGTTTCTTCCGCTTCTTAAGTTTAATTTGAGAAAAGGTTTAATTAGAATTATGCTCTTTGCACTTTGGTGAGAACGATTAAAATTGAATAGAATAAAATGCATACCTGAATTTTCTGAGAAATGCGAAATTTTTGGCTTTTCGGGAAAAAAAATCTTCCGAAGCCCCTAAAATTTCGTATTTGTTAGAATATTCAGAATAATTTCATGTTTTTTAACAATGAAAACTAATTGCTGAGACATTGATGTTCTATGTTTTTTATTACCTGGATGCAATAAATTAATTATAAACTGAGTTATATAGTGAAAATTGGTTATAGTGATAGGTGAAATTGCATATCAGATCCACATTCGGAATTAAAAGTTTCAGTTGAATTACATTTAACTGATTAAAATGGCAGATTTTAATGATATCAGTTTTAGGGAGCAATAAATTCAAATTCGTGAAAATTTTCACAATAGAAAATAGGTAAAATCTGTGAATTCTGTTAATTCGGAAAATTTCGCAGTGATAGTTTTACTTTAAAGAGGATCTTTGTGTACTACACAACTGCCCATTTGTGTTAACTTATCAGTGAACAAGTAAAAAAGCTGGAATTGGTCTAAGACCAATTCTTATGATACCCTCTAGATGAATTTTCGTATGTAATTTCGTATAGTCACCCACCTGTAGAAGTTTGATTTTTGAAGTGGGGTTTCTCTTATATTTCTATAACGGTTCGTCGGACAGAAAAACTGTTTATAACTAATTTTATAGCATTTCATATTCTGAAGAGCTTTCCAGTACATTAAAACAGTCTAGGATTTATCGTTCTCACAATATGCGTAAAAAGCCCCAAATTTTCATATGTAAACACCAAGAAGGTGTTGCCCGATTTAGTACCAAATTTCAGCTCTCTAAGTAGACGCGCTGGCAGGCAGTGTCCAAATATATAGTGAAAAACGAAATTTTTGTATGGCAATCCGACGAAAGAGTTGCCCGATTCGGCCCGTTATAGAACATAACTTTACTTTTTTATTAAAAAGCCTGTGTGCTAAATGTCAGCCCTCTAAGTGAACGCGTTCTCGAGTTATCGTGCAGAGAGACAGACGGATGGACGGTCAGACGGACGGACAGGCGGACATGCAAAAATCAAAATAACTTTTAATATTGTGCGTGGGAGTCCAATCCATTTTGCTCTACCATCATTATTTCTAAGTGTTACAAACGGAATGACAAACTTAGTATACCATAGATTTCATCTAGGATATAGAAATGAAGAAAAAGAAAGAAGAAAAAGAAAAATTTTCATAATTGAGGACAAATCCGTAATTATATTACGAAGATGATAATGAGTGAGTCTATTTGATAACTAAGGAACTCGATGTAAGTATTGCATTCCACGATATTTGCCATTTTTAAAATATAGGGAAACGTTCAGAAATGTTCTGGGGAGTAAAACTTAAAATATAGACTTCAACTTTCGACTTGATCAAGCAAATTTACGAGAAAGTTGGTAAAAAATGACTTGCGTATTCACCGGATGGGATTCAAAACTTTCGAGTCATAAAATCTTCGTTGGCAAGTGGTAAGAGAAGATGGAGGATACATCAATTATGGAAAATTAAATATGATTGGGTTTAAAAAGTTTGGCCTACTCTTCCTGAAAAATATGATCAAATCATAAAATTTATGAGACAGGACTTTTTGTCCTAAACGAAATCTAAATTCAAATAAGAGGGATGCGAAGAGGTAAAATGTTTAAAGATAAGGAGAATTACGGTTTTAGTCCGAGAAAATACATATCACTCGAACGAAAAGTTGAGACCTTTGGTAATATCAAAGTCCAAAGATCTTTCCGTTGACTTTGAAAACGTGGATCATTTCAGACATTGCTACATCTTAAAAAAAAATTATTGCTCATAGGTGTACTGCTCATACAACACTGGAAAATTGATAAGCCATAAAATTTTGCTTCCTTCCTTCCTGCATGCCTCCCAATACAACTTTGCATTTACAGCCAATAGACTAAAGTACATCATAAGATCCTTGAAAGAATATTATCGTGAGTTTCAAATTTTTTATATTATCTAAAATCACGAGAGTTTTGTTGACATCAGTTCATTGAATTCAATCTTTTTTTTTTCTATGATTGGAATACGGTATAACAGAAAGCATGATTTCTAATGATACTACTAATACCATGCCTGGTTTTAAGTCAGAATCTGGAAGTGACTTTAGCTAAGAAGATACTATTTCCGGTATTAGCTGAGCAACTGACGTTGATACAACATTTTAAGAAAATATGTATGTAGGTAATTGGGATGATTACATTATGTCAATATAATCATTACGGCTGACTAGTGGTCTTTGCATAGAGGGAAGAAGATTCAGTTCAAGATTGCGATTTCATACTAAGGTATAGGGGATTTAAGTTATATAGGTAATGAATTAACATCCCGAAATGAAGCTTATAAATATGTTTACATTTTCAAAACATAAAAGAAGAAGCTAATTAAGAATAGTAGTTAATTCTGAATAAGGTAGTATTGGTCAGTAACGCACCTAAGATTTGGCTATGTGTCCCAAGTCCAAAGCAGTCGAAAAAGAAGATCTCTAAAGTCGCGTCCTGCGCCCATCTGAACACTTAAGAACTGCTATTGTATATTTAAACGTTTTATTTTATTTTATCGGACTTTGTAATAATATACAGATTACATTTTATACATAATTTGTAAATTATGTTAAAAAAACTGACCTTCTGGGGGAGACCGGTCCCGTTGTCCACCCCTCGGTGTGCTTCTGATATTGGTTCAATGACAATTAATATGTATCATGAAAAAATAATCCTGGCATAGTTTATTTCATATGTAATTCATAAAATAAATAAATTATACTTTGAAAGCAGTTTACCTATTTTTCTTAAAAATAAGAAATATAGTACTCTCACCTTAACAATAAATAATTTGTGCTATTGTGATTTTAATCCTTTTGAAGAAGATAGTTTAACTAATCTTTAAGATGTATAGTGTACCACTTAAGTTAAATTTTAATTCACTTTTATTCAAAATTCTCTATAGGTATAGTAATTAATATAAACACTAAACAGCTATTTTCGGCACATTTCTTTATAACAATTCACAA
This sequence comes from Dioctria rufipes, assembly GCA_963924295.1. Classification (NCBI taxonomy): domain Eukaryota; kingdom Metazoa; phylum Arthropoda; class Insecta; order Diptera; family Asilidae; genus Dioctria; species Dioctria rufipes. Next base: position 362,490,394 of record OZ002740.1, read on the forward strand.
ATAGAATTTACACAATATCCGAATCTAAGTCACCACACGGTGGTTTAATTGCAAGCATACCTATAAGAATAAAACTGATTAAGTCGAGCCGGAGTAAACAACTTGCGCTAACGATGATTTTATTATGCAATCAAATCAACCTACGTACATACATTCATAGATGTCGATTGTCGATAAGAAAATTTCTTTTGGCTTTTAAATAGTTACTTTGTCATCTAAGTGCTATATTCTGTGATAAAAATATTTCGCACTTGATAAATTCTAGCGAAAATATACACATGTTTCTCTTAAAACACAGGAAAAAGTCTCACAGTCGCAGCTTATCGGAATACCGTTTTTTTTTAGAAGAGATTTTTTTCTCCAAAAAATCGTCAATCTGCTTATGATATCACTTCGACTTTATCCGCAAACGACTCGGACTTAAGTAAACACGATGATGGCAAAATAAATGTTTGATGGAAATTCGTGCTTTGCACTAGGTACTGGATATGTTTTATGAATGTCCTTGGTTCCTGCTCATCTATTGATTTTAGGATTAGACCCGCCTTTAAAAGAGGCGGTGCTTTTTGCAGAAGGGTAAAAACATCCCCTTTTAGGTGCTTTTGTTTTTGTAATAGAACCAACACACACAATTTCAACAGGATAAAATTCTTGAAGCGCCTGTATCGTTGGTTGCTCTATTTGTGGTTCAATTAATTTAAGATTAGGACACTTCAGCCGCATCCTTTACCCTTGAAAATGGCGGTAATAAATTGATAAAAAGACGTCGCTGGTAATATTTTTTGAATTTTATTCATGAGTCTTGTGTTAGACACGTGCCTATAAGTCAAATTTAATCCGCTTTTTGTAAACAAAACTTTCGTTTTTGTTCGATGAATTATGTGATGATGCTAACTTGTATATATGTAAGTACTCAAGCATTGCTACTCATTCTGCAAATGCAAACATTCAATGATTCAATTCCATTAAGCATTTAAATTATACATACTTTTCATCGGGTAAATTTAAGATGGAATAGCAGAATTTTTGAAAACTTCTATTTTTAACGATTCTAAATTAAATTATAAATACAAGAGAAAAAAACAAACGCAACGTCTGGTTTTTGAAGCCGCGAAAGTGTTCCAGTTTCGTATAAGACAAGATAAAAATAGATAAAATTGGTGAAGGTAACAATTCCTTGTGCGCTTTCATTATTACTGGCAGAGAGAAAGACCCCTCCAAAATAATGAAATTTTATATAGAAGAGTTTTATGATTTTATGCATATTTTGGGATACCTATATTTCCAACCATTTCAAACATTTTCTATCTTCTTTTTTTTAAAGAAAGACTACTTAACATTTTTAATTTGATATAGGTACTTTAACCCAGGAATTTTCTATAGAATTTAAGTAAGTAGAATTGTTGGGCCAAGGAAGAATATTAATATTTTCACTAGTAAGGAAGGTTTCAATTGATATTTCAGTATCGCAGAGAGCTGATATAGAAAATATAAATGGAAACAAAACCTTGGGTAGGATATACTATTTGTTTTGGTTCTCCTACCCCATCGTTTCTTTTACGAAATGTATGGGACCGGGAACATTTCACTGCTTTTACTAACAAATCGTCTTTATATCTTCTCCCACTGACATATAATAATTCTTATAGTCAACAAGTAAAAAAGCTAGAATTGGTCTAACAATAAGACCAATTCTTATGATACCCTAGCCTAGATGAATGCCCGTATGAAATTTCGTTTCCTGTGCAAGTTTGATTTTTGAAGTGGTTTTTCGCATATAATTCTAGAACGGTTTGTCGGACAGAAAATCGATTATTACAAATTTTATAGGACTACGTATTCTGAAGATGTTTTTAGTACAACAAAATGTCTTGGACTGATCGTATTCACAGAATACGTAAAAAACCTAAATTTTTATATGGAAACACCAAGAAGGAGTTGCTCGATTTAGTCTATTATTGAAATTTTATTTGCTAATACAATGAAAACACCATGTACCAAATTTCAGCTCTCTATATCGATGCGTTCTCAGGCAGTGTACAAATATATATTGTGGAAAGCGAAAGTTTTGTATGGCAACCCCACGAAGAAGCTACCCTATTTGTCTCATTTTCGAACTTAATTTTACTTTTTTTTTTTAAGTCCGTCTACAAAATTTCAGCTCTCTAAGTATACGCGTTCTCGAGTCATCGTGCGCATAGACGGACGGACGGACATGCAAAAATCAAAATAACTTTTAATATTAACGGAATGACAAACTTAGTACACCCTATAGATTTCATCTAGGGTATAAAAATGCCACACATTTTGGTTAAAATCTATTTGTCTCTTTTAAGCTTAAAATGTACACTTATCTGTAACCAATTTTGGAAACAATATGGCTGTATTAAATTTATTGTTTACATACATCTCATACAAGCTCAATTAAATTTTACAACAAATCTGCAGAGAAGCACATTTTTCAGTAATATTAAAAATTAATTTGTGTGTTAATTAAAACAAGTTTAACTTCCTAAATAATTTTAATTTAATCCAATACTATTTTATAAAATGTTTAGTGTTTCCAATTGACAAATAATAATTACGTCATACCCCGGTTTACGTTGTTAAATGGTTCCAGAAAAATGCGACGTTAACCGAAACAACGTTATACGGGACAATTAAATATCCTGTTAGAAAAAGTACTGCTAATATACCAATTTACATAATTAAGAAATATTAGATCATTTATTAGAGATTTAAAATTCTTTATTAGAATAAAATGATTTTATAATAAAATCAATTTTTTGTTTAATTAAATATAAAAATACAAAAAAAAAAATAGTATGTACTAGTAGGTATGTACATTCAAACCTTAAAAAATTATTAAATTCATTTGAAGAAACACTTGATTACTATTATTATAGGGAAAATATATAAGAATATAAAATTCAAAAACTAAAATTTTTTATTAAATTAATTAAAAGTAATAAAAAAACATTTATTGAGCTTACATGCCCTCTTCAGACGATTCGCATGAATAACTAAAAATAGTTATTGCGGATGACCCACGGCTAGTCGTTGGTTCAACGTTCCTCGGCGCGTTATTAAAATATTGATGCAATGTAACCTGTACTGAAGGCTTCTTTTTGTTATCGTACTTATAGAGAGATCTTACCGCACTATCAATTTCTCTGTTTACTTTGGAGCATCGTTCTAATATTGGATCACACCTTTCAAATATATCTTTAGCTTTCTCAAGATATGTTAATGCATCCTTAAGTTCCTCCATTTTAAAAATTTTAGCCTCAGCTCCATCCGTATCATCTTCTTTATCCTTCAAATTGCTTTTGTCCAATTCAATTAGTTCTTCATTTGTTAATTCAGTATTATGAGATTTAACTAGCTCCACAATATCATTTTGATCCAAATCGTTAAAACCCAGACGTCTTTCCAGTGACACAATTTCCTGCTGAATATCAGCAGTAGTTTCTACAAAGCTTCTGAAATCATCAGCGCATTCTGGCCATAGATTTTTCCAAGAACCGTGCATGGAATTTAGCGAAACTGCATTCCATGCTTGTTCAATTAAATTGATTGCTTTTAATATATTAAACTTTCCAAAACTGTTTGAGATTCATGCCAGTGTCACCGTCAGTGGCATTTAGAGCTTGGGAAAATGAAAACTTGATAATAATGCTTAAAATTAGCAATTGCACATTGATCCATAGGCTGTAATATTGATGTTGTATTCGGGGGCAAAAATACAACTTTAACCATACCTTCAGACAGTTCATCTAAGTCTTTTGGATGGCCAGGAGCACTATCTAGTATCAGTAATATTTTATTCGCCAGATTGTTATTGGTACAAAACGCTTTGACTGTAGGACAAAAATATTCAACAAACTATTCATGGAAAATTGATTTAGTAACCCAAGCCTTCTTATTTGCCTTCCAAAATACTGGTAATCTGTTCTTAATACACCCTTTCAGAGCCCTAGGATTTAGGGAGTAATAAACCAGCATTGGTTTAAGCTTAAAATCACCTGTGGCATTACCTCCAAGCAGTAAAGTAAGCCTATCTTTTGCAGGCTTATGTCCAGAAATTACCTTTTCAACTTGCGCAATAAAGGACCTAGTTGGCATTTTTTTCCAGAATAGTCCAGTTTCATCAACATTAAATACTTGTTGGGGACTGAAACCACCTGTCTCGACTATCTCTTTAAATCTGTTCAGATACTCGAATGCAGCTTCTTTGTCAGCACTAGCTGCTTCTCCTAACAATTTAACATTGTGAATACCAGATCTTTTTTTGAATCTATCAAACCAACCACGGCTTGAACTGAAGGTTTGTCCTTCGCAAGTGTCCCCCATTATTTTTTTTAAATCATCGTAAATATGAAGAGCCTTTTCTTGAATTAACATTTGACTTAAAGGCATGTTACGTTGAGTCTGATCTTCAATCCATATCAACAAAAGTTTTTCCATTTTTACCATGATAGTGCTTCTAGATTTTATCGATTTTGATTCAATGCGTACTGCATCTATGACATATTTTTTGTATTTGTCCTTATCTTTAATAATGGTTCTTATAGATGTTGGTGGAATACCGTTTGATGACATCTAGTTTAACCTTTAAAGTTAAATGATTTCTTTTCATTTTCTTCGCACTAGCAACATTATTGTTGGGCATGATATATACTGTCAATAAAATATGAAACTGAGTAGTGGTGACTACTTACATACATATATAAAATATACTTACGTGAATAGTTACAGTAAAATATATATAAATTAAACAAAATATGTCCAACTAAATACGAAAAGAGGACACAAAACACAACTAGCTAAATTATTCTTGCACAAACAATAATTAAAACAAACTTCAGCAATTGGAAACAAATGAAAATTAATGTACAAAAATAAATTTTCAAATACCACCGCCTGCTTAGCATTAGTATAGAAAAAACGGTTTTAAAAAAAAAAACGTTACATCGAAGCAACAGGACGTTACAGTGGGGTATGGTTATAATAGCTGTCCGACGTTGCAGCGAAACAACGTTGTTCGGGGCAACGTTAACCGGGGTATGACAATTATAAATCGGTGTGCAATTGTACGAAATAAAGGGTTTTCACAGCCTGTTTAATATTTGTGCCATTTTTGAAGTAAGAACGCTCAGTCCATTCGATTATAGGTCAGAGATCTTCTCCCGATTTTCTATGGATTTGAAACATTTTTTTTATTTCTAAATTGGTCATATGAATTCGTATGAATCTGTCTGCAGATGGCCATGCAACTATTACTCAGCTGAGAATTTTTGAGCGTAAAATGATAAGATTCATTTTCAATTAAAACTATTTTTTTTATTTTAATATACCTTCAGAAAGTGTAGCCTTTGGGAAGCAAGATAAGGATCCAAGTTTAAAATTTTTGGAAGACTATTTTTCTGTGTGATTATGATCACGCTTAGAACATAAGTGTAATAAGTGTAGTAGCAAGATAAAGAAAGCAACAAAGCTACCGCAATTTTACAAGAATGTACAAGAATAGACGGAAAATATTGTACCTTTTATAATATACTACAGATCGTGATACGTCCCGAGTAGCCAGATATGACATATAAGCAACAAAACAACGACAAATTTTTGTCATTTTTGTCGACAAAATTATGTCACAAATATGATTTGAAACTGTGGTCAGCGTTGACGCCAATTGTCACATAATATATAGGGAGAAATAAAAGCAATTGAAACTGAAATTATAAGAGGAATTATTAATATCAATTTACCTATATTTTTGCCAAAGAAATTTTTTTTCTTTTGAATGCTGATTGTCCATTTCCAAGGACGGCGGCGTTACTTTTCCCTCCGATTAATTTTTCATCAATCGCACGTTATTCTAGCAAAATATTAGTCATACAACGGAATTTTGTCACATTTTGTTCACAGTTTCTTGTGAAATTTTTCTCAAAAAAAAAAAAAAAAACAAAAAAATAGTATAGCAGCACAATATAAATGTCAAACTATTGTGTGACTTTTCGTTTTCATAATAATTTCCTCTTTTTTGTGACAAATTTTCGACATTATTCTGTGATGACATTACATGGCTACCCGGGATTGTACGAGAAGTAAAATCTCCACATCTGAAGTACTATATCTATAGATTTGGATTTTTGCATTTGTTGTCTTTTTCATTTTTTTCCTTGCGTGAGATCACAGATATCTTAAATTATTTTTAACAATGAAGCAGAGAAAATTTCAGTAATGCAATCGCATATTACAAATTCATTGCAAGACCTAGAGACAGGGATATACGACATTGTTGAAGAATTGAAACCATTTATCTATGATATTGAGCTGAAAATAATAAATTAAAAAATTTCAGTTGCGAATTGGTTTCATTTAAAGTGCACAAATTTTAGTTCTTATGAAGAAACAGCTTCATCTGTTTTTTATTGTAACGGCTGTGGAATATTTATAAATTTCTAATCTATGACCAAATTGCTACGTTAAGTAAAATAACTGAGTTCCTTTTTTTTCTTCTTTCAACAAAATAACTGTGATTTTTATGTTCCTTATTTAATTAAGTATGGACATAAACAACTTTTGGAGAATCGTATCACAGAAAAGGGCAAGTGACATCTATAAAATATCGACAGGTTCGGAGAATCGATGTTTACGGAATATGCGGAAAGATTCTAGGACAATTTGTAGAGTATAAATACGGCGCTTCTCACCGCCAGGATTCGACAGACATTGAAGTGAACGTAGTAAAATATATTTGGGCTGCTATAATGGGAAGTACGGTACTAGCGATAATTAAAGTAGAGTCGTTTGTGATTGTTTGTGAACTTGTACAAGTAAACAGTATAGTTAGCCAAATGAAGAACTTGTGAATTACATTTGAAATATCGTGTTTTGAATACTAACTCGTAGCAATATATATGTGCATATCTAAGAAAAAAACATATTTGTAAAAAAAGTAACCGGTTTTTAAAATTTTGTTATATTTCCGGTCTTTTATTCCTTACCTTTTTGTTGGCCGGGATTTATTTCAATTGGTGGCCGGAGACTGGTAAAAAGGTAGTTTTCTTTTGTTTATTTCTAGGTATAAAATATTTATTGTTATTAGACAAAAAAGTACTTTTTAAATTGTTAACAAACAATCAAATTAGAATAGAATAAGTTTATTCTTGGTAAAGTAGGTACTATAAAAATACAAATTTCTTTTTTTTTAGTACAAAAACAAAGGGGCAAAAAGAATAAGTAAAAACAAGTAAATATTAACATAAAAGTACTAGAAATGATATTAAAATATAAAAAAAACAAAGTTTAAATAAATTAGAAATTCAAAAATTTAAATATAAATTCGTAAAAATATGCTACTAGCAACGTAAAATAATTACAAATACAAATATATAACAACTAATAACTAAAAAACAGCTAGAAGACACAGAGCCAAGACCACCTAAAGCACACCCAAAAGTCTATCCCACGACGGTGCTGCAGCGCGTGATTCGCTCCATAAACCCTCGAGTCGAGCTCGTACGCTGAATTTCGGATGGTAAATTATTCCAAGTTCGAACAGCACGAACAAGGTAAGAATTTTCCATGACTGAATATTGAAAATTTGATATCAGCAAGTCGAAACGCCTTGTGGAGTTTAAAAATGCCAAACTATTAAACAAATAGTTTGGCTCTTTAGAGCAGATGAGCTTATGAAGAGATGCCAGAAGCCTACGTAAAAGATATAGATTTAAGGAGCAACCAAGTAGATGATTACGATGTTCCGAAATATGATCGAATCTCCTTAAGTTGAAGACGAATCTTGTGCAGTCGTTGTGGAACAGGATGAACACAAGTGAGGGAAAAGGAGACCGCCATAGGAAAAGTATGGGAGAATCAAAGATTTGATTAGTATCGAACGTGTATTCGTAGACAAGGTTCCCGAAGACAGCCACAGCTGACAAAGCCCACCATAAGTCCTACCAGTCATATTATTGACATGATCACAGAATGCATTCTGGAATTGAGGAAGATTCCAAGATTTTTTACACGACTCAAAAATGGTAGAATTATGTTATTTAAAAAAAAAGGTAGAAGAGCAGATACCTCAACTGCTCTGCGATAGAAGGCAATGAACTGTCACTTTCCAGCATTAAGCAATAAAAGACCGTTATCAGCTCAGTGTGCAATACTGCGCAAGTCGGAATTGCAAACTTGCACATCATCGGCATACAATTGAATTTTACAGTCTACAACAACATTGGGGAGGTCATTTATATACAGGCTGAAGATTAAAGGGTCGAGAATAGAGCCTTGAGGGACACTACGATTTAGAGGCAAAACACCGGACACACAATCCTTTACTTTAACCCGCTGCAATCATTTGGAGAGAAAGCTGCGGATTAAGGAAACAGAAGAGGGATGAAAAAGGAAGTTTGAGGTCAACTTTTCAAGCAGATTGGAATGATTGACCATGTCAAATGCTTTGGAGAAATCAAGCAGGGCAAGAACACGCAAATGGTCCATGTCAAGCGAGCTACGTATATCATTCGTAACATTAAGAAGGGCTGTCTCGCAACTACGAGACTTACGAAAACCGGACTGGAAAAGACTTAATAAGTTAAAGTATTCCAAATGATCAATTATTTGCTGTACCATCAATTTTTCCTGAATCTTAGCATAAAATCCCAACAGGCTAATCGGTCGAAAATCACCGGGAACCTCAGCTGCACTGATCTTAACCACCGGCACAACTGTAGCGATTTTCCAAGCGGAAGGAAATATCGACATGGTAAGTCAGGTGTTAAAAATATGTAGAATCGGCTATATTATTCAAGACAGAAGAGTCCTGATAAGCCTAGGTGGAATATCATCAGGCCCCACAGTATCAGATTTGACAGTACCAATTGCCACAGCAATCTCCCTGGCATCAACAGATCTAAACCTAAAACAACGCTGATCATTACTTGAGGGAAACATGAGTCGATTTAAACCCAGCTGTCCAGAACAACGTGCGGAAAGGATAAGGAGAGAAGTGAAATGGGAATTAAGTATGTCAGGATCCAAGTTACACTAGGATTTATCTCTGCCATACACAGATGCCTTACTCAAGTTTTTTCACAAGATTTTGGATGATAGTAGGGGTTCAAACTCTTGCTTAAAGTATTGTCGCTTGGCTGCGCGAACCCTTGAGTTGACCAGATTTCTAATCAATTTGTAATACGTACGGCTTTCATTGGTCTTTAATCTAAGGCATCTGCGATATAAACAATCTCGCTCAGCAATAAGTACTGGATGGCTGCAGAAAACCATGGGCAACCATCTTCTCTGATTCTGCGTGAGTGAGTTGGAGCATATTTATCGTGAAGATAATGTAGAAGTTCATAAAACCCATTAATTTTCTCATGCACTGAGGTATACAGGGTGAAGTCATTCCAGGGCAGCGAAGCACACTCATCTCCCAACTGATATAGATCAATATCATTATATTTCACCTAAATAAAATGTCACTGTAAGTTATAATCTTCTTAAAGCAGTAATACACTGAATTAAATCCAAAGTAACTCTTAAGTGGCCCGTAATTTGTGCATTTACCATATACATATTTGGTAGTTACACGGCAATTATTAAATTTCCAGTTTTTAAAAATGTTGTATAGCCAGCATTTAGCGAAATAAATAAAAATTTCTCGCTTGCATAATTAAAAACAGATTTGATTTGATTAATATTGGTTATAGGTACGTATCCTGAGTTGGTAAAATTGATAAGACTAGCAAAATTCATTCGCTAGAAGGTTTGAATAGCTTTTAATCGATAACGATTATATATTTGCCATCATGGAACTATTTATGGATTATAGGAAAAAATTTGGATAGGAGGTTTGAAGTTCTATGTGTAGCTATTAGAATGCAACTTTTAGGACATGGGGGATTTTAACTGAATCACATCTAAATAAAAAACGAAGAGTCGTTTCAACAAATTTATCAGTGTCAAATCAACGGTTTTGGTCCGTGTTGCTAGTATGCTAATAAATTAGTTGGGACATGTTATTCTGCCCCAAGTATACCTACTTAATATCGTGTAGTTTGCGGCTACTATTTATGGCTACTGCCTGTTTGAATAGAAGTAAATTTCTGGCACGTGTTAAATTTATTCTGAATTTCAATAAAGCATGAAAAGGAAAAACATTTTAAAGTAATATGTACAAAAAAATATATTCGTTTGCAAAATAAATCACTCTTCGCCCTCCATAATGTGGTAAAAATACTCCGATTAACCTTAATTGACTTATTTCATATCACCCATTCCTACTGTCAATAGTGTATATGGCGCTCCGCCCATTATAAAGGGGCGTACAGCATAGCATATGCCTGCCAAGGAAATGAGCAACGTCAGTTACCTAACCCCATAATAATAAGGCATTGATTTGGAATCACAAACCTTTTCACACGATCTTGATGAGAGGAGTAATCGCATTATTTGCATCACCCACCAGAAGTTGTTCACTGAACCGTAATCCTTCAAATTAATTTTAAGTAGAGTTTACACGTGCCACCTCAAATCCTTTTCATCCCTTGAGCTGACCAAAAATAACTTTGACAAGAGCGAGTGGCGTGATTGTTTTTGGTACACATAGATACCCTTTCTAGTTTCGTAATCACTAGAGAAGACGAGGAAGTGATAAGATAAAAGAAAACAGAGTTCTTTTTTCGCTTATTATTAAGGATTATGTTAATTAGCAACTTTCCACTGTCTTAAAGGAACTTGGAACGATATCGGACCAGTTTTTATGCGACAATCTCCCTTAAAAGGGGTGCGTTTGTGTGTGTGTGTGTGTGTGTGTGGGTCTCTACAAGGAAATTCATTATAACCCAGGAGGCAGGACGGGACAACCTGCTGTGTAAAGCCTGCAAAAATGTGATAAGGGATCCTCTGTTGTCGCAACAATTGTGGAAGAAAATCAATTTGTCGCTTCATTAAATAATGCGGTTTAGCCTTGCTGTATAAATTAATAGCTAATAAATATCTTTCGGAAGATGTTTATGCTTTATCAGTTTTTATTTTGCGGTGTGCTTGGATCTCAACACTCGTAAGGTTCTTAACGATTGCTATTGCACATATTTCCAGGACAAGTTATAGAATAAGGCCTGAATTACAATTAGGACTGATCAGTCGACTACGACTTTGCCCAAATGGTAAATGCATGTGGCAAGATACGATTGCAACTTCGACTTCGACTGCGACTCGGACTGAAATCAAACTTTGCTTAAAGTGCAGAGCTGGTGTTCGCTGCGGCTAACTTCAGTTCAATCACAGAAATCGGGACTTCTGGTTTGTTCAAACAGTTGAAGCTTTAATTTAATTACAAATTTCACCTCAGCGTCGACTTCGACTTAAAATGAAGTCCAGATCAGTCGTAATTGTAATTCACGCTTAAATGATTGAGTTAAGTATATAATAAATGCACATAAATTTTATATACACATACATAGATATTTTAATTTATAGAGTATCCTGTCGAAGTGTTAATGTTTTGAGTTAGACTAAAGCTTTCCAAGTTATATAGAATACAAGTATTCCCATTACGAATCACGTTCCGCCATTAGTGACGAATTGTAGTGAAAATGTATAAGAAAGCACGGTACAGAGAACACAATACTCTCATCCCTCTCTCTGTCTTTCCTATAAAAATGTATATATATTATTGTCACAGAATTACGTCACAGGCTGGCATCAGCTGGCTGGAATGTGTTAATATTTTAATGGGAATACATTGTCTTCTATATACATTGAAGGCATGCCACACACTGCATAATCGACTGTAGTCATTGACTATAAAAAAAATGAGTTGACGCAACAACGTTTGATACCGCCCACTGACTTATAACTTTGGACTGAACGATTTGTTATTTCATGTGGCACAAAAAATATTGTGTTTCTGTATATCACCGTTAGAGCACCCTTTAAAACGTTTACTACATAAAAATATGTAAAACTCAACCAATCAAATGAAATTTTACACCCGTAAATCGAATTAAATTAAAAAAAATTATTTTTTTGTGTCCAATGATATTTTAATCGCTATAAGCGCTCTTATAAGAAATTAAACTAATTCTGACTTTTATTTTCAAAAGTTATTCTTAACTGAATCCTGCGTATGGGCAAGAGAGACGGCACATGGTAAACAATATCTTTACCTTATTCTTTCTGCCGTGATTGCATCTGCAGCCAACAAAAAAACATCAAATGGCATAAGAAAATGCTTAGTAAGAAATATTTTGTGTTGGTAGCTCCAACTCTGCCATAGGGTGAAAGAGAGAACTGTAAAACTTGTGCCATTCTTTTATATAGGAAAATGGCAATACGCTCAGTCCATTGTTATAAGTCAGTGATACCCCCTACTAATCTGTTTTACTTCAATCAGTAAATAAAAAATAAGAAGACAGTTGACGACTGGCAACTGACTGAAACGAACCAATGACCGTGATCTTCTAGGTTTTTAAAGGTAAAATTTTGATATTATCAGGATTAGTAGGTCTTTAGACAAAAATAATAGGAAAACTGCCAATTTTTTCTCCAATCACACAGTTGTTGAGATATTTTATCTGTGCGCTAAATTCTAAGACAAATTTGGATTGGATGTGAACATACTCGTACTTACCTGATTACGCGAGTCCGACTCATTCTTGACTGAATTATTTTCTTATTTTTCACCTATAATCTTTAAAAATTCATAGCATATCATCCTTTTTGCGATGGATGCATTCTTTCACAGTCCTTTTCTTGTAATCCTTCTTCTTTTCCCCCTCCTCAACCACCAGTAATTTACAACAAGGTTTGTATTTCTCATTACAATTTTTCAAATAAATTACTTACATTTTTAAGCACTCTGCGAGTTTTTAATAAAAATCGAAACATCTTTCAACGCCATTAGTTCGATTATCTGACAGAAGATAATGTAATATGCGCACATGCAACGAGAGTCAATCAGCAACAATTAAAAATCAGTCAGTTCAGTCGGTGACAATTCAACAGACCAGTCGCTGACTGGACAATCAATTGCCTCGGCAGTGTGCAATATCCATAAAGCGTGAACAATTAAGTTGCTTCACAATGCTGTCCAAAATATTTTTTAGATAAATTTTTTGACAATAAATGGTATAAGCAAAAATTATTTTGATGCGTGTGAAACTAGATTTGATATTTTTAAATTGAGTATTTATGTGTTCGATATACATTAATTACCGTTCGTCTGTACTTAGTTCAATATCACAAAATTCTCATTACCAAGACTAGAATATAGGTAATTCACAGCACATTTATTATATTTATAATTAAACTAAAATTTAAATTCGAAGATTAAACGATGGTAGGGAAATTGAGTTATGGACTAACAATCATTTGATTTGGGTTTCAGCAGCTCAAAGATAACAGAAAATTTTATGATCTTATTGGTGAAATATAGTAGATACTTTTTTAGAAAGTCTCTTTTGTTGTGCATATATCATGGAAACTGATTATATCAATAAATAATCCGATTCTTACGTACCTACCTAATAGATTACAAATTTTCTTGAAAGTGTTGTTATCTAATTTAGACATGGAGTCCTGTAAATTGACCGATATTAGCTGCTCATCCCCTGATAGTTTCCTGCAAGCTGGAATGCTTGAAACTACATAGCTACTGGCAGAGAACGTGCGGTAGGCTAACAAGATATTCTGGCTACCCCTACGCCTAATCAACAAAAACATCCTGACGTTGAAATGTCAGGAAAGGTTTGGAGTTGCTAAGAATGCGGAAAGTGGGAGAGAAGATTAATCACTGATTTACCGTGGCCGCTTTTGGGAGGACTTGGTGATATATGTCGTCTTATTTATTTATTTTCTACCTAATACCCTCATTCTTTTCCCTGTGAAATCAATATTCTACAAAAATTCTGAATCATTTAGTTTGAAGTATACGTCAAGTGTAGATCAAGTAATCAAAATATCATGTCATTGACTTCAAGCATATTTGAGTCAAGTAAATCACGAAATTGTTGTTCAATTTACTTAAAAAAATTCATGTAAACGCAACTGTAGTACTAGAATATTTTACATGTCTGCGAGTTACGAAAATAGTAAAGAGAACAAAAAGAAGATTATTTTTGAATATTCAGGTTGCAATTTTTGGTAAATTTCAAGAAAATTTCAAGTCAAGTAATCGGCATTAATTCAACTAAAACCCATACTTGAGTTTGAAGTGGATATCAAGTCGAGCACTTAAGTATTCATGTAAACGTATTGAGTGATAAGAAAAGCCTCTTGCATTTCATGTCTAACATTGAATATACCGTAAATATATAAAGTTATTAACAAAGAAAGGTTTAATATCGACGACGTATATCAAGCACTAAGGATGTCCAAAAAAATTATTTAGCAATACTGCAAAAAATGGTACTCTTCACAATGTGAATCCTGAAAGGGTTGTAAATATGGAAGCTCATATTTTATTTTCAGACTGAATTTATAGTTTAAATTTAGTTCTTGAAAATTCTACTACATACTACTCTTAGGCTTAAGGAGGTTAATTTGAGGACTAAAACTGATCATATACATCAGTTCCTTATGAATTCCTCAGGATGCTAAAACTTTTATTTCTAACGGAACATGTTTAAACATATGTATATGTTTTATGTACAGTACTGCTGCTGCAACCAGACAAAATAAAGTAGATGAAAAGTTTATTTATTTTTTTAAAAATTAAATCATTCTCAAATAAACTTACAACTTTTTCAACATATGTATATAATTGATGTCCGGTTTAAAAAAAAAAAATTGTTGTAGGATTCTAGTAAAATTCAAAGACTTTTCTCACCGCTGTCCCTAGCAGGAGTACGATCAACACACGTTTTAATATTTTTTATATTCTGTAAGCTCTTCGTGAATATTTTCAAAAACGATTTTATCGATTCATCTATTGAAAAGTACAAATATATACTGCCGAATTTTTCTTGAATCATTGTAACTACTTCAGACGATGATGTTGTAGTTTTTTTAAGCAAGTTTTTATACCCTACCTAGATCATGAAATCATAAGATATACCTACTAAGTTTGTCATTCCGTTTGTAACACGTAGAATAATGAAAGTAGAGCAAAATAAATTGGATACCCACGCATAATAAATATTAAAAGTTATTTTGTCCATTTATGTGCCCTCACGATAACTTCTTCGAAGGGTTGCCATACAAAAATTTAGTTTTTCACTATATTTTTGGACACTGCCAATGAGTGAAATTTTGTAGACGGCGTTTTCATAAAAATTGTAAATTCATTTTCAAAATTGGACTAAATCTGTGTTGCCTTTCAAAAATTGAGGTGTTTACGTATATACTATAGGTGTGTTCTATTTGTTCCGTGCAGTGTTCTGCAGAATACAGGAGATTTCGAATTGAATGCATAGAAATAGAAAAGATTTTGAAATTGAATTACCGTCTGGCTAAGGCACTGGTGACGTAAGATTTTACACACAAAATCCACACTATAGAATTCTGCGCTCGTGAAAACATTCATAAGAATATGCGTGGAGCAAAAGTATAAATAATATCAGTGAGTCAAGCAGCACTCCAAGCGTTAAATTCATTTACCTTTAAATTTAAGCTGGTCTGGGACAGTTTTGAAGCAACTAGCTGAAACACATAAGATTACGCTGATTTGGGTATCAGGACATGAAGGCATTAAGGACAACGCGATTCCGGACCGGCTTATAAAGGAAGGATCCAGATCTCTCTTTACTGGCCTTGATTTTAATTTTGGTCACCCAAAGAACGACCTTCGGTATAACCCGGGCATTGGAAGGACAGAATTAAATTGGTATATTGGGAAAGTACCCCAGGACTGAAGCAAGCGAAGTAACCCATTAAATATTCGCAACAGATTCCTCACGCTCAGTAGGCTCATAATGGACCTACTTGCTGACCATTGCCCACTTAGATATCATATGAAGAAAATAAGGACGACTCCTGTCGAGACCTGTTGTTTCTGTATGAAAGACGACGAGACTGCTGAGTACGTCTTCTGAAACTATGAAGCTCTTGGCGGCATAAGGCTAAAACATCCAGAAGAGGCATCCTCACTGCCAGAGGATGTTGCAAAAATGGTTTTGTGAAAGACTTCAAGCTCGATTAGGTGCCCTAGGTCACACAGGGGTTATGTAATAAAAGGTCGCAGTGACTAGATGAGAAGCAGAGTCTCTGTCTGCATCCGCCGACATGTTACTGATAATTAAAGCAAAGATGTGAAAAATTCGGGTAAATTAAAAAAAAAAAACCGTTGCCTTTTTCCATTCTCATCCCTACTTCTACCTAAAGCAACTAATACTTGAACTTTACTACGAACATGTACATAAGGATGATTTAATTTATATTTAACGATGAAAGCATGTTTAAAATAAAAGTGAATAAAAAGAAACTCTCAATAAAGTCGAACAATTTTATTTGATTTCATTTTGGAGTTGTTGTTAAATATTTTCTTTGTTTTTTTTTTGTTTTTTGGTTTGCATTATATATTTTTTTTTTGTTGAATAGTTAACTAGGTCTAAATGGAATTAATTAAGAATATATAACAAGAAAATATTTTTTAAAAATATTTTTATATTTTAGTATATGTTTGATTTCCTATCCTAAAATATCTTTAAAGCATAAGATTTTTTTCGTAAAATTGTAGTTTAATCTTTGTTGTTAAAACTAAGAACGTCTAACTGGAAAGTAATAATTCGGCCCGAATTAAACAAATACAGCAAAATTCTCTAACCGAAAATCATTTTTAATAATTATAAGTTTCAAAACTGACAATAATTGTTAATTGTTTTTTTTTTTTAATTTTTAAAGCTTTGCAAAGTTCTTTTCTTTTTATATTTTACTTATTATGTGCGAGCTATTTTTGTTTTCTTGCATATTTTTTTTATATAATATCTAAAATAATTTTATACCTTGGCTAAAAAACAAAAATGTTTGTTTTTAAATATTTTCTAACTAAAAACAAAGTAAATTCACATTTTTATAATATTTATTTATATTAAGTATATGAAAAATAATATTATTTAAATATTTAAAAAGTTTAGGTATTTTGGTGTTTTCACTTGTTTATTCTTAATTCAAAAAATGGTTGCCGACTGGCTTAGGTACTTTTGTTCATTTTTTCTTGCTTTTCATTTAATTTAGTTCAACTATGTTTAGGGTAAGTTTTAAATATTTTATTATTTTATTTATGTTTTATATAATTGTAATAAGTCGATTTTGAATTACTTGTTTCGTTTTTAATTTTATGAGCTTTTGTATTAATTTCTACGTACTGCATGCTGTTTTCCTTTTTTTATTATTTTACTTTCTTGGCTTTATTTCTTTTTTAACTGTTGTTTTTATATCGTGCATTGAGTAACAATTTTCTGACCATATTTTTTCTCAGTTATTTACACATGAATTAAAAATAAATATTTTGTTTGTTCTGTTATATTTACATAAATTTATATATAAAATAATTAAAAGTTTCGTTTTATATATAATTTATATAACTATACCAAATGCTGTGTTGTTTTTTTGCTTTGTTTAAATAATTTATGTGTTTTGAAATTTATTTGTAATATAGTATTAGCGGAAACTGTTATATCTGTGGTTGTTTGTATGTAGTATGTAGAGACATTTTTATGTGTTTCTTTTTGTTAATTTTTTATAAGATAAATGCAAATGGATAAGCGAAATATTATTAAAATATTATTATGTATGTAATGTATTGGTACTTTGAAACTATCTGAAAGAATTTGTTTTTCGGATTCAGTTCTAAGCGTTTGTTTAATATTTTATTTGCTAATTATGTAGTTACTTATGTGTTTTGTGAAATATATTTTAGAGCTTCAATATTAATTTCATAATTGTTTAATTTTTCTGAATATATATTATACCTAAAGGGTATATACATAGTATAAGTCTCAATTCGGCATACAGAGGATATAAGCGACGAAGAAATGTATAGTATAATATGGCAAAGTGTGACCCGTGAAAAAATTATAAGAAGGCACCCGCAACATTGCGAGAAATGGGATGACGTTGATTTTTATTCTCGGTTCCGACTGTAGACACATTCGGCTATGATGCTTTACGTTGCCGAAACATTCTGCAACAATGGCTTTTGGGTTTGATATCTTTCCAGATAAAAACCACAACAAACTGGTAAATAAAAAGTTATTCTTTCGCTTGGTTTTTAATCCACAATGACAATTTTCCTTTACAAAAATTCTCAATTACAGCAGTGCTGACAACTTAAAAATTTTCATCTGCGGCTTAACTTAGCCTCAGCTTACCGAGTACTGTGAAACCGAGTAGGCTTAAGTTCTGGGCTTCTGGCTTAAGCATGGACTGTGAAACCGGTCATTACTTACTCATAAAATTCATTTCTCTAGACGGAATGGAAAATATATACGATAACAAAATGTGAATTAGTCATTTGTGTTTTAAATTTCAGATTTATTCATTATATTATGATTAATTTATTACTGCCTTTGTTTTTAATGTTTGCCAAAACTGTAAAACTGTATAGGATATTTAGGTCAACGTTATTAATGAAATTATATATTTTAACTGCCATCTTATAAAAGATAAGAAATCACTTCTTGTTTTTTCCAAAGTACGTTGTAACTGAAATCGTTTCAATGGCACACATCACTATCTTCAGCTCCAAAAATATAAATGTGAATGTACAGTAAAAATTTAATTGCAATATTTCATACTTATTCATTTACAATTACTAAAATCCTTACGGTATAGGTACTGTAAAATTTATTTAAAATAATTGGCGTGATATAAAAAATAGCTTGATCTATCAAAGTTTGACTTAGGAAAATATGCACACGAGCTTCTCATACCAATTCATTGATATTTTCGTTTGAATACAATCTGTAAGTGACATGAGATGCAATCTTAACTCAAATGTCTAGTTAAGGTAACCTTGTTTGCTTGGGGTTTTACATGAAGAACGTTAGGACTGAGATAGTTCTATCATATTTTAGTGAGAGAGTATGTTTTTTGGATTGGGAAGTATTTCTCGAGGAGCACCATTTCCTGCAAATAGGAAGAAAATTAATAAAACAGTTGCGACACTGCTATAGACGAAGGAGATGTAAAAGATGCATGTAGTATGACAGCCAACTAGCTCAATAACAAGGGATAAATTATTAAAGAGACCCTAGTACAGGAAGTCTTAACTCAATGAAAGAACAAAAT
This sequence comes from Dioctria rufipes, assembly GCA_963924295.1. NCBI lineage: Eukaryota > Metazoa > Arthropoda > Insecta > Diptera > Asilidae > Dioctria > Dioctria rufipes. The sequence goes on from OZ002740.1 coordinate 362,509,636, forward strand.
GAAATTGCGTTCAGTAGCAAACGTTCAACAAATATAATATTAATAGTCTACCAAACAGGAGAATGCAATATTCTCATGGATCTTATATAGCATCACACTCTTTGCATGATAATTCCAGCCATAAAGAGTGACGTATAACAATTTACTCAATTTGACCGCACGATAATAATATATTTAGAAAAATTGCAAGTCTAATATTAATATAATGGAAATTGGTAGGTTTTTATAACTTATAGGCATATTGGATCGACTTCACATTATTAGTGAACGACAGTGGTGCATTATAGCATCCTTGCCAGAAAATAACTATGGAGAGCTCCTTCACTCATATAACCCCTAATTTCAATAACATTAAGTAGAAAAATGTATTATGAAGAAGTACACTGGATGTCATCGGAAAGGTCCATTTGGCGTACGGAAAAAAATCACAAATAATACAGCCCCTTAAGGTCAATGAGAAGTGTCTAAGCAATCCTTCCGAAAAAAAATTCCATTCTAACAGAAGTCTTAGTTCAGTCTTGTAGTTAATCTAGCTAGAGCTAGACTATCAGTTTAAATTTTTTTCTTTACCGATAAACATGATCGGAATTCACATCGCATCTTTTAACCTCAAACAGAATAGGTCCATTTAATCCTTTCCGGATGTTAAAGTTAAATTGTAGAAAATATATGTATTGATGAACATAGTAACTGAAAGGGTCGAGCCGAATGAAGCGGACCAAATTTTAACTTGTATGGTAGAAAAGGAAAGGTTTAATCAGAATTTTTCACTTTAACAGACGAACCGATTAGATCAATTCTTTTTTTGGCTTTAGTCCACACTATAAGTCTCGCCTATGTATATCCACAGTCGCAGTTGGAATCATGGATTGGATCGTATCAGAAGTCAAGAAAAATGGTTCATTAAATGAGATTGATAAATTCTAGAGGAAGCAGACAGCTGTTTTATAATCGATTGAATGCTTTGTTAATTCCCAGAGGAGCCGAAACTATCAACTCAATGGAGATAAATTTGCCTAAATAATAATCAATGATTATGTGAATAGTTTGACACATAGAGAGATATTAAATTTCAATGCTCATATGATAATCTCAATCTTTATTCACGGACCTGAATTGGTTCAGTTCATTTACACAAATAAAAGCAAAACAAGAATAGAGCGTAAACCTGTCGTTTTTCCAAATTTCGTTTAAGAGAACCGAATTTTAATTAAATGTGTCACGTTTACATTTTTATTAATATTCTTAAATTAAGTTTATTGAAGGAATGATATTTTAAAGTTTTCTTAGTGGGTCAGGATTATTCTTCTTACAGTTTTAGCAGAACTAGTTTAGATTAGTGAATACAGATTATGGCTAATGTATCGAAGTTATTATAAAATTTTACCCATGTCGCCAGTAAACATTCTCTCCTAAACTATATAAATCTATACACCTAGGTAATAATTCGAAAGTCAATAAATAACGAATTCAATTAATTACAATTTTGATATCACCATCATTAGTACCTGTCACGAACAGCAGAGTAACATTATTAAAATTATTCATGTATAGGTGATTTTTGATTTAACAAAACTATTCACCAAAGCTGTAGCGAAAATGATTCTTCGTACATAGGTTCCTCTATTATAACCAAGCTGGCAAGAGATTTGATGGATATCGCATAATGTAATGTTGCTCAAAGCACTAAATAATGATATGGAAACTATACTGGATGCACTTAAACCATGATTTTTGAACGTTACCTTGGAGTACATAGAAAAAAGATTATGCTGAAAAGTTTTTTGAAGCACAAATGATGGAATTAGTATGCCGAATATTGGGAGATGTAACCGTAATGAACCAATCTCAGGAGTGAAGAAGGACCTTACAGAATATTGAAAAAGTGGGACCAGACTTCCAACACAGCGTGTTAATTATCCTGTAAGCAATAACATTACTTGGTTTAGGATTAATCCTGAATATGAAGATGCTCCGAGGTCGGTCTTAAAGTAAAAACAGTCGAAGATTCAAAGGAAAAATATAAGGTTCAACGATTGAAATAGGAATAGAAAAATCAGTTCACATTGCAGGTTGCTGGCATAAACTACTGGAAGTGTCGTTCATTGAACAGGAACTGTATGTGGTCTCTTTAGAGCCATGTACCCACTTTCACTTTGGATACTCTGATACACTCAATGGTGGATCCACCAGAGAATGATCCCGATGCAGATAAACAGGAAGAGCAGTAAGAAGTGAGACAGCAAAAGTGTCCATTATGCGTTGCTTAGAAATCTTATCAGCGCCCTACGAAAAACGTTTGAAGCATTCTTCTAACTGTAAATTACTCGCTATTATACTATTGAGATAATATGTGTGAGTGATATTTCATGGGGTATTTCAGTGATCACGTAAAATTTTAATACACAACATTTATCGAAGAAGAGTCGAATTTTTCCATTAGTTCCATGTCCTATGAGTGGGAATGTTTATGAGCGATATTCACTAGAAGATTTTCACGAGATTTTTTTTACTCAACGCTGAACATCCTTTTTCCTACTTGATTCGGAGTTCAATAAACAATATCAATGTACTCGATATATTGCTCGGATTTATTATAAATGCTGTCCAAGTCCAAAACTGTTGATTATGGGAGTTTATACTCTTACCTTCTGAATTAGAGTGGCGAGAAGTTTTGTAAGCATACCTAGATATGAACTGCAATGGTTGATCAAGGATGAAGATATTTTGGGCAAAATTAAGTATGAAAGCTTTAGATGACCTACTAAATTTCCTTTAAATGGTTATCGAAGATCCAAGAACCACGGCCAAATTATTTATAAAAATGATGCAGAAAATATACTTGTTTAGTTAAAATAATTTTAAATTAATTTCAATTATTGTTATTGAAACACAATTTCGAACGTACATATACCATCGATACCAAATTCTTTCAGAATATTCAAAAATATTTTCTAATATAAGAGATTGAAATGTCTACTTTACAAAATATGTTGTGTTAGTGATATTTGAGAAGTTATATATAATTCGTTATAATTTCAAGTTTTTTAGTATACCTTCACCCATTCTGACTGCATTTTATCATTCCTGAACGCAATAATTATGTTTCAATAGCGAAGAATAATATTCTAAAATTTTTCATTTTTCGAAAATTTAAAATTTTTTACTTTTTTTATATAATTTATACAATAATTTCTTTTTCAAAAAAATCAGACTTTTTGAAAATCTCTCTCTAGCTACTGAAAATTCAAAAAATATTTCTTTTTTTCTCTTCATCAATGCAACAACAAAAACTTTGAAAATTAAGAAAAATTAATTTCATTTCAAGATAAATGAATTTACAATATTAATAAGACATTAAATCTGATATTTTCTTGTTGTTTTACCTTTTCATAATTTTTCTTATATTCTAAATAATTGTTTACCCGAATTTTAGTATAATTTTTAATTTTTTCTAATTAATATTCATTTGAATTTATGTGTTTTTTTTTAAATTTTATTATTTCCATGAAATAAAGAAATAATTTTTAAGAATTTTAGGATAAGCACGAATTCCCGAAAAATGTGCTTACACAATAATTGTTGTTAATTTTATTTATTAATTTTGATTGTTTCTTTAAATTGAATGACTTACTACATATGTACAAAATTAAAAAATATATTTCTTAATCATAAAATTCTCAAAGTTTTTTTTTTTTTTTTTTTTTTTGTAATGTTTTATCGATTTTTCTAAGGTGGTTTTCAAAGTTTTCGTTAAGATTAAAATAAGATTTTTGTTTTTTGTTATATTAGATCTGAAGCTCATTGGAATTGTGTATGTGTTAATAATTGAAAATATGAATTTACACTCCTTTCTTAGAGAAATTTAATTGGTTTTATATTGATTTTTTATCTTGTTAATTTATTTAAAGGTTTTTTTATAAACTATGGACGTTTCTATGTGATTTCTCCCGGTTTTGAGTGTAGTTTTAAATCTATGTATATATGTCTATATAATACATACAATTTATATGTATATATATATATATATTTAAAGTCTAACAGACATCAAATAATTAAAATACAAAATTTTTATTAATAATGATACGTGAATGTGCAAAGAAACTATATAATTATTGTGACTTTTAAACGACAGAATATTATTTCTACAAAAACTGATTCCTCAACTCGAATTAGGTACCTAAAACTATTTTAAATGGAGAAGAAAAATGCAGAAAAAAAAAATTGTACCATAATGGTCGGAAAGACCTCTTCTGGAATTATGTAGGTCAGAAAATGAGAGCTTAGAACTGTATGACAGGTTGAGCTGCATATTGGCGAAGCTTTTGTAGAGTTTCGTAAATCTAATTCGAAAATCCCTTTTGATTAGAGGTATCTACACTTCAATTTCGTTTTGAATTGTAAAAAAAAACACTGCATTGCTCAATATTTTCTGATGATTTTTATATTATTTGTCAGTTGTATTAAAGTTAAGATAAGCAAATGTCTGTTGTTTCTTTTAATTTTAAATCATATATGTTGAATTTGTAATGTTTAGTTTTTTTTAAATTTTTTTTTTATATTATTAAGCCAAGCTCAGGGGATACCCTATGATGCAAAGAACAGCATGGCAGGAAGGAGATAGGGAAAGGATTGTGGGTTATGAGGAGAGTGGCGGAGGTGCCGATGTATGTCGCCCTTAAATTTCCGCAGATTGTATGCCGAAGGAAAAACAGAAGACGGTAAACTGTTCCACATTTGCACGAAAGTAATTTGAAGGGTAAATGGATGTGCGCGGTTTGCATCGCGAGAATTGCGTGCAGGAATCACTTTACAAGGGATTAGACTAGATATTTCATCAGAGCATTGACCATGCATATAGTGGTGCTCGAGCGAGTCGATATGGCACGTACCCAATGAGTTATTTGTTATTGCCGAAAATTCGATCTTACAAAGAGATGTCGTGCAAATGGTTATTAAGAATTGAAGTGCTGTTTTCTAACTTTGTACATGCCCCTGAATTCGGCTCAAAAATTAATCGAATTGAGTTCTTAAGCCAAGATCTCTATTATATCTTCCTGTTCAGAAACTGAAAGATGGTAATAATTTAGGTAAACGTTTATGAAACTGATTGGACAAACTCAGGAGATGACCTTTTATAAATATACACGTGTATCCAATGAATATGAAAAGTTCCCATCATTTTTGTATTTATATTCGGAAACTGATCATAATCAGAGTTATCTTACTTTTCTTTTTTTTCACAAAGCCGTCAACAATATCAAAAATATTCTCGCGGATAGAGGCTCTTCTGTGCCTTCTAGGATATCTTCGCGTACTCCTAGGGGGAATTGGAAAATATTTATTTACATAGATCAACACCATAGAAGCATATCTTCATTGCCTTCATAATTTGACATTATTTTCATTTAACTTACTTCAGACATTCGGCAACTGTGAAGATTTTTTATAGGGATCCTTCATCAGTAATTGCTATCATGGTGCAAGACATACTCTTGGGATATTATACCTATTATATCTATTATTATATCTATTATTTAGCTTGGTAATATATAATTTTCTCGCACTTGCACTCTACCACGTCAATCACTACAATGAAGGAGCCTATACAAAAAACAAATGAAAAGGGCATTTTCATAACATATCACCATCACAATTGTTAGTCGCAATTTGTACTTTAAAATTTTTTAGTAAAAAGCCGGACTTCCACGTCTTAACAGTACCTGTATAGTACTGTTATTTGTAGTGAATTGTATGAGGCGTATTCCTATGCTGATAGCAGATCTGCCTATTTAGTTTGGCAGTATCTCTTTTCTAAGACTTTCCATCACAATGGCGAAGTAACTTGCGGTTCCGTAAAAAGAGTATTGCACACTGTGATAATTAGGGATAGAATTGTTTACATTAATAATATACTGTCTCAGAGAAGAATACGTATAAAGTGAATTGAATCCTTAAACAGTGGCAATCCAATAGGAACAAGGATTTAGATAAATTCTGGAATTTTTTTCCTCTCACACCTTTGACGCATATAAGCTATAACTATCTCAGTCTCCAAGTTTTCCTGAAAATGTTACCAAGGCTCCAGAGTGAAGACCTAGCCTTATCAATAATGCTTTATGTTTTTAATATAAACGTTCCAATTTACAAGTTAGTTTGTCATTAGTTATCTCTAGATACCTTTTTTCCCTTAAACGCTTTTAAAATTGCTTCTGCCTTTTTTCCTTGTCAAAGCAAAAAATTTGCATAATTTAACTGATATAAAATCTTGGGCATTTTGGGGTCGATTTTTATAACGTCCTTAAGTATGACTTCAGATTTGTCAAAGAACTTGAACCTTAAAGTATTAAATGACATTAAATCCAATGCTGCTTAAGGGAATGTGATTTCCTTGAAATTATTGAAGTTATACATTTATTGCATTGCTAACTATAACGAGCACATAAGTCTAATTGGGACTTTTGATGGAACTAAGTAACACGTCACTCTAATACTGAATAATATTTTTAGAGTTTTATGAATGTTGTTTTAATACTGACCTTGAATTTGGTGTATATCTAACAAATTAGACTTAAACTTAGGAAACGTATAAGTTTACAGGAGGTACTAAAATTCGAATAAAAAACTTGATGTGATATTCACAGTTTTTTACAATATCGAGTTATCGTCTGACCGTAAAATATGCGTATAGTTTACGGTGTTACAATGATTAAATTATGAATTAATAAAAAATTGAATTGAATTTAATTTAAGCGGCATGTCGTAAATTATTATGTGATTGCATATCATGTCCTTCACTTGTGTCTGTAAGACGTACATTACGTATATGTAGAACAATTGCAGAACCACTTAAAAGACAACAACTTTGACAGAACTTACCTACAATAAACTAAAAGTTGTCGTACGAAATAGGATCCTGATAGCTACAGTTTCCGGTATTCTGAATAATTAACAAAAATCAAATGACAATGCGATACCATATATCTACTTATTATTGCTAGTCCTAGTTATTCATAGCACCTAAGATCATACAGTCCACAAAACGGATAAATAGGTGTTCTCGTAGCAATATTACCAGAATATTTGAACAGATCCCATTTTCTTTTCAACTTTATTTAGAAGAGGGTTCGTGCGTTATTTTAAACCTTACTGTACTTAAAGCTTTTAGCAGTACATAATCTTTGAAATAGCTTTATAGCTATAAAGCTGCCTTCTAAATGGTTTTTGTCTATGTGTAGCTTTTCTCCGGATTATGGCACAATGAAGTCACAAACTGTTAAGCTTTCCTTGCACACTTAAAATAAAACCATAAAAAATACAAAACACCCAAAAAATTATAAATAACAGTTGTTGCATATATAATCGCATAGGCGAAATATTTGTTTCGTTAATTGTGAAATGAATTTCCATTCCAATGTATAACTCATATTTTGATGAAGTATACGCGGAAGAAGTTGTTGTTGTTACAGTATTATGGATATGTTTGTTGTTAAACCCATTTTCGAGTGGTTGTTAGGAAATTGTAGTATGTTTTTGCCTTATCTGAGATAGATCGGAAGAAGGGGCTTTAGAAGGTAATAAGCTAATCATTTCAAGGATGAGTCTACAGGACATCTCAAGATATTCCAAAATATTATGATCAAAATGTTGTGCTGCCAATTTCGGATTTTCAAGTCTCCAAATTATGATTCGACAGTCACAAGAGGCGCTAAAATAAACTTCGTCTTAAGGTCGTTGAAACAAATACAATTTATGTCTCAAAGTCGCTAGAAAACTTTAAAACTAAGGAAATTTACGAATTTATTAAAACAGAAAACTCATTTCATTTCAAGTAAGCAGTTTGGACTTTACATTAATATTTTGATTTTTAAGGATTATGTGAACAAAAATTTGGAAATTTTTAAGGATTATGTGAGCAAAAATTTGGAAATTTTTGAGAATTTAAGATTCAAAACTAAAGTGGAACATAATCCGGATGTTCGATTCTACATAGATCTTACTGCAATTGCATAGCATCAGCTTCTTTATTCACCTCAAATTGAGGGAAATTCCATACCAAAACACAACACCTTTTCAATTTTTTTGGTGTTTGCAAAATCAACAGAAGAGAGCCGATAAAAAGACATCATTATATAATTCTAAGCCTATCTAAGTCAGACTCCATTTAATCGCATTTAGATGAATTAATTGTGGAATTGATAAAATCTTTTGGACCATGCTCAATTCCAATATATCATTGTATAAGAACTTGTGGAATTTGAGACCAAAATTACAAGAAATATTTTAGAATACTGATGAACTATCGAATGCCATTTACTCAAGATTGTCTTCATTCGTCAGTGTTCATGTTTTCTTATAAAAGCAAAACAGTTGATTAACTCGGTTCGTTTTTATCATTTTTGAAGGGGGTTTCCCTTTAAAAAAAAAACTCGATTTGGATAATATGTTGAAAATAAGAGCTATGCATCCATCGATTTTTAAATTGGATATAGCACGAAAAGTATTAGTATAATCTAGGTGAACTATTTATTCCAGTAAAGAAACCCAACTTTACAATATAGGAATTGTGTATAATCATAGAGAATGCAATGCTATGCTGCTAGAAAAGCAAAAGAAGACCCTAAGGATGATGTTGGATTTAATTTCTAGGCGACAATACGGATCGCCGTTAGTTACAGCTAGACAAATATTTTAGATGGCTTCCAAAATTTCAGAGTAGCAGACTTTGGCAATCACTACAATATCTTTGTCAATAATAGTAGGCTTAAGAATTCCAGAGAAGAGAACGCATAGAATAACATTTGGAATTGATAAGGGCTTAGTCTAAGTGACTAACAGGGCAGTACCAGATGATTAGTGCTTACGAAGAAGTTGCGGCAAAGCACAAATCAGTTATAGGTTCCCAGAAAATCCACAAAATTTCATATATGTATAAGGCATCAGTATTGTAATATAAAAATGGCTTTTGAGTTTATAACTTCCGGTAATGAAAATCCATATGCATCTATAATATTATAATATGTGAGTAGTTCAGAGTGTAGGGAAATGGATAAGCGACGAAACCTATCAAAAAACAAACCACAGTAGAGCCTGTAAAAACAGCATTAAGTCCACAACCGACCCACAACGATGACAAGAGTGCCGAAATCAATACTCCGGACTTAACAGGGAAGTTGAACGTAGCGTTTGGTGTGATAAAAGACGGCAGATAAGTGAGCTGGCATCAATAACGGCAAACAGAGGGGGGGGGGGGGGGGGCAACAGTGGAGTGCTGTACCAAATAAGTAAACAGATCTCGGGGAAAGGATTCTACGTAAAGATATGTAATACAGTGCCAGGATGGAAGGTTGCTGGGAAGAAGCATTTCTTCAATGTTCTGAACAAATACAATCTATAGCATCCTGAAAACATCAGCATGAGAACGTGTAACTTTTACGACTTATTGTTCGAACACCATCCAGAACTGAAAAAATAACCGCAATCAAATCGTAATGGTAAAGATGCAGAAAAAGACCTTGAAAGAGTATGGAATACCTGAACTTTCCCGAAGGATTGAACGGTAGGTATTACAGTCAATTAGTAAATTGCAAGAACTGGAAAGTAATCTTCAGCGGGGAAAATCTTGATTCACGTGATCCTGGAAAGATCTAAATCTGCAGTCACATAAGCACTTTGCGGATCATTGTGAAAAAAAAACAGTCCCCCTCTACCTGGATTTTGTGGATTATAAATAGGCCTTTGACTCATTTGACAGTGCACATATATGGAAAACGCTACATAGGCGCGGAATCTCCCTACAATTAATAGAGTTGATAATGGTAAGCTATCCGACTCCTTCAATGTAAATTCCGGAGCTCGTCAAGGATCTACTTTGAGATTTAATCAGGCGAAAACTAAAATGTGGGATAGTATAAGCTTCACCCCCGTACTTTTGTTACTTAGGTAGCATAATTACCGAATTTTGTGATACAGAAGAATAGGTCAATTCCCGTATAAAGAAATCGAGGGGAGCATTAGAATTCTTCCAGCTGTCCCAAATATTGAACTCCAGTGAGATCTCCGTTAAAATATAGTTACGACAAATCTTTGTCAATAGGTGTCTACGCCGAATCCTAAAAATTCGCTGGAGAGAACGTGCGTCCAATGGAAAAACTTTGGAGGCGCTCAAGTCTGGATACGGTACGCTGTCACAACACCGCAAAGCATGTTCTCGACAGAAACTTGTAAGGAACACGTCGTATAGGAAGACCAAGAATCACATGTAGTAGAACTATTCTCATAGAAGCAGGATCAATCGAAAGGTCACGGAGTGAAAGCTATCACACTAAGCCGGATTTCGATGGACAACAACAATATTTGCCCTTTTTCCCTTGAGGTATTAAAGGAGACTGATAATGATATATGATGATTATTATTTCAACAATCATATAGTACTTTTTAGAATAATGCGATTATACATGAAACAGACTTATGTAACTAAAAAATAATGAACTTTCTGTTAAAAATAAAAAGTAAATAAAAACTATAAATTATATACTCGTACTACTATCAATTAATATGATTCACTCTCACTACATATCGACTATACTCCTTATAATATTGTACAATGTGTTTTTATAGTTTTAAAAATATTTTCATTTATATGATTTTTATCTATTTTAATATTATAAAGCTTTTTCTTTATACTGTAATAGGCCAAAGTTTTAAAAGATGACCAACATTTTTTTTTGGTATATATTCTACATTTGAAACATTTTAAAATTTTTCTGAAATTTTACTAAATATATGTTTATGTCACTCAAATTGTTGTTTAATTGTACAGCAGGACACTTTTTTCATAAGTATAATATCTGTCGATCGAAATATATTTTCTTAGTTAATATTTTATGTTCATTTATTTGGATTAAATACCAATTTTAAGCATAATTTGGCAAAGATTTTTTTATTTATAAAAATATCTTCTTTCGATGCAATTATCTTCAATGCGTAGTACTAAATATGTGAACTTGAAATGAAATAGATTATATTAATAAAATTATTTTTTTTTTTATAAATAAGCTTTAGAAGATTTAAGTTTTTATTAAATACGAAAAAAAAGAAACGTTTAAAGCAATCTTTAATAACATTCTTAGAGCATATACTGAAATGTATAGTCCGTTCAGAGCCAACATGATCTTGAATCCTTTTCACTAATAAGAAATATTTTATAGCATAAAGTGCACTTTATAGGAAAAATTGAATAAAACAGTTGAAGGTGTCTACATATTTGTTATAGTTAATATTAGTCTAAAAAGTGCTTTTAAAAGTTTCTCATTTAATAATTAAAAACTTAGTTTGGAAATCTCCTACATCGATAATGCTAATAACATGAAACTCGAAAAATTTGCAGTTTTTAAATTTTTTGAAAATTTTACTTTCATTTTGTTTTGTTTAATTTTAATTTTAAAAATGTAAAATTTTTGATGATATGTACAAGTATTTTTGTATAGTTAAAAAGGATGTTTTATTCATGAAATTATTGTGATGATCAAATTTTCTTTTGGTTAGTAATTAAATTTAGTTCATTGAGTTGGAAAATATATCCAAATGGAAAATTTATGATTCGCGAAAATAAATTTAGTTTTTTGTTTTTTGGCAGTGTCTACGGCTAAGTTCATTACATGTAGGGAACGGAAATGAAGTGCTTTAGAGTTGCAATAAAGTATGATATAGGAAAATCATTATGGCATTCGAAAAAAAAAACATTCATGGATATATATACAAAAATGTGTGAAAACATCAAAAGACATTGGTTGCATGCAAGGTAATATGTATCACGTAAAGTTTGCTTAATATCATCGTTTCTTTATTTCTTAAGGTTGTATTTGCGCTTATAGAACATACCATCTGGGTGCGTTGAGATTTTTTGTATCGTAGCCTCCATATAGATGTGGTGGGGTTTCACATACATTCTAAAATTATCTAAATAAATGTATTTTCCAATCGTTCCATCCAATGCAAATAAAACATTTTTAGTATCTAATGAAAATAACCTAGGGGAAGTGAATGAAAAAAAAACAAAAACAAAAAAACAGCGGATGAGAGGCTTTTAATTATTTTGTTTTAAATTCTAAAAAAATTCATGTAACTTCAAAACGACAAAAATAAATAAATTAATTATTAAGTACATTTTATAATATAGTGGAAATTAGGGTTGGGGAAAATACAATAAACTTATAGGGTGCAAACTCTCACATCCACCGAAGAGTACCGATGACACATTTTAAGACTGCTAAAGCCCGGAAGCAGTTATTTTCCCTCTTTCTTCGATAAATTAAAAACTTCTTCTTACTAATACCACTTTTTTTTTAATCATTATTTCACAATATCTTCTTTTTGGTTATGAAAAAAGAGTTATCGGTAACTTTTTTAATTCTTCTCAATAATAAAAATTAGGAGATTTTGAATACCGGATTGGTTTTTAACAAGCTAAATATAAAACGTATGCAATAGAAATTGTATCGATCAGTGTAATTCTTGAAATTAAACCCAAATTGAGGAAATCGCAAATCTCTTATTATTGACAAGAATTATAAAAGTTGATTCATAACTCGTATTGTAAATAATTTGCGAAATGATGATTATCATATAACAAATAACTCTAATTTATTAAGAAGACTTAAAAAAGTTATCAATAACTCTTATTTAAAAAAAAATTAAAATAAATTGTGTAATAATGGTTGTCCGATAGCCAACAAATAATTATCCCAAATTAACCATTAAGGTACAATTTTTATTTTTTTGGCTATATTTTTTGGAATTACCTACACCAGAAATTATAAGTTCACTTAATGAGAAGATTGGTCCTATTTATTTAAAGATCCGGTAATTATCTTCATGTGGTTTTTTTTGTTTAAAAAATCCAAAATAATAATTTTCGGTCTCTACTATATAGTTTTATTAGTCGGAAAATTTATTTTTGGTGTTGTTAGTAAAAACGTACTTATAAAATTTAACATATTAACAGACGCATATGGGATCGATACTTTACGTTCAGCATGAAATCAGTTCGTTCGTGTCCAACATTTTCACAAAACTTTCTGAACTACTGCCGATATAATGCTCACGCCACTGACAATTCAGTAAATTGAAAAAATCAAAAAATCGAATTTTTTCAGCAAAACTGAATTTCAGTAAACTGTGATGAACTGGTCCATTTCATTGCTTATATTTTGCTTTTCTTAAATTCAGTTTACTGAAATTACGGAAATGTGACGTGAGCCAATTTCCAATCCAAACCCCGAATCGAATTGTTCTTGTTGTCGGAGCCATGACTCCTGGCGGATTCATTTAGTGTTTTTTGTTCAACGGGAGTTAGACCAGAAATACCTTTACGGCTACAAACCACAGGCTACTGAGTGCATGCGTCTGAAGCAATGGAAATATATTGCATTCGCGGCCACAGTAGACGTTTTATTCAAATCTTATGTTGTGGCTCAGTATTACCGACATTAAAGTATAAAAGCTGAAACAGATTACACTTTAGTGCGCGGCGCGACATCGCGGGAAAATGAACGGTAAAATTGTTCCGCCGCGCTGTGACATAGATTGCAATAAGAGCGCAGCAGTGTAGATACAGCGCTCTTATATTGGTACTACATATTTTCATGAGAAGTTGCCTACCCCAAATATAATTGTTTTGTTGGTACCACTGGAAGTGAGCAGCAAATTTAGGATTAGAAATGACTACGTGGCAAAAATTTTCGCCGCGCTGTCGCGCCGCGTTCAATGCGTGCTGTAAAATAGGAAACACATGTTCTCTAACATTTTGCCGCGTTGTTGCGCCGCGCACTAAAGTGTAATCTTTTTCAGCCTTAAGAAGACGAAGGTGTTGACAAGTTTTTCAATATGGCGGGAAATTTGTAATTATTCGGAAATGTGTTTATCAGTACGAAAGTTGTTTATATAATTTATATTGTATTGTAACCATTCTTCAAAAAAATTAATTAAATGAAAATAAATACATTTTTAAATAATAAGAAACATGGCTCCTTGTGGCCAGTGGCAGTGAATGTAACTAATTTGGCTTCAGCAGTCTGCCAAATGGATTGTGGCTTGTGGTCTTAGCTGCCAATGTCCTGCATTTTGTTAGAAAAAACATTAGTGTCCAGGAATTCAAATAAAAAAAAAAGAAAAAAAAACTTATATTTACTTCGGTGAACGAATTTTTTCTTATTTTATTAGGTAAGTGATAATCTGAAATTAATTTCAGGAATACTTTATTATTACTTTTTATCTAAATTTTGCATGTAAAGTAAGTTATTAATTTAATATTTATGCGAAAATTGTTTTTTTATGCCAAATAACAAGTCAGTGTTTTTGTTATATGATTTGTAAAGTTTTACGTTTATTGCTTCATTGAACAAGAACATGGTATCCAAACCATTAAAGCTAGGCAATACTGGACTCCGATAGCTCTAGCTCCGATGTGTTCGGAGGCAAAAAAGAAAATACTCTATTATAAATTATTTAGAGATTATTTTAAAACGTCAGAACTTTTGTGATTTTTTCTAAATTTTTCGGTCGGATACTGTGTTTGGCTTTAATACGAATAATTCAGGTAATTAAAGCCTGACAATAACTTGTTAAAATTTGTTCTTTTTTTTTGTTACATTTTAAGGTCATATATTGATCTACTCCACCAATAGGGAACTTTTTGTAATAAATATTATTTCAACTTACAAGTTTAATGGCAGCATTTGCATTAGTAAAAGATTTGTTTGTTAGTTTAGATGACTTTTAAAATTCGTCTACTCTACATAATCCGCCAGTCAACTGGAAGAAAAATAGTAAAAGTAGGTACAACTATTCTCCATAATAAAACAAATTTCTTATAGGTATTCTCCCCAACAGTTTAACCACTTTCAAAATAAGGAAGATGAAATAATCTAAACAAAACTTGATAAAAAAATCCCAGGGTTTAGTTTACATTCTAAAATTTTTTCGAAGGCTAAATTATTTGCTGAAAGGGGGCTATACATTTCTGTCATTTTAATTTTGCAACGCTCTGATGATTAAGGGTTCGGTTATGAAATGAAATGAAACAGAAATCAAACAAAATGAAAAATGTTGAACGTAGATATAGTTAATTTGGCTGATATTTATCATTTTGGGGTATTAATTTTCACGCACAGAAGTGCATGAAAGGAATTAAAATCTTATAAAATGAAAATAATTTAGTGTGTCCTATCGTTTTGCAGAAATTTAGGTTGAGTACTCGACATTACAGAAGTCTGTATTTGAAAATACAATATTACAGAATATTCTAAAGCTTCTCAGTGTTTTTAGAAACGGCGCAAATTTTTTTTTTCTCAATTTTTGTGTTTTATGAGAAATTTGTTCGGGAAAGCTTTAAAGACTAACTTCTGCCAAACGTAATTAAATACAAATTTTCGTAATGCAGATAATTCAATCCCCCATAAGTTTACACACAACATTCAATAATCGAGCTATTTGTAAATAATAAATAACCTAAAACTAAAAAAAAGTTCACCAAAAACCAACAAATTTGAATAATTGTATGACTCTAAAGTTGGTCAGAGATGATGGTAAGACATTTCATTGAGTAAAAAAAAAAAAAATATATATATACCTATATGTATTAAAAAACAACATAACAAAACAGATCCAAATTGAACATTTTTATATGATTTTTATGCTTGATGAATACAATCTGTATGAGGTGTGCAGATAATAATTGACAAAGGAAAACATTTCAAAAATAATAGACCAAAAAATATTTGAAAATTTATTTACAACAATTGGATAATATTTAAGCACCAGTGTGGTAAAGTGAATAACGGTAAGATTTGATCATTAACAAAATTGCACAATTAATAACTATATAAAGAAGATGAAAAAAAAAAACAAATAAATAAATAAATTGTGATGGATGTAAAAAATTATCACCAGTTCATACTTGGTTAAGCATATTAAGTATATATGTAGATCACGTCATAAGTATATAGTTTCTTAAAGAGTAGAAAAAGAAACAACAACAAAACAAATTGCCTCTCCAAATTCTAAATATTTCGTTTTTTCTTATATAATTATTATTATTCAAAATTATTAGATCGTTCTTCTCTGGTCTAATTATTATGTGTTCTTAACCTCTTAATATTCTATCGCCTAAGTTTTCTAATGCAAAAGCTAAAATATAATTTAAAAAATAATTTTACTCTTTTTTCTTTATATCTGCTTTATATACCGGTTATATCATAATATATTATGTATAATGAGAACTTCATTCCATCCGCTAGGTTGGTATGTAAATTGTTTAGTTAAAAATTTGTTTTAAACTCTTTCTTTAACTTTAAGTTATAGTATAATAGTAAAATATTTTTCACTTTGTGTTTAAATTTTTACTTTGCTTTTCATCTATGTACAAGACTTTAGAAATTACATAATTTCCCTTAAGGGTAGTAGCCCCTTACTACTTATGTAGTTATGAATTTATATATTTCTTATAAATTTAGGAAGGATTTAAATTTCTTTTTTCTTTTTTTTTCAAATTCTTTCTCAAAAGTAACGCAACTGTTCAATTGCTATGCAAAGTTTTATTTTTTTTTCTAGATAAATGGCGATTTTATTTGACCTTAAGTTTTTATTTTTATTCTAATTTTAAGTAATGTTGGATGTAAAATTAAGTAACATGTTAACTAACCTACCTATTTATATTTTTTATGTTCTTTTTTGTTGTTGTTTTTTATGTTAAAATCTTTATATATTCAAGCGAGATGACATTTCCATAATGTTTTTTTTTATTGAACCTCCAGGGCTTTGCTGATTCCATAATCAAGGATTTAAGAATTCCAGAAATTTTTTCTGAAATCTAGTGTTGTATTTGTCACATCCTTTTGATTTTTGTTAGATCCTTGTGGATCACTAAAAAAAAATGAAAATATGAATTTCATTAATAACAATGAAATTTATTTGCTAAAAAAAAAAGAAATTTCATTTTCACTAGTGTAGTATTTTCAAATATAAAAAAAATGCTCTGATACTTTTGTAATCCCAATGAAATTTAATGTAGCATTAGCATATTTCTAGCATCAGCATTGATATTTCTTCCTAATGATTTTTCAGTTGCATTGGGATTGGTTTAAACAATTCCAATGAAATTTTACTGGAATAAACAGTTGAAAATTTTTATTAAGCTATCGCTGCTTCGGAACCAATTATCATACTACGAATGTTAGTTGTATATGTAGTTCCATGTATTAAAGCTATAAGATTGCATCTAGCTGTATATGAAGGAATGGAAGGCTATATTCTTATGAGGATGGTTGACCCCATATAGTGGCCTTTCGATAAATGCAGTTATTAGTAGACGATGAGTACCTAAACATCTGTTGGATTTGAGGTAAAAACTAGGGAACGTAACGGTTATAAGTTTTACCGTAAAACTCATTGTTCAATGAGTTTATGTATGAATTTTGCTTTAAAGCTCCCAACGAAACGGTTAAACTTTACTTACATAGGGTTTCAGTCCTTGCGAAATGCTTATGAAAGATTTTTATTTCTTTAAGTCATCAATAATCGTTATGAGATGATTAATATATTTTTCATCAGGAATAAAATTCAATTCCTGTTTGTTTTTTTTTTCCTGATCACAAATAAAAGTCACATCGTCATTTTTATTTTACTTTATTAAGAATAAAAATCATGAAGTGAGTTTTATTTTTCTGGTCGACAAATAAAAATCACCAAGTGATTTTCTTCTTTTTCAGTCAATACAAAATAAAAGTACACTGTGATAATTACTTCAAAATAGTAGGCGCAGATGTTCAGATATTACTCTTTTCGTTACTTATCGTTAGATTTCACATATTATTTTAACATAGCGCCGTAAATAGTTCATGCTTTGAATAATAAAAATTACTTGGTGATATTTATTTGTCGACCAGAAAAATAAAATATCTTCATGAGTATTATTTGTGATCAGGAAAAATAAAAATCAGCTTTTATTCCTGATGAAAAAAATATTAATCATCTCATAACGATTATTGATGACTTAAAAAAATAAAAATCTTTCATAAGCATTTCGCAAGGACTGACATCCTATGTAAGTAAAGTTTAACCGTTTCCGTTGGGACTATATTGAAAATATAATTGGTTTGCTATTATTTTTATATTATTGATTAAAAATTTTGTAGTTTCAATAGCAATGAACAGAGACAGAGTTATAATTCCTTGTAATTAGTTTGACTTAAAATTTAAGCTAATTAAATTATTTATTTAATTTTTTTTATAAATTGGCGTTCTCGAAAAATCAACAGCAACGGAATGGTTCCTATGAATACGAAAGCGGCCAAAATTGTGAATCACTACAAAATATTAATCTAAGATCATTATCTTCAACCAGTTAATAAATTATGAAAGAGTGTGGAAAGTCTGATTATTTATTATATCAGTTGCCGTACAAAACAGATTAAGTTTGAAATATTTCATCGTACCCAATATATCCCACGATACAATTTTTTCTTTGAAACTTACTTTTGTTCTTGAATGCGCCCCATTTCTGGTTGTCCTTGATACTGCAAGCTTTGAAGGTACTCCGCCCTGCGTTGGTGCACCAGCCTCTCTTTTTCGGCTCGTTCTCTCTGTAGTCTAGAAAACAAGAGAAAAAGAGAATAACTCACAAAAATGCTTATTGTGTTGACAAATTATGTACTGAGAGGCATGCTATGAGGTTTTTTTCTTTATTTAATATTAGTAGCAAAGATCTTACCATTAATCCTAAATGATCTTCCCAAACACTTGTTGTGTGCGAGAAAATAATATTAAAAATCGATTTAATAAACGAAATTTTAAATCCAACATTTTAATAAGTAAGTGTTTGGGGTGCATAACAGGCAAAGCAGATACAGAGAATATATTTATTGTATTTTAACTGTTTCTGCTCTTTATGTGCTTGCACCCCAATATTATGTTTTGTTAGATGAATAACTATATATTAACAGCATACATTAATGAAAAATAAAAAAAGAAAAATGATTTTGAACATACATACGTGATGGAATTAATGTATCTACCTAGTCTTGACCACAAGAGAATGAGAATTTTGGTTTTAGTTCACTTGTGAGTATGAGCTTTTCTGGTATTTAACAAAACAGTTTTCTGATTTAGGTACCAGGCATTAAGGGCAACAAGATAACTAAAAAGTCAGCTCTCAGCGCAGATCAGACTTTGGGAGGATAGCAATAAAAAGGTACACTGGGAAAATATCCCGGGGCTGAGACAAGCGAAGAAGTTTGTAATGTATTCACAACAGAGGACAAAAGTATTGCTCTCACTCAACAGAAAGCAATTAAGGCTTATAACGGGTCTATTTACTGGGCACTGCCCACTTAGATATCATCTTAAAAAGATGGTTAAGGCCGATGATGAAACCTATAGGTTCTGTATGGAAGACGATGAAACCGCTAAACACGTCCTGTGTGATTGTGAAGCTCTGTGCTGCATAAGACTAACACATCTGGGAAAGGATTTCTTACTGCCAGAGATGTCGCAAAGATAGTCCCCAAGAACGTAATAGGTTTTATAAAAGACCTTAAGTTTGAATGGGTGCCCTAGGGATAATATCACAAAAGATCCTATAGGTCGCGATGACTAAATGAGAGGCGGGAACTCTGTCTGCATCCCCTCACAAATAATAATAATCAAACATTCTAAACTTGAATATCTTCTGATAAGATTGCGCGTCTAAAAACCAAATCTCCAATGGTATGCAAAGTAAAGAGTTCAAACTCAGTTGATCAGTTCGTCTTGTAACACCTTCTTATTTGTAAAATTATTAAGAAAATGTCTCAAAGCTAATCAGGAAGGAGAGTAATTTACGTTTAACTGAGAATGATAACCATAAGTTAGCGCGTTCTCTCGTCGTGAGTTTCGACTGAAAGTTCATAGTTTCCGATATAGAATATAAAGGAAAAAGAAGCCGTAAGTAATATAAGCAAAAAATGTAGATATCATTTTCGTAGTACCTACTATCGACGACAACAAAATAACAAAAAAAAATCTATATTCATATATATATATATATATAGTGCCAGGGCCCCGAAATCCATAGGGCCCCTAGCCCATGATAGTAGATCAACTGGTGACCAACTGTTCAATCAGTAAAACGACCTATTACAAGTTAATTTAGCTCTTACATTTTGGCTACTGAAAATAGCTCATGGGATTTATTTGAAATTCTAATGGCAACAAATTATTATTCAAAGTAACACCGGCGAGCGTATGCTGACAAGAGAAATCTCTTGAACAGCTATTCAATACACATTTATTCGCCAGTGTGTAAAAAATAATAGAGAACCACTACACTCTTATTCGCCAGTGTGTAGCAAACAACGTGCTTGGTTATTGAACAGTAAACTTGTTATATGTATGCTCGTCGGAAATACATAAAAAAAGGCGCTTGGCATTGTATAGTGATTACAGCCGCAGTATTTTTTAAATTTCCCACATTTTTTCATGGTCTAATTTAAGTAGCTAAACTCTAATCGGTTATCAAAGAAATTGGTTCATGTTATTAAATACTCCTAATAACCCAGAAAAACTAGTAGGTATAGACTAGATATCTAGATATCAATATCCTCACAAATTGCTGGGTATACCCTGATCTTTGGTTCTTACTATGCGCAGCGCCATCTTGTTGACAATAATATGATAAATGTGTCTGTGGTTACCCAAAAAAAGCGAAAAAGAAGAGGAACCCAATATTTTCCGTAAAAAGTAATAAAAAAAGACAAATATTAAACTCCGCAGAGTTAATAAATTATTTCATTACAGTTTGGTTATTTTTAAACAAACCGTCGATTACTCTTTTCTTAATTTTACACAAATTTGTGAATTGAGACAGCACTTCCGCCGATACATTTTATACCTCAACCAGGATTTATTGAAAAATAACGCAAATTGTTCATTTTTTCTTCCAATTCTTGAATTTGTCATATATTTACAATTAATTGTTTGACGTTTAGCCTGCGTTAAAGCTCATATATTTATGCTTAGAGTTCTGTGAACTGAATTGAAATGTCAAGTACGCGTTGTCACATCAATCCCCTTTTATGTCTCTCAGGGGTGCTTTGATATCTAGATTTTCGGAATATCTAGATATTGATACCCCATGGCTGTCATAAGCATTAGGTGGGTTTTCAAGAATATATTACATCTGCATACCGATCTGTACAAAACGCAGTTTGCAATATTATACTAAGCACTATTTAATATTATTTCACTGAAAATCTTTGCTTTAGTTGGGCAAAGTAACGATCCATTATACAGATATGTTTTGTCTTTTAAAAAATTGTGTAAATTTGTTCGGTGTTAGAAACTGGATTCCTGAAAGATGTCATAAGAGAAGCCGTATCCCTCGTTTTCTAATAAAACTGCCTCGCTATTGCTGCTGTTTTTCACTGCTTCGTGAACTGTGCAATTGTTAAATATGCGTAAGTCGTGCACAGATCCTTTCATGGTACGTCTATACTTATAAAGCACTTATTCACATTTTACGTGCCTGCACATTTAACGAGTAATATCCTTTTCAGTATATAATATTCATCACTTTATCATGTGATTTCTTGATTTAGAAGTGATTGCAGTCAATAGCCCCATCGCAAATGGAAATTTATATTTTCTATACCAAATGCTTTGTCCGGCTTTAAAGTGCTCATCACTACTTGGGGTTTCTTCCAATCTTAGGTTCGATTGAAATTATTTGTGAAACTTTATGCATTGTTTTTGATATCGTCGCGTCACCTGGTGAACTTATGCATCCTCACCTTTGAAATTCATTACTTAGAGCATCGTCTCTCATGAACCTGGGCGGAATAAAAAAAAAATCTGCCTAATTTTTCCAACATTTTCTAAACTAAAAACTAAACCGGTACAGAACTTTACAATTAATTTCACTCCGTATGATCTCTTTAGACTTCCAGGTCAGAGAAGCTTTCATTTCGAACAAATGCTCAAGTCTCAAGCTCTATCTCGGAGTACGAAAACTGACTCATAAGTAGAGTAATCTTTTTGCATATCCTACCGAGCAAATATTAAAAAATCGAGTAGAAGTTAATTGCTCATTTCTATACGTAAGAACCATTGTTTTGTCACATGGTTAGCAACCAGTTTCTGTCTGAATCTCTAACCCGATTACTGGATAGAAAACTGTTGCCGAGATTACACGAAAATTTAAAAATATTAGAATTTTTGTTGTTGTGATGGCAGACAAAAATTGGATAAATTCAAAATTTTAGTCTCGATTAATTTCAAACCTTGGGTCACATGCTAGGTGTATTATTTTATAAAACATATTTCGATAATAAAATATATTTTCACATCTACACTTTGGCCGCATAATTTAAGTATACCCTTGGATTTGCACTTTGACCTTTTCAGTTAGGTAACTTTGTAAAAATCATTGCAACGCTATACTTACTTCATTTTAGATTGTCTCATAAATTGTTGTATTTTTCTTGCGGCTTGATTTTGAGTTCGTTGAGAATAAGTCCTCCTATTGTACAGAAAAAAAAATTATTCATACTTACAAATAATTTTATAGATCACACTAAATATATTTTACTTAAGTGGTCCTGAAGGACTGGCTTCTTTTGATGTTGTTCCTCCGGATTGTGCCTGCTGTTGCTGATCATTTTGATAAGTTTTATAATAGTCTTGCAAGCATTGGGAGTCCTGCCCCTCAGATGGAACACTTTGATTCTGTGATTTTTTGAAGCGTTTATTTTCACAATAAGATCTGTAACCGTTTTGAATAACAAGCGCAGCATGGGTCATCTGACGATAATAGGCGAATTGTTTATATCGACGATAATAATTTTGTATCACAATCGCTGCAGATCGTTCCTTATCCTGTTCTTCGAGCTTCTTACGTCCCTTATAGGAACGATAGGCCTTTTGAATGCATTTTGCTGCCTCATAAAGTTCACGCTGTTCACGATCTGAAATTATATTAAATATTATTGTTGTTTATTGTTAATTGGTCGAGAGTAAAAAGTGGTAATAACATAAAACTAAAAACTAATCAAGCACACTAGCATCTAAAGTAGCCTATTGCTTTTCTGGAACTAGTTTGCGTCTTATTATTATAAAGTATTTTAATTTTTGTTTATGCTTTTGGTTTCTTTTCATATAATGTTGTGGAGTTTCATATTAGATTATACAGTTTAAATAACGA
The DNA here is from genome assembly GCA_963924295.1 of Dioctria rufipes. Taxonomy (NCBI): domain Eukaryota; kingdom Metazoa; phylum Arthropoda; class Insecta; order Diptera; family Asilidae; genus Dioctria; species Dioctria rufipes. Next base: position 362,532,869 of record OZ002740.1, read on the forward strand.
TGTCCTTTGGCCTTAGTCTGGCTTCGAATAGGGGGCTCTGCCATGGTTGTGTTGTTGGTATAACTAAATATCCCCTGAACCTTATCCTCTGAACAAAAAATAATGTTATTAATGTTAGAGTGAAGTCATGCTCGCGGAACGAAAAAAAAAAAAATCCAGCAAAAATAATAAAAACACCTACACTGTATTATCAGATTGTTTCAACTTTATGATGTTCAAAGAGCCTGAGGTGAGGCAAGACATCCACTTATGACATCTAGGTGCGGCTCTGCACTAGCAACCATATAGAAAATGATTTTTGCGTAGCGGAGAGTAAGTTTAGCTCGGATAATGCTATCGCCGGAAGGTAATTAACAACGACCTAAATATGCTGGCTGCACAGGTGAATACTGTAGATCGAGGGAGACTTTAATAAGATCTTCATCAGGTTGGAGTTGAAGAACTAAATTTGGGAAAATGATAATATTTCTCAGAGTAAGGAGCCTGTAGAGCAGCACTAAATTTGGGAAAATGATAATATTTCTCAGAGTAAGGAGCCTGTAGAGCAGCTTTTCAAATCGAAACAGGTTTAATTGACTGAACTTGCAAGATAGTCCGAAATAATTGGTTTTAATAGATAAGTTCCGCAATAACGTACTTACATAGATTTCCTCAAATAAGTAAGTGAATTATGTAAGGACTTCCATACTTATGGAGGTCCTTTATGTCGCAATTTTTACTTATTTGATAATATATAAATATATTTATAGAAGTGTACGGAGTTTAGGATTATTCTGTTGAGTATAGAAGTTGAAAATGATCATCGCCTCGCTCATGAGTGGTCGAAAACAGAAGATGGTAAACTATTTACATCTGCACTATTCTACTTACGAATGATTTACGAAATTTCTTAGTGTGACCGAATTCGATTTCCAGAGTTTGGGGATAAGCTGCGGTCGTGAGATACGTATAAGAAAAATTCTATAAGGAATTAGGCTAGAGATTTGATCAGATGCTTAGAGATAGTGACAAAAATGAAATACTTCCGATATTATGCCGGTGATCTTGTAGATAACCAATATTTTCAATTATCATGCTATCGTTAACAAGTCGAGGGGTCTCCTTTTGGACTTGATTAAGTCGAAAGCGGACAATGCAGTGTACCCAGTCCTGCCAAAATGTAGAAATTGTATTATAATCTACAGTTGATATGAAATTTGTAGATTTGCGTTTTACCAAAAATTTAATTAGACCATTTAAGGTTTTTGAATATTTTAAAGCTTAATATACTTAGGGATGATGCGAGTTCGTGATACTAAAAAATGTGCTTTAGTTCACGACTACGCTAGAAATAGTACAATTAAGCAGCATATGCTACTATCTATCCATATCGCTAGATTCGGACTGACATTATACATCTTTATTCATAGCATCATTTAACAAATTTAAGAAAGCTGCCATTTGTTTGTTTTTTATTTTACCTGTTAACGTTAAATTTGAAAAATCTGCTTCGAAAGGCCGTTGCGATATACTTGAGGCTTGTAAAAATTCTGTTAGCTCTTGAGCCGATGGTGGTGGACTTGGAGAGCTCATCGGTGGGTCAAGTGGTATTGAGTAGCTAGCTGGCGATTGAAGTGGACCTGAACTTGCTGGACTTAAGCTGGAACATGGTGTACCAACATCATGATATCGGTAGCTATGATCACTAAATTCAAAATTGAACTCATGATCAAATTGTGCGTTCGGCAATGAGTCCAACAACGGTTCCATAAAAGTATCATTAATTCCACTCATACCAGTTGTGTCAGTATTAAGAGACTCAGCCATTGGGCTTCCCAAGGACATTATTTCCTCTGATTCGTTCTAAGAAATAAAAATATTATTTTGAATTGAATTTTTACATGAAAGAACATCATTTACCTTTATTCTTTCCGGCATGGCAGCTATTATATGCTCGGCAAGTGTTAATACTTTTGCATCAGATTCCCCTAAAAGAGAAAACCAAGTTCTTCATTTTTCAACTAACGCCTAAGGTTATGCGTTAAGCATTTTCTTTGAAAATAAATTTGACGCAGTTTTTGGAAAGAAATTTGAAATTTGGAAGAACATGTTTTCTAAATTATCTGAATCAAGTTAAAACTTGCATCAAATTTATTTATCTCGCGAGATATAACACTGCCTCTAAGATGTGCTTTTTTCATATTAATTTTTTTAATAAACGTTTATAAAATATTTAGGATGTGATCAGAAAGTCAGTCAGATTCCAATTCAATTACAATAAGCTGGCGGTACTGAAAATTGGAATGTGACTATATTTAATGAGCTACCGGCTATGCATTGCATTGAATGTGGACCTTACTGATTTTTTGATCGCCCCTTTTATATAATTACATTATAAAGCCATGCGTAGAAAGATATACAGAGACCATTTAAAGCACAAATCTAGTCCTGAACATCAGATAACAAGCTTAAAATTAAAATTAGAAGTGTTAATCAAGCGGCATCCAATAGGCAGAAGCATGAAAGCATTTTCATAATTTCGTGTTGAAAGTTTGTACCTCTTTTTTCCTAAAGGAAGAAATAAATTCTTTGGATTTCAATCTCGATTCCTAGTTTAAATATGCTTGTTTCTGCTTTGCTTATCAAAACTTATATAAGTCCTAAATAGTGGGGAGTTAAATCCATAATTATTTTTGTTTTTGATATATCTGCGACCTAAAGATGAAAGAGATGAAATCCCTATTCGTACAGTATTAGAAACCAAGAGAGCTGTACCTAAATTATAAAATTAATGCGCGTTTCTCATTTCTCAGAGATAAAGAACCCTCCTCAGAAAAAGGTAATCTGACTGGTCAATAATAAATGAAATCTTAGCAGCTCTCCTAGTGCCACTCTAATGATCTACCTTTTGAAAAAGGATTTCTTAATTCGTACACGGAAGGACTCAAACTAGAAGACAAGGCAATACTAGGCGTATTATGAACAAACGTCAGACTAAATAACATTAATGCAACAGAGCACTGTGCACACGAAATTCTCGAAAAATGTACATAATGCCAGGCAACATTTAACTCTTTAACTCATACCGACTTGCGTCTTATGCTTATGACAGACAATGGGTATCGATATCTAGATATTAAGAATATCCCATTTATGCACCATGTGTGTCGTGAAATACTCTCAGTATACTCAGAAAAACTAGTGGGTATAGACTAGATATCTAGATATTAATATCCGCAAAAATTGCGGCGTATAGCCTGATGATTGGCAATTCTTACGTTGCACAGCGCCATCTAGTTGTTGATAATAATATGATAATGTGTAATATATGTAGCAAAAGTGTGTCAGTGCTTACCCGAAAAGGCGAAAAAGAAGAAGAAGAACCAACCATTTCCGGGAAAAGTAATAAACAAAACACTCCGCAGAGTTAATAAATTAAGCCATAACAATTTTGTTATTTTTAAGCAAACCTTCGCCATACTTTCCACTTTCCTTCGTTTCACATAGAATTGTGAATTGAGATACCACATTAATTAGTTTTTCTTTTTTCTTTCCAAATCTTAAATTTGTCGTGTATTTATAATTAATTGTTGCCGTATGGCCTGCGTTAAAGCAAATATATTTGTCACTTCCATTTCAAAATTTGTTACTTTTAAAGATCTATCAACTGAATTGAAATGTCAAAGTACGGTTTTTCACATCAATCCCCTTTTTATATCTGTCAGGGGTACTTTGATATCTAGATATTCGGAATATCTAGATATTATAACCCCATGTCTGTCGTAAGCATTAGCTGCTTCCCACTGCTATAAAACTGTTATCATAAAAACATTCTGTTTCGTTTAGGAAAATCGCTAAATAGCTAGATAAGAAATCGCCTACTGTAGGCAATAATTTAAAGAGATCTACGAATTTGTAAAGGGGTAACTATCTAAGCCCACTTTAAAACAGGCAAATTTAAGTCGATCAAAGAGTAATGATCATGGGCATAAGGGTAGCAAAAGCATTTGGTACTTAGATAAATCAGCTAATAATATCACTTCAGCGCTTGAGAAGCTTTAATCAGCGCGTACCAAAGAAAGGATAGATTTGGCGTTAATTATCACCTAATTGGGATAAATTCTACTATAATATTATTTTCGATATATGTATGTGTAGTTATAAACACTTCGCTAACGAATTATTTTACTACAAATTAACTTAGCATTCGAACCATTACCTCAATAGATTTAATTTGGCCCATCGAAACTAATCAAACTAGATTTCTCGAATCATTTGATAAGAGTCTGGATTTTTTTTTTCTGAAATCCGTTTACTCAAGCAGAAATGAGATGTTAATTTTACTTTCTGGGGCAATAGTATACAATAATTGTCTTTCTTCTTACCTGCAATTCAGCAATTGCAATATATTACGTGACCCTCATGAGGCTGTTAATTTTTTACATAATTTTGAATGTGTTGCTAAAATTTTATACACAATAAGGCTTAAGTCTCTATTCTTATACACAATAAAGCTTCAGTCTCTATTCTTCCCAGAAATTTTTGATCAATTTTAGACATTGATCAAAAATTGCTTTCCAAATTGAATATTACTAATTCACTGTATGACCTTTCTTGGGACGGTACAAATCATCAACATGAAATGGTAAAATAATAAAGATTTCTAATAAAAGAAAAGAAAAATCAAAAAATATACATTTAAAAGCTCTGGAAGTGATTTTGTCCTACCTTATGGATAGTATGTTTGATAAATAAGTAGATTTAAAGTAGTTCAATGGTTAAGAGATTCTGTTCGAGTAATTTCTTGCTTGCAAGGTGCGTTTATACGTTTTAATAATTGAATTTTTACAATTTTTTTCTTATATTTTTATGTTTTATGAACTGAATTTGATATTGTCTGATTATTTCGAATATTTCTGGCTGTTATACAATATATATGTACTATTGAGAATAGAAGTGACGAAACGAAAATAAATTGTTTTTTTTTACTAAGACAACAAAGCACAGAGAGTACAGACAGCAATTTAAGTTCTAAAGTACTTTAAGTGTTTGTTTTTAAATTTGTTTAAATAAATTGTATTGTACATTTTCTGAAACGATTGAAATTATCTATAGTATACGTTCCAAAGTTGATTGGCTTGTGTAATATCATTTTAATCTGACTACAGTTAAAAAATCTTTTAAATAAAAATTTTATTGTTTTTTTTTTCACATAATCATCAAAGGAACCTACACTTGGAGTTAGTATAGTTGCACACACCGAATATAACATAAAAACTTGAAAATATTAATTTTAACAAAATTAAAAGAACTAAAGACACATAAAACTATGAAAACTAAATGTCAGCAGAATATGTCAAGACATTTATCACAAAAAAGAAAAAGGAAAAAAAAAAAGAAAACTTAAATTAAAATATTCAAAATAAGAACATTGTAGCACTGAGAGAGAGTCTAATGTTAGTTTTTTTTTTTAAATCTTCATTTAAAATTACTTTTAGCAATAATCGCCATTTTTTGTTCTTTTTTTCAAATTAACTCTGAACACGTAAAACACTAAATAAAACAACATAAATACATAAAGTAACTCAGAACAAAATATTGAATTTTCCAAGGTAAATTCAATATTGATTCATTTTGATCAAGGACAGAACCAAAGTTTTAAATGAAAAAATTAAAACAAACTGACCTACAACGACACCATTTTCGGTCATATTATTTGGATCCGATATGTCTTCATCATCTGAAGATTCGCCTTGTTGTTTATCCTGTATTGGGCTTGATTCGCCTGCTGAGACTTCGCCTAAAGGAGTAACCAGTTGTTTTCTTTTTTTTTTACTGTTTTCGTAATTTTGTTTTTTTGTTTTCTGTTTTCTTTAAACAATTGCACTTTTTTCTATTTTGGATTGAATTCATGTTTCATAAAGCATGAAATTCTTACATAATATTTGAAAAAGTTTTGAAGTTGCATAATGAAAAAATTTGCTTTAAATTATTTTCGAAAAATAATATTGGTTTTACAATTTTTTACTCTTATTCAAAAGGTTCAGCTTGACAAATTGGTATGGGCATGGAAAATAAATAAATCCTAGTGAAAAAAAAAAACTCAGATAGAAGTCTTTGAAAAATTAAAAATTAAAAACTCTGTCTTTGAAAAATTAATTTTTTTGGTAAGAAATATGGAGAAGTAGCATGGACGTATAATGCCATTATTTTCAATGTTTAGTATTCCCTGTATATCTATCCAGTAACAGTGTGTGCACATAATGTATTATGACGATCGAAAACCACATAATGTGTTCTTGTTATTAAATCTCTCGATTTGGTATTTAGAAAGTAAAATTGTATCAAGGTTGAAAGTTTTATTATACAACTGCGTCTTCTATTAGCATCTTGTAAAAACGATGTGACCCTGATGAGACATTTGTTAAAATATGAAATATGCTAGTTAAGTTGTTAAGGTAGAAACTCTTAGACTCCAAGTCACAAGGGGCATGAAGGTAATGAGGCCGCTTACTACTTACCCAAAGCAGAACCCTTCTGTCAAAATAGAAAAGTTTCACCAAATACAATGGCAGAACCTTCCAGGATAAAGCCACGCGAAAAAGTTCAATTACCTTACCATAAAAAGATTTTAAAAACGTCATCAAGGCTACACACTGGCATATTGACTAGCCAAACTAACTTAGATATATGCTTAGGTAGATGTGCAAAACTACAAACGACAACTGATGATTCTACAATGAAGAGGTAGAATCTAGAGAGCATGTACTCTAGGAATGCATAGAACTTGCTCGCCGAGGCTTCAATATCTGAGCAAGGGCTTTGTAACCCCATAAGATTTCCGGAAAACTAACCCTAATGAGGAATAACCGCCCCAAAATTGTGAGCGCGACTTGACCTAACACGATAGGGGCATAGCAAAAAGATTTATTAGGTCACAGTGCTCAGAGGCTATTTCTCCGGCCCCAAATCCCGAATTTAGGATAATAATAATCTCCTAAGAAATCTACAAGTTTTTTACTTTTTAACTGAAGCGCAAACTGAGCATATTGAATGGTAATAGTAGTATAAGGGTTCTGAGGGTGCGCAGAGTATACAGAAAATTTCTGTACTTCTCCGAAATTGGCGGGTTTGTTACAAATAACTAATATTTTCCGTCACACTAAATAAATAAAAATTTACAAATCAAAATTTAATAAAAAAAAGTATTTATATTGCTGATATTGAAATCGTAAGACATCAGTTAGCATAGATGGTTGAAGATGTCATACTGTAGTCTAAAGCGCCGATTAAAAGAAAAATTGAATTTATTGCAACTGGTAGTTGAAGAGCTGCTTAATTCGGTTCGCTACTTATGCCTAATCTACAATACTATGCATGTTAAATCTACATCGCCAAAACGATATGGATTTTTGTGTTTGCTTCCCACTCTTGGATTTGAAAATTCATGTTTGCAAAAATGCCTCTTCTCTTTTATTCATTTGACGACATGAGCATTAGCTTATGTGGAGTAGTTAATCAGCAAAAACGATGTAGTAATACCTCTGATGTATTTACCATAAATTAGAACCAGTAGGGGAATTTAGAACAAATCAGCTGTAAACTGGAACTTGTAGTTTCAGTCTTGTTTTAATTATTCGACTTGTCCGAAACGATTTCTTAGTTTACTATTCTATAGTATAAATTCCTTTGATGTCATTCTGCAATGAAGTCGAGAAAGCAAATACATGGAAGATAATTGACAGGTCAACAGCTCTTTAATTTGGCAGCGCACCACTACTTACATATTTCGTGTATTTATATGCATTGTTGAGCAAACGATATCGTTTTGACGACGTCGCTTTACTATGTATTGTAGATTAAGAATTATATACTTCTCTCGTGTATTCCTGTGTTATTCAACAAAAAATGTCGTTTTATCACTCATTGTAGGAAAGACATGAACATGATGAGTAAAAACAGTAGCGCCATTTCTATCTACAGATCCACAGGTAGTATTGCAGTAGCAGATGATAGATACTCTTTCCTAACATTTGCAGGATTATGATTTACATCGATATGAGCGTGAGAAGAAAGAATTGGTCGACGCCTTACCGAACTTTGAAAAGACCGCAGAACATACCGAAGCAAACTATAATCATAGTAAAACTGATGTTTTTTTAGGCACTTGGAAGAACAATTGGTAATCATCTTTTTTAAAAATTTTTTTTCCCAAAAAATATTCAAAATAAAAATAAAAACACATGTAATATTGTTCTACAATAATTTATTTTATTTGAGTCGCGACGCGTTTCGCCTTCTTAGGGCATTGTCAAGCAACTGAAAAGCAGATCGTTAGCTAAACCTGACTATCATAATATTTTAGAATTTGAATTTTACTGTAACGGTCATTATAAATCCATACATAAGAGAGGGCTATTATTCATGAAATCTAACTGATCGTTTACCAAAAATGAACCTTTACGACTTTCATTATTAATGTAATATATCTCGTATTTATCTTGGACTTTTCCACCATCCACGTTTTTTAAAAGTTGTAATTTATTTAAAGATGTGGTATGACCAATATCAACTAAATGCTTGCTTATGCCTGATGTTGGTCTATTATAGAGTGCCGATGATACGTGTTCTTTGTATCTAAGTTTTAATGAGCGTTTTGTTTTACCAATATAGACTGCATTGCAGTCACTACACTCAATACTATAAATTCCGCTTTTATCTATTTTATCAACTTTCGGTTTTAGTTTGTTGTTAATGAAAAAAATTTGTAAAGTTTTTTATTATAAAAAGCTGGTGAAACGTTATATTGTTTTAATGCGGATTTAATTTTATTCGAAGTTTCCTTCAAATATGGGATTTTTTTCCAAATTTTTATATCTTGTGTCCCTTGTGGGTAAACAAGGTTAAGTGCATATTTTTTGTTTTTTGACCTTAACATTTTATAAATTAAATTATCTGAATAACCGTTCTTCATAGCAATTTTTACTATTGTCTCGAGTTCCCTTTTAAAATTAGTTTTACTCATAGGAATCTTAAGCAATCTGTCTAGCATCGAATGGAAAGATGATTTTTTTATAGATTCAAAATGTTGAGAATCATTGGGAATTACAACATTTGTGGAAGTGGGTTTCCTAAATATATCAAATTCAAATTTATTATTAATAATTTTAATGTTAAGGTCAAGGAAATTTAAATTATCATTACCATACTCTAAAGTAAACTGTAAATTATCGTCAATAGTATTTAAAATTTTGTTTAAAAACATATACAACTGTCGCTCAGAGCCCGTCCATACACAAAAAAAACATCATCAACATAACGATACCAGCACAATACATTATTAACTAAATCACAGCCTGAATGAAAAATTTTTTGTTCTATTTTATTCATATAGAATTCAGCCATTAAAGGTGATAAGGAAGCACCCATGGCTAAACCATCCATTTGAATATAGAAATTTCCGTTAAAATAAAAGTGATTTTGGTATAAACATATGTCAATGAGCTGTTTAATATTTAATGATTTATCCCTTTCCACGATCTTATCTTCAACTTCAGCATATAAGTAAGTCTTTAGTTTCTTTAACGGAATGGAAGGAAACAAATTACAAACATCAAACGACACAAGCTTAGCATTTAATGGTAAATTCAAATTATTAATTTTGTTAACGAGATCAGTACTATTCTTAATGGAGTATTTGTTTTCAAAATTTAACAATTTGGGTAACATTGTGCTTAATTTTTTTCCCAATTTTTGTGAAGGTGCATTGAAAGAAGAGGATACTGGTCTTGTTGGAGCACCTGGTTTATGCAGTTTGATTAGACCATATACTATGGGAGCAGAGGGGTTATTTACTTTCAAAGAGAATTTATCTTTTTCGTTAAAAATTGGATATGCTGTATTTATTATGTTTGTTACTGCTCTGCTGAATTTTTTAGTTGGGTCATTTTTTATTTTTGCGAGGTTCATTTTTGATAAGCAATCTTCCATTTTTTTAATGTAAATGTTCTTTTCCAATAAAGCTAAACTATTTCCTTTATCTGCTTTTGTAACAATTAACCCCTTCTCACATAGAGGTGAATGGTGTGGCAGCTATATAGTACTGCGTACAGGATGAATATATATATAAGAAACTTGGAAAAGGTCACAAGACAACTGGAGGTGTTCTTGAAGAAATTCCTGAAATTATAATGGCATCAAACCATATGCTGTTGAGACAATCATTATTCAAAAATCCCGAAATAATACTGGAAGAGTGAGACGTACGTAAATTCTTGGCTATTCCAAGCAAAGGAATAGTCCAGTACACGAAATAGGTCCATACTTGGGCAGTATAAAGGTTATGTTGCCAACGAAGAAGAAGATGAGTTTATTGTAAAAGGTCTGGATATAAATCTAGTCGACCCAAAGCCAATGTCTGGATTACCTCTTTGTAATGAAAAAATGTATATTCATTCACAAATTTTCTTGCTTTAAGAAGATCGGAGAACAGAAAGGAAGGGTTTATGTTTTGTAAAGTTTCCCACAAGTGGCTAAGTAAAATAACACCAAGTACTAAGTAGCTGCTTGATAGATACTTTTTGGATTCTTGCATTTTTTTTTCATAACGACTGTTATCGGAAATATTGATGATAAAATTCACAGATTTTATAGATAGTACTTGGTAGAGTAGATATTTTTAACTGCCATCTTATAGAAAGAAAACGCTTCTTGTTTTTTCCACGAAGTATGTACATACATATATGTATTTCTTTAAGAACATATATATGCTTATACAGCCAACGTGCTTCGTCTTATCAGGACCTGATCAGGCCTCTTGTTGTACTGAGAGATTGGTTATTTTAGTTGCCAGTCGAATGGGTTACTATGGGTTACTAAGGCATGCGTAATGTACTAAATTAGCATATAACAGTGGTCTGTTGGTTTTATAATCTAGCTGATCGTTTACTGTAAAATAACCATCGTCCCTTGATTTTTAGTTTCAAATGTTTCGTATCTGTCTAATAATCTCTTATTTGATATATTGTGTAATAATCCAATGTCACGGATTAGGTTTATGCCCAGTTAAGCTTAGGTGATTTGCAAAGCGAAAATGTTGTTCGCAGCCTTTATGCTATTGCTAATGTAAATGGCATCACAATCCGAGAATTTAGCTCATAACCTCGCATTCATGAATTTTATTGATTTTCGGTTTCAATTTGTTATTAACTAAAATGTTTTTTTTTATGGTTCTATATTTAAAGGAAACTGATTTAATAATTTTTTCCCTAAATAATTTATTTGAATGTTTTGATAGCTCGCCAATGTGGGGGATACATTTCAATAGTTTTTTTTTTGTTTTTGCGTCAATAGTTAGTTTTATTACTGTTTCAAGTATCTAATCTGTTTTATTGTCATGAATTCTTTTTCTTTAGGAGGCAGGTTCATAACAAAATCCAGCTAAAAGTGGGGAATGGGCAGATATCTTTTGGTAGATAAATTTTGTTGTCAAACATGAAATAGTTTTGTTGTAGGAAGATATTTATTAAGTTTTTTAAATGTGTGGATTTTGATGTATCATTTAGTTTTCTTTTGATTGTCTCCACTAAGCATTTCTATTAATTTGTTGACAATATCCGAAAATAAGAGGCCGCAAATGTTAAATGATACTAGCTTCGAATTTTTCGGTAAGTTAAGATCTTCATAATTCTTTTGACTAAATCTCTAGTGTTTCTAATAGAGTATTTTGGCTCGAAATCAATCTAATCTGGTAACAATTTATTCAATTCTCTGCAAAGTCCTTGGGTATGCGTATTAAAACATACCGAAACAGGCGAAGTTTTTGTTTTCTTTTTTCTGTTCTTTTTTTTTGAAATTTGAATTTTGTACTTTCAAAACAATCGGTAAGCCAGTATTAAGGCGCTTCTAACGAGCTATCAACCGTCCTGAGTACCCCCTTACTTTCCGAGTTATAAAGCGTGAAATTCAGTGCTGGCTTTTCCAAACTGGCCGGCCTCACTAACATTGATAGTTTTGTAGAAATATGATATCAGATTATCTAGCTCCCAATGGCAAAGTTGGGGTTGGATGTCAGTAGGTCTACTTTCTACTTTGTTGTAACTTTATCAGCTTTGACAGTTACGTTTTGTTATCATTTGATGCCATTGTTTACGGAAAAAGTGTATTTGAAATTTAAAAAAAAATTTGGGAAGCATATTTACCGTCAATAGTTATTCCTGCTGCAGTAAATTATTAATAAATAATGTGAATTTTCAAGCCAACAGCCCGATTAACTGCTATCATACAGAAGTTGTCAAAGATCGTATTGTGAGTTTCAAGTGCAAGTGCAAATACTTCTAGCTTAAATTCTGTAAAGAGTAGAGCTGAAGAATAAAATATTTTCCTATATTAACTGTAGAAAAATTATGTTTTTTTCAGATGTATCTGGTAATGGGGGTTGAAAGAAGTAAGAAAATTGAAAAACAAACAAATAAAATGTAAGTTTGAAGAAAGTTTCACGTCTTCGTTAATTATCAAAATACCTTCAACTTCAAAACTTTTTAAATCATCATTCCTTTCGTGATTTTGTTCTTTGGCACTTACCTTTTGTCATTAACACTACTTTAAACTGTTTTTTTTTTTGTTTTTTTTGTATTATGAATCAAAACTGTTCTGAATCGAAACTCGTTAAATAACGAAATTATCTAAAAGCGCACAAAATATTATAAAAAATTTGCAAAGAAAGAAATGATAAATAAAAGTTTAGGAGAAATTGTCTCTATCAATTAATAAAATTCTTAAATGAGTCAAAATAAGTCTGTTCGCAATGCATAAAATTTGAAAGTTTTGTATAAAAATTTGATGGAAATGTTTTAAGGAAAGTTTTTTTTTGAAAAGAAAAAACAAAAAAATTAAATAATAACCTAAAGTTATTGTCGATACTAAAAGAAATTTGATAATATCGTTTTTACTTGACTTAAAAAAAACAAAAATGTTTTTTTTCATTTTAAGCAAACTCATGTAATTCTTACACAACGCAAAATCCATTTTCCGTAGAGGTGAGAGTAGGGAACTTGATGTTAGGCTGCTGGCTCCACTTGTGCCATCTAATGCTGAGTCCATAGATAAGGAGAAATTGTCGCTAGCATCAAAACTGATATAATTAAAAGCAAAATTAATATTGTATGAAAAGTTATATATAAAGGTATAAAACTTACCTATGAAATTTATTGTGATCTCTAAAAATCTTCCCAGATCTAGACAAAGATCGCATATCCATATTAATTCCGCTATCTACCGATGGTCTTTTAGACAGTCGAACACTTGGTGGACTTTGGCCACTACAATAGAATATAAGTTTGTGTTAAAAATATGTGTAATGAAAAGGAATAAGTACAAATTGGAATTGTATGTACGCATGAAAAGCAGAACCTTATGGCAAACAACATGTATGTATAATATTTGAAGTTAAGTTAGTCAAAGGGATGAGCTAGGCGAAAATGATGGGAGTGCTGCATTTATTTGAATTCTCAAATGTTTCATATATTATTTAAAAATAGCTTTCAACTTATATACCTGCACATATAAATTAAGCCGTTACTTTGGTAGTCAATACAGATGGTCAAATCTAAAACGCATCTGCACTTTGTCGAGGCACTGAAAACATAAAAGGGGGCTTCGCTCAAAAGGTCAAGGAGAGCTCTAATTTGGTAGGTTTGTACAGTTTGGTGTTCTCATTAATATCGAGTTTGTGACCTATGTGTATTGGAAAAATGGTACCGAAAACCAGTTTTTCGAGAATATCTTTTCTCCAGCGCTATCTCGGTTAAAAATAGCTATTACGAAAAATATAGAACATGCAATTTCCTATCAACTTTTGTGGGAAGCATTTTTCAATCAGATGAATAGCTCACGAGTTACAGCCGAGTCAAGTTCAGTACTTTTCTCCAATTCGAAAAATCGCTATATTTTTTCTCGAAATTTTAGTAAATACCGATTACTTAATACGTAACTATTACCGTTTTTTACTCACTTCCGCACAACTAATTGACGGTATTCACAGAACTTTTAGATTACATTGTATAGTTTTCTTTTACAACTAAACGAATCTCAGTGAAGAGCACACGGCAACATTTCCTTCAGATCTACCACCAAGTTCAGCCTTGATATGATATTCCATGGGTGTCCAGAGCAATGGGGTTGGGAAGGAACGATCTGGCACTCGAAGCACTACTGGAATTCATTTCGTTCAAGTGCAAGAAAGGGATCGAGCGTGTGGGTGTAGGAAAACTGGCTTGAAGGCTCTGTTATCTGCACATCCTGCCATGAAGACGCGTGTGAAAACAGCGAAGAAATTTTTGTGGCTTTGGAGAAGAAGAAGAAGACGACGACGACGACGACGACGACGACGAGAATGAAGAAATGACCGTTGCGAAATTATTGGCATACGAGATCGAAAAAGACAACGAAGATGAAAACTTAGAAGAGGAGGAAATTTGCAAGAAGATATCAGTGAGCATGGACCATCAAGGGCACCGAAATGGAAGAAAAGACATCAGTAAATCACAAATTGTGGACTAGGCCTATTGCGGACACCACATGAAAAAAAACACGCCTTTCACTTTACTCCATGGTGGTGCGAAAATGAGTGAAAAACGGTATTACGTATTAAGTAATCGGTATTTACTGAAATTTCGAGAAAAAATGTATCAATTTTGCGAATTGCTAATTTGAACTCGTGAAATATTCATCTGTTTGAAAAATGTTTCTTACAAAGGTTGCAGGAAATTTTATGCTCTATAATTTTTGTAATAACTATTTTAACCTAGGTGGCGCTGGAGAGAAGATATTTTCGAAAACTGGTTTTCAGTACCATTTTTCCAATATAGCGGTGCAAGTGGCGGTCGCTCAAGGTCGAAATATTAATGAAGACACAAAACTGTACAAATCTACCAAATTAGAATTCTCCTTGACCTTTTGTAAGTCCGAACATACCCCACTATTTAGCTAAGTTCAGCTTATTATATCGAAGCTGAAATTTGTATTGCTGCAGCAAAGATACGTTTTGGATCTCACTATAAATAGGAGTACAATCTGATGTGCAGGCTTGAATATTGACATCACCTCACCAAGTCTGATTGAATGTCTGGGTTATAATGAAATAATATTAGAGAAAACTTTTCTATGAATGGCACAGGTCCTTCACATTTACGAAGGGTTATCAGAGTCACAATGACTGGAATGGTAACGCGGAGCTACAAAGCTATAAAGGAATACATTAAAAGGGGAAAAAAAATAACATGTATACCACTGCACTGGTGGGAAGAGTCCAAAGCCAAATGGCTTGAAATACTAGCAGAAGCCTGTAGTTTTAGAGGCGCAGAAGTTGGAAGTGATGACTGTCTTATCATAACTAACATTAAGCTAACTAAGCTAAGCTTTTCTAGATAGTACGAAAAAAACGGATGAAAAAGTTCTGCAAGAAATCCTATCAGTTTAGCGTTCCAGACAGTGTGGTCATTAACATGCTACAGAGTGCACAATAAAATGAAAGGATGAATTCTGGAGGGACTTCAATTCAGATAAACGGCAGCTGTTCAAATCTAATTTGAAACCAGTTTTAGTATGTTTGCGAAACATTAAAGTCATCCAATTCATATCATGCCGCATGAAGATTTTTATTTTAATAGAACGCATCTCAGAATTCGCTGAACAGATCGAAGTCGACTCATCGGAAGACCGTGAATCGCATGAATAAGACTGTACAAGCAAAAGCAGTTACTATTTTAAGATCCTGGGTTGAATTTTCTAATTTTCTTTCAGGTATGCCATTAAGTTTTCTGTTTATTCTTCTCCAACAGATACTGAACTATCAATCGCTCATAAAGTAGTAAGTATTTCATCTTAGTTACTAAATTATTATAAATACTTTGAAAAAGTTTCATATGATTGAACTTTGGGAAAAAATGATCTTATTTGTTTTTTTTTAAAGCTTTTCAACTTACCTTGATACAGCGCCAGGGCGAAGGAAGACACCATCATGGCTCCGATTACTTGTAATAGAGCTTACAGATCCATTCGAGGTTGGCGATAAACACTGTGATGTTAAATTTTCGTTGTTCATGTTGTTGCTGTTGCTACTGCTATGCTCACTACTTTCGTTGTTTTTATTATTATTATGTACTCTTCCGATCCCTTTAACATTAATATTTCCCCTGGAAGAAGTGATTAAAAAACGCTGATCCTTTTGATCAGGACTATCCGGAGAATTGGAATTATAGGAAGAATTTAAATCCGAATTATCACTACACGCCTTATTGCTGCTGTCGAGTTGGCGAGAGTTGGAAGAAGAAGATTTCACATAAGCATAAGTATTAGAAATAGAATTGTTTGAATTATCATTATCAGCATTCGGCGAGTTTAGAAATGTTTGCGTAAATGAGCTTAAGCGTAGTGTGGATTGACTTTGTTGTTGGGTTTCGATACGATTTTTTTCTAAGCGTTCTAATTCAGAAACGATACTGTTGAAGCTGTTGATTAAATAAAATATTTGCATAAATAATGGATTCCTCTGATAGTACACTATTGATAGATACAAACCCATTTATCCTAGCGATATTCAAGGGAGTTTGTTTATAACAATTTTTTATAATTAATGAATTGTGGTTCCATCTGTATAGAATCACTGCTGTGTCAAGGTGACCACGAGCACAAGCCCATGTCTGGATATAGAAATAAATTAAGCAAACAATTATACTGCTGACCTAAAGTAGTTACTAGTGGTGTATATCCTTGAATATCCTGACTAAGAGCATCAATTTCTGTTTCAAGAATAACATTGGGATTTTCCGACCTCCATGTTAGCATTGCACACACTAACTTCGAATAACCTAGGGCTGATGCTAAATGCAATAAAGTCATACCTGCAGAGTCCACACATTTACAAGCAACAAAATTAGGAAAATGGACCAAGAACAAAGAGAAAATTATTACCTCTGTGTCCAGTTGGCCAGGATCCAGGAGTCATCGATCGCCAAGTTTTATTAGTTAAAAGTTGACAATAATTGACTAAACGTTCCTCAAAATTGGGCTGTGACATAAGGACAGAATCATCGGGCTGAAATTGTATTAAATTGAAGAGCATTGTGTTAATGAAAATTTGGAAGGATTCAATTTTGTATTACCATGTCTTTAGGTTCCGTCTTTATCTGCATTCTATCGTCGATTGAGGACAATCGATTTAACAGAGTAAACTTGTATAGGCTATCGTTAACAGTCCCTTCACAAGTTGTCTCCATATTTGGTGGAGATTTGTACTCAAAGATTACTGAATTTGAGATGACATAACCATCACAGGCAACTTGTAGCGTAGCCAGACCAACTTCGTGAGCTAATTGATAAATTAAACAATTTTATAGAAATCCTTTTAGTAAGTTTATACAAAATTAACTAATTATACCTGGACAATAGCACCTTAGAACACCATCTTGAACGACAGTTGTAGGTACTGGGAATGAATCAAATAAAACTGTGTATGATGATGTTGTTGAATTCCATGGTCCAGTGACAAGAACTTTAACTCCGCCCTCAGGATAGGCCCATTCAGGGCTATAATCAGTTATATTAAATATTTGCTGATGTAAAACTCCATTTCTAAGTAAATTATCTCCATCGTTGCTTAGATTATGCTGCGTTTTAATACTATCCAGGGTATCATGAGAGAAAGCACCTTTCGTATCTAGCTCTAAATCAGGAAATTCAACTAACATATCAAAGGCATCTAAGTTAACAAAAACATCATCAGGATCATGTCCACTGGGACCACCGCCACAACCATTTGGATCACTATTAACACCAACATCACAGACGTTATTTATAAAATCCATGGGATTTATATCGGATTCGATTCCATCATTGTGTGCACTTCGTACATCATTAGACAGAGGCATATTAGCACTCAAGGTTTTTTGAATATCCTCCTGCGATAAATCAAGAGTTTCATTGAAAAATGGCAGAGAATCATTTAAGTCCTTGACCAAATTATTTTCTTTGTCTGAACTATTCATTGTGGCACTTTGTACCGTTGAACTGTAGTTCATTGTTTCGTAAGCGCAGTCAATTTGTTTATCACATGTAGATGATGAGCTTGAATCCATTGCTTCTTGCTTAGGAACTAGATTCGCTATTAGTGATTGTGTTGAATGTTCACTTTTCGGTGTGCAGGATTTACGTTGCTGTTGTTGCGGTGATTGACAAACAAAAGATTGCTGTTTACCATTTAGTATTAATAAGCTGCTTCCAGAGCCCTGTAACTACAAAATTTTGAAAGTGTGTTTTATTAAATTTTTTTTTATTCTTTGTGCAACTATACAAATATGAAAATTATTATAAATTAACTCAAATGAAGAAAAATAAACAATAAAATGAACATATTTATTTTAATTCTACTTTTGCAATTTATTAGATGCATTTAGTCGCGTTCATTTACACTTTTGAACACAATTAAATTATTTACCAGTTTTTTTATAAATGAAGAAGTTTCAAATCAATTCAAAATCATCGTCCATTTACCACCTCTGGATGAATCTCGGACAGTGTAATAAAAATGTAAACCGCGGAATTTATTCAATCTAAGTAAATAAAATCCAAATCTGGTATCAGAGCCTGGTAATCGATGTTCGGAACATTTAAATTTTCCGCATTAATTATTTCAGTGCGTAACCTTAAAGTGTCATATGTCCCCAATACCTGGAGGCACAAAGTAATCTTCATTCTCAAGGCAGGTCGAAGCGGCCACATGACCGCTAAGGACTTCAGACCAATCAGTCTTGTATCGTTTCTCCTGAAGACTTTCGAAAGGATTATAGATATGTTCATAAACAACCTACTCAAGGAAAGTGTAATGTCTAGGTCACTAGGTCACATAATGCTCGTATTAAAGGTAAATCGGTTGAAACTGCGTTACATAACGTAGCATTAAAAAATCAATCAAAAACAAGGAACATACTATGAGTGCATTTCTTGATATCGAGGCAGCCTTCAAAAATATGCACCGGGTCGAGTCCTATATTTGCAGATGGATTGACTCAAAAACCCAATAAACGCAGTGCTTGGTAATAGTAAATTTTGCAGCCGATGACTTAGTCATGTTTGTCTCGGGAATTTCTTATTTTGGATTAGTGAACTAACAAAAGCAATGTTACGAAAGCTATAAGTTGTGGCCAGGGACTTAACTCCAGTAAGACTGAACTAGCTCTCTTTACATGGAGAAAAGTTATCCCGACTTTTACTCTCCAAAACTGGGTAATCTTACTCTCGAATTGAAACCTGAAGCTAAATACCTAGACTCCAAACTAAACTGGAAAATAAATGTGAATGAGAACGCCAAAAAGGCAGCCTTTGCGAGATTTTAAAATACAATAATCGTACCGCCTATATCGGACCACTGTAGTGCTGATATAAGTAATGCAGTAAAGAGTGATAGAAACAACTCATAACGTACCTAGTGATCGAAATATTAGAATTCGTATTAATAGCCAAGCCGCAATCAAAGCTCTAGATACGAACACCATTAGATCGCGCCAAGTCCAGCATTATTGTAATTAGCTTAAGAGACTTTATACCAACACACAGTTATTCTCTGCTGGGTGCCTGATCACAGCGATGTACCGGGGAATGAAGCTTCTAGAATCAGCGAACACTGGTTTTAGTGCTCGCCTTAAATTAAGTAATCATCTCTAGGTAGGGTTCCTAATTAACTGGTATCACAATGGACTGCTTATAGTCTAAGTGTGGGTGATCGTAGGTGCATATTTCGATAGTCGCCACTCTAACCTAATCTACCGCTGCCCCAATGTAACGCTAAAGTGATTACTCATAAAAAAAAGTTCTGCTAAAATGTATATCCACCAAGTGCCTAAATACTCCTCAATTGAATATATTAAATATTTTACATTAATTAAAGTGAAATAGTAAGGATTTCTACAAAATAGAGATGGATTAAGCTTGTATCTTGAATGATGCCAATAAGGTCTTAAATCAAGATAGTAAAAATCTTCGATTTTTTTTTATGGTAACCCTACGAAGGAGCTGCCGGATTTCGCTTCTTTTCGAGCATGTTTTCTCTTCTTTTACTCCCCTTAGGAGCATAGGGTTTCCACTTAGCTTTGCCAACTAACGCTCCCCTTGGGCATCCTCCTGGGTCCTGCCCATGTTTCATTTATCTCTTTGAGTATTAACCGTCATTTCATATGTAGTTTCTAATTTCCCTAAATTTCTTTTTCCCTATAGGTACCATTCTAATGTCTGATGAGAAAGTTTTTGTATAGGTCTTTTAAGTATATGTTCTATCCTATCCATTGCGATTGATATGAGTTTCCAAATCTGTAATTTGTCTAGGCCAGAATATGTTCAGAGCTTTTCAAAAGCCATTGTCACTTTTCTAAATTTTCGTTTATGTTTTCATTCACTCCTCCATCTTCATACATAGTTATTAATGATACTACCAAGTTAGCTGAATGCCGACACTTCCTTATTACAGTGTTGTTGATTCGTATCTTCTATGGCACAGAGCTAATGCTAAAAATTATCCTGTTATAGGCCCCACCAAAACTACTGGAGTTGGATTTCAGATTTCCATAAAATGAAAGGCTATTAGAGCAGAATATCAGGATAGCCAAGATCTTATCTAGCTTCAAGAAGTGTCAGAGTCATTTGTGTCACATTAGTCAGAGTCTGTGGATATATAGTCGTCTGTTTCAACGACTTGAACTGAAAACCGAAATGAAAAAAATCAAGGCAGCAAATAATTAAAAGTAAATTTTCTATATTGAAATTTAACCCTTTAAATGTTGATGATAAATGAAAAGTTGTAACATTTTCCCCCACGCCTTTCAGATAGATTCATTTCGTTAAAGTACTCATATAATTGAGCCACGTGAAATCAATCTAAGGAGCTTCTTCAGCCCATTGCATATGAAGTGAATTTGTTTAATTTTTATTTCCTAATCAGCGATGATCTATTTATAAGAAGACAAAAAAAAAAGTGCAATAAATTTGGTCAAATCAAACGCGTGGACATGACCCAGTAAATAAATAAATCGAACTCACCTGGGACAGATTCAAAACAAGTGGAGGTGCAGATGCAACGACAGGCGAACTACCAGAATCATTTCCTCCCCTAATAATTGCACCACCACTACCACCACTACTGCTAGATCCCACTGCACCGAGGGTCATCCGGCCATTAGATGTGTTGCTAATTAGATTTGATGACACCCTCTGATTGACAACATTACTATCAATTATCGACTGCTGATGGTGCTGCTGCTGCTGCTGATGATGATGGGAATGCTGTGATTGCTGATGCTGCTGCTGCTGGTGTTGTTGTTGCTGTTGCTGTTGCTGCTGATGGTGGTGGCCAGAGGAGGACGAACCCGAGGAACCTGATGACATCGATAAATGACTCTGGTGGGTATGGTGGCGATGGTGACCGTCATTATTCGTTAAATTATTTAAATTATTGTTATCACTGGAACTTGCTAAACTAATTTGCTGATTGGAATGAGATGTCAATTGGCTTCCTGAACTGCTGCCATTGCTGTGGTTATTGCTGGCGATGGAGAGTGTTGTCGTACCTATACTGGTGCTGGCCGTATGACCGTTATGATGACTCGTATTTATAATCATCTGACTAACATTATTATTACCGGCGATGCGATTTATTTGATTGCCGTGATTAGACGCATTGGTAAAGGGTTGATTAGACGATGAAGTACTAGTTGAGTTATTCGATATCGTTGCTGTTGCTGACAATAATTGCGTTGCCTGAGAAGTATGAGCCAGACTGGGATTATGTTGCCGCCCAAGATGATGCTGTTGCTGCTGCTGTTGCTGCTGTTGATGTTGCTGGTGATGATGGCTAGACACGTTTGAATGGTTGTGTAAACTTGGAATGACTTGGAAGTGAATTGATCCATCTAGAGATTTCTGAGAGAGATCTGCTACAGTTTCACGGTTACGTCTATCAATCCAGCGGGAATATAACTATAACAAAAATAAAAACTAAATTCTCAAATTTCCAAAATTCCAATGAGATTTGCCTTACTCTTGGTCCTATTAGAACATTTGGTGTTGTACTTGACACTTGGTTATTGCTTTCTTGCCTTTTATCACTAAGAGATTTAGCAACACTTATTCTGCGCATTGGATGGGAACACGATTTTCCATCAGCGCATGTTGAATCTGGACATCCACATTCAAGTTGTTTTACTAAAGCTGCCTGTCGTGCTAATCGTTGTTTCTCCATCAATTGACTAACTATTGCCTCAACAGTTTCTGCTGTCTATATGAGAAGAGAGAAATTGTTAGTTTCTATTTTTTTGTTAGTAATATTGCATAAAAGAGCATGTATTTTATTGCAATAATATTGTATACAGGGTGTTTCCTCCATGGTGGTCAGTATAGCAGGTGATAGTACTTACTCAGTCAAACATTGTTTGCAAGGGGGGGGGGGGGGGGGGGGCTTATCAACCGTTTCCGACTTACAGGGTGACTAAGAAAAAAAGCTAATTTTTCACAAAACCCTGTATTTTAAAAAGTACATGGCGTACGGTACAGCTAAGAAATTATTGTATAGAGAAATTCATGGCCTTTCCACCGAGTCGTCCTATGCCACTCTCCTCTGATGGGTTCTTGGGGTCTAAACTAAAAATTTCGGATTTTCTTAACTTTCTTTTAGTTTGACTTCTTTTTTTTCTACATAAAGGTGGTTAACATAACCATTTTTTTATAAAAACTGTGAGCTTTGGACTCTCCTCTTTAATTTGACCTATAACACCCTATGTACCAACTGAGACCGTTAAAGAGTTATTAGGTCATAACCTATTCAGATCATACCGAAATTAAACGATTGTTTTTTTACATGACCTGTTTTCAGTCACTACGGGAACAAATAATCTTTGGGAATATGTTTGAGAATAGCTTTGAGAATAGGTTCTCGCAAGGATGTCGGTTAGTATAGAGTTAGTGGAGAAATTGTGCCACGAACGTCAAAAATATTACCGGATTGCGTTTTTTCTGTCGATTCTATGTAAGTGTTTCGGTGAGAAATACGTGTAATTGCGTGGGTAGGATCATATGTAGTTTTTGATATGCAGCTGATTTTTCGTATTCAAGATTCATGTCATGACTCACCATTACAGCTTTGACTTTGAATATACATATGTAAGTATCTTTCTAACGATTGCCGAAATCGAGACATAAGTCATGTCACTGATGATTATTGTAAGTCTATTATTAAATGTGTGCGGAGATGTTCTATCCCACGAAATACTATGCAAAATAGAAAATGTTGTATATGTAATGAATTCTTGTGAATCATTGCATCAGTAAAATTACAAATTCCCTTTATCTGAAATCCAAACTTCAGTACATTTGAATATTGCCCATATATCGAAAGTGCATTTAGAAGATCGGAAAGAAGAATTACTTGTACTTCTTTATTACTGTTCTTATCAAGCAAACTATCACAAAATCACAAACAGTATCGTTTTATGTGAATGCATATATGTATATAGACCTTTTTAAATTCGAAACAGAAAAATTCGCGTCACAAAAGGAACACCGGGTCCCCGAAATGCTTTCTATTCTAGCATGGAAAGACCATAATTGGACAATATTGCGGATTCCAAATTAAAACAAAAATATGAGACACCTGATCTTAAGTCCTGCCGAATGCAATTAGTTGTTTTAAATTCAGAAATGGACGAAGTTATTGAAAATATGCATTGTGTGTGGTTCCTGTGGGGTTAATCAAATTAGTACTAAAATATGAGAGATACTTTACTAGATACAAATTGTGGAAGAATGTGGAAGCAATAGCTGCGCAGTGTGTACGTGCCTTACGGAAGGTAATATAATATTGAAGCACATTTAGAAAGTACACATATAGTCACAGTTACAGTGAATATTTTCAACTAAAAAATTGTTTGTTTTCATGATATTTTTACCCTTCCCTTTCTCTGTATAGGATCCAATATAATATCCCTCCGCTGATAGGTCTTCTTATTATGTAATTTTTGTCACGTAACTAGCTATAGCTCTGTTTCCGTAATTCGTATAGGCCAGAGTATCCTTCAAATAATCTTTAGATATTTGTTGAGAAACACTTGGATTGTTTTCATACTAGAGTTGAATTCTCGAAGTTCATACGTATTGCAACATTCACACTGTGATACCATGAAGGTAATTGTCTTATACCATAATACTCTCTCTGTTGAGAAATAACTGATTATGATCCAGCTGGAGTTGGTGGTGTTGATTTTCATGTAATTCGCTTTATGTATGGTTATTCACAGACCAATAGACCAACTTGTCGTACATAGTCTCTTCTCTAGAGTGTCGATCTTGCTATGCATATGGCTGAATAAGTCCCTGATAGGGTCATATAGTTTACGTATTCTAGATTTTTTATTTATATCCATCTGATTCCTTTAAGTTTGCCCCCACCCCATTATTTTATCTAGGCAACGAATAGTAAGAAGGATAAGGGGTACAATTTGTTTTTTTTTCACTCGATCCGAACTTGATGGTAGACCGTTCAGGTTCCCATAGTGGAAAATCATTATTTGATCAATCCCTGGTATTTATACTTTTTAGACGAATACGATTTTCAAGGAGATTACCATTGCGATTATTGTTCAAGAGGTCTGGGGATCTTCGATTGGTTCATGCATCCACATCCAAGTATGTTGCAGCTCAAACCAACAACCAAAGCTACAACAGGAACTCAACGTAATTATTTTAACTAAAGAGATTGTATTTATATAATAGTCACCGTAATCTGTACTTATTATAACTTCCATGATAAGACTGTCCACTTTTCTGTACGAGTAGTTTTCAGGTGAGAGCAGTGTTACATATCACACTGGTATAAGTAGTAACATCTGGATATCACATAAGTCTGTAGAATCAAGGCTTAATTATGTTGAATAGAAAGTCTTAGTAGAATTAAAGATCATAAAGTAGAATTTGTAGAATCTTTCCAAATTCATGGCTACTGTTAACAGTTACTAAGTATAATTAAATTTGATATGAAATACATTGAATTAAGGACTAATTTGAGTGTAATTAAAAGTCTTTTTGAATAATAAAAGCAGATTTTAAACTCCATTTTAAACTCTTTACCACCTCAAAGTGAAAACATTTCAGAGAAAAGTTTTTTTTACAACTTTCTTCAAAAAAAATTTAAAAAAAAACCCTGCATCAACAGGTACATGAAAACTTATCAAAAGCTCAAAGCCACCGCAAAAGTGCTTTTCAAAACCAAAGTGAGCAGATTAATTCCTTCATTTTAAACTGCCCTAAATTAAGTCGTAAAAATCTCATCAAAAGCTTAAGAGTAACAAATACTTACCGAAATTTCAATATCATTCCCAGCATCCGGTTCATCCTCGCTAAAGACTGCAAAAAGAACAATTAAAATACATTTCCGAGGCGAACTTCTCAAGTGTGGTACTTACACATTGGTTTTAATTGACTGACCAATTCCTCTTTCGTCCATTCCTTTTTATCACCCCACAGGGATAGACTTGGAGTAATTACAGCCATTTTGTTATCATCGGGGTAGGGGACGTTTAAATAGTGTACAAGAACGATATCAGGATTCTGTTGACATCAAAACACGTGAAATTACAAAAAAGGATAAGTAAAACAAGAGGAAGGAAAATTTTTATTAATTTTCCAGGCGGAGAGGTAGTGTGTGAGAGAGAGAAAGAGAGAGAATTACAGTTCTGTTCACTAAATAGGACTCACCTGTAATAGCCAGTAACACCTGCGATGAAATGTTGGGAGGATTGCTGAGTGTACATAACAGCCATAGATGCACTGTGCATTGTTATTGTTGTTGTTGTTTGTGTGTCGGAAATAAAAGAAAATAAAATATAAAAAACGGAATTTACCAAAATAAGAACAAGACGAAATTTTATTAAGTCAGATTTATGACTTTTAGATGTGGTGTCTTGTAATTTTGCTCTTTTATGGCCTTGTTTTTCAACTCCCAGGGAATATATTATCCCCTCTTCCCCCTATACAGAATAGGTTGTTTTCTGATACTATGGCTCTTCTGGTATCCACCACCTACACCGCCAGCAGGTACAATGTCGTAAAAATTTTTCCTCAAACATTCTAGCTTCCCACCCCCTTTGTGACTTTATGAAGTGAATTCCTTGTCTGGAAACAGTGAATTTATTTTCTGAGTCCAGGGAATAGAGTGAGTTTTATAGAATTGACGAAACTCGATTGACTGCGCTGAAGGGAAAGTGAATTTTTTATAATTTTCACAATTAACAAGTGGTTTGTTTCGGGCTTGAGTGTTTTCATGGATTTAATGGGTTAAAGTGATATGGGATTTTGAGTGCCGTCCCACACCTACACTAAATATACAAATTTTGTTCTAAAATTGAGTAATATTTTTTAGGGAATTATTTTAGTAAATGGCTCCTCTGACTCTATTGTGGACAAATTGAATTACGATGAGCTAAGTTTTGATAGAGTTTCAATCCCAATTATTATGGGATCACCAGCAGAACATGACCGATTTAGTTATATATTTTTCAGTGGCTACGAGCATTTAGTCTAGTCATAGTATATGCGCAAAAGCTGCTGTGTTTTCTATTGAAAACCGACTCCATTCAAAATTTGTGAAGATGATTCTTGCATTCTAGCATTCATCCGTTTATACATACTCACATTATTAATACAATTTTGTTAACATCTGCTTATCCTTCAGAAATATACTAAAATTATCCAGATAAGTGTGTAAGTGTGTAATACAGGAAGCTGATAATATTTATATGCATTTCAGTTGCATTGGTATACTTTTCAAACATTTCTTAACATAGTTGGTCATAAGTTATTAATTGATAGTACCTTGAATTTTCCAGCAATACGTGTAAATTAGTATCATCATATGTATCTCCACGATTTAATGCAAATGATGCATTCAATAATTTTATATAGCGTTCCACAAGAGTCTATTTTAGGACCACTACTATTATCAACATTTAAAAATAACCAGCCGGATGATATAAATTTCTGTCAATTTCATCTGTGTGTGTGGATTACGTAATTTATTCTAATTTGTGCACTCAGTAAATTTCGGGTTTAATTGAATCGTACAACGATTACGTATCTAGAATGACGTCGGTCTTGCATACTGAACTTAAGAAATTTTGTAAGTTTGTGAACTCTAAACGCAGTTGTGATGAATACTACATCGTTGAGATTAGGAAACATAGACAGTGTTTATTCTTTGAGACTCCCTCTTTGGTGACTTCTTTAAAACTGATTTCTGTTCTAGTCACTGTGATATTAGTTATAACAATTTTACCTATTTGACGAAGCTTACACTGACTTCTCGTTAACCTAAAGCTCTGTTGTTCTGCGAAGCATCTGTTGATAGTTTTTCAAGCCGTCCTGATGGTTCCTTCTACGTTTATAAAACATTGTGTGACGTCTATCGTTTCTGTTTGGTGTTACTTATTTAGTTTATCTTTATTCTGTGGTGTTTTTATTAAAACATTGGAAGTTTTCTTTGATTATTCGTTTCCACAAGAAGGGTAGCAAGTGCGACATTTCTAACTACAAACCTGTCGCAAATATGGGTTATATTGCTAAGCTATTTGAAGTCCTGTTTCGCGATGTTTTGAACTTCTATTGCAAACCTTTCCTGCGTTTTTTTCAAATTGCTTTATGAAATCTACTACGATTAATTTGTTGATGCTTACGAAATTCTGTATTTCAGGCTATTGAAGGCAGAAAGCAATTCGATTACATGTTTATGGATTTCAGTAAAGCTTTCAACAGAATAAATCACAAAATTTTAATTCATAAGTTGACTGTTCGTGGTTTTCCAATTGGAAATTGGCTTCGAACTTTTTTATCTGAGCACACGCCGCGAGTTATATTCATTTATGAATCCAGCGACTCTTTCTGGCGAAACAGGTAATATTTCTGGCGTTCCTGACCGGTGCCGTATTGGACCATTCCTTTTTATATTCCTTTTTATCTATATATATTCCTTTTTATCTATATCATATACTAAGTTTATCATTCTGTTTGTAACGCACAGAAATAATGATGGTAGAGCAAAATGGATTGGACACCCACGCATAATATTAACAGTTATTTTGATTTTGGCATGTCCGTCTGTCAGTCCGTCCATGCGCACGATAACTCGAGAACGCGTGTACTTAGAGAGCTCAAATTTTGTATGCGGACTTAAAAAAGAAGTAAAATTAAGTTCGAAAATGAGATAAATCGGGCAACTCCTTCGTGGGGTTGCCATACAAAAAACTTTCGTTTTCCACTATACATTTGCACATTACCTGAGAACGCGTTGATATAGGAAGCTGAAATTTGGTACATGGTGTTTTCATAGTAATAATAAAAAAAATTTCAAAAATGGACTAAATCGACCAACCCCTTCTTGCTGTTGCCATACAAAAATTTAGGTTTTTTACATATACTGTGAAAACGATCAGTCCTAAACATTTTTATTCTACTAAAAACAATACGAAATCCAATAAAATTGGTTATAATTATTTTTTCTGTCCGATGAACCGTTTTAGAAATACCATATATGCGAAAAACCACTTCAAAATCAAACTTGCACAGATGGGTGATCATATGAAATTTCATACGAAGAATATGTCTACTTTGCTATCATGGTGAGGATGCTAAAATTTTCCGAATTTTTTCCAATGAAATGGATCTTAAATCGATCATAAATGGTGTTCTATTAACAATCTTATTTTTAATATGAGTTAATATCAGTATATGTACTGGCATGTGCTTTTCTTGTAAAAAGACGTCTTTGGATTTCAGTTATAAATGGTTTTCCAATAAGAGGTGTTATTTTGATATTCACAGAAAAATGCCTTGAGACAAATGATCGGATCTTTATTTTATTATTAAGAGGAAGGTATGCCGTTAATAATGGAAAATAACATCAGCCCTATGTCCTCGATAGCCTCACGAATTCCATCTTTGAGGTCTTGAATCGACGCTGGGCTGTTGGCGTAGACATTCTCTTTCACGTGGCCCCAAAGGAAGAAGTCGCAAGGTGTTAAGTCACAAGATCTCGGTGGCCAAGTGTGATCACCTCTTCGAGAGATAACACGGTCCGGAAACTTTTCCCGTAAAAGATCAATGATTTCGTTGCTTGTATGGCACGTAGCGCTGTCTTGTTGAAAGTAAACGTTGTCCAGATCAATACCATCCTATTCCGGCCATAAAAAATCATTAATCATCTGTCGATAGCGCAATCCATTCACCGTAACTGTTGCTCCAGCCTCATTTTCGAAAAAGCAAGGTCCAATGACCCCGCGGGACCATAAACCGCACCAAACAGTCACACGTTGAGGATAGAGAGGCTTTTCAACAATAACTCATGGGTTTTCCGAGCCCCAGATGCGACAATTTTGCTTGTTGACGAATCCATCGAGGTGGAAATGGGCCTCATCACTCAAGATGAGTTTTCGATGGAATTCCGGATCATTTTCATGCATTTAAAGGACCCAATCAGCAAAGAATCGACGTTATTGATGATCCGCCGGCTTGAGTTCTTTTGTTAACTGACCTTTATAAGCCTTAAGACCCAAATCTTTATGCAAAATACGGTGTAATGACGTTTGTGGAATGCCTAATTCCAAAGAACGACGAGGAATGGACAAACCTGGGTTTTCTTCAACACTTTCGGCTACAGCAGCAATATTCTCGGCTGTTCTTGAGCGACGTGCACGGGTTTTATTCTTCATATCACTAACTTGTCCCGACAGCTCGAATTTTTCTACCAATTTCTGTATTGCGGTCCGACAAGGTGCTTCACGACGACCCAAAAATGTTCGAGTTTTACGAACCGTCTCTGCCACATTTTCACCATTTTTGTAGTGAATTTTAATAATTTCAATGCGTTGTTGAATCGTGTATCGTTCCATTTTTATTAATGGCGTAGTTTCTACTTGTCAAATGTCAAAAAATGACAGCTCCTAAAGTGACATCTACCGAAATAGCGGGATAATTAAAATAACACCTCTTATTGGAAAACCCTTTTTTTGGACGGATTTGACAAATCCTGAAATTTTTGTCTTTTCCTTAATACTCGTCTCTCCTTCGAGGATTAAATTAACGCAGTCATTGCCAACGCTAATGTTACTGTGGATTTTGTAAAGAGATGGTCAAAAGAATTTAATGATCCGTTCATACTAAAGCTTTTTTACTGCCCATTCGTGGAGTTGACAGTTAGATTTCCTTTCTTTGCGACCTACATAAATCGAATCGAGGCTGTGCATGCGGGGATTCCACCGATATGCACTTCGTGGACTTTATTGGGACAATTCTGTTCTCTTACCTCCATATGAAGACAGATTTAATCCCTTTCAGTAGTTTCTCTCGAGAATAGCCGAAAAATTTCCAGAGTTGTTTTTGCATTTGAATGTATACAAGGAGTGATAAATTCCCCTGAGCTCTTAAATACATACAATACATCTGCTCTGTCTGCTCTTGAGGAACGACTTCTGTCTTGTTTCTCAACATAATACTAACTATGGCATGCACGAGCTAATTTCATCAATCTCACGTCTATTTAACCACCACGTAGATTGCATGATCTTTCAAAACGTCGAATAAGATTTCAGCTTAGTTAAGGTTACTTTTCTTTTTTCATTATTAGTGTTATGTAGATATATGGTACTTTTTTGAAATCAGTAACCAGACCTTTGTTGAAGTTCTAAAAAAATAAATAAATAAACACCAATAGCCTACAGCTATTAATTAAACTTAATGCTACCTCATCAATCATCTATTATACCAAGTGAATACAAATATAACTTACATCACTCCGACGTGCGGAAGACTTTTAAAATTTTATATAACTAAAATTTAATATGGAGACTCTAAAATGGCATATAAAATTTATCGTTAATTGTCAGAATCGACTAAAAACCGATATCTGGGAAATTTCAAAGTCGCGAATTACGAATTTGTGGTTAAAATTTAGAAATTTAAGATGGCCACGAAAATATTTCGAAAAGACTTTTTCATTATGGTCTGATGTCTGATTTTAACTGCAGTTGCGAGTTTCGATCAAATTTTGTAATCTTATTTGAACCACTTCATTTTTATAGTTTCTGATCCAAAGGGTAAAAACGGGAACCCTATTACTAAGCCTTCGAAGTCTGTCCGTCTGTCTGTCACAGCTGTATATCTCATGAAACGTAATTGGTCGGACAGCCAGAGTGTGTATTTCTATTGCCGCTATAACAACAAATAATAAAAATAAAATAAAATTAAAAATTAAAGAGGGCCCCCCATACAAGAAACATGATTTTTCCGGCGTTTTTTTCCTCGTTTTATTCTCATTCATTATTATTATCATAAGTAGGCATAATTTTTTCAGATGGCAGCTTTATTATTTTTTTTTCAAATGACACCTACTCTCATTTAAAAACAAATAAATAAAAAGTACATAATGTTAAATTTTGTAAGATGGTACGGAACCCTTCGTGCGTGAGTCCGACTCGCACTTGACCGATTTATTAAATTCAAAGCTACATATTATTATCGAAATATGTTCGGAAAATTTGAAAATTTTCGAAACTTTCAATAGGTATATAAAGATATTTTGTTAAATATGGCGACCTATCGAAGAAGTGAGAAGATTTTATCTACTATTTATTTAAAAGCTTCAAATCAATATCTGAGTATCTTCAAGATTCTACGTTTTTTTCCTATCTGGCAACGTTCATTTTTATGAAAGTCGAATATGGCAGGTTATCGAAGGAATGTATGTGAACTTATAATCACTTTTTTCAGGGACCGAAAATAGCTGGTATTTTGAAAATTTTAAACAAAAAAAGTTGAGATAAATCATGATCGTGGAATTTAGTGGAATATACCAAAAGAAACCCGTTCGATTCCTGGAAAGCTTTTGAAAACTTAACTGTTTATTTAAAAAAGCTAAAAAAACCAAGCTGAAAGGGCTTTTTATTTTATCTGGCAAAAATATAAGTCCAGCTTGGCTTTTCATTTTTTCGAGCTGGAAGTAACAGGTTTTGAAGCTGGAAGTATAAAAAGCCAAGCTGGCTTCTTATTTTCAGGGACAGAATCAGTTATGAATTTTGAATAAAAAAGCTTAATTTACTTGTTATTCCTGGCCGGTAATAGTTTTGAAGCTAGAAAAGCAGGCGCAACGGCTAAGCTGGTGGCTTTATATTTTTGCCAGATAAAATAAAAAGCCTTTACAGCTTGGTTTTTTTTTAGCTTCAAATTATTATCGGTCAGGAATAACAAGTAAAGTTGGCTTTTTTCGTAAAAAGTCATAACTAATTCGGCCCTGCATATTTTCTTAAAAGCTTAAATTCTAAGTTTGAATAGAATAGAATAGAATAGAAAAATCATTTATTGAAGAACCTCAGCTTAAGCTACGTAACAACGTTAGGTACATCGAGTAAATATTGGATGGTTGGCATAATTGGTTTTGTACAAAGTTATTAAGCAAACTAATAAAGGAGCAATGAACAGGCTCATTGCGGTAGATTAAGATAATAGTAATACAGTTGGTTTTATGATGACAAATAATAGCAGCATAAAGTGCTCAACATAGCGTTGGAAAACTAGATTAAATGACAGTAACAGTAACAACTGTCAATATATATTATATGTAATAAAAAGTAAAGTAGGATAATGCGTATAATCCGTTCTAGAATTGTCGTGTAGACGGATAAAAAAGAAAAAAATAGCTGCGTCATCTAACATTGTGCTAAACTTTATATACAACGTTCATCCTGCCAAGGGTTCGACTACATGCTTTGAATAATTTGAACCTTCGAACTAACTGTTTCGAAGCGTATCTATAGCCATAGAAAGCTCCTCTAAGAGGAAAAAAATAAATTTACACTTTGCAGTAAATTTTATAAAAGATTTGTTTTTGAAATTTTTTTATTATTTATTATTTTGTCCTTTCTAAACTTTCGGAAATGTCGAAAAATGTCGTGCTGATATCATGCATATATATGTTAAGTTTCAAGCCAATCGGATGACAATATTGGACCCTGACTAGTAAATGAAATTAATAATAAAAATTTCTAAGAATCCGTAATCCCCAACCACAACCCCAAACTCAAAAGAAATCGAATTGGACCATAAATGGCTAAATTTGTCGGTCATAAGTATATATAATTTCTCAATTTTACACTGAAAATCCCCAGATATCGATTTTGTGCCGAATCGAACCATAAATATTAAAATTCACCCTCTCCCATCTGATGTTTCTTAATTTCGATTACAAATTCATAATCCTCGAATCCTACAAACCACAAATATCGATTTTTAGTCGAATTGGAACCATAATGGAAAAGTTCTTTTGCCATCTTATACCCATTTTGATTTCGTATTATATAAAATTACAAAAATGAACTGTCATGCAGTATACCAAATTTGAACTCAAAATCTCGGCGAAAAGAACGAGTAAAAATAGCGTTACAAATATTGGACACCGGTCATATGGTAGCGTGGAAACTTCGAATTTCTTAAAGTCGAAACTTTGTAAATTAACAGCTCTAATCTGAACTTCTAGACATGTTTTTTGTTTTAAATATGTATCTTTTCAAATTTTATTCTTTCTGTTAGATAATTGCGTTGAGGTTTTGGAATGTCCTACACAGAACCTCGACTTGAAACCAATAGAAAATTTATAGAGTATATTGTTCGGCGAATGTAACCGAAAACCTTGAAAGCAGTAAATTTTATTATTACATGGGATCAAATAACAATGGGATTCTTAGTAGCCCTCATCGACTCAATGTTAGTAAGATAGGAATGCGCCGAAATCAAACGCTACAGCAATGCATTATCAATTCTTTCTCGAATCATTCAAAAATGTAAGTAGGTACATATAAACGTCATCTAATATCAAAGTCACATTTCTGTTTCAATATTTAAAGCTTTCATAAAAAAGACAAATTTTCTCTTCTCTGTACAAAAAAAAAAAAAAAAACCACACCTTATCGCACTATCAATTTACGTCAGAATAATATAAAGCACCAATAACTTCTTCTCCTCATCCTCCTAGTCTTTAGTGTCTTAAATTCTTGGCAAAACAAATATATCTTCATCCACAAATGAACCTTAAAGAGAACGCGAAATCAGATTTCATCCGCCGTTAATGCATCTTGTTTAATCTCAAAAGAACGAACTGTGTTTACATTCCTGGCGAGAAAGTCATGTTTCTAAATCTCATAAGGCCAAATCACTTAAGTCTAAAAGAAGAAGAAATCCTTAATCTTGGATGAATAAAAAAAAAAACAACGTCTGTTTTCCTTGGCGAAATCCTTCGGAAATCGTCTGTGCAATTATTTACATGGGGGAGTTATTTCTTGCATTCAGTTGAATCCCCAAGATATGATTTATCTTTCCTCTTGTGATCTTCAAAAACTGCTTTTTTCTTTGCTGCTCTTATGGTGCCTCGTCTTTCTCGCCTTGTGGGAAAGGATTTCCACACCATAATCCTTTGGTGTATGTACTAGCGGCACATCGTAAATATAAAAATCTCTCGTAGTTCTGCTGTTTTCTTGCTCGCAGAGGGATGTCTTTCCGTCTTAAATCACATTCTTGTCTCTTCGCTTCCCATCCAAGTAAATTTAATTGTGAAAAATTCTCCCTGATTGAGTTTTTTTTTTTGGTACTTGTGCTTTTTTTTCTTTAATTTATTCTTGTTCCAGCTCCGCTGGTTTTGATACTTTTCAACAATTTTTGGCTCCAAGTGCTTTTTTTTAATTGGCAGAAATGGATTGAATTCCATTTGTTAAACGACAACAATAATAGAAAGCGCCGTACTTCTGACGAAATTTTTTTTTGTCATTTCGATATTTTTAAAAAAAGGGTTGTAGATTTTATTTTTCTCTTTTAAAAAAAGAGAAAAAAAAAAAACAATAACTCCGACTATCTATTTAAGGAATACATTGTGTGGCGCTTTGAGTTGAAAAACAATAGCGCAATGTTTTTTTGTTTTTGTTTAGTAACATACATATTTCTTCATAAATCACTAGACTAACAACAACAACTCACCTCTGTG
This sequence comes from Dioctria rufipes, assembly GCA_963924295.1. Taxonomy (NCBI): domain Eukaryota; kingdom Metazoa; phylum Arthropoda; class Insecta; order Diptera; family Asilidae; genus Dioctria; species Dioctria rufipes. The sequence continues at coordinate 362,567,958 of OZ002740.1, forward strand.
CCCTGAACTTTTAATTTCATATGATCCTCACGTGTAGTTTTGCCATCCTTTCGTTTTTTCCAGCAGTAACCATCCCTTCGGTAGCGAACCTTCTTCCTTGAGTACAGCAACAATGAACCACTTTTTGGTCTGTAAATACAAAAAAAAAAAAAAGTCAAAACAATTAAAAATTAAAATTTACAACATTAACACAAATTTTCCTTTTACTCGCTCCGAGTCAAGCCTTTCAAACATCGAGGGTGGAGAGAGAGAGGAGATAGAGAGAGAGAAATAAAAACAAAAACGTGAATGGCTGGACATTATAATTACCATAATTAGCTTATGTTGGTTAAATAGTTAATGGCCGCCTGAAATGTTAATTTTTGCGCCTCAAATATTTGGGGAATGTCACCGACTTTTATATTGTGAGCAGCAGAGAGTTGAGATAATTATTTTAACACTTGAATGAATGTTTTTATCGAAGTGGTTGTCTTTATCTCTTTAATATAATTTGTGTTCCCCCTTTTTGATGTGGATGTTAATGCTTGTAATGCTGTTATTCTTATAATTATTATCAATATGAATAGGTTGAACTTAATGTGAGTGTCTTAGCTGTGCGTAGACCAATTGGAGTATTGGAAAGATACAACTCTACCAATCAGCAGTTTTCAACATTTCAAGCACTTTATAAATCCTACAGAAACCTGATTCCTGGTACCCTCGAAATTCCTCTCAAAGACATCTTTAGGGATACTACTGCTAAGTGTGCATAAAATATTATTAAATTTCCTTGCGTGAAATGAAGATTGAAAACATTTTGAGGTTTAACATTTACTAGTAAGCATTCCACACGTTACATTCAAATGAATAACGGTCTTCTGTATATTTAAGGAGAGACCTTATTTGTTACACAATTCATTAAAGATTCGTTACTATTTGAAGCAATTCTTGAAATCGAGAATCCTATCATAATCACAGAAGTCCTCTCCTTTATTGCAAACCCTTTATGGATTTAAAACAATATTTTGAAAAGAATGTTATGTTTCATCGGATCGAATACAAAATCAAGATCTCTATCACTACCACGTTGATGAAACTCTGAGTTCTACATAGTTTTCATTTCGCAGCCTAAGGCATTCTGATGAACTTATACAAACTGGTGGTGTAGGGTATTTTGCGTACATCCTGGGAAGTTTTTGAAGGTACGTTGAAGTTGGTGATTGATTCTATTCAGGATTTCAAAAATCATAAGAACCAAGAGAGTTGGTTCAAAGCAAATAGCAAAAACTCAATCTACCATTAGATAAACCAGACCCAGAAGTCTTTAATGTGATTAATTCAAAGCACTGTTGGTACTTGAAGAAAATACTTACTTATTACACGGAACATTTAATTAAGCTTAACAAAATAAAATATAAACTTTTTCAGAGAGGCTGGCGAGTGTCGTCTGACTAAGAGATGGAAGCGGATTAACGAAAATAGGAAAATAAAAACAAAATAATAAAAAAATTTCTGGAGTAGCAAGACTCGCAGGCATAAGCTCAGGATCTGTAAGACAAATAAAAACTTGAGAAATTACTTTGGTAACTAGGTATGCATGGGTTAAATTTTAAATGTATTAGAATGGAGATATTAGCTCGGAAACTTGTAAGTAACTTGTTAGTAGGTACTCTCATTTCTTTACATTGTGGCTATTTTAGAAAGATAAAGCCTAGATCTGGCAAATAACGTCGAGTTTTTTCATTTTTAGTTTCGTTTTTTTTTAATTATTCGACTCTAATAGTAAGTACTTGCTTTTTTCCCGATATTTCACCGACGAGAAATTGTAATATTTCGTTGAAAGTTGTTTAAATAGAAAGCAAAATAATATATTTAACAATTATGTGCACAAAAAAATATATTAGAGTTAATTCTCGTTAAAAATTTTCAATTTATGTGAACTGCACATTTTCATTTTTCGTCTTAAATTGTATGGTTTTATCGGATGTTGGGTTTTTGTCTTTTGCGGTAGATGTCGGTAATGTGGTTTGTGGTCTAGGTATAGGCTAATATTATATGAATTTCTTCACTTTCAAGACACAAACCTACGTATAATAAATTTTATTGCCTACAGGTTCGCTGGTATCTAAATTGAAATTTTTTCTGAGTACTGAATCCTCTTAATGCTTTTGTTTGTGTGGAAGGGTTGTAGAGCAATGGGAGTTTTTCCGGATGGATATACATAAGGTCGAGGGTATAAAAATATAAATGAACAGTTTTCAGTGGATGGGGTTTTTGGAGTGGGGTCATATCCAGTGGCGCAGATAGGAATTCAGGGGTACACCCGCGAAGTTTTTAAGGACCCGTCTTAAATATACATTTAGAAATGGAAATTACAATTTGAAACTCATTAGATGCAAGCAAAAAGCTGTGGAATATTACATATTTCTAGTTAAGTATGGACCTATGCATATATTAATACATATATACATATATATAAATCTTGTTTCTAGAGTCATCTCCGTTACTTCTGGTGTTCCTCAAGGCAGTCATTTAGGACCCTTACTTTTTTTGCTATTCATTAATGACATAGTTAGGAATTTTTACTTCGCGAATTATTTAATATTTGCTGATGATCTTAAACTTTATGCAAAAATTGTTTCCTTGAACGATTGCTTCTCACTTCAAGCTGATCTCAATCGGTTATTTACATGGTGCTCCATGAACAAATTAGAAGTAAATGTTTCCAAATGCAAAATTATGAGTTTCACCAGAAAATTCGACATATTTAGCTTTAATTACACGATCAATGATATGCTCATTCCTAGAGTTTCAGAGGTCAAAGATCTAGGAGTAATATTTGATCCAAAACTATCTTTCGCTTCACATGTTGAACTTATTGTTTCTAAAGCATTCCGCAATCTAGGTTTCTTAAAGCGTAATTCCAAAGATTTTAACGATATATTCACACTTAAAGTTCTGTATTATTCGCTTGTAAGATCTGTTCTTGAATACGCGTCTGTTATTTGGTGCCCCTTTTATGATGTTCACATTAATCGTATCGAGTCTGTACAAAAGTCGTTCACTCGTTTTGTTTTATATAAATTAAATTATAATCGTGACAATATGCCACGTTACCGTGTAAGATGCTTGCTTTTGGGTTTATCAACTCTTCAGTTCAGACGTGAAGTGACCTGTGCTACTTTTGTAAGAGATATTTTATCTTATAGAACTAATTCTTCTGAACTTTCGTCTTTAATCTCCTTTTATGCACCGGAGAGACCAATTCGCTCACGAAATTTGTTGTATGCTCCACAACATAGAACAAACTATGGTATGCATGAACCTATTTCAAATTGTATTTTATTCTTTAATTCATTTTCTGGATTTATTGATTTTACAATGCCTAGGGAATTATTTAAATCAACTCTTTATGAGAATGCTAGTCGCTTAGTTTAATTTTTGAATTATAATCGTTAAGTAAATTTTATTTAGAAATAATGGTTTTGCTTATATATATGCTCATTAATACTTTTGTATTTTGTAAAATAAATGTGCTAGTCTGTAAGATAATCTTATCGGTAGACATATGAATAAATAAATAAATAAATATATAAATTCTCTCTGGTGAAAACATACTATAAGTAAGGTGTAAAATTTGGTATTTATTATAATAATATCCAAAAATATTATTACAAATTTTTTTTTTATATCTCATAGATTTATAAAGAATATGTTCTTTGAAATTTATCAAAAGCTGTTAAACAAATCTGGAGATATCTTGTACACCAATTTGAAAATAGTTTCGGGAAAAACCCCAAAAGGAAAAACAAATACTCCCTGCCGCGCTCACTTCTAATTGCTATTACTTCGGAGATATTTTGAAATGATTAAACGCTTAAAATTTTCGTTAAAGTTTGAACAGTTTATCTAGCAAAAAATAAATTTAGAGTTTTTGAAAACCTCAAGGTGGTGGAACCCCTTAAGCAATAAGCATTCCTTTTTTTTTTAGAAATTTACCGAAAATGTTTCGGCACAATTTTTATTCACTCTTGGAGTTTTCAGATTCTGTATCGGTCACCAATAATATGGAATTGGAGCATACATTCATGTGTATACTATAATTACTTCATTCACCTATGTGTACTACGACGTCTGCGGGTGCCTTATCTACGGCACTGGTCATATCATCTTCTATAGGGTGTTGTCCAAAATACGTCATATTTGGTATAAAATTAAAGAGGAAGGAGAGAGTAATTGAGTGGTGTAGTTTATTTTTGATCGTTGTAAAAGTCATAACTGACTTTTTACCGCCGAACAATGACTTTTTTTGTACTTGGATTATATACACCCCAGTTCCTATATTTTGCATATATTGTTTTCACGTCTATTCTAGTCTGTTGTGAACATATTTCTCATGGAAAAGGGGACAAAATGTAGATGTGATTTCATCCTACGTACAAGCTTTAACGTGCATACATATTTTCAAATTTTTATAACATCTCTTCTGTATTGGAAGACAAGCAAATTGACCATTTTCGTGTAATTTTAATTTTTAGCGAATACACTAAAATCTATGGAAGTATCCCTGGACTTCCATAATTTGTGTTTTTAAATATAGCCAGGATAGAAAATTTAATTTGAAAATTGCTAGGTACCTTCAAAAAACGCAACAAAAACAGGAAATACTGTCAATTGAGAACACTTCTTCTTACTTTTTCATAACTTAAACTGGGAAATTGACAAAGCCGGGTAGTAGAATCTCTTCGTCTCTAGATAGTGCATTGGTCGCCGATTGTCCTTTTCGGATATATGTAGTGAATTGGCCCATCTAGTCTAGATGACGTAAATGTCGTTGAGAAACTTTGTCCGGGTTTCGCTGAAATACATACATTACGGGAGTATAATATGTGTAAAGTGTGAGGACATGTCCCTCAAGTAAGTATCGACGAAAATATTCAATACTTCTATATGTCGTTATCATTTTCTGCGATAACTTGACGAAGGAAGGATTTAATTGCTTCGTTAGAGCAGGCGATATACTTAGTACTCTCTGCAAGATAGATAGCTGTATAAAATTTTATGATATGCTACGCCATGTAACAAGAAACTACGACAGAAATTTATCATACTTAGAAAGTGTCGTAATTGCTTTAAGTTATTTTTTTTTATTGAAAATTTTAACAACAGGAAATAATCAAAAACATTTTCCTGAATTCAGAAAAGACAGAAAAGAAAGAATAGAATAATTTAAAATAAACAAATAAGAGAAACAAGAAATTAATTACATGTTTCATAAAAATGGTGGGAATAATGTCAAAATCTGAATCTCTAGATTAGAGAAATGAGCATCGATTACAAATTGTTGGTAAAATTTATTTGCAGAAGAAATGCTCTGTAATTTCTCTGTGGGAAATTCTGCAGTTCTCTTTGTAAATCCTTCCAAAATCGGTCAATCTATAGAAAAAGATTTTTTTTCACTTGCAAAAATCACTTCGGTAATGCTCCCAGTAAACTCCCGTTATATCTGATTTCAGACTAGTGATCGCGAGTAGAAAAGAACCACATTTCTTATCTGACGATATTTGGATGCTTCCCTTTCCGTTAGAGTTGTCGAAACCGATGCCGAAATATTACATTTTTATTTAAGCTGGAAATTTTTCGTCTTTATTTGATTGAATTTTTTTTTTTTTTTATTTTCCCAATGAACTTACAAAATGTATTGAGATGCAGAAAAAATATCAAACTTTTCGACCCAGCGATCAGAGAGGGCTCATCAGTGTGGTTATCTCTGATCGCCTATCACAGAAGTTCGATGATAGAGGTCACCCAATTTTTAGTTAGGCAACGAAATATTGAAATTGAAAACCGTTCGGCAAATTCTCTTAGTTTGGTCCAGCCGGTCTTATTTTTCCTTCCATAGTAGCTATGATCTGTATCCATATCTGTCCCAATCCCTTAGATTAGGTTAGAGTGGCATCTACAAAACCTATACGATCAGCCACACTTAGACCATCTATGGTTCATTGTAATACCATTTAATTGGAACCCTGTTTGGAAAAGATATTTAAGAGCTATGGGTGCGATGAAATTAGCCACAAGAGTGAATAAACCGTATTAGGTCCCCAACTCTTTGCTGCTAATTCCCCAGTTCGCAAAAAAAGTAGCTACCAAACGTATTCAACCTCTTCCACGTTCATACGGCTTCTGCGGAAGTCATTGTACGGAGCTTGTATGCACTCTGCATATTTGGCAAAGAGTCAGTCTCCGTAATAACTGCTGTAAGATTACGTACATCATTCCGGTTCCTCATTAGCGAGATTCAGTCTTCACAGGACAATTCTCGGGCCAACATTTTCTAGAAATCGTGCCTGAAATCTGCGATTCGCCAGCTTGCAGGCCTTTTTTCTGCTAGACATATGTTTATTACTGAACTATTTCTGGCCAGGGCATCAGCTGCCTCGGTATGTCACTGTGATCAGGCACCCAGCAGAGACTAACTTTATGGTTAACATACAGTGTCCCGAGCTCACAGTGACACCGTTGCACTAGGCGCGATCGAACCGACTGTAAAGACACATATATCAGGGGCAATTGCCACCCGATTACCATGCCACTCCTCTCTGCTAGTAATTCTGATTGAGAACGCTTTCTCAAAGTCTAGTCTTTGAACAATGTAATCCATATCTCCTCGTATACAGTCTTCAGGACAGATCCTCAGTATCCTATCATGACCAATGTCTGCCGTTATCCAGCAGCCGAACTCTTCCTCCCTTTAAATAATCGTGAATTACAGAATCAGATCTACATATTTTTTGATAAATTATGTTATGGTAATTTTTTCTTTCTAACTAAAAGCAATACCTTCGAAAATAATGAATAATCATTATATTTTCATACAAAACTAAACACAAATACAAGAGAAAACAAGTATTAAACGATATTGCGCTTATTGAATATAAAAGTGGACAGTTAAGTGAATTATTTGGATTAGATTAAAATAAAGAGTTTCCGAAATAGAAATATAAACCAAAGTGCTTGAAAATTAACGAACCCAACTCGCTCGTATCAATTTTAATATTGTTCAGTTTCAGATTTAATCTTGCAAATAATTGTAATAATTAATAATAGTATTAAAAAAAGCAACTCCCTTCGTTCCCTTGCATTTATAAAAGTTTTACTTATCACTTTCCTTTACAAGTCCATTATATATTACTTTGTGTCTAGATAGTGACATAGTGACACAAAGAGAGTTCATGCATGTATGTGTAATGTATTGTCCTTCGGTAATACAATCCGTCTCATAACAACCAGGGAGTACTTCATCGTATTATGTCTTAAGTTAAAGATTTTTTTTGTTTTTTTTTTTTAATAATAAAAATAACTTTGAAGATATTATCTACAGTAAAACAATACTTTCTCGAGCTGTCTACCTCTGTCTGTAATAATGCTAAAGACATAAGTGCCACGAAATAATAGTTACTTTTCAAAGTTAAACTCAAAAGTCGTATAGAATTGAATAAAAGCATACTTTATACGAATGCCTCCATAAATCAGGCCACTAATCTCAGACTTGAGGCTCAAGAGAACACGTTTAACCCCAGTGTGCATAATAACGTACAATTTCACTTAATATGAAAAATTTTCAAGGAAAGCACCCTTAATCTAAGCACGAAATACTCCTAGTCACTGTAAAATATGTGTCCTTTTGAGACGCCCCCCCCCCCCCTCCTTCTCTATAGCACTGGGAATATCTCTGGGTGCGTGTTACTTGCTACTCGGTATATATTGTATACTATAACCTTTCTCTGTGATTCGCGCTCCAGGGGTATAGAGAGTGCCGTACAGTTAAGTATAACCCACAAGTCTATAAGACTTGATGTTTTGTTCGAGGTAATCTTGAGATTCTTCGGTGACTTAAGAACAAAAGCCCTCCAAAGTGTTGTAGTCGTTTATTTAATTAGTATACAAACTTTCCTTTATTTTCGCTGGTAAATTGCTCATTAAGTGCAAGTGAAATCCCGCTTTAAGTAGGTGGAAAATATAATTTAGAAGAGATTTTTACACATCGAAAGTCACAAGTCATACTGGGTACATAGTTTTAGACCTTAAGGTAGTTAATAACTGGTAGTATAACCAAGTTGCCAACCAATTTACACAAAATTTGATATCTGAAATCTTGTGTTGTCCTCCCATAATTGTCTCCTTCCTGGAACATTTCATGAATTCTGTAAAAAGTAATCAAAACAAAATTCATTCGTCCAACGATCCCATAAATCTGGTGAAGTAACAAAAGAGATGTTTTGCCACCCAGCAAACAAGTGTTGCTTTTAAAATTTTATTACAAGTGTCTCACCACGTGATAAGGCCCCCTTTGTTTTCTCGTCAGGTCTTCCCGACCGCCTGCCCGCCTCACGCTTTTCTGGCTGCCTGTCATACAATAACATACGTGTTAACATCTGATGAAAGCTTTCCATCATATAAATAGCATCACTTCGTATAACATACTTGGACAAAAGACGACACAGCGACGAAACGAGAGGAAACTTTGGTTTGGGGTCCTGATGGTGAGGTGATGGGTCCTGGGATGCTGTTGTTACAGTCATGTATGTATATTCTGTTCGTGGTAAAATAAACTTTACCAGGCCATAAATCCACAAGCAGTCGAGTCTTATTTATGTCGGCTATTGTTCAACAAATTTTTAACTTGGCGGTTTATGGTGAAAATATGTGTCACCATCGTGTGTCGATTATGTGACATACGCTAGACGAATTGCCTTAGACCCGAAACAGAATGTGTTTTTGGGGGAGATTTATGAAGGAAGTGATAATGAATTAAGCGATGAACAGAAGGATCAGGATAGCTTTAGTGCGTATAGCAGTTTGGATAAAAAAAAAATAGAAGATTTTGAATATTGACAATATGTAAATATTTAGAAGTTCCGAAGAAGCCAAATTAAATTGAGATCGAAGCCCTGTATACTTTAGGAAATGAGCAGATTCTTCCTTGAATGGATAGATTGAAAAGAGGTTGAGGAACCTGGAGAGTCTCTAGAACGGAGGCCACAACAACGCCCATTGTTCATCTTCCAGACATATGAGATATTGCTCATAAATCTCAGAAGGACGCCCTTACAAAGTTTAGTATTGTCCCCCAACCCTACCTACACAATTCACGTAGTTTATCTATAGATTCCTATAGGAGGTGGAGCCGAGGAATATGTAACGCTTTTCGGAAAGAGCTGGATAGTGTCAAAGGAAGTGAGTCACCGTTTAGGATTCTTTTCCGCATTCTCTACATACAATCAACAAGTTCCAGCCTGTGTAAGTGACCCCTGAGAAATAAGTGCGCAATAAGAATTGACACTAGGGTTCTTAGGGTAGGGTTGTTAAGTCTCAATAACTTTTTCGTTAAATTTGGGTTAGGTATACCCCACAGTTCTTTTGTAGTTCTACCTGAGCGGTTGTCTAACCAAAAACGACGTGGTTGGCTAATATAGCTGTGGCCTGGTACCTATAGGACGAGTAGTCTGAGGAAGAGAATTCGGTATGGTTTTACACTCTAATACCAGTAGAGGGCTTTGACAAGGCCTTCTTCCTTGCTTAATGTCATGTTAAAATAAAGAAAAATTAAAATTTACTCATTACTTGCCTTGATGGTTTTGGATTATATGCTTACAGTCAATGTTAAAAGTAAAAAAACGTAGTGTAACCCCACTGCTTTCCGACAAATGTTATACACAATCATTGTAAACCCAGTTACTTAACTGGGGAGATCAGTTGACAGATAGAAAGTTAGTTTTGCAAGCGTAAAATTTAATGTTAATTAGTAATTAGCCGTACACAACAGAAATCAAGTGTATAAGTCCTGACTTAATCTCAAAGTGGCACAGTGGTTTGTTTCGCACTCAAAGGTCTTGCTATCAAAACAAATGGGAAGGCAGATTTTATATAACTTCTTTACCTCAGTACATTGGCATTGAATGTTTCCAGCCTTAAAATAATTTTTTTACTTTTACCACTTTATAATTGTCCGAAAAGAAGACTAAATACTTTTAGTTACACGATAGCGTTATTGTTACAGTTTGATGTGCAACAGTAAGCTGTATTCTTTGGTCGTTGCATATGCTAAGCGATTATAGGATCGGTTGTTATCAGGAAATGCAGATGTTGGACAGATTGAAGTTGCGGAATGTTACAGATTTTTCTAACTTTATGGGTTGCCCTTTGACGTTCTTTCCTTCATAGTGAGAGTTTTCCCGTTGATCCTGATGGTCCCACAATATAACGCCATACATCCTGTTACGTTCTATCCTAGATGGTATCCTATCCGCAATGATGATGGTGAATAAGGTAAATCTCTCACCCAGGTAATGGATGTTTCGCGTTTCCGAGAGTAAATGGTGAATAGGTGAGTTGGGTGTTGAAGCATATACTCTAGTTATTTGACCAAGAGATCTAAAAGGTAGTCCTCGATTGGAGAAAGTAGAAGAGTTGTAGAAAGTAGGTACCGTTAGGTACAAGCCCGCAGGATCTTTCTTCCTACCTAGAGTGTTAATCTGCTTCATATAGTTAGGTTGTTGCAATAGTGTGCCAGATGGGGGAAGCAATAACTGATTATTGGGCGGATAAGCTGCTTATGCATCAGCAGTATTGTGTCTTTAGGACTTTAGGAATATCATTTCTCCTTCTAATTATTGAACTTAGTAGACCGCAGGCATAATTTGAATTTCAATAGATCATTAAAAGCGACATCGTCAAGATATTTAAAATTTTTTGTTGACTGGAGTTTTTGATCATTTATTTCGATTTCAAACTTGTTGGCGAATGTGGATATATTCGGTCTTCCCTTGATGACGAGGCTTCTGATGTAACTTATTTCAAATTTATTTAGGGATATTTTAATTCTATATTTTCTGTCGAACTTATCCAGTTAGATTACATGTTCCTCAACTTTTACTAGCAGCGAAGTTTGCTAACATAAAGTGGACATTGGTAACCCAACTTTTCGCGACACCAGCATTGAGTAATGTTCACCGTAATTTGACATTCTCAAGATCAAAGTAGAAATTCCAGGATGAAAGTAAAATTGTGATTGACACGGATTATCAAAATGGAAGGTTGTGTTTGCTTTTAGAGTCGATTTTTACTACGCAGCTCGTAGCATTAGTATAGTATGACAGTTTTCCTCTATGGATATCATCTTAAGAAGATAAGTAAGGTCAATATCGAAACCATGCACTTCTGCATGAAGGATGATCACATATATACTTCGTCCACATAATGGATATTTTCGATTTGATATAGTTGATCAAGAGAATATATATAATGGTTTTGGTGAGCGTAGTAGTATGATATTTTATTGAGCTGTCGTTTCTCTGACCATGAAATTTTGATCACCCTTTTTTCTTTAGAAATCCACCAGACTTATAACACAATTCCACAATATAAGGAGCTATACCTGCCAGGGTATCACTGAACCTCTGTATACAAAGTAATCTTCATCTATAGATAATAATCACCCTAAAATTGTTAGAGTCAAACTCTTGGAAAACTTTGATCTATGATTGCGGCAGTGTACTGATGACTTTCCTATCTAGGAAGCTATGTATATGGATGTGACTATCTATATCACATTATAGCATTACAATGCACAATTTTGCTAAAGAACTCTCTATTATAATAGTTCGAAGTGGGAAAGAAATCAAGTCTATGATCAAAAATTGTGTATAGTTATCTGGAGAATCCGTGAGAATAGGGTATGGAGTTTTCTAAAAATATCTTAACACATTATATAAGAGATAGAGGCATTGTTTACCAGAGCATTTCAATAAGTTACAAGCTTAAGTCTTAAAAACAATCTAAATACTGTTATTTTCTAAGATAATAACATTATAAGATTTATATTCAATCAGCTAAACAACCGAGGTATTATACTTGGGTCAGAGATGGCAATAAAATTTCTAAAATTTTCTAAAATTTAGTTTGCTAACAATAGATGAGGTATTTTAATATTCTGGAAAAATATCATAATAGTTGTAACCTGAATTAAATTTTCAAAAGACTGCTGTTTTGCTAAATGTATATACTGATCTGATGTACACAGTGTCGTGCTGCCTATATTGTTAAACATGCCGATTATATTTTTTCCGGTAAAGCTTCAAGTCTAGGTTTGACTTATCAACAGATCCCAAGGAACAAAATTGTGTGAAATTGAAAAACAAATGAAACTAGAAAAATGGAAAAATAAACTTGTTCTGAGTTTATATGAGATGAGATCAGTTTGAAATTTTTTCAACCATCTACGGCAGGCAGAAATCCAGCCGTACTGAGGAGTATTGAGGTTTCTGTCAATTCGAAACGCTTGTTCTCTTCTTCTTTCTTTCAGCCCACTGAGGGCTTATACAGATATAATTCATTTTTGAATTAATCTGATTTTTCTATTGTTCCAAAAATATTAGGTATATATTAAAAAGAAAAAGAAAAAAAATTGTATTTTTCATATATTTTTTATATTTTTCAAGTCACTTAAGTCAAACCAAAACTTGAAACTTTGCCGCCCTAAATCAAAGATTGTGTGATAGAACTATAATAATGTTTGCTTTTCTGTTGTACCGGAGAATAGCAAGAAGTAGCCTATTTTGAAAAATATATAAATTTACCTGGTGATAAATTAAATTCATGGAATTTTCTATACAATAATATAAAAATCTATATATACAACGAATTATGAAGAAGTTGTGTAGGTAAAGTATGTGAATGCTGAAAGAAAAAAAAATTGAGCTTATTAGATTCGTAAACAGCTTTGCTTTGCTAAGTGCTACACAAACCTAACATAAATTTCAAATTACGAGAGCCTTTGTAGACAATATTCATATCTCCTTTTGAATTCATGCATAGGCTCTGCTGATGATGAAGCACTGATTTCTCTAGACTTTTCCTAATTTTTAATGACATTTTGATAATTTCCAATTCACTTTTGGTATTAATACACAAAAAGACTCTCCCACAAAAAAATCTCTAGAGTTTCTACTTATATAAACCTTGTAATAGTAAAATTTAATGAAATTCAAATATTTTTTATCTTAGTTAAATAATTTAAATATTTATGCCAACAACATACCTCGTTTTAACCTCCTTTGATTGCCATTCGGAATGTTTATCAAAACTGATAAGTATCGCAGCGATTTCCTGAAAGAAACAGAAAAAAAAACGTTTATTTTTCAAATACCAATAAATCTCACCGGATGAGGTGGTAAAAGAATGTCTTTCAAAACATATGCATAACATTCGGGGAAAGGTCATATTTTCATTTCGGAATTTATTTACCTCTCGTGTAGCCAAATAAGTCAAACTGGAAAAATTACTTGCCCACCCCACCACCGCCGTATATAAAGCAAAGAGGCAAGCGAAAAATATTCGAAATAAGTTGGCTCAGAACCACCGACGACGACGAGATAGATGTAGTTTTATCAAAAAGCCATATATTCATCATGTAGTCTCAGTCTCCACCTACTTTTTTGTATTGTTGTTGTTGTTGTTGCTGCTGAATAGCTGGGACCTGCAGACTCCAAAAATTCCTGTCTCATCTTGGATACCGTCTGACATGACACACAATTGAATAATATTTAGACATCACGTCTTATCTCAGAGTGACTGAAAAAAGCATGTGGTGGTGGTGGTGGTCCTCATCCAAACTTGAACTGAAGAACATTTCTACAAAATACTTTCTAGTCGAATTTGCACGCTATTTCTGGCCGTGTGCATATGTGTGATGGCGTGCATTTATAATATTCCATTGGAAGATCACAAAATTTGCCTCGCCACACTGAAGTGGAGCTCAGTGAAGGCTAAATTTGCTTCTTTACTACTCGATTTGAAGAAGGATGAAATTGGGCCTGAGGAGTACATGTCGCTACGACCAACCCCTTACCAACTCACTAGTGGAATCGTGGTTGTCCCACCTTCTTCTGTTGCTTTTTTTCAGACGTTTTTCTGTCGTCTAGGTTTTATTCGTTGTCTTTTATATTTTGATATTTTGTCAAGAAGAAGGACGAAACATACATATATGTATGTATGTATGTTCTTTGGCTTGAAAGAATCCTTTGAAGTTGGCCAGCGCCGCTGATAAACCCCTGCCCATTCTGTACCATATCAACGAATTTTAAATTTCTGGTGTTGTCTAAAATGGCCCCAATATAAGTGGAAAGCTTGGGAATGCATTTCCGGACACAAACATCACACCACGCTAAAACATACATTTCTAAAAATAGGGGGTGAAAAATTGTTTTTACTGCCAAAAATTTGCAAATACGTGACATTGCAAGCTCAATTTGTTGCTGTTGTTGCCACCCCTTTTCAGCCTATTATTTCTGAAAATACAACTAAAGACTGGTGGGGGTGGGATGGTATGACGACACAGAGGTGACAGTCGGGGCAGTAGTTGTTTTGGGCTTTTGGTTTTGGTTTTACCAAATTTTGTTGCAACAAAAGTAACAATTTAAACAATAGACACAAAAAGGTCGCTCCCAATTTTTGTTGTTCGGATGGCAACCCATACTCTTCCTCACTTCCTCCATCCTTCCCTCCTCCCTCTTCACCGCACCTCTATATGTAGTATTATTTTTCGGATGACAGAAAATGCAAAAATAAAAAATAAATAAAAAAAATAAAAGAAAAAAAAACAGAAAAAAACTTTATTGGTCATGGTTATTGGCTCCAAGCGTTATATTCATGTGGGGGGTACTTTTCGGTGTATTTCTGGTTGCCTCGCTTTTGTAAATATAACAAAGGGAAAATGGGACGTGCGGTGTATAGGTTAGGTCCTTATTGTGTACGTTACGTATAAACATTTATGCGTGCCTCTACGATGGTCTGGCGGCAGGAAGTGTATATTGTCGACAGGCTTTTTTTCTCGCACACCTTCAATTAGAGTGCCATGAAGTTCCGGTTCAATGTAATGTCAAGGATATTTTCCACGTGAGTTTTTGTGACGGGAATCAGGTTAAGTAGTAGCGAAACATATATACATGTGTACATACATGTATTTACACGGGGGAAAATGCTGACTGGCAATGTTCAACTAGCGGAAATTAGATTAAAAGTTTGATATCATGTTGATTTTTGCGGAATAATGTGAAAATTACATTTATGAATTGAGAAATTGGCTTTAATCGAGTGGAAATCGGGCCGATTATTATAAGCTGCTTTTCGTTTTTTTTTTTGATTATTATTGGTTAAAATTGTTGCTTCAATTTTAATAAGGCGATTGTTACGATAGGTTTTCTGCCGAACTTATGACAATTACAAGATTTTGTGCATAGCTGGGCGAATAAAATTTATCGGTGATTTGGATTTGCATATCATTTTGCATTTAGTTGCAGTTCGCCTTTAATTTAAGTTCTATTTTAATTCGCGATTTGGAATTGCTACATATTTGTAGCAGCACGGCACAGCGTTTGGAAAGATCACAGCGAAAGAATAAAAATATTCTTCTGCGTGTGTCTTCTTTGTCGTGAAGCTCATGTAGATGATATTTTGTCAAGAAGAAGAAGAAGAAGAAAAGGAAGGACGAAACATATATGTATGTATGTTCATGAAAGCATCCTTTGAAGTTAGACATTTCTCGATGGTTCGTCCAACTTTCTGAAGCGACGTCACCGATTTCGTTGAAATTTTGTCAGCTTGTGTCTTTATATATGTTATTAATACAATTTCAATATTTTTCCAAAATTCCACTTATTGCGGACTTTACAGCTCTTCGAAAAAAAAACCTTCCACTTTCTGCCTAACTTCAACAATTCATATCTCCGGTTATACTAAGGCGATTTTGATGATCTCTGGCTTTATGGAAGGCATAAGTTTTAGGGTTTTATACGAGTGAAAGGTTTTTGTAAAAAAAAAAGATTTATTACCGATTAAGGGTTGCCCTTTATACCTAGTTGAAAGAATTTTTTTTATCATAGCTTAAAAGGCCTAAACCTAAGGTATATTCTGCAAAAAATGCAATTTTTGATCTCCACGGGTTTAGGTGTCATAATTATTTTAGTGACGAAAGTCCGAGAGATATCACTTGTGTCATCGGATGGGGACGGATTTGGTAAGTATGTGGTGGCATAGCTAGCCCTGAGTGGGTACTGTATCAAAATTTCTTGGGTAACTTTTTTCGGAAAAAAACATTGGGAACGGAACTTTGCCGTCACGGTGAGCTTAATTTAAGTAGTAAATAACTTAGTATTAAATGTAATAATAATTAGTAAATTGTTGTATAACCCTGTAGTTTTACAAAAGGATATGCAAGTCGTCTGTAAGCTTAAACCAAAGAAAACAAGGGATTAAGTCCCCTGTGGACTTAAGTCAATGTTCGTAAACAAAGAATAATTCTCATTAATGAATTATTAAGTAAGTCCCCTTTAAGTTGAAATTAGTCGCTTTTTGGACTTCGGTATAGTTTGATGCTCAACGGTTCAAGAATAAGATCGACATTTGATCACGAATCCAAAAAAAAGCACCAAGTTCTTGGCAATAGTTTATAAGATTAGCAATCATTAAGAAAATGATATACGTAATTTTTCGCCGACGTGAAATTGAAAAATTAACCAACGAAAAAGCAATGATATGCAGGCCCAGAAATTTTAAATTCCCTCTTACGCAAGAGCATTTGAATGGTATACCAGAGCACGATCTGCCTAGTTTGAATCACTGTTGTTTATGTAAAAACAATTAAATCATGTTTAGTGTAATTTTTTAGCACTAATTGTTTAAGAGATATTAATTTTTTAAGTTGAGTGGGCCGTGCTACTGTACATAGGTAATACTGCAGCATAGGTAAGTCGCTCATAAACAAATAGCTATGTTTCAGCAGCAAAGTTAATTTAAAATTTTTTTTTATTTGAAGCTGAGATCTACAAGAATCCAGAAAAATTTATTACAATTAATATTTTTCTTTGCGGTATAAAATTAAACATATTTAATTTTAATTTTATCGCACATTTTTCGATGAATCTATGAAAATAAAAGGTTGAGACGGTTGTTTTTTATCGAAAAAGATTCCAACTCAGTATGATTTTCAAGGGCTTTCGAAAGGATATTGACTGGCCTCTATGGTACTTTTCAAGATGGAATAATATAAAGCTGTGGCGGAGCTGGGCGGATGAAAATTTCCTCTCAAAAAGAGTTGAGCTGAAGACTAGTTTCCTTGTCTCATAAAAAAAAACCAACTGCTACGAATGAGAAAACAAAACCGCGGAATTACCAATGTCGTCCATTGCTATTCATATAAATGATAAGATTCAGACAATGAATAGTGAGAACTTTAGTCTCTAATGGAACTAACACAATATCGTGGTAATGAGACTCAGCAAGACTAGATGTTATAGTATTCAAATTTTCTCAAACAAGCCTTGGTACAAGTAAACAATTTTATAATTAGATAATGACAATAAACAGTAGATGGTGAAGTATTAAATATAAATAATGCAACAGGTATACAATTTAACAAACTGAGGAAATTTTTCTTTAAAATTCAACAAGCCATGGTTAGAAGTTAGTAACTAGCATTTAGTATTATCTTTGCGTCCGTATAACCATGTCTGTCCGTTCACTCATTTGATTATGTCTTTCCGTCCATCCGATCTGAGAGATGAAAATTTGAACACAACTCTTTTTATGCCCTTGATGAAAGCTCATAGGGTCTACTAAAATGGATCGGACATCGACGCATAATATTAAGAATTATATAATATAACAATATTAGTTATTTTAGACCAATTATAACTTTTTTTTTTTTTTTTTTTTTTTTTTTTTTTTTTTTTTTTTTATAAAATTTGTAGAAAATTATCAATATCGGGCAAGTCCCTGCGTAGTGCTGGTATACAAAAATATACAAAAATTAGCTTTTGCGTTATTTATTTATGCAGATACTGGTTGAGAACGTGTTTATTTAGCAAATTTACGAATGTCAACATATGGAATTTTCGAAATTCAATGGGCTGGCAATAAAATTAATAGAAATTAGAAATACACACAAATTGTGGAATTTTCCTCACCATGTACAGAAAGCGTATTTAAAGAATATTCAGTTTTAAAAAAAGTTATTGAAAATTGAACAGAATTTGCTCCACTTTACAAAAAAAAAAAAAAAAACTAGAGGGTAATATTGCGCAGACTTTGTCTAATTTAAACATAAAATTATAAAAATGTGTTATTTAATGTGTATCGTGTCGAATATTTGAATTTTAGCAACTATCAAAATTTCACATTGGGAATTGTGTAAAACAATTAATTTTTAAGCACAATTTTGATTCTATTTTTTTTTAGCGTGAGCAAATACACAGGTAATTCCTCAGCATAGCCAGCAACATAGGAATGGTGTAAAATAATAAGTACTCACATTACAAATGAAATCAGGTCTAGAATTATTAGCTGATGGTCATCAGAAGGTGATTTATCATCATTGGGTATTTCGCTCATTCGGAAGAAGCAGGCGATGAAATGAAGGATGAAGGACAGGGTTTAATATATGCGACTCAAAAACGTGTTCGATTTTATTTCAAGAGGAAGTATATTCTTGTATTGATCGGTGATATGAATAAGCAAATTGGCACTAAAAATATCAGCCTTGACAGCAGTCACCAAAAGTATTGGCGATCTCCTTTATTGAAATTTGTAATTCTTGTAAGACAGTAGTTGGTGAGACTGACCTTATTTGAACATAACAAGTAAAAAAGCCAGAGTTTGTCTAAGACCAATTCTTATGATACCCTAGATAAATGCAAGTATAAAATTTCTTATGGTCACCGATTATGCAAGTTTAATTTAATTTTTGAAGTGGTTTTTCGCATATATTTCTAGAACACTTCGTCGGACAGAAAACATGATTATAACCGATTTTATAGGATTTCGTATTTTGATACAATAAAAATGTCTAGGACTGATCGTTTTCACAGTATATGTAAAAAACCTAAATTTTTATATGGCAACACCAAGAAGGGGTTGCCCGATGTATTCCATCTTTGAAATTTTATTATTACTATAAAAACATCATGTACAAAATTTCAGGTCTCTACCTCGACGCGTTCTCAGGAAATGTTCAAATATATAGTGGAAAACGAAAGTTTTGTATGGCAACCGCACGAAGTAGTTGCCCGATTTGTCTCATTTTCGAACTTTTTGTTTTTAAAGTCCGTGTACAAAATTTCAGCTCTCTAAGGATATGCGTTCTCGAGTTATAGTGCGCACAGACGGACAGACAGACAGACGGACGGACGGACATTCAAAAATCAAAATAACTTTTAATGTTATGCGGTGGTGTCCAATCTATTTTGTCTACCATCATTATTTCGAAGTGTTAGAAACGGAATGAAAAACTTAATATACCTTATAGATTTACGGTATGAATAAAAATAGGAGATAAGAAGAATGGATGAACTAGGAATCAAATAAATTATTTAGGTATGTCAAATCAGTCGTCGATGGAAGACGTCCGGTGTTTTAGAGAAATAGATATGGATAGAGATCATCAACTTGTTATAAAAGTAATACGCTTAACAATAGCTGTGGCTGAGACCAATAGATAAATAAATAAATAAATATAAATATAAAATATATATATAAATATAAATAATAAATAAATTTAAAGTAGAGGAGCCTTTTGAAAAGAACAATATCAACTTAACTAGCGATACACAAAGGCGCAACCAATACATTAGACCTCAGGGGCAATTAAAATCGGGTGCGATAAAAGACGGCAGATTACTTTGCTGCTGGCCTTACAGAAAATTTATCAAAAAAATATTCCGACAAAAATGTTTTATAACAAAATCAAAATGGAGGAAGGTTGCTGATCAGCTCAGAATGAACACTTATTTTACGTTAAAAATAAAACTAATATAAAGCATTCAAGAAAAATACACAGCGAAAATTAATAAACGAGCACCACTACAACAGAGACAAAAACATAGCTATTAGGTCAATAGGCTAATGGTAAAGCGGCAGCTTATAGATACCATCTAGTCAGAGTTGGTAAAATAGTATCAAGAATATCAGTAAAATGTCCTCTAATTTGTCCTGTACAGAGCAGCTGTACGTTCTTGAAGAATTGGAATTCATAAGAAGTGGGATTTAAAAAACTGCGACAGAATTTGTTTACTGTGTAAACTGTGACGAAAATTCTAACTTGCGTGATCCTGAAGGAACTTAAAATAGCAGTCGACTGAATTATAAGAGAAACAGCAAGCTGAGTGCAGAAAAATACGCGTTCCGGTTAACATTAACATCTTGTAATTTATCGCGGAGCAATATACTACAGAATTGATATCTCCCCTATACCTACATAGTTGTTGTGAACTACGAGAAGGCATTCGACTCTATTGACGGGATTTAAATATGGAATGTACAAAATCGATGCAGAATTCCCCAAACGATTATTGAATTGAATAGGTGGCTTCACACCCTTAACATAAGTGTCAGAGTTCTACAAGGATATTCTTTCACTTATTCATTTGTACTATTACAGACGTACTCGATAATAATAGGCGGCAATGTAGATCAACGAAATCTGCTTTACAGGCCCATTAATGCCAGAATCTGAATTGAATATCATAATTCGAAATCGGGCAGCAGAAAA
Source organism: Dioctria rufipes (assembly GCA_963924295.1). Taxonomy (NCBI): domain Eukaryota; kingdom Metazoa; phylum Arthropoda; class Insecta; order Diptera; family Asilidae; genus Dioctria; species Dioctria rufipes. The sequence goes on from OZ002740.1 coordinate 362,588,542, forward strand.
TAGTCCAACTGATCTGAGACTTAAACCAGAAAAAACAAAATGAATGACGTTAAACACAAGCTCCATCTCTGAAATTCACGTAATTAACTAGAGAGTGGAGGTAGTGAATAGTCAACAATTTCTACTAATATACATATTTAATTACCAAATTTAATTTCTCTATTCAAATAAAATCTTAGTAAAAAATAAACTTCAACTGTTTTACTCGAATTAGTGCAACTTCATGGTTACAGGTAAGGAAATTTTCCCAATTGATAAGCGGAGTCAGTAAATTATTATAAAAAGTTGTGCGTGTTGTATGCTAAAACTCAAGACTGAATCTCAAACAAAAAAATTCATTTCCACAAAAGGAAGGAAGTGAAATTTACTTAGTTACACACCACAATTTAATGCTGACATTGTGAAGTTGGCTGTCAATTGGTGCCCTCAAGGTACCCATCGAACAGGAATACCCAGAATTACCTGGAGGAAAACAATTGTCACAGAGATCACATCAATACAACTGGTACATCCTGGAGTGAGCTAATGGCATTCGTGTGAAGCCAGATTCGATTGAAAGCTACTGTTGCAGCCCAATATCCATCCTCCAGATTGATGACGATAAAATAGTTCAACGAAATGTTGGCTGTTTTATATAACTTTTTCTACGTGTTCTGTGACAAGCTCTCTTGGAAGTTTGATTGTTTCGGATGCTTAAGAAATTTTGTTAAGAAGTTGTATGACTGTATAGATGTGAGTTCAAATTTTTCTTACGAATTTTGTCGACAATTTTATTTATGAAATTTTTATGAACTATTGTGGCAGACAATAAATCACATATGTACATATACATATGTATTGACTAAAATATGCAGCAGTCCTGGATATCCCTCATATCAGCTATCAATTGTTGAGAAACATGCAATTTATTCCCGGAAAAATTTTTATGCATTTTTCGGTGGGATGAAAAATACTTTATTGCTAAATGTGGACAAGTCATCTTATTTTGGTACAAACATACTATACGCTTTCTCGCTGAGGAATCCGCGTAACGATAACTTCAGAGTGTCAAATATATTACATACAAAGCTGAGTTGAGTTGCAAGACATGATATACATACAGAGTATCAATTATGCCAGCAAGCATTTTCTTTCGAATAAACTTACGATTTATAGTCATAAACTTATCTTGATAAATATCCTACCAAGTAAAGATAATTTACATCGTAATCAGTTCAGCCATTCTTGAGATTTTAGCTATCAAACACGGTCTATATTTGTGTAGAAATAATTAGAAGAAGAGAAACTTTAATCTCTTAGCTTTTTGGAACATTCGTACATTATTTTTCTATTATTTCGATATTTTTGCAGAATATTGTAATCCAGAATTTTGACCTCCAGCATCTGGGATTTTCAATATGATCAGGTTTTCCATAACACGTGTATGAAATTTGTATGAAATAATCACATTACTTTTATATGTAGATTTTCTTCCTCAATCTTCCTTATCTCAAAAATAATTCCATAAAATATCTTATGAAATTTTTCCCACATGGAATCGTTTTTTAACCTTTTTGAACAAAAACAAAAAAAAAACAATAAACGGAAACCCCTAAATGGAAATTTCCATAAAACTGAGAAGCAATCCTTTATTTAAATATCTCATTATTGCAAAGTGTCTTAAAGACCCTGTTGCAAAATTAACAAAGAGTTCAAAAGCAAAAAGGAAAAGCAAAACAACCGAAAAAGGTTAAACCCATAAAGCATAGCTTGACCCCACGTACATCTAAATTAAATTGATAAAATTCATCAAGTTGCTGGCTAAAGGATATTGCTGTCAGGCAAAAGATGCCACAAGGTGGCGATCCCTACGAGCTATAAAAAATTCAGAACGAAATGTGGTTAAGATTCGAGCCCATACGTCTTCATTACCAATTCGGCACTGATTTCCTTATAACAAAATGTTTTCTTCCTTTATTTATGGATAAGGAAAGAAAAACTGTTTGCCCAGTCGGTCGTGTATATACACATAAACACACATAATACGTATGTGCGTTCTTCATGTACAAAAGCATTGTGAATAATTTAACCCTGGAAAAAGGATCACAAAAATGAAATAAAACAGCCGTTTCTAGAGCGGTGTGAGAATCTAGAACCACACAAGAAAAAAAAAAGGAATACTCTGTAGCTCAGCAATAAAGAGTGCTCCTCGTCGACCTCGGACGGCCATCCCATCCGTTCAGGGTATGTATGTCATTCGACATTTTAATACCAACAAAAATATTTATGAACAATTTTTTATGGTCCTTGAAATAAAATATTCATTCAGTAACTGAAGAGGATTTTCTTCTCTCCAGAAACGTTGACGATATGAACCGAACCAGTACCTATAGCACCAGAAGTTTCAACCAGCTCTGGATTTGGACCCGGTTTGAACGCCCCCGTACATTTCATTTCTTTCCACTTCAGGAGGAATTAACTTTTGCATATTTTCTTCAAGTCAGTGGAAAAATTACTTACATCGCATATTTACTGACATAAAATTTTCCATATTTTTGTTTTTTTTTTTGTAAATATGTTTGAGAAATAAATTTCGATCTTTAAGTGGTGTGTTCGGGGGAGGGTCACTACACTACATACACTACTAACTACATCCTTTTTAAAGGTCTTCTCCTACAGTTTCAATTTAATTCTCAAGCTTAGTTTTAACTTTTGCCTCATTTTTGTTTTGTTTATTTATTTTTTGTACGGTTTTCTCCTTTTGACTTTTATTCCAGGTGTAACCGAATAAAAGTTTCAACGAATTCCCTAAATTTTTGTTACTTTTTTATTGGATTCACGAGAACGTAGTACATTTTTACTTCAAAATTAGAGGGAGCGGAAAAATTTATATAAATTTTGTTAAGCAAAAAAAAAAAAAAAAATCGAGCTGTAAATTAAGAGTAACCGCAAAATGCAATTGTTTTCCGTGTAAAGTTTTCCTGTTAATGAACTGCGGCGAAAAGTTTTATTTGTCCATGTGGTAAACAAAATTTAGTGGAACGGTTTCACTTATTTATTTTTTATCTGTTTTGTGTTGTTTTTTTTCTCGTTTTGGTTTTATACGTTTAGTCTATGAAAGTGCATACGCCTTTAAGAAACGGATGATATTTTCCTTTCAATAAATTGACGAAACAACAAAATATTTCGAATCACCAACTTCTTAGCTGACTTTAACGTCTCATTAGAGCTTTTACAAAACAATTAATTCACAATGGTCAAGAGGATTGGTCTATTTCGTTAACTCTAAACAACCACCAGTTGCTATAGATATCAGTTTTCTTACGAATCGGCAGATACTTGAGGGTGCTATGTATAGTTGGAAAAATTCTAGTGGAGAGAAATGCTTGGAATAATTAATTCACGAACTCAAATAAATATAATTATTGAAAAAAAAAAAAGTCAATTAAATCTTTGGTTGATTATTTCGCTGTAGCGATTTATGAGAAAGTTTCAGCAGTCACATTTTTTCCGTAATAAAATAAATCGAAACCACGTGTCACTGTATTCGTACTCCACACTAATATCCGAAATCGCCCAACCGATTTATATGAAATTTTGTGAATCTGTATGCAGGGTTCCAGCTTGATAGATAGCATAGTTTTAGAGACGATAGGTGGCGCTGTTGTATATAATAAAATATATTTTTTCTTTAAATCTTATTAAAAATAATTTTCTCCTTTTGTATTTCTTTTAATTCCGAAGCATTTCTAGCAATTCCTAAGCTTCCACGTTCAGATAAATGTTTCTTCATTTGCTACCAGGTAGTCGAGGCGTAACCACTTTTTTGTTCTGGTAACGGAAATACGGTTCAATCCTCTGCTGGTTGATGTTGTACTAGTGTTTTGGTTGCCATAAACAGCTCTCATTTTTGACTTGACCAACATCAAAATAAAGTTGAATGCCGACAGTATTCACAGCGGTAACGGTAATTGGTAAGAAAAAAACAAAGCTAAATTATAACCATAACAAATGTTATTTATTTCCAAATCCCAGATGGACTCGCTGCCGTGGGCCACTTATCTTCGTAATAAGGTTACCCACTTTGTTAAAAAATATTAGGACTATTTCCTAAATTTAAGACACGTTTTCCCCTAAAAATAAATGTAATTTTCTCTGATAGGAAAAGAAAATTATACTTTCCCAAATCAATTGAATATTCAATGAATTTAGGTATCTGGCGCCAGAGAACCTCTAAAGTACGTAACATTCTCGAAATGTTAAGCTATTTTGGATATATGGAAGAGAACATTCAATAAATTAGGTATTATGCTATATTTTTTATGGAAGTATATTTTCGTTTATATAATTCACACATTGTTTTTGAAAACAAGCCATATATTGTTTTTCATTATTTTGTTTGAACATGCCCAGCGCACCAACATAACGTCCGTACTACTGAGTAGAATGGGCCATAAGAAATGAGCTATTCTATTACCTATGGTGAAGTGGGGCGCCATCACTTATTCCCTAAATTTTAGGGAATATTCTCTAAATTTTAGGAAGTAGTCTCTACATTTTAAGCGGGAAAAACAAAACAACAATTTAAAATTCCCTATATTTTAGGGAATGTTCCCTACATTTTAGGTGGAAAAACAAAATTCCCTACATTTGAGGGAGAAAAACCTATCTACATTTTAGGGATAAAAACCTAATCTTAGTTTTCCAAGGTGGAGCTTTCCTTAATCTTATCGTAAAATGCCTAACCTGTGTGGCACAAATTGTTCCCACACACTTTAGGGAATTTTTTTTTACTGTGTAATAAAGAACTTTTTTAATTCCAATTATTCTCCAATCCAACTAAACAGGACAGCAAAGCACACATCTTCTGGGATGCTATGAATGCCATAAGATTTTTCTTTGGGTGCAACTAGCTCCTTGCATCCATTTGATCGCATCCCCTGACCACAGGTAAGAGTTCTATTGAAAATAAATACCCAAGTTAGAAACAAAATCGACAGCTGAAATTTCTGTTGCATTGATTACCACAAGTGAGATGTAAGATGTATCTAAGAATATTCTGTGTATAATTAAGCAGCACTTAGTCTTGGTAGGTTTCAAGTTCTTAATGGTCCAGAAATACAGACAGTGAAGATGATCACTTATGCAAAAAACACCATCTTCAACTAATCAAATTGGTCTTGAGATATACAATTGAGGATGATTGCCATAAACGTGGAGTTTGTTGTACTTAACACAATAAATAAGTTATTACAGAGAAAAGAGAAAACAACAGAAGGTCCAAGGTAAATTCTTGCGGTACCCCTTGCAGTACAAGTTGAAAAGTGGAATATACCTAGATATATTTTTAGAATAAACAGATTGATACCGATCTCTCAAGTAACTGCCAATGTTGCGTAGAAAATAAAATTCAATTAATCAGTTTTCATACACATACTTAGCTTTTTATGATTCCCCGAATCAAATTCCTTGGAGAAATCCAAGAGCACTAACATGGAGAACTCATTTGTATCAATAGCAATCTGGATATATGTATCATAGGTTATTTTAAGAGCTCCAAATACAGCTATGCCCAGTTCTAAAACCAGATTGTTCCACATTTAGTAAATCATGCTATGCTATATCTGGGCAGACATATACTAATAGGTCGAAAATCTATATTAGATGAATTTTTCGGAACAGGTATAACCTTCGCTTCCACCGCTTCCGAAACTAAGATGACATAAAACACATAATATTAAGAATGCATGTAAAAGTAGAAAGTATATAAGGCAGAAGGATTTTAACGAATTTCGGGTTAATATCTATCATCACATCCCCGAAGACTGTTTGTTGCGAAGCCCATCAGCAAAGACCGTTCTTTACCAAAGTAAGTTCTGGTTCCCAAGCACAGTTTGTTCGGAGACTAGTCGGTAAGCAGAGTTCTTTCTAAAACCAGGTTCTATATTCCCCAGGCCTGCCCGTCCAGAGGCCAGTCATCCCGGACTACCGCTTTCCGAAACAAGTTCCTGAAACAGTTTTACCAGAAGCCAGTCCACAAGGACTAACCTCTCAACCCAAGTTCTCTAGAGCTGTTGGATTGAAAATATCTATGGAAAAATAACTGACGTGGACTGAAGATATAATCGTTATCTTATCCAGAAGCTTACTATCCTAAATTTCAATTAAGCCAACTAAAAGAAGTCTAAAAATTGTCTGACCAACACTGTGATTGTGTGAGTAAATATCTATAAAGCTATATTTCATACTTTTACCATTTTTTGATAGCAAATTTTCTCATATTAGTTTTTATTTTATTTTTTCATCAGCGTGGGAAGACAATCGACCTTTGAGTTTGATGTTCTAAATATACAGACGAGAAACGATGAACTAGCATCATTCTCCGAACAAAAAGCCCCAGTTAGAGCTTTTTGCTTGGAACTCTATCTACTCTTCTCTATGTATGCATGCCGTTGACTCATGGAAACTATATGTGCGTCCATATGGACATATCGTTCAGGTTCAGGATAGCTTTGACTTCACTTCGCATACGAACTTCATCCTAGAGAAGTGCATTTAAGTTGCATTCTTCCTTTTTCCCTCCAATATTTTTTGCTTTCAGTTTTTCTCTGAAGTTATTGTTGGATTGAAGGGGGGGGGGGGTATAAAAAACAACAACATGAACACATGCACACATAGTAGGATGAATGGACACGTGCTAAATAAACAAATGATTTACGAGAATGACATTCAGATTGTCAGAAGGAATGTCAGCCAGGGAGGGCAGCTTCTTATATGCGCTTTCTCCATTCATTCTGTTGGTTTTTGGAAGTTTTTCTGTTTTGTTCTTGTAAACAAGTTGGTAACAAAAAGAGAAATTGCCTCAAGTGTTAAGAGGGGAAAACCCTTTGACTTCTTGCAACTTGCTTTTGCTTGTTTTGTATTTTTTTTTATTCTTGTGTAGATGACACGGCTTATGATATGAATTTATGAGGCTTGTAATAAAGTTTACTTTGTTCTGTTATTTAGCTTTGATTTAATGGAGTATAAGTGAGTTCTTTTTGAAAGTAAATTGAGTATTTTTTCAAGGGCAGAGAAATTTTAATTTGGAGACCATGCAATAGATGCATCATTGATGTACAGAATAAATAGTAATGGGTCAGGAATACTGCCTTGAGGCTCACCTAAGGTATTTGCTATCTCAGAAGAAGGTGCTCCGTGAAATAGAACTCGCTACATGCGAGATAGACAGATAAGAAGAGAAGAAATTAACGAAGAGGAGAAGAAACTCAAGTATGAAGGGCTTATGAATTATAATTGTTTGTTTAATCGTATCGAAGGCCTTACTAAAATCAGTGAAACGCAGTCAACCTGCTTACGGGACTTAATGGTTTGTATACAACAGTGAAAAACTTTAACAGATTAGTAGTGGTTGATTTGCCCCTTAAGAAATCATGTTGTTTACTATTCCAACGAAAGTGGAGCACATCACTAAGAAAGACTTCAAAAACCTTTGTAGACGGCCAGTACTATGATCACATTCTATATGTCCATCTTGAATTGAAGCTGACGTAAGGAATGCATGTAGAGGAAACAGCTAATGCGGTTATAAGCGTCTTTGCTCAATTCAGGAGAATCTTATGAAAGAAACCGAGTGTTGTGCATTGGATGTACATCACGATAGTAAGACCTATTCTCTTGTATGTCTCTTATGTATGGTGGCCGAGACAAGCAAATGAGAACTGCGATCCGGAATTTGGCGGACCAGAAAACGTTTGCTTAGCGGGGAATTACAGGCTCCATGCAGGGCTTACTTAATTTGCCACCTCTGGATCTTGTCATTCAGGTAGATGCCAGAAAGGACTGTGTGTAAATTGAGCTTATGCGGATGCTGGCAGGACGGCTGGACTGGCTTTTCCCATTGTTCGTTGGCTGTGGGTTCCGCATGCCATTGGATGTGATGATACCGAAACTTTGTTTTGGGCATTGCTTCTTTGAGAGTCTTATCTAGCCTTCCCCAGACCGCTTTAAAAATTTTAACCGACGGCTCTCTCAATAATGAGGGAGCTGATGTCGGTGTTTTTTTCCTGAACCTGACATTGAGTTAGAATACGCACTTTGAAGGCATGTCTTCTAGGCTGAGATCTTTGCCATCGCAATGACAGCGAAGATAGTCCTTGATATGGAATTCAAGGAAAAGAACATTGCTATCCTCTTGAATTGTCAGGCAGCCATGATGACTCTGAGCGGCCCTCGGGTAACATCTAAGTTACTGAAGACTTCTTTGTAAAGGGGGTAGCAACAGCAAGGTGTTCCTACAGTGGGTACCCAGACATTTATCGGGAAAGAAGCGGCTGACCTGCTAGCCAGGTCCGGCTCTAGTTCTCCCCTCCTTGGACCGGAACCAGCTGGAGGCGTTGTCGCCTCGGTGATTAGGTCTCTAATCAAAACGGAGGTTCGCATGAAATATAAGTACAGATGGGCGAACTTGAGCACTTGCAGGTGCACAATACTTTTTCTTAATGGCCCTAATGAAAATTTTTTTGATTTTCTCCTTTAGCTTAGAAGAAAACAAAGCAGGACTGTGATTGGTATTATTACCGGCTATAGCTCGCTTTACGCTCAACTAACAAAGATGTGAATTGTTGACAGTCCTAAATGTTTGCGATACCTTGAATGAGAGCCTAGGACAACCGAACATTTTCTGTGATATGGTCTGGATTTTGCCCGAAGCAGAATCAATACTCTTTGGTCCGCCTACCTACCTGCATATGAGCACCTAGACCTGATGCAATAAATCGCAGAGGGCGGAAAGGTTTTGATGAGATTTCTTTTCTTATCTTTAGCAGGTTAGCATAATGGGCCACCTTGGACTCCGTGCCTCGGATCTTCGTCCCCCTACTTTTCAAATAAAAAGTAAAAAATGGCACATTGAGGAAACGATGCTTATAAAAGATTACAATCTTGATTTGATTTGTACTTTATTTGGGTACACCTAGCAGGAGGAAATACCAATTACGAAATAACAATATAAAATTTATAATAATACAGAAACCACAACAAAAACCACATGTTTCGTCTAATTCAGTGGTAACGATGTGGTGTCCACAATAAAATGTGTTTTGGTTTATTAACTAAGCTAGTTAAAACATAAAATTTAGTAAAAATATCTGGATTTATGTAGATAGAAAACGTTTATCCAGAAAAAACAGCCTCAAAAGCTTGCAAAAATCAACTCTTTCATTAAAAGCCACAAATCCACCAGAAATGGCTTTGGTTAGAATCAACCAAAAGCCAGCTAAGTACCCCACTTGAGGCTAAAAAAAGCAACAACAAAAAATAGGAAAAAGTGTCGGTATTCATAACGTTTATTTGTAAAGTGAAAATTATGCGAGACGGAAGCTTTCCAGAAAGTAACTGAAGCAAGTATCAGGAAAGGAAGTTTTTCTTCTTTTTTTCCCTCCTCCATGTTGTAAGTATATATATGTGCATAGAAAAAAAAGGGAATCCCGACAAATTGTGTGGCGTTAGGATTTCAGGAGATCAACATGGTCGTATTTGAGTAAAACCCCTATATACATATATAGGATTCTACAGAGCCGCCATAAGAACTTTACACTATGACAGGAGGTAGAGGGATTTTGGTAATAGGATATCCGCCTAGAGCAACAACAAAATGACTTACCTCGTTTGTATTCCAGCGATGTCGTTGCGTGGGAAAATGGTCAGCACGTGGTAAACTTTCCAAGTTATCGGGTAGCTTAATGGGCTCCCCATCTGAAAATAACAAAGGAAAAAAGTGAAATTAAATTATTGAATATTTTCATAAAACACATGGAATTATAAGTAGTAAAATTGCAAACGTTCCATAAAATTATGATTGTAGTAAGTTACATAAATATACATATATACATATTTAGTATACACTTATATGACCTCTTCGACCTCCACCAGAATTGAAATCTGGGATCACATCTTAAATGTTAATAAGTCCCCCAAAGTCCAAGAAAACTCCTTGGCTTAGCTCCTAGTATAACCTGAAGAAAGTTGGAATTGCCAGAGAACTAGGAAAAAGCGAAAAAACTTTGGCAAACAATTAGAAAAGTTTGGATACTTCGCAAAGCGTTATCAGATTGAGAGTTTATTTCCTTTCCATGAAAATTTTTTTTTCAAGCTTCTTGTTATTGTTGTTTATAGGAAGAGCGCGAGAGAAAATAACAACAAAACCTCCATATATGACTTAAGTGGAAGATAATTCTTCTCTTTTGTTAGTAGACACTACTTCTTCCACCAAGTTAAGAAAAAAGTGAGGTTTTGGTGCGCCGCCGGTATCATTTTTGTCGGACTTTGCGTTTGATTTATTCGCTCATTTCTGATTGTGATCAGATCATGGACTTTGTTGTGTTTTTCTGGCAAAATAAACTTTATTTAAGTTCGTCGTGTACATAGTAACTAGGTGGTATTTGTATTGTTAATATATAAACTAAAATGTTTATGTAGAAGTTTCAGGTACATAGATTTTAAAGTAGGAGGTACTTGTAAAATTACAAGGTTTTCTGTGCAATTAGAGATAAAATTACAAATGGTGATAATATGATGAAAGATTTTTTATAGCAGATGATTAGTAAATACGCATTTCTTCTTTTTATAGATTATAGGAAAATTTGTGATTGATAAAGTTTGGAATGAAGGTATTAAATTTCCATTTTGAAAATGATCATAATTTACAATTTGTATGTGTATGAACTGTAAAAAATGTGTACAATTGTTGCCACAAAGCTTATGTATTTTTCCCTAAAATGTATAGGAAATATTCTTTAAAATGAAGGGAATATTCCCAAAAATGTAGGGAAATTCCCTAAATTTTAGGGAAAAATTACCTAAGCTAAGCTATGTGCAATTGTGCAATTTGTGCACATTTTTACAGTGAAGTTATCATATTTTAATTAATAAAACTAGATGTTTCACTGGTGAAAGATAAGTAAAATCAACATTGCTCTTCCAGAAATATACCCATCGTTGGGATTATCCTTCCTTCCTGTAAAATAATTAAGGAAATCTCAAAAGAAACAGCCGATATTACATATATGTATATATTTATTAGTGAAAATCTCGTAAAGGAGGATTTACAATATGATGGCATGCATTTTTTGCAGATACATATTATAAGGGAAATATTAAACGCATACGGAAATATATTTATGATTGACGATAGAAGCAAACGTCTTCTGCATTTTTCCAGTCCTCGTTTTATGAATGTGTCCGGAAAACCTTATTTCCATAAAAAGTTCTTAAGCATACAAAGTAGTTATTATTACTGACAACACTAATCTGTTGATTTTGACTACTGGTAACACGTTACTAATAGTTTTTTTTTTATCAAATTTGTCAAAAAGGAAGAAAATAAAAATACATTTTTAATTTATAATTAAGTATTGTGAAAATGAAAGTTATTAAATATTTCTGTACGGAAACGATTCAAGTTATTTCGGAAGTAGTTCCTCGTCTAGAAACAGGAAGCAACGCATGGTATCCTTCGAAACACATTTCAGGTGATTTGGAAATAGATATTCCATTTTGACAATTTGACTTTATTTGAAAGTTTGTGATTTTTGCCATAAAATGTAGTAGGGGATTACACGTGTGAGGTATTGCAGTGATTGCTTTGGTATCATTTAAATTTCAATAAACTACCCTGATTAGACATATCATGATGACCTCATCAATGAGCTCTTCATAAGCAATCAGATGAACGTACTGGTAAAATTTATTCGCGTTTGAATCAAAACTGCCGAAAAAAATCATTTATTTACTTATTCACAGGTAGTGTCCATAAGATATTGCTCTCTTTTACTTAATTAGAAATGTGTACTTTGCTTCTCTTTTGTGCATTTTACAATATTAGATGAGCACATTGATGATTATATAATAAGTATCACGATGAGCTTATTAATGAGCATATCATTGATAGTCACGGTGAGCTTATTAATGAGCATGTCAATTAGTGTCACGATGAGTTTATTAATGAGCATAGCAATGAGTGTCATGATGAGTTTATTAATGAGCATATCAATGAGTGTCATGATGCGTTCATAAATGAGAATTTGATTTTACGATTGGTTTCATATATTTTTCCGAATTCGACGCTGAGACGAAGGTTATGGTATAACGTCTTGTTCAGCATATGGGCGACAGTTTTTAGGCGGAAAAACAAATCAAAAAATTAATTTAAAATAAATAATTCACAAAAATCAATTCAAATTTTCCTAGTAGAAATGTCATCTGACACGGTCATGACAAGAATAAATATTTATTTATTGTTAGTTTAGTATATATGGAGCAGTTTCATGATATCTAATGATCCCTTCGATGAGATTTAATGAATCCTCATCAGAAGGCTCATCGGTACTTAATTTTCCATATTTTCCTTCATGAATTGCAAACATCTTGATGCTTTTCAGTAAAATTAGTAATGGTTTATATAATAACTGCCCCTTGCAGGGCAAGATACAAGGTAAAACTGTTAGCAATTTCTACTAGGGTCAGAGGTTACCACCACAATCATAATTCCTTTATTCTATCGGTGAAACTGCATGTACCTACTTCAGACCGTAAAAATGTACTGAATCACTACGGAAAGTTCCCCCATAAAATGAAACAAAACGCAACTTATGTTCCCTCTTCCTTATTAGTTTATCATCTTTTCAGGGTTGATTCTGTACTCACACCAGCGGATTAGTTCAATATTCATAAAAAGTTAAAAGTATATTGATAGATTTGTCTCATTCTAATTGGCTTACATCGCTTCAGAGCTTATAACATAGTTTTGAGGTACATTTATATGTAAGTTGGCACATTAAGTGTATGCGAGTAAAGTATGCCGATATTTAAAATTAATGTATCAATTTTATGTTGTGTAGTGCTGTAAAAAATGAAGATGCGATGGAGCCGTGAGAAAATGTGGCTATGGTAACTTTAAATGAATAGCAAGCGAAATTTGATTGTTTATCATAATCTCTATATTCATAGATACATCCGGAACTGTAATGGGAATCTTACGTTTCGAGCGGGAGATGAAGCGTTGTGCTCTTAAATCGCACAACAGATATCTACAAAATAAATGTAAAGTTTAATTTGTTAAAAGAAAAGAAATATTGTTATTTTGGAAAAAATCGTATGTCGTGAATTATGCCTGAATGGTGTGCGTCTCTTCACTGGTTCAAAACTACTGAAAGATGCCTGAATATTGAGGTTTTCTTCATTTGTTTAGAAGTACCGAATACATCCACCAAAGACTACAGCATAAAGTAATGAAAACTGATGCTCCCCTCTTGAAAGTGCGTGTCTTTCAGTTTCGGTAGCGCTACCTGTCCTGCTCTCACATACGCAAATAAATCATTTAAAAACGCGACAATGGTTATAAACGTTAGTTATATTATGTTGTATTATTATGTTATATTATTAGAAATAGACCCTTGGTATATATAAGGAATTTTATTAACCATTTTATATAGTATTTAATTGTGCAAAGAAAATTCGTATGGTATTTAGTATTCACAAATAATTTATTGGCAGTGCGAAATATTGTAAATTTTGAAATATTTTGCGTACTACACTTAAATTGAACCAGTGCTGGGCATTATTCGAATAAATTTTCAAACAAATAACAATTTTTTTAAAAAATCAAATAAGAAATTATTCGGATATATTTTTATTTGAGTATCAATTTATTTTAAGTTATTCGCAAATAATTATTTGTTATTTGGTGCAAATTACTTGAATTTCAAATAATTATTTTTTATTCGATCGTGCGTTATTTGATAATCAAATAATTTCATTATTTGATGAATTATTTGTGATTTCTTATTATTGTGATGGTCATTATTTGAATTTCAAACAATTATTTGTCATTCGATTATGGATATATGTTTTCTGGTGTCCATTAGTTCCAATTTCAAATAATAAATTACTGGCACAAGCATTTATTTCCGCAAGATGTCTTGTTGCTTAATTTAATTTAAAGTTTAAGAGGAATTTAATAATTTTGTTCAATTAAGTATTTATGAAGCTTAAGAAGAAAAATTAATTGGGTTTGATTACTCAGAATAATCTTAGAGTTAATCAAATAAAAAACAAGTGAGTTTGTGCTTAAGACAATACGATTGAAGTGAAAACTTTACTTCAAGCCAGACCTACCAAATATTTAATACTTGAATTGTGACGTCACGACATCACAACTCATATGAAAAATTCAGAAAAATTATTTGGTAACAGTGTTGGCAAATTACAATAGGTAATATTATAGTAAAAAATATCAATATTTTTGAAAATTTCTGATGATCTGGCAGCTAAATGCTCTTTTCGCAAGCCACAATATTAAGTGGGTCAAAATGTGGCTGCTTAACTGATGAGCATTTTGAAGAGCGGATTTTATTAAAAGCAAACGCATATTATTAGTGCATATCAAAATTTAGTTAAAATGTATTACAATCAAAAATAAAAAAAAAACTTATCACCGTCTAAAGAGGTTTCTTTTTCAAAATTCCGAAATATTGAAATCTATGTCTACTCAAGGGTCATAAGGATATAAACGTATAATAACTGAATGACAAATATTGTTTGAATTTCAAATAATGACCATCACAATAATAAGAAATCACAAATAATTCATCAAATAACGCACGATCGAATAAAAAATATTATTTGAAATTCAAATTATTTGCACCAAATAACAAATAATTATTTGCGAATAATTCACCAAATAACGAATAATATTTGTAATCAAATAAATTTTTATTCGATTTTTCATTCTTTTCGGTTTTTTATCTTTTATTTTTATTCGAATAAAAAATGCCCATATCTGAATTGAACATCCCCAAACCCCCACGCATAAGTTTTTAATAGGTGATATCGCATGGTTTATAAATAATTATAGATTTCACCATTTCGTATGTTGAGGTCCTGTGTCGACGATTATGTACTGAGTTTTATACCATATGAACTAGACACCTGATGTAACTCAGCACTTCATCAAATGTAGACAGATAGCATAATAGTTTGCGCTTAATGATTTTTTGTGTGTGTGCGTTTGAGTCGCGCGCGCATTTGTGTGTATGGCTGGCTCGAAGGTCTGGGCGGGATCTCCCCTTCACCGCTTATCGCCCACTCCTAGCATTTGGTTATATCGGTTGGTATTACACTATCGACGTAAAGGCTCGTACAACTTAATGAAGTGGCTAAAAATTTCCGACACTTCGTGTAAAACTCATTAAGCGCAAACTATTACACTACCTGCCTACATTTCATGACGTGCTGAGTTACATCAAGTGTCTACGACATATACCTATATGTCTGTATCTATTTCACGGAATTTTCTATTAGTATGAGGAAAATTATAAAAAATAGCAAACAATCCAAGGATTATTATAGCAACTAAAACAGGAGGGGAATGATTCATGAAAGTATCCATAGGTGGCACCATTTCGGAAAAATGTGGATTCAGTAATTCAAAAATAAATCTTTGAAAAAGATCCAAAATATCTGTATCGCTTTCTGAAGATAGCCGGATAGTGACAGTGAGAAAGTGAGTCACCATTTCGGTCTAATCTTCGAATCCTCTGCATAGAGGGTTGTCAATGGTTTCGTTCTCGTTCGTTAATGAGAATACTTGTATTCTCTGTATCGTGGGTTTTTTTCAGCTCATTGATTAGTTTTAATGAAATGACATGTATCAACAGCAATACACCCTACTTCTTCTGCATTTTACCCAAAGATAAAAGTATTAAAACGTCGTATTAACCCTTTTTATAGAGTGGCGGTAATCTAATCCCTATCGATACGAACCGAAGAATTTCCACCAGCTCACAAGAGCAATTTACAATTAGTTCTTCCAATTCAGGTCTCTCCAATTTCAAGTGATAACGTTCTTCTAGAAATATGTACCTACTTAAAGAAAAATGACAATGAGCTGCCTACTCAACTTCACAGACAAATTTCGGAAATTACCCGATCCATTTTCGGTTTCCACCTCTTTGTATTTTTAGTACTTTTAAACCGTTCATGCCGCTAAGCATTTTTTACTGGCTTTGTGGTTCTATGAGCAAAACGAAAAAAATCTTATACGCGGTAGAGTAGCACAGAGGAAGCAAAGGATGAAATGAATAAGAAAAAAGCTTAAGAATTTTCACGTTTTGTACACCTTCAAGAAGTTCTTTCTATTTCATGCATAATTAAGCTCCAAGGTGGCACATTACAACCCTTGCGATAACTTCAAGTGGATACTTTCGCCCGGGGCAATGAATTCCAAAAGCCAAGAGTAGAACAAAACCGAAAAAAAACTGTTCCTGAAATCTCTGAATTTGTGTTTAACTTAGTCAACTTTTTCAAAGAAAACGACTTGTTAAGATGTTCATGTAAGTAAATGGGTAACGAATTCTCGGGTAAGTTTCGGTACATACACAAACACAGACACATAGAAACCCTACAATAGAATACTTCCCCGTGAAACTATACTTCTTTAGCGTTGCTTTTATGGGTGACAGTAAGTTCGTATCCCTTGTCGACCATTCTCTGACTTTATGAAATTTTTAACAATATTATTACTACCCTGACTGTGATGTGACATAGCTCGCGTGGTACAAGACTAAACCAACCCCCCACCTACACACTCATTACATCCAGGACAAAGTTTCGAATAACAAATAAAATTACATAAAGGACGACATGAATAAAAAAAAAAAGAAGAAGAAAAACAACAGACGAAATTCGGTTTTATTTTGAAATATTTAAACGTGTTTTTCTCTGTGTTCTTTCAGTTGTGGATCCTTAATTTACTGCCTAAAATTTCTGTTTGAGCATGGGGTCCTCGTCGTAGTCCTGTTGACATTTTTCGAAGCATGTCTATAATCAACCCTTTATGCCGAAAATCTCTTGATACTCACTCTCACGTTTCTGTAATTTTTTGGAAGATTTTAATAATTAAGTTGGACATGAATTGCTTTGTGTGGCATTCAACAGTTCTGGGAGTTGGGAATTGCTTAATGACTTTAACGAGCCATTCTTCTTGATTGTGACCACTTAAAAATTCTCGATGGAGAATCATCAACGGAATAGAATCCACTAAGGGCCTTCGTGCTTTCGGAAAGAATTATGTCGTAGACCGTAGTTAAACGTAAATTTCAAAGGAAAAAAAAAAGAAATATCTAGGTATACTAGCTAGAAGATGACAGGTGAAATGCGTTAGAATGCATTGGGAATTTTGTGTAAATAAGATAATTCCAAGGGTTTCTTATGATTTTGTGGGTGTGTAAATGTGTAAGTAGTATACTTAATTTATTATGTACATTTTTGAACACTATAATTTCAAGGATCCATACTGAGATATTCAGTATCTACCAATTTTTCCACGTTCAATGCAATTCTATTACCATATCCAAACCAAATCTCTCTTCGTTGTCCAATCTGCTTGCACATTTCTTTGGATGAAGCTAATGCGAGATGGATGAATGCGAGTTTTTTTCGTCATAAACAAAATTATTTAATATTGGCATAATAGCGGATAGCTATTTAGGACAATACTGCTTGGATACGGTAAATTATGCCTCGGACATAGCCCGACAACCAAGAAGACATACTGGAACCTCGAGTGTGAGAACTCTACTCACTAAGGAGGAGAGGAGAATAATGCTGCTCGGACAGCCAAGCAGCTTTCAAGTACTTGTCAAAACCTTTTACAAACCTCAAACTTGTATTGAAATGTAAAAGCACTTTGAAATCCGTTTCTCGATACAAGAAGGTACTGGTGGTTATGTGCGCCAGGTCACAGCGACATTATCGTGAATGAAAAGGTGGATAAACTTGTTTGGCTTGGTGCAACCTCGGAGGCATCCTAATCCATAATTGGCATTGCACCAAAACACCTTGCTTCTACTATCTCGGCTTGGGGCGACTGCCAACACAGCCGCCTTTGGTTGAATGATCCTTTTTTTTATGATGTTGCCAAAATTCAGGGGATACGGTAATACCCTATGATGCCGTAGAACAGCCTTGGCAGGAAAGCTATAAGGGGTAGGGAATTGAGGATTATTGGGTTGAGTCAAGTAGAAGAGATGTTGGCAAACTGTTCCATATTCGTACTGTTCTGCTTATGAATGATTCACGGAATTTCACGATACGCAAAATTTGGCTACAAGGGTGTGAGGATGAGCTCGGGTTACAGCACGTGTGGTGCACATAGGAAGAATTCTACAAGGGATCAGGACAGAAATTTCGTCAGAGCAATGACCATAGAAGTACCGATAAAAGAGAGACAGACATCCGACATTACGTTGGTGCTCTAGGGAATCAATAGTTGATGGAGTAAAATATTCCTTGCATCTCTGCAAGAAGCCCAGGCATTTCATCGCGTTTTTGGCAATACCAAAAATATGATCGGACCAATTAAGATTGTTGGATATTTCAATGCCTAAAATGTTAAGAGATGGTGAGTTCGAGATATCTTCTCCATCGACGGAAATGGGTTGAGCGGGTGTTGGAGTAAGTTTAAGTGATAACAGACAACATTGCGTTTTGGTAGCTTTAAACAAGACCCGATTCGCTCTACCCCAAGCGAGTATTTTTGTGAAGTCATAGTTTAGTGAACTGAACATGTGGCTTCGTTTATCAGCTATAACATTCGCACGGCAATCAGCTATAGAGTCGAATGAGTACACGAAATAAAAGGTGCTGTCGTCTGCAAAACTATAAATAGGATTGAAAGTGAGAGCTACCAGATCATTAATAAAAATGAGGAAGAGAGTAGGAGAGAGTACAGAACCTTGCGGTACACCGG
Organism: Dioctria rufipes; assembly: GCA_963924295.1. Lineage (NCBI taxonomy): Eukaryota > Metazoa > Arthropoda > Insecta > Diptera > Asilidae > Dioctria > Dioctria rufipes. Next base: position 362,607,329 of record OZ002740.1, read on the forward strand.
CATGGATTATAAAACGGTCAGAAGTAACTTCTTTCAATATAACTTGAATTGAACGGCGAGAAAGAAAACTTTCAATCCATTTTAAGAATAGAGGATCTAGACTTAATGCCTGAAGTTTTGCTAAAGGACCACAGGATTCCAGACCCTATCGAAGGCCTTCTTTAATGCGATGATCTCAGATTCGCCAGATTATGGAGACATTGATTCTAACGCTCGGTAAGGAATGTTAATAAATCTCCAGTAGAGCGGCCAGCACGACAGCCGTATTGCCGATCGTTAATAAGGTGCTTAGTTTCTAGATATTTCATCAATTGGGTGTTGATGAGTGTTTCGAAAACCTATGAAAAAATCGAAGTAAGGGCAATTGGTCTATAATTTGAGGAATCATTTGCCTCTCCTTTTTTGGGTATTGGCTGACCATGTGCAAGTTTCCATGCCGAAGGAAAGACTTCTGTCGAATAGGACAGGTGAAATAGTTTGCGTAGGGGTTTAGCTAAAGAAAAGGCGCAGCACTTTAGGGGTAGAACAGCTGTCGGGAAGACCTAACCCAAATGAAATGAAAAAGCTATTGGGATTAAACAAGCCAACCAACCCTGAGAACTAGTGTCAATTTTCATTGGGAACTCTTTTCTCAGGGCTTGTTGAAGATCCAGTATGCAGTGGACACGGAGTGAGATCCGTAACGCTGACTCATTTTTTATTACCGTCCAGCTCTCTCAGGAAAAAGTTACAGATTCCTTGGCTCACACTTCCTGGAAGAACTACATGAAGCCGGTAATGAGGGTTGGTGGCCAATTTTGAATTTTGTTAGAGCGGACGATTGGCAATTAGGAGCAATTGCTCATATGTAAGTTTAGAGGGTGAACAATGGGCCCGTTGTGGCTTACGTTCAGGGACCCAGTCCAGATTGCAACCTCGTTTCCATCCGCCCAAGGGGGAATTAAATGATACTGTAAGGGCGGTAGGCACGCCTGAGACCGTAGTATAGGGCTTTATATTAATAGATGTACTTTTAAGTGTTCTTGTATTTTTATATCTGAAAAATATAGGATTGTAAATTTTTAACAAAAATTGACGGATACATTCTTGAGAGAGCATAGAAATTGTGAAAAATCATTATAAAAATGGTGAAACTCCGCGAAATTTTCAATTTGTAACATTCGAACTGCTTTTGAATGTCAATTGCTCATCATTTTTGAATCTTATCAATGAATTTGAACGTCTCGAATATGTGCTCGATCATCATTGCAACTGTTATGGTAATGCGGAGTATTCAGGTTAGTCGTTTCCAAGACATTCCACTAGTTAGGCATATCGGAAGCAAGCCTACATGGTATTCTGCATAAATGTCCACAAAATCCAGTTGAGCCATGCCTGAAGATCACATATAATATTGCATGTTTGGTTGTTACAGCTATGGGGACAATTTTCATCTGCAAGGATGTGTAAATAAGCAGAACTGCCACATTTGCAGCTTCCGAAAATTCAAGAATATGTTGAGCAGTCTTTTCATCCACAAAGAATGACGGTTTTGCTCGGTTTCTATTCTCGGAGAAGTTCATTTAATTTTGTTTGTCGTAAATTTTGATATTTAAGTACGGCAACAGACTTCAATTACCTCTGATCACTCAGATTGGGACCTTCACAGAGGATCGCGCCTTCAACAGTGTAATTTTCTTCTGAGGTATGTATACCTAATGTTTCCAAGAAAAGGCATTCCAGTATAATTCAATAGATGGCGATAATTGCTACTGAGACAATGTTCTGGGTTACCTGGAAGAACTTCATTATACACACGGCTTGAACAGTGTAAACTCTTTATTAATTCATATGTAACTTGCTAAGAGGCACTGTCCATACAATTAAAAACTCGATGTCTCAGGTATAAGTCAAAAATATTTATTTTTTTATAAAGAACATTTTTCATCTACGAAAGGAACTTATAGTATACGAAAATGCGGAAATTGCTAATCCTGTAACAATCGTACAATATTCACACTTGCAGAATATCGAATTACTGCTCAGATGATTTCTTTGTTATACATTTTTTTATAAAAATTATTAACTCTTATGGACTCTTATATTTTTTTCAGTTATTTGCTTATCCCCAGATGTTAAAACTGTGATAAAATTTCATTAAATTTATTGGAAAGAAATAAAATTTTCGTGGCGTAGGCCTGAGTTGACATAATTTAAATTCATTCAACATATTTGCTTATACGATTTTGTAATAAAATCCGTAGGGAATTCATTAATGTTTAATCCTTTTACGCTTAAAATACAAACATACGTTTATCAGCGAAGCTCCATCGAATCCATCATTTCACGAATAAAAATGATTTGATGCCAGTGTTACTTACAAGAATCATTAAAAATTTATGCAACTCGTAAATAAATAACTACAACATGAGTCCCAAGAAGGAGAAGAAAAAAAAACACATTCACCAAAAATACCGAACCGCGGTCATACAAAACCAATATTGGAGTCCTTTTAAATAAACATGACCTCATGGCACGAATATCGTTATCCTTTCAGCAGAAAAAAAAACACAAAACCGATACCTTTCACTCTGCTGCTCGTGAGATTGCCTCTGCCCTCCCTCTGTAAATAATTCAGATTTGTTACAGAAGAACATAAGGAAGTGTACTTAAGACGGTATTTCATCTTCAATAAACACACATAACATGAGCAAAGAGTCTCCTAGGCCCTGAACTAAAGCAAATCTTCTCCTCCTCTCATACAGTATAAATGTAGTACCTAAGTATAGTCCCTCGATGACAGAACGCTCAGCGCGATGTAAAAGTTCGCGTGCTTTATACTTAAGCTGGACTGAAAGCGTACGTGTGCTGCTAAAACGAAGAGACTGACAAAATGCTACCAGGATTTTAAGGGGATGAGGATGCCTATCATCTGCGATTTTTCTTAAAGTTATATGACTTCTACGCTCTGGGGTTAACCAAATATAATACCAAGATCCTATATGGTTGAGTTTGACATTTATTGGGAGCATGTGTCCTGTCGCTGTGACACTTTTTCAGAAACCTTTTTCAGCCAAAAAACATGCATTGAGAAAAAGGAAAAAAGAATTTTTTGTTCCTGAAAGTTATCGAATGTGATATATGTGTACGTTTGTGTATGCAAGGATGTTTGTGTGTTTGCACTTATCAATCTATATGTGTGATGTGTGATTTTACCTCAAACATAACACTCCTTATCGGTGTGCCTTAGGCGGCTGAAATGGACCGACTCTATTTAAATATTCAAAAGGTGATTCCTGAAACGCATATGCGATATTTGGGAGCTGTCCTTTAATGGAAGAAGAGATTCTTTGGATGAGCTGATGGATCGTTTCGTGCTGATATAAACATAAGGTGGTCTCAATGGATTTTTGCTTGTTGTTGTAATGTATCATTTTGGTGCCTACCGTCATCAGTTTGTATCATTCTAAGTACGTTTAACTGAGTGACTTTGATGAGGGATTTGTCTTAAGCGAATGCCACATCAATCAAGTCTATTAGGAAGCTTCAAGGACAATGACTAATGTATATAAAGTTCATTGGGATGGGCGGGTGGAGGGGGGGGGGGTGCTTCATTAGCTCAAAAGCATTAATTGCGTCGTTTAATCAGAAAGAATTTGTAAAATATTAAACGGCGGTTAGTTGAGCACTACTTCTTTTAATGGGCAGATAGACAGTTAACTGAAATTAATCGGTGTTATATTGATTAAGGTTGGATAGATATATCGGAAACAGTAAGAGCCAGTAATAGGCTCCCTTCCCCTTCATTATGTTGACTTATGTTATCTACGTAGGTCGTCCTCCTTGAAGAAGCAGATCGACAGTCAAAATTATTTATACATCTTACAGTTTCTGCTTTAAACTGTATAATGATCAACTCATAATAAGGCTAATAGCGTAAAATAAGACAGATTATTAGGTTAAAAGGAATCGCTTGGGAACATGGCGAAATTGACCTAATAACTGCGAGAAGACAGGATGAAAACTGTAGGATAAAACTATACCGAAGATCTTCATAATCGGTATTGTTTTACACACGTATGTATGCATATGCTTACAATTAATATGCCAGATTTAATCTGAGCTAGCATGTGGTCGTATATTAAGGGTTACGTAAATATATAATTATCTTCTATTTTCCTTCCTCTATATTATAAAATTAAAAACTGTATATTTATCTTAACAATGAATTATACTGCACAGCGCTCAATTACTGCAACGAGGTTTCATCACTGAAACGAATCAACTTTTTAACATGTAATAACACGAAAAATCCTCAGATACAAGTGGAATAAAAATGAAATAATTAAGAGCTGTTAGCCAATCGATTATTGACCGGTCCGTTAGGAATGATATGAATTTCGAGATTTATATGCAAATGGAAAGTCGAAGCCAGAATTGGTCTAAGATCAATTCACATGATACCTTACGTCAAGGAATGATCGCTTTCACAGTATACGTAACAAACCTAAGTTTGTATATGGCAACAACAAAAAGGGGTTTCCCAATTTAGTCCATTTTTGAAAATGTATTTATTATTTTTATGAAAACGCCATCTACAAAATTTCAGCTGTTTACGTCAACGCGTTCTCACGTAGTGTCCAAATTTATAGTGAAAAACGAAATTTTTGTACGGCATCCATTCGAAGGAGTTACCTAATTTATCTCATTTTCGAAATTAAATCTACAATTTTTTTAAAAATTCTGTTTGCAAATTTTCAGGGTATAAAAGTATAGGTACTCTTATAAAAAAAATTTTTTAGTGGCCCATAGCGACTAACTGCTTTCTTATCCATCGTTTCGAGATCTTCTCGAGAATAGCGTATTTTCTAGAATCTTAGCATGAGTTCTGTATTTTTTTCCGTATTTTGCTGATGCAAGCGTACGCCGCCGGATTCATTTCATTCAGTTGCAATTGACTTGATCGTTAGAGCGCGTGAAGTGAAATTTGAATAAAATATTTGGTATATGCCTATGTATAAAAGAATGTTATAAAAAAAAAATCAATAATTTATGAAGTTTTAATCTAATATATTACAAATATTTCCATGTTGCCCATACTATTCGAGAATGGTTCTATTCCGGCAAACATTACGACTCGATATCGAATCGAAAGCGATTCGTTAAACGAATTAAAACGTCGTTCTCAAATTGATTTTTGAATCGATATCAAACCGAAAAAAGGAATGCTATATCGAATCGGAAAAACGATTGATTTTCGTTTCATTTGATCGAAATCGATATCGAATCGTATCAATGAGTTAAAAGAGTAACATGTTGATATCATTTTTAAATTTTATTGTAATAGCAGACTGACATAATAGCTATGCTCTCTTGCTACTGTATAGTGTACACTATAGTGAAGATTACAATTAAATTAAAAAATTGTTCCAATTAGGAAAAAAATATTGAATTTCCTTGATATAAATTTCGAAAATTACAAATTATTATTAGTTCGAGTTAGTCTCGTTAAAGCGAAGTATCTTCAAACTAAGAATTTTATATTCTCTAGGCATAATTTTTTCCTACTCTTTACTTCGTCGAGAATTCTTCGTGAAAACGAGAAAATGTTTGCTGAGGATATAGAATAAAAAAAAAATAAATTTTAGGTGTATTAATTAGTAACATATAAACACGGTCTTCTAGAGATTAATTTGATATTAATTCGAGAAAATAACTCACTATTGAGTCGTCAAAACGATTCGTTAAAATAATTTGCTATCGAATTTCATCTCGAAATAAGATTTCGCTTTTACGGTGTATTTTCCCATAAATTTCGACTCATAATGTTTGCAGAGAAAGCAGGAGGTCTCCCTAACACAATTATATATACTAGTGAACCAATTTGATGACAAAAATTACGTATTGGAAGAAAAACTACAATTTCATTTTAACCCGCTACTTGTATCCTGCAATTTTTCATGCACCCTGCTGAAGCATGAAAATACACGAATGGTTTCAAAAGTAAATTGGGGTTTCAATTTCGATCTTTTTTAAGATTTCTTTTTGAAAAAAATGTCGAAGCGTCTAAGGCAAACAGAAACTGAGCCATACTGAAGAGCACTAGGGTTTCTGCCGATACGCAACACTTATTCATCCAATCTACATTTAAAAAATAAGGTAGGTGCTTAATTTTCCAACATAAATAGTTCACTCGAATCTGAACGTACTTCCTTCAACGTTTTTGCGGTTCCTACATAAAGTGGCCAGTAAAAGCTTTTCGCTTTTCAAATGAATTAAAAAGAAAATCAATGAGGATGATTCCGTTAGCGTTCCAAATTTCTGACGGCAAGGCGATTCATCACGTAGGTGCAGTCTACTTATTGGATTGTTTTTTCATTTCCAGATGAACTCCAATGGATTTTTCATCCTGAGCACTTTCAATTAGTCGGTTAATATTCGCTTACGATCTCGCTTATGCGATTTTTCATGCAAAATGAAATGTACTCGTTCAGTACAGATGCTCACCGCCTCTTCTAACTCCTAACTCGTGTACCATAATAATGACTTCGGTCGTGATAGTAATTCTCGGAAATCCAGAACCTGGTGTGTTCGATTCCTTGTCTGCCATACTAAATTCGGTTGCCCAAAAGTCAAACTATCACTTTAAACTAGTTTATTGAAATAACTGTCAAACAATGAATTAGCCGCATAGAACTGTCAGAATGATCACATATAAAATTATTGCTGGCGCCATATATCATTATCCGAATCAAGTAACTTTCTAAACTATCCAGAGCTGTATGATGAATAGGGTTTTTACGGAATCACGTATGCTGTGTTCTTGCTTGATAAGCCGATTGAGCCTTCCTTAGAATTTTTCTTCTGCCATCTATGGCAAGTATGAACTAGCCGTACTGAAGAGTATTGGTTCCTGCTGATATGAAACGCATTATTTATTGCTATCTGCGCCAGTTGTAGGATTTGCAGCGTTATCAATTTTTGGTTTTTTGTTTTATATTGTTAATGTAAAAGTCTTTAGACTTTTCTTTTATACTAGCTATATGTGTTTGAATAATTTTTGGTCGTTATATCGGCTAATTTGCTCAGCTATGTTTTTGCGATGCTGCTTTTCTTGAAAATTCAACAATTTTTAGAATAAATTTGACTTCCACTCCTTGCATGCCAAAAACGTTTGTAAAAATTGTTTCGTATGAGCTACATATATATGAAAAACAAACTTCGTTTCTCCAGTTATTCGGCGAATTTTAAAAGCATCTTAACTTTTGTCCAGTGTTTGATCGGATGGTTACGGTCAACGACAGCATGACTCTGCTTTATAACATTTCATGCTTTTGCTGTCAAATACCAACTTTACGTAGATATATAGCTGAAAACTCTATCTGTTTTATAGACAGTGATGCCAACATGAAAAAATTGAAATAGAGTGCGAAATTCAAAATTTCTCTTATTTTTTTTATCACATCTCGTACTATTAAGAGTAAAATATCGTTCCATGAGGTTCAGAAGCGGTCGTCTTGCTTATGCCGAAATCTAGACTCGGTAGGCTTGCGTTCCGTTTATGATAAACATAAAAATACCTTATGCAAATTAGAATGAAATGGACGTAAAGAAGGAAACAGCGAGATCATCACTCCGCTGGAATCTACGACATAATTAGATTCTCTGATGTCTCAAAAGAAAATGGATGGATTGATGAATATCAAATTTTATGAACTCAATTAAGAAAAATCCTTATTTCTAACTATTTAAAAGCTTTGAACACCTACATACCTTCCTTCAGAATAATACAGACAGGCAAAATATTCATCATTTAGAAATTCAACCCCTAACAACCACCCATTTTGTGACCCCATAACAGTTATACCGAAAAATTATAAAATAATTTCATTTTCACATCGCTCAGTATAGAATATCGCGCGCGTGAAAGGATTAAAGTTGAGCAAACACACATTACAAATTAAACATTCACCCACATGAGAAGCTTCTCCCAGTGCACATCCGACATTAGGTTCTGACAATTTTGAAATGCAATTTGGAAGCAAACCGAATGTGAAATAGAATAAACCTGCCACCATCATAAACACTATCTTCGCGTCCTGAGTGTGCCTGACGAAAAACACGATGTGTGGTATTTTCTCTTTGAGCACAATGAGTCCTTTTCAGGGATGGTACAATAATGCGATTATAAACTTTTAGCGGGTGCCCCAAAAGTGTTGTATTTCTACGGAGCAGATGAGTCGGGCCGGGGCTAGGCTGGGCTGGACTGAGCCGGGGCGGTTAGGATGAAAGCGCGATAGGCTCGCGCGCTTTGTAAATTTTAACGCTCCTTCTCATCGGCCCATGAAATCTCTGTTATGGTATGAATATGGGTAGGCTAGGTATATGTATATATATATATATATATATGACAATGTGCCGTGCAGTGATTTGTGTACACACTAATTACATATGCATTCTGTCAACTTCAAACTATCAAAAAACTAATTTCACAGTTGAGAGATGAGACATCAGAGACAGACGCGGAAAATATTAGTCAACCCAGTTTCGTATATGGGAATGATACGCGCTCGTAGTGTATATAGATTTTATGCAAAAATCTCTGAGTTTATCTTAGCGCTGTCGGTTTTGCGATATGTGTACGCCTATGTAAATTGGTGAAATTTTTATTTAACCGTTTGGAACTAATATGTTTGAGTTGGAAGGATTTGCAGTTTTTTTTTCTTGATTAAATTGGTACAATAATTCCGTAAATGCAACAAGTATAGTAGGATTGAGAACCATAAAGTATTAAGAATAACGAAATAGTTTTTTATTTCACTTTATAAATTGTAAATGGCATTTGTTGTTAGAAATCTGTTAGATAACTAGGATAATCACATTGCAGATTGTATACGGTTTGTTTGTAGTAATTATCTGTCTCACTCAGGCCATCATACACTCAGAAAAATATTTCTCAAAATTGTCACTTACGTAGCCTTAAGGTTCTTTAAGAATGTACACATAAGGGTGGTCCTTATGACCAGGCGATTTTTTATGTTTTATTTTTACTTAATCGCACCCTGCAATCCTTGTAGTGATAATGAGTAAAATTTCTATTAATTAATATAAGTTCAGATATATAAATAAAAATCGTTTTGTATTTTTAACATTCTATTAAAATGCAATATAAAGAACTTGTGATGGGGTTGTAGTCCAGTCAATAGAGTTTTTTTTTCCCTAGAAAAGGTGGGGTAGTTGTGACCTTTATATATGTTACTTACTTCCGGGTCCAGATAAAAAATCCAAGTTTTCACCCTTGAAGGGGTCTGCGCTACCCGCCATCTTGGATTAAAGGTAAAAAAATTTTTTTTTATATTTTATTTTTCAAAATAATTCCTCAACGGTTGATCCTATGACAAAAATCTCTGATACAAATTTGAAGAAGACTAAATTCCCTATACATTTTTTTGTATAAATACTTTTTTTTAGCCTAATGTGTTATGATTTAAAATTACAGCGGCGGAAGCGTGAACATTCTTCTAAAAAAATTTATATGTATAGTACCCCTTGTACAGGGTGTTTCGTCCATGACAGTCCATAGGACAGGAAGTGATAGTAATCAACTTGTAAAAAAAAATTGTATCGCAAGGGGGGGGGGGCAACATATCAACCGCTTCGGAGTTACATGGTGATTAAGAAAATTCACTAGTCTTTCACAAAATACCCCCTATCATTTATATTATTATTATTTTCGGACTCCTCGGCATTGTCCACATCCATTGGAGTCCTATTAGAGCTCTCAGCTTACGATTCCGCCAGCGGGCTCTGAAGTTGGCGTTGCCAAATTTTGTCACACTATTGCAACTGGATACGCTGGACGACAGATCTACGTACATAAAAGCTAACAACATTTGATACCCCCCAAAGTCTTAATTACCATATTTTTTCAGTACCAAACAAAGGAAAATTAACAACTGATAACTACATCTTAATTAACCGATTGAAGTATAGCTAAATTCCACCCATAAATTATGCTTAACTGGTGTCATAATACAAACGACAGCGTCTCAGTAGTAAATTAGGCTGCACTTTCGTGTTCCTTAATATTCGTCAGGTAATAGCCTGCACCACATTTTAATATTCAATTGCAAATATCCTTTCAAGTACCTACCCCTACCATCGTGCTCATGAACTTTGGTCTAGACGCTAATGTTAAAAATTTGATTCTTTCATGTTGCTCCTAAATTCTGGAAAATTCAGGGGTATTAGACCATGGGGGGATACTTATGGATGATACACTACTATACATATATGTGCACGGCTGAATGTGAAAAAAAAAATACCTCGTAAAGTAAAGGACTCGTTGTTTTAATCAAGTACTTGACTTGAGTGGCTCCTTAACAGTGATGCATGTAAGTATAGTCAAACCAAACTCTAAAGGTCTTAGTTGGCGTCCGGAAGGCATTTTAAACTTTCTTTCAAAAATGCTATTTTCGGGGGCGGAAAAGACCAGAATAAGGGGAGCCAATAATAACGGAACGGGGTTTAGTTATTTTTTTTTATACACTTTCTTTTTTTTACTCTCTCATTCCAAAACTCCAATTTTATGTCGCGTGAGCTTTACATTGTGAAACGCGTGACATGAAAGCATGACATGCCACAGGCAATCATGTGTTGTAAGTCAAGTTGTTTTTTTATGCAACCCGCTTACCAACATCACTTTGTGCCATTCTAGGCGGTAAAGTATTGAGATTATTTTATCAAATTATACCACTCCCACACCCACTTTTGGATGGCAAGCTGATGTCCACCTAAACTTACATTGTACTCGTATGTACATATGTATGTAGGTGACTGTAGCATAATAAAAACAAATCAACGGGAATTAAGTTGTTCGAAATCAAGAGTTGTTTTTCTATCAACTTCAAGTGGTGGTGATGGAAGATGGGAGTCCTTCAGCCGCGCCGCCAACTGGCCAGTCGGCGGGCGAAGTGAAATTTGTTCGGAATGGACTCTTGGAATTTTTATTGTTGTTAGAATTATGTTAACCGAGAGTAATTTATTGTTTCTAACTTTGAAATTGCGATGGTATGTTGGGATTTTTCTTTTTGTGGAACATTATTGAGGTAAGCATGGCAAACTGCATTTTATAACGTTTCAAGAAGCATTTTTTTTAGGTTTCGGAGTGTTTGGTTTTTTGCCTGAAGTTAGGGATATGGGTGTATTTTTTAAGAATGTTTCCTTTTGATCTCATATGCATTTTCAACTCTTTAGAGTCTAATTTACTTATAATTACGAAGGTTGAATGAATTTCGTTTTTTTTTTTTTTTATTAAAATATGACCACATATATACGAGTACATAATGAATAACTATTTGTACGACTATTTAGTCAGGGCTTTTTGGATTTGCTTTATTTTTAGCGTTTAACATCTTATATGAATAGATCAATTTTGTGAGTGTAAGTATGCTAGATAGAGTCTATATATTGCATGAATTATTTGCAGGTATAAATGCTAATAAAACATCCTAAAAGTACAGTTCATATTATATTTATAAGCACTTTTAATAAAATTTACATTATTCGAATAGATGACAGCTTTGTTAAAAAGGCCTACTCTCTCTTTTCCATATGGCAATATCTTGATAGTTTTTTATAAGTACGCCTTAATTATAGAGTTATAACCAAAATCAGATGCTCTTGGAATAATTCTCACCATATATTCATAGATACATTCTTTTCTTGACAAGCCCGGGATTGAAGCGAATTTGCATGGAAGACCTGTATGCCCAAAAATGAGATAAAAATGAGCCACGAATAGAGAAAAATTACAATATAAAACGAGTAATTTTACACTGAAAACAGAAGAATTTTAAACACATGAATTGAAAAATACACAGAAATGTGGAGTATTAGTCAAAGAGAATAGTTCATTTAGAAGGTTAGTTTTGAGGATCGTCCGGTACAACTGCAAAAGTGAAAGAAAAAAATTGTTTATTGGGTATTTCATTACACAACTTATTGATTAGGGCAACAAATTTCAAGGTGACTCGAAAAACAAGTGAAAATAGAAATATGGAAAGAAATTGAAAAGAATGGAAAAATTGAGAAAATTTTGTTTTTTATTGTTTTTTTTTAAGAGTTGAAAAATGAGATTAATTCGAATTGTAAACTCGAGGAGGGCTAAAAATAGAAAGAAACATAAACAGGCGTATCGTATAGCAGAAACTTTATACTCATCAGTACGGTTTGGTTTCTGTAGATGCTCGAAACCAAGCTGTATTGATGAGTAACAGTTTTCTGCCACACGAAAAGTTGAAAAAGCTTGTTTTCAGTTTTGTTGTAGTACCAAAGAATCTGAAATATTGCCATATCATAAAAAAATATAAAATTTACTCGGGAGTAAATCAAAGTTATCTCAAAAAAGAATGTAAATTTATGAGAAATATAATGTTATGGGGAAAACAAACCTTGTAGGGGCAACCGGGACAAGATGGTGATTGTAGTGGCGTTTGTTGTCTAGCGATACCATCCATAAATAAAAATATTCCATGAAGTTTTAAATGTTAAGAGCGAAATGTTGATTTAAATAATCCATCATGTAAATTTCAAGAAAAAGAAAAAGAAATATGTTGTTTTGGCTTTTTTTCAATAGAAGGCAAAACTTCCCATCTTGCTCGACCTCCGAAGTAAAATTGGCATATAATAAAAGTATTATATTATACATTTTTCGATCCTTAAGTTCTAGATAATAACACTGTTATGTCGTTTTCTTCTTTTATTTTAAAAATTATTTATTTTTTTTTTGCATTTTTTGCTTCTAGTTTCCGTTACCTATGGAAAGGTCGTACATCAATTGGAGAGGTTCTTTGAAGTATTAAGGTGAATGACTCTGGTGTCACTTAGCTGATCAGGGAGTTCCAAAGGATTGTTCCGAAGCCTTATTTTGGGTAGCGATATTCTCCTGACCATTTTCGTTGCCCCAAGTCAAAAACTAGTCGGAAGATAAAGCTGCTATTATATATTTTAAGGTTTTATTGTATTTTATCGGACTTAGTAATAAAATACAGATTACATTTTATACATAATTTGTGAATTATGTTTAAAAAAACAGACCGGGGGTCTCTCGTTCGTCATTCTCGATGCGCCCCTGCTTTACGGTAGCATGGCTTGTTGCTGCTGGTACATCAGTGACCATAATCATATTGTCGGTGGTTTCAGCAGCTGTAATTCTTCATTCCCGATGATTTTGAGTATTATTTTATCATTTTAAACTAAAATAATTTCGCTTGAGGAAATTACGGCAAGACCCGGAGTTTTCTCCGCATCTTGTCCCGAGCATATCCCAACTCTTATACATTCATAGGTAACAAAATTGAGACGCATTTTTTCTACATATTTATGGCGGTATCCACATATGTTAGTTGCAATTATATAATTATCATACTAATGATAAAAGATATTCCAAAAATAAATATTATTTTCGTCAATAGCATGAAAAATAAACCTTCACTTCTAACACGTAAATGGATGCATTCATTCACCAACAATTTTACAGCAGACTTATTTGTGTTTATAGTCTGCCAATCGTATGTTACGTGGCGTATTAAAGGAAATGCTTACATAAAAGGGAAAGAAATAAGAGACAAAAGAAAGACATCTGGGTATGCATAATACAATGCATAATACAATGGATACGAATAGCAAATAGGATAGGAATTTCATAACCACATTAATAGCATAAATGTGGAAAAATTGCTAATTGAATGCAAGTGTGTGTATGTGTGCAGGCGTATTTGAAGGAGTCGTTCATGAAGATATATTTAGAAACGTAATTTTTCAAACTAATATTAAGCATTCTGTGTATAAATAGATATAATCTTTTTAATCTATTAATATATTTTATCAAAAAATTGAAATTTACTCTTAGCTTATAAAGCGCATTAGAATTAGATAACAAAGATAGTCGAATTAAGAGACCCTTTATAACCCTGAATTTAGTATCAATTTTGAAATCCTCAACATATTTTTCAAATAACTGTACCTACCAATATGAGTACAAGAGGTGAGAGTTTTATTCAAAATTACCACAAAATTGATTATAACAAGTTCAGTTCAAACGTAACCTTAGTGATTTGGATGGATTTTATCTAAGACCATTAGATACTGCCTGCGGACTAATTCGCAGCAAATATTAATCTTCAATCCAAAAGATGAATTTGTCAATTTCTGATAATTATTGAAAAAACTTCGTTAATAAATATAAACAAAAAGTGCTCTAACATAGAGCCTTAAGAAATACCATAATTAAAACAAAATAAAACAGATTGAGTATGATTACTACGATAGCTTTTATTGAGATCACCATCTGCCGTATTTATGTTAAAATAAGAGCTTAGTTTCTGGTGTACCATACTGAAGTCAAAAAATAAAATAAGAATGATAAATTTAACTTGATCAATGCAACTATGAATGTCTTTATTTTCTACAACTATAAGACTGTATATGTGCAAAAGTTGGTGAAGAGCTGATAATTGTGAATTACTCTGTTCAGATATGACTTATGATTGACGAAATATTCTGACGAAGAACTTTTTTGTGTTCAACATAATTTTTGTTCTTTTCCAGTCAATCGGGAACGAGGAGCTCGTTAGACTCAAGTTATAGAAATGTGTAATCGTTTGCAAAATAAATTACCTCTTTCACAGCGTACATGGAAATTGTATTAGCGCATCAAAATAAAGAAATTACGAAAATTTACTAGAATTTATCAAAAATTTATTTAAAATACTTTTAATGTCAAAGTACATTGATTCAATTAGACATATGTTTTGGAACGATCAGTGTCCGATGTAAGGAGGTTTCGCTGTATATGGCAAGGCATTATAAAGTTTAAATGTGTGATATTGATAAAATTAAATTAATGTTTTTTATAGATATAGAGAAATACAAGAAGATACTGACGATAACCTGAATGATTGACAATAATTTTTTATAATTTTCATCAACATTAACACTCTCGGAAGATTTAGTAGAAGGAGAGATTACATTCAAACACTGAATTAACATAAGAAGTATTACCTAAAGTGTGAATAAATTCAGCGATTTAGAAAAGCAATGGAGTCAAGAGGCGAGCCTTGTGGAACCCCAAAGTGGACATCTAGCTAGCATCAATACTTGTCATTAAAGTACAGTCTTATCAAAAGCTTGTGTAGTCTTGTCATAAGCTTATATAGTTACAAGGTAAACAGTATCAAAAACCCTTCCTCAGATAATTCCAATAGGCCTAGGAATTTAAGAATTTTTCGATTCTCATTTCTCTCTTTTTAAGAATGCGGTGATGCAAAAATAGTTTGGTCGGAAACCACGTTTAAAAAGGTCAAAGAAATTGTTGAACTTAAAATAGTTGTAGATTAATGTTTCATTTTATTGAAAAGAGAGCAATATGGCGAATATTATTATGTTTCAACAGATGTCAGCTTAAACTGTGATTTTTCGATCATTATTAATCGCAAATAGATGGTGTTAATAAGAAAACTATTGAACTTTATTAAAAACGTAATTACCTCACGCATTTCCTAACCAGATATACGTATTCTATAAACCGGTTCTGGTATACCAGATTCCAGTCAAACCTTTGAAAAAAACAAACCTTAAGAAAAATCCTGCCCAATAAATCTAAAGTGCTTCCCACTGTTGCTTCAATTGTTTCAGAGTTCTAGTTATTTTCTTAACCCAAAATTCCACATTAGTTTTTGACTTTGTTCGCTCAAACCCACTTCCGTTTTTCTTTTTTTCCTATGGGTCCTTCTTTTTGTTTGTTCTACCTCAATATAGCGGGCGGCACGAAACAAACTGTAGAGTTTTATCACATCCTGTAGCCGTGTGACTAATTAAAAACTATGTCAACTACAAATGGTCAAGGGCTTGTTGTATGTATATATCTATAATACACGACAAGTTAGAGGTGGGGAAATGAAAGGAAGTGGGGGTGGGAGTATATATAAAGAAGAACATCAGAGCATCAAGTGTAGCGCTCTTCAACTTTTCTTCTACAACTTTAACTCGCAACTTATTCATCCCCAACCCTTCCCCCTCAATAGTCACAGGTGCCTATCTGTTGTGTGATTGTCATTTTTGCTTTCACCTTTCAGCTACAAACAAACACACATACACACCACACTCATTCTCAGGCTTCAAGTGTTCAAACAAAACTAAGCAAACTTATTTCAGCCAGAGCATAACGAGTTTTCTTGCAACGAAAAATAAGGCCTTTCGCCAACTTTTCGCATGTATGTGGAACAGGAGGCACGCAATAAGGAGGCGTATATAGATGGCACTTACTCTTGCATCGGCCTTGGAAACTATCTGCCTATAAATAGCCATTAAAGCTATAAAAGCTTTTCAGGATATCATTTCAGAGCCTATAAGTCATACGAAATTAACAACAAAAACCAATTCCGGGGTCGACAAATTACTCGTAAGTATTCTCGGCGAATTTATTTATATAAATCCAGAGAGTCCTGAATCAAGCAGCGCAGTTTTTCGTGAAACTTTGAAAAAACTCTTATAAATCAGCAATTGTCACCATTGTAGTGGCTCCATCCTTCATTGCTTTGTGGTTGCAAGGACCTAAACAGCGTTCTGGATGCCAGCGTAGAGGATTAATAACTTGAAATTTGTGGAAAACTTTTACCGAATAAAGTGCATCAGGATGGTTATAGGAGGAGGAGGAGCAGTAGGTATGTATAGGCATTTTTGCATTATAATAACCGAAACATACATACATGTACATATAGTTCATCCAGACCCTATTGTAAGACTCAGTTAGTGCGCGAGGGAATATAGTTGATGTTCGTTTCACATCAACTTAAGTAAAAAGAAAAGAAAAAAAAGGTAGTACAAAATAATACTAAAAAATGTAGAGAAAATTTAAGTAAAGGCCATTAAATAAACAAATTCACAGTTTTTCCTATGAAATACAAGGCAAAGCTAAACAAAACTTTGACTGACTCTTGTAATGCACTTTGCCATGAGACGTAATCGTTCATTATCACGACATAGTACACGGAAGGTTGGCAGGTTTGCTTACTTTTAATGACTGAAATTTTGCTTTGTTACGTGCTTATGTGAGTCTAATGAAAGTTACCCACCTACCTGCCTACAAAATTTGAAAAGTTTTAAAAAGTCTTCTATACATTTTTTGATAAATTAATTTTTCTTTTTTATCTAAAATTTTTGATGCGAAATTTAACTTTATGATTTTGGTAATTAGTTAAAACTATTTTCTGTTGCAAATTTTGGAACAATTAAAGTTGAGAAAAGTTTTAAGATTGAGAGAAACAATCAGTAATTGTTTCATTTGCGTTTTTCTATATTTAAAGAAAATGAAGCATGGATTGAAAATAATAAAATTCGATGCATTACAGCAAAATTCAGAGTTTTGGGACATGATTTGGAACTAATAATCAAGAAAGTTTTAGATTGATATACGAAACTGAGTTACACAGTAAAAAATATTGGTGTACTCGTAACTTATAAATTTTATCTATTCATTTTATGTTATATCTTTTATGTATGTCAAAATTAATATAAAATTTGATAAAATGAAATATATATAAATTTTTTATGCTAAATAGGGATAAAATGTATATGAAATATATATACCAGATTTTTTTAAGTAACATGATACATTTCATTTGAAGATTTATGGAATTCATAATTAAATTTATCTAATGAATATTGTAAACTTTTGTAGAATTAAGTTATTACATAGATGTACAATTCTTATTCTAAAATTCTATAACATGAACTTACACACAAGTTTCCTATCTTACCTACGTATAAATTTTATCCTACGTTCAGATAAGTCACATTTCTTGGAAAACTGTTTAACGGATCATTTGCTTGGAACTAGACGAAATTTATACTAGAATGGATATATTTCATACCATGTTAAGATAACTATTCGTATGTATAATATTTTGTTATTAATTCCATAAAAACTGAAAAAAAAAAACAGTTTTTACACATTACTCCTTCATATAAAACTTGAGTAGAGAGCATGTGAGGTTATAAGATGTACGCCGGTATATTTATCACGTGTGAATTTGAAAAAAGCGTAAAATAGTGAAGGTGCAAAAATTCATAAGTGAGATAATAGAAGTGGAATATATGGATTTTGTGTTGTCAGGTGAGTTTATATGACAAAAAAACTTATTTGTAGTGTATCCTAGTTTTTAATGTATATCTCGTGTAATAACCGGCACTGCGTTATCTTTATAGATTTCTTTGTCCGTTCTTATTGAGTATTTAGATAATATTCAAGATCAAATGCGTTTTCCAATTGAATACTATAGCATCATTGCATGCTAAAAATTGGAAGGATAATATAATTATTTTGCTCTAGTATAGAATTATAACTGTATGAAGGTACATTTTCAGTAGCCTGCTTTTCTGTTCAGCGTATACAAAAATAAATATATAATTTACTTATTTATAATAACTTTACTTAGCCTTAGCTAGCTTTGAAATTTTGCAAGAAGAATTCGTTGAGTTTTTAAACAATAACAACAACCAGCATTTTTTATTGACTATGTCTATCAATTTTACATAAATCCCTTTATTTTAAAGCTTACATTAGCAAGAAGTTATATGGAGATATTAGCTGTGTGCTTTTGTGTCCGCAGAACAGGGCAGAACAAAAGATACACAAACGAATGCTTCGTACATTTTCATAGAAGATATATAAATGAAGACAACAGAACAAATAGTTCGCTTCAATCAACAGAACAATTTGTTCTCTCCAGTATATGGGCGTTCTAGAGGAAGGTACACAAAAGAACACAGCTTTCTTCTTGTAGAATATGATCGTAAAGATACGTTGGCTGATACCGAAAGACGGAAATTAATTTCTTATTTGTTTGCTTTCGTCGAAGAACACTTGGGATTCAATCCAACTAGCCAGGAGTTAGAGGCATCTAGTCAGGCCTTTCTATCACTATTTCCGTGTCTGAAATCAAGCGGTCGTAATGAAACTGTAAGGTAAGTGTAGAACTGTTGGAAAAATGAAATTAATTATATTCTATAATACACTGTAAAAATATTAGGACTATTCCCTAAATTTAAGACACGTTTTTCTCTAAAAATAAATATAATTTTCTCTGATAGAAAGGGAAAATCAGTATAATTTCCCAAAATCAATGGAACATTCAATAAATTTAGGTATCTGTCGCCAGAAAACCTCTAAAGTACGTAAAATTTCCGAAATGTTAAGCTCTCTTGGATATAAGGTAGAAAACATTCAACGGTATTATTCTACATTTTTTATGGAAATATATTTTCGTTTATATAATTCACACATTGTTCTTGAAAACAAATCATATATTGTTTTTCAATATTTTGTTTAAGCGTGCCCACTGCACTAATGTAACTCCCCTACTACTTAGTAGTATGGACCATAAGAAAAGAGCTATTCAGCTCATTCTCATGTTTTTTAAAAGGGGGGGGGGTTCTATCACCTTCACCTATGGTGGAGAGTGGTGTGGTGCTATCACCTATTACTTACATTTTAGGGAATATTCTCTAAATTTCAGGGAATAGTCCCTTTTAGGGAAAAAAACACCAAAACAATAATTTAAAAACAAAATAAAAACATATGAAAATTATTTCTTACATTTTAGGGAATATTCCCTAAATTTTAGGGAGGAAAAAATAAAATTCCCTACATTGGAGGGAGAAAAACCTACCTACGTTTAAGGAATAAAAACCTAATCTCAGTTTTCCAAGGTGGAGCTTCCCTAATCTTATCGACAAATGCCTAACCTGTGTGGCACAAATTGTTGCCACTCACTTTAGGGAATTAGTTTTTACTGTATAGGAGTTGCTGGTTAATCGTTCCAATACAGGATATTTCTCAATCAAACTAAAAAATATTAGAGCCAAAAGATAAAAATTAGATAACAGTGTTGAATTACCAACCATAAATTCAAGTACCTATTTAGATTTTTAAAGACTCTCAAATTCAAAAGATTCAACAGAACTTGAATGAGCTTCAAAGTTCTACGTTTCCTGAACAAATAGAATATGCAAAGGAAAGATTACGAGCAACTTTTAAAATTCAGAAGAAAACAAGTTAAGGAAACTGTTAATGCTTATGGGAATTGTACCTACATTTATACCGCCCCAGAATTGGTAAGTACTCATTTTTATATTGCCATATATAGTCGTAATTGAAAAATATTATTCAATCTATTGTTTAGATTTCATTCGATCTTTGTTTGGAGTTTAAAGATTGTAGTGAGCGACTTCTGGAAATTTGGCCCAGTTTACAAGATTGGGATCTCTGCACACTTTCATTTATTAATCTGCTTCGTTTATTGACATCATCACCAAAAGGAAATAAAAGAATAAGCCGTTTAACCGATGAATTCGCGGTTGAACAAATCGTCACATTCAAAAAGATGGTTTTTATTAGGAATTACATATATTGGCGTGGTACTGGAAAATATGTATTTCAGCCAGGACTTACAAACATTGAGTTTTTAGACAACTCAAGTAACATATCCTGTTAGAATTATTCCTGACTTAGTATCTTCACGGTGGACAAGGGAAAGCGTTATATACCTACTGGAAGCCGTTGGTTGTTCGAAGTAGTCAGTTATTCAGAGTATATTATGCCAATATTATTTTATCAACTGTAGAAACTTTTAACGCGGCAGACTTCTCGTGATGTCATTCTGTTGTCAATTTCATCACCAAGCTAGATTGGATGTTTTAAGATTGTTCGTTGTAGAAACACTCTGAACGTTTAAACAATATTTCAATTTATCTTGATGTCCTCACACTTAATTATTACAGTAGTGTGACCATGTAAACACTGCTTTATCCATTGTAAAAATTTATACATTATTTCGCTATGTGTACGACACTCTGTTTGGAATGAATGAAAATTGTATTACCATATGTGATGTCACTTAAGTTTCTCATATGTACAACTGATAAGAGACGATTAATTGCCCACATAAAACAGGACGTAACTACTAGTGATGACCTGAATTACAATTATTACTATACAAAATACATATATAAAGACGATAAATATATATGGACATAGGGTCAAAATATCTATTCTACTTTAGTACAGAAAAAAATAAAATGTATCAAATGCACTTCTGCCAATTACCAAATGAAACAATTATTCAACTTCCCTTCAATTCACATATAACCTCCGATCCATTTAATAAAACACAAAATCCCAGCTACAATTTGGTAGCAATCAGTGTGCTGCCCTCCATTGCCTATAATTAATTTGAATCTTCCTCTCCACAAAATTAACTATACTATATAGTAGTAACCATCAGACTGAACGCAGATGACCTGAATGAATTTGAATAGTGGGTGACCACAAAAGAGCGTAAATACAAGCCCAACAGTTGCAACAAACAAAAAAACCAAAAAACCAAAAAAAAAAAAAAAACCACCCAGCACAAAAAATCCCTCAAACGGAAAAAAGGATAAATCAACCCCGTACTATCCTGTGATGTGCTTTTAACCAGAAGTGAGCTGTAGTAGTTGGAACTACTACGATAATTGCCATCATGACAGTGCCACACGGGAGGATGAACCTAGAAACCTCCTAGGGGAAAGGGATAAAAAAAAAAAAGAAGTAAAATTATGGGTGACCGGGTAGAATAAACGGTAGACAGGATGATAGGAGGCAAATTATTACTATACTATTGCACTTCCGCCTACTTTAATTTTTCAGGTTTACCACTTCTCACACACTTTTTCTAATTGTACTACCGGAGATAATTTTGGCTTTTGTGAGAATCCTTTTTCTGCTCGCCCGCCCCGGCTGAGGGGGGTGAGTAATAAGCTCTGATAGCGCTTTTTCTGGTTGCAAATTGTAGAGGATGAAAATAATTTACAACATTAAACTGTCGGCTTTACTACTATTTAAAATGTCCTGCTTTACACTTACGTAATGAAAATTTATGAGGAACGCCTGGCTAGTTCTCTTAAATACGTTTTTTTTGCGCGCGCGATGAACCTTTGGTTTAATTTTTATCATGGGTTCCTCCCTCCATAAGAGGATAATTTGTGAGAGGCTTCTTTTATGTGATGTGGGATTGTTTACATTAAAAAAAAAAAACAAAAAAAATAAAAAAAATTAATGAAATAAATATTTTGCTGAGAACTTGCTATGGTGAAAGTATCTTGATTCAGTTTTTCGCCTGTGCTTAAAATTAGGCCAGTCACTTTTTTTTCCGTGTATGTATGTAAATGGAAATGGGTTATTTTTGGTTTCATATTAATTGCAAGGCCATGATCCATATAATCTCAGTATTGTAGGTACTATTTCCTCTGCTAAAGAGTACGCAATGTCAAGCCTTATAAACCTCCCTTATATAACTAGAGCTAGGGGCTAACTATGTTTACGACCATAAAATTTGACGAACGAATAATCAACACAACCATAGTAGCTATGGGATAATTTACGAAGGGCAACTAACTTTTATCGTAAAACACTTTGAAGCTCATTTAAGGGAGTTTTACAGCAATCAAGAGGGTACGAGAGGATGATAAACTTGACTTAACACGTTAGCAGGCACTCATTTGCCTCACCATAGAAGCACGACACCATGGAGTAATGTCAAAAGGCAAACAATCTGAGGAAGGAGCAGATTTTAAAGTAGAACGAAGTCAGCATCAGCATCATGTACCACAACCAAAGGTAAATAAAAATTAATATTTATCACCTGAAGACTTTATATTCTGCCTTGAAGGGTTCTCGTGGATGCCACTTTAGTCCTTCACAATTTGCGGTATGCTCTTGCTTTTGCTCCTATTTCTAGTAAGCCTTAAAAGTTGAAACCACTTCTGAAGTTTTCCGCTCTGTTGTTCTTTGTAAACTCAATTTTATGGAGCAACAATTAAATTCTTGTCGTTTACATAGAGAGGGCAGGGAGGTCCACAAGCTTTTAATATGATTTCAAAATTTAAAGCAATTTTTGTTATTATTATTTTTTGTTTTGTTTTTAGGTTAGGTTAATAAGCTTGGGGTGTCCTGTAATTGATTAAGAGAAGCGTTAAGAAAACAAGTTTTTTTACTTAAGGTTTTTATTTGTCTTGATGATCGGATAGAAGAGCGGGTGGAATTGGAATTGCAACTAAGGTAAATGTACTAGTAGTTAACATAGTGCCTATTGTCGACGCATAATGCTTTTTTGAAGAAATAAGCGATCTGAAAACATCAGTCTACAATTCTCTGATGCTTTCTGCTCTCATGCGTTCGTCATTTGCATCATTGTTGTTAAATGAAGTAAATGTGTGAATATTTTCAGCTGTGATTGATAAATTTGAAACAGTAGTGTTTTTTAGCGTATTCTGTTAAAGGTACATGAGTATTTATTTTGAATACTTCTTTTATCCGATCATTAAAAAGAGTTTCTTAATTTTGATTTCTTTTCGAATCGGGTTTGGAAAAACGAATTTATTTTGGGTGTTGTCTAATGGACACCCAAAATATGGATGATTCTACATATTACTGATTTTATGAATACACAACCACTTTTGGACGCTTTAAAAATACTAAATTTGTTACTTTTAATTAATAGTTCTAGAAAATTTCAAAAACTTTTAAAAAATTTGCTTAATATGTGTTCAAGAGAAGAACAATTTGGGATAACATTTTTCACAATTTCGATATTGTATGAAATTGTATGAAATATACAGGTTCCATATTATGGAAAATGAAATGATTCCTACAGTCGACTATGCAAAAGAACAGGGAACTAAAAATTAAAATTATGCAAGACATCTTCAATCTTCATAAGATTCTTATAAACTGCTCATAACCTCTCGATTGAATTCAGGAGATCATTTGAAAATTTCTATGAGGGTTCAAGATCTTATTTGTGTTAATTTTTCTATTGCCTTATTTTTTCTTATATAGTCTATAGTATGAGATAGCCTCGTTTTCCATTATAAGGCTCCAGGTTTTTTCAGTCTGGCAAGATAAAACTGCATTTGTGCTATCTGGAGGTAGATAGAAGCAAAAACCTATACGGACTACATGTTACAGATTATGGACCAGCCATCTACATCCAACGGATTAATCCCATTTCCATTTAGACGGACTTTGTATCCTAGACAGACTGTGTCAATAAAGACTTAATTTGAGTCATTTCAACGAAATGTAGAGGTGACAGACTATGGACGAAAAAGTTTTCAATTAGAATGTCATTAACAGTTCCTCAATGTGAGTGAAGATCATGATAGAGTTCAATAATTTAATTAAATGTTATCAAGAAAATTTACGAGTATTTACTGTGGTTGCAATGCATTTAGTAGAAGACAATTTTTGTTGTTGAAATAGACCAAAAAGAAAAGAAAGAGAAAAAAAAATGCTTTCATGATCAACTGATGGCTGTCACTGCTAACTTGTAACGTCGGGTCGAATATGGCTGCGGCGAGTAGTCAGGAGAATGACTAGGGTTATAATTCCACGACATGGGAAAAGAAATGAGAGCACCGTGACTGTTCTTATTTAAATTACCTATTTTTTTATTTTCTTCTTCCTAATCTAGTAACACCAGAGTGGCCCTATTCTAATTTATTAGCCTATTCACTTTATAATTATATTACGTTGGACCATACACGAAGCAAGAATACGTCGTGGCGTTAGCACGAGAGGAATGTGTGTAATGTCGGACCACGCACGAATTGAGAATACGTCTTTGCGGTAGTACACGAACGATGTGTACGGTCGAGTTACTGAGAGGCCATTGACGAATTCTATACAGACTGCTGGTTATTTATAGGCCAACGGCATGTAGCTCCCTCAAAGGTGGCACTGGAGATGGCGGCTGAGTTTACTTCGGAGACGAAATGTGGTTTAGCTGCTGATAAATTTGTCGGTCCTGCGGTTGATCGTAGACTGATCACTGACTTATTTATAAGACGGCAGCATCTAGTTCCCTCAGCGGTGGTACTGAGAAATGGAAAAGTTCAGTCCGCGATTGACTGGGTGGTTCGTGATTTGCCCTGGTACGGTCTGGAAGTTTTGGGCGGTGCCGCTGTCGATCGAAGTTTATCTCATTCCTCGGGTACCCATTATTTATATGGTTTGGAAAACTGTGGTGCCGTGTGCAGTAGCTGTGGTATAGTCTGCTCCACCATTCCTTATCTCGTCATTCCACTGTAAGTAAACACGCATAGCTGGAATGATTTACTCATGTCTATGTGACTTCGTTACATTCGAACAATTTTGCACCTCTCAATAAGTTCAGCTTATTTTAATGACGGTAGTTGGCACTTTTAATTCAATTTCACTAAATGGAGTATTAATTAAAAATTAAGTCGTCATTATGGAGACAGTCTGTATAGGGTATTATTCTGGCAGCAGCTATTTGAGCAACAAACAAAAAGGAATAAAGAAAACCTACCTGCTGTCGTAACGTCACTACAGTTCATCGATTACTATAAACGTAAAGGAACGAAAAAACGAAGAACGAAAAAAAAAGAGAAAAAGTATAAGTAAATCTAACACCTTAAACTAAACTTAATTCCATTGCACAATGACAAAGGACGCGAGCTATGTTGATTCTAGGTGTCGATTATTGGTTCATTTTTGTTTGCTTATTTAGTTTTTTTTTTCTGGGAATATGTATTGCCTAAGAGAACAAGTGATCACCGGTCTAAGGATAGGACCCCTTAATCTAGAATTTTCCTAAATCTTCCCTGTAACGAGCACGCAATGGATATTTTTTCCTTAAATGCGTCGACTATTGGAATGCTATCTTGATATCGCAAATTGTGCTGACTATGTAACTGTAGCTCCTAAAGGAAGCTGTTTCTGGAAATTCCTTTTTAGTTCTTCTAATCATTGTTTCATAAAATAACCCTTATACCAACACCACTTTTTATTTCCTCGAATCAAGCAACAACTGCATCACTGGTGATGCCCATACATTCCGTATGGGAAAGTACCTGAATTGCAGGTGTATATGTGAAAAATGGAGTCTATAAGTAATAACAGACCAAAATTTATTTTGTAAATTATTATTTATACATATTCGAAACAATTTTAAAAATAGAGCTGATGGTACGGGCTACGGACAGCACTTACTATTCGAAGGTATGGGAAATGTTGTAAAAAAAAACAAAAATTGAACTTCTGTACATAAGAAAATAACGACTCAAATCTATTTTTCTATTACTTTGTATATTTTATGAATTATAAAAGTGTGCACCCGGCCAGTACATTTTTCTCATATTTTCTCTCAGTCTATCCTATCGAGTGATATCATAATCAAAACGGATGAGCTGATTTATAGATGACGAATAGACATGGATGTACTATACCATGGACGCAATGATGGTTTCAACAAATCCTGCACAATTTCCTTATTTGAGCGGCGGCCTCCTGGCCATGAGTAAAATACCCAAATAGGCCTTAAATTCTTATTTTGACAATGGTTTCCATGCTTACGGTGGATGACGGAGGTAATCAATTTCCATTTAGCATACCTCATATCAACTCGATCTCCACAACGATAATATTGCACATCTGTTGCGAAAAAAAGCTCTTAAATGTATCGAAGATTTCGAGTGTTTCAGTTTAAGCAGTCGACTTTGCACTTTGGTGGAGTACATTTTGAGCATAGGTTTGAGTGAGTGAATGGGTGGAGTAAGTTTATTTAAAATCGCTCGATCTCTAGCCTTAAATATACTTGCGCTCGGTTCACAAGGCATAGTTTTCTTTGATCGGTGTTAACCCTTGTGTCAATGGATAAAATAAATGACATAAACGAACCCATAACATACCCGGGTATGTAACCATATTTACGTATATTTCTGTGGAACTGTTTCATTTTTTTGCTTTATATATAAGGAAAATATTTAGTCAAATAGTTCCTAAGAATTTATTTTTATGATTAGACCTGTTCCGAAAGGTGGGTATGCTGCATATGGCTTACAAAACTTGGAGGTAGGATAATTGTTGATGATAGAAATGCATTTTTTTCGAGTATCTCAAGGAGAATTTGTTCATAATAAGTGTAAATTTCATTCTTTTTCTACTGGCTGGCAAGGGTGATTTTGATTTTTGGGTGGCATTTTGAGGTATCGACCCCAAAGCATACCTCATACTGGAACATTCTCCAGAATATCAAGCTATACCCTCGCGTATACTGCTTTCCACCGAGTTCGGATTTGTGACAAAACCACGATTTGCTTTTATGTATCAAAAAATAGGAAATCTGTAATTGCGCTTTCAACAGTGCATTACGATAAAATTGTTAGTGGTGTCCTCCAAAAGAAATCATATTGTTTTACAACAAATGCAGGGGGGGGGGGGACGAGAAAATATGGATTAGATGGTAGGACATTACACCACCCAGAGATATATGTTGCGATGGACTCTAGCATTTTTTTATAATATTTTGGATGTGGCTGCTCTGGCAGCCTTCATTATATACGATACCCGCAATTCTAACCAAAAGACAAATAAGAGACGCACGTTTCTGCAAGATATTGGTGAAGCCCTCACCATGCCAGCATGTACAAATCATAGCAGCGAATTCACACATTATGAGGAACTTCGGGATCAGATATGCTATCGAATGCATGATGGGACACCAAATACCAATCAGATCTACATCCACGTCAAGTGGGCCAGCAGCACGGGATCAAACTGACAGACTGAAAAGTAACTGCAGTATTTGCAAAGAGGAGGGTAAGCGGTGACCTACGCGAAAATGTTGCACAACATGCTGTAAGCCTGCACGTGCAGAGAATTCTACAGAATTTCCCAGATGTAAAAAATGTTTGTCATAATAAATTCTATAAAGTTTTTTAAGAATTAACTCTATTTTTTTATTGCTTTCAATCCCCATTCCTAAAAAATGTATTACATATCTGGGTATGCTTTGAGCTTGGTAACGTATATTTATAATTCAGGTCTATCTTCTGACGAACCATAGAATACTTTTCAAAATTTTATAGCATATATTAGCTACAAATAGAGCCCTTGAGGATAACTAAAGTGATGGATAAAAAATTTCGAAGATTAGATAAAGTTTTTTCATTCTCAAAATTTCAAACATACCCAGGTATGTAGGTATTGACACAAGGGTTAATTAGCTCCACTTGAACAACTTCAGCTTCCTCGTCCGAATCACAATCATCGACGACCTGCACTGTTTGCATACACATCAAAACTAGTTAATAAGCTGAAATTTGGAAAGGCTTATGAAAA
This sequence comes from Dioctria rufipes, assembly GCA_963924295.1. Lineage (NCBI taxonomy): Eukaryota > Metazoa > Arthropoda > Insecta > Diptera > Asilidae > Dioctria > Dioctria rufipes. Next base: position 362,635,551 of record OZ002740.1, read on the forward strand.
CATAATTATTGAAGGCCAATAAATCAAAAAAATGTTTCCTGGAGAGCGTGTCAAATATGCCAAGACTCACAGATGATGCAGGTGTTGCCACCAATGGTAATGAGAATTTTTGTATCTTTCCTGCTGTCCGATGGCCTCTCTTGACCGACAAAAATAAGTGAAATGAAAATAATTTTTTAATTTATACTTGTCGACATTTTCATAATAATTTTTCATGGTTTTGAAAATTTTTCAGGATCTGAGTCGTCTTCGGTTTTGTAATTTGAAAAGCACTGGATTGGAATATTTTGACGAGTTAAGGCAAGCACACACCGACGCGGTGGCGGTGGGATGCACAATATTGAAATGATTGCGAGCGTTCACACAAAACGCGGTGGCGGTGACAAAAGCGGTGGCGGTGGGTTGTTGTATGTTGCATTCTTACCGCCTGCCACCGCGATAGCGGAACTCATTTCAGTTGAAACAGTGCTAGTCATCGCAATGAGTAAAGAACTGATTTCAGTGGTAAAATTAAGCAAAATTCTGTATGACTAGTCACGTCTAGAATACCGGGATATTAAAAATTTTCGTTTTTCAAAACTATTATAACTTCATTTTGTGTATGTTTCGTCAACCGTGCCACCGCGTCAGTGTGTGCTTACATTCACCATCGCCATCATCACAGTTACCCCTACCGCTACCGTCATCACCACCGCGTCGGTGTTTTTTTGTCTTTAAATGTTTACGGTTTAAAAACGACTTTTTTGTGATTTTAAATAAACTGCAATATTCGTTTTTTTAATTGTTTCTTTCCAAAATTTTTTTGATTTTGTAATATACTTTCGAACTTTTATAATTTGCAAGAAGTTTCACAAGCGAATCACGATGGACCCAAGAAGATGTTTTATAAATCACTTATTTTAGCAGAAGAAATTAGTTTTTATATTTACCAAATATTTTATTAACTATTTTATGGAAAAGAAGATTTTTTAAAATTATTAAATACAAGAGAAAAAAGCAATCACGTTATTCTGTTTTTGAAGCCGGAACCTTCTGCTTTTCAGGCGACTGCTTTTACTACTGAATCTTGAATCTTAAAAATAAAAATATCATAAAATTCTTCTATTCCACCTATGACTGACTCTAAAAAAATGTGGGTTTGAGTTTGAGTATAATATGAGACAAGATATAAATATTATAATATTATATTGGTCTCTTTCTGATTTTGAAAAAAAAAAAAAAATAAAAAAGCTACTCACAAAAGCTATGAGCAAATTTTTTATTTAAGATTAACTAATCGTAACACAACAGATGGATATAAATGTCTTTTGTGATAATGTCATAATGTTATTACAGACGAATTGTTAAGTTGGATATTTATTGTAAGCAATTATATTAATAATACTTCTTATTACTTTGTTTGTATTTACTGTAATGTAATCGTTTTTTAATTAGAGTCATGGTATCTCAAGTGGAAAGAACGTTTATTATAAATTAAAATCACGGTGATGTATGTGCGTAATGAACCAAGTTACATGATACAATGAATTTTGCATGAATAAAGCAGTGAAGTGTTTTGATATATTTAAGCTAAATTTAAAAAATAATAATATTCTTTTCTCATCTGTTTCGCGGTCAGAGTCACCTCAATTTTCTGATCCCGATTTTACATTTTTCTAACCCTTTTAAAATCGAACAGCCGAAGGATATCAAACATTGCCAGCTTTCATAATATTTGTGCTGGGTTGTCCGACAGCTATTCCATACAAATCCAAATACTTTTAGTCAATTTTCACACCGACTGACTCAAATTTGAATAAAATTTACAAGAATGATTAAAAACTCAAGCGAGATCCTTTTTTGTTTTCAATTTGGCTATTTTTGGTGGGAAAGCGTATTTAAGTTCTAATGATTGAGGGCTCATATTAAAGGAAAATCTCTGATGTATCAGCAAAAAATATTACTGTGGTATCAAGTAGATCGAAATTTTTGTTAATAATAATATATTATTTTTTGAAACTTATCGATTTTTGGTCCAGTAGAGATCTTTGGGGAATTTTTCTTTATAAGATAGCTTCGATATGAAAAAATTGCTGATGTTTGCAAAATGTAACCGACAGTCGAAGTGCAGCTTAAATCTTTAATCGAGCAAAAAACGTTGATAAACAAATAAAAATCGGTGAGGAAGTTTGTCCTAAGTCTTACAGAATTAAGTACGTACCTAAAAAATATGATTAATATTAGATAAATTTCCCGGTTACCATACATTCGATACTTACATTTGTTTTGTAGCGAAATCTCAAACTCCTATTTTAAAATTATGTATACATAGATACTCAAAAATCTAAGTCGAGTGAATCTGTAATTTTTTATAGTTAAGCTACAAAATAAAATTATTAAAAAAAAAGAAAACAAAAATCTGCAAGAGGTTGTTAAGTTTCAAAGAGTAATATTATTAACAAAAATTTTGTTTTACTTGGTACTTTGAATTTCATATCGCTTTTTGAAACTTTAGAGCCTACAAATATTCTTCCAAGATTTTTTTTTCTGAACATTCTTTAATTTTGTTACGCAAATATTTCACAATTACTTACACACAAAACATGTGTATACATACATGAAACTGGAATGCTAGTTATGCTCTAATCCTTCAAAACTATTCATGCAGAAGAAATTTAGAAAATTGTATGCTTTTTCTATTTCTAGATCTCAAATTCAGAATGACCTGTGGAAACGCGTCCGTACCGGGTCGTACATATCTGAACTCTCTTGACCAGGAAGGTTTAGCTAGGTAGGCTTGGACTTTAACGTAAATAGATAAAAACAAAAAAATTAATTATTCTTCAGCAACACAGAAATTATAAAAAAAAAAAAAAAAATACAAAAATAATAAACGGGTTCAACAGCTATTTATAACCCTACTAAAGAAAAGATAAACTCCAAGAAGACCTCACAACCGATGAGCTGATGTTTTCTTTGATGCTTCCACAAAATAAGCTTGTTTTTGGAGTCCACGTTTTCTGAAGGCTATCAAAAACGCACTGGAGAACTGCTGCGGAAACATTGGATTTACCAGCGTTGGTCGCAGCTATTAAGATGACATAGAGCCGGCTTGATCACAGCTCAATATCAGGCTGTCATAGGTCAGTTTGGACTGGAGAGGATCACATTGAATATTCAAGCTATCAATTCCCTGCATTAAGCAGGATTTTAAGACGTTCCTACTAAGCAGGCTCTCAAGACATCGCAGCTAGTTATCGAATCATCAGGAGCGCGTTCATGAAGTCGGCTGCAGCTACAGTCGCAGCCAGTCTTAGCTATCTCAAAGCCAGGCATAGCTGCGTGTAGCTGCTCCTGACTTTATGAACGATTTTAGCCATTGCCCGCTTCAGAAATCTCATCATTGGAGTATGAGTTACATTTCATGTAAATATACAAAAAACAATTTATTACCTGCTTCGTCTATTAAATCAATAAATGGCTCCCCACGCTCATTCATATAAATGCTTACATTTGTCATTATTACAATAATTTTTCTTTTCTTTTCTGTAATTTAAAAATAATAACAAACAAAAATGTCAAACATAATGTGTTTGTGTTAGTTAGCTATACTGGGTAGCACTTTCAAGTCGGTACCAGCTGCAGTCGACTACGAGACCGGCTACTATGATTTTTCGAACGGCAGGGATCGTCATTTAGCCAAGTCAAAAAAACTGGCTGTTGCATTTCCGAACGTCGATAGCCACATCTACAGCTACCATAGCCGGCTGCAGCCTACTTTATGAACGTGCTCCAGTTCCCTGCGTTAAGCAGGCAACTATAGACATCAGTTTCCGTCATCAGAGAGGGGTTTAGGATGCTGCAGTTTTCTTTTACGGAAGTGTGGACGTATGTAGATATCCCAACAAGATTGGGCATAACACCAAAGACCAACAAAACTTTTCAAATTTCGAGCCCTCTTTTGATTTTACTATATAAATTGATTGGTTGATCAATATAGCCGTTGTGTTACATTTATAATAGTTTTACTACATATTTAAAGATTACTGAAAATCTGCTACTTTACTACATAAAAACGGATATTTAGCTATTTTTGCTGCATATTTTTTCCGAATACTGCATTCTACTACAATATACTATTTTGTTGAATTAAGTGTGCGTTAAATAAAATTGACACTATGAGTCTGTTCAGAGCAACACGCTATAGTGACTTCGAAAGCGTTTTGAAGTGACTCTGTGAATTTGACGATAGTGTAAAAAGCAACTTGGTTGCTCTGAACGAGAAAAAGCGAAAAAAGCGTTTTGAAGGGAAATATTCATATGTATCTGTTCATATATATACGGTCAAAAAATAAACTCTATTTCCCCCCGTAAATTGGTAAACTGGGACTTAAACACATTAAAACTATAAACAGCAATAAAATAATTTTCTTCTATATATCCATTTCAGTTTTATTCACTTATTTACTTTCAATTTTACAAGCACTTTGACAATTCACACATTCAAACACGATAGTGACTATTCTGATAGCAGTCCCAAGTGCTATCAAGAAAAGTGACTTCAATAGTGACTATAGTGTCCGCTCTGAACACATTTTTCTGTCAAAAGCGAGGGGGAAAAAGTTACTTTTTGGTTGCTCTGAACGCAAAAAGTTACTATAGTCACTATAGCGTGTTTCTCTGAACAGACTCTATAAAGAATTGAAACTATCAAGATTTGTGACAGAAGCAATGGAATGGACAACATCGGTGCCTTGCTTTGCAATATTCCAACCCATTTACTTCACTGCTCTGCATGTTTTTGGCAATGAATACAATTGGCTTCGATGTCTGTAAATGTTTTCCTGTAAGTTACATATTTGTATAACTAACACTAATATTTTTGATTCAAAACTTAAAAAAAAAAAGTAATTTGTTTAATTAACTAATAATTAAGGCTCAAAATATATTCGACACTTTTCAAGCTACATGAAGTGTAAGCTTTAAGTATGCCGCATGTAGTTTGGGTGTAACTTTTGAAATTGAATTGACAACTGAATTATAGAACCTATTTTTGTTTTTTGAAGATTTTGCTACATTCAAAATTTTGCCAGCGGCAACATTGCTTGAGATATATTTGAATAGATTCGCCAACAAACAGCTTCTTAAGAATTTCACTTTTTTCTCATATAGTTGTAAGCCATTTTTAACGAAAAAGTGTCATTTTATTCATGATTTCCGATATTACGCTTAGGAATAAAACTAATTTTAGGATTTTGATCGGTTTGACGATTTTATTGAATCAAAATCCTTTGTGGAACAAAACGAAATTGTTATTTTCTAGGAACAGCTCTTCAATCGTTGATTTTGTGTGCATATTTTTAACTTGCTAAATAACATTTTCGTAAATTGTAAAAGATTGTATACGAATTGCATTGAATGTTCGAATTTATAGTATAATTACCGTAAGCCGTTTATACTTAATTAGAGATTAAATTCTATCATAAAAAAGATGTTAAAGTGCAATTATTCATATTTCCTATTACAAGCATTCTCACACTATTTTTTACAAAGTTTTTTCTTTTTAAAACACATGTAAATTGTGTCATAAACCCAATTCTAACCAAATGACACGAAACCCTTTAATAATTCTGATTTATTGAACATTATAAAAAAAATACACCCCGCACACAACTACAGCAGAGGTTCTACTTACAAGATGTAAACAAATCTCAGAAAAAAAACCCCCCCAAGAAACAAGTTTTGAACTCTGAAAAGAGGACTGTCGTAAAAAATTGCATTTTTTCATGCAAATCGACAATCATGTTCTTACTCATTTCTTCTACATAATTTCTACCATTCCACCATTCAAAAAAATCGAGAGAATTTTGCATAAAAACAGTCGACAGTCGAACCATAAATAAAAGCGACGAATAAATTGAAACTCAAATAAAAATTGTAAAAATTCATAGTCGGAAATAAATGAAAAAAAAGGAAAAAAAGGATTGAGAATCCGTCGAAAGTATACACCTTCACTGCCAAAGGGTACGAGAATGAAGGAAGGCTATCCCCAGAAGGTAAATATTGCTAAGGAGGCTGACAGAGCATAACTGGGCGGAACAAGTAGGATTAATGGGTTTCCACTCGGAATAAATTATTTATGAAAAATTATAGTGTTAGTTTTCTATTTCGACTAGGTACGTCCAGAGAAAAAAAAAAAGGAAAATCTTTAAGCGGCGCTACAAGGCGGTTGGTAGTAGACACATAGGTACCTTGGGAAGTCAAGAAAAATTGTGATAACCTGCAAACAGGAAGAAATTGAATGTGCTGAGCCAAAAAACACAGAAAAAAATCATATTAATAGGCTGAACGTATTCAATTTGAAGTAGTAGGATATAGGAGAGTATAGGGGGAAATGGATTCACTTCGGCTCCAAGATATACATGGGTGAGCGCCAAAATTGCTAAGTTGTTCGTCCCGTCGTCGTCCGTTCATCCATCCGATATTAAACAGCCCCCGGGAAGCCAAAGGCAGGAGGACGTCTTTTCCAAAACATATAATTTGCCTAAATGTGTGTATTTTTCATTTCGCCCGATTTTTCTTTTCTTATGCCATTTCACCTCACTTAAACCGGTGTGGTGCTTCACTTTTTTCCCTGCATTTCTTTGGCCTTTCATTTTTTCTGAAAAATGACTTTTGTCTTGACATTTAACTCCTTCTTGTGATTTCTTCCTTGGCCAACTCAAGTAGTCTTTTTTTTTTTTTTTTCATTCTCCTATTTAACTACGGAGTGTGTAGTGTATAAAGAAAGTTGCATGTTGTTTTCAGTATGATATCCCATCCGTAATCCCTAGACATTCTCCCGGAGGTGGTGGAAGCGGCTGTCATCAGAGTTTTGCCATCAGTTCATTCTTGAAGATTACCTCGAAGGTGAAAGGAGGGTGAGAATAAAAATGATAAATGCACAAGGATATTATGGAAATAACTATTACCTGTCATCATCAAAAAACAATTCATCAACTTGAGTAGTTGCTGGACGCCACTTTCGTGCTTACGTCCCATCTAAAGTGAATAATGTGGAAAATTACGTTTTTGTTTTGTTTTTATTTTTCTCACGTAGGCTTTTACTGCATCAGATTAATATTATTGGGTACTTTTAAAATTTTAAGACCCTGAATAAAGGGATTTTATTGGTGTTATTAAAAAAAAAAAAAGTTTATATTTTACGTAATGTGTCAGATCGTGTATCGTTATACACTCGCATGTAGCAGTCAATCGTTTTCAAGTTAAAATTTATTTTTAAAACACTACTTTATTAGTATCTATGTAGGCCGTCGAAAGGTTAGTCTCAACTCTCAAGTAGGGGCATGAATCAGAATTGGGGATGAGATATATCTACCTGCAACAATTAATCTATAATACCATGAGCAATCCTTATTTTCAATGAGGGCAAGTTATTTTGTAAAGTTCCGCCTTTACACAAAAGTAGAATTCTTAAGAATGTGTATAGCTACAGCTACAAGTACTATATGTATATGTACATATCTTTCGAAGGTTTATGTCGACAAGGATAAAGACCGATTCACACCGCCGCGATAGCCATTGCGATAACGATAGCTATAATCATAGCGATAAACTAGCGAAACATTCCTTTCACACCAACGCGATAGATCACAGCGAGAGTTACATGCATATGCCTGAACCAAATAAAGACATTTGGGAAAAACTGAATATTAGACAAATTTGAGTTTCCTAATTGTATTGACTAATATCGATAGTGGACATGCTACGATTATGTGTCAATTTAATGTGCACTAGCTCGACTTATACTGGCTTAACTTAGTTTTTGAATTTGAAACAGTTTGTTTTACTGACCATCGTTGATATCGAATATAAATTTTTAAAAATCGACGTTGAAAGATATGGAAAAAGTTGTGACACAGGTGTCTTAAATGTTTCGGCTATAGAGATGGAATTTGAATACAGTTTTTTCGAAGAATACCACCAAATGTTTGCCTGATCAATATCAAAGAACACCACATACTCCGATTGTCGATTAAGGATTCCCTTTAAAATTTTACTTGATACGTCCTTTCGCAGCATACCTTCTCAACAAGAACTTCAGAAAGATCAGTACAATACTTAAATTTACATAGTCTTATAAGTAGATAATTGAAAACGCGTTTGGAATTTCAGCGCAAAATGAAGAATTTTTGTCAATCCTACTACAACACAGCCTGAAACACAACTATATCACTTAACATTTAGAGCCCTCTTAATCAAAAATAATTTTTGAGGTTAATGGAAGAAGACCGACGGAAGAAATTTTCGAAATCCAACAACGTTTTTGTACTTACTATCTCATAATTTGTCGTTAAATTGTCTAAAGGAAAGTGGATGGATGCGGTGCTAGCTTGACGTGAACTTAGTACCACATCTAGTTTCCCTTAGAAAAAAGGACACGACAAACTTATGGTTTTTACGACAAATTAACGATAAATTAACGACAAATTCTGAGATAGTATAGTTCGTGGTTAAATCGGGCTAAGTTGCGGTGCTAACTTTACGTACGTCTATAACCTCTCTTCAATTAACACTTCCCACTTATATTTTAAGCTAGATTTAGCCTCTAGGCAATTTAACAATACATCAACGGTGTCCGCGGGGTCGCAGTGGTCAAGTCAACAATACTATTAAGCTAACCCAATTTGTATTCAACTTCTATAATATCAATCCCCACTTTGTCCTTTTTTCTACTATTTTAATTCATTTTTTAATATCCACTTGAATTTGCACTATCCATTTTGATCTCACTGCTCGCGATAGATGACTAAAATTGTACATTCTGCGATAGACATTTAAATTGCAGATCAAACTATGTAGAAATTCTTCGTATCACTGTGATCTATCGCGTTGGTGTGAGCGTTTACATTCAAAACTAAGTGTAGTGATCTATCGCTACCACGGCTGTGTGAATTGGCCTTCATAGGAAAAAGTGGCATTTAAAGCAAAGAAACTATATGACAGGAATTTCGCCATATATCTAGCATCATACCTCTTCACGCAGATGTACATATGTCAGTACTGCCCTATAGTTGCCGACCTCCCTAAAATTAACCCTTGTAATTGCACAGAATTTCGAAGGTTATAGATCTTTTTTTAGGATGTTTGATGAGTGCTAGAGGATTTAACACATAAAAAAGAGAGGGTAAAAATTATCAAGAACGATGCTGTTATTAGATAACAATCACGATTCTATCTTATCACATCATTATAGAATGTGGTCAATCAATAGCATATGAAAACCCAGTACTAATACGTACACTGCTTTAATAAACTCTTAAAATAGATGAAACGAAATGAGATCACATTCACTTAGATGGAAGAATTTTTTTCTCTGTTTAATTTGCAATTAACTGTGGAAGATTAGCCTAGGTAAGCGCGAAAAGTTAAAATTACTTCCATAAATAGAATTAAAGTACTAAGAATCTATCCTACATATCATAAACGTTAGAGACACGTGATTGAATCTTGATTGAATATGATATCAACGCTCATCATATTGTCTTGATAAACATACGTTAGAAAATTTGGAAATCCTCAATAAAATCAAAATATTTTATATCAGATCAACAAGCCAATCGTTTTTTACCAGCGTAAGACACAAGGTTTAGACTTGCCCTAAATAGTAAGTTGTTCGTACTAAGATTCTTGGCGCCGACTTTACTGAGAACAGAGATTCTGACCTTTGCGACTCTTTGTCACATTTAAAATGGACTGTGAATGAAAACTAGGCATGTAAATAGTAGAAAAAATTTCACCTGGTCTCTAGAATTGTATTCGACAAGGCGTTGGAGAAATCTGATAACGTTTCTATGTTTCTGATAACGTCTCTAGAATTGTATTCGACAAGGCGTTGGAGAAATCTGATAACGTTTCTATGAGACACAAAAGGCTTTTCGTAAAAACTAAATGGCAGACCTGTATGAATTTCTGCAAGCAAATTCATGAATATCGCTTACGATACTGAAAAGTCAACCCGTGGACAATCTGCATGCGATGGCTAAGATTGATGTAAAGAACAAAAAATGGGCGACTTCAAGCTCTTCATCTGATAAATCTAAAGCCACTGAATTGAATTGCTTTTTGCATTTTTATGAATAAAGAAATCTGCGTCTTGAATAATGGGTCGATATAAATTCACACATACATATATATATGTAGATGCTGTGGTGCTCAAGTAGGTGACTTTAGCTTCGTATAAATTAAGTAGGCAGTATGATAAGGAAACTATTCATCTCGAAAATATATAACAATAATTTTATGGCACAGTGTAATATTTTTAAAGAGAAGAATCTGGTGATACTGTCAAAGAAAAGTCTAACTGTCAAAAGTCAAAAAATTCTATTGTTGTTGCATATAAATGGTGTAGGCACAAGTAAATATTTTAACTTTGTGTTGTGTAGGAAATAGATAAGGAAAAGCAAGCTATTCTGAATTCTCGTTACGATCCTTCCTTTTAAAGCGTATTTGATTTCCTATGAAATAATCTTTCCAGAAATCAAAAAAGTATGTAGAGTAGTGGTGTAGACGGATTCCGATCTTAGTAGGAAGACCTTGCCACTGGGATTATATCAGTTAATTTCTCTTCTAGGACAAGAGCAAATTTCTGTTAAACAAATCAGTTAAGACTCTACTTCATTAAGTTTATTTAATCTATGAATTTACAAACTTGGAATCTAATACTAGTGATTCTTATAACGCATCGAAAACTTAGCAGCAGCTCTTGTTTGCAACTGAACTTGTTTTATCGAATGACTCTGCAAGTCACTGTCCGGCATTATCAAATTTTCTACAATATAAATAAGGATAAAAAAAAATAGACAGGAGAGATAAGATAAAGGGATTTCACTAGGAATGTTTTTCTTAAGTTAAAATATTTTTATTATTGATTACACATTTCATTTTTGGTATTTTAGGTTAGCGATTGTGTACTGATCTCTCGTAAAATATATAATCATTTCCGTATCCTTATATATAGGTTATGAAGTGATTTCTACTCCAGTTCACATAAACTAATCATGTTTAAAGTCTTTTTTTAAAATGTAATTAACGTCTGTTTTGCAAGAGGTCTGAAACTATGAATGAAGATGCTAGCTCGCCAATTTCATATCAGAAGTTTACGTGAGTCTTGTCTGAATTAGAAAGCACTATAAAGGCCCCTTCGATAATTCGAATGTTTTACGAATGCTGAATAGTATTCGATCAGTTTTGAACAGCCTTGCGATCGTTTTCCAGTTTTCAACGAATGCACATAGGCACAGAGTTTTAAAAGTCTTAATTTGGAATGACATCTGAAATAATCAGAAAAGAGTTTCGGTTACTCTAGGGGGTTGTTCTACCATCGTGGGACAGTTTGTATGAAATTTGTAAATTTTATTGATGGTATTGCTTCCTCCCAAGTGATAAATCACTTTTTTTTAGAGTTTTTGCTGATTAGAGTGTATCTCATACTAACTTAACAAAAGTTACGGATTGAATTGTTTAGGTGATTATAGTTGTTTTGTTCCGAATGACTATAGGATGAGTTTATGTTTTACCTCTCAATAGGAAGAAGCCATACTAAAATCAATCAAAGAAAAGTAACCCTCCCTTCTCCGTCGAAATATACCTAACAGACTAGCAGACACTACTGTTACATTGTGAAAAATAATATAACCAAAAACATATTTTGATCAATATGACATCTATGTACAATACATCCGCAAACATATTGCATACCAATCAATAAACTCAATTTAAGCTAAAGTTTCTTTCATTTACATATCTAAAATTTGTATTTTTTGCTCAATATTAGCAAGGCTATGTCTATTAACTCCTCTATTTCAGATGGAGTCAAGGGAAACTCTTCATTGAATTCGAAGACATATCTGGCATTTTCAGGATTTCATTGCTGTCTTGATGAGATCGCCCTATTACTACTGATCGAAATACATTGCACACAGTACTTATACTCTAAAAACAAATTCTTTCTTGGATTTAAGCCAAAAACTGACAGTACCTCGGTAGTTGATTTTAATTTTCTTTGCTCCTATGCAGTAGGTGAAGAATTGCCTGTAGACTCGTATATTGTACGGGTGTCGAAAGAGTAAAAAACTCATTACTCGACACATCTGGTGTGAATTATTTACATTGCTATTAGAAACACGCACGGGCAAATCACTGTCCCAATTCCTAGATAAATAAGGTTCTTTTTCAGTAACTGGGATTGTAACCCTATATCAAAGTCTGCTCCAAAACCGCATGATTATTTCGCTGTCATCACGACTGACGCTGGTGCTGTTAGTGCTACACCTATTCTTACATATTGATCTCGGCCATCCTTTTACAAAGTACAGTAATGTCTCGTTTTAAAAATATATTTAGATATATTCGTAATGAATCGCATAAACGTATCTGCAGAAGCTAATTCTTTGCCAACCACCTCCCATACTTCCTATGAAAAACGGAACCCGGGTTATCAGTAAGCAGTTTTTTTTAAAGAAACCCGCAAAGAGAACTACCTTCGTTATACCAGCATTAAATATTACTTGTAAGTATATACTTATATTTAGTGTTTTGTGAAAAAGTAGCATATATCCTGCCCCGATAGGGGCAGTTTTTATGTAAACCAATACTAATTTAACTGAAAGTTAAGTGTTCATGAGCCTTCAGATGAGTATTCAGTAAATCTCATATCCATATATACTGAAAATTTGAATTTATTTTCATAATGAATTGAATTTAAAATTAATTTTTTAATTTGCTAATTTTGAATTAATTTTGTTATTTGTTCTTCCGGGGAAAGATTGTCGCCTCACATTCTTTTCAGCCGTTATCCTGTTTCTTAGTCCACACTCAAGAAATTAAGTAGTAGATTGATCGCGATTATCATTTATGAACTCATCAGGACACTCATTGATATATTCGTATACAAACTCATCGTAATACTAATTAATATGCTCATTGATAAGCTCATCGTGACACTTATCGATATGCTCATATATTTTAAATAAGGTCAAAGAGATAAAGTGTCACTTTTTCTGGACAAGTAAATAAATGATTTTTTCTCGGGTTTAATTCTAAGGTAAAGAATATTCATTTGAATGCTCATGGAGAGCTCATTAATGAGCTCATATTGACTTGTCTAACAGAGATTAGTTGTTGAAAAATTAATTAAGCGAAAACTTTGCATATCTTTACTACTACTATAATAACGTCGGATATATATTTTAAAAACTTCTTAACATTTTCAAAATGATTTTTTACATTTAAAATACTTATCATAAGTGAACCAATTTTGTTTCGTGTATTTGGTGAAATAAATAAAATCACAATTTTCTGAATATTTTAAAAATATAGCAAATGGGAATTTGGTTAAATGGAATTTTAAATTTTTTACATAAAATTTGTAGAGAAATTTATATAATTTTCTGTAGTACAATACGAACTTAATAATCGGGAATTTCTCGAACCATCAAACCTTGCCGTATGATATATTAAGAGGTCTACGTTATCATTGTAGTCAAAAGAAACAAGCTGTACCTAATGTCAAATAAAAATTATGCTATCGTGTTAGCGACGAATTGACTTACAAAACTAAAAATGAAAGCATCATTTGATTTTAAAGGCCCAGCATAACGGACCCCTTTGCCAAAACTCTTACGTTAATTAAATTTGAATTTGAGAAAATATCAACAGCAAGGAATGTTCAGATGAAAAAAGCGTAACGGACTTTATAATTTCCGTACAAAGGTTAATCACCACGAAAAAAAAAATATATGCTGAGACTGCATAAGTCAAAATAAAATATTGCAAACTTTATATAACTTGCCAACTAAGGACAAAAAAAAAACAAACAAAGACAGAAATACTATTTCGCAAACAGATCAAAAATTGGCGAATATTGACAAAACAAAAATGAAAAATTTTTCAATCCAACGATCATGACCATATGAAAGCCCTCACATACTTACTAATATGAACCAGGGTTTATATAGGTCAAAAAAGGATGTGCTACCAGTTACGTAAATTTACAGATAACCACATAACTGCAGTCAATCAATAAAAAAATGTAACGTAGCTGCTGTAAAATACGCAAAGAACCAGGAATACTGAAAAGATTTTGGAGAAAAATATGTAAATTTAGAGCTGCCTCAAATGGGTGGCTGTAAAGGACGAATTGAAGAGACTCTGTCTCCAAGCAAATGCTGCTATAAATAGGCAAATGATTCCCAGTAGCGCAATATCCGAACTACGGCACTTAAAAAAAATGATAACTATTAAGAAAATACATAAGAAATTAACACATTTACGGGATGTGTGTATAATAATCCTTCAAAACTACTTCCTATATTTTGTGTGTGTTTAATATGCTATTCAAAAACGTCTGCATGTCATTACTTCTCTGAAAAGTTATGTATGTATTTGTGGGAATTAGCGTAATTAATTTCAACGCGCCTAAAGGACACCCTATAAAATTTGAATAATAATAATCTTTTTTTTTGCTTGTTACAAATGCCCCTAAAATATTAAAACTCAATTTAACCACTTTATAAATGTAAACTTTTTCAGCTAATTAAAGGCTTTAATTATAAAATTTCACCAAGGCTGTGTCTGTCGGACAACATAACATCCGAACTTACTTAGGACAGGCGAACATAATTCCATTACTCTATCAAATAATTTTCCTACACTTCAGAAATGTATTTTTTTTCTTTTACCGTACATCCCTAGAGCTCGTAGCACCCAGGACACCGTGTTATTAATTTCAAAAAATCCATTCACGTACAAGTGCTCGAGACACGTTCTACATACCTACAAACATACATATGAGAGCTGCCGAAAAAAAGAGCCACAGGCCATCATAAAGAGCAGAAATTTCCTGTCTCAACGTCATCCAGTTCTAGTCATCCTTACGCCACCACACATATGGCCGCACATACAAAATATTCCAGATAGGAGAAGGAAGGAAAAAAGTCCTGTGACAGCGAAAAAGTCCAATGGACCCCAGGCTCATACATAGATGCAATTAGTTGTTATAAATTGGTTCCGGTCGAGAATGTATGATACATGGCCTCATGTTGACGATTGTAGGCGGCCACACGTGCCTCAGCTTTTCTTTCCTTACCGGCCATCAACTATCATCTCTAATAAATTCCAGACGTTACCAAAGGCCTGACAAAGATATCTGTCCAACATAACTCCCGCCCACACACACATTCACCAATCCACATTTGGGGAGTGGTGGAAAAACCGATTGATCGAAAAATAATTAAAAATGAATGAAATCAGCTGCCAGAAGGTAACTGAGACATCATGGGTTCGCTGTCCAAATCCCTTTCAACTTTTTAAAGAATATTCGGTTATATAGAAAGCACCCCCAGAGCCTATTTCTAGCTTGTGGAACGTTGACTTCTTAGCTTTCTAGCTGTAGACGTTTGCTGTCGCTATCGACTCCACATGTAATCGTTTATGCAAAAACGGTCACATCAGGACTTTCAGGAGATCACGTATTCAATACATTTCTTCCATTATATGAGGTGCTCCGTTCCACTTGGTTGGGTCCTCCCAGGAATCGGGTAGGTCGCATCCAATATAATACATATGTCTACATGTATGTAGGACTTTTATTCCATGCACACGAGATTTCACACAGCAAAGATGACATCTTATATATGTATATCGGACAGGGCCTTGGTAAAGAGTTGCAAGGAGCGAAATTGCCACTTTCTATGTTCAGATTTCTCCACACATGGACGACTCACATCAAGTGTGCAAGCTATGGGATATGCTCAATGGAGTTGAAGGACACCTCATATGCTTCATGCCGCCTCCGTTGACTTTATCCATAGTTTTGTATACATCCTTGTTGTTCCAACTTCATCCTTTTAGATATTCTCTTTTATGAAGATGGACGCACGTAGAATTAGTATGGCAATTTAAATATTTTTATCGTTTAACCGTTATGTCTGAATCGGGGACAAGGGAAAAGTGGTAAGGACATACATTTCATTATATAGGAATTTGATAGGAATGTGCATGTATATCCTTGCAAATATACATATATATGTAGTTTTGCTTATAAGAGAAGTTGAGTTTAACAATCTGTTTTCGGTCAGGATATTTTTGAAATCCTAAGATCAACAATTTTAGAGTGGGTGATGCAATTTGAGACAGGGATAAAGATGATACAACTATTTTATAAAAGGTGATTCTGGGAAAACTTTCATTTATTTCGTTTGTATTAATTGGGATTCAACCTAATTTTAAGATATATAGGTGAATTGAAAAATCATAAATCTTCTTGAAGACTAGATGATCTAAGCCTAATTTTAGAGCGCTGCACTATGGAATATGGTAGTACAAGAACTGATCATAAATACTTTTTAGAAATGTTGCAAATTGCATATGTTTTTGGATTTATTATTTACTTAAGTTGTCGCACTTTTTCATGTACTTAACACACACAAAGGAATGCGTAAATTACGTTAGATACAGACATTATGGCAATTCTGTAAATTTTAACTCGCAAATTATGTACTTTCAGAGTTAGATTTTGATCATTAGTTCCAAAAAGAGGCTTATTGCATATTATGTATGTGTATATATGAAAGGATATCTTTTGCAGATATAAAAACAATTATTGATATTATATTTCGAGATAAAATAAAAAATAAAAAAAAGCAAATTTTTTTCAACTTCGAGACTTTTGTTAGCTAAGTTTGCCTAAGTTGTAAATTTTGTTTCATTTCGTGCACAATATTATTACATATAAGAACCAGCTGCGGTTATTTACCGTTTTTGAAGTTATGAAGTATCATGGGGTAAAACGTCCGAATATACATTATCTTGGGAACTGAGTAGTTAACTGTTTTCTGTTTTGTTTTGGTGGTAATAAGTAGATATTTATCGTTTTTACCTACAGTTTTACAACTCGTATCCCGGGTGAATAAAGTCACTTGCGTTAAGGGCGGCACATAGTAAACACTACCCTAATTAGATTTTTCTATATAAAGCTTGGTTATAAAAAACGTTTCATCACAATCAGAGCTGGGCAAGTACCAAAGAAAAAATACTTAAGTACAAGTGTCGAAGGAATGAGTACTTCAGAGTAAGTACAAGTACCGCATGTATTAAAAGTTCTTGTAAGTAAGCACTAAGACTATAAACAGTACGCAGTACTTTTTAAAGTACTTTTTGTAGAATCTTTGTACTCTATTTGACCAAAGTGAATAAAAATGCTGCCGAAACATTTTCTGTAAATTTTTAAGGAGAAATGAATGCTACGCTCATAAAAATTGTTAGACTCCTAAGCACCAGTCGTCGCCTCCAATAATGCATAAAAATTTTAAGGAAAAAATTTCCAGTAAAATTTTAAGAAAAAATTTCCAGTAAAATTTTAAGTAAAAATTGAGGCCTTCCCTACATCAGATCGAGGCATTGTTGATTTTATATTTGAGAGAAGCATTGTTGGTTTTTGTTGCACTTGCCCAGTCTTGTTTGGATGTTACTACTTTGTCTAGGGTTCTGCTTTAAAGCGTAGTCGCTCTGACAGTTCTTTGCGTGCTTTAAAACAATAAAAAAGGAGCTGCGCTTGAGATTGTGTTTGATTTTCTACGAAGAGTTAGATATTTTTTTATATGTAAGTCCTTAGTAGGTTCAGAAATACCTAAGTAAAAATCTTGGTACTTAAGTACAAAACTAAGTCGTAAGTACAAGTAAATAGAAACAATTACTTATGTTCAAGTACTAAGTAGGGCATTTCAAACGTATTAAGTAACGAAAATCTACTTTAAGTAGTACTTAAGTCCTTTTTTACTTAAGTATTGACCAGTTCTGATCACAATCGTTATTGAAAGTTATTAGTTTGCAATATATAATATTCACAACGATTAAATTGAGTGGTTTTAACTGTTCAAGATGTGAGTTGTTACTTTTCTACATTGAGAATGGCAAAAATGATTCGGTCCTGGAAAATTATCAAATTTCAGATAATTCGTGATTTCGAAAGAAATTATTACCACAGTTAAACGTTGAGTTCAAGCTTCACGCAAGAAGGATCACTTTCATAAAAGTTGGATTGATACAGAATATTCTTAAACTCCATCTGTTCCAATTGCAGAAGACGAATCAACTCTGTCCACGCCTTCAACTTCTTCTGACAAACAAAAGCTGAACATATTATTATGTAAATTTCTTCACAAACGTTTTTTGTTTTGATAAAGTTAATTGATATAGTAACTGGCACTATTGTCTAGAAAAATCCCGTGCCTTCATCTGTAAGATTTTTCCGGACAATTTTGATCGAGTATTCAAAAGAAACTCCCGAGAAAACTAGAGTTGTTGTGGATAATATTCAAATCCAAGTTGAAAATTTATATCCATAATTGATTAATAGCCATGGTAAAGGAGTACAGGTCAAACATAAACTTTTCCTAACAATGATAGACGAGAAGGTAGGTAAGGTATTAACTGACACTCGTTTAGGTTCCACATGTACTACCTATATGTGGTGCCAGGCCAGAAGACGAAAATTGTTTCCAGTATGGGCTATGAACTTTACATGCCTGAACATGATTTTACATATATAATCCTACGTTAAAAAATTCTCGGCGTTGAATGATGAAAATCAAACGGTCAAAACAGGAAAAGAGCAAGTAAAAAAGCTAGATTTTTTTTAAGAACAATTTTTATTATAACCTAGATTAATGCTCGTATATAATTTACATAGTATAGTCAGCTCTCTGTGCAAGTTTGATTTTTGAAGTGCTTTTTCGCATATATTTGTAGAATGGTTCTTCGGACAGTAAAAATGATTATGACCAATTTCATAGGATTTCATATTCTGAAGAACTTTTCAGTACAATAAAAATGTCTACAATTGATCACTTTTACAGTATACGTAAAAAGCATAAATTTATACATCCCGATGTAGCCCATTTGCTTCAACCGACGAAAAAACTATTTGTAAATAAATTGTTGACAAAAATCGCTTCCTGATGGCCCCGCACATTGAATTTCTTTTCAATTCGCAGAGATTCATGTGAATCGGTTCATCCGTCGAAGGTGTAGAGCAATCCGCGCGCTGAAAAATTTTGTTCCCACAAAAACTCATATAAAGTTTAGCGTTATAAAATAATTTTGACAGCTTACTTCAGCTATTCCAGCACCATACAAGGTTACCGGTTTCTCGAAATGAAGGTACCTCAGGTAGTGAGAAAAGGTCTGCGCAGCAAACATGCTCTGAAAGCCACAGCTACCTGTTTTTTAGCCGGCGGACGGTTCCGCTCTCAACAGGCTGTGAATTCTAAAATAATTTAGATATGAAAATATGCTTTTACCCACGTGTTCTAGACACTTTAAGGATGATAATTGATAATTATGTAAAAAGAAAAATCGAATTTTTAATTGTCATGTGCGGTAACTTCATCTTAACCTATGGGCATCTTCCTTGCATAGATGGAACGACTATATAACTCACTAGCCATGGAACCAGCATCTGTCGAAGGTTTTACAGAAACCCACTGTAGAGTTCTGTATATGCCAAAACTTGTACAGCAAAAAATGGGATTTGAATCCAAAAATAGTTTGTTTATTGGTCCTATAGGCTCACTCTTACCTGCGGCGCTTTCGTATAGTGATCCAAAAGAGAGGAAAAACAGTGCAAGAAGTCCAAAATCAGTTCTAAAACTGATACTGGGCTTGTATCCTCTACATCTTTTCATTAAAATGGATACTAGTCATAGCTCCAGGAAGGCTTATTCGGACATCATAAAATTCTTGAAGACACACAGACACAATGGCTGAGACTCAGTTTTGGGTTCCCCACAATTCACATCGTCTGCATACTTACAATGAATGAATAACATCGTATCTGAAAAATCATGAATAAATAAGTTGAAATATAGTGGATTCATGCCAGAGAAAAGCGGGAGTAAATTAGAATATCACTCGTTGATTTGAACCCGCTGCGAAATACCAGTCAAAAACTTACCGATTATCGTATTCACCGAAGTTGAAAACCGAAAAAAGTAGGCAATTTGTTGAGAAGCTTAGAATGGTTATCGCAGTCAAAAACTTTTGAGAAATTAAGTAAAACTAGAACTCCAACTTCATTGTTATCTATGAAAAAATTCTCTTATTGGTATTCAGCTCTGGTTGAAGAAAAACAGAAAAGTTAGATAAAATTGGGAACATCTGTGGTTCAAATCAGAAGTAATCTTTAGTAAAGCTGTTTCACAACTGTAGCAGTAACGTAATCCTGATTGCTACCGCGTCAACATGTTGTTGCTTTCCATAAATTCGAAAATTTAATAGCAGTTTTTCAAGCAATTTTGTCAAAAAAGAAAGAGAACGAAGTAACTGAGCTATTTTTGGGTATAGCTATGATCACAGCAACATTCTAACAAGTTGGGGAAAAAGGATGTGGTTAAGCAATTATTAAAGATATGTAAGATGTAGGGACAGATGGGAACAAAATCTTGATTAAGTTTCGATGATATGTTGTTAGGAGCAACAACATAAGACTTAATAGCATACATAGTCAAAGCAGTTAGAATTTTGTGTTTCTTGAGTATAAAGAAGCTGGGGAAGTCACATTTGTATTAGCAGAGGCAAAGTCTTTTTTCTTATCTCATCAACATCAACCTGTTTGAGATTCTTCCATAAAAATTTCGGAGAAAGTTTGGGATTGAATTTAGATTTATAATGTGCGAGTTGTAAAAGTTATTTGTTACGGCTGATTTTATATAATTAATTGACAGTATTAGTTTCGAACGTCTCAATACCTAACGCTGCTCTGTATTATAAGTATTCCAATCGCCGGAGTTAACTAGAGGCAAGCGTTGTTTACACTGGATTTGGTTCATAAAGGGACATACATAAGTATAATTAGTAAGATACTCAAACATTGCTAGTTTGTCATCAACTGTAAAGAATCTAATCCCAAACTAAACAAGTAACCCTGAGTTAGTGCAGAAATTTTCAAAGTTTTGAAAAAAAAAAAAACAGTAGGTATGTAAAGGATTTAAAGTATACTCCTATGTCGATCGATGCACAAATAGCGCAAAGGATTTCTGTCCTCTCCATCATAATAGCATTCCGTAAAAATTATGCAACGAAATCATTAGCACTAACTTAAATCCCTTCCAAAAATCTAATTTGCATGATTGAAAGGTATAAAAAAGTTTGAAAAAACAAGAAAAACTAAAAATTGAAATATTTACATAAAAAATATTTTTTTTTTTAATCCAAACTCACCCTCAAAATTGCTTTTAAAACCTTTCACCCACTGAAAAGATTCTCAAAACTAATCGCACAGTGACCATCAATGGACAACAAAATTAATCCAAATCATCATCAAAGTGATTTAATTGCTTGGAATTCTATCCAGACCACAATCATACACACGGATGCAGCCCACCTGTAATAGAGCGATAAAGAGAGAAAGAAAGAGAGAGAGAGAGAATTATGGCATTGGTTCTCCCAAACCTGAATGGATGTTAGCCTCGCTCCAATCCTTCCCTTTGTAGTCATCAGAACAGCACTCCTTCCTCCTCTACAACCTTCGACAATAAATAAACTAACAATAACCCCGATCGTGGATCCGGTTTGAATTTGATGTCCTGTTACACATTTTCTGAATAAATCCCTCATTCATCTGTCGGGATATATTATCGGGGCAACCAGCCGATATGTTGGGCATGTATCCATTACCGTCCCTGTTGGTGAGACCTACTGTTTCCCCATTTGCCTCCTGTCCTGATGTCCCTCCCATCATATCGACAGGGCCTGTGGCCAGAGTGTGTACATATAGACATTCTCGCCGTGCATACTATTATTTATTATGCCATCCTGATACACGTTGAAATTGGGATGGGAGGACCAAGTCAGGCGTTCAGGCTCCATCGCCAGCCGATCAAAAAGGACGAATTTAGCTGGAAGAGAGATCTTCCACTTCAGATAGTGTAATGGCATCCCATAAACAATATCGTCTGATAATGAAAATTTCGCCATAAGAACACTCACAGTGACAGCTTAATAAATATGTTTGGGAGGTGGGCTGCCTGGGCACAGGAGGGAATTTCTCGTGTGGCCAAGTGGAAAATTTTCAGGTGTATTTGTGGGTTTAGTGTGCGTTTGACAAATAACAAAGTGATGGATGTCACCCTCTGTTTCAGGAGAGGCATAGGTATAAGGAGAGAATTTTTGTCTTGAAATTGCTATAGGAAATGAATTTTGATTCTTTTTGTTTTTTGTTTTTTTTCCTAATTTGATTAGCAAAATGAATGTGTATCTATTAGGGATAGAAGGGTCATGATGGACCTTCCAAGGAATTTTATTTTTTTTTACATTCACATATAAAAGGGAGAGTGATATCCTTCAAAAGAAATTGTATAAAGCTTTGAAAGGGGATGGATTGTAGAATGGATAGTAATAGTACAACTTGATTCGCATTACTTCCTAAATATCAGCAAGTTTTTTTTAACGTAGACATTGAAGATGGCTGGTAAAAAGAAATCTGACCTCTGCAGATAGAGATAAATGGTAAACATAATATATATAGCATTCATGAAATAGTACCTCACCCATTGGAATATTGAGTGACATGCAATTTTTTCTTATTGCATAGTAAAATGTAAGAAACATCATGTAGAGATCTATGTGGTGTCCATGTATGGAAAATGTTTTGTCTATGGTTAAAATAAATTATTATGAAGGCTCAAGAGAGTAGGCCGTATAGAGCCTGCTTAAGTAATAATGTCAGAAATAATTAATAAAGAGTTAAGCAGTAGACTCGGGGCTTTCAAAGATATGTATATCCATATACTGGTGCATGACATACCCTCTTCCCTTAGATAAAACACAGTAAATTAGAGAAGAATACTCTGAATAAAGATAAACCTTACAGGCAGTGAATTGCAGATAAGAGGGCAGGCAAACATTTTCAGAAGCATATACAGCTTATTGTCATAAGAATATCGAGGACGAAATGGTAGGGAGCTTTCTTTGGATGTATCTATTCCTGTCCTGCTTCAAAATGAATGTGGGATCTCTTCTCAAGTATTCTAATAAGTTAGAGCTTTCAGATGGTTATATTGATGTTGTGATCAACTGGAAAACAGGATGCATGGATACTCCAACGTGCTCCAACTTTATTAAAAGCTAGGACCATCACTACTGATAATAGGTTAAATAGTATTGTCACAATAGTGTACACTGAATAATATCTTAGGGCTCAATTAGTGCTAATTTAATGTCACTTACCAAAATTTAATGCTAAGGTATTAAAAAAAAAAAAAACATTAGAGAATTAAATTCGGGGATGTAGCCACGGAATAATAAAAATACAAATGACGCTTTTTCGTCCTTTTTATTAAACCTTCTCTATTCTACGTTATCAGTTAATCTAATATAAGTGTCCCCTGAGAGAGGAGTCTTCAGTAATAATGGACACCATGGGACGATTTTTTATAGCGCCTCAGGAGTCTCCTCATTGCGTTTGTAAGTATAAAGATACGTGGCAGTACGATACCTTGAAAAAAGTTCCATAGTGGGGGAAGAACATCTAAAAGCCTTACCAGTTCGCCCTCTGTGCTGTGACTAGGGACCATAAAAAACATTAACATCATTACTTTCAGGGTGATTTTATATTTTATCAATTCGTGGACCAGAAAAAGATAGGTTTTGACAGATGCTTGGCTATCTTCCTCTTCTTTTCTGGATCAATGTTGAATAGTTATACCTTTCCGCTTCTAGAAAAGCTTCAGCTTTGGGTTTGACCTGAAAGACCAGGCTATGGTTTTCAAAGGTTTATGTGAATTTCCATACCTACATAGAAGACCCTAGCTCCAATTTGAAGCGGTATATGAAAAGGGTTAGGTACAGATAATAAGATATGAAACAGATAGTGTGATTCTTATGTTTACCCTTCGCTTTACCGCCTTAAAGCTGGTAAGCAAATTTTCCAGAGAATGATCACAGTGATCCTAAGGGGTGCCGATATCAAGTATGACTGATTTTACAAATTCAATGATGCACTCGTGTAGAAGCTTTAGATCCAGTATCAATTTACATTAAATATGGAACTATAGTACCTATATGTGCCTCACTAAACTTATAAACTTGAATATACCAGCACTTGCCTCCTCTACTCCGTAATCCGACGGTTGTGAGTATGAAACTTGGAATTCATGAAACTTCAATTCATGTCAAAGAAGATAATTTTTACGAAAAGTGTGTGGTTTTGCCAACAAAAAAAATTCTTAGCCCGGTTATTTAAACAATGACTTTGTAGAGTTTTTTGTAATATCTCACACACAATACTGCGAATGTTTTGTGGCCAAAATAAAGAGCACGTTATTTAACCGAAGTATGGATAGTAAAATTTTTATTTTACATCCGTCGTTTTAATTTTTTTAGCCTCTTGGTAACATTAGCCACACAAAACCTGTATCTAATTTCACATCCTCAATTATCGCTTTGGTACACCGTTTACATATCGTAACAGGCCTCAGCGAGTTAAAGATTTGGAACTCCCTCATCCATCTAAAAGCCATAGATATCCCGAGTACTACAAAGATCGATTCTTAGGCCTTTCCTATTTTACTCTAAGGAAGGACAAACAATAACTCAACTTGTGCTTAATTCCCAAAGTGCTGATGTAGATTAGAAAAGTACTATAAAGCAGTGACTTCGCGTATGCAAAGCCATGCGTTACTAGTTGGCTACCTAAGATTTCCACAATTAAATTCAATATACTCTAAAAAATATTGCTTTGAATGACTACCAGGGATTTGTTTTTTGGACGAAACACTTTAACCACATCTTATTTGTTCAATATGCTATGGTCCTTCGAGCCAGATTTAACCCAAAAAGTTACCATCGCACCGCTGATTAGAAAATTATTTCTAAATATTTATGTTGAGATTGATCCTTGGAGACGAGCAATAATCACACATCTTGGTCATGTTTCTAAGACATCCGACAGCTGTGGATCTTAGATAATATATTTAATCTATTTCATCTATCCCAAAAGAATATCTACGTGAATTTTTTAACAATGAATAAATAAATCAAGACGTAAGACAGAAAATGTCCAGACCTTCTCAATAATTCTCTCAGCTTATATGCAACAAAAACTGGTGTCCCTTAGTGATAAAAAAAAAAACAAAAAATAATAAAAATCTCTCAAAATTGGATACTTAAAATCGAAAATAGGCAAGCACAAGGGTGAGTTCATAGTTAATTCCCTCATGCAACATTATGGCACATTAAACAATAATCGACGTACAAGCGCGTGTCTAGTGGCTGTAACTCAAAGACCTGAGCCGTTTTCCTTGTACTTCTCCATCAGTAGAAGTAGCAAGCAAACAAAGCAGCAAAATCCTCTCCTTCTGTAGTGCTTACCATATATTTAGTGTACACCCTCACAGAGAATTCTCTGCAAAAGGGAAAAGTCAGCAAGCAAAGCGAAGGCTTAAAACCACAACAAAAACTTTGTCCTTGCATGTCTTTACTAAGAAGCAAGGATGTCGCTCGCTCAGATTCAGCGGAGGTTAGGGTGACGTGGAGAGATCAATTCTGGTGGATCCACTTAAAAGAAACGGAAAAGGCATTGCATGCCTTCGTCCTATGATATTATGCATACATACATGCATACATATACCTATACCTATAGTTTAGCGACAATTCTCTGTTCAAATGCTACCTACGTTACGAAAATAGGTATACACCTATATATGCATATACAGGTAGGAGGCGATTTTTCGTGACGGTCTTCTAGGCGATTGCTTTTCCAATTCCTAAACCTCAGAGTGAATATTAGCAAAGTTCCTGACATTTGCGTTTGTGCATTGACAATTTATCTTGAAGTCAAACAGCAGCAGCTGCTTGATGTCTTGCCTGCGTGTCGTCTTCTGGAAAATTTACTCCCGATAAAGGTGCGATGGACTTGAATAAACTATGTATGTATGCTCATGGAGCAAACCCTTGTTGCTTATTCCTGTCATGAGTTGTGAGTTCGTTTTTGTGGGGATGCATAAACTTGTTGTCTTATCCTTAATAGAAAGACTCCATAGAGTCGACAAGTTGTCGGTGGGTGATATGCACCAGGCGTTATCAGATGGTAGTAAAAACTTTAACGGATGTGTGACATGAGTGCAATTTGTACTTGTTCTACTTTAAAACTGCTTTTAGACATTCTAAACAAAAAAAAAATATATTTAAAGGAGAAAGTTCTGATTGCCATGAATGACGAATTTGCCCTACTTAGAAATGGGACATTTGTGCGTTTTTAGTAGAATATTTATGTAAAAAAAACCCTTGACAGTTCTGAAAATCCCAAGTTTTTAGTAATTTAGGATGATGTTGATCTTAGCCTCACTTTCCATATTTTGGATAAGCCAACTGTGCCAAGAATGACCATCACGTAGGACCAAAAATTTGGTACATTTGCGTGCAATTAGGGTGGATTTTCAGCTATACTAATGAAATCTTTAAGGGATCTTAGTAACATCTAGCACAGCTGAAATTGTTCTGTTCTAGTCCTCGTATCATGAGCGTTTAAGATAAAGAACTCCAAACAATATTATGTTAAGATAGCCAAGAAAAGATTCAATTACAAAATTCAATAAGAGCACAAAGAGGATGCCTGTGTGATTGATTTAATCAAGAAAATGAAATAGGGAACGTAAAAGGGGACTTGCTGCAATGATTCTATACAGTTAAGCAGAGAAAGACGTAAAAAGTGGAAAATCCTCAAAAAGTACATATTTTTGCATGAACATCAAGTTATAGTTTTTGAAAGTCGCCGAAAGTATACGGTTGGAGCACTCTTAGCGGGGACCAAATAAAATCCTACAAGAAACAAAGTACCCTCCAAAAAATTGCAGGACGTAATAAATTCTTCACATAGCCAAAATCTCTCGAATCCATCCTAAGAACAACAGTCCTTACTTATACAAATCACAACTTAAATATATTGGAAAACTGAAACTATCGAAAGGTGCTGATATTATGAATGATATTCGAAAAGGCGTTCTAATTATGCTAATATGTTCAAACGAAGGCTATTTGATAAATCCATGAATTCAATAAATATCTACTTTGGAATATCGAAAAAAAAATGTCAACTTTGTATGCTGAAAAATCACTACTTTTTGTGTGAAAGAAAACTGAAAAAAAACATGACATTATCCCCAAGTGGTTCAATGAAACTAGAGTGATCCTGAATGGTTAGGACGACCAGCTCAACTCACAACTGAAGAGATAATCAATAAAATCAATGATATTTTATGGAACAACTCAGATGAACGCGTGTTTTTGATATCCTGAATAAATATTTTCACATGACCATAAATCGTTCCATTGGCCAGAAAAGTCATTACCAAAATTTTCTGGAATTTCCATGGCATAATCTTCATCGACCATCTGGAAAAAACAAACTAGAAAAGAGAAAAACGATGACAGGACAGCGTTATGCATCATTTCAAGCTGAA
Source organism: Dioctria rufipes (assembly GCA_963924295.1). Taxonomy (NCBI): domain Eukaryota; kingdom Metazoa; phylum Arthropoda; class Insecta; order Diptera; family Asilidae; genus Dioctria; species Dioctria rufipes. Next base: position 362,663,048 of record OZ002740.1, read on the forward strand.
CTGATTGAAAAAGAATCCATTTGGAGGAGAAAAAAATATATTTCACCATCACAATGCATCAACTCAAATGTTTATCACAGCCATGCCCAAAATTATCCAATCGGGCTACAAATTTCTCGCTCATCTACCCTATTTTCCAAAATTCACCCCTAATGACTCTATATTTTTTCAAACGTGAAGAAACAAAAAAGTAAAAAAAAATCGCATCGAAAACAAAAGCCTATTTTGTGGAGTTCGAGCAATTGTGTTTCTTGGAGGGCTTAAATAAGTTAATAGCCAGCCCAGCCCATTGGGCAAAGTGTATCAATCTAAATGGAGACTATGTCGAAAAATGAGTCGACTTTTGAAGAAAATCTTTTATTTCAAAGTCACTGACCTAGCAAACATTCTTTTTGCTTATGTACCAAAATAGATAGATGTCATGTATCAAACGAGATCTCTATGTCGAAGATCATATTAGATTCGATATGGAAACTTAACCTACCACTTTTCAGGACTATAGAGTTTCAGAACTAGCTAACTTGGAGCACTATTCCAAATCTCTCAAGGTTTAAGTCGTTTCTGTGTCAACATTATCAAAATGACGATGAGCTCGACTAAACCACTCATGATGTAGTTTGAAAACAGTTGCCCTGTAAAGGCCGACATACAATTAGGCCGACATGCAATTTACGGTGACACTATCGTCGTAAATGTCGCCGAATTACCCCAATGACAACGATATGTTTGTTAACATATCAATACCAAAATTTATTGTTTATTGACAAAATGCGCTAAATATAAAAAAGCTATTAAAAATATTATCAAAATATGTTGCTTGGCACACGAAGGGTATAAAAAAATAAATAGGAAAAAAAAGTGTTGCTGGGCATGCTACAAAGATCAACAAGCTTTGGCCGATATTAACTGAAAGACCGTTAAATTGTGCAGTCTTAAGCTGCAAAGGTTAAATATTTAATAAAAACATTAGTTTATTCGTGCAAATCACATCGTGGAAAGTATTTAAGTGCTAGTGGGAAAACAAAGCAATTTCCAATTAGAACTGTCAAACACAAACTACGACGACCAAAGTTCAATATTATTCCCAACTCTGGTTAAGGCGGTAAATTCGGATGGCGCCATTATGTACAGAAGCACCTTTAACCAATAGATACGATGGTGAAAGAGGGAACACTAAGCAAGAAAAATCTAGGCGAGGAAAAATCTTTGGTTATCTGTATCTTGACCCACCACATCAAGCAGTGTGCTTTATCAATCTTTCAACTCAACCAAGACAAACTTTCACACTTTTAGCACTATGATAAATTTTGGAAACAACTTTGTAGGTTTGCCAAACACACACTTCATTCATGGTGTTTTATTATTGATCTTAGACCACATACAGTATTTATTTTTACATTGCTATAAAAGGTCCTAGGAGGTAGAAAGCTTGATGAATACCAAAGATAAGTAAATACCCAAATGTAAAATTAAATTTATTTTCTTAGGACCCATTACTGTATTTGAAAAAATCGTTCACTCATATGAAAATTTTTGCTAGAGTTTTGCATGTTTGACAACAGTTTCGACTCACAAATTTTAATATCTGTTGGGCATTTAGACAAACTAATAACATAAAAGGACTGGACAAGTCGAATAAAAATCTGCAACGCCTTGCTCGAAAATAAAATTAACTATGCCTCGACGTGATTTAAGTCCTCAATTTTTTTCTTAGAAATTTTTTCCTTAGAATTTTTATGCATTATTGAAGGCCGACAACGGGTGCTTGGGTCGCGAACAATTTTTATGAGCATAGACATAGAAATTTATAGAAAAAGTTTCGGTAGAACGATGAAAGCATACAAATAAAAAAAAAAAAAATAAACAAATAAATAAAAAATTGAATTTACAATTTATTTGTGCGCTTTCATCGTTACTGGTTAATGCCAGCTGAAAGCAAACGTGGCTTAATAGGCTAGTTACAAATTAAGAACTACAAGAGGGAAAATCATATGTATCGTTAGCTCAGTGGTAAGAGCTGTCGCCCGGAAAACGGAAGTTCCCGACTTCAGATCGTGGAAGAGGCGGTAGTTTTTTCCTCTTGTATTTCTAATTTGATTTATATTGATTAAAAATAAAAGTTCTTAAAAATCTTCAATTCACTTTCCTGACCGATTCTAATAAGTGTGGGTTCGATTCCCGTCTGGGAAAAATAAATATTGTTGCTCAACAGAAATAGAATTCTGTAATTTAACTTTCAATAAAAGAGCCAATTAGAGTTCCAAAAATGAATATAGTGTTAGTCAATAGTGGCGAACAATATTAAACTGCAGCAGCCGCAATCGAAGAAGAATGAGAAGACGGATAGTGTGAAGCTATTACATAGACCTTAAAACCATGAAAATGTAAATAGAAAGAAACTGCAGATTCAGCAGTATACAAATTTCAGGACCGGCATGTACATGAGTATTATTATAAGGCTTACCGTTGGTTGTGGTACCACGGTTCATTTGTACAAATTCATATTACACACTGCTGCTCTATCCAAGCCTTAGTATCTAGTTCTTGACGTCAGCTAACAAAGAAAAAAATTAATGCGAAGAGTACTAAACAAGTTATAACAGTCGAAGAGGAGGAGTTGGACTTAAAGAAGCATTTCAGAGAGTTTTGCTGTGAAGGCAGGCACCAAGCCATACTGATAAGTATACGGTTCCCGCCGATACGAAACGCACTATATTGCAAAGAAATTTCTTTTTCAAAGATTTGTCGATGTAATCAGAGCTTTTTTCACAAAATGTTTGACATTCTCGATGTCATAAGTACGTATGGATCGACGAAGGGCCCAAAGCCATTTTCAACAGCGGCTAATTTGATTGCGTCGAAATGTGCCTGCTTTCATATTTGCAAATACGCATAAAATGGCACCCGTTAGATTCTACATATTTTTTGATGGCTTTTCTATGAATTTCATAAAACTCTTTTTGAATCTGTAGAGTTTTTGTATTATCAGACTAACAGTTAGATGGAAAAACAAACAAAGCTTATATTATTTTAGTTTGTGGTATCAAAAATTTAACACGATTTCTCACATACTCGTAAAACCCAACTGTAAATCTTGTAAATTGTAAAAGTCTTCACCTGACAATTGTATTGTATTTTTTCTTCTCCTTTATAATACTATGGATGATGATACTTTTGACCTATATTATTATTATGGACTCATCAACGTGGCTACAATCTCGCTCACCTATTTGTTCTCTTACAAACTTCTTTTGTTTTAGAAAAATAGAATAAAGCGGACATGGTATGAAGTCATTAAGACAGAGCCGGGAGGGTTAGGTTTTAGAGTCACAGTCATAAGTTTCACCAACGGCGAAAATATTTAAACGAACAACACAGAGAAGAGCACATTGAATTGAAACAAAAAAAAAAAAAAAAACAATAACAAAAAAAAAAAAAAGGAGGCGTATACAAAGCAGTCCAACACGCTTAGACATGCAAAAAAGAGGAAAAGTCCTTATGACTCCTTGTTGAATGCTGTGAACTGGGTTTGTGTTTTCGTTTTTTTTTTTATATATTTTATTTTGTCCTTTCAGTTTTTGCTACTATTTTCTTCGTCTCTTTCATCTCAAAACCCGACGCCCGTCGCCTTCTCCTTCATGAGAGATATTCAGATATTCGAATGGGAAAAGAATTTTCTACGCCTATTGTGTTACTATTGTTAAAGGAAGGACGACGGTCCCCATCATCGGAGTAAGATGTGCTTTGAAATCTAGATACACAATAGGTATATAATCTACATATATAGGGTTATCCTTGTAACGAGCAAGCAACAGAGAGACTATAGGAAAACAATGAACCGACGACGACGACGACTTCTGATAATTATGACAATATTCAGCTGACATCCTTCGAAATAGCACAAAACGTTTCATTTCTAGTGTGGGATTAAGCAGCGGAAGGACAATAGCTGGCAGGACACTAAGGTGGTGATGGTGGTGGTAGTGGGGCGCATTAATAAGCTCCCATTCATTCATTGAATCTTATCTGATGGGGCCATATCTACCTGAGGCGGCAGCACTATTTTCATAAAATTGCCCAACTTATAGTACTACAAAATAAGTATAGAAATTGTGGGGGATACTTACTGGCATTTAGAGGTACAACGCTGTTTTGCATGTGATTAAAAATTTGCCTTGAAGCAGGATGAGTACCGCCTACGCCTACACCTGGTCCAGTCAAATGATGATGATGATGATGTGAATGCAGAGGGTGATGCTGCTGTTGTTGCTGTTGTTGCTGTTGTTGCTGTTGTCTATTAGCTGCTGCTGCTGCTGCTGCGGCTGCCATCATATGATGGTGTGAATGATGTGTCAATTGTCCAGCAGCATGTTGTCCATGCATATTTAACCCATGAACTGAACTATGTGATGGATATATAATCCCATGATTTGTCGACATAGGATGATACATTGTAGAACGCTGTTGATGAGCAACTACAGGAGTTATTTGAGGTGGCGGGAGCTGTCGGTATCCTGCCATATTATGGGACACTCACAATTACACACAATCACTGCCTACAAAATTGTTTTCTATATCTCATCAATTCACAAATAAAATTTGTGTGCATCACAAAATTTATATGTATATGTAACTCATGGCCATATTAAAATATTAAGTTAAATTATGGTCATTAGAGTGCTTATCATTGTTACTATTAATTATTATTAGCCGCACACTATTATTAAACGATTTTAGATGCATGACTACTTGCATATGTGCGGCTATTTAAATGACCATGTTTTTGGTGTTATTGTTGTGTTATACTTGTTTTTGCTGGCTACAATCGCACCCCCAAGGTGCTTATTTTTATAAATGCATAGGTTAGAAGGATTATTTTATGGAGAGGGGGAGGAGGAGTCGTGTAGTCAATGTAGGCGGCTTTGGTTGTGAGGTATTATTTCTAGATAAATATCAGATTACAAGTTTCTCTCTCTTTCACTGCTATTTTCATACATAGTAGTTATACGTACCCCCTATTACATAAAAGGACTAAACATTGCTGAACATTTATTATTCTATTTTGTATATATATATATATGTATGTATGTACGTTAAACAATTGTGAAATTACTATACACAAGTCAGACAACCTCAACCGCATTTATGGTCCACCCCCACTCTCGGGGATTTTGATCGTATCACTTTTTGACTGCACTTTAAATTGTATTTATGTCACACATATTTAAAACAATTTAATTTCACATTTTACTCTGCTTAACAGAAAATTTATTTTTTTCAATAATTTTTGTTGGTGTGGTATGCTATTGATTTTTTTATTTTGTATTTTATTTATTTATTTTTTTTATTTTAAATTAAACATTTTTTTTTCTTCTTCTACTACATAGGTATACCGAACGAATGCGGATTTACAACTGATTTATTTGTTTAGATAACCATAGATGACAGATTTTTGTCATTTTTATATCCTCAAATTGAATTATTTGCGGAAATATTTTATTCCTAGTTTACATCAATATACGTATATATAAAATTAATTTCACCCACAATAATAAAACTACATTACTGAAGTAACAAAAACAAAAAAAAAACACTCATTGATTTATTCAATTTTAATTTTAAGGAAATTGATTATTGAAATTCATCGGATATTTTACACACGTATATTATTATGAATGTTTATCGAAGCTTTGCACCGAACGTACTAATCTTAATATATTTTTTGGTAGACAGAGTATGTAGATACAAAGGTATACGGAAAAATGTTTATCGGACATATAAGGCATAAAATTTATAGCCTGAAAGATTTATTAACAAAAACAAAAAAACAATCTTGACTAACATTTCAAATATTTATGAATCTGTGGTGAAATGTGAAGATTTTAGAACAATTTCATAAATTTTGTGCGTGAGGAAATTTAAACAGAAGATAAAAAATTAAATGAAATATTAAACAACGATTATATGTACAAAAAAAAGCTATAAATAAATTAAGATGTTAAAAGATAATTATATATATATAGATGAGAGAAAGGAAGGGAAAGGGTTATCTAGTGATGATATTAAAAAACAAAAAGGCGTAATATTAGTATTTATAAATGTGCTAAATTCCCTAATTTAAGTTAATTAAGAAAGTAATAATCTGTATTTTATGGGTAAAGTCTTTGAAGCCATGGCTTGCGATGTACTGTACTTTTACTGCAAACCTTTTTTGGCCACATACCAGCACAGTTTTATGAAGTGAAAATCCAACTAGAAACTACTAATTTATTGATATCGTGAAATTTTTGGGTATCTGCTATTGAAGCGGGAAAGCAAGTGTATTCCGACTTAATCTTGGGTTTTCATCCGTATTTGTTGATTGACTGAGCTCTTATGTGTGGTTGTAGAGTAAATGCTGACTTACACGCCTTTCGTAGAGTGTGCTATATAAATTTACTTCCCCTTAATATCAGAAATTATACCGCTATGTAGTTTTTTCGCAAACGATATTGTCAGCATTTCGATTTCATTATTTACTGTAGCTCATTAATATTTAAGACTTGACAAAACCAAAGACTTTTGTTTTTATTTTTAAGCAGGCGGATGAGTGTCCAAAGCACGGAAGCCAGGACAGCCCACTGTGCTAACGTGCGATAGAAACCATTTCACAAAAACCTTCCAGTCCTCTTAATGAAGCGCATCAGGTCTTGGTAAAGTAGGTTCTCCAATCTTATCCACAGATAAGGGGGTAGACCCAAGCGTATCAAGCCTGCCCCGGACAAGTACACAGAAAGAGTCGGCTATTAACAGCTCTTATTAGATGAGCTTGAAACGAGAGGCCGGTGATGATGGGAACCACAGTTCTTCCAAACTCCAAAAGAAAATCAGAGAAATACTTATTGGGCCCATCAAGAAAAAGACTTAGGAATCAACTTGACATTCGGGGATCATATTGATGTTATGGCAAAAAAACAATAATGGAATACTGGATTTCGTTAAACAATGGTCAAAAAAGTTTGACGACATTTATATAACAAAATTCCTCTACTGTACTTTTGTTGAACCAATTTCGGAGTACACTATACCAGTTTGGTCTTATTTCTATACCATTGACATAAATCGCACTGAAGCGGTTCAGCGCAGATTCGCTTTTCGCGACCTTCTTTGAACCTGCCCTCTTCGACTACCCCTGTACTTGGACCGACTTAACTTAATTTAATTGTCTGTTTCGGATAGCAGTTCGAGGAATTAGAAATTCTTTCATATTCCTTACCGTTACTAAATATGGTAGGCATGAGCCTATTACATCAATCTTTGTCGAAATAGGAATTCAAGGATATACAGGGTGAATTGATAACTATACATAAAATTATTTTATTTAATTACTCATTAAAGAAAATTTAAGCGGTAGTACAATAATTTTAATATAAATTCTTTTACATACTATCGGGAAAATATTAACATTTTGCGATCGGCATTTTTCTCTGATTGGAGTAAATTTAGCTTTGCGAAATTATATTCCTGTAAGTGATTTATAGTCCAGTCAGTAGGGGTTTTTGCCCTACAAAAGGTAGGGTAGTTGTGATTTTTATGATGAAAAATTCAAGTTTAGACCCTGTGTGGGGAGTGAGTGAGGGAGGAGTTATGGTGGTCTAAACTAACTGAATAACATTTATAAAAATCACAACTAACCCATCTTTTGTAGGGCAAAGGCCTTATTTAGTCGCTATTAACTGGACTATTATTATACGAAATAAAAATTGAATATTTGAAGCTAGAAGACTTTGTTTAAAATCAAATTTTAAACTAAGATCAGCTTAGAACCTTATCAGTTCCTAGTAGCAAGGTATTTTTTCTTCAAGGATCTGGCAAAACAATTAGCACTTCCTGAAATTGAGCAGAAATTCACATTCACGACTATTTCCAGACATTTCACAACCCATTTGGCTATCTAAGTAAGTCCGTCTGTTTGAGGAAAAAAATCTGTTACTGAAGAAGTCGATGGAATTAAATATATTATTGTGTTGTTTCTGAATTCTGTATAGGGGTGATTCCATAGAAAATCAATTGGATTCCAACCCCTCCATCACCAATTTCGTTTTTCTTTTGTAGAAAGTTAAGTACTTAGTTATGAGATAAGAATACAACGATTTTCTGTCTGAATAAAAAGACTTTGAAATTATTAAAATTCGCCGATTCCTGGTCTGTTTAGTTACATTCAAAAATCAAAACTTTAGATCTAATTATCACAGAGGCATGATATTTAGTTTATTTTAAGGAGGAAAGTACAAAGGAAAATTGAAATTGAAAATTATGCCATTTTCTGTTGCCAAGCATAAGGGATACCCTATTATGCATAGCACAGCATTGCAGGGCGTAGATAGAGAAACGATTAGGTGATACTTGGAGAGTGCCGAAGGTGACGATGAATGTCGTCCTTAAACATTCGCAGATTATATACCGGAGGAAATATAGAAGATGGTAAGCTGTTCCACATTCGCACAGTTTGGGATAAAAAAGCATCACGGAATTTTACTGTACGGCCGAAAGTAATTTGAAGGATGAAAGAATGTGTGCGGTTTGCAGCGCGAGTATAGAGTGCAGAAATTATATTACAAGGGATTAGACTAAACATTGACCATTCATGTAGCGATAAAGGTGCTAAAGGCATCCAACATTGCGGCGATGCTCAAGTGAGTCCATATGATAACTTATTTCCACATCGCCCATTACGATGAAGGTTCTCTCCTGGACAATATCGAAGACCAATCCTGACTCAGATATGGGAATCGTATTCTATTCTAGGTCTGATGTAGGACTTGTTGTAGAGGAGCACTAGATTTGACGGGCTGAAATACTTCCTACATCTTTTCAAAAATTTTCAAGCCTTTCGATGCTTCGTTGGCAACAAAAAAGATGTGACCTGTCTACCTGAACTTATTGGAAATATTAATGTGAAGAATGCCTAGTGACGGTGAATCGGAAATTAATTCTCCATCAAAAGAAACGGGATTGGGTAAGTGATGGTCTTGTTTTGATGTGATGAGACAGCTTTGGGACTTAGATGCATTGAATTCGACGCGATTCGCTTTGCCCCAAGTGAGTTAATTGACAAGATCGTTATTCAATGATCTAATCATGCAATTTCGTTTAATACATACGGCATTCCCCCTGGAGTCCGCAAGGGTGTCAAAGCAGTAAGCGAAATCAAGGGTATTGTGACTGTCATCAGCGAATCTATGGTTAGAATTGGAAGTAAGGGAAGGCAGATAATTAATGAAAATTAAGAAGAGAGTTGGAGAGATAGCAGAGCATTGAGGCATACCGGCATTCATTTATGTGATGAGGTTCAGATGTAACGCCATCTAATACAACACGTATTTGGCGACTAGATAGGAGGATAATAGAAGAGGATGGGAGGGACCAAGTGCTTTAAGTTTGTCTAAAACGGCAGGATGCCAGATTCTATCGAAGGCCTTTGAAATATCCACGGCAATGATTTTGTACTCCCTAAAATTGTGAACACTACTGTTCTAACGTTCCGTAAGAAAAATTAGCAAGTCTCCAGATGAGCGTCCATATTGGCGATAGTTGATGAGTTCATTAGTATCTAAATACTTCATTAATTTGGAGTTAATGATAGTTTCAAAAACCTTTAAAAGAATCGAAGTGATTTCAATTAGTCGATAATTTGAGGGATCGCTACCTTATTAGAAGAAAAAATCAATAAAGGTAATAAATATATCCGTTATTCGTGAATATCTCAAAATGAATTTTTGATTAAACTTATTTTTTGAAAAATTTAATACTTATAATGTTCTTTGTTAAAATATTAAATTTTCAAGTTGATATTCTGAACGGGTTTAGGGACGAGAATTTTTTTAGTCAAAACAAAAAAAAATGTCATACAAATTCGTTGTGTTATCTTTTATCTTGTAAAATTTTTTACCAAAGATGTAATTTTTACCTCCTTCAATATGACCCGTTAATAAGATTTTAAAACATAGAAGGAATTACCTTAATATCTATCTACGTTCAAAAGTTATTAATATTTTTATGTTATGCGAAAAATTAAAAATTTAATTTTCAGACCACAAATATGTGCATCTTACAAGAGGAGGGCAACGTAGAGCACATAATATGTATAATCATCACTTGTAAAAGCTAACTAGAAGCGGAAGATGCTTTCGTAGCAGGACTTATTTTTGCTGCATGTGAACTGGGTAGACTAAGTCGCGCCATAACTTTCGCCAAACTGATTTTTGCTAATATCCCAAGTCTGCAAATTTTCTGGTGCTTATGCAAGGGTTTCTCATACAAAATGTCTTCTTTGAGATTCATAATGTGCTTAGATCTAACGGCTCTCATATCTTGCCTATACCTCGGATGGAAATTGTCAGTTTCCTTACCACTTTGAATTTTTAAACCCAAAGCAACCGTTAACACAAGAATTCTATGACGAGCAGATTGAACGACTTAAATCAGGGTAAGAAGAGAAACAGCATCTCTTCTTTATACAAGGAAAAAGTAAAAGAAGAAGATATGAAAAACGCATTATTTATGAGATGACCTAAATTTAACTTTCGGTTTACTTTTTAGTTTATTCTTAGTTACAAATATATTTGAGATAAGTACCTACTCATATCAGCGGGACAGTACTGTTAGCGGGTCAGGAAGATTCAGGATAAAAACATGAAAAAGGTGTCTAGTGAACAATTTATAAAAAAAAAAAATCTCAGAATCAGCGAAATTCCGGAAAAGTGTAAGTTTTAGTGAAAAGTAGAAAAATGAGTTCTAAATGAATTAGCAAACCCTTATTAGATTATGTTATGTTATTCAATTTTAATGAGATTTTTGATGGATTTACATTTCGTTGTGCTGATCAAAATGATATATTCTGGTGGCGATGTTTAGCATAAAATCACATGCTGTTGGTCCTGATAGGATTTCACGCAAATTCATAAAATTACTATTGCCGAATGTTTTATCAGTTATATCCCACTTATTTAATCATATAGATACTCATTTCGTCCACTTTTCCAGCTATGTGGAAACATGCCCTTGTTATTACCGGTCCCAAAAAGCCCTATCCTTCTACTTGCTCTGACTTTAGACCTATCAGCAAAAGTTTCAAAAGTTTTCGAAAAACTTATAAGTAGTAATCAACTTCTCAGTTATTTGAATCAGCACTCCTACTTTACGCAATGACAGTCGGGATATCGTCGAAATCATTCGTGGGAGACTGCCTTAGTAAAAGTCACTACATATTTGAGATTCGCTTTGGACTGAAAAGAGATTTGTTACCTAGTTCTCCTTGATTTTTCTAAAGCTTTCAATAGTCTTATTCACGAAATGCTGATAGATAAATTATATTCTAAATTTGGTATATCATCATCTGCTATCAGGTTCATTCATAGTTTTCTTTTTGGCAGAACACAACAAGTAAAATTTGACGGCCGATTATCAAAGACTACCAGAATTCTATGCGGTGTTCCTCAGGGTTCGATTTTAGGACCATTGTTATATGGATTGCACTACAAATGACTTGCCTTTTGTAGTAAGACACTCTTATATCCACCTATGTGCAGATGATTGCCAACTTTATATTAGCGCACCAACGAGCTTTATCAATACGTATGTAAATAAACTAAATAGTGATTTAGCTCGCATTTATAGGTAGTCAATTGATAATTCTCTATCTCTTAATCCATCAAAATTATGCTATACAATTTTTTCGAGCACGGAGCTTCACGAATACTTGTACAGTTTGCCTCAATAATTTAACTCTAAGTCGTGTTGTCGTGATGATAAAGCATACAAATTTGGGTGTATTTCTTAATAATAAAATGACCTTCTGTGATCATATCAACTCATCTTTGACAAAGATTTATGCAACTTTAAGAAGGCTCAGAATAACTGCGCCTCTTCTACAAACTACACACGTATAAGGTTAATTAAGGCGCTCTGTTTCCATTTTTCCTGTATGGTCTCGTAATTTTTGTTTGACTCTATGTGTGCTAGTAAAATAAATGTTGCTTTTAATGACTGTGCTCGTTTTGTACATGGCTTACGTGTCGTCATGATTATATATCGCCGTATACATCCTCCATAATTGGATGCTCCCTTAAAATGTATTAGGATGTTAAATTATTGTGTTTTCTCCATAAAATAATTTATTGTAATGGTCCTGCGAGTATCTGTCGTCATCTGAACGCTGCTTTCTGGTTCAAGTTGTTCAACTTTGGAACTCACTTCCTACTCATATTCAAAGGTTGACTGCGCTTGGAGCTTTCACGAATGGCGTGATGGAGCACTTTTGTGGCTTGGATTGATGTACATACCATTTATGATTTTTAATGTTTGTATATGTATATTTTTTTCTTAGAGTAATTTATTTTTTTCTTATCGTTTTTATTTATTGGAGGTGCACAAAAAGATATCATCTACAAAAAGAGCTGAGCATGCGGCATTTGGTTTGGGAATATGTGCAGTACATAAGATATAGAGCAATAGGCCCAAGACAGATCCTTGAGGAACATCTTCTGTTATATTGAAATTGGTCGATTTAGAATTTTCTAAATACATGCTAAAGGTACGCAGAAAGAAATGTCTGTGTAATCTTGATTAGATAAATGGGAAAGTTCAAAAGCAGAAGTTTACCATCATGCCAGATGCAATCGAGCTACTAGAGCTAATTCGAGTGCAGATTTACCCATTCATAGGTTAGATTTAATGTACGGATAAAATATCTCAAAATGACCGAAGAAATGCGATTTATCCAAAGGAAATTGGAAGCTAAGAATAATTTTCATTTTGCAATTGGGGCAATTGATTGCACGCATATTTCAATAAAACAAAAACTTCTATACAAAGTGACGAGAATATGTTGAGTAGAAAGGGTATCATTCTATAAATGTTCAAGCAACATTTGTGGTGTTTCAAGGTAGAAAGTCGTTTTTATTATTCATTTTTCATGAGCTCTGAGTTCGAGATCAACTTTTTTTTTACATATGATTCAATAATCTTCATATTTTCGAAAGGAAAAAAGGATAAAAAGTTCGAAATTTATCATTCACATGATCAGGAGCAACTACTAAGAACATGTATTCGAAGGTCTAGGAAATTCAAAATATTGAGTATAACAGGAAAAAATGATGAAGGAGAGAATATTTTTGGAAGCAAAATTGGACACTTTTAAGTAAACTTTGTTTTGTTAAAAGACAAAAAAAAAACATAAAAATTAACTGAAGATATCATGTGTGGTTTAAAAAAAAATCACAAACATCAGCGTTGATTTAAATTTAATTAGTGTGGGTAGGAGATAATTAAAAACTTCGAAAGACGTACCAATTTCCACATACCTAATATATTTCGTGGAGATCTAATTTAACGATTCCTACTGGAAACTCTAATAGACAAAAGCTAGGAGATACATAATAATGGGCCTCATACAAATAGTCAGGCAGGACAACTAAGGGTCAAAGTGATCGGGGAAATATTCAATAAAACGATTATGATAACATATAAAATAAAAATAAAAAATTATTTTAAATTTCGCAAATACTTAGCACAGGTCTTCAGATTTATGTAATTATAAACGCACCATAAAAGTAAACATTGAAAACTTTCATAGAATCACAGCACAAAAAATTATAGCGCACCACTTAAACAGTTTTTGTCTTGTCGAGAGATTACAACTTGTATACGTATCGAGTAAGATAAACTGATTAAAGTTGCAGAGTAAAATTTATAAGAGCTTGTTATCATGCAAACATACTTGAACGCCATGACATGACTTATCACGCATAACAAATGAAATCTTGCAACGATTAGATATCGCGGCGTTTTTGTTTTTTCCTCAAAAAATTATATAAATACTGGGAAATAAGTAAACCGGAACATTCATTGTTTTAAATTACCTTTCTTCGTTGCACAGATATGAAGAATGTATGTAATTTAATAATTTACAAAATACCTAACATACATATAATCGGAAGTAGACATGAAATGATCTAAATTCAGCATGTCCAATTAGGAAATTTTACCATCTCAAAACATATGACAGATAAATTCACGACAATAATAGTATCACTAAGGAATGATTTGCATATCCCTGGGTGAATAGAAATGCGAGAGTATCCTAAAACATAGTGCCCAGGAGAATCGTATATACATACATACATACATACATACATATGTACATATGTTATGTAGACCATTTATGCAACTTATCAGGAACGTAATGCTCCAAGTAAATATTTTCCGTAATATTCTACCATCCGAGGAGGAGGAGGAATATTTCGATTGTGACAAATATTTTAGGGAGAATGTCAACTCGATGTGGATGAACACCGATGAAACCAAAGATGTTTCCCTATGATAGAAGGACGGAGGGAGCAAACATATTTATTACATCTTTGTAGGAGATAGTGTGCCTTGTAAGACTATTAAATCAGAAAATTTATTAAACGAAACCATTCTTGGTTTGGGTTAGGATTTCTAGAGTTATTTTGATATGAATTCTTCGAAATCTTTAATATGAAGAATTTTACTGAATTTTTAAAATAGTATCTAAGCTATTAAAAAAAATCTGTGTGAGAATTTTGTAGTAGGTACAGAAGATGTTGAGACGTGCAATTCATGATTGTTGCATTTAATTAAATTTTATGATTTTTAATTTTTATTCTAAACATAATCTGAGTAGATTCTAGTGAATTCTGACAGTTTACAGTCAAATGTTTTCACATTTTTCTGACCATTTTAATAAGGCAGTTTTATCTAATGACGTTCAATTGGACGTTTCTTTTACTACTAATTACTCAACGATGTCTTCTAAAGTTGATATTCCCTGCATATTTATTAATTAAAATGCTATCTAATATCGGAGACAGACTTACGGTTTCAATATTGCAGTTTGTACTAATCCACAAGTGCGTCTCTATATACTGAAAAGCAGCTCTATATATACACTCGGTGTAAACTCAGTATGTAGAACATTAAAACTCAATATTAAAACTGCGAAAAATATCGCGGTATACAGAGTTTATCTCAATATGATACTACGTAATGTCGGCTGCAACTTTTTCTGACATTTAATATTTGACACTTTTCAAGTCAATTTGAAGTATTCTCACAAATCAAATGTCAATTCTCTAATTAATCCCTTAGTATTGTAAACCGCAAGTGTGGCCCTAATATCTTGTATTTCAATATGACATAATTGCAATAACAATATCTCAATATCGATACCGCAAGTCTGTCACCGGTGTAAGTCTCCAAGTGTAGTATTGGGCCTAAAGCTATTTGAGGCTGTTTGTTTTAGAGTTTTTGTACTGTCATTGTAGAAAAATAATTATTCCAAACTAGCACGACTTTATGAAGGGAAAATCAAAAATAACAAATTTTCGTCAGCTTTCGTTATCTTGCATATTAATTCAATCGAGTTAGGAGGTGAAAATCACTGAGCGTACATAGACTTTAGTAAGGTCTTGGACAAGCTGTCCCACAAGATTATATGATTTATAAGCTACGTGCTATTAGTTTTCCTGAATGGTTGATTAGCTGATTATCTTTCTGTGCACGATTTGTCTGCACAGTCTGGCGAAATAGCAACTAATACCTGTATATCGCAGGGAAGTCATTTGGGACCCCACCTGTTCATTTTGTTCATAAATGTTGTCTTTCACGTAGTTGTGTGCTCTGAGCTTTTTATCTACACAAATGACGTGTGGAATTGTTGGCGGATCCATACAGATTTCTTTAATGGTGCGCAAAGAATAAGACCTCATTTTTGTCCCGCAAAGCGATTCTTCAATACTTTACTACAATATCAATGGGGTAATTCTATCTAAGGCAACTAAAAAATTTGACTTGGTTCTAGTGCGAGCAAATTATTAGATTGAGAACTAGTTTGAATTTGAATTATAACTTGATCGACTTTCATTTTAGTAAACGATAATTAACGATTTTTCTTGGTAGCTCTAGGCTGTTGTGTTTATATCCGGTTTATTATTAATCTTAGTCAATTACAAGTGCTATGTATGTATTAGAGCTAGATGTAAAATTGGCTAGCATTTAGTGAAATAAATAAACAAATAAAATATTAGAAGGAAGTAAGACAAAACAAAAATAGGGTGGGTGAGCTGGAGAGGTTATGTAGACTTGTAGCAACACCTTCGATCTGGACTGTACAATGATGGTTCACAAAAAGTGCTGTATTCGCTGTAAACAAATTTCTAAAAAATATACCTTACTGATGACAAAAGAGGAATCAGCTAGAGAGGCTTTTTAATTTGTAAAAATGAGAAAAATACAAAAATGTAAATCGTCTAATGACAAAGTAAGAAAAAAAAACTTTTTTGATCTAAGGAACTATTCATCCGTTATTTTGGTTTTGAATTGCATGCAGTCCAGTTATCATCTTTTCTTCAGAACCAAAACATTTTAGGTTTACGCAAACAGACGGACAACCTGGTGTCGAAAAGCCAATCCCAATGGCAGCTATTCTCTCTACCACCGGCAAGTCAACATAAGACCAACCTGATTCGCGGGCCTCAGACTTGATCATGAGATGGTGAGAGTACAGGCTAACATATGGATAGTCTAGGTTTAAGGAAACTATCTAATCTCTGAACCCTTACCGCACCATCAGTATTCATAGTGAGATCGTGCCGGCTATTTAGGTAAAGAGCAATTGGACCGTTACCAGGTCAAACGGCCTGGGAAAACTGCAATTCTGCTTTCAAGACATCATGATTATACGGGTTGCTTCCATAAGCTTTGGGAATCTCTAAAACTTCAAGCCTTCAGTTTCTTGTGTCGTCAAGCAGATATTTCCAAACCGCCATAGCTCCTATTCCAGATAGACCTGTTAACCATATAGCAACTTCACCCTTTTGAGTAAAGATAGAAAAAGGTAAAAATGAATTCGAATTGCATGCGAACCCGTGGTGTAGGAACTGAAGTCATTATTATTTTATTGTGTATAAAATTGAACAAGTAAGAGGTCAACTTTTAACGAAAATTGAGATTCTGATTCCAACAACTTTTCCATAGCATCATAATACAGTAGAAATGTCAGGATACATAAAAAATTTACCTAGGTCTTTACATTTTTAAAATCTAAAAGACGTTGCCTTCGGAAGAGCGATTAAAATCACATGATTTGTCCACACCTATCTATAGCAGCCGAAATTGAATTATATGAACATACGTAATATTTGGGGTTTGTCATCTCCGCGCGGTGATTTTGATTTTTTGTCGTATATATTTGACGTTTCAGCACAATTCTCCAAACTGCAATTTTTAAAATAGTTCATTTTTAATTAATACAAAATGAACTAGAATGAATTTACAGTAAACATAAAACATCAAAACGACGAAATAACCAATAGAAGAGCACAAATAGTTAAAAATCATTTACCGAAATACGGTGAACGTGATACTGATTTGATTTGCGTCGAATGTGTGGATAACGTGATTTGCGTGCTCAAGTGCCACATATAAAAGACCGAGTTTAGTTTATTCGACATTTATTCAGGAAAAATACTGCTCTTAACATGACTGGGAAGAACTATTGCTTTTAAAAAAACTATTTGAATTAAACCAACTTAACTAGTCAAAATTGAAGTTAGAATTTCATTGACAAATCCGTGACCAACAATAAAAGATCATCGTAGTTCTTTTCCACTATCCGTTTCAGTAAGTGCAGCTCGGTGGGTTGTGATTTCTCGAAAGTGGTGAATTATATACACTGCGCGGAATTTTAAATATTATTTAGTGTTATTTGGCTTAAATTCTTCTGCACTACAAAAGCTCTATAAGCTGTCTCACAAATTGGAAAATAAATGAAGTCTCCAAGGTCTAAAACCAAGATATTATGAAAGCAGACACTGGTTTTGTGAATGAGCTGTTTGTCGAGATAACGGTAAGGAACTTATCCCCGGAATTTTTTTTAATTGATAAAGAAATCCTTACGAGAATTGACGTCGCCAACTTTCACAATCATAATGAGAAAATATCTAACTCAATTGCCGTCGCAACCAAATGATTTTATTCAGATTTTAATTTAGTTGTTTCGTTTCTTTGATAATTTTATAAATTCTCTAAAATAACAACAAAAAAAAAACAACATTAGTTCCAAACCATTATATAATATTTCTATAAAAAAAACGGAAAAACGTAAGAAACTCAGAAAAACAAACAATTTAGTATCAGAACCAGTAATCAGTATAAATCAAAAATATGATTTTTGTGGCTAGTTAGACCCAGACATATTCATTGGTACCTACTTATAAACACGAATATTTTTGGGTATCTATACTCTCAATAAATAATCTTAAACCACAGCCCAGAAGGAAGTAATCAATTGAAATTGACCATTAAATTCATAACTGGACTAATTCCTATATGACCTAAGTTCAAAAATGAGCGACAAAAGTTAAAAAGGACTTTTTACGAGTATAGTTTATCATTCCTTGTAGGACATGTGACAGATGCAGATTTTCATCAGTTTTTGACAATTCTGTATTGTAATTGAACCTACAATTTTCTTTGTATCGTTTTAATTTTAATACAATCTGTTATGTTGAAAAAAGAACATATACAGAATGGAAGATTTTTAACGATCATTGACGCTTTAAATAAGGTATAAGGTTTATGTTTAGCGTTCAGTAGAGAGTAATAACGATAATGTGCAACATATTATTCCGCACTTTTTTTTTTATTTTAAAGGCAGGGGGACAGGAGACCCTACCTCAAGTACGGAGGTCATAGCGGCCCATTGTACTGTCCTGCTAGAAGGCCATTCAGCAGAACCTTCCTGTCCACTTAATGAAGCGCATCAGGTCTTGGTGAGGCAGGGTTTTCATCTTATCCACAGATAGAAGGGCAGACCATAGAGTATCCAGCCTGCATCAGGCGAAGGCCGGACACGTACACAAAAAGTGTTCGGCTGTCTCTGGCTCTCCTTCCAGGCAGTACAGACACTCAGCGCAGTCAACAACTCCCGTCCTTGTTAGATGAGCGTGAAGTGAGCTGTGACCGATGAGGATGCCAACCACAGTTCTACATTTTTTCCTTCCGAGTCCCATGAGAAAATTGGAGATATGGCTATTAGGCCCATCAAGGTTTTGTACACTTGCAAGTACTCAGGTTCGCCCATCTCTGCTGATGCTTTCTATGAACATCCGCTTTGATGAGAGACCCGATACTCGAGATGGAACGCGGGTTCCGGTCCAAGGAACGGAGAATCAGAGCCAGCCCTAGCTAAAAGGTCAGCCCTTTCATTCCCCATGATCCCCATGTGACCAGGAATCCACAGAAGGGACACCTTGTTGTGGATACACAATTTATCCACAGACGACCCCTTGTAACTTAGATGTTATCCGTGGGCCACTCAGAGCCATCAAGTCTGACTGACTATCCGAAAGGCTAGCAATATTCTTCCCCTTGATTTGCATATCAAGGGCTAACTTCACTGTAATTGATATGGCGAGGTCTTCAGCCTGGAAGACAGTGGTGTGTCTACCAAGTGAGTACTGCATTCCAATATCAGGCTCAGGAAAGTAGACACCCGCCGCAGCTCCCTCATTAGTGAGAGAGCCGTCGTCGGTGAAAATTTTTCTTACTTCTGAGCCTGTCTTCACCTTATATCATTTAATAATAAGCGGGATAAACAATTTTTGCAAAATCCGTGTACATGAGATCAGCATATTATTACCCCTTTCACTACTCGTATCCTGTATAGGGGACATGTCTTTAAAAGCTTTTAAAAGCTTCTAAAATCAATTTCAATGCTTTTATCACCGCTGATTACCGACGTCCTGTTCAAGAACACTTAATACCTGATAGCTGAGTGAATCTAGAAATAGATTTTTAATTCAATTTTACACAGAGGAAGCTCCTAAGCAAAAAAAAATTTTTCCTCCATATGCAAAAGAAAAGAGAAATGTGTTTTACTTCCTGTAATACCATTTATTTTATTTACTTGTATTTTACATAGCCATTAAGAAATAAATACGAACAATATCGGCGGGGAATCCGATTCAATCGCATCGAATATTTTGTACCATTTAATACAATTCAATCGATGATTTTCCAAATTTAATAAAAAGTAATTGCTAGTTATTTTTGATTGACGCAGAAGAATATTCCATGCGTTTAATTTTACTAGTAAAAAATGCTCCATGAAAAATTCAATTCGATCAAATCTACATCGAATCGAAATCCCTGGTAGGCCTGAATGTAAAATATCTTTATATTCGAGAACAAACCACGTTCCATACAGTTTTGCAATCTTCTCGACGATTTACGATAAGCTTGTTTCCTTTCTTCATCAATAACAGGTACTCAAATCAAAGCAATGATTAACAATTTCACAGTGAACGTAGTTCGTAAAAATCCCTGAACGATATCTACATACTATTTATATTGTACAAATATAGGTGTACTTAAGAACTTCTGTTACCTCAGTAGCATAATTACCGATGACGCGAAATTTCAATAGTACGATTGTTCAATTTGAATGTAAGCTGTATAGTTGGGACGCAACGACAGTAATCCCAATTCTAAATCCATCTCTTATAAGCTCTCTTGAAAAGCAGATTAACCCATTCACTGCTAGCAAAATTTAGAGCGACTTACCCTGGATGCCAAGATTTTATTTTAAAGAAAAAATGGCATTTCACAAGCTCGTCCTCTAATTTCATCTGGCGATAGTCAATATCACACACATGTAATGATCCTCACTGGGAAAAACATATAAGCCGACGGTATTTAAAATAATTGTAAAGTAATAAAAATATACAGACGTGTAATAAATTGTATAGCTTATTAATCCAGACCTAAATTTTCAGGTAACGCATCACTCCTTTATCTTCCTCATGAAAAATAAACATAAAGCGGTTTTTCAACAATATATTCTCTAGACGAAGCTAAGAAGAAAAGTTCGCCCTTGGTTATCGTCCTCTTTCCGTCTATAAGGAAAAACACGTTTTTCGTTTTGCTATTTTATTGCCATTTTGTCATCCAGGTAAAACTGAATTATAAGCAACTGCACTCATATTATCTAAGAAACTTAATAGCAATTTTCATACATTTGTATTGTTCAAATATTCCGAAGATGATAACTGGAAGATATCCTGCAATCATCACGCTGATGACTTTTCATCTCAATGTTTGTTGATTCCTTGCTTTGTTGTTCTTATTGAGAGCACAAAGGGCCACAAACACATCAAAGTAAGATTTAATTACCTGATTTTAAGGACAATGAGAATTTTTAGTTTAAATACTTATATTAGAGAGATGAGCAAAGTATGTAGCCAGTTAGAAAGGTTTTGTGAAAAAAAAGGCCGTATCTACTCGTATTATAAAAAAAAACATAGTGTTGAGATGAATAAGTCGAGATATTTAGAAAGTAATATTTATTACAAAAATTAAGTGTGGTGCATTAACGTAAGTACATCATATACATTTCAAATTTTTGAATGAAAATCGCGAAAATAAATAACTTATTTTCTCAAGCCAGAATAATGGATCGTGACGAAGAATCACTATGTTTTGAAAGAAGTTTCTGCCAAGGAGGCAGATAGCGATAGCGAAATTTTTTCGGTAGGAAGTGATAAGTATAAAACTGAGTCCACTTCAGAAAATGAAGATGAAATAGGACCTTTCCGAGCAAAACGAGTTCGAAAGATTCAATCAACTTCATCGAGTGAGCAGTTTCATAGTCCTGACGGTGAATCATCCATAAGCGCCGCATATTAAGTCCATGCGAATAAATGGACAACCGATAAAAGGGATCCGTCACAGTTTGAATTTAGAGGAAATCCTGGGTTGATAATTCGAGACGATGTAAAATCGCCAGGGGTTTCTTCGAGCTGCTTTTACAGAATATTTTTTGAATAAAATTCTTCAAGAAACCAACCGTTATGCTGGCAACAAATTGCAAAGTCTCCATTATTGCGATCCTTCCGGCTGCAAGACTGGAAGGATACCAGCGCTAAAGAATTACGGGTATTCTTTGGATTAGTTATGCACATCGGTACAATTAGTTTACATTCCATAGAACATTATTTGAACTTGAGTGAACTTTATAATTTTGACTTTTGGAAGAAGATTATTAATTTAATTTTGAGATTTCTACATTTTAATAATAATGAAGAACAAGGTGATAATCCATTATTCAAGATCACCACCACTTCAAAGAAACTATGGACAGCATAAATAAGCACCTACAAGGCAGAAAATTGTGTGTTGACAAAGCGATAGTTCTTTGGCGAGAAGGTTGACATCAGGATCTATTATGGTTAATAAAGGAAAGATAAGCGTGATGTGCTGACTATATTCAACATGCATAAAGGCGAAATGGTTCATGTGAAGAACACAAATGGAAAAATTTCGACTAAACCAGATATAGTCAGAGATTATACTTTAGGAATGGCAGGTGTTGATCGCTCTGACCAACCATGTTCTACTACTCATTCCTCAGGAAAATCATCCGATGGTACAAGAAAATTGCACTACACTATTTCGAAATCTTCCTGCCGAATGCTCACATGTTCTATAACCAAAGAAATCGAGGGAATAAAAAGATGACGCTGTTTAAATTTAGGGAATCAGTTATTATGCATTTACTTGATGGCGACAACAGCAATGCAGGAGAAAGCAGCAACTATAATACAAATACAACTGATTTTCATTACTTAAAATATCTTGCTCCCACAGAAAAAAAAGCATGCCTACAAAACTATGTCGGATATGTACAAAGCAAAAAATATACAAGGATACTAGATATTTTTGCCCAGTGTGCCCCAACAACTCAGCACTTCGCGTTGATCCTTGCTTTAAAGCTCATCATACACAGCAAGTATTTTTAAATTTTAGTAATACATTCATATAAATATAATTATTATGTTATAAGGTAATCGTCTAAGTTATAATTTTTCTCCTAAAAATTAATAATTAATATGTTTTCTACACTATATAAAATTTTCATTCATCGTTTCTAATAATTCCTAACTCAAATGGCTATTTGTAATCAATCTAAAATTGTAGGACACACTACGAGATATCTCGTAGTTGGCAGTTCTGGTACATACGCTTACTACGAGATATCTCGTACTTGGCAGTGAATGGGTTAAGATCAACATGCTAACTAGCAAATGTACAGAAATGAAAAAAGGATTTTTTTCGCCACAGGCTACAACGCATAAAAGAAACACTTTGGAATGGAAACTTAGAACGAATTCGTCGGACAGTAAAGGACGAAAACGAGGAAGAAGAATTGTCGACGAAAATTAAATGATATTGTTGATTGATTTTAATCCATAACTATGGATAAATTCAGATATGCATCTGATGCGTCAAAATCAAGAAACGAGCGCATCATGGCAAGAGATGATGCTTTTGTTGTAATGCAGCTGTCATTTCGGCGTCTAAGCGCATAAATAACAATATATGAGATTGTAATTAATGCAAAATATTACCTTAATAATTAATTGTGACTTATTATTTTAATGGACAAAAAGAAAATTGGACAGACGACCAAATGAAATTATTATTAAATATTAGATTGAAAATGATGAGTAGTTTAGCAGTGGAAAAAAAAATATGTTATGGGGAAAAGTGTTATAGGAATTGAAGCTTATAAACGACAAATATCCACATCCTAAGACAGAAATTACAAGCAAATATGTAAATTTGATTATAACTTATAAAAGAATCAACAAAATAGATCGTGAGACAATACGGGACGCGACATGTTGGGAATACTTCAACATTTTAGATGATACCTGTGCAATTACAGAATTCTGTCCATTGCTGTCAAAACAGCTTCTGAGATCTTTTTTTTTTTTTTGAGCTGGTATTCGGATATGTGTCTCATCAACACAACCAATTAAATAAGGGAACGGATTTTTCCTACATGCCTGAAATTCCTCCATGAATATTTTCTGATCAAATATTGTTATAGACCACTTTATCTCATTTTTTTAATAAGGTACACATAGCTTTTACTATTTATATAAAAACATTGTAAGCAGTTCCTTTAGCTAGATTAAATCTATCTGAAAGAACCCGAAAACTTGTACAATTAATTAGTTTCCATATAGTGATATATAGATACTTTTTCAAACAGTAAGCTGCTCTTACTTTGGATGATGATTTCCAAGTCTCCTCCTCATATTACTTTATTAATTTGAAATAATTTTTACATTTTGGTATGCTGCTTCGACTTGGTATGATATTATTAGAATTAGTTTCTTTCGATTTAAAAATCTTTTTCTTTCTAAAATTGCATTCACTGAATTGCTGGCACAAGGTTCTACATTTTCCATTGCAGAATTAATTAATATGTTGAAAGCAATTTTATCCATTTTTAATATTTTGTCGTGCTACACTTTCAATGACTAACACAATCAACAATAATAATACAGTGATGCCGTATGATGCGCAAAATTAGCGCCGAAAAGAACCAATAGTAAGGCACACATGATTGCTAAATGAGCATCAACATACTTAATTATGAATTACGAAACATATTTTGTATATGGATATTCTCTTCCACCTCTAATAAAAACGGTTCCGAAAATTCTGTAAAACTTATTAGCCGTAAAAAGATGAAACGTTTACGAAAAAAAGTTGGTGCGGAGTAAAAATATGCCCGCAATTTTTCAATCAATTGAACACCTCCAAACTCCTGTCCAAGGTACTGGGCTTTGGTAAATAAAAATGCGCTATACAGAAAAAAAGCATATGTTTACTGATGATACCTATATCATTTTTCAAAGGTTATGCATTTCTAATGGAACAATTATGTCATTAAATAAATCGCACAACAATGAAAACTGTTTTGAGTAACATTAGAAGTTTTAGTCGTAAACAGTTGAGCATATAAAATCGTGTTGAAATTTGACTTTTTCTCCTCTCCATACAAAATAATAACAACATTATTAGAAAATCTACGTAAAGGCGCTTTTCTTTCAAATGGCTTTTTAATGCGAAATGAGTGAATTGAAATAAATTCGATTCTTTAGTTTCTGGGAATTATTTTACGGGGAGTTGCGATACAAACGTTCAAATTTCTCACGTCTACTTATAAAATGAGGTGACGCAAGTTTTTTTTTTCGATGTACATATACTAAAAATAAGGGCAATAGCTAGTTGCAATGATTTTAAAATTAAATAAAAATTAAAAACAATTAAAAATTATATTTAAAGCTGAAATGTGTGTATGTTTTACAATACATTTCTCCTATGACCCTGTGTAGATGGGTCAGTATACTGCCACTGCTCACGAAAACTTGTACGTAAGAAGATGGTTGGGGGCAGGCTGGAATGAAGCAGCACCCTACCTGCAGATTTCGTGCGGCATACTGACCTGTCTAAACTGGGTCTATGATAAAAGATCATTTCTAAGTGGGCTGCGAAAAATTTTTAAATTACTTTCATATTTCGAAAATTTGAAAAATAATTATTGATGTAAAAGAATTTCCTTACAAAAAAACATAAAATCAAAACCAAAAGTATATCGAACATCGAACATATATTTTCGATTATTTATTATTAGGATTCACACTTAGAAGCAAGGACAATGCACAAAACATCTGCTATATGACTTGTTCTCTACCATGAATTGCTTTTTAATGAAGTATTGAAATAGTCAAAATTACGAAGACATTTTGAAAATAAACATAAAGGTAAGTGCACAACGAGGCGAGGATAAGCAAGGCAAGGCGAGACGAGGTTATATCAAGAGTTTAAGAAATAAAATGAATGCACGTTGTACAATGAGAGTATTCATAACAACGCTGTGGCGAGACACCTCACTCGCTCAAATGACTCGAGTCGCCCCAAAACACTTTTTTTTTACAAAATTAAAATTTATTTCGTGTGTATTTCTTGATTTGCATGATATCAATTGGCATGGCATTTTCGGGGAAATAATCTAACCTTCAATTCGTTTAGGTGGTATATATACAGGGTGTCACACCTAACGTGTACCCTGGCAATTTTTCTCGAAAATGGGAGGAGATATCAAAAAAGTCCTAATAATAAAAGTTATATAAAACTGGTCAAATTATCCATTAGCATAGCAAAAGTCCTTATGGAAAGGGCTTGGAAAAGGATATAATAAAAAATTTCCTTTTCTTCTCTATTAAGGATACTTTTAGAATACATTTTCAAATTACGGAAATAACATTAAAACGAATATTCCAGTTTAACTTTTTATTATCGATATTTTGTCCTATAAACATGCAAACATTTCACACAAGGCACATGAAAAAAGGATATTTTCAATTATGTATTTTTCATCCTTTCTGAGGATTCACTTTGGCAATATTGAATAATTGTAAATCAAATTAGAAAGAAAGTGGTACATTAGACCTACTGACAAGTTTTGTTCGTAATAAGGACGTGAATCATTTACAAGTAATGTGTTCTCCTAATTTCTTAGATAAATGTCGCCTTTCAGCTTTTCGTCCCCATTCCATTTCCTGTAGG
This sequence comes from Dioctria rufipes, assembly GCA_963924295.1. NCBI lineage: Eukaryota > Metazoa > Arthropoda > Insecta > Diptera > Asilidae > Dioctria > Dioctria rufipes. Next base: position 362,689,532 of record OZ002740.1, read on the forward strand.
AAATCCATGGAGAGACAAAAAGGAAAAAATGTTCTGTAATGAAATAATTAATTTAAAGACAATTTTAAATTAACAATTAATTCTTACGCTAATAAATATTCAAAATGGCTGCCACCTTGTTAAATACAGAATGAGAGTCTCCATTTGAAGTTTTCTGCAGGAATTTTTCGGCAAACTCGTTAAATATAGTTTGTAAATTTATTTCCAATTATTCAATGTGGCCACAATGTATTCTCAATAAGGACAAAAAAGACATAATTGAAAATATACTTTTTAGTGTTAAATATTAACCATATCAAAAGATAGCCCGGCTAATGATGGGTAGCTTTTGTAATTGGGACTTTGAAGATATTTGCTTTTTCATGTAAAAATGGCAAGGGAACACGGATACATGGAGTACAATTAAAAATCGTTTATATCGATAATAAAAGGTTATATGGGAATTTTTAGTATACTTAACACTTGCGTCTTATGTAATTTTATTTCCGGAATTCATAAATTTGGTCGCAACGTAATACATAATGACGACAAAAAAGGAAATTTTTGAATATATGCTTTTCAAAGTCCTTTCTTTAAGAGTTTTTTCTACGCTAAAAATTAACTTGACTAAAGCTACGTAACTATTTTTATTAGGTTTTCTTCGATAAATCTTCACATTCTCGAGAAAAATGACAATGGAACGCATTAACCCTAGTAGTGGAAGGTAGGTTATAATGACATGAAAGCAATTACTTTTAAACTGCTAAATGTGTTCTTAAAGTGTCCTTAAATATAAACGGTTAAGATCTGAAAGGTAAATTTTAGCGAGTCTCCAATATCGGGCCATTATTTAGTAGCTAAAATATGACAACGGAGACTCAGAAAAAAGATATAGTAAAAAGAAGTAGAAGAAGAAGCATTTTGCAATTTGTTTTTCGAAAATTCAACGCGCGGTCATAATATATCTAAAAACAGGTAGTTAAAATTATTTGGAAATATTAAAAATATTAAAATAATATGCATAATGTATACAATAAAAACAAAAACAATGAAACATTCGGCCACGGAAAGAAATCTAATTTATCCGTACTTACATGAAAGACGTACAAAAGTACGTTAACTACAAAAGTCCAGTCTATAAATTTATCAAATCACAGAACTCAGACAATAAATATTTTTAGTGCGCTATAGAACCGCTCAGACGGATAACTTCAAACTAAATTTTTTGGCGACTTACTGGTGGTGCCATCTCTAATCGAAACCCGCAAACCAAATTTAGCGTATTGACCTTAGTACTATTTTTGCTAAAATTCAGGATAAATTTAGCTTAGCGCGGACCTTAGTACTGGGCTTTATGTGGAGCACCTCGTATAATCAGTGAAGAACTGAATGTTGAAATTTTAATTGGGTTAACTCGAACCTGTATACTAAGAATATTTAAATACAATACAATACACTAGAGAAGTATATCGAGACTTTTATGATTTTTTAAAGCATACAACGGTAGATTTTCAAAAATATTTTTATGAAAATTTACAGACAACTGAAGTTGGTGGAAAGCTACCAATCAATTTTTTACATTCAATTGCCTTTCCTGTTTTTAAGAAAAAAGAAAAACAGTTCAAGAACTGCTAGCAAATTTTTAACTGAAATTATAAGTAACAGCCTTATCCTGTGGGAACAAATTTTTGATATACAGAAAGAAATATCCGGGCGGGATTCAGATCAGTGTAGTCAATAATAGACAACATATTCAATCTTTGAAACTTTAGACAGGAAAAACCCAGAAAAGTATACGCTTTATTCGTAGATTTTGGAGTAAAATTTGACGCGATTGATAGAGGAGAGTTTTTCTACCAAACTTTTAAAATTTTCAAGTATCTACAAAAATGATTAGCTTTCTACAGGAAAAAGTACAAGCTCCAAGAGCAAGCTCCAAAAACTATATATACACAATTGAAGGAAATACCTTGGAATAAAATTAACACCGTGGTTGTTGGATGGAACGGCTTAATGCATTTAATGCACTTTTAACATCACTTGGATTTAGTTTATTGTAAATACACATATTATGCTAAATTTAAATTATTCGCGGTGATCAGTTATATAGCGCAAATGTTGACCTTTAGCGAGTACGAGAAAGTTGAGGGAGGTACAGGATTTTTTTTTCTTGCAACAACTTTTTATATTGCCTACAAGAACAACACTTAATTATGAACTAATTGTATAAACAGTCCTTGTAAATAATTACTAATTTACCCTTAAATGTTATTGCGGAGAAACCACTACATAAAATGATGAAATACCAGCCAGAAGACCAGATTTTAAAGAAAATTTTAAAATTCGAGCAAAGTTAGTTATGGAAAAATACACTGACGACAAACTCTAGGCCATGGCCTCTCTATGATAGATTGAACAACAAATCGAATGAATTAAAGTATTTTCCAATAGAGACGAGTCGACATTGACAGGCTGTGGCGGACATGTTGTTTTGGCAGCGTCAGTCAAATCAATTGTTTATTATTCAGTCATTGTTGCCAAATTACCATGTCAAGTTACACGATTGAGTAGAACGTCCAAATGATAAAACTTTATTATCAAAATGAGTGTTCCTTAGTGCAAACGTTGCACGTGTTGCACCCATTTTACGGCAGACGCGGTGACCCTTCAAAGTCGACTATACAACTTTTGGTGACCAAAGTCCAGACAACCGGTTCGGTAAACCATCAGCCAACATCCGTACGTCAAAGAAACACCAGATCGACAGAGAACATCGCCGCTGTTCGTAAAAGTGTGCAGGAGAGCCCGAGGCAGTCAATTCCTTGCCATGCACAAAAACTAGGCTTTTCGCAGACTTCAATTTGGCGAATTTTACATCAGAGCTTGTGCCTGCACTCGTATAAGATCCAACTGACCCAGGAGCTCAAAGTTAATAAACATAGACAACGCCGTTTGTTCGCTGACTGAGAGTTTAGAAGAGAACCCCAATTTTGGCCGAAAAATCATCTTTAGCGACAAAGCGCATTTTTGGAAGAATGGCTATGTTAACAAGCAAAATTGTCGTGGTGGCGATTTTTGGCCGGCGGCGTTATTGATCCGTACTTTTTCGAAAATGATGTTGGGGTGGCCATCAACGTCAACGGTGAGCACTACAGATCAATGATAACCAATTTCTTTTGGGCCATATTTTACAATATGGCCGTGGACGTGAAACTACGATGCAGCTGAAAAGCCTGACTTCTGAGGATTTCCAGGGATGCTTTTAACAATGGAAAAGGAGATGAGACAAGTGCATTGCTACAAATGGGGAGTATTTTGAGGGAAATAAGATTGATGTATCCTAAATTTTGAAAAATAAAGATTTTATGATCTCAGTTCACGTATTTATTGGACAGACCTCGTATATCTCCTGATTCTTCAAAACATGTGACTCAGTTATGGAAAAATGTTATACGAGACCATGAAATGGACTATATTCCTTAAACTATATTTAGACCGGAACTTAAAGATGTTGACTTAATAGAAGTGAATGAATTTTTGGATATACTTTTATATACTTTTATATGTGATCAATTACATATTTTTTCAACAGAATGGAAGTGCTCGTGAGATCACCAGATGCGTAATGTCACGAAATAGATTTTTGGTATTTTTTTTTTAGCTAAATTTGTGTAAAAATTCACAAAAGTTGTATAGGAATGTTACCGCCGTTCCGTAGCAGATGCCGATTCATCGTATATATGCCCAGGAAACCTGCTATGGCTATATGGCTTGAAAATAATGTAGTTTTGTGATTCAAAGACTAATTACCTCCTAAGTGACAATTTGCTACATATTTATTGGGTAAAGAATCAAATGATTATGTTATATGCAAGTGATGCTGACAAAAAACTACACTCAGAAAAATAAAATAACCAAATTGTCTATATTCGCTTGTCATTTAACAAACTCTCCATTTTGCTAAACTTAACTACAAATAGTACAAAAAATGTTAAAATTAGTTAGTAAATATTAGCTTTTAAGAATATTCGAAAAAATAGTTAAGTTTTATAAAACAACTATTATAAATAGCAGATTCTGATGGATAGATTATGTTTCCTAAGTGACTAACAAATTGTTAAATTCAACAATTTCATAGGCTTTCTGGAAACAATAGTAAATTGTTTCCCTTTTGGTTATTTTGTATTAGTCATTTACGTGGAAATCTACAATATAATAGTCAAACGCAATGAAATACGAAAAATTAAAAATGGACCGGTAGTTTTGTTAACGTGGTCACATCTAAATATTGGCTTGAATTGCAAAGTATTTAAGATATTGTCCAAAACCTTAAAAATGCATTACATGGATAATTTTCAATGATGCACATGCATGTGAATACTCAATTACTATATGTATATGTATACGAACATGTATACATATAAATAAAAACATATAATGAATTAATTTTTGAGTTTTACCATAGTGAATAATTATTAACTATTTATTTATTAAATTCGACAAATGAATAGCTGAGTGTTAAACCATCAAACAGTTACGTAAAAAATATCCAACCATTAAATTGTTATTCTCAACTAAAATATTATTAAAAGTAAATATTTTATTTATCGAATCCGTCAACAGGTCAATTAACTATTTCTCTAGTTAAAAAGTAACTAAGGAACATAAAAATAATTGCAAAATAGTTGATTTTCACTATTTATTTTTCTGAGTGTAATAACACCAATTTAATCCGTTCTGCGAATTATTCATTTAATTATATATGTAGGTACGAGTAGCAGGCGAAAAATTACAGATGATAATTGGTTTAGCTTTATCGAGAGCTAATTGAGATAATAGACAACATTGTACGAATTCAGAAAAATAAGGCGATACTATAGACGACCATATTAGTATCTACCATTAGAAAGCTGTGTATTAACAATGAGAATGGAAGACAAAGATAAGAAGTGCTGCAGGATAAAATGCTGACATATGATTATATTCTTTCTACTCCTAGATATACTATCTTACTACCAATGCCTACTTTATTTTTCATTAAGCAGCTGCCGAATTTATACTTAATAGAAAGGGGACAATTCGTAAGAGAATTTGACATTTGAATTGGTTACGCCCCAGATTTACAAAGACGATCAATCAACAAAAGACTTTCGAGAGAAGTAAGGCTGATAATAACTCAAATTTAAGGCCCTAATGCTAGTTCCTGTCTACCATCACTACCATCAGTTACTTTTCAAAAGCGGAAAACATTTACTGTCTGTTCTCCAAAACTTGCCTGCTCTTTACATGTAATTCATATGAAATAGCTACTTCCTGCCAATGTTCTTTTATACAAAATTTACTCAGAAAATTTGTGATCAATTAAGAATTGTTATAGTTTTTTCGTATTTGTTACTTCATGTTACTTTGTCCAATTTATTTTATTTCATGTTAATTTTATTTTAGTTTTTCCTAATTTTATAAGAAGTTTTGTTGATTTTGTTTTTTAGTTAGCTATTTGTTCAATTAAGAAGTTACTATATAAAAATATATGACTAAATAGATGCTATTAATTATAATTAATAATATTAGTAATACTAAGCTTAATTTATTGCCCCCAGCTAATTATCAGATGATTTGATATTTTTCACCTGCAGTATTTTATGACTCTCAGAAATTAGACGTCAATTTGACGGTATGCCAGCAAAGCTGCGTTATAACTTTGACACGTATGTATTTGAATATTAACCTTTTATTACTACATGTGATCGAAAACGACCCCAAAACTAATTCATTTATGTTTTCTCTAGGAAATATTGAATATTTTCTTAGCCCATTGTTTTAAAAGCGTACTAAGGATGACTGAAATTCATTCAACGCTAATATAACAAATAATCCGTGCATTTTTCTGAAAAATATAAAGGGACTGGAGTCGTTTACGACCCCAGGGTAGGAATAGGGTAAGTGGAAAATTCTAGAAATTTTTTCAGGGAAAATTAATAAAACCCAATACGTAATGTGGACAAATTTGTAGTATCTAGTAGTGTCTACTACATATACCAAAGGTGGTGTAAACAATTTTTAACAATTGTGTCAGAAATATAGTGTGCCAAGAAAGACACGCCAATGGTCAATGTGTGTATTTTATGGACTCTTAAATGCTGTAGGAATAAACGCGTTAAAATATTTACGTCTTTCAAAAATAAGTAACAAAGAATCTGGTGTATATAAGATGCGCTTTTTTAAAAAATGTAGCGTTAAGTCTTCTTAGAGGAACGTTTTGAACGCCACTAGCGGAAAGAGAGCAAGGTGAGCTTCATGTCCACGATCAAAAGATAGAAAAATTAACTGGCATTGCAACGATACATCTGCTCAATATATTATAAAAATTGTGTTTTAACAGTCTTTTTTAATAAAATAAAATGCATAATTAGATGGCATATGTATTATTCCTAAATTATTAAAACTTTCATATCTAAAAAAACTTTCGAATTTCCTAGTAAAATCGACTAATTTCAGAGTGGGATCTTTTTCGACCCTCAGTGTAGGAAAATCAGGGTTGAAACTATGGGTTGTAATAAAAGGTTAAAATAATTTGTAGAATAAAATTATTTCAGTATTATAATAAATATTTATATATATAACTATTTTAATAGTTGTTATCACACTACTACTATTAAAACAATCATATGAAGACCAATTTAATGAGTTCGAAAAGAAGACAGCGTCTATTAGAAAGCATTAAATTAAGTTCCATATCAAAACCATAAGAAAACTTCACCATTTTTATACTGATCCTAAACCTCATAGGTACTATATATGATGTTATTGACTGTTATGAGAAGATGATAAATGGATATATCTTGAATACTCTGATAAAAATCTAATTGACAATAATATATCACTAAAAGAAATTTACATTTGCTATAACTATTCAATTAAAGAATCGAATTTTAAATTGGAATGAAATCGAATCAGGACTGCCAGTGTCACCAAATCTGTCTGCTAATTCGAATACAGTTAACCCTCCTGCGGTACGGTTTTGCTAGGATATGATTAGATAAATTGCGGAAATCCTCGTATAATACAGCAACTTACAACACAGTTTCTCTCTAACGCGAAAGGAAAGTTGTGAAAATTTGATAAATTCAAAAAGGATTTTGCAATTCTTAAGCAAAAATTCAATAAATAGCTCCTTCGACTGATCAAGAGGCTTCCAGAACAAAAACAAAAAAACAAGTTCCATAAATTATAGAAGAGCATGTTTTTAATGGGAATGAATCGGGACTTTGTTAAAAAAAAAAATATATTCCCAATAGAACCTGTTTATATTAAAAAAGAAAAAAGAAAAACAGCATACTGATTTAAGGTGTCTAAAGATCGTCTAACGATTCCTTTGTGCAGTAATGTGTTAGAGGACTTTATGAGGAAACCCACGCCAGTTTCAAGATCTTTAAATCCCTGTGCACTTAAACAAGAAAATTTAAAAGCTTGGGTAACCAGATATTTATTTAGGGAATGTTTTTTAAATTGCTTTGTGCTTGTTAGGTTGACAATAATTTAAAGCAGAAAAATTTAGATCTCAAAGCGCTATCATTAACAGATAATCAGCCCAGGTCACCTGCCAGATTAATGGCTTACCATTAACGTCCAAGTAGTGTTTCGACCGCATAATACGACTTGGTTGCTCCAGTCATTGAAGCAAGTAAAGTATTATTTAAAACTTTTAAAAAAACATACTATATGAGAAGATCATTACAATGGATTTTAGATGATTTCAAATGGTTTGATTTAATAACAGCTTGGAAGCACTTTTCAATTATTAAGGACTATATCGAAATCATATCCATATCGCTGAGATAAATGAAGCATGTTGGAAAAACTCTGCCCAGCATCAGAGTTGATAGAAAATATGATTGAGTAGACAGAAAAGAAAGTTGGGGGTATATTAAAATTTTCTAGATCAATTTTGGTATGACTACTGTTGAGAATGTTTTATTAGAAGAAGTTGGTGAAACGGATTTGGTTGAAATGGAATCCAAAATTGTCAATCAAATGTATTCTGAGGACAAAATTATACTGATGAAGATTATCAAGTAAATAATTTAACACAAACAAATAAATTATAGAATGGTCTAAGTTTAGTTGAACATCTAGAATCATTTTTTGAATGCAGACGACCCTTCTGGTGAAGGAATCTGATAATTAATAACGCGGCTGCAAAATTGCCTTATCTCTATATCATGAAATATACAATTAGCTTTTAAGAATCAACAAATAAATTTAATTTGTTAAAGGTGGCAGAATAGAAAGGAAGACCAAAAAATGGTTTAGAAAGTGAAGATGATAACGTTTAACTGAAAAAAATAAAAATCATTCTTCCTGTTCCCTGTAATTGCATTTTTGATAGAAAATTATATAAAGGCGCAGTCTGTTAGATTCCAAATATAATATCCTTTTTGGGAGAAAACCCTCCATCATTACATTCAAAAATATGGTTGAATATATGCTGTGCCGGAGGAGAGTCCCGTTATTCTTGTGTAAAGGGCAAACAGTGCTGATGAGGTCTATGCGTTCAATATTTTTCCCCCGGAATTGAAACAACTCGCCATATTTGGCGGCTCGTATTCTGGCTAAAATAAGAATTTTAAGTTCATAACGTTGTTTTGCATTATTTACTCATAGAAGAGCGACATTTGGACACCATCAAAGTCGCGTTTCCTATTTGTGGCCATTCTTACTTATGGAATGCAACCGTAATATGCGCTTTGTGAATCAAAGTTTGAGACTTCCGAAGGAAAATTGGAGAGAAGTTATCAGAAACGCAAGTATACCGAAAACCTTGTCCGTTTTCATATAATTGATTACGGAATGAATTTCAATTTCCAAAACTGGACACAGTAACGTCCACTTATGCACTACAAAATGTCCGTTTCTCATTAGAACAATCAAAATACTTAAAATATCTGGTCAAAACAAACGCTTGTGAAAATACTTTGAAACTCATCAGTGGCAGTGCAACTCTAGAATTTTTACAATGGGAAGCTCCATATAAAAGCTGCCAAATACAGAGATCATCTTTATCTCGCTCAATTTTTTGAAAAATCTGATGAAAATGTTCGACAAAAGTTTGAACTCTGACAACGATAACGAAAACGATAACTACATTGATGATATGCCAATTTACAGTGAAAATTTCGGAGGAATAAAAAAGATAGTTCGCTTTTTCTTGGACATTTATATTTTTATAAAAAAAAAACTTCATCCAATTTTTGAGAACTATTTTTTACCTCGCTATTGTATAAATACATACTTTTGGAGTATTTTACATTTATTGTATTACTATTTGTATTTCTATTCATTAATTGAATTTCGTGCGATGACGGGGGTTTTCCAATGTTCCCTTCATTTATTAATATTTGTAATAAACATGGAATTAAAGAAATTTGTTTTTTGTTCTTTAACAAATTCTCGGAACGTAACTCTCTCATTTTGTACTATATACTAGTCTCATATAACAGAGCAATTTCTAGGAACCTACCTATCGAGGTAACAGTTATAGGTAAGCGTACACAGTATTTGAATTAGAAAATCATCATTATTACAGAAAGATTGTTATTCAAGGTTGAGTCAATTGACAATCATTGCTATCAATGTATCCCTCATGTCAGCTATTATACTTGGACTTTTAACTTTAGGTAGGTTTCTAAGCCAATAATTCTTCTATAATATATAAATAATTGATGATAATTTTTATAAGAATACTTCGTCCTCAGTGGCCACCAATTAAATTCTAGCCTATAAATCAAGAACTAGGAGTCAAACTGTTTGACAATGACTTGTAATTACCACATAAAAAGGGATTTAAAAAAAAAAAAAAAATTGTTTTTTTTTGTAATTCATTTGACCAACTCGTTGAAACTTAATTTTTTACCAATTATCAAATATTAATTAATGTAAATTAATAAAGTAATAACATTAGTAACTGTACATTAATTAATTATATTCATAAACATTAGCACCAACCACACCAAAAAACATCGAATCAAACATTTTAACATTGTTTCAATTATGATAACACTTAATTCACTTTTTTATTATTATTTTTACCAAGTGCATTTCTGGTAATTTTATGCATAAAACACTGAACACAAATCAAATCACTTTTAACATTTAGTAAAACAAAAGCCATAAAACATTTTTTGTACAATAAACACAGCAAAACAATTAAAAAAAATACACTTCAAAAACATCAAACATCAAAGTTTTGTTCAAGCACAACATCAAATAACATTTAGTGGAGTGTACGACAGCGTTTTCAGATATAGTTTTAATACAAAAACGCTGTCATCAATATTATACGTATTAAACTAATTTTTACAATTACAAAAAAAAAAAAACGAAAAAGAAACAACGAACAAACCAACACCAAAAACAACAGTTAACATCAAAAGAAATTTCGAAAAATCATGTGCTCAAGGACATCGAGAGTTTTGGTTTTTTTCAAAACATGAAAGCGTTCGATAGCTCCTTCAAATAATAGACAGGCGTGTGTCTTTCCTATTCAGAGGAAGTAACAACACTAAAAGCCGCCCGACTCGACTCGTGGTGGCATCCAGGAAGGACGAAAAATAAATTTTTGTATGCACACGATTTAGGCGCTACTCGAATTATTTTCCACCTCTAAACTGACAAGGATGGAACTATATAGCCCCCCATATAGCGTAGCGCTTTCGAGGAGAGACGCTCCAGCAGGCTCACGTTTTCGAAATTGCCCCCTGTGCATCCTGCCTGGTATATATTCCTTCTGCTGCTTTTGCTGCTGCTGCTGCTGGTGTGCTTGTGCTGTCAAGTCATATGGTGGCATACTGGAGGCACATGGAATCTGGCCAATTGCAACGAAAAGGATAACAGGATACACACGCTTTGTTTTCATTCTGGTTAAGTGAAATAAAGCGATAAAAACTCCCGTGACATGTGCATTTTCATTGAGCTTTCGCCTGTCGCATGGTGTAGTAGTGTTGTTGTTTTTGTTGTTGTGTTGTAGTTGTTATTATTGTTGTTGTTTTTGGTATTGTTGCTGCTGCTTTTGCTGCTGCACAGATGAAAATAAGCTAAGGAAGCTCAAGGAAGTTAGAGAAAAAGGCGAACAACAACAAAAAAAAACAACAAATCTTTCACCATAGCATGTGCTCGGCGGCTCCTGTTTGGTTTTTTGTTGTTGTTTTTCCTTTTTATTCCTTTTTCTTTTCTTTTTTTGTTATTTGCATGTGGGTCGGAATTTGAATGTGCGCATATGTCGAAAATTGCATGTGCCTCGTGAAAGGACCTTCCCAGTGGTATTCTCGTGTTTCTATGAGCCATGTGCTCGAAGATTCACTCGCTGTCATACTGTCATGCCTATACTACGTATCACCATGCCACCACCACCCCCTTCTCTGTTGCTTTATTGTTTTGCTCCTGTGTCCACGTTATCTCTCAACAGTGGGTGTCTCCAGAAGTCACAGAGTGGTATTCAGTCATTGAAATCATGCCTGAAATTGTTTTAAACAATATTTACCTAAGGACGTAATTAAATGAGTTTTTTTTTCTCCTGTCCGTGCATATATTTGTCGCGGCTGTTGTTGTTGTTGCCGTTCTTGTATTATTAAATAATATGGAGAGAGGAGAAAATTGTAGGTTATTTATTGCTCTCATTACTTTATTGCATGCATATAATGACACTATATATGCCAGAGGATCGAAGACCGAGTGAGGAAAACTTGTGGATTGCCTGTTGGAAGGGCCCCAATTTTCCGAATAAGTTTTGGTTAAAAATCATCAGCCAACTTGCATTCACATATGTATTTACGAGTATACCGACCATACTTACATATGTATATATATTTTTTGGAGACACACTGACTTAGCCGTTATATGACCCGTACCCATATATTTATTGGGGTAGCAAATGAGGCAGCTCTAAATAAATAGTCCTTACGTCACAACATATACTATTTAGTGGCTCAGGGCTAGCACATTTTATTAGGAAGTGAAATGCAAGTAAAAATTAACAGTCTTAGGTGTAATTGATTTTTCCTTCATACATATATAATAGGTGTATGCATGTTTGTATGCATGAAAATGTATAATTGTTTTTCGTGGGCAGACTATTTATCAGGAAACAAGTCTCCTATTGTTGATTTTTATATCGTGTTGTTACTTTTATATTACCAATTCTCGAACATTTGTTTACACAATTTTTTTTTTATTAAAAGTAGGCTAAAGATGTCAATCTATGTATGTTACACACAGATATAAATATATGTGTACTTTACAAAACATGACAAACAAAGTACATATAATTTCTTCAAATTATACCAATTTACCATTAGATCAGTTGCCTTATATGTATTACTGTGGCCTAATTTTGTATAATAATTTCTGAAATAAAATATTAATTCACAAGACAACCAAAAACAAAAACGTTTCTAATTGAAATCAAAAATAAATAAAAGAATACAAAAAGGCAACAACGGGTATTAGTTATTAATTTTAATTGCAGGAAGTGGCTAATTACTGAGTTTACAAAAAGTTCCCATAAAAATAATGACAAAAGTAAAAAAGTAACCCTAAGTAAGATCTATCATTTTACTTTTTGAAACATGAAACTGGTAGTTAAAGAAACGAGACATTAATGAAATCGGCTTGTGTATACCATAGTTAGTACTATGCTGAGGAATCAGGAAGATGTCTTGATTCGTCAAGGAGTGTATAGTACAGGCACAGATATATTGAAAGTAATTAGGAGCTAAGGGTAATCTATCACCCCTAATATATATACAGGGAAATATGAAAACAACTCTACAAGTTTTTCGCCTACCCGCGGCAGAACAAATGTAATTTTTTGTATCGCTAGCGTAGAAAACTATTCTTAAATTTGTCAGAATCTGAGACACATCATTAATGTAAATTATAAAAAGGTGTGGTCTAAGGTGGTTGCCTTAAGGAACACCAGAAATATTATTTATTTCGTCAGAAAGGGCTGCAGAGAATATAACTCGCTGGTTACGATCTGATAATTAAGAACGAAGCCAATTACCAAAAAGTAAAAAATCTAGAATTGGTCTAATCACCCATCTGTGAAAGTTTGATTTTTGAAGTGGCATTTCGCATACATTTCTAGAACGGTTCGTCAGACAGTAAAAATAATTATAATAAATTTCGTAGGATTTCATATTCTGAAGAACTCTTAATTACAATCAAAACGTCTAGGACAAATCGTTTTTGCAGTACACGTAAAGAATACCAGGCAGGTGTTGCCCGGTTTAGCCTATTTCCAGCTTCTTTTTTTTTACTATTTTTATGAAAAACGTTTTGTACAAAATATCAGCTCTCTACGCAGTGCCAAAATATATATTAAAATACGAAATTTTTGTATATACCAACCGTACGAAGGAGTTGCCCAATTCGACCCATTTTCGAAATTATATTTACTTTGTTTTTTGTAAAGACAGTATACAAAGTTTCAGCTCTCTAAGTGCAAGCGTTTTCGAGTCGTTGTGAGAACAATCAGACCGAGATACCGACGGACAGACTGACGGACTGACAGACGGGCCGACGGACAGACGGACGGGCGGAAGGACACACGGACAGATGGATGGACAGGCGGACGGCGAACAGGCAGACAAAATCACTTTTAATATTATGCGTGAGCATTCAACGCATTTTACTCTACCAGCATTATTTCTGTATGTCACAAACGGTATGACCTATGATTTCATCTAGGGTATAAAGTCAGTATGGAAAACCAAGAAGATCTAACTTATGAAAAAATATTATTTTGATTGATTCTGTCGAAAACTTGATTGAAATCCATAAAAATACAATCAACTTTCCGCCTTCAATAGTATGAATACAGAATTTGGTAAACATTAACAAATTAGTTGCAAGTACACCTGTTGCCCTTCTTGTGCAAAGGATTACTCAAAGAAAAGTTTCACTGTTACGGAAAAACACCACAGATTAAAGCTAAATAAAGCAAAACAGAAACAATGGGCGTATCCTACCACAATATTTTATGATCATAGAAGAAACATCAACAGGACCGCTTCAGAAACTATCAGCCATACTTGAAATATACATAGAGACAGACGCTTCGTCAAATGGCAAAAATCGTTAAAGTTAAATAATCACAGTGGTTATCACAGAGAGTAGTTTTAGAGAAGTCACCAAAAAGATTGGTACTCTCCAAGGGATCAACACGGTCCATGTTTCCTAATACTTAACGATGAAGAATGAAGTATCATAGTTGCACTTACAGCTAGTCAAACACGAAATGTACTGAGTGCACAAGTTTTATGGTTAAAATTTTTAAGAGTCATTGATCCTCGATTTACAAATCAAAGCAGGATTCGAACTAGCAAGAGATGCACAGTGAGCCAAATAGAGAAAGAATATATCATAAAATCAGCTTACAGCTTTATAAATAACACTAGTCCAGTCAAAGGAGCGAAGTCATTCATTTATTTTATTCAAATAAGATTTTTTGATGTTATAACAATAGTTACTAGTAGCATTAGATGATGAAGTTATAGTATTAAAAAATATATATATATGTACTGCTGGATCATGACATGTTTCAGGAACCATAGGAGTCAAGCACCGCTTAACGAGAAGCCTATACAACACAGACCAGCACAGTTCTCGGAAAACTACAACTTCCGATCGACAGCTTATAAATATTTCGAAAATTAAGAAAAATCAAGCTGTACATTTATTGCGTCTGGCAATTCTGTAAGCAAGTCCAACCGAACCATTATCAGTAGCTGATACCATGAAGAAAAAAATGTTGCCGGCAAAGTGTCTAATTTGATTTAATGGATAATAAATTCGGTTAAATTTTTACTAATACCCTAGGCAGATTTGAACTGCTGAGTCCCATTAGAGTAAGCAGACTTATTCTGTAATGCCTTTCCTCATATGACAGACCACAAACTTAAGTTCCATTTGGTCTGTCAAAAGAATATATGAATTTAAAAAATTGTATACCTTTAATAAAATTCCATTCACTCCACTCGATTTTTCTTTCATTTTTATAGAAATATTTAAAGACATTAATTTTTTTACGTGAGACGTGCCAGCTTAAAAATTCCGTTTTGCTTTTCAAATGCAATATCGAGTGCAAACATTTTAACGAACTACTGTACACAAATAAATAAATAATAATATAAATAAATAAATAAATAAATAAATAAATAATAGATAAATGAATAAAAAAAGAACAAAACGCACAATTATAATTTCATTAAATTTGGTAAACAGCTGCTATAACAATAAACATAAATTTGAGAAACAATTATCCGTAAAAATTAGAGCTTCCGGTTTGAGACGATTTTGTTTCATTTAAACGTTTTCGAATTTGTCAAAAAACTGATTGAACGTTAAAAAAAGAAAAAAGACTTTAACCAAGTAAACGTTATGCAAAACATTTCGTAATTTCGTAACAAAACCAATTTAATAGGAAGCTCTAGTAAAAATCTTCTTTGCTTTTGTGGGATTCAGGAGACTTTGGACCCAAATCTCGTCAGTTTGAATCAGTTCAAAAATGTCTTTTTAATTTCTTTTTAGGAAGTTTGCATCAGAATTGGTCTGATCTTTTCTGATGATACCGATACTTCCTTATGTATTAATATACCTTTTTTCAATATATCCCATCACGTATATGGAAATTCCTTCAGATATACCAAAACTACAGCTAATAGTAATGACCACTACCTTTCTTAAATTATAATTAATGTACTAAAAATAGTTTATATAATAAAATCAATTAATTTACTAAATTCTTTATAATAAAATCCTAAAGAAATTATCTACACACTACCAAACCTCGAAAATATTCTAAGCGAAAATTAACCCTTTGATATTCATATATTCTACACACATACATACATAGCTCTTGCAAAAAAAAAATAAAAAAAAAATAAAAAAAAGTTCTGTGTACATAAATTTTCAATACAACCAATTTTCTCGCATAAAATCTCACTTAATTTTCGTAGCGCGACCCTAATCACTTCAACAACTAACTCAACCACAAAACAAATTCCACTTAACAGTCATGAAGTTCCCTTTTAAATATACTCGGTCCTAGCCTAACCACATGTTGACCATTGGGATATCATAATCCACCCAGGCTCTGAGTGAATCTAATGAAATAGTTACAAAACTAATTACGCGGCCCCGAATTAAACAATTCTCCACCAATTGTTCACCGGAATTTCTAGATCGAGCCTCCTCAAAACGGTTTCAACCAAATTTTGTTGAATTTATCGCATGAGAATGAAAATGTTCAGGGCGCACAAGGTGGAATTGGAGAGACTATGGAGGGAACAATTATTATTGCTGCTGCACTATTCCTGATAATATTGGCGATATATGTATGTACCATGGATGGAGATGGGTTCGAACCAATAAAGGGTGAGTTTTTGGGACGCAACGTTTTGTTTGCCTCTATCGTAAATTCAAACGCAATTATTTGCTGATAAATTAGCTTTTTACAAACACACAAACAAACAAATAAAAACATGTCACGATTTAAGCCTGCGTATATTATATGTATACAGGTAGTGTGGCGGCGAGTATGCAAATAATTCAATAATTCACAGTCCAGAAAGTTTTCAAAGTTTATACCAATGGGGCGTGCTAGTGTTATTCTGGATTTGTAATAGCATCGTACAGACAGAGGGGTGAACTTCCAGTTTGTCAAGGAAATTCAGCAAAAATAAATTGCATCGTTGCGTTGCACCTGGAACACGCATATACTCACCCGCACAAAACCTTATCATACTCTCATCTATGTATGTAGATATAAATCCATATGCATACCCCCAATCCGAAATTGTCCGCTTATTTTAGTATCCCAAAGTTTTGGGACAAATTAAGTTTAAATCTTCTCGAGAAAGACTGATTCAGGCAATTACCTGTGTTGGCTTCTATCTTTATACGCCTTTTGCTCATATCAAAGTTTCTAAGGAGCTTTTGTGGTGGCTCTTCTCGTAATTGTCACACTCACTGTTACCATGTAGAGTAGAAGAATGAACTCTGTCTAGAATAGAATGTGATTTCCAGAAGCTTTCAGGTGTATGGGAAGGAAGTCACGCGTTAAATTTGTTTTACCAAGCTCACATTTTTCATTATGCTTTGGTTAACCTAATTAATATCTTATGAAAGCTCAGTTAGTCCTGGATTTTTTTTTTGCACCTACATCATTAATTTTGACCTTTAATCCTTGTTCATATTGAAAGTATTTAATTACTTGTAATTTTTTTTTCTTTTTTTTTCATCTCCGACATTTGTGAGCATTTACACAACCATCAGATTTTTATGCAGCGAAGTGTTTTCATATTTTTCAGTACAATTTTAGTATTATTGAGAATATTTTTAAGGACATAGCCAGCTTGAAGATAAATGGTAAGGGAAAGCGAAAGGGGGGAAATCAGAAAAATTACAAGGGTATTGTACTGCAAGCATGAAACCTAACTGCACCACAATATGTTCATATGTCGCGTGCGGATGTTTTCCAGAATCCTAACTGAAAGAAATTTTCCAAATTTTTGTGGACTTGCTAAGTCAAATTTTTGTGGAAAATTTTTATTTCGAAGGAGATTTGTGCAAAATTTATAGTTTTTTTTTTTTTTTTTTTTTTTTTATTGTGTATGCTTCGAATCAGTTTTAAGTGAAAGTTGCAGCCAGAGTGTAAATCAAATGTCTAGGGGATTAACTTTTTGTAGTTTACATTAAGGAGAAGAACTAATTTAATTAATAACTTCGGATTTATTCAATAAATTTTTGTTTTTTTTTCGGGTGGAAATCTTCACACTTTTATTATTATACCTATCTTGTCCCTCACACGACTGTCCTGCTTCCGAATTCACTTTAGCTATTTGGTTAGTAAATACATTTTTTATAATTTCAACAGCTTGATTTGTTAGATTAGGAAGTTTTTTTGTTTTTTTGTTTTTATTATTATTATTAATTGTACTTTACTTGTGTGGCAGAGGCACCTACTGCTACGGGCTGCAAATCGAATTTTGCATCATGCCGGTCACGCTATTATTTTTCGAGGCTCCTTCCTCTTAATGGATAGACCTGTACTGTTTCCTTATTGATTTTTTATTTTATTTTTGACAATTTAAATTTTCTTCGAATTTTCGTTCTTTTCTGCCTTTTAATTAATAAAAAACTCTCTGTCCAAAACTAATTCGTATAGTCTCGTACCTTTTCTGTATTTCCATTTCAATGCCAGCTGCAGAAGCCCAAAAAACTCACCGGAAATCTCCCAGCGGTCTTTTATTCTCCGTCAAGAATGGTTCCGAATGCCATTGATAATTACTGGGAATCAGGCTGAGGTGACATGACTTACGTAAACAGTTTAAATCGGAGACAACTTCATTGCCCTTAGGATATTATTAATTTTAGTTTTGGCATATTTATTTTGTGCAAATATTTATTTAAGGAGTATTTAGTACGATAATTATTTATTCATGTATTCATTTTGTAATTTTGTTTAATTATTTCTGATGTGGGATACAATATTTTCGAGTCTATTTTTTGTTATGGATTTTGTATTTTTTCCTTAAGCCTAACTGAGATCCGCGCTAAACTAAATTCTTACATAAAATTCAGCGCATTTCAGTACGAGCTGTTGGCGAAAATTTATCCTGAATTTTAGAGTGACATATAAAAAATTTGTAAAAACATTAAGTTATTGGAAATAAGTGAATAAAATAATAAAAATATTTCACCTTCTTGTTTTAGTATCTTTTATCTCCGCTGTTATATTTTAACTGCTAAAAGAACCGATAATTGAGACTCGCTGAAATTTAGTGTAGCCCGAACTAGCTAACTTAACTACGAAATCAAATTCAATCAATATCGTATGGGCGATCGGTGATAGCTGCTCAGGGATTTTTCAAGGATCAGTCCTTGATCCACTCCTATTCAGCCCATACATAAATGACTTCCCTCCTATTGTGAAAATTTCCTCTTTTCATATGTATGCTAATGATGTTCAAATATACCTTATTAGGCCAATCGGACTAATGGAGGATTATATGTGTATCACATTAATGAGGATCTACAAGGAATACATGGTTGGTCTTTTCAAGTAATACTCAGCGCATTAGTTCCAGCAGGGAATTTGCGAAGTTGTTAAGGAATCATAATATCTAGTTTGCTCCAGATGGAAATGGCCCTCATATTTTGGAATATTTGAAATATCTCCATATATATATATTTTTTTTTATATATTATTAAGCCAAGCTCAGGGGATACCCTATGATGCAAAGAAAGCACAGCATGGCAAGAGGAGAGTGTCAGAGGTGACGATTTATGTCGCCCTTGAATTTCGGAGGAAAAAACAGAAGCTGGTAAACTGTTCCACATTTGCACTGTTCGGAATAAAAAAGCATCACGGAATTTGACTGTAACTTGAAAGGTGAAAGGATCTGCGTGGTTTGCAGCGCGAGTATTGCGTGCAGGAATCAATCTACAAGGGATTAGACTAGATATTTCATTAGAGCATTGACTATATATGTAGCGATAAAGGAGCGAAAGGCATCCAACATTGCGACGGTGCTCGAGTGAGTCGATACGACAAGTTATTGCCATATCTCCAATGAGCTTGAAGCCCATATATGGGAATAATATTCCATTCTAGGTCTAATGTAGGACTTGTAGATGAGTGCTAGATTTTATGGGCTGAAACACTTCTTAAACATTTCAGAAACCGAAGACATTTCGATACTTCTTTGGCAACAGAGAAGATCACATCTCCACTTTAACTTACTGGAAATATTAATGCCAAGAATGCTTAGTGAGGGTGAATCAGAAATTAATGCTCCATCAAAATAAATGGGAGTGGTTAAGTTATGGTCTTGCTTTAATGAGATGAGACAGTTTTGGGTCTTAGATGCAATTAATTCGACGCTATTCGCTTTGCCCCAAACGAAAATATTGGCAAGATCGTTATTCAATGATCTAATCATGCAATCTCGTTTAACACATGCGTCATTCCCCCTGGAGTCGGCAAGAATGTCAAAGGAGTAAGCGAAATCAAGGGTACTGTCATCAGCGAAGCTATGGATGGGATTGAAAGTAAGGGACAGCAGATCATTAATGAAAATTAAAAAGAGAGTTGGAGAGATAAGAGAGCCTTGAGGCACACCAGTATTTATGTGATTGTGAGGCTCAGAAGTAAAGCCATCTAATGATACACGTATTTGGCGACTAGATAGGAAACTTTCAATCTATAATAGAAGATAAGGAGAGAGACCATGCATTTTAAGTTTGCCTAAAAGGGCTGGATGCCAGACTCTATCAAAGGCCTTTGAAATATCTTCGGCAACGATTTTGGACTCACCAAAATTGTGAAGGGTACGGTTCTAACGTTCCGTAAGAAAAGTCAGCAAGTCTCCAGAAGAGCGTCCAGCTCGGAAGCCATATTGGCGATCGTTGATGAGATGATTAGCTTCTAGATACTTCATTAATTTGGAGTTAATGATAGATTCAAAAACCTTTGAAAGAATCGAAGTAATTGCAATTGGTCGATAATTTGAGGGATCACTACCCTCTCCTTTTTTGGGAATAGGCTGAACCTGAGGTAGTTTCCAAGCAGTAGGAAATTTTCCTGTCGTATAAGACAGCTTAGTCAAGGATGAGGTACAGCTTTGAATTAATAGGGGCGAAAAACCATCAGGGCCTGCGGCTTTGGAAACGTTGATCCCTTGAGGACCCTGAACACATCTCTCGTACGGATGTGTATTGGCTATTGATCACATCCACATGGGGATGCAAAACAGGTGTTTGTGAAGTGGTTGGAAGACGAGAATTTGAAGCGAATCTAGCAGCTAAAATATTAGCTTTATCCTGGGAGTCAACCATGACTTCAGCATTGTTAAGTAGTGAAGGTATTGAGGAACTGGTGAAGTTGTTTCTTATGGTTTTGACCAGGGAATAGAAACTTTTGCTACCTTTGCGACTTGCCAAGATTTTTTGTCTAATATTCTGGTCAAAAAGAAATTTTTCTCTCTGGATAATGGACTTGCAGGTGTTCCCCGCAGTCTTGTAGACTTGTTTCAGTTCCAGACATGGATGCAATTGATAGGCGCGAAAAGGAGACTCTTTCGCTTTTATGGTCTGGTTGCACTTATCGTTAAACCAAGATTTTGCTGTTGTTGAGATAGAAGAATACGGAATGTAGTTACGCATGCCAAGATTTAGTATGTTACTAAGTTCTAATGTGCATTCATCAACTTCGTTTGAAGCAAAACAGACCGACCAATCAATTTCTCTAAGATACTAATTGAGACTTTCCCAATCAGCATTCTTATAGTACCAAAGAAACCTACTTGTTGGTAGAGAAGTATGGCGGCACAGGTTGGAGGTGGTAAATTGCACCGTGATTAAACAATGGTCTGAATTACCGAGAGAGGAACCGACTTAGATAGAATATTTGTCAGGATGAGATATTAGAAACAAATCCAGTAAATAAGCTTTACCTCCAGCTGCATCAAGAATTCGCGTTTGTGCATCCACTAGCTGTTGCAAATTACAAGATTCTCATAAGAGTTCAATGAAACGGCCCGCAGGAGTTGTGGTAGAAGAATGTCTGAGCCACGGTATGTTATGGACATTAAAATTGCCGGCCAGGAGGATTTCGGAAGAGGGGGGGGACAGAAAGCAAATGATCAATATTGTTGGAGATATTGTCAAATATGGATACCGTGTCGTCATCAGACATATTTGGGATGCGATAAAGGAAACAGCAGTAGATGATGTGCTTGTGTATGTAGTTTGAATCTAATCGAGATGTAATTAAACTCTGGATTGGCAAAAGGAAAATCTTGAAGAATGATAAAGGTCACATTATTCCGAATATATATATTGCAATCCCTCTATACTGAGAAAAAAGGGGCACGAAGCTGTAACCAGGGACGTGATATTGATTAATATCAGCATCAGAAACGACTTTGGTTTCACTTAGCGCAAGAATTGCCGGATTTTTTTAGATAAGGTGGCAGTACACTGAAAACCAATTTGCTTTTAATTCGCGAATATTGCAGAAATCTAAAATGGAATTCTACATGCTGAAAGCAAGAACAAAAAGCAAAGAAAAGGCGACACACAACAAAACAAATATTTGGGCGCCACCAGTATCAGACAACGACACAGCGAGATAAAAAAAAACAACAATAATGTTATCCCTGTTTGCTGTTTTCAATAACTCAGACTACGCATTTCAATGACCGCAACTGGAAGCACCCGTAATGCTGATCAAATGACAAGTGCTAATGAACTTGCACTGATCTCGGATGTACACCAAGAAAACTGAACACTATCGTACTATGCTGCAGGCTTTTGGAATGCCGATAGGGCATAGAAAAGCTCTTAACTTGGCTGGTGTTAATTTAATTGTATTATTTAAATATTTTATTATAGAAGGCCCCCGGATTTCAATAATTATAATTGTGGGTGGTTAAAAAACTTGACAAATTATTGTCAAAGCAATGCACTGAACAGAACTAATTTAATTTATGATTAACAACACGGCAGCATCCAACTCAGTTGACTCCACGCACTCAACTTGTAAGTTTGTAGCTGTAGTCTAGTTTAGTATATTTAAGAATCTTGAATTTATAGTTTATAGTTTAAATATTTTATTTTTTTATTTCTTTTGTTACTTCCAACGTAGTACTAAACTAAGATATTGTAATTTTCAGTACAGCACCAAATAAAGTATTATTATTATTCTCCCAGATTTCTAGATTGTACCTATTTCACTAGATTTCGCAAAGATTAATAATTTTGCAGATTTTTCAATTATTTTAAAAAGTAGGTAATTTGATTTTCGCCACATTGTATAAAAAAATAGTAATCGTGTAATGTAAAAAGCGATATGTAAAATTCAGTATAATAACTACTAACACTTGTCAAGTTTCAGATTTGATGGGAGTCATAAAGCAGGAAAATGCTAATGGCATGGTAAACTAATGCTATTAATTGCTATTTGCAAATTTCACTATACATGGCATACTTCTTCCATTAGGCTTGTTCGCATACTCACTTTTGAGATAACGTATTAAAATGAATTTACACGAATTTACGCATTTTCTGTTTCTTTATATTCGTGCAAAAAAATATCATGAATTTTGCATACGTCACAGCTTCTTCTCTTGCATGAATTAACCCGAAGTTTTTAGTTAAAGTCAGAAATTATCAGAGAGATATTTCGAAAAATCTTGACGTGTGTCGTCAGCATAACAGAGAATGTTGGTGTGAGGTAATAACAAGTGTATGTCATTGATATAAATAATAAACAACAGTGGCCCTAGATCATTACCCTTGGGTACTGCAGAAGTATTAAGGATGTCATTGGACAGCATATTACGAAAAGAGACTGGGTACGGTTAGACAAATAAGAGGTTAACTAAAGGACAAACCGAAGAGGAAGACCCAACAAAGTAAGCTTGTTTAAACGTATATATTATGACTGATTTTGTCGAATACCATACAGAGCTTAGAAAATTGCAATAAGTTCGTAGTTGTTGACGTACTCCTCGTACATCCATGCTGAAAACTACTTGTAAACATCATAGAGTGGAAATAGAGTTACTCAAAAACAATTTCCTCAAAAATCATCAAGATTGACTTTCTTAATTTATAGAATTTACTTACTGCTAAGTTGCCTCAAAGTCTGTGATATATTATGACACTTACCTGTAAAAAGAGAAGAAATATCAAATTAAAATCGTTTTTATTCAAGTCTAAATTAATTAATTTTTTCATTTTACAAAAATCTGTGCAAGCCAAACGAGTTCCGCACAAGTAGAAAGCAATTGTGTTTCTGTAATGCCACGAGTAGAGTTTCGCTTCTCTAGTACAAAGGATTAAATTATATGGACACATTATATAAAAAGATATACAAATAAAAAATTATTCAAACTTTTGTATTTGCAGAAGAAATTAACAGGCAGGATAACGAAACAACAAAAATTTTGAATGTAGGATTCAATGAAATTCAACCGAAGTATTGGTCGTAGGCTATATACGAGAAAAAGTAGCAATATTAAGCAAAAATTTTGTTGGAAAGCGACTCTAAAACACAATACAAGAAAAGTCACCAACGACAGTAAAAAACTGCTTTGTAGAAGCAGAGAAGTAGGTATGTGGACGAGCAAGAAAATGCAATCTTAGAAGAGCAAAAAAAAACACAATGAATGAGAACAAATGTTCAATATTCTAAAAGATTGAAAGGAAATTAAAGTAAAAAATTTAATTAGCACACATTGTTTTATTTACTTATGGTAAGACCAGCTTTCACTATATATTTATTAGTTAAAAAGTAAAGAAAAAAACAAAATTAAGCACTAAAGTAATTCCTCACTATTCTTTCTCTAATAGCCCTATATACAGGGTGTCCCATACGCACCGCATTTCCTTTATACCCCGGATTACTCACTCAATTACGAGAAATAAATTGTATGTTAAGAGAGCCGGAAAATGCACGGTGTGGGCGGTAGGGGGGTTTACGATTTTTAGTACTGTTTCCACTTTACACCTTGTAAATTTCTTGATATACACCGTATCAAGGTGAGATTTATCTCAGGTGATAGCAAACCATCTAAGCTTTGCAATGAATCTCCAACCAGCCCTACTGTCAATCTTAAGTTGTAGTAAGTCAAAGTCCAAAAATTGGAAAAACATCCTATTTTTTTCAAATTTTAACGATTTTCCCGTCAAAATACATGATAAATATACAGTTTATTTACAAGATTTAGAGACCCCGGAGTGTTATCTTTAATTTGACTATACGCACGTACCTACCTAAATGAAACTGTTTTCGAAATATTCCCGTTTCTATGATTCATAAATTCATGAATTTTTTGCTAATATGCGTGCAATTGCATAAATTAGACGCGATTTCTATTGTTATTAGCAAAATTAATGAAATTATCCATCATAAAAACGGGAATATCTCAAAAACGGTAGCATTTAGGTAGGTACAGGATCAAATGAAAGGTAACATTCGGAGGTCTCGAAATCGTGCAAGAAAGTACTATTCTTATCATGCCTTTTAGCGGGAAAATCGTTGAAATTGAAAAAAAAATTGCAAAATTTTCTAATTTTTTTATTTTGACGTCCTATAACTGCCGACGGAAAAGGAATAGAGAGGTGGTTGGACATTTGTTGGAAACCGTAGAGGGTTTACTATCACCTGATATGCAAGTCACCTTCATAAGGTGTATAACAAGAAAGTTTCACGAAAGTTACATGGTATTACGATAGAAAGAACAAAAATCACAAAACCCCCCTACCGCCCTCACCGTGCATTTTCTGACTCTCCTCCCATACAACCTTTTTCTCGAAATTGAGTGAGGAATCCGGTGTATAAAGAAAATGCTGTACGTATGGGGCACCCTGTATATATATATATATGATCAGCAGCATGGATTTTTTCTTGGACGTTCAACCACTACCAATCATGTCCTTTTCACTGAGACTGCAGGTACCACTTTGACGAATGCGCACAAGTTACACCGATTTTTCGAAATTTGCCAAAATTTCTAATAAAAGTATTCTTTTCAAAATGGCGCAACATAGATTCCACACAAATACAACTTCTTGGATTTTTCCTTCCTAATTAATAAAAGTAGCATCGTTATCCTTAATGGTCTCCGATCTGTCTCTTATGAACGACTGTCTGGCGTTCCCCAAGCCACAATCCTCGGTCCTCTGATTTTCTTGATCTACATTAACTCTATTTCTATCAAAGGTGTCAAAAAACACATTTTAAAATTTTAATTTAAAATTATTTTCTTAGTTTAATCATTTTTCCTAATGTGTTTCCTTGACTTTTCCTATAATGATTGTTAAAGTAATTTACTGGTATCTTGGTAAATCCCAGAGCCTTCCTGGATAATATTTTTCTTCTTTTTAAGACGATAAACTGTTTACTTGATTGTGCTATTATACTGCCCAAGAATTGACTTTAACGCTCAAACTGGCATACCAAGGAATACATTTTCAGACTGCCCTCTCGCAGATCAAATATCAACGAAAAGTCGTCCATCTTCAGAATTCTAAAATCGTATAATTTGAACTTCCATTGTATTTTATTTGTTTTTTATATAATAGAACAATATGTCTAGAATATTTTCCCAAAGTTTCAAATCAATCACAGTAAAAAGCTAGGAGAGATGGAGGTTTTGGAAATTATCCTCCACACTGAGAAGAATAACTAGGGTAGAATCAATATTTTGCGCTACGTTGGCAAGTTTTGATTAATTTAACACAAGTTTTAGTTAAATATTAAACTTGCAGCTAAGTTAAACTAACCTAAAACAATAGGTTGTTCTATAATTTAAAATATAAGTTAACACAACTCTAATTTAGAAATTTAGAATTACTAGAAACCAATGTTGAGTCTTGATTGATTGTAGCAGTTTTTAAAATAACTTTATATAATATTTTTTCAACTTATAAATAGGTTAAATTTTTAACAAAAGTTGAGGGTAAAAATTACATAATTGTAGAGTAAAAATTGGTCAATTTTAGAAGATTTTATGATATACGAGAATTTAAATTTTTTAACCCCTACCGCATCCATAATGCCTTCGTTATGTTGAAAGTAATACTATCAGCTCAATATCATGATTAATATTAAACGTAATCCGTCCATATTTAAAATTTTTAAAGCGTATCTTGTGTAATGGGAGACGACCACCAAATTGACAATTTGCGTGTGATTTCAAATATTATTTCTCTGTAAGTGTTTCATGGATTTTCATAATTTGTAATTTTAAATATAGCCAGGATATGAGGTGAATCCATAATTTATTAATTTGAAAATTAATTGATTAAAATAAATACAAAATCCCTTTTAGTTTTATGAATAAAGGGATTTTTAGAGTATCGTTTGAAATAATATTGTTATTATTAAACATGGATAAGCAGCAATTCTTTTTAAATAATGTCGCTATTACTAATTTTATGACAGCCATGAATAAGAGGAACAATCATTTGAGTTTTTGTATATCAGGTCCGTCCTTTTGAATTATTTATAACTGCAGAATGTGTTAAACTATCGAGTTAAAATGTTTATAGGAATAATAAAAATAAAATAACATCATTAAGTTTTTTATGTCAGAAATCCTGTATAATCCTGTAATAAATATCTTCAGAATACGGATGCGCATGACTTTTATGTTCACCATTTGCTATCGAGCTTTTAGCTTAGGGAAATTTACAGGGATATTTAAAGGAGTCTATATAGAGTTGCAAGTCACGATCCATTACGGACGAAATCGACGATTGTAATAGTTTCCTAGTTTGCGATCCCGGAATACCTACCAGTCAGTCCAACGAATTGGTATTATAGTATAAAAATTCTATATATAAATGTTTTATTATACTTGTGTTGTCTTAGAATGTAAATCAAGTACTGTTAGCTTCTGAGGATGGACAACACATTTTGAAGTTTTCCACTAAATAAAGCTACCAGTAAATATAATTATAAAACATAATTTCAAAAAATTTTGTCGATGGGGCTGCGAGAAATACGGATTATAATTATGTTAATTTTAAAAATATTTCCATCGGAACTGAAGGTAGGTGGTTAAAAAAAGCTTAAGTTAATGAATATGAAAAAATATGATAATTTCAGGACACATATTATCATTTCAAAGGAAAGGGAAAATATCCTAGAGGAAAACTGTATGATCGGCTTCATGTACAGAAAATAAATATAGATTCAATGTCGAAGAGCAAGGAAGAAAATAACACCAAATGTAATACTATACAAAAGGCTATTGTCATAAAATTGCAAAGCTCTACGGTGTAGTTAAACTACCTAAATATTTTACAATATAAATTCTATATTTCACAATAATACGCCGGCGTCCTCAAAGCTCTTCGAGAGCCACGCGAACAAGTCGTTGAGAAATGGACTTGCAATTTTAAAAGAAATACGGTTTTAATCGAGACTAGAGCCGGCTAAGTCCAAAATATTTTTGACGAATGGCCTCCATATAAACATACCAGAGCTCCAGAATTGGTAAGTTGTACTACATATATATAGTATTTCTACAGTATATGTACATAAATGATACTAATTTCTTTGCATTTATGATTTCAAATTTATTCATACCGATTCTGCCGATATTTATGCAAAATATGAAAAACTTACAAGAGCTGACATTCCCTTATACTGTAAAATGATAAAGGAAGCAGTTAGCAAAGACATGCTCTCTAAAATTAAAAGCGGAAATAATAATACAGCTGATGGTAACTTTTCTAATCGAGACTTGTCGAAAAGATTTTATAATTCAAATTTCAACATTAGATTTTTTTAACGCTGCTATTGCGTTCCTGTTATGTGCTGTTCTCGTGCCGAGTTTTCAAAGATGCAACAAAAATGGAGCCGCAAAAAAGTTTCGTAAGCCGAGCATAACAAGACTCAAGGGACAGCTTCATTTACTTTGTTAGTACTCGCAGCTTTGTTGCATCCTTTAATTCCTGTAGTGGGAGAATTTCCGGCCTGTAAAGAATTTTATGTAGCTAAAGACAGAACTAAATATAAGTTCAGCTCATTTTTAGGTGCATTATGTTGCTGCTTTAAAGCATTTCGTGTTTTGAATGTTTACTACCCCCAAGAATGTCTTACCGTCTGGCTCTTTATTCAAAAAGACTTTTATACCTACTACTGCACATGATGTTAAATGTGCAAGATTAAATACTTTCATGGATACGAAGTAAATTAGTCTAACAAAGTAAAATACCTGCTTATCTACATTTATTCATTATAATCATTTTGTAGTTTTCTTTAGACAAAGTTCCCTTATCTGAAACAGAGATCACATTTTCCGAATTATTGTCGTAATTTATGTTTGAATGATATATTAGCTTTAAGTTTTTTTTTATCATTGAAAATATATTTGACGGTACAACAAGAACTCAACATTTATATACGAGCATCAGGAATGGACAGGTACACCGAAATTCCAAAGTGCAAACGTACGAGTTTTCTTATAAAACACAATTTGATTTCCTCTCTCTATCCCTTACACTATGTGATCTACGGGAAGGATGTTTTTTAGTAATTTGAAGCTCTGACGTCAACCTTTCCAATAGTGGTGAAATTTTTAATACATTATTTAACAAAATTTTTCAATTAAAATCTTGCAAGTTTACAGGGGTAATTATAATGAATGTTTTACGATAGGAAAAGAACAAAGCATGTGAGTACCGCTGATTTTTGGTTAATTGTAATTAAAAAAAAAACAGATTTGAGGCATGGTCAGATTAACTCAGATTACAGTCATTCTACAATTCTACTACAAAAACGTTATTTTAATGGCTAAATTGTTAACCGTACGTACTTTTAAAATCACCATATTTCTCGTGTTATTTTATCATAAAACAAATGTTGAAAGCTTTCAATTGAATTAGTTGTTATGTTAATTTACGCCTTCAAATAATTGAATATTCAAGTAATAAATTTAGTCCAAATAACCAAATATTAAGTTCAGTTAATATGTTTATGGTTGAATTTTTAACTTACTCCACAAAGTTGAATTCTACCATCAATTTAGGTAAATTTCAAGGTAACCTAAATAAAATGTTGAAATTACCATTTTGTTTGGTTAAACAATATACAACTTTTCAAAAAAGGTTGTTTTAACACTAAAACTGGGTAGGCTGAAAATTGACATACATATAAGATGAATTAACCATCAATTTAACTTGATTTTATCCCAATATTTTTCTCAGTGCAGCGACGCAAGTATATTGAGGCAGCTAGTCAGCTATTGTTTGTATGTCTCTCTCGCTCGCTTTTTCCTCTCTTTCTAAGGGTCACCCATTTTAAATATATAAATATATTTATTATTTTAATATGCGCTGGACATTGCAACTGCAACATGATGTTTGCTTCATGGAGCTGGAATCGACAATTCTATGTAATTTAAAAACAAAAACAAAAAATGAAAAAATCGTTTTATTCCTACTTAAAACTTTAATCGGTTTTTTTCTAAAAACAATGAACTCGGTGGAACGATTACTCAATAACTAATGCATCGATCATATTGCAAACTTCTTCAAAATAGGATTGACTAGTGACTGAATAAAAGGTTTTCTTTTTTTTCCAATTACAACTAATTTTACAAGACTATACGTAGTGTAAATTGTACTGTTTTGCATACAACTCTGACAAAAAATCAAATTTCAATATTTTTCTAAATCCTTCATTGAGTCACGAGCCATACTTATCTACTAATAGAAAAAAATGTTTTTTTTTTTTATTTGAGATAAGGCTATCATGAGTTATCCTAACCACCATGAAGACACTATTTTGTGGAGGTCTCTGGAAACCAGGTCCCACCGGCTAAATTTTCGAAATTTTTTAATGAAAATTTTACAAAATATCCAATAAATGTTGCTCTTTTATAGGCTTAAAATTTGAAATAAAATAATAGAGAAAATATGCTTATTTAGCCGACCTCTCGACATTTAAAAGACTGAAACTCAATGAGATTAGACATTCAATCTAAGTATTTCACCCCTCTGCCAAGCCCAGTTTCATTTTGACTTTTTCTCCCTTTTTGTTTTTGTTTTTGTTTTTATATCCTTGTACATATGATCTCACTAGACCAACAAAAGGCTTTTGATAGCGCTTCGCACCGAGTATCTCTTGACTGCTCTCGAGGAATTTGGGTTTGCGCCCAGATGCCTCGATATCGTCGGGAAACTGTATACAGATTCAGCGATTTTGATTAAGCATCAAGGAACAAGTTCTGGCTCCTATCTCGTTTCATCCAGGTATCAGACATGGCTGTCCATTGTCAGGTATGCTTTATGATCTCTCGTGGGAACCGCTACTAGTAACTCTATGTCGAATGCTCGGAGAATATTCAGTTCGTCTGCCATATGCCAATGTGAGGTCTCTTATGTTGGCATATGCGGATGACCTTTCTATTTTTGTGACAAGAGATGAAGCTTTTCCGGTCGCTCGTGCTGTTTTCGAACAGTACGAATGTATAGCAGGCGCTAAAATCAACCTTAGTAAGAGTCAAGGCTTGTGGTGTGGAAGGTGGAAAGATCGTACAGATACTCCATTGAACATCCAATAGACTAATACTTGCATGAAGAATTTAGATGTGTATATCGGACACGAGAGTAAATCAAATAATAGCCGCATCTAGAAGTAGTCGACTATTTCCATTATCCTTAATGGTAAGGTTAGTCGTGATAAATTATTTGATTACCTCGTCCATCGTTCATCTGCTAAAGTCTTGAGACTTTTGAAGAAGGTTTTGTAGGTCTTCTTCAAGCAAATGAGATAGACACCTTTTGGTGTGGAAGACGATGGATTGCTCAAAGCATGCTCTGTCTGGCTAACTTGTTTATTTTTTTCCCGGACGGAAATCAAACCTACACTTATTAGAATCGGTCCATGATGGAGAACAAAAGAATTTTAAGAACTTTTATTTTTACCGATTCTGAATCAAATCATAAATACAAAAGGAAAAAAACAATCGCTTCGTCCGGGGTTTGAAACCGGGAAATTCCTCTTGCCGGGCGACTGCTCTTACCACTGAGCTAACGAGACAGATGATTTTCCCTCTTGTATTTCTTAATTTCTAACTAGCCTACTAAGCCACGTTTGCTTTCAGCTATCATTAACCAGTAAAGATGAAAGCGCACAAATAAATTGTAAATTCAATTCTTGTATTTATGATTTGATTTAGAATTGTGGGCATTTTATATTGATGTGCTTACCGTCAATAGCTGCAACACAATTTGGCATACTGGAAACACGTCTGAAATCGTAAGTTATGCGCCTCTATTCCGCCTCATTCGGGAATGATACATAATTACTTGAGAGTTCCTTCCATAGAATGCAGCAAGTTTCAAAAACAAACTTGCGAACTGTACTGACAATCAGTCTGATTGTTTACGATATCACTTGTATTGTATATAATAATAAATCAAACATTAAATATATAAATAGGAGTACATGCATTGTAACTCAGCTGAAAGTCAATGCAAATCGGCATTTTGGATTGATGGGTTCCCTTTTTGAGCACTTACTTAAACAAGAGGACTCCCATGCGGACAGCTTTGAAAAATTGAAATGTATCTCTGTGCTTAATAATAACAAATTTTTTTTTTAAAGAACCCATGCACTTCTCGTTCCTTTTTGTCGAATATTTCTCATATAAATCTGCTTATAGATAGATCTACAATAACTGGTACATCTCGAAAACTGTCCAAAACACGTAAGCAAGCTAAAAATGGTCTAAAACCAATTCTTTTGATACCCTAGATGACTGCTAGTATATAATTTCATATGGTCACTCATCTGTGCAAGTCTGATTTTTGAAGTAGTTTTTCGCATCTATTTCTAGAATGGTTCGTCGAACAGTAAAAATTATTATGACATTTTTCATGGGATTTCACATTATGAAGAACTTTTTTGTACATTAAAACCATCTAGGACTGATCATTTTCACAGTATACGTAAAAATCTTAAATTTTTATATGGCAACACTAAGAACAAGAAGGGGTTGCCCCATTTAGCGCTTTTTTGAAATTATATTTACTGTTTTTATGAAAACAATGTGTACAAAATTTCAGATCTTTCATCTCTATATTGACGCGTTCTCAGGCAGTGTCCAAATATATAGTGAAAGACGACACATTTGTATGCCAACCGGACGAAGCAGTTGCCCGATTTGTCTCATTTTCGAACTGAAATTTACTTTATTTTTTAAAGCCCTTGTGCTTAGTTTCAGCTCTCTAAGTGCACGCGTTCTCGAGTTATCATGCGTACAGATAGGCGGACCGGACGGACAGATGGAAATGAAAAAATCAAAATAACTTTTAATATTATGCGTGAGTGTTCAGTCCATTTTGCTCTACCAGCATTATTTATATTCGTTACAAATGGAATGAGAATCTTATTATACCATTTAGATATGTATCATCTACGTATAAAAATATGAATTCATCGTATAGCCTAGTACTAAGTTCCGCGCTAAGCTAAATTTTATATGAAAATTTAGCGCCGCTAAGAGCTATTGGCGAAAATTTATTCTGCATTTTAGCGAGACCAGCACTAAGGTAAACCCGCTAAATTTGCTTTTGGATTTTGATTAGAGATGGCACCACCAATAAGTCCCCAAAAAATTTAGCTTGAGTTTATCCGCCCGGGCCGTTCTTTAGCGCGGTAAAAATACGTATTGTCAGACTTCTGTGACTTGATAAATTTGTAGACTGGACTTTTGTAGTTAACGTACTTTTGTACGTCTTTGCTGTGAGTACGGATAAATTAGATTTCTTTCCGTGGTCGAATGTTTCATATAATTATTATTATTTTTTTATTACATATTTACATATTATTTTTATATTTTTAATATTTCCAAATATTTTTAACTACCTGTTTTTAGAAATATTATGACATTGCATTGTATTTCCGAAAAAAAAATGCAAAATGCTTCTTCTTCTTCTTCTTGTTACTATATATTTTCCCTGACTCTCCGCTTTCATATTTTAGCTGCTAAAGAACGGCCCGATATTGGAGTCTAGCTAAAATTTAGTTTAGCTCGGACGTCACTACTAGGCTTAATTTTGGAAAATCGGATGCATTTCTGTCTTTCTTTAACGTCACTCACGAATAAAAGTACGCACCGTTAAAAAGTTAAAGTTGCAAATGTCAAAGACGTCAAATGTGTTCCATTCAACTTTTCCAGTCCACTTTAGCAGAAAGCTGCCGAAAAAGCTGACTGAAAAGCTCCAATTGGGTTTCAGCCTTAATACTTCAATTACCCCAAACAAACATCATTTCGTTCAATTGGCTTATTTTAATTCGAATTACAAAAATTTCCATCTTTTAATTTGATTTTGTTTTTGCTGTTTGTTCTGAAGAACATAATGTCATTTCCTGGTCAATGCGGCACAATATCGTCTTGCTAATTGGGCAGAAAACATCTTACCCACAATCCCTGAAAAAGGAATATGTATGGGATAATAATGTAAGGCTTCAAAACTCTTTGTATTTTTGGGAATATACGTGCTTCTAATTGAATTGCTCATAATATGTTAACTTAATTCAATTATTTTGCTCAGTGTTTTGTAAACCGAAAAACCCCAACTAATCTCGCTTCAGGGATGTTAAAAGGATTGGTTGTATCTCTTAAATGACGCAGGTGAATCCTTAGCATATCGCTTCAGTTGTAAGTATTTGTGTATTATAGCACGAATAGTATTGGCCATATTTACTTAGTCCGGTGACATACGATGGTACACACGCGATACACCGTACTAAAAACTAGTTTTCTTAGCACTATTTTAGAACATTTTCGTGTATACCTCAATTTAGAGAAGAGGGTTAGACTCGGATGATACACGAGTGTTTTATTACATATGTATGCGTGTACTCGGTTTATGTGCGTATAGAACATATGGAAATGATGAATTTTATTTGCTGCCTCCAGAACGTGTATCAACCGTGTATAAACTACATGGGCTAATACACATTCGATACAAAAACCGGTTTTAAGTCATGTCTAGTTTCGAGTGTGTATCATCGTGTGTCACGGTACTTAATATACAAAGTAAACGAAATATTTTTCACAAAAATTGTAATTCATAAACTCTTCTCTTCACAATAATAATTGCGAATAACCAAAAATGACAGCATACAATAAAAGAGCAGGTTTTAAAATTTCTTCTTTCTTAGTCTCTGTCTCGAACTCGAAGGTCGAATTTAAATCCCATACAACTCACCACACCTTTCTCAACTAGTATGTGGAGAGTTGATGTCGCCAACTGGGTGGCGTTAACGACCTCGGGTACCCACACCGCATTTATAGGGTTTTGCGCTAAGTTCAGCGCAAGACACTTTGCGAGCTGGAAAGGGTGAATATATTAGGCTGCGATTCTGATATTAAATAAAAATAAAGAATTTTAGTCTTAAGTCAGTCAAAATGGATATTCAGTTCAGGAAAAGGATTTCATTGTTTATCTTTTTGGCTTATTCAGACTACATACTTTACAACGTTTGTAAAACAGACAAGGAATATTAGTTGGAGATAAAACGACGAGTTTTAAATAATAAAAGGACGATTCATGCGACTGCAGCTTTTTATTCATACGCTCATTATTTATGAACAATACTCAGTTTCCCCTTTTCAGATAAATCATATCTAGAATTTTTAGGAACTTTTATTTTTAACGATTCTAAATCAAATTCATAAATACAAGAGAAAAAACAACCGCCTCGTGCGGAGCTTGAAACCGGGACTAGCCTACTAAGCCACGTTTGCTTTCAGCTGGCATTAACCAGTAGCGATGAAAGCGCACAAATAAATTGTAAATTCAATTTTTATTTATTTTTTCCCGGACGGGAATCAAACCTACACTTGTTAGAACCGGTCAATGATGGAGAAAGAAGAAAAAAAAAAAATAAAACATAAAAAAAAAAAAAATAAAATAAAAAAATAAAAAAAATTATTCTTCTTTCTCCATCATTGACCGATTCTGTGTAGGTTCGATTTCCGTCCGGGAAAAAGTAAAAATCATATCTAGTTTGTCCTAGGTGTAACTAGCCAGCGTATTCGGTATCCAGACGTACTTCTACTGGAGAAAGAGGTTACGAATTCGTGCGCTCGACATCAGGCAATTCTGCTATTGACATTTACACGGTGCTGCCCAAAGGTAAGCTCTGCAGACTAAATCCGGCGAAGTTATAAGCTCATCACGTGACCTTAATTAACAGTCATCCGCCATCAAGCTAGTTCATACATCTTTACTTTCGCATTCACTACGACTGTTATAGGACCAGTACGAAGTTATGCCACGAACCTAATTGTTTCTACTTCAAGTGATCATGCAGCCTAAGAGGGGGTGTACGACCCTCTGCGTGGGGCACCCACAATCTCATATTTTCGACATTATATTGTTTATTTGACATTCAGGTCCAGCATCTAGCATCGTAGCAGATGAGTAACCCAGAGACAAAACACATATTGATTTCACAGAGCTACATAAGGCTCCTGAATTGCTACTTGCTCAGGTCAGAACACGCTTTTGATCGCTGATCCAGCCTATCAAACAATTCGTGTAACCCCCTCAATACTAAAAGTTTACATAAACAGAAACGAATAAACGCAATTAGTAAAGTTAAGGATTGGTGAATTTGCTTGATGTCATCGAATAGAGGATTATCTTAATTGAAATTCAATTTTTTCCTGGAATGAATATCAAAGAAGTATAACTAGCTCAGGTAATGTACACGCATACATTTAGAGACAAAAATTAAAATTTTCTTATTTTTACGCAACGCAACAGGATCTAATTGGATCTCATATTTTATGTGGGCACTGAATCGCCGAGTGATATATCTTAATACATTACAGCTTCCAAATGACTTTTAATTGAGAATCATATTATCAGAAAAATGCTTGAACCATTGCTGAGCGAAGGTAGAGATTGAGGGCAGAGCTCCCAACGCAGTAAAAATGTTTACTAGTTCTTTATATTACTAACCCACCTATGGAATCTTTATGACCCTAACTATTCCAGTTCACTTCAATTAACAAAATATGCATTTTTCACCTTTAACTTACAACAACAATCCCCAACCTTCCACTACTCAAACAATATGGTAACCACAATCGTAATATAATCCTCCTCCGAAAAAATCTACAAGAGGCGAAAATTAAAATGCCAGACGACGATATGCAGCCAGGAAATCTTTTCTTCTTTTTCACTTCTTGTTACAATTTACTCTGACACTAATTTGTTAAAACTTCTGCATTAAAATTGTTAAGGCGGGTATGAAAAAAAAAAAACGTTTTGCATCTTCTCAAGAGGACAAAGTTCACAAAATTAGATTTGTAAACAGCATCCGTTCATCCATATAAGAAAAGGTTTGTCCATTCCAGTCAGACTTTTTAGTACTTTAAATTTTCCATAACTTATGGGATCTCTTACCAGGTTAAAAAAAAAACAAAAACAAATAAAACAAAAGAGGACGATAGAGAAAGTGTGTGTGTGTGGGGGGGGGGGGGGGTTAACCAGGCGACAGTTTTATTAAATATTCGACACTTAAAAGTCATCTATCATCGCTCAGAGGGTTTTATGCCTTAAATTTATTGTGTATTTTTAGTTGTAGAAGTGTTTGTACGACTTCCATATATAACAAACGGTCTCCATCAGGAGGGTGGTAGCCGCAATGATTAATGTTCTTTCTCAAAAGTGTATTGTTCGTCGAGTCGTGTCGTACAGGAGGCATATGGTGGAGGTTTCCTTTTGTATCCAGCCATGAATAATGTTTTAAGCTTTTGATAGCTTTTAATTTATCATTGATGTGTTACACTTGATATGTTTAGGCTTTTTGCTTCTATATCTACCTATCTACCCATCAACTAACCCCCTGCTCTCCAAGAATTATTATCATCGTGGGA
Source organism: Dioctria rufipes (assembly GCA_963924295.1). Lineage (NCBI taxonomy): Eukaryota > Metazoa > Arthropoda > Insecta > Diptera > Asilidae > Dioctria > Dioctria rufipes. The sequence continues at coordinate 362,726,992 of OZ002740.1, forward strand.
ATATGGGTTATATCGGTTTCATTTAATTGGAGAGATATGATTTGATTTTTCTCCTTAATGACCCGAATAAATTCATTAGCGCGAAGAACTAATTATGAATTACATGAGAGGAAGAAAAAATGTGTTCGGGGTTTTGACAGTGAATGGAGTTATAAACGACTGTGAAGAGTGTTTTTTTATTATAATTTTGCATTTGTTTGCTTTGAATTTAAAATATCTCGTCTCTTAGGGGAGGGAATTAATTAGAGCAAATGTATTTTGGTTATGATGGAAATGTATTCATAAAAAAGTCACATAAATAAATTAGATAAAAACAAACGTTAATTAAAAAAATTAATCATGAAATTAGATTTAGTAGATAGATAGAAATAAAATGTTACGATATGTGAAGTGATAGATATTACAATGAGCATAGATTAAGGTTTAAGTCAGTTGATGATCTCCTAATGAAATCGACTAATTCGGGATTTAATGTACAAAGGTACGCGGATGATCTATTTGTCATTTGAACAAATCCCTTAGTATAAACCCCCCCCCCCCCCAGCTAAACGGTTATCGATCCATTCACGAGAAGAACGAAGATTTTTCTTGATATTTTCTGACGAGGTCATATTGCTGGAGGTCACTCGCGATAAGAAACTTATCTGGAATTCGATTCTGTCCAGAATGATAGAAAGAGCTGTAGAATCTCTCTCATTGGCAAGTCATGGAGTCTGAAGCCAAGAATGATGTGTTGGTTATACACCATAATTATTAGACCCATGAGCCTTGTATGATAGCCAAAAACTAATCAAATGAAAACCGATGCTCTTCTTAACAAAAAAAAAAAAAACATTTGTCTTGGAATCTTGGTACCATAAGTATCTGTCCTAAAACAGCCATCAAAGCCTTATTAAACCTTTCACCTCTGCATTTGCATGTGAAAATGGAAGCGATCTTCAGGGCTATTAGACAGCAAAAGGAGAAACAGTTCAAGCTAGGTGATCTAGTTGGTAAATTAAATGTCTTAAAACGGGTATGTTTCGATCAAATGACGACAATATCTGATATTTTTACACACAAAGAGAATTTCGTAACACCATTCGACGTGGTGGTTTTGGGAGTCCGACAACAATGACGTTCCACTAAACCTTCCTTCCAGCATGGACCAATGGTGTGGTATACAGACGGTTCAAAAACTAACAGTGGAGTCGGTCTGGCTGTATATGGCCCTATATGCAATATCTCAAAGGCCAGGGCTCTATCCCTACCGTATTCCATGTTGAGGTATTAGCCATAGAAGAATGTGCCAATAACTATTTCAAATATCATAAAACCATCAACCATCAACATCCTCCCGCATAGTCAATATGCTATCAAGGCTCTAGAGCCTTTCCTTGTTCAGTCAATGACAGTCTGGGTATGTCTGCAAGCCCTTAAAATCGAGAGAAACAAAGTTATCTCCATAATGATACCGGCACATCAAAGCCATAGAGGCAATGAATTTTGGCTTAGTGAAAAGTGGAGCTGAAACTCCCTTTGCTGAATCAGAGCAATTTTGTGGCACTTTCAAATGTTATCTTAGAGCTACCCTAAATAACTGGGAGAATAAACAAAAATCCCTTTATTAGGAAAGGCTGCAAGAACTTTGTCAGGCAAAATAGTTTATCGACACCTTAGGCGGAAAAACAAAACAAAATCCTACTCCTGAGGAAAGCAGAGCTTAAAACAATCACAGGACTCTTCTCAGGCTGCTACTGCTTGAAGTGAGACCTAAATAACATGGACTTATCTGAGACTTGTCTGCCGCTTCTATCAGGTGTTATGGTCGTAGCATATTGCATGCAGCAGACTTTTTGGTACTTTAAATTTTCCATAACTTACCAAGTTTAAAAAAACAAATAAAACAGCAGCAGTATGCTACATTGAGGCTAGCTGAATCATGTATACGTGGACTGCTCTCTGTATGGACGGAGCGTCTGTACGCACTGAACGCCACCTAATTGACAGGGCAGCGCTTCCAGACAGAACGAGTTTGATGGAAAGGAAGAAGAAGATTTTTTTTCTGGGTAGAGAGGTGATGTGTGATCTTGTTGTTGAGGAAGTTGCTGCAAAAAGGGGCGGAATAAAAGTTTTCTTTAACCTAGATATCCAAAAATTAATTCAGTAGTTTTACAAGAATCGAAAAAGACAATTCGATCCGTGCCGGACAACGAAAGTTTTCTAGAGCGACGTATATCATCAAAATTGGAATTTTCATCAGCGTGGTTGGTATAAAGGATTTATATAAATATATTCAACATCGATAAGGTTGGTACGAATTTTTGAAAATATCATTTTTAAGTTGGAACCGTCAGGAGCGAAGGATGGTGTATAATCATCCCTAAAAAAGTTCGCTCCATTCATACAAAACACGCTATAATAAGAAAAGCCTGACGCATTCGACAATTCGATTACTGATAACTCTGGACGATCTTCTGAGTACGCTTCAAATAATTTAGTCCATGCTCGGTCCTCTACAGATGCTCGATTCTCTCCAAATGAATCCGTGGTGTCTTTTGAAATGACAATATTGTCCAATCTGCTGGGCGAAATGCTAATTCTTTTGAGTCCTGTCAAAATTTTGAAGGGAATAAAATTTCAACGAAACTTTCTACCGAACCTCCAGTAGAAGCAGCTGAACCAAAAACTGAATTAAACCATCAGCTATCATCCTTTCATCCAATCGATCAAGAATATCATTCTTTTCCGCAAACGACTTCTATAAGTCTCACTACTTCAGGCACTGACTGAACTTGTGGATAATAGCATAGATGGCACAAGAACTAGATGTCGCATGGCATACTAAAACAGAGTATACAGATTGTGAAATGGGTAGTGTATTCTGGAATGGACCATAACATATTGTAGAGCATGCCAAAAGCAAATATTTTTATAATAGCAGTTTTGTATACATTTAACCGACTTCTTCCATACTTCAGATACGAAAAAATATGAATCACTCGACGCATACATCATTTTAAATCTTGTGGTCCATTCCGGAATGGACCACCCCGCCATATAAATTTTGTATACTTTTTTGGTACTGTATGCGACATCTAGTTCTTGTGCCATCTATGATAATAGTGATATTGGCACAGATTTGGTGTACTGGGAATAGTGATCAGCCTCACACTGTTAGTGATTTCTTGGTACAAAATTCGAAACAGCAGGGATTTATTTGATATTAAATTGAAAGAGCGACATCATCGAAAAAAAAAGTTGGTCCAGAAACTTTAGGTATCACGGAGTAAGCTGTAAAACAATTTCCTACTCGTTCTCGCTTACTTAAATTCTAACGCAACAATGCAATTTTGTGAGGTCTGCTCGAAATGATAAAGTTACCTGTGCCAAGAAATTTTCTGATCTCTTTCTTCTGCAATTCTGCGATATCATAAAGGATTCTCGTAATGATAAAAGACTGTTTATTGTGTTCCATTACTTTTAATTGTTATTAAGACTGAATTAGAACACTATATGGAGCGTGTTACATGTACATAGTGTTAGTTTTCTTTTTTGGTTACAATCTAAACATCATAGGATATGTGACATTTTAAGAAGCCTTTCTGAGGTATAACGTAAATACAAATATTTTTCTTACAAATCAATTTTCTAAATTAATTAAACAAAGAAAAAGTAAGCAAGACATTTTAAAGCGTATAAGTGGGGATACGATCGCATGGCCATTAAATGATTTTTTTTTTTAAAAATTGAATTGAAATATATATATATATAAGGTCTTATATACATGCCACGAGTGTTACTACTATTAGTATTATTAACGTTATTCTTCTAGTTCACTTGACTGAAGTAAATCTAGGCACGCCTCGGGATATCAAGAAGAGAAAACAAGACAGATTTTTCTCAAATAGTGTACATCATGATGTTTAGATGTTGCTAATATAGTGAATTATTATAACGTAATCATGCGGTAGATTCGTTTTATTTCTCCTTTCATTCTCCCGGAGCCCTCTTAGTATGAAGGTTGACTAGGTCCGCTATTACTCTCTATTCAGGTCAACACAGGGACACTGGAAATACTCTGCCCTCAGTGTCGATTGGATGGATGGGGCAACGACAGCAGAAGGAAAAACATCTCCGCCTTCACATGGTTAATGGTAAGTAGTGTAAAGGTCCCTTCAGGATTGGATGTGTGTGAAGGCATTTGGTTTTTCAGGCAAAATTTTTTTTTTGTATATGGCTGGTGGCATCGGCAGGTTTTCGTGGAACCTCCCCACACTCTCCGCCAATAGCCGAGGCGAGCTAGCGTGCCACCCTGCAGTCAACACTGTCCACCGACTGATCTGTCAGCTCATGCTGGCAGTCTGGACTTTACGTCCGATGTCAATCACTCTACATACAACCATAACACAGGATGCTGATGAAACTTCAGAGCACTTCCTCCACCTCGAATTAGGCTTTCCCAATGCTTGAATTGCTGCAAATATCTCTCGAGGATCATTCAAACTTCAACAATGCTTGTTATAAAGTATGCGATCTATGAACTTTCAATTGGGGTCTCTAAATATTCTAATTTTCTATAACCGCTATTATCAGAGAGAAATTTTCCAATTATCCGGCGGATAATGGATAATCGTACAAAAATAAATAAGTAATATTTGTTGAAATTCTTAATGACTTCCTACTATGTGATTGTTGACACTTGCTTTTGCAGAGCTTTACGGGCAGTTTTTTTTTCTAAAAAATGAAAATTCTCGCTATAACACTATTGGACTTTTTTTTTTAATTCATATTTTTTTAAATAGCAGTTTTTTTTTTAATTATTTTACCACTTCTGAACTGCATGCATGGTAAACAGATTGTCATGTGTTCTAGGATGTTTTAGTTTTCTTTACCTCTCAGTTTTGCCTCTGGGACATCCGTTTTATGAAAATACTACCAGAACCAGCCTATATAAACCCTCAAAATATTTCTCTTTACCTTATTTCGTTTATTTTACTGGACTAAAACACAGGCAAAGATAACCTTCTTCGACGAGAGTGAAAGATAATAAAAGTATTAGAGTGAATTAAAAAATACAAGAGAAAACGCCGAAGTAAAAATGAAAAATTCAAATAGTTTTTGAGAACAAATCCAACAACCAAACATAAAATGAACTAAAAAAATATAAAGAAGTGTATAGTGGAAAAAATACATAAATTTAGAGTGAAAAGAAAACATTTTACTATAGATATAATACAATGTAAAAGATTATGTTTTCTAAGCGCTGTGAAAAAACTTTTAGCCACAAATTACGTAATTGCCTTCCTCTATTAACAGATTTTAACTAAATCTTAAATTGAAGGAATCAAAGCTTTCCTCTCTTCGGTTAATTAAGCTGGCACTGTAAAAAAAACCAATAATCCCCCTCCTTCAAGCTTTTAATTACTATAAGCCATTTAATTTCATCCTTGCCTGGATTCCTCTCCGCCCCCGCTCCGCCATCAATTTCTCTCTTCAAACTTTTCTTTCGTCAAAAATTTTCTTCTAACTAAAGCACACTTTCTCCCACTTTTGCTTTTCTTTTTTTTTCTCTTTTTTTTTCTTCAATTTTTTTCTGCACTTAAATCTTAATGTCGTATCGCTCGTGTTTCTCTACTAGCCCAGGTTCAAATACCTAAACTTGAACAATCGTTTAAAAACACATAACAGCTTAAATTGACAATTAGATAGAAAAACGCTACTAAAACTTAAAAAAACAAAAATCTTTTCGAAAGCTTGAACAGACTTGGATTTGGCTTTATTTGACTATTCTGGGGGTTTTTTTTTTGCTACTTGTGTTTTTCATCCATCCGATGGTGTGGGCTCAAGGCTTTTGTTCCTTTTCTGCTCATATGGCCCCCGTAAGAGAAAGTTTTTGGTATGCACTTCCGGACGAAAAATAAAACTGGATCCTGGTACTAGGTATCACTTTGTACAGAACTAATTAGTTGTTCCTGTTTTATTAAGTTTTGTTTTGTTTTGTTTTTTTGTTTTTTTTTTTTCTGTAGAGTAGTAGGCGAGAAATAAAGGCTGTGCTTATTAGAAAGGAGAAATGTGAATTTCACATGATTTTCTTGGCATTTATATAAATGACATTAGGTCGTCGTACGATGGTAATTTGGTATAGAATTACATAATGTGGGCGCTTATAATTATATTATATAATCTACAAATACATAGATAGTTATATAATGAAAACTGACAGCTGAGTAATTAACCAAAAATTAGTTTTAACTTCCCAAGATATGTAAGTAAATAAGCTCATCATGATCTATACACACAACAAAAAAACTTTTCACTTTTTTCTCCAATATTTTAAACTAAAACAAACGAAAAAAAAAAACAAAATCCTGTAAAAGTCAAAACAATTTAATAAAATTAGTCCAAAACTCGTAGAAAACCTTCAGTTTAAGTTTGAACCAACAACAAAATGTATTTTACCGTACCCTCCCCTTTACCTTCTACAACCAGAACGGTGTCGATAAAGTTTCACCCACAAAACTTTTTATCTGATTTCTTCTTTAAAATTTTACTTTATGTCGTTTTTTTCCGACTTTTTCGTTGTTTTCTTTTTTTGTTTATAGTACCTTTTACCTCTTAAAAGCCTTCTATACATAGACACTATGTTCCTTGATATCATAGTTCATCTGCCCCCTAAACCTTATTGCAAAATTAGTGTGGCAGCAGTGGGGTGATATCATTTCAAAATAGAGAAATAAACCACTTTTCATATATTTTCGCCTTCCTTGTTGTCCTATTTGTGAAGGCGTTATTCAAATGAAAAGAATTGTACGGGAGAGAGATGGCATTTCACTACCTCCAGCTCAACAGAAGAAGTATTATGTTGTGCCTAGATTTTACTTTAAACAAGTATGAACGGGGTGGATGCGGACATGGAAAAAAATAAAATAAATTTGAACTAATGATAATTTTATATATTTAGGCACGAACAGCCCCCAACTATAATGTATACCTCCAAATATACAGGAACACAAACACCCATCCATACACAAATGAATAAGATAGGCGGAGTAGGTGCCTATAAACGGAGGATAGATTTCCCTGACGTAATGGCGATGTATGACTGCTCTGTTTGTATATTAAAACTTTTGTAAAGCGAAAAAAGCAAAAAGAAATTCCTAAAAGAGGTTATTAGCGTGTTTGCAATTGCACTGAAATGCAAAAATACTTTCAGAAATTAGTACCAAATATGTTGGACGTTTTTTCTTTCTTCTTTTTTTTTATCAACATTTCATATTTCTTGGTGGGCTTTGCATTCGCCTTTTATCTACTAAAAAGTTGTGTAAAAGTTCTTCCATGATAGGATCCGATGGATGGGTGTCCTTAACTAGAGGGCCGGCCATTTTAGAATATGAAATACTTCATGAAAGTTGTTGCTAATCACAAAAAATATATGTGCTACAGGAAAAGTATAATAAATAAAGTAGCAAATTATAGCAGAATCAAAAAAAAAAAAAAAATCATTCAGGTAAAAATAACAATGTCCAAACGTGTATGTGTGTACATATGTATGTATGAGAACATATCGTGTGATGATGTTTTTTAGGTCTTTAAATGGCATAATGAGGACGAGAAATAATTGCCGTCATCAACAGAAAAAGTTTTGTGCAAAAAAATAAATGAAAAATGAAAAAAAAAATAAGCAAAACGGAAATGAAATAACGTTAACGATGACATTTAGATTGAATTTTGACACGAGAATGTTGCAAAATGGTTTGATGATGGAGCAGGGTTTTTTTCGGAATTTACAATGGCAGAAATTGTGTTTAATTTAGATGTAAAGTTTCACGTAAGTTACACCGTTATACCGCAATTAATGGCAAGGTTATGTGAATCAATTCTGTGAAGGGATGTAAGCGGAAAAAAAGCTTTTGAGCTTATGAATCTACCCTTAACTCATGACATGAAATAATAATTAACAATTTTTTTATGGCATTTCATCGTGTTAAAAAGGGATCTGGTGTTGATATCTGCTTCGAAATTATAGAATTCAATTTTATTGTTCTGGTTTCTGGTTTCGTGGATATTCATGTGACTTGTAGTGCCACGAAGTGGTTGTTCAATTCCAGATCATTTAATAAATAGCCCGAGTTGTCTGAGCTTTAAAAGTATTGTATGACTATACAAGTTGGTAAGACATCGTGGGTTGCAATTCGTTTTCAGGATTAGATTTTTTTTTAATATTATATTCTCAAAGCTTGATGTCTTAAGAATATGACCGTAAAATTGGAAGTATCTTTAAAGTTAGCAGACGTATTAAGTCCCTATTCATATGTTTGTATATATGGCCCAATAGTGCCAGATTCAGAGCTTCGGAATGGTAAGAACAAAATCGGAAAGTATGCGAAAGAGTCAGAGCGAAAAAGTAATCTGCACTTTTGAGAGCTTTTTTAAGTTTCGGAATGGTATTCAGAAAACTATTAAAATTCAAAAAGAGTCTTCAAAGAAGTGTGAATTCGCCTTTTTTTCTGATTTCTTTCTGAACTTTGCGTTCAGAGTTAGTTGAAAGTGGATGACGATTTTCGGAAGAGTAGAAAAGGTGAGTTGAATTATTATTAATAAATATTTCAGTGCTTTTGTTACTTGCGTCAATAAGTTTGTGGTACAGAGCAAGTCAAGACAGCTGAAATATTGGTAGGTGAAACACGCTATTCAAGCCTCCATATAAGCGCTGTCGTACTTCACCAGTCCCAAATAAACCCAGTGCTTTGAGCCCAATATCCTTCTGACCTGTTCGCTATTGAAAAGTTAGTGCGAGAATTCTTCTATTGGTTGGAGGAAATGTAGGCTTTGAGAAAATCGCAAAAGATGCCATTCAGCTTAAGTGATATCTTTCCTTTGTTGTCTACAATTACAAAAGAAGACTTCATAGGTCTCGAAAATAAGTGGAAGTATTGAAGTTTTCTTAACAATGAAAAATGTTTTATTATTATAATAACTTTGCATTGACCACTTTCACCAAAAGATCATTCAAGACCTTGATGACGGACGAAGTTGCTAAGCATTTCACGCCTGTTGCGATTTGTACAAAATATTAAAATATCAAATTTTTCGTTGGTGTCCGTTTTCAAAAGTATTTGAAAATAGCAGTTAAATGTTGAGGGGAAATATTCGGAACTTTCGACGATCGTTAGTGGATGTGGATGGGTGTATGTATACATGTATTTGGGTATGTATGTATCAGTAGGCGGGTGTATGTAGGATAAATCCTGCTGGCTGTTGTGAAATTCAGTGCTCTGTCGAACTCCGCCTTAAAAACATGTTTACTGATCGGAAATATAAAAACTAGAGTCAAGGGTTCTGGTCCTTCAAGAAAAGTAAAAAGACGGCTCACTGGCAGATCTGGACTGGAGGACGATAGATCTGGCGTTGGTGGTCTTCGTGTTAATTCCGACCATACGTATTTACCTTGTAAAATACTCAGAAATATCTCACAACGTATAAACACTGACAAGAAGGCATTATTTTTACGCAAGGAAATATGATTCTTGGATGCAATCACAAAAATTGTGATGGAACTACAAAAATTGTTACGCTTGTATAATAAGCGGTGTAAAACCTTTTGGTATTTAGCAAGATACATACTTGTAGCACATGCGTAACTAAACAGTTTCTGTAGCAAACCGTTTACAAGCCTCATGCAATAATACTACATTTAGTGGTTTGTGTTATTGTAGCGGTAATTCAGCACAATATTATCTGTCATCAATTTATATCTAGATACAATTCATTTACCTCCACCTAATAATTCCATATAAGCTCTTCCCATAGGCAGATTCCCCGATTTCACAATTATGTAAGTTGAAAAACAAAAGAAAAAAACTAAAGGAAAACTTGAACTGAATACTGATCACGATCTGGACTTCTTGAACTCGAAAAACTTTAGAGAGTGATCCATAAATCCATATTCCCAGATTGGCGTTCGTGGCTAAAATCGTGTACATCAATTTTATTTTGAATATTTGATGTCACATTAAGCAAACCGTAGGTATTGAATATGTCATTTGCTCGCCCTTATAGCTATAGGGTCTGAATCGCCATATTTTTGTTGAAACCCACAACCATAATGCGAATTACTCCGAATATTTTATCTTTTACCAGCTGAAATTAATATCATTCGATGCGGAATTTTGACATCTACATACTTCAAATTCTTGTCGTCCATATTGCGTAAATTCAATGTGGAACATAATTTTCTAACTATCTCGTTTCCGCTCAACATCTCTTTTCTTCTAATTGGTTATATGAGAAATCATAAATAATTAAATATCTTTTTATAAAGATATATTCGCACTCTTTTAAAGACGCCATCCTGTTCTTCGTTAAAAAAATAACCCCCAATTTTCGTCTTTATGATGTCGAAAGTTTTCGAGTGTTTTTTTTTGTATAGTCCGCTGATAAACCAAAAGTAAGTTGTGCGACTTGTATTGTATTCATTAATTAGTATTTTTGTGTGTTTATTTCATAAGAAAATTCGTTTGTTTACGAAATTTGTGTTCTTAACCTGTCTTCAGGTGAGACTTTCCATTATAGTTTTTTTTTTTCGGAAAATCAACGCGGGATGGTGATTTTATATGTAAATTAGTTTTAATAGCTCAAGATCTTCGATTTTATTGTGTTATTAAATTTAAAATCTTGTAAAAACTCGATATGTTAGTAAATTGCTTTCCCTTGTGACAACTGTCAGAAGGTGAAAATTTACGTGGGATTTTCTTTAAATTGTTTGCGTGAAAACGTTCAACAATACACACTTTTCATCACGTATTAGTATTAGTATGTTTAACTAAACATAAACCAAACACAAGATGAAATTAGATGCAATGCACAAAAACATTAAACATCAAAGATTAAATATTATATCGACTTTTTTTATAATATGCTAAGAAACGTCAACAACAAAATGCTCAGCCATATTATTAACAGTAATACGCATGCGATTAATAGGTTCATAAATGCTAAAGTTAGACCTTGACGAGCTAAAATGCAACAGGGGTTGCCTACTATCACGAACAATGGAGAATCAATATTCGCGTTATAGGGTGGAAGAATTACGTAAGTATTCCCGGGTAGGTGCCTGGGAGTAAATCCGCTGAACAGACTCGATACGATCGATGTGAGGATACTGTAAAATTGAAACCAGACCTGCTTAGCGTATTCAAGAAGCGGTCTCACAAAGCAAGTGTACAAACGCAATTCTATGGTAGGATTCGACGACTCTCGGGACTAATGTTTTATTAAACCCAGCATAAAACTACTCTTTGAAACCATGTAGTTTATGTGGGATTTAAAATTCAATTTGTGGTCATATTTGACACTCAACTAACACGGCGAATCGAGGAATCCGAGAACCCATAATCATAAGTGATAGGTTTCTGATTATTCCTGTGCAAAGTTATAACCTCACATTTGTCGATATTGAGTACCAAATTATTGCTTTTGCACAAATCATAAAATTTTTGACAGTCACCGTGTACTTGTTCACAATCGTTAACAGATTTAATTTTAGCAAAAAGTTTAACATCGTCAGAATAAATCAAGACCTTACAGTACCTCACAACAGAGACAATGTCGGCAATAGATAGAATAAAGAACAAATGTCCCAAGCGACTCCCTTGAGATACGCCAAACGAAGCCTTCAAGACTCTAGAGAAGGATTGCAGTCTGGTGGAATATACCAACAAAAAATGTATAATTCAGATTTTAAGAGAGACAACTCCAGATCAATAAGTTCAATGTCGAGATTGTTGGAGAAACTGGGAAGCTCAATTTGGCGAGGAGTACGCCCCCGCTACGAGCTTCAGAAATAGTATGTCTATCTCTTATAAAAATTTGATAAGAATTGTCAAGGATTTCAGCATCACGAATACCATGATGCAGATAAGTTTCAGTGAAAACAGCTACATCGAAACAAGTCGTAACAGAGGATTTGAAGACTTGTGGAGCTTTTGTGCGAATCTTTCCTTACATTTTGATAGTAAAGGGAAAGCGACTACAGTTTTTTAGAATAACGTTGCTTATTTTAGCTGTATTTCTATGTTGGTACCCAGAAGGTGCGAACAATTTAGTAAAAGCGCCAGAGGGACAATATGTTGGAGTGGGATCCAATAACTTATTCTGCTCATCCGCGGACATTGTTAAAACAAATTATGCAACCGGTTTAGAGGATTTACTAATTTTTCGACAAGAAATTGTTGAGATATTCTTGGACTTCAAAACTTCAATATGTCCTCATACATCGTTTCTGGGTAGAAACGGGTGACAAAAACACTCGAAGGTTTTGGTACCATTCTTAAAGAGTCACCAATGCCATTTCCTAAAGAGCACAAAGATACTGTGGAACGCTCCCTCACTTCACAAATAGAAACAGATCTAACCAGAACTTCATCATCCTGATTGTTGTAGATCAAACAGAGTCCTTACTTCAAAAAATCGCCTCATTGGGGCTGTAGTGGTGTCTTCGGCTATTCCTCTGCTTTGTAGCTGGTTTACAATTATGTTTTGTCATAGTTAATGCGCTCTATGACTCCATTTCCAATAGTGTTGTTGTTGCATGCAATTTGTTTACATTCATTTTGCTTGTTCTTAAATTAAGTTCTTTATATTAGTTTGATTTTTACTAATTCGTTTTCTTCTTGTTTCAGCATTGTTCATCGCTAAGCAATTTTATATAGTAAATCTGGCATTTTTGTGGCTTCAAAAGCATTAACTTTATTTTCAAAGCATTTGACATTATTTTTAGTATCATATAATTTCGAAAAACGCATGGGGAAATATTTTACATATTTTATCTAAAGGTTTCAGCATTGGTTTTTTATGAACATATACACTATTCAGTATTTTGCGTTACCGTGATTGATTTTTTCATTGAAACGAATTCGAAATTGAAAAACAACAAAGTTCTTTACAGGCCCGCTAGCTTACGGATCGCAGTACCCACTTCGGTCCTTGGCCACCATACACAAAAACTATTTAGAAATTTTGGTTTTATTTTCTAATTTTTTAAATCAAGTAATTTTATTTTATGTAAATAAATTTTTAAGTAGAGTAAGTATGTATGGTCAGTGAGCAAAATTATTACAATCACCCTTTACTTATGACAAATTTTCAATATTACTAATAAAATACGGTAATACTGTCAGTACCGGCCACAAAAATAAAATTTTGACTGGCAGAAATCAAAACACGTCTGATTTATTCATTAAAATTGGTACCGTCGTCAATTAGTACTATTAACAATAAATTGATGAATGTTACTGCCAGGGTAAAAACTAAGCATAATTAAAGAAAGTATCCAAACATTAAAAATAAAGACCGAATTTTTCTACATTTGGTGTAGCAGTGGCATTGTTTTTGTTAGTATATTGGGCCATAGAAATAAGTGAAAAAGCGATTGAATTTTGAAGCGGTTGCAAAAAATTTACAAAAATAAACAGTGGGTACAAAGAGTTAACAGTTTCTTTCCTCAGTTCCTTCCCTTGGACACTGTTTTCATAGAGAAAGCCGAACTTATATAGGTACCTACCTAGGTATTTTGTCCATACATGTTTCCTTTTCTTTCTCTTCTTTTTTAAATCTTGCAAATTCCAGAAGAAAAAAATCTAATTTTATCTATATTATTATTACTGGTTCGATATCTAGCATGGAATCTAGCATTGCTTGATTATCTGTTTGGTAAAAGACTTCACTTCGATTGGAAAACATTTTACCTATGTTTTGCTCGGTTTCAAGGGAAAGGTTCCATTTGAGCTATACACTATACACTGAGTGTAAAAATGACTTACAAATAGAAGACTCTGTGTCTATCTACTTGTGCTCAAATCAGTAGGAAATCAGCCAAATGATTTGGATTGGGTCGATTCGAAAATCCAGTCTGGCCCTGGTCACTGGTAATCAATTTATATTATATAAGTACTAAATGTTACAATATGTCATATTTCCTACCAGAGAGATGAAGCCTAAAAATTTTGATAAAATTGTGCTACCTCACAGCCTCTCCTTTTTGACTTAACTGCCTTGTTTACAATCATCTGAAGAATTACACCCTCTTGTCAGTTTACTGACACATTTTGACGTTGTTTAAGTGAACGGTGTCTCGAATTATTAAGAGGAGTCAGTACTCAGCAAAAATTTCAATTTAGACGCGAGCGAGCCTGTAGGCAATAAAACTTACTATACGTAGGTTTGTGTCCTGAAAGTATGAAAATACATATAAAATTAGCCTAGACCTAGACCACAAGTCACATTAGAGACATCTAGCGTAAAAGACAGAAACCCAACATGTGACAATTTAAGACGAAAATGAAATTTGAAGTTCAAAGAAATTGAAAATTTTTAAAGAGAATTAACTCTCCTAAATTTTATTTTGCATATAGTTGTTAAATATGCTATTTTGCTTTATATTTCTAAAACTTTCAACGAAATATTACAATTTCTCGTCGGTGAAATATCGAGAGAAAGATCAAGTACTATTAGAGTAAAAAAATTAAAAAATGCGCCATTAAAAATTAAAAAAACTCGACGTTATTTGCTAGCCTGGGCTTTATCTTTCTAAAATAGTCACAATGTAAAGAAATGAGAGTACCTACTAAGAGGAATTTGATTTGAAAAAAATCAATTTTTACCATTTTTTACATTTAAGATATAAATCATTATTCTGCTACAAATAGTTTGCTAGAAATTCGCATGAAAAATGTATGAAACTTGCAAATCTTGGTACTGACTCCTCTTAAGCTATCAAGTTATCGTGGCTGAATTGGTGCGATAGGCAGGGAAAGTATCCCTGAACTTCAGGAATTTGTCCGATGGGCTCAGGTGAGTTAAAACATCTTTTATTAGTTTTATGTAGCGTCAATTTCTCTTTATAATTCTGGTGGTAAGAACGGAAAAATTTCTCGCGTTTATCGGGTTAGCAACGAGTTTTGTTTAATTGCCTGTGAACATAACCTGCAAATTGTCAACGAGAAAATGTAAGCAATTTGATTTCGTCTTTTAGTATGTAGCCTCGTTTACAGAGTGTGCACCAGTGGACCGTGTAACATTTTCTCCGAGATGCGGTCTTCAAGCGAACCAACTGCGGATTGTTTGGTTCACTCACGAAGGTGACATCGAGTTTTTGTGGACATTTTAATGAAAGTGTCTCTTAATGGTTAATGGTTATACTAATAAAAATGCAATAAAAAAAAACTTTAACTTGCGTCGAAATAAGGAATTGCTATTCTTGTGGCTATGAAATTAAAACAAATGCAGCAAAGCCAATTTTCTATGCACGTTTTTATAAAGAAAACGAAAAAGTTGACAGTTTTCACGCAAGATCAAAGGCACAGGTCAGAAGAGGTCATCATTAATTTACATAAGGTTTCTTTCCAATTAATATATTATTATTTTCAGAATTTTGGACTCGAAATTCGTAGCAATATATCAATGGGCACTAGTAGAATTTGTCATTCTAGAGACTCTATAGAAATATCCTGTAATTTTCATAAGCTCCACATCATCGTTTTGAACAGAAAGATGCTATTTTAGCATCATGATATATTTCAGAGATGAATGTTCGAATTATTGTGAGTCCCATGCGAAATGACTATGCAAGCATTCGCTTTGGTGCTCCCTACGATAAAAATCTAAAATGTGAGAAACTAATGACAGAATCGTTCCACGTTTATCCCTCCAATTTAAAGTAAAGTTTAAACTAATATGCATTCTAGCTGTATAGACATTCTACGTGAAAATTTTTTCAGTCTGTTTTTGAGTAAATTCGGAAGTACGTCAGCTTCATACGATTTACTTTCCTAAATTCACTTTAATCTCGTTCTTTTATCACTTTGGAAACTCGCTTAAAGAATCCCCTTATTTCTTTTTCTTGCGGTTCATAAATTTCGCGCGTCCACAAATTGTCTTTATATTATAGTAAGGAAAAATAGTTCCAAAAGTTACTTTGAATCCAGAACGTTGTAAAGTTGCCTTCCCCGAGTTTGAAGATTTTATTTGGCCTTGTTGTCAGCTGTAAGAAATGTCGATTGCATATTCGGCCTTATTTAAAGTGGATAGTGAAGTAAACAAAGAACATCCAAAATTAAGCTAATACGTGTGATGGCTACTATAGTCAGTACGTATGCAATGAAAAGGACATATATTTGAACTATAATTAATTATTGCAGGTTTATAAACTAACGATTTGAAATTTATAGTTCACAATGAGGTTATGTCAGTAACTCGACTTAAACAAACGTCATTCGGACTCCTTATTCTACAGAAGGGACCCGCTCGAATTATCATTGATAATATTTGATAATATTGATATCGCACTCTTAATGCCATCACAAAGTCTAATGTACGAGAGGCATAAGCCGAAAGCGACAGCTTGCTACTTCAGATGTATACCTTCACCACGATTGCTCAGAGTGAATTCATTCGTTTAGGAACCATCAATTGCTAAACTTGTAGCGACGCATTAGTTTCAGACCGTGCAGCCGATAGCTGCTAAAACCGCTGTAAACGCTGTAAAGAATTTTTAAATAAAAAGTACTTTGAGCATTTTGGTTGATGACAGATGGAAAATTAGTTAGGTAGGCGATTAATTTAAAATATTGTAAAAAACAAAATTGTAAACAGTGTCAGAAAGTTTTTCATACCAGAGACATATAAAGAATAAATAATCAAAGGAATTTGTAAAATTATAAAACCAAACAACTACAAGAAATAACGAAAAATGCAATTAAGGAAAAACCGATTCCAGAGAAAGGATAACCTTTTGTTTTATAGTTTCCACTCCAGCAATTCAGCACCATCGAACCGTTTCACCTACGACTTCATTAACAAGACGACTTGTACTAGAGAAAGACCATTTTGTGGATGGCGAGCACTTAACTCTGGTGGCAATAGAACTAATTGTGCTATACCTTGCTTTATTACTAGAAGACATCTCTAACTGCAACAACTGTACCCATCTGGTGTCTGACGTTATCCTTAAAGACACCCTGTGGTATCCAAATCCCTCGACTTCTATCGAGTCGACATAGCTATGATTTGAACTACGTTACTCCATTGGTGGTGTACAAGTCAACTATACCGATACGAAATAGTTCTCCGACGGCTTGTCATAGGTACAGGCCATTTCAGTTAACATAAGTAACTTTCGAGCGATCTGTCATAGGGACAGACAAATCACGGGGAGGCAAATAATTCTTCAGTTCTCTGCTGAAGATATTCGTTCCAGGAAGATAAATGATCCCTCAAGCCTCTGTCGAAGTTATCAGCTGTACTCTAGTTTCGACCAGAGCTACCAACTCAAGAAAAATCGTCCAGTTCTCTGCCGAAGTCATCAGCTGTGCTCTAGTTTCGACAAGAGCTACTAATTCTAGAACAATCTTCAGTTCTCTGCCGAAGATATTAGCTGCGCTCCGGCTTCAGCTCGAGTTACTACTGCAAGAACAATTCGCCGCTGAAACTACCACTTTCAAGACTATACTTTTCTGCATCAGAAGACGCTACTCTATAGTCTTTTTGCCGCTTGGGGAGTTCGACATAAATAATAAATATTCCCCAAAAACTCTGCCAAGAATGCACATCCTATCCTCTCCTATTTTCTTCCCCGCCCTCCCACTACCAAGTAGCTCCAAAAGGTTAATATAGCGTATTGACTGTAAAGGAAAAAAACGACAGCGAAACGGAAAGTTACAAATTTACCAAAGGACAACTATCAACAAGAGGACAAAGAAGACATCAAAACGAACTGAGAGCTAAAGATAAGCCCCAAGGATCAATAGAAGACAATAAAGAGAACGTTGAGGGAAACTACGACAATTGAAAGAAAGAAAAATGTTGCAAAATACACTTGACTTGATTTGACTTGATTTGACTCGATTACTTTTTAGTTTGGCAGTGCAGTAATGAACTTGGAAAATTTTCCTAGTGTTGTAATTAACAAATCAGATAGTTTATTTAGTTGACAACTAAAATAAATATTTTTATTCATATTGCGAGTAACGACTGCAATAAGAAATTTACTAATACAACACACTTTATTGCGGGTATCAACTATAATAAAGATTCTTATTGCGGGTCTTGACTGTATCTAATAAGAAAATTACTAACATAAATACTTTATTGTGGGTACCGACTACAATAATCTCACTTCATTCTGGGTTTCGACTAGACTAAAGAATATCCCAATTCTAAACTTCAATAGGAAGCCCCAAGTGAATAACATTGAACTGGTAAGTACAAAGTCAATTGCCCCAACATTTTTAAAAATCAAATTTATCTTTAATTATTTATTGAATATTGGTTTAATCTTCTTATATTATAAAAATTATATATTATATACATTTTGTATTTCTTAAGTTACAGTAGGTATTTATTAAACTTGGAACATGTAGTTTGAAGATGAAGAGTAGATTAAGTGAACGAAATACGAAACCAAGGAATTAGTGATTTTAAACCAGTAGGAAAATTTTCACCAAATTCCTTTCCTTATTGCGTGTTCACTCTGACTACGGGCATAGAATAATCTATATTATTCCTATGCAACTACCAACGTTTCAACCAAATTTCATATCAGGGACAACAATCCCAAACATATCAAAGCTAACCTAATGAGCAATAGGTGGCACATGATATAATGAACTCTATAAGATTAACTTCGAGAATGTTTAAGCTTGTCGACCATATAAAAAATTTTGTTTGCTTTCGACTGCTTGCAAGCAGTAATCCCTCCATCCTCCAATCGGAGTAGATCTACTAACGTTTTCCTGCCATGAATCATGTACTCCGGAGTATCCGAATTCTACTCCTTTTTACTCGATTCTAAATATACAACCGATATCCAAATGATTTAAAATAAAAAGATTTTTAAGAGCATAAAAACTAATTTTCGATTGAATCCATCCACTTTTTGACAGGTTTAACTAAATGAATGCGAACGGGAATTTCTGAACTAACCCATGGATGATTGCAATTATTTACACCTTACAAATATAGAGAGTACAGGAAGTGTGGTAAGCCAAATTTAGCCTTGTCAAATTCTGGTTGTGTTAATATCTCTTGCCGCTGTAGTAAAAGCTCAGTACAATCGTGTAGTAGAATGAATATAGAGATCGGGACAAAAAGATATATGGTTGAATATACTGTAGTTGCTCCTGCCGAAAATACTCGTAGTCTTTTCTTAGTCGCTGCCACTGCACCCAGATACCCAGGGAGTTTTTCAACTGTCACAAACGTAAACAAATCTTCGATATTTCATTGTTTTTGTTATTAATTTTAATTTAATATAAAAACGTGTATAAAGTACACAAAGTAATATTTTATAACTATACTTGCCTAAAAAATGATTTCTTACGTCGTTATTTTAACAAGATTAAAGTTTTTTTTAAATTAGGCAAACTTTATTTGACAGCTGAAAATACATTTGTCTCTTTCTTCAATATAATGCTGGCCTACTTCATGATACCCTGAAAAAAGCCACGCTCATCAACACGACTTTTACAGGTATCAATACGTTCTGTTGTCTCTATATTCTAAGATTTACACCATTGCATGCTTCAATTCAGTCAGTGATGTTTTTTTTTTGTTTGACAGGTGGTATATTTACATTCGTTTCTAATTTGTTTTAGTTGCCACCTTTCTTAGTTAGAAAGGTGTAACAAGTCTTAGGAAGCTCTGTAAGTTTACTAATTGCAAATGGCGACATACCTAGTGGTTGGTAGTGCTAGACCATCAATAGAATTGTTTATAATTTTGCATAATATAATATGAACATTTGAAATTCTACTCCTTATTTTTCAAATTTACTACTATTTTTTTCTCAATTCTACTACTCCTTTTGCCGCACTTGTTGAGATCACTGCTTACAAGGCATTGTTATTCTTCTCAACTTTTGGCGGGCTTTGAATTTGTTGGTACCGGCTCGCCACTTGAGGAACCATGAGTTTTTTCACATGCCTTACCACCTTATATGGAGCCTATTACATCAATGTCTTGTCCTTTTAACGGT
The DNA here is from genome assembly GCA_963924295.1 of Dioctria rufipes. Lineage (NCBI taxonomy): Eukaryota > Metazoa > Arthropoda > Insecta > Diptera > Asilidae > Dioctria > Dioctria rufipes. Next base: position 362,747,003 of record OZ002740.1, read on the forward strand.
CTCAGCTATTGATTCAGCTTGGTTCAAGTTACTTTCTCAATTATTGTAATATCAGTAAATAAAAAGATTACTCTTTTGGACTTTTTACCGGGTTAAACTTAATTTTGTTCTCAAACTTTTCATTTCTTTCTTTTTTTTCATTTGTTTTTCAAATCACCCAATTTCGCTATTTGGGACCCTATTGATGAGTCAAACCAAGACTTGAAACTTGTCACCAAAAATTAATGGGTTGTGTGATGAAAAACAAATTAGAACATTTTTTAGCTTTTGCTATATACCGTAATATTAGTATGTAATTCTATTTTGAAGAATCAGTAAATTCTTAATGAATCTCAATAGTAAATATCTCCATAATAAAAATAATGAAGTTGTCCAACAGGAAAAATTGAAATTTTTTATTAAAAAAAAAAATATTCACTCCACGTTTCTATAATTCCTTAAATCCTATCACACACAAGAGCAACAATTTGCCGAAATTATTGCCATCGATTAATGGAACGAAATCCCGAAATTCAATCTGTTTCACAAAATAAAAAAAAAAAATAAGATAAAACATGAAAATAAACGAAAACACTTGGCTTTAACAACTGAAAGCAGCTTAATTAGATTAACTTTAAAGCAATTCAACAAGACAATTTTACGAGAAGTAAACACATTCATACGAGGAAGAGAGAGAGGCACACAAGAGTCTGCCAAAACTTAAAGCAAAAATATTCAAATGTATTTCGTCCTCTGAATTTCATTTGAAATCATAAAATAAACCAAAAACAAAAGAAATAAAAAAAAATTAGAAGCTGAAATGGAAGGACGAAAATCTATAAATTCCTAGCTCTTATAAGACCCCCATCGAAGAATCTTCGCTCCAGTCAGTGTATATTGATAGAAGAAACATTTCTACATCGTAGGGATGCCTCAGGAATCAGGATTGAGGCGTGTTGAATAACGGATTTTCCCTATTCCCGAGGACAATATTCTATTTGCACAACATTTAGTGTGCCGGAGATTTTCACAGTTGTTTCTTGTTCTTCTTTCTATTATTTGTTTTTGTTAAATTTTAATGTCATTCAAGTGTGTGTCTTCTAGCAACCACCACCACCACCACCACCACCACTACCACAACCCTAAGGCAAGAGAAGGCGTGTATCACTTTCTAAAGGACTCAACTCAACCCAGAAATTTTGACTTCTTTTTTTCTTGTTTTTTGAAAAATTGTGAAAAAGAATTTTGCTACAGGATTGTCCAGATTCATGTTAGGCTTGGAATCTAGTATCTACCCTTCTGGTTATCTTCTGACCACTGTCTGACCTTTCGTTTGTCATGATTTTGTACAAACAACTATTATAGGTATACAATGGTACATGTTCCATCCGCCCAGATGATGATGATGATGGAGAGAATTGAAGGAGAATTTTCTTGTTTCAGGATAAAAGATTTTAGTCGATTGTGAACGTTGTAGGTTAGAGATAAATAGAAACACCAGGTGCAAAAGCTTACGAAAGCGAAAAATGCACCACAGGAAACTCTTAACACCTCTTGTTTGTTTTGAAAACTGTTCATTTGCTCAGACTTTTGATAGTTATCCTTGCAATAAAGATTTCTATCACGACCAAATAATTTGGAATTTAGGTTTGAGGTCGGCCTTGTTTATAGAGAATCGCTCATTTTGAATTCTTAAGTAGATTTACGAGTTTTCTTTGTTGGTTTTTCTCTGATTAGGAACTGAAAATAGCCGGCTTGACGAAGGAATACGGCTTAAATGTATTCACTATAAATTGAAAATCTCCTATGAAATATACAAATTGTACTGAAAAGGTGCAAACTTCTCATATTTATGCCATTAAAATTTAGATTGCTTTTTCGGCTTGAAGTTTGCAAATATGGGTTAAGAATGTTCTTGAACTATCCTGGGTCTGGGTAAAAAGAAAACGCACATAAACTGTTCGTTCAACTCATGTGCTTTTCTCCATTAGAAGAGGTATTGCCAATTATCAATGGGCAGTTAATTTAAAATACAAGAGTGATATTAGTTGTGATCAGTAATCAAACCAGCATTGTCTCCTTCCGAGTATCAAAAGCAAAGAAGATGCAGAAGAAGAAGAAGAAAGAAAAAGAAAGAAGAAGAAGATTTTATCCACCGAGAAACAGTTAGGGGCATCCAATGCTGCTATTATTTCCTGAGAATATTTAACTTGATGAAAGAACAAATCACTGAGATTGCAAAAGCTATGGTCTAAGAAATCGGTTAGTAGAGCTGAGCCTGTATATATTCCCAACGCAGAGATTTTTCATTCTTCCTCTTCATCTGACATTGTAATCCGAAGCAAGCCCTACCTTAGTTTCTTAAATGATGTTTTCTTCACTGATGATTAAACTGATGTAGATATCCAATGGTGTTGGTGCCATCTATCGCTTATTAGAAAAAGTTCACAATGTTGGGGAAAGCTTTTGATTGTTAATTTTTAGCATATAGGTATGTTCTTTGGGTTGCCGCCTCAGCTTACGATAAAAGAGCTAATAGTAGTTTAAAACCTCGCAAATATTGTTTCCTTAGAGTCCATATCGTGACTGCTGGAAGAAGGAAGAGATGAAGCAACTTTTAATAGGAGAGGGCGTGCATAATATGAGAGAGGAAAAACTATAAAAGTCTAAATAAAACTGGGTAAGAGAAAAAAAACGTAGAAAAATGTCGAAGGGAGACTCTTGGGATGGTGGTTGGTTGCGTATATAAACGTAAACACCGATACCACTAAAAATAGACAGCAGATATACTGCCTACCGGGAATCCACCAGGTACTTAGAGGTTAACTGAAGTTCAGTTAGAGCCATAGCAGTAGCTTTACTGTCTATGTAGGTATACTTCTCCTTGATATTTTTGCCAAGAATAAGTTTCGCTTTCAATATAAAACAAACAATTCACGTCAACATCTCAATGTTAACCTCAAGAAAGAGCAATGAACCTTCATCCATGAGGCATCAATCCGGTAAAATCTGCAGAGTTGACCAGATTCAATCCTAAAAAGTTACAATCTCCAAATTAGTCCAAAATTACAGTGGCAGTTTAGTTCTGGTACTATAATAACGAAGGATCTATATACAAGAGGATTGTCATCTTCAAACTTATATACCAAATATTCATGACCACACGTGTTCACAGTCCTAATCACCCAATTAACGTTGGGTTCGGCTGTTATACCAGTAAAGTGAGATTATTTAAGACCCCTTTTTTTTTGTTTGAAGCTCTGGACCTTTATGGATCGATTTAACTGAAAATCGATATCTGAGAATTTTCGGAGTTCCAAATTACGGGATTTTTTATCAAAATTAATTTTGAACTTCACGATGGCAACTCCGAGAAGACGGAGATTTTTGACATTTGTGATTTGATTCGGCAAAATCGATATAGGGGGATTTTCAGGGTAGAAGATTACGAATCCAAAATTTAGAATTTCAAATCAACAGCTCTGAGATGATGTCAAATTTTGTCATTTGTCGTGTGATTCGACTCCAAATTGATAATTTGAGATTTTTGGATCATCTATTACGAATTTTTGGTAAAAAATTTTAAATTCAAGATGGCAGCTGTGAGATAACGGCGAATTTTGTTTCTTTTTGGTCAAAAGTTAGAATTTCAAGATGGAAATTCTGCTAAGACGACGTTTTTTGTTATTTATGGTCTGATTCGACTCAAAATTGATACATGGAGATTTCTAGAGCCGTAGATTACAAAACTTTTGGTCCTCAGATTAGAAATTGGTAAATATTTATGTTTGAAAAAAAAAAAACTAAAGAAAATAAACTCTTTTATATAAAATGCACTAAAAATTATCAAATTATATTTTTTTTCTTGATGTCTTCAATACTACTGTAATAAACTGGGTCTTGGGTAAACATTGCTTTGTGTTGCCAAATATTTGATTCATTTCCAAAAATTTCTTTCATCGAAATGTCATTTTACTCTGTCGTTTTATTATATTTTTACACTGTTCTTGAATTTAGGAATTAGACAAAATACTCTATCCGACACTACAACCAGATAGAGTCCCTTGGGCATATAGACCGCCAAAGATGTAGGACTAGCTAATGATAATCGTGAACGATTGTTTTTTTTTTACATAAAAAGTCTAAACTTCGTATAAAGATAATCAATAAATGTGGCACACATTAAACTTCGAGGACAAGGATCTTAAAATGTATAAAATTACATTCTCATTTTGCAACGGGATTATCATTAAAATATTGAAGTGGATTGAATATACTCAATTTATCAATTTACTATACTCATTTAATATTCTTTACGAATTTATATCTTGACTTCATGACAAGGCAACGTAAGGCGATGAGTATCTCCCAAACACTTTTACCTTTAGTCAGATAAAACCAGGAACTCTGCTGAGTTTACTATACAAGTATTGATGATAGTCTGGGTGGGAGCTATCCTTTCAGCGTGTTTTTTTTCTTTTTTTTTTTAATAAAAATATTTACTGCAAATACCAAATTCAAAGTGTTGATAAAAAAAGCCATCAAAACTATAAACCAGTCACGAGTTTCAAATATAAAATTCTATTAAATATAAAAGTTTAGAAATGTTCTAATCAATTTGGTTAAGAGAAGAAAAAAAATTAAATTAAATTAAAAATTTTAATTTTAGAATTGCAGTGTAACCGTAACAATCAGTAACACCTCCGACTCGTTTGATTTAACTAACTTCACACTTACCTAAATTTGTAAAAAAACAAAAAAGGCAAGTTACTATTTGAGTAAGTGTAATAAAAAATATAACTACACTCAATTCTTGAAAATATATGAATTCTTCAAAACTGTACATCTTGCATACTTCAACCATAGAAATTTCCAATCGACTAGCAATAATCGAACACTCCACCCACCCACTACCCTACATCGGTAGCAATAAAAAAAATCTCAATAGTTCAACAAATAACTAAATCTAAGAGTTCTCTGGCCAGGAGAAGCGCCTAAAACTTAGATCCTTATCAATTCGACTTGAGGTATGAAGGACACCAGAAAATTTTACAAAGGAAAGACAAAATTCCGAAACATCTTGCGGTTTAAATGGATTTTCCATGCCTGAGCACTTCTTCCTTCAGAATAATAAGAGAAAAAAAACGAAATGATGGGAAAGGATATGAACAGCGTCCGTGTAGATACATACGTATAAAATGGCAAAAGATATGCAACTATAAGTGTCATCATAATCCAGAAAATCGTATCCAAGTCGGATGACAGACATCCTCAAAAATATAAGAAGACAACGGGAACGAAAGGTTGCTGAAGAGACTCAAGTCAGCAAAATTTTATTTGAAATATCAGCAAAAGTGCGAACTGTATTGATTTGATATTGTTGTGTGTCGTAAATGTATCCCGATGACGGTAGATAGATATAGATGGAAAAGGACCAGAGGTTCGACTGAATTTATCTGAGATTTGGTCTGCCCACATATTCGACATGCAAGCACCTCCTGCCATAAGGATGTATGTCAATTTGTTCGGAACTTGAGAACATCTTGAGGTGACGATAAACGAGGATTCTATAAATGATGTCTGGGTGCAATTTGAAAAAAAAAAATGTAAGGAAAAGAAGGGGAAGAGAAAGTAGAAGAGAAGTGAGTGAATCTTCTTGTAAGTAGATTTGCTTCAAGATTCTGGAGTACGGAAGTAGTAAGGATTTTCCGGAATATCATATTCTTTTTCGAAATGTATTAGTGGGAAGTTAGTGAATGTTTACATTATTTTCATTTGATATATTATCTTTTTGTATTGTGTAGAAATTATGGATGGTAAAACTTTAAACACATCACTAATGGCTTGTTCACGAGCGCGATTTATCGCATGCGACAGAGCTCTGATTGGCTGCAGCAATGTAGTTATCGCTGAACATGCTTACTCTTTCTACGTTTCGTGCGATACAAAAATTTATGGCAGCAATGCTCTTAGTTTGGTGCCATTTTCACCTTAACCTCAACATTTATGTTTGTTTACATTTGTAATCGAATGCTAAAGCTCTGGAGTGATGTCGAAATTTACTATAATATGTAAATATATAAATATAAAAACATAAGATATGTAAATTTCATACTAATATCTCCTTGTCACCACAAAATTAAACAATTTAAGTTGTAGTCGCTGTCAATCTTGGAACGTATGGCGCGATAAAAACCAGTCGTAATTAGAGATAGATCTATACAAAGAGCAGGACGTCACCAAAATATCGCACGTATCGTATCGCGCTCGTGAACAGGGGTTAATCATTAATGGGAACAAAATCTAATTTGTTTTAATCATCAATGTGTGTCAATTGAAGCTTCCAACTAACTTATTGGGCGGTGGCGCGGTTAACGTTTCTAGAAGTGTGGCTCTAAAAAGATCATCCCATTTGCCAGACAGAAACTATCCAATACATGTAACTGAGAACAAAAGTAGAACTGTTATTATTGACAAATTTACCTGATTCATACATACATCATACAACTCTTATTTTGATATGACTATAATCGTCTTAAAACATACGCGAAGAAATTCGTAACATTTTAAGGGTTAGAAAATTGTTCACCCATCAAATCCTAATAGTAATCCAAATTATAAGGAAATTCTGAGAGTATAGTCACCCTTGACGGTGAATCTTAAAAGAGGATAAATCTTTACGAATAGCAGTTACAAATATGGACAGTTTTCCATAATTAAAAATGCAAGCATATATGAAGGTTGCTACTTAAATCTGCTGGTTGGGCTACTTCCTACAAGGTGTCGGTTTTATGTAATTTTCTGATTCTTTTTCGTTACAACTTTTGGAGATCCAGATCTGTGGTGACTCGTTTATACACTTTGCTATACGTAGAAGCGCTTAGCAAGTTAAGCTTTTGCTTGTATGTAAATAAAAACAAAAAATATTAATTTGACGTCAACTGGCAATTCGACAACACTGTAAAGAAAGCTTGGAAAAATAAAAGAAAATTAACAGGTTCAGTAATAGAAAGATTGAAGAAAGATTAACTCCCGAGGAGAACCCGCAACTTTATGTTTTTATTTTTAATAACTTCAAGGTAGTTTTTCAATGTCTATTTTTTTTTCTCTATCATAAACGAACTGGTAATCTGATATGGAAGAAACGGATCCCGCCCGCAGTATTAGCATTCTCTTGTTCTTACGACAAATCAAATCGACATAGGGTCAACTGAAACAGGCTTCCAGACTCATTCCCGGAATAGCACTAGTTCAGGCTGCCATAATGACAGTCTGAAGAGGTTCACTCGTCCAACAGATCAACATTACGGTAGCTTCAAGTCTCAAGCAGATCTTTTCAGGTCCAGAAATTGGTCACTTTTAATCTGGTTGCTTGTCGAACAATTGATCAAACAGTATTTAGGTGTCCAGGACCACTCAGTTTACTGTGTTGAGCCGGCATTTAAGACCTTGCAGTTGGTATTCAAGACATCAGTTTTCTGCGCCAAGCAGCCGTTCAAGGCATCGAAGTTTGCTCTTAAAGACGACGCATAATTGTGAAAACATCTCCCCAACCGCAAGACTTAGCAACCACTGACGATAAAAAAAAGTTATTAAAGCTGTTCAGTCATCGCATTATTAACCAAAACGAAAAACAATCTTCAATTCTAACTTGATTAATATTTATATTATATACCTGTTTAATATGATAACTATGTATATGTACATGCAGATTCTATTGTAGTCATTGATTTTATTCTTAAAATGTTGTTGTTTATTACGAATTGCTAAGCAGATATTTTTTGTTGCAACAAATGTACAATATGATTACATACACTGTAAACATTATAATAAGTCATTGTTATCAGCTTTGCACCGCTATGCCTGCAACATGATAGAAGTGAGAGCTTCACTTGCACTCTAGAGCTCTTGGAGTAAAGAATTGTTAAAGTGATCTTTTCCAAATAAATTGTAATTATTAATGCCAATAGATCTAACAAGTGCATTTTTTTTTTTTATAAACTTATTTATAAACAGCAAAAACTGTCATCTCTTCAAAGGTCATTAAAAAATGTTATTGACAATGAATCAATTTTATGAACCAATGTAGAATTGTAGTTCAATAATGCACATATGTACGGTGATATCGAGTGGTATCGAGTTAGCCCTGGCCATATCCATGACCAGAATAAGAGCAATCGTACATTAAATCAGGCCGTTAGGAAGAAGAGCTCGGTGGACACCGCATAACTCAATTGAGGCTCAAAAGAAGACCAAATTGTCTGGAACAATAAAAAAAGTGTAAGAAATTCAACTAAGATCAGGCAAAAGCAGTGTTGGACATTGTGATAGGTGACTAACCTTGGATTTATTGCTACGAACCAGAAAGCAAGTATATCTTTTCAAGTGACGATACCATAGTGAAGCGCGCACGGAGCATTGGAAAGAAAATGGTTTCCACGTACTTCGAATGTATATGGATCATGTGGTCACACTTCTACTGGAAGATCATCATACGATAAATGCTGAATTGTATACCACCGTAAAAAATGACCAAGACGTCGAATTCCGTAAGCTTTTTCATTGCGACAATGTAGGTACCAGCACACACCGCATATCGACCAATCGAGATGGAAAGCCGAACTGCTTCACAACTAGAATTGATCATCCGCCCCACAATCTGGATTTGGTATCTTATGCAAAAATTTATGAAACATAAAGGCGATAATTTCAGAAAACAATAAAAATAAAAAGTTCTGAAAATTTCTTTACCATACGCAAAACTTAACCAATAACCTGCCTACATGAAAATGTAAGTCAGATCAAATCAAACAAGGCAAAATTAAACGGAGAGTCAGACAAATCGTTGGTGATACAGGTAACATGACACAGAAGTAGAAATAAGTATATGGAGTTTCGAAACTGACCAATAACCAATTAATTTTTTTCAATTCCTACATATATGTGGAGCTAAGAAATTCGGGCTAATTATACGAAAACTTCCGAAAAGCCGCGACAAATAATCTGTTTATCATGACGGTCTAATTTGGATATGAAAGAGATTAAAATAGTCCACTCGTTAAATCCGCTATTGTAGATAGGCCAAATTTGAGTTCAGCAAAAATGATTTTGTCAAGGTCAACCATATGAGTACAACCAAAGTGGTCAAGACCCTATCGAAGTACAGCTTCAGTGCTGACAGCCTCACCGGGTCAGAACTATTAATTTTCAAGCATTGTTTTAAAATGGAAATTTGTAGCTACTAGAAATGCCTGTGTTCAGGTATTGTCACTATTTACCACATCGCAAGACAATTAAAACAAAATTGCGGTAAGTTCAGAGATGTCGCGATAAAGAAACTCTCTACTGGAAGATGTTCTTGCTAGAAAAATTTAAAGAAAAGATTTCTCTCCAGCGGATACGTCAGTGCAAATATTATTAAAATTAGCTAATAGATGAATGGATTTGAAGGAAATTTAGATTACTGACCATTCATGCGCCAGTTACATAGGTTACCTGCATAATCTCAATACTGCTACGACCTGAACTAAATTCCAATAAGTTCTTTGTTTTGCTGAAAAAAAAACCGATGTTACGAAAGGCATATCATCGCGGTTATCTTTTTGGCAAGCGTATAGAACACGTACATGTACGACTTCAGTATCACGTGCGAAGTCCAGAGCGGCGAGCATATTCTAACAAGAGAAATATCTTGAACACATGTTTAATAGAAAGAGATTACCCATCATAGTAGGCGTCATTTGAAAAAAAAAAAATAAAATGAAAAATGAATGGAAATTTTAAAAGAAAGAAATTTAAGCATGTGTGTGACAAAGAGAATTTTTTTTTTTTTCCAGAAATTTATACATTTTTCAATAATCAAGCACATTGATTTTTATACACTGGCGAATAAGCGTACATTGCTGTTCAAGAGAATTCTCTTGTCAGCTCGCCGGTCAACACCTTCAGCGTTTCTGTTGTGACCTAGAAGAGAAGACGAACTTAGCAATTAACAATCTATTTCTAGGGATGAATCCAAAACAAGTTCGGACACAAGGGCGAGAGTATTTTCCAGTGATTGGTACTGAAACGAATGTATAGACTGCCGCACAAATTCAGCGCCTTTCAGGCAGAGCTTGCAGAGATTTACCAGATGGCACTAATGGTATCTATGTGTAGAGAGTCCGAAAAGCACATCGGCATATACACTGACAGTCAGGCAGCCTACATATGACAGGAAGAGGACAAAATAACTGCTTAATGGTAGTAGAACTGATACCAGATAGATCCAGTCGGTGTCATTACATTTTAATGTTGGCTGGCTTCGTACGGGAACAAGATGTCCATTCGAATCATTTATGAGTTCGTGCAGTATATCGCACCTAGCATCGACAGGGACAGTGACCACCTCTTCGAGATCATGCTGAAAGGCAATTTTGAATCTAGAATTCCATCGAGGGTAGAATGGAAATCACATTCCGTGCTTCAACTATTGACAAATCTTATTACAATTTATATTGATGGCTCTAAATCCGATGAAGGCACCGGAGCAGGAGTATTTTGTGAGGAACCTGAGATTGAAATCTCCATGCACCTTGAAAGCCATGCCACAGTTTTCCAAGCAGAAGTCAAGGCCATTCTTGAAGTGGGAAGGCATCTCCTTAACTCAGACAGTGAGAACAAGGAAATAGCCATCTGCTCAGATAGCTAAGCAGGTATCAAGGGTTTGTTTAAAGCCAAACCACCCTGAACTGCCTTTCTCGGTATAACAGGGTGATAGAGCAATGGAGCAGAGCAACATTGGTGAGTATGAAAGGGCGGACGAGCTTGATCGTCTTCGTGCAACCTCGGAGGAACCTGCCTCTACAGTCGGGATTGCACCAAAACACCTTGTCGCAATCATATCTAGCCGGGCTGACCGCTAACACAGTCGCCTTTGGTTAGAAGAACCCTCGAGTAGAGCAACAAAGGAACTGTTGGGTAAACCAAACCCAAATCAAACCAATAAGCTCCTAGGACTTAACAAGCTAACCCTGAGAACGCTGGTGTCCAATCTCTCTAGGCACTCCTCTGTCAGGGGCCACAGTTCACAGGATGAGACGATCTTACATGCGAGCGTAGCGGAGTGGAGTACGAAACGGTGACTCACTGCCGTTGTCACTGTCCGGCACTCTCAAGAATACAATACAGACTCCTTGGCTCACACCTCCTGGACGAATTTCACGATGCCCGCAAGGAGGCTTTGGGACCAATATTTAAATTTATAAGAGCGTCCGGTTGGGACGTACGAGCGATTGATCATGGGTCTGGAGAGTGAACAATGGGCCTTGATTTGGGAGATCCCTCGGGTTCCCAAACTTCTGTTTCAATCAATCAACCAATCGGGGTCATTACGGATCATTGGCCAAAAGCAGACCATGCTAGTAGACCGGGAATAGCGAAGAACGAGTTCTACAGGAACTGTAAAGCTTTAGAAGAAGTCGAATCCGTCAAAGAAGTGCATTGCGAATGCCGCGCTCTCATGAATAAAAGAGGTAAGCTATTAGGTACTAGATAGCTACGTCTTTTCAAGTCTGGGGGAGCTGCAAAGTAAAGAGCTCAGATGTATCCTGTGATTCCTAAGGGAAGCAGGAAGCAGGAAGCAATACTCCTCTTACCTAACCTAATTTAGAACATAAGAAACTAGTGAGATTTACGAACAGGTGTGCCCGTTTCTAGCGTTCCTAAGGCAGAATCACATCCGAAAAAGGCTCAGGCCTGACATCCCTTCTGCTCTATCGCTTCAAGCCTTGCCTCAGAGAATTGAAAACAAAATGACAATACCGGCTCGGTGCTATAATTGTTATTCTTACATTGAAACAAATAACAAAATCTGTTAACAGAAGTAGACTTAAAAAAGCAAAATTTCCAATATTGGGCAAAGCGACCCTTGCGGCTAGCTGTTTGGGTTGGTGTTGTGTTGCTTCCCTTAGAAAGCTGTGCTGGAAATTTTGATAAAGCCTTGAGGAAGCCTGGAGGCCTGAATGTGTTGCTGCCTTTACTCAATACCATGGAGCCATCTATCAATAGACGACTTCAGACAAGATTTAATAGATGGTATCACAACGGACTGTTCACAAATTTTTGTGAAATTGATTTGTGATCCTCTGACCTGAATAGTGGCAACAAATGGAATGGTGAAAGATTAGAAGTCTACATACCTGCAAATTGTTCCTAAATTAGTTTCTGTAAATGTCGTATAATGATGACTCACTGGAAGATAACCATTTCAATAAAATGATTTAAGAATGTGAATATAATCGAGCTTATCGTTGCCAACGGAAGAAATGGAACAAGATACTAAAAGCAAGTATTACATGTTATTGATCGAACGAAGTACATATTCGATTTCAATCAAATTAAAGATGTCATCATAGAGATTATATTTCAATGAATTGTAAGACATTTACAAAAAAAAGTTCCTTCACAATAAAATTCAGCTACACATATGGAAGATGTGGTCGTACATCAACCTAATTGAAATGTGCAAATTTTACAATGAAGTTGAAAATTCGTATTCGGAAAGGAGAGATTATTACATTAGGTACATCAAAAGATTTTAGCATAGTAAATACTGGAAACAGTAGAACACTGTATTAGCTGTAATCAAGCATATAAGATATGAGAAGATACGCAATAATGAGTCAGAATAGATGATTTCTAAAGATGCTAAAGAGAAGAAACAGCATAGCAGAGAGATCGACCAATAGGCAATATTCAGTGAACCTTAAACGAATTTTAACTATGGTTGACAAAGCAATTTAAAGACAACCAGCTAAGATCAAAAAGTACACTCTGTATAATTCACAGCAAGGCAGAAGGAACAGAATATCCTTTCTGTTCTACTAGACTTTTGCATGTGGAAAGTTTTGACTCAGAAGGAAAGCTCCCACAAACAGAGAATTACATCGCTCGTAAGTCCCCAAAAATTATATTGTCATTAAGAACCTTCACTCCAATTCAAAGTTAGTACTGAGGAAGACATCAATCTCTGTAGGTACTGTTTAGAAACTGGATTGTTTTTGCGTACCAATTTTGGGAAATGGAACTCTGGTAAAATCTCAGTTCGCTCGTAATTTCAAGTAAACAAATTTCAAAAAGCAGCCACTCTCTACTGTGGTACCTTCTTGAACGAATCATCGTACAGTAAAGGACATCAGCAAAATTCCCAGTTACAGTTTAATCGAACTCAGAATGTAAATAAAAATTAATGACAAATGAAAGCATACCTAGAATTTCTATAAACTTCATTCACTCTCTCACCAAAAAGGTATGTCATAAGGATCAAAGAAAAAAGGTATGCACAAGAATAAAATAAACTTTTTCCTAAATTAGTCATATTTCTATTAACACACAGAAAATGCGGCATAAGGTAAATCTTATTAAAAAAGTTTATACTAAAAATTCATCTCTCCTTACGTGTACAAGTAATTAAACCATTCTAAGAGCGGCACCATTGCAATATAAAAAGAGTGTCCTTTAAGTTAAGAAAACAAAAAAAAAAACAGATACACAAAAAACAAAACGAATGACAAAAAGAGCAAGAAAGATATAGAATTTGATAGGTGCCTCTAGCTACTCTTAAGTTGCAAAAACAGCACTTAAAGTGCCTAAAAGCTCAGCAGCCGTACCCATAGACACATCCACGAAAACTTGCAGCTCAAAGAAACGTGTTTGGAATAACAAACAATTATTCAATTAAATTCGAATAAAAAAACCCCCAGGACTTGCTGAATAATATAAAAAAAAAAGAAAATAGCAACAGCAGAATAGAATTCACAGATAGTCCAGAAGTTTTCTTACCGAATTCCCTAAGGATCCTATACTGCCCGCAAATAAACACATTCTCCTTCTCTCAACGAGGACGTTGTTAAGTTGCACGAGGGCCAAATTTTGTAGATGGTCGAGTGATTTCTGCTTCGTTTCTCGATTTTGTTTTACTTTTTTTTTTGTCTTCTCTTTTATTTCTGTTTTATTTATTTTTTTACTCCCCGCTCTCCCATCCAGAGACCAGGATTCATGCACTCTTTCTTTCCAAGAAATTGCAATTGGTGATGGTACACAAACGATAGCTTACCTATAGCTAGTAGCAGTATGTAGGTATAGGAGAAAGCCAGGACCAACTCAATTCTGTTTTCGTTCGTTTTTTTTTTAGATTTTTCTCAAGATTTTCTTAATTCACAAACTCCTTTCGAATTAAAATACACCGTCCAGCAATAATAAGCAACAACAACAGCAACAATATCAACAGCAAGAGTAGCAGTCAAAAGAGAATAAACTTTGATTAGTTAAAAGTTTTCCTTTTTTCGGGTCATCGTCTTCTTTTTCTTCTTCTTCTTCTGTGTCCACTTCCGGTTGGTGAATTCAGAAAATTTCTTTTATATGCACGAACATGAGTACTTGGGTCTAGGAATGAACTGGACTGGGCGGTAATATTTTTTCCTGTGCTTTTCAACAAATAAATAAGCAAATGAGATAATTGGGATGAAAAAAAAAAACGAATAAAAAAAACAGGACTTCCACACATTTGTTGCGAGCACCGACGAGACAAGACTTAATGCCATCAAAAGAGGAAATTGCACCAAAATGAGGTTGTTAGCCAATTCATGACAATTTGGCAAAATGCTATGTGCGCACCACTGGAAGATTTTAGAATCTGAATTTTTTTCTTTTTCGTATTTTTATGGTTTAATGCTATAATTTCAGCCCCTTTTTTAATAGCTCTACTAAAGCTAGAATAGTTATAAACAAAATTTTTTTTGCTAGATAAATCCATATACATAGTAAGAAAATGTCCAAAAATTAAAAAAAAAATTTGCGTCTATTAGCACACAGATAGGCATTGAGATCCTGAATTGTTAAGGTTACCGCACTCAAAAAAATCATAACTGATCCGCTCACTTTTCACTTTCGATTGGCTGTCTGTATTACGAGTAGGTATGCAGAGTATCTCCCGGTGATAATACTCACCTAGAAAATAATAAGTAGTTTTTCACGAAACATCCTGTATCTCAAAAATACAACTTGTGCAGTCACTGCATTGTATATAAACCCTCATGACCTTTCCAACGTCTGCTCAACCAGCTCCGTACTTCCCTACGCTCCGGAATTATGGCGTTCTAAATTAAAACTTTTTTACCCATTTTTTACTAACATAAATTTTGTTTATAAATACTGGAAAGAGTCGACTTTGCTCTGATTGCAACTTGCAATAGGTTTTGCAAGACTTTCTCAATGAAGGAATAAAAATGTCCGTAACGATGCTCAAATAAATTGCCAATGACTGTGTAACGTCGGGGTGAGTGAATGCGACAGGTAATCAGCACTAGTGCAGGGTAGAGTCGTACAACGTTTGAAGAATATATAATGGTGGCAGTTTCAATTTACTACTACTAAATAATAATAATATTTCTCTATGCTAGGCTTTATTTTTACTTACTAGGGCCAATACGAACAACATATAAATGCCACAGGTATAGCCAACACGGAGGAAGAAGCGGGACAGGAAATACATTCGAATGCTATTACCATGGCGAATATAAATAACGGAAAGATGCCGTAGGTATAACCAACACGGAAGAAGCAACAAGGCAGGGAACGTGCGAATGCTATTAGCAGGGCCAATACGAATAATGTGTGGATGCCGTAGGTATAGTCAACACGAAAGAAAATAAATACTGGGGTTGGGAGGACGAGCTGTTCAGTCGAGTCGAGATGCTGAGAAGCAACTGAATGCTACCCTAATGCTTGCAACAGAATGCATCACAGCCACCACACACCATGCGGTGATGAAGTGTCAAAATCGTAGCCACCAAACATGGTGAACACAATGGCCATTGATGACTCATCAAGATGAAATTTAAATAATTTTATTAACTGTATTAATAATAAATTGGGACCACAATATTATTATTTTTAAAATTTTTCACCACCATAATAAAATTTTCTTTGAAACTCATGATGTTCAGCATACAAAATTTTAAAACAAACATAATATTAATCAGCTGTGAAATGTCAACGCAGGATATTTGCGTGGTGGCTACGATGCCTATACGTTCATTGCGGTCACTAAATGGCATTACCTTATAACTTACTTCTGCGTGACATTTTCCTGCGTGGTGGCAACCTTAGAATATAGAGCAAACAGGAATGGTGATAAGCCAGATTTTGCGTAATGAATTTCTGGTTGTGTTGGTAGTCCATTTTTACATGGATTTACACGCCATTCCTATTCTAAACAACTTGACAATTTGCAAAAAGTAAATAAAGGTTTTGTGCGGAGCATCTGCGGTAAAAAATGTTCTTTTCCTACTTTATTTTGAAACAATTCACATAATTAATTTATATAAATCTCTGCTTCAAACAAAATAGATAATTTAGATAGTGCAGATGCCTCAAACGGGATTCCCTAGTTTAAAATCCAATTTATGTATATTTGCAAGCACTGACCGAACACTTCATTTCTGTTTTTGTAATTGATATGAAGATTTTAACAGGCACTAGTGGCACTATAAAACTTTGCACTAAATAAAGTTCAGAGATAACTAGTTTTGAAAACAATTGATTTGGTACTTTTGTTAAATTTCACAAAAGAATTTTAACTTGACTAAATCTGCTCACAAAACAAAAGCACATTTGACAATTATGCAACAGCTTTGACAACTTCTCATTCCAGCATCTCACTTACTCCTATGTACAGTCTCCTGCTCTTGACAAATTACGCTCATGTACACGAATTTTACATGATTCAACCATTCCTGTTTGCTATATATTCTAAGGTGGCTACTTTCATTCTGTTCCAAGGGTTAGGCCTGAAACACAATTGGAGCTTTTCTGCCAGCTTGAGATTTGTTGACAATGTAAATCAATGTAGAAGAACATAATTGGAGCTTTAACTTTTTTGCCAGCTTCAAGCTGGCTTGAGATTTGATCAAATTGCAAATTTCAAGCCCAATCACTGCCAACTTGAGGGAATTTTTAATGTTGCCAACTGTGCGAATGTCGAATATTAGATGAGAATGGCTTCTGTTGACACATTTAAGAAGTAAACAGCTACCAAAAATGTTAAAATGGAAGAAAACTTATAGAGCTAGTAAAAGATAAGCAGTTTCTGCGGGACATAAAAAAAACTCGGTATTATTTTTACATATAATTGGTACATCTCAAAACTATCCAAAAAAATATCCATTTATCGTAATTTTGGAAAATCGGAAGCATTAACTGTCGTTCCTTAATAAAATATTCTCAACATAAACAAGTTGCAAATGTCAAAAACGCCAGTTGTGTTTAATTCGGCTTTCCCAGTCGAGTTTAGCAGAAAGGTGGCGATAAAGCTTTTATACTTTCCCTCTGATGTACAATGATGGTCAACTGACTATTGGCGTCGCCTTTAAGCTTGAATTACAATTACGACTTCGATTTTGCTCAAATGGTAAATGCATGTGGCAAGATACAATTGCAACTTCAACTTCTCGTGCGATTGTGACTGAAACTAAACTTTGCTTAAAGTGCAAAATTTGGTGTCGCCTGCGGTCAACTTCAGTGCAATTACATCTGTCAATTAGCCGGCACTTCTGGTTTGTTCAGTTTTTGTATCGGCTGTGAAATCATAATCATGGTAGAAAATTTGATTCAAGTAAACGTCAGATGGAAAATGACATAAAAAGCAGTCGATGCTTTAATTTAATTACAAATTTCACCTCAGCGTCGACTTTGACTGAAAATCAAGTCGCAGCAGTCGATAGATCAGTCGTAATTGTAATTCACGCCTTACTTCGTTGCCGGAATCCGGCTGATGGACTGGGCTGATATACTAGTTTTGTTCACTATCGGTATGTCGACTGATATTGCTAGTACTAGCTCGATGGCTCAAGATCAACAACTGACTTCACTGCGATGTCGAAGTCGAAGTCCAGATCTCACGCGTTTAACGAAACTAATTTCAACTATATGATGATTTTAACAGAACCGGGATATTTGTTTAACATTTTCCTACAGGCTTTAATTTTGCCTTTGAATTCACTTATTACTTTATTTTACTCTAACACTTTAACTGTCCGAAAAAGATCAAAAAAAAAACTGTTAATGACGCGAGTCTTTATTTTACAGCTTGTTGCGTGACAGCTTTAGTGGTATTTTTTGCTTTTGAAAGCGGTTTTTGAATATGTGAAGGAATCGGAAAATGAATATGTGGGGACTTGGGATTGATGACTGACTTGACGGCTCCTTTTTATATGCACGGCGCACGCGGGTGTCGTGTGCAAATGAGGAAGCACAATCATCTGAGTGAAGTACGTTCTCTCTCACTGATTTTACTCTGTACAGAAGCATTTATGTTACTTATACATTTTGAACTGCAGGGACTGAATATGGTTGGAATTGTAGATGGCTTTGTGCCTTCGGTGAGTCAGAATCCCGCTTCACTTAAAATTTTCTTTTCACACATTCTCCCTTAACTATGATAGGATACATAAGCAAATATTTTATATGTGTGAAGCTACGCTCTCGGCAAAAAATTGATAGACGCAATTCAATAGAAATAAGTTTTGACTATGTTTATAAATTTATAACAAAAGAAATTCTTTAATTACAACTTGAAATAGAACTATATAACTATTGTAAATTGTCATGTAGATTAAGTAGAAAGTTTTAACATCCTTTTTAATTTTACTTACAACACCTAGGTAAGTATATTCCAACTGTAGCATCAAAGAATTATGTATTAGCGGCTTGAAAAGTTGACCTTTGAAAAACCTCACCGTTGTTAAGTTATTTGGGCTCTTTTGAAATTTAAAACATCATTTGCGATTTTTGCTCCCCTGTCTACAAATTTAAGTTCGTTAGTACTTTTATTTCTTTCTTGAATAGTTGGCTCATCATGACGAATACAATACTTTATCACAAATGAATAGGAATATCGAAAAAAAAATCTCAACTTTTTGCTCTACCAAAATTTCATCACTCAACTTTGACCTTCTTAGCGAAAGAGAATTTTACTGGGCTGTATAAGCACATTACGTTTAAATGTTGAGATTTTGAAATGATGCAACACTTTTGAGTTTTCTTCACAGCTCGTTATTTATATTTGAAAGGAATATAAAGTTAAGTCTATATGTTTTTATTTTTATGACATGCCAACTATTGTATTTCATGACAGCGTTCGGTGACTACAAATCAAAAGCACCACATTGCATATTTGATCTGTTTTGTGCTTATCCACATCTGAGATATCCACCCAAGTGGGTCCGTTTGTCATGTTTATTAAGATTTCCAAAGCGTCATGAGAGGCAGAGCCTCTGGATAATGTAGAAGTAAAGGACGACATCGAAGTGTTCATATTGAAGAAGAATTAGCGCAAATTATAGAAGACGGATCAACTTTTGTACATAAAAATCTGGCGGACAGAGAATTTTGAAAAAAAAAAACCTGCAGTGGCTGCCACCCAGAGATTAGACACAAAGAGTTCAATTTCAAAGTGCGATGGAGCGATGAATCTATCTGCAGGAGGGACGACTAAATGAACATGTATAATGTCCACAGCTCACAGCTTACATACGAGCCTACACAAAATAAGAGAAGACCGATTACAGTGTCAATTTAAAATTAATTTAACGACCGGTATTTTCAATGGGCAAATATTAAACCCAGTCGAGCTGTCCCAACCCTGAACTCAGATAATTATATGAAACTTTATGAAAAAATCTAGCATTCTTACTAGAAGATACTCTCCCAAACACTACTACTGCAAACGATATGGCTACAAAACATTATGGCTAGCAGTAAAATAGTGTACTCGGATAAAGAATACCCCGGGTGATGGATTGATTGTCTGGGGTCAGTTCTTTGTCTACTTCAACCACCTGATCATAATCCACTAGATTATTGTGCGTAGATGCCGGGCTTGCATCACTACTTTTTTATATTTAAAGTTTTATTTTATTTCGCACTCCTTCTTGTGTTATCACAGAAACAAAAACAAGGAAATTCAGAAATCTTTTTAGATAAATAAGCCAATACGGCCCAGCTAATTTTTTTCCACCTTAGAAGATCGAAATTGAATGATAAAATTTTAGTAGAGGAAAAAGTTTAAAAAACAAAATATTTTTTTCTGGAACATTCCTATTTTGTTTTGAAAAAAATATTGCATACGTTGGATTAGTCGTTTATTCAAGAGTATTTAGAAAAAAAGAAAAAGAAACTACAAACGAACATAATTTGTAGAAGTAGCAAAAGAAAAGCACACGATAACGATTTTTTCATATTTAAAAAAAGGCCAAATAACTCTAAAACGTTTTACTAGTTAAGGTCAAGTTTAGATATTTTGGTATGTCATGACCCAAGCTAATATCGCCTTAATTTTGACTTACTATTTACGGGAAACTCTGTGTATAAAAAACGATATATAAAACATGTTTCTTCCATAATTATTTCATTGTATTATAAAATTCCCATAGGTTTTTATACAACTTATTTAGGAAAAATAAAATGTTGTATTACATTGAAGACTTATTTTATTTGACTTTTATTTTAAAAGAACAATTTATATAACAATTTATATAAATTTTTCGAACTATCAAAATATAATATTCCCAAAGTGAAACAATGAAGCTATATATCTTAAACCACTTTTGCGACATGTCCTAAGGATCCAGTTTAAGACCGATAATGTTCACCATGTATAATGATGACTTGTCGCATCGAAAGACTAGATTGACCAATTGATTTCGAATTATTCAATAGATGTCAATTTAGGAATAGCACAGCGATCGTTATTATCAGAACAGTACATTAACGTCTGTATGTTTTATATATATCAAGTTGACTTTGTTTTTGTTATAATTCTTAATACGTAGCAACTCAAAATTTTTTCTACCCTCAACTGTATATTTCTCAAAATTCTTGAGCAAAATATGTTGAAAGATAATTTCAAATGACTTTTTCATATCCAGAAATGCTGTGACTAGCAAGTTCTTTCATATACTTAAGTTGTCTATTCAGCAGTAACTAAGTTCAGCATAGATTAAGAATTGTGTTACTTAAGGGACTGTCCTCCTAGTGTGAGATGGCATTGAAAATTACTGATATTCATGATTGATTTTTTTTTCAATGAAGAGGATACGATAATCAGTAGGATTTGTTTTTTAATCACTTATTCTCTACACAAAGCAAAGTAAATCTTTTTTAAAATTTTTTAGGTAATTTTTTTTAACCACTACAAGATGATAAGTAAAAAAAATTGAGCCTGATGACGGAAGGTCTTAATCCCACAAGTTTACAAATTCGGGTCAAGTTTTGGACTCGAGCAGATGATAACGAGTTGTACCGTTATTTGATGCCCTGAACTCAGACATCAATCCGTGTGTCAAGATTGGTTCTAGTTTTCGAGTTCGCGCTAGGTGGCAGTACTGCGCTCTTACAACGGCTATCAGCTGACCACGTTGCATCGAACATCTTTTGGAACTTGTTCTTGTACTGTGATTGTGCTTCGGAACGTGTGAAAATGCAGAGAAAACGTTGCAGAGTCGATTGAAAGTGTTTTTGTTACGTTTGTGGATGTTATATACTCGGAAAACGTGGTTGGAATGCAAGCCGGATTCACGAAATTGTATTTGTATCAACAAAACGTGTCCTCAATACCACTCGTGAACCCACAGGACGTTTTATTGCCACCTCTTCATATTAAACTTGGCCTTATTAAGAACTTTGTCAAAGCGCTCAATCGCGAAGGACCGGCTTTCCAGTACTTAATCAAGTTATTTCCAAAACTGTCATACTCAAAAATCAAAGAAGGAATACTTGTCGGACCTGATATTCGAAAACTAATGGCTGAAGCAGCAGCATGGACATCGTTAGCAGCATGGGCATCATTTAAAAGTATTGTTCACAACTTTCTAGGTAACCACAAATCACCGGATTACAAAGAAGTAATCGACAATTTTTTTCAAAATTACCAGAAGATTGGAGCTGGAATGTCTCTCAAGATACATTTTCTGCATTCACATATTGATTTTTTCCCACAAAACTTGGGCGACACGAGCGACGAGCAAGAGACCGGCTACATCAAGATATAGCGAAAATCGAAAGACGATACCAAGGATTTTGAGACGAAGGCATGATGAGCGACTATTGTTGGACCCTAATGCGTGAAACAGATCCCAAGCAGTATAAAAGACTCAGTTCAACCTCTGTTCATTTCTGATTTATTCTTTTCAATTCAATAAATGGCCGTTAATGGTGAAAAATAGTAAAATAATGAATTTATTGAATACTTCGAAAAATAGAACCAATTTTAAAAAACGCGCTGCTGATTTAGATTCAGCTCCCAAATTTACCTTATAAACATCTTTTGGTTGGTCAGGTCCAAAACCGTGTATACTTGTGAAATTATCTTAAGTAGAAAAAAAAATATTAATCAGTACGAGAAACTCCAGAGCGGTATGGACGACGAATTGCTTATTTTCAGACAAAAATCCATTTATGTGATTTTTTATACATTCGATGCGTTTCAATCGAGTCGAATTCAGTAAATAGGCCCCTGGTCTTACGCAGCTCAGCTGATCGAATCCCATTTTCTAAAAAAGACTCTAGCGACCGGAATAATGGAAATCTCGCAACCAAAATTTAACAGCATTTTACCTTAAAATATGCACTTCCGGGAAATGATATTTTCAACACAAGTTACATTAGGATGGTCCCTTAATCCTGAGTTAATTTTGTAAACGGACGGCAAGTATTTTCATTTTCTTTTTTTTTTTAAGTTTTGAAGATTTTTCATAGAATGGCGGTATCCTTAGCATAAATCCATTATTCATTAAGTACAAATCCTAAGTCCTCTTCACAACTGACTTCCCCCGCTTTTAATAATTGATTTGACATCAATGCTCACTTTTGCTAAGGTGAAAGAACATTACCCCAAATTTCATCTCTTTCATTATGTGTATGTAATGTTTGTGTGTGTGTATATAAGTATGTAAAATTAAGTAAATTTCTACGATCTTCTACATATTTGTCGGGCAAATAAAGGGCTTCCTCACAACACAATTTATCCAAACAATTTGGTTTCCCAGGGGAGCGCACCTTGTAAAGAAATTTACCAGGGGAATAATGTTGTTGAGAATAGCCAGGCATCTCTTTTCATATGTGTCTCCTTCTTGATAATTATGTTACAACTAGATTCCAGAAAGTTGTGGTTTCTTAAATGGTATTTAGGTGGTGTGTGTATGTGTGTGTGTGTGTTTATGTACAGATGTTAGAAGTTGGAATAATGAGTATTACTAAAATTTTTGGAAGAAATTTTATTATTGTAGATTTCAGTAAAACTAGTCTTTGCGGATTATTTTTCTAAACACACAACCAAACTGTGCTAAAATTCAAGTCAATTTTTTTTTTTAAATGACACACTTAAAATATTTAAAAAATAATCATTCCACAAATCCATGTGCCACACTTAATTCTTAAAAAAAAAAAAGACATTTATCCTCGATTATCTCTTAACTCACAAAGTTAAAAGACAGTCGCACACGTAAACACATTTTCCAAGCATAAGGTCAAAGTAGCGCAAAGAAACGAACTTCCTCCACTCCACACATTTGAAAGATATCCTGTCACATTTTTCAGCACATCCCAGCTACTTATGCTACATGAAAAGCATAACTTCCTTCAGTTGTGAGAATAAAAATAAACAAAAACAACACAAGCATGAAATGAAGATGGGTGTAAAAGATAGGAGGACTTCGAGCGGAGGAGGAGGAGGATAAGTTTGAAAGTTACTTTGAAGACTAAAAAGGCTCAAGAGAGTGATAAAGTTGATGAGGACTTTTATGCGATAGTGCAAAAGTTCACGGTGTTTAGATGATGCTGACGGATATATGCTTGGGCAATAGCGAGAGGAGCTTTAATGGTTTTATCCAATTAGAATACATTTTTGGCTCTTAGGGAAATTGTTTGAATTATTACCTAACGCACTTTTATACTTGCCACATACATTTACAAAATTTATGTTCTATGGAACTCGACTATGACGTCACTGTATTTTTAAGTAATCTTCTCATTCCATATACTTATGATCAACTCGATTACAAAATGCCAATGAAAGAACTTCTGCCTAATCCTCCTAATCCCCCGTTCCTCTTGGTCTTAGCAGATAATCGGGCAAGTTTTTTATGAATCCAGCCACTGAGTATGGCCACTTCCGTTGTTTTCTCAAGAACATATGCAATTGAATTTGCATAGTGCAGCAGTGACGGATCCAGGGGGTGGGGGTCATAACCCCACCTCCCAATTTTAAGAAAACTATATTTAATTAATTCAGTTATTTGAAAAAATATATTTACTATTTCAATTTTTTTTTTATTTATATAATTCAACCTCAAAGAAAACTTTTTATTTCAAAACTTAAAAAAATAGAAATTTATTTCAATAAATATTATTGAATGCATGTGAAGTATGTGTATAGATTTTCTCAGAATTTAAGTTTGGGACTCCAAATTCGGGCGATCCAAAACCCTGGAGAAACAAGCCACAAAACAGACTCCCTCACTACCACATCAGAGCCCTAAAATTCTAAAATATTTGCAGCGTTCTTATGTAAAACCACTGACATGTATAATATGGACTGACTACGTCCATAAAAATACACTGCAGAAAGTGGGCTCACTTCTATATAGCGTTCTCTTTTGGTCTAAGCGCCAAGTAGCAACTAACAGAGAACTGTAAACAACAAATAAATAAGTGGGTTCACGAAATAAATGTTTTTAAATTAATTATTTGGTTACTTAGTGATAAAATGTGTATTACCAAAGGCAATATATTCATACATAGGTAGGCTCAACAGAAATTCAAATGGTTTTTTTAGCATCACTTTTCAACTTCCGGCCAATGGTTTTTCAATGTTGGCACCGACGTAAGAACTATTTTTGACACAAAAACTTGTACCCACATGAAATAGCATATCGAGCAGTCCATATTAGGTATGTATGCCAGGTGTAAAACTGAGAAGGGTGCGGTTTAAATGACTCCTGCAGTTTGCACGCTAAACTACTATTCTATTAAAAAAAACTTACTTTTTATAAAAAAAAAAAGTATACTAAAAACTGACACATCATCCACACCGTTTAAATGCGAAAACCTTCCTAGTACCTCACTACAGTGCTGCGTTGGCTAAACTAAGAGACTTACGACGCTGGCTGTGTTTTTTTGTTTGTTTTTTGCTTAATTTAATTTGTAAGATGACCCCCCCCCCCCTAATCCCCTCCTAATCACCCTAATTTAAATGCTAGTTCCGCCACTGAAAAGCGAACTATGTCGATGTTTGAAGAGTATGATGAAACCTCCAAACATATCATATGCGAGTGTCCCCCGCTTTCAACTCGAGTTCAAAAAAAGGCTGGATTTAGCGTAACCACTTTATGGAAGAGAGAACAAATTAGATCAACTCTGACCGCGGTATCCGCAGGGTGTTAGTGGATTAGTCGCTTCAATTTTTAACCTTAGTTTTAAGGTCCAGTTCAGTTTCGAGCATGCCATTAGGTAGCTATACTCACTTGAATGATACACTACTGCCTTCCAAGTTGAAATCTTCGTCATTGTAATGGCAGCAAATGTAGTTCTTGATATGAAAATCAAGGAAAATGATATCCTGGGCACTCAGGAATTATGGGGAATTAGAGGATGGATTCTCTAGCCAGCTTTAGCTCTGACACTCCCTTTTTCGGACCAGTACCTGCTTTTGACGTTGCCACCTCAAGGATCTGGTCTCTTATCATAAGCAGTGATAGACGAATCTGAACTCTTACAGGTGGAAGACACTGATTCTTGATAGCCCAAATAGAAAGTTCACGGACTTTCTCTTGGAGTCTCCGCAGTTCCAAGAGAAAGTCCGTAGAACGTGGGTTCGACATGCCATTAGTCACAGCCTACTTCATAATCAGTTAGCAACAATGGAAGTAGTTGACACTGTCGAGTGTATATCCTACACAGAAGGAGAGCTTGAGACAACCGAAGACCTCTTGTGCACTCGTCTGGCCTTTGCCCGGTATAGGTTTGCCGTCGTATCTGTGGGCCAGCTGAAAATCTAGTGAGGTCTTGGATCTGGTGCGTTTCATTAAAAGATCTAGAAGGTTTAGTTGAACGATTTTATTAACCATTCTGTCAACGAAATGGTCTAGGTAGACCTTTTCAAACTTTAGAAAGTTTTTGTTCATTGAAATATATAACACACATTCGCGAAACTTCATGACTTCTTCAAACATTTATTTTTCCATGATTTTGAGAGGTAACTGAATTCGTGGGCGTGTGTGTATGTGAGAAAAAAGGATATTTAAATTTGGTATATAATTTGTCTAAGAAAAAGTTCTGGCTGGACCTGCTATACATATGTACAGTAACTGTTTGTCTCTGACGGCAAATGATTCATTTTAATTCGTGTATATAATTTTGATATTTTACTAGTTTTAGGTACACATTTTGTGACTCATGTGCTTTGATTTTATACCTACTTTGACCAAGTGAAGTTTTCTACTTAGTGGCTTGTACTCGTTTTGTCATTTAGTCAGCGTCCTTTGAACTGAATAAAAGTGTTTCGAAATTATAATTTTTGATAAAAATTAATATTTTTGGTGATTTAAAGTTTTGAATATTTTAAGAAATGGCAGATGAATTGAGTATTTCCAGATCTACATGGAGACGGTAAGTTTGTTCTATTTAGTTGAAACTTTTTTCTAAAATTATTTTTTAATTATTTTCAGTATGTCCAAATTCCAGCATGAAGAACACTTGAATATGGTTGTTCAAGAAATAGGTGACGTTGAAGAAGAGAATGTCATTTATAATGACTTAAGTGATGATGAAGATAAGGATTATATTCTGACGTTGAATCCAAAAGGATGATAGGAGTCCCAATCGACGTTGAAGATAGCGACGAGAATGAAATCTTGGATGAAGTGCATGCAGAAAACGATATGGCCTTTCAATTGCAACAAGATCAAGTTTCTGATCAATATTTTCTTGCACAGGATAATACTAAATGGTAAAAAATGCCAGGAGCAGCACGTTGCATCAGATTATACAACATTGTTCGAGAAGGAGGACAAAGTGTTAGAAGAGGTATGGGCAAAGATTCCCTACAAATTTTGAAAACAATAATTAGCGAGAAAATGATCAACATCGTGATGCGTGAAACCAACAAAAGGGCTAAAAGGCTGAAAGTGAAATTAAAAAATATAACGAAGAGAAGAATCCAGAAAATCCAGCAGTATGTGTACCAGTGCCAAGAGATATATTCATATATTGGAATTATAATAGCAGCTGGAGTAATTATTCGAGTATGCAACATTCAAAGGAGCTTTGGAAAACAACAGCTCATCCAGTTTTCAGAGAAGCAACAATCAATTTTGACCCATAAATAGGTACATAAGGTTTGATGACCAAAGAACCAGGGCTGAACAACAAAAGTTAGACAAAACAGATCCGATTACAGATCTGTGGCTCATGCTGAACTGCAGTTTAGAGGGTGCATACACACCTACACAAATTGTGACAGTAGATGAACAACTCTTCCTATATAAAGGGAAGGCGAGATTCACCCAGTACATCCCATCCAAGCCAGCTAAATATGACATCAAGGTATGGTTGGTCTGCTATTCATTCAATAAAGGAATTTTGTATACCGAAAAAGAATCAGGCCATCAAAGAAACATCAGTCAAGGTGAGAGAGTGATTGAACTCACCAGAAAATTTAGGTCTAGTGGTAGAACAATTGTTTCCGACAATTCTTTCATGATATTGGAAGCTGTTGAAAAACTTCTATTGGAAGGAATGACCTTTGTGTGAACAGTGAAACGCACAAGAGGTAAATTCCTCAAGAAATGTTGCCACAGCACAGCCGCCTATTATTATATACAGAATTCGGATTCCAAGAAAATGTTGCCCTAATTTCAAAGGTACCGAATAAAAATAAAGCAATTCTACTATTGTCGTCAGTAAATTATAATAATGAAATTGTTGTTGAAACAAGAAAACCAGTGGCA
Organism: Dioctria rufipes; assembly: GCA_963924295.1. Taxonomy (NCBI): domain Eukaryota; kingdom Metazoa; phylum Arthropoda; class Insecta; order Diptera; family Asilidae; genus Dioctria; species Dioctria rufipes. The sequence goes on from OZ002740.1 coordinate 362,775,025, forward strand.
ATATCAGTCTACAACACGAACTTAATGGATCAGATGCTAGGTGAATAAACCTGTAAACTTCAAACAAATCGAAGGTCATTGGCGTCGAACATTTTTACATTCCTTAGTGAACCAGCTGTTGACACCATATATCGAACAACGAAAGAATAATTCCAAAATTGTATCTAAATTTAATGTGAGACATGGAGGCGACGTTCTCTTCGAGAAACCTCTTCACCAAAGTGTTCCGGAAGTGAACACAAGCCATTGGCCATCAGCATCGTTGTGTAAATCTGCTGTAAAAAAAATCTTCCTCATTTGTCGAACTAATGATAAAATACAGCGAAAAACGGAATTTTCTTGAATATCAGTTTCTAAACCAATTTGCTTACAACAGCGCCAGCAATATAACAAGTGCCACAAATACATCAACGAAGAACAAGCGAGTCATAAATAGCAATAAAATTATGTAAAAATTATAAAATTTGATGAATAAAAATAATATAATAAATTTCTTTCTAAAATATGAAGAAAAAAACATGTTTATAATTTTTTTTTCCGCAATATGGATGGATTTTCATATAAAATGTATAAAAGTCCAGGCAGACCTTTTCCGTGGACGGAAGGGTTTTGAAACCTTCATAGGCAGAAGAGTTAAGCAAGACAGCTTGCCTCCGTTCTTGAGATTTTGTTGTTTCCCTGAATTTTGTATAAAAAAAATATCGTGGAAATATCACAGAACAGAGATTATGTATCGTATGAATCGCTAGAAATAAAATGGACGCTCATTCGTAGATCACAGCATCGTCTTAGGGATCACCGGACTGTAGAGAAATACACAAAATATCAGTCCAGATATTCGAAGATTGTATTAATTATGAAATCGACCTAGACTAACTCCAAAAAATTCGAAAAAATAAAATGAAATAAAATCAAAATGGTCACAACGTAAAGACAAAATAAAAAGGGTAACTATTCAGAGTATGGAAAAATACAAAATGTAATGAAAAACTATATAAAGTAAAGAATAGGTCAGGAGAGAGTAAGTAAAATGAAATAAAAATCAAACCAAATTAAATCTAATCTAGTAGCCCGAACAAAGTAAGAACATTCATAAGCAGCTGTACGGAAACGAGGCAAGAGAATTTTTGAGTTTCTAGCAGAACGTAGATTTTGTATATGTGAAAACAAATAGCTTGGGGTTTTTGATTTTAGCAGATTCTATAGAAATATCAGTAAATTGAAATGGAGAAGCCGAGCAAATGATAATTGAAAGGATAGACGTGGTCAAACCTTAGAAGGCCATAGATAAATCTGAAGCAATCATTGAATGTGATGTTAAGTTTACAGGAGCAGGTACTATCCAATCGCCAGATATATCACATTTCCAAATGTAAAATGAGGCATCAGAAGAGTTTTCATCAATTTTAACCGTATCTCTCTAGACAAAAACGTGGAAGTTAGCCACAGTTGCCTGAGTCTTCTATAGATCTTACCAAGGATTGAACTAACATGGTCGCAGCATTTCAGAGATGAACTTATAGTTATACCTAGATTTTTAACAGACCGTACCAAAGAAAGAGGAAAATCGTTAAGTAAAATGTCGGGGAATTCAGTAATATTCAGCTTGCTGTTATTGAAAATAATGTAGTGAGATTTACTTTGATTGAGAGTCAGATGGTTGGTTGGTTTGATTGTGTCCATTGATGTATCTTATTTAGGTTACTATTTACTCGAGCAAAGCAATCCTTAATCAGATCAATAGGTCTGCTGAATTAAATCTACACTTATCAGCATACTAGTGAACATTGACGTCCTCCACAGTTTGAGGCAGTTATTTATGAAGATACTGAAAAGCAGGGGTCCCAATATTGAAACCTGCGGAACACCACAAGATAGTGGAAGGAGGCCTGAGAAAGTTGATATCTGACAAGAAACTTTGAATTAACTGAACAGCCATAGAGGAGAACACAAAATGAGTAGATAATTTCTGTAGAAGCATCACGTGATTGACCCAGTCGAAAGCCCTGGAAATGTCCAGAAGGGCCAAGATCAGTGGCGCGGCATCTTTGGAAGCAAGGAAAGCATTGCTTCTCTTAGGTTTTCCGATATGTTTTAATTAAAACAAATAAAAATGAAAGAAAATAAAAAATTACGACAAAAAATTTCTTCAAAATTTTTTCATTAAAAAATATTTTCCCTAAAGCCTTTTTGTATGTCCTTCGCTGTAAACTAGAGCAGAGAAGCATTATAAATTACCTCCTTTTGCAAAAAAAAAAAAAAAAAAAACAAACAATCGAACAACATGCAACCGAAAAGTATAGCATTCGAATACGTCTGGGCCCTGTGTAAGATATCGCAACCGACACCATTGCCTGAGGAGGTGGCTTGCAGTTCTGCTTCCATCAGCAATCGAATAACATCCATCACATATCTGTTGCTCTTTCGCCTTTTACAGTGTATCTATGCTCAAGAAATGGCTCTAAACTTAAGGGATGCAATTGAAAAAATGCTTCTATGGGACCTACAAACACTGCTATACCGGTAGCATGAATCACGTTAATTTCAGTCATATGGATATTTTAACGCTGTATTTGTTTCGACTGGAGGTGTTTTTAATTGTGCTTCCATCAATATCATGTTGGTAGATTGGTTAGGAAGCATTTCGGTTGTTGGAAGGCAAATATGTTTAAGCCGCGCGGGCGAGGGAAAATTGTAAATTCGTGAGGTGTATATCAAGTTGGATAGGGGAATATTACTTTATAGAAGAGATGGCTTGATATATTATGATATTTTTGACAAAATTGTACAGTTGGAGGCAAATGAGCAAATGAGCAATTAAAGATAATTTAATTTAGCTTATTTAGAATTTATTTGTCGACGTCATGCCATAATCGCGAATCTGAACAGCCATGCCGTTCTCATATGTAACTTAGGAAAATCATATCTATATTCTGTTATTCTGTGAAAATCTTATTATTACTTTACTAATATATACAATGCGTATTTTCGAAACTTGATCAAACGAAATGTGCGGATATTAGACACCTAGCCAAACAAAAAATTGTATGGCAGGGGGGCTCCATATAAACCGTTTGGGAGTTACAGAGTGATTAAGGAAAAAAGCTATATTTATAGGGTGTTATACCCTATATCTTAAAAACTACAGGGTTTATGGTCACAGTTAAAAGCTCATTATATGCAGAGCTTCATGGCCTCTCCAACGACTCCTCAAACAGTTCCGAACCCACTCGTCTCAGGAGTTATAAGGGTCTAAAATAAATATATAGGATTTTCTGACCTTTTTTTTTAATTTGACCTCTATTATTTTTGCAAAACGATCGTTAACATAACTTTTTTTTATAAAAAGTGTAAACTGTACACTTTCCTTCTACACCCACCCTATGTGCTAAGTGTAGCCCTTTAAGAGTTATTAGCTCTAAACTTATTGTCAAACCTATTTTCAAACCTATTCTCAACCATAATTTGTTCCCTTAGCACGTCATTTTAAGAAATATCGTCTAATTTCGGTGTGACCTGTATAGGGTATGAGTTATTAACTGTTTAACGGCTACAGTTAACACATAGGGTGTAATAGGTCAAATTAAAGATGAAAATCTACAGTTTACAGTTTTTATAAAAAAAAGTTATGTTTACGATCTTTTTGCAAAAATAATAGAGGACAAATTAAAAAAAAGGTAAGAAAATCCGAAATTTTTAGTTTAGACAGCCATAATGCTTTAGGGAAGAGGGGACGGGGTTGGTTGAGCAGTCGTTGGAAAGGTCATGAAGTTCTGCATACAATGAGCTTTTAACTGTAACCGTACGCCCTATAGTTTTTAAGATACTGGGTGTTATGAGAAAATCTAGCCTTTTTTTCTTAATCACCATGTAACTCCCAAACGGTTTATGTGGAGCCCCCCTGCCGTGCAATTTTGTGTTTGCCTAGGTGTCTAATATCCGCACATTACGTTTGATTAAGTTTCTAAAATGCACATTGTATAAGATATTCCCGGTTCTCGTTTTCAAGAATGAGCTCAGATACTCGAAAAACGTTTACTCCTAAAGATTAATTTCTCAGTTTCATGACGGCGATGAATAATAAATACCCTCTATTTTGTAATGCACTCTGTTATAAACGAATTTGAAAATTTTCCCATTACGTGTTTTAGAAATTCTTTGAATTTTCATTTACAGATCGCAAATGTCTTTATTACTAGACAACTTACCCAGCACGTTAGAACACACTTGAGTATATCTCCACATTATGAAAACCATTTATCATTGCCTTATCGACAAAACGAAAAAATTCAAATTTGTTTACAGCTTTGATTGAAACAGAGTGTGTATTACATATTCAAGTAGGTACACTGCGACCTGATTATAATCATTCCATTAATTCATTTTATTTTAATTTGAAAGCAAGGAACTAAAAACTGAAATTCATGACGACTATCACGTGCTTAAGCTTAAAGTTAAGAGCAGGGGAGACTAATCCACAAGGACCCTGTGGACACAGCGATCAGAGGTGATCTATTGTGTCCTCCCTTAGAGTGGTTAAATTAAATCTATCACTTTTACGAGCTCGATATTGCCCTTGGTGTTCAACCTTAAAGTTGCAAGCGCGGGATACACACATATGATATATTTCGTGGCTTCATCTTCCTCTTCATACAGTTGACGCAGTTCACTGTTGCAGTTGCCTATTTTCTTCACAAAAATTAACTTCTGGAGTTCTTAAGAAATAGATATCGAGAGGGGTATAGATAATTTATTTAGGGTATCTGGAAACTCGGGTTTTCAGGTCTCGGCGAGTACGAGTCCCAATTTTTGAAAACTGGTCGAGTCCGAATCGAGTCTGGATCTAAATCTAACCTCAAATCAATAACTAAAAACCTTTAATATTTTGGAGTTAAATAATGATTCTTATAGCTGAAGTTTTTATAACAAAAAACAAAAATTACTAAAATTTGTTAAAATTAGAATTATTTATTGAATTGAATAATTCACAGATTTTATAGATAACACTTGCTGGAATAGATTTATTTTAACTGCTACCTTATAAATGAAAAAAAAAAACAGTTTTTGCTTTTTCCACAACGTACAAATATATTTTTATTTTACATACATTGTAGCCGCTAACGCGTTTCGTCTTATCTTATCATCAGGGCTACAAAAGGAGCCCTGTTTTCTTTTCATTTATAAGATGGCAATTGAGTTTAATAAGTTGATTACGTTCAGATAATTTAAACAAATTTACACTAATTTGATTAGCTGTTTACATTTTCATTTTTCAGTTTTATTTATGTAAACGTTGACTTTATTCAGTAACAATGGAAAGTGAGGATGAGTCTTTATTAATAATCGCAGCAATGTGTATAATTAAAAAATAAATAAAACACTACTCTCAAAACTGATCAGAACATTCCTAAATACGTAGGTTATCTTTTCAATTTCATGGTCTTTGCTTAATTTTAAAAACTCGGACTCGTCAAGTATAGAGCCGAATCTGAGTAACTACCCAGTCCGAGTCGAGTTGAATCGAGTACAGAAACTCTATAATTTATTAGAAGCGCTGCAATAACATGTGAGCACGTGGTTATTTAATGCTTTTGTAAAATTATAATCTGGTTGCTTCCCCTCGCTCTAAGTCCACGGCACGCCACTGGCCAAGATACTGATACAATTGTCATCGACAGCAGCTCGCAAGTCATCAGTAACTTTTAACAAAGCTGAAGTACTTTGCGCGGAATCCTGATTACCATTTGGTTAAAAGTGCATTTTCTTCTAAAACTTTTGACATCTGGGTGTACAGTAGCCTTTCCAGAACTTTGAAGAGAAAGGACAGAATGTTTATCGGGCGGATCGGGATCGAGATCACACGAACTAGAAAATGATGATGAAATTAAATACAGGAAGGATTGTACTAAAAACCCAAAATACTTAAACCGTAAATTTGAGAGAATTCAATTGGTAATAACCAGACTTTTCTATAAAGATAATAAAAAAAAAATGGAAGAACACGAAGAACCTGATAATACCACATCAAGGATAAGAGGATAATAAGTTAAGATGAACCTCTAGAGTCGCATCAATAACAAATTCAAGAAATGCTATTAAAAATTTCACACCCTCAAGTATTTTCCTAAATTTTCATTTTCATGGCAAATTTTCAACAAAATCTTAAACTCTGAAAGACATGCCTCCCGGAATATGTGGGTGCTTAAATTTGAAAGGCTTATCACCAATGATATTTAAAATATGCATAATTTTTTGTTTATTTATTTTTTTTTTACTCCTATTATACATTTCAAGCGGCGTAATAAATCATTTCAAAACTCACGTGAGTCATTCGCTAAAGTCATTAAGATTTCTTTTTACTTTACGAAATGTTATTAACTCTCACACGGAAGATTATGACACGAGAAGCCGCCAATCATGCAAATCTCACCAGAAAATTTTTAAAAATCTTTCTTTAGTGCTGCTGGTTGGTTTGGGTAAGGTAGAAGGAAAATGTTCAGCCTAAAAAGATTTTCCAAGTGAAATTATTTTTCTTTTTTGTTTTCATTTCATATTCCAAGGAGAGATAAAGAAGAAAAATGTGTTTTTTTTTTAGGAAAAATTCCATTTTTTTTTTTATATATATTTTTTCGTTTATCAGGCATGACTTGAAAGAAAATTAACTTGAAAATGCGAGATAAGAAAACTTCGAATTCTTTTGAAGTAATATCATCCATAAATGAAGTGTAAACATTTTTGACAGCACGTCATCAACTTAATAAAAAACGGTCGTTGTGGCATAATGTGTTAATCAAGAGAAATTCTTGAGTAGAAAGATAATGGCAAGAAAAAGTTCATGAATGACATAAGGAAAATGTTAAGCCATCGAAATTAAGTGAGAGTCAGCTTTCGTGATCACAGTCTTATAGGAAAAAAAATGAACGGGGGGGGGGGGGGGGGGGGGGTTATTACAAATTAAGGAAATATGTGTATAAAAAACAAAAAAAACTAGAGGGTATACTTCCGAAATAGGTTGTCTCATAATTATTATAATCTTTATTATAGGATGATATTATGCGAAACATTATATTTGTAGGTCATTACGTGAGGAATTACTACCATTTAAAGACGGCGAAATGAATCTTCAACATTATAAAATCATTTCACAATATCTCTGATATCTGAACGAAATGGGATTCATTTTAAAGGTGCTATTACTACAGTTCTAAAGAGTTATAGTATATTTCAATTTGTTTTGTACTTTTTAAAATGCAGGGTATTTCCGACACGGAGGTCCATAGAACAGAAGGTGATAATACTCACCTAGGCAAGCAGAACATTTTATGGCAGGGAGGCCTATCTTAACCCTTTCGAAGTTACAAGGTAATTAAGCTTTCCGCAAAACACCCTGCATATTCAAAAATATAAGGTGTGCAGTCATTGTTCAGAACTCTCTGTATGAAGAACTTCATGGCCTTTCTAACGACTGCTCAGTCAGCCTTATACTACTCACCTTCTGTGAAGTTTAGGAGGTCTGAAATAAAATTTTGGACTTTTCTATCTTTTTTTTCTTACTTTCATCTTTAAAAAAAAAGGACTCATATAACTTTTTTATAAAGATTATAAACTGTGGACTCTAATCTTTAATTTGACTTACACATATATGTATGTCCTAACTGTAGACGTTAAAGAATTATTAGTTCTTCACATATTTAGGTCAGAAATAAGTTGTTCCCTTATTAAGTGGGTGTCACGCTGGGAGCGACGCGGCGTTTTGTGGTTACTGCTGCGAAATTACTCTTTCAAAATTAAATCGATAAGCTACCCCAGGAACGGCTTGGCGCGTCGTGGCAAAATAGTTGGAGAGTACTCAAAAATAGAATTTTGCCACTGCCACTGGCGGAAAGATGTCTGATTCATTCGTCAAATTCGTAGAATCGTTCCTCATCACTTTTCTCTAATTTTCATCAACCCGAGCTAATAACTAATAAGAAAACTTCTTCATAGCAACTAGAATACATTTGGAATAAATTCACCATTCCCGGAGTGAACACTATATTTTGCCGCGTAGCAAAATATCTTCTAAGCTCGTTATGACCTGAATAGGTTGGAAAAGCAATTGAAGTAGTTTTTATATACAATGAGTTCTAAACGGTGACGATTCATCCTGTAAAAGTATTAGGATACAGTGTGTTTTGTGAAAAACTAGCATATTTTTGCAATCGCCATATAACTCCAAAAATGGTTGAGATTTCAACCCCTTCCATCCAATTTCGTGTTCGTCTTGGTGAGTACTATCACCTTATACCCTATAAACCTCTGTGACGGAAACACCTTGTATAGCAGTTTTTATTATATAAATTATTTTTTTTTTCAAAAATCACCCTATTAAGGTATATTTTTGGAATATTTAGAAAGCCTTAGTCGTACCCTTCAATTATTAAAAAAAGGAGAATTACGATATTGAACCTGCCCTCTTTTGGCTACATACATTTGGAGCGAAAGGACAGGCATCGCACTAGATAAAAAAATAAACTGGAAACCACACCTTGAGGACACAGCCAACAAAGCTCTTAGAGTTTTCATAGTAGTGTCGCAAAACTATAGGGAAAAAGTGGGGACTCAAACCGCGTCATCCAAATCCATGCTAACCTACGGTTTTGTGGTGTGGTGTGGTGGAAAGCAATGAATTTCGCCAATCATATTCAGTGTAAGTGGCGCTCTCAAGTCAAGCAGCACTCGGGTTCAGGATATCATCCTCAATATACACTCCGCCCAACGAACAATTTTTGTCCTATATAAAGCTCGGAGCACTGCTAGGGAATAAACCTTGCGAACTTAAGGTGTCATAAGAAGCCAGATTATTGTCTCACCGAGTTCCCAGGGAATTGCGCTAGACTCATATAGCGCTAAAGTGGAGAATCCCATATCATGCTCGGGGAATAAAATTTAGTGTTGATATAGGAATAATAATTCCTATAATGAACTTATATCGTAATCTCATATTGATGCTCAGAGCTTATATAAGACTTTATATATACTCCATTGTAGAAATTTAGTGTTATATCGTAGTTGTAGGATTTCATAAATTGGTCTATTTCACTTATATAGGAATTAAATATATCCCTATGTAATAACTTATTTAGGAACAAATTATCCTATATAGGAAAAGTGATCCTAATGTAAAATCATTAAAAGACAATAGATCCTAGTTGAGTCTACAAATTTATTATTCATGTGGAACTCATTATGCATGCGTGACTTAAAGTCCTATAGAAAGTTTTCACTTAACACAAAAGAAGGTATTATAAAATATGATTGAGGAACATATTTCGTAATATTAAAATTGTTTTTTCACATTGGTATGTATTTGAATTTACCAACGATTTAAATTTTACTGTTAGTATTTAACACGCTAGATCGAAAAATAACAAAGCGCCTCAAAATAAATAAATAAATAGAACGTTTAATTAATTATGGTTAAAAACAGTTATGTTCATTTGGTGCTCCAAATAAATGGAACTAATGGGAATTTATCTAGTTTTCAATAAATTTACCAATTTTTCATTATTTTCATGTTTCTAAGCTAATTTACACCTAAATAAAAATGCGCCTTTTTTTATTATAAATATGGCCGTTCAAATAATCAGTAAACATGGCTACTGGGTAGGGACTAGGGGTACATAAGAAAGAGATGATATAGGACTTCAGTTCTCCATTAAAGATTATAAATGTTGATATAACACACAAACTTTCCAACCATGATTTCAACACCTACATAAACGCTTATATAGGTAACAAATTCCTATATAAAGATTTAAATTGCTGTGTTGAGAATAGATATTTTGATATGGCATTTGTAGTGCTATATAAGCATAGTAGAGCAAATACTGAAACAAAAACATTCATATAGCACTTATGTTCCTATTTCGTGATGTGAATTCCTATATTAGAATTCCGACCGGCCAGCGTAGCGTACTTTAAAAAGATTCTTGACAGTTGAAAGAAATTGCAATAAATTTTGGTGAACGTGCGCACAGTTTTATACGGTAATAATTTTAATTTAAAGTAGTCAACTCGGTCTATCAGAATTGAGTTGAGTGTATAAAACCATATAGACGAAGGAAAAATGAAACAAAAGTCCAAGAAATCGAATAGCAAAAGCAGGCGATAAATTTTGTGGATTTTTGTTATCAGATTTCGTAGAATTTTGCTGTAACAAGACACTTTAGCATCTCCTGTGAGCTTTGATATAGGAACAGAGTTTCCAAGTGATCCCCTTGATCCTATATAAAACTTCACAAAATACTGATTGCTTATATGAGTGTTGATATCGAAAATGAATTCCTACCGAAATTACTTATTCCCCGCAGTTTTATACAAGGGTTGATTTAAGATTGATTTGTTATATGAAGCTTGATATATGAACATACTTCCCAAGAGCTGTACTCCCGTATTTAAATTCCCCAATACTGATATAGGAATATTATATAGGATTACAATTCTCTGGGAATTATAGTCCTATATATGATTTTTTTAAACAAGTTTTTTATTATTTCTTGTCGATGCACATTCGAAATTCATACTTGTTTTAACAAGCTGTTAGAGAATTCTAGGAAGTTGGGACCCTTTGCAATAACTACCTGACGTAAACAAAAGGATGGTGTTTTCGGGTGATTAGTGGCAATACCTTAGGTGGTGCTGCTAGCCGGCATCTGGCAAAACAAAACAGTTGCTCTCGCGCCGAGGTTTCATAAACATCTGTTATCCATTTTTGTTATTTTGTAATAAAAAAACGTTGGATTGTTATTTTGAGACTTAACGAATAATATTCCTAAGTGATTTAAATTGGACGATGTATTTGACTATTTTTCTATAAATAGTGATCATGCAAGAGAAGCTGGTATTTCTCCAATTCCATTATTATCGACATAAGGACTAAGCAGCTCAGATCCAGGACCGCCATTTGCACCCGTCATAGAATCTGATTCCTCCGATGAGATTTTACCGTTTTAGCGCCAACGACGTCTTGGAAGAATTTCCAGTAGTGAAAACGATATTCAGAATATTCCAAATGACGATCAATCTTCATAGGTGGATGTTACTAATGAGGATAATTACCGCCCAAATAATTATTTTACTACTGCACATAAAGTACCAGGACCCCAAGTTCCTGCGTCTTGCAACATCTCTACAATTTTTCAACTATCTTTTACGGATGATCTAATACGTAAAATTACATCTGAGACAAATAAATATGCTGCTAATGTTATTGCAACCAAAACATTATCAAAACATTCCGTTTGGAGAGAATGGATTGATGTAACTGAAGGCGAAATGAGGTCGTTTTTGGGAGTTGTGATCAGTATGGGTCTCATTGAAGTTCCTGAAATGCAGGATTATTGGAGCCTAGCATTTCACTCCAGTATTCCATTTTTTGGCAAAATCTTTTCACGGAAATGATTCATGCAAATATTTTGGACATTGCATTTGGAATCAATTCAACTTGATGATTCAAGTCTTCGAACCGGGACACAAAAGGTAAACAGTTATGTTTTATACATTGATTCCCAATGCAGAGAATATTTTATACCAAATAAAAATCTATCAATTGACGAATACACCGTGGGATTCAAAGGGAAAGTTTCTTTCCTGGCATATAATCCAAAGAAGCCGACCACATGGGGACTACGTGTTTATATTTTAGCTTATTCTGCGGGAGATACAAATATTCCTTCATTCCGTATTATAGAAAAATAATGACAGATGGGCTAATAAGGCCAGAGTTATCATTCACCAGTAGAATTGTTTTGCATCTATATAACAATCTGAAAAAATCCGTACCTGAAGCTGTCGGATATCATATATTTACAGATCGTTTTTATACGAATGTAATTTTTGCAAATGCCTAATAGAAAAGGATTGCCGGAAAAATTTGAAAAAAAAACCCGAAATTATCCAAAGGAAAAACGCTTGCATTCCTAAAACAAAATGTACTATCATTAGCTTGATATGTAACGAGTGGTGACTGTTCTCAGTACATTATATAAATCTCAATCTGAAGCAATACAAAGAAGACCTGCAAGAGCAAAGCGAGGAAATATTCGTAGTCGTAGGCCCAATAAAAATTTACGGATAGAAGTGCAAAAACCGACAGTTATTGTAAATTACAATAAGTTTATCGATGTAGCCGACCAGTATGCTTCATCGTACTGTTTTATAATAAAAATTTTCAAATGGTGGAGAAAACTTTTTTTTTTTTTTCGGGGCTAGAAGACTCCATAATAATTTCATTCATATTGCATAAAATATGTGCAATCAAAAATGGAAATACACCACTGTGCCATAAACATTATAAGCAAAAATTATTGATGTCGCTGATCGGAGACTTCAGAGCTCCCATTTCATCTCGCAGAATTTCGTCTGCAGCCGATCAGAAGCAGCAAATAGATGGGACGTCACACTTTATATATTTGCACCCAGATGGAAAGCATAAGGTTTGTGCCGTGTGCTCTAATAGAAAAATCAAAGGCGAAAGAAAAGAAACAAGTTATTATTGCAAAACATGCGAGGCAAAACCATTGCTCCGTCCTGGATTGTGTTTCGAAAAATACCATACAGAAATAAATTTTAAAAATTGATATCCAAGAATTATTATAATGTTCACTAGAAACAAAAATAAAAATTTTTTTGGAAAAAATTGTTTTATTTACTAAAAAAACAAATAATCATATTTGCCTAATAAACTCCAATTTCATCATGGAGCTGGTGGAAAAAAACAAAAAAAAACAAAAACTGGAGCGGAAAGCGTTATAGCTTTTTTTATTTCAAATTATTCGTAATTATCCAAAATAATTCCTCCATTCTGTTGTTTTAATAACTTTATGTTATTGATATTCGTCTTATTGTTAGTGTTTTTTAAATATTGTGATAAGCCTTATAGTACTCTGTCGTTTTTAGCTCCAGAAATATGTTCTTCAATATCTAGTTTTGATTTTTCTTTTAGTTTTCCCTATATACATATAACCCTGAACAGTCATCACAGTCGATTTCATAAACTTACCCTACTACGCTCTACGGTTGCTAGTTTGTGTTCCATTTTATTATTTAAAAAGAGTTTTTTCCAGTTGCTCCTATTAAAGAACGCTAGTTGGACATCATACTCCTGAAGTATCCATTTTACTTTTTCTGATATTCCTTCAATGTAGGATACTTTCCTCCACTTAGCTTTTTCTATTTCTTTTATCTTCAAAATATCGGAAAAAGTAAAAGGGATACTTCAGGAGTATGATGTCCAACTAGCGTTCTTTAATAGGAGAAACTTGAAAAATCTCATTTTAAATAATAACATGGAACACAAACTAGCAACCGTAGAGCGTAGTGGGGTAGGTATTTGAAATCGACTGTGATGACTGTTCAGGGTTATATGTATATAGGGAAAACTAAAAGAAAAATCAAAACTAGATATTGAAGAACATATTTCTGGAGCTAAAAACGACAGAGCACTATAGGACTTATCAAAATATTTAAAAAACACTAACAACAAGACGAATATCAATAACATAAAATTATTACAAAAACAGAATGGAGTATTTTTTTTATAAGTACGACCAATTTGAAATAAATAAAAAATATTAAAAAAAAAAAATTTAAATAAATAACTTTCATATATAAATTGCACTAAAAAGTATGAAATAATTTTTTCTTTCTCTGTGATATACACAAGAATAGCTTTATTGCAAAATATGAAATAATACAGCTCAGATTAAACTTTAAAAGTTTGCTGGGCATCCATAACTATAGTCACAATTATCTAACTGAAACTCGTGCACAATTTTTTAAGATTTAATCCGAGTTCTAGCATTTCATAGTTTGCAATAAAACTATTCTTGTTTATATTACAAAGAAAGTTAAAAGTTTTTGTTAACATAATTTATTTAAATTAAAACAACATTAAATTACAATAACACCGACGGGTTTGGATTTGTTTGGAGATTCTCAAGCGCTGGATACTGACTGACAAAATCTACTGACTCTGAACGTTTACTAACACATTACCAGTAGCCAAAGCTGCTTGAATCTCAATTTAGTTATCTATTGGATTAGGTAAATTATGAAGTAGAATTTGTTATTAAATATTAAGTAATTTAACGTTGTTTTAATTAAAAAAAAACATAATCAAAAATGAGGATTTTCTATAATTTTAATACTGTATTCCATCAAGCGCTAAAATACTTTTCAATTGACAAAGAGTGGAAAGTTGTGGAAATAAGATATTTAAGTACCATATAATCTTACAAAAATATTAAACCGGTTCGGATAAACTCAAGAGAGGATTCTCTTTTGTCCGTTTTTTTTTTTTTGTTAATGTACGAATAAATTTCCTGCAGCAATACGTGAATAAATTTCCGAACTTTATTGGAAGGATCTTCTCTCACACCTTTCCTACTTGCCAGTCATGACACCCTCCGAATATCACTTATTTTAATCACAGTTTTAAAGAAACAAAGAACTTAGGTCCGTAAACACTAACGAGCATAACCCTATTTCCTGTGTAAAGATTATTCCTATCAAAGAATAACCCCGCTTGCTTTGGACATAAAGCGTAGTATGGAGTATGGTAAAACTGAACGCGGTCTACAAAAAATTGCATTGAACGCTGGTAAAAAGTTGACGTAAGTTTTATGTGGAGAAATGGAAGTGACAGCTGTTTAAATCACAATTAATCGGAAATAAGTGTGTATCGTCGTCAAGGAAATACACGGGAAAGACTAAAAACAAACTCTCGCTTTGTGAACAATCGAAGAAATGTCAAAGTTTTACCTGCATTTTAATGCTCCGCTTCCGCAAATTAAAATGGTCATTAAAATGAGCAGAGACTTACAAACCGCCATCTATTTTATAATAGAAAATGGTACTTTTTACTAGTGAACTCCGTACTAGACTAGTAAAGACCTGAGTAAAATTTTTGCTTGTGATTTTACCAGCGGTAAAATTTGTATGAAAATGTCACTTTTTACTCGAACTCCGTACTAGGCTTAAACAACAAATCGTGTAAAATCATGTATTTTTTATTTGCATTACTTTCGGACATTTTTGGTATGTCAAAATAAAGGAGTATTATATTTTAAAAAAATGAAGTGTTGAATAAGCAATATAATGAAGAAAATTAATTTAATTTTTAGTTCTAATTTGATAGATAAAATTAAAAAAATTATTTAAATAGAGGAAAAAATCAAAATCAAGGCATCTCTAACCGAAGTATTGTTGGAGACGTGAAACATCCTATTCTTTGTTGTTTGCCGTCATTGTCGGCTCATCTGTCACCTATTCGGAATAATTCTCGAATAGAAGTTATATCCCCGAAAAATTTCGAATAATATATTACACCGATGTAATACGATGGATTAAATCTGAAGTAACCTTGGTTGGTGTTTGTGCATTACACATTATTTTGATTGGTGTTTGCGTCCCTTAGAGATGTTAAAATGATTCTTGAATAATTTTTTTCATATATTTACTCTTACCAATAGATGGTAGAGTGTTATACATCTATTCAATAAGGAAGATAGAAATGCTATCTTTTAATTTCTTTATTTTAATACAAAACAAACAAAAACAATTTCCAATTTACTTATGCCGCATTCGTAATACAGAGTGGACCAGAGTACAGCAGAGTAATTTTTCCGTCCAGAGCGAAGCTGCTCATAATACAGCGCAAAGGGAAATTCGAATTTTGAAATTTAACCTAACAAATCGGCATAGCAACGCCAAATCAACATGCTTGTCGTTGTCAAAGTAATAAATTTGAAAAAGGAGACACTGTTGCATCATCAAATTGCTTCGAAACTAGCTAAAAATTAACGTATTTATTGATTTTTAAATCATGAAGTTTGCCAGAAATATCTCTTTTTTCTTTATTAGCATTCATAAAAAAATATTAAATCAGAAAATAACATTAAAACATGTTAGTTATGATAAAAAGAAGTATGAAGCCTTTTCCACGCCATCTACATGTTAGTAGCTCAAAACTCCATTTTGTAATGCTAGTAAATGCTAGTGTGATATTAGAATAGAATCGATTTTCATGCAACTCCACTCTGCGCTACTCTGATCAAAACAGAGATAGCCATATGCACTACTGCGAGCGAAAAAAGGATGCCAGTTGCCACTCTACGCTACTCTACTCTACTATCTAAAACTCTTTTGAAAGTTAGTAAACATTTTTTTTTTTGTGTTTTCCGGCTTATAACTTTTTTTTATTATTAACGATAAGTCAAAACGTATTAATGAAAAAGTAGATAATTATATTGCATACAAAAAAAAACTTTATAACAAAATTTTGAAGTTGGTACTTACGATAGCAGAGATTAGTCAAAAACCGATTGCAGCCTGTTTTTTGAGGATGGCGGGATTGGCACATCGAAAACTCAGTTTTACACTCACAGCTAAACCCACTTCTTATCAAAAAAATTGATGCCTATCCAAAATTTACGGTTTTTCGATCATTTGATTGCACTAGCACCCAAAATCCGATTTCCATTCTTGCATTCACCACACACATACATACATATCCACAGTGATAATTATGAACGAATTGAAAATATGACAACTTATTGATCTTTAAACCAAATGAATTGCATTCAAATAGTTTCATCTGTGGTTTCATGGAATTGAATTTATTCTATCGAAAAATAGATGTCATCACTTCAATACGATTTCAAATTCAATCTGAAAATATTTTCAAGACTACAACGCACGTAATAAATGTGTGATTCTTATTGAGTAAATAAAATATAAACGTGAAAAATCCTGAATTGCTGTAAATCACGTCTTCTACATATATATCCAAGATAATCCCGTAATTTGATCCAACCTCTTCCAACTAACATTAACATGAAATCATTGGGCCACATGACAATCCTTAGCGAAGAGAATGTCTATAACCTCATAATCATACATATATGCATATACATACCTTAATATTTTCACACGCATCGTGATACGAAAACGTCCTATACACCTACCTATAAATACAACGACAGACAACTAGAACGACAAGGTAATTCTCAGCACAAAGATCCTTTTTAATATTCTAGAGGTGTCAGTTAATCTGGGAATTTCCATAAAATCAGTAATCGATGTCGGAATGCAAGCCAACAACATCATAAAGGACGACTTCGTATGCCATGAAATGGACCAACAAAAAGCACCGTGTAAAATTTATGATAACATTTTGAATCCTCCAAGGATATCATATTTCGCTATGGCCTAGGATTATTACATAATAGTAAAACGATGTCCTTACGGTATATATTTGTATGTATGTATGTTTGTATTTAGACGTCATACGTGTTTGTTATGGCCGTTGAAAGTATCGTCTCTGGCACAGGCACAGATATAGGAGCGCATTAATATATATAGAAACAAACTACTTACCGCTCCCAAGTGGTACATTCATCTGCTTTTGTTGTATCGGTTCAGGTTTATCCTCAGTATCATCCAGGCTTCCAGCTCTGCTGCCTCTTCCAGTAATATTGGTGCTTTGGCTACTGTTGCTACTACCGCTGTTATTGCTATTATTATGATGGTTGTTGCTGTTATTGACATTATTAAGCTTTGTTATCCTGTTTGCCGATGTAAGTGACAAAGTGGCAGCCAGGGAAGCTGTCGATGATGAAGAGGCTGATGAAGTCGTCGATGTTCCAATACTGGCGCCGCCGACAACAGCATGGGTTGTGGCATTATTCGGATTTCGAAACACTAAAATCGACTGCGATTTATCTAATCGCTTTAGAGTTTGGAGAAGAAAAGGACCTCCGCCAGTAGTACTGGACCCACTACCATTACCACCACCACCACCCGAATTACCAAGGGTACCATCAAGACTGCCACTCTTACTGAGTCTTTGTTGTAAAATTATTGATCCTTCGGGGAGTATGTTCTTTTTGATGTTGGCAGATTGTAGCAGCACAGTTCCAGCCTCCAATTGCCCACTCTTGATGGGAGTCTGCAAAAGTATTGTGCTTCCTGTTGTATTATCTCCGTGACTTTTTGTTGATGTCGTCTTTATTCTCTGGTGTTGCAAAATTATCGGCTTGTTATCATCATCGTTCAACAGGCTCAACAATTCATGGCTATTCTGAAGGATGATTTGTCCGTTTTCTGTTCGTGCTCCTCGTACTAAAATGATGTTGCTGTGCTGTTGTTGTTGCTGTACCGTTTTTGTATGGGAATTTGTCTGCTGATGCTGATGATGATGTTGAATAGTGTTAGTACTTGTGCTACTGCTGCTGGTGCTGCTGCTGTGACTACTAGTGTTCTTGTTGTTGTTGTTGGTCGAGTGATGGCTATTTGTATCAACTCCACCTACACCATTTCCATTGGAATGTAATCCTTTATCCAAATTGCTGGTCGCCTTAGACGACGATGCTGAATTGCCAGCTTTACTTGTTGTTGCTGATAATATTGCACCATTGCCTTTGCTACTGTTACGTCCAACATCATTTGAGATACCATCAGAATTCTCTTCAGAGGGTGGCCCTGAAATGGAAGAAAAGAAAAAAAAACATGAAAACTTGAATTTTTTAGGTAGAATACTTGGACGTTGTAGTATCATTCTATTACATCTAATAGACACAAAGAGGAAGTCAATTTCGCCTGTCAGAGTTTATTTGATAGGAAAAATTTATGCAGTTTTGAGATAGAATAGGAATTTTATTGTTGGTTTAAGTTGTTGTTTTTTTGCTAACAGACAGTGGGGATTTTGGGAAGTGGTGTTTGATAAAATATGTATAATCGTCTCTTATCATTAATCAAAAGTTCAAAAATGAAGTGTGTAACCGATGAAATAATCTACTAAATATTATGTATAAGCTGTACGCACTACCATGTCTGGACCACCACGCGTAACGTCGGATGCTATCTCTACATCTATGGCTATTGCTTCCCCCTTCTTTCTTTTTTGCCAAGGTTGTGCTACGGCTAGGCCTTGGCAACATTACTTATATTAAAAAAAAACAAAAACATGAAACCTCTTATTACTGAGTAACTAGTCTACATCGGTTCGGATTTTTTTCCTATAACTCACTTGACGAACTTTCCAACGTCTACAATATAGAACGAAACGGCTCTTTCGAATTTCGAATAGTTTGGGGGGAGGGAGGGTAAAAGATGTTTCTTATTGACTATGAAACAAAAACTAATTTTATGACTTGTGTAATTTAACGAAAATATAAGCGGATGAGCATTCTAACAGAATAACGCATCCCTCTTCTCTACTTATTTTCGAAATTAGGGCTGCTCATCTCGAATTTTTTTCAATTGATAAAACAACAACAAAATGGGCACACAAATGTACAATTTTGATAGCTTTGGAGGAAAATGGAAAGAAAAATGAAGAAAGGGATAAGAATCTAAATAAGAGCTTTCCAGATATAGCTCCAGCTACCATTTGCCATCCAAAAAATTCAAAAGAAGAGAATCGTCCTTATGAAGGAGTGTACGGTACATCCAAACAGGGAAATGAGTAAACCAAGTACACAAAGATTAGTTGCAAGTAGTTTTTGTATGGCTATAACTGCTAGGAAGCCTGACAACCAAGAAATCGCTTTTTAAGGGATAATTTGGGAAGTTGTCACTAGTGCGGCGAGTTATGAGGATTTGTGACGAAAACAAAAACTAAATATCTCTGGAGTATACCATGCGCACGATTGAAAGCCTCACAAAGGTCGACATAACTCGACCAATGAACTCAACACATTACACGCGTCCTAATAACATCAGCACAATTCGAAATTTTTCTCCGAAATAATAAAGCTTCTCGGCTAAAAGAATCCGAACTCAGAATACAGTTCTGAAAATCATATACAAAACAGAGGTCTACAAAAATAGCAAAGTAAAAGTGTACCCACTTGATATTGGGAATAGACCAAAAATCGGCTTGATGTAAAACTTGGAGATCTGAACCAAATACAGGGTGTTTCCCACTAGGAGGTCAATAGAGCAGGAGGTGATAGTACTCATTTAGACGAAGCAAAAATTGCATGGCGGGCGTGGGGCGGGGGGGGGGGAGAATAACAACCGTTTATGAGTTACAGGGTGATTAAGAAAAAAAGCTAGTTTTTCGGAAAACACCCTCTATTTTAAGAACTACAGGGCGTACGGTCACAGTTAATAGCTCATTGTATGCAGAACTTCATGAACTTTCAACTGTTCAACCAGCCCCATACCGCTCTCCCACCAAGAATTATGGTTGTCTAAACTAAAAATTTCGGATATTTTTACCTTTTTTTTCATTTAACCTCTATTATTTTTGCAAAAGGTCGTTAACGTAATTTTTTTTTATAAAAACTGTAAACTGTAGACTCTCCTCTTTAATGTGACCTATTACACCCAATGTGCTATCTGAAGCCCTTTAAGAGTTATTAGCTCTAAACCTATTCTCAAACCTACTTTCAAACCTATTCTCAACCATAATTTGTTTCCTTAGCACGTCATTTTAAAAAATATCGTCTAATTTCGGTGTGACCTAAATAGGTTATGAGTTAATAACTGTTTAACGGATACAGTTAACACATAGGGTGTAATAGGTTAACTTGATGGGTGAGGGGCATGGGGCTCGTTGAGCAGTCGTTGGAAAGGCCATGCATATAATCAGCTCTTAACTGTGACCGTACGCCCTATAGTATTTAAGATACAGGGTATTTTGTGAAAAACAAGCTTTTTTTTAATCACCCTGTAACTCATAAACGGTTGATATTGCACCTCGCCCCTCCGCCCGCCCGCCATACAATTTTTGCTTCGTCTAGGTGAGCACTATTACCTCTTGCTCTATTGACCTCCTAGTGGAAAACACCCTGTATATTCCTTCCACACAGACAAGTTAGCCAGACTACAATTAAGCAAGAATTCATCAAACTAGTAGAAATATAACGGATCATTTTAGAGTGAAATTCAGTTAGATTAGACCAAGCAGTTTTTCTTGGTCGCAACAGAAGTTTCAGAACGTACGTTTTAGAGATAATGTCGCCCATAATGGAGTCGCATAGGATAAATTTTAGGTAAGGGAATTACATGGAATAGATGTGTGTGTATCAAAATATCGCCAAGATCATATCATGTAAATATAATTCTGATATTAATAGTGCAGCGCGGATCAGCGCAACACACAACAAAGGTTAGGTTAGCTTAGAACGGCAGCTATCGCACTGCCTATAATCAACCACACTTTGACTACCGATGGTCCATTATGATGCCACCTCATCGGGATCTTACGTTGAAAGATTATTTAATTTAGTGAGAGCGTTAACTACATATATGAACCTCTTGAGGTCCTCCTGCGCCTTGTCTGATATTTTCACCAATTTTCGAAAAAATAGCTGCCAAGCGTATTTCTTCTACCCTTGGCAAGGTTAGGACATTCACGCTGCAATTGTTGAATGCTCTCAAACTTATCCTCGTAAAGACAGCCTCTGCAGTCAGAGCTCAGTACGACAATGATGGACTAGGCGCGATTTAATGGTGTTCGAATTCACAGCTTTGATTGCAGCTTAGCTGCCAATACAAATCTTATAACCTCCGCGTGGAAAACCCTACAGTTGTCTGGTATGTGCAGGGAAACAATTTATTTTATATAGTAGTAACCGTAAGGCTTCCATTACCAAATTATATAACTTAGGTTATATAGACTAGTTCGCGAAACCTCTTCGTAACCACTATAAACCCCTTATAGAGCTTAAATAGAGGATTATATAAAGGTTACTGTGACTTGATTTAGGTAAAGTTATATAACTAAAAGTGTTATAAAATGAGTAATAAAAATATTCTGGTTACCTTAATATAACTTCTTATATGTATAACTCTTATATAACCAGGGTACTCTCAATTAATTTACTTTGGTCACAGAAGTGGTTGCGGTAATGTTTTGGTTACCTTTATAATGGTGATGGTAATATTTCCACAACGCTTGGAATTTTCTCAGACTGATTAATTTTAGTGATTGAAATATTAGGGAAATTACTTTTCGTTACCTTTATAAAACAATATAAGGCAAATATTTACCAAACCTATTTTGACATAAAATTTCGATATTTTTTTGTACTGCATTTTTATAATGTAAGGGTTTAATATTTTTACATCTTAGAAATACAATTTATCTGCATGTATGTGGTGAAATTCAGCTGGAATTAAAATTTTACTGTGAATATCATTATAGATACTTCTAAACATACAGGCCGTTCCAGAAATAAGCAATATTTAATTATTTTAATTAAATATGAAAAAAATTATAATTTTCACTTAGGTGATATCAATTGATAAAAGTAACATTACATAATTTAGAAAAATTATATATCTAAAATGATGTATTTTCTTCATATAAAATTAAAACTGAAGCCATATATCAGCAATTTAAATAATTGGCTTAACCGACATTTTCTTTTTTATCTGCAATGCACAGATAAAAAAATGGCGGCTTGTACTTAAATGAACAAATTACAATTATAAAATTTCAACTACTTTTACATAAACTCTGGCTCTGTTATATAAACTCAATTACCCTTATAAAACTTCTAGAAATATTATATAAACTAAGGGAACTACCATATATATACCCTTTAGTCATAATATGTTACCTTTGGTAATATTATATATCTTATAGTAACAAAAAATAGACGTTAGTGATCTTATATACCCTTTGGATATATTGTGTTATCTTTAGTAATCTTATATGTATATCTTAAAGTAATGACAAAATGTCTGTGTCATGTTCTTCTTATAATAAATTTTGTTGTACGCTCCTCGGAATTTTAGTTACGAAAAAAAAATGTCATATAAAATTGTGCAAATTAAAGGGGCAGGTCAAGAAGACTTACTTTGTGTATTGTCCCAACAGCTCGGGAAAATGCATATTTAAATGGCCAAATACGAAAAAATTGACGTTACTAAAAGCTTCCAATTTTTATAACAGTCACTTTCGTTACTAAAACGCCATAAATAAATGAAAATAGTTTTATAATGGCTCCATTCGATACTAAAAGTCATTTACGTTTATAAGGGTCACCGTAGTTACTACAAGGCCACCAAAAAATTTTACGATATTTTAGAGTGGGTATATGTATTACCGAAAGTTCCCAATTTGTATTAAAGTCACCTGTCGAGTTATATAAGGGTAACAACGGATACCGCAATAAAAACTTATTACCAATCAGCTATATAACGTGGTGATGAAAACAATTATAAAACTTTCTTATATAACTTCTAGTAATGGTTACTCTAAGTTATATAGACCGGTGATTCAAACATTTCCATCACCAACTTATAAAACCTTTAGAAACTTACTTCTACCTGAACCATTAGTAATCTAAAAAAAACTCTAACATAACTACGCCACCAATGGTAATATTATAAAACTCTTATATAACCATTCAAAGTCTTATACAACAGAGTAACCATTATATACCCATTATAAAACTACCCATCACCTTCAGTCACCAAAAATTGGAAAAATTGTTACTTGGGCTTATAAGTGAGGATAAGTTCTAAAATAGCGGTATACATAACATCCAGTGCACGATGCAGGAGTGTACTGCCCGTAGTTAGAACGTACATGCAAATTTGAATTTCCTGAAGACTGCAATGAATGCACTGATTATTAAGATCAGTGGCCTATCTTCTTATAACTAAAAAACACTGTCCACTTCCTTTAACGTTTACCAAAATTACACTTATTTCTTGGATTTTCCCACTACTTATATTCCGATCAGATTAAATATAAGGAATTAGGTCAGAGATCCACACACACTCGAAAACACACTTATTGACACAGATTTATAATACACAATTTCCAAGAACAGCTGTATTGGCATAAAACTCAATATATAAGTTTTGGGTCAGAGAAAACACTTATTGCCAAAGATTGCAATATAAGATCACCAAAAAGGCGATATATTTATAAAATAAATATAGAGTAAGATGAATTGTTATATTTGACAAATATGCACGCGAAGTAGATAGATATATATATATGAGTAAATTTATTATAAAATAGATATATAAGTAAATAATAAAATGTTACAAGTGGCTGGTACTCACCGATCTAAACTTGGCAGTTAAGATGGTTGACTTTAAGCTAATGTTAAGACCCTTTGTTTTAATCGTTGATTAGAACAATTCTTTATTTCTGTTAAGGGCAAAAATAAAGTGTTAATGTTAGTATGGATTATTTCAGTCAACTCCCGAAATAATATTCTTTAAGTCAGTCAACGCCCGGCTTAAAGTGTTATCTTAACTTCAGTCAACTCCCGAAGTAAGAAATTTTATTTTAGTCAACTCCCAAAATAATATTCTTTAATACGAATTCTATATCAGTCGATATCCGATATAAAATCTTAGTCCCTACCTAGTCAACTTATCCCAAACGATGCCAAATGCAAAAAGAGATCGAGATCAGTCCGCTTGTCGTTTTTATAGCCCTTGCTTGCACACGACACCACTACTGGAGTAGCAGAGGCGCATGATTGCAAGAATTGTCAGTGCAGCTGTGATCATACGGTACTAGCGATAATATGCATAGCAACGAACCAAAATGCATAGCAACAAGAATTTTTAGAGCAACCCATGTTGCTGTGTTAAGTTGAATTATATTTGCAAAAAATGTTATCACTGTCACGTAGAAAAGAAATTCCCGTTCGATGGTACTTATAATGATGATAGAGTTGCAAATTGATCTGCTTGATCTGATCGTATTTTTGCCATATATTGTATGTTACATGACAACACATGCTTTTGTTATATGTCGTACCTATGTTTAGGGAACATTGTAATTGGATTAAATTTATAAAAATTTTCATGCTTTGTTTTCAGTATGTTTTCTTTTCAGAAGTTTTAATGTTTATAAAAATATATTCGCATCAATTTGGTTCGAACAGGGTGTATACCCCATCTTTTGCCAAACCAGTATTTTTCTTACAGGTATAAATCGTAATAATAATTTATTCTTCAAAAGTTGGGATAACTCATCTCCATGTAAAGAGAACTAGTCCTGTCTTTGTGAGATGAATCTGCACAGTTAAGAAGCTTTCACAATGACTCTTCGGGTAGTTCACTGATCATGGATAAAGGCGATAAAAACTTCCCGAGACAAGGATGACTCGTTTTGTAGAGGGATGACACACACTAACACAGAACGAAATAGGACTAGTATCTACTCTCGTCTTTAGTATTAATTAACACTTGGGAAACCTAGCGGGCTGTATAGTAACAACTTCTGATGATTAAATCATATGCGGATGGGGAGTCACCTCTGCGTATATACAAATGTTGACTACCCGATATTTTGTATAACTTTAGAGGAGATATTCACACACTCATTGAAATTGCAGTCTCTGATAGGCACAGAGGAGGTGCAAGATAAGGAAAACAGAGAAACTGTAGTCGAGTCCTTCTGGTCAATAAGATTCTGCAGCGGGTCAGATTTGCCAAAAGTATAAAAAGCCGAGTTCATAGGGCTTAAAATTAAAAAAAAAAAAAAAAGTAGCAGCAATTATCGACCAAGAATAAATATCAAATTTGACATATCTATGTCGGATATCCTGATTAATATGCAAAACAAGACCATTATCACAAAATAATTTTCCGGATAAAAAGTCTAGAATGTCTGTACCCATGGTTGAAAGGAGCATAAAAGGTATGAAACTGTTGTTTAGCCGTGCTATAAATAAAAAAATCAACTGTAGCGGAATTTTTCCAACCTTTTCGACACACTTTATACCTACCTAACGCATATAAAAGTCTTTTTTTCCATCAAATTCTTAAGGTTTTTTTTTCTGTTTTAATTTTCTAGCGGTCGATATAAGTATAGACGTATAAACAAACTACATTACACTTCAAATGATTGTCTCGCGCAAATCCATCTTATAATTTTATTGGCATGACCAAAACTGCTCCTTGTTTATCCAAAATCGAATAATACCAAGTAGTATAAGAAATAAAACGCCATGACCGAACGAACCATCTTTGTATCCCAACAATATAATTAATCCTGAGCTGTAAATCGTTCCCTGAAATGAGTCTCTAATAAAGTCATGTCACACATGGTTGAAGGGTGTAGGCAAATAAATTCCATTAGATGCCTACAGAAGGTATGTGCCTACCTAAATATGCAAATTTCGTGTTGATTTTATGGAAATCGGATGTTAAGAGCAATTTCGAAGAATATCAGACGTTTTCTACTTCAGTGAATCTTCTGAATATATAGGTACGGAATGCAAAGAGGAGAAATTATGGTTAAAGAAGGTATAGAAAGAGCAAATTTTTGTAGGGAAATTGTCCTCTCACTATTTCATCTTTGATAAAAACTAATAGTATATAATACCGACATACATACATATGTAGATATATTCAATAACTTCATCAAGTTGTGACCACATGTAAATCGAATCTCATCATATGCAGGTTATTTCCTAAAATTTATTGGCTACTTTATATGGATCATGATGTGAATGGTGTACTCGACTTTAGGGACAACAAATTATCAACAAGTAACATGTCCAATAAACATCATCATGATTTCTAAAGAACATACCTCTGAGACTTATCTCTGTTTAACGTTCTCCGGTAAAATATATAAACGCTCCTGAAGTAGATTTGTATAATCTTGGTATGCTCCTCCTTGGAGGACAATATCTTTAACATTTCCATAAACACCTACGAAATCCTTATCAAATCCCCTTAAGTCAAACAATAATATCAGTTCCCAGAACATTTATATCTACCGAAGGGATTAGATACAAATATGTATACCTACCTACATAGGTGCATACCGTACACGGGTACCACACGGTTATTGCGATTGTACAGTTCAGAATTTGAGGAATGTTACGTACATACAATAGCAGAAAATGCGAACAGGAAATACATTTTGGTTACATTCGACTATGTATTCCCACGTTACTCATCAAATTGATTTTGAGCAAGCTGTAATGAAATTAAGCCAATGCTCCGTAAGGATTATGGGACTCGACTGAATTGAAATCACAAAACTAAATTTGTTTTGGTAAAAGATTAGATTTGAATGGAAAATATAAGAACATCATAGAGACAGAGAGAGAGAGAATGTATTTTTTTGCATTCACCGAAAATCAATATGTTACCTACGTTCTTTCAAAAGATTTAAAAAAAACAGACGTTGATAGATTACTATACATTGACAAGTTTGAAATTCATCAGAACTCATAGATACAGGAAAGATGGACTAAATGTAAATCCCGACACGACTGAGCTTCTATTCGCTACAATATGCAAAAACCGAACATTTAGCAAAAAATTGGAGACTTCAACGGAAGTTGATTTATCGAATCTGCACCGTTAAAGAATGTCCGATTCTCACTTATAGTTGACTATCAGAACCAGCTTAATACAAGCGTTTCATCACTTAGTCGGTGTTAGTATTAGTATGTTACACTAAACATAAACCAAAAACCAGATTAAATTACATGCGTAAAACATTTAAAAAAAAATTGATTAAATATTATATAGACGTTTTTGTAAAACATGCTTAGAAACGTCGAGAACGAAATGCTTAGCCATATTATTAACAGTAATACACATGCGATTAACAGGTTCATACTTGCTAAAGTTAGACTTTAAGGAGTTAACATGCTAAAAAGATAGCCTTCTCAAATTGTGCCTACTATCACGGAAAGAGATTTTGTTAAGCGAGTGCATATTTAAAAGCTTCAAGCGATTCTCATAGGGTGGAAGAATTAATGAATTATTCCATGGTAGGTGCTTGATAGCAAATCATAAGAAATTCCGCTGAACAGACTCGATACGGTCCATGTGTATACCGTAAAATGGAGACCAGACCTGGCTAGCATATTCAAGAAGGGGTCTCACAAAGCAAGTGTACAGATGCAATGTAATGGTGGGATTTGACAACTCTCGAGACCAACGTTTTATAAAGCCCAGCATAGAACTACTCTTTGATACCATGAAGTTTATATGGGAGACGATTTCAATCTTTGATCACATTTGACACCCAAGTCACAGACAGAACTAACACGGCGAATCAAGGAATTCGAAAATTCATAATCATAAGTGATTGGTTTCTGATTCCTGTGGAAAGTCAAAACCTCACATTTGTCGATATTGAGTTCCAAATTATTGCTTTTGCACCAGTCGTAGATGTACATGTTCACAATCGTTAAAAGATTTAATCTGAGCGAAAAGTTTAATATCGTCAGCATAAATCAAAAGTTTTGCAGTGCATCACCACAGATACAATATCGTCAATAGATTGAATAAAGAGCAACGGGCCCAGGTGACTCCCTTGAGGTACGCCTGACGAAGCTTTCAAGACTCTCGAGATGGAATGGCGGAAATAGATTTGGTATGTTCTGTTATCTAAATATGACTCCCTCCATTTTAGGAGTGTTATGGGGAAACCCACACTTTTTTATTTCAAACAATATCACGGAATGAGATAACTTGTCGAAAGCTTTACTAAAGTCAGTATAAATACAATCTGTCTGGAAGTCTTTTGCAAACCCGCCATTAGTATCCGAGATGAATTCTAATAAGTTGGTAGTCGTAGACCTGCCCGAAATAAACCTATGCAGATTTGAAGAAAGCAATTTCTTACAGGAAAATTCTAGCAGAGTAAATGATTGATTCAAATAATTTGTGCATGCAAAATAATTTCGCAATATGCCTATAGTTAGAAATATCATTTTTACTACCTGTTTTGCGGATAGGTATGATGAAAGAATTTTTGCACAGCTACGGAAAACAACCACTA
This sequence comes from Dioctria rufipes, assembly GCA_963924295.1. Taxonomy (NCBI): domain Eukaryota; kingdom Metazoa; phylum Arthropoda; class Insecta; order Diptera; family Asilidae; genus Dioctria; species Dioctria rufipes. The sequence goes on from OZ002740.1 coordinate 362,803,802, forward strand.
TCGAGCGATTTTTGGAAAATAATTCTCAGCGGGGCTACTAGGGAGAGGCAACATGACTTCAGAAAGGCTGGAGGAATCCCATCGGGACCCATTGTGAAGTCATTTGGAAGTCCATTAATATGATCAAGTATATCCTCATGTGTAATTGTATGGATAGTGAATGAAACGTTATGAGAGTCTTTCATATAACTAAAGTTGCTATTACGAGGTTGGAAATTTGAAGAGGAAAATGCATTTTCAAAAAATGAAGCAAACATATTGCAAATTTCAGACGAAACTTCATTAGCAGAATCTCTGTACCTCATGGTACATGTTACGTGGGTCACTAAATAATTTCGCACACATACTTTGAATATACTCATCATAGAGTGAAGAGGAAAGTTCTTTGAACTTATTATAGGATTTAAGGAAGTTGCTGTGACTTATAATGTCCTTGTCCCGCAAATATCCTTTCCACAGTTTATTGTTTCTATTTTTAAGGCCTCTTTATTGATCCATGGCGGTGATATTTTAGAGATCCGCTGGCGCTCACGGGAACATGAGAAGCGAATAAAACGAAAAGAATTATGTAAAACTTAAAAACATCTTCATCAACACTATTGCAAGACAGCAATGTGTTGAAATCAATAGAGGTAGTCTACTAGAAAGTTCCGAAAAGTCAGCTTTTCTAAAATTGAAAAAGTATTGTATTTCGTCACAATTTGCGAGATTTTCGGTTTAATGATAATATGTAATTAGTAGAGGGGGGTGATATTTGTCAAGAGTACACATTATAACTGAACTAGGTTCAACTAATAAATTCCCCGCATCAGTAGAAAATACCAGGTCTATCTGCCTACCCATGTCATTCTTAACATTACTGAGTTGGCTGAGACCAAGAGATGAATAGTGTCAAGGAAACGTGATTCCCTTATTAAAAATTAGACATAATGTAAAGGGCGGTCAGATTTTACGGGATAGGCAGCTATAGATTAATAGGTTCTATGGATATTATAAAATCCTTAATTTGCTCCAAAGAGAACTGGCTGTAGCCCCGCTGAGGCTGACAATACTACACTTAAGCTAGATTATACGACAGAAGGTTTATTTTCAAAATTCGAACTAATAGGGAATTCTAAAATATTTCATAAGTCGATATAAACGTCTCGTATAGAGTCAAGTTATCTTCATTGCACTTCACTTACTTACCATATCTTCCAAATGCGCGCATATAGCATTACCAAGAGTTATATCCTCGGTAGTTTAATTGATAAGCGCACTGATTACCATCCCAAAAGTCGTCGGTTCAAGTCTCACCTCGACGCGATCCTGCACTTTCCTCCTATTTAGTTTTCTTTTGATTTTTATAGCTTTGTCACCACGCGTCTGTTTCGAGTCACACACCACTGTATAAACCTAGCAAAATTTATCTCGAACTTAAGGCAGAAACATATCCTGGCCTCGAAGCATCCCCGAGGCATTGTCAAAATTTTCAACACGGGTTTTAAATGAGACAACACAAAACCAAGCCTAGCAGCTAGCATCAAAGCCTAGCTGCAAGGAGCGCTTTTCTCTATGTTGGACAGTTTTCTCTCTCAGGCCAACAGATTTATTTATTTTTTAAATTTTGTTCTGTCAAACGAGATATTTTACAAAGAAGAATCACTAGAAATTTATAATCAACATTTTTGAGTACCGATAATAAATTATTTCTACCTAGAACGGAAAGGAATTGTCGGAAATATTATCAAAATTACAATGACAGCACCGATTTCGATTCACTAAGGTAAGCCTTGAAGTGAGCTGCAGAGGAAGCCTGAGAGAGGACAAGCCTTAGGCTTGCTTGGATGTGTTACTGCCTTTAGGAAGGTTTAGCTAGTTAGGCTTTGATTCTAATGTAAATTGGAAAAAACAAAAAACAAATTCTAGAGGAGTTGATACCGAAGAGCGGATATTATTTCATGGTCCTAATATAAACTTATTTTCAGCGTTCATTTTTTCGTATGCCTTCACAACACGCAGTCGATTCGCTACAGGATAGTGGTTTTCCCATTACAGCTCCAACATCATCATTGCTGTTTCTGGTCAGCCACCGACATAGGGTCGACTTTTTTAGGAATAGTCAGAAATAGTCCCTCCCGAAAACACCAGCATTAGGACTCATCCTGTAACAGCCAACAAGACTTGAAGCCTGCAATCAACGTCAGTATCGTGTCACTTCTCCAGCCGCCATCAGGTCGACGTAGGGTCGACTTGATATACGCAACCAACACCATCGTTGTATGGCTCCTACAGTTCCCATCAAGTTGACACAGAGTCAACATCGGGTCGACTTGATATCTAGAAGCCACAACAGCGTGGTTATTACTCCGCCAGTCATCCTACGGTATACTGAGTATCAGATAATGCTCGGACTGTCAGGGGGACAGTTAGGGCTTGAGGGGTCGCTTACTCCTCAGGTTGACCTGGTATCAAGTTTGAGTCTCACTCAAACAGACGCTGTGGCACGACTCTTTTTCAAGTTCAGCATTTTATAACCATAACCTCTCTACAGTTTGGTTTGCCTTCACACCCAGTCTTCCTCAAAAAGACTCTGTGACGCTGTATACTTTCCAGTCCGGCACCAAAACATCTCACTGCCCACGCGGCTGCAAGATTCAAAGCAGCAGCGCTTAGCCGGCCGCCTGGACACACCGCGGTCCCACTTAGCACAGACATTCTAGCCATTAGTGCCCTGTATTGCGCAGAATTGCAAAAGCCTTAGTTTACCTCCATTGAAGACTCCCCGTTGGGAATTGAGTAACCCTAACAAGACTTGGCATTATGCCAAAGCTTCCCCACCTAAAATCTAGCAAACACCCAAAAGGGCTCCCGAAAATGCGATTTTGCTATACTAAGCGACTGAACGGTAGTCACATCATCGGATAAGGATGGAAGTTAGCTGCGTGGTGTGAAAGACAAAAAAGACAAAAAACATTTTCGTATGTACGGGTTAAGTTACCACTATTCCACTGGAAGATCATGGTACAGCCAATGCCAAATGATACAGCGCCATTCATTTCTTGGAAATATTTCAAACAGTTGGTAAAAATACCCAAAATTCACTATCATATACTGCATCTGGGACTTAAACAGTAGACTTGATGACTCATACGCTCTACAATCTGGATTTGTCCGCTGGTGACATTTTTCTATTTCCTTTACAAAGGATAAAAATCACGAATTGATTCTATGAAAATCTGAGGTGACTTCGGAATGGTAGCGGTAGGATTAGTACTTTCAGGATTGATTCAGATGAACATCTGTCTGTTGGATTTGACTATCTTCTTCAGAAAATACGGAAAGGACCTATGCCCTGTGACTGCATTAATAAACACCCTGAGCTATTGTCTGCTAAGACCAATTAGTTTGCGCATCTGAAGAAGAAAGCGAATTAAGAATTCCTTTACTTGCCTCATACCGGGCGAGATAAGTTAGAGTAGAGCCAGTTGCATGTCTTTCCAATTTTGTAATTGCCCCTAAAGTGCCTCTTTGATAAGCAAAGTGTTGTCTATGGACCAGCATATGAATTGGCGGCTCCGGTTTTAATCAAATCGTCCACTTTTTCATTTCCTTCTACTTCTTCGTGTCCAACCATCCAAAGAAACGTTACTTCGTTATGCCTAGACAGTAGCTAAGGTCTCATGTGGCAGTTCCAAATTAGATAAGACTCAATGTCTTGAGAGGAAATGTAGATGTTGGAATACTTGCATCCCTTGTGTAAACGTTTTGGTTTTGTTTTTTTTTTATTCTTCCTGGATCGGTCAGTTTACAGGCATGGGCCCGTTACTGAAACTGGAGCTCTATGTATAATATATATCTTCTTTCGGTAATGGTTACATGGCAACCCCTTTCGAAAATAAATCTTTTGGCCATAACAGCCATTGGAGCTTCTAGAACTTTAATGTGAGTTGATATATTAGACGTTCAGCAAATTTGTCATACGAAAATTGTTTCCTTCTATAGTAAAATTATTTTAGAAATTTTAGAACTGTTATATAACCTGAATCTAAATCTAAACTTTTCTTACAAAATGGTCATCTTATCTTTATACATACATCAATAATACTTTCAACATCATTGGCAAATACACAAAAAAACATAAATAAAAATATCCTCCAAATCCCCTTTTCGGTCTGTTTAGTTCATTTCACATTAATCACAAAAGGAATATTAAAAGCGATAAAAGCTTGTTGACAAATGTTGGCAAAAACATTACGGAATCATTTGAAACCGAAAAAAGGAATGATCCATTAAGCTGCAAGTTTTATTACCTTCCAACAATGCCGTGCAGGAAATAAAAGGCGACAAGCGAACTCCTTAAAGTTCCGCACATTTCAGTTAGCAACTACTAAGTACATATTATGCCCGGCATCAAATTCTATATAACATAAAAGAAAAGCAACCGAAGACGAAAGGCGCTTTTTAAAAAGTCCTCTGCTACTTGAAACGATTTATTAAAATAAATACACGAGGAAGAGAGAAAGAGAGAAAGTTTGGCTTAAGGAGCACTTTAACCATATTCACACATTCAGGCAAATGTGAAATGGGCTTCCTTCCATAAGCGAGCCCATAAATGAGGTCTCATTTCGACATAAAGTACATTAAAGGAATAGGGATATAATTCAAGCTACTAAACTCTCAATATCCTGCCATTTATATTCTTATATCTAAGCTCATATACACATACACACACACACAAACATACACATCCACACATGGTTACCTATATTGAGTGTACAGTATAAGCCTAGCTCTACTCTACGATATCCTTCCTGACTACATATTCACGTAGAGAAATTATACACACCTCTTGTGAGACGATAGACGAAAATCTATCCGGATGATGATGGTGTGGTAGTACGGAGAAAGGGGTCGTCGGTGGGTCTACTATAATAAGAACGTAACAAGTTCCCGTGATATCATCATCACAATATCTTCTTGAAGGCCTCTTATCCAATAAAATGGGAAAAATAAGCTAAACATAGTAGAAAATGAGCAGATAAAATATGTATCTTGTCTAGACTAGTTTATTCGCAGTATTGGAAAGAGCTAGCGAGCTAAGATAACAATTTTTGTGTGGCGGTTCTTTTTTGGAGGAACAGAAGGAGTTTCCGCAATTTTCGGAATGGATATAAATTCGCTGTGGGTGTTTTAATTGACTTAACATTAAATCTTTATAAATTGTTGGAAGAATGGAGAGGAAAATAAAATATCTTTAAGCAGGATGGAAGTGATAAAGGTAAAAATTTAAGTGTGTGCGAGTTTATATGTAGAACCTCTATCTAGACAACGTGATAGCAAGGCTACTAGGGAATAACATGTTCAGGAGAAAAATTCACGTCTCAACTTGTAAAATGTGTAAAATCAGCTAAGAATGCTATTTATTTGCACACTCGAAATTGTTTTAAGCCAGGAATGTGAGCATAGAATACTCAAAAAAGATACGTATATACTACTGATAAACAAAAAAGTTAGCAGTAGCAGTTTTCTTGAAATTTGAAATTTATAGTCACCCCACACCTTTTTTTCTGCCTGCAGGAGTTTAGTGTTATTCAGGGTTATAAAAACATCTGTGTAGAATACTTTTATTACATGCTTCTCTCAAAAGTGAAATTAATACAACAGAAAATCAGAGTGAAATAAAGTGAAGTAATTTTTAAATTAAAAGTGCTTTATAAAAGTTTGTATAATGCCTCATGCTAGACGGTGAGTAAGTTTGCTTTTTGCTTAATTAAGTGAATGTTGTTTTGCGCTTTTATCGTATTATTTATGCTTTTTCTTATTTAAATTAAGTTTTTGAAGACAATTGACATTTGACGCTATTTTCAAATATTTTTTAAAAAAAGTGTAGAAAATATCATTAAATTAAAAACCAATTTCTCTCACTATGATTTAAATGTGACCTTAATTCAGATTAGCTGGATTTCTTAAATTTTGCAGTAAATAATTGACCGCAGATAAAAAAGGGGTACATTATTGAACTACATGAATGTGGGAAATCGGAGCGAGCCATCCAAGTTGAGATGAGATATAACAGTAAATACAGAAGGAATCCACAAAATTATTTCATCGTCCAAGGTTCGAGGAGCAGTTGGCCGCGAAGAGAGATAAGGAATATCGTGGATATTGACAGAAAGAGACTTTAATGCGTTAAAGATTCTCACGTTTATGAGAGAAAAAAAAAACTTTTATTAAGGTTGCGGCAAATTTTCCAACGGTATCTGAATCTCAAGTTATCTGAAGGACACAGGACTTCGTCCCCTTCGATGCAAACGAGTTCCGCTGCTGACACCAGCTTATAAGCGCAAAAAGATGGAATGGACCAATGAACAAGAAAGTTTTGTAACCTGACAAGTCCAAGTTTTGTCTTTCAACAGATCGTCCAGAAATTTATATTAGGTGGTCTGGAGAACAATATGATTCTTGGTGCTTTCAAACGGCAACAAAGGATAACCAATAAATTATGGTTTGGTGATATTTTTCGGCCGGCAGTAGGAATTGGAAAGTTGGTAAAAGTGGATCAGAGCGTTAAAATAAATGCAAATATTTATATTAACATTTTGGAAAAAGATTTAACTCCTACTGTGGAAGATTTTCAGAATAGGAACGAGTATATATTCCAACAGGATAATGCTCTATGTCCGGAATACTAAAACCTGGTTTCAAGAACAAAACACAAAATTTTTCAACAACTGGCCTGTCCAAAGACCGGATTTGGACCTATCGAAAATCTCTGGGATCACATCGATAGGAAAATTCACAAATATCATATTCGCAATATCCACGACTTTTGCACAGCTGTAAAAAAAGCTTGTAATAAATTCCATCAAGTTTAATTGAAAATTTAACATCATCTATTCCAAGATGACTGGAAGACGTAATAAAAAATAATAAAAGCGAAAATATGTGATATTAGTATATTTAAATAAAAATTAAATAATATACTTTCTTGTTTTAATTAAAAATATTAAGTGAGACATATCTCTGTCTGATTCAGTGGTTTTTTTTTTCACTATATATTTAGTTTTAGTGTCATTTATTACCGTAATCAAACCATTTTTGCAAATATTTTCCTCTGCTCACTTTTTTTTATAAGTAGTATATATCACATACACAGAAATTTCAATGCGATCACGAGGAATATGCAGAAATATGTAAAATCAAACACCAATAAAAATGCCCTTAAAAGAAAACATTATATTTCACAAAAAATGAGGTCCAAAAAGTATCGTATAACAAACAAAGTGTGTGTTGGTTGATACAGGAGTGGAGAACCTTAATATAATTAACAACATAATATATAGGATGTAAAATTTCAACATAATATCTAGTAGAATAATAATAATTAATTATAACAATTATATACCAGCATGATCTACGTTATCGACATGTTCTTAAGTATGCATATTATAAACGTACGTGCCAGAACCAAATTCGTGTCAGGGGGACCACCAAGAAAAGTGACTAGAACGGCCGAAGCTCTTGAGTTTAGCCTTTCAAAGTAGCAAAACAAAAGCGGGCAATTTTATAGGAACTAAAATAATCAAAAATAAAAGTATATACATAGTTAATTAGCTAACGAAACACGAAAGGAAACAAAAAGTAAACTATTATAATAAATTATATTGAAAGTACCCCTTTTGGTAGGTTGTACGTTAAATACATGGCTAGAGTTAAGTACTAAAGGGGAATGCCTATTTAAGGCCCGACACCTCCAGACATTAGAGATGTCTTAAACAATGCATTATGACACTCTGCGGGTCATAGTTTGATCTAGTATATTTTTGAAAATCTTGTACACAATAAAATTCCTTAGGTCGTGAGAAGAAGTTTGAGTACCCACACTCCTATACTCGGAGGCCTAAATAGCTTTTATAGCCATCCCCATTCTCACTTTTTTAGTGCTTCCTTCTATTTTATTCGGACTGAGGTATTAGATTTTTCGCATCTTAAATTGGCTTTAACTCGGCAAGGTTATCTCCGATCGAAAAAAGGGTTTCACTTTTCGCCTCAGCTCATTAACAGCTACAATTCATAGATGATAATGTTTCCCCGTATACTTTCAGGGTCTGGGGGACCCCGGCGGGGGAGGTAGTTCTAATACCGCATGTTGCATATCAAATAATAGGTCTCGGCGAGTACTATCAAGTGGTGTACCTTTTTCTCGATTCAGAAACCTTTCTCGGGACGTTTTTGCCGCCGGAAACCCATTTTCATGCACTTGAGTTGCATACACCCAGCTAATAAATTTCTCATATATTTTTACAGTTCTTTCTTCCATGGCCATTAGTGTTCTATTCTGCATATTTTTCTTATAGCAAGTCACTCACCAATTCCGCACAATCACGAGAAGTAGAAAAGTTCACTTTTTCATCCAACAAAGTTGCTCAAGCTACATCCGATCGACAAATCTTTCCCCGATTAATTGAAATAAATATTAGCAATAAAATATGTTCAGAGTATCATAATAAGACATCTCTCACGTCTGAAGGAGTCAGGCCTAAAGTTGTATGAAAAGTAAGCATTTCCATTTTTGTAAATGTGTTCTTAGGGCCGCAAGTGGAGGACAAAAATAAATAAATAAAGGAAAGGCGAAGGAAATAAAACAAAACGGCATGGTAACAAAACGTACCTGCTAATAAAGGAGGCCCACGATATTTAAAAAATTGTGCCAGACAGAAAATATAAGAAAACACGGACAAAACAAATAATTTTAGAGTATAGGAAATTACTGCTTTACATGTAATGTATATATATTAATAATTAGTATCCATAATAATTGTGCATATGGCTATATTTATATATAGCATTGCGGAGTTAGGTATTTAGGAATTAGGTAAGATTAAAAATTAAAAAGAAAACTTAAATAAAATTGAGGTAAATGAATCAAATGTAGCCCAGCGTTCATCACCACTCAAGTTCCGTGGAGGCGCGTAAGTTTTGACGCTAACCTGGATAAGTAAAGTCAAACCTGATGCTCAAAAGGGCTATCGGGAAGATCACAAATTCAAAAAATTTATAAAATGGAAATATTTATTACAGTAAGAACTCTTAATTTTACAATCCTATGTTCATTCTATTATACTAAAATTGTTATTGCATATATACTATACGCATTTTTGTTTTTCACATCTCATTAAAAATACTCAGGGTAGGAATATTCGCATTTATTCTCATTAATTTTAAGCGAGTAATAACAATGTAGCAGCTTTTTTAGACCTTCAGTAAAGAACTGTAATGTCTTAAAAATATAAAGAATAAATTGTGGTAAAGTTATATGACGGAGCAAGCCATTATAGGTCCCAACACTTCCTCACATCCTATAATGAGTTCCAAGGACTTTCCTCTACACCTTATGATGAATATATTCAAAATATCCGTGCGAAATTATTCACTAACCCTCGTATTTTTCTTAAGTTTATTAATATGACGACGGATTTTTTATGTATTTTTTCAGGAAAACACCGATCGTTTTTGTTTAGAAGATAACATTTTTTATTTCATTTGCTTGCCGTTTCGGGTCCAGGTGCGGCCTCTCTTAGGAGATCTTTTTGTCTGCACGTATAAAAGATTTTCTTAAAAATAGTAATAATACATAACAATTAAACAGAATGGAAAAACTGATTACATTAAAATAAAAGTAAAAATATTGGACAATTGTCATATTGCCCTCGTAGCATGTAAACTGTTTTTGTTTGAATTTTATTTTTACTTTTATTTTAATGTAATCAGTTTTTCCATTCTGTTTAATTGTTATTGATTATTTATTTTTAGGAAAATCATTTATACACGCAGGCAAAAGAAAAGCTCCTGAAGAATGGCCGCACCTGGACCCGAAATGTCGAGCAAATGAAAGAAAAATTTTTATCTTCTAAACAAAAACGATCGGTGTTTTCCTGAAAAAATACATAAAAAATCCGTCATCTATATCAAACCCGATCAAAAAACGTAAAAAATCAGCAGTAAACTCATCTTTATTAATATGAAGAAAAAAACGGACAAATATCCCAATACTATGAGGTACAAGGATTCTGATAGTGATGATTCGTCTGAAATTCCTAATATGTTTGCTTCATTTTTTCATAATGCATTATCCTAGTAAAATTTCCTACCTCGAAATAATAACTTTAGTCATACTATGAAAAACTCCCATAACATTTCATTTACTTTTCCTACAATTGCACAAGAGCATATATTTGATCATATATTATTGGGCTTCCAAATGACTTCACAGCGGGTCCTGATGGGATCTCATGTCATGCTTCCTTTTTCTGGCAGCTCCGCTCGATAGTGGTTGTTTCCCGCAGCTATAGAATAATCCTTTTATTATACCTATCCACAAAACAGGTAGTAAAATGAAATTTCCAACCATATGCTTTTTGCAAAATTATTTTGTATGCACAAATTATTTGAATCTATCATTTACCCTCAGCTATCAATTTACTGCAAGAATTTGCTCTCTGCAAAAGAACATTGGCGAGCTTTCAAAAGGCTACCAGACAGATTTTATTTATACAGATTTTAGTAAAACCTTCGTCAAGTTATTACTGTTCATGATACTGTTTAAAATAGAAAATTATGGGTTTCCCCTAAATTTTCTAAAATGGACGGAGTCTTATTTGGATAACAGAACATAACAAATCTATTTCCGAAATTCCATCTGTAGAGTCTTAAAGGCTTCGGCGGGCGTACCTCAAAGGAGTTATTTAGGCCTGCTGTTTTTGATTCATTTATGCTGACCATGCTAAGCTTTTCGCTCAGATTAAATCTATTAACGATTGTGAGCAAGTACAGGATGATCAGCACAAATTTTGCGGATGCAAAAGCAATAATTTGGAACTCAATATAGCCAATTGTGTGATTATGACCTTCCACAGAAACCAAAACCCAATCACTTATGATTATGGGTTCTCAAATTCCTCGATTCACCATAGACTGAATTTTTTCTCCCACATAAACTATATGGTATCAAAGAGTAATTCTATGCTGGGCTTTATAAAGCATTGGTGCGGAGAGTTCTCGAATCCTACCATAACATTGCGTTTGTACACTTGCTTGTGAGACCACTTCTTGAATACACTAGCCAGGTCTGTTCTAATTTTTACGGTACACACATCGACCGTATTTTACTATACTGCTAAAAGCATTTCGAAAGGTAAAAGGATATGCGCGGTTTACAGTGCGAGTATTGGGTACAGCGATAGATGAGCGAAGGGCGTCCAAGATAACGACGGGGCCAGAGTGAGTCGATATGACAAGTTTTTGCCAAATCGCCAATGAGTTTGAAGGCTCTCTTTTAGACAATGTGCAATTAAGCTAAGGCTGTACGGGCAGCCCCGACACACATGCGAGAATTGTATTCCATTCTAGGTCTAATGTAAGACTTATAGAGGAGCGCTAGATTTGAAGGGGCTGAAATATTTCTTACACTTTTTCAGAAATCCAAGACATTTTCATGTTTCTCTGGCAACCGAGAAGATGTGATCTGTCCAGCTCAACTTACTGGAAATACTAATGCCAAGAATGCTTAGTGACAGCGAATCAGAAATTAAAGCTCCATAAAAAAACGGGAGTGGTTAAGTGGTGATCTTATTTTGAAGAGATGAGACAGCTTTGGGGCTTACATGCATTGAATTCGACGCGATTTGCATTGCGCCAAGCAAGGATATTGTCAAGATCATTACTCAATGATCTAATCAAACAAAAAATCTTGTTTGGTACATGTAGCATTCCGTCTGGAGTCCGCCAGAGTATCAGTACAACCCGTACTAGGCGACCGCACAAAAAACTTTCACTTCATAATTGAAGTGGAGGGCAGACCCCAAGAGCTTTAAATTTGCCTAAAAGGGCTGGACGCCGGACTCTATCAAAGGCCTTTGAAATATCTAGAGCAACAATTTTGGATTCACCAAAATTGTAAAGACTACGGTTGCAACGTTCCGTAAGAAAGTTCAATAAATATCCAGTTGAGCGTCCAGCTTGGAAGCCATATTAGCGATCGTTGATGAGTTTATTGGTTTCTATGTACTTCATTATTTTTGCAGCTAACGATAGATTCGAAAACCTTTGAAATAATCGAAATGATTGCAATCAGTCGCTACCGTCTCCTTTCTTAGAAATGAACAAGTTTCCAAGCAGTTGAAAAGATTCTTGCCGAATAACACAAGTAAAATAGTTTGCGCAGAGACTTGGCCAAAAATGACGCACACACTAACAGGAGCTAGAAACCATCAGACCTTAATCACATCTCTCGTATTGATATTGGCTCGTGTACACATTGAAGATGCAAAACAGTTGTCTGTAAGGTAGCTGGAAGATTAGAAATTGAAGAAAATCTAGCAGCCAAAATATTAGCCTTATCAAGGGAGTCAACAACCACTTCATCATTGTTAATTAGTAAACTGTGAATTGTTAACTGATGAAGTTGTTCCTGATTATTTGTTGATATGGATATTAAAAATTTTGAATCCGGTGTATGACTGGAAAGCCTATATACGAAATATAATAAAAATTGGTGTGTTTCTATGTGAAAAAGTAGGGGGGTGTTGTTTTTTTTTTATTTATGAAAAGCTACTTCAAAAAATCATAACTTTTTCAAATATCTAAGCCCGGCTTCAATTAATATAAAGAATTCTTTTTTTTTTTTTTATATTTTACCGACGATTTTAAAATTGTACAAAATGTAAAGGGAAAAAATGGTGACAAAACTTTTCAGCTTTAAGGCAGCATTTTTATATTTTAGTAGATAAGTAAATTTGTGACCTTCTCTTAAATGTAGCAAAAAATAAGAAAGTTGAAAGTACTACGCTTCATGACACTTTTTAATTTCGAAAAATTCTCAGTAATACACGAATTTAGTGTTTCGAAATTCCCCTTTTACCATAATAAAATATGTTGTGTAGGTATATGCCACAAGAATCATAAATATTTGAAGAAAACCAAAAATATAATAACATAAAATTGGAAATAACAACAAAAACTTCAGATGCAAATACAAAATACAAAACTTAACCTAGAAATTTCCTAAAATATGTAAAACGAAATTTTGAGTTTTTTTTTTTTCAATTTCTTCTTCTGACTATTATAGGAACACCCTGAGATTTTATTGCCATATCGCTTAAACTCTCTCAAAGGAATACCGCGGCAATATACCGGACTATAAGTATACTGCTGGTCGCATCTATTTTAGTGTCGAGAAGGCCCAGTAAATGTGTGTATTTCCTGAATTTATATAAACGATACGAAAGGCAAATAAATATATTTCATAGGAGAAATAAACACAAACCAAAGAAACGTGTCAAAATTTCTTGACTATAACTCGCTCGACTTGAGCTTTTTAACTTGAAGGTGTATGTACGTAACACATTGGAGGTGAAACAACACAATATAAGGAGGTGGTTAGTTATGTGGTCGAATTTATCACCGATATCCAGTACTTACATAAATATATGTATATGTATGTATATACATATATATTTATTGTTTGCCTTATCCACCATAGCGCAAGGATATTATTATGGAGAAAAGGATATACAAGGAGTGTATGAGGAGTATAAGTTAAACGACTACGTTCTAACAAAATAGACATCGAAGGACAATATTGTAAAAACAATGAGAACAATAGGTAGGCTGGCAGCAGCAGCAGCAGCAGAAATCCACCCAAGGGGTCACCACAAGAACTGGACATATTATGTCCTAAATAAATGTAGGAGAATATCCAGGAAATGTGTGGGCGAAACTTAAATTATCGACAATGTTAGCTTCACAATAGTTTTTGTGTCTTTGGTTCTTGTCTTGCTTCTACATACTTTCTTCATTATAGTGTGTGATATACACAAAGTCTTAGATTGAGTACCTACCTTACATACCAAGTAAAAAAAAATAAACAAAAAAAAACATTAAATGTTTCCAGCTGTTCGACTATTATGTTCTGTCAAAAATAATATTATGAGAAATAAAATTGCCTCCATATTATGTGTGTGTGTGGTTTGCCCTATATAAAATAGTTAAAACAAACCGCTTTTTTATTAGTATAGGTATGCAGTAGAAAATTCCACAAGATATTGTACGCACTAAATTTCTATAGAATGATGTTCAAAAGTGCCTATGTAGAACGAGAAATTCGTCTAAGGGTTTCATTAAAAAAATTTAACTCTGACGGTTTTATTGTATGCCTGTCCACTACTTCTCAGACCACACACATATATACACACACAACATACGTTATGAAACGTGCCCTTCCGGGTTAAAAAAAAAAAACAAAAAAAATTTCATCCAGGATTCTGCCTCTGGGTGATATACTTACACCACAACGCCAGAGATAAGGACAAAATTTAATTTCGCGGCAATACGTTTGAGTTTTTTGCAACTAGGTATATGAACACTAAAAAGTCTCCTCAACTTAACCAGACTGTAGACGCAAGGTCTCTTCCTCCGCAGATTCCTATAGGACAAACGGTGAATTCCTTTGTTTTGTATGCTTGAAATTCTCTTTTTGTCTAGGATATAATATACGCACACTTCATAGCTCACAACGAGAGGAAGTCAACACTTTTAGTAGTTCATCCAGAGAGATGATTTTTTTTTCTTTTTTTTTTTTTTTTTGGTGGGAAGGCGGGATGGTGCTTTGAACTCCATGGAAATGTCCTTTTAAAATAACACTGGATATGCAAACGGAAATTATTCTTCCGGAAATTTTTCCGAACGTAGCTTCATCGTGCGGTGCCTTGTCCTCCTTTTTCATAAGTTTTGCTTGAAGTTCACACGGTTTATGAGTTTGCATAACACCACATTTGGAATGATTGACTTTCGTGTATTTGTAGTAGTTTATTCTAATTCTACTATAGTGTAGTAAGGGGTAAGTATAATAAAAAATATACTACATTTTTATGATGATCCCAATTATAGAATCAACTAAATCCTTAACACACGCAATCCGCTAATACATATCTAAAAATCTTCAGGAGTATTTCTTAAAAGCAACCAACTATATATCCGTTCTTTTATATATGGAAGCCCCCCCCCCCCCTCCTGTCTAGAAGGTATAGCATGAACATTGTGTTCTAGACTTGCATATATGATGACAGCTTGTAGCCTCTTTTGTGTGACCAACAAAAAAGACCCCCTGACAATTAATTATGACCACACAATTTTATCCCTTAGACAAGCCGCACCCTTCTTCTGTCACCACACACTTCTGCCCCTCCCCCTTCCTAACGCTTTAAACCTATACACACGAGCTAGTACTTTTGTGCAGAACACTTTTATTGCGTTAATAAGAAATAACGCTATAAACATGTCCTCCGCTTGATTTAGGAATCTACTAGGCTTTCGTCCAGTTAAAGGGGATCATAAAAAACATCAGCCATATATACATGGGACGACTGTAACAAACACAATACACAAAAACCAGTCCGGACCGGACCTACTACTACATACTATGGTTTAGAGAAATTGGCCATATAACACTTTGCAAATAGGATGACAGTAAATTTTACACCACCCTGTACTGGTGTTTTGCCCCTTATAGTCGAGCTATTTATTATTGAAAAATCTTCTCGACCATTCTAACTTTGTTTGTTTAATTAACAGGAGGAAACACGTTTAATCTATTTTTAAGTTGGTATTTCCCGTTATTCTGTTCTAGTATGAAGTTGTGGTGGCGCCTTCCTGAATAAAGTTTGAAAGAACTCAAATTTAATTAAAACCAACTCTTGAAAAGAGTTATAGCTGAGAGGTTGCAGATTTTTGGATATGTGTGTATCGCTTTGTTTTCGCTTTTTCTTGTTCTGTTTGGAGTAAAATTTTTTTCACAGCTGTGAGTAACTGATGTTCATGGTTAGAAAATAAAGCTGATTACTTTTTAGAGGGATTCATTTTTTATATCACTTATCATCAACTGGTTCTTTCCCCGTTGTAGATTTAAATCTGTATGAAGCTCTTTCATATTTAATTCAAATCTCAATTGAAGTTTTTAAGCCTTTAAACTAGTTACCACTAGATGGTGCTTTCGCAACAAAGTAAAATTCTTTTGCCCTAGACACACAGCGCTCTTAATGAAGAAATAACTAACCACTCATTAGTCTATAATGATTCATTATAAACTGCAGACACACAGCCATTTCTTTAATTAAATTGTACTGTCAAACTGGTTTTGATTTACTTACGACATTAAAGAAGCGATATGAATGAAATCAACGCGATAAACTTTGTTCATATTAATTTTAATTTTTATTTATTTTTATTTTATTTCATTTAACGATTGAGAAATGAAAAAAACATTTTATTAAAAAATATTTTGACATAATTACTTTGTGCTTTGCATATCTTCTTCTTATTTTTCAAATCAGCAGATGCACAGCGGAGCTCCATACCTAAATTATATAAATCTACCACATTTTTCCTCATTATAGCTATAATGAAGGAAGAAAACACTTCATTAGTGTACTTCATTATCATCTGATTTTCGAGCCATAATGACGCATACTGTGTGACACACGATATTTTAATAAATAGTTAGTACTAATGATTCATTAAATCGTGCTGTGTGACTACGGTATTTGAATATAATTTTTTAGACAAAAATTCTGGATATCTTTCATGATTATTTTAGGATCCATTGATCTCGGTTTTGTCTAACGTCTGCATCTCAGCATATGGGAAACATTAAACTTCTTTAAGTCCATATTTGAATTATCCACCCATATTTTTTACAAATTTTCCTGGTATCCAGTAGGTACCATTAAAATGTTTCTCGACGATCACTCTGATTTCTTCAGCTAATTTTTTGCTATAATCATCATCATTTCCTTTTACTGAATATTTTATATAAAAAAAAGGATTGGAAATGTAAAAAACATATTTCGGCTTTTAAGATCCCGACAGAATTTTTGTAATTTGTTCGTTTGACTTTATGAAAATATAAAATAGAACAACAGCAGAGTTTTAAGGCTCAGCTTTTCAATTTTCGAATATATCAAAAATATAGAGTATAATGTTCAGAAGATATAGGGTGATCTATAGAAACATAATCAAATATCTAAGTTTCGTTATCTCGAAAACTGTTAGGATCCCCCCCCCCCCCTCCCCCCGAACCGTGCAATTTTTTAACTTGTCTAAGCCTGACCTATCCATAGCCTTCGGGTGCAAGACCAAATACAAGACGCCCAGTATGTACATTAACGTTTCGCAAACCTTATAATTTATATTTACTCACGTAAATACACCAACGACACGTGACCACATAGTTCATAATCATATTAATGAAGGAAGATCTTCTTGTCGGAAATCCATATAGAACAATATCGGCTCGTCATCCAACTTTCAAATGCAGAATGAGGCGAATTTTAAAGATATTGATGAAATATTAAGAATGGTGATGAACAGAGCAAGAAATTCGGGCATTCGTATCAATAAGGAAAAACTGCAATAAGGTTCCAGAAGTGAGGTACTTTGGTCATGTAATTTCATAAAGTGGAATTAGAATCTCTAATCTGGAATGTCCCGTATGTGCCCAACCTAGACCATATTTCACAGGCTTTGCGAGAGCTGAGGGGTGTGCATGCGCTAGCCTCCCATCACTGTTCGCTGAATAATCTATTGTTAGTCCCTGTTTAAATTATTTCCCCCTTTCTATAGGTTAAGACTGTTAAAGCTAAGAACCATTCTGAGATGAAGATTCCACACGTATTTTGGCTGAGGAAAATCACGTTCGAGGTGGAGTATTCTCCACCTGACTAATGCTTCGCATTTGCAGAGTAAATACTCTGAAGTTTCATGTGCATCCTGGCAGAAATGGTAGGATTAAGTCGCAGCCACGCTGATCAAGTTGTTTAAATAAGATAAAAAAAAGTCCGTCTCTTAAAAGTTATGTTTGCATCATCACAGTTCAATTTGGGCCTTAGAAGTATGGCTTGGGGCATGTTGAATGCAAGAAACAGATGATTCTTTTTTGCATCAAGAAGTCTATCCGAAACACAATATAAATATTCACAAATTGAAAAAGAAATATTTAAGCCATTATTTTTGCATGATGCTCCAAATTTCATTTATTTTTGAAAAGAAGATCGAGGTCATTACATATGCAGGCTATGAACCGCTGTTAGGATTATATAAAAAAGATCTTTCAAAGATCTCAAGCCCGACTCTACAAAGAATACTGTTAATATTACTCAAATATACGTATTGAAAATTTAAGTAAAGCAACCAGAAAATCAATGTTAATAGCGGATTGTTGTCAACGTACTTTGATGATGTATTCCGAAAGTAGATGCCATTGATGGTATAGTCTGTTTCTTGAACATTAGCATTCTGAAGATATGAAGTTCTTTTGGAAGCTAAAAGATATTTTATTTTTAAAATAAAAAATATTTTATTTAAATCAGTTTCAACGAAGTGAAATGCCAACATAACTACACCAATCACACCAAAGGATTTAAAAAAATCAAAAGCAGGGCTAGCATCAGTAATTTATTAGTCAGGAATTGAAGAAGAAATCGAAATTCTAATAGGTAAATGAGAAATTTGCAACGAACATATTTGATTTGAGTAAAAAAAAATTATCTTGTAGTAACTGATTACCTTTGTGGCAATGCATCTATGCCGGATTGTACATTTTCGAACACTTGACCAACCATTTTGTAAACCTAGCAAAATTAATTTCGAAATTCGCATTTAGTAACACTATCCTGATTCCTGAACGTAGAAAGGCTTAGCTAGGTAGGCTTTGTAAAAATAATAAAAAAACAAAAAATATTTTGGCAGTCTAAAGGCTATAACACAGTGTGAGCCCATTGAATAAATAACTAATAAGGAAACGGCATATCGGGTGAAAAGCTAAGCCACTCGGCGAAATGTGTTAGTGGCTGTGTTTGTATCGTTTCGTCATGGCAGTAGTGAAACCGTGAAATTTTGAAGGGGGACCTTTTTTATAATCCAAATTGCTATGTAAAATAAACAAATTTTTGGCGCCCCCTTATCTTCCGATAATATTCCTTGGCGTTGCCTATGATAATTTAAGTGAACTTTCAAATAAGTGACCAGCCCTCCTGTCGTTTCTCCCCCCGCTTCCTGGATTTGACTGTCATTGAATTACCTACTCACGTACACTGTATTCGCACGAAACCCCGCTTCCTTATTAGTTATTTATTCAATGTGTGAGCCGCATGATAAATCAGTTCGTAAAAAACGCCGTCAACACGTCTGTAAAAATACAATGGGAGCGACAAGAACTGTCAATCCTCAATTAAATTTTTTCTGTTATTTGTGTTCTAAATCAAAACTAAAAAAATTTCCACGAATAAATTATTAAATATTATTAAAGCAGAATGTGTGGCGTTTTTGGCTAATGTAGGGTTTTAAAAAACAGAACCAACATAGAAGAAGAAGTTGTATAACACTCGGCCAGATTTGGGTTTCTATGCAGATGCGTTTTTTCGTATAAAATACGGTGGCATTTTACTACCTCAATTAACTTTTTTGCCATTTTTTATTTAACTAACTTTGATATTTTCCACGGCATTTTTTATTCCCTGATATTTTTAATCAATCAAGTCAAATGTATCAATACAATAAACGTTAAACAATTCATACGAACGCAACCCAAAATCTTAATTTTGCTAAATGCATCCTCTACGCGCGACAAATTTCATTTCATTGTATTTTACACCATACAACGCCGTGTCCGTGTTATTAGAACATTGACGGCGTTTTTTTGCGACGTATTTGTCGTATAGCTCACATTGTATTTTCACCTTAACTTCAGCGCTCGAAAAGATAAAGAGTTTAAAGAAAATATAAACAAATAAAATCAATTTAATTAAATTAAAAAAAATAGGAAAACAATTACCCTATATCTAGGAAAAAACTCTTTAATCGCTTTTGTTATTTAAAATTAGATAATCATTCATTTTCCTGCGTCCAGCTCAAACTGTCATCGGGACAACCTGAGTACAGAATCCTGAGAATTTCAACACAAAAATATAAAACGAATAGCAGTGCTACAGAATTTCTGACCTAACAGGATTCCAGACAACCTGTTTGTTATAGGAACAGCCTGCTCGCAGAATCCTGAGAAGAAGATTTTCAAAGCTTCTGACTAAGCGATATTCCAGGCAGGCTGCCGGAATTCCAGAGCTACCGTTTTATGGGGAGGCACCCAGGTGTGGATCCAGCTAGGTTGGGGGGGGGGGCTTCCCCGAAGACCACTGAAAAAATTGCAGTAGATCTTCAGAACTTTTCCTAACAAAATGATTCACATCTATTCTACTGCACCTTTTGTAAAAAACGTAACAATTCCTGAAAGCGTTCAATATGATACATTTAGGAACGCAGGTCCTAGCTAGCACCTTGGCCTTGGCTCATGCTTGTTAAAGCCTGTAGAGAAAACAGCAAGCGCGGATACCTGTACATGAGCGTCGCTTTGCTCGGGGTGTTTGAAACAGGACAGAGCCTATTCATGTTAATGCGACGGAAAGTTTGTTTTAATTGAAAACAACTGTCAAAGGGTCTTTGATAAGCTTTCCATGTAAAGACGGCTTTTTAGAACATTATCCGCGTGGCGTGGTGAAACAAACATTTAAAGAAACAATTATAACTCGTGCTGGGAGAAATTCAAGGAAACTACACAACGGCGAAGAAGTCATTGTACATTGGTGTAGTGAGTGTTATTACATTTAAAGCAAGAGATTAATTTTTAAATATATTTTTTTTATTATTGCGTAAAATTTAATAGTTTTTATCGAATACTTAGCCCAAACGTTAAATAAAAACAAAAGAAATCTGCAGATTGCGAAAGTCTTAATGAGTACCCTAGAGAATTTGATTGATCGGTATGTTTTGCTTCAAGAGATGTTGATGAGTGCACATTTGAATTTAGTAAAATTCTAAGTTTTGGGCATACGTAAATACATTCAGTATTTATTATACAGCAGATCTTAACAACAGCAAAATCGCTTTTAGTTTAACGATAAGTACAACCAAGCAAAAAAAACGAAATAGTCTGCTTTTCGCACCTATCAATTGCATCCATGTCCAGAACTGAAACACTATCCAAAGAGAAAAATTGCTTTTTGACTCTCTTGACGCTCTTGACAAGACGCAACGGCAGCAAAGATTTCTGGTCCAAGGTCAAAATCATCAGGAACAACTTTAGCAGTTCCTCTATTTCTTCACTACTTTAAAATGTTAGATTCACTTGAAATTCTCCTTTTCCGCCCACTTTACATCTCCCTTGTAGATGTGTACAAGAGCCAATACCAATCCATACGAGAAATATGTTCAAGATCCTTAAGAGGATCAACGTCTCTAAAGCTGCAGGTCCTGATAGCTTTAATCCACCGTTAAAAAAAACCTGTGCCTCATTCTTGGAAAAAACTATTCTACTTGTCTTATTCGACAGGAAAATTTCCAATTGCTTGGAAACTACCTCATGTTCCGAAGAAAGGAAAGGATAGCGATCCCTCAAATTATCGACCAATTACAATCACTTCGATTCTTTAAAAGGTTTTTGAATGTATTAGGGCAAAATTAAAGCCAAAGAGTCAGAAGGGTATTCTGCATAGGCAATTGGGAGAAAAGTAGGTCGAAGTCATGATGTAGTGTGCCGATTTCTAAGAAATCCTGATAACTACGGCAAAAATTATAAGGGCGGTGTTAAAAACGGCAACAACTAAGAGGAAGTGGCGAAGAATCTTGCAACTCGCCTCCAATTCGTTGAAAACTGCACGTGAAGTCGGTGCAGAAGCGGGCACTTCGGCAAGTGTATGGACTCTAAGACGAATAATAAAGCAGTCTACCAATTTAAAACGACTAAAATTAAGGAAAAACCTGAGTTAACTGCGTCTCATAAGGATAATCACAAAAAATTTGCAATTAATCATATTGGATGGGGAGGGCGGTGGAGGAACGTTTTTTTTTCGGATGAAAAAAGGGTCTGTATTGACGGACCTGATGGATACGCCTTTTATTTCCATAACGTAAGGAAGCAAAAACGAACGATATTTAACGAGGCACCATAGCTGGGAGAGTGGTATTATGGTCTGGGGAGCAATATCTTATAATGGACCCGTTCAACTCAGGATGTTGACTGGAAGACAAACCGCTGCAACTTACATTTCCTTACTTCAAAGTGCTGCTGCCGATATGAACGAAGTTATGGATACAACGAATTGGATATTCCAACAAGATAACGCGCGACAGGTTTTCAGCAGAAAGAATAAGAGTTTTACCATAGGCTGTCCGATGCCCAGATCTTAACATTATCGAGAACCTGTGGGATGGTTTACTTGGAAGGTTTACGAAAATGGCCGACAATTTGAAAATTTAACAGACTTGGAGAACAACATAAAAGCAGTTTGGACTCAGATTCCAATTAGTCTAATTAGGAGTCTCTATATTTCAATTACCGATAGAATTTTAGAGATAATTACTCAAAACGGAGGACACACTAAATATTAATTTTCCTAAAAATATTAAATAATTTAAACAAAATACTATAAAAAGTAAAATGTACGTTTTTTTATTATTTATTATTTAAAGAAGGAAAAAGAGAAGAAAATGAATGAAAATTATTGTTAGATTAATAAGCTTTGTGAGCCCCGTAAAACCTTGCAAACGAATTTTTCCTACTTACGCACAGTTCTGAAAAATAATACAAATTTATGGTGGACGTAACCTGTTGCTCGCTAGATGTAATAAAACATAAAAATAGTGCTAAAAAAACAATTTATGTGTGTATCGCGTGTGTATCATCGTGTGTCACCGGACTAAAGTATAAACGATACCAATTGCATTTTATGTTTACACAAGGATTTATTTATTCAACCGAACCAAATACTTATTATATTTTTGTAGTCTGTTTTCTATGTTCTGCTAACAACAATGAAAGAAAAACGAAGATGACATGCCTGTTTTATATCTGTTACCTGCAAATTTTCATTTAGAATTTAAAATGGTTTAGACAACCAAGTCCGTCCATCAGATTTACAGCCGAAAGCATATATTTCATAGACCATAATGCCGATTCCAAAAGCAACAAGAACAGAAACGAACTGAAAAATTGGAAAAACTGACATCCTAACTATATCACCGTATAAAAAAGAAATGAAAGAAAATATTAACAGTAGCATTATGCCTCACGGACTCTCTGATTATGCGCAGAATAATAGAGCTCAACTTTTACAATAAAAATATAAAAATAAAAGCAGGTATTACCCCACCTTCCCCTACATAACATATAAAATGAAAATTGCGTTCGACTCAACGAGAATTGAACGACAAAACCCAGATGCTGTTTTGTAGTAAACAATCGTAAGGGCAGGTTACCGTAGAGAGGCATGAAGAATGCATGAACTTTGGAAAAATTTTCTTTTTTTTACATAAAATAAATACTTTTGGAAATGGGTTTGAAGGTATTTTATTCTTCTATCAATGGAGAGTAAATTCTAATTTTATTTATAAAAACCAAAAACTCCAAAATGGCGGCTCTAGCACCCATCAAACAAAACCGTGCACTGCGTGTTTTGGTCTGCGCGAGGCGCTTCACAGCTCTGCCAATTAACTCGAAACAAATAGAGTTGAAAACGATTAAACTTGATAAAATTTGGGGAGTCTTACCGGTTTTCGTTTTCAAAACAACCTTTGAATAAAAACATGCTAGCCGTTTGAAAAAAACAAAAACATTTTTTGCCCTGCTTTTTTTTTTTTTTTCAACGGACGAAAAAACTATTTGTAAATAAATTTTTGACCAAAATCGCTTCCTGATGGCCTCGCAAATTGAATTTCCTTTCAATTGCGCAAAGATTCATGTGTATCGGTTCATCCGCGCGCAAAAAAATTTTGTTGCCACAAAAGATAAAGAAGATAAAGAAGCTTTATTGAGGCTATAAAACACATGAACTGAACACGAGTCTTCACGACTTCTTAAGAATATATTGCCGACTTATTCGTATGTCTGGCATCTTATAATATCAAGGGTGAGGACTGGTTACCTCTTACAAATGTTTAATTATTGTGACAGAAGGTCTGAACATTGTTAGTGATACCTGCGTGTGCTTGCTCCCGGTACATCTTCACTGTTGCCACAAAAACTCATATAAAGTTTGACGTTATAAAAAAAATTTTGACAGCTTACTCCAGCTATTCCAGCATCATACAGTGGCCCTTCTTCTTCCTTCAAGAACTGATTATGCTGAATTTGAAGGTTAAGGGTTTCCCGAAATTTATGAGGGTACCTCAGGTAGCGATTAAAGGTCTCCCCAGCAAGCTTGCTCCGAGCACCTCCGCTACCTGTTTTCTAGCCGGCGAACGGTTCCGCTCTCAACAGGCTGTGAATTCTAAAATACTTTAGATATGAAAATATCCTTTTACCCACATGTTCTAAACACTTTCAGGATGATAATTATGTAAAAAAAAATCGAATTTTTCATCGTCATGAACGATAACCTCTCCTTAAAACATTCTTATCTCCTCCTACCATTGAAAGGACACATTTTACGCATCCTTTCTATTTTCCCTTACGATTTTTTCCTCCGATCACCTACTGCATTAGTGCAAAATTGATACAAATCATCCTCTATATCTGAGGTATCGCAACTCCTCCATCAAAAGTAAACTTAAACTAAGAATCAGATAAGTCGCTGATAATTCAATTGTTTGGGACAAAATTGAAAATATAAAGTATGCAGGTTCGAATTGCGCCAAGGACTATGTTTGTTTGCATTTTTCTTTCATTATCAAAATTAAGTAGGTACATGATTAAGGTGTAACGTTTAGTCTTCCATGATCCACAATTATCTCTGTGGAATCCGTATAACATCGAACATGGTACAAAAACAATTTACCCACAAGTTAATAACCTAACCTGAAATATTTTGTACAATATCATTGCATAAAAACTTAATCGCTAGATGTCACTGTATACAACTTTATTACATTTTCTACTCCTGGTCATATACATCCACAATAAGAGTCCCTCTAAATTGCTAAATCAAAATCAAAGTCATCAGCGGTCATGTTAAACATGATATTGTCGCACGATTTCACATACTCTGACCACATTTACATCAACTGCTAATGGTGAACGCTGTCATAAGGTTAATCGACTGATTAATAGCCCTTCTACGAGCCCATGGCGACACTTGCCCTTTTATGTTGCCATCACCTTAGAATGAATGTGTGCAATTTACCACTGTCACCTGTTGGTCGAGGTGATGACAGAAATATATGTGTACATATAAAAAACGTTTATGGTCCATTAGGACTTATAAGAAAAACGCGACGTCTAGTGCTACAATAAAAACGACAAACGAACGAACATTGGATAATAAAGTTTCCACTCTTAATCCGGGTAATGTTTGTCCCAACTCCTTAACCAATACACAAGGAACAAAATGAGTTTTATTGCATGAAATTAAAGCGAAAATTGAATTGCGGTAAATAAAGAAGTCAGGCTTTCTACAATACTCGCCAACCCATTCGCACAATCTATAGCTATTGTATCTCAGGACCAAGAGTCAGTCACCAAGAGATACAATCAGAATCATAGCTCACAACCATACATAAATCGTTTGAAGGAATTGCAACTGCTCGACAATGCATTAAATTAGAAAAGTTGATAGTTCCCGTAGGCAAAGTCAAAGGCGAGAAAGTCTTCCTACTAAAGTGTTGTGGAGAAGATATAAGTATTCTTCATGCTGGTGGTATCTTAGAAGAGAGGGGCGGACAGGAACGTAGAGGAATAAATGTAGAAAAAAAAAGACGACAGACAGCGTACTAGAAACGTAAAATGCACGACAAACTTGTGGTGCGCTTCGGAGAAAAGGTGGAAACTTCTTATTCAGTTGTAGAAACTTAAGAGCATCTGTACGAGCTCGCCGCACGTCGTTCAAGGAGGATGATACTGTATACACACAGAATAAAGAAAGAATACCCCAGTACCGACACGATTTTAGATCCTTGGGAAGTTGTTAAAGTATTATTAGCGAAGTTTTGTATTGTTTCCCTCTAATTAAATTCACCTTCCTGTGTAAATATCTCTAAGGATCAGATGGTTTCATTTTCATTAGAATTTATTTAGAAATTATTCAAGATGTATTGCATGTGCGGCGCTGCATCTATATTTGAGAATTATTTTAGGCCGCGTAGATTGCTTGCATCATACAATAGAGCGAGGAGGAATGTGATTTTTTTCTTGTTCTAGTTTTAATGGGGATTATTATAATTCTAAGTTTAAAATTACCAGGTAGATTGATGAAGTTATAAAGTGTCGACACAATTCTCAATTTCATTGAACATTGATGACAATTTGAAAATGTTTTTTTTTTTTTTAATGAAAATTAAGTTTGCTGAATTGGACACTTAAGCATAACATTGGATGGTTGGATTGAAATGAGCTTGAGTCCCGAAAGGGTCTTTAGAACGTAGGTCGCAACAAGCCTACAAAGTTTAATATTGGCCCCCAACCGTCCTTACTCGCTTTAATCAGTTCTTCAGGAGGTGTGATCCAAAGAATCTGTAACGCTTTCCTGAGAAAGTTGGGCAGTGAAAAAGAAAGTTATGGTGAATTCTTTTCAACAAAACAAAACAGACATTGAACTAAACCAGAATTTACCAGATCTACACTGAACTTATCCCTGCCTCGAACAGGGACAAGCTGAAAAGAATACAAGAAGTAGAATATCCGAAAATGCTCGTCCTTTATGATTTTAATAAAAGAATAAACCAATTCAATAAAATAATTGTATTTTCACAAAATGTCCACACATCTGAACTTTAATTACAAATACTTCCGATTTGACGTTTAGCTATGAACCATAACCACAAATTTGCATTGAAGAAGAAAGTTCAAGATCGGTGCAAAGACTGAACTTAGAACCGCTGTGAAAATAACATATGTTCGGAACTAATTCTGTGTCAATGTGGTGAAGAAAACACTTTAAGTTTAGGAACCGAACGAGTTACGGTTCAGTTCAGGTGAAAAGAATTCACCATTAGTCTATATTTCGGACTCCTCTCCAATCCCCTGCATAAAAGATCATCAGGTAGGTGACCCCTGAGAAATGAATTGGCCAGTGAGTGTTGACGACACTATAGGGCTCTCAGGGTTGGCTTGTTTAGTCCCAATAGCTTTTTCGCTAAGTTTGGGTTAGTTTGACCACACAGTTCCTTTGTAATTTCATCCGAGGAGTCATCTAGCCCATGACGACTGTGTTGGCAGTTGGACCAAACGAAAATGTTAGAGAGAAGGTGTTTTGGTTCGATCCCGATTGTAAAGGGGAATGCCTCCAAGGCTGCACCAATACGAGCATGCTCATCTGCTTTTTTTTCCGCTGATATCTCTGTGATCTGGTACCCATAGGAATAGTACCCCGTGACACCGAAAAAAAGAATTCTGGGTGGTTTTATACTCCAATACCAATTTGGAGGTTGTAAAGGGCTTTGACAACGCATTGACAGCTGCTTGGCTATTCGAGCAGATGGTAATCTCCTCGTTGTTAATTTCTGAGTTCGGTAGATATCTTCCCGCTTCAGACAATGTTTTTTCCGGTATTTTCTTCCGATTTGGAACCATTTGTGTAGGTACAAGGGTTTGTGAATGGCTGAGGCACAGAGTGTGATTCCCATTCTGCCTTAGATAGACTATTCACTTTATAGTTTCTTTTTAGCATCGTCTCGAGCAAGTGATCGCCGAGTATATGTGGAGGATTATCTCAAGAGCTGCATACTGGTGGAGTAGAGAGCGCTGCTTATATTAAGGAACAAACTCTTGGAATCTTTTCCAATATCTTACGATAATTGGCGAAATTCATTTCTTTCCAACAGTAGGTTAGCTTGGAGCGGATAATGCTAGTGTATATCGATAGGATCATTCGCAGTTTGAGCCGCCTTTTTTCCTTATGCGACACATTACGAAGGCTCTTAGAGCCTTGTTCGCTTTATCCTCTAGGTGTGGCTTCCAGTTCAGCTATTTATCTGGTATTATGCCTAGGTATTTTACCCTGTCTACAGAGCTCACATTCATAACTTACGGTGACGAAGATCACCAGGACGTCTGAGTAGCATACTGCTTTGTACCCCAACGGCCAACCAGGTGAGTGTTAGCAAGAGATCATCTATAATGATTACCCATAATAAAGGTGATAAGATACCGCCTTTAAGGGTGCCCTTATAGAGCCTTTTCATTCTGCTTACACCGCCAACTGGTTGGCAAAGACAGTTCTGATGTTCAACATGCGTTCACACCATGTTTTGTTAGCATTTCAGTAAACTTATGTATAGGGTGATTTCTTTGCTGTTTGGTTTTTCAGCGCTCTGTTTTTGACAGCAAACGCGTGATTCGTGACTTGTATCAAAGTAAAGGTTGTTCAGTTTGCATTACTATTTCATCATGGAAAGACTTTCACCCGAACAACGCTTACAAATTATTGAATTTTATTATCAAAATTCGTGTGAAAAATGTGTTTCGGCGACTTCGACCATTTTATGGTCGTCATAATCACCCTACTGAGCAGGATATTCAAGCCATCGTAACCAAATTTCGCTCCAATTTCACGTTATTGGACATCAAGCCACCCACGCGTGTGTGTAGAGGGATTGTGTTATTCTACTACGTGGACGATTTTACGTAAGGATCTTGGTTTAAAGGCATATAAACTACAGCTCGTTCAAGAACTGAAGCCGGCCGATCTGCCACAGCATCGTGTTTTCGGTGAATGGGCCTCGGAAAAGATGGAGGAAGATCCGCTTTTTTATCAAAAAACTGTCTTCAGCGATGAAGCAAATTTCTGGTTGAACGGATACGTAAATAAACAAAATTTCCGTATTTGGTCCGATGAACAGCCACAAGCAACCACAAGCTGCAAATGCATCCTAAAAAATGCACTGTTTAGTGTGGTTTATGGGCTGGTGGAAAATTGGTCCGCACTTTTTCAAAGATGACGATGAGAACAACGTTACCGTCAATGGTGCTCGCTATCGTGCAATGATTTCAAACCTTTTATTGCTGAAAATACACGAGCTGAATCTGGTTGACATGTGCTTTCAACAAGACGGTGCCACATGCCGCACAGCACGCGCATCGATGGACCTATTGCAAAATGAATTTGGTGAGCAATTCATCTCTCGTTTTGGACTAGTGAATTAGCCGCATAGATCGTGCGACTTGATACCGTTGGACTACTTTTTGTGGCGGTACGTCAAATCTCTTGTTTATGCCGATAAACCAGCATCGATTCAAGCACTAGAAGACAACATCATACGTGTTATCGGTGCGATACCAGCGGCTATGCTCAAAAAAGTCACTCAAAATTGGACTTTCCGTATGAACCAGCTGGAACGTAGTCGTGGCCAACATTTACATGAAATAATCTTTAAAAAGTAAATGGCAAAGATTCATTTTTAATCTCTAATACAATTTTATACCTTTTTCCAAGTTTTCTGTTACGTTTAAAAAATCATCCGTTAGAAGTGCATTATTGAAGGCGCCTTCTACATCGATGTAAACAGCCAGCGTAGATTATTTAAAAATGAACATAACATAAAAGTTATTTTGATTTTTGTCCGTTTGTCCGTCCGCTTGAGCGCCCTCCTCACAATAACTAGAGAACAGCTTTACATATAGACTGGAATTACTTTGAGCACAGCCATTTTAAAAATATCCTAGACTTAAGTTCGAAATTGGAACAAATCGGGCAACCCTTCTTTGTGTTTCTATACAAAACTTTGGTTTTTCACTATATATATATGGACGCTGCCTGTGAATTCGTCGACGTAGAGAGCTGAAGTTTTGTAGACAGTGTTTTCATAAAAATAGTAAATAAAATTTCAAAAGCCTTTAGGTATTTCACTTTTATTTTCATGAAAGGTATAATAATTTTGGTCTTAAACCAATTATAACCTTCTACAAACACTATTCTTTTGTATATGTAGACTATAGAGCACGGGTTCCCAACCTATGGGTCGCGACCCTGAATGGGCACTTAAAACTACTACAAAAAGTGAAGATATTATGGAGAAGATAAGTACGTTTTTCGAAACTGGAGGATTAAAGTGAAAAAACGTTTGTAGGGTTTGTACGGATGGTACACCATCTATGCTGGGGTCAAAATCGGGCTTGCTTCTCAAACAAGGGCACTGCATGATACACCGGTATTCCCGTGCCAATAAGACTCTTCCAACTTTTCTGCAAGTGGTACTTTTGATTCGATGATAAAAATCGTAAATTACATTAAATCTGGAACTCTTAACACCTGTCTGTTTAAAGAACCTTGCAAATACATGGACTCTGATCACGAGGTTCTTCTTTTCTAAGTTGGTTGTCGAAAGGAAATTTTGTGAATCGTGTCTTTGAAGTGAAAGATGAAAGTTGTTCCTGAAAGTGCAAGGGAAACGTGTAAATTTTAACGACAAAGCTTGGTTGAAAAGAGTAGCATACATAGCAGATACATTAGAACAGCAAAATAGGCTTAACCTGAAACTTCAGGGAAAGGAAACGAATACTATCGAATTTCATGATAATCTCGAGGCATTTTTATCCAAGCTACAAAACTGACGAAGAAAAATAAATCTTGGGAACATTGCCATATATGAGAAATTTTGCACTGTGGTGGATGAATCTGAAGATGAAATAAATGAAAATTTGAAGTAGGAGATTACTGGGCATCTCGAATCCCTTGAAAATGAACTTCTGAGTTACTTCCCTAAGCTGAAAGAAGAAGAAACTACATTGCCACAACATCCATTCTCTGCTTCACTTGATGTAACCAGCATTCCCGATGAATTACAAAATGAATTCTTGGATTTGCGGAATGATCGGAATGATTCCTCGGCAGGTAACTTGTTTAATGAAATATTGCTGGGGCAGTATGTTTCATTCATACCCAAATGTGATGATGCTTGCCTTTCTACTTTTAGTTCTATTTGTGTCTACATATCTCTGCGAGAGTGAATTTTCAACTGTTATTCGTTTAAAAACAAAATAAATAAATAAATTATATGTTGAAAAAATGAAATTATACTAAAAAACTATTTTCGTTGTTAGTTTTTAATTACCCCACTAAAAATTCTTTTCTAAAAAGGGGTCGCCACTCGAAGAGGTTGAGAGCCTATGCTACAGAGCATAGTGATTTGGCCCCCATATCAAATCTTGTTCATTAAAAAAAAACATGAATGAATCAGCTATTTTCAAGGCCGTCACACTATGATGGTTCCTTAAAGCTAGTATATATTAGTAAACACCAAACGTTCCCTTTTGTTGTTTATCATAAACTGTCATTAAGTCACATTTGATAACCTGAGCAAAACTAAACGCAACATTTGGATTGTGATGGCCGGTAAGTAAAAAAATCTGGGATGAATCAATATCAGAATTTTATAGGCTGATCATTTATACTCCGAGTACTTTCGTTCTGTTATTATGTGGCCGACGGCTTGGGACATTATCCAAGAGACAACAGATGTTGTTCGTCAAAGTATTTTTTTTTTTTAAAGAACCGAATACACTATGTTCAAGGGACTGTAGCTTCTACGGTAGGAAACGAAAGACAAAACTTTAACAGCACTTTCTCTAAAGTAATCTAAAGCGTCGATAGAAATATCTTCAGGAAAATGCTGCAACTTCAACTTCCATGGGCGGCACATATTTTGGGGCGGCATTTTTTATATTTCTGTCTAAATTATTTAAAAATAAAAATTAATATCATAATAATGTTGTAATCCACAGAATCATTTATTATAATAAGTATTTAATTTAACAAAAATGCGTCCTTATCGACGTTGAGATTTTTAAGCTTAATCATGTATGTAAACACACATCAGCTGTTAATACTTTCTTTAACGCCATTGTTATTGTAAACAGAACCTCCATCGGTCGTGGACATAGCCAATACGGAAGAGGAACACATTTGTTATCTCATGGTGGTTGAAGCAAACTTAACTTAAGAACAATTTGACTTTTGTAGTTTTGCAAAATTTGATTGATTTTTTTGCAATGTTTGATAGTTTCTGTCACTGGTCAAGGTGTTAAGCGCAGTGTAAAAACTCGTTTGAAACACAAGAGAAGATCCGGTGACTGTGTAAAAAAAAACATTTATTAAACATTTTAATTTTTTAAATGAAAATTTTGAATGTAGAGTAAATAACTTTGTTGACATTGACGAGGAACAGTTTCATATTGAAAGAAAAAGAATTCAGAATTTTATGTCTCTAACTGGTGTACAAAAGCAAGGAAAAGTTTGAAAAACGGGGAATGGCCTCTTGAACTTTTAATATTTATCCAAAAAGATAAGTTGGAAAACTCGGTTCCCAACATAGTAATATTATTAAGAATTTTTTTAATAATAGCCATCATTGTCGCAAATTGTGAACGGAGCTTTTCCAAATTAAAATTAATTTAAAATTATCTTCGTTCCAAAATGAGTGATATAAGATTACGAAATCTATCAATACTGTCCATAGAAAGAGAACTAATAGATGACATAAATTTTGACAATGACTTTTGTATTTAAAAAACAAGAAAAATAAATATATAAATCAACATACGTTTTATCATTATATTATGTGTACAATGTGTTTAAACAAACCATTTATTTATTTGTGTTCAATAATTGTTAATGACCTACTCTTGATTTTGATTAAGTTAGACAGGGCAGCAAATTCGGGACCGCGCCAAACGACAAAAGCGCCAGCTACGCCACTGCTTCCAACTGCGGCACTAATTAGAAGCACAACGCGAACTTATCTCATATTCCAACTAGCCGTTACATTCAAAATTAATTTCCAACAATTTCGCGTAGGCAACATTTTACTAAATTTAAAAAATATATGTAGGCGCATGCAATAAATTAAATTTAGAGGAGACACTTTAAATTAAAAAAACAAATCTTAGCGTTCGTTGAACTTATAATGAACATCGTATTTAATTATTACTCCTGAATCTATTATTAGATTTTTTTTTTATTTTTTATTTTATTTTTAATTCTAATAAGTACGGTCCTGTAACATTTGCATAAAGGGGAGGTTAATGTGACTATTTACCTCGGAACTCCGTTCAAAATTAGGGAAATTTTTCTCGAATATTAAAAAATGGTTAAAGGCTTCAAATAATTTTTTCGAAGCCAGTTGCTTTGCCCTT
This sequence comes from Dioctria rufipes, assembly GCA_963924295.1. Taxonomy (NCBI): domain Eukaryota; kingdom Metazoa; phylum Arthropoda; class Insecta; order Diptera; family Asilidae; genus Dioctria; species Dioctria rufipes. Next base: position 362,836,950 of record OZ002740.1, read on the forward strand.
TGCCTCGTTATAAGATTGATTCTTTTTTAGTCTTTGTTTTTTGCGTTCCACTAAATTCTCGTTAGTGAATTCTTGCAAATGTACGCACAGCGTCCCCATTACGTCTCTACAAACCAGTTCTATTACCGCTAAGTTATTTGCTATATATTTACGATGTGCAGCTTACGAAATCCGGCCAAACTTTTTCCAAACTTTAGTGAAGTTAACTTCTTTCCACGACGTAGCTATATTGCTCACACCGTCTAACATGTTGAAATTTTTCCAGAATGTTTTGAGATCTATCCCAGGGCGGATGATTCTCGTATTTTCTGAAAGCAATTGAGTGTAAGCCAAATTTTTTCAAGCAGACTAACTCTTGACTTTAGATATGAAGTTTCGCGTAAACCATTCATCGAAAAGATTTCCAAATGATAGGAAGAATATCTTTAGCATGCCAGGACACTCGGAAATTGATGGGAATGAAAAGGCAGACTTACTGAGCAACAATGGAGCATCCATGTCCCTCATAAAACCAGAACCCTTTTGCAATACCGTGAAACCTACCATGCAAAAGTGGATCCGGTACCAAATGGACCAGACATGGACTTCAATGACAGGATCCAGATAAGCCAAAAAACTTATTAAAAGACCTTCCTCATGGAAGAGCCTAGATCTTTTAGGGATATCTAGAAATGAACTCAGAATCATTACAGAACTTTTAACCGGACACTGTAAACTTAAAAAACACATGAATCGGATAGGCACATCCCCCATTATGTGTGTAGGTTATGTTTCGAAGAGGTTGAAACATCGGCACACGTCCTGTATGAATTCGGGGCCATTGCACAATGTAGATTCCAGGCTTTTGGCTCATACCGCTCTTCCTAGAAAGAGTGAGTTTGTTGGATAAACTGCATTGCAAGTGGTGCACAATAAGCCACTGATGGCTGCGGTGCAATGGCCACTCACCCCACTAAAGAATCTAATCGTTAGCGTACTTTTTAATGCCTGTGGATTTTCCGTGTTACCGACGCGAGCTTTTCAGTGTCGTCCAGTACATGCATGTGACGTAAAACGATTGAAACGAGACGTAAATATGGGCGTTGGTTTCAAAATGTTACTAGACGTAAAACGAAACGCCGTAAAGCGAGGACTGTCTGTAACGTCTTGCGGAGCGCTAACCAGGTGGATGCCTTGTACACCTATTTTGCAAAAACTTTCGATAAAGTCAAATTATTCGGTTATTCTTAATGAAGCTCAGTCGAATTTGATACCTATCTTCCTATTTGAAGTATATGGATCTCAAATTATTCTTATAAATAATTGATAATCAAGGCATAGATGTTCTCTCCGCTGTTCCACAAGGTAGCCACCTGGGACCAATTCTCTTTCTTTACTTTATTAATGATTTTTATTTTTATTTATTTGAAGTTCCATAATGCCTAATATATGCTGATCATTTAAAAATCTTCATAAAAATCTCTAATTCTTTGTATATTCAAAAACATTATTAATATGCGAATACAATATACAAATAATTATGTACATATTACTAAATATCATTGTATTTCTGATTTCAGTGTCATTATTGACACATTCGCATATTTAAGTAATTATTTATAAAAGTTATTCTCATCTCGGCTTCGGTAAGCGTTGCGCTTGTGAATTTTCAGATCGATACACTAACAATGGTTTATAGGTTTCTCTAGTAGAACCAATTCTCGAATATTGTTCTGTCATTTAGGATCCTTTTCATGTTAGTAATTACGATAGAAATGGGAGGATTAAAACACAAAAACTAAAATTACTCGATTAGCAAGCTCTTCATAAATCAAACTTGTCTGGTAGTTTTCCATCGTATTGTTACAAAATCATTCTAATTGTTTTACTATTACTTTCGTAGTGTTTTGTTTATGTAAAAAAAATATGTCTAAAATGTCAACTTTTATATTTACCCCCCAGAAGAACGCTCTACAGACAACCATTGGTTTAGTCCTTCCTTTTTGCCGATGCATTTTCCAATTTAATTTATATAACAACATCGTTGATTTTAATTTAGGGGTACAGTACGTGTCAAGTAAGCTCCTTAAATTATAAAGATACACAATTTTTGTAAAAATATTTTTCTGATTTTAATTTACTTAGCTTACTTTTACCACAGACAACATACAACTAAATAAGAAAACCTATACATCCGGATCACTTTTTCAAAGTTCTTTAACTTTACATATATAGAGCTTCCTATTAGAGGGCCATTAGCTAGTTTTATCGGTTTATGTCCAGGTTTTCTTATCTATTTATATATTGCCTTACTCATGTCTCTATTAATATTATTATCTGTAAGGGATTTCTCTCGATAAATGCTTCAATTTATCAAATGATTTTCGTTCACTATACTAGATGGTTAGCCTGAAGTATTTATTCATTTATGGTACTACCATCTGCCGGTTATTAGGGAAAAGTCGCCATATTCAGAGAAGCTTTTTTGGTTGTTGTCATAGATATTTTTTGAGTGTGTCGCTACTTACAGTGAAACCCTTACAAATGCTAACCCCGCTCCCACTCCGCAAATAGTTCAGACCTTCCGTAGAGTACATGTTATGGTACTTAGGAAGAGAGGGATAAGGGAATTGCTGATAGATAGGATAGTAGGAAAAAATATTTACACTAAAAATTATATAAAAATTTTCTAAACAACAATTTTTAAAGCCGTTATACATCATATCAGTAAATCGTTAAACAAGAACAACTTTGGAGCCAAATCGGTCATGACATTAAATACAGGCATTAACTTAAAATCTACCAAAGGAAGCAGACAATTTCCACATTTTAACGTCTCACTGCTAACACTTTTAATACATATACATATGTACAACGCATAAAGGAATCGAAATTATATATATACAATATAACAAAACAAAACACGTACATATGTATCAACATTATTGCCATTGGAGCAAAGAGAGAGGGCATCCCCGAAAAGCCTCTTAACAAGACAAATTGCCTGTAATTGGGCTCCCAACAGTCTTATTCTTTGCTCATTTGGTCGTCGTCGACATCGTCGTCATCAGATAAGACTATTCAAGAACTTGGTAAGTATTTTTCTTGATTTTGTCGGATATTCCCTCTTCCATCTTATCCTCCGTTTAATTTTTGTTTTTGCGATTTTTTTGTTTCCCTTTTCCTTGAAAACAGTCTTAATCTTTTCAAAAAACACGAAAAAGGAAATTTCAATTTGGAGACAATTTTCAAGCAATGCACTTTCTGTTTGTACCTCTATTCGTCTGCCTATAAAAACTGCTCATCCGAAGAATATAAGAGGACAAGAAGTATCTATATATGTACAGTGATAAAAGGCAAGAGGCAAAAGCATCCTGGGGGAATATGCGAAAAAAGCAAAAGCCTGGAAAAAAGTCAATGACAATATTTCTGTTGTATTTTTCTTTTTTTTTTTAAAGATGATAAGAGACATGAAACTGACTAGAAGAGTAGTCTTAAAATGTTAGTGGGGAACAAATCGCACAATTATGTTAATTATCCTTCTTCATGAAGAAGTCCTTCTATGGCTCTCATTTTCATTAATTTTTATTTTTGTTTTTTTTTTTCTATCTCTCTTAAGGATGAAATGAAATTTCTATCTTTACGAGGAAAAAGAGAGTCACTTCAGTTTAATGAAGTTTTTTTTTTCGAACAATTCTATACCAAAGAGGATTTATGGTTTCCGCTTGTAAGTAATCATAATTTGGGGATAGGATGGCCTAGGAAAATATGTATAGATGAAATACATTTTTTTTCTTCTATTTTTAGAAGAAAACACAAGCATCCCAGTGGATAGTGTATGCAATTGCACAACTTTGGCAGGAAAGAGGAAGGCATTTAAGCGAATTTTTTTATCCGATATTCAAGAGACTCTTAACGGAACGTTTTGTGTAATAGTTATAATAATATGGATAAGAAGCCATTGAGAAGAAAATATAATTTGAATTGACATTAATGTGAGAAACGAAGTTGCTTTTTTTTCGGGAATCTCCGATTATAAGGAAAAAAACTACAATATTTGAGTTATTCGTTGCTTTATTTTATAGTTGGGCCGACGTTTCGACTCTGTAGTTTTAGGTCCTTCTCTATAAAAAAAAAAAAAACAAAGATAGAATGGACATTATAAGAACGTTAAAATAAGAACTTATTGTAGTTGTAGATAAAAAGATTAAGCGAACAATTCGAATAATATATTCTGATGGCCCAGTTGGTCACCAACTGATTTGGTGGTAACGGGATAGAGAAGACCTCACAAGATGTTTAACCATACACCGGCAATTAATTCTGCTGTTGAACATTAATTTGTATGGAGATTACAAGAAGATCTACGAAGTATGTACTTGGGGCTGACTTTTACAAAATACCTATTATTTTTCACTAAAATACCCAAATATAATATTCAATCTTATAGAGGACAATTTCTGGCAAATTAAACTTTCTGCACCATTTGCAACATTAGATCGTCTGCATATGAATAAATTACTTTTTACTGTAAAAACAACCATGACCTTCCCCCCCCCCTCTCCTACATTTCCTGATTATTTCTGGTATATCAAATCACTTGGTTATTATTTGTCACAATTAACTTCCTATATTATCATCTAGCGCTTGAGGGATGGTATCATATATGAGAGAGATTTTTCTATTTGCGACTATTTCAAAATCAATCTCTCAGCAATTAAAATAAATAGCCACTGTGGATAAATATATTCATGTGTTTCAAAAGATGACGTAATCTAGAAATCTGCAGCAATCTAGTACAGTACGATATTTCTATAAAAAAAAACTTCTCATCACATTCTTGAAGTCTTCGCTGTTCATTAAAAAGTACGTAGCATTTAAGTCGCCGATATGCATAAGGATGAACACTGAGTACCCGAAAACCCGAGCTTTACGGAACATTACTCTTGAATGGCCGTTGGATAACATCTAAGTTACTGGAGGTTTTCAGAGTTTCTGAATAGCTGCGTATCCATAACAGGGTATCTATCCCTAGAGCACGTATCTGAAGACATGAGCATCATGGAGAATGAGAGGGCGAACCAATGACCATATGCTGCCCTAGTTCTCCTGTCTTTGAACCAGAACATACTGTAGACATTGCCACCTCGGTAATCAGGACTCTCGTCAAAGCGGATGCTCGCATCCGCAGCGATGCGCGAACCTGAACAATTGCAATTGTACAAATCATTTTCTTGATGGGCCTAATAGGAATTTCACTGACTTTCTCTTGGGGGCTCGGAAGGAACAATGCAGAACTGTGGTTAGCATCATCACTAGCTACAGCTCACTTCGCGCTCATCTAACAAACATATGAGCTGCTAACAGCCTTGAGTGCCTGCCCTGCCTGGAAGGAGAGCCTGCGACAACCGAACACTATCTGTGTAAGCATAGCTTGCAATCCCATTTCTTTTCTTTTCCTCGATTAAAGTTCATTTCGTCCTCATTCAAAATTCATCAAAAATCACCATGTTTTTATAATGACGAAAACTTTTCATTCGAATCGCTCTGTGTATTTCACAAAATAATCTATAAACATGCTATTTACGATTTTTGACATTTAGGCCTCCGATGAGCTTCTCATGTTCAGGCTTATGATGGAAGGCAAAAAAATCAAGAATCGCGAGAAAAATTACAGGAATTACCTACCTAGCTAGCTCGCTAATGTTACGTTATATATTTATATATTATGTCTGTAACATTGGGGTTTATATTAGGCACATCTTGTATTTCATATTATAAACTGTGCTAAAAATTCACAAAGCTTATGTAAAAAATTCACAAGTCGGTCATATAACGTTAATATTTCATAAAATACAAATCAACCTTATACCGGGGAATGACTTGGGGCTTCGAATTGAGACATTGATATTGCAATTATGTCATATTGTAATATAAAACTTCAGAGACACACTTACAGTTTACGACACTGAGAAATTAATTAGAGAACTTACATTTGATTTATCACTTGATTTAGCATTTAATTCGTCATTTTTGATTTAAGAAAGCTCCGCGCATGTACAAAATGCGAGCAAATATTGTAAAATTACTTGTCTATATTAAATATGAAAACGAAATAGACACTTCAACTTAACAAGTGTCAAATATTAAACGTCAGAAATAGTGGCAGCCAACATTGCAGTATAAAATTAGATTCTAAAAGGTTTTTGTAATAAATGATTATGGTTTATAACTAGGGTAATATTGCAATAAGCTCTCTATACCGCGAAATTTTGCACAAATTCAGTATTGAGTTCTGAGTGTACACCGAGTGTACACAGAATTGTTTCTCAAAATATAGAGACACACTTGCGGTTTAGCGCAAACTACAATATTGAAACCGCAAGTCTGTCACACACCCCTCCCCTCCCTAATATATTCAACCACCATAAATATTCCCACAAAATATAGTTCATTTTAGTTAAAAGTGCTTTTAATTTAAAAAATAAATTTAAAAAAAAAAATGTTTTTAGGCTTTGTTACCAAAACCATTCAGAAACACTGAAATTCAGACAGACTCTGTGAAAAATAACCGCACATTAGTTTATGAAATTTTTTAATAAAATTTGAGTATGTAGAATATCACAAGTTGAAGTGGATTTTTTTGTTGCCCCTGTGGTGGTTCTGTTATTTTCTATAATTCTGATTTTTCACTTTGTTCATCACCTTCCACATATATGGGTGGAGGTAAGTATATATGATTACAGTCTCCAGCTGTATGCTTTGAACAGTATTAAAATATTTAAAAAAAATAATAATTTCATTTATATATTTTGAGAAGAAAAAAATCCATATTTCATTGCGCGAATGTAGCACGATAAAAGCCCAAATGCTTTAAGCTGTTATACCCACATATAACAAGGGAAGATGAGAGAAAAAAAAAAGTCCTGATTTCCATTTTATGTGATTATGATGCATATGTAGCTACATATATATATGCACTGTACATATTTACCCAAGTGTGCATACGTACGTGAATAATAAAAAAAAAAAACAGGAAAAACTTCCTAAGCCGTAAATAAGTATAAAAGAGGAAAAAATATTGACGGTAATGTCGTACTGTATACGATTAATAATGACAAATGGTTTTCTCTCGACCGTGGGCAGGTATACAATAGAGAAAGGTATACAAAGGTACAGAGGTGCCTAAATACATACATACATGACTAGAGGGAAGGAAATCGCACATTTATGGAGCATCTCCAAATCCGATGACAACATACCGTGATAAATGTGAATTCGAATCCAATATTCAAATTGTGGGGGTAGACCAGAATCTTTTGATCTACTGGTTTCCTCGAATTTTCAACAAGTTTCCACCATAAGGTATTATTAAGGATGAATGAAACCAATTATGTCTTTAAAGGATTTGTTAAGAGTGTTTGACATCAATTGTGTGATTTTTTTTTTTTTTTTTTTAATTTATCCAAATTTGTTATTGAAATTTACAACAAGAAGGTCCAATTATTATCAAAGCGCAATCCTAGAGAATTATTCTTTTTTTTTTCTTCAATTAGTCTGAATTATATATTAGCATGTTAGCTCTCTTTTTCAGCTAAAAGAAAAAAAGCAAAATCCTACCCACCTGGCACCTGAAAACCCTGACATCATTTCTCCTAAAAACTATGGAAAAGACATCCCTAGCGACAAGTCACTTCATTATCATCAGTATCCCTACCAGTCACCACAATTGAAAAAGCAATTTTGCAAAAAAAAAGGAGAATAGCTATTCTATGCTTTCTGGACATCGAAGAGGACTTCGACAATATAATGTTTGCCACATTAAAAAGAGCATCATTGAAGAAAGGTTACGAACCATCGATAGTCGCATGGATAAGCGCCATTGTAAATAATCGAAAGGACCTTTCCGTATGGAGCAAATAAACTGTTACCATTAATATACAAAAAGGTTGCCCACAAGGAGGACTTCTATCATATTTTTTTTCTAATAAGAGGTGTTATTTTAATTAGCCCGCTATTTCGGTAGATGTCACTTTTGGAGCTGTCATTTTTTGACATTTGACAAGTAGAAACTACGCCATTAATAAAAATGGAACGATACACGATTCAACAACGCATTGAAATTATTAAAATTCATTATAAAAATGTTGAAAATGTGGCAGAGACGGTTCGTAAAACTCGAACATTTTTGGGTCGTCGTGAAGCACCTTGTCGGACCGCAATACAGAAATTGGTAGAAAAATTCGAGCTGTCGGGACAAGTTAGTGATATGAAGAATAAAACCCGTGCACGTCGCTCAAGAACAGCCGAGAATATTGCTGCTGTAGCCGAAAGTGTTGAAGAAAACCCAGGTTTGTCCATTCCTCGTCGTTCTTTGGAATTAGGCATTCCACAAACGTCATTACACCGTAATTTGCATAAAGATTTGGGTCTTAAGGCTTATAAAGTTCAGTTAACACAAGAACTCAAGCCGGCCGATCATCAACAACGTCGAGTCTTTGCTGATTGGGTCCTTGAAATGCATGAAAATGATCCGGAATTCCATCGAAAACTCATCTTGAGTGATGAGGCCCATTTCCACCTCGATGGCTTCGTCAACAAGCAAAATTGTCGCATCTGGGGCTCGGAAAACCCAAGAGTTATTATTGAAAAGCCTCTCTACTTTTTTCGAAAATGAGGCTGGAGCAACAGTTACGGTGAATGGATTGCGCTATCGACAGATGATTAATAAGTTTTTATGGCCGGAATTGGATGGTATTGATCTGGACAACGTTTACTTTCAACAAGACGGCGCTACGTGCCATACAAGCAACGAAACCATTGATCTTTTACGGGAAAAGTTTCCGAACCGTGTTATCTCTCGAAGAGGTGATCACAATTGGCCACCGAGATCTTGTGACTTAACACCTTGCGACTTCTTTCTTTGGGGCCACGTGAAAGAGAAGCTCTACGCCAACAGCCCAGCGTCGATTCAAGACCTCAAAGATGGAATTCGTGAGGCTATCGAGGACATAGGGCAGCCACTTTGCGATTTGGTTATGGAAAATTTCATGAAAGGGATATGGTCCTGTAGGCGTGGTCGTGGTGGTCATTTGGCTGATGTTATTTTCCATTATTAACGGCATACCTTCCTCTTTATAATGAAATAAAGATCCGATCATTTATCTAAAAAATATGGCATTTTTGTTTGAATATCAAAATAACACCTCTTATTGGAAAACCCTTTAGTTGATAGTGATAGACGAACTCCTAGAAGATCTTTCGAAACCGGAATATGATGTAGTGGCGTATGCGCAAGACGTGGTCATAACTATAAAGGTGAGGCATGATCGTACGATTTTGCACTTAATGTATAGTATCCTCCAATTTGTTTCCGGCTGATCAGATCAATCCTAGTAAAACTACTATCATCATTTAAAAACAGAAGGAAACATAAATTAAATGCAGTTTCCTTACATGTAATGACCATAAAACTCACTAAAGGGGTTAAGTTTCTCGAAATTATCTACGATCAGAAACTCACATGGAGTCATCATTTATCGAAGGTTACGCAGAAAGCCACCGCAGTATTCTGTATAGACTAAAAATCTGTATTCCATGGCATAGATAGATTCATCAGAATCAACTAACAAAAATTTTTGGGCCTGAATTATATTTACGACTGATCAGTCGACTGCGACTTTGTCCAAATTGTAAATTCATGTAGGAAGATTAAATTGTAACCCCAACTTCGGCTGCAACTTTGACTGAAATTGCACTTTGCTCAAAAGTGCAAAGTTGGTATTAGCTGCGACCAATTTCAGTTCAATTACATCTCTCAAATTAGCCGGCAGTTTTGGTTTGCTTATTTTGTATCGGCTGTGAAATCATTCACAAAGGAAAATAAATTAAACGAATTAGTTAGGTAGCCCCAAATATTACAGAATATTAAAAGTAAAGCATACAAAAATGTCCACGTTATGGAACAAGTGTGAGAGGAGTCAGTAAATATACGCAATTCAAGCAAATGTCAAATATACAAATAAAAAAGCTAGAATTGGTCAAGACCAATTCTTATGATACCCTAGATGAATGCCCGTATGAAATTTCGTATGGTCACCCAACTGTGCAAGTATGAATTTTGAAGTGGTTTTTCGCATATATTTCTAGAACGGTTCGTCGGACAGAAAAAATGATTATAACCAGTTTTATAGGATTTCATATTTTGAAGAAGTTTCTAGTACAATAAAAATGTCTAGGACTGTTCGTTTTCACAGTATATGTAAAAAACCTAAATTTTTATATGGCAACACCAAGGGGTTGCCCGATTTATTCCATTTTTAAGTTTTCTTTGCTGTTACTATGAAAACACTATATACCAAATTTCAGCTCTCTTTGTTGACGCGTTGTCAGGCAGTGTCCAAATATATAGTGGAAAAGGAATTTTTTGTATGGCAACCCCACGAAGGAGTTGCCCGATTTGTCTCATTTGCGAAATTAATTTTAATTTTTTTTAAGGTCCGTGTACAAAATTTCAGCTATCTAAATACACGCATTCTCGAGTTATCGTGCGCACAGAAGGACGGACGGACATGCAAAAATCAAAATAACTTTTAATATTATGCGTGGGGTCCAATCCATTTTGCTCTACCATCATCATTTCGAGGTGCTACAAACGGAATAACAAACTTAGTATACACTTTAGATTTCATCTAAGGTATAAAAATGACAGAGAATTCGACTGAAAATGAAGTCGGAGTTGTCTTATTAGTCGTAATTGTAATTCGGGCCTTGTTTATTGGCCAGCGGCATATGAGCTCCTTCAGCGGTGACACTAGTAGCTAGCTATATATGGGCCTAGCTATGTATGGGCCTCGATTCGCTAACTGAAATTGGTGGCTAGGTAACTCTTGTAGGAACTAGGAGGTTTGCTTAGTGCCAAAGCTGATCGTAATCTGTCTTCACTCAAGTTCAAGTTTTTTTATTTGAACTAAAAACTAATTACAATTTATAATAGCCCCAACAATAATACCTTATCTAAACCAAGTCCCTGATTATAAATCTGTCTTCACTGATCTGGTGACCCCTTATGCTGTGGTGTCGTCTGCAGTAGTAGTGGTATAGTCTGCTCTCTTCATTTAGTATATCGTCATTCCACAACTAAGAGCCACAGTAGTGGTGATAAAACTCCATCTTGTGTGCAGCCTCTAGTGGCTCTAATTGTTATGGATTCACAGTTTAGGGTAGCTGTTATGCAGCAATTTTCCAGCATATTTCCAATCCATCTGACAATGCAGGACTTGAGTCTCTATCTTCGGTTACCGTCTTGATCTATTTGGTAATTCGGCTTACGAAATGCTAATTCTCAATTGCAATACCGAATAAAATGAAAAAAGTTAACAAAATTAAATTGAATTGAAAAACAAGCAAACAATTTTTTAAGCCTGTGATCATTGCTCTTCTCTCTCACCACCAACATAATCATCATCACAAAAATCTAAGGCGAAGGTTTTTTTCCGACATTTTCTTGAATTTTCTCATGTTCTACTTAGGGCAGATTAGGTATGTACCTATACTATAGGTATGCATCTTGGATAAAAATAACGCACTCCACAACTAGTGCCCCACTGAACCACTAATGCTATGTGACTTATGATTATACGCTTCAGTGGCAAATCGATTCTCAACTCTTATGCGTAAAGAATTGCATAGAATTTATGGCACTGAAAGCAACCCCTACCAATTTTGTCCTTACAACCACCACCCTATAGCAGCAGCAGTAGCAGCAGCAGCATTCTACAGTTTTTCTTTACAGTTACAGAAACGATTAAAGTCATAAACTAAATTATGCAGTTATTTCGATAGAAAAACTACTCTTGCAGGCATCGAATGTAACGAAACTGTCGTCAGCCGAACTAGCTGTACAAATGCCCAAGAATTTCAAAATTTTTTCTAGAGAAGATCTATTGGATTCCACCTACAACACAGGAAGGGCCTTTATGTTCGTGATAACAGACGGGACAAAGGGAAGCAGGCGAGTTCCCATTTATTTTCATCCATGTTCCAAACATGTTTTGGAATGCGAGCTTTTCGTGGTATAGAAATCAAGTGACACAGTCGCCATCATAAATCTTCGTCTAGTTGAGATTTTAAGGTAATCGTTGTATAAGACGTAAATATCTCTCAAGTTTTTGTTGTGCACCCTCAATTTCCTTTCTACAGGATCGAGGAGAATTCCTAACCTAAGACAAGTTCCTTGCGAGCAATTTCAGGCAATCAAATCCCACTTTTGCCTCAACATTATACCACAGCACACCACCACACCGCACCGCACCCGTTGAATGGTGAAATGCTGCGCGGGAAATCAATTGAAATGTGAGTCTTCTCTCCTTGTCATTGAGAATTTCACCCTTTACACAGGATTTCGAATGAAGGGTTTTGGGTGGGAAGGAGTAGGGTTCTAGGAGCTTACTTAATATCAACTCCACCTTCTTCGGTTACGATATTGTTCTTATGCGCTATGTTTGAAGAAGGAAGTTAATCGCGTGCCATCCGCCAATCTACCACCACCCCATACCATCTTCCCGATTTTCCCTTTTATCTCTACTAAAGGTGGGAAAATTACCCCATTCAGGTTGATTCGTTTGTAGCAAGTAAGTGGATTTCATTTCATGTGTCTTTTTCTCGACCGTTCTTAGATCTTGGTGCAATTCGATGGCGGCGAGGCGGTAGTCGATGGGCGATAATCGAACGGTGTATGATAAGCGAGCAATGGGCGTCAGTAACAGAATCTAATTGATTCGTTAACTTATTGATTTTACCGGAAGTTCGAGTAGTAAGAGGCAATTAATTCAATTTTGATTATTGAACGGAAAATTGTTGACAGTTGTGATTATAATGAAAACGAGTATTGAGAACCGAGCCATCAGAGTAATTACGCTTTTGTGTCTGCTTCAAAGTGGTGGACAATTTACAGTCAATTAAGTGTGATTTTTAGATGAGTGAAAGTTTAATGAGGAGAAAGAGAAAGCACTTTGCAAGGTGTGCTATTAAAGGTTCATTTGTCTGACAATTATAATTTCACCTACATATGTCTGTCATTGAATGTGGGATGTATAAATGTGTAGGTAGGTAATTATATTGAAGACAGTTAATTAATGCCACTAGTAAATGAGTGCGACATTAAATAAATTACTTTATATAAATAGGAGATGCACTGTACTGAATTTCAATTACCTTGATTTTTTCAAAAATAATTAATGAAGACCGATTACTCACAGCATATTAAGGTTATCCTGGCTAAGTAAACCCACATTTTTAACAGGTTAGCACAATGAAACGGATTAGCATCTATGCTTGGCATCTTTCCTACCTCTGACTTAGAAAGAAATACGCTGACGACCATACCTACCTTACCTTCTCTAAGCATCACCAAAATTTATGATTTCTAGAAAATTTGCGAAGTCGACTCACCTGGGACAAATATAACCTTTAGAAAAGTGGAAATTGATATAGACACTGTGGTGAGAAAGATGATAATTCTAAGAAATTTTCTAGTACCGTAATAAATTCAGTATGGAGAACCTGAAGAACACTATGATTTCTCTATGAACCAGATAAGTAAATCTTCGATCTTAATGCTTCCCCACCGTTCCCTAAATACTAATCTTGTACGCTCTGCGAAAAAAAAACGCATTGAATACGACTAAATAAATTTGAAAATTATCATATTATACAAAGAAAAAGGAAATTTAATTTCATCAAAAGTCTGTTAAAATTCAATCAACTTACATTTTAGCTTCAATAGCAAATATACAAGTTAATAAAATTTATTAAAAAACCTAAAAAAATATATTATTCTAGGCAAGCAGGTTACCTGCACCTTTACTTTTCGTATATAGAATTGAGACTAAGAATTACAAGTTTTTCTAAACGTAAAACATCTCTAATTTAAAATTACCGTACGCGTGGTCAGCAGAAATTTCCTGCGAACCGAAATGTATTTTCCAGGTTGACAGAGAAGTTGTTGTCGCATCAAATTACGGCGAATGTTGCTTATGGTGTTAACTTACACAGTAATTGAAAAATTCTACCAATTTTATCATACTAAATTAAATCCTTCCATAAATATTCTGGAACAAGCTCAAAAATTTCTGGTAGTAAAGATAGAGGATATCGGAAACCAAGGATATGAAAATCTTAGAAATACAACAATGATTTCCTGTACGTCTATAATTCGATTTTTCGAAATTATAACATTTTCCATGTGTAAACGAATAAGCACAGACAGCTTCCATCATTTAGGGAAGATAGCAAAACGAATAAATACATAAAATCAACAGAAAAGAACAGAAAGAAATGATGAATTCCAAAATAATCTTAAATGACGTTTTGAAAAATTGAAAAACTATAAGCCACGAAATTCTATTGTCCTATCCAAAAAAACATAACGTCTTCACATACCTAATTATATATACTACCACCTTTCTGATAGAATTCCTCTTACGCGTACCATACAAATCTCAACACAAACTAAACTGCACAATTTTCAAATGAATAGCTGCCGCATGGTGAAATTTCATGAATCCATTATAAGTAGAGCAGGGCGAATGTGGAATAGTATGTCCCTCCAGTTATGAGCCATATTCATATCCACCAATGTAAAAAAAAAATGTTTTAAAAATAAAAATAATAAATTGTCCCAGTGTCATATGAAGGACAAAGATAGCAGTAGTCCTAGAAATTTCCTTGCCACCTGCAATGATTTTTTCAAGAACCTTTCGCTAGACTTAATGCCTTAAAAGGCTATTGCAAAATTATTTTGTATGCACTAATTATTCGAATTTCTTATTTACTTACAGCGATTAATTTCCTGTAAGAAATTGGTTTTTTTCTACAAGCCAACATCTTTCGGGGAGATCGGTATACAACCATTAGCTCGTTGGAATTTGTCTCGGATAACACACACTTGGCCCATACATGATCCATGATACTTGATATGACTCTTTTTTTCCTGATACTTGGCCAAACGATCGAGCAAAAACTTCAAGTAACGTTGAAGACTTGAAAGAAACTAAAAAGCTTCTCATTTTCATCAAGTATGTAGCATATATGGAAGGGCTACTAGAACTTTGCAAGTAACATTTTATAGTGCGTGTGTGCTTTACCTCCGTCAATGTTACTTGACAAGGTCATATAATTTAGTTGACAAGTATCACTGACTATGTGTGGACATTCACAATAGGCTACTAGATAAACAACAGCTTTCCGTTATTATTTATAAAATGGATTGAGTCTTATTTAAATCTCAGAACCCATAAAGTTTTAGCTATCATACCAGCGCAATTGATAGTCTCCATCTGAGATACTTAAAGGGAGCGTCACTGTAAAGTTTTAATTTGTGTTAATGACACATACGTAAAGTTAGCACTGTAACTTCGCCTGATATAGCTCGGAACTATCTCATAATTTGTCGTTAATTTGCCGTTAATTTGTCGTGAAAACCATAAATTTGTCGTGTCCTTTTTTCTAAAGGAAACTGGATGTGGTGATAAGTTGACGTCAAGTTAGTACCGCACCTCACTGGAACTCGTCCAAACTTTATCGGATTGGAAAATTTCATATCTTGGAATATGTCGTTAATTTGTCAAAATTCCAAATATAAACCGGACACAGTCATTAAATGCGACAATTAATTTTCTAGCGTAGCTGGAATCCACTTTGAGAAAACAAGGTAGCCATAATATGTAAAGCGTGGAAGAACTAAAATCTTTATTAAATGACAATGCAATTGGAAGCTGAGAGCGAAGTTAAACAATGAATGCAATCAATGCATTGCAGACCCTCTTCACATACAGAATCACAATACTATCCATGGTTACTTACGATAATTAACATCCAATCGAATCAGTGGAAAATTCAATAAACTGAGACTTATTAGGATTTATTTCTAGATTATGTACTCCTAATTTCGAGTAAATCGCTGTGGATTCTATTCATGTAGTCTTTCATTAGACCTATGGGGCCAACTAAATTAAATTTGAATGTCATTGGCATAAATATTAATATTAACGTCACAAGCTACAAGCGGCAAGTCATTAATGTACAGGATAAAGGGTAAAGGCCTAAGAACGGTCTCTGTGGAACGCCACAGATTAACGGAAAAATATGTCTTCACCCAGTCATATACGGCGAATTTGAAAAACTAAGAAACAAGTCCAATACGTTTGAACAAATCAAAGCGAGTCAAAATGGCGATTTCAGTGTTATCTAGCCATGGCCGAATATACATAAGATGTCATCTTAAGGACGGCACTTTCTCAACTAGGCACATATGGTTGGAGCGATAATTTTCAAAAATATGGAGGCATACCATCCGGTCCGACGGTATTACATTTGATGGCAAAACTAGAAACACATGAAAATTAAAATCTATCGTTAGTCATGTCCAATATTGACGGGATTTGATAGTCTTGCTGCTGCACACCAGCGTTTCACAGATTACGCTAAAGAGTTTTCGGGGGCATATAGGGTAGGTATACAGTTTGTGTCCATAGTAGGATCGCTTATCTGCTCAAATCTTATAGTTGACCTTATTTCTTGAAACGTTTTATAATCTGCGACTTTCAGTAGTTGTAACTCTTGGAAACCTAGAATATAAATTTTGCCTCTTGCTCAGATTTCCGCCGAGAACCACGGGTAGGATGTAACACTAAGAACTTTTCTTCTTCTCTCGCACATGTATTCAACTGATCCATTGAAAAAACATATCTAGTTATCAACCGAATTGAGGTCATAAATGTAGTTTCATGGATAATCCAATGAATACATTTGCACTCCACTCTCAGATTATATATAGTATACATATAGGTATATAGTATACATATAATATCAGGGTCCAAAATTCGAAGGTTAGGTTAGAGAGGTGTCGCCAAGGAATGCTTGACCTGCATCACTTAGACCATTGTGCACCATAGCTTCACGGAAATCTATCATGCTGAGAAAAACCTTAGAACCACCCTGAATTTCTAAGGAAACTCAGTATGTATCGAAGCTCCTTACTTTGCAACTCCCTCAGCTTTGAGAACAAGGAACTACCAAGTAGCCCATTTCTTTTAGTCGCTAGAGCAGTACACTAGCAAAGTAGATGGCGAAATCCTTGATTCCAGCCTTCTTCTATTGCAGTAGATACCATATCTGTTCAGCTGAAAGGGCGTTCCATAATCTAATTTCTAGAATGAAGTAAGAACACTAAAAATTAAGTGTACGAAAGCGCGGCAGCAATACTTTCAAACCATTAAAAGCCGTATTTATTTAGCAAAGTAAGGAAATAAAAGAGTTTTCACAAGTGGCACACGTAATGTAGTAGTACTAGAGGATAACCACAGTCAACGAAGTGAAGCGTATAATTTTTATAAGTGGTTACCAATATTGCCATGCATTTTCATTCTAGAATTATGAATGACACCCAAATCACGTACCCTATCCTATATTCATATACTACAGTGATATACCATTTAACGAAATATTGGTGAATTATGTAAAATAAGCAATGGTGGATTCTCTTAGTTGATTCGTTCAATACAATCTTCAAGTAGACCGTTTGGACGACTCAAGTAGATTTGAATGTCATCTGCGTATAAATGAACGCTGATGTTTTGCACAACGAGAGGTAGATCATTGATGAACAAACCTTAACAATGAGGGACCTAATATCAACCCCTGAGGAATACCGGACATGAGATGTAAAATATTCGAAGTCACTTGATGGTTTTTTCTGACCCTATGGACCCTCTTCCACCAAGAAATCTAAAGAGAGACGAAGCTTCTGTAATAGCATAAAATGGTTTACATTGTCAAACGTCTTGCAGAAGAAGTGCAATCTCACAGCTACGGCCAGCCCAAAAACCAGACTGTCAAGCACTCAAGAGATTAAACACTGTCAGATATTCATTTATTTAATATTAGATTAAGTTTTCAAGTCTTTGGGAGAAGGCTTTTTGGAATTGGTAATACATTAGTAACCTTCCAATAAACTGGAAATGGAGACATAGTGAGGCTCATATTGAATATGTGTTGCATTGGCCATTTATGATCCAGGACAAAATAAATAATAATAATGAGAAATCTCGATGAAATATTATCAACCAATGGCCTTATAAACTTCATGACCATCTACGAGCCTATCGATTGCGTTAGCAGAATATGATGGCAATGCAACTATGCTTAACTAAGTTGAGTAAGTGCAAAGTGGTTATTAAGATCATCAGGATGGAAGTCGCATGTAGAATACACGGAACCATAAGTTAATTGGGATTAAATCATCGTATATAGAAAGATCGCTGCAATTCGAATTTTTCTGCTCAATCCATTTATAAAAATTGTACATGCACATTGGCTTTCGGCCGTCTTAAGACACCAAAAATGCTGAAAAAGATAAACAAGTTCAGCGATCAATGATCTTATTTTTGAAGTAAACCAAGGACAGCTTTTACTCATGACTTTCTTCCTATGTAGACGAATGAACTTAACAAAAAACCAAAAAGTAAAGAATACAGAAATTCGACTTGGGCAATTACATCAGCAAATGATTAGATATACCAAAGTAATGAGTTACGTTCATCATGTAGTGCTTCAATATTAACTCTGGCATATATATAGTCACGATAAAATATTATGCTGCATTTTAGTGACATATGTAAGGAATAAGACATCATGGTCGTGTATACTTGGAGGGCTAAGTTGATCTTAGAATAGAACTAATACCGGAGACAGACTTACAATTTCAATATTGCAATTTGGGCTAAACCGCAAGTCTGTGTCTATATACTGAGAAACAACTCTGTATACACTCGGTGTACACTCAGTATATAAAACATTGTAACTCAATATTGTAATTGCGACAAGTTTCGAAGTATAGAGAATTTATTGCAATTTGACCCTAGCTAGAAACCATAATCATTTCATACACGAACCTTTTAGAAACGAATTTTATACTGCAATGTTGGCTGCCACTTTTTCTGACGTTTAATATTTGACACTTGTCAAGTTGAAGTGTCTATTTCGTTTCCATTTTTCATATAGACATTTTGTACGTGCGCGGAGCTTTCTTAAGTCAAAAATGACAAATCAAATGTAAGTTCTCTAATTATTTTTCAGTATCGTAAACTGCAAGTGTGTCTCTGAAATTTTACATTACAATTGACATAATTGCAATATCACTTATCAATATTGAAATTGCATGTGTGTCTCCGGTATAAGGTCATGTTGGATACAAATAAAAGCCCTAATTGCGATGGATTCTGTGAATTATGATAAGTTGGAAGCACAAATGCAGGAATTACATCAAAAAAGCACTCGTGGTACTATCACTGTTCAGAACATTCATATTAAAGTCACCTTCAATGATGACATACAAATATTTCACAGTACTTATCGTCATTAGATCAGCAAATTCTTTAGATGTACTGACATTGAAAGAGTTTGGAGGTCAATACGTTGAACACAGGACACATTATTTAAGCTCAGATGAAGTTCCACACTGGATAGCGCAATCACTCTGATTTTCAAATTATCAACAATCACCTACCAACGCAAGAATCGAGGGATTAAATAGTTGAAGAATGGATATCACATTTTAAATATTAAATATAGCTGTTAATTATATACACAAAACATAATACCTAGAATGTCATGAAATCTACATACATACATACCTAACACATAATTCCTGTTCTGTTAACCTATATATTTTCATTTTCATTCACTCGCAACCTAAAAACACATTTTCACTTCATTCACAAACATCCATAAAAATCCTTAGAGAAATAAGGAAGTACGTCACAGTTGCTCTCTCGGGAAAAGAACATATACATACTGTTCATAGACGCATTTGAATAAGGGCAGGTATAATAAATCGCTTAGTAATCCTCTTAATTCTTGATCATCAAAGTGGCCCAGAACGTAAGCAGATATTCAACGAAGGCCAGGGAGTAAGGTTAACACAATTCGTTTGCTAAATTCCAGTCACGAAGTTAGTTGTAACGTTTTTTTCCTTCCTTTTAGGAATTCGCCGCCTTGAATTTTTATATTCCGTCTCAACTATGTTTTGCTTGATTTCCCTAGTTTCATAAAGCGAGTCAGGGACACATCAAAATAAAAGCCTTGTATACAAACGTCAGCAGAACAGAAAATAAAAAAGTGTGGTGGAGGTATTTGATGAGTCCTTCGACTTCCTGCCTCCATTTCCTCTTCTTAGAGAGCTCATTGAATTTACTGTCATATGATGGTGTGTTACACTGCTTTTAGTGCGGTCATCTGGGAGGTTAAGTGTCAGAGAAGGCACATTTGCCTCCATAATCGATTTTTCTTTTCAGGTTTTTCCTGAAAAAAATTCGTGTTACTGCTTTAACATGAACATCCACAGGAGTGGTCGTCGAGGATAATGATTGATGGTAGGCGATGGTCATGCTTAAATTCACTATGTATATATAAAAACCATAAATTTTTCATGATACATAAAGCCTAAGGTATTCAGTAAAAAAAAATGTGATATGGTTGTTAAAGGTAGCTCGTTTCATATTATTAATTACGGAAGGATTTAATTTGCCACAAATTAATCAGCCGAAACTAATTTTAATTTACGGTTCGTCTTCTCGTTTCAACCAAATTCTTGAAAACTTCTGATCCCTATAGGGTTCATAGAAGGTCACGTAATTAATGGGCAATTAGTGAAAGCCCTAAAAAGTCTGCCTACCTTTTAGTATAGTAGGCTGAAAAAACAAATTTATTCTTTTTTATTTATTTTTTTTGCTTCCTAGTCGTCCTGTTAGTCCTTTTTATCATGAAGTTGAAAAAGTTAAGCATTAGCAAAGGAAGATGAGGGCGAATTCAAACACTTCCTTTAGGGGATAGTCGACCGGAACGTGACTTCAATTTCGATTAAGTGCTGAATTATGTTGAATTTCTCGGTCTTGCAAACATCAATCGATTCTTCTTATCTCCCCACGGCGAGATTATTTTTTTTTTATATATATAACATCATAATTGGTCCAATTGAAATACCCTCAAGAATGGGTGTAGACGGCTATGCAATTGGCCATTGTGGGGGCCGTTGATTGTTCATATACACTCCGGAGGCATTTTCTATACTGCCTTCCCGGAATTTTTTTTTCCAGTACTTTACCCCATCATCCCCCTAAAATAAAAAAGAAAAACTCCAAGAAGAGAAAGGTTTTCTTTTCTCTATTGGATGGTGGAGTGAATATATCTACTACATACATATACTATAACTCCGACGAATTATTAGTTTTGTTCAAAGGGTCCTCAAAAAGTAGCCTCGTCGTAATAAAGGACGAACGACGGACTTTTCTGAACAAAACTCATTTGAATAGGGAAAACTTGAAGCTTC
Source organism: Dioctria rufipes (assembly GCA_963924295.1). Lineage (NCBI taxonomy): Eukaryota > Metazoa > Arthropoda > Insecta > Diptera > Asilidae > Dioctria > Dioctria rufipes. The sequence goes on from OZ002740.1 coordinate 362,858,317, forward strand.
AACACAGAAAGGAAAGGAAATTGGAAACAAAAACTTTTAGAAAAGTCGATTCTATGCATTTTTTTTTTTGTGAATTTGGAGAAGAAAAAAAAACGAAAAATAAAAAGCAAAACAAAAAAAAAATCAAAATGTTGTAAGTTCAGTTGTTGTTTATAAGATGAGAGTAACTGAATTTCGTGATCTGTCTCAGATTGTAGAGGAAACCTTCTTGTAACAGAAAAAGAAGATGTTTCTTCAGATAAAACTTTTAAAGTTACTTTCCTTTTTGAAAAGATTTTTTTTTCCCAATTTTATGTTCACACTTTATGTGACTTTTTGTCAGATGGAATTTTCTATAATTACCTCTATAGGTAGATATAAATTGCTTTAGAATTTTAGTCTGTAAAATATTTCTATGTGAAGGAGGGAATGAAAGATCCCAATCACAGAACTCAAGGCCGCCCATTATGCTAATCTGCTAACAAAAAATAAAAACAGATCTCTTGTCAAAACCTTTCTGTCCTCTTAATGATGCTATCTTATCAGGTCTGGATGAAGTAAATCCTTTCAACTTATACACAGATAGAAGGGCAGACCTAAGAGTTTCGAGACGGAGCCGTCCAAAGACCGGACAAGCGCATAGAAAGTACTCGGCTATTTTGTGCGATCCTTCCAGACAATCCAGACACTCAGGGCCATCAATAAGTCCAAATTTTGTTAGATAAGTATGAAGGAAGCTGTGGTCAGTGATGAGAACAGACCAACCACAATTTCTACATTATTTTTTATCCGAGCCCCAAGAGAAAGTCAGTAAATTTTCTATTAGTACCACCGAAAAAGTTTCGTACACCTACAAGTGCTCAGGTTCGCCCATTGCTACTAACGCTGAGCAAGAACGAACGTCCAAAATATTGATATGTCCATCGGGCCTTAGGTGCCTTTTTAAAATTTTGTAAAAACGCCACAAATTGCGGGGATTGTAAAACCTTAAATAAATAAATGGATTTCATTGTTTATGAAATTATCCCCCCGATTCCACATAAGAAGACTTTTAAGTGATCTCTTAACCTCTTAAATTTAGCAAGAAAGAGATTTTAGCAGAGCTAGCATTCTACATAAATTTTTGTGGAGAAATATTAATTTTAAGAGGTTAGATGGTTTGGAGAATCTTTCAGTTAGTCCAGCTATTAAAGACGTTTACTTTTCAAGAAGGAAGAAGAAGAAGTAATATTTTTGGCGAGGCGATGATGGCAATATGACCAATCCACACGTAGCTATAATTCTGTGCGTCTTTAATTAAGTTACAACTATCGATATAAATAATAATTTTATGATAAATTCACAGCACGTAATGATAATTGAATTATTATTTTAAATACCTAAATCGCAGGTAAAGAGTTCCACAGCCGTCGTTACGTCCAACAGAATTTTCGTATAAACCTGTAGCAAAAAAATTAATTGTTACCAAAACTTTATAGTGACGATAATATTGTCGAGTAATGGAGATTATCGTAAGACTATGTCATTTCTAACACTTTAAAGGTAAAATATTTTAACATTCTGAAATTCTATACAGCCTCAGAAATAGCAAAGTGATTCAAGCCGGCTCTCATATTGCTCTGAACTATCCTCTGTGCATGGCTGAAATTGTATAATTATAATATTTTATATTTCACAAACTTGTACACATTTCGGTATTTTAAAACCAAACAATTTCTGCAACTATCGCGATAAGAGATTTCAGCGTACCTCGGTGAGGAGCGGAGCTCTTATGTTTGTTAGAATACCAAATCTCTTTAAAAAAAATCTCCACAAAAGCTAAGAGATTAGCTGACGTCTGACATCTCTTAACTCTTTACGTAGAATACCAATGTGTGCTAATGGGCTTTGATAGGCCCAGTTAAGAGGATAAGAGCTCTTATCTCTTATGTAAAATCGGGTGGTATGATTAGTCTATTGAAGGTAAAGAAAACAGTGGCTTTATAAAATTCAATATCTTTAAAAATAGGGTTTTTAAGTACTTGGACTTGAGATACATTTTAGGGAATGTTCCGTACATTTTAGGAAATATTCCCTACATTTTCCTAAAATATCTTCAGTCGCTACATGACTTCTCCAAGACTATTGACAGAGTCAACCACTCAACCTTCTTTAAGTTATACAATAATTTTGTGTGTAGCTATTAATGGGACCGCTACTTTTCGGGTATTTCTTTTAGGATTTGTTAATTCAAAGTGTTTGTTAAACCGTTACAATTAACATTAATTAGAATTTAACTGCGTTTAACTATTACTCGTTCTATAATCTTTTAGATCGTTTCTCTCTTGCAAAACCATAATCCTCACTTATTACATTATTACACTTATTATATTGCTATGTTAGTGAATTGTACAATTCAATTTAATTTCTACATTTAATTATACGACATACATATTTACTACTTAAAAGTTATCTATGTAGTTAGGTGACTTTTACACTAGCTTTAACTATAATTTCTAATATTCTAAGCTAATAATCGATTTCCTGTAATTAAATGTACTTCAAAAAGCTGTAAGTCTTGTGGTCTCTACCATAGTGTTTTTGAATAAATTAAATTGAATTGAATTGAAATCATGGAGCTCACAAATGTTCGAGATATTCTGCTAACAACAGACTGTATATATAGATCTTTGAGATGCTCTAATTGCGCAAGTAATATTTCATATGGTGATTCGGAATCCATTAATTTATATAGATTCCACCCCATATCCTATAATGGATTTTCAGGTAAACGCACAAACTCATTAAATAGTAAAAAAGGTTCGACAAAGATTTATATTTATTGGTCTACGTAAAGTAATTTTTCTCAGGATTGATAACTCTATTCCCATGATCATTGTAAGTTTCCGTAAAAAATTAATCAAAATCCACACACAAATGGAAATCAATAGACAAAAACAGGAACTAACATCCGAAAAAAAAACAATTCAAATTAAATACCGGTCTTAAAAACACATTGGTCCTTCGAGCCGGATATAATGCAATTTCATCAAGATTACTAGAAAAAATTATAATTAGTACAAAATTAAATTTAAATTAAATGCAAAACTAAATAATGTCTGTTTCCCTTTAAAATATTCTTAATAGAAATCAAACAAACATGAACAAATCCGTTTATTTTCCTTCATACTTTAAGCACAAAATTTCATTATAATCAAAACCAATAACATTCATGTGCAAATATCATAATGTCCAACCGATAGAGTCTCATAATATTCCATAATATATTTTGGTTTTGTCACATAAAAGCTTAATAAAAGTACAAACTTTATCGCGACAATCTTATATGTTCCTATGAAAAGTAATTCTTTTGTTCATATAGTCCTAGCTGACAGAATATTACCACCCACCTACACCTATATATCAGAGGGGAAATAGAAACTGGCAAGCAATTTCTACGTCTCATTTCTTATCTCTCCTGAATCTTTTGAGTGAACAAGAAAATTTTTTATTACTTAAAAAAAAAAAAAGAACAGAAGATCTCCCCAACTCTATAGTCCGGAGGAGTACTAAAAAATTGGAGCCAAATAAAATTGTTTAGCTGGCAAGCGTTTTCATTTTAAAAGGGAGGAAAATTCGGACACTCGTACTAAAATATGCTCCATGATACATAGACTTACATATATATGTATGTATGATGTATATGCTTCTATGTATATATGTAGATACACTATTCATAGAGTATGTAACTGGGCTATTCCATCGGGTACGATATTGCTCGATTCATGCCATTTATGCATTTTCAAGTGTATTTTTGAGAGGTGCCAAAAATTCAATGGCCACATGGGAAGTACATTTGTATTTGAAAAACGTATTGTATGTGAGTGTTTTGAATTTTCCAGCGCGGAATAATTTAAAGTTCGCACGTAACTCTTCTAGTGGATTTTTGGCAATAATAACAACAACAACAAAAAACTGAAACGTAAACCCTTAAAATCGACAATTTTATGAGCGAAAGTATGGGGAAAATCCTAAATATACACGAGGAGTGCTATGTTATTTTATTTTTCCATTCATATACTGAATCCTGTTTTATTTTCGTTCCTTTTGTAACATGAAAAATTTTGAAATAAATAATCGACCGATGAGGTAGTGCATAATCCTGATTATATCACACTTTATATTAATTCATATTTTGCAGACTTTAATCAAACTTAAACGCACACACATTTATTTCTAAGCCTTTCTCACAAAATAGGTGTAACGTATTTAGTGCATTTCATGACTTTTTATTATTATAAAAGATGAACAATAGCTGCGCTGAGTTTCGTTTGTATATAGATACGATATAGAAATCTACATCACAGTTTAAAGAGGTACTGGTTTTTGGGATGCCGGGGCACAGTAAGATCTAGGCTAACGATAAGACAGATAAATTCGGATGACCCTTCCGCAATTTGAATTGCCCCGACCATCAGCAATATCGAAATGATTCCACCTACATACAGAACAATCAAAGAACTGTGTGGGAAACCCATCTCAAATTCAATGTGGACATTTTTGAGGCTAAAAAATTGCTTCTTAAAATCCGCGGTATCCATTATAACCGGACATTTCTTTTTCAGGGGACACCTAAACAAAATGGTACTGACTATGAATATTCAAAATACTGAGGATGCGGGTAGAAGGCAGAGACAGTAACGTACCATCTTTGTCAACGTCCGGCATACTCTTTAAAAGTTGAAAATATCTTGACGAACTGCATGAGGCGCAAGCAGAGAGGGTCCATTCTTAAATTCATTAAAACATCCGAGGATTTGAATAATTGCCCCAGTAGTTACCAACTAAGTTCTGGAGCACTTTGGGGCTCCACCTCATTTCAATCCATCCATGTTTCTAAACAAGGAAGTTGTGACAAATCAGAATATTAGCAAAATTCAAATTCTAATTTGGCATATCCTGACACAATCTAAAGCCTAATCTGATATATAATCTTGGCAATTATCTGACAATGCTGTGTCAGATAGCTCGTATTCCAATTATAAGTTTAGCACGTTTTACGTCTCCTTCACATGGATGCATATCAAATACCTCTTAACACTATCAAAACAATATCACCCTTGACAACTTACAAACTAATCCCCATATAAATTTGCTTAAGTCTCCTTTGTGACTTCTCATTTCATCTAAAATAGACTGCACATTTTTTTTTTTTTAGTATCCATCCACCAATAATCACGGAGAAATGAAATTTCATAATTATTCTCTGCTTAATTCATAGAAATGTCTGTGTAGAAAAGTTGTATAACTTTAAATCATCTTAAAAGTTCTAAGATAAACATTTTCTTCCTATTATGTCCATAATTCTTCAACTTTATCCTAAAACATCATCACGGGTTTGAACAAGGAAAATCTCGACTTTTGAAATATTTATGTAAGCATCACCACAATTCTGACTCTCTTTCGCTCTCTTTCTATCTTACTCGAAATCATATAATAATTCAGCTTCAACATTGGTGTGCACTACGTCGCACCGTGCCGAAATAATCCACCCCACTCGCACACAATTGTTGAGTAAGTTTTCGAAAACAATTGAGTTAATCCATAATTCATAGAAACAATTTTCACTTTTCGTCTGAATTAAAAGGTGTGGGTGGTACTTGCTTTTAACAAGATTTGTTCAGAATTCAAAGTGGTCCATAAGTACTTAGCTGGCTGCATACTACGGGCAATTTTCGGAAGAAAGTTTTTAGCTAGATGGTTCGTGTCCGGTTCAGTTTTGACCTTAGTAGTTATGTATATGTATATATAGTGTATATACATACAGATAGAAACTCTTGGAAACTTTCAACTTTATGTGGAAAATCGTGTTCTGCATATCAGAAATGGTTATTATCAGAGCATCTTCGAAATTAATCGAATGCAATTATATCGCTTAATAGTTGTCATTGTAATTTTATTAGGTAACTTACGGATCTGAAGGCTTAAGCAGTAGACTGCTTGCGATGTCATCGCTGGACGTCACTGGATATTAGACGTCGAATTGATGAAAAATTGATGATAGCATTGTGAAATTGCTTACGACATTCACCTGCAAAAGAGAATAAAAATAAATTTTTGTAAATTTTTTTTTTTATATTTTAAAAGAATTAAAAATCAAAAGAAAAATATTTGTTTTAAGATTCCGCCGAGAAAAGTGCAATGCGTGCTTCAAACTGAGCAATTTCCTCAAAATATATTTAATTTGCACCGTGATTTTTTCTCATCGCCATGCCATCGTGAACCAGTAAGGCTAATCAGATTGCTAAGAAGCGATCTGGCCAACAAAGCTGACTGTTTAAGATTCGACCATAGTTTCTATAGAAAGAAGAGAAAGATCCAGCTGTAGGGCTTCTAATGGATAGTCTTAGCAAAAAGTAACCCCTACCAAATATGGATAGACTCATTCTCGTTCATAGAACTAATTTTATGCAGTTATAAATAGATAAATTTTGCTATTCCTGTCTCAAGGTCCTCTATCGAAATCGTGCTGTGATCCTTTTTTTTTTAATTGACCAGAATTGCTCTTAAATCTAGCTACCAATCTCACTTGGGACCCAATCGTGGCCTCAAGGACTGAAATTTAGCTGATACTGTTCATTGGTTTTTCGTATACAAAGAATTCTCCCAGGACTCCTACCGCCATAGACACCAGAGAATCAGTACAATATGCCTCTTCCGTTTTTCTTCTAAAGAACACAGTGTCGTAACTAGCCTTTGCGGACGTGGACCACAGAGCGTTGAAACGTTAGAGTCCTCCCGGACTCTTAGTCGTATATAATTGAATATGACAGATTTCAGACTTTTCTCTTTTTTCAAACCGCTCCCACAGAGGAACAAGTTAAATAAAAAAACTGACCGTAGACCGACCATTCGTCATATTTTTAAAACATACACTGTAAAAAATAAACAAAATTAGAGATTACTCTTTAAGATTTTTTACCGGGACAAACTTATATTTGTTCAAGAAGGCATGTTTTTTTTTATTCTCCGGTATATAGCAAAATCTAAAAAAATTTTTATTTGTTATTTCATCACACAACTCATTTGATTTTGGGTGACATTTCTTTTCTTTGTTCTATTTTTTCATTTGTTTTTCAAGTCACTCAATTTCGTTATTTGGGACCTGTTGATGAGTCAAATGGGTTGTGTGATGAAATAACAAATAAAAAAATTTTTAGCTTTTGCTATATACCGGAGAATCCAAATAAATTCCTTCTTGAACAAATACTGTAAAAAATTCACAAATTATTGCCACAAAGCTTAGGTATTTTTCCTTGGAAATATTCCCTAAAATTTAAGAAATATTCCCTAGAATTTAGAGGAATATTCCCTACAATATTCCCAACAATTTAGGGAATATTCCCTACATTGTACGGAAAAATACCTCAGCTTTGTGGCAAAAATTGTGCAAATTTTTTACTGTGTAGGTAGAATCATATTCCTCGAAAAAACATTTCGAAATAAAAAAATCATTTGTGGCTCCCTGGGACCTCACGCGACCGCAATTGTTGCATTGGCATAGCTACTACGCTGAACAAACATCGTGCCAGGAGTCCTGAGAGCATGTAATATTATTGTTAAATTCCACACAAGCTTTCTTTTCGCCTTTTGCAAACCACAGAAAAATATCAAATTATTTTCGGCTATTAGATTAATCTGACCACACGACTTTCTCCAATCCATGTGAGTCCAGTCATTATGCTTGCATGCCCTTTCCAGCCATATTTTCTTGTTATTCTCTAAGAACTACAGCTATTCTTTGATTTTAAAACCTTTTAAATCCACTTCGATCGGAAATTGTAATCCACTGTTGATTACCAAGGTCAGTAGCGACCACACCAAGGTCTTTCTTGGATTTCCAGCGGGTTAACGTATCATTTGCAGATCGTTTTAATTGTAAATTGAAGTGCATAACGTGAACATTTTAGCTGCTTCTGTTATGGTCGTAGCATACTGCATGCAGCAGTATGCACCATATTATTATTGAATTGTCACAGCTTTATTGGAGTAAAATTTGAGAGGAGTCAGTACTCAGCAAAAATTTCAATTTAGATACCAGCGAGCCTGTAGGCAATAAAACTTACTACATGTAGGTTTGTGTCCTGAAGGTATGAAAATTCATATAAAATTAGCGTAGACCTAGACCATAAGGTCCATAAGTCACATTAGAGACGTCTAGCGTGAAAGGCAGAAACCAAACATGCGAAAATTTAAGACGAAAATGAAAATTTGCAGTTCAAAGAAATTGAAATTTTTTAACGAGAATGAACTCTCCTAAATTTTATTTTGCACATAATTGTTAAATATACGATTTTGCTTTATATTTCTACAACTTTCAACGAAATATTGCAATTTCTCGTCGGTGAAATATCGAGAGAAAAAACAAGTACTATTAGAGTCAAATAATTAAAAAAAAGCGCCACTAAAAATGAAAAAACTCGACGTTATTTGCTAGATTTAGGTTTTATCTTTCTAAAATAGTCACAATCTAAATAAATGAGAATACCTACTAACAGGAATTTGATTTGAAAAAAATCAATTTTTACCATTTTTTACAATTTTCCGAGCTAATATCTCCATTCAAATGCAGGTTTTTTTTATTTTTCTCGACGTTATTTACTAGAGCTCTTCGTTACCTTTAATTTAAGATATAAATCATTACTCTGGTACAAATAGTTTGCCAGAAATTCGCATTGAAAAATCTATGAAACTTGCAAATCTTGGTACTGACTCCTCTTAACTTGTTATTCTTATCATTCTGTATCGTAATTCAGGCAGTAATGACTTTTCTGTAAGAGGATTACATTCTAGTATTTTATTTTGCATTTAGGTTATTCTAAGAGCTTATGTAAACTAATGTCAAATTAGGGTTTCAGCCCTGGGATCCCGGGATTTCGAAATCCCGGTGTTTCCTCAAATCCCGAAATCCCGGGATTGAAATAACTCTCCCGGGATTTAATTTTTGTCTGAATTACATTTTGAAACTTTTTTTCTCATCAAAATTTTTTAAGAATTTTATTCTCAGAAAATTTTTTTTAATCAAATATGTACGCAGAGTTTATAAAACACTTGGTCTCTCCCCTCCTCTTCTATTATGGATTGAAAGTTTTCTATTTGGTGGCCTAATTCATGTAGTATTAGATGGCGTTACATCTGAACCTCACTCTATAAATGCCGGTGTGTCCCCGGGTTCTGTAATCTCTCCGTTTCTCTTCCTAGTATATTCATTAATGATCTGCTCTCTTACTTTCAGTCCCATCCATTGCTTTGCCGATGACAGTACCCTTGATTTCGCTTACTCCTTTGATAATCTTGCGGAATCCAGAGGGAATGCCGCATGTGTCAAACGAGATTGTATGACTAGATCATTGAATAACGCTCTTGTCTTTATCCTCGCATGGGTTAAAGCGAATCCCGTCTAATTCAAAGCATTTAAGACCCAAAGCTGTTTCATCTCTTTAAAACAAGATCATAACTTAACCACTCCCATTTCATTTGATGGAGCTTTAATTCAGATTCACCGTCCCTGAGTGTGCGATCTGTGCTCAAGCTAAAGGGGGGTGCCGGTTGTAAAAGGATAACTCAGCTATGTTTAAATTCAAATATAAAATTTTAACTCAATATATCACTTAAAATTAATATCACAAATTCATTTTCAATAACCTACTTACTATTATATGTACTTCAAAAAAAATTCAATACTTATACTATCCTAAGCTAAATTAATTTCAATAATAAATTCAATAAAAATTCATAAAGAAAACAAAATGCTGCCACAGAGGTTGGCTCCCTTTACTTCTGAAAAAAGAGAAGAAAATCCACTGTTAATTTAATGAAGTAACTCGACAATAAAAATAGAAGTTTTTTGCTGCACGTCTAAGCACGGAAGCAATGCTAAAATAATTATAATTTGGCAGAAGTAAATTTCTGCAGCAAGAGTAGCTTCCTGCTTGGATAGGAATAAGGCAGAAGTAGATTTCTGCAACAGGAGTAGATTCTTGCTTAGACGTGGGATAAATTAAAGAAGTAGATTTCTGCAGTAGGAGTAGATTCCTACACAGGTGGGAGACGCAAAAATAAGCAGAATTAGATTTCTGCAGTAGGAGTAAATTCTTACTCAGGTGGGAGATGAAAAATAAGCAGAATTAAATTTCTGCAGTAGGAGTAAATTCCTACTTAGGTATGGGATGGAATTAGCAGAATTAAATTTCTGCAGTAGGAGTAAGTTCCTACTTAGGTGTGGGATGGAATTAACAGAATTAAATTTCTGAAGTACGAGTAAATTCCTACTTAGGTGTGGGATGGATTTAGCAGAATTAAATTTCTGCAGTAGGAGTAAATTCCTACTTAGAAGGAAACAAAATTTGGTTTGGATAATTAGGAAAATCAGAGTAAATTCTGATATTTTCAGATCAAATTCTGAATTGGGAATGGGTGATTCTGCTGCAGCCCTTTTTATAGCCGCCGCGAACCACTACGTTTCGGCTTCATGATAGGTTGCCTTGGCAACGCTCGTTCTCAAAGTTGTTAAACCTTGTTGGCGGCGTCCCGCAGTGACGTCATATGAGACCATTAAAGTTGCACTGAACTCTGTCTGCGGCGAAGGCGAGAACATCTAGTGTGATGAGTTGACAATTTGACATGTCATTTTGTGATCATCCAGCAGTAGGTAGAAAGAATGGTAAGTTTACAATATTTATTGATTTTATTAGTTATTTATGAGAGTTTTTTTTGTTTACTTTCAGGTGAAATATAATGGAGGAAGTTTTAGGACGGCGTTGGACCAAAGGGAGGAAGTTCCCTTATATTAGATAAGTGCCTTTTTTAATTATTTTAAGATAAGATTCTTTGTGTTCCTTTTTTTGTATCTTTTTAGGAACATTATCTGGGGAGGACACAGGGAATCATCGTGGGATATTGGTGTGGCCTGAACACTGAGCATTCTTGGCATTAATAATTCCAGTAAATTAAACTGGACAGATCACATCTTCTCTATTGCCAAAGAAGCATCGAAATGTCTTGGATTTCTAAAAGGTGTAACAAATATTTCAGCCCATCAAATGTAGCGCCTCTCTACAAGTCCTCTATCAGACCTAGAATGGAGTACAATTCTCACATCTGGGCTGGGGATGGCCGTATAATCTTAGGTTCATTGGATACTCGCGCTGACAGCGGCGCACATTCGCTCACCCTTCAAAATACTTTCGGCCGTACAGTAAAATTCCGTGATGCTTTCTTATCTAGTACTGTACAAATGTGGAGCAGTCTAACATTTTCTGTTTTTCCTCAGTCTTACAATCTGCGAAGGTTCAAGGGTGACATATATCGGCACCTCGGTCACTTTCCTCATGTTCCCTAATCCTTTCCCTATTTCCTTCCTGCCATTCTGTGCTTTGCATCATAGGGTGCCTCCTAAGCTTGGCTTAATAATATATAAAAAAGAAAAAAAAAAATTCTCAACAAAATGTTTTAATAATTTAATTTATGCCGGATATATTTAATTACCATTGGGCACGCGTGAGGAAATTTGCGCAACGGTTTTTACACTGTATATTATTTTTCAAAAAGTAAAGCCCGCAAACAATAAAAGATCAATATCAATACAAGTTCATCAATTACATTCGTATTGATAAGTATATCTTGAGAAAATGAGAAGAGAGCATAGCAAAGAAAATCGATTGCCCTCCTCATAATCTTTTTTACTTAGATGGTATTTATTCCTGTATTTATACCTGAATGCAAATGTGCATCGAACACTTAATGAATGAACAGTAGGTACAGTATTTTAAATATGAACAATTATTCATTCTTTTATGTAAAATGTGTTCGTTTGAATATTGGATATTCGTTTTCTTACACAGCGTCCAATCCCAATCCCGGTACCAATCCCGGGATCCCGGGATTTGGATAGTCTAATCCCGAAATCCCGGGATTGAAAATATAACACGGGATTGCAAACCCTATGTCAAATGTTAACTTGAAGAAAGATTATAACGTAATAAAGTTCTACAGTTTATTCTTTCTCCTTCGCTCTCCCTCATTGAGGTGATGGTTAGAGAGATACGCTTTTTCTCTCTTTCAGATCATCATAGGAACACTGAAAAATACTCTGACCTCAGTGTCGTTGGGTGGGTGGGGCAAGCAGAAAGAAGGCAGAACATCTGCGCCTTCACAGGAGGTGATGGTAAGTCATGTAAAGGCCCCTTCTGGATCGGGTGTGTTGTGGCTTTTTGTTTTGGCACGAAAATCTTTTGTATATGGCAGGTGACAGCGGCAGATCTTCGTTCTCCAACAATATCCGAGGCAAGTTAGGGTGCCGCCCTGCACTTCAACGCTGTCTACAGTCTATCAGCTTATGCTGGCAGTCAGAAGTTTACCTCCAAGCCAATCACTCAACATAGTTTCATAACACTTCACTAATTTCACTTGACTCCTACCTTGAGAACAATTTGGCTCCTTTCACATTCACGAAGATCTCGAAATGTTAGCATATTACGTTTTCAACATTATTCTTAATAAAAGCTATGAACCGCTATGAAATACCTATTTCTCAGCCTTTAAGAACTCCTCTTAAAATAACAAATCACAACAAATCTCACAAATGTGGCTGCAAATGAACTTCAGAAAACAAGAAAGTGAGATTCTGCGAATTGCTAGTCCCCAAATATTCTCAGAAAAATAATCAGGCAAAGGAAATTGTTGTGCACATGTGTTTTCTTACATTTTGAGACAAGCTAAATAATTAGGGTGCTTTATACTTTTGGTAAAGACTGTTCACCCATTTTGCTGAGCTTAAGGTTATTAATTATATGGAGCTTTCGGCAAGCACTGTCTCAGTGAGACAACTGAGACAATACTTTGAGCAACCGTCTCAGTTGTCTCAGTTCAAACCAATCAGCTGATTTGCTAATTTTGGCATTTAAATACTTTTGACCACATAAAATGGATAGTAATAAATTGAGGAACGTGTTGTTGGTTAATTCAAATAGCTCACTAAACTATAATTAGTAATTAAAATAACAAAATAACGAAACTGAGTCAACTGAGACAAGAAAATTCAGTTTCACCTGTCTCAGTTGCTCAGTGGTTGCGTTCGAGTTTTGTAGCTCAATATGGAACTGAGACAGGTCACAGAAAGTGCAGTCTAAGTGAGCCAATTGGGAGTATCTCACTTGTCTCACTGAAAATGTGCTTGCTGAAAGCGCCTATAGGCTACCGATTAAGGGCAACCAACTTGTGTATAATTACCATTGAATTGCATCATACAAGGAACTTCAGTAAGACCGTAACAAAACAAAATGATGCTCTTCAACTATTAATGGAAAGATTGATAACAGGTTGAGTATAACGTGGTATTGAACCAGTAGTAAGCCCATGTTTAAGAGTATCAATAGAAGGCCTGATTGACCTACCCAATTTTTGTTCAGCTAAGTTGTCACCTAGCAGCTACTGTCCAGATTTCAATAGTGTTTCTTTTTATACCCTAGCTGATAAGTTTTTCATTCCGTTTGTAACGCAGAGAAATGATGCTAGTAGAGCTAAATGAGGTGAACACCCATGCATTTTATTTTTGTACAAAAAAAGTAAGTTTTAGTTCAAAAATGGGACAAATCGGGTAACTCGTTCATTTTTCACGATATATTTGGGCACTGCCTGAGAACGTGTTATCGTAGAGAGGTGAAAAGTACACGGTGTTTTCATAAAAGTAGTAAATATATTTTCACAAATGGACTAAATCGGGTAACCGCTTCTTGGTATTGCCATATAAAAATGTAGGTTTTTACATATACTGTGAAAACGATCAGTCCAAGACATTTTTATTGTACTAAACACTTCTTCAGAATACGAAATCCTATGAAATTATTTATAATCATTTTTACTGTCCGACGAACTGTTCTAGAAATATATGCGAAAAACCACTTCAAAAATTAAACTTGCACAGATGAGTGACCATACGAAATTACATATGGACATTCATCTAGGATATCATAAGAATTGGTCTTAAACCAATTCTAGCTTTTTTAATTATTTAATTCCAATAATTCTTATTCTTGTGTAAACAAATTTGTAGTAAATGTAGTCTAAAAATTACGACCCCTCGGCCCTCAGAGAGATATTGTTGATTTGCACCAGATTTGAGTTCTTACTAGTTGACGCTCTCTTTTTTATACATCTCTAGAAATTGAATACATAAAAATTTAGCATTCAATTAGGGCTCATTTAATGCCAACTACCACGAATTAAATCAGCAAAAATAATTTTTACAAATAATTTGTGGATTATTCGGATTAATAAATCAAAAAATCAGGAGTTATTATTCTAGCCACCGTTCTTCAGAAAAAGTGTGGAGCTATTTTTGTGTGGACTTATTTTGTAGCCCTCGATCAGGATCGGTATCGGAAGCTATTTTTATTGCGGTCAATCAGAAGGATCGAAAGTTACCTTTTCTAGCCGTCAATCAAGACGGATTGGGAGTCATTTTTCTAGCTGCGGCGATCAATAGGTACGGATCAGGAAGTGTACTTTTTCAATCATCGATCAGGACTGATTAGAAGTTAGTTTCTAACCATATTTCAGTTTCGATCATGACTATAAAACGTTGATCAGAACGGAACAGAAGTTATTTTTCTGCACATATGTCACAGGGAATTGGGATTTCTTATACCCTAGATGGAATATGCGGGGTATACATACTAAGTTTGTCATTCCGTTTGTAACGCGCAGAAATAGATTGGACACCCACGCATAATATTTAAAGTTATTTGATTTTGCATGTCCGTCCGTCCGTCCATCCGTCCATCTGTGCGCACGATAACTCGAGAATGCGTGTATTTAGATAGCTGAAATTTTGTACGCGGACTTTAAAAAAAAAGTAAAATTAAGTTCGAAAATGAGACAAATCGTGCAACTCTTTCGTGGGGTTGCCATATAAAAATTTCGTTTTCTGCTATATATTTGGATACTGCCTGAGAACGCGTTGACGTTGAGAGCTGAAATTTGGTACATTGGTGTTTTCATAGTAATTGCAAATAAAATTTCAAAAATGGAATAAATTGGCCAACTCCTTCTTGGCGTTGCCATATAAAACTATAGGTTTTTTACAGATACTGTGAAAACGATCGGTCATAGAAATTTTTATTGTACTATACACTTCTTCTGAATATGAAATCCTATAAAATTGGTTATAATCATTTTTTCTATCCGACGAAGCATTCTAGAAATATATGCGAAAAACCACTGCAAAAATCAAAATTACTCAAATGGCTGACCATACCCATACGGGCATTCATCTAAGGTATCATAAGAATTGGTCTTATACCAATTTTAGCTTTTTTACTTTTTTTTAGCAACGTTGATCAGAACAGATCATGAGGTATTTTTATACCCGTCGATCAAAGCAGATTAGGAATTATTTTTCTAACTACATCGATCAAGACAGATGGGGTTGTAGTTTTCTAGCCGTCCTAGATCAGGACGAATGCTTTGTATTATTTGGTGTGAATACATGTGTATTGTATTGTTAGTCATCTCTTCCAATTTACGTTGTGGTTATAGCAATCGTAACAGGATCTTTCTAAGGAGCAAGGCTTGAATTAAAATCTGCCTAGACTACTCCGAAATTATGAATTTAATCACGATATTATAAGCTTACATATAAAATATAATGGAAAATATTTAATAGTTAAAATAACTAACATGAAAGTGGAGAGTACAATTATATAATACAGCAATGTAATCCAATTGTTGTTATCCGTATGGGGCTACCTTATCCTAAATACTGCTATCTTACAAATTCCTTGTGACTTCAGCTTAATCACTCATAATTCGACGCAGGAGCTTACCAGGCTGGAGGTCCGTCTTTCCCACAAACTCCAAAGACCTACCAAGCAATTTTTTTTCTTCCTTTACTGGTTCTTATCACCTTATCTAATTTTCCACTTTAATAACTTCTTCTGCGACTGACTGTCTTCTATATTTTTGAATTCACCACTTTCACTTTACCATTTTCACACTTCTCAAACCAATCAATCTTCCACCTCTGCTACTTGATATAAAAAAGAAATCACCCGGAAATCTTGTTATCTGACTCTTGATTTTTTCGAACTTCAAGTCGAACTCGACCACGCGGTTTTACTCAACTGCACTCCGCCTAAAGCTGCGCACACACTGGCCATTTTCTGCCTACCTAATAGCGGAGCCTCTCTACTTATTTCTTATTGCTACTTCTTCACTTAATACATCAACTGCGGATCTGCTACGTTTTACACTGATAAAAGAACTAACTTTACATAACAATTGTGAGAGTTCTTTATTTTATAGATGCATAAGTTTCTTACAAGCAAAGCGCTTTTCGGTCTGCTTACCTTACCTACTTAACTGTTCTTCAACTACGTCGATGTTCACACATTAATATTTCAATAAACTGCTATGAAATTTCTTAAATCCATTACATAATCATCTCTGGCATTTAGTTGAAATTTTTCCAATAATTGTATTTTGACAGTTCACAATCTATATATGTATGTATACCTTAGAATATAGAGAATATAGGAAGTGTGATAAGCCAATTTTAGCATAGTCGAATTCTGGTTGCGGTAGTATCTGTTGCCAATATAGAGAGCGGGGCAACAAAATATATGGTTGAAAATACTCTTAGTCGTGCTCTTAGTCGCTGCCACTACGCCAAGATACCCAGGAAATTTCTCAGCTGTCACAAACGTAAACAAATTTTCGATATTTCATTGTTTTTGTTATTAATTTTCATTTAATATAAAAATGTGTGTTAAGTACACAAAATAATATTTTATAACTATACTTCCCTAAAAAATGATTTCCCACCTATATTTTCAAATTAGAAAATTTCGTCTGACAGCTGAAAATATATTTGTCTATTTCTTCAAAATAATTCTGACCTACTTCGTGATACCCTGAAAATGGTCTCGCTGATGCACACGAATTTTACAGGTATCAGGAAATGTTGTCTCTATATTCTAAGATAATTCTAATTCGGAAAATTGCTCAAATATATCATTTCTTTTTAGTTGAAAGTTAGTCTCTGCTCACAATAGATCATCTTATGTAAACGTAACCTTTCCTCTTACTTAGACTATCGCTCATTGATAACGTTGATAAAAATCATGAAATTTTGTTGCCCGGGTTACCTTTTTGATGATTTCCAGTTCTCTTCGTCTAGAAGAGCTCTTAACTTAATTTTACCACGATGTCATGGATTAATAACCAAACGCCTGTTCTTCAATCACACCTTTAAGCTTTATAATGCCTTGCCGCATGATATTAAACAGTCAATAATGTCGGGCTCTTTCGGTGTCATTAAAAGGAATGTATTTACCTTCATTATCTCACGTAATATTGAATAGAGACTTTCATAAATAGTTTATTACTCTTCTTGCGCGCCACTACATCCTAGGTTTGTTCATATACTTGTTTTTCACCTTTTTTTTTGTTCTTTTCTTTTTTCACTTAACCTCTCACTCTTTGTAATTATTTGAAATTATTTAAACTTATACATAATTTAAAAGATGTGAATCTTAAATGTATAATTGAATTGATGACAATAATAAATAATAAATAAATAAATAATAATCTTTCAGGTCGCAGTGATAGCAAAGCTAACGCCTACACAAATCTAATCTAGTTTAAGTCTGTGTTTATTCGATACGACTTGAGTGAACCAAGCCACGGACGAGGTTTTTTATATTTTATTTGTACTCATAATTATATGTGGATTATTCTATTTACGTTGGGGATATATTGTGTGCCTTACATTTCCACGCGAAGAGGTTACTTGACGTAGCAAAATTCGTGTTTATTTCCCTTTCTCTTTATCCAATATTTAAAGATCTTTCTATGATGCATTAATTCATTATGTAACTAAATTAATCTCTGTACATTATTTGACTGACTGATATTCATTGATAATTACATATTGATAGCATGCGCCTATGTGAGCATGGGGATCCTCGGGAGTGTTAAAAAAAAACACTTGCTTTCTAGATCTCCCTGCGTATGTGGACCGTGTCTGGCAACTATTTATTACTACTATTTTCTAATGGTTTCCTAAATTCAATTTATAAAGTCCGCTAAGAAAATATTAATTACATGGAAACATGGAACGACAACGTCCGTTACATGATGACTAGGTTGGAATTATGTTTTCGTTTTGTGTTGATCATGACATGACTATTAGAATTTAAAGTTTCGAATAACACTACAAAATGGGGCTCTTACGTAGAATTTAAACTCGGGTGTCTATTGGAATCTCTAATTTGAACGCTATTGCTCTGAGGCTATATATACAGGGTGATTCAGATCAAGATACCTTCTGGTATACCAAGCGATTCCTTGAGGTCTGATCAAAACATTGTTCCACATATCCCCCCCCCCCCCCCTAGAAACCTTCCTTTAGGAGCTGTGGCCAGTTGAAGATTTCGCCAATATTCGTGAGAATAAATGAGTATAACTTTTGAACCACCCTATAGATTTTGGTTATTGTTAGCTTATTAAATAGCCAAGAATAGTATTGTATTGCTCTGTATATTTTAATTAAGCACAAATCATTGATTTTTTTTACACACAAATTTCAAAAATACCGTTATTTATTTCAAAAATTTTTGTGTGTAAAAAAATCAAAATTTTGGAAATATTTGAGAATAATTTAAAGATGGTAAATTACAAAATACAGAGTAATACACTTTTCGACATTTACTATTCTTGGCTATTTAATAAGCTAACAATAACCAAAATCTATAGGGTGGTTCAAAAGTTATACTCATTTAGTTCCATCAGGGTTCACGAATATTGGCGAAATCTTTAACTGGCCACATCTCCTAAAGGAAGGTTTCTGGGGGGAAGGGGGGGGGGGGTCGCGTGGTCTACCGCAAGGTATTCACCATGTGTATGGGGCTCGAGTTGAGAAAAATATATATGTAAAATATCTATAAGTATTTTCGAGAAAAATGTTGCACCTTTAATTATTTTTGTAGATTTCTAAAATTTGAAAATTGCAGCTGCGATCTAAAATTTACAGAATCGGTCTGTGAATATTACAATTAAATATTTTTTTTTTTGTTATAAAAACTTATCTAAAAAAACTCATTGTAAAATTAATTTTAGATTTTTTGTACAATTTGATTTGCATACATAATTTAAAAGTTCAATTTTTTAAATTTATGAGGTTATGTGAGAGTTCTTTTTTTATTTTGGATATTTGGTGCTTGTGGAAGAGTACAGTGTATTTGATTATTGTCGTAATTTTATTATGCTTATATAAAAAAAGCGTTAGCAGCTTGTGTTCCTTTTTTACGGGCCAGAACTTTACTGGATGCCCTAACCAAAGATAGTATTCGATGGTGGAAAACAGCTAAGGCTGGAAGAGCTTATGAGTTTTTAGTAGTGGAAAGTTTCTGTTTATTGTCGTACTTTGTGGAATCTTCCAATGTTCTTATTAAGATTTTTTTTAAATTCTTTCTATCATGTGGATGCTATTTAAAAAGTCTCCCATATACCATACTCAATATGGTTATTATCTGGCTTGATATTGAAAGGTCGTGATTGTGATGTAGAAATGAGTAAAATAAATTCACAGTAGAATTCTGACTAATGGTTATCGTAAGCCTATGTCGGTTTTTTTTTTATTCTTTGTTATTGTATACCTGTTGCTGGGTGACTTGGTAGAATTTTTAATTCCTGATTTTAATACTTTTTTTTTTCAATTTTTCTGGTGAAAATATAGGAAAGCCTCCCTCTCATCTAGCTTAATTTTAACGATATAGCCGACACCGTGGGATGATCGAAGACCATGTCAATGTCATGTTATAGCCGAAGGATTTTTTTTAAGTATGTATTGTGGGATTCATCGAATTTAACGCAACACTACTTCTTGTTGCTTTATAATACAAGAAAAATGTACCCTTACCTCACAGATAATCAGAATTTTCTATGCATTTTTAATTCCTATAGTCAAAAATATTTAACTACTCAGATCCCAGAACATAATCGTCTCCCTCTATGAAACCATATCCTTTCCAGTCTATACATAAAATTATATCTTAAATTCAATTCATCCACAAATCTTTTAAGGGCTCTTTTAAGCAAATTTTTCCCATTACGAAGATATTTTCCTCGAATTTACACTACCAATCCAAATGAATGATATGAATGAGATCGCCATATACACACCATACCATCTCAAATTTGATTTTATACACCCTCATCTAGTGAATAAGATGTGAAGGTTGTTTTTTCTGTATGTTTCCCTCTGCTTGATTTTCGAATCAAATACGTGCTTCAACCAAACAAGATAAAAAAAAACAACAAAAAATAAATAAAAGAAACAGAAAAATTCAAACAGAATATGTAAAGTACAAAAAAGAACTAGGAAATCAGAGGGTGGTCGGGTCGAAGGATAAAAATCCAGGAAATAGCTCAGCATGTAACCGAATAGACTTGGAATTTTTGGCAAGGAAAAATCGTGTACTATCTGAAAATTTGCAAAAATTATAAACTTCCTTCTCCTTCGTTTATACTCTTTTATCCATATGCATGGACTGATGAGAGATAAAAATTTGAGGTTTCACCAAGATAAAAGTGGATTTCAGGAAGTTGGAGATAGATATGTATGTATGGTGAGGCTCCGTTAGGAAAGCATTCGATTCCGTTTGGCCTTGTGGAATTTAAGCCAATAATATGAGGGACTTTTTTCCTTTTTATTTAGGTACATTTTTTTTTCAATGCCGTTATTTTCCTTAATTAATTAATCCTGGCCATAAAAGACTCCATGAAATTTTTTGTTTTTTTTTTTTTTTATAAGGCGGTCTTACATTCTACATAGAAATTTTGTAACTAAATAAATTATTATCATTTTTTCAATATTTTGTACAATTTTTTTGAGTGTTTAAAACGAGATGAAACCAGAAAGGTTTTAATGCAAACATTTTATTTTATCGCTCTATTAAACATGGATATCAGCTCATTCTGAAACATGGCTCCGTATATGCAAAGGAGCAGAATACTCTAGAGTAATTATACCACGGATTATCATAAGAAAAAACTAAATGGAACATTTTACTTAAGAAATATCGATATACATATAAGTACGAGGAGAGGCGCAGTAAGGACTTGTTATGCTTATGCGGAATAAAATTATCGATGAAGACAAGTGCAACATTTATACCAACGGCTCAGCAGAGAGGATTTTGTTATGGGAAGGAGAAATCCGAAAAAACTCGTTATTAGAATTAAGTGAAAGTTAGGCACACTTCACACACTGTAAAAAGTATAAATTCTGATAATTGTTGTTCGTGTTGTAGCAGCTGAATTTGTTTTGGCTTGAATCTAAGCTGCAAAGAAGATAGAAATTTTTAGAGTTGCATACTTGTCAGTTATTTACTTTGATATGCCTGTAAATTTTTTATTCTTTGGGTAACGGAGCCCATCTGTTGAATTTCGCTGATCATATAAATAGCATTGTTGTCTGATCCTTTATACCTTCTCTTAATACATGGTTTTGAGTTGTAATGAAGCTGTATATAGAGAGACGTTTGTAAAACTAGTTGTGAACTATAGTTGTGAATATTCCTTCGGTTATAATTCATAACTATGAAATTTTTTGAATTAATATTATAAGTAGGGCAATAGAGATATGCTAAGCACATTCAACCTCTTAGGTGAGTATCTTATACAAGATTCTAGAATTTAAACTGGCTTGTCCTAGAAACCTGGACTATTCGTCTCTGCCTACAAATCCGGGAAGACGTGAATAATGGAAGACTATTGGTTGTACGTGTATCAAACGGAAGCCTTTAATTGGTACATGTACAACGGAAAGTACGGTAGTACGTGAACTACAGAATCCACTATTCAGTACGTGGGCAATAGATAATCCTCCCGTCATACCGCTCAACTAGATTTAAGAAGTCTAAACATTCAAACACTAACATATACCCATTTTAGATTTATAATACGGACGCAGGCAGTAGCAAATTAAATTAAAGTCAGCTATTATCATTTGGTCCCCTTATTTCACTGAAGCTACCCAGAGTCAAATTTTGCTACGGACCCAACAATTGGCGCCCGAGCAAACCCACTAACCGGCCAAACGACGTATGTTAAGTAAAACCCCTACTGTACGACTAATAAGCAACATTCTGTGTAATGTTAAAAAGGTATTTAAACTTAAAAGCCAATCCTTTTCATAGAATGTGAAATTTTTGAATATAATAACAGTAAGGAAATGAAAGGCTCAAAAATCAAGAAAAAGCGACTCCATAATATATAAACAATAGTCTTCAGTGCCACCTCACTAGGAATATAGAACCCTCCGTTCGTATCTGCCAACTAAATATTGACGAAATTAGCAGAGTCAAATACGACAGTTTTCCAGGATTGATATTATGTAAAAGTCGTTTTCGATGTAGTTCTTCCACAGAAAATTAATTCTACGAATGAACGCAATCTCCTCGCTCGGAAGATAATCAGTTGCTGCACCGGTGTCTAGTGTCTGTTGTTGAGAGATCAATGAAATATAACGAGTACACTCTGGGTACATTCCTGGATATCGAAGGAACTTTCAATAACGTTATTAAGACTAAGGAAGTGCTCCTTGGGGCTGAAACTAATTTCACGGTTGCATGAGATTTTCGCTTTCCAGTTGTGCGTCTCCACATGAAATATACTGATATGATGAGGATGAAGCCCAAACATATGTACAACGTTATTGCATATTGATGTACACATGTCGTGTACATTTGGCTTGGCTGGGAAGTGTTCGGCCCCCTTCAGCTGATTAATTCTTTCTTGAATTTTATTTTGTGTGGTGCTAGTGTTGATCATTTTATAGGATATAGACCAACAAGTGGTGTGGCTTTCACGAATTTAGTGAGATTTTTCCACGACACTTGAAGCTGGTGCTTGAGTATACATTGTGTCATTATATTGTCATCAGTTCATCCTTTATAGAATAATTCACAGTAAGTTCTAATAATCGAGAGCCTTGAAGGACTTAATGGAATAAGTACTATAATTCCGCAAACAATGTTGATTTTGTCTTCTGAGGAATGAGAAAAATCAGTTGATTTGAGTTGAGGAGTTGGATCCATTGTGGTAGCACCCAAATTGATAGGGCTTAACAGACTTCTTCAATGAACCACTCTGTATGAAGACGCTGATATCATATATATTGCTACGAGCGTGGCGTTTATTCGTTATTTAAAACACAATGTTTCAGATATTATTAACAAGTTCTTCTTTTATTTAACTTCACTGCTTACTTTTATAACATTTACAAACAATTATCAAACCAACTCTTTATAGTTATCGCTAGTACTGTACTTCTAATTATCGCAATCCAAATAGTTTACTTCCTTCACTTCACTGTCTAAGATCAGACTCGCCCCTGGCGGTGATAAGTGCCGTATTTATAGTCTACAAATGATCCTAGAACCTTCCCGTAAATTCTATTCTCCGAACCCCAAGTTTATTAAGATATCACTAACCTAAAGTTGTTTCCATTTCCAACAGATGTCGCTTATGTCACTTTTTGGTGCATAATAATATGTATATGTAGACATTTGACGTAACTCAGCATTTCACAAAAAGTCTAGACACTTCATGGAAAGTAAGCAAATAATGTAGCGGTTTTGACTTAGCCCCTTTTTACATTATGTGTCTGAAATTTTTAGCCATTTCATCAAATGCTAAAAGCGTTTACGCCGATACTGTAATACCACCCTATATAACAAAATACTAGGAGTGGGAGATGGGTGGTGGAGGGGGAGGTCGCACCCAGCCCTGCGACACACACACCCACACACCACACATATACACACATACACGCCCGGCTAAGTCAAAACAGTTACATTATTTGCCTACTTTCCATGAAGTGTCTAGACTTTTCGTGAAATGCTGAGTTCCGTCAAATGTCTACGACATATACATACATATTTGAGAAATGTCAGCCGTATTCGCTATGAAATTCTTGTGAGTTCTCATTAGAGAAATTATTTGGAAGTCAAAATCCTGTGTAACTACAATGACTTTTAATATTAAATGTCTTTCTGAGATGGAATATAAATCCACCCAGCAGATCTTCAGTAACGTAAATTTCAAAGAACGTGTACGTTTATTAATTACGTTTGAAACAAAACGACTATCCAATTTGTAATTAATACAAAAACACGTCTCTTGACTCAGACAATTGTATTAAGACTTCTACAAAAAATATTTTGTTTATTTTTTCATCTCTGCACCTGTTCATAACGCTTAATTGCTTAATTAAAACGTGCGTGCCTTTTCAACAAATGCAATGCCAATCCTCACCGCCCCCCCCCCCCCTCTAGGAGATCTATCCCTTTTGGAGACTGTTTAAAATTCTATCAATGTAAATCATTCACATATATTCAACAAGATTTTCGCACCACAGCTCTCTCTCTCTCTCTCTCTCTCCCTCTTTCCCTCTCTATCCCCCTCTCTCATATATAGCGTATAACACCAAATCCGGTCAAATTCGTCAATTCAAAATTCTAAACTTATACCATCCAAATATAAATTATAATTTTATTATTATTAATTATTTCCATAGAAAATTTCTCATTCATTCAGTTACGTTACCAAAATTGTCAGCTGTTACAAAAGCCAAAATTTCCATGAAATCTAATCATCAAAGCCCCATAAAGACAGCAGCAGCACCTCGATCGGGTTCCATATATGTATAGTATACACGTACTACATTGGCCCAGACCGCCGAGCCGCCCCATAAAGCTAACCATAAATTTCTAATTACTATGAATAAATACCCATTCAAAAGTGAATGAACATAAATTTTTAAAGCCTCTAAAAAGCAGTGAATTTCCAACGAAAAATATCTAGTTATTCACGGGCGCGTTGATAATTTCACGCCTAAACTTCAAAATTTTACTACCTAATCAGCATAATCCAGCACCACAGTTAGGTATAGTGTGACTATTTATAATGGATTTCGATCGATTTTTCAATTAATAAGCAAATTGCTCAGAAATTTAAATGGCTTCCCTGCCTGATTACGGACAAAAGTTTGACACATGGCCCAGAGAAGAGCCCTCTGGAATATCATCCGCATCCGAACTCTACGAGTACCTCTACCTATTTACGTACCTAAATATCCACAATAATTCTATAAATGGTGGTTGGATTTTAAAGCATATATAATACAAAACCCGACTTCCCTTGCTCTACCCTGCCCTGGTCGGCCCATTAGTCAGTCAGTCAGTCAGTTCATGGCTATGTTTTTACACGAGTGCCAGCTTTTGCAAGTTTACGTGCTCATATATGTAGCTATGTATGTACGTGGCTCAAGTGTCATTTGTATAAGTGAGGGTGCATTTGTAAAGCTCGTTAAGCAATGTTAATCCCTCTCAATGGCAGCCCTTATTGACTAAAATTAACACAATTATGGCACTGACATCCAGCAAGAGAGCTCTTGCTGTATACATAATAAAAAGAGTGTAAAGTTGTTATGTGATGGGTTTAAAGTCGCTACCATTTTCTGGATGATTGACAGGAAACCGAAAGGACGAGGTTTATGTGGGTGGGGGAATATTCTTATGGCAGCAGGCGTTCCATATTATTTCAGAGGATTTTCCAAAGTATATTATGACTTACAAGTTTCAAGGAATGTTCGTGCGTTTTCCATTGAGATTGAATGACATGGAGTTTTGGTTTCCGTGTAAATTATCTTATTTAAAAGAGATGTCGCATGCTTGCACTGATTAATAATGTGCATAGAGATAGGTGTGAGGTTTTGTGTCGGTGTGTGTGTGTGTGTATACCTATTACAAGGTATTTTAAAACATGCGCTTCACCTGTATACATTTTTAATAATATTCAAAACTGACTGCTTCTTTTATACAGCGCGAAAATTAATCAAGTTCATCACAAAGGTTATGTGGCAGAAAGGACCTTGCTTTCAATCATTCTAAGCAGACCTTTTGCCTTTTCTTCACTATATACGAGCTCTTAACCTCCAACTCTTAATCGCGTCAAGTTGGTAAAGTGATAATGAATGTCCTTAGCTTGAATATTTTTTTTCTCTACGGGAGGAACTCATAATTTCATAACCTGACTCCAGTCCAAACGAAGGAAGGAAATGGGGAGAGAGAAAATGCTTTACTTTTAAACGATTATATTCTTATCCTGTCTATCCTTCTGGTCTTCCTCCTGCTCATCGTCGTACTTAAAATGTCCTCGATTCAGGGCCACTTACAACTTGAATATCACACATATAATCATATCTAAGAGAAAATCGTCCTGGAAGAAGAGAAAAATAATTCAACCGGGTACCGACCGGGTAGAAGCAGGATAGGAAACATGAACAGAAAAAACGGGAAGGAAAGGAAAGAAAATTGCCATCACCGAAAAGGAAGAGACTTTTTAAAGTCGACGAAAAAATTTACTAAGCGTCGACTAACTGTTTGTATTCCAAACAGCACCAAGTTGAGCGGTGGCAATTTGTTTGCGGAGGCGCCACAACATTAACAAATAAATAATTCTCATGTGCTTTGGACAAAAATTTTTGTTTCCATTTCTTTGGGGTTGTTTTTTTTTTTTTATTTCATTTGCACACAAAAGTATCGGAGTTCCCTGTTTTGTTTTTGGTTTTTTTATTCTTTTCCTGGAAGTTCTTCATTTCCTTCCAGCCACTTGAGTTTTCCATGCAATTCAAGAAATTCTCTTATTGCCTATGGTTTGGTTGTTAGTAGAACATATGTGGGCACCCCTCAATAGTTTTCCTTTTCTTGTTTTCATATATAGAAAACTAACTAACTGCTTATATGTAGCTGGTAGTACTAGTTATAAGAAGAGAATAGTCTTTCCTCCTCCCGTAAGGTGAGGAGTAAATTCCTAGTTGAAGCGAAAAATTTTCCGGAAAATGGAAGAAAAACTCATAGGCTCAAGTAAGTTGACTGTGAAGTTGAACAACACAGGAAATCAAAAAAACATGAGAGTTCCTTCTCGTTTTCTAGGGTAATTTATAGCTGGGAGTGTTTTTCGATTTTTTGTTTGGTATTCTTAAGTATTTTTTGTTTTTGCTTTTGTAATAGGTATATGTTCTACTATAGCTTCACAACTTTCAAGTTTCTCTCTCTCATTTTTAATGAGGTTAAATTGAAGAAAATTTCAGAACATTTTCTATAATTATACTTTTAATTTCTTCTTAGAAAGTGAATATAGCCGATAGTTAGGTCGGAGTTCATATTTCAATTAGTTACAAAATTTTCTGTTTTCAGTTATTGGTACCATTGTATAGTTAAGCTGCCAGAACATGCACACATCATCATATTTTGACGGAATATACATATGTAGACCTTATGATGATCGTTCTCTATAGTAAATGATGAGGCCCTTGAGTATAGCCCTATTTATTATAAATAGAGACCCCAAGGTACAATTTTAGCAGCTATACGAAAATTGGATCTGTGTTTTAAAAAAGCTTTTAATGGATTCACGTGGCTAAATTGTCTTGTAAAATTTACAAAATTTAATTTTTGACACTAAAATGTTTTATAATGCAGTGTTAGCAATGCTTTTCGAACTAGGTATAAAACTATTTAGCTTCGAGAGCTACTTGATTATATAACGGTCTTATAGTGGTCTGCAATGCCATTTATCTAAATCCTATAAAAACACTTTGGCTCTGGATGCTATTTAGTTGTATAAAGCATTCGTAAAGCCTCGGAAAACTGCGTTGAGAACCATTATAAAATAGTTTATTGTCAACAGCATATCAGTAGCAAGAGCAGCAGTTAGAAATCCTGAAGCACCATTGGAACCTTTTTAAAATTTGGTAACTATTTTGTTTTAAACAGTTTCTGAGAAGACTTTAATAAAACCATAGGAATATATATAAAATTATTTCGCGTCATGTCATATTTTAGTTTGCGAAATATTCAGAGATAGAGCCAATTACTTCGGATATCGCTACACAAATTTTTGCCTAATATCCCTTCTCTGTCAGAGTTTCACTACATCAAATAACTATCCCAATTATTCTGATTGCAATTCCAGAAGTGATCTTGACATTTTTGTTGATGATGAAGGTTTAGAAATAAGAAATAACTGGGCGGAAAAGTTGGATGACATTATAGACAGTATCTCCTACATTAACGAAAATAATTTAAGCGATGATTGTGGTATGATGATATAAAAACTGAAAACTTTCAACAAGAAATGAAGTTTCTTTCGGGAATGAATCAAAAATAATTTCTTTAAATATCAACATTGACGGATTGTCAGTATACAAGAAATCTAAAAAAGAATTTTAGCCTATTCTTTTTAATATCCATAGAGTAATTACTATTTACAGTAGAAAGGACAAACCTGGTGATTATGAATTCAAGGAAATTATGGAAAATGACATTGATATGAATGGAAAGTAAAATAAACGTTGTATTATTACAACTATTAGAACATATTAGAATATAAATTTAAATCAGTACATAAATCACACAGTCTTGAATGGTATGTACGATACAATTCTTGACGGAGACCTGTATTGACGGTATTGCCTGCGGCCTGCTGTTGATATTGTTGCTGTATGAGTAATTATTTAGTTATTTGTCCCATAATTATTGCAATAATACCTACCGCTTCTAAAACATCATTAAATTTATTCATTCATCCTATTTGTTGTCTTAAAAATGCACAAAGTTAAACGACATCTTTCTTCAATACGATCGTTGTATGTTATCTAAGACAAACGTCAAATTTGGATGGTCGCGATTAATATGTTTTTCAGGAGTTCTATAATAGTTCTGTAAGAAACAAAATAGCTGTATCGTTTTTATAGAAGTTATGAACTAAATATTTTTATAAAGTTCTCAAGGGCGAAAATCTGATTTAATGGTGTTATAGAAGTTTTAGAAAAACTATTTGGTTTTATTAGAGCTCTGGAAAGAGCTTAATTGTTGTTTTAACATCGCCCATTTGTTTTATAAATTATAGAGCTGCGAATGCTGTCATTTTGCGAAACCATAAATTTAATATTTTCTTAATCTATACATATATGACGCATATATGCATTCTATGTTAAAAGAAAAGAAATTAACGGTCTATTCTGACAATTTTAAAAATACTTTTAGAGTAAAATATCG
This sequence comes from Dioctria rufipes, assembly GCA_963924295.1. Taxonomy (NCBI): domain Eukaryota; kingdom Metazoa; phylum Arthropoda; class Insecta; order Diptera; family Asilidae; genus Dioctria; species Dioctria rufipes. The sequence goes on from OZ002740.1 coordinate 362,887,461, forward strand.
AATTATCTAAAAATACAAATTATACCGGACCTTAGAGCAATGTTATAAATTTTCACAAATTCAAAGGCGCGTTGTACTAAAGGGTTTTCCAATAAGAGGTGTTATTTTGATATTCAAAGGAAAATTCCATTTTTTGAGATAAATGATCGGATCTTTATTTCATTATAAAGAGGAAGGTATGCCGTTAATAATGGAAAATAACATCAGCCAAATGACCACCACGACCACGCCTGCAGAACCATATCCTCTTCATGAAATTTTCCATAACCAAAGCGCAAAGTGGCTACCCTATGTCCTCGATAGCCTCACGAATTCCATCTTTGAGGTCTTGAATCGACGCTGGGCTGTTGGCGTAGACCTTCTCTTTCACGTGGCCCCAAAGGAAGAAGCCGCAAGGTGTTAAGTCACAAGATCTCGGTGGCCAATTGTGATCACCTCTTCGAGAGATAACACGGTCCGGAAACTTTTCCCGTAAAAGATCAATGGTTTCGTTGCTTGTATGGCACGTAGCGTCGTCTTGTTGAAAGTAAACGTTGTCCAAATCAATACCATCCAATTCCGGCCATAAAAAATCATTAATCATCTGTCGATAGCACAATCCATTCACCGTAACTGTTGCTCCAGCCTCATTTTCGAAAAAGTAAGGTCCAATGACCCCACGGGACCATAAACCGCACCAAACAGTCACACGTTGAGGTTAGAGAGGCTTTTCGACAATAACTCTTGGGTCTTCCGAGCTCAAGATGCGACAATTTTGCTTGTTGACGAAGCCATCGAGGTGGAAATGGGCCTCATCACTCAAGATGAGTTTTCGATGGAATTCCGGATCATTTTCATGCATTTCAAGGACCCAATCAGCAAAGACTCGACGTTGTTGAGACCCAAATCTTCATGCAAAATACGGTGTAATGATGTTTGTGGAATGCCTAATTCCAAAGAACGACGAGGAATGGACAAACCTGGGTTTTCTTCAACACTTTCGGCTACAGCAGCAATATTCTCGGCTGTTCTTGAGCGACGTGCACGGGTTTTATGCTTCACATCACTAACTTGTCCCGACAGCTCGAATTTTTCTACCAATTTCTGTATTGCGGTCCGACAAGGTGCTTCACGACGACCCAAAAATGTTCGAGTTTTACGAACCGTCTCTGCCACATTTTCACCATTTTTATAGTGAATTTTAATAATTTCAATGCGTCGTTGAATCGTGTATCGTTCCATTTTTATTAATGGCGTAGTTTCTACTTGTCAAATGTCAAAAAATGACAGCTCCAAAGGTAACATCTACCGAAATAGCGGGCTAATTAAAATAACACCTCTTATTAGAAAACCCTTTATTTGAAGATATTGATATATTGATATCTAGTGCATATCCACTAGTTTTTCTGTGTATATTAGGAGTATTTGATGACACACATGGTGTATAAACAGGATATCCCGAATATCTAGATGTCGATACTCCATGTCTGTCATAAACATTAAAACCACGTGTATAGATTAATCTAGTGATTGCGAAAATGCTTCCTTTTTATAATGTCAGATGGCTCCACTTGTACCATTTTGAACAGTTTTGCTCACACTTAGTAGCTAAAAATTCTGCAACTGAAGTATTCACAAGAGGTTCAATGGATAAGCCGTAAGAGCATAGACTAACTAATAAGTTACAAAGGGAAGTAAAATAACGAGTAATGCCTTGCTTTAATATAAAATCAACGATCTCTTTGACCTTATCTAGGGAAAGCAGCAATTTTTTCTTAGAAATTTACTGGACATTTTTCCTTATAATTGTTATGCATTATTAGTGGCTGACAACGGGTGCTTGGCCAAAACCCTCGAGAATCCTACGACTCTTCAAACAAAAATTCTCAGCTGAGTAATCGTTGTAATATATGACGCTGTGGCGTCATGGCATTCCGAGGACCCTGATGATATCGATAATGTCTGCCTACACATTCGGGCTCAGCCTGTACATACACACATGCAATTATTACTCAGCTGAGAGTTAATGAACGCAAAATGGTAACGTTCCCACTAGGAAAAAGAGCGCTCTAAGAGCTTTTCTGAAGCCCTTTCCTGGAAGCTCGTAGCGGTTCTTTTCCTTATCCCAGTTCATCGCTTTTTAACATAGGCATGTCCGCAGAGGCAAGCGCTTCAATGCTGTTCTTAAGAAGCGCTCTGGAAGTGCCGTAAATGATAACCAAAGAAGTTTTTTTAAATGCATCTTTTCGAAAGCTTTAATGAGCTTTTTGAATACATTGCAGAGCTTTTTCCTTAATCTCATAAGAGGCTTTCAAGGGTGTTTCCTGAGAGCAGCATTGAAGCGTTTGCACTTGCTTGTGATTATTTGTGGTATTAAATTTTATGAAGTTGATTAAATATATTATAAGCCAATATTCTCCAGTACTGAAATTATTGTACATTTTGGCAACAGAAAGAGTAACAACTATTTGGAAAGCAACAGAAAGAGTAACAACTATTTGGAAAGCTACCACTTCACTGCACAATGAACTTTACTCAAAATAAGAAAAGTGTTTCTTTGCGCAGTAGTGGAAAAATCCACACATTAAATTCGTGGAAAATTAGATGAAATCATCAAATAATCTTCTATGGAGCTTCCAAGCGATGGCTCTAGAAGCACTTGAGTTATTTGCTTGTGCCCTTGCTTATTTTTCTATATAGATCAGTGAATCTGCTTCTACATAGCTGCCAAATGATGGCTAGAGAAGCGCTTAAATTGTGCTCCTTTCAGAAGCGCTGGTTTTTCGTTCAAATGGCTTACTTTTAAATCAAAACTATTTTATTATTTTGTTAAGTAAGATATATCGTAAGTATAGCTTTTGTGAAGGTAAGGAACTAAGCTGTAAATTACTAAAAGACCATTATTCTGTATAGATGGTAGTTTAGGCTCTATAGCCTATATAAAGTCAATGTTTGGTACATTTCCATAAGCATCAATATAGAACATATTTTAGAGAACGAATCCCAACGCACACATTTAGATTTCTGTTTCATGCCTTGGAAGTATTCTCGAGAGTTTTGGCTTGGCCCGCCCGCTAACAATTTTTATGAGCGTAAACGCGTAAATGAGCAATAAGAATTTATTTTTTCTTAGAAATTTACAGAAAATGTTTTGGCAGAATTTTTATTCAGTCTGGTCTGGAGTTATTTTCACATACAATGTGTGCCATTATCGGCCTCCAATAATGCATAACAATTCTAAGGAAAAAATTTCCAGTACCTAAATTTCTAAAAAAAACATTGCGGCCTTCCGTACATCAGGTCGAGACATCGCTGATTTTGTATTGGAGCGCCGTTGCCAAGCGTACGGTTTTGGTCATACTTGTACAGTTTTTCTGGCCCTTGTATGGTGTACGACCAAGACCTCTGACCGGACGTAAGATGTGAACTTATTTCACTTTTAGCGCTAAATGTACGGTTATTTACGAATTAAACCAATGGAAGAAATCTGAACGCAGGCCATAGCACAGTCAAGTCTTGCATTTAAAAGTAACCTAGGCGTAGGACGTACTCGCACAAACAAAGAGGCAACAATCAACATACTCAGCATACAGGAAGAAGAAGAAGAACAATTTCGACTTGTCAGTTTTACAGTCAAGATCAGTTCATTCCTTTTCTCGTTCTCATTCTGAAAGCGGGGGAGCGCCACCATGCTGTTGTGTTCGTTCGTTCAAAATAAGCGCAGTGTATTTCAATGGACGTTTGAGAAATCATTTTCGCACCAGCTTCATTTCATATATCCAACTTAATTTGAGTAAGTGTGTAAAACACAAGTGTGATAAAACTAGTCCTTTTTTCCTATTATAAATTTATAAAAATATTCAATTTCAAAGTGATTTAATTGAATCAAGAAGTAATTAAGTTACCAAGACTCCACGTATTTCGAATAACTTCATAGTGCTGGTGAGTTTTCTTTTGCAAGATGCTGTGTTTTATCGTTCGACAAAACTCAAAAAACCAAGACAGAAACTCTGATGGAAGCCCAGAAGGCTATTTCCTCCCAAATTATCATGCGGAACTGAAATTAATGAGCCTTTCAATATTAGTTCACCTACAACTATACAGATAAATAATTTCTAAGATTGCAATATACTTGACTAAAGGCTCTAATATTTTATGGTACATTCCGTCAGATTTCGCATCTTCGGCATAAAAGACTAACACTAAGTGAATATTATTTAATGCGATTAAGTATTTCAGTGATAAATTTCTATACTAAATTCTCTATACTTTCTGCGCTACATTGGTGTTTCGCGCCGAAAAAGATTTCTTTAAAATGTTGGTTTTCAAAAAATGATTTCAAAGTTTTTATAAGAGAAATGTTCTGAAAATCTTGTACATACATTAACAAATGAAGCTTTTTCTTTTATGTATTCAAATTGCATTTTTCATCACTGTTCATCACTGATTTTGTTGATATCATTTGGTAGACTAATACCTGCTTTATTTTTCTCTTTGCACATATTGGTATCAGAAGATCTCTTTTTTTTAAATTGAATTTTTTATTTGTGATATGAGATATCCTGTTCCTTTTTTTTTTGGGTTATATATTAAGTCTATTCCACAGAATTTGCTGTTTTTCTACTCTCATCTCAGTGAGGGAAATAAAAAATGGCTGTTGCGGCTGCAGCCACTTTTTCAGATTTCCCATAGTTGTTTCCAAAATGTATGTGGAGACATCGTGTAAATATGTGTATATAAATGTTTTGTTTTATTATTAATAAAAATGTGCAACTATACATATTTACGAATATGTTAAGAACAAAATATATTGTTGCTTTATTTATTTTAATTGAAAAATAACATAAATGCTCAACTGTTACTTTTAAAATGGGTGTACTGATTCTTCTCTATGAATATTAAATTTATTGTTAGCATTGTACGACCAAAATGCTGCCTGTACGGTAAAAGATATTGTGTTCGTACGACTTTGCAATATTAAAAACGTGACAACCCTGGATTAGTGCGAAGCATTGCTGCCTTGCCTTTGGTTACGTCTGCAGTAGTAGCGCCTCTACAATACAACAAGGTACCAGGTCAAACTTCGTTTCACAATCACTATATAGTTCTGTACACACTGGAATACATAATATCGTAACAGAGTAATTAGTATCTAATATAAGAAATTAAAATATATAAAAGTCGAAAGCAAATTAGGTAAGTGAAAAATGCAGTAGATATGTAATTCGAACTCACGAACCGTAGAATGGTATTTAACACGCTCATACCAACTAAGCTACAGAGCTCACAACCTGTATACAACATATTCTGCATTTTTCATATACATCTTAAGGTAAGTACGAAATTAATAAGTTTGCAAAAATTCGAAATGTTTTTTTTTTCAAAATTAAGTAACTGTGAACATAATTTAATTTTTTATATATAATTTAATTTAAAACCAATTTAATATGAAGCGAAATTTGTTGGGATTTTATTATTTATGGACAAATAGATTAAAATCCAAAAAAAAAAAACAAGATAAATACAACACAAAAAAAATAAATCACATCAAGCCCCCGGTATTATACAAAAGATCATTTTACAAATTAAAAACGTAAGTATCAACACCATGTCGAAATCAAAATTAATCTTCCATGAAATCCCAGTAGAAAACAAAAAATTCACTAAATTACAGGAACGACCCTTTCCTGTGTAGGTTTGTGTACGTATGCATATATGTATGCATGTGTGCGTGTGTAAAAGGAACTAAACAAATGGCTTCTCCTGACGCGATTAATTCTCTGTTGGAATTTACATTTATTACTTGAAACTGGTTGGACCCACATTTATTTCATTATCAGTTTTGTGTGAATAGGATCCTGAAATACTGAAAAGTCATCGCTCGACGAACAATTTGTGTATACAATCGACGAAAGTCTGTTTTAACACCACCAGATAGGGCAGTATCTCCCAGTGGAAATATCCGGAGGACACAGCGTCACGACAAAACAAAGTCCAGATAATTCCATGAGATTTACTTGCCAGAAAGTCAGGACTCTGCAAGCAAAAAAAAAAAAAAAAAAAAATTACAAAACAAGCAGCAAAAATAATTGTAAACATATTTAATCTCCAAATTACAATTTTTCTGTTTGTGTAGTTTTTTTTTTACTTGTTTTTATTTTATTTTATTTTACTTTACTTTACTTTTATTTCGATTTTATTTAAAGTTCTTCCCCTTCCCCCCTTATAGGTAGTAGTAGCAAGCCCCTGTAATGCGTTTTATTGAGGATTTCAGATCGTAACTTTTGAGGTGTTTTTTTTATCGATTTTGATCCTTGCAGCATCCAGTAATGTGCTGGGACAACACACTGACATATTTTATGAGAGAAATAATTGAATTATGTGTTTATAATAATTATAAATTAAGTAGGATGTGCAGAGGAAAGGCCACTCACTGTTAAATTGATGCTGCGGCATGCCACCATATTATTTTAAATAAATAAATAAATAAAATTCATTTAAGCGATTTATTATTTAATGAGCAGATTTAATTCGAAAAGCATCAACGTTTTAATGAGGTAATGGCCATAGGATGGTTAACTTATCTCCTACTTTATATTTTATGGTCCACTTTAAAAATGATAATTATCTCGGTAGCTTCCCTCCATAGTAGATAGATAGATAATATTGTGCAGATGCAGATTTTCCAGAAAAGGGAAAGTTTCTGCAAAAATAATCCCAAGAAAATTGTGTAGTTAGGATGAGATATGGGCAGAGAGAGAGAGTGAAAGGTTGAGGTGGTATACTTAAGCAACTAAATTAAAATTAGTTTCGTTGGAGGATTAACTTAATTAAACGGAAAATAAAAAGTACTTGGAAAATTTTACTTAAATGAGTAAAATTCATTAGGAAGAGAAGAAAAAAACGGTTCTCTTAAAATCGTATAGAGAAATGGTAACATTTTGTGTGGGTGAATAAAAAAACCCAGTGCACATAAAAATAAAAAAAAAATCCAAACTACACGCGTCCAATGAATTCCTCCCCGGAAACCCGAGTAGCTTATCATCATTATCAACCTTCTTACCATAGTCGTCGTTGTCCTCATCGTCGGTTTTTATACAGTACCTATGTACATACAAACTAACTTATACCTATGTTTCCCACTAGCAAGGCAAGTACCATCTCACCCAACGTAGTACATCGGGAGCAGAAAAGGAGCATAATTAAAAGCAAATAGGAATATTGTGCCAAGGTCATGTGCTTCTTCCACCAGAAATAATTACCAGCTCTTGCTCTCCCAGTATTTATGTCAAACAATTTTACATTGCTATCGCTGTATAATAACAGAAAATGTTCCTTTTATCGCTACTATCTGGAGAGCTTTGTGTTCAAGTTTTGTGTGTTTGCCTTCCAACCTCTCTCGTAAATATATAGGGATGTGGCGTGGCGGTGGAAACTGTGTAGCGAGCAGCGCTTGTAGACCTTTATAGAGTCGGATGATGGGAAGTTTACAAGTTTTCTGTTTTCATTGGTTATACTTGGAATAATTTGTTGATGCCCGCCTGGGGAGGTATATTGCATTGCATTTTGAAGAGGAGGTAAAAACATCCTGACACAGGTTTTGTTTGCTTGAACTTAAAGAATCGATGTTGAAATTTTGTGTTTTTTTTTTCTGATTTATTTTTGTTTTATAATTGTGAAAATGGGTTAAGTCTTGGTATTGTAACTATGATATTCCTTTTTTGTTTGTTTTGTTTTTATATTGAAATTAATATTAAATGAATATTGCCAGATTAAATGTGGCCGGAATAACTAGGATATTTTATTTTTGTTTTTGTTTTTGTTTTATTTGCAGGAAGCAAATGGAAAGTAGGACTCCAAATTTCGAAAAAGAAAATGAAACAACTCTATTAAAAATCAGTTCTGTGTGTCAAAAAATTATATAGAAACGTTAGCAATTAGTTATCTAATTGATAACCAATAAAAATTTCCTATTCATTTCACCACAGCTCTTTTGTAAATTATCGAAAACGGCTGACTGGCACTCGATGAAAAAAAGGTTATTGTGCTGTTGAATCTCTATAAAGACCGGTACATACATACGTTCATGAAAATCGTGCAACATGGCAAGAACCACAAGCCAAATTTGCCCATTTGCATACACGTGTTTAGCGAAATTCGAAGCTTGAATTGAGACTGAAGTTGGGCATGAATGAAATCGTCGAAATTATTACATACAAGCAAATTTGACCACTTTTGCTATTGAATTGAATTAAAGTCTACATAGAAGTTGTTGCGTGTGCAGGCAAAAGTAAACATTCGATTTTGTCTACAACTTGGCATGTGTATACCAAGTCGTATGATTTGAATGAACATCTTATGGCATTCGATATAGGCATTCAATCATAGGCTCTAACAAGTTAGGCAACAACTACAATTTTTCACTCACTGTCTGCGTTGAAAATTCTGGCATCTTTTCTCTGTAACAATGCAATAATTTATCATCAGAGTTCGTATTAAAAAACAATGTGGTCTACCACATGGATCTATTTTGGGATCACTGTTTTTCGCAGTTTTTGTAAATAACCTTATGAATATGATAAAATGCCAGGAACCGAATCAGTTATGACTTTCTTTACGAAAAAAGCTTACTTTACTTGTTATTCCTGACCGATAATAATATCGAGACCTTGCGCTTGCTTTTCTAGCTTCAAAACTATTACCGGCCAGGAATAACAAGTAAATTAAGCTTTTTTCGTAAAAATTCATAACTGGTTTCGTCTCTGAAAATAAGAAGCCAGCTTGGCTTTTTATACTTCCGGCTTCAAAACCTGTTACTTCCAGCTCGAAAAAATTAAAAGTCAAGTTGGCTTTTTATTTTTGCCAGAAAAAAGTTAAGTTTTCAAAAGCTTTACAGGAATCGAAACAGACTTCACGAGACATCTTTTGATATTTTCAAAATACCAGTTATTTTCGGTCCCTGTAAGATACTCTAAATTTGGCAAACTCTATACTAACTATTTACAACTTCATATCTCCATACCTTTGGGGCTGATTGATGATCGTGTTGACAAACTTTATGAGGATCTTTTGGCAGTCTTAAAATGATCAAAAAAATAATAATTTAGTCCTTAATCCCAGTAAAAGTAATTCGATTGTTATTTATAAACATGCCCTTTGATGTTTTATAACAATAATAGTTAATCAATGTCATATCAGGTACTGTGATAGTGTCAGAAATCTTAGTGATATTTAACAAAACCTTGTTTTAGAATAGTCACGTTAAAAGCATTACTGCAAAGATTTATAGAACTTTCCGTACGCTTACTATATTATCAGCCTATACTCCTTTATCTGTTAGACGTAATCTTATTCGAACGCTGATTATTCCCCTCATGATTATGGCTGCGAAATTTATGCTAATAAGATACACTCTATACCAAGCCGCAAGCTTAATACTGGCTGCTTGTCGTGTCAGCTGTTATATATGGACTTCGAAGATTTGACCATGTCAGCACATACGGTTTTTCTGTTATCGGATTTCTTTTAGTGTCCTATCTTTATAAAGGATTATCAATATTTCTATACAATACTCTTAAATATAGAAAATCGGACTATCTGTATAATACTTTTTTATTACTCTCTATTAATTTTCTTCTTGTAGTAACTAGCATATATGTAAAATGTTTGCTTTTTGGAGTTCCATACCCATATGGTCAAAACGGGAGCCATATTACTAAGCCTCCGATGTCCACCCGTCCGTCCGTCCATCTGTCTGTCACCGGCCTGTATCTCTTGAACTATATTATAGTAGACATATGAAATATTCACAGAGTGTGTATTTCTATTGCCGCTATAACAAAAAATAATAAAAATTAAATTAAATTAAAAATTATTTCTTCTCATTCATTATTATCATAATTTATTATCAAATTTTGTGTGAAGTTAGTAAGTGGAATTTATTAAAACTAAATATACAGGGTATTTCCACTATGGTGCTCCATAGGGCAAGAGATGACAGTACTCACCTAGCCAGGCAAAAAATTATATGGCAGGGGGAGGCGCCATCTCAACCATTTCGGAGGTATGATGGTCTCAAATTAAACTTTCGTATTTTCTTACCTTTTTTAATTTGACCTATTTTTTTTTTTATAACAAGCTATTTAACGTGACTGTTTTTTATAAAACCTGTAAACTGTAGACTCTATTCTTTATTTTAATCTTTCACATCTATGTCCCAACTGTAGCCATTAAAATATGATTAGCTCATAAGCAATTCAAGCCATACCGAAATTAAACGATATTTTTTTTAATACCGTGTTTTCAGTCACTGAGGTAACAAATTATATCTGAGCTAAATAAATTAAGAGCTAATTACTCCTTAACGGTTGCAGTTAGCACATTAGGTTTAATAGAAAAAAATAAAAAGCAGAGTCTAAAGTTTACAGTTTTTATATATTTTTTATATATTTTTTGTAAAAAAAAAACAAGGTAAAATTAAAAAAAGGATGTAATAAAATCAGAAACTATAATTTTATACCCCCATAACTCCTAAGAGGAGAGGAATGCGGCAGTCCTTTGAAAAGCCTTGAAGTTCTTCATACAATGTGCTTAGCAGTGACCGTAAACCCTGTAGTTATTAAAATACAGGGTGTTTCCGAAACATTAGCATTTCTTCTTTATCACGTAACTCTCGAAACTTTTGAGATGCCCCCCCCCCCTCCCGCCCTTCCATTTATTTTTGGTTTGCCTAAGTGAGTACTATCACCTCCTGCTCTATGGACCACCATGACGGAAACACCTTGTATACAAACTTTGTCTGTAACACGGACGAATTCCAGCATGCTTCTTTATTTAATAATAAAAAAATATTTAAAAAAATAAAACATGAATAAAAAAATGAACTACAGTAGTGTTCGAATGCATTTTCACTAAAACGAAATGTTAAATTTACGAAATTCACTCCAGTTGCTATAAATGATACCAACGCACCGCACAAAAGAAATAAAAACTCATTACCTGTGTGCAGTTCTTGGCTCAGTGCAATGGTTGGTGCGGGAACAATGCAAGGTGCTGTGCACAACTGTGGCCATTTCTACTTGAGATAAGGGTTAAATTTTATCATCGCACACCTATCCCAGGACGATGCGATGTGCGGTGCTAGGTGCGGTGCGCCATTGTAGCCATGCCCTTAGTGTGCGAGTCCGATCCGCACTTTTTGTATATATACTGAAAGCATATTAGGTGTTATACCGTTATATTAAATCTTACATTAAACAAATTTAGTGATCTGTTTCTCATCCTATGAATGCCTAAAAGTCTAAATTCATTACTTAATTGTGTAGAGTTAATTAAATAAATTTAAATATGAATTTGGAAAAGTGAGAGTTTTTCGGTTTGTTATTCAAAAAATTAAAAAACTGGTCATTTTACTTTAGGGTTTTTTTTATTTCTGTTTTTATGTGTATTACAAATTATTTGACAGAAAGACGTTCATTGAGTATTTTTAGTTTCCGTTTTTGAAAACTTACATTTCAGGTTGTAACGTAGTCCATTTTTGCCTTCGTTGCATTTGGCCTTTATTACGAACCTCTCCATCTATAAAGTGTACAGAAGGCGAGCGTTTAAGTAAACATCTGTCAATATATTTATGTACAGAACTATGCACATATATAAATCCAGTGACCAACCACTCATACAGTGTAAACTGGATTTAAACAGTCAGCCGCTCTGGTTTCCACTGCCTGTCGATGGCAGCCATTACTATAAAAGGCAAGCCAGGAGGCCGTAAAAATTATTTGATCCTCTACGGGTCTCATTTAAATTCACCGTTGGACAATCCATTCATCCTGGCTTTATCATATAGCTGACCCGCACCCAGTTCAATCACATTACAATGAAACCTTTCTCTAATAATACAGGTAAATTGCAATTATGGATATAAGTATCTAAAGTTACGCGCACTAATTTAGATGTGCAATTGATGGTAGCAGTGAGGAAAGGAAGGTAATATCATGTCCAAAACTTTTATAAGCTCTATTCACAACTTAACCAAGTAAAATCAGTGCAATCAATCAATTGCAATCACAATACTTCTCAAAACAAAATCATAATTCACACTATGCAATAATAACAAGGCGACACACATAAAATTAACTAATTGGGATATTGTTGCAAACAAATAGCCAGGAAATACCTGTTTGTAACCTATGAAATGAACAATATTTTTTTATGTTATATCATCCGATCAGAGGATATTCGATGTGATCCACAACACATGAGGGTGATTAAAGTAATTAGCCGACCTAAAAACAAAAACGCAAAATTGCAAATAATACTGGTAATGATAAACTACTTCCATATTTAGCTGATTTGAAACAACTGTTGAGAGAGTTATTGAAGAAGAATATGGTATTTCGATAGCATCCTTCCCACTGTGCAAATTAGATGAAAGTTGGCATTATGAACGCGTCAAGCCTAAAACCATTTTACTGTACCTATCCAAGGAAATTACGATCCAAGCCAATGCTTCTAAATTTGGTTTTGGATGATCTCTACTTCAAAAAAAAAAAACTAGTCAGTTTTGCATCTCAAAGTTTATCGGCAGCAGAAGTTAATTACGTGCAGAGCTTCTTGCTGTGGAATTTGCAGGCAACAATTTTCATAAGTACAGATGTATATATGTGAGCAAAGTAACAATACTTAAATTATCATAAACCACTATTCGGTTATTATCGGAAAAGAAATTGGAAAAATTCGGTCAGCAAGATAGCAACGTATGAAATTACGATTATTAAAATGTAAACTTGATATAAAATATATCCTGGTCCTGAAGAAATACATGCTACTCGCGGATCAGCTTTCTCGAAATTTCAGTAATGAAAGTATTACGCCGAGGATATTAATGAGAATGTTTTTAATTATAGAGCTACCCTCCTTTCCACAACTCTCTCCATCTCTCTAATCTGATTATTCTTTTTTTCTTATATGAACTAATTGGGCATTTTCACAGGCAGCCAAGGGCTGGTATTAGTGAAGAGCACTTCTCCTATTTCCCAATATGAAAACGTATATGTAAGCGTAATCGTGTTCCGTACTTATGTAGGTATTTCAAAATGCTCTAGTAAGTTTATGTTCGACTTTATCATCCTATTTCTTATTTTATGTATCATTTTAGTATTTTCCACATAAAAAAATTATTTTAAGCTCCGGAAATTTGTCGATTCATACAGCACATGCATTGGTGTAAGCATGTAAATTAAATATGGACTTTATTGCTTTTCTTTAATACTCTATGCACGCAAGTTAATAAGTTATTGCTACATTGTGACCTATAATTAACTGGTCGCAATGTAAGTAATTATTATGAATTTATTGTAGATTAGGATTCTCGTCCGATGATTAAAGAACTCTCTTCTCCTCATGATTTCTATAAGTGGTGCCACTTTTTCCTCACATATGTACTGTGTTATTTTTAAGTCAGTTTATCATCCATTATAATTCCCAAATATTTTATTAAGTCAACTCCTTTAATGAATTCTGCTTCCACTTGCAGTCCAATCTGCAACTTTTGCTTACCTCTCTATATTATTATTTCTCTCTGTAAATAATCGCCATGCTTCCTTCCCAGTGCTGTCGTTTGTACTCCGATCGGAGTATTTGTACTCCGAAACCTAATAGCGTACTCCGGTACTACTCTTTTTATAAAAGTACTCCATTTTTTGGTATTAAGGAGTCCATTTTATTTTAAAAACTTCTCTTTTTGCTAGCATACTAAGTTTATTAAAAAGTTTTTATTCACTTAGGTGGGAGGACCGAGTTGAGTAACTATACATGGTACATAGTCCAGATTGATCTTGAAAGGATGGTTTGGAAATGGTACTACGTTGTAATATATCAAGTTCAATCATATCAGAACAATTTTCTTATTGAAAAGAAGGATAGAATAAAGTAATTTCAAATGAAATGTCAATTGCGTTTCGCTGGGCTTGTGTAATATTTTGCTATTGTGTTGGCTATTACTGCAGCAAAGTAGTTGTGCAAATGTAAATGCTCTCTCGAAGAACATAGAATTGTAGAATTTAATTTAAAATTTTAATTTTAATTCCTCCTTTTCTTTCTCACAAAAGTTAAGTTTACCTTAAGATCTCGTTCAAATTTAAATCCGTTGAACATTTTTAACGGGAGTGGAGAAATTAATCCATAAAAAACTACTTCAAGAACAAGAGTTACCAAGAAATAACAAAACAATGCCGTGATTTTTATATTATCTAATGGAAAGAAATATTACATCGTATAAATTTTGAGCACCCAGTACTAAAAGCAGTTGTGGGAATGGATCTAATTTGTTTACCTCCAAGCCAGAGCTGGGCAATACTTAAGTAAAAAAAAGACTTAAGTACTACTTAAAGTAGATTTTCGTTACTTAAAACTTATTACTCAATACTTTTGAAATTCCTCTACTTAGCACTTAAACATAAGTACTTGCTTCTATTTACTTGTACTTAGTTTTGTACTTAAATACCAAGAATTTTACTTAAGTATTTCTGAGCCTATTAAGTACCTACAAATATCTAACTCTTCATAGAAAAGCAAACACAATCTCTAGTGCAACTCCCTTTTTGTTGAGTTTTAAATCACGCAAGAAACTGTCAAAGCAAGTGCTGCACTCACGCGTCAAGGCAGAACCTTAGACAAACTATTAACATACAAACAAGACTGGGCAAGTAGAACAAAAACCAGTAACGTCTCGCTCGAATATAAAATCGAAGATGCCTCGACTTGATGACATAACCACTGACATGTATAATATGGACTGACTACGTTCATAGAAATAGACTGCAGAAAGTGGGCTAACTTGCTGACTCTTCCGGTATAAGCACCAAGTACCGACTGAGAGAGAACTGAAAACAACAAATAAATTAGTGGATTCGTCAAAATACATAATTTTAAATTAATCATTTAAGGTTATTACTGATAAAAACTGTTTTATAAAACACAATATATTCTCTCTGTCAACAGACAAAATTCTAAATGTTTTATTAAAATCACTTTCCGACCCGACCTGCGTGCTCACTTTTTCAACTTCCCGCCAATGATTTTTTCAATATTGGCACCGACGTAAGAACTCTTTTTGACACAAGCAATTGTGTCCACGTGAAATAGAAAAGTAAGCAGTCCATATTATATATGTCAGTGGACATAAACAAGGGTAAGAAAGCAATGCCTCGCTCCAATATAAAATCAACGATGCCTCGAACTGATGTAGGAAGGGACTCAGTTTTTTCTTAGAAATTTACTGGAAATTTTTTTCTAAGAATTGTTATGCATTATTGGAGGCGATAATGGGTCCTTGGGCGGACCTCTAATAGTTTTTGTGAGTGTAAAAATGAGAGGAGAAGTTTTACTTTACCTGCAACGCAGAAAACTATAAATAGTAGCCACTGGTTACTATACATATTATAGTTTTCAAAAGATATTTATTAATTAATATCTATTAACTGAACTCGATAAACTTCATTATATTACTGCCAACGTACAAATATTCTAAGAAAGTACTTTAAAAAGTACTTCAGAAAGTACTCAGTACTTTTTATAGACATAGTACTTAGTTACAAATACTTTTCATATATGCGGTACTTGTACTTACGCTGAAGTACTCAGCCCTTCGGTACTTATCCTTGTACTTAAGTACTTTTTCTTCGGTACTTGCCCAGCTCTGATCCAAGCTTAATACCCTTCATCACACCTTTCTCAAAATTTATTGATCGAAATGATATAGATTCGTTAGACGGAAAATGGCGTGTTGTGCAAATACAGGAAGTCACTGTTATTTGAAGAATTCTGAATTTTTATTATAAAAATGCTCTAGTTGAGAAAATATTTCCCAATTTAGAAAAAGTTATTAGTTGTCTTATGTGCTTTCCACATACTCCGCAAGTGCGGAAAGAAAATTTTCGGTGGTCAATCTTATTAAAACTAAATCCAAAAATTCTCTTGACGTAGAAACTATACATTCCATAATGGTTGTAGCAAAAAACGTTATTAATATTATAAGAAAAATATGGACAAAAACTAGAATTGATCTTTTAGATTAATTCTTACGATACCTTAGATGAATGCCTGTGTGTAATTTCGCACAGTCTGCAAGTTTGATTAATAAAGTGTTTTTTACATCTGTTTCTATAACGGCTCATCGGACAGTAAAAATGATTATGTATGAGCAATTTTGTAGGATTTTATATTCTGAAGAACTTTCAGTACGATAAAAACGTTTTCACAATATATGTAAAAAACTACAATGTTCGTATGAATAGATCAAGAAAGGGTTCCCTGATTACGTCTATTTTTAAAGTTATATTTACTATTTTTACGAAAACGCCGTGTACAAAATTTCATCTCTCTCTGTTGACGCGTTCTCGGGCAGTGTCCAATTATACAGGGTATCCCGTAAGTCGACGTCAAGCCGGAATCGGGTGATAGACCAAATCATAACAGCTACCAGAAAAATATTTAAAAAAATCTAAGTCATGTATTTTTTAAATTATAGACATTTCTTTTGTTTTCGAGAAAATGTACACCCTGTGATAGTTTTTTAGCACCTGTTGCTACAAATCTCTACTTTTTTTTCAATTTTATTTTTCTTATGTAATCCCGAATAGTGCTTATGTAACCTGTTGCTTTAAATTCTAAGCCAACTGTTCTAGCTTGGAAGAAACTGTTATATCTTTCCGAACCAAGAATAGAAAATTAATATTTCACCCAACTTTAACTGTCTGTAATGAAATAAAAATGTACTACGCCAGTTTGGCAAGTAATTTTAAATTTTAATTTTAATTTGTTTATTTTCCAAAATAAGGCACCAAGAATTTTTTTTACATGGCACTCTTAGGACTACATAGCCTCCCCCACTAATAATAAAACTAATAAATTTAAAAAAAAATTTAATTTAATATGATCGGTTTTAATTTAGTCGTGCACTGTTTCTTCCGAAAGTACTCCACTTTAGCAGCAAAAAGTACTACTCTTGAATATTTCCAAACGACATCACTGTTCCTTTCTATTGTACAGGAGCAGGATATTGTCAGCATATACATACATATAATATTTCGCAGTAAATCCAGCTTACATTAAATTTTTGAATGTACAGAAAGTAGAAGAGCGGAGCTAAAATTGATCCCTGTGGGACTCCAGTACTCATCACTTCATTCTCACTATAGCTGTTTTCCACTTTCGTACAACACTATACCTTGCTTGCAGGTAATTACTTAATAATTCGCAATTCGCTTAACATTTTTCTATTAATATTATTATCCACAGTATCATGTTATTCATTCAATAAATGTAAACGACCAAATGCAAGAACTTTTCAAAGTAGAGACACGCAAGGACCTAATTCTAAAAAATTTATCTAAACGCGTGTGTAATGGATTGCTAAATAAAAAGCTAAGTTTAGCGAAAAATACAAAAAATTTCTGGAAACATAAAGACGACATAGTTCTAGAAAATTAGTTATTATTCCACAATGAAAATATTACAGTTCCTCAACTAAATCAAGATGTTTTAAAATAATTTCACGAAGGTCATCAAGGCATAGAACGCACAAAAGCAAGAGGACGAGGACTAGTTTATGGGCCAGACATTAATGAAGATATTGATAATAGTATCACACACATATATCAGTCAATCAAAATTTAATCTGATTGTTCGCAGATGCTCTTCTTGATTATTTGTTGAATTTGTTATCATTTAACGATTACATCCAATGCATTTAATATTTGGTCAATGTTCAATTAATTTTCTGTACACAGTTAACTGACTAAGTAATTATTAAATAAGTTTAAAACTAACCGGTTGTCTTGTCATTTAAAACCGTCCGAGACGTTATTTTCCTTTTAATTGTTTGCAGAGTTTCAGAAGTTGGATCGACCCGATATTATTTTAAAAAACAAAAGAAATCCTTAACTATTTGTTATTAACTTTTAACTGGCTATTTTTATTTTTATTGTCCAAAAGAGAGCCTGCAAGCTCATTGGCTCATTGGCGATGTGGCAATTACTCGTCATATCGACTCGCTCGAGCACCGTCGCAATGTTGGATGCCTTTCGCTCCTTTATCGCTATATGCATGGCCAATGTTCTAATGAAATATCTAGTCTGATCCCTTGTAGAATAGTTCCTGCACGCAATACCCGCGCTGCATCCCGCGCTCATCCTTTTACCCTTCAAATTACCTTCGGCCGTACACTTAAATTCCGTGATGCTTTCTTATCCCGAACTGTGCGAATGTGGAACAGTCTACCATCTTCTGTCTTTCCTCCGGCATACAACCTGCAAAAGTTTAAGGGCGACATACATCGGCACCTCCGCCGCTCTCCTCATATCCCTTAATCCTTTCCCTATCTCCTTCCTGCCACGCTGTGCTTTGCATAATAGGGTATCCCCTGAGCTTGGCTTAATAATATAAAAAAAAAAAAAAATCCACGTATGTGTGTGTGTGCTTTTTATATATTTTAATTAAAAAATAAAATTGAAATTTTCAATCAGTCGAAAAGCACATGTACGGTGATTACAATCGCCACGGAAAATCTAAACAAATCTGGTGCATTGATTTTATTATAGTAATTCACTAAACAAGTGATCATCAGTATAATCGAAATCCTAAATAAAACAAAAATTATTTGTACGTTTCTATTTATGAAGTTATTTTTGCTATTAAATCTCTTAAATCAAATTCCAATATAGATTTAAGTTGTTGTTTAATTGCTATTACTACCTATTTTTTGTTTCCATCTACAATGAAAAAGGTCATCCAATTAAAAAAAAAATGACAAAACCATCAGCAGTATTACGAACTTATTTACAAGTACCATAACGATCAATATTACGTCCTTTGTTATTCGTGTTGGACATCAACGAGATAGTTCAAATCCCTGCATACTTTACGCGCTGATGTTGTGCAATTTTTTTCTCTCCTCTCCTGTCAGCACAGCTATCAATATTTTTAAATTTATCAAAACCTATCTCGCATCAGTGCCTGGGCGGCTGCGAACAAACTTTTGTTAAATCCTTCGAAGTCCAAGAGAGTTGTTCTTTAGATCTAATCGACAGATCGATACGTCCTCTTTGCCGTTGCTGTTTTTGGATAACATTCCCATCGAATATATATAGGTAGAAGTAGTGAAAAGCTTGGGGATACATATTGACTCTAAGTTATCCTGGCATAAGCATATTGATACTATAGTTTCAAAAGTTTACTAAGGATTAAGAAATCTTTGGCGTCATGTAAGGTACACAACACGCCAACTCCGTGAACGTCGGAATGATGCTTGTTCCAATAATCACATATGGTGACTGTAATACTATGATCACATGTTTATCTTCTCTATACAAATTTGAATGGCTATATATCTCACTTCGTTTAACTCAATTACTACTATTACCAAGAATTCAAAGTCTGTTTAGCACTCGTGCCGTTTCCGTTCTTGGTGTCAGTTTGGAATAGTCTTCCTTTGGAAGTAGGTACGCATCGGACGGAGCTTCAGATTATCTACTTGATATTCATTTTACTATCTTGCTTGGCCATAGTAGTTTTGTTTATCATGTCATTTTTTTACCTGGAGTATGCATATAACGAATAACGGAATAAACAGTTTTTTTTTTATAATTATTAAGCCAAGCTCAAAGGATACCCAATGATGCGAAGCATAGAATGGCAGGAAGGAGATAGGGATAGGATTAGGGGATATGAGGAGAGTGGAGGAGGTGTCGATGTATGTCGCCCTTAAACTTCCGTTGATTTTATGCCGGAGAAGATGGTACATTGTTCCACATTCGCACTGTTCGGGATAAAAAAGCATCTTTTACTGTATGGCCGAAAGTAATTTGAAGGGTAAAAGGATGTGCGCGGTTTGCAGTGCGAATATTGCGTGCAGGAATCACTCTACAAGGGATTAGACTAGATATTTCATTAGAGCATTGACCATGCATGTAGCGATAAAGGAACGAAAGGCATCCAACATTGCGGCGTTGCTGGAGTGAGTCGATATGATAAGTTATTGCCATATCGCCAATGAGCTTGAAGGCTCTCTTTTGGACAATATGCAATGAAGCTAAGGCTGTGCGACAAGTACCAGCCCATATATGGCAACTGTATTCCATTCTAGGTCTAATGAAGGACTTGTTGAGGAACACTAGATTTGACGGGCTGAAATATTTCTTACACCTTTTCAGAAATCTAAGACATTTCGATGCTTCTTTGGCAACAGAGAAGATGTGATCTGTCCAGTTTAACTTACTGGAAATATTAATGCCAAGAATGCTTAGTGACGGTGAATCAGAAATTAATGCTCCATCAAAAGAAACGGGAGTGGTTAAGTTATGGTCTTGTTTTAATGAGATGAGACTGCTTTGGGTCTTAGATGCATTGAATTCGACGCGATTCGCTTTGCCACAAGCGAGGATATTGTTAAGATGGTTTCCCTTGGAGTCCGCAAGAGTGTCAAAGGAGTAAGCGAAATCAAGGGTACTTTCATCAGCGAAGCTATGGATGGGATTGAAAGTAAGGGAAAGTGTATCAATAATAAAAATTAGAAAGAGAGATAACAGAGCCTTGAGGCACACCGGCATTTATGTGATTGTGAGGCTCAGAAGTAAAGCCATCTAATAATACACATATTTGTCGACTAGATAGGAAACTTTCAATCCATAATAGAGGAGTAGGGGAGAGACCAAGTGCTTTAAGTTTGCCTAAAAAGACTGGATGCCAGACTCTATCAAAGGCCTTTGAAATATCTACGGCAACGATTTTTGACTCACCAAAATTGTGAAGACGGCGGTTCCAACGTTCCGTAAGAAGAGTCAGCAAGTCTCCAGATGAGCTTCCAGCTCGGAAGCCATATTGGCGATCGTTGATGAGATGATTAGCTTCTGGATACTTCATTAATTTGGAGTTAATGATAGATTTAAAAACCTGGTCCGATAGTTTTAGGGATCACTACCCTCTCCTTTCTTGTGAATAGGCTAAACGTGAGCTACTTTCCAAGCAGTTGGAAATTTTCCTGTCAAATAAGACAAAGAGAATAGTTTGCGCAGAGGTTTAGCCAAGGATGAGGCACACCTTTCAATTAACAGGGGCGAGAAACCATCAGGTCCTGCGGCTTTGGAGACGTTGATCTCCTTACGGAACCTGAACACATCTCTCGTACGGATGTGTATTGGCTCTTGTACACATCCACATGGGGATGCAAAACAGGTGTTTGTGAAGTGGGTGGAAGACGAGAATTTGAAGCGATTCTAGCAGCTAAAGTATTAGCTTTATCCTGGGAGTCAACTATGACTTCAGCATTGTTAAGTAGTGAAGGTATTGAGGAACTGGTGAATTTATTCCTTGTGGTTTTGACCAGGGACCAGAAACTACCTTTGCGACTTGCCAAGATTTTTTGTCTAATATTCTGGTCAAAAAGCAATTTTTCTCTCTGGATAATGGACTTGCAGGTGTTCCGCGCAGTCTTGTAGACTTGTTTCAGTTCCAGACATGGATGCAATTGATAGGCGCGAAAAGCAGAATCTTTCGCTTTTATAGTTTGGTTGCACTTATCGTTAAACCAAGATTTTGCTGTTGTTGAGATCTGCTGTAAGAATACGAAATGTAGTTACGCATGCCAATGTACATTCATCAACATCCCTCGAAGCAAAACAGACCGACCAATTAGTTTCTCTAAGATACTGATTGAGACTTTCCCAATCAGCATTCTTATAGTGCCAAAGAAGCCTACTTGTAGGTAGAGAAGTAGGGCGGCACAGGTTTGAGGTGGTAAATTGTGATGTAATAAAACAAGGGTCTGAATTATCGAGAGGGAAGCCGACTGAGATGGAATATTTGTCAGGATGAGATGTTAGTAACAAATCCAGTAACTAAGCTCTATATCTCCAGCTGCATCAGGAATTCGTGTTGGTGCATCCACTTACCAAATTACAAGATTCACAGAAGAGTTCAACGAAACGGAATTTGGGAGATGAGAATTGCATTTTCTTAGAATTCTTAATTCCCTAATTCTCCATTCCCAATTCACTAACATGGTTGGAGAATTAGGGAAAACGTAAGAAATGTGAAAAAGTGCGAATCTCCTGGGACGATTAAGGGTATCAATTTTTGTTCTATATGGTTGGACTTTTTTTCATATGTGGGGTACATCTGCCTATTACCTTCCACTGTCGAAATAAATTTAAATTTCTTTTTTGTTGGGGTAGTTTTTGAGGGATGTAGGAGGGTAGGTTTTCTCGAGTTTTTACGGGATAACGAGAGAATGGAGAGTAGAAGGAGAATGTATGTGGTATCAAAAAAAATGGGAGCTCAGTGCGAACAAGATAGGCTTATGAAAAGGGGCGGGGAGAGTGCGGGGTAGAAATGGGAGCTGATTAAGGGAAATTAAAAAAAATTAAGACAATATCAGGAGCTGCAATAATTCGCAGGGGTAAGCTCAGGATCTCTAAGCCCAATAAAAAAAAAGTAAGAATTCACTTTGGTCTCCATTCCACTTATTAATTCTCCGGTGTTCTGCAAGTGGAAAAGTAAGTGGAAAAATTGTATTATCTTCTTTTGTTGCGTTTTGTGAAGGTATATAGGTAGCTAGGAATTTCAAATTGAGTTATGGATTCACTGCGTATCCTGGCTATATTGTAAAAAACAAATTATTTAAATCCATGCAATACTAACAGAGGACCAAGGATTTTGTCTCTCAAAGTACCCGCTAAAAATTACAAATCACGCGAAATTGATCAATTTGGTCGTCGTCCAGTAAATTTTCATGACTTTATAGTATTTTTTGAGTAACTCCGTTTGCGAAGAGCCTTAGTCTCTGTAATTTGGAGACTGGAGACCAAACGTCTCTCATCGTGTATGTTTACCTTTACCTTATCGGAGCTCACACACGCCCTAAAGAAATACTATATATGATGAACTTTCATACACAACTGTCTGCTGACGTAGAATCTAACCATATAGTGCAACTGGATTTCCTTCTCATCAGCGTAACTTCAAGTCACTTAGCCGTAGTTAGGTTTTCACTGTATCCTGTATATGTATTACTGATTGGTTTAATGACAATATGGACGAGACCATTAACCAGGGACAGCTGCCCTGGACAAATCAGAATAGACGTAGCTGCCAGTTAGTAAAGAACTAATCACTGGCATTTCATATAATAGCTGTGTTCTTTTAAGCACGCTATCCAGTTCATTGCACTGCTGCTACAAGAGAACGTTTCACACAACCAATGAACTTTATTTTTAAAACTTATTAACTTCCACACACATATATCAAAAATTTTATTTCAGATCTATGAAAGGTGGAGGATAAACAATGGTGAAGATATATAAAACGTTAATTAAAAATAAAATATATTAATTTGAGTAAGTTTCAGAAAAAGGAAAGCGAGGTCATATAAAGACACCAAAGCATCTCTTAGTGATTTTAGTGACCCCTTTTGACGAATAGAACTATATTTAGCCGTGCAGTACAACATTGCACTACATATTCTACAGTGTTGCTTGCACTATCAAATGTATCATTGCACGAGCGCACGAGGCACAAAAGAATACAGTTAATGTAGCTGTAATAAAATATTAATTAATGTCCGCAGTATTTTGATTAAGACAAAAGAATATCACAGTTTGGAGCATTAACACATCAGGTGTTGAGCACTCGCTCAATATTCTATTCAGCTATACATCTCCTGCAGAACTCATTATATTAGGCTTACATATGTGATCTGCATAATTTCCATATTTTGGGCCATATGTATTTGTCTTAAAATCGGCATATGGTTAGTTTTTTACATCTTCGACAAGCCAGCTTACAGGCTTGTAAATGTATAAACTTTTTCACTGATTCTAAGCGCCTACCTAGAGATTCTACCGCTAACAATATATTCTTACAGAAGTGATTATAGTTTTGATAGAATTTCCTTAAGTTTTTTGTTGTTCTTCGAATATAAATTAAATTAAATTGAATGTTGGAAAATCTCTTTAAAATCTATAAAGGACTGTTTGGTTTACCTACTTTACATACATATGTACATACATACTAAAGTGTAAATGCGATAAAATTAAAATATTACAAATTACAGCAAACCAAATCCCCACACGTAGTTTTTTTTTTTTTTGTAGGATTATAATTTACGCAACAAATCTAAAACCTCCGTGGAGTAAAAACAAATTTTATTATCACGAAAATAGTATCAATAAAAAGCAATCTGTTGCGGCCTTATCGATATGTTTGCCTATATACATATATATATAGGTGCTTACTCGCAGGTACATCCATAGGTGTATACATATATTGAATATCAACATTGTTTTGCCATTTTTCTATCTCTCGCGGTATATTTCGAAATTAATTTTTAACCGAAAATTTTGTAAAATTTATTACATCCCAGCATCGAATTGTATAGGAGCATTTACATATATACATGACATACAAACTTGCATAAATGCTATTGGTATCGCCATCAAATCAGTAAACTCTCATTACTTTAAATCAAAACGCAATAAAATTATCGAATTAATAATGTTGAAATAAAATATTTTAGGAAGATAAACTTGCGCCCAAAAATACATCTAAATCGCATCTAATTCTCCTCCCCATAAATCAAGTGACAAGCGGAAATCAAAGTGGAAAGCGACTAATGACGATGATCATGCAGTTAGAGCGGAATTCAGGTGATAAATCAATAGGACTTTGTCCGAACCAACCGAAATTGGATAAACATTATTTCTGTTCAGTATATGTGTATGTATGTATGCGTGTATGCATTCATACGAATCGGGCGATACAGGACTACGAACTTAAATAGTATTTTCGTTTTGTATGATTTTATGGTTGCAGGAAGGTGAACTTTGAAAATGTTGCACATTTCTAGGATGAGATTTAGTACATTACCTAGAGTTCGACAGGAGTTTAATAAGACTTAGTTCGACACAATAAACTTCTTTATGGACGACGAACCTATCTCACGAATAATAACACATAGAACATATGGATGTTGGCGCTAAAAGTTTCAACGACAAAAGTCGAATTAATATTGGCCAACCATAAATTTATGAGCGCATTTTCTGAACACGACCTATGTATGTACAAATACATATATGTATTATATTATGTGAACACTACATAGTCTATCTGTCGTTCCTCAAGTTCATTTTTCGTATAAAACTTGATTATGGGTCATCGATATTGAAGAGCTTTTTGTCGAAAAAAAAATTAAGCCATAAAAATGACGAACTTCTTGGTGAAGTGGATCGAGAGACTACCGAATAAAAGAACGATAAAGTCCTATGTGTGCGTGTATGTGTGTATTATCGGTATGGGGTCGCCAAAAAATTATGGACATGTTCATAAATTGCTAACGGAAGGAGTCTATCCGTTCTTCCTTTTTTGGTTACGAAAGTTAGTAGCGGGTGTGTCCGAAACTTTCCACATGTGTTTTATGTAAGAACACAGTAATGTAATGTATGTTATATATATATATATATATATATATATATATATGTATATGTAATCGTCTGTTCGTTTATGATGCTGAAATGGTAATCATTAGAAGTTTTCACTATGGTGGTCAAGAATTATGGCATATTCTTGAGCCAAGTGTTATGGACTGCTGAGTCCTGAGTTAAAATTTTAATGCCAAAGTCTTTTGTTCGTATATTATAGAGGAGACTTTATTGATTTTGTGTTTTTTTTTTCTTCCTTTTCTTTTATTCTTTTGGGCAGGACTAACATTAATATCTACTTTTATAAAGTGATACTTAAGTGATTATCTAAATAAGATTTTTTTTTTATATGTAAGTATATGAAAAAACTTATATGGTGGTGGTGCTGGAGGGGTGGGGGGGGGGGGTGAAATGGCATTATAGCAGAGAGAAAATTTTATAATTTATAAGATATTGCATGATTTCAATTAAAATTCGGAAGTACAGAAGAAATGGTAAGAGTTTAGATTTTCAGGAAACTATTATATAGATACGACGAATTAAGGATATGGCGCAACAGGCTAAATGGAAATATTCAAGTTCCGCACCTATTGATATAACTTCAAGTGATCGATATGCCTCCTCGCGATAGTAATAAAGCTCTTCTGTTGGAAAAAATATCAAATGTTGTGGTCGTACTAGAGGGGGTTGAACCAAGGTATATAGAATACAAAGTATTCCCATTTAAAATATTGGCACATGTTCTCTGACGTAATTTCGTGACTAACGTATATACTATACATTTCTATAGGACAGACAGAGAGAGCGCAGAGAGTATAAATTTCCACCTCCAATATTTACCCAGAGTTTTATGCACTCATTGAACAAGTTTTTCGAATTTAGGGTAAACCTAGTTTAATACGCTGATCTAACAGTTCTCCTCAGAATAATTAATTGTGGAAAGTTATTTATATAATGGCTGAAGACAAATAAAATGTGCTCAAACTATTTTTCTATTTATTTTATTCTAAATTTTGCTTATTTTTACTTAAGAAGTTATTTATATGCCCCAATCAGCAACAACTATCAAGTGCCAGTTCTCGAGTGACAAATGTGAAACCCTTACCCCAAGAAATTTTTAGTGCAAGTTCAGGGTAGCGCGATGTTTTTCAAAAAACAAGATAGTGTATCCCTGGGCTACTCTAGGATTACCAGGTATTTTCATCGAACAGACCTAATATTAGGATAGTGTAAGCAAGTTTTAATTTCAATAATTTTAAATTATAAAATACTTATCAGCAATTCTTTATGTAGTGCACAATATATCATCCTTTCCGCTAAGTAGTTGATCTACTTAATTTGAGATTTATAATCACTTAAATCGGCGCGAAAGCGATAAATTTTCATTTATCGTTGCTGAGCCCAAGATATGTCTCAGATACTCAAAATACAAGTAGAATTTTTTACATGGATTGTTTATTCAACTTTTTCAATACAGTAAAAGTCGATGCATACTTACCGGCACAGCACGAACCGGGACAGATAGGCACAGACCGGCACCGGCATTTTTCGTGCACATATAATGACATAAAATGGAAAGCAAACTTTCAATTAAGGAAGATATCGAGAGAAAATTATAGAAATCTGGTTCCATGTTCACTTTGCACCTAGACCAGTAACCGACAAATGTCGGTCTGGCTTCTAGCCACCCAATTGCGACCCGCAATGAAGTTTCCGTTATGTGTCGATATCTGCCGCTGCCGGTTGATGTGAATTAGCTAACTTGGTTTCATATAAAAATATTTTGCCTTTCTATACCGGTTCGTGCATGTGCCAGTAAATGTGCATCGACCTTAAGAGTACATTATCTAAATTCGCGATGAATGCTGGCCTTGTTGTTGCTTTGTTATCGTATACCATTTCCTTCAGGTATATCAGAAAAACAAAAACGACATCACTTGATTTGGACACATAATATAATTCGAACAGGAAATGATTGCGTCAAAATTTCCATTATTGCAAAACTACATAAAATATGAAACGCAATTCAGTTGCAATCACAAGTGCTACTGGAAAAAATTGTCTAATGACCCCACCAGCATAAATGTCGCAACACACTGTCACTCTATGAGGAGAACATAGGAATCGTTCATAGAATAATTTCGATTGCCCAAAACCGATTATTTTTTCATTTATTTCATGAACAAGTTTATACGAAATAAGCTTAAGGATACTAAACAAATTATCTAACAAAAACGGCTCCTATTAGCTAATCAGGCATATTAGGCTGGTGCCAAAACAGATTCTGAAGGCTAAAACGGAAAAAATTTATAACAGGCAAGGACCAAATGGAAAATGCCGTTAAGGTTATAATTAAGAAAAAAAACAAAAATTAAAGATTAGATAAAGTGAAATTACAAAAGAGGGGGGGGGGGGGTGTTATGGATTGAAAATGATTTTTTGCTATTTTCGGCGAAATGCGACTTCCTAGCGGAAAATATTCTGGAATGTGGGAAACATGCAGTTTCCGATATATTTACAATTTTCGAAGAAAAAAAATCCGAAGTCTTCCACGAACAACTTTATTGGTGTTTTTTCGATTTAAATATTCTATCTGGGCTCATTTTAACCGTTGAAATGTCTACTAAAGTTGAATCAATTTAATGGAAGACAAAGGCGGAAATCATCCTGCAACTTAAATTTTTCATGGCAATGCATCGTACCGTACTGAAAGTCGTAAGCTAGATTTAAGACTCGCTGGCCCAGTGTGCAATTTATTAACGTATATTTTACTATTTTTTCACTAAATCAATAGTATAACGATGAGTAATCTGTTTTAGGTATATTTGAATAAAATAATTTGAATACGTAATTATTAAGTAGAACAATTAATTTATTGATATTTTTTTATAAAAATAAAAAATTTATGAAAAATTATAAAATTCTAATAAATTTTACATCTTTTGCATTGTGGTTGTTCTTCTTCTTCATCAATAAGATTTTCAAATTCCGAAGGATCTTCGAGATTATCGGCGTCTTCGAGCATCTCGATTTCAATATAAAGACTCTTTGCTAACTCTTCATCAGTAATCTTTTCCAAATCATTTACGTCTTGAAATATTTCTTTATCTCTATTTGAGCAGTTTTCATTACAATTACTGCATAAATTGGTACATTTTAAGCCGTATTTTCGGCAGTCACAACTTTGATTATTACAAACACTTTCATAGCTGCAGCTAATAGTTTTAAATAAAACAATCTCAAAAAACCAAGTTATGTTCTCCCCGTTTTCACGTACACAGCAATTTCTATTATTTTTCGTACATAGGTTTTCCAAAGATATTTGTAAATGCTAACGGAGTTGTTTTCCCAAATTTGTTAATAATCATCATGTTGTAATTACTTTCATAATATTGAAATTAACACCCCAATAACTTGAATAAAATTTATTGCAATACGTCTATTTTGCCACGAGAGTGAAGATTGCGGTAATTTTATTCAGTAGCCATAAAACCGGATAAATCCCGTTAGTAATTTATTTTATAAAAATCAATTTGTAAGCCTCTATCTTGATAAAAAGTGTATGATTTATTCATTTTAATTCTCAAATGTTTTTCCTGGTGACGACAGAATCCAGTAATCCAAGCAAATACTCAGTTTTGTATATATGTGCATAATTTTGAATAATAGGTACATTATAAGTATTATTTCTAGGCATTGATAATGTGGTTAGAACGAAAGCTAACGCTACTACTACATACAGTACATTTCATATCTATATCAACACCGATGAACTGCAAACCTCTCAAAGATAGAGCCGAGATACCCTGTAGCCATCACCGCAAAATCAACTGATGAAAACAAATGATAATTAAAGAGAAAAAAGCAACGATCCTACTTAATACAAGTAAAAAATCCAGAATTAATCAAGACCAATTCTTATGATACCCTAGATTTTTGAAATGGTTTTTCGCATATATTTCTAGAGCGCTTCGTCCGACAGTAAAAGTGATTATAACCCATTTCATAGGATTTCATTATCTGAAAAACTTTTCATTATTGTACGTCTAGGACTGATCATTTTTATAACATGCGTAAAACACCACAATTTTTAGATGGCAACCCCAATAAAGGGTTGCACGATTTAGTCCATTTTTGAAGCTTTACTTACTATTACTATGAAAGCAGAGTGTACAAAATTTCAGCTCTCTACGTCAGCGTGTTCTCAGGCAGTGTTCAAATATATAGTGAAAAATGAAATTTTTGTATGGCAACCCCACGAAGGAGTTGCCCGATCGGTCCCATTTTTGAACTTAAATTTCCTTCTCTTTTAAAAAAGCCTGTGCGCAAAACTTCAGCTCCCTAAATGAACACGGACAAACAGACAGACAGATAGACAGATAGACGGACGGACGGACAAACGGACGGACAGGCTGACAGATGGACCTGCCAAAATCAAAATAACTTTTAATATTATACGTGGGGGTTCAACCGAATTTTAGGGTTCCGAACCCAAAGGGTGCCAACGGGACGCTATTACTAAGCCTCCGCTGTCTATCCGTCCAACCGTCTATATGTCCGCGGACTGTATCTCACGAGCCGTAATAAGTAGACACTTGAAATTTTCACAGAGTGAGTAATACTAAAAATAGCTACAAATAGCTGCTATAACAACAAATATTAAAAATAAAATAATGTTCAAAATTAAAGGGGGGACTCCGTACAATAAAACTTTGTGTTTACTCGATCAAAAAAGTAAAGTGTTAAATCTTGTACGATGGTACGAAACCCTTCGTGTGCTACTCCGACTCACTCTTGGCCAGTTTTTATTGTCTACAAGCATTAAGGGGAAATACAAAAAACAAGTGAAAAGGACGTTTTCATAACTATATCACAACATCAGCGTTGTTAGTCGCGATTGGTGCTAATTAGAGTGAAAACGTTGAAATTGTTAGTGAAAAACTAGTTTCGTTCGAAATTTAGCAAAATTCCACGTGTAACGTACTTGTCTGAAGAAGAAAGGGGTAAAATTTTAGCTTTTAGGGAAGAGAATCTTTTTTGTGCGAAATTGGTCGAAGACTAGGAAGAGATCACGAGACAGTTTCAAAATTCTTGAAAATCCGGTTGTATTAAACAGGAGGACAAAAGAAAAGTTTTCGTTAAGGGATAATAGAAGAATTGTTAAGATTGCAAGTAAATCCTTGAAAAGCTTTGTTCAAATAATACGACAATTTATTGAACAATTACACGCTGTGGACACCAGGAAAGTCAAAAATTGAAGTCCGTATCCCAACTTACATCCCGTCATAAAGACGCTCGTCTAAAGTTTTCCAAAGTAAACGTTAACTGGATTGAGGTAAACTAAAAAGTCATTTCAAACCTTCATTTTGTGCGATTTACGTTTGTCCTTTCAGTATATCAAAGGTAAATCTTTCCTACGACAAAAAGTTCAACCTCGACGGTCCAAATGGTTTCCAGCATTATTAGATGGATTTGAAGAAAGATCCGTTGCACCTTTTTCGACGAAATTTTGATGGAGGAAGCTTAATGGTTTGGGGAGCCGTTTTTGCTAAACAAACTCCTCCTATGGGCTTTCGGTCCGCCAGGGTGAACAACGAGGAGTACACTGGGATCTTAGAAAGCAAGCTCCTTCCAGTCAGAGTCATGGACATTACGGCAAGATAATATCGCTGTCCACACAAGTAGAGCGACAAAAGCCTGATTTAGTCGTCTACAGATTACAGTGATGGACTGGCCCGCTTGTTCCCTGGACCAAAACCCAATAGAAAATCTTTGGCGAATTTTGGTTCGAGAGGTGTACGTTAACAAGAGGTAGTTCAGCAACGTGAATGACTTGCGCGCAAACGTGGAAGCCGCCTGATACAGTCTAGAAATGGAGAAGCTGGAAAAGCTCGTGGGGAGCATTGCCAGATCGACTTTTAGTATTAGCAGAAAATCGAGGGAGGCCGACAAAATATTTTGAAGCCCAAAAAATTTAACTCAAATTCCAGAAAATTGAAATATTTTAAGTGGTGATATAGTTATAAAAACGGCCATTCACTTGTCCGCCGTATTCCCTCCAAACTGAACAAAATCCCGCTACAAGGCGTTCCAACTCCATCCTTGAGAAACCCAAAACTCGCCGGTGGTGAAATGAAATGCACTGTAGTTAAATTTTGAGGAGCTTGGAAACGAAAGCTTTATTTTCTACCATTCAGCCTTAAGAGAAAAAACGCTCACAATTTCGATTTTCAAAAGTTCAGTGGAACATAAAATGCACCAAAATATGCAATTTAAGAACTGAGATTAACTACTATATGTATGTGCAAAACTATATGATGATGTGATATTCGATTGCATTGTTCACGTCGTTTATCATATAAATCTATATAATCAATTTCAGACGGTATAACGCGTTCTAAACGTCCAGGCTGAAGCCTGCAGACCAAAAGCACATCATTCCATCCGACGCTAATGAAATGAAATGAATTAAAAACTCCAAATTGTATACAAAATATATAAAAACAAGAAATTTTTGCCGTTTTCATGGTTAACATTATTGACTTCATTTCCTTTATCATTATACTAAACAATTTGAGTTTTTCAAAATAAACAAAAAAGGATTTTATCTTTGTTACAAATTGAACTTTTTTTGCAATAATATCATAACATTGGCAGATATTTCCCTATGAAAATAACGAAAATATATTAGTAATCAAAACGTAAAGTTCATCATCGGTGAAATATCAGAGCCGTCTACGGCACCCGTATTTGCGGCTTACTACCAAGATAGAGTCAAAAGCAACATCAATATTATTAATATTTGATGAAATAAAATTAGGGATTAAATTAAGATGAATAGGGAGAATTTAACTTATGTACGTACTATATCAAAGGAAGTTTTGCAAACTGCAATGGACCCAGATTTAGCTGGAGTGAAATGTAGGTAATTTTCAGATGACCTACTTGATAGATGTGGAAGTCAGAATTAAGTATATCGTCCGCACAGAGATGAATCCTAACATGAGAAACAAATTGAGTAATATCATTAATGAAGAGAACAAATAAAAGTGGGACCAGGATAGATTCCTGTTGGACACCAGAAGTTATACATCAAATTCATGATTTCCAACAACAATGCTCTTTCTACGATTTGACAAAATTTGGTTGGGTAAAATAATACTCTTACGTATAACAAAGTAAGATATGATTAATTCTGTGAAAAGCTTTGAAGAAGCCTAGTAAAATAAATGATACTAAGTTGTACATTATCTAGGTTTACTCTTATATCATCGACGATCTTTAATATTGCTGTTACAGATGGGTAAATGCCAATGGTTGTGCTTGTATAAAAAAAAGCTCCAGAACTTTAGTTAAGAAAGGAAGCACACTAACTGTTCTCAAGATCTACTGGAATTTGATTTTATTTTTATTTTTTAATAGAAACAATTCGTGCCACCTTTCATACAGGACAAACGGAGAATTGAATGGTGTGCCTCTGTGGGGGGGGGGGGGGCTATCCTAACTATTTCCGAGATAATGGGAAGCAAAGATATTTGGGTATGCTTTTTATAAATCACTTTGTAACTTCTGAACACGCTATGACAATGATTTGAAATTTGTTTGATAGGTCATCGTTGAACCTCCTTTCCAATGGTCTATAAAACTTTCCCTCCTTTTCCTCCTCCTCTCCGTTTTGAAATTTTTTGAAGTTATGCCTGAAGTCAAAAATGTTAAAATTTCAGAGTTTTAGCTCGGTTTTTTCTATATAACTTCAAATCTATATATAAAAAATATCATCAACGCCAATTTTTCATATTGGATATAAGAAGCCTAAAAGCTTCACTTCAAAATGACCTATATCACAATCTGTACACAAAATTTAAGCTTTTCTACGTTTTTTACACCTTTTCTCAAACATATTCAGTGAAAAAGTTCAATAAATGCCAGTAAGTAGGCAATTATTTTTTGAAAATAAACTTTTTAAAACATTTTCGCTGGATATGTTCCAGATAAAGTGCCAAAATTGCAGAAAGGCTTACATTTTGGCTACAAAGTATTCATTTTAAAGCAAAGCCTTTGAGCTTCTTACAACCAATATGGAAAATTGGTGTAGAAGACGTATTTTTTGACAAAAATAATAGTTGAATAAAAACAACCGTGTTAAAATTCTGAAATTTTAACTTTGTTGAGCCATAACTTCAAAACGGAAGAAGAGGACGAAAAAATTTATAGATCATTGGAAAGCTTTTATAAAACAAACTATAATTATATGGTGCAAGGCTCAGAAGTTACAGTATGATCTATAAAAATATACCAGAATGTTTTAAGGTCCCGTTTTCTCATAAATAGTAGCCTTCGGGTGTAACATCCAATACTGGACGTAACATGTAAAAAACAAACGAATAAATATTATATTTAAATCCCTATCCCCATGTTGCATAAATGAATAAATGAAGATGATGATGATGAAAGATTTTTGCTACCCTTAACTTTATGGAAAAATACTAATTGTTCAGATTATTTAGAATGAAATTTTTTATTTAACAATTGGTTTATCCCGGACAGGATTTGTTTTTTAATAAAAAATAAATAAATAAAACACACAAAATTATTTTACCATCAGTCTCCTAAGGGCCGAGAATTGATTAATCTTGAAAAAGAATCCTAAACCTGTTAATAACTCTGAAAAGGATCTCAAGTCCCATCACTTTACTACAATAATCTAACAGACAACAAAAACAAAATGTTCGGAAAATGAAAATATTTCGTCAGTGCCACAAGAAATTTTCCACTTGAAATCATTCATTACCCCAGTCCTCTTCCATCCTGAATAGTACCCAAAAAATCTCATTTATTGTGCCACATTTCCTTCGAACAAATTCCCTCATCAATTCTGCTTCCATTCCTTATTGTTTCACAGAAGGATAAAATTGATGTTGGATCTATCAACTCTTGACCTGGTCAACATTCTTTCTAGTGAGCTATAGACAATAATTGGCAATGACATCCACCCCCCCCCCCCCATCCCCTCCCTTCAACCCTAACCTGGTTCTATTTCGGTCCATATGTATATAAATTTTTCGAAGCTGCTTTTATAAGTATGTATTGTAGATATATAGGTATGTAGATATCAGTCGTATATTCCCTAAAATCGTAAGCGTGCGCCCCCATTTTACCATGGTGGAAATTTTACTTAGCCACAGACATGCAATTTCCTTGTGGCATCAGTATGACTGCCATTCGACATTGGGAAGTATTTGGGAAGTGCACCACCTTCCCCGTATGACATATGAACATCTATCGTTTATCTTTGTACACTTAGTGCTACCAATTTGCATGACATGAAAAACCCCGGCCACTGCGTTGTAGTGTTAAATCGACCGGAGCTGGATTAAATTCGGACTATATCACCCTTCGACATTTTCTGTAATGTTTTTGTGCAGAATTTTGTACGATTGTATGGCTTCCCAGCACATTTATAACTCTGTGCACAAGAATTCTATGTATTTTAAGGGTGGTTAGGTGGATTCTTCTATCCCCCACTCCTCACTCCTTCTCACTCTCTCAGTCTCCCTTTCCCTTTCCCTAATCCCGTTGTTCCTCTAACCAATATTGGAAAGTTTCCGCAATATTGGTGTTCCTTCCTTAGATTGTCATCAGTTTCAATACATTTTGTAGGTTTTGGGGTTAGATTTTAAAGCACCCACCCCTCCTCAATCAGTTCCAGTTCAGTTTTTGTTTGGTGGCAATTCACTTGGCTCAACTTATCGGTTCCTTGCCCCCAAACAATTTCATCATTGGCAATCGTTAAATTGCCTTGTTATTGCCAGTAATAATTGTTGTCGCTCCTACTCCTGGATGCCATTCGTTTATAGACCATGATCACATTTGTTGTTGTTCTGTATTTGTTGCGGACGCGGTAATTGAAACCTCAGGAAGGGGATGTGTTGTGGCTCTGTTTAAGGGACTTTCTACATTTTGGGA
Organism: Dioctria rufipes; assembly: GCA_963924295.1. Lineage (NCBI taxonomy): Eukaryota > Metazoa > Arthropoda > Insecta > Diptera > Asilidae > Dioctria > Dioctria rufipes. The sequence continues at coordinate 362,922,875 of OZ002740.1, forward strand.
TATATAGAAAATTTTCAGTATGTGGATTTGGGTAATTTAATGAATATTTTTCAAACCAATTTATTGATTAAAATGAATAAGGGAAATTTTTATGAATAATTTAACTTTCAGTAAAATGAGCGTATTCTCGTTGTGTATAAAATAAAAGTTTGTTATGAACTTTCTTTAAGCCGTTCTTTTTTCTTCCTTTTCTTTTCTCACTCTCCTTTGGAACCATAGGCCTTCCAAATAGCCTCCACCCTCTACCTATTTACTTAACTCTGTTATCGGTCTATTTCCGATGATTTGTTTCAGTTTCTTGAAATCAAATATTTTCGCAATGGCAGGTGATTAGTTGCAGTAGCTTTCCTCATGCGACTGTCATCTATCGCTTATTAGGAAAAGCTCCACGTGTTGGGTGAAACTTTTTTGATTGTTATCATAAATTTTCTTTTTGTGTTGACGCCTCTGCTCAGGATAAAAACCTAATAAATGTTTAAACTCATATAAATGTTTTCCCGCCTCTCTGGAGTACTGCTGCGTTGCTACTGAAAGAAAATTTTGATGGAAGGGTAGTGAAAGATATGGAGGAAGAGAAGCTATAAAAAGTCGAAAGGAAAATGGGTGGATGGTATGTTCAAAGCTGTGTTGAGATGGAACTCAAGACCACGACCACTGGGACAATAATCAGCCTGCTTACCAACTGGCCACAATAACGGAAAGTAAGTAACGGCAATTATTTTGTGTATATGTACTTTGCATTTTAATGATGAAGCATAATTTTTTTTTACAATAAACATATAACTTGAAGCCCAAAATAAAAACAATTACAGCGTATGCATAAACTGTTTTAAATAATTATATATTTTGTAAGCAGCTACTCAAATCGACTATAATAGCAAACTCTCTAAGGAATTGACCATTCTGCTTTATTTAGTAGGTATATCTACATCGAAATAATAAAAAAATTTAACAAATCATAATGAAAAATACAAACTAATTTTGATTTATGTTACAACAAGTTACAAAGCGTCAATTTTCCAATTCACCATTGTGAATATTAGTTCACCTCGCTGTCAGTCAACCAATTTGGTTTGCGTCAAAGATTTCGTGACATGAAAGCTTCTTCGCAGCGAAAAGCTTTCAATAAATTTGAACTTAAGTCAGGACACGTACCTACGATGCAATGAAAAATACTATGCGCTTTTGTTAGATCTTGGAAGTTAAGTCCTTGTAGATTAAAATCATAAAATAGAAAGGGATGCCGGGTCGGAAATAAGAGGTTAGTAAAGATATGGTTTAAAATCAAATAATTTGTTTTCACTAAATTTTTTTAAAAAATTAATGCACTACTAATAAATTGAATAAAGAAACAAATTAAAAGTAAAATAATACAAATAAAAAATTAAAATGAAAATAAAATGAAAAATAAATCCAAATGATCCAAACAAAAAAATTGAAACAACACTATTAGTGGTCTGCTAGATTATTTATAAAATACAATACGCAACAGTTCTGCCTGGATAAAATATTGATGCCACTACTTCCGGTATTAATAGAATATATTAGGTTCAATTCTCCTAATATAAAATACACTAGATTCAATACTCCTAGTTTTGATACCCAAGGCTCCAAGTAGGCTTCAATACTGACGATCTGTCTAGGTTGAATGCTCAGAACACAATGATGATTCGTATTCGCACAGTTCTATTTATACTGTGCAAAATGTTCAGGGTAGATATAGCCTTAGAAAGACAAAGGTTGCGTGCGTAAGCCTTGGCGGTGCCTATCTCTGCTATGTAAAATGCGAGAAGGCTTATCATGATGACTGTTATGACAAACGTCAATGATTCCTGTTGTGGCGGGTCACCTATGTGGTAAGTTGCTTTTGTTATTTTTATTGTGGTTAATAAAAATTTTGTTCTTCTTTCTAAAATCAGTACCAGATTGTACTGTCGATCCTCGGGGGGGGGGGGGGGGGGGGGGAAGTAGTCTGTGAAGCGCAATGCTGAACAAGGTGAAAGCTGTATAAGAGGAAAGCATGCATACTTGATAGATGAAATTTGTTGGTTTATTTTGGTGTTTTGAAGTTCTTGCAGATCGCTTTGGCATCTCCCAAGAGAGTGCGTACAGTAGTGTGGTATAGTTAGTTGAGTGCTATGGACACGAATTGGCACTTCTCAAGGCGAGGTAAATTTACCTTAGTGAAATTGAAATTGAGATTTTTGGCTGTGTGGGTACTGTAGTAGATGCTAGGCAGATGGCCCACGATGCAATCGAAGTTATGTACTCATGTAAGTCAGAATAATAAAATCTCAAACATAGATGTGAGAGGAGAAAGACAGACATAGCCTTGCCCCTGGGCGAATGGATGTCTTAGTTGGTGTATGGATAGGTTGACATAAAACGGAAATCAGGTATGTATGTTAGTAGTGCTTATATGGTTAGTATGCATGGACAGCTATAAGATCCAAATGGTGAATCTCGAAGCCACTCCAGACTGAATCGGGCACATCTTAACCTTCACGCGGTCCCCTCTGACAGCGCCATAAGGATTGTATTACCTGTATAGGCCAAGTACAATTCTTTAGACGTTGCTAATAAGATCTAGGCCCGAACGGAGTTACCAGTACCGTTTAAAAAAGTATATCTTGCATGAAGATATGAAACTGGGAGTATTCATGGTCTGTTGATTATGCTTTACGAAAGCCATACCAAATGGGCGGCCCGACATTGGCTAACTTGGTACTACGGGAATGAGGAGCCCCAAATTGAGCTGCATTTAGTAGCGATATTTGCCTCGTCATGGGAAGGCCCCCTTGTGGGAGCATCGTAGTGGCTGTGGTAGCCCATATGCGGGCAGAGAGAGATTGTCTGGGTCTGCGTGACTATGCGAACTTTCTTCTCTAAACAGAGTAGTTTGTTCTCTTGACAAAATTGCATACTGCGTCCGTGAATTTGAAGGATGGTCGCTTGTTATTGTATGCTTAGAGGATTGGCTCTCGGCGTGGAGTTGCGCTAAATCAACCGGGTGCCGTGACCCACAGATCGGAAGAGATTTTAGATAGGTCTCGCTTCTACCAGTAAGTCCAATGTCAAGCATGCACTGACATAAACTGGTACTCTTGAAACAGAATATAATATATTCTGCCTCTTGAGGGCGTTGATTGTCGCTTGTCTACTAATCCGTGCATTTGGTGCCGTGAGATTAAGCTATAATTAGCAGGTGCTTACGTAAAACCATATGACTTTCTGTACTGTCGATCCGAAGTACGATTCGACGAGTGAGTAAAAATATTTTATCTTGATGAATGTTCCTTTTTAACCCCTTTTATAGTGCTGGTTCTCTATAATTGTTTACTGTGCCGATTCAATCCTAGATTTACAAGACAGTCAACCTTCAGTTTTCATTTCCTTTATTCTATATTTTCCCTATATACTTACAATACCCTTAAAATTAAGCCTCACGTCTGAAAATTATTGTTTAAAGAAGCGACTCTCTTCCTATTCTTGGTTTGTATGCTGGTCATGAATTGGGCTTAATTGCAATATTTCTAACAATTTCGTATTGTTATTTTTGTTTCCCCAAAAACTCCTCCGCACTGAATATATTTCACTCATAAAATACAAATGTATGTTTATCCTGTCTAAAAAATGATGGCCTAGATTAAAAAATATATCTAAATATTCAAATCAAACAATTCTATGGAAAAATTGAGAAATTATCTACACCCATGTTTCCTGAAGCTCTACATAAATATACGTACATAAATTCTCGTGCATACAAATTGATAATAGTAGCGCTAGCTTCAGACAAAACTAACCCGATTATTTCCGAGTTGAGCCTTTCATAAGTGTGCTAATGCTAGAAACAGAAAGCTTCGGAGGCATGTCATAATACATCAAATTCTAGCTTAAAGGCTTGCTATGGAACTGCGTAAAGGAGATGGGGCACATAGAGAAGAGAACGTAAAATGAAGGCACGTGCCATGTCAATGGATTCCCTCCTCCTCCTCAAAAACACACAAACACACAAAACAAAAGGAATGATATTTTCAGGAAGAGAATCTTGTCAGAGGGAGTGTTCTGCATATGCTTTAAGAATTTCAATATGAAATATGACAGCAATCTCATAAATAACAGCATTATCGCGCGAAGCTTTCGATTCCATATTCGAGATAATAAAGTCATTCGACTGATTGCATATACCGTAGTCGCTGCTGATATGATTATTGATAATAGTGCTGATAATGTCGTAACGGTAATAAGTTTAGATATTGCTGATGCTTCAGAATTTTTTTTCTGTTTACTGTTTCTTTTATTGATTTCCTTTAAGTTATTAATTATTTCGTGAGCTCACTTAAAATAAAATAATTTAAAATTTCTCATTCAAATTGTCACTAATAGCAATTAGTTGCAACATAATTGAATTCTGATATGAAATTCAATATAATTTTATATAATTATAGAAGTGTTTTGCGTGAGAAAATTTTTAATTTTTAACAACCTATAAAAACTAGATGGCGCTATGTTTAAATAGTTCAAAATTTCACACACAAATGCATTTTTTTTTTTTTCAAATACGGTGAGGTGTAAGTATATAAAAGTGCCAGTTTTAAAAGCCTGTCGAAAAAGAAATATTATCTTTATTGGATATAATTAAAAGAGCATGTAAACAATTATTTGATCGTAGAATATTAAAACAATTTTTTTTATCACAACCCTAATGTTCGCTGGTGAGATTACTGCTGTAATAAAACCAGATTATTGATTTTTTAATTTATTTGCAGTCATGAACCACTGAAATATTATTGCATATGGCAGCATTGTTCAACAATCACTCTGAATTATTAGCGTAGTTAGTGTGTCTGGATATGAAACGGGATGAAGTATTACATACTTCGCCTTGGGCGAAACGTCAGATGGGATCCAGTTGTCTGTTTTCCTATTTATACAGTTCCCCCCTAAACTGCGTTTTAGGTAGGCCAAATTTCGTGTAGTGATCAGTATATGGACTTTCGGCTCCTGTTTTAGCCAATTCGTCCGCTTGTTTATTGCCGCCCAATAGCTAGAGTTTCGAATAGCAGCTCCAGACAAGTTTCGACTCAAAGTCTTGAGAGGACAGAGCTAGGAGCGCAGCTTGGCTGTCTGATCAGATGTAGATGTTGAAGTTCTTACAGACCCTTTAGGCTTCGGTTTTCTTGAGCTCCAACCTCTATAGCATAGACTTCCACCCGAAAATGTGTCCAAAAATAGATGATAAATAAAATTAATCAAGTTTATGTCTTTAGTGAAGAGTATCTACTCACGTTCATTAAATTCATACTATAGATAATCAGATATTCTCCTCTAGAAGGCCAACCATAAACAAAATAACAAGACACCAAATGTCACCAATTCAGATTGCATACTTCATCAATTTTTCCATAGAATGTCAATATTTTTAAAATCACTGCCATTAATGAAATTACTATTACTAAAAGGAAAAGAAAAACAAATGCTTTTATAGCACGTTAGAAAATGTTCATGTCATTTAAGCATAACATAAAAAATTTCCATAGAGAAAGGCAAAATGTACCTACCTAAAATATACCTACCAAAAAAAGTCTCAAGAAAGCCAAAAACTCACTTCCCAAAAACGCCACCACATGGGTTAGGCGTCTACCACCACCGCTATCATCACGAAAGTAATTCGTCCTAAAAGCAACTGCTAACAGCCTCAAAGTCAATAGCTTTGAGTTTTTTGGGCCTATTCATTCCTTTCATAAATAGCTTCACAACTAACTGTATATATACATATTGGCTGTTAACGGTAGTCAGTCCTATTCACTTTACCTATAAGTTTCCATAAAACAACCTATACTCAATCTCAGCTGCCCGCCGCCGTAACCGCAGCATACAACTATACGCCACTGAACTGAAAGGGTTGCTGCGAAAGAAATCGCATAATCTTCCCCCACCTGCCCGTCGCGTCATCGACAGGACCCTAAATCGAATATTTACATTTCAATATTTATCATGCGATTGATTTGATTCCGTTTATGGTGAAAAATGAGAGCACAAGCTCCGAAAGAGGAAGTTTTAAAGACCGGATGTACCGGAGCTCAGTGGAGTAATAAAAAAAGAAAATTGGAGAAAAAAACCAGCGACCCACTCATGTGTACAGATTACGAAAGGAATATCGAAGGAGCCCCCCCTCCTCCCAACAACCTATACTAACCTACCTCTCTACACTGCGCTGGGTCATATATTGATCCAGATATTCTCAGGATTATTTAATTCTTGTAGACACGAATACGACGTTATGAACTTTCCTGCTCCAGAAGGTTGTTGAAGCATACAGATGCGCCTCTTTCGGGTATATAACGGTACAAATACACTATGGAATCAGATTGAGGCTAACATGAATGTTTTGATAAGAATTGAGATAGGAATGTCAGTTCGATGTCAGGGAATGACAAGCAATTTATGTTGCTTTTCTCCACAATGTTTGGATTTCATTCAGTTTTTCTTTTTCTTTTTAGGGCAAAGAAAAAAATCTTCAATATAAAAAGGTTTTAGTTTATGTGTGCGGAGCAGGCGAGTTTCTATACATAAATTATTTACTGCTTACTTTACTTTTTGGCTGCGAATATTATAGTTATAGCGATAAGCGGTGTGATATGATGCGAAAATTCAGATTGAATGAACATATACACTTCAATTTCCGTTAGTGCTTACGAAACTAATGCGGATTGACTTTATTGAGTAATCATAATATAGTAACGGCAGTTAGAAAAGAACTTTAACAAATTTAAAGCAACTTTATTAAAGAAATTTTAGCAACAAGTAAATTCAATTCATTTATTTAAGTTTGTACACATGATTTTAATATTATTACAGTGCGATTTTGAATTGGTGGTGTCTGAGCGTTATAAAAAGGGAAACAAAGAACAAAAATCCAATTTAAAGTAAAATTATTAACTTGAGATTGACATTCACAGTTTGAACTAAGATTCCATTGTACTAGTCTGAAACTAAGCCAATAATTAATTTAGACACAAACTAATTCAACACAATTAAACCCAAGTTCCCATATTCCACTTTCCTCTCAAACATTATTGCTCATTCAAACTCAAACAAAGAAAAGAATTAACTAATATTTCTTAAATTGCAGACCAATTTTAACTAAGTCACATTACATATCTGAGATGGCTTCTGCTGATATTTATCAAACTCACCAACTTCACCCCAGATAATTCACCAGCATCGATCTATATCAAGAAGCAAAAATGTTGAGGTAAAAACATCGCACAATTTCGAAATTCGGATTCAACTTATGGTGGGGATACATCAGAGCACTATAAAGGGGCGAGCAGATCATGTACATTCTTCTTTCATAATCGAAGCATTCACTTGTTAATATCAAGCTCCTGAAAGTTTCCTGTATTGCGTTGGAAGGCATTCTTGACTGGACTTTCGACCGCCAAACACTTCCTATTATTGTTGTAATTGTCATACGTGTTGAAAGATACTCTTTGATGGTGTCTGGACCGCCAAGCATTTCCTATTGTTGTTGTACGAGTACCTGTAGTCTTGAGGTGAGAGGCATTCTTGGCTGGGCTCTGGACTGCTAAGCATATCGTCATATTGCTATCCACTTTATTATTATTATATTTTTAATATCTCAGAGCAGAATTTAATTCTTATATCTTAATTTGTATTATTTACATTAAGGGGGTACCCTGAATTAAAATGTCGAAAGAACCCGTTGTTTTTCTGTTGTTTAAATAAATAGATAAACTATGTAAGAATATGTTTACAAAGTAACAGAGGTCAATTCTAAATATTTCCAAGAATATAAAGACAGGAGCAGAGGAGCGTCGAGCGTGTACGAGCGCTCGCCACTCCGACTTTCTATTCAAAATTCTATACCTGAAACAGGTTGAGGGGTGGTTTAATACAATATTTATAATCCATGGTTTTATTCAGTTAAGTCATAGTGTATGTAATAGAAGTATAAATGTGCATGATTCAATTAATACGTGCTTTCCCTTTATCAACGTAAGTAACTAAAAATTCATAGTTTTCCCTATTGAAAACTTTGAAAAGCTTTTTCTCTAGTTTTTATTTTCATGATTATTCTGAATTGGTGGACGTAATAAATCACCCTATATGTGAAAAGCTTAATTATATAAAAGGAAAAAGAGAGGATAACTATAAATATAAATTCCAAAACTGCGAAAGAGCTAATAATAAAAATAAAATAAAACAGTTATTACAAATCAGATAAGAAAAATAGAGAAAAGACAAAAAAGAAATAAACTAATGATAAGGAAAAAATAAAAAATATTACAGAACAAAAATAAAAGAAAATTAAATTAATAAAAAGAGACAGGAAAATTTAAAAATTATACAGAAATTGTGAGACTGAAACATTTTCCAGAATGTGCTAACGTAACGCACCATTTGCTGCTCCAGATGTAAGCAATTCCAAAGACGAGCTGTTTGAACAAGATAGGAGCTTTCCAAAACATTTTTCTTGAAACGGAGAATTAGTAGATTTCCGCGTCTGTTAGATTGTAAAAATTGTACACCTCATCAATTAATGCTTGTACTGGCAAAAAACTTTAAAAACCTAGACGACCAAGACGGGGTCAATTTTCACCCAAATAAATATCTTTACTTCTGGGTGTTCCTTTCAACTTTCTATTAAAAATAAAAGTATTATCTATCACTTTAGTAATGTTTTATTTTATTAGGATAGAAGTGAGAATACATAGGAAAAAACATGAATAATAAATTTTAGTCTAATTCGTAGTCGTTTGGTCAAGCAGAAAACGTATAAATGAAGAATATATAAGTACGCAAAAAATATATTTAATTCCTCGAAAGTTTATTTCAAAAACATTGGTAACACAAAACCCTTGGCATACCGAGAAAATAACATCACAAAGAATTTCACACTTCGCTTGACTAAAGAAAATACATTGTGTTTTTTGTACGCGAACGACCAAAACCCAGTCATTTGTGAACCGCCATATCTCACGATACAATTAAAGTTAATTTATAAAATATAAAAACCAAAAATAACTGATGACCGTTTATACTAGAAGCCCAAGACTAAGATAGTCCTAGAGGGATAAGAAGCATGATTTACGAGGTAATTTTTGACCCAGTTTAATCGTACAAAGGTTCAGTAATCCGGCTGCTGTCAATGAATTAGTTTATAGAGAGTAAGAAAAAAAGCTAGTGTTGGTCTAGTACCAATTCTTATATGATACCCTAGATGTAATTTCGTATGGTCACCCACTGTGCAAGTTTGATTGTTGAAGTGATTTTTTGCCACTATTTTCAGAACGATTCGCCGGACAATAAAAATAATTATAGCCAATTTCATAAGTTTTCATATTCTGAAGAGCCTTTAAGTACAAAAGAGAAGATACGACTCTCTTCACAGTATACGTAAAAGCCCTAAATTTATGTATGGCAGCACCAAGAACTCTATTTACTATGTTTATGAAAACACCGTGTAAAAACTTTCAGTTCTATGTGCGTTGCCATGCTCTCAGATAAGGTCCAAATATGTAGTGAAAAACAAAGTTTTGGTATTGCTACCCAACGAAGGAGTTACCAGAGTTCTCACATTTTCGAACTTGAAATTGCAATTTTTTAAAAATGCCATGTGAAAAATGTCAGCTCTCTAAGTGAACGCGTTCTCAACTTAACGTGTGGACAGACAGATAGACGGACGGATGGATGGACAGACGGACGGACGGACGGATGGATGGACGGTCAGATGGACATGCAAAAATCGAAATAACTTTTAATAATATGCGTGCATCCATTTAAGTTAGGATCAAGTTTTTCGATATATGTAGTACTCACGCTTCACCTTTCGGATAGGCAGACCTTACTGTATTTCGTCCATTCAAAAACGTTTCCCTAGAATAACTAAATTACAGCCTTCAGTTTAGATGATAGTAAAATTCCTTTTCCAGTATTAGGTGGCGGATTTCACTTGAAAACCAAAAATTTTTTGCATACTTACCAGGCTTACTTTGTATAGGAGCATAGTTTTCAGAAAATAATTAATAAAGCTCTGCAGTTCATTAACTTGATCCTCAGAATTTAAAGACAGACGAACAAATTCCTGCAAGAACTTCGCTTTCTTACAAAAGATCATTAAAGTTAGTATTTTTTATAATAGCTTCCAAGTGTAGAAGAAGATAAATATTAAAATAACCTCTCTCATGACTAACCCCTGCTGAACTGGTGGGAAAGCTCAAAGACAAATGTCTCAAAAGTGTTTATATTATTAAAATCTGAATTTTTGCGTTGAAATTTTTATGGAGTATCTCAAGAGTCAATTTTGGGTCCCTACTTCATTTATTTCTAATTTCACTTTCAATTCACGATTTCATAGTATTTCTTGTGGTTAGTCAATATAAATAGTATAAATTGTGTCAGATTGCAAGACATTGAGTTGGTCGATGTCGACGGGCCGGAGATCGTTCATATTTTATACAATAATAGTCTAACGTTTTAGGGATGAATTGGAATAAAATCTACTTCTTTGTTTGAGAATTATACAATTTTCCTTACATAATTTACATTAATTGAAAGGTTACTTACTACTTTTGCTCAACAGGTATTTTATCTGAAAAAAAAAGAGAAAATTTAATTATATTATAGTTATTATAGCACCTTGCAGAAATTAATTAATTAATGAAATTTACTCAAACATTGACTTATTTTCAACGCAATTCAACATCTCAGCCGTATGATAATCTACAGCCTGTACATATACAGGGTTTTCCCATAATAGGTGTTAATTTGATATTCAAAGAAAAATGCCATTTTTTGAGATAAATGTTCGGATCTTTATTTCATTATAAAGAGGAAGATATGCCGTTAATAATGGAAAATAACATCAGCCAAATGACCACCACGACCACGCCTACAGGACCATATCATTTTCATGAAATTTTCCATAACCAAATCGCAAAGTGGCTGCCCTATGTCCTCGATAGCCTCACGAATTCCATCTTTGAGGTCTTGAATCAACGCTGGGCTGTTGGCGTAGACCTTCTCTTTCACGTGGCCCCAAAGGAAGAATTCGCAAGAGTCACAAGATCTCGGTGGCCAATTGTGATCACCTCTTCGAGAGATAACACGGTCCGGAAACTTTTCCCGTAAAAGATCAATGGTTTCGTTGCTTGTATGGCACGTAGCGCCGTCTTGTTGAAAGTAAACGTTGTCCAGATCAATACCATCCAATTCCGGCCATAAAAAATCATTAATCATCTGTCGGTAGCGCAATCCATTCACCGTAACTGTTGCTCCAGCCTCATTTTCGAAAAAGTAAGGTCCAATGACCCCGCGGGACCATAAACCGCACCAAACAGTCACACGTTGAGGATAGAGAGGCTTTTCAACAATAACTCTAGGGTTTTCCGAACCCAGAATAATAAAAGAAGCTGAAGAAAGCAATTGAAGAAGCAGTTGAAAAATATAAAAGCTGTATCTTATCAAAGTTGAAAACCCGAAAGCGTAAAACGAATATTTTGTTAATTGTTATAATGTTTTATTACTACGTTACCCTTATTTTAGAATAATTTTTATGAACAAAATTAATGGATGAATGGAGGGGAAACATTAAAAAATATCAGAGGTGTGTACATCACAACCTTTTTCCCACGCTTACGCAATTGCAATCACCTAAAAACCATAAAAACCACAATTAAACTTGAAATGTAGCAGAACATTACCAAAATCTTGCATCTCTACTCCTTTCCAAGTTCCAAAAGTCATTTATCACCACGGACAGAATAAAAAAAAATTCATTTCAAGCTTTTGGGTTTTCAACTTTGATGAGATACAGCTTTTATATCAACTGAATGTGATGTGGCACCGGGACTGTATACAAATGGTTGAACATTAATGTGTTCTTTGTGTCGCTTCTTATAATTTTATTGTTCTAACATATTTAAGATATTATCTACAGATTTGTCTGCAATTCACGGATGGTAGATTTGTGTGACAATCCAATTAAATATCCAACATACACACGCAGCTTACCTCGACTGCGGATCAAATCAGTTCAATTGTCAATTCAATTTATTAATTGTAATAATACAGTAATTCTAGAGAATAACTAAGTTTATCGAAATACGAAATAGATGGCATTGGCAGCAATCTGCAAAAATTATAGATAATCGATGATGTACTTAATTATGAAAGAAAAAGAAAAGAACGAGGGTAAAAGGTTAAGACATTGGAGAATAGAAGAAATGTGTCCATATTTTAATAAAGGTGTTTATTAAAACCCTGTTTTATATTACGCCGTCCTACAATAATATGTATTAAACAATAATTAAATATCCTTAACTAACACAGGTGAGGTATTCATATATATGTTTAATATATAATTAATATTATATGTAAACAAAAAAAAAAGGAAAAATATTCAATGATTACAACAAATAAAATATAATAAAAGGGAAATAAGAATTAGAAAAAGGAAATGAATGACGACAATCTATCTATATCTTAAAGTCTAAAAGTAATTTACCTGCGTGAGCCAAAAATAACCAGAAAGAAAGAAACATGTATTCAAAATAAAATAGAGACGTTCAAATATTCACAGCTGGGAAAAGTGGCTGAAGAGCATTCTGCGGAAACCGCTAGCAGTACAGCTGCAGTTTATATGTAGAGGAATTTCATTTTTATGCCACGAATAAAGAAGGATTGACCTGTCACGAGAAATTTATGCCTTGGAAACAACATTTTGCGAGACATTCTCCATGAGCTCATGCATTGAATATTTTCATATAGTTAGGTATATTGCGAAATGGAGTCTTAACAATTTATCAATTTGAAGAGACATTCATACATACATGTACTGTTGTACTTCAAATCTCTGTATATATTATTGATGAATATAGAAAATAAAATTGAACCAATAATGGAATCCTGTGGAACTCCACTAAAAATGGGAAACAAAGAAGAGAGTTCTCCATTAACATCAACTCTTTGGGCATAAATAGCAATTAAATAATTTTGCTGCTTCTTCGGAGAACCGATAATAATCTTTTAGTTTCAATATTAGTACCCTATAATTTACTGTATCAAATGCTTTAGTAAAAGTGCACGATTGTTAAGAATGTAATCCGCTCGATGACAATACCTTCACGAATGTCTTCGTTGATGACTACGAAAACCAGATTGTCATTCATAAAGCAATTTATTCTGTTTTAAATAGAGTTTCATTTGAGTTCTTATTATTATTTCTAAAACTTCAAATAGAAATAACAAAATTATAATACTAATTGTATTATTTGAACTGTAATATCTAGTGGAATTCAAATGCATCTACAGTTAAGAGCTGCATATAAACTGTAGGTTAATGGATGACTTCACACTGCCACCTCTTACTTTACATTTGACCTAGTACAAGGATTCTGTAGATAATGCTTCAAAAAATTTTGATGATTTTTATCTGATTGTAGAGGAAATGTAACCTAAAATATTTCAAGTTATATGCGATAAGGAAAATGAATAAATGGGACCCAAAACTCGAAAGAAGAGTTGATGAATGGCAAATTCAATTTGGTTTGAGTTGATAATATAAGCATAAATCTAAATTTATGAAAATCGGAACTATAGTCGTATGCCGTCATATTGAAAAAAGTCTTTTATCAAATATCTCGGTCTCTGTTGCTACTACCTTACATCGATTATGAAAAAATCATTTTGAAAAAAATTCCAACAACTGTACCATTACCATGGGATTGCTTCTTTTCTCGTAACGCTAAAAAAACTACAATTTTCATCTGCCTCTGTATTTTCTACAATAAGTATGTATGTAAATACATTGGTCTGTACAAAAACGGAAAATCTAACGTTTAATATAAAAAAGAAGTAAAAAATATTTGACATATTTAACAGGTCCTCCCCACGCGAACTTCAAATTCAACGAAGTATACCGTTAAGATTTTTGATGACCTCGTCAGAGGCATTCATTGTGGTACATTGTGGTGTGGGAAACAGGATGAAACTACGAGCAGTTCGATTAAATTGAATATTGCCGATGTTAATTTGGAAATACGGTGATATTAAAAAGTATTATTTCAAAATTGTTATAGGCAAGGCTTAGTACTTGAAAATGCAAATACTTTTAAAAAAGATCTACATAATAAATAAAAAGTACTATTATTATCAAAATAAGTTTAGTTCGGTTTTATTTTGTTTATTTTGTTTTTTTTATGGAAAATAAACTTAAGAAAAGCCCACACTCTGTTTGTAACGCATTCATTTTAATGAAAAAAATATTTAGAGAAATTTACAAAAATACTGTATGAATAACAATAAAAAATAACAAAAAAATTAAAAAGAATAAAAAAACAATTAAGAAAATAAAATAATAAACCATCAAAAACAAATTAAAAATTTAAAAAAATCAAAAAACCACAGAAAAAATAAAAACAAATAAAAAAAAATAATAGCTAATAAAAAACAAAAAAAAATTAACATACTGATGAGAGAATCCCATTCTAAGATCTGAAACATCCTACATTTACAAATAAATTTTCTTGGAGCTTTTGTAATTTTTCCCTTTTTGAAACCCCATAACAGTATTATTATACACCCTATAAAAAAAATTTAGATTGAAACGTACAAGCTTTCCATATGATACTCAATCAGCTCTATATAGTCCTCACGACTTTTCTTTTCCTTAAATTGGCTAGTCCCGTCTATAGGGTTGTATTGGCTAATACATATGTCCATACTTAACTAGAAATATGTATATATTATTCCACAACTTTTTGCTCTCAATTATGAATTTTTTGCAATATATAAAGTACAGTATCGACTATATCTAAGGAGTTACAAATTGTGACTTCCATTTCTAAATTTATGTTTAAAAAAAGGCCCTAAAAAATTTGGCGATTGGGTCGCTGAATTCTTATCTACGCCACTGCGCATACCGTATTCAATTTTCTATGCACGTAATATATATTCACCACAGATTCTTTAAAGCCCATTTTTTTAACCTTTATCTTAATTTTTTTTTTTTTTATTGCTGGAATTGCATGGTTTCATAATTTACGTGTTACGTGTTACGTTCCTCATGATCACAAGCCATCCAAGCCGTTTCTGTACGCGTGTATTTCTTAACACGTCGTAAAATTGTAATTATATCTATTTCTCACCCTCACGATCTGACCCTCTCAAGTTTCCTTTAATTATATATATAGACATAAAATTATTCATTCATCCTTTTGTAACAACAAGAGCCTATTTTATCACTTAAGGTGGGTGGTTTCTTAAGGATTATTCTTACAGAAAGTAACATGAATAATTCCCTTAATCTTATATAGAGCTAATATAATCAGACAAACTGGATTGAATCCAATCAAATACAATCAAGATAAAATCACCAGCAAACATCCCCTAATTATATGTACATTGTACATACATATATATATGTATAAAGTTGCGCGAGAAATAACGCCCACGTAGTCAATATTTAAGCATAGACCCTAGGTAAAATGGCTGCAAAATGAATTGCGACATGACAGGGACAAGCACTTTATTACACAGTATCGATTCAATCTAAATGTGTACCAAACAAGGCACAGTAATAGATGCACGATTCCTGGTGAAGGGAAATTAATTATCGTAAAACTTTTCATGTTTCTCTCAATCAATACCACGTTCGCTATAGCGCTGTGGCTGTGGGGCATGATAAGAAATCAGGCTGGCAGGTAATCAGAGATTCTTCAGATTCGAATACAAGAATAGTGAGTCAAATCAATAGCCGTCAACCGCACTCATGTATCCCATCAGTTCATACACGTGCAATTTATTTTAAGCGAATTTTTTCTCGTATCTCATCATTTATATGCACCAATTATCCTTGTTATTATGAAAATCTCGTAATCTTAAATATCTTCCACAAAGAAAAGATAGAGAAGAAAAAAATCAAAATCTTTTTGCATCCTACTGTGTATCTATGGTTAAAGAAATTCTGCTTGAAATTCAAAGCATTTACGAAAAAGGAATTCACGCGACGACTAATTGATCGATCCAGACTTCTTCTACTGAAGGAGCCCCATGTAACGTTACTGCCACTCTGGCACATTTTCCACTTAAGAAAATTCCTTGCATTTAATGACCGGGTTAAGAAAATTTATGAGGAAAAACCTAGGAGATAAATTTTTACCGAAAAACTTACGTAATCATTTCTCGCCGCAAAACTTATTGAAGTGTAAAATGCGAGGCGAATGCAAATTTATGGATTTTTTTTTTGCTCTGTTCCGATGGCACTTATTATGCGATGTGATGGTTGTCCTGCATTTTTTATTTATTTTTTACTTTACTCTTTGTACCTATATAAATACATAGAGATAACATACATTTATAGAGTGGCAATGTAATTGTTTATTTTGGCTATGAAAAGGAAATGATTTGAAATTGTAGTTCATCATAACTATGAATATATTTCCAGTAATATTTATGTGATTGGCATTGTAATAGTATTTTGCATCTGAACATATTATATGAAATCTTTCCATTTGAGCATGTGAAATTATTGACCGGTTTTAGATTTAAAAACAAATTTTGAACATACGTGATAGGTTTTTCCATTACGATAAATTGGAAGAAGAATCTAGTATGTACAGCATATAACTAGAGTATACTTCACTTATCGTAAAACTCAACTGAAAAGATCAATTCATTAGCTCTATATCAAAGGTTAAGGTCTCCTAGCCTATCGCACACATATATTTCGGAAAGGGTTTAAAACTTGTAGATTGAAGACAAAATTTATCTTTACTAATTCCTTAACTTTTTCAGAATTTTCAAAAAATATGTGATATAATTCGGTGCTCGACAATAAAACAATGAAAGTGATGAGAGAAAAAGGCAAAATATAACGAATGCATATTCCTAACAAACCTAACAAACCTGAACATCACACAAATTATATACATGCAATAACTTAAATTCATATACAAACTGCGACATGGACTAGCAAAGCCCAATATAACATACACCGCCAATTCGGAAGTACATACATTCTTACAACACCAGAATATGTAACAATTTAAGAATAAACAACTAGAACTGAAAGAGGTAAGCAGAGTTTGATAAACAGGGCCACTATCCTATTTAGTAAACTTGGAGATGACATCAAGAATAAAAACCAGTATATACCTAAATTTATGCGAAGGATTACGGCGATGATATCTACTTTAGAAAGTGATGACACTAACTAAACTAATCTGTAAATAAGGTCAGTAAAAGTAAAACTCGCTACACCTCTTATACCTACTCATAGTAGAGTGAGGGTAGTCATAAAGTAGACAACAGTAAATTGTGAAAACGTTATCAATAAATAACCGGCCAAGTAAGAATCGGACTCGCGCACGAAGGGCTCCGTACTATCGTACAAAATTTAACACTATGTACTTTTTATTAATTTTTTTAAATGAGAGTAGGCGTCATGTGAAAAAATAATGCTGTCATTTGAAAAAATAATAATAATGACGTCATTTGAAAATCATTTTAAAAAAAATGCCTACTATGATAATAAAAATGAATGAGAATAAAACGAGGAAAAAAACGCCGAAAAAATCACGTTTCTTGTATGGGCACCCACTTTAATTTTTAATTTTATTTTTATTTTTTATTTTTATTATTTGTTGTTAAATCGCCAATAGAAATACATAGTCTGTGAAAATTTCAACTGTCTACCTATTACGGTTCATGAGGTACAAATTGGTGACGGATGGACGAACAGCGAAGGCTTAGTAATAGGGTTCCTGTTGTTACTCTTTGAAATACGGAACCCTAAAAAGCAAATTAGCTGTAAGAATGCTCGATGTATTAATAAATAATAAAGACTTTGTTTTCCTTCCGATTTTTTATGATTTGATTGTGAAAAAAAATCGTTTTCCTAATTTTTAAATATTAAAAATAAACTTCACCTTCACAATTATTAAGATTTTTACGAAAAAGCATATAAACTTAAGACAAGTCTTGACTCTGTCTATAACGCGTTCAAATCCTAGCATGCTTGTTTTTAAATTAAAAAAAAAAAATTTAAAAAAATAAAAGGAAATAGGAAACAAATAAATAAAGTAATATAAATTTAAGAGAGAATCCCGTTCTAATAACGAGCAATTTTAGATAGTAATTAAATATTACTCTTCAAGGAAATTTAAATACAATCCATTTTAATAAAGCAACTATTAACTATTTATCAAAAAGTAAGAAGTAATTATGAAAAAATGAAATTCAAGTTAAATACTATATATGGCAATTACTATATATTCACCCATATTATATCGATTATCGTAGAATTATTAACCAAAATTATCCTTTATATAAGTTATACTAATTATGAAATCATTTTCTTTGGGCTAAATGCCCGTTACTTTCAAGATCTAATCTCACCTCTGAAATTTGGATTATGCGCACGTTATCGCTCTCCTTTCTTACAAACGAGTTGAATTTTATAGGATGCTGTAAAATCGGAATAAGGAATGCATATCGGTTGATGTTAGATTCAGCCTCGATAAAATGAGGACTAAACGAAATCGAAGAAAATTGTAGGAGTTAAAATTACGCTACCTACAAATAACATAAGATCCGAGGATTCATGGTAGAAATACTGTTGTTAAGGTACCTAATGGCACTAGAAAAAGAGCTTTTCCTGACGTAATTCACTTCACCAAAAAAAAACATAATTTTTTATTGTTTGATTGCTCTGAGGAATATAAGAATTCATTTGAGAATTTTAAAAACAATTTGATAAATCCTTGCAATTCTCAAATTCCGATTTTCATTAACCAATTATCTAATGTATCTATGTAATTAAGCTTTAGGAACAGTCTTTTCACAAAGAGTAATCGATGAAGATAGACCAATTTGCTATGCCGATTACAAGAAAAAAATCAATCCATGTCAATAAAGATTATATCAAACTGCTTTAACGTATTTGGAAGGCACAGTCCTCTTTCAAATGTATTGCACAAAGACTTCAAAGAACTTCATAAAGGAATAGTCGATGGACCAAATTTAATGGCTCATGTCAAAATCGGACAACTCCTTCGTAGTATTGCCAGACAAAAACCTTGACTTTCAACTATGTAGTAAATTTAAATACTATTTGAACACGGTACAGAGAATTCAACTCTCTCTGTCTGTTCAATATACGAAAATACTTCACAGCTCATGTGCCAAAATTTAATGAGAATATTTTGTAATTTGTAATTTTTTTTTCAATTTAACTAGAAGCCTGAAATTCTGCATCCCATTTCGTTGTAAGATTTAGACTTACAATTCAAAAATGGGTATTAACGGGCTACGTTCTTAGGGTTTCCATACAAAAGTTTCCAGATTTTTCACGTTTATATACATATTTGGAAAACTGTTCTTCCCAGACGTTATCAACTGAAAAGTTCTTTGAAATGTAAAAACGAGTTCATAGGTTATGAACATTTTTATCATCTGATGAAAAATTTCTTTAATGATCTAATGAAACATTTTTAAAACAAAAGAGCGACTATATATACCGAAATTTATCTAGATCTAGAGTATCGTCCAAATTGGTATTTGGCCAATTATAACTATATCTACCCCAAAAGTTTCGCGATCATACAATTTTTTATTCCCATAGTGTGACATCTACTCTCGAATATAAGTACGGGTGCCGGTTGAGAAAAGGATAACTCAGCCTTAATTAATTATACTAAAAATTTTATTTAACATATACCAACCCAAATATCACAATTTATTTTTATAATTCCTTATAATTAATTAAATTCAACTTATATCAACTAATGTTTAAAAACTTCAATAAAATTTAAAGTAACAACAAAAATTTTAAGTGAAGTGATATCGATAGTCTATCCATATGCCTAAAAAGTAAAAATAATTTGTTAGTAATCCATTTCCATAAATTGTGTGAGAACAACAGAGTAAAACTTGTGTCTATGCTGCAGTCGTAGCACTTCAGTGAGCACGACAGCAGTAGCAGAATTATACTTCTGTTTCAGCGTGTGCTGCACGAGCAGAATTATACTTCTGTCTGTGTGGTGCAATTTTAGAGCAAAATTAGATTTCTGTTTACGTGTGTGTAGCAGTGAAGCAGAATTATACTGTTGCTTCTATCTGTGCTGCAGTGTAACAGAATTAAACTTCTGCCTACGTGTATGCAGTTGTAGAGCAGAATTAAACTTCTGCTTGCGTGTGTGCAGCTTTGAAGCAGAATTATATTTTCGCTTCAGTGTAGCAAATTAGACTTCTGTAGTAAAATTGGAAAGCAGAATTAAACTTCTGGGAGATTTGGATTTTTGTATAAAATTAAACTTCTATATAAAACGGAAACAGAATCAAACTTTTAAATAGTAATAGGAAACTTAGATTAGACTGTGATGAAAGATGCTTGTAGTTTAAACTCTGAAACAAGAATGGGTGATTTTGCTACGGTTCTTTGCCTTTTTATAGCCGCCTTAACAGTTATAGGCTCAACTATAATTTACGTATACGCAAGTAATGTTATTTCATGTAAAGCGAACGCGCACTTTAAATTTAACAAACGTTCTCAAATTAACTGTAACTCATCGGAGGGGAACTTTCGTTAAATTAAAATATCTAATTGCAGTCAGTAAAGGTGCGATTAGAATCGCTCATTCCGTAAGAAAGCGATGTGTCGAACAATTAAATTAATACTAAATGATTAAAAGTGCAATGTAAAAATTAAAATTGAATAAAAATGGTACTGGGAATTGATAGAGCGCAAATATTCGATTAAATCAACTTGCATTTGTCAATTTATTCACTTTTACCACTTTTTAAAATTAAAAACATTAAATATCAAGATAGTAACCCTTACGGATATCTATTTACGCTAAAAATATCAATTATTCTTAAGTAAACCTCAGTCTCGTTCAAAATCGTAAGTTCTTTACTTCAATTGTAGTTGAGCCTTATGTTCTCTTTCCTCATGGTGTTATGGCTATGCTGGTTTCATTTGCTTGAATACTGATTGTGACTTAGAATATAGAGAATACAGGAATTGTGATAAGCCAAATTTGGCGTAGTCAAATTCTGGTTGTGTTAGTATCTGTTGCCGCTGTAGTGAAAGCTCAGTACAGCCGTGTAGTAGAATGAATATAGAGAGCCGGACAAAAAGATATACATATGGTTGAAAATACTGTAGTTACTCCCACCTAAAATGCTCTTGGTCACTGCCACAAATATTTCATCGTTTTTGTTCTTAATTTCAATTTAATTTAATATAAAAATGTGTGTAAAGTACACAAAATAATATTTTATAAATATACTCGCCTAAAAAATGGTTGCCCACTTATATTTTCACCAGATTCAAATTGTTGCAAATTAGGAAACTTCGTTTGACAGCTGAAAATACATTTGTCTCTTTCTTCAATATAATTCTGACCTACTTCACTCACGATACCCTGAAAAAATCCACGCCCATGCAAATGAATTTTACAGGTATAAACACTTCCTGTTGTCTCTATATTCTAAGGATTGTGATGAAAACAGCTGACTGACGTAATGTCACTTGATGACAAATGGCAATCTAAATATACGGATGTACGTGCGTTTTAGGTAAGTTGATGATATTTGTTAATTTATTAATTATTTATCAGTTTTTTCGTTTTTTTTTGTTTTTATTTACAAATTTTTTTAGAGAAATTACTACCTTAGACCAGACGTTTTAGACATGTCGGAAGTTGGTAGTTTGTAGGGAGGATTGGATATTAGTGATCAGATAAGCATGTTCAATTTTATGAACAAAAATTATTCTTTGTGGATTTTTTTTATATCCGGAATCCTAAATAAATTTTTATTTCAAACAGAAATTCAGTTAGTCATAATAACTAGATATTCACAGTTAAAAATGACATGACAGTTAAAATTAACTAGAGAATTTTATATTTTTATTCAGGATATTATGGAATTATTCCTTTCCATTCATATCGTTTTATTTATGTATATATTGTATAATTTATATATTTTACTATATCAGCTCGAACCCTGTTGAACTAGGTTAGAAATTCTTAGCTTTATCCACTGCAACAACCTGACACTGTAATTCGATGCACTATTAAGCTTTAAAAAGCAATATTTACATTTGCACTAAAGATCTTTAAAGATCGTTGAATTTTATTTAAAGATATGAAAATTATTGATAACTTGGCGTTCGTAAATTTTGACGCAAGGTTTGTAAGATGCATCGAGTGTCCATAGACCTTATCAAAGATTTTCCACTAGATAAGATGTATTTTGTTGATGAAGTTATTGTAAAAGGAATACTTGTTCTTCTGACCGGATAATTTAATCGACAGAAGTTACCACCAAGACAAATTGGAATAATTAATCAACGTTTAGAAAATTGTCATCATATTATGCTCATGGAATTTCAGAGAAGACCTAGGAGGTTAAAATATCTCTTACAGATGAAAGCTAAAGAGTTCTGGTAATAAATCTTAAAATACTTTATGTTTTTAATTAATGTGAATAATCCTAATGAAAATAAATTTTAGAAGAAATTTTCTACTTTACACTGGACCTGCGGTTTTAATACCATAATACCCAAAAGAATATATAATCATTTCCTAATATTGAGTGCTGCAATAAGAATATTATGTTCTGCACAAAATTATATGAGATACAATAATTACGGCAAAAGCATGCTCGATTCAGTTCTAAAATTATTTCCAAAAAGTAATGGGATGCATAACGTAACCTACAACGAGCATGGCCTGTTACATTTAGCCGATAATGGAAAGCGATATGGTCTATTCGATAGTTATAGTAGCTATGCTTTTAAAGGACATATAAAGCTAGTGAAAAGATTGATCCGCTCTTCGAATATGCTACTACAGCAATTTACTAATATGCTTAAAAAGCGATTAAATTTGAATTAATGAAACCATACGAAAATAACAATAAAAAATTAAATATTAAATATACTAAGTCAGGTGAGGAAAAGATATATAATAAAGCGGGTTTTGAAACCCCTACAATACGCACGGATAGGCATAGCAATAATTGTGTCATGTTAGCAGATAAAACAATTCGAGCTAAATATTTCTTTAAGGTTATGATCTTGGAAATCAAAAATACGATATAAGTAAAAAATAATAGTGGATGCTAAGCCACTATATAATGATAAATTTATGTATATACATATTAGTTGATTTGTTAACCGGCGACTTTGAATCACAATATTCAATGTATTTAACCAGCCAAATATTATGTAAAATATGTTGCTTTCCATACAATTCACATGGAGCAAAATATTTTCTGCCTCCACTTACTCATACATGTACTAATTGTCTTACTATGAAATAAATTCGTTTTACTTTTTTCTTGGAAACTATTTTATTAAATCATTTCTTAAACTCTACTATTTACTATCCATTTCAACAAAATTAATTAATTTCAATAAAACTATCCTAGTGTAATTTACATTAGTTTTCCCTTAAATTCTGTTTTCCACAATTTTGTGTTTCATTTTGAGAAAAGCAAATAAACGTGAACGTCCTTTATGTATCGTTAAATATTTGCATTGACAATAATGTGCACGTTACGTATCTTTGAGCGTCTAGAAGCATCGATACAGAAAAGTTCTGTGTAACATCATGGAACAGCTTTATATTTATTTGGCTTTAAATGAATTTAATCAAATTTGTAATTCTTTGTGCAGCGATATGAAGCCATGAAGACCCTATTAGTTGCCTAACGCCAAAATTAAGAAAAACAAAAATATTCACCGACAATAACTTTAATGATAAATTAAGCTACTTTGAGTTTTGTTGTACCGAATATGACCGATGATTGCCTCAAGACTCTTCTGAATGGCACTTCTTTACATGATTTATATTCTTATAAGGAGCCGCCAGCTTTGCCCGGCGATAATATAAATACCTAGATGGGTGGCGGTGGGCTTGGGTTTATTAAAGATAAGTAATATCCGTGTGTGCCGGTGTGTGTGTGGGTGTGTATCTCTCCCTCTCTCTCCCTATACCTTCCCCCCTCCCTGTGTGTGTGTGTGTGTGTGTGTGTGTGTGTGTGTGTGTGTGTGTGTGTGTGTGTGTGTGTGTGTGTGTGTGTGCATTCATTTGTGTGGGAGAGTGTAGCTATCTACGTCGCCGCAAATGTATAGTAAAACACGAAATTTTCGTATGAAATTTTTATGAAAACTCCGTTTACAAAATACAAGCTCTTCACCTAGAAGCCTTCTCAGGCAGGCCAAGTACATAGTGAAAAACAAAATTTGTGTATGGCATCAGTAAGAAGGGGTAACCCAATTTAGCCCATTTTTGAAATTTTATTTACCATTTCTATGAAAACACCACGTAGCAAATTTTTTGCATGTCAACACTACAAAGGAGTTGCCTGATTGATCTCATTTCTGAACTAAGTTAAATTTAAGAAAATCGCGTCGATGTGTGAGGTAGTGTCCAAATATATAGTAAAAACCTAAATTTTTGTATGGCAACATCAAAAAGCGGTAACCCGATTTGGTCATTTTTATATTTGCAGTTCTCAACTTCAAGAATATATTCCCCGGTGCAGGCCATTTTTGTAATTTTATTTACTATTGCTATGAATACACCAAGTACCAAATTTTAATTCTGCACGTTGACGCGTTCTCATGCAGTACCAAGATATATAGCTAAAAACGAAGTTTTTGTATGGCAACCCTAGGAAGGAGTTGCCCGATTTGTCCCCTTTTCAACTTAAATTTATATCTCTTTTTTTAAAACGCCATGTACAAAATTTTAGCTCTCCACGTAGACGCGTTCTCAGGCAGTTTCCAAATATACAGTGAAAACCTAAACTTTTGTATGGCAACATAAAGTGGTGGCCCATTTTTCCATTTTTGAACTTGTATTTGCAGTTTTTATGAAAACACCGTGTACAAAATTTCAGCTATCCACGTTGAGACGTTCTCAGACAGTTTCCAAATACATAGTGAAAAACCAACATTTTGTATGGCAACACCAAGAAGGGGTTGCTCGACTTAGTCAATTTTTTTAATTTTACTCACTATTGCTATGAAAACACCACGTACCATATTTTCGCTCTCTATGTGCACTCGTTGTCAGGCAGTTTTTAAATATATACTAAAAAATTAAATATTTGTATGGCAACCCTACGAAGGAGTTGCCCGGTTTAGTCCATTTTTTAATTTGTATTTGCAAATTTTATTAAAACACCGTGTACAAAATTTCAGCTTTCCACGTCGACGCGTTCTCAGGCAGTGTTTTAAATCTCAACAAGAGTGCCATCTATCTTGTCCAAAACTATCCTATATTTCAAACTACAACCAACCAAACACATTCACTAAATTTCATTGGAATCGGTTGGGCGGCTTCGAAGATTAGCGTGTACACACAAGTGCCACTGGATTTTTACATATTAAGATATAAGCTCACATATTGTACCTAATTTATTGACGTTTTGGTTTACTTAAGGTCATTCCATAAATTTATCGCACGATTTATAAGAAAATGGTTGCGGACACATTTTTAAAAAAATTGAAGATTTGACTGGACAATGGTCTACATGTGTATAAGGCCTTCCCACACGAGAAGTTTTTGAGAAGGAAGAAATTTCCTTCCCTTTTGCTAACACGAGCCAGCACAATAATGCTACTTCGCGTATTTCCTTATATGATTATGGAAATTAATTGTGTGCGTGTTAAATTAAGTCAGAGTTTTTGATATAAACAATAACTATATGACAAATTCACAACACATAATGATTATTAAATAATTATATTATCACCTCAAATTGCAGGTAAACATCTGTACAGCAGTCCGGCCAGAAATTTCAAAAATTTTGCAATTCCAAAATGGCCGAAGCTAATTTGCTTCCCGATTGAAACTTGGTAGCACGGAAATTTTCCTACCACCGAAAAAAACTCGCGCGTGTGGCCTATGGTTAATGCCCATTTTCACAGTCCAGTTTAAACTATCCTCCAAGTTTAAACATAGTTTAAACCAAATCAGGTTTCATAGTGCATTCTTTTAGTAACGTTGGTAGTACTGATTAAATTGTGAACTAAATTAGTTATCGCCACCATTGTGAAGCAACTTTTCTATCAATCAATTTGTCAATCGGAAAAAGTAAACAGATCAGAAAGTAAAAAATAAAAAATATGTAGTTATATTTGCCAATTTTAAATATGCCAACATTCAAAAAGGATGCAAATTTTAGTATAAGTGAAATTGAGCTATTGCCTTCCCTAGTGATATATAATAGATCGCAAGAAAACGGACAAGAATAGATTCGAAGACAAAGTTCTTTACTTAAACGGAAACTAGCATAAAAATCAACGTCGTCCCACTCATTAAAATGATTTGGCCGATTTCAAATTACTCTCAGTCGTCGACAGAGTTGTAAATTTAACTAAAAAATCTTCTCCATCGCTAGAAATGTCTAAATCTAAATCCATGATAAAATAATTTTCTTGATACAAACAAACAATGCTACTGTCAAAATAAACTGTCTAACTTTTCAAATAATCTTATCTTGAGTTTAAACCGAGGGATGGCATGGTTTAAACTCTAGTTTAATCCGGGTTTTATACCAAACTGTGAAACTCATTCGTCGAGTTTAAACTACATATTTGGTTTAAACTCAGACTGTGAAACTGGCTATAAGAAATGTAATTATGTTTTTTAGCCGCCATATTGAGAAAAACTTCAAAATGACCGCCACCTTCCCGTCAAAATCACCTATGCAAGCCTCTTCGCTTTTTGAAATATTTCGTAAATGAAAAGAGATATCCATTTGATTTTCAGTCAATAAACTAAGAAAATTTCAAGCTACAAAATACACTATTAACTTTAAATTAACTGTAAAATATAAAATACAAAGCACTTGTCTCAATTTATCTTAAATTATGGACATTTTTGGTATGTTTAGAATTCTATAACTCCAAAATGCGGAATATACCGAAAATGAAACTCCTTAGGTTTACAGGCTACACATAGATAAGCAATATAAAATTATGAAACGCTGGTGTAATCATGTCCTTCATCCTGGAAAACTGGAATAGGATTCCCTTTTTTTGTAAAAATTTATAAACTACAACTGCGTGTTTTGGGTGTTCGTCTTACAAATGAATTTTACCAAGCAGCAAACCTTTTTATTTGTGGTAAAAATTAAATTATGTTACGTTGTAATCATTAATGTTGTTTCAAGTAGTGGCTAGTGCAATGCTGTTGCGACCAGGCGCGTACACATACCAACAATCTTGGGGGATGGGAGGAAGGATCACAACTAAAATGTTTGAGGGTAGGAAGAAAGTATCGGAAAAAGTGTTTTTATTTTTAATCATATTTGAGTTATATCACAAAATCCAATTTTCGAATTGATTTGGAAAACCCATTATTGATAATATTATCCACATCAATGTCGATCTCAGGATGGACATTAAGAAGAGCGAGTCCCGATAATCTGACCCACAGAGAGTATTCGCTTTTAAGGCCTACCGCACATTGAACACAGCAAAGCAAAGCATAGGCAAATGGACAGTGAAAGAGTAAAACTATTCCTTTGTTACGACGCGCATATTGAACACAGCAGAACTATTTCTCTACCTCGCCTCTTTTGATAAATAGGTAGAAATTTTGTCTCAATAGAAAAATTTGACATTTCTGTAGTACTCAACACTGTAAGCTAGATGCGACAGAGGAATAGGAAAACTGTACGTCGATCACAGAAACCACAGACCATACACAGGCCTGTCTTTGCTGCATCTCTGCTATGTGTAATATGCTGTCCGTCATTTACTTGTGTATATAAAAACACATATGCTACCATGCCCTACCCTGTGCTATGCTGTGATGCGTTCAATGTGCGGCAGGTCTAAAGGCCGATTCAGAATCGGCGCAGCATGTATCAACGCATATTGTGCAGACCAATTCACAATCGGCGCAACAAGCATCTTTGTATCAAGCAGTATAGGAAGCTTTGTAATGCTAACTTTATTTATAATTCACATTTATTTACAAACATAACACCTTAATACCGAGTTTTTCTTGTGCGCATAATTTTAATTTAATTGTTTTTCTTTAAAAAAAAATTGATCCGGAGGAAATATTAGATAAATAAGATTTGAAATTTGAAATTTGGCGAACTGTTGCAGCATGCATCAAAATTTAAATATTTTCCAAACTCTTGTAGCAAGCATCAACGCATCATGCATCTGATGCGTCGATTGCGAATTGCGCCATATTATCCCGTGATATCAAACCTTGCATCACAGCTGCTGCAAGCTGCGTTGATGCATGCTGCGCCAATTCTGAATTGGCTATAACCAAAGAGCATATAACTTACATAAAACTGTTAGATGTTCTGTGCTATAACTCTCTCCTCAGGAAAGCTAAACAGTTACTCATCTTATATCTGGATGCGATAGAGCTTACAATATCTACATACATACATTGCCCTACGAAAGTACTCTTCAGGGTTATTAGTGACTTCAAATTCTTAAGAACAATTTGCAAGTAAATTTCCAAGAAATATTTAATGCTTCCCTACGATCATAATTATTCTGAACAACTCAAGCTTGAATCAGTGATGCTATGAAAAATCAATGGGTGGTTATATGTTGATTGCATGGAACTATGGACTATGGCTCTACTGGAAGAACCCTAAACCAAAATTTGTCAAGTCAGTTTGTTTACTCCCGTAGTAAGATCCCCACCAAGTTCTCCTGCCATCGATTTTATGTCGGAAAATCAGATAGGTAACAAAAAAAGTTATGATTTCTTAGAAACAATACATTTTTATAACTCGAAATTGTGTACTTTTTCATCTATACGAGTAATCGGCTCAACATTACATGCTTTTTTTAAACAAAATTCCAAAATTACTCACCATTCTGTCATATGTGTGACTTTTCGACACTATGTAAAAACACATTAATATTCTAAAAAATTCGTACACATTTCAAAGACTGAAGAGTTAAGCCTAGTACTAAGGTCCGCGCTAAGCTAAATTTTATATGAAAATTTAGCGCGCTAAGAGTTATTGACGAAAATTTATCCTGAATTTTAGCGAGAGCAGTACCAAGGTCAACGCGCTAAATTTGGCTTTTGGGTTTTGATTAAAGATTGCACCACCAGTAAATCCCCAAAAAATTTAGCTTGAGTTTATCCGCCCGGGCCGTTCTTTAGTGCGCTAAAAATATTTGTTGTCAGAGTTCTGAGATTTGAGAATTTATTGACTGGATTTTTGTTTTTACCGTAGCTTTGTACGTCTTTGCTGTAAGTACGGATGAATTCCATCTCTTTTCGTGGCCTTATTTTCAATATCATTGTTAATTTTTTTTTCTTATTGTATATACATTATACATAATATTTTTATATTTTTAATATTTCCAAATAATTTTAACTATCTGTTTTTAGAAATATTATCACCGCGCGTTGTATTTTCGAAAAAATATCTCTTCTCTGAGTCTCCGCTGTCATATTTTAAATGCTAAAGAACGGCCCAATATTGGAGACTAGCTATAATTTAGTTTAGCGCGGACCTTAGTACAAGGTCTTACGAGCGAATGACTATTATAGCCACTATTACTACTCATAAGAAGACAAACAAATGCCCAGTCCAGCGCTAGCGGTCGCCGCAGATTGGCTCTGATGACACAGCAACGCTAAAGTTAAAAACTGGAAAAAGTGCGGTACAACACCAGCATTAAACGCAGGCGTCAGCTATACATTGTGTCCTTACCATACGAAAATCGTCCTGTTAACTAACTTGCTTTAAAGTCCAGCGCCACATTGTGTTTTCCATTTCAATTCACCGTGCAGGTGAGGTGGCGACTTGGGGAGGGTCATGACCCCATGAACCTCCCCCTATATACGCGGTTGGTTGCGACATGCATCACACATCTATTACTGTTGCCGATCTATAAAGTACCAAACTTTAAAAGTGAGCGTTATTTTTTGAATTAATCGAATCTTAGTTTTAATAATAATGGATACTAGTGAGAGTAGTTAAATGCAGTGTTGGACTGCTTTTAGGTGAAAAATGTGAAAACTTAGCTTACAGTAAAGAAATAAACTTAAAACTTTTAAGTGCATATACCGAAAAAGAAATTTTTTTGTTCAATGTAAGAATTGTACGACCTATACAAACTGTTTGTACATATCATGATAGGAGGTATTTATTAAAACACAGACACATATCTGGACGGACGTGCTGTGATCCTTTAGAGTGCCATAAGAAAAAATTCATTTCTTCACTTAGAGCAATCACAATAAAGTTACATACTCAGTGTACAAATCATGGCACACTTTTGATCCCTGGAAAATCAAAATGTTTCGATTGCTGAAGTAAAATAGCTAAGATGCGTCTATAAGTTTAGACAAAGAGCAACATGAAGAAGAGTATATTCCGCCTGCGGACCATTAGCAAGCAGTAGATAGAATTTGTTCCTCACTTGGGGTGTCTCTTGTTAAAGAAATTCAACGTTTGAATTCAGGCCAAAGAAAAAAATTAAAAATAGAAGAAGTTTAACAAAAGCTGAAACGAATTACACCCACTTTCAGAGGATTCAATAGATATAGACACAGATGAAGATGATTACACTAAATTAATATATAATCTTAAGGAAAAGATAAGGATAGCTACTAACGCTCAGGAGAAAATCAATGTTATTAGGTTTTTGCCGAAGAGCTGATCAAAATAAAAAATCGGGTCAGAGTTTAGAGTGTTTGAGTTTTTAGTTATTAATATGAGAAAACTGGTTTGAAAGTTTGGTGTACTACTCGCAGTTCAACAAAATAAAAGTGGGGGCAACGTTTAGAGGATAGTACAATAAATACGGTGAAAACATTTTATAAATGTGATGATATCAGCCGAATAAGTCCTGGAAAAAAAGACTGTTTATCTATCAAGGATGAAAATAGGATAAAAGAAACAAAGTTAAACCTTGAGGGAAATTTATTCCAAATTTTAGAACACTTATCCTAGACTTAATATAGTGTTTTCCGAATTTTTTTTAGCTTAGACTGGTGTATACTTGCTGGTGCTACATGAACAAATTCTGTGCGTATTTATGTTATACATAAAAATGTGAAGCTAATGGTTCGAGCCCTTTACCAGAAATTACACTATAAGGATATGCTTCGTATCATGGTTGGTGATATAACAAATGAGGCCTGCATATTATGTGAATGTGAAAAGTGTCCTGGTACTTCGGTAGTATCAGAAATATTGCAACAGAGAGAGGCGGAGTACTTTTTATTTAATGATGAAATAAGATACAAACAGTGGCTTACAATTGACCAATGACATATAATTACAATCTGTGAATAATATTTTGACTTTTAAATTAAGTTGGCAAAAAAATTAGAAATTTTGAAAACACACCACTATATTACAAAGAACCAGTCAAGGTTCTTGAGAGACTTAAAAGTCAACTGCAATAAAGTGATGCAATTATAATTGGTGAAAATTTTACGGTAATAATATAAAATAAAGTTCAGTGTTTTCACTAGACGAATCGTCCATTACACTGCATCCAATTGTCGTATATATCAATAGCGAAAACAACGACGTAGTTTCCAAAAGCTTCTATGTAATTAGCAATTCTCTACAGCACAATACCACATCATTTTATGCCTTCGAAAACAAGTCATTTCTCATTTAAAATCTGAGAAGTTTGGAACTATAAAAAAATATATTACTTTTCGGACTGATGTGCACAGCAATACAAAAGCCGCAAAAAATATGACTAACCTGGGCTACCATGAAGATGACTTTGGAATACCTTCTGAATGACATTTTTTTGCCACAGCTCATGGGAAAAGGCCATGTGATGACATTGGAGGAACAATGAAACGGTTAGCTACAAAGTCCTAATGAGAACCAGATTTTGACGGCAGAGGACATGTATAATTTTTGCAAGAACAACATACCAGGAATTATTTTTAAACTAGTGTCTACGGTGGATATAGCTGCTGCTGCTGGTGTACTTTTAGAAGAAGGATTTAAAAGTTCATCACAGATTCCACACACAAGATAATAAATTTCAGTTGAAAGTTAGTCTTATTTCAGGATCAGCAAAGAAACTTAAGATAAATATTCAAAAGCTGAATCCATAAACACAAATGATTGGATTAGTACCTTTATTTATTATCATGATTATTAATGTCTTAGTACCTGTATTTATTTAATTATGAAAAATTATATTGTTCTACCACAAATAGAAAGGTTTCCGGCTAGGTAAAGTTTATTTGCCACTTGCAATTTTTTCGGTATTTCTACATGCTGTATCTCCTAAACCAATTAGAAACACAAGAAGATAATTGAATAGTGTATTTATATACTGTTGAAGTATTTTCTCCAAGATTTTCAAATTTTTCAATGCAACCCTTTTGCAGATATATGTTCTCAAAAATCTAAATTTTTACAAAAAAAGGGAATTTCATTACCATTTTTCCAGGATGAAGGACATGATTACACCAGCGTTTCATAATTTTATATTGCTTATCTATGTGTAGCCTGTAAACTTGAGGAGTTTCATTTTCGGTATATTTTGGAATTATAGAATTCTAAACTTACCAAAAATGTCCATAATTCAAGCTAAATTGAGACAAGACCTTTGTATTTTATATTTTACAGTTAATTTATAGTTAATAGTGTATTTTGTAGCTTGAAATTTTCTTAGTTTATTGACTGAAAATCAAATGGATATCTTTTTCCAATAATGAAATATTTCAAAAACTGAAGAGGCTTGCATAGGTTATTTTGATGGGAAAGCGGCGGCCATTTTTAATTTTTTCTTCAATATGGCGGCTAACAAAAAAAAACGTAATTTCATATCTTAAGTTTACACATGTAGGGCATTGTCCATTAAAATTTTCAATTTTTTGAAAAATGTTTCCGCAAACTGTCCTGTGTGATGACTCTTAAACCAAGTAAATTAAGAATGAATTTCCCTTGTATGAAGACTATGAATAGCATGCTATCAATAGAATTTCGAAGAATATTTACTAACAAATTTGTCAATTTGCTTTTTACACATTAACAAAAAACATCACATGCATAATTTCTGAATTATCCGACACATATTCACCCCTTAAAAAAATATATAAAAAAAAATACACCAAATATTCATAAGTTCAGCAAAGCAATTACTAAGTCGCAGAACCTCCTCCTCCCCCCCCCCCCTACCTACTTTCGCACGGAATTTTATCTCAGAAAGTTTTCCCAACAGAGATTTTTTAAGCAAATACTTAGGTATCTTGACACATTCTCGAAATTCAACAGCAAGCAAAGATCCTTCGAAGGACGTAAAAAATACGGGAGTGAAAATACATCTAAATTGTAAAGGACAATTGCGTGTGTGTGTGTGTATGTGTGTTTGGATTAGTGTGTGGGAGGCACTTACCTAGCTATGCATAGCAACAAGTTTTCATCAATTTTCTCATATGTGACCCTTCTAGCCAAAAACGAATAACTCAATCTGTCTGACAAACAGCTCCTGTCGAAGAAGCACGAAAGACACGGAAGCACTTTAAAAAAAAATAAAATTTAAGTGAGGCAAATTGCATCTCCTTTGTTAAGCCAATAGAGGAGGGTGAAAGCAAAGAGGAACGGAATCACAGGAATAATAAAACTGGAATCAGTGGCAAATGGAGAAAACCTCAAGGAAGGCTATTCTTCTCTGGAGAAGGGAGTTATTCGTATGTATGAATGTAGAAGGAATCGACCAACACCCCGTATATCAGGCAATGGATTTGTCAACTGTTGCACGAAAGCATTTTACTTTTTACATTATTCGATCCCGTGTCGAGCTCGATATTGGCCAAAGTTATACGTACATTTTTTTTGTTCCTATACTTTTACTTTCACTCTTTGGAAGTCATATCCGGTATCCAACCACATTCCATTATCCCCCCTGGTGAAAGAATAGAAAACGGAAAAAAGCTAAGGTAAGATTGTATCAGTCCACAAAATTTATAACTTCTTCCTCTATGGATCTTTCTGTAATGTTTTCCACGTCGCGTCGTTGGAACAGAAAGTTTCCTTGAACGATTCTTTCGGCTTGACAGAAACGCGATTAAACTGATTAACGATGTCGCTAAGCAGATTTCCTTCCATATAGGTGGGGATATCAAACAAGTTCTTTTGATGAATGAGTTTTTGATGAGCTCGATTGTTCTACTAAAAAAAATATATATATAAAATTTGTATTTAATTTGATTCAGGATTGATTTTTTTATACGAATCAATGTTTAGGTGATTTTCTGATTTCTGATCCATTTTAAATTTTTCTTTTTTTAGTTAGGAAATCTGTATAGACAGGATGCGGGTTTTTATACCCTAGATGAAATCTAAAGAGCATACCAAGTTTGTCTTTTCGCTTATAACGCACAAAAATAATTATGATAACGCAAAATGGATTGGACACCTACGCATAATATTACAAGTTATTTTGATTTTTGCATGTCCGTCCGTCCGCACGATAGCTCAAGAACGCGTTCACTTAGAGAGCTGAAAAAAAATTAAGTTCTGTGAACATGCAAAAAGAAGAAGGTAAGAATTGCTTAAAACTAGACATTTCTAAAGTAAAATAAAATGCAGTTACTGCGCACGCTGACCTTGCTACATCCATTAATCATGAAATTCCTATGAATTTCATGAGTAGTGGTTTACTGAAGATAAACATGTTTACTAGCACGACTGCAGTACATGAATATCCCTGTCTTCATTCCCTATTGAACTCTCAGAAAAGGTAATATTCTTAACATGGGGTTCTTGGAAATATATTTTTAGAAAAATAAAGGAATGAAAAAAACAAGTAAAAAAGCTAGAATTGGTCTAAGACCAATTCTTAGGATACCCTAGATGAATGCCCGTATTAAATTTCGTATGGTCACCGATCTATTCAAGTATTGATTTTGAAGTTGTTTTCCGCATATATTTCTAGAACGGTTTGTCGCACAGACAAAATGATTATAACCAATTTTATAGGATTTTGTATTTTGCGGAAGTTTTTAGTACCATAAAAATATCTTGGACTGATCGTTTTCAAAGTATACGTAAAAAACCGAAATTTTTATATGGCAACACCAAGAAAGAGTTGCCCGATTTAGTCCATTTTTGACATTTTATTTGCTAATGTAGTAAAAACATCATGTGCGAAATTTCAGCTCTCTACGTCGACGCGTTCTCAGGCCGTGACCAAATATATAGCGGAAAACGAAATTTTTATATGGCAACCCCACGAAGGAGTTGCCCGATTTGGCTCATTTTCGAACTTAATTTTACTTTTTTTTTTTAAAGTCTGTGTACAAAATTTCAGCTCTCTAAGTGTACGCGTTCTGAAGTTATCGTGCGCACAGACGGACGGACGGACGGACGGACGGACAGACGGACGGACGGACGGACATGCAAAAATCGAAATAACTTTTAATATTATGAATGGGTGTCCAATCCATTTTGCTCTACCATCATTATTTCGAGGTGTTACAAACGGAATGACAAACTTAGTATACCCCTATGATTTCATCTAGGGTATAAAAAGGATCAGAGAGCAATGGTCCAGGGATGACAAGATGGCAGATAATTCGTCATTCGAGTAGTGCCAGTGAAAGAATAAGGATTTGTGGGTATAATGTGTGTGTGCTTACTTGGGTTAGCTTTATATTTTATGGATGCATTGTGTATATGAAGACGATATTGATTGGCTAACTGTATGTTAATTCAAGTTTGATCTATGAACAATGTCCGCGGATCTGTTGTCGATCTTCAGCACAGATACGTACGTGTATAAAAAAAATAGCACTGGTATGTCCGTGCCTTACATTGGTACGTGGCATGTAGCTATACACCCTGGTATGTACGGATGAGTCGACAATGGATCCGTGAAGTTACTACTGTACGAGTAAGTATGAATGGTTAAGGATAAGTACTCACTGAGTAAAATTTTGATTTTACTCCCACCGCAAACTTTTCATTCTTTTAGAGAGAAGTGCTGAGTCGCGCCCAAAGTAATAGAATATGAGATTTCGACGGAATAGTTTGAATTCATTTGTGTTTTGATATTTTCAGTTCTTTTTCTTATTTTTTTATTTAAGATATAAACACATAAATTAAAAATTGAAACAAGTGTATTAGTTCGAAAATGGGACAAATCGGGTAACTCCTTCATGGGGTTCCTAAACAAAAATTTCGTTTTTCACTATATATTTGGACACTGCCTAAGAACGCGTCAACGTACAAAGTTGAAACTTTCTACACGGCATTTTTCTAGAAAAATTAAATATAGTTTCAAAAATGAGCTAAATTGCCCAACCCCTTCTAGGTGTTGCCATATAAAAATTTAAGTCTTTACGTATACTGTGAAATCCTATGAAATTGGTCATAACCATTTTTACTGTCCGACAAACTATTCTAGAAATATATGCGAGGTGACCATACAAAATTGTATACGGGAATCATTTCTAGGGTATCATAAGAATTAGTCTTAGACCAATTCTAGCTTTTATACGTGTTTTAAATATATTATTAAGCCAAGCTCAGTTACCCTATGATGCAAAACACAGCATGGCAGGAAGCAGATAGGGAAAGGATTAGGGGACATGAGGCGAGTGCCGGTAGTACTGATGTAAGTATGTCACTCTTGAACTTTTGTAGATTGTAAACTGGAGGAAAGACAGAAGATGGTAGATTGTTCCGTATGCGCACATGGCCGAAAGTGTGTTCAAAGGTCAAGATATGAAAGACTTGAAGATGTGTACCTTATCGTGTTTACTTCCTAAAAAGATACTTAATTATGTTTCTTTATGCGGCATCTAGTGAGGTAAAGCCGACTTCAAGCATTATTGTTCCAGTATAAGTTTTTATCAGTTTCAATACCTGTACTTGATGTTGTGTACAATAATCATTCTTTTTTAACGATTTTCATTGTTAAAAATAAATACACGACACTGTCCACCTATATCACACTGTCAATATTTTTTTCTTCATTAGATCGTCTTTTATATGAATGTTGGAACAGCTTTAAATCTTGTTCCGTTGTTTTTCTTTTTCATTTCCTTTTTTTTTTGTGGTACCTTAAATTTTAGCCCAAAGAAGTAAATTCAGATATCCAGACCAATAATTTAATGTAGTCAACATAATATATCCTCTCGCTCTTACTCGCTTCCAAATTAAGAAATCTTTCTCGTTATGTATGAGTAACTTAAATACCTTGTCTCCTCTAGTACTTATCTGTAATTATCGATGATAAAACTAAAATTTCCTGCGATGACTCAAATTCCACACAGATGCCACCAACGCTCTTAACAAAAGTGAGTGTATTTTGGACTCGACTCCTACCACAAGAAATGGAGGTCAAAATAAATGTTCAGTAGCATGAACTGATCTGCATTCGGAAACCCTACACGGGTCGAAACTTGCAACCCAAAAAGATCAAGCTAATAGAGACCACCCATACTTGGGGAATTAACACACCCACATATAATGCCAAATATTGCTGCGTTTTAATCGCCTACAGCCTACTCAGCCCTATAATATAATTCAGGGACGGACTCTCCACAAAAACAAAACTTTTGTTCCATAAGCAACTAATTAGGCCAATTATCACCTATTGTTTTCCCATATGGGACACCATCTCTTTCACTTACATGGAAAGCCTCAGAATACTTGAAAGGAAAATCCTAAGAGCATGCACAGGGCTTCATAGAAGAGCCACCGGTAAACACTTCCCAAACAGGGTAGTCTACGAATGAGCCAATATCACCGCAATAAAGGAGCAGGTACTAGTTCGAACTTGCGTACAAACAAGTGGACAAAATCCTTAACCAGCCAAACTTTAAATACATCTGACCCCTGCTCTTAACCAAGCCCGAGGCTAGAAATATCTACGACCTACATGGTGGTACAATAAGTTTCTACGACCATAAAGGTGATTACTATCGCGGGTAATGACATTTTAGCCACGTTTACTCAGAGAGTATCTATGAAGAACACCAATTCTTTAGGAACAATCGATTCCTAAACTCTCCCAACGATCCACATCCTATCCCTCCTATCTCCTTCCCACACCCTCTCAGTACCAACTAAAGGAAAATACGACGGCAAAACGGAAAGTTGCAATGAAGACAAAGGACAACTATCAACAAGGGGACAAGGAAGACATAGAACCAAATTGAGGGCTAAATCTAAAACCCCAAGGAACAAAGCGGGCAATAATTCAAGCATCAAGAGAAACTATGACAACTGTAAGAAGATAATGGCGAAAATGCACTTAACTTGACTTGAATCTCTCCTAGAATAGCAGTTAAAACTTGTTTATTTGTCATTTACCCATACAAAAATAGTAATAAGATTTCAATTATGTTTACCAACAAAAAAAAATCTTCTCAGAAAGATTGCACTATACTATCGATTTTTAGTATTTCTACAGAGATAATAGTTTACTCGTCAAACCACCAAAATATTTTTTTTTTGCACGATTTATCCATAATTTATACCAAAAGTAGTTTCTTTAAAGAAGTATTTAAAATTACAAAATACACTTTTCACGGTAAATCTTCAAAACAAAAAAAGTCGAAGCTCCTTAAGTACATCCTCAAAGACGTATTATCTCCTTCCACATTTTCCGTACCAATGACACACTTTCCATTGTGAATTTCTATATACCCATCGTGCGTAGGGTAGGTATTCTAGGACTTATGGCATCAAATACTCTCTAAAGAAGGTCACTTAAGCCTCCCTTCTATGCCATTTAAAAAGTACAAAAAGAGTAGCAAATCCTTTTAACAGAGAAAATGAATTTCTGATCTTGAATAGTTTCGGTTTAAGTACTTAGTAGTTTGCAATAAAATATGAACAAGACGAATGGACGGAGACAGTATGAAGATTTATAAATAAAATATTAAGAGGCATAGGACTTGGGAATGAGATTTGTGGTTTGAAGATATCGTTCGTAGGCGCAAAATTAAATTTGTACGCATCTTAGTTTGTTTAAATAAGCGAAAAGCAGCTGGCAATTTAAAATTTATCTGTAATGTGTTTATATTATACTTGCGTATGTATGGCTTTGAGTCCGCTTTTTTTCCCAAAATGAATCTAGAATCTTTGGAAAGTTTCCGATCTAACCCGAGGCTTTGAGACCGTTTTTCTCAAAAATACAAAAAAAAAATCGTTTTCGGGATTCTGATGTACCTATATTCAAATGATCTGAAGAATTCTCTGACAGTATTTTAAAACCATCATCTCTGACTTTTAACATCTTAATAGCAAGCAAAGTAACAATTTTTTCGATTCCCTTACATAAGAAACAGTCATGTAGCATACTCAGATTTATTTAAACCCTTAACAAATGAGTTTAAACATTAAGCAAATAAATTTAAACCTTAAACAAATGATTTTAAACCCTTAACAAATGAGTTTAAACATTAAGCAAACCTTAAACAAATGATTTTAAACCCTTAACAAATAAATTTAAACCTTGAACAAATGATTTTAAACCCTTAACAAACAAATTTAAACAAAGTGACTTAAAATCTTTAGCAAATATATTTAAAATCTTAACGATTTTATATTTAAAATATTTTATTTCAAGTTAAGTAAGCATTTCATAAAATTTTTTAAAAATGTTGGGTGCATATATATATAATCTGCAATACTTATTATATATGTATACATATATATGTATATTATACATATGACATTACTGAGTGCCTAATAAAATGAGAAGAAAAATACGCACTTGATTGGACTTGAATTCACCTACGAGTGTACGAAGCAACAATTCGTAAGAGATTTATTGCCCAAAAAAGTTGTGGCCGGCCAGCCGGTTCAGGACAGCTTTTCCAGTTTGAGGCATGTGGCGTTTCTTATATGAAGTCTGTAAAAATGTTATCAACTATTCACTATAGTCTAATAACTAGCAACCGCGAAATTAAATATATGTACTTTCGAAAATGGCTAAGACTACCGACGATATCTTTCAATCCTGCAACGAAGAAAGTAGTATCTACAGAGTAGAATATGCGAATATGGATGATAATATGTTCATGAAAGTAACAGCGCAGAACGAAAATCATCCCGCCCAATCACTCTAACATCTTTTTCCTAGCAACTATGGAAAAGGTACTTGAGATAAGCACATCAGAAGAAGCATACTTAGCAAAAAATCATTACACAGACATCAGTATGCTCAGTTACTCCATTCGGGCCTAAGGTCTTATTTGTAACGTCTAAAAAGATTGTATATGTGTCCTATACAGGCAAACACAACCTTAATAGGCGGTGTCAGCTGGGATCACACGAAGGTTAATATATTATCGGATTCAAGTCTGGAGAGGCTAGAGATTACGGGAATCACGCCAGTAATCTTATAATTGACCATGCATACTAACCCTATAAGCATTACTAACATACGTACTTGACCTCCATTATTCATCTACTACAACATCCTACACCCATTGGGCTAATGTTTGAGATTATATTATTCTGACTTGCATGAGCACTTAACTTCTTTGTACATGACCGTGGGTAACGACCTTCACTATACCAGTACCCACATAGTCGAAAATCTCATATTTTATTTCGCAGAGGCATGAGCCTATTATATATGTATATAGTCATCCCTCCGTGTGAGCACTTAATTTCGCGCATATGATATCCTTCACTCAAACTACGTTACTGCAGTACCACGCATTTTTTCAAGGAGAATACACCAATGCGATCTTCGCTCTTCAATACAACAATCAGCCAGTTCAACAAATTTTTTCCATCAAGTATGCATGCTTTTTTCTTATACAGGTTTCACCTTGGCAGCCCTGCGCTTCACAGTCATATGAATAAGATGCATGCTTAAAAATCGAAAGTTTATAGCTTCCGTTGGGAATGAATCTACCACAATTAGAGCACAAAGGGGCTGCTCACAGAGAAGGGTTCTATTGGCCCTTTTGTGGTCGATGGTAGTATAGGAGCTTCTAGAAGATCTCTCGAATCCGAGATATTATGTACTGGGCTACGCTCATGACGCTCGGACCTAATGCAAAGAGCCCTATACATTAATTCTGGCTGGTCAGAAAACGAAGGTCTAAGCATCAATCCTAACAAAACTACTATCGTCTCTTTCACAAGGAGAAGTAAACTTAATCTAAACTCACTCTCCTTGTAGGACGAACATAGAACTCTCTAAAGAGATTATCCACGAAAAACTCAAATGAAGCCAGCATTTGTCGAAGGTTATGCAGGAGGCCACCGCAGCTTTCTGTATATGCCAAAGATTGTACAACAAAAAATTAGGTTTGAATCTAAAAATTGTTTACTGGTCCTATACCACTATCGTTAGGTTCATCATTACCTGTAATGCCCTCATATGGTGGACTAAAACAGAGGCAAAAATACTGAAAACAAAGTTACAAAAACTACAAAGACTTGCATGCCTTGAAAAGGTGCTATAAGGACCAGTCTCAGATCAGCCTTAAAACTGATGCTGGGCTTATCTCCACTGCATCTTTTCATTAAAAAGGAATCCGTTCTTAGTGCTTAGGTGCTAAATGTCGGCTGCAAAAATCCTGGAAATTTAGTCCACCATCAAAAATTCAAAATGACTCAAGACACAATGTAATTTGGGCGCATCTTTGAAGAAGTTATAGACAACTAAGGCTGGAAACAGATCGAATTTTCTATGCGAATCACTCGTCTGGTATACAGACGGATATAAAAACGAAGGCATGTTGGAACCGGGATGTAAATTACATAAGGCACCAGAATCTTACACAACTGTGTTTTAAGCAGAAATCTACCCTGGTATACATATCATGATGAGCTCATCAATGAGCTCCTCATGAGCAATCAGATGAACGTACTAATGAAATTTATTCGCGTTTGAATCAAATCCGGGAAAAAACTCATTTATTTACTTATTCACAGATAGTGTGCATGAGAATTGCATCTCTTTCATTTATTTAGAAATGTATGCTGTGCTTCTCTTTTGTGCATTTTACAATATTAGATGAGCACTTCGATGAGTACATAATGAGCGTTACGATGAGCTTATTAATGAGTATATCAATGAGGGTCACGATGGAGTTATTAATGATCATGTCAATGAGTGTCACGATGAGCTTATTAATGAGCGTAGCACTGAGTATCACGATGAGTTTATTAAGGAGCATGTCAATGAGTGTCATGATGAATTCATAACTGATAATCTGTATTTACGACTGATTTCATATTTTTTTCCGAATTCAAATTATAAGACGCTGAGACGTAAGGATTTAAGCATAACGTCTTGTTCAGCATACCGGCGACAGTCTTTCCGCGGAAAACAAATCAAAAAATTAATTTAAAATAAATAATTTAAAAACTTAAATAAATAAATCACAAAAATCCATTCAAATTTTCCTAATAGAAATGTCATCTGACAAGGTGATGACAATAATAAATATTTATTTATTGCTGGTTTAGTAAATAAGGAGCATTTTCATGCTATTCAATGAGCCCTTCGATGAGATTTAATGAATACTCATCAGGAGGCTCATCGGGACTTAATTTTCTATATATTTCTTTATGAACTGCAAACACCTTGATACTTTTTAGTCCATTTAGTATTGGTTTACATAAAAACTGCCCCTTGCGTGGCAGGAGACAAAGTAAAATTGTGAGCAATTTCTACTAGGGTATGCCATAGAAACGCGAATTATAATCAATATGCAAAGAGGCTATCGGCACGCAAACGTATATATAAACTCAAATAGCACAGCCGGGATAGACGCGTTAAACTCCAATGCCTTCACTTCAAAGTTAGTTGAGGACTATAGGAATGTCCTAGATTTACTATCAGAGGACAATAAAGTAACCCTTAGATCGGTATCAGGACACGAGGGGCATAAAGGTAATGAGAACGCTCACCACTTAGCAAAATCTCCATTTACCGGGCCCAAACTCTTCTGTGGCCTTACAAAAATGCACCAGAAGAAATAATATCCAATGGCAAAACTTGCTTTCATTAAATTCTCTGTTTCAAAAAGTCATCAACTACGGTAAGCACCAGATAAGGCTATTCACTGGCATAATGACTGGCCTTTTCCCCCCTTGAGGCAAGACCACAGACGACAGCTGCCTATTCTGCAACGAAGGGGTAGAATCTGCAGAGCACGTGCTCTGGAAATACACAGAATTTGATCACCAAAGACTCCAAAATCTAGGCAAGCGTATGTCCAGAAGTCCGAAAAACTGACCATAATAATAATACTATAAAGGGCCAACGTGGACTGGATCTAACACGGCATGAGCATAGCACAAAAGATCTTTTAAGCTACGGTGCTAACGGGTCGGTACTCCGGCTTCACCCCTCCCCCTCCCGCTATATATAATAATTATAAAAATAATGTTCACTAAGGCAGCCAACGTCAAACTTGCAAAAAATTTGGTTTTAGTGAGGAACTACCTTCCTTAAAAGAATCAAAGTAAACTGGAGCGAAAATAAGCTAATTTTCTGGCAGAAAATAAGTTTCATTTATCGCCGAATAACTCTCCAACTAACAATAGATTCAACATTATGAAAGTGGTCTTGAGTAGTCGAGGTAGAGAGATACCCTCAACGACAATTGCTGCCGATAATAAATTTAGACATAAATCAGTCAAATTAATTCAAACAAATTTGTGGCTTCATCGGCCAGAAATAAACGAAATTTTATTACATGTAGAGGTGCTTCAGTCCATAGTGAATGCCGTGACGAACGTTTTTATCTCCCCTGTGTCCGGAAGACCCATACAGATACTAGATACTATAGTAGAGGAGAAAATTTATATTAACGACGACAGATCGAGTTATATATGAAATGCTACCTGTCAGATCGAGTCGGCTTATGTATTAATATTGGACCGCACGTTGGATTGCTGCATAGTCAATAAATCAACACTTGTTTACGTTTTAATCTTGTGAAAACCATGAAGTCGGACATAATGTGTCCGCAGATAGATTAGCCACAATGGGAGCGGAAATTATTACATGAATATTGGACATAATGTGACACCTGACTACTATTAATAAATTCAATTGTGAGTTTGTATCTTTTTTCATTCAGGGAAATTTGCATTCAGTCAGATTTGCGATTTGTTCTTTTGAGTGGGTTGTCACGAGCTTAGAGAATATTGTCAAGAAATTTTTAGGTTTTATTCGCATAGAATCTCTAAACTGAAAACA
This sequence comes from Dioctria rufipes, assembly GCA_963924295.1. Classification (NCBI taxonomy): domain Eukaryota; kingdom Metazoa; phylum Arthropoda; class Insecta; order Diptera; family Asilidae; genus Dioctria; species Dioctria rufipes. The sequence goes on from OZ002740.1 coordinate 362,967,087, forward strand.
TAATTCGCTAAGCGCAGTGGAATCTTTCATATAATAATGCTAATAGCATACTATATGTCTTATACAACTTGAGAAGAACAGGTAACCATACATAAGTATATTATACTGGTGGTAGTCCAACATGCGACATAATCTCTTATGCTGATTTTAATTAATTACAGTTCAAATTAAAAAATTCAGGCTTTTCTGAACTTCATTATCGGGGAACTTGTACTCCTTCAGGTATCTCTTCACATAAATATAAAGATGCGACGTGATGTAGTGAAGTTAACGCCGGTGTAAGTCTTTTTTTGTTTTTGTTTCTTTTACTAGAAAAAGAGTGCTAGATGATATATATATATTTTAATATACAAAAATCCCCTGTCACTGTGTTTGTACACGCTAATATCAGAAGCCGCCCAACCGATTTCAATGAAATTTTGTGATTGTGTTTGGATGGCTCCAGCTTGAAAGATAGGATAATTTTGGACACGATAGATGGCGCTGTTGTCGAGGTCTAGAAAACTGCCTGAGAACGCTTTTGTACACGGCATTTTCATAAAAATTGCAAATACAAGTTCAAAGATGGTTTAAAGCGAGCAACTCCTTTGTAGAGTTGCCATACAAATATCACGTTTGTTAGAATATATTTGAACACTGCCTAACAACGAGTACACGTAAAGAGCTGAAATTTGGTACGTGGTATTTTCATAGCAATAGTAAAATTTTAAAAATGGGCTAAATCGGGTAACCCGTTCTTGGTGTTGCCATACAATATTTTGATTTTTCACTATATATATGGAAACTGTCTGAGAAAACGTCAACGTAAAGAGCTGAAATTTTATACATGTCGTTTTCATGAAAATTGAAAATACAAGTTCAAAAATGGGACAAATGGGGCGACCCCTTTTTGGTGTTGCCATGCAAAAGTTTAGTTTTTCACTATATATTTGGAAACTACTTGAGAAAGCGTCTATATGGAGAGCTCGAATTTTGTACACGGCGCGTTTGAGAAAAAAATGTAAATTTAGATTCAAAAATGGGACAAATCGGGCAGCTGCTTCGTAGGGTTGCCATACAAAAAAAATCGTTTTTAACTATATTTTTTGGCACTGCATGAGAACGCATGGACGTGGAGAACTAAAATTTGGTACTTGCTGTTTTCATAGAAATAGTAAATAATATTACAAAAATGGTCTGAATCGAGAAACGTCTAATTGATGTTGCCATACAAAACTTTGGTTTTTCACTAAATATTTGGAAACTGTCCGAGATCGCGTCGACGTGGAAAGCTTAAATTTTGTACACGGCGTTTTCATGAAAATTGCAAGTACAAGGTCAAAAATGGACCAAATCGGGCGACCACTCTTTCGTGTTGCCATACAAAACTTTAGGTTTTCAATATATACCTATTTGGACACTGCCTCACGCGTCGACGTAGAGAGCTGAAAATTTGTATGCGGAACTTTCTTAAAAAAAAAATTTAAATTAAGTTCAAAAATGAGACCAATCGGGCAACTCCTTCGCAAGGTTGCCATACAAAAAATTTGCTACGTGGTGTTTCCATAGCAATGGTAAATAAAATTCCAAAAATGGACTAAATTGGGTCACCCCTTCTTAGTGATGGAATAGAAAACTTTTGTTTTTCACTATAAACTTGGTAGCTGCCTGAGAAGGCTTCGAGGTGGACTACCCATATTTTGCAGACGGAGTTTTGATAAAAATTTCAAATACAATTCGAAAATGGGACCAATCGGGCAACTTCTTCGTAGGATTCCATATCAAAATGTCGTGTTTTACTGTTTATTTGGGCACTGCATGAGAATGCGTCGACGTAGAGAGCTATACTCTCCCACATATATGAATGTATGCACGCGCAGTCACACGCCCACTCAGTCACACACATGCAGACACAGATTGAAACCTAGAGTACGGAATCGCAGAATAGCTTAGATATTATTTATCTCTAACCACCCCACCCCCACCCTTCTAGGTATCAATTTTATCGCCGGGCAACGTCGACGGGCTCCCCTAGTATATATGTATATATGTCTTTAGTTATTACGTAAAATATCTGAGTTTATATTGAAAGCAACAGAAAACATAAGGTCCTTCTGTGCCTACCAAACAGCGTGAGTAGCATCATGGGACATAAAACCTGCGCATAGTGTTGACAGTAGCATTAAAAACCCTGCTAAAGTTCCCACATCTGAAGCTGGGACGACTGAGAGGTCTAGGTTTTCTAGGGTCTAGGTTGAAGTATGAAGTGAGACAATCTTTTGGTGGGGAAAATCACTAAATAATATGCTAAAGTCTTCCAGTCTTACTAGGTATTTCGATACTAAAATTTGAATGATCCTAGAACTTGTATTTTACATTTAGATACCACAAGAAATTCTACCGAATTCATTAGTCAGAGATAAGAACTTGTGTGGTATGGGAGGTAGTAGGGCAAGGGCGGTTATAAAGCAACAGCTTAAAGTCAATAAACAAAACCAAGGACACAATGGTCCTTGTTAATTCTAAAGAAAATTCGTGCAGAAATAGTTTAGATATATGAGGTAGCGCTGCTAGTATTTAGTCGATTAGAATATGATGAGGACATTCACATATACATATACTAACAATAAGATGGCCATTACGACGCTGTATGGTGTATAATGGTAAAATCAAAAATTATCAAACTCTCTAAAGGAAATCTAGAGGAGATATGTTGAAGCATATAAGAACATAGCTGAAAACGAAAAAGCATATGAACTGGCCCAAAAGGATTCTGAGATGGCCACGTCCTTACCATCCGACTATGTCAAGGTTTCGATCGATACCTACTCAAAAAGTGAACATCATTAGAATAGTCTATAAATAACAAGTGAGGAATTTAGATGAATTTTAAAGACTATTATGATTCAAAATAAAACCCCAGCTTGTATCCCTAAAAAACTCATTGCTGCATAAAGAAAAATTATCCTTCCCACGAAATCAAATTGAAAAAAGTTGTGATGGATTTGATCATATTTTTTGTGTCAATTTTTGGTGATGACTCTTGCTGAATTTCCTCTTTGTACACAAAATTATTTAATTGTTTTGGCATAATACTGATTCGAAAATGAAAAAAAAATAAAATATTTTTTTTTATCAAAATAATATTTTAATGTAAATGGAAAAATGTTTTTTTATGTCCACAAATTTATTTGTTCAATTATGTATTTATTAACCTGAGTGTAATTGTTAACCTTTTAGAGGATTAAATGCAATGACAATAATTAATATCACATTTTCCTATCAATATTGCCATACTAAACTTAACAAATCTTAAAAACAAAACAGTTTTCAGTTCAGACATCATTTAATATTCCTTGAATTTTTCAGAATGCTCCTCAAGTTCCGATGAAAAGATTTTGATTGTCCCATGATCATTCCCAGGTGCATAGGATGGAAGGATGCACCCAAAATGATATTTTCTCTTCATATTTTTAAAATTTAAAAAAGCGGTAAATCTCATCACTGTTTGACAAATTCATGTCAACAGATGTATATGTACCTACACAGGGTGATTTTTAATTGGTGGTCATAAATGAAGCAAGAGATTAGATTAAATTCATGAAGGCTGTGCGACCTCAAAGAACTATTGTGAATCTCCGATCAATTAACTCTTTTTTTAGGTTTAGACTATTAATCAAATCCAGAACCATTCTGGAAATGAGATTCCACACACAGTTTGGTGGAGGAAAAGCATGTTCCAGGGGCCGGATTCACTAACACGGAGAGCTGTGGAGTTATGGAGATGAGAGTTCTTTTGACACTTAATTCTCCACTCGGAATTCTGTAACTCGAGGAATTTGTATTGAGAATTACCAAACTCTCTATTTTACTCGACAAAACTCTCGGATGTGTTAGTTGTGGAGAAATAAGAAAAATATTTCTCAACTGACAGTACTGTCTGCTTATGTTGTGTTTTGTGAAGGTACCTATAGGTACCTAGGATTTTCAAATTAAATTATGGGCTCACCGCATATCCTGGTTATGTTTACAAAAACAAATTATGGAAATACTTGCAATACTTACAGAGAAATAAGGATTTTGGTTTCTCAAGATAGCCGCTAAAAGTTTTAAATCACGCGAATTTGGTCAATTGAGTTGTTTTTCAGTATACAGAAGAGATGCTATAAAAATTTTAAATATATGCACGTTAAAGCTTGTATGTAGGATTAAATCGCATCTACATTTTGTTCCCTGATTAGATATGTAATTAGTTTTTGAGTCCGGTTAATGGTTTTGAGGATAACTGTAAAAGAAGTGAATCAGTCCTTCTTAATATAAAAAAATGGCCGTTTTTTGGGACAAGAATGGACATATTTTCAACTCATTATTATGAAGAACTGGTAAGTCGTGGAAATTCACTTTTCGGGAGAAACCTGTTTACAACAGAGTACTAATGAATGTGAAACAAAGAAAGGACGATATATATGCAAATTATAAAAACTGGGTTGTATATGACCCAAGTGAAAAAAATCCCTTTTTCGGCGGTAAAAAGTCAGTTATGAAGTTAAAATGATAAAAAAAAGTACATTACCCGCTTCTTCCACTTTAATTTGATACTAAACATGACGTATTTTGGATAGAGTTTTGCTATGAAAAATCATAGCGAAATAAAATTTATTTTAAGTCTATATATGAAGTCAGCTTGGCTGTTTGCTTTGGCGTATACGGCAGGCAGGAACCAAGCCGTACTGACGATTATACGGTTCCTGCTTATATGAAACGCCCTCATTTTGCAATGAAATTTCTTTTTTAAAGATTTTTCGATTGCATAAAGAGTTTTTTCAACGTATTTTGGATAACCCCCAATGAAGGGGGGTACGACATACCCATCCCCAAAAGCCCCTCAACCAAAAATTATTCATCTATAGTTTTGAACTATAGACCCTAAATCCGAAGGAAAAAACTAAAAAGCTCTACGATCCTCCCACACAGAGTTAGCCGTCCTTCAATATTGCGACACTTCTCACGTTTTCCCTAACTCCCCAAGTATGTTAGAGAATCGCGAATGGAGAGTTAAGGAGTTTTAATCGGGAAAACGAAAACTCTTATCTCCCAAATTCTCCGAGTTACAGAATCCGGTCCCAGATGGAGTAATCTCCGGCTGCTTCGCAATTGCAGAGAAGGTGCCCATCTTGTTTAAGTGATACCACAAGGAGCACTGGCTGAGAAGAACTCTGTAATAATTTTAAGCTCTGTCTCCTAAGCAGTAAGAATTCTTTTCTTTTTCAACTACAAGTGTCAACAAACATTTTTGCTTGGAAAAATCCTTGCAGACTTTTAATAAAAGGATTTTTCTTTGTTCTCCCATCTATCTAAGGTAGCTCTGAAGTAATATTTTGAAGTGCAACAAAATGGCTCTTGTTCGACGAAGGCAGTTTCCGATCACCTTTTGGATATGCTATTAATTATATTGGCCTTATGGCTCTCATGCCTCCCCGGCTTGACTATCCGAGAGGATATTGATGGTTGAACCATTTATGAACCTCTTTTAAAGCAGGTATTGGCGCATTATTCTATCGTTAATACCTATGCTTGCAATACGGTATGGATTAAGTCCACAGCCTTTCATATATGGCGTTTGGGACCATTTACGACTAGTCCGACTCCTCTGTTCGTTTTTGAACCGTCTGTATACCACACCATCGATCCTTTTTGGAAGGAGGCTTTAGTGGAACGCGATTGTTGTCGGTCTCCCAAAACCACGTCAAATAGTCGTTCAAAACCCATCTATAGTATGATTATATCAGATATATTCGTCATTTGTTCGAAGCATATCTGTTTTAAGATACTTAAATGAGCAACCAGATCACCTGGCTTGAACTCTTTCTCCTCTTGCAATCTGATAGCACTGGAGATCGCTTTCTTTTTCACGCACCTGCATATACAGAGGTGGAAAGTTTAATAAGACTTCCATGGCTGCTGTAGGGCAGATACTCATGGCTCCAGTTATTCCAAGACAGGAAAGACGCTGTGTGTTTTTAAGCAGTACCTCGGTTTTCTTTTGATTAGTTTTTGGCCACCATTCGAGGATCGCATAGATGACGATGAGTATAAAAACCGTGGTGTACATCCAGTATATTATTCTTGGTATCAGAGCCCATGTGATGCCAATAAAGAGACACTCTGGAGAGATGCGAATTCCAAGTGAGTTTCTTATCGAGAGTGACTACCAAAAAACAGGAATAGGTTGATGTGTTAGAAACAATCTATGGGAGGAAGGGAGGGAAGCAATTTTAACGGTTTTCCATGTCCAGGGTAATTTATAACTGAAGGCTTTTCAGGTATACCTGACATAACGTTTTTATTTGTATGTATCTCCGGTGATCAGTGATGTCTCGGCTTGAAACAAATTTCCTCTAATATTGTTATCTTTTGGTCTTTCCTTATCTATCCATTTCCGCAACCTTTCATATTTACGGTACGGCGCAGTAGACTTTAGCATGAAGTATTGAATATTATTTTTCTCAAAATTCAAATTTACTGCCATTTTACGTCGAATATAGCGTTATTACCATGTAAATTTTAGTGCATTTCGAAATAGCCCCTGCTATCCAATAATTATTCTAAAAAAAAAACCTTTCGGGGATTTTTGTTGCATGGATTCGTTATGCAAATGAAAGATGGAGATAAGCGTAACAACCATTTAATATAAAAACGCTCTATCCATCACTCGGGATATTTGTTATATATAGATACGACGAAATCTTCCGTGATGAATGTTTTGTGCCATCATCATACTGGTAGTACATTGACTGACGTGTACGTATCTTGTAGCCACTATGGCAAGTCTTCTTTTAAGAAACCGGTAATAGGTGTTACTGTTAAGGGTCCTATGTAAAATAAAAGATTCAATTAATGTAGATACTGTGATACACCTTAAACATTCATGCTGAATCTTCTTTGAAATTTTGACTCCTTTTGCTGATGTGGATTTTTCAGAACCATAGTATGTAGATTATGGATCTTCGTTATTCTGTCCGTCGTAAACATCGACGTATTCTCTCATCTTCAACGACTCGCTCAAAAAACCACGTACAGAATTTCCTCCTGCTTCTGAAGTCGGCTGTCAATCATGGTGATATGGATGCTTTGTATCTAGACTCAGGACCACTTAGTTCTTATTTGTGTGCCATTTGCAGTTATGAATAGTGAAATTTACTCAAGACCAGTTAATACAAGAAAGAAGTTATTGTCACGGAGTGGATATACTGAAAACAAACAGAAGAACGTGATAAAGTCGACAAATCTAAAAAGGAGACACATGTCGAGGATTGCGGCGTTCATTAGTAATAATGGGGAGCATATTGAAAAAAAAAACTTAATTCATAAAAATTAAATGTGTTATAAAGTTGTACTTGTACGCTTATCTGCAAATTTTCCCTTGAATAATGAAATCGTTAAAAAAAAAATTCCTCACAAAGTTTCCATTTTTGAATCTTGTACGATTATTCGTAATATATGTTATACAGTTATTGAGGAAAAAACAATTAAATTTTTCATACTTAAAACTACTGCGCCGAAATTGTGAAAGGTATCGAAACTGCATATACACACGAGGAAATAATGGTATTATGTACATATTCTAGGAAATTTGTTTCAAGTCGAAAGGTTACGGATCACCCGAGATAACAAATAAAAACGTTATGTCTGGTACACAGTAAAAAATAATTCCCTAAAGTGAGTGGCAACAATTTGTGCCACAAAGGTTATGTATTTGTCGATAAAATTAGGGAAACCTCCACCTTGGAAAATGTAAATAATGTTTTTATCGATAAAATGTAGGTAGGTTTTTCACCCTCAAATGTATGGAATTTTTGCTATTTTCTCCTAAAATTTATGGAATATTCCCTAAAATGTAGGGAATTTAAAAAAAATGTTTCCTAAAATGTAGGGAATATTCCCTTTAGTGTAGGGAAGATTTTCTAAAATGTAAGGAATTTCATATATCTTTTTTTCTTTTTTTCCTTAAAATGTAGGGACTATTCCCTAAAATGTAGGGAATAGGTGATAGCGTTACACCCCACCATAGGTGATAGAACACCACCTCCTTTAAAAAACATTAGAATGAGCTAAATATCTCATTTCTTATGGCCCATACTACTAAGTAGTACGGAAGCTATGTCGGTGCGCTGGGCACGCTCAAACAAAATATTGAAAAACAACTTTTTTTCAAAAACGATGTGTGAATTATATAAACGAAAATATATTTCCATACAAAATGTTGCATAATACCTAATTTATTGAATGTTCTCTTCCTTATATAACATTTCGGGAATTTTCGCACTTTATAGATTTTGTGGTGCCAAATACCTAAATTCATTGAATGTTTCATTGATTTGGGGAAATTAAACTGATTTTCCCTTTATATCAGAGAAAATTACATTTATTTTTTGGGAAAAACGTGTCTTAAATTTAGGGAATACCTAATCGTATTATTTTTTACAGTGTACATTGTACCTTGTTCCTGGAAAAAATGTCAATATTAATCCCCCCGTTCTTATACAATTGTTTGGTTCTAACACTTCAACCTACCACCGATTTCAATTATGACCATCAATTACAAATCACCATACATATAAAAGCGTGTGCCATTCTGTGTAAAGAAAAATGTTGTGAAAACTATCTAACTTTCAGCAACATGAACAATGAGCTCATTCCATGAATGATAAAAGCTGTATCAAATTAACAGAACTAACCAAAAATCAAATTCTACTAAAAAAAAAAAAACATTGAATTTATAATATTGAATATGTGACTACATACTTGAGTCTACCCCTGCATAGCAGAGGCATATCGAAAAAATAAGCCATGACCGATTTAGTTGCAATATTTTCAAAAAGGACACGTACCTGTTCTTGACCCCTATTATAAATCCTGCCCTAATTGAGATTTAGCGGAGGGGGCCTCTTTAAAATCTCCAACATGATTATTAAAAATTTAATAAAAATCAATAAGTTTTCTCAAGTGATTTTCCTTTCATAATTACATAAAATTGTATGTTGCCCCAATATTATCTTAAAATCTTCAGGCTGTACATTTTCCCAGATTTCAAGTACGAACCCCGAACCGGTAGTAGGTATAATTAAAGCGATAATAATCTTTAATTTAAAAATACCCCTAAGGCTCGTAATACTTTGGAAATGTAGGTATAATCTACTAAAATACGATATGCTCCCATGGTCTACTATAAACTGCCTTTCTCGATGTGTGGAAATTATGAAATTATAAAATTAAATATTCAAGAGGCTCGCCCCGACAAAAGTTCAATTTTTTTTTTGTGCCAGTAATCAATCTTTGTTTTGTCTAAATCTGACATGAAACATCAATTTCAATTCTCTTATACAGCGGAGGTTTTATATGCACCTGTTAAAAATTCCACCACACACCATCAGCTTTCATCCATATAGAACATACTTCAATCAATTTAATGTGAGACGCCCACTTGAAGAACCAGCGAGAAGACGACGAAGAGCATTACTATCTACATACCTATAAATATAAAATTACGATAAGGAAAAACTCATCAAGCTAGGAAATTTCTATTTTCCCTTCTAGAATTCATAATCTTCTCTTCGCGAAAAACAAGTAAAATTCCCCCAGCATCCAATTCTAAAGATGAAGATAAACCGACCCCAGAGCCCAGACAAAGCTGAAGGTCGAGTGTAAAAACCTCTCAAAATTTTTCCTATCTAGTATGAAAGTCAGAGTTGGCCTCGTCATGAGTTTTTCTCCTGTATCGTCTTTTTCTCACCCATCTCTACATATTTCCTAACTTTCATGAATTGTGTCCCATTTACGGGAAGAACTTTCGTCCTTTTTATTATTTTTATCAGTATTTTTTTTTTCTTTTACCTTTTTGTGTTCATTGACGTACTTACCTCCCCCCGCCAGAGTTTGAGGAAAAAAGTTTCACAAAAAAAAAGAAAATCCCAACTAGTTCCAGCAAAGTCTCAGTCCTAGGTGCTCATGGTCGTATCTTTTTGGCACGTGTGCCTGTGCATGGCACACTCATAACCTTATGGTGTTGATGGCTGAACATATCCTCTGAGACAGAAAAATATCGAGGACAACCTTACGAACTGATGTAGTGTCTATAGGTGTTTTGACTCTCTATACCGTTATTGAGGATGTTACAGGTGTAAGAATCCCATTTTGTTGATAGCTCTTGTCTGCCCCTGGACTCACTATGTATGTAGTAATGGTGACAGTCGAATATGTACCAATTTATGAGAAGTTTTACTATACCCAGATGAGTATATGTGTATAGGTTAAGTATGAGTAAGGTATAAATAGCTTAGCTAGACTTGAATGTATAAGGAAACCTATCTCAATTTAGAAAAGATGCTTTTGCTAGGCCTATCTTAATTGGATTTACTGCTAATTCAATGCCCTATTGTTCATTATATGCTGTGATACGAAATTGTATTTTTATCCCGTCGAGAGTCAATATTTATTCCTCAGTCTGTCTGTCTGTCTGGCTGAGAATGTTAATTCTTTCTGGATAATCTAGACTCCTCGAAAGTACGAAACTTAATTTTCGGTTATTGGGTGTAGAGCGAATTTTGTTTACACTGGCGCTTTACTTATTAGTATTAAAAATAGCAATCCTATTCACTTTTTGGGTATATTATTATTATTTTGTAATGTCAATGAAGTTTTAATCCCTCTTTCGAGGCCTGATTTACACCATTAACCTATCACCATTAATATTAGCTTCTATAATTTTGCATATTCAAATATAACTAATATTTTTGTTTATGATTTTCTTAAAGCTGATTATAAGAAATTAAACGAATTCTTTATGTCAATTCAATGGAATGAATTGCTAGATTTTGGGCAAGTAAATGATTTAAATGCTCTGTACATAAAATTTTTGAATGTGGTTCATACAGGCATTAACAGTGTTGTACCTATTTCTAAAAGATCAGAGAACAAACATCCCCCATGGTTTAATCGGGGACTTCTAAGGTTAAAAAATGCAAAGAATAAGGCATATAAATTGTTTAAAGCAAACAATACTTCAGAAATTGCATCTAATTTAAAACGTCTAAAGCGGGAATATGAATTTTTACATAGGTACGTTTTTAAGAAATACATTTGGTCTGCTGAAAGAAATATCAAAACTAACAGTAAAACTTTTTGGACATTTATTAAAAATAAGAGATCTTCATCTGGATTTCCTATTCAAATGGAACTTGATAATGTGATATCAAGCAATTTACAAGAAAGCTGCGACTTATTTGCTGACTGGTTCGAATCTGTTTATGTTTCAGATCCCTCTCTTTCCCTCTACTCTATTTGGGATACCTCTGATGCTGCTATTGATCTTGGTTCCATTTCTTTGGATCTTAATGAAATTGAAAACTCGCTCAGCTCTTTAAACAATGATGTTTTTTACGGACATGATTTAGTTCCTAACATTTTACTAAGAAACTGCAATGCTACTCTCGCACCAGCTTTAACAATAATTTTGAATGTTTCACTTAGACTAGGACTTTTTCTAGACCAGTGAAAATTTTCTTTTATTACTCCCATATACAAAACAGGTTCTCGGCATTCCATTAAAAACTATAGAGGAATTGCCAAACTTCTACCTATTCCCAAGTGTTTTGAAAGCATAATAACGAACAGGATGTATTTTCACGTAAAAGAAAAGATTTGTTACCAGCAACATGGCTTCGTGAAGGGTAAGTCCTCAACAATCAATTTGGTATTATTTAAAAAATTTTGTATTAACGAAATTGAAAATGGTGCGCAAGTCGACGTTATCTATACTGACTTTGTTAAGGCTTTTGACCAGGTAAATATTGATCTACGTGTAACGAAACTGCATGCCTCCGGGTTTCACTCCTCCGTTCTTAAGTGAATTAATTCGTACTTAAGTAATCGCTCGCAGTGTGTAAGAATGGATTTTGTTAAATCTCGTAAATTTATAATTAAATCTTAAGGCAGTCATCTTAGCTCCCTGTTGTTTATTATTTATATTAATGATGTGATTAAACTATTTTCTTTCGCTAAATGTCTTTTGTACGCTGATGACCTAAAAATTTTCTTGCCAATTAGAGATCTAGCAGATTGTCTACATCTTCAAAATGACCTAGATAAACTTCTAGTTTGGTGCTCGTTAAATGGTTTGGAGCTCAATCCTAGCAAGTGTAAGAGCTTCAGCTTTTATCGTTGCATTAATCCTATTTTGTTTGATTATGTGATTAAAGACATTACTATAGACAGACCTACTGAGATTAAAGATCTTGGTATCATTTTTGATAACAAGTTGAACTGCTCTTTACATGTTGACTATGTCACCTACAAGGCATTTAAAATGCTTGGTTTCATTAAGCGTAACTGCACTGTTTTTCAATACCCTTACACTTTAAAAGCTTTGTATGTTTCACTAGTTCGCTCCATATTGGAGTATTCCTCTGTTGTCTGGTGCCCTTATATTGCTTTACATATTAAACGCATTGAATCTATACAAAGATCATTTACTCGCTATGCTTTGCGCGGGCTTAACTGGGAAGTTGGTCTTCCCTCATACGAGGCCAGGTGCCAGTTACTTGGGCTCCAAACTTTAGAGTCTCGTAGAAAAGCTTTCAGTATTATCTTTGTCAGAGATGTTTTCTGCTACAAGACTTGCTCACCCGAATTGATTGCCTTATTCAAAATTTATGTGCCTGGCTTTTCTATTCGATCTAGAGATTTATTATATATTCCTTCTCATAAAACTTGTTACGGTCAGTATGAACCCATCACTCACTGCTCTCGAAACTTTAACGCTGTTTGTACTATCGTAGATCTTACTGGTGAACCTAATAGTTTCAGAAATACTGTAATGCAAATTTATAGATAATTACGTCTTTAGACATTCTTTACATTTCTTTTTTATAGAACATGTTTATATCCTTTTGACTTAATATTAAGTTAGTTTTAATGCTTAGTCTGTAGGAGTTTTTTCTCTGTAGACCTAAATAAATAAATAAATAAATATGTACATAAAATTTCTAATGTGATGTGTCCACCTGAGGTACTGAGTACTATACTCAGCTAGGCAAACAAAAAATCGTTTGGGGGGGGGGGGGGTATATCAACCGTTTCGGACTTACAGGGTGATTAAGAAAAAAACCTGGTTTTGCACAAAATACCCTGTATGTTAAGTATGTTAAGAAGTACAGGGTGTATGGTCACGGTTAAGAGCTCATTGCATACAGCCCCGTACCCCTCCTCTCAAGAGTTATGGGGGTCTAAACTAAAAATTTCGGCTTTTATTACATTTTTTTTTATTTTAACATCTTTTTTTTTTATAAAAAACTGTAAACTGGTGTAACTCCTCTTTAATTTGACCTATTATACCCTATGTCCTAACTAAACCGTTAAACAATTATTAGCTCATAACCTATTAAAGTCATACCGAAATTAGACTAGGTATTTTTTTTTTAATCACGATTTTCAGTCACTAAGGGAACAACTTATCTTTGAAAATTGGTTTGAGAATAGCTTTAAGAAAAGGTTATGAGCTAATAATTCTTTAACGGCTATAGATAGCGCATAGGGTGTAATAGGTCAAAATAAAGACGAGGGTCCACAGTTAATAATTTTTATAAAAAGAAGTTAAAGAAGATGTCAAAGTAAAAAAAAGGTAATAAAATCCGAAATTTTTAGACCCACATAACTCTTGAGAGGCTGGTTGAGCAGTCGTTGGAAAGGCCATGAAATTCTGCATACAATAACAGCGACTGTACCTTTTTAAGATACAGGGTGCTTTGTACAAAGCTGGCTTTTTTCCTTAATCATCCTGTAACTCCAAAACGGTTTATATGCCGTCCTTGCCATACGTGTTCTTGTTTGCCTAGGGGAGTACTATATCATCCCCTGCTCTACTGACCACCATGGACGAAACACCCTGTATACAGGGTATCCCACGTACATACTCCCTGGTCAGTTTTCTAAAAATGGGGGCGGAGATATCGAAAAAGTTCTAATAATAATATATGTAGAAAGTCTTTGAAAAGGGACTTGAAAAACGATATATTAAAAAAATGTTTTGCGAAGAATTTTCAGTAGGTATACCACTTTCTTTTTAATTTGATTTGCAATTATTCAATGTTGCCAAAATGCATCCTCAGTAAAGACGAAAAGGACATAACCGAAAATATCCTTTTTTTTGTGCCTTCTTTGCAATGTTTATTATACCAAAATATAGCCCGGCTTATGATGGGTAACTTTTGTTATTAGCACTTCGATGATATCTCTGTGCATTTTCGAGAAAAGTGGAAAAGGAACACGATACATGGGACCAGAATCTGTAACTCGAAGAGTTGGGCAGTTTGGGAAATGAGAATTTCCCCAATTAAAACTCCCTAATCTCCATTCGCGATTCTCTGACATACTTGTGGAGTTAGAGAAAACGTGAGAAGTGTCGCAATATTGAAGGACGTCTAGATTTGTGTGAGAGATTTAGGGTCTAGAGTACAAAAATATCGATGAACAAATTTTTATGGGAGGGGCTTTTGGGGATGGTCGTCGTACCACCCCTCAATGGGGGTTGTCCAAAATACGTCATGTTTGGTATCATATTAAAGAGGAAAAAGCGGATAATCGAGTGGTGTAGTTTTGTTTTTGATCATACTAACTTCATAACTGACTTTTTACTGCTGAAAAAGGGATTTTTTTCACTTGGGGCATATACACCCTTTTTAAATATTTTGCATATATATCTTCCATTCTTTGTTTGTTGTGAACAGTTTTCTCCTGAAAAGTGAATTTCCACGATTTACCAGTTCTTCATAATGATGAGTTGAAAATAAGTCCATTTTTGTACCAAAAAACGGCCATTTTTCTTCTCCAAAACCATTAACCGGACTCAAAAACTAATTACATATCCAATTAGTGGCCAAAATGTAGATGCGATTTAAATATAAGCTTTAACGTGCATATTTAAAATTTTTATAGCATCTCTTCTGTACTGGAAGACGACCAAATTGTCCAATTTCGCGTGATTTAAAATTTTTAACGGCTATCTTGAGACACCAAAATCCTTATTTCTCTGTAAGTATTGCAAGTTTTTCCAATTTGTCAGTTGAGAAATATTCTCCTTACTTCTCCAGAACTACACAGCCGAGAGTTTTGTCGAGTGGAATATAGAGTTTGGAAATTCTCAATACAAATTCCCCGAGTTACAGAATTCCGAGTGGGGAGAACTCTCATCTTCACAAGTCCGCAACCAGCGCTCCCCCCCCCCTACTACAACAGTAGTAAATCTGCTACTTTTTATTTGTAACGCACAGAAATAAGCAAAATGAATTGGACACCCACGCATAATAATAAAAGTTATTTTGATTTTTGGATGTCCGCTCGTCCATCTGGCCGTCCGTGCGCACGATAACTCAAGAAGCCTTCACTTAGAAAGGTGAAATTTTGTACACGGACTTTAAAAAAAAAGGTGAAATTAAGTTCGAAAATGAGACATATCGGGCAACTCCTTCGTGGGGTTTCCATACAAAAATTTCGGTTTCTACTATATACATATTTATATATTGACTGAGAACACATAGAGAACTGAAATTTGGTACATGATGTTTTCATAGTAATAACAAATAAAATTTCAAAAATAGAATAAACCGGGCAACCCTTTCTTGATGTTGCCATATAAAAATTTAAGTTTTTTACATATCTTGTGAAAACAATCAGTCCTAGACATTTTTATTGTACAAAAAACTTCTTCAGAATACAAAATCCTATAAAATTGGTTACAATCATTTTTTTCTGTCTGACGAACCGTTCTAGAAATATGTATATGCGAAAAACCACTTCAGCAATCAAACTTACATAGATCGGTGACTATACGAAATTTTATACGGGCATTTATCTAGAGTATCATAAGAATTGGTCTTAGACCAATTCTAGCTTTTTTTACTTGTTTCTCTTTAAAATTATTTAAATTGAACTCTCGCTCCACTATTGAAAATTTAATTTCCTGTGAGAACCGTGCGTAGCTATTAGCTTTTCCATGCTTGAATTGAAGTGGAACATATCTATCATATAAATACGATACCAAAGTATGCAATTTACCCACCTTAATATGAACCACGGACTCAGAGAGGATTTCTGCCTATGGCAAAGAAATACACTCGGCATCCAACCCAGCCATATCAATATATCTAAAGTCCCGAAAATAATATGCATTCTCAACAGTACTACATACTACCAATTATAATATTATAGGCTACGAAAATCAAGTCATGATCTAAAATACATGGCGGAGATATCGGATTATAAAATAAAATGCAGCCTTGTTCTGCTATAAATAGAAGATTTAAAAGTAACTGATTTCTGCAGCCCAGATAGGTACCCTACCTAATAGTGCTCCAGGTGTATAGATTGCACTAAAGACAAAAAATATATAACTGAAGAATCAGTATTAAGAAGTAGGTATATATTAAAGTACCCTCCAACAAAAACATTGCTATAAACATGCAACACACAGGGTATTTGAAAATTCCTCAAGGCTCTCGGCGTTAAAATTTCCAAGCGGACGATAAGCACACATTTTTTTTTATTATTAAGCCAAGCTCAGAGGATACCCTATGATGCAAAACATAGCATGGCAGGAAGGAAATACGGAAAGGATTAGGGGATATGAGGAGAGTGGCGGAGGTGACGATGTATGTCACCCTTAAACTTCCGTTGATCGTATGCCGGAAGAAAAACAGAAGCTGGTAAACTGTTCTACATTCACACTGTTCGGGATAAGAAAGCATCACGAAATTTTATTGAAGGGTAAAAGAATGTGCGTGGTTTGCAGCGCGAGTATTGCGTGCAGGAAGCACTCCACAAGGGATTAGACTAGTTATTTCATCAGAGCATTGACAATGCATGTAGCGATAATGGAGCGAAAGGCATCCAAAATTGCGGCGGTGCTCGAGTGAGTCGATATGACAAGTTAGTGCCACATCGCCTTTTGGACAATATCCAATGAAGCTAAGGCTGTGCGACAAGTCCCAGCCCATATATGGGAACTGTATTCCATTCTAGGTCTAATGAAGGACTTGTTGAGGAGCACTAGATTTGACTGAAATATTTCTTAGACCTTTTCAGAAATCCAAAACATTTCGATGCTTCTTTGGCAACAGAGAAATAATAATTATAAAAATTAATAAACCATGCCGATATCAAACAAAACACAGACATAAATGATGGCGTGATATCAAGTATTTATGGGAATACCTCCGATCAGATTAATTTAATACATTACATTTACCAGACATCAACCAAAGCATCGAGAGAGCTAAAATTTTACCCGACTACAGAACCTGCTGGTCCCTTAATGCTACTTCCCATGTGCTTGTCTCTAGTATTCACACAGGCAATGAACATTTTCTCTACTAGTTACTGGTAGTGGATTAAGGCATAGGAGCGTATCGAAGTGGTATACGATCCATGGGATAGTATCATCATCGCTCTTACCAAGACCACTCAGTTATCTACATTATTACAAGTATTTGACTTACCTGTATATTTGTGATTATTGCCTGAAAAATAAAAAGAAAAGCAAATTATTTTATTTTGCAGATTTAAGCAACAATCTTACAATTTTGATTATAATATAAAATGTTGATAATATTCTGCATCTCTGTTTGGCAGACTACAGGGATTATTAATTAATAACATAAAAACAAATTTATAAATAAGGAAGCGAATAAGACTCCCAAAAAAGACGGTATATATGGGTATAGTTTAGCCTTCCCTTTTACTTTTATTACTATTATTTATTACTTTATATAAACAATCTTTAGATTCGAAAATTCTATCGCCGATAGCCGTAAGTGTTTAGTTTTCATATTCTGGGAGTAGTCTGTATTTTAGCTCCTGTTCTCTGCGACGGTATCAAATATCCATGGTAACACCACAGTAAAATTTCATCGCTCCTATCTATTTTAAAATTACATTGTGATTATAGTAAACTATAAATTATGAATAAGGGCGATTCCACGGTGAGCAACTGAACAACTGTCTGAAGCGACGTCACCAATTTTGCTGAAATTATGTTAGCCTTATATAAATAATTAATACAATTTAAATATTTTGCCAAAATTTCGATATTGAGGAAGTTAGAGCCCTTTGAAATTCAAAAAAAAAAAGTTTTTTGCCCTTCCGACTAACTTTAAAAATTTCTATCTATCCGATACTAAGCCGATTTTTATGATCCAAAGCGTTTTGGAAAAGATATTTTTCAGGTTTTGTAGAAAAAGTAATCTTGGTACTCCTTGAAAAAATCCTTGATGGGACATGTGGCGTTTTTAATTCACAGCTGGAAAGGCCCACGTGTAAGGAACAATCTGTAAAAATTTCAAAGTTTGAACTCCATGGGTTCACGCGACATAATCATTTTGGTGACGAAGATCCGGGAGAAATCACTTATTGTATGGGATGACAACGGAGTTAGTAAATATGAATCACTTGATCTTATACATAATATCTTCAGTGTGGCAAATATACATCTGTATAGTGAAAGTGAAATAAAGTATAGTGTAGTGTTTGAACCTGCTCGTACCTGCCTCAGCAATTTTCATAGACAAACAGAATCTAGCTCTTAATTATTTGAACGAATGTATGAACAAAATAATTACAAAAATACTCTTCGGATTGAGATACGAGGACTGTGATACTATCGATCCCACTGAGGTTTATATTATTGAAAAACCTTAAGACGAAATATGGACAAGCAGTATATAAAAAAATCAAGCAAGCCTTGTTATCACTAGGTCTGGAAAACTTCGGATGAGAGAAAAATAAATAAATTGTCTTCAAATGTTGGCTTTTCTTCATTTGCAATTCTACTAATTCAGAATTACCTAACTGATTGGTGGCAGCAAGTTAAAGTGGAAAACTTTGGTTAGCCTTCTTCCGCTCTAGTGAGGGGTTCCTCAGAGATCAGTACTTGGTACTCTTTTGTTTAGTATTTTTATTAATCAGTCCTCTTTCGTTTAGGTTTTTTTAATAATGACATACCAGAGAAATCATTAGGGATGTGAATATCAATATGAATACTGACGATGTTCAGATAGACACAACAATAGGGCTAGCAGAGGATTACTAGGCTAGCGTAAATACCAACCTCAAAGATATTAAAAAATGTTCAGTAAACAATATGGTTTTAGAAAGCATCATAGTTGTACAACAGCTTTACTGAAAATATCCGAGGACATTCGTAGCTGCATTGATCAAGATAAATTGACCATACTTACTTTACTTGATTTTAGTAAGGCATTTGATACACTCAATCATCGACTTTTACTCCAAAAACTTAGCTGGTATTTTAATTTTAGTTCTTCAGCTGTAAATCTCATTAAAAGCTATATTAGCAATCGTACTCAGTATGTTTCATGTAATGGTAAAATGTCAGATTTTCTTGGCGTTCACAGTGGCGTTCCTCAGGGCTCCACATTGGGTCCCCTTCTGTTTGCGATATTTATTAATGATATCTTCTCAGCAGTTTCAAATTGCCAGATTCATCTTTATGCAGATGATGTTCAGGTGTATCTTTCGGAACGCCTTGGTTTAATTGAAGATGCAGTTGAACGTATTAATGATGATCTGCTTCAAATCAGTCTATGGGCAGCATCTAATGGTCTTAGATTAAATCCAGCTAAATCGCAGAGTATCGTTATATATAGGTTCGAGCTTGATACATCTTATTTTCCTCCAGTAACCATAAACGGAGCTACGATTCCTTATGTGAAAACTGTATGTAATCTAGGGATAATTTTTAATAAAACTCTCACCTGGGGCTCTCACATTGATATAGTTATTTCAAGGATATATAGAGGACTGCGTAATCTTTGGCAGTCAAGTGCATACACTCCCACTGATGCTCGATTCAGGCTTGTAAAGGCTCTTTTAATTCCAATTATCTTGTATGGTGCTACAGTGTATTGTCGTCTTGATTCTTCTACGCTTAACAAACTAAATGTAGCCTTCAACTCCATGATAAGATACATTTTTAGATTAAGAAGATATGATCACATATCGGCCTATGCACATACATTGGTTGGCTGCTCCTTGCCTACGTATATTAATTATAATATTTTAATTTTTCTGCACAAACTGATTTATACACAAAAGCCTGAATATTTGTTTGAAAGGTTGCGTTTCTGCATATCCTTACGAACGACTGCTTTGGTTACGCCTGCTCACACACTTGCTTTTAGTCAGCACTTCTTCCACATTCATGCTATTCAGTTATGGAATTCCTTGCCTAGTAGTCTCCGTCGCATTAGGTCTGTCAAACAATTTGTTACTAAATTATTTAATCATTTAAGTCCCTGAAACATGATGTTGTTGAACGGAACGCATAGCCAGATATCTTCTCTTATAGTCTTTTTTTTTTTTTTTTCATTTATTTTTTTTTTTTTTGCTCTTTTATTATTTCTTTTCTCTCTTTTTGGTACTTAATCCACCTTTTAATTCCTTTTTATTTTTTTTTTTTTTATAATTAATAATATTTAAATGTTTATTATTTTGTTTCAATATTATAATGTAATCTTAGTTTCCTTAATTTGAATTATGAATTGTACCTTTTGTTTGTAATACACAGTGAACTATTAGTATGTTAAGCTTGTACTCCTAAAAGACTCTGTCTTAATGTACAAAGATGTTTTCAAGTGAATAAATTAAAATTAAAATTAAATATGCTAAAGCTGAATCCGTCCAAATCACAATATATAATACTCTACAATAATAATCTTCATACCGATGGACTCCCAACAGCTGATATCAACGGAACTACTCTTTCACTAGTGAATAGATTTAGAAATCTAAGAATAATTAAGAACTCTAATATGAAGTGTTTTAATCATGCTAATGCTGCTATAATTAAAATTTCGGTTGTCTGCGACCCAACATATTAAGCAAAGAAATGCGACTATGGCTTATTGAAATATTTCTTTTGTCACACTTCACGTTCGGTAGGTTGGTATTTCCTAAACTTGATAGCACATGTAGTCGTAAACCTGAAGTTGACTTCAACAACTTCATCAGTTTCATTTTTGCTCTACGCAGGTTTAGCCATGTGTCACCCTATAATTTACACCTTCTTGGCTGCTCACTACTGTAGTAACAATGTTAAAGCGTCACAGTCACCATGTGGTAATTTTCTACTGTAATTACTGACAGCAAAGCGGTATGCTGTATGTAGGTATGCTTTGGCGATGAAGATGCGAAAGTAGTTTGTAAAAAATAAACTCCATCATCTTTACTGGAGTAGCCTGTTAACATCAACTCCTAAAAATTGTACTGTATGATTTAATCATAATTTCCTCAATTATGCTTTTATGATATTGTGATATTATTGGTCAATATTATGAATTAATATATTTACACCATGAAGTCCCCATGAACCTCTTTGTCAGCTATCAATAATACTTAACAATTGAGTTGTGTTC
This sequence comes from Dioctria rufipes, assembly GCA_963924295.1. Lineage (NCBI taxonomy): Eukaryota > Metazoa > Arthropoda > Insecta > Diptera > Asilidae > Dioctria > Dioctria rufipes. Next base: position 362,988,548 of record OZ002740.1, read on the forward strand.
TTGCGAGCCGCTTAGTTGTACACACGTCATAACGATTTCAATCGCAAAGTAGGTCGCTACTAAAGCGCCATTTTTCTATCTAAGCTACTAACCAGTAGCCTAAAATCTCTGTTTGATTCTTTGGTTCATTTACTTTAAAGTTTGATATTATTTTATTTATTTTAACTTGTTTTTAATTACTCTCTTCTTTTATTGTAGTATTCTTTTTTTTTTCTATATTTCATAGTTAGTAGTATAACATTTAAGTTTTCATGTTTTCATAAGTTTGTATATAATATTAATTTTTTATCTATTTTTCTACTTTAATTTAGAATTTTACATTTGTTTAGTATTTTTTTATTATAATTTATTTATTTATTATTAACTTGATATTTTTAAATTATGCTGGCATTTTTTTCGATTTGCTTTCCATGTAGTTCTCTAGAATATTCTATACTCTTTTGCCAATGAATAATGTACCTACTACAAAAGATTGTAATATCTTCAGTAATAAATTATAATTCCAGTTCTAGTTCTAAAGTTAGCTCAAAATCTCAGCAGAAAATTATCTTTCCAAAGCTTTGTTACATCTGAGATAATATATTTACAAAATCCGTGGCATTTGTGGTAGAAAGCAAATTAGATGACAATACGAAATCTCAACTTAAATTAAATCATTGCCTTAACACTGAAAGATATGACTAACCTCTACAATATCTAAGGGAATCTCTGATATAAGCAATAACCCCAAAACACCCCCACACCTAACCATATCGCAACATTAAAACTTCTCCATTCTAATAAAAATTTTAATATCAAATACTTAGCATAAGATCTTTCAACAGTTTCATCATCTTCCGAATCCAATTCGAATTGTTCTTAATTGCTTGCACTTAAAACCTCTAAGCATTCTCGTTACAATAATTGTTTCATCATGTTCCCGAATCCATTACCTTAAGTAAAAAGATCGTTATATACTCATAATATAAATTATAGCTTTTTGGTATGCTGCAACACACTTTCACAGCCAACAAAAAACAATAAAAACAACACTTTTAAAAAAAACCAACAACCTACACCTATAAATGGGACACCAGCTGACGTACAAATGTGCGACAACACAAGATTTTATGGGGAACATTCCTCTTCACAGCAAGGAAATAAAACACTCAACAATTTGACATCTTACGAATTGAAAGTCTTTAATCAAACTTTCCTTCCTCAACCACCGATATCTGCCTCAAGATGAAATAAGAGAAAAGTGTAAGAGCACAAGGTTGTGGTGGGAAAAAAAATGTCAAGGGCATTTTATTTTATATACTTATACAAAAAAAAACTCCCTTCTTTCCGTCCCAAAACTTTATCAAGAAGTGATAAGCTATAGAAACTTTTTCAATACTTAACCAAAGTATGTATGTCGCGAGGAAGAAGCTCATTATGAAAGACATCTTTTTCCCGTGCGGAAAAAATAATAAAATCAAAGCTAATTGGAAATCTATTTTAGCCCGATCGACCGAAGAACGCGTCTATAAATTGCATCAGCAACAACAACAAATGAAAAGAAGAAGAAAATTAATGATCTGGAGGGGCGCAATTTCGTGATTTAATTGATTTGTGAATTTTGTTTGATCTTTGACTTTGGAATGTTCTTTTTCAATTTTCACTTTGATTGATGACTTGATTTGATACTCGTGTTAGTCCTTGTCTATAGAAATGGAACTGAGATGTTTTTAGAATTTACCTCATTTGATGTGTTAAAAATTGTAACAATTTTATGAAACAATTACGGATTTTTTTTTTTTTTTCATTTTAAAATACTATTTAAGTTCCAAAGAAAAATCAATTTTCATTGAACAGAATCCTAGCGGGAAATCTGGTCAGGCCTTCCAAGTGAAAGCTTGTGGAAGCAGGAGTAAAACTTAGTGCAAACAGATGAAAAATCTGAGCAATTTATCTATTCCAGATTGATCCCGGAAGAATCTTTTTGGATGGTACAAGGAATGTTTTTAAGCTCATTCTTGTTTCGTTTGTAAAAACCAAGTGCACGCAATTGTGTTTTCACTTTCACAAATTTTTACTAAAATGCAACTACACAAAAAATAAAATTAAAGAAAAACTTTCTAAATAATTCATATACGCAAGAATGGAACTTCTTTTAAATATGCGTGGGTGTCTAATCCATTTTACTTCCATTTACGTTCCAAGAAAGCTATAGAAGGCAGCACACGGAAAGCTCTAACTGCTTTCTCTAAAGAACATGCCTATACAAATCTACCCCAATTGAAGAGGCATCCATCCTGTTTCCATCTAAGGAAAATCTTGAAATGCTTCCTCCCTAAGACGAGTGTCTTATGAAGTGGCCAATATATGCATCATATCTTCTAAAGGAGGCATCAAGTTTGAATGATGGTATGATTCCATTTCCCGTTGGCATGCAACCTACCACACAGCCACTCTGTAGTTTCATAAAATGAACGCAGTTAATGCATCCAACACAATCATCATTAGCAGATATAAGCTAACTTTTTCAACTTTTAACCCTATCCATCCTATTCAACTCGAACGGCACTTGAGACGCGCCATCATAGTCTTATATATTTTCGTTTTCCTTGTATAAATATTAATGTAAAATTATATTATCGGTATTTGTTTACCAAAACAAGTAATTTGTTGCGAAAATTCTTCGTAAATAAGTGAAGTAATAAAACATTATTGAATACTAGTATTGCTGTTGCGGGAATTTCTAAAAGAAAGGGGATACGACCCGGTATTTCATACACTTCAAATATAAGTACCATGAGAAAAATGTTCACAAAACAAAGCACTAATGGCTCTGAAAGAAAGGACGATTGAAACTAATGCTAAATGTAGTAAATGGGGTGTATGTGACCTAACTGCATGAAAATGGGTTTTTCGGCTGCAAAAATGTCTCAAAAAAGTTTTCTGAATCGGGAAAAGAAAGTTATATAAATGGATAGTACTCAGCGAAATCTTTAACTTGATGAATGTGCAACATGCCGTATTGGAGCCAGCCCTCACCAGGGGTTCCTAGCCAGCACTCTAAAAGTATTCTCGGTAAAAATAGTTTCTTCTACGAATTGTAAATGGTAATTAGCTGGAGATAATAGTGAGAGCCAATCCGACATAACTCTACCGAGTTAGAGCCGATCTAAGGTGCGAAAAATCCAGTACCTCAGTTTGAATAGAAAAAGGGAACTACTAATAAAATTTAGTATGGAGACCGAAAGATCTTCGAAAATTAAGAACACTTTCACTTTTTTAACAAATTATGAAAGATACTGCGCCCCAGAATCGAATAGCCCAGATCCTGAGAAGAAGTTTGAATACGCACACACCTATGCGCCGAAGTCAAATGGTTGGATTATAATTAAGAAACCCCTGACCACTTAATTCCTCTCCCCCCTGCACCAGGATCGAAATAAAAAATAGCCTATGGCACGCGAATTTTAATAATCAATGAATATTTGAAATATGAATCCAATCGGAGGGTTCTGGTGGGAGGTAGAGGGTCCCCGATTTTTGTAATCTATGACAAATTTAGAGCCTTAGTTTTGAAGCTTTGCCTCCCCTCTAGGTTTTTGTTAAAACTATTCTTAATGCAGTCTCCGCAGTTAACTGTCAAATTATAACCAGAGTAATTTTAGGTTTACCACGACATATCAGCGCAATATGACTCCATGAATAAGGTCATAACGATTTAACGCATAATATCAAAAGGTACTTCTTGCATGTTTGTCCGTCTCTCTGTCCGTCGTCATCCGCACTCCGTTAACGCAAGAAAATGTTAACTCAGAAGGGTACAAATATGTAAACGGATTTTCTTATAAAAATTGTAGATTCGGTTCAAAGATTGGTGAAATCTGTCAAATCTTGGTAGTTAGCGAATTTTAGTATACAATGTGTAGGGTACTATTTCAGAAAGAGAAGCAAATATATAAAGGGAATCCTAAAACTCACGTCTTTCCTCTATATCCAGGATTTTTACTCAATGTGGAGCAAAAAATTGTATGAGAGGAGAGGCGGTGTAGGTGGTAGAGAAGATTTTGTGATTTTGAGTACTTTTTTTTTTGTATAGTATATACCTACGGAGATGATTGATACGTCATGATAATATTTAACTTTCTATGCTTTCCAAAAAAATGTGCAATCACTTGTCTATTAAATCTTTTTGAGAGTAATGGGACGTTAAAGTAAAAGAAGTTGGAAATTAATTTCAAATGTTTTTTTAAATTTTAACGATTTTCCCGCCAAAATGCGAGCAAAAATTACGCGTGTTCCATACAAATTCTAAAAGTTTTATCCGAATCGGAGATGGTCGAGTTCCATGGTTATCGGTTTCATTTCGAAATTGCTGTATATGTATATTTCACAGGGTGAGAGTTGATGAAGATATAAGCTAAAAACTTTTTGTTTACCTTCTTTATTCAGTTTGGAGGGTTCTGGGCGTCTGCATAGTCTCCCCACCTGACCCTACTTTGGGCAATCCTTTTACGTTGTGCTCAACTTCTGCCCAAGTTTTTCCAACTTAATTTATTTCTTTATTAACTGTCCGCCTTCTTCCCATGTATATATAGTACATAGTTTTGGGTCTCCTACATTTCTTTTGTACTATGGACTCCATTCTAATGCCTGAGGAGCAATTGTATGCCTTACCCATATCCATTTCTACGTTTTATCTGAATCTGTATTGCATCTTAATGTGTGATTGACCAGGATTCTGAATTTGTGATTTGCATTCGTCACAGATTGTTAATTTCTTTTGAGTTTTGATAACTGTTGTCATTACTTCGCCTAATGTAGCAGGAACAGAAGAAATCCTTGTTTTACTTCAAAATTGTCTATTATTGAGAATTGTAGATTCGGTATCGTTATAGTATTTTGATTATGCGTATTATTTTCCCTCCATTCTATCCTTTCGTTTGTCCATATCTGTTGTAAGATAGGCTGTAAAAATTCTGCTGTGGTACGTATACTTGCTTTGATTAGTTCTGGAAGAATTCCGTCCGCACTTTCAGCTTTATTTTTCTTAAGCTTCCTGATGACGTTTTTTGCGACATGTAGTTATTATCCCTCTAGTTGTTTTTGTGTTTTTTCATTGGATTTAATTTCACTAACGTATTCTGTCCATATTCGGATTTATTTTTGTGTCGAGGCTAGCAGCTGACCTTCCCCATTTTTGATTAGCTGTTTTATTTGGCAGTGCTCTGCTTTATTGTGGAGTCTTCGCATCTAGTGTTGGTCAGCTGCTTCCGATGCTTCTGTTAGAATTTTGTTGTAGTATTTTCTCTTATCTCTCCTTCCGGGCTTATCATCAATTTGTTGTCAAAGAGGCTTTTCGTGGTAACATCATTTCTTTGAGTCAGAAATTTGGTTTTAAGTTATCCACATTTTTCCCTCTGCAGTTTTGTTGTTTCTCAGACCTTTTCTCCCTTTTCTCGGTATATAGTTTGTAAGCGTTCTTATTTATATTTTAAGCTGTTTAATGACGTTGGTTTGTGAAACATTTCTATAAAACGCAAACTGAGTTTGAGCAGCTAATTTATTTATTTTAAGTTTCACAATAAATTTCCTTACCTAAAATTCTTACAATTGTTTCGATCTTTCCGCCCATCTTCAGAGGATGTTAACAAGCTACTAAATCTACTACTATGTGAACTAATTTATTTATGTTATGTTCTCCTTGACTGTTATTATGACTTCCAGATTCTAAGAAAATTTACTTTGTACATCTTTACTTCTTGCTCAACTTGGGCTAGATATGCCACGTTTTATTGTCCAAATCATGTCCCAATTTGAGTGCAGAGAATAACGAACTTTGTATTATATTTTTGAATCAACTTCTAAACCTACGGAACGATTAGTCAGATTAGATAATGTGAAAAAGCACAATATTATGCACGTTTTGGGTATTTTTAGCATTTTAATCCCAATATAAAAAAACTGGTGTTGATTTGTCAACACGTTTTTAGACAAAAAAAAATTTGTAATTAAATGAACTGAACTGAAATTTGTTACGCAATTTCAAATATACGTAATCAGGAAGCACTTTTTTATTTCTAGGCCCAGACAGCATAATTCCAAATTAGTTAGTTGGATGGATTTTTGGACAGGATGGAGTTTTTATTAAAGCATCAAAAACTTTTTGAATTGATGGTAAAACATTATAATTTTTTTCTGAATTTTAATAATTTTTTTTTTTTTTTACTCTAAATTAAATTTACTGTAATTTACAAAAATGGTGCAAACGGTTAATATTTACAATTAAGCACACGCTATCGTAGAGAAAATTAGATACGTATACTATTTCGGCCAGCAAACAAACTATCCATAAAGTTAAAAGGCAAATGAAACTAGTAGTTACAAGGTTTTTCAGATTAATCGATATCATTTTAAATTTCTCTGTGCTTTTTACATTGAATAAATAACTAACAAGGATGCGGCATATCAAGTGAAAACTTAAGCCACTCGCTGACAGAATTTTAAATTTAGTATAGTTCGAAATTTGAAATATATTAGTCAGAAATAATTTAAAAACAGTGCTATTTAAAATAATGTTTATTAATAATAATTAACTTGAACTCCGGGAACTCTGAAATGTTTACTTTCAAAAATGTCAAAGCAAGTCCACCTAACTTTAAGCCGACTCTCAGTGAGTGACTTATTCACGCGTACACTGTATTCGCTCGATATCCCGCTTCCTTGTTAGTTATTTATCTATAAAAGATAGCACTGTCAGTTTTTGACAGGTAACGAGTATGCGATTTACGAAAATAAAATCAAATCAGGGCGTAGAAGTCATGAAAATTTAATATAATAAAAGTTGAAAATTTTGCGAAGATAATTCATAAACTTTAAATTGTTTTCGGTTGTTATATAGCATCTTGTCGTGCAGTAATTGTGAGTCTTTTGAATAAATTCGCAAGTTTCGCCCGAGTTAGTGATGCCAATAGGCGAGAACATGTTCGGTCAGCTATAAATCTATAGTAAACCTTGTATTTGTGGCGGAAAATTCTGCGAAAGATCGATTTTTAACCAAACCCAAACATTTCCAGCAATTGGGAGTAACTCAAACAAGCCTGTACTATATTTTGTATATATGTATCTTAGACACAGGCGCGTATACGGGGGGGAGGGGGGGGGGGCATGACACCCAAAGCGCTGATACCAGCGCGAGCTGTAAAAGTTTAACAGGATGATTTTAGTATAGTACGATTTGTTTGTCTTCTTATGAGTAGTAATAGTGGGTATAATAATCATTGGCTTGTAGCTCTTCATCTTTTAAACGTATACAAATTTTTTAGAATTTTTTGCGTTTTTATATAGTGTCGAAAAGTCATCCATCATACCTATCACAGAATGGTATGTAATTTTGCAATGCATATTTATTTTAGTATTTGGTTGTTTAGAAAATAGCACGTAATGCTTAGCAACCCAGTTATGAAATTTCTTATTGTCACCTTTCTGTGCAAGTTTGATTTTTGAAGCGGTTTTTCGCATATATTTCTTGAATGGCTCGTCGGACAGAAAAAATGATTATAACTAATTTTATAGAATTTCGTAGAGAAGTTTTTAGTACAATAAAAATGTCTAGGACTGATCGTTTTCACAGTACACGTAAAAAACGTAAAAAACTGAAATTTTTATATGGCAACACCAAGAAGGAGTTACCCGAGTTAGTCCATTTTTGATTTTTTTTGCTGGTACATTGAAAACACCGTGCACTAAATTTCAGCTCTCTACGTCGACGCGTTCTCAGGCAGTGTCCAAATATATAGTGGAAAACTAAATTTTTGTATGGCAACCCCAAGAAGGTGTTGCCCATTTTATCTCATTTACGAACTTAATTTTACTTTTTTTTTAAGTCCGTATACAAAATTTCTGCTCTCTAAGTATATGCGTTCTCAAGTTATCGTGCACACAGGCGGACAGACGGACGGACGGACGGACGGACGGACAGAAGGATGGACGGACATGCAAAAATCAGAATAACTTTTAATATTATGCATGGGTGTCCAATCCATTTTGCTCTACCATCATTATTTCGAGGTGTTACAAACGGAATGACAAACTTTTAGTATACCCTACAGATTTCATCTAGGGTAAAAAAAGCACACGATTTCGACATTTGAAAGTGTTATTGGTTTAAGAAATGGTCAACGATCATAATTCTTTTTTACCTATCTGATTTTACAAGGTAGACGACAGCAGAAAATTCGCTGTCAAAACAGGTAGTCGAAAAATTTGGAGTAGAATTGCAACGACAGGCAGTGAGCAGCGATTGTGAAAGGAGAAGATACAGAATTTTCATTTGTTATTAGTTTTGAGCGTTTTGAAATAGATTTTTATCGAGAATATCTTATATTGTTTTGAAAGAATTGCAATGGACCAAGGTGTGAACTTTACCATTTGTATATAAGCGCCTCGAAATATCAATCCAAACCATATCTTTTTTGTCAACTCGTCTATACTGATTTTCTTGTATATCTTAAATTATTTTATGATTTCGCACTTCCTCAATCAATTTTTCATCAAAATTCATTGTTTTGAAATTGACGCAACGTCTTACAACCTTGACCAAAATAAATGCCACAACAACTTCAGTCGTTTGATTTTGTGGTTGTACTGCAGCGATGATGGCAAAATTAGAAATTAATCAATCACGACGACAACTTCTTCGACCGCTGACCGTCACCTGTCGTAATTTGGGAATTCGCATAAGACATGTGCTTTTAGAAGTTTGACAGCGGCCTTTTTTCGTCGTTTGCCGTTCCCCGTCGCAATTGTATTTAAGCCTTGACTTAACAAATTTTGTTTTACGGTTCTTCCAGTAGAGCCCTGGTTCCATGCAATCAACGTCTAGCCATCCGTTGATTTTTCATAGCGACACTGATTCAAGCCTGAGTTGTACAAAGCTTTTACGTTCGTACGGAAGCATTAAATTTTTCTTAGAAATACACTTGAAAATTCTTCTTAATAATGAATATATATTCACCGACAATGGTCCAAATGAATTGGTACATCGATTCTGGTGGCTCACTCTTTCGGACAGGGCCCAAGCATTCAGTTTTCCTAGCAAGATTTGACAATTTTCCTTTAGATTTGTCATGCTCTATTGACGGCGGACAATAGTTCCAAAGAGTTATATTGATTCAGATGCCTTGGCTAATCTGGGTCGCTAATGATATTTATGAGCGTTGGCAAGCATAGTTCTTAGAAATTTACTTGAACATTTTTCTTCCGAATTTTTATACGCTGTTGGTTGCTGAAAACGATCAGTTGGATTAATGACATTAAAATTGATTCTACAATTTTTCTTCACAATTTATACGGCAAGACTATAAAAATAAAAACCATTCGCTTTTCTACTACCGCAGGCAGAGGTAGTTGCCATTGTTTTGCTTTTACTTTCGTATTAATTCAAGTAGTGTTGTTTAATTTAACTTCACGATTACTTTTAATTTATAAGAGAAGAATAAACTTGCTACACTAGTTATCGATGGCGGTAGAAATAGCAGCGAAAGTGAAAAGCAGAAGACAGATAAGACCATTGAAAACTTTTTTCAGAAGTAGATCAGTAAGTTCCCATCAAAAGAGATAGTCAGTGACATATCATACACCTCTACTCCTATTCCTTTCAAACGTAAATCAAGGTGCAAGCTCTCACTCTAAGTCATTTACTTCACCCGTGACAGAATCAGTTGCGTCACATCTATTTCTACAATCTTTACACGCGAAAGAGTATCTGGATATGAGTCCTTAATGTCTGTCCACTATGAGATTGACATTGATGTGGATAATATTATCGACAGGTTTTCCAAATCAAACCGAAAATTGGGTTTTGTGATATCTAACTAAATGTGATAAAAAAATAAAAGCGAGTACTTCCGTTTTTTTCCTACCCCCTCGAATATTTCAGTTGTGACCCCCCCCCCCCCCCCCCCCACCTGGAGGCCAGGATACGCGTCTGCTTGGCCTAGAGATCAACAAAGCCCAGTTAATCAAAGAACTCAAGTCTGCGGGCCCCACGCCGTACGTTTTTAAATTAGGCGTTCGAAATGCAGGAGGTGACTTTAATTTTTTAAAGAAAATTGTCCGTAGCGAAGAGGCACATTTTCGTATATAAAGATGTTAGACCGGGAGATGATGACAGAAAAATCCAAGTCATTTGTTACAAGTATGGCGACCCTTAAAGGGTCGAATTAGGTGATTTAGGAAACGAAAATAATAATTTTAGGGCTGGCCGACGCGACGTAATTATAGGCTAATTAATTAAACTTGTCGGAAAAATTACGGTATTCAAACGATTTGTTACACAAGAACTCTTGCATTTTTTTGTAGTCCATAAAAATAAACATGGCGGTAGCGCAATGCCATACCATTACGACCATAGTGCTGCAAGGATGTAGATTTTTTAATTAATTATGCAAAACGATTTGTTATAGTATGTCAATACTTGTACAAATCGTTTTGCAAATTAAAAAATCTACGTCTTTGCAGCGGTATAGTGGCTGTAGCCTGTAATTATGCCGCGCCGGCCAGCCCTAAATCACCTAATTCAACCCTTTAAGGGTCGCCATACTTTTAACAAATGACTTGGGTTTTTCTGTCATCATCTCCCGGTCTATGTGTAAATAAACAAAACTGCCGCATTCAGGGTTTTCAAAAATACAAGAATAATTATTAACAAGTTTCTTCGTCTAAAAAAACTTACAATTTGGTGTGATTTGGGACCAGAGGCGTTCTTATATCTTCTGTTTTTCAAAACGAAGCCGGTGACATGGTTTCTCTGAATGAAGAAGTTTCTCCGTCGATTGTACTTTCCAATTAGGTAATATAATATGTTTGATTTCAAAAAATGAATTATTTTTTCAAAGAAAAAATGTGCATACATTTCATGCAGAATCCTGATTTTTTTCAAAATAAGGCGCATTAATAAAATTCTAAACAAATTCTCAATATTTAAAAAACTTACCACTCACAAAGTGCTAATTAGTCTTTCCCTAATTATATTTTTGTTATATGCTTTTGTTTTTTTTTTTAAGTGCCTATCATGGAAGAAATTTTGATTTCCGCATTTTTCTCAATTTAATTTAATTCGACTTCCAAATTTTGTTGATCAAACTACATTTTCACATTAATTGAGTAGTAGACGTAGCTATTAATCAAAAGATGGCATGAACAATGTTAAATTTCTTCGTAAACTTCTACTCTTATAGTCTATAATTTTTTTACATTATTTTACGCTACTACTGGTAATTAGATTTAAAATTATACTTCTGTCCATGTTAATCCTGGTCAAATTTTATACTCAAAACTTAGAAAACAAATGCGTCACGAAATTGAGTTAGAAATTCAAAAATTTTGTGATGTATCAATCCAAGCACATCTTTTGAAAGGTCTGGGAAAAAAGATCACTTTTCCTGAACATCGCAAATTGATTGGGTGAAAATGAAGAAAATATAGGCATTTAAAAAAAAGTGAAATGTTGTAAAGGCTGGCCCGTGCTCTCTATGTAGGGGAATGTCGTTAGGATAGACCACTCTTTTAACTTTAACCCATAGCTTCCGTTTAAGGAAGAATTTGTTCAATCCAAGCACATCTTTTGAAAGGTCTGGGAAAAAAGATCACTTATGCTGAACATCGCAAATTGATTGGGTGAAAATGAAGAAAATATAGGCATTTAAAAAAAAGTGAAATGTTGTAAAGGCTGGCCCGTGCTCTCTATGTGGCTCATCGCTGAAAATCGTCGAAAATTGAAAATGACCTGGAAAAATTAATTGAATGCAATAAAATCCCGAATTTGTTGCATTTTTCTATTTTTGATTAGAGTTGACAAAATTTGAACGGCATATTATTCGGAATCGTAGTTCCGGCAAATGTAATTGCTCGTCGTTATATTGGCGTACTTCAAATCTACTTCTCTCTGGCATTGTTCGATGAGGGATTTTTCTGCAGGTTTTTGGGCGGGAATCTTACTTTAATGTTGTTTTATAGAGACTTCGTTGACGATTGCATGTTTTCGGTTCATTCTCTGATCGTATTCACTGATGTTAAAAAAAAAAAAACTTTGTTTAAATTTGCAAGCGACTGCATACACAACACATGCCTTGCTTGTATGCTCCAAATCTGTAATGTCACGAAAAGTACGCTGCCACTGAGAGAAGTTTTGTCGCGCTCGCATATTGGTGGCGCTAGTGATCAAAAATTGAAAAATCGCCACGGGCCGACCTAGACGACGGTCCAACACTGACGATATTCCCCTAGATATTATTCATGCACCCAGTTATGCCATCTATATCTCAATGTGCATACTTATATATATATTAATTTGCATTCAATTTAATTGTATAAACAGAATTGCAAATTTTGGTGATAATTTGTCAAATGATTTACTCTATTTATTGAAGAGAATTTTCGGGACTATTGATTGAAGAGAATTATTTATACGTAAAATATATACATATATACATATGAAAGGTACAGAGAAAGAACAAGGTAAGTCACATTTACTTGAAAATGAGATATTTAATGTTAAAAGTTTCAAGACCTATTATTCAGCGGTAAAAGACAATTTAAGAGAATTTAAAAAAAAAAATTAGAAGAAAATAAAAATTTAAACAAGTATCTTTAATAAAATATCAAAATAGTTTGTTCGCAATAAACAAACTTTTAAGTGTTGAACAAAAATGCATTTCATAAAAGGAAAAATCAATGTAAGTCCAAAAACACATTAGAAAAACAATTCAAGTCCTATAATTTTGAAAGCAGTTTAAACTTAAGTACGTACTTTTCTTTTATTTTTTATTCATAATCTCAAGTGTTGTCAGAATGAGGTAGTCCTTCGAAAAATGCCATCTTCTAGAGTATATTTTAAAAGCTTGCAAATGGTTGTATTTTATCTGAAGATATTGGCATGATTTTCTCGTATAAGTTTGACGGTGTACTATGATAATTTCTGTTAAAAGTTTTTTATTTCTTACGATAGTGATTTTCTTAGCTGTATCGCAGTAGGATAATCCTTAAAAATTAATAATTCAAAGATTGGCCGAAACGCGAAATTGGGTTTTCTTTTATAAATATTACTAAGGTGCTTTATCCAGGCCTTAAAATTGTTTCTTTTAAATTCGATTACAGAGAATGCTGATGAGCTGTGGCGTGAAGTTCTAACATGATTGCTCCATTGTTTGGACTTACATTGGTTTTTCATGTTTTTTCATACAAAATTTGGACTTAGCTTGTTCTTAGATTTTATAATATTTTTAAATATCCCTTTATGTCAAGGTGATTTTTGAATTTTCTTGTTGCGTGTACTTAAAGTACTTTGCCCCACCTTTTTAACGGTATCATTTTCTTAATTTAGACAAAACCGTGACTTTCCTTGTTCTCTCTCTGTACCCTTCATAATGTAACTTAGCAATTTTTCAATTTCAATATTAAATAATAAAAATGAGGAACGGGAGCTCAATAAGAAATAAACCCCGACAATCCGAAAAAACCGACATTTATCGTGACAAAAGATCCATTTTTCCACTCAATTGTTATTTTTAGTATACCTAAAGTTCTCACGACAAAACAATAATAAAATAATTTACCCATAACCATTAAAAGTGCTGCCAACCATTAAATAAAATCTTCTCTAAATCTTAATATTTTTTTTTTTTTTTTGTATTGTTATTTTGCTATATGTCCAGTAAAAATGAAGAAACCAGCTACAATCATTAAAATTTTAATTTTTCACACAAGATTTTCAATATCCCTCTGAAAATAATGATTTTCATAATTGCAAATTTTACCCTTTTATGCTCTTACCTACATTTACGTATGCTAAATATGGGAAAAAGCTTTTCACGGTCATTTTCTAAAACTTTATGAAAATTACTCTTGGAGAACAATTTCCATAGAAAAAGTGGCTTGCATAAATACATTGTTAAGCGTTGATGATTTGCAAAATAGCATACCCTCCCCCCACCACCACCACCACCTTCCCTACTAAAGAAAAGTGCAAATCTGGTTTGCTTTTAACTGCATAAATTTCAGATGTAAATTCACTTAAAATTACGATACGTTTTCTGCTAGAAGTGATTAATGGAAAGCTAAGATGATACATAATGTAAATAAATTTTGCACGTATATAGGTTGGCATAACATGTACAATGTAAAACCGCATGTCTTAAGATATTTTAACTTGATGGATTTACAGATGAAAGCTCAGTAGTTGCTTATGGTACTTGCATTTATTTAAAATTAGCTGGGAAGCCTCAGATAAGCATCATTGTGGTGGCACAATTAGGAACTATTTCTATACCCCGACAGATTTGAAGTGTTGCATTTTTTATTTTGGGAACTGCTGAATAGATTCAATGTAGCTTCGATGAACACAAATAACTATAAGCATCTGCTTTGTGGTTATCAAATACTACTTGCAATTATAGGGTTGTAACTTTATCCATTAATAAGAAAAATAATCTCAAAGGATCAGTATCATTTGAGGAATGCGCATATTGCCATTGAAAGTAGGTCAATTACAAACACTGGAATTAACTTACCTGGTCCTGATTTCAAAACCAATTTAATTTTCTTCGATCATTTCGGGAGCATTCCTCAATAAAACGGTCAATATTCAACAACTGAAGATTTCCGTTCCTATGCGCACTCAAGATGTTCACATCATTCCATATGAGCGCGTTCATCAACCATACAAACATAGCCGAATAGCCGGATCTTATAAGGAACCTGAAGTTCTTCCGTACACTCTGAACATAAAGTTAATACATATAGCGCGTGTGCATCCTAAGCAGAAAGTTTATTCCTTCGCTTTCACCTAATTTAATGGATTATGGGAAGCCTCCGTAAAATATGCGACATTTGTTATCCGTCAAGTGTTAAGTCTCTACTAACACACGAAACATAAGAAAATCTCGATCACCGATTTACAAGTTCGGTATGGTCCAGTTAATAGTATGGTTGAAGACCCTGCAGTTAGATCGATAAAATCGAATGAAATTCGATCGAACTTTCCTCAACATTCATCATCAGAGCAAGAAAGTATATCTCACAAACTAAGGCTAAGTTGATACCCCTAGGAGACCGTCTAAAACTGACCCAAAGATCTTTTTTTTTAGGAGTAAAATGGCAGCTGCCCAGTACGAAAAAACAAAACATTCTCCTCGTAAGTCAATTACTCTTAGTAGCAAACGGAAATATTTTCCTAATGGGGCGTTTTATTCATGATGGTCAGCAAAGATGATTCCATATAAATCCTCCTGATATCAAGTCTGCATATCCCACTAAACGAGCGCTTTTATAAAAAGCCGATGACTGTAAAATGAAATTTTATTACCAAAATTCAATTTATGTTTCGACAGTCTACTTTTAGCTCGATACTATTTGCCCAACGTTTTTCAAGCTATGTATGCTTTAAAAAGAATAAAATGAAATGAACATTTCTAGAACTCTACAAAATAGGCGTTTACTTCAGTTTTGACCTACTCATTTCCTCCAATTCTTCGCATATTTGGAAAGAGAAAGAAGTCGCAACGGGCCAAATCTGGCAGCTCTAGAGTATGGTGAAGCAATTCGTAGCATAATTCAAAAATTTTGATCATCGTAATTATAGACATGTGCATAAGCTAATTCATTGCAGTGGTGGAAGAGACAGACATGACCTTTTCATCCGATGGAACCGTTTTCACATTCTTCAGAGCACTTTCACTAGAAGAAATCTACTCTTTTTATATCTCTTTCATTTCGGGAATTTAATGATGGATCCATGTTTCATCAACGATTACATTACACCGCTAAAACTCACTCGGATTGTACTTGAACAATTCCAAAAACTGCTTCAAAATACCTATGAAAGCACCCTTTTTCCGATAACTCCTCATATCCGAATGTTTATGCTAATGTAAAATACTGCGTTCGTTTAAAATGTTTGTCATCTTATATATTCATTCAGTGATCGTTCAATAGAAAATCATAGATTTTATTGGCAATCTCTACAATTGTGACCTTATTCAGTCGTTGAAAATACTCACCTTATTGCTAGTGCAAGCACAACGAAATTTAGTGACAACTTCTAAGCCATTCCATGCGACGAAGCACAGTCTCCATAATACTTTTTAGCTTTAAGTACTTCAAGTTCCTTAATGGTTTTTTCTTTCAAAAAGTAGTGCTTCATCAGTTCACGGAATTCACTTTTTTCTATTATACGTCTTCAACAATATTTTTAATTTGAGCGCCATCTATTATCAAAGTCATTGTTATCCTCTGTATGGTATGCTGTTGAAAAACAATTTAACTCCTCTTTCACAGACACATGCAAGACACATGGTTGCAGTTGCCCTAAAGTTCCAAAAAGATAGTGGTCACCTCCGCCTACTATCCCAGAGATAATGACACATTATCTCCTTCAGAAATAAAATGCCTCTTCACCTCATGTAAAAATGTAAAAAATAATTTCTTTGTTGGATACGATATAAGCGCACATCTTTTATTATGGGGTAGTAAAGATACCAAGGCAAATGAGATTTATATCAAAAAATAAATAACCATATTTCGCCAAGATCTGTCAAACATCCTAGGAAGAGCATTTCCTGCATAACAGTATTCCATATAGTTTCGAATGCTCACAAATACTGGATATCCTGGAAAGAACACCTATACCTTCCCGGTCAATTGCACGGAAGATATGATTGAATAGATTATATGAACACATTGAGAATCACCGTGGAGCAAATACCAATACCCTAACTATTTCACTGTCATAAATTACGAGAACGCTTTGAACATGATTGACAGGACATACATTTGATAGCTCTCCGAACCTTCGATATTCCGAAAAGATAATTGAGTGGATTAAGAATCTAGATACAGAGTTCTACTTAGCATAGAATATGTATGTAGACAAGCTACAAATTTCACGGTACTCAAGTAGAAAATTGTCGACACATTTTGTTCTATTTTCTGTGCTTCTATTTCTTCCTCTAATAATTGATGTCCTCGTCAGGGCTTTCGACAATAATGCCAAAGGCATACAATGCGTACTATTAGCATATCTTACAGATCTAGATTATGCTGATTATATCTTTTTACTGGCTCATCGACAATACCATGATTCGAATTCTTCCAACAGAAATAGTTTAGCTAGAAAAAACTAAGAAAAGGCGGACTAGCATGAGCAGGACCCCCGGAACATTATCGGCAATAAGTACCTTAGCGTCATTTCTGAAACATGTGGTACATAGAAGAGAAATCGTTTCTCGTATAAACAAGAACTTTTTCTCAGCTATCCCGGATACGTTATTCTAGATAAATCTTAATCAAAATAAAACCATATAACAGTGAAGTCAGTTTTACAATATAGTTGTCCAATATATTGAAGGCCTCTTAATCTATAAATAACCCGCAATTTGTGAATAGGCACTATTCTAAAAATTCACAAAGATAATATTAAACGAAGAACTGTGAAAATGCTCGAGCTAGGAATTGGAATGGAATTTAGTTAGTTAGACTCGATTAAAAGTGACAGAAACAACATTTCCAAGCATCCTTGGAGTGGAATTTTCAAGCACCGGCCGTTGCATCAAGAAATAACAAATCACATCAAGAAGAATAATAATACAAGCATAAACTGCAACACAACTACTGGGGGAAAAACTGAAAGCTCTCGAACAGAACAGAGTCGACCAAAGAACAACCAATTCCGATAAATGATTAAAAAAATGGATTAAAATGGACTTAATTTTTAATAAAATGGAGCCAAATTTGCAGTATGTCACACGAATGAAATCCATACCCATTTACAGCATTACGCTTCATTTTCGAATGAAGCACATTTTACTCCATATTAGTGAGTAAAACTGCCACCTATCGTCATTTAAATTAGGTGAAATTATTGGAAAGTGGAAGGATTTCCAATAAGTCAACAGTGATCAACCATCAGCTGATCATGAAATCTGTTTTCTTCTCTTTTTGGCCTCTTTAATTAAAAAACAAATTTTTGCTTTCAACTATAGCAAATACTCGCAAATTTTCTTGGTAACATTTAATTAAATTATTGAACTCTACCATGATCTTAACTCACAGTGAGACACTGTCTATGACATTTTAAATGAAATAATTTTTAACCAGTCTGTCACATCTTCATTTGCTTGAAATGATTGAATTTCAAATTAAGTCTTTCGTTATGGGGACAATCTGTCTACACATTACAAAAAAAAATCCCTAAAATGAGTGGCAACAATTTGTGCTTAAGTATTTTTCGATAAGATTAGAAATATTCTCTAAAATGTAAGGAGTAGGTAATAGTACTACACCTTTAAAAATCGTAAGAATGAGTTGAATAGCTCATTTCAATACATAGGTAGCATGGACGTTAATATTGGGACGCTGGGTAGCTCAAACAAAATAGTGAAAAACAATATATAACTTGTTTTCAAAAACAATGTGTGAATTATATTAACGAAAATATATTTGTAAGTGTTGCATAAAAAATGTAGAATAATACCTAATTTATTGGATGTTCTCTTCCTTAACATTTGCAAATTTTACGTACTATATAGGTTTTCTGGAGCCAGGTTCTGTAATGCGGAGAACGAGGAAATTTGGGAGATTAAAACTCCCTAATTCTCCATTCGCAATTCCCTAATAATTAAGAAAAACTTGAGACATGTGAAAAAGTGCCAATCGCCAGGGACGATAAAGGCTATCAGTTTTTGGTGTAGAGGGTTGGTTTTTTTTTATTCAAGGTACATGGGTGGGTCTATTACTTTGTAACGTTGGCTGTTGGTGTGCGGGTAGTCAGGAGATTGTCCAGGGCCGTTTCCCGATGTTTCTAGATTCAGAGTGCTGTTCTAGCTCTGCGGTTCGGGCGCTCTACGTAATACACACTACCTACACTCACTCACTTACTTATAATAACCTATAACTACGCGGCGTAGGTGCGGAGTAGGAGCGTGCGCTCACTATTCCTTAGACCAACACGGTGAACGTGCACTTGTCGTTCCAACACGATGACGTGCGCTTGTCGTCAGAATAGCCAACACGGAGGGTACGGGACGGAGCGTGCTCATACTATTCTTCTGACCAACATGATGACGTGCACTTATCGTCAGAAGAGCAAACACGGGGGGTGGGGTACGGGGACGGAATGTATGTGTATCTGACCAACACGATGAACGTGCGCTTCGTCGTCAGAGTAGCCAACACGGTACGGGGACGGAATATATATTCGTGCGCTCGCTACTCTTCTGATCAACACGATTAACGTGCGCTTATCGGTAGAGTAGCCTACACGGGGGTACGGGACGGTGTGCGTGCGCTGACTAATTCTCGGGCCAGCACGATTAACGTGTGCCTGCCGTTGAATTAATCAACACGACTTGCGGATTGGACTTGGACGGGAGATGTGTCTGGTCGAGCTGCTGGGAAGCAACTGACCAATCTTTCGGTGCCGACTGACTTTTATAGCCAGTCTTCTGGTAATCCACTGGTGGGGGTCAACTCTTCTCACTCTGGAGTTGTCTTCTCGCGGTCGAAAATTTCTGCAGACTGGCTGATGGTGTCGTGTGTAGAATATTTGCTTCTACTATCATGCCACCAGCACAGAACACCACTGAACTGCTGATCAGTAGTGTGCTCTTCTCTCACCGGCTGGCTTACTTTGTTGCGGCTGCTGCTAGACGATTCATTTTTGCTGGTGTCTAGCTGAAAAGCATGTAACTTCGTTACAACCTCTAGATGGCGAAATAAATTAAAAAAAATTTTCTTAGTAGAGTAGTTTTTGAGGGATGTGGGGGTAGGCTTTTTTTTGTTTTCCTGGAGAATGGAAATGAGGAGAGAAATGTATATGGCATCAGAGAAGTTGGGCGGGGACGAATTTTTATCGCCCAAAAGCGAACTTTTTACACGTGGGTCATATACACCCTAGTTTCTGTATTTTACATGTATTTAGTGTTTGTTTTCTAATAGGAAGTGAATTATGAAAATTATGAAAATATGCCCATTTTTGTACTAAAAACGACCATTTTTTAACCTTAAAAAGAACTGATTCACTTTATAGCTATTTCCGGTACCATTTAACGGACTCAAAAAATAATCGGGTAGATACTTATGTAAATGCGATGATTTCATCCTACATAAAAGCTTTAACGTGTGCATTTAAAAATTTTATTGCATCTCTTCTGTACTGGAAGACGACCATATTGACCACTTGCACGTGATTTAAAAATTTTAGCGGATATCTTGAGACACCAAAATCCATATTTCTCGGTAAGTATTGCAAGGATTTCCATAATTTGTTTTTGCAAATATAGCCAGGATATGCAGTGAATCCATAATTCAATTTAAACATTCCTAGATACCTAGATACTTCACAAAGAACAACAAAAATAGAGAACACTGTCAGCTAAGAGTTTTTCTTCTTACTTTTCCAAGTGGAATCAGGATTCGGGAATTCTCAAAACAAATTTGTCGAGTTACAGAATTCCAAGTGAGGAGTTAAATGTCAAAACAACTCTCATTACCCAAATTCCCCAATTCTCTGTGTTGTTCATTACGTTGATTTGGGGAAATTAAACTGATTTTTCCTTTCTATCAGAGAAAAATACATTTTTATTCTTAGGAAAAAACGTGTCTTAAATTTAGGATTTATCCTACGTTTTTTACAGTATAGGATATAAGGTGAACTAGATAATGATGATGAGATAATAAATTCTCCAACGTGTTTGTTTTTTTTTTTTAATAAATCACGTAATTCCAATTTTATCATATCCGAAAATGGAAACATGTGCCAAGAATTAATCAGTCTTTCTGCATCCCAGAATAATTTACTTATTATGTTATGAGGTTTTAAATTTAGAAAGACCATCATATATAGCAGTTCTCTTCTTTTGAATAACAGTGAACAAATTACAATCAATATCAACAATTTAAACTGAAATTAGAAAATATTATGAAACGTCTGTAAAATGCACAAAAAAAAATAACAATCAAAAAATAATTTCCGAATTTTTGTTTCTTTCTGTACAAATTTTCCTCATGAAATTCCCGAAATTTTATTTGTTTTTAAATAATTTTAAAGTGTTACAGCTCGCTATAGCAAAAAAAAAAGGCAACCCGAATTAATTCGTACCATTACAAAAAAAAAAAAACGAAATAGTGACAAGATCTGATAGGATAAAAATATAAAGCAGAGCTTGGGTGGTAAAATAAAACCCATAAAAAATCCTTGTAAATTGTCCACACGTATAGACAGTGAGTGTAGTGACCCGATACCCCCGAAACACGACATCTGACAAAAATAAATTTTGTGTTCAGCATTGGTGGAATTCTTTATACGTATCTACATTTATGTAAAAGCAAAGCGTTCCCGAGCTTTTTTTTTTTTTTGCGATGGCACACAAAACCCCTATGGGGACGAGTATCTGCAGAGCAAAAGAATCACATATACGAAAAGTGGTGGTCATTTTTTCACTGACCTAACCAATGATCGAGGACATTGTATATTACTAAACTGCGTACTGTCGCCCGAAAAGATCACTTGTTTTTTTTTATATTTAGAGCAATTTTTCATTGTTTTTTTAATATTTGTCATAAAGTATCCACGTATGTATGTAGGTGCAATGAACGTCTGTCATGATATCATCTCAAAATAAACTTTCAATTATTATTATCCATCTACGTATTCAACTATGCCATTATTCTGGCAGATGTCCACCCAGCAAGACACAAAACCAGCAGGAGGAGGCACCAGCAGCAGTAGTAGTGGCGGTATTTTATCATTTGGAATTGGTCCTAAAGTTCTGACATGTGAAAATTCCTGAAATTTTTCATCTCAGGATGAAATCAGTGGAATGTTTCCATAAAATCGTTTTTAAAGTCGAAAGCATTTTTAATGTCGATGCTTGTTGGAGGAAAAGTTTTGGTATTGAAACTGGAACATTGTGTTTTTAAAGGCAATAAGGTGGTGGAAGATGGGGGTTGGGGGGGGGGGGGGGGGCTGAGAAAAGTTTTTATTCGTTCATGAAACATTTTTTCCAGATAGAAGATTGATTGTCGTACCTTTTTATTTCCGGCAAGACTTAAGTTGACCTGCTGACTGAACCAGAATTCCAGGATAGTTTCGTAAAAGAAAAAGTCTTGATCACCAATAAGCGATAGTTTCTTTATTCCCAATCTCTTCAGTGAATTCTAAAAAAATACACAAGATTTAATATGTATATTTAACTAACTCTCTCTATTTGATAGGCTCTGAAGTGGGTTAGTTGCCGTGGGTCAATCACATTAATTGTAGGGAGTCCTTAGTTTTTAACTTAAGAAAGTTCAAGGAATATTTAAATAAAAAATAAATGTTTTACACAAAAATTGAACAAAAAAAACATACTTCATTTAATTCAGACTTATTTTTTTTAACGAGGACTTCTTCCTATTGGCTTCAAGGAAATAATTGTAAAATCATCAGTGTAATTAGTTTTGTAATGCATTTAGAATAGGACATGTTTTTTATTGACACATAGTTTTGTAAACAGAACAATTTTGTACTTGCACTAGAGTCCTTGAAATCCTGTTCTTTCAATTGCAGTATTCGGAAGGGATAATATAAAAATTATAGCTTTAGAAACCTAGAGGAGGCTCAAGACGGCGGGGAGCATATTTTTTTGCACTTTTTGAGCTATTAGAATCCTTGAATACTATAGACTTTTCAAACGATACCTCGGACGATACAAAAAAAGCTTTCGACTCACTGTTTTCAGTAACCTAATCAAACCTATAGGGCAATAATATTCCTGATGCTTCAAAACCCTTTCAATCTGAGCGTGCACATTGTTCACTTCTTGTGTACAGAACTGGCCAGGTATACAGAGTACTTCATTGTCACCGATTGTAAAGAAGGATGTTCATTAAGTACATTTAAAATGGCACTAAAAATTATTGAGTTGCGATTTTGAGGTACGCAAAAATCACTCCATGTGGTCAATTTTTAGAAATTTCTCAGAATGCACTAGCTATATCAGAATCTGCTCTATACCTGATATACTATATTTTCAGTCCACAGAGCTCAATAAACCGTTTTGGTTCTTGATAAATAAATTGTCAAGTTATAAACACTAAACTTTCAATGATAAAAAAAAGAGCATATTTCCTCCAAAGGCGGAAGGTCGAAGGACAATATCGGAACGTCTCCTTTTCTATCATTTTCACGTTCTTTTCGCATGTTGTGCATTTTCACAATATGAACTACATTTTAAAAGGTATGTTCTACAGAAATATTCCCTTTCTTTTGCGCAACGTTAAAACAAAAGCTTCACAAATATCAAATCTATCTTTTTTTGGAGTAAGAAATTAAAAATTGAACTCCATATTGAATATTTTATAGTACATATCTTTCGTGACAGGTTTCAACGGTTGGACAAGAGCTTCTTCAGACAATAACAAACAAATTGTACATTTTTGCTACGTTTAAATTCGAATCCAAATATTTTACTGGCTTTCAACGCTACAATAATGAAATTCAATGCACGGAAAAGACAGGATATATTCTCTTACTCCGTCCGTTATTTCAATAGGCAATTTACGAGAGCTTTTCAGTGATTTTCCTCGCTCACCTAACCATCCAGTATTATTTACTGAGTTTTTTAAGTGGACGTTATAGATAGGCTTCTGGGAAATATTTAAAATTGCTAGATAGATACGTTTGCAGACACTAATTATGTCACTATTTAATTTAAAAAAATATTTGAAAGAAAACTCTCTTTTAGGAGCATCATCATCTACATCTTGGTCTATTCGTTAAATTCCTCTGTATAGTTTGCAACAAAAACATTTTTTTTTTCACGTTTCCCTAGCGAATAGTAGGATCTTCAAATTGTTTTTACAAGGGATATTGCAGTAGAATATTTAAATATGCAGGCGTTTTCACAATCCACACTTTCTTTACAGACATTTGCTTCCCTGTCCCTCCCTTACTTACGTATTCGTTTCCATTATGATGCAATTTTTTTTCGAACGTTGAACTTCGAAGTTGCTAGCTTACTAGCACTCTTTTTTGTAAATGAATGATTTGATGGAATGATTTCAGCATTCAAAGTGGAACTATTACCTTCATTGAAAAGTAAACAATTTTTTAACCCAGTTGTTACACCTAGATTAAAGATCACAAACCTTCGCTAAGTCGTTTTGCATTAACATCTTCCGGTACCACTGAAATGTCTGTATTTCCAGCAATAGTATTAGTATTTTACACACGAATGCTAGCAGTTCATATAAAGTATATTATAACAAAAGTTTAATTAACTGCATAAATCATTTATGTAAATTAAAGTGTAAACTTACTATGTTTAGTTTCATATGTTTGTTGTTGACTAAATTCTTTCAGTTAGAACTATTTTCAATTAGAATGATATAATCGGAAAGGGTGTGAGCGCAGCATTCTTTAGAAGTATACGTAATCTTTCAAATTTTCATTTAAGGAATCTTAATTAAAAAAACAAATAACTGGATCCTGAATTAATTACAATTACATAGTCTTTGTTGATCATTTATATTTTTCTATTTGTCCGGTTACGTTCGTCCATCCATTCAGGCATATTGACTTAAAATATATTTCCAATTTTTCTTTTTTTTTTTAATAATTCAAAAAATAACTGTTTTACCACCTTCCAGTGTAGAAGTAATTTCACCAGTAACATTATCGAAGGAAACAGTCTGTACACACTTTTACCCTCTTTGACTTAACCGAAAAATTTACTATCCGAATGGGAAACTAGAATCACGTCTTTCACATACAACTAAATTTGTTCTAACTGAATCGACAACAAAGTCTTTTCCCGCAAGGCTTTTACGCAATTTTGGTACAAAGTAGTTCTATTTGTGCACTTGAAACCATTACACGCCAAACTACATGAGAAAATGTGGCACTGTTTACCGCTAACATTTTTCAAATAAGACTATATACTCAGAATTGCCAGACCTGAATTTTCTGAAAGAAATTGAAAATTTCTGTTATTTCCACCAAAAATAAGAAATTGTCAGTTAGAACTAGAGCTGAAAGTATCCGGATAATTTCCTATCTGGATTATCCGAGATATAATTAGGATCCGATTCCTCAAATCCAGGTATCCGGATTATCCGAATTCAAAATATCCGAATCCGAAGTATCTGGATCCGAATCCGAAGTATTTGGATCCGAATCCGAAGTATTTGGATCCGAATCCGAAGTATTTGGATCCAAATCTGAAGTATTTGGATCCGAATCCGAAGTATTTGAATCCGAATCCGAAGTATCTGGATCCGAAGTATCCGGATCCGGATCCAATCTATCCGGGTCTCTTTTGCTTACTCAGAAATCGGATAGCTTGCATATCCGGGTATCCGCTAACGAACGAAATATATGCATGGCGCGTATTTTAAATGTATCCACCGAGCGCGAACTAAGATGTTAGATACTGCCCGCAAGCAATTTACTCGCAGATGAGCTGGATGGAGACATAAAAAAGTCACTAGAGATGGAGGCAGATGCGCGCATATGCACGCTCCGAATGCTTTCATGTAGTCAGGGAATTCATTGAGTATGAGATCGAAATAGAGTGTAGTAAACGACAACTGTTTTGTGGATTGTACCGTTAATTAACTCAATGGCTCGACATGCAAAGGAGTCAACTTCTTGCAGCAGCGCTCCTCTAGGACATTTCATTCGTGGAGTACCCACTAAAATGCGAGCTTGAGAATTTCGTGTGTATCGCGTGTCAATTTTGTTTTTCTCCTTCCTGAGGTATATACACGCAGAACGCAAAATTATTTCCAAGCTTTCCAGAAGTTCGGGAGTTGATTCGAAGTGTGTCCACTGAAGTAGAGTGCATTCGCGCTCTTTTCGCGCCCATCAGTGTATGCACAATGCACGCCTTGATGATAGCTTCGCTTATCTCCAGGAGCGGAAAAATCTAAAAAAAAAGTTTATTGCATTTAAAATATATCTATGTTAATATTTTATGTGTCAACAAACGATGGTTTTGCAAACACTGTTTAAAGAAATATTATTTATTATTATTATTTAATTGAAGCATATCAGGCTTCGAGAGCAAATTTTAAATTAAAACATGACCTTTTGAAGTATGTATTTAAATTAAGGTTATATTTCGATAGCAGCAATTGTGTAATAATCTCAATTTTAAGTCAACTCGACGGCTCGCCCGATAACAATTTACCGCCTGTACTTCCTTCCGAACTAAGACTGACCTGCAACCTCCAGCAACTAAAGACAATTTTCAACCAACCGATATCCTGTAATATTTGAGAAAACTTACGTACAGGTTTTTATTTTGGTCTAGGTTTCACTCATAACTTCTTTACATTTTAGCACTTACATTGTTCGAATAAAAACTATTAGTTAGGCGATGGCGATGATTTTCACAGATTCTTGTGCAACGGCAAGCTGTATTCTTCTCTGTTGCTTAAGAAAGCTAATTGTTAGCAATTTGTCTAACTTGTTGTAGGTTAATGTTTGCCGTTTCTTTCTACAAGGTGAGAATTATCCCGAAGTTCTTGAATGGTCCAGCGTTTATATGCAGACAGAGTTTCCGCCTCTCATATGTCAACGCGACCTATATGATCTTTTGTGACATTACCCCTAATTGCCCGAGGGGGCCGATTCGAACTTAAGGTCTTTAATTTAACCTATTACGTTCCATCTTTGCAACATCTTGTGGTAGTGGGAAATCCTCTCCTAGATGTCTTTATCTTATGCGGCACAGAGCTCACAGTCACACAAGACATGGTCAGCGGTTTCATCATCTTCCATACAAAAACGACAGGTCTCATCATCGACCTTACCCATCATTTCAAGATGTTATCTAAGTGGGCAGTGCCCAGTAAATAGGCCGGTTATGAGCTTTAACTCCTTACTGCTGAATGTGAGGAACTTTTATCCTCTGTTGCGAATACTTTACAAATTTCTTCTAGCGTTGATAAATGCCACAATGGTCAATCAACGATAAAATACTATGTTGGGCTCCAACCAGAATGGTGTCCTTTCCACGATGGTACTTTTCCATGCTAGTAAAGAACGTAGATCTTTCGCCCAGGTAATGAATGTTCCTCGTTTCCGAGTGAATAAGATGTAGAATATATGGGTAACGGAAGTTTTCAACATTTATTTGTGTTGGAAACTGACTAATAAGGGCGTTTGTGTGCTGAGAGATCTTCTCTTGTTTGACCGAGAGATTTTGAAGGTAGTCCTCGACTGGGGTGATATTTTCACTTTCATAAAAAAAAAAATTTTGTGAAAGTAGCATCCGTCGGGTCGCTTGTACAGTCCTGTACAGGCCCGGAGTATTTTTCTTTCAATAATTCCACTTTACCTTATGTATATAGAATGGCGAAATAGTGCGCCAGATAGGGAAGCAATAGCTGATAACTGGGTGTATAAGCTGCTTATATATCAATGTCTTTCAGGAGACCGTTTCTTCTTCTAATATGTGGGTTAAGTAGGGAGTATGCATAGTTAGCTTTCCTTATGACCATATTGGTGTGATTGTTGAATCTCAGCAAATTACTAAGAGATAATTGGTGTTCTTTGAAGGCCTAAAACTTCTCGTCATTGACTTCGATTTCAATGTTGTCAGCACGTTTGGCGATATGGGACCTTGCTCTGGTGGAGGGGATTCAGATGCAAATCATTTCGGATTTATTCTAATTGTTTTAGATCTCCCATTTCCCATTATTACAATATAAAACTGATCGAGTTTGAGTATATGCTGCTCACCACTTTAGTAGCAGCGAAATTACTGAACTGCTTCTACCTTTCAATATTTTACATACCCTTAACTATACATCAAAAACAATCTGTCATATAATCTGTAACCTATCCTACATCTACCCTTAATATTTTTTAAAGAATTTCTGATTATTCTAAACTGACGGTTTATTGTTCGAGCCGCCTGTCGTGAAGGTTTCTTGAACTTTGGATTTAATTATCTGTTCATAACGAAAATGGGATTTGTTTGGCGACGATCGTTACACAAGATCATAACATAAATGAAACAACGTGAATACTTGAATAAGATAGGACCGCAGTGACTTCCTTGTGGATCTCCACAATTCTCTTCAAGTGATTCGTGAATAGCTTGTATAAATTGTGACAATTTGTCTATGGTTTGTAAGAGTAGACTGGATTCAATCTAAAAAATTTTCAGACATACGTAAAAAATGAATGATCATAAATTGTAACCACTTACCAAAAATTAATATTTTACTAATGCTACTACTAAAAAATCACTTATTATTATCCTTTGTAAAATATTTCTAATGAAATTTTTTAATTACTCGTCATAGTTACAACATTAAATCCGTTTTTTTATTTCTCCTTTTTTTTTTTAATAATTACGATAATTCCTACCGTTCAGACAAGGAAAACAATTAAAAAGAAATCTGTGCTCGTAAATCTATCGGGACGACCAAGCCATCATCGTTTGTACATATGTAGGTACCTACATATTAGACAAAATGTAAATGGGAAAAATGCACGTGTGCATTTTGCGCGCATAGTAAGAAAAGCTCCTGGTGATGTGATGATAGTATAACTTGACTCCCGTTTTATATTGCATTTTGCTTTTACAGACACAGATTTCCCACAAACACATTAATAAAGCTGACACGAGGTCAATTGTGACGTTCTGTGTATACTACAGGGATTATACGTAACGTATATAAATATGTATGCAGCAAGAACATCCCTTTGCACTTTGCCCTACTCTTTTCATCGTCATCTTAATGGTTTGAGTATTTAGTATAGTAAAAGAAAATGAAATGGGAAGTAATTTCAAACATACATAAATGTACATACATCTAGTTCCTAGGGACATATCAGTATTTATGTACATACATGTCAGTAGAAATAGTGGCATTTTCTACAAAGAAAATGTAAAATGATATTTTTCTTTCCTCCGATTTTCGGTGTTTTAATTGAAATGTTTTCAAAAATATTGTTTTTTTCACCTACCTACCTCAGTTCCCGTTCAATGTTTTTCATTATCTACCTAGCGGCGTTTTTTTTTTTTTTGTATTTCATTTATACCTATCAGAGCATTTTGAAAATTTAATTAAAAGATGTAATTTTAATGCCCTTACCTCTTCATGCCTATAGATGGTTCCAAAACTGCGATAACTTTCAGTATTTTCCAGTTTGTAGTGAACGATGATCAACTGCTTCCCTCTTGCGATTATAATTATTAGCTAGTAGGAGTAGTAATAGTAGTAATAGTAGTAGTAGATAAATAGAAGAAATTTTAAATTCAACAAGCTTCACTGTAGTAGATACACTTTTTTCACTATTTAAGGTATTTCTTTTTTAGCAACAAACAAATCAACACTAATTTTTATAACGGACTTAACTAACAGATTTTATATAGATTTTTCTATGTTACAAACTTTATAAAGCTCAATAATAAAGATTTTATAATATTTATTTATGTATGTATGTATGTAAATAGTATAATTTTTTTGAGATTAGATATTTAAATTTTTTAACTATCCAGTAAAATATATAAACTTCACATACCGTGCACACACATACACGCACCCACCACTAATTTTTCTCTCATACACTAAAATATCAGTGATTTGACCTTAACTTTCTACACTAGGCCAAACAATTAGGGGTCGAATAATTTAACAACTATAAAAACAAATTCTCCGTACGTACTACCCCCACTCGAAGAATGAACAATAAGTAAAAATAAGAAGAAGAAGACTTAGACGAGGTTATGTTTTAGTGGAAATAGTGTAGTATTACAGAAGAATAACAAAAATTCTCTTAAGAACGCACTGACTGACGACCACACAACCATGCGGATGAAAAATTTATTTCCTTTTTTTAACAGCCTTATATATTTTCTTTCTACCGTTATTAATGTATATAAGGTAGATACTTCTATATCTCCCTAAAGGTGTTTTCTCTCAAAAACTTTTGCTTTCTTTTGTTGTTAGGTAGGATAAAACAATAATCTTTCTCTCTTCTGTTTTCCCTGTGCGCTGCTGCTTACTGGATTTGATTTCCAACAGTAGCTTTTTCATAGAGGGCGCGCAGAGGGTTATAAAGAAAAGCAGGTACCGTTTGTTATCGCATATACATACATCCAGGTAAGATTTATATAGTTATTTCATATCTTCTATATTTATATATAGGTACACAACCAACACTATTTTAAGATAAAATGTCAAAAAGGTTTTTCTTCATTTTTTTTATATATTTATATATATATTTACTATTATATATTATATAGATTTTTTATATATATATATCTTTTCCTATATAGATTAAAGCTCGAGAATTTTAAATTAAAATCACAAAACAGCATTCTTTGCTAGGTTAGATTAGAAAATATGTAATCTATAGGTAGCCAGCGATAAACAACAAAACAGAATATCTCTTCTAGAGTAATAAGTAGAATGGAAGTGGATTTTCCTCAATATTTTCATTTGTGTAACTGTATTAAGCGATTTTCCGGATTATACCTATACATATTTATAATATTATTATTCACCTATAATTGTCGTCAAATGCGTGAGTATTATCCGTATATGTTACAAACACTGTTCCATATTATGCTCAAATGCACTCAGTAAAGTGGATCGAAAGCTCTTATAATATACAATAAGAAAATTTAAGGAGAAAAAAAAAAGATTTACACTTCTACTGAGGAGAGAGTTCTTTCAACGACGAAACACTGTGAATATTTTTCTTAATTATTACATTGTTTAATATAAACTGCATTTACTAGGAAAAATATTTAATTATCTTTTTTATAACGCTTCAAAGAACTAAAATTTGCCCCGGGACAAGTCACAATAAATATCGCGCGAAAGTTTTCCACACAATTTAATTAGCGGAAAACTTCTTGGAAGTAGTATAGGCAGCAGCACGCATTGCTATCGACTCGACTCGATATTTGGGCGCTATTCAGGCGAGTGAGACTGGGAGACACAGCGACAGCAGACCAAAAACAGTCAGCCAGCAGCGAGTTATGTTACGACGATGGAGCTGATGGGAGCTGATGTTTCTGTTCTCCATTTGTTGGAATCTATCGTTCGCATGCGAGCCTGCTGCCTGAGTACATGTGTGTGTATAATACATAGTTTGCTGTGCTGCTGCTTATACTTGTAAAAGACTTATAATATCGTGTGAGGTAACCGTAAGCTTTTTTTTTAGAAAGCTTTCACAGAAAACTTTTTTTGTTTTTTTTCCTCACATCATATGCCGAACAGCAAAAATGACACAAAAAATCACCCACAGGAAAATGTGTGTTTGCAAACAAAATTTTCTTAGCCACATACTAACAACTCGCACAGATCATAACCGAAATTTACACTATTCACATCACTTTAAGTACCGTTTTCGATAATCCGCTAATTTCATCGATTTTTTATTAAAGTCTTTTCTGTGTCAACGAAATTTTATATTTTCTCAATTTTGTTGTGCAGAGAAAAACGTCGACCGAAACGTTCCTCTGACAGCTCTACTACTCCACCACGGCACACGGGGCTAGCTAGAGAGCAGCAGCAAGCAGCGCTGCTGTTTTGATGGTGTAAGTGTGTCCCATATTTTCTTCTACATAAGCTCTTAGTCTCACTCTCATGGATTCCACATATTTTCACTATAGAATTTATTAACAATTTTCACTCTCGCTGTGGTGTGTGGATGAAAATCATCTTCATCCCTTATTTATATAAAGCTTTCATAGTGGTAGTACACTGGTACTGGACTGGTAACGTGCGTTTCGTTTGTACCATGGAATTGCTTGCTTGGTGTTTTCAACATTTACAAACCACACGCGACAACCCGACATTTTGGAGCTTTTCTTGCAGCTACACCGCCCACCTCAATAATTCAGCTTTTTTTTTTTTCATTTTATTAATGGAGTGACGATAGATACTACCATAGACGGCACAAGAACTAGATACAAAATGTCTATGGCTGGGTGGTCCATTCGAGAATGGACCACAATATTTGAAATGATGTTTACGTCGAGTGATCCATATCTTTTCATATCTGAAGTTCAACACGATCAAAGGTATACAAAACTGCTATTATAAAAACAATTGCTTTCGGCACGCTCTAAAACATGTTATGGTCCATTTCAGAATGCACAACCCATTTCACAATTTGTATACTCTGCTCTAGTATACCATGCGACATCTAGTTCTTTTGCCATCTATGATATTACCCTTGTGTATAGACACTGACATATAATAAGAATGGACTGCGCGTTCTGCTTCAAAAATGGCACAAATATCGAACAGGCTGTGAAAACCCTTTATTTTGTACAATTGCACACCGATTCATAATTTATTATTATTTGTCGATTGGAAACACTAAAGATGTTATAAAAAAGTATGGCATTAAATTAAAATTATTTAGGAAGTTAAAGTTGTTTTAATTAACACAAAAATTAATTTTTAATATTACTAAAAAATGTGCGCCTCTTCAGATTTGTTGTCAAATTTCATTGTGCTTGTAAGAGATAGACGTATATAAACAACATATTTGTCTGAATTTTTATGTCAATTCCAATGCATTCCAATTAATACAGCCGTACTGTTTCCAAATTTGGTTACAGTTCAGTGTACAGTTTGAGCTTGAAAGAGACATAAATTTTAGCCAAAATTTGTGCAATTTTTGCCTATAGGAATTAGATATGATGACTCAGTCCTCAGTCCATTCTTATTATATGTCAGTGTGTATAGAACTATATAGTGGTTGCGAAACGCAATTTGACTTAGTACCTTGTTGTGTTGCAAAGGCGCTAATACTGCAGAGCAGACGTAACCAAAGGGTAAGCCAGCAATGCATCGCTCCAATATAATAATCAGCGTTGTCTGGACCTGATGTACATGGGTAAAGATGCAATTTTTCTTAGAAATTTACTGGAAATTTTTTCCTTAGAATTGTTAAGCATTGGAGGACGACAACGGCACATATTGTATTGTATCTGAAAATAGCACTGACATATAATAAGAATGGACTGAGCCATCCTATCTAATTCCTATAGTTAAAAATGGCACAAATTTTTGCTAAAATCTATTTGTCTCTTTCAAGCTCAAAATGTACACTGAACTGTAACCAATTTTGGAAACAGTACGGCTGTGTTAATTGGAATGCATTGGAATTGACATAAAAATTCAGACAAATATATTGTTTTTATACGTCTATCTCTTACAAGCTCAAGGAAATTTGACAACAAATCTGGAGAGGAGCACATTTTTCAGTAATATTACAAATGAGTTTTTGGGTTAATTAAAACAAATTTATCTTTCTAAGTAATTTTAATTTAATGCAATACTATTTCATAACATCTTTAGTGTTTCCAATCGACAAATAATAATAAATTATGAATCGGTGTGCAATTGTACGAAATAAAGGGTTTTCACAGCCTGTTCAATATCTGTGCCATTTTTTAAGCAAGAACGCTCAGTCCATTCTTATTATATGTCAGTGGAAAATAGGCTGAACTACACTAGAAGTAAATAACTTTACGAAATTGAACGAGACTTTGGTTTACTTACTAAAAATTGAGATTTTTAGCCTAAATATATATCACATTCCGTTAGAGTTATTATCTTGATATTTAATGTTTTCAATTTTAAAAAGTTGTAAAAGTGAAAAAATTAACAAATGGAAGTTGATATAATTGAAGATTTGTGCTTTTTATTAATGCGCAGTACCATTTATATTCCATTTTAATTTTCACATTGCACTTTTAATCATTTAGTAATAATTTAATTGTTTGGCACATCGCGTTCTAACGAAATGAGCGATTCTTACCGCACCTTTACTGACTGCAATTTGACTTTTAAACTTAACTAAAGTTCCCCTCACACGAGTTAAAGTTAATTTGTGTACGCCTGTTAAATTAAAAGGCGCGTTCGCTTTACGTAAGTAAATGTATACTTACGTATACGACTAGTAGTTCAGCCTATAAACTCCAGTCGGCGCCCAGACTGAATAAAAAGTATCCCGAAACATTTTCTGTAAATTTCTAAAAGTTTATGCTCATAAAAATTGTTACTGGCCCAAGCAACCGTTGTCGTCCTCCAACACTGACATATAATAAGAATGGACTGAGCCATCCTATCTAATTCCTTTAGTCAAAAATGGCACAAATTTTTGCTAAAATCTATTTGTCTCTTTCAAGCTCAAAATGTACACTGAACTGTAACCAATTTTGGAAACAGTACGGCTGTATTAATTGGAATACATCGGAATTGACTTAGAAATTGAGACAAATATATTGCTTATATACGTCTATCTCTTACAAGCTCAAGCATATTTGACATCAAATCTGCAGATGAACACATTTTTCAGTAATATTAAAAATGAATTTTTGTGTTAATTAAAACGAGTTTAACTTCCTAAACAATTTTCATTTCATGCAATACTATTTTAAAACATCTTTAGTGTTTCCAATCGACAAATAATAACTAACTATAAATCGGTGTGCAATTGTACGAAATAAAGTGTTTTCACAGCCTGTTCAATATTTGTGCCATTTTTGAAGCGGGAACGCTCAGTCCATTCTTATTATAAGTCAGTGTCCTCCAACAATGCATAACAATTCTAAGGAAAACATTTTCAGTAAATATCTAGGAAAAAATTACGGCCTTCCCTGCATCAGGTCCAGCCAGCCTTCGTGTATTTTATATTCTATCGAGGCGATGTCTACTTCCCGGCCTTTGTATGTTTTTGAAGTAAAACTTCTTATGTTGGGCTGCGATTATGAAATATGAACTACCGTGAGAGGGGAAATGAGTGTCAAAAACCTGGCCTTCCCCCTCTTCGCGGCGTTCATCTTTTTTACTCATCTACGAGTCTACACGGTCGTTCTCGTCTTCCAATAATGCATAAAAATTCCATGGAAAAAATTTCCAGTAAATTTTTAAGAAAAATTTGTGGCTTTCTGTACATGTTCTTCAGAATTTGTATGCATTTAGTATTGGTAGGCGCTTGAGGACGGCTAATAATTTTTATGAGCATAGACGCTAGTTGAGCAATAAGCATTCATTTCTTCTTAGAAATTTACAGAAAATTTTTCGACAGAATTTATTATAATTCAATTGTAGTGTTGAGCCGAGATTTGAAGACAAATTTCGCCACAGATGCCTCGTTACCATTAGTGAAATTTTTAAAAGATAAATTTAATTTAACTATGCTTAACGATCCTAATAAAGCTACAACTAGAGGTGGTACAACTCTTGATGCAGTATTCACGAGATTTATTGATAAACTTAATTCAATTATATTTATTTCCTATTATTCCTACCACAAACCTATTGTAACTTTCATAGAAAATGCACATAAAGAATCAACACTATCAATAGTTGAATGTGATGATTAATAACCAAGATTAATTTTATATTATATATCTCTTTCATAAAGTATTTTTGTAATATTGCGTTTTTGTAAAAAAAAGTCTATTAAAGTGATTAAAAAAAATAGTTAAATATGTTTTTATTTGTACCTGGAAATTATAAATGCATTTTAATTGCTGTCAAAGGTTTTTCCCTATTTTTATATTCAATAATTTTCAATTCTTTAAAAAAGAAATTTACTTTAGTTTTAGCTTAACTCTTTTTAAATAAACTTTATAATACTACCACGTGGATATTTAAAGTTCTCACTCTCTCTTTTCAATACAAAGTGAGTGAAATAACACAACACTTGAAGTTTTACTTCTGTCGGGGGTCCCACGACCGACTTTCATTTTTTTTTTTTTAATTTACTATACTCTTACGGCTTATCCCTTGCGCTCTTTGTCGAACTTCATTTGCACAGCTATACTTTTAGCGAAGCGTGAGCAAAACTCAAATAATAAATATGTATATCTAACATGAAAGAACCCAAGCGCTGTTAGACAAACAATCGTTCAGGGAATTTTAAAGGCTCTTACGGCTTATCCCGAACCCATTGACAATACTTCAGTTGAAGAAGTTTTAGCGACTGAGCGCGAGCAAAACTGTTCAAAATGGTACAAGTGGAGCCATCTGACATTATAGCAAGGAAGCATT
This sequence comes from Dioctria rufipes, assembly GCA_963924295.1. Classification (NCBI taxonomy): domain Eukaryota; kingdom Metazoa; phylum Arthropoda; class Insecta; order Diptera; family Asilidae; genus Dioctria; species Dioctria rufipes. The sequence continues at coordinate 363,024,602 of OZ002740.1, forward strand.
TTCGCAACCACTATATAGTTTTATACACAAGGCAGTTAGCGAAGCGTGAGCAAAACTGTTCAAAATGGTACAACAAGGAAGCATTTTCGCAATCATTAGATGCTTCTATAGGATACTACCACAAGTCTGTGATACTACGCTTTTGAACCATTCGGAAGCTTATTTCATCTCTTTCGGCATACCTGTTTGTTTTTGAATTTTGTAGCATTTCAAAGGAAAATTTCAGCAATAGATGGCAAACAATTATATGCAGTACAAGAACCATTATTTTACAGCCCGGCTAAGTTTGCGACACTAACGCCACTCTTGAATTTTGTAGCAGTTAAAAGGAAAATTTCAGCAATAGATGGCAAACAATTATATGCAGTACAACAACGAACATTTACAGGCCGGCCAAGTTTGCGACACTACCGCCACTCTTTTGAATTTGTAGCAGTTCAAAGGAAAATTTCAGCAATAGAAGGCAAACAATTATATGCAGTACAACAACCATTATTTTACAGCCCGGCTAGGTTTCCGACACTAGCCCCACTCTTAGTTAAAAGGCAAATTTCAGCAATAGATGGCAAACAATTATATGCAGTACAACAACCAGCCCGGCTAAGTTTGCGACACTAGCGCCGCTCTTTTGAATTTGTAGCAGTTCAAAGGAAAATTTCAGCAATAGATGGCAAACAATTATATGCAGTACCATTATTTACAGCCCGGCTAAATTTGCAACACTAGCTAGTTCATCTCGTCAATTAAAATTGTCTGGCGCCCTCTAGTTCTGACACCAGCGCCACGAGTTTATTCTCGTCAAATATTATTCGTCACTATTATTCGGACAATTTTCGAAACTCCAACGCAAATGGGTTTGGGAATTGAGTATTATTTCTAAAGCTTTCTCGTCTTCTTCATTGATGGCGCACAAATAGTTTATAGCACTCAACGTGATGTCACTGTAGGTAGGTTATTTCCGGTTTAGATCAACCATTTGAAAATGCTAGATGAAAGACTGCGTATCGTACTAATTTGCTTTTTTTCATTCTTTTATCGCTTGCATTTGAAATCTAACATATCAAATATGGCACGTAACAAAGCGTTTTTTTATACCTTAAATTATAAAGATTCGCAGTATCACTGCCATTATGATTGTTTACAAACGAATTTGTTTTGAGTTTTCGTTTTGATGTTATAATTGACTGAAAGACATCTTAAGTTGCATTAGGATGGGAAAGAAAAGAAATTTTCAATTAGAATTTCCTTTCGGATTTTGGACAGAACGATTTAAATTCAAATTTATTTATGAAACAAATTGTACAATTAAGATTTATATAAAAGTAAGATAAATTACACATAAATTATAATAAAAATATAACAAAAGAGAAAATAAACAGAAAGAAATTATAAACCAATATAACATACAGAGAAAAAAACGCTCAAAGCTAAATTATTAACTACATAGAGTAAGAAATTTAAATATGCTGTTTATAGAGCACAATTTTTAGAGATTTGTATCCCGATAAATCTGTCAGTACGTTTACATGAATACTTGAAGTATACTTCAAGTAGAGATCAAGTAATCAAAATATCATGTTAACGCGCATTGACTTCAAGTATACTTGAGTCAAGTAAATCATAAAATTTTGTTCGATTTACTTGGAAAAATTCATGTAAACGCAACTTCAGTTCTTGAACATATTTCATTTCTGCGAGTATGAAAACGGCAAAGAGGGACAAGAAGAAGATCATTGTTGATAATTCAGGTTATCATTTTTAGCACTATTCTCAAGATATTTGTCTAAAAATCTTCACCTATGTATAAAACCTAATGCAGAGTTGTCAAAGGTAAAATGTTACTTCAAGTAAATTTCAAGAAAATTTCAATCAACCGCCCTACCTGAGTTTCAAGTGGATTTCAGTGTCAAGTACTCAACAATTCATTTAAACTTGTGCCCTCTTCTGTGCTTGCTGTCTAGGATAGACAGCCAGACAGACAGACAGAATCATTTCAAAAATTTGACATTTCTTCCATTTGACCAAAGCAAGTATCAATTGTATTGTGTATTGTGCTTAGGATAGGAAGGTTGCTACTTGGATTTCCCAAAATCGGTAAATGGAATTTGGAGACTTAGTTTTACATCGGGGATACCTATAATAATGTGAATTCAACAATATTGTGTTTTACAAGTTGTCTGCCTGTTTTATGTTTTTTTTTTAATGTAATGATTGTATGGAAAGCTTGTCTGTTCGTTGAAGCAAAGGAAGGAGGCCGTTTAATAATGAAAGAAGATAGTTAAAACTATTCGGAAATTAAATTATTCAATGGCAATATTCACATCTTCAGATCGTGAAAAAAATAATTCTTATACATATTTAAAGGTTTATGTACGATACAACCAAGAGGTAATAAGAACATAAATTCGAGCATTACAGGAGAAGTTGCGTACCGACGGCAGAGTGGGGAGGTGAACGGGACCCCCCAGAAGGTGAGTTTTTAAGCTGCATTCACAAGACGAACCAGCAAACGAAGTAGTTTTAAGAAAAATGTATAATTATTTTCTAAGCCTCATTCCTCAAGAAAATTCTTGTTAAAATCCTCCACTTTAAGATATGTACCTTACAACCCCGACCCTTTTAGTCAGTTTATGATACTCTGTCGAGGCATAAATTTTCATTTAGTTTCAGGTATTTTATAGGTATTTTATAACCCTTAGTCAAAGATAACCTAATAACACGATAGGTATCAGCCGAACAAAATTGAAATTATTTCGTATTTTCTGGAAAGGAACAAATAATGTCATATACTTTCGTCTTTTGTTTGAATGGGGAAATGAACATGGCTCTGCATTATTGTAGCACGATTGAGACAACAAGTTAAAAACAAAAATCGAGAGAATATTAGATTACCCGAACGACAAAATCTTATTGAATACCTCATATCACTAGGGTAGGGTGGAGCTGGAAGTGGCACTTTTTGAATTGTTATCAAAGTATATGATAATTTAAAAATACAATCCATAGGGTTTCATGTACCTATACCAAGAAAAAATATATACAAAAAAATTTAATTATTTTACGTTATTAATTAATTTTAAATGTGCAAGTCGTTCGGTACTTTTTATGCCTCTTGCGGGTAAAAAGTTCCACCTGTTGCAACCTGGGGCCGGATTCTGTAGCACGGAGAATTTGGGAATTTGGGAGATGAGAATTGCGTTTTCTTAGAATTCTTAATTCCCTAATTCTCCATTCCCAATTCACTAACATGGTTGGAGAATTAGGGAAAACGTAAGACATGTGAAATAGTGCGAATCGCCTGGGACGATTAAGGGTATCAATTTTTGTTGTAGAGGGTTGGAATTTTTTCCATATGTGAGGTACATCTGCCTATTACCTTCCACTGTCGAAATAAATTTAAATTTCTTTTTTGTTGTGGTAGTTTTTGAGGGATGTAAGAGGGTAGGTTTTCTCGAGTTTTTCCGGGATAACGAGAGAATGGAGAGTAGAAGGAGAATTTATGTGGTATCAAAAAAAATGGGAGCTCAGCGCGAACAAGATAGGCTTAGGAAAAGGGGCGGGTAGAGTGCGGGGTAGAAATGGGAGCTGATTAAGGGAAATTAAAAAAAAAATAAGACAATATCAGGAGCTGCAATAATTCGCAGGGGTAAGCTCAGGATCTCTAAGCCCAATAAAAAAAAGTAAGAATTCACTTTGGTAATTAGGCATGCATGGGTATTATATATATATTTTATTTCGATTAACGGTAATTTGCAGATTTGAGCGGCCTCGGCGGTACATTTTGCTATCGCAATATTCACAGGCGCCTAACTCTATGTGGGAGGGCTGTAGAGTATTGGAATTTTTTTGATAGATTATGGGTTTAGAGTACAAAAATATAGGTGAATAATTTTTGGGGCAGGGTGTTTTGGGGGTTGGGGGTCATACCACCCCTCATAGGGGGTTGCTCAAACTACGTCATGTTTGGTACCAAATTAAAGAGGGAGGAGAGGGTAATCGAGTGGTGTAGTTTGTCTTTGATCGTTTTAACGTGATAGCTGACTTTTGACAGCCGAAAAACAATTTTTTTACACTACGGTCATATACACCCCAGTTTCCATATTTTGCATATATTTCTTCCGTTCTTTGTTTCACATCCATTAGTACTCCGTTGTGAACATTTTTGTCATGGGAAGTAAATTTCCAGGACTTACCAGTTCTTCGCAATAATGAGATGAAAATATGTCAATTTTTGTACCAAAAACGGCCAATTTTTCACCTTAAAAAGGACTGCTACACTTCTTTTACAGTTATTTCCAAAACGGTTTATCGTATTCAAAAATTATTTACATATTTAATTAGGGGACAAAATGTAGATGCGATTTCATCCTACATACAAGCTTTACCATGTATATTTAAAAATTTTACAGCATCTCTTCTGTACTGGACAACGACCAAATTGATCAATTTCGCGTGATTTGTAATTTTTAGCGGGTACTTTGAGAGACAAAATCCTTGTTCCTCTGTTAGTATTGCATGGATTTAAATAATTTGTTTTTTACAATATAGCCAGGATAGGCAGTGAGTCCATAACTCAATTTGAAATTCCTAGCTACCTAGACAACTTCACAAAACGCAACAAAAGCAGACAATACAATTTTTCCACTTACTTTTCCACTTGCAAAACACCGGAGAATTAACAAGTGGAATGGAGAATTTGGGAATTAACAAGTGTAATGGAGAATTTGGGAATTCCGTACTCACTTCTCAAATTCTCTCTCAGTTGAAAATTTTTCGTCTTACTTTCACTTCTCAAGTTCTCCGGTGTTTGCTTGTGGAAAAGTAAGACGAAAAATTCTCAACTGAGAGGATTTGAGAAGTGAGTACGGAATTCCCGAATTCTCCATTCCACTTGTTCCGGTGTTTGCTTGTGAAAAAGTAAGACGAAAAATTCTCAACTGAGAGGATTTGAGAAGCGAGTACAGAATTTCCGAATTTTTTGTCTTACTTTCACTTCTCAAATTCTCCGGTGTTTGCTTGTGGAAAAGTAAGACGAAAAATTTTCAATTGAGAGAGAATTTGAGAGGTGAGTACGGAATTCCCGAATTCTCCATTCCACTTATTAATTCTCCGGTGTTTGCTTGTGGAAAAGTAAGACGAAAAGTAAGTAGAGTATTCCCAAATTCTCCATTCCACTTGTTAATTCTCCGGTGTTTTGCAAGTGGAAAAGTAAGTGGAAAAATTGTATTGTCTGCTTTTGTTGCGTTTTGTGAAGTTGTCTAGGTAGCTAGGAATTTCAAATTGAGATATGGACTCACTGCCTATCCTGGCTATATTGTAAAAAACAAATTATTTAAATCCATGCAATACTAACAGAGGAACAAGGATTTTGTCTCTCAAAGTACCCGCTAAAATTTACAAATCACGCGAAATTGATCAATTTGGTCGTTGTCCAGTACAGAAGAGATGCTGTAAAATTTTTAAATATACATGGTAAAGCTTGTGTGTAGGATGAAATCGCATCTACATTTTGTCCCCTAATTAAATATGTAAATAATTTTTGAATACGATAAACCGTTTTGGAAATAACTGTAAAAGAAGTGTAGCAGTCCTTTTTAAGGTGAAAAATTGGCCGTTTTTGGTACAAAACTTGACATATTTTCATCTCATTATTGCGAAGAACTGGTAAGTCCTGGAAATTTACTTCCCATGACAAAAATGTTCACAACGGAGTACTAATGGGCCATCCCAGACGAGTATTCTTGATGCAAAATGCAAACCGGTTTAACAACAGAGTACGCGCCTCCGCATGGGTATTCTTGCTGCAGGCTTTCATTTATATAAGAATAGGGGACTATGAATGTGTGCGTGCAATCAAGAACGAAATCAGATATTTCATGAAAATTCTCGGACCCCACTGAACAAGAAATATTTCGTTGCGGTTGTATTAGTGCGGCACAACAAGTGAATACCATTTGATTTTTGATGCAAAATTTCTCTCCAAAGTGCAGCACAATTGTAGAGATTTCTCTCTACTTCTTTTACCTCTTCCCTAAAAAACCGGTTTGCATTTTGCATCAAGAATACTCGTCTGGGATGGCCCAATGGATGTGAAACAAAGAACGGAAGAAATATATGCAAAATATGGAAACTGGGGTGTATATGATCGTAGTGTAAAAAAATTGTTTTTCGGCTGTCAAAAGTCAGCTATCACGTTAAAACGATCAAAGACAAACTACACCACTCGATTACCCTCTCCTCCCTCTTTAATTTGGTACCAAACATGACGTAGTTTGAGCAACCCCCTATGAGGGGTGGTATGACCCCCAACCCCCAAAACACCCTGCCCCAAAAATTATTCACCTATATTTTTGTACTCTAAACCCCTAATCTATCAAAAAAATTCCAATACTCTAGAGCCCTCCCACATAGAGTTAGGCGCCTGTGAATATTGCGATAGCAAAATGTACCGCCGAGGCCGCTCAAATCTGCAAATTACCGTTAATCGAAATAAAATATATATATAATACCCATGCATGCCTAATTACCAAAGTGAATTCTTACTTTTTTTTTATTGGGCTTAGAGATCCTGAGCTTACCCCTGCGAATTATTGCAGCTCCTGATATTGTCTTATTTTTTTTTTTAATTTCCCTTAATCAGCTCCCATTTCTACCCCGCACTCTACCCGCCCCTTTTCCTAAGCCTATCTTGTTCGCGCTGAGCTCCCATTTTTTTTGATACCACATAAATTCTCCTTCTACTCTCCATTCTCTCGTTATCCCGGAAAAACTCGAGAAAACCTACCCTCCTACATCCCTCAAAAACTACCCCAACAAAAAAGAAATTTAAATTTATTTCGACAGTAGAAGGTAATAGGCAGATGTACCTCACATATGAAAAAAAGTCCAACCCTCTACAACAAAAATTGATACCCTTAATCGTCCCAGGAGATTCGCACTTTTTCACATTTCTTACGTTTTCCCTAATTCTCCAACCATGTTAGTGAATTGGGAATGGAGAATTAGGGAATTAAGAATTCTAAGAAAACGCAATTCTCATCTCCCAAATTTCCAAATTCTCCGTGCTACAGAGTCCGGCCCCTGGTAAGAAAGAATAAAAAAGCGAAATCTAGTTCGTTGTGATCGATATGTATTCATAAATTCAAAAATAATCATAAATATTCAACACAGACTAGCATTCTAATTTAATATGATAGTCTAGCGTTGTTTTAGTTGCATTACTTTAAAATGTTATTTTTATATTTACTTTTTGAAAAAATTTTTTGTAGCCACCTTGCAATTCAAGTTGTTATTAATACTTTAATAGGTAGCTATAACCTTTAGTCTTTTTTATTTGCCTTATACCTGAAATTTACCCCCGCGGCACTTTTCACCCTGAAAGATACAAGAACATGTTTTTAGATAGAAAACAATGACAACAAAACATTTATAGCTTTAAGTAGTATCAGAGCCTCAAAAAGAAAATAGCAATATAAAGGTCCTTACTTTACTTAACCATGATAAGCATATTCAGCAAGAAACTAAAATATCCGACACGATGTTTTTTACTTTTTGCCAAATTAATAGCACTATCGCATGTGCGCTCTTATCTAATGCCTGGGAGCGACTGGCTATGTGGGGAAAATTACCCCACGCAAGACCCTCGACAATACTTCCCAACAAGCCATGAAACAAAGATATATATGTGTGCGTTGTGAGTCCGTTTTCTAAAATATGTTCTATATTTATACTTATGGGAAAGTGCCAAACATTGACTTTATATATGCTATAGAGCACAAACTACTATCCATACAGGAAAATAGTCTTCTAGTAATTTACAGCTTGGTTCCTTACCTTCCCGAAGGCTACACTTCCTATATACCTTACTTAACAAAATAATAAAATAGTTTTGATTACAAAGTAACCTTACCATTTTACGCTCAATACCTCTCAGCTGAGTGATAATTGCATGTGTGTATGTGTAGCCGGAGTCCGCTCCGCATCTGTAGGCACTACATTCAATATCTTGATGACTCAGTTGAGAATTTTCGTTTGAGGAATCGTAGTCATTTGGTTAAGATAAATTTTTTTTAAATAATTTTGTTAGGAAAGGTACGAACATTTTATTACGGTTCGGAAGATAAGAAAGCAAGCTTAAGATTATCAGAATACCATTTTTCTGTATGAATAGTAGTTTAGGGCGGAGGAGCTATTCAAATCAAACTTTTGTCAGTTTTACATAAGAACACTGCAAATATTTTAGAATGTAAGGACTACGTTGGGCCTCGCATGTGGTAGGGAGGGAGTCTCTTTCATGGCTTGTGAAGTATTCTCGAGGGTTTTGGTCAAGCAGTTGAAAATTAAATTAGTTTGATTTTTGGGGGCGGGTCCACGTGTTTGACAACATATTGTACCGTGTAGGGCGATGTATGTCACGCATTCGTCATTCTTGAGTGAACTCTATTGAAGTGAACATAGAAAAAGAAAATATCTCGTAGTAAAAAGGTAGCACTTCTTACCCGCGGCACTTTTTACCCCATCCAACCCTACTCATAATAATGTCCTGGGTCACACTACCGCTGTTTTTTTAAGAAAAAGGTAAATTTCACTTTGGCCAAGGTGCTGAAAGGATTGGTAAAATTTCTGTCAAATAAATATCTCATTTTTCCCGAAAATATCAAGAATCTACCATCCCATATAACACAGAACACGTTTTAACCATCTTCTCGATATGCTCCACAGGATATGAGAACATATTCTCTGACTGGACGAATTGTTATCAAAATATATATCGTCGGCCTAAGATGCAAATGGCTTAAGTACCAAAACTGAAATTTTTCACGAAGAAAAAAAGCTGTATAATTGTTTTCATTTTCAACCCACATCTTTTTTTTTGTAATCCATATTAAAATGTTATAAAAGATATTACATAATTTAAATTTAAATTACTTAATTTTTAATTTTGTAATAAGATAGACGAGTTACGCAAATTTTTGCTAATAAATCATTTTTTTCGGGCAGACTTAGTCACTTAGCACTTTTTACCCCGAAAGATACAAGAACATGTTTTTAGATAGAAAACAATGACAACAAAACATTTATAGTTTTAAGTAGTATCAGAGGCTCACAAAGAAAATAGCAATATAAAGGTCCTTACTTTACTTAACCATGATAAGCATATTCAGCAAGAAACTAAAATGTCCGACACGATGTTTTTTACTTTTTGCCAAATTAATAGCACTATCACATGTGCGCTCTTATCTAATGCCTGGGAGCGACTGGCTATGTGGGGAAAATTACCCCACGCAAGACCCTCGACAATACTTCCCAACAAGCAAAACCCTCGAGAATACTTCGCAAGCCATGAAACAGACTCCCTCCCTACCACATGCGAGGCCTGACGTAGTCCTTACATTATAAAATATTTGCCGTGCTCTTATGTAAAACTGACAAAAGTTTGATTTGAATAGCTCCCCCGCTCTAAACTACTATTCATACAGAAAAATGGTGTTCTGATAATCTTGTGCTTGCTTTCTTATCTTCCGAACCGTAATAAAATGTTCATACCTTTCCTAACAAAATTATTTAAATAAATTTATCTGAAACAAATGACTACGATTCCTCAAACGAAAATTCTCAGCTAAGTAATCATTGTAATGTCGCTGTGCCGTCATGGCATGCCGTGGGCTGATGATATCGAATGTAGCTGCCTACAGATTCGGACTACGGCTGCATATACACACAGCCAATTATCACTCAGCTGAGAGGTATTGAGCGTAAAATGGTAAGGTTAGTTTGTAATCAAAACTATTTAATTATTTTGTTAAGTAAGGTATATAGTAAGTGTAGCCTTTGAGAAGGTAAGGAACCAAGCTGTAAATTACTAGAAGACTATTTTCCTGTATGGATAGTAGTTTAGGCTCTATGGCATATATAAAGTCAATGTTTAGCACTTTTCCATAAGTATCAATAAAGAACATTTTAGAAAACGGACTAAGCACCCACACATATAAATTTCTGTTTCATGGCTTGGGAAGTATTCTCGAGGGTTTTGCAACAAGCCATGAAACAAAGATATATATGTGTGCGTTGTGAGTCCGTTTTCTAAAATATGTTCTATATTGGTACTTATGGGAAAGTGCCAAACATTGACTTTATATATGCTATAGAGCCCAAATTACTGTTCATACAGGAAAATAGTCTTCTAGTAATTTACAGCTTGGTTCCTTATCTTCCCAATGGCTGCACTTACTACATACCTTCCTTAACAAAATAATAAAATAGTTTTGATTACAAAGTAACCTTATCATTTTACGCTCAATACCTCTCAGCTGTGCATGTGTGTATGTACAGCCGGAGTCCGAATCTGTAGCCAGCTACATTCGATATCACCAGCCTACGGCATCGCATGACGGCGCAGCGACATTACAATGATTACTCAGCTGAGAATTTTTGTTTGAGAAATCGTAGTCATTTGGCTAAGATAAATTTTTTTAAATTATTTTGTTAGGAAAGGTTTGAAAATTTTATTACAGTTCGGAAGATAAGAAAGCAAGCTTAAGATTATCAGAACACCATTTTTCGGTGTGAATAGTAGTTTAGGGCGGAGGAGCTATTCAAATCAAACTTTTGTCAGTTTTACATAAGAACACTGCAAATATTTTAGAATGTAAGGACTACGTTGGGCCTCGCATGTGGTAGGGAGGGAGTCTCTTTTATGGCTTGTGAAGTATTCTAGAGGGTTTTGGCCCACGGCATCCCATGGCGGTACAATGATGACTCAGCTGAGAATTTTTGTTTGAGGAATCGTAGTCATTTGGTTAAGATAAATTTTTTTTAAATAATTTTGTTAGGAAAGGTACGAACATTTTATTACGGTTCGGAAGATAAGAAAGCAAGCTTAAGATTATCAGAATACCATTTTTCTGTATGAATAGTAGTTTAGGGCGGAGGAGCTATTCAAATCAAACTTTTGTCAGTTTTACATAAGAACACTGCAAATATTTTAGAATGTAAGGACTACGTTGGGCCTCGCATGTGGTAGGGAGGGAGTCCCTTTCATGGCTTGTGAAGTATTCTCGAGGGTTTTGGTCAAGCACTTGGACGAAAATTATATTAGTTTGATTTTTGGGGGCGGGTCTACATGTTTGACAACATATTGTACCGTGTAGGGCGATGTATTACCCTATTAGTCAGCGAACCCACTAACGTGCCTTGCGTAGAGTTCCGCGTCGCACTTTTACTCTTGTTCATGTGGTTTTTGGGATGCGTACGCATCCTCGTAGTGTAATCACTCTACTGAGATCCCTTTTTTAATCTTTTTAAAATAACACGACCAAGGTGTGCCACATGTACTCTACCACGCTAATGGGCTGCTTTGTGGGCAATATATATATATACACACAACGATCAGGGATTTCGATCGCATTTTGTTAACATTCGGTCATCCTACGAATTGTCGACCTCGACAACTGCACATTACTCACATGACGTACATTAAGAAGCAATTTCTACTTTCAATATTTGTTAGTATTAAACTAAGATTACATAGAGAAAAGATTTACACACACAAAAAGATAAAGGAAAATTCTACTACATATATCTTTTTCATGCTTTAGTGGCCAGTACTCCTGAATCACCGGCGGCCAGTACTCCTGAACCGATATTTGTTTTAACCTGTGACCAGTACTCCTGAATCACCGTCGGCCAGTACTCCTGAACCGATATTTGTTGTAACCTGTGACTAGTACTCCTGAATCACCGTCGGCCAGTACTCCTGAACCGATATTTGTTGTAACCTGTGACCAGTACTCCTGAATCACCGTCGGCCAGTACTCCTGAACCGATATTTGTTTTAAATTTTGGAAAACACTCCTGAACCAATCAATGCTATAATAATCAAAAGATTTTTTTTTTTTTTTTTTGATTTTTTTTTAATAACTTAGACATTTAGTTCATCTTCCGACTCATCGATTTGCTCTTCCAAATCTTCGTCGCCAAATTGAAAATCTTGTAGACTACACCACGGTCTCATCTTATCGGCTGCGTAAACCGACTGTAATGGTTTCTTTGTCACCTGATAATTAGGTGGGTCAACGATCTCATATCGATCTTTCCCCAGGATTTTTTTCACTACGTAAGGTCCCTTAAAACGCTGTAAGTGTTTCTGCGGTTTTCCTGTTGCTCCGTGTTCGCAACCGATAAGAATTAGATCTCCGACGTCGTATTTTCCGGGCTCGCGACGACCAAGATTGAATTTTTCTGCCTGGGTCTTCCTAGTGTCGTTCATTTCTTCTGCGATCTTCTGTCTCAACTCTGACAAGGGAATTTCTTCTTCTTTATCTGAGATATCGTCGTATAATGCTGCTGTCAACTGATTCTTCAGTATGCTTTTTGGTTCATAACCAAGTAATACTTTATGCGGACTGATTTTGGTAATTCTATGTGGTAAAGAATTAAGACCCCATTGTATTGGTTGCAGATGCTTATCCCAATCGCGGCCATCGACTCTTTCCGTCATACTAGCAATCGCTGTTTTGATAGTACGAAAATATCTTTCAATCTGTCCGTTTCCTCGGGGTGTTCTGACGGCAGTTTTTATGTGTATTATAGAATTATCGCGGCAAAACTCTTGGAAAGCTCCTGCTGTAAATGAAGTTCCTCGATCCGTTATAATTTGATGTGGTAATCCGAAATATTGCGAAGTATGTCCGAACAACGTACACCGTCCTGGTATTCTTTACCGCTCTGATTATGATGAACTTGGTGAATGAGTCTATTAAGCCGATGAGATGTGTGTTTCCTTTAGTACTTCTTGGATATGGTCCTAGGTGGTCCATGTGTACAGTATGGAAAGGTTGCGGTTGTATCTCTCTAGTGAACTGTGTTCTGCGGGATTCATCCTTAAATCGTTTGTTATGTAGGCATTCCAAGCAACTATTGATGTATTTCTTGATTATCACTCGCATTTTCGGAAACCAATAGCCTTTTTCTACGGCTTCAATTGTTCTTTCTAATGCAGGATGACCTAAATTATTGTGGTTTGATTGTATAATTTTCCATCTAACTCCTCGTGGCAAAACAAACTTAAACCCTTTGGAAGTTTTCTTGAAAAGACGTTCTCCTTTCATCTGGTATTCCTTGTGTAGATGAAAGTCCAGACTGTCAGCATGAGCTGACAAATCACTCGACGGACAGCGTTGACTGCAGGGCGGCACGCTAGCTCGCCTCGGCTATTGGCGGAGAGTGTGGGGAGGTTCCACGCAAAACCTGGCGCTGCCGTCAGCCATAATCAAAAAAAAATTTCGTGCCTATCCAACAAAAGTCGACACACGTGAAGGGACCCTTACACTTACCTGTATACCATCGAAGGCGCAGATGTTCTGCCTTCTTTGCCTGCCCCATCCTCCCATCTGACTCTGAGGGGCATAATTCTTCAGAGTCCCTAGTTGACCTGTAGAGAGAGAGAGACTAGGCGAGTCTAGTCAACCCTCATCCTACGTGAGAGGGCTCCAGGATAGTAAAGGAAGAACTAAAACATTCAAAACTTCATAGTTACGTTATAATTCTGATGAAAATAAAAATTTCTTTAAAACATACTTTTCTTTTGTGTAATTAGGAATGACACCTCTACGTAACAAAAGCGTTTTTAAATTCGTACAAAAGTTGAAGAATTTGAATAATTAAGATAGGAGCTTGCACTTTACAAAACAATATTATTTTACACTTAATCTCTAAATAATTTCCTTCGAAAACTTTACTTTGCAATAATTTAGTGATTGAAGATTGTTATTTCGCTCATATTTCAGGCTTACTATGTATATGCATATCTTCCAGTTCAAAACTATACACTTAAATCTAACTAGAAAAATTGCTTTTGATCTAATTTTCCGTCCGGTACTTTCGGTAATGTGTAGTATTCAACAAATTAACTATAGCTAGATATATATAAAGCATTAAATCAAAAAAATTCAAAAAGGTCAGGATCCCAATATACATGTGTAGGTAAGTATACCATGAAATCAGACATATATATGTGCAAGTATAGCTTTAAATTGAAACTATGTAAATATATGAAAAAAATATCAATGATGGAAAAGTTCTACAGTGCAAGTCGCTACAAAAGTCGTAGTATATACATGTGTCAAAGGAAAAGTGCAATATATCAATAATACTCACAGTTAAAATTCCACGGCCTGATGAGGCCATCTAGTTAAAAATTAAATTAGAATTTAATGTTTCGACTTGCTGTCTGCAGACTCTATCACAAACTAATTTGTTGAGTTGAAATAATATTGCCCAGCGGCACTTGTATCTACACTTATGTCTTGAACGAAATTAAATAAGAAAGTGCGGAACGTAATTATAATAAAAATTAAAATTTCAAAAAATTTACAAATTCATTTTATAGTTGACGACTGTATCTACTTTGTGCGATCCCGTCGAAAACGCTCTCAACTGAACTGCTTGACTAGTTTGTATGAAAACAGCTTCAATTTCGTTCCACGCTTCAGGCACTTCGCAGTCTCGCAATGTGTACAAATGCAATCTAAAAGTGACAAATAGCTAACAGTTGCAGAGATTTGTCTCATTACATCCCGAATCTCCTGTTGGATACGCTTCAACTCCTTATTAGATATTGGGTTGTTCGGATCACCAGAACTTTTGTTGCCCGGTTCTGTCTGCACTTTAAAATCCCACCACTCCAGAACTTCTTTGGTGTGAACATGTGTAATAATCATGAATATTTTCTCAAGAAGATTTTTAGACAACCATTCTTGAACTTGAGAGAGTACGTTTTTCAAGAATTCTACGATTTTACTATCCTTTGACATTAAAATTGCTAATCCATATTACTGCGTGTTCACAAAACTCTCAGGAGGATATATTCCCCTTTGACAAAGTATTGAGTTTATACCATATTTTAACTATTCTGCCACTATAACTGTATTAAATCAGCACTATGTTGAAACTCTTGTGGGGCATATGAAGTTTTACTTTCTGAATTGAAATTCGCTAACCATGGTTTAAATCTTCCAGCAAAATGTAAACTTTTAACACGATCACGAAACTGTTTTCCTTTAATTACCGGAATATTACCAAAATTAGTTTGACAAAATATTTATGTGTTAGAGCGTAATTAAAATTTAACTGGATATCTCAATCTAAATGAACGGTGCCAACCGAGAATTTCAGATATTTGTTCTTGCCCGTCCTTTCACTAGCGTACCTTTTTATCAAAAAACACAAGGCAAATGTCAATCTCTTCCTCTTTTTTTGTCACATCAACATGTCACCTCGCATTCGAGGAAATGCATTTCTCTCGGTCGGGGTGCGTTCATTTTTTTATGCTTGACGCCGCCGGCCTACACGCTTCAGTAATTCTTGTAGCATATTGCTATATGCAATACGCTACGACCATAACAGCCTGTTAAATTAAAAGGCGCGTTCGCTTTACGTAAGTAAATGTACACTTACGTATACGACTAGTAGTTCAGCCTATAAACTCCAGTCGGCACCAAGACTGAATAAAAAGTAACCCGAAACATTTTCTGTAAATTTCTAAAAGTTTATGCTCATAAAAATTGTTACTGGCCCAAGCAACCGTTGTCGGCCTCCAAGAATGCATAACAATTCTAAGGAAAATTTTTTCAGTAAATATGTATCTAGGAAAAAATTACGGCCTTCCCTGCATCAGGTCCAGCCTTCGGGTATTTTATATTCTATCGAGGCGATGTCTACTTCCCGGCCTTTGTATGTTTTTGAAGTAAAACTTCATATGTTGGGCTGTGATTATGAACTACCGTGAGAGGGGAAACAAGTGTCAAAAACCTGGCCTTCCCCTTCTTCGCGGCGTTCATCTTTTTTACTCATCTACGAGTCTACACGCTCATAAAAATTGTTAATGGCTCGAGCGACGAGCACAAGTTCTCGTCTTCCAATAGTGCATAACAATTCTATGGAAAAAATTTCCAGTAAATTTCTAAGAAAAATTTGTGGCTTTCCGTACATGTTCTTCAGAATTTGTATGCATTTGGTATTGGTCGGCAGCTTGAGGGGCGGATAATAATTTTTATGAGCGTAGACGCTAGTTGAGCATAAGCATTCATTTCTTCTTAGAAATTTACAGAAAATGTTTCGACAGAATTTATTATAATTCAATTGTAGTGTTGAGCCGAGATTTGAAGACAAATTTCGCCACAGATGCCTCGTTACCATTAGTGAAATTTTTAAAAGATAAATTTAATTTAACGATCCCAATAAAGCTACAACTAGAGGTGGTACTCTTCACGAGATTTATTGATAAAATTAATTCAATTATATTTATTTCCTATTATTTCTACCACAAACCTATTGTAACTTTTATAGAAAATGCACATAAAGAATCAACACTATCAATAGTTGATTGTGATGATGAATAACCAAGATTACTTTTTTTATATTATACATCTCTTTCATAAAGTAAATTTGTAATAATGCGTTTTTATAAAAAAAAAAATCTATTAAAGTGATTAAAAAAAAATAGTTAAATTATGGAATTATGGAAATTATAAATGTATTTTAATTGCTGTCAAAGGTTTTTCCCTATTTTTATATTAAATAATTTTCAATTCTTTAAAAAAGAAATTTACTTTAGTTTTAGCTTAACTCTTTTTAAATAATCTTTATAATACTACCACGTGGATATTTAAAGTTCTCACTCTCTCTTTTCAATACAAAGTGAGTGAAATAACACAACACTTGAAGTTTTACTTCTGTCGGGGGTCCCCCGACCATATTTCTTTTTTTTAGTTTACTATACTCTTACGGCTTATCCCTTGCGCCCTTTGTCGAACTTCATTTGCACAGCTTTACTTTTAGCGAAGCGTGAGCAAAACTCAAATAATAAATATGTATATCTAACATGAAAGAACCCAAGCGCTGTTAGACAAACAATCGTTCAGGGAATTTTAAAGGCTCTTACGGCTTATCCCGAACTCCATGTCAAAACTTCAGTTTCATAACTTTTAGCGACTGAGCGCGAGCAAAACTGTTCAATATGGTACAAGTGGAGCCATCTGACATTATAACACGGAAGCATTTTCGCAACCACTGTATAGTTCTATACACAAGGCTTTTAGCGAAGCGTGAGCAAAACTGTTCAAAATGGTACAACAAGGAAGCATTTTCGCAATCACAAGATACTTCTATAGGATACTACCACAAGTCTGTGATACTACGCTTTTGAACCATTCGGAAGCTTATTTCTTTCTCTTTCGGCATACCTGTTTGTTTTTGAATTTTGTAGCAGTTCAAAGGAAAATTTCAGCAATAGATGGCAAATAATTATATGCAGTACAACAACCATTATTTTACAGCCCGGCTAAGTTTGCGACACTAGCGCCACTCTTGAATTTTGTAGCAGTTCAAAGGAAAATTTCAGCAATAGATGGCAAACAATTATATGCAGTACAACAACCATTATTTACAGCCCGGCTAAGTTTGCGACACTAGCGCCACTCTTTTGAATTTTGTACCAGTTCAAAAGAAAATTTCAGCAATAGATGGCAAACAATTTATGCAGTACAACAACCATTATTTTACAGCCCGGCTAAGTTTGCGACACTAGCGCCACTCACTTTGTTCATCTCGTCAATTAAAATTGTCTGGCGCCCTCTAATTCTGACACTAGCGCCACGATTTTATTCTCGTCAAATAAAATAGCCTGGCACTCTCATTGGGACAATTTTCGAAACTCCAACGAAAATGGGTTTGGGAATTGAGTATTATTTCTAAAGCTTTCTCGTCTTCTTCATTGATGGCGCACAAATAGTTTAAAGTACTCGACGTGATGTCCGGTTTAAATCAACCATTTGAAAATGCTAGAAGAAAGACTGCATATCGTACTAATTTGCTTTTTTTAATTCTTTTATCGCTTGCATTTGAAATCTAACATATCAAATATGGCACGTAACAAAGCGTGTTTTTTATACCTTAAATTATAAGGATTCGCAGTATCACTGCCATTTTGTTTGTTTTGGATCTTTAAGTGCGGTATGCTAGGTCAAGGAATTTTTGACAATTCGGATTTGTCAATTGTGTGATATTTCTTACAATAAAGAAATGATGAAGAAAGTGAAGAAATGCATAATTCCCAAAAATGAAGATACACGTAAAACAATTTTTATCCGTCCATTTGTCATTTTAAAATTGATTCACCTCTTGCAAAATCGCCGTTCCTTCCATCTATTTTTCAATTATGCCACCAACGTCAAATTCCTTAAGCCCGGTATGCTAGAGCCAAGGAATTTTTGTTCCTATACAAAAACTATGTAAAAAAAAGTCATGGAATGCTCAAGGAATTCTTTTCTTTGCCGATTCCTTGGAGCAGTATGCTAGAGAAAAGTAATTCGAAAAGAAAAACTCTACTTCTCGATTGACAAAAAGAAGTCGTTGTTTTTCGAAAAATCCATTGATGTCAATACTTATTTCTGTAATGAATTTTGACGTTGGTGGAATAATTGAAAAATAGATGGAAGGAACGGCGATTTTGCAAGAGGTGAATCAATTTTAAAATGACAAATGGACGAATAAAAATTGTTTTACGTGTATCTTCATTTTTCATTTATTCACTTTCTTTATTATTTCTTTATTGCCAGAAATATCACACAATTGACAAATCCAAATTGTCAAATTTCCTTGACCTAATGTCAATTTTACTTTAAGAAATAAGTGGCAAAATTCCTTGACTGAATTCCTTGGCTCTAGCATACCGCACTTTACAGAAATAAGTATATCAGTATTGACATCAAAGGATTTTTCGAAAAACAACGACCTCTTTTTGTCAATCGAGAAGTAGAGTTTTTCTTTTCGAATTACTTTTCTCTAGCATACTGCTCCAAGGAATCGGCAAAGAAAAGAATTCCTTGAGCATTCCATGACTTTTTTTTACATAGTTTTTGTATAGGAACAAAAATTCCTTGGCTCTAGCATACCGGGCTTACAAACGCATTTGTTTTGAGTTTTTATTTTGATGTTATAATTGACTGAAAGACGTAACAAAGACATCTTAAGTTGCATTAGGATGGGAAAGAAAAGAAATTTTCAATTAGAATTTCCTTTTGAATTTTGGAGAGAACGATTTAAATTCAAATTTATTTATTAAACTAATTGTATAATTAAGATTTATATAAAAGTAAGATAAATTACAAATAAAATATAATAAAAATATAACAAAAGAGAAAATAAACAGAAAGAAATTATAAACCAATATAAAATACAGAGAATAAAATGCTCAAAGCTAAATTATAACTACATAGAGTAAGAAATTTAAATATGCTGTTTATAGAGCACAATTTTTAGAGATTTGTATCCCGATGAATCTGTCAGTACGTTTACATGAATACTTGAAGTATACTTCAAGTAGAGATCAAGTAATCAAAATATCATGTTAACGCGCATTGACTTCAAGTATACTTGAGTCAAGTAAATCATAAAATTTTGTTCGATTTACTTGGAAAAATTCATGTACACGCAACTTCAGTTCTTGAACATATTTCATTTCTGCGAGTATGAAAACGGCAAAGAGATACAAGAAGGAGATCATTGTTGATAATTCAGGTTGTCATTTTTAGCACTTTTGTTAGGCCTGAACAGATAAAGCTTCAGTAGAATATGGATTTTTAGGAATATTCAGTAATTAGATGAGAACCAGGTTCACATGTAGCTGTTGTCTTGCATGCAAATATAACTGAACTAGTTCAGGTCAACGAATAAAGAACACAGCTAATATTACTACAAGTGAAGTACGATAATATTAACGTCGATATTAATTACAAATGTTATATAAGACGCATTAATACATACAACCTAGGAATATTCGTTCAAATAAGAGCAAAAAAAAATTACTTTTGTCTATTGATATTCTCTTTAAATCCATATTGACTCTTTAGATACAATACTCCGATCAAGCCAAGATTCCTGCTCAGTTAGATCTAAATATGTGTACCTACATATTAATTTCGGAATCACGAGTAATTATTATATCTGTTGTGACGTTCATTTGATCCAATTCAAGATTTACAAAACAATACTGTTGCAGACTTTATTTTGCAGGAAGGTCCTAAGCGATAGGCATCATGGTCAACTACGTTTACACACCAACACATAAATATGCACGGACATTAGCTCAACGTTCACCATCGAACACCTGGGAATGTCAGGCAGGCTTTCACATAACAAACATCGGCACACATACATTCCACTTTTCGCCGAAGATGCTGGCTTCATTAATCTACAAGTAGAGAATAGGAGGTTCATTAGTACTTAAGTATCCTATTAGACTGTTGTAAACCCCGTAAGGTGATGAATCAATTCGTGCTAGTCAAAAACAAGAAAAAAAAACAAAAGAGAAACATTCCTGTCCTCAAGCTCCACCCAGAATTAGTAGTAGCAGTAATTCGGAGGTCTGTCCAGTTTCCTAAACCAAACGAGGCAACGGAAACAGAAAAGAATTTTGAAGGAATGACTGTCGACTCCGAACAACGATGTTGAAAGGGGGTACCCACCACCCGTTACTAGCCACTGAGTCTTCCATAAATAAAGTATGCGTACATACCTACAATTTTCCTAAAACAAAAAAAAAACAAATTATATACAGGGTGATTCAGAACAAGATACCTTCCGGTATACCACGCGATTCTTTGAGGTAAGCTGATCAAAAAATTGTTCCACATACCCACCCCTAGAAACCTTCCTTTAGGAGCTGTGGCCAGTTGAAGATTTCGCCAATATTCGTGAACCCTGATGGGACTAAATGAGTATAACTTTTGAACCACACTATAGATTTTGGTTATTGTTGGCTTATTAAATAGCCAAGAATAGTAGCTGTCGAGAAGTGTATTACTCTGTATTTTTTAAGTAAGCATCTATAAATTAATCTCAAATATTTCCAAAATTTTGATTTTTTTACACACAAAAGTTTTTGAAATAAATAACGGTATTTATGAAATTTGTGTGTAAAAAAAACCAATGTTTTGGAAATATTTACGAATAATTTAAAGATGCTTAATTAAAACATACAGAGCAATACACTCTTCGACAGCTACTATGGCTATTTAATAAGCTAACAATAACCAAAATCTATAGGGTGGTTCAAAAGTTATACTCATTTATTCTCACGAATATTGGCGAAATCTTTGGCCACAGCTCCTAAAGGAAGGTTTCTAGGGGGGGGGGGGGGGGGGGTATGTGGAACAATTTTATGATCAGCTTACCTCAAGGAATCGCGTGGTATATCGGAAGGTATCTTGATCCGAATCACCCTGTATATAAGCATAATAGAAAAAGAAATATTTTACAAGGGTTTTGAGGTCCCGACTAATGTGACGAGCATTCTCATTTAATATGATAATCTAGCGTTGTTTTAGTTGCATTACTTTAAAATGTTATTTTTATATTTACTTTTTGAAAAAATCTTTGTAGCCACATTGCAATTCAGGTTGTTATTAATACTTTAATAGGTAGCTATAACATTTAGTCTTTGTTATTTGCCTTATACCCGAAATTTACCCCCGCGGCACTTTTTACCCCGAAAGATACAAGAACATGTTTTTAGATAGAAAAAAATGACAACAAAATTTATAATTTTAAGTAGTATCAGAGGCTCACAAAGAAAATAGCAATATAAAGGTCCTTACTTTACTTAACCATGATAAGCATATTCAGCAAGAAACTAAAATGTCCGACACGATGTTTTTTACTTTTTGCCAATTTAATAGCACTATCGCATGTGCGCTCTTATCTAATACCTGGCAGCGACTGATTATGTGGAGAAAATTACCCCACGCAAGACCCTCGACAATACTTCCCACAAGCCATGAAACAAAGATATATATGTGTGCGTTGTGAGTCCGTTTTCTAAAATATGTTCTATATTGATACTTATGGGAAAGTGCCAAACATTGACTTTATATATGCTATAGAGCCCAAACTACTATCCATACAGGAAAATAATCTTCTAGTAATTTACAGCTTGGTTCCTTACCTTCCCAAAGGCTACAATTCCTATATACCTCACTTAACAAAATAATAAAATAGTTTTGATTACAAAGTAACCTTACCATCTTACGCTCAATACCTCTCAGCTAAGTGATAATTTCATGTGTGTATGTGCAGCCGGAGTCCGCATCTGTAGGCACTACATTCGATATCTTCAGCCCACGGCATCCCATGGCGGTACAATTATGACTCGGCTGAGAATTTTTGTTTGAGGAATCGTAGTCATTTGGTTAAGATAAATTTTTTTTTTAATAAATAATTTTTTTTTACGTAATTTTGTTAGGAAAGGTATTTTATTACGGTTCGGAAGATAAGAAAGTAAGCTTAAGATTATCAGAATACCATTTTTTCTGTATGAATAGTAGTTTAGGGCGGAGGAGCTATTCAAATCAAACTTTTTCTATTGCTCTCTTAAGGGGCCCATACACGGTCACGCATGTTGACCAACTCGAGTAGGACAACAATATGTTGTTACGCAATTTTGCCCGTGTGTATGCCTGTTTGACGATGTGACACGCAGTGTGTCAAGCGGTTGGACGAAAATTAAATTAGTTTGATTTTTCGGGGCGGGTCTACGTGTTTGACAAGATATTGTACCGTGTAGGGCGATGTATGTCACACATTCGTCATTCTTGAGTGAACTCTATTGTAGTGAACATAGAAAAAGAAAATATCTCGTAGTATAAAGGTAGCACTTCTTACCCGCGGCACTTTTTACCCCATCCAACCCTACTCATAATAATGTCCTGGGTCACACTACCGCTGTTTTTTTAAGAAAAAGGTAAATTTCACTTTGGCCAAGGTGCTGAAAGGATTGGTAAAATTTCTGTCAAATAAATATCTCATTTTTCCCGAAAATATCAAGAATCTACCATCCCAGATAACACAGAACATGTTTTAACCATCTTCTCGATATGCTCCACAGGATATGAGAACATATTCTCTGACTACACGAAAATATATATCGTCGGCCTAAGATGCAAATGGCTTAAGTACCAAAACTGAAATTTTTCACGAAGAAAAAAAAAAGCTGTATATAATTGTTTTCATTTTCAATCCAAATCTTTTTTTTTTTTTGTAATCCATATTAATATGTTATAAAAGATATTACATAATTTAAATTTAAATCTTAATTTTTTATTTTGTAATAAGATAGAGTTGCGCAAATTTTTGCTAATAAATCAATTTTTTCGGGCAGACTTGGTCAATTTTACCTTTAGTTATTATATTATATTAATATTTAATGATCGCAGAAAAATCAAAGATAATATAAATAAAAATATAATATATGTATTTCATAAAATATAAAGCAACGAAACAATAAAAATAAATTTTTTCCATAAAATATATGTGTAATGTAACAAAAATAAATGGTAAAAATATGTCAACATGCCTCTTTTTTTTTTTTGGTCTTTACATTTACTTCAATGATCTCTTAGCAGGTTCCGTTCCATCACTTTCTGCTGGTTGATAGGCTTCGTCTTCCAAAAAAAAAACGAATTATTTTCAGAAGCTATGGTTTCAAAATTATATTCCAGTATAGTTGAGGTTTCCTGCATTTTAGTATGTTCGTCCTGTAATAATATAACAGTAACATTAATTATTATTGTGTTTACCAACTCTAAGTAGGGAATTTCAGCCATGCTTTCTTGCAACTGGATCAACTCTTGCTCAGGAGTAACTTCATGTAACACTAGCTCATCAACAGCTTTCCCCACTATACTCACTGACACCTTTCCATACTTACATCTGCAGGCAAAGCAACGTAGCTAGGCAAATTGCTTTTAAATGTCAACAGTAATGAACTCAGGCAAGATTCGTTTTGCTCTTTTTTTTTTTCATTTGAGACTTTTTAGTATATAAGCCAATTTGGAAATGATGCGCCTCATTCTAATTCACCAGATGGCAGTAAAACATTATTTTTGCCAAAACTGGACTTAGACCATGTGCATCTTAGGCCGATGATATCCTTTCTATATGCTTTTTATAAGGCTCATATCCGAAAGAATATATTCAGAACGTATTCTAAAGGATATAAAATTGATATAAATGAGCATCCACAGAAACATATTCAAATCATATTCAAAACGATATTATATACATAGATATGGATAAAACCCATATTAGGGACGTTTTCAAATAAATATAAAATTTAAAAAAGCATAAACTAACTACCAAAATTACTCACTAGAAACCACCACTAACTAGACATTAGAACTGACTGAGAACATAAACCGAGTTTCCGTTTCGATACAAAATAACGTATCGAAAACGTATCATTTTTATGTCCGACAGCACACAAACTCGAACGGTGTTGTACCGAGGCAGGAACGATTTTCCAAATGCGTGTTAAAAATATATACTATTCATATTCACATTGGCGTAACTAGATAGGGGTAGGGTGGTCCCGATCCCCCAGAATACGGACTGGCCCCCCAGGAAATTATGAAAATTCCAAGAAAAAATTCGACTTCTTTTCTTCAAGAAAAACTCTTAAAATTTTTTAAAATTTTTAAAACTATTCTGATATTGCTCTGATTCGACTGAATTTTGACAAAAGCGTGATTCGTAGGAGAAATTATGCAGAACTATTTTGACAGTTTGTGCTGAAATTTTAATTGATAACTTTTGATATTAATGAAATTTTGAAAATTTCGTAAAACTTTGTTTAATTTTCCGGAAAAAAAGATTTGTTAAGCTTTTTCGGTACTAATCCCAACGGATTCAGTAATAAGGCTGATTATCTTTATAAGGAAGAAATCGCAATTAAAAACTTCTATAAAAAAAAAACTATATTAGCACTCTAGACAATAAATACTTCTAGAAACCGAGAAATTAACAGAAAAACATTAAATTTGTCTAGAACCTACTCGAGTCCCGAAAAGGAAAAGGCAACCGGAGAAAGCAAAAGACTTTCTGGTAGAATCCACTCTAGGTTAAAGTAATTTAGTAGACTTTGCATCAGATAGAAGGTCATCCGAATATTGGAAGATACATATTTACAACCAAGTCATGGACAACATTAACTAACTTCAAACATTGGATTGAAAATCTACCTTTGGCACATTCAGTTGACTTATTTATAAAGTTGTACCTGAAACATGGAGAGTCATTTGTAGAAAAATACAAAAATGTTTATAATGTAGACATTTGTACCTTACTGACTGTACAAAAATAATAAATAATATCTTCCAAAACAAGAGTATTGTAGTAAATTTGGAAAGACTGAAAACAGAAATTAATAAATGCTTCTGCCCAAATTTATACAAGTAGCTGCAAGCAG
This sequence comes from Dioctria rufipes, assembly GCA_963924295.1. Classification (NCBI taxonomy): domain Eukaryota; kingdom Metazoa; phylum Arthropoda; class Insecta; order Diptera; family Asilidae; genus Dioctria; species Dioctria rufipes. Next base: position 363,049,902 of record OZ002740.1, read on the forward strand.
CTATGGGTTTTCCTGTCAGCTTGACCGGCTGTAAACGGAGCTTTTATCGAGTTAAAATTTGGTTAAGAGCAACTTCTTCAGGAGAGGTTTTCGAACATGGCACTCATAAACATTGAAAATGATATAATTGAAAACAAACTAACAGCGCAACAGGTGCTAAATAAGTTTGCAGAAGAAAAAAAAACCGTAAACTAAAGCGTATACAGACTTTAATTATCTCTTTATTAGTGCTTAATAAAAACTTAAATAATTGATCTAAAATCTGTATCTAACTGGGGACCTGTAAAGTACTTAAGTATTACCACAGACTCTATAACTTAGTTAACTTAGTTATAGAGTCTGTGGTATTACTATCAGTACCAGGACCCGGACTTAAATGTTGTTTGAGCACAAGTCCCGGTACTGGTACTCAAGTTCTCAAGTACAAGTCCCGATACTGGTACTTAACGCACTTACTACAAATACCGCAATAACGCGAAGTACTTCAGCTTTTGTAATTTATTTAAACACGCCTTTTAATAATAAAGGTTATCTGTATCTCGACAGTGTCTAAACAAATCTTATCGCCTTCAGTAAAATAGAAAGAAAATTAGCGCGATATATGAGTAACTGCAGGACAGAAATTGATATGCTTAATCGATATCCTTTGTTGAGAAGGTTGCCAATCAAGTGCCACAATCCGCTCACTACCTCCGCACATGTGGAGCGTTGATTTTCATTTGCAGGTCTTGTAAATGCTACACAAAGGCAATAATAATCTGATGTGATATTTGTTTTGCTAAAATCAACCTCATATACTTTATGAACAACTTTCAAATAAGAAATTAAAACAGCAAAGTCTTTTATGATATTTTATGATATTTCGTAAATGGAAACCTTACCCAGTTATTTAACTGGCTATAGATTTTTCAAAATTTCTGATTTAAATTTTCGAAAGCTCTTGAACCTTATAAGTACCACTACCTGGACTTGTATTTGTAAATTCTTAAGTACCAGTACCGGAACTTATATTTGTACTTAAAAGATTTGAAGTATGGAACCTGGTACTGGTACTTTGAATAAATACGGGTATTAGGCAGGCCATCACTATCATATCAGTTTCGTGTATGGAACTTGAGGATTCTGATTTATTTTCCTTCAGTGAGAGAAGCAAAGGAGGGATATGGAAAACAAAAGTCAATGTTAATTAAACGACACTACTTTCTTTTATTTATCTTTTAAAATCGTGCAAATTTTATTTTATTTTTCAAATAAACACTACTTCCTATGATTTGAGAAAAATTTAAATCTCGTCGGATGTTTGGAAAGGACTGTACGGAATAGATGAGTGTCGCTTGGGTTCATTGGGATTAAAGAAAAGAACGCACTTTCACTCAATTCGCCAATTATATTATGTACTAATAAATTTTCACAATAATTTAAATGTCCGACTAAAACTATTTCGTAAATACTCGACGCAGTTGGTCTCGATAAGCAATAAATATCGCCCGATCACCGAATGTTGACCGACTAGTTATCCAAAAATTGATTGAATGTTGATGACTTATACTAACTGATAAGCGATGTATCGTGCTTTTCTCTCTACGGGTGCTCAATAACATTAAGTAAGTACATAAGTCACCCACAAAGTCTCTTAATTAGCATTTCTTACCCTGAGAAAATTATTTTCGCTGGACATGTTTGAAATATCAAGCCATCCTCTTGCTTTTGCATTACATTGTTGCACGTACAATGTATGCATGGGCGACTCCTATTTCGAATTTTGTCGTTTCTTTTGATTTTCTGGAACGAATTTTATTTGTTAGGAATATCGCGGGCAATGCAACTTTCTTCATATGTGCAAGATATAAGCCAACAATCAGTACTTGACTTGAAATCCACTTCAAACTCAAGTAGGATTTTTGGTTAAATTAATTCCAATTACTTGACTTGAAATTTTCTTGAAATTTACTTGAAATGATATTTTACCTTTGACAACTCTGCATTAGGTTCAATACATAGGTGCGGATTTTTATACAAATATTTTGAGAAAAGTGCTAAAAATCACTACCTGAATTATCAACAATAATCTTCTTCTTGTTTCTCTTTGCCATTCCATAACTCGCAGACATGAAAAAAGCTCCAAGTACTGAAGATGCGTTTACGTGAATTTTTTCAAGTAAATCGAACAAAATTTTATGATTTACTTGAATCAAGTCTACTTGAAGTCAATGCGCGTTTACATGATATTTTGATTACTTGAACTCTAAACGTACTACGTGATTTTAGGCATGTCTAACTTCTTTCTTTTTTGTGATGCTGTATATACAACAGGTCCATACCGATATTCGAGCAGACAAAAGTTGAAATTTGAGACCTTCAAAAGAAGCGGTTCTTAAGTACTCAGATGGCTTCAGGTAACGACCGTAGATCCCTATTTTCCGACATCTTTTTGGACTGAAGACACGTATAGTCCCTCCCACCCAAAGCCAAATCCTGGGTGCACGGTGGTACAGGACCGTTCTAATGACTTCAGGCAAAGACTGCAAGACATTTGATAATGACGTCTTTCAGAAATAAATATTGAAATTAATTAAATAATAAACATTTGTTTTCCAAAATTTGTATATTTTTTACAGCTGCGGATTTGAATACCTATATACAGGGTGTTTCCATCTAGATGGTCCATTGAGCAGGAGGCAATAGTGCTCACCTAGGCGAACAAAAAATTTTATGGAGTGGGGGGCGTCCACATCAACCGTTTGGGAGATACAGGGTGATTAAGAAATTATGCTAGTTTTTCACAAAACACCCTGTATCTTCATTGCCTTTCCAACGACTGCTCAGTCACACCGTACTCCTCTCCTCATCGGAGTTCTGGTGGCCTAAAGTAAAAATCTCGGATTTTCGCACCATTTTTTTGTAGTTAATAAAATATTTTTTTATAAAAACTGTAAACTGTGGACTCTCCTCTTTAATTTGACCCTTTGTGCTATCTGTAGCCGTTAAAGAGTTATTAGCTCTTAACTTATTCTCAAAGCTATTCTCAAACCTATTTTCAGAAATAATTTGTTCCCTTATTGTTTGAGAATTGTAATTTAAAAAAAAAAAAATCGTCTAATTTCGGTATGACCTGAATAGGTTATGAGCTAATAACTGTTTAACGACTACAGTTAGGACTTGGGTGTAATAGATTAAATTAATGAGGAGAGTCCGCAGTTTTTATAAAAAAGTTATGTTTTGCAAAAAAAGTCGAGGTCAAAGTAAAAAAAATAAAAAAAATAGTAAGAAAATCCGAAATTTTTACTTTAGACCACCAGGGCTCCTGAGCTCTGGAGCGGGATCGTCACGGGGTATGAAAGGAAAAGGTCTGAGCAAGGGACATCGAGAAGCTGAAGCTAGACTCTGAGATATCAGATGCATTAGAGCTGGTGAAGCTAGTTCCAGAGAAGCTAGAAACATCTAGCGGTGAAGTGGAAAGTAGTAGGAGCTCGGAGGTTGGCGAAATACATCAGAGCGAGCTCCTTGCACTTCGCCGTCGAGTGGATTCTCCTTATTGACTCTGGCTGTGAGTTCTAGAGAGAGGATCCCCGATCTGCTAATCTATTGGGCCGCGTTCGGTATAGGACAAGTCTGGAGTTGTTGAGATCATTCCAAGAGAGCATTTCATTGATATTCTCCGGAAGTAGACTCCACCTGGCCTTATGGATGAAGCGTCGAATTCGGTGTTCTAAGAGCTTAGCGATGGGACATGGCTTGAATAGTCGCAGCATTTCCGAGATATAACAGTTCCATTTAAGACGATAAATGTATCGCACGTATGTGTGGCATTATGGTTCAGGAATAGAAAGTACAGTATTAGCGATAATTAAAGTTGAGTTGATTAATTGAAAGTTTGTGAATTGTATAAGTTTAAAGTGAAATAAAGAACTTGGATATTAAAAATTTAATATTGTGTTTTAAATAACGAACCAAAGGCCACGCTCGCAACAATAGCTTGTTTACAGCATTACTATCTTCCTCAGGATTTTTAAGATTCTTAATTTTGTTAAATTGCATATCATAGTTTTTATCTAATGTTAGCAGAAAACCCACTCCAGCATATCCCGTGGAACTCTTTTCACCTGGTGGTCCTGAAGGACCCGGTTCTCCTCGAGATCCAGGAGAACCTCGTCCAATATCACCATCTCTTAGCGATCGTCCGAACTTGTAAACACTCATTTCATGAATAAATATATAAAAAGCGGAAGGAGGCATTTTTATAAAATTATATCAGACTCTCTTAACTCCTCAATAATGGAAACAATTTCATTGTTATGACTATTATTCCCAGTTACTTGAGAGCTGTTTACGCAGCAAACATAAAAGCTAGAGCAATGGCATTCACCTCTGCGAAGAAATATTTACTGCTGAGGTCATACTGATTAAATTAAGACATTCACTTACGGCAATGGCATTCAATATTATGTGCAGTAAGCACTTATGAATATAAAAATTGGGACAAATTAATTTTTGTGAAGTTTAGTTGTAAGCAATTATTGATTATAAAAATCAATCACATGTATAGCTATGGGCAGTAATAAATTTTGATTATAATTAACAACTTCGAATATTTTTATTGGGCGATTATACCGGCCTAGCGAATTCCCCCTACTCAAGGTAAGGGTTCAATAGGTTCTTTTTTCTTAGTTCTTCAGCAGCTTAAACATTGGTCCTTCGAGCTACTAGAACCGACACCTATATAAACGAAGTACAGTTCATTAAACAAGTCGTGGCCAAAAAGCACTATACGCTAATAGCCTTTACCTAACTACTACTAAAACTACACACTACACAGAGATGGAGCCGGATGGAAGTTTTTCGAAAACAGCGGAGAATCAAAGAGAACTTGGAGATGAAATTAAACGACTGCTGGCGAACATGAAAAAAGATGGGTCATGCAGGAAAGACCAAGACTATATACACAACCATTTGGAAACGTTCAACAAACTGTGGGAAAAGTTTGAAGATCAACATAAATTATTAAAAAAATTAAACCAACCCACTCATAAGTATTTTACTCAAGATTTTCATGGACAAGTAAGAACTCAACACGAAACTGCAGTACGGTTATTGGATAAGTATCAACAGCAGTTAGATAAAGAGCAAGAAAATAATGGTAGTAAGACTATCGAAATTACAGATACAACAGATAAAGAGCAAGAAAATGATGGTAGTAAGACTGTCGAAGATTTTCTTTTAATGCACCAAGAAGATACAGCGAGCACAGAAGAACAGAAATTACGCCTTAAGAAGCAAAAGGCCCGAATGGAGATGTGTAGAAGAATTATGAACGACATTACTGCGTCATCCAACAAGCGTTCAATTAGTTATTATGAATTTATGATACAGGAACTTTCTGGCTTGTGGTCCAATATAGTACAACTACATGAGGAAATTATAACATTTGCCACGGAAGAAGACATTGGGCATCCCTACTTGGAAGAAAGACACTTCGAACACTTAGAAACGATATATCAGAAGATAATGGTAGAACTTCACGAGGAGAAAACAGATAAGAACATCGAGAGGGAGTGTACACAAGCAACATGTGAGGTTAAATTACCCCGTATAAACATACCAGACTTTGATGGTAATTACACAATGTGGACAGCATTCCATGATATCTACGTGAGAATAATTCATAATAACAAGCGTATTGGCAACGCAGAAAAGATGCAGTACTTAAAGACATCTCTTAGAGGAGAAGCATACAAGCTTATTCAACATCTTGTAAGTTCTGATGCAAACTATCCCGCAGCCTGGGAATTAATAATGAATAGATTTAATAATAAAAGAATTCTATTCTCATCTCATTTGGACATATTACTGAACCAACCAGCATGCACGAATGAATCGATTTCTGCACTTAAACAACTACACGACACAACAAAAGAATGTGTTCATGCAATTCATAATTTGAACGTGGATATTTCATCTTGGAGCCCACTCATAGCACACCTAATTATAAAGAAATTGGATAAAGAAACGCATAAAGTGTATGAACAATCTCTTAAAGATCCAAAAGAGATTCCGAAGTTGGAAGACGTACTGAGTATATTGGAAACAAGATTCCAATCCTTGGAAGTTATTGGAGAGCCGAAAAGACGGACAGAATACACTCCGGTAAACAAAGTTAACTCACCAATAAAGAAAAATTGGTCACTAAAAAACTACCATATCAGAATAACAAAGTGTAGATATTGCAATGGACAACATAATATCTATACCTGTCAAAAGTTTCGTGCGTTGAGTATAATTGAAAGGAATACATTCATTACACAAAGCAAAATCTGTGTAAACTGTCTCAATCATGGAATCCAAGAAAAGTGTTATAGTCAGAGTCGCTGTGTATTTTGTAAACACCAGCATCATTCACTACTACATCAAGAGCATAGCAGCGGATCTTCAAAACAACTATCATTAGCCAAGCCAATAACGTCGCATGTATCAGTATCAAATGATGGAAGTAAACGAATACAAACTGCAACACACATAGCAAAAAATACTAACAACGCACTTCTTGCAACTGCTATGATACGAGTGAAGACTATTCGACACACCCATGAGTACTTGAGAGCTCTTATCGATCCAGGATCCCAGGCAACGTTTATTACGGAGGAAGCTGCTCAAAATGTAGGGAACCCAAGAACAAAAATACATACTGAAATATCCGGAATGGGTGGCAGCGATGCTGGGATATCCAACAGTAAAATGGAACTTGAATTAACTCCACGATTTCCATCAAGCTTTAAAATACGATGTGAAGCCTTAGTACTTTCTTCACTAACAAAACCACAACCAGATAACAGAATACAAACCAAGGAAATTAACGATTGGATTAATATCATCCTGGCCGACCCAACATACGACATGCCAGGTCCAGTCGATCTAATTATCGGTGCAGATATATTCGGAGAGATTATATTGGATGGCATAAAGAAGACACAAGGTGGGATTCTAGCACAGAGAACTGAGCTTGGATGGATTTTATCTGGACGCTCCGAATTAAAACAAAACACATCTACAAGAATACTATCTATGGTATCCCGTGTCGACATAAGTAAGCAATTGCAGCAATTTTGGGAGATTGAAGAAATGTCATCTGATCCGGTCATATCCGAAGAAGACAAGATGTGTGAAGAACACTTTAAACAGACGACTAGAAGAAATTCCAATGGAACATACACAGTCCACATACCCTTTAAAGAAGACGAAGAACCACTGGGAGAATCAAGATCTAGAGCGTTGGCTCGCTTGTATCAGATGGAAAGAAAATTTGCAAAAGACAAATTTTTACAGAAAGAATATTGTAAATTCATGCAAGAATATCTGAGGTTGGGACATATGAGACCAGTAGCATTTGAAGAGAACTCTACTACAACCAACCGGTACTACATGCCACATCAAGCTGTAATAAAGGAAGATAGTACAACAACGAAATTACGGGTCGTGTTCGATGCTTCCACTAAAACAAGCACAGGTATCAGCCTGAATGATAAGATGCATAGCGGACCACGTTTACAACAAAATCTTCACAATATATTACTAAGGTGGAGAAAACATCAGTGGGTTTTTACAGCCGACATTGAGAAGATATACCGCCAAATAAAAATAACAGAAGAACATCAGAATTATCAGCGAATATTGTGGAGATTTTCAACCAAGGATAAGATACAAGAATTTAACCTTACAACTGTCACTTACGGTACCAAATCAGCCCCATATCTTGCAGTACGAACATTACAGGAGTTAGCTAGAGATGAAGCAAGCTGCCATCCAGAAGCAGCAGTAACTATTCTCAATGACTTTTATGTGGATGACTTAATGTCGGGAACGTATTCCTTACAAAGAGCTAAAGTACTCCAAAGGGAACTAATTCAGGTACTAAGAAAAGGTGGCTTCAACTTACGGAAATGGAAAAGCAATCATAAGGCACTATTGGACAATCTTTCAGAAGATATGCGTGATCAACGCGACATAGAAATAATGGAAGGAGAAGCTGTCAAAACACTAGGAGTATATTGGAATCCTACCAAAGATGACTTTCAGTTTAAAGTAAAGTTAAAACCATCAACAAAGTCAATAACAAAACGATCAATATTATCTGATATTGCGAAACTGTTCGACCCTCTTGGGTGGCTAGCCCCCGTGATAATAAAAGCAAAAATCTTGCTTCAGGAATTGTGGTTAAAGGGATATGCATGGGATCAGTTACTAGAAGAAGACGTCGCAAAAAAATGGATAAAGTTTAGAGATGAGCTACATAAAGTTGAAGCGATTAGCATACCACGCTGGATCCACCATAGCCCTGGAAACAAAACGACTGAACTACATGGGTTTTGTGATGCCTCCGAAAAGGCATACGGGGCAGTGGTATATATTAAAATAACCACGGAATATGGGAAAACACATATATCACTAGTCACATCAAAAACTAAGGTAACTCCACTGAAAAAGGTGACACTCCCTCGACTTGAACTATGTAGTGCAGTTCTACTTAACAAACTTATCCAACAGACAAAGAAGGCCTTGGAATTCGAACATATAAAAATACATGCTTGGACTGACTCAATGATAACATTAGCATGGATTAATGGAAAAGCCGAAAGATGGAAAACATTTGTATCACACCGTGTTGCTGAAATTCAACGAAATGTAGGTTCAACGAACTGGAGGCATGTTAGATCAGAAGAAAACCCAGCTGATTTAGCTTCAAGAGGAATTGATCCACAGTCGCTTAAGGATAAAACACTCTGGTGGGCAGGACCTTCGTGGCTCAAATCTTCAGAAAATAACTGGCCGAAAACAAACTCGGATATCAACAGTATTGAAAACCTGGAGGAGAAAAACGTTCTATCAACCAACATAGCACTGGAATCAAGCATCGAAGATATATTGTCACGGTTTTCAACACTCAGGAAAATCATCAGGGTGCTAGCTTACTGCAATAGGTTTATTCTAAAGTGCATGAAACAAAGACCCAACCAAAGTAGCACTGAGCTTACAGTAAAGGAAATACAAATTGCACTGCAACAAATTATAAAGATGACACAAAAAGTTGAATTTTCCACAGAAATAAATCGATTAGTCTCAAAACAGGAATTAAGTAAGAAGAGCAGCATATTATCCCTAAACCCTTTCATCGACGAAAATGGAATAGTACGAGTTGGAGGCAGGATCGAAAACTCAAATATCCCTTATGACGAAAGGCATCCAATTATTCTGCCACGCAGCCACCACGTTACAAATCTATTGATCAACGAAGCTCACCTTGCAACTTTACATGGTGGAAATCAAACAACACTCGCCTTTATAAGACGGAAATACTGGATACTTAATGGGAGAAGCAAGGTACGTCAAGAACTGAACAAATGTGTTAAGTGCTGCAGATATAAGGGACAATCAATAATGCAAATAATGGAACTGCTGCCACCACCACGAGTCACCCCATCAAACCCATTTACACATACGGGTATCGATTATGCGGAGCAGTAAGACCCATAAAGGATATATAATAATTTTTGTGTGCCTTGCAACTAAGGCCATTCATATAGAAGCGGTAACAGATATGACGAGTGAAGCCTTCCTAGCGGCATTCAAAAGATTTACAGCAAGAAGAGGACTTCCATGCTGCATATACAGTGACAATGGCACAACTTTTGTAGGGGCCAAAAAGATATTAGATACGGATCTCCAGAAGGCTATAAAACAAGCAGCTACGATAGGCCAACAGTTGGCAACTGATGGCATACAATGGTTATTTATTCCGCCGGGAGCTCCTCACTTCGGAGGAATCTGGGAGGCCGGTGTAAAATCTATAAAATATCACTTAAAAAGAGTTATAGGTGATACCGCGCTAACTTTTGAAGAACTGAGTACACTACTGTATCAAATAGAGGCATGTCTAAACTCTAGACCTTTATGTCCACTGACAGCTGATCCAGGCGATGCACTTGTTCTTACGCCAGGGCATTTCCTTGTTGGAAAAGCTCTAGTAAAACCTCCAGAACCTATGATATCGGACACTGATGTACGGATGTTGACACGCTGGAAACAAATTCAAAAAATAACACAAGACTTCTGGAAAATATGGCAGAGGGAATATCTATCTCGTTTGCAACAACGACACAAATGGCAGGCAGGAAACCAAAATGTTTCAACTGGCAGAATCGTGTTGATTAAGGACGAAACCTGTTCACCATCCAAATGGCCATTAGCAAAGATTATTGAAACTCATCCGGGTAAAGATGGAATAGTACGAGTAGTAACCCTCCGATATAAGGGAAATTCCACCATTAAACGTCCAGTGACGAAAATATGTCTACTTCCTATAGAAGATAAGGAGGTAGAAGACACTAACAAACAAACAAAGGAAAATCAAAGAGCCCAGAATACAGCACATACAACTATAATCAACGATCCGAACGCTGTAATATCAGACAAAGTGGAAGACATTCCCAATGCTCAACCTATCATCAAGAATACAGAAAAAGAGAAGAAAAACATACCTCATCACCCACTTAAAGGAAGATTTCTTCCCATCAATCCAAATTGGGCCCAATATATATCTGACCGTAAACGAAAGGACAAAGAGCCGATCCACACCGCGCCCATGAAGATTGCTAAATTACTATTGACCACAATGATAGTCTTAGGAGTTGTACAAAGTGGTAATACACAATACACAATTAAGCGGCCTGAACCTGGTCTCTATATAGAACATATTGGAAGAGCAAGGTTGAAAAGAGGAACTCTAAGGACCGAACTAATCCTTCCACTAAATATAAAGACTGAGAAAGAAAGAATTGATGTCATAATGAGAGAAATGAAAAACGCATGCAATCAGTCTACTAAATTCGCGGAAGATACTCATTGCAATACTCTGTTGGAACACTTGAAAGACAGAAGGAATGCGCTATTGAGTGAAATGGAAATATTGGAGAACAAGCAAGGAAACAGAAGATCAAAAAGAGGACTATTTGGAAAACTTCTACAATCTGTATTTGGAGTAAATGATGAGGTATATACGGACATCGAATCTCTGGAACACAATCAACAAATTCTACGACAAGCAACGAATCATCAAGCAAACATAATGCTATCTATAATGGAAAGGATGAATGACACCGAAAACCTATCGTTAAAGAAGATTAACTTAATAACTAACAAATTGAATAAGGTCATAACTGAAGTAAACAAAATAGAAGGGTGGTATGAAAAAATCGATGGTAACAAGGTCAGTATTCACATATTGGCAGCATACCAGTTAGCTATCGATGTGTTTGAAAACATAGAAAAACACTACACTAAAATACTAACAGCTACATTTGGCAGAAGTAGTCTGTTAGATTTTGTAACACCCAGTAAGCTCAAAAACATCATCAATAAAGCTTCAAGTAAGATGCCATTCAACTTGGAAATAATCCCTGAACCTGAAACTAGACTGGAGTGTGTGATAAATAACACCAATATAATAATATATGGATTCCTTCATATAATAGAAATTGACGAATATGAACTAGTTAAAACAACCCCGATACCAAAAAAAGTGAAAAATAACACATACGTCGCTACTGATATTTCATCTTCGCTTCTTGCCACCAACTTCAATAATCAGCGATATTTCGAGCTAACTGAAGAAGAATTTAAGAACTGCATCAATGTGGAAAGATATCAAATATTATGCACACCTACTGTTGTCAGCAACATTGAAACCAATACAAATTGTATCAGCGATGAAATGTATCACCGACAAGACAAACACGATTGTCCAATAAAGGAATTCAACACTCCCAAGGTGATGTGGAAACATTTGTTTATGGCAAACACTTGGCTCTTTATCGCAGATACTTCAATAACAGCAGCGATTAAATGCAATGGCAATAGAGAAGATGTAACTTTAACTGGAGTCGGTATACTACAAGTTAATCAAGAATGCATTATCCAAACACGCAAAAACACGTTGTACTCGGAAATTGATAACAAGGTGCAAATCAGATCCACATACGTGAAGCCCATAACCTTTAACATTACAAGGAAAATGTATTCACAGACACCACACAGCGAAACATTAGACTTAGAACCAATACTAAAGGCATCAGACCAGTTCTTTAGCATTAGTCAAAATAAAGAAGAAATTCGGGATCCTAGTTACTCAGCATGGAAAAGAGTAGGCCACCATGCAACCACTGCTACGAGCTCAATATGCATTACGCTAGCTATCGCTCTCATCATCTGGAAATATCATGATAAATGCGGCTTCTGCAAACTGATACCTAAGAATGAAAATATAGGAGCTAATACCACAGCAACGAAGGTCAAACCACATTCCAAAAGAGACAATCTTGATGACATTCCAGATTTCAACCTACAGCACCTAAGTATGGAGATTTCAGAACATTTGTCCGACGTCCGCCCAAATCGTCATCAACACCTCCAACCAGGTCACTATGCCCGGCCGGTAGAATGTTTACGCAGCAAACATAAAAGCTAGAGCAATGACATTCACCTCTGCGAAGAAATATTTACTGCTGAGGTCATACTGATTAAATTAAGAAATTCACTTACGGCAATGGCATTCAATATTATGTGCAGTAAGCACTTATGAATATAAAAATTGGGACAAATTAATTTTTGTGAAGTTTAGTTGTAAGCAATTATTGATTATAAAAATCAATCACATGTATAGATAGCTATGGGCAGTAATAAATTTTGATTATAATTAACAACTTCGAATATTTTTATTGGACGATTATACCGGCCTAGCGAATTCCCCCTACTCAAGGTAAGGGTTCAATAGGTTCTTTTTTCTTAGTTCTTCAGCAGCTTAAACAAGAGCCAATTAAAAGCCGTAATCTGTCTACCAATTCATTTGGATCATCCCAGTAAATATAGTCAATCGTCTCTCTGGGAAACTTCATGAGACCCATACCTTCATGATTGATAAATTTTGTAATAATTCTCTTATATTTAGGTCCTTTACTACCTTTTATTTGCCCATCTGTACTATAATCACGTCTATGGGCATTAGAATTTTCCAAGATTTCTCGATAATTAGTCAAGTCTTTTTCACCATATAATCTGTTTGATGGTTCTTTCATAAAAAGAAGTTCGCATAAGCCAGTTGGTGTTCCATACTCGTCTTGTGATGACATTAAAGAAGAGTCTCTATACTTCAGTTGTTCAGCTTGTTGATTCCATTTTCATATACATTTGTTTTGGATTTAACTCGTACACCAGATCGCAACATAGCAGATCGGATTTTGACTGAAAAGGCCTGGAGTCGAGTTAAATCTATAAAGAGTTAAACATCAAAATGACAACTATTTGTTTTGGTTGTCCACAAGCTGCCGGTGAAATATTTAAGTGTGAGCAATTTTGTTATAAATTTCCAACTAAATAAATAAATAATATTAAAATTATGTATATATTGCAGGATAGATTGTGATATTAGTAATAGGTACAGACGAAAAATTAATGATTTTTGTGATGGCTTGGATCCATATAAATCACAAACAAAGCGGTGTAAAGATGCTTTGCCTTCAAATGTTGGGTAAGACGTTATAATTAATAGTAATGTTGTTGATATTTTTATAATAATTGTATATACAGGGGTTCGTTAATTGCTATTTTAATAGGAAAAAGTAGATCGATTGTATTTCTTTTGTTTTTTTATTAAAAAATAATTAATTTAAATCTTACATTTTTTTCAGATACTTTGATGTCGCAAATTATTTCATAAACCAAGAAAGCAGCTATACAAAGGAGGGAGGCTTTTCGTTCATATAGGTCTCTTGAAGCCTATAAATTTTACCAAAGCGGATGGATCCAGGAAATAAGCTGCAGGAAAATTACCAACGGATCCATTGTAATTGGAAAAGTATGTTAGAAATTTTAAGCTTTACTCGAAAATATTTCATAAAAGCTATTTTATATTCCATATTAAACAGGTAACACATTCACAACGACTGAACGAAAAGCCGCTAATATCATGGGTGGTTGTTGACCAACATGAATGAATTTTATGTTTTCGTTATTTAAATAAATAATAAATTGAAATATGTGATTAAAAACTTTAATAATAAAAGTGCAAATAAATATATGAACTAGTTAAAGCTCTTCTTTCATTAAAACAATACAAGCTAAGCAAATATTACATGGAACGTATTACGATAGGCTCTCTCAAAAATTTCTTTTATGATAAATGAAACTCATCACGAATTTTAAAACTTACTGGAAGGAAGTAAAGGAAACACTCAAATTTAATTATATTTTTATTACAATCAAATTAGTGAACATACATATATCATAAACTAAATTCTAATATACGTATTCCTCAAAATTTGTATCCTAAACCTATAATATTTATCCAAGTAATATCTATACAGCTGACAGCCAAAGTCGAACTCTTTTTTCCGAAAGTTCCTTTAAATTGTGCTTGTTTGATTCCCTTGGAAACCTGTAAAAATTTACGTTGTCGCGTCCAGTCCTTGAAGAACAACTCCTTACGCAACAAGTTATAGCCACACTAGAAAAAAAGATTCAATGTTAATAATTTAGTAATACAACAACAGTTTTGCTAGCCATCAATCCATAACAGAATTGCAATTCCCTTAAAACCGAAAATTACTACACTTACGTCCTAATGCTTTAAAAAAAACCGTTAAATAATAAATATTGTTTATTGTTAACAATTTTGAAAGTTATTTTATGCTCACATTTATCAAAATATTAAAAAACCAAACTTATTTCCAATTCTATCCTTACAAAAGTGGACAACCACGTACATAATTTTGACAAAAGAAATGTCATTGTTTAACTCTTTATTGATGCAAGCAAGTATGGTGAATAAGAAAAAAAAAGAGCACATATAAGAAAAATAAAAAAGTTAAGAAAGATATTACCTTGCGAATGGTTATCTCAAAGGCGCGTAAATCTATTCAAAGGTAAAAACCTGATTCTTTGAAAAGAGCCATTGCGTTGGCACGAAAGGAAGTAGGAGATACAATTAAATATAGGAAGAAAAATGTGAAAGTTCCACGAGTCATACCTATACCAAAAACTGTAGGTATTTTACCATTACTCCTTTATTTGCTAGCCTTTCTGCTTTAGGATATTTAAGGATGCAAAGGAGCAGCTTAAGGAGAGTAGGAGACATAATGAAGAAATGCAATCCCGTCTAATAGGGAAAGGTCTTTACCTAAAACCTCATAAAAAAGGATTGGGGCTCTACTTAAACCCAGAGCCAAAAAACTATTGAAAACGCTACCTAAATGACCATTAACTGAGGTAGATTTCCATAAATATACAAAAGCGCTGCCATATTTTCGAGGAGTTTTCATGCGAGATAAGCTTCCAAAGAAACTAAACAAGAAGGAATGCTGTATTATCAACTGGGATATATCATCCGGTCCAGGAGCTCGTTGGGTAATTATAAAAATTATGAAGATATTTGATAGCTTTGGAAATTTACAATCCCCATTAGAAAATAGAAAATATTTAACTAGTAATGTAAGGTATAATTATTCTCCATATGCGGCCATTTATGTTTGAAATTTTTGTATGTTTGTTACAATAAATAAAAGAATATGAATGTATTTTTATTTAAAATATTTTTTTTATACAATAGGAACAAGGTCTCTTAAATCTATTATATAACTTCAATAATTTGGTTATTCGCAAAATTTCTCTTTTAACATGCCGACAATTACCAAGTATCTGGACCTGATGTTGAAGTATTGTAAGCCCAACTGCAGGATTCATAATACTCCCCATATTTTGAAGTCATAATGTTTATTTCTCTATATTCACCCAAAAAGCGGTAGGATTTTTCTATTTCCTCCATATGTTCTTCTAGTAACAACTTGTCATACTCTTGCAAGAATCTGCTAATATCGAAATGTTTAAGAAATATTTGTACTTCATCATTTAATCTTTCCATATTTTTTATTTCTTTCTCGTTTTAAATTTTTATACTACTGAATCCACCTGTTGTTAAAACTGAAATGATACTCATGCCCTTGCAAATCTATATAAATGAGGAGGAAACTACATAATTACACCACAATGTCATTAACACTTACATTAAGCGGAAATTCATCTACATATATTAACAACTGAGTATTTCCCACCCATAGATTTGTCAAGGGATTATGTATGTGGGTTAATTGATTTCAAAACTTATAATTCAATACCAAATATTGAAAATAAAAAAAATAATCTATTTCACATTGGGAATGCGGTTATAGAAATACCTACAGGATCATATGAGATAGATGACATAGCTGAATATCTTGAGAATCAATTAAGTAAATTAAGTAAAGAGAGTTACCCTATAAAATTGCGTGCGAACAATAACACTTTGAAAAGTGAAATCAAATCTAGTGGACCTATTTACTTTAACAAAGAGGGTACAGTTGGATCACTTTTAAGGTTTAGTAAGCGACAACTGGAACCTATTAAATTGCATGTGTCAGATTTACCAGTTAATATAATTAAAGTTAATACAATAAGAGTAGAATGTAATATAATAAGTGGATCATTCATGAACAATACACGAGTACATACACTACACGAATTCTCTCCAAAGGTGGAGCCTGGTTATAAGATTGTTGAGGTACCAAAGACCGTCATTTATTTATCGCTAACCACTCGAAGAATTAGTTCCATCAGCTTAAAGCTCCTTGATCAGGACGGTGAATTAATAAATTTTAGGGGTGAACCAATAACAGCTCGGTTACATCTTAAACCGCAAAATGATATTGTATAATTAGCTGCCATAAACAACAGTTCTTCTGCAACTCTCATCGAATTTAGACCTCAAAGAGAAAAAGGGTTCAAACTTACCACACAAAATAAGAAATACTTGAGTAGTTTAGGATTTATCATAAAAGACAAGCAATGAGTAAAGGATGCTGTAAGCTATGATAATAGTGTCGCAAAAATTGAATATCATAGTTACTCACCTTTTACAAACTCTTTTAAAAACAATGATGAAATGCGTATAGCTATTCAGCATCAAGATATCTATGTACTTCCAAGCGAAAGTTTTATTTACATTGAAGGGAAATTGGAATGTTCTCCTAAACCTGACAGACAAAACTGCGGATGTAAAATTAACTAATAATGCGATGGAATTTTTATTCGATGAGTTTTTCTGATGCCTTGCCTCTTACTCGTGGTGTGCCTCAAGGATCTATTTTGGGCCCTTTGCTTTTCAGCATGTATATTAATGATCTTCCTGAGCTTATTGAAGATTGTAAAATTCACATATATGTTGATGATGTGCAGTTATATATTGGTCGTCTCATTGGTCTAATGGAGGATTGTATCGACCGTTTAAATTCTGACTTGACGAATGTCTCGAATTGGGCGACTAATAATGGTTTAAAACTGAACCCCCAAAAATACCAATGCATTCCATTTTATCGACGGCCGATTGAAGTTTCTGATTCACCGCCTATATTTCTGGATAATCAAGTATAAGAATTTACTGATCGTGTGCGAAATCTAGGGGTTTTTCTCAACTCCCGGATGAAATGTTGTGATCCAGATTAGTCATATTTTGGGAAAAGTTTATAGTTGTCTTCGACGGTTGTGGCTGTCTTCTACAATTTTACCTTTTAACATTCGTTCAATGCTGGTTAAGTCCCAGCTTCTACCCTACCTTACAGCTAGCTGTCTAATATTCCCGCACTTAGATTCTGTATGCTCAATGAAATTAACTGTTGCATTCAATGACTGTACGAGGTTTGTGTTGGGCCTAAGAAGATTTGATCATGTTTCACCACATAGTAGCCATCTGCTTGGTTGTCCCTTGATGGAATATTTGAGGCATAGGTTTCTTGCATCCCTTCACAAAATTATACACTCCAAAAAGCCTCGGTACCTTTTTAACCAACTTGAACTTATTGATACCTAGGTTTCAACATTCCATAATAGAGAACTCTTACTTTGTTCGAGCTATTCGGGCCTCGAATAATTTACCAACTGATGCTCAGCGTGTGGGCTCGACTGATAGGTTTTGGAGGTTGATGGCACAGAGTTACACTTCCAACACTTAAAATGTTTCCGTTCTGAAGGCGGTGGTCCGGGCAGTTATCGAGTATATAAGTTTCTGTAATTTTAGTTTGATGTTTGTTAATATTATATATTTTCGTGTATTATATAAATCTTTATTATTATTTTTTATTTATGTCTTATTTTATATTTCACATATGCATTTTACTTCTTATTTAAAGTATTTAGTTTAAGTTTTTAGTAAGCTAGTTAGTCCAACGTACTTTGTACTAAAAAGATGTGTAATCTTATTGTACGGTAAGCCTTTAATAAATCTAAATCTAAAAAAACAAAATCTGGTATGAAATAAATGGAGTACAAATTGATCGCAATAAAAATGTTGGTCTTACCTCAACGATAAAGAATAAGCTTTCTTTAAAGGAAAGTGAAAGTAAAATGCTTCTAAACTCAGGATGGTCTCTCACCAATATATCTCTTAACTCAGAAGGAAACTTTAATTTTTGTATACCACTAAAATATCTTCTTGGATTTGCTGAAGACTATAAGAAAATAGTTATTAATGCCAAAGATGAACTAGTTTTGATCCGTTCTAGAACGGACCTAAATGCAATTTATGCTAAAGATTGTGATGGCTCAGTAAATATACTTAAATTACAATGTCATCTGCCACATGTTACTGTAGCTGATATGGAAAAGTTGTCTCTATTGAAAATTACTGAAAGCAATCACCCAATTGAATTGGTATTTCGAAGTTGGAATTTGTATGAATATCCATCACCACCACAGTCCACCCGCCATTCATGGACTGTTAAAACAGTTAATCAACTAGAAAAACCAAGATATGTGATTTTTGCTTTACAAACTGACCGTAAGGATTCAAGTGAAAAAGATGCATCCAAATTTGATCACTGCAACCTAACAGACCTAAAAGTTTATCTAAATTCTGAAAAATATCCATACAATGATTTGAATATAAAATATAACATAGATCAATACGCTATATTATATGAGATGTATTGTAAATTCCAACAGTCATATTACAACCGCCGATCTGAACCATTACGCACTAAGGAGCAGTTCAAAAATTTGGCTCCTTTAGTTGTTATTGATTGCTCACGCCAAAATATACCCAAAAATACTGCTGCTGTCTACGATAGAATAGTTCAGTACAATCGTATAACTAGTGAAGTTCATAAACTATAAAAATGAATTGCATCATTGATATTCAAGGGTTCAAAGGACCTAGAATACGTTCATCTTAAAGGAAATTGCCATTATAACTCAGGATAATCAACTACAGCACTTTATTTTGAAACCATTATACAACATTGAAAATCTACCTCCGGAACTAGAAAATCAAGCAAGATGGCTAAATCAATATCACCATGAATTTGTTTGGAATGGAGGATTTACGTCACAAGATAGTGTCACTGCCATTTTTAAAGACATTCTCCAAGACAAGATATGAAAAAATCAAGTGGATTACCGATATATTAAAGTTGGAAAATAATGTACCAATTTACAATTTAGATGAAAAGGGATGTCCTATATCAGATGAATTAAGAAAAAAATATGTTGATGTACCACGATGTATGATACATAATGGTGAATGTGCATTACAAAATGTTTTCCTGTATAAGAAATTTACGGATAATTTTTATTAGCTTATTTTGGAAATTTGGAACTCCTTGGAACTGCCACTTACCTAATTGTCAAAATTGGGACTGGTTCTAAATTTTTGGTTATACTTTAGATCTTTTTCAAAATTCTTGTGTCCGTTTTTAGTCTCTTTTGAAAATCTTGTCTTATTTGTTTTCCTTTTGTTTGTGTCATTTTTGTTGTATTAATTGTTCTAGTTGTTTTTAACTGTCTCCTTTGACTGTTTATAAGTTAGTTTAGCTAGTGTCTTTTTTACAATTTTGTGCCTTTTTCCGATTAATTTTAAGAAATATTTAAAAGAGCCACAAAAAAGAGCCAAAAATAAAGAGCCTATATAAATTAAAAAAAATAAAATTATTATTATTATTATTCTAAAGAGTGCGGACGCGTCACCTAAGAGCTCCACAAATAATAAGAAATAAGAGCGGCAAAAACCAGAAAAAACCCGTCAAAGTTCTGAAAAGTGGCTAGAAAGTGGGTGTGTATAGTGTACCCTGATAAGTGCTCGTAAAAATATAAGAAAACAGTTAAAAAACTTAAACAATAAATTATGAAAAAAGGTAAAAATTCTGACAGATTAGAATTTCTAATTAATTTCGGTGGTTGCCATGAAAACATAGCAACAGCGAACAAATTTTTAATGTAATTTGGAACTTTGATTAATCAGAAAAATTTTACAAACATATAAAGTAAAAACTTTTAATTAGTAAAGAAAAATTTTACACTGCCGTACTCAAAATGAGTACGAGCAGCAGCGATTCTGGGAGGACTTACGATCCCCTCAAATTGAGGGAGGAAGAAGACCAACAAAGCTTCTTCTTCTCCCAAGAAAAATCAAAAAGGGCCCACAGAAAATGCCATCAAGAGGTCAAGAAATCGCAGCCAGTTCCGTCGGAGAAGACTGCAGGCAGTACAGCTGCCACTGTCCCAGAAGCATCTGGAGCATCAGCTCCGAACACTAATGCAAAAGCAGCAGTAATCGCAACGACAGCAGCGACTACATCCAGCCAAGGGCAAAACCCAAGCTTAGCAGAAATTGTTACAACAGCTTCGGCAGAAGCCAGCGGCACCAGCAGCAAGACCAGCAGCATCACTACGATCCCCAGCGGTAGAGTCAGGGATTTCTTATGCCCAGGTAAGTGGGAGTTCCAATAAGGTTTCCACTATCGAAATTTAGAGCAAAGGCATCAGAGCGGGTTCCCAGGGGTTGTTTGACGAGAGGTGGCAGGACGAGAGCTACGGGATGCAGCTTGAGCACATCAGAGGATGTCCTCAGTCTACACACCTGAAGGGAATCTTCCGCGTCATCTCCTGTGAGCAGCTATTTTCCATCGGTATTATAGCTGGAGGAATGGTCGAGGTGTACGCCACGACCCTCGAAAGCGCTACAAAGCTCATGCTTGAGGGCATCGAGGTAGAGGGTAGTCACCTCGTTCCATTCCCGTTAAAAGAGAAGCCCACGAAGGTCGTGTTTTCGCGGGTCCCTATGCAAGCCCAACATGAAGCCCTCGCAAATTTCCTTGGGAGATTCGGGAAGGTTCATGGAAAGGTTCGCGTCATTCCCATTAAAATTGAGGACGAGGGTCTCGGGCGGGGTATTTTCGGTACCAGCCGGGAAGCGTCCATCACCTTAAATAAGGGATGTACGCTTCCGTCAGGCTTTTACCTGAGCATATCCGGTTCGAGATACTGGATAGACGTGGGCACCGAAGCGAAATGTCATGCTTGCCATTCGGTAGGGCATTTTATTGCTGACTGCCCCAAAAGAAGCGGGAAGAAGGCTGAACCGAGGGTTCCCTCGAAGAAAATCACTACTAAAGTAGTGGCTCTGGAGAAGGAACCTTCAGCCAGCACTCAACCCGCTGAAGCAGCCAGTGAATAAAGTGCCTGAAGTTGTCCCAGAGGCAAAAGAAATTCCGGCTATAAACTGTGCCACGTCAGCACGTGAAAGCATGGCTACTTCTGACGAGGAATCGACTAGCCATGTAGTAAAAAAAAGAGGACGAGGAGGAAGAAAGTTGACCGGGTGATGCTGCCTCATCCAAAGCCAGCAAGCTAGTCGCATCAAAGCGGCCCCACTCGGAGGAGGACGATAGTGGAGCTCGCGGTTCAAAGGTTGTTTTGAGGGACACGGAAGTGTCTCCCGAGCAGCTTTCGGACTGCGACATGACCGGCTTGGATGAGACTGGTCTTTCGAGCTTCGGTGGCTACGAGTCTGTGATAGCGTCATTTCGACTGGTAGCCAATTTAAAGTCTCGAAGGGGATGGAAACCCTTCCTAGGAAGAAGTTCTCCGAAATTCTTGCCCAGCTCCAGTACAAGAAGAATTCAGATAAAATCTAGAGTATTCTTGTAAAGGAGCTGGAGAGGCCACTTCTGCAGGAGACAAATTTCACCCAAGACACTTATACACAACTTGAACGAGCACTATACTTATTTACACACTAGCTATGCAATGTTTGCCAAACCTGCGCTTCGCCGAGGCTCAGGAGTGGCAATCATTTATCCAACAAATTTACACTATCGTCTCCTGTCTATACAGATATCTTCCCAGGCTTTGCTTCTTCCTTGGACCTTGTTGTTCAAGACAAACATATCAAGGTAGTAAACGTGTACCTTCCTCATGACCAGGACATTACAAGACAAGTTCTTGATAGTGTTCAATTCTGCCTGGTGAGTTTTAGCGGCGAAACTATCCTCGGAGGTGATTTCAACTGCACGCTGAATCCCTCAATGGATCGGCATTCCAGAGTTGAGTTCAACTCCGTCAATGCTACTCGATTGAGGAATTTTGTCCGTGTTTTCAGACTCGTGGATATCTATCGTTGGATGCGACGACTAGATCATACACGAGGGTCTCGCGAAATATCCATGGAAGTCTCGCA
Organism: Dioctria rufipes; assembly: GCA_963924295.1. Classification (NCBI taxonomy): domain Eukaryota; kingdom Metazoa; phylum Arthropoda; class Insecta; order Diptera; family Asilidae; genus Dioctria; species Dioctria rufipes. The sequence continues at coordinate 363,072,484 of OZ002740.1, forward strand.
GGCTCCAGAATCGATAGACTTTACGTCTCACCTGGAATACTAGAACATTTCGTTGGTGTCACTCATGAAGTGTGTTCCATTAGTGATCATCTTCTTGTAGTGGCAACCAGCACTCTAGTTGAAAGAAGAACTGCATACTGGATATTCAACAACTATTTGTTGAATTCTGAGCATGAGAATGAGTTCATGGAATTCTGGCACGATTGGAAAGAGAGAAAAACTAACTTTCCTTTTGTTACAACTCAGCTGGAGTTGATTCTTTATTATTATTATTAACAGAATAAAGGAACGCTTGACAGCACAAACTTACAAGCGCAGCTTGGAGTTTGTGCTGCGCAGCCAATCACGCCGGCTGAGTGAAGGCGATTCTCCAACCGAGTACTTCTTTCAGGCAACTAGACGACGTACTGCTTCTTGTGAAGTCGAATCGATAGTTGATGAATCTGGACAAGTCCTTAACGGACAACAGCTATCAAAATATATTCGAGACTTCTACAGTAGTCTCTACTCTGAATCGACGTCGACAACATCCTCGACCACTCATGAATTTCTTGAGAATATTCCCACTTTCTATGAAGACAGTAAGGAGCTCCTGGATACAGTAATCACATTGGAGGATATGATCGCTGTGACAAAGGATCTAAGGCGACACACTTCACCTGGTTATGACTGCTTGACTCCAGAATTCTTTATACGTTTCAGGGATTTATTAATTTCTGACCTTTTGGAAGTCTTCAATTCGGCAGTTGAGACACATTCAGACTTTCCTTCTAGTTGGAGGAGGTCTCTTATGCGATTGATTCCAAAGAAAGGAGATTTGCAGAGGATGGGGAACTGGAGGCCAGTAACCCTATGTAATGTGGACTACAAAATCGTCTGCAAAAGTGTTAGGGGCGATACTCCGCTCAGTGATTGCTTCGGTAATACACCCGGAACAGTAGTATCTACGACAACATCGCGGTAGCCAAACATTTGTTCGCCTACCATGAACAGACAGGTACAGAAATGGCCATGATTTCACTTGACCAACAAAAGGCTTTTGATAGCGTCTCGCACGAGTATCTCCTGACCGCTCTCGAGGCATTTGGGTTCCCGCCCAGGTGGCTCGATATCATCGGGAAACTGTATAGAGATTCAGTGATTTTGATTAAGCATCAAGGACAAGTTCTGGCTCCTATCTCGTTTCATCGAGGTATCAGACAGGGCTGTCCATTGTCAGGCATGCTTTATGATCTTTCGTTGGAGTCGCTACTGGTGAATCTTCGTCGAATGCTCGAACAATATTCAGTTCATCTACCATATACCAATGTGTGGCCTCTTATGTTGGCATATGCGGATGACCTTTCTATTTTCGTGACAAGAGATGAAGCTTTTCCGGTCGCTCGTGCTGTTTTCGAACAGTACGGACGTATAGCGGGCGCTAAAATCAACCTTAGTAAGAGTCAAGGCTTGTGGTGTGGAAGGTGGAGAGATCGTACAGATACTCCACTGAACATCCAATGGACTAATACTTGCCTGAAGTATTTAGGTGTGTATATCGGACGCGAGAGTAAATCAAATAATAGCCGCATCGCTCTTGAGAAACTCTCCAGAGCTGTAAACGCATGGCGTAGTCGACTGTTTCCATTATCCTTAATGGGAAGGTCAGGCGTGATAAACTATTTGATTACCTCGTCCATCGTTCATCTGCTGAAGGCTTCGTAGGTCTTCTTCAAGCAAAAGCGATAGACGCGTTTTGGTGCAGAAGACGATGGGTTGCTGAAAGCACGCTCTGTCTGCGAGCCAAGATAGGTGGATTAGGTCTCACTAGCTTGGTTGTGAAATCAAGGTATCTCCAAGTATGTGCATTCCAAAGAGTGTTTTGCCAAAGAGACACCTTGATTTCACAACTGTGGGTGAATGTACTGGGAGGGATCAGCATAGGGGAGTATTACTACCTGCTCTCTGTTCGACCACCCTATCCTCGCGACTGGCCACAGGATCTAATCTCAACGGTTCAGACCTGGGGCAGAATCAGGCCAGTATTTCACCTTAAGTGGAATGCTTTACGGTACACGCAATTCGCGTCGATTCCAATCAGGTTTAATCCTGAATTAATAGATTCAGTGTTCAGTAATGTTGGAGGTTTTGAAGCTGATACGCATACACTGACGGTTCTCTGAGATATCATTGATATCTCTGGAAACTGTCGAATAAACACTAACACTCCACAACTTCACGACCTGGCTGCTTCTGCGCGGGTGAGATTTCACCAACTTGAGACCAGTGACCCTGGCACTAAGTTGGAAGATGCTTTCGTTCTGAACAGACCACCTCACACACCGTGATGTGCTTATGTCAATAAGACCTCCGGAGTATACAGGATACAACAGATGGCGAACACACCTCGGGGTGAATATGGGCGTGATGGGAGGGATAACTTGCAGAGTAGTCTACAGTTATCCATCTAGTTACAAAGATGCTGATGTAGCATTTAAATTGCTTCATCACAGTCTTATGCATCCTAATCAGTTGTCACATATCGATCGGCGGGTTCAGAGGATCTGCACAGTTTGTTTTGGTGAAGGCACCTTGTTTCACAGGTTCTTCGCTTATCCAGCTTTGCAGAGTCTAATGGAACTGGTGCGCGATTGTGTCAGTTGATCCACCCGAATTTCGGCATTACTAGGGCATCGTTTCTATGGGGACCAAAGGTTTGTAGTCGGGTGAATTGTTTGATTAGCTTTGTGTTGACACTGGCCAAATCTACAATTTACTTGTACTACTTGAGAGTCGGAGATGGGAATCAGAACACAGACCGACAACACCACGCACAAGCACTTAAGCGTTGACAGATTGAAGAGACGTTTACGTCTTTAATATCTGGCAACGAAGGCACATTCAACTGCACATGGCAGCAACTATCGTCGGTGCAGCACGGCGCTCTTGTCTTTCGCTGGTGTTATCAGGCCACAGCATTTGCAACTCTAGTCCACGGGGCTTCTCCTCGCTTTGGAGCCGTTGCAAGTGCTGTGGGAAGGACAAGCGCTCCGTTAGAGATGCTGAGCTGGAGGGATGATGAGGGCAGTTTATAAAGGTCTATGATACTACAGGCTGCCCTCGCGGGGCTCTATAACGGTATCGTGTAAATTTTTTCGTTCGTTGGTTCGGCTATTAAGTTTTTAATTCGGTTTCGGTCTCGGTAATTGTAATGTATTTAATATTGGTTCTTTTTCATGCAACATTGTAATGTGAAACGAACCTTAGGTTTAGTACAACATTCCATTGAACTGTAACACGAACCACTGTAAATTAACTATAGGTACCGGGGTCAGCCATCTTAGAGGGTGACTTACTTCAAGTGGTTCTTGCGCGCATACTCTCCTGTAGCTTGATCACATTGTATTTATTTAATCTTTAGGAATTAAATTATGAAATTTTACGAGGTGTTTCAATTCATCACAATTGGCGACGAGGTGACAATATTAATATAAAATAAAAAGTATAGATCTAAAATCAAAAAGTGACGCGCCTATAACAAAAGTAAAAATTTCGTGATAAAATGCCAAATTCGGAAGATAGCAAAACCAAGCCGCAGGGGGAAACTAACAAACACCTGGCGGCAATTCAGATGAATATGGAAGAATTCGACCAGCAGGGAGACTGGCAGGTATACGAGGAAAGGTTGCATCATTATTTCAATGCCGCAAGAATCACGGACGAGGACCAAAAGAAATCAGTGCTGCTGAAGTGTGTTGGATCAACTACATACAAACTGCTTCGGGATCTGTGCCATCCCGAGCTTCCTGGTAATGTTTCGCTTAAGGTTTTACTTGAAAATCTTTCTGGTTATTTCACTCCAGCAATTCTCATCTATAAGGAGAGAAAATCATTCTATGCAGCAAGGAAGGGGGAACATGAGACTGCCGTCGAATGGCATGCAAGGATTCGAAGCCTTGCAGCAAATTGTAAATTTGGGACATCACTTGACACCATTTTAAAGGATAAATTCATCACTGAATTCGACGGAAAAATATTTGACAGACTTTGCGAGGAAAATGAGTTCCTCACATTAAGCAAAGCAGTGGAGATTGCCCAGAAGTACGAAGTCAAAAGTCCGGGGGCAAGTCACATCAATGCCATCAAAGAACGCGTCACAGCTATTAACAAGAGCTCTGCAGTTACGAGCAACAAAAGCCAGCGAAATAATAACTCAAAGCCCACGCGCTCAATACAGCAAAACACGTGCTACCGTTGTGGTAAAGGTAATCATCGCTCTCAGGTATGCAAATTTCGTTTTTATAAGTGCAATAAATGCAATAAAACTGGACGAATCGCGGCAGTTTGCAGATCATTTCGGGAATTTAATAATAAGAAAATAAATAAGGTAAATTTAAATAAGCCCAAGGTTAAATTATTTGAAGAAATTAGTGACTATAGTACAGAAAGCGAAGTAAACGATAGCCTCAATTTGTATTCTATAAGTGATAAAAATTGCTTTTCACCGTATATGTAAGGTTAGAGTAAAGATTAATGGAGTAAGTGTGTTGCTGGAATTGGATTCAGGGGCTGGAATTTCGGTTTTACCAGTATCGTTTTATAACAATCATTTTCATAAAAGTAGCTTAGAAGGAACGGAAATGAAATTAACCAGTTATTGTGGAAATTATATAAAAGTCGCCGGTCTGCTCGCATCGAGGGTTGAATTTAATGGTAAAACAAGATTGATTAAATTTGCGGTGGTGGAGAACACTGGTCCTCTAGTTTTAGGGAGGAATTTTTTTGAAGTTTTTCAACTGGGGTGGACTCAGGTTAATAACATTACGGTTGAAGAGAAATTAGATCGCATGTTGCGACGGCATGCGAATCTTTTTGATGGAAAGTTAGGAAAATTAAACAATCTTAAAGTGCATCTTGATCTATCTCCTACCGCCAAACCCATTTTTCATAAACCCCGTCCTATTGCTTTCGCTTTTAAGAAGAAAATCGAAGTAGAGTTGCAGAAGTTAGAGGAGCTAAATGTCATAACACCGATTGAATATACAGAGTGGGGCACTCCAGTAGTGCCTATCCTTAAATCAAATGGGGATGTTAGAATATGCGGAGACTATAAGGTCACATTGAATATGTTTTTAGGTGACAATCGCCATCCACTTCCCCGAATATATGAAATATTTTCGAAATTGCAAAATGGTATTCAATTTTCTAAATTAGATTTGTCAAAGGCCTATAACCAAATAGAGCTAGACGAAGACTCAAAGAGAGTTTGTGCGTTGAGCACACATAAGGGGGTATTTTTAATGAACCGAATGCCCTTCGGCATAAAGCCAGCATCCGGAATATTTCAAAGAGAGATCGAGAAACTTTTGCAGGGTATTCCAAATGTTATAAATTTTCTGGACGATATTTTAGTAACCGGTCAAAATAAGGATGAACATTTACAAAACTTAAACACAGTTTTTGAAAAATTGTCAAACGCAGGCTTAAAGTTAGAAAAAAATAAGTGCAAATTTTTCCAAGACGAAATATTTTACCTGGGATATAAGATAAACAGAGAGGGCTTAGCAAAAACAAAAGACCATGTGAAAGCAATTTTAAGTGCGGCGAACCCCACAAACGTAGGTGAATTACGATCCTTCATTGGTTTAGTAAATTATTACAATAAATTCGTAAAAAATTATTCCCAAATTATGGTTCCTCTCTTTGACCTATTAAAAAAGGGGAAAAAGTACGATTGGAACAATAAATGTCAGGAGGCTTTTAAAAGAATTAAAGGGGAAATAGCATCAGACTTAATTTTAGACCATTTTAACCCGACATTGCCTATCGTATTAATTTGCGATGCTTCACAACAAGGCATCGGCGCGGTGCTATCCCACATACTGCCAAACAAATCAGTGCGTCCAATTGCTTTTGCCTCCCGAACTTTAAGCAAAGCAGAGTTCAATTACAGTATGGTAGAGAAAGAAGCCTTGGCTATTGTGTTCGCTTGCAAAGAATTTTACCAATATTTAGCGGGTATTAAGTTTATACTCAAAACAGATCATAAGCCTCTGGTAGCTATTTTTGGGGAGCACAGGGGAATTCCGCAAACAGCAACTAGTCGAATGCAAAGATGGGCAGTTTACTTATCTGCATTCAATTACACGATCGAACATATCAAAGGAAAGGATAATTTTGCTGATGCACTATCGCGGTTACCAGTGGTGCACAGAAAGCAGGGTAAAGAACAAGATAATGATGATACAGGGTGCTACGTAAATTTCATTGCCCAGGAAGCAACATTTTTAGATTTCAAGGCTATCAAAAGGGAAACGCGAAATGATCCGAAACTAGCAAAATTAATGGAATACATAGCCCTAGGCACAATATCAAACTTAAGAAAGGACGAAGGCTTGAAGATATTTGTTGACAGAAGTCATGAGTTGTATGTGGAAAACGACGTAATAATGCGCGGATATCGTGTGTTGATACCTCCGAAGCTACAACCACAAATTTTAGAAGAGTTACATAAGTCTCACATGGGTGTAGTCAAAACAAAGACCTTAGCACGGTCATTTGTATGGTGGCCGGGAATGGACCAGGATATAGAAAAAAGGGTAAAACAATGCACGCATTGCAGTGTGAATCGACCACTGCCACCCAAAGCGAGTTTAATTCCTTGGGAACTAGCACCATCCCCGTGGTATAGGGTGCATGTAGATTTTTGTGGGCCAATGGAAGGTTATCAACTCTTGGTCATTGTTGACTCATATACAAAATGGCCGGAGGTCTATAAAATGAAATCCATCACAGCGGCCACGGCTATCAAGTGTCTAAGGGAAGTTTTCTCAAGATTCGGGCTACCAAGGGAAATAGTTAGTGACAATGGTAGACAATTTACGTCCGGGGAGTTCCAAGATTTTTTGAAATTAAATGGCATTATTCATAAACTAACAGCACCTGGCCATCCGGCAACAAATGGGGCAGCAGAAAATTTTGTCCGCACAATTAAAAATGCAATAAAAACTTCTTTAAGTGAAAGTAAAGGCAAAAAGGAAAACTTATCACTAGATTGCATCTTACATCGATTTCTTTTCGACTACCGGGTTACGAAACATTGTACGACAGAGTAAACTCCGGCTAAATTAATGTTTAAGAGGGACCTACGTACACGTTTCCATTTGTGGAAGCCACCTTCAGTATTAGAAAAAAATGAAACCAAGAACAATAAGCAAAAATTATACTTTAAGGGAAAAGAAAATTCGAGATTCTGCAAAGGAGACAAAGTCTGGGTGCGTGATTATACGGATGTAAACAATCATAAATGGATACCTGGAGATATTGTTAGAGTACAAGGTCGGCGAAATTTCATTTGTGCTATTAAAGGCGGCGGAAGATACATCAAGAGGCATGTAGATCAATTAAGAAGAAGGGTGGAACCTTACATCCCCTACATGGTAGAACAATCACCATCGCGGAGTGAAGTTTTAGCAAATTCAACTATCGAAGAGCCAGACAAAGTAGATAATGGGGAACGCGATGTAGAAACAACCGATGTAAGAGAAACTTGCATTGGCGAAAGTAGTGCAAACGCGAAAGCTGGTGAACAGAGGAATTTACCCCTCTTTCTAATTCCAGGCAACCAATTTCGGAAGTTTCAGACTCAGTTAGAAGATCAAATAGATCTAGGAAATTAGTATATCCATCATTGGCTAACATGTAAAAATTAAAAATTAGATTGAATATGCTGTATATACTAAAATGAAATGAACTATTAAATATTATTTTACTGTATACGCCATATGGGCAAAGTAGAAATAAAATTTTTTTTTCTTATAGACATATTCTAGGTCTAGGATGGCTTAAAGGGGGAGGTATATGTAATGTATTTAATATTGGTTCTTTTTCATGTAATATTGTAATGTGAAACGAACCTTAGGTTTAGTACAACATTCCATTGAACTGTAACACGAACCACTGTAAATTAACTATAGGTACCGGGGTCAGCCATCTTAGAGGGTGACTTACTTCAAGCGGTTCTTGCGCGCATACTCTCCTGTACTTGATCACATTGTATTTATTTAATCTTTAGGAATTAAATTATGAAATTTTACGAGGTATTTCAATTCAACACAGTAATAAATTGCAAAATTTTTATGTTGAAAATTCGTTCGTTTTAGGTATTCATTATTTATTAGATTGTTTTGGAAATTTTTAACATCTTGGAACTGTCACTTACCCAATTGTCAAAATTGGGACAAATACTAATATTTTTTGTTTTTTCATCTTTTAGGCATTTTTCAAAATTTTTGGTATCCGTTATATACAGTCTCTTTCGAGAATTTATTGTTTCATTTTTTGTTCTCGTTTAATTGTTAGTGTCTAGTTTGTTTCGTTGTCCGTTTTGACCCATTTTGTATTATTTTAGATTAGTTAGTGTTTGTTTTCTTTTTTACACATTTTAGAACCTTTTGCCACCTATTTTTAAGGATTTTGAAAAGAGCCAAAGAGCCACAAAATAAAGAGCCCATTTACATAAAAAACAATATTATTACAAATAAAAAATTCAAATTAAAAAAAAATTAAAGCTGTTTGTGTTCTTTTTATTTTGTTTTTCTCTTAAAAATTCTACGTTCTACATCTTAAAGTCTTTTCATAAAAAATTCAACGTTCTACATCATATTCATATTTTTCATAGTCATCTCCGCCTATAAAATGATAAAACCCATTTTTTTTTTAGCACTTTCTGTACAAAAGTAAAAATACTTAATACTAGATGATGGATCGTTAATTAAATTATATTCTGTGTTAGAAAAGAATCCATATTTGAATCGATCTCGGGCATCTGGTTCTAAAAGATCCATTTCATTTTTCACACAAGTATCAATTCTTTTCATCTGCTTCTGAATGATGCTGGCTATAAGTACACTTACTTGATAGACCTGTTGCTCCAAAATCCCCGTACAAACCTTTGGCTTAAGTTGATACAGAAACAAATCCCAAGTAACTTGATGATGCAAGTATTCATATACTGCCTCTTTCCAGTATGGTGAGTTGTACCAGGCTTTTAAAGCCAAGTACGTTAAGTTGAACGGGGACATTAGGCGAATCGATGGCATATCTACAAGTGTCAAATCCAGTTATTCTGAGATAGATCCATTATAGGATGCCTCTGATTCACCGGAAAGGACTTCTACTCCAGAGTCCGTATCTGCATCCCACTCATCCTCATCACTCGAACTCGCCGGAAAATCAGCCCACATAATAGCAGAACTGAGAAAATTAAATTGCTATCAACTTCCTGCAATAAACACTAATTTAATTGCGAAATATACATTTGCTTTTCGGATGGTTAGGAGGGGTGGATCGGCATGATTTTTTTTTTTTACGAATAAGACCACTCTTTAGCAATACAAAAATATTTTTTTCATTAGCGTTTATTTCTTTTTACTTGTTGTTAATAATTATTTTAGAAAGTAAGTTAAAAAAAATGGGGGCAATTGGTATCCACGGTTGTGGCCGCAGTTTGCATCAGAAAGAAAAAAATCAAATTGATTATTAATCTGTGGAAGCCGCTATGTCCCTATGGAGGTTTTTTTTTTTTGAAATTTGACAAAATGGCGACGGCATGAGGAAAAAGTACGAAATTTAGCCGTTTTTCAATAGTGTGAAAAAATAGGAAAATTTCAAAAAAAAAAACTTCCATAGGGACATAAAGAATTAAGTAAAGAAAATTCCGTAAAAATTTCAAGTCGATAGTTTGAAAACTCTCCCTCTGAGAGTTGACACCGTTTGTAAAAAGGGCATTTCGAGAAAAACGCGTTTAAAGTTTGAAGAAGGGGTTTTTTTTACATAAATTGTTTACTTACAATCAATGGCCATCCCAGCTCCATACAAAATCCATTCTGAATAACAACACGAAACTGGCGAATTTGACCACTCTATTTCGGTTATAGAAGAGCCAGTAAGAACCATAGGTAGGGATATGCCGTTAGGGCCGTAACAAAAGAAATGACGCCCGTCGCCTTACACTCCAATATCTTTTTCTAAGAAAGGTTGTAGCGACCGTAATAATGCGAATTTTAATTTGAAAATTTGACAGAACACGCACAACTATATGTACTTCAAGATGAGACAAAAAAATCGATTTTTCAAAAATGTTACACTGAGAAGGTCCCTTAAGAAACGAATTTTTCCACAAAATAAACACATAAACACACTACGCAATAAGCACAACTTACCTTGGTCTTAGCAACACACCTTTCACGGAAAAAAACACAGAAAAACTTGCGACCACGAAACGATGAACGAGATTATAAACCTCGCGGAACTGTCAAAATTTATATACTGCCAACGTTACATACATGCTGCAGCACAGTATTGGCAAACAATAAAGAGTTTTACACCAGCTTATTATACAAGCATGTGGTGTAATCTTTCCCTGCCTAAAATTTTTTCATAGTTCCAGGAACTATCCCCTAACATCAGATTTTTTGGTGGTACAATAGCAAGGGTGACAATTACTTGAAATTTGCCGGTATGAGAAGATTCGGGATGTTGTTTATGAATGGATTTGGGATTTTCTCGACTTGTTTTTTTAGATCGAACAGATACTCCTTAATGGAAGTTATGTTGGTTGCCTCGTACAATACTTCGTTGCGAAAGTTTTTGGCGTTGGTTCTTCTTTGTAGTCCTGTGCTGCAAACTCCATATAAGGCCTTACTAGTTGCTTGTACATCAGTAATTTTGTCTGGGTTATAAGTCCATCCCTGACGTTGATTATAAGAGTTGAAGGCTGTATGCAAAATAAGCTTTGATATGCCCAAACAACATATATCCAAATCGCTGGTCGGCTGCTATAGTTAAAAGATGATAATGAAGGACAATGATATGTAAAACGAAAAAAAATCTGAAATAATCGATTTATATTTGTCACATATTGCTTAAATATTAGATGTAATATTACATTTTTTATATGCATAAAGATAGCAAATAGATATAATTACAGAACTTTAGAATCAATTTATGTAAAAAGAAAGTTCATCCACAAAATAATAGAAACGGAGGACTGGCTGCAGTATAACTACTTACATATGATTTTATGTATTTATGGTGTAAAAGCGTAGAATACAGTGACCTCTATAGGGACTTTTTATGAAATTTAAATGTATATTATCTTAAAAGGGGAAACTGTACATATACAAATACACCAAATATTACATCTTTTACTTTATCTACTATGTCCTCAACGTATATTATTTTCCTTTACTATAATTTAATAACAACTTTTGAAAATCAAAAGAAAAGAACAAAATTTCTAATGTATAATAAAACAAAATATTCGCATCAAGTACGGCTGTTTAATTGTAGGCTAAAGGAGAATAACAAATATTAATAATAATTATTAAAACTTTTTACAAGATACTTTTACTGTTTTATAGTGTGCTACGAACTGAACAACATGAAATGCGTTTCTCTTCTCTCTTATTCGCTTAAATTTCTCTATGAGAAGTGAAAGTAGCTCTGTGTACTGCATAGATACATAATGCAATGGTAACATAGATATAGAAGTACTATGGATGTGCTTGTAATGAATATAAAATGTATGAGAAACAAAAGAGAATTAATTGTAGAGAGGAAATTATGTCAAATAGTGTTCACAGAAATAGCACTCTAGGTACGCGATTTCACCGTGAATCTGTCATGATGTAATGTATAATTACTGCACTTCCGTTCAGCAGAAATTGTCTCAAATATTTAATTTAATGGTACGCATATGCAGCACTACGCGTAGCTCGTTCGATCAAAATTAGTGTTAATTGTTAATGAATCATCTCCATCTCCGCAAAACAGAAAACTGAACGGAAGGTTTTTTATTCTGTATGTTCGCTCGTTGCTAGTTCAGTGCTAGTGAAAGATGTTTGCACTACCAATGCACGAATTCATTATCACTCATTGATAGTGAAAAGTATTTGCACTACCACTAATCGTTTAGTGATAATGCAATATACTCTACACTACCTCTAATCGTTTAGTGATAATGCAATAGACTCTGCACTACCACTAATCGTTTAGTGATAATGCAATAGACTATGCATTACCACTATTCGTTTAGTGATAGTGATAAAAAATTTGCACTACCACTAATCATTTAGTGATAGTGCAACCTATATTTTAACTATCATTAAAATTTAGTGTTGCTGCCATTTTAGTGGTAATGCAAAAACGCCCATCTCTGCTAAATATACACAATTATTACTCAACTGCGAGTTTTTGTTTGAGGAATCGTAGTCATTTGGTTAAGATAAATGTTTTTAAATAATTTTGTTAGGACAGATATAAAAATTTTATTTGGGTTCGGAAAATAAGAAAGCAAGTTTAAGATTATAGAACACTATTTTTCTGTATGAATAGTAGTTTAAAGTGGAGGAGCTATTCAAATCAAACTTTTGTCAGTTTTACATAAGAGCACTGCAAATATTTTAGAATTTTGGGAGAGGACTCAGTGGGAGCTCTCATGTGATGTGAGGAAGTCTGTTTCATGTGTCAAACAATTAAATAATTACTAAATGATTAAAAGTGCAATGTAAAAATTAAAGTAGAATAAAAATGGTACGGCGAATTAATAGAAAGCACAAATCTTCAATTAAATCAACTTCCACTTTTTAAAATTGAAACATTGAATAGGTATCATCAAGATAATAACCCTTACGGAATGTGATATCTATTTAGAGCAAAAATTCAAGCATCCAGAAGTAAACCTCAGGCACAAAATACATACACGGCCTCAGGCCACAAGCCACTTGAGACTCGTGGACGGCTGATGAAGCCAATAAGTTACATTCACGGCCACTACCCACAAGAAGCCATGCTTCTTATTATGCATAAATGTCTGCGTTTTCATATAATTAAAAATTGTTTCCTCTATTTGATTTTTTTGCAGAATTATTACAACCCAGTATGAAATGGTTCCTACAGGTAAACAACTTTCTTCCTGATAAACAAAATTCCGATTAATTACAAACCTGCCGCCATATTGAATAACCTACCATTTTTATACTTCAATGTTGATAGTACTGGGGCTACGAGCCACATAATTTGAGAGTTGATCAAACTTGGCCACGGCCACAGCGTGGCTTGTGGCCCGTGGCCGCGAATATAACTTTGGCAATACATTTACATTGCTTCAGACGCGTGCATCCAGTGGAAAATTAAAAATTAAAGGTGGCCCCCATACAAGAAACGTGATTTTCCGGTGTTTTTTACTTGACCGTAACAATCTCTGATCTCTTGAACCGTAATAGGTAGACACTGTATAGCTATAGCTGCTATAACAACAAATAATGAAAATAAAAGAATAATAATAAAATAAAAAGTGCATAGTGTTAAATCTTGTACGATGGTACGGAGCCCTTCGTATGCGAGGCCGACTCGCATTTGTCCGGTGTTTTTGAACTGTGCTTCAAAGACTATCAGGACTTAATGGAAATGCACATTTCGCTACACACTTAACCAGTTTTTTTTCGGTTTCCTTTAAAAAATACTTTATGGTCTAAAATTCCTACGATATCTTTCAGACAATTTATTCTGAAATTATATTTTTGGAATATTTCATTTGATGCTAGCTGTTCTAATAGAAAATTTTCCTTGTCGAATGTCTCGACAATACTTCATTTAGTGTTGTAGCAATATATCCCTCCATATTTCCTTATATGCAATGCATTAATTTGCTCTAATTTGCGGCCACTAGTACACGAGAACTGGATCATGATAGCAATAATTGATCTACTTTGTGGCCACTAAAATTAATGTAGTCATTCCGAAAATTAACTTAATTTTTAAACAATATTATATTTATTTAAAATATAACTACTTAAAAAACTTTCTCTTGAAATAAAAATGGCATAAAAAACACAGTCCCTTTCCTTTTAAACTCATAGCACTAGGTTAAAAATATATGTTTTCTTGCATTTTAGCATTATTTACATGCCAACTGAGCTCTGACGACTCAGATTTAACTCAACGATCCCATTGATCACTTTAGGGGTAGCAGACACATAACGCACATGAGGATATAGAAATATCTGCATTTTAAGGAAAACACGTCGTTTAATGGCATGTTATAAAATGAAGTGGACGCGAGTCATTGACATGTATAATATGGACTGACTACGTTAATAGAAATACACTGCTGGGCTCATTTCTATATTGCTGACTCTTTTGGTCTAAGCGCCAAGTACCAACTGAGAGAGACTTGTCCGTCGAAATAAATGTTTTTAAATTAATTATTTAGGGTTATTACTGATAAAATTGTTTTACCAAACGCAATATATTCATAAGATACGAAACGTTTTATTATAATCACTTTTCGAGCTGCACGCTCATTTTTTCAGCTTCCCGCCAATGATTTTTTCAATGTTGGCACCGGCGTAAGAATTTTTATTGACGCAAGCAATTGAGCCCACGTGATATAGAAAGTTAAGCAGTCTATATTATACATGTCAGTGACGCGAATTGGTATTTACCCTACCATACTACAAATTTTTGGCTCTATGTTTGAATACCGATATTTATTTTCATATTTCACGACTAGGATAGGCAGGTAGGGAGGCCGAAACCACTGAGACTCCTAGCAATTTGGCCAAAGTTTGTAATTTTGTATGCTTATCCAAATAGTAAAAGAAGTAAATCTTGCATTAATGTTTACCTACCACACACAGCTTATTTTTTTTTAACGCCGTGTACAAAATTTCAGAGCTCCACGTCAAAGCGTTCTCAGGCAGTGTCCAAATATGTTGTGAAAACCTGAAGTTTTGTATGAGAAAATCAAAATGGGTTGTCCGATTCAGTCCGTTCTTGAAATTTTATTTACTGTTTTTATTATGAAAGTCCCGTGTACAAAATTTCAACTCTCCAAGTCAAGGGGCTCTCGGGCAGTGGCCAAATATATAGTGAAAAACGAAATTTTTGTATGGTAATTCCATGAAGGAATCGCCCGATTATTGGTCCCATTTTCGAACTTAAATTTTTTTTTTTAAAAAGCCCGTGTGCAAAATTTCAACGCGCTAAGTAAATGTGCTCTCGAGTTATCGTGAGAACGGGCATGCTGACAGACAGGCGGACATGCAAAAATCAAAATAACTTTAATATTATGTGAAGGTGTCCAAACCATTCTGCTCTACCATCATTATTTCTATGCGTTACAAGCGGAATGCAGACTTAGTGTATCCTATGATTTCATCATCTTGGGTTTAACAAGAATAAATGCGAAGTTGCAATGTGTTTGGACGAATACTACCTTAGATCAAATGAAAGCCTTGGAGTCTACAGTATCTTAAGATGAAACTACACTCTTATACTATGATCTTCTATGAAATCTGGACTCAGTAGAATGCAGAAAGCCAGAGCAGGCGCACCTTTCTAGATCTTGGGGATATATGTTGAGATTTTTCTGGTAGAGTTCAAGAAATAAACATAGTGAACGAAAGTTCCTTTAAAGTCCTACTACATCGCTTACGAAATTCCATCAGGGAAAAATGTAAGAAATGTTGATACTGTCCACACAATCGGTTCACGCAAAGCTACTGAACATAAATGTGAATTATAGGAAATCACCCATCTTTCTATCTAGACTTGGCCCATTGCAACTAATTACCAGTTATCCAAACGAAGGTCTTTAAAAGGTCTTTAAGAAGGAGAAGGTAGTTTAATTGTCATGAATTGTCCAAGCTCATTTTTAATTCAAAACAAGTAAAAAAGCTAGAATTGGTATAAGACCAATTCTTATGATACCCTAGATGAATGCCCGTATGAAATTTCGTATTGTCACCCTTCTGTGCAAGTTTGATTTTTGAAGTGGTTTTTCGCATATATTTCTAGAACGGTTTGTCGGACAGAAAAAATTATTATAACCAATTTTATAGGATTTCGTATTCTGAAGAAGTTTTTAGTACAATAAAAATGTCTTGGACTGATCGTTTTTACAGTATACGTAAAAAACCTAAATTTTTATATGGCAACACCAAGAAGGAGTTGCCCGATTTAGTCCATTTTTGAAATTTTATTTGCTAATACAATGAAAACACCATGTACCAAATTTCAGCACTCTATATCAATGCGTTTTCAGGCAGTGTCCAAATATATAGTGGAAAACAAAAGTTTTGTATGGCAACCCCACGAAGGAGTTGCCCGATTTGTCTCATTTTCGAACATAATTTTACTTTTTTTTTTTAAAGTCCGTGTACAAAATTTCAGCTCTCTAAGTATACGCGTTCTCGAGTTATCGTGCGCACAGACGGACGGACATGCAAAAATCAAAATAACTTTTAATATTATTCGTGGGTGTCCAATCCATTTTGCCATTTTGCTCTACCATCATTATTTCGAGGTGTATCAAACGGAATGACAAACTTAGTATACCCTATAGATTTCATCTAGGGTATAAAAAGATGAGAAGATTTTTGAAATCCTTTGACTGTATATAATGAAATTACATTCAGTTTGATCAATTTTTGCTTATATGGAGAGACAGCTGTGATTTTTTTCTAATTAAGTAAATATCTATCGATCTTCGAAGTATTATTGTCTCAGTAAAAAGTCTTTACTAATCTATAAGTTTATCACGTTTACACCCGGCGTGTTGTAGCTGGTAGCCCACATGCTGTACTTTTATATAATGATGTGAACCACCACTTAATTTTCATGTAAGCGTCAACCACCGGCTACCCCACATGCAGAATATGAAAAATTCAAATACAGACACCCAGAACATTTTGAACAACTTTAACATAAGTCGCGTCATAGAATAAACTAAAAACTGTCATTCGAAACAAAATATTATGATAGTTACGTTCTCCGTCCTAAACAACCAATAAGTAAGAATTATAATGAAAATTTTAGTATAAATAAATTACATCTAATAAAAAATGTGTGTTAAACCGACCAAAGTGAAGAATGCATTGCCATCTGAAATGATACTAAAACATCAGCAAAAATAGCTAAATATGCAATTATGAAATTAAAAATATATTGAGAATCGAGATATTTTAATATTGGGAAAAATCTACATCGAACGGAGATACAAAATATAAGCTTTTCACAACTCACCATATACACGAGTATGCACCCAAAGTATTTATAATATATCAACATATGAGAAACGCACTATTTATCATAGATGTACAGTTTTAGAACATTTTGCAAGCCTAACAGGAGTATTTAAGTAAATTTAAATTTACATATGTATATCAGTGAAATTACTTTTGTTTGCTCTTCTTACTCTATTTACTCGTTATCATAAGGTCAGTTTAATGAGCTGTTCTAGGTTACTCTATAGCAGAAAAGAGCAGAAAACCGTGCTTCACACTAATGTAAACTGAACTGTGTTTCATGATTCTGTTTTAAAGTGAACTGGCGTGACCTACAGCAAGATTTTCTGCCCAGACATTTTCGAAGGAGTAACTTAGATAAGAGCAGACTTTGACAACTGTAAATTGTATTAACAGTTTCAAATAATTGCGTTTTTTTTTTTTTTTTTGCTATTCTCTTGGAATAATTGAAATAATAATTGTGTTTTTGTGTGTGACAAAAAGGTTTTTTTACATTAATTTAAACAATTGTGTTTTCTGGTGACAGATCTCTGAAAAGTGTGTTTCATGAGCTTCCGGCTCTTTTCTGCTCTACTTTTAATTTGACAGTTAACTAACGTGAACTGCTCTAAGCTGCTCTAAACTTTTTTCGACTTCATTAAACAAACCTATAATATCGCTGGAGATTCTTCACAATTGAAACATTTTAACATTTTTACGAATACTTCTTCTATACGAATGTTACGTTTAAACACTTACATTTTACTTATGCATCATGGGAATATGTTTCCCTTTTTTTATTACTTTAATTATGTATGTATATATAACAACATTACCAAACAGGAAAACTTTTTAACATTATTTTTTACATTTTATTCTATAAATGATAAGAAAAATAAGAAGTTGAAAGAAAAAAAAAAGAAACAAACAAATGTTTTGTATAATATGAACGAAATTTTGTCGTTTAAAGTTTAAAGAAATTCGAATAAAATTTTAATTATAATAAAAACGGAAATAAGCGTTAATACCATGAGGTAATCAAGATAATGGTTGTATGTTATTTATGGATAGAAAAAAATATTTTGAAAACCTTTTGAATTTGTTTCTTATTATTGCAGCAGTTGAAAATTAACAGCGAGTCTCATAGAGACCACTGCGTCCGATGTAACGCACCCATTTAATTACGTCATGGTCGGAATAGTTGAGTTTTGGTTCGAATACTTTTAAATATCGCACCTAAAATGAAAGAAAAAAAATTTAAATACCGTACAATTATAAAAAAAAATTGTTCTTTTCATAGACAATTAATTTACATTTATTTAAAGATTTTGTGCTCAAGCTAAATTTTTGTTTCCATCATAAACGAAAAAATAACTATATCTGAGACGCGCAGATGTACTAAAATTTTTTTATTTAGTTATAATTGTTAAAAGTTGTGTAAATTCCAACGCAACAAAAAATAGAAGTCCTAAGACATAAATAAATAATAAAATGTTGGATATTTATTCTAATTACAATTTCAATAAAAAAAATTTCCATATTTAAAGCTTTATTTCAATTAAAATACATTCTTATTTTTTTTTTCTTGCGAGAAAGGCATTTTCGTTCCGAACTGTCAAGTACCTTTTCGCACTTCATGCATTGAATAAATAACTAATAAGAAAGCAGGGTTTCGTGCGAATACAGTGTACGTGAGTAGGCAATTCAATGACAGTCAAACCCATGGAGCGGGGGGAGAAATGACAAGAGGGCTGGTCACTTATTTGAAAATTCTGGTGACAAGTCACTTAAATTATCATAGGCAACGCCCAGGAATATTGTCTGAAGATAAGGGGGCGCCAAAAATTTGTGTATTTTACATAGCAATTTGGATTATAAAAAATGTCCCCCTTCAAAATTTCACGGTTTCACTACTGCAATGACGAAACGAATACAAACACAGCACACTAATACATTTCGCCGAGTGGCTTAGGTTTTAACCCGATATGCCGTTTCCTTATTAGTTATTTATTCAATGACTTCATGTTCCACATACGAATTAAAGTTCTTTTCGGTTTTACATAACCTATTATCATTTGTTTACATTTATACAAACCCAATTTTTATTCGTTCGTGTTTAATATATATATACGTACAGACGAATTTTCTGTGTGGAACTGTTTTCGTTTTCGTTTAACAATCTAACAATTTTCAATCATACCAAAAGCTATTGGCACAAGCCAGCAAATAGAAGACTACAGAATCTCAGAATTCAAATGAATGTGACAAGTTGCACATTCCGAACACTTGAACAACTACACCATTATAAAATTTAGCAATTTTAAATTCGAAATTCTCGTCTAGGAACATAGAAATGCTTAGGCCTTTGGGATATTATAAATTAATTACGAACAATTCTTTTTCAAGTCTGAATTAGATTAAGACGACAGCGGCAGCAAATTGTTTTCGTTGGTTGAGAGCGGTCAGCTAATTGAGAGAAAGCAGCACACAAACGTCGTGAGTCATCTCAAACTCTAAATTTGCTGTAGCTGTCTTCATAAGCAGTGTTGATCAAGGTATATAGAATACAAGTATTCTCATTAAAATGTTCACACAACGTAATTTCGTGACTAATATATATACATTTTTATAGGAAAGACAGAGAGAGGAGAGAGAGAGTATTGTGTTCTCTGTACCGTACTTTCCTATACATTTCACGATATTTCGTCACCTATTGGTAGAACGTGATTCCTAATGAGGATACCTTGTATTCTATATACCTTGGTGTGAATATTCTGTCATACGCATGTAGAAAATCTGAGTGAAATCTGAGGGCCAAGCTACATCAAGAGCTACATGCTACAAGCTGCAAGCTACATGAAACTTCAGTTCAGTTTCCTTAAGCGCAATCTGCTACAAGCTACAAGATTCATATCCGGATTGTAAAAAACATTTGCTTTGACTCATAATTCACATTTAAAATTAAAAATAGTCTCAAGTACTTTTGTTGTAAGTTAAGGAAATCCCACTGACATATATATAAATATATAAATCCTTAAATAATTCAAATATGGCGCCAGTTTACGACATGAAACATATGAACTTACTTCATTATCATGTTGGTGTTATTGCAGATGCAGCTACAAAATTAGAAATTTGCCTAATATCAGCTACAGCTTCATTTGAAGCTAACTACACCGCTTCACAAACTTTTCTTCGAAATGACATTTCTCGAAAAACTTTTCTTCGAATCCACATTTCTCGAAAAACTTTTGTTCAAAACCACATTTTTTCGTGGCGGCCGCGACGAAATATGTTTTCGAAGAAGTTTATTTTCAAAACCATGCATCTAACGGTGGCAAAAAAATAAATAAAAAGAAATGGGGCCAGAATTTCACTACGTCCTCGTCGTTCGCTTCGGATAGCGCTAAAGGCGAACGTGAACAATTTGTTATCAAATAAACGAAATTTTCGAAGAAATATATTTTTAAAGAAAAGTTTATCGATGAAATGTTTTCGATGAAATGTTTTCGAAGAAAAGTAAGAATACCAGCTACACCATGTAGCTTGAAGCCCTCTATGTAGCAGTTTCTACGGTATGCCATATGTACAAACTAATATTGTATCTTGATGCTTGCAGTTTGTAGCGTGTAACTTTCGATGTAGCTTGGGCCTAAATCAGGCTTGAAGCCCGAATTACAATTACGACTTCACTTTGCCCAAATGGTAAATGCATGTGGCAAGATTAAATTGCAATTTCAACTTCGACTGAAACTGAACTTTGCTCAAAGCCCAAAGTTGGTGTCTGCTGCAGCCAACTTCAGTTCAAAAATGTCCACGTTAAGGAAAAAGTGTGGAAGAAAATCAACAAAAATCGAAATCGTAATTTAATTACAAAATTCACCTCAGCGTCGACTTCGACAGAGAAGTCCTAAGTGTCAAGACTAGTTAATTAAGATTTTATTCAATACTGTCAGAGCGACGAATCAGTCAAAGTACTTATATTGGGATGAACTATAATATTGCCATTTCAGAAACCAATCCCTGTTTTAAGCCACTTTCAGCCGTACTGATCGCCAAGATTAGTGACGTTAGCGGTGACTTACATTGTACCGCTTCAAAATTAAACTCATCCACTACATTTAGTGACATTGGAGAGCACCAGCATTTCATTAATCCTGACAATCCAAGCCATCCAAACAGACTATCATTTGAATAACCTGAATTCACGCTTAGTGGACACCTTCATAATCCTGGTATCAATATTGACTTAGGACAAACTTTAAGCCATCTAGACATGTTGTCTTTGGGACAGCACGAATTCAAGGTATTGTGGACGTCTTGATACAGCATTGCATCGTTATTGCCGTAGGGCAAATTATCAAGGCAAGTTGTCATTTTGACAACCTGATCTCTGTATTATGCTGAACCCTTTACCTCTAAAGGAACTCTTCTGATTATCTTTACAGGTTAATCCATGTGTTTGAGGCCATTACACAGATTTATGGTAACTATCCCCTCTTGGCACCCATTGTCGAAGGTATCCGAGAACATGGCTATCGGTTATAGCTAACTGAAGTCACCAAATAGTTTCCTGTATTATAGTTGTGCAGAAAACCCTGACTACGTTTCTGGAGGACTCCAGCATATACTTTTATCTTTTCTGCCGAAACAGCTACTACTGACAACCGAAATACGCTGTGACATCCACGGCTCATCCTAACAATTGATAACGTGTTGTTGCAGCACTGTGATGCAAGAAGAACGTAACTGCTTACACATCCGTTACAACCTATTCACTGAATGACTCAACGATGTCAACCATTGATATTGGAACAAGATTCGATCTACGGCTCACAAGAAATACATTCTACCGGGCGAGGAAAACATTACAGAAGAGTTTAAAAGGCTAATTTCAAAGGGCAGTCTGGACTTAAAACATAATTCCGGCGGAATCGAATTGAATTTTGAGTTTATTCAGTGGAGACGAGAAATGGAAAATACGAAAGAAAAGTTGTGTAATTTTTGTACACCTAAAAAGGAACGATCAAGACGGTGGATACTGATTTTAAAGTTGTATAACTACCGACTGTAGGGAAAGATTTAAATCTGACAAAAAGTTTCAAAAGACAAAACGAAACGATTCAGAAAAGATATACAATAAAAATTGATTTATGTACCCCAAATATCTGCGCTGGGCACCCTTCGTAATCTATATCTCCTCCAAAAAAGTCTAAAATATTGCTTTGCGGATAAGGCTCTCATCTGTAAAGCGAATGAAGAAGCAAGACAAAGAGCAGATAAATATGTAGTTAAAAATTAACAGATTAAAACTAAATTTGAATAAATATAACAAGATCTGATTAATAGTATATGCTGACGGCACTTGGTGAAACTTTTTTTTTAACATTTTAAATTGATAAAAAACATTTATTTTATTTCACAAAAGATCTTGTTTATTCAATTACTTTCTGAGAATATCCTAACGCGTTTCGACCCCTTAGGTCATCTTCAGAAGACTAACTCAACTGCCAAATTATAAGCAAAAACTACAGTCTACCACTACCACTATTACATATATACCATAAACTGGGAGATTATATTATAAGAGACGGATTTAATAGGACTTTTGTTTGTGAAATCCAACTGATCATTGATCAAGAAAATTTCATTACTTTTTGCTGCTCGTATTTCTTTAATTTCATATTTATTAAAAAGACTCCCTCCCGGCAAGTTATGCAACAGTTTTATATTGTTTTCATCTATTGTGTGATTCTTATCACGAATATGTTCTCCTACATTTGATTGTTTTGATTTTAGATGTTCTTTAAATCTCGTTTTTATTTTTCGTTTAGTCTTTCCTATATAAGTAGCATTACAATCCTGACAAGAGATCTGGTAAACTCCACTTTTTTCTAAATCGTTAATTTTGGGAAGAAGTTTGTTATTTACTAATAAATTTTTTAAATATCTATTATTCGAAAATGCGTGCATAATATTGTTCTTTTTAAACTGTTTTTTTTAATATATCGGATAGTCCCATGACTTAAGGAATCTTTCTCCACCCGTTATTATTATTAGTGTCTTTGAGGCCAATTGGGAAGATTAGCGGCAAAACCCGCTTCCTTAATTTCTTTTTTAAAATTTTTTTAACCTAGTTTCTTGTGTAACCATTGTTTTCAACAATTGATTTAATTTGTTTAATTCTCCATTAAAATTATTTAGTGACATTGGCACAGAAATTAATCTATTTATCATTGAGTGAAACGCTGACATTTTTGTGGATCATGTACAGAATCGAATGGTATAACAGTGTTACAGAACGTTTCTTTTCTATATATCTTAAATTCTAATCTGTTCTCTTTAATATTGATCGTTAAGTCAAAATCTCTGGTGATTACGAGTGCAATATAAAATTAGGAGATGAACTAATAGAAATATTCAATGAAATGAAGCACTTAGGAGTGTTTATCGATGAAAAGTTACGCTATAAATATTTACAATGCAATATTCCACATATGCAGTATATAAAAAACACCGCGCGGCATATAATAGGCTTGATGAAACTTCTGAACGATTTGAATTATGCTGGTGTTCTAGGCCTCATCTCCGCTGAAAATAATTCATGCCAGGTTTAATTCAGCCAAAACGGAAGAAATGCAAATTAAGGCAAACTTTATCCCTCAATAAACAACTACAAAATGAAGGGCGTCTGTTACCCCGATAGCATGATATCGATCTGATATTATTGAAGCCGGTATCAACTGCCAAATGAATAAATCAAGGATGAAATCTCAGTGAAAACATAAAAAACGGTTTATTACCCTAGTGAAATCAGTTCTATGATTGCGATACGTGGAAAAGATGCTTACTCTCTGACAAGACCGAGTTTGAATATGTCCCTACCAGAATCGGATGACGATGATATAAAACAAAGAAGTGTAATTATATTCGTCACATGCTAAGAACACCGCACGCGATAGCAGTAGGAAGGGACTCATCCATCAGAAATAGATAATGGTAGCTGCGGATATTCACATTAAAATGTATTAGTACAAATCTACAAGCATTTTAACCATTTACAATTCGATATGGTAAAAATTATTTTATAAGACCAGATACCATAGAACAAGCCTGACCGTTTGTGAAAGTTTACACCAGTAATAGAATCAATAATGGAACGATGTTGCCAGATCGAAGAAAAGGAATTCCTCTCAACTGATGAAATTATTGTTCCCTTCAAGGAGAAATAATGATAAAAATTAGCAAACCTCAAAAATGGAGAACTCAGATATTTACGTTGTGTACAACAACCATCAAATACCAGGTTCATGTCGCGAGGAATTCAAAAGTAGTAATTTGGAATTAACAGAGTTCACTTCGAAAAAACAAAGATAGTTTCTCCGCCATAATTGATAAACACCCTTATTATCGTTGTCACTTTAAGACTTTAAGTGACTTTAAATGGCGTTACGACCTTAGAATATAAGAAAACAGGAAGTGTTGATACCTGTAAAATTCGTGTGCATGAGCGTGGATTTTTTTCAGGGTATTGTGAAGTAGGTCAGAATTATATTGAAGAAAGAGACAAATGTATTTTCAGCTGTCAAACGAAGTTTCCAAATTAGCAACAATTTGAATCTGGTGAAAATATACGTTTGAAATCATTCTTTAGGAAGTATAGTAAAAAATATTATTTGGTGTACTTTACACACATTTTTATATTAAATTAAATTGTATTTAAAAAACGATGAAATATTTGTTTATGTTTGTGACAGCTGAGAAACTCCCTGGGTATCTTGGCGCAGTGGCAGCGAAGAGCATTTTTTATGGGAGCAACTGCAGTATTTTCAACCATATACCTTGTTGCCCCGCTCCCTATATTGATTTTACTACACGGCTGCACTGAGCTTTCATTACAGCGGCAACAGTACTAACACAACCAGAATTTGACTACGCCAAATTTGGCTTATCACACTTCCTTCTAATACCGATTTCCATTGATCGAGTCTACTAGCAGAAGTGTTACACTTTTCTTGCAGTGCTACACCGAAATTGTTCCATTGACCTGCACTCACTGACATATAATAAGAATGGACTGAGCCATCCTATCTAATTCCTATAGTTAAAAATGGCACAAATTTTTACTAAAATCTATTTGTCTCTTTCAAGCTCAAAATGTACACTGAACTGTAACCAATTTTGGAAACAGTACGGCTGTATTAATTGGAATACATTGGAATTGACATAAAAATTCAGACAAATATATTGTTTATATACGTCTATCTCTTACAAGCTCAAGCAAATTTGACATCAAATCTGCAGAGGAACACATTTTTCAGTAATATTAAAAATAATTTTTTGTGTTAATTAAAACGAGTTTAACTTCCTAAACAATTTTAATTTAATACAATACTATTTTATAACATTTTTAGTGTTTCAAATCGGCAAATAATAATAAATTATAAATCGGAGTGCAATTGTACGAAATAAAAAGTTTTCACAGCCTGTTCAATATTTGTGCCATTTTTGAAGCAAGAACGCTCAGTCCATTCTTATTATATGTCAGTGCCTGCACTACTAAAAAAAGTGTACGTCAAATGAGTCTGGAAAAATCGGCGGTGTTTCACCGAAAAACGCACACATCTACATGAGAAATGTCACAACTGAATGTCATTGAGCATCACATATCAATCTTCAACTATTACTCCACCAAATTCATCCGCAATCACTCCAAAATCTTTTGAAGTACAATTTTCATAATTTTTACGTTATTCGTGATGTTATTTTTTCCAGAAAATTTCAATCTGACAAATTACACGGATATGATACTATTGCATTCTCATCGCGTCAAAAGTTGTTCCATTGAACTCGTTTTTTACTGATTGACGTGCACTTTTCTTAAAATATCAATGGAAATCGACATAAGGTTACGACACAAAAATGGCATTATGATTGTCGTTTAAAGTGACTTTTGAGGAAAACATATGACTTTGGACGTATTACTGTTGTCATATTAAGTAGACAAATGTCGATGTAAATGATAATTAAGTAACAATTTCACTCACGTGGTTTTTGTGACAGATATTAAGGGCACCATACACCATCAGTTTTGCCGTGGTTTTAAAAATCACGTTTTAGTCGAGATAAGAACCTAAAACGTGGGCAAGAAAAAGCCCCACACACCATCCGTCTTGACCACGTTTTGCCACAATCTTGTATTGGCAAGTACAAGTTTTCAAGAATTTCAATTAGGTGGAAGTGCTAACAAGTGCAAATTTAAAAATTTTTAAAGATACGATAAGTAATCAAATTAAATGGAGGAAGAAGCTTTAATGGCATTAGGATTGCTGTTGGTATTGGGGAAGAAAGAGCGACTGAAGCTTAAAAGAAAATGGGCAAAAGGATGGCTTCTTAAGCGCTCACAATTTTCGCATACCAATCTCTTAGAAGAATTAAGACTTGAGCCAGACAATTGGTTTAATTATTTGTGCTGTCCATTTATAGCAACAACATGTGACCAAAATATTGTCAATATTTTATGAAAACAGGTGAAAACAGCGCGGGAACATTTTATGAGAGTAAAACGTGAAAACTCCGCCCCTCATTTATTTACAAAAATGAAACATTTGCCATTTTTTTTTATTATTATTTTTTTCTTTCTTTCTTCCTTTTCTTGCCGTGTACATTATTTTACATTTATAAAACACTCAGAAATGTCGCCTACTTCTTAGCTTATTATTAAGTCAATTTTGATTATGAACGAGCAAAACAGTAAAACCACGGCAAAACTGATGGTGTATGGCCTTGCCCACGTCTTGCCCACGTTTTGAGAAAGATATTTCTGGCATGACCTGAATTCTGGTTTTAGTAGATATCCGAACCTCAAAACGTGGGGTTCGCCATACACCATCAGTTTTGCCGTGGTTTTACAGTAAAACCACGGCAAAACTGATGGTGTATGGCCTGCTTTAGATGTGTGCAAGGAAAAGGAAAATGCAAGTGGAAAAAGGTAAATTTTATGGTACCTTTTTAAGTTGTTCATTAAAACATAAAATTAAATAGTTTTTTTTTCATTAAATTATTATTATTTTTTTTTTTTTTAATTTTTAGTGTAAAAAGAAAAAAATTTGAAGTCATGATAGATTTTATGGTGAAGCATCCATTTATAGCTAAAGGGCTGAAATGCGCAGAATACATCGCGTTTATAATTTTTTGTCTTTTAAACTCTTTCAAAAAGAACACTAATACCACGAAATAAGACAAACCTCACTTTTGGCTGCAAATGTAATTCATACCCCGACGCTATCTGGCACTTTAAGTGACATCAATAATAAGGCTTGGAAGAAAAATGTCACGTCACACCTTTCGACAACGACAATACTTGTCACTTCGGTGAGTCGACAACTATAATTAGTTCTAGAAAATTAATAAAATCAGGGGAAATAATTCGTGTAGTTTTGTAAATTGGTAGTTATACCTTGCTTTATCCAGATGAACATATAAGGCCTGTCTGTTTACTTTTGAGTAAAAATCTTTGTGTAAAAATCAAGTAAAAACTTTTATGTGGTAGAGGGGATAAATCAAGAAAAGTTACCAGACACTTTTCGAGTAAATTTTGTGTAGCTTGTCATGTGTCAAAAATTTGGCTGCTACCTTTCCGTCTAAAACAGAAAACAATTAATTAATTTGAAATACGTTTTAAAAAACCCACCCTCTTTAATATATTTTTTTTTTAATTTCGACTCTTTAGATTATCATTTTACATTCTTTCGATAACCCAACAAACGGCTTAACCTCAAATTTAATACTTTTGACAGTCAGCTGATTGCATATCAAAGTTACACATCCTCTTGATCATGAGTAAAAATGTGCAACTTTGTGCAAGAGGGGAAACGTATAAATTTACTCGATTTTTACTAGTTAAAAGTAAACAGACGGTTTGTGAGTAAAAATGCGTAAAAGTTTTTACACCGAGTAAAAACTTTCGAGTAAACAGACAGACCTATTAAGTCCTCAAGGGAGGAGGGTGTGCTGCTTAGTCATTTCACGACCCAACATAAAAAACGCCACGTCGATCTATTGAGAATTCTAAACAAAAAAGGCGAAAATGTAAAAAAGGGCCGAGCGTGCGAGATACCGTAAAGGCCGAACCACAATGATGCCGACACGGCAACCTAATGACACCGACCGACATTCTTATGTTCGAATATCAAGATATGTAGGTGGTAAAATTATTTGTTGAAATTTATTAACAATATGGGAAAGATATAAAAAAAAAACGTTGTAAAAGTGTAATAAACTATGATTAACACTGGTTTATGTGGATTACAATTATTTTCAACTTTTTTCCAATTTCTTTCCATTTTTTTTCTTTTAAATGTGTATTTCGATATTGAGGATTTCTTTTGGCATAAAAATACTTCATTTCCTTCAATAAATTAATTAATTACTCTTCGAAAGACATTTTTTGATCATTACTCTGAACTGTCAACCCCAAATTACGACGGCAACCACGACAAAAGTTGAATTATTGTCAACTCTGGTTACGGCGACAAAATCGGTCGACGCCATTCTGTACAGCAACATGGTATTGACATTAGATCAATATTTGATTTGTCGTCGTAAATGTCGTGTCGCCATCATTGTGTTTCGGCCTTAAGTCCTTAGCTACGACAGGCGTCAGCACGGCGCGGACTGCCGCATACCACTACCACTGAAGTTGAATTGTTTCTCGTTACGCTTACCTCGTATTCACGCTGTTATTGTTTGGCATCGTATCGTGCAGTTTTTGTAATTTGATTGTTGCATCTTTTCTAAAATGCAAGCATTATGACTGGTAAATGTACAATTTGTGATAAAGACGTGATTAATGAAAGAGTAGAAGTATCAAGAAAGGAATTCAAGGGTTGATAAAGGGCAGTAAAAGTAGAAACGATGGAAAACATAATCTGTTCCGTGGTGTTCAAAGTGTTGTCGTCCATTCCAGTTGCAGAAAAAGATACACACGGACTTCTTCCATCATGGCAGATCTCAGAGAAGCAATATCATCGACGTTTTCCGATTAACATCCCGGTTACGCTCATCACGAACTTTTTTCAAATATCGAATGAAGTGTTTATTCTGCGCCGAAATAATCGATGATGAATTCTACGCAAAACAGAAAAAAATAAATATAGAAAGACGTCGGGAGGTATATCCTATTTCGAAGCTTACAGTTTTCTGCAACAATTTTGGACGCTGCCAGAGTTCGGAATGATAAATGGAGCAACGATGTTTATGAGAGAATAGTAAATGCTGCCGATCTTGTGGCAGCCGAAAGTATATATCATGTCGACTGTTATAAGCGTTTTTTACTGTCTGATGTACCTAAAGAATAGGAAGTGGTCGTCCTAAAGAAGATTATGTCTGAATTGCCATGGAACAAATGCAGTGCTATTTGGATCAGAACAAAGATTCTCAGATATCTTTAGATGAATTATTGGAGCAAGTAACGGGAATAAAACCATCAGTGAATACGGTCAAGTCTAAACTGAAGGAAACATATGGTGATAATATTCATAAGTCAAGTGAAATCACATAAATCTGTCATATGCTTCCGTGATACTGGGGACAAGATCCTGAATGAGACATGGTACACCTCAAAATGTAAAGATGAGAATGAAGAACGCTTACGAATCGTTACAGCTGCGGCGATTATAATTAAGCAAGATGTGCAGTCTCGTGTCTGCGAGACACGTCATTACCCTCGCAGTGGCAAATTTCTTAATGATGCAGAAAACGTGATTCCTGAATCACTCAATGTATTTCTGGAGTTGCTTCTAACCAAGAAAAAAAGATAAAAAAAATGAAAACAAAAATTATTTCTTTGGCGCATTCTATCATCAACATAATTCGACCAAGAAGTTTTATTTCTTCTGTGTTCCAAGGCATTGATTTTTTTATCCACAGAAAATTTGGAGCAAGGAGCTTTTTGGATTTTCTGACTAATTTGGGTTTTAGTGGTTCTTACTATGATGCTACAATGCTAGAGTTGTCTGCAATATACCACCCTCAAGACGCTATACCACCAGATACTTTTATGCAGTTTGTATTTAACAATGCTGATTTTAATGTGGCAACTCTGGACGGTCTCAACACGTTCCACAGCATGGGAGGCATTTAATGTATTACACCTGCAAATTCAGTACCAGCTGGAAAGGAAATTAACAAAAGCTCCCACCTCTAAACAAACTGGATCATTGGGAGTCCTGCAACAACTAACATTTAGGAAACTCGCTAAGAGAGAACCAACACAGATTATGGTAGAAGATGTGAATCAACTACATCCCCTGCACGAAGATGTGCCCGTACTGTCTGATGTGTTATGGATATGTGGCAAGTGGCTCGAGATTCCAAACATTCCTGAGTGGAAAGGCTTCATGCGATGTATTGAACCAAGTCAAAACTTTGATAAAAGTGCTGTTATCCCTCTGCCATTTAGCTGTTCACCTCCTTCTGCCTACGACACAATATACACTGCATTGAAATATGCCGCGGACCAGTGCCTCGTCGAAACTTGTTTTATTACTTTTGACCAACCGCTTTATATCAAAGCCCGAGACATTATTGCATCTAGTCAAGATGAACCTAAGCTCAAAAGTCTTGTTGTGAGACTTGGCGGATTTCACATGCTAATGTCGTTACTTGGGTGCATTGGGCAAATAATGTCAGGAAGTGGCTACGAGACCTGTTATGCAATATTTTTGCTCCCAATTCCGTTCATAACATTTTGACTGTCCATGCTCACACCCGAGCAGTTCGCTCGCATTTGTTAGTCCATACTACTTTATCAAGTATAATTTTTAATAACATGGATATTAGTAACGAAGAGAAGGAAGCTATAAACAACCTTTTGAAAGACATAGTACTCGAACCACTAACCAGACAAAGAATAATCAACAGCGAGCATTTGAAAACACTACAATGTAAAATAATACGTGAACTAAATACTTTGAAGGAAAACGAGCCGACTGCTGCACTGTGGGTTCAGTACTATCATATAGTCACTATTATGAAACAATGTATTGATGCAGAACGTTCTGGTGACTGGGACGCTCACATAAGTTCTGTACAAAGGATGATCCCATTTTTTCATGATAGTGGTCACTTCCAGTATTCCAGATGTTCCCATCTGTATCTGCGGGATATGATTCAGCTTGTATCACGAATGAAACCAAGTGAATTCAAGTAATTTGTGCAACAAGGGTACTTTACAATAACAAGCGATTCCTTTTGAACTGGAGTTTGGTCTGACATGGCCATCGAACAAACTTTTATGCGCAGTATGAAGAGTTGTGGAGGACAGACTAGAGGAAGAGGAATCATGGATTCGACACTAGCAAAATGTTTAAAACGGACAGCAATAAGCCATGCTATCTGCTCTTCAGAATTTAGTGCAGCTTACTTTTCTTCAGGAGATCAACATGTAGATCGGCTACCATCTCGTCTACGCAGGGACCAGAGGACAGAAAGAAGCTATATGTTTGGTTCATATATCACCATCCTTTTCCAAAGACTGAAAAACTTTTAACCCTATCCACGGGAATTGTTGGAGGCACTGAAATAAATTGTCACCAAGCAGAATACGTTGGTAGACAGCTAATGGCCAAAATGTTGGAAAACAATTTTGCTGTCATGAAACTTCATCGTAAGGACAAAGTTGTATCGTTGGGAGTCGTGAGAAGTGCCATCAAGATCAATGACGAAACTGTAGCTGTCGATCCTTGCTTTTGTTCCAAAGGATTGCGATTGCCAACAAGGACGATGAACATCTAGTATCGCTTTTGGACTATGAATTAGCACCCTATCCTTTGTCTCTATTTAATGAAAGAAACATGAGGAAAACTAATAAAGCAGCTTTATATGACATTTTCCCAAAACCGACACTACTATCGGTTATAAAACTAATGTCATGATCATCGATGGTGAGTTTCTTCTGCACCGAACCAAGTGGCAATTTGGCTCTACTTATTCCGACATATGTGACCAGTAGGTAAAGTACATAAAAAATCAATATGCACCCAATTGTATTGTCGTGTTTGATGGCTATGATGGCACAAAAAACAGTGCAAAGGCTGACTGTACAATTATAAGTGCCATTGAAAAAGCCGCAAACCATCCCGTGGTTGCTGTTGTTGGGGAAGATGTGCTCTATCACCACCAGAGAAGCAAATATTCCTTGTCAAGCCACGAAGATGGAAAGTGTAAACCAAGATATTTTCGTCACAAGAACTCCAAAAACTCTCATTTTGTTGTGCTATTCTTTTCCTACATAGTTTTAGCGGCTGCGACACAACTTCAGCAATTTACAGGATAGGCAAACTGTCAGTTGTTGTTTGAGAAAAAACCAATAATCAAGGATATAGCAGCTATTTTCTATGACCCAACGATGTTTTTGATGATATATCGTGCGCCCAGTATTCAGCTTGATCTTTACAGCCATCGATACATCGACACCGTGCTGACTTCAATTTTTTGTCGCTGCAAAAGTGGTTGCACTAGCAAATGCGGATGTCAAAAGCCGGAATTTCATGCAGTCTAGTAGACTTCGGGTTCATGTAAAAACGGTGTACCTGGAGATGTCATAGAAAAAAAAAGACGAAGATGTCGATGTAGAAGACGACGAGTAACATAATAAAGACGAACTGATTTGCTTTTTCTATTTTTAAATGAAATTTTAAAACCTATATTTCGTTTTTATTTCTTAAATCGTCTATTTTTTATCCCCCTGTTAAAACTTACACATCCTGTAGCTCCTTAAGTATTGATCGTAGAGAAAAAATAAATATGACCAAATTTGTAGGAAATTTTATGTAGAAACATTTGTCAGAAGTAAACATAATGCTATTCGTAGATATTCGAGATATGAGCAAAACCCTGAAAAAAGGTGTAAAGAATTCTTTCTCAATGCCTCTTACTTTCCCAAATAAATCCTAAACTTTGAAGAAAAAAATCTAACATTAAGCGTTCTAACACTTTGCAGATAGTAATAATTTCCAATAAATAATAATTAGATGCTCTTCTACAGAAGAAATAATTCAAATAAAAAATAGCTACATATATACTACCTTAAAGCCAGAAGGCGCAAACGGCACTTCAAAGTTCATCGATATTGGTGGACGAGTCCATTTCTTCTTTGTATCAGTTTCAAGAAGTTCAATTTCCGCGGATAATTGAGTTTCCTTCATACCAGCCATTCTCTTAATTCTGTGCACAACAATAACAAAAAAAAAAAAAGAGTTCAATTAAAAAAAAATACCATAAAGTAACGCAATCACATACTTCCAAACGATTGCATTTTCAGACGCCTTATATTTGGCCTTTCCCTTCAAACAAATCAACTGAACTCCAGAGGTATTCAGTGGTGTTGGAATCTTAACTTCTATTTTCTGTCCTAATAGTGACGGTTTGAAATTCGACTTTAAAACAACTTTAACTTCCATTTTGGTTCGTCCAACTTCTCGGACAAGTGGAATAACACGGAATGGTAGAGATATATCTTTCGTTGTACGATAGCGCATCAATTCAAATTCACCATCAGGTGGAATAAAGCTTATCGAATGTTCAGTTTCGAATTTGCTCAGTTTAACGCACTGATGGAACTGACAATCATCAATAACTACAACTGGCTTCCCAGAACGAGATGTTTCAGCTTCTGAGTTTCCTGATAGGCCACGTCCTTTTGCTTCCATGACGATTTTATCGTTAATACCAAATTTACACTCAGGCATACCTGGAAATAGGATTATGTAGTGCGAGTTTCTGTTATTTCTGTACAGTTTTTTCTTTTAGTTCTATAGGATTGCTTACCTGATAGATATGACTTCATAACAACTTTACCAGCAACGTGAGCAGATAAAACTTGACCTTGTGGGCTCATGAGCAGATTAACGTATTCAAGAACATCTAAGAAAAGTTCATTGCGTCGATATTTAATACCTTCACGTCTCCATCCAATTTGTCCAGTTACCTGAGGAGATTTATTTAAAATTGATTGCTTTTTATATAATAATATAAAACTAACCTGAGAGGTAATTTGCATTTGCTCTTCTTTTGTAGCAGATTTGATACCCTGCTGGGTAATGAAAGTCTTCAAGACGCCAGTGTCAGTATTTTGAGGGTACCCAAAGTCGAGGATTTCTAGAGACACAGAAAAAACTTCTAGTAGCAAACAAAATTTTCAGAAAACAAAAAATATTATGTAAAGCCTACCATCCAAAAGTTCATAGATGAGAACGAAATTATTCTTGATATTTTCTTCGGAGATCTTGCCGAAGTAGGACTGCATAACTTCAATAATTTTAAGAAGAAATTCAAAGACCATAGCTGCGTTGACATTTTGCTTAGTAACAGCTGCTAGCCAGATATTAGCACGCTAAAAAAAATTTGTTCATATTGTAGGGAAATCCATTTTATATAAACTAGTATGAAACTTACCTTAATATGAAAGAAACTAGTTCTAGCTATATTCGTAACAGGTGATCGTACTTGTTGTCTAGCATGTATAACATTGACACGAAAAGCATCGACTGCGTTTCGTCCAATGTCATCACGGTAGACACGCGATATTAAAACCTCACCCTTGTGGTTGTATACAAACAAACCACCAATCATCTTTAACCACGCTTTGCTGCTGGGTTTCTCTTACAGCAACCTCCCTTTGAATAAGTATTCTAAAAATAAGAAGAAAAAAATATGTTAAGTTAACTAATAGAACGAACATAAAAACTTATAACCAGAAGAACTCTACCATAAGCAAAAATAATATCGCATTTTCTCTGACATATAAGACGAATAACTGAACGTTTCAGCCTCATTAAGGATTTGGGGGGATACACTGTGCTACCACATCAGTTGTATCAAATGAGATTAACGTCGTACTAGTGCATCTACTCACAACTTGCCTATTTAGCAGGAAAGGTGCAATAACCTTTTTTTTTAGCTGACAAGATAATAAGCATCTGTTAAGATATAATGAACAGCCGAATGCTATGAGTGGAAAAGAGAGTCATCAAACCAAGCAACCAATAAGAACATGCGGATAAATCAATATTGGAGCGCTGGACGTTTTCTTAATGATTATGTAAGGATGGAATTAAGTAAATAAAAGGTGGAATTTCGAAACGAGGAGGTACCTTGCTCCACTTAGGAAGCTCAGTCGTTGCACTAGGTATTGTAGAAACGTTTAATGAATTATCCTCTATGAGTTGCTTGAGCCTAACGCGTTCTTCCTAATCTGCATCACTTTCCAATTCAGACTGGGGCGTGGGAGTATATGTGGATTGTGAAAGCGAAAAATCCTCATCTTTTAATGAAAATTCCTCCAACTGCTGTTTCACACGTCATATGTTCTTTGCATAGGATATTTTTGCCTGATTTCTGTACAAATGAAAATAATCCTAAATAAAGGGGAAAAAAAAGGGAAAAAAGGTTGCGGTAGGATAAAGCAAAAAGGAGGTACTGTTGGGACATATAATCACAGTCAATAAAATTCACTTTTTGTTTAATATTTATGGAAATTTATTCTAATGGATCCATTCAAAATCTTAAAATAAGTACCATTTTACTTTCTAAACATAGAGATAAATTGAAGGAAGATTATTAGAATTGTATTCCACATTTTAATTTGCCACTAACCCCACTTTTTACACTTCATTATGATGTATTGCAAATTTTCCTTCTATTTGAGAAAATTACCATTACTACTAAGTAATTTCACTATAGAAATAATAAAAAGATCTTAAATAATCAATTAAGAGTGCAAATTATAGGTATTTCAGTCCTAATTTGAATTTTTTTATCAATAAAACTTTCGTGGCACTTTGTTTTGATCCGAACTGATTTCTCTGAAATTAGGTTTAAACTAACAAATTCAATGTATATTTGTGGTAAGAAAATTATATTGCATTTATTGCAACATTTTCAGTGGATCCAGTGGAATAAATTTGCATAAATATTATCACTTTTTTTTTCCGTTTTCAGAATCGATTCGTGTGACGTCACACGCACTTGACAGCCCGGACGATCATACCTTGTTACTCTGTATATCGTGGTGAGATCTGATCTGTCATAACTTCAGAAGCCTTAAAGATTGCAGGAAGTATGGTGAAGAGCTTTCAATCACATCATTGAGACATCATTATAACATTACACCCCTAACTAAGCTATAGTTACAAAAAGCAAAGGTATCTAGATAAGTGACAGATTGAGGAGTGATAAATTGAATTCATGGATGTGGAAAGACAAGCTACTGTTATTCTGCCAGTAATAATTAAGCGATAGGGGCGAGGCATCCCTCGCTTTCCTTCAATTGAGTTCACAGTACAGAAAATCACTAGTATTTCCCAACTGTTGTTAGTCTAGATCGTAACGCATTGACAGTGGGATACGCAAATGGCACCATCAATTTCCCGCATTTTTACTCTAATTTAATCCAAAACACTTGAATCATTACTCAAGGTCAGAGAGCTGTACCGAGATTCAACTAGGTCAAAATTGGCAAATTTGATTCTGCTAATAAATCCACTCACTCACTTCACTCACCTTCAATTTTGCGGTGAGTGGGAGTGAAATCATTGAGCAGCGATTTTATTTTGTAAATAGTAAGCACATATAACGTTTGTTCGTTGAAAGCACCGTGTAAATTTTCCCCTCCAGTATTTACCCAGCATTTTTGCGTTCAACGAACAGGTTTTAAAACACCGGGTAAACCTAGTGTAATGACATTTCTGACAGTTCTCCTGAGTATAATTAGCTAAGACTATATAGCAAACATGAATGGGTGAATCGTGTACATGAGCGTAATTTGTCAAGAGCAGGACATTATACATAGGAGTAAATGAGATGCCGGAAAGATGTCAAAGCTGAGTCAAATGTGCTTTTGTTTTGTGAACAGATTTCGTCAATTTAAAATTCTTTTGTGAAATTTAATAAAAGTACCTAATCAGTTTCTTTCAAAACTATTTATCTTTGAAGTTTATTTTGTGCAAAGTTTTATAGTGACACTAGTGCCTGTTAAAACCTTCATAACAATTAAAAAACAGAACAGAACAGTGTTCGGTCAGTGCTTGCAAATATAATTCGGATTACAAACTAGGAAAATAGTGTTTCAGGCAAGTGCACTGTTATCTTTTTTGTTAATAGAAGCAAAGATTTATATAAATTAAATATGTGAATTAGTTTAAAATTAAGTAGAAAAAGAACATTTTTTACCACAATGCTCCGCACAAAATTTTAGTTTACTTTTTGCAAATTGAAAAGTTGGTTTTTGTCGTGAACATAGCTGCGAGACAGCTTTGCTAAAGGTGACTACAGATCTTCGTTTTGCACTTGATAAAGGTGAAATTGGTTTGCTGTCCCTGTTGGACTTCTCGAAGGCTTTTGACAGTGTGACTCATTCTAAATTACTAACAAACCTTTTCTATTTGTATAACTTCTCTTCGTCAGC
Source organism: Dioctria rufipes (assembly GCA_963924295.1). Classification (NCBI taxonomy): domain Eukaryota; kingdom Metazoa; phylum Arthropoda; class Insecta; order Diptera; family Asilidae; genus Dioctria; species Dioctria rufipes. Next base: position 363,109,999 of record OZ002740.1, read on the forward strand.
CATTGCAAGTATAAAGAGTTTTTTGTCTAATAGGTTCCAACAAGTAAAACTAAAGAATGATTGTTCTAAGCTTTTACCATTGGTCTGTGGAGTCCCACAAGGCTCAATTCTGGGACCATTGCTATTTAGCTTATATATAAATGATCTCCCTAGTGTTATTAAAGATTCAAAAGTACATCTGTATGCTGACGACGTCCAAATATACCTTAATAGACCGATTGGTTTGATCGAGGATAGGGTACAACGTATGAATGATGATTTTCAACGAATTCACTCATGGTCAATCGAAAATAATCTGGCACTCAATGCCAGTAAATCGTGTTGCAATATAGGAATGACATTGATGTAAATGATGTACCTCCGATAACTCTAAACGATTCTCCTTTACCGTACATGAGAACATTTAGGAACCTCGGTGTCATGCTAAATGATCGTATGACCTGCTGCGACTTTATCAAGGCTCTTATCAGCAAAGTCTATGGCTGTCTTCGACAGTTATGGTTGACTGCAGCGTTATTATCTATAAAAACCAGGTTTAAGCTCATAAAAACCTTAGTCATACCACATTTTAATTATGGTAGTCTAATGTTTCCACTGGACTCTGTATGCAGTCGTAAACTGGACGTAGCCTATAATGATTGTGTACGTTTCATCTATGGATTGCCACGTTTTGAACGCATCAGTCCGTATCAGCACAAAATATTTGGATGTTCTATCCAAACTTATCGCACATACAAGAGTTTAATCTTCATGCATAAAATTATATATATGAAGGAACCTAGGTATCTTTATGAATATTTAAACTTCCTCCGTTCTGAAAGTCACCGACAGCTTCTAATTCCTCGCTTTCTCTCTGTACTTAGGCAGCGCTCTTACTTTGTGCATACAACAAATATCTGGAGCTCTCTACCTGCGGACATTCAACGGACGACCTCAGCCAGCCGATTCAGAAATAATTTAAAAATATTTTTAAATATATCCCAATGATTATAGTTTACATGTGTGTTGCTCCTCCTATTCTTCACGGTTTCTTAACTTTCTTCCACCTCCGGCTCTCGTTATCTACCTCTGAATTGTAATATTTTTGCTTATTAGTTAGTAACGTAGTCACTTAGCTTTAATTATATTTTTGTTACATTGCAACTCAATTAAAATTATTATTTTGTAGTTACTAAAATTAATTGTGCAAACAAAAAAGATTGTAAGTCTTGTTGTACAGTCAACCAGTATAAATAAATTGAAATTGAAAATTGAAAAATTGAAAGTTGTTTAGAATAGGGACGGCATGTAAATACAGTAAAACATGGACTACCAACACAACCATAATTCATTTTGCAAAATCTGGTTTTGCTATATATTCTAAGATGATTAAATGCGAAAATTATTTACAAAATGAGTGAAGATATATAAAATGTGCTCTAGCTATTTATCTATTTCTTTTCTTCTAATTTCAAACCATTTCCACAGTATATTTATACAGTAGAACAGCTCTGTGCAAACTGTCACATGAGTAGGATGCTTCTATACTGTGACTATACTCTCTTTCAACATTTCAACACACTAGTCAGTTTTTAATACATGTAAATCTAAAGTGGAAGAAAGACTTAAAATATATAACAAACAGGAATGGTGAAAGCTAGATTTTGCGTAATGAATTTTGGTTGTGTTGGTAGTCCATGTTTAACATGTATTTACACGTCGTCCCTATTGTAAGCAACTTGTCAAAAAGTAAACAAAGTTTTGTTCTTTCTCTACTTTATTTTGAAATAATTCACATAAAGACATAAAGGGTTTTCCAATAAGAGGTGTTATTTTAATTAGCCCGCTATTTCGGTAGATGTCACTTTTGGAGCTGTCATTTTTTGACATTTGACAAGTAGGAACTACGCCATTCAACAACGCATTGAAATTATTAAAATTCACTATAAAAATGGTGAAAATGTGGCAGAGACGGTTCGTAAAACTCGAACATCTTTGGGTCGTCGTGAAGCACCTTGTCGGACCGCAATACAGAAATTGGTAGAAAAATTCGAGCTGTCGGGACAAGTAAGTGATGTGAAGAATAAAACCCGTACACATCGCTCAAGAACAGCCGAGAATATTGCTGCTGTAGCCGAAAGTGTTGAAGAAAACCCAGGTTTGTCCATTCCTCGTCGTTCTTTGGAATTAGGCATTCCACAAACGTCATTACACCGTATTTTGCATAAAGATTTGGGTCTTAAGGCTTATAAAGTTCAGTTAACACAAGAACTCAAGCCGGCCGATCATCAACAACGTCGAGTCTTTGCTGATTGGATCCTTGAAATGCATGAAAATGATCCGGAATTCCTTCGAAAACTCATCTTGAGTGATGAGGCCCATTTCCACCTCGATGGCTTCGTCAAAGCAAAATTGTCGCATCTGGGGCTCGGAAAACCCAAGAGTTATTGTTGAAAAGCCCTCCCTATCCTCAACGTGTGACTGTTTGGTGCGGTTTATGGTCTCGCGGGATCATTGGACCTTACTTTTTCGAAAATGAGGTTGGAGCAACAGTAACGGTGAATGGATTGCGCTATCGACATATGATTAATGATTTTTTATGGCCGGAATTGGATGGTATTGATCTGGACAACGTTTACTTTCAACAATACGGCGCTACGTGCCATACAAGCATCGAAACCATTGATCTTTTACGGGAAAATTTTCCGGACCGTGTTATCTCTCGAAGAGGTCATCACAATTGGCCACCGAGATCTTGTGACTTAACACCTTGCGACTTCTTCCTTTGGGGCCACGTGAAAGAGAAGGTCTACGCCAACAGCCCCGCGTCGATTCAAGACCTCAAAGATGGAATTCGTGAGGCTATAGAGGACATAGGGCATCCACTCTCCGATTTGGTTATGGAAAATTTCATGAAAAGGATATGGTCCTGTAGGCGTGGTCGTGGTGGTCATTTGGCTGATGTTCTTTTCCATTATTATACCTTCCTCTTTATAATGAAATAAAGATCCGATCATTTATCTCAAAAAATGGCATTTTTCTTTGAATATCAAAATAACACCTCTTATTGGAAAACCCTTTATTTAACTTATATAAATCTTTGCTTTTTATTAACAAAAAAGATAATGTAGATAGTGCACTTGCTTGAAACACGATTTCCCTAGTTTATAATCCGATTTATATTTGCAAGCACTGACCGAACACTTCATCTCTGCTTGTTAATTAATATGAAGGTTTTAAGAGGAACTAGTTCCTCTAAAAAACTCTGCACAAAATAAACTTCAAAGATAAATAGATTTGAATAGAATTGATTCCATATTTTAGTTAAATTTTACAAAAGAATTTTAAATTGAGTAAATCTGTTCACAAAATAAAACGACATATGTATATATGACATATATAATATTGACTGCTTAACTTTCTATTTCACGTGGGCTCAATTGCTTATGCCAATAAAAGTTCTTACGCCGGTGCCAACATTGAAAAAATCATTGGCGGGAAGTTGAAAAAATGAGCGCGCAGCTCGAAAAGTGATTATAATAAAACGTTTCGAACTTCTGCTTCATATCTTATGAATATATTGCGTTTAGTAAAACAATTTTATCAGTAATAACCCTGAATAATTAATTTAAAAACATTTATTTCGACGGACCCACTTGTTTATTTGTTGTTTCGTAACCCCCGGAATATATAAGCCATGAACAAAGTCGACAAAAGAGAGTAGCGGGCCGGTCAGCAGGCGACATCCACAGTATTTTTGCCTTGTCTTACTGCAGGAGTTTTTCATATAAAAGTTGCTTGTATTTTGTTTAAACGCTATAATTTCCATAAATTTGTTCTACGTAAATTTTTTTTTTAACTTTTAGAAAGAAAACATATTTGGCTGGAATTTGTTTTAACTTCATTTTGCTGTGGGAGCGACAATTTTGGGCCTTAGAACCTGTTTAAGATGAAACCTTAGGTTTTTCTCTATGACGTGTATACAAAAAGCAGTAAGAGTGAGCTCTTACTGCATGCTGTACCCGGCACGTTAAGGCCTTTTAATGTGTCGGTGCCTTCGGCGACTTCATGGCTTGTATTATATTCTGGGGGCTACGGTTGTTTACAATTCTGTCTCAGTTGGTACTTGGTGCTTAGACCGAAAGTCAGCAATATAGAAATGAGCTCACTTTTTGCAGTGCATATCTATTAACGTAGTCAGTTCATATTATACATGTCAGTGGGTAGAATTATCAAACTGTCACAAACATTATTACAGCCATTTTGCCTATTACACTGTCCATGGCATCTCTATGAACGAACAGCTGTTTAGTTACATTTGCAGTATTTTTCCCGAGATATATACTTACATAAAACAAATAATTCTGATACTAATACTTTTTGCCCATTTATTTCAGTATCATACTTAGGGCCTGTCCGGATCCAAGTCTTCGTCTTCGTCTTGTTATTACAGCTAGTGACGTTACATCGAGACAAGCTCTATCCGAATCCATGTCTATGCCACCGAGCTTTGCTAGTTTGTATAACAGTTTTGACATTTGGTTAGCTTGATCACCGAGTCAAGGTTCGAGTTGACTTATTTAAATAGACAACGTATTGTGAGGTTATGTTTGTTTGCTGTCTGTGAAATCAAGCTGAGCAAACGAACGAATTCGGACAGGTTAGCTTCGTCTTCGTCTAACAATAGCTGAGCTTGTTGTGTTACGTCACTAGCTGTAATAACAAGACGAAGACTAAGACTTGGATCCGGACAGGCCCTTAATTGTTCCCTTAGTTCCCTCTTATGGGAGAAATTTCGTTTTTTTTTTTTTTTTAATTAAAATTCTAAAATTCACTTTTCAGTAGTTTGTTCTAAGCTGGTCTACATGTGTATACTGTACCATTACCACAGTATACATACAGTAGACCAGCTTAGAACAAACTACTAAAAAGTGAATTTTAAAATTTTAATTACAAAAAAGAAAACCTCAAAATTTCTCCCATAAGAGGGAACTATTAAGTATGATACGGAAGTAATGGGCGAACGGTATAGCTAGTTGCACAATCTACGGGAAGAAAATTAGTTTAATGTAAGTTTCGACAATCTACTTACAAATGTATTGTTCCATAAACATCTGTTTGACTGCAAAGTGGTGTACGTTCATAAAGATGCCATGGACAGTTAATATATGCAAAATGGCTGTAATAATGTTTGTGACAATTTGAGAGTAGAACCAAGCCGAATGGCATGGGAAGTGGAACAAATTGTTATTAGCTTATTTCCTTGTCATTTTGCCCTTTTTCCTCTAGTACAAGTTTGTGCATGCCTTAAGTTCTCTTTGTTCCACTTTAGATTTAGATAGGAGTCTTTGTATTAAAAATTGGCTAGTGTGTTAGGCAAAAATGTTAAAAGAGAAAGTATAGTCACATTATAGAAGCATCCTATTCATGTGACAGTTTTGACAGAGCTGTTCTACTGTATGGATCTTAGAATATAGAGCAAACAGGAATGGTGATAAGCCAGATTTTGCGTAATGAATTTCTGGTTGTGTTGGTGGTCCATTTTTACATGTATTTACACGCCATCCCTATTCTAAGCAAATTGTCAATTTGCAAAAAGTAAACAAAGGTTTTGAGAGGAGAATCTGTGGTAAAAAATGTTCTTTTTCTGCTTTATTTTGAAACAATTTACATAATTAATTAATAAAAAACTTTGCTTCTATTAACAAAAAAGATAATTTAGATAGTGCAGTTGCCTCAAACGGGATTCCCTAGTTTATAATCCAATTTATATTTGCAAGCACTGACCGAGCACTTAATTTCTGATTTTTTAATTGATATGAAGATTTTAACAGGCACTAGTAGCACTATCAAACTTTGCACAAATTAAACTTTAAACATAAATAGTTTTGAAAAGAATTACTTCCGTACTTTTGTTAAATTTCGCAAAAGAATTTTAAATTGCATAAACCTGTTCACAAAACAAAATCACATTTGACAATTCTGCACCCAGCTTTGACAAATCTTCCTCCCAGCATCTCATTTACTCCTATGTATAACCTCCTGCTCTTGATAAATTACGCTCATGTACACGAATTTTACACGATTCAACCATTCCTGTTTGCTCTATATTCTAAGGTATGGATATTCTGTGCCATTACCCCAAGAAATTCTTAGTGTAAGCTTGGGGTATCCCTAGGTTTTTCAAAAAACAAGATCGTCTAGCCCGGTGTAGCCCTAAGTTTACCCAGAGTTTTCATCAAACAGGCAGTTATTAATTATCACTATTAAATTTCAACTCGCCATTTGCATACTAAAAAGTTCTAATTGATGTACTAAAATAAAGTTACGATGTATTAGAGGGGAAGCTTGTTAGGGCACTAGGACTCCAATGCAAAGGAAAAATAAGGGAAGAATTAAATTCGTGCGGTATATTATATTTCTCCTTATTATCCGCATAAAATGTTTAGAGGATAATAATTTACAGCCGCGATCATTTTCACACATCAAAAAGCTGTGTAATTGACATTCGAAATTAATTTTCGAAACTACTCATTTCACTTTATTAAAGGAATCATTGTTTTCAAAAGTGAGTGATTGACGTGAGTAAAGTTAAATACTAACAAATTAGCTGAATCTCGGTTTTGGAGAATGGCAATGGTTTATAAGTATGTAAATGTTTCACTGTTGCTAAAATGCAATTCACAGCGCTGACACGTATAACATGGATCGCTGACACCACTGAAATCGTTTACATTATCATGGGATCACTTTTCTATAGTTGTCTCTTTTTGGTTTAACGACTGTATTCCACTGAACTTGAATTAATAAGTTCTATATGAAATCCAACATTGTGGCAATACAGTATTTGTAATTCTTCCTGTCCCTCATAGCTACTTCTAGGGATAAGCAGACAAAAATTGCTTAATTTTGTTCCTTAAAAATCGAGTTTAAGGAATATTTGATGTTATGGGAAATAAGCTTCCAATAAAATTAATAATTTGAAATATATTTATATTTGGAATTTTTTGAGTTTGTTATATGAATGTTAAACCGAAAATGAAACTTAATAAACTTAAATACAAGATCAAGCGTCTATGTTATACATGTCAGTGCAATTCATAAATACCGATAAGCATTAGTATAAAAGAGAACGGTAGATGCAAGTTAGCGATAACGTCTGTGACTATATTTTTCTTTTCGCTGAAAACTACCTACTTGTGTAAAAATTTTTAATTGTGATTTTACTCAGAACCCAATTCAGGGGCCTGTTAATAATAACTAACCAAAAATAGAGATTAAATTTATAATAGTAAAACTTACTGAAATAAAGGCAGCATATAATTAATAACAATGCTGAAAAGTATGCTTAAAGGAAGACTTGCAATCATTTACTTTAAATTGTACAGAGAAATTAAAAGCAGAAACTAAGCTCGATAAAACAATCTCCTGAAAAAAACGGCAGATGACTTTTATCTTATCAATACTAACTAAAACGCCCACATCCTTAATAACTTTACCGGAAATTGAAATTGCCGTCAATTCTTTTAACTAAACTTTGCTCTGCTTACCAGATTGCAAATTATTGGACAAGTTTTTTATTTCCTAAATTCGAATCAACTAACAACCTGCATTCGGTAGTATTTAAATACATAAATTTTTTAACACACAAAATTAAATCTGCTTCGAAAAAGTAAATTGGATCCACAACCAATCTAGCGGCAAAAATTGATTAAAACCCAATTACCAACACCGTATCCAGGGTTGACTTATGACATTTCTACACTTACGAATTCCCCCACATTTTCCTCTTCCAATGATTGAGGAAAATCAGTGAAATTTTATCCACACTAATTTATAAAACTTATACTTGCCTCATTAATAACACTAATCCACAAAGTCACTAAAATTCAGTTCATTTTAAGTCAATTTCAAGCGACTCCTTTTGAACTTTATACTGGCAGAAAAAATGTTGAATGTTGCAAAAAATCTCTCCGTGAATGACACAAAAGTGAGACTCCGTAATCAAAGTGAAAATTTTTGTAGAGTCTTGAATTTGACAGTTTGATAAAAAAAGTAATAGAATTAAGAATAGAAAGGAAGAGTCAGTTATTTGGTGATGACGTAATATTGTGAAATGTTTAGGAAAGTACGGTACAGAGAACACAATATATTCTCTCTCATCTCCCTGTCTTTTCAATGGAAATTTATATACGTATAGGACGAAACACGTCACAGGCTATCAGCTGCAATGTGTCAACATTTTAATGGGAATACTTGTCTTCTATATACCTTGAGCCGACTGAAGTATAATTAAACATCATCGCCGTAATGTTTTCAGGGAGGTCGTTTGTATAAAGACTGAAAGGAAGGGGACCAAGTATGGAGCCCTGAACTGAAAGTTATAAAAGGACCGTTGTAACAATTAATAGTGAATTCTTTTCTGCGACTTGGTTTAACCACTGCCACCGATTCTGTCATTTCCCGGATCTTTCCTTCTCACCACACCAGAGGCCGGATTCACTAATTCGGAGAGTTATGGAGTTGTGGAGATGAGAGTTCTTTTAACACTTAACTCTCCACTCGCAATTCTGTAACTCGTGGAATTTGCATTGAGAATTACCAAACTCTCTGTTCCAGTCGACAAAACTCTCTCAGCTGTTTTAGTTGTGGAGAAGTAGGAAAAATATTTCTCAACTGACAGTATTGGCACAGTATATATCATACAGTAGCCCAGCTCTGTCAAAACTGTCAAGTGAGTAGGATGCTTCTATAAAGAGACTATACTTTCTCTTTCAACAGTTTTAACTAACACACTAGTCAATTTTTAATACATGGATTCCTATGTAAATCTAAAGTGGAAGAAAGAGAACTGATGGCATTCTTAAACTTTTACTAGAGGGAAAGAGGCAAAATGACACCACTTTACCGTCAAACAGATGTTTAGTAATGGAACAATACATTTGTCGCCGATTGCCGATATGTGTACATACATAAAACTAATACTTCCGTCAACGGTCGTGCAGCTAGCTACTGTTCGCCCATTTATGTCCGTATCATACTTAATAGTTCCCTCTTGTGGGAGAAATTTTAAGGTTATGTTTTTTTAATTGAAATTCTAAAATTTACTTTTCAGTAGTTAGTTCTAAGCTATTCTACTGTATGATATATACTGTGGTATTGGTTGCTTTTGTTGTATTTTGTGTAGGTACCTAGGATTTTCAAATTGAATTATGGATTCACTTCATAACCTGGCTATGTTTACAAAAACAAATTATGGAAATCCTTGTAATACTTACAGAGACCACCGATTACCGCTCCTCCCCCTTAATTCGATCTCAAACATGACGAATTTTGGACAACCCCCAATTGGGGGTGGTACGACCCCCCTCCCCCAGACTCTGCTCACCTATATTTTTGTACTCTAGACCCTAAATCCATAAGAAAAACCCCAATAGATATCAAGCTCTACTATATTACATGGAGTTATGCTACATAAAATTTGGTTTACCATCATATTCTCTAAAGATAAAAGACAAAACTTTACAGATGTAATATTTTGAAATCTCTATTTGTCAAAGCGTTAGACAAATAATTAATTGCAAATTATGTTAGTAACCGTACGTTTACATGAATACTTAAGTACTTGATTTGAAATCCACTTGAAGCTCAGGTAGGGCAGTTGATTGAATTAATTCCAATTACTTGACTTGAATTTAATTTTCCAATTTATTAAGTTGAAATTTACGAAAGGCTCATTCATCCATGATGTTTGATTACGTCAAGCATACTTCAAGTATTCATGTAAGCGGTCCATGTTTTGTAAATCAAACTCGACCACAATTGAGCGGAGCCTTTTACCGCCGTACTTCCATTAACCTAATCTACTCTACTTCACCTTCATTCACCACAAGAATCAAGTAAAATTTAGTTGTCAAAATTTGGTTAATTGTCAATTGTCAAATCTGCTAAAGTTTGTCAACTCGAGGGACATTTTTCTATTTTCTGCTTTTAAAAGTCCAGAATTTCTTTCTCTGATTGTTTTTATAAAACATACAAAATTATCGCCACAATAGGAATAACTATGTCAAATACAAGTACAGGAGACACCTCTGATCAGGGTTTAAGTCCTGCCTTGCCAAGAGAATCTTTGGTATAAATTTTTACATTAATTTTCTTTATTTACTTTAGTGACTATCTTCCGATACTTAGATAACAACTGCTATGAACTTTCTTCAAAATCCAAATGTGCAACGCACTGCACTCCAACAAAAACAAAAATTCTTGAGGTCCAAAGGTCTGACTGAGGATGAAATTCAAATTGCATGCGACCGTGCCGGCGTATTCACTACAGATCCAAATAGTACAGTTATTAGTATGGGAATTAATAGTTTTCCACCGGCAACATGTTTAGTTCCACAAAAGCCTACAACTTTAGCTAGACTAAAAGAGATTCTAAGCTCTGTGGCTCTTTTTGGGGGCATCGCATATGCTATTTACATATTTTACAAGGTACATCGTAGAATAAAACGAAAACTCAAATCACTGTTTTAATTAATAAAAATCGAATTAATGATTTATGTTTTTGTCGCTTTTAACTTGTAGAGATTCATAGAACCCTTCCTATTTGGTAGCAAAAAGAAAAAAACCATCGAAGAAAGTATTGAAGAAATGGATAAAAAAGTTGATATACAATTTAAAGATATCAGCCATGAACTGGTCAAAGTTCGAGAAGAAGTCATTCGCAATAATGCAAATGAAATTAATCGGGAATTGAATAATTTTAAGGGTGACTTAGAAGCAATTAAGGGTCTACTATTAAATAGGTCTGCTTTTCAAATATAAATAAAATTTCTGAAAATATTATTTAAAATTTTTAATTTTCCAGGAAACAATTCGCCAACCCTCTTCCTGTGGTTCCTCCATCAATTCCGGCTTGGCAACTTATATCTCATCAGCACACCGAAACTGATAAAAATGATGATGCTGGCTCTGGTTCTGGTTCATCTGAAACTGAAGTTGTAACCAAAAATAGTGATAGCAGTCTTGAGATAATGTGAACCTGATTTTTATGGTAATACATAGATAGGAACATCACACATTTTGGACAGGTAAGACTGCGACTACAATACGTTCAAATTAAGAAGAATTTATGTTGTTCGAGATAACTTTACGTGGTGTAATTTTTTAACATCAGTGCAAGCCATTGCCGTCTTTATGTTCCAGGCCATGACATCAAATTCTTTGAATTGATTAGATTAGTACGATTTCGTATATTTTGCAAGTAAAAAATCGCTTTGTGTCATGGCCTGGAACATAAAGACGGCAATGTGCAAGCTCATTTGGAAATATATTTGGGGACTAGGGCCATTTGCTATTCAATGAGCGGTATTGTATTATGTTTGAAGAATATCTGGAAGTATGAAATAAGTGCTTTAGGATAGAGAATTTTGTAATGAAATAAAGCATGAAATTATTATAATGGGTGACTTTAGAATTAACTTCCTCCGCGAGAGTACGTATTAAAAAAAATGAAGTAAATTATTGCAAATAATGGATTTGGGCAAGTAGTAGATGAGTACACCAGGATTACTGAATCGTATAAGTCCTTATTCAATTATGTAATAACTAAAGACCGAATTATATGCAACATGAAAACAGTAAAATATGCATACAAACATGCAAATAAAAAACAACCAAATATGTAGGAAAATTACAATAATATACCAAAATATGCAACTAATATCTCGGAAATATAGAACTGAAATTATGAAAAAAAAAAACCGATAGGAATCCAAAGTACTAGGAGCAGGAATATATGGTGTAAAGCCAAGAGCTTATATCTATCAAAGCCTCGGAAAATACGAATCGATATCTCAGGCAGAAGTTTATGCCAGGCGATCCTACACTAACAGGAAAATATATATCTATACAGATAGCCCCAAGCGGCATTGAAAGCCATCTCATCACCTTAGGTTAGAACGAACGGATCACATCTTATTCGAATGCGATATCATTACACACTGTAGATTTCGGGCTTTTGGCTCATACTTTTTAAAACCTGCGGATTTCGAAGAAATTTCACAAAAAAAAAATAGTGCTCTTAGGAAGTGTGGGACTGTTGGATGAACTATAAAGAAAGCGGTGCACAATAAGCCAATGAATGGCTGTAGTGCAAAAGCCACTCGCCCCGCTTAATCTCCCTAAATCTAATCTGTTATTTATATGTACATACAATATACCAGAATTTTTTGTTTGTTTTATCAATGTGTACTGCATTATATTGCTCCAAGTTTTCCATTGTGAAGTGAGCGTTCTACCTCCACAAATGTTACAGGGCAGTACTTAAACTTAGATGCAATATTAGAATTTATAGTATTGGGCAAGAATTTACAGCTACCATTAATAAATTCACTTATCTGGCATAAGGTTTCATAGCCCGGATTGTATTGAGTGCGTGGAAAGCCTTAAATATCTCGGGGTGATAATAGATAGTAAGCTAAAGTTTAACGAGCATTCGGACTATATTTGTAAAAAAAATAGCTAAAAAAATAGGATTCCTGAAAAGAATACGACCGGCTCTAAATTTAAAAAATGCCGTAATGTTATATAACGCATTGGTATTGCCACATTTTTCATATTGCTCGACCCTCCTGTATGCAAGTTCGAACAAGATAAAGGATCGCCTTCAACTCTTAAAAAATAAAGCGATGCAGGTGATTCTAAGATGCAACATATGTATATACTCCGATTCGAGCTGTGCTGGAGACATTACAGTGGATGGCTGTTAGACAACGTCTTACGTACGAAGCAATGATGTTTATTTTAAAATGAAGCATAATATACTACCTGCATATCTGCGAGAAAATCTTGTAACTGTTGCAGAGTCCCAACCATATAACTTGCGTCACAATCAGAATTTTAGACTCGCCAGATGGAATAGAAGCAGCAACCAAAATTCCTTGATGTACAAGGGATTGCAATTTTACAATTACTTACCACCAGAATTAAAATTGGAAACAAGAATTCGAGTTTCAAAACTTCAAGCGATTGATCCAGTGATAACCCTTGATTTCAAGGTTTTTTAATGCACTCAGGTATATCTGAAAAGTGCGTTTTGATTAGTATAATATTTGCTTTTATTGAAGACTTCAAATGCTTCCTTACATTAAGAGGTCGACATCGCACAGAGTTATCGAATTTATTAACATTGCTCCAAAGTGTTCACTGTAAAATCGTACTGATTTCAAACATGCACCCCAGAAAGTTACCATAGGCTCTGGTGGCAGAGGCAAATTTGGAAATTTTTGCTTTGCATTCGCGATGGTGCTTTGAAAAAAACTTTTTTTGTGGAGGAAATTAATTTGTTCACATTTCCAAATGTACTTCGAATTTCTTTGGAAAAACTGTGAATTAAATTTGGATAAATACTTGCAGGGCTTTTCCAGCCTTATATGGAGCTGCATCAGACACAAAAATACAGATTCTTTCATCTATAGAAGAATTGAGAAATAGTTTCTTGACAGAATCATTTATAAATCTTACAATTGTAGAATGATTTGTTTTCTCGAGTTTGGAAGCAACTAAATGTGGAGAGTTAACTTTCAACTATTAAATTTGTTACGTAACGACAACAAATATCCGTAGTTTCATGCAGCACGTTGTGATAAATTGTTATTGCAACAATTTCATTGAATTTTTCGTCAGAAATCCGAAGAACTGCTCCCGCTCCCGACCTGCATAGAAGAATGAATGTGCATTTCAACAATTATTTAATTTGTCTCATTCTATATTCCTCTGTACTCTTATTAAAGAAATTTACATTTACTGGGAAGAGAAATTTCTTTTTAAAAAATGAATCCTACCTTCTTTGCTCGTGCTGTCTCAGTCCATTTAAAAACGCGACGTACGTGAATCGAGAGGTAATATACCTACGTGTATTACTGAGTGCACACTACGTGTACATTTGTGTTTGTATATCTTTCTCCCATTTAAATCCTAAGAAATATGCAAACAACATCTAATGTGATTAAAATATGCAACCAACCCGAAACATTGTCGAAATATGCAAATATGCATTTGCATATAATCGGGTCTCTAGTAATAACCAATGCGAAAGGTATAAATAGTTATTATTAATATAAAAATCAGTGACCAGGAAATTATAGAGGTTAAACTTGAAGTATTATCGGAGAAGTGAAGATGTTCGAATATTTAAAAAGTACTTTTAAAAAGAAAAAGATATATATGAGCGGTATCTATGTAGTTCAACAAAATATTAATGAGGTGTGTCTTACTGAGAGTTTAGGTGATAGTGCGAGAGTGTTTAAGGGAAAATTGAATTAGTGCCAGAGAAGTGCATGATAAAAATTTGTTAAATTGAATGGTATTGAATGCTATACGGGTGATTTGTATGGGATGAAAAGTTATAAAATAAGAAATTATATGAAAGCTGCTCTGTCTGGAGATCCAATGACTGGTTGGATTTTAAAGTAAAGCTGTGGGCAAGACTGATAGAATTATGTATACTCAAACCTCAGTTCATACCAATGTACGTCGATGTATTTGTATGGTACGTACAGTTAGGAGATTAGCCATATGATGAAAATAATGTCGAATGCAATGAGTACAGTCTAATAAAGCCGCTTGACTATTAAACATCTGTTCTCCAGCTTTTCATTATATTGTCCGCTCTAACAAAGGTTTGATATTATTTCCGTACAAAGCGAAGCTTGTATATGAAAGTATATAAAAGCAGCAAAATCGGAGCACATAAAATATAAGATTGATTGTGCAGCACTAGATTCAAGGATAATGTGGAAAGTGCTCAAAAAGTATGTATGTAATGAAAAAGGCAAAAAAGAAAAATATCAAATTATTGTGCCGCACCCCACTAGTATCATAGAATTTGATATTTTTCTTTATTGCCTTTTTCATTACATACATTCAAATTCAAAAAAATTTTATTGCATAACCTTAAAATTAAGCCTATAATAAAGTGGGTTACTCGCGGCTTCCAGGCCATCTAGGCTCTGCCTAATAATTTTTTAGTTGATAGTGGAAATGAGATAGATAGATTAATAGTTCCTGTTGAAAAGGTTAAGAATTCCGTTCGGGCTGAGGACTTCTGCGCCTTGAACATGCTATCGATACATGAAAAAATAATAGAGAAGGTAGCACAAATTTCAATTAGGAAAATATATCGAGCCCAACCATGTACTGATAGAACAACAGTTCGGTTTTCGAAAAGGACATTCGTATAAAATAGCACTAAATTGGCCATTAATGAGTGAAAAGGTGAACTTGAAATAGGAAAAAGGTTTTAGCCGTCTTTCTAGATTTTGAAACAGCATTCGAAATGACAGAAATATGCCTTTAATTAAAATAAAAACATATGGAATAAATGGGAAATCGTATGAGTGGTTTGAGTATTGACGGAAAGATATCAAATAACAATAGTTAATGAATGTCTGTCTGAAAAAGTGAGTATTGACACTGCTCGATTCTTGTACCAGTTTTTTGATGCATTACTTTACATAGCCCAAGACGATATTAATTTATGTATTTCCCGAATGGAAGATGCCTTGGACAAAGTAAATTTTTTGTTGAAAATGAATAAGCTAAAGTGAAATGTGGAAAAATCTAAATGCATGGTATTTGGTGGTGAGAATATAAGTGGTATAAATATGAATAACACGGTTATAGCCTGTGCGTCAGAAATAAAATAGGTGTCATTATAGAAAAAAATTTATCGTTTAAAAAACACATCGACTATATTCGTAAAAAGATTGGCAAAAAATTGATATTTTAAGAAGAATAAAGAGTCTAATTTCAATGGCTACAGCAATACAGATTTATAATGTCATCGTGAAACATCAATTTAAGTATTGCTCAATGGTGTTATTGTTAAGTACCAAGAAGCAACTAGAACGTATGCAGAGATTGCGAAACAAGGTGACTAGAATTCTACTTGGTTGTAACAGATACACCACCATTTCATTAATGCTAAATACTCTCAAATGGATGAGCGTGAAAGAGATGATTGTATGAAATGTATTTAAAATGAAGAATGGTATTTTAGCGGAATACCTTAGCATTTGCAATATGTAGGAAGCGTACAATCAATATCATTAAGAAATGCTGCAGAGTTTAACTTAGGTTCGTTTAGAACATCAACAGCACAAAATTCATTAATTTATTGTGGACTTAAAATGTACAATCATCTTAAATATGATAAAAATTATACAAATATTTCTCGTTTTAAAAAATATTGTATTGAATTTATAAACGCGAAATTTCACATACTTTGGGCATAATTTTTAAGATTGTACTAAAATGTATATATGTTGTTGAAAGCTTTTAAACTAGCTAATAAAGAACTAATACCACTATTACATATTATATGACTATCAGAACCAGCTTAACACAAGCTCGCTGCATGGACACGTTTAATAAATAAACGGTCAACAATACATGCGTTTCATCACTTAGTCGGTGTTAGTATTAGTATGTTAAACTAAACATAAACCAAACACCGGATAAATGATATGCAAAGCGACATAGAAACAGAGAACTAAGTATTATATAGACTTTTTTTTGAACATGCTTAGAAACGTCAATTACAAAATGCTCAGCCTTAGTATTAACAGTAATGCACATTCGGTTAATGGGTTCGTACATACAAAAGTTGGATCTTGCGGAATTAACATGCAACATAGATAGTCTTCTCAAATTGTGTCCACTATCGCGGAAAGAGATTTTAATAAGTAACAGTGGAGAATCAACATTCGCGTATATTAGTTGATGCACAACCGTTACATCGGCAACCATACGACGTTTTGCATATCCAAAAGCTTCAAGCGATCCTCATAAGGTGGAAAAATTAATGAATTATTCCAGGGTAGGTGTCTGAGAGCAAATCGTAAAAAGTTTCTCTGGACAGACTCAATGCGGTCCATGTGTGTACCGTAAAATGGAGACCAGACCTGGCTAGCGTATTCAAAAAGTGGTCTCGCAAAGCAAGTGTACAAACGCAATGTTATGGTAGGATTCGAAAACTCTCGGGACCAACGTTTTATAAAACCCAGCATAGAACTACTCTTTGATACCATATAGTTTATATGGGAGATAAAACTCAATCTGTGGTCACATTTGACACCCAAGTCACAGACAGAGTCCACACGGCGAATCGAGGAATCAGAGAACTCATAACCATAAGTGATTGGTGTCTGATTCCTATGGAAAGTCATAACCTCACATTTGTCGATATTGAGTACCAAATTATTGCTTTCGCACCAATTGTAAAGTTTTTGAAGGCCACCCTGTACCAGTTCACAATCGTGAACAGATTTAATCTGAGCGAAAAGCTTAACATCGTCAGCATAAATCAAGACCTTACAGTACCTCACCACAGAGACAATGTCGTCAATAGACAGAATAAAGAACAACGGGCCCAAGTGACTCCCTTGAGGTACGCCAGACGAAGCCTTCAAGACTTTAGAGATGGAATGGCGGAATAAGATAAGAGTTACACTGTACTATACATGTCAGTTTTAGCAATGGTCAAATAATTAAGTTGGTTATTTCTTAATCTACTGCCGTTTTGTGCATCATTAGAAATGACTCAGCGTCACATGCCACCCTGAAACCGGTATTGAGTTCACTCCTTCCTCCCTCTTTTCCCTCGCTATCGGTTAGAGGCAGGATCTAACACTCCCAGGCATTGTATTTTTTGCAACTGTTTTATCCAGACCCGTCATAGAATACCAGAAGTTGTAAAGATACACACATTTTGTGAATACAAGCTGTACAGAACACCTAGAGAGTAATAACTAAAACTTCGAACTGGTGATTCCAACGAGAGATTTGCGACATTGTTTAATATGTCAAGGCAAAATCTTGAGCGGTTGAATACTATAGCCCGTGAATGCCTTATCAATGACTACGTTGTCATTCATATAGTACTGGACCCTGTAAACAGAAATGATATTATAAATCGAAACCTGACTGTACCAAAAGCTATATATGGAGACGATGACGAAAGCAATTGTAATATACGACAGGACTTACATATATATACATAAGAGTGCTATTACAAGCGTCATCGGAATTCTTGTTCCAAATGTTAATACCTTTTCAATGATTAATCACTTATTTCTATTGGAGCGGGTACCATCTGATACGGCAGAAATAGAATTTGTAATTAAAAGTCTCAGAAAAGAATCTGCACCTGGGCTTGACGGAATCACTACGAATGATCTTGCTGTTGCGGCTGATATAATAAGCCCGACTTTAGCCAATCTTGTAAATCAAACCATCTCAACCGGAATTTATCCAAATATACTAAAGGAGACTGAAATACTACCAATATATAAAGGTGGAGATAAAAAGGATGTGAGTAATTACAGACCAATTGCAATTCTCAGTTGTGTTGGAAAAATATTCGAGAAGATAATTGAAAAAAGACTCAGGAGTTTTATAAACAAAACTGGAGGATATGATCAGAAACAATTTGGCTTTCATGAATACAGCGGAACAGAGTCAGCCACAGCTGAGACAATGAATGTAATCAACAAATATCTAGATGAAGGTCTATATACTGGAGCAATTTTTGTAGATCTTAGAAAAGCCTTTGATACAGTTGACCATGATCTTCTTCTGAAGTTTCTGGATGAGCTTGGAATAAGGGGTATAGCCAATAAACTGGTGGAAAGCTATTTAACCAATAGGAAATTGTTTACAAAAATACAAAAAATACATAGCGATCCGGAGATTCTCCGCACTGGTGTACCACAAGGCTCCATCCTGGGACCTAATCTCTATTTACTATATATAAATAACATGCAGAATGCAGGAATTAAAGGAGACTATCATATATATGCAGATGACACAAACATTATATATGGGGCGAAAACAAAAGAAATCCTTCAAAGAACTATGAACGGGGATCTCATAAGATATAAGCAATGGACAGATGGAAACAAACTTTCGCTGAACGAAGAAAAAACCAAATTTATAATATTTCGTCAAGTCAATAAGGAAGATATTGACCCACAGATAAAAATTGGATCCATGAGCTTGCAGAGAGTTAAGGAAATAAAATATCTTGGTCTTATATTAGATGAGCAATTAAGGTGGAACAGTCATATAAACAGCAAAATTAATAAAATTATACCGATGTTGGGCGCTATCAAAAGAATGAATTTGACATTAAATAACAAAACAGCAAATCTAATATATAATGCTCATGTACTATCACACATAAAATATAGCATACCTGTATGGTCCCAATGCTCCAACTATATAATTAATAGAACACAGATAACTATGAATAGAGCTCTTAAAACATTATATACCTTGGCTAACGTCTACAAAGGAATTACTAAGAAGAACGGAAAAACTTAGTCTAAAGCAAATAATCTTCGTGGAGAAAGCTAAATTTGTCTATAAGTTGAAAAACAAAAAAATTAAAACAAACCTCAAAATCACTACGGCAGCAGATCTCCATACGCACAATACAAGACAGAGGAATGATATAAGAGTAGAAGCAGCAAGGACAGAAAGGGTTCGTAAAGGATTATTGGCGACATCCAGTGAGATCTTCAACAGACTTCCTTTTGAGATTAAAATCAGTTCGAATATAAACATCTTCACAAAGAAAGTAAGAAACCATATATGTAGTCTTCGTGAAATATAACTAAGTTGAATTAGAACATGCTATTCTTATTAGGCTATATATAAGGAATAAATAGATTGTAGTTAATTAAATGAATTTCAACCTCTTTCTTAATCCAGCTAAGCTGTCTGAAAGGGGGATTTTGAAAAAAAAAATGATATTAAGGAATTGTAACTAAGGCTAATAGTAATAATGATGATAATGTTGACATTAGAATAAATAAAATAAATAAAATAAATAAATACATTTACTGGCATCATCCTTTGTCAACTACTTCCAAGGTTATTATAAAAGCCTTAAAGTATGGTAAAAGATACTTTGTTGTTTCATTCCTCCACATTCCATTATCAACATTTAATTATATCTATGCTCTTGACGAAATATTACTTAATGGAGATTTTAACACCAAACTTACAACCTTCCTCTTAACAGTTTGCCAACAAGGGAATAACTTTTGTTCAACACTGTGTCGTCTTTTGGTCTCAGCCAGAAATGCTAACTTCGAAACTTTCCAGTAGACTTACTTCTATTTCCGGAAACATGGTTTTTTTCTCGATTTATTTTCTTCTTACGTTCTTCGCAAGCATCCGCGGTTTCTAAAAGATCTTCAACGTAGTTGCTCAAAGAACTGAAATATCTTAAAATTAATAATTATAATCTTTGAAAAAATATATGAGGGACAATGGTATCAGTAATTGTAATAGCTTCGTCGCATCATATAATGAGTTTCAATAACTTTTCCCCATTTTTTCCTTATTTTTATGCTATGTGAAATTATTCAACGAGCCACGTATCTTCTTCAAGTTTATAAATATAAAAATTGACAATTACCTAAAAATTATGAGGTATAGATTAAAATCATCGCCAGTTGTAATTGCCTAAAAAATGCCATTTTGTTGTTAATTTTTGGAACAAATCATTTGCTTCTTCAAACCGATCATATTGGCGGGCTTCCTAAAAATTTCACGACAGGTTATGATGCGATTACTAAAAGCGTCTGAATCTCAGCAGTCTTCTCTCATCCTATCTCTCCTCCTACATATGTATATATATCCTCTGTGAAGGACACAAGAGTCATCGTAACATTATCTTGGTAATTCTGGTCCGGATACGGATAAAATATCCTTTTATAGGAAAGTTTTTTTTTTTAGAGATGTCATTACATTACAGTCAGCTCCGGATACAAATAGAGCCTTCTATGAATGGTACTCAATCTACAATTACAGAGTTTTGCGGCTAGTTAGGCTTCCTAGATGTGTTTTTGTATCAAGATAGCCTTGAGACCACCGAAAATGAAATTATCAAATACATTTCATCGTGTATTGATGCTGTGTTGTACCAATCCTTTAGGATTTTAGTTTCGGAGAATTTATTTCATGCACTCCTTTCTCTTAATACGTTTCGAGTAGATCCAGCAATTTTATTGTGTATGAGTTTATTCTAAAAATATGTTATAAATAATTTTGTGGCAAAAAAACTCCTATAAACTACGTCAATGTATACTTACTAGTTTTGACTCTAAATGACTCGTGCCTTTTTACCAGTTTAACAAACTTAGCTTCGATGTTATCTGCCTAAACTTGACTGTATGGAAATATTACGAATGTACAGCTTTTTAGTTTTTCACCTGGATATCCCTATTCGAGGTGAGGTGCTCTGTTCGCTATTCGTCGCAACATTTCGTCCATGCATGTTAGTGGCTTTCATTGTGAGTTCGGCGATCTGTAGCTTCTATGTGTTGGTCTCAGTTTCTGTACTAAATCCTAATTAATCAATAAATATTAAGCAACTAAAAATAAAAGACTAATATATATTTTACCATGCGTAATCTTTCATTATGATGCGTTTGAATAAAAAGTTTGAGTTATAATTTCAATAGCTGAACACGCTAAAATGTTCGTTGCTCTGTCTCTATACCTCTTTTTCATTAAAAGAGTTGACCTTTGATTTTGTAAGATTTACTTGTAATAACGAAATATTTTTTCAAAATTTTATTTTTTTATGCCTCTTTTCAGGTTTCAAACTTTCACATCGTGATAATGTAGAGAAAATGCAAAGAGGGAACTTTTGGTTGGTTTCATTGGTAGCAGCGAAGGGCATTTATTTTTTAAGTGTATGATAGGATGACGGTTTTCAGATTGTTTTGTATATAAGTAATTTGTATGTATGAAATTAAGTTTAATAAAATGTTAGTTCAAAATTTTTCTTTTAACTACATATTTTACATATTTAAGAATTTTTTTTCCTATTCTAGACAATTGTGTTGTAACCTTCGTCCCAACATTTTAACCGAAAAACTAAAAATATCCAAGTACATACTAGTATAATCGAAACTTTAAAAGAAAAAGAAAAGTATCCCGAAATTTATTAGTCTTTCCTTATATCGTCGATTGTCCAAAATATTAGTCAAAGAGTGTTATAAGAAATATTTAGCGGAAACCGAAAGATCCTTAAAAAATATTGCTCGCTACTTCAAAACGGTATATTCTGACAGCATTAGTGATAATGACTTGTCCATGTACACAGATGCCTTTTACATCACTCTTCTCCTCTGTCTTCCTCAGCTACTATTCCTGTACTTCCAATCACTCATCAAGGTTTAGATATAAAAAACTCCAAAACTCTTCAAGGTTTAGTTAGGTTGGAAGTACTCCAATAAACATATTAATCAATTTATCTCAAAGTTTATCCATCCACTCTAAAGAAATATTTCGTTACTTCTATCTTTAAATGCGGTGATCTTAAATCTGTAACGAATTATGGGCCCCATCCATCTCCAATTAGTGCTTGAAAAGCTTATTTACAACCAATTTCTTTCCTAAAGAATCTCCATTTTTAACTCTCAACAGCATGGATTTCTTTCGGGTAAATACACTGTACGAAGTTAGAGATATACTATATACTGATAAAATTGCCGTCGCACTTGATGAAGAGAAACAAGTAGATTCTATTCAAACTGATTTTTCCAAGACTTTTGATAAGATCGCAGATACTATTAAGTGTCCTGCTTGGGTTTTCATGAAAATCAAATAGAATGGTTTGCGTCATATGTCCTTGAACGACTCCATATACATAGTGTTTTTAAATGGTTATAGTCCACCCATTTTGTGCAAACGTGCGCCCTGCAAGGTACCATTCTTGGATCTACATTAACGATCTACCCCTTCAACTAAGAAGCTAATGTCTCTTATTTTTTTACCGTTGAATATCTCCAAATGTAGAACAATAACTTTTTCTAGAAAGACTGTGACGACACTTTCGTTCCAGACTACACATTCGATAGTTTTTAAAAATAGCGGTAATCGTTGCAAATAAATTCTAGCAAAAGTACTTTGAAATATCTTGCTGATGACAAAAGAGAATTAGCTAGGTAGGAATTGTTGGAATTGTACAAAACAAAAATTATTTAAGTTTAGCGGCAACTGAAATTGTATAGAGACTGAAGAGAGAAATTTTAAGAAAAAATAGAAGTAATCCATTCAACATGAAATATGAAATAAAGGCAGCTTCTCTAACGAGTAACTAAGCCGTCAGAGGCATCCAAACCATTCAAGTCATAAAATACAACTAGCATCGTTATAGCAAGTCGTCAAAGGTCTGCATTTCGTCCGCCAGTCAATCATGGACTATAGTCTTAATCTGGACGTTGTAAAGAATTTCAGTACTAGTCCTAATATTGTTGCTGGAAATTATTTCAGATCAATCCAGTCAACCGCCACAAACGAAGGTAACTGTTGCAGTTCCATAGTATATCCACTAGCTAGTCACGGACTACGCTACAGCCATAAATCAGCCCAGTCTTAATATGGACGCTGGAGAGCATTCTCTCAATCAAAAGAAGCGTATCATTCCTAAAGACCAAAGAGGACTCCTGCCGCAAGGCCTCTCCGATTCCAGCCTCCTGCAAACTGGTTATCTATACCAGGCAGCATCCGCGTAGAAGCCGTAGCGATTGTAGGCTCCTTTGCTTCCTGGTTAGTTTGGCAATACAAGTACTCCCAAAAGACTATTACTATACATTACGATTACAAAATTAGTGATATTTGTCTTAACCGTGTTACTGAATTGAAATTATATCCGATCATAAACTATTGCTTACCTATCAACTGGATTACTGCCAAAACGTTCACGAATATGCGTGCACTATAGAGTAACAACTGGATTACTGCCAAAACGTTTACGAATATGCGTGCACTATAGAGTAATTTTTATGGTGTGTGTATATACAATAGATTGAATCCGTGTAGAGAAAACTTACAAGAATTTTTCAATACAAACGAGGGCGAGGGATATTATCTAAACTACTTTTCACAACTCGACAAATTTTATAATCCTTCCATCAAACAATTTTCTTTATTAGTTGCCCAGAATTATCAAGCAGCATTAATTTAGTTAATCCGACTAGCCGTTCCCCATTAACTTTCCTCCTGAACCAATCTACAAAATCTCTTCTTAAAGGATTCAGAAAATTGACATCCCCAGTTTTACCCTCTATACCTTTAGTTATTAGAAATAAGATTGAGACTCAACTCTCTTTGTAATCTTTATGACCATTATATAACAATAATAGGTCTGTATGTTTACTTTTGTGTAAAAATGCATGAGTAAAATTCAAGTAAAAACTTTCTTTCGGTAAAGGGGATAATACTAGATGATAATGAAAAAAGTTAACAGACAACTTGGAAGTCCATTCAACTGTAAAAAATTTCTAGTCGGAGAAGTTAACATACACTATGGGTAAAAGACTTTCGAGTCTGTGTAAAAACTTTGAAACCTAGGTAAAAACTTTCGAGTAAACATATAGATCTAATATAATAATGTTACGTGCAATAGAAAGAGACAACTGGTGACATCTACTGGCAATGGAGAAGTAAACGACTTTAGGTTCGGAGAATTGATTATGGTATCTACAGGAAGGTTCAGGAATAGAATGAATAGAATGAATAGAACAGTCAAGAAGATTCTGGAAAATAGAACACTCGAGAATAATCTGGAGAGTTTCTAGGGTATAAATATAACAGTTGTCATAGCCAGAATAAGAGTCTTGTCTTAGACATTGCAGTGTTAACAAGTGAAAGTAATAAACGTGCGAAAGTGTTGTAATTAGATTGCGATAATTGAAAGTACAGTATTAGCGATAAATAAATAAATAATAATAAAATAAAGAACTTGTATAATAAATATTTAATATTGTGTTTTAAATAACGAACCGAAAAGCCAGTTACGCAACAACTGGTGTCAGAAGTGAAATAAATTCGCGAAATAAAGTGGTTGCAATTGACTTAAAAATTCAAACTGTGATTAATTTTGTGAAATTGTGTTAAATTTTGAAAGTTCTGGAAAATAATTTATATTCAACTTTAAGTGAATTATAAAGTAATGGGGCGAAAATTCGAGGAGCTTCGAACGCAGGATTTGAAAGTGGAGTTAGGGAACCGGTCTTTACAAATGACAGGTGCAAAGAAAGTGCTGGTCGAGCGACTCAGACAAGCTTTGATAGAGGAAGGAAAGAATCCTAAAACATTTGTTTTCGAAGAGAACTTGGAAGAAACCGAAGTTGAAGAAGAGCCTACAATGAAAATGGAACAGCTTTTGAGTGCTTTAATGAGCAAAATGGAAGCCCGTTTTGACGAACAAAAGAATTCTCTAGAGGACCAAAAGAAATCTATGGAAGCCCGTTTTGATGAACAGAAGAATTCCAATGAGGAACAAAAGAATTCTCTGGAGAATCGTCTAGAAACTCGTTTGGAGGAACAGAAGACTTTCCTGAAAAACTCGTTAGACGAACAAAATTTAAAAATTGAAGGAATCGAGCAGGAAGTGGCGGAAACTCAACAAAAAGTCACCGAGCAGCTTGACAGTTTTAAAGCAGATCTAGAAAGAATAAAGCATCGTCAGCCTCTAAACGTAGCAGCTGAAATATCCAGCACAGGTAGAATGAAACCCCCAATATTTGATGGACAAAATTCGTGGCATATCTTCAAGAGACAATTCGAGGCAGCTTCAGAGGTAAATGGATGGAATGATGAAGACAAAGCTATAGCTCTGGTGTTAGCACTTCGAGCTCCTGCGTCAGAGCTCTTACAAACGGTACCGATTGAAAAGCAACGTGAATATACTTCATTAGTACAGGCGATAGAATTACGTTACGGAGATGAACACATGCAGCAAGTATATCGCCTACAGTTAAGCAACAGGATTCAAAAACATGGCGAATCACTACAACAACTGCAGGCAGATGTAGAAAGATTAGCTCATCTTTCATACTCCAGCGTGAATGCGGATTTTCTCAATGAAGTGGCGACGGAGGCATTTGTGAACGCTATTGCAGATCAAAATTTACAACAAGCGTTAAGGCTAGCAGGAAAGAAATCAACAGCAGAAGCACTAGCCTATGCATTAGCGTATGAATCCGCCAGACAAGCTTCACGGAGTGCAGTACGAGTAAGAGAAATTTCAGTGGAAGAATGTACTTGTAACAGAGTGCAATCATCACAGAGCCCGCCCTCACGTGGTGTCCTTCGATGCTGGAATTGTAATAGATCAGGGCACCTTCAAAGAGACTGCAGAAAACGTCGACGAGTGGAATCACCTGAAGAAGAGAAAGAAGAATGCCAAAGATGTCGAGCCAGGGAACAAGCTATTCGTGGAGAGACTAGATATCAAGCAGCGACTAGTCGCATCAGCTCTCCTGTTGATCAGTCGGAAAACTAGTAAAAACCAACTTTGTGGGGCAGAAGTTGGTTGGTGGAATCGACAGCCCCGAAGTCATCATTCAAGTAGGTCAGTTGCAGAGAAATAATAGCAGTCTTGTTATATATGGAAGTGTAGGAAAAAATGACTGCGCAGTCACTATCGATACTGGAGCTGCAAGATCAATTATTAGAACAGATCTTGTTAAGAACAAATGGCTTCATAATACCACCAAATATCTACTAAGAACAGCAACTGGAGCAGCAGCACGGGTGTTTGGAGAAATAACTTTAGATGTTCAACTAGGCGAACTACTATTTCTTCACACTTTTCTGGTTTCAGACATAATGGATGAATGCATTCTTGGAATAGATTTCATGACCACATACAAAATAAATCTGGATGTCGGAGAGCGGATTCACAAATATGGGAACATAGAAATTCCTATGAAACTAGGAGAAGGAGCAGATCATCCTGCGAAAGTAAGGACGATGGTCTGCGAAAATATTACTCTTTCGCCATGCTCCGAGACACTAATATGGACAAAGCTTACTGATGACATCGGGACCTGCCAATTCTATCTGGTGGAGCCTAACCCCACAAAAGTTACATCGAGCATCATTGTTGGCAAAACTTTAGTGAAGGCAGAAGGTGCAACATTAATACCAGTCAGAGTGCTTAACACATCCGAAAATGAGGTACAACTAAAAGAAGGTGCTATAATTGGAAATTGTGAACCCGTTTACCAAATCGTCAATTTGGATAATGGTAGTAATATCAGAGAGACAAAACCTATACCAGCTACTACCCAACAGGTTCAGAAACTTCTTTCGTCCAGTGCCTTAAGTGAACAACAACACAACGATGCCAAAGAGATGATCGATGAATTTTCGGAATTATTTGCAATGAATGATGATGACTATGGTAAAACAAATCTTGTCCAGCATCGGATCGATACAGGAGATTCCAGGCCCATTCGACAGACACCACGAAGATTGCCATTAGCCAAACAACCAGAAGTTGCAGACATGATGAACTCCATGAAGAAACAAGGCATAATAGAGGAATCTAACAGCCCTTGGACATCGCCGGTTGTTCGGGTTAGGAAAAAGGATGGCAGCACCCGATTCTGCGTAGACTACCGCCAACTAAATAACGTGACGAGAAAAGATAGCTATCCATTACCAAGGATTGATGACACGTTGGATACCCTTTCCGGAGCGCAATGGTTTTCCACATTGGATTTGAAGAGTGGTTACTGGCAAGTGGATATACATCCCGAGGACCGAGATAAAACTGCTTTCTCAGTTGGGAGTGGTTTATGGCAATTCAAAGTAATGCCATTTGGGTTATGTAATGCTCCAGCCACATTCGAACGACTAATGGAATGTGTTCTACGTGGTTTAACCTGGAAAACATGTTTTGTCTACTTGGATGACATAATAGTTATCGGAAGGACATTCAAGGAACATAAAAACAACTTACGAGACGTACTTCAAAGACTCAAAGATGCAAAATTGAAGCTCAGTGCGAGTAAATGTGCTCTATTCAAAGATGAAGTTAAATATTTAGGGCACATAGTTTCAGCACAAGGAGTAAGAACCGATCCAGAGAAGATAGAAGCCGTCAAAAATTGGCCAGTTCCAAAGGACAAACATCAATTACGGAGTTTTCTTGGTTTAGCTACCTACTACAGGCGATTCGTGAAAGGTTTTGCAGATATAGCAAGAAGCCTACATCAACTTACAGAAAAGGCCGTTCATATGGTCGGATAAATCCAACGAAAGTTTTGAAAATTTGAAGCAACAGCTCTGTATTGGTGCAGTGCTTTCGCAGGAGGAGAATGGTCAAGAAGTCCCAGTAGCTTACTATAGCAAAGCACTTTCAAAGCCAGAGAAAAATTATTGTGCTACAACAAAAGAGCTACTTGCTATTGTAAGTTCAACAAAACATTTTCATAAATATCTCTACGGGCAGAAATTCATCCTTCGCACCGACCATGCAGCGCTTAAATGGCTTCTGCAGTTTAAGAATCCTGAGGGACAAGTCGCGAGATGGATAGAGCGACTCCAGGCTTATGATCTTGAGATCCAACACCAAAGAGGTCGTATCCATGGAAATGCAGACGCCCAAAGACAAACCTAGAGTCGAGCTTCAATTAAAAACTTCCAAAGACGCTATTTTACTTTAATCATTCAACAAAATCAAAATCTCAAAAACTTTACTTTACTTTCAAACGTTCAAAAACTTTCAAAACGTTAATAAAAACTTTAACTTTACATTACAAAAAATTTACTTTGACAACAAAACAGTTAGACTCAAGTCCGCATATAACTTCCACTGATTGTGAGATTACAGAGTCAGACGATTTAGCTAACAGCCAAATGCCCATATCTACAAAGCAATCCCAGTCCTCAGTAAAAGTCATAAGTAGACCACCGGAGTCTAACTGAGGTGGCTCCACGTTGGGCGCCATTTTGTTATGGAACTAGGATGAGTGATTCGCTTGGGACGTAAGTCCCGACTGCCAGAATGAGCTGACAGATCACCCGACGGACAGCGTTGACTGCAGGGCGGCACGCTAGTACGTCACAACTATTGGCGGAGAGTGTGGGGGGGGGGGGGGGTTCGCCGTTCGCCATATACAAAAAAATTCTTCGTGCCTAAAACGAACAGTCAGCACCCACTCGGTCCTGAAGGGACCCTTACGTCACTTACCCGTATTTTGGTGGAAGGCGTAGATGTTTTACCTTCCTTTACCGGCCCCATCCTCCCATTTGACTTTGGGGGGCACAATTATCCAAAGTCCCTTATTGACCTGTAAAGAGAGAGAGAGACTAGGCGAGCCTAGACGACCTTCATCTTATGTGCAAGGGCTCCGGGATGTGAAGGAAGAATTAAAAGTTCAGCTTCTCATAGTTACGTTATAATAGTTCTCGTTTAATACAAAATTTTGGTCTTCTCCTCACATAAAGTTTGCTAATTCAAATCTCCTAACTGTCATGCATTTCGCGCAGGCAGTTTAACGTACTTACAATTAATCAAAAGAAGATAATCAGAATAATGACATTTGCCTACAGATATATATATATGTAATGTACTCCATCTGATCAAAAATAATATCGCAGAAACTTATGTAATCGTCACACGATTGGATATCCAATTGTCTGTCTTGTTTTGTTTTCGTTCATGTCATTTTTAATATGAGGATCATATAATCCACTCAAACATTAGCGAATGTAATACCAAAGCGTTAGAAATAAAGCAAAAGAAAATATATATCTGGAGGAAGTCATAGTTCCTCACATGTGTGAGCGCTCATCTATAAAATGGCAAGTATGTAGCGAGCTGGAACTAGAACTACTAAATTTAATCTAATATCAGTCAAAAACACAAAATTATTAAGATCTTAAAAGTAATAGGAATTCATTAGTACTCAATTACCTAATTCCTCACATATGTGAGCGCTCATCTATAAAATGGCAAGTATGTAGCGAGCTGGAACTAGAACTACGGTCACCGTGTAATTGTAGCCTAAAGTAATAAGAATAACGTTGGTCATAAGCCTATCCCATAATTTCTAACTAAAATTTAAAAATTCAATTCCATAGAAATGGAAAAATGCCAAAAGTAGATTAACAGAATCTGAAGAGCACTCAATAAATCAACAGTTTCTCGCAGGTAATTGTACCATTATATAAAAATTTAGCACTAATCCTAATTTCTCTACAGACTTAGTAGATAAGCCTTGGAAAACTAAAAACTTAATAATAAAAAACTTATTCTATGGGTCTTTTTCTTCACTAATTTTAACCCATGAAATGAGAAGTAAAGAAGAACAAATTCAAAAAAAATTTACAGATATTCAGTCAGACTATTCCTAATTTAATAGATATAGAGACAAATAATACTTCACTCCTTTATCTAATGTATGTTGCGGTATTACTACTTAGCATTTTAGAAAATTTCTGTTCATACCAGTTTAATCCTCTATGAGAAATCAGCTGTTCCAAAAGCGCTAATCAAATTTGTTGTATTCTCATCAATACCGCAAATTCCTAAGATTCCATCTCTTTGGTCAACACTATGTATAAGTCCTGGTTTAAACAGCACAGATTTATTAACACCGTTCTGCTCTTTTATTGTATTCTGCCGATATTCATGAAGATGATCCAGTGATTTATCAGGTTTATTCATGGGATTTCCTCTAGCTCTTCTTCAGCCTTTTTTTTCTTTTTTTATAGGTCAAATCTTTATTCCATGGTATCTGTTAAACACCACAGAATCTTTCCGATTTGAGAAGCAAGGGCAAAAGTGATGGTAGTTTCAGTTATTGAGAGGCCTTGCAGAATCTCTTACTGGTTCTGGTTCAATCTATTTACTTTTCTCAGCAAGCAATACAAGCGGATGAATTTTAGCTTCCTTTAAGAACACTGTATTTCTTGTTTATTCATCCAGCATCCTTCGGAAATTCCTAAAGTACTTTATTTATTGAATTTGCCACTACCAACATTTATCGAAATTATTACTTTTTCGGGCACGATGTCGTTGAAAATTTTCGGTATTCAGTTTTTTATTCACTCGACTTCTTTCACGCGCTATTTTTGTCCGAGAAGTAAGACAGATTGATTGCCTTCTTCTTACTTATCTTTACCGTCAACATGTCACCCCGAGCTTAAGGAAACGCATTTCTCTCGGTCGGGTGCGTTCAGTTTTTATGCTGTAGTCGGCAGCAGGCCGGGCATATACGCTTCAGTATGACATGTAGCATATTGCTATATGCAATACGCTACGACCATAACAATGCAGAGTGGTCTACACCACCCGTGGTTCAGACAACGCTGAAAAATGGTCGACTGAGCTAGCCGGTCTTAAACATAGGCCTCATCGCTGCGGGCGCTCAATGTGTGTCTCGACCCACGACCCAATGCGTATTCCTCATCACTCGTGCTATATTCCCGTTGATCTACTTGACCGAGGACGCATCGAGGACACATCCCTGAAGTCTCGTCAGTCGTCGACCAGACTTCGACATCCCTCTCCGTGTGTGAAGCCAAAGCCACATCGACAAGCTGGTAACCCAAAAAATCCAGCCGGTCTATGTCTCTCTGCCCTCCCTCACCGAAATGCTGAGGAAGCCTTGCGATCAGCAACCTAAAGAACTGATAGCTAAGCTTTCCCGGCGCAACATCTCACTCTGACCTCAGACCGCGATTGTTCAAGGGTGTGCCTCCAAGGCGTCGTCGAAGTAGTGACATGCTGACAGCCGAATACGGGAATGGATTCCAACAGGTATATCACCCACCATTGACGGGGCAATAGGAGGGCTTCGCGATATGCTATAGTTTACCAGTGAAGCTGGCTGGATGCCTTCTTAGGGCTACCAGGACCTAGATTTAGTACTGCTATGTCCGACGGTTGTCGATTAACGAGAGGTTGTAGACGGACGGACAAAAAAAATTAAATCCTCCTAATGAGGCCGATCCGGAAGGGACTATAAAAGGTTATCTACTCATAAGAGGTAGAGGTGTGCTGATGAGATTGAATTCCAACAGGTATATCACCCACCATTGACGGGGCAATAGGAGGGCTTCGCGATATCCTATAGTTTATCAGTGAAGCTGGCTGGATGCCTTTTTAGGGCTACCAGGAATAAACGTGACAATAGATAGACGACGTTTCCAGACTGATGATCACTGCCGGATGTCTTTGGCGTGATAGACTCCTAACACTTTCCCCTGCAGATCTTCAAGCTCATATAGGGAGTTTCTTTTCTTGGCTTTAACCCGACATTTGACAAATTTTCGTCCCAGTTTAGCACTCGTTTGCTGTTGGAAGTTGCTTTGGGCAAAATTCCTTCTAAATACCTCTTGACCCACTTTGAAATCGACAGGTTTCGCCCCGAGATTATAGGCTCGTGAACCCTGTTCGAACGCATGGTGTAAATTTTCCTGCACTCTCGCACGGATTAATCTCAGTTTGTCCTGCCATGTCCAATCATTTGTTGACCGAAAAGTGTTCGATAAGGAGAGAAACCAGTAGCTTGATGGAAAGAGCTCCTGAGGGAACTAGCTATTTGGCTCAGTTTCTCATCCCATTTCGTATGTTCCTTCCGAATATACGCTCTAATCCCTGACAATAGAGACCTGTTTACTCGCTCTGAGGCGTTTGCTTGCGGCGAGTAAACTGCCGTAAGCAAGTGCTTCACCCCATACTTGTCCAGCAATCTGGTAAACTGAGTCGAGCAAAACTGGACTCCATTGTCAGAGACGATCGTTTTCGGGACGCCGAACACGTGGAACACTTCCGTCTCAATGAATTGGCACATATTGAGTGTAGATGCTTTTCTCATCGGTTTGAGGATCGGAAATTTTGAAAAGTGGTAAAGAACTATCAGAATACAGACGTTTCCTTTCACTGACCGAGGATATGGACCCAGAAAATCGATATACAGCTTTTGCCATGGTCGTTCTGTCACAGACTGGACCTTCATAGGTGGTCTAAGAATGGTATTGGGAGTCTTCGTTTCCTTACACACGTCACAGGCGCCTACGTAGTTTCTGACAGCAAGTGTCATTCGTGGCCAGTACAAGTGTCTTCGCAGACGTTCTCTTCCTCCTGAATCGGATCGCCTGTTCTCGGAACAGTCCGAATGTAAACGAAGCCATCCCTGACGCAAAGATCTGGTAGTTTACCAGAAGTCATTTTAACCTTATGCCTCAGTTCCTCATATTCCAACGAGTTGAAATATGGCGAACTAAGGTCAACTTCCGGGCCAGGATCTTCGTTTGTGGACAGGCCGTCACAATGGATGCGTGACAGCGCATCAGGGACGACGTTCAGGCTTCCTTTTCTGTGCTCAATAGTGAAGTCGAAGCCCTGAAGCTTCAAACTCCACCGCGCAAGTCTACCGCTGAGGTCCTTTTGAGACATCAGAAATTTCAAGCTCGCATGATCAGTCACTATCTTAAACGGCATGAGTTCTATGAAGGGCCGGAACTTCTGTACGCTCAAGATTGCAGCTAAGCATTCTTGCTCTGTGACGGTGTATAACGAATGGTTTGGTGAAGTCTGGACTCACTAACAACGGAGCAGAAGTAAGTTTTTGCTTTAAAAGATCAAGAGACGTCTGGGCTTCAGGTGTCCATTTGAACTGACTAGGGTTTTTCAAGGTGTCTGTAATGGAGGCAGTTAAATCAGCATAGTTCGGGATGAACCGTCTATACCATCCCACCATACCTAGTAGGCGTCGGGCCTGCCGAACAGTTTTCGGTGACGGATAGTCAACTATAGCTGAAATTTTGTCAGGGTCAGTTCTCATACCTCCCTTTCCGACAATAAAACCCAAGTGTTTGGTCAATTTGATACAAAACTTGCTCTACTCTTCCCCAAACAATCCGCTACACGGGATAGTAACGTGAGATGCGAGTCAAAGTCTGATGACAGAATTAACAAATCGTCTAGATAGACGAGAACGTTCTCACGAAGATCGAAAGGAATGACTTTATCCATGAGGCGGCACATCGTTTGTGGAGCGTTGCATAGGCCGAATGGCATCACCGTGTTCTGATAGAGAGGATGACCCGGCACTGTAAAAGCGGTCTTCTCTCTGGAATCAGTGTCTAGTGGGATCTGCCAGAATGCGTTTTTCAGGTCCAGGCTCGTTATGTAGTTTGCCGGAGGAAGTCGACTTAGAAGTGCGTCTATCTGCGGTAGCGGATAGGCATCCTTCTTCGTAACAGAGTTGACCTTCCTGGCGTCAAAACAAAGCCGAACCCTTCCAGGCTTCCTTACCAGAACAACTGGAGAGCTCCAAGGACTCTGGCTCTCCTCTATCACACCCAGCGATAGCATTCGTTCTAATTCAGCATCCATCAAACTTTGTACTGCCGGCGATATCGGATAAAAGCGCTGTTTTATCGGGGTCGCGTCATTCGTTTCAATCTTGTGAGTGACCACCGAGGTTTTTCCCAGGCCTAAGAAGGCGAAAGAGGGGAAAAGCTGTTTTGTGGCTTCTAAGCGTTGTTGATCGAGACTAGAAATTATATGGCAGTCGGTGTCAGAGGTAGCTATTACACTTGGATTCACTTCTGCGACTATACCCAGGACATCTGGAGCCAACCCAAATAGACGCCAGAAGTCTATTCCCAGATATAGTGCCTGTGTGAGCCCAGGAACCACGTAAAAACGTACGTTTTGGGTCTTATTACGGAAAGTGACATCCAAGTTCACATGACCATGCACAGTCGTCATGGCACCATTTGCTACTTGGACCTGTGTCCGATACTTCTTCCATTCGACATCTGCTTCTGCAAGCTTCTCTAGAGCTCCCTGACCTAGAATACTGACAGTGGCACCACTATCAAGTAGTCCAGGCTCAGTTCGCCCGAGCAGCTTTACTTCGGCGTACGGTCGAATGTCGTCTGACATCGATACGGAAATCTGTGCCAGTTTTTTTCTCTCTACTCTTATCCGTCGGCAGTATTCCCGCCAACGAACGGTAGATCTTTTCTTTTCGGTCTCATATCCAAGTCAGGAAACATTATTTCGGCTTACTCCGCTACTGAGGAGAAGATTCGGTCTCTTGCTGCATTGTATTTCTGCAGACGCGTATGATACGGCGTCAGCGGATGTAAAACAGGCTCACGCCCACTCGTCATAACAGAGCTTGGTGGCCGTTTTAATATAGAAATGCCATGAGGCCAAACCTCCTGCTCAATAACTGCGTATCTGCGTAGCTTGGATTCGAGTAACAAGCGATCTCAGTTGTCCTATCGTATCGGTGGGATGCAGGTATATTTTTTCCTGAATCTCAGGCAATAAGTTCGATTTGACAATCTCCAGAAACTCTTGGTCTGGCATGGCGTTCTGTAGCTGATCACGCAGCAACCCTAAATGATGGTAATACATAGCGAATAGTTCACCAGGCTTTTGCTTTCGAGACATCAGCTGTAAACGTATTTTTAAATCATCCTTGGGCGCTCCCCATTCGATGGACAATCCCGTCTTGATAAGTTCCCAAGTTGGAAAAGGGTTATGCCGTAATATCGACCAGTACCAGTCCTTCGCTGGTCCTGTTAATAACGTAAGCATGTTTCTAACTAGGAGATCAAAATCCCCTTCCAGAGCGGAGTGCGTGAGCGCTTCGACTCTAAAAATGAATTCATCTACAGAGAGCTCTGAGTTGTTGCCGTTATACGTCAGGTTCCATCTTCTGGTAGGACTGCCTGATCGTCGCTGTCCTATATTTGCAGGATACCGAATATGTGGAGGTGGTTGAGGTGGGACAAAGTTCGGTCTGGGCTGACCAGTAGGCTGACCAAAAGGCTGACCAGAAGGCTGACCAAAAGGTGATGGTGGTCTCTGAAACGATTGTCTCCTCAGATTGGGGAAATCGTTCGATGGTCTTGGATTACCCCTGGACGAAGGAGGTCGTGCAAAGTTCATTGGCGGCATTGCTGCTGCTACTTGTTGTCGGATACTATTCGTTAGGTCAGTCCGCAAACCATTGAGGCTCTGTTCAAGACCTTCTCGTATTAGGTTTTGCATTTGTAGGCCTGCCATCAGCGCATCCGTAGCGGCTGAGGTGTGGTCTTGAGCTGTACGCACTGAACTATCTCGTCGAGGACTCGGGTTTACAAAAGTCCTTGAGTGCAAATCGGGCATTCCTGGTGATAGAGATCGTCGATTCTGTGGTGGTAAGTCGAAGGTTGGCAATGAATCGCGACTAGCCGACTTCGCGGGCTTCGCCTTCTTCGGTCTTTTAGGAAAGGCACCAGTGTAACCAGTGAGGTCCTGTGGCGTGAGGCGACGTCTACCGTTAGGGTAACTACAATGTTCACCTATCCAGGTCTATATACATGCCTCATGAAAGACATGTCCACACATGGTCATGACAGGCTTCTGTTCGGCTGACCAGCTCGTTTCTGTACAGATAGTGCATGGTTCAGGCAACATAGCCACCCCGTTCGGCACAGGAGGTGGTGTCCGTACTGTAGCCATACTGAATTTAGTCGTAAGTCAAAAAAATTTATACCCCAAAGGAATACTATGCCAAAGTCGAAGGTCGAGATGATATACTACAATTCCAAAAAAAGTTCTTCCCAGACTTCGAAGATTAAGACTGGATACTAAAATTTCAGCAAAAAAAAAATTTTTATTATCGAAAGTTCGTCTTATCAACAGTTCGGCGAGATCATCAAAAAAATTCAAACAAAAATTCAAATCATGGAATTTCTCCTTCACTTCCCCAGGAGCTAACTCACATGAAAGGTCTTCGGGTCGCTCTCCCTCCTCACAGGTCAGAAAATTTATACAGGCAAGCGACGTGAATGTGTGCATTGAAAAAAATGTGGAGTTCCCACAGAAATCTGGGAAGAGTCGGGTTGGAGAAGCTAGAGACTGAAAATGGTACTAGAGATTCTTCAGCCAGGCAGTTAGCAGTATGCCAACTCCTGATTACTGAAGGTCTCCAGCATCACTTCCATCCTCCAACAACTCCTTCCTTCCTCCTCACCTGATTGTCATGTCCAGCTAACCTTCCAACCGGGCAGAGTCATGAATCTGGTCAACTAGTTAGCTGGAAGCCAAAAAGTCGTCTCACAGATTCATAACTCTGTCCAGCCAGACAGAGAGAAGTCTCCGTGAGAACTGACACAAAAAAAATATTGTGTGGCCACCTACCATTTCCATGGCAGGCCAGCGGGAAAGATTAATTTCAAAAAAAAAAATCAAAAACTTTCAAAAACTAGTCACCTGTTCAGACTCGAGGCTTGACCAAAGTCAAACCTAGAGTCGAGCTTCAATTAAAAACTTCCAAAGACGCTATTTTACTTTAATCATTCAACAAAATCAAAATCTCAAAAACTTTACTTTACTTTCAAACGTTCAAAAACTTTCAAAACGTTAATAAAAACTTTAACTTTACATTACAAAAAATTTACTTTGACAACAAAACAGTTAGACTCAAGTCCGCATATAACTTCCACTGATTGTGAGATTACAGAGTCAGACGATTTAGCTAACAGCCAAATGCCCATATCTACAAAGCAATCCCAGTCTTCAGTAAAAGTCATAAGTAGACCACCGGAGTCTAACTGAGGTGGCCCCACGTTGGGCGCCATTTTGTTATGGAACTAGGATGAGTGACTCGCTTGGAACGTAAGTCCCGACTGCCAGAATGAGCTGACAGATCACCCGACGGACAGCGTTGACTGCAGGGCGGCACGCTAGTACGTCACAACTATTGGCGGAGAGTGTGGGGGGGGGGGGGGTTCGCCATATACAAAAAAATTCTTCGTGCCTACAACGAACAGTCAGCACCCACTCGGTCCTGAAGGGACCCTTACGTCACTTACCCGTATTTTGGTGGAAGGCGTAGATGTTTTACCTTCCTTTACCGGCCCCATCCTCCCATTTGACTTTGGGGGCACAATTATCCAAAGTCCCTTATTGACCTGTAAAGAGAGAGAGAGACTAGGCGAGCCTAGACGACCTTCATCTTATGTGCGAGGGCTCCGGGATGTGAAGGAAGAATTAAAAGTGCAGCTTCTCATAGTTACGTTATAATAGTTCTCGTTTAATACAAAATTTTGGTCTTCTCCTCACATAAAGTTTGCTAATTCAAATCTCCTAACTGTCATGCATTCCGCGCAGGCAGTTTAACGTACTTACACTTAATCAAAAGAAGATAATCAGAATAATGACATTTGCCTACAGATATATATATATGTAATGTACTCCATCTGATCAAAAATAATATCGCAGAAACTTATGTA
The DNA here is from genome assembly GCA_963924295.1 of Dioctria rufipes. NCBI lineage: Eukaryota > Metazoa > Arthropoda > Insecta > Diptera > Asilidae > Dioctria > Dioctria rufipes. The sequence continues at coordinate 363,148,102 of OZ002740.1, forward strand.
ATCGTCACACGATTGGATATCCAATTGTCTGTCGTGTTTTGTTTTCGTTCATGTCATTCTTAATATGAGGATCATATAATACACTCAAACATTAGCGAATGTAATACCAAAGCGTTAGAAATAAAGCAAAAGAAAATATATATCTGGAGGAAGTCATAGTTCCTCACATGTGTGAGCGCTCATCTATAAAATGGCAAGTATGTAGTGAGCTGGAACTAGAACTACTAAATTTAATCTAATATCAGACAAAAACACAAAATTATTAAGATCTTAAAAGTAATAGGAATTCATTAGTACTCAATTACCTAATTCCTCACATATGTGAGCGCTAATTTTAACCCATGAAATGAGAAGTAAAGAAGAACAAATTAAAAAAAAATTTACAGATATTCAGTCAGACTATTCCTAATTTAATAGATATAGAGACAAATAATACTTCACTCCTTTATCTAATGTATGTTGCGGTATTACTACTTAGCATTTTAGAAAATTTCTGTTCATACCAGTTTAATCCTCTATGAGAAATCAGCTGTTCCAAAAGCGCTAATCAAATTTGTTGTATTCTCATCAATACCGCAAATTCCTAAGATTCCATCTCTTTGGTCAACACTATGTATAAGTCCTGGTTTAAACCGCACAGATTTATTAACACCGTTCTGCTCTTTTATTGTATTCTGCCGATATTCATGAAGATGATCCAGTGATTTATCAGGTTTATTCATGGGATTTCCTCTAGCTCTTCTTCAGCCTTTTTTTTCTTTTTTTATAGGTCAAATCTTTATTCCATGGTATCTGTTAAACACCACAGAATCTTTCCGATTTAAGAAGCAAGGGCAAAAGTGATGGTAGTTTCAGTTATTGAGAGGCCTTGCAGAATCTCTTACTGGTTCTGGTTCAATCTATTTACTTTTCTCAGCAAGCAATACAAGCGGATGAATTTTAGCTTCCTTTAAGAACACTGTATTTCTTGTTTATTCATCCAGCATCCTTCGGAAATTCCTAAAGTACTTTATTTATTGAATTTGCCACTACCAAAATTTATCGAAATTATTACCTTTTCGAGCACGATGTCGTTGAAAATTTTCGGTATTCAGTTTTTTATTCACTCGACTTCTTTCACGCGCTATTTTTGTCCCAGAAGTAAGACAGATTGATTGCCTTCTTCTTACTTATCTTTACCGTCAACATGTCACCCCGAGCTTAAGGAAACGCATTTCTCTCGGTCGGGTGCGTTCAGTTTTTATGCTGTAGTCGGCAGCAGGCCGGGCATATACGCTTCAGTATGACATGTAGCATATTGCTATATGCAATACGCTACGACCATAACACTTTCTATTCAAATTAACTATAAAATTGAGTTGTACTTGATAATAGTTCAACTTGACTGTTCACTGATGATAAGCGTACAAGTAAAATTACGAATTGACTTCGATGTGATCGGTGATTATAGATAAAACGAAAACTGATATTGTGTTGATGTGTAAAATGGGAAAGAGTATTACGGCTTTATCAGTGCAATTAATAGAGTACGATGAGGATGACAGTTATTATTATAATTTTATGTACATATGCAACAGAAAATAATATAGATAATTACGTAGAACGTTATACAATTATAGCCAGCACATGATAATCTACTTGAGTAGCCTAGGTGATTTGATTCAGATCAGAATGATTACATTACGAATGACCGACAACGCATATTAAGAACGAAAGAGCTTATCTGATCAAAAATTAAAAATCAATTAAAATTGATTTATTGTTGGAATTGCAAAAGCCTGCATTTTTTAAACGAAGAAGGCATTTTGTATTGGCAGAAGTTCGAATACTCATCAGTACGGCTGGACTTCTTCCTGCCGTAGAAGCCCAGAAAAATTAAGATGAACTACAAATAAACACTCAGGTAAAAATTCAAAGTGTGAATTATATGGGAAAAATACTCATGCGTATTATATTTTATGCGATTCATGCAGCACCATAGCCTGTGCTAGGCAAAATCAAGAAGGCAGAAAATCAGCCCTTACTGATAAGCATTCGACTTTCTGGCAATACGAAATGCCTGTGGCCACGCGTCTGGTACAGGTCGTACATTTCCCAACATTTGGCCAACCACTTCGTAAACCTAACAAAATTAATTTCGAAATTCGTGTCTAGTAACACTTTGCTGAACGTAGAAATGCTTAACTAGAAAGACTTTTGTTTTTGTGTGAAAAAAAAAAAAATTTATCTGATGTCAAGCCGCAAATCGAAAATAAACAAGGAAACAGGCTAGAATTGGTCTAACGTATGATACCCTAGATGAATACCGTATGGTATGGTAATTCTATGCAAGTTTGATTTTTGAAATGGTTTTTCACATATATTTCTAGAACGATTCGTCGGACAGAGAAAATTATTATTACCAATTTTATAGGATTTCGTATTCTGAAGAAGTTTTTAGTACAATAAAAATTACTAGGACTGATCGTTTTCACAGTATATGTAAAAAACCTAAACTTTTATATGGCAACACCACGAAGGAGTTGCCCGATTTGTCTCATTTGCGAACTTAATTTTACTTCAAGTCTGTGTACAAAATTTCAGCTTTCTAAGTGAATGCGTCCTCGAGTTATCGTGCGCATAGGCAGGACGGATATGCAAAAATTAAAATTACTTTTAATATTTATTATGCGTGGGTGTCCATTTTGCTCTACCATCATTATTTCTGTACGTTACAAATGGAATGACAAACTTAGTATACCCTATAGATTTCATCTATGGTATAAAAAGAGAATTAACAGGTCCAATAATAGCAAGATTAAATAAATAATAACTCCCGAGGGGACTTCGCAACTGATGAACTAATGTTCTTTTTCTTTAAGGGGGGTTACCACCAAAAAAAAGCTCAGGATTTCTGTTCCCAAAAGCTTAGTGAACATAAACGCATAAAAGTATGCAATTTTAAAATTGAAAGAAATCACTATATGTACATGGAAAGCTATATGATGCTGTGATATTCGTCTGTATTGTACTCTAAAGCATGTCGGGCATCTGTACAACAGTAGGGTAGAATCACTGACTTATAAGTCAGTGGGTAGAATTGCGTAGGCATGGCGAGATTTTAAATTTGGCTGTCGGATTTTTCTTAGAATTTTGTTGAGGAGCAGGCAAGAAGCGAACGAAATGTATGCTCTCTGCGCTGTTGATTAGACACTTTTCCGTGTAATTTGTCTGGCACTATTTAATGCTTGGGCAATTTTATTTGACTGAAGTCGGTCATCAAATAAAACTCTTCCAAGAATTCTGAGTTGTAATATACCTACCATATAATTTTTGCAATGTTCGCACGTTGTCAGATTACCATTTTATTAACTAGATATCCAAAGAACTACTTTAGAGAATTATATTTGAATTTACCAACAACATAATTTTCAGGTTGAGCTATGTCTGGTAGATTTTCTAATCTAATTTTAGTATATATGTACATATATACAATTTTATCTCTATCTAATTCCTCAATTTTGTTCGCATAAAATTTTTCAAGTTTCAAGAAACGCAATCCAACCAGATTAGCCTAGTCGGAGTTACTGTAACTGGGAAAGATTACCAATATAGCAAATAGTGAATTCTTTTCTGCGACTCGATGTTAACACTGCCATCAAATCTGCCATTCTCGTGCTCTTTTCTTCCCTACTGGTGTGGTTATTGTGTAACCCTGTGCATTGCAATGTTCATTTAGGATCAATTCATTCCAAAAGTACCTTAAATCTACCAATCGAAATCCCTCTATGGAATTTTCGTTCATATCTTCATCCTGATTTTCTTTTTCTATCAGAATTGTGAACGAATCTATTTCGCTATAATCCGCAATATTTGGGCTGGCATTCATTTTACCTGCTTCATATCTTTCTTCATTTATATTAGCAAAATTTCTTTGCTGAGCGGGTAAATTTTCTTTTGTGCTTTCCTGTAGAGATCTGAAACACAATAATGGAATACAAAATAGTGTTGTCGTAGTCGCTATGTCAATGCAGTATAAATATATCGTGTAGATAGAAAGACGAAGATAAGAACAGAGCAAGCCATCAAACCGCTAGGAGATATTTCATTGAAATTCGCGATGGGTAGTACCACTAAGCGTAGGTACAGTATATAGAAAAATCTATCAGATTGAAAAATCTCCGACAGTCTTCTTCTTGAGAAGGTGTCTCCCAAAGGAAAATTTTTGCTTTGGTCCACGAAGTTCTTATTTCTACCCATTTCATAGTTCTGTTCACTTAAAATAGGATTCTTTACGGCAGAAATTCGCTGTGAGAACCACGGTAGTCGATTTCGAAAAAATGTTATAGTTACTCCGTGAAGATCTTTGGTTGCCAGAAAGATCAGCTAGTTAACCTATTCATGGAGGCAGTAGTGTCAAAAATTACTTCAAAGCATGCGTAAAATACGGCGAATAAATCTACCAAAAACAACTCTATGAAGCAAGGGGTGAGCCCATTCTAAAGGGAGTATAAATTGGTCCCGTTATAAAGGCTTTGGATGAATTAGCTATTTATTTAGGTACTTACAGAAGAACTGATTTTTCTTTAAATGAATTTAGGCGATACCGATACTGCATTGATAAAAAGATTCATCACATAATGACAGCACTCGAACTTTTAGAGGCGACGGGCCAATCGAAAGGTATAATCGCTATATAAAGAGGAAGATTAACCCGATCAAATGGGCATTGCAAATACCTGAGAATGGAACGCTCATAATAATTTTCGTGCAATGAGCTCAATTAAAACATTTATAAGAAAGAAGTTGCTTTTACCGAAATATATATTAAATCGCGTAAATATTCGTCAGCAGATTCCCTCTTAAATAAAAAAGAATTAAAAAAATAATTTCAAAAGAAAGATGTCATTGGTACAAAGCCGATACTTTTATTGGTCGACACAAGTTCTTTGTAATTTGTAAAAATGCTTCTTCTTCGAAAATTGCATTTTGAAAACAATTCATACATAAATTAATAGTACTTAGTAGTAATTATAGTCGCTAGAAAGATAATCGATTGTAGTCAAAAAATTGGTACACACTGTATATAATCGTGACAACTCACTACACCTCATCAATTTTCGTTCAGTTTTCTAAATTACATACATATATTCGAAAAACAACTCTTCAAAACTTTAAAAAGTTCCATTTTGTCCTTTCTATAGCTTCACTAAAACGCGGTCATAAATGGAACGCAACAAAAAATAACTATTTATAATTTAGCCAACCTTCCTCCAAAATTTCATCAAAATCATTTACATTTCACAAATTCAAATTCACATTTCACAAATTTGTACATTTATAGGATTATTTCCTTTTCATACACACAGATTTACATACCTAACAATATTCAGTTTTCTCTTCTTTATTCCATAATTATTGGCCCGAATTTTACTAATACGTCCCATGATTAAATAATAGTTACTCACAATTCGTTACCTATAACCATAATAGAATTGGCAAAAAATTTCTCGCCTCAAAAGCAAAAATGAACAAATTACCAATGATAAAAATTCAAAGATTCCGGGAAATCTACACACATACATATACCTAATGCAGAAAATAACGGCACACACTCTCCAAGCATACAGCTACAGCCCGCTGAGCTTTCAAAACAAATGAAAGCCTTCCAAAAGCACATTACTCCATCTGACGATGATAGAATGAATTGAAAACGCCAAATTGTATGCAAAATATAATAAATCAAGAAATTTTTGCCGTTACCATCATTAACATTATTGACTTTATTTCCTTTATCATTGCACTAAAAAATTTGAGTTTTTCAAAATAAACAGAAAAAGGTTCGATCTTTGTTACAAATTGAACTTTCATTGAAATAATATCATAATTTTGGTAGTTAATTGTCTCGGAAAATAGCAACTTTCAAACTAAAATATATTAGTAACCAAAATTTTTTGTCTGGTTTTCTTTCCGTCACTGCCTCTTCCAGACCAAGATCTTCCATACTCAAGTACAAATTTATCTATTTAATGTACCATTATTACGTTTTGATGTACTAAACTTTGCAAATTTCATGAATTCCAGAGTTTTCTAAAGCTAATTAAATATATATAAAACCCCGAAATCTTTATTTTTGACACGCCATTACCTGAGTTTATGCATTTTCTCTAACTATGTACAATTTTTATCATGATAGTACGCACAGATTTGCAGTAAATTTGTATTAACTTTTCGTGTTTTTTAAGATTTCAGTGGTAACCCCCCTTAAGCATTTGTTATGTCGATCTCTTGGACGAGTGTACCTCTTCGGATCTAACTATCCCTATGACAGCCTAAACAAGTGCTATTCCGGGAAGGGTCTGGAGTCCTGTGTCTAGTCGACCATGTCGCCTTGGCGATCGTAAGAACAACATCTATTATGCTGATACTGCAGAGCTTCTTCCGCACCAAATTGCCAGGTCATTAATGATAGGTAAAGAAAAAAAACATAGATGCTGAAAAGTAAGCTTATCTGGGAGTTATTAAGGGGGGTTACCACCGAAATCTTAAAAAACACGAAAAGTTAATACAAATTTGCTGCAAATCTGTGCATACTATCATGATAAAAACTGTACATAGTTAGAGAAAATGCATAGACTTAGGTAATGACGTGTCAAAAATAAATATTTCGGGGTTTTATATGTATTTAATTAGCTTTAGAAAACTCTGGAATTCATGACATTTGCAAAGTTTAGTACATCTAAACGTAATAATGGTACATTAAATAGATAAATTTGTACTTCAGTATGAAAGGTCTTGGGCTGGAAGAGGCAGTGACGGAAAGAAAACCAGACAAAAAATTTTGGTTACTAATATATTTTAGTTTGAAAGTTGCTATTTTCCGAGACAAATAACTACCAAAATTATGATATTATTTCAAAGAAAGTTCAATTTGTAACAAAGATCGAACCTTTTTCTGTTTATTTTGAAAAACTCAAATTTTTTAGTGCAATAATAAAGGAAATAAAGTCAATAATGTTAATGATGGTAACGGCAAAAATTTCTTGGTTTATTATATTATGCATACAATTTGGCGTTTTCAATTCATTCTATCATCGTCAGATGGAGTAATGTGCTTTTGGAAGGCTTTCATTTGTTTTGAAAGCTCAGCGGGCTGTAGCTGTATGCTTGGAGAGTGTGTGCCGTTATTTTCTGCATTAGGTATATGTATGTGTGTAGATTTCTCGGAATATTTGAATTTTTATCATTGGTAATTTGTTCATTTTTGCTTTGGAGGCGGCGAGAATTTTTTTGCCAATTCTATTATGGTTATAGGTAACGAATTGTGAGTAACTGTTATTTAGTCATGGGACGTATTATTAAAATTCGGGCCAATAATTATGGAATAAAGAAGAGAAAACTAAATATTGTTAGGTATGTAAATCTGTGTGTATGAAAAGGAAATAAACCTATAAATGTACAAATTTGTGAAATGTGAATTTGAATTTGTGAAATGTAAATGATTTTGATGAAATTTTGCAGGAAGGTTGGCTAAATTATAAATAGTTATTTTTTTTTAACGAAAATATCATGGAGGGATTTCGATTGGTAGATTTAAGAATGGCAGATTTATATCAGTGTTAACATCGAGTCGCAGAAAAGAATTCACTATTTGCTATATTGGTAATCTTTCCCAGTTACAGTAACTCCGACTAGGCTAATCTGGTTGGATTGCGTTTCTTGAAACATGAAAAATTTTATGCGAACAAAATTGAGGAATTAGATAGAGATAAAATTGTATATATGTACATATGTATATACTAAAATTAGATTAGAAAATCTACCAGACATAGCTCAACCTGAAAATTGTGTTGTTGGTAAATTCAAATCTAATTCTCTAAAGTAGTTCTTTGGATATCTAGTTAATAAAATGGTAATCTGACAACGTGTGAATATTGCAAAAATTATATGGTAGGTATATTACAATTCAGAATTCTTGGAAGAGTTTTATTTGATGACCGACTTCAGTCAAATAAAATTGCCCAAGCAATAAATAGTGCCAGACAAATTACACGGAAAAGTGTCTGATCAACAGCACAGAGAGCCTACATATCGTTCGCTCCTTGTCTGCTCCTCAACAAAATTCTAAGAAAAATCCGACAGCCAAATTTAAAATCTCGCCATGCCTATGCAATTCTACCCACTGACTTATAAGTCAGTGATTCTACCTTACTGCTGTGCAGATGCCCGACATGCTTTGGAGTACAATACAGACGAATATCACAGCATCATATAGCTTTGCATGTACATATAGTGATTTGTTTCAACTTAAAAATTGCATACTTTTATGCGTTTATGTTCACTAAGCTTTTGGAAACAGAAATCGTGAGCTTTTTTTTGGTGTTAACCCCCCTTAAGTCCCCATCAAGCATACTGGCTGCTACCATAATCTTTTCAGGTCCAGAGGTTGGTCACCCTTAATCTGGCTGCTTGTTAAAGCATTTGATAGAAGTAGTCAGGTATCCAGGACCGCACCGTTTTCTGGGTTAAGTGGGTATTTAAGCCATCAGTTTGTTACTTGCGTTTAGCAGGCATTTAATACGTCGCAGTTAGTATTAAAGGCTTCACAGTTTCTTGTGTTAAGCAGGCATTGAAGACGTCGCAGTATACTTTTATAGGAGATGCACAATTGTGGGTACATCTCTCCAACAAGACTTGGAAACCAAAGGCCTTCATCGTTTAAGACTTTCTCTGATTAGACAAATTTTTCAACTTTTTTTAGATCTCAAGTGTAACATCAAGTGAATGATTTTTGTTATAGCACGATTTATCAGCGCAAACTCCAGCGACATAGATGTTTAAGAGTTTTCAGACTAACTACGCAACAAACAACTCATTAATAATAAGAAGAAAATGATTAACTGATAAAGGACATATCAAAAACCAAAGACCCACATATTTTTTTTCATCTGTTTTTTTTTTTAAGTATTTACTCACAAAATTGTTCTTACTTAAACATCTAAGACTAAAAAAACATCAAAAAAACAGCAAAAACAATTTGATTTTTATGGTACAAACAAAGGATCAATACTAATTTGTATCATTTAGGTTCTAAAAGTAAACTACGTCTATCAAAATTTATGTACAGTTTTATCTTTGTGTTTCACTTACATCCTTATGTCCTAGAAGTAGGTATATTATGCTTTTACTTTTATTATAAATATTACTCATGTAATTGTAAAAATATTTTTAATTCATAACATCCTTGGAGAACTGTACACTTACTGGGTATCTCATTTACTAATTAGTGTGTGTGTGTGTGTGTGTGTGTGTGTGTGTGTGTGTGTGTGTGTGTGTGTGTGTGTGTGTGTGAATCTTCGATATATTTTATAATTCTGTTTATAAAAATTAACAATTAATTTAATTAAGAAAGATTTAAACCAAACAACAAATATCGTACAATTTCATTTATATTGTAGTTTTTGAAAATAAAAACAATCGAGAGATAAAATAAAATTGTGTCGCAAAACACTTCTTATTCATTAAAAGGCAAATTATTTTTTTCCTTTAAGGAATTAATGATGGAAATACACAAAAACAATTCCAATTTTGGCTTCTTCAGTACCTGTCCGCCGTGTTATATATTATAAGAATTTGTAACACTATCCCACCAAAGTTTAGTAGTTTCGTCCCCCATAGATTTTTTACTTTGTAGTTTTTGATCGGGATTATTTACATTAGAAATGGGCATCAAGGATATATAAAAAATGTCAGCCTATCCACGTGGCTCCACGGAAGGCTATTTATCAGCATATTAGAATATATTCGCGTCCGAACACTTGACCAACACCTTTGTTGTAAACCCAACAAAATTAATTTCTAAATTCGCGTCTACAAACAATTTCCTGAAGGCTTTTGTTAAAAAAAGAAATGTAAATAGTCTAGTGTTAACTCTTGAACGGAATATAAAAAAAAAATAAGTTTTCAGTAGGTGTTACCATAACGACAAATCCCCAAAGGACCCTTTCTTTTCACGCCTAATACTATAGCCATCTCTTGCAGAGACCGAATCCCAATTTAGTTCGCGTGTAACCGAACTGATAAGTAAGCGATATTGGGAAAGACCTACTTATCTCCAACCTGCGGATTCAAGCCATCCAGCGATTTTACTGGTTTAATCGCTTCAAAGAGACCGTCATGGAGAAAGTTGGATTTATCCTCTCGAAAACTCCTCGATACACCAGGGTAATCTTATTTTCTGGAATCAAACTTCAACACAACAAGACGCAGGTTCCAATTGAGACAGCCTGAGTTCAAGCTATTGTGTGCATGCATTTTGATACAATACACCATCGTTATTACCGGCTGAAGGACAATCTGACCTCTATCCTTTTGGGCGCTCGACGACAGTGCATCGATCTGATTAATTTTCAGATTAACCTCAGTAGCCGAGACAACTCCGCATATTTGGGCTGACTATCCTCCTTGGCATTGTTTTCGAAGATATTGGGAGATATCGCTACCTGTGATAGTTGTAGTAATAGTTTATCGCAACAGGAGTAATACCGATACTATAACAAGCCAAATACGGTTCATAAAAATTTGGTGCAACCAAGTTCATTGTTTGACATTTCATAATTGCGGCTCCTTTTAGTTATTTTAGGTTCAAACGAGACTGTGAAAGTAGAAACAAAAGACAAATATTCATAAGTGAAATTTCGACGGTGTGATAACTACACATTGGTTATGGGTCTGGATTTCAGCTCCACCGGGGGCACCAATCAATGGTTTAAGACATTCTGCTGGTAAAAGTTTTGGTGTCATAGAGCTACACTGGTTTGTAAAAATGATTCAGAAATTCTTTCAATTCTGCCACAGTACCACGAACAGGGACTAAATCATGTAACTTAATATCAAACGAAAGTTATTGCAAGAGTTTCGTTTTTGTTTACCCGGGGATTACCCGGGATAGTACAGCTTGCATGCAAGCCTCCCTTCCAACGCGATTTTTAACTTGACAGCAGAAGGCAGTTCGGTTGATGTCTTATCAACTTGCATGCAAGTTCATTTAAAAAATGGCATTGAGGCGACAAGTCATGCGTATATTGGAAAATTATAGCAACGAAGGAAGTAGCAGAATGATAAAAACCCAAGAAAAAGTTAAGAGGAAGGTGTTGGTAAATGATGTAATGCAAATGATCCCAGAAAATCTAATTTTTCCAGAATAAATTTTATCAAATTCTCTCAAGCGTTTCTTTTCCGCCATCTTGAAAACTGCATAATGTCAAAATACTATCACCTCAGCTGCCATGGTTTTTCATCATGCAAGTTCGCTGAAAGCTGAACTGCCAGCATGGCAGTAGAGGTTACACCTGCAAGAAGTATGGCAGTGCGGCTTGCATGCAAGCTGTATTATTATGTGTAACCCCCAGGTTATGTAAATCGATATGTCGAACAACTCTCATCGAATCCTCGATAATGACAGTACGACACCACTTTAGCTATCAAGTTGCGCTTAGCCAAGTGATAGTTGTGTATTTTTCTCAAGTTTTTGCGAAAGATCATTGAATCTGACTCTTTTAAAAGGACCGGCTCAAAAAGAGTTAGGTGGCTCTTCAGATTGCGAACTCATTCACGAGTCCACACGCTCATGTCGGTCGTGTGTAACTCTCACTAAATGTGTAACTCAAACGCATTGCTAAAGTGAGTCACTGAATTCGGAATGTATTGCAAGTTTACAACTCTTCTGTTATGTCAGCTCATTGTGATTGTGATGAAACTCGTCGAAAATTATACATACCTGTTACGTTTGCATGTGTATGCGGTATGCCATACGTATGGTAAATTTAATAGACTTTATCAAACTTATCCCTTTTTACTTGACTTTATGATAGGCTCTGCTCAGCCTAACGTTGTGTTGTTGCTAACGAACGCGGTACGCACAGCGCACTGTGCATTGCTAGTGCCCCGTGTGTAATATCAGATTCAGAGCACACGTCACAACTTGCCGTAAGAGTTATCTGCGGTCATGTTTTGCTATAGCTCTTGAGAGTCGTCTTGAATGTGCCTAGAGCTTAAACAAAATTCATTGTGACGTTTCGCTCCTCAGCGATCAATGAATCCGAACAGAGCTGCGAGTCAAATGAGTCGTAGTGAGTCACCCTAAAATGAAATGAAGAATCGGCTCAGGCCGTTCACTAATGAGAGCCGACTCTTTGAGTCAACTCAACTAAGGAGTTACCCATCTCTATGCGAAATATAAATACATGGAAATCCTAAAATGTACCCAGCGGGAAATATTTGGAGTCCTCCCTGAGAGAGGCATAAGGGAGCAATAATTTTAATAAAAATATGCAATCCTCGCTTTACACTTATCAGAAGGAGAACAATAGAATATTCTAGTACTGCTCCTTTCTACTGATATCGCCGTGTTAAATTACAATGAAGGGCGAGCCACTCCTCACTTCCTCTAAGACGCATCTCTGATGTATCTAATTATTCTTCTATTTCCTGCTGGGTAAGTTCACAAACATTATATCATAAGTAAGTAAATGGTGTTATAAATATTGTGCGGTATTGAGAGACATATATAAAACAGTTGCAGGGCTCAGTACACAAATCAGACCCTGTCAAGACTTCTAGTGGAATTCCTGGAAAAGAATTCTGCAATAGGTATGAATAGCTTACAAAGTAACGGGAGAGGATGAGAGAAAAAACAGAAACTTTGGGCAAAACTCACTGCTGTGCTTGAAAGTAATGGACCACCTGAAAAACCTAACTTGATAATGTTTAGCATATGATTTTTCAGGTATGCAATACAAAAAGAAATCTTTAAAAAGACTAACGATAGTCCATATGAAGGTATTCCAATTTCTAAATGAGAAGAAATAGCAAGGGCTGCTGGGTTGCCAAATGCTCATGTATTTAGATCAGATATTGCGTATTCTCTAAAGCTGGAGGAAAATATAGACCCTCATGTTAGCTCGCCACAAACACAGGAAATAGAAGAGATCTTGGCTCAATTAAAAGCTGAAACTGAATCTGAGCATTTAAAGTCCCGCACAACTCATAGATGTTTTTAAATAATTGTTCGCAGCGTTACCTCCATTCTTGCATACTTGGGAAGTGAATTGGCGCGGAGAAAAGGTAGTAAATGAATATGATTATTTGGAAGTAAAATCATTTTAGAATTTGGCTTTGTATGCTTTATTAATATTTATGTGTTTTTTTTATCCGTTTCGCGGTTAGGGTCACCAGCATTTAAAAAAAAAAACGCAGTTGGTATGAGAATGAGATATCTTCAGAATCTATTGTGTTACATAAAAGATGTCTCTACCCTATATCAAAGAACACATATCTTAACAAGAAGCTTCATCTGGCCTCTAAAAATGCACAAGTTGTATGCTGATTTGTTTTTATTCTGCGGCGACAATAAGTAATTCTTTAAATATTATAATTTTAATACCATGTACAAATAGTATTTGTCTATATTAACAAAAGAACGAAAAACATCTCACATAATAAAAACAGCTATTGAAGAGAATGAAGATGAATATTCCGCCAAATTAGAAAACGAACTGTCACCCTCTTCTAAAGTGATATTTTTGAGATTTTAGTTATTAGTTTATGTTTTTGAACAAAGTACGTTGATATCCATATAATTTCTGGATTAAGTTATTTTTTTTTTACTTCAAAGTATCCTCTGCAGAGAATATGACATATCGTATAATTCTAAGTGGAATCATTTTATTTGGATCGTTAAAACACCATCCCCACTTCAGAGTTATGACGCTTCAAATTCAAAATTTCGGGTTTTAAATGTTTTTATTTTTCCATTATTTTTTTAAAAAATATCGTCCAATTTCCGGATGACCTGAATAGGTTAAAACTTGTAGCGAACGTAACAGGTAAAGGCCTGACCTGTACTCAAAGGTACGAAAATCAAGACTAACGTCAAATATATATAATAATAATAAGAAGATAAGAAGCAGCCGAACAAAATTGGAAATTTTTCGTGTCTTCTAGAAAGAAACAAATACTGTCATATACTTTCGTTTTGTGCATGAATAGGGAGTGTGTAGTAGAGTGTAGTGCGATTGAGACTGTTATGACGCAAACCCAAGACCACGTGCAGCACGTTAATAGCCATGTGATATGCGGTCACATTTCTGGCATATATGTATTCTCGAATACACCTCGTCATCTCAATCGTTTTCTAAGTGGACAATTACATTAACGTAGCGTCAAAAATATTATTTTATTGCTTCAACGTGATAACATTTTCTTTACCTTATCGCGTTACATCCAATTTCACTTTCGACTTTAGCATGTTTCTGATGATCATTCGTTTTTTTATTTGTGAGAACGGTGCTGTACAGAGGCTTGGGGTTGAGTCTAAAAACTTCGAGTACACTTCAATCCGCCCAACGGTTAACACGTCGGAAATTCTTGTAAAGTCCTATACTTTGCTAACGTCTTCCCGTGACTGTGAGTGGTGACCGACAGAAAAATTTCCTAGAAAGAAAGAAAGAAGGTATCGAGTGAAATGTATGCTTGAGATAGGAATAGGTTTATTGCCGGCAATTAGAAGCCAGAAAGTGTGAATGCGCTTATTATCAATTGTCCTTCCTAATATATCCTGGTAGAAAGTATTATATGAGATCTTGAGGAGAATCACTGGCAATGTTGACCGGCACGGCACGGACACGGGTTGATGTGTTTTAAATAATTTGGTTTCTGATTAAATAAATGTGGTGTATCGATCGACTGGTTTTAATTATTCTCAAAGCGATTAAACTCTTAACCGTCACGATAGAACAAAGTGTAACAGGTCAAATCAAAGAGGAGACCCTGGACCTTCGAAATTTAGTAACACAAAAGTATGTTAGTCGGGGTAATTAAAAAAAAACTACGGAAAGAAAAAAAAAATTAAAAAACAAATTTTTAATCATAAGTCTGGAGTGGAGAGGGGTACGGGGATGGTTTAATATTCATAAGAAAAACCCCAAAGTTCTGCATACAGTGCCGTCTTAAAATATACACCCTTGCCCTGTAGGGTTAAATAAAAAGTGGAAGCAAGCTGGGTAAGTGGGGGGTTCCGTTTCCGGTAAAGAAAATTTCTGAGTAGACAGAGTTGGAGAGACGTTGTGACGTTGTGTTTGATTAAATGTTAACTAAAGCTGCACTGGATTTTAATGTCAAAGATGATATATTTATAGATTAAGATTTGTCGTATTCCCAACGCTTTTTTCAAAGATAATTTGTTCCCCCAGTGAATGAAAAGACAATTAAAAAACATCGTCTAATTTCGGTAATTCCTGAATAGGTTGTGAGCTAATAACTCCTTTACGGCTGCAAATGCAAATAATAGGGTGTTAGGTCAAATTAAAGAGGAGAAGAAAAAAAAAAAAAAAAAAAAAAACAGCCCACAATAACTCCTGAGCTGAGACAAGCACCAGGCTGGTTGAACAGTTGTTCGAAAGGTCATAAAGCTCTGCATAAAAGGAGCTCTTTGTTATGGAACTATAGTGAGTGATTTGCTTGGACGTGAAGTCCAGACTGCCAGCATGAGCTGACAGATCACTCGACGGACAGCGTTGACTGCAGGGCGGCACGCTAGCTCGCCTCAGCTATTGGCAGAGTGTGGAGAGGTTCCACGAAAACCTGCCGCTACCGTCTGCCATAATCAAAAAAAATTTCGTGCCTATTAACTAAAAGCCGGCACACATTCAGTCCTGAAGGGACCTTTACGTCACTTACCTGCATTCACATCGAAGTCGCAGATGTTATGCCTTCCTTGCATGCCCCAGCCACCCATCTGACTCTGAGGGCAAGATTTTTCAGAGTCCCTCATCGCACAGACAATAGGACTGAAGAAAACCTTTTCTCTTCGCTTTAAAGATATTTTCCTGCCACATTTAGCGCTTCATCAAAAGGTTCCAGACCACTCAGCACTCGCTCAAAAAAAATCACGAACACACAAGCTCCTTTGATTTCGATTAGGAAATTATAAGAAGTCTCAACTCTTAGAATGACCGCGAGCAACTTTTCTGTTGCCGGAATTCCGATGATTTCTTTCCTGGTGCGGGGTAGTTGCAAAATAACTAGATTATTTGAAAATAGATCAGTATGAGAACTGAAAAATATTCTAAATTTACTTACAGGCTGTGTTTACTCGCAGATGATTGCGGAAATTTATTTTTGTTCCTTCACTGATGTAGCTGCTCGATGGATTACAAATGACAGAGAAGATTGTCTTCTTCTTCTTTTCCTTTTCTCATCAGCATGTCACACCGAGCTCGAAGAAACGCACTTCTCTCTGCCTGGGTGCATTCGAATATTCTGTTTGACAGCAGCCGGCACACACGCTGCAGTATTTATCAATGTAGCATATTGCTATAGTATGCAATACGCTACGACCATAACATCTTTACTGTGACCGTGCGCTCTGTACTTTTTAAGATACAGGGTGTTTTACATAGCTTTCTTTCTCAATCACCTGTAACTTCGAAACAGTTCATATGGCCTCCCGCCATACAATTAGATGAGTACTATCACCTCCTGCTCTACTGACCAGTATGGAGGAAACCTTATATACAGAAATATTGAACTCAGGATTTTTTATGCCTCCCGTAAACACCATCCTTGAGTGGTGAGATTTGACCACAGAGTAAAGTTTCAGAGTAGAAAACTTTATCTAACCTAATCTACTTCTAATAGCACATGGCTAGCTGAAAGCAACACATAGAGATCATTTATGATGTTAAGCGATCATTAGTCAGTACACACAATATAATACATACTGAGAGTATCTGTTTGCGATGCGGTGGCCATCGGCCGGCCTACATTGAAGAGCATAAAGTCGGTTTCGCTGGGATGTATGCACACACACTGCACTGTGTGACATGCATACGAACCGAGCAGAGTAAAGTGGCAAAAAACATCATATTCTGATCTCAAGATCTCTTAAAGAGAGCTTTTAAAATCGAGGGAATTTTGCTGCTATATATTTTTCAACTCTGTTATTGCTTCTCTATGATTTGACACAGGGTGTGTTATGGTCGTAGCGTATTGCATATAGCAATATGCTACATGCCATACTGAAGCGTGTATGCCGGCCGGCTGCTGTCCATAGCAGAAAACTTGAACACACCCCGAACGAGATATATGCGTTTCCGCAAGCTCAGTATGACATGCAGAGGTGGGAAAAGAAGAAGAAGACGAGCCTGTCTTGTTAAGTCGTCCGCGCAGTGCACAGTTCAAGAAATAAAGCCGGAAAGTTTCCGAATACATCGGGCCAAAAATTAACCCCAAACGTAAGTTAAAAATACTTTTATTCCCTACTCGCATCCAAATTCACATTAGTAAAAACATTCTCCCTATTAGGAAATAATAGGAGTATAAATTATTAGACGATGCAGCTGGAATTACAGCAGCTGTCGCATCTGTCTCATCACCTAGTTCTAGATTGTTGGAACAGGTACTCAGAAATTCTGCAAAAAGAAAATTGTCGTAGAAAGTCATCAAAACGGATGTAAGTTCATTAAGGGCAACGGATAACCATCAATGTTTGAGCGCTTCAATGCAGTGCATTGTCTGGGCTTTTTGCCTAACCCGTTTGGTGATTGACTATTTGTCCAAATATTTGAACGAAACAATCGTACACTACACCACAAAGAATTAGCACTTCATCGTCACAACCGGAGTTCACATTATCTGCTGTAAATACTCCTGCTGGCCTCAAGTGGCGCGCCTTAACCATGTATGTACGTCCGAAGTCATTCTCTTCTCTGGAGTATGTTATAAATTAGCTATTAATCGCTTTAGCTTTGATACTTAAGATTTTTGTTCAGATTCCTTTTCTTTAGTTTATAAGAAACGAAATAACTATTGTGCAAAAGTGTGCAACCAATTTTGTGATAGATACGGAGTGGGCAGATACGAATATAAATGATAACTCCTCTTAAACGTTCTAGACTCAAATATGGTGATAGAGTTGTACTATTTGATTTGACTGGACAATGATTATAGGCACATGCAACAATAGCACCAAATGCAAGCAACAATTTGTATTTGAGATGCCTGTTTGTATCTTGTGACCTCTTTTCCGAGCACTTTATGTCGAATATCATCACTTTTAGGAGTAGTTTTCACTCGTATTATACTTTTACATTATTTGTTATGGTCGTAGCGTATTGCATATAGCAATATGCTACACGAAGTACTGAAGCGAGCATGTAAGCCGTAAAAACAAGTAAGAAGAAGACTTGCTCGAGCGGGTTGTCAAACGGAAAGAAGTGAAAAGCCATCGGATTAAGTCGAAAACAGAGGATAAGAACGAGCATAGTAACATCCGGTGAACACAAAAATCTTAGAAAAGAGAGCGCGTGTGTTAAAAGTTATAAGCTATAAACCAAAACAAAAGGAATTCAAATCCGAGGCAAGCGTTTGTGTTAAGCGCTTTTGGTTAAATTTAAACGTTTAGCTACGGGTAATTTTTCCCGAAAGTTCGATCGTGCGCGATATTCTCTGAATCGGCCGACCACGTGAATGGTTCCAATAGAAACCAAACCCAATTAAAAGTCCCTACCAGTGTTCCAACAAGGCAGCTCGACAACAGTAGGACATTTTCTCCAAGAGAAAATCAAAGCAAACCAGATAAATGAATGGAGTCTACTATTCCCTCGCGGATGATCTGAGAACAATTTTGCCACAGTAATTACAGTTCTTTTACCAACGTGAATTGGAGCCCGCCTTGTTATATAGAGGTCATATGCGACCCTTAAGGTTAAATCGTCTCTCCTGGATAATTCGCAACTGCAACAGTTCAAAAGCTCGAGATTCGAAAAGCATTTCAACAATTATCACCCTCCAATATCATGAGCATGCATAGCGCAGAGGATGTTAGGGTGTAAGACTCGAAGTAATCCAGCCCGTGCAAGCATATGTCGACGTGAGTAAAACAATCACATAAACAGGAAGAGAGAAAAAAAACGGATTGATTATCACAACTAACCCGGCAGGAAAATATTTAAGCGACAGTAATTTAGTAGTAGTATCATTAAGCGAAGAGATTAGCGGATCCCCTAGGGATACCACTCCTTCTCTGGTTGAGTAAATCTATCAACACTCCATGCTTGAGAGTGTCAGGTTGTCTGGCTTTCTACGTCTATAAATTTTTTTTTCAGGACCTTGCAACACCTCTAGGGAGCTCCTTCGAGGGATTGAAAAGCACGTGAGTAACTCTTGCAAATTCTTTATTATATTTGTGCAACTTTTAAGCGTAGTAAGAGTAAATTAACTTTCGAAAGTAATTAAGTCTGACTAAAAGATCACAACTTTACAATATGATGTTGGAAGCCGGCAAAACCGCAATTTAACATTTAAAGTTTAAACAGGCATCCTCCCACTGAGAGCCTAGGGTCGATAGGCCCTCATTAAATTGCTCGTATAAAGTCTATAGACATACGTACGATTATATTTGAAAAGGAAAGGAAAAAAAAAAGAAAAATACAATATAAATTAGATAGTTAATCGCGAAAAGTCGTACAGTTCAAATAGAATAATCCGATATGAATTTGAAGTGATGCTATTTTTGGAAAATAATTTTTACTATTTAGTTAATCGTGATGAATCTTATAGTTCGTAAGGATGCTACATTTTTAGGATAAGCTAAAATAAAGATCGATATCGATAATGCCTTAATTGAATAATGTTTATGACGAATTTTATAGCACTGTTGGTCCACGTTGAATTCAAGTGGATATTTAGTTTGATAGAAGTCTGAAATTCCAAATTAAGCTATATTGAATGCATTATGTTCGCACGTAGTTTTGTTAAGAGTTAGTAGCTGGTTCAGGATGAGTGTGTTTTGTTGAGTATAAGAAAAAGGGAAAACTTTGTTAACCTTAGAGCCATAAGAGAGAACTGAGTATACGGAAGTGAATTTTTTTTTGTAATCCAACAGAGCTATTATAGATTAATTAAGTCAGTGTGGTATGGTCACTACATACAAGAAGTGACGGAAGTCTATGGAAGACAGAATAGAGATAGTAATAACGAGATTTTAAACAGTGCGGTTTTTGTAACACTAAGGCGAAGGCCAGGCAGGAATAAACGCTTATATAGGTAACAAATTCCTATATAAAGTTGTAAATTGCTGTGTTGAGAATAGATATTTTGGTATGGCATTTGTAGTGCTATATAAGCATAGTAGAGCAAATATCGAAATAGCAACATTCATATAGTACTTATGCTCCTATTTCGTGATGAGAATTCCTATATCAGAATTTCGATCGGCCAGCGTATTGTGCTTTTAAAAGATTCTTGACAGTTGTGAACGTCCGCACAGTGGCACACGGTAATATTTTTAATTTAAAGCACTCAACTCGGTCTATCAGAATTGAGTTGAGTGCATAAAACCATATAGACGAAAGAAAAATGAAACAAAAATCCAAGAAATCGAATAGAAAAAGCAGACGACAAATTTTGTGGATTTTTGCTATCAGATTTCGTAGAATTTTGTTTAAATTTTCTTTCGTCAATTTGCTATTTTGGTTTTTTTTTTAAATTATAGTTGCATTTTTTAGAAACATGCCATATAAAATTGTGAAGACAGTGGAAAACGGCGATACCATCCGCATGGGAAAAAGATGCTATTTGCATTGGCCTCCAGTAAAACGAGTTACGTTGCTGCAAAAACTATTAAACGATGTGATTCCCAACTGATATACAAGTTAAGGGCAAGATTGGGGCAATAATCGTTGGTGGAAGTTTTGATATCCTGTAAATTAATGGCTTCATAGCAGATGATGTATTGCAAATCAACGGCGTAGATGATGTTATTTTTAGGACATTTTTTCTAACTTTCCTCTGAAATGTACCGGATTTTTAATTTTTTTCCACTCATCCATTAAATTCGTTATTGAAATTCAAATTTCACTGTTCTTAAGGAACTGCGAATGTAAAGGAGGGTCATATATTAAACTTTTCCTCGGCCTTGTACTACCTGCGTGCCGCAACATGACACTTTAGCATCTTCTATAAGCTTTGGTATAGGAACACAATTTCCAAGTGATCCCCTTGATCCTATATAAAACTTCACAAAATTTTGGTTGCTTATATGAGTGTTGATATCGAAAACGAATTCTTACTGAAATTACTTATTCCTCGCAGTCTTATATAAGGGTTGATTTGAGATTGATTTTTGATATGGAGCTTGATATATGAACATACTTCCCAAGAGCTGTATTCCCATATTTAAATTCCCCAAAACTGATATAGGAATATTATACAGGATTACAATTCTCTGGGAATTATAGTCCTATATACTCACGTTTATAGTACATATATTCAAGTAGTAAATTCTCCATATAGGACTTATACTCCTTGGACTCATATAAAACAACAAATGTAGATATAACACTCTAGTTATTCCTTTAAGAATTACAAGATCTATGTAAGAACTGAAATGTTGATCGAGATTTATATAGGAGCCATATAGGAAACATTCCAAATTTTTAGCACTTGAAGTCTTAACGATGTTCCTTGGGTGGGGCGTGCAGTAAGGCCGAAAACTCTGCGCCTTCGAGAGTAGTATACAGGTAAGTGACGTAAGGGTCCCTTCAGGACCGAGAGTATGCTGGCTTGTTGGTTCAAGGCATGAGGATTTTTTTTGATTATGGGTGGTGACAGCGGCAGGTATTTTCGGGAACCTCCCCACACTCTCCGCCACTCTTAGCCGAGGTGCTAGTATGCCGCCCTGTGCTATCGCTGTCATCGAGTGATCTGTCAGCTCATGCTGGCAGTTTGGACTTCACGTGCTAACCATTCACTCTCAACATACTTCCATAACATATTATATAGAGAAAGCAGCACGCATAGGCTAAGTTTTTAAATGTATATCAAGATCACAATCAAAATATTCATAAATACCAATAATATTGAATTTATAATTAACCGAACAAATCAAGTATCATATTCTATCAATATACACTTTGTGAGTGTGGTTTAATTTATGTAAATCCAATTAGGAGAGACGATAATACATTTGATTGTTTGTTTAGAAGTATAACTAGGATTGAACAAGTCAAGAGTTACATTATTGAAACTAAGTTGATTACTGATATATCACTTGACTTTAATTCACGCTTTGAAGAAGTTTATCATATTCTGACTGATATACTGATCATAACTAAAGATGGCTACAGAGGGTCTCGTTGTCAAAACAAAGACGATCTCAACTTAAAGGGCAGATACACTCTTAAAGCACTTACTGGTGGTGATTTCGAGAAGGGTTACAGTGCTGAAGATTTAGACTTAAGTGTGCTAAATGAGGCAATTGTAAAGTACATACCTGATTTTAATGATGAGATTAGTCTAGATAGCGGAAGTATGGCTTTAGATTTTGCAACAAAGATTTTGTATGAAGTTGGACCTGAATCAAGGAAGGTTAAAAAATCCACAGGTGACAAGGTTTGGAGGTTTGATGTTGACAAAACTGATAAGGTTATCTTTATTGCTACTTATAAATCAAATATCTATTGATGATGATTACATCGTTTTAACAATAAGGCAAGCAAGTTTAATATGTATGGAGTTCTTTAATCGTGGAGTTGCCTGTCATAGGTGGTAGTGGTTCAATAATATTGACACTATTATCTGGTGCAATTTTTTCTAGGACTGATATACCTAATATATCAGCAGATTTACGTATGCCTTTGGTTAACGTTGTTCATATGATCAATTCAAGTTGTCAACCAGGTGGCCATTTACTTAAAACATCTAACAAGTTGTGCACTGGTAGCAGGAGTAGTACCGACAAGGAGATTGAAAGATCAAAACCTTAAAAGTGTCATACTATCAAAAATATGTAAACAATATGTCAAATACTAACAAAATATGCTCATGGTGGGGTTCCAGAAGGATTAGATCCGGTTAGCTTGATTGAACAATTTGAAAACATACAACTAAGTGCTAGGAGGTTAAAAACAATAGAACTAGAATCCATTGTGGAAACCAGAAAAGATAACCAGCCTAAAAGTGATGAAGCCAGCGGCTCAGTTAAAAAACCAAAGCGGCAGGTTTTTTCGTTTAACCTCCCCACACTCTCCGCCAATGAACCGAGGCGAGCTAGCGTGCCGCCCTGCAGTTAACGCTGTCCGTCGAGTGATCTGTCAGCTCATGCTGACAGTCTGGACTTTATGTCCAAGCCAGTCACTCTTCATAATTCCATAACAGGTGTTTCAAACGTCATCATAAATGTATGTATGTAGGTTGATAGACGTTGTGTCTTACTATTTGATGAAATGGTAACTAAACCTGAATTGCAATTTAATGTCATAGATGACATTATCTATGGACTGACAGATTTAGACCCTTCAGGGTGCAAAAGCAGCTTAGCTTCTAGTATTCTCGTTCTGATGGTAAGAAGGTTGAATAATAATTGGAGTCAAGCTGTAGGATACGTGGCGGACTCCGTTTCCGTTAATGATTTAAGGTTAATCTTTAAACAACGTTATTACAAAATTGCTGAATATAGGTTTGGATATTAAAGCAATCACTTGCGACCAGAGGCATATACATTGGTTTTGCTATAGGCTTTTAGGTTGTACACGTGAAAATCCGTACTTTATTGTTAACTGAAAAAAAAAATATATATATATATATATATATATATGCTTGTTTCGATATTTCTCATCTATTTAGGAGCGTTGGAAATATTATTTATACTGGGAATTATTATTATCAACGAGAGCGAAATATCTTCGGAAGGTTTTTCAAATGGATGCATTAAAGCAATACATCGGCTTACTGATGTGATGGCCCAATATACGGAAGATTCTTCCAACAGCCAAAGGCATTACAGCGAAATAATCAGCAATTGCTAAACAATAACCTCGCATGGTATTGTTCTGCAACTGTCGGTTGTTTTGCTGATTAGCCCAACAGCTGGCTGCGATGAGCGCTTAGTGGAGCAATCGACGATTACGATAATAATTTACCTCGCATGGTTGTTGTCGTTTGTTTACATCCGCGTTGCGATTACAAGTTTACTTCCGAATATTGGGGCAATAAAAGACCAATGACTGGACTGGCGAGTGCCGTTAAGCGATCAGTCAAGTTCTAGCTGCTGTTTGGGCGCATCAAGTTTCGTTTGTCGGTTCAGATTACCTAAGCGCCAGGTAGTCTACATTAACGTAAGATAGGGAAAGTCGCGGTAATGTGAAAATTAATTATATGAATAAAGAAGTGTTCTAGTATAATTCTAGAAATGTCTTTTATTTAATTCAATGGTTTTTCGGTTCAATTG
This sequence comes from Dioctria rufipes, assembly GCA_963924295.1. Taxonomy (NCBI): domain Eukaryota; kingdom Metazoa; phylum Arthropoda; class Insecta; order Diptera; family Asilidae; genus Dioctria; species Dioctria rufipes. The sequence goes on from OZ002740.1 coordinate 363,172,370, forward strand.
CTTTGCATTGGGACACGACACTGATGTCTATTGGCTACAAGTATTATAATCGAATGTTGACAAAGGTTGCGACACAGATATTTAACTATTCGGTTGCTTCCGCGTTTTTGGCAGCGGTAAGTTTGGATGTTTCCCAGAATATGCAGAACACAATATTTGACCAACTAAATAGTCTTTCAAAATTTGAAGAGAATCCAAAAAGAAATGTTCTATCGCAAAGAAACACAAGAATGACCGATAATCTTTCTGGAGCAAAGTCATGGATTGAAACATAGGCTCATACGGCAAGAATCAAGTGTCCATACTCATCGATGGAGTAATATTGTACCGGAAGATTTAAACGAAAAGATTAGAGGATTAAGACGCGTGCCTCAGGACGTGTCTAGGATTATCCCCATCCTCCTCAGTGCACATCATTTATGCGTTAACCAATGAACGGCCACCTGCCCACAGAGCAAGCCTACTCACTGCTAAAGAGATTGGTAGAGCCTTAACACAAAACTTAAGCAATACGCAGTACCTCAATCTCCTCAACCGATCTCCAGCTACGCAGCGGTCTACAGTACCTTTTCCAACATCTTCCAAATGATAGGGTCCTACACTTCAGTCACTCACCCTGACAATCTAAAAATCATAACAAATACACTTTCTCTCCATGGTGTAGGCAAGGATTATATACCAGATGAACTGCTAAATCAAATTTATCTCGAGCTACCAACTGAACACACTGCAAACGGCTGGCGTATATATGCCACAGACGCTGTTAAATGAAGCTAACCTCACATTTGAGCAGTGTTGTCAAAAGACGCTAAACTGTAATACACACCGCAACAAGCAGTCCTGCAAAAATAAAAATCAAGACGAGTCAAACCAGAGCACAACAAGACCACACGTCCATAGAACAACGGCAGTTACCAAATTAATTGTCGCCGTTGTGGGATACTATACGACGAGAGCAGTTGCCCTGCAAAAAAATGAGAGTATTTCATTTGCCATAAGACGGGTCATACATACATCAAGAGTATGCCACAAGAGTAAAAGTTAAAAGGAAATTATATTTACAATAAAGATGAGTGTAAAAAACCGCAAAAAAGACAACCTAGAGTCGATCAACGTAATCACGTCACATGAAAAAAAAAAAAAAAATAAAACAGTTGATTGGAAACTGAAAGCGAACAACCAGGATATGAATATAGAAATCGACACCGGGACGACCTCAAGAGTGTTATATGAAATTTAGTAATGTTAAGTTAGAAAGATCCATAAATAACTTTTGTACTGTTACAGGTAGTCCAATTAAAGAATTGGAGAGCATCAAGGTAGAAGTGAGATTTGGAAATGAATTAATAAATGGTATGGAGATAGTAGTAATTAAAGGAAACTGACCGAAAAAAACACTAATACGCCGTTTCTGGTCGGATAAAAATATTTTTTCCAACTGGAAAGAAACATTTTTGTTATATAAGTTGATTAAAAACGTGAGTACAGACGCAATTATTCATGAAATTACCCATAAATTTCAAAATATTGTTGCAAAACATTTAAATACACCGATTGTTGGATATGCGGCGAAATTGCTAGCTCTGTATTTCATACCGTTCACTTTAAATTAAGAGAACAAGTCAGTGACCAACAAACCCATTTGTGCAAAGAATATATTCTATGTTTTTGTAAGGTATGAAGGAATTAGACCAAGCATGATTCAGGTATTTGGATTAGTGCATAGATACTTGACTGATATGATAGATAATTCGTCTTTCAGCCTGGGATGTGAAAGTGGTGGCTTTATTTTGGCTATAGCGACTAAATTTATAATAAAGCGAAACAAAGGTTTAGGTATTCTGACATCAGGGTATTAACTATTTTGCTCCTTTACTTAAGCAATTTTAATGCATTATTAATACACTATTCGTCGATAATCTTAGAAACCTATTACAGTGCTCATTCATTCATTTTTTATTATGCCAAAACTGCTGCACGTCAAGAATAAATAAGAATCTTACAGTACCTCTGCTTACCTTCGATTTTCTGACTTCTTAATGATTAGTAATCGATCAACATTGACAATATCGTCAATCAGAAGAATGTTTTTTTCGCTTATTCAGAAATTTTTTAAATTTTTATACACAACAGATTTATAAATTCTTAAGATTCTCATTTTTCTTATAAAATATAAAATTTATTGCAGCATTGTAGTTGTAATTACATACGAAGCGTAGCTTAAAATATGAAACTGGAAAAACGTAAATACTTAAAATATTTTGTGAATATTTAACAACAACTTAATTAAGAACTGAGTACAGAATTAAATTGAATTGTTTAGAATTGAAAGTGCGTATGTCCATATTTTGATGATTTGTTGTTTTAATGGAAATAGGTTGTATAGAGGTAGACCAATTTGGTGTAAAAAGGACATATATCCACATCTAACTGAAGTAACGTTATCCAAACAATAAATCGACATTTAGTATTGAAACAACTCATGTCCAGGACTTGTGTCATTTCAATTCTCAACCTAGTCCAGGACTTGTGTCATTTCAATTCTAAACCTATTAACGCCAAAATATTTTGTCTCCCCCCAATAATAAATACAACTTTTATGTTCCCCCAAAATTTCCCAAATAAAGTTGCCCATTTAGGAGAAACATTCTATACTGGCAGACCTGAATGTGTAAAATGCCCTCGTTTTGGACAGGGAAGAAGAGAATTAACTGGAATTTTAATTTCGTTATAAGTTAGCGCTGAGTAATAGTCAGTTCAAAATTTTTCAGTGGTTCGTAAACACATATTTATAACCAAGTAAAGATCTTATAATTGTTTGCATTTATTTTGCCTAAGTGACAACAAGTCTTTTTGCTTTGATATTCAGTTTCAGTTATTACTGATATAAATTTTGATGATATTGAACATGAGTGACATTTCAAGTGTAAGTAGCGATGATACTATTATTGATGATTTGCGGAAAAGAAAAAGAGGGAAAGTAAACAAAGAATCCTGGAAGTGTACTGTTAGAAAAAGTCGCACATCTGGACAAGAATACATTAACCAGAAAGGAAGAATAGTTTCAGCAAAGAAACAAGGAGATTCAAGCCGGTAAAAATTTATTTTTATCAAAAATAATAACCGTTTAAGTTTTTGCTCTAGGTGTAAACGCAAATGCTTCAAATTCAGTGTTGATGACAGGAAGTATATATTTGAAAACCTTTACGCTTTGGGCTCTAAAAATGAGCAGGACTTATATCTTCAAACACTCATATCACACCAATGTGTGCATCGAAAACGTCCCCGCCTGGAACAAGATGAACAAAAACCAAGAAACCAAAAATGGTGTCATATTCTTAGTACTTGTTGAATAAGACCAATGCGCGAATACGGGTTTGTAAGACTGCATTAATGAATGCATTATCCGTGAGTGAGGGAAGACTCCGTCGGTGTTGTCAGCTATTAACTGCCGGAGAGACTCCTAGGGACAAAAGGGGACTAAACCAAAAACATCATGCTCTCTCAGGTGAAATTTGCCAACAAATTCATGAACACATTTCATCATTCCCTGTTAAAGAATGTCATTATGGTGATACAATTGTTAAGTATCTGGATGCCCGATTAACCGTTACTGAGATGTACTCATTATTTTTAAAAAAATATCGAGATTCTACTGTTAAATACAACTATTATTATACTTACTTCAAAGAAAATTTTTCATTAAGATTTGGAAGGCCGCAGGTGGATGTGTGGATGTGATAACAAGTAAAAAAGCCAGAATTGGTCTAAGACCAATTCTTATGATACCCTAGATGAATGCCCGTATTAAATTTCGTATGGTCACCGATCTATTCAAGTATTGATTTTGAAGTTGTTTTTCGTATATATTTCTTTTTCAGTTTGTCGCACAGAAAAAATGGTTATAACCAATTTTATAGGATTTCGTATTCTGAAGAAGTTTTTAGTACAATAAAAATGTCTTGGACTGATCGTTTTCAAAATATACAGTGTTGTGCAAAACAATAGCAACCATTTCAATAAAAAAAAGAATTCTTTTTTTTTTCCTTAATTTTAATTCACTTATAACAAAAATAATAATCCATAATAATCACGCATCAAACACCAACAAATCCACATACTTCACAAAAAACAAAAGATTTCATAACTGTAAAAATAAATTAAAAATAGCAGGCTTCTGCATTTTGAAGTGTGCGAAACAATAGCAACTTTGCAACCAACGAGGAAAGAATCTTTAGCCAACGGGATTTTTTCTATATAACTTTTGCACATTTATGCAAGTGAATTGCTGAAAACAGATATTAGTAATTTTTGATTAGTTTACTTGATAAGATCGCTTGGATTTTCTTTTTTATTATGGCGCCAACCAAGTTTCATAATAGTTTTAAGTCAAAATTAATTGAAGAGTATTGTAACGGATCTTCCCAAATCTCAATCGCAAAAAAATATAATATTAATAAGTCTATAATTTCGCGACTTATTAAGAAATATAAAACGACGGGAGAGACTAACACGCTGCATTTGGGTGGACGACCTCGAAAAACTTCAAGCCACACGGACAGGAGAATTATTGCTCTAATTAAAAAAGAACCGTTTATGACGTCAAACGACATTGTAAGAGAGTTAAATTTAAGCATAGATTCCAGTACAGTCCGGAGGCGCGCTTTGGAGAATAATTTAAAAAGTTATAGACCAGCCAAGAAACCAATTCTAACTAAGATACACTTGCAAAAAAGGTGAATTTAATAATGAGATCTACTGCTTTACATTGATTCCAATTTACAGGTTGAATTTTGCAAAAACACATTTGAATTGGTCCATTAATAAGTGGAAAACAGTCCTCTTCAGCGACGAATCCAAATTCAATTTAATTAACTCGGATGGAATGAATACTGTACGAAGACGAAAAGGTGAACGACTCGATCCACGATACTGCAAGGTCACAGCCAAGCATGGAGGTGGTAGTGTTATGGTTTGGACATGTTTTTCAGCTAACGGACTAGGTCCTTTCCACGAAATAAATGGAATAATGGACCGTTTCAAATACAAGGAGATTTTAGAGACGATTATGTTGCCCTATGCCGAATGGGAAATGCCGCTTCGATGGGTTTTTCAACATGACAATGATCCGAAACATACATCGAAGCTGGTAAAAGAATGGATTAATGAGAATAGGGTTCAAGTTCTTGATTGGCCGGCCCAATCTCCAGACTTAAATCCCATTGAGAACCTCTTCGGAATCCTCAAACGACGAGTTGGGTTCCAACGTTCCCGAAATAAAACAGAACAGTGGGAAAATATACCTGAGGGTATAATTACAAATTTAATAGCATCTATGCCACGGAGATGTGCTGAAGTTATAAAAAAAAAGGGCTATTATACGAAGTACTGACGAATCAGCTTCCATTTATAAAAAGTTGCTATTGTTTTGCACACTTCAAAATGCAGAAGCCTGCTATTTTTAATTTATTTTTACAGTTATGAAATATTTTGTTTTTTGTGAAGTATGTTAATTTGTTGGTGTTTGATGCGTGATTATTATGGATTATTATTTTTGTTATAAGTGAATTAAAATTAAGGAAAAAACATGAATTCTTTTTTTATTGAAATGGTTGCTATTGTTTTGCACAACACTGTACGTAAAAAACCGAAATTTTTATATGGCAACACCAAGAAGGAGTTGCCCGATTTAGTCCATTTTTAACATTTTATTTGCTAATGTAGTAAAAACATCATGTACGAAATTTCAGCTCTCTACGTCGATGCGTTCTCAGGCAGTGTCCAAATATATAGCCGAAAACGAAATTTTTATATGGCAACCCCACGAAGGAGTTGCCCGATTTGTCTCATTTTCGAACTTACTTTTACTTTTTTTATTAAGTCCGTGTACAAAAATTCAGCTCTCTAAGTATACGCGTTCTCGAGTTATCGTGCGCACAGACGGACGGACGGACGGACATGCAAAAATCGAAATAACTTTTAATATTATGAATGGGTGTCCAATCCATTTTGCTCGACCATCATTATTTCGAGGTGTTATAAACGGAATGACAAACTTAGTATACCCCTATGATTTCATCTAGGGTATAAAAAGGTGGCTGTTGCCGAAAAAATGGTACATCAAAGGAGAGGTAAAAAGTTTTACAGCAAAATTACCGAAATTAAAAAAAAGATGCGAAGAAAATAATAGTGTATATGGAATTGTTGTTGATTTTATGCAAAATTTACCTTTGCCTCATATACCAGTACAAATAATAATTTATTACCGGCAATTATGGGTAAATACTTTTGCAATACATGATGTAAAAACGGGCCATTGCTATCTATATGTATACCATGAAGGTATCGCCAAGAAAAGTCCTAATGAGGTGGCAAGCTTTATTTACGATTTTATAAGCAAAAATGTTCCGATAACTGTAAAAGAATTGTATTTGTTATCAGATAGTTGTGGTGGTCAAAAGCGTAACCATGCCATGGCGCGATTCCTTTTGACCCTTATCATAATCAAACGATTTGAAAAAGTTTACCATTTGCTACCCATCCGTGGCCATAGTTACTTACCATGTGATCGTCATTTTAGTGTAATAAAACGATTTATAAAAAAGCAAGATCGGATTTATACTCCTTCGGAATATGCCAAGTTTATCGCATCCGCAAGTAAAGAGAACTTTACAGTGAATCTTTTGGAAAATAATGAGATAGTGCTTGACTTTAAAAACTGGTGGCCAAAATATTATAAAAAGAGTGTACTGTCTATAGAATCAATGGGGGGAAAAATTCCAAAAGAAAAAAAGAAGAATTTCCAGATTTCATCATTTTGCTCTTTTGAGTACAGCCAAGATGGCGTAATAAGAGTTCGGGAATATATTGACGGCTTAATTGAGCACTCGTTCCTAACTCTAAAATCTACGGCTACGGAAAATATTAACAAAATTACACTTCCGATTGGGAAAGCTTTTCCAAATGGCTCTGTGAACCCTATCAACAAAAAAAAATTGGACGATATTACTAAAGTCACAAAATATATTCCAGATAATGCAGCAGAATTTTATTCTTCCATTCTCCGTTGGCCTACTACTGACAGAGAAGATATTAATGATAATAATTAATTAATTTTAAAATATATTATGGTGTATAACCATTAATTTTCTGTGAAATTATGTGTAGAATTGTCATTTGGAATTAAAACAACACATGTCCATTACATATATGTTTTTTTTGTCCAACCAAATTTTTTCCTTGCTTTATTTTACTTTTTCATTTTGATTCCATGCAATCTTTCATAAAATAGCAAAATAGCAAACTTTTTTTGGAAAGAAAATAAAGCAAACTGTTTTTTTTTTCTCTACTGTAAACTTCGGGTTTTGGACATACGCCATTTCAATTCTAAACGATTCAATTTTAAAATAAAATTGAAAATTTCCCTTTATTTTAGGTAATCATGGTAGGCCTTTATGTAATATTCCGCGAACTAACTTAATTTGGGATGGGGCAATATGCTGGCTTTCAACCATTTTGTATGGGAAAGGTCTGCAGCAGCAGGTTGTAAACAACTATTTCAAAAGCCTGTAAGAAAAGCCACGTTCATTTACACTAATTTTACAGGTATCAGCACTTCGTGTTCTCCCTATACTCTAAGGGTAACAGTTTATTTGATATACGTATTGACAACTGTCAATTATCTTTTTGCATTTCAAAAAGCTTAAAAAGTGGTGTAAATAATTTTAATAATTGTAACCTCACCACATTATTAAGGAAAATCCAGGAGCAGCCTTCTGTTTTTGGGTTGTATTTCATGAAATGCCTTGATAAATATTCTAATACATATACATATTACAATTTATTACAATTTGGATTTCGCATTTCTATGTGTATGTTTTATTAGAGATATGTTCTAGCAGAATCTATGAAGAGAGCATTAAAGTTATTCTAACAAGAGTGCAAATTTGTTAACTTTTCTATACGCTGCATTCATTCAACATCCATACAGTTGTTACTAATATTTTTTGCTTGTATCTCGTTTTGCTCTTCATTTTCCATCCTTCGTTATGACTAACCCAAGGCTTGAAATATCGTTCCATCCGAAAATAATGATACACTGAGCTCGGCAACCGATTAGCAGGGGAAAATGAAAAACAAAGGAAGTATTTTCATCCAGTTGGAGCAGAGCCGAATTATTCCGAAAAGATGCTCCAGATACGGAGCATAAGTATAAAGCATTCTAAGTCAGAGATTCGTGAAATAAAAGGTTTTCAATAAATTTTTAGTTTAAAGCTTTAGGATTTATTGAAAAACAAATTATTTACTTATAAATGGGATATGATTTCTTCCTGTTAAGTGTCCCCTTATTTTAATTTATTTTTTTAGCAAAAAATTTCGCTTAGCGTTGGAGCTTTTCAAAGTAAGCAGAATCTAAAGTAATACTCCGACTTAGAGCATTTACTTTAAATCAAACAGAATTTCGCTCAATAAGCTAACCAATAAAAAGTTTAAATTATAACGCCTCGGAAGGAGTTTTATTTTCAGCGTCCGAGTACCAGCGATTTTTCCATCCCTGCACTAACCCATTCAAATCAAAAGTGTTAATTTTTGGTTCATTCATGTACACCGATTTAATATGAAACCAGCATTTCTTTTTGTTATATGTTCTAAGAGTGAAAAGTTTTATTACTACTTACAACCACTTTTCCACATTAATTTTCAGTAAATATTTTCACTGTGTATTTATAATATTGGACAAAAAAGTCAAAAGTATGACAACTATTTAAAATAAGAACTTTGTTCTCTTAATGTGTTTGGTTTTTGTAATTTTTCTTGTACTACTCTGAACACAATAGACCGCAGCTTATAGCTCTGTATCGAACGCACATTTCAATTTTCTCCTTATAGGAAAATAAATATATATGTATATATAAAAATAATAATATTTGAAACATTTGTACAGTGGAGCACTTCTTCTTACTCTTAGTTATTATCATGAAATTATTTTTACAATTATTCTAATATCCTTTTTACAAGAAAATCTTACAAAGAACATAATAAAAATATGATTTTCTCCTCTCTCGTCAATTAATTTTCTATTTGTTGTCGTATTAAATTGCTTGAATTTTAGTAGAAATAAATATAAATAAAATTCTACGGTCAACACAAATTGATAACTTTAATCGATAGGATCTAAGTATGTGTATGTATATGTATAAAATATGAACGGAAGAAAATTGAATTTTCTCATATGTCTTAATTAACTAATTTTAATTATTAATTTACGTTATGTTTAATAAAGCAATGAATTTCATATAAACTCGCTCATTTGGGCAAAAATAAAATAGATTTCTCTACCTTTCTCTCTGTCTCTACAAAACTTATCAGTTAAGTTTAGTTTTGATATAAATTTTCTAAAAATGATGAAAGACAATAGTTTTTTCTTTCATAATTTCATGATAAACAGGATTCATCTAAACAGATATATGTATATGTAAATATAATGCATATAGAACGTGCATCCTAGCACAATAATAATTAAAAAATTACGATATTTTTAAATAATGATAAAAAGGAATATTCTTAAAATCAAGTCATTAAAATAAAAACGAAATTCGTTTAAGTGTCACAGCACCAAATGTAAAGATGTAAATCTGGAAAAAAAAACGGAAAAGAAAGACATTAAATAAATTTGACTTTTGAAATGTCGATAAAATTGAAAGCCTGTCCGAATCCAAGTCTTCGTCTTTGTTTTGTTATAACACCGGTTCAAGCTCTATCCGAATCCATGTCTATGCCACTGAGCTTTGCTACTTTGTAGAACAGTTTAGACATTTGGTTAGCTTTTCAAATAGAAAACATATTGTGAGATAATGTATTTTGCTATCTACGAAATCAAGTTAATAAAACGTATTCGGACAGGCGAGCTTCGTCTTTGTCTAATTTTTATAATTGCAGAGCTTGTTGTATGACATCACTGACTGTCAAAGACGAAGAAGACTTAGAAGACTTGGATTCGACAGGCCCTAAAACTGAAAAACAAAGTTATCTAAAAAAAGATGTAGTCGCAATTCTCCTATTATAATTTTGAGCATTTTCAAACATGGACAACGGATGAGGTACGTGAGTTGCGGCAAATATCTTTCCAACCTTGTTCCTTTTTCCAATGTTTAAAAAATATGCATTCATACTTAGTTGGGGTCAAACATGTTCAGACTGGTACTAGTTATTTATGCATTAACTGTAATAACTAAATAAGGAAATTTAGATCTTAATGTATACAATTTGAAATAAAAATAAATAAAAACAAGTAAAAAACCTAGAATTGGTCTAAACCCATTCTTATTATACCCCAAGATGAATGCCCGTATGTAACTTCGTATGGTCACCCACCCATCTGTCCAAATTTGATTTTTGAAGTAGTTTTTCGTATATATTTATAGAACGGTACAATGAAAACATCTTTAACTACTCGTTTTTACATATTAAAAATCCTAAATTTTTATAAGGCAACACCATGAAGGTGTTGCGCGATTTTGTCCATTTTTGAAGCTTTTTTAATATTACTATACTGTAAAAACACAGTGTACGCAATTTTAGCTCTCTACGTCGACGCGTTCTCAAGCAGTGCTCAAATATATATTGAAAAACGAAACTTTTATATAGAAAACCTACGAAGGAATCGTCCGATTCGTCCCATTTCCGAACTTAAGTTTGCATTTCTATTAAGAAATCTGTATGCAAAATTTCAGCTCTCTACGTCGACGATTTGTCACGACCTGTCCAAATATATAGTAAAAAACCCATTTTACATGGCAACTCTACGAAGGAGTTAGAAGTTTTCGAACTTAAATTTACTTTTTTTTTAAGAGCTCCTGTGCAAAATTTCAGCTCTTTAAGTGAACGCGTTCTCGAATTATCGCGAGGACGGACAGACGGACGACATGCAAAAATCAAAATAACTTTTAATATTAGGGTTGGGTGTCCAACCCATTTTTATCTACTATAGGATTATTTCTGTACGTTACAAACGGAATGACAAACATTGTATACCCTATGATTTCATCCAGGATATAAAAAAGTAAAAATTATTTCATTTAATTAGAAAAGAGAAATGGCCATGTAAGTAAATAATAATATCAAAAATAGGAAGAAAAAAAAATAGATAAATTAATAAAATAAACTAGTCGTATGCCTATCACACCCGAAGATCTTGCAAATTCAACAATTTTCGGAAAGCTCTGATGGAGCCTGTTCTTTGAATATTAGATGGAAGGAGGTTCCATTTACGGTAAGCCTGAACAAAGTAAGAACGTTTACCGTACCGGAAATTATACCCTGGAATAAAAGTTGGAAATGTCTGGTTGTGAGTTTTTCATAGAGATACCCTGGATTTTTATGATAGCATCGTCTTAAAGCCATGATCACGAATCTCCTTTTTGGCTATTTTGAGGTACCGTACTCATAAACGTACTCAGAAAAATCAAATATTCTGTAAAAATCTTATCTGTATTGCTTTACTAATAGATAAGTTATATCCCGTTCTCGTTTTCAGGAATGCACTCAAATACTCGAAAAACCTTTAAGGCAGTTATATCTCAAAGGTATAATTTCTTAGTTTCGTGGCATGAAGGCGACGATATTAGTCTGTGTAAGAAAGAAGGTATCGAGAAAAAATTATAAGTATACAGATATGTGATTATTACGGGGAAACTTTTGATTGCAGTTTTCTGTTACACACGGAATCAGCTTGCAAAATATGAAACTGTAGTATGCACAATGAGGTATACTATCAAGGTTCGAGCTAATTTGAGGCGGATATTTGTTGGCAAGCGACTGGAGGTTTTCACAATTGTCTGAGACTACGATATATAAATTATATATTAAAACTGATACCCTCTCATCGTTCTCCACCCGATTTCCTCTTCCAGATTCTCTCTCCCTTTTCCATCTGCACTACTTCTTTCTCTCACACCTCACTTTTCTATTCCCATATCTTCTTCCCTTACCACCTTTGGCCAAACTGCGCTCAAAACTCCAAGCTAAAATTTCAGCTTGCATAAATGTTACACCATAGAGACTGCTATCTAGAGAGCTTCAAGCTACATGGTCAACAGCAACAACACCACCAACATTATAATGAAGTAAGTTAGTTTCATATCAAAAACATTTTGTGGTTACAAATATAGGTAGGCAATATAAGTAAAGAGCCCGTATAGTGGAAAAAATAATAAATTTTTCCAAGAAAAAACGATAATATGGCACCTCACAAATTTTGTCTTCACTAGGCATTTTGACAAACAGTCAAACTGTCACTTTATTCATGTTACTTTGTCAATACGAATATGAATCTTGAAGCTTGTAGCGGTCATTGTAGCAGATTGCACTTCATGAAGCTGAAATAGACCTTCGTGTAGCGCGTATCTTTACCCTATGTTTATTTTCCCTCCTCCTCCCCCTCCCAACACGCCGAACCACTCCATTTCCTACCATCTCAATCTGCGAGCATATACTAACAAGAGATCTCTTGAACCGCTGTTCAATACACCCTTATTCGCCAAGGTGTAAAAAACAACGTGCTTGGTTATTGAAAAATGTAAACATTTCTCCATCAGAAAAAAAAACTATATTTCTCTTTGCCACACACATGTTCAACATCCTTAAATGCTAGATGCAATTCTTTCTTTCAAAATTTGAATTCATTTTTTATTTTATTTTTTCAAATGACGCCTACTATGGTGGGTAATCTGTTTCATTTCTATTGAACAGCTGTTAAAGAGATTTCTCATGTTAGTACACGCTCGCCAATCGCGACCCCCCCCCCCCCCCCAACACACACACATTTTATCAAGAGCTTGTTTTAAAATAGCCAGCTCTCCTCCGAAGAAATTTGCCACTATTATGTCGCAATAATTTCGTCATTTTTATGTTTGATTATATAAAAAAAAAAAAAAAATTTAATTGAGATCTTTCGCTTTTCTGTATGAAAATAGTATTGCTCGAATAATTGTACCAATGACTACAATCACAGATGGCACAAAAACTAGATGTCGCATGCAGTATCAAAAAACAATACAAAATTTATATGGCTGGGTGGTCCATTCCGGAATGGACCACAACATTTGAAATGATGTATACGTCGAGTGATTCATATTTTTTCGTATCTGAAGTGTTAAGGAAGTCGATCAAATGTATACAAAACTGCTATTATAAAAACAATTGCTTTCAACACGCTCTAAAACATGTTATGGTCCATTCCAAAATGCGCTACACATTTCACAATCTGTATACTCTGCTCTGGTATGCCATGCGACATCTAGTTCTTGTGCCATCTATGCTATAATCTACGATCTCAGAAAGATCCCCTGGTATAGAGCAATGGAAGCATCATGATTAACAAGATAAAGCCCTAGATATGTTGTTAGGTATGATGATTGTGATAAGGGGTACTGCATATTTATATTTTTGGAAAGGAAAGCGATGTGTTGAAAACTTTAAATTATATACAAATAAAGCCTTTCGTATCAGCAGGAATTGATACTCATCAGTACGACTTTCTTTCAGGCGTGTACGGCAGACAGCAACTAGTAGCTTTTTTTTCGAAAAAGTCTTCATGACTTTATCTTAAATTATAGATAATTCCATTATCAATCTAGTTACGTTAATGAGGTGATGCTCACGTCACTAAATCTCTTCATTGGAAAATTACTCATACGAGACTGTTATATGAAAATATTAACATTCATTATCAGTAATTTCATATCAAATAAATCGTGTTTATAGTTAGTTTTGTAGTGAAAGATTTCTGACTAGAACCGGCTTATCAATAAAACGCAAAGCTTTTCAATATTCAATTGATAAAACTATTCCCCTAGCATGAATTGCAATTAACAATAATAATAATAATAATTACTCACCTGCTACCATAAACGATGCAGATGTAAATTACGCGACAACACCGATCTGACATCATTTGTAAACCTGAGAGCATCTAACAATGGCAGGAGAGATAGTAATGCAATATCCATAGGATCTGAGAACCAACTTTTTATTGGTATTGCATTATTTGGAAAACATCGATAAGCTCCTGGTGAATTATCTATTATGAATATCTAAAAAAAAAAAAATAGAAAAGTTTAATAAACGCAATAGATTAATACTTATCTCTCAAAACTTTACCCTATTTAAGTCGTTGCAAATAGCTGATAAATCTTTGGTATATGAACCAAAATCTGGTGTACAATGCTGCCTATAGTATCTTCTTCGTAGTATATTTCTACCGTTGTCTAATTTATCAGCAACTGCAGCACCATAAATTTCCATACTAGCAGTAAAAACAACTAAATCATACCATTGTGATACCTGTTGTCATGAGACAAAGAATAGTTATTAAAAAATATATAATCCTGGAAGGGATATGTATAATACTTACAACATCAAGAAAAAAATCTACGTGCGGTCTTTTATGTACAAAAAATCTCACTGGATGCCTATCTATAGTAACCTTAACTGTGAAGTCATGTGGTGTCCCTGGTTTAACTGTGTTCCTAGGCATTGCATCATGATGTGAATGAATAAGCGTCTCATCCAGATCCAGGACGAGTGTTTTCCTTTGTACAAGGCTGAGACGATGTCGTGATACCGGTGATAGGGGGAACAGCTCATATTTAACTGGTTGATACTGTACAAACTAATATGTTTATATCAAATGAAATATATACTTGTAATGTGTGTTTTTATAAAAAAAAAGAAAATAATTTTGTTGTTAAATGTAATATTTACTAGCACAGCACAATGTTGCAACGTAGTACACAGAAAAATAATGAAATTAAAATTACATATAATGGCTTTGAGAATCCATTTGATTTGAGAAAGCATTGATGGTTTTTCCTCAGGTGGACTCGTCCGCAAGTTTCATTATTGTTCATCATGTCGACCTCATACTCCTGTAGATCGACTAAATGTCTCTTTTTTTTCAAATATTTTTCTGGCATAGATGGTTAGTTCTTAATTAGCTCGTAAATTTTATGCATTTAACTAATTCCTTAAATATTTACATAAAGTTCTGTAGTTTGTTGACTTGTGCTACTTAACAAATAAAATTGAATAAAAATAATCACAGGGGAAAAAAGTCCGTAGATATAGTAGTGAGTAGAAAAGAGACACAACAACCTTGGACAGTAGGTGTAGAACAATAAGAGGTTGGGAAGAGATTTATTATAATTTAGTGCATGACCAGTAAAGGTACATATTCGAAGTAGTAATCTCGTGAAAAATAGTTAAGTAAAGATTGTAAAAGAAAAAGTGTAGTGGAATGATATTTAGTGAGTGCTAGTATTAGACTTTGTTTTGTAATTAAATTGAGTGGTTATTTGTGTGACAGCTTAGCTTAGCGAAATCCCGTGTTCGCGCGCTTAACACGGTGAGATACTTAAGGATATATTGGGGAATAATACACGGTGTAGAACTCTTATGTCCTTAAGCCTCGAACAACGTCGAAAGGTTGGATATCGCGACGACGGTTCGCTAACACGGCGATAATTATCGGCATCTGATATTCGGATTTTCTCCACACGGCGTTAGTGTGAATATACCTAAATAGTAGCGAATCCAATGATTGTTAATTACTCAGATCGTGCCTTAATTTTTCACATTTCAGAGGAGACAGGTCAACGAGACAAGAAAAGGAAGGTAGAAGAAAATCAAAATGAGTGTCCCTGAATCCTGATAATTTTATTTTTATTTTTCACAAAATAAAACTCTTTTTGTTACGTAAAATTTTCGTGCTTTTAATAATTGATTCATCGATTTGCAGAGAATTTCCGAAAACCAAATTCACTAACCAGCAATTAGGAATAATTAAGGAAATTGCTTATTAGTAAGATTTTACTACTACATAACAGCATCTCTGAAGCTTATTTTATTTTTATATACATAATAACGGGTTTTCCAATAAGAGGTGTTATTTTGATATTCAAAGAAAAATGCCATTTTTTGAGATAAATGATCGGATCTTTATTTCATTATAAAGAGGAAGGTATGCCGTTAATAATGGAAAATAACATCAGCCAAATGACCACCACGACCACGCCTACAGGACCATATCCTTTTCATGAAATTTTCCATAACCAAATCGCAAAGTGGCTGCCCTATGTCCTCGATAGCCTCACGAATTTCATCTTTGAGCTCTTGAATCGACGCTGGGCTGTTGGCGTAGACCTTCTCTTTCACGTGGCCCCAAAGGAAGAAGTCGCAAGGTGTTAGGTCACAAAATCTCGGTGGCCAATTGTGATCACCTCTTCGAGAGATAACACGGTCCGGAAACTTTTCCCGTAAAAGATCAATAGTTTCGTTGCTTGTATGGCACGTAGCGCCGCGCCGTCTTGTTGAAAGTAAACGTTGTCCAGATCAATACCATCCAATTCCGGCCATAAAAAATCATTAATCATCTGTCGATAGCGCAATCCATTCACCGTAACTGTTGCTCCAGCCTCATTTTCGAAAAAGTAAGGTCCAATGACCCCGCGGGACCATAAACCGCACCAAACAGTCACACGTTGAGGATAGAGAGGCTTTTCAACAATAACTCTTGGGTTTTCCGAGCCCCAGATGCGACAATTTTGCTTGTTCACGAAGCCATCGAGGTGGAAATGGGCCTCATCACTCAAGATGAGTTTTCGATGGAATTCCGGATCATTTTCATGCATTTCAGGGACCCAATCAGCAAAGACTCGACGTTGTTGATGATCGGCCGGCTTGAGTTCTTGTGTTAACTGAACTTTATAAGCCTTAAGACCCAAACCTTTATGCAAAATACGGTGTAATGACGTTTGTGGAATGTCTAATTCCAAAGAACGACGAGGAATGGACAAACCTGGGTTTTCTTCAACACTTTCGGCTGCAGCAGCAATATTCTCGGCTGTTCTTGAGCGACGTGCACGGATTTTATTCTTCACATCACTAACTTGTCCCGACAGCTCGAATTTTTCTACCAATTTCTGTATTGCGGTTCGACAAGGTGCTTCACGACCCAAAAATGTTCGAGTTTTACGAACCGTCTCTGCCACATTTTCACCATTTTTATAATGAATTTTAATAATTTCAATGCGTTGTTGAATCGTGTATCGTTCCATTTTTATTAATGGCGTAGTTTCTACTTGTCAAATGTCAAAAAATGACAGCTCCAAAAGTGACATCTATCGAAATAGCGGGTTAATTAAAATAACACCTCTTATTGGAAAACCCTTTATATATAATATATAATTTGTTTGCAGGTAACTTTGCTGCGAATTCTTTATTGCCACGTTCTTCGCAAAGTTCTCCTTCTCCACCGCAAAGTTCTCCTTCTCCACTAACATGCAATTACAGTTAAAGTCCGCTCCATTTCCGAGGTTTTCAAAGTGCTCGCAGGTCTCTAAGTATCTAAGGCTGCTGGGCCTAATGGTATCCCGCCCCTGGTACCCAAGCGCTGCGCCTCTTCTTTAGCTAAACCCCTACGCAAACTATTTTACCTGTCCTATTCGACAGGAGTCTTTCCTTCGGCATAAAAACTTGCACATCTTCAGCCAATACCCAAAAAAGGAGAGGCAAGCGATCCCTCAAATTATAGACCAATTACCCCTACTTCGATTATTTTGCAGGTTCTCGAAACACTCATCAACACCCAATTGATAAAATATCTAGAAATTAATCACCTTAATAACGATCGCCAATACGGCTTTCGTGCTGACCACTCTATTGGAGATTTACTAACTACTACTAAACTTCAGGCATTAAGTCTAGCCCCTCTTTTCTTAAAATGGATTGAAAGCTTTCTTTCCCGCCGTTCAATTGAAGTTATATTGAATGGAGTTACATCTAACCGTTTTATAATCCATGCCGGTGTACCGCAAGGCTCTGTGCTCTCTCCTACTCTCTTCCTAATTTTTATTAATGATCTGCTAGCTCTCAATTTCAATCCTATTTATAGTTTTGCAGGCGACAGCACCCTTGATTGTACTCGTTCGATTTTATAGCTGATTCCCGTGCGAATGTTATAGCTGACAAACGAAGCCATATGTTCAGTTCACTAAGCTATGAGCTAACAGAAATACTCGCTTGGGCCAGAGCGAATCGGACCTTGTTTAATGCTTCCAAAACGAAATGTTATCTGTTATCTCTTATACGTAATCCAACTCCCACTCAACCCATTTCCGTCGATGGAGACGATATCTCTTAACATCTTAGGCATTGAAATATCCAACAATCTTATCTTAGTTGGTCCGATCACAAGAAATATTTTACTCCATTAAACTTGACGCAAATCTACAAGTCTCATATCAGGCCTAGATTAGAATGTAATTCCCATATTTGGGCAGCGGCTGGACGCACTACATTGTCCGCGTTAGACAAAGTCCAAAAGTAGGCCTTCCGGCTTATTAGCGATGACATATCAATAGCAACTATTGATTCCCTAGAGCACCGGCGTAATGTCGGATGTCTGGCTCTCTTTTATCGTTACTTCTATGGTCATTGCTTTGACGAGATTTCTAGTTTGATCCTTTGTAAAATTCCTTCTATGCGCACCACACGAGCTGTAACCCGAGCTCATCCTCACACCCTTGAAGTCAAATTCGGCCGTACCGTGAAATTCCGTGAATCCTTCATAAGTAGAACAGTACGAATGTGGGAGAGCTTGCCATCCTGCGCCCCCCCCCCCCCCCGCTATGTCTCAATCCAATAATTCTCAATTCCCTACCTTTTATTCCTTTCCTGCAATACGAAATGGGATATTTTCCTTGCTTTTTGATGCCTCTTATATTTGTGTAGCCAATAAATTCTTTTCCGAAATATTCAAGAAATGGCTCTACTATATCAGGCATAATACTGCTTAAGAGAACAAAAATTTCCTCGACATCGCTTTTATCACAGTAAGGCAATGTAGCCATCATTCGGATTTTTAATGAAAACTCCACATCTAGATCGTAATTGAATTTAAACTAAGGTCCTGAAATTTTCTGTATAAGCACTGCTTTAAATGAAAATAGCAAAGTTAAACTTCAATTCGAGAAAGATAATTTTATACGCATTTATTGCTGAAGTCTAAAAATCTAATAAAACACTTTTGGGGCTAAGGGACGGATAAATTGTTTTTAATTCTTCTAACATCCTTGTATGTCGCTTGACTTTTGTCAGAAAGAAAATCAAAGACGAGAGGAACATTTGTGATTTTAATTACAACATGAATGGTATAAAACTGTTCAAATATATCTGGACATGACTTAAATGTACCTTCGGAGTAAGATTCATTACGGTTTGACAATACTTTCAAGTCACTCCGTGTCCCGAAAAGTATAATTCGATTCGTCACATGACCAGAATCAAAAAGGACAAAATCTTCATTTCTTGAGGTTTTCTAAATCATGTCCTCTTTATACTAAGGTATTTCATTTGGATATTTAAACTCCTTTTGGCGTACATTTTTAATGCAGCACTTCATAGAGTTATATACTGGGACAGCTCTGTTGAGACCGATATCGGTGCTGCACTATATCATAGATGGCACAAGAACTAGATGTCGCATACAGTACCAAAAAGATATACAAAATTTATATGGCTGGGTGGTCCATTCCGGAATGGACCACAAGATTTAAAATGATGTATGCGTCGAGTGATTCATATTTTTTCGTATCTGAAGTATTGAGGAGGTCGGATAAATGTTTACAAAACTGCTATTATAAAAATATTTGCTTTTGGCATGCTCTAAAATATATTATGGTCCATTCCAGAATACACTACCCATTTCACAATCTGTATACTCTGTTTTAGTATGCCATGAGACATCTAGTTCTTGTACCATCTATGACTATATGTAGTGTGACGCCACTAACTCAGAGTGCTTGTCCCTGCTTCCAGTAGCCTGTTCTTTCATAACTTCTACTATATTAATTGCGGCACTACTTTAGCCACATGATTATGTTCACCAGTCGACTTAACCACGGTTTCCCAATTCATAACTTTACGTGCTTTGCATTTTAAGCCCCTGTATAAAATGCACCTCCAGTAAATGTTATTATTATGTTGATATTCTTTATGATAAATAAAAGTAACCATCTAATAGCTATCAGCGGTTACCTTTCTCACTATTAACATGTTACAGCTTTTGATTAATTTCATAAAAATATTTATCAATCAAAATTTATTTTCGATTATTCGAATTGAAAAAACAATAAGTGTGAACGCCTCACAAATAAAACTGAACTGAAGCGAATGATTTTGGGAAACAATATTGTATCGACAGCATATAATGCTGTGCATATTTTATTTTGTGTAAGGCATATTTTAGTACTGAAATCTGGAAAGAACAAAAGATTTCACAATACGGAACTTTTAAGTTAATATTAGTCAGGATTTTAAAATTCTTGTCCTCCCTAATATGAAAATCGTAAATTTTAGAAAATTGCTCGTTAGGGAAAATGCTCATTAGGGAAATTGCTTTTAGGGAAATAGTTTTTATTTAAGCTGTTTTTGAGAAAACTACTTTAATGAAATTACTTTTGGGGAAATTGCTTTAGGGAAACTCTCCGGATACCAGACTCAACACCGTACAAAAATAAATATATGTACACATTTGGGAAAAGTTATGCACTTTGTTTAATGTGGGATGAGGCATATACAAAAGCTATATTACGGTGAGAGGAATATAAATACGTGTGTGATTTTCGATACTTTCTCTATAACTTTCGTATTATACGCAATAAATGTGATAGTAAATCGTCTACTTAATCTACAAGCAAATATTTTTTAAATTAACCCGTTTTTATAATGCATAAATTCATTATGCCCTAACCTTAATATTATGAAGATAGGACACAGCCGAACAAAATTGGAATTTTTCGTGGTTTTTAGACCGAAACAGGTAATGTCATATACTTTCGTCTTTTGCATGAATGCAGGAAAAGAACTTGGCTATGCATTATTTAGTGCAAACTGAGACAACGAGTTAAAAACAAAAATCGAGAGAACGTAGGATTACCCGAACGACAAAATATTACTGAATCCCTCAAAATCCTATCAAACTATTCATAATAATGTACATCAGGTCACACTACCTCTACTTTTTAAGAAAAAGGTAAATTTCGCTTTGGCCAAGGTGCTGAAAGGAGAAATAAAATTCTCATTTTTCCTGAAAATATCAGAGAATACAGCATAAGTTTCTCCACTCAATCTCTTCAGAGCAAAATGAATAAACAGAAGCACGTGCTGCTCAAATAGCATAGAAATTACACTACACAAGCATTGGTTATGTATGTTATAAAAAACATTGGATATTTCTCACCATATTTCAAAGAAACCGGTTTTTATAAATGCGCGGGAGCATTTTGTGAGAGTAAAACCTGGAGTTTTCATTTATTTACGAGAATGAATCATTTGCCATTCTTGGATGTAATCTGCGCTTTCATATTTTTTATCTTTGTTCATGTAAGTTTAAAAGAGAGTTTGCTTTTTTTTTTTCTTTTTTTCTTTCTTTTCTTGCCGTGTGCATTTTAAATGTAAAACAATCGGAAAACTCTTCTGTGTCCTAACTTGTCATTAAGTTAACTTTGCTAAAGTTCCGCAGTGATGTCGAAATTTACTATAATATATAAATATAAAAACATAAAGATATGTAAATTTCACACTAATCTCCTTGACTCTACAAAACTAAACAAATTAAGTTGTAGCCGCTGTCAACCTTGTGAACTTATCGCGCGATAAAAACCAGTCGCAAACAGGAAGAAAAGGACGTCGGCAGGGGTTTAATTTTAAGTTAAAGGCCATGACACATTAAAAGCAGAAAGCAGCAACAGAAGCAGAATTTTTTCTGAACACATGCAACAAATCTCAAAAATTCTTCTTCTGCTCAGTACTGCCAATATAAAGACAGCTAAAATTTTTATTTCGTTGTTGGCGGCCTTTCTTTTAGAATTGTTAAAGAGATTTGATGCTAGAAAAACAAAATGTCTTTGGAGGAAAACTAATTAATTTTGTTAGAAATAACAAATTAATTAACAATTAACATCAACTTTCTAAAAATTATAACACCTGATATGTGTAATTGACAAGTCACTGTGGTTGACAAAGCAGAAATGATGGATTTCTGCTTCTGCCGCTACTTTTAATGTGTCACGGCCTTAAAGGCCGGAACACAATGTGGCGCGGTAGCTCGTAGCTGGCGCGATAGCCAGACCTGTCAAAATTTGAAAGCACGGAAAGTCTATGATGACGTTCTCATTTTTGCCAAATTTTAATTTTTGGCGCGCGCCAAATCTGACAGTCGTTGGAAATTTATATTTTTATTGAAAAGTTCGTCATCATTTCTCCTTTAATATATTTAAATGTTTTTTCGTAGAATCCTGAACTCATCCACTGTTGATACAGAGGTCTAACCCACCACTTTCTGCGTTTTTTGTCTTTAAATATTTATAAGTGAAAAAGCACAATTGCACTACACATTCTAAAAAGGCCATTTCTTGTAGTTCTTCCATATTAAATAATATTTTCAAATTCCATAGATCAAAGTAGAAGTAAATAATGAGGTATTTCATTGTCCGTACCAATGTTAGCTACATGGCGCGCGCCATGATTTCTGCATGTCCGTCCGTCTGTGCGCACGATAACTCGAGAACGCGTATACTTAGAGAGGTGAAATTTTGTACACGGACTTTAAAAAAAAAAAGTAAAATTAAGTTCGAAAATGAGACAAGTCGGGCAACTCCTTCGTGGGGTTTCCATACAAAAATTTAATTTATGGACACTGCCTGAGAACGCGTCGACGTAGAGAGCTGAAATTTTGTACATGGTGTTTTCATTGTACTAGCAAATAAAATTTCAAACATGGACTAAATCGGGCAACTCCTTCTTGGTGTTGCCATATAAAAAATTAGGTTTTTTACGTATACTGTGAAAACGATCAGTCCAAGACATTTTTATTGTACTAAAAACTTCTTCAGAATACGAAATCCTATAAAATTGGTTATAATCATATTTTCTGACCGACAAACCGTTCTAGAAATATAAAGGGTTTTCCAATAAGAGGTGTTATTTTAATTAACCCGCTATTTCGGTAGATGTCACTTTTGGAGCTGTCATTTTTTCACATTTGACAAGTAGAAACTACGCCATTAATAAAAATGGAACGATACACGATTCAATAACGCATTGAAATTATTAAAATTCACTATAAAAATGGTGAAAATGTGTCAGAGACGGTTCGTAAAACTCGAACATTTTTGGGTCGTCGTGAAGCACCTTGTCGGACCGCAATACAGAAATTGGTAGAAAAATTCGAGCTGTCGGGACAAGTTAGTGATGTGAAGAATAAAACCCGTGCACGTCGCTCAAGAACAGCCGAGAATATTGCTGCTGTAGCCGAAAGTGTTGAAGAAAACCCAGGTTTGTCCATTCCTCGTCGTTCTTTGGAATTAGGCATTTCACAAACGTCATTACACCGTATTTTGTATAAAGATTTGGGTCTTAAGGCTTATAAAGTTCAGTTAACACAAGAACTCAAGCCGGCCGATCATCAACAACGTCGAGTCTTTGCTGATTGGGTCCTTGAAATGCATGAAAATGATCCGGAATTCCATCGAAAACTCATCTTGAGTGATGAGCCCCATTTCCACCTCGATGGCTTCGTGAACAAGCAAAATTGTCGCATCTGGGGCTCGGAAAACCCAAGAGTTATTGTTGAAAAGCCTCTCTATCCTCAACGTGTGACTGTTTGGTGCGGTTTATGGTCCCGCGGGGTCATTGGATCTTACTTTTTCGAAAATGAGGCTGGAGCAACAGTTACGGTGAATGGATTGCGCTATCGACAGATGATTAATGATTTTTTATGGCCGGAATTGGATGGTATTGATCTGGACAACGTTTACTTTCAACAAGACGGCGCGGCGCTACGTGCCATACAAGCAACGAAACCATTGATCTTTTACGGAAAAAGTTTCCGGACCGTGTTATCTCTCGAAGAGGTGATCACAATTGGCCACCGAGATCTTGTGACTTCTTCCTTTGGGGCAACGTGAAAGAGAAGGTCTACGCCAACAGCCCAGCGTCGATTCAAGACCTCAAAAATGGAATTCGTGAGGCTATCGAGGACATAGGGCAGCCACTTTGCGATTTGGTTATGGAAAATTTCATGAAAAGGATATGGTCCTGTAGGCGTGGTCGTGGTGGTCATTTGGCTGATGTTATTTTTCATTATTAACGGCATACCTTCCTCTTTATAACGAAATAAAGATCCGATCATTTATCTCAAAAAGTGGCATTTTGCTTTGAATATCAAAATAACACCTCTTATTGGAAAGCCTTTATATGCGAAAAACAACTTCAAAAATCAAACTTGCATAGATCGGTGACCGTACGAAATTTAAAACGGGCATTCATCTAGGGTATCATAAGAATTGGTCTTAGACCAATTCTAACTTTTTTACTTCTTTTTCTTGTGTTTGTACACTCGTCCCGAACATATGTTTACAGTTTTAACTATATAGCATTCTTTGTTTGTTTGTGAGAGGCATAAAGGTTAGAAGTGTTTCGTGTGCTTGGCGATTTTCTGCTTTCGAAAAAAATGGACCAAATAGTTTGCATCAAATTTTGTGTAAAAAATGAAATTAAGTGCTTCAAAACACTCGAAATGTTGACAGTGCTTGCGGTGAGTCTACTCTGAGAAAAAAAATGCTCTTCCAAGAAGGCCGAGAAGATGACAATGACGAACCTCGCTCTGGACGCCCCAGCACATCAACAACTGATGAAAACGTTGGAGAAGTGAAGAAAGTGGTGTTGGGAAATCGTCGAATTACCATTAGAGAAGTTGTTGATGTCGTCGGCATTTCGGTTGGCTCGTGCAATCAAATTTTGTCTGATGTTTTGAGCATGAGACGTGCGTCACCGAAGTTTCTTCCGAACTTGCTTAATTTTGACCAGAAGAACCGTCACATAAGCATCGCTCAGGAGTTGATGAATGACGTCAATGATGATCCTGATTTGCTCAAAAGGGTATTAACTGGTGATGAAGCACCCTGCGACTTTTCCCTCTTCCCAAACTGAAGAGACCCATAAAAGGACGGAGATTTGCAACGACTGAGGAAATAAAAACTGCATCGCTGGAAGTGATCAAGGCTATGCCAAAAAGTGCTTATCAGAACTGCTTCGAGGATTGGAAAAAGCATTAGCACAATAAATAAAAAGTCACCTTACTTTTTGAACACACCTCGTATATGACATTATTTGTTTCGATCTAAAAAACACGAAACACGATGCGGAGTGTAGGCACTGGCAAAGTTAACCTAATGACAAGTTAGGAAGCAGGCGAGATTTCCGAGTGTTTTACATTTAAAATGCACACGACAATAAAAGGAAGAAAGAAAGAAAAAAAAATCGAAAAAAATCAAGCTCTCTTTAAAACTTTTATCAATAAAGATAAAAAATTTGAAAGCGCAAGTTGTATGCAACGAAATAGAATTGCAAATGATTCATTTTCGTAAGTTTCGGATTTTTAACGTTTTACTCTCATAAAATGATCCCGCGCTTTTGTGAAAATCGGTTTTCATGTAAACTTTATAATGTTTGGTCACATGTTGCTGTAAATGGAAACATGTTGCTGTAATCCTATGATATTTGAACAGCACGTGTTTCTGTTTACATTCGTTTTGCTATGAAGAGATTAAGTGGGAAAACTCATGGATTCTCTGATATTTTCGGGAAAAAGGAGAAGTTTATTTGAGAGGAACTTTACGTCTCCTTTCAACATCTGGGCCGAAGCGAAATTTATTTTTATCTTAAAAATGGGAGGTAGTGTGACCTGATGTACATTATTACCTATTCATAATAATGAAAGGATTTTGAGGGATTTAATAAGCTTTTGTCGATCGGGTAATCCTACGTTTTCTCGATTTTTATTTTTAACTCGTTGTCTCAGTTGCACTACAATAGTGCATAGCCAAGTTCTTTTCCCCCATTAATACAAGACAAGAGTATATGAAATTACTTGTTTCATTCTAAAAAAACACCAGAAATTTTCCAATTTTGCTCTACTGCTTCTTAACTTGTCATTAGGTTAACTTTGGCACTGGTTCTGGTGCTTTGACAACCCGCCAGCACCATTCGCCACCGTGGTGTGCCGTGAAAAAGCAGAGAATTTTTGTACAATTTGTGTGAGCGGGTCGTAATATCATCCCAGGTACCTGGGTGGTGAAGGTGTCGGGTCGTCAAAAAGCAAAGTTTTCGTAAAATTTGTGAGAGCGGGTTGTAATAATACGACCCGCCACAATGAATTAATTCCAATTAGATATGAGATTTTCGTTAATGCAAAATTTACAGGCCATATCAATGACCTGACCTCATATCAAGGATCTTTTCAATTCTTAAAAATGTTCGCACTCAGTAATACCACGGATTTATGTGATCGGCATTATGTTGCATGATCCCCCAAATGTATTTTGCAAGAAACTTGCAGGATACCTAAAACATATTGAAAATGCTTAATAAATTGGTTTGATGATGTAAAAAGGGGCCTTTATATGTTCACAAAGTTAGTGATTTGGGAGAAACTGTGCCTCATAACGTGGTTGCAATATCTACTTGATTAAATCTAGAGATTTTTATAACTATTAAAACTAAATTGATAATTCCTTATACTTTTTACAGTGCCAAAAGTGTGAGAAAATAAAAACAATTATCGAAAGCCAAACGTAATTTTGGAAAAAGAAAAAATCTACGTGACATGTATTATACAGAGAATTCCGATCTTAGATTATATAGCAAAAAGGATAAGCTATGAGCAAGAAAAACTTAAGCAGTTTTCTACATGTATAGTAAAACCACACCGATGTGTTCATTTTAGTCAGTAGCAAACCACGACATTTTCAGAACGGGCGCATAATTTAGTGGTTGAAACTTTATTAAGTATTGCTATATAATTCTGATGAATAATAAAATTCAAGTGAATTTAAGACCGTCGTGTGTACGGCGAAACATAAATAAACCGATCGAAAATGTTGCTGTAAATAAACTGCTTATGTAATATGTATTTATATTTACATGTATATGTATAAGAAAAATCTAACCATTTTTTTTTACAAAAGAACGAATGGCAAGTCATTTCTGCCAAAAATCTTTATTTATAAGTAATTTTTTTAAGATTCAAAAGTACTTTAATTCATAGATTACATCATTTTGCAAAATATCATGTAAATATGCTCGCGTTTTAATCGGCTTAAAACATATATGTAGGTGGATGGCCTATCTCTTACTAATTTTCGACATTTATTTCTTTGCAAATTTCATAGCCATCATAAAACTCAAGAGCATCAATAAACTTGAAAATTTAATAGTCTCACAGAAGAGAGACAGGCATATTTGACTTAAGAAAAATAATTGGCACAGGTAAGGATTCCATAGGTCTTATTCACCTAGAAGTATTGCAACGTGTAGTAAAATAAAACAAAGCAAATACATTATTGACTACTTTCAATTGCATAATATGTATAACAATAAAAAAAAATCATGTTCATCGGACGTCAAATAGTCTCACCTCGCCGCATTGTTTTACACTTCATAAATTTGCTTTTGGCACTAAGGAATTGAACCTTGTGAACTAACCACTGACCAGTGTTC
Organism: Dioctria rufipes; assembly: GCA_963924295.1. Classification (NCBI taxonomy): domain Eukaryota; kingdom Metazoa; phylum Arthropoda; class Insecta; order Diptera; family Asilidae; genus Dioctria; species Dioctria rufipes. The sequence continues at coordinate 363,199,988 of OZ002740.1, forward strand.
GGTCGTATAATCCGCCGTCACCGGTAGCAGCAGCATTAAGTCATTCATCAAGTTAATCGACCGAGGAACAAGTTCAAATTGATAGCTTTTCCGTCTTTAGTTTATATTTAGAGTAAGAGCGGAAAAAAACAAATAACTACAAACAGCTGCCGACAGAAGGTTGAGCATAAAGAAAACTTAGAAGAAAATATTTTTTGACAAATACAAAAATTGTAAATAAATGAAAATGTATAGATACAATTCAGGCGCTATTAAAGAAGCCAACTTAGGCTAAGGTGAAGGTTTCATTATAGCGTGCAGGAAAATGCACTTTATCAAGGAGAAGATGGGACTATTATTGATTCAACACCAGCGATTACACTTAATATAAAATTTATAGATAAACACAATCTTGCTTTCTTTTGATGGAAAAATTAGGGAGGGTTGAGTCTCATTATATTTGTTCTCTGTATGCTTGCAGCACGAACAATATTGTCACTCAAATTGGCTATTAACTTACAGAACTTAAAAAATTTAAGTTTCTGTTTTGTTATAATATGACATTTAGGGAAATCACAACTTTTGCAAAATATAATATGAATACAAAGTTAAATTGGGTAAATTCTTACTTTATCTTTATATTTGATTTGTGTAGGAGGTGCTGGATATTATCATTGCCATCCGTTCAATATCCGGATAACTGTGTGTGTAGTGTCAAGCAAGCCATCTTGCTCCGATTATAAACACATTTGTATCAATATTAGTGACTGTACTAGTGAGTACAGAAAAACTAATTGGGATGCTTTAAATGTAGAACTGAAGAGTAAACTCTATACGCTACCTTTTTACCTTGCCCCGAACATCATAGACATCATAGGTGACCCGACAGGTTGCCCAACCCTCGTGATGACCCACAATGGAACGTAGAACTTATCGGACAGTGTAACAAAAAATCCCTAACAAGCTATAATCGTGAATTACGCAAAACTAAAATAACCGGATGGAGGAACTTCTGTTCGGACGTCGAATATTTTAAGTGAATTAGCTCGCGAAGAATTGGACGATATTTTTACACAAATTAGGGAGGAAAATGAAAGAGGATAGAGACATACTCATACCACTGCTGCGCAATATGTTCAGGGCGTCTTTTGCATGGTGTATATATTTACCCTACAAGAGCTTTTTATACCTAAGCAAGAGCGATCTGACAATGCTCTGGCTAAGTCATATAGACCAGTAAACTTAATATCGTTTATCTTAAAAACGAAGGAGAAAGTTCTTGATAGGGATATTATATAAGGTGAAGCAACTTCCCTCTTTCTTAGACATAATACAAAAAGGTTTCAGAAGAATTTTTAGAGAATGCATTACTGCAATGTTTTTATAGCCTAGATGAAATCATAGGGTATACTAAGTTTGTCATTCCGTTTGTAACGCATAGAAATAATGATGGTAGAGCAAAATTTGTTGGACACCCACACATAATATTAAATGTTATTTTGATTTTTGCATATCCGTCTGTCCGTCCATCCGTCTGTCTGCCTGTCTCTGTGGGCACGATAGCTCGAGAACGCGTATACTTAGAGAGCTGAAATTTTGTACCCGGATTTTTAAAAAAAAAGTAAATTTAAGTTCGAAATGAGACAAATCGGGCAACTCCTTCGGGCTGCCATACAAAAATTTTGTTTTACACTATATATTTGGACTCGGCTTGAGAGCGCGAATTGTAAGAGCTGAAATTGTGCATACGGCGTTTCCTTAGAAATAGTAAAGATAATTTCAAAAATGAGCTAAATCGGGCAAGCCGTCCTTGGTGTTGCCATATAAAAGTTTAGGTTTTTTACGTATACTGTAAAAACGATCAGTCCTAGATGTTTTTATTGTACCGAAAAGTTCTTCAGAATATAAAATCCTATAAAATTGGTCACAATCATTTTCACTGACGAGCTGTTTTAGAATATATGCGAAAAATCACTTTAACAGCAATCAAACTTGCAATGGTGACCAGCATATAATTACATACTAGCGTATCGTAGGAATTGGTCTTAGACCAATTCTAGCTTTTTTACCTGGGGGTGATTCTGATCTTTTGTCGTACTTTTTCTTTTAACACAGTTCATTTTGTGTCTTCACTATTATCTACCACAAAATGAACTATAATGAATTTTCAGTGAACAAACGTCAAAAAACACCTAAATATGCGACAAATTAGTCAGCTGCTCAAGAGGTTGTGACAACAATTTTACACTGTGGTAAATGGAAATTCTACACCTAATTAGAGCATTAAAAGTGCTTAAATTCGAAATATTATTTTGAATTTGTAATGTGAAGTGTCATTTTCAGTTCATTCTACGTCATGCAAGGTTTGCTGACCTGAATAAAAATACGAAAAAATCAATAGAAAAGTTCATTTCATTTAGGGGTATATTTTGACATTCAAGAACGACAAATGATCAGAATCATCCTCCTGTTGTAAATTTAAATAGAAATTCAAAAACAAAAAGATTTCTGAAAAATTACGCCGAATAATTATTGATTTTACCCGCCTGTCTACGTTATTAGATTCACTCTTCCCAGTTTCCATAACGTAACGGTCTAAAGCTCAACTCGCTGAAAAATCTTGATGTAAGGCGCAAAAACTGCGAATTAGTTTTGTCATCACCATACTAACTATGATAGGCTTGAGCAGGTTTCTTTAATTCTCTTTAGCCATCACTTTGACTGTATGCATTTGATGTAATCAGAATTGTAAATATGTATGTAATAATCATCAATAATTAATTTGAGGTATATTCCGAAATAAAAAAATATTTTTTATTAAAGAATCACAATAAACTCTTTTCAACACCCAGAACACCGTCGTAATGTTAATTCTTTTTCACCTTTTCTACAGATACTGCTCATCCCTCATAATGTAACACATATCCTCTCAAATTTTTTAGTACAAACTTGTGCTTTGAGCATTTACGGTGGGATATTTAAAAAAAAATTCATGTGAAAAATAATTTCTGAAAATTTTTCCTTTTTAGGGTTCCGAACCCAAAAGGTAAAAACGGGAACCCTATTACTAAGCCTCTGATGTCCGTCCGTCCGTCACCGGGCTGTATCTCATGAACCGTAATAGGTGGACAGTTAAAATTTTCACAGAGTGTGTATTTCTATTGCCGCTATAACAACAAATAAAATCCCCATACAAGAAACGTGATTTTTTCGGTGTTTTTTTCCTCGTTTTATTCTCATTCATTATTATTATCATAAGTAGGCTTATTTTTTCAAATGACAGCGTTATTTTTTTCAAATGACGCTTACTCTCATTTGAAAAAATAAACAAAAAGTACATAGTGTAGTGTTAAATTTTGTACGAGTCCGACTCGTTTATAATTTATTGTTAAATGAAACAAATATTTTCACTCTTTTTCTGTTGGGATTACACAAGTACTGTTACACGAGAATTTATATAATTTCTGAATTGATTAAATTAAAAGAGATAATTATCAGCACAAATTGAAGAGTCTTCACAATTGTTGAAAAATAATTGCACCTTTAGCCATTGAAATGGAAAATTTGATAACAATTTTTTGTGATAATATGATAACACATGCACGTGCGAAACTTATACTTTTGTGTTCAAATTGTTTTAGCAGAAAATATGTATACCTACCTAGCTGAATTACAACACCAAAACCATCAAAACAAACCAACCCTTGAGTAAAAGTTTGTCGAAAAGAAACTGTGAAATTTATGAGGTCTATAAATATTAAATATCATCAAATGTATTTGAATTCATATTGTTTACTACTTTAGATAATGGTTCAAATTTAGTGAGAGATAAACTTGGAACAGTGAAGAAATTTCGTATTTATCCGCGAAGAAAAGAGCCTGTTTAGCCATTATTTTGGCAATTGCAACAGAAAATGAGGAGAAAGCTGAAAGGAAGCGACATTTGAGTTAAAAATGTTTTTTTTTTTTCAAAAAGTGCCGAGTTCACGCATGAACATCTTCTTCTTAGGACAAAGCCCATTTAAGTTTGCACAATCCAAAGGTATCAAATAAAATTATAAAAATATATAGAGTGTATAGAATGAAACAAAGTAAAGAACTAATTAAACAAAAGACTTATTAATATACTTAACCCGGGGGTGAGACGTAATAGTACAGCATGCATGCAAGCTGCCCTGCCATAGTTCTTGCACGTGTAACCCCTGAGGTGATGGTATTTTGACATTATACAGTCTTCAAGAAGGCGGTAAAGAAATCTTTGAGAGAAATTGATAAATTTATACTGGGATCATTTGCATTAAATCATTTACCAACATGTTCCTCTTAATTTTTTCTTGGGTTTTTATCATTCTGCTACTTCTTTAATTGCTATAATTTCCAGTATACGCAAGACTTTACGCCTCAATGCTTTTTTTATACCCTAGATGAAATCATAGGGGTATACTAAGTTTGTCATTCCGTTTGTAACACCTCGAAATAATGATGGTAGAGCAAAATGGATTGGACACCCATTCATAATATTAAAAGTTATTTCGATTTTTGCATGTCCATCCGTCCGTCCGTCTGTGCGCACGATACTCGAGAACGCGTATACTTCAAGAGCTGAGATTTTGTACACGGACTTTAAAAAAAAAAGTAAAATTAAGTTCGAAAATGAGGCAAATCGGGCAACTCCTTCGTGGGGTTGCCATATAAAAATTTCGTTTTCCGCTATATATTTGGACACTGCCTGAGAACGCATCGACGTAGAGAGCTGAAATTTCGTACATAATGTTTTTACTACGTTAGCAAATAAAATGTTAAAAATGGACTAAATCGGGCAACTCCTTCTTGGTGTTGCCATATAAAAATTTCGGTTTTTTACGTATACTTTGAAAACGATCAGTCCAAGACATTTTTTTGTACTAAGAACTTCTGCAGAATACGAAATCCTATAAAATTGGTTATTACCATTTCTCTGTGCGACAAACTGTTCTAGAAATATATGCGAAAAACAACTTCAAAATCAATACTTGAATAGATCGGTGACCATACGAAATTTAATACGGGCATTCATCTAGGGTATCATAAGAATTGGTCTTAGACCAATTCTAGCTTTTTTATTTGTTTAAATGAACTTGCATGCAAGATGATAAGACATCAACCGAACTGCTTTCTGCTGTCAAGTTAAAAATCGCGTTTGAAGGGAGACTTACATGCAAGCTGTACTATCTTGTGTAATCCCTGGGTAAGGTACCTAATAATAATAATGTAACATATATGAACTAAAGAAAACAAAAGAAAAAGGAAAGAGAGTAAACTATAGTAAAACGCTGAAACAATTAAATTGTAGGATTGAGAAAATTGGCAACTGCCCGCTTGAAACGACCGGTCGATGTGATGCTTTTCATATGATTGGATAGAGAATTCCAAGCTTGAGCTCCATCTACTAGCAGTGACGTTTTTCTTCGTGAGATAATATGAACTGGTATATTGAGGTTATTGGTACGGGTTGATGAACTAAATTCTAGTGTCAGATAGAGGTACCTACTCGAGAACTTTATAATGAATGATTTTAAGCATAAAGATAAGTGTTCCAAGCTTATAAAAGATAAAAATAGGGTACGCAACTAAGCAACTAAAGTAGGGGCGGACATGATCGTATCTACACAATGAATAGACGAAACATACGTATGAATTAAATGCCACATTGAGTTTGCGTTTAGAGTATGAAATATCTCGACAGTATATAATATCAGAAAAAAAGAATGAAGGTGATTCAAGTGTTTTGACGAGCCGCAGTGGAGTTTACTCAACACATTACTAATATGGTCATCGAAGGTAAGTGTTTTATTAAAAACCAAACCTAAGTTCCCGACTTTGCTACAGTAAGGTATCACTATGTAATCAAGAAGAATGGGTGGAAAATAGGATGCATCAAGTTCATACGTGTATATTACCGGGGGGGGGGGGGGGGGGGGTTAAGAGAATCCAATTACTTACTGCCCAATCACTGATGCTGAAAAGGCACTCGCTAATTTTGCTCGCAGCGCCTTCAATTAAAACAAGGGGAGATCCGAGATCCTGGACATCATCGGCATAGAGGTGTACTTGAAAATGAGTTACTATCGAAGGCAGATCATTTATGAATCAACTGGAAAGAAGTGGACCTAGGACAGAGCCATGAAGAGAACCTGATAAGATCAAGAGACAGTCTGATGATTAGATATTATTTACAAACACTCGTGTGTTTGTCTATATAGATAACTATAAATGAGTTTAGCCGTACAACGAGAAAGATCAAACCTACGAATCAGTTTCGTTATTAAGATGCCAAAGTCAACTGTCTTGAACGAAGGCCTTTGAGAAGTGGAGTAAAGTAAGAAAATTAACTAGACTATTATCTATATTCTACTAAGATCGTCGACAATTTTAGCACCACAGAGCTATGTCCTGTTCTAAAACCAGATTGAAATCTGGAAAGCAGGTGTTTGGAAGTGAGATAAGCATTAATTTGCAAACACATATTGCGATTTAGACTTTTTGACATTGAAGAGAATATATGAATTCCTCTGCAGTCATTAACCGAGGATGGTCGAGAAGTTTTAGGGAAAGGAATAACCTTAACGATCTTTCAAATCTTGAGAAATACAGACTGATTTAGATAATTATTGTAAATGGAACTCCAATTAAATAAACACTGTGACTAACAAGATTTCCTAAGAATGGGCTTTATGAATTATTCGCATTAGAAAACAGTGCCAAAACATGTCAGATTTAACACCTGCGTTTTCGAGCTCCAGGAAACTCATTTGAAAAGTCTTGAAGTTTTTAAGTATAATATATCCAAACAAAGCATTGGCAAAGTTGTGATACGAAATGTGTGAAGCGATAATTGATGCATTAAAAAATTATATTAAGGTTAATTAAAATAAATTTATTTTACATAATAACCCAATGGCGCCATCGAATTCCAATTACACAATTTAGTTTGCTCCATATTTTATCCTTTCTTAAATTTATTTTATAATCCTTGTTACTTTTTATAATAGATACAAACATATATTCTCCCGTACAAATTTCTTTTTCTTCAAAATTCACCGGAGTTAACATCATTGTCATGTACAGTTTTCGATTTTGACAGCGGCTATCTTCAACATTCTGCTATCGCTTTGGGTTTTGACATTTATGTGTTTAAAATTTTCAATCTGACTCTCACCTTACATTCCGAAGACCTCGTCCTTCGTACATACTTACATTAAAAATGTCCAGGACTTAGCGTTTTTCTAAAACATCGAAATCTTTGTATGACATCCGTATGAAGGGATTTTATCCATTTTTTAGTTTATACCTAAATTTCAATATAATTACTGCCTCAAAAAAAATCGCGTGCAACAAAATTTGAGCGTTCTGTCCGTCATTTACCTACCTAAAGTGTTATATAGGGTATAAAGATACTGGTGATCTATTTTTAAGATTCTTATTCATTCTGAAAGGATCAGAGATGGCAGTTGCCAAAGGTAATCGATTTCGTGTAAAATTTTCGTATATTCATACGTCGACTTGTGTATATACATAAATAGTTCTGAAGAGGCAATGTATGTACAAGTTTTGGTGTTGGAGAATAGCTTTCACAGTCGGGCCAATGTTTCCGAAAGTTATTATCACTTTTTGACGTCAAAGTTTAAATATCGAGGTCATTATCTGCAAACAGGTCCTTTATTGGTCAAATTATATGCTCAATGGAGTCACAGAATAAACTTTAGTTTTACTCCCACTAGGTAGGAGCATTCCTTCCGGAATATTTTTTTTTAATAAAATATATTGTGCATAAGCTAGAGTATATCCACGTCAACTGAGTTGGTAATATTTTTGGATATGGGAAATTCATGAAAAGCAAAATTCATTAGGCCCAGTCCAGAACACATTCAAGGCCACAAGCCACATGAAACTGATCCTTAGACCATACTTCTGATATAACCTTTCTCCATCGATCTGGCAAAGCTTTAATACCTCACTCATAAAATTCACTGGGTTTTGATTCAAAATAATCAATGAGTCCTTTTTTCATGTCGTCATTTGCTCGGATTTTTTTTTGTCCAAATAATGCGGCATAGATCTAAAAAGATAGTATGTAATCAGATGGTACAATGTGGATTATATGGAAGGTGACAAATTCTTTTCCATCCGATGTCGTCTAATTAACAGACTTTTTTGCCGTATGCGGGCGGGCGTTGTTGTGTCTTCATTACAAGGAGCTTGTGGCTTTAGACCGTGAATGTATTTTGGACCTTACACAAATAAGCATGTATGCTTAAAATACTTTTGAAAACTACAAATGTAGTTTTTCATTTCATAGAGTGAACGGTTTTTTTTTTTAACTACATATATGAAACGTAAAACGTATCGTTGGCAGTGTACACATTCCATTTTCTTATTAGCTGCACCTGCGGGAAAATTATTGACTTAGTTGGCTTATACTCAAAATGATATGCTACAGACTGTGTGTATCACTCCAAAAAGACCAACGACAAAATACGAATCCACCTTTGACAAAAACAATTTAACTTAAAAAACAAGTAAAAAATCTAGAATTGGTCCAAGATCAATTCTTATGATACCCTAGATGAATCCCCGTATGAAATTTCGTATGGTCACCTATCTGTGCAAGTTTGAACGGTTCGTCGGACAGAAAAAATTAATATAACCAATTTTATAGGATTTCGTATTCTGAAGAAGTTTTTAGTACAATAAAAATGTCTAGGACTGATCCTTTTCACAGTATACATAAAAAAACCTAAATTTTTATATGGCAACACCAAGAAAACAAAATGATTCATCTCTACTGTTTTCGTAAACCTAGCGAGAGGTTTTCTCGACCCACTTTTATCCCATTTCTTCACGTACCTATATGCAAAAAAAAACATATTTTTAGCGAAATCTGTAATATTAATAAGCGTAATTAGATTCAAAAAATAAAAAAAATCCGCTAATACACATAAAGCGTGGAAACAGTACCTACTACATCGAAAGCTATCTTTAATAAAATTCAAAGGATCGAGCAATTTCTTTCGTATAAGGAATGATTAAACACAATATGTATGTACGGATAAAATAAATTTTATTGCTTAAAGGGAAATAAAATGCAAATTGTTTTCATTGGTTAAAAATCTGATTTGTAATATGAAGCCCGAATTAGATTACCACGGCAGCAGCAGCGATTGCGGCAGCAAATTGTTTTTATTGATTGAGAGCAGTCAGCTGATTAAGAGAAAGCAGCACGAATGTCCGTGCTGCCGAGTCAATCCAACCAAGTTAAACTAGCGTTTACTTTATAAGGCTCAACTACAATTTACGTATACGTAAGACGAACGGGCCCTATAAATTTAACAGGCGTACACAAATTAACTTGACGGCGTCTAAATATCTAATTGCAGTCAGAAACTCGCTCCGTAAGAACGCGATATGTCAAACTACTAACGGCTGGAACAATGCCGGAGTAAACACGGAGCTAACGTCAAAAAACGCAACAAATAAAGTGCTGCCCAGAACGAAATTGCCGTGACTGCGTTTAATGACAATTCAATGTAATTTTAATATTTTCAATATTATGCTTGTAGATATTTTTATATGGTTAAAACTTGTGCGAATAATAAGAGTAACATTTGAAACATCCCGCAGATCAATAACAAATTTTACATTACAGATTTCATTCAAAACAAACGTTTCGTTCGGCTGTCAAAAATTTTCAATCCAGCACTTGCGTAAAAGTTGAAAGTTGTCCAACTTTCTTGCGGCAAATGCGGTAATTACGTTCATTTCCATCCGGCATTGATCCGTTCATTCTGTTCCAGCGGGAAACGATTAAAAGTGCAACGTAAAATTTAAAATCGAATAAAAATTGTACTGCGAATTAATATAAAGTACAAATTTTCAATTAAATCAACTTCAATTTGTTAATTTTTTCACTTTTACCACTTTTTAAAATTGTTAACTCGAAAGTTTTTAGTCGGTGTAAAAATTTTTACACACCAACCGTCTGTTTACTTTTGAGCTCGTAAAATTCGAGTAAATTTATACGTTTCCCCTCTTGCACAAATTTGCACATTTTTACTCATGATCAAGAGGATGTGTAACTTTGATATGCAATCAGCTGACTGTCAAAAGTATTAAATTTGAGGTTAAGCCGTTTGTTGTGTTATCGAATGAATGTAAAATGATAATCTAAAGTAATCTAAAGAGTTGAGATTTAAAAGAAATATTAAAGAGGTGAGTTTTTTAAAACGTATTTAAAATAATTAACTGTTTTCTGTTTCAGCCAGAAACATAGCAGCCAAATTTTTGACACATGGCGAGCTCAACAAAATTTACTCGAGAAGTGTCTGGTAACTTTTGTTGATTATCCCCTCTTCCGCATAAAAGTTTTTACTTGATTTTTACGCAAAGCTTTTTGCTCTAAAGTTACCAGACAGACCTAATCGAGATTTTGTATCGTTGACTTATCTTATGACTATTTTTAAGAGAGTGGCACAGTTTTTCAATGTTGAAGTCATCAATCCTTTGTCATATACTTGTCATAGTTGACAAAACAGTGAATATGTAATACATGACGCAACAATGACAATCGGCAAAAGACACAACCTTGACAAGCCCACCCATGACACCACAATGACAAAAAATCGATGAAAATGTGTTGACAGAGTCATACATGATGCAGTAGCGACAAGAGGAAATATGACACGGCGTTGACATAATAATGTGTGACATCCCGTTGACATCACATCAGTAAATTTCCCATTGATCTTATAAGTGCTTTGTAAATCGGAAAATAAACGAAAATACATATTATGTATGTAACCGAATAAATGTATCTTGATTTCTTAATTTCTTTTTATATGAATTTATTATAGTATTTTATTTCATTTTTATATCTTTCTGACATGACTCAACGTTGACTTTACTACTAACAGCAGTTACATATTGTTGCCTCAAATTATGACTCATTTCTACAATGTCAACGCTATTTCATCGTTGACAAGTCTTTGATGTGTCAACAATACTTACACACTTAAAATAGTTCAACTATACATGCTCATTTGGTATATACTGTTGACACATAGAGTAAACGATCAACAATGAAGTATTGTTGACTTAGTAGTCGTTGACCACATTTCCGGCTGGGATATATCAAGCCCATACGGAATGTGATGTCTATTTAGGCTAAAAATATCAATTTTTTGTAAGTAAATCTCAGTCTCGTTCAAATTCGTAAAGTTCTTTACTTCAATTATAGTTGAGACTATAAAGTTTTTCGTTATAGAGTTTTTACTGTAATGGACGACCCCAGCATGTAAAGGGTTTTGTATATGGCATTCTTCTTTTTGGAAGTCTACATCAGTGAAATTTTGTAAATAATCTCTATCGACGAAATTTTATAATATCGTTTGAAGTATCATTTGATTGTTTCAAAAAGAATGTTATTTTAAGAATATATGACAGAACCGGCATATATATTTAATTTTTGTTAGTCTTGTATATTACTCTTTATCGCCAAATCTGAATTGCGTTTAAAATCGCAGAGAATTCTGTTTATTACATTTTCAAGAGCTAACCATCCTGTGAAAGATGTTTTTAAAATTTTATAGACTTTCACATCGAAATAATCCTGAAACTACTTGAATTCCGATTGCCTTTTGGCACTATGACAAAAAAATAAATATATATTTCGCACTTACTTTTCCACACTATCTGAGATGTTTTTTACTGCCGCTGAAGAACACAAGTGTAGCGAATGACATACACATCCCATTACATATAAATATGGATTACTATGTTTGAAAAGTGCTTTGACACCACCTTTTACAACCCATCATCACGGAAGCATTATCAGCAGCATATCCTAACAGATTCTGAATAGGAACCTTCAACTGGCCAAAAATGGATATACATAATTGAATCATAGATACACTTCTCGTCTGTCTTATCCAATTCACTTAAGGACAAAAACCTGTCTCTAACTTTTCCTGTACCATGGTCGAAATATCTGCAAATTAAAGATACGACATTTTTTGTCTACTATGATTTAAAATGCTTGTTTTATTAATATCTTCGATATAATGGAGACTTTTCTGTAAAAGTTGCTTGGAAATCGTTTCGGTGGCTTTTGTTTTCCCACATTGGCAAAGTTGAAATCAATAGCAACAGCTTTAATTAGTTCAATAAGAGAGCATATTTAGTATAAAAGGCAGATTATGCTCTACTAAAAAAATCAATATTCTTAATTCTGCTACTTTAAGCTTATTAACACTTTTGTCAAATTCGTCTGCTTTTCTTGGATCATTTACAGTTGCCTGATTTTTTAGGGAATTTAAAATTTTTTAGGGTACTACTCACTTTCTTGATGTCTTCTTAAATTTATTTTATTGTGAGTGTCTTGCAGCAAAATTTACAAAAAGGCTTACAAAAAGGCTTTTGGTTCTTTTTTTTTGAACCCAGCTAAATTCCGATAGCCAGGCTGATCTAAACTGTTGAGTCCATTTAACCTTTTTTCTACGATTTGCCTTTTTGGCATTGAAATCTTCCGAAGTTTCGAAAACGGTAATGTCCCCATTCGGATCTACAAATTCACTGTTATGCAATAAACATATTGAGGTTATGTTAATTGCTGTGAAATACCTGTGTACAGTGACTGCGATACCCCTCAAGCTACAGCACCAACACCAGCTACAAATTTAAGTCCTATTCCTATACCTAATTTATTCATTAATTTTCCAGCCAAATCGTTGTGCTTACTTTGTTCCATATTTCTTTCCTAGAAAATTAAGCGACACAAAATTCACTTAAGAGAATTTTTATATTACGCATTTAAACAATACGTTAAAATAAAATTAGAAAGCACGTAGGACGAGAATTACTATTCAATAAGACTATACAAATTGAAGAATGAAATTGTTAAAAAAAAAAAGTTAAACCACACCGCAATTCTCAAACCGCAAACAGCAAGTACAAAGGGCAGCAAGCAAAAGGGCAAAACGTCACGTCAGACTCAGATTGGGCCAACCCTCATGCTTCAGTTTCAGTTCTAGTGCTAAGCTAAGGAAGGAAAAGGAATTTTCTGGCCTGGTGCTTAGACGTGTTATCACAATAATTTTACTACACTGTAGTTTCGTATATGATTACTAACCAGGTTGATTGTATACGTGTTCAAACAATTTACAATTTTTGATATAAATAATAACTGTACCATAAATTCACGACACGTAAAGACAATTAAATTATTTTATTATCACTTTCAAAAGTGACATTTCGAATCGAAGTGCACACCAATCGTTCAGTTGCTAAATCGAAGTGCGGTGTGTATCCTTACTTTTGCTAGTAATGTGATGTGTACATCACAACGCTTAAAAGCACATCGGTGTGTGACACCTCAACGCACGGTCGGACAAGAAAAATTTGACAGTTGAATACAATTTCCCCTGCTCAAAAGTTAACATTTTTACACACGCGGCGTGCGTTCGGGTGTCACACACCGATGTTGTTTTACGCGCAGTTATGTGCCCATCCTAAATCTTCTATATAATATATAGAAGGTTGTGGCACAACACATAATTTGAAAAAGTTGGGATACACACCGCACACCAATTTAGCAACTAAACGGTTGGTGCGCACTTCGATTCGAAATGTCACTTTTGAAAGTTCCAATTTTGATAAAATCACGCTAAAACGTCAAAACTATTTACTAAACGAACCGAGACACTACGCTAACAGACCGTAGCGTAAAAACGTGCACACCGGGGTGCATATTTTTAGCAGCTGAACGCTGCGGTGTGCTGGGGAATGACAACGCTTCGGTCGCCTGAACGACACGGTGTGTCTAAATGTGACATTCTGTGTGCGGCTGAACGGACGGACGGTAAAATAGATAAGTTTATTCTTTTTGTCTTTTGAAATAATTTTCACTTGTCAGTGCGATTTTTTTAGAAATAATAAATAAATAAAATAAAAAAATACACCAATTTACTCATGTGTTACGCATAAGTTGTCTGTTAACTTTTTCCATTGTCATTATTCCCTCTCACTTGAATTGTATTCAGACATTTTTACACAAAAGTAAACATACAGACCTATTATGTTCGATAGGTTTCAGTGCGCAACTGCCAGAAAGTTTTCTGTTATACCGTGGGCGAGGGATGTATGTAGAAATCAAACAGCTACGGATGTAGGCTATTACAACTTTAATTAATCTTAATAACTATTAACAATAAAGTTGATCAGGAAGCACATAGTACGCGACCAGCTACGATGATAGAATGATAGAATGACAGTACGACAGCTATACTAAAATTACATTTCAAATAAATTCCTCCGCTTAGCTAATGCAATAACCGCTAGTTAAAGTTAAGTTCACAACATTTCCCTTGCCTTAATTTTCTAATAACTATACTAACTTTGGAATCGAACTACTTTCTTTGTGATTCGTCCTGAGCGCCTAAGAAGGGGATCGTCAGCCTCTGCATTCTGACCCAAATCCCCGAAGGATTATTCAAAACTTGGCGTCATAATAGCTGGTGCCTCTGATGTATCTGTATTCGTGCTATTAGAGAGAGAACTATTAGTAAATGAGTTAGTGTCTTTACCTGTTTCATAATGCAAGAAAATCCGAAATTTTGAGTTTAGACAACCATAATTCTTGATATGGGGCTGATTGAGCAGTTGTTCGAAAGGCCATGGAGTTCTGCATACAACGAGCTCCTAACTGTGACCATGCACCCTGTAGTTTTTAAAATACAGGGTGTTTTGTGAAAAACTAGCTTTTTTTCTTAATCACCCTGTAACTCCTAAACGGTTGATATGCCCCCCCCCCCTACCATACAATTTTTTGTTCATCTATCTCAATACTATCACCTTCCGCTCTACTGACCTCCTAGTGGGAAACACCCTGTATAACAATATTTTCGCCAAGAGATTGAGCAGCCAAATGGCATCTTGGAAAATAGTTCTTCTTATAAGAACCGTGGAACCATATATCAAGAAACCAAAACGTGCTAGTGAATGAAATCATCTGTATAAGAACTAAGGATTATAACATGGGCACATTGAATTTTTGAATATTTTGCACTGTGTCTCCATTTTTGGTTATACCAATCAAACCTCCAGTAACTGCTGTAGATAGGTTCTGATACTGCTCTAGTGCTAAGTCACAGCTCACCGCATTAAATGTACCATTATTTCGATTTACGGACAACATTGCTCTATTCAGATCATTTATAACTTTGTCAGGTAATTGTAAGATGTCTAGAAAATAAAGTGTCGCTCCGCGAATATAATTAATATGGTTCATATAAAAAAAAGTAAGGTAACATTTGTCTAACAGTTAATAAATGTAATTCATAATCACTACTTCTGTCAGCCTTATTGAATTTCAAATAATTTCTACCATTTCGCAGTGGTTATTTAAATATTCCATTTCTAGTGCTACTGAGTTGTAAGAAATTGGAAAACTTGTTAAAAAACCTATTATTATTCTTTTATATTGATTATATTTGTCGATCAAACCTGTATGATCTTTATCTACCGTTACCTCCCTTATTTCCTGTGGACAAAAATTTAACTGCTGTAGTTTATCCTTAGAAAAATTCATGTATTCTATTAATTCTGAAAACTGTATATTTCGTATTACTTCGTACAAATGCTTGTGAGCTCTACATGTTATACTGAGTACCTTTCAGAATAAGATATTTGTCCATACCGTATGAAAGAATATCTATTATTTTATTCAATCCAAAGCTTACGTTAACTTAATTTTTCATAGCTCTGTACACGACAGCTTTTGAAGTTGATGGCTGAGGAATGATCGAGATAAATCCAATAGTAGATACAGCTAAGTTTTCAGACCATAGTATTTGTTGAAATGGAGTCCATCCTGGATTTTTTGATAGTCGGGAGAAATTGTTTTGTAATACATTATATTGCAGCCCACACAAGATTTAGAGCAAATTATCAAATGTTGAATCCTTTTTACTGTATCTTAATAAACAACTACCGTCCTTGTAATTCGGTACAGAAGACTGTATATTTGTTTCGAAATGAAGAATTTCTTGGCAGTTCAAAGTTTTTAAATCATAATCATTATGTTTAGCTGTATGCTTCAATTTAATGACATTTATCTGATTTTCAGAGTTCTTTTTTTTTTTATATAGCAGCATTGCTGTAACATGGGTAGTATCTTTGCCATTTCTTCATCGTTATCATCGTTATGTATAACACCATGAAGAAACAAAGAAGAATTTCGAACTATACTCCTAGGAATGAGTAACTTTTTGTCTGCATCCTCAAACACAATTGACGTCGATAATCATATCATTCATTTCTTATTTTTAGCACTGAACAATGCTTGCATGCGGTCTAACACTTGTAGTGAAGCTAGGAGAGGAAAGGGACCAATACAACTGCTGGCAACATCCACATATTTGGCGCCTGAACTAATTGGGAAAAATAAATTTTCATTTTCTCAATGAAACAATGCAATCGGGAGGAAACATTTTTTGCTAAGCCTGGATCCGAATAGCTCGGATCCGGGTACTAGGATCCAGGAGTTGTGTGTGTGTGACAGCCACTGGCAAGTCGTTAGTAGAAAGCTCTTGGTTATATTGTGAAAATTTGATAAATATTAAAAGTAAAGAAAAGCAAAAATTTAAAATTCGGATTCGTAATCATAACATATATATCGATTTAAAAAATAAGTTACGGCGTTTACTTATTTGCCCTGAAAATTGGGTTTTCTAATTTCAACGGTTTGAGCACGAACGGTGAATGGCACGGCGTAAATATTTCATTTAAAAAATGCCACCGAACTGTGACAAATGTGATAGGATAATTGTGTCTTATAACTGCAAAAGGGGCCATTTCCAGGTGAAGTTATTCGAAGATATTAGCTCAAGTTTAATATTTTGGAAACAACATGACATACTACAAATAATGTTTTAAGGGGAGAATATTTTTAGCATTAATATTGTAATCAAAGCCAGAAAATAATAATATGCGACCAAATAAACGAGTAATATTACTTAAAAATTTGGAATTGATCCCTTTTGTTGGAAAGCTACGGAATTGGTACTTTTTGAAAGTAACGTTTTGGAAATGGTAACCTTTTGAAAAGAATACTGTAAAAGATGGCATTATTCAAATATTTATTTTAAAAAGAAAGTTAACAAAAACATAAAATATATTCACGTGAAGAAACTAAATACCTAATAGGTACTTACAAAAATCTAAAAATCAGTAAAACTAAGTAAATATATCGATTTCAATAAAATTATTACAGTCTTTTTTAATACTATTTTCAGTCTTATTGTAATATTGGTAACTGGTTTTATTTTCGTTAAACGTGGAGATCCGTGTCATCTTCCTGGCTATCACAAAGGCAGTTTGTTAATACAGGGTTGCAATTAACTCCATTGCTATTTTCAATAATATTTTTGTAAAACTCTAAATTCGGCAAGGAACGCCAATCTTCACCGCAGTGCTTCTTCAACAAATTGTCAACATCCCTTAATTTCTCACTTTTAATAAGAGGCTTTTCGTTGATAATTTGCGCATTTATTTTAACTGCAACTTTTCCTTTTTTCATCACCGATTTAGCAACATTGATATCAGATTTGTAAGCGGTTTGTCCTTTGATTAAAATATTGCACTTTGTCGTCTTTTCTATAAGAAACCTCTTCGCCTTATTAAAAGCGAAGTGCCATTTACCTGGCGGACGTAAAAACTCTTTGCTTTCCCTTTGCCAGTCTCGGACTGCGCATTCTTTTGAACCAAGTTCAATAACGTTCCCAGAATCTGCGTACAATTCTTTATACTCTTCTGGAAGCATAATAGTTTCTTTTGCTTTAACCAGTTTTTCAAGGCGAGCGAAGAATCTATCTGGTGGTATAAAGGAGTGACCAGGCACTGGGAAAACAACCTCGATTTCCTTTATGTGTTTGGGAGCTTCGCGGGACAACCAAAACGATAGCATGCACATCATTGCGCAATTTTTGTTTTGTGATCCGCAGCCATCACAAATTAAGCGAACTTTCGATAAATTCAATTCGAAAGACGTATTCTGAAGGCGATGATATACTGCGGAGAAGATATCATTTGCTCCTTTCGGACGCGTATCCTCCGTCCACAAGTAAAGAAAAACATTGTCTTTTGCCAGTGAGGATTTAGAACATCCTTGTACAATGCAAAAATTGTATAAATACAGTTGTCGGCTATAGTAAGCTGCCTGATCCGGAACCTTTGGCAAAACCATGTTTTTCTGACAATCAAAGGAAAATGTTATCATTCCCGGCTTCTCTTCTCGCGCAAGATCGAAAAAGGCTTTCGCTCGAAGCTTATGTATCCTTTTTTACACCATATATTGACTCTTCTTTTCCGAATCTGTTTCTACTTTCATTCGATCTTCATACATGATGCAGGTCGAGCATTTATCAGAGGAAGGAGCTTTGAAGCCAATGTTGAAAGAACGATTGAAAATCTTTCTGAAATAACTTCCTTTCACTAGATGTTCCGAGGATGCAATAGCATTATACATCCTACAGAGTTTATTAATAGATAATTCCCCCGATAGATATTGCCTTGATGTTGTCTTTGAGCGACAATAATGAACTTCTAAAGGTTTAAATTTTTTTACAAACGCGATAATCTTTTCACGTTTGGCTTCAAATCTACATGATTTTCGATCACCTCCTCGATTTTCCTTAGGAACTTCACCAGATTTCATGAAACGAGAACAGACACCTTTGACTCGTTTTTTTGATATCCTTAGAGCGTTGAGGAATGTTTTATTGCACACCCGTTTAAGAGAACCATTATTAGATTTTATGTAATGAAAACATGTGAATGACCTCTCAGAACCAGCTCTTCTCCTATCAGTGCGGGAAGGCTTACTAACTTTGGAATATGCCAAAATAAATGCATCCTGTTCAACCTTTATACTTGAAGCATAAAATGCTTTTGAGAACATTAAAACTTCCCGGCTTGTAAGCTGACGACACTGAAAAGTAGTTCCTTTATGAGAGCATGTCGGCATTCGAGGAAGGTTTTTGGCTTTGTACCTAAAAACAAATAAAATAAAATAAGTGAAAATCTGTGCAGTCACTGTACGAACCCGTTGCGTTTCTCAACTTCACGTCTCCAATTTTCCTTCCTCAAAGGTTTCTTGCGTGGTATCCTGCCATTTCCTCCTGCAGTTAACACAATATTTTCGTCCGAATCCATTTATAATATCTTAATTTAATTGAACTAATATGAGCTTCACTGATTTATTTTAAAGAATATCGGTTCAATATAATTACCTGTTTTCCTGTCTTTTTATACGTCTTGCTCGCTGAAAATCTTAGAACAGACTAAAATATTTAGAACAAACGTCAAATTTCCCGCTAAAAATGCAAATGCGCGCGAAACGGAAATGTGCCTTTTTGATACCAACATAAACCTTTTCTTAGGGAAATGTGACCTTTTGAAGTGAAAAACGCGTTATATGGGAAATGAGCTCTTTTGACATGGAAATTGTTGGGAAATGAATCCCTTTGAAACTAACATAGGTTTTTATATATCAAAATGAATAGGAAATAATTCCTTTTGCAGAAAGTTTTTATTATGGGCTTATTGAAATATAAATTCAGAATGGAATGGTGTATCTAACTCATTTTTCTCTAAAAGTGGAAATGGTCCCTTTTGAAGTTATAAGACACAATTAGAGATGGCCAAAATGTTAGATGCAAAGGAATTTGTGGAAAAGAATTTTGTGCTAAATGTGTAAATCTATCGGATTATGATATAAAAAGTGTGCTAACAAAGAAAAATATTCTGTATATGTGCGATACATGTATCGATTATAGGAAAACAGTACTGGAGAAATTTGAGTGTGTGTTAAGTGAAGTTACGGAAAATAAAAGAAAATTAACCGTTCAAGAGTGCGAAATTAAAAAAATTTTAAATGAGTTAAAACAATTATCCAAAGACGAAAAAACACCAAATCACAAGCCAACATATGCGGATACATTAAAACGTGAACCCCCATTGATTATAAAACCAAAGGTTAAACAAAATGCAATGAAAACAAAAGATGATTTGCAAAAGAGCGTTGACCCCACAAATTTCAAATTTACTGGGATGTCAAGTAATCATAATGGTGTGGTAACAATAGAAAGTGACTCAAAAGAGGAAACCCTTAAAATAAAGACAATAGTAGAGCAGAAATTAGGTAATGCATATGAAGTTAAACTTCCAGTATTACGTAAACCAAAAATATATATACCAGGAATACAGCATAAATGGGGTGAAGATGAATTAATTCAGCAAATTAGAAGTCAAAATGATCACTTAAAGAAAAATGAACTTAAATTAGTGAAACTCATTGAATTACAAAAAAAAACAAGGAATTCTTATAGTGCAATAATTGAAGTTGATCATGACGGTTTTAAAAAAGCTCTGGAAATTGGAAAAATTAATATCGGATGGGATAGGTGCAATGTGTATGATGGAATTAATGTTAAACGGTGTTTTAAATGCCTGGGTTTCAATCACAAATCGGGAGAATGTAAAAAAACTGAAGTGTGTGCAAAATGTACAGGAGAACACGATACAAGGAAATGCAAAAGTGATGTAATTATTGAAAAATGTATAAACTGTGAAAAAGCTAATGAAAGATTGAAGCTTAACTTAGAGAGTAATCATAATGTGATGAGCAAAAATTGTCCGGTATATATAAACAAACTAAAAATGGAGAAAAAACGATTAGGTTTTTAGCAATTACGGAAAATTAAATGTGTGTATTTAAATATTCAGGGTTTAATTAATAACATGACGGAACTTGAACATTTTATAAATGAAGGGGAATATGAAATCATAATGCTAACGGAAACCCATTTAAAAAGGGAGATTGAAGATGGTGAAGTGATTTTGGACAAATATAGACTGATTCGTTGTGACTCAAAATCAAACCGTACAGGAGGCGTGGTTATATATCTGAGGAAAGAGTGGCAATTTGAGATAATAGAAAACATAGAAACAAACACAGGTATTTGGTGGATGGTTATAAAGTGTTCTTTAAATAATAAAAGACTAATGATCGCTCTTACGTATAGATCACCGAGTTACTCGGAACGTGAATTTTGTGAACGTTTCAATGAATGGATGAGTGTGTTTGATGAGTGGACGGATGATATATTGGTTGTGGGAGATTTTAACATAAATTGGTGCAATAATTATATTTATAGAAATGAAATTCAGCGAATTGCTCAAGATAATGGACTAAGCCAAAAAGTGGGTGAGTTTACACGAATTTCAAAGACTTCTAAGACATTAATTGACTATGTGTTTGCAAATTCAAAAAATATAAGTGTCAAGATAAACTGTAACAAGATAAGTGATCATGAAACCCTTGATATTGAAATTAATAATCATAAAATAAGAAGTAAGAGTGGTGAGAAAATCGAGTATGTGCGCTATGATAGAGAACGTTTCAGTGATGAACTTAAAAACATTGGAATTGCAAATTTAAACAGAATAAATGACTTAGATTTGTGCGCGGAGAGTCTAATTACAAATATGAGAAGCGTCTTGGAAAAGTTTAAAGTTACAAAAATTGTAAATAATAATGAGAATGACTGGTTCACGCAGGAACTAAGAGTGATAAAACGAGAAAAAGAGAATGCGTATGCAAAAGCAAAAATTAGTAATGAACTAGTTGATTGGAACATATACAAAGAGGTAAGAAATAAATATAAGAGCAAAATTCAAGAAACCAAAGATAGTTATATAAGAACAAATATAGATAACGCATGTACGCAGAAGAGGAAATGGCAACATCTGAAAAAGAATGTGTTAAAAGAAACGAAGTCCGAAATACAGGAAATGGTATTTGGAGGAGATAAGGTAAAAGATTCCCAACAAATTGCGGATAAACTGAATGATTACTTTATTGAAAGCATAAACGAACTCAATAGTTCTATACCAGTAGTCGAATTTGAGAGCAATATACAACAGTGCTCAAGCAGATTTGAATTCGAAAATGTTAATATCCAATCGCTTAAGAGGAGTCAGTACCAAGATTTGCAAGTTTCATACATTTTTCAATGCGAATTTCTAGCAAACTATTTGTAGCAGAAAAATGATTTATATCTTAAATTAAAGGTAACGAAGAGATCTAGTAAATAACGTCGAGAAAAATAAAAAAAAATGTATTGGAATAGAGATATTAGCTCGGAAACTTGTAAAAAATGGTAAAAATTGATTTTTTTCAAATCAAATTCCTCTTAGTAGGTATTCTCATTTCTTTATATTGTGACTATTTTAGAGAGATAAAGCCTAGATCTAGCAAATAACGTCGAGATTTTTCATTTTTAGTGGCGCATTTTTTAATGGTTTAACTCTAATAGTTCTTGTTTTCTCTCTCGATATTTCACCGACGAGAAATTGCAATATTTCGTTGAAAGTTTTAGAAATATAAAGCAAAATAGTATATTTAGCAATTATGTGCAAAATAAAATTTAGGAGAGTTAAATCTCTTTAAAAATTTTCAATTTCTTTGAACTGCAAATTTTCATTTTCGTCCAAAGTTTTCGCATATTGGGTTTCTGTCTTTTACCCTAGATGTCTCTAATGTGACTTGTGGTCTAGGTCTAGGCTAATTCTATATGCATTTTCATACTTTCAGGACACAAACCTATGTATAGTATGTTTTATTGCCTACAGGCTCGCTGGTATCTAAATTGAAATTTTTGCTGAGTACTGACTCCTCTTAAGGAAATCTGTAAATCTATGAATAAGAAGAAAGATTGCTATGGAATAAATACGGGAATTGTATTGGACAATTGGAGCGTTATTGGTGAACAGCTAGTCAATATTGTAAATAGGAGTTTAAATGAAGGAAAATGTCCAAGCACCTGGAAGGAATCAGTTGTAGTTCCAGTGCCAAAGGAGATAAATACAAACAAATGTGAAGAATTTAGGCCAATAAATACATTAAGCCTATTTGAAAAAATTTTAGAAAAGGTTGTTCAGCTTCAGCTTGAAAAGTATCTAGAGGAGCTTAACCTTATTATGAGAGAGCAGTCAGGTTTCAGGAAAAGACATAATTGTGAAACAGCATTAAATCTAGTTATAGAGGAATGGAAAGAGGAAATGAATAAAAACAAGTTTGTAATAGCTGTATTTTTGGATTTCAAAAGAACATTTGAAACGATTGATAGGCTAATTCTTTTGAAAAAATTACGTAAATATGGAATTTTGGGTAAAGAATCTCAATGGTTTGAAAGTTACCTAAAAGAGAGAACACAAAGAACAAAAGTAAACGGATTAATTTCAGGAGAAAAGGAAATATCACTGGGAGTTCCACAGGGATCGGTACTTGGAACATTATTGTTTCTTATATATATCAACGATATGGAAAATGTGATTAAGATAGCAAAGCCTGTTTTATTTGCGGATGACACACTAATATATATAACTGGAAGTAACTTACCTCAAGTCAAATGGCAATTAGATCAGGATTTAAAGGCTTTAAGTAAATGGCTTAAAATGAATAAATTATTGCTGAATTTGCAAAAAACAAAATTTATGGCACTAAAGACAAACTGTGATATCGAAATTGAAATTGATGGTGAGCTGATAGAAAATGTAAACGAGATGAAATATTTAGGAGTAATAATAGACAGAAATTTGAATTTCAATGCACATGTGGATTACGTATGCAAGAAAATTGGAAAAAAGTTAGGCTTTTTTAAGAGAATAAGGAAAAAATTATCAATAATGACAGCTATACATGTTTACAATAGTATCGTTAGACCACACTTCGAATATTGTTCAACAATATTATTCTTATGCACGCAAGGAGCGATCGAGAGGATGCAGAAGCTACAAAACAAAGCGATGAGGTGTATATTACGATGCAACAGGTATACACCAATAAGATGGATGCTAGAAGCACTAAAGTGGATGAGGTTAAAAGAGCGAATTGAACTGAGTGTATTGCTGTTCATATTCAAGGTAAAATCTGGTCGTCTACCTGAATATTTGCGCAGTAAACTAAACCTAGTAACAGACATACAACCATATAATTTGAGAGGAGCTGAAGTTAACTTTCGTTTGAATCTACGAAGAAGTACCATGGCGCAGAATTCTCTATTATATAAGGGATTACAAAGGTTTAACGCGTTACCAACAGATTTAAAACAAGAAACAAGATTTAATAATTTTAAAAGAGGAAGTTTGCAATATATTAAGAGTAATATGTAATCTAACTTTAAAATATAAAATAAGTCAATATTGTGTACATGAAGAGTTTTTAAACTAATAAAGTATTATTATTATTATTATTATAGATTATCCGGATACCCGGACTTGAGCAATCGGATCCTAATTATTCCGGATAATCCGGATACTTTCAGCTCTATCTTGCACCCGAAGTCTATGGATAGGCCATGCTGAGACAAGCAAAAAATTGCATGGTAGGTGGGGGTAAATCCTATCGGTTTCTGAGATAACGGGACTTAAAAATATGTTTTTATAGATCACCTTGTAACTTCTGAATGTTACAGCCTATGATGACGATTTAAAATTTCTTAGATTGATAATTGTTGGACTTTCCAATGGTCTGCAAATTTATCCCCTTCTCTTCACCGTTTTGAAATTATGGCTCAACAAAATTAAAATTTCGGATTTTTAACTCTGTTTTCTTTTAACAAAATTAAAATTTCGGATTTTTAACTGTTTTCTTTTAACTACTATACTTATCAAAAAACAGGTCATCAATAGCAATTTTTCATATTGGATTTAAGAAGCCGAAAAGCTTCCCTTTAAAATAATCTATCCCACTCTATACTAAAAATGGAACCTGCTCTTTTTTCCCCTTTTTCTTTAGCATATCTACCGATTGGCTCAAAAAGATAATTGTCTATACTTTCTGACATTTATTTAACTTTTCCGCTGGGTATGCTTGAAAAAAAGTCCAAAAAGCGCAGAAAGGACTACGTTTTGGGTAGAGTGTGATAGGTCGTTTTAAAGGGAAGCTTTTGGGATTTAAAAATCCAATATGAAAAATTGATGACGTGTTTTCTCATAAAAATAGCAGTTAAAAGCCCGAAATTTTTATTTTGTTGAGGCGAAACTTCAAACCGGAGGAGGGCGGAAAAATTTGTAGAGCATTGGAGAGGTCCAACGTTTATCAATCTAAGAAATTTTAAACATCATAGACTGCAACGTTCAGAGGTTACAGGCTGATCTTTAAAAACATGACCAAATATTGTTAAGTCCCGTTATCTCGGAAACCGTTAGGATTTCCCCAACTCCCATACAATTTTTTGCTTGTCTAAGCATGACCTATCCATAGCCTTCAGATGCAAGACCACATACGAGGCACCTAGTATAAAAAAAAATGTTTTTTTATTTGTAAGTAGTTATAGATGTATTTTTGTGAAACTTCCTTAACTTTTTACTCCTTGATCCCGTTGAGATCCAATGTTAAAATTTAAACATGTTTTAGTAGATAAGATAAGGTATAAAAAATTAAAAAGTTAATAAAATTAAAACTACGTCTTCCGGATATTCAATGATAAAGGATAAAATCCTTATTCTTGATGTCCTTTTCCGCATATATTTTTAAGGCGCTATTTTTCGTAGATAGCTTGAAATCCTATCTTTGACTGCCCTAATAAATAGAAAAATATACATATGAATTTTTAAAAAGACCTGTAGGGTGATTCTATGCTCTTTGTCGTTCTATTTATGGCCAGTTTCAGAGTCTGAGTTGAAACCAATTATTTAGTTTAAACTCGACGAATGAGTTTCACAGTTTGGTTTAAACCCCGGTTCAAACTAGAGTTTAAACCGTGCCATCCCTCGGTTTAAACTAAAGATAATTTTATTTTGACAGTGGCATTGTTTGCTTGTATCAAGAAAATAATTTCATCATCGATTTAGATTTAGACATTTCTAGCGATGAAAAAGATTTTTTTGAGTTAAATTTACAACTCTGTCGACTACTGAGAATAATTAGAAATCGGCCAAATCATTTTAATGAGTGGGACGACGTTGATTTTTATGTTAGGTTCCGTTTTCTTGCGCTCTATTAGGTATACACTGGTGGTCAAAATAATAAATACACCCCGAAGTTTCTTGTAAAACATCTATTTTTTCAGCTGGCAATGCTTTTCAAGTGACGCAATCAACTGCAATGAACCGTTAGATTGGGAAGACAGTTTTGTAAGCAGCGAGCCTGTTCATATGGTTTTTGCGCACATGTCAAATTGAGTTTGATAGTCAAAGGACCACTTTCACATTGGACAAAATAATAAATACAGTGTTTTTAAATAAGTATTTTCGAGCCACTTTTTAATTTTTTTTTTTCAAATTTATTTTCATTCGAGTAAGTTTAGTGATAACTTTCAAATAAGTTCAATTTATCTGATTTCGTCAATAATTCTCTAGTTCAAACATGGGCCGAAATAAGCACTGTTCCCCAGAAAAGAGGATCGAAATTCAACGCCTAAGGGACGACGGCTACTCTCTCCGACAGATTGCACAAATTTCTCACTGCTCTTTGGGAATGGTCCAGAATGCTATGAAAGAGAAAAATGATAAAGAAAATCGCGGCCGGCCACGGAAAACCACTCCATCATTGGATCGAAAAATTGTGCGCGTCTCTAAAAGGAACCCTTTCGCGTCTTCGGTCATGATTTTGCGGGAAACAAATGCTAGCGTGAGTGCTAGAACAATTCGTAGAAGATTATTGAACACAGGCTTACCAGCCCGATCACCAAGAAAAGTGCCTCTCCTAAGTAAAAAAAATATACGGAACCGACTAAATTTTGCAAGGGCCCATTTAGATTGGAGCGGAGAAGAAGGCACGAAAAAATGGCGAAATATTCTCTGGAGTGACGAGTGCAAATTCAACATCTTCGGATCGAACGGAAAAGAATATGTTAGGCGTCCTCTCAACAAAGCATTTGATCCACAATATACCAAAAAGACCGTTAAGCATGGAGGACGTAACATAATGGTGTGGGCAGCATTTTCTTGGTACGGTGTAGGCCCAATTCAGTTGATTGACGGGATTATGACCAAAGAAAGTTATTTAGACATACTAAAGGACATAATGCTACCATTTGCAGAGGAAGACATGCCGCTTCGATGGACATTTCAACATGATAATGATCCGAAGCACTCTGCAAAAATAGTGAAGGGTTGGTTGCGGCGCAAAAAAATTTCGGTTCTCGATTGGCCGGCGCAGTCACCGGACTGCAATCCTATTGAGAACTTGTGGAAACAAGTCAAGGATAAGATTTATGTACATAGGCCCAAAAATAAGTTCGAATTGTGGACTGCAGTAAAAAGAGAGTGGCACCTGATTTCAAAAGAAAGCTGTGAACGTTTAGTGGATTCGATGCCGGCTCGTTGCAAACAAATTCTTACAAATAAAGGTCACGCAATAAATTACTAAGTTGAAATTATAAAAAATAAATAAAACTTAAAACTTCTCTTGAAAAGAATTTAATTTTTCTATAAAAGTTCTCATACTGTATTTATTTTTTTGTCCACCCCATAATTAGGATAATGAATCCAAATAGGAATATATTAAAAGCCCTTAACAGGTAAGACACTTGTTTTGCTACTAATATGTTCTACACATTCCAACGTATCGTTTGCATAGACTGGCTTAACTTGCAAGGTATTGAAAGCTGAAAAAACAGATGTTTTCCAAAAAACGCAGAGGTGTATTTATTATTTTGACCACCAGTGTATATCTTTTTTATGCACTAAGGGAAGACAACAGCTCAACTTCACTTATGCTAAAATTTGCATTCTTTTTGAATGTTGGCATATTTAAAATTAGCAAATATAACTACATATCTTTCATTTTTTACTTTCTGATCTGTTTACTTTTTCCGATTGACAGTTTGATTCATAGAAAAATTACTTCACAATGGTGGCGATAATTAATTTAGTTCACAATTTAATCAGTACTACCAACGTTACTAAAAGAATGCACTGGAAACCCGGAGGGTGATTCTGATCTCTTGTCGTACTATTTAAGTAGGCCACACACGATACAACGGTTGGTCCAACTGTTGTACCAATCTGTGTTGGCATACAACCGTTGTATGGTGTGTGGGCCAATTGGTACGAAGCATCCAACAATCAAGCTCGGTTGGATGGTTGGATGTGCATGCAGGTAAACCGCTGTTGTATATCCAACCGTTGTATGGTGTGTGGGCTTGTTGTTCAACCGTTGATCCGATTTCATTAACTGACATGCACAAATGCACATTTTCTTCTTTTTGACAACCGATGACATTATTTCGTAAGAGATATACTCAGTATGAAAATTACACAAGACTGACAGCTGAAGAAATCGGTCCAACCGTTGTATCGTGTGGACTACATACAACTGTTGGTCCAACACAGTTCATTTTGTGTCTTCACTATTATCTACCACAAAATGAACTATAATGAATTTTCGGTGAACTAACGTCAAAAAACACGACTAAATATACGACAAATTAGTCAACTGCTCCCAGAGGTTGTGACAAAAATTTTACACTGGTAAATGGAAATTCTACACCTAATTAGAGCATTACAAGTGCTTAAATTCGAAATATTATTTTGAATTTGTAATCTGAAGTGTCATTTTCAGTTCATTCTACAAGGGTTGCTGAACTAAATAAAAAAATGAAAAAAATTAGTAGAAAAGCTCATTGCATTTGTAGGCGTATATTTTGACATTAAAGTACAACAGAAGATCAGAATCACTCCCCAGGACAGCATTATTGCAAAATTTTGAAAACTAAAAAAAACTAAAACTAGAGATTATATTAATGGTAACCCCAAGCATTGAGCTTAAACGTAAATACGTTGGGCACCTAGAAAGTAATTAAGGCAGAAACACATCCAGGCAAGCCTCAGGCCTGACCTCTCTCAGGCTTCCTCGCAGCTCTCCTCAAGGCTTGCCTCAGAGAAATGAAAACAAAATTATACCACCGGGCTCTGTACAATATACTGTGGCTCGGTGCTGTCATTTTAATTTCGTTAGTACATCTGTTGACAGAAGTAGGCCTGAGAGAGAAAAATTTCGAACATTGAGCAAAGCGAGCTTTGCGGCTAGTCCTTGAGGCTAGCTGGGGTCTGTTCAATATTACAGATATAGCTGCTTTTAGCTGCTTTCGTATGCTTTTGGCTGTCCAAAGTAATTCGAAAGCTGCTTATTCTTACTTGCTTTTTGACATTTGTTCTGTCCAAGATTTTAAGATAGCTGCCAGCATAGCAGCTTTTTGTTGCTTACACTCCTGACTCTAAGCAACAAAGCGGCTATGGTAATATTTATGTATGTGTACCTGTCATTTTCTTAAAAATGTTGGCACAGGAAATAATAATAAATTTAAATCTTCTTGAAGTGGTAACCATTTGCGATAGAGACAAAATCAATATTTCTGGTCGCTCATTATAATTTGGGTATAGCAATTCAATATAAAGTTTCGCATTCAATACAAATAGCTTTTGACAATTAACACATAGAGATTGCAAAGCATAAAAGCAGCTTTTGGCTGTCCCAAAACTCGCAGCCGCTTTTTCTTGCTATGGCTAAATTTGACAGTTTTCAAAGTGTTGCTCTACTGTGCTATCAAAGCAGCTATAGCTGTAATATTGAACAGACCCCTGCTGGCTTGGTTTTGTGTTGCATCACTTAAAACCCCGTGTTGGAAATTTTGACAACACCTCGAGGAAGCCTCGAGGCTGGATGTGTTTCTGCCATTAGACATTTTTATTTTTATAGCATTTATACTTTAGCAAACCAACTTCCCTTGGGTTGATAGTCAGCGTGCTTACCAACTGAGCTACCGCGGTCTCTGAGCGAAATGCAAGGGAAAAATTTGTAATTCGTATTTTTGTTTTCACAAACCCTTAAGTATGTAAAATTTCAATAAAGTTGGTGATGATCATGTCACACTCCTGCGATTTTTTGTCGACTTGATATGGAATGACTTTGTTAGAAAAAGGTTCACACGTTGCAGCATACTATAACTTTTCGTGGATGAGATACACTCGAGGGAATTTTTCCTCCCCTCAAAGTGGTTTCGCTAAAGTGCAACATTGGATTTATCCCATCGAAATTAAAATGTGTTTGCCATTGATTCTTTGAATAATTCAAATTCATTGAAGAACACACATTTCTACTAACTTTTAAAATGAGGGCTGGTAACACTAAATCTTTTTTTTTTCCAACCATCAGAAAGAGCAAGATTCTTTTCTCAGTACATATTAACAGACTCTACACAAAACATTTTATGAAAACACAATTAAAAAATAACGACTCGTTTCATTGCAACATGTGCTGTACTGCACATGGGATGGGTGGGTATTCTAATTAGAATAAAATGGAGTAAATTAACTACCTCTCGATTTTTATACACAAAGTGGAAAATAAAACTTACCGCCCTTATCTGCCGGCTGAACATATAACAGATGCAGGTCCATATTTTTGAGGCGAAAACCAGAAACGCACGAAAGTTCATCTGAAATTGTGACAACATTGGCATTGTACACAATCCCATACACTGCAAAATATCCTTCTTCCCTGTTAAACAAAAGTGGCAAAACGATATATCCACACGGCGGTGACTTTTATTTCTATGCTAAATTTTTTTTTCTAATTCGCGCAAGTAACCAAAAACTCCACTCGACGATTGTGTAAGTAAAATCAAATCTCACATACGTCCGTTATACACTACTTTTATATAGTATTTATGACACCACATATATAAATTTGTCTACCCTGGAATCTGTAGCATTTGAATTTTCATTAGTTGAAGAGGGATGAAAGATTTATTTGGAAAATTGCAGATTTCAAAGCTTTTTTTTTTTTTGCACTAAAAATGAACAACTTTCAATTTCATGTGTACTACTGAAAACCGGTAACTGTAAAATATGATCTATAATTATACACAAAAAATTGTAAATTATAATAGGGATGTCACTAATTAGCTGTCAAAGTATTTTCTCAACGAGCATACACAAAATCACCTAAAAATATTGAACCAAAATGATTTGCAGCTATTTTCTTTGAAAAGTTTTACACATTCCCCAATTTAGATTAATTAACTAGTCAAGCTAAGAATTCCGGACGACTTTAACTTATGATTACTAAATTTTCTTTTATTACATCCCTCCGAAAATAGAAAATTCTCTTCTAGCGCCGACGGACGAGATAACACATACACAATCTATTTGCCGCCATTATGAATATTTAGTAGTACGGAATTTTTCCACTTCCACTCGGTGCGCTGTAATTAGAAAAGAAACACAGGGTAATTATAAAAAAGTTAATGAACGGGTTATTTGTTTATTAACTATTACAATTCTTACAGTTATAGAGATTTTTTTTCTAAAAGGGCGACTCCTTTGTTTTTATTGAAGAAAGAAAATATTAAATTTGGCTTTACATTAAATGCATTTAAAATTTTTTTTCTAAACATCGCTCACACTTCAAAGTAGTGAAATGTACAAATTATCAGTAAAATTTTTCCTTCAGATTTTACTAGTGGTGAAATCTTATTTATTTATTTTAACATTTGAATACATTACTTAGTGCTAATGCCTAAGCATATGTACCCCAAATTACTTGCCCCCGGGAGCTCTGCCATCTGTACAATTTAAGCATAATTTTAATTAGAGTAGTTCATTATTCTGGTTTCCTAGTATACTCATTATGTATTAATTTATAAGAAGTCAATTCATTTTTAATTCATTATAATTTTGTATGTGCTCTGAAGCGCTTCTTAATTAATGTATTCCTAGTCTGCCACTATGCTAAGCCGGAACAGCTGTGGTCTAATACTTGCCCATTTAAGCAGGAAGTAATAAAGTAGTAATATGTGATAATGCTGGAAATGGTGATGCCTCTCTCTTTAAGTGCATGAAAATGAGATTTAAGCGTATCAGGTAAAAAGTAATAATGATTGAGATATTCCAAGGAAGACCACTAAGTGCGAACCTGCGTTGAGCCGACTCAATACGATTAATGTGAACTGAATAACAAAAGGTTACCAAACAGGATCGCATAATCTCAAATGCAGTAGAGAAGTCTTGTAATGTAAGGATAATTAAATTTTCTTTAGATCATCTTTTAACAAAGCTTTACCAATAATAATTACAGCGATCCTTGATGGAAAATTGAGAATAGAGAATGGCCTCCACCGTTTTATCAAGTCTAGGTAATTAGCTATAGTATATTCGAATTGGCGGGTGCTGGAGCATAGAGCACCACTTAGAGGAATGCTTAA
This sequence comes from Dioctria rufipes, assembly GCA_963924295.1. Lineage (NCBI taxonomy): Eukaryota > Metazoa > Arthropoda > Insecta > Diptera > Asilidae > Dioctria > Dioctria rufipes. The sequence goes on from OZ002740.1 coordinate 363,232,270, forward strand.
GTCAAATGCGAGCAACATTTATATTTCGAACGAACAGGAGGTTCGTTATCATTACCTATTTCCCATATATGTACATATAACTCAAAATACTTCAGTCATACAAATGAGCCTTACCTTGTTTGTAGAATCTTTGTAGATACAATATATTTCCGGCGCAGATTACGGTAGATTTTAGGTACTCACTCTTCATATGATATCTGTTGGTACACTTCTTTTATTTACCAATAGTTTTACCAACGTTGTGTCGCTCCTGTAAGTTGAAAGTCGAAGGCAGGTAATTATGAAAATCGACTATACTTCTACATGTGGCAAAAAGGAAGTAATTTGATCCATAAATGGTTATATAATTTTTAACTCAAATCGTTGACAAAAAATGGAAACTGTGAGAAATTTTTATGAAGGGATTAAAATAAGGAATATTTAAAATAGAAAATAATGTTTACTTTATACAAAGTATATAATATATTTACCTTGATTGCTTAGAAATATTAGAAAAATAATTTATTAGCATGTGTATCACAACTTAGTTTTTAAGATTCTAGAAGAACTTTTGCTGGCTTCACTTTTTCAGGAACATTTTCCGTTTCTGGGAGTTCACTAGGAACATCTGGGAGCTTATCACCAATATCTTCCTCAGGAGCTTCTTCAAGCCTTCTAAGATTTTCCTCTTGTTCGACTAGTGCATCCAATTCAGCCATAACGTCATCTTCATCTTGTTCAGTTAGAGCACCGCTTAGAATTTCATCGATTTCCTTTTGCTTTTCTACACCTTCTCGAGTTTCGTCCAATACTCGTTCGATCTCATCAATTGTAAGAATGTCATGAACTTTTTTTAAGGCTGCATTTCCTGTTTTCAGTCCATTCAGCACTTGTTGCTCGACTTGAGCAAATTCGATGTCTGATGCAAGTCTTTCTAAATTCTCTAGCTGGCTATCTGTATTTTGTAGCAATTTTTCTTGATATTTCTTTTTGCGTAGCAATAATTTTGCTCGCCTGAAAAAGTCAAAATATGAATAGAATAAAGAATTTCTATATAAAAAATAACAAACTCTTTTCGTCCAGTATTCAAGCATTTCTTAGCCAGTAGTCGATCTTTTTCCAACGATTGTTCAATGCGTCTTTGGTATTGTTTAATTTTATCTCTTTGTTGTTTAAGTTGCTGCAAAACGAAATTAACTTTAGAACTTCCGAAGAAAATTCTTATCTTACAGATAGCTGAAAAATTCATATTAATTACCAGTATTGCCTTGTCTTGTTCAGTTATTCTACTTTGTGGTTTTTTGGACTTGCCAAATAGAGCTCCCATAGTTTAAAAAACTAATTTTTAAAAGTGAAAAACCTACTTATGAACATTAATCGCCGATTGAATCACAATAAAACAAAATCTCTTGACATATGTTGACATATGTTTTTGACGTTACAGAAAAAGAGCACCCTCAACACTACAATACTTGCGCCATCTATTAAAAACAATGAAATGTGAAATGGTTAGGGTTTGGTCCAGAAATTGTTGGTATAGACATTGCTCGACATTGCTGAAGGAATCTCATTCATCCATCGTACACGCCGCTGTCGTGCATCACTGCGATGCAACTTTTCTTGACATTCGAGGAGAAGAAAAATTCGGAAAAATCCTCCCCGAATATCTCTCATCACCGAAAACCTGCATCACGGTGATGCATGCTAGCGGAGTGTACGACGGGACAATCCAGACGTAGTATACTCGAACCAAGGTATATAGAAGACATTAAAATTTTTGACACATTGCAGCTGAGAGCCTGTGACGTAATTCTGTGACTATTGTATATACATTTTTGTAGGAAAGACAGAGAGAGGAGAGAGAGTACTGTGTTCTCTGTACCGTACTTTCCTATACATTTTCATGATATTTCGTTACTAATGGCGGAACCATTGAATAAATAACTAATAAGGAAACGGCATATCGGGTGAAAACCTAAGCCACTCGGCGAAATGTATTAGTGTGCTGTGTTTGTATTCGTTTCGTCATTGCAGTAATGAAACCGTGAAATTTTGAAGGGGGACATTTTTTATAATCCAAATTGCTATGTAAAATACACAAATTTTTGGCGCCCCCTTATCTTCAGATGATATTCCTGGGCGTTGCCTATGATAATTTAAGTGACTTGTCAGCAGAATTTTCAAATAAGTGACCAGCCCTCTTGTCATTTCTCCCCCCGCTCCATGGGTTTGACTGTCATTGAATTGCCTACTCACGTACACTGTATTCGCACGAAACCCCGCTTCCTTATTAGTTATTTATTCAATGGGCGGAACGTGGTTCGTAATAGGAATACCTGAAGCACGACGCACGAGCATTTTGTTACATTTGTGCCCTTAGAATATAGAGCAAACAGGAATGGTGATAAGCCAACGAGGTAATAACTAAAGGAGATGCAATCATATGTACGATCCGTGCACATGAGCGTACCCAAAATTGCCCTGCATTTGTGTATGTTTCACTTCGCCATTTTTGGTCTTCGCTGTCAAATCCATACTTAGGTTTGGATGGTTTTGGGCTTGGTGCATTGACGCGGGAAAACCCGTGAAATAACCGTAGAGGCCACGAAGCAAATATTACTCACAAACTTTTTACCACTGAACTTGTCTTCAAAATTATTAACTTTTTTACGTTCACGTTTGCAAATTCAGTAAAGACTTTTAAGTATATGAAAATAAAAGCGATTAAAATTGCGCATAGGTTGTACAATTGTGTACAGGTGTACAAATTTTACGGCGCTTATGTACAAACAATATCAGTGTCATTGTGTTAGAATTGGGTACGCGATATTTTCTCATTTGCATCTCCTTTAGTTCTTACCTCGTTGTGATAAGCCAGATTTTGCGTAATGAATTTCTGGTTGTGTTGGTAGTCCATTTTTACATGCATTTACACGCCATCCGTATTCTAAGCAAGTTTTCAATTTGCAAAAAGTAAACAAAGGTTTTGAGCGGAGCATCTGTGGTAAAAAATGTTCTTTTTCTGCTTTATTTTGAAATAATTCACATAATTAATTAATATAAATCTTTGCTTCTATTAACAAAAAAAAAAAAATAATTTAGGTAATGCAGTTGCCTCAAACGGGATTCCCTAGTTTATAATCCAATTTATATTTGCAAACACTGACCGAACAATTCATTTCTGCTTTTTTAATTGATATGAAGATTAACAGGCACTAGTGGCACTATAAAACTTTGCACAAAATAAACTTCAAACATAAATAGTTTTGAAAAGAATTACATCCGTACTTTTGTTGAATTACGCAAAAGAATTTTAGATTGCATTAAACTGTTCACAAAACAAAAGCACATTTGACAATTATTCAACAGCTTTGACAATTATGCAACAGCTTCTCATTCCAGCATCTCACTTACTCCTATGTATATTCTCCTGCTCTTGACAAATAACGCCCAGATGAGTCATTACAATAATTTGCTCCGCAGTAGTTTCTTGATTAGTATTGAGATTAATTAAGTATTTATGTAAACAATAATTGTATCACAAATTCAAAGCACGTAATGAAAACTGAGTTATTATATTATCACATAAATCGCAGGTAAACGAATTGCACAGCCGTCCGATCAGAAATTTCAATATTTCTAAATGACCGCAACTATTTGCTTGCAGTAGTACTGGTTAGATACTAACAAGCTTTGAGAACGTTAATTTAAAAGCCAACTCTGATTACCGAGTACTGTTTTTACACTTCTCGTTATGAATATTTTTTGATGGACTCTGATAACCGAAGTATAGATAATATATATATATTATTATTCATTCTTCGCTAATGACTGTCCCATTGATTTCTACCTATGTATAGTCACCGTATACAGAGTAACAAGCAGCGTTGTCAGATTGACGATTTTATCGTCATTCTGACGATTTCTGCATCGAGAATTTTAATGCCGATTTTGTTTCTCCAAACGACGATTTTATAACATTTGTAAGCTTTGGTCATTTTTGTACAAGACAAATTTTTGACCTTGAAGTATATATCGAAACAAAAAATCTTTGACCTGAAGTTAGTACGTACATGCCAAAATGTAAAATTTTTGATCTGGAAATACATTCTGAAATAAGAAAAATTTCGACCTAACTATAACTGCATCTGCATAGCATTTGTAATTACGATTTAATTTACCATTTTGTGAGAAACAGTAGTACCCACACTATGTCGAAAGGAATAGAAAAATGTTTCAAAATAATAGATAAATTCTTAATTTCTATAACTTCTGATATTCTCGAACTATGTTTTTAAAATAAGAATATTACGACGACGAATTCTGAAAATGATATGAACACCTCTTCTATTGGTATTATATTCTGTTGTTATTCTTTTATTATTCTTATTTGTTTCGTTCCCTTAATAAAGTGCATAATACAAAGGATGCATTTCATTTAATATGTATGACGATTTTCACTCTCATTTGACGATTTTTTTAAATGCAGCTGCCGATTTAAAATTATATTTTCTGGCAACCCTGGTAACAAGCAAGGTATGCCTTCGAATTATTTTGACACTTCAGCTGTGACGTCATGGAATCATAATTCATATGAACAATTAAAAAAATTTATTAAACTAAATTATTTGCTTGCCTGCATTGAGAAATTACAGCAGATAATATCATAGTAAAAAAATATTTCAATATTTTCAATATTTATTTCAATATTTTCAATATTTATTGACATGTCAACTAAATGTATCCAAGAAAAGTAATACTTTTTGCAAGCATCAGAAAAGTTTACTTGCTTTTGGATTTGGATCCTGTAGTGAAGTTTTGCTCGAATTTAGTGAGAAGCCTGTTTGGCGTCAAGCGTCGTCATTTTGTAATCCGACTTGCAAATTGATTCGACACCAAAGCCTCTGGTATTATATTTTATTTTTTATTCTTTGGTTTAAAAATCTACACTCAACCCCATACTAATCAAATTATTCCAGCTAATCTAATTTATCCAATTCTAAATTTGTTGTACTACATTTCTGATCTTGCAATTAACTCTGACTATCATACATTACGTTTACATGAATACTTCAGTACTTGACTTGAAATCCACTTGAAACTCAACTAGGGTTTTTGGTTGAATTAATTCCAATTACTTGACTTGAAATTTTGTTGAAATTTACTTGAGGTTACATTTACCTTTGACAACTTACTTTGCATTAAGTTCAATACATAACTGCGGATTTTTAGATAAATATCTTTAGAAAAGTGCAAAAAATCACAGCTTGAATTATCAACAATAATTTTCTTCTTGTTCCTCTTTTTTCCGTTTTCATATCTCGCACATATTAAAAAATTTTCAAGTACTGAAATTGCGTTTACATGAATTTTTTAAAGTAAATCGAACAAAATTTTGTGATTTACTTGACTCAAGTTTGAAGTCAATGCGCGTTTACATGAATTTTGATTACTTGATATCTACTTGAAGTATACTTCAAGTATTCATATAAACGTACTGATATTCTCTTCTAATTCTAAGGACTCTGTATGTTTTGCTTTTAAATCTAACAGGTGCACTGTGCACCTGATCATGCTATATATCTTCACTTTTTTTTTACGCTATATATTAGGTTCTTAGTTGTATTCTATTTCATTGTACTATATTTCATTTTTGCTTTCTATGTAATTAGGCTAATGTTACTTATATTCTCTTTTATGCTTTATGATTTGTTTTGCTACAGTGTAAATCTACTATGTAGCTTTCTAAGATGTGCCCAGCGCTATGCGTGCCTTTGAAAGTCGTCGATATTAGCAAAACACAGGCAAAAGACATGTTAGTTGAAACTATCTTTGAGTGGAGCGGGATTATCATCACTACTGGTTGAACTGGTGAACTGAAACTAAATCAGCTTTAGCCTGCCACGGGGCTTTCTATTGGCCACTGAATTACAGAATAACATGCCACAGCGGACGTCATTTTGTGGCCCCTGATTTGCCTGCAGATATTTATATTGTGTCACAGGGTTCAGCCCTACAGTGTGTGGCTCAGGATATATTGTCTCTCAATATTTTGTTGATTGATGAAGGAGACATTACGTTACAGCTGGCGCCATTTCGTGGCCCCGAGTTGCCTAAAGTGTAGAGCGACTATATTGGCTCTATTGTCAGCGTTGCATTAATCACAATTAGTGGGTAAGTGTTACTGGTGAATATTGCTAGATAACGGGAGGTCCTTGTCATATAGCTGGGACTTACTTTAGTCATTCTCATCCTCAGTTGTTCAGCTGTACAAAGGAGTCACAGGACCTAGCTAAGTACACATCCATATTTTCTGGTGCATCCTCAAATCACTAATTGTGAGCTGTAGTAGTCTCAATACAAATCTTGATCGTAGTATACCAATTTGAATTTGAACTTTCATATTGACAATATAATAGTTGAGTGCTAATCTTATATCCCATAATAATATAAGTTCGAGTGTAAATCTTGAAATCCATATATCCTTATATTTTCATTTTTATTAGCATGTATGTATCTTAATAGATCTAGTGGATTTAGCTGTATATTCTATTATTATATTATATTATTATTTATATTATTATATTGATCTTGGCAAAACTAATTGCAACTGAATATCATATCTTTGAATATTTTAGTGCAAATTATTCAAGTGACACGTATTAGTCTTGTATTCTATATAACTTACTCCTTTACAGAGTACATATTACATCTTGGACTTTTATATGACGTAAAGCTTGGTTCGGTACTAACGGCTTGCCTATTTTTTTTATTGCGTACTTACCAGAGAAGTGATCACGAACCCTGATAATCTGCAATTCTCTGTATTGGCTTTCATTTATCGGCCAGGTCTCTTGGCTTAGTATAGCGATAATATATACTCTTGTTCACCTTATATTTAGAACGTTGAGTCTCGGTTGATTATGTCTCCGAGCTTGGCTACAAAAAAGAAAGTGAGGCCACCTGCGGAGGTCTGCCAAAAATGTAAATCAGTGCATCCTCCACCTTCCGTCTCGACTCGAAGATCTGGAGTGGTCAATAGCTCTAAAACCAACTGGGTTAAATGCTTTGCATTTTCCTCCCGGTATCACTGCTCGTGTGCGAATATAAGTATGGGGGACTATTTTGTATACTATGCTGATAAGAAAGTTAGGTGGTTCTCTGATAGTTGCATTTGTTGTCTTAAATCTCATTTACCTGGTCCTGATAATACTAAAAAAGGCGGTGGTAGTGCTCAAGGCATTTCTTCTAATCTTGCTTCTGTCTCTCATCCAGTTTCCGATTCTGTGCTCAGTGACCTCAATGGGAAAATAGAATCTCTTTCAAAGCTCTTACAGGCCAATTCTTATGGTGGTGACCTAGATAAGAAAACTTCAGCTCTTGGTAGTGAAATAGATAGAGTTAGGCAAGACATTTTGCTGTTAGGTAAGGATCTCAATATTGTTAAGGCTCACGCTGTGAGCTCTGAGAAGCGGAGATCCCTTATCCTTGCTGACATTCCTAGAGTTGCCTTCTCACAGAGTGAATAATTTTTACAGACACTTTGTATGGCAGTGGGTCTGGAGTCCTCCTTCGTTGCAAATATTGAAACAGAGGTACCAGTTACGAATAATAGTGCTGATTCATCTACCACGGCTGTGAGGTCTAGACTTAGGCCCAAAGCACTTATTAGATTCCACACGGAGGTTAAGTGCAAGGAACTTTTTTAGAGCCTACTTTGATAGGACCAGGGTCAAGCATCCTCGAACACTTGACTAGCTAATATTGGATGGTCTGCAGTGTCGTTTGTATATTAATGAATACCTCGACAAGGTGGAATTAATACGACTGAGTAAGGCTTTTTGGCTCAGAAGAAGATGGTAGTTTCCCAAGTTCTGACTAGGAATAGGAAAGTGTTTGTGATACGTAAGGATCCTAATATAGCTACTAATGTGCTTTGCGAGCGTCTCTCTGATCTTTTGGTCGAACAACTGACCAACTTTGTTAAGGCTTCTGAGATCAAGCATGCAACAGAGTCAGCACTATCTCCCGAATTGGGAGCTTCTTCCGAATCTTCTCCGCAATGATAAATTTAATATAATATCCCTCAATGATTTCATACACTCTGCATCGGCTGCTGGTGCCCATGACCCGGAGCCTGGACACTTTAATAATGTTGAGCTTGGTATTGAGATTCAGTCTAACGGGGATGGCTTTGCCTTTCGAAATGTTAGTGAGGAGGAAGTTCTTTTGCTGTCTCACGAATCAGGACTAATGCCGGGGGGCATGATGGTTTTCTTATCAAATTTCTCAAAATAGTCCTGTCTCATCTAAAAACGGTAATTACTCAGCTGTTCAACAAATTCCTCACATTTTCATACTTTCCTATTTGTTGGAAGCCTGGCCTTATAACTCCGATCGCGAAGATTTCCTCGCCAGCTTCGGTGGGTGACTGGAGACCAATCACTGTTTCGCCGTCGATTTCGAAGGCATTTGAGTCAGTAATGACTGACTAAATTACGGAACACATTAGTATAAATAACTCCTTATCAAAATTCTAATCTGGCTTCAGACATGGGCGGATGTTATTCATATTCTCCTTCGAAGTCAATTTGGATTCTCATCCTCTGCATGCAAGTTAATTTCCTCCTATTTGAATGAAAGATCTCAGACCGTGGTGTCTAACGGGTCAATGCTTTCTTCCAGGGCGGTTTTATCTGGAGTTCCCCCAGCGAGCTGTATTGGCTCCGCTCCTGTTCTCCCTTTTATTAATGATGTCACTCTGGAGCTGCAAGGTGCTCATTGCCATCCCTATGCTGACGACATACAAATCTATGCTGGAGCTACACGGAGCGACCTTTCTTTTCTGATCCCTGACATCAATGTGATTCTCTCTAGGGTTTCTAACTGGTGCAGCACTAATGGACTTGGTCTAAATACTGAGAAAACTCAAGCAATAATCTATAAGAGTGGACATGATGCTGTTTTCACAGCGGCTCTCCCTTCCATAGCTCTACGGGGTCAATCATTCTATTTCCTCTGATTTAGTTAAGAATCTTGAACTTTTGATAGACCAGAGACTGGCTTGGGGGCCACATTTGAATCGTATCTGTTCGCGAGTCTATTTCGGTCTTCGGACGCTGTATGCTGTGTCTGTCTTTCTCCCTGAAGCGACTCGGATTAGACTGGTACGAGCATTGATTTTACCCCATTTTCTACATCCAGGGAAATTAGGGAAGCTGCCTCCATTAGCTCATTTAGAGAGAGGGCTCCAGCGTATTTGAGTGTGTACATTGATCTTGCATTGAGCGATGAAAGAGCGAAAGGAATCTAAAATTGCGGCGGTGATCGAGCGAGTTGATATGATAAGTAATTGCCACATCGCCAATGAGTTTGAAATATATCTTTTGGACAGTATCTATTGAAACTAATCGACCAGTCCCGGCCCAGATGTATGAATTCTATACCATTATAGGTTTGATACATATAGGACATGTACGAGCACTAGATAATTGTACTGAAAATGGTTAAATATTTCCTACACCGTTTCATAAATCCAAGATATTTCGATGCTTTTTCGGCAAGAGAGAAGTTTTGATCAGGCTGGAAATATTAATGCCAAGAATGCATAGAGGTGGTGTATCGGAAATTAGAAAAATGAAACGGGAGGGGTAAAGTATTGATGCTGTTTTAAACCAATGAGACAACTTTGGGACGGGTCGACGGATCTTACATTTATTGAATTCGACAAGATTCGCTCTGCCCCAAACGAGGATCTCGTGAAAGTCGATATACAATGATTTAATCATGCAATTTCGATTAGCTAAAGGGGCAATAACCTGGCGGTTACATGAGATAGTACAGCTTGCATGCAATTTGCACTGCCATACTTCTTGCACGTGTAATCCGTACTGCCATGCAGGCAGTTCAGCTTTCAGCGAACTTGTATGACGAGAAGTCCTGACAGCTGAGGTGATAGTAATTTGACATTACACAGTTTTCAAAATGGCGGAAAAGAGCTGCTTGAGAGAAATTGATAAATTCATACCGGGAAAATGAGATTTTCTGGGATCATTTGCATTGCATCATTTACCAAAACCTCCTCTTAATATTTTCTTGAGTTTTTATAATTCTGCTACTTCCTTTATTGCTATAATTTTCCAATATACGCAAGACTTTACATCTCAATACCATTTTTTAAATGAGCTTGCATGCAAGATGATAAGACATCAACCAAACTGCCTTCTGCTGTCCAGTTTGAATAGGAAAGTTCTCTCTGTCTTTCCTATAGAAATATATATATATTAGTCACGAAATTACGTCATAGAACATGTGCCAAAATTTCAATGGGAATACTTGTATTCTATATATCTTGGGGCATGGCTATACATAGTAGAAGAAATTTTTTGAAAAACAAAAGAACGTGACTACGATTTAGATTGTTTTGGCAGGCACCGTTGGTACCTACTACTGAGGAATCAGGCATCAAAATTACAAGTTTGTCAAAAATACCTTTAAGGTAGAGTTAGATTGTAATTTTGGACGCAAGGCTAGCGTCGCGTGCGAAGTGTTGGAAAAATATTAATATGCTGTCAGATTGACCTCGTTCATTCGCCAAAATTGTTTTGAATTTTTTGTTATAAATTAGCTGACATTTATAAAAATTTTCTCAAATTCCTTTGCCTTCAGAAATAAAAGAAAAATCTAAAACAAATCAGGCAGCAGTACAATCTCCTAAGTGTTAGGTTAAATTGAACGCGTACGCGACAAAAAGTAGAAATTTGCCCAATGGTAATCTAACACATCCTATACAACAAGCGTACATTCGATTCAATATTACCTGCCAATGTGTGCTACGCGAGTTACGCGTTTGAAATTTTCAATCTGACTCTACCTTGAGCAGACGGATTCAGGTATCAATATCATTTGCTATTATATGTAGTAGCAAATATTGCTTGCTTCCACGAAAAAGGCAGCCCTAATAAGTTTTCATTGTTTGAAAATTTGATTTGGTGTTTATCTCTCAGAACCGGTTTTCTCGGTAAATAGGTATTTAGGTTTGTTTTTATTTTGCATTGTCAATCTTACATTCTTTAGATAGGTATTGTTCTTTTCTTATGACTTCTGAAGAAATTCTGTGCAATAATAATTCTGCTTCGTGACATTTCTATAAAGTTCAGCTGATTCTTAGGAATATTTCATGGAAGTCATTGTTCGGACCAAGGTATATAGAATACCTTGGTTCGGACAAGAAATTTTTCTGAGAATATCTGGTGAAAGTTTGAGTGTGTTTAAATCATTTACTAGATGTATATAATAAGAATGGACTGAACATTCCTTCTTTTAAACAGTTTGCCAAAACCAAGGTATAGTCCATTTGGGATAGAAAATGTTATAGAACATTTTTTCGTGTTCGCGTTATTTTCGAAGTTATAGATAATTTGCAACATTTTCGAAGATATGACACCTTTCGAATACAAGTATAATTTAGTCCAGACCAGACTGTTCACCAGACGACCATTTTATTTTTGTTTTATGTATTTTCCTATAGGAAAGAATGGCACAAGTTTTACAGTTCTGTCTTACACCTTATGGCAGAGTTGGAGCTACCAACACAAAATATTACTTACTGAAAGTTTTCTTATGCCATTATGTTTTTATGTTGGCTGCAGATGCAATTACCGCGGGAAGAATAAGGTAAAGATAGTGTCTACCATTCTCCGTCTCTATTGCCTATACACAGGACTCAGGTAAAAAACTTACGAAAATTAAAGTCGGAATGAGTTTAATTCCTTGTTATAAGTCAGTGGGTGTAACTCAGTTTTAGAAAAGCTCACACATAACGAATAAATTGGAGTGCTTGTGTAATATACGAATAAAATAAAAATAAAACGGTCATCGAGATGAACAGTCTCTGGGGATTGAGTTATAGCCTTGTGTATAGAAATATATAGTGGTTGCGAAAATGCTTCCTTGTTATAATGTCAGATGGCGCCACTTGTACCATTTTGAACAGTTTTACTCGCGCTCAAGCACTAAAAGTTCTACAACTGAAGTATGGACAAGGTGTTCAAGGGATAAGCCGTAAGAGCCTTTAAAATTGCCTGAACAATTGTTTGTCTAAAAGTGCTTGTGTTTTTTCATGGTAGATATACAATCATTCACAAAATTATTTGTGCACAGTAGTTTCGAGACTGTTGCTGTACAGACATCTGTAATTTGTAACGGCTAAATGTTTCCTAAAAAATAAAAAAAAAACTGATCCATGCTTGTAAAGCTTTTATTTGCATGATTCAGTTAAAAAATTAAAAAAAAAATTATCATTCAACAAATAAATAGAACAAAAAGTTTTTTTACAAAATTATTTGTGCATCCAAATTTCTTCACAAAACTATTTGTCCACACATAAAAAACAATTTTCACAGTGTTACACAGTGTTACAACACTGTGAAAATTGTTTTTTATGTGTGCACAAATAATTTTGTGAAGAAATTTGGATGCACAAATAATTTTGTGAAAAAACTTTTTGTTCTATTTATTAATTGTTGAATGATAGTTTTTTTTTAATTTTTTTAACTGAATCATGTAAATAAAAGCTTTACAAACATGGATCAGTTTTTTTTTTTAATTTTTAGGATACATATATCCGTTACAGATTACAGATGTCCGTACAACAACAGTCTCGAAACTACTGTGCACAAATAATTTTGTGAATGATTGTACATATTTATTATTTGAGTTTTGCTCACGCTTCGCTAAAAGCAAAACTGTGCAACTGAAGTAGAACAAAGACAAGAGGCGCAAGGGATAAGCCGTAAGAGCATAGCCAAACTAAAAAACATACAAAGGCTGGGAAGTAGACATCTCCTCGATAGAATATAAAATCCACAATGGCTGGACCTGATGTAGGGAAGGCCGTAATTTTTTCTTAGAAATTTACTGTTTTTCGTTAGAATTGTTATGCATTGCTGGAGACCGACAACGGTTGCTTGGCTCACTAACAATTCTTATGAGCATAGACTCGTAGATGAGCAAATAGCATTCACTTCTTCTTAGAAATTTACAGAAAATGTTTCGGGAGAATTTTTATTAATATGTCTGGTCGCCGACTGGAGTTATTTTCAGATACAATCATAAAATGTGTGCCATTGTCGGCCTCCAATGCTTAACAGTTCTAAGAAAAAATTGCGGCTTTACCTACATCAGCTCCAGACATCGCTGATTTTATATTGGAGCGAGGCATTGCTGGCTTACGCCTTAGTTATGTCTGCTCTGCAGTAGTAGCGCCTCTACAGCACAACAAGGTAGTAAGTTAAATTGCGTTTCGTAACCACTATATAGTTCTATACACAAGGGTTGTAGTCTGAAAGGCGTTAGGTTAAATTAAGTTAGGTAAGGGGGGTGCTGCTAGAAGTGCCTAGCCTGATACACTTAGACTTCTAGTGGTTCCATTATGCCCCTAGTCCTCATAGGATAACCTCCAGAATCGACCTAGATCCATCTTGCTTCCCTTAGGATAATCAGGATGCAGCTCCACGAAACTTGAAAAGATAGTAACTACTTAATAGACTACCAATTTTATTCATCAGAACGGAGCACTAGCAGAGTATGTGTTGGACGGCCTCGATTTCCTACGAATCCTTACAGCTCATGAAGAAATCGTTTCCCACTATTTCCAGTCTTCTAGCATGGTCTCCTATGGTCAAATAACCTGTAATAACTCCTACTAGATTCCTGGTATATGTTCTACTGCCATTAAGTAATTCTCTTGTCCTGTCATATACAGGCCACAGTTGCCGCGCGATATGGCAGGTTTCCCTGTTGATCAACCGGAGGCTTGTCTTTTGATAGACACCCCTGATGATCTTCTCTTTTAAGGCTCCTATCGGGATCCTCACATAAGCTATCGCTGCGGAGCTGTCCATTTCAGCTCCCCTTTTGGCAAACTCATCAACATTGCCTGGGATATCCTTGGGGTGAGGTACCCAATATAGCGCCACCTTATGACGTCAATTCCTCAAGGCTGATCTTACATAACTGCACCAACTTTGGTTTTAACCAGCACAGCATCCAGCGCATTAATAGCTGCATGACTCTCAGTATATATGCAGATATGTCGTGCGGACTCTCTGCACATAGATGCCAATATTGCTGGCTGGTAAATCGTCACAAGCTCTGTCTGAAAAACGCTACATTTGTGAGGCAGTCTATAAGACTCGTACCACTGGCAGTCTCTGGAGTACACCGTCTTGGAACCATTCGTAAAGATAGAGATATCGGATGCTACCACAATCTTCTTTCCATCCCAATCACTTCTGGTGGGCATCATTGCATTGACACCATCACCAAAAGTTGGGAAAGGTATTTGATAATCAGTTTCTTACCTGCACTCACTGCATCTGAAGTATATTGGAATGCACAAAACCCATTTTCGTCCATCGTCCCCGCGTTCTGAACTAAACTGCTGCTAATTACCGCTACACTCCTGCAGCGGAGATTTAGCGGCAATAAATCAAGCATGACCTCCAGTGCCGCCGTGGGCGTGGTACGCAAACATCAAGTTATTCCCAGACAACCGGCCCTCTGAATTTTTGACAACTCATCCAGGTTACATTTTCCTGAAAGGTGTTACATAGTTGAAAATTTCGAAAAAATCGAAAATAGTTTTTAACTTAAAAAAACAAAGGCGCGAATTCGAGAAATTTTTTATAATATAACATTTGAGATTGCAAATAGGCTATACTTATTTTCATTTCTAAAAACTTTTTACCATCTCGATGGGACACTCGATATCTATCGCGGACATAATTATATAAGTATAGTATAATTTCTTAGGAATCATCATTTGCTCGTCAAAACTATACACAAGATTATTAAAAAATATTACAATATTTTATTAAGAAATTTTTTCTTGATTAACACAAAAAAAAAAGAAAAAGAAAACTATTTTAGCATTACTAAAAAGTGTTTTCAGTTTCTCTGTCGCAAGCCAAAGATACTTAGGCATTCTAAAAAAACTAGGTATACTACCGTAGCTATTTGTGCTTTTTTTTTCATTTTTACACTGTTGCAAACCTGTTGTAAGTTCAGTGTAAAACTTTTGCGTTTTTTGTCCATTTATAGGTAGCTTTTTTATTATATGTTAGTATAATTTAAACCAAAAGAAAAGATAAATCCCTTATTTTTTCTTAAATTCAGTCTCACTACAATCTTATATTTACTTCATTCGGTCTCAACCGATTAAACTTTACAACACTTGCTCAATAGTTAGATGATTAATTCTCAGTTTATTGCGCCAGACAGACTAGATTAGATTTCTTTTATGCAAATTGTTTATGCATCCAGAATCTGAAATTACCTACCGAAATTAAATTTGTACTTATATAAAAAACAGCGAACATTTTCGTATTTGATAATAATTAGATTATTTCTGAACTCTGACCTCGTCTGAGTATATTTTCGAACATCCTGTCTCAAATATCATCAGTATTTATTTATTTTTTTTATGACTGTCATCTATGCTGTGTAACTGATTAAATTCAATACACCCGGAAAACAGATCTACTTCCTCCAAGCCAGCGTAAAACTATTCCCAAGAAGGCGGCTCCAGGCAAAAAAACAAAATCACCATGAACTCCATTCATAAAGTATGAAAACTTTTTTTTTTTAATTATTATTATTTTTTTATTCCAAGAAAAGCTCCTGTATCTCTGGCTCTAAAGACTAAATTTCCTATATTTCCAAAAGCTAGTCCGAGTACGAATTTTAATAAAAAGCTGGGAAAGCTTCCCGGAATGTTTTAGTAACTAACTAACCGGTGGCGGTCGGTCAATGGTCTGCGCTTTCCGTAACGAACGAGCAGTTTTGTGTTGAATGTGCTCGAATCAAGCTCTCCTACTTAGACGAAATCGCGGTATACCTTGCAGTGAAATTGTTGTGTATAAAGTTGTCTTACGGTTTCAATAAAATTTTGATTGAAAAGTTTTTCTGTGCCCAAGAATAACAAGATAATTATATTGAAGATGGGAACCGTCCGACGTTACTGGGGATATGTCAAATTAATTTTCATGTAAGAAGTAACTTCTTTTCTTTCGTTTTAAATAAATTTTTCTAAAATTTTTTGATTGAGTTGAACATACATATTTTGCCTCGCCAACTAATAACGAAAAAAGTAAAAAAAAAACAGTGAAAATCTTGTAGAGCGTACTCCAGATTTCTTGAAAGTGTGTTTTTTTTTGCTGCACTATCTGACTTTGTGTACAACAGTAAAGTGATATTGATACAAAAATACAATTTTTATTAGTCGAACACAATCGCTGCGATAATGATTTGAAAATTGTGCAAATCAGCATTATTAGCATGAATTTCCTTATAGTAATTTAGTTTTCACTATAAATGCTAATTAATTAATTGAATATAACTCCTCGTTGCCTCCTCTGTTTGTTTTAGTAATTTAAAAAAAAAAAACTGTGCTTTTACCTATCAGAATCCATTCAATAATAATCGTAAGTTTTGTAATTAATCTTTAGTTAAGTATAATATGTAAGTCAATCCTTTTAATATAATGTAGCTTGGCTTAGACAGATGGAAATTAACCGAGACTGTTACAACGCTCACTCACAAGCCGTGGCTTATGTGAGCGTTAGCTTAAGACAACACTAGTAATCATAAGCTATATTATTTTATGTTTCTTTAAGCTGAATAAATATATATAAAAAAAAAAAGTTTATCTCAATGGCCCTCATGACATGCACTATATATTTCTAAGTGATCTTAAAGGCACTTTAACCCGGTCAATTGTTTAAGTTTTAAATCATTTTTAGATTATTAGAAAAAAGGTAAAAAGTATTTAGGACTTACTGCATGAAATTATACATGTAATTTTATTGAATCCTCTAACATTTCTATGCAGGTACATAGCTATTTGTACATAAAGGTTCAATTTATATTTTGTTGAAGGTCAATGTCAAGCTAAACCAGATTTGTACAATGTAGGTATTCGAAACATTTGCCGGCCCTACCGGTTATATTCATTTGAATTAGATCCATTCTAAGTGCACGTTTCGTTGTAGATATGTAAAATGTTTGTACATACATATATAGTTCGAGAGTATTTTGCATTCTACATATTTAATTGGATAGGTATATGTATATTGTGTGCTATCCAGCCTGTTCCAATAAAAGTATTCTCATTGCCACAACCCAAATATAAGATCAAGGAGACTTTTTTGACAAGTAGCCGTAGATACTATTAGAAAATGGAAAACAAATGAAAGAAAAAGTGTCTTCGTTTAAATCGGTATGGCATGGATAAGTTGGCAGAGACTAGGCGCAGAATTTCAATTTTATTGATTTATGCCTCAGACTTAGTAGAAAGGTGAGAGGTGGGTGACTGGCCGGTCGATATATTTAGTCTGTTCATATGTTGCACTTAAACTTCTTGTTCCATTCAATTTGGCAATCTGCCTTGGCGCCAAAGCATTTATATACATACATTATATTTGAATATGCATATGAAAATTTACATATATGTAAGTTTGTATAGTCTGTTAGAAAGTAAACAAACTTTATGCAGCTTTGCTTTCAATACTTGCGTAGCAACAGAAAATTATATCATCTACAGAAGAATGTGTAGAGTCGGCAATTCTTTCGAATAAAGATCTATCTAGGTACTTAATGTTTTTTTGTTGTATTTACTATTGAGGAAAAATTGCAGGTATCCTACGAATGGTTATATGTAATACTAAATTAAACAAAAAGCTTTGTGTGATAATCAGGGCCCTTCTTTAGACAAGTGGGGGTCCATGGCACTTTCGGATATAGGGGCCTTCTAACAGAAATTATTAGATATCTAACCCCCTTTTGGTTATCAACAGATATAATAATTAATACATACATTGATTAAAAGTTCAACGGGGAGTAAACTTATTTTTAGTCCCGAGAAGTGATATAATTTAACGAAGGGGAATCCCCGTTCGAATGTCGTATTTACACTCAAAGGAAAGTCTCGATGCTGCGAGTCAGTTTAGTTGTTTTGTAATTAAATGACTTATATTTTTATTTACTCCGAAGGAAAAATATTCCTTATCTATACTGTATGCAAAAAAAAATGCTAGATGTATTACAAAAAAAGTTAAAATAAAAGAAGAAACTAGAACTGTAGAATATTACATTAGGATCAATTTTAAGGGCACTCATTATACTTAAAAGAATTGTAAATAATTATGATAAATTAATAACATTAATACCAAACAGGATAATAAATTAGAATACTTTAAAGAATCAGGAAAGTGTACAAGCAAATAACATGATAATAATAACTAGTACCTATACTATGCTAGTTATTTCGAAAATTCGGATATTTAACATAATCTACAGAGTTAAAATAACTATCATAGTGCAATATATAAATTAGAACAATAAAGTTTGGACAATATTGTCGAGCCAGTAACGAATTTGAATGTTTTTACGAACTCGGCCAACAAATATTATACGTGCAGTCTTTATTTTTTCAACCTCAGCATTCGTTTTGCTATTATTCGATTTTTACAACAAAAAAATTTTTTTATCTCGATTTGTACAACAATTTACAAATTTCATGGAAAATTTTAAAAAGAATCCTTGTGAATGTAAATTGTATGGTGCATATGCATACACACAAACTTCCACCCGTGAATACCGCTCATGAAACTATAGTTTGGACAAGTCAATTGGGTCTGTTGTTCAAATTAGGCTGATGTCACATTGTCCGTAAATTCAGTAGATTCAGTATAGAATGACACAGTTTTACTGAAACACAAAACTGAATTTTAGATTGTCCAGTTGCTCAGAGGTTTTCATGGAGTGGAAGACCTAGTTAATTTATTAGTCGAGAAATTTATTATTTTGTTGATAGTAAAAATGGACTTAAAGGGGAATGCCCATTTTTCATACAACTTTTGGCCCGACACCTCCAGACATTAGGAGGAAAAGTGTCGTAATTGCGCGGGATTGGTGAGTCGTGGAGAATGACTTCCTGTGAAAAAAATCTGCACCACAGAGAACTAATGGTCACAGAAGAAAGAACCTCAAAAATATATGCGAAATGTAGTATCTGGGGTGTGTGTGACCCAAGTACATGGAAATGAGCTTTCCGGCTGAAAAAAAACCTCCGAGAAAGTTATCAGAATCACAAAAAAAGGACAATAGCCGATAGTACTCGGTGATACCTTTAATTTGATATGCAACATGCGGACCACCTCCCCCGAGGTCCTACCATCCCCCTAAAGGTATGCAGAGAAACATTTTCTTCTACGAATTGTAGCTGGTAATGAGCTGCGGCAAGCAGTGAAACCCATTTACCGATCGGACATAACCCTACCGAGTTAAAGCCCATCTAAGGTACGAAAAATCTAGTACTTCAGTTCCAACAAAAAAGAGGGAAATACTGGGGAAGGCATAGGAGTGTAGCATCAAGCTTATACAACCACCTCCCCCTCCTCCCCCGCCCACAAGGATTCCCATGCTTAAGTGAAATAAACATTGTTAATAAGATAATAATAATGCACTGTTTGAGATATCTCTCATGTCTGGAGGTGTCAGGCTTAAAATGGGCATTACCCTTTAAGAGATTAACAGACGCATATAATCTTTACCTTTTATGTTCCACAAGCACTCCCTTTTTTCTATACCCGAAATGAATTTCTCTGCCTCTTAAAATTTTCACAAAACCTGCTGAAATTCAGCAAAAAATCTTAAAAGTCGGAAAATGTGACAACATTCAAAAGTCTCAATGTCTTACCGAAAATAACAAATTGAAAAAAATCATCAAACTGAAGTATTTCAGTGAATTTAAAACTGAAAATGGGATTCGCTCTCTGAATTTTTTCAGTAAAATTGAGTTCCTGAAAACTGTGACATGGCCCATCAGAATAAACTTTAATTTCCATTTTCTTTGACTGATAGTTGTTAATTTTTATCTTGTTTTCTCATATTTTCTTCGTTAAAAGTTTAAATAAATATTAATAGTAATATGGGAAGTTGTTTTATATGCATAAAATATATGTTTAGTAAAAAATAGTATATGTATTACCCTATGTTCGATTCTTGCGACCTTTTCGATTTTTGCAATATACCGTGTTTGTATTAATTACAAAAATCAAGATTGCTGCAGTTTACTTAACATATCTACTGCAATAGAATAATAATAATGATAAAAGTTACCAATACTGATACTAACAATTTAGAAGCACAGGAGATATTAAGCAAATATCATTACAATATATAAATTATAACAAACAGAAGTATATGACAATATATGAAGAACATTAATAAAATAATTAATTGATAAGATTAAGTTTCTTAATAGAGCACCTATTATCATTAAAGTCAATCATGCCACTGCAAAGATCGCATTGTCGAATACACCGAGTAATTGGACCATTAAGGCAGTAATATGTTCTGTGAAGCGATTCATATAGAATGGAGAAAACCCTCAAATCCCGAGCAGGGAAGAAGAAACAATTGTGTAATCCAGCAGATCTTTTATAAACATAAAATTACGGGTCTTCCGTCTAGTAGATAACATTTGTAAATTAATTAATTGACATCTTTCATGATTCGGAAGTAAATTGGCACTCCAGTTAAGTTACGAGCGAACCTAGTAAATCTCCTCTGAACATCCCCGAATATTGCTATGAATGGCATAGTAAGGATCCCACAGCACAGAGCAATACTCAAGGATTGGTCTCACTGAGGAGATGTATAGACTTTTGAGAGTAAAAGGGCCCGAAAACTCTACAGCATAACGCCTGACGAAGCCAAGACGAGAATTCGCCTCAATATGAGAATTACATCTGGGATTACAATCAACTAAGACACCGAGATCAGATGAAAAATTATATTTAGCAACAAGAGATCCGTTAATTATTAATTCAAATAATACTAATAATAGATGAATGCGTACTTTTGTTTTCAAAATGTGCCCAGTAGATCGCCAAAATCTAACATTGGCCGTTATATGTGGAAAAAAAATTTGAATTCTTTTATGGTAACTCTAAAGCCACGCTGATTTGGGTGCCATGAAATAATGTCATTAAGGGAAATGAGATTAATGACTGCCTTGCAAAGTAAGGAGCTAGATCTTTGTTTATCGATTTTGTGCCTGGGTTTTGTTTACCCAAAGTGTAATTTTTCGATATAAAGGGTTTTCCAATTAATTAGCCCGCTATTTCGGTAGATGTCACTTTTGGAGCTGTCATTTTTTGACATTTGACAAGTAGAAACTACGCCATTAATAAAAATGGAACGATACACGATTCAACAACGCATTGAAATAATTAAAATTCACTATAAAAATGGTGAAAATGTAGCAGAGACGGTTCATAAAACTCGAACATTTTTGGGTCGTCGTGAAGCACCTTGTCGGACCGCAATACAGAGATTGGTAGAAAAATTCGAGCTGTCGGGACAAGTTAGTGATGTGTCGCTCAAGAACAGCCGAGAATATTGCTGCTGTAGCCGAAAGTGTTGAAGAAAACCCAGGTTTGTCCATTCCTCGTCGTTCTTTGGAATTAGGCATTCCACAAACGTCATTACACCGTATTTTGCATAAAGATTTGGGTCTTAAGGCTTATAAAGTTCAGGTAACACAAGAACTCAAGCCGGCCGATCATCAACAACGTCGAGTCTTTCCTAATTGGGTCCTTGAAATGCATGAAAATGATCCAGAATTCCATCGAAAACTCATCTTGAGTGATGAGGCCCATTTCTACCTCGATTGCTTCATCAACAAGCAAAATTGTCGCATCTGGGGCTCGGAAAACCCAAGAGTTATTGTTGAAAAGCCTCTCTATCCACAACGTGTGACTGTTTGGTGCGGTTTATGGTCCCGCGGGGTCATTTGACCTTACTTTTTCGAAAATGAGGCTGGAGCAAAAGTTACGGTGAATGGATTGCGCTATCGACAGATGATTAATGATTTTTTATGGCAGGAATTGGATGGTGTTGATCTGGACAACGTCTACTTTCAACAAGACGGCGCTACGTGCCATACAAGCAACGAAACCATTGATCTTTTACGGGAAAAGTTTCCGGACCGTGTTATTTCTCGAAGAGGTGATCACAATTGGCCACCGAGATCTTGTGACTTAACACCTTGCGACTTCTTCCTTTGGGGCCACGTGATAGAGAAGGTCTACGCCAACAGCCCAGCGTCGATTCAATCAAGACCTCAAAGATGGAATTCGTGAGGCTATCGAGGACATAGGGCAGCCACTTTGCGATTTGGTTATGGAATATTTTATGAAAATGATATGGTCCTGTAGGCGTTGTCGTGGTGGTCATTTGGCTGATGTTATTTTCCATTATTAACGGCATACCTGTCGTGCCCCAAAAGCAATTAACCATAAAACAATTAAAAACGCTCGAATTACTCGTCTATAAATATTTATTTCACGCAGAACTGACCTAACTTAATACATCATTCACCAAAAGCTAACCCGAACCGAACGGTAACTTGACACCTTCAAACAAAAGCTAACTATCGACTGAATACTTCACGGCGCTCGCCAGACCAGTCATTGGTCTTTTATGCACCAATATTCGGAAGTAAACTTTACTATCAACGCGGATGTAAACAAACGACAACAACCTTGTCGTTTGTTCTACCGGTTGCAGCACCTGAGTCGCTTAGTTGTAAACAATCGCTTTACATAATAATTACCATGCGAGGTAAATTATTATCGTAATCGTCGATTGCTCCACTAAGCGTTCATCGCCGCCAGCTGTTGGGCTAATCAGCAAAACAACCGACAGTTGCAGAACAATACCATGCGAGGTTATTGTTTAGCAATTGCTGATTATTTCGCCGTAATGCCCTTGGCTGTTGGAAGAATCTTCCGTATATTGGGCCATCACATACCTTCCTCTTTATATCGAAATAAAGATCCGATCATTTATCTAAAAAAATGGCATTTTTCTTTGAATATCAAAATAACACCTCTTATTGGAAAACCCTTTATGTCAGGCCTTAGGAGAACATAATTAAATTGGTACACTGGAAAAACACTCTAGAGCTGATATAAGCAAAGAAATTATAACATATTCCCAACAGAATTCAAAGGAATTCTTCATACTCAGCAGGAAAGAGTCTTTTAATATGGCCCTACTTACTGAACATTTGTCACTCAGATATCATCTTAAGAAGAGGGGTAAGGTAGATAGCATAGTTCCATTAATTTTGCCAATTTTTCGTGGAATTTTAGAAAATTAGGGGCGATTTCTATCGCCAGGAGGAAAATTAATGAGTAATGAATTATAGGAACGGTAATATCTCAAAAATGGTTACATTTAGGCAGCTACGTGTGCATACTTAAATTAAAAGTAACATTCCGGGGTTTTTATATCTTGTAAAAGAGCTGCATTGTTATCATTCGATAAAAGTTGAAAATATTAGGAATTTTTTCCCAATTTTTCTACAACTTTCGACGGAAAGCGACAAGAAGACTAACTGGGCATTCATTGGAAAGCTGAGACTGTTTTCTATTATCTGAAATGAATCCCACTTGAATAGGGTGTATATCAAGAAAGTTACAGGGTGTAAAGTGGAAAAAGTACTTAAAATCTGAAGCCCTCCTCTACCAGCGAAATGACGCTCCTTTTCCCTCTTATCGTATAATTTTTTGCTTATCTCCACTCAACTATCAAACCAATATATGCACCACTTATGAAACACCCTGTATATAAATGGACTGCTCGTTGAACCAAAAATTCATGAAAGCTTATCGCAGCACTTTTATATTCATGTCTCGTTCCGTGAGAACATTATTTCCCACTAACTGTAAAGCCCAATTCAGAATCGGCGCAGCATGCAGCAAGGTTTGATATCATGGGATCATACGGCGCAATTCGCAATCGGCGCAGCATGCATCAACGCAGCATGCATCATGATGCAAGAGTTTAGAAAATTTTAAAATTTGATGCATGCTGCAACGACTAAATTAAAATTATGCACAATATAAAAACTCGGTATTAAGGTGTTTTGTTTGTAAATAATTGTGAATTATAAAAAAAGTTAGCATTACAAAGTTTCCTACACTGCTTGCTGCGCCGATTGTGAATTGGCCGTCAAAATCTTTGCAGCATGCATCATGATGCATGCTGCGTTAATGCATGCTGCGCCGATTCTGAATTGAGCTTAACGATTGGTAAAGAGAAATTGCTTAAGGTTCAGCGATATTTTTAGAGCGTTCTTACCAAATCCGCCTTGTAAACAACACTCCTTTCGACTCGTAATAAAAATTTAAAGCAAATATAGTCCCAAATACTTTTGTGGTAAATTCAGTACATCCTCCACTGACACGTTTATAATAAACAAATAATTTAAATATTGCTCCAGTTTACTACAGTACAGTTGGTAGCATTAACCTGAGAGCATTAATTCTGAAATCGAAATTGGTACCACATGAAATAGTAGATCAGTCAGTCAATTTATACATAAAGGGTTTTCCAAAGAGGTGTTATTTTAATTAGCCCGCTATTTCGGTAGATGCCACTTTTGGAGCTCTCATTTTTTGACATTTGACAAGTAGAAACTACGCCATTAATAAAAATGGAACGAACGATACATGATTCAACAACGCATTGAAATTATTAAAATTCACTATAAAAATGGTGAAAATGTGGCAGAGACGATTCGTAAAACTCGAACATTTTTGCGTCGTCATGAAGCACCTTGTCGGACCGCAATACAGAAATTGGTAGAAAAATTCGAGCTGTCAGGACAAGTAAGCGATGTGAGGAATAAAGCCCGTGCACATCGCTCAAGAACAGCCGAGAACATTGCTGCTGTAGCCGAAAGTGTTGAAGAAAACCTAGGTTTGTCCATTCCTCGTCGTTCTTTGGAATTAGGCATTCCACAAACGTCATTACACCGTATTTTGCATAAAGATTTTGGTCTTAAGGCTTATAAAGTTCAGTTAACACAAGAACTCAAGCCGGCCGATCATCAACAACGTCGAGTCTTTGCTGATTGGGTCCTTGAAATGCATGAAAATGATCCGAAATCCCATCGAAAACTCATCTGGAGTGATGAGGCCCATTTCCACCTCGATGGCTTCGTCAACAAGCAAAATTGTCGCATCTGGGGCTCGGAAAACCCAAGAGTTATTGTTGAAAAGCCTCTCTATCCTCAACGTGTGACTGTTTGGTGCGGTTTATGGTCCCGCGGGGACATTGGACCTTACTTTTTCGAAAATGAGGCTGGAGAAACAGTTACGGTGAATGGATTGCGCTATCTACAGATGATTAATGATTTTTTGTGGCCGGAATTGGATGGTATTGATCTGGACAACGTTTACTTTCAACAAGACGGCGCTACGTGCCATACAAGTAACGAAACCGTTGATCTTTTACGGGAAAAGTTTCCGGACCGTGTTATCTCTCGAAGAGGTTAACACAATTGGCCACCGAGATCTTGTGACTTAACACCATGCGACTTCTTCCTTTGGGGCCACGTGAAAGAGAAGGTCTACGCCATCAGCCCAGCGTCGATTCAAGACCTCAAAGATGGAATTCGTGAGGCTATCGAGGACATAGGGCAGCCACTTTGCGATTTGGTTATGGAAAATTTCATGAAAAGGATATGGTCCTGTAGGCGTGGTCGTGATGGTCATTTGGCTGATGTTATTTTCCGTTATTAACGGCATACCTTCCTCTTTATAACGAAATAAAGATCCGATCATTTATCTCAAAAAATGGCATTTTTCTTTGAATATCAAAATAACACCCCTTATTGGAAAACCCTTTATGTCAGTACTATGACGTATCAAATGCGTTCCTCTTCCTTATTGGTGATGTCCATGATCGATGGGAGCGTTCTTTGCAATAACAACAGTGGCGCTAAAGAAAATATTAATTAACAGCTGATGGTTGTTTATACGAGTGTTTAGACCGATATTTGTGCTTAGTGTATAAAAAACAAGTTTTCTTGAGTTGTAAATGATAAAAGTTATTAAAAAATACGAAAATCTAACTACTTTTAAATGGTAATGAAAAATGTATTAGTTTGTATTAGATATTATGTCTACTTTCAACATTGCCATAATTCTCTTGAAATAATAGGCCCTTTAAGGTAGCGAATTTTCGGCGTAGGGCTAGCGTCGCGTTCGACGAGTTGGAAAAAAATATGCTGTCAGATTGAACACGTGCACATTTGAGATTCGTCAAATTTGTTTTCAACTTTTTGTTTTAAATCTGTTCGTATTTCCAATTTCTCAAAGAATTTCTTAATACATTATTTTCTGGCTGGAACTAAAAAAATACATTACTTAAAAAGAAAACCCTCCAACAGTACAAATCTTTTAAGTGTGCGATTAAATTGATCGCGTTTGCTACGAAAATTAGAAATTAGCTTGATTTTTGCATCGCGAGCGATCGTCGCGTGCGTTGCTAATCTAACATTCCCTATACAACAAGCATACATTCGATATTACCTGTGAACGCGTGCTTCAATCTGACTCGAGCTTAAAAAAGTACTTTATTTAGCAGTTCTAATTTTTACTACCAAGGGACGTATCTTTATGTGATCATCTCCAATTCCAAAATTATGACGCACATACTTTCTTTTTTCACTGATAAAGCTTCCACGCCCGGGGTTAGCACGTGTTTTTTATTAAATTGAATAACCTTTGTAATCATTAACTCCGTTTATTACCCCCCCCCCCCCCCATACGGTGAAGATCATTTTGAGTACTAACTACTGTCGTCGGAATGTTCTTTTCTAATGGCACAAACTTCTTTTGGGTATTGGAGTAAGATTTTAATACACTTCTAAGCCCGAGCATATACCTATATATGTATATACATAAACAATATTTTGGCATTATTAATAATAGCTTGCTAACATGTAACCTCTTATTTCAGTTTCGATTTCCGTAAAATAAAAGCTGTATATCGGACTGTTACAAAACTGGTTAAAAAGTTCAAGTTTGAGGCCTTCACGATAATTTAATTCAGATGTAAAGAATAAGTCAAGTCCTCGATTAATTTATTTTAATTCGTTATCAAGTAAATTGCCGCAATTCAAAATGCGCACTCGTACTGTGCTATAGTAAAAAACAGCTTTCGTGGCGGTTGCCGCATCAGTATAAGCCTTTTCGTTTTTCTTTGCTTTCTTAGACGTTTTTACTGAGTTTACAATAATTATTTGGTGTGTGTGTATTGTGCGAGATTATTATATAATTGCTTATTAGTTGATCAATCAATTGCGTATTAAAAATTCTACAATTAAACTCTAGCTTTAAGATTTCTTTAGTTTTGATTACACTGTGTAATTACTGTATAGAGAACTAAAGCTGTATCTACTGTTGAATTTTTCTAGTCTTTTATATTTGTATCTGTCGATCAGATTTCTTTGTTATGTGATTACTCTTTCATTTGATTCAATAAATTGCAATAATTGAACTATTGCTCGTAAGTCTATTTTTTTATTATGTTCAGAAGATTTTAAAATGTTTGAGACTGGTATTCATTAAATTACAAGAAAATGGGTTTGGATTTTTTCTTGTTAGGAGGGGGGAATATAAGATTTTTTAAGGATTGGTTGAGATTTATGGTATGAAATATGTTTTTTTTTTGTATCATAAATATATATTATTACTCTTTTTTAGCATAACAATGAATAATTATTGTAGAAACTCAATTATCCGCGATTTAACTGGAAACTTATTATCCAGGATGAATTATATTTACGATTTCTCTCCATTATCCGGGAAAGACTCTATTATCCAGGATGAAAAATCCGGTAATATGAGAACGAGAAGAGTTGGTATTGGTATGCTTAGCTCGAATTGATCGTCCCCATGTGAAAGAGGCACATTTTTACCCATTTAAGGTCGTCATAATAATTAATAATTCCAACACTTATTAACAAATTAAAAAAATTAATGTACAGTTGGAACTTACTGGAAATATTAATGACAAGAATGCTTAGTGACGGTGAATCTGAAATCACTGCTCCATCAAAAGAAACAGGAGTGTGTAAGTGATGGTCTTATTTTAATGAGATGAGATGAGGAGGAATAAACCTTGATCAGGAGACATTCCAAAGAATTTATTGTTTTATGTTGGAGTACATGATTTCTGGACACCGTGTCCATACTTACATACTTAAATCTGTCATTTCTGAGGTTCCATACAACAAAAGGTATCCATCTGATGTTCTAGATTTCTAAGGTTTAAATTATGATTTTGTCAGGCTTAGTAGATATTGAGTCATGGCTAACAGGAAAACTGCAGCTTTTTTCGTCAGTCTCATAGAAAAAAATGTTTTTGGGTTAACTTTTTCCAATAAAGTGATCAATGCTATTGAGTCTGGTGAACTATATGGATTTCACGAAAGCCTTTGATAAGATTAATCATACACCTCTGATTACTAAACTTATATCACTTGGATTTTACTCTTTCTTGTTGAGATGGCTTAAGTCTTAGGCCAGTCATGTGAGGTCTGGCGTACCGCAGAGAATCCATTTGGGGTCTATTCTATTCATTCTCTTCATCAATCATATTATCTCCTGTTTCACATTTGCTAACTGCCTTCTTTTTGAAGATGATTCAAAGCTTTTTATGATTATAAATACCTTTAGTAATTGGAGCTTCAACAGGATTTGACAATGACAAATTTATTCGAACTAAATGCCTCAAAATGCATAGCAATGTCTTTTTACGATTTGGAACCCTATCCTTTCGTTATTGTGTCAGAAATGTTATTTTTGAAAGACTTTCAAATACGTGAAAACTCTATAAGGAAATCCAAGGGATCGAGCAATTTCTTTCGTTATAGAGAGTTTTCGGTATAAGGAATGAGTAAAAAGCTTATAACAAAATATGTATGTATGGACAAAATAAATCACAATAAACAGGTATCAGACATCAGTTTACCACTGATTGACCAGTGGTACCTAAAGTCCCATTTACATTGACACGCCAGGAACTGGCCAGCAAATCGTTTCCATTCGTTGAAAATGATAAGCGTATTAGTAATGTAAGTCATCCCCTACGCACCGAGTCTGCCAGTGGTCAATAAAGGCATAATCATAATAAAGAAAAGAAGAAGTTCATAAAACCGACATACCTGGAACTGTACGTATACTTACTTCCGAAAATATCGGTACCTTTGTGAGCACTTCGTTACAGAGAGTGAATTAATATATTGATTCGTAGGCGAACCAACCAAGTTCAACTAGTTTTCTTTATAGAGAGTTTTTCGTTATAGAGAGTTTCGTTATAGAGAATTTTCACTGTATAACTGATCTTGGTGCAATGTTCGATAGGAAGATATCTTTTAAAGAGTATATCGATTATGTTACATCTAAAGATTTTCAGATGCTGGGATTATTAAAGAGGCAGACAGGTGACTTTCAAGATCCTTAGCACTAAAATCCTTGTATTTTTTACTAGTACGGTCTGTTTTAGAATATGGTTCCGTTGTATGGATACCATACTCAGATAAGACGTGTTGAGCGGATTTAAAGAAAATTTACACGTTTTGATGCATCTAAACTAAATTGGAATCGTACGTTGGACTATGCTATAAGTAATGTTTTCTTTAATTGCGCCTGCATTTCTTACAGTCTAGAAGAGCAATGAGTTCAAAAATGTTGGTCCATGATGTACTTAGTTGTATGATTTGATTTTGATCGTGAACGCCTATCACACATTGCTATTTCTAATTTCAACTTGGTTGATTTATTATATGATTTTCATTTATCTAGAGAGGGATTTAAAATATTATTTTATAATTTTTTCGCGTAATCTTTGTAAATTTGTAATATAGTTTAGTAGTTAAAATAAATTTTGATTAAATCTGGATCCAGTATAACATACATAATTATGTTTGTATAGATTTTTTGTAATCTGTAGGATTTATTCGGTAGATTGAAAAAAAAAAAAAAAAAAAATAAAGCTTATAAGACCAACACCAACCCTTGTAAGATCACTATTGCCTCCGTCTGTTTCAATATTATTAAAATTTGATAATACAGTAATGTTTAAGACATATAAAAATAGAGTTGACTAAAGGGGAAAGTCTCGAAACCGGGCATCACGGATAATCAAGTTTTAACGTATTTTGCAAAAATACTTTATATAGTAAATTGTCTAAAATTTATTTTTAATTTATCATTTTGCTATACAAGTAAAATTTCAAAATTAATAATGTGTTGAATCGTCTTTAGAATGTATTGAGATTTTTTATGTTAGTTGCGGTATCAATGGATGCGCGATTTTCAAATTTATGTCAATATCAATCTAAGGCATGAATACCTAACCAGCCCTTTTATTTTTGGTCTGTATCAGAACGATCTGCCGCAGGTAGCATTTTATTCAATGATTACTTACACCCTTAACTTCTCTCGCTTCCCCTGTCGCGCCCATCTTATCACCTATTCTTATTCTTTCTTTTCTACATTCATTCCATTTAACCATCCAATCCATCTAGCCACTTCGTTTTTCCAGTAATCCTTCAATTCATCTAGTCATTGACTTCATCCATCAATTTGCGGAGATTACATGTATCTATTCCATCTATCTACCCTATCCAACTATCCGACGTCCAAAAATAATGTCTCAGAAAACAGATGTTTGTCGCTAGATAAAAATATACATGAAATGAATGCAGAACATTACCATTCTCCTCGTTCCTAAAATCACACATCATCACGACAGAAAAAAAAAGGAGTTTGTTTCAAGCTTTCGGGTTTTCAACATTGATGAGGTACAGCTTTAATATTTGTTAACTGGAGGAGATGTGGCACAGGGTGCGTACAGAAATGGTTGCACATTATGTGTTCTTCTTGTCGCTTCTTGTAATCGTATTATTCTAAGCTTTCAATACATCTAATACCAATGATCTAAGCAATAAAAATGCAATAACGTAGCAATAAGAAAGCGATTCGTAAGCCAATCGTAATGTTTCCGGGAATCTAATTGGCTATCGTCCAGCTATCGTCAAAACATCGTCATTGTAATAAAAGGGCAACACAATTCTTATTGCCATTTTTATAGCCACAGCAATTTATCGCCCCAATGTTTTTTTGGAAGCTTACTGAAAGTATTGGCACACACAAACAAAGTTATTGAAAAGGAGATAATCTAGTTTGAATACTGGATCACCATGAAAGAACATAGTTTAAGTTAAGTTAGCCCCAAAGGCCTCCCTTGGAAACCGGCTTAGCATTACTATTCAGATGAACAGCGAAGTTTAATCTTTTCCACGTAAACTAGCTTTCCGACGATTATAATTAGATTTAAATAATAAGTCGTTTCGGGTTGTATCAAGCAGCAAATGACAAATCGAAACAGAAACAAGTAAAAAAGCTAGAATTGGTCTAAGACCAATTCTTAGGATACCCTAGATGAATGCCCGTATTAAATTTCGTATGGTCACCGATCTATTCAAGTATTGATTTTGAAGTTGTTTTTCGCATATATTTCTAGAACGGTTTGTCGCACAGACAAAATGATTATAACCAATTTTATAGGATTTCGTATTCTGCAGAAATTTTTAGTACCATAAAAATGTCTTGGACTGATCGTTTTCAAAGTATACGTAAAAAACCGAAATTTTTATATGGCAACACCAAGAAGGAGTTGCCCGATTTAGTCCATTTTTGACATTTTATTTGCTAATGTAGTAAAAACATCATGTGCGAGATTTCAGCTCTCTACGTCGACGCGTTCTCAGGCAGTGTCCAAATATACAGCGGAAAACGAAATTTTTATATGGCAACCCCACGAAGGAGTTGCCCGATTTGGCTCATTTTCGAACTTAATTTTACTTTTTTTTTTAAAGTCTGTGTACAAAATTTCAGCTCTCTAAGTATACGCGTTCTCGAGTTATCGTGCGCACAGACGGACAGACGGACGGACGGACATGCAAAAATCGAAATAACTTTTAATATTATGAATGGGTGTTACAAACGGAAAGACAAACTTAGTATACCCCTATGATTTCATCTAGGGTATAAAAACGCACATGGCTGATTTTGTTTTATTTAATTAGAGGCAGGGGGCTGGGAATTGCATCCCAAGCAAGCGCGTAGCGGGCCATTCACCAAAACCTTCCTGTCGTCTTAATGAAGCGCAACAGGTCTTGGTGAGGAAGGTTTTTCAGCTCATCCACAGATAGAAGAGTAGACCCTAGAGTATCCAGTCTGCACCAGGCGAAGGCCGGACACGCACACAAAAAGCGTTCGGTTGTCTCAGGCTCTCCCTCTAGGCAGGACAGACACTCAGGGATGTCAAAAACTCCTATCCTTATTAGATGAGCGTGAAGTAAGCTGTGACCAGTGATGATGCCAACGATAGTTCTATATTGTTTCCTTCTGAGCTCCATAAGAAAGTCGGAAATATTCCCATTGAGCCCATCAAGAAACAGTTTTGTGCACGTGCTGGTACTCAGGTTCACCCATCTCCGCTCATGTTTCCTATGAGCATCCGCTTTGATATGGTATTCTATAATAGTTGCGATCAACTCTTCTTAACCATTTTGGCTACGTTACGTGCTACTTAACTTCAATATACAACCGATCCTCGGCACTTACTTCACAAAGATTTTCATAGTCAATAAGAATACTTTTGGCAGTCGTTAAACTTTTTATTTCTGGTTACTCAATTTCATTGCAAAAACTAAAACAGCTCTGAGTGGCTTAGAAATTAAAAGATTATGTATTTAAATCACTCTTCAAAACCTAATAAGATTCTAGAAAAAAAAAAAACAAAAGTAGTTCTATGTATTCTTATTTCCTGTTTGATACATTTATGTACATATTTTAATAAACTGTCGTAGTATTTATTTTTAAGTAGCGCATAAATTAATTTAATTTATAAAACTCCGCAGTGTATAAAACAAATTATTTTGCATACGATTTAAATGTATCAATCGAATTGAAGTTTATACAGTTAAAGTTAAAATATTTTCAGATATCGAATCGCCTGAGAGAAAAACAAAATGAAAAATGTCACCTGAGAGGTGACAGAAAAAATGTTATTAATTGAAACAAAAGCGAATTGAAGTTTATACACTTAAAGTTAAAATATTCTCAGATATCAAATCGCCTGAGAGAAAAAAGTGCAAAATGTCACCTCAGAGGTGACACAAAAGTATTAGTAATTAAAACAAAATTCCTTCGCTTTTGGGCATTGTAATCTATATCTGATTTAACATTAGTTAAGTAAACAATATTTTGGATAATATACACTTCATAAATAAAATCTTTTTTATAATAATTATTGTTTTTCGTTTTTGTGTAAAGTGATTCGATATCTGGATATAGTTTGTCTGCGAGTAAAATTCATTATAAAATTAATTAATTATTATTGCAGCTCAAGTGTAGGTAGATCGACTAAATAGCGAACGCTCATAAATTTCTATACCGTTTCAAGGCTAATTCACCATTCTTCAAGGTATAGAACGTTGTTTAACATTAACCATTAACCTAAGACAAAACAACGAGTAAATAACACGAATGTTGTTTTTACATATCCAACCAGCATTATTGCATTCTTTTTTTACACGTCACAAGTAAACTGAGATAGGAATAATATCTCTCGATCACTATAAAGTATTTATTTTATTTTATCTTTTTGCTACTCTGAATACATATGGGTTCCTATTCAGATGGCCTAAGATTATATCATTAGAATGCTTTCTATTCTCTTTGTTATACTCATAAAGTATCATAGACATATGTAGACGAAAAAAGAGATAGGTCAGAGAAATAAAGTTACTTTATTGATTTTCTAAAAGGTCAGATAAATTTTATCCCCGCAAACATGTTTTATGTCGTGTTACTTAAGTTTGAAAGTCAATTTACAAATAAATTTGCTTATTTTTATCAGTTATATGCCGATATCTTTACTGTATATCTGGAATACGCTACAGATATTTTGAGGTTTGGTATTTGATTACAAAAAAATCCCTGATTGAACTAAAAAAAAACCCTCTTGGGCTTTTATTGATTACACTTATTGATTAAAAATTTGTTTTTGAGAAAATCATAAAGATTTACCTTTAAAATATTTCTCTAAGTGAAAAAAACTCTTTTTACAAACGAAAAATCGATCGTTGAAAAAAGAAATTTCTTTGAAAAAAAAAGGTCGTTTCGAATCAGCAGGAGCCGTATTACTCATCAGTACGGCTGATTCGAAACGCCCACTTTCTTTGTTTGCAAAAAGAGTTTTTTTTCAGTTAATTCTCGACCTGCGGATTTAGCAGCAAGCTCGTCAATTTCATTTTGACTAAATTCACTATGAACTTATTTCATTGCAAAACTCCCCATTTCTCTAAATCTTTAAGCAACTACATAAATAATAGAACAATTTAATAAATATAAATATACATATAAAAATTTTCACTTTTAAGCTTTCCATTAAAGCGAAAGCGTTTTAGTTTAGACTCAAGTCATTTCGCATATTGGAACTGTCATTCATTACACACTTTATTTGAGACACAAGTCAAATTTGTCAAAATGGAAGCTCTGAAGCTATCATGTTGCCGCATCAAACTAATTTATATTGATTCTGCTTGTTAATTAGAATTACAAATTACTTTTAGAATTTTTGTGACGAAATTTACTTATAATAAAGAATTCTTTTCCAAGAATGAAAGAAAAGCAAATATTGATTGTAGTAAATATCAATCTACTCGCGAGTTTGCTCAAAACTAGAATGACAAATCCAGAAGTTTAATCTGGATTCTCATCCTCAAACAAGCAAGCCAAGCTCAGGTTAATGCTAATTATTTATTCGGATGGGTTTTTGCAGAGGGTTGATCATGCCATTTTGCAGATTACGTTTATTACCCTTTCTTGAATCGATGGCACCGATTCAGTATATTGGGCTCACTTTTAAGGCGGATGCCTTAGCCTGTGCTTGTGCTTCTTAATTGATTGATTCATATCGTGCCTGGCATTCATTCCAGGCAATAAATGTGCGAAATATATTTTGAGAGATTATGGATCCTACATTATGAAGTAATAAATATTTATAAAAATTACAAAAAAATACAATATCAATTCAAAAATAACAAAATTATTTTTTTTTTACTGGCAATGCCCTCTGAAAGTCAAAGCTCTTTTATCATTGGGAATATATATATACATATAATGGTACAAACATATAAATTTCCGTTTATGGTGCCTTGATAGCTCATTTTTCGTGGTGCGGGCTATATCTACCTATTGTGTGCCAACCTCTGTTGAGAGTACTTAAATCAACTGTCATTAAACCATTTTTGTTAGAATTTCTTATCTATATTTATAACAGCCGATGAGATGTTTCCAGCCCCATATTCTGTATATAGCAGTATAATACTCTAGACACACAGCACGGTCTAATGAATCATTAGTACTAACTATTCATTAAAATGCTGTGTGTCACATAGTAAACATCATTATGGCTCGAAAATCATATCATAATGAAGTACACTAATGAAGTGTTTTCTTCCTTCATTATAGCTGTGCATCTGTACATGTAAAAAATAATAAGAAGAAATGCAAATCACAATCTTATTCTTTTTAATATAATGTTTTTGTCATTTGCAAATTGTTAAATTGAAAAATAAAATAAATAAAAACACAATTTATCCTGTTAATTCGATCTATACCGTTCAAGCAAGGCGAAACAAAAACGTGAAGAAAATGTAAACATGCTTGCATAGAAGTGTACGCAAAAGAAACGTTTTGGTGTTGTGAATGCGAAACAGAAACGAATCATCAGGCCAAAGAGAAGTAAAACTGAAAAACGTGGACTATAAGTGTAGTGGTATTTCGCATTCTGTACTCCAAAATATTTCGTTTTCGAAATGAAAATTACGTTAAGTTTACAAAACGTTTTGAATGCGGAGTGATTGACTTTTGAAGAAAACAACCAATTTTTCTATTTTAATTTATTTGATAAAAATAGCATCACAAACCTTAATAAGAATAGAATATAAAAGCGTTTATTAAAGAACGTCAGCTTACGCTACGTTACAGCGTTAGGTACATCGAGTAGGACAAAGATAATTGGAATTATCGATAGAGTACAAAATTGCTTAGTAAACTAACAAAAGTGCAATAATAATATTAGTATATCTAATCACATTTTTACATGCAAAAAACAGCTGACAGGTTCTATGACACACATGTCAATAAATCCAGAGGTACATTTTCAATACATTTTTGGTTCACTGTGATTAAAATGTTAAAGCAATTCGTAAAGTTTACGTTTTCGTTTCGCTTTAGGTGTACACTTTCAAATGCTTAGAGGGAGGTACGTTTTTAATACGTTTTTGTTACGCTGTGATATAGTGTTCATGTACTATAGGGCCTTGGGTATATTAGTGAAAAAGCATATATTAGGATACGATATCGAATCGAACACGATTCGTTAAGGTGAACTAAGACTTCGATCTTCAAGTCGTTTTCGATTCGGTATCGATTCGAAAGAATGAAACGCTATATTGAATCGTAAAACCTCGATTCCGAGTCGTTTTATCGAAATTATTTCGAACTCTTTGAATGTATTTTGGTTGAATAATAATAGCCTTATATACTCGAGTTTTCTTTGAAAAAATGAGTCGATATCGAAACGGGTCAACGAGTTATTACCTGTTAGATTTACACACCTTAGACAGAATATTTTCATATTGATTTCATTTATCATTTTCTTGGAGTAAAATTAAAGGAAATTGTTGTTGTGTTTGACGGAGATAGCATGATTTTTGCTGACAAAAATAATATCATTTAACCTCTGACAAGAAGTACCACTATCGACGATAGTCAGTTAGAAATGACGGAATTTTCTGAAATGCGCATAAATTTCTCACCAGAGTAAATTCTCAGAACATACAGTTTCTACTTGACTCTTCAAAGTAGGTAAAATTTTGAGTATATTTAGTTAAAGTGAAAAATCAGATCAGCAAATTGTTTTAAGTCAAAACTTTGAGTTCATCATGGAAAAGCAAGGTATTCTCAAATGATGGATCTTATTTACTTCTGAAATTATTTCTTTCCTACTCTTAATTTCTTCGAGAATTCTTCGCAAAAGCAAAACTTCGAGAAATTGTTTGCTGGGAAAGCTCACGTTTCCGTTTCAGTTTAGGTGTATACACTCAAATGTTTAGAGGGTATTGCTTCTTTAATGTGATAAGTTTATCAAAACCAGTTTGACAGTACAACTTAATTAAAGAAATGGCTGTGTGTCTACAGTTTATAATGAATCATTATAGACTAATGGTTATTTCTTCATTAAGAGCGCTGTGTGTCTAGGGCATAAGCCATGCTGGGTAGCTAATCAGTGTTGCCAACTATTGTTTGAGCATATTCATTTAAATTAGATGAAAAGGTCACTAGAAGCCGTCAAAGAGTAAGTCATCCAGTAATATGATTGCAGTGAATGCAGTAGAAGTATAGAAGTGTTATATTTAGATTTGGTTATGTGGGTTTTTTTATTGCCATAAATCATCTGTATAAACAAGCGAATTAGATAAAACTTTATAGTTATTCGGAGAAAATATGTCTAAAAGCTGGGCCTCTATAACTCGCTAGATTTAATGATAATATCGTCATATTGGCAACAGTGGCACTAATGCTAAATTAAGTAACAGCCTGAACTTTTGGTGTGCTAGGTGGCGTGACCGCCCCACTTGACACACAGTGAACCAAAGTTGTCTGCCTGTATTTCATTTGGAATGTCATTGACAGTTTCTCATTGTAAGTAAAGATCTTGGGAGAGTTCAATAATTTAATAAAATGCTATCAAAAAAATTTGCGAGTATTTACTGAAGTTGCAAAGCATTTGGCAGACGGTTGGTGGCACTTTTACTGCAATTTCACAAAATAGAGTAAAATTTGCTCCATTTGAATATGAAGCGAATTGTTGTAAATGAGTTCTTGATGGACTTCACATGTGTAACACAGCATATTTCACTCCATTTAATTAAAAATTAAGTCATTAAGGATGCCGCCTATCTAGTGTAGGTAGTATAGTTTGCAGCTGGTTTGAAGAATTTCATCATGGACGTATGTAAGTATATTCTGTACATACTCTTCTCAGTGATGAATTTTGTAAAGGTCGCCCTGACTTATCGCGATATATTAGGCATCTTTGTGTATAAGGAAAAACCAAGCAAAACCTATTTCACATGATAATTTGAGTGCGAAAAAACTTTGTAATCGATGGATAATGCACAATTAGAATGGTAGCACAAAAATTGGTAAATGCGATAATCATGGAACTTTGGTAGGAAAATGATCGTTTATTTTTTTCGTAAAATTGGTTACATATGTACGGTTCCGTTTGAAGATCGTCATATGTTCATTGCCATGGAAAAGTACCATTTATTTGCCGACTGTATTAAAAAAAAAAGAAAATTGAAAAACGTGAACTCGGTCACGGATTATTCTTAAATATTTTGTAGATTTCGAAACTCTCTATTTGTCTATAATCATGGCTTCCAACATTTTTATATGGCAACATTTATTATCAATATCAATTTGTAGAGCAGGAAAATAATCGTAATGTCAGTGAAACTTGTTCCGGTGTTAAGTCGATTCGAAGAATAATGCAAGTATAAACTCTTTTCTACACTACACCGTTTCAGATGCATTTATGAGGCCTTTCTTCCCAGTCAGCTGTATCATTGCTGTATTAAATGTTTTGATTAATTATTGTGCCTTGCGTTTTTGTGTATCGTTCCAGATAATTTATTTATCGCGACAAATATCAGTTGTGAACTCTTCATCTTCTATGTATTTATTTTAAATCATTTCAGCAGCTGGAATCTGCGAAAACGATGCAAGGTTTATTTTAGAATCAGCCGACAACGTGGTATTATACTTTTCTGCTCTCTACACAAATAGACCAGTGAAATATGCATATGCCCAACGACAAATTGAATAATTAGAAATCATTACATTATTTTTAGTGGTAATGTTATGTTATAAATGTAAAAAATAATATCATACTACGTTGACCTTGGTAGGAATCATAATAACAAGAAGGGAAGTTATTAGGTTCATTACACAATATCAGATCCATATTAAATTAAGAAGAGAAAAAAAAACACTAATTCTAATTGAGTTTTAATGGCAGTATAATTCTCTTCTATTCATAATTCAATTAAACTATTCTCCTCAATCAAAACCAATATTCATGAATGTAAGTTGATTGAACTGATTGTATATGAATACATATATTTAATTGGCTTGTTAGTGCCCCCCTCCTTCATTTGCTTATGTACTTGATGCTTTGAATATAAAATTTGTAACAAATTATCCAAAGGCTGACTGAACATGTCTGCTTTATGTTGAGAAAAACCCTCACCTCATTTCCACTTAAATGATTCGATTATTTCCAATAAATCGGATATTCAATTTGTAAAATAAAAATAGGGTATTGAAAA
Source organism: Dioctria rufipes (assembly GCA_963924295.1). Classification (NCBI taxonomy): domain Eukaryota; kingdom Metazoa; phylum Arthropoda; class Insecta; order Diptera; family Asilidae; genus Dioctria; species Dioctria rufipes. The sequence continues at coordinate 363,271,649 of OZ002740.1, forward strand.
TATGTATAGTAGATGTGGGGGAAGACGAAGGCTTCAAAATGTTTCCTTTCAACAGGGGAAAATTCTTATTAATTCTCTGAAATATATAAGCATCAAATTTTACGGTATGCAAAAGCTTTCTATTAATAGTCTACATGTTTTTCTGTTGCCTATATATGATAAGAGTATTATTTTTACATATTTATCTGCCCTCATTACGCACCAATAACTTACCTCGATCGATGTAATTTATGAAAAGCATGTGCAAAAATTTTGATTATAGAGAAAATTGAGAAAAGCTCCATAGGTACCTACTCACGTCAATGTGTATAAACATATAAGATGACTATGTCAAAGTAAGTTCGAGCAATTCAATAAAATATCATAAAAATTTTCATCTTTATGGGGTACAGTAAAATCCCCGTATTGTTCTTAAATAAAAAAAAAATTTAGGTAATACATACTAACACCACTAATTAAATTAAATGTTATAGTTTTGCTTCGCAGAATTTTTCTTGGAAAACTTTTGCCGATCGGTAAAAATATTTAAAAGCAATTTCATAGGTGGTTTATATTCTGAAAAACTTTTTATTATCACCAATTTCTAGTTTGAGATCTTATGAAGAAAGTACGCGATTTGATTAATTTGATTAATTGAAACGTAGGATTGGGATCCCGAAGGATCCCTCAAACGGAGACCAAATCAAGGCCCATTGTTCACCTTTCCCTACCGGACGCTCTTGTAAATTTCAGTATTGGTTCCCAGCCCTCCGTGCCGGTATCGTGTAACTCGTCCAGGAGGTGTGAGCCAAGGAATATTTCTGAGAGTGCCGGACAGTGACAAAGAAAGTGGGTCACTGTTTCGAATCCCTCCCCGCAACCCCTGCATGCAGGATCATCAACAAGTCTCATCCTGTGAAAGTGACTCCTGAGAGAGGAGTGCCCAGTGAGAATGGACACCAGAGTTCTTAGGGATGGCTTGTTAAGTCCTAGGAGCTTATTCGTTTGATTTGGGTTTGGTTTATCCCACAGTTCCTTTGTTGTTCTACCCGAGGAATCTCTTAACCAAAGGTAACTGTGTGGCGGTCAGCCCAACTTGAAATGATTGAGACTTTGTGTTTTGATGCAATCCGGACTGTAGAGGCAGGATCTTCGGAGGCTACACCAAGACGAGCAAGCTCGTCCGCCCTTTCATTCCCGCTAATGTTGCTGTACCCCGGCACCCACTGCACGCACTATCATCCTGTTATTCCGAAAAAAGGGAGCTTAAGGTGATTTTGCATTCCATTAATAGTTTGGAGGATATAAAGGATTTGACAGCTGCTTGGCTATCTGAGCAGATGGCCATCTCCTTGTTCTCAGTGTTTAAGTTAAGGTGGTGCCTTCCCGCTTCAAGAATGTCCTTGACTTCTGCCTGGAAAACCGTGGCATGGCTTTCAAATTGCAGGCAATTTCAATATCTGGCTCCTCGTAGAAATTTCCTGTTCCGGTGCCTTCATCGGACTTAGAGCCATCAGTATAAATTGTAATAGGGTTTGTCAATGGTTGAAGCTCGGATTGTTATTCCCATTCTGCCCTGGATGGAATTCTAGATTCAAAAATTCTTTTCAGTATGGTTTCGAGGAGGTGGACACTGTCCTTGTCGATGCCAGGTGCGATAGACAGCACGAAATCATAAATGGATCTATGTGGAGCTCTTGTTCCCGTATGAAGCTAGCGTTGTAGTCGACGCCCCCTGCTTAATAAGTATTTACACTTTGTTGACTTAAAAGCGCCGCTGCTCTGAAAAGGCACAGTCCTTGAATCTTCCCCAATACCTTGCGATGATTGGCGAAGTTCATTGCTTTCCGCCACCACCACCAAACCGTAGGTTAACATGGCTCGAATGACGCTAGTGAATATCCATATGATCATTCGCGGTTTAAATCCCTACTTCTTCCTTACCGCTCTGCTGTACATTGCCAAAACTCTAAGAGCCTTGTTCACTCTGTCTTTAAGGTGTGGTTTCTAGTTTAATTTCTCATCTAATATAATACCTAGGTATTTCACTCTGTCCTTTAACTCCGAACGCGTAGAATCAATCGAGGGCAGGTTTAAACTGGGGATATTCCTTTTCATAGTGAAGAGGCATAGATCAGTTTTTTGTTAACTGACAGTACAGATTCATGTGACAGCTCCCGGTGACTAAAATTGTCAAGTCGTCTGCGTAAAATACTGCTTTGTACCCCATCCGGGTGAGTATTAGTAAGAGATCGTCTATGATGAGCACTCATAAAAGCATTGAGGGGTGCCCCTGTGAACTCTTTTAAATTTGCTTACCCCGTGATTTAAGGGAAAGGTGATGAAGATGAAGAAGAAAAGAATATCGGTAGTACCTACATCACAATGCCACAAAAACAAACAAAAACAATAGCTTCCAAAAGTCAAAGAAGTCCATCTGGAGCCATGATCTATTGATATTGCTGAAGCTTTTAATAGGAGAAAAAAGCTTATTGAATTCATTTCGATTTGTTCGTTTTAACGTATTGAAAATCCTGAGCTGGAATGAAGTAGGAATCTTGATGGGCTGATTTGGAGCTTCTCGTAGTCATCATGGCAAAAGTAAAGTCTAGAGTTTATGCAGCATTTTTATTCTTTAATATAATAACAAGTGTAATTTATTCTCATGGTAAAATTGAATTCTGAAGAACATAAAATACATAAACTAATTTTAAGCGAAGCTGGTTTTGTCGATGGCTTATCTACAGATGAAGTTCCTCGTACGTTTTAAAAGTTTAAGCTTTTATATAAGTCATTTACATTTTTTTATGTGGTCGTGTCACCAAGAATTGAATTTATGAGAAATATTACCCACTATATGGTGCAAATATTGACATGGTATGTCGAATCATCTGTCATTTCATTGCTTACATCACATGGTGATAAATTCGATCGTTCCAATTTCAAATCGCCCTTACCAATTTTTGTAATTGGGAATTTCATTGCTTTCAGACTAGTCTTTAATTACTTTTCCCAAAATGACATACAAAAAAAAAAAAAAAAAAAAAAAACAAACTGATTTTTTTTAAATAATTAAACAAGTGTTGACGATTCAAAAGTTTTTTCAGTCAATATAATATTTAAAACTGAAAACAAATCCGCTAGTACATATTTGTCGACAAATGCCGGCTCCATACATTCATATAATATTACAATTTGCCGCCATTTCCAGAAATACAAAAAATTGTTACATAATTCCTTAATATCGAAACCATTTTGCCACACCACTGATATTTTTTATGAGTTACAAATGGAATAAATGGTATAAAAAAGTGTTACAATACCAATAAAGTCAGCTTCCATATAAAAAAATAGAGCTTCGTAAATTTATCTTTGTTACCATTTAATTTGGTTCTTTATCCGTAGGCTCTAACTTCAACCGATAAACAAAAGGAAATAAATCGACAGACAAAAAAAAAAAAACTGGAATGAAAGTCAACTAAAGAATTTAGTTTTTGTAATTCAATTTAGTTATGGAAGCAGATTCATACAAAATGTTTTAAACGATAATTAAATATGGAGAAATATATAAACATAACATATTTTTGAAAACAGTTAGGCAGAAGTGTAAAAAGAGTCGAAAGCTTCTGACCATTTGTTCGTAGTTAAGAAAGGTAAAATTATTCTATAAAGATGCTCCGGAACAGTTCTAGAAGCCTGCTGAATACGTGTTTTGACAATATATATGGTTTCCTGTTTGAAAGCACTATATATGTTTCGAAGTCCTAGTCCCTCGTACAAGTTTTCTTCATCTGTGCCGTTTCAACGGGATTTAAAAAATATTAGGACAATGCTTTAAGTAAACTTTTATAGATTTGCTATTTATATATTATCAATTTTTCCGTAACACTCTCGCATTATATCCTTTTGAGCTTCTGATGCAGTTTCCATGCAGACCATAGAGAGCCATGTGCATTTATTTTCCTGAATGTCAGTTCCAATTTGTTTTTTCAAGATCCCCAAAGCAATCATTAACATCATTACCTATTTCAAAGAAGCTGCCTACCTCATAAATAATCGCTCTTGTTTGTCTATAAACTTTAGGATCTGTAAAGCTTTTTGAAGGATCTGTATTAGCACGAAAAATGCGTATATTTGCAGCTTACTTACCCATATAAATGCATAGCCAATGCTATTGGCAAATAAAAGCCACTACAAATCTTATTTTTAACTATAGATTTATATTTATCTATTGTGAAACCAGTCACATCACTTTAGAAGCATGTTGATCAATGGATTGTCCGAAGATTGTCCAAAGATGACTTCATAGTAGTCTTTTTGTGCAAAATTTTTTTCTTCCAAAATATGATAGATACCGGTTAATATCATTAACCTATCCTTAATTGCTGTCAATCCAACTCCCTCCAACACCGCTGGTTAGCTTGAAATAATTAAAATTTTAGTTGAAAAAAATTGAATTTTCGCTAGATTAGTATCGTTAATATAATATTTCTAGTTCTACTATTTCAAATATCTGTCGTCACTATAGCCATACTACAAATTGAGTTGGAACTTGCCACACTTTTAGTTTTCTTCACCCACACATAGGTATTAGAAAACCGATTCAAAAGTATGCCAAATCTAGTTTAAAAAATTGGCCTGATTGACCAAAACTTTTCTTCTCAGCGTTTTAAGAATATTTTAAATGTAATTGGAATAATTTAAACAGCTTTTCTTAGTTGACTATTAACAGTTTTGTTCTTCGAAATATGTAGGAAGATATTATATTTGATTTTACGTCTTTCATTCCATAGTTGTTTTTTAAAATGAATACGTGCATATGTCAAAATAACGTTTTAATATTTGATATGGCTCTTACTTATTTTATATTATTTCACATTATTCTTAATATGGAAGAAATCTAGAGGTTTCTGTTACTCTCAATTTTAAAATCTCCTTTACTGGTTACTTTTAAGTGACCTACTGTTTGATATTAACTGTTATATGGGTACTATGACAAATTCCATGCGTAATAATGGAAATTAAAGTCAGAAATATGTCCAGTTTCAAGATAACTCTGTTAAAGACTACAAATAACTCTTTTCAAAAATGTGTATATTTAATATGTTTACCATTTCAACACACCAACCAAGGTATTGTGCTAATTTTATATTTTCGGAGTTCAGCTGGGTTTCGTCGGCAAGCATCCTGAAAATTGGCATCATAATTGACCTTGCGTTGTATTCGTTTCTTGGTAAATTATATTTTAAGGCCTGTTTGCGATATAAATAACTGATTATGAGAGATGTACTTTGGAATCACTGGGAATCACCTTTTCATATAATTTAACAGCACCTTTCGATTGATATTTACTTCCATATTTTGTAAAAGCTCTAATTAAATCTGAGGGAAACATGTTTTCACTTTAACAAAATGTTCCGTTAATGGAAATAAGATATAAATTAATTTACCTGGGTAAACAGCCATGAATTCACGTCGTTCATCTACAGATGTTCCAACTAGATCTGTTTAATAATTAAGTGTTGATAAAGCTCCGTAGAAAATAGGTAATCATAAGTAATACCCATTTATATATAATCCCACAGATGATCTTTCTTCAGATATGAGATTTTATCTAAAAACTTTGTTTATTGACATTTCCTGCAGGCATAGAACTAGAATCTCCATTAAAGCCTAAAGGAATGAACAAGGATAAAATTATGGTAAGGAAAATGAAATATATTCTATCTGTTCTCTCTTGGCAGTTCACAATACTTAAAAAACAAGCTATTGCTTGAATTTTTCAGATTCCTATTTGTTCATTTTGCCCATATATCTTTTAAGCAGCACATACAATGCTCTCTAATCTTGACCTTGCTTTTTCTATAAAATTAATTGTTGCGTGCGTGGCTTTGATTCTTTATTTAAAACGCATTATGTATATCAAATAGACTTCGTAAGTTTATTATTCAAATTCGATGGTAACAAAAACTTCTACTTAATTATCTGTTCTTAACAATAACTTTCTATTATAATCCAATCCAAAAATTTTCACTTCTTCTTTATATTATTTTTGAAATAAAGATTTTCATCTGGAAATTTTCTTGCATTCCAACCAGCACATTTACACTTCTCCAGAATTCAATTAAAATAGAAAGTGGAAGAAAACATTATTTTTATTACACGGTTGAACGGGTGTTGGTTTTAACTACATAATTCATCATGTCGCGCCGTCAATAGAACACCTAAAACAAATTCGCTCTCCAAAAAATAACAAAGCGCGTGTTTGAGCAGCAACTCGGAACTTTAAGAAATTATGGAAATGAAATAATTCAAAGGTTTATGCCCTCTAGATACATAGCGCTCTTAATGAAGAAATAACTAACAACTCATTAGTCTATAATGATTCATTATAGACTGCAGACAAACAGCCATTTCTTGATAAACTTATCACATTAAACAAGCTATATGGATCGAATTAATGCGATAAACTTTGCTTTTATTTATTTTATTTTTCAACTTAACAATTTACAAATGAGAGAAACTTTATATTAAAAAGAATATTGATAATATAATTTGTGATTTGCATTTCTTTACATTTCTTCTTCTTATTTTTCAAATCGGCAGATACAGAGCGGAGCTCCAGATTTATATTATATGCAAAATCTAGCATATTTTTCCCCATTATAGCTATAATGAAGGAGGAAAACACTTCATTAGTGTACTTCATTATCATTTGATTTTCAAGTCATAATGACGTATACTGTATGACACACAGAATTTTAATAAATTGTTAGTACTAATGATTCATTAGTTCGTGCTGTGTGTCTAGGGTATTACAGCTTCAGACTTTAAATTCATTAATTAACGTAATATTGTACTTGCTCAATTGTTTTCTTTAATCATTGATGCCAATTTAGATTTGCAGTAACCAATTTATTTTTACGTAGTAAAGAAATCATGATTAGCTCGATCCTATTTTTGCACAGGCACTAGACATATACACTGATACTAGATTCATACAAAAATTTGTCGAAACTATGCATAAGCGAATTCAACTTTTCCCGACAAATATCGCTATGAACGTCGTTTCAGTACTTCCCGAAAATCTACCAAAAAGTCCTTTATATAAGCGAAGTTTTTATTTTTGAATTACACTAAAAACCTTTTTTATGGTCTGTCCACATTAAATTGTTTTATTTAAAAAGCGAAAAACTGCTTCTTGATTTCTAATAGGCTAATTAAATTATAAATTTAACTATTATAAATGCGTGAGGAAAATATTGTTCAAAAATTGAAGGTTGGAAGGGAGAATTTTTGATTGGGCAGACTAGTTTTTTTTTACGCAATAACGTAATAATGGTACATTAAGTTGGTAAATTTGTACTTGAGTGTAGGTCTTGAGGAGGAATAGGAGATGACGGAAAAAAACCAGTAAAAAAGTTTTGATTACTAATGTAATGCCGTTTGAAAGTTGCCATTTTCAATGAAAAACAACTACTAAAATTATGTTACTGTTATGAGCGGGACCTTAGTTCGTTATTTATAAATATAACTCATAAGTTCTACCGTTTAATTTTACAAACTCATAAACGATTCTACTTTTAATTACCGCTAGTACTTCCAATTATTGCAATTCAAATAGTTTACTATATTCACTTCAATCTCTGAAATAAGACTCGCCTCCTGGCGGTGATATGCGCCGTATTTATATTCTACAAATTGTCCTAGAACTTTCCAGAATACTCCGTTCTCGAAAATATTGTTGTATCGTCATCGAAACTATATACTATATGTGTGCCAAATTTAAAGAATATTGGTCTTATAAATCATTCGTAAGTAATTTTACACATAACTTATTTTCTCTTTTCATTGTAAGTTTTTACATGTTCGAAACAATTCAAATTAGAATATTATTTCCCTTGTTTCGCAATTGTGCATGCGCTTGGATTTATTAAATTAAACTTTCAATTAAATTTTGAGCACATTCATTGCCGTTTTTATGTTTCAGGCCGTGACATCGAATTCTTTGAATTCATTAGAGTGGTACGATCTCATACTTCTCTTAGCATTTGTTCTTATGGTAAAATGCATTACTTTCAACTTCAACTTTCCGCATAATGTAAATAAGCCTCAGTACTAAAAGTTCGATTCAGGAATTTTGTTATTTAATTTCTTGTGCATTTATCAGTAAAGAAAATTTTTTATATTTTATTACTCAAACATAACACTAAACATAAAAATGAGAAAATTCGTTTAATTCTGTTGCCTTCATACCACAAATCACACTGGAAATCAATCAGCGCTTTGTCTTGCCTATTGAGCTATATGAAAAAAATAAGTCATTCAATGTTTAACACACAGTAACTTCTTAAATATAATAAAGACAAAAGGACAATGTTAACCATTTTTTTTATATTATCCCGTAATGCTTCTATCAATTTAAAAATATTCCTCACCTTCCATATTAAATAATTTAGTTTTTTCATGTCCAACATGACTCAAAGTATTTTGTAATCAATGAATCGGCAGAGCTACACAATCGCCTCATATTTTTACAAGTTGCGCTTACTCACTGCGCTGTGAATTGGAAGGGCGGCAATGGTATTCTGTGTTTAACTCTTCATAACTATTTAATTATAAGTCAAAGGTAATTCAAATATTAGTCTATCTTATAGGTAAATTTGTTGCCTTTATGGTGGTATAGCTTATACATTAGGTTTTTATAAATTTTAAAAAGAAAACCAGTTTTAAACAAAAGTAGATGTGATTTAAGATCTATTTGCTCCCACTTTGAAGTCAGCTTTCATTTCTACGTTTGCTTTATCATTTGTGTTATGAAGGCAATAGAATCCAACACATTGTTAAAGTTAACCTAATAATAAGTTAAGAGACTGTAGAGCAATATGGGAAAAGTTCTGTTGTTTTTTAGAATGAAACAAGTAATTTCGTGTACTTTCGTCTTTTGCATGAATGGGGGAAAAGAACTTGGCTATGCACTATAGTAGTGCAACTGGGATAACGAGTTAAAAACAAAAATTGAGAGAACGTAGGATTACCCGAACGACAAAATCTTATTAAATCCCTCAAAATCGCTTCATCCTATTCATAGTAATGTACATCAGGCCACACCACCTCCCATTTTTAAGAATAAGATAAATTTCGCTTTGGCCCAGATGCTGAAAGGAGTTGTAAAATTTCTCTCAAATGAAATTCTCATTTTTCCCGAAAATATCAGAGAATCCAGCATGAGTTCTCTCACTTAATCTCTTCATAGCAAAACGAATGTAAACAGAAAAACGTGCTGTTCAAATATCATAGGATTACAGAAGCAACATGTGTCCTTTTAAACCTTTTACAACAACAACATGTGTCCTAACATTATCAATATTTCATGAAAACCGGTTTTCACAAAAGCGCGGGAGCATTTTATGAGAGTGAAAACTCCACCCCTTCTCATTTATTTACGAAAATGAAACATTTGCCATTCTGTTTCGGTGCATGCAACTTGCGCTTTCACATTTTTTATCTTTGTTCATAAATTTTTTAAAGAGTTTGATTTTTTTTCGATTTTTTTTTCTTTCTTCCTTCCTTTTCTTGCCGTGTGCATTTTAAATGTAAAACACTCTGAAATCTCACCAGCTTCTTAACTTATTATTAGGTTAACTTTGACATTGTGCCGATAATATTCTAGCAAGCCGTCTTTACATTGAAGACTTCTTAAAGACCCTTTCGCAGCAGTTTTCAATTAAAACAAACCTTCCATAGCTCTGTCCTGCTTCAAACACCCCGTGAAAAGTCACGCTCATGTTTTCTATTTAGGCTTGTCAGCCACGACCTAAAGGGGAGCGAAGGCTGAGCCGCTAGCCATAAGATCTGCGTTCTTAAACATATCAAACTGAAAGCTTCCAAAAAGTTTTATATTTTTTACAGAAAGGGCAGTAGAATAAAACTACTGCGCAATGATGACAGTGATGCACGTTTCGATAACATTGAAACGGCACTGTTATTCTACATTATTTTATTGCCATCGATAAAAGCCACAGTAACCCTAACAATGGATCACACAGTGTTCTTTGATAATTCTCATGGAAATTATGTAGAAAGCTTATCAAATTATTAAAATTACTCCTACGTCATTATTAAATGGATTTTCAGATATAAAAAGTTACTAAAATTGCTTTTTCATTCCGCTTCATGGATGGATGAGTGTGATACAGTAACGTGCAAAGTGCAAATTAATGTTTATGAAACAACGTGTAATGACTTGAAAATAATTAGAAAAGCGAATACGCGATAATACATTAATTACATAGATAATTACTAATAAAATAAAAAAAATGTAATCTCTAAGATATTTGGGATTCTGCAATTCATTTGATAGCGGAAGCATCACATCGGCCTCCATTCAAAACTTATCATTTCTAAATGTCACTTTTCTAGAAGAGACAAACTCGTGTAATTGCAATTTGTTTTCTTCACATACTCGTTTTGATGTAATGCAGTTAATCATTTTAGTTACGGGTAAGTCTTTTTTAGCGATAAAAAGCCTTTTTAATTGATTGCGCGTCTTCAAATTGTATCGTATTTTTAACATGCCTCAGTTATTCAATATTAGGTTAAAGGTGCCACCGGAGACATCAGGCCTGCTGTATAAACTGCTCCAAAATTTATCTTGTTTCCAATAAGAATCTTAGGATACATCTGAGCTTTTTACTTTGAAGCTCGCCCAGATTTGATTTATCCGTAAAAATGGAAATATCTGATATTACCATTATCACCTTCCCATCTCGGATATTCCTGGTGGGCATTATTGTATTGACACCCCCCCCCCCCCCCCCATAAAGTTTAGGGAACGTATTTGGTAGTCTGTTTCTTTCCTGCAATCATTACAGTCTATTTTCTGGAGTATATTTGAATGCGAAATCGCTCTCTGAATTCTTCGTAAGAATTTATGCCCTGACGAGTGACGTTACTGTATTACATACCAAAAATCCAGTAGACATATCTTTTTAATATAATGCGGGTTACGTTTTCTCGTCAGTGCCGTCCACCACACCATGGTGCTTTAGCAGAGGATTGGATGAACTACGTCTGTATTCATCAATCGTATCACCCTGGGTGTTAATCCCCAGTTACCACAAAAATTTCTCTTGAACGTGTAGAAATCCACACTGGCCTCCTTAACATGTTGTTTTATAGGCTAAAATACAATGAATGAGACACGAAATTGTCGACGGTATTTGTGGGCATTGTTTCTCACAGACGTAATATACAACTACTCATGCTCTTGTGAGTAGTTTCGCAAGAACTTTCCGCTAGGTGGGTTTCGATGCCAAGTGGTTATTGAAATGTCAGGTAGATGAAATTTGAGAGAAAATGTTTATAAAGAAACTAAAAAAATTATTTAATTCATCGAGAACAGGAGAATTATTCAAATTTATATATTATCGTTATGAAAATAAATGCGGTAAAAACTTATAATAAATATCGAGCAGAGACGAATATTTATCCTTAAATTTTCTAGGTTGTAGGTACTGCTCGAGGAAAGTAGCTCGGATATATGTTATGTTTTACTCTAGACAACACAAACTTCCGTTCCATTCGGAAAAAGCTCTCAAGTACTTTAGACATCTCAATGGAACACATCTAATGAATGCGATATTGTCGTTGTCATTTCATGACTGTTGAATTGGATCTTGCGTTTTGTGGTGTTTACGGAAATTTTTTACATATTTTAAGAACAAGTATAGTTGCATATAAAGCTTATACGTATACGTATACTATAGTTATGCCAGATTTAAAAGAAAGGTACGCGAAATATACTAACACACGAACTGTCAAACTCAAATGACGCAATGCAACACGATAATTTTAGAAATTTGCACTAACTGAGTCGACGACTTGTCGCGACATGTATTCGAAAATTATTTGGCGTCGATAATTGAGTGTCGCATTCATTGTATTTCACCCTTATTAGCCTTCCGGATCCGCTTGGAATCAAGTGTGATAACTCCCAAATACTTTGCTTCAATGGAGAGAGTATGATTCTCTCTCCTCAACATTGGAAGCGCAAAGCCTGCCATTTTCGTGTAAAAAGCACTAGCTTTGTCTTCGAGGAATTTACAATCAGTCCACTATTAGTAACCCCATTATCCATTATTTATTATTATAACATGAACTATGGGAGATCGTTTTGTGCTTCTCTGAAGCTTGGCAGGAACTTAGAGTAGCTACATATATAGAAAACAGGAATGGGTAATATACCTACTTGTAAAATGAGCGTGCATAGGAGCGTAATTTTTCAAGAGAATGTCATAATCCATCGGAGAAAGTGAAATGTCGTGGGAGCTCTATTGTGTCAAAACTGAGGAATCATTGTCAAATTTGTTTATGTTTTAGTAGGAATTTAAGGAGAAGAGTAGCGACAACAATAAAATATTTTTTTTCTGTTTGGAAGAACATTAAATTTGAAATAAGCTGCTGGGATACCCGTGTCTGCTCAGATTTGGATATCTGGTATGTTTTGGGTGTTCTCTCAACAGTGAGATCTTTGTTTTTTTAAACCAAATTCATAAAATTAAAAGTTTTCTTTTTGAATTACATAAAAGTAAAGCACAAAAATAAAAACGATTTGTGATCGTTTGCTCCTCTGTTGATTTATTAGTTATGTACTGAATTCTCAACCAAAAAAAAAAATAACATAAATAAAAATTTATTAGCCGAAATCTAGCTTATTACCCCATTTCCATTTCCTATGCTTTCTAAGGTCAAGGGTCAAGAATTGAAGAATTCCAGTGGTTGAATATGAATAATACAGTTAGGTCGGTAGTACAAACTGTAATAAACTGAAACCTAAGAATTCTAAATAAACACAAAGTTTTTTTTTATCCGCCAATAATATTTATTAATATAGTTCCCTATTTTTAGTCACCCTGGGTCAAACTGAAAAGTTCCACACAATGTTTTTTTTTTAAATGCCATAATTTTATTTTTTCCGAAACGCAGTTGTCTAAGATTCTATGTTCTCTATAGCTCTATAAGTTTTTGGGCCCAATTTGAAGGCACTATTTATAGGTACAAGGTAATCATTTCAAAATCAATTGGGTAAATTTGATACAGTGTGACCGGCGCAAGATGACAGGATTTGATGAGAAAAACCATAAATTGCATGAGAGGGGGTAGTTAATTCCACCCGTCTAGGAGTTATGAAGGTTTTAAGGTTCTTGATTAGTTTTCTATAAAACATCACATATTTTTGAAAGTTTGTGCACCGTGGTTACTGCTTATAGTTCGATGTATGTCAAATCCTTCGCCCTTCCTGTTATACTCTAGATGAAATCTAAAGGGTATACCAAGTTTGTCATTCCGTTTGTAAGACCTAGAAATAATGATGGTAGAGCAAAATGGATTGGACACCCACGCATAATATTAAAAGTTATTTGGGTTTTTGGATGTCCGTCTATCCGTCCGTCTGTTCGTCTCACGATAACTCGAGAACGCGTGTACTTAGAGAGCTGAAATTTTGCACATGAGCTTTAAAAAAAAAGGTAAGATCAAGTTCGAAAATGGGACAAATCGGGTAATTCCTTCGTAGGGTTGCCATACGAAAATTTCATTTTCACTACATATTTGAACACTGCCTGAGAACGCATCAACGTAGAGCGTTGATATTTAGTACATAGTGTTTTCATAAAAATAGTAAATATAATTTCAAAAATGGACTAAATCGGACACCCCCTTCTTGGTGCTGCCATACAAAAATTTTGGATTTTAACGTATCGTGACCATACGAAATTACAAACGAGCATCCTAAATTCTAGGGTATCGTAATAATCTTTTGAAATAGAATCCTTTAGATTAAAAATTGAAATATGTTACAGGAATGTTTAATGTTATAGTGTGGATTATTTTATATGTCCTATATAAAGTTTTTATCTATAACAATTAACTACAATCTAAAAAACAGCACTAATATCTATTTTTAATATCAATATAAATAAATCAGGGAAATAACAAAGAATTGATCCATTATGCTCCTGCTTAATGATGGGGCTGCCGCCTTTCGTTTATTAAGGAGAGCACACGTTTTGTTTTTTGGAAGGCTTTTCGGTTTTGTTCCAAGTGTTTATGATGTACGCCTTCGTCTGATATATCTCATCTTGTAATATTTGTCTGTTTTCCATAAGGACTATTTCGTCAGTTATTTGTATTGATAGTGAGCGAGGAGATTATAGGGAATGGGGATCGATATAATGGGAGGCACTCGAAAATACGAAAGTTAGCTAAGTAGAAAAAAGGGAAGGATCAAGCAGATTTGGAATTCTTATGAAAATTTAATTTTAATATTTCCAGTAAGTTAAACTGGACAGATCACATCTTCTCTGTTGCTAAAGAAGAATCGAAATGTCTTGGATTTCTGAAAAGGTGTAAGAAATATTTCAGCCCGTCAAATCTAGCGCAAGTCCTACATTAGACCTAGAATGGAATACAAGTCCCATATATGGGCCGGGGCTGGTCGCACAGCCTTAGCTTCATTGGATATTGTCCAAAAGAGAGCCTTCAAGCTCATTGGCGATTTGGCAATAACTTGTCATATCGACTCACTCGAGCACTGCCGCAATGTTGGATGCCTTTCGCTCCTTTATCGCTATATGCATGGTCAATGTTCTGATGAAATATCTAGTCTTGTAGAATGATTCCTGCACGCAATATCTGCGCTGCAAACGGCGCACATCTTTTAACCCTTCAAATTACTTTCGGCCGCACAGTAAAATTCCGTGATGTTTTTTCTCCAGAACAGTGCGAATGTGGAACAGCTTACTATCTTCTGTTTTTCCTCCAGCATGCAATCTGCGGAAGTTTAAGGGCGACATACATCGGCACCTCCGCCACTATCGAAAATCAACGTCCTCATGTGCGAAACAACTAGTTCTCGTGTGCCAATAGACCATGACATGACATCAACTTACTGGTAGAAGTGAGACCTATCCAATCTCTGCCGATCTAGGGTCACGGCTCATTTCACCCAGCCACTACGATGCTCCCATAAAGGGGCCATCCCAAGTTGAGGTGGATAAAACCTTGTTATCCAGGGCTCCTCTAACTCCGTAGTACCAAGTTAGCCAATGTCGGGCTGCTCATTTGGTATAGCTTTCGTAAAGCATGATCAACGGACCATGAATACTCCCAGTTTCAATCTTTCATGCAAGATATTCTTTTTTAAACGGTACTGCTAACTCCGTTCGAGCCTAGATCTTATTTGCAACATCTAAAAGAATTGTACTTGGCCTATACAGGTAATACAACCCTAATGTGCGCTGTCAGTGGGGACCACGTGAAGGTTAATATATGCTCAATTCAGTCTGGATGGGCTTCGAGATTCACCATTTGGATCTTATAGCTGACCGTACATACTAACCATATAAGCACTACTAACATACATACCTGATTTCCGTCATTTATCAACTTATTCACCAACTAAGACATCCCTTCGAACCCTGTCTGAGATTTTATTATTCTGACTTACATGAGCACATAGCTTCAATGCATCGGGTCATCTGCTTAGCATTACTACAGTACCCACACAGTCAAAAATCTCAATTTTTATCTCGCAGAAGCATGTGCCTATTTATAAATACTATCCTCCTTGTGGCCTGTACCTAACAACGCGTGCACATCATTCCAAATATATGTTATGACTTCAAGGTCATTCATACCGCCATACCGCTCCATGTGCTCACACTATTTTCTAGGAGGATATGATAATGCTCAAACACCTAAACAACTAAACACCTAAACAACAAACCAAGAAATTTCTTCCATTAAGTATGCATGCTTTCCTTTTACACAGCTTTCACCTTGTTCAGCATTGCGCTTCAGAGACTACTTCCCCCCCCAAACTAAGTTCAGTCCGAGTGGGTTGTTTACATATACTCAAAGATAAGGTCGCTTCCTCTTTAGTTATGTCTTCAATCCAGAAGTTTCGATGCCATTGAAACAGCATTGTCATGCTATATATTATTGCTATCTAGAAATGCCACAATTATCGTAACATTGAATCACAGAGTGCACTTTGATAATTATTATGAATTGTAATGGAAATTATGTAAAAAGCTTGTCAAATTATCAAAAAAGCTCCCGCGGCATTATTAACTACATTGTCAGATGGAAGATAAGAGTTCTAAAATTGCCTTTTCATTTCACTTCATGGATAGATGAGTGTGATACAGTGACGTGCAAAATACAAAATAACGCGTAATGACTTGACAATAATTCAAAAAGCGAATCCGCGATAGTACATTGATAACGTATTTAATTATTGTTGAAAAAATAAAAATAAATATTAATCGCGAAGGTGTTTGGGATTTTGCAGATCTTTCGATAGCGAAATCATCAAATCCGGTGCCATTATAACCCATATCAATTGTAAATGTAAATTTTCTAGACGAGAAAAACTGGTTTAAGGAAATTTTCATTAAAAAATATATTTATGATATGCACAACTTCAGTAAATAAAAATAGGTTAAAAAACATAGAAATTTCATTTCGTAAGTACCTAAGTACTTTATAAACTGTTAATTATTCATACTTTTATTTATATCTTAAATATTACAGATTTCGAAGACCAGGAAACTGTATTCCTTGTGACAATATCATAGGCAGGTACATTATATGAATACTCTCTTACATAAGTATGTAGTTAGTGCTAGAAAATTGTATTAGCTTGAATATTCTGAAATGTTGCTTTCTTTTCTATTCTGTTTTGATTAATAATAATTAAAGAATAAACTATGGGATCATTTAAAAATGCATTATTTTTGATCGAGTAACTCGTACTACTGCTGGTCGATTGAAAATGTTCTAAGTTTTAATTTTGATAAATCTCAGTGAATTTCATGCTACTCACGACTAATTATTTTCTCCTCACTGCTAGAAGTTCTAATGAAACCAATATCCCTTATGTAAGCAAAGCTCGATATCTTGGAGGATATCTTGATTGCCAGATCAAATGTGCCTTAGCCAGTATTTATGCACTTCTATCACCAAATCTACGCATGACTCTGATCAATTTGCTAGTGCTCGTGCCTTATATTTCCGGTACAGAAAACTAAAAGTGGCATTCAATGATTGTGTTAAGCTTATTTACTCTGGCTGTGTAGATATGATCATGTAGTAAAACTACGGTATTTTTAGAGAGAGGCGACATTATTTATTAGATTACTTTAGATTATATATTTTCCTTTAAGATTAAACAATTAAACGCACTTACTCCGATTATATATCAAACAGAGACAAGCTAAATTATGTTCTTTTAGTGATTTATTTATAAAAAAAGTAATTAAAAGTGATTTAAAGGTAGTAATAGTGAAATCCTACGTAAAATTTTGCTCAATAAGACTTATCGTCCGCTATTACTGATTCGACCTCTATCTTGTACTCTTTACCATCCTACAGATAGTTCATTAAGATTGGATTATGCTAACTAAAAAAGGAGAAAACAAATTTTTTTTTACGAAAGTATGTTAAAGAAAATACCTGCAGTTAAAAAAACAATAGATTTATGCATTAAAACTTTAAATATATCCAGCTTAGGAAAACCAAACAAGTTTTTATGTTTGTAAAAGTAAAGTTGATTATCCATTTCCAAAGAATTGATCATAAAACTTTAAACATTTATTTCATCAATTTCACAAGAATCCGTTGGTGGGACCAATGGAAGCTCTGTCATATTTTTTGAGCCTAATCAGAATTGCAAACTCCATTGCGTGAGTGAGGAAAATAAAAAAAAATATAATTTTTCCTTTCCTCTATTATCAACTGATTTATAAATAACGATTTACATGTCTACAATAGTTTCTAGAAACTAGTCAGCTTTGCCTTTTTTCGCACATTTTATACTAATAATTTACCAACGATTTTTTTTAATCCTTGAAAGCGGCTCCTTTTAACAATACTTTTAGATAAAAGCCCCAACTCTTCACCCTGAATAAAAATTAGAAAAAGAAAAACCATAATAGTCGACTGTGGTAACGCGACCACGAAGATTTGGCATTAAACATAATTTCAAATTCCAACGTCACGTCGTTTTTTAGAAAACCGTCTTTGACAGACAGACGGATGGATGGATACAAGAGTGATTTTATAATGCTTCTGCTTTTTTTCCCCCTAAAACCCTAAAAACATACCGAGTTAAAATTCAGAAATTTTTACTTTGAAGCTCAATCGATTCGGAGGGCGCAAAGAAAGGAGGCAATTCTTTGGTTTTAATTTTAAAAGCACTCAAGCCTCAACTCTTCTTTGTCAATATCTTGAGGAGATTGGCTGAGGTTGTATTCCTCATCATCGATGCCCAATATTATGGAAGGTCTTAGGAAGGCATATTTTTCGACAAAATTCTGAAGGTGCTCGAACCTTTCTCGAATTTGCATTTTCTGTCACTCTGAAATTTTCTTTTTCTAACCATTATTAATATCTGATTCTCTGATTAAGTAATTCTCTATTAACCGCCGTTTTGAAGTCCTATAAAAGAATTTATATTGTTAGATTCTTGTGTACAATTTATTTAAATAAAATTGAATTGAATTGAATTAATGAAGACAACATTTTTCGTTTTAAATCGTCTTCGTGCAATAAGCCGGCATCCCTACTTCCGTCGCCAAGAATGTATCTTCTCCATATTCGTCTTGGAAGTTCAATAGAAATATCAAGTTTTTCGCACAAGCTTTTAACGTAACTGACAGCCTCGTCTACGAAGTCCTCTCGTCTCTCTTCCAATGCCGTCTGTAAGGCGCTTATTTTCTGAGCACCCTGATGTACATTAAGTTCATCCATTTCCAAATTATTTTGGCTATCACACACTTCATCCAGCACCGGCTACCAGAGACCCAAGAAACATAGACACGGAATTGATTGCAATGCAGCCAAATAAAGCTCTGTTAGCTCCTTTAGCGTTATCAAAATTTCTTTGTAATGATTTCGTGTCATATTTATTGCATTGCCTCGTGCATTCTAACGTGTGTCCTGAATCCTATTTAAACTCTTGCCTGTAGCAGCAATGACAACCTCCAATTTGTGTGTGTACATAGAAGAGAAAGCATAGCAACTTTCCAATATGTCGAAGAAACTCACTGAGTTCATATTGGAGTAGCATTATCGTAAGCTTGTTCCCTACAATTTATAATGTTGGGTCCATCAGCGTCGAGCTTACTTAGTATCATTTTTAATACCTTCGGCAGTTTTGTTTTTCGTTTCAATGAAATCTATGAAAGATTCCACTACTCTTACTTCCAGCTTCTCAATCATTATGGCCTGTTTGATCTTTGTGAGAAATATCCGGGTACTGTCAAATATCATGAAATAATACGAAAGGCGTTATTGGCTTTTGTTCTACTTACCCCGTCTTTGTATGTTATTAGTTTGTCTATGACTTCATGGTCTAATAATGAATAAAATGCCATTAGTAAAATAATTCGAATATGGAATTTTACTATTTCTATCCCCTAGATAAGATCATAGGGTATACAGTTTATAACATAGAGATTATAAAATTAAAATTCATCGGTTAGAATCCTTCTATTTGTTGATCTCTCTATCCGTTTGAAGCCTGAGCTGAAATGTTTTTTTTATAAAAATAACCCTTTATCCAAATTCGAAAATTGATGAAATCGGGGAACTTCTAAAGAAGTTATGATTGCCTTTCAAATATTCCGATGTATTTGGTACTGGTTGACTTAGAAAATTGAAATTTTATAAAAATTCTACAACCAAATTTATAAACAGACTAAATCGAGTAACAAATCCCTTAGAGTTTGTATTAAAAAATATACATAGGAAAAGGATCAATTCTATATTATGATGATTCAAATGTACTGCATAGTTCGTCCCAATTTAAAGTAGCATATTAAATGTTATGTAAGTATTACTAAAAATGGTCTTAGATGAAAAGCAATAAAATATAAATATCCAATTCGTTTACAGTGGATTACAAAATTTTTTTCTTTTTATTTATCATATAGTATGTGTGGATATGAGATGTTATAAGATTCTTTATTGCGTGTACAAGTTAGGAAGTAATGTTGATTTTTTGCTTTGATATACTCGATCTGCCAATTAGCAAGTGGAACAGTACCTAAATATTTTTGAAATACATTTATCTTCAAATTAGTGAAATAAATTTATAAGTGTTTTTTTTTAATTATTTCCAGATATATTCAATTCAAGTATCGTCAATATAAGCTAAAAACAAACGAAACATTAGTTGTCAACACTGAGTACGGCCCGATAAAAGGAATTAAACGTTTCTCCTGTTGGAATGATGCATTCTTTAGCTTCGAAAAAATACCATTTGCTAAGCCGCCAATTGGTGAATTGAGGTTTAAGGTAAGACTTTTTTTTATCTTTTTCGTATATTTTGTTTGATTATATTAAAATTCATAGTTTACATTTTATTATGAATAATTAAATTCTCATCAACATCTGAGAAAGGATGGGGGGGGAGAAGGGGTCATAATTTAGAAAAGAAAGAAACGAAGTTATGAAGGTTGATAAAATTGGAAGTCATGCATGTTTGTTACTAGTGCTTATACTTATGAGTATGATATAAGATTACTGGTGTTAATCTCTAAGACTATTAAGGTTTTGTTTGGCCTGTATAGGATATATACAATTTTTTTTGACGTTGCTCGAATGGGCTAATCGGTCCCATTGCTACTGGGTATACTCATGACCTTATGGTCATGGGCTACGAAGCCATACTGATTGGATAGTCGACATTGCTGACTTGGTGCCACGGGGTTGAGGTGTCCGGGATAGTGCTTCTATAGTAGTGCTATTTGTTTCAACATGGAAAAGGCCCCATTGTGGGAGCATCGTGGTGGTTGTGGTAGCCCATATGCGGGCAGAGAGATACTTAGGCGGACATTCTTCTTTAAACAGAAGAGTGTGTCCTTTTGTATAATTGGATACTGCGTCCAAGGATTTGAAGGACGGTAGCTTATTAATGTATGCTTAGAGTATTGGCTTTCGGCGTGCAGTAGCACTAAATCAACCGGGTGCCGTGACCCAGAGAATATAACATATTCTGCCTCATTAGTCACATAAATACTAATCCGTGTATTAAGACTGCCGTGAGATCAAGGCTAAGAGCTAGGTGCTCACGTTAAACCTCTGACAGATTTTTGTGATGATCCTTCGATAATGGCAACTTCTTATGTTAGCCACTGTGCAACTTCGGAAGTTTTCTACTATACTTGTCCGCATGTGACTAGTAGTCATATGGTCAATCCGTATTCTGATGTTTCAATTTGGTAATAATCATGCTTCTTTGTATATTTTATATGTTTGAAGTAGATTCCACTCCATCTATACTAACGAGAACTACAATATTGAATAAAGAGATCACCATTCTTATTGGTGACTGAGCTAATACCTAGACTTCTAATGAAGGCTTAAAGACCATTGCCATCTGAGTAGATTGGAGCATTTAAATTCACCCATTAATAAGATATATGTTCTTTCTTCACAGGACAGAATTGATAGCGGTTCAGTGTCTTCAGTGAGAGCGGGAAGTAGTAAATTGGTAATCTGGATGTAAGTACTTTAGAGAGTGTTATACCAACGTCATATCTAATAATGTTTCGTTGCATCTTTGATGGTATACAAGGGCAAATATGTTCTCCCCTATTATACCATCTTCCTTCATTGAGTCCCATTACTGTGATGATTTATTTTATCGCGCATCCTCAAAACACTTAAATTTCAAGATTCAATTATTGCCCGTGATTGAAAAACTAGGTACTTTCATCAACGTTGTGTCGGATCTATTTCGAGGTTCCGTTTGCCAGTTCGTAGCTAAGTTTTTCAGGAAAAGATCGCTAGCCTTTAGTCCAACCAGATGATCATAATTTCCGATATTATTTACTCCATCATGTTGGTTACCAGGGCCCACTACTAGAAGATTTGTTTAGCGCTTTGTAGATCGAACAACACGGAGATGTATTCGTGTGGAATTGCATCCGATCGGACAGTGTCTGTTCTGTTGCTCCAAGCTTGGCCAAAAATTTGGAATCTTTCTGCTATTCATTTCTACCTCTATCATCCTGCCTTTATCGGACGGTCTCAAAAGTTCTTCGCTTGAGACTTGGTTAAGAGATTAATTCCAAAAGCTCGTGTTTAGTGTTCGTGCTTATTTCACAAAAACCATGTAATGTGATCTGTATTTAGAGAAAAGAAAACATCATTCATGTAAAAATCATATTTATTATATAAAACATTTTTGTAATTTTAGGCACCCCAACCTCCAGAGCCATGGACAGATGTAAAAGATTGTACGAAAGAAGGACCAGTACCACTTCAAACAAATTTACTACTCGATAGAATGGAAGGAGATGAAGATTGTCTCTACCTAAATGTTTATTCGAAAAATGTATGTTTAATTTTCTTATTGCTATTAAGTTTAACAAAAATTGTCAAAATTTTTACATTCATATTACTCAAGCCCAACTCTACTGAGCCTTTACCTGTTATGGTTTGGATTTATGGTGGTGGATTTGAAACTGGTGGCACAACCAAAGATATGTATAGTCCCGATTATTTTATGCAAAAAGATGTTGTCCTTATTTCAATTACTTATCGTGTTGGACCTTTTGGTAAGTAAAATAAATATGTTATTTTTGGTAGTGGGTATGTAACTCAGTAATACTCAGAAGCTTGCTTTAATTGGTTGGAATCAATGTTGAATTGCATTGGCATTTTTTTATTTTTGCAATTTCCTCTTATTTTTTAAAATTTATCCATGCATATTTGTGATTCATTAATTGGTTATTTATGTAATTGGCAATTATTTTACTTTTTATTATATACTTCTTTTTATTATATACGTATTTCAGAACTTATTGTAAAAAAATTGTAGTTAGGGTACTGGTGGTTGGAATTTTTAGCAAGCCTTACAGTAGAATATATTCCTCAATCTCTTACTGTTTTCTACAATAAGCTCAAATAAAATCATTCACTTAAATTATTTTCTTACTTCGTTGAGAAAAAAATTAAAAGATGGTGCAGATATTCTATAAGAATTTCAATGGATTACTACTACCATACTGGCGCACTACAGCAAAGCCGGATATACGCCTAAATTAAACCCTTTGTTTGCACTCTTAAAAGGACTTTAAAACTTGTCAAATTTTTGATTTTCGACCAGCAAGGTTATATACATCAGTAGATAACTGATTGAAACTTTGCTGTGATTTAAAACTGGATTGGTTCAAAACAACAATTTTACAAATTTTCTACAAATTGCTGTATTAGAAAAGTGACTTAAATAAGAAAGATACGATTGATAAAATAGGAATTGAAATAATAATAGGTCGGACATTTTGTTTTCTGTTTAAAGCAGCATGTTTAATTTTCGAAATTCTTAATTAATAAGAAATTTCCTACAGCGAAAATATTTTTCTCCATACGCTGTGATATTAGCCAGCTATGGAGACAGCATATGAAATATACTTTTTCGAAACCCGAATTTTTTTCTTCTATTAAATTGTGTTTTTGTTTTTTTGGTTATGTTTATTTCAATCCCATTTATCGTAAGATATTGGAAAAGATTCAGAGACTGAACCTTCTTAGCGTAAGTGGCGCTCTCAAGTCAACCAGTACTCGGGCCTATTGTTTACACAGACGGCTCCAAAATTGAAGAAAATACCGGAGCTGGTATCTTCTGTGAGGAGCCTCTTATGGAAATCGCCCTACATATTGTAAGCAATGTCACGGTTTTCCAGGCTGAAGTCAAGGCTATTCCCGGAGCGGGAAGTTACCTCCTCAATGCGGATACGGTGAACAAGGAGATTGCCATCTGCTCGGACAGCCAAGCAGTTGGAAAGACCTTGTCAAAATCTTTGGTAACCTCCAAGTTAGTACTGGATTGCAAAACCACCCTAAATTCCCTCTCGCTGTATAACAAGGTACTCATTATGTGAGTGCCATGTCTCAGCGATGTCAGCGGGAACGAGAGGGCAGATGAGCTCGCTGGTGTTAGTGCAACTTCAGAGGAATCTTGCTCTACAATCGGGATTGCACCAAACATTCTGACTGCCTACACAATCACCTCTGGCTGGATAATCCCACGGGCAG
This sequence comes from Dioctria rufipes, assembly GCA_963924295.1. Classification (NCBI taxonomy): domain Eukaryota; kingdom Metazoa; phylum Arthropoda; class Insecta; order Diptera; family Asilidae; genus Dioctria; species Dioctria rufipes. The sequence goes on from OZ002740.1 coordinate 363,295,736, forward strand.
AACTACTAAGGAACTGTGAGGTAAACCTAACCCAAATCTGATGAAAAAGATATTGGGACAGAGCAAGCCATCTCACATGGCCACTCTTAGAGTATTTGGTCGTATACCAAAACAATTTCTTGTATTGCCAAGGTATCAAATTGAAATTTTTAGTTAATGAAGGAATCTTAACTATTAACTAAAAAGCCTATAACTCCGGAAGTAATTCACATAATTGTTGCATTTGTTTTCTTTTCTTTTCCAAAGTATCTTTAAAAGTGGTAGGGAGTTAGAAATTTCGTCATTTTACGATGATACGTCGTTTTCGAGAATGGAGTAACCGATTCCTGATTGAAATATAAAATTAGGCTTAATTCTTAATAGTTTTCATAAAAAATACAGCAACACCGAACAAAATATTTTTTTTTGTTACTTTCTTTAATTAGTAATGAGTAAACATAAATTTGAGAGCTTTCATCAGTTTTCAGATCTTTTTCCATTCGAGCATACCTTTCTATGCCGCATATTGATTGAACCTCCTATATTGTTTCGGAAAGTTTGGAATTATTGTTTCCTGAATTTTTCGAAATATTGGTCAGAAATTTGCCTATTTTAACCATTTTAGTGCCCACTTACCAGAGGGTTACACCTGCAAGTACAGCTTACATGGAAGCTACACTGCCATACTTCTTGCACGTGTAACCTGTACTGCCATGCTGGCCTGGCAGTACAGCTTTCAGCGAACTTGCATGATGAAAAATCATGGCAGCTGAGGTGATAGTAATTTGACATTATGCAGTTTTCAAGAGGCGGAAAAGAAATGCTTGAGAGAACTTGATAAATTTATTCTGGAAAAATGAGATTTTCTGGGATCATTTGCATTACATCATTTACCAACACCTTCCTCTTAACTTTTTCTTGGGTTTTTATCATTCTGCTACTTTCTTTATTGCTATAATTTTCCAATATACGCATGACTTTACGCCTCAATGCCATTTTTTAAATGAACTTGCATGCAAGTTGATAAGACATTAAACGAACTGCCTTCTGCTGTCAAGTTAAAAATCGCATTGCAAGGGAGGCTTGCATGCAAGCTGTACTATCTCGTGTAATCCGCGGGTTACACTCGAAGAAAATGTGGTTGGTAAGATGAGCCACTTGGTCCTCTCTCATTATAAAAAAGTCTTCGGCCGGGATAGAGAATTAGTGTCTGAAAGTAAAGGCTGGATAACTTCTTCGCTTGCAGTATCACGAGCTTAATGCACTCTACGGCTGGGGTCAGTAACAGGGAAAGCGATATGAGTATTAAAGGGAAACATATAATATTGAAGGGAAACATATAATCACTATCAATGTTATATTGCTGGGCACTGCACTTCATTGACCTTGTATTTAGAATATAGTGTTTCTGCCGTAGTCGCTCAAAGATAAAGCGCCCTAGAAACAACAACAGCTTTGGATAGGCAGTGTGTATCCACCAAAAGAGAGATTGACGGATTTTTTTTGAGACTAGTGTAAAAATAATAGAGATCTGCGATTAGCGTCAAGCTTGGTTATTGCATATTATTTCCTTAATACAAATATACTTTTTATTGATGATTTGAGATACCTTTTCTGTAAGAGATAGGTGAACGTATCGTGCTTGCGTACTTTCTTCTCTTCTCAAGATGCTAGATGCTTATATTTAAATTTTCTTTAAAAGATGAGTTGAAAACCTTATTCCTCACTATAGAACCCACTATTATCCCTGTACGGGGTAGGAGGGCTCCAACTAGAAAGTGTATTAATGTGACTATTACCCCGTTCACATGAAGCGGACTGGAGTGGATTAGCGTACTTCGGAGTGAGATAATTCACCATGTGAACACCAACCGGACTGAAATTACCTACACCGGCGTTAGTTCGGTAGTGGAGTGGAATTAATAACATGTGAACACTTGAGTGGATCGAAATGGATTTACGTTTGGATATTTTTCGGTATACTTTCATTTTTCGTTTCGAACTCCTTCGTGCTTTCATACAGTATTTTATAAATTGTAAAATTACAATTCTTTCCATGACCCGTCTTTCAATATCTATAAAAATATCTTCAAATGACAGCTGACTTTATATTGAAAACTACAAATAGAAAGATGTCTCTTTCATTGATTTAATCCAGTCCATCTCATGTGAACACTTGATACTATGCGAATTAGTACCTACTATTCCAGTCCAGTCCAGTCCGCTTCATGTGAACGGGGTATATGATCCTCCTTAGTTAAATGACAAAACAAAAATAATTTGAAATAAGTAGGCGATAATTTTCAAATAGAAATCAAAATTACGCACTAAAGCAAGTTAATGAAAAACTCATTTTTGGCTATGCCGTAATGGTTCATAACTCACATTGAATCATATGAAATTAGGTGCAAAAATCACATCATAGATATTGCAATAATGCGAACCTCATCTTGCTTCAAAATTTCTTCGGGGGAAAAATTGACTATTTTGTTATGTTGTTTGTTATTTTGTTATTTTTTACATTTATGTACACATATTGGAAGATGAAAATTCATAAGCCTGCTGATTGAAATGCAAAACAGTATAATAGGAGGAAAAACAGTCAGAAAAAATTGGCACATTTCACAAAAGAGTGAAAGCTCTAGCTGTAAATTAATTTTTTGTTTGCTATTCTTTAATTGGTACTTGGTTCTGTTCTGCTGTTTTTACTTTTTATTTTTCCATAGATTTTTATGCGGTGAGAATCTGCAATGTTCTTTTTCACTTGGTATGAGTGATATCTGTGCATGTAAAAAACACTCATTTTATCTTTTACAATCCCTATCCACTGTAATATTTTCTAGAGGCATATTTGTCATAATTCAAAACGTTGATGTATATTTCAAACCCTCAGGTTTCCTCAGTCTTGAAGATCCAAATTTAGATGTACCTGGTAATGCCGGCCTTAAGGATCAAGTTCAAGGGCTGAGATGGGTAAAAGCGAATTGCGCCAATTTTGGCGGAAATCCCAATAATATCACAGTATTTGGAGAAAGTGCAGGCGCAGCGTCAACACATTACATGATGATAAGTGATCAAACCAAGGATTTGTTCCATAAAGCTATATTGATGTCGGGAAGTACATTAGCACCTTGGGCAAGTGTTCCACCTCGTAATTGGGCATATCGGTTGGCGAAACTTATCGGATACGATGGAATTAGTAGCGATGAAAAAATTTTATCATTTCTTCGAAAAGCAAAAGGTAATGATATGCTAGCTGCAGAAAAAAGATTAATGACAAGGGAGGAGAAGCACAATCGTATCCTTTTCCCATTTGGACCTGTTATTGAACCGTATAAGTCTAAACATTGTGTTGTACCTGAACATCCAAGAATAATGATGCAGAAAGCATGGAGTGGAGGGATGCCAATCATCATAGGAGGTACATCATATGAAGGATTAATAATGATGCGAGGTATACTTATACAAGGAAAATATATTATAAATATGAGAAATTTTTTGTGAGACTAAAAGTTTTATAGAAACTAAAAAAGATCCGGATATGATAAATTTGTTAGGCGAATGTGAAAATTTAGTACCATTAGAACTGAGCTTACCAAGAGACAGTCCTCAATGTAAGGAGATGGGTACAAAATTGAAGGAGACATACTTTAATGGCTCCGAGCCGAATATGGAACGTTTGCAGAATTATCTCGATGTGAGTTGTGTGTGTGTTCTGATTTTTGTATTTTGTTGTCTCCATAAAAATTAGTTCTGCCGTAGAGTAAAAAACAAAAAATTATTTTCAATAATGAAATGTAATATTTTTACTTCAATTATACTCTGGAATTTCGTGGAGACACTCAGATATCATTTGACAAAGATTTTAAGCTAAAGATTAAAATGTGAGGCACGATTTGTTTTATAGCATCCATAGACTATGGTTAGGTACATACATATGTATGTGTGTAAAATACAAAGTGTGTTTGTAAATGAAGTTACTCTAGCAAAACCCGTTTAATATCGATATATATATATACTAAAAATATTTTGAAGTAACATTAGTAAATATTTAAAATATTTTCAGGCATGTGGCACTATAATAATTCACACACACAGGTTGTCCCGTAAATAGTGTAGTAATCTATTTAATAATAGATTCTTGGGTCATGATATACAAAAATATCAAGATTTAACCTTGGGATTACATAATAAAAACCTCACCGTTTTTGAGTTATTTGGATTTTTTTTTTAAATTTTCTGAAAATCACCATACTATGTTATTTTTTCCCTGGAAGATATTACAAACAAAGGTAATTTGTAGAAATAGAAAAAAATAATGGTGATAGTACTGATTTCTGAAAGTTTAGAAATTTTGAAATAACTGAAAATGGTGAGACTTTTATTATTTGGATATTGTGGTAGATGACTCAAGATATATCATAGCCTTAAGTATTATGTACCATTTACGTAACATCCTCTTGTGTAACCTGGACTGAGTCTGAGGTATTATCTTATAGAAAATAATGCAGCATGATGGTACAGGATTGGATGGTGATGAATTGGACATCCACGCATAGTATTGAAAGTTATTTTTATTTTTGTTTGTCCGTCAGTCCGTCTGTCCGTCCGTCTGGCCGTCCTCACGATAAGTCGACAACGCGTTCACTTAGAGTAAAAAAAGTAAATTTAAGTTCGAAAATGGGACCAATTGGCCAACTCCTTTCTAGGGTTGCCAGACAAAAATTTCGGTTTCCACTATATATTTGGACACTGCTTCGGAACGCATCAACGTAGAGAACTATAATTTGGTACATGGTGTTTTCATAAAAATAATAAATAAAGTTTTAGAAATGGACTAATTCTGGTATCCCCTTCTTGGTGTTGCCATATTAAAATATTGCTTTTTTTACATATATTGTGAAACCGGTCAGCCCTAGACGTTTTCATTGTGCTGGAAAGTTCATACAATATGAAATCCTCTGAAATTTGTTATAATCATTTTTGCTGTCCGACGAACCGTTCTAGAAATATATGCGAGACACCACTTCAAAAATCCAATTTTCACAGATGTATGACCATACGAAATTACCCTACTCTTAAATGAAGCTAACCACCTAAGTAATGATTGTCATTGAAATTTTATAAGATATGTTGTGCATATTAAATCAGTCGAAAAAAATCTTACCCAGGATACCACCAAAATCTGTGTATCGTGTACGATCAAAAATATTGACATGCGTTATTAGAGAGAAATCCAAAGAATTTTCAGATAAAGGTGGACCGGAAAATTGTTGCGACTACTTCAAAAATTTATTTCTATTGCTATTCTGATTGAAAGTTAGTATAGACACGAACCCATAACTTTAGATAAAAATGGTAATAGTTATGTATGAATAAAAAATCAAAGTTCATTCATGATCGTAATAATCATCTAAAATTACATAGCTTAAGAATGGTGCTAATAAATTAATAGAGCCTTTGTGTTGCACTCTTCTAAGGTACCAAACGGTAAACAAACACAATAGCAATAGCAACGAGCTTGCTTTATTTATTATGTCATTAAAGTGAATTGTCTCAAAATGAGTTCATTGACGTAAGGGATGTCTTCCAAACCTACCTAAAACAGTTCCTTACATAGGAATAAAATAAATTCGGTGCTTAATTGGGTTTCGATATCGAGCAAATACCCTTTTACCTTTGTATCATTGAAGTATAGGGTCCGCCATCTAACGTTTTTTTTTTTCAACTAGTGCTTATTTCGTGAATGGTAACACTTAGCTCATGTCTGATTTGACAGATAATTAGTTTTATTCTTCCGCTGAACGAATATGGTTGTGTATACGCTTGAACAACGCTGGGAAATATTGTCTGCGATCGACTTACAGAAGATGCCGATTTTGCCAAAAAAAATCATCTTTTCGGATGAAGCTCATTTTGATCTTGGCGGGTATGTAAACAGGCAAAATTGTCGCATTTGGGGCACAGAAAACCCGCACGCATACATTGAAAAGCCGATACACCCAAAACGAGTCACTGTTTGGTGCGGATTTTGGTCCAGAGGCATAATTGGGCCATTTTTCTTCGAAAATGAGCAAGGAGTGGCCGTTACAGTCAATGGCAATCGTTATCGGGCCATGTTGAACGAAAATTGAAGAGGAGGATATTGGCAACATTTGGTTTCAACAGGACGGCGCTACGTGCCACACAGCCGAAGCTACACTCGATAGTTCAATGAATTTTGATAGAAAGAGTATACATTAGGAGTGTGGCGATGTTAAAAAAAAGTACGATCCCGATTTCAATATCTAAAGGGGGTTGGTTGAATAGCTAATAAATAGCTGCAGGTATTAGAAATGAATTTTTTTAAATTTCGTTTCCATCGTGGTAAGAAAAGTGGGGGATCCTGAAGGTCCAAAGATAAAATTTTCTCTACCCTCTGAATTTTCTTCTACTTATGAAAAATATCTGATCTTGGATATTCTCATAAACAAAGCATCCCATTAAATTAAAAAAAAGAAAAATAAATAAATAAGTTTTAAAGGATATTGGAAGTGTATATACCTACCTAGATTGGTAATTTTGTTCAAAATTGTAGGGAGGAAAGAAATATTAGATAACGGTGATATTTTCTTAGGTTTATCAACCATTTGGGGTCCCATCATAGGCGTATGGGTACTTAAGCTTGTCATAGAGTTGAGTATGAGCACTATTTAAATTTGTACTAGTTTTTTTACACGTTTTAGGATAATTTTCCGTGGTCATTTTGCGATATTTGCTCTGTTTTTTGTTTTTATTTTTGTTTATTTTTTACCCTTGGGATTAATTCAACGGTACAAACACGTAGTAATCCAGCAAACATTACGATTACATAACAAATTGGAAGCGACTTCCTCAATTGAAGTCTGACCTCATTCACGAAGTCGTTCTCGACTCGATCTCAAGCCGAAAACGAAGTAAAAGGAACGCTAATTCCAATCGATATGACGATTCGATATCAATTCGTCTTTTCGGGACTTTTGAACAATTTTCATGTATGTGTGCAATATATAAGGTTCATATGTATTCGAGATTTCTTCGTTAAAACTACTTCATTTCGAATTGAATGAACGAGTAAACTAGTTTTGTGAAAACTGCTCGATATCCAATTGAAAATAAACGATGAGAAACATTTAACATTTACTACATACAAATTTTATTTCCTCAGTACTCACTTCACTATCGGCAGAATACTTGAAAAAAAAATGCCACTGGCACGCTTGCGTTGTCATACATAATCTGAAAAAATCATTGAATTTAAACACTTCGTAATATTTCGAGAGAGATTCATAAAAAAGAAAAATTTTCGTATTATATTGCAAGTTCTCTGAATCTGAAGGCTATATATTGAGAGAAATTCGAAATTTTTTCTTTTGAGAACTTCTCGCAAATCCGAAAATGTTTTCTGGGAAGGGTTTATCTTAATTCATTTGAGTATAGTAAGAACAAAGTACAAAAATTTGTAAAAAATCGTCAAGAGAAGGGTTTTTACTATGAAAGTCGAATGGAGTTCCAAATGAGTACTCAAAATTCGATTTAAGGAGAAATTCGAGTAAGAAAAAGTTCGACTTTGACTGTATATATACCTAACATATACTATAATCAAATCGAGTCTCACACATTTTCCTTTATCTTCAAAATCTGGTTATTTACTATCTTGTAATATTTTAAAATCTTTTTTAATATGTAAAAAAAAAAAAATATTTTGCTTTCAGTTGATGTCATATAAATTGTTTTGGCATCCAATTCATCGTACGTTATACTCTAGATTAAAATACGGAAGCGGCTCGAACTACTTGTATCGTTTCGATTTCGATTCGAAACATTTTAATCTTGTTCGAATTTTCCTCTGTGGATATAAAGTACGTGGAGCATGTCATGGAGATGATTTAGTATACATGTTCCTCACAGCAATATCACCCATTATTGAAAAAAATTCACCCGAATATAGGGTGATTCAACAATTTATCGGAACATTGACAAAATTTGCAGAAACTGGTGATCCAAATTGCTCTGAAATGCAAGACGTTCTATGGGAGCCTGTCAAGCTTGATAGCGAATCATTTAAGTGCTTGAATATTTCGAATAAAGTTGAAATTATATCACTGCCAGAAAGTGAACGGTTAAAAGTGTGGGACAACTTGTATCCGGAAGAAATGCTATATTAGGTTTAGGTTGTGGCCGACACCCCCCCCCACACATGCTCACACACAAAAACACACACACACACACACACACACACACACACACACACACACACACACACACACACACACACATTGCAGAATTTCCCGTTTTATGTACATTTGAAATTGTGATATTTTATCTCGAATTAGGAGCAAAAGTACCAAAAATTTGTTAGTTTTTGTATTTTGTTAAGTTATGCTTTTTGTATTGAAATCGTGCTTTTACAAAAAAGTTGTTTTCGCAACATTGTGTAATTTTTCGTACTAAATATGTTGAGGCGGATGAGAAAACTTTTCAAGTCATCGACTATGACTGCACTGAATTGTAAAACTAGTTTATTTTGTTAAATTTGTAGAGAAGTGCTGAATTGTATGGTCAATTGGCAAAAGCTAAATATTTAATTGCCATTTAAATTATAAATTTAGAAATAAATAGCGCGTAAGTGTAAGAGGGATCACACGTTTTCTGTGTTATGTCTAATTGTTGCAGTTTTGATGAATGCATTAAAATTGCAAGACTTGGGGAAACGATAATAATTGTAAATTGTATTTTTGGGGTAAAAAAATTCATGTTTATATGTACAAAATAACTTTGTTTGTAAATATTTAATAAAGAAATTTCTACGTCAAGTAATAATGCTGTAAAAAAACTTTTCAGGAGATAGAAAAAACTGTATGAAGACGTCGACATAATGAATAAATTGTTTAATTCTTACATAAGTATGCAATTTTGATTGTGGGATGGTTGATATATGCCATAATAACAAATGTGTAGCTAATACCCTAAGCAGACGGGAAAGATCAATTGACAGGACTTTCGTTTTAATTCACAAAATCTTAGATAACTTGATTTTTGAAAAAATGTATTACGAACGAATGATCATTCATTTTCTCCGTCTGCCTAGGGTATTATATTGTTATTCGAATGTTTTCAGCTTTGCAAAAAAAAAAAAAAAAACAGAAAAGGAATTTTTCGGGCGTTACGTTACACTTTCTCTATTACATAATAATAATAATGAATGCGAGGAAAATCAACAAAGCAGATTGAATATACGAAAAGGTTATACATAATTTTTATTTGTATTGTTACTTTCTATACTCACAACAAGAAATTTCTACTGCAAAGATATCTTTTGATTTGTAATACCATAAGCCCAGTCTCCTGAACCCTGCATTCTATGACCTCATTATTCTTGGATTAGGGCCACGGTCTGAAGCCCTACTGCTGTGGAGATTCGTCTGCATAATTTGAGAAAAACTTCTCTAACTGTAAAATGACCTGACTTTTTTATACAATGCTCTCTTTCCTCTTCTTTGTGGTTCTATATTGCAGAATCCTCCCCCTCTTTCATAGAGAAGTCCGGGTTCTGTGCCTGTAGGATCTTCACTAGATTACCCCTGCCTGAGATTGTATTAATGCCGAAGTTATACATATGTGGCTTGATCTCGGAAGGAATTGAATTCATAGAGCGATTCCTCTTAAATCAAAGCAGCGAATACCAGACAAGAGACAATTGACGTATACTGTCTACAGGTTATCTTAAAGGAAGTATATCTAGGATAACTCCCTTTATTGGGTTCTATTAAAGAGCTGACTGAGAATCAATTGGAGCCAATTCCGATTTGAAGGCCAGGAATTTAATGCTGCGCATGCGATAGTGTGCGATAATGTGGCAATAGTATCTTTGTTTCTTGGAGAAAAGTTTTTTTTAAGTGGGAGCAAATAGAATTTCACTATTCACCTGAAATTATTGTAGATGATGACCAAATCCTAGAGCGAGTTGTAAAAGTTTAACAGGACTATTTTCATATGGTACGGACATAAGGTGTAGCTTACGCCGGCGTTTAATGTTGGTGCTGTAGCAAACTTTTCTCAAAGTTTAACTTTAGCACTATTGCGTCAACAGAGCTAATCTGCGGCGACGGCTGGGCTTTGTTTGTCTTCTTATGAAACGTGTAAGAGTATTGTTTAGAATTTTCTTGTGCTTTTATATAGTGTCGAAAAGTAAGTAATTTTGGAATACATATTTATTTTATTGTTTGATAGTTTAGAGAACTCATGTAATGCTTAGAAGCCCGGTTATTATGACGCTTTTAGATTGTTGTTGCGCCGATTACTCATATAGATAAAAAAGCACACAATTTTTACTTTTAAAAGTGTTATTCTTTCTAATAAATTGGTCAGAGAAAAAAATTATTTTTTATCTTACTGATTTTCCGACATAAACCGATGAGATGACAATTTTCTGGGGAGCTCTCAACAGTAGCAAACAAACTGACTTAAAAAATTTTGCCTTAGGGTTTTTCCAATAGAGTTCTAGTTCCATGCAATCAACGCTGATTTCTCAAAGCGACACTGTACAAAGTCTGAATTCAAAATTCTGACGATCGTACGGAAGCATTACAATTTTTCTTAGAAATTTACATACGAATTGCTCTTAAGAATTTTAATGCACTAATGCAATTTATATACCTCTTCTGTTCTCTTGCATCCAGATCAGATAAGAGGAGGACAAAGTTAAGAGCAAATACTCTCTGTGGGTCACCAAGTGGAAATGTGAAATAAATAAGGGTACCACACTACCTAAATCAGTAGTAGAAGTACTGGAATTTTATCACCATGTACCGCAGACTATACACACTTTTCTTCACGACTTGGCCAAGCTATCACTAAGCTTTTCAACTTTTCGCCGCCTGCGAACGTGGCTCAGGAATCGACTGAAGAACGGTTATCGGCACTAGCTCTTCTTAATATTCACCCTGAGATCGACATTGATATGGATAATATTATCAATAGACTTTCCATATTAAACTGAAATTTGGATTTTGTGATATAACTTATATATATGATTTAAAAAAAATATTAAGAGCGCCTTCCCCAACCCTCCCCCCCGGCCACAGCACCGCTATAACATTTTAGTTGGGACCTCCTCCAGGCTGCAGGTCTTGATACGCGCCTGTCGTAAGTGAGCCTAGTCCAAAAATTCAAAAGCACATCGTACGCAAAATAGTTCCTAGCTTCCCTGGCAGCATCATCTGCCGGAAGAAAGATATGAGGGAATTTTCTGTTGTGCGTGGTAATGGGAAACATCAGGGAGAAGAAAGTACAAAAGTCGAAAAAATTACGTAGGCGCAGGAATATGTCGAAATAGAATTCGGATCCCAGGACCGCTGGGACGATAGATACCGTGCTTACCAACTGAGTCGACGGCAATGTTTAGGAAGTATCATGTTGTTTCTCCAACTCAACGAAGTGGTTTCATTTATCTCGGAAAACCAACTTTTAGTGTCTTCTCCTTGCGATGGATCGTTATTCCTAAAAAGTGATAAAAGTAGTAGTTGACAAGTTGCTCTAGATATATTGCATCTGTATCCGGATTTAATTAAGCTGCGTAAAAAAGTCTTAGCATTCCCATGATGGCTATGTCTGTAGCGACAGTATGCAACGCAACTGTGAGTTAATAAGTATTTCATTTCCAGTATTTGTTAAATGTAAATGTTGCTTCATTGTATAATTTGTTTAAGTCGACGGAATACAAGTATGTTTCACGATAATGGAACTACCGTTTACTGACGCCACGCATAATTGGGGAGAAAAGAGTTTCAGGGAAAAAAACATTAATCTGGTTCAATAGTCGAGGAGGACGGATTAAATAAAGATCTCGGACTCCGATGGAAGTCAAATTTGAACTGACTGATGATTTTCATGTTCTTAAAATCATTGAAAAGTGAATCTGACATCTCCAAAAATGTCTCTTTTACAAATTCCCGTCCAAAACTGGCAGCGCAATTTTTTGCTATAGTTCGGCTTGTCTTGAATGTGGGTAATATCACTGCTCCTCATTTAAACCAGAGCTTCTTAAAAATCTGAGCTCTTATTTGCGTCTATTTATTTATTTTTATTTTTTCAATCCACTCTTTAGCGGATAATCTGTTTGATATTTGTTATGCAAAATTATCATTTATCATGATAAAAACGTACCTGCTCAAGTTCCTATCCTTCGTGAAAATCATTTACACCGATAATGTTAATAAAAATGATGATTTCTTTTTTATGAAAGCTAATAAATGTTACCACTTTTAACAAAACTAAATGACGAACCCATGAGTGTAAACGTATAATGTTTTTTTACGTTCAAATTAAAATACTACGAGAGTATTACTTGGTTAGTTAAAGGTAAATTGACCAAAATTTGTCGCCTGTCTACTATGATCGACCAAAAATTCTTTCCCGTTTAATTAAAAATAGCTTCGCGATCGACCAAAAATCTATTCGCGATCGACCTGTAGATCATGATTGACGTGTTGGTTACCACTGTTTTATATCATGGGGTTACCATATGATTTCATCCAGGGGATAATAAAGGAAATTATTTCTCCAGGTGTGAATGCATAAATTAATGTTTATTTTTGTTGTGCATTTATCGTACTATGTATGTCTATTTGGATTGCGCTCATAAAGTATTAAGTATAAACTCAAAGAATTACAAAATTAATGTGAATTTAAGTGAACCTGTGCATTTGTCTGCAGCGGTCTGTAAGTTTATGATCCTTTATTAATCATTATATATTAACTATAATATTATTTGCCTTTGTCTAGACCTGGAATCGACGAATAAAGGTAAGATCAAGCAATAATTATTTATCGACAAGAGAAAAGAAATTTAAAATTAAAACGCAATTTCTCAAAAACACCATTTTTCGTATCGGTTCTTGGTATAACTCAGTTAATTTACATTGGGTCAACTTACAATTTAGTCAATTTAATAGCTCGTTAGACTATTTTCAGATAAGCGTAGCCTTTCTTTTAGTTAAAACTTTTAAAAGTAAAGTAAAAAAACTTTATGGATTTTTGAGTAAAAATGGATGCCATTTTGGTAAAAAGAAAAAAAACCCGATACGCTTAACTGCAACTACATACATATTACTAAAACATTATGAAAACATTTATTTTTGAGCTCACAAGCCTGGAGAGCTTTCGAGCAAACCGTCACTGGAGGATCTTATGCACCATTCAATTAACATTTTTATTTTTGTCTGAAAAAACCTCAAAAACCACGTTTTTTGAACCTGTCACCCTTAGTTAGTACTCAGTTCTTAAAAAACAGGAAAAGTTAGTACAAAATCGCATCAAATCTGTCCTTATTAACATGCTCAAAACTACACATATTTAGTTCGAGCTGAGATAGGTACAGTAGCTCTCCATAGGTGTCGCCAGTTCAAAAGGGGTCTTTGTTGGCGATTATAAATGTCAACGTGTATTGACCGTCTGAAACTGATAGATAATTTGCAAAATAAACTTCCTACCGTACATTTGACTGCAAATTTTAGTGATAATTTTACCTAATTAAATACTTTATTATCTTTAAAACATTTCTGACGTGGGAAGCAATATCTTTCGAGTCAATATCTCTTATTAAAATGTGCAAATTTTCTTAAATAGGCAAAATGTAATTTGGTTATATGGACGATCAGTATAATATGCAGCTGCTGAGGCTTTATTTCCCTAGATGTGTGATTTATACCCATGTCACCGTATTTAGCTAAATTTTATAAATTTGTATACCACTAATAGAAGTAAATTTGATCTCTTGTTACATAATATAAAAGATAGTGATCGTGGTGTGTAAAAACTTAAGAAATATACGTACAAATAGTTCAGGAGAAAGTTTTTATGACTTTTTCAGTTACTTAGAACGTTCTAATGGGAACCTTGACATAAATATAAAAATTTTAGATGTACATACTAGCACGCAACTGATGCATTCACTGGTAAGTGCGGCAACTACCTATTTTTCGCCAATTTCCTTCCATACCATACTTAAGTTCCCCTATGGGAGAATTGATGAGTGTTTTGTGGAAGTCAATGAATTAATTTTTTAATAGTTTATTCTAATCGTTCTACTGTAGGAAATACACTGTGCAGTAGCTACATTGCTTTTGGCGCTCACAATACCACCTTGTTCTATCAATATAATCATACGACACATGCTTAATATAATGTACTTGCATCGCTTATTGGTATAATTATTTAGAATTGAAGTCGTCAGAATCTGTTTTTTTAGTATATTTACTTGCAACCAAAATTGAAAGGTGATATTTTCAAAGAGAAATAACTATCAAAACTATGATACCTATTACGGCATCAAACCTTTTTCGGTTTACATATTTTGAAAAACACAAGTTGTTTCATAATGATAAAGGAAATATAGTCAAAATTCAGTACGTTTACATGAGTACTTGACTTGAAATCCACTTGAAACTCAAATAGGGTTTTTAGTTTAATTAATTCGAATACTTAGCTTGACATTTTCTTGAAATTTACTTGAAGTGATATTTTTTCTTTGGCAGGTTCTGTACGAATTTGTAGATAAATATTTTGAGAAAAGTGCTAAAAATCACAGCCCGAATTATCAATAATAATCTTCTTCTTGTTCGTCTTTGCCATTCCATAATTCTCAGGCATGAAATATGTTCCAAGTACTGAAGGTGCGTTTACGTGAATTTTTTCAAGTACATCGAATAAAATTTTGTCATTTACTTGACTCGAGTATATTTGAAGTCAATGCGCGTTTACATGATATTTTGATTACTTGATCCCTACTTGAAGTGTACTTCAAGTATTCATGTGAACGTACTGAATGTTAACAATTCTAACGGCAAAAATTTCTTGCTTTTATGTATTTTGCATACAATTTGGCGTTTTCAATTCGTTTTATCACTGTTAGATGGAAGTACTTGCTTTCGGCAGCTCTGCGGGCTGCAGTCTGCAGCATGCATGCTCAGAAAGTGAATTGCCATCTGAAACCAATTACATAAATAGCTTCACACGAATATCATCATATAGCTCTGCATGTACATATTGTGGATTATTTCAGCTTTAAAATTGCACATAAAGTATACCATGTGTTCCAATGCGTTTTTAAAAACAGAAATCGTGAGCATTTTTTTCGGTGATAATCCCCCTTAAGAGTTTCTATAGGAAGTAAGTAAGTATGAAGAATCTTCTTCTTTAATTTCTAGCTAAATACAATAAAAAACTGCATTTGTCAAATTTACATAATTTTCTTATGATGTCTTTCTACAAATACTGAATAGATCATCTCTCTCCGCTCGCATTTATTTACTTTGGAGATTTGCACTTGGGATTGTTTTAAGTGCACTTTGTGTTGTTGTTGTGATGTAAAACAATCATTATAATGAAATTCATTGAATATCAAAATTCAAAAGAATCGCTTTCATTATTGAGGAGAACAATATCGATTTATTTTGATTGCATTTAATAACGAAAATTTCCATATTATTTCAGGTTTCCTAAGCTTTAAAGATCCTTCTATAGATATTCCGGGAAATGCAGGTTTAAAAGATCAAGTTTTAGCATTGAAATGGATTAAAGCAAATTGCTCTAGATTTGGTGGTGATTCCAATAATATAACGATTTTCGGGGAGAGTGCTGGTGGAGCATCCGTTCATTATATGATGATGACTGAACAGACACGTGAACTCTTTCATAAAGCCATAATGATGTCCGGTAGTTCACTTACACCTTGGGCAACAGTTAGTATAGAAAATTCAACATCGAGACTTGCTAAATTAGCTGGCTATAAGGGTAATCAAGCAGATGAACAGGCACTTTACAAATACTATAAAGCTGTAAAAGGTACTGATCTACTTCGTGTAGAGCATAACATTTTATCTTGGGATGAACGTAGAAATAGATCTTTACTACCATTTGCACCTTGTATTGAACCATATATAAATGAAAGTTGTGTAGTTCCTGAACATCCGCGGCTTATGATGAGAAAAGCTTGGAGTAATAAAAAAGTTCCTCTTCTTATCGGTGGTGCCTCATACGAAGGACTTTTTGTTTTACCTGGTAAGACAACATAGCTTATATGCAGGTATAGGATATTAATATTATTCAAACATTTATGTATTTCAGAATCTAAAAGAAATCCTCAATTTCTGGATATGCTTAACGACTGTGAATATATTGTTCCATTGGATTTAAAGTTGGACAGAGAAAGTGAGCATTGCAGGGAGCTTGGACTAAGATTGAAGAAAACGCACTACGGAGATAAACAACCGAACAGTAAAAATGCTGAGCAATATTATGATGTAAATAAATTTAATTACAGTAGCTATCTTACTATTTTTACTATTTTTATCAATTTTTTTTTCACGTAGATGATGGGCTACTACTATTTCTGGCATGCTGTACATCGTACAATACTCGCTCGCTTAGAATATTCTTTAGCTTCGACTTATTTGTACAGATTCAATTTCGATTCTCCAACTTTCAATCATTTTCGAATTTTATGGTGTGGACCAGATGTACAAGGTACATGCCATGGTGATGATATATCTTATTTATTCTACAATGCCTTAGCGCATGATATATCTAAGGATAGTAAAGAATATAAAACAATTCAAAGGATGATTGGATCGTTTGTAAATTTTGCAAGATTTGGAAATCCTAATAATGAGGCGATTGAACCGGTTATTTGGTTACCCCTGCAGAAAGGACAAAAACCATTCAAATGTCTTGATATTTCCGATGAGGTGGGTTTTATCGATCTACCAGAAGAGAAAAAATTAGGGGTATGGGATAGTTTATATACACCTGATGCTCTTATTTGAGAAAATTTTTTCATATGTAATATTGAATTTATATTTTATTCTGACTTTTAATAAATTCTTGAAAGTTATGTATACAATGATTATTTTGTTATTGTTTTCTAACCAACATTGCTTAGAATTTTCTGTATAATTAATAATAGCATTTGATTTGATTCTATGCGGCCACTACTACCAACTGAAATATTATGCTATACTAAGACAAATTCTGAAATATGGTTTACCAAATGAGCTTGCTAGCAGTGATTGTAGCGTGTAACTATTTTATCAGTATTATAAAATTTCAACTAAAGAGTAAAATGACAAAATATGTGATTTTGAAAAGTGTAGAAGAGGAAATTTATGTGCAATTTTATTGGTCAAAACCCAGTGTGCGAATACACGGAGACACTATGTATCTAGATCAAGCGTATACCATAAATTTTAGCATGAGTACATCTTCATGATTAGTGTAGCTAGAAAAAGTTGCAGTCTTTTCAATCTAGCTGCAATTTCAATGAGGACAGGTAAATTTATTTATTGCAACCAATCTAGTTAGAATCCAATCTTCGGAAATTTATTCTGAGTGTCGGCAATTAACAATATTAAAGTTTGAAGTGGACACAGGTAAGAGTTCGACAATTAAAATCTATTTTGGAATGTTTTGTCGCATTGGTTACATATGCACGGTTCCACTTGAAGATCGTCGTATGATTATTACTGCATGGTAAAGTATCATTTATTTGCCGACTGTATTAAAAAAAATTGAAAATGTGACCTCGGTCACGGATCATTCTGCATTTAAAAAACGAGTTAAGTCGCGTAGGAATATTAATGAGGAGTATGAAATCCGGTTCCGGTTGATATATTGAAGTAATCTTGGGTCCTTGTTGTAGGTTACAATTGGCTGGTTCATTTTTAATGATGTTGGGTATGCATGTAACTTCATTAACCTTTGGTGTGCTGGTAGTTTCCTTACAAAAGTATCTTCCTTCTATAAACGGGCATGCATCGTCGAAGTATTGAATATCAAGCTCATTTAGGGAAATATAGGATTTTGTTATGATTGTAAATGTCGTATTAATAGGAAGTGGTATTAAATGGAAAAAGGAATAAGTCTCATTAGAGATTATGGGAATTTGAATATTAAAAATTACATTTGAATTATTATAGTATGCCTGTAGGCCAAGGAATTCGTAAATCTGTTCATCTGTCTTAATTTCAACTGATTGACTTTGGAAGAAATTATAGATTTCTTTTATTTCAGCCGGATTTAGAATTAATTTTGATATAATATTAAGTCTTGCAAGTGTGATTGCTTCAGCTATATTAGTCAAATGGTTGTTTAACAAATCTATATTAAAATTTATTCTATTTATATATTGGATGAATTTAAGAAATTCTTCTTCTGTTCCTATTTCATTATTAAAATGATTTAAAAATGTTTCTATAGTTTCTTGCTGCTTATTGATGTGGAGGGTTAAATTGTTAAATCTTTCCATCATTCGAATATTTATTTGGGTTTGTTTATTAATTTCATTCCCTATAATGTGTTGATTAATTTTAACAACTTCTATTTCCTTGTTTATTTGTTGGGCATCTTCAGCGTCCATATTTCCCGTAACTGATTTTATGAAAGTTCCTAATCCATTAATTATCCCTCTTTTAGATCTATACCTAGGTAGAAGTGTATGTAATTTCTGTTCTAGTTCGTTAAATTTCAGTTTAGTTATATGTATTGTGTCTTCAAACTCGTTTCTATAGTCTATGATATCTAAAGAATTTCTAATCTTCTCTATATTTTCCTCATAATTTTCTAGTTGAACTATATGTATTAGATTCTTGTGTCCTTTAATAATTCTAGCCTGTCCCAGTTTCATCGGTAGAAGTCCGTTGCTGTTGCTGAGGTCGTGTGTCTCTAGTTTCTGTCCGTGTGTGTTCATCGTTGTAAAAAGCGTTTTCTTTTGATTCTAGATTTATGTAGTTTTTTGTTGCCTTTCGTAAAGATTACAGCTTTCTTGTTATTTCTAATTTTAAGTTTCCTAAACCTAGGGGTCAACTTATTTCTTCTACTTTCTTTCCTAAAAATATTATCATTTTCCTTATATTCACTTGGGGGTTCTCTATTCTTATTTAATTTATCAATATTCTTATTCATGTTTTCTTGAAGTATATTTTTAATAGAAGGGAATAGATTAGATTGGAATTCATTAAGTTTTTGTAAGTATTCGTGTTCGTTATTGAAGGTCACTTTATTTGTAAATTTATTAGTTCTTCCATAAAATAACTCATAAGGTGTATATTTGGTGGATGAATGTATCGCATTATTGTACGTGGTAAGCGTTTCATTCATGATATCCTTGTGGTTTTTATCTTTACATTTTTCGTGAATGATTCTATAAATTTCAGTTAATGTGGAATGTAAACGTTCGACTGGAGAATTGCTGCTAGTCTGTTGAAAGGATGTAATATGAAGTTGAATGCTATATTGCTGACAGAAATCTTTAAATATGGTTGCGGTGAATTCTGCGCCCTGATCTGATACTAATTTCTTTGGGATACCATGGAGGCTAAAGAAATGTCTGAGGGATTTAATAATATTGAGACTATTGCGAGCAGTTAATGTATATGCAGCTGCGAACTTAGAAAATTTATCAATGATTGTTAAGATCTGTTTACCATTAATTGTATAAATATCTGTATGAAGGATATCTAAGGGTTTCGATGGAATTTCAGGCTTTTCGTACTGTATCTTAGGGGGTCTTCGATCGTATTTTAGGGTTTGACACGTATCGCAATTGTTTATGATTTGCGTTATTTTCCTTTTCATAAATGGGAAAAAATACTCTCTTTTTAGGTGTAGTAATGTTTCATTGATTCCTCGATGATTATTATTGGTATGATATTCATTGATTAATTTGTCTTATTCGTCATTGTCAATTATGTCTTTTAGTATTTCCGTGCAACGGATTAGCTTGAAGGTCTTGCTTCTTGCAAAAAATTTTGAATATACGGTTTGAACAACTTGAAATATATTATCATCAGTAAGTATGGCTGATGTTTTATTTGGGGGCAAATATTCTTTAAAAATGTTTGTGATAGCTTCTTCAGAAAAATCTGGGATTCGGATAGTTCGTCTTTGCTTATTTTTAAATATGACTTGTGTTAAAACTGGTGGGGTTCTGTCCGATTTTTCCAAAATAAGTTGTATGTTAAATTCGTTTAATGGACGTTCTGAAATTGCTATATGGTCATCTAAGTTTTCACTAGCGGAATGGATAGTTGAATTATCTGAATTTTGCCTTGCATTGTTCATACTATCGTGAGTTGTTTCATTTGCATTGATTTCTGTCTTATGAGGGTTTTCTTTGTCTATTATTTTGATGCGACTTAAGGCGTCAGCATTGGAGTTCATAGTACCTTTCTTGTATACTATTTCGTAATCGAACTCCTCGAGTTTTAGTCGCCATCTGACTAATTTCGAATTTGGGTCTTTTAGACTCATTAACCACAACAGAGGCTTATGGTCGGTGACAATCTTGAATTTTTGGCCAAAAAGGTATGGGCGGAAGTATTTTGTTGCCCAAACTATCGCCAGAAGTTCCTTCTCGATAGTCGAATAATTTATTTCGGAGTCTGTTAGGGTTCTACTTGCGTAACATATTGGCTCATCACTACCAATGACACCTTGGGATAAGACCGCTCCGATGGCAAAATTACTCGCGTCTGTGGTTAAGATAAATGGCTTTGAAAAATCTGGGTACTGCAATATAGGATCGTTTATAAGTATGTCCTTACATGCGTTGAAAGCTTTTTGATATTTTTCATTTAGCTCAATGGTTCTGCCTTTTTTCAAGCATTCGGTTAAGGGTTTTGTCAGTTTTGCAAAGTCCTTAATGAACTTGCGATAATAGCCTAACAATCCCAGAAAGGATTTAATTTCCCTCTGTGTTTTTGGTATTGGAAACTCACGAACTGCTTTTACTTTATCAGGATTTGGTTTGATACCATGATTTGTAACGACATGGCCCAAAAATGCGATTTCTTTGTGGAGAAAATCTGATTTGTCCAGTTGGACTTTGAAGTTAGCTTCACGCAATTTGTTGAAAACTTTTCTAAGGTTTTCAGCGTGTTCTTGTAGAGAAGTCGAAAAGACTATTATATCGTCTAAATAAACTAAGCAGATTTTTCCTTGGATATCCTGGAGGACGTTGTCCATAACGCGTTGGAAAGTGGAAGGGGCATTTTTCAACCCGAAGGGCATTCTGACATATTCGTAGTGTCCGCCTTCAACTGTGAAAGCTGTCTTTTCCGTATCTTCAGGGTGCATTTCAATTTGATGGAAACCGCTTGCTAAATCAAGTGTTGAAAAATACATACATTTACCGAGTTTGTCTAGGATTTCGTTAATATTGGGTAAAGGGTATCTGTCAGAGATTGTCTTCTCATTTAGATTGCGGTAGTCAATTACAAGGCGCCATTTCTGTTTTCCGTTGGCGTCCCTTTTTTTGGGCACTATCCATATAGGAGAGCTCCACGGAGAATAGCTTGGCCTTATGATGCCTTGTTGTAGCATGTCTTTAATTTGAGACTGAACTTCATTTTTGTGCACGAATGGATACCTGTACGATTTTGTATAAATCGGTACGTCATCGGTGGTTCTTATCCGATGCTTTATTTTGTTAGAAAACGAAAGGTCTTGGCCTTCTTTGAAAAATATGTCATCATATTCTTTACATATTTTGAAAGTTAATTTCCTTTCTTCTTCGTTGAGGTGAGAAACACGAAGGAGGCTTGTAATGTCTGTTCGTCTAATAGAATCAAACTGATTAGTATCGGAATATTGAACATTGAAATTATTTACTTCACAATATTCTTTATTATTGTATTGGTGGACTTTGAGGGGTTGTTCTAAGAAAAGACTTTCCTCAGATTCGGAATTGTTTATTACCTCTACTGTACTGTACCAATTCCTTGCGTTGTAAATACCTTCTGGTAATAATAGGTTTGGCTTCAGCTTTGTTGCTGGTATAAGAATGTCTCCATGTTGTACATCTACCGGGAGTTTAACAATCTGCTTTGAGTTCGGAGGAATTGAATATTGGCTTGACATGAAATTGGGCTTAAGTTGAAGAGGCATCACTGAGTTTTTCGTAATAAGGGTTTTGTTCTGTAAATCGACTTTTTCACCTAATGATGTTAGCGCATCAAGACCTATTAGTCCGTCGAAATAGCCATGGAATTTAAACACTAGAAATCTGGTTTCTCCAGGATGGTTAAATTCAATAAAATTGGGCAATATTATTTCTTTATTGATTTCGTGTGTATTCAGAATAGTTGTAATAAAGGTAGGTGGAATAATAGTTAGGTCATCGCGGTGAACAAATTCGGGGTTGATAAAGGATGAAGATGCTCCGGTATCGATTAGGAATTTTAATGGTCTGCCAAAAGGTGAAGAAATATTTACGTAAGGAAGAACGAAACCGTGCTTGTTTACATCTAAGTAGCCGATTTGTTCTGTGAGGCTTCTACAGGAAAATTTGCATCATCTATTTCAAATGACTGATCAGATTCATAATTATCGTAATATTGATCTAATTGGGGTTCGTAATTTGAGGGATCTTGAAAATCACGAGATCTATTAACATTTTCGTAATTATAATTATTATTTGTACTACGAGGGTTCTGTTCAGAGAAATTGTGCAGTTCTTTACTGATGAAATTAGCTTGTCCTGCTGGCCTAAAGAAATTATTTAAGTGTGGTCTGAATTGTTGAGGAGTCCTGTGTGTTTGTCTGGTTGGAGCTCGTCTCGTATTTCCTGAACTAGTATCCATAGGTTCTACTGGAGGTAAATTTGGTTGTCGGGGTGGAAAAGATTGTTGATGACGTAAAAAGGGTGTAGTTTGTTGATTAACTGGTGAAAACAATCTTGGTGTTTGGGGTTGAAAGGGTTGCTGATGTGAGTAGAAGGGTTTGGTTTGTTGGTTAAATTGTGTATTTATTGGTCTGTTGAATGTAGAGTACTGTGTGTTATAATAGGGTCTTGCTGATTGTTGAGGAATAAAGGTTGGTCTTGCTGTTCGGTAATTTGTCGTTGGTCTGTTTATAATTTGGTTATTTGACTTCATGTAGAATATATTCTGCTCTTTGAGGCAATATGAAAATGCTTCTGTTAAATTACTAGGCTTCATGGCCCTTATTGTACAGCCTAAAGGTTCTTTCAATCCTGTAAGGAAAACGCTCAGGCACATTTCGGAGTAAAGATCTCTTTTAGCTCTGATAACGTTTGCATCACTTTCATGAATTTGAAGATGGTTATTAACAGTGGATAAAATTTCAATAATTTCACTATAGTATTGTTCGACCGCTTTATTACCTTGTCGTAAGTTATGCAGGTCTTTAATGAGAGATGTTTCATTACGCTTATCAGAGTAATGAAGAATTAAATTATTCTTGATATCAGCCCATACGAGAGGTGTACCGTACATGTTCAGCACTTCATTAGCTGGTCCTTCTATTTTGTTTCTGATAGCACGTAATAGAATTGCAGCATATGTAGTACCATCGATACATGCAACTAAGGACAAAATTTCCTCTGCGTTTTTGAGAAAATCGTACAAAAGTCTAGGATTGCCATTAAATTTCGGAAGATCTTTAATTGCATCCGGAACTTTCAAACTATTAAAGACATTAGTTATCATTTGGGCTGTTTGAGCAGCTTGAGCTGTCTGAGCAGCTTGAACTATTTGGGCAGATTGGGCTGTCTGAGCATCTTGAGCTAATTGTACATTATTCTCCGTCATTTCTATTTCGTTAAGATTTTCACTAGTTAAAAACTCTTTAGAATTCGAGGTTTTAATTGAATCAAATAATATAGAAAGATTTAACAAATTTTCTTGGAATAAATCACTTTCACTTTCAGAAGAATTTCTTTCACAAGTTATAGGTAATTTGTCACAAAGTTTTTCCTTTTTTAGTTTACACTTTTCACCTTTATTCTTTAAATTAAAAATGCCCTTCATTGATTTTTTTTTGTTGTTTAAGTACGAAACTGTAGTATATGCATTTATTTAATGATGAATTGGTTAATTTATTAATTATCTTATATACTATAAATATATATATATATGGAGTAAATTAAAAATAAAAATTTTATTTTATTTATTATTTTTAATAGCTAGAGAAAAAAAAATGTTTAACTATATATACTTTTAAGGAAAGGAAAAAGGAATTGAGCTTGAATTACAGCACAAATATCAAAAATTCTTTCATTATTCCTATTCGATGATCCGTCGTAATATTCCAAATGATCAAGTTCCTGATATGGTTGCAAGTGATTTTTGTTCGATGGAAGTCTTTAAGGTTCCCAATTAAAGGGTAAAAACACACCAGGAGATTTCTGAATCAACGATAATCTGCCGTTGGAGGTTTTTCAGAAGTTTCCTGTATTGCTAATTAATTGCACTCTTTTTTCACAACTACCGATATGCTGTCGATATTGCAAACTATTTACCGATAAACCGTCGATATTTAATTTACACGAAAAAAGGTGAATTAATTGATAGCTTATCGAATAGCTATCCTACCGACTGCGCCAGTTAAGTATTTGAACTTTATATTTAAAAAAAAACAACAACTTTGAACTAAAAGAAATTTATTGTTCATACCTCGACCGAATATATAAGACTGTCTAACTAAAATGTACTTATTGTATTCTATCGTTATAATTATGCCTTAAAAATGCTTATTATACAAAACGTGCCGTCTACGGCACGGGAAGCTAGGTGTCTTCTTGCTGGAATGCCTGGGAACAATTTTAATGTGTATGCACTGAATTGCAAGATGAGGAATTTGCAATGACGATTATGTAGATTCGGCTATGCTCGTAACTCGCGCAACCTTTTTTCACCATTCAGTCTGGTCTTTTTGGGGACAACTAATAAGGGTGAATTCCAAGGGCTTTTGCTAGTTTGGACTATCTCATTATCTAGCATTTCTCTTAATCGTTCGTTGATTACTCGTGTCTGGGTTTCTGGTAACCTGTAGGCCTTTTGGTTTATGGGCGCTTGATCTTGTATCAAGGGAATATTGTAGGTGATAGTATCTGTATATGTTAGCTTGTCACCTTTAAGATAAAAGATATCGTTGTACTCTTAACAGAGTTCGGATATCGAAGCTTTTTCTTCCGCGTTTAGAATTTCATCTAGGTTGAGCTCTTGGTCTAACCTGTTGACTCGCGGAGTATGTTTGGGATATTATGGCTTATGTGTCGTGTAAAATGGGTTGCCTTAATATTATTTGACGGTGGAGCTAACTTTGCCTTCAATGAGGTGTTACTACTAGTTTTATTAAGTGGAGGGGTCGACTTTGTCTAATTGAACTCGCACGCACTTTTAATGGGGCTCTTAGGCTACTGTTGTTTCTTAATATTAGCTCTGTTGGGTGGTGGAGTCGACTTTGCCCTTGAATGGGTCTTACTGAGCTCGCACGCACTTATTGTTGGGGTCTGGGGCCATATAAAATCTTTATAACTTACTTTATTGGACGGTGTAGTCATTATTGCCTCTGCTCGGGTCTTGTGTAGGGCTCTTGGGCCATGTTAGTAACTTATATCTAGGTATTTTTGAAAAAGAAGTCTTACTTGACTTGTGCTCGACTTGGGAAGCTCACTGATGTTTTTGTTACTCGCTTGCGATTCATTTGGTTGAGAACGTGTTGTGTATCGGTGGCTTCTGCTATTGGGATGATGGTGTAGTCATGTATAGATAGCAGTTCTAATAATACACTGGTGATGACTACTCGGAAATTGGTGATGTAGAGTATGGTAACCAGCACTGTTTCTTTGCCAGTGGGGAGTAAACTGTTGGCCAGGAAGACTCCATCGCCTATCGTTTTTGACAGACAGAGCATTGCTTCCTTCACTCGTAACGGGACTATGGCGATCATTTGCGACCTCTAGCAGGTATGCATATTGGTTCCTTTGAGGTAACCAGATGCTGCCTCATTTCGCTGGTCACTTGATCACCCAGGCAGCTCTTTTTGCATTCCTTCGGCCCTTATTGAACCTGGGAGCCAGCATTACTCTTTTGAGATGCCTTGGAGATACTGCATGTATCACTTCGATTACTTTTCTAGAATAAGCTTGTCCGTTTTGCATGACAAGGGCACTGTAAACTCTTCGGAATTTGTTTCCATACAAACAAACTTGAGTGCCGTTTTTGGGCCTTCAGCATTATAATTGTTTGATAGGAAATCGTTTCCTGTCATCGGAAAGACCTGGCAGCTTTTGTACCACCTTAAACTTGCAGGGAATTTTATTTTTAAAATTGAAGTTGCCCTTGCAATTTCTCAGTGTCTTTCCGGTTCCAAAAGGGGTCTGTAAAGTGCATGTTTGGGCGATGATCTTAAAAATGCTTGGCACATTACTTTGTCATTGCAACAGGTGCAATATTATGTTGAACACTCTGACCACATATCAAATAGCCGCACATGCTATTCTTGATACTGTGTTTAAGGGCACAAAAATTATGAAGGCAAAACTTTCAACTTCAAATTTTATTTTAATTAAAATTACAACAAAAACTGATGACCATCCGCACTTGATAAAGTCCAAAAATTTTGTCAAGGCACCCGATCTCATTGCTGGATGCAAAAACAAAAAAAGAGAAAAGAATCTATGTCACCGTTAGCAACTGGGTTCAATGAAGTGCGAATGGTTGACAATACGATACAATGATGTGAGTGTATGTATATAAAACATTAGATGTACCAGCTATTGAGCTAAATTTAAGCTATTCGAGCAAATAGAAAATGATTAACATTAATGATACAGTGTTGCCGATGCAAATTATTGTGGTTTTTTTTTTTGACAAAAAAAGCGTTTGTATAATATAATAACCATCTTGATGGAGGAAGATTGTCGTCGCTGATTAAAACGAGTTCGTCTTTTTTGAGTGAGTCCACTTTTTTTCGCCATTTAGGTCGCTCCTGCAGAGATGAAGGATACTCCAACCGCCACCTTTTCCAAAACCCTTTGTACCATGGCTTGGAGTTGTTGCCAGCGCCCCAAACGAGATGTTGATGTTTCGCTTAAATTAGGCTCTGGTAATGTGGTGAGGGGCTCACCAATCAAAAAATGACTTGGAGTTAAGGCGTCATAGTCATCCGGATCCAGCGTCAGCGCACAATAGGGTCGAGAGTTCAGGATCGCTTCGATTTGATATAAAAAGGTTGTCATCTCTTCGAATGTGAGAGTGTTGTCGCCCAGCACACGTCTCATATGCCATTTAACAGCCTTCACATTGACTTCCCACAGGCCACCAAAGTGAGGAGCGTTTGGTGGGATGAAGCTCCACGTGATTCTGGATTGAGATAAGAAATAACAAAATGTTTCATTAGTATTATTGCATAAGACAAATTTGTGTAATTCATTAAGATATCTTTTTGCTCCAACGAAGTTCGTTCCGTTATCGGAATACATATTGGACGGTATTCCACGGCGAGCAATAAAACGACGGAGTGCTGCAATGAACGCCTCCGTGCTAAGACTAGTGACAAGCTCCAAGTGCAGAGCTTTACTTGCTAAACAAATAAACAGTGCTATATAAGCTTTATACGTTTTTGCTCCTCTACCAGTTTTGGTTTTGAGAGAAAGTGGGCCAGCATAATCTACTCCGACTTTGAGAAAGGCCCTGTTTGCAGTTACTCTGTGCTCGGGTAGATTTCCCATTAGCTGTGTCGATCTAACTGTTCTTTGCCGAAAACACGTTACGCAGTTCTTTGACACTCGTCGAACCAAATCTTGAACTCCAATAAGCCAGTACCTTTGACGCAGTATAGCGATAAGCAGAGTAGTTCCTGGATGCTGGTAAGTTCGATGCATTTCGTTGGCTAACAACTCTGAGAGGGCGCACTTTTTAGGTAATATCATAGGATGTTTCGCGTTGAAGCTTGCTTGAGATTTCTGAAGTCGTCCTCCCACTCTCAAAACCCCATCTTGATCGAGAAATGGGCTTAATGATTTCAATGAGCTCTTCTTGGAAATGTTTTGGCCAGTTGTTAACTGCCTAATTTCTGATGAAAAGTGTTGTTCTTGAGTGCACCTTATACAGACTACTGTTGCTTGAACAATCTCTCGAGCACAAAGATATCCAGATCTCCGTTTATCCCTTTCAACCTTGCTGTTAAAGGCAAAACGTAAGCAATAAGCTACAATTCTGATTAATTTGGAATACGATGAGACTCGACTGATGACCTTTGAGAATGCATCTTCAGAAAGTCCTTGAAAATTTGATGAAATGATCTTAGTACGCTCCTCTTCAGTAATGTTGTTTTCGGAGCACGGCTGAATGTTAGGCCATTTGCTGGGTTCTTGTGAGAGCCAAGTTGGTTCCATCCACCATAACTGCAGACTGGGTAGATCTCGAGGTGCAACTCCTCTTGAGGCTAGATCAGCCGGATTTTGCTTAGAGGGAATATGGCGCCAATGAAAACGAGGTACAGCTTCCAGAATTTCGGCCGTCCTGTTGGCAACATAAGCTTTCCCCGTCGAGGCACATCTGACAACCAAGCTAAAACTATGTGAGAATCCGTCCAGGTGTATAAGGTGACGTCCTTTAAATCAAGGGAATCCTTGATTTTTTCTATCAATCGCACGAGCAGTTCCAATCTTGGTAATGAAATTTGTTTCAGGGGTGCGACTTTAGTTTTGGCTGCTACAATTCGGACTTCTACCTTTCCTTGGGAGTTGATCGATCTGCAGTAAACGACAGCTCCATATGCACTCTCTGAAGCATCGGAGAAGCCATGCAGCTGTATGTTGGTTGGAGTGGACCAAATCTGCCTCGGGACTTTTATTCGCATCAGTTCGGGTAGCTGTGATTTCCAGCATACCCACCTCTGCAGAATTTCAGAGCATAATTTATCATCCCAATCATACTTGGATGTCCACAGTTCTTGAAAAAGAATCTTAACTACAACTACTGTTGGAGCCAGCCATCTTAAAGGATCAAATATTCTCGAAGACTCTGACAAAATAGTTTTTTTTTAAACACGCTCTGAGACAATTAAAGAAACAGTAAATGAAAATATGTCTTCCTTGTGGTTCCATAACACACCAAGCACTTTGGTTACTTCTGGATTGCTGTCTATCTTCATGCTGAAATTAATTTCAACTGTAGAATCCTCCTTCACCAGGTCAGGTGAATTGGACTTCCATTTAGTGAGATGGAAACCTCCAGATTCAAGTATATCTGTGATCTCTGCTTTCAATGAAAGTGCTTCGGAGAGAGATTCGCATCCACTAAGCAAGTCGTCAACGTAAAAATCTGATTGTATTGTCGTGCCCCAAAAGCAATCAACAATAAAACAATTAAAAACACTCGAATTACTCATATAGAAATATTTATTCCACGCAGAACTGACCTAACTTAATACATCATTCACAAAAAGCTAACCCGAACCGAACGGTAACTTGACACCTTCAAACAAAAGTTAACTATCGACTGAATACTTCACGGCCCTCGCCAGACCAGTCATTGGTCTTTTATGCACCAATATTCGGAAGTAAACTTTACTAACAACGCGGATGTAAACAAACGACAACAACCTTGTCGTTTGTTCTACCGGTTGCAGCACCTGAGTCGCCTAGTTGTAAACAATCGCTTTACATAATAATTACCATGCGAGGTAAATTATTATCGTAATCGTCGATTGCTCCACTAAGCGCTCATCGCCGCCAGCTGTTGGGCTAATCAGCAAAACAACCGACAGTTGCAGAACAATACCATGCGAGGTTATTGTTTAGCAATTGCTGATTATTTCGCCGTAATGCCCTTGGCTGTTGGAAGAATCTTCCGTATATTGGGCCATCACATCCCTCCCCCCTTGGAAAAACTAGTTTCCGCAGGGAACTAGATCTGGAAGTGCAACAGTCTTAAAAATTGAAAATATTTTTGGTCTCCGTTCGGTTCAGATTGTTTTACATTTTTCTTACATATAAATATAAATCTTCTGATTTATCTCTTCTTACATTTTTATCTTTTTATATGGTTTTTCTTTCTTACCACTTGTATGCTATCTTTTCTTACTTTTCGATTACACATATTTATTTTGACTTACAATTTTTTAATTTATCTGTATAACTCTTTTTAACATATATTTCTTTATTTTTTTTTTTACTTTAGAAATCTTTACTTTTGTTCTTTTCTTTTTCTTTTCATTCTTGTCTTCTTTACAACTTTCTTTCTTTAACTCCTATTTTTTTAAAAAAAAAACTTTGACCATATATTCTCTTTAAATCTTATATTTCTTCTAAATTTTCAATCTTTTCTTAACTCTTATTTTTAACAACCTCTTCGTTTGGTTTTCAACACTGTTAACATATTATTTTCCTTTATATTCATTAATCTTTTCGTTTTTATCTTTCTTGAGTCTACTTTTTAGTTTCCCATCTCTAAGTAATTTCTATTACATTAAAATTTTATGATTGACCTATTGTACTCCTTAATTACCTTACACGTATTACATTGTTAGAAATCATTACTTACTGTATAATACTATATAATAACAAAAATCCAAAAACACAAAAATAAATTCCTTTTACTATAACTTATATCAACAAATCTCTCCAATGATTACAATTTTATGGCCTTGCTTCGCTTTACCTTGCTTTCTATCTACACGGGTTCCTCCCTATATTTTACAAAACTATCCTATCACTTCTATTTATAAATTTTCTACTACCCTAATGTGGTCACTCCAACTGTACCAGTTGTTTTTTCACGACGTTTGTCAGGGATGTTGTAGGTATATTGGCTGTTGTGGGGATGACCTCGATGCTAATGTTCGGTTCTGCTTCTTCCAGCGATGACTCCTTTTGCATATTTCGGACTGATTTCGACATCTGGATGGTCGGCAACCTCGACAGTCGACTGGTGCTCTTTATTGTCTGTATTTTCTTCCAACGTCTCAGATGGATCAAAATTCCTGCTAATATTGCAAGAGTGACGATGCATAAACACCCCGTAATTGATGTAGCTGCTAGATGTATATGATGAGGAATAACTTGCCTGATGGTTTCCTCCTGCTTAATGGCTTCCTGGACTCTATTTATATCAGCTTCTTGATCCCTCCATGCCTGATTAAAGTTGTCGGTTGCTAACAGCTTCACTTCATTTTTTTTTATCTTCTAAAATTTCCGATTTCCGTGATTTGGTTTGCATTGTGATGACATCCCAGGCTGGAAGCTCTGATCTAGTTGGCTGCCAAAGTGTTATGTTGCGCCTCGCGCTGTCCTCTGAGTATATCAACCAATCTCCTATCTGCAGATGGCACTGTTCCTCTGTAGTTAGCACACCTGTGGATGACCGCTTTCCTATCGCAGTTGGCATGTTCCTGCAATTTACCTCCAGCTTAGTCTCATCAGACATCACGAAGAGCCAGTGATTTTTAGTCACCATTCTAACGAGGCTATTCCATTTTGGAACTATTCTTTCTTTGCATGCCCTAGTGTTTACATTAAAACTCCGGAAAAGGTTCAGTACACAGTTGTCTCCTATGGCAGTGATTGTTGGACCCAGCTGTGGACACAGTAGTTGTGGATTGTCCGCGCTGGTCAAGATCTTCTGGCATTTGTTATGTTTCGGAAGACTCAGCAGCACATACTGTCGCTCGTGGTTGTTTGCTGCCACGAATTCAGCGTCAAGTTCATAAATGTGAAAGCCTTCCTCACCTACTGCTGCCGGTATTGTATATACTTTATGTAGATCAAATGATGTTCGTTGAGGTTGAGGAATCTCAATTTTAACCAAGATTTGTTGATTTATTTGCAGAGCCTCTACCTTCGCAATCTGATTTAGAATTTGAAAATTTTGAAATCTCTCATCCAGGTCCAATTGTCGTGTGGCATTACGCATGATTTCCGTTATCTCCTTCGCATGGATTATTAGTGGGTGTAGCTTTCCCATGCTTAGTGAGACCAGAATATCTGATAAAGTATCTAGAGAGTCACTGATTTCTCTTAGCTGGAGAATCATCATTGTAATGATTTCGTTCAGCTCTAGTCTCAGCTGTAATGCGGTTAGCTCTTCGCTTTCATTTCTCTGCATTTTTATGATAGCTGAAATCTTATTTTTCAACTCCTCTCGTTCTATTGCCGCTTGAACCCGCGATACGTTAAATAGGTGCAGGGTTGATTTTACCACAGTAGTCTGTTCTTTGAGGAGGTTAAACGTCCGGTTCTCTTTTCCGTTTATCTCGTCTAATGATGCACGTATCTCTTCTGAATCTGCGTGATCCATCGTTCCGAATAGAGTCTTGAACATTGAACCTATTCCATCAAAGAAGGAACGTTTTTTGCGACGAACTGTCTCTTCTTCGTGCGTATGATGGGCTAGTTCCTCATGCTGTCGTTTGATTTTAGCTACCCAGCTTCTTATCTCCTTTGCCGCTACCTCGCATTTGACTATTCCGGAATGACTGATCTCGGCACATAGTCGCGTGATGAGATTGCTGCAGTTGTTGGCGAATACAAGCTCGTTCGATAAATCAGGTACCTCTAGTTTCGACAAGATGGTCCAATGCTTGGTATAAAAGTTGACCTTCCCTATTTGTTCAAAAAGTACTCCGGAATCTGCTATCGGCTGTATGGTGTAGCCCACATTCTCTGCATTTATGACCGCTATACATGCCAAGATTGACACAATTACCGTCTTCATGGTGTTGGAGTTCCCGATTACTACTGAAACTTATCTCTACTGTAAACTACTGGCAACCTCCTTATCCTATTTTCTTATTCGCAAGGTGTATTATTATTTTTTTTTTTTTTATTATTGTATTTGAATTTTACTAATTCTTAGGTATACATATATTTTCCCAAGACCTCTTTACTTTTTTTTTTAAACTTATTCCACCTCTTTCGCCTTTTCTTCTCCTAACAACACCAAACGCTTTTCGTGCTGGTATTGGCTCAACCTAGACGGATAGAAACAAAAACTGCTGCGACCCTCAGTTCCTATTGCGTCTCTGGGTTTGTGGGATGTTATTTCTGGAAAATTTAAATTGATTAGTCATCAATAAAAGCAAATTGGATGTCAAATTAAAAGGAAATTAAAATTAATCTTGAAATTTTTTCAAGCGATTCGCGTGTACCCGCTTGAGTTTTCTGCCCTGGAGTATTGTTATATTCTCCGGGTTGTGTATGTATATTATCTCGTAGGGTCCCTTAAAAATTGATGTTAATTTTCCAGTCCGCGCTAAATCCTTGACCAAAACCTTGTCTCCTACATGGAGAGGTTCTATCCTAGTTGATCTGTCGTAGTACCTTTTTGCCGTGAGTTTACTTTTCTGTAAATTCTTCCGAGCTAATTCGAAAGCTCTCTGTAATTTAAACCGCAGGACAGCATGATACCTGTCGGCATTGTACACTGGCTCTGCTTTACGTTGCAAGGTACTAGGAACTTCGGATACAAACCCGAACAAGGTTTCCATTGGCGTCAGTTTGGTACCCATATGCATTGTGTTATTATAAGCATGCGCTGCCGTCCTCAAAAATTCATCCCAGTTTCTAGGTTCCTCATCGACAAAACTCCTCAGATAATTGGCAAGTGTCGAATGCTGCCTTTCTACTGCATTTGACTGAGGATGATAAGCGGTAGTTTGCAGTTTTTTAATCTTTAGTAATTTGCACAATGCTTTCATGACTTCGCCCGTAAAGTTTGCACCCTGATCTGTTACAAGCTCTTTGGGTAATGTGTATCTACTAAGTATTTGTTCGAATAAGGCCTGGGCCACGGTATTCGCCTCTTGATCTGGTATTGCTACAAAATCGACGAACCTAGTGAGATCATCCATCATGGACAAAATATACTTATTTCCGTTGTGACTTGTCGGCAGCGGGCCAACTAGATCAACGTATACTTTATCGAAAGGCTTCTCCGAAATTTCTGTTATTACTAACGGCATTTTATTGATCTTAGAATGTTTATTTCTCTGACATTTCGTACAGCGCCGAACATGTTTAGAGATATCATTCTTCATTCCCCTCCAATGAAAGAAACGCTTTACCCTTTCCAAAGTTTTGTTCCTTCCGAAGTGTCCCCCGAACCGTGAGTCATGAAAATCTCTCAATATAATC
This sequence comes from Dioctria rufipes, assembly GCA_963924295.1. Taxonomy (NCBI): domain Eukaryota; kingdom Metazoa; phylum Arthropoda; class Insecta; order Diptera; family Asilidae; genus Dioctria; species Dioctria rufipes. Next base: position 363,329,670 of record OZ002740.1, read on the forward strand.
CCTATGTCCCCTGGGTCCGTTATATACTTGGGTCTTGTGTTTTTCTGGAGCCTTATTTCTTTTATCTCAGACTCATCTATGTCATCCCATTCCTCTTCGGATTCTCGAGAAGGCTGCTTTTTCTGGTTTTCTTGGTCTTTCTTCCTTCCAGCTTGCGCTCGGGTAATTGCGAGGCACGGGTACTCCCTACCACACTTGTCTTCATCTTGGTCTGTACCTTGGGGAATTCTGCTAAGTGCATCTGCATTGCCATTTTCTTTTCCCTTCTTGTAGACAATCTCAAAATCATACTCCGATAGTTTTTGGTGGAACCTCACCATGCGAGATGTGGTGTCCTTAACCTTAAAAATTCCTCGGAGAGGTTGATGGTCAGTTATAACTTTAAAATGCCTCCCAAGCAGGTAGCATTTATAATTACGTACTGCCCATACAATGGCTAGCAATTCCCGTTCCGTGGTGGAGTAATTTTTTTCGGCTTGGTTCAACGTGCGGCTGGCATAACTCACCGGCCTACCTTCTTGTTCCAAGACCGCTCCGAGTGACTCCCCACTTGCATCCGTGATGACTGTGAACTCCTTATCAAAATTCGGGTAAGTTAATACTGGTGGTGATGTTAGAGCATCTTTAATCACCTTAAAGGAATTCTCACATTCTGGCCCCCAATTGAACTTCACCTTTTTCCTCAAAAGGTTATTAATTGGGGCCAAAATCTTTGAAAAGTTAGGAACGAATTTACGGTAGTAATTTGCCAGCCCCAAGAAAGACTGGACCTGTCTCACTGTTTTTGGTCGTGGGAAGTTTTGTACCACTTCTACTAACCGTTTGTCAGGTTGTACACCCTTCTCTGAGCATACATGCCCAAGGTATACTACCTCCTTTTTCAGGAATTGACATTTTGTAGGTTGTAGTTTCAAGTTATGTTCTCTAAAACGTTGAAATACTTCCCGTAGCTTTTCATTATGCTCATCCAAATTTTTCGCAAATATTACTACGTCGTCAAGGTACACAAAGCATTTAATACCCTGAAGGCCTGTTAATATCCCGTTTAATAAAGATTGAAAGAATGGAGGCGCTGTTTTTAACCCGAATGGTAATCTCTTGTAATGGAAGTGGTTGAAATTTGTGCTAAAAGCAGTCTTTTCGCGATCTGCTGGGTCCACCAATACCTGATGGTAACCATTGGCAAGATCTAAGGTAGTAAAGTACCTGGAATGGCCCAGCCTGTCCAGGATATCCTCAATCCGTGGTAGTGGGTAAGAAAAGGGGATACAGACTTTGTTAAGCTCTCGAAAATCCACGCACAGTCTATACTTTCGCTTACCTGCTTCGTCAGTTCCCTTTTTCGGTATTAATAGTACTGGAAAATTAAAGGGGCTATTGCTATGCTCAATTATGTCTTCCTCTAACAGCTTTTTAAGTTGATCCTGGCATCCCTCTCTGTGGGCTTCAGGCATTCTGTATTGTTTTTTATTTATGGGCCCGGTATTAGCCATCAAGGGGAGTTTGAACATTTTTGTTGGTGTGTATGTCAACTTATCTCCAGGCAAGTGAAAGATATCGCTGTATTCGTAACAGATTTGCATTACTGCCTCTTTCTCTTCCGAATTCAGCCTTTCCCCCAGCCCCACAGACTGTTTCATCAACTTAAGCCGTTGCTGATTTATTTTTAATGAACCTGGCTCCTTTTTCAGTGGCTTCACCAGATACCTATCTAACTTTTCCAGCTTGGGTCTAAAATTAACAATTTCAACTGGCTCCGTCCTGGCGTTAACGATACCTACATATGCCTGGCCATTCTTTGGTCTAACAATAGTATTGCCGCAGTATATCCCCGGACTGATTTCCTCTGCCATACAAACCAGTTCATCGTTACTTTCTACCTGAATTTTTACCAGTTGTTCTGTTCTTGGCTGTAAGCGCATCGCCGCTTGCTGTGTACCTGTGATCCTAAACGCGTGCTGCCTTGCTTTTGTGCCATCACTACAGCAAGGTCTTTTACCACCTGAAGCTCCTGCACAGTTAGTGGTCGGAAGAGATTGAATTTCGACCGCCGTCAGCGGATAGTCCGCTTCCTTATCCCATTCCTTTATTTTCTTTGCCTGTGGTTGGCCCCACATTTCCTCTGGCCATCTTGCCCCTTCTTCTTTCTTTGTTTTTATCTCTATGCTATGTGCTGAAGCCAAGGCACATTCTGGCCATTGGAGCCCTGGACTTTCCGCTACCGGTATATTCCTAATCTCCTCTTCTTGGATATTCGTATTATCTCGCGTTTTTCTCGCTTTCTGAGACTGTCCTCGAGAGCCAAGATATTTGCTTATATTATTGGACGCTGTTTCCACACTGGTTATAATATTCTTCAAGGCGGCGATTTGATCCACTATTCTTTGTTTTACTTTACTTGGGGGAGTTCCCTTGAGCTCTAATATTTCTGGCTTGTACACCTTTTCCTGAAGGCATTTCTCCCTTGCTAAGGTAATGACCGTTTCTTTACCTGTAATATTTCCAAAAAGAGGTAATTTCGTCTTGCGCTCATCTGCTCCTTTTATTACCAGTTTCTTATTGACACAGTCAATTGTAGCCTTGTCTCTTAAAAATGCCATTCCCAATATGCCGTCCGCAGGTATCGAGTCCGTTTCCTGGATTGTATTGAACTCGCAAGTCTGCACCTTATTTCCCACGCGCATCTTGGCTTCGCAAGTTCCTATTGAGCTTCTTTGAGCTCCAAACAAGCCGCCAATTATTATTTTCTTCTGCGTTTGCACTGGTGTATCTTTTCTTACCCGATTTATCTTAACTAAATTGCATGTAGATCCCGTGTCTACTAGCAATGATAACTTACCTTCTAAACCTATGTCGGCTTCGACCGTGATGATGCAGTTATTCATTAGACTTAGTTCCATTTCATTGCTTCCTACTCTAGATACGCCTACCCTCTCCAAGACCGTTAGTGGAAGGCAGCTGGGGGAAAGCTCCCCAGCTGCCGCTCCCCGTTTCCCAACTGTTGCCCTCCATGCTCCGCTAAGTATTTTTTAAGACAGTTTGCGGTGCAGTGATCGCAGGTTTTGCAGAACTGACAGAACAGAACCTCTGTCCCCGGTTGGAAATTAGGAATATTGATTGATGCATCTGCGAACCTAACATTTTGCTTCTTGCAACTGAGTGTACCATGTCCATAGTTGTTGCACTTAGTGCAGTAAGGAGGCTGCTTTCCCCACTGGCATTCCTTAGCCATGTGCCCAGGCTGACCGCATTTGAAACAATGAATGATCCTGGGCGGGGCTGCCTTCGCTGGTGGTCCTTGATAGGTTGTGGGCGATGCCAGCCTAGCTGTAGGATAAATTTCTCGTCTAGGTTGTTGGGGTCTATCGCAGCTAGCCTCATCTGTTCTCCATCTGTTCTGTGTCCTTATAGTATTGGGCCTCCAGCCCTCCTGTACCCCTTCCGGACCCCTTACTTGAAGCCTTTGAGCATCCTTTTCGTAATATGTAGCTTCCTCCTGTACCCCTTCTAGCGATTCAAATTTCCGACCCGTAAGGTATACTTGAGTCGGTTTAAGCCTAACGCCTGCTTTGAATGTCGCTACGGCATCTGCCTCCAACTCTGCAATCAGACCTCTATCTCCTCCCGGGTATTTTGCCGAGACCGCCGCTTTTATCAGATCGAGCAATTCTTTCATCCGGTCTGCGAACTCCCTGATATCTTCGCCGGGTCTCTGCCTGCATGCCAGCATTTCTGTTCGCAATTCACTAAAAGATTTCTTAGGCATGTAAGCTGATTTGATTACTTGCTGCAAAGAATCGAAATCTTTTGGCTCTTGCGAATTTACCAAGTAGTACGCATCGTCCGATAAGCGATACTTTATACACCTAATGAAGATCTTCTGCTCTTCTTCCGTCAGTCGATCGTGTAGTTCTTTACTACAACTCAGGAAGCGATATACCTCCTTCGAGAGCCTGGATGATCTTTCACCGGATAGCATGGGCACATACTTGGATACTAGATCCATTACCTTTTCGTGCACGTCTGTCATATTGACTTGCTGACTGTTCTCCCCGGATATGTTTCTTTCCTCTGGAATTATCTGGTTTCGTTCGCTTCCCTCTTTTCTACTCGGCGCTAACTCCTGTTTCTTTCTTCTACTTTGCTCTGTTTCTGAATGTTGCTTCTGCTCCTTAGGTTGTTCCCAGAATAATAATTTCCTTGGCCTGAACCCCTTACTCGTGTTCGCTTTATTAATATCTTGATTCGGACTTCTCTGTGAAGATCTATCGAGCCCAAGTTCTTTCTCTAGTTCTGCTGTAGCTTCTTCGGCCTCCTTTAGCTGTACCTTTAGCGAGTCTATATTCTTTAAGAGCCCTTTTTTCTCCTTCTGGGTTTCTTCCAATGCTTGTTCTGCTTCTATTTCACGGCTCTGGATAACCTCGAATGCTGCTGTCACAAGTAGATCTAACGCTTCGCCTTTTGTACTTTTTTTAGCACTCTCATTCAGTTCCTCCAGTATTTTCTTTGCCTCTTTTTCTGTCCACCTTTTCCGTAACTCTCCCGTTATATGCTCCTCGATATATTGCCAGTCTTGTTCATAACTCTGCAATATTGTCTGGAATTTCTTAAGTTCCTGTGCTTTCAGTTCTAATTCCCTTTCCTGAGCCTGATAGCGTGCTAATTCCTCCTTAGTTAATACATTGCTCCTACCTGTGGACATTTAAGATATATAACAAAGCTAGCACTATGCAGACATTGATACGCTGCCACGGATCATTCCCCACAACTTCTATCCTTATTGTAAACCCAACTAGACTCAACCTCTTGACCAAAATTATTTTCGATAACTCCGATCCCTATATAAAACAACTGAAATTACCGTCACTATACTCGAGACCATTAAACGAAATAACGATTAGTCTTCTTACTATCTACTATCCTTAGTCTCCTATTGCCCAACAACAAAATTTACCCAAACGAATCCAATATTTTTTAATTTTTTATTTTTTATTATCCCGATGCACCCAATGAGAATATAACAAATCACACTTTACTTAAAACTTTCTACCTAATTATCCGCGTACAACCCGAATACATTTGTCCAAAAAACAAAGATCATTTCGTAAATATGACACGACGTTATTACGATTATCAAAAACCCGATAAATTAAATAAACGCGCGTACGACCAACGCCTAAATCGAAACGTGACGTTGAAACTGGTGATATTCTTATTACCAACTTTCACTAAAAAAAAAAAATCTTGCACCTAACAATATTGCCTCTTATATATTACTCCGAAGTTTTATCACATCTTAAAATTAACTCTGTGTGCATGTATGTATGCTTGGAGTAGCTAAAAGTAGCTTTGCTCCCAATATGTGTGTGTGGAGTAGCTAAATTAGCTTTGCTCCCAGTGTGTGTGTGTGGAGTAGCTAAATTAGCTTTGCTCCCAGTGTGTGTGTGTGGAGTAGCTAAATTAGCTTTGCTCCCAGTGTGTGTGTGTGGAGTAGCTAAATTAGCTTTGCTCCCAGTGTGTGTTTGTGATGAGTAGTTGATGAAGATCAACTCCTCAAATAATGTAAATGAGTGTAACTTCCAATTTCACAAAAAAAAAAAAAAAAAACACAAAACACAAAAACTCAAGTCACTTAATCTAATACTTCTTAAATGCCTGAAACGTGAAAGAATTAATTTATTTTAATCTCTGAAAAATAAATTTATCAAAAAAACATTTAGACAATCTTAAAAGAATTTGAAAAAGAAAATTAACCCTGAAAAAAAAACACAACAGCAAGAAATTCTCAAATTTCTTACCTAAGTTTACCGGCTGCGCCAAAATGTCGTGCCCCAAAAGCAATCAACAATAAAACAATTAAAAACACTCGAATTACTCATATAGAAATATTTATTCCACGCAGAACTGACCTAACTTAATACATCATTCACAAAAAGCTAACCCGAACCGAACGGTAACTTGACACCTTCAAACAAAAGTTAACTATCGACTGAATACTTCACGGCCCTCGCCAGACCAGTCATTGGTCTTTTATGCACCAATATTCGGAAGTAAACTTTACTAACAACGCGGATGTAAACAAACGACAACAACCTTGTCGTTTGTTCTACCGGTTGCAGCACCTGAGTCGCCTAGTTGTAAACAATCGCTTTACATAATAATTACCATGCGAGGTAAATTATTATCGTAATCGTCGATTGCTCCACTAAGCGCTCATCGCCGCCAGCTGTTGGGCTAATCAGCAAAACAACCGACAGTTGCAGAACAATACCATGCGAGGTTATTGTTTAGCAATTGCTGATTATTTCGCCGTAATGCCCTTGGCTGTTGGAAGAATCTTCCGTATATTGGGCCATCACAGTATGATGCTGGACGCTTTTGGGAATTTTTCCCTACTGTGTTCACCAATTTGATGTAGAACTCTGGTTGCCAGAAAGGGTGCAGATGCAGTACCATATGTAACAGTCTTTAGTCTATAATGATCAATTGAAGAAGAGGGGCTTTCACGCCACACGATGCGCTGGTAATCTCTGTCAACAGGGTTCACTAACACCTGCCGATACATCTTTTCGACGTCAGCAGAAAAGGTAATTTTTGATTTTCGGAAACTCAACAGTAGTGCAAGCAGGTCGCGTTGAATTGTAGGGCCCACCAGTAATTTTTCATTCAACGAAAGTCCAGAAGAAGTTTTACAGGATCCGTCAAACACGACCCGAATTTTTGGCTCTGGCGAACTTTTAAAAACTGCATGATGCGGCAGATAGTAACAATCTTGCAGAGTCTTAGTTTCTTCTGCCTTAGGGATGACCTCCATGTGCCCCAATTCTATGTACTCCCGCATAAAACTAACATATTGTTCTTTGAACACATGGTCCTTTAGAAACCTCCGTTCCATGGCAAATAATCTTTTAACAACACTGGCCTTAGATTCGCCAAGTTCAAGAGTTGAATTTTTAAAGGGCAAGGAAACAATATATCTACCTTCTTGGTTACGTGTCACATTCTGTACAAAGTGCTGCTCACACTCAGCTTCTTCTGATGTCAATGGAGATATTCCTTGACTAACTTCCTCAGTTTGCCAAAATCGTTGCAACGTCTGATCTATATGTTCAATGGTTGTGGTTAGACTTAATGCTGAAGAGCTCGGCAACTGAAAGCTCCCAAACAAAACCCAACCGAACATTGTATTTTTTGCATACAGTTGGCCGACATCATTATGTAACCTTTCTTCGTACAACGTTTCAAAGAAATAGTCTGCACCTAGGATGATGTCAATGTGGGATGACTGATTGAATTTCGGGTCAGCAAGTTGAAGGCCGTCAACATTTAACCATTTCGGGATGACTTGAGTTACTGTTGGTACATGACAAGTTAACTTATTGAGAATGAAAACGGTTGCTTTAATTGAGGCTGTGTGACTCCATCGAGAGTGTATGTTTATAGATAGCTTTCCTCTTGTTATTCCTGCTCCAGAGGATTGCAGACCTGTTACTGACAGTCTTGCATTCTCTCGGTTTAGTCCTAACAGCTGCGCACATGATTCCGAAATTAAAGATATTTGGGACCCCGAATCAAGAAGTACCCTGCATGATATTAACTTTCCTTGATTGTCACACACGTTTGCCATAGCGGTAGGCAGTAAAGCTCCTATCATATTTGCCGAGCTTTCAAATTCAGGATTGATGTCTACATGTAAGAGTTTTCTTTTAATGCAAGCGTTGAGAGAAGAGAAAGATGTCCCTGGATTTTCTTGACATTCGGTGTTGATTGTAGAGTTGATAGCCTTATTTACGGTTGGCATTTGGTTGATAGAAGAAGTGTTGATTGAAGGTATTGTGTTGATAGAAGAAGAATTGATTGGAGGTGTGGGACAGCATCTTGAGGGCTGCGCTTTATTGAAATCAATTGACATTGAGCAGTCATGAGTATGTCCATATGCTTGAGACACATGCGAAGACACTGTCTGTGCACCAGTCGAAATGTGTAGCAGTGGATGATGTTGACCATTGCATAACTTGCAATGCACCTTGGAACGACAAGAACGCACTGTGTGATTTGTTCCAAGACATTTAAAACAAAGAGATTTTGAGAAGACGAAAGCCTTTCGATTCTCAACTGACTCAGCCTTAAAGGTATCACACTCATAAAGCCGATGATCTTTACTGCATTTAGGACATGACAGTGTAGTTGACGATGCTTGTTCTGACAAAGAAGTAGCAAAAAATGTTTTCACAGGAACTGTTACCCTTTTGCCCAAAGCCGTGCACGTCTCCAGCGCATCGCATCGATTGCTTAAAAAATTTAAAAAATCTTGGAATGTCGGAGAATCTATCTCTATCACCTTTGTTGCCCAAAGCTCCTTCGTTTCATTGTCTACTTTAGATAGAGCTAAATAAATAAGCCAAGGATCCCTGCTTTCAGCTTGATTCCCTAAAGCTTTTAGACCTCGTATAACCTCATCGAAAGTGTCATACAGACTTCTCAAAGATTTTATTCCAGCATGAATTATAGAAGGATGATTCGTGAAAGTTCTAATAAACGAATTTATGATTTGGTTTCTTTTGTCAAAACGCTTGTTTAGTTTAGCCCATGCTTCATCATAATTAGCATCACTTATGGTGAGATGTTTGATTCCGACTAAATATCCCTTAAGGTATTGAAGTTTTTGGGAGGCAGTTAATGAGGGATTATTAGGCACAGATGCCTCAAAGAGGTCCTTAAAGGATGGCCATTCAGAGTATTCTCCAGTAAAAGAAGGAACGTTTAGCTTGGGTAATCGAGCGGTTGGCGCAGCTTGACTTGAATTGAATGGTGCAGGTGTATTAGTCACATTTCGTTGATTCAAAGTTTGGAAAAAACCTTGCTGCTGTGTCATGAACTGACTCATGGTAGAATTAAACTGTTCGGCGAATGAGGTATCATTATTATCACGTGGAATTGGAATTCTTGTATTAAGGGCACGAGTTAATGCTGACTTCGTTTCATAGTAGGTACGCTCATATTCTTCCATGTTAGAACCTTGATTTTCAAATAATAAGAGATTGTCTTCAATTGATTGGAACTCATTCCACGCATCCTCTAAACTTTTCAAACGAACATAAATGTCTTCAGACGGAACATTTTCGGCTATATTCTCAGAAAAGCCCTTTAAGCGCGTTAGAATGCCCTTTACTCTACCCCGTTTTTGAATTAAAGATTGTGGGTCCATGACGGAGCAATTTCAGATGGGAATAAAATCGAATAGCTTGGCCGTGGAGTATAAACGATTGCAGAGAATTGTCTATTTGAAATCACAGAACAATAGTTTATATATGTATGTCAAAGCGCAAGATATACTGTGATTTCTTGGCTTAATAAAAAAAGAAACACTTATGTATTGTATCGCAATTTCACTAACTAAGTGTATATTGAAGCACGTGAATCGAATTTGGTTCTTACATGTTTATTTCACTGAAAATTCTGTAAATACATACATCGCTCGTAATTTCAACGGAATATGAGATTATAATTTTATAATTTCTTGAAATATGTTCATATATATGTAAATGCTCAAAAAGATCTGTATTAAAACACAACTAAAATATAATTTTATTGTCTCAGCAAAACATACTGTACTTCATTATAATTGAAATGCACTGTAATGTTGGGTACCACCTTGATTATTTGTTCACACGTGGACTGTATTTTAAAGCGCAATGAAATTTATATTTTTAATTGTTCTGACCAGTTATTTTATGTTAATTGGTTGATTCGATGAAAACACTACTATTTTCACTGACCACATTCTATCATCAAACGTAATGCATGTTAGTTCATCACTTGTAAAATGTGTGCATTGAAATTTCTTAAATTTTATAATACAAATTTATTTTTCAGATTCCCTTTATGTGAATCTATAGTAATTTTCTGTGTTTATCTCGTCGCAAAGAATTTTATATTTTTAGCACAGATGTATCACCGTTATCTAATACAGTGATATCAAAGTTTTGTTCTCACCTCTTTTCACAATACACTTGCTCACATATATATTTTATTAATGTTTTATGCACTTAAGTTTTTGATTATTTAAAATATGATCATGAATAATGAGCTTCCAAAATTTAGGCATAGATAAATTTTCAAATTAATCAAGTACATGAATGGAAAGTGAAATATGTGTACTTATCTTGCAATTGTATTAATGTTGATAGATGAATGCTTGGCACATTACTTTGTCATTGCAACAGGTGCAATATTATGTTGAACACTCTGACCACATATCAAATAGCCGCACATGCTATTCTTGATACTGTGTTTAAGGGCACAAAAATTATGAAGGCAAAACTTTCAACTTCAAATTTTATTTTAATTAAAATTACAACAAAAACTGATGACCATCCGCACTTGATAAAGTCCAAAAATTTTGTCAAGGCACCCGATCTCATTGCTGGATGCAAAAACAAAAAAAGAGAAAAGAATCTATGTCACCGTTAGCAACTGGGTTCAATGAAGTGCGAATGGTTGACAATACGATACAATGATGTGAGTGTATGTATATAAAACATTAGATGTACCAGCTATTGAGCTAAATTTAAACTATTCGAGCAAATAGAAAATGATTAACATTAATGATACAGTGTTGCCGATGCAAATTATTGTGGTTTTTTTTACAAAAAAAGCGTTTGTATAAAAATATACCAAAAAAGGTGATTGGGCTCGAACAGTGCATGCTTCATTTGAGTTAATTATGTTGAGGTATTTAATTGATCTTTTCTTAATAATACTAACCTCAGCGCCAGTGTCCACTACCAGTTTTGTATGACCCTTTAGGCTTATGTTTAATGGAAGTTTAAATGTAAAGAGACCGGATTGGAGCGCTGGAACGGACACTTTTGATTTTATTTGTGAGTTTGTAGTTGAGCCGGGGAGTTTTCGTCGACTGCATGTCGTTTCCCTGACTCCGGGCTTCCCACTTTTTCTTTAGTCTGCAGTTTTCATCTGCGTGTCCTCGGTGAAAAAGGTGCATTTGAGTCTCATGTTGAAGACTTGAGGACTTTTTGTGTTGTGTTAATATTGTGTAGGTCTATTGGAGAGGCGTGGAGGAACAATCTGTTAGTTCTGTTGATTTTTTCTGCAATCACGAACGTCATGTCCATAGATTTTGCAGTTTGAGCAGAAAGAGCTGTTTTTGCACATTAAGCAATCTGTGTAAGTATGACCCTTTCGCAGGCAGAAATTACACGTGTTGTTACGGACCAGGGCATCTGTGTCCGATTTTCTGGTATCAGTATTTGTAAATGGTCTTTGTCGTGACTGTGATGAAGTTGGGCTCTTCATATTGTGTGAAAACTGATTTGGATTTGGGGCTCTAGGTGCTGTGAACATAGGTGTGGATGGCATTTGGTAATAAGGAGATCTGTACCAAGCTCTCACCCGTAAATCTGGGTCAATTGAGCCACTGAAGGAGCTTGGGCTAGAGGACTCTGGACGAATGTAGCACTTTGTTCCTCTTTCTCCATTTTCAGGGCTTTTTGAATAAGTGACTCTAGATCACCTACTTCCTGCGTGAGCAAATATTGACACAGACGTGGGCTAGTTACTTCACTTTTTAAAGTATTATTAGCAAGATCCATCAGCTGTGTTTTCACAGCAGGGACTGCCTCAGCTCCGTATTTCTGTGTCGCTGCATCGTTGCAAATCGTCAACAACTGCTTCAATATTGTAATGGAAACAGTGAGAGATTCTAACAGCGTTTGTCTGGTCGTGATTAATTTGTTCACCAACTCTTGGTATGTCTCACGGGGAAGGTATGTTTAGTTTAAGTGTTCCGCTACTTTAGTAAATAAAGCAGGGATGTCTAAAGCGAATAATTGATAGGCGTCACCTCTGAGTCTTGTAGGAAGGACCTGAATAAAAGCCATTTTTCTTCATCATTTAAGCACTGTATGGTTTGTTTGCAGCAGCCGATGAAGGTTTGTAGCTCTCGTCACAATTGCGGAGTACTTTCATCCGAAAATAAGGGGACGAGTTGAGCTGCTAGCTTAGCTACTTTAGAGTATTCCAACATTGTGAGTGGTCTACTGACTGAGTACTTGAATTTGGGTGGACTGACCGGGCTTGTTTCTGGGCTGGTTTCCGTTAAGGATTCTTCCAGCCAGTCAATCAGCAGGTCTTCGGGGTTGGCTCATTCACTTCACTGTTACTATCAGTATCACTTTAATATAAACTAACACTCTTATTCTTATCAAAATCTAAGTCAACTGAGCGCCGAGATTCGGAAAACTGTTCCAGTTCCTTTCGGAATTTCCTTTAAGGTTTTAACTTGGCGAAACTGGTCTCGCATTATGTTTTTAGTTTGTGATCTAATGCGTCACAATTGGTAAACTTATTTAAACTTACTTGTCTATTAGGACCTGACAGTATGGTCACACTTCTAAGTCTAGGTCCTGTCGGAGATAACTGTGGGGATTCGTATCCTACAGCAGATGATGTACCTTCCCGGAGGTGCTTTGAGTTAGCACATATGGCTGATCCCGTGGCGGTTAAAGGTGGAGCGTCACCATCACTGCTGCTGCTGTTTCCTACAGATGTTGAGCAGGATTGTCGGCTGGCATATGATGCGTTTTTGATGAAAGGGGGCCTCCTTGCCTGCTTAAGTCCCTTTGCTGTGATTGAGAGGGTGGTTTCTTTAACCGCCTTCGTATTCCCTCTGAATCATTGGTCGGTTGATGTCTGCTTACTTTTGCAGCTGAGGGCCCTAAACCGTCTTAATTTCCCTTGGATCTAGTTGAAAAGGGGGCTTGTGAGCCGTCTTCAACTTCCTTTTCAACTCAGGATCGTTGACTGCTATCGGTTGGTAAACTGCTTGGCTATAACTTCAGGCTACTTTTCAGTCTATTTCCTGAATGGCTTAGGTTTTCGTCCTTCTGGGTGGTTTTAAATGTTTTTCCACTTCTTTGGGTTGTTTACTAGTATCCCTCGGTGGTGCCTTCCCACTATCTGGGGTGAAAGCTTGCCCGCCTGGAGCAGAGGCACCTAGAGATAGTATCTACCCCGAGTGTCGGGGGTGACTCGGCCTGAGTGGCTTTGCCAATGGGACCCCTTAAGTTCGTAGGATCAAGGACTTTTAAGCTTTTTGATCTGTTTTGCTTGACCAAGTTTCCTTTATCCTACCGGCTGCGCCAATTTTGTTATATGTTTCGTGTACAAATATATATAAAAATATTTTTATGGAGTACTCATTAGCTCTGAGCCTAGCTACTCAGGTAGTCACGTATCCCAATGATTTTAGATTATAATCTAGAGGAATCACAACACTATTTTCTCTCAAACACAAAACCGTTTATTTATTTTTCTTTTATGCCAGGTTGTCCAAAACCTGTTAAAATACCACTAAGTTACTCACAAACTTAACATATTTATCAAACCGGACTCATTTAGCACTGCCCATTAGGAAACTGCGAGTCAAACTTATTATTATGATTACAACTCGCGTATGCAAAAATTTTTTATAAATTGACCATGGCCAATCGAACAACGTAAAGCGACCCCCGCCGTGGTTCAAAATAAACTCTTTTAGACTTGATCATTTTAATTCTCAAGTCTTCTAGTTCAGATAGGAAAATGCTTAATTAGCTTTCCTATCATGTGAAACTTATTTTCGCTGGACATGTTTGAACATGCCCAGAATTATCGCGTCGGACGATGGCTCGAAGTGTAATTTGATATTTTCATAAATATCTCAAGCCATCGTCTTGCCTGTGGTGCATATATTGTTGCACCCGCAATGTATGCAGCTCGCGACAATTTGCTGATAAGACCTTTTTCGGTGAACACTTGATCGTTTCAATCTTCAGCGAGTAAAACTTATGAAGGCTTTTTTCTATTAAAACGACTTGGGTTGAAATTTAAAACTTTTATTTTTCCCAAGTCGTTTTGGGAAACCTCTCGCTGTCACATCATCATTAACTAAAAAGATATCGTGCCTGCTCTCACCATAAACGAAGACCGTACACCCCTTACCTTACCTTGTAATAAAGGCGCAGATGACCTGCCTTCAATGTCATTGCCCCAATTCACCCTTTGACACTGCGGGCAAGAGTTAGCAATGTTCCTAGAGATGATGACCTGGGATCAGTGAAGGAGCGGACCTATACAAACATTACTCCAAAAGGGCACCGGGAGAGAGGACGGAGGGAGAAATAGGAAGACTTATGATTTCATTACGTTATAAAGACAAGATATCATTTATTGATTAGGCTTATATTATAATTATATTATAACAATTTTCTCTAATTCTTCGGTATAATTTACATTTGCATAGAACAACTTCCCCTTTTTTTCTCTTATGTATTATAAAAATTCCTAAGAGTACATAAGCATTCGATATGTACTGTTATGTTACTAGACTTCGATAAATTTCAGTTTTCAAGTCAACGTAGACGTAATCAACATAATCAACATGTGTACATAACAAAAACTTGGGCCCCAGCTCCGAAGCCGAACAGTATAGCTATACCTCGCACCTGCAAGCTCTGAGCAGACAGTACTAGACTTGTATTCAACACGGAAAATTTTCGTCTCCGCCATTTAATGAAAGAGAATTTAGGGCTTAATTACGGCTAATTTAATGCCTCTTTCCGAATCTGTAGGTAATCCAGGTTGATAAAAAGTAAGTTAAATAATATTGTGACAATAGTTTGGTATTACCTGAAAGAGGAATCGTGAACAAGAAAACATAAAAATAAAAATTTAAAAAAACTTTCGTTATGCTCCATCGCCTAGTCGCTACCTACATTTTAATATTTCAATGTTTTTCAATTGTATTCAAATCTATGATCAACAAATAATACTGGAAAAGAATTGAATACTTTCAATACTTTCCGGATTGATATCGAAAATCAAGGCTTTATCCACGGAAATGTAAAGAAAATATTATTTATTTGAGTGTTTGTATAAAGTATTATGTCTAATCTTCAACAAATCAACTAACAAATCATTGCTGGACCAAATTTAGACAGTTGTGATAGATACTAAATTGGTGCCCAGCTTAGAAATTTAATTACATTTATTCTCTACAATTTATTAAGTTTTCGTTGTTTTACACAGTGGTCACTGCAAGCTATTGTTGCGAATATTCAATTCCTTTCCAGTATTATTTGTTGATCACAGATTTGAATTGAATTGAAAAACATAGAAATAATTAATTGTGGATAGCAGCTAGGCTCAAGCTCAATGGAGCATTTTGAAAGTTTTTAAAATTTTTCTTTTTATGTTTTCTTGGTCACGATTACTTTTTGAGCTTATATACCGAACTATTTGTGACAATATTATTTAACGTACTTTCAAACTTAATTGTTGATCAATCTGGATTATCCATGTATTTTTATGAAAAAAAACTAGACCATTAAATTAGGGGAAGAGACATTAAATTAGTTCCAATTAAGCCCAAAATTTTGATGTATTTATTCATTATTTTCTACCATGAAATGACGGATCCAGCTTAAGTAACATGAAAAATATTCTGTTCCAATAGTAATACCCTATGCAGACGGGCAAAATCAATTGTAATTCGTTCGTAATTGAATTTTTCAAAAATCGCTTTACCTTTGAATTTTAATTATTAAAAATGTGCTGTTAATTACTTATAAAAATTGACAAGACTTTCGTTTTAATTCACAAAAAATCAATTACGAATCAATGATCATTGATTTTGTCCGTCTACCTAGGGTATAAGTCATTTAACAAATTTAGCGAAGTTACTGTCCCAAGTTATCTAGTTTTCATCCCCTCCTTTCCTGTTTCATACCCAGCAATCTACTTGCGCCAGTACAAAAACGAGTTCCACTCAATTCAACTTTTTAGCGAAATAGAAGCGCAGAAATAGTCAAGTAATGCTATACTTTTTTATATACATACAATAATTTCCATTTTTGAAATTCGTACTTTGGTGATCAGTAGTGCAAGCACCTTTCGGAACCACTTGGACTGATTTATTTTTCTTTTTTATAATATAGAAATCTCATAAGGTATATGTAGCTGTATGTCCATCTGTCTGTCCTCATGATAACTCGAGAACTCGTTCACTGATAGAGAGCTGAAATTTTGCACACAGATTTTCTTAAAACGTAAATTTAAGTTCGACAATCAGACAAAGCGGGCAACTCCTTTCTAGGATTGATATACAAAAAGTTCGTTTTTTCACATTTATTTTCATCCAGGTGGTCTCATACAAATTATCACTTTTTCTCTTGCTTTATGTTAATATTAATTGCTATCGCTGTATATTTAGTAAGATCTTCAGACATGCTTGATTACTCTTTTGTAACACCTTCCAAAAGTACTCATTCGTGAACGATTTCAACACAAAGAATATTTGCAAAAATGACTGGATCGTTCTTTACCACTTATGACAGACTGGTCAAGAAAAGTGCTAGAGTCATAATTATAAATACATATATTTATATATATATTATGTCTAAATAGTTTTAATGTTTTTCAAAAGTTGTGTCACGGAAAGATTAAAGGAAAAGGCGATGAAGATAAAAAAGCCAAGAAGTCCACCTGGAGACAAAACCTTAACGAAGTCATTTCGATTCGTTCATCATAACGTAGTTAAAAACTGAGCTATAATAAAGTAGAGATTTTGATGCGCTGATTAGGTATTTTTCACAGCCATCATGGCAAAAGTTAAGTATTGAATTTATACGGTGTTTTCTTCTAATTTGTTATTCATATAATATTCCAATTTCCCTTCATTTCCAGATATACAAAAAATTGTTAAATTATCCGTTTATGTCCGAACCATTTTGCCATACTATTGATATTTTCTGGTTTTTTGTTGTTTATCCGCAACCTGTAATTGTGATCCTTTACACAAAAGGAAATAAATCGACGAAAAAATGGATAAAAAAGTCAGCTAAAGTATTTAGTTTGTGGAACTCAATTTAACCACGGAAGAAGATTCGTACAAATATTTATACACGATATTTAAATATGGATAAATATTAGCAGGTATGTGCACAAAAGAGCAATTTTGAGAGCTTTGTGCATCAATGTGCAGTGAACGTATATAACATATCATTGAAAAAGGTTAGTTATTAAAGTCGCAAAAGCCTAAAAAATGTTTTGTTTTTAAGAAAGGTAAAATAATTCTATAAAGGTGCTCTGGAACAGTTCCGGAATCCTGCTGAATGCGTGTTTTGACCATATCAAAGGTTTCCTGTTTGTAAGCACTAAATACTTTTTGAAGTTCTAGCTCCTCGTACAAACGTTTCACCTGTGCTACTTTAACGGGATCTAAAAAAAATTAGGACAAAACTTTAAGTAAACTTTTATAGATGTACTATTTATATATTACCAGTTTTGCCGTAACACTCTCGCATTATCTCCTTTTGTGCTTCTGAGGCTCTTTCCATGCAGACCACAGACAACCACGTGCATTTATTTTCCTGAATATCAGTTCCAATTTGCCCTGTTTCTTTAGAATCCCCAAAGCAATCATCAACATCATTACCTATTTGGAAGAAGCTGCCTACCTCATAAATAATCGCTCTTGTTTGTCTATAAACTTCAGGATCTGTAAAGCTTTTTGAAGGATCTGTGTTAGCATGAGAAATGCGTATATTTGTAGCTTACTTACCCACATAAATGCATAGCCAATGCTATTGGCAAATAAAAACCAATAGAAGTCTTATTTTGAACTATAGATTTATATCTGTCCATTGTAAAACTAGTCACATCACCTTTAGAAGCATGTTGATCCATGGATTGTCCGAGCGTTATAACAAAAATAACTTCATGGAATAATTCCAACAGTTTTACGTAGTACTCTTTTTGTGCAAAATTTTCTTCCAAAATATGATAGATTCCGTTTACTATCATTAAACTGTCGTTAATTGCTGTCAATCCGACTTCCTTGTACCAGCAAAGCTTTTCACGTCGTATAGCACTTCCATCCAGAATATCATCAAGAATAAGAGTTGCGCATATTAACTGGAAATAATGGAAATTTTAGTTGAAAAAAAAAAAAAATAAAGCATTTTCGTTACATTATTATCATTATTATAATATTTCTAATTTTAATATTTCACATTTTCAGCTAGCTATTATCGAAGTAACATTACAACGAGTTGGAAGTTAGCACACTTTATTTTTTCCTCTTTTCTAAAATGTGTACATTTAATATGTTTACCATTTCAACACACCAACCCAGGTATTGTGCTAATTTTATGTTTTTGGAGTTCAGCTGGGTCTCGTCGGCAAGCGTCTTGAACAGCGGCACCATATTTAATCCCATATTGAATTTGCCTGTTGTTACATTATATCGTAAGGCCTGTTTGAGATAGAAATAACTGATTATTATAGATGTACTTTGGAATCACTGGGAATTACCTTTTCATACAATTTAACAGCATCTTTCGATTCATATTTACTTGCATATTTTGTTAGACTTCCAATCAAATCTGGGAGAAACCAATTTTAACTTTAAAAAAAATATTCCGTGAATGGAAATAAGATTTAAATTAATTTACCTGGGTATATAGCCATGAATTCACGTCGTTCATCCTCGGATGCTCCAATAAGATTTGTTGAATAATTACGTGTTGACAAAGTTCTTTAAAAATTAAGTAATCATTAGTAATATGCATTTATATAATATAAGAGAAACTATGATCTTTATTGAGATATGAGATTTTATCGAAAAACTGAGCTTTCCTGCAAGCATAGTACTAGAATCTCCATTAAAGACGAAAGAAGTGGATATACAAAATCATTGTCAGGAAGATAAACTATTTTCTATCTGAACTCCCTCGGCATCTTGTTCACTTCACAACTTTTATAAGTTAAACTTGTGGTTGAGTTTTTCAGATTCCTATTTGTTCATTTTGACCATATATCTTTTAACCAGCACATGCGATGCTCTCTAATCTTAACCTTATCTTATTCTATAAAATTAATTGTTGCGAGCGTGTCTTTTATTTAAATCGCATTATGTATATCAAATATACTTCGTTTAAGTTTATTATTCAAATTCGATGGTAACAAAAACTTCTACTTAATTGTCGCTTCTTAACAATAACTTTCTATTATAATCCAATCCAAAAACTTTCACTTCTTTTTATGTTATTATTGAAATCAAGATTTTCATCTGGAAATTTTCTTGCATTCCAACCAGCACTTTTGTACTTATCCAGAAGTAATTTACAATAGAAAGTGGAAGAAATCATTATTTTTATTATACGTTTGAACGGGTGTTGGTTTTGCAACTTAACTACATAATTCATCATGTCTCTCCGTCAATAGAACACCTAAAACAAATTCGCTCTCCAAAAAATAACAAAGCCCGTGCGTGATCAGCAACTCGAAAATTTAAGAAATTATGAAAATGAAACAATTCAAAGGCTTACAGTTCTTAAAACTTTAAATTCATTAATTAACGTAATATTCTACTTGCCTAATTGTTTTCTTTAATCGTTGCTGCCAATTTAGATCTGCAGTAAACAATTTCTTGAAACAATTTTTGCGTAGTAAAGAAGTCATGATTAGCTCGACCCTATTTTTGCACAGGCACTAGACATATACACTGATACTAGATTCATACAAAAATTTTGACGAATCTATCTATGCACAAGAGAATTCAACTTTTCCGGACAAATATCACTACGAGCGTCGTTCCACTACTTCCCGAAAATCTACCAAAACGTCCTTTATATATGCGAAGTTTTATTTTTGAATTACACCTGATATCTTTTTTATGGTAATAAATTAGAAATAAAACTCGTCTTGTCCACATTAAATTGTTTTGTTTAAAAAGCGAAAAACTGCTTCTTGATTTCTAATAGGCTAATTAAATTATAAATTTTATTATTATAAATGCGTGAGGAAAATATTGTTGAAGGTTGTAAGTGATAATTTTCGATTGGACAAAACCAGTTTTTTGCTTGTAAATTGGCGAATGTTTGTTGGCTTTAGAAAACTACACAGCTTATGAAATTTCCAGAGTTTGGTACGCAATAACGTAATAATGGTACATTAAGTTGATAAATTTTTACTTGAGTGTAAGACCTTGAGGTGGAATAGGAGATGACGGAATCAAAACCAGTAAAAAAGTTCTGATTACTAATGTAATGCCTTTTGAAAGTTACCATTTTCAAAGAAAAACAACTACTAAAATTATGTTACTGTACTGTTATGAGCGGGGCCTTAGTTCGTTATTTATATATATAACTCATAAGTCTACTTTTATTCAATTATACTGTTTAATTTTACAAAGTCACAAACGACTCTACTCTTAATTATCGCTAAGTAGTACTTCCAATTATTGTAATTCAAATAGTTTACTATATTCACTTCACTGTCTGAAATAAGACTCACCTCCTGGCGGTGAAAGCGCCGTATTTATATTCTACAAATTGTCCTAAAACCTTCCAGAATATTCTGTTCTCGAAAATATTGTTGGATCGTCATCGAAACTATGTTTGTGTGCCAAATTTAAAGAAAATCAGTCTCACAATTTATTCTTAACTAATTTTACACGTAATTTATTTCCACTTTTCATTGTAAGTTTTTACATGTTCGAAACAGTTCAAATTAGATGATCATTTTCCCCGTTTCGCGATTATGCATGCTAGCGGGGGTCAATTGTGTACGTGGACCTTATGAGACTCCCTTTTTGAAACAGCCATTCATCTTACTTCCCCAAGGAGGCCCGAAACTTTACAGCTCTATGGATAGGTAAGTAAATAACATATTTTATATGTATACACATTACAAAGTAAGCTATCTCTCAATTAATAATAATTATTGTTTAAAAGCGAGATAAAGCCTCAAGTCGATCGTTGCAGATAGAGCAAGAAAAAATATAATAATATTGTACCCCTTTGCACCCCTTTGCATGTGCAGAAGGTATAAAATACCAAAACTACGATTTGGCAGTTGACGGACTAGTAGCAAAAATTAATTCAGAAAGGATTCCTTTTTGATGCATTTTGGTTGTTTCTTAGTGTACGTGAACAACGTGGCGAGGCTAACTAGTTGAGCTAGGCGAGTTGAAGATACATCTCAAGGTGTAGTGTTCACAACAAGGCGTTTAGTTTCTTGGTAAATCGCGAAGTGAGAGCATAAAATATGTCATCAGATTCTGAAGAAGAAATTTTGGATTTGTCACGTAATGCAACTATATCGCATTTTGCACATAAGTGTACTTTCCACTGTTTTTCTTGTCACTTGATAAATATAAAACATCTGAAATTTGACGAATTTCATCATCTACTATATATAAAGATTTATGGACTGATCCTGATAGATTATTCCAATACATCATAATGGGTATGGAAACCTTCGATTATATTAAGGAAAGATTTCAATATAAACTGAAAAAAAAATGCTAAAATTTACATTCTAAGGATATAAAATTAATCATTTTCTGTTTGTCCATCCATTTCTGCAATTTTGGTTATACATATATGGGGTCACAATAACAAGCGATTAGAATTTGGGGAATTCCATCAATCACATATATAAAGAAATACATATCGATCTTTATAGATTCTTCCAGTATATGAGAATGAATAAATAACCTTTCAATTATATCAAACAAAACACATAAGAATATGACAGCTATCAAAATTAGCGCGTGCGCATCACGCGTTGCCACAGCGTTACTATTTCTTGAACTTTTGATATAGTCTCGCCTCGCCTCGTCTCCACTCGCCTCGCCCTGCCACGTTGTGTACGTAGCCTTACGCTACCGAGCTAAAGTTCTGGGTGGAATATATGCAATGTGAGCTAGATGCAATATTTTTATTTTAATGTGAAAAAATGTTAGCTCTAAATCTAATTGAATGCATAGTCCTGTAAATAAAAAGTTTAAGATCAGTTGAAAATATGGCTTTAATAAATAAGTCAAGAAAATCAGTTTCATTTCTCCTTGATTCTAAGTGACCGATTGACCAATATGATTTTAAAACGGTAGCTCCGGTATCTTGAGTCAGCGTACTGACCCAGTAAAAACGAGTGAATCGTTCGTGACCGATCCACCACTACTCACTATAATAATATAATATAATGATTTGTTTGTTGTTGTGCAGTTTGAATTCTCCAATTGCGGATTCAAATTATTTCTTTAAATGTTTGTTTTACGACGCCGATAATATTCTCACAAGCCGTCTTTACATCGAAGACTTATAAAATACGCTTTGGCAGCTGTTTTCAATTAAAACAAACCCTCGATCGCTCTGTCCTTCAACAGCCACGACCTAAAGGGGAGCGAAGGCTGAGCCGCTAGCCACGAGATCTGCGTTCTCATACGTATCAAACTGAACGCTTCAGAAATTTTTATATTTTTTACAAAAAGTGCAGTAGAATAAATTACTGCGCAGTGAATTATTTTATTAGGAAAAATTCAGATGATCTACTGCAATTTTTTTTTGAGAGTTCTTTAGAGAGAGGGGCCCCCGCCACCAGCTAGATCCGATGACATTGAAACGGCACTGTCATGCTACATTATTTTATTGCCATCGATAAAATGCCACAGTAACCCTAACAATGGATCCATAGTGTTCTTTGATAATTATTATGAATTGTCATGGAAATTATGTAGAAAGCTTATCAAATTATCAAAATTACTCCTACGTCATTATTAAATGGATTAGCAGCTATCAAAAGTTACTAAAATTGCTTTTTCATTCCGCTTCATGGATGGATGAGTGTGATACAGTAACGTGCAAAGTGCAAATTAATGTTTATGAAACAACGCGTAATGACTTGAAAATAATTAGAAAAGCGAATACGCGATAATACATTGATTACATAGATAATTACTAATAAAATAAAAAAAAAAGAAAATGTTTGGGATTCTGCAATTCATCTGATAGGGGAACCATCAAATCGGCCTCCATTCAAACCTTATCATTTCTAAATGTCACTTTTCCAGAAGAGACAAACTCGTGTAATTGCAATTTGTTTTCTTCTCATACTCGTTTTGATGTAATGCAGTTAATCATTTTAGTTACGGGTAAGTCTTTTTTAGCGATAAAAAGCCTTTTTAATTGATTGCGCGTCTTCAAATTGTGATCTAAGATTAGTGTCTTCCAGATATGCAGGTTATGATATAGGTTATATGACAAGTCAAGGAACTTGGTTTCTAAACAAACAATGATTCTTATGAAAAAAATGAATGTTCAGGGCACATAGTCCAAAATTTGCAAATGGGATCAAGATCTAAAAAGCAAAATAGTATCGTATTTTTAACATGCGTCAGTTATTTAATATTAGGTTAGGTAAGAGAGGTGCTACCGGAGATATCCAGCCTGCTTCACTTAGACCTCCAGGGTCCATTGTGCCTCTTAACCTCATGTGATAACCAAAAATTCAAAATTCTTATTGAAAGTCTCAGGATACGTCTGAGCTCTTTACTTTGAAGCTCTCTCCGATTTGATTTATCCATAAATATCGGATATTACCATTATCGCCTTTCCATCTCAGATATTCCTGGTGGCTATTATTGTATTGATACCCCTCATAAAGTAAAGTTAGGGAACATATTTGGTAGTTTGTGTATAGGTTCGATTTCCGTCCGCGGGAAAATAAATAAAGAATTGAATTTACAATTTATTTGTTTACTTTCATCGTTACTGGTTAATGCCAGCTGAAAGCAAAACGTGGCTTTGTAGGCTAGTTATAAATTACGAAATGCAAGAGGGAAAATTATCTGTCTAGTTAGATCAGTGGTAAGAGCAGTCGCCCGGCAAGCGGAAGGTCCCGGTTTCAAACCCCGGACGAGGCGGTTGTTTTTTCTTCTTGTATTTATGAATTTGATTTAGAATCGTAAAAAATAAAAGTTCTTGGCAATTCTTCTCTTCTTCATTTTTGACCGATTCTAACGTGTGAGTTCGATTGCCGTCCGCGGGAAAATAAATAAACTATTCTATAGGCTGAAATACAATGAATGAGACACGAAACTGTCGACGGTATTTAGCGGCGTTGTTTCTCGCAGACGTAATACAATGAATGCGACATTGTCGTTGTCATTTCATGACAGTTGAGTTGGATTTTGCACTTTGTGAAGTTTACGGAAATTTTTTTTTACATATTTTAAGAACAAGTATAGTTGCACATAAAGCTTATACGTAGTTATGCCAGATTTAAAAGAAAGGTACGCAAAATTTACTAATACACGAACTGTCAAACTCAAATGACGCAATGCAACACGACAACTTTAGAAATTTGCACTAACTTTCGTCGACGACTTGCGGCAACATGTATTCGAAAATTATTTGGCGTCGACAGTTGCGTTTCGCATTCATTGTATTTCACCCTTATATTAGACTTGCGGATCAACTTGGAATCAAGTGCGATGACTCCCAAATACATTGCTTCGATGGAGACAGTATGATTCTCTCCCCTGAACATTGGAAATACAAAGCCTGCCTTTTTCGTATAAAAAGCAAGAGAATGTCATAATCCATCGGAGAAAGTGAAATGTCGTGGGAGCTCTATTGTGTCAAAACTGAGGTTTCATTGTCAAATTTGTATATGTTTTAGTAAGAATTTAAGGAGAAGAATAGGGATAACAATCAAATATTTTTTTTCTGTTTGGAAGAACATTAAATTCGCGTTAAGATGCTGGGATACCCGTGTCTGCACAGATTTGGATATCTGGTATTTTGTGGATATTCTCTCAACAGTGAGATCTTTGTTTTTTATTGATTTTTTGCTGTATTACATAAAAATAAAGGAAAAAAATAAAAACTATTTGTAATCGTTTGCTCCTCTGCGGATTTGTTAGTTATGTACTGAACTCTTAACCACAAAAAATGTATCACAAACAAAAATTTATTACCCGAAATTCGTTTCCATTGCTTTCTAAGGTCAAGAATAGAATAATTACAGTGGTTGAATATGAATAATACAGTTAGGTCGGTAGTACAAACTGTAATAAACTGAAACTTAAGAATTCTAAATAAACACAAAATGTTTTTTTTATTCACCAGTAATATTTATTAATATAGTTTCCTATTTTTACAAACTTATCTGCACTGTTTTAGTTGAAAAGTTTCACACAATGCTTTTTTAAATGCCATAATTTTAATTTTTTCGAAACGCAGTTGCCTCACATTCTATGTTCTCTATAGCTCTATAACTTTTTGAGCCCAATTTGAAGGCACTATTTATAGGTACAAGGTAATCATTTCAAAATCAATTGCGAAAATTTGATACAGTGTGACCGGTTCAAGATGATTAGGTTTGATGAGAAAAACCATAAATTGCATGAGAGGGGGTAGTAAATCCCACCCTTCTAGGAGTTATGACGGATTTAAGGTTCTTGTTTAGTTTTCTATAAAACATTACATATTTATGAAAGTTTGTGCACCGTGGTTACTGCTGATATTTCGTTGGATGTCAAATCCTTAGCCTTTCTTTTTATACCCTAGATGAAATCTAAAGGGTATACCAAGTTTGTCATTCCGTTTGTAAGACATAGAAATAATGATGGTAGAGCAAAATGGATTGGACACCCATACACGCATAATATTAAAAGTTATTTTGATTTTTGCATGCCCATCCGTCTGTTCGTCTTCACGATAACTAGAGAACGCGTGTACTAAGAGAGATAAAATTTTGCACATGGGCTTTTAAAAAAAAAAAATAAGAGTAAGCTTGAAAATGGGACAAATCGGATAAATCCATCGTAGGATTGTCATATGAAAATTTAATTTTTCATTACATATTTGGACACTGCCTGAGAACGCGTCAACGTAGAGCGTAGAAATTTTGATCATAGTATTTTCATAAAAAATAGTAAATACAATTTCTAAAATGGACTCAATCGGGAAACCCCTTCTTCGTGTTGCTATATAAAAATTTAGGATTCTTATGTATCGTGTGAAAACGATCAGTACTATACATACGATTCTAATGTACTGAAATGTTCTTCAGAATATGAAATCCTACAAAACTGGTTATAATAATTTTTGCTGTTCGACAAAACGTTCTAGAGATACATATATAGTATTCAAAAACCACATCAAAAATCAAACTAGCACAGATGGGTGACCATTAGAAATTACAAACGAGCATTCCTCTAGGGTATCATAATAGTTGGTCTTAGACCAATTATAGCTTTTTTACTTGTTTTATTTTATACTCCTCTTGTGCTCGCCCCCAATCCTGACATACGGTGCTTTCAAATCAAAGCCTTACTCACTTTATTGGCAACGTAGGTATCTTTTACTTCAGAAGACCTTATGATAAAACTGTGCATA
The DNA here is from genome assembly GCA_963924295.1 of Dioctria rufipes. Classification (NCBI taxonomy): domain Eukaryota; kingdom Metazoa; phylum Arthropoda; class Insecta; order Diptera; family Asilidae; genus Dioctria; species Dioctria rufipes. The sequence continues at coordinate 363,355,916 of OZ002740.1, forward strand.
CAACCTATTAAAATTGACGCGACGACAGTACCTTTGGGTACAAACTGACTGTGTTTCGCAAATTACTTACTTTCACCAAACTTATGATTTCACGTGTCTACTACACGGGAAATGATTATTGATGAAAAATGCATTTCTGGCTTTTTGAAGATTCGTCCATGAGAATCATAATTTAACCATTTTCGCATATTTTTATTTAGTGCGCGTTGTCTGGGTTTCTTTTCAGTTGAAATAGAATCCTTTAGATTAAAAATTGAAATATGTTGCAGGGATGTGTAACGTTATAGTGCGGATTATTTTATATGTCTTATATAATGTTTTTATCTATAAAAATTAACTACGATCTAAAAAACAACATTAACATCTATTTTTATCATCAATATAGCTAAATCAGAAAAATAACAGAGAACTGATCCATCATGCTCCTGCTTAATGATGGGGCTGCCACCTGTCGTTTATTAAGAAAAGCACACGTTTTGTTTGTTGGAAGGCTTTTCGTTTTTGTTCCAAGTGTTTATGATGACGCCTTCTTCTGATATAATTCATCTTACAAATGTTGTCTGTCTCCCATAAAGACTATTTCGACGATTATAGGGAATGGGGATCGATATAATCGGAGGCACTAGAAAATGCGAAAGATAGCTAAGTAGAAAAAAGGGCAGGATCAAGCAAATTTGGAATTCTTATGAAAATTTTGTTATTTGTTCGCTTGGACAGAAAATTTGTTGACCAGTGAAGTTTTCATGATGTAGATATCAAAACTGGATTCTGTAGTAAATATGAAAGTGTATAATACAATGCAGATTGATTAAAGGGATTTATTATGAAAATTTTATGGTTAAACAATGAAAAAGAAAACAGAAATAATTTTTGAAGTATGTACCACAAGTAGATAAATTATTTACCTACCTAAATTTACCAAAAAATGTATATACATACATATATGGATAATATAGCGAATATGTAGCTCGAAGAACACCCTGTGTATATCCGCCAGTTGTATTTCATGAATATTAAATAATTCATGGTTAAAGGAAATTTTTTTATTAAAACATATGTTTGTGATATACAAGACATCAGTCAAAAAAGTAGGTTAAAAAACAAAATCTCGTTTTTTACTCAAGTCAGTAAGTACTAAGCGATCTCTCAACAATGAATATCTTAAAAAAGCTGACGTAATATTCTAAAAATTCTAAGGTAAGTTTGAATGTAAAATGAAGAGATATGAGTACATTTATGAGAGCATGAGTTTGTCCCATTGAATAAATAACTAAAGGAAGCGGCATATCCAGTGAAAACTTAAACCACTAGTAAAGTGTATTAGCGCGAAATTTTAAATATATTACTGCGCAATAATTTTACAAAACACTAAATTTGAATAAAAATGTACACTTCAAACTTTTGAAAAAACGCTATTTCAAATTTCTAATGTTTCAACTCTAAACAGTCGCTGTACTCCCGGAATTCGTTAATGTTTACTTTCAGTAAATTCAAATAAGACAAATGAAGTTCAGAAAGTCCTTATGGCTTTACGTGAGCACCTGCCAAGTATGGCTTAATCTTACGACATTTTTCATGCTTGGATTAGTTATTGACAATCAACCTCCTCATTTCGAAGCGAGGTCTATCCAATCTCTGTCGATCTAAGGCCACAGCGCTCTTCACCACAGCCACCACGATGATCCCATAATGGGGCCATCTCAAGTTGAGGTGAATAATTCCAATTATCCAGGGCCCTTAACCCCGTGGTACCAAGTTAGCTAAAGAACCGCTACCCATTTGGTATGGCTTTTGTAAAACATAAGACCATGAATACTCCCAGTGGTATCAACATGCAAGATAGGTATCCTTTTTGTAACGGGACTGGTTACTTCATTCGGGCCGCGATCTTATAAACAATGGCTGAAAAGCATTGTATCTAGCCTATACAGGCAGCGCAGCCCTTAATAGGCTCTGTCAGAGGGGACACGTGAAGGTTAAGATATGCCCGCATTCAAGTCTGGATAAGCTTCAAGATTCACCATTTGGATCTTATTGCTGATCATGCATACTAACCATATAAGCACTACTAACATACATATTTGATTTCCATTATTAATCAACTTATTCATCAACTACAACATCCCTTCGCCCCTACCCAAGAAGCTATGTTTGAGATTTTATTATTCTGACCCTCATGAGCACTTAAATTCTTTGTATAATGGACGATATACCCTACTACCACAGACAAGAAATACCCAGTTGTCTACGGTAGTACTACGAAAGTGATGTATGGAACATCTCATAGAAAACCTCAATAACTCACTGATCTCAGCTAAATATATCATTGGTACGAACCAAAAATGTTTTTCAATATAGGCAAAAATTCATTTCTTTCTTAGAATTTAAACCGACCATATTTCTTCAGAATTCGTATGCATTATTGGTGGCTGCTGAAGATGATTCGAATAAGTTGTGAGTTTTGTCTGGGCAGTCTCGGCTTCGTGGAAGTTGGATTGATTTGCTTGCTTGGGCTTGTTAGGTAAAAAATTTTACGAGCGTAGATCTAGGTACATCGGCGCAGATTTTTGGCTGAGGTCTTTCTAAATTATTTTCAATGGAGGAAAGAAATGATTTATTTCTTAGAATTGAAATCGATCTTATTTCGTGTGGTTTATTTGTGGTTATAGACGGTCCGAACAAATTCTGTCTACCGTCTTTCGGCAAAGTGAACCTAATGACAAGTTAAGAGCAAAATTGGAAAATTTCTGGTGTTTTTTAGAATTAAACAAGTAATTTCATATACTTTCGTCTTTTGAGGGAAAAGAACGTGGATATGCACAATTGCAGTGCAACTTAGATAACGAGATAAAAACAAAAATCGAGAGAACGTAGGATTACCCGAACGACAAAATCTTATTAAATCCCTCAAAATCCTTTCAACCTATTCATAATAATATACATCAGGTCACACTACCTCCCATTTTTAAGAAAAAGATAAATTTCGCTTTGGCCCAAATGCTGAAAGTAGATGTAAAGTTCCTCTCAAATAAAATTCTCATTTTCCCCGAAAATATCAGAGAATCCAGCATGAGTTCTCCTACTTAATCTCTCTACGGTACCCACAGAGCCAAAAATATCATGTTCTATTTCGCAGAGTTTATTTCTCGCTTTGTGAACACATAAATCCTTTGTATGATGGCCTTCTTGCCAAACATACCGTACTACAAGCAACAACTACAAGCTACAAATTTCTTCCATCAGGTATGCGTGGTTTTCTCTATACAGCTTTCACTTTGGGCAGGATTGCGCTTCGCAGACCTCTTCCCCCCCCCCCCCCCCCCCCCAGATTAAGTTCAAACCGAGTAGGTTATTTACATATATTGTACTCAAGGATAAGGCCGCTTCCTGTTTTTTTATACCTTAGACAAACTTAATATACTAGATGTCCAGTCGAATAGCAGAAAGTGTGCCTATGAAGCATAAACAACGATTCCATTGTTAACAGAGAAAGCTTTTAAACTTATTTCGCATTCTCTCATTTAATCGGTTTGCAAGAGCGCGAAAATATTCTCTGTTTAAAAGTTTGCAATAGCAGTCGACAGGGGGCAGGGGCAGACCTACTCGTAAGTGTTTCCAATTTAGCTACTTCGTGGCTAAATCTAGCTACCGAGAAGGTAATTTAGCTGCGAAGATTTTCATTCTGCTACCGGTAGCAATTTAGCTACCGTGGGCTCCTTTAGCTACCGAACTGTGGCTAAAATTTTCATTTATTTTGACCATAAATTTTTTACCAAATTGTGAAAGAAAATTGTATGCTACCTGTACCCGAAATCTAAGCTGCTAAAAAGTTTACTTCTGGCACTAATTGTATTGCCACTACTGTAAATTGTAATTGTATTTACTTTTTTGCTTCTTGCATTGCTACAGAAATGCGGACAAGAAACTGTAAAGATGTAAAATTTATAGATACAGTGGATACTGGAAAGAATTTATTTAAAGAATTGTGTCAGTTTGTTATAAAATCGTTGCCTTTACCTCATTCCAATGCTGATATAGAAAAATATTTAGCTTCATGAATATTGTTAAAAGCAAATTAGGAACGAAATGAAATTAAAAACTTTAGGTTCAATCCTTTCGATTTGATTTGGGTTACAAAAGTATGGTAAAAGCTGTGATGAGTATGAAATTCCTGCTCTTTTTGTTAAAAAAATTGGCACTTTAGAGACTTAAGTAGTGAGTATATATGTATGTTACAGAACTGTTGAAAGATCTTATCTAATAAATTACTTATTTGGATTTGACTTCTTTAGATTTAACCCCTGTGTGTTATTTAAAACTCTCTTAATTTGATTGTCATAAATATAGGACTTTACAAGAAATAAATATTTTGGTTAATATAATATCATTTTTTTTTAATTGAACGATTATTAATTGATAACTCGTAGGTGAGTTTATTAATTTTCGTTCTCTTCCCCGTGAACGTGTTGACATACATATAGATGTGCATACACTGTCGTTTGTGGTTCATTTTTTAAATCAATTCGAAAAATTAATTTTATGTCGATTTCGATGGGACCATTTCAGTGTTGCACTTTTTCTGGCAGCGGAGAACTGGGAGCACTGAAGACCTCAAAAACTTATTCTGTCATATTCCTTGTATTTGTGGGCACACGGAGATGTCAAACGTAATAAATGTTCTTTATTGATATATAAAAACAAAGTTCTTCTTAACTTTATGCTAAATACCCAAATAAAATGTTTTAATTCATTTAACTCCAAAATTTCACAAATAATCGCGACAGTACATTTTGACAGAGCAGGTCACAATTCAACTTCAATATGTATTCGTAACACCGACAAAATATTCAGTGCAAAGTAGGGGAAGTCTGTGCAAACCTCGTGTTGCATTTCTGCTATAAAAATTGTCCCATCGAACATTTTCAGTGTTGCACTGCTGGAAAAAGTGCAATACTGGTGTTGCACTGAAGTCCCATCGAAATCGACATAAGTAAAATTTTAGCTACCATTTAGCTACGAAAAAAATATGAGTTTAGCTACCAAGGAGCTGGGAAGTAGCTAAATTTAGCTACAAGGGTAAACTCAGAGTTGGAAACACTTGTACGAACATGAACATCTACTCCGCTAATGAAAAGTGGGGATCAAAGAAAAACGATCACGTTTTTTCTTCGCTTACATGAAGAACGCGTTATTTTGATTTTAAGTGGCACAGAATTTGGCGTGGTGACTGGACGTTCTAGATTGTCCAGACGTTTCGATGCCATTGCAATAGCATTGTCATGCTATATTTTATCGCTATCGATAAAAGGCCATAGTTATCCTAACACTGGATCACAGAGCGCACTTTGATAATTATTATGAATTCTCATGGAAATTATGTAAAAAGCTTATCAAATTATCAAAAAAGCTCCCGCGTTATTATTAACTACATTGTCAGATGGAAGATAAGAGTTCTAAAATTGCCTTTTCATTTCACTTCATGGATAGATGAGTGTGATACAGTGACGTGCAAAATACAAAATAACGCGTAATGACTTGACAATAATTCAAAAAGCGAATCCGCGATAGTACATTGATAACGTATTTAATTATTGTTGAAAAAATAAAAATAAATATTAATCGCGAAGGTGTTTGGGATTTTGCAGATCTTTCGATAGCGAAATCATCCGGTGCCATTATAACCCATATCAATTGTAAATGTAAATTTTCTAGACGAGAAAAACTGGTTTAAGGAAATTTTCATTAAAAAATATATTTATGATATGCAGAACTTCAGTAAATAAAAATAGGTTAAAAAAAATAGAAATTTCCTTTCGTCAGTACCTATGTACTTTATAAACTGTTAATTATTCATACTTTTATTTATATCTTAAATATTATAGATTTCGAAGACCAGGAAACTGTATTCCTTGTGACAATATCATAAGCAGGTACATTATATGAATACTCTCTTACATAAGTATGTAGTTAGTGCTAGAAAATGGTATTAGCTTGAATATTCTGAAATGTTGCTTTCTTTTCTATTCTGTTTTGATTAATAATAATTAAAGAATAAACTATGGGATCATTTAAAAATGCATTATTTTTGATCGAGTAACTCGTACTACTGCTGGTCGATTGACAATGTTCTAAGTTTTAATTTTGATAAATCCCAGTGAATTTCATGCTACTCACGACTAATTTTTTTCTCCTCACTGCTAGAAATTCTAATGAAACCAATATCCCTTATGTAAGCAAAGCTCGATATCTTGGAGCATATCTTGATTGCCAGATCAAATGTGCCTTAGCCAGTATTTATGCAGGTGACTTCTATCACCAAATCTACGCATGACTCTGATCAATTTGCTAGTGCTCGTGCCTTATATTTCCGGTACAGAAAACTAAAAGTGGCATTCAATGATTGTGTTAAGCTTATTTACTCTGGCTGTGTAGATATGATCATGTATCCAATTATAGTCAAACAGCTTAGGATATAAGGTAAAAAACATTTTCATTTCTCTTTATGTAGTAGAACTGCGTCGATGAGTTGGTTGGTTTTATTCATAGAAGTAGTAAAACTAAGATATTTTTAAAGAGGGGCGACATTATTTATTGGTTGAAACTTAGATTAACTTAGATTATATATTTTCCTTTAAGATTAAACAATTAAACGCACTTACCCCGATTATATATCAAACAGAGACAAGCTAAAATGTGTTTTTTTAGTGATATATCATATAAAAAAGTTTTAAAAGATTTAAAGGTAGTAATAGTGAAAAACTACGTGAAATTTTACGCAAACAGCCTTATCGTCCAGTATTACTGAGTCGAACTCTGCCTTATACTCTTTACCATCCTACAGATAGTTCATTAAGATTGGATTATGCTAACTTAAAAAGAAGGAGACAAATTAATTTTTACGAAAGTATGTTAAAGAAAATACCGGCAGTTAAAAAAAAATAATAGATTTGTGCATTAAAACTTTAAAAATATCCAGCTTAGGAAAACCAAACAAGCTTTTATGTTTGTCGAGTGAAATGCTTATCCATTTCCAATTTCATAAGAATCCGTTGGAGGGACCAACGGGAATTCTGTCGTCTTTTTTGGACCTAATTAGAAGTGCATTACTGGAAAAACAAAACTCCACTGCGTGAGTGAAGAAAAAAAAGAAAGATAATTTTTCCTTTCCTTTATTATCAACTGTTTTATAAACAACGATTTACATGTCTGCAATAGTTTCTAGAAACTAGTCAACTTTGCCTTTTTTGTACATTTTATTACTAATAATTTACTAAAAAAATTGACTTTTTTTAATCCTTGAAAGCTGTTCCTTTTAACGATACTTTTAGACAAAAGCCCCAACTCTTCACCCTGAATAAAAATTAGAAAATGAAACATCATAATCTTCGATTGTCGTGACGCGACCAGGAAGAAATGGCATTAGGCATAATTTCAAATTCCAACGCCACGTGGTTTTTAGAAAAACGTCTTTGACAGACAGACGGATGGAGACGGATACAAGAGTGATTTTATAACGGTTCTGTTTTTTTCCTAAAACCCTAAAAACATTACCGAGTTAAAATTCAGAAATTTTTACTATGAAGTGCAATCAATTCGTAGGGCGCAAAAAATTCTTCGGTTTTAATTTTAAAAGCACTCAAGCCTCAACTCTTCTTTGTCAATATCTTGAGGACCTTGGCTGAGGTTGTATTCCTCATCATCGCGCCCAATATTATTGGAAGGCCTTAGGAAGGCATATTTTTCGACAAAATTCTGAAGGTGCTTGCACCTTTCTCGAATTTGCATTTTCTGTCATTCTGAAATTTTCTTTTTCTTACCATTATTAATATCTGATTCTCTGCTTAAGTAATTGAATACTAACCGCTGTTTTTAAGTACTACAAAAGAATTTTTATTGTTTGATTCTTGTGTACAATTTTTTTAAATAAAATTGAATTGAATTGAATTAATGAAGACAACATTTTTCGTTTTAAATCATCTTCGTGCAATAAGCCGGCATCTCTACTTCCTTCGCCAAGAATGTGTCTCCTTCATATTCGTCTTGGATGTTCAATAGAAATGTCAAGTTCTTCGCAAAAGCTTTTAGCGTAACTGACAGCCTCGTCTACGAAGTCCTTTCGTTTCTCTTCCAATGCCGTCTGTAAGGCGCTTATTTTCAGAGCACCCTGATGTACATTAAGTTCACCCATTTGCAAATTATTTTGGGTATCACCACTGACTTATAACAATGGACTGAGCGATTTGCTATTTCATGTGGCACAAAAAATATTGTGTTTCTGTATATCACCGTTAGAGCACCCTTTAAAACGATTACATAAAAAACATGTAAAACTCAACCAATCAGATGAAATTTTACACCCGAAAATCGAACTAAATTAAAAAAATGTATTTTCTTGTGTCCAAGTGATATTTTAATCGTTTATAAGGAATTAAACTCATTCCGACTTTAATTTTCAAAATTTATTCTTAACTGAATCCTGCTTATGGGCAAGAGAGACGGATCATGGTAAACACTATCTTTACCTTATTCCTTCTGAAGTGATCGCATCTGTAGCCAACATAAAAACATCAAATGGCATGAGGAAATGTTCCCGAATGCAATATTTTGTGTTGGTAGCTCCAACTCTGCCATAGGGCGAAAGAGAGAACTATAAAACTTGTGCCATGCTTTCCTATAGGAAAATGGCAATACCCTCAGTCCATTGTTATAAGTCAGTGGGTACACTTCACCCAGCACCGGCTACCAGAGACCCAAGAAACATAGACACGGAATTGATTGCAATGCAACCAAATAAAGCTCTGTGTTCAAGCCTTCGTGTTATCTCCTCTAGCGTTATCAAAATTTCTTTGTAATGATTTCGTGTCATATTTACTGCATCGCCTCGTGTGCTCCAACAAGTGTCCTGAATCCTCTTCAAACTTTTGCCTGTAGAAGCAATCAGAACCCCCCATCGGTATGTGTACATAGAAGAGAAAGCTTAGCAACGTTCCAATATGTCGAAGAAAGTCACTGAATTCATCTTGACTGAAGCCGCATGCAAGCAAACTAGGTCCAATGAGTGGTTTGAACACGGCAAAAATTCGGCATTAGGATAGATGTATTTTTATCATTGATGCACCGTTTATCCGTCTGTCCGTCTCTTCGTCTGCCCGTCTGTCCGTCTGTCCGTCCGTCCGGCCGTCCTCACGACAAGTCGATAACGCGTTAACTTAGAGTAAAAAAAAATAAATTTAAGTTCGAAATAGTGACCAGTCGGGCAACTTCTTCGTAGGGTTGCCATACAAAAATTTCCGTTCCCACTATATATTTGGACACTGCCTCAGAACACATCAACGTAGAGAACTGAAATTTGGTACATGGTGTTTTCATAGAAATAAATACAATTTAAAAATGCACTAAATCGGGCATCCCCTTTTTGGCGTTGTCATATAATAATATTGGGTTTTTACCCGTTTTTATTGTACCTACTGAAAAGTTCTTCACAATATGAAATTCTATGAAGTTTGTTATAATCATTTTTGCTGTCCGACGAACCGTTCTAGAAATATAATATAATATATACCTACGGACATTCATCTAGGGTATAAACTAGTTTTTTTTAAGAAGATAGGTAAACCCGACATCGCAGTGAAGAGGATAATGAAATCTCGTAGCACATATTATAAGCAAAACGCTTACAGCTTTAAGGTTGCAAATCACTGGAAAAGCATTTATCACTTCAAATAAGGTTTGCAAGCTAACCCTAAAGACAATAATCTATTTCGTAAAAAGACGAGATTTTGCTTAAACAATTTAGAGTCCGGCACATAGTGATAGTCGCTCCTACTCTTAACGGAACCTAATGACCTAAATAATGATTGTCATTGAAATTTCATAAGATATGTTGTGCATATTAAATCAGTCGAAAAAAATCTTACCCAGGATACCACCCAAATCTGTGTATCGTGTACGATCAAAAATATTGATATGCGTTAAAATTCACATTAGAGAGATATCCAAAGAATTGTCAGATAAAGGTGGACGGGAAAATTGTTGCGACTACTTCACAAATTTTATTTCTATTGGTATTCTGATTGAAAGTTAGTATAGACACGAACCCATAATTTGAGATAAAAACAGGTATAGCTATCTATGAATAAAAAAATCAAAGCTATGACCGGTATAATCATCTAAAGTTACATAGCTTAAAGCCTGAAACACAATACGATGCAGTGCAGTGCACTGCACTGCAATGCAGTGCAGTGCTTTGACAATCATTTTTTGAAGAGTTCATATCTAAATTTTTTGTATTCTAAATTTCAATGCAGTGCAGTGCACTGCACTGCATCGTATTGTGTTTCAGCCTTAAGAAGGGCGCTAATAAATTAAGAGAGCCTTTGTATCGCGCCCTTGAAAGGTACCAAACGGTAAACAAACACAATAGCAATAGCAACGAGCTAGCTTTATTTATTATGTCATTAATGCGAATTGTCTCAAAATGAGTTCATTGACGTAAGGGATGTCTTCCAAACCTACCTAAAACAGTTCCTTACATAGGAATAAAATAAAGTCGTAGCTTAATTGGGTTTCGATATCGAGCAAACACCCTTTATCTTGGTCTCACTGAAGCGCAACTTTTAGAGTATGCATTAGGAGTACGGCGATGTTAAAGAAAAGTACGATCCCGATTTCAATATCTAAAGGGGGTTGAATAGGTAATAATTATTTGCAGGTATTAGAAATGGAATTTTTTAAGTTTCGTCTCAATCGGGGTAAGGAAAGTGGGGGATCCTCTGAATTTTCTTCTACTTATGAAAAATATCTGATCTTGGATCTTCTCATAAACGAAGAATAGCATTAAATTGAAAAAAAAAAGAAACAATAATTTTTAAAGGATATTGCAAGTGTAGGTATATAAATTGTTAATTTTGTTCAAAATTGGAGGGAGGAAAGAAATATTAGATGAGAGTGATATTTTTTGAGGATTATCAGCCATTTGTCGTCCCATCATAGGCGTGTGGGTATTTAAACTTGTCGTAGAGTTGAGCAATGATCACTATTTAAATTTGTACTGTTTTTTATTTACACGTTTTAGGCTAATTTTCACCACCTCCGCGGTCATTTTGTATATTTTTTCTGTTTTCCTTTTTTATTTATTTTTTATTTTTGGGATTAATAAAGGTTTTTTCTTCGTGCCATATGCCCTTGGGATTAAAGTGATGGCGCCAACATATTAAAGAATAAGTCTTAAAGAGAAAAGAAAATTTGCAATAATTGTATCGCTGCCTTTATATTTTGAACCCAAATTTCTCTTCTATGATTCATCATATACATATATGTATGTATATACAGTCAAAACTCTCTAAGCCGAAATAACACTTGTTAGTGAAATCAATTCGTGTTAAAGGGGTCGGGGGAATTTCGAGTTATGGAGCTATCAATAAAAATGTTTTGATTTTGTTAGTCCTTTGTATTATGATTTCATGCATTTATCTTTTACATATCATGAACTGAAAATATTGGTAATTTTTTATTGTTTGTTCCTAATACCATTTTTTATTTAATTATTGAAAAAGCATTCAATGTTGCTCAAGGACATTTGAAGCTTATTTGGAACGTCCGTTGTTGATTCGAATTCAGACAGAAAAATGCAAATCCAGGTATGTAGACTCGCAACAAAACTACATATTTCTATGTAGAATTAAAGGTGAAAACTCAATTAACACGGCAGTCGTCGCGTCGCTTTGACAGTTCAATAGAATATACTTGTTTCAGTTCGTGCTGGCCACTGACATATATAACATGGACTGCCTGATTTTCTATTTCATATAGGTCAACTTTTTTTTGTCAGGGTGTGACAATTGTCTTAATTTCAAGTTTTACTTTCGCTTTAATATTGATATTAAAAGTTCAACAAATTACAGAAGCATTCGAAATTATTTCTATTCTTGGAAGCTTATCTCTACAACATCAAATATTTTTTAAACTTGATTTTTAAAGAAATAAGATTAAGCATTTTTTGTCTACCTGCCCCTAAAAGTAGCTATGCGGGACAGAGAAAGGATGACAAATATTGTATTGCCATTTATTTTTATTCTATATATTCGTTTGGAAAACCACTGAACTGAAACTGGACTATGGTGTATTTTGTATAGAACTTATTGTTTGTAGTTCCGCGGAATAAAATAGTTAAACCAAAACGAGACTATAGAAAAGTGATCCCATAATAATGTCAAATAATGTAAGCAATTTCAGTAGTGTCAGCAGTCCATTTTATATACATATGTATGTGGTGCTGGTCAAAAGGCCACCGCGCTTGCGGGACTCGACGCGAATGTAGAGCAATGTTCTACTTACGCGCGGCAGACGCTTTGACAGTTCTCTTGATTGATTTTAAACTGTTTATATGCTTGGTAAGATGCAAACGTAAGAGCTGCCACATCTAATAAGTCTGATGTATCCACTATTTCAGTTTTAAATAATTACTCAAGCTTTTCTATCACTTTTGCTTTTTATAAATAAATCTTAAAACTACCAACGCGACGCGTCCATTTAGTCTTGCTCACTGACTTATAACAATGGACTGAGCGTATTGCCATTTTCCTATAAGAAAGAATGGCACAAATTTTACAGTTCTCTCTTTCGCCCTATGGCAGAGTTGGAGCTACCAACACAAAATATTGCTTACTAAACGTTTACTTATGCCATTTGAAGTATTTATGTTGGCTGCAGATGCAATCACCGCAGAAAGAATAAGGTAAAGATAGTCTTTACCATGCGCCGTCTCTCTTGCCCATACGCAGGATTCAGTTAAGGACAACTTTTGAAAATTAAAGTCAGAATTAGTTTAATTTCTTAGAAGAGTGCTTATAAGCGATTAAAATATCACTTGGACACAAGAAAATATATTTTTTTAATTTAATTCGATTTACGGGTGTAAAATTTCATCTGATTGGTTGAGTTTTACATATTTTTGTGTAGTAAACGTTTTAAAGGGTGCTCTAACGGTGATATACAGAAACACGAAATTTTTTGTGCCACATGAAATAGCAAATCGCTCAGTCCATTGTTATAAGTCAGTGGTCTTGCTCAAATCTTACACGCGTCTGCCGCGGAAAACTGTCAAAGCGAGGCGACGCCTGCCGCGTTCATTGTGTTTTCACCATAAAAATGTATAAATAATTAGCCAATAGTACACAAAAATAAAAAAAAAGTTCAACGGTAGAAACTCGTAGCAATCCAGCAAATATTACGATTACATATCAAATCGGAACCGACTCGTTCAATTGACATTTAACATTTAGCAAATACAAATTTTATTTCCTCAGCACTCACTTCACTATCGGAATGCCACTGGCACGCTTGTGTTGTCATGCGCAATCTGAAAAAATCCCGTAACGATATTTCTTTTGAAACATTTCGTAATATTTTGAGAGAGATTCATAAAAATTAAAAATTCTCGGATTATATTGCAAGTTCTATGAACTTGAAGGCCATATGTTGAGAGAAATTCGTAAAACCGAATTTTTTTCGAATTGTTGTCCTTCGAGAATTTCTCGCAAATCCGAAAACCCAAAAAATGTTTGCTGGGAAGGGTTTATCTTAATTCAGTCGAGTATAGTAAGAACGAAGTCCAAAAATTTGTAAAAATTCTTAAGAGAAGGGTTTTTTTCTATGAAAACTCGAATGGAGTGCCAAATGAGTACACAAAACTCGTTTTAAGGAGAAATTCGAGTAAGAGGAAGTTCGACTTTGACTGTATATATACTTAAACATACAGTATAAGCACAGCCAAATAATATCTAGATATCGACGATAGTACTAAGAAAGTGATGTACAAGAGCTCATACCACTGACATATATAACATGGACTGCCTGATTTTCTATTTCATATTGGTCAACTTTTGTTGACAGGGTGTGACAATTATCTTAATGTCAAGTCTTACTTTCGTTTTAATATTCATATTAAAAGCTCAGCAAATTACAGCTGAATTCGAAATTATTTCTATTCTTGGAAGCTTTTCTTCTACAACATCAAATATTTTTTAAACTTGAGTTTTAAAGAAATAAATTTACGCAATTTTTTTCAGCCTGTCCCTAAAAGTAGGTATGGGGGACAGAGAAAGGTTTACAAATACTGTGCTGCCATCTATTTCTATTCTACATATTCATTTGGAAAACCACTGAACTGAAACTGGACTATGGCGGATTTTGTATAGAACTTATTATTTATAGTTCAGCGAAAAAGAGTAGTTAATCCAAAAAGAGAGAACGATAGAAAAGTGATCCCATTATAATGTCAAATAATGTAAGCAATTTTTGTAGCGTCAGCAGTCATGTCAGTGGCTCATACAAAACCCTCGAGAATACTTCCCAAGCCATGAAACAGAAATCTATATGTGTGCGTTCGGAGTCCGTTTTCTACAATGTTCTATTGATACTTATGGAAAAGTGCTAAACATTGGCTTTATGTATGCCACAGAACAGAGACTAAACTATATAGGAAAATAGTCTTCTAGTAATTTACAGCTTGATTCCTTATCTTCCCAAAGGCTACACTTCCTATATAGGTATCTTAATTAACAAAATATTAAAATAGTTTTGATTACAAAGTAACCTTACCATTTTACCCTGAATACCTCTCAGCTGAGTGATAATTTTTGTGTGTATGTGCATTTGGAGTACGAATCTGTAGGCAGCTACATTCGATATCATCAGCCCACGGCATCCCATGACGGCACAGCGACATTACAATGATTACTCAGCTGAGAATTTTTGTTTAATGAATTGTAGGCATTTGGTTAAGATAAATTTTTTTAAATAATTTTGTTAGGAAAGGTATGAAAATTTTATTACATTTCGGAACATTTGCAAGCTTAAACTTATCACAACACCATTTTTCTGTATGAATGTTTAAGGCGGAGGAGCTATTCAAATCAAATTTTTGTCAGTTTTCATAAGAACATTGCAAATATTTTAGAATGTAATAACCTCTGACAAAAGTTTGATTTGAATAGCTCCTCCGCCTTAAACATGCGAGGTGCATGTGGTAGGGAGGGAGTATGTTTCATGGGTTGTTAAGAATTCTCGAAGGTTTTGGCTCATAGCAAACCTCATGGGTACGTACGAACACGAACCAAAAATGTTTTTCAATATAGGCAAAAATTCATTTGTTTCTTAGAATTTACATCGACCATATTTCTTCAGAATTCTTGTGCATTATTGGTGGCTGCTGAAGACGATTCGGATAAGTTGTGAGCTGTCTGGGCAGTCTCGGCTTCGTTGAAGTTGGATTGATTTGGTTACTTGGGCTTGTTAGCTAAAAAATTTCATAAACGTAGATCTAGGTATATCTTCAGAATTCGTGTGGTTTATTGGTGGCTGTAAGCGGTCCGAACAAATTCTGTCTACCGTCTTGTGGAATGAACTGATTGTGCGGGGGGGGGGGGAAATTAATACATTAATGTTTTCAATAACTTGCATTCTATACAATATAACAAACGTTTTGCTCTTACCAAAACCCTCGAGAATACTTCACAAGCCATGAAACAGACTCCCTCCGTACCACATACGAAGCCTAACGGAGTCTTTACATTCTAAAATATTTGCAGTGTTCTTATGTAAAACTAACAAAAGTTTGATTTGAATAGCTCCTCCGCCCTAAACCACTATTCATACAGAAAAATGGTGTTCTGATAATCTTAAGCTTGCAAATGTTTGGAAAAAGTAGGAACGCTGTCCATACTGCGACCTGCAACGAGGGATCAAAAGTTTCTGATATCTAGTCGATTACAAGAAGTTCAGTTTCTCGAAAAGGTACAATGGCTTCCGATTATAAATCAGTTTATGAAGAACTTTTAATCTGCGTTGGGTTAAGTAGTTTTCTAGAGGGCAACCAAGCAAGTGCGATATATAGGGTGATATGTGACTGGTCCGAGGCAGCTTGAATACATAGCGTAACGCATCACTGAATGCAACCAAGAGTCTTCTACGACAAATTTAGTCGAGAGATGAAAATATTATGAAACCATAAGTAAATGAGGTATCACCAGGGCTTTAGCAAGTTTTTTCGCTTATGAAGCGAAAGCAACCCAGAACTTAGCCACAACCGCCGTAGACACCCATATATTTTACCAATTCTAGAACTAATATGGTTGCAGCAGGGGAACTTCGAATTAAGCTCAAAACCCAAGCTCTTTGCGGAATCCACATAGGGAAGTCTGGTGTTATTTATAAGTACCGGCGGTAAATTATTGACATCAATGTCTTTTCTATAGATCGCTAGGCAACTTGATTTGACAGGATTCAGTTCTAAACTGTTTTACACAGATCAACCATAAACACGCTGGAGATCTTGATTCGGTTTGCATACCCAATCCTCCGTTAAGCCAATTGGCCTGCTGAGATACATCTGCACGTTGTCGGCATATAGATGTATCACAGCATCATGGATTACGTCGGTCAGGTTGTTTATATATAGGCTGAACAAAAGGGGACCAAGTATTGATCCCTGACGAACACCATAATGTAGATTCGCCAAGTCAGAGAGTGTAGTCTGTTCTTTTACAAATTGGCTACGTCCGCTTATGAAGCTCTTGAAAAGCTGAACAGCAGATCATGAGAAATAAAACCCCTGAGATAGCTTTTTCAGCAGCTTGCGATGATCAATAGAATCAAATGCTTTGCTGAATTCTGGCAATACGAGAATTGTAAGATAGTCCATATCCAAAGCTTCGTGAATATCCGACGAAATTTTAGCATAGCAGTTTCACAGCTATGATTTGGACGAAATCTAGACTGCCAGGTAGTCAGATAGCCGTTTTTGTTAATGTAGTCAATAGTCTGCATATACATAATCTCTTCCAATACTTTGCCTAAGAAGCAAATAAGACTAATTGGGCGGTAATCGCTTGTAGTAGAAGAAGTGGACTTTTTCGGGATAGGTATTACAAGCGCTTGCTTCCACCTGGTGGGAAACTTAGATGTTGTTAAACAGTAGTTATATATATGTGTTAAAACTTCGATTATTTCCGGTTCAATCGGTCTAATGAAACGAGGGGCAGTTCATCCGGCCCTGTTGCATCAGATATAATTGCAGACATGGTCAACAATACTTCCTTTTCGTCAACATTCCGCAAGGCAAAGTCATCAACTGGAAAATTTTCCGTAGCAGCGCAGCAATCAGATGCCAGAGACGCTGACATGGAATTCGTGCCAAAAAAATCATTGAGAATGTTAGGATCTTCACTTACCCTGGGAGGATCGTTTCCATATA
Organism: Dioctria rufipes; assembly: GCA_963924295.1. Classification (NCBI taxonomy): domain Eukaryota; kingdom Metazoa; phylum Arthropoda; class Insecta; order Diptera; family Asilidae; genus Dioctria; species Dioctria rufipes. Next base: position 363,373,170 of record OZ002740.1, read on the forward strand.
TCCCCATATTACATATGTTTCGCCACAACTTCTTCGGGGGCAAGTTGACATTGAGTTTATCGCCAAAATAGGCATACTTAGAAGACCTGATCCTGCAATTGGCCCTATTACGAACGAGTTTATATTGCCCGTATATCTGAACTGAAAGTGTGACTCTATATCGCCTATACAAGTAATCGCGTTCACCCAGTATAGTATGTATTTCTTTTGTTAGCCAAGGGGTGTCCCCTTCGTCCTTGAGTGTCGCTTCAGTAGTGGAACATTACTGTCATACAAATCAGCCAGCACACCTGTGAAAACATCAACCTTATCATCCAAAGAGTTAGATGCGTAGACATCACTCCAGGAAATCAGTCGGCACTCAGTCAAAAGCCGATCGTAACTAATATTTTTAAAATCACGGTAAGTGTTCCGTCGCGGAACAATAATATAAAAACAAATATAAATAAAAACACTCACTATATGTACATATAAAGTGCCACAGCAACTCCTGGCACTTTGTAGGCATTGCCTGTAGTTCTTCGGGCCTCCTTTTTCTCCTTTTAGAAAATTTTTATTTTTTCTAGGCCTTTGGCCTTATATAAATATCCCTAAAAAGAAAACAAAACAAGATTAATCATAATATAAATAAAAAGTAAAAATCTCAGATCATTCCGATCTGAGACTTTTTACATGAAAAGTTACTCACCTAAAACCGTGGAATCCAACTCCCACGAAACACAGCATTCCTCCTCAAGAGCCGCAAAGCTGGAAATATAAATATAAAAATACATTAACACAAATAAATAAATAAACAAAAATGAAAAAACTTACCATTGTTTACGGCTACTGCCGTCTCCAGTGACATTTGTGTCACAGGCAGCTGGTACATTATCTTCTTCTTCTATTTACCAAAGAAGATCTCCACTACGCCAACGACAACAAAAATCTCCATAGCGACACGCTGCTACTGCATAGCGTCAAGGCAACAGCGACCGACAGACGCACTGCTCCCATTGTATTCCCGGCTATAAATAGCGAGCTGTTGGGAATAGCAAATCACTTGCAAATTGAGCAGTCGACAAGACAGATCGGAAGCGCTAAACCGAAATTAAGTCTTGATTAGGAAGGGAAGAATTGAACCCAGTTTTTTATTACTTAAATATATTTAAATTAAATTATATTTTTTCAGCACCCCCAAGGCTAAGGTAGTTTTGAACCTGGCAAATTTAATGAGCAGTGAATGAAGCTCATTCTGTTTGTATTTCATTTAGAGATTCCTTCTAATCTCGGTTTTTTATATTTTACAGGTTAAACGTGGAATAGTCGCGATTTATTTTGGATTTTTTTGGATTTTTGAGTTCGTTTTATTTTGGATTTTTTATTTTTATCAGTTGAATTCTTGTTTGGTTTTATTATTTTATTATTTTATTATTTCATTAGTTTATTATTTTTTATAATTATCGAAATTGGTTTGATTGAATTATTAGGCTAAGGTAAATTTTGTGAAGAATAAAAAATATATTGACATTAAAATTTTGTGTTCACCAGTCCTGTCCATCACACCGGCACCTCCCCCTTTTTATGTAAAGCCCATATTGGGACTTCACATTGGTCCTTCAAGAGCCGGATAGGACTGGGAAAACAAAATGGCGGATGTTGATATTCTAATTCTCACTCAAAAGGGTCTAAACGACCAAATAGATAAAGCCAACATTAACCATGGAAAGGCAAATTCAGAAACCAAACAAGGAAAGAAATATTATGCTACTCGCATTCAATCTCTTGAAAAGCTATGGCAAGCATTTACAGAGACGCATATAGCAATCTGGTCAACCGAAAACGGCGTGGACAGCGAATATGCCAAAGGCAACTTATACGAAGAGACCGAAAAATTATATATCAATCTCATGTCAAAGTTGTCACAGGAGCTAGAGGAGTCGTTCCCAACGTTACCTCATACTAGAGAACAACCTGCCACACAGACAGTACGTCTACCAAAAATTGAGACTCGGCTTCCACCCATACAAATACCAATATTTGATGGCAATTACAAGACATGGCATACGTTCCATGATCTATTCAATTCGCTGATCCACAAAGATCCAAACTTATCAAAGGTTCAGAAACTTCACTACCTAAAACTTAGCGTTACGGGGGAAGCAGAACGCCTATTACGCCAATTCGAGGTAATCGATGCGAATTATCTCAAGGCATGGGAACTCTTACAAAAGAGATTCGAAAACAAGAGAGTACTAGTAAACACTCATTTAAAAACATTACTTAGTCAAGCACCTATAAAAGCCGAATCAGCTCACGCCATACGCTCCCTTCTCGATCAAACAGAAGAGAGTCTTCATGAGCTCCGATATCTAGGGCTTCCAGTTGAACATTGGGACGCCATACTGATATACCATCTTGTTCAACGCCTCCCTCCAGAAACACATCAATTGTGGGAGCATGAGCAAGGAACAAGAAACGAAATTTCCAAATATTCCGATCTGTCAACGTTTCTAGAGACAAGGTTCCGCACTCTAGAAGCAATCCAAGAGTGTCAAAATACTAAGACACAAGAAAATGTACGTCAGTACAAAAACCAAAACGAGGCACGTGTTCGTACTCGAGATCCCCGCAGCGGGTATCAAACCTCAAAGGCGCACACTAGTGCATCCCAAAGAAACTATACCAACAAAAATGCCTACACATTTTTGAACAAATCGCACACATGCTCAATGTGCAAGCAGAATCACACTCTTTTTCACTGCTCTTCGTTTAAAAAATTATCTCCAAAGGAGAGATTAAATTTTATAAATAATCACAGGTTATGCAAAAACTGCCTTTCGTCAGGACATAACCTCAATGGCTGCCCAAGCAAAAAATCATGCCTCCAATGCCACAAGAGGCACAATACTCTCATTCATTTAGAAAAAGAGAATTTATCCACACATAACCAAGAGCAATCTGAATTAAAACTTAAAGAGCCTAACGACAGTAATGAGCCAGTAACAAAGTCATTCTTTTCGACAAACGTCAGTAGGGCATTATTGTCAACTGCGTTAGTCGATATAGAGAGTCCAGACGGACAAACCCATACAATGAGAGCTCTAATAGACTCGGGCTCACAAGTATCGTTCATTACTGAAGCTGCCAGTAAACGTTTAAGGCTACCACGAAAAACAACACACGTCAAAGTCAGCGGGTTAGGAAAATCTCAAACCGCCCACGTGAAGGCACAAACATCATTCAAGATGAAATCAATCAACACGAAATTTGAAACCAAGATCAACGCTCTGATATTGCAGAAGATCACAGATTTCGTACCAGCTGACACCATAGATGTCAAAAAATTACTCTATCTGCAACATCTGCTACTCGCCGATCCCAAGTTCTACAACCCTGGTCAAATAGACTTACTACTGGGAGCAGATGTATACGCCGAAATCATTGAGAGCGGAGTCATAAAGGGCGCCCCTGGAGATCCAACTGCTCAGCATACCCAATTAGGATGGATCCTAATGGGAAGTACAAGCAGCAAAAAACCCAGCACAGTTAAGACGTTCACTGTTCAAATAGAACCAGAATATCAGCTAGAGCAACAGTTGAGAAAATTTTGGGAGATAGAGGAAATTCCAAGGAAAATAACAAATCCCGATGACGAGCTATGTGAGGAAATATATACAGCATCACATAAGCGCTTGAAACAAGGTCAGTATCAGGTTAAACTGCCCTTCAGAAACCCAAACGGACCGGAGCTTGGCCACAGCCGACATGTGGCATTGAAACAATTTCTCCAATTAGAGAAACGCTTTGAAAAACAACCCGAGCTGCACACACAGTACAAAACATGCATCAAGGAATATTTACAGCTAGGACATATGACAGAACTCAAATCAACCCAAAATTCAGCGGAACAGAACAACATCTGTCATTATTATCTGCCACATCACGCAGTCATTAAAGAAAGCTCGACGACCAAGCTGAGAGTAGTCTTCAACGCCTCCGCAAAATCAACAAACGGAAGGTCACTGAACGAGCAAATGTTGGCCGGACCAACAATTCAACCCACCTTATGGGCTACTATCTTAAATTGGCGCCTATATAAAATCGCTTTCACCGCTGACATAGAGAAAATGTACAGGATGATCCAAATGCATCCTGAACATACCAATTATCAAAGAATCCTATGGAGAGATTCACCAAAGGAACCGATAAAAGATTATCAGCTGACAACAGTCACGTTTGGCACTACGTCAGCTCCATATCTTGCCATCCGCACCCTGCATCAATTAGCAGAAGACGAGCAAGACAAATATCCACTTGCATCCCGAAGCCTAAAAAACGACTTTTACGTCGACGACCTACTGACAGGAGCACATGATACTAAAGGTGGGTTAACATTACAAACAGAACTAATTAACGTCCTTTCCAAAGGAGGCTTTAATCTCCGTAAATGGACAGCCAATCATCCGGAATTAATTAAAAACATTCCTCATCAACACAGAGAAATCAATTCTGTTCTAGATTTGTCAGAAAAGGATACAATTAAAACTCTTGGTCTCCAGTGGCATCCAGCACGTGACGAGTTTAGCTTCAAGGTAAGCCCCGTACTTCAAAAACCACTGTTTACTAAACGGATAATCTTATCCGAGACAGCATCACTGTTCGATCCATTAGGATGGTTGGCACCAATTATTATTATCGCCAAGATTTTTATACAAAATCTATGGTTGAATAAATATTCGTGGGACGAAGCCTTACCTGAAGCCATCACAATTAAATGGAAGAGATTCAGGGAAAGCTTAAAACACATCCAATCAGTCAAAATACCACGATGGGTAGGTTTTTCACCTACAGCAAAAGGCATGGAATTGCATGGATTCTGCGACGCGTCAGAAAAGGCCTTTGCAGGTGTTGTATATTTAAGAATCATAAACAACGACAACACTATTAGCACTCATATATTTACGTCAAAAACTAGAGTCACTCCAACGAAATCAATATCACTTCCAAGACTAGAGCTATGTGGAGCTGTTTTACTCTCCCGTCTAATGAGACAAATCAAAGCTGACATAAATATCGCAGACAGTTCTACTGTCGCATGGTCCGACTCAGAAGTCACCTTGTCCTGGATTCAAAAACAGCCATCAACTTGGAAAACATTCATAGCAAATCGAGTGGCAGAAATCCAGGAAAATATCCATCCTCGACTATGGCGATATGTACCATCCAAAAGTAACCCAGCAGACTGCGCCTCTCGAGGACTTAACCCGGACGAACTTGTCGAATCCAAGCTTTGGTGGAACGGACCATCATGGTTACAGCAATCCAGAGAGGATTGGCCAAAACAGCCCACGTTTCACAAGTGCTCTGAACTTGAAATCCGAACAGTCAAGGCATTGACTTGCACTGGCCTAGAAATTGAATGGTTAACAAGGTATTCCTCATTTCCTAAATTAGTAAGAATTGTCGCTTATTGCAAAAGGTTTTTTAACAACTGCAAATCTAAAAGCACAATTAAGCAGTCTAGCTATCTCACATACTCCGAATTACAAGAAGCTGAGAATATTATCATATCCATTGTACAGCAGATAGCATTTCCAAATGAGTTCCATTGTCTTAAATCAAATAAACCAATTTCAAGGACAAGCCGCATTCTCACTTTTAATCCATATTTAGACCATAAGCAATTAATCCGAGTCGGCGGCAGACTCGAAAATTCGATACTGACCTACAATCAAAAGCACCCAATCATCCTACCAAATGACCATCATGTGTCACGGATTATCATTAATAACATTCATCATTGTGCATTACATGGAGGTATACAACTTACCCTCAATTTATTACGTAACAAATACTGGCTGCTTAACGCCAGAAACACCGTTCGTCAGCAGTTACGAAAATGCATCCCTTGCTTCAAAACAAAACCAACGCCATCTACACAGATTATGGGAAACCTTCCATCATCACGAATCACCCCTGCATTAACCTTCGAACACACTGGCGTCGATTATGCCGGTCCCATTGACATTAAAACGTCAAAATTAAGAAACGCTAAAATCATAAAGGGATATCTAAGCATTTTTGTATGCATGGCGACCAAAGCCATTCACATTGAAGTCGTGTCGGAATTGACGACAGCGGCATTCATCGCTGCATTGAAGCGATTCATAAGCCGCCGAGGCTTATGCGCCCATATTTATTCCGATTGCGGCACGAACTTCGTCGGCGCAAGCAGGGAATTGTCTAATCAAATTAAAACCATTTTGAAGACATTTCCACATGACAGTTCTACTGTCACAGAACTAGCAAGCATTACGTGGCATTTCAACCCACCGTCAGCGCCACACTTTGGTGGATTATGGGAAGCAGGAGTTAAGGCAGTAAAAACCCACTTGAAGCGAACCTTGCAAAACGCCATTTTAACTTTTGAAGAACTGTCAACCGTAATCTGTCAAATCGAAGCTTGCGTAAATTCCAGACCTCTGTCACCGCTTTCCAATGATCCAAGCGATTTTAACATTTTAACTCCTGGGCATTTTTTAATTGGTCGAAATTTAAAGACAATTCCAGAACTGTCTATCACTGATAAAACAACTTCCCTCAAACGTTGGCAATATGTCCAATGGTTGACAGATCAATTCTGGAAAAAGTGGTCAAAAGAATATCTTCAAGGTTTACAAGCTCGTAAAAAATGGAAAAAACCAGAAGATAACCTCAAAATAAATGATTTAGTTTTAATACAAGATCATCATTGTCCAGCCACAAAATGGCCGACAGGTCGAATAATAAAAATCAACCCAGGCCAGGACAAAAGGGTCAGAGTAGCAACTGTCAAAACACAGAATACTCAAATAATTCGGCCAATTATTAAATTATACAAGTTACCCATTTAAACAAAAATATAATTCAACAAAATTTTTCACATTAAAAATCAAAAATAAATAACATCCCACACGAAGCACAAACGATCCCACACGGGCATAACGAAGCACGACATTTGTTTTTCTCAACACAATAACTTTTCGTAATATCAGTGCCAAATTAAATAGTACAATATTACTAACATAAATAATAAATTAATACTACACCACAAATATATACATTTATCCCCGAATCACATTATTCAATTCAAAAATGAAGCGTGTGGGCCTTAATTAAACAAAATAAAGCAATACAAATTCATCCAACTTCAGCTCAAATCGAAAGAAGTCATCACTTGACAAGCACACATGGAGTAGATAAGACCGCCATCATTAGTTTTCTTTTAATTTGGTTAATTTTTTTAGTTTTTATCATTTCTTTTTTGAGTTGTTTTTTTGGTTTATTATTTTTTGAAACTATGGACTCATTACCTTGCCTGGATGACTGTCTCTGGATCGATGACATTCCCGATCTAGAGAATATTCAAACAAGGGGTCCTTCGTTACCTAAGACTACTCCAATAAAGGATCATTTACGAGCAACAGAGATGCCCAAACCACCAAGGTTATTCAAGCCTCCATTCGAGGCAGTCCCAGCTACCAAACAGGTACAGGCACTCGCACGAGGCCCAGGTATTCGAGTCCATACGACTCCATCTCGACCCCCAACTGGGACAAAACGCGAAAATCGTGTAGAATATCCCAGTTCTGCACCGAAAAGGGCACGGGTACTCCCACAAGTTCCCTATTTCAAACCGCTACATGAACCACGTCCCAGCTCAAGTTCAAAACAAGCCAAAAACCCACAGGCAACAACAAGTCGAAATGAGACCGAAAAAAGTGCAGAATGTGTCAGCTCAGCGCCACGGGATTTCAAAAAACCACGTCCAAGAACGCCACAACTAGCTGAGGAACCAGGTACCAGCTCACCTCCAAAACCAGTACAGGCAAATGATGAAGAAAGGACACGTCCAGTTCCACGAACAGGAGTACTTTTCCAGGACGCAATTCTGCCTCCAACAAATTTTATTATTGATCCACTTCTGTGGAGTGAGATCCGCAGGCAGCCCATACCATGGGAAAAAGCCTTGACAGCAAGAAAATGCTTCAGGGTACAAACCGACGAAGGCGACACTCTCCGTTTCATCAAAACATCAAACGGAAAAATACGCATACGCTTACAGGTCAAGAAACGTAAGTTTGTTAAAAAAAAGAACTCTTTCTAAATCATAGTAATAATAACAAAGAACACAACAGGACAAGGGTTATAGACAAATACTAACTTTATTTTTCAAACAAAATTTATTTAATCAAAATTCTCCAGCTACCTTCCTTTTTTTGAGGCGGGAGGATGTTCCGTCGCGGAACAATAATATAAAAACAAATATAAATAAAAACACTCACTATATGTACATATAAAGTGCCACAGCAACTCCTGGCACTTTGTAGGCATTGCCTGTAGTTCTTCGGGCCTCCTTTTTCTCCTTTTAGAAAATTTTTATTTTTTCTAGGCCTTTGGCCTTATATAAATATCCCTAAAAAGAAAACAAAACAAGATTAATCATAATATAAATAAAAAGTAAAAATCTCAGATCATTCCGATCTGAGACTTTTTACATGAAAAGTTACTCACCTAAAACCGTGGAATCCAACTCCCACGAAACACAGCATTCCTCCTCAAGAGCCGCAAAGCTGGAAATATAAATATAAAAATACATTAACACAAATAAATAAATAAACAAAAATGAAAAAACTTACCATTGTTTACGGCTACTGCCGTCTCCAGTGACATTTGTGTCACAGGCAGCTGGTACATTATCTTCTTCTTCTATTTACCAAAGAAGATCTCCACTACGCCAACGACAACAAAAATCTCCATAGCGACACGCTGCTACTGCATAGCGTCAAGGCAACAGCGACCGACAGACGCACTGCTCCCATTGTATTCCCGGCTATAAATAGCGAGCTGTTGGGAATAGCAAATCACTTGCAAATTGAGCAGTCGACAAGACAGATCGGAAGCGCTAAACCGAAATTAAGTCTTGATTAGGAAGGGAAGAATTGAACCCAGTTTTTTATTACTTAAATATATTTAAATTAAATTATATTTTTTCAGCACCCCCAAGGCTAAGGTAGTTTTGAACCTGGCAAATTTAATGAGCAGTGAATGAAGCTCATTCTGTTTGTATTTCATTTAGAGATTCCTTCTAATCTCGGTTTTTTATATTTTACAGGTTAAACGTGGAATAGTCGCGATTTATTTTGGATTTTTTTGGATTTTTGAGTTCGTTTTATTTTGGATTTTTTATTTTTATCAGTTGAATTCTTGTTTGGTTTTATTATTTTATTATTTTATTATTTTATTATTTCATTAGTTTATTATTTTTTATAATTATCGAAATTGGTTTGATTGAATTATTAGGCTAAGGTAAATTTTGTGAAGAATAAAAAATATATTGACATTAAAATTTTGTGTTCACCAGTCCTGTCCATCACACCGGCACCTCCCCCTTTTTATGTAAAGCCCATATTGGGACTTCACAGTAAGTGTAAGTAACTTTATTGGGAAACGATTCCAGCTTAAGATCATAAGAGAGAAACAAGAAGTCGTGATCAAAGTCGCTTGATGGGATAATCTGATTGTGAAATAACACCTTGCCAATGTTTGTCGTAAGAACATGATCAATCTGAGATGGATTATTGCTATTAAAATATGTCGGCGAGTTATTAACCATATCAAAGCTCAAGGTTTTGTATAAATAGTGCAATGTTTCCACATTGAAACCGGAACTGAGGCTGTTGACATTCATATCACCGCACATGATAACGTTATGATATTTAGATACTTGTGGAAGCACTGATTCCTTAAAATTTAAGGCTGTATCGTTATTGAAATTACTCGGTGGACAATAAGTGCTTATCAAAATACATTTCTCAATTCCAGAGTTAATTTCAACACTGACAAATTGCAGATTGTCACTTGGGGCAGAGGAATTTATCACGGCCGCTTTAAGAGAATAGTGTACATAAATAGCTACCCTCCCCCCATGCGATCGTCCCTATCATTTCGAAAAATATTATAGTGTTGTAGAGATAATGTATGCATGATCACAGCTTTACCGTAGCGATCGGGCGTAGCCCATGATCATGCATACATGGTTAAAGCTGCGATGTCGTCGTCGTCGTCAATGTGTTATAAATTTTACCCTGTGCAAATTTCATTATCGTTGTCGTTTTTTTTATTAATATAAGAAACCATATTAATAAAAATTATTTAGTTATAAAATATGGCTAAGAAAGGTTATACGTATCCTGGATGTAATTATTTGGGTCCAGGCAATGATATTTATAGTGAAGAAGAAGTCGTAAATTCTACAGATTTTATAGCTTATGTACATGATTTGGAATATACCTTAGCTAATTCGAATATTGATATACAGGAGGCAGATAGAAAAGCTGATGGTGGTTTTATCGATGACTTCAAACAAAACGGACGTGTTAGTCATTTAGCGGGAATTTTCGGTCTTAGTGTTAAATATGGTGTTGAAAGTGTGTTCGGTGTACACTATCCTAAGATGAGCAAACAAAAACTAAATTTTTCTCAGCATTTATTTGGATTACGAGAAAAGCATCTATCTCAAATTTTTCAACAAAATAGAGCGAGATATATTAATTATAACGATTTTAAGAAATCAGACGTTACAAAGAAAATTTATGCAGCAAGATGGACAATATTATAAACAATTATTAGCAGAGTGGCAAGCAAGTAATACCAATATAATAAATCGTGACGAAGTAATTGCAGACGATAATATTAATCAACCTCAACATGGACGAAGCAAGCGACCCGCCGATACCGGATCAGCCGACGACAACGCAACATCCGCCAAACAACTCAGACCAGAAGACCTAAGTAGAGATACAGATACAGGCGAAGTCTCTCCTCAGCTTACACCTGGTACAGTTAGAGCTCTTCAAGATATTCTTAGTAATATTGATACTGGTGATATTTCTGAAACTGCTCGTAGGGGTTCCGCAGAAGCATCCGCACATACACCAATGGATACGACTGAAAATATACAGAGTGGGTCGGGCCGTGGGCCTAATACGGGGGCGAGATCCGATGCGAGCGGATTACGTGGAACTGGAGGAGCATCATGAACTTTACCAAATATAACCTGGATTAGACCTAGTGAACCATCATCTGCGAGAACGGTTACATTTAAAAAAAGTAGAATATTAATTTCATATGGATATAGTACTGAAAATATTCAATTAGCCAGTCCAGATTACGAGTATGTGGAAAATATTACTACACCATTGGCATTAATACCAGTTGATTTTCACCATTTTATTTAAGTCATGTAGAATTTGCAGGACTTTCTTTTGGAGCATCAATAACAGAAGTATCTTGTACAGTTACACCGTTAGGAACAAGAACTGCATTTGATACGGGTACAACATTAAGTGGAACCGCAACATCAGATTATGTACCAATTGGTTTAATTTGTGAAGGTTGAAATAAACAATTTCATGGAAGAAATAAAGAATATACAGTCGATGCTACAAATCCTATTAAACCAACAGACGTTAAACCTATAAATGCCAAAGAAATTGCTACTAAATATTACACACATGTAAGTAGCAATGCATTGTGTGTACCACAATCAATCGAACAATATTTTGTGCACGAATGGAACCGTTCTAAAAATCCAGATAGAAGCGCATTACCCAAATATATGGTTCATAATTATGGTGTAGCACGTATGGATGAGAAGGTTCATCAATTTTTAATAAATCCAGCTGTAAGCCAGGAAATCATACATTACACCTACAAACCTAAAAATGGTCTTATAAAAGCTGCAAAAGATCATTTTGTACCCTGGAATAGAAATACAAATGCAGTAGAAACAACTTTTACTGGTCCAAGATCAATGATGTCACAATTTTTTTCCAATTCAAGTAATAAACCTGCAATTGGTGATGTTGGTTTAGGAAAAGATAAGGAAGCCACCACCACAATTACATATCGGATTAGTTGCTATACCACAATTAAATCCAGCAACTGCACAACTTTCTTATCTCAATAGTGCATGTTATTGGAAAATAGAATATCAGTGTCGAGTTCAATTTGATGTTAATTCAGCATTCTCTAAAAACAACGCAATTAGCTGGCCATTAGAAGTGACCTTCATCGAAAATGCAACGCAGTCATATACAGACGGCCAGACCTTGTTTGGAAACACAGATACTAAAAGTGGAAATGTGACTGCAACAATGTTAAATGAAAATGAGGATAGTGATAATGAATTTCAAATATTGCAACAAAGTACAACTACGTTGAGATTGTAATAAATTATAATTTATAAAAAGAAAATTTTTTTCAAATAAATGTTTATTCAATAATTTTATATTTTTTTAAAAAAATGATAAAAAGCTAATGGATTTGGTTTTTTATTTAATTGTTTTAGATAACTGCAACTTCTCCATTGATATGAAAACATTCTTGTCCTAAAGGCTTCATCTTTTGGAAATATGTCGTTATTTGATAGTATTATAACTCGTATTCTTTTTATTACTACATCATTTTGGTATTTGACCTTAGCATTTACAGAATCTCCACCAAGTATCATTTTCAATGTTTCCACTGCAGCTGGCTACATCATTGGTTCGTTCCATAGTATTATTCTCCTATCCGCACATTCCATCATTGGAAAATTACAGTACCTGTTAAAATTACGCATTTGCCCGAAATTAATATAAAAATGAATTATACAATAAAAAAAAAAAATATTTTCCCGCATTAGGAGGAGATAAAATATACATAGAATTTTTTTTTGGGATCAACTTATCAACTACTGAATACAAATTTTTTAAAAAAGTAAACACTTCATTACTATTATTATTAAATTGAAAAAATAATAATTTTTCTAATATATTTAAAGAAGTCATAATGTCATAATAATATGAATTTATATTTCCTTGTGGTGCATTAAAAAACAAATGGTGTGGTTCACATACTTTAAAAAGATTATAAATTTCAATGGTTGTCATTTCATTATACATATTATTAACTATTCTAATACAGTTTTTTATTATAATTGAATTTATGTCAAAAAATTTATATTTACTTTTTAACCAAGCACTACAACTAAATATTTGTGCTAATGGCGACGTTGGTCGTTTTTGAAGAAATAGGACGATTTCATTTCCTTTTCCTCTCGTTCTAATTTCGGTATTTGCTTGATTTCCTGAGCAACTAAATTCAGAAACTTCTTTACCAATGCTTCCTTTGGGTCCGCAATCGGTGAAGTCAAGAAGGTGCTCCTCTAAGTCGCATGTTGCCACCATTGATTCTTCTGTATGTGCTGCACTTTCAAGAAATCGTATACATCTAGTTGATTACTTTGTATCCACACTCGCCCGGCGACTTCAAGGTGAGAACAAAGTCTTCCTCCTTTTTGGCTATACTTTGTTGTATTGATCCAGTGTTGTAAGGTGTATTCGATGGACGGTATAACTCTTCAATTATATCGTCTTCCGAATCCTTTTGAACCATCTTCGAAGTACCTGGTGAATTTACATCTACATGGGTTGTTGGAGTATGCACAATCGTGGATGACGTGGATGTGGTCTTCATGTTCAAAGATGAGAAGGACTGCTCCCGTAAATTGTTTATTAATGTATTCACTATCCAATCTGAGTCTTCTTGTTTGATCCAATGCTTCGTAAATGTCATGTAGTATTCTGTTACGCGGAGGTAATCTACGAAATCCTTGATCGTACAATTGCCACAATCTATTTTCCTGGCTTGGAGATTTTCTATCGTACACAATGTGGCTGACAACATCTGTGATAGAATTTCTTTGCATGTAATCTTCCGTTCCTTCAATGATGCAATTGTCAACTTCTTCAGTACATCCACTAGCACTAAAAGGATGCCGTCGTACCAAATCAACATCAGTATGGATAAAGTTGTCGCTAAATTCTCCTCGTTCGGTTGTGGGCTTCCAACCGACATCATTTTCATTTTCCTGGAATGCACTATATGCATGTTCGACTCCTCGTTCTGTTTCCTTTTGGTCATAATTGATTTTTCTTCAGAGGAGTAGTAGTAACTGCAGCTACTTCTTCTTGAAGAACATTTGCTTTTCTTTTCTTGTCACTGTTTCTCTACTTATTTTTCCTAATTTATTTTACTCAAAACTATCACCTCTCGGTCTTCTTTTCTTTCTTCTTCTTCATTCGCGCTTAATCATGTCGTTTTGTCATTCATGGCAACACATTCGCTGTATGACACTGTGAATACTGCTATGCTACATCTCCCCCATCATACGTGTAGCATGCTGCTGCATGCAGGCATTCATTCTGCCATTTCAGCAAAGTGTACAGAGCCATTAAGCATGACTTCGGAAAGCTGGAAAGAACCCTTCAATTTGTACTCTCAAGAAGGTGGAGGGAAACACTCTCCCAGTTTTCTCTGAGAGGTAAAGGGAAGAACTTTTCCTGCTTTTTTAGAAGGGTGAAGAAAATAAAGACATCTTTACTTATTCGAATCTCGTACTTAAATGAAAATAATTCACTTCTCTAAAATAATGCACAAATCAGAATATTTTCCATATGCACGCAATATGCTTCCTTCTTTCTTCTTCGACCTGAACGCAATTATGCAATTATATTATACATATTATTATTATATCAATAAGAACACGAATGAAAATATCTACATAACATTGTCAAAAATACGACGCATCGATACATTACCAGGTCAACGTAAGGTATTTTCATGTATTCATTACTAATGCATTCCAGGTAATGTCGACAGTAACCTTTATTTAAGTTAGGCATTCCCATTTTTCCGCGGAGGATCAGTCTTAGGATCTCTCCTCTTTAAATTCTACATATTACTAATTTATGTGATGTGGTGCACCTGTATGCAGATGACGTGCAGCTGCACTTATGTATACCTTGTGGACTCATTGAGGACTGTATCTGCAGAATAAAAGACGATCTCTCAGAAATTTTTTAGATGATCAATTAACAATCAACTGCTTCTTAACCCTATAAAATCACTGCATAGCCCTCTCTAATTCTGATCTTAATATTGAGAATCTTCCCCAATTATGCTTAATAAATTGGAACTATCTTCTGTAAACTATAATACCAATTTGAGGGTGAAAATTAATAATCGTTTGAGGTGCTGTGATCATATCAAATCTATGGTAGGCAAAATTTATGCTGGGCGTAGGAGACTGTTGCTATCTGCTAATATACTTCCTGCCGATTTACGTTTGAGGCTAGGTAGGACACTTTTGGTGCCTCATTTTGCTTATGGTAATTTAAGAGACTAATTTCTGATTGCAATCGAAAGCTTGGAATTGATTGCAACGATTGTATAGAGTTTTCATTCGGTTTGCGTCGTTCTGCTCATATCACATCTTACAGACCACCGACTTTGGGCTGTACTCTAGATTCGTACTTAAAGGGTAAAGTACTGCTCTTTATTTTATTTTTTAAATTATTAAGCCAAGCTCAGGCAGGGGATACCCTATGACGCAAAGCACAGCATGCCAGGAAGGAGATAGGGAAAGGATTAGGTGATATGAGGAGAGGGCGGAGGTGTCGATGTATGTCGCCCTTAAACTTCCGCAGATTGTAGGCCGGAAGAAAAACAGAAGATGGAAAACTGTTCCACATTTGCATTGTTCGGGATAAAAAGCATCACAGAATTTTACTGTACGGCCGAAAGTAATTTGAAGGGCAAAAGGAAGTGCGCGGTTTGCAGTGCGAGTATTGCATTCATTAATCTCTCTCCAAGAGATTAGACTAGATATTTCTTCAGAGCATTGACTATGCATGTAGCGATAAAGGAGCGAAGGACGTCCAACATTGCTCGAGTGAGTCGATATGGAAAGTTATTGCCATATCGTCAATGAATTTGACGACTCTCTTTTGGACAATATCCAATGAACCTAAGGTTGTGTGACAAGTCCGACACCATATATGGGAATTGTATTCCATTCTAACGTAGGACTTGTTGAGTAGCGCTAGATTTGACGGGCTGCAATATTTCTTACACCTTTTCAGAAATTCTGAAATTTTACATAATCTTATTCGTCCAGATAGGCCAGAGTATCTTTTTTGTAAAGTCAAATTGCTGCAGCCTTTAAGAGGACATAAACTTCTGATTCCACGTTTCAATTCATCCATTCTTGAAGGACCTTAATATTCCAGCTTGGACTTCCTTGAAATTCCGTACACCCTCATGCACAGGTGTAGCGCTGTCAGTGAATTTAAGAACCTTATGAAGTAATTTTATTATACAAATTACAAATTATTAAGCTGATTGTGCTGAACTCTTTTATCTTTCCACAATGTGTTTTTATACCCTAGATCAATTCTAAAGGGTGTACTAAGTTTGTCATTCCATTTGTTATACCTAAAAATAATGATGGTAGAGCAAAATGGATTGGACACCCACGTTTAATATTAAAAGCTATATTGATTTTTGCACGCCCCCCCCCCCTCCCGTCCGTCCGTCTATCCATCCGGCCGTACATCCGTCCGTCGGTCTGTCCGTCCGTCTGTCAGTGCGTCTGTTAGTCCATCTGGCCATCCGTCCGTCCATCAGTCCATCTCTCCCTCCATCCATCCGTCCGTCCGTCTGTCAGTCTGTCCGTCTGTCCGTCTGTCCGTCCGTCTGTCCGTCTGTCCGTCCGTCTGTCCGTCTGTCCGACCGTCCGTCCATCTATCCGTCCATCCGTCCGTCCACGCGATAACACAAGAATACGTGTACTTAGAGAGCACATGGGCTTTAAAAAAAAAAGTAAAATTAACTTCGAAAATGGCACAAATCGTCCAACTCCTTCGTAGGGTTGCCATACAAACATTTCGGTTTTCACTATATATTTGAACACTGTCTGAGAGCGCGTCGACGTAAACAGCTGAAATTTTCTACACTATCTTTTCATAGTAATAGTGAAAACAGCGTCAAAAATGGACTAAATCGGGTAACCCCTTCTTGGTGTTGCCATATAAAAATTTAGGTTTTTTACGTATACTGTAAATCAGTCCTTTTGTACTGAATAGTTCTTCAGAATATGAAAGCCTATGAAATTGGTAATACCCATTTTTACTGTCCGACCAACTGTTCTAGAAATACATACGAATAACCACATCAAAAATCAAACGTGCACAGAAGGACTTAGACCAATTTTCACTTTTTTATCTGTTTTCTTTCTCTTTCCATTTTTTCTATTTTTCTAATTACATAGGTATATTGTAAGTATTACGTCTTTTTTCTCCTTTCTTTTATCTTGTAGTTTGTTAGGTAATCTAGGCGTGCTTTTAATTGTACTAATATAGTATTTCCAATCTTGTGTACAAATCGGATAAAATAAATGATTGATTGATTCATTGATATTCATGATTCAATCAAGTTTTTTCTACTTAATCTAAATCAATATTCATGTATGTAAGTTGATTGAAAAGATTGTGATTGATTTATCCAAAATCATTGAGAAAATCATGTCTACACAAATAACAAATTTTCTCTTAAGTAACTCTCTTTTACATAGCTGTCAGTCTGGTTTCAGAGCAAAGCATGATTATGTTACCGCACTGCTAAAAATTATAAATGATATTAGAGAAGGTTTGGATAATGATATGTTTTCGGCGGTTGTTTTGCTTGATTTTTCCAAAGCATTCGATTCAGTCTATCATGAAACACTTTGCCCAAAACTGGTAAACAACCTTTGGATTGATTTCCGACTATTTATGTGGACGTTTTCAGGCCGTCTTTTGCATCGAAAAGCTCTCCTCATTCAAAGCAGTAAATTCGGGTATTCCACAAAGCTTTATATTGGGACCGATCCTGTTCATTATGTTTGTTAATGATTTATTTGGCTGCCCTCAGCATTCTCGTTTACATCTCTATGCTGATGATGTACGATAATACATCTCTCGTCCCACTGGTTTGACTGGAGATGGAGTATCTTATATTAATGAGGATTTGGAATCAATAAATGGGTGTTCACCTTTGAATAAACTTAAATTAAATCCGGAGGAATCTAAATGCTTAGCAGTTTATGTTACATTGCTTAATTTAAACAGCTTTCTCGTGGTTGAACTCAATGGAGCCCTTACGTGGAAAACCACATAGATACAATTCAAAAAATATAAGGTAGTCTCCGCACAATGTGGTCATCTGCCTCATATACTCAACTCTCGACGTACTTATCACTAACTAGCTCTTTACTTGCTCATACAGTAACCTATGGTTCCGAGGTTTTCTGTAAACTGGACTCGGAATCCTTTTATAAACTTAATATCGCTTTTAATTCAATAGTGCGATATGTTTACAGTCTTCGGCGGTACGATCATATTTCGCGATACGTCTCATCTATTTTCAGAAACAGTTTTTCACTTTACATTAGGTTTCGGTGCATCTTGTTCTTGCCTAAACTAATTATGTTTCAATCTCCTAATTATTTATACGGCTGCTCACAATTTGCTCGATCTAACAGGGCTGTAACATTGATTATTCTTCGGTCCAATTGTGTTACGTTTAAGCGCAAATTCTTCGTCCACGCTGTCAGAATTCGGAATATTTTACCAATTTCTTTGAGAAATTCTTTGGTGATCAACTGCTTCAAAAACTCACGTTTGAATATATGAAATCTAACTGTACTTTATTTAATTTCTAGCTTTGCATGTTGTGTATTTACATTTAGCTTTGATTTTTGTTTTGAGTGCAATTATTGTTTTAGCTTGATATTTAGTTATAGGTTTACATACTCCTTGTAATAATTAGGTACAATTATTTATTATTGATTCATACATACCAGTGGCGGTTCGTGGAATTCAGAAGAAGGGAAGCAATACATTTTGTGTAAATTATAGCTCCGCTTTTCAGACTATTTCATTGCTACTGTAAGTATTATAATTATACAAGTATCAAAGTCAATGATATCAATAATACCCAATATAAATATTCATATTTATTCTTGCTCTTGAAAGAGAAGGAAGCTATTATCATCGTTAAGTAAATCAGCGATGTAATCATATCTTAAATATAATCCATTCACAGCAAATACTGCCTGCCCCATAATTAAGCAAACACAAAAATTTCACTCAATATCCCCTTTTACAACGTAAGAAATGTACACAAAAAATCTACTTATATAATTCATTCTTTTCAATTCAATTCCCATTATTATTGTACTTAAGTATACTTGTCCGTCGAAATCGTCAAATAAAAGCAAGAATTTTACATTCTCTCGCAATGAAACAGAAACGTACATAATATTATAGATAGTCATTATCTTATTTTTGCAAAATGTGCATAAAATATGTTAAAAAAACTTTTAGAATAAAAAACATTCAAACATTTAAAGTCGTTTAATTATAAAATTTTGTTATTTGGTAGATTCAGTTTTGCAATGAAACTTTTCGTGGGTGAAAGAAAAAATTATTTTTTACTTAGTACCTACCTATAATTTATTTATGAAATCAATTTATTTTAAAAGCTTTTTTAATATATACTATTTTCTAATCATTACATTTTCGCTAAAAAGTAATATAACAGTACATAATCTATCTAATATATGCGTATTAAGTCGCAATCTATACTCTCTTGCTCTCTTTTTTTCCTCTGCGGTAAATATAGTTTAGAAGATTATCGCACTTTAATATAAGAACTTCCATGCAAAAACGTTTTACACAAAAAAAAAAAAATGGAAAAATTTATTTCACATTAAAACCCATCGGTTATACATATAAAATATAAATGTTAACATGAAATATATAAAACAGTATGCTGAAGCGTTTAAGGTCCAATTATTTATTATTGATTCATACATACATACCTATGATATACATAGTAACTCTCCAAATCAATATTTTTTTTTGAAATGTATATATTCAATATTTTGGAGTTTTGATATGTTAAGTTTTGTTTTTCTTTTGATTTTGTATATACATACTTTTGAACTTGTGCTAATTATAAGATCCCTTAACTTCATTGTACAATGCCTTAATCGAATAAATTAAAATTGAAATTGAAAATAGAGGAACAGGTCAGGATTTGGGAAACCTCTCCGATTTTTACTAACAAATCACGAATATTAAATTTATTTTAACCGGAAACTTACAGTTTTCGAGATATTTAACTTTAAAATCCCGAACTTTACACTACATTCTTCACAACACATGTGCCATTTTCACAATTAATTTACTCTTCTTCTTCTTCTTCTTCTTCTTCTTCTTCTTCTTCTTCCTCTTCTTCTTCTTTTGAGTAGCAACTAGAAGGGTATATAAGTACCATCCTAGCGTTCGGGTTACCGGCATTACGTTTTTTTTATTTATTCCAAATATTCGATTTGTGTGTAGTAAGGTAGCATTTAGTTAGAATGGAATCGAACAGCATTATTAAAGAAACTAACACACGCAGGCATACACACAGACACCAGTAGAGACACACGCACACGTTCACACACAAACACACACACACACACACACACACGCAGGCCGACACACGCGCGGGGAGCTACCTCCACACAACCATATTGCGACTGCAGCCACCAAGGGGGAGAATGTTCAAGCCAGAGCACATAACAAAGATGACAATGCAATTTATTCAACAGTTATCCCATGACACATTCTTTGCCTCCTACTTATTCTGTTTGCAAAGATAGGGAGCTGCTACTATAACATAACACAACCGAAGGCAGCAATCTGAAGAGTGGAATACTTAGAGTCGAGCTGAGCTATCCATTGAATATAAAATCAGACGAAGATAACATTGACAAGACATTATCACAAATGGAAGATGTATGTAACAGATCTCGGCACCTGTCCAGTGACATCCATTGTGATCTACTACCTCAGCATTTAAAGGAAAAAGGGCGAACGTTATCCCATGAAATGGCATTGCTAAAAGATCTAGATACCAAATGGAAAAGGCGAAATATATTTGGCAATATACTAGAATACGATTTTGGAGTCAATGAAGATGTGTATACAAACATTAACACTCTTCGTCAAAACCAACAAATCTTGCAACAATCAGCCCAACATCAATCGAGTCTAACGCTCTCTACTATAGCCGTAGTCAACGCCACAGAAGCCCGGGTAACTCAAGAAATAAACATGTTTACAAACAAACTAAACAAGGCTCTAGAGGAAATCTAAAAAGTTCTAGGATAGTTATCTCAAAGTGACACCAACAGGATTAATATTAATATCATAGCCGCATATCAACTTACCATAAACTTCCTCGGTGACCTAGAAGAATATTATATAAGACTCGCGAGGATTACCATGAAAAGGGGAAATCTATTTGAATTCATGTCACCGGAAAAAATAGCAAATATCACCATAAAAACCCCCGACCAAATTCTGGCACACCAGAAAAAAGACTGGAAATAGTCAGAGGCAACGGAAATATTATTATTTATGGATATCTTTCCATCATGGAAAGGGATCAATACACCCTAATGAATGCTACCGCTATATACCCTACCACATTAAAAACAATACATACTTAGCACCACATATTAGCAGATCCATAATAGGTACAAACTATAACACTCAAACCTACTTTGAGCTTACTGAAGCAGAACTAACCATTTGCATTACCCAAGCACTTGATGTTGTGTACTCCAACAGTTGTCAGCAGTATCGAAACATACCCAAATTGTATCATTGATGAGATCTACCAGCGCCAAGAAAAACAACATTGCTCCTTGAAGCAGTTCTCTCCATCAACCACATTATGGAAGCATCTTTACATGGCCAACACTTGGCTATATATCAACAGCTCACCCACCACCGCAGCGGTCAAATGCAACGGAGTCCACCCTCCTCCATGTCCCCGTGCTTGATGGAAATTCTATATCTCTCAGAGTAGTACATCTTAACTGATTTAGGCAATTTGTAGCGTTCTTCGTAAGCCTTGACTGCCTGTAACTGTTTTTCTATAGGTACTAGTGTTTTGTATCACGTTACAGGGAAGATGCGAATACATTTACGTTTCCGTTGCATGTGTTCGTGTCTCAATTTTGGCTTTTACGTTGTTGGTTTCGTTATCTTGTAACAAAGTCACAAATTTGAAACCGAAATAAATTATTTTTGCCCGCCAAAGGGTTATTTAATTAAAACTTGAACTTAAGTTCAAGTAACCACGCCACTGGGGCATGCCAACAAGCTGCCATAGTCACAGGCTGCATGATCAGCACGCCAGCACATGTACTAGTCAAGTACAAGAAAAGCTTTTCAAAAGAGCTTGCAAGCTCTTTTATATTTACGCCAGTAGAAGCATCAGGCACTCAGCCACTGAGAAGCTCTGACCCTCGGCTATATAAAGAACGCCATTCGTCCACAGAAATTAGTCTGGTCAGCGAGCTCGACGAGTTAGGTGATCAGACATTTTACTGGGTGACTCGTAGAGCGCGAAATTCCCACTCTAGTAAATCCTTGCACGCCGTGTGAATAATCCCCGTGCTTTTTCTTAACATTTCCTTGGTACGTCGTGTGATTTTTCCCCGTACCATCCGTCCTCATCCGTTGTGTTAAGGTTAGCGTGAACCACCCCGCCTTAACATTTCCTTTGTAGTACGTCGTGTGATTTTTACCCTTACCATTCGTCCGCATCCGTTGTGTTAAAGTTAGCGTGAACCATCCTGCCTTAACATTTCCTTGGTACGTCGTGTGATTTTCCCCGTACCTTCCATCCTCATCCGTTGTGTTAAGGTTAGCGTGAACCATCCCGCCTTAACATTTCCCTGGTACGTCGTGTGATTTTCCCCGTGCCATCCGTCCTCATCCGTTGTGTTAAGGTTAGCGTGAACCATCCTGCCTTAACCTTTCCCTGGTACGTCGTGTGAATTTTTCCCCGTACCTTCCATCCTCAACAAATATTTTCTTGATACGTCACCGTCTCCCTCTCAGGTTATTCTAGTGTTGAATTCAGAATTATTAGCATAGTGGTAAGCCGTGTGAAGTTCCCCTTACCACTACATAGTCTCTAGTATCAGGTGATAAATAGAACTAGATTAAGTTAGTAACCGGTAGGCTATTTTGTCAAATAAAGAATTATTTTTATTTATATTGTAACTGAAGGAGTTTCATTTTTAAGAAACCCTGGTCCGACGAGCTATCCGCAGCCATCCCACCGAAACTCCGTTACAATCTGTTAACTTATGCTTCCTGTTAATTTTTGGTGTGGTTTCCTGTGTTGGAATCCTCTGTACTAAAACTGTTGTAATATTCGTGTATGGTTTGATTGCTGCTGGAGGTTCAATACATTCTTGCCCATTTCCTATGGGTAATTGCATAATTTTGCTACTGGTCTTTTCAAAACGAGATTTCCCTTGCATCGAAGACTCGCTACTCGCGTGATCCATCTTTGCCGGGATGTGTCTCAGTTACATGTGCAAGGAGCCACCTTGTTGGTGGTAGGTTTTCGTTGTTGATTAAAGCAAGTTGTCCCGGCTCAATGTTATCTTGTTTTGTGCACCACTTGGGCCTCTGTTGTAGGCGTGACAATTATTCTGTTGACCATATTTTCCAGAAGTCTCTTTGAAGTTTGCTTACAAGTTTCCATCTTGTTAAATTGTTAATAATTGTTTCCCTTCCAGCACAAATACGTGTACTCAGCGGTGCTGTTCCCATAAAAAATAACCTGTTGTTAACGCAGCGAGATCATTTGGGTCATTACTGAGCGGACAAATGGGTATAGAGTTGAGACATGCTTCTATTTGGTATAGTAATGTCGTTAATTCTTCAAAGGTTAAAGTCGTTTTTCCAATAATTCTTTTGAGGTGTTGTTTGATTGATTTTACACCAGCCTCCCAAAGTCCGCCCATGTGAGGTGCTCCTGGTGGGTTGAAATGCCATTGTGTCCCGTCAGAGGCTAATAGATTCACTACCTCAGGCATGTTGTCGGTTATCGCTTTGCTGAATTTTTCTTTAAGTGTGTTTTGTGCTCCACAAAGTTAGTTCCACAATCGCTATAAAGATATTTGCAGAGGCCACGTCTACCAGTAAATCTCTTGAATTCCACTAAAAATGCTTCAGTGGTTAAATCACTGACAACCTCAATGTGTATTGCCTTTGTTGCTAGGCATACAAAAACGGTAAATGGTTTAGAGATGGATTTATTCTTGCGGCTGGTACGTTGCCCATTAGTTGTTGAGTTACTTCTGATTTAATTCGAAAGAATCTTACAAATTTATGAATGAGGTCTCGTATGATAGTTCATGCCCTTGGGATCCAATATTGTTGTCGGACGTATGCCAGTGTACTTTGGTTACCCCCACGGAGTATTTTTAGGTGAGCCTGCTGAATTATAAGGTTAGTCAAATGGCTTTTGTGCGGTAAAATTATTGGATGTTTTTCCTTTCACAGAGTGTTGAGTTTTCAAGTCGTCCTCCCACTCTGATCCCTGCCTTATCTAGCACTGGGTTGAGTGGCAAAAGCTTATTCTTGGGATTGAGTGCCTTACCTGCTCTTAATTCTTCAATTTCTTTATGAAAATGCGCTGCTTGTGTTAATTTCACTACTTGCATTCTTGCTTTTCAAGCTCAGATGTGCTGATTATTAATGCTTGACTTCTTTGCTTTGTATTTCGACAATTCCGAATGAATTTGTTGCAAATGGCTAGTACTCGTATTAGTCTGTGCATGGTTGAAAATCGTTTGATTATATTGTCGGTAGATGTTACTGTTGTAAGTGTTGTATATGTTGGTTTAATTTCCAGTTCAGTTGCACTAGTTTTTATGTTATTTTGTGGCCACCGTTCCTTGGGGTATTTTAGGCACCTTGGACCGGTCCACCATAAGTTATGAGAGTTGATTTGGGTTTCGCTGATTATGCGGATGTAGAACTCAATTCGTGTTGAATTGAGTTCATTGTCATTGTTTACTTGATGGTTTATAGCTGATTGGAGGTCTTCAGCTGGTTATGTTTTTGATCGGGTCTATGATGTAAGGTTTTGGGATATTTTCTAAGGAAAGCTCGGATCTTTGTTTAATGTTTTTTTATTATTTCCTCGACGTATCGGGTCTTGATTAGTACCCTTCTTCAGGAGTTAGCTACATTAGAATACAAGATACAAAGAAGCATGCCACATCTACATGGAAAAGAGAATCTAACTAATTTAAGACAAGACATACGTACGGGGATTTCTCACACGACGTACCAGTGCAAGGTCGAGGCGGGATATTTCTAGCAAACTTCAACGCGGGAATACGGATTGATATGGTACGGGGATTTCTCACACGACGTACCAGTGCAATGTCGAGGCGGGATATTTCTCGCAAACCTCAACGCGGGAATACGGATTGATATGGTACGGGGATTTCTCACACGACGTACCAGTGCAATGTTAAGGCGGGATATTTCTCGCAAACCTCAAAGTAGGATTTTAGGAACGACACGGGGATTAATTCACTCGCCGTGTCAGGTTTGCTAGTGCGGGAATTTCGCTCACCACTAGTACCCTAGTAAAATAGTCTGTCCAACTTGCTTGGTTGAGCTCGCTGATCAGACTGATTTTCTGTGGGCGAATGGCGCGCTTTATATAGCCGGGGGTCAGAGCTTCTCAGTGGCTGAGTGCCTGATGCTTTTACTGGCGTAAGTATAAAAGAGCTTGCAAGCTCTTTTAAAAAGCTTTTCTTGTGCTGGCGTGCTGATCAAGCAGCCTGTGACTATGGCAGCTTTTTTGCATGCCTCAGTGGCGTGGTTACTTGAACTTAAGTTCAAGTTTTAATTAAATAACCCAGTGGCGGGCAAATAACTTAATTTGGTTTTAAATTTGTAACTTCTTTACATACCCCTCTTTTTTCGAAATGAAAAGAATCGGAGGTTCTATACTCATAACCTGGGAGTAGAAGATCTCTAAGGGTCGAACTTTATGGATAAAGCAGCGCCAATTCGATCCAGCAGTTCAGTTTGACAGACTCTGGCGTTTGGGCAGGATAAGTTCTATTTTTAATGGTAGTACCTCAGAATACAACGACTAGAAAGGGAGGAAAGCTGTAACTTCTGGAATTTCTACTGACGGCAAAACAAAAAATCTCTATGAGGCATATTCTCTAAGGAATTCGAATGTTTCTTTACTGGTACAATTAACTAAATAGCCTACTTCATTCACTTGTCTTTTACTTCCTAGGCACTGAACGAATTCAAACAACTTAAATAAAAAAAGTTCACAGGTTTGTTTACTCTTAAAACTACAAAAAATTCAACACTTATTAGAAAAAAAAAAAAATACAATGAATTCAACGCTTAGTCTTATTCCTCTCAATGGTCAACGCTTATCTCGTCATCCTTCGGGATATTCGGCGTTTTCTTGGGTCTGGTTTATGGACCTAGGCGTCTCGTACCAGTCCTCGCCATCGGAGAATCCATGTCCCGGTCGTAAGACGTCGGGCTCGAACGGTTCCAAACGGGGTTGTCAGCTTACACTCACGGCCTTTGGGTTGGAGTATCTGTAGTCGGCGTCGGGCTGCTGCAAAAACCTTCTCGGGGTGGTTTTGTACTGGGATGACAGTTGGTGGTGTTTCGTCTCGGCTTCTCGGCTGCTTAGTGGTGGCGGGTCTGATCAGGGACGGGAGGTACACGTCCCTCCTAGTGTGGATGTTGGGGTGATCCACTGGACGGGACGTCTTGAGTGTGTGTCCGGGCAGGTCGGTTCTTTGTGGTACCCTCTTGGTTATTGCGGGCTGTATGAACTTCGTTGTGGGCAGCGTATTCTTCGTAGTTCCCTTCAGCGTCGGGGAAACGGAAGTTTCTGGTCGGCTGATGTACGTGAGTGACTTGGTTTGGACATCTGTCTTCTTCGTAATCCTCGGTGATGTCACATCTAGGGACGGGATAACCTTCGTCGGGGGGTGTATACGCTGGGTCATCTTCCTCGGCATGGGAGGAGCGGGAGCCTCTTCCTGGCTGATGAGTATGGTCGTCTTCCTCGGTTGGTCTTCCTTCTTGTTGGTTATTGTCCCCGGTATAGTATCTCGGGACGGCATCGGTTGCTGGCTGCAGCTGGGCGTATGGTTTGCCGTGATTGTCGGGGTGCCTGTTTGTTTCGAGGCATCCTCTGGGACAGTAGTCATCTCAAGGGTTGGAGTCGACTTCGGATTGTGGATGGGTGTCTGGCCTGATACTGGTGGTGTTGCCACCGGTTGTGTCAGTATTCTTGGATCCCTAGGGATCCCATCTGGCGTAATCTCTAGAGATGGCATCGACTTCTGTGTCTGGATGGTTGTCGGCATGGGTGGGGCTGTTTTCTGCTTCGGGACTTCCTTCTCGGTTAGTATCTTCTCGGACGGACCGGGCGCGGGGCGTATTATGGGGGCAAACCTTACCCTCTTCTTTCCCTCGGTATTGGTGGATGGAACCCGGGGCAGTGTTCGGATGGCGGCTACTGTGGTCATCTTGGCTGGCCGTGTTACCTTGCGGATGGTTGGGTCGCTCATTTTGTGGCTAGAGCTTCGACTGACCTCTGATCTGTTTGGACTTGAAATGAGCCTCTGGTCGGGACTGCTTGGCCTTTTATAGGATGGTGGCCTCGTGGGGTCGTCTCGGTGGTGGTATAACTTGAGGTCTTTGACATGTGTCTTTCCAGTTATGCGACCTCTTTCGTCTGTGAGCTCAACAATTACGGGGGAGACAATCTTGGTGACGGTATAGGGGCCTTCGTATTTGGCTCCTAACTTAGCGGAGTAATGTTTTATTGCGGAGGATAGTCGTTGCTCTTTTCGTAAAACCGAGTCTCCCAGGTTGGGGCACCAGGGTCTCCGTCTCAGGTTGTAGTGGTGTTTTTGCTTTGCAAATGCTTTCCCTAAATTAATTCTAACCATTTCGAAGGCCTCCGCAAGTTTTTGCGATCTTTCGTGGGGGGAAGTGTATTGGTGCTGAGTCGGCCCGCCGACTTCCTGATACAATGATTTGGGTAACCTCGGGTCTCTTCCAAAATTCAGGGAAGCGGGAGAGTAACCAGTAGAATCACTCTGGTTCGTGTTGTAAGCCAACATTAACTCTGGTATATATTGGTCCCAATTTCGCTGGTCTCTATCTACGTATTGGGATATCATACCTTTTAGAACACGATTGGTTCGTTCGGTCGGGTTGGCCTGGGGGGTATACGGGGGGGTTAATCGATGATGAGTGCCAAGTTCTTTTAGGAAATTTCGGAACTGAGAGCTGACAAATTGTCGGCCGTTATCCGAGATGAATGTTCGGGGGCACCCAAAGCGGGAGAAGATCCGCTATTTGACCGCTCGGATTAACGCTGGGGTGGTGGCATCTCGCAGTGGTACGAACTCTGCCCATTTCGTGAATTTTTCTTGTAGTACCAAAATTACGGTGTTCCCTTTGCTTGATCGCGGCAGTGGGCCAATAAAATCGGCGCTGACGATTTCCCATGGCTCGGATGTCTCAGTCATGTACATTTCTCCTGCCGTTTTCTGCTGGAGAGCTTTGTGTCGGAGACATGAGTCACACGAGCGGACATACTTAGCTATATCTCGGAACATGCCGGGCCAATAATAATTTTTAGCAATTCGGCAGGTTGTTTTAGATATTCCGCCATGCCCTGCGGTAATATCGTCATGGTTCTCTTTTAGGACTCTCTGTCGGAGAGGGCCGGGTACGCAAAGTTTCCATTGTGTGGTGACGTCGTCGTCAGTGGGGTTAGATATACTATATATGTGCCGGTATAGATTCCCATCTTGGAGCCGGAAGTCGGGGTGTGCGGAGTTTTCTTGTACAGAGTGAAGCTTCCGCTCGTACCGTGTACATTTCGGGGTCTCGGGGATTATGGTGCACATGGCTATATCGGGTATGGGCTCTCGGGAGAGAGCATCAGCGACGACGTTCAGCTTTCCTTTACGGTAACGGATTTCATAGTCATACTGTTGTAACTCAAGAGCCCAGCGAGCTAATCTGCCAGACGGACTCTCTATCGAGTTGAGCCATTTGAGTGACTGATGATCGGTTATGATAGTAAAATGATACCCTTCCAGGTAGGGTCTCATTTTCCTGATACCCCATAAGATGGCGAGACATTCTTTCTCTGTTACAGAGTATCTCTTTTCGGTTTCATTCATCGTGCGGCTAGCATAAGCTATGACACCTTCTCTGCCTTCTATTTCCTGGTAGAGTACAGCGCCCAGTCCATCTTGGCTAGCGTCGGTTTGCAGCACAAATGGTTGTGTGAAGTCGGGGCATGTGAGTACGGGCGCTTCGGTGAGCTTTCTCTTAAGCTCATAGAATGCTTGCTCCTGAGTTTCCTCCCACTTCCACTTCGAATTTTTCCGCAGCAATTTAGTGAGGGGTGCGGTAGTTGTGGAGAATTCGGGGACGAATCGTCTGTACCAAGAGGCAATGCCTATAAAACGGCGTAGTTCTCTCGGATTTCTGGGAGGATTTAGCTCTCTGATAGCTCTTACCTTATCGGGGTCTGTCTGTATACCTTCGCGACAGATGACATGGCCTAAATATTTTATGCTCTCACGCAGGAATTCACACTTCTCCGGATTTATTTTTAGGTTCGCTTGTAGGAGTCGGTCGAAAACAATCTTCAATTTTTCTAGATGTTCGTGAAGAGTTCGGCCAATAATCACTATATCATCAAGATAGGCGAAAGCGAAAGGTTCCATTTCTGGTCCAATGACTTGATCTAATGCCCTTTGGAAAGTGGCGGGGGCTGAAGAATGGTGTCCGAATGGCATTACTTTCCATTGAAACAGACCGCGACCAGGCACGGTGAATGCGGTGTATTGTCGACTATCAGTCGCGAGTGGAATTTGCCAATACCCTTGCTTAAGATCAATGGAAGAGATATAATGCGCACCTCTCAATTTATCGAGAATGGCGTGAATCTGTGGTAGTGGGTATGCGTCCTTAATGGAGTGCTCATTTAATTGACGATAGTCAATGCACAGCCTCCATCCTCCCTGTTTCTTTCTTACGAGCACAATGGGAGAACTATAGGGACTAGTAGACGGTTCAATTCGGTCGTTCTCGAGCAGCTCATCAATCTCTTTATTGATTATTTCTTGCATTGCAGGGTTACGGGGAAAATAGCGTTGCTTAATCGGACGGTCGTGTTTCATACGGATTCGGTGTTCGGTTATTTGTGTTAACCCTGGAATACTATCAAATCGGGAGAGCTGTTCGGTGAGAAATTTAGAAATAACTTGCTCTTCCTCTGATGATAGTCCCTTGGGAGTGTCTATAGCTAGGCTACTGCTCTCGGTACCATAACTGAGATCTTCCTCATTCGGGAACATTTCTTTCCCTAATAGGTGTAGTTTAATGTGGTATCTTTGTAATAGATCGACACCAATAATGACGATTTCATCGAGACCGGGCATGTAGTAGAATGCATGTGACATGACGTTTTCTCTCCATCGAATGTCGAGTTTATAGTAGGTAGTGATCGGTACTTCACATCCATTGGCAACTGATGTTTTCACGTTGCACTTATGGCTGGGGATTTTGAGACTCTCTATCCTGCTCTTCAGTTCATCTCCTATAAAAGATTTCCCTGAGCCGGTATCTATTAGAGCGAAGAGAGGTTTTCCTAAAACCTCTATGTTGAGAAAGTATTGTTTGAGCCGTGAAGGATTCCTACACAGTTCAGATTTGGTTGGTTTAAGAAGGCTTCCTAATTAAACCCAGAACAACAGAACAACGCTTTCATTTAATAAAAACTTTATTCTAAAATTCTATTTACAAAGATCGATATTTATATACAAATTTTAATATGATAAATATGCAGAATCAACAAATTCAATTTAACAAATTTAATTGACAACTAATTTCAGGCGTGAAATTTGATCTCAAGAAATTATTATTTGTCTGCAGGTGTTGCTGATGCAGCAAAAGTGCACGAAATTTACCTAATTAAATTGAATTTGTGCTGCATTTTTTTCCTTCAATAAAGTTATTGACTTCTGAATTTGCTGATCATTTTTTAATGTTTAATGCTTAAACATCCTCCCCCCTTGAGTTGGTGTCCAACACAAATTTCTGATCCAGGCCCTTGCGTTTTCTTGGGATAGGTTGATGCTGCTCCCCTTGCGATGCTCCTGGTAGTTTAAAGGTGTTGGTTTTCTTACACCGCAAATACATTAAGTAGGTGAAGATTGCTAGCAAAGCCGTCACTGATAGATAGGTTATGGTATAGTGATGGACATCATGGACGGGAAAGGTTGAAGCTGCCTTGATGCCCTTGATTCTAGAGGTTAGTTCCTTCATTTCTCGTGCATTAGATTGCAGATGAAATTCGGAGGAGGCGAGTTGCGGTGTCCTTTGTGTTAAACTCAGGTGGTCTTCTATCAAAGCACTGATGTTTATCCGTGGGATAAGTGCGGAGGTAAGGTTACTTTGATACCGGCCGTGTCCGCTAATCGTCATGGAAGTCTGTTTGACTGCGCACTCTGGTCGTAGCCTTAAGATTCCACTTCCGTTAAGTGTTTTGAGTAGGACTTCGGTTCCACAGACAATATTGAGTGTAGTTTCCGCATCCAATGAAAATAGCCAGTTGTTAGATGTGTGAAGCTGAATCCATATCTTCGAGAGCTTTGTGGTTCGGAATCGACACGTTGGTGATAATTTTTGGTGATGATATAGTAGCTCCATTTCACAGTGGCTCACACTGGATTTTAAGTTGTAGATCGGATGATTTTGAGCACATAGATATCGTTCATCGTCTAAGGTTTTGCATTTGTCTAGTTCGAATTGCATTAAGGGATAGTATCGGTCTCTCGGTAGATTAACGATGAGATATTCGGTAGATGGCTCAATTAAGATAAAGCTACCTTTGTGGAGTGTAGGAATTGGGATTACTTTAAAGAGTTGAAAGTATTCATCTTGTTGTAGTGGAATTCGTATGTCGAACAGGATATTTGATTCTGTCACCCTTGCTGCGGCTGTCATTAGGCTGTAAAGTAACAAACCGCCATCCTTTCCATTTCCAGGAATTGTTAACATAGAAGGAAGGTGCTCTTTAATTTGTGCGATTTGTTCTTGTAGCTGGATAGGAGAGAGCAAAAGAGGATTAATTTTGTCGTGATGAAGATCCGTTAAAATATGAAGTAATGCTCCTTGAATTCTGTGAAAATTTTGCAGGACTAGCGTGGTTAGTATGGACAATGAGTTGAAAGTTTGTGCACTTTGTTGTTCGTATTGGGCATTACCTATTTACTTATGTAAAGCTTCGATGTGATTCTTTATGGAGTTGAACTGCTGTTGAATGGATTCTTCCCTGCCTTTCATAATATTTGTATAGTAGATTCCAGAACTGATGTTTGATTTTTTAGTAATTGCATGAGGTAATTCTCATTCATCCGTGTTTTTTCAATTTCACCCGTTATATATTCAGCGTACTCGGAGTAGAGTACTCCAAAGAGTTTGCTTGCAATATTTCCGATTATATTGAGAGGTGCTCTTTTTACCATTTTGTGGCCACCACTTCGTTTATATAAAAGGTCACTTGCTTCCTCTAGTTCTCTAAGCTGATGCTCGAACTGATTTAGTATCTCTAGGCAATGATTCTTTCTGATTGTTGTTGCATTGCAAAGGTGGTCTATTGCCGCTATACAACTCCTTATTCCTTGAAATTCGGCCCAGTAATTTGTTAGGTTATAATAAACCAGCAAGTTCCATTCACTGTTTATTATTTGAGCCTGGCCTATAGATTCGAAGAATAACCCAGGATTATCTGTGAATGGTGCTATCTCCACTGGCTCATTAAAAGGTGCTCCGAATATTGGCAGCACCAAAGATGTTAGCAGGAGAAAACTGACAGCCATCGAATTACCTCGTTGTGGATTACTTAAACCTTGAGTCTGTTGCGCAAAACCCTTGCTCCCTTCTGCCGTTATGCTTGGTTGTGTGGTTTTTGCCTGTTTTGAGAATGTTAGCCTATTTGACCAGTTTGGGTTTATAGGTAAGAATCTGCCTTTCAATGGATGATTGACTTTCTTGCCAGAGCTCAGGTTTCGCCTTTTGGCAGGAGGACTGGCAGTGATGTCATCTGTTGCCGCGGGGGCTTAGTTCTTGGTGGTCCTTGCAGTAGGAGGCATGTAGCTCCGTTTGTTATTGTTTCGGTAACTTGTTGACTGTTTGAATCTTCGTCCTGATGGTTATTGTTGTACTCTTCAATTGGTAGTGGGCACAGGTTGTGGATCGCTCTTTTAAAAATGCCAGATGCTGTTTTCACATTCACAACCCTGGTGTGATTATCCGGTCCATTAAATGTGTCTATAATGCGACCAAGAGCCCATTTAAGAGGGGGTAAGTTCATATCCTTTAACAGTACTAGGGTGCCCTTCTTTAAGTCATGTTGTTTGTTTTTCCACTTGTATCTTAGTTGAAGCTCCTGTAGATATTCTAATGACCATCTCTTCCAGAATGATTGTTGGATATGGTGCAGTCGTCTAAATCTTGTAAGACTGTTTATATTTAGGGCACTTACATCTGGTTCTGCAAAGGCTGTTAGTGGCCTGCCTATCAGGAAGTGTCCTGGGGTCAGAGCGTTCAAGTCGTTTGGATCAGATGACATGGGCGTTAAAGGCCGTGAGTTGAGAATAGCTTCGATTTGAGTGATGACTGTATGCAATTCTTCCTGCGTCAGACTCGCATTTCCAGTTTGCCGTATAAGATGCTTCTTCGCAGATTTTACTGCTGCTTCCCAGAGATCTCCAAAATGCGGTGAACGTGGAGGTATTGGCTTCCAGTCTATACGATTTTGTGAGCAAAGTTCGTGTATGGACTCCTTCAATTCCTGTGATTTGAATAAGTCATCAAGCTCCTTTAATCCGGATTTAGCACCAACAAAATTGGTTGCATTATCACAGGAAATTGTCGCGCAAAGTCCTCTTCGAGAAATGAATCGCTTTAGTGCATTTATAAAGGCGATAGAGCTTAAATTGCTGACGATTTTTAGATGAACCGCCTTTGTTGCGAAGCAAACAAAGACTGCGATATATGCTTTGTCTGAGATGGCTCGTCTTAGCTTGTGGTGAATGACAATCGGTCCACAAAAATCAACTCCTGTGGTGTGAAATGGTTGTGCAGGAGTTACTCTTCTGGCTGGTAGATCGGCTATGATTTGAGTGATGCTCTGTGGTTTGCATTTAAAACAGCGAATGCACCTATGCACTATCTGTCGTGCTATTTCCTGATGTCTATGATCCAGAATCCTTGTCTTGCGATTGCTGTTAAGGTCTGTGGAGCTGCATGCATGTGCTTTCTGTGAAGATGATTAAGCATTAAGTTTTAATCGGCCACCAATTCTGATGACGCTAGTTGCTTCGTCCAGAAATGGGTTCAATGATTGGATTGAACTGTTGGTGTCGAGCGATTTGTTATCCTTGTCCAGTTCTGTTATCGTTAAAAGGCCTGTTGATCTACGCTCCTTTGGTAGTCTGCAATTTTCCCAGAAACGTATGCAGTAAGCGAAGATTCGTTGAAGCCTCGTGAAGGAGTTCTTATGGTTTACAGATGCAATTATGTCCGTATAATTGTCTGTCTTTAACCTTGTTGAAAATGCGAATTTTATTTCTCGAGCTTCAGGCACCTCTTGCAGTGGTTGAAATTTTTGGTTAGGCCACCTTGATGCTGGTTCAAATAAGAAGTCTGGGCCCTTGAACCATAGTTTAGATTGGTGTAGTCTAGCTGTAAGCATGCCCCGCGAGATGATGTCGGCAGGATTTTGGGTACCTTCTACATGATGCCACTGATGTTCGGTCGTTAATTGTTGGATTTTTTCCACCCTATTTGCGACAAAGGTGCTCCAAGTGTAGGACGGTGCAGCAATCCATGAAAGAACGATTGTTCCGTGAGTAGTAAACCTTTGATATATTATTCGGTAGACATTGACGTATCCGCTCCACCAATTCTGCTAAGAGGACAGCAGCGCACAGTTCTAGTCTTGCTAGCGTTGTCGACTTTAGGGATGCTAATCTTGACTTTGAACACAACAATTGAACTCGTATTTGGCCGAAGTCATCTACCGTCCTGATATAACAGCATGCACCATATGCCGATTCACTGCTATCAGAAAAGACGTGCAATTGAAGCTCCACTGGATTGGTGAATGATACGTGTCTTGAGATTTTGAGACAACTGAGCTCTTTCAATTGGCATTGAAAGAGTTGCCACCTTTTTTTTTTAACTGTATTGGAAGTTCTTCATCCCACGAAATGTTTGATTTCCATAGATCCTGTACAAATAGTTTGCCAAGAACTGTCACAGGTCCAATTAGTCCAAGTGGGTCAAAAATACGAGTGATGTCTGACAGAACTGTTCGCTTGGTAGTCTTATCTGACTCATGGTGTGTTGTTTTAAATTGAAAAACATCATCTTTTGGTTGCCAAATCATTCCTAGGGTTTTCACGACTTCGTCTCCTTGGAGCAGTAGTAGTTTTTCTCTTAATTCTTCAGGAATGGTACGCAATATATCTGGGTGATTTGAACAGAACTTCCTTAGTTCGAAATTTCCACTTTTTAGAAGTGCCACTAACTCCTCTCTTAGTTTGATGGTATCATCAATGGAGTCTGTTCCAGTTAGGATGTCATCAACATAAGTATCAGTTCGTATGACCTTAGCTGCTCGAGGAAAGGTGTCGACTTCCAAAAGTGCTAATTGATTAAGACACCTTGTAGCGAGAAATGGTGCTGAAGCCGTGCCATATGTCACTGTTTTTAGCTGGTATGTCTGAAGAGGCCTGTCTTTATGTTCGCGCCAGAGAATAAGTTGATATTTTCTTTGCTCGGGATCAACTTGAATTTGCCGATACATCTTGCATATATCTGCGGTCATCACATATTTGTGCATTCTAAATCTTATTAGAATGGAAAACAAGTCTGATTGTACAGTTGGTCCAATCTTGAGGATGTCGTTGAGAGATTTGCCAGTTGTAGTCTTTGCTGACGCATCGAACACTACACGCAGTTTCGTGCTCGAACTCTCAGGCTTAACAACGCAGTGATGTGGTAAGTAATAATTCTCGGATGGGATGAGTTCCTTGTGTATTGCTTGCATGTGCCCCAGGTGCTCGTATTCTCGCATCAAGGCCTGATATTGTCATTTTAGCTCTTGATTTTTGTCTAATTTGCGTTCTAGACAATAGAATCGTTTTGTTGCCATCTCAATTGAGGATCCCAACTTATGTGGTGGCTCGCGAAATGGTAGCTGGACAATGAGTTGACCTGATGGAGAACGTTGAAATGTCTCTTGAAAGTGCGTATTCTTCCTTTGTCATCCGGTTTGATGGTGCATCATGTTGGTCTAATTCCCAAAATTTGACTAATTGTTTCTCCAGAGATGCCACTGAAGGCTGAGTTACAATAGTGCATTGGAAGCGACTGATGGACGACGTATTTGGTGTTCTCCCTGCTACAATCCAGCCCAAGCGGGTGTTTTGTAGGAGAGGCAGATTGTTGGATACTCTAATCTGGCCACCTTGTAAGAGATCATAATACAAGTCAGCTCCTATCAGCATGTCGATTGCTTGAGGCTGATAGAAATCGGGATCTGCCAACTGGATGTTGGCTGGAATTTCCCATCTTGAGGTACACACATATGTTGCTGGCTGATAGTCGCTGATCTTCGGCAGTACAACAGCTGTAAGTGTTGTAGTAAAATCATTTGCTCTAGAGTGTAAGGCTAATTTAGTCCCATGTTTGGCAATGGTTTCGTGTCCACCGATGCCAATAATCGGAATGCTAATTTTCTGTCTCTTTAAACCCAGCAGTTGAACAAAACTGTCCCGGATGAAATGTAATTGAGACGCTGAATCAAGCAGTATTCGACATGGAACCAGACCTCCTGTTGCATTGACGATGTCCACTACAGCTGTTCCCAGTAAGACTTGTGATTTGGCTGATGCCTTAAGACTGGTGGTAGCTTTGTTCAAAGTCTGCTGTATTAATTTTGAAGGAGTAATTGTCTGCAGTGTCGTGTTATTCTGTCGTATTGTATGATTGGGCTTGGCGGTCTCTTGCTTGTCGCGGCATGAATTGTGAAGCAGATTGTTGTGTCGGCCCCTGCAATATATGCAATTTCCTGAAGTACATCCTTGAATCTGATGTCCAGGTTTCAGGCAGTTAGGGCATAGCTTGAATTGCTTCACCAGCTGGAACTTATTGTCAAGTGATGAATTCAGGAACTTGTTGCATCTGTAAATTTTATGCTCTGCTTTACAGACGGGACACTGAGTTCTTGGCGTTAATGTCACAAATGTAACAGGCCTTTTGCGCTCGTCTTTCGTGTGCATTGCCTCCAGCATCTGAAATCTGGATTCTAAGAACTTGAAGAAGTCATCTACGTTTTGGATTTCACGAGGACGCTGGAGAGATTGTTCGTATAATTTCCGGGATTCTTTGTCTAGCTTCTGAAGTAATATATGGATCAATATGGTATTCCATTCTTTGATCTTAACCCCCATGTTCTGCAGTGATAGAAGGCATTCTTTACTGACATCATGCATCCGCTTTATTCCAGTTCCAGATTCAACTGTCAACGTACTTTGTGACAGCAGTTCATTTAGAAGTGCAGTTATTATACTTCTTGAGTTATTGTACCTGTCTGTCAGTATCTTCCAAGCCACGGTGTAGTTTTGTTCCGTGGCATGTAGATGTCCTATCAACCGGCTTGGTTCACCGGTAAGATGAGCTTTCAGGTAGTACATGTTTTCTACTGCGCTTATAGACTGATGATGTATTAGCTGAGTGAAAAGATCCATGAATGGTTTCCATTGTGTATTCGTTCCATCGAAGTTCGGAAGAGCTATCTTAGGAAGCTTTACATTCATGCTATTACTACACGTTATGGATTGTTCATCTAGTCTTTCCTGTAGTTCAATCGCCAGGTTTTGATACTTATCTTCAATGCTTCTATATTCTTCTTGTGCCTTCGTAGAGTCGAGCAATTCTGCTATTACTTCTTGATGGAGGCAAGTTATTTGAGCCCAGTAGTCATTGATCGACTTAAGCTTCTGATTATAGTAAGCCCTTGAACGAGGTGCATTAAACTCTTATCTAATTGAGTTTATCAATCTGTCCAAGGCCTTTATTGTTGCGGCGTGCATCCTTAGAGTCTTGGCTGAGTCATCTTGATTAGCGTCAGTGGGTGTGGTCGCTGGAGCACTTGACTGTGGTGCATCCGCGGAACACTCCCTCAGTCTCTGGTCTATTTTACCTAGGAAGTCCTTGCAGACTTCTTGGACTTGTGTATGGTACGCTTGTGTGAAGTACGCATGATCTGGATGTACTTGCTGGATGCATTCTAGCTCTTGATGTCTTTTATTGAATTGAATGATGAATTCATTCAGGGATGTCTGGTACTTCAAAGTGCCTTCCTTGGTTCTCCGCTCAATCCTCTCCTTTTTAAAGTTATCGAAGAGTTGGTTGATGGCACGGCCAAGCTCTGATTGAGCTGACGCGAGTGCTGCAATATCTGTCATTTGGCACACAAAACAAACTTATCGTATGAATCGTAGAATGGTGAGCTGATTGTGGTTGCTTATGGATGCAAGCGGAGTTCGGATACTGCTGGCTATTGTGTCGCCTGTTGACACAAAGTGAACTCCTGAGCTATTTCTTGATGTACTCTTTTGCTGTAAGTAGCCACAACAGAAGATCTAGCTTCTTAAAAGGGCGACTGCTGAACTCTGGAATGTCGACTACAAGAAGGTGCTACTGCGTGACACAGTATACTACTTATGTAGTAATTGCTTCAACTTGCTGGAGCTGCAAATGAAATCCGGGTGCTGTTGGCTATTGTGTCGCCTGTTGACACAAGGTAAGCTCCAGAAGTACTCCTTGATTTATCCTTCGGCTCTAAGTTGGCACAAAGGAAGATCCAGCTTCTTAAGAAAGCGAGATTTGACTATTGAGCTCCCAAATGGATGCCAAAAG
Source organism: Dioctria rufipes (assembly GCA_963924295.1). Classification (NCBI taxonomy): domain Eukaryota; kingdom Metazoa; phylum Arthropoda; class Insecta; order Diptera; family Asilidae; genus Dioctria; species Dioctria rufipes. Next base: position 363,412,004 of record OZ002740.1, read on the forward strand.
AGAGTCTGGACTGCTTGTGGTGCGTGATATAGCACTACTTATGTTACACAAGTAGCGATTAATATCACGTCGGGGTCACCAATTTTGTTTGAGCCGTGAAGGATTCCTACACAGTTCAGATTTGGTTGGTTTAAGAAGGCTTCCTAATTAAACCCAGAACAACAGAACAACGCTTTCATTTAATAAAAACTTTATTCTAAAATTCTATTTACAAAGATTGATATTTATATACAAATTTTAATATAATAAATATGCAGAATCAACAAATTCAATTTAACAAATTTAATTGACAACAAATTTCATGCGTGAAATTCGATCTCAAGAAATTATTATTTGTCTGCAGGTGTTGCTGATGCAGCAAAAGTGCATGAAATTTACCTAATTAAATTGAATTTGTGCTGCATTTTTTTCCTTCAATAAAGTTATTGACTTCTGAATTTGCTGATTATTTTTTAATGTTTAATGCTTAAACAAGTATCGTGATTCGCTACTGCTGCTGGTAGATTTTGGACTGGTGTTGGGGCTCTCTAGTGTTTGGGTTGGGGTGCCCGGCACCCCGGTGGCGTTTCCCGGTCTTCTAGTCTCTTTTGGACACTTGCAGTCTCGAGATAGAGTATCTTCTCGGCCGCAGCGTGAGCAGAATAATCGGCGGGGATTGCGACATTCCCGTGAACGGTGTCCTCTCTCTCCACATCGCCAACAACACTCTTCTCGAGAGTATGTCTGTCTAATCGGTAAGACACGAGGAGAGGAAGTTGTACGGCTAGTGAAAGATTTCTGGCCTTTAAGTTCCTCTAGTTTGATCTGTTCGAACTCTTCTGTGAGCTGGCAGAGTTCCACTAGATCAGAGAAATCTCTTCTGCGGATGTACAGCTTGTACTCTGGTCGTAAATTTTCATACACCCTCTCTAATTTCTGATTAGGTGATAAATCGCTCTGCCATCACATTAACGACTGGATGGCTATAACAAAATCTTTTGCCTTTTCTCCAGCCTTTTGGACACGGCTTCGGATGTTCTCGGCTAGTCTATCGTGAAAACGAGGTGGCAGGAAGAATGCTTTAAATTCTTCAACGAACTCGGTCCATTCTGACCATCTCTCTCGGTTGCTTCTGTACCAAGCTAAGGCATTCTTAGTTAGTAGCTCTGGAAGCGTTTTGAAAAGTCGGTTTATGGGTATCTCGTAGCAATCGGCCAGCTCCTCAATTCGTTCGAGGAAGGCGAGGGGGTCTTGACCTTGGTCAAATTTCACTGCCCATTTACGAACTTTGTCCATAATATCAGCATCGGAGAGGCGGAGTTCTTTACTCGTCATTATGAGCTTGGGCGGACCAGTATGAGGCGGAATGCTCATCTCGAAATCCGTATGAGTATTGAAATCTTGAGTAGGCTCTTTCGATGTGGTCTGAGTATGGGCATCTACACAGTCTGCTCCTGCCCCAGAGTAAGAAGGACTTATATTCCGTTCTTCGGAGGACTGAAATGTCCGTGTCTCTTTAATAGCGTCGCTGAGGCGCTTCCTCAGCTCTTCTACGGTACCTTGGGTATCTAAACCACGAACTTCTAGCTCTTGGATGAGTTCCTCCTTTCGTAGCAGGTATACTGTCGTTGCGGTTGTGATAGGCATTTTATATGATTGTTTGCCTATATGAATACTTGTTCTCTTATTTAGTCTGCTGAGTGAATGTCACACAATATTTCACGGGTGCAACAAAGTTCACCCTCAATATTTTTGTTCTATTCTAAACTACTACTGGTTAGTATAATTAGTCTACACAGGGAGTGCTTACACTCGAAAACTGTCTGTGTGACAAGTCGGGGCTATCTCGCAGGTCCCTGCTCGGGCGCCATTTTGTAACGGATTTTCTATGGGATTGTTGCGTATAGCTCGCCGGATCAGGGTTTCTTAAAAATGAAAATCCTTTAGTTACCATATAATAATAAATTCTTTATTGAACGAATAGCCTATCACTTACAATGCTAATCATATTCTAATTCCTTAAGGTCTATGATATGTACCCTATACTAGTCTATGTTTAATACTATGTTACCACTAAAACCTGACAGGGAGACGGGCAGTATTTCTAAAGGCTTGGTTGTCGGATACGGGGATTCTTCACACGACGTATCCAAAGTAACAATAAAATAGCTTGGTGTGACTAGTTCTAATAGAGACGGATGGTACGGGGATTTCTCACACGACGTACCAGTGCAATGTCGAGGCGGGATATTTCTCGCAAATCTCAACGCGGGAATACGGATTGATATGGTACGGGGATTTCTCACACGACGTACCAGTGCAATGTCAAGGCGGGATATTTCTCGCAAACCTCAACGTAGGAATACAGACTAATATGGTACGGGGATTTCTCACACGACGTACCAGTGCAATGTCGAGGCGGGATATTTCTCGCAAACCTCAACGCGGGAATACGGATTGATATGGTACGGGGATTTCTCACACGACGTACCAGTGCAATGTTAAGGCGGGATATTTCTCGCAAACCTCAACGTAGGATTTTAGGAACGACACGGGGATTATTTCACTCGACGTGTCAGGTTTGCCAATGCGGGAATTTCGCTCACCACTAGTACCCTAGTAAAATAGTCTGTCCAACTTGCTTGGTTGAGCTCGCTGATCAGACTGATTTTCTGCGGGCGAATGGCGCGCTTTATATAGCCGGGGGTCAGAGCTTCTCAGTGGCTGAGTGCCTGATGCTTCTACTGGCGTAAGTATAAAAGAGCTTGCAAGCTCTTTTAAAAAGCTTTTCTTGTGCTTGGCTAGCACATGTGCTGGCGTGCTGATCATGCAGCCTGTGACTATGGCAGCTTTTTGCATGCCTCAGTGGCGTGGTTACTTGAACTTAAGTTCAAGTTTTAATTAAATAACCCAGTGGCGGGCAAAATAACTTAATTTGGTTTTAAATTTGTAACTTCGTTACAACATTTAGGACACATGACGTTAGCTGAAACTTCAGAAGAAGACCATCGCAGGAACTCAGATATGTTTCCATGTTGATACCTTCCACATCACGCCGTAAAGAAAGTAGTGCGACTACTAAATTGAGAGTAGTCTTTGATGCTTCAGCGAGGACGACTTCTGAGGAATCACTCAATGATTTTCTTCTTACGGGACCGACTATCCAAGAAGATATGACTGCACTTCTACTTCGATGGAGAAGATTTAAGGTAGCCTTCAACGCGGGCGTGGAAAAGATGTATCGTCAAATCCGAGTGCATCAAAATAACATCAAGTATCAGAGAATAGTTTGGCGAAATGGTCCAGACAAACATATCAAAGATTACTAGCATCGAACTGTAACCTTTGGAATGTCTAGTGCCCTCTATTTGGCAATAAAGTCTTTACATCAATTGGCAAAAGATGAACAAGAACAGTTCCCGATAGCAGCCGAAATGACGCTAGATGATTTCTACGACGACTTACTGTCAAAAGTCGGCGATGTTGAAGAAGCTATAAGTAAACAAACCCAGTTAATATCACTTCTGAAGACAGGAAAATTTGTTTTACGAAAATGGGTATCGAATTCCGCAGAAGTTTTAGAACACATTCCAGCAGAGCACCGAGAAATATCACCAGCATTCAATATTACTATCGACCAAAATGTTAAGGCCCTAGGTATATTATGGTACCCTGCTGATGACATCTTCACATTCAAGGTTTCATCAAAATTTGAGGATATGGTTCAGACAAAACGAGAGCTCTTATATAATATTGCTAAACTGTTCTACCCCTTAGGATGGGTCGCTCCAGTTACCATTAAAGCAATGGTCATGATGCAGGAAGTATGGTTGCAAGGTTTTGGCTGGGACGAAAAATTACTAGAGGAATTGCGTTCAAAGTGGGTTGAATTTCGGAGGAAGCTAAGAGAGAATACCGAGATGGACTGGTCAACATCATAAACGGAAATCTTGTGAGCTACACGGTTTTTCAGATGCGTCTACAAAGGCATACTCAGCAGTAGTGTATCTCAAAGTATTTGTTATAGAAGGAAAATGCACGATTACCCTATTAATGTCGAAAACGAAGGTAGCGCTGATTAAAAATATTTCCGTTCCTCGGCTCGAACTTTGTGGAGCGGTGTTATTAACAAGGTTAATGCGACAAATCAAAGTGGCCACCAAATTAGAAGCAGCAACAACTCAAGTATGGACAGATTCCGAAATCGTTTTGTCCTGGGTACGAGGACATCGCTCAAAATGGAAGACTTTTGTGGCAAATAGGGTGTCTGAGATTCGTAGCTTACTGGGCAGCACTAGCTGGAGGTATTTTGCCTCAGTAGAAAACCCAGCTGCTTGTGCGAATCGAGGTTTGTGTCCCAATGGCTTGGCCAGCCATCGACTTTGGTGGAATGGGCCAAGGTGGCTACAATTTAATGAAGAGTCGTGGCCAAGACGTGCAAAAATCACTAAAACTAACTTAGAATTGAAAATATTCAACACTCTCCAAGTCAACGTAATGAATAAGAGCTTGCTCTTGTTTGAAAAATGTTCTACGTTAGTTAAACTTCTTCGATCCATGTCTTATTTATTAAACAAAGACGAAATGCAAAGAACGCTAGATTACCACTGAAGAACTGACTCGAGCCACGCAATATCTGATTAGAATAGCGTAAACTGAGGAATATCCTGATGAGATACGACAAATACGACACGGAAAGGAAGTAAACAAGAAAAGCTCTATTTTTAAAATAAACTCTTCTCTTGACAGCAATGATTTATTAAGAGTCGGTGGACGTCTAAAAAATGCGAATATCTCATTCGATGAAAAATACCTGTACATACTTCCCAAAAGGCGTCGGGTGACCTATCGCATAGTGCAACAGATGCATCACGACACACTACACGGTGGAACTAATTTGATGATCGGGTTATTGCGTAAGAGGTATTGGATTGTAAATGCAAGAAACGTCGACAGACATCAAATTTATAAATGCGTTATATGTCATCGTCAGAAAGCAGCTACTAGGCCACAACTAATGGATGATTTTCCATATCCCAGAGTCAACATGTCACGTCCATTTACACATACTGGAGTGGATTACTGTGGTCCACTCGACGTCCGCTGTTCCAAGAGTCGTGGCACTAAGGCCTTCAAGGGATATATTGCGCTATTTATATGTCTAAGTATAAAAGCAGTGCATTTAGAAGCAGTTAGAGACCTATCAAGCCAAGGATTTTTAGCCACCTTCCGTAGATTTACCTCGCGCCGAGGCTTACCGAGCGACATGTATAGTGACTGTGAAAGTAATTTTATTGGAGCAAATTCAATATTAACCCGAGACACTATGATGGTTGTTTCAATAGAGTAAACAAAGAAATCGCAGAAATATTGGCAATCAAGGAAGTTAAATGGCATTTCATACCACCAGCAGCTCCTCACATGGGAGGGCTCTGGGAAAGTAACATTAAGACGACTATAACCCACTTAAGGAAGATCGTGGGGAATTCAGTACTCACTTATGAAGAACTAAGCACCGTTTTAACACAGATTGAAGCGTGTCTTAATTCAAGGCCGCTCTATGCTCTCAATTAAGACCCAGAAGATCTATCACGCCTTATTACTGGTCATTTCCTTGTCGGAAATGCGCCCTTAACACCTCCAGAGCCCTGCCTTCTTGACTTAAATATCCATAGATTGGACAGATGGCAGTTTATACAACGACTATATCAAGATTTTTGGAATGGAGCAGTGATTACTTAGGAAAACTTCAAGAGAGTCCAAAATGGGCAGTAAAATAAGGAAATGCTAAAGTTGGCGACATTGTCCTTGTAAAAGATGAAAGATTGCCTCCATGCAGATGGTTATTAGCAAAAATAATCGAAATACATACAGGCTCAGACGGCTTGGTAAGAGTTGTAACGCTGCGCACTAAAGACACCACGATAAAACGACCAATTTCAAAAATATCCATGCTTCCCATTAACGATAGCAAATAGAACTACTTAAAGAAAATCCTTACTAAAATGAATCGTATTTGTGTTTTTTTTTTTTTTGTATTTGAATTGTAGACCCAATACATGTGAGAATAATGCTTGAAATTGAGTAACTAAACATTATATAGCATAATCGTAGTTTGCATTAATAATAATAAGACCTCAAAGCCTAATTAATACCTATTGAAACGGTTCAAACGATAAAACCAGCACTTATACCTAAGCGAGGTTATCAAAATCTAAGGTAAAGGCAAGTAAGATGAATTAGCAATCTATATCTTTCAAGTTCAAGTCCCTATCCTTGTTTTAATCCTAATCAATCAATACAGCAGCGAGTCGACGGGCTATAACGTCTTGTATGAGGACATCAGTCAGGGTATGCAAATGGAGTAAATCCGCTACCATGCGCTGTCAAAAATTATCGCCTGGAACAACATTCATCTCAAAGCCGCTACAATGTTTAATTTTGTCCCATCACTAATATGTATTTCATTACAGCATACGATTGCACATCATCATCCATTCAAGATTCTGCTCTCAATTTCATATGCAGTAAACTGACGAAAACGAGCAAATAGTTTCGAAATTGGAGATTTCAAGGCTGGGCAGAATGTTCAATCCGCGCACGGGACGTCGATCGCTGGAGCAAGGCTGAAAATAAATAATAAAGAAAATCGGCGTTCACTAATGGAAAACATATACTTATCTGATGATCGGCTGAAATTTATGCAACCCACTCTGAACTTTGCTACTGAAAAAGAAACATAACTAATTTCTACAGTAATCGTTCCAATAATTTTAACTAACATTGTCCACGTTCTATGTATGCTGTGTGTAGAACAAAACCTCAAACTTTAACTGTCACTGCTTTAGAAAATAGTTGCAAGAGAGTAATAGAATCAGGGACTTAGAGATATAAACCCAGTATTGTGAAAAAATTGCTTAATATCTCCGGTTGTTGTACCAAATAGAAAGCTTTGTTTCGAATTATTAGCATGTTGCATGTAATCCGTTAAATTTTCTTTTTTTGATATTTTGATAATAACAGAAAACAAAATTCCGACGGTGATCTAATCGGGCATTTGAAAAAGGAGAATAGTTTATATTAAGAATCGTTTATATTAAGAATCGTTTATAAGATTAAGATTAATGAATAAATGAGTACTAAAACTTATCTATCTGAATTGTGAGTGCAGTGTTTCATTTTCAAATTAAAAATTCAAAGGCACAACAACTTTACACCACTTAATTGCAAGTTAAAACGAGATAGATTTTAACAGATCGGTTTATAGTTTATTGACCGATGAATGCAATTTGTTGATCGTTGCATAAATTGCATTGTCATCTTTGTTATGTGTTCTGCCTTGAACAGAAATGTTGGCTAAGAAAATTACCAAAAGCTAAATTAATATAATAAAATATAATATAATATAATATAATGAATGACCATTTTATGAGCTTTTCTCATTTGATTGAAATTTCAGTTTCAGTTTCAATTTTAATTAAATCAGATTCTCCTTATGTTATTTAAAACATGATTTCATTCCGGTCAACTGAAATGTTGAGTCCGCTTAAGTAGTGAGTCTGCTCAATCCGCACAAGCAATGAGTCCGCTCAAACAGTGAGTTCGCTCAAGATTGAGTCCTCTCAACCAGTGAGTCAAGTTTCGAGCGATAAACCGCAGCTCAACTGTTGAGCGGACTCACTGCTTGAGTTGAGCGATGTTTTGAGTCCTTTACATCCCTGATATCAACCATATGCTTGCCCCCTCTCACAACAACATGCACTGCCAGTAATGTTGAAACTTACTCCTCGCAAAACTGCCAATTCTAATCATCACAATTGAACTTCTTTAAAGTCAGAACTTTTAAATTTAATTTTGAATTTCAATGGAATAATTCATTGCTTTTATTGATGCGTTTATTGCTTTGTTTATTATTTCTAATCTCAATAAAATATATCTACATAACCCCTTCCTGTTGCTTGAAAATGCAGCTTTTCTTATTATTGTGTTTTTCTTTTCTATTCGTGGAGTTACTTTTACGAAGCAATTTAAAAAAATTTCTTTCTGCATGTGTAGATAATTAAACCAAAATCCACGCCAATAAGGCTGGGACCGTCATTTAATGGTAGAAAATTTAATTACGGCTAATTTAATGCCTTTTTCCCGAATATAATCTCTAGATTTTAAAATAAATCTGTTGGTAATCCAGGTTGATAAAAAGTAGGTTTCATCTGTGACAATAGTTTGGTATAACCTTTAAAAGTAATCGTGAACAAGAAAACATAAAAATAAAAATTTGAAAACCGAAATGCTCCTTCGAGGTTGAGAACACTCGCTACCTACATTTTAATATTTCTGTATTTTTCACTTGGATTCAAATCTATGATCAACAATTAATACTGGAAATAAATTCCGGATTAATAGAGGATAGTAAGGCTTTATCTACGGAAATGTCAAGAAAATATTATTTATTTGAGTGTTTGTATAAAGTATTATGTCTAATCTCCAACAAACCAAGTAACAAATCATTGCTGGATAAAACCGTGAAATTTAGACAGTTGTGATAGATACTAACTTGGTGCCCAGCTTAGAATCTTATTTACATTTACCTGTTCTCTGCAATTTATTAAGTTTTTGTTGTTTTACACAGTGGTCACTGTTACGAATATTTAATTCTTTTCCAGTATTATTTGTGGATCACAGATTTGAATTGAATTGAAAAATATAGGATTATTAATACTGCTTTATTTTAATATTAATTACTATCGCTGTACATATAGCTAGATCTTCAGACATGCTTGATTGCTCTTTTATTACACCTTCCAAAAGTACTCATTCATGAACGATTTCAACACAAAGAAAATTTCCAAAAATGACTGGATCGTTCTTTACCACTTATGACAGACTGCGCAAGAAAAGTGCTAGAGTCATAATTATATTTTACTGTTTTTCATAAGTTCTGTCAAGGAAAGATTTAAGGAAAAGGCTATGAGGATAAAGAAGAAATGAAGCCAAAGAAGTCCACCTGAAGCTTTTAATAGGACACAAAACTTAACGAATTCATTTCGATTCGTTCATCTTAATGTATTGAAAAACTTGAGCTGTCATGGAGTAGAGATCCTGATGATTTGTAACTTCTCACAGCCATCATGGCAAAAGTTAAAACCCGAGTTTATTCGGTGTTTTTTTTTCGAATCTGTTATTCATATAATAATCCAATTTCCCGCTATTTCCAGACATACAAAAAATTATTACATTATCCATTAATTTCCTAATCATTTTGCTATACAATTGATATTTTTTATCAGTTTTTGTTCGTTATCCGCAACCTGCAACTGTGCTCTTTTACAAAAAAGGAAATAAATCCACGAAAAAATGGATAAAAAAGTCAGCTAAAGAATTTAGTTTATGGAACTCAATTTAATCACGGAAGCAGATTCATACAAATATTTATACACGATATTTAAATATGGAGAAATATTAGCAAGTATGTGCACAAAATAGCAATTTGGAGAGCTTTGTGCATCTTTGGAATGGCACACATACTGAATGTACAGTGAACATACATAATATGTCTTTGAAAACGGTTAGTTATAAATGTCGAATAAGCCTGAAAAATTTTCTGTTTTTAAGAAAGGTAAACACATTCTATAAAAATGCTCCGGAATAGCTCCTGAATCCTGCTGAATGCGTGTTTTGACCATATTGATGGTTTTCTGTTTGTAAGCATTAAATATTCTTGGCAGTTGGAGCTCCTCATATAAGCGTTTCACCTGTGCTATTTTAACGGGATCTGAAAAAAATTAGGTCAATACTTTAAGTAAACTTTTATAGATTTGCCATATATATGTATATTACCAGTTTTGCCGTAACACTCTCGCATTATCTCCTTTTGTGCTTCTGATGCTTTTTCCATGCAGACCACAGACAACCAAGTGCATTTATTTTCCTGAATATCAGTTCCAATTTTTCCTGTTTTTTCAATATCCCCAAAGCAATCATCAACATCATTACCTATTTGGAAGTAGATTCCTAGCTCATTAATAATCGCTTTTGTTTGTCTAAAAACTTCAGGATCTGTAAGTCTTTTTGAAGGATCTGTGTTATCACGGGAAAATGCAGATATTTGCAGCTTACTTACCCACATAAATGCATAGTCAATGCTACAGGCAAATAAAAACCAACAGAAGTCTTATTTAAAACTATGGACATATGTTTCCATTGTAAAACTAGTCACATCACTTTTAGAAACATGTTGATCCATGGATTGTCCGAGCATGGCAATGAAATTAACTTCGTGGAATAATTCCAACGTAGTAGTCTTTTTGTGCAAAATTTTCTTTCAAAATATGATACATTCCATTCAATATCAGTGAACTGTCATTAATTGCTGTCAATCCGACTTCCTCCAACATATACCAGCATGGCTTTCCACGTGCTATAACACTTCTATCCTGCATGTCATCGAGAATTGAAATTGCGATTATAAACTGGAAATAATACGAATTTTAGTTAAAAAATAGCAACATTGATATCACTAATATAATATTTCTAGTTTTACTATTTTAGTACATTACAAATTGAGTTGGAAGTGAATACACTCTCAAAAAATGTGTTCATTTGATATGTACTATATACCATTTCAACACACCATCCTAGGTATTGTGCTAATTTGCATTTTCTGAGCTCAACTGAGTTTCATCGGCCAGCGCCTTGAACACCGGTATAATGTTTAATCCTGTGTTGTATTTGGTTGTTGTTACATTATATCGTAAAGCCTGTTTGTGATATAAATAACTGATTATGATACATGTACTATGAAATCACTGAAAACTACCTTTTCATGTAATTTAACAGCATCTCCCGATTGATATTTACTTGCATATTCTGTAAGAGTTCTAACCAAATCTGAGAGAAACATGCTTTCACTTTAGCTAAATATTCCGTGAATGGAAATAAGATTTAAATTAATTTACCTGGATAAACAGCCATGAATTCACGTCGTTCATCCTCGGATGCTGCAGGATGATTTCTTGAATAATTACGTGTTGATAAAGTTCTTTAAAAATTAAGTAATCATTAGTAATATGCATTTATATATAATCGAACAGATGATATGTCTAGAGATATAAGATTTTATCTAAAAACTTTTCCTTTAAACAATAAAGGCGAAAGAAACGGAGGTGGACGAAACCATGTTATTGAAGTTAAAGAATTTATTCTATCTGTTCTATCTCGCCATCTTGATCAGTTCATAATACTTAAAAGACAAGCTTCTGCTTAAGTTTTTCAGCTTCCTGTTTGTCCAGTTTTAAGCAGGACATACAATGCTTTGTAATCTTGACCTTATCTTATTCTATAAAATTTATTGTTAAATGCGTGGCTTTGATTCTTTATTTAAAACGAAATATGTAGGTATATCAAATATACTTCGTAATTTCATAATTCAAAATCAATGATAACAGAAATTTCTACTTAATTATCGTTTCTTAACAATAACTTTTTATTATAATTCAATCAAGAGACTTTAACTTATTTTTATATTATTATTGAAATTAATTTTTTTCCTCCCGATATTTTCTTATATTCCCACCAGCACTTTTTCACTTTTTCGGAAGTAATTTACAGTAAAAAGTGGAAGAAATCAATATTTTTATTAAACGTGTGTTGATTTTTCAATTTAACACTCCTCAATTCATCATGTTACTCGGTCTATGGAACACCTAAAATTAATTCGCTCTTTAAACAATAACAAAGTGCTTGCGGGAACTCGAAACTTTTAGAAAATATGCAAATGAAACTGTTCAAAGGCCTACAGTTGTTAAGACTTCGAATTTATTAATTAAGGTAATGTTCAACTTGCCCAATTGCTTTCTTTGTAGTAACTAATTTGTTGAACATTTTTTTGCCTAGTAACGAAAGCATGATTAGGTTGATTCTTCGTAATGTTTAATTTTTGCACAGCCACTATTTTTACACACTGATAGAAGATTCTCATAAGAATTTATCGACTCTATATACAAGCGAGTTCAAAAAGTCTTTTATATATAGTATATATAGTATGCGAAGTTTTATAGTAGATTTTAATGACACTAAAAACCTGATTCTATTTTTTATGGTAATATATACAACAAAAAGAAAGATATTGCAAGGTTAAGCATTAAAAAAAAAAACAAAAATTTTTATATAACATTTATTACTTATCAAAAACCAGAGATATTACTTTTTTCGACTTTAGAATTGGATTATGAGATGTTAGAATGGAAAACTTGTGTTGATTTGTTTAAAAGCGAATAACTGGTTATGGTTATTAAGTGCAGTTTCGTCAAAGATTTTTATTGAAGAAAATACTGTTCAAAAATTTAAGGTAGAAAGTGAAAATTTTTGATTGGACAAGACCAGTTTTTTCCCTAAAAATTAGAGATAGTATTGAAACAAGATCAATAATAAACCAGATTTGTAACAATATAGGAGCTTTATTCTTTGATATCAGATGTAAATAGGTAATTGCTGCATTCCTTTCCGAAATGTTTTTGTAGTATTTTGTTGACATCGTGGAGTATTTCCGGTCCTAGTTTTATCTCTTTAGGAAAGGTTTCCGGTTGCATAGAATTAACGCTCTACTTTCTTTCAACAAAGTCCTCAGAATTACTATTTCAGATGCATATAGTACTTCACCCCTTACTAGAATATTTCCCTTAGTAGTTTTGTTGAATTTATCATTTTAGCTGGTGGTTTGAAATTGGAACTGCCATTGACTAGGCCTCATCTTTGTATGATGGTATTGATATTCGACTTTCGGCGCACTTTTTATTGCAAATTGGCAAAAACTTGCGTTTAAAAGTTAGCTTCATGCTTTAATTTCAACTATGTTTCAACAAATTATTTGATGAATCCGATAGCCGTTTAAAAATTATAAATTATTGTGTTGGAAATTATTCAAACGAAGTCGAAAGTACAGAAATCAGTATTCTGTTAAAAATCGTTGTTAATAGTATTTCCCATATTTTTGCATTATTCGCTTTTAAAAAGCGTGCTTGAGGCTATAAATCTACTTAAAAACACCAAAATTTTCAGAGGCAAATTTCTAATTTCCTTATAATTTTGGCTAGCGGGCAAATCCAATGATCATTCGATCATTTTGCATATTTATTTAGAATAATATAATTTACGATATATTCTGGCAAAAAAATTAGATTTGATTTTTGTTAATGAAAAGTAAATTAAATTAAATTTGCAACATTTTTAACCTTTTACGGTCCGAAATAATTTTTTCTATTCCCAATAGTCCGGTCCGAATTAATTTTTGATATTTATCAATCTATATATATATATATACTCACACTCTCATTACGAAATCTACGGAACTATTAAGGCTACAAGCTTGAAATTTAGAATATAAGTTCTTATACGACATAGGCATCCACTAAGTAGGGATTTTTGGAAATTCAACTAATAAAACTCCTTTAGAATTTTAAAATGGTGATCCTATATGGCGATTAAAAACGTTCGACTTCAGAGGATTGCTATGAGAATGGGTACTTTTATGTTTTCGGGGTCGCTGAAAAACTGAACTTTTTTTATTTTTATTTTATTTATTATTATTACGCAAATTGTGCAAACAAGAAGTAAATCCTTAAACTAGCACAAGGAAAGTATAATTTAATGGAATAGCACTTAATTTAATTATAACATAAAGTACGACTAGAACTACAGTAAGTTATTAATAAAGGTAGAGAGTAAAAAAATAAAAAAAAAAATATAAAAATTCAAACTATATAAAAGAATAGACGAAACAACACAATTTATAGCGAAATTTTTAGCTATAAATATGTAAACTATGAGAAGCAAGTACAAGAAGTAAAAACGTAAAAGTAATAATTAATAATTAAATAAGAAGAAAAAGAAGAGGGAAACATCGCCGGGAAAAAAAAAAACAAAAAACAACAAGAATACTAAATGAAAGCTAAAGCACCAGAAGGTAAGCGGTAAGCTACAGCCGAAGAGAAATTAATAAAAGTTTATAAGAGATTTAACAGAGATAAGGGTATACAATTGAGGAAATATAAACATATCATAAATTGTTCATATTAATCACGGGGCAAGATTAATATAATGATGATAAATGATTAAATAAAAGAACTTTAAATTTTTTGAAATTGCCCGCAACGCCCGCCCGCCTAATCTCGAAAGGAATCTGATTATATACCCTCACACCGCCGACGAAGAACGAACGACTCGTGACCAAGTAAGTGAAACGTGGCAAAATAAGGTTATTAGACCTCTCTGATGTTCCCATGCGCAGTTTTTCATGCAAATATTGAGGTTGGCGGAAGAAAAGCAGTTTATTAATAAACACACAAATCCTGTATTGAAAATGAGCATCCAAGCTAATTCCCAAAATTCTTCCCGAGTATGGTGAAATATGGTCATATCTCCTAAGAAGAAAAACGTATCGAGCACAGGCATTAAAAGCCACATTAAGCTTGCGCTTACTATTGGAATCCAGGCCGGCATACACGACGTCGCTGAATGTTATAATAGGAACCATCAATGTCCTGATAAGTTTCATGCGGGTTGATAGGGGAATAAAATGAGCAGTCACCCAGAGTCTTCTCAATCCACCCTAAATCTTTCCTGTCAACATGTTAACATGATCGGACCAATCAAAGACCTTATTAATTACAACTCCAAGATTTTTAACTTGAGACTCATAAGAAATAATTGAATCGCCAATCTCTTTCTTGAAATTTGGAATGTATATTTAGTTGCGAAAATAATATTATATTGTCAGGTCAAAACAATGCGGGGTGGGGGGTTGGTAAAGATCTCTAAAGGGGTGTTCCTGAAAAATCTCAAACTCGAGCCAGTTTTAAGTTTTTACAGGCGTACAATTGCGTTCATATAAAAATATTGTATCGTTATCGGCACTATGTGTGCCAAATTCAAAGAAAATCGGTCTTATAATTCGTAATCAATTTTTCATAATTTATTTTCATTTTTCATTGTAAGTTTTTACATGTGCAAAATAACTCAAATTAGATGATTGTCTTCCCCGTTTCGTCGTTGTGCATGCGCTTGGATAAAATTTGTAAAATTTTATTAAAGTGGCAAAATAAATTTCCATTCATTGTTGTATTTAGTTGGTGCTCAGCCTATATCCATGCTGCATATATGTGAGAATACATGCAGCATGATAAAACGTCGTGCGAGAGGGTGGTGCGCTACATTCCACCATCGCTGGTGCAATTTATACTGTGCGAAATATGTTTATCAAGTCCCCAAACATTGAGTGATACACGCATGTATATTAAGACCTCATTGTAAATAGAAAGGAACATATGTGAATTATTTATTGAATATATTAAATTAAATCAAATTGGCATTTCCAACGATGATAGCATTTGTTACATTTGTACTGAAGTAAGGTTAAATTTTGGAGTATTAATTGGATCAATAATGACCACAAGACCAGCGCTGTTGTAACAAGGCTTCGTTCCGTGCTCCGAAGGAGTGAGCAGTCGCCGATATCGAGGAAAGGGGAAAAGTAAAACCGAAACACTTTATTATTCTTTTTTCTATTTTTTTAATATTATAATTTTTGTCATTCCACTTTTCTCTGCACTCAAATTGCTTCGATGATTAACTCAATACAAATTATTTAATTATATTTTCTTTTCAAAGCTATTTAATTATATTTTCTTTTCACAGAATAATAGTTTTATTCAAAGATAACTCAATACAATTCATTTAATAAGATTTGCTTTTCACTCAATTAATAAGTTAGAACGGATTTTTGAAAAACGCTTTCAACACGACGGGATTAAAGAACGAACTCCCCGAGGTTTGGGCAAATTGCACCCAGGTACCCACGATATCTTGCAAAAGCTTTTTTATATTTTATTGTTTTCTCACGACGTTGAAAAAACGTACGTGAGAATTTGCAAAAAGTTTTTTGATGCGAGCTATATGCATCAATGCAAAACGGTAATCCGATATGCACTTGTGCGCCCGTCTTGAAATATTAATTTTAAGAGGGCGCGAATAATTTTGATAATTGTATGTATGTACGTACATACAATTAGATTGGATTAAGTAGGTAATGTACGTATGTACATAGTACATACGGAAAAAAGGCAAGAAGACACTGTATGTAGGTAAATGTGCATACCGTGTGAGTGGAATGTGTGTCTGATAACAAAATGCAATTTTTTTTGATTTATGCTAAATTGCATTTTGTTATAATAATATGGGAATGCATTTCTAAATGCATTTTGAATTTATATTGAAATTTGCAAATGAAATAGTTTTTTATTTTCAGGGTCTTTTATGTGGTACATCAATATATTGTATAGGAAAATATATTGATGTATTGCCCTTATGGTTGTGATTCGGAGCATTTGGTACCTGAGTCACAACAGCGCCATATATCCTTGTATTCGTATGACCTTCTGTTGTTGTTGTAAATGTAAGTAATATTTATGCTTAATGTGCTTATTCATTGGAAACAAATTATGTTGTGAACATTGCTCAAGCTGAAGTCATGTTCTTATCCGAAGAACATTAGTCAAAATATATACATATTGAAAAAATATAGTATTGTAATACGCACATATCAGCCGTATGCGCCATCACCAAAATCATGGCTATATACGCTTAACATAAATCATAGAAATCGCACAAGCAATTTCTCTAAGCCCACTTCAAGCGAGGTTAACAAAATGCATACGCTTCATATATCAAGCAATCTCGGTAAACCCATTTCAAGTGAGGTCAGCGACTCGCATATTCATAAACACAGAACAAACAAATTAACTGACCTACTAAACGGGTCATTTACACCTCCCTCACGTTAAAATACGCTTCAAAAGAAAAGAACAAAAAGTCAACGATAAACGAGAGACTTTTTGTTTTCAAGATTAAGTTACCATTGTAATGAGTAATGAATGAAGTGAAAAACGAAACGTGAAGCTTTGTTCCACAATAGGAATATTATCGATACAAATTGGCTCTCATGCAAAATATTGTATGCTAAGCAAATTGCAAGCATGAGAACCACTGTAGCGACTCCGCTGGAGTGGCTGCTCCTAGGGTAACTGTCAGAGCTAGTCTCGGACGTGGGAGGGAGTGCCTGTTTGTAAAGGACAACTCAGTTGTTTTAAAAATTCAAATATAAAAATGTTTATTAAATACTTCAATGCTTATAACTATATCACAATTCATTTACTAAAAGAAATTCAGAACTAAACTAACCTACAAACTATTATAAAATTCAATAAGAAATCCAAATAAAACAAAACAAATTAAAAATTCAGTGTAAAATCCAATAACTAGTGATGATCGCGTAGTCCGTCTCCTTTAATTCGTCTTATTCTAGAAAAAAGAAGAAGAAGAATTAGTCGTCTATGAGAAAAGTATTCTAGAACAAGGAAGCAGAAGAATTACTCATCTACGAGAGAAGTATTCCTATATAAATTTAAGAGTGCTATTTTTAGGCACCCGAGCAGCAAAATGCTACTACAAAAAAGAAGAAGATTACAGATTATTCTCTGCAGCAGAATTATTCTTCTGCTTAGGTGTGGGCAGGATATTAGGCAATGGAGGGATTTTCAGATTATTCTCTGAAATATAGAATTATTCTTCTATTTTGGAGGTTGGAAATAATATTCTTGTCGCTCGGATTATTCTCCGAATATATAGCCGTCGCATCCAGTTATGAGCTTTCGCCTCTCGGTGTTGCCCTAGCGACGTTTATTGAATTGATGACTGAGGCGAAATCAAATGATTTGACGTAATGTCATTTGCTGTCATCAAAGATGTAAATATACGGAGGGATGTACCTATAACTTGGTAAGATTTGATCTTTTTTGATTTATTAATTAGTTATTAATTAGTTTTGTCTGTTTCCAGGTCAGATGAATATCGAGACAATCATCGGAAGTGGATTATTTATTGGAAGATAATTTACTTTAGATAAGTATTTAGTTTTTGTTGTATTTATTTGGAAAATGAATACTTTGTGGTTTTTTTTCGTATTTGTAGGAAATTTCGGCGCTCTCAAGTCAACCAGTACTTGGACTTCCGAGGTTATCCTCAATATACACCCCATGCAGATACATATCAAGGTGGGGGCATCAATCGAAGCGCTGAGGTTGCATCTGAATCAGAACTGGATTCACGCTGGAGCAAGAATTCCTCACGAATCCATATTTGAAATCGTCCAATCCATCGGTTCTGACATTAGCAGGTACAGCGACCTCCTTCTAGAGAGTATACTGAAAAGCGAATTTAAATCAATAATTCCATCTATGGCAGATAGGGCGTCGCACTTAACCATTAACAAACCCTATTGTTTACACAGACGGCTCCAAAATTGAAGAAAATACCGGAGCTGGTATTTTCTGTGAGGAGCCTCTTATGGAAATCACCCTACACATTGAAAGCCATGTCACGGTTTTCCAGGCTGAATTCAAGGCTATTCTAGGAGCGGGAAGTTACCTCCTTAACGCGTATACAGCGAACAAGGAGATTGCCATCTGCTCGGATACCCAAGCAGCTGGAAATGGATAATCTCACGGGCAGAATTACTAAGGAACTGTGGGGTAAACCTAACCTAAATCTGATGAAAAAGATATTGGAACAAAGCAAGCCAACTCAACTGGCTATTTCTTGTATTACCACGGGATCAAATTGAAATTTTTAGTTAATGACTTAAAAGCTAAAAGTTAATTAACTTAAAAGCCTATAATTCCGGAAGTAATTCACATAATTGCTGCATTTGTTTTCTATTATTTTCCAAAGTATCCTTAAAAGTGGTAGGGAGTTAGAAATTTCGTCATTTTACGATGATACGTCGTTTTCGAGAATAGAGTAACCGATAAAAAGAAAATTAGGCTTAATTCTTAATAGTTTTCATAAAAAATACAGCAACACAGATCAAAATATTGTTTTTTTGTTAATAATAATATTCATACTTTCTTTAATTAGTAATAAGTAAACATAAATTTGAGAACTTTGATCAGTTTTCAGATCTTTTTCCATTCGAGCATACCTTGCTATGCCGCATATTGATTAAAGCTCCTATATTGTTTCGGAAAATTCGGAATTATTGTTTCCTGAATTTTTCGAAATATTGGTTAGAAATTTGCCTATTTTAATCATTTTAGTGCCCACTTACACTCGAAGAAAATGTGGTTGGTAAGATGATCATAGCCACTTGGTCCTCTCTCGATACACAAGCGATATCCAATATATCAGAGGAAGAGATGATATTGTAGCCGATGCGTTATCACGTACCAATGAAGAATTATCAGTCATTAGCTCAGAAAACTTTTCTTTGAATATCTTAATATCTGCACAGAAGGAAGACAGCGAACTCAAAGAATTGTTGTCCTCAATTAAACCAACGAAATCAAAGTATAAATTAGAAAGACGGCCAATCGCGATGACCCCAGAGGAAATCTGGTGTGAGTTTAGTACAAAACAAGTTCGACCGTACATACCAAAAGGTCTTAGAAAGGCAGTCTTTGACTCTTTACACTCGTTGTCACACCCAGGCATACGTGGATCGAGAAAATTAATTAGCGATCGATACTTTTGGCCAGGAATGAATTCCGATGTCAAGACTTGGACCCAATCATGTAACCCTTGCCAAAAATCCAAAATCCACCGCCATACAAAATCGGCTCCGGGTCAATTCGATGATGTAGGGAGTAGATTCGAGCATATCCATATGGATATCGTAGGACCACTAGAAAGTTCTTATGGATTTTCGTATATTTTAACGATCATTGATCGGTACACGCGATGGCCAGAAGCATATCCCCTTCGCGACATATCTGCAGAAACCATTGCAAGGACTTTCTTTCATGAATACATCTCAAGATTTGGAGTCCCGTCTATATTGACTACAGATCAAGGTACACAGTTCGAATCAAAACTGTTCAGGGAACTAACAAGGCTCTTAGGCACACACCGTATCAGAACAAATGCTTACCATCCTCAGGCAAACGGGATGGTAGAAAGATTTCACCGTTCTTTGAAAGTATCCCTTAGATGTCGGGAAAATCGAAGTTGGAGCGCAGAGCTACCAATCGTGCTGCTCGGTCTAAGAGCTGCCCTAAAACCCGATCTCAACTGTTCACCAGCTGAACTAGTGTACGGTCAGAGACTAAAACTCCCGGCGGAATTATTTACAACTGACCCAATAATATCCAGAGATGATACAATAAACTTCGTCACCACACTTCGGGAGCGGATGACGAAGCTAAAGCCAACGAGCACTAGAACACCGGACGTACCCGTTTTCGTACCTAAAGACCTAGGAACTTGCACACATGTTTTCGTTAGAGTAGAGGGCCAAAAACCAAGCTGGCGAAATCCCTACGAAGGCCCCTTCCGGGTCATTCGAAGACTAAGAAAGAGTTTTTTAATCGACCATAACGGAAAGAACATAACAATTACAATCGATCGACTAAAGCCAGCCTTTATCTTCAGAGAAAATGCGAGCTATAACTTAAAACGAGTACGGTTTCTCTAATATTTAATATGGCAAATCATGGTACCATTTAGCACATAAGAGCGTCGATATCAGTTGCGCCTTCGGCTGGAAGGGGGGTATTGTAGTGATCTTTATGCAACATTAAATACATGAAACCATGAATGCGTTCCAACCCTGCACGATGACATGACTGGAAATGAAAGGAAAATTGAGAATTGAAACAGACCCACAGAGTAGATGTTTTTCTCCTCTCGTCAGGTGCGGACGCGATTAAGTAAATTCAAAAATCGTAATAAAATTGTCAAGTAGTATAGTAAGTAAGCTAGGAGTAATTGGTGAATAAAGCTTTATATGAAGAAAGTGCGCGCTTTTAATTAGTAATTCTTCCGTCCGCACCACAACAGAAAACACCAGAAGACCATCATCACAATCCACGCTGGTGGATGCTTCAGTAGCGAACAAGCCACCACACTCCGTTTGCCAGTTCGTAGCTAGGTTTTTCAGGAAAAGTTCGCTAGCCTTTAGTCCAACCAGGTGATCATGATTTATGATATTATTTACTCCTTCTTGTTGGCTACCAGGGCCCACTACTAGAAGATTTGTTTAGCACTTTGTAAGGTCGAACAACACGGAGATGTATTCGTGTGGAATTGCATCCGATTGGGCAGTGTCTGTTCTATTGCTCCAAGCTTGGCCAAAAATTTGGAATCTTTCTGCTATTCATTTCTACCTTTATCATCCTGTCTTTATCGGACCGTCTCAAAAGTTCTTCGTTTGAGTCTCGGTTAAGGGATTAATTCCAAAAGCTCGTGCTTAGTGTTCGTGCTTATTTCACAAAAACCATGTGATGTGATCTGTATTTAGAGAAAAGAAAACATCATTCATGTAAAAATCGTAAAACATTTTTTTAATTTTAGGCACCCCAACCTCCAGAGCCATGGACAGATGTAAAAGATTGCACGAAAGAAGGACCAGTACCACTTCAAACAAATTTACTACTCGATAGAATGGAAGGAGATGAAGATTGTCTATACCTAAATGTTTATTCGAAAAATGTATGTTTAATTTTCTTATTGCTATTAAGTTTAACAAAAATTGTCAAAAGTTTTACATTCATATTACTCAAGCCCAACTCTACTGAGCCTTTACCTGTTATGGTTTGGATTTATGGTGGTGGATTTGAAACTGGTGGCACAACCAAAGATATGTATAGTCCCGATTATTTTATGCAAAAAGATGTTGTCCTTATTTCAATTACTTATCGTGTTGGACCTTTTGGTAAGTAAAATAAATATGTTATTTTTGGTAGTGGGTATGTAACTCAGTAATACTCAGAAGCTTGCTTTAATTGGTTGGAATCAATGTTAAATTGCATTGGCATTTTTCTATTTTTGCAATTTCCTCTTATTTGTTTAAATTTATCCATGCATATTTGTGTTTCATTAATTGGTTATTTATGTAATTGGCAATTATTTAAGTTTTTATTATATACTTTTTTTTATTATACACGTGTTTGTAGTTAGCGTACTGGTGGGTGGAACTTTTAGCAAGCCTTTACGTAAAATTTACTTTACAACGATTGTGAATGATATTTCCACTTTTTTTTTTAGCTGCATTTCATATTTTCTTCTATTTCGTAAAATTTAAAGTAAAAATAAGAGCTCAGCTTCCAATATTTTATATAGAACAACATTTTTTTGCATAATAATTACAGTAGAAAATATTCCTCAACCTCTTAATGTTTTCTATAATAAGCTCGAATCAAATCATTCACTTAAATTATTGTTTTACTTCGTTGAGAAAAAAAATTGAAAGATGATGCACATATTCTATAAAAATTTCATTGGATTACTACTACCATACTGGCACACTACACATAAGCCGGATATACGTCTAAATTAAACCCTTTGTTTGCACTCTTAAAAGGACTTTAAAACTTATCAAACTTTTCGATTTTCGACCGGCAAGGATATATTCATCAGTAGATAACTGATTGAAACTTTGCTGTGATTTAAAACGTGATTGGTTCAAAGCAACAAGTTTACAAGTTTTCTACAAATTGTTGTATTAGAAAAGTGACTTAAATAAGAAAGAAATGCTTGATAAAATTGGAATTGAAATAATAATAGGTCGGAATTTTGTTATCAATTATCTATTAATTTCCGAAATTCTTAATTGATAAGAAATTTCGCACAGCGAAAATATTTTTCTCCATGTGCTGGGATATTGCCAGCTATGGAGACAGCATATGAAATATACTTTTTCGAAACCCAATCTTTTGGCGGCGTGGTAATTCCATTGTTTTCTTCTATTAAATTGTGTTTTTGTTTTCGTTATGTTTATTTTAATCCCATTTATCGTAAGATATTGGAAAAGATTCAGAGACTGTATACCTTCATAGCGTAAGCGGCGCTCTCAAGTCAACCAGTACTCGGGCTCCCGAGGTTATCAGTTACAGCTACAGGAAATATAATACAAAACCTTATATAAAAAGCATGGGAACATAATTTCATTTTTTCTTAAAAATATTTTAAAACTTGCATAAAATCACGTTCACACAAACGCGCAGACATTGGATCAGCATTTTCAAATGCCTGCGCGCTTGTTTATCAAAATGATCATATTGTAATGTGATGCTTAAATAATTTCCCAGAGCAGTAAGAAAAGCTTTTGACTAGATAAAAAAGTTCAGTCTTGAGGTCTCCGGCGCGGTGTTAAATCGATTCATTAAATAGTCTTGTAAAGTTTCCTAATAATACATATATAACACAATAAATTATCGTTTAATTCAAAAAGGAGTGTTTTTATTATTTTTTTTCCTTTTTATTATATCGCGAAAGAACTAGTTGATACAAGTGTTATCCGCAATATACACCCCGTGCAGATACATATCAAGATGGGGGCATCAATCGAAGCGCTGAGGTTGCATCTGAATCAGAACTGGATTCACGCTGAAGCAAGAGTTCCTCACGAATCCATATTTGAAATCGTGCAATCCATCGGTTCTGACATTAGCAGGTACCGTGACCTCCTTCTAGAGAGTATGTAACTAATAAATAGCTGCAGGTATTAGAAATGAATTTTTTTAAATTTCGTCTCCATCACGGTAAGGAAAGTGGGGGATCCTGAAGGTCAAAAGGTAAAATTTTTTCCACCTTCTGAATTTTCTTCTACTTATGAAAAATATCGGATCTTGGATCTTCTCATAAACAAAGCATCGCATTAAATTAAAAAAAAATAATAATAAATAAATAAGTTTTAAAGGATTTTGTGTATACCTAGATTGGAGGGAGGAAAGAAATATTAGATGAGGGTGATATTTTTTGAGGTCTATCAACCATTTGGAGTCCTATAATAGGCGTGTGGGTACTTAAACTTGTCGTAGAGTAGAGCATGAGCTCTACTTAAACTTGTACTAGTTTTTTTACACGTTTTAGGCTAATTTTCCGCGATCATTTTGCGATATTTGCTCTGATTTTCCTTTTTGTTTTTGATTATTTTTTACCTTTGGGATTAATTCAACGGAACGGTACAAATACGTGGCAATCCAGCAAACATTACGATTACATATCAAATCGGAAGCGACTTGCTCAATGGAAGTCTGACCTCGATCTCGAAGTCGTTCTCGATTCGATGCGTCTTTTCGGGACTTTCGAACAATTTTTGTGTATGTGTGCAGTATATAAGGTTCATATGTATTCGAGATTTCTTCGTTAAAACTACTCCATTTCGAATTGAATAAACGAGTAAACTAAGTTTTGTGAAAACTACTCGATATCCAATTGAAAACAAACGATGAAAAACATTTAACATTTGCCAAATACAAATTTTATTTCCTCAGCACTCACTTCACTATCGGCCGAATACTTGAAAAAAAAAAATGCCACTGGCACGCTTGCGTTGTCATGCACAATCTGAAAAAATCATTGAATTAAAACACTTTGTAATATTTCGAGAGAGATTCATAAAAATGAAAAATTCTCGTATCATATTGCAAGTTCTCTGAAATCCGAATCTGAAGGCCATATATTGACAGAAATTCGAGATTTTTTCGAATTGTTGTCTTTTGAGAACTTCTCGCAAATCCGCAAATTCAAAATATGTTTGTTTAATTCATTGGAGCATAGTAAGAACAAAGCACAAACATTTGTAAAAATTCATCAAGAGAAGGTTTTTTTCTATGAAAATTCGAATGGAGTTCCAAATGAGTACACAGAATTCGATTTAAGGAGAAATTCGAGTAAGAGGAAGTTAAACTTTAACTGTATATATACCTATACATATACTATAAGCATATCGAGTCTCACACATTTTCCTTTATCTTCAAAATCTGGTTATTTACTATCTTGCAATATTTTAAAATCTTTTTTAATATGTAAAAAAAAAATATATTTTGCTTTCAGTTGATGTCATATAAATTGTTTTGGCATCCAATTCATCGTACGTTATACTCTAGATTAAAATACGGAAGCGGCTCGAACTACTTGTATCATTTTGATTTTGATTCGAAACATTTTAATCTTGTTCGAATTTTCCTCTGTGGATATAAAGTACGTGGAGCATGTCATGAAGATGATTTAGTATACATGTTCCTCACAGCAATATCACCCATTATTGAAAAAGATTCACCCGAATATAGGGTGATTCAACAATTTATCAGAACATTGACAAAATTTGCAGAAACTGGTGATCCAAACTACTCTGAAATGCAAGACGTTCTACGGGAGCCTATAAAGCTTGATAGCGAATCATTTAAGTGCTTGAATATTTCGGATAAAGTTGAAATTATATCACTGCCAGAAAGTGAGCGGTTAAAGGTGTGGGACAACTTGTATCCGGAAGAAATGCTATATTAGGTTGAGTTTAACAAACACACACACACACACACACACACACACACGCGCGCGCGCGCGCGCGCACTGACACACACCATACACCCCCCCGCAAGAATGAGCACTTACACACACACACCATAAACCCCTCACACACACGCGCATGTACCCACACGCACACAACACCCACGCACCCGACCACACACTGCACGATTATCCCGTTTTATGTACATATGGAATTGTGATATTTTATCTCGAATTAGGAGCAAAAGTACCAAAAATTTGTTAGTTTTTGTATTTTGTTAATTATGTTTTTTGTATTGAAATAGGTTATTACAAAAAAGTTGTTTTCGCAACATTGTGTGATTTTTCGTACTAAATATTGTGAGGCGGATGAGAAAACTTTTCAGCGGACTGACTATGACTGCACTGAATTGTAAGACTTGTTTATTTTGTTAAATTTGTAGAGAAGTGCTGAATTGAATGGTCAATTGGTAAAAGCTAAATATTTAATTGCCATTTAAATTATAAATTTAGAAATAAATAGCGCGTAAGTGTAAGAGGGACCACACGCTTTCTGTGTTATGTCTAATTGTTTTGCTAACTGCACTG
This sequence comes from Dioctria rufipes, assembly GCA_963924295.1. NCBI lineage: Eukaryota > Metazoa > Arthropoda > Insecta > Diptera > Asilidae > Dioctria > Dioctria rufipes. Next base: position 363,437,906 of record OZ002740.1, read on the forward strand.
CAGTTTTGATGAAGGCATTAAAATTGAAAGACTTGGGAGAACATTTATAATTGTAAATTGTAATTTTTGGGGTAACAAAATTCATGTTGATATGTAAAATGACCTTGTAATTATTTAATAAAGAAATTTCTACGTAATAATGCTGTAAGTGTGTTTGCTCTTTGGAATAATTGAAGGTACGCGCGCCGTAAATAAGTTGTAAACGCAAAAGTAAAACTTTTCAGGAGATAGAAAAAACTGTGTGAAGACGTCGAACTAATGAATAAATGGAACAAGACCAGATTCTTTGTACACCCCGAATTTCTTTAAACTTTCAACACTAGTTCCTTTTTGCTCACAAATCACAAATATTAAATCAAAATTTTGCGCAAAGTTATAGTTTCAGAGATAATCGACTTTAAAAATCGCGAAATTTGCACTATATTTCACAATACAATTACACACACAAAGGGACGGGCACACTCACACACACACACACATACACACACAGGCTGGCAGGGGCACACACACACACACGCGCTCCGCTGCGCGCGCGCGTGTGTGTGTGTGCCCCTGCCAGCCTGTGTGTGTGTGTGTGTGTGGGTGTTTCTTTAATAAACGTTTTTTTACTCCATTCCAAGTAAATGCTACATCAACTCTCAGGCAGTGTCCAAATTTGTAGAGAAAAATGACATTTTCGTATGGCAACCCTGCGATGGATTTACCCGATTTGTCCCACTTTCGAACGTACTTTTATATTTTTTAAAAGCCCATGCGCAAAATTTCATCTTTCTAAGTATACGCGCTCTCGAGTTATCGTGAAGACGAACAGATGGACGGTCATGCAAAATTTTAATATTATGCGTGGGTGTCCAATCCATTTACTCTACCATCATTATTTCTGTGCGTTACAAATGGAATTGGAAACTTATTATACCCTTTAGATTTCATCAATGGTATAAAAAGAAGGGGGAAGGTTTTGACATCCAACGAACAATCAGCAGTAATTTGTAATATCTTTTTAATTTATTAGAAACGAACATAACTTGCCACTTGTAGGTAAGAACCCGCCGTTGTGCCCTATGCCGAGATTTGCCCTGAAGCCTTGGGTCAGTCTATTATTTCATCACTTTCACTACTTAAGATCACTCGGAGCACTCCTCAATGCCAACTGCACTGTTCCGCCGATTAACTAGTTCTCCTGCTGACGCTTCAAAATACTCTGGACCACAACGACGGGCTACTGCACCAACACAGGGCTGGCTGGCAGATTTATGTTAGTATGCCTGGGTCCATAGGGATTTTCAGGAACCCGTAAAACTAACGCTTACAGCTCGGCCATCCTGCATTGCCACTGTCCTCAGTGACTCGCCACAAGCAAACAAAGCTTCACAATCACAAAATTCGCTTTCACCTATTCACTCAATTGTTCTTCTTCATTTACGTTCTTCTCTCTACATTCAATCAGGTCATTCTTCCCATTCATACTCATCATGCATCGCAACCATACGATACTGTAAGCAACAATGATCACTGCAGATAATATAAATATACATCATTTTTAGCCCTCGGGCGCTCACAAATAATAGAGTATCTAATAGATTTCATCGCAATACCGAGCGGAACGAAGATCTAACAATCTAGCCCGTATTCGGAAAAACGCTACTCTCTGAGATCACCCGTTAATGTTACCTCTCCTCCTTATTTATACTAATCAATATCAATAACTCAACAGTCTAATATTTTCAACAATGTCACAGGACGGGTCGTACAATCGAAATCTAAGCTCGGAGCCTGAAGACACGTTACATTCAGCGACAGTTAGTTTCAATTCTACCATCAAGTGATATTTTCAAAATCAAATAAAAATAACATCATTACTTTGAAATTTCCCTTATTTTTGTGGACCGGTTTCTCGTCTTCTTCATAGTTTCTTCGTACTATTAATTCGCGAATGTCGGATTATAAATGCGTGGACAAGTTTCTCAAGTGGCTATGTGGCAAGTATTCATCATATTTCAGTAAAGTTTTTAAGTTCATATTTAATTTCATGTAAGTTTGTTAGTTCATATATACACAGATACTAACTATTTTTTTTTTTAATTCTGTTCTTCTGTTCGTCATTGTTCGCAATTTCTGGTTCTTCATCACTTTCGAACCCTTCTTCACATAGTACTAGCTCTTGAAGATTGCACCATGGTTTCATACGATCAGCAGCATAAACTGAAGTAAACGGACGACTCTTGATCTGAATTCCTGAAGGATCTTTGAGCACGTATCTATCCTTCCCGATAACTCTTTCGATGATATATGGTCCTTTATATTTCGGCAGATGTTTCCTTGGCTGACCAGTCGCTACTTGTTCACTTTTCATTAACACTAGCTCTCCTTCCTTATATTCACGAGGCGAAAGTCGCTTAGAGTTAACTTCCTTAGCTTGCTTGAACCGATTCACTTCAATTTCATTGGCTGCCCGACGACGTAATTCTTCTACCGAAATATTTTCTTGGTCTTCTTCCAAATCAAAATGTAGCGCAGCAGTTAACCCATTGTGCAGAGTTCGTTTTGGTTCATAACCCAGAAATAGCTTTTGCGGACTTTGACCTGTAACTCGATGAGGTAAACTGTTGAGACCCCACTGAATATCCGCTAACGAGGTATCCCAATCTCGACCATCATTCCTATTCGTAGTCGCAGCAATTGCTGCTGAAATTGTCCTAAAATAACGCTCGATTTGACCGTTTGCCCTTGACGTTTGCTGTTTTGGTTTTAGAATGAACGATGTTATTTTGCTCACAATAGTGCTGGAATGCCTTGGAGGTAAACGCTGTACCCCTATCCGTAACTATTCTTACGCGCGATCCGAAAAACTGTGATAATTCGTCCAATAATTTCACTACATAGTTTGTGGTAGTACTTCTCACGGGCCTTAGTATTATAAACTTAATAAACGCATCGATAACATCAAGTGAATATTTCCCTTGCTACTTTTGGGATATGGACCCAAGTGATCCATATGAATGGTGTGAAAAGGCATTGATTCTGTTCTATATGCGTTGAGTTGTAAATGGGTCTCGTCCCTTCCTCTTTTATTGTATGCACACGAAAGACAGTTGTCGATGTATTTCTTCACGAAAGTCTTCATTTTCGGGAACCAATATGTTTTCTGGATGTGTTGTAATGTACGGTCCAGACCTAAATGTCCTAATCCGTCGTGGGACGTCTTCACGATATACCATTTAATACCCTTTGGTGTTACGAATCTCAATCCCTCTGTAGTTTTTTAAAATAATTTTTCATTTTTGAGCTCATAATTGATCGCCGTTTGTTTATACTTCTTATGTCTTCTATTTAATAAGATTTCGATGAACTCCTTTACTTCGAGATCTTGTCTTTGAAGCGTGACTACCCAATCTGTCTGTGTTAACGTAACTACCATGACTTCTCCTTGATTTTTTTCTGGCTCGATCTGCTCTTCTGTTGCGACTCTACTTAAGGCGTCCACGTGCGCCATTCTATTGCCTGCTCTATATTCCAGTTCAAAATCATATTCTTGTATTTTCAACCACCAACGTGCGACTCTGGGTATGATATTCGTCTGCGCCTGGGAAGCCTTTAAGGATGCGCAGTCTGTCATCACTTTGAAATGTTTTCCTAATAGGTAATATTTAAAACTTTCAAGGCTCCCGACCACAGCCAGAGCTTCCAGTTCGTAACTATGGTACTTCTGTTCCATGCTAGTTGTCGATCTACTAAAATATGATACCGGCCGCTTCATTCCGTCTATTGATGACTGAACTAAAATGCCCGCTAAACCTTTTGAACAAGCATCGGTGTGTACCTCATGATGAGCATTAGGTTCATATGCCGCTAACGTAGGTCTATTCATAAGTTTTCCTTTCAGTGTTTCTCTTCCTGTTTGCTCTTCCGTCCATGTGAAATCGACATCCTTCTTCAGCAATCCGTTTAATGGACCTACAATACATGCATAGCTTTCGATAAATCGTCTAAAATACCCCGTCAAACCTAAGAATTGTCTCACTTCCCGTATTGTTTTTGGAACAGGATAGTCGTGAATCGCTTGACACTTACCATTTCCTGGTCGAATTCCATTTGTCATCAAAAAACGAACACTTCCTCGTGTTCAAGGTTAAATTTGCCTCTTCAATTGCTACCGACACTTTCTTCAGCAGCTCCATAGCTTCTTCGATTGATTTTGCAACAAGAAGGCAATCATCCATATAAACTACTACGTTCTTATCCTGAACCTTTTGTTGTACCTTCCTTATCCATCAGTCGCAGGAATACAGCTGGCGCGTTCGTTAAGCCGAATGGCATTCTCTTGAATTGGTAATGTCCATGCGGCATCACAAAAGCTGTATAAGGCTTTGAATTCGGATGAATCGGTATTTGATGATACCCACTCATCAAATCTAAGGATATAAATATACGTCCACCTGCGATTTTGTTTAGAGATTCTTCAATATTTGGGGTTGGAAAATTCTCCCTTTTAGTGATAGCGTTTAGTTGCCGATAATCTACGCACATGCGATAGCTATCACCTTTCTTCTTAACCAAGATAGCTGCACTAGCATAATTCGATTGAGAATTTTCAATTATATCGTTATCAAGCAAATCGTGTATAATGTGATTTAATGCTTCTTCCTGATGATACGGCACACGGTACGGCTTATATCGAACAATGTTCCTTTCTTTCAACTCTACCACCATTTCTGTTAGGCTAGTTTTCCCAAGATCCTTTGTCTCCAAGGCGAACGAGTGTCGATAGCGTTGAATTAAATTCAATAAATCCTTATTAATCTCCTCAGAGCCGAATTTTCCTATGTTATTGGTTTTCTTATAATTGACATCTGTTTCAGCTGATCTGTTTTGGCACTAATTGGTAGGGATTCTTCATCTCTGTTGACACGATCTCTTAAGATTACCAACTGTTTCCAACTTTTTATTACTCGCACTCCTGGACGGTTCGTAAAATTTTGTCCGATTATCACAGACGTGTCCTGCATCTGGTCTTCTACTACTGCTATTTCGACAAGTTCTTCGACATCATCAACCTGTATGCGTTCTTTTGTACTTCGTATCGTTCTGCAACCTCCTCCACCAAAACCTCTAAGCGTGATTTTTCTTCCATCGTCAATTTCCCATCCTAGTTTCCTGCATTCCGATAGCTGGATAGTTGTCCAATCGCTTCCCAAATCGATGAAGGCTCTCAGTTTAGTTCCTCTGGCATTTATGTCTTTATACCTTTCGTCCATCTCTTCTGTTAACATTCTTACAATTTTCATTGTCTCTTCTTTTACAGTATTCGCGACGCGTCGGACCCGGGTGCACATATTGGATTTATGTCCCAACCTCCCGCATCTGAAGCAGCTTCCCTGAAATGACTCTCCCACTCTTTTCCTATCCCTGAACATCTGTGTTCCCAAAAATGGCTTGCTGAAAGTCGGTCGGCTGAGTCTACTCGTACTGGGTTTTGGATCGTTGGTTATTAGTCCGCGGTTAATTTCCTGGTCCGTAATGCCTTCAAATATTTTAACTTTATTCAACAGGTCCACCGGGGTTTCGCAACTTGACGCGGTGAGCACTGTAACAAGATTACGATCCCCTAAACCTGATATGATATATTTCATTGCTGTTTTATTGCTAAAACCACCACGCTTAGCTAGGGCTAAGACCTCATACAGACATGTTTCAATTGGCTCCCACGCTTTTCTCTTTCTGCTCATTAATTTGGCGTGAATCGATGATTCGTCACTTCCACTTGGAAACCCACTGATTAGTTCAACCCGAAACTTTTCCCAAGTATCACAAGCTGCGTCACGACTTAGGTACCAATATTTCACCGATTCTTTCAATCTCAGTGAAGCATACAAGAGCGTGGTTAAATCGTTCCACCCATACATTGTTCGCAGATTCTCGATATGTGCCACCCATTCAGTAGCCAAAAAACTATTCAGATTTCCAGGGCAAAATTCAGGAATCAATCCATTTATTTCCGCGATCCCCATTCGCATACCAATCGGATGCATTTCTGACGTTGAATGCAGTATAGTTTCATTCATAGCACCTTCACTACCTGACGTATTGTCAGCTCTATTGACTGTTACCGTCGAACTTCTATTAGGGTTTAATCGACGCTTTTTAATACTGTCGCTAACGCTCATTATTAAAAACTGATTTATACTTAAAACGAAAAATAAAACAACCAATTTCTTTTTTAGCAAAATATAAAATTCTTGTTGGCTAACAAGTCATTCATATCTTACCTAACTAATTAATTTTAAATTTCACTTTTTCTATCTTGAAATTTAATAGAAATTGAAACTAGAACGCCCACTTCAATTTTAAACGATACAGTCTGTGTTTTTTTTTTCTTTTTATTTGCTTCCCAAAATGCACTTTACATTTGTAATTTCTAAAAGGTTTTCCAATCAGAGATGTTATTTTAATTAGCCCGCTATTTCGGTAGATGTTACTTTTGGAGCTGTCATTTTTTGACATTTGACAAGTAGAAACTACGCCATTAATAAAAATGGAACGATACACCATTCAACAACGCATTGAAATTATTAAAATTCACTATAAAAATGGTGAAAATGTGGCAGAGACGGTTCGTAAAACTCGAACATTTTTGGGTCGTCGTGAAGCACCTTGTCGGACCGCAATACAGGAATTGGTAGAAAAATTCGGGACAAGTTAGTGATGTGAAGAATAAAACCCGTGCACGTCGCTCAAGGACAGCCGAGAATATTGCTGTTGTAGCCGAAAGTGTTGAAGAAAACCCAGGTTTGTCCATTCCTCGTCGTTCTTTGGAATTAGGCATTCCACAAACGTCATTACACCGTCTTTTGCATAAAGATTTGGGTCTTAAGGCTTATAAAGTTCAGTTAACACAAGAACTCAATCCGGCCGATCATCAACAACGTCGAGTCTTTGCTGATTGGGTCCTTGAAATGCATGAAAATGATCCGGAATTCCATCGAAAACTCATCTTGAGTGATGAGGCCCATTTCCACCTCGATGGCTTCGTCAACAAGCAAAATTGTCGCATCTGGAGCTCGGAAAACCCAAGAGTTATTGTTGAAAAGCTTCTCTATCCTCAACGTGTGATTGTTTGGTGCGGTTTATGGTCCCGCGGGGTCATTGGACCTTACTTTTTCGAAAATGAGGCTGGAGCAACAGTTGCGGTGAATGGCTTGCGCTATCGACAGATGATTAATGATTTTTTATGGCCGGAATTGGATGGTATTGATCTGGACAACGTTTACTTTCAACAAGACGGCGCTACGTGCCATACAAGCAACGAAACCATTGATCTTTTACGGGAAAAGTTTCCGGACCGTGTTATCTCTCGAAGAGGTGATCACAATTGGCCACCGAGATCTTGTGACCTGTGAAAGAGAAGGTCTACGCCAACAGCCCAGCGTCGATTCAAGACGTCAAACATGGAATTCGTGAGGCTATCGAGGACATAGGGCAGCCACTTTGCGATTTGGTTATGGAAAATTTCATGAAAAGGATATGGTCCTGTAGGCGTTAGTTTTACGGGTTCCTGAAAATCCCTATGGACTCAGGCATACTAACATAAATCTGCCAGCCAGCCCTGTGTTGGTGCAGTAGCCCGTCGTTGTGGTCCAGAGTGTTTTGAAGCGTCAGCAGGAGAACTAGTTAATCGGCGGAACAGTGCAGTTGGCATTGAGGAGTGCTCCGAGTGATCTTAAGTAGTGAAAGTGATGAAATAATAGACTGACCCAAGGCTTCAGGGCAAATCTCGGCATAGGGCACAACGGCGGGTTCTTACCTACAAGTGGCAAGTTATGTTCGTTTCTAATAAATTAAAAAGATATTACAAATTACTGCTGATTGTTCGTTGGATGTCAAAACCTTCCCCCTTCTTTTTATACCATTGATGAAATCTAAAGGGTATACTAAGTTTCCAATTCCATTTGTAACGCACAGAAATAATGATGGTAGAGTAAATGGATTGGACACCCACGCATAATATTAAAATTTTGCATGACCGTCATCTGTTCGTCTTCACGATAACTCGAGAGCGCGTATACTTAGAAAGATGAAATTTTGCACATGGGCTTTAAAAAAAAATAAAAGTATGTTCGAAAGTGGGACAAATCGGGTAAATCCATCGCAGGGTTGCCATACGAAAATGTCATTTTTCACTACAAATTTGGACACTGCCTGAGATCGCGTCAACATGGGTATCTTTTACTTCTTACTTATTATGAAACTTACATACAACCGATTAAAATTGCAAAATCGCAAATTACGTACTTTCACCAAACTTATGATTTCACGTGTCTACTACACGGGAAATGGTTTTTGATCAAAAATACATTTCTGGCTTTTTGAAGATTCGTCCATGAGAGTCGTAATTGAAATATATTACAAGGATGTGTAATGTTATAGTGTTGATTATTTAATATGTCCTATATAATGTTTTATCTATAAAAATTAACGACGACGTAAAAAACAACAATAGCATCTATTTTTATCTTCAGTATAGCTAAATCAGAGAAATAACAAAGAATTGATCCATTATGCTCTTGCTTAATAATGGGGCTGCCACCTTTCGTTTATTAAGAAAAGCGCACGTTTTTTTTTGGCAGGCTTTTCGGTTTTGTTCCAAGTGTTTATGATGTAAGCCTTCGTCTCATATACCTCATCTTACAAATGTTGTCTGTCTCCCATAAAGACTATTTCGACGGTTATTTGTGTTGATTGATTGATAATAGGGAATGGGGATCGATATAATATGAGGTACTCGAAAATACGAAAGTTAGCTAAGTAGGAAAAAAGGCAGGATCAAACAGATTTGGAATTCTTATGAAAATTGTGTTATTTGTTCGCTAGGACAAAACAATTAGCTGACTGTTTTTCAGGATTTAACTATCAAACACTGGATTCTGTAGTAGTAAACACTGTTACAAATCCACACACCTTGCGTTATATTGCGCACATCCTTATAAGAGCCATGCCAATAAATAAAATCCGCGCATATCGAATGTGCTAAATTTCAGGACGTTTAGCTTCTGCTATGACAGATTGAAAAGGTACTTCCCATACATACATCCTGATAACATAAATTCGTTGGACAATTCGCTGGGCTTGTGCCTAGACGTGGAATCACAAAAATTTGGCAAATAAGTAATTTGTGAAGTGAAGTGAACATTGCCAACTAGAAAGGTAAAATTGAATGAAAACTTTGGCGAATACCAAAATCACACAGAAGTTTAACAAACGTAGAAAACTAAAATGAACTGAAAACTTTGACAGATATAGAAAATTGAAATAAATGTAAAGTTTGATAGGTATGGAAAATGTATGAACAAGAACCCTACCAGAAATAAAAATTAATTGGAATATATTTTGGCACCTGTATGAAATTTAGGAATAAAAAAAATTAAGAACAATTAAAAGAATTTATGCAAATGGATGAATAGATATGTTACGATAACAGGGAATTCCTGAATGGAATTATCAAAAATGTAACTGTAGGGTGGTTGCTGTTAGTGTAGCGGAAAGTTAAATTCAGAACAAATTGAAGTAAGTTCATATTCGATTTATTTATAGTTTTTGTTACGTTCTACGCACTTTAATCTTAATTAAAAATTATCTAATGTATTTCGATATTATTTATACAAATTTATTCAAAAGCAAAATTAGTACGCAGATTTGTCCAAGCTAACCCGAGACGGGAAGATGAGGGACATCTGACATGAACTAATTGTACACTGGAAATATATATATACTATATTTTTACTTTAATTAAATCGTATTGTGTTCTTAATTTGATATTCTATTTATTAATAATTCAAGTAATCTACAAAAAGATTAATATACTAAAACCTCAAAAAAATTTCACACCAAATTTCACAATGTTGACTAAAACTATCAGCAATTAGTTTTCTAAACACAATTATGGAAGACATCACCTAATTGCATGTGAGCTTGCACAAACCTTATTGGATGATAACAAACCAATTTTCACAATTAGAATATTTCACAAAAAATAAAAAGATATTATGCACTATAGTTCGTATATGAAGTTAACTCTGTGACTTTCGAAAACGCAAGAGAGAGATCCATGGCACTGCACCTCTTTATATAGAGCCTGAACCGCCATTTTTCTGTGGAACCTACAACCATAATGAAAATTTCTCCAAGGAAATAATTTTTTTGTTCATTGCAATTATCTGCATTTGATGCGGAGTTTTTCATATTATTATCTTCCAATGAAAAACTCTTATTCTTTATTATTTTTAATAAATGCTAATAAAAATTCTAAATTGTGCCATAATATGGCGCTGATTAAAATTTGGCATCCATTTTGATAAGTTATGTGTGGAACGCAATTTTCATTTATCTCGTTCCCCCATGTTATCTCTTTCTTTCTCATTATGCTTGTGAGAAAACTAAAAATCTTAAATATCTTTCATGAAGATATTTTCACACTTTTTAAGCGCTGCCACTGTGTTCCTCTTAAAATGATATCATATGTCATATGTTGACAATATATGAAGGTGACAGTTCCGCGGTTTGTAATTGCTTCGCGCCGTCAAAGTTTTCGCGAGTGTTTTTTAGTGGCCCTTTGTGATTTAATTACAGGTAAGTGTTGAATGGTGCCAAGTAATAGTGCTTGTGTGTTGAATGTACGTGTTTGTGTGTTCAATCTTTTGATTTTTTCAGACTGTAATATCCTAACCTGTACCAGGTGCGATATTTACCTTTGTTATTTGTGCGCTTAATTACATAATTCAGGTGCGCACATACATTCAATTTTGCTTACGAGTTCTAGCAAAGTAATTTTATAATTTGTTACAACATAGCAATATGATTTTCGCAAGTTTTCCTGCATTTTTGTTCTGTTCGCGGCAGCTGTCAACAGGTGAAATTCATACGAATTTTACCTGAATTGCCCGACCGGAACGTAGTTTTCAGTAGAATTTCTATTCTAGTATTAGTATTTCATAGATTGGTTAAACTCCCAGGTGTTGATTACTGAAATTCAGCATAATATTACCACTTCAAATTTACCACAGTGTTGTTGTTGTTTGTATGTAATTTGTTTACGTTTGTACTATGCATGTATGCATTGGTTGTAGCGTTTTTATGTTGTAACTTCAATATAAAATTCATTATTTCTTATTCAATTAATTCATTTCTTATTCTAATAATTTCAGGAATTAATTTATGTTGACCCTGGAGCTGCAATTCAACGAGGGACTTCGTGGGAGCGGTGCCAAAATGAGATAAGAACTCATATCTTTATAAATTTATTACTGATTCTTCCCTTTTATTTTTTTTGCAGGTTTATCGTTGAAAATTCTCCCCCCCCCCCCCCCCGTTGAATGATTGCATTCAACCGAGCTCTTATTTTTGATATTCCTCGTTTGTGATAGCGATTGAACGTAATCTTGCCATCGGATCCCACGTGTAGAAAGACTTGATACCGATCAGGAAGATTAATCGTTTTGGTTTTGGGTTTTGTTTTTCTAATGGCATCGAAGTCAATTCGTGCCAACACATGTTGTTGCAAATAAATATCCTTCTCTGGTTATAAACCGCTGGTGGGTGATTTCAGCACGCATTCGTAGTTCGTCTATGGTTGTGGTATATTTCAGGAGATGCAGTGATTCTAGCTATCTTCCATTGATGGATGCTGGTTGAGATGGAGTAGGCTTTGTATGTGAAGTAGTAATATATGTATAGTTGCTGGTAGCTGCCGGGATCCCTTCTGTTTAATACATCACAGCCAGGTTCTACAAACAAGTCTGCCATTGGACTCCTGGGTGGAGAGAAACGAATGTCTTCAAGGATGCATAGTACATCTGCATCTTGATTCTCAAAATTGGACGACATCTGAAAATGTACTGAATAAATGACTTGATAACTAGTGAAAAGGACATTTACAAGACGACATGAATGACAGAGAACATAAATGTGACGACATCCGTATAGTTGTCACGTTAGTTGACTGCCATTCTGTTGGGCGGAAGCTTCTATAGGCAATCGACATACTTTCGCTATAGGCCGCAGCAATGTGCTATTCTTAGTTCGAATTTGGACAACTCGTATCAGGCCGTCCTTTCCTGGATATGTTCGTTCGATTATGCCTAATGGCCAACTGTTTGGTGGCATGTTTTCGTTTTTTAAGACCACGACATCCCCAGTTTTTAAATTTGATTGCGTTGTGGAACATTTTGGTCTATGCTGAAGCTGATTTATATAATCCTTGGACCATTTATCCCAGAATTGTTTAACTAATTGTTGAAATGTCTGCATCTTTGGGTTAAGGGTACTTTGTGTCTGGAATAATCCGGCTCTGGAATAGTGTTTAGAGGCTGGCCAATTAAAAAATGTCCAGGTGTCAATATGAACACTTCATCAGGATCATTGTGAACCTGGCATAATGGCCTCGAATTTAGACATGCTTCAATTTGCATGAGTATAGTTAAATATTCTTTGAATGTGCAGATTGAATTGCCTAGTGCTCTCTTTAGATGGTGCTTAATCGACCTCACACCGGCCTCCCAAATTCCTCCAAAGTGTGGAGATGCTGGCGGATTGAAGTGCCAGTTCAAACGTGAGACGCTAGATACTGGGCCGCTTCTTGTTCTGCTTCCTTGATAGCTTGTCTTAAATCTTTTTCTAGAATGCCTTTAGCTCCGATAAAATTGGTGCCACAATCCGAAAAGATATCTGTGCACAAACCTCTTCTGGCAACAAATCTCTTTAAGGCTGCTAGAAAGGCTTCGGATATGAGATCTGACACTAACTCAATATGTATGGCTCGTGTGGCCATACACATGAATATACAGAAATATGCCTTTTGTCGTTTGGCATTGCGAAGATTTGATATCTTGACTGTAATGGGACCTGCGTAGTCAATCCCAACCTTAGTGTAGGGTTTAGTGAAGTTTACCCTTGAAGATGATAAGTTTCCCATTAGTTGAGTGCTAACTAATTTCCGATGACTAGCACATGTAATGGATTTATGTATTCTGCTGGTTATCGAGCGTCTGGCATTTAGGATCCAATACTGATTGCGACTCATGCTTAGCACTAGTGATGGTCCCCCATGTAACGTTTCATGATGAAATTTATCGATAATAATTGCTGCAACATGATGCTGTTGTGGCTAGATTATTAGGTGCTTTCTTGCATATGGTATTGTAGCGTTTTCTAATCTTCCACCTAGTCAGCGTTTTCTAATCTTCCACCTAGTCGTAGTAATCCATTGCTGTCAATGAATGGATTGAGTTTTAATAACCTGCTATTGCTTGGCAAAAGTTTGTTGTGCAATAAATGGTCATATTCCTCTTGAAAACTGATCGTTGTACTTTCTTCAGAATAGTGGTAGCAGCTTGACTCCACTCTGTACTATTGAGGAAGTTTAATCTCCTAGTTTGTGGATTTCTACAGCTGTATATAAATCGTTTTATGGTTGCTACGATGTGAACTAGCCGGTTAAATGATGAATATCGTAATAAAATATCGTCTTCGGCACTGATTGTGAAGCTACTAGTCACAGCCTTCTTAACTTCCAGATCTGTTTGACTATTATCTATTTTAGATTTTAGCCAGTCACTCGAATGACTTATTAGCCATGATGGTCCCTGCCACCATAGCTCATTGTTTTGTAAGTTTGCAGCTGAACTGCCTCTTGAAGCGAGGTCCGCTGGATTATGACTTCTGGAAACATGTTGCCAACGATCAGGTTTGAGATTATCGTGTATCTCAACGACGCGGTTGGCTACATACGATTTCCAGCGGGAAGGATGGTCATTAATCCATTGGAGTACAATTGTTGAGTCTGTCCATGCGAATACCGGAACGTTGTTCAACTTCATGTCTTCAATAGTGGTTTTTAGTAGTCGTCCTAATATTACTACTCCATTTAGCTCTAATCGGGGGATCGTTGTGAGCTTAATCGGCGCTACTCTTGACTTTTAAATGAGAAGAGTGGACGTTGTTTTGCCATCTATGTCTTCAACCCGTAGGTATAGTACCGCAGCATAAGCTCTCTCCGACACATCGCAAAACCCATATATAGTTGCATATTTGCACCCTTGGAATAACGAATCCACCTCGGAATTTTTATGTATTGCGTTTGGACCAAATCTGTGTTGAACCTTTCCCATTGAGATTGGGCAGCTTCCGTTACTGGAGTATCCCAAGAGCAACCTGTTATCCACAAGGTCTGCACTAAGATCTTGGCTACCACAATTATTGGCGGAAGCCATACAAGAGGATCATATAACGAGGGTATTTCTGATAAAACGGTTCGTTTAGTTGTGAGTGAATGCCTTTCCCTTTGGGCCAGCGTGAAAGTGAAATGATCACGGACAGAATGCCAACTTATTCAATTCATCATTAGTTAATGTTAGCTCGCTTTTAAACTCTCTGTGATCTAGTGGCAGGTCATCTAGCAATTTTGGTTCATTGCTGGCCCATTTCCTTAAATTAAAGCCACCAGCCTTCGTCATGTTAATCAACTCTACTTGAATGTCCTTAGCATTGGCAATGTTATCAGCTCCTGTCAATAGATCATCAACGTAAAAGTCGGTATATGTTGCTCTTGACGCTAATGGCTATTGACTCACTTCATCAGCAGCTAATTGTTGCAGAGTGCGTATTGCAAGATATTGAGCGGCGGATGTACCAAACGTGACTGTTTTAAGATGATAGTCTTGTGTCTGCCTGGTGACAGGATGTTGCCAAATAATTCTTTGGAATGTACGATGATCTGGGTGCATTTCAATCATTCGATATATTTTTTCAATGTCCGAATTCATTACTACTCCATACTTTCTCCAGTTGAGCAAGGTCGCAAATAATTTTTCCTGTAGTGTCAGCCCCTTTAACATGTAATCATTGATCGACTTTCCATTTGTTGTCTTGGCCGATGCATCGAATACCACTCGTAACCTTGTTGTGGTGCTATTATAAAACACTGCATGATGCGGAATGTAATAATGCGGTTGATTATCGTTTGGTGGATCGATTTCCTCCATATGCCCAAGCTCTATATATTCGTTTAGATACCCTATATAATCTCTTTCCAGTTCGGGATCATTTTGAAACTTTCTTTGTAAATTTGACAAGAGTTTTAATGCTTGTGACCTCGAATGCCCTAATAGAGGAATGTCATTGTTGATGAAGGGTAACTTCACTTGGTAAGTACCATTGCTTAATCGTTTGTAAGACATTTGATATATCTCCTGACACTCTTCCTCTCTTTTATTGAGAAGGGGGCTTATTGGGAATTCTTCCAATTCCCAGAATTTCTTAACCTGTTCATTTAGATCCACCGTTGTGGTAAAGGTGAGACTTTCCATCTTATCGTCGAGTGTCTTGTTTGTTGACCCTAGTAGGATCCAACCAAAAATCGTTTTAACTGCTACTGGTGCCGTGTCAGGTCCGCGTCTGATACCTTCTTGAATAATTTTTGCATAAACTGTAGCTCCTAGTAGGGCGTCTATCCTGCCAGGTTTCCAGAATATGGAGTCTGCCAGATTCAATCCAGCTAGATGTCGCCAGTCATTTCTGGAGACTACCCTTGTTGGCAAAGAATTTGTAATATTCTTCAGGACCAGGAAATTCTCTTCTAGGATATTTCGATTACATCCGTATGATGTTAACCATAGTTTGGTTTTTTGAGTTGCTTCAGCAGAGGGACTAGCGTTCAAACCCGTGATTCCTACTGATGTGGGTGTGCGCGAAGCACATAGCCTTCTACACGCATCTTCTGTTATGAACGAAGCTTGTGAACCACTCTCAATGAGGCAACGTAGCATTATAGGTTCACCAACTTCACCATTTGCCATCACTACTGCTGTCGATAATACCGCATAATGGCTTTCTCTGTTTATGATGGTTTGAGTCACGTACTCATCATCGCTCTTGGCCAATGGTCCCCGTATAGGACTATTGTTTATCTACGTGATTTCGTTCTGATGCGATTGCTTCTGACTTGTTGAAGCTTGCCTTGCGTTTTCATACGTCTTGTTCGTGGTATTCTGTGGAGTTGAGATTGGTTTTCCCTTGTCGTAATCGATATGCAGTGAAGTATGATGCCCTTTGTTACATTTAAAGCATTTGTGTTTGCTACAGCATTTATTTAATTGATGATTGTTTGATAGACAGTTAAGCCAACTTCCAGCCGCCTTGATGACCTTTAGTCTTGCCTCTGTGTTCATTGTTTGGTATTTTGAACACTTCTGAACCCGATATCTCCATTACATACTGTACATCGATTATCCTTTGTCGTATAACACGTTAATGTTGTTTGTTTGAGTGTTGACCTTGATTGCGATGCTTTCGTTACTAAAACGTCTGTAATGGATTCCGAGATTCTTAAAGTTTTGTTTAAAAATGTAATGAAGTGTGAGAGCTTTGGTAGATCAACAGAAATAATTTTTGAAGTATGTACCACAGATAGGTAAATTATTTATCTACTTAAATTTACCAAAAAATGTATATACATATATGGATAATACATATATACATATATGGATAATATAGCGAATATGTAGCTCGAAGAACACCTTGTGTATATCCGCCATTGTGTTGTATTTAGGGAATATTAAATAATTCATGGTTAAAGGAAATTTCTTATTAAAACATATGTTTGTGACATACAAGACTTCAATAAGAAAAATAGGTTAAGAAACAAACTCTCGTTTCTTACTCAAGTCAGTAAGAAGTAAGTCATCTCTCAACAATCGAATATCTTAAAACATTAGCGCGAAATTTTAAATTTGAATAAAAATACGCACTTCAAACTTTCGAAACAACTCTATTTCAAATTTCTAAGGTTTAAACTTTAAACAGGCGCTGTCCTCCCGGAACTCCTTAATGTTTACTTTCAGTAACGTCAAAATAAGACAAATTAAGTTCAGAAAGTTCTTATGGCTTTACGTGAGTACCTGCCAATTATGGCATTTTTCATGCTCGGATTAGTTATCAATAATCAACGTCCTCATTTCGAAGCGAGATCTATCCAATCTCTGCTGATCTAAGGTCACCGCACCCTTCACCACAGCCACCACGGTACTCCCATAAAGGAGCCATCCCAAGTTGAGGTGAATAATTCCAATTATCCAGGGCCTCTAACCCCGTGGTACCAAGTTAGCTTAAGAAGGGCTGGCTACCCATTTGGTATGGCTTCCGTAAAACATCAGACCATGAATACTCCCAGCGGTATCACCATGCAAGATATCATTTTTGAAGCGGGACTGGTTACTCCGTTTGGACCTAGATCTTATTAGCGATGGCTAAAAGGAATTGGATCTAGCCTATACAGGCAGCATAGCCTTTAATAGGCGCTGTCAGAGGGGACCACGTGAAGGTTAAGATATATCCGTATTCAAGTCTGGATAAGCTTCGAGATTCACTATTTGGATCTTATAGCTGATCATGCATACTTACCATATTAGCACTACTAACATACATACTTGATTTTCATTATTAATCAACTTATTCATCAACTACAACATTCCTTCGCACCTTGCCCAAGAAGCTTTGTATGAGATTTTATTATTCTGAGCATTTAAATTCTTTGTATAATGGACGATATTACCGTTATACCATACTACGGTACCCACAGAGCCAAAAATTTCATGTTGTATTTCGCAGAGTTTATTTCTCGCCTTGTGAACACACAACTCCTTTGTATGATGGCCTCCTTGCCAAACATACCGTACTACAGTGTCCACCCTGGGAGATACACTCCGATCTTAAATCTAAACCATTCCAACAAAGCAACAAATTTCTTCCATCAAGTATGCATGCTTTTCTCTTATACAGCTTTCACCTTGGGCAGCATTGCGCTTTACAGATCTCTCCGCCCAGATTAAGTTCAATTCGAGTGGATTAATTAGGTACATATACTGTACTCACAGATAAGGTCCTGTTTAGTTTTGCCTTAGACAAACTTAATATACTAGATGTCCAGTCGAATAACAGAAAGTGTGCCTATGAAGCAGAAACAACAATTCCTTTGTTAACAGAGAAAGCTTTTAAACATATTTTGCATTCTCTCATTTAATCGGTTTGCAAGAGGGCGAAAATATTCTCTGTTTAAAAGTATGCAATGGCAGTCGACAGGGGGCAGGGGCAGACCTACTCGTACGAACATCAACATCTACTCTGCCTATGAAACGTGGGGTTCAAAGAAAAACGATCACGTTTTTCTTCGCTTACATGAAGAGCTTTACTTTAAACGCATAGAGATTTACTTTAAACGCGTGATTTCGATTTTAAGTGGCACAGAAGTTGGCGTGGTGACTGCACATCTGTAGTATATCAAGTTTGTCTAATTTTATGTCTTCAATGGTTTGTCTAGATTAGCTAGACGTTTCGATGCTATTGAAACAGTATTGTCATGCTATATTATATCTCTATCGATAACAGGCCATATTTATTCTAACACTGGATCACAGAGCGCATTTAGATAATTATTATGAATTGTCATGGAAATCATGTAGAAATCTTATCAAATTATCAAAAATGCTCCTACGTTATTATTAAATCGATTATCAGATAGCAAAAGTTACTAAAATTGCCTTTCCATTCCACTTTATGGATGAATGGGTATAATACAGTGACGTGCAAAGTGCAATTAATGTTTGTGAAATATCGCGTAATGATAATACATTGATAACGTATACAATTATTATTGAAAAAACAAAAATAAATTTTAATCGCGAATATGTTTGGTGAATTGCAAAATCGTCAAATCGGTGCCATTACAACCCATATCAACTCTAAATGTAAATTTTCTAGACGAGAAAAACTGGTTTAAGGAAATTTTTATTAAAAAATATATTTATGATATGCAGGACTTCAGTAAATAAAAATAGGTAAAAAAAATAGAAATTTCCTTTCGTAAGTACCCACGTAATTTATAAAATGTTAATTATTCAAACTTTTATTTACATATTAAATATTACAGATTTCGAAGACCAGGAAACTGTATTGCTTGTGACAATATCATAGGTAGGTATACATTATATGAATACTCTACATAAGCATGTAGTTAGTGCTAGAAAATTGTATTAGTTGGAATATTCTGAAATGTTGCTTTCTTTTCTATTCTGTTTTGATTGATAATAATTATAGAATAAACTACAGGATCATTTAAAAATGTATTATTTTTGATCGAGTAACTCGTACTAACTATGTGACCTTAAAAGAATATACCGCTGGTCGATTGACAATGTTCTAAGTTTTAATTTTCATAAATCCCAGTGAATTTTATTCTACTTACGACTAATATTTTTCTTCTCATTGATAGAAATTCTACTTAATGACACCAATATCCTATTTGTAAGCAAAGCTCGATATCTTGGAGGATATGTTTATTGCCAGATCAAATGTGCCTTAGCCAGTATTTATGCAGGTGACTTCCATCACCAAATCTACTCATGAGTCTGATCAATTTGCACGATCACTAGGTGCCTTATGTTTCCGGTACAGAAAACTAAAAGTGTCATTCAAATTATAGTCAAACAGGCTATAAGGAAAAAAGAACTTAATCTTTTCTCTTTATGTAGTAGAATTGCGGCGATGCGTTCATTTTATTCATAGAAGTAGTAAAACTACGATATTTTTATAGAGGGGTGACATTATTTATTAGATTACTTTAGATTATATATTTTCCTTTAAGATTAAACAATTTAACGCACTTACTCCGACTATATTTCAAACAGAGACAAGCTAAATTGTGTTTTTTTAGTGAAATACATATCTTATAAAAAAGTAATTAAAAGTGATTAAATGGTAGTAATAGTGAAAAACTACGTAAAATTTTGCGGAAACTCTTATACTTTTTATCATACTACAGATAGTTCATTAAGATTGCATTATGCTAACTAAAAAAGGAGGAAACAAATTTTTTTTGACGAAAGTATGTTAAAGAAAATACCTGAAGTTAAAAAAAAATAGATTTATGTATTAAAGTTTTAAAAATATAGGAAAACCAAACAAGTTTTTATGTTTGTAAAAGTGAAATGCTTATCCATTTCCAAATTATTGATCATAAGATTTTAAACATTTATTTCATCAATTTCACAAGAATCCGTTGGTGGGACCAATGGGAATTCTGTCATCTGTTTGGCCCTAATCAGAATTGCATTACTGGAAAAATATAACTCCGCTGCGTGAGTGAAGAAAATAAAATAAAATAAGTTAAAAATGAGTTTTCAAACAAAACTGAGGCCAAGCCGCATGAAAAAGTAGAAAATAAACTTTTCTTCACACACAGAGGTGGACTCAGATTTTATTCGCTGACAATCATCGATATATTTCAGTATGATCAATCAGAGGTAATAAGTGATTTGATTCATGAAGAGAAAGAATGTTCAAGAGAAATGTGCCAATCAAAAAATCTGAGTGCACCTCTGACATTTCTCTTGAATATTCTTACTCTTCATGAATCAAATCACTTATTACCTCTGATTGATCATACTGAAATATATCGGTGATTGTCAGCGAATAAAATCTGAGTCCACCTCTGTGTGTGAAGAAAAGTTTATTTTCTACTTTTTCATGCGGCTTGGCCTCAGTTTTGTTTGAAAACTCGTTTTTTACTTATTTTATTTTTTGCCTTTTTCACGTTAACTAAATTGGAAAATTCTGCATTTTTCCTGAAACAGATTTATCACTAATCATATCGATGAAAATTTTTCCGATAATTTTCCACAAAAGCAACGTTATGCAACTCATTTCACTCTACAACTTTGTCTTAGGTTGCAAAACGCTCAAACGCTTCCTTGGTCGGAAAAACTCCGGAAAAGCGTTTTACATGAATTTTCCTCGATTTTTTCTGCAAGTTTTCACCATTGTCGGAGAGAAAGTAATGATGCCAGTTGATAGGGAACTTGATCCTGCATAATTTAGAAAACTTTTTTACCGGAAAATTGTCCGGAAAAGTCGGAACATTTTCCGGAGAAGTCGGAAAATGCCGGAAAAGTTTTTGGAAAAATCGGAAAACTCTGCATTTTTCCTTAAGGGGACTTATCACTAATCAAATGTGTACCAAATTTTCAAATGATTTTTTCCGATTTTCCGTGTTTTCCATGGAAATTCCCGGTTCAAATTTTGATAGATTCAATTGTCACGCGACATGAACCTGTGTGCCAAATTTCAGCTCGCTGTGATGACGAAAAGTGGGTCTACGAGAGTGTCGAATATAGTAAAGAAATAGACAAATTCGTGTACGAGTTAAAGGGAATGGCTGGCCTCAAAAAAAGATAATCTTTCCTTTCCTTTATTATCAACTGTTTTATAAACAACGATTTTACATGTCTGCAATAGTTTCTAGAAACTAGTCAACTTTGCCTTTTTTTGCTCATTTTATTACTAATAATTTAGCAAAAAAAAATGAATTTTTCTAACCCTTGAAAGCTGTTCCTTTTAACGATAATTTTAGACAAAAGTTCCACCTCTTCACCCTGAATAAAAATTAAAAAAATAAAATTATAATTTTCGACTATCGTGACCCGATCAGGAAGACCGGCCATTAGGCATAAATTCAAATTCCAACGTCACGTCGTTTTTTAGCAAAACGTCTTTGACAGACAGATAGATGGATGGATACAAGAGTGATTTTATAAGGGTTCTGTTTTTTTTCTCTCCTAAAACCCTAAAATATTATCGAGTTAAAATTCAGAAATTCTTACTTTGAAGTTCAATCAATTCGGAAGGTGCAAAGAATTCTTCGGTTTTAATCTTAAAAGCACTCAAGCTTCAACACTTCTTTGTTAATATCTTGAATTCCTCATCATCGACGCCCATTATTATTGCAAGGCCTTAGAAAGGCATAGTTTTTGACAGAATTGTGGAGTTGCTTGAACCTTTCTCGAATTTGCAATAGTTTTCGTTTTAAATCGTCTTCGTACAATAAGCCAGCATCTCTACTTCCGTCGACAAGAATATGTCTCCTCCATATTTGTCTTGGAGGTTCAATAGAAATGTCAAGTTCTTCGCACAAGCTTTTAGCGTAACTGACAGTCTCGTCTACGAAGTCCTCTCGTTTGTCTTCCAATACCGTCTGTAAGGCGCTTATTTTTTGACCACCCTGATGTACGTTAAGTTCGTCCATTTGCGAATAATTTTGGGTATCACACACTTCACGCAGCATCGGCTACCAGAGACCCAAGAAACGTAGAAACGGAAATGATTGCAATGCAACCAAATAAAGCTCTATGTGCAAGCTTTCGTCTATTTCTTTTAGCTCCTCTCGCGTTATCAAAATCTCTATGTACAGATTTCGTGTCATATTTACTTCATCGTCTCGTGTCCTCCAACATGTGTCTTGAATCTCTATTACCTGTAGCAGGAAGCAGAACCTTCCATTGGTATGTGTACATAGAAGAGAAAGCATAGCAACGTTCCAATATGTAGGAGAAAGTTACTGAACCGGCAGGCAAGCAAACTAGGTCCAATGAGTGGTTTGAACACGACAAAAATTCGGCTTAGGATTGATATATTTTTATCGTTTATGCACCGTCTATCCGTCTGTCCGTCTGTTCGTTTGTACGTCTCTCCGTCTGTCCGTCCATCTGGCCGTCCTCACGATAAGTCGACAACGCGTTAGAGTAAAAGAAAATAAATTTAAGTGCGAAATAGGGACCAATCGGCCAACTCCTTCGTAGGGTTGCCATTCAAAAATTTCGGCTCCCATTAATATAATATTTGGACACTGCCTCAGAACGCATCAACATACGGAACTGAAATTTGGTACATGGTGTTTTCATAGAAATAAATAAAGTTATAAAAATTCACTAAATCGGGCATCCCCTTCTTGGTGTTGCCATATAAAAATATTGCTTTTTTACATATATTGTGAAAACGATCAGCCCTAGATATTTTTATTGTCCTGAAAAGTTCTTCACAATATGAAATACTATAAAGTTTGTTATAATCATTTTTGCTGTCCGACGAACCGTTCTAGAATTATATAACGGGTTTTCCAATAAGAGGTGTTATTTTAATTAGCCCGCTATTTCGGTCGATGTCACTTTTGGAGCTGTCATTTTTTGACATTTGACAAGTAGAAACTACGCCATTAATAAAACTGGAACGATACACGATTCAACAACGCATTGAAATTATTCAAATTCACTATAAAAATGGTGAAAATGTGGCAGAGACGGTTCGTAAAACTCGAACATTTTTCGCTCGTCGTGAAGCACCTTGTCGAACCGCAATACAGAAATTGGTAGAAAAATTCGAGTTGTCGGGACAAGTTGGCGATGTGAAGAATAAAACCCGTGCACGTCGCTCAAGAACAGCCGAGAATATTGCTGCTGTAGCCGAAAGTGTTGAAGAAAACCCAGGTTTGTCCATTCCTCGTCGTTCTTTGTAATTAGGCATTCCACAAATGTCACTAGACCGTATTTTGCATAAAGATTTGGGTCTTAAGGCTTATAAAGTTCAGTTAACACAAGAACTCAAGCCGGCCGATCATCAACAACGTCGAGTCTTTGCTGATTGTGTCCTTGAAATGCATGAAAATGATCCGGAATTCCATCGAAAACTCATCTTGAGTGATGAGGCCCATTTCCACTTCGATGGCTTCGTCAACAACCAAAATTGTCGCATCTGGGGCTCAGAAGACCCAAGAGTTGTTGTTGAAAAGCCTCTCTATCCTCAACGTGTGATTGTTTGGTGCGGTTTATGGTCCCGCGGGGTCATTGGACCTTACTTTTTCGAAAATGAGGCTGGAGCAACAGTTACGGTGAATGGATTGCGCTATCGACAGATGATTCATGATTTTTTATGGCCGCAATTGGATGGTATTGACCTGGACAACGTTTACTTTCAACAAGACGGCGCTACGTGCCAACGAAACCATTGATCTTTTACGGGAAAAGTTTCCGGACCGTGTTATCTCTCGAAGAGGTGATCACAATTGACCACCGAGATCTTGTGACTTAACACCTTGCGACTTCTTCCTTTGGGGCCACGTGAAAGAGAAGGTCTACGCCAACAGCCCAGCGTCGATTCAAGACCTCAAAGATGGAATTCGTGAGGCTATCGAGGACATAGGGTAGCCACTTTGCGATTTGGTTATGGAAAATTTCATGAAAAGGATATGGTCCTGTAGGCGTGGTGGTGGTGGTAATTTGGCTGATGTTATTTTCCATTATTAACGGCATACCTTCCTCTTTATAATGAAATAAAGATCCGATCATTTATCTCAAAAAATGGCATTTTTCTTTGAAAATCAAAATAACACCTCTTATTGGAAAACCCTTTACGAGACACCACTTCAAAATTCCAACTTTCACAGATGTATGACCATTCGAAATTACCCGCGGACATTCATCTAGGGTATAAACTAGTTTCTTTAAGAAGATAGGCAAATCCGACAACGAATCGAACTGTTTCTACTATGTACGAAGAGGATAATGAAATCTCGTAGCACATATTATATGCAATTGTCCCACACTTACAGCTTTAAGGTTGCAAATCATTGGAAAAGCATTTATCACTCCAAACAAGGTTTGCAAGCTAACCCTAAAGACCATAATCTATCTCGTAAAAAGACCAGATTTTGCTTAAACAATTTAGAGTGCGGCACATAGTCGCCCCTACACCTAACCACCTAAATAATGGTTGTTATTGAAATTTCATAGGATATGTTGTACATATTAAATCAGTCGAAATAATCTTACCCAGGATACCACCCAAATCTGTGTGTCGTGTACGATCAAAAATATTGATATGCGTTATATTTCACATTAGAGAGAAATCCAAAGAATTTTCAGATAAAGATGGACGGAACCATCGCAGTGCTTTTTCCTTAATATCTTAAGAGACCTTCAAGACTGCTTCCCGAAAATAGTAGTATGGCGCTTGCAACCGTAAGCATCCCTAGGAGGCACGGACATGGGTATAGAGAAAGGCAGCGGTGCATGCTTCCGAAGAAGCGCATCAGTAGTCTAATCTTCTATAGATCTTCCAAGTGACGGCTATAGAAGCTCTTGAGTTTCTTACAAATTTTTCTGGATAGAGTTTATATAGTGATAGTGAATTTATTTCGAAATCGCTGTTTTCTTGAATCGTCACTTATACCCATTCAAGTTCCCAAAGCTTTTTTTTCATAAGTGCTTGAGATTTTTATTTCATGGTTTTGAACGTGCTATTTCAAGAAATATATAGCATTGTCTCAATTTTTTATATTTCAGTAATATTCAATGCTCAATGTTTTCTTAATTATGCAGAAAAATTCAGGTGTGTGTGTAAAATTTAAGACAATAATATTTCCCACGATTTTGTTCTAGGAGACGCGATTATTCCCTTTTACAATTTTTTAGGGGAGAATTCCCTCAATCTACCATCACTGTCATGTGCCGATATTCCTTTTGAAACAATTCGCAATATTTCGAGAGAGATTCATAAAAATTAAAAATTCTCGGATTTTATTGCAAGTTCTGTGAACCTGAAGGACATATGTTGAGAGAAAGTCGTAAAACCAAATTTTTTTCGAATTGTTGTCCTTCGAAAATATCTCGCAAATCCGAAAACCCAAAAAATGTTTGCTGGGAAGGGTTTATCTCAATTCATTCGAGTATAGTAAGAACAAAGTACAAACATTTGTAAAAATTCGTCAAGAGAAGGTTTTTTTCTATGAAAATTCGAATGGAGTTCCAAATGAGTACACAGAATTCGATTTAAGGAGAAATTCGAGTAAGAGGAAGTTAAACTTTGACTGTATATATACCTATACATATACTATAAGCATATCGAGTCTCACACATTTTCATTTATCTTCAAAATCTGGTTATTTACTATCTTGTAATATTTTAAAATCTTTTTTAATATGTAAAAAAAAAAAATATTTTGCTTTCAGTTGATGTCATATAAATTGTTTTGGCATCCAATTCATCGTACGTTATACTCTAGATTAAAATACGGAAGCGGCTCGAACTACTTGTGTCGTTTCGATTTTGATTCGAAACATTTTAATCTTGTTCGAATTTTCCTCTGTGAATATAAAGTACGTGGAGCATGTCATGGAGATGATTTAGTATACATGTTCCTCACAGCAATATCACCCATTATTGAAAAAGATTCACCCGAATATAGGGTGATTCAACAATTTATCGGAACATTGACAAAATTTGCAGAAACTGGTGATCCAAACTGCTCTGAAATGCAAGACGTTCTATGGGAGCCTATAAAGCTTGATAGCGAATCATTTAAGTGCTTGAATATTTCGGATAAAGTTGAAATTATATCACTGCCAAAAGTGAACGATTAAAAGTGTGGGACAACTTGCATCCGGAAGAAATGCTATATTAGGTTGAGGTTGACAAACACACACACACACACACACACACGCAGCCTAATTTCCCGTTTTATGTACATATGGAATTGTGATATTTTATCTTGAATTAGGAGCAAAAGTACCAAAAATTTGTTAGTTTTTGTATTTCGTTAAATTATGTTTTTTGTATTGAAATAGTGCTTATTACAAAAAAGTTGTTTTCGCAACATTGTGTGATTTTTCGTACTGAATATTGTGAAACGGATCGAAAAAACTTTTCAGCGGACTGACTATGACTGCACTGAATTGTAAGACTTGTTTATTTTGTTAAATTTGTAGTGAAGTGCTGAATTGAATGGTCAATTGGCAAAAGCTAAATATTTAATTACAATTTAAATTATGAATTTAGAAATAAATAGCGCGTAAGTGTAAGAGGGACCACACGTTTTCTGTGTTATGTCTAATTGTTTTGCTAACTGCACTGCAGTTTTGATGAAGGCATTAAAATTGAAAGACTTGGGAAAACAAAAATAATTGTAAATTGTAATTTTTGGGGTAACAAAATTCATGTTTATATGTACAAAATAACTTTGTAATTATTTAATATAGAAATTTCTACGTCAGATAATAATGCTGTAAGTGTGTTTGCTCTTTGGAATAATTGAAGGTACGCGCGCCGTAAATAAGTTGTAAACGCAAAAGTAAAACTTTTCAGGAGATACAAAAAACTGTGTGAAGACGTCGAACTAATGAATAAATTATTTAAGTCTTACGTAAGTATGCAATTTTGATTGTAGGATGGTTGATATATTCTATAAATGTGTAGCTAATACCCTAGACAGACGGGAAAGATCAATTGACAGGATTTCCGTTTTAATTCACAAAATCTTAGACAACTTGATTTTTGAAAAAAATTAATTACAAAAGAATGATAATTGATTTTCTCCGTCTGCCTAGGCTATTATATTGTTATTCGAATGTTTTCATCTTAAAAAACAAAAAAACAGAAAAGGAAAATGGAGTTTTTCCAGCGTTACGTTACACTTTCTCTATTACATAATAATAATAAAAATGAATGCGTGGAAAATCAACAAAGCAGAGTGAATATACGAAAAGGTCATACCTAATTTTTATTTTTATTGTTACTTTCTATACTGACAACAAGAAGATCTGAAATTAGAAATTTCTACTGCAAAGATATCTTTTCAATTGTAATACCATAAGCCCAGCCCCCGAACCCTGCATTCTATGAGCTCCTGAACCTTGGATTAAGGCCACGGCCTGATGCCCTACTGCTGTGGAGATTCATCTGCATAATTTGAGAAAAACTATGAGCTCATGATCCTTGGATTAAGGCCACGGTCTGAAGCCCTACTGCTGTGGAGATCATCTGCATAATTTGAGAAAAATTTCTCTAACTCTAAAATGAAGGCGAACCTGCCTTTTTTATACAATGCTCTCTTCTCTCATCTTTGTGGTTCTATATTGCAGAATCCTCGCCTTCTTTCATAGAGAAGTCCGGGTTCTGTGCCTGTAGGATCTTCACTAGATTACTCCTGTCTGAGATTGTATTAAGGCCGAAGTTGCATGTGGCTTAATTTGGGAAGGAATTGAATTCATAGAACGATTCCTATTGAATCAGAGCAGCAAATACCAGGCAAGAGACAATGGACGTATACTGTCTACAGGTTATCTTAAAGGAAGTCTATCTAGGATAACTCCCTTTATTGACTGAGAATCAATTGGAGCCAATTCCGATTCGAAGGGTAGGAATTTAATGCTGCGCATGCGATAGTGTGCGATAAAGTGGCAATAGTATTTTTGTTTCTTGGAGACCAGTTTTTTTTAAGTGGGAGCAAATAGACTTTCACTATTCTCCTTAAATTATTGTAGATGATGACCAAATCCCCCAGTTGATAATCTCGAGCCGTTTGGTTCCATTAGGTATGCTTTGAAAAGTTTTTAGACAGATGAGATAATGTTGTGTTTGAGTGCCGTGCTCGGTGAGGAGAGCACTCAACCTTGTTAATGTTAATAAATTCGGGTTTTAAGTCACAAGGTAAACTCTCTCTGTTTTTAAAATTTATTATTTTAATTTTATATTT
The DNA here is from genome assembly GCA_963924295.1 of Dioctria rufipes. Classification (NCBI taxonomy): domain Eukaryota; kingdom Metazoa; phylum Arthropoda; class Insecta; order Diptera; family Asilidae; genus Dioctria; species Dioctria rufipes. The sequence goes on from OZ002740.1 coordinate 363,466,307, forward strand.
CTTTACACTTTTTGTCGGTTTGGATTTTACAATTTCGACTTTTAATGATTTGGGTTTCGCAACACCCTTTTTTAACACATTTTTTTTAGTAATTCGGAGTATCTCTTTTTTTTATAACTTCGACTTTTTTTTAAAAAAATTTGGGTCTCGCAACACCCTTAATAACACAATTTTTGTAATTCAGAATATCTTTTTATAACTTCGATTTTTATTAATTTTCTTATGAGCGAGTCCCTCGGACTTTTCTGGTCTACGACTTTTGAAAGAACTCCGCGAGGATCGGGCTTGATGGCCCCAGGTACCCACGATCGCTTCAAAAGCTCTTTTTTTCTTTTGCTTTCTCACGACGATGAAAGATCGTACGTGAGAATATGCGAATTATATTATGTGCATTTAATTTGCACGACGAAAAATTATATCCGATTACACGGCATGTAGGTAGGTATACCGTGTGAGTGGAGTGCATTACTGATAACGAAATGCAATTTATGCTAAATTGCATTTTGTTACGACATGCAAATGCATTTTTAAATGCATTTGAAATTTTTGAATGCGACAAAAAAAATTTAAATGAAAATTTAAATTTGTATGATTTTTCGTTTTCAGGGTCGAGTTTTCAATACATCAATATATTGTATAGGACAATATATTGATGTATTGACTAAATGGTTCTGATTGGGACGATAGGTACCTGAGTCACAACATCCCTCCCCCCTGGGGAAAAGAAAGTTTTATTTTTTGAGAAGAAAACTTTCTTTATATTATGGGAGGAGTGGTTCAAAGATTATCTTATAATATATGCATTACAATGTATATCTACATATTTATATCCTAAAAGATAAATTTATAGCTATAGAGCTGTTAAACTTAGGATTGCCTTACCTTATTATAGTTTATAAAAAAAATTATACATATATATTTTTTTATTATGACTAAAAATAATTTATCATTTATTTATTTAGTTATTTATTTTTTTTATTAAAAAGGAGATGGAGAGGAAAAAAGTTAGTTTTAGTAATTAGAGGTAATAATAGAAATTAATTTGCATAATATATTTTCTTATAATATTAATAACTGCTACTTATTTATTTATTTTTAGAAAGAGTGGTGCTATTATATAAAATATATTACTAGGAAGTTTATGTTTTTCGGTTTTTTATTTTTTTTATTATATTTTTAATTATATTTACTTCTAATTATTCCCTTATTACAGTATACTCATATAAATTATCTTTATATAATTGAAAATCATGTAGCGATGGCAAATTGTTTTTTTTTTATGTTCACCTTTATTTTTTTCTCTATCTTTTACATTTTTTTTTTTTTGGAATTGTAACATTTTTCATTTCTTCAGTTATTGGAAATTGTGTTTTTTTTTAGAAGATGAGGGAGTTATTAGAGTGATAAAATTTAAGGAAAGGAGAAGGTTACTGTTGTCAGTTTGTTAGTGTCCGTAAGTTAGACCTTGTTTGTAGTTTTTCTTTTACGTGCTGGGGTTTTCTTGAAATTTATCTTTCTAGGTGTGGGTTTAGACGCATCTTCTAATTTAGGTTCCGGCGGAATATGTTTAGATTTGCGGGCCCTTGATTTATATCTCATTTATAGATATATGCAGAGAATAGATACGATCAAAGACACTGTTAAATATGACAGCGCGTAATGATGAATATGATGACTATTTATGGGATTGAGAGGAATTAATTCTTGATGTTTTTGGAAACGAATGGATTCTAGAAGTTCATCTAGATCCATATTGTTCGTACTATTTAAAGTATGTATTTTTATATGCGATTTTATTGGGGAGGACGTCATATTCGATATTATACTGGAAATGTTTATTGTTGGGATAAAATAAGAATTAAATTTAGAAACTTTTACACTATGTCCGTGCAAGATGAATTCTTTGCTTCGTACATAGCAACCGGGATAAATGTACATTATTCCTGTTCCTTGAAGGATTCGTGAGCTAATGGAATTTTCACAAATAATATCTGTATGGAGGACATTTTTTAGGGAGAAAAGCCAAGCGTTCTGCTGCGTTAATTGCGACCAATAATAGTCTTGTTCCAATGGTAGGATTTTACATTTTGATGTAATTGGTTCCTTTTTTATAAGATTTACTTCGCATTGGTTTGTTTTTGTATTTACGTTAAGGATAGGTGATGATATCTTGCAATAGAAATGCATATGATCCAACGTTGCGCAATTGTGAATATCTTGGACGGTTAATTCAATATATATATATTCCTTCGATGGTTTAATATATATGAACGATCCGTTTAGGAGTGTTGGTAATGGCATTACTTGGAATATTGGGTATGGTTCCTTGAAAGGAAGTGGAATTCGGAGTTCGATAATTATTTTATTATTAAAAATATTTGCCGAAATTGTACTTAATTTGTAGATTTGTGAAAATATGTTGTCTCGGGCGTTTATAGGAAGCATCAGTGAATTTGGCAATTCCTGTCTTATGTTCAATACGAGTTCTTCAATTTGTCTAGGGGAAATTAGTGTAGGATGAAATTTTCCATGCCTTGAATCTGTTAAGAGATTTATTAATTCCGACTGGGTATTTTGGTATCTGAACGCCATTAATGAAACCAGGGAAATAAATGATTCAATTTGAATGGATATTTTGTTATCCAATGTTCTGTTTTCCATTAATGATGTAGCTATCTGTATTGAAATTAACTTTTTATGCATAACCATGAAATCCTTTTCAATTGCGGCTTTAGTTTTGTTGAAAACATTTGTGGTTGCTTCGACTATCGCAGTTTGGCTTTTCATAAGTGATAGGAGGGAGTTTTGGTTAAGGGTGAGATTTCGTATTTGTTCATCATAAATCTTGGCATTATCTTCGTTCAATGTGCCGAAAAGAGCTTTAGAGATTGAGCCTATAGCATTGAAAAGTGCTCTTTGTTTTCTATTTTGGGTCACAAGTAACATATTCTTATATTCTATGTTTGCTAATATAAGATTAATTTGTAACAACGTACCGTTACAAGTGTGGCTCAAGGCTGCGTATTTGTCCAGTTTCTGGCAGGTCGCTGTAATTTGTTGGGCTATGAACTGGATGTTGTTGAATTCTGTTTTAAAATTTTCCAGGTCGTAGAATGTCACTAATTTCCACTCGTTGGTGTAGAAATTGGCTCTGCCAATTTCCTCAAAATAAATGCCTGCAGTAGCATTTAGCTGCCTCACCTCTATTCCTGAGCCGTAGGTTAAGGGGATGAAAATTAGAATGAATGCTATATGCATCATTTTGGAAACCTGGAAGATGACACTATGTTAATATCTCTGAATGATATTTGAAGACTATTAAGTTTTTACTCTGAGAAAAGTTTTAGGTCATTGTTATGGACTCTTTTGTTTTTATTATTTATATTAATAGTGGAATTTTCGGGGGAATTAATATCCATTATGTCATACGGACCTGACCATAGTGGTGAGAATTTGTTCTCTCGAACTCTGCTCTTAAGTAGGACTTTATCGCCTACCATAAAAGATTTTTGGACGGAGTTCTTATCGTATTGCAATTTTGACCTTTCTTTGTTTGCCATGGCTATGTCCTTAGCTATTTTGAAGCTATGTTGTAGACGCGCTTTTAACTCGTTTGCATAATTGTCATAATTATAGCAAACGGTTGGAGAAGATTTCAAATTGTTTGGAATTTCGGCTGGGAATCCATGCAAGAGTTCGCTGGGAGTATAATTAGTACTCGAATGAGGGGTAGTATTGTATACAAACATGGCATAAGGAATCCATGTATCCCAGTCTTGTGGATCTTTCGCTACATAAAATCGGAGATATTCTGCTAAGGTTCTGTGACTTCTCTCCAATGCACCATTCGTTTGAGGGTGGTATGGAGTAGTTTTGAGCCTCGGCGAACATGCCACTTATGAGGTTAGAACCTTGATCTGTGAGGATACTTTCTGGAATGCCATGTCGACAAACTATCGTTGTCGTGAAGGCTTCCGCTAATGTCTTAAACTCGGTGTCGACTATGGGAATAGCCTCAGAAAATTTTGAAAGGTCGTCTTGAAATGTAAGGATGTATTTGTTTCCAGAATGAGAAATTGGGAGAGGTTCTACAACATCTAGGTACACTCTTTCGAAAGGTTTGGAGCTAATGCTCGAGATTTTCATTGGAATTTTAGGGTTTCTGGATACTTTGTTCACCTGACAAAGTTTACATTTCCTTACATGCTTTACGATGTCGTCTGACATGCCAGGCCAGTAGAATTGCTTTTTGATTCTTTTAATTGTACGGGAAACGCCTTGATGACCTCCCGTCGTCGGTAGTGAATGAAAATCTTTTAAAACTTGTTCGATGTCATTAATGTCTGATAAATATTTAATTGAATCCTGATGCAGTTTTATGTTTATTTGCTTATTAGCGAAGATTTTGGTAAAAGCGGTTTTAATAATTATTAGATTCTGAAGATCTAAAATTGGGAAGGAGATATTAATTTGTTTTAACTGATTTGCCTCTGTGTATGAGCAGATCTCAGTTAAAATCTTTTCGAGGTCTGATCTATCTCTTTGCGATCGACAAGGTAAATTAGTTTTAGATATAATTATTGATGAGTCTTTTTTCTTGAAGAAGTTCAGTTCAGTTTCTGAAAGTGGGGATTTATCTGAAAATTTTAGTTTCGAATCCAACACTCTTTCAAGTTCGGTATCTTGCATTGGCAAGATGAAGAATTTAGGATTCGCATTTTTAGTCAGTAAAAGAGGAAAATTTGTCTCAGTTATTATGACGGAGGAATAGTTTGATGACGATGGAGCTGGGTTTGGAGTAATAATACTCGTGTCGGGAATGTTCAGATTTGCCTGAGCTCTAGCTTGATTCCTTGTTACCACATTTACGAAGGTGGTTGGCTCTACAGAATGTTCGGAATTTTCCGGAATTGCTCTACTGAGAGCATCTGCATTTCTGTTGAGCTTACCTGATTTCTGGACTATCTTGTAGTCATAATCCTTAAGACATATTCTCCATCTCATCAGTCTTGAGGAGTGATCTTTCAGATTCATGAGCCATACTAATGGTTTATGGTCAGTTATAATTGTAAACTGTCTGCCATAAACGTATGGTCTGAATTGCTCAACTGCGAAAACGATAGCTAAGAGCTCCTTTTCAATTGTTGAGTAACGAGTTTCCGCACCATTGAGAACTCGGCTTACATAGGCGATTGGATGATCTCCCTGATCATCAACTTGTGAAAGGACAGCCCCGATGGCGTAGTCACTGGCATCGGAGGTGACAAAAAATTCTTTGCCGAAATCAGGATAAGATAGAATTGGTGCTGAAATTAATTTATTTCGTAATTCGCAAAATGCCTCGTCGCAGATTGCGTCGAATTTGAAAGGAGTATCTTTTTTCAAAAGATTTGTGAGTGGTTTGGCTATCTTCGAAAAATTTGGTATAAATCGCCGATAGTAGCCGACGAAACCAAGGAAAGCTTTGATATCTTTTTCCTTCTTGGGTCTGGGATATGACTGAACTGATTTTATTTTCGCAGGTTCTGGTTAGACTCCATTTTCTGTAATTATGTGCCCTAAATACATAATTTCTTTCCTTAGGAAATGGCACTTGTCGTGTGCGAGTTTCAAATTGAAGTTGCGGAGACGGCTAAATACTGCTGTGAGTCTGGAATTGTGATCTTTGAGGTTGTATCCATGGACTACGATATCGTCCATGTATACGAAGCAATATATGCCTTGAAGTCCAGATAGAACATTATTCATGGCTCGTTGAAAAGTAGCAGCGGCTCCTTTTAAACCAAATGGCATACGATTGTATTCGTAGTGGCCATAGGGTGTGCTAAAGGCAGTTTTCTCCCTGTCCTTCGAGTCCATTTTTATCTGGTGAAATCCACTGGCTAAGTCGAGTGTGGTAAAATATTTCGACTTCCCCAACTGGTCTAATATATCAGTGATATTAGGCAGTGGGTACGCATCGCCAATAGTAATGTCGTTAATACGACGAAAGTCTACCACTACTCGCCACTTTTTGTTGCCATTCTCATCTGGTTTTTTGGGAACCAGGAGAAGTGGAGAATTCCAGGGACTATGTGAAGGTCTGATGATGTCTGAGTCAAGCATTTCTTGTATTTGCCTATTTACCTCAGTTCGGCTTACTTCAGGAAGTCTATAAGGCTTGGTATAGATGGGCGGTTTGTCTTGGAGTGTCTCGATTTTGTGGGTAATCGCATCTGTATATGAAAGGAAGTCCCCTTCTATGAAGAAGAGATCGTTGAATTCCCTACAGATATTGCGAATACTCTCAGATTCCTCTGAATTACAGTGATCCAATTTTATAAGGTTTTGCAGTTTAATTATTCTGCCCTTAATTGGATCTCTGTCAGAGTCTGTGGAGATGACCACAAAGTCGTCCAAGTCTTGGTAAACTGGGTTCACCTCGTAAGGTGCCAGATCGGCGTCCTCCTCATTTGTGTTGAGGATTAGAACTTTTGCCATACCGTTGACTGGTTCGACTATCGAATTTCCAAGAAACAACCCTGGCCTTATTTCCTTCTTGAAACAGACCGATTGATTTTGAATAGAAGGAGTTGGAATTTCAATGATGAATTCTGATCGAGCCGGAATTTTAATTTCATTTAACTTATCCGATTCTTTCGGATTTTTAAAAGGAAGGAGATATGATTCCGACTTTTGTGGAATTTGGAAGGAGTTATTCGATGATTCCGACTCGATAGAATTAGAAGGAGTTAAAAATTCATTGAAATTCTTTGATCTTTTTTTATATTTACTCATAGACCTCACCTTTTGTGAATCTATTGTTGAAGGAGATTGAATTTTATTTAGTTTAGCCTTTCGTGCGGCTATTGATGGAGATATATTTTCATTATTTTTGGTCTTCACTTCTGATGAAGTATTGGATACAGATCGATTGTTATGCTTTGTAAAGCAATTGATGGAGATGGGGTTGTATTAATGTTTTTATTGGAGAATGTTATCTCCGTATATAATAAACTTTTAGTTCGAGATCTCTTTTCTGGGTTTTCGCTTTTCAAATAAACATAAGGGTAATTTGAATAGTATTGTTCATATGGATAAGATGAATCAGATTCATTAACTTCCAGAGAAATGAATTTATTTTTATAGTCGATACTCGCATTGTATCATGACCAAGCAGGCCATCGTATGAGAGGATGGAGTTATTTCCCACAATTTGAAATGGGTGTTCTAGGATGGAGTTATTATTATTCGAAGATTCTAAATTCAATTTAGCAAAGATGAGCCCTTCCGTAGAAGTGGACTCTGTGAATAATGTGTTTATATTGCAGATAGCATCTCTGTAGCAAATGCTATCTGGCTTTAATGGATGGAGTTTAATTAAGCTGATCTCTGCTCCGGTATCAATTAAAAAGGTAAGTTTTGGAGCAGAGCATATATCAACAGGCAAAGAAAGCGTTAGTGAATTTTTATTAATTTGGACGGGGATACGAATTAATTTTTTGCTGTTTAGTTTTTCGTCGATATTGTCTCGGGATTGCGATGAACTTGCGCCGTTGTTTCTATCTGCGAGGGGTTGCCGAATGAGACCCCCCGCTGCATCCAGTTTCCCTGCCTGGATGCCGATGGAGTTTTGTTATTCTTCCTGTTCGGAGATGGTGATCTAGCCGAGATATTCGCATTGTTATACTTCAGCGGTGAAGTTCGACTTTCTCGGAATACTGGCTGCTGCCAGTTCCTATTTTGAGGCTGTTTGTCAGCCGTGTTTGTTGGTGGAGTATTGTTCATCTTTTGGAAATTATTTTGATTTCTCTGATTGTAGCCAGAACGACTGTCGTTTGCAGCTTTTATCCGGCATTCTTCGTTTGCATGTTCCATTCGATGACAATATCGACAAGATGAAGAGATGTGACCTTATTAAAATCCGGAGGGAGTTGTAATTGCGAATTTAGTTTTGGAACTGTGTTGAGGTTCTGTGCAGGGCGTTGTATGCTTGGGCATTTTGAAGCAGCATGTCCCAGTCTATTACATTTGAAGCATTGTAAATTATGACTCGTGTTTTGTCTGAAAGGGACTGGATTTGTTTTGTAATTCGTTTGAAAGATAGCTTGCTTGAGCTCCAAACGCGGTGCATGATCTGAAAAGTGAGATTTTAATGCAGAAAAGGATTTTTCGGAATGCACTTTGGCTAAAGTTTGGAGTTGTGGATTGGATAATCCGTTCTCTATAGCTCTCACTGCTTGACACTCATTATCTTTTAAAAGAGATTTTAAAAGAATTGTATCACTTGTATATGAGTGCGTTGCCTCATTTAGTTTGGATAGAGTTGTGCTAAGTCTCTGAAGGAAATCTTTCACGCTTTCCTCTATTCTCTGTTTAGAATTATTTAATTGAGACTGTTAAAAAAGACTGCTTCTAAATCCACACTAAAAAATAGAAACTAGTTTCTTCCTTCACAAAAGTTCTTACAGTTTCTCTTCATTTTATATTTTAATTAAATATTGAAATTATATGGTATTAACAGTTATTTGTGTATAAAATTTAAAAATTTCAAGGTACAGGACGAAAGCAAAGTGTAAGCAATCTGGTGTTTCCAAAAATCAACTTTTAAATTTTAAGCCTTTAAAAATAAAAACTGTATGAGAGAAGTTTTTCGCCTTGCTTTGTTTCATTGATGTTCCAATTAAATGATAAAAAATTCAAATTACTAGGTATTGTATAATAATTATCGTTAACTAATATAAACCTGAAGGAAAAATGTATATTCAAAAATAAATTTTCTGAAGGAGATCCAATAAATAAATATTAATGTTATTTTATGGTATCAGATAACTCAATGCATTCGAATAGGCTATAGAAATTCTTAGTAGAATTATACTGCTTATACTACTACTCTGCTTCAATCAATTATAACAACTTTTTCAAAAATTTATTAATTTATTTTAGTCTAAATAAAGCCTGAAAATATGTTTTATCCTGCTTAGACAAAAAAGGCGACAAATCTTTTATGTTCTTAATTTTTTTCTTCGGTGGCTGGAAGATAGTATTTTTAGAGTTCGAAGAAAACCTTTTTCTGGTCTCATTAAGAAGTTTAAATTTACGATCAATCTCCCGGATGAAGTTTTATATTTCAGCTTAAAGATATCACCTGTTCCATAAAGTAAAATCGTCAGTTTTGAAAGCAGAAGGCTCTGAAAATTAAGCTGAGTTTGTTTCTTTAGCAAAACATTTGAAACCATTTGATTTTATTTAGATTTCTGGTAAAATTACATTTCAATATTTCATGTTGCTTAAAATCCTGAGCAATGATAGTGAGCTGTGATTTCTGTAAGCTTCAAATATTTGTCTAAGACTGTAACATTGTGAACGTTATTCACTTCCTAGATTTGCGAATGGCCCGGTTCTGAAAAGTTTTGAGTAACAGATTTGTTTTGTTTGTTGTCATTCAAAAGTTGCATATAGCTATCGCAGTTATTCTGTTTTGGTTTTGAATCATTCCACAGAAATATATGTTCGCCAAGTGAGCCACTCAGTATAATTTTGGTCAATAACTTTTTAAGAACTGTTACTAAATCGTGCCTTTGAAATATTGGGAATATTCCTCAGAATTCTATTACGTAAATTAAATCCATTAAGTCGAACAAATCGTTTGTAACTATTTCCACTGATTGTACTTCCCCTGCTTCCTTCATTATACCTAAATTTAGCAATATCTGTGCATCGAAGATAATTTGTTAGCGCTATAAGTACTTTACCAGTTTCCGTCATTACGCCCGACTTACAAATTGAAGCTTTGTCAATCAAGTTCTATACTTTGAAATGCACCCAAATAAGTAGCAAACAGATACAGATAGTAGCTATACTTCATTGTTCGCGTATGCAAGTATTTTTTTTTAATTTTACGAAAGTTCATGTAATACTACAATCTCTCTCTAAAGAATATGTACGAATAATTTTTTTACATTTTACATTATCAAAAGAAATTCACATTTCACAAAAACTATGAAGCAAGCTTCAACAATCGTAAACGTACGTGCGTTCGTTTTTTACGAAAGGCTTTGTAAATTTTTAAAATATGTTTGTTAAAATGCGTTATAAATCCTACAAAAATTTTAAGGATTTTAAGTAATTTTGTCCAATACTACCAAAATGTTTAATATCGAGAATTTACGACAGCTTTTTTAAATACTTTATTATATTATTGTTTAAAATTTTGTAAAGGTGTATCAAACTTTTGTATTGTTTCAAATTCACTCAGTGATTTCAACACTCGATTTATGATATAACAATACTAACAATGAGCTCATGTAACCTGTAGCCAAATAATATGCGAGGTGTAATAAAAAAATAATTCGGTGAATGAATGTTTATAGCAGCAACTTCTGTCGCTATATCCATTGAAGCATCCATCTGATAGCCTGAATCTTTCAGAAAGTCAGTTGGCTTCCAGAGTAGGAAGAGTAACGTCATGTTTACCGTGTCTGTCGAACATTATGGATTTCGAACAACGTGTAAATATTACATTTCGTTTTAGTTGGAAAAAAGTGCCAAAGAAGCTCGTAAATAATTAAAATCAGTATATAGAAATAATGAACTGACTCGGAAGACTGTCTATAAATGATTTGAGCGATTTAAAAGTAAAAATGAGTGGGTTGAAGACGAGGACCGACCATTGGACCTCAATAACACACGAAAATCGGAAAAACTAGCAAAACGGATTCGTTCAAACAGGCGATTGACTATTCGAGAGCTTGGAGTAGAACTGAACATCACGCCTGAGTCCGTGATAAGCCAGAAAAATAGTTCAATGGCTTCCTCTTTCATTATGACAACGCTTCGTGCCACACCTCGCTATCGATACGCGAGTTCTTTGGAAAAAAAATCCTGTCTGTCCGCATACCGTAACTCTCCACATTTAACACCATGCGACTCTTGGCTCTTACCAAAAATAAAAGCAGCACTAGAAGAAAAACGTTTGACACCTTTTTCGACATTTAGTGGGTCAGGACAGAGCAGCTGAAGGCCGTTTCGAAAGAACCCTTCCAGAAATGCTTCTAATCAACGTTGGGATAAGTGCATCGCTAGCCAAGGAGAATACCTATTTTGAAAGAGAATAATTCGAATTTGATGTAAACTGATTATTTTTTTTGTAGTAAAACCATTCACCGTATTTTTTTTATAACACCTCGTAATATAAGTAATTAGTTTCTTTCTTATTTCCACTTCTAATTTTAAAAATTTTAATGCGATGGATTGTTATTCCTAACCGCAGTTAACTAAGCTGCGTAAAAAAGTCTTAGCTTTCCCATTCTGGCTATGTCTGTAGCGACAGTATGTAACGCAATTCTGAGCTAATGAGTGTTTCATTTCCACTGTAACCTGAACCTAGTCTAGGGGTTGATTCGGCTTACCTTACATATATCTAAGAAAATAATTAAGACGTAAATGGTGTATGTCAAATGGACATCTAGGCTGAAAAGTGAATTTTACTGAGTAGTCGACAACTGTTTAAGATTCGAATTATACATTTGTGTGAGGTATCTCGGATCTTGCTTTACATAGGTACAACCATTTGCAATTACGCTAGTGCCCTATCTGCGGCCGTCCTCCTATAAAATGATTTAGCTAAATATGGGTTAATACTAATTATAAATTCCAATTCAAGTTAATGTTATTCTAGCAACTACAGTTAGTGATAATTTTTCTCTTTGTTAAATGTGGGTTAATACTACTTTTAATTTTCAATTTAATTCAGTTTTGTTAAAGGAACTACAATTAGCGATAATTATCTTACGTGCTACCAGATTCGATTGGTTTTCTTGCGTGCTATTCGTTTTCGTGATGCCGTGGTCGGTCTTGATATGCATATTTCGATGTTTCCATAAGAAATTAACTATCCTTCGAATTTCCTTCCTGCGATGACTGTTGTAATTTTTGCCAGTTCAAATGAATTTATCGTAGTTTTCCAATTTGCACTGTAAGATTTAAGCGATGAACATTGACGCAATTTGCAGAATGCTTCAATCCGATTTGTCAAAAATCTACCAAATGTGGCCCCGTCTTGCGCAAACCAAGTATTTAGCTGGCTGGTGAACGCTGCTGGATCTTGCATCCAATTGGATTTTGGATGATAATTTGGTTCTTTTCGCAGGGTTTTTGCTGATTACCTTTTTTATAAAAACTTTACTCGGATTCTTATAGATCCTTTTTGTTATTCGCTGCGGACGTCAACTTTTGTCACTCGCTGTTGCTCGTGTCAGACGGAAGGGAAGGAAATCAGCTGTTCGGTGTCATCCATTGAACTCGAAAAGACTATTTATACGGGGTTTAAGGAACGACCACAGGGACGGTGTCTTGTATTGTTTTTGACAGTTATTATTATTTATTAATAAAGTTTTATTTCATTATTGGCTCTATTTTTTTTATTTCAACAATTATTTTACTTATCATTAAAGGTTTATTTCATGGGTAGTTCTATTTTTATTAATTTTACATAGGTGTACATGAAAATTAAATTCTGGACAAGCAAAATCCTTGACCTTACGTTGTCGGGTCTTTACTTGTCAGAATTAAGAATTGCTGGAATTTCATAGGGCTCTTCCTGGACCGGTGCCTTGAGACTTTTTTCGACGGTATTGCGCTTAATATTCTAGCTTTCTGGTAGATACGTTACACCAGTACTAAATCTTTGTTAAATATAGATGTTGGTGGGCGGGGGGGGGGGGGGGCATTTCAATTGTTGTAAAACGTACCTAATAGCTGTTTCGTTGTATAATTTGTTTAAGTCGACGGAACAGAAGTATGTTTTATGATAATGGAACTACCGTTATCCGAGAAAAGAGTTTCAGAGAAAAAACATTAATCTGCTGCAATAGCCGAGGCGGACTGATTAAATAAAGATCTCCGACTGCGATGGAAGTCAACTTTGAACTGACTCATGATTTTCTTGTTCTTAAAATAACTGAAAAGTGAATTTGCCATCTCCAAAAATGTATCTTTCATAAATTTCCGCCCAAAAATGGCTTGGAATTTTTTGCTATAATTTGGCTTGTCTGGAATGTGGGTATGGTCACTGCTCCTGATTTAAACCAGAGCTTCTAAAAAAGCTGAATTCTTATTTGCGCCCATAAGTTTCTAAGTTTATTTTTATTTTGTCAATCCACTCTTTAGCGGATAATCTGTTTGATATTTGTTATGCAAAATTACATTGATCATGATAAAAATGTACGTACTCAAGTTCCTATCCTTCGTGAAAATCATTTACACGGAAAGTGTTAATAAAAATGATCATTTCTTTTTTATGAAAGCTAATAAATGTTACCACTTTTAACAAAACTAAATGAGGAACCCATCAGTGTAAACGTATAATGTTTTTTGACGCTCAAATTAAAAGACATCGTGTCAATAAACCTACTAGTATTTAGTAGCGCCTAAGGTTTTTTCACAACGAGAGTATAACTTGGTTGGCTAAAGGTAAATTGACCAAAATTTGTCACCGGTCTACTATGATCGACCAAAACTTCTTTGCCGTTCAATCAAAAATAGCTTCGCGATCGACCAAAAATCCATTCGCTATCGACCAGTAGATCATGATTGACGTGTTGGTTGTTTTATATCATGGGGTTACCATATGATTTCTTCCTGGAGATAATAAAGGAAATTATTTCCCCAGATGTGAGTGCATAAATTAATGTTTATTTTTTGTTGTGCATTAATCGTACAACGTATGTACCTATATTTGGATTGATTGCGCTTATAAAATATTAATTTTAAACTCAAAGAATTAGAAAAGTAATGGGAATTTAAGTGTTAACGATAATAACTGACAAAAAGATAGACGCGTGCAGTTTTATGATCCTTTATTAATCATTATGTATTAATTATAATATTATTCACCTTTGTCTAGACCCGGAATCGACGAATAAAGGTAATCAAGCAATAATTATTTATCGACTAGAGAAAATACATTTAAACTTAAAACGCAATTTCTCAAACACACAATTTTTCGTATCGGTTCTTGGTATAACTCAGTTAATTTAAAATGGATCAACTTACATTTTAGTCATTTAGTAGCTTGTTAGACTACTTTCAGATAAGCGTAGCCTTTGTTTGAGTCAAAAATTTTAAAAGTAAAGTAAAAAAAGCTGTATGGATTTTTGAGTAAAAATGGAAGTTTTTTCAGTTGGCGGCCATTTTGGTTAAAAATAAGAAAAAAATCAGCTACGCTTAACTGCAACTACATAGATATTACTGTCGGCTCAAACTCTCCCGAACCCAGTGCGTCCTCGTCACTTGCTCCCCCTCCGGCGTTATGTGCAGTCTCAGTAAAAGTCGTAACATTTTGGAAAAGTTGTCCCGGTCTATGGTTCCGTCAGCTTGAGTCACAATCCCAGCTAGCGGGAATCACACAGGACACAACTAAATTCGCTTATGTTGTTAGCGCCCTAGACGAGAGTGTTATACGTCAGGTGAGCGACATTGTCGACGAACCTCCCCCAATGACAAATACACTAAAATTAAGAACATGTTGATCTCTCGACTCTCTGGTAGCGAGAATCAAAAATTGAAACAATTCCTAACAGAACTCTCCTTAGGAGATTCTCAGCCTTCCCAATTACTAAGGGAAATGCGATCCCTCAGCAGGAATGAAATAATAATACCTCTGGCTCCAAAGATTGCCTGGTCCTTTGGAAACGTTAGCGAATTGTGCCGACAAGGTTGCAGGGGTTAACCCCAGTCGCGAGGTCTATGCTGTCACCCCCATCTCCAAGAGTTCTGATCAAACACACAAGCCAACGAGTTATCTAAGCTGGTCGAGAAGTCTTTGTCATTTCTTAGAGACGCATCACGCGGTAGGCCTCATCGAGGTGTCTCCAGGCACAGGTCACAGTCAAGGTACAAGTCACCTAGTCGAAATACAAGCTATTGTTGGTATCATAATAAATTTCCAGCAAAAGCTCGGAAATGTGTACCACCCTGCAATTTCAGGGAGACCGTTGCCTCCACAAGCAGTGTCAAGTCGACAAATTAAAGCTCCCTCCTTCTCTGACGACAGTGGGAAGTGGCACAGCAAGCAGTCGTCTATACATATACGACAAGTCCACTTTGAGACATTTTTTGATAGATACTGGAGCTGACATTTCTGTAATCCCGAAATCGATTCCCCAGCGCAAATTTTCAGTTAGTAGCCACAAACTCATCGCCCATTAGTACATTTGGCACCAAAATTTTGTCATTGGACTTGGGATTACGCAGAACCTGCACATGCCAATTTGTTATTGCTGCAATACCCAAACCCATTTTAGGTGCTGACTTCCTTCGTTACTATGGGTTAATAGTGGATGCCTTCCTCTATCCTATCACCAGTTTGAAGTCATGAGCACAACATGCCAAGGGCCAACAATCAAGATTTTCGATCTTCATCAATGCGGAAATTGACATCGAAATTCAAAAATTGTTGGGTGAGTTCCAATCAATTACGGTGGAAACCTCTTTTTCCAAATCAGTGGACCACACAGTCACTCACCAGATATCTACAAAGAGTCCTCTTATTTCTTCAAAAGTTTGACGCCTCTCGCCCGAGAAGTCAGCCGACGCTCGAAAGGAATTCCAATTCCTATTGAAGCAAGGTATTTGTAGACCTTCGGACAGTGCATGGTCCTCACCATTGCATTTGGTTAAAAAGAAAAACGGTGAGTGGAGGCCATGTGGGGACTATAGGCGTTTAAATGCATGCACAGTCCCAGACAATTACCCAATTCCATTAATACACGACTTTATATCCAACTTACAGAATTGTGACTATTTTTCAACTTTAGATCTAAAAAAAGCATATCATCAAATTCCTATGGAACCCATAGGCATCCCAAAAACGGCTATTTGAACGCCGTTCGGTCTGTTTGAATTTACACGAATGACTGTTGGGCTTTGGAACGCATTTCAAAGCTTTCAACGGTTTATAACGGGTGTTCAAAATTGAGGTATCATTTGGATTTTGCCGCCATTTTTTTTTCTACCAGGAATTTTTATACGATGTTTCTTCAGGTATATTCTAAATACATTCCGGTTAGTTAATATGGAACGTTACACGAAGGAACAACCTGTTTTTGTTATTAAAACATTTTTTGAAAATTATAAAAGTTTTCAAGATGTTATTAGAAAATTTCGAACAAAATTTGATAGAGAAAATGTTCCAACAAATCGTGCCATCAAGCTGATGGTTGATAAATTTCTAGAAACTGGATCTGGTCATGATAACAGAAGCAAAATTTATCAACGTACTGGCCGTTCAACCGAGAATGTAGCAGCTGTGAGGAGAAGTGTTGAAGAAGATCCAAACACTTCCATTCGTCATCGTTCGCAGCAATTAAACATCAAACCATCCACATTATTCAACATTTTGCATCGTGATCTCCATTTAAAGGCTTATAAGATCCAGTTGACGCAAGAATTAAAACCAACTGACCATGCATTACGTCGGCAATTCGTTCATTGGGCAATCGAAAAACAAGAAGAAAATGAGAATTTTTTTAACAAAATAATCTTCACCGACGAAGCTCATTTCCAGCTCAATGGCTACGGCAATAAACAGAATTACCGCATTTGGGGTGAAGAGAATCCAAGGGTTATCTGAGAGCAACCATTATACATCCACAAAAAGTTACGGTTTGGTGTGGTTTGTGGTCAGGAGGAATCAGCGGACCATATTTTTTTGAAAACGCAAATGAAAATGCGATTACCGTCAATGGCAATCGCTACAGGGAGATGACCCGAAGCTTTTTGTGGCGGGAAATTGATGATTTGGACGTAGAGAATATATGGTTTCAACAGGACGGTGCCACTTGCCATACAGCAAGAGAAACAATGGATTTTTTGAAGGAAAAGTTCGAAGATCGCATTACTTCTCGTAGAGCTGAATTGGCCACCAAGATCGTGCGATTTGGCACCGATGAATTATTTTTTGTGGGGCTTTTTTGAAATCGAAAGTGTATAGCAATAATTCCACAACAATTCAAGAGCTTAAAAACAACATTATCGAGCAGATTTCAACCATTGACAATAGTTTATTGAACAACGTGATTCAGAATTTTTGTAAAAGATTGGGAGCCTGCCGATACAGTAGGGGGGGGGGGGCACTTGACCGACATAATTTTTCGTTATTAACCGGAACCTATTTGTAATAAATTAAAAAAAAAATATATTTAAGATTTAAAAAAAAAGTCTTTTTTTTATTAAAATTAAAATGATACCTCAATTTTGAACACCCTTTACATACAGTCTTCCAAGGGTTCTCTTTCTGTTTCGTGTATTTAGATGACATTTTGATAGCCTCAAAATCTAAAATCAAGCATTACAGTCACGTAGAATTGGTCTTCAAGAAACTACAGGAATTCGGTCTAATCATCAACATTGAGAAATGTACGTTCATGCAAAAAGAGGTAAAATTCTTAGGCCACCTCATCACACCTCAAGGCGTCAAGCCATCTCCTGAACGAGTCGAGGTGATCAAAAATTTCAAACTTCCTGAGCCGGTCAAACAATTGCGAAGTTTTTTAGGAATGGTGAATTTTCATCGTAGATTCCTACCTCATGCTGCGGAAGCTCAGATTTCACTGAACCAAAATCGGGATCCAAAAAAGACGGTGCAAGACGAGTTGCGTGGTCGGTCGAAGTAAAGACATCCTTTGACTTAGTAAAAAACCAGTTGGCATAAACTGCCCTCCTAGCTTTCCCTATTCTTTCGGCCGATTTATTTCTATGGGTGGACGCATCAGATTCCGCCATTGGAGCAGCAGTTTAGCAAAAAATGCACGACAGCTGGCAACCGCTGGGTTTTCATTCCGTTAAACTAACGACCTTTCTCTTTATACACGGACCACAAGCCTCTAGTCTACGCTTTCCATCAAAATCCGGAAAAAGCATCTCCACGTCAGTTGTGACACCTTTCGTTATATTTTGCCTGCACTCAATCAACAAAAAATGAAACAAGCGAAAGCTCGCAATATCTATGCGCGGCCCATTCAACCTTGCATTTCCATTCTTTAGCGATCAAATTTCACAGTGACAAACCGTATGATCGAAAGAATGAAATGCAAGGTCGACATTAGAAAAACAAAAAGTAAATATATTTTGCGATCAATTTGTTGGCTTCGTGGTGAAATTTGAAATTGCAAATAAGCGAACTACGGGCAATTTTTAATTGAACTGCGGGGTCAGCGAATTGAACGATAAATGACCAGGTAAACTGGGCATCTGAAAAAGAGAAGCCCAGAGAGTTGATTTTTGGACATTAAAAGGGATAGTAACGCGCCCCGAGTTAAAGAAAATAAAAATAAAAGAACGTTTTTTTTTTTATGATTTGTTCGGAGTTTGGATGTTTCTGTTCGGTCGATTAAGATTAAGAATAAATTAAAGACACGTAAATTGGATACTTTTCCCCAAGAAAGTGTAACAGTGATAACGAAATAAGAATTACAAATCAAGAGAAATTCCGAAATTCCATATCTGAAAACTGAAGGCTGCGATGCTGTGTAACTACCGCCAATACCGCTGGAGCTGATGATGATGCATACATGATTTGATTTTAATTCACAACATTTTCATTTAATATTTACAACAGATTTCTTCTCTTAAATTGGTTTGTAATATATAAAAAAAAAAAAAAAAACAAATTTGTAGGCCAATTATATAAATAATCACTTAAATAGTTATTGTAGTATGACTTCTGGGAGCTATGTACATCTTTTTCTTTGCACAGAACTCGAAACAACTTATTTTTCTATTTTTTCTTTTTGTTTCGCGATGTTATTATTGATGGTGATCTCAATGCAAACAAACTGATAGGTTCTTGCCTGATATGGTGGCGCTCCCCTTGGATGTGATAAGTTCTTTCTTTGCCTACGTTTTGTTCCAAACATTCACTTCTTGATCTTGTCATGGTTACTAATAAGAGTAATGTCCTATTTCACAACCAGCTGAGCCCTCAAAATGTACTTAATCATAATATACTCTTTATGATTTATAATCTCTCACCGCAAGGTGGGAATCTTAACAAGACTTTCTGCTATCCTGATTTCAAATATCTTGACAATCTTAACCTAATAAATGAGTGTATGTCACTAGCGTGGAATGAGATTTTCCTTCTTCTATCGGCGGAGCAGAAACTATGGAAATTTAATGAGATGGTCTGTAGAAAGGAGCTCTTACATAAGAGTTGAAATGGATGAATACTCATTACATGCGCAGACTCTATAAAAAAGCTCGCAACAAGGTCATTTCTGCAATTACGGGAGCTAAGCGTGAGTATTTTTGTTCTAAATTTATTCCCAGCTTAGCTTCCAACTTCTAAAACCTTGTGGGGAACTTTATGCGAGCTTCCATTTATTCGGATGTTGTTATTGAAGTATGGGAGCGATTGGTTAGGACGTGAAGCCCAGATTCAGACTGCCAGCATGAGCTGACAGATAACCCAGTGACAACGTTGCTACAGGAAGGCAACCTAGTTCGCCTCGACTAATGGCGGAGAGTGTACGGGGTTCCACGAATACCTGCCGTTGTCCCATCACCATTAAGGCCGCTTACACATCGAAAAACGAAAACAAACGAATAAACGGTTCCACACCGAAAATTCGTTTATGCTTACATATCAAAAACGAACGAATAAAAGTTGGATTGTGTTTTAATTGAAATAAAGTTTTAAATATGGATATTTTTTTATTGAAACTGTTACTAGAACAAATATCCCATATTTCATTACATGTATTGTGGCAAATTTCTGTTAGTTTAGGACGATTTTTTTATTTTTCGGTTTAGTTTTTCATTTTTCGATGTGCAAGCGGCCTAACAAAAAGATATCGTGCCTGCTCACACCAAAAACGAAGCCCTTACAGCACTTACCTTACCTTGTGATGAAGGCGCAGATGACCTGCCTTCAATGCTATTGCCCCAACCCACCCTTTGACACTGCGGGCAAGAGTTAGCAATGTTCCTAGAGACGATGACCTGGAATTAGTGAAGGAGCGGACAAATTCAACCATTATTCCGCTTGGAAAATCAATTGCAGATTCCGTAAACAGTTTATCCAATTGATAACGATTGGTGTCGACAACTAATTTCCTCAACATTCAAACTTGGAAAATCGGTAAACATCTGATTACCCAAGATCGATGTGGGTAATAATGAGAATACTTAATCATTAGATATAGGTAAGGTATTAGCAGCTTGCAATTGGGAAACTCTGCGGCAAAAAGTAGATTTCCAGTACTCATAAATTTTTTTCCAAGGCGAGCAATTACTTTGAAGCCATAATTTCATGTGCCGCAGTTCTTCATCTGAAAGAACCGGATGTTCTTTCCGGGATTCTTCGGCAGATACACTAACTGGGCTAATGCTTTCAATATCATTTTCAGAGATAGCTTTCAATAGTTTTATGTTTTCCAATTTTGACGGCAACATTCCCGATGGATTCCTGTTCCCAGGTTTTCATAAAATATGTAATCAGCTTAGAACTATTAATAAGCGTACATAGTTATAATAATTAAGTAAATATATAAGATTGTCTAGTATCAAATCAATTAAATTTACGTATGGATTTTTTTTCCAAAGAATTTTTCTATTACCGTGGCCCAGTTTTTCATCTCCTTATATGACATCCTCAAATTTTTCTGGCTGTATTGTTGAACGTGACAGTAAGTCAAATCTCTTTGTAGTACCTTGTCGAGCTTATTTTTCTTCTGATAATTAAATAGCACCATTTTCCCTTTCTCTGTTGAATCCAATAGGGTTTTTAAGTTCTCCGTAGTTGGAAGGGGCTCGAACGAATCAGAGATTTCTTTTTAAGTTATTGATGCACTGCTGCTCACAGAATCTAGGTCCTTAGATATTTTCTATATACTACCTAATATCTTGCCACATGTTTCGTCGGGGATAATTGTATCTTGTAGAGGAATTCCCTAAAATCGACGAAATCAACTCATGAATAGTATCTCAAACTCATCATAACCCAACATACTCTAGGCTAAGCCTATTATAAAAGGGCCTTTGTATGTACTGCTACTAAATTTAAAAAATGTGCCTGACCTCAAAATAAGCCCGAAAGAACACCGATTCTTGCAATTTCTTCGAAAATGTTTTGTCGGATGAGAAAAGTTGTTTGAAGCAAAATTATAAAATTTTATTCATTTCAGAAACTCTTCAGAATATTACAGACAAAAATTATAAGGCCTTAGTTCTAACTCTACGCAATTGTAGTCTGTAGCAGAGTTTTCATCAAACAGATTCAGAAATACTTTTAAATAAAAGCATAAATTGTAGTTACCATCTCCCCCACCACTTTTTTAGCCCACTTGTGAATAATATACGGTCTCAAAAATAGCCAAAAGCTTCGAAGTATGAGAACAATTTCTCAATCTGATCCATCTCCATTCTTTTAAGATGAATTAGCTTGGTAAACCCAACGCATATTGCAGGCGCCATCAGAAAGTTCGAACTTTTCATAGTTTGGAGAATTTGCTCCGCTTCTTCCTCATCTAACTGAATGCGTGGAATAATAATAACATTATTTTGCAAACTTTCATCACTTAGATGAATGTCAACACGATCCAACTCCATCATTCACTTTTTTATCACTGCACACACTGCATATTAGTTCAATCCAATAGCATTTAGCTTGTTTATTTTAACAACTAAGAAGTTACTTCTTAAAGTATTTGAACTTAAGAAGTTTCCTAAATTTTCAATACCTTACAAGTAGATTTGATGTGCAATCTTAGTTAAAGTAAGAGTAAATGCACTTAGTTCTATGACATCGCATTTTCGACTTACAAAAGTAATGGAAAAACTTAGTAAAATTAAGAAAAAGTGCACATAAAATATCGAAAAGATTTACTTCTTGAAAATAAGAAGTTT
Source organism: Dioctria rufipes (assembly GCA_963924295.1). Lineage (NCBI taxonomy): Eukaryota > Metazoa > Arthropoda > Insecta > Diptera > Asilidae > Dioctria > Dioctria rufipes. The sequence goes on from OZ002740.1 coordinate 363,488,192, forward strand.
TCAGCTAACATATGAAAAGAAATCCTCTCAAAACAATTTTGCTCAGTGCACGTCTTTTCTTTAAATGCCTGCTGCAACGATGGTGTGATAGGAAGATATAAATAAAGAAACATTAATACAAGACGTACAAATGAGACCAACCCCCTCCCCCTATAAAAAAAATTTGAAAGAATACTCTGATACATAAAAATGTGGGAGAAATATCCAAGAAAGTGTTTATTGACCTGAGAGTTCGGGTTCGATTGATGATCGCATAGTGGTACTTTGATAAGTTATAGGAGGTCTCAATATCTCTAGTAAATCAACAAAGTTTTCAACACTCATATGGAAACATTCAGAGAATTTTTCAGGGTAGGATCACAGTTTATCAAACATATAGTGAACATTTTTAATTTGCTCCAAATTGGAAAAACCCAATGAATAACGAATGAATTTTTGAGGTGAAAGTTATTCATTGTGTGCGTATTAAACTAAACTAGCTCATGGCGACACTTGCCCGACAAAAAGTCTAGAGTGCGCATAAGACCTAAAATGAACCAATAGTATAAAAATTTTCGCTGATTACCAAATAATTTGAATTTGACTAATGAAAGTATACCATGAAAAAAGGCCGGAAATTTAAAATATATTGGGGCTGCGAACACAGCCAACATACTTTGTGCGAAAATTTCTTGCCATGTAAGAAGTTCGAATAAATCCCACGGTCTTCTTTCAGTAGCTAAACTTTAGCAGCTAGCTTGTAATAGGTTGTCTTATTGGCTGAAGAATTGCTCATCAGTTGGTATACTATCGCAGGGGCTAGGGGACCCAATTGCTCGCGGGGCCCTGGGCCGGGTACCAGCAGGCCCCATCGTAAAGATTGCATTTTAAATGGGTGGAACGGTTGGAAAGTTATTTTGATGTTGCATGCCCGTGTGTCCATCCTTAAAAAAAAAATGTAAACTTAATTTCGTAAATAGGACCAATCACGCACCTCCTTCGTAGGGTTGCCATATAAATATTTCATCTTTCACAATATATTTGGGCACTGCCTGAGTGCAGGTCGATGCAGAAAGCTGAAAGTTGGAGCACAGCGTTTTCATAAAGGTAGTAAATAATATTTCAAAAATGGAATAAATCGGGTAACCCACCTTGGTGTTGCCAAACAGAACTTTCGGTTTTCACTTTATTTTACTTTTATTTTTATCTATAGGGTATAATCACTGACCAATAACAATGGATTGAGCGTATTGTCATTTTCCTATAGGACAGAATGTCACAAGTTTTATAGTTTTCTCTTTCGCGCTTTGGCACAGTTGGAGCTACCAACATCATTTGGTATTTTTATGTTGACTGCAAATGCAATCACAGCAGGCAGAGTAAGGTAGAGATAGTATTTCTGCCGGTAAATAAGAACGGTTTATATATATGTAAATGTAAAAAAATAATAATTGTGATGTCAGTCCTGTTCTTCTAAGATTTTAGCTGATTAAAAGCATCAACTGTAAACAGATTACCTGTATAAAAAAAGGAAAAATATATTGTCCGAGACAGAATATTACAGGCCAATAAATATCATCTTAAAGAGCAGCGAAGACTGAGGTGGGATAATAAGAATTTAAACAATCCCACACTGGTGACCTCAACGATAGATGGTGGCGCAAAGAAAAGGATTAACATATCGAAAACCGAGTTGGATTTATTTAGCTGTATGGATTACATTCATCCGAGACAAGAGCTGTATTTTAGCATTATAGTTCCAGTTGTCTCGCGAAGATATATTCGCAAATGAGCGTGGTGCATCTTTGCAGAGTTACGGAGGCCGTATGCATGCCCATTGAAAAATATTTCCTTATCTTCCTTTTAGATATACAGGCTTTGTCAATTGGTGGTAACCTACCACATAGCTACCAGATTCCAGTTCATACAATTTTCAGCTCTAGTCGTTTTGAGTAGCCTAGGTCATTCCTCAGCTAACAGAGATGTCAAAACAGATTCGGGAAAATTTCTTTAAGAAGTTGTCACACACCCGACTCAACAAGCTTCAACCAGGGTAGGCAGATTTGTTCAAGAAACTTGTCAGTAATCGTCAGCATATATCGCAACAACCTTTGACACTACATTTTGGGGGTAGGGGGTGCAAACAAAAATTAAGTAACCCAACGGCAGCCTCTACGGCAACAAGGTTGCGTTTGCGTAACTGTGACGTCCAAACCACCCATCGAGTGTTGGCATTGACAGAAACTATCGCAAGCTCAGAGGTGCTCCTGATCTACTGTAAGAGTTTTGAAATAAAAAATAATTACTGTTTGCGTTACATTAGTCAGCATTTATTCAGTTCTTTATTCATTTTATTGTTACTGGTCTAGTTTATTATTATATATATATACACTTGTAATCCGGAGGTCGTACCTCTATATATATACATTGGTGTAAACTTTCCTCAAATCGTCGAGTCTTCTCCACGCAGTTTGTGGTGCTAGATTTGTTTCACTCCTTTTGTACCGTCCAACCTGAGATTTTGAAATATGGAAGATGGTTGGGTTTCCCTCGAGGGCTTGTCGTGAATACAATCTCAAACCTCACACAGGGCTCGAATGATGACCCACCTGTTGACACAGCACAACATGTGGTAGTAAAAAAATTCGCCGACGTTGTGGTTCGTTCAACTGGAAACACAGTTTGCACTCGCTAGGATAAATCAACAGAAAACCATGTTTTATCATGCCGTAGGTGCTCTTGTTGAGACCGTTATTAGGTTGGTCGACGATTTGATTTGGTGTCCCCCCCCCCCTCTCGCCTCCGAAGGGGAGGAGTATTCCAATCTAAAGGCACTTTCACATCAAACACACGAATCGAAAAAATGTAAACCGAAAAACTCAATTTATTCCACTTTAAAACAAGATTTTTATTCCAATGATTAATAAAATCCAAGGAAATAGGATAAACTAAGAATTTTACTGAGAAAATAGTTATATTTATTTCAGATTTTGAAGAAAAACACAACTTTTATGTTTTATCGGCAGAATCTTTCCGCCGAAAAAGTTTTTCGGCCGATAAAACATAAAAGTTGTGTTTTTCTTCAAAATCTGAAATAATTATAACTATTTTCTCAGTAAGATTCTTAGTTTATCCTATTTCCTTGGATTTTATTAATCATTGGAATAAAAATCTTGTTTTAAAGTGGAATAAATTGAGTTTTTCGGTTTACATTTTTCTGTTCTTGTTTTTGATGTGAAAGTGCCTTAAAGGAAGCGTTGACCTCTCGGTTGTCTAGTAGTGAGTAACAAAAAGTCCAGCAATTATTAACTGGGCTGGCTTTGGGTTGTTGTGACTTAGGTGCCTAAATCACAACTATAAAGGTCCATGCACCAATATATTGCCCTATGCAATATATTGATGTATCGCAGAAACGACCCTAAAAATCAAAATTTATTTCATTTAAAATTCCAAAATAAATTCAAAATGCATTTAGAAATGCATTCCCACATTATGACAAAATGCAATTAAGCATAAATTGCATTTTGTTATCAGACACATATTCCACTCACACGGTATGCACACTTACCTACATACAGTGTCTTCTTACTTTTTTCCGTATGTACACCGTACATACGTATATTACTTACTGTACATACATACATACAATTATCACAATTATTCGCGACCTCTTAAAATTAATATTTCAAGACGGGCGCACAATTGCATATCGGATTACAGTTTTGCATAGATGCATATAGCTTGCATCAAAATTTTTTTACATTTCCTCACGTACGTTTTTTCAATAAAAAGAAAAAAGAGCTTTTAAAGCGGTCATGGGTACCTGGCTGGAATTTGCCCAAACCTCGGGGAGTACGTTTTTGAACCGCCGAGTAGGACAGTTCGGGAGTATTGAAGTAATTAATTAATATAATCGTCGCAATAGTTAATAAATTTAATTATCAGAAATTGTTGATAAATTTAACTGCCGAAACAATCTACAAATCTAATTTTCAAAACCATTGGTGAACTCAATTGTGAAGTTAACTATAAATTGATAAGTTCCAGTGTCTTAAATAATTTGCAAATCTTGATGCCGAAATAATTAGTAAAATATAGTGCTGAAATAATTAATTAATTTAGTCGTCGCAATAGTTGATAAATTTAATTGTCAGAATTGTTGATATATTTAATTGCCGAAATGATTAATAAATTTAATTGTGGAAACTGTGGTTAAGGTAAAATGTGAAGTTATCAAGAGAAAAAGGTGCGTTTCATTTTTAGGTATCTAGAGATGCTCTCTCAACAAGAGCACGGAGCAAGCAAACCATAACAGGGTGACGGAAAAATCTCTCAATTACTACGTAAGATTGGGATAGTGAAGATGGCAGATATGGTGTTAAAATCTCTATGGTTTCAGCGCTTACCATCTCAGGTATAAACAATTTTGGCTTGTAATACAGGGAGGCTGGATGAGCTAGCGAGTTGTGCCGACAAAATAGCCGAAGTCAAAACTCGGTCTGAAGTGTTTGCTATCAACCCCAACATGGGAGATTCGAAAGTGGTCGACCAGTTGTCTAACAGAGTTAAAAACTTAGAGGTTTTAATCGAAAGCTCTCTAAGTGATCGCGCACAAACTGCCTGCAAACGGCTCTCCTAGATATGACTTCACACATAGGCCGCCGCTGTGGGCGCAGACCTCCAGTAATGGTGTCAAAACGCCAAACAAGTACTGCTGCTACCATGCAAAATTTTGGGAGCGAGCTACGAATTGTATTCTTCCTGGCATTTTTCAAAATTCGAAAGTCTGTCAATTAAAGTTCTATAGCTCACAAATCAGGTTCAGAATTTGCAACAAATTAAGTTGCCTTCTAACATTGACGGCGGGTGGAAGTAGCGCTATAAATAATCGTTCGTATATTTTCCATAAACTTTCAAATATTTTTTTTAGTGGACACTGGGGCAGATGTCTCAGTACTTCCAGCATCTTCAACCTCATCAACAATTTAAGTCAAATTTACGGTTGGCCGCGGCAAACTCCACGACTATTGAAACATTTCATCGAAAAATGCTAGCCTTAGGCTAGGGTTTGAAGCGATCCCTCTCGTGGTTTCTCATTGTGGCAGTCGTTTCCAGACCAATTCTGGGCGCAGACTTCCTTAGTCATTACGGATTACTGGTAGATATTAAAAAGAAAACTCTGATCCATCCACATACATCACTAAGTCGTGCTGAAAAAGTTTCAACACATATTCTATCTCTTTCGGTACTTTTTTAGAAACAAATTTTACTAGTCCAGTAAAACATGCAACCACAAACCACATACTCACCGAAGGTCTGCAGTCGTCTCAATGGTACGACGCCTTGCACCGGATAGGTTAGCGGCGGCTCGGAAAGAATTCGATTTTATGTTGGCACAGGGCATTTGAAGACCATCAGACCGTAGCTGGTCTGCTCCGTTACACTTAGTGAAGAAGAAAAATGGTGAATGGAGCCCATGCGGTGATTATAGATCTTTGAATTCTCGCATCATACCAGATCGTTCTCCAATTCCACTACTGCTCAATTTTACCTATCCTTTGCAGGATTGTAGCCTCTTTTCGACATTGGATTTAAAAGGGGTATATCATAAGATACCTATTGAACCCAAGTACATACCAAAAATGCCTATATGCACGTCGTTGGTCTGTTTAAATTCAGCCGAATCACTTTTGCCCTCCGTAAAGTGGCGCAAATCTTTCAAAAGTTTAGTTATAGCATCCTCCGAGAATTTTCTTTTTGCTTCATCTACTAAGATGACATCTTAATAGTTTCCAAATCCAAAGTTGAGCACCTCAAGCATTTGGAATTAGTTTTTAAACCTTTGAAAGAATTCGGTTTAATAACTAATGTCGACAAATTCACATTTTTGAAAAGAGAAGTAACATTTTTAGGTCATTTAGTCACCGTTCAAGGTATTAAACCGTCCCTACAACGAGTCGAATTTATTTCGAAATTCAAATTGCCTACAAATATCAGGGAGTCGCGTTTGATACGGCCATCGGCACCGCTGTTAATAAGAAACACGAAGAGGACTGGCAATCTTTATGCTTTAACTCAGTTAAGCTCAATGCCGCAGAATGTAAGTACAGCACTTATGATAGGGAACTATTATCAGATTACAAAGGCATAAAATATTTTCGCTACCTTCTGAATGGTCGTTGTTTTACCCATTACCCTTAACTTTTGAATTCAAGCAAGATTCAGAAAAAGCCTCCCCTAGACAGCTCTGACATTTCGACTTCGTAAGTCAATTTACAACGGATATTAGATACATACCAGGCAAAGAAAACATCGCAGCGGATACACTGTCTAGGCTTAATGAACTAAATCTTCCTAGTACGGTAGACTTCGGGACTTCGGGAATTCTACATATATCCATAGCAATCTAGGCGCATTCCCGCCGTAGGTCCGCTAACGCCTTCTCAGGAGTTTAGGCATTGCCTCACTATCATGGATAGATTCACGCGATGGCCTGAGGCAATCCCGATAGTCGAGATGAATGCGAAAACATTGGTAGGTTTCGAACGTAACCATACAACGAATGCTTTCTAGAAAGATAGCACATGACCTGCTTTAATGGCATGTAGAGTAAAACCTTGGACAAAAACCTTACCTTTTATGTTACTAGGCCTTCAAACTGTACTCAGAGAGGAATTTCTCGGTACTCCAGCCGAGGTAGTTTATGCCGAAGACTTGCGCCATCCTGGTGATTTTTTCCAAAACTCTCAGTTCCTTCCCTAGAAAGAATATACAACCCTTTTACGCGACTTCTTCGCTGATATCAGGCCTATCCCAGCTTCAAACCACTCTAAACAAACTCTTTTCAATTTCAAAAAGCTGGATGAATGTTCCCACGTTTTCGTAAGGACGGACTCAGTACAGAGTGCATTACAAACTCCTTATGAGGGCCCCTATGAGGTCACTAAAAGATGAAACAATTTTTTCACGCTTAGAATAAAGAACCGGGAAGTCAACACATCAATAAATCGGCTCAAAACTTATTTTGGTGAACAGCAATATCGCTGAACAAAGTTTTTACGCGGGTAGTTCTCACAGACAGAAACCAACAGACTCATCAATTACATCCGAGTGATATCAGTCAGCGGCTGGACACTCCCTACCATAAGACACCGATTGACCCGAACAAGCGCCATTTCAAGGTCCAGATACACCAGAGTGCTCCCAGCCAGCGCCTGTGCCGAAAACCTAGCATATACAAGAAAAATAATTTAAGGCAGCTGTTTTAAAGCTGCTGATTGTTGTCAATCTCTTTATATCAATGGGCAGTGAATTCCAAATCTTGACACCATAAACAAAAAAAGATCTGTCACTCTGCCTACAGTTACTGCGAGGAACAATAAGCTGAAAGTTGCGTACAGATCGGAGTAGTTGGATCCTCCTGGATAAATAACCAGGTAATTGGTTTTTAATTATTTTAAAAACAGTTACAGAGACATGATAATTTAAATAATTACCCAGAGTACAACCCAAGATACTACGAGCAAACTTCGAGCTCCGAGATATGACTAAAGCGATTTATATTAAAAATATACCGCGCGCACGCATTATATGCAACGTTAAGCTTTTTACGACCAACACTATCTAGACAACACCATATTTGACAGAAATATAAAATTATAGGTAGGAGCAAGGTTAATACCAATCGGCGGCGGGTATCTGGAGGAGTAAAGTACGCGTAAGTCCACAATTTTCTGAGTGTACCATAAATTCTTCCTACCACCCTTGCTATGTGTTTATCCCAAGATACAGTTGAACTAAAAATCACACCTAAATTATTAATTGAGTCAGAGTAAGGAATAACGTTGTTACCTAGAAGTAAAGGATTCAATCCATTTATATTGATATGATTAACATAAAATACGATATCCTGGGATTTATTAACATTAAGATTAAGTTTATTAACATTCGACCAATATAAAACTCTAGCGAGATCATCATTCATACTGGAGATACGTTGTGAAATATCATCGAGAGAAGTGGATAGACAGAGTTGAACATCATCAGCATACATTTGAATACTTGCATTCCGCGGTACATTAGCAAGGTCATTTATGTACAATAGAAAAAGGAGTGGGCCCAGAATTGAGCCTTGAGGGACACCTGAAGAGATATGTCTATAGTTAGAATGCAATGAATTGATAACAACTTTTTGATATCTGCCACTTAGATAGGAGTACATAAGTTTTACTGCAGAACTACTAAAATTAAAATTATCTTCTAGTTTATTGCACAGAATATTAAAGTTAACACTGTCGAAAGCCTTAGTAAAATCAAGAAGCACCAACAAAGTCGCCAGACGATCATCCAAGTTACACCTGATGTTGTCCGTAAGCTCAAGGAGTGACGATATTGTACTGTGACCAGAGCGAAACCCCGACTGAAAATCATATAATAGTGATTGATCTGCTACAAAGGTTTTCAGTTGATCACAGAGTAGTCTTTCAAGAATACGAGAGCAATAAGCAAAAATACTTATAGAGCGAAAATCTTGTTTGCCATGAGGCTTCGGCTTTTTATTAATCGGAATAACCTTCACATACTTCCACCCAGAAGGGAATACAGATGTAGTAATGCAGGTATTAATGATGTGAGTCAAGCATAATACTACAAGGGGTAAGATTATACGGAGAAAACGAGGATCAATATCATCTATACCTAGCGAATCGGATTTAATTGACTTAAAAGCTAGAATCACATCGATTGGGGAGACACAGCAAAAAGAGAAGCCTGCAAAATTAAAGTCGCGATTGATGTTATGAGAGGAGTCATTCACTCCATTTCTAGATTCACAACTATAGGCTTCAACAAAATAGTTATTGAGTTCATCAGGGTCGATGTCACAAAAAGTCTCAGATTTACCCAAACCAAAATGCTTGATATTTTTCCAAAGCGTTTTAGGCGGTAAAGATGGATCAAGCTTACGAGAACAAAGACTTACTTTAGCATCACGAATAGCTTTAGTTGTTTTATTACGGAGCTTCCTATAGTTCTGAAGTAAAAACTCGAAAGATAGTTTTTACATTTAACTCGATTTTTGGGTGTAAAATTTCATCTGATTGGTTGAGCTTTACATGTTTTTTATGCAGTAAACATTTTAAAGGGTGCTCAAGCCTTGATATACAGAGACACAGTATTTGTACCACATCAAATAGCAAATCGCTCAGTCCATTGTTATTTAAGTCCAGTGGGTATAATGTAGTCAAATTCTAAATACTTTGCCTTATAATTTTAAACTCAAACACGAACATTACTAAACACCAAATAATTTATATTCGTTTCATCAGTAGAGATTACTATTCTCAAACTACACGCAAAGTCAAGGCGGCGTCATACGTACATTTGTCCTACCTAGTAACGTATATATCGGCAAAGACCTTTTTTTCATCTCCAAATGTGGATATATTAGTTATGCGCATGAGCCAATGCCTTTCCAATATACAGTGGCACAACAAATACTTAGTTTTATCGTTTTGAGTAGTGGCGTCTCAAGTTTTGTTAAATGATACTTATTTGTTCGTTAAGAAATTTTTATTACTACAATAACAATATTGGCCTAAGACCTATTATAACTTTTTCTCTTGTTTATGACACAAATGGATTAATGCAATAGAAATGTGTTGCAGTGCCAATAAAATCAGCTTTCATATAAAAACATCATTCAAATATAGCCTAGCAAATTTCTGTTTGTTACCATTTATTTTGTTTCTTTATTCGTAGGCTCTCTAACTCCGATCGATACACAAAACGAAATAAATCAACTAAAAATTGGAATGAAAGTCAGCTAAAGGATTTGATTTTTGGAATCCAATTTAAACTAAAAATTGGAATGAAAGTCAGCTAAAGGATTTAAATTTTGGAATCCAATTTAATCACAGAAGCAGATTTATAAAAATTGTTATCTAGATGTGGAGAAATATGAGTATGTGGACACAAAAGCAATTTGGAGAGCTTTGTGCTTCTTAGGAATGGCACATATAAATATCTTTGAAAACGGGTAGTTATAAAAGTTGAATAAGCGTGAAAAATTTCTTATAAAGATGATCTGGAATAATTCCGGATTCCTGCTGAATGCGTGTTTTCATCATTTCGAAGGTTTCCTGTTTGTAAGTAATAAATTCTTTTTGAAGTTCTAACTCTTCGTACAAGCGTTTCACCTGTGCTATTTTAACGGGATCTGAAAAAAATTATGTCAATACCAAATCTTTGAACGAAACTTTTAGATTTGCCATATACAGGGTGTCCCGTAAGTCGACGTCATGCCGGAATCACGTGATAGACCAAATCATAACAGTTACCAGAAAAATATAAAAAAAAATCTAAGTCATGTATTTTTAAAATTATAAACATTTGTTTTGTTTTCGAGAAAATGTCAAACTGGCGTAGTATATTTTTTTTTGTTTCATTACAATCAGTTAAAGTTGGGTGAAATATTAATTTTCTATTTTGGTTCAGCAAAATGTGACATTTTCTTCCAAGCTGGAACAGTTGGCTTAGAATTTAAAGCAGCAGGTTACATAAACACTATTCAGGATAACATAAGAAAAATAACATTGAAAAAGAGTAACGATTTGTAGCAAAAGGAGCTAAAAAACCATCACAGGGTGTGCATTTTCTCGAAAACAAAATAAATGTCTATAATTTGAAAAATACGTGACTTAGATTTTTTTTATATTTTTCTGGTAACTGTTATGATTTGGTCTATCACCCGATTACGGCTTGACGTCGACTTACGGGACACCCTGTATGTGGATATTACCAGTTTTTCCGTAACACTCTCGCATTATCTCCTTTTGTGCTTCTGATGCTTTTTCCATGCAGACCACAGACAACCACGTACATTTATTTTCCTGAATATCAGTTCCAATTTTTCCTGTTTCTTCAATATCTCCAAAGCAATCATCAACGTCATTACTTATTTGGAAGTAGATGCCTAACTCATTAACAACTGTTCTTGTTAGTTTAAAAACTTTAGGATCTGTAATGCTTTTTCAAGGATCTGTGTTATCAAGACGGAAAAGTGCATGTATTTGCAGCTTACTTACTCACATAAATGCAAAGCTAATGCTATTGGCAAATAATATCCAGAAGAACTCTTATTTAGAGCTATAGATTTATACGTGTCCATTGTAATACTAGTCACATCACTCTTAGAAGCCCGTAGATCCATGGATAGTCCGAGTGTAAGAATGAATATGGATTCGTTGAGTAATTCCAACAGTTTTACGTAGTATTCTTTTTGGGAAAAATTTTCTTTCAAAATATGATATATTCCGCTTAATATCATTAAACTGTCGTTAATTGCTGTCAATCCAACTTCCTCCAACGTATGCCAGCATGGCTTTCCATATCGTGTAACACTTCCATCCTGTATATCATCGAGAATAATAATTACGCTTAATACCTGGAAGTAATGACAATTTTAGTTAAAAAAGCATTTTCATTACATTACTATAATAATAATATTAATATAATATTTCTAATTTTAACATTATTTCCCACTAGCTATAAACGAAGTAAAATTACAGATTAAGTTGGAAGTTAGCATGCGTTCAGTTTTGTCCTCTTTTCAAAAATGTGTACATTTAATATGTTTACCATTTCAACACACCAACCCAGGTACTGTGCTAATTTAATATTTTCGGGGTTCAGGTGGATTTCGTCAGCAAGAATCTTGAATGTCGGCACCATAGTTAATCCTTGGTTGTATTTGCCTGTTGTTACATTATATTTGAAGGCCTGTTTGAGATATAAATAACTGAATATGATAGATGTACTTTGGAATCGCTGGGAATTACCTTTTCATATAATTTAGCGCTATCTTTCGATTGATATTTACTTGCAAATTCTGTGAGGGATCTAACCAAATCTGGAAGAAATAAATTTTAACTTTAACAAAATGCTCCGTGAATGGAAATAAGATATAATTAACTTACCTGGGTAAGCAGCCATAAACTCACGTTGTTCATCTTCAGATGCTCTAATTAGAGTTGTTAAATAACTACGTGTTGATAAAGTTCTGTAAACAATAAGTAATAATAAGTAATATGTATTCATATATAATCCCACAGATGATCTTTCTTGAGATATGAGATTTTATCTAAATACTTTTCCTGAAGGCATACGACTAGATCTCCTTTAAAGTCAAAAGAAATAGAGGCGGATGAAACCATGGTATGGAAGATAAATTATATTCTAATTGTTCTATCTCGGCATCTTGTTCAGTTCATAATACTTAAAAGACAAGCTTCTACTTGAGTTTTTCATATTGCTGTTTGTTCATTTTGGCCATATAACTTTTAAGGGGGTCACCCCGTATGACTCCTTAAAAAAAAATTTTTTTTTTTTTGCATAAGTTGCATCAAATATTGTGCAAAATATGTCGGTAAAATAATTTTGAGCCGTTCGAAAGTTACAGCGTTAATCAGGAGCGTGCGCTCGAGCATAGGACCCCACCTCTTGTGCTCTGGTATCTTACTTGAGCCCTCTTCTTAATACAAACATAGATTTAAATATACATTAGTGAAGCCATTATATCTCTAAAGTCATTTCCTGTTTCCAATATGACGGTTAGTTTAGTCTTAATTGAGCACCCAAAGTGTCCGAATTTTATTTGTGATAATCGTATTTGAGCTTTTAAACGTGTTTTTCTCAAGACTACGTTTTTCTAACTGGTCTCCACGATATCTCAAAAACGGTTTGATCGAATGCATTGAAATTTTAACGGTAGATTCGGCACATATATAGTCATGGAGTGAACTCAAATAATGCAAAAATTCCGAAAAAATCACGAAATTTGAAAATTAATTTTCAAAAACATCTCAATTATTCAATTTTAATTATTTTCGAATGATTCTAATTCATTCGATAGCCACAGCTTCATAGATTGAAACGCCGTTTGGCTTTTTGATTTCAGATAAGCCAATTAGCCGGAATCATGGAGACCGTCGACAAACTTTTTTTCAACATGGGTGCCTTTCTAGAGGTGCAACACACATTATGATAAATATTTTGGTCTGAAAATATTCTGGCTTACTGCTACAATATAAATTAATATATACTAAAAAATTCAAACTTCTACGTTTTTATTGCTCGTCAAAACAACATCCCAAACAAATATAAAAAAATAGGCGGTCACACGGGGTGACCCCATTAAACAATGCTTTCTAATCGTGTCCTTATCTAATTCTATAAAATTTATTGTTGCGTGCTTGGCTTTGAATCTTTATTTGAAACGAAATATGTAGATATATCAAATATACTTCGTAAGTTTGTTATTAAAATTCAATGATAACAAAAACTTCTACTTAATTATCGCTTTTTAACAATAACTTTGTATTATAATCCAATCAAAACACTTTCATTTATTTTTATGTTATTATTGAAACTAAGAATATTCCTGTGTAAATTTTCTTGCATTCCCAGTAGCACTTTTACACTTATCCCGAAGTAATTTACATTAAAATATGGAAGAAATCAATATTTTTATTAAACGTTTAAATGGGTGTTGGTTTTTCAACTTAACACTACACAATTCATTATGTTACTCCGTCTATGGAACACCTAAAACAAATTCGCTCTTTAAACAATTACAAAGTGCTTGCGTGAACTCGAAACTTTTAGAAAATATGCAAATGAAACAGTTCACAGGCTTATAGTTGTTAAGACTACGAATTCATTAATTAAGGTAAAGTTTACTTGCCCAATTGCTTTCTTTGTAGTAACTAATTTGTTGAACATTTTTTTGCCTAGTAACGAAAGCATGATTAGGTTGATTCTTCGTAATGTTTAATTTTTGCACAGTCACTATATTTAAACACGGATACAAGATTCTCTTAAGAATTTATCGACTCTATATACAAGCGAGTTCAACCTTTCTCGACAAATGTGGAACGTCGTTCCACTACTTCACAGAAATCTACCAAAGTCATTTATATATGCAAAGTTTTAAGAGTTTCATTAATTTTGACTAAAATCTTGACATACCAGTTATGGTAATATTATACAAGAAAAGAAAAAAAGATATTGCAACGTTAAGCATAAAAAAAAACTGGTTATATAATAAAAATTAGTACCTACTTCTCCAAAAACTGAGATACTCCTTTCTTCGACTTTAGAATTGGATTATGAGGTGCTAGAATGGAGACGCGTGTTGTTTTGTTTAAAAAGCAAAAAACTGGTTGTGGTTATTAAGTGCAGTCTTGTTAAAGATTTTTATTGCCATGATTGAATTATAAATTCAACTTTCAAAAATATGTGAAAAAAATATTGTTCAAAAATTCAAGATAGAAAGTGAAAACTTATGATTGGTCAAGACCAACTTTTTTCCCTAAAAATTGGAGTAGTATTGGAAACAAGGTCAATAATAAACCAAGATTTGTAACAATACAATTGTATAAGATCTCTAATCTTTGATGGTAGGTGTAAATAAGTAATTGCTGCATTCTTTTTCAAAATGTTTTTGCAGTAGTTTGTTGATATCGTGGAGTATTTCCGGTCATAGTTTTTACGTCTTCGGGTAAGGTTTCCGGTAGCATAGAATTAACGCTCTCCTTTCTTTCAAGTACTTAAATTCCTATTTCGGAGGCAGTACTTCACCAGTTACTAGAATAGTAGTTTAGTTTAGTAGTTTTGTTAAAAATTATCATTTTACTATGGTTGCAAATTGTAACTCCCATTGACTAGGCTTCATATCATAAACAAGATAAAAAGTTATAATAGGTCTAAGATCAATAATGTTATTGTAGTAATAAAAATTTCTTAACGAACAAATAAGTATCATTTAACAAAACTTGAGACGCCACTGTTCAAAACGATGAAACTAAGAATTTTTTACGCCACTGTACATTGGAAAGGCATTGGCTCATGCGCATAACTAATATATCCATATTTGGAGATGAAAAAGAAGGGCTTTGCCGATATATACGCTACTAGGTAGGACAAATGTACGTATGACGCCGCCTTGACTTTGCGTGTAGTTTGAGAATAGTAATCTCTAGTGATGGAACGAAAATAAATTATTTGGTGTTTAGTAATGTTTGTGTTTGAGTTTAATATTAAAAGGAAGAGTTTTTAGAATTTGACTACATTATACCCACTGGACTTAAATAACAATGGACCGTAGCGATTTGCTATTTGATGTGGTACAAATACTGTGTCTCTGTATATCAGGGCTTGAGCACCCTTTAAAAAGTTTACTACATAAAAACCATGTAAAACTCTACCAATCATTGAGCACCATTTAAAACATTTATTACATAAAGAACATATAAAACTCAACCAATCAGATGAAATGTTACACCCGAAAATCGAGTTAAATTTAAAAACTATCTTTCTTGTGTTCAAATGATATTTTAATCGCTTAAAACCACTCTTATAAGAAATTAAACTAATTCCGACTTAAATTTTCAAAAGGTAATTTTTACCCGAATTCTGCGTATGGGCAAGAGAGACGAGGCATGGAAAACATATGGAGGTTTAAAAATTCTTATTGTCCCAGCTCAGTCTTCGATGTTCTTTAAGTTGATTTTATTTTAGGTTAGGTTAGGTTAGGTTAGGTTAGGTAAGAGGGGTGCCGCTAGACAACCAGCCAGCCTCACTGCTGACTCTGTGATGAGTCCTTCCGGGTGGTTAACCCAGCCTGTCACTGACTACATCACAGAACCGGTTCCAATTTGTCCTACGAACATTCCTGAAAGTCTCAACAGGTCGCGCAGCAAATACAACGTCGAAGAGTATCCAAGCGTGGTCTGATAAAGACGCCTGGTCAGACACTCTCCAGTTGCGAACCACGAAGTTCTCCGAACAGGTGACCAGGGTTAGGTCCAAGACCTCACTCCTGTTTACTGTTCTAAAAGTTGGCGTATTGCCTCTATTACACACTACGAGCTTAGTCTCTAACAAATAATTAAAAAGAGACTCACCTCTCGGGTTTATATCCGTGCTACCCCAAATGATATAATGGGCGTTAGCATCACACCCTAGTAGAAGACTGATGTTCTTCGCTTCAGCAGCTTCGATCATCAATCTCATATCTCTGGAGGGGGCTGACGGCTCCTCATACGGCATGTATGCCGAGGCCATCCAGCATTTGTAGGCCTCCGCCTCTAGCCCTACAACCACAAGATCCTTAGAGCTGAAATTAGATATCATTAGTGCCTGAAGGTTTTTCCTAACAAATACACATGTTCTTACCTTGTCTGACTGTTGACTATAAAATATTTTGAATCCTCTGAGGCCTAACCCCTGAACCTTGGTCCCACGGATCCACGGCTCCTGGATAAGCGCCACCCTACAGTTAGTATTTGTTCAAGAAGGAATTTATTTGGATTCTCCGGTATATAGCAATGTTTTCGATTTGTTATTTCATCACACAACCCATTATATTTTTGGTGAAAAGTTTCAAGTCTTGGTTTGACTCAGCAACAGGTCCCAAATAGCGAAATTGAGTGACTTGGAAAATAAATGAAAAAATCGAATGAATCTGGTTTTTTAAGATTTTTTAAGTTTTTTTCTATTTCTCTCAATTTTTTTAATTTTTTCATTTCTTTTCTTTGTTCTATTTTTTCATTTGTTTTCAAATCACTCATTTTCGCCGCTATTTGGGACCTGTTGATGAGTCAAACCAAGACTTAAAACTTGTCACCAAAAATGTTTGATGAAATAACAAATTAAAAACATTTTATAGCTTTTGCTATATACCGGATATTCCAAATAAATTCATTCTTCTAAGCCTACTCATTTTACAATTCCCAAATCACTGAGAACTTCATCGATTTTTGAAATAAATCTTACGAATGCTCTGAGAACCTGCCAGATATCCACTCGTCATCTTCTACTGCCTAGCTTCCTTACTCAAACTTGTGAGCGATCTTACTTTATGCAGGTCATTCGTAAATGGAATTGCTTACTTATTAGCCTTCAGCGGGCTAGCTCCATTGGGACATTCATCAGGCAGAACATTTGTGAATTGTTGTACTGTCAAATCGAGTTTTCGTTCGTGTCCGCTTTTAGTTTTAATTTCTTTATTTATTCGTTAATCTGTGTATTGGTTTTGTGTTTATTCTGTCCATTTATCTTATTTTGAACGGTTTCTCCGTGTTTTGTCTGTTCCGACTAATTTTCAGTGGTGTTGTTTATCTTCGGATTACGCCATGTTTGGCTACTCGATTAATTCGACGGGAGTGGTTAAAGACTTTCTGGGGTAATTTCTCTTTTTTTTTTTGTGTTGTTTCATTTCCTTTTTATAATTTTTTTCCATTTTCGCTGTTTTCTTTTACCTTGAATTGTCTTTGAAGGGCTGACGTTTCCTCGATTAGGTACATATATACAAAATCTGACTCTTCATTCCACCTAGCTGCGAAAGATTCTAAACTAATCCAAGTCAACAACAGTTTCAGGAATATCTCCACGCCATCTCTTTTATTTTTTAATGCTATCCGCTTAGTCTGTCGCAACCCCCCTCATCACGAAGACTCCAGTCAGTGTTGTTGTTATAAAATTTATGGACAACCATCATCATTTCGGCCACGCGCCACGCGCAATTATTTTTACATCTTGGACTGCAATTTATTAAACTTTACTTTACACATATCTTGTACCGGAACCTTCTCGATTTTTTATTTATTTGCTGCATGTGGATTTGAATCATGGATGGTTGTTGTTATAGTAATTGTCAGTAAACTGACAGTAATCTTTCTCTAATCAAGTCCCAAGGAATTTGCGACAGATCTTTTCATTATACTTGCGTGGGTTTCTCCAATTTTAGCCGCCTCTCATATTTTAATGGCAGTAAAATGTAATAATGGTCAATTGCAAGAATTGTTTGATGCACTTGAATCCAAATTGGATTGTTTACTCGACTGTTTAAAGTATGGCAAATCAAAGTCTTCAGACTCTGATTTGCGTAAGTGTGCGGAATCATCCCGCAGGAACTTCATGGATGTCTCCAAGCTTTCGTGACACTACAAAGAGTTGTCTTTAAGCTTAAACAATCACTTAAAAAACCTTAAGACATATATTAATTATATTCCTAGCTCTATTGAGAACTTGTTTGGTCAGGAATCCGCTTCTTTCCCACTACATACGAAACTTACCACTATTTTCGACGATGTCGCTGCTACAAGGGTGATAATGGGTGATATTACAGATGAAATCAGAATACAATCTGATCCTCGCACAAGGGTTCCGGCTAATAGTTTTAATCTTCCGTCTTCCGCTTCAAGCTTAAGAAGTGAACTCATAGCGGCCCAAAATGCAATCGCCATCTTGGACACTAATATTAGTAGCCAAAAATCCCTTAAGACAACGACGTCTGCAGATCAGACGGAGTTATCTGTAGGTAAGAATGCTGTCCGGGCTTCGCACGTGCCGCTTCCGTTGGGCAACTCTTTCGACACTTTGTATAAAAACGATAAGTGCCCGCAGACTAACATTCCTGTGGAGTGTTCCAAGCCAATCCGTAATAACCGATCCCGGAAACGTGCAATTGCAACTGAAAGGAGGGAGCCTTCCACAGTAGCGAATGGTACTTCATCCCACTCCTCTTTAGGAAATGGTATTGGTGCCTTCTTGAGAACGGTACCTAAACCTTCGAAAGTTTTCGTCACCCGTCTCTGTGCAGAAAGGATGTGCGAGGACATATTGAAGTATGTGAAATCCAAAAATATTGCGACTGATGGTATTTCTTGTCGAAAAATCAGCAAAAGCTCTAAACCAGTTACATCCTTTCTCCTAACTGTTTCAGCAGGTATGAAGGACAAGTTATTAGATCCCTTACTTTGGCTTCCTGGCGCTTTTACTAAATTATTTGTACCTTCTGAGCTCCTACCTAGAAATAAAGCTAAAATAAACAACGTTGTTCCAAAAAATCGAAGTCGCTTTCCCTTTACTATCAAAATGTAAGGGGGATTCGGATAAAAACCGCACATATCTTCAAATCCTCTGTCGTGGCTTGCTTCGATATAGTTGTTTTCACTGAAACTTGATTGCATCATGGTATTCGCGATGCTGAAAGCCTTGACAATTTTTATCAAACTTTTGGAACAGATAGACATACTGTTTCGGAAGCTCGTGGCGGTGGCGTACTTCTCTCGTGTAAAAATAAATTCAATTGCAGTAAAATCGAATTTCCTTATTTCTCCAACACCCTCTTAACCTGTCTCTCCTAAAATATCACTTATACATAATTTGTTGCTATATTCCTCCAGACTCCATAAATATTGTCGATGATAAAGGTAAAATATTTACGACCTACTTACTTTAACATTTAATTTTATCCATGGTAAGATGGAACCTATTGATGAATTACTACTTATTGGTGATTATAACTTACCCAATATTCAATGGGTACTTAATGAAGATGACGAGGACTATCTTCCACTTAATAGCTTGACAACAAGGGAATCACGTTTCCTTGACACTATTTCATCTCTTGGTCTCAGCCAAATCAGTAATGCTAAGAATGACATGGGTGGGCAGCAGACCTGGTATTTTCTACTGACGCGGGAACTTATTAGTTGAACCTAGCTCAGTTATAATGTCTACTCTTGACAAAAAAACCCCCTCCCCCCCCCCCTACTAATTACATATTGCCATGAAACCGAAAATCTCGCAAATTGTGACGAAATACAATACTTTTCAATTTTAGAAAAGCTGACTTTTCGGAACTTTCTAGTAGACTTACCTCTATTGATTTCAACACATTGCTAGTGTTGATGAAGATGTTTCTAAGTTTTACATAATTCTTTTCGATGTATTCGCTTCTCATGTTCCCCGTGAGCGCCAGCGGATCTCTAAAACATCACCGCCATTGTTCAATAAAGAGCTGAAACGCCTTAAAAATAGAAAGAATAAACTGTGGAAAGGATATTTGCGGGACAAGGACATTATAAATCACAGCAACTTCCTTACATCCTATAATGAGTTCAACGAACTTTCCTCTTTACTCTATGATGAGTATATTCAAAGCATGTGTGCGAAATTATTTAGTGACCCACGTAACTTTTTTAGGTTTATTAATATGAAAAAAAAAACCGACAACTACCCCAAAACCATGAGGTATAGAGATTTTGCTAGTGACGTTTCGTCTGAAATTTGCTATATGTTTGCTTCATTTTTTGAAAATGCATTTTCCTCTTCAAATTTCCAACCTCGTAATAGCAACTTTAGTTATATGAACGACTCTCATAACGTTTCATTTACTATCCCTACAATTACACATGAGGATATACTTGATCATATTAATGGGCTTCCAAATGACTTCACAACGGGTCCCGATGGGATTCCTCCAGCCTCTTTGAAGTCATGTTGCCTCTCCCTAGTAGCTCCGCTGAGAATTATTTTCCAAAAATCGCTCGATCGCGGTTGTTTTCCGCAGCTGTGGAAAAATTCTTTCATCATACCTATCCACAAAACAGGTAGTAAAAATAATATTTCCAACTATTGGTCTATTGCGAAATTATCTTGCATATCCACGTAATTTGAATCAATCATTTACTCTCAGCTACCATTTTCCTGTAAGAATTTGCTTTCTTCAAACCAACATGGGTTTATTTTGGGCAGGTCTACAACCACCAACTTATTGGAATTTATCTCGGATGCTAATGGCGGGCTTGCAAAATGCTTCTAGACAGATTGTATTTATACTGACCTTAGTAAAGCTTTCGACAAGTTATCTCACTCCGTGATATTGAAGGGAGTCTTATTTAGATAACAGAACATACCAAATCTATTTCCGCCATTCCATCTCTACAGTCTTGAAAGCTTCGTCCGGCGGGAGTCACCTGGGCCTGTTGTCTTTATTCAATCTATTGACGATGTTGTATCTGTGGTGAAGCACTGCAAAACTTTTCATTTATGCTGACGATATTAAACTTTTGGCTCAGATTAAATCTTTTAACGATTGTGAACATGTATATGTACGACGGGTGCAAAAGCAATAATTTGGTACTCAATATCGACAAATGTGAGGTTATGACTCTCCACAGGAATCAGAAACCAATCACTTATGATTACGAATTTTCGAATTCCTCGATTCGCCGTGTTAGTTCTCTCTGTGACTTGGGTGTCAAATGTGACCAAATATTGAATTTCGTCTCCCATATAAACTTCATGGTATCAAAGAGTTGTTCTATACTGGGCTTTATAAAACGTTTGTCTCGAGAGTTCTCGAATCCCACCATTACATTGCATTTGTACACTTGCTTTGTGAGACCCTTTCTTGAGTACACTAGCCAGGTCTGGTCTCCATTTTACGGTATACACATCGACCGTATCGAGTCTGTTCAGCGGAATTTCTTACGATTTGCTCTCAGGTACCTACCCTGGAATAAATCACTAATTCTTCCACCCTATGAGGATCGCTTGAAGCTTTTAAATATGCACTCGCTTGAGAAACGTCGTATGGTTGCCGATGTAACGTTTGTGCATCAACCCTTAAACGGGAATATTGATTCTTCATTTTTACTTAACAAAATCTCTCTCCATGATAGTAGGCACAATTTGAGAAGGCTACCTTTGTTGCATGTTAACTCCTCAAGGTCTAACTTTAGTATGTATTAACCTGTTAATCTCATGTGTATTACTGTTATTAATGCGGTTGAGCATGTTTTAAAAAAACATATATATAATATTTAATCTATTTTGTTTAATGTTTTGTGCATGTAATTTCATCTTGTGTTTGGTTTATGTTTTGTGTAACATACTAATACTAACACCGACTAAGTGATGAAACGCATGTACTGTTGACCGTTTATTTATTAAACGTGTCAATGCAGCGAGCTTGTGTTAAGCTGGTTCTGATAGTCATATTCTGGTTTCGACCAGCTTACCTTAATACGAACTGTTTGATGCTGTGCACTGTAGGCGGCTGCACCTCTTTGACTTCTCCACTATTTTTTTTTGTATACGTTTATTATTATTCTTAGTATTTGCTCTTTTTTAACATTTTTTCCCTAAAATATAATATTTTAGTTTTTGCTCATCTACTTTAACATTATATAAAACCTTCATATTTTTTTATTTATATATTCACTAATTTTTCTAAGTTTTATATACGTTTATTACCTATTGTTACGACTTTTTCCGCATTTTTAAATTACACATATATTGTTATATTTAGAATTGATCCTATGTTTTATTGTACGCTATTAGATTTCCAAAATCGTTTGTACCTTTGCCAGCAATAAAGTTTATTATTATATTATTATTATATCAACCGTTCCTATTTACTGTACAGTACTCTCCCACCAGCAAATCTCTAGATTTTAGCGATACTTGGAAAGTGGATTTGTCCATTGTTATAAGTCAGTGATTAATGATTAATGATGAAAATGTAAGTAAAATATTGGGGAGCTGAAAGTATAAATCTGAAATGTATCCAAAGATTCCATTCCGCTTTCTTGCTTCCATGGCTTTCTAGGTAGATTATCACGCATGAATACTCCTCTGAAGAGCGGCAAGTGTGTGGTATACTTGTGGACATCCAACTCGTTTAGCGGTCTTTTGGGTAGCGTCTTTAATAGTGTTTTGGTTGATGTTGTAAATAGAGTCCAAGTCCTTTTCTGTACGGTTTCATGAACAGCCCGTTTCCATCTTTACCAACCGCTATAGTTTCCATTGCTTGGTTATGACGTTTACTTTCTTCCAGTTTTGCCTTTGCCGCACTGGTATTATTTACTGCTTTAGCTATGCCTGCCGCACCTCCCGATAGTGCTCCCGATGTTGAAAGCCCAGCAAACAACGGGATGATGAACGGAAGTGCCCCACCAACCTTTGGTACAGGTATCACTCGTGGAGTTTTAATAGATTTCTTCTTTCTTTTCACAATATTTTTAGCTGCACGAAGAGCTATTTTTGTAGCTTCCATCAAGTCTTTTGGTTTTTTGATTTTTAAGATCTTACGAACATTTCGTACTGCTTCTCGGATTGTGGGTTGGCGTTTATTTTTAGCCTTAAGACCCATACCTAGCTTAATTTTAGCTTTCGTTGCGTTCGTTATAAGCCAAGCGTTGGCACGTTCACTCAAATTTTCAGCTAATATTATATCAGCTATATGTCGATCACTTGTATCTTTATGTCGCGAGTATGCGATATCGTGTTCCTTGCAGGCTGCGCCCAGTGGATTAATGCCTGGATCTCCTCTCGCCAATCTTTATTGTAACTTTGCTCCTGGTCCGCAGTACTGGTACCCCGGTAGATGTAATTCTACAAGTAATTTGTTGATGATTGAATTTAATAGTCCTCTGCCCCCTTTCAAAGATTTTCTGGAGCGTTTCGATTTGTGATCCGACATCTTATAAGGTTCCGATGATACTGTTGAAATGTAATATAAGCAGGTGTATTTATAGGAATCCCGTTAGTCTTCAATATGCGGTTCATTAAACATCAACAAGCTTTTCCTGTTCGAAATGCTGATGTAGCTGTTATGAAGGTGAAAAAGAAGCATGGACCCCAATTGCCTAATAGTATAAAGAGCATCATTGTTGGAAAACTAATGTTATGATAAGTTTGCTGGAACATCCCAATGGTCTGAGATATGAAAATATTTACGTATATTCCAAATCTTCACATCAACCAAAGTATGAATATTTGAAGCGAGTGATGACCCCAAATCAGGAATGGGGTATTATACATTCTCAAACAACTGCGACGTTCTACCACCAGAGGAAGCCAAATCACATTCAGTGTTTATTTTCGATGATGTAGCATGTGAAAAGCAAGATAATGTGCGATCCTATTTTTGCATGGGACGCCACGAAGAAATAGACAGCTTCTATCTCTGTCAAACATATACGCATATACCAAAGCACTTAATACGAGAAAATGCTAGTTTAATCATCTTATTCAAGCAAGATGACTTGACAGTTAGTTAGTGGCATGCAAGCTGAGTAGTAGTGTTTCTTGAAGCTATTAATTTTTTTGCTTCTTTTCCATATACGTTCCAAGTTTTGAACAATCGGAGAGTGTAATATATCAGTTGACTTGTTTTCTGGTGCGTTATCTTGTTTTTATTTGGTCGCAGGCACTCGTAGTTTCATTTGAAGCTTAAATTCTTTGAGATGGTTGGCGGCAGACAAGTAAAACAGAACCGAAAGAAAATACTAGAATCACGAGAGGAGGTAATAAACAACAACATCAAACTGCTGGCACTGGTAGCGGTACCGGTTTACCCCATCCTTCGTTGTCTCGCTCTAGCTCCATCATCTCTACTGACTCTCTTGAACTATTTGAGAGAAGACTGATGAAGAACTGTACAAAAGTAATTTCGGAAAGGTTTGCAGAATTTGAAGACTCATTGTCCGCCAAGATTGAGGAACTTGCATCTGTCCGACAAGACCTAGAGGATGTTCACAGACGTAATAGACTCACTGATGCGGTGATTTCAGGCATTCCTTATACAGACAGTGAGAAACCCCAACAAATACTTAGTAGTATATCGACAGTCATAAGCCATAAACTTTCGCCATACTCTACTGCATTCCGCTTGAAAACCAAACATTGTGAGCGAGACAACAGTCAGAAAAATTCCCCGCTAATAGCAAAATTCTCTGCAGTTAATGAGCAGACGCAGTTTCTTCAAAAGTTTAAGAACTATGGAGTAGTTCAGCTAAACCAAATTTCCCCTACTTTTATCTCTGATAGCAGAGTAAGTGCTTTTGAAAGTCTCACGCGCTGCAATCAACATATTCTACATAGAGCTTTGCAGAATAGGAGAAATAAACTAGTACATTCTGTCTTCACTCGTAATGGCGTGGTACATGTACGTCTGAAACAAGGTGACTTCCCAATTTTGGTTACCAGCATAGCAACTCTCGATGAATTGATTGTGGAAGCAGGAGCTGAAGGTGTCTAGAAGAAGATAATTGTTGTGTCTCCAAAAATCTATGGATATATCATCGTTTTTGTCGATTTTGTGCATGATTGTGAATTTACTAGGACATAGTTCTTTTTATTGTTGGAATCCTATTTTGAATTTAGTAATGTTGTTTAATTTTAGTTTCTATTTTATATTTTATCTGAATTTAAAAAAGCTTGGATATTCTATTAATCATCTCTGCGTAGTTTCATTATATTTATGTTTAGATTTAGATATTGTTTTTATATGTTTTTTCTGCACGTTCGAAGTGAAGGCTATTTTCGTCAAACAAGTGAAATATACTTTTTTAATTATTCTCTGCTGCTGCCTGATGTTTGCTGTTGCTGATAGATAGCATTTCTCCTCTGGGCAAGGTGAGAACGCTTTGTAATATTTTACCTTCTCTTGCGTCAGGATTGAACGTTGTATGTCTGAATGCGAGAAGTCTAAGAAACAAAACTGGCCATTTGTAGGAGATGTTCTCTAACTCCAAGATTCATGCACTAATAGTATGTGAAACTTGGCTTAACTCTAACATTAATTGCAAAATGGTTACAATTCCTAACTATATTATTTATAGAAATGATCGTGAAAATCGGGTAGGAGGTGGTGTTGCTATTTATTTACATACTTCTTTAATAGCTTCTGTCATTGCTTCTTCGTCCGCTGGACAGGAAATTGAATTTTTGGGGATTGTAATATCTTCAGGCTCACATAAGTGTTTACTGTCCTCCAAACAGTTTTACCATGGAAAGTACTACTGAGTTATCTGATACATTGTCAGCCTTAGTTATACGATATCAGGATCTAATAGTATGCGGTGATTTCAACGTCAATGCTCTTAGCGGCTCTACATCAAGAAATGACTTTTCATACCTATTACAGACGTTGGATTTAAAAGTAATAAATTATTTACCCACTTACTTTAAGGCCACTACTCCATCCCAACTTGATCACATGCTCACAACTCACATGCAAAATGTATTGTTCAATAATCAAATTAGTCCACCCAGTAACTTTGATCATGATTACCTATTTTTAACTTACAGAATGCATGTGCAGGCTTTGCCAAATTACACTACATTTAAATATCGTGATTTCAAAAATTTAAATAAAGATCAGCTTATTACTGAATGTAGTGAAATGTCATAGAATTCCATATTCGAATGCGACGTATTAGACGATAAAGTTGAAATCTTAGTCGGTAAACTGTTATATTTATTAGATAAAGACGTTCCTTTAAAAACTTGTAGCTGCAGACAAGATAAATGTCCATGGATCACTCGAGATATTCATTACCTAATGGCAGAGCGTGATTTTCTCTATAGGCAATACAAAAGAAGGGTATGCGACGTAGCTGCATTTAACAGATACAAAATGGTGCGTAATAAAGTATCGGCTATGATTCGTGCTTCTAAGCGCACTTATCTTTCCAATAAGTTAAATGCAAACTTGCCTGCGAAAACTCTATGGAAAAACATGCGTAATTTAGGAATATGTGGGCATACACCACCTGAAGTGAATGTCGATCCTAATGTTTTAAACAGCTTGTTTAGCTCAGTGGTCTCTAGTCAGCATGTTCAAAGTGGTATATTCCCAGATAGCTCAAAAGAGGGGTTCGCTTTCTACTGCACTGATCATCATGAAATCTTAAGAACAATGTATTCCATAAAGTCCAATGCCACTGGCATTGATGGCTTACCTCCAGAATTCATTAAACTACTAGGTCATTATATATGAAGTCCACTGATGCATGTCATTAATTCCAGTCTCACCACCGCCCAATTTCCTACCATTTGGAAACAGGCTCTAGTGGTTCCAATTCCTAAAAAGACCTCTTCCTCACAATTAAATGATTTTCGACCTATTAGCTTGCTGAATTTCCTTGCTAAGGTATTAGAGAAAATTATGTATAGGCAAGTTATGGGTCAAATTGAGGCTAACAACATGTTATCGCCGTGGCAAGCAGGTTTTCGACCAAAGCATAGTTGTGAGACAGCACTACTAAAAGTAGTAACAGATACCCACGAGGCTCTCGACAAAGACCATCTATCAATTATAGTTTTACTCGACTTCTCTAAGGCATTTGATTTTGTTGATCACTCTAATTTACTTCTTAAACTATCTAATAGTTTTCGTTTTGCATCATCAGCTCTAAAATTAGTTGGCAGTTTCTCTCAAATCGCTGCCAGATTGTAGTGGTGCGAGGTTCTCGATCTACTCCATCTTTCCTTCATTCGGTACTTCCTGGAAATAAAAATATGTCAGAACAGTGAAATTAAAAATTAATTAAAAATAAAACTTTAATTTAAAACAAAAAAATACATATACATATAGGTACATATATTACCTATATAAATATAAACATATTTTTTAAATCGGTGACTGCTCTGCCGTACTCAAAATGAGTACGAGCAGCAGCGATCCTGGGCGGACAGGTGATCCCCTCAAACTGAATGGAAGGAGGAAGAGGAATACGAAGAGTTCTTCTTCTTCCAAAAAAATCCGACAAGGGCCCACAGAAAAGGCCGTCAAGTGCCGCATTGAAAAAGCCAAGACAGTACAGCCAACTTCGTCCGAGAAGTCTGGAACTAAGACCGCGGCTGTTTTCCAGGATATTCCTGGAACATCAGCTAATACAACAGCTACCGGATCGGAAGTTATAGCCAAGATGTCGAAAGTAGTAGCACAGCAACCAAAGCTTTCAGATGTTGTCAAGGAAGCTTCGGCTGAAGCGCCAAATCCAAGCGGAAATATAATGGGGCCACCGCTCTCTTCATCGAGAACAAATGCCCCGAAGAAGACATCAGCAGCAATAGCAGATAGTGCAGCAGCAGCACCACGATCCCCGGCGTTAGTTGCAGGGATTTCTTATGCACAGCAGGTAAGCGGCAGTTCCACTAAAGAGTCAGCCTTAGAAATTTTAGGTAAGGGCATCACTCCTCGTCCAGCCCCACTGGTGCGGATCTACAGGCTTTTTTCAACCGGAGATGGCAGGATGAGAGCTACGGTATGCAGCTCGAGGACATTAATAGATGTCCTCAGAGCGCATACCTGAATGCGATCTTCCAGGTCATCGCTCGTGAGGAGCTATTCTCCATGGGAGTAATAGCTGGGGGAATGGTTGAGGTGTATACCGCGACCCTGGAGAGTGCTACCAAGCTTATGCTTGAGGGCATCGAGGTGGAGGGTAGACACCTTGTGCCGCTTCCACTCAGGGAAAAGCCCACGAAGGTCGTGTTTTCGCGGGTCCCTATGCGAGCCCAAAGACCTCTCGAATTTCCTTGGGAGATTCGGGGAGGTTCATGGAAAGGTTCGCGCCATTCCCATTAAAAGTGGGGACGAGGGTCTCAGGCGGAGTATTTTCGGTACCAGCCGGGAAGCGTCCATTACCTTGAATAAGGGATGTACGCTTCCATCAGGCTTCCACTTGAGCATATCCGGCTCGAAATACTGGATAGACGTGGGCACCGAAGCGAAATGCCATGCTTGCCATTTGTTAGGGCATTTTATTGCTGACTGCCCCAAGAGAAGCGGGAAGAAGGCTGAAACGAGGGTTCCCTCGAAAGAAACCACTGCTACAGTAGTGGCTCCGGAGAAGGAATCTTCAGCCAGCACTCAACCTGCTATCTTGGAGCAGCCAGTGGTTAAGATGCCTGAAATTGTCCCAGAGGCAAAAAATACTAAGGCTATAAACGGTGCCACGTCAGCACGCGAAAGCATGGCTACTTCTGACGAGGAGTCGATTAGCCATGTAGGCAAAAAAATGAGGACGAGGAGGAAGACGAAGCTGGACCGGGCGATGCTGCCTCCTCCAGAGCCAGCAAAGCCAGTCACATGTAAGCGGCCCCACTTGGAGGGGGACGATTGTGGTGCCCGTGGTTCGAAAGTTGTTGTGAGAGAGGCGGAAGCATCTCTCGGACTGCGAAATGACCGGCTTGGATGAGACTGGTCACTCGAGCTTCAGTGGCTACGAGTCGTGTGGTAGCACCTTTTCGATTGGTAACCAATTTGAAGTCTCAAAGGGTATGGAAACCCTTTCTAGGGAGAAGATCTCCGAGATTCTTGCCCGGCTCCTGTACAAGAAGAATCCAGATAAAATCTGGAGTATTCTTGTGGAGGATCTGGGGAGGCCAGAGCTGTTACTTCCTTAGCTTCTACTCCCACAAGCGAAGTGCAAGATGAACAGGAAGTACAACGATGCAGATCGACTTCATAGGAGGGTGGAGGAGCTGATTCAGGAGCATTGCTTGGCCGATTTTCCTCGTCAGTAGATGTCGCACATTCAGCGTTTGAGCTTTTCATCTCTTTGAATGTGCAAGATAGCATCTATCAACACTGGGGATTTAAGTGCTCAGACAAGACTACACAGTACTATCGAACATGTCAAAATGTTCGATATAGACATTACACTTCTGCAGGAGACGAATTTTACACAAGACATGTATACACACCTTGAGCGCTATGCTTATTTACACATTGGCTATGTAATGTTTGCACACCTGCGCATCGCCGAGGCTCAGGGGTGGCAATCATTGTATCCAACAAATTCACACTATCGTCTCCTGTCTATACAGATATCTTCCCATGCTTCGCTTCTTCCTTGGACTTTGTCGTTCAAGACAAACATATCAATGTAGTAAACGTGTACCTTCCTCATGACCAGGACATTACAAGACAAGTTCTTGATAGTGTTCAATCCTTTCTGGTGAATTTTAGGGGCGAAACTGTCCTCGGAGGTGATTTCAACTGCACGCTAACTCCGTCAATGGATCAGCACTCTGGAGTTCAGTTCAACTCTGTCAATGCTACTCGGTTGAGGAATTTTGTCCGTGTTTTCAGACTCGTGGATATATCGTTGGATGTACCCTATGACTAGATCATATACGAGGGTCTCGGAAATTTCCATGGAAGTCTCGTAGGTTCCAGAATCGATAGACTTTACGTCTCACCTTGAATACTAGAACATTTCGTTGGTGTCACTCATGAAGTGTGTTACGTTAGCGATCACCTTCTTGTAGTGGCAACTAGCACTCTAGTTGAAAGAAGAACTGCATACTGGATATTTAATAATTGGCAAGAGAGGAAAGGTGACTTTCCTCTTTTTAGTCAATGGTGGGATGTTGGAAAGCTCCAAATTCGATCTTTTATCGAAACGAATTTCAATCGAAGTGGGTATCAAGCTTCTAGCTTGTCGGCCGAAGTATCTCGGGTGGCAGCTCTCCTCCCAACTCAGCCGGAGTTGATTCTTTATTTTAACAGAATAAAGGAACGCTTTGCAACACAACCTTACAAGCACAGCTTGGAGTTTGTGCTGCGCAGCCAATCATGCTGGCTGAGGGAAGGCGACTGCTTCTTGTGAAGTCGAATCGATAGTTGATGAATCTGGACAAGTCCTCAACGGACAACAGCTATCAGAATTTATTCGAGACTATTACAGTAGTCTCTACTCTGAATCGACGTCGACAACATCCTCGACCACTCATGAAGTTCTTGAGAATATTCCCACTTTCTCTGAAGACAGCAGGGAGCTCCTGGATACAGTAATCACATTGGAGGATATGATCGCTGCGACAAAGGATCTAAGGCGACACACTTCACCTGGTTATGACGACTTGACTCCAGAATTCTTCATACGTTTCAGGGATTTGTTAATTCCTGATACTTTAGAAGTTTTCAATTCGGCGATTGAGGTCATTCAGACTTTCTTTATAGTTGAAGGAGGTCTGTTATGCGATTGATTCCAAAGAAAGGAGATTTGCAGAGGATGGGGAACTGGAAGCCAGTAACCCTATGCAATTTAGACTATAAAATCGTCTGCAAAGCATTAGGGGCGATACTCCGCTCAGTGATTGCTTCGGTAATACACCCAGAACAGTCCTATTGTGTTCCTGGTCGTAGTATCTACGACAACATCGCGGTAGCCAAACATTTGTTTGTCTACCATGAACAGACAGGTAGGTAAATGGCCATGATTTCACTTGACCAGCAGAAGGCTTTTGATAGCGTCTCGCACGAGTATCTCCTGACTGCTCTCGAGGCATTTGGGTTCCCGCCCAGGTGGCTCGATATCATCGGGAAACTGTAAAGAGATTCAGCGATTTTGATTAAGCATCAAGAACAAGTTCTGGCTCCTATCTCGTTTCATCGAGGTATCAGACAGGGCTGTCCATTGTCAGGTATGCTTTATGATCTTTCGTTGGAGCCGCTACTGGTGAATCTTCGTCGAATGCTAGGACAATATTCAGTGCATCTACCATATACCAATGTGAGGCCTCTTATGTTGGCATATGCGGATGACCTTTCTATTTTCGTGACAAGAGATGAAGCTTTTCCGGTCGCTCGTGCTGTTTTCGAACACTTCGAACGTATAGCGGGCGCTAAAATCAACCTCAGCAAGAGTCAAGGCTTGTGGTGTGGAAGGTGGAGAGATCGTACAGATATTCCACTGAACATCCAATGGACTAATACTTGCCTGAAGTATATCGGACGCGAGAGTAAATCAAATAATAGCCACATCGCTCTTGAGAAACTCTCTAGAGCTGTAAACTCATGGCGTAGTCGACTGTTTCCACTATCCCTAATGGGAAGGTCAGTCCTGATAAACTATTTGATTACCTCGTCCATCGTTCATCTGCTAAAGTCTGAGACGTTTGATGAAGGCTTCTTAGGTCTTCTTCAAGCAAAAGCGATAGACACCTTTTGGTGCGGAAGACAATGGGTTGCTGAAAGCACGCTCTGTCTGCCAGTCAAGATAGGTGGATTAGGTCTCACTAACTTGGTTGTGAAATCAAGGTGTCTCCAAGTGCGTGCATTCCAAAGAGTGTTTTGCCAGCGAGACACCTTGATTTCACAACTGTGGGTGATGTACTGGGAGGGAACGGCATAGGGGAGTATTACTACCTGCTCTCTGTCCGAACACCCTATCCTCGTGACTGGCCACAGGATCTAATCTCAACGATTCAGACCTGGGGCAGAATCAGGCCAGCATTTCACCTTAAGTGGAATGCTCTACGGTACATGCAATTCGAGTCGATTCCAATCAGGTTTAATCCTGAATTAATAGATTCAGTGCTCAGTAATGCTCGAGGTTTTGAAGCTGACACGCATACACTGACAGTTCTCAGAGATATTATTGATATCTCTGGAAACTGTCGAATAAACACGAACACTCCACAACTACACGACCTGGCTGCTTATGTCAATAAGACCTCCGGAGTATACAGGATACAACAGATGGCGAACACTCCTCGGGGTGAATATGGGCGTGATGGGAGGGATAAGCTGCAGAGTAGTCTACAGTTATCCTTCTAGTTACAAAGATGCTGATGTAGAATTCAAATTGCTGCATCACCGTCTAATGCATTCTAATCAGTTGTCACATATCGACCGGCGGGTTCAGAGGATCTGCACCGTTTGTTCTGGTGTAGGCACCTTGTTTCAAAGGTTCTTCACTTGTCCAGCATTGCAGAGTCTAATGGAACTGGTCCGCGATATGTGTCAGTTGATCCACCCGAATTTCAGCATTACTAGGACATCGTTTCTATGTTGACCAAAGGCTTGTAGTCGGGTGAACTGTTTGATTAGCTTTGTGTTGACACTGGCCAAATCTACAATTCACTTGTACTACATGAGTAGCAGAGATGGGAATCAGAACACAGACCCACAACACCACGCACAAGCATTTAAGCGCCACTTCGTTGAC
Organism: Dioctria rufipes; assembly: GCA_963924295.1. Classification (NCBI taxonomy): domain Eukaryota; kingdom Metazoa; phylum Arthropoda; class Insecta; order Diptera; family Asilidae; genus Dioctria; species Dioctria rufipes. The sequence continues at coordinate 363,520,771 of OZ002740.1, forward strand.
AGATTGAAGAGACGTTTACGTCTTGAATATCTGGCAACGATCGCAGACACATTCAACTGCACATGGCAACCACTATCGTCGATGCAGGACGGAGTTCTTGTGTTTCGCTGGTGATAGCAGGCCACAGCATTTGCAACACTAGTCCATGGGGCTTCACCCCGCACGTAACAAAATTCTTTGTTTTACATCTTTTAGACATTGTTCAAAATTTTTGTATCCGTTTATTGTCTCTTTTGAGAACATAGTGTTCACTTTTTGTCCTTTTACCTGTTAGTGTCTAGTTTTTGCTTGTTTTTAATTGTCCCCTTTGACTATTTGTAAGTTAGTTTAGCTAGTGTCTTTTTCTACAATTTTGTGCCTTTTGCCAATTAGTTTTAAGGAATATTTAAAAGAGCCACAAAAAGGAGCCAAAAAATAAAGAGCAAATATAAAACAAAAAAAAATTATTATTATTATTAATTTGAAACATATCTATAATGATCACGTGAATACAGACATGAAGTTTGATAAATTTCGAAGAGTCTGTGCTACATGTTGGAAGGATGAATATGGTTCCTTGATGATTGATAAGGATAGCTCATTAAACAAGGGGCGCTACCGTAAAGGATTTGATACCTTCATTGTACTATAAAAGGATGAAACATGCGAAATCTTCATAAGTCGAAGTTGTAACTCAGACGAAAGCATACCGAATCCTGTGGACCTGCTGAGTAGATGAAAGCTGCTCACCTGTTATCAGAGCTGTTATCCTGTTATCAGACCTGTTTGAAAAGCTGTTAAGCTGTTATCAGAGCTGTTAAGCTGCTATCAGAGCTGTTTGAAAAGCTGTTAAGGTGTTATCAGAGCTGTTTAAAAGCTGTTGAATTTTTACCAGAGCTGTTTGGAAAGCTATTCAGCTGTTATCAGAGCTGTTTGAAAAGCTGTTAAGCTGTTATCAGAGCTGTTTGGAAAGCTGTTTACCTGTTATCAGAGCTGTTTGAAAAGCTGTTAAGCTGTTATCGGAGATGTTCGAAAAGCTTTTAAGCTGTTATCAGAGCTGTTTAAAAGCTGTTAAGCTGTTATCAGAGCTGTTTGGAAAGCTGTTATTGAGTTAATAACGAAGATGAATGAAAATCTATGAACAGAAATTATCAAGACTAGGAATGCAGGGCGAAGGAAATTAAAAGCCCTAAAGATGGGAAGGATTGAGGCAGAAGCTCAACTTGAAGAAACCTTTAAGCCGATCACTGAACCCTTAAAGGAGTTTGTTAGAACAGTCAAATACGAGCCGCCGGATATAGCCAAGTTTGAGGCAAAAGATGTAAAAGAAGAAGAAGAAGAAGAAGCCAATGGGATTGTGGAACCTTTTACCCCTCCAAAACGAAAATATGTGAAAACGGAGGTTAGTAACACACCAATAAATTATGGAGATTATTCCTTAACATCTGCAGAAGAATTCTCAACACCTAAACATTCAAGAACATTGACTGGAAGGTCTCCTGTCACCTCCCCCGATACGTCTGGATACATAGTTTCAAACTATTTAAAGCTATTCACTGATAATAGCCCTAAAATTGATCCAACCTACGGAGTTTACTATGATGACAACGCGTGGAGAATCGGTAATTCAACGTTTGATGTTGAAGATGTCGGAAATATTGTTATCAAGCGGAAGATCTATAAAACAACTTTGGGGTTATGTGAGCTGCTATTTATGAAATATCCTGTAAAAAGTCTATATACTAAAGAGGATTTAACTAATTATGGATCTATTTGGAGATATACCAATGCATATAAACGTGACTATGCCGAAGATGGTCAAATAAAGGGTACTAGAGCGGCTAAATATAAAGCTCTAATCAGTAAACTTATACCACGTAAAAGCATGGGACTAATGCGTCTGCCTAAGGAAAACATTGATCACATTTACTGGGATGATCCAAAGGAATTAGTGGATAGACTGCGCCTTCTAATGGAATCACAGCAGGCTGGAAACACCAGTCACAACAATGAAATTGTATCTATCCTGGAGGAGTTGCAAGAAGCAGATATTATAGTTTAAATACTACTTCATTACCATACTTCTTCACAATCTACAAATGAGCGTTGACAAGTTTGGACGTTTCTCTAAGCGAGAATATCTTGTGAAAGCAGGTGAGCGTGGACCAACAGGAGCTCAGGGGCAGCTGGCGAACAAGGAATTCAAGGACCAGGTGGTAAACAAGGAGCTCAGGGTCCAGCTGGTGAACAGGGAGAGCGGGGTATGGCATTTAATTTAACGATAAACGGAGACTACGATCTGAACTCAAAGTGAAAATGATGATGCTACTACCAAAGACTATGTTGACGAGTAAATTAAAATAAGTGTTGAAGAAATAAGAAAAAGTATTAATATAGAGGTGGCAAATTTAACGCTATATATTAATGATGAAATCTCGAAGATTGAAAACTATCTGTTTACTTCAATAATAAATAAGAAAGACTTGACGCCAAAAGATGGTGTGTATGAGTAAAAACTCTTGAGAAATCTGTTTCATTTATAATTACGATGAGCAAGAGACAAGTGGTAAATGAACTGTATAAACCAGCGAGAAAAAATTTTAAACGGCGTCGTGTGATCATCAAAGGACTAGATGGCTTGTGGCAGACAGACTTGGTTGAAATGGATCCCTACAAGTATGTGAACAAGGGTTACCACTACCTACTGACAGTAATTGATACCTTCTCCAAATACGCATGTGCAATTCCAATTAAAAGAAAAACTGGTGCAGAAGTAAGAGATGACATGCAATCTATATTAAGCGAGGGACGAATACCTAAAAACCTGCAGACTGATGATGTAAAGGAATTGTACAACAGCCACTTTAGAAATCTAATGATGAAGCATGCAATTAATCATTACTCTACGTACAGTTTCCTCAAAGCATCAATAGTGGAACGATTTAACCGAACTCTGAAGGACATGATGTGGAAGGAATTCAGCTTTAATGGAACTTATCAGTGGACTGGTATGGTAAAGAAACTGCTCACTTAATACAACTCGAGAATACATCGAACCACAAAACTGAGACCACGTGATATCAGCGCCTCCAATGAGAAACAACTGCTATCAACTGTATACAATCATATAAGGATTGTTGTTCCTGCAAAGTATAAAGTTCGAGATTTTGTACACATGAGCAAATACAAGCATATATTTGAGAGAAGCTATACACCAAACTGTACAGCTGAGATTTTTAAAATTATTAAAGTTCAAAACACAAACCCCATCACATATCAGCTGGTAGATTATCAAGGAAATCCAATCACAGGAGGCTTTTATGAATTGGAGCTGCTGAAAGTTAAACACCCAAACCTATATCTCGTAGAGAAAATCTTAAAGAAGAGTGGAGATAAAGCTTACGTTAAATGGCTCGGATTTTCATTAAAACACAATTCTTTGATCAATTACAAAGATGTTTTATAATTTCTTGAAAAAATACAATTTAAAATAATTATAATACTTTATACATGTCATTATAATGCATATTACTTTAATAAATAAAACTAAAACTATAATACATTTATTATTTACACTAGACTTAGAAACTTTCTGCCGTTGCCACTTGTTGAATTGATGAAATGGAGTAATGCCCCCATGGTAGGATGTCCGTCGTTCCGCTCATAATATGTCGCTTATTATCATAAGGACTCAATGCGATCTTCTTTTGACTGACAGTGTACACGCTATGGTATGGAGCTGTGATTAGCAATTAATATTCCCTTGTTATTCAAACATTCGACGTAGTCTTCGAAATTGATATGCCTCTGGACTACATTAGCCTTTACTCCTTTCACTACTTTTTTTACAGTTTTACCATCGTTGATACGCAGACTGTACATTTTCAAGCGCAAGCCTGCCAATTCACTCATAATTTTCCCATTCAGCTCATCATTTCATTAGCCCAGGAATCTTTTTATTCATGAGCGGTAAGTTGAATTGATTATTTTCTGGGTAATCACTTGTATCAAATTTGTTTATATTTTCGGCCATAAACTCATATGCATTTTTCTCTTCAAGTTCATATATTAGAGAATCTGTGTCTGTATACATGACTTTACATTTATCTCCAAATTCACGCTGCATAAAACTGTAGTGGAAATCATAGAGGCATATCTTTGAAATTTCCAAAACTCCCATTCCAATATAGAGAGGCTTATTGAATAAAATTTTGAGTCGCCTTAATTCCACAGCAACTAAATTCTCATCAAATATCGTTGCAGTGTGGAAGTTGGGTGCTGCAATCCGAGCTTTTGCACCATAGCGACCTTCCCACTTTACGCAATGTTTTATATCGCTATACTTGCGAACATTTTCCATGGCCTTACCAAAAGTTGCATTATTCATTTTCTTATAGCTGTCCTTCTCATGATCGCTGGTAGCCTGTTTCCGTTTGGTGGTAAATCCTTATGCTTATCATGTAGATGTTGAGGATAGTCCAAGTCCACTTCGAATTGTATCCAATTGGTGAATCATCAGGAATTTCGAAAACGTCAATATTGGGAACATCAACCCATTTGAATCCTCCAGTTGGTAAATGCTGTGACATGGCCCATCCATAAAGGTTGTTAACATCATAATACATCAGGTATTTCTCTTTCTCCTCAGGCTTAAAATCATCCATATATTTATTATTTGCTTGACTATATCTGTTCTAGCATTGACTTATACCACCTCGAATGCCTCTCTCTATGAATAGCAGTATATCTACGTCGGTTATCAGCTCTAGTTTCACTTTGGTGTATTTTAGTATAGCATCCCATGTTAGATCTGGCATGGTGTAATAATGTGCTGAATCTAAATTGTAAGTCTTCATGCACACTTCTCGAAAGTTCTCAAATACATCAGCCAATAGGAGAACATCGGTCTAAGGTATAGATCTGAATATTCTCCAAGTGTCTGTATTTCAAATATCTGCCAGATCTTTTCAGCATGATTTTAGTCCTCAGGAGATATAATACTGTCAGTCATTTTATTATAGAATTGCTCCTGCGCCGGTAAGTGCTGGAAATCCAATTTAGTCCAATCGTCAACGAAGTCGTATGGGAAGACGCCTTTGCGCGTAAGCAGTTTAAAGTCATCATCATCCAATTCCTGCCATACAGCTCTTGTAATATTTAATTTAAACATTGGAAGCAATGATGATAGCTTATCTAAGGATTCTGCCATAAAACGGAAGGAATCGATGAATCTGAATTTAATATGACTGCCTTCAACGTGCTTGGTGAATGAAATGTATCTTTCTTTATTTATTGGTAGGAGATCCACTTTCCCAGGAATGGTTGTAGCTATATCCTTAATAATGAAGTGAGCATCATATCCAGATAAATTGTGAAAAATGACTGGAACTGTGGTGCAGTCTTGATACATGAGATTGCATGGATTGTGAACTGGTCCTCGATATTTTCCTGTTAAAAGGATTTATAAAAATTAATTGAATTATGATTCTCAGTATTTACATGTTAAATGGCAATGGTCACGGACTCGTTCCTCATCGATAGCAAACGTTTTTTCACATATATGACAGTAAGTACTTTCCATATGCGAACGCCGTTCCTCTTTAGTCAGGGGTTGCATTGGTCTGATATTCAGCTTTTCCTGTACAGCTATTGTTCCGTCGCGGAACAAATACAAATTTACGATTTAAATATCCCACGATGATAATCTTCCCACGGTGTCGCAGCAGCTGAAAATAAACAAAACAAAGCATTTATAAAAATAATAAACAATTAGAAGTCTCAGATCATTCACGACCTGAGACTTTAATTGAAACCATAACTTACGCTAAATGACAGAGTAAATCCGCCCACGATGTCTCAACCATCCTAAGGGACCAAAAATCTGAAAAAAGAAAACACATTTTTAATAAATATATAAATAAATATTTAAAACATCACAAACTTACCTCCAAATAACAGCTGCTCTGACACTTGACATAACCAAAATGGCAGCTCATAACATGGAGAAAAATATTTTCATTAGACTATGATGACGTCACTGGGTGTCTAAATATAAAAATCTCAAACGACGCGAGCGTCATAGCAACGCCACCGGCAAACACAATTTCTATTGTGTCTCTGCCTATAAATAGCGAGCTATTAGAAGTAGCAAGTCACTCGCATTTTGAGCAGTCGCCAAGACAGATCGGCAGTGTTAAACCGAAATTAAGTCTTGTTTAACAAATTTAAAGGGAGACATTTGAGCCCTATATACCAATCTTTATTTAATCATAATTATTTTTCCCAGATTTATTAGCAGGCAGAATATTTGAAGCCTAGCGTTTTTTATATGAGCAGATCAAATGAAGCTCATATTACTACCCATTTCTAATAGAATTAAAATTAATAGATAATTCTATTTTTCAGGGTAAAGGGTCCGGCATCCAAGCATTGGACTAGTTAAAAACGCCATTTCAACGTTGAATTATTATTTCATTTATTATTATTTTTTTTGTGTTGAATTATTATTTCATTTATTATTTTTTTTTGTGTTGAATTATTATTTCATTTACTTTTTGATTTTTGGTTGAAGTATTATTTCATTTATTTTTTATTTTGGTTGGATTTTATTATTTCGAGTAGCACTAAGGTCTAGGTTAAGAGAATAGTTGTGAGAAATAAAAAATTTTTTATTGACACCAAACCAACAGTTTTTTCAGTCTTATCCTTCTAACCGGCACCTCCCCGAATTTTATGTAAGGCCCACATTGGGACTTCACATTGGTCCTTCGAGCCGGATAAGACTGAAAAAACAAAATGGCGGATGTCGATATATTGATTCTCACACAAAAAGCTCTAAACGATCAAATAGATAAAGCCGGAATTAACCATGGCAAGGCAAATTCAGAAACCAAACAAGGAAAGAAGTATTATGCTACTCGCATTCAATCTCTTGAATAGCTATGGCAAGCATTTACAGAGACGCATATAGCAATCTGGTCAACGGAAAACGGCGCGGACAGCGAATATGCCGAAGGCAACTTATACGAAGAGACCGAAGAATTATACATCAATCTCAAATCAAGATTGTCACAGGAGCTAGAAGAGTCGTTCCCAACTTTACCTCATACTGAAGAGTAGCCTAGCACACAGGCAACACATCCACCAAGGCGACAAACACGGCTTCCGCCAATACAAATTCCAACATTTGATGGAAATTATAAATCATGGCATACATTCCATGATTTATTCAATTCATTAATACATAAAGATCCAAATTTATCGAAAGTTCAAAAATTACATTACCTCAAACTCAGCGTTACTGGGGAGGCAGAACGCTTACTACGCCAATTTGAGGTAATCGACACAAATTATACGAAAGCATGGGAATTATTACAAAAGAGATTCGATAACAAGAGAGTTTTAGTGAACACTCACTTGAAATCACTGCTCAGTCAACCAGCAATCAAAACTGAATCTGCTCACGCCATTCGCTCTCTTTTAGATTTAACAGAAGAGAGCCTACATGAGCTAAAATATTTGGGCTTACCAGTTGAACACTGGGATGCCATCCTAATATACAATCTTGTACAACGTCTCCCATCAGAAACACATCAACTATGGGAACATGAACAAGGAAACAAGAACGAACTCCCGACATATGCCGATCTGTCAGTATTTCTAGAGACAAGATTTCGTACTCTAGAAGCCCTCCAAGAGTGTCAAAATAATAAGGCACAAAATAGGAGTCCAAGTTATATCGAGGCACGCGTTCGTACTCGAGAGCCCCGCAGCGGCTACAAACCAGATTCACACATCAGTGCAACCCAAAAAAACCACGCACACAAAAATGCGAATTCATTCCTAAATCAACCCCACACATGTGCAATGTGCAAACAGAATCATACTCTGTTTCATTGCACTTCATTTAGGAAATTACATCCAAAGGAGAGAATAAATTTCATTCAACGAAACAAGTTATGTAAAAACTGCCTAGCAGCAGGGCATAACCTCAACGGCTGCCCAAGCCAAAAAACATGTCTCCAATGTCAAAAGCGGCATAATTCTCTCCTACATTTAAATCAGCTATCCGAGACTAACACAACGCAGAATCAGAGGCAAGCTGAAGTGAAGCATACCGAGCCTAATGGCAGCAATGATCCAGCCATAAATACATTCTTTTCGACAAACGTCAGTCAGGCATTACTGTCAACTGCATTAGTCAACATCGAAAGTCCAAACGGACAAATCTACACATTGAGAGCTCTGATAGATTCAGGATCTCAAGTATCTTTTATCACCGAAGCTGCTAGCAAACGTTTGAAATTACAAACAAAGCCAACACACGTTGAAGTCACGGGGTTAGGAAAAATACAAACGGCCCACGTCAATAAACACACAACGTTTAAGTTGAAATCATTGCACACAAAATTCGAGATCAGTGTAAACGCACTAATACTCAGAAGAATTACGGATTTCGTTCCGGCTGACACAATCAATATAACGAACTTGCTCTACCTACAACATCTGCAACTCGCCGATCCAAGGTTCCACACACCCGGCCAAATTGACGTACTGTTAGGAGCCGATATTTACGCCGAGATTATTGAGAGCGGAGTCATAAAAGGCAGCCCCGGAGACCCCACGGCTCAATGTACACACTTAGGGTGGATCTTAATGGGAAAACTAAAAGGCAAGAATAAAAGCAGTAAAGTAGAGTCACTTACAGTACAAATTCACCCAGACTGTCAGCTGGAACAACAGCTAAAACGATTTTGGGAAATAGAGGAGGTCCCAACTATTATTGCACACCCCGATAACGTATTATGTGAAAGGTTATATGCAGAATCACACAAGCGCTTAAGTCAGGGTCAATACCAAGTAAAACTACCCTTTAGACAACCAGATGGACCTGATCTTGGCCACACACGACAGATGGCGGTAAAGCAATATCTACAATTGGAAAAACGTTTCGAGAAACAGCCTGAACTACATGCATAATATAAAAAATGCATACAAGAATACTTAAGGCTAGGACATATGGTGGAAATAAAACCAAATACAGCGGAACAAACTGAAACGAAACGAATTAGTCATTATTACCTGCCACACCACGCTGTTATCAAGGAGAGTTCTACTACTAAGCTGAGAGTGGTGTTTAATGCATCTGCCAAATCATCAAATGGGAGGTCATTGAACGAACAGATGTTAGCAGGGCCAACAATTCAACCGACCCTATGGGCTACCATTCTGAAATGGCGTTTATACAAATTCGCATTTACAGCTGACATTGAAAAAATGTATAGAATGGTCCAAATGCACCCAGATCACACAGATTTCCAGAGAATCGTATGGAGAGATTCTCGAAGTGAGCCCATCAAAGATTACAAACTAACAACTGTCACATTTGGCACCACGTCAGCTCCATTCCTAGCAATCTGCATACTCCATCAAGTGTCAAAAGACGAACAGGGCAATTATCCACTTGCCGCTCAAAGCCTAAAAACCGATTTTTATGTCGACGATCTTTTGACAGGAGCTCATAACGTCAAAACTGGCTTGACACTACAAAACGAACTCATCAGTGTTCTCTCTAAAGCGGGATTCAACCTCCGCAAATGGAGTGCCAACCATCCGGAATTAATCAAAAACATTCCTCTGGTCGACAGAGAAAATAATTCCATTCTAGATCTGTCAGAAAAGGACACAATCAAAACTCTCGGCCTTCAATGGCACCCAGCAAGTGATGAATTCAGTTTCAAGGTAACACCCTCAAAAAAAGAAACGCATTTTACTAAGCGAACAATTCTGTCTGAAACTGCATCACTGTTCGATCCATTAGGATGGTTGGCACCAATCATTATTATCGCAAAAATATTTATCCAGACATTATGGCTATCCAAATGCTCATGGGACGAAATACTCCCAGATACCACCACTGCTAAATGCGCGGAATTTAGGGAGAATCTAAACGATATCGATGAAATCAGAATACCAAGATGGATAAAGTACTCACTGACGTCGACTAACCTAGAAGTGCATGGATTTTGTGACGCATCTGAAAGGCTTTTGCTAGTGTCGTATACTTAAGAATTATCGATGAAAATGGTGCAATATTCACACATTTGTTTACGTCAGAAACCAGAGTTGCTCCCACAAAAACCATTTCACTCCCAAGACTCGAGTTGTGTGGAGCTGTCCTTCTAGCAAGAGTAATAAAGCAAATTAAAATCGATCTAAATTTGACAGACTGTTCCACATTCGCTTGGTCAGACTCAGAAATTACCTTGTCATGGATCCAAAAGCAGCCTTCTAGCTGGAAAACATTTGTCGCCCACAGAGTAGCTGAAATCCAGGAAGTTATCCATCCACGATCATGGCGATACGTACCCTCAAGATCGAATCCAGCAGATGGCGCTACGAGAAGGATCTATCCAAGGGAACTTATCCAATCCAAGCTTTGGTGGAATGGACCATCGTGGTTGCAAGAACCGACGGAAAAATGGCCAGAGCAACCAAGTTTTAACAAGTATTATGAGCTTGAAACTCGTTCAATCAAGGCATTGACTTGTACTAACGAAGAAGTCAGCTGGCTCACAAAATATTCTTCGTTTCCCAAACTAGTGAGAATCATAGCATTTTGCAAAAGATTCTACATAAATTGTAAAACAACATCTGCACAAAGAAAAACGCAGTATCTCACATTCGTTGAATTACAAGAAGCTGAAAATACGATTCTATCAATTGTACAGCAGCGTGCGTTTCCAAATGAGTTCCAATGCCTCAATAACAACAAACCAATCTCCAAAGCCAGCCGCCTGCTTCCACTTAATCCATTTATGTGCAAAAATAAACTTATTCGAGTCGGAGGCCCACTTGAAAGGTTTCTTTTAAGCTATAACCAAAAACACCCCATTATTCTACCAAATAACCATTATGTGACTCATGTCATCATTGATCACACACATCGTTACACTCTACATGGTGGTACTCAACTTACTCTCAATACATTACGGAATAAATACTGGCTACTAAACGCCAGAAATACCATTCGTCAGAGAATAAGAAAATGCATTCCATGTTTCAAAGCGAAGCCAGTGCCATCTACCCAAATTATGGGAAATCTTCCGGCAGCTCGCATTACTCCAACGCTAGCCTTCGAACACACTGGAGTCGATTACGCCGGTCCTATTGAAATGAAAACGTCAAGATTGAGAAATGCCAAAATCGTAAAAGGCTATTTAAGTATCTTTGTGTGTATGGCTACCAAGGCCATCCATATTGAGGTCGTGTCCGATTTGACGACAGCGGCATTTATCGCAGCATTGAAGCGATTCATAAGTCGCCGAGGCTTGTGTTCCCACATATATTCTGATTGCGGCACTAACTTTGTCGACGCCAGTAAGGAGTTATCTAGTCAGTTCAAAAATAATTTAAAGGAGTTTACACATGACAGTTCCAGTATCGCAGAACTTACCGGCATTACACATTACACATTTTGGCGGGTTATGGGAGGCTGGAGTCAAGGCAATAAAAACACACATGAAACGCACGTTGCAAAATGCCATATTGACATTTGAAGAACTGTCAACTGTAACCTGCCAAATTGAAGCATGTGTAAACTCCCGACCGCTGTCTCCACTATCTAATGACCCAACCGATTTCAATGTATTAACTCCCGGCCACTTTTTGGTCAATCGAAATTTAAAGGCTATACCAGAGCCATCTATGCCCGAGAATATAACATCTCTTAAGCGCTGGCAATACATTCAGGCCTTGACACAACATTTTTGGAACCAATGGTCAAAGGAATATCTGATCAATATACAATCCCGCAAAAAATGGCAGACTCCTGAAGGTAACTTACAAATCAACGATTTGGTTTTAATTCAAGACCATCACTGTCCAACCACAAAATGGCCAATGGGTCGAATAATTCAAATTCACCCAGGACATGACAGGAGGGTTAGAGTAGCAACCATAAAAACGCCGAATAATCAAGTAATTCGACCAATTACTAAATTATATAAGCTTCCCATATAAATCAACCCTTCCAAAAAATCATCGCACCCAAATATATAATACAACAACCCACACGCTGCAGCTTCGATTAGGAGTAGTTTACCACCCACGTGCCCAGACGCACCAGTACAAAACTTCACAACAAAATATTAATCAATGGATACTAAGAATAACTTGTGCATAATAAACCCAATTATTATAATAATATTATATCAGAATTCATAGCACAAGGTTATTCCCGAATACTTCAGCAAAGAATAAAACATACAAGCGGTTCCCATGTGAACGAAAATAAAATCACTACAACAGCAAAAGCAAAAAACGCAACCAACTTCACCCTAATTCGAAAAAACATCATTCAACAGAAGTCCACGCCAAGAATCGTACGCCATTAAGGATTTCTACTTATTTTTTAATTTTTCTTAGTTTTTTCGTTTTTTATTATTTTTTATTAGTTGGTTTTTTGTTTCTTTATTTATTTTGAGTTTTCATCAAAATGGATTCATTACCATCTCTGGAGGATTGTCTTCTAATCGACGACCTACCCGATTTAGAAGGAATTCCAATTAAGGACAAATTAAGGCAAACAAGGATGCCAAGGCCACCAAAGAAATATATACCTCCATTTGAGGCAGTACCCGCCACAAAAGGAATTCGAGAGATGGCTAAGGACCCAGGGACTCGTATTCAAACTTATCCCAGAAGGCCTCCAACTGGGACAAGAAAAAACAACATCATTGAATGTCCCATTCAAGCTCCGACTCGTCCAAAACGAGCTAATCATGGAGAAGGTACCAGCCAAGCTCCACCTAGTCCTAAACGGACAAAACGGGATATAATGCCAGCCATAGCTCCAATAATACCACCAGTTACTCCAATGGTACCAGTGGTAGCTCCCGTGGTACCAGCGGTAGCTCCAGTAGTACCAGCAGTAGCTCCAGTGGTACCAGCAGTAGTACCAGTAGTGCCAGCTATGGCTCCAGTAATGCCAGCTGTAGTTCCAATAGTGCCAGCTACAGCTCCAGAACCACAAACCTCAAGGTGTCCACCACCACGACCTCCCGCAAATTTTATTGTCGATCCTCGCTTATGGGAGCAAATCCGTCATCAACCAATACCTTGGTGGAGAGCGCTCTCAGCAAGAAAGTGCTTTCGCATGGACACCGATGAGGGAGATACTTTACGGTTCCAAAAATTAGCTGACGGAAAAGTTCGTATTCGTCTTCAAATCAAAAAGCGTAAGTCTACCGTATGTATAATGGGTTATGGTTTATTACTAAAATACACAATACTTTATTGGATCACGTAAGGTCGGATACAGTTTTTTTTTTTGAGGCGGGAGGATGTTCCGTCGCGGAACAAATACAAATTTACGATTTAAATATCCCACGATGATAATCTTCCCACGGTGTCGCAGCAGCTGAAAATAAACAAAACAAAGCATTTATAAAAATAATAAACAATTAGAAGTCTCAGATCATTCACGACCTGAGACTTTAATTGAAACCATAACTTACGCTAAATGACAGAGTAAATCCGCCCACGATATCTCAACCATCCTAAGGGACCAAAAATCTGAAAAAAGAAAACACATTTTTAATAAATATATAAATAAATATTTAAAACATCACAAACTTACCTCCAAATAACAGCTGCTCTGACACTTGACATAACCAAAATGGCAGCTCATAGCATGGAGAAAAATATTTTCATTAGACTATGATGACGTCACTGGGTGTCTAAATATAAAAATCTCAAACGACGCGAGCGTCATAGCAACGCCACCGGCAAACACAATTTCTATTGTGTCTCTGCCTATAAATAGCGAGCTACTAGAAGTAGCAAGTCACTCGCATTTTGAGCAGTCGCCAAGACAGATCGGCAGTGTTAAACCGAAATTAAGTCTTGTTTAACAAATTTAAAGGGAGACATTTGAGCCCTATATGCTAATCTTTATTTAATCATAATTATTTTTTCCAGATTTATTAGCAGGCAGAATATTTGAAGCCTAGCGTTTTTTATATGAGCAGATCAAATGAAGCTCATATTACTACCCATTTCTAATAGAATTAAAATTAATAGATAATTCTATTTTTGGACTAGTTAAAAACGCCATTTCAACGTTGAATTATTATTTCATTTATTATTTTTTTTTTGTGTTGAATTATTATTTCATTTATTATTTTTTTTTGTGTTGAATTATTATTTCATTTACTTTTTGATTTTTGGTTGAAGTATTATTTCATTTATTTCTTATTTTGGTTGGATTTTATTATTTCGAGTAGCACTAAGGTCTAGGTTAAGAGAATAGTTGTGAGAAATAAAAAAAATTTTATTGTCACCAAACCAACAGTTTTTTCAGTCTTATCCTTCTAACCGGCACCTCCCCGAATTTTATGTAAGGCCCACATTGGGACTTCACAGCTATGGATGCAATTTTTTGCAATTCTAATGCAAACCATTTTTTGACAATTCTTGCCTCGATATGCTCGGTAATATGAGAGCTTAGCATCATGTTTGCAGTGGAAATAGATTCCTATGCTGTGAACTTCATGTTCCTGGATTCGCTGTGTATTTTGATCGTTTTCCTGAATCGGCTTCAATATTGACTCAAGATCGGCATACACACAAAGCGGGACTGGATTCTTATGGTTATAATTCTTATATTCTAGCCATTTCTTTTCTTCTGATGGAAACATAATTCTGCAATCATTTTGCTTCTTGCATTCGGAAGTGTGTGATTCTAATTTTTCAGCAGAGCGAAAGTAGAGCAAATATCTCTCACATATATGTATATAACTCTATGGCCACGTTGTAGAAGCTTTAATATTAAAATAATGTTTTAAGGTATTTTTAACACGACCCGTAAATAATGGTGGCGTCTTGCATAAATAGCTTCGGATCGATATATTTCAAATTTGCAATAACACCTTATCGAATTCTGTCTGCGAACGCTGTCTTTATTTACACCCACTTTACAAAATCACTTCTTCTTACGCGAGCAATTCCTGCACCTCGACGAGGAGCTCTCAGTAGCGCACTCAATGCTTTAATTTGCTCGATGCAGCTCTCGAAATGTCGTTTCCTAGCATTCTTTTTACACTCTCGAAATGCAATTTGAAATTTATGTTTTTATTCACTGAATTTTTTAAACACTCCATCACATCTTTTCGCAAATTTTCGATTATTGAAAAACTTTTATTTACTAACACCGAAGACATTTTTAATTTTTTTATATTAGACACTAACACTGAGACTTACTGAAACTGAATGATGGCTCCTAGCGGTTTGCTTGCGCTGTTATAGGAACACCTCGCTGTTTACTTTATACGAATTTGTTTTCAGGAAGTGAAGTAGTATCAAATTACGTGAGGATGGCTCATTCTATTAAATTTGTTTACACAGGTGTGCATGACTCATTCAGCTTAAATGCGAATTTGTAAACAGGAAGTGGGGTGATATCAAATTACATTAGGATGACTTTATTCAGCTGCGCGGATTGGTTACAACAGGATTAAACTTGCTTTGGAAGATTACCTATAAATTAAGGAGCTGAATCAGAATCACTATCAGTTGCATTCCGGAGTTCAAACAAATAGGAAGCAAGGAGAAAATAATAATAATGCCAAACGCAATGGATGAACTAAAGAAGTTCGAGTAGTACCAACCGTCCCTGAAGACCTGCCAAATGGAGTTGGATAAAGAGTACAAGATTCTTGGAGCGAGAAGGTGTACAACTACATTTGGAGCTCGTGTGGTTCGGGATTTGGAGAATTATCACATATTTCTTCCTTCACGATACCACACTATTTCAGACGATACTTTGAGTAAAATAAATGCCCAGGGAGATTTCTCGGTGATTAACAGAGGACCAATCGGGCGATCATATAAAATTGAATTTATTCAGAATGATATTAATCTGT
Organism: Dioctria rufipes; assembly: GCA_963924295.1. NCBI lineage: Eukaryota > Metazoa > Arthropoda > Insecta > Diptera > Asilidae > Dioctria > Dioctria rufipes. Next base: position 363,536,673 of record OZ002740.1, read on the forward strand.
ATCCAATTATTTATTATAACCGTTGAATAATAAAAAGGGAATAATGAGAAAATATTTTTTTAATTAGTCGTAATAATGAAGGTCAAGTTTAGTACTGCTGCTACACGAGTTTATATGATTGATTATGAACCCAGAAAAGGACCATGGAAGACATATGCTCTGGATCGCTTTCGCTTCCGAGATAGGATTAATACTTAGAACTTCAGATATATTGTTGCCAATTTTGGATAAGAAGCACAGAGAAAAAGTTATAATTTAAGATTTAATGATGCGAATAAATAAAAAAACAATTTTTCATGAAACTTATGACTTTTCAATACACGCTCCTAGATGCAAAAACCATTGTTTACTTTACTTGGCAGTATCAAATTACCAGCCACCTGGCCACCGAGGCTTTAATTTCTACTACTTCTTATAAGCAGCCGTGATCTATTTTTAGATATCATGATCACTCTTGGCTCATCTAAGACAACATATCAGTTGTTGTTTTTTTTCAGCTATTGAGAATTTTTCATAAATTTGTTTACTTTACTCGGCTCTGTGAGAATTTTGTTTACATTATTCGACTGGGATTTTGTTTACATTATTTGGCTGTACGAATTGTTTATGCAATGAATAAAATTAGAAGCATTACACTTGAAGAAAAATTAGGCTATTTCATATCTAAGTCATCATATGTACCTACGTTAGTTGTTGTTGTTGTTAATTTAATAACATGGTATTGAATATCGCCTGGTAGAAAATCTTAGTAGAGTGGTGTGTGTGCTGCGATTTTGTTTACATTATTCGGAATTTGATTATCGGTGTGAAGACGAACATATCCAAGTCAACATACCTACCTACATTGGTTGTTGTTGTTGGCATCAGTATCCTCCTAAAACAAAACTTCTATATAATGTCAAAATTTCAGTACAAAAGCGACCTCAGCCCCCCTCCCCTTCCCCCTCCCAAGAACCCACAGTGATCCAGAGCTCCCAAAAAAGTTTGGGAAAAAGTTGCCACTTTTTGTATGGAAAAAGTGGGCCAGGATCGGCATAGCGTAACTTTGGTCCCATTTACCAAATTAAATTTACGTTTTTTTTAAAGGACAGACACACGGGCATGCAACATCAAAATAACTTTCCAACTGTTCAACCCATTTAAAATGCCATCTTTACGAATGGGCCCTCTGGTCTCGCGCTCAGATCTTAAAATTCTTCTGTTCTCTTTCGCAATATATTTGGGCACTGCCTGAGAGTATATCGACGTAGTAAGCTGAAAGTTGGGGCACATCATTTTCATAAGAATAGTAAATAACATTTCAAAAACAGAACAAACAGATCTTTCGGTTTTCACTTTATTTTACTCATGGTGCAAAGAATATACGGTGTGCTGGTATGAAATGAAAGCTCTTTAAAGCTTTCTGTGGCGTTATAACGAGCCACTTATTCAAATGAACATAGGAACAAATGAACTAAATACCATTTTCTGTTCAAATGATTATTTTATTTTATTTCTTTTCCTTGCACGTTTATTTCATTCATCCTTTCTATTTAAATGCTTTATACGAAAGTAATTTAGCCTTCCTTCTTAAGTCTCTATTTGTTCTGCTAATTTAATGATCTTCTACAAAAAACCTTTAGAGGTATAAATAAGTTCTTTCAAGGATATTTATTTTGCATCTAGGGTATTTCTTCTTTTGGATTAGTATTTTTCAATTTTTTTTCCAAGCGCTATCATGTTTTAAATCATCTATTTCTCCAAATTCAAGATCCGATCCCTGAAAGTATTGCAATGATCTAATCTACAGCTTTTAATGACTACCTACTCTTAAAACAAAATCTTCATTTTGTGAAAACCAACCTAATGTTGAGTTTTCAGAATCAACTTCTTCAAGGATACCCACTGAACACAGAATATTTTCATTGCATCCTATAAATATATGAATATGTATAGTCTAATTTAAAAAAAAAATTATACTCAATGAAAATAGGAAATTAAAGTAGGAGAAATATAGATAGTTTACGATAAAAAAATGTTAAAAGTAAATTACAACTTTTCTAAGATTTTTATACGTTTTTAAATGGAACTAATTCAACATACCTAATAAGTATGAAATAAAAGTAGAGATTACTCTTTCGGATTTTTTACCGGGGCTTTCTTTATTTTATTTTTTCATTTGTTTTTCAAGTCACTCAATTTCGCTGTTTGGGACATGTTGATGAGTCAAAACCAAAACTTGAAACTTGTCACCAAATATATAATGGGTTGTGTGATGAAATAACAAATTAAAACCATCTTTAGCTTTTGTTATATACTGGAGATTCTAAATAAATTCCTTCTTGAACAAATAATAAGTATGAAGATAATCTATGTATACTTAAAGTCTGTAGTAGTAGGGTGGTCATTCAAACCACCTTTAGATCTTATGGCACTAAAGAAATTATCTATGATATTTTGATTAAGTCGACTTGTATGTAAGGATATAGCCCATTTTAAAATACCCCGTTAAATATGTACGCAAATCCGATTAATTTGTTATTAAAATGCCTTTTATGCATTCATTCACTGTGCACGTTTTAACTTAATGCCATCGACAAAAAAAGTGGCTCATTTTGAGGTCATAAAAAGCTTAAAGCTTTCAAGATGGCGAAAACACGTTCAGATACCAGCATACCTTATATTCCTTGTACCATGATTTTACTTTTATTTTCATCTATAGGGTATAACCACTGACCCACAACGGAAGTCTCAACAGCAACAAGGTTGCAAGGGACTGTTCTTCTCAGATTTTAGTTGATTAAAAACATCAACTGTAAACAGATTACCTGTATAAAAAAAGGAAAAAATATATTGTCCGAGACAGAATAATATACTGAAATAAATATTAAACCATCATTAATATATGGCTTCTGATTCATGCTAACTGTAGAGTTAAATATAATCGACTTAAAGAACATCGAAGATTGAGATGGGACAATAAGAATTTAAACATCCCCCATATGTTTACCATGCTCCGTCATTCTTGCCCATATGCAGGATTCCGATAAAAATAATCGTTTTAAAATTTAATTCGGAATTAGTTTAATTTCTTATAAGAGTGGTTATAAGCGATTAAAATATCATTTGAATACAAGAAAAATAGTTTTTAAATTTAACTCCATTTTAGGGTGTAAAATTTCATCTGATTGGTTGACTTTTACATGTTTTTTATGTAGTAAACATTTTAAGCCCTGATATACAGAGACACAGTATTGTACCACATCAAATAGCAAATCGCTCATGCCATTGTTATTTAAGTCCAGTGAGTATAATATAGTCAAATTCCAAAAACTTTGCCTTATAATTTTAAAGTCAATCACAAAGATTACTAAACACCAAATAATTTATTTCCGTTCCATCACTAGAGACTACTATTCTCAAACTCAACTCAAAGTCAACGCGGAGTCATACGCATGCCCTATCTAGTAGCGTATATATCGGCAAAGACCTTTTTTTCATCTCCAAATGTGGATATATTAGTTATGCGCATGAGTCAATGCCTTTCCAATATACAGTGGCGCAACAAATACTTAGTTTTATCGTTTTGAGTAGTGGCGTCTCAAGTTTTGTTAAATGATACTTATTTGTTCGTTATGAAATTTTTATTACTACAATAACAATATTGGCCTAAGACCTATTATAACTTTTTCTCTTATTTATGACACAAATGGATTAATGCAATACAAATCTGTTGCAGTGCCAATAAAATCAGCTTTCATATAAAAACATCATTCAAATATAGCCTAGCAAATTTCTGTTTGTTACCATTTATTTTGGTTTTTTATTCGTAGGCTCTCTACCTGCGATCGATACACAAAACGCAATAAATTGACTAAAAAAAATGGAATGAAAGTCAGCTAAAGGATTTAAATTTTCGAATCCAATTTAATCACGGAAGCAGATTTATAAAAATTGTTATCTAGATGTGGAGAAATATGAGTATGTGGACAGAAAAGCAATTTGAAGAGCTTTGTGCTTCTTAGGAATGGCACATATACATATCTTTGAAAACGGTTAGTTATAAAAGTTGAATAAGCATTAAAAATTTCTTATAAAAATGCTCTGGAATAATTCCGGATTTCTGCTGAATGCGTGTTTTGATCATATCGAAGGTTTCCTGTTTGTAAGCAATAAATTCTTTTTGAAGTTCTAACTCTTCGTACAAGAGTTTCACCTGTGCTACTTTAACGGGATCTGAAAAAAATTATATCAATACCAAATCTTTGAACCAAACTTTTAGATTTGCTATATATATGTATGTATATTACCAGTTTTTCCGTAACACTCTCGCATTATCTCTTTTTGTGCTTCAGATGCTTTTTCCATGCAGACCACAGATAACCACGAGCATTTATTTTCTTGAATATCTGTTCCAATTTTTCCTGTTTTTGCAATATCCCCAAAGCAATCATCAACATCATTACTTATTTGTAAGTAGATGCCTAACTCATTAATGATCGTTCTTGTAAATCTAAAAACCTCAGGATCTGTAATGCTTTTTTAAGGATCTGTGTTATCACGACGGAAATATGCATGTATTTGCAGCTTACTTACCCACATAAATGCATAATTAGTGCTATTGGCAAATAATAACCAGAAGAACTCTTGTTTAAAGCTATAGATTTATATGTGTCCATTGTAAGACTAGTCACATCACTTTTAGAAACCCGTACATCCATCGATAGTCCAAGTGTGAGAATGAATATGGATTCATTGAGTAATTCCAACAATTTTACGTAGTATTCTTTTTGGGAAAAATTATCTTTCAAAATTTGATATATTCCGCTTAATATCATTAAACTGTCGTTAATTGCTGTCAATCCAACTTCCTCCAACGTATGCCAGCATGGCTTTCCATATCGTATAACACTTCCATCCTGTATATCATCGAGAATAATAATTACGCTTAATACCTGGAAGTAATGACAATTTTAGTTAAAAAAGCATTTTCATTACATTACTATATAATAATAATATTAATATAATATTTCTAATTTTAACATTATTTCCCACTACCTATAAACGAAGTAAAATTACAGATTAAGCTGGAAGTTAGCACGCTTTGAGTTTTGCCCTTTTCAAAAATGTGTACATTTAATATATTTACCATTTCAACACACCAACCCAGGTACTGTGCTAATTTAATATTTTCGGGGTTCAGGTGGGTTTCGTCAGCAAGAATCTTGAACGTCGGCACCATATTTAATCCTTGGTTGTATCTGCCTGTCGTTACATTATATTTGAAGGCCTGTTTGAGATATAAATAACTGATTATGACAGATATACTTTGGAATCACTGGAAACTACCTTTTCATATAATTTGGCATCATCTTTCGATTGATATTTACTTGCAAATTGTGTTAGACTTCCAACCAAATCTGGGAGCAACAAATTTTAACTTTAACAAAATGTTCCGTGAATGGAAATAAGATATAATTAATTTACCTGGGTAAACAGCCATAAATTCACGTTTTTCATCTTCAGATGCACTAATTAGAGTTGTTAAATAATTACGTGTTGATAAAGCTCTGTAAACAATAAGTAATAATAAGTAATATGTATATATATATAATCCTACAGACGATCTTTCTTGAGATATGGGATTTTACTTAAATAAATTTTATGAAAGCATAGAACGAGGTATGGAAGTTAAAATATATTCTATTTGTTTTATCTCGCCATCTTGTTGAGTTCACAATAATTAAAAGTCAAGGCTCTGCTTGAGTTTTTCAGATTCCTGTGTGTTCGTTTTGGCCATATATCTTTTAACCAGCACATAAAATGCTCTCTAATCTTGAACTGATCTTTTTATATAAAATTTATTGTTGGGTGCATGGCTCTAATTTTTTATTTAAAACGCAATATATATACTAAATAGACTTCATAAGTTTATTATTCAAATTCAATGGTAGCCAGAACTTCTACTTAATTATCGTTTCTTAACAATAACTTTTTATTATAATTCAATCAAGACACTTTCATTTATTTCCATATTATTATTGAAATTAATTTTTTTCCGGTGGATATTTTCTTGTATTTCCACCAGCACTTCTTCACTTTTTCGGAAGTAATTTACAGTAAAAATTGGAAGAAATCAATATTTTTATTAAACGTGTGTTGATTTTTCAATTTAACACTGCACAATTCATCTTGTTACTCGGTCTATGGAACACCTAAAATTAATTCGCTCTTTAAACAATAACAAAGTGCTTGCGGGAACTCGAAACTTTTAGAAAATATGCAAATGAAACAGTTCAAAGGCCTACAGTTGTTAAGACTTCGAACTTATTAATTAAGGTCATGTTATACTTGCCCAATTGCTTTCTTTGTAGTAACTAATTTGTTGAACATTTTTTTGCCTAGTAACGAAAGCATGATTAGGTTGATTCTTCGTAATGTTTAATTTTTACACAGTCACTATATTTAAACACTGATACAAGATTCTCATGAAAATCTATCGACTCTATGCACAAGCGAATTCAATTTTCCCAACAAATATTGCTATGAACGTCGTTCCACAACTTCCCGAAAATCTATGAAAAAGTCATCTATATTTGCGAGGTTTTATAGTAGATTTTGAATGACGCTAAAACGCTAACATATTTTATGATAATATATATATATAAAAAAAAAAAGAAAGATATTGCAAGGTTATGTATTAAAAAAAAAAAACAAAAAATGGTTATATGACATTTCTCCAAAACCAGAGATATTAGCTTTTCGATATTAGAATTGGATTATGGGGTGTTAGAATGAAGACGCGTGTTGTTTTGTTTAAAAATCAAAAAAACTGGTTGTGGTTATTAAGTGTAGTTTCGTCAAAGATTTTTATTGGGATTATAAATTCAACTATCATAAATATATGTCTGAAGAAAATATTGTTCAAATATTTAAGGTAGAAAGTGAAAATTTTTGATTGGCCAAGACCAGTTTTTTCCCCCAAAAAATTAGAGATAGTATTGGAAACAAAGATGATTGATTAACCATGTTTTGTAACATAACATTTAAATAGGAACTCTAATCTTTAATAGCAGGTGTAAATAGATAATTGCTGCATTCCTTTCCGAATTGTTTATGTTACAGGGGAGGATTTCCGGTCATAGGTGTACCTCTTCGGATAAGGTTTCAGGTTGCGTACAATTAACGCTCTTCTTTCTTTCAACAAAATTCCTATTTCTTGGTTTTGCTATTCGACGTTCAGCGCACTCTTTATTGCAAATAGGCAAATATTTGTGTCTAATTAATCAAATTTTGGTATTCGTTAAAAGAGACCTTCACGCTTTAATTTCAACTATGTTTCAACAAATTATTTGATGAATCCTATACTCAATTAAAAATTTTAAACTACAGTGTTGCAAATTAATCAAACGAAATCGAAAGCACATATTTTTTCTTTATTCTTTTAAGAAGCGCTCTTGGGGCTATAAATCTACTTAAAAACACCAAAGCTTTCAAATAATATATATATAATATTCTATTTGTTCTATCTCGGCATCTTGTTTAGTTCACAACAATTAAAAGACAAGGCTCTGCTTGAGTTTTTCAGATTCCTGTGTGTTCATTTCGGCCATATATCTTTTACCCAGCACATCAAATGCTCTCTAATCTTGAACTGATCTTTTTATATAAAATTTATTGTTGGCTGCATGGCTCTGATTTTTTATTTAAAACGCAATACATATACTAAATAGACTTCATAAGTTTATTATGCAAATTCAATGGTAGCCAGAACTTCTACTTAATTATCGTTTCTTAACAATAACTTTTTATTATAATTCAATCAAGACACTTTCACTTATTTTTATATTATTATTGAAACTAATTTTTTTCCTGTAGATATTTTCTTGTATTCCCACCAGCACTTCTTCACTTTTTCGGAAGTAATTTACAGTAAAAATTGGAAGAAATCAATATTTTTATTAAACGTGTGTTGATTTTTCAATTTAACACTGCACAATTCATCATGTTACTCGGTCCATGGAACACCTAAAATTAATTCGCTCTTTAAACAATAACAAAGTGATCTACTCAACATATATAATTTGCATGACGCAAAACCTGATTTACAGTTTAATTTTATTAAGCATTATTCACTGCTTCTTCGTTGCCGGCGCAAGTAGTTATCGTTTTTTAATAAACTACAAAATTAGAATAAAAAATGCATTGCGAAGGTTAATAGCACGCCACATCTTTATAATCACGTCACGTTGCTACTGCTTCATCCAATTAAATTAACATAATAATGTAAATTACTACGGTATTGCTAGCATGTGTAGGAATAGAAGATCAATGATGTTTAATTATATGTATAGAAAGATGGAAAAATGAAAATACAAACAAAAGCAGTTTGTAAGTTTGCCGGTATGTAAACAGTTTGAAAACTTGACCTGTGAGCTGAAAGCAAAAGGTTGGGCCATATTAATTTACTGAATGAACCAATGCTTTGAATATGATTATTTTATATATTTTTAACAGGGGAAGATATGATTAAGAATCCGAAACAGAATTTTCTTAAAGCGAATGGAAAATGTTGTGATTAAGCATGCAAATTCACATAGAGCAATTTTCACTCTTCATAACCTTTATTTGTTTGCTATAGTTTATTGAGCTTTGTGTATGATAAAGTAGTTTGGTTTACAGCATCGAATGGGTTTTGCTAAAATGTAGACAAATCCGCAAATATAGTTACATAAAGAGCTTCACTTTCCACTACATGTGTAGAAAGTGAAGCCAGTGATCTTTACTATACAACTGTATACACTTCAGAAGAGCTTGTTGCAAAAGATAAATTAAATCAAATATTTTTATTGTAATCGATGAACGTTGATCATAGTTTCTGTTTGAAGAATTCGCAAAAATAAAAAATTTCGCAAAATGTCCAAGAGCAAGTATAGTACCTACACTTAGAAAAATCATGCTTATAATCTTTGCGAAAATATGGCATTAAGTACCCCAAACTGAATTTTCTTGAAGCGAATGAAAAATGTAGTATGAATTGCTTCTTCGTATTCTCTAACATAATATACTTAAGGTTTAATGATATATCATATTTAAAATTAAAACAAAATATTATCTGTTTACATAGTACTATTATATGAAGAATTTAAAGATGCTTTTATCAATTAACGTGATGAGTTGAATCAGAATAGAATAAGGTTGGGCCATATTAATTTTATTGAATAAACCCATGCTTTGAATGTGATTATTATATATGTATTTAACTGGGGAAGTTGTTGAACCCTTAAAAATGATAAATTTACCTCCTCCACCTGGGTTTAAACTGCACTCTGCCGTATCGTGTAGATTAAAAATAAAAAAATTACTAAATTTCGAAAATAAATTGCAAAAAATCATTATATGTAAAAACAAATTGCAAAAATCATAAAAACAATAAAAATTCAAAAAAAAAAACGTAAATATTTCAAAACTTCATAAAATTCCGAAAATAAATTAAAAAAATCATTAAATGTAAAAATAAATTGCACAAACTGCAAGGAAATCGTAAAAATTTCAAAACCAACCGCCTGTTTCTCATTCGTAATTCGGAAAGATAAGTATTATCTCTAGAGCAAAACCACAAATAAACCTAAACTAAATGAAAGTAAAATGAAATAATCGTAAAAAATTTTGAAAAACTTGAAAAGTTTATTGAAACAAATATTCAAAGTATGCTAATATAACAATATGTGCAACATGGCAGCTACCCACCAACTGATTATCAAATAAAATTGTATGATAAACAAATAAATGCACTAAATCTGATGAAATAAAACCAGGAAAAATTGTTTGACAAATTTTGTTTTCTATTCTGAATCAGTTAGTAGAAACTCGTAATGTTTTCAGTATTTCCAAAAATCAGTTTAAAATATTGAAATTCCTATTTATTTCAGAAAAATTGTTAAATTTCGAAGCGGTTTTCCAAATTATTTGTAAAATTTATGATTACTTGTCGGTAGACTTTTATAATATCTGTCTGTATATCGCATTAAATGCTCCAGTTTATTATATTAATCCGCTTGATTTTTAAATGGCCCACTAAGTATTTAACAAACTCGCAACAGTTTTTTAATGTTTTGAAAAACTTCAGATATGTTGATGGGCTTGTTATGCGACGGGTAAGCTTTTGCAAAACGGCAATTTTAAAGCAAAGCAAGATTTCACGATCAGCACAAGCGTATCCCCAACATACAAAGTAATAAATCCTCGCAATTAGCTGGTTTTTGTTTTCACTTTTACTGCAGAGAAAGTACTAACCATTAAATGCAACATTGTTGTTAACTTCTCCTTTCACATATATCGAGTATAATAATATGATGGCAAACAGACACCAATATTTTATATTTTCATGGCGATAATACTCGATGGCTACAAAAACATGTAACGAAGTAGAAAGTTTTTGTTTAGGGGCTTGATCGAAATTGTATATAAAAGGGCGTTCTTCGTGTTTATTTCATAGTTCAATATCGTCAATTGAGGACTCCTAAGAAAACTAGTAAAGTCGTATTTTAAATGTACTAATTGAGAATAATAATTTTAAAATTGTTATAATAATAAAACAGAGCGATTCGCCAATTTAGGCAAACTCTATAATTTTGGGTTTCATCAGCTTTTAAATTTTCTGGCGATTATTATATAAACAATCGGGCTTAATATTTACCCCATTCATTGACAAACGCTCGAGGTGGAAACATTGTTCTAGCAAAAACACGTCAAAGAACTAGAAGCTTCACATTACATATTAAAGAGGAAAAGTGCTAAAGTGATATTAAAAGCAAACAACAAAGCTGGAAGAAATGAAGCCTAATGTGAATATTCTAATTAAAGAAGCAGAATCGGCACTTCACAATGCTAAACAGCACCCCGACTTGTTGGAGAGTGCAATAAAGCAATGCGGGTTGAACATAAGAAAATTAAGGGTTGCATTGAAGGCGACGACAACTGTTGGTGAAAAAAATTGTCTGACCAACGGCATATGCTCTTTAAGTACATTTCGATCGCAAATGAAGCAGCTGAGGTTGGTTGGCGGTGGTTATAAAACCTCCAACCCAAATAGAACAAACTATATGACCAGATGGGTTAAATGGGAAGATGTCCAGTTAGCCTTCCAGAATCGTTTGCGGACTGGAGCAATAGCCAATTTATCACATAAAGAACCATCAACATTTTTGGAAGATTGCAGTGATTTGTTTCATCGTCGTATCAACAACGCATTGAAAAGGGAAGTGGCTCTTAAAGTTAATGCCGTGTTTTGCGGTGAATTTAAAATTGCGAAGGGGGGTGAAGAAGTATTTGAGCTTAAATACCTAAACACAAAAAGCGCACCCATTTACAATAACACAGACTTGAGTACGTGCTTCAAGGAAAATATTCAGAATGTGATTATAAAAGATCTTGTGGAGTTCCAAGAAAAGGATAGTGGGTGGTCTTTATCAAAAATTATAAACTTGGTGGTTAATATCAACAAGTTTACACCACAACTTGGATCATTATACATAGAGCTGTATGCTGAAATAAAACGAAAAGAAGCCTGTATAAACGTTCGAAATGGCGATGATGCATGTTTCGCTTGGGCTATAATATCGGTCCTACATCCAGCAAAGAAGAATCCACAAAGTGTAACAAAATACCCACTATACACAACCATTTTGAACTTGACTGGTATTCAGTTTCCGATGACCGTTAAACAGATTCCGCGTTTTGAGAAGCAGAACAACATCTCCATCAATGTATATAAATTTAAGAAGATGACCAATAAGCAAAAAGGGGAATTCATCACACTACCAACTTATCTGACAAGGAATAAAAAGGAGAATCACATAAATCTTTTAATGATCCAGAATGAATACTACGATGAAGATGAAGACAAAAACGAAGACAACGATGTTGCTTAAGCAATCAAATATCACTACGTTTGGATAAAGAAATTATCCAGGCTTTTATCATCACAACTCAGTAGCCATAATGGTGAGAAATATTTCTGTGACCGATGTCTACTTTTATACGCCCACTGCATTAGAAAACCACATGGAGGACTGCGTGAATCTAAACGAGTGTAGATCCGATTGCCAACAAAGGACCAGAAGGAGCTAGCTTTTAAGAATTGTAGGAATAAAGTAGAAGTACTTTTTACTATGTATGCCGACTTAGAATGTCTGTTAATAGAATGTAGTGATAAGAACAAATACCAAATGCATGTTCCGTGTAGTATTGGTTATTTTGTGAAATGTTCATACAACCCAACGTTATCTTTTTATAAATGTTATCGTGGTGAGGACTGCATTATGTGGTTTATGGCTGAATTGCATAAATTTTCTGAGAACTTAAAAACAATTTTGCTTTGCCCTCTACCAATGAATCAACTTAATACTGATGAGCAAGAGAATTATAACAGAGCCACAGTGTGTCATATTTGCGAAAAATTGTTTGTGCATGACGACAAAAAGGTACGTGATCACTGTCACCTTACTGGTCTGTATAGAGGTCCAGCACACGAGGGGTGTAATATTAATTTTACGGATAGTCACACAGTTCCAGTAATTTTCCACAATCTTAGCGGTTATGATTCCCATTTCATTATAAAAAATCTAGCATCAGACCAAGAAGGCCGCATCGATCTACTCCCCATTAACAAAGAACACTATATCGCATTCATGAAACATTTAATTGATAATCTAATTAAATTTAGATTTATTGATTCATTTAGATTTCTTGCAAGTAGCTTGGATACTCTCTCTTCATATTTAAAATCTCCACCCATTTTAAAGGCCCAATTTCAACATTTATCAGATGATCAGTTTCAACTATTAACACGTAAGGGTATTTACCCGTATGATTATTTTAACGACTCTGCAAAATTCTCTGAAACTTCCTTACCGACCATTTCACAATTTTACAATAAGCTAAATGATTGCAATATAAGTGAGGAAGATTATGCATATGCTCACAAAGTCTGGAATGCATTTTCTATGCAAAATTTGGGTGAGTACACCGATTTGTATTTAAAAACAGATGTTCTTTTATTAGCAGATGTTTTTGAACAATTCCGTACAAGTTGCATCCCAACATATGGACTAGATCCCGCGCATTATTTCACACTTCCTGGTTTTACTTGGGACGCTATGCTGAAACACACTAATATTACTTTGGAATTACTCACCGATATTGATATGGTTATGTTTATTGAGCGAGGCATCCGAGGTGGTCTCAGTCAATGCTCTAAACGTTACTCCAAAGCAAATAATGTATATTATATGGCTGACTATGATTCAAATATATCATCAAAATTCCTGCAATATTATGATATAAATAACCAATATGGCTGGGCCATGTCTCAATCCCTTCCTTACGGCGGCTTCAAGTGGCTAGATAATTTGATTAATATTAAAGTTGAAGATGTGCCAGATGATTCCTCCACTGGCTATATTTTAGAGGTGGACTTGGAATATCCTCAAGAGTTCCATGATCTTCATAAGGATCTACCGTTCTGTCCAGAGCATTGCAGTGCCCCCAACTCAAAACAGAAAAAACTAATGGCCACTCTCCACAATAAACACAAATATGTAATTCATTCTCGTAATTTAAAACAGATTCTTCTTTATGGATTAAAGCTAACTAAAATTCATAGAATCCTCCATTTTAACCAGTCCCAGTGGTTAAAATCATATATAGATTTAAACACACAATTGAGAACATCAGCTAAGAATGATTTCGAGAAAAATCTCTTCAAGCTCATGAACAACGCTGTGTTCGGAAAGACTATGGAAAATGTTCGGAAGCATAGCATTGTCAAATTGGTGAAGAAATGGTTAGGTCGATATGGAGCTGAAGCCCCAATCTCTAAGCCAGAGTTCAAATCTTCAGTAATTTTCAATGAGAACCTGGTAGCCATTGAACTAAACAAATCGGAAATATATTTCAATAAACCAATCTATGTAGGTATGTGAATCTTAAATTTAGCAAAAACAACCATTTATAAATTTCATTACGATTATATGATTCCCCGGTTTGGGTCGAATTGTACTGTTTGTTATACGGATACAGACAGCCTAATTTATGAAATTATCTTTCCCGATTTATATAATATTATTAAACAAGACTGCCATTTGCATTTTGACACCAGTGATTATCCTTCCAACAACGTTTGGGGCATACCTCTAGTCAACAAAAAAGTGCTGGGTTTAATGAAGGATGAAAACAGTGGTCGCATTATGATGGAATTTGCTGGTTTGAGATCAAAAATGTATGCGTTCAGGGTAGAGGGCAAGGATGAAACTAAAAAATCCAAGGGGGTGAAACGACAGATTGTGAAGAATAGAATTACTTTTGAGGATTATGTTGAATGTTTAAACGCTAACTGTGAGAAAATAGTAACCCAAAATTTAATTCGATCTCAAAAACATGAAATTAGCACAATAACTCAATCAAAAATCGCTTCAAGTCCACACGATGATAAAAGATATATACGTAAAGATAACTATGAAACGCTACCGTGGGGTCATTACCGTATAACGGAAATATATTGATGTAAATATAAGAAAATAATGTAAATTAGATTAGGACATCATATGGAAAATAAAAGAATTTTTATAACGTTTTAAACTGTTTTATTTTAAAGATCCCTTATTATAAAGACATCATCTTCAACATTATGCCTCACTTGTTTCCAGAGTTGTTAGATTAGAGCAGCACATATTTCCAACAAGTAGCATTTTGCTTTGTTGCAATGCTTAAACTTGTATACATATATATTTTACGGTAGCATAAGTATTATCACTCCATCTTAATCCAAAAAAGCTGTTTCTTTTCTGCTCACATTAAGTCCATATAGTAAAAGATGGTTTAAATACATACATAATGTTGAAGTTGGTTTGCACTTCTTAAAATCGCCACGCTGTTTTTGTTTGAATCTTTCAACATCAATGATGATTGACATTCTGGTTAAGTTTTCTATTTTCGCTGGTTAAAAGGAACGTACTCAACAACCCTATCGTGAAGAAGCAAACCCTATGTAGTCATATTAACAACTGTGCTAAATTCTAATTTTATATTTACATGTTTCTAAAGTCGGGTGTACTGTTCGTTAGTAGAACGTACACGCAAATTTGATTAAGTGACTGAAATGAATGCACTGGTAAATTTGAATCAAGGTCAATGGTCTATTTCCTAACAACCAATCAACACTGTTCACTTTCTTTTACTTTCAAGAAACTATTCAATATATGGGGTTAATATAGAGCAAAAGTTAGAATAACTTAACTTCAAAACACTGGCACACTTACTTAGCTAAAATATCTTGAGTAATCGTATTAAGACAGAATTATATATACTGTTGGGTCAGAGAAAAAACACACACTAGAAAACACACTTATTGACACCGATTTATGATGTATGATTTTTAGAAACAGATATTTTTGAGACAAAACTCAATAAATAAGTTTAGGTCAGAGATTTTTGTATCACACTGAAAACACTAATATAATGTAATAATATAAGATCGTCACAAATGTAATATAAATATATATGTAAAATTGATATATACACGAAATGTATAATATATATATATGTCAAAATATAGTCAGATAGATATATGAATAATATTATAATGTTACAAGTGGCTGGTACTCACCGATCTCAAACTTGGCACTTGAGGAATTGGCTGTAAGCTAATGTTAAGCCCTTTGTTCTTGGTTAGAACAATTCTTTATTTCCGTCGAGACCAGAAATAAAGTGTTAATGTTAGTAATATTAACTCACTCGAGACCCGAGATAATGTTCATTAAGTCAGTCGAGACCCGGCTTAAAGAGTTATCTTAACTTCAGTCGAGACCCGAAGTAAGGTTCTTTATTTCCGTAGAGACCAGAAATAAAGTGGTTATTAGTAAATTATTATCTCAGTCGAGACCCGAGATAATGTTCATTAAGTCAGTCGAGACCCGACTTAAAGAGTTATCTTAACTTCAGTCGAGACCCGAAGTAAGATTGTTTACTTCCGTCGAGACCAGAAATAAAATGTTTGTTAGTAAATTATTATCTCAGTCGAGACACGAGATAATGTTCATTAAGTCAGTCGAGACCCGACTTAAAGAGTTATCTTAAGTTCAGTCGAGACCCGAAATAAGATAATTTAATTTCCGTCGAGACCAGAAATTAATGATTATTAGTAATTAATATATCAGTCGATACCCGGTATAAATGTTAGTCCCTAACAAGCCAACTTACCCCAAGCGATGCCAAGTGCAAAAAGAAGCTCGAGATCAGTCAGCTTGTCGTTTATATAGCCCTTGCTTGTAAACGACACCACTGATAGAGTAGCAGCGGCGCATGATTACAAGAATTGGCAGTGCAGCTGTGATCTTACGGTACTGGGGAAAGAATTTGCCTAGCAACGAACAAAAATGCATAGCAACAAGAAATTTAGAGCTTCACATGCTGCTGTTTTAAAAATAAATTATATTTGCAAAAAATGTTTTTTCTATCACGTAGAGAAGAAATTCCCGTTGAATATTACTTGTAATGATGATAATGATAGAGTTACAAATTGATCGGCTTGATCTGATTATATTTGTGCCATGCATTGTATGCTACCTGACAACACATGATTTTGTTAAATGTTTTACCTATTTTTAGGAAAATTGTAATTAGATTGAATTTATTTGATTTTCAGAATTCAATTTCAGCATGGTATTGTTGTAATATGTTCCCATTTCAGGAATTGTTTTTAATATGCATTTAAACATATGATCATGATTTTTATTTAATCTGCTCAATGAGGCTATACTTTTATATTGCATTTGTGCAATATTTTATATAGATGATAAATATCTGGCTTTGTATGGTTGTGTATCTGTGTTCTGATTGAGTGATTAAATTAGATTTAATTTTATATAAAATTGTATGCTTTGTTTTCAGGAATTTTTTGTTTTCAGAAGGTATCTGTTAAGAAAAATATATTCGAAGCGATTTGTTTCGAACATACTGCCCCCCGTTGAAAGACTGTAAGTGTCTTTTAAGTAAATAGCCTTAAGCTACATCTCTAAGAAAGAAGTCAGTTTGAACTCACTGACTAAGCAATTAATTAAGAAAAAGGTTTTGTGTTGTGTTGTTCTAGAAAGTTGCTTCCTTTTCTCAGGATAAAATAGAATCCTTGGATTATGAGAACTAGAATTAACTATACGGAATGTTTATCCTTTAAAAAGCACACAATTTTCCAGTAACCACCTAACGATTGAGAGTTGAAATGACAAAGTTAGGGGGGCAGGAGAATGATTAAATAAGGACCAATGGTGTAAGAAAAGAAATCACATTTATTATTGAATAATTTTAATGTTGCAATTAGCCAACAGTCTTATTTTCACTTTAGACCCATCTTTGGTGGTAAATCGCTGGTTTTTTTTTCTAGGAGCGCTTTAATGCTGTCCACGATACGGTAACACTCTCTGCCAACCCTGTCTTATTATCCACGAAGGTTACGCAAAAGTTATCTTCTGAAAGTGTTGCTGGGACGATAAGTTGATCACTTAACACATGTACCTTTGGAGTTGCTGGTTGATCATTCAAGCACATGGCTGGCTGGATACTGGTTGCTGACTGAGTACTGGTTGATGGCTGAGTATTAGTTGCTGTCTCCTGTACTACTAGTGGTTCAAGGAGTTCTGTTTCCGCATTCGGGGAGGTGGAAGGTGAGTCCTCAATCACGATGGTTGATACTGGATGTTGACATATGGTCATTTGGTTGAGATCTTGGCTAACTTTCAATATCTTGGCTCGTTGCTTCAAATCATCGAGTTGCTTAGTCAACTTGTTGAGGTTTTCCTGTTCCTCCTTCAGACTTCGCGTTGGAGATGGTGGTAATAAATTTAGCTCCTCATCTAGGTCCCAGTCTTCTTCCATGGATTCATCTTCGTCTCGATCGGGCGATGGGGGCCACGCTGCCAACTCTTTTTCCAAGCTCCAAGCTTCCTCCAATTCGTATTCAATATTCCGCCCAGGAGTGATGGGCAACTCATCTCCGTTAATACTTTGATATTCAGGTGATTCCATTATAGGCGCACTTCTTAACCTGATAATTTTTCTAAATTTGTAATCGTATTTATGCAAACATAACGGGTTTCTTAATTTTAATTTTGTTTGCATTGCCTGAATGCGATACAAATTTGTGTTCACATGTACTAAAAAATTGCATTTGTTAAAATTGCAATTTGATTCCCTCGCTATGAGGACCGTAGTCATAGAGACGATCATTTAGCGATTGAAGATAACGGTATGTGTTTGCAATTGGTTGAAAATTTAGAATTCGATTACTTTGATGGCAGAACCTTTGTTATCGAGACAAACTTGTGTATTTACACGTAACGGGATATGAATATATTTGTGATGATATGTTATGGTAAATAAGAGGTTGTAGCATGAATTTTTCTGTAAGAGAATTGAATATGTAGTTTTGTGTTGGTTTTTTGTTTTTTTTATCATGCATAAAGTTGTTTAATTTTAAATACTCAATTTAATTTTCTTATATCGGTAAGACACATATTTTGGATATTGGTCGTTTTACAAAGCCATTTTTCGTTTTTATGCTGACTACACGAACGTAGTTGTCAGCACCTGGATGAACTTCAGTTATTCGTCCTAATAACCACCGGCTCACTACCAGATTAGGTTCTTTAATTATAATTAGATCTCCTATTTTAGGATTTGATATTGGAGACTGGCATTTAGGTCTATTTTGTAGGGAATTTAGATAATCGTTAGACCATTGGTGCCAAAACTGTTGTTGCAACAATTGGAGATGTTTCCATCTGGTAACTGATGAAACCTTATTTTCCAGCACGGGTTCTGATGGAAGTAATAAAGAAGTACCGATTAAAAAATGTCCTGGAGTAAGAACATTGAGATCGTCTGGATCTTCTGTGATAGGACATAGAGGCCTGGAATTTAGACAGGCTTCAATTTGTGTCAAAACAGTTGCAAATTCTTCAAATGTCAATGAAGAATTCCCTAAAATTCGCTTTAAATGGAATTTTTTGGATTTAACTCCGGCCTCCCACAATCCTCCAAAATGAGGTGCGGAAGGCGGGTTAAAATGCCAACATATCCCGTCTTGGGCTAGTGTTTCTGCCATCTGCTTGTTAGCTTGCAGTATGGCTGTTCGGAATTCCTTTTGTAGGACTTTGTCAGCTCCAATGAAATTAGAGCCACAATCTGAAAAGATATCTGTGCTGAGTCCCCTTCGGCTGGAGAAACGGCGAAAAGCTGCTATAAAGGCTGCTGTGGACAAATCTGACACAGCTTCTATATGAATGGCTTTGGTTGCCATGCAAATGAAAATGCAAATATACCCTTTATATATTCGATTGTTTCGAAATTTAGATACTTTTAAATTGAAAGGACCAGCATAGTCTAGGCCAGTTTGTTGAAACGGTCTAGTCATATTGGCCCGTGGTGAAGGAAGATTTCCCATGACTTGATTTTTGATAGATACGGATTGCTTAAAGCAAGTTATACATCTATGTAATACTTGTTTTACGATTTTACGCCCTTGTGGAATCCAAAATTCGTTTCGAATTATGGATAATACCAATTGCGGACCTCCATGCAAAGTCTTTATATGGAAGTGGTTGATTATTAATGTTGTTAATTTACTCTCCCTTGGCAGGGATATTGGATGTTTTTGGCTGTAATGAATGTTAGCATTTCTTAATCGCCCACCTACTCGAATTAATCCATTGTTATCTAAGAAGGGGTTAAGTCATAAGATCTTGCTTTTAACTGGAAGTGGATTCTGTTTTTGTAAACATTTAATTTCAGTACCGAAAGCGGCATTCTGTGCTGCTTTAATGAGCCGAATTTTTGCTTGAGCAATTTCTGTCGGATTAAGTATATTTGGGTCCATTAGTTGTTCTTGAGTGGACACCACCGATGGCCCTTTGCATTTATTTATGAACCTAATGCAATAGGCAACTATGCGTTGTAATTTGGTAAAGCTGGAGAATTTTTCAAACACATCATCGATGTTTGAATGAGCTATTGCGAAATGTGTGACTCGTTTTTGTTCAGTTTCAGGCTCATTAGCTGGAATTGGTTTAGATTTCGGCCAATTATTTTCACTGTCCTGCAACCAATGAGGTCCATGCCACCATAGTTTATGATCAATTAATGACGAAGACTTAATTCCTCTGGAATTGCAGTCAGCTGGATTGTCAGCAGACCTTACATGATGCCATGCCTTAATGTCGATCAATCCCTGAATTTCCGCAACCCGATTAGCCACATATGTTTTATACTTATTGGGGTGACTACGAATCCATGATAATACAATAGAAGAATCCGTCCAAGCAAATATTGGAACTTGGTCAAATTGCAAATCTATTTTAACACGATTTATGAGCCGAGCTAACAATACCGCACCGCATAATTCAAGACGTGGGAGAGATACGGATTTAACAGGCGCTACCTTTGATTTTGCCATGAGTAAATTGACTTGAAGACTTCCTTCTTCATCAATCACTCGAATGTATACAGCAGCAGAATATGCTTGATTGGAAGCATCTGAAAATCCATGTATTTGACAGGTGGATAGGTTACTTGTAGTGTGTAACCAACGTGGTATCTTGATATTACTGATATGTTGTAATTCTGTTTTAAATTCGCGCCACTGCTTATCAATGGGTGCCGGTATTCGTTCATCCCATGAACATCCTGCAAGCCATAAAGCTTGCATTAAGATTTTAGCAGTAATTATAATGGGCGATATCCAGCCAAGTGGATCAAAAAGCGTCGCAATTTCTGAAAGAATAGACCGCTTTGTAGAGAGGCAATCTGCTTTCTTCCTATATTGTAAAATGAAGCAATCAGCTCCTGGATACCAATGAATGCCTAAAATTTCACAGATTCATCGCTTGCGAATCGCAAAGGAAGTTCAACTTCTCTGTATGGTTCGGGGATCCTAGATAGTAAATCTGAAGAATTGCTTACCCATTCCCTCAAGTTAAACCCACCGGAAGATAACAGATTGATAAGTTGATCTTGTATGTGGAAGGCTTCTTCCTTTGTATCTGAGCCTGTAAGAAAGTCATCAATATAGAAGTCACGAGACACTATCTTTGCAGCTTCTGGAAATTTGTCAGCTTCATCAACAGCTAGATGGTTAAGTGTTTTTATTGCAAGATAAGGGGCTGGCGTTGTACCAAAAGTTACCGTGGTCAATTGGTAATCTTGAATACGTTCATTTTGATTATTCCTCCAAACTATTCTTTGGTAGGTTTGATCTGGAGGTTGTACTTTTATCATCCTGTACATTTTCTCTATGTCAGCAGACATAGCGAATTTGTACTTTCGCCATCTGAGGATGATTGAGAAGAGTTTAGACTGCAGTACTGGACCCGTATGCAGCTGTTCGTTTAGACTTTTTCCATTAGTCGTTTTTGCTGAAGCATCAAAGACGACGCGAACCTTTGTAGTGGTGCTATCTTTGATAACAGCATGGTGAGGAAGATAGTAACTTTGTTCGTTGCTTACTATCTTGTTAGCCACTGTCATGTGACCTAATGTCTTGTATTCATTAATACAAGCTTTGTATTCCTGATAATGTTCAGGATTTCGTTCTAATTACCGTTCTAGGCTGTAGAAACTACGTAATGCCATACCACGAGAGTCGCCTAGACTAGGACTTTCTGCTGTGAAAGGCAGACGAACTTCGTAACGGCCGTGTGCGTTACGAAAATGAGTTTCTTGATAAAACTCTTCACATTCTTGATCTGCTTTAGACAGCTTTCTTCCTGGATTAACTTCTTCAGTTTCCCAAAACTGACGTAAAAGTTTATCCAGTGAAGTGTCGTCGTCGTAATGAACCTTTGCTGTTAATGCAGATGCTGTTAAGAAAGTGGATGTATATTTTAGCTTTCCGAAAAGTATCCATCCGAGGGTACTGTTTTGGGCAGTTGGTGTTTCTGGAGGACCTTTTCGTAAACCTTCCAAGAGAATTTCGCTATACACATCTGGTCCTAAAAGCAGGTCAATTTTTCCTGGTTTAAAGAAAAACGGATCGGCCAGTGGTAGCTCATGTATATGACTCCATTTTTTGTTTGGAATGTTTGAAGGGGGTAAAATGTCCGTAATTGTATCCACTATAAGGGCAGTGACCGTGGTTGCCTGAGTTGTGGTTGAATAAGGATAAATGTTCAATGAAGTTTGTTTTTGAACATTTGTAGTTTAAGTTTTTCCCAGGCCAGTGATTTGAATTTCCACGTTTGTAGTGGATGATTGCAGCTTACGTGCGGCGGCTTGGGTTACAAATGAAACTTGAGAGCCTGAATCTATCAGTGCTCTTAATACCAACATGTTTCCCTTTTTTGTAGGAACGTTTAACAATGCTGTTGCAAGCAGTGCTTGTTTGGTACGGTGTTTTTTTGCGTGAAGCGTGTGAAGAGTATTATTAGATGTGGAAGGTGAATTGGAAGGTTGAGCTTCTGATTGCTGCTCCCTTGGCTTGAATTGGCTCGAGGCCCTTGGAGTGGCATTATTTCTGTGAAGTAAAAAATGATGCCTCCTTCCACATCGCTGACATGAAAACTTACTTGTACAAGTTTTCGTGTTGTGGCCATTTGATAGGCAATTATTACACAATTGATTTGATGTGACAATTTTGAATTTATTGTCTAAATCAAGTTTTATGAATTTCGGACATTTAAATAGACGGTGCTGCTCTTTGCACAAAGGACATGCTTGGGTGTATGAAGTAAAATGGGTAGATGCTCTCGGGACTTGAGCATTTTTGTTGGCTAGTGGCGGTTTGGTATCGACTATGGCTTCTAAAATTCTAAATCTAGATTGTAAAAATAATTTTAAGGATTCGAAAGTGGGAAGTCCTTCTGCTGTATTGACCTCTTGTTCCCATGCACGGTGCGTTTCTGCTGGTAAACATTGTACCACCATATAGATGAGAATTGCATCCCATTGCCTAGTGGAAACTTGCAATGCCTCGAGTTCGAAGATACATTCGGAAGACTTATCTAGCAAGGTTTTGATAGCCTTGGCTGATTCATGTGATGCCTTGGGTAGATTAAAGAGTGCTTTTAATTGGGCGTTTACCAAGACTCGTTTGTTATCATACCTTTCAAGCAATATCTTCCATGCGCTGTCATAACTCGAGTTGGTCAAAGGAAATTGACGTAATAAGTGCTCTGCTTCTCTAGATACACTTGACTTCAAATAATGCAATTTCTGCACCGGTGACAACGCAGAATTTGAATGCACCAAGGACTTGAAAAGATCGTGAAAGGGCCTCCAGGAATCATAAGAACCTGAGAATTTTGGGATTGTAATGCTAGTTAGTCTCAGAGATGATGAAGGTTCATGTTCTGAATTTGGACTTGGTTCAACCTTTGTTTCGAATGCATCTAATGCACCCCTAAGAATACCTCGAAAAGTAAAGTATTGATTTTCCACCTTTGAAAATTGATCCTTTGCGAAATAATCATACTTTTGAAGTTCACTATCCTCCAAAGCCTGCGTGGCTTGAATAAGGGTATAGTGATCTTTCTTGTACTCTGACCAAATTTCACTTAGAGTGGTTAATCGCTCAGAAATAAGACCTTTCGTTCGTTTTTCTACATCAGTTCTGTTGTAGTTATTGAACGATTTTTCGAAGATTATTGCCGAGGTGGCTTGGTTGCCCAAAAGTTTTTGAAGTGCAGACATAATGATAAGATTGATAAGATAAAACACTAAACCTTAGATCCGGCTCGAAGGACCATAAAATGTACTGTTCGTTAGTAGAACGTACACGCAAATTTGATTAAGTGACTGAAATGAATGCACTGGAAATTTGAATCAAGGTCAATGGTCTATTTCCTAACAACCAATCAACACTGTTCACTTTCTTTTACTTTCAAGAAACTATTCAATATATGGGGTTAATATAGAGCAAAAGTTAGAATAACTTAACTTCAAAACACTGGCACACTTACTTAGCTAAAATATCTCGTATTAAGACAGAATTATATATACTGTTGGGTCAGAGAAAAAACACACACTAGAAAACACACTTATTGACACCGATTTATGATGTATGATTTTTAGAAACAGATATTTTTGAGACAAAACTCAATAAATAAGTTTAGGTCAGAGATTTTTGTATCACACTGAAAACACTAATATAATGTAATAATATAAGATCGTCACAAATGTAATATAAATATATATGTAAAATTGATATATACACGAAATGTATAATATATATATATGTCAAAATATAGTCAGATAGATATATGAATAATATTATAATGTTACAAGTGGCTGGTACTCACCGATCTCAAACTTGGCACTTGAGGAATTGGCTGTAAGCTAATGTTAAGCCCTTTGTTCTTGGTTAGAACAATTCTTTATTTCCGTCGAGACCAGAAATAAAGTGTTAATGTTAGTAATATTACCTCACTCGAGACCCGAGATAATGTTCATTAAGTCAGTCGAGACCCGGCTTAAAGAGTTATCTTAACTTCAGTCGAGACCCGAAGTAAGATTCTTTATTTCCGTCGAGACCAGAAATAAGGTGTCTGTTAGTAAATAATTATCTCAGTCGAGACCCGAGATAATGTTCATTAAGTCAGTCGAGACCCGACTTAAAGAGTTATCTTAACTTCGGTCGAGACCCGAAGTAAGATTCTTTATTTCCGTCGAGACCAGAAATAAAGTGTTTGTTAGTAAATTATTATCTCAGTCGAGACCCGAGATAATGTTCATTAAGTCAGTCGAGACCCGGCTTACAGAGTTATCTTAACTTCAGTCGAGACCCGAAGTAAGATTCTTTATTTCCGTCGAGACCAGAAATAAAGTGTTTGTTAGTAAATTATTATCTCAGTCGAGACCCGAGATAATGTTCATTAAGTCAGTCGAGACCCGACTTAAAGAGTTATCTTAACTTCAGTCGAGACCCGAAGTAAGGTTCTTTATTTCCGTAGAGACCAGAAATAAAGTGGTTATTAGTAAATTATTATCTCAGTCGAGACCCGAGATAATGTTCATTAAGTCAGTCGAGACCCGACTTAAAGAGTTATCTTAACTTCAGTCGAGACCCGAAGTAAGATTCTTTACTTCCGTCGAGACCAGAAATAAAATGTTTGTTAGTAAATTATTATCTCAGTCGAGACACGAGATAATGTTCATTAAGTCAGTCGAGACCCGACTTAAAGAGTTATCTTAAGTTCAGTCGAGACCCGAAATAAGATGATTTAATTTCCGTCGAGACCAGAAATTAATGATTATTAGTAATTAATATATCAGTCGATACCCGGTATAAATGTTAGTCCCTAACAAGCCAACTTACCCCAAGCGATGCCAAGTGCAAAAAGAAGCTCGAGATCAGTCAGCTTGTCGTTTATATAGCCCTTGCTTGTACACGACACCACTGATAGAGTAGCAGCGGCGCATGATTACAAGAATTGGCAGTGCAGCTGTGATCTTACGGTACTGGGGAAAGAATTTGCCTAGCAACGAACAAAAATGCATAGCAACAAGAAATTTAGAGCTTCACATGCTGCTGTGTTAAATTAAATTATATTTGCAAAAAATGTTTTTTCTATCACGTAGAGAAGAAATTCCCGTTGAATATTACTTGTAATGATGATAATGATAGAGTTACAAATTGATCGGCTTGATCTGATTATATTTGTGCCATGCATTGTATGCTACCTGACAACACATGATTTTGTTAGATGTTTTACCTATTTTTAGGAAAATTGTAATTAGATTGAATTTATTTGATTTTCAGAATTCAATTTCAGCATGGTATTGTTGTAATATGTTCCCATTTCAGGAATTGTTTTTAATATGCATTTAAACATATGATCATGATTTTTATTTAATCTGCTCAATGAGGCTATACTTTTATATTGCATTTGTGCAATATTTTATATAGATGATAAATACCTGGCTTTGTATGGTTGTGTATCTGTGTTCTGTTTGAGTGATTAAATTAGATTTAATTTTATATAAAATTTTATGCTTTGTTTTCAGGAATTTTTTGTTTTCAGAAGGTATCTGTTAAGAAAAATATATTCGAAGCGATTTGGTTCGAACACTGGGTATTTCATCTTCTTTTTGTTTAATAAATTTCAAGTTGCAGTCTTCATCCATCGCATACACAGCATTGTTGATCCGTATGATTTCAACATCCGATTGTGGTTTCAGTGGTGGCAGATTTTCAAAAAAGAATTTAACGAAACACATATTCAATACGATAGCATCTTTTCCTGCTTCAATTTCACTTATTTTCTGTATGATTAGATTAGACTAGATTCGTAGAGGGGTGTGTAGGCGTCAGCCTCGCAATCACCTTGACCTAAAAGATCTATTGTGAGTCCCCGTTGAATTTATTCCCTTTCTAGGTTCAGACTGTTAATAAAGTCTAGGATCCTTCTGGGATTGAGGTTCCGTACGTAGTTAGGTGTACGAAAAGCATGTTCGAGATGGAGTAGTCTCCGCCTGGTCAATGCTTCGCAGTTGCAGAGCAGGTGCTCCGAGGTTTCATGAGCATCCTGGCAAAAGCGGCAGGATGAAGTCTCAGCCAAGCCCATCTTGTTAAGGTAATACCTCAAGGGGCAATTGCCTGAGAAGAGTTCTGTAATTATTTTGAGCTCTGTTTTCTTGAGGAGTAATAGTTTTTTTGTTTTTCCTCCAGAGGTGTAGATAAACTTTTTTGTCTGACGAAGTCCTTGTAGCTTTTCCCAGTATAGGAATTTTTGTTTGTTCTCCCAGTTATTTAGGGCAGCTTTGAGGTAACACTTTGAGGTGCCAGAATGGCTCCGGGCCGACAAAGGGAGTTTCCGCTCCTTTTTGGCTAGGCCATCAGCAATTTCGTTGCCTTTATGGCCCTCATATCCAGGTACCCACATGAGGATAACTTTGTTTCCTCTTGATAAATCTTTTAGGGTTTGTAGACACTCCCAGACTATCCCTGACTTGATGGTGTAGGACTTTAAGGCCTTGAGGGCAGCTTGACTGTCCGAGAGAATAGTAATAGTTGAGCCATTTATGGCTCTTTTAATGCAGGTATTGGCGCATTTTTCTATGGCCAATACCTCGGCCTGGAATACGATAGGGGTAGAGCCCAGGGCCTTTGATATATGGAATCTGGGGCCGTATACGCCCAGTCCGACTCCACTGTTCGTTTTTGAACCGTATACCACACCATCGATCCTTGTTGAAAGGACGGTTTAGTGGAACGCCGGTTTCCCAAAACCACATCGAATGGTCTTACAAAATCCACCTTGGGTGTGATTATATCAGATATTGTCGTCATTTGCTCAAAGCGTATCTGTTTTAAGATACTTAAATGACCAACCAGATTCCCTGGTTTTAACTGTTTCTCCTTTTGCAGTCTAATAGCACTGGAGATTGCTTCCTTTTTCACCTGCAGATGTAGGGGTGGAAGGTTTAGTAAGGCTTCCATGGCTGCTTTAGGATAGGTCCTCATGGCACCAGTTATTCCTAGACAGGCAAGCCGTTGTGTTTTTTGAAGCAGAGCCTCAGCCTTCTTTTCATTAGTTTTTGGCCACCATGCAAGGGCCGCATAGGTGATCATGGGTCTAACAACCGTGGTGTACATCCAGTACATCATTTTTGGCTTCAGACCCCATGTTCTGCCAATGAAGCGACAGCACGTGTAGAGAGATCCTATTGCTCTTTCCGTCACTCTAGACAGATGCGAATTCCAGGAAAGTTTCTTATCTAAGATCTAAGGTGACCCCCAGATATTTGACTTCTTCTGAAAATATCAATTCCGTGTAATCGAGAAGAGGAGCCTTTAGTGAAAGCTTTGATCTTCTCGTGAACGGAACGATAACCGTTTTGTTTGGGTTTACACTGAGGCCTTTGGTTAAGCACCAAGTGCGAACTTTAGAAAGGGCTTTTTGCATGAGGTCGGATATGACTTGGTCATGCTTGCCCCGTATCGTGACTACTAGGTCATCCGCGTAGCCTTGTACGGTAAAACCCGAACTGGTCAGCTTCTCTAAGAGATCATCAATCACGATCGACCATAGGAGTGGAGAGAGAACTCCTCCTTGTGGGCAGCCTTTAGCTGCAGTGATCGTGACTGAACAGTCTCCTAGAGTAGTAGTTATCCTCCTGCTTCTAAGCATGGAGTCTATCCAATTAACCGTGGGGGGCTCGAAGCCCTTGTCCTCGGCAGCTGATTTAATTGCTTCGAAGGAGGTGTTATCAAAAGCACCTTCTATGTCTGCAAATGCACATAAGGCCACCTCTTTTGCTTCAAGAGCTTTTTCGAGGTCTTTAACCAAAGTGTGGATGGCAGTCTCGGTAGACTTGCCTGCTTGATAAGCGAATTGCTTAGAATGAAGTGGTGATTTAATCAAAACTTCACTTCGAATATGTAGGTCTAGGATTTTTTCCATGGATTTAAGTAAAAATGACGAGAGACTAATGGGTCGGAACGATTTGGCTAGAGAGCTAGCTCTTTTTCCTGCTTTGGGTATAAATACCACCCTGACGTCTCTCCAGCATTGGGGAATATACCCCAGAGCGTAACTGGCTCGAAAAATGTTTTGTAGTGGAACGAGTATTTCTTCAACCCCTTGCTGTAGTAAGGCAGGAAAGATGCCGTCCCCTCCAGCAGATTTAAAGGGTTTAAACGTACCAATGGCCCATCTAACCTTGTTAGGAGTGAAGATTCTTCCCGCAAGGCTCTTACTCCTGTTAGAGACCCTGTAATTGCCCACCTCAATTGGGTCTGGAGCTACTATTCCTTAAATGGGACTGGTAGAGTCGGGGAAGTGAGTTTCTAATAAGAGCCTGATTGTTTCCTCACAACTCTCGGTATAGTTCCCATCTTCTTTTTGAAGTGAGCATATACCATTCGTGTGATCCTTCGAAAGTACCTTATGGAGCCTGGTAGCTGCGGGCAGTTGATCTATGCCATCGCAGAAGGTCCGCCAGGTTCTTCTTTTAGATCTTCTTTATTCTATGTTATATTCCGTTAGAGCCTTTTTATATTCTCCCCAGGTACCAGAGAGCTTGGCTCTGTTAAATAGTTTTCTGACTTCTTTTCTTTTCAAACTCAGTTCCCTATTCCACCAAGGTACCTGCCGATTACAAGTCTTTTGCTTCAGAGGGCAGCTGTGTTCGAATGAAGTCAGTACTGCCGTTTGTAGCTGCGTAGTGGCTGAGTCCAACTCCTCCGTTGTGCTAATGCTACTGCCGGGAGAGTTAACTCCAGCCTTAAGATGTTGTCGATACAGTTCCCAGTTAGTTAATTTAGGGATTCGGTACTCTAGACTTGAGTTAAGTGCGGCTTCTATATCGAACCTGTTTCTGTATGATAGTTCGTGTAATTATGTTTAGATATTCTTGTTTAATGTTCTTATTATTCAGCTTTGTAGTTAATCTTATTGTTTCAAGTTTGCACTCATTATTTCGATTGATATAGTTGAAACGTGCAACAGTTCTAACGGGTTTATAGTTTTTATTTTCCGGTAAATTTAAATAGTGATTTCCAAACTCGTTGAAGTAACACTCTTCTAATAAAAACTTTTGGGCCTTTAACCCGAAAGGTAGTTGATTATGTATCGCTAATATCATTTCTTCAAATTTTGGGATGAATTGTATTTTAAAAGTAGGCTGCTCTGACATTCCCCTTAGGTTCGTTGGTGTTTCCTTACAGCTATGTTTTTGATGTCTTCTTAAACAACCAGCTCTTGAGAACGGTTTCTCACATATTATGCAGATGCAGCTTTTCATGTTGTTAATTGTTTAACAGCTCAACTCTAAATGAGGTATGTTAATGGTATCTACTCCTTTTATGAGCTTAGAAACGGTTAATGTAAATATAAAAATATTGCAAATAAAAGAATGTTTATAATGTGTTCAAATCTATGTTTTATTTTAAAACCCTAATATAACAAACCCATCTACATATCTGAAGTTTTGCAAAACATTTAAAAACTGTTGCGAGTTTGTTAAATACTTAGTGGGCCATTTAAAAATCAAGCGGATTAATATAATAAACTGGAGCATTTAATGCGATATACAGACAGATATTATAAAAGTCTACCGACAAGTAATCATAAATTTTACAAATAATTTGGAAAACCGCTTCGAAATTTAACAATTTTTCTGAAATAAATAGGAATTTCAATATTTTAAACTGATTTTTGGAAATACTGAAAACATTACGAGTTTCTACTAACTGATTCAGAATAGAAAACAAAATTTGTCAAACAATTTTTCCTGGTTTTATTTCATCAGATTTAGTGCATTTATTTGTTTATCATACAATTTTATTTGATAATCAGTTGGTGGGTAGCTGCCATGTTGCACATATTGTTATATTAGCATACTTTGAATATTTGTTTCAATAAACTTTTCAAGTTTTTCAAAATTTATTACGATTATTTCATTTTACTTTCATTTAGTTTAGGTTTATTTGTTGTTTTCCTCTAGAGATAATACTTATCTTTCCGAATTACGAATGAGAAACAGACGGTTGGTTTTGAAATTTTTACGATTTCCTTGCAGTTTGTGCAATTTATTTTTACATTTAATGATTTTTTTAATATATTTTCGGAATTTTATGAAGTTTTGAAATATTTACGTTTTTTTTTTGAATTTTTAATGTTTTTATGATTTTTGCAATTTGTTTTTACATATAATGATTTTTTTTTTATTTATTTTCGCAATTCCAACTTCCACAACTTCAACAACTTCCCCAGTTAAATACATATAAAATAATCACATTCAAATCATGGGTTCATTCAATAAAATTAATATGGCCCAACCGTATTCTATTCTGATTCAACTCATCACGTTAATTGATAAAAGCATCTTTAAATTCTTCATATAATAGTACTATGTAAACAGATAATATTTTGTTTTCATTTTAAATATGATATATCATTAAACCTCAAGTATATTATGTTAGAGAATACGAAGAAGCAATTCATACTACATTTTTCATTCGCTTCAAGAAAATTCAGTTTGGCGTACTTAATCCCATATTTTCGTAAAGATTATAAACATGATTTTTCTAAGTGCTCTTGGACATTTTGCGAAATTTTTTTATTTTTGCGAATTCTTCAAACAGAAACTATGATCAACGTTCATCGATTACAATAAAAATATTTTATTTTATTTATCTTTTGCAACAAGCTCTTCTGAAGTGTATACAATTGTATAGTAAAGATCACTGTCTTGACTTTCTACATATGTAGTGGAAAGTGAAGCTCTTTATGTAACTATATTTGCGGATTTGTCTACAGATATGTAGATTGATAACATTTTAGCAAAACCCATTCGATGCTGTAAGCCAAACTACTTTATCATACACAAAGCTCAATAAACTATAGCAAACAAATAAAGGTTATGAAGAGTGAAAATTGCTCTATGTGAATTTGCATGTTTAATCACAACCTTTTCCATTCGCTTTAAGAAAATTCTGTTTCGGATTCTTAATCATATCTTCCCCTGTTAAAAATATATAAAATAATCATATTCAAAGCATTGTTTGTATTTTCATTTTTCCATCTTTCTATACATATAATTAAACATCATTGATCTTCTATTCCTACACATGCTAGCAATACCGTAGTAATTTACATTATTATGTTAATTTAATTGGGTGAAGCAGTAGCAACGTGATTATAAAGATGTGGCGTGCTATTAACCTTCGCAATGCATTTTTTATTCTAATTTTGTAGTTTACTAAAAAACGATAACTACTTGCCCCGGCAACGAAGAAGCAGTGAATAATGCTTAATAAAATTAAACTGTAAAGCAGGTTTTGCGTCATGCAAATTATATATGTTGAGTAGAGTTTGCGATTGCCTATAATGGTGTCTGCTCGCCTGGCAATCTGTTATTGCCTTTAGCTTGTCAATTGTCTTCAGTAATTGCTAAATTTCTAATAAACTATAATTTCTGCTTTCACACACGTAAGATGCAAGTGTGTGTGTGTGTGGGTGTGTAAATCTCCAGTGACGTCATACTCCCCATCATGTGTGGGAGCGAGACAGAGTCGGATGATGCGTGCGAGCG
Organism: Dioctria rufipes; assembly: GCA_963924295.1. Lineage (NCBI taxonomy): Eukaryota > Metazoa > Arthropoda > Insecta > Diptera > Asilidae > Dioctria > Dioctria rufipes. Next base: position 363,568,734 of record OZ002740.1, read on the forward strand.
AGATAGCTGTAAAAGTGAATTAGGACCTCCATAAGAAATAACATGAGATTTTGGGCCCGAACTCTCATTGCTTACCTACTTTTATCTGCGTGGTTTTATAGTAGATTTTGAATGACACTAAAAAGCTAACATTTTTTTTTTATGATAATATATGTATACAAAAAAAAGGAAGATATTGCAAGGTTATGCATTAAAAAAAAATGGTTATATAACTTTTATTAATTATCCAAAACCAGAGATATTAGCTCTTCGACATTAGAATTGGATTATGGGGTGTTAGAATGGAGACGCGTGTTGTTTTGTTTAAAAAGCAAAAAAACTGGTTGTGGTTATTAAGTGCAGTTTCGTCAAAGATTTTTATTGGGATTATAAATTCAGCTATCATAAATATATGTCTGAAGAAAATATTGTTCAAAAATTTAAGGTAGAAAGTGAAAATTTTTGATTGTACAAGACCAGTTTTTTCCCCCTAAAACATAGGAATAGTATTGGAAACAAAGATGAATGATTAACCATGTTTTGTAACAATTCATTTATATAGGAACGCTAATCTTTGATGGCAGGTGTAAATAGATAATTGCTGCATTCCTTCCCGAATTGTTTATGTTATCGTGGAGGATTTCCGGTCATAGGTTTACCTCTTCGGGTAAGGTTTCCGGTTGCGTTGAATTAATGCTCTTCTTTCTTTCAACAAAATTCCTATTTCGGAGGCAGTACTTCACCGCTTACTGGAAATTTGCCCTTAATAGTTTTATTAAAAATTGTCATTTTACTGGTTGGAAATTGGATGATTGACATTGCCTAGGCCTCATGCCTTTATGATGGTATGATGGTTTGGCTATTCGACGTTCAGCGCACTCTTTATTGCAAATTGGAAAATATTTGTGCCTATTTAATCACTGAAAATTTTGGTATTCGTTAAAAAAGACCTTCACGCTTTAATTTCAACTATGTTTCAACAAATTATTTTATGAATCCGATTTTCAATTAAAAATTATAAATTACGGTGTTGCAAATTAATCAAATGAAATCGGATGCACAGAAATCAGTATTCTGTTAAAAAGCGTTGTTATTAGTATTTCCCATATTTTTTCTTTATTCTTTTAAAAACCGCTTTTGAGGCTATAAATTTTCTTAAAAACACCAAAATTTTCAGAGGCGAATTTCTAATTTGTCTGGCGGGAAATCCAATAATCATTCATTCATTTTGTATGTTTATTTAGAATAATATAATTTAGAATAGAAATTACGTTTTTTTTTTGTTACTGAAAAGTAAATTAACGTAAATTTTCAACAATTTTAACACCAACTGAAAAACTGAATTTGCCTTAAATTTGGCCTGTGTACTTAGTTGCGATGATAATAAAATATTGTCAGGTCTTCGCAATTGGGGCATATATAAAGAGCTCTAAACAGGTGTTCCTGAAAAATCTCAAACTCGAGACGATTTTAAGTTTTTACAGAGGTTTCCTTGCTTAAAAACATTGTATCGTCATCGGAACTATATATGTGTGTGAAATTCAAAGAAAATCGGCCATATAATTCTTTCATGACTATTTATTCATTTTATTTATTCATTTTTCATTGTAAGTTTTTACATGTTCGAAATAATTCACATTACTTTATATTAAACCTTCAGCGGGTGTTAATTGTGTCCTTTGACTGCATGAGATTACTATCTTGAGACAGCCATTCATCTTGCTTCCTTAAGAAAGGAATCTTAGCATACATCTTAGCTCGATACTTGTAGCTCCCCACTGTTTGAAAAGAAATAGCTACGTAATAGCCTACCTCTTTTATTCTTCAGAGCCGGGCACTTGCAAAGTACGTGTTGGCCGAATTCGATTTCTTCTGAATCTTTACAGCTATTGAAGCATTTTGTTAAGTAATTATCTTCTCTTATATATACGGACATAGTAAAAAATTTGCACAAATTTTTCGATAATATTAGGGAATATTTTATAAAATCTAAGGAATATACACTAAAATGTAGGGAATATACCTTAAAATGTAGGTCCCCTCCCCAATTTCAGAAGCTATTCCCTGCATTTTAGGTTTTAGGGAATAGTCCTAATATTTTTTACAGTGTATGTACACATAAAAAAGTAAGCCATCTCTCAACAACCGATTATCTAAAAACAATTGACGTAATATTCTAAAAATTCTAAGGAAAGTGAAATTGTAAATGAAGAGGTTCGACTGTATTTATGAGATCATGAGTTTGTCTAAATTAACCATAAGTTTCGATGACATTGAAACAGCAGTGTCATGTGTGCAGCTGCGTTGATCCAAAATTTATTATTAACTCGATTATCAGATATCAGAAAAGGAGCTACCTCTTTTCCTTTTTGTTACTAAGGCCTGGAAATATAGATCTTTTTTAATAAATGAATTTAACTGCTAGGTTGGAATATTAACATATGCGCATCTCTTTGAATTTGCTTTGTTTATGAAGAAATCTGAGTATTATATACTTCTTTCTTTCAATACTGTTATTTTGTATTTTTTTTTGCTTTTTTTTTTCTTTTTGTTGCTCTTTTTTAATTTTTTCTTGTATTGTTTTTTCTTAATTTTTGATTGTCAACTCCGACAGACGGCCTCGGTGCCATGATCGTAGGTTTTTTAGCTAGATTATAGCATAAGGAATTATCTTGTTCTGAATTTAATAAACCATTATTATTATTATTATTATTATTATTATGCCCAAATATTGATCCAATTCGTATAAAAAATTTTTACTTGGTGGAGATGTATATTTTAAGTCAATGTACATAATAGAATACAAGAAAAATAAAACAGATGTATACTAGAGAGGATTTAGGGATGTGGACGTCGTTTTTTTTTGTTTTTTTGTTAGCTGTAATGCCGACGGTAATCATTATTTTCTAATTGAGGTAATAATTAAACATCAGAATTAAGTAAATATTTTTATTATAATTGTCAAACTGTATTTATAATTAAATATTTAGTTTTTTTTGTATGAAATTCTCTCATACATTAAGGGCAAGCCGGTTCATTGCACTTGCAACACTTGTACCGCATTCTTCGGAAGCACACTGAACTGTAGCACCTTGAGGCAGATTTAATATATTACCTTTTTAGGAAGATGACATGTCGTCATAGACTAAACTTTATTTGTTTGGATATTTCGGCATCCGAATTAGATTGACTGGGTCGTCAGTATTTGCTTTGATATGCAAAAAGCAGATCCCGGATGAAAAACGTCTAATCGCAATTTGACGATATAAAAATTAACAAAAACTAGGTCATCCCCTTTTCATTACATTAATTTATTTTCCCTAAAATTAAGAGTGTCTCTGCCTCTGCTTTAAAATCTAAAATAGGTTTTGCTTTGCAAAAATGCTGCCTATAAAGAATCCGCGATTTAACGGTAGCCAAGTTGAGCAGTTTATAAATCCATGTGGGTATTGACTTATCATCCTATCTATCAAGTGCAACGTGATTGTACTGCTTTTTCTTCCTATCCGAATCGAGATATTTCATCTTGTGGCTCAAGGCCACCATAAATAGGTATCATATTAACCTATTTATTATACAGCCAAAGCAGTACCAACTGTTATATTGTTTTATGATGTTGCATAAGTTGCTTCACCTCTTTTCAATTGTTTCTTAGGAAGTAATTTATGTTTAACTTCAGAGTTCCAATCACAAGTAGATTTTTTTCTTGCAAAGCTCTTATCAGCGGAAGACTTGTGAAAAGGTTATTCATAAATATTTTATTACGCGGTGCTCGAAATCCCATGACACAAATGGATAACTGTGTTGCCTACTGTACCTAATGTTGCTAGACTTTCCTTCATACATCTCGAAACAGTGAATATATCCGTCTGGACTAGCCCTGCACTATATTTTTAAGCCCCAATTTTATGGTTCTCCCATCATATATTGCTTCGCAGAACTCTTTGCTTTGAACGGAACCATTTCTTCGTTTATTGACTGCATTTGTCCATTGGACCTGGCTTCATGAAATGAAGAATGAGGAGTCGTTATAACACGCCTTATTTTCCAAAATTTATCTTCTTTATGCTTATGTTCGTTGTTGCAAAAATGTAGATAACTTTTTATTTCTGTAAATCGGTTGCGACTCATAGAATTTGGTATTGGGTTCATTCTTTGCCTTGGAACTTCGGACCAATACACATTAGGATATCTTATAAAAAGTATTACAAAGAAAATCTTTAAGTCTGCGACAGTAATTGGAAAGGTTACATTGTCACATTGAAAAGCATATCTATATTTGTCTCAAATGCGATCATCTCCAACAAATCGTCATTCTGGATAAAATGAAACATTCAAAAGTGACAATATGATAAGCAAGTACATTATATGAATACCCTCTTACATAAGTACGTAATGTTTATAGCTAGTGCTAGAAAATTATATTAGCTTGAATGTTGTTTTTTTTTCTATTCTGATTTGAATACATAAATAATAATAATATAGAATGGTCTGAAAATGCACGATTTTTTGACGGTGTTAAAATGTATATATGGATAAAATACATGCTGAATCGAGGCTTCTCAATGAGTCAACTTAGATAAGCGGAGAGTCAGATAAGGCGTTAGTGGCCTCGTCAGTAGAGAGGGCAATGTAATACAAGTCTAAAATCTGAGTTCCGAGCCTCGATCATCGATGACCATTAATATTTTTTTTCCGATTTCGACACACATATACAGATAATTTATTAAAAAATCAGACAATATGCCTCATTTCTGATAAGTTAAGGTACAACTTTAGTCATCTGATATTCATATCTGGCTTGCATATCTGTGATGTGCAGATAAGGGCTTATGTAAATTGAATGAATTGAGCTAATTTTTTCCATTTTCAATTCTATGTGACGAGTATTTTTTTCTCAAAAAAAAAAAAAAAAAAAAAAAAATCATCTAGAAAAGTTATGGGTCCAAAGTGTTCATTCTTTGAGTCATCAATATAAAGAAAACATTTTCTTTTTCTTACCTCTACCACCTACCTATTAAAAGCTTTTGGCAATAGTATAAACTTTCAGAAAAACGATTTTTCATTAACTAGGCTTACTAATAACTAAAAAATTTAAGTTTTGTTTGTAGCAAAACATTCTGAATGGCAGAGAGTAGAGGTAGATGTGTAAATTTCTAGGATGTCCCTCAGAGTTTTACTCCTGGCCTTTTATTATTCAGTTTATACAAACTTATATGACCCTCCTGAAGTGACTCGTGAGATAAGAATTCCCTAGTATGCGGATAATGACCAGATTTCTGAATTCCAGTGAACTGCATTCTACTCACGTTTAAGTTATTTCTCTTCACTGCTAAAAATTCTACTTTAATAACACTTTCGATTATAGAAACTAGTAGATATGATCTAGTTTAGACGGCTTAGTAGCTGCCACTGCTGCACGAAATCTGTAGATAGGGTAATGCTTCAATCCTGCCCCCAACCATCATGTTAGCCACAAGTCTAAACTGGATCTAGGTAAACTCGGAAAGTAATAGATATGTCATTAATCCTGGGCTAGTTCGAACTGTCTTAAGCTGAATCCTTCAAAGTCGCAAGTTATTGTTATTTTTAAAAATCACGTTGATATGTCCCAACAACCTTGTGTTAAACTTAATGGTATATCCATTCCTTTTGCTGAATCAGCTCGCAACCTTGGTATAATTTTTGATACTACATTAAACTGGAATAAACACACTGATACACAAGTAGGTAAAATATATGGTGGCTTAAAGGGTCTGTGGCGTCATGCATCCTATACCCCCAGAGAAACAAAGACTCGGTTGGTAAAAGCTCTCTTGTTACCAATCATAACATATGGCTGTGAAGTTCTCGGCAATTTAAGTGGTAGATGTCGTGATATAATAAATGTAGCATACAACTCCTGTGCTAGGTATATTTACGGCATCCGCCGACGGGATCATGTGTCTAAGTTTTCCAGAGCTATCTTAGGTTGTACGCTGAACAATTATATTAAATTTAAAATATGTCTCATGATATTTCGCATAGTTAAACGCATGTGCCCCAATTACCTATATAGTAATGTAAAGCTCCTTGCATCCGCTCGCACAAAACTGCTGCTCATACCGAAATACAGATCCCATTTCAGTAGTCGCTCATTTTTCGTCTATGGTGTTCAACTCTGGAATAATCTGCCCATTGAAATAAGATCTACTCAGTGCCCTGACAGCTTCAAGAGATTATCATTTCAACATTTCTCTAGCATGTAATTATTATTTTATTTTTATTTTATTTTTTGCCTTATGTTATTCAATTTAGTTTTATATTAATTTTTAATTTTCTTCAATTCAAATATTTTCATTGCTATAAAATTGTCTATCATTTAATAATTCTAATTCTATGTATCGATTTTGTCTCTTATCTCTAGCTACTACTAGTATTATTTTATTTATCTTATTTGCTTTCTCTTATTTTTTATTTTAGCAATTTCTATGCTCTTTTTATTACTGATTACTACTCTATTTTATTGTTAATTTGAAATTTTATTTTATTTTTATTTTCATTTTTTACTTTACTTCTTCAAAATCTATGTCAATTATCCTGTATTTTTAATTAGGAGTATGCGCAAATCAATGAGCATTGTTCTCACTTGTGCTGTTTAATTTCAATAAATTTGAATTTGAATTTGAATTAATGCGTGTGGTGGCGCTAATACCCTAGACACACAGCACGATCTAATGTATCATTAGTAATAACTATTCATTAAAATGCCGTGTGTCACATAGTATACGTCATTATGACTCGAAAATCAGATCATAATGAAGTACACTAATGAAGTGTTTTTTCCTTCATTATAGCGATAATGAGGAAAAATGTGCTAGATTTTGCATTTAATATTATATATATTAAGTTTTGTTTGTAGCAAAACATTCTGAATGGCAGAGAGTAGAGGTAGATGTGTAAATTTCTAGGATGTCCCTCAGAGTTTTACTCCTGGCCTTTTATTATTCAGTTTATACAAACTTATATGACCCTCCTGAAGTGACTCGTGAGATAAGAATTCCCTAGTATGCGGATAATGACCAGATTTCTGAATTCCAGTGAACTGCATTCTACTCACGTTTAAGTTATTTCTCTTCACTGCTAAAAATTCTACTTTAATAACACTTTCGATTATAGAAACTAGTAGATATGATCTAGTTTAGACGGCTTAGTAGCTGCCACTGCTGCACGAAATCTGTAGATAGGGTAATGCTTCAATCCTGCCCCCAACCATCATGTTAGCCACAAGTCTAAACTGGATCTAGGTAAACTCGGAAAGTAATAGATATGTCATTAATCCTGGGCTAGTTCGAACTGTCTTAAGCTGAATCCTTCAAAGTCGCAAGTTATTGTTATTTTTAAAAATCACGTTGATATGTCCCAACAACCTTGTGTTAAACTTAATGGTATATCCATTCCTTTTGCTGAATCAGCTCGCAACCTTGGTATAATTTTTGATACTACATTAAACTGGAATAAACACACTGATACACAAGTAGGTAAAATATATGGTGGCTTAAAGGGTCTGTGGCGTCATGCATCCTATACCCCCAGAGAAACAAAGACTCGGTTGGTAAAAGCTCTCTTGTTACCAATCATAACATATGGCTGTGAAGTTCTCGGCAATTTAAGTGGTAGATGTCGTGATATAATAAATGTAGCATACAACTCCTGTGCTAGGTATATTTACGGCATCCGCCGACGGGATCATGTGTCTAAGTTTTCCAGAGCTATCTTAGGTTGTACGCTGAACAATTATATTAAATTTAAAATATGTCTCATGATATTTCGCATAGTTAAGCGCATGTGCCCCAATTACCTATATAGTAATGTAAAGCTCCTTGCATCCGCTCGCACAAAACTGCTGCTCATACCGAAATACAGATCCCATTTCAGTAGTCGCTCATTTTTCGTCTATGGTGTTCAACTCTGGAATAATCTGCCCATTGAAATAAGATCTACTCAGTGCCCTGACAGCTTCAAGAGATTATCATTTCAACATTTCTCTAGCATGTAATTATTATTTTATTTTTATTTTATTTTTTGCCTTATGTTATTCAATTTAGTTTTATATTAATTTTTAATTTTCTTCAATTCAAATATTTTCATTGCTATAAAATTGTCTATCATTTAATAATTCTAATTCTATGTATCGATTTTGTCTCTTATCTCTAGCTACTACTAGTATTATTTTATTTATCTTATTTGCTTTCTCTTATTTTTTATTTTAGCAATTTCTATGCTCTTTTTATTACTGATTACTACTCTATTTTATTGTTAATTTGAAATTTTATTTTATTTTTATTTTCATTTTTTACTTTACTTCTTCAAAATCTATGTCAATTATCCTGTATTTTTAATTAGGAGTATGCGCAAATCAATGAGCATTGTTCTCACTTGTGCTGTTTAATTTCAATAAATTTGAATTTGAATTTGAATTAATGCGTGTGGTGGCGCTAATACCCTAGACACACAGCACGATCTAATGTATCATTAGTAATAACTATTCATTAAAATGCCGTGTGTCACATAGTATACGTCATTATGACTCGAAAATCAGATCATAATGAAGTACACTAATGAAGTGTTTTTTCCTTCATTATAGCGATAATGAGGAAAAATGTGCTAGATTTTGCATTTAATATAAATCTGGAGATCCCAGATTTACAGAAAAATAAGAAGAAATGCCAATTAAAAATTTATTGTCAATATTGCTTTTAATATGATGTTTTTCGCATTTGTAAATTGTTAAATTGAAAAATAAAATAAATAAAAACAAAGTTTGTTGCTCGAGTTGGTTCGGTCCATATCGCTTCTTTAATGTAATAAGTATAACAAGCAACATCAGCAGGAACAGCAACACCAACACTAGAAATACCAAATACTACAACAAAAAACAACGGGTGCACGAACAGCGGCAGCGACCTAACAAGAAGCAACAAAATCCGGAGCTAGAACTGCGAGGGTAGCAACAACTACAGCTGCTGCAACAATATCAGCAGCATCCACAGTGGCAGCAAGTACAACAGCAGCAGCCGCAGTTACAACAGTAACAGGAGCATCAACCTCCACATTCTACCCTACAGGTTTTAAAATCTGTTGCTTCGCCTCAGACTTCAGTGAACACTGAACACCTTCCGCAGCAAATAATAGCATTTAAAAAACCTAAAGTTTTATTCCTTTTTAGACTTCAACAAGCTAACAAAGCCTGAGGATGTGCTGCAGCATATATCGACCCAAGGTACTTTTAATAGTTCTTCTGACATAGAGATATTATGTGTTAAGATCGGCAGACACGAGAGGAATATTTTTTCTTTCCAATTAATCGTTCCTGAAAGCTTTCACTATACTGGCTGACCTATGTTTTTGGCTGGGTGATGTGATTGTTAAGGCTGAATGCCAGAAAATAAAGCTCTTGGTTCCGAGCTTCCAAAATTTTGACTTTGCCGTAGTAACGTGAGCTTTCGTTCTAATCACATTACCAATGCTTACCAATAATTCCTATAAAGTGCTATTCAAAATTATATATGTATATATAAACAAAACAAACTGGTTCGTGTCGTCACTACGAGAAGCTTTTGGGAATTGAAATGATTAAATCATTTACTTTTTATCAAGCTAGAAGCTTACAAATTGCTTTTTATAAAATAAACTACTCACGGGATTTATCCGGTTTTTGGGCTACTGAATAAAATTATCTCAATCTTCATTCTCATATTAAAGTAAACGTATAGCAATAAAATTTATTCAAGTTATATGGGTTTCAAATTTAATGTTATAAAAGTTTTTGTAACATGACAAATATTAACAAATTTGGAAAAACAGCTCCGGTAGCATTTACAAATATCTTTGGTAAACCTACATATGTATGAAAAATAATAAAAATTGGTGTGAACATGAAAAAGTATTTAGGGGGGAGAGAAAAAATAACACGGTTTTTTGAGGTTTTTGATTTTGTAAAAAATACCAACATCTTTTTCAAAAATCTAAGCCCGGTAGTATTTGAACTGAATAGTTTCTGATATTTTTCCGAAGGTTTGAAATCAATATCATAAAAATTGTGGAAAATAAGAAAGGGGGACCAAATGCTTGCAAATTTATACAGTCTTAAGGAGTTTACGCAGCGCCGCCAACCGCAACATAGCTAAAAAAACTCAGCGAGACCCTTACGTTCTAGTACCAAACGTAACGGGTTTACGGACCCACCATCAAAATCACGAAACTTACAACAATTATATTATTACTATCTAATGGATCGCTGATAGATGTGAAGCTGACGACGATCTTATTTTGATGGGAAATTTTAGCTTGCCGAACCTCAGGTGAGTTGAGGGCGATACTAATGAAATTTTCTTTCCAGTGAATGTTTTCTTTGCTATTGAATCCACCGTAATTGACGCTTTAAATGCCTTAGGTATAAAGCAAATGAACTGCATCCTGAGTTCTTCCGATAGACTGTTGAACTTAGCATTCACATCCAATGCCGAGAATACTGCTGTCAGTCGAAGTGCCGTTTCTTTGGTTCCTGAGGACTCTCATCATCCTTCCATACTTTATATAATAACATTTCACCTGACCCTAACGTAGTTTTCACTCATTCTTATTCTTTTGACTTTCGTAAAGCAGACTTTTCGCTGCTGAATAGCTTTTTATTAACTTGTGACTAATCTGTGGTGGTCAATGAAACTGATATTAACGAATCTATTCACAGATTTTACAACATAAATTTTTAATGACTTTATATTATCAATGCCATAAACTTGCAATTAAAATTTACCTAGGACACCCCCTTGGTATGATGATGAAATTAGGAGGACGCATAACTTACGAAAGAAAGCGTGGTTGAGATATAATTTATCTAAAACGAGTCAGTCATCGTTGAATTTGCTAGACTGCGGCGAAGATTCTCTGAGCTAACTAAAGCTGCATTTGCAATTATTTACATCAAGGTCAAGTAGATCAACTTCCACTAACGTGGTTGAATTTACCTCGGCTTCCCTCAACTCAATGGAAAATGGAAGTCAAGTTGACTGCATCTTCACCGACTTCAGTATGGCCTTTATAAAATATCCCACAATCTTTTGCTCTTTAAGTTTGGTGTTCTCGGATTTCCTACTTTTTTAATTAAATGGCTAGAGGCATATTTATTAAATAGAATCTAGCAAGTTCTGTTTAGGTCGGCTGTCTCTTCTGAAATTCCTGTACCTTCCGGTGTTCCTCAAGGCAGCCATCTTGATCGGCTTCTTTTCATCTTATATATTAACGATCTCCCAAACATTATTAATCTATCTGATATTCTGATATATGCTGACGATGTCAAAATTTTTAAAACGGTCGATAGTTCTATTGGTTGTGGAGCTTTGTAATCAGACATTAACAGTTTTTCCATTTGGTGTAATAAAAACTTTATGTACCTAAATATTGACTAGTGTAAAGCCATTAGCTGTACCCGTAAAAATTTTCCACTTCTGACTACGTATCATATCAATAGTATCGCTCTTGGCAAAACCAATGAAGTCAAAGACCTTGGTGTACTTCCAGACACCAGACTTAGCTTTCTACCACATATTAACAAGACAATCGATAAGGCTAATGCCGCATTAGGCTTTCTAAGAAGATGGACGCCTGATTTTAATGATCATTTTACTTTAAGCACCTTGTATCTAGCTTTTGTGCGAGCTCTTATTGATTATGCTATCCCTGTTTGGTGTCCTTTTTATGATTCTCATCTAAGGCGCTTGGAATCTATAACGAGGAGATTTATTCGCTTCGCATTTAGACATCTCCTATGGGATAATCCCCTCACGCTTCTTCCTTATGAGCAGAGATTAAATCTTCTTAAGCTGCCTACGCTTATCAGAAGAAGTAAGGCAACTAAGGTAGTCTTTTTGTTTTAAATAATTTATAACGCTTAAATTTTGCTAAGCGATTTTTTTTATATATTTTTATATTGAAGAACAAGGATTGCATTAGATTTTAAAACTCGGCAAGCTCCAACTCATACAAATATCTTTAATAGGAAATCAATTCTATGATTATAAAATAATTCACGTGGCTACTTTATTAGTTCTAAACAGCCTAATCAACAAAATGGCGACTTATCTTATGGTGTGACGGCTCTCCTTAATGTGTGCTGCTTGCTGTTGTCAGGTCAACCTGAAGCCGGCGGCAAATATCCCTCCAAATATTCGTTTCGTTCTCCTTTTCCTTATTCTTCATTATTGGCTTAGGAACGGGATCTCACTGATCATCAACTCCTCGTGTTCCTTTGCGCTCCTGTTTGCACTTGTATGGAGTGTCCCTTTAACCAAATATAGTTAGAAATTGTTAAATTTAATACGAGGACTACATTACTTGTTATTCCATTTTGTATTCAGAACAGGATTCTATTTTATTAAATTTATACCCTATTTGGTTGCCCTTTTCCTCCCTGCGTGTGCGTTACCTTGCATACGGGCTTGGCGCAGATAAAAATCCAGTTAATATGTTATTTTGTATTTATGTTCCTTTTTGTGAAAAGGTAATTCTAACTTTTGTTCTCCTTTTGGCTTTGTTTTACTTTCCCTTGAATTATTTCTACGTTTAAATCAAACTTGACTATTGAGCTCGGAGTGCCCGCACTTCTCAATTTAGACCGCACCAAAAAAATATATGTCGCCCGGAAATTATGCCACACGCTGCGACCTATTTTCGGAGTCCGATTCGGCCATCTCCACGCGGTATAACATAACGGTACTCCCCAAAGCCGTTCACACACTACAAGGTTACCTAAATCCTTAACTACACGTGTAAGCCTAGCACTTGGTTTCTACCTTAAACTATTATTCATTTCAAAATCATACAAATTGTTAAATTTACAGATTGTGGTAAAACTAAATATACAATTACCATTTATAAGCATCATGCTACTGCACACAAAGTGAAACTATTATTTACTTAATTCGCTACCTGCATCTAAATTCACTACAAACGAAATTCTACTACCTTGAAGGTCTAATTCTATCCCACTGCCCTCTAAGCTATTAAAGGTTGGGTTGACATTTCTGCTTGACAAATCGAATTGACAGGAGAAAATTTAATTGCACTAAATTCATCAACATACACAATTTTTCCTCGTTCCTATTTTGTTTCTGTAAGCCTGTGTTTATCATTAACAGGTATAAACCAGCGAGGGTGAAGCAACATATGGGAAAAATGATTTATTTCTAATTATTTTAATTCCATGTAACTTCCTTAACAAACCGTCAAACTTGGTAATATTCCGTGTCTCCTTGCACTTCCAGTCTCAGGAAGTATTCAAATTTAGTATACCTACGTGTATTTTTAATTATAATTGTTCTGATTTATTTGGCCTATTAACTTATTGACTTAATTGAGTGCATGCGCCTATAAGGGCATGGAGATTTTGCGAAGTGTTTAAAATGGACTTCCCAGATCTCCCTCTTTGTGTGGACCTTGCTGAGCAACTTTATTTATACTTTATTTCTAATTACACTCTTTAATTTACAGACATTCTTTTTCTTTAAGCACTTGGGTGTTATTCAAATTCTTATCTTTTAGTGAATAGGCTGGGATCCTGTACAAATGCATTCTGTAAGGCCACTGTCCTTTACAAATTACTGGTGCAGTAGATGATCCTAAAATTAACTTTAATATCCGTCCACGAACTTTAAAGAATGACTCGTATGCCTTGTTACATGTACCTCATCATCGCGCCAGCTACGGTTATACTGACCACTCAGACCTCATTGATTTTGACTTAACTTAGACAAAGTTGAAAGGTCTGCTTTACGTATAAAGTAGTTTTTTTGTAAATATGTTGCTGTGTTAGTTTTATAACTTATTATTCTAGTTTTACTTTATTTTGTTTTTTTATTTTTTTAAATTGTTTATGGTTGTTATTTTTTATTTACATTTTATGATTTTGGTTTTTTTCTGCTTTTTATGGTGTTGTGTTTGTTTTTATTATTTATTTTGCTTTCTATTCCTTTCTTCTGTAAATATATAAATAAATAAACCGGTTTGACAGTACAGCTTAATTAAAAAATGGTTGTGTGTCTGCAGTTTATAATGAATCATTATAGACTAATGAGTTGTTAGTTATTTCTTCATTAAGAGCGCTATGTGCCTAGATCATAAGATTACATTTTTCGACTTTTTCGGTTTAAGATTTGCTTCGAACAGGTTTCTGTTAGCAAATACTAAATTAATAATAATTCACTGATGTGTTATTCCACTCGATTCTCGACCTGTTAGAGTCGAAAATGTAATTAGAATATATTATAATAATAGAATTCTTAAGTCCCCAGCTCTTAAAAAATAGAGAGAACAGGAACATGAGCGTGGGTTTTCTTTAAGGTCCTTGAATTAAGAAATTTTGGAAAAAATGTATGTTCAGTTTCTTGACTTGTTTATATTTGAACTAGCTGAGAAACGCTTGGGTATCTCAGCGTAGTGACAGTGACTGAAAGCATTTTCGGTTGGAGTAAGTGCAGTATTTTTAACCATATATCTTGTTGCCTCACACTCTAGGTTGATTCCACTTCGCCTGTACAGAACTTTCACTGCAGTGGCAATAGATTCTAACACAACCAAAATTTGACTATGGTAAATTTAGCTTGTCACACTTCCTGTAATTTCTATATTCTAATGCCATAGACAAATAGCTCTCTTAATGGAAAAATAACTGACGACTAATTAGTCTGTAATGATTCATTATAAACTGCAGACACTCGTCATTTCTTTAATTAAGTTGTACTATCAAACTGGTTTTAAAATACTTATGGCATTAAAGAAGCAATATGGATCGAATTAACGGGATAAACATTGTTTATGTGTTATTTATTTTATTTTTCAATTTAACAATTTAAACATGAGAAAAATATTATATTAAAAAGAATTTCGACAATATAATTTGTGATTTGCAATTCGTCTTCTTAGTTTTCAAATCGGGAGATGCACAGCGGAGCTCCACATTTATATTATGTGCCAAATCTAGCACATTTTTCTCTTTCTAGCTATAATGAAGGAAGAACACATATCACTAGTGTACTTCTTTATGATCTAATTTTCGAGCCATAATGACATTTACTATGCAATACACGGTATTTTAATAAATAGTTAGTACTAATGATTAATTAGATCGTGCTGTGTGTCTAGGGTATAAGCACTAGCTCTATTTATAGCCAAAAATATTATGGGGGCAGCTTTAACTGCCGGTTGCGCCTTTGTCTCGGTTATAAATGCCATTGGTAGCCATTCAAAGGGAGAAGAAAGCATGGCCAGCTGTTTGTAAGATAATAAAATGTTACTGAGACTATGACGACGGCTGCTGTTTATTAATAACTTTTGTGTATATTTTCAGCTGCTGATTCCTTATGAGGATTTAAGTAGATCGTTGGAGGAAAAAATTCTGTAAGTTTTAGAGTTATAATTGTTAGTTGTAAGTTCGGTTTTTTTCCTAGTTGGAACAACGCTAAAGCATAATGTTTTACCATGGGAGCATTTCAACCTTCTATGTTAAACCCTTATTTGGGTATTGATGTGAAATAAATTTTTCATGTTTTTTCATTTAAATTTTTCTTACATGGAAGTACATGCATTAAAGTGCGATAATCTTCTAAACTACATACCGCAGAGAAAATAAAATTACACCATAACATTCAGAAGAGAACGCAGATGCGAATTAATATACAAATGTCAGATAGATTATGTACCGTTATATGAATTTTAGTGAAAATGTGATGACTAAAAAGTAGAAAATAAAATGTATTCAAAATACTTTTAACATAAATTGCACCAAAAAGGTTTCTTTTTCAGTTATAATAAACAAGAAAAGTTTGATTGCAAAAAAGAAGAGCTAGATCTGTTGGGCCTCAGTCCACAATTGAAATTAGACCGAAGTAGTTAAAACAAAACTGAATTTATTAACAATCCATTTCAAAACTTTAATAATAAGAACTTTTGTAGAATGAAATTTTTAATTCTAATTAGCTACTCCAAGATACCGGGCAGCGCTTACTGGCAGTCACCAACTCAACGGTGTTGTAAAGACTGACTCATGATAAGAGCATTCTTACTGTGTGTTTGTGTGTGTTTCTAGGTGACATGACTCGGATTTTTACCATCCGCTTTTGAATGTTCAGTGGTTTTCTTCTGCATCGAATCTAGTACAAATATGGTGTTAGAAGTTTGAATTTAAATATCGAAATTAGGTTTATTTAAAATTCAGAAAAGAAGTAACATTAAGATAACTACAGATCTCAGATTAAATATTTAAAGTTAAAGTTAATTGTGATTACAGTTTTGAATGCCCAACTTTTAATATTTAATCTGAGTTTTAGCATTTCTTATTTTGCAATGAAACTTTTCTTCTGTATCTGTGCGTTTGAACGTATTGAAAACCCTGAGTTGTAACGAAGTAGGGATCCTGAATTGGAACTTCACCATGGCACTATGGCAAAAGAAAAGTCTCTAGTTTAGGCGGTGTTTTTTTTAATCTGTTTATGCTTTAATATCATAACAAATGTTAATTTGTTCCCATATAAGATGCATAAACTCATTTGAAGCGAAGCTGATTTTGTCGATAGCTTATTTGCAGATGATGTATCTCGCACTTTTCCAAAAAACAAAGAAAATATTAGATGAGCAGTGCTGTCAACTTAGTCAAGAATCATATATTTCTAATCGCCTTCATTTCCTGTGTTCAAACTTGAACATAAAATAATAGAAATAACTGTAGATCTACATAATTGCAAAATTGTTCAGATTTGTATGTAAGACAATAAATCTGACTGTAGGTATACGAAATTTCAAAAGGTCAAAAACAGCATAGCATAAAACAAATAAGCAATAATTGCTCGAAATAATTATTGAACTCTTGCTTACTAGGCAAATTGCGCAAAGTAAGCAATTGCCCTCAATAATTATTCAATTCGAGATAAATATTGCTTACTACATAGCACCTTAAGTTCATTACACTAAATTGCTTAGTTAGTAATTTTGGATTATTATAAAAGCAGTAGTAATGTAAGAAGTTTTTAAGTTTTAGTAAAGAACTTCCCAAGTAAAGAAGCCTGCCTTTTGCTTTACTACATTAGTATCCAGCACTTAAGCCCCCACCAGTGGTAAGCTTGAGTCAATATTAACGTTTATTTACAGCTCTTGAGCCTAACCAGAGGTCCACTTCACTACGCCGAATTCCAAGCACATGAGCTAAAGAAAGATCCTGTGATTTAAAAATTTAATTCATTTATATTCTTTTAGTGGCCGTGCTACTACATAAAAATAGAATTTATGAGAAATTTTGCCCACTACATGGTGCAAAGAAGATCGATTCATCTGCCAGTTGGATGCTTACATCCTATAGCGAAAAATCTGTGCGTTTCAATTGCAACCGATTTTACCAAAGTTAGAATTGGAAATTTCATTGTTTTCCCACTAGCCACTGACATATGTATAATAAGAATGGACTGAGCCTTCCTATCCAATTCCTATAGTCAAAAACAGACTTCAATAATGTTGACAGCTAGCAAGGTATATAGAAGACAAGGTATTCCTATTAGAATTTTGACACATTGCAGCTGATTGCCTGTGACGTAATTCAGTAACTAGTGTATATATATTTTTACAGGATAGGCAGAGAGAGGAGAGAGAGTATTGTGTTCGCCGTACCGTACTTTCCTATACATTTCACGATATTACGAATATCTTGTATTCTATATATCTTGGACTGCCAGCTGCAGTCCTTTCCTATACAAAATTTTTGAAGTCAGCATAACCATGAGGTCAGAGGGGCAAATCATATCAAATTACTTTCATGATGTGGGATATTATATAATTAGGACTACCATGATTAGCTAAAATGAAGGGAAATTTTCAATTTTATTTTAAAAATTAATTCTATACGCAGTTCTTAATCAAGTTGTTGCTAAATATTCAGAAAATATTAAAGTATAATATATTAACGTTTTTTCTGTTTCAAATTCAAAACTATGCATTATGTGTAATTACAACTAAAAATGCAGTAATAAATTTTATATTTTATAAGAAAAGTAAGAATCTTAAAAATGTGACATGTACAAAAATCTGAAAAGTTTATATGTTTATTCACGAATTTTTATTTTATGTAATTCCTTTTAAACTGGAGAAATAATTATATATTGCGAAAATTCTCTGTACTCTGTGTAGTTTTCTTGAATTAAAGTAAGAACTTCAACAATTTATGTGGTGGGAATACAGTTTTAAAATGATTAATACCACTATTTAAACTTTCTGAATAAGTGGAAAAAACATGCTTCTATAAGTGACGATATTGTAAATCTTGATCAATCATTAGATAGTAAAAAAAACGAAGGTATACTGTAAAATTCTAAATTTTCTTGAGGAGCGGCTGTTTTGGCATCATAAAACATGAATAAATGAATGAGTACTGGAATAAGTTTCTAAAATTGTCGACGACGAATGCATTATAATTTCCTAAGTAAATGATCAAAATAGTTAATATCTTTGAGGTCAGAATATGTGAACCATTGTTTCGCTTTATTGTAAATTTAGTTGCTATAGCCAGAATAAGCAAGTATCTAAACACTAATCCAAATACCTGAATCATGCTTAGTCTAATATGAATCATTCCTACATACCTACCTTATAAGAATATATTTCAATGGAAATTTCTATCAATACTTGTACATTATAACAGTAGCGTAGAGGATTATCGAATAACGAATACTTGTATTTTATTGAATATTATGGAATAAGTTTGTATTCTTTAGAGGGTTTATTAATTTTTATATATTTTTTTTCAGGAGTGTAATGCATTTAATCTTCTATAAGATTTTTGTTAACTAATAAAACGCATTTTCGTATTAGAAATTAATGTTAAAGAACACAACTTTTGTTATTAAATATGGCTATAGGTTATCAAGCTAATAACATATTATTGCAATAAATAATTTTCTTTTCTATGTGACAACTTCCAATTTGTAAATATTTTTCTTAATTTGTGGCAGCATCAATCGCTCGCAACATAAAAAGCATATATTTTGCTGGCTTCACTTTTTGCGCGCTGTCATCAGTCTATATTATTGAAGTCTGTGGTCAAAAATGGCACAAATTTTGGTTAAAATCTGTTTGTCTCCTTCAAGCCTAAAATGTACGCTGAACTCTAACCAATTTTGGAAACAATAAGTAACAATAAGTAATAATAAGTAACAATAAGTAACAATAAGTAAGTTTGTATTAAATGGAATGTAAATATAGCTATTGCTTAAATAGGTCCGTCTCCTTCAAGCTCAATTATGTTTGACATGAAATCTGCAGAGGAGCAAATTTTTTCATTAATATTAAAAACTAATTTTTGTGTTAATTAAAGCAAGTTTAGCTTTCTGAACAATTTTTGTTTAATGCATTTTACAATATCTTAAGGGTTTCTAATCGACAAATAATAATAAATTAGGAATCGGTGTACAATTGTACGAAATAAAGCGTTTTCACAGCCTGTTCAAAATTTGTGCCATTTTTGAAGCAAGAATGCTCAGTTTATTCTTATTATATGTCTGTGCCCACTAGCACTTAATTACTTCTCTGATTTACATGCAGAAAACTAATGATTTCATTAAATATTTAATCGAGTGGTGACAATTCGGAAGGTCTTTAACTTAAAATAACACGAAAAACTCATAACATTTACCTTTCTATCATACCTACTAGTAACGTATAAGTTTGTGAAAAAATTTAAAGACTGTTACTCATATAATATTCCAATTTCCCATACCATTGATATCTTTATACCCTAGATGAAATATATAGCTTATACTAAGTTTATCATTCCGTTAGTAAGGCATAGAAATAATAATGGTAGAGTAAAATGAGTATGCCCGTTTTCACCCAAGTGGGAGCCCTGGGAACATTAGAATATGGTGGTTCCCAAGGAGATTCTATTTTCTAAAATACTTTTGGCTATCAACAGGAATAATAACGTAAAATAGGTTCTGTTCAGACCTATCGCTCACTAAAGACTTTCTGTTACGTAGGTATGTTTTGTCACCACCGTAAATTACATTAGGCTCTATGATGAGGCGACATGACAACATAGTGACTTTTTGTTTCCTCCGGCTAGCAACTTTTGGGTGACGAAACTATTACCAGGCCTTCACGTTTATATGAATGTGAACGCATTGGTAACATTTTCGTTGCTGCTGCTTGATTGCCATTATTTTGGAAGATACTGTAGAGTTAGGGGAAAACTTACGCATCTTTTTTTTTTAAATGTCTGCGGCAACGATAGTGTGAGAGGAAGATATAAATAATGAAGCTTTAATACAGGAAATACAAATGAGACCACCCTCTCCCCCTATACAACAAAAATTTGAAAGAATACTCTGATAGCGATTTGAACATAAAAATGTGGGGAAAAATATCGATGAAAGTGTTTATAGACCTGAGAGTTCAGGTTCAATTGATGATCGCATATTGGTATTTTGATAAGTTATAAGAGGTCTCAATTTATGTAGTAAATCATCAAATTTTTCAACACTCATATGAAAACATCCAGAGAATTTGTCAGGGTAGGATTGGAAGCACCCGATGAATAGTGAATGAATTTTTGAGGTTACAGTTACCCATTGTGTGCGTAATAAACAAAACTAGCCCACGGACAGTTTCCAAAAAGCTGCGTGACAAAAAGCCTCCAGTGCGTATTGGACCTAACATGACCCAACAGTATAAAAATTTTCGCTGACTACCAAACAATTTGAATTTGAGTACTGAAACTATACCATGAAAAAACGACGGAAATTTAAAATATATTGGGCCTGCGAGCACAGTTAATATACGTTACTTTGTATGAAAATTTGTTGCCACGTACAGAAGTTCGAACAAGTCTAGCTTGTAATAGGTTGTCTTATGGGTGAAGAATTGCTCATCGGTTGGTCTAGTATCGCAGGGGCTAGGGGGTCCAAGGGATCGTGGGTCCTCAGCCCGGGACCAGCGGGCCAATGCGTAAAGATGGCATTTTAAATGGGTTGAACAGTTGGAAAGTTATTTTGATGTTGCATGCCCATGTGTCCGTCCTTTAAAAAAAATGTAAATTTAATTTCGTAATAGGGACCAATCGGGCAACTCCTTCGTAGGATTGCCATATAAAAATTTCATCTTTCACAATATTTTTATTTATTTATTCCCCGGACGAGAATCGAACCTACACTTGTTAGAATCGGGCAATGATGGTGAACAGAAGAATTTTAAAAGCATTTATTTTTAACGAATCTAAATCAAATCATAAATAAATAAAATAAAATTAATGCATTTATTAATTTCTAACTAGCCTAATAAGCCACGTTTGCTTTCAGCTGGCATTAACTAGTAACGATGAAAGCGCACAAGTAAATTGTAAATTCAATTTTTATTTACTGTTTTCCGTACGGGAATCGAACCCACACTTGTTCGAATCGGTCAATGATGGAGAACAGAAGAATTTTAAGAACTTTCTCGTCCGGGAAAAAATAAATAAAAATATTGTGAAATATGAAATTTTTATATGGCAACCCTACGAAGAAGTTGCCCGATTGGTCCCACTTACGAAATTAAATTTACATTTTTTTTAAAGCACGGACACACGGGCATGCAACATCAAAATAACTTTCCAACTGTTCAACCCATTTAAAATGTTATCTTTAGGAATGGGCCCGCTGGTCCCGCGCTCAGTTCTTAAAATTCTTCTGTTCTCTTTCGCAATATATTTGGGCATTGCCTGAGAGTACATCGACGTAGAAAGCTGAAAAATGGGGTACATCGATTTCATAAAAATAGTAAATAACATTTCAAAAACAGAACAAACAGAACTTTCGATTTTCACTTTATTTTACTTTTGTTTTCATCTAGACTATACCCTACACCACTGACCCACAACGGAAGCCGCAACAGCAACAAGGTTGCAAGGGACTGTTCTTCTCAGATTTTAGTTGATTAAAAACATCAACTGTAAACAGATTACCTGTATAAAAAAAGGAAAAATATATTGTCCGAGACAGAATAATGTACTGAAATAAATATTAAACCATCATTAATATAAGAATTTTGATTCATCCTAACTGTAGAGTTAAATATAATCGACTTAAAGAACATCGAAGACTGGGGTGGGACAATAAGAATGTAAACACCCCCCATATGTTTACCATGCTCCGTCTATCTTGCCCATATGCAGCATTCGGATAAAAATAACCGTTTGAAAATTTAAGTCGGAATTAGTTTAATTTCTTATAAGAGTGGTTATAAGCGATTAAAATATCATTTGAACACAAGAAAGATAGTTTTTAAATTTAACTCGATTTTCGGGCGTAAAATTTCATCTGATTGGTTGAGTTTTACATGTTTTTTTATGAAGTAAACGTTTGAAAGGGTGCTCAAGCCCTGATATACAGAAACACAATATTTGTGCCGTATCAAATAGCAAATCGCTCAGTCCATTGTTATATAAGTCAGTGGGTAAAATGTAGTCAAATTCTAAAAACCTTGCGTTATAATTTTAAAGTCAATCACAAAGATTACTAAACACCAAATAATTTATTTTTGTTCCATTACTATTCTCAAACTCAACTCAAAGTCAACGCGGCGTCATACGCATGCCCTATATAGTAGCGTATATATCGGCAAAGACCTTTTTTTCATCTCCAAATATGGGTATATTAGTTAATGCAGATGAGCCAATGCAAAACCCTCGAGAATACTTCCCAAGCCATGAAACAGAAACCTATATGTGTGCGTTCGGAGTCCGTTCTCTAAAATGTTCTATATTGATGCTTATGGAAAAGTCCCAAACATTGATCTTATAAATGCTATAGAGCCCAAACTACTATCCATACAGGAAAATAGTCTTCTAGTAATTTACAGCTGCACATACTACATACCTTCCTTAACAAAATAATAAAATAGTTTTGATTACAAAGTAACCTTACCCACGGCATCGCATGACGGTACAACGACATTACAATGATTACTCAGCTGAGAATTTTTGTTTGAGAAATCATATTCATTTGGCTAAGATAAATTTTTTTAAATAATTTTGTTAGGAAACGTATGAAAATTTTACTACAGTTCGGAAGATAAGAAAGCAAGCTTTAAGATTATCAGAACACCATTTTTCGGTGTGAATAGTAGTTTAGGGCGGAGGAGATATTCAAATCAAACTTTTGTCAGTTTTACATAAGAATACTGCAAATATTTTGGAATGTAAGCACTACGTTTGGCCTCGCATGTGGTAGGGAGGGAGTCTCTTTCATGGCTTGTGAAGTATTCTCGAGGGTTTTGGCCAGTGCCTTTCCAATATACAGTGGCGTAACAAATTCTTAGTTTCATCGTTTTGAACAGTGGCGTCTCAAGTTTTGTTAAGTACGTTAAGAAATTTTTATTACTACAACATTATTGATCTTAGACCTATTATAACTTTTTCGCTTGTTTATGACACAAATGGATGAATGCAATAGAAATGTGTTGCAGTGCCAATAAAATCAGCTCTCATATAAAAAAATTCATATATAGCCTTGCACGTTTCTGTTTGTTACCATTTATTTTGGTTCTTTATTCGTAGGCTCTCTAACTGCGATCGATACACAAAACGAAATAAATCGACTAAAAGAAGAAAATAGAATGAAAGTCAGCTAAAGGAATTAATTTTTGGAATCCAATTTAATTACGGAAGGAGATTTATAAAATTGTTATAAACGATATCTAGATGTGGAGAAATATGAGAATGTGGACACAAAAGCAATTTGGAGAGCTCTATGCTTCTTAGGAATGTGCACTGAACATAAATAATATGTCTTTGAAAACGGTTAGTTATAAAAGTTGAATAAGCGTGAAAAATTTCTTTTAAAGATGCCCTGGAATAATTCCGGATTCCTGCTGGATGCGTGTTTTGATCATATCGAAGGTTTCCTGTTTGTAAGCACTAAATACTTTTTGAAGTTCTAGCTCCTCGTACAAGCGTTTCACCTGTGCTACTTTAACGGGATCTAAAAAACAAAAATAGGACAAAACTTTAAGTAAACTTTTATAGATTTACTATATATCTATTACCAGTTTTTCCGTAACACTCCCGCATTATCTCCTCAACCACGTACATTTATTTTACTGAATATCAGCTCCAATTTTTCCTGTTTCTACAATATCCCCAAAGCAATCATCAACATCATTACTTATTTGGTCTTGTTAGTCTAAAAACTTCAGGATCTGTAATGCTTTTTCAAGGTTCTCTGTTATCAAGACGGAAAAATCCATGTATTTGCAGCTTTCTTACTCACATAAATGCAAAGCTAATGCTATTGGCAAATAATATCCAGAAGAACTCTTATTTAGAGCTATAGATTTATATGTGTCCATTATAAGACTAGTCACATCACTTTTAGAAACCCGTACATCCATGGATAGTCCGAGTGTGAGAATGAATATGGATTCATTGAGTAATTCCAACAGTTTTATATATTAGTCTTTTTGGGAGAAATTTTCTTTTAAAATATGATATATTCCGCTTAATATCATTAAACTGTCGTTAGTTGCTGTCAATCCAACTTCCTACAACGTATACCAGCATGGCTTTCCAAATCGTGTAACACTTCCATCCTGTATATCATCGTCAATAATAATTACGCTTAATACCTGGAAATAATGGCAGTTTTAGTTAAAAAAGCATTTTCATTACATTACTATAATATAATAATAATAGTATCAATATAATGTTTCTAATTTCAACATTTCATATTTCCCACTAGCTATAAACGAAGTAAAATTACAGATTAAGCTGGAAGTTAGCACGCTTTGAACTTTGTCCTCTTTTCAAAAATGTCTACATTTAATATGTTTACCATTTCAATACATCAACCCAGGTATTGTGCTAATTTTGTATTTTTGGGGTTCAACTGGGTTTCGTCAGCAAGAATCTTGAACGTCGGCACCATAGTTAATCCTTGGTTGTATCTGCCTGTCGTTACATTATATTTGAAGGCCTGTTTGAGATATAAATAACTGATTATGACAGATATACTTTGGAATCACTGGAAACTACCTTTTTATATAATTTGGCATCATCTTTCGATTGATATTTACTTGCAAATTCTGTTAGACTTCCAACCAAATCTGGGAGCAACAAATTTTAACTTTAAACAAAATGTTCCGTGAATGGAAATAAGATATAATTAACTTACCTGGGTAAGCAGCCATAAATTCACGTTGATCATCTTCAGATGCTCTAATTAGAGCTGTTAAATAACTACGTGTTGATAAAGCTATGCAAACAATAAATAATAATAAGTAAAATGTATTTAGATATATTCCCACAGATGATCATTCGAAAATTACAGCGTTAATAAGGGTAGGTATTTAGAGCGTGCGCTCGAGCATCGGACCTCTTCTCTTGTGCTCTGGTTTCTTACTTGAGCCCTCTTAATACAAACATAGATTTAAATATATAATAGTGAAGACATGATATCTCTAAACTCATTTTATGTTTCCAATATGATGGTTAGTTTAGTCTTAATTGAGCACCCAAATTGTCCGAATTTTATTTGTGATAACCGTATTTGAGCTTTTAAACACGTTTTTCTCAAGACTACGTTTTTCTAACTGGTCTCCACGATATCTCAAAAACGGTTTGATCGAATGCATTAAAATTTTAACGGTAGACTCGGCATGTATATAGTCATCGAGTGAACTAAAATAATGCAAAAATTCAAAAAAAAAAAAAAAAATCACGAAATTTGAAAATTAATTTTTAAAAACATCTCATTTATTCAATTTTCAATATTTTCAAATGATTCTAGTTCATTCGATAGCCACAGCTTCATAGATTGAAACGCCGCGCCGTTTGGTTTCTTGATTTCAGATAAGCCAATTAGCCGGAATCATGGAGACCGTCGACAACCTTTTTTTCGACATGTGTGCATTTGAAGTGGTGCAACACACGTTCTGATAAATATTTTGGTCTCAAAATTTTCTAGCTTACTGCTGAAATGTCAATTAATATAAGTTCAAACTTCTACGTTTTTCTTGCTCGTCAAAACAACATCCCAAAATATGTAGAAAATAGGTGGTCACACGGGGTGACCCCATTAAACAATGCTTTCTAATCGTGTCCTTATCTATGTAATTCTATAAAATTTATTGTTGCTTGCGTGGCTTTGATCCTTTATTTAAAACGAAATATGTACATATATCAAATATACTTCGTAAGTTTGTTATTCAAATTCAATGATAACAAAAACTTCTACTTAATTATCGCTTTTTAACAATAACTTTGTATTATAATCCAATCAAAACACTTTCATTTATTTTTATGTTATTATTGAAACTAAGAATATTCCTGTGGAAATTTTCTTGCATTCCCAGTAGCACTTTTACACTTATCCCGAAGTAATTTACATTAAAATGTGGAAGAAATCAATATTTATATTAAACGTTTAAATGGGTGTTGGCTTTTCAACTTAACACTACACAATTCATTATGTTACTCCGTCTATGGAACACCTAAAAAAAAATTCGCTCTTTAAACAATTACAAAGTGCTTGCGTGAACTCGAAACTTTTAGAAAATATGCAAATGAAACAGTTCACAGGCCTATAGTTGTTAAGACTTCGAATTGATTAATTAAGGTAAAGTTCTACTTGCCCAATTGCTTTCTTTGTAGTAACTAATTTGTTGAACATTTTTTTGCCTAGTAACGAAAGCATGATTAGGTTGATTCTTCGTAATGTTTAATTTTTACATAGCCACTATATTTAAACGCTGATACAAGATTCTCATAGATTCTCATAAGAATTTATCGACTCTATATACAAGCGAGTTCAACGTTTCTCGACAAATATAGCTATGATCGTCGTTCCACTATTTCACAGAAATCTACCAAAGAGTCATTTATATGCGAAGTTTTAAGATTTTCATTGATCTTGAATAAAATCTTGGCATGTCTGCTACGGTAATATTATGCAAGAAAAGAAAAAAAGATATTGCAACGTTAAGCATAAAAAAAAATAGTTGTATAATAAAAATTAGTAGGTACCTACTTCTCCAAAAACTGAGATATTCCTTTCTTCGACTTTAGAATTGGATTATGAGGCGTTAGAATGGAGATGCGTGTTGTTTTGTTTAAAAAGCAAAAAACTGGTTGTGGTTATTAAGTGCAGTCTTGTTAAAGATTTTTATTTCCATGATAGAATTATAAATTCAACTATCAAAAATATATGAAAAAAATATTGTTCAACAATTGAAGATAGAAAGCGAAAACTTTTGATTTGACAAGACCAGTTTTTTTCCCTAAAAAGTAGAGATAGTATTGGAAACAAGATCAATATTAAACCAAGTTTTGTAACAATTGTAATAGTAGTCGCCAAGCAAATCCCGACTGGCTACACTTTACCAAGAACAATTCATTAAAGGCCGACAGAAATGCAAGGTTTATGACCTTCTCAGCCGTACGGGCAATAAACCGAAAGATTAGAAAATGCCGACAAGGCCTAGATGAGGTATTTCAGAACAGGATAAGTAGCCTTGGAGGTAATTAAGAAGGAAAGGATAGTTTATGATAAGGTGAGCAATTAAGGTAGACTAAAATCGGCGATTTAAGGTATACTTTGAAGGGATATGAAGAGAACTAGGTTATTGATAGGGAATAACGAATAGAGTTAGCAAGATCAGTTCAATCGAGAGCAGCAGATCAGGCGGTAGATTACCATCGGGCGTGCGGCTGAGTTGCGTTAATTTACAGTTTTTCAAGTGTGGGATTGAATTTACGCGATATTTAATTGTCTTAATTCGGCGCTTAATTTTGATTACGCGATTACTAAGTGTTCTGAGTTTAGTGACAGCATTATAGTTTAAAACAAAGAACGTGAATTTGTGTAATTAATAAGTGCATTGACACGATTGTTTCATTTTTATTCTCTGAGCCTGTGAAGTGTGTAAACCAAAGGATCTAACAGAAATAGAAATGGATGGTGAAAACATTCTGCCAGCCACATTAGGCAGTGAAGAAAGTGTGAATAAAGACAATGTTGGCAGTGATGAATCAGAAAGTGAGATATTGTCTTTAAAAAAGGAAATTTCCCTATTGCGTGAAAAAAACGTTCTACTTGTAAAATGTTTAGAATTGACGCAGGGCAGTGAACACGCAAATAGTTCTATAACAGAGGAAAGTGAAGAAAGGGCGAGGGATACATCAACAAAATTCGGAGTTAGTGACATAAAGGAAATGATTGAACCGTTTGATCCATCCCGATCTATGCGCACAGTGTCGGAGTGGATTAGTGACATTGAAACTTTAAAGGATATATATGTGTGGGATGAGAAATCCACGCTATTCTATGCAGTACTTAGATTGGATGGTGCCGCAAAATTGTGGTACCAGAGCAAGCAAAGCGACATCAGAAGTTGGGGACAATTTAAGAGTGAAATTAATAAAGGTTTTCCAGGTGAAATGGACGATTCGGAGGTACTAATGAAAATTATGACCAGAAAACGGAAAAGAGATGAGGGCATAGAAAATTATTTCTATTCAGTGGCTGATTTATCAAAAAGAATTAAATTATCAGAATACTCAACCATCAACTATATAATTTCTGGTCTTGGCGACAAAAATTTAATTAATGTATTGACAGCAGTAAATTGCACTTCTCTTGCCCAATTGTTAACACAGATAAAGCGTTATGAAGACATCCAGGGACAAGAGTTAAGACGAGAAATACTGTCAAAGAATGCACCATCGTCATCGAGATTCTATGCATGAGAGGACCCATATATTTCTTCAAAATTGGGTCAGGAAACTCATAAAAGATATGATAATAAAATAAGATTCGACGGACAGAATCTTGCAACAATACGACAAAATGATGATAGTAAAATGAGGATAAAGCGAAATGTGCGATGTTTTAAATGCGATTCGATGGGTCATATTGCCAAGGAGTGTAATTTACAACAGAGGAAAAGCATGTGTTTTGTGTGTAGACAGAGTGGGCATCTAGCAAAAAGCTGTCCAAACGTAGTTGGCTCCAACAAAAGAGTAGGTAAAATCGAAAACTGTTATAAAGAATCGGAAAAGGAATATTATCCGATAATAGATGTGGGCGGAATTGAGATTAGTGCATTTCTAGACTTAGGTAGCGACGTTACCACGATTAAAAAAAGCACAGTGCTCGAAAATTCGTGGAAAGTGCAAAAATGTGACACGATGCTATATGGTTTTGGTGGAGGTAAATGTGAAGTGGTCGGAAAAATTACAAAAAGTGTGAAAATAGGAACTGTTCAAGCATGTGTTGACCTGTTAGTGGTCCCAGATAGATCTCAATCGACGCCGATCATATTGGTAAGAATTTTCTAGACCAACCTGGAATAAAAATTATCAAAAGATCAGGGCAATTTGAAATCGTTCGAGAAGTTTCCCCAAATATGGACATTCTTGCAGACGAAACAACGAAGAAAAAGTGTCAAGTGCGGAAAATCGCGGTAAATGATGTAAGCATTCACAGTGAAATCAGTGAATCTTACAAGGAAAACTTATTGGACATGCTTAACGCATTTAGTGAATGTTTCTCCAGCCGTATAATTAACGTTGGTGAAACAGAATTGGTCAAAATGACTATAGAACTTAAAGAAGACAAAATAGTACAATATAAACCATACAAAGTACCATATGGACTAAAATCCAAGTTAAGTGAATCCATAAATGAACTGCTTTCATCAGGAATTATACGACACTCAACATCTGAATACTCCAGCCCCGTCATATTAGTTCCAAAGAAAAATGGTGAGTACCGCATGTGCGTAGATTATAGGAAACTTAACGTTATTACAAAAAGAGAGCACTTTCCTGTTCCTAATATAGAAGAGACATTGAATAGCTTAGCAAATAAGAAAATTTTCACCTCGTTAGATTTACAAAGCGGATACTATCAAATTTCCATCGAAGAATCCAGCAGGCACTACACAGCTTTCGTAACGCCAGAAGGTCATTACGAGTTTAATAGGGTACCTTTTGGCCTAACAAATTCACCGGCTGTGTTCATGCGACTTATGTCTAAGCTGATTGAACCCATAAAAATACAAGGCATAATAGTATATATGGATGATATACTTATTTCGACGGAGACAGTATTAGAAAATCTTAGGATACTTAATTTATTGCTAACTGAAATCCGAAAAGCAGGTTTAACTTTAAATTTAGGGAAATGCAAATTTATACAGAATACATTGGAATTTTTGGGACATGAAATAACAGGTGAAGGAATCAAACCTGGCTTAAAGAAGACGGGAGCCGTACTAAATTTTCAACGACCGACAACGTCTACAGAAGTAAAGCAATTTCTAGGCCTCACAGGATACTTTAGACGTTTTGTTCAGGGATATGCTCAAATAGCACGACCTTCAAACCATTTATTAAAGAAAGATACCAAATTTAACTGGGGAGAAGAGGAGGAGAAAGCTTTTCAACTGCTGAAGACGAATCTAACTCAACGACCAACACTTACCTTATATGTTGAAAATGCTGAACACGAAGTGCACACAGATGCTAGTAGCCACGGTTTGGCAGGAATCCTCATGCAGATTGGCCCTAAAGATGACAAACTGAGGGCAGTGTCCTACTTCAGTCGCGCAACAACAGCGGCTGAATCTAAATATCATTGCTATGAGCTGGAAGCTCTAGCTGTGGTTGAGAGCTTGGAAAGATTCAAGCACTATCTCCTAATGAAAAGATTCCGAATAGTAACAGACTGTAATTCACTAAAAATGACGCACGAAAAGCGAGACATTATTCCTCGAATTGCACGTTGGTGGCTAAAAATCTTCGAGTTAGTATTTCGATCAGGAAAACAACTTGCACATGCCGATGCCCTTAGCCGAAATCCATGGGAAAATGGAAGGGAAAGTGAAACTGTTGCCAACAACATACTGTATATCGGACTCCCAGAGGAAGATTGGATTGCAACGCTTCAAATGCAAGATCCATGGTTAAACGAAATTCGAAAAGTTCTAGAAGGAGAACTAGAAAGCCACAAAGATAAAGATGGGATCAAAGGTAATTATATTATGAAAAATGGGCGTTTATTCAAGAAAACGGACTCTGGACACAAACTCGTTATTCCTGTCGGACTGAGATGGCGGATTATAAAATCAATGCATGACGATAGGGGACACTGTGGAATAAATCGCACACTGGAAAATATACGCAAGCATTACTGGTTCTCTAATATGAAACAAGTTATGACGAAGTACGTGAATAGTTGCATTGATTGTCTTTATAATCAACGAAGTCTCGACGAACATAGGTATACTCTTCATACTCAGGAGATATTACCGGTTCCATTTCACACTGTACACCTGGACCATCTGGGACCATTTCCAAAAAGTCAAAGTGGAAATCAACACGTAATCGGATTCGTTGACGCCTTTACGAAATTCGTCGTATTCAAGCCAACCAGAACAACAGCTAGTAGAAGCGTAATAAGGATGTTAGATGAAATATGCCAATACTTTGGTCTACCAAATAGAATCATCACCGACCGTGGGACAGCATTCTCATCTAAAGAATTCGAGAAATACTGTTCAGACAACGCTATCAAACACATAATGACAGCAGTGAAAACTCCACGTGCAAACGGACAAATTGAAAGGTGTTTCCGGACTTTGAAGGCAGCTGTGGCTACCATGACGAAAGACAACACTGGCCGGGATTGGGATAAACAGGTAGTGAAGATTCAGATGGCTCTTAATAGCAGTAAACACTCCATAACTAAAAGAACACCCCAGGAAGTATTAATGGGATACACCCCAAGGAACCTAATTGACAATAAAATTACATTGGCTTTGAATACTTATCCAGAGGACGACTCGGAACCATTATCGAACATAGATTGGGAAACACTGCGAGACGATGTAAAGCAACGAATTGAGTCAAATAGACTACGGCAGGCAACGAAACACAACAACTCGACGATACCACCAAGGAAGTACCAGAACGGAGATCTCGTCCTAGTGAAGCAGGAGCCAATAGCAACTGGTCAACCAAAGAAGATTCAGCCACGATTCAAGGGACCATACGAGGTGAAGGCAGTAATTGGAAACGATAGATACGTGATTGGGGACACAGATTATACAAAGATGAAACAAAAAACATACAAATCAGTGCATTCAGCAGAGAACCTTAGACCATGGTGTACATTAATTGATATCTCCTTTGATGACACCGAGGACGAAGATGACGAACAATAAATATTTAAATGTTATTAAAAAAATAAATAAAAAAAAAATAATAATGAAAACAAAATGTGTAAATGTTTAAGCCCTTGAGAAATTCTTGAGGACGAGTGTTGAATGAGGTGGATGCTGAAGGAAGGAATATATAAAATATTGTTATAGCCACCTGTGGTTATAGTACAGACCTTAGTGGTCGGATCAATAGTGGTCGGACCAATAGTGGTCGTTCCATATGATGGAGAAGATTGTGGTAGTTGCACTCACGTGGCCATAGGTGAATCCTGTGGGCCAGCAATTGTGTTCGACTTGCTTGTTGAATAGATCATTAGTGGTCGTTTCTTATATTCGAAAATTGCTTCGCCCAATTTACTGGTCATCGTACTCATATGAGTATATATAAATATATATATATATTCAATGACTTAAGGTTGACGAATCCCTGAGGACAGTGATATGTAGGTTGGCCGAACTGTAATAGTAGTCGCCAAGCAAATCCCGACTGGCTACACTTTACCAAGAACAATTCATTAAAGGCCGACAGAAATGCAAGGTTTATGACCTTCTCAGCCGTACGGGCAATAAACCGAAAGATTAGAAAATGCCGACAAGGCCTAGATGAGGTATTTCAGAACAGGATAAGTAGCCTTGGAGGTAATTAAGAAGGAAAGGATAGTTTATGATAAGGTGAGCAATTAAGGTAGACTAAAATCGGCGATTTAAGGTATACTTTGAAGGGATATGAAGAGAACTAGGTTATTGATAGGGAATAACGAATAGAGTTAGCAAGATCAGTTCAATCGAGAGCAGCAGATCAGGCGGTAGATTACCATCGGGCGTGCGGCTGAGTTGCGTTAATTTACACAATACAATTGTATAGGATCTCTAATCTTTGATAGCAGGTGTAAATAGGTTATTGCTGTATTCCTTTTCAAAATGTTTTTGCAGTAGTTTGTTGGTATCGTGGAGTATTTCCGGTCATAGTTTTTACGTCTTCGGGTAAGGTTTCCGGTAGCATAGAATTAACGCTCTTCTTTCTTTCAACAAAGTACTTAAATTCCTATTTCTATATTACTAGAATATTGCCCTTAGTAGTTTTGTTAAAATTATCATTTTACTATGGTTGTGTTATGTTCTTTGTGAAGGGCCGGTTAAATGAATATAAACGGTGTACTTATAAGCTCTACTTTATTTACTAGACTACGAAAATTTACACGTCTGATTTCTAATAGAAACTGGATACGACTAACTACAAAATACTATACAATGAAAAGTTACATGCGATATACACATCTAATTCAATGTATATATACTATGTACTGTAATGATTTGGTATCTGTGTATACCAATGAATAAATGCATGTCTGTATTCCTATAATTAATTATGTACTCAGCATACCTCCCACGTTAATTCATTTTCTTCGTCTTTGTCGTAATTGGTCTGGTATGTAAAGTTCTTTTACACCTCTTCGCTCTCTGGTTGAGCTTCATCTGCCGCTTGACCAGTTGGGGTCTCCGAAGTGGATGCTTCAATTATTACGGGAAACGTCGCAGCTTCAGATGTAGACTCCTCTGTTGAAACTACCTCAGCTAGATGTCGCGCCACATTGTAGTCTTCAAATTCAGCTTTCCGGATCTGATTTGCGTGACGTCTAAAATATTTTCCGGATGATTCGATTAAGCACATTTTCTTGCCAATCAGCTTTATTACGACTCCTTTAATCCATCTTGGCCCAACATTACTATAATTTCTAAAGAACACCTGTTGGTTAATGCCAAGATTTCGAGGAGTTACTATTTTAGGAGTTTCCTTTTGTGGAACGAATAATGATAGTAGGGTACGCGGTTGTCTCCCATGAATTAATTCGGCTGGTGATCGTCCTTCGGCGTTCGGAGTTGTTCTATATGTTACAAGATATTCTGCTAATGCGCTATCCATATCGTGCCCTTCTCGATATATTTTCTGAACTGCTTTTTTAAAAGTTCGAACAAACCTTTCGGCTTCTCCGTTGGAGGCTGGGTGGAAAGGTGCAGTTGTGAGATGCGTGATACCATTCCGTTGGCAGTAGTTCTTAAATTCAGTTGAGGTAAACTGCGTACCATTATCTGACAGTCTGCTGTAGTCGGTTTGAAGAATAAGTAAGCCCTTGTGAATTGTTAGTGACAGTTGTCGTCGAAAATAGGGTTTTCGTTTACAAGTTTAGAAGATTCTGGCCGTCCGTTCATTACAAATTTGCTGACAGCTTTTAGTACTGGGTCTCGTTCTGAAATTTTTTTAATTAATAAATTGTCTATAGGAAATTGTGTCACCTTTTCATTCATTTCCAACGATGACTCTAGGCAGACTTCTTCCATAGCATCGAACTGCACATCAGGCCCTATTGGTAACCTGGATAAGCCATCAGCGTTTCCGTGCTGATCAGTAGATTTAAATTTAATAGTGTAGTCATAGGCCATTAAAGTGATAGCCCAGCGTTGGAGCCTTTGAGCTGTCATTACTGGGAGTTGCTTATGTGGGTGGAATAACGATACCAGAGGCTTATGATCCGTTAGGAGCTCAAATTTGCGTCCATAAATATATTGGTGGAGCTTCCGTACCCCAAATATGATTGATAAAGCCTCCTTTTCAATCTGACTGTATTTTACTTGATGAATGCTAAGTGTTTTCGATGCGTGCGCTATGGGTCTTTCTGATCCGTCCAGATATTTATGGGATAGTACAGCTCTAAGCCCGTGTGATGAGGCGTCAGTGGCAAGGATAAGTGGATAATCACTCCGGTAATGTGCTAAGCTGGATGAATGCGTGATTCTGTTGACTGTCCCGTGTGAACTTAACTCCCTTCTTTCTAAGATTGTTGAGAGGTGCTACAATCTCTGAAAAATTTCTAATAAATTTTCTATAATAGTTAACTTTTCCAATGAATGCTTGAACTTCTTTCAAATTTTTTGGTTCAGGTAAATGTTGAATTGCTTTGATTCCATTGTTTGTTGGCTTGATTCCTTCTCTGGAGATGCAGTGACCTAGATATTCCACGTGCGATTCCAAAAATTTTGATTTTGATTTATTGCATACAAGACCATAAGTTTGAAAACGTGAGAATAGAGTCTCAAGCGTTGCTAAATGTTCCTCCTCTGTGCAACCTGTCACTACAAAGTCATCGAAGTATGCTGCGCACCGAGCAATTCCAGCTACAATTTGATCGACTGTTTTCTGGAAAATTGCTGGCGCTGATGATATTCCGAATGGTAATCTTTGGTACTGGTAAAGACCAAAAGGTGTGTTTACAACAGCATATTGTTTAGATTCGTCATCAAGTTCAATTTGAAAATAGGCTTCTGACAAGTCTATTTTTGAAGATATATGTCCATTTTGCAGCTTTGTGAACAATTCCTCCGGCTGTGGAATAGGATAAATGCCAGTTTCAAGCTGTGGATTAATCGTAATTTTGAAGTCGGCAGAAATTCGAAGTTTTCCGTTGGCTCTCGTAATTACCACAATTGGGGCTGCCCATTGACTGCTTTGTATGGATTTCAATATTCCTGCGTCTACAAGTCTATTAATTTCTATTTTAACATGGTCCTTTTGAGCAAAAGGAATTGGCCGGGGTTTGAAAAATTTAGGTATAGCATTTGATTTTAGTGTCAAGCGAGCCTTAATTAATGTGCAGAGACCTATCTTAGGCTCGAAAATTGAAGAATATTTATTGCAAAGATTATCGATTTTTTGTTTAAAATTATCAATATTTACCTGGTTTATCTTGCGAATTGACGGGATACTCCGCTTAATTTCTAAATTTAGCAAGTTGAATAGATCCACGCCCAGAATATTATTAACACCAGGCACCTCTGTCACTATCAGTGAAAAATTGTACGATTTCATTTGCCATTTAATAATTACATCTAGAGATCCCTTGATTGGAATGATGCCGCCACCATATGATTTTAGTTTGAAAGGTACTGCAGCACAGAGCGGTTTTCCTAGCTCTTCAAATGCGTTTAATCCTATCATGCTGCATGTAGCACCTGTATCCACTAAGAATTTCATGATTATATTATTTACATTGACAAATACGAAAATTTTATCGCTTTTATTCTGGTTTACGTCATTGCCAACAACATTCGCACAATTACTATCACTCATGTTCCAGCTTTTTTCGATTGCATGAACATTAAATTTCGATTTGTTGTTATTTTTCCTATTTGATGCTTGTTTTGATTTGCTTGCTATTGGTACTGGTCTGCTTTTCTTTTTACAAACCGATGCAAGGTGACCTGAAGTACCGCAACTCGAGCACACAGATTTTCTAAAATAACACTGCGCGCGTGAATGAGAAATATTACATTTTGGTCACGATTATAATGCAGCTGATTGTACGTTTGAGTTATAGACACTTGAATGTATGAATTTGCTATCACCTTGCCACTTGGCGGTATTTGAATTGCGAGTTATGTGCATTACAGTTGTTGATATTCCTTCTCCTTTTATTGCTTGTACGGACTTTTGTGTTGACTCATAAGTTTCTGCTATTGTTAATACTTCTGTGAGTGTCGGATTTGTTTTTTGGAGAGCTTCCATTCGCACAGTGTCATGTGGTGTATGTAACACAATCATATCACGAATCAAACTGTCAACCATTGAATGCTCACAATCTTGCTTTTCACACACATACATGCAATCTCTCGCAATACCTCTCAGCTCTGCTACCCATTCTGCATAGGACTGTGTTGGTTCCATACGCGTTTGATTGAACTTGAAACGGGCCGCTAGAACATGATTTTTTGATTTAAAATGAGCCGTTATTTTGTCAATAAGCTCTTTATATGAAATTTCACATATTTCTTTATCGCCGAATAATTTTTGAGCCAAAATAAATAGTTCAGAGCCGCTCCAAGATAAGAAAAATGCACGTTTTTTGGAATCATACTCGATATTATATGCAAGGAAATGCTGATTTAGCTGACTGAGAAAAGTTTCCCAATTGTCCCTTTCTTTATTAAATGCGGGGAATTGTGGCACGTGTTTACTACCTGGTCCCGATTGAGTCGCAGTAGAATCCAGTTTTGTTGCTTTTAATATTTCCTCTTGCTTGTCGAAGAATTTTTGCATCCATTGTTGCTGCTGTGAAACTAGCGTTTTTAAAGCCTTTGCTAGATCCTCCATTGATTGAAAAATCACTATAATTTATTTATATGATTAAAACCGGCTTTCGTTTTTTTTCTCGTCGCCACTTAATGTTGTGTTCTTTGTGAAGGGCCGGTTAAATGAATAGAAACGGTGTACTTATAAGCTCTACTTTATTTACTAGACTACGAAAATTTACACGTCTGATTTCTAATAGAAACTGGATACGACTAACTACAAAATACTATACAATGAAAAGTTACATGCGATATACAATCATCTAATTCAATGTATATATACTATGTACTGTAATGATTTGGTATCTGTGTATACCAATGAATAAATGCATGTCTGTATTCCTGTAACTAATTATGTACTCAGCAGGTTGCAAATTGTAGCTCCCATTGACTAGACCTCATATCATAAACAAATGAGAAAGTTATAATAGGTCTAAGATCAATAATGTTATTGTAGTAATAAAAAAAACTTGAGACGCCACTGTTCAAAACGATGAAACTAAGAATTTGTTACGCCACTGTATATTGGAAAGGCATTGGCTCATGTGCATAACTAATATACCCATATTTGGAAATGAAAAAAAGGTCTGTGCCGATATATACGCTACTAGATAGGGCATGCGTATGACGCCGCGTTGACTTTAAGTTGAGTTTGAGAATAGAAGTCTCTAGTGATGGAACAAAAATAAATTATTTGGTGTTTAGTAATGTTTGTGATTGACATTAAAATTATAAGGCAAAGTTTTTAGAATTTGACTACATTTTACCCACTGACTTATATAACAATTAACTGAGCGATTTGCTATTTGATGTGGCACAAATATTGCGTTTCTGTATATCAAGGCTTGAGCCTCATATAATTCACACCCAGAATGTATTCTGAGCTTATATCAGAGGAGATCAATTTAATCTGTTTCAAGCGTCTACAGCAGACAGAAAACCAAGCTGTACCGATGAATGTAAGCTTTTCTGCTAAAACGAAACGCTTCTTCTTCCTTTTTCTTATTTCAACCCACTGCGGGCGTATACAGGTTCGATTCGCTTCGAATGAATCTGGTTTTTTAAGAC
Source organism: Dioctria rufipes (assembly GCA_963924295.1). Classification (NCBI taxonomy): domain Eukaryota; kingdom Metazoa; phylum Arthropoda; class Insecta; order Diptera; family Asilidae; genus Dioctria; species Dioctria rufipes. Next base: position 363,607,173 of record OZ002740.1, read on the forward strand.
GTTTTAAATTTTTTTGATATTCTTTTTTCTATTTCTTTCAATTTTTTTAATTTTTTCATTATTTTTCTTTGTTCTATTTTTTCATTTGTTTTCAAGTCACTCAATTGCGCCGCTATTTGGGACCTGTTGATGAGTCAAATCAAGACTTGAAACTTGTCACCAAAAATGTGTGTTAATATAACAAATTAAAAACATTTTTTAGCTTTTGATATATAGCGGACATTCCAAATAAATGCCTTCTTATACAAATATCATATCTTCGCATTACGCCGTGTTATGTCTCCTCGATTTGTTCGACGGGAGTGGTTAAAGACTTTCTGGGGTAATTTATCCTCTTTTTATACCCTAGATGGGTATACTAAGTTTGTCATTCCGTTTGTAACACCTCGAAATAATGATGGTCGAGAAAATGGATTGGATGATGAATATTAAAAGTTATTTCGATTTTTGCATGTCCGTCCGTCCGTCTGTGCGCACGATAACTCAAGAACGCGTATCCTTAGAGAGCTGAAATTTTCTACACGAACTTTAAAAAAAAATTTAAAGTAAGTTCGAAAATGAGACAAATCGGGCAACTCCTTCGTGGGGTTGCCATATGAAAATTTCGTTTTCCGCTATATATTTGGACATTACCAAATAAAATTTCAAAAATGGACTTAATCGGGCCACTCCTTCTTGGTATTCCCATATAAAAATTTTGGTTTTTTACGTATACTTTGAAAACGATCAGTCCAAGACATTTTTATTGTACTTAAAACTTCTGCAGAATACGAAATCCTATAAAATTGGTTATAGCCATTTTTTCTGTGCGACAAACTGTTCTAGAAATATATGCGAAAAACAACTTCAAAATCAAACTTGAATAGATCGGTGACCATACGAAATTTAATACGGGCATTCATCTAGGGTATCACAAGAATTGGTCTTAGACCAATTCTAGCTTTTTTACTTGTTTTCTGTATAGTTTGTAACGAAGTTACATGTATTTCAGCTAGATACCAGCAAAAATGAATCGACTAGCAGCAGCCGCAATAAAGTAAGCCAGCCGCGGAGAGAAAAGCACACTACTGATCTGCAGCTCAGTAGTGTCCCGTGCTGGTGGCGTGACAGTAGAAGAAAATATTCTATATCCGACGCCATCAGCTAGCCTGCCTATAAATAGCCGGCAGCCAGTAGTAAAATCACTCAGCCAATCACCGAGCATCGAAGCAGACACAAGTCGAAAAGCACAGTCACCGATCAGTGAAATATCCGACCGCGAGAAGACAATCCACAGTGAGAAGAGTTGACCCCCACCCGTGGACTACCAGAAGACTGGCTATAAAAGTCAGTCGGCACCGAAAGATTAGTCAGTTGCCTACCAGCAGCTCGACTAGACACATTTCCCGTCCAAGTCCTATACGCAAGTCGTGTTGACTAGTTCAACGGAAAGCGCACGTTAATCGTGCTGGCCTGAGAATTAGTAAACGCACGCACACCGTCCCGTACCCCCCTGTAGGCTACTCTGCCCATAAGCGCATGTTAATCGTGTTGATCAAAAGAGTAGCGAGCGCTCGAATATATATTCTGTCCCCGTACCGTGTTGCCTATTCTGACGACAAGCGAACGTCATCGTGTTGGTCAGACGAATAGTGAGCGCACACTCCGTCCCGTGCCTCCCGTGTTGGCTATTCAGAAGACAAGCCCACGCAATCGTGTTGGTCCGACGAATAGTGAGCGCACGCTCCGTCCCGTATCTCCCGTGTTGGCTACTCCTGACGTTAATCGTTTTGGCTTAAGGAATAGTGAGCGCACGCTCCCACCCCGCACCTACACCGCGTAGTTATAAGGTATTATAAGTGAGTGAGTGAGTGTAGATTAAGCAGTACGTATTACTTAGACCGCCCGAACCGCAGAGCTAGAACAGCGCTCTGAAACTAGCAACGTCGGGAAACGGCCTTGGACAATCTCCTAACTACCCGCACACCAACATCCGACGTTACAAGTTTCTGCATATGGGTGCATGCTGTGCATCTGCAAATGATTTTCTTTATATATTTTTTCCCATTTTCGCTGTTTTCTTTTACCTTGAATTGTCTTTGAAGGGCTGACGTTGCCTCGATTAGGTACATATATACAAAATCTGACTCTTCATTTCACCTATTTGCGAAAGATTCTAAACTAATCCAAGACAACAACAGTTTCAGCAATATCTCCACGCCATCTCTTTTATTTTGTTTTTTAATGCTATCAGTTTAGTCTGTCGCAACCCCCCTCGTCAGGAAGACTCCAGTCAGTGTTGCTGTTATAAAATCTATGGACAACCATCATCATTTCGGGCACGCGCCACGCGCAATTATTTTTACATCTTGGACAGCAATTTATTAAACTTTGCTTTACACATACCTTGTACTGGATGGAACCTTTCCCGATTTTTTATTTATTTGCTGCATGTTGATTTAAAGCATGGATGGTTGTTGTTATAATAATTATCAGTTAACTAATAGTAATCTTGCTCTAATCAAGTGCCAAGGAATTTTTAATTATGCTTGCGTGGGTTTCTCCAATTTTAGCCGCCTCTCTGCTAAGTCACTGCTTGAGTTTTCAAATATATTCTCCTACTTTTGCTCTAAATGTAGGGAGATTTCGTTATCTCATATTTTAATGGCAGTAAAATTTAATAATGGTCAATTGCAGGAATTGCTTGATGCACTTGAATCCAAATTGGATTGTTTACTCGACTGTTTAAAGGATGGCAAATCAAAGTCTTCAGACTCTGATCTGCGTAGGTTTGCGGAAACATTCAGCAGGAACTTCATGGATGTCTCCACACCTTCGAGACACTAAAAAATTGTCCTTAAGCTTAAACAATCACTTAAATGACCTTAAGACATATATTAATGATATTCCTAGCTCTATTGGGAACTTGTTTGGTCAGAAATCCGCTTCTTCCCCACTAAATACGAAACTTACCACTATTTCCGATGATCTCACTACTACAAGGGTAATAATGGGTGATATTGCAGATGAAATCAGAATACAATCTGGTCTTCCCACAAGTTTTAATCTTCTTTCTTCCGCTTTAAGCTTGAGAAGTGAACTCATAGCGGCCCAAAATGCAATCGCCATCTTGGACACTAATCTTAGTAGCCAAAAATCCCTTCCGACAACGACCTCTGCAGATCAGACGGAGTTATCTCTAGGTAAGAATACTGTCCGGGCCTCGCACGTGCCGCTTCCATTGGCCAAAACTTTCGACACTTTGTAAAAAAACGATAAGTGCCCACAGACTAACATATCTGCTTTGTTTTCTGACGTTTTCGATTTATTCGCCATGGTTCAATAAAGAGGCCTTAAACATAGAAAGAATAAACTGTGAAGAGGATATATCCTATAATGAGTTCAAAGAACTTTCCTCTTCACTCTATGATGAGTATATTCAAAGTATGCGTGCGAAATTATTTAGTGACCCACGTAACTTTTATAGGTTTATTTGTATGAAAAAAAAAAAATAAATAAACCTACAACTACCCCAATACCATAAGGCACAAAGATTCTGCTGCGGTGACGTTTGCATTTTCCTGTTCAAATTTCCAACCTCGTAATAGCAACTTTAGTTATATGAACGACTCTCATAACGTTTCATTTACTATCCCTACAATTACACATGAGGATATACTTGATCATATTAATGGGCTTCCAAATGACTTCACAACGGGTCCCGATGGGATTCCTCCAGCCTCTTTGAAGTCATGTTGCCTCTCCCTAGTAGCCCCGCTGAGAATTATTTTCCAAAAATCGCTCGATCGCGGTTGTTTTCCGCAGCTGTGGAAAAATTCTTTCATCATACCTATCCACAAAACAGGTAGCAAAAATAATATTTCCAACTATAGGTCTATTGCGAAATTATGTTGCATATCCACGTAATTTGAATCAATCATTTACTCTCAGCTACCATTTTCCTGTAAGAATTTGCTTTCTTCAAACCAACATGGGTTTATTTCGGGCAGGTCTACAACCACCAACTTATTGGAATTTATCTCGGATAGTAATGGCGGGCTTGCAAAATGCTTCTAGACAGATTGTATTTATACTGACTTTAGTTTTCGACAAGTTATCTCACTCCGTGATATTGTTTAAAAAGGAAAGGTATGGGTTTCCCCTAACATACCTAAAATGGACGGAGTCATATTTAGATAACAGAACAAACCAAATCTATTTCCGCCATTCCACCTCCAGAGTCTTGAAAGCTTCTCCTGAGGCCGTATTCTGTAACACGGAGAATTTTGGAATTTGGGAGATGAGAATTGCGTTTTCTTAGAATTCTTAATTCCCTAATTCTCCATTCCCAATTCACTAACAAGGTTGGAGAATTAGGGAAAGCGTAAGAAATGTGAAAAAGTGCGAATCGCCTGGGACGATTAAGGGTATCAATTTTTGTTGTAGAGGGGTGGATGTTTTTTCATATGTGAGGTACATTTGCCTATTATCTTTCACTGTCGAAATAACTTTAAATTTATTTTTTGTTGGGGTAGTTTTTGAGCGATGTATGGGGTAGGTTTTCTCGAGTTTTTCCGGGATAACGAGAGAATGGAGAGTAGAAGGAGAATGTATGTGGTATCAAAAAAAATGGGAGCTCAGCGCGAACAAGATAGGTTTAAGAAAAGGGGCGGGGAGAGTGTGGGGTAGAAATGGGAGCTGGTTAATGGAAATTAAAAAAACAATTAAGACAATATCAGGAGCTGCAATAATTCGCAGGGGTAAGCTCAGGATCTCTAAGCCCAGTAAAAAAAAAGTAAGAATTCACTTTGGTAATTAGGCATGCATGGGTATTATAGGCTATATTTTATTTCGATTAACGGTAATTTGCAGATTTGAGCGGCCACGACAGTAAATTTTGCTATCGCAATATTCACGGGCGCCTAACTCTATGTGGGAGGGCTGTAGAGTATTGGAATGTTTTTGATAGATTAAGGGTGTAGAGTACAAAAATATAGGTGAAAAATTTTTGGGGCAGGCTGTTTTGGGGGTTGAGGGTCGTACCACCCTTCATAGGGGATTGCTCAACTACGTCATGTTTGGTACCAAATTAAAGAGGGAGGAGAGGGTAATCGAGTGGTGTAGTTTGTCTTTGATCGTTTTAACGTGATAGCTGACTTTTGACCGCCGAAAAACGATATTTTTACACTACGGTCATATACCCCCCAGTTACCATATTTTGCATATATTTCTTCCGTTCTTTGTTTCACATCCATTAGTACTCCGTTGTGAACATTTTTGTCATGGGAAGTAAATTTCCAGGACTTATCAGTTCTTCGCAATGATGAGATGAAAATATGTCAATTTTTGTACCAAAAACGGCCAATTTTTCACCTTAAAAAGGACTGCTACACTTCTTTTACAGTTATTTCCAAAACGGTTTATTGTATTCAAAAATTATTTACATATTTAATTAGGGGACAATATGTAGATGCGATTTCATCCTACACACAAGCTTTACCGTGTATATTTAAAAATTTTACAGCATCTCTTCTGTACTGGACGACGACCAAATTGATCAATTTCACGTGATTTGTAATTTTTAGCGGGTACTTTGAGAGACAAAATCCTTGTTCCTCTGTTAGTATTGCAAACAAAGTGCTTGCGTGAACTCAAAACTTTTAGAAAATATGCAAATGAAACAGTTCACAGGCCTATAGTTGTTAAGACTTCGAATTGATTAATTAAGGTAAAGTTCTACTTGCCCAATTGCTTTCTTTGTAGTAACTAATTTGTTGAACATTTTTTTGCCTAGTAACGAAAGCATGATTAGGTTGATTCTTCGTAATGTTTAATTTTTGCATAGTCACTATATTTAAACACTGATACAAGATTCTCATAAGAATTTATCGACTCTATATACAAGCGAGTTCAACGTTGCTCGACAAATATAGCTATGATCGTCGTTCCACTATTTCACAGAAATCTACCAAAGAGTCATTTATATGCGAAGTTTTAAGAGTTTCATTGATCTTGACTAAAATCTTGACATATCTGTTATGGTAATATTATGCAAAAAAAAAAGATATTGCAACGTTAAGCATAAAAAAAACTGGTTATATAATAAAAATTAGTACCTACTTCTCCAAAAACTTCCTTTCTTCGACTTTAGAATTGGATTACGAAGCGTTAGAATGGAGACGCGTGTTGTTTTGTTTAAAAAGCCAAAAACTGGTTGTGGTTATTCAGTCTTGTTAAAAATTTTTATTTCCATGATAGAATTATAAATTTAACTATCAAAAATATATGAAAAAAATATTGTTCAACAATTGAAGATAGAAAGTGAAAACTTTTGATTTGACAAGACCAGTTTTTTTCCCTAAAAAGTAGAGATAGTATTGGAAACAAGATCAATATTAAACCAAGTTTTGTAACAATACAATTGTATAGGAACTCTATTCTTTGATAGCAGGTGTAAATAGGTTATTGCTGCAATCCTTTTCGAAATGTTGTTGCAGTAGTTTGTTGTTATCGTGGAGTATTTCCGGTCAAAGTTTTTACGTCTTCGGGTAAGGTTTCGGGTAGCATAGAATTAATGCTCTTCTTTCTTTCAACAAAGTACTTAAATTCCTATTTCGGAGGCAGTTCTTCACCTCTTACTAGAATATTGCCCTTAGTAGTTTTGTTAAAAATTATCATTTTACTAAATTTTATGTAAAAATCTATAAAAACATTAAAAAAAAGGTTATACGGTCTATAAGTAGTAATTGTGTTTTTGTAAAAGTTTATAACAATAATTATTAATGATAATATGCTAACTCTATGGTATACTGAGCGCTTATGGAGACAACGTTCGACGCACATTTTATTGCAAATTGCAAGTATTTGCGCCTAATTAATCAAAGCCAATTGTTGCAAATTAATCCAACGAAATCGAAAGCACAGAAATCAGTATTCTGTTGAAAAGAGTTGTTAATAGTATTTCCATATTTTTGCTTTAATCTTTTAAGAAGCGCGCTTGGGGCTATAAATCTACTTAAAAGCACCAAAACTTTCAAAGGCGAATTTCTAATTTGGTTGGCGGGCAAATCCAATGATCATTCGTTCATTTTCTATGTTTATTTAGAATAATATATAACAACAAAAGCCCTGATGATGTCCTGATAAGACGAAACGCGTTGGCTGTTACATTATATGTAAATTTAAAATATACATGTACGTTGTGGAAAAAAAAACAAGTAGTATTTTTTATTATCTTTTTTTAAGATGGCAATTAAAATACTAACTATTAATTAAAATGCGGTGTGTCAAATAGTATACGTAATTATGGTTCGAAAATCAGATGATAGTGAAGTGTTTTCTTCCTTCATTATAGCTATAAGGGGGAAAAATGTGCTAGATTTGGCATATAATATAAATCTAGAGCTCCGCTATACATTTTCTTATTTGAAAACCAAGAATAAGAAATGCAAAGTGTTACGTACCAAATCCTGCATACCAAAAAATATTCAAAAAAAAGGGGTATCTAAAAATTTCTACAATATTAAAAGAATTCATCCATAAATTTTTACATAAGCTAACCATGCCTAAAACATGGTTAGCTTATCAGTACAATCAGTGAATTGCGTCAGCAATTTTCTTCACATTCCATAGAGTTGAAACAAAATTATTCCCATGGCAAATTTTGCCTTCAGCAAAATTTGCCAGTAGAAATATTTAATTTGAAAAATAAAATAAAAGACAAATCGTACCTTCAGTACGATTTGTCGTGGAAATTGCAATATGTATGTACGAACGTACATACATATCACAAAAAAGCTTTCGCGATAAGAAGAGCGCGTCGCGAAAATACATTATATGTATACGCGCGCGGCAATTCTAATCGTCGTGACGGTGGCTGATGTTTATAAAAGCATCAAATTTCAAGCCTCCGTCCAACGAAAAATATTCAGGACTTGTTGAATCAAGTCCAGAATAAATGTAAAATTTTCTCAGGGTGAAAATGCAACGATTAATTTTCTACCCTGAACGAGGGCTCGAGAGCGCGACGAAAGTGATCAAGATCCGAGTTCTGATTTAACTTTTCTACGCGGCGGTTAAGCATTAAAATTTGAAAAAGAGTTTGGGTTTTTAAAAAAATTGGTTCGGCGCGGTCGTGGTGAGGTAAAATATTAAAAAAAAAAAAAAAAAAAATAAAGAAAAAGATATAATTTCACTTGAGAAAAGTTGTAAAAACCGAGATGAGAAGGAAAATTGTTTTGTGATTGTAAAAATTGTGAAAAGATTGTGAAAAAAAGATAAGAAATAAAAAGTGTTGTGTTATTTTTTGCACACAGAAAAGCAAGGTTGTTTTGATTCCCGCAACACAAGGTAGCAAAGGAGCACTGGATACGGCTCCCGCTTGCCCCCACGAGCAGGTACTTAGCAAGTCGGTACAAAAATTTAGCAAATCACAAATTATATTGTCAATATTCTTTCTTATATGATGTTTTTTCTCATTTGTAAATTGTTAAGTTGAAAAATAAAATAAATAAAAACAAAGTTTATCGCGTTGATTCGATCCGTATCGGTTCTTTAATGTCATAGTATATCAAGCAACAGCAGCAGGAATAGCAACAACGACACCAGAAACGCCAAATTCTACAATAAAAACCACGGGTGCATCAACAGCGGCAGCGACCTAACAAGAAGCAATAAAAGCCGGAGCTAGAGCTGCGAGGGCAGCAACAACTACAGCTGCAGCCGCAGCGGCAGCAGCTGCAACAACAACCGCAGTTACAACACCAGCAGGATCCTCAACCTCCACATTCTACCCTACAGGAATTAGATTCTGTTACTTTGCCTCAGACTTTAGTGAACACTGAATATGTTCCTCAGCAATTAATAGCTATTAAAACACCTAACACTTTATAACTTTCAAGACTTCACCCAGCTACAAAGCCTGAGGATGTGTTGAACCATATATCAACACAAAGTACTTTACTTTTAATAGTTCTTCTGACGTAGCGATATCATGTGTTAAGATCGGCAGCATGAAAGGAATATTTCATCTTTCACATTAATCGTTCCTTAAGGAGTTGTTAAGGAGTTCACGCAGCTTGGCCAACCGCATAATGACTCAAAAACCGCAGCGTGACCCTTACGTTCTATTACCAAAACGTACACGTTTACGGACCAGGGTATTACTCCTGTACTCGTCATGGGATTGCACTTTCGACGTGATACATCTTACTGAAACCTGACTATGTTCAACAATAATGGATCAAGAACTTTTTGATAGTGATTTTTAAGTATTCAGAAAAAACCGTTTCTCCGACCCTAATATTACCACCGTTAATGGAGGTGTACTTGTCGCCATTCGCAGCTGTATAATTACAACTTGTTGATCCCACCAAATAGCAACCAACTGGAAATACTTTGTTTGTGTATGCAGTTAAATAGAAGGAAGGTGTTTCTAGTGAATATCTACATCCCACCATCAAAATCTAGAAACATACAACGATTATATATTTGCTATCCTGATGAGAGATTTTAACTCAGGACGATGCTAATGAATTTTTCGTTCCAGTTAGTATCTTCTCTGCTATTGAATCCACCGTAATTGACGTTTCAAATGCCGTAGGCATATAGCAAATTAATTGCATCCTGAATTCTTCCGATAGACTGTTGGACTTAGCATTCACATCTGATGCTGGCAATGCTGCTGTAAGTCGAAGTGACGTTTCTGTAGCTCCTGAGGACTCTCATCATCCTGCATTCCGACGACGACGCCGGCGTGGGTAATGTATTGCATTTCATACATGCAGTACTGTCTCTAAATATTTTTGACATAAAACGACGACCACGCCGACGTCGTCGTTTTTAATGTAATCCGGCCATTATTATTCTAATTTTATTTTATTTTGTTTTTTCTGCTTTTTATGGTCTTGTGTTTGTTTTTTGTTTTTTTACTTTGCTTTCTATTCTTTTCTTCCATAAATAAGTAAATAAATAAACCGGTTTTACAGTACAGCTTAAGTAAAGAAATGGTTGTGTATCTGCAGTTTATAATAAATCATTATAGACTAATGAGTCGTTAGTTATTCCTTCATTAACAGCGCACATTTTTCGACTTTTTCGGTTTAAGATTTCCTTCGAACAGGTTTCTGTTAGCAAATAATAAATTAATAATAATTCACTGATGTGTTATTCCACTCGATTCTCGACCTGTTAGAGTCGAAAATGTAATTAGAATATATTATAATAATAGAATTCTTAAGTCCCCAGCTCTTGAAAAATAGAGAGAACAGGAACATGAGCGTGGGCTTTCTTTACGGTCCTTGAATTAGGAGATTTTGGAAAACATGTATGTTCAGCTTCTTGACTCGTTTACATTTGAAATAGCTGAGAAACGCCTGGGTATCTCAGTGTAGTGACAATAACTGAAAACATTTTCGGTTGGAGTAAGCTCAGTATTTTTAACCATATATCTTGTTGCCTATGTTGATTCTACTTCGCCTGTATTGAACTTTCCCTGCAGTGGCAATAGATTCTAACACAACCAGAATTTGACTATGCTAAATTTAGCTTGTCACTCTTCCTGTACTTTCTATATTCTAATGCCATAGGCAAATACCGCTCTTAATGAAGAAATAACTAACGACTAATTAGTCTGTAATGATTCATTATAAACTGCAGACACTCGTCATTTCTTTAATTATGTTGTGCTATCAAACTGGTTTTAAAATACTTATGGCATTAAAGAAGAGATATGGATCGAATTAACGCGATAAACATTGTTTTTATTTATTTTATTTTTCAATTTAACAATTTACACATGAGAAAAATTTTATATTAAAAAGAATATCGACAATATAATTTGTGATTTGCATTTCTTCTTCTTAGTTTTCAAATCGGCAGATGCACAGCGGAGCTTCACATTTATATTATATGCCAAATCTAGCACATTTGTTCTCATTTCAGCTATAACTTCTTTATGATCTAATTTTCGAGCCATAATGACGTATATTATGTGATTCACGGTATTTTAATGAATAGTTAGTACTAATGATTAATTAGATCGTGGTGTGTGTCTATGGTATCTGCACCAGCTCTATCTATAGCCACAAATATTATGGGGGTAGCTTTAACTGCCGGTTGCGCGGTTGTATCGGCTGGTGATGGCATTAGTAGCCATTCAAAGGGAGAAAAAAACATTGCCAGCTGTTTGGAAGATAATAAAACGTTACTGGGACTATGACGGCGGCTGGCGTAAATTGGTAGTATTTTATTCTTTGTTCATTAATACCTTTTGTGTATATTTTCAGCTGCTGATTCCTTAGGAGCATTTAAGTACATCTTTGGAGGAAAAAATTCCATGACTAAGTAAGTAATATTTTCCCAGGTCATACCTTTATTTATTATTTACCCATATTCACCTTTTAGTTAATTTTGTTTTGTGTGAGCAGTCATCCTTAATAAATGGCACAACTGTAAGTTATAGAGTTATAATTTTACCATGGGAACATTGTAACCTTCTATATTAAACCGTTATTTGGGTTTTGATTTGAATTAAATTTTTCACGTACATTTTTCTTACATGGAAGTACATGCATTAAATGGCGATAATCTTCTAAACTACATACCGCAGAGAAAATAAAATTACACCATAACATTCACAAGAGAACGCAGATGCGAATTAATATGCAAATGTTAGATAGATTATGTACCCTTATATGAATTTTTAGTGAAAATGTGATGACGAAAAAGTAGAAAATAAAATACATTAAAATAAAATTTTAAAATTAATTTGCCTAAAAATTAAAAAAATGTTTCCTTTCTCATTAATATAAACAAGAAAACTTTCATTGCAAAAGAAGAGGTGCTAGATCTCTTCGGCCTCAGCCCACAATTGAAATTAGGACGAAGTAATTAAAACAAAACTGAATTTATTAACAATCCATTTCAAAACTTTAATAATAAGAACTTTTGTAGAATGAAATTTTTAATTCTAATTAGCTACTCCAAGATACCGGGCAGCGCTTACTGGCAGTCACCAACTCAACAGTGTTGAAAAGACTGACTCATGATAAGAGCATTCTTACTGTGTGTATGTGTGTGTTTCTGGGTGACATGACTCGGATTTTTACCATCCGCTTTTGAATGTTCAGTGGTTTTCTTCTGCATCGAATCTAGTACAAATATGGTGTTAGAAGTTTGAATTTAAATATCGAAATTAGGTTTATTTAAAATTAAAAAAAAAAGTAACATTAAGATAACTACAGATCTCAGATTGAATATTTAAAGTTAAAGTTAATTGTGATTATAGTTTTGAATGCCCAACTTTTAAGATTTAATCTGAGTTTTAGCATTTCTTATTTTGCAATGAAACAAACTTTTCTTGTATCTCACTGAGAACGCAAAGTGTAAGGTGCAATTTTTTTATTTTAAAAGTTTTTTTAATATATTGTTACAATAGAGAATAAACAACTTCAGGTTCGGAGAATCGGGAAGGTTCAGGAATAGAATGAATAGAATAGTTAAGAAGAATAGAACGCTACAGAATAATTTGGAGAGTTTCTAGGGTGTAAATATAACAGTTGTCACCGCCAGAAAAGAGTCTTGGCTTAGACGTTGCAGTCTTAACAAGCGAAAGTAATAAAGAAGCAAAAGTTTTGTAATTGGATAGCGATAATTGAAAGTATAGTATTAGCGATAATTAAAGTTGAGTTGATTAATTGTCTGATTGTGAATTTTATATGATTGAAGTAAAATAAAGAACTTGTATATTAAATATTTAATATTGTGTTTTAAATAACGAACTAAAAGGCGACGCTCTCTACAACTGGTGTCAGAAGTGAAATAAATTCGCGAAATAAGGTGGTGGGAATTGATTTAAAAATTCAAAGTGTGATCAATTTTGTGTTAAAATTTTGAAAGTTCAGGAAAATAATTTATATTCAACTGTAAGTGAATTACTAAAGTAATGGGGCGCAAAGTCGAGGAGCTTCGAATACAGGATTTGAAAGTGGAGTTAGCGAACCGGTCAGTACAAACGATAGGTGCAAAGAAAGTACTAGTCGAGCTTTGATTGTGGAAGGAAAGAATCCTGAAACGTTTGTTTTCGAAGAGAACTTGGAAGAAACAGAAACTGAAGAAGAGCCTACGATGAAAATGGAACAGCTTTTGAGTACTTTAATGAGCAAAATAGAATATTAGAAAAGAATATTTGTGTATTTGGAAGATATACTACAAGATTTACAATCTTTTTCTTAGTACCAATTTGAGTGGGATACAATAATACAAGTGAAACTTTAAAAAAATAGTAATAATAAAATCTAAATTAAAAAAAATTGGAATGAAGAAAAACAAAATAATAATAATAAATAGTAATAACAAGTAAATAATGAATAAATAAGTAAAATTAAGATAAAAAACATAATAAAAACGAAAAAAATGGAAGGCCGTTTTGATGAAGAAGAATTCTAATGAGGAACAAAAGAATTCTCTGGAATCCCATTTACATGAGCAGAAGAACTCTATGGAAACCCGCTTGGACGAACAGAAGGGTTCTCTGGAGATTTGTCTAGAAACTAGTTTGGAGGATCAGAAAAATTTTCTAACAAGTTGTTTAGAAGATCAAAATTCGAAAATTGAAGGAATTGAGCAGGAATTTGAACAAAAAGTTTCGGAAGTCATCGAGCAACTTGAAAACGTTAAAGCAAATCTGGAAAGAATAAAGCATCGTCAGCCTCTAAACGTAGCAGCTGAAATATCCGGTGTAGGTAGATTGAAACCTCCAATATTTGATGGACAAAATTCGTGGCATATCTTCAAGAGACAATTTGAGGCAGCTTCAGAGGTAAATAGACGGAATGATGAAGGCAAAGCTCTAGCTCTGGTATTAGCACTTCGAGGTTCTGCGTCAGAACTCTTACAAACTGTACTGATTGAAAAGCAACGTGAATACACTTCATTAGTACAGGCGATAGAATTATGTTACGGAGATGAACACATACAGCAAGTATATCGCCTAGAGTTGCGCAACAGGATTCAAAACATGGCATGGCGAATCACTATAACAACAACTGCAGGCAGATGTGGAAAGATTAGCGCATCTTTCCTATCCCAGCGTGAATGCAGACTTTTTCAAGGAAGTGGCGACGGAGTCATTTGTGAACGCTATTGCAGATCAAAATTTACAACAAGCGTTAAGGCTAGCACGAAGGAAATCAACAGCAAAAGCACTACGCTACGCATTAGCGTATGAATCTGCCAGAGAAGCTTCACGGAGTGCAGCACGAATGCGAGAAATTTCAGTGGAAGAATGTACTTGTAACAGAGTGCAATCATCACAGAGCCCGCCTTCACGTCGTGTCCTTCGATGCTGGCATTGTAATAGACCAGGGCATCTTCAAAGAGACTGCAGTGTGTGGAATTGCCAGAAGAAGAGGGGAAAGAAGAATGCCAAAGATGTCGAGCCAAGAAACAACAGCAACTATACAGTTGGTAACCGTAGAACCATCTACAGGTTGGGACAACGAGGATCTGCGAACAGCACAACGAGAAGATCCGGACATTTCACTTATTCGTGCTTGGAAAGAAGACACGGAAAAACCAGAATGGAAGGATATTTCGAGGATGAGTGAAAATCTGAAGAACTACTGGGCTCAATGGAATTCTCTTAATGTTGAATGCGGTATTTTAAAACGCAAGTGTGAAGCACCTAACGGTAAATCATTCCGAATGCAAATAGTCGTGCCGGCAACAAAAGTCAACGATGTTCTAGGTAAAATGCATCGTGGAACATCTGGAGAACATTTGGGGGTGAATAAAACAATTTGTAAAATACGAGAAAAGTTTTATTGGCTACATATGCGGGAGGATGCGGAGAAGTGGTGTTGAAGATGCACTGTGTGTGTATTGTGTACATGATAAAGCCTTTATGAACGGCAGGAAAAAAAACTAAACCCTTTTTCAAAAATTTAACCAGGTTGTATTTGAACTAAGATTATAATATTTTGCCTAAGGTTTTAAAACAGATTTCATAAATTCATAAATTGTGGAAAACAGAATGGGAACAAAATGCTTGGAAATTTATTCAGCCTTAAATGTGGATTGGATTTGATCAATGCCTTTATTTGTTGCCATCAACTTCACCAACTTTACCATACACATTACATAGTACATAGAATTTTATACCACTTGCACAATTCTTTTTTACTTTTTGAGAGTAATATGGGAAAATATGGAGAACGAATGTTTTCTTTTCTTAATATATGAACATCCATACATTCCATTTGAAACTTATTTAGAAAACGAAATTCCATTATTATAATGACTATCCGTCTCACTTAAATAAGAATCTTAAAGTTACGGTCTTAATTAAGGTAAGCTTTGGGTACACTAGTAGGTAAAAACAAATTTTTCGAAACTGAGTTTCTTGAAGAAAACAATTTTTTTCCCGTAATCTAAGACATAACGTACAGAGTGTTATACCATTTTAGAATCCATATTTAAATGGGTTAACTATTAAAATTACTTTCCAAACTGGCGTGGTACATTTTTATTTCAGTACAGTCAGTTAAAGTTGGGTGAAGTATTATTCTTGGTTTGGCAAAATGTGACGTTTTCTTCCAAGCTTGCCTAGTTGGCTTAGAATTAAAAGCAACAGGTTACATTAGCACTATTCGGGATTACATAAAAAAAATAAAATTGAAGAAAAGTAAAGATTTGTATCAACAGGAGCAAAAAAACTATCACAGGGTGTACATTTTCTCGAAAAAAAACCTGTAAGTATAATTTTTATATCTTTCTCGTAACTATTATGATTTGCGGCCCATCACCCGAATCCGGCTTGACCTCGACTTCCGGGACACCCTATATACGATTATTTGTATTGTGAAACCTGTGCTTTTGTGAATTTTGCTCTGTTGTGCAACCATCACCACCACCACCATTACACCACTAATAGTAAATATAATAAAAAGAAGGGCTAAGTCCGGCAACCCTTTCTTGGTGTTGCCATACAAAACTTTGGTTTTCCGCTTTATTTCACATTTATTTTCATCTAGGTTATAATGTTATTGGTTTTTTACGAATTATTACTTTTTCTCTTGCTTTATTTTCATATTATTTGCTATCGCTGTATATATAGTAAGATCTTCGAACATGCTTGATTACTGTTTTATAACATCTTGCATGAGTACTTTCATTCATGAACAACTTTGAACACAAAGAAAATAAAAAAAAAAATAAAAAATTGAATCGTTCTTTACGACTAATGACTGTCTGCGCAAGAAAAGTGCTACATTATCAATTTTCAAAATTTATAAATTTCATTGGGTAAGCAATAAAAATACATGTTTAGTTACTTTATCTATAAATAGTTTTACGGTTTTTATAAGTTGTGTTATGGAAAGATTTGAGGAAAAGGCGATGAAGATAAAAAAGAAAAGAATTTCGGCTGAACATCACAAGTCCACAAAAAGAAAAGTAATAGCTCTCTAAAGCCAAAGAAATTCATTTGGTACCATGATCTATTGTTATTCCTGAAGTTTTTAATAGAGTAAAAAGCTTAACGAATTCATTTCGATTTGTTTGTTTTAACATATTGAAAACCCTGACCTGGAACGAAGTAGGGATCTTGATGGGCAGATTTGGAATTTCTCGCAGTCATCATGGAAAAAGTAAAGTCTAGAGTTTATGCAGTGTTGTTTTTGTTTAACTGTTTATCCTTTAATATCATATCAAATGTTAATTTATTTCTATGGATACATTGAGTTCTGAAAAATACAAGATACATAAACTCATTTGAAGCGAAGCTGATTTTGTCGATAGCTTATTTGCAGATGAAGTATCTCGCACTTTTCCAAAAAACAAAGAAAGTATTAGATGATCAGTGCTGCTAACTTAGTCAAGAATCATATATTTCTAATCGCCTACATTTCCTGTGATTTAAAAATGTAAGCTTTTAATTAATTTACATTCTTTTATGTGGATGTGCCACTAAAAATTTAATTTACCAGAAATTTTGCCCACTACATGGTGCAAAGAAATTATGTCGATTCATATGTCAATTAGATGCTTACATCATATGGCAACAAATCTGTACGTTTCAATTTCAATCGTTTTTATTGATTATTGGACATAATTGGAAATTTCGTTGTCTTCCCACTAGCGCTTACTTACTTCTCCCGAAATGATATACATGCAGAAACTAATGATTTCATTAAATATTTAATCGAGTGTTGAGAACTCAAAAGGTCTGTTACTCAAGATAACAAGAAAAACTCAAAACAAATCCGCTGGTACCAATTTGTCGAAAAAATGCGTGTCCATACTAGAATTACTACGACTCTCGAAGCGGTTGTCGTACCACTGATATTGTTATACCCTTGATGAAATCTATAGGTTATACCACAAATAAGTAAATATACAGATAATGGAATGAAGAGCAAAATTGAAAACCCGAAGTCAGATACAAGTTGTGAGTCAATTAAAAGAATTTGCAATGTTCCGCTTGAATATCAAATCGACGTTGTCTCGACCTGATGTAGACAGGCCTCAGTTCTTTCTTAGAAATTTTCTGGAAATTTGTTCCTTAGAAGTTTTAAGGAGCGTATACCATGGCATAGTAGAGTGGAGTCACCAGATTGCATTTTTTCTCATCATCTCACCAGCGTGAGACTAGGAATTGTTCTAATCTTACACTGCTCTGTGAAATCCACGCTGGTAGAAAGCACGAAGAACTTGTATTAGAGTGGCAGCTTGAGAAGTCGAGAGACAATGCAACCTGGTGACACCACTTTACTCTGCCATTGTAAACGCTCCTTTATGCATTATTAGACTGACGAAATGAATGGCTATTGGCAATTGGATGCTGACAAAAGGCTCAACTACAATAGACGTAAAGATTTTACGGATTTCAACGAGACTGAGGTTTACATGCGAAAAATTGAAAACATTATATTTAACATAATAAACTTTACGGAATGTGATAAAAATGACAATTTTTCGTAATTACACCTCCATCTCGCTGAAATCCGTAACGTCTTTACGTCTATTGTAGTTGAGCCTAATAGTCCATTCAATAGGGACAAAATAAGGCCTTTGCCCTACAAAAGTGGGGTAGTTGTTATTTTTATATATGTTATTCAGTTCCGGGCCCAGATGAAAAATCCAAGTTAAGACCCTGGAGGGATCCGCGCGGTCCGCCATCTTGGATTGAAGGTACCAAAAATTGTTTTTTTTTCCAAAATAATTCCTCAACGGTTGATCCTCCGAAGAATGTGTAAAAGGCTAAATTCCCTACATTTTTTGTTAAAACGTATTTTTGTAAGTCTGATGTGTAACGAGTTACAGAGGCGGAAACGTGAACTTTCTTCCAAAAAAATGTATATATATGTATAGTACCATTTATACAGAGTGTTTCGTCCATGGTGGTCCATAGGACAGGAGGTGATACTAGTCACCTAGTCAAACAAAAAATTGTATGGCAATGGGGGAGCGGTATCTGAACTGTTTCGGAGTTACAGATTGTTCATTGTATGCAGAATTCCAAGACCTTTCCAACGACTGCTCAACCAGTCCCGTACTCCTCTCCCCTTAGGACTTATCACGCTAAACTAATAATTTCTGATTTTTTGATATTTTTTTTCTTTACAAAAAGGTGGTTAGCATAATTTTTTTATAAAAACTGTAAATTATGGACTCTCCTCTTTAATTTGACCTATTACACCTAAATGCTCACTGTAGCCGTTAAACAGTTATTAGCTTATAAGCTATTTATGTAATACCGAAATTAGATAATTTTTTATTAAATACGTGTTTTCATTCACTATGGGAAAAAATTGTCTTCAGTTTAACTCTTGAGGGGAGAGGAGTACGGGGCTGGTCGAGTAGTCGTTGAAAAGGTCATGAAGTTCTGCATACAATGAGCTCCGTAAGTGCAAGTACAGTCTGTACTATTTAAAATACAGGTTACTTTGTGAAAGACTACCGAATTTTATTAATCACCCTGTAATTCCGGAACCGTTGAGATGCCGCTCCCCCATTGCCATAAAATTTTTTGTTTGACTAGGTGACTACTATCAGCTACTGTTCTATGGACCACCATGGACGAAACACCCTATATAAATGGTACTATATGTATACATTTTTTTGGAAGAATGTTCACGTTTCCTCCTCTATAACTCGTTACACATCAGACTTACATAAAAAGGGGTTTTAACAAAAAATGTAGGGAATTTAGTCTTCTTCAAATTTATGTTTTCACATTTTTGTCGTAGGATCAACTGTTGAGGAATTATTTTTAAAAAAATAATTTTTGGTATCATTAATTCAAGATGGCTGACCGCGAGAACCCTCCTCAAGGGTTTAAATTTGCATTTTTCATCTGGTCCCGGAACGGAATAATATATATAAAAATCACAACTACCCCACCTTTTGTAGGGCAGAAACCCTTACAGATTGGACAATAAAGGCACAAATGAAAGTATCGTATCTGAAAATATAATTGCAATCGCCCGGCCATCACAGTCAATAAAAAGTCTACCGAAACATTTTCAGTAAATTTCTAAAAAAAAAGCTTATTGCATATTTACGCGCCTACGCTCATAAAAATTGTTGTCGGCCTCCAAAAATACGTATAAATTCCACGAAAAAATTTCCAGTATATTTCTAAGAATAAATCGAGGGCCTCCCTACATCAAGTCAGGTTGAGCCATCGTTCATTTTATATTGGACCCAGGGACGAGGCATTGCATATGCATTGGTCATGTGCCTGAACATTAAAAACATTTTGTCTTAAAGCCTCGTTTTCATTAATACAAATTCTGCCAACTTGTTCGGTAACATGCTGTGTACTTGTTGCGAGCCGACATGTTAGCTTAAACTTACAAGTGTTTCCATTTAAATAAATTCTCGCTAACTCTACTCCATTGTCTTCCACTAGTTTAGCCACTGACATATAATAAGAATGGACTGAGCGTTCTTGCTTCAAAAATGGCACAAATATTGAACAGGCTGTGAAAACCCTTTATTTCGTACAATTGCACACCGATTTATAATCAGTTATTATTTGTAGATTGGAAACACTAAAGATGTTGAAAAATCGTATTGCATTAAATGAAAATTGTTTAGGAAGTTAAACTCGTTTTAATTAACACAAAAAATTATTTTTAATATTACTGAAAAATGTGTTCCTCTGCAGATTTGATGTCAAATTTGCTTGAGCTTGTAAGAGATAGACGTATATAAACAATATATTTGTCTGAATTTTTATGTCAATTCCAATGTATTCCAATTAATACAGCCGTACTGTTTCCAAAATTGGTTACAGTTCAGTGTACATTTTGAGCTTGAAAGAGACAAATAGATTTTAGTAAAAATTTGTGCCATTTTTAACTATAGGAATTAGATAGGATGGCTCAGTCCATTCTTATTATATGTCAGTGAGTTTAGCCAACACAACAAATGAGCGTTTCCACTAATATGAAAAACTCATCAAACAAATTCTGCGAGTTTTTACAGCCGACATTGAACAAGTTGCTAACGTGTCTGAATTTTAATATAGCGTTTCAACTTATACAAAATGTTGCCAATTTGTTTCAAAACTTGTCGGGTAAAAATTTGTATTAGTGAAAACGAGGCTTTCTTAGCTACAATTTTCGTCGTAGCTAACTAACTTGGTTACCAAAAATGTTTATAAGGTTTTCAATTTTCTGATATGCGTTCTTCATCCGTATATTTATTTATTTGTGTCTGTACACTTATAATCACCTTGCAGTAGCAATTTTGACAATTTGTGTAAATACTACACAAATGTTAGTGATACATAAGGAAGCATTCGCACCATTTCTTATAGATAAAAATTTCACAAGAAATTGTGAACAAAGTGTGATAAAATTCCGTTAGAATAGCGGGCGATTGATTGTGTGGGAAATTAATCGAAGGGAAAAGTATTCAAAATGCCGTTCGCCGTGTAATTAATCGACTATTGTACATGAGCCTTCAAAAGAAAATAAATTTCTCTGGCAGAAATATAGGTAAATTAATATTATTAATTCCTCTATAATTCCAGTTTTAATTGTTTTTATTTTTCCTTGTTTTCAGATATCGTCAAAATATCCGCAATAAAGATATTGCTGAGTACGCTGCGTTGATGAGAAAAAGTTTAAATTTTCAGAAATAAATATATATATATTTTTTTTTTTTCAAAAATTTACTATTTATTACAGTTTGACAAAATGACGACATTTAAATGTCACAAATATATGTGGATCAATTGTCACAGAATTTATTAACATTTCTGTGACAAACTTAAATATTGTTTATGTGTCATATTATGTGACAATTGGGGTCAACCCTGCAGTTTCGAATCATAAACCAGTTTGTATCTAATAAACAGTTATAACCGTTGAAATTTTCACAGAGTGTGTATATCTATTGCCGCTATAACAGCAAATAATAAAAATAAAATAAAATTAAAAATTGAAGGGGGCCCCCATACAAGAAACGTGATTTTTCGCCATTTTTCTCTCGTTTTATTCTCATTCATTATTATTACTTGGCTGATTTTTATTTTTGATTTTTAACATAAAAACCATTTGCCGATTTTTATTTTTGATTTTTAAAATAAAAATCATTTCCAGATTCAGATTTCTGATTTTAAATAAAAATCAGCTTTTCATTTTTATTTTTCATTTTTTTCAAGAAAATCAGAAAACAATATTTTTTTGAAACATTCATAACCGGTACGGTCTCTGACAAAATGTGACAAGAAATATGAGCATGTGCACAAAAAGTAATTTCGAAAACTTTGTGAATTTTACGAATGTTATATCTTTGGTAGATCTTTGAAAACGGCTAGGCAGATGGGTAAAAAGAGTCGATAGCGTCCGGCCAATGTTTTGTGGTTATGTAAGGTAAAATAATCCTATAAAGATGCTCGGGAATTAATCCAGGATCCTGCTGAATACGTGTTTTGAGCATATTGATGGTTTCCTGTTTGTAAGCACTAAATACTTTTTGAAGTTCTAGCTCCTCGTACAAGCGTTTCACCTGTGCTACTTTAACGGGATCTAAAAAAAATTAGGACAAAACTTTAAGTAAACTTTTATAGATTTACTATTTATATATTACCAGTTTTGCCATAACACTCTCGCATTATCTCCTTTTGTGCTTCTGAGGCTCTTTCCATGCAGACCACAGACAACCACGTGCATTTATTTTCCTGAATATCAGTTCCACTTTTTCCTATTTTTTCAGGATCCCCAAAGCAATCATCAACATCATTATCTATTTGGAAATAGCTACCAATCTCATTAATAATCGCTCTTGTTTGTTTAAAAACTTCAGGATCTGTAAAGCTTTTTGAAGGATCTGTGTAAGCACAGAAAAATTCACATATTTGCAGCTACTTACTCACATAAATGCATAGCCAATGCTATTGGCAAATAAATCGCAACAGAAGCCTTATTTTCAACTATAGATTTATATTTGTCCATTGTGAAACTAGTCACATCACCTTTAGAAGCATATTGATCCATGGATTGTCCGAGCATTATAACAAAGATGACTTCATGGAATAATTTCAACAGTTTTACATAGTAGTCTTTTTGTGCAAAATTTTCTTCCAAAATATGATAGATTCCGTTCAATATCATTAAACTGTCATTAATTGCTGCCATTCCAACTCCCTCCAACATATACCAACATGGCTTTCCACGTCGTGTAACACTTCCATCCTGCATATCATCGAGCATAACAATTCCGCTGGTTAGCTTGAAATAATTGAAATTTTAGTTGATAAAATTGAATTTTTGCTAGATTAGTATCGTTAATACAATATTTCTATTTCTACTATTTCGAATATCTGTCGTCACTATAGCCATACTATAAATTTAGTTGGAACTTGGCACACTTTTAGTTTTCTTCACCCACACATAGGTATTAGAAAACCGATTCAAAAGTGTACTATAAAAAGTATGCCAAGTCTAGTTTAAAAAAATGGCCTGATTGACCAAAACTTTTCATCTCAGCGTTTTAAGAATATTTTAAACGTAATTGGAATAATTTAAACAACTTTTCGTAGTTGACTATTAACAGTTTTTTTTTCTTCGAAATGTGTAGGAAGATATTATATTTGATTTTAAGTCTTTCATTCCATAATTGCTTCTTAAAATGAATACATTCGTCAAAATAACGTTTTAATACTTGATATGTCTCTTACTTATTTTATATTATTTCACATCATTCTTAATATGGAAGAAATCTAGAGGTTTCTGTTACTCTCAATTTTAGAATCTCCTTTACTGGTTACCCTTAAGCGACCTACTATTTGATATTAACTGTTATATGGGTACTATGACAAATTCCATGCGTAATAATGGAAATTAAAGTCAGAAATTTGTGCAGTTTCAAGATAAGTCTGTTAAAGACTACAAATAACTCTTTTCAAAAATGTGTACATTTAATATGTTTACCATTTCAACACACCATCCCAGATATTGTGCTAATTTTATATTTTCGGAGTTCAAATGGGTTTCGTCGGCAATCATCCTGAAGATTGGCATCATAATAATGCCTGCGTTGTATTCGTTTGTTGGTAAATTATATTTTAAGGCCTGTTTGAGATATAAATAACTGATTATGATAGATGTACTTTGGAATCACTGGGAATCACCTTTTCATATAATTTAACAGCATCTTTCGATTCATATTTACTTGCATATCTTGTTAGACTTTCAATCAAATCTGAGAGTAAAAATTTTTAACTTTAACAAAATGTTCCGTAAATGGAAATAAGATTTAAATTAATTTACCTGGGTAAACCGCCATGAACTCAAATCGTTCATTTTCAGATGCTCCAATAAGAGTTGTTGAATAATTAAAGGTTGATAAAGCTCTGTAAAAAATAGTTAATCATAAGTAATACCCCTTTATATATAATCCCACAGATGATCTTTTTTGTGATATGAGATTTTAGCTAAAAACTTTGTATATTGGGACTTCCTGCAAGCATTCATCTAGCACCTCCCTCCATTATAGGAAAAATAAATGGCTGTGGATTAAATCGTGTTAAGGACGATAAGATATATTCTATCTGTTTTCTCTCGACATCTTGTTTACTTCGAAACACTGAACACGTTCTCGATGGAGCCGATATTCATATTTGTCACTGTGAGGCGGCGGTCCAATTCACGTTTCGCTTCATTTAGCGACACGTTATTATCGCATCGGACCATCTCCGATTTGGATGAAACTTTCACAGTTTATAGGGAATACCAAAATAGCATACCCATATTCAGAGCCGGACTGAGAGGATCTCCCGGATCTGGCGCTAGCCCGATGGGCCTGTGGTCTTAGGGGCGGTGATCACCGCGTTAGTTGCGACCACACGTATTTACTACGTACTCTTTAATAAACACTGACAGGACGCGGAGCCCACGGTACAGAGCATACAAGCCATTCTCATTAAATTTGGACTAATGAACTGTGACGAAATTTCATCCACTAATGTATATACATTTCTATTGAAAAGAATGAGAGAGGAGAGAGTGTGTTGTGTTCTCTCTACTGTGGCTCTCCCACATTTTGTTCACTAAAGGCACTTTCACATCGAAACCGAAAAACGAAAACCGATAAGTTCTACACCGAAAATTCGCTTTTGCTTTCACATCAAAAGCCGAAAACTTTTTTCGGTCAAATAGAAGTAACATTTAATTATCATAAAAGTTGAATGCTGAGAGCTCATACAAAAAACGTATTTTAATTTTACTTCGAAATCCCTATCATATTATAATAATATAATAAATAATAAAATAAAATAACATAATTTTCAATGTAAACACAAAAGTGAGGTTTAGTAAGACCGAAAAAATTTTTCGTCCCGAAACGTTCCATATGTGGAAACCGAAAATAAATTGACAGATGCAACCGAAATTTCCCTTTTCGGCCGAAAAAAGATAAAAGTTGTGTTTTTCTTAAAAATCTTAGATAAATATTCTATTTTATTAGTAAAATTATTAGTTTATCCTATTTCCAATGATTTTATAAATCATTGGAGCAAAAATCTTGTTTTAAAGTGGAATAAATTGAGTTTTTCGGTTTACATTTTTCGGTTTTCGGTTTTGATGTGAAAGTGCCTTAATGGTGGAACGTGGATCGTAATGAGAATACCTGGATTGTGTTAAAGTTTTGGCTATAGTCGGCTATAGTTATCTATCTTTGGCCGTTTGCCATTTGCTATCCAAACAGTAATAAACTTGTAAGCTACGTAACGGTAAAAGTTAAACAAACAAACGTCAAGCTACTTTGGCTTCATCTCGAGATCACAAACCAATTTGGCTATAGCCAAAAGTTGAACACACTGCTTGTATTCTATGTACCGTGGCTTCAAAAGCATTCACTTTTTTTAAAGCATGGAAAATGTGTTTTTTATAAGAAGGGGTTCAACCAGGATTTCAAAGCTTCGCTATACCTAGTGTACTTTTTAAACAAATTCGAAATTGAAAAGCAAATATAAATCCAATATTCCAATATCTAAAAAGCAAGTCATTTTATTTCATGTAAATCAATTTTGAGTATATACATGGTCATGGTATATTACAGTCAGCTTTTACTTATGAAAAATTTCCAGTGTTAGAAAGTATCTAAATATTAGAAAAAGGCTGAATGATTCCACATTCGTTGAAGCAGTGGTTTTGATTTTTTTTTACTATATTGGACCATAATATGTAAGTGAAAAGCGATTGAATTTCTAAACGGTAAAAATTTGCAAAAATAGAGAATAGCGGTGCTAATTTCTTTCCCGGTTCCTTCAAGCAGAGCCATAATGACACATTTTGTCGCTTGAGGTAAACGTATAAAATTGATCTATAAAATTTTCAACATAACTTTATTTAACTTTATCTATCCTGACGTGGTCTGGTCTATCAGAACAAAGTTGAGCAATAATTAATCATGAGAAGAATAGTAAATAATATTTATTGCACATAAAATTATTGAGGTCAATCAGTTTGATAGAAATATGTGCAAGATTTTATGGATGGAATTTTTCTAGTTCGCGGCGGAAATTGCTTATTATATTCCCAAAATGATAAGAATTCCTGCCATTTCTTTTCCGGTTTACGAAACAGCCACATTCGATTATTTGTATTGTCCTATTGTAGATCAGAGTTAATTTTTTATTAACTTAAATTTGCCGAAACTTCGTTCACATGAAGCTATCGTCATTGGCAATGTCAAAAAACTCGGAACGCGATTTAAATATTTAAACCGGATTCTTGGAGGATATAGTCGTGAATTTATTGAAACAAATCCAAAATCGATTTTTCTCACACTATCGGCGTCCACTTTTCTAAGAAAGTCGCCAGAAAGGAATCCAAAATCTTCGGGAATTTGTTTCAATATTTCGTACCTCTACGTCAGTTAGAATAACAGAACATCAGTCGTTTCAAAAACTGGTGTACGATGCTTTTGCTTTGTGGTAATACTGGCCCCATCATCTTGTATCTGTGTTGGTATATCCATATCTTTAACAAATTTTGTAGCACTGGCAAAACTTTATCCCATGTCAGGATCACGAACCAACCTCAGCCTGGTTAAGCGTGTAAGTTCAAATCGAAAACAAAAAATTTATTTAAATAAACAGTTATAATTCGAAAATAATATACTTGTCTAAGGCAAAGCTGTTAATATTATTTTTTTCGTCCCCAGTAATTTTTTGTTTACACTGGGCGGCGCCCCTCCGCTTCAACGTCTGCCTAACTTACCTTACTCTTGTTACTCTATTTTCACAGAGAAATCCTGATTTAGTTTTAATTTTAATGGTGAAAGGACCCACCACTCTTTCACATATTTAGTGCATAAATATTTCCTGTATAACTTTCTTTTGTTTTCTTCTTATTTAGCATGGAATCTAACATTCATAGAAAACATTTGGCTCGGTTCAGTAGGAAAAAAAATAATTTTTGAAGACTCTTGTCTTGAGGCTGGCTTGTCTTCATTTGCCTGGGCCGATTTGAAGACGCAGTCCGGCCCTGCTGATATTTTTTATTTCCCCTATCATGACTCCCCCGTTGTGGTGGTTAGAAGTTTCATGGTTTACCGATGAAACGTCATTTACAAAAATTATATTTCGAGAGCCCATTTCCGACCTAAATATTGATTTGAAAAAAATTGTTTTTTAAAATATCCGAAAATTTTGCCGTATTTATCTCTACTCCGCTGGGCCTACCACTTAAATTTACATCCCTAGTATTCCAGCATATATCAGCTATAAAAAATTGAATTATTAATATCCATCCAAAATTTACATAGAAATATCGAAATTGGGGATCAAGATAATTTGAGGTTACCCAAAAAAAGCTCAATTTGGTCGTCTGCCAGCACATAAGAGACTCTATAAAAATTTTAAATATAAACATTAAAGCACGTGTCCCCTAATCAAATATCTAATTAGTTTTAAAATCCGATAATTAGTTTCGAAGATAACTCGAAAAGGAAGGTAACCAGTCCTTTCCTAAATGGAAAATGGGTTTATATTGATATTGTATTCGCAAAAAACTCAAACAGAAAACATTCGGAACAGACCGCTTATGCATACGAAAGAAAGAACGGGCAAAATATATACAAAATGAAGGAAGGTGGTGTATATGACTGAAGTGCCAAAAACCAGCTTTTAATGGTAAAAACATGACTATGAAATTTACAGGACCCTCTCCTCCCTCTTTAATTTGATATCCCATACGCCCCATTTTGGACAAGACCTATGTGGCGTGGTACAACCCCACAATCCCCCGAATCAATAAGGTAATTTTTTTTCATCTATTATTTTCATCCGAATAACGGAAATACAACTAAAAAAACGCAGAGTTATTTTATTTATGGATTTTTAAAGTCACCGAATACCACAAAATCACGAAATACAATTATTAAAAATTTTTGTTTTATTCGGAGCTGCTATATTTTTTTTGAAAATATAAAGCATTAGGCCTCATTTGGCATTTCAGTTAGGAAAATCGGTTGCTCCATACTCGAGATATGATTTTTGCAAAAGACTTTCCATTGTTAAATCATGAAATTTCTAATCTCTCTAGCGGGGTGGAAGCAAATATGTACGTGTGAGCTTTTTTAGTATTCTAGACAAACTGTGAAAGTTTCATTCAAGTCCATTAACAACAAAAACACATAAAATTGATTTTTTCTTTTGTACCACCAGTGGTACATGCCGCCCCAGGACAGTCCACCATGTACCACCTTATCTTATTCTATAAAATATAATGTGCGTGCGTGGCTTTGATTCTTTATTTAAAACGCATTATGTATATCAAATAGACTTCGTAAGTTTAATATTCAAATTCGATGGTAACAAAAACTTCTACTTAATTATCGCTTTTTAACAATAACTTTCTATAATAATCCAATCTAAATACTTTCACTTATTTTTATGTTATTGATTTTCATCTGGAAATTTTCTCGCATTCCAACCAGCATTTTTACACGTACCCGGAAGTAATTTGCAATAAAAAGTGGAAGAAATCAATATTTTTAATAAACGTTTAAACGGGTGTTAGTTTCGCAAATTAACACTTAATTTCATCATGTCTCTCCGTCAATAGAACACCTAAAACAAACTCGCTCTCTATACAATAACAAAGCGCGTGCGTGATCAGCAACTCGAAACTTTAAGAAATTATGGAGATGAAACAATTCAAAGGCCTTTCTTAATACTTTAAATTCATTAACTCATGTAATGTTCTACTTGCCCAAATGTTTTCTTCAATCGTTGCTGGCGATTTGGATCTGCAGCAACAATTTTTTTTAAACAATTTTTTCGTATTAACGAAAGCATGATGAGCTCGATCCGTTGTAATGTTTTACTATTTTTGGACAGACGATTGACTTAAGCACTGAATGCATACAAAAATTTGTCGACTCTATGCACAAGCGTATTCAACCTTTCTAGACAAACATCACTATGAACTTCGTTCCACTACTTTTCGAAAACCTACCAAAAAGTCATTTATATATGCGAAGTTCTATAGTTAATTTTGAATAATTAATAACCGGATATCTGTTTTTTGGTAGATAATATATGCAAAAAAAAAAAAAAATTTATATATGTATATTGCGACGTTAAGCGAAAAGAAAACAAAACACGAAAATGGTTACAAAATAACAACTTTTACCAATCCAGAACCAGAAATATTACTTTTTTTCGATTTTATAATTTTACTATCAGGCGATTAAATGCAAAACTGTCGTTTTGTGCAAAATTTTTTTTTTATGTCCTGCTTAGATGAAGCGTGTTCTAAGTTTGTCATTTCGTTTGTAACGCACATAAATAATGATGGTAAGGCAAAATGGATTGGACACCTACGTATAATATTAAAAGTTATTTTAATTTTTGCATGTCCGTCTGTCTCTCTGTTTGTCTAACTGTGCGGACGATAACTCGAGAGCACGTACACTTAGAGAGCTGAAATTTTGTACACGGACCTTAAAAAAAAAGTAAAAGTAAGCTCGAAAATGAGACAAATGGGGCAACTCCTTCGTGGAGTTGCCATACAAAAATTTCCTTTTCACTATATATTTGGACACTGCCTGAGAACCCCTCAATAGAAAGAGCTGAAATTTGGTACGTAGTGTTCCGTAATAGCAAATAAAATTTTAAAAATGGAATAAATCGGGCCACACCTTCTTGGTGTTTCCATATAAAAATTTAGGTTTTTTTACATATACTGTGAAAACAACAGTCCTAGACATTTTTATTGTACTAAAAACTTCTTCAAAATATGAAATCATATAAAACTGGTTATAATCATTTTTTCTGTCCGACGAACTATTCTAGAAATATATGCGAAAACCACTTCACAAATCAACTTGCACAGATGGGTGACAATAGGAAATTTTACACGGGCATTCATCTAGGGTATCATAAGAATTGGTCTTAGACCACTTGTTTAAATGTAGATTTTGCTTAATGACAATCTGACTGACAGCTAAATTCCTGGAAAGAAATATTTATGTATGTATGTTCGTTTCTATCATAGAACAGAATTTGTGTGTGTTCATAAATTCACTCCTTGTTGCGAAATTTCTAAATCAGTCACCTGTAATTAGAAAATGAAGAATCGACCTACCTACGTTTCTATGGTAATACAACTTCATATAAGTTGACATTAGTATAAACGTCTTCTGTTAAATGTAGAATCTTTGAGGAGAGAACTAAAGGAGATGACATCCCATAGTAAGTATATGTATGGCAGCGTAGCCAAAAATTTTCGCCATCTTGATTTCGGCGGGGTGTTTGACTGTCACTTTTCTATAAACAAAGAGCCGCAAAGTATGTTTGGCGCAGAGACGTAGCTACAAAAGGGATAATTTACTTTTTATAGAAAATGGTTAATGACTATTGGACTAAGTGATAGTAATATAAAAAGGAGTTATATATGCTCGAAGATTTAGATACAACAAGCCATGTTGAGGAAAATACTTTTAAAGTACTTTTGTGGTAAATTTGGTAAATCCCACTGACATGCATATATACGTAAATTCGCAAATAATTTAAATATATCGTCAGTGAGAGCATACTTGCTGTAATCAAAACTGATGCCACATGAAACAGGAGATCAGTCAGTCCATTTATATACATGTCAGTGGGTGGTGCGGAAGACTGTGCGGAGTTTCTAAGAAATGTGTTTGAATTTTCGCGCCATTAATTTGTTGCGATATTTAAGGCATCAACAATTTTTAACGCCTCCTCTGGCACCTCACAAAAACAAGAAGAAGAACGAAAGTTGCTACGCTTTTTTCATCACATGTCGCCTCCTTTAGTTCTCTCCTCGAAGTGTAGAATCAACAACTGAAACTGAAGCGTGCCGGTCCCAGCAACGTGGCCTAGTGCAACTAACAAGTGAAGCTGAAGTGTGTGCGCCGAAACAAAGTGCAGGTTCCAATAAACTGCCACAATGCAAGTGCCTACTGTCCCCTGTCAGTCAACGAGAAAAATTGTAATGAGAAATGAAAGTGGACCACAGTGATATTTAGGTGGCGGTAGTGTAACAGTAAATGAAAGATGTCATGTGATTGCTCATTCATTTATAGCTTTATTCATTGAATATATTTTTTCTTACTATTAAAAAAAATTAACTACTAAATAAATTTACTTCTAGGTGCAATTCCCTAATTTAATTAATCCAAATTTATCTTTACGTTAATGTTTTTCGAATTCTGATCAAATTTCTTAATATTAATAACTGATTCAAATTACACTTCATTTTAGTTTCTTCTTACTACTTATAGTTCTACGGACTATTGCTGAAAGAAAAATTGATTAGTTATTGTCAATTATGAATTA
The DNA here is from genome assembly GCA_963924295.1 of Dioctria rufipes. Lineage (NCBI taxonomy): Eukaryota > Metazoa > Arthropoda > Insecta > Diptera > Asilidae > Dioctria > Dioctria rufipes. Next base: position 363,638,476 of record OZ002740.1, read on the forward strand.
AGCTACCACATAGTGTGAAGCTGACCTTATGAAAGGCACAATTTGACACTGTGTATAGGTATTGATGATAAAGTATATAGTTATGATATGATAGTTTGTTGAGGGCTCACCTCGCTAGATGGACATAGTTGTACCATTTTGAGCATATTGACTTATAGTTATACAACTATTATAAATATAGCAAATTTATTTCTTTTAAAGTTTTTTATTACAAATTAATATTTTTAAAACTTTGTATGCCATATACATGTATTGACATATGTAGTTACTTTATCAGCATCGGAGGGGCGGACTCGTAACTTTATACTTTATAATAAATGGGTCGTGGTCATATAAACTTTATAAAGATGGATATTATGAGAAAGAGACCCAAAGTTGAAGGAATGGCTCTCTCTGCACTTGTTTTCTGAGACATTATTTACAGAACTGGGATTGCTTGGGCTGTCTGTCTACTGCCTGGCCTGGCCTGGCAAGGTAAATCGGGACGAGATATGATGCGGACGTTTCTTCTTTAGAATATAAATTGTTTTTAGTTTATTATGTTAGCAGTTTTGCACATTCGATGTGGGTTTTATGGCTTTCCAATTACAATTTAATATTTTTGAAGTTTTGCATGTCATATAAATTTATTTATGTAGTATGTAGTTACATTGTCGGCATGCTCGAGTGACTTGCCCTCTGGCGACTTGCGAATTTTCTTGTTTCGGTAATTCATACCTAATTGTATTAAAATTTTCTTTACTGCGACTTTAAGTTTTAACCGATGTTTTTTTTTATGCTCGCGTATAATATCGTCACGCATTCACGGATTTCGAAAATTCTTTTTTTGTTGGAGTACATTTTAGGTTACGGGTTGTAACCCGCCAGGGGGAGGGCGGTTGAAACATGAAGTGTTGATATCAAATGAAAGATCTTGAAGAGTACTATCGATTGGCGTACTACTTTTTTCGATGTGATAAATTATAAGCAGTTGGGGTTTGTGCCAATCATTTTACTAATATCTTTTCAACATTTAGATTTTTTTCATGATTTAAAATGCTGAAGCTGTGGCAATTTATATTACTTGATTTAAATTCAAGGTAAACATGATTTTCATTAATACATCATATTTCCAAATTTCAAAAGCAACTGATAGGTCAATCAAATGTATGTTCCCTAATTTACTTTTGCCAAAACTCAACTCTTTCTAAAATGAAAAACATTCCATCACCACACCAATATCTACTGATAAGGCGTAAATCACGCTCAAGCTCATCATTTGGTATAGAAGCTATACTCATCAGATGATTTTGTTTTATAAGCCTTCATTTCAATAAATGTAAATTTTTGAGTGTTTTTTTTAGTTTTTGTACCATATGTTTTTCGCAGGATTTACAATTTGACATTTTTTTTGGGAAAACATATGGGAGATAGCCGAAAAAATAAATCAAGGCATTATCTGACAATGTTTCTTCTTCAAATAATTTATCTTTTTCTAGATTTGGACTGGATCAATTAAAAGTCTTTCCATAAAACTGTCGTCATTTACATCAATAATTTCAATATTACTTTCATATTCTTCGTTATTACACGCCAAGTTATCTAATCCTTCTACACTATGAAATGAGGTCCCAAAATCTAATAAATTAGACAAATCCGAATCGCAATAACTTGAAATGCTAACTAGAATGCACGATTGCTTGTCTCGCAAGTCTTCAAAGAACATAATGAGGGAATTTGTTGCTTGAAGAAGGCCATCAAAATAGTAAGGCCGCTTCATAAACCTCAAATGCTTTCAATTTTTTATCCATTCTCGACTTTGTTTCAAGTTCTCTAATAAATCTTTTTTATACCTTCAAAAAAGGCACTTTTATCTGGATTTTTAGAATATTGCGTGCAGATGTTTAAGGTGTCAGATAGGTTGTTCATCTTCAAATCAAATTTTGCAGTATGAAGAGGTACTTTTTTCTCTATTTCATCTTTAAAACATCCTAATTGAACTGCAGGATATATAGGTATAGCTGATGAAACTGTGTGACTAAATACTTGAGTTCTCCGTCACTATAAACGTGAATATTCATTTCTCTGTTAAAATGTAGGAAACATAAAAATCACCATATTAATCAATTTAATTTTATTAATTTTTATAAGAATACATATTTTAATATGTTAAAGTTAAATAAAACTTGCATATAAATTTAATAACACTCTTCATTATATAAATGTATCAAAACATTGCATTAGTAATAATTAGCCATAATTTTTTTTTTATTTAAATAAAAATAAAGTAATATTTTAAGCTCAACAAGTTGTTTTACCAATATTACTTTATTTTTATTTATTTAAATCTTTTTTTATTTAAATAAAAATAAAATAATATTTTAAGCTCAACAAGTTGTTTTACCATCGATCGGAGATTCCTAAAAAGTTATATCGTTTTTCATGTATAATTCCCCCGATCAAAAACAGAAAAATAGCTAGCTCTGTTAATTATGTAGCATTGTCCTCCTGATATATCCTTCAATATCTCATCTTGTATAGCCAAATACCAAATACCTAAAATTCTGGATCGTACACATGTCGAACAATAAAACTGTCTTTGTTGATCTAAGCGGGGTAAGAAGAGTGGAGGGAGTCTATAGAGGTATCCTTCAAAGCGGTATATTATCACGTTTGTTATGAGTGCTCCTTATGGATGATCTCCTGCTAACACTCACCCGGATGGGGTACATAGCAGTATGTTATGCAGACGATCTTGGGATCTTAGTTACCAGGAGCTATGAGTTTGAACACTGCGGACTGGTACAAACTTCGCTCCGATTACTCATAGACTGGACTACGGATTTCTTACTTTGTATCAATCCATTGAAAACCGATCTATGACTCTTTACTAAGAAAATGAATATTCCCAGATTGAGCCTGACTTCTATTGGCTCCACACATTTGAAGGGAAAGGTAAAATTCCTAGCCATTATACCAGATAAATAGCTAAACTAGAAATCACACCTTAAGGACAGAGCAAACAAAGTATTAAAGTACAGCCACGAAGGCGTCCTCCTCCGCAATCGGAATCACGGCAAAACATTTTGCCTCTAATTTTTCGGCTTGGGCCGACTGCCAATACAGTCGCTTTTAGTTAGATGACCCTTCTAGAGCTACAAAGAAACTGTGAGGTAACCCTAACCCAAACTTAACGAATAAACTATTGGGACTAAACAAGCCAACCCTCAGAGCTCTGGTGTAAATTCTCATGGGGCACTTCCTTCTCACTGGTCAACTACACAGATTGAGACTGGTTGATGATACACTGTGCAGAGGATGCAGAGTGGAGTCTGACATGCTGACTAATTTTCTTTGTCACTGTCCGGCTCTCTCAGGAAAACGTTACAGATTCCTTGACTCACACCTCCTGGAGGAACTGCATGAAGCATAAGAGAAGGGTTCGGACCAATTTTACATTTTATTAGAGCATCCGGATTGAACTATTAGCAATTGCTAGAAAATCTGAAGGGTGAACAATGGTCGTTACTGCGGCCTACGCTTTAGTGACTCTGCCAGGGTCTCAACCTCGTTTCAATCCATCCATCTATCCAAAGTTCACAGGGTGATAATATTCCGAAGGGTTAAGAAGAACAAAACAAAAATGTTTGATAAGTCTGTGACGGAATAGAAAAATTTTAGTCATCTTTATTGTAAATTACATTATAAAATACAAGAGAAAAATCAGCCGCCTCATGTATCCTGAAATTTGTGATTTGGAGTCCCATATGGGACAAGGAATAAGAATGTGACTTTGAAATGAAACAGTTTTTCTTTACCAAAATTCGATTTATTTTGTGAATTAGTTTCATTTCAGATCCATTTTCTAACTTCTTGAAGACTTCCAAGAAATACGATTTTTTAAAATTACGAAAGAAACATTTCTTTCAGCGATGAGCTTCTCGTTCGAAGCTTTTTTTCCAATGAGCTATTTTTTCATATTCAAGAAAAAGAAATCAGAAGTGGTCGAGTTATGCTAAGGTTTTCTAACATGTGACCTGTGCGAAAATGTGGCATTCATTTTACCGATAACTTTCTCAACCCGAAATGTTTATGCTATACATTAAGAACAACGTAGTCTGACACTATATTTATCAACGTTGCAAAATACAAGTATTAATTAGTGTCTTTCGCATATCTTTGGGTTAATTAAATCTAAGGTCGAAAATACCTTGCATCCCTGTAAATGATACCTAAAATTATATATCAACGGAATCGGTAAAGCAATTATCACTTGTTTTCACCAACTTCGTTCGATTTAATGTAAGCACTCATTCTTCAAAAATTTCTAAGAGTTTACATATTTTAGGACACCAAAGTTTTTCAAGTACTAACATACACAGAAAATCTTAGCTACAAGAAACAAAATTTGCAAACAAAACTGAACACAATTTTTGGTTCGGTTTGAAGTTACCTGCAGTTTAAAAATTTAACACTCTTTAAAACTAAGTCTGCCATTAAACTTCTGGTAAAAACTAAGCAATTTTTTTTTTTTGCTTTTCCTTGAACGAACTTAAGCGCACAAAGAACATTGCTCATAAATTGCCACCTATTTTATTATGTTTTAATCTGAGACCAATATACAAAACTTGTTCCATTTACTTGCCTATTTTAATGCCGCAATTCCATGATTGTCAGTGGTAAGACACATTGACATGCGTCAACTTGCCGTAAAAATTTTGAGATTAGGATTTCCATACCCCAATTTATTTTATCTTATATTTTAAATTCTATTTAATTATTTGAGTACGTGAAAAAAAAAACATTTTTTTTAAGGTATTAATTTTTCTTTTTGTTTTTAAATTTTAGTATAAAAATATTTTTTATAATTTTTTTGAAGTTGAATATGAATATTTTTTCAAATAACTCAATTAATTAAATATTTTTTAATTTTTTAATGTTTTAGGGGGAGGAGGGTCATGACCTCTACACCCCCCTGGATTCGCATCGGAAAAGGTCGCATTTTAACGCTAAGGTAATTCAGAAAGTTTTATCAACTTAAAATTTGAAAGTTTTTCACGCTGTCTTCAAAGGATTTGGAATATCTGTAATGAAACTGCCTTCGAATATCGCGATTCGCTTAAGATCTGAGCACAAGTCGCATGAGTGTCGGTTTAATAAGGATTGTTAGAATAACCTTTCTATTTTTGTTGGTAATGTATTAATTTATCCATTTTAGGATACCGGATCTCATGTAGATGCGTTGATGTGGGAGGAATTGATGATCTAGGGAGGCCATCTTTTGTTTTTTTAAGGCACGGGACGATAGATCCCAAACAAAGCTGCCTATTGTGCTATCCTGCTAGAAGCCTCATCACCAGAACCTTCCAGTCCTTTTAATGAAGCGAATATCAGGTCTTGGTGAGGAAGATTTTCTAGTTCACCTACAAATAGGAAGGCAGACCCTAGAGTATCCAGCCTGCTCGTAGCGAAGGCTGGACAACCACAAAGAAAACGTTCGGTTGTCTCTGGCTCTCTTTCCAGGCAGGACAGACACTTAGGGCTGTCAACAACTCCCATCCTTTTTAGATGAGCGTGAAGCGAGCTGTGGCCGGTGATGATGCCAACCATTCTACATTGTTTCCTTCTAAGCCCTATGAGAAAATCAGAAATATTCCTATTTGGCCCATCAAGAAAAAGTTTAGTGCACCGACAAATACTCAGGTTCTCCAATCTCTGCTGATGCTTCCTATGAGCATCCGCTTTTATGAGAGACCCGATATTCAAGGTGGCAACGCCTACGGCGGACGGTTTTCTGTCCGAAGAACGGAGTATCAGAGCCAGCCCTATCTAAAAGCTCAGTCCTATCTAAAAGGTCAGCCCTTTCATTCACCCGCCATATTAGTTTGGACGGAATATAAATGACTGGTAGGCAATTTCCACAGATTTAAATCTTCGTGTATATTAGAATACCTTAAACGTTACGTAAGGACTTGTGTGGTGATGCACTTTTTTGAAGAGAAGTTTAAAAAGTTACTTTGATTTGTTTAGCTGCTTTGTAATAATACAGTAGGTAGGATGGAATTTTTTAGCGAATATTAAAACACTGCATATCACTTTTACACTAGCGTAGCTCTTGAACGTAATAATTACAAATTGGGATCGTGGACATAATAATTTGGTATACATCCTGACGTAAATTACACAAATTAATTTGAATAAGATTTGTGATATGTAATAATTATTAAAATCCATTAAATAAAAATTCAAATAAAAACTACAATTTTCTGTAACAAAAATATAAGTTCAAACTAAATTAAACATTTTTTCATTTGACCCTGAATTTAGAACAATATGTTCCGGCATTGTAGGTGCACCAAGATGATACCATTTATCCTTAATACCAGCATCACTGCGGGCAGAATCCAATGCATGCCTAAGAGCAAATAGTAGTGAAACTGACAAGCATGTTGCTGGTTCTCCGGTAGCTAAAATAGAAATAATTTTTAATTGTAAAAATCAGTTGAGGAAACATTTTACTTTTGGATCTTAGTACTCCGGCAGGATTCGGATTCTTTTGAATTAAATCAATTCGAAAATCAACAGGAATATCTTTTACTCCTGGTGGTTTGTAATTCCAGGTTCTAGTTGTTAGCAATTTTCCATTTTGACGATCGAATACAAGTTGTTCTGTGAGCCAATACCCTAATCCCATTACAAATGCACCTTCAATTTGGCCAATATCGATCAATGGACTTAAACTTTCCCCAGTATCTTCAAGGATGTCGACCCGTTGAATAAGTAAGTTGCCCGTAAGTATATCAACTTCAACTTCACAGCAACAAATTCCCAATACATCGTAAGTTTTGATTTCTCCTTGTTTTACTGAATTGGAAGCAACTAAATTTATATTTTCTTGATACGCCTTAGAAACTATATCTGCCCATGGTGCATCTTTCATTTGGTCTTTGATTGGTTTTAATCGGGATAGAAGTTCTTCGCAGGCTTTTCGGACGGCCTGGAAATATATTTATGACTTCATAAAATTGCCAGCAATTTAGAAAAGTTATATTTTATAGGCACTGAAAAAGGTTACTGGGAACAAAATTTTTTCAGCAGCGTTTACCAAGACGTTCCATTTTCAGTGTGCAAGGATCCAAATTGAATTGTTGAATGTAAGAATACTACTCTCTCTTGATACCCTGTGGCGAATTTCACGTAAATTGGAATGATAAGTGCAAAACATATTGAGAGCCAGCAAGATTAGATTTGTTGCAAAAAAAAAAAAAAAAAAACACAAATTAATTTATAGAAAAACTGTTCGTCATTTCACCAAATTGAGTCTCAAAATGAAAATAAAGATAAATACTCGACAATTAGGCTGGTATTTCCAATAGAAGCAGTATGATCACTGCGATGGTAATTAATGAAGCGGGATATAATACGGACATACAGAATAAAAAATCACGGGCTTGTTTGTCAATATTGTTTGTCAATATGGATATCAGACCAGTTGTGCTATATGACTGCGACTCCTTGTTGTTCCTGCTGCAAAAAGAGCGAGAAGAACATCTTCAGTCGAACATCCAGCAGCTTTGTTGGCGTTTTTTCTTAAATACTTCTCCAGATGAAGCTCATATGAGTTGGATGGATGTCAAGCACTTTACCTTAAAAACTAGATTGATTGGGTTGAGGTTTCTCCTGTAAGATATTCATACAAACGGATCCTAGAAATCGCACAGTTAACACAGTGACGATTCTTGTTTCTGGAAAATGTACTAGAATTGAAATATGAGATTTAAGACTTCTGGTTCATAGAGGATGGCTGAAAGTGGTCCAAAATGAATTGATGGATTACAATACCATTTCCCAAAAATTATATAAAGACGAAGACATAAAGTTACATTTCTACAAAAGGGATGAATGAAGAATTTCTTTCTATACCTAAAGGAGACATCATTATTTTAATGACTAACATGAATGCTAAAATAAGGTGTGATTTACTAAGGCCTTACGATTAACTTATAGTTGATGAGACAAACCTCAGCATATAGTAAATATACAAAGACATCATGTGGTTTTTTAGTAGCAGATCAGATATAGTCAGCTGTAATAAACCGTTGATTATGGCAAATGGTTTTATTAATAGTAACGAGAGACAAAATCGGTTAACTCCTAAGAAGTCGACAATGCATATATGATGATCAAAACCACAGAGAGACAGGAAGAGCCCTAAAGAACTTTTTAGGTAAACAAGATAGGAAAAATCCCAATTACGAAGATACGAAAATGGAATATAAACGAGCTCGCATGAAAGCGGTCGAATTGAAAGCTGCTGAAGCCATAAGGGGTAATTGCAGATATAAAACAAAATACTATTACTGTCCTACCCAAAATAAAATCAATAAACGAAATCTACGATATGGCCGATGGTTGGGCAAGCTGGTTACGATGGCATATGACGAAAAGCTGTAAGCAGATGTATCTGATCTTAGAAATAGCATGGATGATTTGTACATTTTTGCAGCAGATTGTTCTACAGGTTTTTCCGTACTACAATTCTAAAATGCATGAAACTAGCTGCTGAGTTTGCTGGTCAGCATGTGTTTGTTCAAAGGCATGAGTTTTCTAGTTTATTCTGAGCAACCACCAGGCGTGCTTTACCCATACAACCGTAGCCCACTGGACAAACAGGCATACATTCCAGAAAGAATACAGATATCTTGTTCTATCAAGGATATTTGAGTATGCTTAACAAATTTGTCAACCGCAAGCACCTCAATTTTGACTCTGATTAAAATGACATTAAGCTTGCAAATGGGTAGGAAGGTGTGGTTACTCTATCCGCTGGAATGAGTTATTCGAAATCTCTTTTGGGATCTTTACAAAGTTGTCTGGAATAGGCTTGACCATTCATATTTGTGTATAAACTAGAAAAATAAATAAATAAATAATGACACATATTTCATTTGAGGTTGTGTTAGGGTCTTAAATATGATTGCCGACAAAATTTCTGAAAAGAATTAAACTGGTTCAGGGATTCACTCGAACTTCGTTTTATACAAATTTTCTATTCTTTAATTTCACTAGTTTCACATTAAATTAGCACTGGAAAGGTATTTCCTGATCTACTGGGCACAGCCCAATGTACTCATTTAATGATCATTAATGAATAAAGAGAGGAAAATCAAAGCAATCGATTGACTGCCCCTTCTTTCGTAGTACTTAATGATCTTTAGAAAGTAGGACCAGCTACTTGTATACGGAAGTTTATTGACCCTAGAAAACTGAATTACTGAGAAGGCACTGAAAAGGGTGCTTTGTTTGTTTATATTCCTGAAATCCAATATCGTCTAGAAGGAGTACTTGTGGCATCCGCATTTGTTGTTCCCGCACTAAAGAAAAGTTAGTGATCTACATATACACAAAGGTCCAACAGGGAAGAACTCCGATGATTAATTCCCAAATTAATTGAAATTGATCACCTTTAGAAAAATACGTCTTCTAAATAACTTTAAGATATGGTCAAAAGCCCTAATTTGCATATATTCACTCTTGACATAAATACAAATAAATTTCAAAATACTTACATAACAAACTCCTTCACTCGCTACACCCCCTCCAGTTACAACAGAATTTGCCGATGTGACACTATCAGATGGTTCGATTTTGATCATTTCCAATGGTATACCCAAAGTATAAGCTGCAACTTGGGCTACTTTTGTGTTGATACCTTGACCCATTTCAATACCTGCATGAGTAATAGACACAGTACCATCGGGATTGTATATTGACACGAGAGCATGTAGTATTCCGAAGTATTCAATAGGAAATTGCATGATCGCAATACCAATTCCTTTTTTCTTCCATCGGTTCAATTTGTTGAATTTTTCAATTTCAGTTTTCCGCCCTTTGTAGTCGATCTTTTTCATATAGTCGGGAAGAAGTGTTTTCATTTTATTACCATCTGGGATATTGTTTAAGCGAACATCAACTGGATCCATATCAGTTTCTCTTGCAATATGTTCCATTATATTCTCAATCATAGCAAAACCTTCAACTGATCCTGGCGCTCGACACCAAGTATGACTTGGTGCATCTGTCACAACCTCTTTCCCATCGACTTTCCAATTATCATCGACTTTGTAGCAATTTTTGAAACAATGCAAAGAAAGGAATGGAATAGGACTTTCATTGATCGTGCATCCTGCATCTTCATAAAAAGTGTTATTCAATTGTAGGATTTTTCCACTTTTATCTACATCAACTTTGTAATCATTTCGACAGGCGAATCGTTTTCCCAATGAACTCATCATCGATTCAATTGTTTGGACGAAACGTACAGGTCTATCGAGTTTCTTACATGCTAATGCGCATGCACAAGCTATTTGTACTCCTCTGGAGATTTTCGCTCCATATCCACCACCTAATCTTCGAACTTGTAAACGAATGCTATTTTTTTTAACATTTAATGCTTCAGCTATTGCTGATTGGGTCAAGTCCATCCATTGCGCGGCAGAATGTACTTCCATTCCATCTTCAGCCGGTAGACAAATAGTGGTTTGCGGTTCCAAAGTGTAATGGTACTGACTACCAATTTCGAAATTTCCAGAAATTTTTATCGAATCTTTTACAGCTACTGGAGAATTTTCTCCGATTTTCATTGCATCTCGAATTCGATGAAATGCCTTGTGTTCAAAAACATCAGCCATTGTTGGTAGTGGTGGTGGAAGACCTTCAGCTTTTTCATACATCACTTTTACTTTTTGTGCAGCAAATTCAGCCAACTTAGTACTTTCAGCTAAGATCATACCTAACGGTTGACTATGATATTTAACTTTACCACCAACAAAAATTTCTTCATTTTCATAGAAACCAAGCAGCTTAAGGCTGATAAAAGAATTAATTCCGGGTATATCTTTTGCTGAAAAGAATGCAACAACACCGGGTATCTCAAGGGCATCTTTCGCATCAATTTGGACAATTTTAGCATTGATTTCAGTTGCCGGTACAAACGCTGCCCAGACTTGATTTGGTTGCTGTGGTAAATCATTCATGTATATAGCTTCACCAGAACATTGGTAGAGACCTTCTATCTTCGGAATCGGTTTGGTCAATGGAAAGTTATCTTCTTTAACATCGAAAGTTTGTGCACCCCTGGAAATTTCTCTCTTTAGAATATTTGCACCGCTCTTGTATTCAGTTTTACACTTGTCTTCTGGGGCGAAACCAAGGATAAATTTATAGAATAGACCAGCAGCAAGAATTTTTCGATATTCTGGTGAAGCATCCGGTAATATCCAATCTGGTTTGAGTTCATTACTTAAAGTTTCCATTGCTTCTTCAAGTGTTTTATTATCGAACAGATCCTTTCCGACCAAGTACTTTTCGGTGTTGGTTGCATGTATAAAATCCGGATCAATTCCACCAAAACATATTCGAGCAGATTCGACTTTATAATCTGCTGCAATTTTTACTAAGAAGCCTGCGTTAACATATGCATGGGCATTTTGAGCACGTGGCATTATCTAAAAACAGCAATTTTTAAGATTATGTGGTACCTAATTTTTAAAAATATATAGTTTTGCATTTATCTTACCTTGAAAGAATTATAAAGATATTCATTTGTTGGATATTGCGGTAGAATGAAGCTTTTTATAACTTTCTTGTTCATATCCGTTTTAAGGTAATCTTCAATTGAAATTGCCCTTGACTTTTCGGTGTCGTCCAATATTATTACTTTTGCGTTTGCTGCTACAAAAGTGATGAAAATATCTGAAGGAAATTCAATGTTTTGATTTTTTATTGACAAATTTCCTGCCAGTGTTCCCATCTGTTGATAAAAAAATTTCATTATTTTTATTGATATTGACCGTATTTTGAAAAAAAAAAGTGTCCTAACTAGAAAATACACGAATCATTTTCATACATTTTTGAACTAATTTATTTTTACCGCCCGAAAACGCACTGTAATCCTTAAATATTTTGGGATAACTGTAGCACTGGCAAAATAATAGTAAAAAATGTATTATTTTCCACTGAAATGTGTTACTTTTTTATGGCCAGAAAAAAATCGGTTTAAAACGGATGATGTCATTTAAAATTCAATTTTTCAAGAAACACTAAAATATTTCCGTTTGAAGCGAACCTATTCGAAACTCTATTCGTTGCTTTTGTTCAGACTCTACCTCTGTAGTTGAAGAAACTTCTTAAAATAGAGCAAAATTTTCAGAATAAAATTAAGTGCAGGCATTGCAATAGGGCTGTTGATAGAATTTGAAGCAGGCGGTTTGAATTATTTGAGGCTTCGAATTCGAAACTTCGAAGCATGAATGTTTTACCAATGCCTCGAGGCATGAGCTTTTCCTCTGTAATGTTAAGGTGAAATATTATAATATTCGAGGTGAATTGAAATAGCATTTGATAATCTAAAGAGTTTCTGAGTTTTTCGGGGAATAGACGTAATATAAGTCTTTTGATAATGATAAGAATATATAAATATATTTCTTACATTTATGATTTGAAACGCAACGTAATAGAGAACTCTTAACGCTAATTTCACATTCTTCTTATGTTGTCTTCAGCTGAAATTTGCCACGCTTACACATCCTAGATGGAAATACACTCTTAGAACTTTATATATGTAACATAAAATCATGGCGGCTCCAAAATGGTGGACGAATTTGATTGCTTATGGTAAGATTTAACTAAAAATCGATATCTGGGAGATATTAGGGACTGCAGGTTACAATTTTTTTTTTATATTTTGACTTCATTTCATAGTTACGAAGCAATGGTGGAAGGGTTACTCACAAGCAAGAAGAAGCCCTACACCCGAATTACAAATTTAAATTAACACAAATAATACCCAACAGATTTCATCAGGTTATAATAAACTTTTATACCCTATATGAAATCTATAGGGTATACAAAGTTTGTAATTTCTTTTGTAACGCACAGAAATAATGATGGTAGAAAAAAATGGATTGGGCACCCACGCATAATATTAACAGTTATTTTGATTTTTGAATGTTTGTCTGTCCATCCGTCTGTCTGTCTGTCACGGCGTACGATAACTCGAGAACGCGTATATTTAGAGGGCTGAAATTTAGCACACGGGTTTTTTTCTTTAAAAAGTACATTTAGGTTCGAAAATGGTCAAAATCGGGCAACTTTTTCGTAGGGTTGCCATACAAAAATGTCATTTTTATACCTTAGCTGAAATCTAAAGGATATACTAAGTTTGTCATTCCGTTTGTAACACCTCGAAATAATGATGATAAAGCAAAGTCGGGTGGATAGTTGGGAAGTTATTTTGATTTTTGCATGCCTGTGTGTTTGTCCTTACTCGAGAACGCGACAACATAGAGAGCTGATATTTGGTACATGCTGTTTTTATAGTAATGGAAAAAAATTCAAAAATGACCTAAGTTGGGCAACCCCTTCTTGTTGTTGCCATATACAAATTTAGGTTTTTCACGTATACTGTGAAAACGATCAGTTCTGAACATTTTTATTGTACCAAAAACTTGTTTAGAATATGAAATTCTATAAAATTAGTTATAATAATTTTTTTCTGTCTGACGAACCGTTCTAGAAATATATGCGTAAAACCACTTCAAAAATCAAACCTTCACAGCTGGGTGACCATAGGAAATGACATACGGGCATTCATTCAGAGGGTATTATAAAAATTGGTCTAAGACCAATTCTAGCTTTCCTACTTGTTAAATGATATTTTTGAATGGAGTTATGAAATTTCAAGTATACACATTATTAAATTTTAAAGTCCAATTCAATTAATTCAGTTTAAATAAGTATGTCCATAAAACCACTGTAAATTAGGAAACATTTTTTACAGTTTATTTTAATATTTATTAATTCTGTTCGATGTGCCCCTGCACTGCTACAAGGGTTGATATATCACCCAAGAAAATAACTATCCAATATTGTGCCAAGCATTGTATATTTGGATTCGCTCGATTACTTTGTCATACTTCGGTACTTAATTTGGTAAAACGTTCCTGCTGCGTAGGGTTCAAAAGTCCAAGCCCTGGATGATTTCATATCCTTTGAGGTCGATTGCTTAAGCAAAACTAATTTTTTTAGTACAATTTGCAAGTCTAATCGAGCAATAAATGGCAAAATTTTCAAACATATTGGCTACGCCAAGTTTTGACCAAATATTCGTGATCAGCGAACCCGATATAATAAGATATTGATTTTCAGTAGAATCGGGCCATAATGAGGACAATTATTATGAAGACGCCATCTTGATTTTATATTATATAAAAGTGTTAAAATATATTGTCATCGAAAATAAATCAGTGTGCCAAATTTTAGCTCAATGGCTCAACGGGAAGTGGATCAAATTAGCATTACAAATTTAGAATCACGGTCAGGGTAGCTTCGCAGCTTCGATTTCTTCGAAGCCATAATTGCAACTAACCCTAATTTTGCGTAAAGAAAATGTAAAATATATAAATGAAATGTATTGCAGTAAAACTAAGTTCTAATAAAGAACATTTTTAGGTTATATGAGTCATAATATTCTTGCGTAAGAGGCAAATTTTGTTATTATTCCTTAGACGCTAATAAGGTATAACTATCACTAATTCGAAACATAAAAAAATTTGGATTTCTGGATTTTCAGTTACATTGAAGGTAAAAAGTTTATTCTGTTGAATGAACCTATGATCTTATCGATTTTTGCGATCTACCCGGGACTTTTTTCCTCAAAAATGCAAGAAAAGATGCTGAAAAATTCGCACAGAATTCCAGGTGAAAAAATTAACTGAATTACAGCACTACTTTGTTTAACCACACGTACAAGCAGACTGGCGAGTTTTCGGCCCCCATATCACGAATTACTACTGCACTTTCAAGGTACTGATAGAATTTTTATCGCGATTGGGTTTTGAAATTCACTCCATTTTGATTATGTAATATTTGTTCAAAATGGTTTTTTTTCTGGGATTCTCCGGTACAATAGAAAAAGTAAAAAAAATTGTTGGTTCGTTATTTCATCACACAACTTATTGATTTAGGCCAGCAAGTGTCAAGTCTTAGTTTGACTAATCAACCGGCCCTAAAGAGCGAAATTGAGTGACTTGAAAAAACAAACGAAAATAGAAGAATGGAAAGAAATGATCAATAAATCAATGTGTGATGAAATACCGCAAAAATAATCTTTCACTTTTACTGTTGCACAGGAGAATCCCTAAAAATAGCCATCTTGAACAAATATTATGTTTACCCAGTAGTAAATAATAGTTGTCTTTATTTAAGTAAGTAAAAAATTTGAAAGAGATTGCTTGGATATCCTTAGAAATTCTCTATTAAAAATTGCACGGAATAGACAAAGTAATCTGTTAAATTTCCTTATTATAAAAACATGGAAAGAGTACTGAAAATCCTTGGAATTCTCTTTAAGTTCGAAATACATTGGGTTTCCACATTCAATTCCAACTCCCAATACTATGAAAGACTTGGAATCTTACCGCAGTTCTTCTTGACCAGAAGGACGCCATTCCGAGTAAAAATCTTATGAATTTTCTGGTAAGCTCGTCAAAAATTACATTGGAAATGCCCAAGAGTCTTTATTACTCAGTCTATAGATAGGAAAATAACAACTATGAAAAGCACACTTATGCCCCATATTAATAAAAATTAGAGATATTTACAGAGCAAGTTTTTGGGAGTTTTTATTTGCCATAACACTTAGTCAGCACTAATATCTATGTATGTCCCACTGAATGCAAAGTATGGCTAACGAATGAGCTCAGCCTCTTATGGCCAAGTTTATTTCTTGGAAAAGTTTCTACCCTTTTCGTTGTGGAAAACCACCTTCCTTCCATTGAAAAATACGGATATAATGTAGGAGCTGATTGGATTTTCCAGGTAGGGCAAAGCTCAGCGGTAGAACTTGAAATACTATCAATGCAGTCGTGTGCGTCTCAAAACGTTTTTGCAGATTACCTACCTACCTGGTCAAGCTTTCCACGTGAAGGCTTATGGAAGCAGTAAAACAAGAAGATGAAAAAGATGAACAAGTTTTGATGCGAAAAAAGAGCTCCTTTTACATCGAAAAATCTTTGAAAAGAAATTTCCTTTCAGAAGAGGGCATTTCGTATCGGCAGAAACCGTATACTCATCAGTACAGCTTGGTCTCTGACTGCAGTAGACGGCAAAGTGAACAGCCGAACTCACCTGATAATTGTATGCACTTAAAATAATTTTGAAGCGTGAATTAGATGAGACGAAATACTACATATTTACTTGAATGCCTAGCAAGCCGGACTAGTATTTCATAGAGAGTTTTGCTATGAAATAAGTTCATAGCGAATTTGGTCAATATATAGTTGACCGAGTTTGCTGCTAAATCCACAGCTCAAGAAGTGAGTGGAAAAAAATTCTTTTTACATCGAAAAATCTTTGAAAATGAAATTTCCTTGCAAAAAAGGGAGGGAGCTTTGATCTATTCTAGATTGGTCTCGGAAGAATCTTGTTGAAAGGTGCAACGAATATTTTTAAGCTTACTCTTGCTTCGTTTGTACAACCCAGGTACACGCAGTTATGTTTTCGTTTTTACAGAGCAAATTTATTTGTGAAATTTTTGTGATTTTTACCAAAGTGCAACTCCATAAAAAATATGTATGAAAGATAACTGTATAAATAATTCATATATGCAAAAATGGAATTTCTTTTTAATATGCATCTGTGCCTAATTTATTTTGCTTCCGTTTTCCTTTGAAAGAAAGTAGGAGGGTACCCACGGGAAGCTTGCACTGTATCTTCCCTAGTACAATACCTGAACGAATGTCCCCCAAAGAAGAAGGGGTATGCTTCATAGGAATCTACCAAAGAAGACATTTCGTTTGAATGATGATATGATTCCATTTCCCACTAGATATTATCTGATTGGCATATGACACAAAAACAGCAACCCTGAAGTATTCGTCGACAGAATTTGTTGTAAGATTTACACGATGGGTCGGTCCGTCCATTTTCGCGTGGAATTTTAAGGTCACTCCCGAAGAGTTCGTCTTAAAATTGTGAAGCATTGATATGAAGCTGTTTGAAATTAGTTTCAGCATCCTCTCTAGTTTTCCGAAAGGAAGCTATCACATAATCGGCTCACTTTAAGGCTGAAACCAAATCATAGTATATACTCTGAAGGTCTAGGATAAATCTCTCACATACCGCCGCAATTAATACGCTCTTTTCGATCGCAACCAAAAATATCATAGCTTTAGAGGAAATATCTCTTAGCGAGTTTTTCTATAAAAATTCATAGCGAAATAAGTCACTCTGAAATTGACTCAGTTTGTAGCTAAGTCTGGAGCTTGAGATTTCAGTGGAAAAAAACTCTTAATGCAAACAAAAAATCTCTTGTTTCGTGAGAAATATCTTGTTGGCCAAATAAATGAATGATGCAATTAAGCGTCGCCTTCTCTGTGACTGTGAATAGGAGCTTATAGCATAGCGTTTATGAATTATGCTGGATGGTAATAAATTTTCCTACATGTTTCACATCAAATCGTAAGGATATCTTGAAATTGGAATATGTCTCCAATGATAATCTTAGTCCACTGAATCTTTAGAGATCCTCAAAATTTGTTACAATAAGGTAGAAAGTTCAAACTACACAAAAATAATTTATTTATTTCCGTCTTCTGCTTTTCGTTTTCTTTATTTTTTAATGAACTGTTTAAAGAAAAATAATTTTATCTGGTATAAATTCGAGTGTTACGGAGGGCTCTGAATCATCTGCCCCTCTCTCCCTCTCCATCCCCTTAGATACGTGCCATGCCATTTAATCTATCTAGCGATCTCATCCATTCAGACATCAATCCAGAAACCATCCTATTCAAGCTTCGCCGGCATCTCATCAATCTAACCATCCCAATCACTTGACTTAAAAGAAAAAAATCTCTCGAAAAATTAATATAGGGAATCCAAAATTTTGATTTGGTGGCTGTGTATCTCCGAAGTGTGGAGGAGGATGCGGTTGAATGTACATTAGTTGAATGGGCGAAGAATTCTACATCCAATGACATATCAATAGTAGCCATAAGGCAAAAACTTAACAATTAAAATGCAGGGGACTTTATAAAAATATAGCCCAAAACTCCTTTCATGTACTTCGATTTAACTTAGGTATGTCGAACAACCTGTATAATATTCTTAGTGAAAAGGTATAGTAATATTACGCATGTGTTCGTTTCCTCATTTCACGAAGCCAACGTATTTCATTATTTTTATGCGCATCAAATACATAGAATGATAAATCTTCTATCTTATCGTTTCAAAATACTTCTAGTTTTAGATAACATTAACAATTACTATACGATATACTGCGTATACACATATTACATAAGTAAGTAACTATATGACTTTTCAGATGTACTTTAAATTCGCAATGATGTCATTAATTGTAGTCCATTACTGAAATTCTCCTTGGCGTATTTATCTATCCAAACATGCAATTCACGTTGAGAATAATAAAGTTCCTAATTATATTGTACAGATCTTTGCAATAATGACTTATACTGACTGGAATTTCTTGTTTTAAGGTAATTGCTGTCACGACTGTCTGAACGCAGATTAAAATTCTATTAGGGTCAGAGGTACTTCTTCGGCAACGATATAATAAATGTCATTGAGTTTCTATGCTTTTTGTTCATTTATTTTTTCGCTTACAATGAAATTATGAAGAAAATATTCTCCAATTTTGTATTACTTAGTATAAAATTAAGTATATACTCAAACAACTTAAGTTAAAGCGTTCCCAATTTTTAAAACTGCTTGTCACATATACATCTGTAAAACAGATTTTTTTTTAGTATCGGGCTATAGTTAGATCGATCACTAGCATACGAATCTTCTGTTTTGGAGTTTGGCTGGACATTTGCTATTCAATCAATTCTAAAAATTCCATTAAATTAATTAAATTAAGGCGTTCGCGTAGGTTCAATAGATATTGAAGTATCATACATAGTCACGTCCCACAATATATAACTAAATACACGTTTAAGGCAATGGAAATATCAACCTGTGAATTGTTCCAATGAATGTAATTAGGGCCAAAACTTTAAAAAAAAAACTCATCGCGTGCAGAAGCAAATGGCCACTAATGAGCTGTTGCACAACGCCGGAGTTAAATTAGGTAGTTACGAAGAAAGCTGAAAAAAAAAATACAAATGATGTGGAATCAATGACCGTTACATTATCATTATACTTTAGAAGTTGAAAAAAAAATCAGGTGACCTGTGACTTAATTTTTCACTGCTTCTTAAAAATACCCAGAGCTGGCCAATACTTAAGTAGAAAAAGACTTAAGTACGACTTAAAGTACATTTTCGTTACTTAAGATTTATTACTCAATACTTTTGAAATGACCTACTTAGTACTTGAACATAAGTACTTGCTTCTATTTACTTGTAGTTAAGACTCAGTTTTGTACTTAAGTACCAAGATTTTTACTTAAGTATTTCTGAGTCTATTAAGTACCTACATATATCTAGACTCTTCGTAGAAAAGCAAACACAATCTGTAGCGCAACTCTTTTTTGTTGAGTTTTAAAGCACCCAAAGAACTGTCAAAGAATGTGTCGCACTCACGCGTCCAGGCAGAGCCTTAGGAGTACTAATAATATACAGACAAGACTCGGCAAATAGAACAAAAACCAGTAACGTTTCGCTCGAATATAAAATCGACGATGCCTCGACCTGATCTAGGGAAGGCCTCAATTTCGTCTTAGAAATTTACTGGAAATATTTTCCTTAGAATTTTTGTGCATTATTGGAGGCGACAATAGGTGCTTGGGTGGACCTCTAATCAGTTTACCAATGAGAGGTGAAAGTTTTACTCTACGAGCAGCGCCGAAACTATAAATAGTAGCCACTGGTTAGTATACATATTATAGTTTTCAAAAGGTATTTATTTATTAATATCTACTATCTGAATTCTATAAACTTCATTTATTACTGCCAATGTACAAATATTCTAAAAATATACTTTAAAAATTACTTCAAAAAGTACTCAGTACTGATGATAGACTTAGTACTTAGTAAGAAGTACTTTTCATACATACGGTACTTGTACTTAAGCTGAAATACTCATGCCTTCGATACTTGTACTTGAGTACTTTTTCTTTGGTATTTGAACAGCTCTGTCAGTACCGACATATTTCTCATGTCTTTTGACTTATAATTTCACTTGAACGAAACATATTCAATATGTTTGGACAATCTTTGACTTTAGCTTAAGTTTATCATATTTAAAATATTATTAAAAGTGTGCACTTAAAGTTAATACTTACATTTCTTACTGGAACATTAGCAATCAAATCAAAATGATTATAGATCTTTTGCAAATATTCAAATCCAGGTTTTTTTGCAGCTGTAACAAAAATATCCATGGTCTCTGTTAAGCTGAGATTTCCACCTAATTCAAGATTATCACTAATTGTATGCGTATGCAATTCAGCCACTTTATTTACATCAATAAATGATTGAATATTAGGAGATCTTCTATATACACCATGTGCAGTATTACCCGCTACTAACATATATTTGTTATCACCAATTTTCAAAAATGCATCAAAAATATCTTTTATTGAATTCGCAGAAAACCATTGTGAGCCATCTTTTTGAGATATTTGCAATTTTTCACTTTTACACTTTCCACTACACAAACTTCCAGTTTTAGGGCATTTTTTTCCTAAATCTTCGATATCTTTACACAAATTCAAGTAGTCAGAATCAAGATCTGTTGCAAAGGACTTCATAGCATCAAGAATTGTACGATATCCGGTACATCGACATATATTGCCTCCAAAGGAGTTTTCAACTTCTTCCATTGTGATCTTACCTCCATCTTTAGATTCTAATAAACCGTACATATTCATAACCATAGCAGGAGAGCAGTAACCACATTGAGTTCCATTAAGATGAGCTAGACGTTCTTGAACTGGGTGGTATCCATCTTTTCTGTTTCCGATACCTTCGATGGTTGTGATATCCCATCCATTGCAAGAATTTAGGAGAGTAAGGCACTATAATGAGAGCATATATTTAGATAGAGTTTAAGGACATCCACATATATCCAACCAGGTAAATGTTGAAAATTTAATGCAAATATGTATATACTTACAGAATTTGTTGCCCATGTCCTATGTTCATTGGTCACTGGATGTCGACCTTTAATGACACAAATACAAACTCCACATCCACCTTCCAGGCACATAAATTTCGTTCCAGGCAATTGAGCATGTTCACGAATGAAGGTATTTAGTGTCGTATCCACTGGTAATTGTGTTACGGGAACTGCAAGTAAGTCAAAAATATAAATCTAATTGAGATTTTTTCTTTTCGAACGTTTGTCGCAATTATAGATGTCTTATTAAATTTATTTATACCTGAATATGGTTTTCCGTTAATGGTAAAATTAATTTCCATCTTCACAAAAACTTCCACGGCACTTACGTTTTATCGAATAAAGTCAGTTATTGCGCCTGCGCATCTGACTTGCTAGACGTTCACTTTGAAAGTAACCCACCGTATGTTTCGGAATGAATTGAAAGTTTCAATACAGTCGCGCTATGAAGTTGAATAGTTTTTCTAGTCTAAAAAGAAACTCTCAGAACAAGTAATTACGTTTGGAGCAGTTTTTTTTTTCTGTTTGACTAACTCTTTTCTATTCACATTATTAAATTTATTCTGGGAGTTTTGAGTTGAATACGTATATGTATTGTAGGCTTGAACACATTTCATCTCTACCGAGTTGCTGATTAATTGATCTATGTGATTAACTTTTTAGCGGAAACCTGTATATAATAAAGTCTTGGTCACTTTGTTCTATGAGATAATTACGAGTTATGTAAGACCCACAGACTTTTGTGCTGACTAACTATGTACATATGTATGTATGTAATTTGTTGGACAGGACAAGACTGTAATTTAGATGCAAGCTGGGTAGAGTCGCTTAGAAATATGTAGGTAGAATTGCATTAAGCACTGGAATGATATGCGCATTAGATAAGTCTTTAAAAATAAGCAGATTCATTTGTTCAGAATGTGTTGAAGTTCACATCGTCAGAGGAGCATTTCGAAACTGATAATATCACTGTCATGATTATTATATTTTTTTTCTCATCCTACTTTGTATTTTGATGTAACTGTAATTAATTCTAATTTAATTACATAGATCTTTCAATGAAAAGTGTTAGAAAATTTAGTGTCAGAAACTGGCATAGATTTGGTGGATAGGATGAAGGCCATCAGAAAAAGTATTAATTGCATACTTTTCCATATGAAAGTCACCCATTATTGCAATTTATCCTGCTTTTCATCAAGTTCACGGTTTGCTTGCTTATGGTTACCAAGGGAAATATTGTAGCGGAGTGTAATAGGAATTGTCTAAAGTGGGTTAAACTGATCGAACGAGTTTCTTTGGTTAATAATAGGTACATATATTTTAGCCGTAAGTATACTTACTAACACTACTCTTATTCACATGTAAATGACATTACTTTTTGCAAATGTGCAGACAGACATTAATAGTGTGGCTTCTTAGGGTCAAAATGTGTGAGTAGATACATTTACAATCCCGACCCCATACCCACCAAGCTTGGATTTGAATTTATTGAATTCCACCAAACCAATTTCTTTGGTTACATTAAGGCTGAATTTTAAGGATAACGATCCCTGCTTATAGTTCCTATAATTTTTAAAGAATTGTCCTGAAATGATGCAGTAATATTCAAAAAAAAAAAAAAACTGTTCAATTCAAACCCCTCTCACCAACACAAAAACTTTTTCATCTGAATCTGGAATGATACAATTTTGTTTTTCAAATATGTTAATGTTTTAAATGTTATAATTTCTTTGCTTTTATAATATCAGAATTCAAGCACTTTTAGTTTAAAAATATTTATTTCTATTATTAAATTTAAAACGAAACTGAATCCTGAAGAAGGTCTTACCAGAGCCTAAATAGTAGGTATTATTTACGGCTCTGGTCTTGTATTCAAGAACACAAAAATTTCAAAATTATTCGAAGTGCGTAAAAAAATTATAAAAAATTATTTTGTGAAGTCCAATCCGAATAAAAGATTAGTGGGCAAATTCGTGGTGACTACATTAGTAGCTTTTGCTCAAGTGTCTTTAATATACTTCTAATAGCACGCACATGGCTAGTCTGAAGGCAACACATACAGAGCTAATGCGATAGTGTCAACCTATTAGCAGTCAGTATACACAATAGCCGTGCTCTTTTGTGAACCTACCTTGAATGTTGAGTCTGTTTATAGCAACACGCAATAGTGACTATAGTCGCCTTTTGCGTTCAGAGCAGTCAAAAAGTAACTTTTTTTCCTCGCTTTTGACAGAAAAATGTGTTCAGAGTGGACATTATAGTCACTATTGAAATCACTTTTCTTAATAGCACTCCGGACTGCTATCAAAATAGTCACTTTTTAAATGTGTGAATTGTCAAAGAGCATGTAAAATTGAAAGTAAATAAAAAAAAAGAATTTTTAAATGGATGTAAAGAAGAAAATTATTTTATTGCTGTTTATAATTTTAATTTATTGAAGTCCCAATATACCAATTACGGAGAAAAAAAACTGAGTTTGTTTCCTGACGGTATATCCATGTACACATACATATGAATATTTTCTTTCTAAACGCTTTTTTCGCTTTTTCCCATTCAGAGCAACGAAGTTACTTTTTACACTATCGTCAAATTCACAGTCACCTTAAAACTCTTTCGAAGTCACTTAGCATGTTGCTCTGTACAGACTCCTTGTTCTAGAACTCCCATCTGCTGGAGAGAACAAATGGTTCTGTCGGTTGAAAACTATTTCTACTGTTCGCTTCATTTAAATCGTTCTATAAAAATTCTTGAGGCGTTCATTTGTGTATCCTTTGTTCCGCTCTGTTTTGCGGATACAAAAGAACACAGCTAATACTGAAGCTAATGCTGCGGTGCGGTGGCTATCGGTCGACCTAAATAGACCCTGCCAACAACTGGACGAAATTCCGCCGTAGCGGAATGAATTTGAAAGAGGAAATGCTCGTAGCTAAGAATCTCTTCTATTTTTTTTAACATAAATGAAGTTCAGCAGCGTGCCCTAATTTCCGTGAAATCTAAATAGATGAATCTCTCGTAGCTCGAAATCTCATCAATTTTCTTACCATAAACAACGCTTTTAAGCATGTCGACATTTCCGAGAATTCGAAATACATGCATCGCTCGTAGCTCGAATTTTCTTCGATTTGTTTGCTACATACAAAGTTACGATACGACTCATGTCAATTTCCGAGGAACTCGTTAAAATAAATATTCTCTATTCAAGAAATTGTTCTTCGCTGGCATTTTATGGTGAGACTCTAGTGAGTGAAGTGCTAAGTGAACTTACGGTTAGTATTTATTATTTATTTATTCGATATCGTATTTTCTTGCTATTTGCAAAACGCATTGCAAAAGAATTCGATACCAGATCGTACTGTTAAAAAAATCGAATCCAAAACGAACTACCATCACATTCAAGAACTTCGAAAAAGGTCGAGCTAGCGAACCACTATCGGTATCGTGTTCCGTTTTTTCTCCTACATTTCGCAAGCACGTCGCTAGTGAATTCGTTTTCGAAGATAAACTTCACCTAGTCGAAGTGATTAACTTCGAATTCGATTCGATTTTGAACCGAAACGTTTGCAGGGGAACAGCATTAAGTCGGCTTTGCTGTTATGTATGCACGTACACTGCAGCGTCCCTGCGAATTCGAAATAGAGATGCTCGTAGCTCGAAAGTTATTCGATTTTTTTTTAAATAAACGAAGTTTTAGCAGCATGGCATAATTTTCGAGAATTCGAAATAGATGAATCGCTTGTAGTCCGAAATTTTTTCGATTTATTTGCTATATTCGAAGTTACTCTATCAATTTCCGAGGAATTCGTTAAAGCAAATATTTTCTGTTCATACAGTTGTTCTTCGCCGGCATTCTAAGTTGAGATTTTATTGAGTGAAATGTAAAGTGAAGTTTTACTCTGGTGAGTATTTATTATTTCTTTAATCATTATCGGATTATTATTTGAAAAACGCCTTACAAGAGAAGTCGTTACTAGATCGTACTCTTAAAAAACATCGAATCCAAAATGAGCTACCAACACATACAAGAACTTTGAAATAATGTCGAGCTACCAAACCACGGTCGGGTCGCCAATACCATTCGATCTCATGTTCCGTTTTTTTTCCTGCAATTCGCACGCATGCCGCAAGTGAATTCGATTTCGAAACTTAATTTTACCTAGTCGGCTTGATTTATTTTGATTTCGATTCCATTTTGAACCGGAATGTTTGCAGGCGTCAGGCATTATGCCTGTGAAAGTTTATGTATGACATGCATACGAGCTCCCTGCAAACATTGCGGTTTAAATTTGAGTCGAATTCGAAGTAAATCAATCCGGCTAGGTGAAGTTAAGTTTCGAAATCGAATTCGCTTGGGACGTGCTTGCGAATTGCAGGAGAAAAAACGAAACACGATATCGAATCGTATTGACGACCCGACAGCGGTTCGCTAGCTCGACATTCTTTCGAAGTTCTTGTAGATGTTGGTAGTTCGTTTTGGATTCGATGATTTTTAACAGTACGATCTGGTATCGACCTGTTTTGCAAGGCGTTGTCAGTTATCAGTTATCATCGAAAATTACACAAAAGGTTTCTCCGTTTATTTTAATCGGTGGAGTCATGCTGATTTAGCTATTCCCCACAATCAACACTTAGAGTTCTGCAATACTTGCTACTTCACCTCCAGCAATAATAGGAGCTATGCTTTTGGTAAGCTACTCCCGCAACATCATCGAATATTACATACCTACAGCAGTCCTATCACTTAGTGTATAAATATAATCATGGACCGAATAATAGACTTTTGTACCACACATTGTATATTTAAAAAATAATAAGTTTAAACTTATTTAAATTATTCTATGGTGTACCCATATTTTGTGAAATAAATATGGCGCATATTACATTTGTCGACCTAAAAGTTAGTTTGATTTAAAAATTTTCCTTATACGACGACTTTCACGGATGGTAAGGCGAAATAAACAAATTTTCGACTTTCCAGGCAAAACCCTATGTTTAGGTAATTTTGTCTGCAAAGACAACGATAATTTTTTCCTATAAATATATTTCAACTCAAAATAGGCTATATCGCCCTAAATTATGGAATTTCGCCTTAAATAGCGAAAACATATATGAGAATTGAAAGAATTGAATTGATTGTCAAACGCAGAGAAACGATAAGGATATCTCGATATTACTAACTCCTATATTTTATTTACTACTTTAAAATAGTACACCATGTCATTAGCATGATCATTTAGATACGAGATTTATTTAATAGCGGGGGAATACAAACACAGTTGAATATGCGTGTTTTCCGCTTAGTTGGTAAGCAGAGAGAAAAGATGCAAATGGTATTCCAGAGCCTGATTGAGTCCGATATACTTAAATGTGTTGTAAATTTAGTTCAATTCTCCTTGAGGTTAACTTTTTTGGGAATTCGGACTTTCATGGTGAACACAATCGAAGAGGGAATTATTTAGGGAATATTTACGTTATCTTGCGTTGAACTTGGGAATAGATAGAAGTACAAAGTCCATACATTTCCTTAAATTTGACCTCATAGTTAAGTAAAATTTAGGTAAACAGTAAGGAAATTTGCCTCAGATTTGGGAAAATTTTCATATTTATTTTCCAATTTTTTCACATCCCTATGGGTAAATTAAAAACGAATTATTACGTTATTTTTCCATAATAATTAACTACAAAGTCAAGCATACTTTGAAGGTCTAATTTAAGGAATTATTAAGTAAAATTTACTTCCTAATGTGGTCTTTAAGGTTAAATTCTTAAGTTTAGTTTACGTAGTTTTAACCAAAATAGGTCGATTGGTCCTCGACGAAAGGAAATTCAACATCCAATGTAACTTGGTGGGAATTTCTTGTCGTCTAATGAAGAACTGATAGAAGCAGTAGGAAATGTACTGATTTTAAGACAGTTCATTTGTTTCAATTCAAGAATTCTATGATGAAATATGTTTTGCCACTTTAACTTTCAAAGTATTTGCATACTCAGGCGCGCATCTACAGCAAGAGGGGATTGGGGGGCTAGAGGGGCTTAACCTCCTTCCAGTGACAATAAAAGCAGAACGGAAAAAGAAAACTGATATGGATATATAAATTTCAGAATAAATTTTAATTTTATTTGTGGCTGTGCATTCCATTTTTCTTTATCTCTTATGTATTTGATATATTAAAACCGTACTATCAGGTCGAACGCTTTTTACAGTTTATGGCTGAATCAACTTTATCAGAGTTGAAGGAGTGCAATACCGATATTAAGTATCTGCGACGTCAGGACTATGATCGTGCAGCATTTTTGAGCGGAAAATTAAAAGGCGCTCAAGACTATTCATTAGCGGAAAATACCCGACTGTTGATTATGTATACTGTGAGTCGTATAGCTAAAATACATCAATTTCAAATGCCATGGAGATACCTTCCACCAGAAATGCTTTTGCTACTATTGGAAAGATTAACAATTTTTTTACTATTGGGAAGATTAACAATTTTTTTTAACACCCGAAGCGTCAAATTATCTTAAAGTGAATAGTTGGCCCCTGGACAGGAAAGGGCTAAGCCTAAGCAGCTTAGTCCAACAAGGTGGGTAGAAAGGCATGGCGCTAATCTATTAGTGTGCTAGTTGTGAACTCCTATGGCTGTATCTTTAGTAAAAATACAAGTGTATGGTGATAGAAAATCCTCGTCTGAGCTGTTTCTTATTCTGCAAGGTATTCTTCACTCCTTAGGTATACGTTACCATTAAGCAGAATTCATCTAAGTTTTGATTCTGATTTATATGCAGCTGTCTAGTATGCTACAAGACTTAATTCTATTTTATCTTACATAAAAAGTAATTAAAAGTAAAGGAGAGCAAGAAGAAGGAGCATTAGAAAAGGGCAGATTAATTAAAAAATCCAACATAGGCTTGCAAAGAAACAAATAATTCGAAGTAAAGTGTCAGCTGTAGCTAATTCTTACCACTGTTGGACATACTCGTTTATAATGTGTCAGAAGGGCTACTAGTTAAAACATGAAAACTTTAGAATAATGTTTTTTTATCCTTTTACCATCATTTAAAGGTGTTATGGTAGATGAGAAACAACAACTTTGAATCTAGCAGAATTCTATAATAAAGATATTGAAGAATGCACTTACAATAGCGCCACGCTATAGTTTAGCAGAATTCGATCTCTGGTATTCTAGGTGCTCGCCTGTGTATACTTTCGTGGTCCCAATACCAGATTAAATAAAATTACCGGAAGCTTGTGATTCTATAACCTCTAATTTTTCTAGTTTTAATTTAAATATATTCTTAACTTTTCACTGTTGATTCCTATTTAATTGTAGGCAAATTAAAAATATAAAAAATATCACATGACAGTAAAGAAAATCCAAAATGTAGTCCATAACGCAAATTTCTCATTGAAAGTATTTAAAAATATTAATGCGACCAAATTTCCGTTAACTTAAGCTAATATCATAGTAATTAATATATTCATTGTAGTGCAAAATTCGTTGAATCGTGTCCAGCCGACAGAAGAACGTTTTCCGGTGTAGTCGGTGCACCTGTATAGTAATTTTGATAATTATTTTCAAACATATTTCTAATACCATAGTAGAGTAGTAGAGTCTTACCTAATGTATACCATCCGTTCAGCTTCAAATCACTTCTAGCCGAATCAATAGCATGACGTAATGCAAACACAGCTCCAATTGCAAGGCAAATTGCAGGTTCTCCTGTTGCTGGAAAGATAATAAAATGATTGCTGCGATCATTAAAAAAAAAAATAGCTCACCTTTAGATCTTAGGAAACCAGTTTGGTTCGGTTCTTTTTGATTCAAAGTAATTCTAAAGTCAACAGGAATATCTTGAGCTCCGGGAATTTTGTAATTCCAAGTTCGATTTGTTACTAGTTCTCCATTAGTACGATCGTAAACAAGTAGTTCTGTCAGCCAATATCCTATTCCCATAATGAAAGCTCCTTCTATTTGTCCAGTATCAATGAGAGGACTCAGGCTTTCGCCTGTATCTTCATTGATATCGACCCTCATTAATAGGAAATTTCCTGTTAACATATCCACTTCGACTTCGGTACATGCAAGTCCCCAAATGTCATATAAAATTAAGTCTCCCAATTTTATCTGGTCTGTTGCTATCAAACTGATACTTAACTGATTACACTTGCGCGTAATATCTACCCATGTTGGATTAGTTAGTTGATCTTTTGCGACTTTCATTCTCTGGAGTAGTTGTTCGCAAGCCTTCTTTACTGCCTGAGGGAGGGAATTAAATTTTTTATATTATTTCGCTTTATTATAGTTTGATTTAATTTTATTAAAAGTTTTACTTATGTATAGTAACAATAGATGGGAACTTCAGAAATTAATATTTACATAGGTATGCACAAAGTGAGGTACTTATGTAATTGGAAGTTAATTCGAGCAGTACCTTATTGGAAAAAAAAACGCTCTAAGAAAAGCCCTGAAGCCCTTTCCTGGAAGCTCGTAGCGCTTCTTTTCTCTATCCCAGTTCATTTCTTTTTTACATAGGCCGTTGAGGCAATGCTAAATGATTGACGAAGACGAAAAAGTTTTTCGAAGGATTTTTTTAGAAAGCTTTAATGAGCTTTTTGAATAATCATCGCAGTGCTTCTTCCTTAATCTCATGAGAGGCCTTCAGAACTGCTTCCTGAGAACCCTTGTTGCACTTCAGCTGGAGCTAATAAAATAATCTTTAATATATCTTCCAAGTGATGGCTATAGAAGCTCTTGAGGTATTCCCCAGTTGGAAATGTGGTCAGGCATGCCTGAAGAAGGGAACTAGAATCATTAAAACCTATAGCGAAATTATTTTTAATATTTTTGGTAAGGACTACATGATGCCACTGGAACATAATAAACAATTACGATTCCGGGTTAGGTAAAAGTGATGCATATGGAAACTAAGCTAAATAGTAACTATTCTGGGTAAGGCATAAGTGATGCATCACGTAGATAACAAAAATGATTTCGAATATCTGAAGATTTTTCGTATTACGATAGTGCCTGGCAAAATTTTTGGGAAATTGTAAAATGCATTGCTGCGAAATTTTTCATTTTCAGAAAGCTTTTTCAGAGTATAGCTGTGAAGAAAAGTCTGACAAAATTGAAGTAATTTTCAATCAATTGTTGTTGCAAAAAGTGAAGTCTTACAAAAGTTAAGTGATTATTAATCAATTGTTACTGCAAACGAAGATCATTTAACAATCGAAAGCTATCCATGTATAATTTTTATTGCGTTTTCTTTAAAGAATTTCGACCGATTTTGCAAGTATTTTAATATTATATACCTAGTGGGTTACGTATTTTCGAAGTTTTTCTTAGTCTGGGCAACAAACTGTAAATTAATTCAACATTTTGATAAACATTAGAAGCTCCAAATTTCAGTGAGAAATGGTTATTCACTGTAGTGTTAAAAAAAAAGTACCATTCAAATGCTCCATATGAAGTGACGACTGTTTTTACAAAAAAAAAAAAAATGCAAATTTTGGACTGGAAGTAAATCAAACAATACCAAGTAGCTCTTAATTTTCGACCAGCAAACAATCGCCTTTTGAAAATTGTATCAACTACGAATAACTCTTATTCGAAAAAGAAAAGTTTTTACTTAATACTTGTGAAAATCTTGGTATGATTTCTTAAGTCTTTAGTTTATATAATTATTATTTTTTTTTTAATAGAGCAAAACAAATATAGAACTTACAAAAGTTTTGGCTGAAATTAATGATATTCTCGGCACACAGGGAGCAATAATAAGCAGACAAAAGGACCGAATTCATGCAAAAATATTTCCCGAAAAGACTAACTTGAACATATTTCCAATTGATAATAGTCAACAGAAATTGAAGAGGACATTGAGAAAGCCCCGACAAGAACTAGTAAGTTGTGTTAAAATGAATGGCACTAATAAATATATTTTTAATTAACTGATATTTTTTAATTTATTTGATATAATAGAATTTTTATGAAATGGTATTTTGTAAACCTATTTATATTTGCAGGTACTTTATAATAAGCAAATAATTGGGAAAACCTACATTTCTAAATGTTTTCCTTAATTACTTGCAGACAACGTAATTTTGAAAATAAATTGGGACGAACCGAAAAATTATTATTATTAATTTAATTTGAATCAAACTAATTACTTCTTAGGAAGCATCTGAGAAATCTTCCTTATGATGCTTTCTGAATCTGCTCTCAAGCATTCGTAGGTCCTTCTTCATAATGCCTTCTAAATCACTTCCTGAGAAGCATTCGTTGGTCCTTCTTCGTAATGCCTTCTGGATCATTTCCTGAGAAGCGTGCGTAGGTCCGTCTCCATGATGCCTTCTGAATTACTTATGAAGAAGTAGACGAGGAAGAAGCCGAACTCATACCTTCCTTCTGCGTACATGCTAATGTTAAAAAGATATGAAGTGGTATAGAGTCATACCTCCAAACCTTCCAAAGAATGATACTACCATGCATGGTAATATGCTCCCATTTGCAACTGGATAGATCAGTGAATATTCTTCTAAAGAGGTTATTATTTCAGAAATGCTTTGTTTTCGTTCTAATGGGATGTAAATCCACACCACAACTTGGGTTTACTGAAGATAACAATATCTATATAAGTGAATGCCTGGCAGCGTCTGATCTAAGTATTTTTAAAAAGTGCATGAAACTGAAACTCAACGGGTCTATAGTATCTATTTTCACTAATCATGGTGTTGTTTACATCAGACGAAATCAAGCAGAGTCCCCTATAAGCTTACTTTCCCTCTTCAGCTGAAATTGCTGGTGCAGTGTGGATCTGGTCAAATATGATGATTTTCGGAGTCTTCTTTATGTTTGTAAATTCTTTTGAATATTCTTATGTTATTAAAATCTCAACTTTTTATATTTATGTTTATTTCTTTTCTTAATATTATTGTTATTATGTTAAATTCTTTAAATTTTTAATTTAGGATCTTTAAATTTGGGCTTGTTTGCGTTAAGTTGCTTGAATACTGGACTGTTACCCCAACCATCTGGTCACCTCTGAGAATTCTGATTTTGTCACTTTTGGGTGGCTATTCGTAATGATCTGGACTCTGACCCCATATCGCAACGAGAGATGCTGAGGAGTTTTGTCCTATCCAATGAGGATTGTCTAAGGTTCTGCTGGTGATATCGGAGTGGTGGCTATATAATGGTATCAGTGACAATAATGTATGTTTGCAAGGCTTTAATTTGTACCGACTGACATGATCGTAGTTACTCTTCCGGAGGGCTGCGGATATGTTATGCTTAGACATGCAAAAATTATATGGATGGTGAGTTTTTTCTTTTTATTTAATTGCTACTTTTATCAAAAAATATGTAATCACACCAATTTTTATACCCTAGATGAAATCTAAAGGGTATACTAAGTTGAATTTGTTGAAATTATTAAAATTCACTATAAAAATGGTGAAAATGTGGCAGAGACGGTTCGTAAAACTCGAACATTTTTGGGTCGCCGTGAAGCACCTTGTCGGACCGCAATACAGAAATTGGTAGAAAAATTCGAGCTGTCGGGACAAGTTAGTGATGTGAAGCATAAAACCCGTGCACGTCGCTCAAGAACAGCCGAGAATATTGCTGCTGTAGCCGAAAGTGTTGAAGAAAACCCAGGTTTGTCAATTCCTCGTTGTTCTTTGGAATTAGGCATTTCACAAACGTCATTACACCGTATTTTTCGTAAAGATTTGGGTCTTAAGGCTTATAAAGCTCAGTTAACACAAGAACTCAAGCCGGCCGATCATCAACAACGTCGAGTCTTTGCTGATTGGGTCCTTGAAATTTATGAAAATGGTCCGGAATTCCATCGAAAACGCATCTTGAGTGATTAGGCCCATTTTCACCTCGATGGCTTCGTCAACAAGCAAAATTGTCGCATCTGGGGCTTGGAAAACCCAAGAGTTATTGTTGAAAAGCCTCTCTATCCTCAACGTGTGACTGTTTGGTGCGGTTTATGGTCCCGCGGGGTCATTGGACCTTACTTTTTCGAAAATGAGGCTGGAACAACAGTTACGGTGAATGGATTGCGCTATCGACAGATGATTAATGATTTTTTATGGCCGGAATTGGATGGTATTGATCTGGACAACGTTTACTTTCAACAAGACGGCGCTGCGTGCCATACAAGCAACGAAACCATTGATCTTTTACGGGAAAAGTTTCCGGACCGTGTTATCTCTCGAAGAGGTGATCACAATTGGCCATCGAGCTCTTGTGACTTAACACCTTGCGACTTCTTCCTTTGGGGCCACGTGAAAGAGAAGGTCTAACAGCGCAGCGTCGATTCAAGACCTCAAAAATGGAATTCGTGAGGCTATCGAGGACATAGGGCAGCCACTTTGCGATTTGGTTATGGAAAATTTCATGAAAAGGATATGGTCCTGTAGGCGTAGTCGTGGTGGTCATTTGGCTGACGTTATTTTCCATTATGCACGGCATACCTTCCTCTTTATAATGAAATAAAGATCCGATCATTTGTCTCAAAAAATGGAATTTTTCTTTGAATATCAAAATAACACCTCTTATTCAAAAATATAATTGTTCAAATGGGTGACCATACGAAATTTCATACAGGCATTCATCCAGGTTATCATAAGAATTGGTCTTAGACCAATTTTAGCTTTTTTACTTGTTCATATTAGATTTTGCCCAAGATATTCGCTTTAAATTGACTTATAACAAACTTTACCCAAATTGTTACTCTTTCTGCAGAATTGATAGGACGACAAAGGTTAAACGATTATCTACCCAACATATTACATATTTAAATAATCATCATAGGATGTAACATTCAGAAGTTACAGTGTAATCTATAGAAACATACCCAAAAATCTTTAAGTCCCCTTATCCCGGAAACTGTTACGATGCCCCCCCCCCTCCCGCACCCCTCCCCCCATCACACCAACACCCAGAACATTTTTTACTTGCGTAAAACATGATCTAGCCATAGCCCTCGGGTGTAACACCACCTACGGGACACCTTGTGTATATACGTGATGATTTTCAGTGCAGAGTAGTATGCTTTTCTGATGGTGATATTGCTTGTCCTAAATACAGAGTTTTCCAATAAGAGGTGTTATTTTAATTAGCCCGCTATTTCGGTAGATGTCACTTTTGGAGCTGTAAACGATTCAACAACGCATTGAAATTATTAAAATTCACTATAAAAATGGTGAAAATGTGGCAGAGACGGTTCGTAAAACTCGAACATTTTTGGGTCGTCGTGAAGTACCTTGTCGGACCGGAATACAGAAATTGGTAGAAAAATTCGAGCTGTCGGGACAAGTTAGTGATGTGAAGAATAAAACCCGTGCACGTCGCTCAAGGACAGCCGAGAATATTGCTGCTGTAGCCGAAAGTGTTGAAGAAAACCCAGGTTTGTCCATTCCTCGTCGTTATTTGGAATTAGGCATTCCACAAACATCATTACACCGTATTTTGCATAAACATTTGGGTCTTAACGCTTATAAAGTTCAGTTAACACAAGAACTCAAGCCGGCCGATCATCAACAACGTCGAGTCTTTGCTGATTGGGTCCTTGAAATGCATGAAAATGATCCGGAATTCCATCGAAAACTCATCTTGAGTGATGAGACCCATTTCCACCTCGATGGCTGCGTCAACAAGCAAAATTGTCGCATCTGGGCCTCGGAAAACCCAAGAGTTATTGTTG
This sequence comes from Dioctria rufipes, assembly GCA_963924295.1. Taxonomy (NCBI): domain Eukaryota; kingdom Metazoa; phylum Arthropoda; class Insecta; order Diptera; family Asilidae; genus Dioctria; species Dioctria rufipes. The sequence continues at coordinate 363,673,300 of OZ002740.1, forward strand.
AAAAGCCTCTCTATCCTCAACGTGTGACTGTTTGGTGCGGTTTATGGTCTCGCGGGGTCATTGGACCTTACTATTTCGAAAATGAGGCTGGAGCAACAGTAACGGTGAATGGATTGCGCTATCGACAGATGATTAATAATTTTTTATGACCGTAATTGGATTGTATTGATCTGGACAACGTTTACTTTCAAAAAGATGGCGCTACGTACCATACAAGCAACGAAACCATTGATCTTTTACGGGAAAAGTTTCCGGACCGTGTTATCTCTCGAAGAGGTGATCACAATTGGCCACCGAGATCTTGTGACTTAACACCTTGCGACTTCTTCCTTTGGGGCCACGTGAAAGAGAAGGTCTACGCCAACAGCCCAGCGTCGATTCAAGACCTCAAAGATGGAATTCGTGAGGCTATCGAGGAAATAGGGCAGCCACTTCACGATATGGTTCTGTAGGCGTGGTGTTGGTGGTCATTTGGCTGATGTTATTTTCCATTTTTAACGGCATACCTTCCTCTTTATAATGGAATAAAGATCCGATCATTTATCTCAAAAAATGGCATTTTTCTTTGAATATCAAAATAAGACCTCTTATTGGTAAACCCGTTATTTATGAAGAAGTGCTTCGCAGGTCAATACGATTGCGTAAGCCAATAATAACATTATACAACCCGGAATCAGACCATGGAAGAAATAAACCAGCGTTAGAAAGTAGTCGTCGCTCGTCGCAATTGTGTTTAAGCCTTTTAGTGGCAATTTTATTTATTTGGGTCTCTGACTGATGAGGATGTGGATGTGCTTAAAGGTCTTACTGAGGGAATTTTTAATAGTATATTTTCACGTATCTTAAAAAAATTTCTCATATTTTTGCCTAAAAAATTATTCTGTTGATGATTTGTAGAATATCTGAAATAATTTTTAAGTAATGATTGTTTGCTAACAAATCCATTTGGCGTTTCTCAGTAAGAATAACGATCGATAATGTGCGCACGCGAGTGTGCGTTTCCGTAGAGGTACTCTGTTTTAACGCAATTGAGAACTAAAAACGAAAACACTGTTTGGTTTTTTTTGCAAAGCGAGAATTGGCCACTCTTTTGAATATGCAATTGTAATTTTCAAAAAAGGGGACCCATTGCGATGGTCCCGCTAATTTTTTATTTAAGTCATTCCTGACTGAATTTCACATCAAGCCTTAAGGAGTGTCTATGACTAAATTTCTATTTTGGATAGTAATTCTTAGTTAACTTAGCATCTAAAACTATGAAATTTAATATTTCTACTTACAGTTATATGCAGAACTGATAATTTTAGTATTTTCTTCTTTCTTTCGCTTTCTATATTTGCATAACGAGGATGTACATTATGATGGTATACGTTTTTTTACAAAAATTGTAAGGGAGATAGCTTATTGAAATTTAAATGCTGCCGAAGCAATCACTGCAATACCTCATACGTACACTCCCCTCTAGCTTTCATGGTAAAAATTGCGAACTGTTAAAGAGTTAAATTATTACATTGCAATATCTACTTCAAAATCATGTCTAATAAGTTTCTCAATGCTTTCATAAACAAATATTGGAAAAAATCTTTCAATTGCGAAGCATTTACTTACAACTATATATGGATACTGTGTAATGTAAAAAAAAACATTATGGATTGAGAATTGTAAACGACTTTAGTAATAGGCAAGGTGTTAAAAACATATTTTTATTTTCTTCCATTTTGACTGGATGGTAATCTACACGGCATACATACTAACAAGGTATGACAATACGACACCATAGATTCGCCATTTTCTCTGTTAATCGATTCGCATGACGCGTTTCTTAAAAATTAAAAAATATAAAGTGTAATGTTTTTGTAAATATATTCAAATGGATCCATTTAAAATTTTAAAATAAGTACCATTTTATTTTCTAAACAGAAAGATAAATTGAAGGAAGATTTTTAGAATTGTATTTCACAATTTAATTTGCCACTAAACCCACTTTTTACACTTCGTTATGATGCATTGAAAATTTGCCTTCTATTTGAGAAAATTACCATTATCACTAACAAATTTCACAATAAAAAGATCTTAAATAATCAATTAGGAGTGCTATTGGAAAAATTACACAGTAATTTTAAGTTCTCTTCCTCTGCGGTCAGCTTAATTGATAGTTTCCTTACAAATTGGTGATTCCCCATCCTTCCTACTCCCCCTTTTATCTGGTATACCCCAAAGATCTGTTTTGAGCCCGTTGTTGTTTTCTATGTATATTAATGAATTGCCAAACGTGATTCAAGATGTTCAGCTTCATCTTTATGCTGATGACGTACAATTGTACCTAAGTAGGCCTATTGGTCTTACAGAAGATTGTGTCGCTCGCATCAACGATGATCTTTCCCGTATGGTCGGTCAACAACGGGCTCCCACTAAATCTTAATAAATCACACTATCTCGCTATCTATAATTCTTCGTATGACATAACTGATATCGCACACATTTTTCTTAACAACTCCCCTCTATGTTTTGTGAATTCTGTCACCAATATTGGGGTCAAGCTAAATGGGCAATTAAGTTGTTGTGATCATATCAAACTGACACTTTCTGAGATCTATGGGGGCTTACGCAGATTATGGCTATCTGCAGCAGTATTGTAAAAGCTCTTTTATTACCCCATTTTACTTACGGAAGTTTGATATATCCTAAACTTGATAGAGTATGCGCGCGGAAAATTGAAGTTGCTTTTAACGATTGCATTAGATTTGTGTTTGGTATTAAACGATGGCAGCATATAACTCTGTACAGGCTCTCATTTGTTGGCTGCTTGATCACCTCGTACTTAAACCGTTATGCCTTAATCTTTCTCTATAACTTAATAAACTCCGGTGAACTTGGATATCTTTATGACCAATTACAATTCTTGCTATCTTCTTGACATTCCAATCTTCTTGTTCCTCGTTTGCATTCTATGACAGGTAAGGCTTCTTATTTTGTTCAGGTCGCTCGATTATGGAACTCCCTTCCAGTTCGTGTCCTCTATGAATATCTTCATGCGTTAAATTTGTGATAATTCTCTTATATTATGTATATTCTTTTCCTTTTCTTTGGGGTGCCAGGTTGAATTAAGTCAAGATTGAATTCAAGAGAAATTTAATTAATTTATTATTTTTGTATATCTTCGCTAGTTTTTTTTTTTGTTTATCTGTATTTTTTTTTCTTTTTTTTTCTCCTATTATTTTTTTCAATTGTTAAACTACTTCTATCATTAATATTTTTAGTTTGAAATATGTTAGCTTTAGTTTTTCGTAGTCTCTATTCCTCATTCCTCTTAGCTTCCTCTTATACAATGTACTAGGTTAAGATCTTAAGATCTTTTGTACTTCTACGAATATAATAATTTAAATTGAATTGAGTGAAAATTACAAGTATTTCAGTCTTATTTTGCATTTTTTATCGACAAACCTTTCGTGGCACTTTGTTTTGATCCGAAGTTATTTCCCTGAAATGAGGTTTAAACTAACAAATTCAATACATATTAATGGTAAGAACCTCATCATAAGATATTTATTGCGACATTTTCAATGGATCCAGTGGAATAAATTTACATAAATACTATCACTTTAATATTTTTCCCGTTTTAAGAATCGATTCATGTGACGTCACACACACTTGACAGACCGGACGAGAATACCTTGTAACTTTGTATATCTTGGGTAATCTAATAAATATTTTCTATAAAATCATAGTAAAACGTATTGCCAGTAGTTAAAATTGACGGATTAGGGTTGTCGCATACATTAGCTGTGCTCTTTTGTGTCCGAAAAAAACAGTAGAAATTGTTCGATTCAATCGACAGAACAATTTGTTCTTTCCATTATATGCGAGTACACAAAAAAACACAGCAATTGATAAATCAAGTTCTGAAAAAAATGCAGAACGCGTTTGCTTGTCTCGTCACTCATAAATAAATTTCCGTATACGATGTACTATCTCCCTCACAGTTTCAGTGAAAATTGTGTGCCATCATAATGTAAATCAGTTCGTAGTAGGTAGAATTAATCAGAAATGAAACAGGACCGTTCTTTGGGTTATCAAAATGCCACCTCTGTAACAGCTCTTAAAAATAGGAAGATGAGTAATCGTAACTTTGAAATAATGAAAAGAGATTCTGTACTGCCTCACGCGAAAAACGAGAAAAGTTTCTTCTTCTTAGAAGTTCATAATAATCACAAAGCTCGTATCGGGCAAGGGCCCCTTAAGATATTCTCCAAAAAAATTCTCCCGGCCTTTAGACTGATTCATATCATCTCTAATTAAAAACTACAGAGATGGTTTATACTCATCTTCCAATATAATAATGCATGAATTTTTGTCTACAGGGTGTGTATAATATTTCAAAATTAGGTACTTCTCAATTGAACCATTTCTGTGATTGAAAACTATATACATACATATATATATATATTTTTTCCACATTTATGTGAAATTTACATTCCCATTATAGAAAATTGCTTTTCATCAATTCTGATTTATTTTATAAAAATATTCAAAAGGACTATATCCGATAAAATCAATATTAATGGTCCCGAAAATTAAATCTTGAACTGCTTCAAAAAGATAAAACTTAACAAAGATTTCTAAATCTAATTAAATGCATAAATTGCATTGGAAGAATAGAAAAAAAAAACAACAAATTTGATCTCAACTTAGAACCTTCAGGCACTTCATTATGGACAACATTTGAATGATGAGATTTACTAAACTAAATTTGCAATGAGAGTAATTTTTTTTTTTTAAACTCCAAATAGTATTATTTAACATATAATAATATAACATCAAACTCACCGCACAAATACATTCACTTGTTACGCTTCCGCCTGTAGTAAAAGAGTTAGCTCCATTAAAAGCAGTCGTAGGTTTCACAGAAACCATATCTAACGAAATTCCCAGCACAAATGCAGCTACTTGGGCAACTTTCGTATTAAGTCCTTGACCAACTTCTATACCTCCATGAGATATAGCCACTGTCCCATCATAATGGTATATCACTACTGTAGCGGGAAATGATCCAAAATATAATATTGAATATTTCATAATAGAAATCGCAATGCCTTTTTTCCGCCAACGATTTTCTCTATTGAATTTATTAATTTCAGCTCTTCTAGCTCTATATTCTGTAGATGTAATAAATGCTGGTAGCAATTGCTTCATTTTACTATCACTTGGAATATTGTCCATTCGAACGTCTACCGGATCGCGGTCTACAACTCTTGCTATATGTTCCATGATATTTTCTATCATTGAAATTCCTTCCAAACCTCCAGGAGCTCTTGCCCAGGTATTTGATGGTGCATCTGTAACAACCGGTTCTCCTTTAATAATCCATCCAACATTCCTGTAGCAATTTAAGACGGACGGAGTTGTAGCGAGATATATTGGGTTATCATTTAACGAGCAACCACAATCTTCATAAAAATTTAATAGAAAAGTCAAAATAACACCTTTGCTATCTACGGTTAGATTGTAATCACAAATGCATGGAAGTCTTTTCCCAATTGTCGCCATATTTGATTCTAAACTTTGAACGAATCTCACAGGCAAATTAAGTTTAGTAGATGCTAGAGCACATGCAATTGCAATGAGGCCTGCTCGAGTTAGCTTTGATCCATAACTTCCTCCTAGACGTCTTACAATGAAATTTATATTATGTTCATTCATCTGTAAAGCATTCGCAATCGCTGTTTGCACCAAGTCTACAAATTGAGTAGCACAATATAGCGTGATGTCATTTTCTTCAGGAATACATACAGTTGTTTGAGTTTCCATATTGAAATGGTATTGTCCACCCATCTCGAAATGACCTTTAACGATATTTATTAATGCTTCGACACTACTATCGCTGTCCTGAATGCTAGAACTGTCTTCAATTTTGGCGTCATACATTTTTGAATTGAGAACATCTTTTAGAGTACTACGAACTGGATTCTGAATCCGTTCATAAACAATTTTAACTTTCTTTGAAGCAGACCTGGCGATGTCAAGAGTTTCTGCAACAATAACTCCTGCCGGTTGAGAATGATACTTAACTTTACCACTGCAAAATATTTCTTCATCTTCGATAATTCCAAAAAGTCCAAAAGTTACAAATGAATTCTTTCCGGGAATATCTTTTGCCGAATAGAAGGCAACAACTCCAGGTATCCGAAGAGCTTCAGCTGAATTAATTTCGACAACAGTTGAGTTTGTTTGCGTTGCATGTACAAACGCAGCCCACAATTGACCTGGTAAATGTTGCAAATCGTTCATATATAGAGCTTCTCCTGCACATTGATTTAATATATTCAATTTTACTACAGGCTGTGTTAGCGGCCAGTTTTCCCTTTTCGTTTCATAAGTTTGTGTTCCAGAAGATAATGGCCGTGTCATTAGATATCCACCACTTTGATATTGTGCTAAGACCAAGTTTACAGGAGCATTCTTAAGAATGAACTTGAAAAAAAGTCCACAAGCCAAAAGTTTTCGATATCCTGGTGAAGCATCTGGTAGAACCCAATCTGGTCTTATTTCGATTGAAAGGATTTGCATGGCTTGTTGTAATATAGCGTTACTAATCCATGTTTTTCCTAATAAAAACCTTGATGTTGCACCTGCTTGTGTAAATGATGGATTTATTCCTCCAAAGCATAAATAGGCATCTGTAATTTGACGTTGTACAATACGTACATAAAATCCAGCATTAACATAAGCATGAGCATTTTGAGCACGGGGAGTGATCTAAAGTGTAAAAAAATATTGAAATTTTTCATAATTTTTTCTATCGTAAATTTTACTCTTACCTTATAAGTCTCAAAGTAGAAGCCATCACTATTAATGGGCGGAAGGCTAATTTTGAGAAGAACGTGCTTATGCATATGAAAATTTAAAAAATCCGCCATGCTTAAAGCAATACTCTCATCTGGATTTCCAGCAACATAAATTTTAGCTTTGATGACCGTCAAAAGTAGATAAATATCAGAAGGAAATTCGTTGTGTTCATGTTTAAGCATTAAATTACCAGCTAAGGTCCCCATCTATATATCGAGATTTAAATCAAATTCTAAATAAACTATCAACATTCTGCCGATCATACTTACATTTCTAACTGGTACATTGGCAATCTTTTCCATATGTTCAACAAGTTTAGTACAATATTCAAATCCAGCATGGCTTGAAGTTTGAGTAAGAATATCTATCGCTTCAGTTAGTGTAATACTTCCTCCTAACTCAAGATTCACGCCAATAACATTAGTATGCATCTCAGGAACGTAATTGATATCGATGAAATTGGCAATAGATTCATCTCGACGATAGACACCATGACCAGTATTTCCACCAACAAGAATATAACTATCTCCGGCAGTAGTAATTGCAGTGAAAACTTCTTGTAAATTTTTCGGAAAATACCATACACGGCCATCATTATAAGTAACTTTTCTTTTCGATTTTCGGCAAATTTCTGGACAACATTTTCCTTTAAGCAGACATTCTTTTCCCAAATCTTCAATATCTTTGCATAAGTCGATGTATTCATATTCACTGTCACTTGCAAATGATTTCATTGCATCTAAGATTGGACGGTATCCTGTACATCTGCATAGGTTTCCTCCGAAGGACTTTTCCACTTCACTTGCTGTTACATTGCCTCCTTTTGCTTCGAGCAAGCCATACATATTCATTACCATTCCAGGTGAACAATAGCCACATTGTGAACCATTTGTTTGAGCGAGTCTTGCTTGAATCGGATGATATCCAGTCTTTTCATTGCCTAGTCCTTCAATCGTGATGATATCCCAACCGTCGCATACATTTAAGAATGTGAGGCACTGTAGTATAAATAATATGGAAATATTTTAAAACAAGTAAAAAAGCTAGAACTGGTCTAACAAGGGGAGGGTCCCTACTCGTCATCACCGATTTCGTCCAAATTCCCAATATATGTAGGACTTGACTAGAAATGAAAGTGACGCAAGTGGGAGCTCCATATGACTAAATGAAACCGAAATAATGCATAACGTAGGGGAGCCTGGCATTTTGTAGGCTTTACCCCTTGGAAAATTCTCCAATTTCGGGATTTTTCGCGGGAGTTGTCGCGGTTAAATTGCAACAAGAACGAAAGTGTTAAATTCATTCGGATAAAATTCCAACCACAGAGGAGGTATGTGGATTCTCGATTATGTAAGTGACATTTCCGTGAATTATCAAAAATTCGCGGGAGTTGGCGAAAAGTGGGTATGCAAAATTTTTATAGATTCAATTTTTTTTTATTAGGTAAATGAAATCTGATCTTCCTGAAATTTTGTCCAGATAATCTCTTAGGAAAAGCACATCCATAAAAAAAATTGAGTAATCGATAACTTGTGGAAAAACATTTCGAAATGAATTTTTTAGACAGAATTTTGTCCGTCGAAAATTAAATTTAGCAACTTAAGCAGAATGGGAGGGAAAATATGCTCAAAAATAAGAAAAAAATAATCACAAAAAAACTTGAAAAAGGAATTTTGGAAATCGGATAATATTTATCCCACCTATCCCAGAACACCCGAATTCAAGAAATTTGAAACTTTTTCCCATTGGTATATATGAATGGCTTTTTGACATTGAATTTATCATTCGATTTTGATTAGATTGTGGACGAATATTCTACACGGATGGTAGAATACAAAAAAAAAAAAAATACCACCACCCCTGGAAATATAATTTTTTGTTTTTGTTTTTTATCTTAACAATATATAAGTAACCCACCACGGGTTACCACTTTGTAACCAGCTGCCGTAAGAATCTCGTAATAGTTTCAAAAAATCATAAAAAACTCACAATAAACTTAACAGCAAGAATTTTGAAAATCTGCTGGATTTTGGTCGAGATAAGGCGTGGTGGCTTTTCAGTAGCACACCTATACATATATGTAGCTAGTTGAAAGTAATTGTATTTTTTTAAATGCTCCTAAACCAATTGCGATAATGACTTCTGGTATTCTGTATATGAAAGATAACAGATTATAAATAATTGTAATGAAAAGAAAGTGACGTAAATGTTGCGAATATACCCGCAAGAAGTTCCCACTTGCGTTACTTTCTTTTCTAGTCAAGCCCACGATATACTGTGAACTTGGACGAAATCGGCGATGACAAGAAGGGACCCTCTCCTTGTAAGACCAATTCTTATGATTCATCTCGTTCTGATCGTTTTTACAGGATACGTAAAATTCCTAAATTTTTATATGGCAACATCAAGAAGGAGTTGCCCGATTTAGTCCATTTTTGAGATTATATTTACTATTTTTATGAAAATATTATAATACAAAATTTCAACACTCTACGTTGACGCGTTCTCAGGCAGTATCCAAATATGTAGTGAAAAATGAGATTTTTATATGTCAACCCTACGAAGGAGTTACTCGATTTGTCCCATTTTTGAAATTAATTATATATACATATTTTTTAAAAGCGTTCTCGAGTTATCGTGAGAACGGACAGACAAATAGAATGACAAACTTAGTATACCCTTTCGATTTCATCTACGTTATAATAGTAAAATATTTATAATAGTCGATACACACCAAGATAAATATAAGGCAAAAGGAATTACTCATCAACAGTCGAAACATAAAGGTAATATAAGAGGACTCTTCTGATTCGCTACAGATTCGTAAATACGTACCAGGGAAAAATTGCCGAAGGAGAACAGCGAACATTGTTTCTGTGTGTAAAGTAGCTAAAATCGTAATAATTGCAGTAATCGTTCGAAAATCTGAACCAGATCTGACCAAAACGTCACCAACGTGCATGTTAATTATTTTCATTCAGTAAATGTTGTTGCTTATGATTTAATCTATAGTTCGGATCTCCAAATAATTGAATAAGGAGTACTGTGGTGGCACTGAGATTAAGTGCTTGAAATCATAGGTGGCGTATTTTTTTTATTTTCTAGAAAATTTGGTTATTTAGGACCGGTTTCACAGTTCTAGATTAAGTTCAATACGAAACTTAAGCTCAGCTAAACTTTTTCAAATGCTTTTAGAATATGTACAAGCTTTCGCTTATCTTACATCCAATCCTGGCCCGTAGCTAGAGGAGGGCATAGAGGGGCAATGCCCTACCTTAAAATGACAATGCACTACCTTAAACATTGTCAACTTATTACGTATTCTGCGGCGATTTCATAAAAGTCATCGCGGCGACAACCTTGACCAGTCAACCACTACTCGGCCATGTTTGCGTTGCTTACCTCCCACCTCTTCCTGCCATGTATGAAGGTAAAACAATTGGTCGACTGCTTGAACAGCTTTTGTCAGTCGTATATGAAAATTATGCTCTGATTTTGAAGACTCCAGATAAAATGAAAACTGGAAAATTCTATGGTGATGATATTGCAAAAAGTATTGACATCAAAGGCGTTATGTTAGACATGGAAATTCGACTGGCAAAGATAGTAGCAAAAAAAAAAATTATGTGTTCTGCAATCGGGCTTTATAGGCTTCACAGGATCGAAGCATGGGAATGAAGGATGCGATATCAATAATAAAATGTGTCCAGGAAAAAATTTAGGTCAAAACAGACAAGTTTGGAAGAAGCTGAGAATACCAGGGGAATATTATGAAACTGTAGACATAATAACAGCTGAGATGAAAAGAAGATTTGAATACAATGAGGATCTACTAGATTCAATTTTGTGTCTTTATGAGTTGGACAAAGCTTTTAAGTCTGTTCAACATTTAAATATTTAATTGTTGTGAGAAAATTAATGAGAAAAAAACAAATCTGTAATTGCAATTATTTTTCAGGTATTAAAATTCCTTGCAAAGTAGAGGCTACTATTGTGAAAAAGTACTTGGATGAGTTGAATGTTCTAGGAGATTAGAGCGAAAAAATGTTACAAGTTGAATTCTTCAGAGATACGTATGAACTATTTGCATCAGTCGCAACATCCGGATGTAGTACTGCTTCGTGCGAATCTACTTTTTCGACATTAATTGCTATCAATAGACCTCAAAGAATGTCAATGGTTCACGAGATAATAGCAGGTTTGGTGTTCTTGCATTTGAACGGAAAAGAACAGACAAAAAAGATATTAACGAAGTGCTACAACAATTCCACAATATGGATATCAAAGACAAGCAATTATATTGAATATTTTTACCTTGTTGTGTTTCTTGTTTGGCCTATTTATTTCCTGTAATAAAATCAGGGTTCTAGAAGCTTACGTTTTTAAAAGATGTCCCTTCACATGAACAGATGTATCCCAAATGCACCGAAAATTTGCGCCCTACTACAAATTTCTGATGCTCTACCTTTTATTTGGTTGTAGCTACTGGCCTGGTCCAATCTGATTAATTAGTTAAAATGTAATTTTTGAAGTGCTATGGGGGAGATGTGAGTAAATAGTTTACGCCAAAAATAAGTATAGTACTTAAATAGTCTTTACTAGTATGAAAAGATTAATAAATTGAAAAAGATGTCAACCGTTTGCTAAATACTTTATTCAGACTCAGTAGATATGGATAAATAATATTTGCGGATGAGAGCTATCCATCGCGATCTACAATTGTAATAAAAATAAATTGGTGTAAAACTAATAATATTATACACTAGATGAAAACAAGAGTTAAATAAAGTGAAATCCAATGTTTTGTACCTCAACACCAAGAAGCGATTGTGCGGTTTAGTTTATTTTTCAAATTTTATTTCCTATTTTTATGCAAACGCTTGTGTACAAAATTTCAGTTCTCGACGTTAATCTGCTTTCAGGCGGTGTTAAAATATATTGTAAAAACCAAAAGCTTTATATGGCAGCACCTAGAAAGGGTTGCCTCATTTTGTCCATTGTTGATCTTGCATTTACAATTTTTATGAAACCGCCGTATACAAAATTTGAAATCTCCACGTGTCGATGAGTTCTCAGGCAGTTTCCAAATATATAGTGAAATGCCAAAGCTTTGTATGGCAACTCCAAGAAGGGTTTAGTCGACTTATTTTATTTTGCTATGAAAACACGATATATATATCAAATTTCAGGTCTCTAACTCAACGCGTTTTCAGGCAGTGCCTAAATATATAGTGAAAAACGGAATTTATGTATGGCATCTCCACGTAGGGGTTGCTCAATGGTACAATTTTCGAACTTAAATTTAATTTGTTTTTATAAAGCCCGTCTTCAAATTTTTTTAATCCGTTCTCGAGTTATCGTGAGGATGGACAGGCGGTCGTTCAGATCGACATGCAAAAATCAAAATAACTTTTAATATTATGCATGGGTATGTCTAATCCGTTTTGTTGTAACACCATTATTTCTGTTCGTTAGAATTGGGATGACACATTTAGTATACCCTATGATTTCATCTAGGGTGTAATGAGAAGATCCATTCGAGAATGTAAGAATTAAAGCCAATTCAGATAAACTTATAAAGTAAAAGCATAATATAAACACGATCAAAAAATTACGAAAAGTCGGTATGTATCAAATCAATCTGAAAAAATTGCAAGATTTTCATAATAGATACAGGGTGAGATTATTATCTAATTTTTTGATCCAGATTTGCAAATACATTGAAATTAGATAAGATGTCTTCCATTTCAATTCAATAATTCCTAAATTATTTCTGAAAGCCTTAGGTTAATATCTAAAAATTGTGAGAAGCAGAACGGGACAGTAAAAGTGCTCTCATTCAGCCATTAGCTCCACTTAAGCCATAAATCTAGTTTAATTTATTCTGAGCTTAAGTTCGAACTGTGAAGTCGTACAACAATTGAAAACTTAGTTAAATAGTTAAATTTAGCTTAAGCATCATCTTGATTTTTCTGCCGTTAAGAAAACTTGATTATAATTTTGCAAGGTTGTTGTTGAAATTGAACGAGTTGCTATTAAAATTGAGATGTTCGTACTTGGAATTCATTGTTAAAGTATTGTAGGGGTTGATTCGGATTAATTGTTCTGGATTTTGAATTAGTTGTATTTCATTTTAATTCATTTTGATTTGTTTCGAAATATTTGGAATATTTATAAAATTTCTAGATCCCTACGTAAAGGATTGATAATTTATTAAATGATGAAAATAGCTTAATGATCATTTATATTTTAGAGTGAAAAATGTCATTTCAAAGTACTTATATTAGAAATTTGACTTGACATTTCTGTCGAATGTGGTCATTATGAGAGATTTTCCAAACGGAAATTATTTACAGAATTAAAAAATGTATAAACTGAAGATATTTATGTAACATAATATTGTAAAATTGTAAATTATTTGTGCACACAAATATTAGGCATACATAATAATATATATATTTTTTTAATTTATACAATTTAAGGGCGATAGCCCGATTAAATGAAGTACGTGAAAAAAAAAATTATAAACGTTTTTAAAACAATACATCAATTTCAAATTTTAACTGCTGATGTGAAACTAACATTAAACAAATACACCACGCACCATTAAATTTTATAGTGGCTTCAAATATGATTCAATCTCCTTTTAATTTGATTCATAATGGCTAGCTTTAACAATCAACATATGTAAAATCTAACCTTGTTCAATATATAATTTATTTAATAAGTTTTATGCGTAGACGATTCGGAAAAAAAACGAAGTCAATCTTTAAGATTACTTACAGAATTTGCTGCCCATCCATGATAATTTCTGGTAACTGGATGACGTCCCCTTATAGTAACAATACATGCTCCACATCCTCCTTCAAGGCACATAAATTTTGTTCCTGATAGTTCCGCATGTTCTCTTATAAAAGTATTTAAAGAAATATCGGCAGGATGATCCTCAAGTCTCACTGTTTTTTTAATGAAAATTTTAATAATTGTAAGATTTTTTTTTTATTTGTTTTATTCACTAAAGTGATCACTTCACATATTATATTGTATAGCTTTTCACCTGTGAAAACTTTTCCATTGAGAGTCAGATTGATCGACATCTTTCCTTATTTAAATACGTGAAAAAAATCTCCTTGCAACTCAACTATGGTAGCATCCATGCAGTGATAAGACCATACTGGACTAAATTGGATTTTTCTGTTCAAACGTGCATCTCAAAGTAAACATGACCCTGACCCTGGTCCTGGTGCATATTTTCGTGCATTTCAAATTGCAAGTTTCAGGTTTCAAAAATGGACACTTTTTGTTTTTGCAATTTGTGAGGGCAATCGGTTCAATCAACTTCCGTAAACCGGTTAGCAATAATGTATCTCTCCCAAAATGCGTCTGATACTTTTTTGCTGTTTTGTGTTTTGGGAATTTGTCTTTTATTTCATGGTGAGTTAATATCTTTCTTTTTTGGTTTATCTTTTGTTTTGGTGCATCAGGGTGTAGGTATACAGATCAATTCCGAACCGAATTGTATTGAACAAATCTTTTTATACTAGAACACAAATTATTTATACTACATGATTTTTTTTTTTGTGGATTATTCAGTTCTTTATTTTAACAAACATTTTCGTGACCATCTTATTAGCTGGAATCTCACGAACATTTGTTTTATTTTTTTTTTAGGGTGACTTAACTTCGTTGTTCGTATTTCTGCTTGCGCCTGTGATCAAGTAGTGCGTAATGATGCAAAATTTAAAATTTAAGTTGCATTGTAGTTTTATGCAATAAAATATATAGGCTCTCAATTTTAGCTATATATACATATATATATATAAAATAGAAGCACAGAGTATGCTGTAATTATATGTCCATGTCAAGTGATTTCTATATAAAAAAACAATGAATACAAAGTAAGTCTTAAAGATAAATCAAATCATGTCCACCTGCGGTCCATAGTTTTTTTGCACCTCCCCCCCCCCCCCCCACGCCGCAATGCTTAAAACTTATGGATCAACAAAATCAAAATTTCCAAATTTTAATTCCTTTTTTATTTAAAGTTAAAAGTTATTTTGAGTTTTGAATGTCCGTCTGACTGTCTAGTTGTTTGTTCATCTGTCTGTCTGTACGATAACACGAGAACGCGTTCACTTAGACAGCTGAAATTTTGTACAAAATTGTAGACTTCAGTTCGAAAATGGGACAAATTGGGTAATTCGTTCGTAGGGTTCATTGTTCTTACGTTACTGAAATCTTTTTTTTTCGATATCTTATTAGCTGAGTTTTTTGATGAAAGGAATTACATTGGGTTACGAAAATATTGTGTTATTTGCCGTTCGATTAAATTTAAGTACTAATCGAATAAGTGTCATATGCAAAAATGATAACGTGGAGTAATTGGCTATTTGTTATATTCATTGCAGATATAAATATGTTAGTCTGCGTAAGCTACACCCCTCCTTTCAGCAACAAAAGCATATTAAAGCCATTCAAAAATAATGTACCTAATGAATTTACCGTCTTAATGAGACTCTGTTGCCTTGTTGAGTTTAGCCTTTCTGATATGTACATATTTGCCGAATAGAGGAAGATAATAGTTTTCTGCTTCCTAATATACATATCAACATAGTGTGGAAGCAAGAGTGAATCACACCGCCGCGATAGCGATTGCGATAAGGACATTTGGGACATATTAAAGGTTCCCAACTGCATTGGCTAGTATCGAAGCTGGACATGCTACGATTATGTGTCAGTTTAATATGTACTAGTTCGACTTATACTGGGTTGATTAATTTTTCAATTTGAAACAGTTTGTTTTACTGACCATCGTTGATATCGAATATAAATTATCGACGTTGAAAGATATGGAAAAACTGGTTATGCAGGTGTTTTAAATGTTGCGGCAATAGACATAAAATTTAAATACGGTTTGTTCGACGAATACCAACAAATATTTGCCTGATAAATATGAAAGAACACCTCATACATCGATTGTCGATTAAGGTTTCCCTTTAAAATTTTACTTAATGCGTCCTTTCGCAGCAAGGTATGCTCGATAAGAACCTCAGAAATATCAGTACTATACTTAAATTTACACAGCCTTATAAGTAGATAATTAAAAACATGTTCAGAATTTCGGCGCAAAATGGAGAATTTTTGTCAATCCTACTGCAACACTGCCTGAAACAACTATAACACTTAACATTTATAGCCCTCTTAATCAAAAATAAATTTTGAAGTTAATGGAAGACCAACGGAAGAAATTTTCGAAATCCAACAACGTTTTTGTACTTGTACCATAACCTACGACAAATTAACGAAAAATTATAAGATATGAAATTTTCCAATCCGATAAGGTTTAGAAAAAAGGACACGACAAATGTATGTTTTTCATGACAAAATTAACGACAAATTATGAGATAGTTCCGAGTCAAATCGGGCGAATTTGCGTATTCTAGGCAAGATTTAGCCTCTAGGGAATGACACGATAAGTCAACTCTGGTCGCGGTGTGTGCAGGGTCGCAGTGGCCAAGTTACCAATACTCTTAAGCTAACCCAACCTGTATTAACTTCTTGGCAATATCAACCCCCACTTGTTCCTTTGTTCTACTATTTTTATAATGTTTTAAATTCAGATCATATAAAATTGAATATTCCTTTATATGACTTTAATTCATTTTTCAACACCCTTTGAATTTGCACTATCAATTTTGATCTGACTGCTCGCGATTGATGACTAAATTTGTGCATGCTGTGATAAACATTTGAATCGCTGGTCAAATTTTGTAGAAATTCTTTGTATCGTTGTGATCTATCGAGTTGGTGTGAAAACTATATGTAGCGATCTATCGTGTACGCTTTGTTATTGCTATCGCTACATTCTCGCCGGTGTGAATTGACCTTAAAGTTGATTCATTATATTTATACGCTTATTGCTCTTTTGTTTACAAAGAGGTTAATGTATATCCATTTTTATTAATTTTATCGCTGATAATAGTATTAGTGTTTGTTTATTAATTCATTAGTGTGTTTAGATATAAGTGTGTTAGGTATTTAATATATTATCTACTAAGTATACAACCAGTGTCAGGCTAGATACAGCTGTTTGGGCTTCAAACTTTACACTTTACACAGGTTTTCAGTATTCTATTTTGTCAGGGATGTTTTCTACTACAAGATATCTTCGTCAGAATTGATCTCCTTATTTAAAATTCATATGTTCGGTTTCCCTATTCGATTTGTAGTACAGTCATTTGCTCAGAGCTTGCTACTCCATTATTTTATTTCTTTTTTTACTTAATGTTAAGTTAGCTCAGGGCATAGTCTGTAGGAGTTATTCTCTATAGATATGGTAATTAATTTAATGAATATAATGTACACCATTGCTTCTATTATACCTTATTACTGTGTATAATGGTTGATTGGTTCTGTGTTAGACTGACTAACCATGCACCAGTGAGGAGCCACATACGACAGAAAAGAGCTTCAAATTTAAATTTCTTAAAGAAACAATTGGATTTTCGCAAAATTCATTCACGGGGAAAACGAAGTTGATGTTGATGTTTTCGGCCTAAAGATGAGTTTTTGGGATGATTGTACTAATATGGATGATTAAATAATACGGTGTTAAGTAGATATAAAGAGTATCTGAATTTTTAAATGTTTAAGTGACAAGAACTGCTATTGTTTTGGTGCAAATTATAGGTGTGCCACAAGGTTCGGCATGCGTAGTTTCCTTTTTTTATATAATACATTACAAAAAAAAAGTAAATAAAATGCACAATTTTCATGTCTTAATCAATGTTTATTTTTCGCCTTCAAAGTAGGTCCCATTTGATGCAAAACACATACGCCAGTGTTTTATCCAGTCTTCGAAACGTTTTTTATAGGCACTTTCCAGTATGGCCTTAAGCCCCTTCCACGAATTTCGCTTTATGGTTTCAATCGAGTTCATTTTAATTACTGTTGACTTGTTTGCATGTAAAACTCATAGATCCATGTCTAATGACTAGTTATGATGCTATACATGAATCTGATATCAGAATTGGCGCGCTCTAGCATGTCTAAAGAGTCCTGCTCATGATAATGTTTTCGAAGAAAATTTAGCTCTTTTGGAATAATCCGAGAATAACTACCAAAATCTAATGATCAGACTCGTGAGAGATATTAAGGTAATGAGGTATCTCTCTTAAGCTAAAATGGCGATTATCGAACTTAATTTCCTTTGATGTTTTCATCGACTGAAGAGGTCAAAGCTCGTCCAGAAGAAGACATCTCTTAGCGCTCTTTGTACGCCTTGTAAGACTCGTAAGCCCGAGTTTTTGATAAAACTGATTAATCATAAGCCCTTTCTTACATTAAATAATTGATTAAATTGTTACATGGAATGCTTTCGTCGCGTCGAAGTGAAATGTACATACATAAAATAAAACCAACATTAAACAATCAATGAAGTGCACGAAATATTTAAGCACTTTTTCGAATTAAAGTAAAAAATTATGAACTGTCAGAATGAAATTATCAAAAAAAAATTGTCAACCGAACTTCTAATATGGCAGATGTTATTATGGAAGAGATTTCAGTTCCTTTATGGTAGTAGATTCTCAAATTAATGTGGGAGCATAAACGTAGTTGAAGAATTGAGTAGGTAAGATAGTCACTCGGTAAATGCGAGTGAGTTGTAAGAAATCGTTACACGTAAGAATGGAATCATCACGATTAGTAATTAAAATAACATTTTAGTAATTTATATCGTAGCAAAAACTTAGTTAGAGGTGTTAGTGGAAGATGTAGAGAGCAAAAGCTAAGCTCATAGATTTCGCTAGAAGGCTAGTAGTAAGGTAGCAAGTGTGTGCAGTGAACGGCGGGGTGCATTCGTGTTAGATTCAAAGACCGATAATGGAAGCAGCGCGCAGCGATAGCTCCGGAGGAGGTTTTTTGTGTTTTTTGGGAGTAAAGATGGAAGTACGTAGTCTGTCCAACAAATTCGTGAGCTTAGCTGATATGGTGACTTTGAGATGATGCTTGGTCATGGATACTGGCTAATCTGTTGGCGGGGTACCCACTGAAGCGGTAGTGACCGTCAGACCGTCGAGGAAAACGTACAAGTGAATATAGGAATTGTTTTGTAATGCCTTTTTTTTGTTTTTGACGATGAAGATTGATGAACAGGTGGAACAGCGAGTCAATATCAAATTTTTAGTGAAACTTTGGAAAAATTACAGGAAATTCATTAAATGTTGCGAGCTGTTATGGAGGGAGCACACTGAAGAAAACAGTTCTTTTCAAATGAATCAAGCGGTCTAATGAGGGTTGTGAAGACTGCAAGAATGATGCCAGCGTAGAAGGACTGTCGATTGTCTGTACATGCCATTCCAATAAACATTTGAAGTTGAGAAAATTGGGTTCAAATATCATCGCAAAATTGCTGACACCTAACTAAAAACTGATAGCTTGAAAAACTCCGCTCAATCTTCCTGTTTCCTTGAAAATGTCAACAGTAGGGACGAATAATGGTTCTTCAATTACGACGTCGATAAAAATGCAAAAATGTCATGCGGGGGCGGAACTTGAACGATGTGGAAATGATAAAATATGAAACGACGAGGCAGTTGAAAGCCTGATTTGATTACTTCTGGAGATACTTTGAGCAATGGAAATGGAGATTGAAAAAGTGCATTGCTACAAATGAAGAGTATTTTATAAAATAAAGTTTTTATGACCTCAGATATCGTAACACGGGTTTTAAGAAAAAAGAAAAAGTTAAAATATATGTTTAAAAGAAGTAAATTTGTAAAAAGTAGAAGTTTGTTGTAATACTCTATATATCGCAGACAAAATTTAAAAGTGTTAAAAATTAAAATATGAAGAAGGTAGCTTACACCGGTGGTAGCAAAACGCTGTGATAAAAAATAAAGAAGAACGAGCCCAGCCTAAAAGAATCAAACTAATTTATTAGAATTGTACAATAGTTGATTATATTTTCTGGCTGAAGGAACCAGTTAATTACTAGATGCAAAGGATTCTAAGAACTATACAGAGATTAAATTTTCTGAAAGATTTCATGTGTTATTAACTCAAAGGAGCCAAAGGCGTTACTTCGGAAGCAACGAAACAACATAGATCAGGTCGATCTGTTACAGAAGGTAGCCGTTGTTTTTTCTATTGCTGCAAGTAATAACATAAGATAGGCCACGACGTCTCTGTAAAATAGTGGGAATTAGGTTAAGGTAGTTTACGACTAACAGGTTTGTAAATCTAAGCCTTTACATGAGATTCTTGTATTCAAAAATATATATCGTCAAAATTTAATTCATGATGCGACTATAAAGCAAAAATGAGAAAGAATTTACAGCGAGTAAATATGACTATTAACTACAGAAAAGATAAATAAAAAAAAATTGACAGCTGATCAATAAAAAATGTAAATTATATGAAATATGTAGGTGTAATCATTGAATAAATAACTAATAAAGAAACAGCATATCGATCGAAAACGTAAGCCACTCGGTGACAGAAGTTTGAAATGTATAGTGCGAAATTTTAAATTTGTTAATGAGACCTGGCATTTCTCAAATAAATAAATCGTACATGATCTTAAACCATCTTAAACTTTCGCATATTTCTCTGTGTGTATTATATAGATTAAAATCAGTGTTGCCAATAATTTTTTCCAAAATAGGCTAAATGTATCTAGAAAATAGGCTAAAGTAAGCTATACAGGTTTTCAAAATAGGCTAAAAATCGGCAGATTCCATTCTATACAAAATAATGTAAACTCCTCGAATAAATATAAATGCAAGACCAGAAAAGAAGGTCTCGCCGAGAGTACTATCGAGTGGTGTACTCTTTTCCTGATTCAGAAAACTTTCTCGGGACGTTCTTGTCGCTGGAAACCCCATTTTCATTCACTCGGGTCCCGTACACTCCAGTTACTACATTTCGCATATATTTTTTTCTGTTCTTTCTTTCAGGGGACATTAATGCTTTACTGTGAGCCATTTGTCTCATACATAGTCATTTTCCACTACACACCAATTTCCCACAATCACGACTGGAAAAAGTAGTGTCGCCGAGTACTATCGAGTGGTGTACTCTTTTCATGATACAGAAAAATTTCTCGGGACGTTTTTGTCGCCGGAAAGCCCATTTTCATACACTTGGATCACATACACCCCAGTTACTACATTTTGCATATATTTCTTCCGTTCTTTCTTTCAGGGACATTAGTGCTTTGTTGTGAACATTTTTCTGATAGAAAGTCATTTTCCACGAGGCAACAATTTTGCACAATCAGAAGCGGAAAAATCCACTTTTTCATCATAGAAAGTCGCTCAAAATACATCCTATCACTAAAGCACCTCTCCAAACCAAGTGAAGTTTGCGTCAATCCCAAAAACGACTGAAGAAATATCAAAATCGGCTAAAACTGGGCTGTCGGCTAAAGCAAAATTTTTTCGGCTAATGAAATTGAAAATCGGGCGAATTAACCAATTTTCGGCTCAGTTGGCAACGCTGATTAAAATTGTTTTTCACCAATAATTATAAAAAAAAATATTGTTACGTAACAAAGTGACTCAAGCCACATCTGTTGGAAATGGAAACAACTTTATGTTAGTGACATCCTTGTGTATAGAACTATATAGTGATTACGAAACGCAGTTTGACTTAGTACCGTGTTATCTTCTAGAGGCGCTACTACTGCAGAGCATACGTAACCATAGGGTAAGCCAGCAATGCCTCGTTCCAATATAAAATCAGCGATGTCTGGACCTGATGTAGGGAAACCCGCAATTTTTTCTTAGAAATTTACTGGACACTTTTTCCTTATAATTGTTATGCATTGGTGGCCGGCAGCGGCACACATAGTATGATATTATCTGAAAATAACTTCGGTCGGTCAGTAGACTGAAGAAAATTTTCTGAAACATTTTCTGTATATTTCTAAGAAGAAATGAATGCTATTTGCTCATCTACGATTCTATGCTCATATAAAATTTTAGTGGCTCCAAGCAACCGTTCTCGCCCACCAATAATGTATAACAATTGTAAGAAAACAAGTAAAAAAGCTAGAATTGGTCTAAGACCAATTCTTATGATACCCTAGATGAATCCCCGTATTAAATTTCGTATGGTCACCGATCTATTCAAGTATTGATTTTGAAGTTCTTTTTCGCATATATTTCTAGAACAGTTTGTCGCACAGAAAAAATGGTAATAACCAATTTTATAGGATTTCGTATTCTGCAGAAGTCCTTAGTACAATAAAAATGTCTGGGACTGATCGTTTTCAAAGTATACGTAAAAAACCGAAATTTTTATATCGCAACACCAAGAAGGAGATGCCCGATTTAGTCCATTTTTGATATTTTATTTGCTAATGTAGTAAAAACATCATGTACGAAATTTCAGCTCTCTACGTCGATGAGTTCTCAGGCAGTGTCCAAATATATAGCGGGAAACAAATTTTTTATATGGCAACCCCACGAAGGAGTTGCCCTATTTGTCTCATTTTCGAACTTAATTTTACTTTTTTTTTAAAGTCCGTGTACAAAATTTCAGCTCTTTAAGTATACGCGTTCTCGAGTTATCGTGCGCACAGACGGACAGACGGACGGACATGCAAAAATCGAAATAACTTTTAATATTATGAATGGGTGTCCACTCCATTTTGCTCTACCATCATTATTTCGAGGTGTTACAAACGGAATGACAAACTTAGTATACCCCTATGATTTCATCTAGGGTATAAAAATGTCCAGTAAATTTCTAATAAAAAATAGCTCCCTTCCTTACGTCAGGTACAGCCATCGTGAATTCACTAACTTATAACATTGGACTGAGGGTATTTCCATTTTCCTATAGGAAAGAATGGCACAAGTTTTACAGTTTTCTCTTTCGCTCTATGGCAGAGTTGGAGCTACTAACACAAAATATTGTTTACTGAACGTTTTCTTATGCAATTTGATGTTTTTATGTTGGCTGCAGATGCAATCATGGCAGAAAGAATAAGGTAAAGATAGTGTATACCATGCTCCGTCTCTCTTGCCCATATGCAGGATTCAGATGAAAATAACTTTTGAAAATTAAAGTCGGAATGAGTTTAATTCCTTATAAGCGATTAAAATATCACTTTGACACAAGAAAGTATTTTTTTTTAAATTAATTCGATTTTCGGTTAAAATTTCATCTGATTGGTTGAGTTTTACATGTTTTAATGTAGTAAACGTCTTAAAGGGTGCTCTAACGGTGATTTATATTAGAAAGACAATATTTGTGCACGTGAAATAGCAAATCGCTCAGTCCATTGTTATAAGTCAGTGCGTGGATTTTGTATCCAACCCAGGGGATTTTGTATCCAACCGAGGGGTGCGTCGTAAACCTCCCAACCTTTGTATGTTTTTAGTTTATTTATTCTCTTACGGCTTATCCTTTGAACCCCTTGCCTGTAACTCAGTTGCATAGCTTTTCTTTGAGCGAAGCGTGAGTATAGTTCTTCAAAATGGTACAAATGGAGCCATCTGACATTATAACAAGGATGCATTTTCGCAATCACCAGATTTTTCTATACACAAGGCTGACATCTTAGAAAACTTTGGGTTAGGGGAATAGAACTTAGGGGAAGGTTTTAGGATAAATTGTAGAGTATAAATACGGCGTTTCTCACATCCAGGAGGTTGCTGAACAGCCAAACGAGCAACAACTCAGAGTGAAAGTAAGCAAACAGACCAAATCACAAAGTGCATAGTTACCGACCGCATTCCGCTTACTATGCGCGTGCGTTAGTAGGAAAGTGAAAATTGTGATTTAGTAAAGGACAATTAGTGCGTGTTAGTGTGTGTTAGGAACGAAGAAATTCGCCGACAGCATTTTCGGTGTTCCGTGACATTTCAACCATACCAACTTCAAGTGATATAGACACGTAATATATAAACAAAAGTTGAGGAAAAAGACTCAAGTGAAATTAGTATTTTTAAGAAAATAAAAATAAAAAAACAATAGAAGTGAACAATAATGGCTAGTGAAAATACCATTTTAAGTGCAATGAAAGCCAACGTGTATGAAGTATTCACATCAAGTAACATTAAGGACATCTCAGACGACATAATAGAATCCCAAGCAAAACGGCTGCTGCAAGGAAAATACAAAGCTCCGTCGGGAAGCGGAGTTGAACAAAAACCTAGGGAAAATGAAAATGAAAGTGAAATAAAAAACATGTCAGAGGATGAAGAGAACACGACAACTGAAGAGAGCGACTACCAACTGGTAGGAGGAAAACGCAGACCGAGAAAGGACCCCCAAAACTAGAGGATTTAAAAAAGTCCAAGTCGGGAGATCTGCGACTAAGCAGCAACTACTACCAGGCGCAAGACGCAGTAGAAAACGTTTTCAGGATTCCCCCAAGCAGAATCAAGTAAAGCCAGGGGAGAAGCTCAGCAAACCGCCGCCGATAATCGCATATGGCCTCAATTACAAGGAATTCAACAGAGCACTGAATATCCTGGAATCAAGGCCAAAATTCCTCGTGAATACAGATGCTGGCAACAAGTGCACTTTCCAGCCGATGACTGAGGAAAACGGAAAATATAATTCAAGCCGCTAAATGAGATCAAGGTCGAGTCCTACACATTCACCCCTAAAGGAGAAAGAAAACAACATTGGTGCTGAAGGGATTTCAGCATACTTTTGAGGAAGTAGACGTAAAAGCGGCACTGGAAGAACAACTGCAGGGTTACACCATCAAGAATGTGACAGAGTAAGAAATAGCACGCAGCAAAGCAGCGGGAAAGAAAATAGATGTATTCATCGTTACGTTCGACGCTCAGTATGATGTGACCCAGATAATTAAAGTGAATAATCTCTTACACCTGATTGTCAGGAAATATTCGCCATGGAATCAGTGAGGAACTGTATAAATCCAGGTTTGTCTATTGCTCAAATTACTAACACTAACACAAACAAAAACCAACCATGCCATGCCCCAAGGATCTCACAAAATGAGGCAGATAATTTCGGTACGCAAGAATCGAAAGCTCTCCTCAGATGCGATGTGCTCACTCTCTTGGGCAGAATTAACAACTTCATTCTCAATATAGGAAACTTTATTCCATTGCGGAACGCAAAAGCGCTTATATTCAATTTGCTTTCGGCCTATGTCTAGGGAAATAAGCAAATTGAACATAATTGCACTAAATTGCAATTCACTTGTAAGGCATAATAAAAGAATAGCTCTGAATTTGTTCCTAGCGGAACAGAAAACCAACTTCGTTCTCGTCTGAGAGACACATCTCAACCCTCGGCACAAACTTGATTTCGAGAAATTCTCGACCAACCTCTCTGATAAGACTGAATCATCCCTTGGTACTGCAATACTAATAAGTGATGGGCTCAAATATGTAGAGGCTCAGACCACTCTGGAGCATGGAGTGCACGGCGGTTTTCGAACAATAACAAACAAAAACACTAAACATGAATTTTCTGTGTATGGAAAGGAAAATTACACAGATACGGTTATCCCTAAAACATCATTTACTTTTAATGGTGATGATATCATACATAAAATGATACATAGAATGCTTCAGATACCGATGAACTAAAGGGATCAAAAAGAGGAAATAGATATAATTAAACAAATGGCAATTGGTAACGGTTATCTTGAAAAAGAAATTCGCAAGCTAATAGAGAAACATAAAACATAGAAACGCAACAAGTTTGATACCAAATACTAAAGATACCCAAGCCAGGTGGATATCTTTAACATACACAGGAAAACTATCAGGTGAAATCGCGAGAGAACATAAAATTAAGGTAGGCTTCAAAATACCCAGTGAGTTTAGGAAATAATATAATTAAAGTAAAGGACAAAACTTAGAAGAATGGAAGAATGGAGTTTATAAATTAAAATGTATGACATGTTAAGGTGTTTACATAGGTCAAACAGGCCGTAAGTTTAAGGAAAGAATTAGGGAACATTTTAATATGAATAACCAAACATCTAATTTTACAATACATATAAGAGAACACAAAGTTCAAATGAAGAGGTCGAAATTTTACACATAGAAAAGAAAGGGAAGTTGTTAGATTGCTTAGAAAACCTAGAGATAGAGAGAGCTAAATTAAATTATACACATACACTTAATGAATGCATACCATATAGCTCTCCATTGGTGTTACCATTAATGGGTTAGTCTGTAGAAATTCCATTAGTCTACTGAGGATGGCACAAACAGTCGAAACCGCGGTATAGATATAAGAAAAGTATTTTTGTATTTTACAAACAACACCAAATAAATAAAAGAAGCAAAAAAGGTGAAAAAATTGTGTTTTTTTATAGTTTTTTATTGCTTCTTAAACGTTTTTAAAAACCGTCTTCTCATCTCCACTTATAACAGATGTGGTGCTCAAGCAGCACAAATAAAGAGAAACCTCAACTTATTAAACAGGGGCTCCAAAGATTACATCTACACGGTTATTGGAGGCGATTTTAACGCCAGACACCCAAAGTGCAATGTCCCAGTTGAAACATCATCTGGAAGGGTCATAGATAACTGGCTAGATCGAAACCAGATCAACCATGACCTCATTGTGGTCACATTAACCACCGCAATCTTTCCATATTCTGGTTCATTCATCGATTTCTATCTCCTTCGAGCATGCTAAACCTACTTCAACAAATAGCAAATTTCAACTGCTCAATTTCCAAAACCAGGCGCATCAATCTGTGTTGTCCCAAGTCAAGTAATTATCGATAATCATTGAAGAGCAAACTAAAATGTTCTGCGATGAGCAGTGTAGAAAAAAACTTGAAAAGATCAAGCCAGGTCCACAGACTTTTGAAAACATAAACAAAGTCTGTTCCAGCAAGCTAAAAGTCCCCAAACTTCCTGAATACCTTCAGGGACAACTCAGACCTTAGCAGCCCTAATTTTTCTTCAGAGGTGGACGGAAATGTCAACACCTTCCTAGCACACGAGACCTTGAGACAAATTTTTTCAGCATGGACAATCCAGCCTGAACAACAAGAATAAAAGGCAAGAAATCTAGTGGTCCAGAAAAAATTTCTAATGCAGTTATAAAAAACTACCCCCCATAGCTCTGGACTTCCTACCAACGGTCTCCAATACCTGCATAAATAACAGCTACTTCCCAGAAAATTGGAAAATTTCACGTGTCTTTCCCATTCCAAAGAAAACTTCGTCTAAGGACATTACAGAATTCAGACCTATCTCACTGATCTCAAGCTTGGGTAAGCTCTTTGAAATGGTCATAAAACAATAAGTCCTCAACACGTGTGAAACAAAAACATCCATCAGGAACCAGAAACAATCCACACTCCACCGACTACTCAAATTCCACATAGAAGCCACCAATGCTCTGAACAAAAATGAGTGTATTGTAGACTGCTTCCTTGATGTCGAGAAGGCTTTCGACTCAGTATGGAAGCAGGGTTTACATACAAATTAAACCAGTTCAGTTTTCCCGCCCACCTAAGCAGATTAGGCCACAGTTTTCTTAGTTCTAGAAAATTTTAAGTGGAGATTGAAAATCACAATTCACCACTCAAGGCAGTAGAAGCTGACGTTCCCTAAGGGTCCATATTAGACCCGATTCTGTTCAAATTTTACACTTCGGACCAAGTCCTCTAATGAAAATGGCATGTTACTACTTTATGCAGATGACTCTCTCACCTACGCTCACCCTAGCTGACAATCGGGCAGCTATGAAAAAAGTCAACCAACAGCTCCAAAAACTCGACACGTACCACAAAAAAATGGGGGATCAAAATAATCGTTCAGACATCTCAACTGACCTGCGTTCGGAGACCCTACATGGGTCGATGCTTGCAACCCAAGAAATCGGAACTAATAAAAGCCACCTATAATGGGGGAATAATCAAACCCACAAATAATGCCAAGTATTTGAGTGTTAATTTAAACGTATTTGTGCGATGCAATCTCCATGGCAGAACTAATTGCGCCTACAGCCTACTCAACCCTATAATACATGTCAGGGACGGACTCAGCACAAAAACAAAACTGTTTCTCTATAAGCAACTAATCAGGCCAATAATCACTTACTGTCTCCCCATATGGCACACCATCTCTCCTAATTACATGGAAAGCCTTAGCATACTCGAAAGGAAAAGCCTAAGAGCATGCACAGGGCTCCACAGAAAAACAAACGATAAACACTTCCCAAACATGGCAATATACGAAGCAGCCAATATCACCCCATTAAAGAAGTATCTCTTCGAACTTGCATACAAACAAGTCGACAAAGTTCCTAACCACAAGAGCCCAGTTATAAACAATTTGCCGGATCTTCTCATACCGGCAACCTTTAAATGTCTTTCACACCTGCACTTAGCAGTGCCCGAGGCTACAAATATCTACCATCTACATGATGGTTTCTACGACCACAAAGTTGATTACCACCGCGGGTAGTCACTTTCGTGCCACGTATACTCAGAGAGTGTCTGTGAAGCAGACCAGTTTTTTTAGGAACGATCGATTCCTAAATTCTCCAAACTATCCTCATCCCATCCTTTCTTTTCTCCTTTTCCCGCCATCCCACTAACAACTAACTTCAAAGAGGGAATGGCACACAGTGTGGCTGATATAGCGCATCTTCCATAAAAGAAAACTAGACAGCGAAATGGAAAGTTTCACGAAAATAATAAGGAAAACTGTCAACAGGAGGACAAGAGACCACATTAAACCGGACTGAGGGCTAAAGACGAGCCCCAAAGATCAAAAGAAGATAATAACGAGAACATCGAGGGAAACGAGGACAGCGCAAATAAGAAAACGGCGCAAAGCACACTTGACTTGACTTGACTTGAAGAGGCGAGTTTTAATACAGACAGTGAAGTAAAGGAAGTAAACTATTTGGTTTTCGGTAATTACAAGTACAGTACAACCACAAGTCCATACCCAGTTAAATAACTGAATGAGGTTTCCATTTATGAAATTTTAATTTCTACATAATTTTGGAAGTTGTTGATACAGTATTTGACTTAGCCCTTAGCAAAAGAAGTGTCACATCAGATAATGATTGCGTTTGTGTTGCATTTATAAGACCTGCAAATGAGAATAAACCCTCCACATGTACGGAGAAAGAGAGCGAATTGTGGCTTGTCAATTTCTATCCTACAGTTACTCATATATTGCGCTAATTTTCTTTCTATTTTACTGAAGGCGGTAAGATTTCTTGAGGCACTGTCGAGATGGAGATAACCTCTATTATTACAAGGTGTATTTAAATAATTTACAAGATCTGAAGTACTTCGCGATATGTCGGTATTTGTAGTAAGTGCGTTAAGTACCAGAATTGGAACTGGTACTTGAGAATTTTTTAAGTACCAGTACCGGGACTTGTAGTTGTACTTAAAAAAACATTTAAGTCCAGGTACAAATGTACTTAAGTACTTTACAGGTTTTAAGCTAGATACACATTTTAGATCAATTATTTACGCTTTTATTAAGCACAATTACAGAAATAGTTAAAGTCTATATACGCTTTATTTTACGGGGTTTTTTTCTGCAAACTTATTTAGCACCTGTTGCGCTGTTAGTTTTGTTTTCAATTATTTCATTTTCAATGTTTATTAGTGCCATGTTCGAAAACCTCTCCTGAAGCAGTTACTCTTAACCAAGTTTTAACTCGATGGAAAAGCTCCGTTCACAGCTGGGCGAGCTGACAGGAAGACCTAGAGCTGCTTGCAACTACATGTATAAATTTTGGGCAGAAGTCTTTATTAATTTCTGTTTGCAGTCTTTGCTACAATGCTCTTGTTTTGAAAAATATTATTTCTTACTTTTGCTTCAGCCTGTAAGGTGGAAATATCTACATTGAAAACCTTTTTATAATTTTCTACAAATGCATTTCCATGTTTCAGGTACAACTTTATAAATGAGTCAACTGACAGTGCCAAAGGTAGATTTTCAAACCTATTTTTGAAGTTAGTCATAATGTTGTCCAATATTTGGATGGCCTTTGCCATGTATCTGATGGAAAGTCTACTAAATTTCTTTTACCTAGAGTGGACTTTATCAGAAAATCGTTTGTTCTCTCCGGTTGCCTTCTTCTTTTCGAGACTCGAGTAGGTTCTAGACAAATTTAATGTTTTTCTGTGAATTTCTCGGTATCCCAAAGTATTTATTGTCTAGAGTGCTAATATAGTTTTTTTTTATCGAAGTTTTTAATTACGATTTCTTCTTTATAAAGATAATCAGCCTTATTATTGAATCTGTTCGGATTAGAATCGAAAAAGCTTAAAAATGACTTTTTTCCGGAAAATTAAATGAAGTTTATGAAATTTTCAAAATTTCATTGATATCGAAAGTTATCAATTACAATTTCCGCACAAACTGTCAAAATAGTTCTGCATGATTTCTCCTACGGATCACGCCTTTGTCAAAATTCAGTCAAATCAGAACAATATAAGAACAGTTTTTAACAATTTTAAAAATATTTTAATAGGTTTTCTTGAATAAAGAACTCGTAAACGCCTTTTCGATTCTAATCCGAACGGGTGAAATTTAATTAGGACTGAGATCGAGGTCGCTATTATGTAGAAAGAGATTTAATTAAGAAAAAATAACCGGCCAAGTGCGGGTCGGACTCGCGCACGAAGGGTTCCGTACCATCGTACAAAATTTAACACTATGTACTTTTTATTTATTTTGAGAGTAGGCGTCATGTGAAAAAATAATAATATGCATACTTATGATAATAATAATGAATGAGAATAAATTATTTGATGTTATATCGCCAATAGAAATACACAGTCTGTGAAAATTTCAACTGTATACCTATTACGGCTTATGAGATACAGCCTGGTGACGACCGGACGGACAGCGAAATCTTAGTAATAGGGTTCCCGTTGTTACCCTTTGGGTACGGAACCCTAAAAATGATCATTCGAAATTTCGATGAAGGATTTCAAATGAATTTTGCTCATTTACTTTTTTTTCTATTACTGTTTATTGTAGGCAATATAACAATATAAAAAAATGTAAATAAATTTATAATTCTTATTTGGAAGTAAAAGCTTAATGTAGTATGTCGTAATGTATAAATCAACATCTATAATTGATCATTCACGTGAGCGTAAAGTTTGTTGTATTATGTCCAGCTAAATATAGAACAGTTTCCGGTGTAATCGGTGCACCTAAATTAAAAATTGTATAATCTACTATTAGTCAATTATTTATTAAATCTACAAAATTTTAGTCATACCTATTTGATACCAATCGTTAATATTCAAATCATTTCTTGCTGAATCCAAAGCATGACGAAGTGCAAATGATGCACTAACTGCAAGGCAAAGTGCAGGCTCTCCGGTTGCTATTGAGAATTAAAAAAAAATGAATATACATTCAATTAATATAATGGACTTATATAAAAAAAAACACAATTTTCAACTAACCCTTAGATCTCAGGAACCCAGTTCTATTCGGTTCTTTCTGATAGAGTGTAACTCTAAAATCAGCAGGAATATCTTTAGCACCCGGGACTTTATAGTTCCAAGCTCGATTAGTTAGTAGCTCACCATTAATTCGGTTGTAGGTTAAAACTTCATATAACCAATATCCTAATCCTATTACAAAAGCACCTTCAACTTGCCCAATATCGATGAAAGGATTCATGCTTTCAGCTGTATCTTCAAGAATATCAACCCTATTCAATTGGAAACTTCCAGTTAGGATGTCCACTTCAACTTCGGTACAAGCAAGTCCCCAGATATTATATCCGATTAATTCTCCTGGTTTTGGTAGGTGATTAGCAATTAAGCTGATGTTTAATTCATAACACAATCGTGTAATTGCTACCCATGTTGGATTAGTTAGTGTGATCTTTGCTACTAACATCCTCTTGAGAAGTATTTCGCAAGCTCCCTTCACAGACTATAGAGAAAGGAGAAATTTGCTACATGAAAACTTGTTTTTATACTGAAACTTGAGCAGTTCACAAATTGAGTAGAAGTTGCCTGAGAAGAAATGGTGGGAATATTATGTTTACATAATACGTTTGATTCTAAATTGTAGTATTCTAATTTTTATTATAATTGATTAGATTGAGAGTCGAAGAAGCATTTTGTGACTAATTATTTCTATGTCGTGTTTTATTTTACACGCCACACAGCAGTTATGATAACGGCGATGCTTCGGTGCTGTTGTGGAAAAATGTATATAAGGATTACTTTTCAGTAGCAATTGCAATAATTGCCCTTTTTCATATCTGTATTGGAGCAAGTTTTATTTTACTACCAATTCCTAATAAGTAGCAAATGTATGTATGAGTATATCAGACTATTAATACTAACTAAATATATAGAATAAAAAAAAAAAAAATCAAACTCACCAAACATAGACACTCACTAGCTACGCTGCCGCCAGTTGGAAAAACGTTACCTCCATTTATATTGGTCATAGGTTTTATACTAATCATGCTCAATGGGATTCCAAGAGTATACGCAGCAACTTGAGCAACTTTAGTATTAAGACCTTGACCCACATCTATTCCACCATGAGAAATAGCTACTGTTCCATCATAATGATAAATTACAACTGTCACAGGATACACTCCAAAATAATCAGCCGGGAATCTCATAAGAGAAATGGCAATGCCCTTTTTCCGCCAACGATTTTCACTATTGAATTTATTAATCTCAGTCTTTCTATCTCTATATGATGTCGATCTAATGAAGTCAGGCAAAAGCTCCTTCATTTTACTGTCGTTCGGTATATTATCCATCCGAACATCTACAGGATCACGATTAACTTTTCTTGCTATATGTTCCATGATATTTTCTATCATACCAATTGCTTCCGAAGACCCAGGGGCTCTACACCAGGTATGCGATGTTGCATCAGTAATAACAGCCTTTCCCTTTACAGTCCATCCATTACTTCGATAGCAATTAAAAATGAAGTTATTCGTAAAGAAATCCATTGGATTGTCGTTTAAAGTACAACCAAAATCTGTGAAATAATTTATTTCAACTCTCTGAAGTATACCGGTGCTATCGAAGTCTACGTTATAATCACTCATGCAAGCCATTCTTTTTCCCATTGTTGCCATATTTGATTCTAAACTCAAAACAAATCTTATCGGTCGTCTTAGTTTAGTACAGGCAAGTGCACATGCAACTGAAACTTGACTTCCGCGTGTTATTTTTGACCCATAGCTTCCTCCTAGTCGTCTAACAACAAAATTTATTTTACTTTCATTCATTTTCAAGGCACTCGAAATTGCTGTCTGAAACATGTCTACATATTGAGAAGCCGAATGAAGTGTGATCTCGTCTTCTTCAGGAAAACAAATAGTTGTTTGTGGTTCCATTGTAAAATGGTATTGACTTCCCATCTCGAAGTTACCTTTAATATTTACTGTTGCTTTCAGATTGTTGATTTTGCTTTTAGTACAAGGACCATCTTTAAATCTGTGTTTAGTGTCAGCAATGTTGGCATTTAGTACATCTCTCAAAGTACAAAGAACTGGATTCTGTATGCGTTCGTATAAAATTTTAACTTTATTTGCTGCTAGCTTGGCGAGATCAAGTGTTTCTGCGACTATAACTCCAACAGGTTGTGAATGATACTTAACTTTACCACTACAAAATATCTCTTCATCTTCGACAATTTGAAATGCTCCAATTGTAACGAATGAATTTTTTCCAGGAATATCTTTAGCAGAATAAAATGCCACAACTCCAGGTATTAGGAGGGCATCTGCTGGATCGATTTGAACAATTGTAGTGCTTGTCTCGGTTGCTACTACAAAAGCAGCCCATAATTGTCCTTTTATAGGTGGAACATCATTGCTATATAATGCCTCACCAGCACACTGATTCACAGCATCCAATTTGACTACGGGCTGAGTTAATGGCCAGTTTTCTCTTTTGGTTTCATAACTTTGAGTTCCAGAAGATAGAGGACGCGTTAGAATATATCCACCGCTTTGATATTTTGACGACACTTGATTTGTTGGAGCGAACCTCAGAATGAACTTATAAAAAAGTCCACAGGCTAGAAGTTTACGGTATTCTGGAGATGTATCAGGAAGTACCCAATCCGGTCGTATTTCAGCTGAAAGAATTTGTATAGCTTGTTCCAGTATATCATTGGTTATCCAAATTTTCCCTAGTAAAAATCTTGATGTTGCTCCTGCTTGAGTGAATGATGGATTAATTCCGCCAAAACATAGATTAACGTCGGTTATTAGTCGCTGCTCAACGCGAACATAAAATCCAGCATTAACGTATGCGTGAGCATTTTGAGCACGAGGTGCAATCTATAAGAAAAAAATAATTAAAAAAAAAAATAATTAATTTTGAATATTTCTAAAAAAACTGTTTTTACCTTATATGTCTCGAAGAAGAAGTTGTCGCTGTTAATAGGCGGCAGGCTAATTTTTATTATAACAGTTTTATACATGTTAAAACTTAGGAAAGCTGACATACTTAAAACAATATTTTGATCAGGATTTCTAGCAACATGAATACTAGCTTTAATGGTCGACAAAATTAGGTAAATATCAGATGGAAATTCGTTGTGATCGTGTTTAAGCATTAAATTTCCAGCGATTGTTCCCATCTTAAAAAAAATGTAAACCGTTCATTTCGTATAAACGATCTTCAAAACAAAGTTAATCATGTCTGCAATAGATATTGTAATCCTGGACATTTGTGGGCTCATTTCAATTGGAAATGGATTTTATTTATTTTAATATCTTTATCTTAGACATCCACAAAATTTAATACAAAAATTAAAAACATTAATATACTTACATTTCTCACTGGAACTGTGGCGACCTTATTTAAGTGTTCAACAAGCTTAGAACAATATTCAAAACCAACATGACTTGAAGATTGAGTAAGAATATCTATGGTTTCAGTAATTGTAATGCCACCTCCGACTTCAAGATTATCACCGATAGCATTCATATGCAGCTCGGGAACGTAATTGATATCGATAAAATTCAAAATAGTTTCATCTCTGCGATAGACACCATGACCAGTATTGCCACCAACAAGAATATAGCCATCACTAATATCATTAAGAGCACTAAAAAGTTCTTGTAAATTTTTTGGATAATACCATGGGTTACCAGCGGCATAAATTTTTTTCGTTTTAATTTCATTACAAATTTCTGGACAAATTTTACCCATACGAGGACATACTCGTCCTAAATCTTCGATATCCTTACACAGGTCAACATATTCATATTCACTGTCAGTTGCAAAAGATTTCATGGCATTTAAGATGGGACGGTATCCAGTACATCTGCATATGTTTCCACCGAAAGAATTTTCAATTTCACTCGCCGTAACATTACCGCCCTTCGCTTCGAGTAATCCATACATATTCATTACCATTCCAGGTGAACAATAGCCACATTGTGAACCACTCATATGAGCTAGTCTTTCTTGAATTGGATGATATCCAGCTTTCTTGTTGCCTAGTCCTTCAATCGTTATGATATCCCAACCATCGCAAGATTTTAATAATGTAAGACACTGTAACGAGCAAAGAAACCACGTTAGAAGAGTTTTCGATTTAGAAGATAACAAGGAAAAACAAAATTGAAAATCTTTCTTTGGTTAACACTAAAGAGACAGCAGACTGTCATCTTAGGGGTCGTGAGTTCGAACGCCACCTTCACACTATCCTATGCTGTTCTATGCTATTTCTTCTTACCTAGTTTCCTTCCGCATTTTATAGCTAGATGTAGCTTCTCCTGTTTAGACGGTTAGCACAATACGATCTCTTGTGCCCCTGCAGTGAATAAAAAAAAAACTGGCAAAGGTGAAATGCGACTAAAAGCAAGTTTTTTGTTCCGGAAAAACCGATCAGAACCATCTATATCTGGTGCAGAACCTTATCTTGTTTGAAATGCAGCTGCATGTATAATGAACATATTCATGATGGTGGAGGAAATATTTGACTGAATACGGTAGATCTAGAAACGAAAAGTCGACAAATCTGACATCCTAACCCGTCCCTAGCTGGATCCGCTCCTATTCTGATGCAGCCACGAATTTTAATAACCCTATGATAAGAAGAAGTATAATACGTTAAAAAGAAGTACTGGTTCCGGACAATGGACTAGTAAGTAGGTATAATCTAGGCCAGAACAAAGCAACAACGAATCTACATTTAAAGAAGATTCCAGAATTCTACTGATGGGTATGCTTTCCTCACTCTGTTTTAAGTTGCGTCAAGCACCAAAAGGACAAAATATTTTGGGGCACTACCCTAAGATCAGTGTGTCTAAGTATTACCTACGCCAATAAGTATGCGGCAACGTGGACGAAAATCATAGTTGGGATTTGACACCACTTGAAAGTGCAATTTTATTCCTTAAATCCTGAGTATGGCTACTTCCCTCATAGTTCTGAGATTTACTTTCTCCAATAAGGCATAATATTTTCCGTTGAACTAAAACGGCTCGTCAACTACTGTATCGGTTCGGTTTCGGTGCCATATATGTAAATGCACATGCCTTGATATGGGTACCATGGGCGCACCTAGATTTGGAGTAAGTTATATTATTTACAAATTCTTAATCCAGAAAATAATCCAAAATTTATGTATGAAAGACAGAGTAGTACTTCCTGTATTTAACTCTTGATATTTGAAATAACCCGAACTAATACGATCTGGGAGTATAGAGTTCCTAAGCTCACCGAATAGGAAAACTCTTCAAGGCTTGTCATGACTTAGTTAACCTACCTGGCGTAGAATCATCACGGCTGAGGAGTTTAACTTTGCCACCAAGATGTATGCATTCGAAATCAAATGTCCTGTGAAGCAGATAATCTGCAAACGATAGGTACGATGCCGGAACTGTGTATAAAATGCGAATGAAGTTTAGAAAACGTTTCAACCGAGCAACCTCTAACATAGTATAATATTGAATAAGCAAAATTTAAGAGAAGAAACTAGCAAAAGAATTACCCAGGAACTTAAATGTTAATTAAAAATTAATTAAAAGTCTTGTATCTGAGGATCATACTTATGGTGTAGTATATATGGTAAACAAGAATTCGAAAAATCTTTACTGCGATATTAGGAGTAAGATTCTATTAAAGCTAATGGGCTGAAGAAGTCGTGATGAAAATGCTGTCAAATAAATTTATCTCACACTCCGAGAGTTAACTTATCGTCATTAAAATGGTCAAAATTCTTGGGAATATATGTATTTGAATTATCTCCAAATTTTTAATTCAATTTCAATAAATTAATAATTCAGTAATGGAAAAATATTAAGAAACTTGTAAAATTTGCTACAAACACTTGAAATTACCGAATCACGAACGCATTATCCACAACATACACTCAGTAATAAAAAATCCATTTAAGTTCAGAAAATTGGGAAAAAATGGTATGAAGGGCCAGCTACTATTCTATTGTTGACATAAACATACACGCAGGCAATAATTTTATCACTGTACAAGTAAAAAAGCTAGAATTGGTCTAACACCAATTCTTATGATACCCTAGATGAATACTCGTATGTCATTTCGTATGGTCACCCATCTATGCAAGTTTGAATTTTGAACTGGTTTTCGCATATATGTATTTCTAGAACGGTTCGTCGGACAGAAAAAAATGATTATAACCAATTTTATAGGACTTCATATTCTGAAGAACATTTCGGTACATTAAAACCGTATAGGATTTATAGTTTTCACAGTATACGTAAAAATCCTAAAATTTAATATGGCAACATAAAGAAGGGGTTGCCCGATTTAGTCCACTTTTGGAATTATATTTACTATTTTTATGAAAACACTATGTAAAAAATTTCCACTGTCTAAGTCGACACGTTCTCAGGTAGTGTCCAAATATGTAGTGAAAACCGAAATTTTTGAATGGCAAACCTACGAAAGAGTTACCCGATTTGTCCCATTTTCGAACTTAATTTAACTTTCTTTTTTATAGCCCGTATGCAAAATTTCAGCATTCTAAGTACACGCGCTCTCGAGTTATCGTAAGGACGGACGGACAGACAGACAGACCACCATTACCATCATTATTTCTAGACGTTACAAATATAATAAACTTAGTGGGTATACCCTTTAGATTTCATCTAGAGTATAAAAAGTAATAAATAAGGCGATTATATCGTATGCCGGCAGCCTTGAGACAATGGAATACCAGGATCAGGTGGAATCTTTATTGAAACCAACAGGAGAACTTTCACGGAATTACGTAGACACAATAGATCAACTCTGTCCGGAGGGTTCCAACGACCTAGTCAACTCCACTCTTTACCTAAGTATAGATCAATTAGGTGCATCTGTAGATATTGTAGACGATTAAAGTTCTCCGATGCTAACTAGAAGAAACATTCTAGTGGAGTTAGTTAGATTTTCATTGATCAGCCATACAAAAGTGAGAGCGAAATTGTTTCTCCAGGAGTAAAGGTTTCTCAAATTAAACTGAAATGAATAACTATCTATTGAATGGCAGTTGTAGAGTGCAAAAATTCTATTCGAGTGTCTTTAAAATTAACACAGCTTTTTGAATGCATCCACTCAGGCGTATGGCTATTATATTTACTAGAGCAAAATTTAAAATGGCACATGGATAAATAGAAACAGGATTGCTACACAAATTCTTGAACACAGTAGGGGAGATGCTGTACCTTGGTCATTTCATTTTCCACACGGACTGTAGTTATCACATGAATTAGCGCACTTTTATCCGATTTTACTAATTCTAATAATAACAGATGACACTTAAGGTTTTCCGGAAAATAGTTTGTTGGACTAAATGCGCAATTATTGCGCTTTAAAGAAATGTCATGAAAAAAGTAAATATTTTCCAGTGATAAAGAATTGAACGTGTTGGAGTGCTTCTCTTCTTCCTTTGGATTCTAGCTAATGTGAAACTTGTTTATATCTGATAAATTGTGCATCATTTGGTGAATTATGCGACTTAAAATATTTCACAGACAGTTTTGTTTCTTTTGCAAGGGGGCGTGTACCTTGGACATTTCAAACATTTGTACCACGCATATGTCAAAAAAAGCCATAGACTCTGGCCTTTAGATAAATGAAAATGTATATCTATAGCAATTTTTTGTTTAGTAACCTGGGGCCGGATTCACTAAATCGGAGACTTGTGGAGTTGTGGAGATGAGAGTTCTTTTGACACTTAACTCTCTACTGGGAATTCTGTAACTCTGGGAATTTGTGTTGAGAATTACTCTCTGTTCCACTCGACAAAACTCTGGGCTAATTGTGGAGAAGTAAGAAGAATATTTCTTAACTGACAGTAATCGCTGTTTTTGTTGTGTTTTGTGAAGGTATCTAGGTATCTCGGATTTTCAAATTAAATTATGGACTCACTGCATATCCTCGCTATGTTTTCAAAAACAAATTATGGAAATCCTTGCAATAGTTACAGATAAATATGGATTTTGGTATCTCACGGTACCCGCTAACCATTAGTTTGGTCGTCTTCCAGTACAGAAGAGATACTATAAAAGTTTTAGATATGCACGTTAAAGATTGTATGTAGGATTAAATCGCATTTACATTTTGTCCCCTATTTAGATATTTAATCAACTTTTGAGTCTCGTAAATGGTTTTGGAAATAACTGCAAAACGAGTGAATCGGTCCATCTTAAGGTGTAAAAATGGCCGTTTTTTGGTACAAATATGGACATATTTTCAACTCATCATTATGAAGATCTGGTAAGTCATGGAAATTGACTTTCCATGAGAAAAAT
The DNA here is from genome assembly GCA_963924295.1 of Dioctria rufipes. Lineage (NCBI taxonomy): Eukaryota > Metazoa > Arthropoda > Insecta > Diptera > Asilidae > Dioctria > Dioctria rufipes. Next base: position 363,712,876 of record OZ002740.1, read on the forward strand.
GTTCACAACAGAGTACTAATGGATGCGAAATAAAGAACGGAAAAATATATACTAAATATATGTACTGGGGTGTATATGACCCAAGTGCACAAAATCCGTCTTTTCTGCAGAAAAAAGTCAGTTATAAAGTTAAAATGATAGAAAAAAATTATACCACTATATTACCAGCTTCTCCCTCTTTAATTTGATACCCAACATGACCGTATTTTGGACAACTTACAAAGAGTGGTTGTACGGCCCCCATCCCCAAAAGCCCCTACCCCAAAAATTGTTCATCTGTAGTTTTGAACTCTAGGCCCATAAATCCGAAGAAAAAATCTACAAAGCTCTACGACCCTCCCACACAGAGTTAGACGTCCTTCAATATTGCGATACTTCTCACGTTTTCCCTAACTCCTCAAGTATGTTAGAGAATCGAGAATGGAGAGTTAAGGAGTTTTGATCGGGGAAAACGAAAATTCTCATCACCCAAACTCTCCGAGTTACAAAATCTGGGCCCTGATTTGCGAATATTGTTATTATTGGTTGAATAAAGGGTATAATTTAATTTAACTGTGTTACCATCATTACCGTCATTGTTTCTTAGTTAATTACAAATGTCCAAGGTACAATACCCCACTGTCCATGGTACAGCTGCATGTTATATTTTCGACCGAAAGAAGGACCTTCATATTTCCTTTGAATATCCTGAAATATAAATTTTTAGCAGCATATTCGACTAGTATTGTAGAGATTGTGGGTTATCGGTTGCTTAAGCTTTGTCGCATTAGTTTTGTAAAAAAAAAGACTATTTCAAAAAAGGTACAGAACCTTCCCCTACTTATATGTAGGTATATGTCCAAAAATTTATCAATTGTACCCATCTTTACACAGACTCCAAAATAATATAAAAATAGTTATCATAACAGGCATAACTACGTATATAACGTCAGTTCGTGTATTATTAACAGCTTAGGCCACGTGGCATATTCCAGACATAATCTAAACATGTTCATCAGTAAATGAAACTAAGCAATCTTTTATGCTTACCTGAATTTGGGCCAGGTAAAGGGTAAGAAAATAACCCGTTCGATTCACGTTAGCTGTTCGAATAAACTTTAGTTGTGACAGTATGAAAATTTTCTAGTTTCATAAAAACTCTACCTGTTGTGGCCTAATTTCTACCATTTCCAACCAACCTCAAACTTATGCAAATCATTTACTGGGGGAAAGCCAAGTTCAAATAAATTATAATCTCATTGCAGATTTGGCTTATTCACAATTTATTCTGGAGAATATTAGTAGGCTGAGTTAGATGCTGGTGTCGTAGGAACTAATAGTTAATTTAGTGCTAATGAGTTACGCCTTATTTAGCTCCTCATACAACTTAAACAATTCAAACATTTTTGCATTTCTACATTAATAATTGTTTTTTTTTTCTGCTCTTTTCATAAAAATAAATCGATCCACAAAAGCTTTTTTCTATTGGTAGTTCCTTTACGGGATATTATTACATCTAGTTTTTAAAAATCTTAATTTGTATTTAAAAAAAAGTCTGTGCTTTTTTTAATAATTAATTTTTCTTACACATGGTGTTTTCTCCATGGTGGTCCATAGAGTAGGAGGTGATAGTACTTTTCAAATCAAACAAAAATATGTACAGGGAGAGGGGTACGTATTAACCAATTGGGATATAAAAGGTGATTAAGAAAATATGTTAGGTTTTCACAAAACTCCCTTATCTAATAAAATACTGTGTATACGATCACCATTAAGAGCTCGATTTAGCTTGTAGAACTTCATGGTCTTTCCAACAACTCCTTAGCTCCATACTCCTTTCCCCGCAGAAGTTATTGTGGTCTAACTAAAAATTTAGTATTTTATTACTATGTTTCTTTGCATAACGGTAGTTAATATAACTTTTTTTTATACAAACTATAAACTGTTGACTCTGCTATTTAATTTGATCTATTACACCCTTTGTGCTATCTGTAGCTGTTAAAGAGTTATTAGGTCTTAACCTTTTTTCAAAAACTATTCTCAAGCCCATTCTCAAAGATAATTTATTCCCTTAGTTACTAAAAACAGATTATTAAAATAAAAAAATCTAATTTCTGTATGACCTGAATAGGTTAGTTATTAGCTAATAACTGTTTACAGTTTGGACATGAGTGTGACAAGTCAAATTAAAGAGGACTCCCCACAGTATACAATTTTTATAAAAAACAGCTATGCTACCCACCGTCTTGTAAAAAAAAGGTCAAATTGAAAATAGAAAATCCGAAAATTTTAGTTTAATATGCGACTAGTTGTGTCGCTGGAAAGGTCATCGAGTTCTGCATATATAATGAGCTTTTAACGTACACCCTGTACATTTTCAGATACTATGTGAGTACTATCACCACCATGGACCACCATGTAGGAAACACCAGCTTGTAGGTACATTGTTGTCAAATTTAATTTTGGTTTTTATGTTGCTGGTAATTATGGGACCTAACCTTGAAAACCAATATTGTTTCATTTGTGGTGGCAGAAGACACCCATTTTAAACTTATATAAAACAATTAAAAATGCTACAATTCCTCTCAGACGGAGGGTGTAAATCCGCGGATATAATTTCGTGTGGTCATCTAGATGTGCAAGTTTGATTTTTCAAGTACTTTTTCGCATGTATTTCTAGAACGATTCGTTGGATAAAAAAAAACAAATTTCATAGGATTTCATATTCTGAAGAATGTTTCAGTACAATAAAAATGTGTAGGACTGATCGTTTTTACAGTATACTATGAAACACCATGTACCAAATTTCAGTTCTCTACGTTAACGCATGCTCAGGCAATGTCCAAATATGTAGTGAAAATCGAAATTTTTGTATGGCAACCCCATTTTCGAATTTATATTTACTTTTCATCACTCTAAGTGAACACGGTCTCGACTTATCGTGAGGACGGATAGACGGAAGGACAGACGGACGGATGGACATGTAAAAATCAAAATAACTTTTATTATTATGCGTGGGTGTCCAATCAATTTTGCTCTACCATCATTATTTCTGTGCGTTACAAACGGAATGAAAAACTTAGTATACCCGACAATTTCATCTAGGGAATAATAATGTTGGTGAATTTTGGGAAGTAGCTGCTAAAACGACTAAGCTTCATTTGTTTTGTGATCTGCGAATTTCGCTGTTGACCATTAATGAACTGATTGTAGCTATACCTACATAGGGTGTAAGAGAGAAGCAACACTTAACTTGTACCCGATTTTTATTCTCTTCAATGATCTAATACATTCTCGTTGAACCCCCACATATCTTAAATCAGGTTCACTAGAATCTATTCTCGTGCCTAACATAAATAAAATAAAATCTCATCTGTCAATTACTGGCGATATATAACAATGCTGAAGGTATATTTCTGACATGTATTGGTTTGGAGAGTACCTATATCTTATCACGAAAGATTCGTTATAAATGGAAACTCTGATTACTCAGCGTAGACGAAAAGAGTCTCCAAACTGCTTAATTTGTTATAACGAAGAATCTTGAAGATAATACGAAAACGAGATGGAAAAATGCAAATTTTTAATATAAAAATAAAAATGGTGTTAATTATCCAGCTACACGATAATTAACGGCATTAATAACACTTTTCAACTAAAATTAAAATTAGATAACTCTCAGCCTATTTATGCTGATGGAATTTTTAATACCAATCAGAAATAATTACGCAATGATAGCATGAATTTTGACGACATGATGGATACAAATGAATCTTTATACACCAACACAGATCTTATCATTAGGGGGTAGAAAACAAATTATCGGATGAATTTATCAGCAACCAAGATGAGACGGAGTGAAGTTTTGCGCACCGAAATTTTATGTATCACTGATTTGAAATTGTATTTTTAATAAATTCAACAATAATTTTTAGTTCGTATTCAAACTACAAAAATATTTAAAAATTCCAAATTTATATAAAAGTTTTACTAGAAACATTCTTCTGAAAGTCAACAAAAACAGTTTGCATGAAGAGAAAAATCAAGAAAAATTTAATTTAGTTTTGAAGTCGCTTAAACGTGAACTTAATTTCATTTATATAAATACTAAAAGTAGAGTAAGTTAGGAGGATATTTGTTTATCAAAAAAGTTTCCTACATAAACGGCTTTGTAGTATTTCAACTTACAGAATTAGCTGCCCATCCATGGTAATTTCTTGTAATTGGATGTCGTCTTCTAATGGTAACAACACATGCTCCACATCCTCCTTCCAGGCACATAAATTTTGTTCCCGATAACCTGACATAATCTCTTATAAAGGTGTTTAGACTTATATCAGGTGGATGATCATCAAGTCTCACTTTTTTTTTTTTAATTTAAATAAAAATTGCAAAATATTTGTAATTTCACTATAATAATTGTCGCTGATTGTATAATTTATCACCTGTGTAAATTCTTTTATTAATAGTAAAGTTAATCGACATCTTTCTCTTGCGTCACGCACTATCAGCAGAAATTTCTAAATAAAAAAAGAGCAGTATAAAATCTCAGAACGTCTATACTGATTCAGTTATTGAATCATACTAAGCTTAACCTTCACTAAAATTTTCATCATCGAAACATAACTTGACCCTGACCCTGGTCCTCGTGCACATTTTCGTGGTGCAAACTGCAAGTTTTGGGTGATGTGGTTTAATCACCCTTCTGAAAACCGGTTCGATAATATTTATCTCTTGAAATTGCATTTGATCCTTGTTAATTTATTTTTATAAAAGAGTTTCACGTGCATCAATGTATTTTTGTTTTCCTTCCCCGATGTGATGAGCATATTTACAGTCCATTGCGCACATCTGACTTAATATTGATTGCGCGTCTTTTAATGTGAAAATTACTTTTATGACAAAAAATAGATTCATCATTTTTGGATTTAGGTATTCAAATACTTGGCGTTACAGGATTTGGTGCTCTATGCAAATACTATTATTTATTTACGTGTGAATTAAAAGAAATAAAGGTATAATATTTACCGCAGGTGCATTAGGTGCACAGAAATTGAAGCATTTTTGCATAAAAGTTATTTTTGTTTTCTTTGTCAACTGAAATTGGAAGTAATGATTTGTAGAAAGACTCGATGGTATTGATACCACAGGTCTCTGATTTTTGCTGTTTTTAGGATTCCGTAAATCAAAAGAAAAAAAGCGGAACCCTTATAAGATCTTGCGTCCAGCACTCTGTCTATCACAGCTGTTACTCTCGAAAACGACGTGACATAGGAATTTGCAATTTGGCAGAATTTTAGATCGTTATTCGACAATCAAAGCTTACGAAATACTGTTTTTTTTTTTTTTTTAATTTTTAATTGCGGGGAGTTGGGCCTTAATGTTTTATGAGATATGTTTTGAGCATACTTTCGAGGATCCCAAAAATTTTGTTATCAACATTTTTGTTAAATTAGCTATAAGGACATAGAAACCGTTTATCCTGATATCTATGGTTTATGAAGCTAAAATTTTGATATATAGGTACATATATTATCAGAATTAAGGTATTGAACCATACATAGATATGTAACATAAAAATGTTTTTTTGGAAGATTTAACGGAAGTTAGCAATAAGCGTTAATATTTAACTCGTAATTGTAATTATGTTATTGGATCAATGAAATGAGCAAGTACATCAAACTTAGGTATTTCCCCCCGCTTCCCGCTTATAAAAAAATGTTTGGCTTGGGAAGTTTAGCTTATATTGAAGTTAAAGAAAAAACAGTACATAAATCTTTATTTATATAATAATTATTTTGGAATAACATTAAAATTGCTTTTTATATAAGTGCACATTTTCCTCCAAAAACCTCAATATATTGAAGATTCCGTCTGAAGCGTGGCTCGTTTAGGAGTAAAAATATCTTTTCCCGTAAAAAAAAAGACGTTGGACTGCAGCACTCGAAGGTATAGCGGTATTATATTAAATAGACTTATGAAAATCTGTTCCCCAAGAATTACCGCATCGATGAATGAGTCTTTTGATTTCATGTTCACACATATTTTGACTATATTTTGGGCTTTAATTTTTAAAGATCTGCGACTCCTAGGGTTCTCTTTATATTGAGTGACAGAATTAAAAAAATCTTCCTCTTTTTCGTCTTCGTTTTTGCTGCTTCCGCTACCACGGCTTAAACTATCTCTGTTCATCGAACTTTCAGCGTTTTCTTGCCTTAATGAGTCTTCTACACTTTTCTCCATGCATTTTCTTACTACTTCCACTCGACTGCCATCACACACTTCCAGCCATATCAACCGGAACACAAGAACCCTAGCCTTGATATTTTTAATTTTAATACAATTGCTGCAATTCTCGGTAATCCGCGATATGCTAGAGTTTCTCCTTGAATTAGATCAAGGGAGCTAGCGACCGGTGACATATCCTGAAAATAAGTTTCGTATTAATACCATATTATAAAAGCTATAGATAAAAATAAGATATACATTTATTTCATCAAATTTACCTTCACCTACTCCTTCATTATAGTCACATCTTGAGAATTTAATAATTTTGAGTTGAGAATAAGAATAGGGTCGTAAGTAGAGTCCCACCTTGTTGTACTTGGAAGAACCAGTGTCCTACCCAATTCAGTGTGAATGCTATCTTCTGCCACCGTACTGTAACGTACCTGATTGCAGGTTTCAAAGACCCGGAGCTTTCATGTTAGCATTTCTGTAGGGAGTTTTAAAACCAGTCATTTATAGAGCAGCTTCTGCATTTGGTTTGCGACCAAGTTAAATGTATGGGCAGCACATCAAGGTTTTCCAGTAAATTGACATCGTCCACATTGCGATTGCGCTGAAAACGTTCAGGCATGGTTAGCAGATTTCCCACTGAAATAAAGTCTAACTAATTATCTACAGAGCATTGATTTAAAAGGATGGCAACAGCGTCATCACGTTCTGACTCTGAGTCCTCCATATCATGTGATCTCTCTCATTCTTTGCAACGAAATGATAAAATATAAAATGAACGATGCCTGGACCTGAGAGAGAAGTCCTCAATATTTTCTTTGAAATTTACTGGAATATTTTTTTTTAGAATTTGTATGCAGTATTTGTATTGGAGGTTAACAACAATGCCTCGCTCCAAATAAAAGCAACGATGTCTCTCGACCTGTTGTAATGAAGACGTCAGTTTTTTCCAAGAAATTTATTGGACATATGCTTTCTTTAGAATTTGTATGCATTATGGCCGATAACGGCTTTCCTAAGGGGCGGCTAATAATTTTTATGAGCATAGACGCTAGTGAAGCAATAAGCATTTATTTCTTCTTAGAAATTGACAGAAAATGTTTCGCCAGAATTTTTAATTCACTTTAGTGGCCGACTGAAGTAATTTTAATATCTACAACACAAACGCATACAAATTCTAATGAAAAAATATCCAGTAAATTGACCAAACTGATCAAAGCATGATTTCCGCGGCGTGAAGTCATTTTCGTCCTAATCGTAAATAGTAGAGGTATCTAATTAACGGTGAACGGACTTACGAAAAGTTAATGGAAGGTTAAGAGTCCGTTAACATTCCTTAAACGTTAATCCGTTGCTCGAAAAGTTAAGTTCGTTAATTAACGATTAACAATTAATCCATTGTGCCCAGGACTGCTGATAATGTACTTATTAATGTGCCAACGCAATGTGGTACAATTTATTAATTTTTCAGTTACCACAAGCAAATTTTGCTGAAATTCAAATATACTTAAATTCGGCCGATCGACTGCTCGTTGATAAAGTTCTGGTACGGACCCTGATTGCGAGAGCCCGACTCTCCTTCAATCCGATATTTTTTGGTTTTATTTTCAATGAATTTGTTACGGAATAATAGTCTTTAAAGAATATTGTTTGGAAGTGCTTGTTCTTGTACTGCAGCTATTTAATTCTAAGCCATCGACCTTACTTCCACTTTCATCCTATCGTTTATTTATTGCATATAATTGGAGAATAGAAGAATTTTAAGAACTTTTATTTTTATAGATTCGAAATCAAATCGTAAATATAAGAGGAAAAAACAAAAAGTTCTTAAAATTCTTCTATTCTCAAAATTTGACCGATTCTAACAAGTGTGGGTTGAATTCCCATTCGGGAAAAATAAATGTATATAATTCTTTGTTTCTATATAGACTGTAGATTGAATTTAATACTACTATTCCAATTTAATATGTAACTACATCGTCGACCATCCAATATTGCGGTCGAAAGTCTAATTTTTTTTTCGGGATAAGGAAAAATATAGTTTACAACTTATTAAATATATTCTAGGTTTTTGGGATAAAAAAAAATTTTTTCTTGCACTCTCTAATTATAATTTAGTTGCATGAAAGGAAGAATTTTTAATATTATTCAAATGGGGAATGCAGGCAGAAATTCCGCTTCTCATCTAGTAACTGCGACCTGAAGACCTTTGTGACAATACTTCCTAATTGCCCTAGGGCGCCCGTTCGAATTTGAGGTATTTTACAAATCTATAACGTTTTGTAGGACTGTTGTGTAATCCGGGAGTAGAAGTGGATGTCGAGGGGTATTTTTATTGAAGCTCACTTTTAACATTTTAACTATTTTTAATTTCACTAGTTTTATATCAGGTCAAGCAAGGATGGATTGCCCATATTGAGATAAGCGGGGCGATTGTTAATGACACAAAGGTGAAATGACTGTAGAAAGAATAAGATCTGACTGTGCAATGCCCATGTAAATGGGTCCGGTATGAGCCTAAGTTCTATCCTGCTGAATATGAGGAATACTTTAGATCTTTCTTGTGATTACGAAATAAATTTATTCGCTTATCTCAGTTTTGGGATGTGGCCCTTTGGGTGTCCAAAAACAGGTTCACGGCCAATAAACAAATATTTGACTCTTTTCTTTGTAAGGTGCTCTTCAATCTCGTTGGCCTTAATGCCTTCATGTGTTGGAACCTGTTAGCAGCGTATTACCTTATTTGTTTCAGCTAGTTACTTCAAGACATTAAGACAGTCTCAGACTAGATCAAATTCAATGCTAAATGAGTTCAACGCTTTGAGTGCTAATTGACTGTCTGATATATATAAACTTATGAAAAGCCCAGTCTGTCTTTAACGCGTTCGAATCGCAGCAAGTTGTATGATTTTTTAAATAAAAACGAAAAAGAAAATATATAAAATAAATGAAAAAAATATTTATAAAATCTTATAAACTTAAGAGAGAATCTCGTGCTAAGAACGGGCAACTTTAGCTAGTTTTTCGTGGGCGTAGAGTTCTGTGGCATGGATCTTTCCCTAGAAAATAGTATATGATGATCCCAAAGCCTAAAAAGTCGGTAATTCGGCCCATATATTATGCCCACCCGTTACCTTTCATTTCGAATTTTGGTTACATCGTTTTGTCATAACGTCTGATATTGGGTCCTATATTATTCAAGGGCTTTCTGGTGGCCGACCAGATTGCCCGTGCTCAGGAGATTTGCCTCTGCAGTCTTATTAGACTGAGTAAGGCCTCCTTTTTCACATAAAAAAAGCAACGGAAGACTTAGTGTTTCATAACAAAATTATAATAAAATTTGATTACGTGGAAGGGCGTTAATATTCCACATGCTTGGTTCTGTAATTAGATATTCTTTAATAACCGCATTGCGTTCCAGGAAACTACAGATTATAATCGCTTTTCACTGAGCAGTCAGAAAATTGCTCTTCATTCTTAGTTTGTTTAATAGCTTCATATTTTCTAGAAGCTTGGCTGCAGTTTGTTTATCGCCGATATGCCGATATGATTGAGGATTGAGAAAAGGTTCGTTCATTTTTTGCGATAGATGGAATTGTTCGCGAATATTCAGATATACAATGTCGGGTAATAGATTGGCCTTTTTTTTTAATTGTTTAAGGTTCGAAAATCCTGGTTATCGAGAATTTTCAAATATAGATAGATGCTTCTGCAGCTATTTCCAATATTTTTATTAGGTTTAACGATAGTTCCAAATGTACCTATTGACGAGATGCTGATAGCTTTTTGTGCGAGAAGAGCGATGGCTTAGGATTTAGTGAGGACCAAAAGAGTTTTTTAATACCTGCGCAAGTTGTAATTCGTCTGTGAAAACCATATTTTTAAGAAATCGAAACTTTATTGTTTCAAAAATAAAACTATCCGTTTACAAAACAAATATATACAACAAATTTGCTTAAAATTCAGATCGAAGTTTCGTTCAGATGTAAAAATTTGATTTTTGCTATCCACGATGTTGTTGTTTTGTAATTTCTTTTAACTTAATTTTGTAAAATGATTAAGATTATTATTAATATTACAGATTGTATATCGGTGATGTCATCTGAATCCTCCCTACAACAGTGTAACTGAGAACACCTCTTGTTACTGAAGAGCGAAGTTGTCTGTGTTATGTCCAGCTAATAAAAGAACTTTTTCAGGTGTAGTTGGTGCACCTAAGATATATAAATATTATGATTAAATTCCGAACACTTAACAAAAAAAAAAGTCCTATACCCAATAAATACCAGTCGTTCAGCTTCAAATCATTTCTTGCAGAATTAATAGCATGACGAAGTGCAAAAATAGTTCCGATAGCAAGACAAATTCCAGGCTCTCCGGTTGCTGTAAATATAATAAACAAATTTTGTAAAATCTTTCAAACAAATTTATCATATCGACTCACTTTTAGATCTTAGGAGACCAGTCGGATTCGGCCCTTTTTGATACAAGGTCACTCTAAAGTCAACAGGAATATCCTTAGCTCCGGGAACTTTATAATTCCATGTTCGGTTCGTTAATAACTCTCCATTACGTCGGTCGTAAATCAATTGTTCTGTTAACCAGTAACCTACACCCATAATATAGGCGCCTTCAACTTGCCCAACATCGATTAGAGGACTTAAACTTTCTCCTGTATCTTCAAGAATATCAACTCTATTCAGCTGGAAATTTCCTGTAAGCATATCCACTTCGATTTCGTTACAGGCAAGACCCCAAATATCATAACCGACTAAGTCTCCCATTTTGTAGAGATGATTAGCTATTAAACTTATATTTAATTCATAGCACTTGCGAGTGACTTCAACCCATGTTGGAGTTTTTAATTGACTTCTTGCTACTTTCATCCTTTCTAGCAGTGTTTCGCAAGCTCCTCTTACAGCCTGTGGGAAGAAAAGATTTTAAGTGAGTATATGTGACCAATTTGGTTATAAATTATGATGTCCGGATATTAAAATAATTATATATATCGAGTCGAGAAAAAGAACAGATTTACTTTCTCGAGCTGACTATATTTGTTATGGCTTAGAAGCCTATTGAGTTCCACCATAATTTGGCCAATTTTATTTTGTTCCATTGGGGCCCGATTTTACCTTGGATTGGATACACTGTACTCCTATACAGTTATAAGCCATTAGATCGGAAATCAGACTTTAATTTTGGAGTCTTGTTTTTAGCAATCTGGCTATGGCTGATTTCGGTTTATAACTAATATGTTTGGTATATGTTTTCCATTCATTTGATAACTTCGAAGTTGTTAAGTAGTCAAAAGCTAAAATAATAAAAACAAATTTTAACTTACCGCACATATCGATTCGCTAGCTAAACTGCCACCAGTAACAAAAGCGTTAGCTCCATTTAAATTTGTCGTAGGCTTTACAGAAATCATACTTAAAGGAATTCCCAGAATATGAGCAGCTACTTGAGCGGCTTTCGTATTAAGTCCTTGGCCAACTTCTACTCCCCCATGTGATATAGCTACACTTCCATCATAATGATAAATCACTACAGTAGCTGGATATGATCCAAAATAGTTAATCGGGTATTTCATAAGACAAATAGAAATGCCCTTTTTCCGCCAACGATTTTCTTTATTGAATTTATTGATCGCAATCTTTCTAGCCCGATATTCAGTAGATGTAATAAACTCAGGTAAAAGTTGCTTCATTTTGCTATCACTTGGAATATTGTCCATTCGAACATCCACAGGATCACGATTTACTTCTTTTGCTATATGCTCCATGATATTTTCTATCATTGCGATTCCTTCCAAAGATCCTGGAGCTCTTGTCCAAGTATGTGATGGTGCATCAGTTAGAACAGCTTCTCCTTTAATATTCCATCCAGTATTTTGATAACAGTTTGAAATAAAAGGAGTTGTAAAGAAATCCATCGGATTATCGTTCATGGTGCAGCCAAAATCTTCGTAGTATTTTATCGAAAACTTCTGAATTACACCTTTTACATCCACATCCACATTGTAATCACAAGTGCAAGCATTTCTCTTTCCAATTGTGGCCATATTTGATTCTAAGCCCTGTACAAATCTGACAGTTTTATTTAGTTTAGATGCTGAAAGTGCGCATGCAATGGCAACATGACCACCTCTAGATAATTTTGCTCCATAACTTCCTCCTAAACGTCTTACAATGAAATTTATTTGATTTTCACTTATGTTCAAGGCCTTCGACATCGCTGTATGTACTAAATCTACAAAGTGCGTAGCACAATAGAGGGTGAGTTCATTCTCTTCAGGTACACAAATAGTTGTTTGAGTTTCCATACTGAAATGATATTGACTTCCAATTTCGAAATGACCCTTAATTTTTTTCAATCCTTTCATTTCAATGCCTTTGCCTTCAATGAAAGGGCCACCCTTGAATCGTTCTTTAGTCTCAGAATTTTTATTATCTAGAACATCTTGAAGGATGCAAAGAATTGAGCTCTGCGGTCGCTCATAAATTATTTTAATTTTCTTTGCAGCCATCTTAGCGATATCAGGATTTTCCGCAATAATCACACCTACGGGTTGAGAATGATACTTAACTCGGCCGCTACAGAATACCTCCTCGTCTTCGACAATTCCGAATAATCCTATGGTGACGAATGAGTTCTTTCCAGGGATATCTTTTGCAGAGTAGAAAGCTACAACTCCAGGTATTTTGAGAGCATTCGAAGGATCAATTTGGACAACATTGGCATTTACTTCTAGAGCATGAACGAATGCAGCCCATAAATGGCCTGCTAAATGCGGAAGGTCATTCATATAGGTCGCTTCACCTGCACATTGATTCATGATATCTAATTTAAGTACAGGCTGTGTAAGCGGCCAGTTTTTTTTCTTCGTCTCATAAACCTGAGTTCCAGTAGATAGGGGTCGTGTTATTATATATCCACCACTTTGATATTGTGATAAGATCATGTTTGAAGGAGCATTTTTCAAAACAAATTTATAAAAAAGTCCACACGCTAGAAGTTTTCTGAATGCTGGAGAAGCATCTGGTAGAATTGAATCGGGTCTTATTTCAGTTGAAAGGATTTGCATAGCCTGCTTCAGTACATCATTGTTGAACCAAGGTTTTCCCAGTAGGTACCTTGATGTTGCGTTTGCTTGTATAAATGATGGGTTTATTCCACCAAAGCATAGATTAGCATCTACAATTTGTCGTTGTGAAACACGTATATAAAATCCAGCATTAACATAGGCGTGAGCATTTTGAACACGTGGCGTAATCTGAAAAATAATATTCAACATTTAACGAATACTTCTTAATACTTTTAGTTTTTTCTCACCTTATACGTTTCGAAAAGTAGGATGTCGTTATTAATTGCTGGAAGGCAGACCTTAAGTATGACAGCTTTGTGCATACCAAAATTTAAAAAATCAGGCATACTTAAAATTATACATTCGTCTGGATGTCTGGCAATGCAAATCGTCGCTTCGATAGTTGTTAATAGTAGAAACACATCCGAAGGGAATTCATTGTGTTCATGTTTTAGCATTAAGTTTCCAGCTATCGTCCCCATCTATACATGAATTCAAATCAATGTTTTACCAAAACTCTAGCCATCTCTAGATGTACTTACATTTCTTACTGGCACATTTGCAACTTTATCCAAATGATCGACAAGCTTAGAACAATATTCAAATCCAAAGTGGCTGGAGGTTTGTGTAAGAATATCCATGGCATCTGTAAGGGTAACGTTACCTCCTAACTCCAGACTTTCACTAATGGCCCAAGTATGCAGTTCTGGGACATTGTTAACATCGATGAAAGTTCGAATGGATTCATCTCTACGATAGACACCATGACCGGTATTGCCAGCAACAAGTATATAATTTCTTTCACCAAGATCAGTAAGGGAACCAAAAACTTCATGTAAATTCTTGGGAAAATACCAAACATGACCATCATCATAAGTTACACACTTTCTAGATTTTCTACAAATATCTGGACAAATTTTTCCCACTCCAGTACATTCTCGTCCTAAATCTTCAATATCTTTACACAGATCAACATATTCATATTCACTATCACTTGCAAATGATTTCATGGCATCTAAGATGGGACGGTACCCGGTGCATCTGCACAAGTTTCCTCCGAAAGAATTTTCTATTTCACTTGCTGTAACATTACCTCCTTTGGCTTCGAGCAATCCATACATATTCATTACCATCCCAGGTGAACAATAGCCACATTGTGAACCACTCAAATGAGCTAACCTTTCTTGAATTGGATGATATCCTGTCAGTTTATTTCCGAGTCCTTCTATTGTTATAATGTCCCAACCATCGCAAATATTTAATAATGTAAGACACTGTAATGAAACGAGAAATAATTTAAGTACGGTTTGTAAATTAGAAGATTCATTGAACTGAAAACTAAGGCTAAGACGTAGTGGTTGATGAATTAAAACACCATTGTCCAGTAATATCAGTAGATATGAAATTATTCCTTTAAAGAGCTGCGAAAAATTTAATTTTCGTAGCATACAAGGGAATTACGATTGTTGTAATAAAAATTAGTTTCTACACTATGATGATTCCTTTAGTAGAAGATAGGAACATGTACATTCATCGTATTTAGAAACCAATAGGGCGTGTTTTCAGAAAGATGGAAATCCAGCGTGTCCAATGTTTCTCCACACATATCATGTTCAGGGGCGGATTTGATCACTTGGCCGCCCTAGGCCTATGGAAGATTGCCGCCCCCCTACTCCCTGTAAAACACGAAAAATTGAATGATCTATATCCAGTGAAGGGACCCCAGGCTAGAATTAGCGGAGTAGGCAGCCTCATAAATCGGAGTAGATTTGAAAAAAAATGAAGTAGAATTAAAAATAACACTTTCCAACGAATTATTTTATTTAAAAAAACCAAAAAGTATAAAAATGTAATGAAATACCCACAACTACAAGAAAAAATCGCCGCCCTAGGCCCGGGCCTACTCGGCCTTTAGGGAAATCCGCCCCTGATCATATTACATTGTATTGATTCAAGGCTTAATGATGTTGGGGACTAACTTGACATAAGAAGACTGTTTACTAATATGCTTGCACAGCAAGTGCTAAGTGATGTTTAAGGAATTAATTCATTTTCTGACATTATTATAGCACATATTATCTCGTTTAAATTTCTGCCTAACATCTATGAATTTCAGCTACAAAAGCTAGTTCTATCTACAAAAAGATGGTGTGACTATGGGCATATCTCGGGCATACTTAGCACTGCTAACTTGTGAATAGAATGTGTCGCGAAAATGGCCATAAGCAGTTTGCAACAAGGACCCAAAGATCGGTTCAAATTATATGCATGCTACTTTCTACATTCTAATAATATCTGATATCGAGAGGTTTTTTGCCTAGCCTATACTATAGCAAGACCAAAATTACTATTGATCAAGAATATAATGTGCGTTCTTGCACATCAAAGTTTTACGAAAGAATGACTCACACTAACTAATACCTACATACCTTTTTTCACAACTTCCCTACAAAATTTATTATGAAAAGTACTAGGTGACAGAACTCAAGTTCGTGAACGATGCTTTGAAATCCAACGTCTCTACAAGAAAACTGCGGATTTAAAAGATTAATTTGTCAAGGAAAAGGGACAAAACAAGTGCAGTTGAGCCAAACATGATCTTTCTTGCATTATGTTAGGGCGTTTTACGGATAGAATGAGAAAATATTTGAAGTTATACGAAGTGAAATCCACTTTATACTACCGAGAAAGATGAACAAATATCTGTAATCACCGAAAGATCGTTTTCAACTTTAAACACCAGGCATGTACCTTGTCCTGTGTAAGATGTGGGGAAAATACAAAGTGGTGTTGTTATTCATCTATAAGAACATATATAAATGCTGTAAGCAAGAATAAGCAACTGAACATAACTGGAGTGAGTTTGAAAAGGCACTACATGCCCTTATCTCCCGAGTCTAATTATACACGCGACGACAACTTTTACAAACATATGATCCCATCCTCAACACCTATCTACGGTTGATTCAAAATAAACTCAAGTGACGTAGTAAGTTCTGTTTAATCTAACCACCCCACATAAAAGCAACAATAATAAATGTTAACTGCCTAATAACAGGATACTCCACCTTCATCAGAGTGTGCTTAACTTAAATCGTCAGTACAACAACTTCAGGTCGACAGGCTCAATGAAATTTGAAGTGAATACCAGTAGATATCAGCACTATTAAAAAATTTAATTGAATAAATATGCCGTTAATTTGAAAACTTAAAGAAAACGTAGCTTATATATGAACAAAAAGAAAATGCATTCAGCCAGCATCCTTTCTCCTATCAGAACAAAATTATGACAAACTCAATCTGTTACACAAATGTGATCATACGTAAGCAAATCTTGTCCCAAATTAAATTCCACATCACCTACAAAGACGAATTTATTGAATTTAGGATTTTATTTAATTGGAAATAAAAGGGCACTACAAACTCCTAACCCCAATGAGAATGTAAATCAATCCTTTTGCAAAACACTTTTTCGCTGATTTGTAAAATCAATCAAAGCTATGTATGTAACTACATAGATCTTCACACCTAGTTTCTGAAAAAAAAAGATGCGGATGAACTGCTGAATTTTGTAAATAACAACACAAAATGGAAATTGTATGAAACTTTCAATTTATTGACTATTTGTTGCTAACAAATTTAGTTTATATGTAAATTAACTATGCTAACTAATTCAACATTCAGGAACAATATATCAATGAAAAAAAAAAACAAATCATATAAAATTTAAGAAATTAATTGACTTTGAAAAATATTTGGCACTTGTAGATTAGTAGGAAATGGAACGATTAAGGAAAAAAGTTAAAATCGGAAAACAAAAAAATAGAATGAATTGATCTCAAATAAACAAAAAAAAAAAATTAATCACAAAAGCCGCCGAAAATCTGAAAAAAATACAATTTAGATTGTGAGTAAATTTTGACACTAGACAGTGCAATTTACCGCGATATCTACATACGCTTAGCTTGAAGAACAATGAACCATAAAAAAAAATTCGAAGAAGAAAATTTAAGCATGTATTAAACTCTGCCGCTTGCCAAAAAAAGAGAGAAAATTTGCTCTGTGCACGCTCTTTCTATAGCCCTCAGGAGGGGAAATACTGAAAATGTCTGGTTATTCCTACTCACAAGTTGACTAATAAAAATGTAGCATCCATAACAATAAATTGATTTTCTTTATTTATTTAAATTTTCATCAATGTAAATGTGGTTTAGCAGTTTGATCTACCTTTATTACGATTTTATTGTTTATTTCTTTCATTCAGGAAATTAATTTTGTAGCGTGAGAAATAATTAGACTTGAAAATATTCTTATACAATAGTTTTATTGATTGTAAACTTCTTAAAGTCTATAACAAAAAGCACATTTCATTTGTTTCTGCTCTTGCTTATATAGTACACAGGAAGGCTGGAATTCTAACTGGAAGCGGAAGTTCATGTGAATGCGTGATGACTCTAACCGGTTTGCGGCGGCTTACGACGTTCGTGGAAGGTTTTGGTGATTGGTGCTTGGGTGAAAAATTGTTGCAGTGGCGTAGTTTTAGCAGTGGCGTGCTACAATCTCCCCCTCTGGCGCTGAGATCGCCTCGATGATGCGCCAGATTTTCCGGAGCACGCATTGCTTTTAGCTCCTTTTGGTCGTCCTCGCTTCCTAATATCTATAATTGGCGAAGGCAGGATAATTGATTCATCTGGTCCTTTGTATCGAGAGAGAGCAGAAGCATGATACATTCCAATAGATCTGTCAGGGCTTTCCGTAGATGCAACTTCATATGTTGATGCGCCTCTTTTACATAAGACGATATATGGCCCGTCTCGCCTAGGTGCCATTTTTGAAGAAAATCGTTATTTTATACTATTGAGAACATGGGTTTGCACCCAAACTTTAGTACCATTTTCGAATCCAGGATCGGGGTTTCTTTTCTTATTAGAGTAGGTTTCGTTACATATCTGCAACTTTTCGTTAATTTCTCTTGCCTCTCGGAGTATCTCACCAAGATGCAAGAGTTTTGGTGTTATCTGAGGAACAAAATTTTCCGCTTGAACTATAGCTCTTAAATCGTTATTAACGTCATCTAATGCTCGCATTTCCCGTCCGAATGTTAAGAAAGCGGCTGTATGACCCGTGCTTTGAAAATTTGCCGTATTCATTGCGAATCTTATTGCTGATAGCTTTTCTGACCATTCGTGATGTTTATGGCCTACTAGAATGGCAAGTTGCGCTTTCAGATCTCTATTCTTTCTTTTTACAGGGTTAGCTTCTGGGTGATACACTGGGGAGACGATTTGTTCAAAACCGAGACAGTAAGTTAGGTGCTGTACCACTGCTGAAATAAACTGTGTACCATTATCACTAATGATTTTGCGGGGCGTTCCATATCTCAAAATTATTTCACTAAGGAGAATCTAAGCACAATTTTCTGCTGTGGCCTCGGAAAGAGCAAAGAGTTCAATCCATCGACTTGCTGTATTTTCAATAATGAGTATCCATCGTTTCTTATCTGTGGACTCAGGAAGTGGTCCGAATAGGTCGACAGAGAGTATCTCAAATCTTTTTCCACTTGCAGTTGTTTGGATAAGTCCTGCTGGTTTAAGATTACTAGCCTTGTATCTCTGACATTCAAGACATTGTCCGATGTATTTCATGATATCCTGCCTCATGCCATTCTAATGATATGGGCTTGCTATACGTGAAATTGTACGGTCCACTCCATAATGTCCAGATGTCGGTGTATCATGGTGAGCTCTAAGAATCTCTTCATATTCATTTTTGGGAACTGCCAACTGGGCTTCGTCTCCTTCGTGATGTGGTGCATATCTGTAGAGAATTCCTAAATTCATTATATACCCTCTTTTGCTCCAACGTATGTAATTTTCAGTTACTCCTGTGTCCTCGAGGCAATTGATAATTATTTTTAGCTCAAGATCTTCAAGTTACTTTTCACGGATCTCTTCTACTGTTTTTCTTGGAATCTCCACCGCTGTACTACATACTTCACAGGATACTTTTATATCTTCGGTACAAGGAGGCCTATACAAACTATCGGCAACCACATTGGTTCTTCCAGGAGTGTATTGTATATTTAAGTCTTACGGCTGCAATTGTAATGCCCATCTGGCTAAGGGACCCGTTGGTGACTTAAGAGTCATCAACCATTTTAAAGGTTGGTGGTCTGAAAGGATAGTGACCTTGGTTCCCTCAACGTATCCTCTGAATTTGCTTAGCGCCCATACAATTGCTCGCGCCTCACGTTCTGTTGTCGTATAATTTCTTTCTGCTTGTGTGAGCAGTCGACTGGCATATTCAATAGGGTGTAAATTTGCGCCCTCCCCCTGTACTAAACTTGCTCCAATAGCGTAACTGCTCGCATCCGTCTTTAGAATAAATGGTAAGCTTTCATTTGCTTGTTTTAGAACAGAGGTCGTTGTTAATGACTTCTTCAATGCATTGAAAGCAAACTGTTCTTTGTCTTGCCATTTCCAAATAGCATTTTTTTTTTGTAAGATTTGTCAACGGTTTGGCTACTTCTACAAAATGTGGTATAAAACGGCTATACCAAGAGCACATCTGAAGAAATGATATTAGTTGTTTTAATGCTCGCGGCTGCGGAAGGTCACAAATTGCTTCAACCTTTTGGGGATCAACGGAAATTCCTTCTTTGTTGATAATGTGTCCAAGATATTTGACTTGTGGATAAACAAATTTACACTTTTCCCTATTGGCCTTTAATTTGTATGTTCTTAAACGCTGAAATACTTTCTCAAGATCGTTCAGATGCTCCTTGAATGTACTTGAGCAGACAATCAAATCATCAGGATATACTAGTACACTTATAGGACTTAGGCTTATCCTGAATCTATCCATTAACCTTTGAAAAGTTGCTGGAGCATTCCTCAATCGGAAAGGCATTCTCTTGAAACGAAACATGCCGAAAGGTGTGATGAAAGCAGTTTTATCTTGGTCTGCCTCATGTACTTTGATTTGCCAATAGCCAGAGCGTAGGTCAATAGTGGACATAAATGGAGTGCTTTTGGCTGCGGGTAGTAAATCGTCCATCCTTGGTAATGGATATCTATCCTTGGTAATGGATATCTATTAGGTACAGATTGGCATTAAGTTGTCGATAATATATGCATACGCGAATTCGTCCATCCTTTTTGGGAACAATCACAACTGGTGCTGCCCATGGAGATTCACATTCCTCTATTATGTCCTTCGTAAGCATTTTATCAATCTCGATCTTGAGCTGTTCACGTCTCTCAATTCTAAATTTTCTTCAATAAATTGCACTTCTACGCCTGTGTGGCAGTACTAATTGCGTGCGAATTCCGATTTTTTCATTTAATTTCTCCAAATTTCTCTTTCTCGCTTCCACGTTTTCTTTTCTTTCCCACCCATTGACGTTAATTAAAATTTTTTTAAATATTTAATTAATCGTTGAACTAATTTACGAACGATTAATTTCATCGAAACCGCTGCAGTGAATTCTATTAATTGAGAGGTATGTGTCACAGAGAAATTAAAGTGACAGTTCATATTCGCGACTTTAATCGAGTGCGCGAAAAGAAAAGTGATTTCCCCCTTTTTTTTTGAGTGTGTTTTAGTTTTTATTTTCAGGTTTTTCGCAAGTAATCGTCGTGGGACGTCCTTTGAGTGCTACTTGTGGCGATGGATCGTGAATACCAGTGAATTTCTAGCGTTAATTTAAAGTTGAAAGTAAGTCGCAATTTGCTTGTATTTGCAGGTATATTTTGCTTAATTTACGCTTTTTTAACGTGTAAAACAATTTTAACTTTATTCTTTTATATTTCTTGTGTTTTGTAAATGTGTTTTTCAACATAAATTTGCAATGAATTGTGATAATTGCCATGTTTTGATTCATTTTTGCTTATTATGTGTTGTTGTTGGTTTGTTTACATTTTGTTGCGGCTTTATTCTGGTATCAAAATGCTTTGCGCTTTGTGCAGTTGTGTTATTATTTTAATATATTGCAATTGTTTTAGCTGCTTATATAATCTTTTTCTCCTATTCTATTTATTTCATGTTAGTTGCTGTAGTTGGTTCCAGTCGAAATTCATTTCTATACGTAAATTCATTTTGATTGCTATTTATTCATTTCTTTTTAGGCTCATAATTGAACGCAGGACTGACTTAACAATCCTTGAAATCTCATCTTTCCTTCTAAGCTCGGTTGTAGAAAACTTTTTTATAGTCACACCTTTCATAAAATCTCTGCACCTTTTTTTTCAAAATTATCTTGTACCTATGCTATTTGCTAGCGATTTAATCCATACAGAGTTTTGGTTCCGTCCTGCTACCCATGATACTCACATATTAAAATTTAATGGGAACAATACTAAACTCAATTATTAATTTTAAAAGATAACCAAAATGTGACTTTTTTTTTCCTATAAGTAAAAATAAGTTGACTTTAATGGGCCAGTGGTAAATGCGGTGGTTTACCATACCATGATTCGAATGCAATTTTTCTTACCTGGGGCCGGATTCTGTAAATAGGAGAGTTTGGGAGTTTAGGAGACGAGAATTTTCGTTTTCCCCGATTAAAACTCCCTAACTCTCCATTCGAAATTCTGTAACATACTTGGGGAGTTAGAGAAAACGTTAGAAGTATCGAAATATTGAAAGGTGGCTAACTCTGTGTAGGAGGGTCGTAGAGGATTGGGGTTTTTTCTATGAATTTAGGGTCTAGAGTACAAAAATGTATGTGAACAATTTCTGAGGGAGGGTCTTTTGGGGATGGGAGGGTCGTCCAACCCCCAATTTGGGGTTGTCCAAAATACGTCATGTTTGGTATCAAATTAAAGAGGGAGAACCCGGTAATCGAGTGGTGTAGTTTCTTTGTACCAAAAAAAAAAAGCCCAATTTTTCATCTTAAGAAGGACTGATTCACTTCTTTTGCAGTTATCTCCAAAACTATTTATCGGACTGAAAAACTAATTACATATCTAATTAGGGAACATAATGCAGATGCGATTTCACCCTACATACAAGCTTTAATGTGCATATTAAAAAATTTTGTAGCATCTCTTCTCTACTGGAAGACGACCAAATTGACCACTTTCGCGTGAATTACAATTTTTAGCGGGTACCTTAAGACACCAAAATATTTATTTCTCTGTATTGCAAGGATGTCCTTAATTTGTTTTTGTAAACATAGCTAGGATATGCAGTGATTCCATGATTCAATTTGAAAATCCTAGGTACATTGGTACCTTCACAAAGAACAATAAAAGCAGACAATACTGTCAGTTGAGAAATATTTTTCTTACGTCTCCACAAATAACCCAGCCGAAAGTTTTGCAGAGTGCAAGAGAGAGTTTGGTAAATCTCAATACAAATTCCACGAATTCAGAGCGGAGAGTTAAGTGGCAAATGAGCTCTCATCTCCACAACTCTCCGAGTTAGTGAATTCGGCCCCTGGGGCACTGATTTATAACAATGGACTGAGTTGGAGCTACCAACACAAAATATTTCTTACTAAACGTTTTCTTATGCCATTTGATGTTTTTATGTTGGCTGCAGATGCAATCACGGCAGATAGAATAAGGTAAAGATAGTGCTTACCATGCTCCGTCTCTCTCGCCCATACGCAGGATTCAGTTAAGAATAAGTTTTGAAAATTAAAGTCGGAATGAGTTTAATTCCTTATAACCCATTAAAATATCACTTGGACACAAGAAAATATATATTTTTAAATTTAATTCGATTTTCGGTTGTAAAATTTCATCTGATTGGTTGAGTGTTACATGTAGTAAAAGTTTTAAAGGGTGCTCTAACGGTGATATACAGAAACACAAAATTTGTGCCACATGAAATAGCAAATCGCTCAGTGCATTGTTATAAGTCAGTGCCTGGGGGAGGCTAGAAAGTTTTTTTTATGACTTCTCATTACCCATTCTTATTCATATAATCTTCGCCTTCACTATCAATGGCAACAAAAACTGGAATGAACTCTATGGAAGACACAAAACATTTCACCGTGAGCAAGCTGTTAAAACGAGATCGTCTGGACCTGCAATCTACATTCTAATCAACATTGTGTGCTTTTTCTATTCGAGGGCAGATGGCAGTCCCGTTATTAAGATAACTGCTGTGGGCAAATCATCTCGCATACTGAAAGTTTCTAAAAGGGAGTGAAAAAGAAAAAGTAACGATTATACATATATACGATTCTGTGCGCTATAGTTGTGTTGATTAATCAACCATAGTAACAGGAGGTAATAAGCACACTACAATTTCATGAGGCTTGTTTTACTTATTGTTTTTCACGCTAGATTTGAACATCTTTGTTTGTAAGGTATTATCCTATTCAATTTTGTATTAATGGACACTGCGTATAGTTATGAAAGTTGGTGTCTATGCAAAATTACGAAGGTAATGAGCTAGCATTTCTTTCTTTATAAGCTAATCGTGACATCGTACCTAATCTTAGCTTACGGATTACCAGTGTCTATTATTAGGATTGTCTATTAGTTTCATTATATAAAGCATAAATTCAAGCAATTTATAAACATCGCCTAGTCTCAATTGATGTTTTGTAATTATTCCCTATCCCATATGAAAACGCAACTAATACATGTGTTTAAATACAACTTTAATAAAATAGCACACCAAACACTGATAATGATATGTTATTAAGGAATTTTAGGCAACTACTTAGGCTCTAAAAATTTGTTGAGTATGTTTTTTAAGCAGCTAATAAAAAATATAAATCAAATATTATGTATAAAAATTATTTAAACTATAGTTTTACTAAATTGTTTTTAATAACTGCACCAATAAATTTATTAGAGCTATTTTTAAGCTTTGCTCAAAATGTTTTATTTTTGGTTTTTCTTCAACACAAACATAATCGTAAATTGTTTAAGTGACATCATACAACGAATAAATGGCGAAAAACTATTCAAATGTATTATAAACGATCTTTATTATTTAATTTTCAAGCAGGTATTGGTTTAGCATACTGTGGATTAGAAGTAGGCTTTTGACTAGTTGATGTGGGGCCTACTAAAATAATAGAGTTGATAAAATGGTTTACTTCAATTCGAAGCGCAGAGTTCTTCACAACGGCAAACTATCAGCAAGTATCAGTGAAAATTCTGGAGTTCGTTAAGGTTGTAAACATTCGTGGCTCCTATTTATCAATGTTATCAAGGACATCTTTGTGATTTATTCGCTACAACCGCGCAGCATACAATAAGAATTGATTGCAGGTCTCACCGATTTAAAGTATGCCGATAACATCTGCTTGCTGGCGCACCAACATAAGGAACTTAAAATCATAATACAAAATCTTCCAGCAGAAAAAGTTCAACTGCCTTCAGACTAAATACAGCGAAAAATTAAGAAATGCGGTTTAATACAAGCTCCATCTCCAAAACGCACGTTAATAACGAGAAAATCCAGCGATTTTATTACCTCGGTTGCATAATTACCAAATCTGGTGGTAGATAAGAAGATGTCAATTCCCGTATAATACAATCGAGAAATACTGTCCCGTAAGATCTCCATTTAAATAAAGTTACGGCTCTTCAATTCCAATGTTAAAACAGTACTGCTATATGGTTGCGAGTCGTGGACCGTTACTCAATTCATAAAATGCTAATTGCAAACCTTTGTCAATATGTGTTTTAGCCGAATCTTAAAAATTCGTGGAGAGTGTCCAAAAAAGAATTTTGGAGGCGCTCAAGCCTGGACAGGATCGACGAAGGAATATTAATAATAAAATGGGATTGGATTTGCCACATCATTAATCGGAAAGTTATAGAGTGAACTTAAACCTGTCGCACGAAATAGGGTGTGAGATATCCCAACATTATTAAAAGAGGCAACTGCATGGTCTGAGGTACTGAAAACAGCAAATAGGTGTAACACTATTGTTGCTGTTTTTTTACCTAGCTGTGTAGTTGACTGCTGCTGGTGGCGCCCATATATTTATTTGTGTTGATGTGTGCCGCTTTTTATTTGCTTTGCACATCCAGAATTTTATTTAGATTTCTGCAACATTCGCGGATTAAGAGCTAATCGGAATTCGGTATACTGCCACCTTAAAGCAGACAATTCTAACACTAAGCTTATATTAGTCAGTATTTCGTCCCTGGTTATGGCTTGGTGCCTCTTCTTTCTCCATATAGGGGGATCGTTTTATATATACGGAGTGTTGTCGCCTTTACCATCCTTAGAAATATTTCTTTTGCCAATTCAGAGTACAATTACATCTAGTTTTGTTTCCTTTATCGCAGCCCAAATATATCTGATGACCGCATCTAGCGGCATTTGATTTGATTTGTTTCTAACATCTCATCCTGTCAAATATTCCATCTCAGTCGGCTCCCCTCTCGATAACTCAGACCACTGTTTTATTGCGGCTCAATTTACCACCTCAAACCTGTGCCACCCTACTTTTCCACTTATAAGTAGGCCTCTATGGCACTAAAGGGCTTTCCAATATGAGGTGTTATTTTGATATTCAAAGAAAAATGCCATTTTTTGAGATAAATGATCGGATCTTTATTTTGTTATAAAGAGGAAGGTATGCCGTTAATAATGGAAAATAACATCAGCCAAATGACCACCACAACCACGCCTACAGGACCATATCCTTTTCATGAAATTTTCCATAACCAAATCGCAAAGTGGCTGCCCTATGTCCTCGATAGCCTCACGAATTCCATCTTTGAGGTCTTGAATCGACGCTGGGCTGTTGGCGTAGACCTTCTCTTTCACGTGCCCCAAAGGAAGAAGTCGCAAGGTGTTAAGTTACAAGATCTCGGTGGCCAATTGTGATCACCTCTTCGAGAGATAACACGGTCCGGAAACTTTTCCCGTAAAAGATCAATGATTTCGTTACTTGTATGGCACGTAGCGCCGTCTTGTTGAAAGTGAACGTTGTCCAGATCAATACCATCCAATTTCGGCCATAAAAAATCATTAATCATCTGTCGATAGCGCAATCCATTCACCGTAACTGTTGCTCCAGCCTCATTTTCGATAAAGTAAGGTCCAATGACCGCGCGCCGTGCGGGACCGTAAACCGCACCAAACAGTCACACGTTGAGGATATAGAGGCTTTTCAATAATAACTCTTGGGTTTTCCGAGCCCCAGATGCAACAATTTTGCTTGTTGACGAAGCCATCGAGATGGAAATGGGCCTCACCACTCAAGATGAGTTTTCGATGGAATTCCGGATCATTTTCATGCATTTCAAGGACCCAATAAGCAAAGACTCGACGTTGTTGATGATCGGCCGTCTTGAGTTCTTCTGTTAACTGAACTTTATAAGCCTTAAGACCCAAATCTTTATGCAAAATACGGTGTAATAACGTTTGTGGAATGCCTAATTCTAAAGAACGACGAGGAATGGACAAACCTGGGGTTTCTTCAACACTTTCGGCTACAGCAGCAATATTCTCGGCTGTTCTTGAGCGACGTGTACGGGTTTTATTCTTCACATCACTAACTTGTCCCGACAGCTCGAATTTTTCTACCAATTTCTGTATTGCGGTCCGACAAGTTGCTTCATGACGACCCAAAAATGTTCGAGTTTTACGAACCGTCTCTGCCACATTTTCACCATTTTTATAGTGATTTTTAATAATTTCAATGCATTGTTGAATCGTGTATCGGGCCATTTTTATTAATGGCGTAGTTTCTGCTTGTCAAATATCAAAATGACAACTGTAAAAGGGTCATCTACCGAAATAGCGGGCTAATTAAAATAACACCTCTTATTGGAAAACCCTTTATAAAAAGGCTGATTGGGAAAGTCTCAATCAATATCTTAGGCAAATTGATTTGTCGGTCTGTTTTCTTCTAATTCTTGGAATGCGTGAATATATACTGTATTTTTACAGCAGATCTTAACAACAGCAAAATCGCTCTTGATTTGACGATAAGTGCAATAAAAGCAAAAGAGTCTGCTTTTCGCTCCTATCAATCGCATCCATGTCCAGAACGGAAACATGTCAACAAGACTGCACGGAACACCTGCAAGTTCATTATCCAAAGATAAATATTTCTTTTTGACCAGAATATACCAGATACCTATCTTGCATCTTCCGTGAGGGCCAATACACATCCGTACGAGAGTTGTGTTCAAGGTCTATGAGGAAATCAACGTCTTCAAAGTCGCAAGTTCTGATAGTTTCTGGTCCCTGGTAATTAAAAGCTGCACTTCATCCTTGGCTAAGCCTCAATGGAACTGTCTTATGTGACAGAAATATTTCCAACTGCTTGGACACTAGCTCAGGTTCAGCTTATTCCCTAAAAAGGTGAGGGTAGTCATCCCTTAAATTATCGACCAATTGCAATGAATTCATTTCTTTTAAAGGGTCTTGAATCTATCATTAAGTCCAAGTTAATGAAGTATCTAGAAACCAATAAACTCATCAACGATCGCCAATATGGCTTCAGGACTGGACGCTCATCTGGAGTCTTACTGACTTTTCTTACGGAGCGATGGAACTGTAGTCTTCACAATCAAATCGTTGCTCTGGACATTTCAAGGCCCTTCGATAGAGTTTGACATTCCGACCTTTTAACCCAACTTAAATCACTTTGACTCTCCCCTCCTCTCCTACTATGGATTGGAAATTTCTTATACAGTCGCCTAATACGGGTTGTATTAGATGGCGTTATATTTGAGCCTCATCCTATAAATGCCGTTATGTCACAGGCCTACGTTATTTCTCCAACTCTCTTCTAATTTTGATGAACGATCTGCTTTCTCTTACTTTCAATCCCATCCACAGTTTCGCTGACGGAAGTAGGTACACTTGATTTTGCTTACTCCTTTGACACTGTTTGGAGGGAATGCCACTTCTGTCAAACGAGATTGTATGAATAGCTCATTGAATAACGATCTTGCTAATATCTTCGCTCGGGACAAAATTAATCGCGTCGAATCCAATGCATTTAAAATCTAAAGCTGTGTCACCTCTTTAAAACAAGATCATATTTTCTCCTCTCCCATTTCATTTGATGATGCACTGGTTTACGATACACCATCTTTATGCATTTTTTGTATTAATATAGCTAAGCTGGTTAGATCACATCTTCTCTGTTGCCAAAGAAGCATCGAAATGTCGTGGATTTCTGAAAAGGTCTATCTGATCTTCAATCATACCTAGAAAGATATACAGTTCCCATATATGGGCCGGACTAGTCTCACAGCTTTAGCTTTATTCGACATTGTTCAAGCTCATTGGTGATGTGGTAATAAATTGTCATATCATTCACTCGAAAACCGCCTCAATGTTGGCGCCTTTATCGGTACATGCATGGTCAATGTTCCGATGAAATATCTATTTTGATCCATTGAGAATTATTCCTGCAAGCAATACGTGCGCTGCAGACCGCGCACATTCTCCTACCCTTTAAATAACTTTCGGCCGTAAAATAAATTTCCGTGAAGCTTTTTATCCGCAACTGTGCTAATGGGGAACAGTCTACCAACCTTTGTCTTTCCACCGGCATACAATCTGCGAAGGTTTAAGGGCAACATACACCGGCATCTCCGCCAATTTCATCATATCCCCTAATCCTTTCCCTATTTCCATTCTCCCATACTATGCTTGGTATTATAAGGTATCTGCTGAGCTTGGCTTAATAATAATAATAAAAAACAAAAAAAAATCCACAAGTATTGTTCTAGTTACTGTTAGACAATTTTGACGCTAAGGATGCCGAGTTCATGTGAAATGTAATTTTAATATTATATCACTCACTACTAACCGGCAATTATATAATAGAAAATATAATAATGAACACTAATAAAATGAAACAAGAAAACAAGTAATTTAGTATTATCTATTGATGAATGAATTAGTTTGTGTTACATGAACATAATACAAACATAAATGTTGAAGACTCTGAAAACTGTGAAGTATTTATGGCACTTGCCAAGCAGCAAAAAAAAAACTTCTTGAACCACATAGTTGTTTCCAAGTTGAATGATTTCCAATTAAATTTATGTACAAATATTGCTTCTATCACTAGTGACGGAGTAACATGTTATGGTGAAGTCTGGTAAGCTAGCTCCATATATAGTATAGTTGTATTATAATTACGCTATACATTTAGTTGTGAGGTAAGTTTTTTATGCAAAAAAACAGGTGATGCAGGCGAAAATAAAACTGAATTCATGGTGGATTTGCAAAATAATGGTAACGGGCGCGAGGGTAAATAAGTGTTAGATATGGAATATAACTTTAAGTACATATTTCAGAAAATACTAATACTCCCGTAAATAAGGAAATTACGATGATAGTAAAAAAAATAATCGAATTCTAGAGCATATCGGTCAATAATTGCATCTTAATATTTTATGTAATACCATATCTATGTGATTAAAATGAAATCAGTTAACAGCATTTATATTTGGATAGTTAAATTCATTATAAAAGCTTATAAACAATATAAAAGAGATTTTTGGGGTTAAAAAATAAATAAATTGTTATTAATTTAAGTATAAGTTAAAAAGCTTAGTATTGTGCGTGTTTGTGTATGTCGCACGTGCGTGTGCGTATGTGTAGCTGTCTCGCATGGCTCGGCGCGACCACACCCTTCACCGCTCATTACCAACTCTTCTCCTAGCATTCGGTTATATCGATTGGTATTACACTATCGGGGTAAAGGCTTGTAGCATTTCATGCAGTGGCTAAAAATTTCAGACACATCGTGTAAAAACTGCGCGAACTGTTACATTATCTGCCAACATTTCATGAAGTGGCTAGATTTTTCGTAAAGTGCTGAGTTACATCAAGTGTCTACGACATATAAATATCATAGGTATGTATACAGGGTGTTTCATAATTGTGTAAACAAGCAAAAAATTATAAAGGTGGGGTGAGAAGCAGTGCTTCTTCTTTATCTCAGATAATAGTAAACCGTCTCAGTTTTCTAATGAATGCCAATCAGCGCCTTCCTGTCACCTTCCGTTGGAAGTTGTAGTAAAAAGTAAAAAAATTGGGAAAAATTCCTACTTTTATTAGAATTTTAACGATTTTCCCACCAACATGCGATAACTATACAGTTTTTTTACAAGATATATGAACGCCGGAGCGTATCCTTTAAATAGACATGTACCAACCTAAATTCAACCGTTTAAGATATTCCTCTTTCTACGATTCATAGTTTCATTAATTTTTCTAATTTAGCATGGAATTGCATAATAGTAGGCACGATTACCATCGTCAGTAACAAAATTAATGAAATTATGAAACATAGAAACGGGAATATCTCAGAAACGGTTGCATACATGCGTACAGTCAAATTATAGGTAACATTCCGGGGTTTCTAAATCATGTAAAAAAACTGTAGGAGGTTTTTTTCCAATTTTTTGAATTTGACGTCCTACAACTTCCGACGGAATGTAACAGGAAGAATGACTGCGCATTCATTGGAAATCTTAAACTCCCTCCAGGGGCCGAATTCTGTAAATCGGAGATTTTGGGAGTTTGGGAGATGAGAATTTTCGTTTTCCCCGATTAAAACTCCCTAACTCTCCATTCGAGATTCTCTAACATACTTGGGGAGTTAAAGAGAACGTGAGAAGTATCGAAATATTGAAAGGCGGCTAACTCTGTGTGGGAGGGTTGTAGAGCATTGGTTTTTTTTTATGGATTTAGAGTCTAGAGTACAAGAATATAGGTGTACAATTTCGACGGGGGTCTTTTGGAGATGGGGGGTCATACCTCCCCCAATTGGGGGTTATCCAAATTACGTCATGTTTGGTATCAAATTAAAGAGGGAGAACCCGTAATTGAGTCGTGATCATTTTAACTTCATAACTGACATTTTACCGCCGAAAGACGGATTTTGTCACTAGGGTTATATACACCCGAGTTCCTACATTTTGCATATATTTTTTTCGTTCTTTGCTTCACATCCATTAGTACTCTGTTGTGAACATTTTTCTCGTGGAAAGTGAATTTCCACGACTTACCAGTTCTTCATGATGATGAGTTGAAAATATGTCCATTTCTGTACCAAAAAACGCCCATTTTTTCACTATTTATCGGACTGAAAAACTAATTACATATCTAAGTAGGGGACAAAATGCAGATGCGATTTCACCCTACATACAAGCTTTAACGTGCATATTTCTGTAGCATCTCTTCTCTACTGGAAGACGACCAAATTTACCATTAGCGGGTACCTCGATACTCCAAAATCCATATTTCTCTGTAAGTATAGCAAGGATGTCCTTAATTTGCTTTTGTAAACATAGCCAGGATATGCAGTGATTCCATAATTTAATTTGAAAATCCTAGGTACATTGGTACCTTCACAAAGGACAGTAAAAGCAGACAATACTGTCAGTTGAGAAATATTTTTCTTACTTCTTCACAGCTAACCCAGCCGAGAGTTTTGCCGAATGCAATAGAGAGTTTGGTAAATCTTATTACATATTCCACTAGTTACAGAATTCCGAGTGGAGAGTTAAGTGGTAAAAGATCTCTCAACTCCACAACTCCACAACTCAACGAGTTAGTGAATCCGGCCCCTGGGGGAGGCTAGGAGGTTTTTTTTATGACTTATCATTACCCATTCATATAATCTTCGCCTTCACTATGAATGGCAACAAAAACTAGAATGAGCTCTATGGAAAACACGAAACATTTCACCATGAGGAAGCTATTAATACTTTATACATTTATTAAGCCAAATGCCATTAAAAAAAAGTATACAAATAGTCAGTCGTTAATAAAAAAAAAAAAAGAATAACTAAAATTTAATTGAAATTATGCAACAGCACTCATCATACGCTGTCATTATTTTTCTTTTTGTATTTTCTGCTTGAATAACTGATGAAAATAACTCCCGGGGCAGCGATTCTACTAAATTGTTGAAAACATCTGGCTTTATTTTGTTCCATTCCTGAAGTAATGCGTTCTTCAGTGATTCCTTTCCAGTAATTCTGTGATTCTGGATTTTTCGCAACAAGCATTTCCCTATGGAGGTTAAGTTGGCTGACTGGGTCGGTGAAGAATGCTCCCTAGGGACATTGTAGACAACCGCTATTCTTACAAAATAACCACCGTATTTTTGAATCATTATTCTGTTGGAAGGACCAATGCATGTCAAGTGATAAATTTTCAACAGATTATTTCAAGTTTGATTTAGGAATGTAGAAATACAATAAACGATTCGTTTTTTTATACTCTAGATAAAATTTATAGGGTATACTACTTTTGTCATACCGTCTGTAACGCACAGAAATAATGATGGTAGAGCAAAATGAATTGAACACCAACTGATAATATTAAAAGTTTTGTGATTTTTGCATGTCCGTCTGTCCGTCCGTATGTCTGTCGTTCCATGTGTCATAAAATAACTTGTTCCATTTAAGAGGAGTCAGTACTCAGCAAAAGTTTCAATTTAGATAGCAGCGAACCTGTAGGCAATAAAATTTACTGTACGTAGATTTGTGTCCTGAAAGTGAGAAAATTCATGTAAAATTAGCCTAGACCTAGACCAAAGACCACGTTAGAGCCATCTAGCGTAAATACAGAAACCCAACATGCGACAATTTAAGATGAAAAATGAATACTTGCAGTTCAAATAAATTGAAAATTTTTAACAAGAATTAACTTTCCTAAATTTTTTTTTTCACAGAATTGTTAAATATGCTATTTTGCTTTGTATTGCAACAACTATCAACGAAATATTGCAATTTCTCGTCGGGGAAATATCGGGAGATAAAAAACAAGTACTATTAGAGTCAAATAATTATAAAAAGCGCCACTAAAAATGAAAAAAAACTCGATGTTATCTGCTAGATCTAGGTTTTGTCTGTCTAAAATAGTCACAATTCAAAGAAATGAGAATAACTACTCACAGGAATTTGATTTAAAAGACTTCAATTTTTACCATTTTTTAGAAGTTTCCGAGCTAATATCTCCTTTGGAATATTTTTTTTTAAATTTTTGCCGACGTTATTTACTAGACTTTTTCGTTACCTTTAACTTAAGATATAAATCGTTATTCTGCTACAAGTAGTTCACCAGAAATTCGCATTGAAAAATGTATGTAACTTGCAAATCTTGGTACTGACTCCTCTTAATCGAAAGACCAGTTAGAAAAGCGCGCTAATATAGCCTTTTTCACCCATGAAGCAAATATCCGATGCAGCAGTCCAGTTTAAATTGTCCAATTTTTGTGCGCACGATAACTCGAGAACGCATATACTTAGAGATCTGGAACATTGTATATGGCCTTAAAAAAAAAGTAAAATTAAGCTGAAAAATGAGAAAATCGGCCAAACTCCTTCGTAGAGTTGTCATACAAAAATTTCATTTTCCATTATCGATTTGGACACTGCCTGATTGCACGCCGGCATAGAGAGCTGAAATTTGGTACATGGTATTTTCATAGTGAGAGCAAATAAAATTTCAAAAATGGTGTTGCCATATAAAAATTTAGGGTTTTTACGTATATTGTGAAAACGATCAATCCTAGACATTTTTATTATACTAAAAACTTCTTCAGAATACGAAATTCTATAAAATTGGTTGTAATAATTTTTTCTGTCCGATGAACCGTTCTAGAAATATATGCGAAAATCCTCTTCAAAAATCAAACTTCCACAGATGGGTGATAATACGAAATTTAATATAGGCATTCATCGAGGGTATCATAAGAATTGATCTTAACCACCGACTTATAGCAATGGACTGAACCTATTGTCATTTTCCTATCGGAAGGAATAATGGCACAAGTTTGATAATTTTCTCTTTCGCGCTATGGTAGAGTTGGAGCTCCCAACACAAAATATCGTTTTCGTATACCATTTGATATTTTTATGTTGGCTGCAGATGGAATCACCGCTGCAAGGTAAAGATAGTGTTTACCATGCTCCGTCTCTCTTCCTCATACACAGGATTCAGGTAAAAATAACCTTTAGAAGATTAACACTTGAACACAAGAAAGATATTTTTTTCACTTTAGTTCGATTTGCGGGTATAAAATTTCATCTGATTGGTTGAGTTTTGCTGTTTTTTTTTATGTATTAAACTTTTTAAAGGGTGCTCAAACTCTGATATACAGAAACATAATATTTTTTGTGCCACATGAAATAGCAAATCGCTCAGTCCATTGTTATAAGTCATTGGTCTTAACCAATTCTAGCTTTTTAACTTATGTTTTTTGTTTGTTTTGCAATTCATTTCTAATTTCAGAAGCTTTTTGCGTGGTATCAAATCGGCAAATACTTTTTTCCAGAGCACTTTGTGCAACTTTTTTTTTTTTAGATGGACGCTTCTTTCAGTACTGTGGGCTATGTGCACAAATAGTTTTGGTACACTCACCTTCTAATTTTTATTTTTTGTACATACATATACTCACCTTCGGATTTTTTCTTATGAAAGCAAATTTAATCTCCTTCCACATTCATTTAATGAAGACGAGTGCTCTATTCAGTTCTAATTTTCTACGGAATTAGAGAAACCGAGGCGTTTTATTATATACATCACAGTTGCATGACTGCGTTCAATGATTTTACCGATTTCGCGGACAGATTTTGTTTTATTTTTTAAACGAATTATGATATTCCATTTCTCTTCTGAAGTTTCTTTTCTCCTGGTGCTAGTACATAGTAACGTTTTATCTGTTTTCACTATCGCATAATTGGCACCTTATTTTCGGTGCTCAACGTAGAAACTAAGCCCTTGGATTTTGTAAATATTTAAGCAAATATATGTCCATTATGATGGAGGCAGTTCTTAGAAATGTATGGTAACTTTGGTTTGGGATAATTCTAATGAAGTTTTAGTTTATCGTAATTTCTTTGTTATCCTGTTCAATGATTTCATAGAACATATACCTAAACCCATATTATTACAAAAGAAATTCTTAAGAAATTAGTACACTTTAAAAAATATATGTGAAATCATGTGATTTTCCTTGCTGAGTGTACATCTCAAGTATTCAAGTATAATACAATGTAACTGCGCAAATTATGTTCCATATTGTGCCTATAGACACCAATTCAAATGCACACAGCCTTAATATTGCCTAACTAAAGTTTTCTAAGTTTACACTTTTTTTTTTATGAGTTGGCCACTTTTATCTCTGAAAAAACTATGCCCTAATTATTGCTCTCATTTGTAATTTGGTTCTCACAGGAGTCACAAAATTTGATAGTAAAATAAATTAATTAAAGCAGTTTACTTACAGAATTAGCTGCCCATCCATGATAATTTTTAGTAACTGGATGTCGTCCTCTAATCGTCACAATACAAACTCCACATCCTCCTTCAAGGCACATAAATTTTGTTCCTGATAAATGGGCATGATTCCTTATAAAGGTGTTTAAAGTTATGTCAGCTGGATGATCTTGTAGTCTCACTGCATTTACCCAAATATAAAAATTGAAAATTGATTTATTCACTGCCACTGCATTCAAGTATTAAAAAAATATCTTTTCACCTGTGAAAATCTTTCCGTTAATTGAAAAGTTGATAGACATCTTTCTCCGTAGACCGGATCGCGCGGTATATGTTAGTGAAAAAATTGCACTGTGCGAACGCGACTTGAATGATTCAGTGATAAGACCGTACTAAAGTAAATCTGGTGCACTTTTCTTTGAACGTATATATTTTGTTACGGTTAACGGCGCATTGCAAGGAACGAAAAAAACTTATTTACGGGTAGTAGGTAGGTGTAATACTTAAGTTACTTTTCTTCAACCGGTTAACAAATTTCTTCCTGAAGAGCATTTGTTCGTCATCTTATATGTAAGTACCTGATTTGCCCTGTTTTTTTTGTTTTTTTTTTTATGTAGGGCATCACTTTTATTTTACTTCTCGATATTAGCCTTCTGCTCGTACCAAAGCCAAATGCAAATTGAAATTTATTCCATGGCATTAGGCTGTTTTGCTAAATTTTTTTAATTTTTTTATTAATTTTTTTTTTTTTAATTAATTAAGAAAGCTGTAAATGAACATGCTTTACATACTAGAGAGCATGATTTGAAAGAGTCTAACCAGTAACTCGAGTAAACTGAGCGAATTCGATTTTTACCAATTTTAGAAACTACCTAGATTTTATCTGCAGCCTCGCTAAACGTGCTTTAATTTTTTTCTGATTTTTATTAATATTCATTTTTTCACCTTCATATTTTTAATTTATAAAAATTATGATGTAATGGAGAAATAGATTTGAAACTATGTAAATAGAATAGAAGTGTTTATGAATGGATATCTGTGTTCCTAGCTAATTTGTATCAGTCTTTTCCGAATTTATTGAGTAGGATCCAGTTAGCATGGTAGAAATACGTATAGAAGATGCATGGAGGATATTTTTCATTTTGTGGTTCTGGTATTGCAAATGCTATTGGTAATGAGGAGGTATTCTCCTTTTATGATAGTATGAAGATTTTAAATTGGAGTTTATTGGTAAAAGAGCTTTTAGGTAACGCTGGTAATACAGATAGTAAAGTCAGGCTCGCAGAGCACTTTTAGCGTTATTGAAGTATTAGACACCCGTAAATTTGTCAATAATAAATCAATATCAACTAATAACAGACTTGGTTTATATTAATTTTCTTTTCTTCGTTTCAGCTACAGCAAGGCGTAAGCTTGCGAACAAGTTATAAATCACTTTCACTTGATTAAAACCTATCAGAAATATATTTTTTGCTTTGTTTGTGAAAGTTTTTCTCAAAATTTATATTAAACATATACCAAATTTAAAAAGAGGGGAAATTTGGTAATTCTTTTGGAGGGTTACCGTATAAAAATTTTGTGTTCCACTACATAAATTAGGTGTAGGTACTGTCTGTCTGAAAAAGCGCAAATTTAGAGCGTAGCCCGTTTGTTCATAGATTTTGGAGGAAAAATGTTGGGTCTTAGATACAAAATGGCAGAAATCGATCAACTGTTTATAAAAATCTTTGTTTTTTATTATATATTTCGAAATTGCATGACAGCATGTCGACTCCGGGAGCTGCAATTATTTACAAATTTTGTATTTCAAAAGTGGATCTAAGCTAGCACCTCCAACTTAGAAAAGTTAATTCATGAACATTTTTAATTTCACTACTGCTGGGTTTCTTTAAATTGCAAAAGCTTTGAAATTGGTTATGATCAGTGGCGTACCTAACCTTGGGTGGGTTCTGTATCAAAACTCGTACAGGCCCCCTAGTTAAACATGATCAATAAAAACAGAACATTTTATTCGGAATTAACATAATTTTATTACTTTCAAATATATAATGGGTACCTACAGGAATAAATAAACACAGTTACATATACTAAGATAATAATATAATATTCACTCATTCATTTGTATAAAAAAATAATCATTTTCTGTTAAAACATTAGGTTTGCATGGACATATAGATTGAAGTCTCCTATCATTAGAATTCAAAGATTTTATAATGATTATTTCAACGAACTAGACCTCTTCCATTATTGCGTTCAACTTTTAAACATAATGCATTGAATAAAATGCTTTCTTAGAAGGATATATTCCTTTTTAATTTTATTGATACTTTATTTTGCTACTTGCTGTTATTTGTTCTTACTATTATTTATATATCTTCCTTCTTCCATTTGTTTTTGTTTTGATATTATTATTAATTATAAGTAGTTTTTAATTTATTATAGTGTTTTTCTGCTTTACTATTTGTTATACCCTAGATGAAATCATAGGGTATACTAAGTTTGTCATTCCGTTTGCAACACTTAGAAATAATGCTGTTTGATTAAAATGGTTTGGACACCCACGGGTAATATTGAAAGTTATTTTGTTTTTTGCATATACGTCCATCTGCCCGTCCGTTGGTCTGTCCGTCTGTCTACCCGTGTGAACGATAATTCGGGAACGCGTTCAGTTAGAGTGCTATAATTGTGCACACAGGCTTTAAAAAAAAAGTACATTTAAGTTCGCAAATGAGACCAATCGGGTAACTCCTTAGTAGGGTTGCCACACAAAAATTTCGTTTTTCATTATATATTTGGACACTGCCTGAGAACGCGTTAACGTAGAGAGCTGAAATTTGCTACATGTTGTTTTTATAGCAATAGTAAAAGAAGTTTCAAAAATGGATTAAATCGGGCAACCCCTTCTTGGTGTTGCTACTGCTATACTTCTATACTGTAGAAACGAGCAGTCCTAGATATTTTTATTGTACTGAAAAGATCTTCAGAATATGAAATCCCATGAAATTGATAATTATCAGTTTTACTGGCCGACGAATCGTTCAAAAAATATATGCGAAAAATCAGTTCAAAAATTATATTTGCACAGATACCATACGAAATTATATACGGACATTCATCTAGGGTATCATAAGAATTGGTCTTTTAGACCAATTCTAGTTTTTTTAATTGTTTTAATTTAGGTTTAGTCTCTTTTTCTTCAAATTAAATTTCTTTTCTTTATTTTTTTTGTTTTCAAATTAAATCGGTAGTAAGGGTGTAAGCTGTTTACTATCGGATGAACTGCTTAATAAAAAGAGAATAACGATATAAAAATAAATTGAAGTTCAACTTTTCTGAATTTTTTTCCGCAAATATCCACAAAAATTTCTCTAATTCAGAATATATTTTAAGTTTATTTGTTTCTTCTTTTTCAGCAGCAAAAACAGCAAGACTTTACAACTTGTTTTTGAAACATGGTACTTCTTAAGTAGTTTTTAATAATTTTTAAGTTTGAAAAGTTAAGTTCAGCTAGAGATACAGTAATTGGCAAAGTTAGGATTATCACACAAACCGTTATTAGCTTGAAGACACTAGAAATAGGGTGGTATTTGATCGCCTTCGAGCCCCTACCATTCGTTCTTGATTAATGAAAATTTCTTTGACAAATAGTTTCAGGTAGTCCTACGAAAGTACAAGAATTTCATCTTACGCGTCGTAATACTAATGCCCCCAAATTGCTTCTATTAGCCATTACCACTTCATCTAAAAATCAATGAAAGTAGAACAAAGGTTTATTCTCATTATGTCATGCACATTATATTTAGGGTAGCTTGCTTTAAATACTCTAATTTGTTCAAATTAATTGTACCGTCATATAATATGACTCGATAAGGAGCATTGCCCGAGGTGTAATAGGAGATATACGTATACATTAAACCCAAGTGATATGAATAGATATATATAAGAACTTCACCGGTAATACGCTCACATAGCATAAGGTAATATACATCAATATTATATTAGTACTACCCGTATGAAGTACAAAATTCAACTACGGTCTTTTTAACAGCAACAACTTTAATATTTGAAATTAGAGCTGGAATTATTGCCGCTGATGGCACCAGACTTTCCTTCTAATGGGTCCTTGTTAAAGGATTTAAAATATTCTTATTTTAATTACAGAGCCTTGGAT
Source organism: Dioctria rufipes (assembly GCA_963924295.1). Lineage (NCBI taxonomy): Eukaryota > Metazoa > Arthropoda > Insecta > Diptera > Asilidae > Dioctria > Dioctria rufipes. Next base: position 363,752,535 of record OZ002740.1, read on the forward strand.
ATGACTCCTGTAATTGTTATTTTTATCACTACCTCCTCGTACTGGGAGTGGGAAATTTATGCACTTCATGTCTTATTTAGATGTGGTAGCCATTTCTCAGGCTCCAACTCCGAAATTGAAGCCTGATTCCCCGTTAGACGTTGCAATCATGGTAGTCCAAGATAGTACCATCAATAGTTCATAGGGACGATATTTGAAAGATCTACTGTCGCTACAAGAACATACGACCGGAAAATTAACTAGAGTTCAACCATTGGAATGATCTCTATAAAAGTTATCGCTTGCTTTTAGCCTAATAAAAGCACACATTCTAGAGGTCAGTGTTTATAATTGCATGTATTAGCTCTGGAAATAACAAGTTTATCCAAGTGACTGTTATGATCTAATAAATATTGATGAAATGAACCTTTTGCGATTTCACTTTAATCTCGTTTGTACCTGAAGAAATGCTGTGATATTTAAAATTATCAGATCTGCCAAATCTGTAATGGAACGCATTTTTTCGAATTCTATTTTAATCTTCGGCATACATGGTGGGGTTATTTTAACCCTAACTCGTAAAATACAGTGCACAAATTGGCCGGTATCTAGTCTCACGTTGTATGGGACGTCGTTCAAAAGTAAGTGTCCTCTCTTTTGTTTTCTTGCTATATATATCTACATTTCATATTTATTTATACAGTTTTATTTTCATTTTAGGTATTGATATCCAACATGACGAATAGCTTGCTAATGAAGCTATTGCGACGGCTTTGTTGGAGGAAAGCGATTCTTCCTCGGAAGATGAAATTTCCTTCTCAGTAGTGATTATGAACCAAATTATATCAGCGAAATATCTGATGCAGAAAGTGATGTGGATGTGGAAGATACAAAAAGAGATCTTCAAACCATCTTCGGCTGATACAGCATCCCTAGCTGAAACATTTTATCTCGGAAAAGTTGAAATAACAAAATGCTATAAACCTCCTCGGCGGGGCAAGTTTCGAACAAGATCCGAAAATATAGTTAGGTATTTGCATGTTTGTACAGCTAAAGTCCGGGATAAGAAAACAATACACACTTAGAGTGCTCTGAGAACTTATTCACTGAAGATATTGTGGATATTGAGAATAGAAAACTCCACTCCCGATCCATCATATGCGGAATCTAACAAAGCAGAAATGAAAGCGGTCTTGGTAGGTTTATTTAGATCTGGCAGCCAAAGTCCTTTTCAATTTATGGAGTAATGATGCCACAGGATACGAAATATTTAGATAGGACAACTGTCGATCGCTTGGCACCAATAAGAGATAAATCTGAGGTAGTTGTCAAAAATTGTCACAATATATATACACCATCAGAGGAAGATGTGGCTTTCCTCAATACATACTTCAAAGCCGGTCAAATATGGATTGAAAGTTTACGCACTAACGGACACTAAAACATTTTACACAATGAACTTGGAAATTCATTGTGGCAAGCAGCCTGATGATAGTCCTTCTTCAAAGAGTAATAAGTAGTTGTGGATTGTCTGGTATGGTGCGTATCTGGATCTAGAAGAGACATAATCATGGTTATCTGTTTTAAGACCTCCAAAACTACAGGTCATATGTACAAAAATTACAAATTGACTACTATAGGTAAGTAAACTATGATCCAACAATACATGCTTTCCACCTCAGTTCAAGGCCAGACGTAAAGGAAGTCATCTATGTTTGGGTTTCCAAGAGACATAATGATAGTATCATCGCCACGATAATGTGTGAGCTTCATGTCGACGTTACACCACAATGATGAGATGGATCCAGGAAGCGGAGATCGAAGGAGACCTTCAATTATAAAGTTTTATAATAAACCAAAAAGCGGAGTTGATGATTTTGACAAACTTGCAAAATCATAAGATGTCTCCCGTAACTCATATGTTGCATAAAGGCATCGAAAGAAATAAAACTAATCTCAGAAAGAACTTCCACAAAAAATTGGGTCTTTCATTGCTCGAACACCATATCACGAATTCCGCGAAATATGAAGATACGTATGCATGAAATTTTGCATGAAGAAATCCCAGGACCACCAAAAAAGCAAGCAAGAAGATGATGTTCAGAGATGTTCGTTTTGTCCAAGGAACAAAGCCAGATTGACTCTGAAGGATTATGCTAAATGTAATGTCGCATTAGTTAACCAAGGATCTCACTAAAACAAGCATAACGAAAACTATTTGCGCTCTTTCTATAAAGCCTTAGAGTAGTTTATATTAATAATTTAAAATATTTCGTTATTGTTAATTTGAATAAGAATTCATGTCATTATTAGATTATTTAATAAAAAGAAACGTATTTTTACATACCTTGGTGTGTTTCTTATTAGTTTAGTATAAATTTAATAAAAAAAAAACAACTCGTTCAAATGTATTGTCTTGATGCATGTCTGAAATAGATGCAATTACTCGTGGGGTTATTTTAGCTCCACGTTGTATAGAAACCGAAGAAAGGAGCTCAAAAAAGAGTGCAATTCAGCACTTAAATTTAAAACCAAGGCATCCATAGAGGAGTTTGACATTGTAAATGAAAAAAGCCAATGATTTACAAGGCGTTAAAGGCAAATTTTGTTGGACAATATATTACCAATATAAAACACTCTTCCCGGTATTCTCCCCAAACCAAGTGTGCGGTAAAATTAATTTTAAACCGATTCTTGGAGAATACCGGGGTAATTGCATTATGTTGGTTAGGTGTAGTCGGACCAAATTAGTACTGATTTTTTTTTTTTTTTAAATAGATTTAAGATGGTACTTTAATTATGGGAATTTTATGGATTGAGGGTTACAGTTCCCGCAATTGGATAGCTCTTATAGAGAGCGATTGACATCAAATGAAGGGAAGCTATTTTATTAAAGTACAATCGAATTAAATAAGAAACTTTTCGATATGATAGTCATTTTAGGTGGACCAGTAAGAATCACGGAGGATGACAGGAAAGGATATATACCACAAATTTAAATAAAACAGGAGCAGGGTGTGCATATCTGTTTCCTTATATATATTTTCTTATATACGATAAGACCAATTTGATCGTTTTTCAAGCCTCTGCGGTAGGTAGAAACTAAGCTGTACTGATGAGTATAAAGTTTCTATTATACGAAACGCTTGATATTTCTTTTCAGCCCAGTACCAGTTTAGATTCAAATTAATCCGATTTTTTTAACTCTTCCCAAACATTTTTTCTATTCTTTTCCCATTTATTTTTATGTCTTTTCATTCTTCTATTTTCATTTGTTTTTTCGAGTCGCTCAATTTCGCTAATTTGGAACTGTTGATTAGTCGAATCAGGACTTATTTTTCACTTGTGCTGTTGCACCGGGGAATCCCATATAGTAGCCAGCCACAAATAAATTTTTGTTTTATATTACTAAACCAAGCTCAGGGAATAACCTATAATGCAAACCACAATATGACATGAAGGCAGGCGTATCTAGACCTGCAGCCTGGAGCGGGGGTCACAACTAAAATGAAGTTGGAAGTAGTCGTTTTTTTTTTATCATATTTATTTGATATCATAAAACCCAATTTTCGGTTTGATTTGGAAGACCAGTCGATAATATTATCCACATCAATGTCGATCTCAGAGTAGACATTAAGGTTTCATATTCAGACACTCTTTCTCGTGCAAATATTGTAAAAATAAATGTAACACAACCGATGACAGAGGGGGAATAAATTACTAAGAGTGAGAGCTTACACCTTGATTCACATTGAAAGGAATAGGAGTAGAAGTGAATGATATGTCTCTGACTATTTCTTTTGATGGGCACTTAACTGATCTTCTTCTAAAAAAAAGTTTTCAATGGTCTATTTGTCTTCTGCTTTCCACTTTTGCTGATATTTTTACCGCCATCGCTAACTAGTGTAGCAAGTTTATTTTTCCCCTATTAATTAAAAGTAATCGGGAAGTTAAACAACACTACTTGAATTAACACGAAAGTACAAGCAGAGCAACGGCAACTGCCGCAGGCAGAGGAAAGCGAATGGTTTTTATTTTTATAGTCTTGCCGTAAAAATTTTGAAGAAAAATTGTAGAATGATTTATAGTGACATCAATCCAACTAATCGTACGATATGTATGCTTGCCAATGTGCATAAATATCTTTAGCGACCCAGATCAGCCAAACCACCTGAATCAATATAACTCTTTGGAACCATTGTCCGCAGCCAATAGTGCATGAAAAATCTAAAGAAAAATGTTCAGATTTTTCTAAGAAAACTGAATGCTTGTGCCCCTGTCTGAAAGAGTCAACCACCAGAATAAATGCATCAATTCGTTTGGATGCTTCCGTACGAACGTAAAAATTTTGAACAACTCAGTCTTCAATCACTGTCGCCATGAAAAATCAACGAGTGGCTAGACATTGATTGCATGGAGCTAGAGTTACTGGAAGAACCGTAAAAGAAAATTTGCTAAGTCAAGGCTTAAATACAATAGAGACGGGCAACGGCTAATGACGAAAAAATGCCTCTGTCAAACTTAAAAGCACACGTCTTATGCGAATGCCCAAATTACGACAGGTGACGGTCAGCGGTTGACGAAGTTGCCGTCGGGATTGATCAATTTCTAATTTTGCCGTCGTCGCTGCAGTACTACCAATAAAATCAAACGAATGAAATTGTTGTGGCATTTATTTTTGTCACGGTTATAAGACGTCGCGTCAATTTCTAAACAATAATATAAAATATTCTCGATAAAAATCTATTTCAAAACGCTCAAAACTAACAAATGAAATTTCAGTATCTTTTTCTTTCACTATCGCTGCTGACAGCTCACCGGCAAGAGCCAATTTTTCGACTATCTGTTTGGAAAGCAAATTTTCCGCTGCCATCTACCGTGTCGGAAGGAAAATCAGATAGGTAAAATAAAAATGATGATCGCTGACAAATTCCTTAGAAACAATACACATTTTAAATCCGAAATTGTGTGCTTTTTCATATCTATGAATAATCGGCGCAACAAAAATACAACAGCATCTTCATAACTGGGCTGCTAAGCATTACATGCCATTTTCTAAACAATAAAATACTAAAATAAATATGCATTCCAAAATTACTTACTATACTGTGATAGGTAAGATAGATGACTTTGCGATACTATATGAAAACGCAAGAAAATTCTAAAAAATTTGTACAGATTTAACAAACGAAGAGCTACGAGCGAATGACTATTATACCCAATCCACTATTACTACTCATAAGAAGACAAACAAATCATACTATACTAAAATCATCCTCTTAAACTTTTACAGCTTGCTCTGCAGTCCACCGCCACATTTAATTCACCGCAAAGGTTAGGTAGGGCTTGAGGAGGGTGGGGGGGTGTCGTACCCCCCCCTCCCCGTAACCCTCCTGTATACGCGCCTGAATGAAGGACATAGGAAAGGATTAGGGAACATGAGAAGATTGGTGGAGCTACAAATGTATGTCACTCTTGAACCTTCACAGATTGTAAGCCGGAGGAAAGACAGAAGATGGTAGACTGTTCCATATTTGCGCAGTTTGGGATTAAAAATATCGCGAAGTTTTACTGTACGGCCGAAAGTGTTTTAAATCGTTAATTCATGAGCGCGCGCAGGAATTAATCTATAAGCGATCGGACTAAATATTTCATCAGGACTTTGACCATGGATGTAGCGATAAAAGAGCGAAAGGCATTCCGGCAGTGGTCGAGTGAGTCTAAATGACAAGTTATTGCCACATCGCTAATGAGCTTGAAGGCTAACGAAATTGAGGCTGTGTTACCAGCCTTGGCACAGGTGGGATTTTATTCCGTTATTCGTCTTATATAAGACATCTAGAGGAGCGCTAGATTTTACGGGTTAATATATTTTCATATATTCTTTACATTTATTATTATTTTTATATTTTTATTTTGAAGTTCTGAGTGTTATTTTTTATTCCAAAAATTTTGACTATTTACGGCCTGTTTTTTGGGGATATTAATTTTTGAAGTCACTTACTCAAACTAGCATCATAGTGATATTAAATTTAGCTGAATCTTCATCACTAATGTAACGCGTACCCAATTATTCAGCTTACTGGCAAATACAATAATATAAGCTCACTCAAACGGAGTGAAATTAGAGCTTAAAGTCTTCTTAGTGTTCAGTATAAATCCTAATTCTGAGTTTATCGGCTTAGATTTCGTTAATAAGGAAATTTTCGGATATCTTCATCACAGCCATTCCTTACCTGCGGTCCAATCATTTTCTTACTTCGGGAACTGAAGCAGCCTCAGTGCCGATTAGTTACAGAAGTTGATATTAATACCACAGCTGAGTCACTAATGACGGTAAGCTGTGCACAGTGCAGCCTCCAGGTCGAATCCATCCGCGAGTCTTGGAACGGCTTTGAGATTGAAATATAAGTAAAAAGTGCTAGTGATTCTCAATATTAATTGATATTAAGCATTTTTCTCAAATGTCATTTACAAAAGTGTTTTTTTTTCGTGTGGTATAGTTTTTTTTACATATGAATAGCAAGAATCCATTTCTTCATTCTTGTGATATGCGGTTTTAATATATATTTGAGACAAACGGGTATAAGCTAATACCTAAAATCGAACAGGTTTCCTCGAAGTGTGAAAGAAACTTTCCACAGACAGATTTTGCGCGGATCAAGTAACTGCTAATAAAAGAAAAAAAAATTCCGAATTGAATTCAGATTCATCAAGGGATCGTGATATGAATTTGCTATTTTGCACACTAAAATTTTTAGTGTATCTAAATCTAAGATTATAATTCTACTTTTTGGATGCAAACACATGTATATGCAAACACAAAAAACAATTACTTAATTTATTTTTGATTTAATGAAGTGAAACATTTTTAAACGAGCTTCTTCACTCAACCGAAAAGTTTACTGCCTCGTGTCCGAATAATAATGAAACGTTTTCCGGTATAGCTGGTGCATCTATGTAAATAATTATTTTCGCGGTCATTAATAATAAAAACTTTTCGGCTGAAGAGATTTACCTAACAAATATACCAGTCGTTTACATTAAATCGTTTCTTGGGAAATCAGTAATATGACGAAATGTAAACACAGTTCCGACTGAAAGAAAAATTACAGGTTTCGTGTTGCTGCAAATATTAAAAGTTAATCACAAATTATATTTCCAGAAAAAAAGAAAAAAAAATCAAATCCCGACGAAATCTTTGAAGATTAGTCAATTTGGTGTTTTCTGGTAGACAGTTACTCTAAATCAACTGGAATAATATTTGCAATCTCCGTGGCTTTGTAGTTCCTCATTTCGTTTGTAATTCCGTTCTAAAAAATTAAAATTTAGAAATTTATTAAAGATTCAATTATGAGATAATTCAAAATAGATTTCGTATTATTTTTGCACCTAGATTGCCTTCGATAATGCCATAAAGAAAGATCGACCCAAATGTTTTTTTATCGACAGCGATAGCTCTGTCAGACATGTTTTAGAATTTTTTTTTTTTTTTAGCATATACGTTGCATTATTTTGGACTAGTCGTTTTAAAATCTTTTACTGGTCTGGTGTTAAGATAAGGGTTGCGGTTAATTTAACCTCCAAGGAACCGATAACATTGATTATGAAAGGCCAAACCAAACCACAGGTATCCTCAATGAACAGAGAGACCATACAGCTTACTAAAAAGGTAAAGTTTCTAGAGTTTAACTTCGATTAGAAACTCATATGCAACCAGCATGAGTCGAAAGTTATACAGAGTTATTCTGCAGTATTCTGTACATATATATATCGATTATATCGAAAAAAAGGGCTTGAATTCAAAAATAGTTTATTGGTCCTATACTACTATCGTCAGACCATCATTACCTATAGCGGCTTCGTATTGTAGACCAAAACAGAGGAAAATGCAGTAGAAGTAAAGTGACAAGAATTACAAAGTCTTGCATGAAATAAAAGCTGCTATAAGGACCAGTTCTACATCAGCCTAGAACTGATGTTAGACTTCCTCTACATATTTTCATAAAAACGTATGCTGCTCTTAGCGTTAAGATGCCAAGTATTAGCTCCAGAAAACCTATGTAGAGACTTAGTCAATCATTACATTATAAAATTCATGAAGCTCTTCAAGATGACTCAATAGTTCACAGATACAATACTCAAGCCTGTAAAATTTGGGCGCCACTTTGATGTACTCATAGAAGACCGCAAACTCCCATGCGGATCTTTTATCTAGTGCACAGACGGATCTAAAACAGAAGGAAGGGTGGGTGTGGGAGGCTATGCGCTGAGATGTACGTTTTGCAAGTCCCTGGGATACTAACCCCTACTTTTCAAGCAGAAATACAGGAATTGAAATGTGAATTAGAGTCGATCTAAAAAGCGGCTATTGGAACGTAAATATGTACCTATTTAAAATCCGCAAGCCAGCCAAGCTGTAATAAAGCATTACAACACAAAGGTTTCCCTTCTAAGCTGGCTTGGATTTATAGGGATGTCTTAGATTAACTATCAGATGACAATAAAGTAACTCTTAGATGGGTAATAGGACAGGAGGGGCATGAATGTAATGAGACAGCTGACTATTTTGTTAGAGAGTACACAGAATATCTATTTACGGTACACGAATGCTTAAACAGCGTTACAAGACTCCACCTAGCAGCTTAAATATTGTCCAAAATGTGTAAATAATTTTTATGTTTATTATACATGATGTTTTAGATCACAAGATCTTCTGGTATATCAGGCAATTCAAGGTGAGGTGAGTTGATAAAAAAATACACCCTGGATAATGCTGCTCATTTCGGAGGTACAGATAATCGAAGATAGTTCATCATATTTCATGAATCACCCTATAACTACTGAACGATACATCATATCATATGATGGAGACTTATAATTTGTTAGATGAATAATTGTTGCAGCTTTCCAATGGAGTTTGGACTTATCTTATCATCCCACTCGGCAAAATTAAAATTCCGGAAACTTCGTCTTTTAACATACCATTGTTTCCGTTTTTTATACAATTTCACCGGATAAGATATTTTTTTTTTAAATTGGAGACAAATACTTCATTATAAGGTTCTGGTATTTAACTAAAACTTAATTCTGAGAAGTATTGCTCCGACGACGGGATCAACTGAAATCAAATATCACAGCTAGCCAATAGAAAAGGAGATATCTTCCCTCGAGAAGAAAAATGCTCTGGTCTATCCACAATATTCATCTTGTACTTGTATCATCTTTGGAAGACCAAAAATTACAGAACTTTGATCTTAAGAGATCTGGAAAATGCAACTCTCAAAATGTGTTGCGGAAAAATATAGTAGTTGTGGGACGATAGAATTGTGAATCTGTCCGCGAGGTGGTAAAAGCTTACAGATAGGAATGGTCATTTATGGATAAATGAGGAACTTCATTTCGGCCAACCCTTTATTTATTTAGTTTTTGTAGCAATTGTTAAAACTAAATTTTATTTATATTAAATACTGAAAATAAATTGTGCTATAAAATCAGGTATTTTTTAGTTATTGTTTACTATTCTACTACCCAAATCTAATCTGCAAAACCTGTAATTTCAGGGAAAATAGTCAAAAGCAACTGAGTTGAGCTGTAGCTGCGATGCGAAATGCACACAGAAAATCATTTAAAATAATATAAGAACTAAAAAAAAAATAATTATTTAATAAAAAGTAACCATATGTGGTTATACTACATGTATGTACCTATTTCGAAGTTTCATTACATTATGTTTTCCTGAAGTGAATCATTATTCCAAGAACTATTTCACTCTAGGGAAAAGTTCGTTGCATCATGTCCAGCTGATAAAACAACATTTTCCGGTGTAGTCGGTGCACCTAAATATAGTTAATTTCAGGCTCATTAAAAAATAATTAACCTTTCTGCTAGAAATCCATACCTAATTCATACCAATCATTAAGCTTCAAATCGCTCCGTGCGGAATCGAGAGCATGGCGAAGTGCAAACAATGTTCCGACTGCAAGACAAATTGCAGGTTCTCCGGTTGCTAAGAATTTTAAAAATAAATAAACGTTGTATTACCAAAATAAACACAAACTTCTTTTTAACTCACCCTTAGATCTTAGAAGACCAGTCGGATTTGGATCCTTCTGATGCAATGTTATTCTAAAATCAACAGGAATATCTTGCGACCCTGGAACTTTGTAGTGCCACGTACGGTTTGTTAGTAACTCTCCGGTATGTCGGTCGTAAATCAATTTTTCTGTTAACCAGTAACCTACACCCATAATATAGCCTCCTTCAATTTGTCCAACGTCAATTAAAGGACTTAAGCTTTCTCCAGTGTCTTCGAGAATATCTACTCTATTCAGCAGAACATTTCCTGTTAGTATGTCTACTTCGATTTCAGTACAAGCAAGACCCCAAACGTCATATCCGACCAAGTCTCCCACTTTGTAGAGATGATTAGCAATTAAGCTTATATTTAGTTCAAAGCACTTGCGAGTGATGTTAACCCATGTTGGATTTTTTAATTGACTTTTTGCTACTTTCATTCTTTCGAGCAGTGTTTCGCAAGCTTCTTTCACAGCCTAGAAAGAAATAATTTTCTGGTAAGTTGGTTTTAATATTATTTTTGAAATATCAGGACAATCTAAGAATTTAGTTTCATTTTTAAGTGGTCTGACTAACTTTAATTTATTATAAATAAGTTAAAATACGGCATGCAGACGTTTCCTCAATATTTTTTAATTTGCCTGCAATTTCTTTAAATTTACTTAAACTGAACTTACCGAAGACAAAGAATCGCTTGCAAAACTGCCGCCCGTTAAATAAGCATTTGCTCCATTGATATTGGTGGTAGGTTTCACAGTAATCATACTTAAAGGAATCCCCAAAACAAATGCAGCTACTTGAGCGACTTTTGTATTAAGTCCTTGACCCATTTCTATTCCTCCATGAGATATTGCCACAGTCCCATCGTAATGATATACAACAACAGTAGCAGGAAATGATCCTCTGTAGTTCAAAATAAACTTCATAAGAGAAATTGAGATGCCTTTCTTTCGCCAACGATTTTCTTGGTTGAATTTATTGATCTCAGTTTTTCTATCTCTGTACGATGTAGATGAAATGAATTCAGGTAAGAGTTTCTTCATTTTGCTATCACTTGGAATATTGTCCATTCGGACATCAACAGGATCGCGATTTACTTTCCGTGCTATATGTTCCATGATATTTTCTATCATTGCGATTCCTTCTAAAGATCCTGGAGCTCTACAACTTGTGTGTGCAGGTGCATCTGTAAGAACAGCTTCTCCACTGATATTCCATCCGTTATTTACGTAACAATTTGCAATTGAAGCAGTTGTTAATATTGGGTTATCATTCAGAGATGAACCCAAATCTTCGTAATAGTTTATTGAAAATTTCTGAATAACACCTCTGCTATCCACACTAACGTCGTAGTCGCAATTGCAAGCTATCCTCTTTCCAATTGTTGCCATATTTGATTCTAAGCCTTGAACAAATCTTACAGGTCGATTAAGCTTAGTAGATGCAAGGGCACAAGCAACTGCAATAAGTCCTGCGCGAGTCAACTTTGATCCAAAACCCCCTCCAAGACGTCTAACAACCAAATTTATGTGACCTTGATTCATTTTTAAGGCATCCGCAATTGCGGTATGAACCATATTTATAAATTGAGTAGAAGAGTAAACGGTGAGTTCATTATCATCAGGGATACAAACAGTTGTTTGTGTTTCCATGGTGAAGTGATATTGACCACCCATCTCGAAATGACCTTTAACTTTTGTCGATCCACTGACAATTTTCTCGATGTTAGGGGCATCTTTGAATCGTTCCTTATCCTCAGAAATCTTGTATTTGAGTGCATCTTTCAATGTACATATTATCGGCATCTGACGGGTCCGTTCGTAAATAATTTTAACTTTCTTTGAAGCAAACTTAGCTTTATCAAGTGTATTTGCTACGATGATTCCTACAGGTTGAGAATGATACTTAACTTTACCACTACAAAATACCTCTTCATCTTCTATAGAGCGTGGAAGTAATCCGACAGTAATAAAAGAATTCTTCCCAGGGATATCTTTTGCTGAATAAAATGCCACAACTCCAGGTATCTTAAGAGCTTCTGTAGGATCAATTTTTGCAATAGTAGCATTTACATCTTGTGCTTCTACAAATGCGGCCCATAACTGATTTGGTAAACGAGGTATATCATTCATATACAACACTTCACCTGAGCACTGACCCATGATATTTAATTTAAGTACAGGCTGCGTAAGTGGCCAGTTTTCCTTCTTCGTCTCATAAATTTGTGTTCCAGAAGAAAGAGGGCGTTTTATTTGATATCCGCCGCTTTGATATTGCGATAAGACCACGTTGGAAGGAGCATTTTTCAGAATAAACTTATAAAAAAGTCCACAGGCCAGAAGCTTCCTGAATGCTGGAGATGCATCTGGTAAAATCCAATCAGGTTTTATTTCAGTTGAAAGAATTTGCATAGCTTTGTGCACTATTTCGTTGTTGATCCAAGGTTTTTGAACTAAAAATGAAGATGTTGCTCCTGCTTTTATGAATGATGGATGTATCCCGCCAAAACATAGGTTAGCATCTATAATTCGTCCTTGTGAAACAGTCAAAAGAAATGCAGCGTTCACATAAGCGTGAGCATTTTGAGTCCGTGGTGTGATCTAGAAAGAATTTAGGGTAACAATATATAAAAATCTTTTGAAAGTTGTTTACAAAATCATTCCTGTTACCTTATATGTGTCGAATATTAGGTCGTTGTTATTAATTCGTGGAAGACATACCTTAAGTATGACAGTCTTATGCATATCATGCTGTAGAAAATCCGGCATACTTAAAACGATAGATTCATTTATATGCTGTGCCACATAGATCTTTGCTCCTATGGATGTTAAAAGTAGAAACACATCGGAGGGGAATTCATTGTGTTCATGTTTCAGCATTAAGTTCCCAGCTATCGTTCCCATCTGCACATGAATCTAAGAAATTACCAAAATTGAACAATTTCTGATTTACTTACATTTCTCACTGGCACATGGGCAACTTTATTCAAATGTTCGACAAACTTAGCACAATATTCAAATCCGAATTGGCTTGAAGTTTGTTTCAGAATATCTATTGCCTCAGTAAGTGTAATGTTACCTCCCAACTCTAGATTTTCCTTAACGGCCCAAGTATGTAACTCTGGAGCTTTGTTGACATCTATGAAAGTCCGAATGGATTCATCTCTACGGTAGACGCCATGACCGGTATTACCAGCAACAAGAATATAATTTCTATCCCCCAGATCGGTAAGTGCGCTAAATATTTCATATAAATTTTTGGGAAAATGCCAAATTTGACCATCATTATAAGTTACACTCTTTCTAGATTTTGTGCAAATTTCTGGACAAACTTTTCCTATGCCTGGACATTCACGTCCTAAGTCTTCGATATCTTTGCATAGGTCGACATATTCATATTCACTGTCACTTGCGAATGACTTCATTGCATCTAAGATTGGACGATATCCAGTGCATCTACACAAGTTTCCTCCAAAAGAGTCTTCAATTTCATGAGCTGAGATATTATCACCTTTTCCTTCAAGTAATCCGAACATGTTCATTACCATCCCAGGTGAACAAAAGCCGCATTGTGAACCACTCAGATGGGCTAGTCTTTCCTGAATTGGATGATATCCTTTCAGTTTATTTCCGACTCCTTCAATCGTGACAATATCCCAGCCGTTACAGATATTGAGCAATGTGAGGCACTGAAATTATTAAAAAAATTCGATTAGATTTATTCATAAGATGTTGAAAAGTGTCAGATGTTTATAAGACTTCAAACTCTGACGCATTGTTTGGTGAGTGGCTGACTTCGCTCAGCAGGTTCGACGTTATATCCTTCGTGTCTCACATGCACATCATTTGCCAAAATCAACAAAGATGTCTGCAGTGGGGTGAATCAAATCAATTCTCAGCATTCTAAAGAATTATGGGAAACTAAGTCGCTACTAGTATTTAGAGCAACAATTTTACCACTAGGTCTTTGAGGAATCAGCCGCTTTATACGTTTTAATGATCAAACGACACGTGCAACATGTCAAATAACTGATAAACCTACATCAATTCCAGACATATGGCTAATGACAAACTTTCATTTATAATCTGTATATTTACCTGCAGCGCCATTATTGCCGATGATCAGATCTTCCCTTACCATGGAAGGATAAAGTTTACTTAGAACATTCCCTTCAAAACAGCGAAATACGGTATAAACAATGCGTGGGCGTGTGGATTTCCTTTGAAGTGAATATTGTATACAGAGAAGTATGCCCGACAGCCTAGAGATATTGTTCAAGGCGAGCGAGTTTTGCTTGGAATTACTACCAAGTACTCGTTGCTGGAAGAACGCTTGTTTCACACAACTTTTTTACCACGATAAATGCTGCCGACGAACCAAGAAAGACTAGAGTGCCCTTCGTTGGAACCATTCGGCGGAATAAATAAAAATGCATATGTTCCTCAGGAGATGTTAGCTATTCGTAGTCGACCTGTAAATTCGACGGAATTCGGTTTGTATAATAATAAAATTTTAATTTTGTATGCGCCGAAGAAGAAATAGAGCTGCTCTATTGCTGCCGACCACAATGCACCAAACATAACCAGCAAAGAAACCGGAAGCCAACGCATTACAATAAAAACAAGGACTGTTTGGATGTGATGGATTAGTTGCTTATTAAATACACCTACTTGAAAAAGTTACGCAATAGTGTTAGTAGTGTTTTTTTTTAAACATTCTCGACGTGGGGGCATGACGTTCAACATTCGCTTGCCTGAAGCTGTCTAATATGGGCCGTCTGTGATATTTGTCGAGATCCGAGAGTCAAGTTAAAAAAAGTTTAAAAGTTATAAAAAGTTAAAAAAAGTTAAAGGATGATAAAAAAGTTAAAAAACATAAAAAAATTAGAAAAAGTTAAAGTAAAGTTAAATCGTAGCTCGAGAGTGGAGAGAGTATATGGAATTTATGACTAAAAAGTAGAAAATAAAATACATTAAAAAACATTTTTTTAAATAAATAACTTTCGTAAATAAATTGCCCTAAAAGCTAGAAAATGATAAGAAGACACATGAAAGGTTGCGTTGCAAAATAAAAAAAGCTACAATTCAGGTTAAATCTTAAAAGTTTGGGCATCTATAACTACATTATAATCACAATTGTCTAACTATAAATACCCAAACTTTTAAGATTTCATCTGAATTGTAGCATTTTTTATTTTGCAACGAAACTTTTCTTGTGTATATCACTGAGACAATTTTTTACATCTTAGTGCAATTTATTTACAAAAGTCATTTAATTTAAAAGTTTCTTTTAATGAATTTTATTTTGACATTTTCTTGTGGACCACGAAGCTCAGTCAAGTATTGCTGAGAGAATAAATAACACATAGGTTATGACAAAGTCCGGCCGTCGATCTGTTATTGGAGCCTATTTCAGAGCCTCAGTGGAGTTTAGTATTCCGACAATCTGACTGCATACATCAGGGTAGAGACTATTGAGAGCACGTCATGCAAAATTTTTTGATCAAGCAATAACCTGGTTCGAGTGTAAGATATGTTCGTAGCCGGTATGTTGGCAACACCCTCGCCAATTTCAAAAATACTTTAAATGTGTACATAGTAGCAACGAACAACAGAAACATTAAAATTAATTAATTACTTGCAATTGTCGACTTCTTTCTTGCCTTTTTTCCTGTTTCAATTAAAATCATTACAATGCATTTTTATACCCTAGATGAAATCTATAGGCTACATTTAGTTTTTCAGTTCATTTGTAAGACCTCGAAATAATGATGCTAGCGCAAAATGGATTGGACACCCACGCATAATATCTAGAGTTATTTTGATTTTTGCATGCCCGTCTGTCTGTCCGTCCGTCCGTCCATCCGTCTGGCTGTCCATCTGTCTGTCCGTCCTCACGATGATTCGAGAGAGTTGAAATTTTGCACACGAGCTTTTTAAAAAGAGTTCGAAAATCGGACAATTCGGGCAACTCTTTCGTAGAGTTACCATACAAAAATTTCGTTTTCTACTATATATTTCAACACTGCCTGAAGAAAAGCTGGAATTTTGCACACGGATTTAGAAAAAAAAACAATGCAAATACATGTTTGAAAATGGGACGAATCGGGCAATTCCATCGCAAGGTTGTCATACAAATATTTCTATTTTCGCTATATATTTGAGCACTGCTTGAGAGGGCGTCGACGTAGATGACTAAAGTTACGTGCACAGTGTTTTCATAGTAATAGTAAATAACAAAAATGGACTAAATCGGAAAACTCGTTCTTGGTGTTGACATATAAAATATTTTGCTTTTACGTATACTGTAAAAGCAATCAGTCCTAGATGTTTTTATTGTGCTGAAAAGTTGTGCAAAATATAATGAAATTGGTGCTAATAATTTTTACTCTCCGACGAACTGTTCTAGAAATATATGCGAAAGACCATACGAAATTACATATAGGAATTCTTCAGGGTATCATAAGAATTGGTCTTTTATCAATTCTAGATATTTTACTTGCTATTTTCATTTTTACTAGGATATCTATTATTTTAAGCCTTTTTTCCGTTATTTCTGTCTGGGTGTCCCAAACCAATGGTTTAGAGTCCCGGGGCAACAACAGTGTTGTAGACACAAGTTTTAGAGAGGAAAATAGAGTTTTTCGTGATAAATGTACTGATAAATATTTATGTTATATAAATAAATCATTTGTATTACCTACAAGTGTAGGAGTGCAAATGATATATATATATAAGATGAGACATCTTTTCTATAGTTGGCATACAGATTTTGTCTTTGTGCTTTGTAGCGTAATTTAACCATTTCCAAATACTACAAATAAAAAAATTTCGAATCGATAATATTCTGAATATCGCCTAAGTGATTGAATTTCAATTTTCTGGATTTAATGCACAGTTTCCAATATGTAAAAAATGAAGAAATCACCAGACTGTAGAATCTTATAATACCTACCAATCATCTTTGTCTATTTTACGCATTATCCTTGCTTATTTGCACGAGTTTATCAAAAACTTTTTTTTTGCGCCCTCGTCTATTTATTTTTCAATAATGTTAAATCATTATTAAATAATTACCTCGAAAAAAAAGCATATTTTTTGCTATCAGCATCATTTCGTTTGTATATGATTTTTGCATAACTAATATAGAACCGAAGCTATTTTATCATATTTCATAGTTGAAGTTAATATGTTACCATTAAAGAAAGATTAAAGCGTATCTATTATGACTAAATGACATTAACATATTAAACAACAATCGTTGAAGTTAAATGTGTAGGTAGGCGTTATGATTAATTTTTTGTACACATACGACATGGTGACATAGGTATCATTTTATAGTCTTATTCATTTTGTAAAGGTTCCGCCTTTAATGCCAAAATTTATGAGCATAAATGATTAAATGATTCAGCTTAATGTTTGCACTAGAAATTCATTCTTATTGAACTTTTTAATGATAACTTCAGTATTATTTTTACCCATTTCTTGAATTTAATTTCTATTTTCAGTACTTACCGAATTAGCTGCAAATCCATGATAATTCTTCGTAACTGGATGGCGTCTTCTAATCGTAACAATACAAACCCCACATCCTCCTTCGAGGCACATAAATTTAGTACCAGGCAATTGGGCAAAATCTCGAATGAAGGTGTTTAGAGTTATATCAGCTGGATGATCCTGTAGTCTCACTATATGTTTTCGAATTAAAAATTATCAATCACTGCACCTTTTTATTTTATTTCAAAAATTTTTTCACCTGTGAAAAGTATTTCATTTATAGTAAAATTGATCGACATATTTTACTTTCTGCCACAATCACGGGTATAACACAAGAAGAAATAATATTGATGGCTGGATGTAGAATTAGTCCAAATATGTTGGCGTTAAAATTCGTGTGAATCTCCTAAGCATTTTCCTTTAGTTTAGTGTGTTACGCTTACCATAAATAAATGAAAGACGGTTTTTCGTTTTTGCGTGCGTTGCTAAAACAAACAAAAATTTGTAGGTAGGTAGCAAATTTAGTTTAGAAAGAGTTTACAAGAATTTATGGGTAGTACTAGTAAAGATTTATATTTACGTTTAGTTTATTTTATCTGAATCGAACTATAGCCGTTTATGAAAGTTGTTATTAAGTTTGGAAAGCGAAGTTAGGATTATTTTTATATTCACTACAATTTAAAATCAACCTGAATATTTTATTAAAGCTATGATGTAAAAAACATGCTACAGGAATTCAGGAATTATTGCATTATTTACAGTGAAAAACTTCAATTGTATTTTTTCCGTACGTGGAATTTATTGCGAACCACACAATTCTATAGTTACCTTGTTCAAATGTGACTAAGTTTTATTGAAGATAATTTTTTGTATTTTTCCATCTAGAGCAAATTTTCTATTAATTTTGAGTGGAGAACAGAACGGGACGACGAAAGTTATGTTTTTCATGAACTATAAAAAAATAATCATATCTTCGGTTATACTTAGCCAATTTTAATGATCTAAAGCGTTTTGGAAAGGATATATTTCAGGTTTTGTGGGAAAAATACCCTTAAGAGGGGTTACACAAGAATAAAAACTCACGATTTCTATTCCCAAAAGTTAGTGAACAAAAACGCATAAAAGCATGCAATTTGAAAATTGAAACAAATCACTATATGTAGTAGCTACATTCAAAGCTGTATGTTGCTGTGATATTCATGTGTATTGTACACCAAAGCATTTCGGCCATTACGGCCATCTGTACAGCATTAGGGTGGAATTGCATAGGTATGGCGAGATTGTAAATTTGGCCGTCGGAAAAATGTCTCGCCTCAAAAGCAAAAATAACAAATTACAAATGATAAAAATTAAAATATTTCGGGAAATCTACACATACACATATACTTAAGGCAGAAAATAGCGGCACACACTCTCCAGCATGCAGCTATAGCTCGCAGAGCTTTCAAAACAAATGAATGCCTTCCAAAAGCACACTACTCCATCTGATGTTGATCAAAGGAATTGTAAACACCAAATTGTATGCAAAATATATAAAAACAAGAAATTTTTACCATTACAATCGTTAACATTATTGAATATATTTCCTTTATCATTGCACTAGAAAAATTGAGTTTTTCAAAATAAACAGAAAGAGGCTCGATCTATGTTACAAATTGAACCTTCTTTGAAATAATATCATAATTTTGGTAGTTATTCGTCTCTGAAAATAGCAACTTTCAAACGAAAATATATTATTAATCAAAACTTGTTTACTCGTTTTCTTTCAGTCGATGCTTCTTCTAGCCGAAGATGTTCCATACTCGAGTACAAATTTATCTATTTGATGTACCATTATTACATATTTTAAAGCTAATTACATATGTACATATAAAACTCCGAAATCTTTATTTTTGACACGTCATTACCTACGCTTATGCTTTTTCTCTAACTATGTGCAATTTTGATCATGATAGTATGCTCAGATTTGACGCAAAGTTGTAATAACTTTTTGTGTTTTTTAAGATTTCAGTGGCAACCCCCATAATGCAATTTTTCTAAAAAAAAAAAAATGGGAAATTCGACAACAGATGAAAAAATCCTTGATATGACATGTGGCTATTTTAGGGTTTTTTCATAGGTTTAAAGGCTTAATGCTAAGGAACAAATGTGAAAATATCAAGTAGGTATCTCCATGTGTTCATGTGCCATAATTATTTTAGTGAGAACAATGGTAGTACCAAAAGTCTTATCAACCAGGTTTGATTTTCCTAAATTTTATAAAACTATAATCGAAATCCATTGGAAACTTATTTAAAATTATTCGAACACGGAATATGAATAAAAGTAATCCTAATCTATATAAATTTTCGGCATTAATTCCGAAGGTACTTTCGATTAAATATTTATCTGTGTCCAATTCTTCAAATTGTGAATTGTTCAGATGAGATATTAGACCAGCGTGCAATTTCAGAAGACAAAGAATTTGAGGTCGAATTCAAAAATATGTGTGAAAGTTAAGGATATATCATGGAAATTGATGTACGATCAAATGGCACGACACGCGAAATGGTTCAGAAACAAAATCGATTCTTCCATCATCTTGGTTTAATTTTAATTCAATAGAAATAATATGAAAAGCTCTCTTCTCATAAGCCCTATGTCTTCCCGCAGATATTATTTTCGGACTAGGCTTCAAGTAGAGGTTTTCGTTGAAATTAAAAAAAGCTCCTCATATTAAAGACATTAAGAAATAAATTGTTCAGAAATGTATAAAGCAGCCAAAAATTGTTTATCCTGCTTCATTTTGCCTGACAAAAAGAACTACTACAAACATCGATACGCAACTTTGTCCTACTTCGCAAAAATTCCAAGTGGATTACAGGCTTGGAAAAAAAAAGACGTCAGCAACAACAGAATTGAACAAGTAAAAAAGCTAGAATTGGTCTTAGACCAATTCTTATGATAACCTAGATGAATGCCCGTATGAAATTTCGTATTGTCACCCTTCTGTGCAAGTTTGATTTTTGAAGTTTTTCGCATATATTCCTAGAACGGTTTGTCGGACAGAAAAAATTATTATAACCAATTTTATAGAATTTCGTATTCTGAAGAAGTTTTATTAAAAGAAAAATGTCTTGGATTGACCGTTTTCAAAGTATACGTAAAAAAAATTGCTAGTACAATGAAAACACCATGTACCAAATTTCAGCTCTCTACATCGATGCGTTCTCAGGCAGTGTCCAAATATATAGTGTAAAATGAAAGTTTTGTATGGCAACCCCACAAAGGAGTAGCCCGATTTATCTCATTTTCGAACTTAATTTTACTTTTTTTTTTTAAGTCCGTGCACAAAATTTCAGTCCTCTAAGTATACGCGTTCTCGAGTTATCGTGCGCACAGACGGACGGACGGACGGACAGACATGCAAAAATCAAAATAACATTTAATATTATGCGTGGGTGTCCAATCCATTTTGCTCTACCATCATTATTTCGAGGTGTTACAAACGGAATGACAAGCTTAGTATAGCCTATAGATTTCATCTTGGGTATAAAAATTATGAGATAAATGCTGAAAATTTGAGAAAAATTATTAAAGAAGAGTATAAACTTTCTAAAGCGGCAATATTACTCCTAGTGAACTTCGCCGGTTGTGACAGAAGTTTTTCTGCTATAAGGCTGATAACAACGTTGCTTAGAAGCACAATGCTTCAAAATCGATTCTCTCGCATGTACGAGTATGTGACGCATGTTACTGCTCAACACAGAGAATGCCACCGTTAAAAAAATAACAGCTGAAAAGGTATTGAGCTGATTTGCAGAAAAAAATAGTAAACTAATGCTTATTTAATTGGTTTTTGGCGATTTCTGTTATGATTATGACGATATTAATTTAAGAGGTAGTGATGGATGGTGACGAATTCAAATTAAACGATAATGCAGTGAGAGAAATTTTCACTGAGAATAAGATTTGTTCCATGAATATAAAGGAAAGTTAGGGGCTATTTTGAGCTTAGCAGGCATTTCCTAGATGTAAGAAAACAAATTTCTTCGTCTTATTCAAATGAATAAAGAAAAATTAGATTAATAGTAGTAAATATATTTTCTCAATTATCTACGATTATGATAATAGCAGAAAATTTTATTACAGAATATGAGAAAAGGTTATATATCCTAATAATACTTTTCGTTATTCTAGAAAAAGATTTATTTTATATATATTATGTTGACTTCATGTAAAATGTTCTTTGTTGTAGCAGGTCAGTTTCATTGAATAAGCAATAATTTTCTTATAATAAGAAGAATTTTTCTCGTGTTTCTACGCATATTAATGAAGTTTGGTTTCTATTAGATCTACGGTTTTATTGCCGTTAAGATGAGTTTTATTCTTTCTATGAAAGTTTTCTTACTTCAGTAGAAATCGTAATGCTAGTAGATTTAAAAAAAAATCATATGTCTTTTGTATTCGATCTACGCCCATGGTGGTAACCGAAAATGCATCTGAAAATTTTCTCATGTACGTTATGAGTTCAGTCACACAAACAAAGACTAGTTGTGA
Organism: Dioctria rufipes; assembly: GCA_963924295.1. Taxonomy (NCBI): domain Eukaryota; kingdom Metazoa; phylum Arthropoda; class Insecta; order Diptera; family Asilidae; genus Dioctria; species Dioctria rufipes. The sequence goes on from OZ002740.1 coordinate 363,774,626, forward strand.
TTTGATATTAATGTCATTTAACAATTTTACATTTGACATTATTTTAAAGGCAACAATTATTATTAAGACCACTCTACTATTATTATATTATCCTCAATATTATTCCGCAAACATATTACCAACCACTTTCCGCACAAAATTCATAGCGTACTTTGACGTTAGTATAAATACACAAGTGAACTTTTTCAGGTGCACTCTGAAACCGTTCGATTGAACGGGGTTGCCTCCAGAGCGAGTCTGGATGATGAAAAGAAAACGACATAAGTTATAAGAAAACTACGTAGCAAAACCCATTTTGACTAGCATATCTAATGCGAAATTGATTTAGTTTAGCCGCACGTGCATTTTTGTTTTTTAATATTAAAACTATCCAGTCTTGTTTTTTTTTTTAATAGTAAGCAAGAAATGGCCAATGGAAAGTATTTAACTTTAGAGGAACAAATAAAAATTCGAATTTTTTCGGAAAGAGGGGAAGGAAATAGCAAGGAAAATGGACGATTGGAAACAGTTATAAGAAATTTCAAAAGCTTGGAAAAAATTATGGCAAGAGGTTGCATTGTACGGGTAATGCAAAGCTTACATAAAGAAAAAAAATAGTATGAGACTAAAAAGCGACTGTTAGCGCCATAAATAATAGGCGAACTTGACTTACTAGTGACTAAAGGAGGTGTACTGCAAGTATTGGACGAGTGTCCAAACGTTCTTTTACAAAAAAAAAAAAAAAACCAATAAAGAATCTTGTGTAAAAGCTCACCATAAAGCCGCCCGCCTGTTTTTTGTCAAAGATCATATGAGCTGGTCTAAAAAATGGAATACCGTAATTTTTTCAGACGAAAAAAATTTTAACAATGCTGGATAGTTTTAACACTAAAAAAATTATATTTTATATTCACCTTTTTTATACTCTACAGCAAAACACTATAAAAGTTCAAAAAATGCACGTACGCTTAAATAGATTTCGCATTAAAAATTAATGTCAAAGCTGTTTTGCTACGTAGTTTTTTTATAACTAGTTGTAACGAATGCTCGTCTCTCTAAATAAATACATGGTCGTCACTGATAGCAATGTGCAATGGCGTGCAATATTACTGAATATTTAATTTAATTTCTCCTGCAATAGTTAGAAAATTTTAAGTGCTGCTAAATCAATTTCACTAACTGTGTTAAGCGGATCGCAGTAATTGCTTATTAAATTTTATCAGACTTCGAAAAGACAGAGGTTTGAAATTTGATATATGAGTCGTTCATTTTGAAAGTGGCGTAAGTCCATTGATGAAATATTTAAATAATTTAGTTTAAATATATATATAAAAAAAAGTAAAAATTTAAATATTTTTAGAATTTAACAGTGAACTTTTGTGTGTTTGAAGTTGAAGACAGCATAAGTTTATTAACCAATCATATTTATTAAAGAAGTTTAAAGAAATAGGAATAATATACCCAAAACGAACTTACGCCACTTTCAAAATATATTTTTCTTTGTAAGTACGCTCATTATAATACATAAATAAACGTTGTTAATAAGAATGGAGAAAAATCTGAAAATAAAGAAACAAGTTATAATTGGTCTAGGACCAAAATTGTGGATATTCTAGTAGATGAACTGCTGCGCGTTTGTTTTTTAGAACGGCTCGTTGAACGGTAGAAATAATTATAATAGTAAGTTCGTAGATTTTCTGAAAAGTTTTCTTGGACCGATCTTACCGACCCATTTTCGAACTTGTAATAGGTCTCAGTACTTACAATTTTTATTACCTTGAAATCAAAATGGTTGTTTAATCTATTTTTTTTTGTGATATTGTTGTATTGTTTTATATACTACTTAAAATGTTGTGGTTTTTATTTATTATTCGGAGAAAAATGTACAAAACTTTTACTTATTATTTTTTTATTTAAAACGATACCAAACACACAATTTAACTCGATAAAATTTGATCTCTACGACCGTACTTGTTCGCTTCTTAGCTTTGACTCAAGTCGGAATCTAGTCACCCAAATTAGCTTTCTAACGATTTTACATAACCTTTCCACATTCCAAGTTAACAGCGAGTAATGTTAGGCTTCGTATTACCGGCAAATTTTACTCGAAGTGTGAAATCAGAAACATGTCTGCGAGGAGACAATGCTTTTATATATTTTAATTATCTTTCGTATTTCAAAACATTTCAAGCCTTGTCTGACGAAAGATAATTTTTAAGCATTATTTCAACTATTTTGGAGTATCTAACAACATTCTTCATTAATTCTATGCATTACAAACGAAATGACCTATAGATTTCACCTAGGGTATAAAAAGTTTGTCATTGAGAGAGAGTCTTATCAGTTTTCCCTCTTGGTTACCCGAGATAGTTTTCAATTCAATTTTATCTACTTAGATTAAATTTCTGGATGTTCATTGTTTATGACTCTAGTTGCACATCAACTTACCTCTTTGAATACGCTGTCTACATTAGATTCAATCTAGTTATCTCTACCCCGCAAGTGCATCTTTTAGGTATTGATATACATATGCAGATACATATATGATAGTGATCCATCCACCATCCCAGCGAGAAAAATAATCATGACTTCCAATGGAAGCCTTGTGGAAAGCAGGTACTTTTTCTCAATTGCATCCATCTTAGTCGCATTGAAGCTTGGTGGAAGGGAACTCAGCGGAAAAAATCGCCAGTTAGAAAAGCTTTTCTATTACTTCCTCCTAATGACATGTAATGTTAAAAAGAAATGAAGTGTTCAATGAAAAGCCATGCATCTTTGCCTTCTATGTAGAGCTTCCAATTCCCGCTGGAATGATTCACTATGCAAATAAAAAAAAAACTTAATCTGTAAACATTTTACAAAATTTCCAGTTATCTAATTTAATAAATAGTTAATGAAAAGCAGCATCATCACTTAACTTCATTTTAGAAAATTTGTCTAATATTTTTGTTTATAGGCACTTTTAGGGAAACTTGTTTAGATTTTATAACCACAGGCTCCCGCGTAAAAACAAAAGACCCATTGGTTAACAATTATTCATATATCTACTCCTGACTAACTCAAACTAAACTTACGTGGTTTGTATCTTAAGAAGTTTTATGCTGCAGCGTTTTCTTCGGGATAGTCCTCCTTTTTGTTGTTCTGTGACTGCTAATTTGGGCGTATATACCTTTTGCAAAGAGCAATCTTGCTTACTCCTCCTTAGACTTAATTTTACTGCGTCCATTTGTTTGCAATCACCAGAATGAAATAACTTTTTATGTGGGAATTAAAACACTATCCACTCGCTAATGCTTACACTTTATTAACATGTCCATTTACCTCGGTTGGTACACGGCGACTGCCGAGCTACTCATCTAACGGATTTTAAATTCATTCAATTCATTTTGTTTTGTTTTCTGTTGTTGTTTTTGTTTTTTTTTTTAATTTCATGCATATTTAAGTTTTAAGTTATGTTTCAGTTAATGATTACTAAAGATTTCGAGTGCATGTGTCTGCTTGATAAAAATCTGTGTTTTTTTTTATTGTTTTTAATGGACGACCGCAGCGTCGTAACAATTTTTTTCTTTCTTTAATATCAATAACAGCACCATTTGCCTGAAATTACATAATTATCGGATTCACTAAGATCTCTCGATGGTCGCTTGAGCATCTAATTTTGTTAATTTATTTAACATATGTGAAATGAATACAAATTTATTTAAACCTTTTTCGTTTTTGGCTCATGCATCATATGTTAGCTTAGGTCTATAACTGTTTAAATTATTGAATGATTATTATGTCTGATCGACGGCACCAAGGGGGCTGTTGTTAAGTATGCTTAAATATTCTTAAAAGTCTTTTTTAAATAGATAAGAAAGTAATGCTTAACCTACATATTAAATGCATATTAATATTCCACACGAAACCTATCACCTCGGAGCCCAACCTTCATGATTACTGCGCAATCTTATTCTACTGCACTTTTTATAAAAAACGAAAAAGTTCTGAACGCTTCCAGCTTCAACTTGGCTTGGTCTTCGCTCTGATGGTTTAAATGTTTGCCATTTTAATTCCCGCAGTATACGTGCAAAGATTGATGAATTGAGGGAGTTGCTTCGATGACCCAAGATGCACGCGGTGTTTGTTAGTGAAACCTGGTTAGGCGATGATATTCCGTCCTCATTAATTGCTATTTCAGGTTGTAATATATTTCGAAATGACCGTGTTGGTAGAGTAGGCGGTAGAGTTGCAATATATGTAAGGCTGGATATTAACGCTAGAATTATTTCTAGATCCAAGTGTATTTTATGTGCGGTGTATTCTCCACCTGGATAATTTACGTGCGAGTCATCCCTAGAGTTTCTGGAGGCTATCTCCTCTTTTACTCAACGTTACCCTAGTGTGATTATTGGAGGAGACTTTAACGTAAATTTACTCAGGCAGGGCACACAATCAGATTGCTTTTTGTATAATATGTCTGCTTCGCACTTAAGCACTGTTAACTCTTATCCCACTTATTTTAACTCTGCTAATCCTTCCCTTTTGGACTTTTTATCTTGTCTCTGATCAACACCGAATTCTATCTTTCACCTATGTCCTATAATTTAAAAATCGAGTGCAATTTCGCAAAAAAATGTGTTCATTACATGAATTTCGATAGAATTAATCTGGAGTCTCTTTACGCGGAGTGTGTCGATTATCCCTGGAACTACTTATATAACCTCGAGTCGGTTGATGACCAGGTATGTTTTATTAGTGGCTCAATTGAATACATGTACAATAGACACGTACCTTTAAGAAGAAAAATACTGAGTCCTACATCCTGTCCATGGTTCTCTGCGGAGATCGAAGATATGATTGCTGTGCGGGAATATTTATATTCTAGGTTTCGAAGACTTAAAACTACTGAAAGTCGCAGATTATACAACGTTTCAAGAAATAAGGTGAATTTAAAGGTTCGAGCGGCTAAGCGATCCTAATACAGATGTAAATTGTACCCTATCATGCCCCCGAAAATGCTTTGGCGTAATCTGCGAAGCGCTGGTGTATGCGGTAGTGAGACTATAAAACCCACTCTCTGTCCCAACGTGTCGAATAGGTACTTTGTTGGTAATCAGAAATTGGCAGATTCTGATCAATATACGCCAATGTTGGACATATCCGATGATAACACGACAGATTTCAGTTTTCATGGTGTGGATAGAACTGAGCTACTTAATGCTATTTTTGCCATCAAATCAAATGCTATCGGTCCTGATAGTATGCCCCCAAATTTTTAAAGATATCGGCCCTCTGCTGCGTGTATTTAATACCTGTATCTCTAAGTCTGTTTTTCCTATCTCCTGGAAGACTTCTAATGTAGTTCCCATTCCAGAAAGAGGAACGTGTATCCGTCCTGAGGGTTATAGGCCTCTCAGCCTACTTTGTTTTCTTTCCAAAGTGCTGGAAAAGTTGCCGTATTGGCAAGTTCAACGGTTCATATTAAGAAATAACCTCATAAGCAGTCTGGTTTTCGTCCTGGGATTAGTTGTGAAAGTGCCGTCTTATAGGTTACAACTGACATTCGGTCATCGCTCGATAACAGAGAAATTGCCATTTTGACTCTCTTTGATTTTTCAATGGCATTTGACAGCGTCTCACATAATAAATTGCTGAGTGAACTTCAGAACCATTTTCATTTATCATATGGGGCAACTCTTTTAATTAATAACTTCCTGTCCAATAGATTACAGCGTGTGTGTCTGATTGAGGAAAATTCTTCGCATTTTCTTCCCTTAACCAGTGGAGTTCCACAGGGATCCATTCCTGGTCCTCTACTCTTTAACCTATATATCAACTACTTGCCGATTGTTACTCGTGACGTTAATATTCATATTTATGCCGATGACGTTCAAATTTATCTTAGTCGCCCCATAGGTTTGATGGAAGACTGTGTGGATAGAATCGAAATTAGTAAGTGGGAATTCGCACATAATCTTAAAATAAATCCTAGTAAGTCTCAGTGCATTGCCTTTTCAACTACTTCGATGGATTCGTCGGATCTACCAGCTGTCACTGTGGATGGAGCTGTGATTCCGTACGTGAACAAGTTCCGTAATTTGGGCGTTACACTTAGTTCGAATGTGAAATGTTGCGACCAGGCCTTCCTTTCCAAAATATACGCAACTCTTCGTCGCTTATGGCTATCGGATAGTTTTCTGTCGCCCCAATTGAGTTTCCATCTAATCAAGACTTTAGTCCTTCAAAACTTTACTTATGGTTGCCTTGTTTTTACGAAATTGGATTCAAGCTGCACTAGAAAATTAAATGTCGCGTTCAATTACTGCGTCAGGTTTATTTTTGGATTACGAAGGTTTGACCATATGTATCATCTTAGATTTGCTTTACTTAGATGTCCGCTGGAAGTGTATCTAAAGCGGACATGTACAAACTTATTACTACAACCAAACCTGCATATCTGGCTAACTTGGTCCGGCCTCTTAACTCATCCAGAGGGCGTAAGTTTTTAATACCTCGATTCCTAACATCAGTCTTTGAAGGTTTTTACATTGTTTTTATTTTTCTCTTCCCTTTTTTTTATTGAATAAATTTTGATTAAATTCTTAAATTTTTGATTCTGTTTTAAATTGAATTTAAATTTGTTAATTCTCATTTTGATCTGAATTTTTTCTTTTAATTTTAATCATGATTTGGTTCGTTAATTTTCATTTTGTTTTTAATTTTGATTTGTTGAATTTAATTTTGTTTTTATTTTAATTGTCATTTTGATTTCAATTTTATTTTTAATATTCATTTTGATTATAGTTCTATTAATTTCTTTATTTTATATTATTTTTATTTTGGTTTTGATGTTAATGTTAGTCTTTGAATTTTTATTTGCCCGTCTGTTCTATAGATGCTAATTTAAAAGATTGTGAATATTGTAGTATCGTTTACCAGAAAATTATATTATTATTATTATATTCTATATATGAGATTAATATAAAGCAAAAAGTTAGAATAACTTAACTTCAAAACACTGGCACACTTATTTCGTTTAAATATCTCCAGTGATCGTATTAATAAAGGATAAAATAAATTGTTGGGTCAGAGATCAACAACACTAGAAAACACACTTATTGACACCGATTTAAGATGTACGATTTTCAAAAATAGGTGAATTGAAATAAATAAAGTACATAAGTTTTGGGTTAGAGATCTTTGTATCACACTGGAAAATATACTTATTGCCAATATATATATATGTAAAATCAATATAGAATGAAGTAAATCATGATGTTTGATAAATATGTGTACGAGGTGTACATTTTGTAGAAGGAGAGATTTCTCGTCTAACAGACTGAAATTTATTGAAAATAATTTCAATAAATTTACAAAATGCATTTTAAGTGCAAAAAAAATTATTGAACTTTTCGACCCAGCAATCAGAGAGGTCTCATCGGTATGGTTATCTCTGATCGCCTACCATAGAAGTTCAATGTTGGAGGTCACACCAATTGCCCATATAAATACTTTTTTATAAAAAGTATGTGTGAATTATATGGTGGCAAGATAACTCATTGCGCTTTGAAATTGGGTGATTGTTCCCCCTTTTTTGCCTGGCGGCATATGGATAAACCAAGTAAAAATTACATGAAGGAGAGATTTCTCGTCTAACAGACTGAAATTTATTGAAAATAATTTCAATAAATTTACAAAATGCATTTTAAGTGCAAAAAAAATTATTGAACTTTTCGACCCAGCGATCAGAGAGGTCTCATCGGTATGGTTATCTCTGATCGCCTACCATAGAAGTTCAATGTTGGAGGTAATTTTTTTTGCACTTAAAATGCATTTTGTAAATTTATTGAAATTATTTTCAATAAATTTCAGTCTGTTAGACGAGAAATCTCTCCTTCATGTAATTTTTACTTGGTTTATCCATATGCCGCCAGGCAAAAAAGGGGGAACAATCACCCAATTTCAAAGCGCAATGAGTTATCTTGCCACCATACAATTCACACATACTTTTTATAAAAAAGTATTTATATGGGCAATTGGTGTGACCTCCAACATTGAACATTATGTAGATATATATATAGGAGTAAATATATTATAATATAGATATATGAATAAATAATAAAATGTTACAAGTGACTGGTGCTCACAGATCTAAAACTCGGCACTTAAGGAATTGGTTAGAACAATTCCTTATTTCTTTGGAGACCAGAAATAAAGTGTTAAAGTTAGCAATATTATCTGAGTCGAGATCCGAGATAATATTCGTTAAGTTAGTCGAGACCCGGCTTAAAGAGTTATCTTAATTTCAGTCGAGACCCGAAGTACGATTCTTTATTTCCGTCGAGACCAGAAATAAGGTGTTAAAGTTAGCAATATTATCTCAGTCGAGACTCGACTTAAAGAGTTATTTTAATTTCAGTCGAGACCCGAAGTGAGTTAATTTAATTTCCGTCGAGACCAAAAAATAATGATTATTAGTAATTTGTATATGTACATATATCTAATTAATATATATATAAAAGAGATCGAGATCAGTCAGCTTGTCGTTTTTATAGCCCTTGCTTGCACACGACACCACTGATGGAATAGCAGAGGCGCATGATTGCAAGAATTGGCAGTGCAGATGTGATCTTACGGTACTAGCGGCACAATATTCATAGCAATGAACCAAAATGCATAGCAACAAGAATTGTAGAGCAACCCATGCTGCTGTGTTAAGTTGAATTATGTTTGCAAAAAAAATGTTATCTCTATTGCATAGAGAAGAAATTCCCATTGGATGGTACTTGTAATGATAATAATGATAGAGTTGCAAATTGATCGGCTTGATCTGATTGTATTTGTGCCATGCATTGTATGCTACATGACAACACATGCTTTTGTTAGATGTTGTACCTAATTTTGTAATTAGATGGAATTTGTTTTCTTTTCAGAACTCTATTTTAACATAGTATTTTTGCAATATGTTCCCTTTCAGGAATTGTTTTAGCACGAATCTATCAGTTCAAATATATGATAATGATTTTAATTTAATCTGCTTAATGAGGCTATACTTTTATATTGAATTAGAGCAATATGTTATATAGATGACAAATACCTGGCCTTGTTTGTTTGTGTACTTGTTTTTTTTTTATTAAGAGTGATTAGATTAGATTTAAATTTACTAAAAATTTGATGCTTTGTTTTCAGTATGTTTTCTTTTCAGAAGTTGTGTGTTAAAAAAACAAATATATTCGAATCGATTTGGTTCGAACAACTGTCTTTTTCTTTCTTTTTGATATATTTTAAATTTATACTCTCCGCAGGCATCTGGTTAGAAATTTCAAGAATCAATGAAGGGACTATATAATTTAATTTCTCTAGTATCGGAAAATTAAGTACGTAATGGGAAGACTCGACTAACTTTATGATATTAAGGAATACTATATATAATACAGCTTTTTAATAGAAATTTTAAATATAGATGTGCTACAGTATTAGGAACTTTCGGCAAATACTGTCTTAGTGAGACAACTGAGACAAAACTTTGAGCAACCGTCTCAATTCTCTCAGTTCAAACCAATCAGGTGATTTGCCAATTTTGACATTTAAATGACTTTGACATAAAAAATGGATACTATTAATTGAGGAAAGTATTGTTAGTTTATTCAAATATCTCACCATTTTTGTGTCCCTCTGAAAACAGTAGCAGCGATACAGACAGCGAAGATGAGAAAAGGATAATTCTCAAAGTGAAGAGCTAGTTTGGAATTATCTCCAGCTATGACGATGCTAAATTTAAGAGAAATTTTCGCTTAGAACACGGAACGCACTATAAATAAAAAGGTAGACTTCAATAAATATGTATTTATATTGCATATATAAGTTCATTTTTTGTTTATAAATTTTAGATTTCCTTTGTGAAAAATTATCAAATTCTTCTGTACCTCCAGAAAATAAGCTGTTAATGACTCTGTGGTATATTGCGAACAGCGATTGTTTCCGGCAAGTGTCAATATTATTCAATGTTTCGATTTGTACAGCTCATTCTGTTATAATTGAAATAATAAATGTTATTGCCAAATAGTCTTCTCAATTTGTTAAATGGCCAACCGAGAGAGATGCCCAACTGATATCAGATCGATTTTATGCAAAGAAACCGATTAAAAATGTTATAGGAGCAATTGACGGCTGTCATATTTCGATCAGAAAAATGAACAATGCTAACGACTACATTAATAGAATGGAATACAGTAGCATTGTCTTATAAGGTGTAGTTGATGACACTGGAAAATTTTGATATTCATTGCGGGAGCCAGGCAGTGTTCATGATAGTCGCGTGTTTGGAAAATCTTCTATATTTAGAATTCTAGAAGAGAATCCTCGACTTGCTTACAGAAAATTGTTATTGGGTGACTCAGCATATATTGTGATAGATTGGTCGGTACCACCCTTTAAAGACAATGGGGCTCTAAATGAGGACCAGAAAGCTTTAATGCTGCCCATTCGTCATTAAGAGTTATTATAGAAAACTCATTTGGTCTCTAACCTACCACGACGGGTCAAATGACCCATTTTAAACTTTTTGTTATAATTTCTTGTAAATAAAATTAACACATTGCCATTTGCCTTTACTACTTTTATTAAAAAATACATCGAATGTATTTTTCAATATTTACTCCTTTCTTGTTAATTTTTTTACCGAGAAATTTACGTAATCTGCTCTAACTACCGCAACGGGTCATTTGACCCGTACAAACATTAATGTGATATAATGAAGATTTGTTTTGTTATTGTATTACAAAACCATTGCATTAGACATTTTTGCGATTGCATCATATATTATGCTGTATTGCGTTATATTTGTTGTTGGCTGACGAATGAATAGCGAATTTCACTATATTGCAAGCAAGCATTACAGTTAACACTTCAAGATATAGTGCTATTTTTCGAGACAATAATTCTTATTTCATTATTTGCTAATAGTTCTCATCCCAAAAATGTCGAAACATTCAAGATATATGAAATCATTGGAAATTATAAATACCATAAATGAAGAGTGTTCGGAATTTAGTGAAGAGAAACTATCTGAAAGTGAAGTGGATACCATAGAACAACATGATGACTCATTTGACACTACGGACGAATGTGAGTCATCAGGTAAAGAAAGTGAAGACGAGAATATTTTGAATAGAGGACAAAAGAGACAAAGACCGTTATCGAGTTCAGAAAGTGAAAGTGATGTGGAAGACTGATGTAACGAAACTCCGGCTGATGGTACAATTTGGCAAAAAATAGAACAAGGCTCAACACCTCACACGAGCGTCAATTTTCTGCATTTTCTCTGCTTATTGACAATCATGTAATGGAGCACTTAAAAAAATGCACAAAAGAAGAAGCTTCTCGAGTACTGGGAACTAAATGGAATCTTACTCCTGCAAAAATATATGCATTTATTGCTCTTCTATATGCACGTGGCGCATATCAGGCAAACAATTTGAACATCTCATATATATGGAACAATAAATTGGGTTCCGCTTTTTTTTTTTTCAAAAACCATGAGCAGGAGTGATTTTTGTGAAATTATGTAGTTTATCAGGTTTCATAAAAAAAAAGTCAACGAAGCCAGCCTTTACAAACAGATAAATTTGCTCTAATCTCTGAAGTATGGTACAAATTCATCGAGAATAGCCAAAATTGTTACATAGCCTGGGAAAAATGTAACTATCGATGAACAGTTTTTCCCAAAAAAAGCGAGGTGTAGGTTTACGCAATATATGCCGAATAAACCGGATGAGTTTGGTATCAAATACTGGCTAGCATCTGACGTAAGCACCAAATATATTATAAGTGGATTTCCATATTTGGGAAAGGATGGAAACATAGGAGCTTAATCTCTGCTTGGGGACTTCGTTGTTCCCAAACTACTGGAACCGTTCACATGATGCGGAAGAAGCGTCACTACAGATAATTTTTTACGAGCGCATCACTAGCTGTCGATTACTGGAAAACAGAACCGCTATTGTTGGAACTACCCACGCAAATAGAAGAGTACTACCAAAATTCGCCAAGCAGGCAAAAGGTAGTATGCCACGCTTCTCAATAAAACTATATAAATCGAGACATTGTTCACTTACCATTTACAAAGGTAAGCCAAACAAAAAAAGTACTTCTACTAAGCTCAAAGCATAAATCTATTAGCATCGAAAAAGACGGTAAACGAATACCTGAAACGATCAGATTCTACAATAATACTAAAGACATGACTGATCAAGAAAATTCTCTGTGAAATCGAAATCGCAAAGATGGCCTGTGCGGATTTTCTTCAATATTCTTGATCTAGCTGGAATCAACTCATGGGTTTTATACAGAGAAACAGCCGGCGAAAAAATTTCTAGACAACAATTTTTATTCCAATTAGCTGAAGAGCTTGGCGAAGATGTTCAACAGCAACAGGAAGCAAAAGAAATAATACAGAAAACATCATCAAATTCAAGTTCGGATTCTCCTAATGCGAAAAAGGTGCCAAATAGATTTTTGAAAAGAAAACAAAACGACAAGAATCTGTTTCAAATGCAAAACAAATATGTGTGTGGAAAATATGCCTTCGAGAACCCAATAATTTGCAAAATATGCGGTGAACATGAATAAAGTTAGCATATTATTTATTTATTTTCTAAATTCAGGATTTAAATGAAGATATTTAATTTTTTTCTTGAACTATTTTTATGTTTTTTAAATTTAATAAATAAACAATTTTGAATCGTTTTTTGAAAAATATTGTTTTAATCATGTACCAAATTATGCTAAATCATATATTTTTCGCTATACATAGTAATATATATAACATTTTAAAGACGGGTCACTTGACCCACTGTGGTAGGAATAGGTATACATGAAGTATCGGGCTTAGTGTTTTAAAAACAGGTTTAGAGGGCTTTTTAATTTCGAAAACCTGCAGCTGTTGCTCTGCTCAATATATGTGTAACCAATGGACACGTAATTGAAAACACTGTTTCGCAAGAAGAGTTCGAATCATCTATTAATTTTGAGTCAGAAGAAAATAATTCAAGGGATAATGGAAATATGCAACAAATTGTATTTAATAATTACATACAAGCCAGACCAATATATGTATGTATATTTCTTGGAATAAAGTGTATGAAAATTAAATTATTTCCTTCTGAATATGTGCGCGCCCACAGCTTACCTATAGAAATAAAAAATAAATAAACCTAAAACTAAAACGGACTTATGAGTTCACCAGCTTTCGAAGCATTCTGAGCTTTCCTCCTTCCTGTTTTTAGGCGGATTTTCAACGGGAATTTCTTGCAATTCTTCGAAACCTGCAACATTAGGTGAAAATTCTGACTGTGGACATAAAACAGTGACTGAGGCTTTTCTGTTTTTTTTTTTTTTTTTTTTTTTTTGTAAGTGCGTTAGTGTAAAATGAAAAAATAACTTTGTGATATCCATGTTGTATTTTGATGTTCGTATGTATACCAAATGTGTCACGGGAAATATTCTCAACTTCTTCGCACGGTTCGAGTTCTTCCTCTCCAATTGTGGAAATTCTCACTGAAACTCCAACGCAGCTATTGCTTGCTCGACATCCCATAATTTCATCGATGTCTTCGTAAAGAGAAAATTTAATTCGTCCTCTCCCAGTTTTTGAATTATTATCCTTTATGCGCTTATACGTTCGGTATAAATTATACCACTTTTTCCGGCATTGGTCAGGACTTTTCTAACATGTATTAACTATTGCGTATTGAGTGCTATTTAAAATACATTTTACTTTTTTACATTAATACCCTCTCCTTGAAATGAAGTTCCAATCACGTTCCAAACATGTTTCCGTGTTCGGACATTGTTGAAATTTTCTTTAAATTGCGTGTAATAGAACAGAATTCTCTTCACTTCAGTAATACCCCATATAGATTCTATTATTACATAAAAATGGCTTAAAAGTTATAAATTTTAATGAAATCATACCATTACAAAAGATTGCATCATTATTCGGCAATGAAGACACTAAGAATGTGGTAAATCAGCAATTATTAAAATTATAGTTTTACTTAGTAAATGTTTATTTACTTCTTTTATCAACGGCTGTTAATCCTATCTGGTCAAATGTACCCAACGTTCATTTAAGTGGCACTTATGCCGGGGTTTGTAATAAATAAACTTTGAATTGAAATCACAAAATAACGAAACTGAGTCAACTGAGACAAGAAAATTCAGTTTCATTTGTCTCAGTTGCTCAGTGGTTGCGTTCGATTTTTGTAGCTCAATATGAAACTGAGACAGTTCACCGAAAGTGCAGTCTCAGTGAGCCAACTGAGAATATCTCACTTTTCTCACTGAGATGAGAATGTGCTTGCCGAAAGCGTCTATTATGAAACATCTTTGGCGTAAAGATCTTTAATAATTTATGAATTTAAATACTTAAATTAATTTATGGTTCTTACCTGTGCTAGTTGGTTATTGTGTCATATTTTTATTTAATAATAGTATATATTCAAAAATATTATTATTTTGTTAACATAATTAATAAATACGTGAGCTTTGTGCGGTTATGTGGAATCTTGTAGGTACATATTTATTTAGAACTAGACACTCATGTGGTCACATGAAATAGCGCGTAAAAATTGAAAATGGGCGGTGGAGAATTACGTGTGCGCACATGAATGTATGTTACCTTACTTCTTTAATGTAAATTCCGCATTAAAATTACACAGCCGCACAAAACTAAAAAAAAAACTTAAGAATGCTCTAATTCGTAACGGTATTACAAGAATTCTAGAAAAAATTTTGACGAACGCAAAATAAAGGATTATTCCTCTATCTATTATTTTTGAAAAAATTTTATTGAACTACAGGTTTCTAACCTACAACAAAATGTTTTGCATAGTCCTAAGCGACTAGCCTCGTCGATATCACAGAAAATTGTGAAATCATAAGGATATAAGCTAATGTTTGATCTTTGTTATATCTTATTATGAGAAATTACACCTGCGCGTCTCTTTCTCAGCAAATGGAGCCGAGCCTCTGTATTCACTACATTGAAAATTCAATATTTAAAAAAAAAAAAATTTCTGTCTTCGCAGGTTAATGTTGCTACCACCACTAATCTCCATATCTTTTCACCATCCCATAATATTGGTACCTACATTGGAAGTATGTCTACCTTAAATATGAGCGATTCTGCAAAATAATCCGATCATTTATCTCAAAAAATGGCATTTTTCTTTGAATATCAAAATAACACCTCTTATTGGAAAACCCTTTATAATCTGCTGAAAAATCATTGGACAAATAGTTGTTGAATATCCAGTACACAATTCTTCTTTCACCTGGAGTGCTGGTTGCTACTATTAAAAGATGTAGTTACAGTGTTAGTTTTGCTTTTAGCTTATAGACCTAATACGGCAGGGGCATAAAAGATTTCTTAGGTCATAGTACTTAATATCCGGCTCCTCGGCACCACCCCGTTATTTACAATAAGATAATAATATGCTGAAAGAAATTGTTTTGGCGTCACCATTTGAAATTTTGTCTTTAAAATTGCTTTGCACACAGACTTAAAATTTTTCAGAAATATTCCTATCTTTAATGTAACGAAAACATCTTATTTTTAGTTGATTTTATAATTTTTTTTCTAGAGAATTTTTATGATTAACATGTTTCAGGTGTTCAAAGTATTTCATTTCACGGGAACTTCTGGTATAGCAGGCAATTCATAAAAGTAAGTAAATTGATAAAAAAAATACTCCTTCCCCGCACTCACATCTCTCAAGCTCTTAGTTTAGGAGTTGCTGTCAATTAAAGATATTGTTCAAATTTTGTGAATCAACCTATAACTACTAAAAGATAGTATGAGGATAATTGCTGCAGCTTTCCAATGGAGTATGGGCTTTTCTTATTCATCCTCTCAACAGAATTAAAATTTTGGAAAGCTTCTCTTTTAACTTAATACTGTTTGTGCTTTTTACACACTTTCACCTGTTGAAATCGGAGAAGAATTCTTATAAGCTTCTACCATTTAACTGAAACTCAAATTTTGAGAAGTATTGCCCTGAATGGATCAACCAAAAGCAAATATCTCGGGAAAATTATCAGAGCTACCTAATAGAAATGGAGTTATTTTCCATCTACCTATCTATCTATTTATCTACCTATCTTTGGAAGACCAACCATTAGAGAGCTTTGATCTTTGGAGAATTGTAAACTGCAACTGTCAAGACATTTCGAAGAAAAGGTTGGTAGTTGTAAGTGGATGCAATTATGAAGCTCTTCATGGGGTGTAAAAGGCTTGTAAGTAGATAGAAAACGGTCATTTATTTAAAAATTAAATACTACAATATATATTTTAAGCAACTAAATATTTCATTTTTGTAGCAATTGCTAAATTTAAATATCTATATTAAATTGTGCTATTAAATTTAGTATTTTTTTTAGTTATTGTTCTGCTACCCACATCTGATCAGCAAAACCAATAATTTCACGGGTAAAAGTCAAAAACAGCTGAGTTGAGCTATAGCTGCGATATAGACAGAGAAAATCAAGTAAAATTATATAAAAACTAATAAAATAGTTCTTTAATGAAAAGCTACCATATGTTTACCATGTATGTACCTATTTCGACGTCTCAATAATTTTTTTCCCTGAAGTGAATCATTATTCCAAGAACTTTCTCATTCTAGGGAAAAGTTTGTTGTATCATGTCCAGCTGATAAAACAACATGTTCCGGTGTAGTTGGTGCACCTAAATATAGTTATTTTTGGGGTTATTAAAAAGAAATAAACCTTTATGCTAGAAATCCTTACCTAATTCATACCAATCATTAAGCTTCAGGTCGCTCCGTGCGGAGTCAAGAGCATGACGGAGTGCAAATACTGTTCCGACTGCAAGACAAACTGCAGGCTCTCCCGTTGCTACGAATATTTAAAAATAGTTAAAAATTATGTTTTCAAAAAGAGACAAACTCCATTTTAACTCACTCTTGGATCTTAGGAAACCAGTCGGATTCGGGTCTTTCTGATGCAATGTTATTCTAAAATCAACAGGAATATCTTGAGCACCTGGAACTTTATAGTTCCACGTACGGTTTGTTAATAACTCTCCATTGCGTCGATCGTAAATCAATTGTTCCGTCAGCCAATATCCTACTCCCATAATATAGCCTCCTTCAATTTGTCCAACGTCAATTAAAGGACTTAAGCTTTCTCCAGTATCTTCAAGAATATCGACTCTATTCAGCTGAACGTTTCCTGTTAGTATATCTACTTCGATTTCAGTACAAGCAAGACCCCAAACATCATATCCGACCAAGTCTCCCACTTTGTAGAGATGATTAGCTATTAAGCTTATATTTAGTTCATAGCACTTGCGAGTTATGTCAACCCATGTTGGATTTTTTAATTGAATTTTTGCTACTTTCATCCTTTCGAGCAGTGTTTCGCATGCTTCTTTCACAGCCTGAAAAGAAATAATTTTCCAGTAAGCCGAGTCAGGAAAATCTAAGAATTGAGTTTCATTTTTATGTGATCTTTCTACTTCTGTTTTGGATTATAACTAGGAAAAAAGTAGAATTGGTCTAAAACCAGTTTTTATGATACCCTCAATGAATGCCCGTATGGTCCACCATCTGTGCAAGCTGGATTGATGTAGTGGTTTTACGTATATTTTTCTATAACGGATTGTCGGACAAAAACAGTTTCATATGATTTCATATTCTGAAGAATTTCGCATTACAAAAAAACGTTTAGGACTGATCGTGTACACAGCATACGTAAAAAAAGAAAAATTTGTATATCGCAACATCAAGAAGGGGTTTCCTCTTTCTGAAATTTTATTTGCAATTTTTATGAAAACGCCATGTCCAATATTTCAGGTAGTATTCAAATATACAGTCAAACACGAAATTTTTGTATTGTAACCTCACGAAGGAGTTACCCAATTTGTCTCGTTTTCGAATTTAAATCTAACTTTTTTTTAAAGCACTTGTGCAAAATTTTAGCTCTGTAAGTAATCGCGTTTTCGAGCTATGGTTTACATAGACGGACGGACAACCAATGCGTTAAAAATGCATATTGCCATCATATTGCCCCGTGAATAAAATTTGCCTTCAGAAATTTTGTTTATTGGAGAAGACCAAAATACAAGCATAATTCGTAATTGAACTTCTAGTAAAAGAATAGAGCTCAACACACATGCATAGTTCTGATGACAATACAATACTTTCAGTAACAATATTTGATCCACTCCCACTGAGCTGATTTTCTTGAAACTTGGCACTTACTGAGGGTAATAACGGCAACGCAATGATATAATACGAACGAACCCAAAATAAAATAGATATAAGCAAAATTTTTAGTTTGACTAACACACCACTTATTTATTAGGATACTCTAGCCTTAGTTAACTTTCTTAATCTGAATGTTGTTTTCACATACTATTTACTTTTGCTTTTCCATATTAATTTTCATAATTAGTTTTATATATATTTTAAGGTTTTTTATAGTGAACACATACTAAACTAATACATATTTTAATTTTCTAGGAAATTTCGTCTTCTTCTTCCTATACAGACAAGATTCTCTTCACTTCTAGTGCGCCAAAAACTTCTGCCGGAAAAATTTCCCCATTCTTCTTAGGTGATATTTCATTATCATCCAGAAATTCCACATCGCTTCCGTCACGATCTACCTCCGAATTAAGAAGACATATTTGAGGTCTACCTTCATCGATACATTGATCAATTTCAGAAACTGCTTCTTTTGTCAGTGTCAAGAATCCCCCTGGCATCTAAAGCAACAAAATGTTAGTTCTTCATTCCACTGATGCGTTTTCGCAAACATACTACTGACATGTATAACAACGTAGTCAGTCCACGTTCATAGCACTATACTGCAGAAAGTGGGTCCACTTTTATATTGCTGACTCTTTTGGTCTAAACCCCAAGTACCAACTGATAGAGAACTGTAAGCAACAAATAAATAAGTGGTTCGTCGAAATAAATGTTTTTAAATTAATTATTTAGGGTTATTACTGATAAAAACTGTTTTACCAAAGACAATATATTCATTAGATAAGATACGCAGAAGAAATTCCAAAGGTTTTATTTTTATTACTTTTTGAGCTGCGGGCTCTCTTTTTACACTACTCGCCAATGATTTTTTCAATGTTGGCATCGACGTAAGAACTGTTTTGGACACAAGAAATTGTGCCCACGTGAAATACAAAGTTAAGCAGTCCATATTAGAAATATATCAGTGCAACACACTAATTAAAACAGTAATAGCAGGTAAAATTTCCAAAAATCTTTTTTACCTTTTTATACCTTAGACGAAATCGCTATATACCATATACTCTATAGGTACTAAATTTGCCATTCCATTTGTAACTCACAGAAATAATGCTGGTAGGGCAATACGGATTGGAAACATATGCAGACCTGTAAAGTACTTAAGTACATTGGTACTTACATACTAGTAGCAGTACCAGTACCTGGACTTGTACTTGAAATGTTTTTAAGTACCAGTACTGGGACTTGTACTTAAAATATTGAAAGTGCAGGTACTTTTTTTTTTTTTTTTTTTATTATTAAGCCAAGCTCAGGGGATACCCTATGATGCAAAGCACAGCGTGGCAGGAAGGAGAAAGGGAAAGGATTAAGGGAGATGAGGAGAGTGGAGGAGGTGCCGATGTATGTCGCCCTTAAACTTTTGCAGGTTGTATGCCGGAGGAAAGACAGAAGATGGTAGACTGTTCCACATTCGCACAGTTCGGGATAAGAAAGCATCACGGAATTTTAGTGTACGGCCGAAGGTAATTTGAAGGGTAAAAGGATGAGCGCGGGATGCAGCGCGGGTATTGCGTGCAGGAACTATTCTACAAGGGATCAGACTAGATATTTCATCAGAACATTGGCCATGCATATAGCGATAAAGGAGCGAAAGGCATCCAACATTGCGACGGTGCTCGAGCGAGTCGATATGACGAGTAATTGCCTCATCGCCAATGAGCTTGCAGGCTCTCTTTTGGACAATATCCAATGAAGCTATGGCTGTGCGACCAGCCCCGGCCCAGATATGGGAATTGTATTCCATTCTGGGTCTGATGTAGGACTTGTAGAGGAGCGCTATATTTGATGGGCTGAAATATTTCTTACACCTTTTCAAGAAACCAAGACATTTGGATGCTTCTTTGGCAACCGAGAAGATGTGATCTGTCCAGCTTAACTTACTGGAAATATTAATGCCAAGAATTCTTAGTGACGGTGATTCAGAAATTAATGCACCATCAAACGAAACGGGAGTGGTTAAGTGATGGTCTTGTTTTAATGAGATGAGACAGCTTTGGGTATTAGATGCATTGAATTCGAGGCGATTCACTTTGCCCCACGCGAGAATATTGTCAAGATCGTTATTCAATGATCTAATCATGCAGTCTCGTTTAACACATGCGGCGTTCCCTCTGGAATCCGCAAGGGTGTCAAAGGAGTATGCGAAATCAAGGGTACTGTCATCAGCAAAGCTATGCATAGGATTGAAAGTAAGGGAAAGCAGATCATTAATGAAGATTAGAAATAGAGTCGGAGAAATAACAAAGCCCTGGGCGACACCGGCATTAATAGGATGAGGATCAGATATAACGCCATCTAATACAACTCGTATTTGGCGACTAGATAAAAAACTTTCAATCCATAATAGAAGAGGAGGGGAAAGACCAAGTGCTTTGAGTTTGGCTAAAAGGGCTGAATGCCAGACTCTATCAAAGGCCTTTGAAATATCTAGAGCAACGATTTTGGACTCACCAAAATTGTGAAGACTACGATTCCAACGTTCCGTAAGAAAAGTCAGCAGGTCTCCAGATGAGCGTCCGTGCCGGAAGCCGTATTGGCGATCGTTGATGAGCTGATTGGTTTCCAGATACTTCATTAATTTGGAGTTAATGATAGATTCAAAAACCTTTGAAAGAATCGAAGTGATTCAATTGGTCGATAATTTGAGGGATCGCTACCCTCTCCTTTCTTGGGAATAGGCTGAACGTGAGCTAGTTTCCAAGCAGTTGGAAATTTTCCTGTCGAATAATACAGGTAGAATAGTTTGCGCAGTGGTTTAGCCAAGGATGAGGCACAGCTTTTAATTAATAGGGGCGAGAAACCGTCAGGGCCTGCGGCTTTAGAGACGTTGATTCCTTTAAGGACCTTGAACACATCCCTTGTACGGATGTGTATTGGCTCTTGTACACATCCGCACGGGGGATGCGCGACAGGTGCCTGTGAAGTGGGTGGAAGAAAAGAATTTGATGCGAATCTAGCAGCCAAAATATTAGCTTTATCCAGGGAGTCGACAACCACTTCACCATTATTAAGTAGTGAAGGTATAGAGGAACTGCTGAAGTTGTTCCTGATGGTTTTGACCAGGGACCAGAAACCTTTACTACCTTTGCGGCTTGCCAAGATTCTTTGTCTAACATTCTGGTCAAAAAGAAATTTTTCTCTCTGGATAATGGACTTGCAGGTGTTCCGTGCAGTCTTGTAGATTCCTTTCAGTTCTGGACAAGGATGCACTTGATAGGCGCGAAAAGCAGACTGGTACTGTACTGGTACTTGTACTTGGAATTTTACAGGTACAGACCTGTAAAGTACTTGAGTACATTGGTATACTTAAGCACTGGTAACAGTACCAGTCTGTCCGTCTGTCCGTTTGTCTGTCCTAACGATGACTCGATAACGCGTGTACTTAGAGAGCTGTAATCTGCAATTTGCTACGGGATTTAAAAAAAAAAGTTAAATTAACTTAGAAAGTGGGACAGATCTGGTAACTCCTTCGTAAGGTTTCCATATAAAAGTTTCGTTTTTCAAAATAATTGCTCAATGTCAAAAATGGCTGATACAAATTTGAAGAACACTAAATTCCCTAAATTTTTGTATAAACACTTTTTTTTGTCTGACGTGTAAGGAGTTACAGCGGTGGAAACGTGAACATTCTTCTAAAAAATGTGTACGCTTAGTAACCCTTTTACAGGGTGTTTCCTTCATGGTGGTCAAGAGGACAGGAGGTGATAGCAGTCACCTCATCAAACAACAAATTGTATGGCATGATAAAGCCAGAAGTTTAATCTTTTCCTCAAACAAGCGAGCCGAGTTCAGGTCAGAACTAATTATTTATTCGGCTAGATTTTTCCCGATGGTTGCTCATGCCATTTACCCAGCAGCATTTCTGTCCTCCGTTCTTGGTAAGATCATTCGATTTTGGAACTTGCCATGTTATGGTCTTCCAGGCGGAGGTCAACGCCATTCTTAAAGCGGAAAGGACTCCTTGGCTCAAATACTGAGAATAAGAAGATTGCCATCTGCGTGAACAGCCAAGAGGCAGTCAAGGCCTAGTCAAAACCCTTCACAATTTCTAACTTAACTAATTATAAATTACGATAAAATCAATACTTTTCTAATTTTAGAAAAGCTGACTTCTCAGAACTTCCTAAGATACTTACCCCTATTGATTTCAACACATTGCTGTCTTGTAATAGAATTGATGGAAACGTTTCTAAGTTTTAATAATTCTTTTCGATTTATTTTTTCTTATGCTCCCCGCGAGTATCAGCGATTGACTAAAACAATACCGCCATGGTTTAATAAAGAACTGAAGCGTTTAAAAAATAGAAAGAATAAATTGTGGAAAAGTTATATGAGCGATAAGGACAATATAAGTCACAACAACTTACTGCCATCCTATAATGAGTTCAAAGTACTTTCCTCTTCACTCTACGATGAGTAAATTCAAAGTATGCGTGAAATTATTTAGTGACCAAGGTCACTTTTTTTAGTTTATTAATATGAAGAAAAAAAAACTGACAACTATCCCAATACCATGAGGTACCCAGATTCTGCTAGTGAGGATTCGTCTGAAATTTGCAATATGTTTGCTTCAGTTTTTGACAATGCCTTTTCCTCGTCAAATTGCCAACCTTGAAATAGCGACTTTAGTCATATGAACGACTCTCATAACGTTTCATTTACTATGCCTTCAATTATACAAGAGGATATACTCGTTCATATTAATGGGCTTCCAAATGACTTCACAACGGGTCAGGAACGGATCCTTCATCATTTTTAAGTCTTGCTGCCATGCCCTGGTAGCTTCGTTGAGAATTATTTTCCAAAAATCGCCCGATATTGGCTTTCCCCCAGCTATGGAAAAATTCTTTTATAATACCTATCCCCACAAAAAAGGTAGTAAACATGAAATTTCTAACTATAGGCCTATTATCTTGCATAATTATTCGAATCTATCATTTACTCTCAATTATCAATTTTATGAGAGAATTTGCTCTCTTCTAACCAGCATCGGTTTATTCCGGGCAGGTCTACAATCACCAAATTTTTGGAAATTGTCTCAGATACCATTGGTGGATTTGCAAAAGGCTACTAGACAGATTGTATTTATACAGACTTTATTTTGTTGAAGAAAGAATTTTTTTGGGATTCTCTCTCTCTCTTTCTTGAACAAAATTAAGTTTAACCCGGTAAAAAGTCCAAACGTAATCTGTATTTATACAGACTTTAGTAAAGCGTTCAACCAGTTACTTCACTCCATGATACTCTTTAAAATGGAAAAGTATGGGTTTCCTCTAACATTTCTTATATGAACGGAGACTTATTTAGATAACAGAATATATCAAATCTTATTTTGTTATTCTACCTCAAGAGTCCTGAAGGCTTCGTCTGGCGTACCTCAAAGGAGTCATTTAGGACCGTTGTTCTTTATTTTATCTTTGAGGACATTGTCTCTATTGCGAGGCACTTTAAAGTCTTGATTTTCTTTTCGCCCAGATTAAATCTTTTAATAAATGTGAACAGGTACAGAGTGACCTTCACAGATTTTACGACTGATGTAAAAGCAATAACTTGATACTCAATATAGACAAATGTGAGGCTATGACTTTCCACAGGAATCTGATACCAATTTCTTACGATTATGTGGTCTCCATTTCCTCGATTCGCCGTGTGGGTGCTGTTTGTGACTTGGGTATCAAATGGAACCATAGTTTGAATTTTATCTCCCGCATAAAGTACATGGTATCAAAAAGTAGCTCTATTCTGGGCTTTATAAACCTTTGGTCCCCTGACTTGTCGCTTCCTACCATAACATTGCGTTTGTACACTTGCTTTGTAAGACCACTTTTTGAATACGCTTGCCAGGTCTGGTCTCCAGACACATCGACCGTAGCGAGTCTTTTCAACGGAACTTCCTACGATTTGCTCTCGGGCCCCTAACCTGGAATAACTCATTAATTCTTCCACCCTATCAGGATCGTTTGAAGCTTTTAAATATGCACTCGCTTGAGAAACGTTATATGGTTGCTGATGTAACTTTTGTGTAACTCTTAAACGCGAATATTGATTCTCCGTTGTTGCATGTTAACTCCTCAAGGTCTAATTTTAGCACGTACGAACGTATTAATCGCATGTGCATTACTGTTAATAATATGGCTAAGCATTTTTTTGTTGACGTTTCTAAGGATGTTTTAAAAAAAGTCTATATAATATTTAGTATTTTTGTTCTATTTAACTTTTTTAAATTTTCTTGTTCTATATTGCATGTAATTTTATCGGTCTTCGGTTTATGTTTATTTGAATATACTAATACTAACACCGACTAAATGATGAAAAGCATGTATTGTTGACCGTTTATCTATTAAACGTGTCACTACAGCGAGCTTGTGTTGTGCTGGTTTTGATAGTCAATTAATACTGGAGTGTAAGACTACCATAAATTTCCTCTCTCAGTGTAACAGGGGATGCGTTCTTTGGGTGCCTGATCACAGTTACATCGGCGGAAACGAAAAAGCGGACGAGCTTACGTGGCTTGGTGCGGACTCGGGGCACTATTCTCCACAAATGGGATCACACCAGCACACCTTGCCTCTATAATCGCGACTTGGGCCGATTGCCAACACAGTTGTCTTCGGTTCGACGACCCTTCGGCTAGAACAACAAAGGAACTGCGGGGCAAACCCAACCCAGGTTTCGCAAAAGCACTGTTAGGACTGAGCAAGCCTACCCTGAGAATTCTGGTGTCTATTCTTATTGGACACCGTTCTCTCGGGGGTCACCTACATAGATTAGGACTTGTTGATAGTGCGATATGTGGAGGATGCAGAAATGAATCCGAAACCATGTCTCACTTTCTGTGTTTCAAGTCCAAAAGAAGTCGGTAGGGCTCTCAAGTTGCGTTCTGCACCCATCTGAGCACTTAAGAAATACTATTCTATATTTAAACATTTCGTTTTATTGTATTTTATCGCATTTTGTAATAATATGCAGGTTACATTTTATATATAATTTGTGAATTATGTTTAAAAAAACTGACCTTCTGGAGGAAGACCGGTCCCATTCGTACCCCCCCCCCCTCCTCGGTGCGCCCCTGGGTATAGGTACAATATATATGCGCGTATGTACAATATATAGCACGCGTAATGGTAGAGATAAATAATTCGATTGTGTTTTGAAGCAATGTGAATATCAGAGAAGGTTTTGTAATCGGCATGACTTACACAGATTGAGACCACACGATATATGGGAGGTCACGAAATAGCCTTTCGGTCAAAAATATCAAACTTGTCAGGCATGAAGTCTTCACACATGTCAAGTAGAATTGTGACAGCGTAATTGAACATTTCTGGATGATAAATTCAACGAATTTTGATTTTAGGCTTAAGACATTTCCATAAAAAATTCAATCAAATTCAATCAAGTGTATCATTGACTATACCTTGGTGCAGAATTTATTCAAAACTCGAGGTTGGTTCATACTTTTTTACGAGGTAAATTATGGTAACTCGACGCAGTGCCCTCAGTGGAGATTGCTACCAAGCCACGACAACCAATCTTTTAATGCCCAAGTTACACAAATTAAGTTTACATGTGTTGTAGTTAAAACAAAAAAGGTGCCACGTTACACACAGCGCCTCAACTAAAGACTCAATTAAGGGCAAGGCACTCGATTTGACCCTTTCAGATTTCTTTTTTAAAATTTTTTTTGAAGTAGTTTTGTATATGCGAACTAGTTCGACACAGGCTCTGCACTACTTAAAACATAATATTATTAAAATATTTGAATCAAACGAAGGAAATACGCACATAAAATCAAGATTTTCAGGAAGTACTGAGATGAATATGAATGGCATATGGATGATTTCATATGTACCACTCAATGACAGGTTTTGAATTTAAAATTTAAACACTCAAAGATGGACCGAATGATTAAGTTGACGAGCCCCACCATCACGCCCAGCACCAAGAACCAACCTCAGCCTTGAGGTCAGTCACTACACTTCTTAGCTGATCAACTCCACTTTTATAATTACTTCTTAAACTTGTAGGTTTAGGGTTTTATACCCTCTTCGTTACAAAAATTACTCTGATGCCTGCAATTGTTCTTGGTCGCGATGACGGGCTGTCGTTCATTTTTTTTCACGAGAAGTGTTTGATAGTATTAGGGTTAGAATGTGGGTATATGGGGCTTTTCATGCACAGGGTGATTCAGATGCTTACACAAAGAAAATCGATCAGAATTTGCACTTTCCTAACCTTAACATTTACAATTTCATTCTTCTTTTGCTGAAAGTTACGTAGTTATGACATAAGATACAAATAATATATTTTTTTGTCGTGAATCAAAGGTCTTGGAAATCCTTAAAATTTCCCAAGCTTTCATCTGCTAAACTGTATTAAATAAATCATAACTTTGGTTGTAATTGTCACATGGGAATGGTATTTAGCTTATTTTAAAGAGTGTTACAGAGTGTTTACAGTGTTTCAGGGAAAGTAATATTAAGCATAATTGTTCTGCCCATATTCAGAGCGAACACACAATGAATAAATACAGAGTGATGAAAATTATGGCAGTGATTTAAAGTCACTAATTCTTTGGTTTAATTAGTTTGTTTGTGCAAATTATGCCAGCGGTTTAAAGTCACTAAATCCGTGGTTTTATTCGTTTGTTCACTAAGTCTACACTTCACTCTCAAACTAAATTTACAAACTTTAATAAATTCTATAACTTAATAAATATAAAATTTATGTCAGATCTTAATAATGTACAAATGTTAAGCCACAATTCAATAAATGATAAAGTAAGGCAATAAGTAAATTAAAATTATAGAAAAATGTTACAATTGATTTTAGACTCACCAGCTCAATGCTTGGCGGTTGGTTCACATGTCTTTCTATTTTATTGAGGTTAGCGATTCGGATATTCTTTATTACAGTAAACACCGACAATAACGTGCTCTGTGGTAGTATTTTTCTTATAAAAGTCGATACCCGCTGAAAAATCTTAGAAATATAAAATTTAAGGTCGGTATTCTTACAGCAGATCTCAACAACAGCAAAATCGCTCTTGGTTTAACGATAAGTGCAACCACTATAAAAGCGAAAGAGCCTATCAAGTGCATCCTTGTCCAGAACTGAAAGGAATCTACAAGACTGCACGGAACACCTGCAAGTCCATTATCCAGAGAGAAAAATTTCTTTTTGACCAGAATGTTAGACAAAGAATCTTGGCAAGCCGCAAAGGTAGTAAAGGTTTCTGGTCCCTTGTCAAAACCATCAGGAACAACTTCAGCAGTTCCTCTATACCTTCACTACTTAATAATGGTGAAGTGGTTGTCGACTCCCTGGATAAAGCTAATATTTTGGCTGCTAGATTCGCATCAAATTCTTTTCTTCCACCCACTTCACAGGCACCTGTCGCGCATCCCCCGTGCGGATGTGTACAAGAGCCAATACACATCCGTACAAGGGATGTGTTCAAGGTCCTTAAAGGAATCAACGTCTCTAAAGCCGCAGGCCCTGACGGTTTCTCGCCCCTATTAATTAAAAGCTGTGCCTCATCCTTGGCTAAACCACTGCGCAAACTATTCTACCTGTATTATTCGACAGGAAAATTTCCAACTGCTTGGAAACTAGCTCACGTTCAGCCTATTCCCAAGAAAGGAGAGGGTAGCCATCCCTCAAATTATCGACCAATTGAATCACTTCGATTCTTTCAAAGGTTTTTGAATCTATCATTAACTCCAAATTAATGAAGTATCTGGAAACCAATCAGCTCATCAACGATCGCCAATACGGCTTCCGGCACGGACGCTCATCTGGAGACTTGCTGACTTTTCTTACGGAACGTTGGAATCGTAGTCTTCACAATTTTGGTGAGTCCAAAATCGTTGCTCTAGATATTTCAAGGGCCTTTGATAGAGGCTGGTATCCAGCCCTTTTAGCCAAACTCAAAGCACTTGGTCTTTCCCCTCCTCTTCTATTATGGATTGAAAGTTTTTTATCTAGTCGCCAAATACGTGTTGTATTAGATGGCGTTATATCTGATCCTCATCCTATTAATGCCGGTGTCGCCCAGGGCTTTGTTATTTCTCCGACTCTATTTCTAATCTTCATTAATGATCTGCTTTCCCTTACTTTCAATCCTATCCATAGCTTTGCTGATGACAGTACCCTTGATTTCGCATACTCCTTTGACACCCTTGCGGATTCCAGAGGGAACGCCGCATGTGTTAAACGAGACTGCATGATTAGATCATTGAATAACGATCTTGACAATATTCTCGCGTGGGGCAAAGTGAATCGCGTCGAATTCAATGCGTCTAAGACCAAAAGCTGTCTCATCTCATTAAAACAAGACCGTCACTTAACCACTCCCGTTTCGTTTGATGGTGCATTAATTTCGGATTCACCGTCACTAAGCATTCTTGGCATTAATATTTCCAGTAAGTTAAGCTGGACAGATCACATCTTCTCGGTTGCCAAAGAAGCATCAAAATGTCTTGGTTTTATGAAAAGGTGTAAGAAATATTTCAGCCCATCAAATATAGCGCTCCTCTACAAGTCCTACATCAGACCTAGAATGGGCCGGGGCTGGTCGCACAGCCTTAGCTTCATTGGATATTGTCCAAAAGAGAGCCTGCAAGCTCATAGGCGATATGGCAATTAATCGTCATATCGACTCGCTCGAGCACCGTCGCAATGTTGGATGCCTTTCGTTCCTTTATCGCTATATGCGTGGCCAATGTTCTGATGAAATATCTAAGTCTGATCCCTTGTAGAATAGTTCCTGCACGCAATACTCGCGCTGCATTCCGCGCTCATCCTTTTGTCCTTCAAATTACCTTCGGCCGTACACTAAAATTCCGTGATGCTTTCTTATCCCGAACTGTGCGAATGTGGAACAGTCTACCATCTTCTATCTTTCCTCCGGCATACAACCTGCAAAAGTTTAAGGGCGACATACATCGGCACCTCCGCCGCTCTCCTCATCTCCTTTAATCCTTTCCCTATCTCCTTCCTGCCACGCTGTGCTTTGCATCATAGGGTATCCCCTGAGCTTGGCTTAATAATATAAAAAAAAAAAAATATCCAGCAAACTTATTGTTAGCACATACTTACAGGTCATTACATTCTATCATAGATGGCACAAGAACTAGATGTCGCATAGCATTCCGCAGAAAAGTATACAGATTTTAAATAGCTGGCCCATTCCGGAATAGACGACAACAAGTTTATGAAGTACCGAGAGCAGATCGTGCTTTAACAGCAGTTTTGTATACATTTGGTCGGTTGCCTCAACGTGGTAGTGGTAGATGCGGGAAAATATGAATCACTCGACGTATCTCTTATAATTTTGCTTCTCATATTGCTGTACTGATTAAGGTAAAGGAATGATGCACAGCACAAAGTGCGGTGGGTGGGTCGTAGACGCACTCAGAGCGATCTTCATTCAATAGATGCAGGCAATGCATCGGTCGCTGTGGTGCCTGCAGTCGAGCATAATCTGTGAATAGAGAAGTAAAGGAAGGAAACCGCAAAGTTCTTGTACGTGAATGAAGCATTTTAATTGTGTGCAAATGCATACATGTCAGCAAAGGACAGGGCCATAGACAAACTAACACATGCAAAGACTGGGCACGTCCCAGTTGGAAAAATAAGTATATAACATGCATGTTGGGGACCTTCTGGGAAGTTTTTGATGAATGAATCCTTGTTTCCCCGTTAATTTCGTTTTTATATTGGGATTTCATTGAAGAGAAAGCATGCATATAACTTCTTATGAAGACATTATACTGGCATGATGCGGAATTGGTTCTGCTGGCAGTTATGAAATTGATTCTGATGGCATGATCTAGAAGTAATTCTGATGGCATGATGTGGAAGTGTTTCTAATGGTTTCTAAAGCGGAAGAAATTTTTACGTATTACAAAATCGAAACTCCATTTTGTGATCTTATTCTATATTTATTAATATTCTTTAATTCATTCATTCATTTATTTTAATTTAATGGTTAATTCATGATTTTCCCTGTATATATATACAGTTTTGTTGTAATTGGAGTGGTTATCACCAAACTAAAAATCCTTGATTAAAAAACTGAAAATTAAATAAATGTAAATTTCGAAAGATTTGAAAATTATTTTAAGTTTTAGGTTAAAAAATAATAGTTCAGAACTTAAACAATACTAAAATAATTATAAAACAAAAACACGAAACTCAAATTGATGTAATTGATATAAGCAACCTGTAGAGACATTACTTCTTCCCAGAAAAGCATGAGTTAGCATACAACTAACGATACTTCACAAATTTCGGAGCTTCTCGATGCATCGCATATGCCTTCCTGGAAAGGTCTGGAATTTTTACTAAAAACTCGATTCCTTCTGCATACCTCCACAGGAATGCCTTCTAGGTTTACCAACTGGGGTAGAACAAAAATATGCAGCGCTTTTCTAGAATATAAAATTAACAATACCTCGACGATGCCTCGAATTAGCGGGAAAATTTTCAAGCGCTTCAAAAGAAAATCAGATTCGAAGCGCTTGTATCTAGGTTACTGATATGCTTCCGAAAAAGTGCTTTGCAGGAAGCAATCTGAAGCAATTTCGAAGCAAATATTGAATGCGAACGTGATCATGCAAGTTTCTTTTCTCGTGTTGACGTCTCACGATTAGTCATTGTGATTCACAGTTTCATTTGCTTGGTGAAATTCAAATTATAAAGTGTATAAAACTTACGATTAAAGGTAAGTTACAATTTGTTGTCTTTTGTGTTCATGATACAATAATGTAACACAGTTTTCCTTTCAGTTGTTTTAAAAAAGGATAACTTTATAAACTCGGACTTTGAGGCACAAATGAAAGCGGGCTTTCTTCATATGTCGAATGTGTTTTATTTTATATTTTATATTGAAAAAATGATAACGTTTAAGCTATATGATTTTCTTTTATTTCACACAATCATAATTGTCAAACTTTAACTTTTCTGTAAATAGTAGAGAAACAGTATGGTAACTATTTGTGCCGACACTGTAGTAGCTGAAATCGACAGAGCTTCCAATTTGCTTCACACAAAGGGCTTTAAAAACGATTAAAACCAA
This sequence comes from Dioctria rufipes, assembly GCA_963924295.1. NCBI lineage: Eukaryota > Metazoa > Arthropoda > Insecta > Diptera > Asilidae > Dioctria > Dioctria rufipes. Next base: position 363,806,018 of record OZ002740.1, read on the forward strand.
GCTGAAAGGAAATGCTTGTTTCTGCGGACATGCAATGTTAAAATTTATATGAAACTGAAGCTCAATCGAAGCGCTTTGTGCTTCCGCAGAAGTGCTTAAAAGGGAGTTTTAAAACCCTTTTTTTCCTGCTGGGTGGTACTTGATGACGTGTACAAAGGGAAAGCCGGCAATGCCTTGCTCCATACAAAATCACCATAGCCTCGACCTGATGAAGAGAAGGCCATAATTTTTTCTTAGAAATTTAATTTCCTCCGAATTTTAATGCATTGGCTGAGGCCGAGAGCGGTGCCTTGCTCCAATATATATGTATGTAAGGAAGCCCGCAATTTTTTCTTAAAAATTTACTAAATATTTTTTGCTTATTGCTTGGTTACGCGTCTACGCTCCTAACAATTATTGTCGCCTTCCAAAAGTGCGTGTAAATTCTAGGGACAAAATTTCTAGTAAATTTCTAAGAAAAATTGTGGCCTTTTCTACATCAGGTTGTGGCATCATTGATTTTATATTGGAGCTCTCGGCGTCGGCCAACGCTTGAAATTCAAAGAAAGAAATTTCCAGTAAATTTCAATTGCGGTCTTCCCTTCATCGGGTGGAGGCAATGGTAATTTTGTATGGAGCGAGGCTTTACTGGCTTACCCTTTGTGCACGTCATCAAGTGCCAATTCGAGGCATCATGCAGGCATTGTTCATTTTATATTCTAGAAAAGCGTTGCATATATTTTTGTTCTACATGTCTAGGCTTTGTATGTTATTAGTCTGTCTATGAAAGGGCGAATTGTAAGCTCGATAGCAGAATATTTAGTTGCCGCAAAGCCGTCATGTAATGCCATTACAAAAAATTACTTTCAGGGGCAAATGAATTTAATAGAATTCTTTCCTTTAAATCAAATCAAATGCTAATAATTACAGCAAAATAAGTTTTTCCAAAAAATAAGACAAGAAAGTAGTAATGTTTCCTCCCACCGTTGCACCGAATATGTTGTACTGTGCATCTTTCCTTTACTTTAATCAGTACAGCGACATGAAAAGAAAAATGATGAGAGATACGCTGAGTGATTTACATTCTCTCGCATCTACCTTGTTGGCAGTCGACCAAATGTATACAAAACTGCTGCTAAAGCAACATTTGCTCTCGGTGCTTCATAAACATGTTGTGGTCTATTCCGGAATGGACCAGCTATTTAAAATCTGTATACTTTTGTGAGGTATGCTATGCGACATCTAGCTCTTGTGCCATCTATGATTCTATTCAATCAATTTTTTGGATATACAGTAAATGTTCCAGATTGTTTTTAGCCATGCAACAGTATTTTCATTACAATTACTAATACGTTATCTTTCAGCTAATTATATCTGGTATAGTGGTTTATGTACTGCTTGCACCCGAGCAATTTCTACGTGAAATAAAAGAATTTCATACCCGCAATAAGAATCTTTATTACAGTCGATACCATCAATAAAGCATTTTCTATGTAATAAATCCATATTGCAGTCGATGCCTAATAAGAATCTTCGCTTTAGTCGCTATCCAAAATTGAATACTCAATCCAGTCAATACCCAAAATAAAAATATCTATTTTAATTGTCAACTAAATAACGTATCTGATTTGTTAATGTAAATAGAACACTAGGAAGTAGACTAATGGGATATGCATATGTACATAACCACGTTGATCGTTGCACTGCCAAACTAAAAAGAGATAGAATCAAGTCAGGTTGCGGTTTATATAGCCATTGTTTTGCACATGCCAACAAAGAATGGTATTCAATGGCGAATGGCAACAAAATTCTATCTTCAATTTTATCTTATTTTGATTCTTTAATTCTAATATTCCTGTTAGTTAAAGGGTTAAATATTTAGGTTGGGATTACAACGGGTATTTAGAAGAGAATATTTATCGCTGCCAGACGTCTGGTTATTTTTGAAAACAACAAAAGGCCTAATCAAATTTGCCCTTCATCCCGTGAATTTTTACAACAAAAGATAGTTTCATTTCCCAAGTACAGATATGCCTTTTAGTAGAGGAGGACAACGCGGAACACTTATTGTGCTCTGTGAATTAAACTTTTTACTTTTGGAATAACACCAAAAAAAAACTAATAACATTTGAGTCCTTCAAACGTTTTAAAGTGCAATTACCAATTTGTATGAAAGTTAGATGCTGGACATCATTTAGGAATAAAAACAGTTTGCATTAATGAAGACTGACCACTAAAAATGAGATTCATAGCGAACTGTATCTCTTTCAGGTCAAAATCACGGCCCAAGAAATCGTTCAAACGGTACCACAATTTTTATTATATTTTTATAAATTTGCTCAAGTTAACTCGAGCTTTTTTGGCAAATGAATAAGAAAAAAAAATTATGACTTAAAAATGAAAAAAAAAAAAAGAAAAAAACAAACTTACCGAACACACAGAATCGCTTACAAAACTAGCGCCCGTATAATACGCATTGGCTCCATTGATATTGGTGGTCGGTTTTACAGTAATCATACTTAAAGAAATCCCCAACACAAATGAAGCTACTTGAGCGACTTTTGTATTAAGTCCTTGACCCATTTCTATTCCTCCATGCGATATTGCCACAGTCCCATCGTAATGATATACAACGACAGTAGCAGGAAATGATCCTAGGTAGTTCAACGTAAACTTCATTAGGGAAATTGAGATGCCTTTCTTTCGCCAACGATTATCTTGGTTGAATTTATTGATCTCCGCTTTTCTATCTCTGTACGATGTAGACGAAATGAATTCAGGTAAAAGTTTCTTCATTTTGCTATCACTTGGAATATTGTCCATTCGGACATCAAGAGGATCGCGATTTACTTTTCTTGCTATATGTTCCATGATATTTTCTATCATAGCGATTGCTTCTAAAGATCCTGGAGCTCTACACCATGTGTGTGAAGGTGCATCTGTTAGAACACCTTTTCCATTGATAATCCATCCGTTATTTATGTAGCAATTTGAAATCGAAGGAGCTGTAACTAACATTATTGGGTTATCGTTCAAAGATGAACCCAAATCTTCATACAAGTTGATTGAAAATTTCTGAATAACACCTCGGCTGTCAACATCAACGTCGTAATCACAATTGCAAGCTAGTCTCTTTCCAATTGTTGCCATATTTGATTCTAAACCTTGAACAAATCTTACAGGTCGATTAAGCTTAGTAGATGCAAGGGCACAAGCAACCGCAATTAGTCCAGCACGAGTCTGCTTTGCTCCATAGCTACCACCAAGACGTCTAACAATCAAATTTATGTGGCTTTCATTAATTTTTAAGGCATCCGCAATTGCGGTATGAACCATATTTACAAATTGAGTAGAAGAGTAAACGGTGAGTTCATTATCGTCAGGAATGCAAACAGTTGTCTGAGTTTCCATATTGAAGTGATATTGACCACCCATCTCAAAGTGACCTTTTACCTTTGTCGATCTACTGAGAGTTTGCTCGATGTTTTGAGTATCACTGAATCGTTCCTTATTCTCAGGAGTTTTGTATTTGAGTGCATCTTTCAATGTACATATTATCGAATTCTTATGGGTCCGCTCGTAAATTATTTTAACTTTCTTTGAAGCAAACTTAGCTTTATCAAGTGTATTTGCTACGATGACTCCTACAGGTTGAGAATGATACTTAACTTTACCACTACAAAACACCTCTTCATCTTCTATAATATGTGCAACTAATCCAATAGTAACAGAAGAATTTTTCCCAGGGATATCTTTTGCTGAATAAAATGCCTCAACTCCGGGTATCTTAAGAGCTTCTGTAGGATCAATTTTTGCAACAGTAGCATTCACCTCCAGTGCTTCTACAAATGCAGCCCACAATTGACCTGGTAAACGCGGTATGTCATTCATATATAACGCTTCACCTGAACACTGACCCATGATATTTAATTTAAGTACAGGCTGCGTAAGTGGCCAGTATTCCTTCTTTGTCTCGTAAATTTGCGTTCCAGAAGAAAGAGGGCGTATTATTTGATATCCGCCGCTTTGATATTGCCATAAGACCACGTTAGAAGGAGCATTTTTCAGAATAAATTTATAGAAAAGTCCACAGGCCAGAAGCTTCCTGAATGCCGGAGATGCATCTGGTAGAACCCAATTAGGATTTATTTCAGTTGACAGAATTTGCATAGCCTTTTGCACTATTTCATTGTTGATCCAAGGTTTTTGAACTAAAAATGAAGATGTCGCACCTGCTTTTATGAATGATGGATTTATCCCACCAAAGCACAGATTAGCATCCATAATTCGTCCTTTTGAAAGACACAAAAGAAATGCAGCATTCACATAAGCGTGAGCATTTTGAGTACGTGGTGTGATCTAGAAAGAATTTAGGGTAACAAAATATAAAAATCTTTTGAAAATCTCTTACAAAATAATTCCTGTTACCTTATATGTTTCGAATATTAGGTCGTTGTTATTAATTCGTGGAAGACATACTTTAAGTATGACAGTCTTATGCATATCATGGTAGAGAAAATCAGGCAAACTTAAACTGATAGATTCATTTATATGCTGTGCCACATAGATCTTTGCTCCTATAGTTGTTAAAAGTAGAAACACATCGGAGGGAAATTTATTGTGTTCATGTTTTAGCATTAAGTTCCCAGCTATGGTTCCCATCTATACATGAATCCAAGAAATTACCAAAACTGAATAAACAATTTTCAGATGTACTTACGTTTCTGACTGGTACATGGGCAACTTTATTCAAATGTTCGACAAGCTTAGCACAATATTCAAATCCAAATAGGCTTGAAGTTTGTTTCAGAATATCCATTGCCTCAGTAAGTGTAATGTTACCACCCAACTCTAGATTTTCTTGCACGCCCCAAGTATGCAACTCTGGAACTTTGTTGACATCTATGAAAGTCCGAATGGATTCATCTCTACGGTAGACACCATGACCGGTATTACCAGCAACAAGAATATAATTTCTATCTCCGAGATCAGTAAGTGCGCTAAATACTTCATATAAGTTTGTGGGAAAATACCAAAGATGACCATCATCATAAGTTACACTCTTTCTAGATTTTGTACAAATTTCTGGGCAAACTCGTACTAAGCCAGGACATTCACGTCCTATGTCTTCGATATCTTTGCATAGGTCGACATATTCATATTCACTGTCACTTGCGAATGACTTCATTGCATCTAAGATTGGACGATATCCAGTGCATCTACACAAGTTTCCTCCAAAAGAGTCTTCAATTTCATGAGCTGAGATGTTATCACCTTTTCCTTCAAGTAATCCGAACATGTTCATTACCATCCCAGGTGAACAAAAGCCGCATTGTGAACCACTCAGATGGGCTAGTCTTTCCTGAATTGGGTGATATCCTTTCAGTTTATTTCCGACTCCTTCTATCGTGACAATATCCCAGCCGTTACAGATATTGAGCAATGTGAGGCACTGAAATTAGTAAAGAAATTCGATTAGATTTATTCATAAAACATTCGAAAATTTAGGAGCTTTATAGGACATCAAGCTCTTAGTGTAGACATATCTTGAGTAGAGAGTGTAAAAACTGTCTGCTAGAGGGGTTATGCCCGCTTACAGCACATTAATCTTTAATTGTATGTTACTCTTTATCGCTTAACTTAATTTTGTATTCTAGTTACATTACAAGCTCATGAAGAATTATACTTCGAAAATTGAAGTAGCTTAGAAACCAGAAATACACGAAGATATCAGCTGCTTTCACAATATTTAATATAGCTAATTAGCAAACTTTACAATATTGAAGATCTCCGTTTGCAGCAGTGGTGCTGGTGTATAGCCCACGGCCCGTTTTCAAAATCTTGTGGTCCATCAGGCGTTATCAACAGCATGGTGCAGGAATTACTATGAATGCTGTATGTATTCAAATATATAGTAGGGGATTTATTTTATGTACTTACAGGATTATCAGTTTCACAAGCTTCTTGAAAGCTATCGATTTTCTGTTATTATGGTTGTAGAATAATTCCTTTTGTTGAGAGCTTCGATTTTTTTCCAAAATTATTAAAAATAATAATAATATTGTGAATTTGGATGAAATCGGTTTTGACGAGTAGGAGGGCCCCCTTCTTTGTTAGACCAATTCTCCATTTTTTGCTTGTTCTTTATTAATTCTGTGCAAGGAATAGAAGAAAAAGATACTTGATCTCGTGGTACAAGAATATTTGGAACGGAAATATTAAGTAAACAGAAAAGATTGAAAATTGAACAGTTTTACTGAATGCAAATCGTAAAAAATATTGATGTTGTAGGATATTGCAAACAATCAAAACAAATTCCTCTACTATCCAAAGCTTGGGAAGTATTTTTAGATTGCGGAAGTGACAATGATAAATACACGAGCGATCGTAGAAATTTAGCTAAAACTTTTACATTTTAGGAGCCGGAAGTGCCGCAGTTTGATGAATGATAAGTAATTTAATCCTAGAGTGCTAAACGTGAGTCAAATTGACTCCTTGCTAAATAATATTGCCGATATTTCATTGCCTACATATCGAAGTAGCCACAACTACTGATTACCTTCATTAATGAGTCTGCTGCGACTGTGAATGGAATATTGAAACTTTTAGTTGCTTGTAAGTTACGTAACGGGCAGGTATAGGAGTCAAAATGACGTATGTTTAGCAACGTGTTACTTTTGTGCGGGTATTAAATTTTCTCATGTAAAGTATTTATTGCGATAAGTGATTGAGAAAGCTATTGAAAGCATCCCAAAAACTGCATCAGAGTACATATGGTTCATACTTCCCTTCCAAAATCCAGCAAAATGCGGCAGCAGTCTGTTCAAAGTGCTCTTAGAAAATATGTGGGGAACGTATACTATTAAAACTTAATCCCAGAAATACAAAATTTTTATATAATTTAGTGTTTTCCATGCATTATTAACTTTAATTAATAAAAGGAAGAATATTGTTGTTTATATTACTATAAACATGTTTCGAATTAAAGTGAGTCAATTTGACGTATGTTTAGTATTACTGTTTTTTTGCACATGTTTAGTATTCTAGGGTTAAGGTACACTTTCGCCTTTTGTCAACAAATTTTGAGGAAGGCCTTCATGGAACTAATACCTACAGTACGGATCAAGCGGTCTACTGAAAAACAGATTTCGTAGTCTTAATGGTTTACAAACTCAGAAACCTGACTTAATATATTTGTTTATTAAGAGTTTTTGCATACTACAGAATATCTCTTGACAACAAAAATATTTTTTAAATATAGCTTTGATCCAGAAGAAGAGACTAGCGGGAGTATTCCATAGCAGCAGCAAGACTCGCATGCTCAAAGAAAATGGAAAAGAAAAAGGAACGAAATTGCACAGGAGTTAAAAATAATTGTAACTGCTTCATAAGAACTAAATTGTAAATATTTTAAACTTTGAATTATATTTATTTTAATAGCAGAAATAATATGTCTTCTATCATTACGTAAACGACGTTTTATTCTCTGTACAGAAAAAAGTCTCCATGTCGTACTATAAAAAATCACTTTTATCTAATAATACTTTTTACACATTAGTGAAGATGTTATTCTTGACAGGAGTCTCAAACAGACTTCAAAGCTTATCTGTATAACCCAGTTTTATGCCATTTTCCCTAGCAGTTTCAGCGTCATTCCTTCGTCTTGATTTTGAAAGGAGAAGAATTTCAAATTGTGTTTTCCTCGATTATTATTAATCATCAACTAAATATTTAACAACAGATTTTGAAATTTATGAGAACTTCTTGCATTGATTGCATAGGTTAAAGGCAAAGATCGATTTATTGAATGGATAATTTTGCAGCATAGAAAAACAAAACTTTGACATCTCAAGACTTAGCACCATATCAACATATTTCTACTTGCACAGAGTAATTTTCTTTAAATTGAAAAATCAACCTTTATGAAAACCCGAAATAATTATGTAATCTAGCATTTCTATGCGATCTACAGGATGTTTCCCTATGGTGGTCCATAGAGCGGGAGGTGATAGTACTCACCTAGGCAAACATCAAATTGTATGACAGAACTTGTGTCTTTCCACTCACTGGTTAACCAGCCGCATACTCCTCTAACTTAATAATTTTGGATTTATTTATTAATTTTTATTTTGGCCACTATTTTTTTGTTTTTTGTTTTGTTTTGTAAACGGGTGTTTAACATAACTTTTTTTTATAAAAATTGTAAACTGTGGACTGTGCTCTTTAATTTAACTTATAACACCTATGTCCTAACTATACTATTTTGCGACTAATTTCAACAAAAATATAACCAGTTACACACAGGTTGGAATATATCTAAAATTCCAGGTCAATAAAAAATACAAGGAAATAAAAATAAAATAAATAATTGCTAATTTATTACTTTTATTCAAATTTTTTTAAAACCATCGCACAATTTTGTTTTTGACAAATACGTTTGCCTAAAAAATGACAAATTTTTTAATGCAGCAAGCAGTCAAAATTAGTTATAGTTATCTTCATATTCATTCCCTCCGGTAGGTTTTCTCTGTGGAATTTATTAGTGCCGTTATATAGCTCAGGTCTATTTCTATTTATTATTATTATTTATTTCATGAAAACTCTGCACAATTAAGTCTTAATTTCTAATTATGTATGCCTAGGTGAATGTGTACAGAAGGAAACAATTAATAAACGAAAATCTAGAATGATAATATTCATAAATTCACTCGCTTATATGCACTTATGTACAGATATGTATAAATTATTTTAAGTTTTAATCTAGATATTTCGGCGGAAGCTGTTTCGACTGCCTTAATTCAAATAAAAGATTATTCCACAGCCTGATTATCTTGATGAAAAATTCCCGTCCTGTAGCAAAAGTGCCCATACGAGGCTACAGAATGGTCAGTACGGTTAGAGCAAGTATAGTATAGCAGTCCAACGAAACTGATAAGTAACTGACAGTGTGTGTTGCCTTAACGTCGTCCGCGGCCGTCGTCTGGAACTTTTGTTTCCGTAAATAATTTAGCCGTAATCCAGCATACAAAAATTTAAAATATGGCCGTAAATGAGGATTGTATGACTGGCTTTACTGTTATTTATCGTAATAATAAGGCGTTATGGCAAATCAAATCAAAATCCAGTAATTCAATTCCATAGCATTATGAATGCATTTACATGTCACCGGTATAATGCTTCCCAAAGCTTGCGGCAATAAAATCTTCGAGAATTTCAGGTCTTCGAAGCTACGTCCAGTGTTGCGATAAGCCTCCCTTCTGCGCTTATAGCATGTCTTAATCTGGTATTATTTTTATATCCTGGTTTAAAACTATAGGGTATTCAAAGTTTTGAATTCCGTTTGTAACACGTAAAGATAATTCTGCTAAAGCAAAATGTGTGTTCACCCGTAATATGAAAAATAATTTTGATTTTTCCATGTCAGTCTGTAAGTCTGTCCATCTGTGCACACGATAACTCCAGAATGCGTGTAGTTAGAGAATTTAAATTTTGCACACGGGCTTTAAAAAAAAGTAAATTGAAGTTTGAAAATGGTACAAATCGGGTAACTGTTTCGTGGGGTTGCCATACAAAACTAAATTTGATTTGTCACTATATATTTGGAAACTTTCTAATAACACGTCAATGTAGAGAGATGAAAGTTGATACACGCCTTTTTCTAAAAAATAGTAAATATAGTTTCTAAAATGGGCAACCCCTTTTTGGTGTTACTATATAAAAATTTGGACTTTTTAAGTATACTGTGAACACGGTCAGTCCTAGACGTTTCTGTAGTACTGAAAACTTCTTCAGAATACGAAATTCTATGCAATTGGTAATAATAATTTGTACTGTCTGATGAACCGTTCTAGAAATATATCCGAAAAACAACTGCAAGACTTAAACTTGTACAGATGGGTGACCGCTCATATGAAATTACATACGAATGGACATTCATCTAGGGTATTATCTACTTATAATTGGTCTTATATCGATTCTATCTTTTTTATTTATTTTTAATCTAAGGTTTAACCAAATTTAGTAAAATTTGAATGCACCGGTCATCCATACGAATATAATTCTTCAAATCATCCGTCCTACTGCGTCTTAACCTTTTCACGAGCCTCATATGCGAATATTTCTCGCAATCCAGAAACCAATTTTTCACCCAAAATCTTTTGTACATTTTTCTCGGTTTTTTGTTTAATAAAAACAATATGATATACAAAAATCACAACTTCTTTTTCCTTGCAACAGTCATTTTATCTCTTTGAAATATGAAGTTGGACTGTCAGGCGAACTGACAGTGTGTGGCGAAATTGCAACTTGCCTGCAGGCCACGGCCTGAAAGACATGTCCTGCAAGTTTGGACTGTCAGTTAAACTGAGTATTGTGTGTGGCCTACATCAGTTCTCATCTGCATTCCAAGGCCATATTCCACGAAACTACAAGTACTTGTACTACAAATGTTTTTCAACAAGTCAGAAAATTCACAATTGTACTACGATAATTCTACAAGTGGGAAATTTTGATTTGTACAACTTACTGTAGCAGCAATCTCCAATTTGAATTGAAAATCCATCATGGTTCGTAGAAACTCAGTGAATTTTCTACCTATGTTTTCAGACTAGTAGATTTTCGTACAACTAAGAAAAAAGTAAAGATTGATACTGTAAGTAATGTGTTTTTCCGATTGAACTAGTACAATCATTTCCACACATATATGTATTTAAAATTAATCAGTTTTAATATTTAAATTACGATACAAAATACGGTAACTAATAATTAATTTTACTCAGTTAATAACATTTGAAAACTCAAAAGTCCAGTAAGTTTCTGTACTGCTTTCAAAATTATATGTACTATGCATTGTTGCGCATTAATCGATTAAATTAATTATGAAGGATAGACGAGTTTTCAAGAACTTTTATAATTAACGATTCTAAATCATATCATAAATACGATTTGATTTAGAATTATTAAAAATAAAAGTTCTTAAAAATTCTTCCATTCTTCGTCTTTGACCGATTCTAACAAGTGTAGGTTCGATTCCTATTCGCGGGAAAAATAAATAAATTTTTTAATTAAATTAATTAAGAAAATAATCGTAATTAATTTAATCGATTGAGCAATTTAATCGTCAGTCGATAATAATAATGAAGTTAAATCGACAGGTATTAATAGTTATTTACTCGTCAGTTTTTAGTCGTTAATCGTATTGTTTGATTGATTTGTTAATTTGAAAAAGTGAGCGTTGTATTTTTAACTCAAAATACGCTTATTAATAAAAAATGTAATTAAATGAAATAAAAAAACAATGAAATAACCATAAAAACAGTGTTAGAAATTAAAACTAAAATTATGAAATTAAAAATTTTGGGCTTCGAACTACCCAATGCAGAATAGAGGCTTATAGAAGATACTGAAAAAATAACTTCTGTATTTTATAAGAGCTTAGATTAACATAGTAGGAAAGAATCGTCACTATCATTAGTGTACCCCCTTAAGTGTAAATATACGGGGAACTGTAGAATGCAATTGGCGCAAATTTCGCCATCATACATAAGGCCACGTTCCTTTCTTTGATTAGTGCTAACAAGTTACTCAAAAATATTAAAAATGCTTGAAAGTTAATCAAAATATTTAGTGGAAATTAAATTAATCATTTTTGATATACGATTAATCAGTCGTTAACGGTGTTATGGGATTACTTATTATGATTAATTAATCATTAATCGTTTCACATGACTTCTTTAAACGATTAAATATTTAAATCATTGTTCCTGATTTATGATTGGTACTTTCAATCGTAAGAATTGATCGTTAATATGATTAAATTTTGTCCAACACTGTATTATAGATCATAAGAAGCCGAAAGCAATAATGGTAACCAATGGAAGGAAACAGAATACATCAAAAGTTTTTCGTTAGAATAGTTGGTGATAACAGTGTTTTGGGAGAAGAGTTATTTATAATAAAATGATAAATATATTGTATAGTGGTTCAAGTTCAGAAAAAAGGGTGATTTTGTATTCCGTGAAATAGCAAAAGTATATATAGAGGTAATATTATTTTTTGATTAGACAATAAAACATTTATTGAAAAATTTTAATTCTCTAAAACCCTAAATCCTAACTTTAAAAACCTAAAATTTACTATGAAATGCATAAAATTCTCGGTTTTAATTTCAACCTATATACTTCTATGCTTCTTTTCCTTGGATAGCTAAGATTGTACATGTTTAAGTCATATAAAGTTTACGCTACTTCCAAAATTAGATATATTGAAATTTTTTTTTCGGTTCTAATAAACTATATTTTCATTCTACAATCGTATATGGAAGAATTTATGCTTTGCTACATACAACAAGCTTAACATGGAAAATATTTCAGACTTATACATTGAATCTATAAGTCTAGGGAAATTCAAAATTTCCTACAAGAAAATGAATAATTTTTGTTGTACAGAATCTACAAGTACAAATAGAATAAGAATATTAGTACAAGTGTTATCAGACTTGTACACTTGTAGTTTTGTGAAATGGGGCCCAGATCTAACAGTCCACGGCCTGCTGCGGACTGTAAGTGAATGACAGCTATTAGGGCTGTCAACAACTCTCATCTCTATTAGATATGAAGCGGACTGTGACCACTGATGATACCCTCCAAACAGATAAACTGCTTAAAACGTAGAGAAATTAATGAGTGAGTAGACCCTATTAAATCTGAAATTTGAGAATGGTAGTTTGACCGAAAATAAACACTCTAAATAATTCAAACCTATGTCGTAATAAATTTCAAGTAGTTGTGAATGAAAAACAAACAACTATGAGGTGTTTTGTCCAGCCGAAATCGGTAAAATCAGCAGTACTAATCAAAAAATCAAAAAAGGAAAATTCAATATTATTTCCCGAGAATAATGACAAAATTTTTTCAATTTTTGAATTTTCAAACTATTTCGCTATCACCATTATTTAATCCATTATTTCCTCTTATCAAGTGCAACTGCTTGAGTCCATTTGATTTACATTAGATTTGAAATTATTACAATATCATGCAAAACACAGATTTAAAATAACTTCAACAAAATTTATTATCCACTTCTGTTTTAAGGAAACGTCTGACTGCTACTCGTTTATTCTTTTCTTCCCGTCTGGTATTCGCGCGATATTTTCCTTCTACTTTCAGTACACTTCCTGAAATACCACTGTGATTTAGATATTGCAGATATTTCCAGGTATACATTGTGTGCGTTTTGATATGCAGTTTCAAAATTTGTTTTCATTTTTTTGTTTTTGGTTCCTAAAGGGTTTTCCAATAAGAGGTGTTATTTTAATTAGCCCGCTATTTCGGTAGATGTCACTTTTGGAGCTGTCATTTTTGACATTTGACAAGTAGAAACTACGCCATTAATAAAATTGGAACGATACATGATTCAACAACGCATTAAAATTATTAAAATTCACTATAAAAATGGTGAAAATGTGGCAGAGACGGTTCGTAAAAGTCGAACATTTTTGGGTCGTCGTGAAGCACCTTGTCGGACCGCAATACAGAAATTGGTAGAAAAATTCGAGCTGTCGGGACAAGTTAGTGATGTGAAGAATAAAACCCGTGCACGTCGCTCAAGAACAGCCGAGAATATTGCTGCTGTAGCCAAAAGTGTTGAAGAAAACCCAGGTTTGTCCATTCTTCGTCGTTCTTTGGAATTAGGCATTCCACAAACGTCATTGCACCGTATTTTGCATAAAGATTTGGGTCTTAAGGCTTATAAAGTTCAGTTAACACAAGAACTCAAGCCGGCCGATCATCAATAACGTCGAGTCTTTGCTGATTGGGTCCTTGAAATGCATGAAGATGATCCGGAATTCCATCGAAAACTCATCTTGAGTGATGAGGCCCATTTCCACCTTGATGGCTTCGTCAACAAGCAAAATTGGCGCATCTGGGGCTCGGAAAACTCAAGAGTTATTGTTGAAAAGCCTCTCTATCCTCAACGTGTGACTGTTTGGTGCGATTTATGGTCCCGCGGGGTCACTGGACCTTACTTTTTCGAAAATGAGGCTGGAGCAACAGTTACGGTGAATGGATTGCGCTATCGACAGATGATTAATGATTTTTTATGGTCGGAATTGGATGGTATTGATCTGGACAACGTTTACTTTCAACAAGACGGCGCTACGTGCCATACAAGCAACGAAACCATTGATCTTTTACGGGAAAAGTTTCCGGACCGTGTTATCTCTCGAAGAGGTGATCACAATTGGCCACCGAGATCTTGTGACTTAACACCTTGCGACTTCTTCCTTTGGGGCCACGTGAAAGAGAAGGTCTACGCTAACAGCCCAGCGTCGGTTCAAGATCTCAAAGATGGAATTCGTGAGGCTATCGAGGACATAGTGCAGCCACTTTGCGATTTGGTTATGGAAAATTTCATGAAAAGGATATGGTCGTGTAGGCGTGGTCGTGGTGGTCATTTGGCTGATATTATTTTCCGTTATTAACGGCATACCTTCCTCTTTAGAATGAAATAAAGATCCGATCATTTATCTCAAATAATGGCATTTTTCTTTGAATATCAAAATAACACCTCTTCATCAATAGCTATATGCGTGATATTGGAGGTTACTCCACAAGGCTGGACTTTTGTCAGGTACAAAGAAAAATCGCCACCACTGGATAATTGTTGCTGTTGATCGACAGTTATACATCGTGTATTAGTTAAAAACGTTAGTTTAAAGAAAAATATTTAAAACGAAAATTTGACGAAAACTATGCTCTGAATAAGACAATTTAAGAAAAATTGCTTTTTTTTTTTTTTGAGTTTATATAGCAAGTTCTTTCAAAAATTTTCACAAAAAGTGATGCAGTTATGATGGAAGCCCTTACTCTTCGTTAAATGGAAAATTAATAATACTTCAGACCAATGATTGAAATGTACAATAGAAATTAACATTTGAAAAAGGCTGTTATAAATTTTTATTCTACAAATGCTGCATTTGAGATTATTGTGCTGAAATTTACCAACTCATTAGTAGCCATAAGGACTTCGATAATTTCAAAAACGTTACATTAAAGTAACGTAATAGCACAGACAAGAAATACCCAGATATCGACGGTAGAACTATGAAAGTGATGTATGGAAGAGCTCATAGCAAACCTCAATAACTCACTGATCTCGGCTAAATATATCATGGGTACCTACGCTACGAACCAAAAAAATTTTTCAATATAGGCAAAAATTGAATTTTTTCTTAGAATTGAAATCGACCATATTTCTTCACAATATTTGTGCATTATTGGTGGCTGAAGCTGAGGACGATTCGATTAAGTTGTGTGTGGGCAGAATCGGCTTCGTGGAAGTTGGATTGATTTGGTTGCTTGGGCTTGTTAACTAAAAAATTTTATGATCGTTGTCTCAGGCCGGTATAAATTTGTGTTCAATGTAGGAAAGAATTGATTTATTTCTTAGAATTGAAATCGACACTGCGTGTCTCGAACTGGCCGTTGTGCTTACTCCGCAACGGGTGAAGGTTTGTCCATTTTTTAATTTGGAGATTTCGCTAGGCACAAACAAGCCCTGGCAGCAAGTTTTGTTTTAATAAAAAAGAGGCAAGTTCGGTTGTTAGCGGCAATCTGGAGTGCTTAAAAGTATACTTTTTCTATAGAAAAAACAGGAAAAGAAAGGTTCCTTTAGTCAATACAAGCACAATACAATACAAGTCAGTACAAGTATAATAATAATAAAAAAATAACAGAATCACGTAGTCACTGCTTCTAAATTTGCGTAGAGAATAATTCTTCTTTGATTTATTCGCGAGCGAGAAATATTTTTTTACTCTCGATAAATAAAAATCACTCGCGAGTGATTCGAATTAAAAATAAAACTCTTGAGAATAAAACTCTCGAGCGAATAAAACTCCAGAGTCCAGACCGAAATAAAAAGTAAACTCTCTGTAACACTCGTTCGCGAGCGAATTAAATTTTCTTCATTATCCGTTCCGTCTTCTGGTCAACACGTACTCAAGAAAAAGTACGGACGGACGGACATGCAAAAGTCGAAATGTTTAAGTTTCATGATTCGCGTAAAGGAGGATTTACATTATGATGGCATGCATTTTTTCCAGATATTGTGAAAGATATAGCTTATTGAAATTTCAATGTTACCAAAGCAATCACTGCAACACCTCACACGTACACCCCTCACTAGTTCTTATGGAAAAAATCACAAACTGTCAAACAGTCAAATTGTGAAAATGGAATATCTATTTCCAAAGAGCTTCGAAAAGGACCACTCCAACGAAAAAAGTATTTATAAATCTCACTACTACGTCTAAAACTTACAAAAAAATTTACAATATAATCTTTCTACTGGTATGCCGTACATTTTCCCTGCTTGTAATTTTAATGGAATTTCAATGAATATCTTACCTCAATAAAATACTCTATCATATTTAAAACATTTCTAATGTGCGAACCACAAGCCCCTTTTTTGTTAAAATTTGCAATTTTCTTAAATACGGAAATCAAAAAATGCAAAATCTAATTTAGTTGTGGCGATTAGTGATAGCCGCTTAAGCGTTATTACCCTAAATGTTCGATTTGTCTCCATGCAAATAAATTTCGGTAAAGTTTGTAATTTTGTTTGCTTATCCAACTATTAAAAGAAGTAAGTCTAGCATTAATGTTTACCACCCACCGCCGCTCGCTCAACTCATCATGCAATACGATACCGGACAGAATTTGTTCGGACCGTCTACAGCCACCAATAATGCTGACGAATTCTGAAGAAATATGGTCGATTTCAATTCTGAGAAATAAATCAATTCTTTCCTACATTGAACACAAATTTATACCGGCCTGAGACCACGATCATAAAAATTTTTAGTTAACAAGCCCAAGCAACCAAATCAATCCAACTTCCACGAAGCCGATTCTGCCCAGACACAACTTAATCGAATCGTCTTCAGCTTCAGCCACCAATAATGCACAAAAATTGTGAAGAAATATGGTCGATTTAAATTCTAAGAAAAAATTCAATTTTTGTCTATATTGAAAAATTTTTTTGAGGTACCCATGATATATTTAGCCGAGATCAGTGAGTTATTGAGGTTTGCTATGAGCTCTTCCATACATCACTTTCTTAGTTCTACCGTCGATAACTGGATTTCTTGTCTGTGGTAATAGTTTTATTTATGAAATTTTTCGTAATTTTCTTGTTCCTTACTCAGCAAAAGTTTCAATTTAGATAGCAGCGAAGGCGAACCTGTAGCAATAAAATTTACTGTACGTAGCTTTGTGTCCTGAAAGTGAGAAAATTCATGTAAAATTAGCCTAGACCTAGACCAAAGACCACGTTAGAGACATCTAGCGTAAAATACAGAGACCCAACATGCGACAATTTACGATGAAAAATAAATATTTGCAGATCAAATAAATTGAAAATTTTTAACAAGAATTAACTCTCCTAAATTTTTTTTTCACAGAAATGTTAAATATACTATTTTGCTTTGTATTGCAACGACTTTCAACGAAATATTGCAATTTCTCGTCGGGGAAATATCGAGGGAAAAAAACAAGTACTATTAGAGTCAAATAATCATAAAAAGCGGCACGAAAAATGGAAAAACTCGACGAGTGCACGGGTGAAGTATTGCAGTGATTGCTTTGATATCATATAAATTTCAATAAACCATCCCACTCACAATATCTGAAAAAAATGTATGCCACCTACTGACCACTGACATGTATATAAATGGACTGCTCGTTGATCCAAAAATGCACGAAAGCAAATGGCACCACTTTCATGTTGCTGTCTCTTTCCGTGAGAGCATACTTTCCCACTGAACTATAACGATTCAGCGGTATTTCCAACCAAAACAACCTTTTAAAAAACACTTCCTTCGCAATATAATTAAAATTTAACAATACAAATAGTCCCAAATACATTTGTAAAATATTCTGTAAATCCCACTGCCATGCATATATAATATATATAAATTCCCAAATAAGTTAAATACGGCGCCTGTCAGAGCATACTTTTTGAAATTAAAACTGGTGCCGCATGTAACAGAAGATCAGTCAGTGCTTTATGAAGAGTGTGAATAATATTTGTCCTTGTATCTAACCCTGCGGAATGCCGCAAGTGATGCCAATTCCGCTGGGGGCCGATTGCCGTAGAAACTCTGTGACACCTGTTACTAAGATGGGAGGCAATGAGCTTACAAACCATACCGTAACATTCGTATAACGATGATAGTTTCTTCACTGTTAGCCAATGATCAACGCTATCAAAATACTTCAAAATGTCTAAAAGTACCAGGACTTTTAGCACATCTGAATCGACGGTAGCTCGTACGTGTTTAGGAATTTTGAACATAGCGGTGACACAGCTATATTTCGGCCGAAGACTGATTGGAAAGCCAAATGAAAGTAAATTTTCACATTTGATGGTCCATGTATTATTTTTTCCACTATTTTAGATAAATATGGAAAAAAAATATCTGCGGTAGTGTTTCAGGTTTGGATAGGTATAATTCTTGCAATTTTCCAATTATTGGAATATTTGGACCACCGGGCCGGATTCTGTAACCCGGAGAACTGAGGAATTTGCGAAATGAGAATTATTGATAATGAAATTTCCCTAACTCACCATTCGAACTTGGGAGATAAATGCGAAAAGGGGATTGAAATTCTGACCGATTAGAGCGCAGTTTTAGAAAATTCCAAATGTGACATTTCACACTTTACTGGCGACAGTTTGGAATTTAATTATTATTTTAATTAGTTTTTAATTTAAGGTGCATTGCATATTAATGCATGTGCTGTGCATAATTAAAATATTATTTTAAAGTTTTTTCAAAAAGAAAAAAAAACATTAAAATGCTGCCATGAGCATAATCTAAATTATTTTCGAAAAAGTCGACAAGCCCACTGAATTTTCGTCTGCAAAAAATATGCGGAAACAAAATTCTCTAAACTTTTAAACTTTTATAATTACCTGATTTTAATTACCTACTTCGGTAAATTTAATTTCTGAATACCTAAGTATCTTCAAAAAATACAACAAAAACAAACAGTTCTATCAGCTGAGAATTCTTCTCCTAATTTTTCCACTTGCAAAACACCGGAGAATTTTAACAAGTGAAGGAGAGCATTCAGCAATTCTTAACACGAGCTCCCCGAGCTACAGAATTCCTAGTGAAGAATTAAATGTCAAAATTACTCTCATTTCTCAAATTCTCCAATTTCCGTGCTAAGGAAAAGAAAAGCCCTCGTGGTAGTTTATATTCACAGTGACAATACCACAGGTTTGGTTCTGTAGTGATGAATGATTTGTGAAAATTCGATGCAAGTAGTCCCCGTCCAAGACTTCAGATGCCCTCAAACGAACAATGGAAATGTTACCCAAGTGACTCCAAAACTTCTTCGCAGGAAGATCTGAGTTGAGTTTATTGTCAAAATATGACTTTTTCAAATTCCGTATACCTGTGTTAACTCGATAGCGCAAAGTCACAAATTCGGTCTGTAGTTTAGTAGTTAGTTAAGCGGACGATAGATTTCCTCCTAGTAAAAGACATGTTTCGCCGCTTAATAAGATTGCGCATTCTTGAAGTGCACCAAGGGCAGCTGGAATCGATCACCTGATATTTTTAATGGAAATATAATTTTAAATAGAGGATTAGTGAGAAATTCGAGATGATCTGTTTATTACTCGATGACATGGTAAGACCACTACGTCAATATAGTTCAGGAGCCTCAGAAAAGAGTATCATCCAGAGGGATGGCCTGAAAATCGCGAAAGTAAAGCCCCTCTACAATATTAGAAAATCCTCAATTTATAATTTAGCTAAATAAGAACATGCCTTCAAAAAGGCGAAAAAAAAAAATAACATGTGAGATGAGTCAAAAATTTGTGATATTACCTTGTCTTGATTATTCCAGGAAGTAGATTACGCAGCTCTATAAAGCGTCCAAACCATACATTTTTCATAGCCTACAAATATTTTGACAAAAATGAATTCAATTGCGGATATAGCATTGGATCTTGCTACAATACAACCGCGCAAAGGATACCTAATGTAAATTACGATTCACCCTCCTCTACTTGAGCGATCATTGCAAAAAGCTTTATATTGATCAAGGGAATAATGAAGATTCAGATACCTATGCATAACACATCAAGTAACGCGTTTTACAAAATATTAAAAATATTTGTACTAATTTATAAGATTTTTATTTCTGCTAAATTTCTATACACAGACGACAATCCTGAAAGTACGTATACCACTTGCCTGATTGTAGATGGCGACATAGGTATCATTTCATTATTCTATTCATTTTGTAAAGATTTAAAACCAAAGTTTATGACGACAAATGAGATTCCGTTTTGTTTTTTGTTTATTTATTTAATTAATATCGTTCTATACAACCATAACCTGAACTCACACCATATAAATGCAATATAAGGAAGCGAAATTTTCAGCTTTGTATTCATTCGTGTTTCCATGCTCTTAAAAATATCATGCAAGAATAGAAAGCATACAAGCTTCGTGAACTTTAAAATATTGAAAAAAATTTTAAATAAAGAATTTCATACTTATTGCAATTTTGACGACAACTTTAGAATTTATTTCGACCATATTTTGTGCATTTAAATTCTATTTTCAGTACTTACCGAATTAGCTGCAAATCCATGATAATTCTTAGTAACTGGATGCTGTCTTCTAATCGTAACAATACAAACTCCACATCCTCCTTCGAGGCACATAAATTTAGTACCATGCAATTGGGCAAAATCTCGAATGAAGGTGTTTAAAGTTATATCAGCTGGATGATCCTGTAGTCTCACTAAATGATTTCGAATTAAAAAATATCAATCACTGCACCACTTTATATTTTACTGCAAGTATTTGTTCACCTGTAAAAAGTATTCCATTTATTGTAAAATTGATCGACATATTTCACTTTTTGCCACTGTCACACGTAATACGAGAAGAAATAATATTGCTGGACATCCAACGCAATTAGCCCAAATAGGTTGGCGTTAAAATTCGCGTAAATCTACTAAGCATTTTCATTATGCATATTATGTTACGCTTATCATAAATAAATTAAGAAGCTTTTTAGTTTTTGCGAGCGTTGCTAAAACAAAACCATTTCTTTAAGAAGGTAACAAATTGCGTTTAGAAAGAGTTTACAAGAAATTATGGGTAGTACTAGTTATGATTTACATTAAGTTCTGTTTTTTTTATTATTATTTTATTATAAATGAATCCAACGACGCAGTTTATGAAAGCTTGGAATGTTATAAAGTTAGGAAATTGAAGTTAAGAATATTTTTATCTTCATAGTCAATGAGAAAAACTATAATTTAAAATCATACTGAATAGTTTTTAAAACTATGATGTGTAAAAACAATTCTATATCTATATCATATAAAGAAATTTTTTATTTATTTTATTCTTCTATATTTTGGTTTCATTTGTATTTAGTCGGAAAGCTCTTAGAATTATGTTGTTCGAAAGTAAGTACCTACAAATTTTGATTTAAAATAATTTTTGAAATTTTTCTTTCAAAATTTTTGAGCAAGTTTTCGAGTAATTTTATAGGAAGAACAGAAGGGGTTGCACGAAAGTCACAGTGAATCGATCACCTCCTTAACAAATTCCAGAAACGATGTCACAGATTTGTCCACAGTGTTGTCAACTTATTGCCTTTTATAATCAATTAACATAATTTAAATATTTTTTTCAAATTCCGCTTATTGTGGGAGTTACAGCTCTTTGAAAATTACACAATAGACCAATCTTTGCCTTTCGGCCTAACTTGAAAAATTCATATTTCTTGATAGCTTAAAAGATCTCTTAGCTTTAGAATTCTTCAGAAATATCGCTATCTTTAATATATCGAAAACATCTGGTTTTTAAATAACTTAATAATTTTTTTTTACTTAATTTTTTAATATACCTACACTTTGAACTCAGTTCACGGGAACTTCTGATATATCAAGCAATTCACTAAAGTAAATTGTTAAAAAAAACTTCCCTACACCCACCCCTCTCAAGCCTTTAGTTTAGGAGTTGCAATCAATTAAAGATATTTCTCATACTCCGTGAATCAGCCTATAACTACTAAACGATATAGTATGAGAATAATCGTTGTTGCTTTCCAATGGAACATGGCACTTTCTAATCCTCTCACTCAACAAAATTAATATTTTGGAAATTTCATCTTTTAATATCAGAGCTAATCAATCAAACAGAAGCTATCTTCCTTCGGGCAGATTAATGTTCTCATCTATTCAGAATATAAATTTTGTACACTGGAATTATTACTTGTATCTCACCTTGAAGGATCTGCAAAATGCAACTCTCAAAATGTGATGTGGAAAAATACAGTAATGGCTGAAATTATGAATCAGTTCACAAGGTGGTAAAAGCTTACAAATAGGAATGGTACTAGGTAGGAGAATGAAGTACTGCACTTCGGCCAACCTTCTATTTATTTAGTTTTTGTAGCAATTGTTAAAACTAAATTGAATTTATATCAAATACTGAAATTGAATTGTGCTATAAGATCAACTATTTTTTTAGTTATTGTAAAACTATTCTACTACCCACAGCTGATCTGCAAAACCAATAATTTCAGGGATAAAAGTCAAAAGCAACTGAGTTGAGCTGTAGCTCTGATATGCAAAATGGACCCAGAAAATCAAGTAAAGTTATATAAAAACTAATAAAATATTTATTTAATAAAAAGTAACCATATGCGATAATATTGCATGTATGTGCCTATTTTGAAGTTTCATTATATTTTTATTCCTGAAGTGAATCACTATTCCAGGAACTCTTTCACTCTATAGAGAAAAGTTTGTTGTATCATGTCCAGCTGATAAAAGAACATTTTCCGGTGTAGTCGGTGCACCTAAAAGTAATTAATTTCAGGGTAATTAAAAATGAATTAACCTTTCTGTTAGAAATCCTTACCTAGTTCATACCAATCATTAAGCTTCAAGTCGCTCCGTGCGGAATCAAGAGCATGACGAAGTGCAAACACTGTTCCGACTGCAAGACAAATTGCAGGCTCTCCCGTTGCTACGAATGTTTAAAAATAGTCAAAAACTGTATTTCCAAAAGGAGACAAACTCAATTTTAACTTACTCTTAGATCTTAGGAGGCCAGTTGGATTCGGGTCTTTTTGGTATAAAGTCACTCTAAAGTCAACAGGAATATCTTTAGCTCCGGGAACTTTATAATTCCATGTTCGGTTCGTTAATAGCTTTCCATTGCGTCGATCGTAAATCAATTGCTCCGTTAACCAGTAACCTACACCCATAATATAAGCGCCCTCTACTTGCCCAACATCGATAAGAGGACTTAAGCTTTCTCCAGTATCTTCAAGAATATCGACTCTATTGAGTTGAACATTTCCTGTTAGTATGTCTACCTCGATTTCAGTACAGGCAAGACCCCAAACATCATATCCGATCAAGTCTCCCACTTTGTAGAGATGATTAGCTATTAAACTTATATTTAATTCATAGCACTTGCGAGTGATGTCAACCCATGTTGGATTTTTTAATTGACTTTTTGCTACTTTCATCCTTTCGAGCAGTGTTTCGCATGCTTCTTTCACAGCCTGGAAAGGAATAATTTTCTGGTAAGTCGAGTATAATATTATGTGTGAGACATCAGGATAATCTAAGATTTTACTTTAAAAATATACTGATTTTCTGTCAATATTTTTAATTAATTTCGTATTAGGCAATGCGTTACAAAAGCAATTGTCGTTACATAAATTTAGTTCAAGCATGTCCTTGGATATGTTAATGATTGTAGAAAATGTTTCCCTAAAGGGCTGACATTGAATGTAAAAAACTTTATTTTAAATGCAATTTGCAAATTGATTGAAAAAAATTGTTTTCAATAAATTTCAGTCTTTTAATTAAAGATTTTCCACTTATATATTCTTCTTGGTTTATTTTAGTACCGTAAGGCAAGAAGGGGGAACAATAACCCAATTTGAATGTTTCAATAATCCCAACTTGCTTTTTCTAAAAGTATTTAAATGGGCAATTCGTGTATAATAGTTTACTATTTTTGTGTAACCACCGAGCTGATTGTCTTGAATCTTGGCACTTACTTGAAAATATTTCAAATGTTGATCAAATCAGACAAATTTTCTCCTCGTGTTACCATACAAATGTTATTTTCATTAGAGTAATTAATATTATCGGTCTTTTATCGATTTAACTTTTTGTGTTCGTTAAATATTTTCGTTGTTTAACTTACGCACCAGGTCAGGTAAATTTATGCAAAATACGTAAAGGTATAAAATAAAAAATAAAATAAAAGAAAGATTTGAAGTCACTTAGTTTTATCTTAAATGTTTTATAAATTCTATCTAATTTATATTAGTAAAAATAAAACCATGGGAAGCTCATATAAAATATTTCCAGAATTAAGATAAATTGCTCGCCGGCTGCAATATCGGCATAACTCCAAATTCACGAAATCTGAGTTAAACTTAGTTTAGAATTTGACGCTTTATGTTCCAACAAGATCGGCGTAATACTAGTAATGTTTAAAATTCCGGTAGACATCACAAGTGTCAGTAACGCATTTTTCTTTTCTGTCTATATTCTGCAGTAAACAAACATCTGTTGACTTTTGTCATTACATGTGGGTAATTTATTTCAACAATAGTGACACATTTAGAGTTTTATATAGAGTTAATACTGAATAGAAATAATATTTGTATTAAGGGGTAATATCACCTTGTGATATTTGTTTTCACTTTTTTTTTGCTTCAGCACTCCTTAAAGTATCCAAGAATGATAAAAAAAGTCAATTATAGGAGCAAGAACTTTTAAGGAGGGGGAAGCATCGTTTTCACGAGCGTAGTCGTGAAGCAAAATTAACCGTTTTCGACTGCGGAGAAAAAAGATGCGTTTGGGGTCTTTATTATTCTTTATGTAAATTATACCGACTCATATTATTTCCTGCTTTCAATTTTGACTAATAGATGTCTCTTATACCCCAATTTTAAGGCTGAGCAAACAGTTGTTTGTAGAAAGTCCGTTAGAACGCGCACTAGTTAGTGTTTGGCTTCTCTACTTAAAATATAATACTTGAAACTTTAAACGTGTTTTTCTCGAAACCATGTTTTTCAAACTGGGTGTACCAGTAGCTTCCTTAATTTTTATCCGATTGCCTTAAGTTTTTAACTGCAATTTTAAAACGATATCTTCTAGCGAACGTCGTAGGATTTTTTTTTGATAAATTGATTTTAATAGATTTTAGTGATATTTTCGGAAAAAAAACAAGATAAAGAAGTTCCAATTGACGCCAATTTTTTTTTTCATCAATTGTTCGAAAAAATTCTACGACCTTCACTAGATTTTGGACTATATTTTAAGAAACTTTTTGGTTTTTGTTCCAGATTAAAAACTCTGACCTGTAGCGGTACACTCATATCGACCGTCCGAGATATTTTTTTTTCCTTGCTGGCGCTGCTACGGTGCCATTTTGTATCGTAAAATTAAAAAAAATATGCTTTTCGTAGTTAAAGACTAGTACTTTCATATGCACAAAACATCATATCTCAATGCCTTTCTTATCGTTTGTGATTCGAACTATTGCATTTCGTTTGTCCAATAATGGCACATCTCAAAAAGGGTAGAAAATCTAATGAATATGGTCATTATACAATAGTCATTACAAAATATCCTGTTCATTACTTATCTTATGTAATTAGTGTCCCATAATTATCAAAATTTGTTATGTCGATTATCTCTAAACTCTAATTTCTGAATTGTAGCACTATTGCAGCCGGTGAGCGAAATAAACAACGTTCGTAAGACGTACATTGTGAAATATCTGCGGCCTATGGTTTTAGTTTTTGTCAAATTTTTAAATATATAAATTGATGAAAAAGTTTGTTAGGGCTTACTTAACTAACTTAAAATGGTTTTGTTTTATTCTTTTTTTATTTTTTTATTACTGGGTAATTACTTGAAGTACTTCCTAACTATAAACTCGGTGGGGATTTTAAAAGGTATTTTGACTCAGTGATTAGCTCCTAATCCCTAAAATTCGGAGATGATATATATGTGGTATATAATTTTAGAGGAGGGCTTTCAATACGGAATATTTGGTATTAAATGAAAAGTCTTCAAGTGTATAATCGATTGGGATTGCTATCATTTCGATTTGAATAATTGCTTAAATGACCTCTTTCTGATGTTCCGAATTTCATCAAGTGGAAAAACGGTTAACGTGTTGTGGTTATCAAAAGCAATAATGGCTGATCGTACTTGCAGAATACTTGGTTTTACAACAATAACATAAAAGAAAAAAGTTGAGTGAGTACTTTTTTATATTATTAAGCTGTTAGGTTAGGGGAGTGGCAGGTGCTGATCAATGTCGCCCTTAAACATTCGCAGATTGTATGTCGAAGGCATACAGAAGATGGTAGACTGTTCCATATTCGAATAATTCGAGATAAAAAAGCATCATTGGATTTTACTGTACCAACGACAGTAGATTGAAGGGTAAAAGGATGTCCGTGATTTGCAGCGCTAGCATTGCGTGCAGGAATAATTCTACAAGGGATCAGACAAAGTAACAATTTAAATCCTATTTAGTTATACTCAGGGTTTATAATTGATTTATTAAGGTTTTCAACTTGCTAAAAGATTTTCTGGTCATTGTAAATCGTGCTAACTCGTTTTCTAGGCCAATTGTTTGTTGAGATGTATTAAAAATCGTGTGGAGAGTAATAATAAAATTATTTAGCACTTAAGTCTATTTGTACTTATTGAAGCCTCAGCATTGACATCAATTCAACACGGATAAAACCATTAAGAAGCAAAGTAGTAATTAAAAATTGATCTCATATCATAGAAGTTCGATCAGATCAGATACAATCATACTGATGAGAACTCTCTGATCGCTGGGTCGAAAAGTTCGATTTTTTCAGCACTTTTAGTTTCAGTGAATTTCAGTCTATAGCGACGAGAAATTGTCCACCAACTTAATTATATACCGCTTGATTTTATTATTGTTTTATAGCTTCCTTCAAAACTATTGTATTAATGCTTGTTAAAACTAAAAAATGAAATTGTTAAAAGCATAGAAAGCTATCTTAAATCCAATTTATGGGACAATTTTGTAAGAATACATTTCAAATTTTTTTTTCACAAAATCCTTTTAAGATTAATAGGCTTACTCAAATACTGAAATTTTCCCTATTAACCCGGTAGGTCTTTCCAAGTAGGTACCTCCGTCCCAGTTGTGAAATATTATGTAATGCGATATTTATTGGATGATTATTTGTTCAAGTGTGGAGACTAAAATGCATTTGTCAATAAAGTAAAGATGAAATGATTATTTATTTATTTTTCCTGTAACGAAATGAGAGCCACACTTGTTAGAATCGGTCAAAAATGGAGAATAGAAGAATTTTTAAGAACTTTAATTTTTAACGATTTTAAATCAAATCATAAACAAGTATGGGTTCGATTCCCGTTCGGGAAATATAAATAAAAAATTGAATTTAAAATTTATTTGTAAGCTTTCATTGTTACTGGTGAATGGTAGCTGAAAGCAACGTGGCTTAATACAAATTACAAATTAAGAAATACAAGCGGGAAATTCATATGTC
The DNA here is from genome assembly GCA_963924295.1 of Dioctria rufipes. Classification (NCBI taxonomy): domain Eukaryota; kingdom Metazoa; phylum Arthropoda; class Insecta; order Diptera; family Asilidae; genus Dioctria; species Dioctria rufipes. Next base: position 363,833,641 of record OZ002740.1, read on the forward strand.
TCGTTCGCTCAGTGGTAAAAGCAGTCGCCTGGATAACGGAGAGTTCCGGCTTCAAAACCCAGAAGAGGCGGTTGGTTTTCGTCTTGTATTTATGATTTGATATAGAATCGTTAAAAATAAAAGTTCTAGGAATGATTTTGTTCTATATAAATCTAATAATAACAAATGCAATAAATAACAAGCCATTCAATTTTATCAAAATTTATTAATTTATTTTACTTTTCAGAAATCCAAGATATTTCGATGTTTCTTGGCAAAAGTTTTTTGACGATGAATCGGAAATTAATGTTCCATCAAAACAAATGGGAGTTGTTAAGTGATGATCTGGTTTTAAACAGATTTAAGAGCTTTGCGATTATAGATTATATTATAAAGGAATTTAAATATAAGTCAGCAAGTCGAAACAAGTTTTATCGGAGATATGCAAGTATCGATATTTTAGTCTAAATAGCCTTAGAACATTTAACTGAGATCAAATACATTTGAAAAAGAGCGAAAGTCAAACACATTTGTTTTACTTTTAAGCAGCAAATTAGCTGTAATGTAAAGTCAAGATATTGATGTTAAAAAGACTTTTTTGATTTAAATATTCTCAGAAATTTATGAATTAAATTAGTAAAATATATATACGTTGCTTCATACAAACAATATATGTATTGTTATATTGGTACTATACGCCATGTAAATAGTATAAAAGGACGGTAAAAGTTAGAAACAAGTTTTATGTTTGATTGTAAATACATATGTACATACAATATATTATGCAAGTGTCATAAGTGCAATAAGTTTTATAATGAACTTATATAGAACCAACTGGTATTATGAAATAACAAATAGCATAACATCAGTCTAAGAGCACTCACAACGGTTTTGCTTAAAACCAAATGTATTTAAAATAGGATGAAGGGTTTTATAATCGTAACATTTTTGAATTGAATTAGATTAAACACAGTGTAAATAAATATTTATTTTACAAATATTTCTAAACTTTTCAGAATTTTAAGTATTTTTCTTATGTGATATAATCAGTAAATTTTAAATCGCCGTGAAATGTGCTATATTAAACTGTTAAAACTGCACAGAAATATCTTGCATTTGCACACATAAAATAAAATTGATCTACATACATTTGAACATTTTATTAAATTGTTATAAAGTGGAACCCATAAACTTATTTGGTTCCATAATAGTAATAATCTAATGCACAATTATCACTTTCATTATGAACTTTCAAAGTTTTAAAGGCTTGCTGAAATAGTATTCCCAATGCCTTTTTATCTTCAAAATGCTTTGAATAATAGCGTTATGATGGTTTCAATAACACTATATTATCTTATAAATTAAATTACCCTTTTTTTTTCTGTTATTAACAGTTTGTTGAAAGTTTTTATAGAGACCTGTAAATCATCGCAAAGTGTAATTAGATAAGACTAATAAGGCTTTATACGGTTTTTTCCAACTGACTTTCACCAATATTGTTCTTTATTTACACTAAAAGTTACGTAATTATGACATAATAATAAAAATAATTTTTTTTTTTTGTAATTCAATGCAGGCAGACTGAAACTACTTCACGCTCGGGTTTTTTTTTTCAAGAAACTGTACAAAAACGAATCGAATTTTTATTGCATTTTAATAATATGTATACGCCCTATCAAGGTGAGATTCAGCGCTGATGATAGCAAACCGTCTAAGCTTTCGAATTAATTCCCAATCAACCTTCCTGTTACTTTCCGTCGGAAGTTGCAGGTCGTAAAATTTGAATAACTGGAAAAAAATCCTAATTTTTTCAAATTTTAAGCCACTTTCCCGCCAAAATGCATGATGACCACTCAGTTCTTTTTACAAGATTTAGAGACTTCAGAGGAATGTTACCTGCAATTTTACTATGCATATGTATCCCTAAAGGCAACCGTTTTTAAAGTATTCCCGATTCAATGATGCATAATTTCATAAAAATTTTAAACCCTCCCATACCGCCGAAGCAATGCGTCTTACCATCCCATTTCCACATAACTTTTACTTGTCTCCACCTCAGCAATCAAAGCCTTGACTTATGCGGAGCGATAGTGACACACCCTGTATAAAATCTCGTATATACGAAAGCGATCATAAAGCCGAGTGACCCCTCGCATGGGTACGATCATGGACGTAACGACAAGTTCCATTCACCCGAACCTGTACGAGCGCGAGCAAAAGTTGTTAAGGGATATGGAAATCCTTAAAATTTGGATATTTTCGTTATGTTGAGTTATATACAAAAAATTAGAATTTTGGTTTCAATTATCACAACTAGTAGTTCAGGAAATTTATATAGAGAATGGAAGAAAAACGAAGAATAATAAAAATATCTTTTATACTTGAATAACTCAAAATGCATCCGTCAATCGTTTTTTCTTTTTTTCTTTAATCAATTCTCATATTGTTGTTAGTTAAACTATTAAATATTAAAGTTGGAATTTCAATGTGTTCTTTAGATTTTTCGATAACATAAGTCTGGTTATTTTGAAAAAAACCCAAACAAATTTGTTACTCTATCTTTTATCACGTGAAATTTTTATACCAAACAAAAGCTTACATTCCAGAGTGTGTGCGGTGTGCCTCTTGCACAAGGAGAATTGCAGAAAAATATTATAACTTTTGCATTCTTCCTATGTTTTAAAGTACTGTTAATGGATAACATTTTAGCAGAACAAAGAAATAACATTCTATGTGTAAAAGGCTTATGGGATTAAGTATAACACAAGAAACTAGAATGTAACTTAGGTGTTCAACATCAAATGAAAAATAGATTGCATTCATAAAAAACCGCCCACAGGAAATGCTATTCAGAGAAGACTGTGTCTCTTTCCGATCAAGATGAATGCTCAAGAAATCATTGAAACGGAAGCAGAACTTTTATTATGTCTCCATAAAATTGCGCAAGTTATCTCGAGCTTACGTGGCATATGAAATTCGGACTCTTCGCCGTAGTATAATGCCATACTATTATGGAAAAAAATTTAAGGAGCCTCAATTTCGAAACTTATTATCTCAAAATGAAGAAAATGAAAAAAACTTACCGAACACACAGAATCGCTCGCAAAACTAGCCCCCGTATAATAAGCATTAGCTCCATTGATATTGGTGGTCGGTTTTACAGTAATCATACTTAAAGGAATCCCCAACACAAATGCAGCTACTTGAGCGACTTTTGTATTAAGTCCTTGACCCATTTCTATTCCTCCATGGGATATTGCCACCGTCCCATCGTAATGATATACAACAACAGTAGCGGGAAATGATCCTTCGTAGTTCAACGTAAACTTCATTAGGCAAACTGACATGCTTTTCTTTCGCCAACGATTTTCTAGGTTAAATTTATCGATCTCAGTTTTTCTATCTCTGTACGATGTAGATGAAATGAATTCAGGTAAGAGTTTCTTCATTTTGCTATCACTTGGAATATTGTCCATTCGCACATCAACAGGATCGCGATTTACTTTCCGTGCTATATGTTCCATGATATTTTCTATCATTGCAATTGCTTCTAAAGATCCCGGAGCTCTACACCATGTGTGTGAAGGTGCATCTGTAAGGACACCTTCTCCATTGATAATCCATCCGTTATTTATGTAGCAATTTGGAATGAAAGCAGCTGTTACTAACGTTGCTGGGTTATCGTTCAAAGAGGAGCCCATATCTTCGTAATAGTTTATTGAAAATTTCTCAATAACACCTCGGCTGTCTACATCAACGTCGTAGTCGCAATTGCAAGCTATTCTCTTTCCAATTGTTGCCATATTTGATTCTAAACCTTGAACAAATCTTATAGGTCGATTAAGCTTAGTAGATGCAAGGGCACAAGCAACCGCAATAAGTCCTGCACGAGTGAACTTTGACCCATAGCCTCCTCCAAGACGTCTAACAACCAAATTGATGTGACCTTGATTAATTTTTAAGGCATCCGCAATTGCGGTATGAACCATATTTACAAATTGAGTAGCAGAGTAAACGGTGAGTTCATTATCATCAGGTAAGCAAACAGTTGTTTGAGTTTCCATGTTGAAGTGATATTGACCACCCATCTCGAAGTGACCTTTTACCTTTTTCGATCCACTGAGAGTTTGCTCGATGTTTTGAGTATCTTTGGTATGTGTCTTAACCTCAGGAGGTTTGTATTTTAGTGCATCTTTCAATGTACATATTATCGATTTCTCATCGGTGCGTTCGTAAATAATTTTAACTTTCTTTGAAGCAAACTTAGCTTTATCAAGCGCGTCTGCTACGATGACTCCTACAGGTTGAGAATGATACTTAACTTTACCACTACAAAACACCTCTTCATCTTCTATACTAAGCGAATCTAATCCAGCAGTAATAAAAGAGTTTTTACCAGGGATATCTTTTGCTGAAAAAAATGCCACAACTCCAGGTATCTTAAGAGCTTCTGTAGGATCAATTTTTGCAACAATAGCTTTTACCTCCAGTGCTTCTACAAATGCAGCCCACAATTGACCTGGTAAACGCGGTATGTCATTCATATATAACACTTCACCTGAGCATTGGCCCATAATCTCTAATTTAAGTACAGGCTGCGTAAGTGGCCAGTTTTCCTTCTTCGTCTCGTAAATTTGTGTTCCAGAAGAAAGAGGGCGTTTTATTTGATATCCGCCGCTTTGATATTGCGATAAGACCACGTTAGAAGGAGCATTTTTCAGAATAAATTTATAGAAAAGTCCACAGGCCAGAAGCTTCCTGAATGCCGGAGATGCATCTGGTAGAATCCAATCAGGGTTTATTTCAGTTGAAAGAATTTGCATAGCTTTGTGCAATATTTCATTGTTGATCCAAGGTTTTTGAACTAAAAATGAAGATGTTGCGCCTGCTTTTATGAATGATGGATGTATCCCACCAAAACATAGATTAGCATCTATAATTCGTCCTTGTGAAACACGCAAAAGAAATGCAGCGTTCACATAAGCGTTAGCATTTTGAGTACGTGGTGTGATCTAGAAAGAATTTAGGGTAACAAATTATAAAAATCTTTTGAAGATTGCTTACAAAATCATTCCTGTTACCTTATATGTTTCGAATATTAGGTCGTTGTTATTAATTCGTGGAAGACATACTTTACGTATGACAGTCTTATGCATATCATGCTGTAGAAAATCCGGCATACTTAAAACGATAGATTCATTTATATGCTGTGCCACATAGATCTTTGCTCCTATGGATGTTAAAAGTAGAAACACATCGGAGGGGAATTTATTGTGTTCATGTTTCAGCAAATTGGCTTGAAGTTTGTTTCAGAATATCTATTGCCTCAGTAAGTGTAATGTTACCACCCAACTCTAGATTTTCTTTAACGGCCCGAGTATGCAACTCTGGAACTTTGTTGACATCTATGAAAGTCCGAATGGATTCATCTCTACGGTAAACACCATGACCGGTATTACCAGCAACAAGAATATAATTTCTAACTCCGAGATTAGTAAGTGCGCTAAATACTTCATTTAAGTTTGTGGGAAAATACCAAACATGACCATCATCATAAGTTACACTCTTTCTAGACTTTGTACAAATTTCTGGACAAACTCGTCCTATGCCAGGACATTCACGTCCTAAGTCTTCGATATCTTTACATAGGTCGACATATTCATACTCACTGTCACTTGCGAATGATTTCATTGCATCTAAAATTGGACGATATCCAGTGCATCTACACAAGTTTCCTCCAAAAGAGTCTTCAATTTCATGAGCTGAGATGTTATCACCTTTTCCTTCAAGTAATCCGAACATGTTCATTACCATCCCAGGTGAACAAAAGCCGCATTGTGAACCACTCAAATGGGCTAGTCTTTCCTGAATTGGGTGATATCCTTTCAGTTTATTTCCGACTCCTTCAATTGTGACAATATCCCAGCCGTTACAGATATTGAGTAATGTGAGACACTGAAATTAGTAAAGAAATATATATTTATTCATATAACGTTTAAAACGTTTAAGATCTTTATAGGACATGATGCATAGTATACATAATTTGTGATTAAAATAATTCTTGTCCAAAACAAGACCCACCATTATCATGTGAAAACAGGTTTTTAATTTTCAATCGATTGCCATGAAGTGCTCTCTTACCATAGTTTCAAGTCAATAGTGTCTTGGGTGTAGTCTAAAGTGTCGTAATAGTTTTTAATCGTTTTATTCCGTGCTTTTTTCTTTCGCTTATTTTTACTTAAATTTATTTAATTTGCGGTATTTTTCACTGAACTATGTCTGGGCCTCATATGGTTACGACTAGAGGATAGAAAGAGAAAGATGGATCAAATTCTGCAAGCACGGTGCCTAAGCTTCCCTCAGTTGGAGTTAGCAATATGAAATCCCCTAGTCGTATGGATAATGCAACTATTATAAATTCAATATCTGACTGTTCTCCTGACGTATATTGGATACGTTCGCTTGAATCCATACTTGTTATCGTTGAAAATCGTATTCAGTCAGCAATTTCTGGTGTGGAATCTCGTCTCTTGGACAAGATTTACAGTGTGGTTCAAGGTTTAAATCGTCGTGTCGAATCATTAAATAATAATGTAGTGGACATCAAAAAGAAGTACTCGATGTTGGATAGAGAAAATAATGAACTTCGACGTATACTCCACCTGAACGACGTCATCGTTATGATGCCAACTGAAAATCCTCGTGACTTCACCATAGTCTTATCCAATGCTATTCAATACGCACTCTCACCTTGTATTGAAGCTTTTCGCCGTCTGAATCGCAGAGCGCGGTTTAGTCATAACAATAATAATTCCAGTAATCATGCGATCCCACTCTTAATTCGCTTCTCTTGTACCAATGAGAGAAGAGCGTTCTTTTCTGTGCTGAAAGCTCATCATAGGCAGCTGAAATTAAGTGACTTCAAGGGATTTACCTCAGTCACTGTTGTCACTTTACTACAATTGTAGTATATCTACTCCTATTTACAAAATTTTCGGAAATTAACTACTGTACTATTCTCGGTTTAAAATATACTATAATACTATTTTTAAACCCAGTGCGTTATTCTACAAAGAAATGTAATATATTTTATTAATACGCTGGTCGAACACAAAATGCACAAGGTTGAGATTCTTAAAGTTATACTCCGAACGTGGTTGGAAAAGTTAGCACTGTGCTTTAAAGTTTTAAAGTAGCGCTGGCAATGAGCCAACGCGAAAATGATTGATAACCCAACTTCGATAAAATACTTTAAAATACAGCTACCGACAATTTATTTCTTTAGCAACTGTTCTGACATTTCGCAGCGTACCTTTGCTGTTTGCGTCTTCTGTATTGCCTTGCAATTTCTTATTAATAAAAATAATGACCTCATAGTTTAAAAAACATAAGTAACTTGGATTTTTGATTAGTTAGTTAAAAATATAATAATTTGAATAGTGAATCACAGCAACAAATTCTAAATAAATATCCTATGCATGCATAATGTTGGAAATGGTAATAAAAGTAGGTCTGAAGGTGCAACTTATAGCACTGGGTTTTCTGAATGGTTTCAAAAATTCTTAAGCCCCTGGATCACCAAATTAAACTAGACTTCAAGGCGCAATAAAAAATTGTTTCACCAAACTAAAGGATCCTACATCCAAAGAACTACTTTTAGATGTTATTTACAAAATACCTTGCAATAGTAATAATAACGTATACACAGAGGCGGATTTCCCTATAGGCCGAGTAGGCCCGGGCCTAGGGCGGCAGATTTAGGGGGCGGCGATTTTTTCTTGTAGTTGTGGGTATTTCATTACATTTTTATACTTTTTCGTTTTTTTAAATAAAATAATTCGTTGGAAAGTGTTATTTTTAATTCTACTCCATTTTTTTCAAATCTACTCCGATTTATGAGGCAGCCTACTCCGCTAATTCTAGCCTAGGGTCCCTTACTGGATATAGATCATTCAATTTTTCGTGTTTTACAGGGAGTAGGGGGGCGGCAATCTTCCATAGGCCTAGGGCGGCCAAGTGATCAAATCCGCCCCTGCGTATACACTATTATGTTAGAACAATAGCACAATTACTAAAAAATTGGGTTTCTAACCATAAATCCGGCTAAAAAGACGGAAACCAAAACAAAACAGCTTACGACCAATAATGCTCCATACTCTGAAAATACTTTTATCTTACATAATAAAAAACACTATAGGAACAAATTATTAATAGAGGCATTATATATACAGAAAATTCCTAACACAATGTTCGAATAACAAATACAGATAATATCAATACCATTTACTGCGCTCATTTGGAGATCTTTGGACAAAGATAAAGTAACTTAGAATTAGTTAATTTTGACGAGTGATTGGATAGCGCTTCAAGAATCCTATAGTTTTTTCTATTTGTTTATTTCTAAACAGCTGTGCTTTTTAATCAATTTTCTGTTATTTGTCTATTTATTTATGTCGTACTATTTTCTATTTATTTATTTATCATGTTAATATTTTTCCAATGTGTAAGTAGCCTTTTTATTGTAATTTTTAATTCAAGTGATCCAGTAACTTGATAACGGTTGGATAAATCGGTCGAAACGTCGTAGAACTAATACAATTATCGAAAATTAAAGAGGTTTTCTTTCCACCTGACCAAAAGAGATTAGTATAACTTGAAAATTTCCAAAAAAGTTTCATGCATACATTTATAAAACCAATAAAACTGGATGGCTTTTATTAAAAGCATCTCGATTAATAGAGTTTTAGAGCAATGCTAATTGTTTTTGAAGAATCCTCAAATGGGGAAGCCAAAAAGATATTAGACTTATTCAATAATCCAGAAGCAACCTAAGGTTTCTTTCGTATATTTAAAAATTTTGAAAATTATTAATAAAACCTTGAATGTTCGTCTATAAAAAATATACGGAAACAAAATTCTCTATACTTTTAAACTTTTATAGTTAATTAGCTGATCTTAATATAATTTCTGAATTCCGAGGTATCTTCACAAAGCACAATAAAAACAAACAATACTATCAGCTGAGAATTCTTCTTCTTATTTTTCCAATTGCAAATCACTAGAGGATTTCAACAAGTGAAGTAGAAGATTCAGCAATTCTCAACGCAAATTCCCCAAGTTACAGAATTCCCAGTGGAAAATTAAATTCCAAAACAACTCTCATGTCCAAAATTCCCCGATTCTCATTCTCCGTGCTACAGAATCTGGCCACCGAAAGAGGGCGTTGATGATGTAAGTGAATGTGGGCACACAATCACAAGAGTAAGTTTGTGAAATTTAGTGTATGCATTATCTAACCGAACAGCTTCGTATTTAATAGAGAAGGAGGCTGAAAAAATATCATCTGGTGTAATACAAGCAAAAGAAAGCCCTCATGTGAGTGCCTGTCCCCATAGTGACAATATTTGATGTTTGATTTTGCAGCGATGAATGATTTGTGAAAATTCTATCCAGGTGGTCCCCGTCCTCGGAGACTTTAGATGTCCTCAAACTACCAAGGCCAATATAACACAAGCAACACCAAACTGTTTCAGCAGGAAGATTTGAATTAAGTTTAGTGCCAAAATATGACTTCTTTGTATTCCGTATCTCTCTGAAGACTCCGTTGCACAATGTTGTAAATTTGATTTATAGTTTGGCGTACGATAGCGTTGCCACCTATCAAAAGCCATGAGTTGGCGATTAATGAGACTACAAATTGGTGGAGTGCACCAAGGGCAGTTGGAATCGATCGCTCGACATTTTTAATGGCAACATATTTTTAAATAGATGGTTAATGAGAGATTCGAAATGATCTATCTGTTCGTTACTCGCTGACATGCTAAGAACACTATGTCAGTTTAGTTCAGAAGCCTAAGGGAAAAGGATGGTCCATAGCGATGGGCTGAAAATCGCCAAAGTAAAACTCCTCTGCAATACTAGAAAATTCTCCAATTATAATTTAGGTAAAGAAGAACATGCCTTCAAAAGCCGAAAACGGCATCTGTTTGTTGTAGAATAGCGATGAGCTTTTACTAACTAGGAATACATCTAATAAGGTAGAAAAGGTATTCGTGCAGTGCGTGGCATCGAAGTCACCTGTAACAATAGCATGGAAGATGTGTCAGAAATTTGTGACATCACCTTGTCTAGATTATTCTACGAAGTAGAGTAAGCAGGTCTATAAACTGTCCCAACTATACATATTTCATGGCCTGCAAATATCTTGACAAAAAGGAATTCAATTGCGGATATAGCATGGGACCTCGCTAAAACACGATCGCATAAAGCAGACCTAATCTAAATTGCGACTCCCCCTCCTCTACTTGAGCGATCATTGCGAAAAACTTTATATTGATCAAGGGAAACAAGTTAACAGAGACAAGTGAACTCAATGAACGCATTCTTAAAAATATTAAAAATATTTGTACGAATTTATAAGATTTTTATTTCTGCTTTCGTATATTTATGTATTTCCAATAATGTCAAAAATTACCCCGAAAACCCTGGTCTTTTGTTATCATTGTCTCTTCGATCATAAGCAAAGTATGGAAGCGAAGCTCTTTGATTAGGTGTCATCGTTGAAAGTTAACATGTTACCATTAATGAAAAATTAAAGGGCTTATGTTGTGACTAAAGGCATGATTTGGGTTAAATGTGTGCATGATATGATTAAATTTCTATACATATATGACAGTCGTGAAAACACTTATGCTTACTTGTTTGATTATAGATGGCGACACAGGTATCATTTGAATATTTTGTAAAGATCCGGCCTTTAAAACCAAAATTTATTACGACACGTGATAATCAGATTTTTTTTTTAATTAATTTCGTTCTATACAGCCATAATAACACTAACGCACACCACACCATATAAAATGCAATATAATGTAGCGAATTTTTCGGCTTTGTATTCATTCGTGCTTCCAAGCATTTTAAAATATCATGCCAGAATAGAAAGCAAACCAACTTTGTCGATTTTAAAATATAGAAAAAAAAAAATCATATTTATTGCAATTTTGACAACAACTTTAGAATTTCTTTTGACCCTAATTCGTGCATTTAAATTCTGTTTTCAGTACTTACCGAATTAGCTGCGAATCCATGATAATTCTTAGTAACTGGATGGCGTCTTCTAATCGTAACAATACAAACTCCACATCCTCCTTCGAGGCACATAAATTTAGTTCCAGGCAATTGGGCAAAATCTCGAATGAAGGTGTTCAGAGTTATATCAGCTGGATGATCCTGTAGTCTCACTAAATGATTTCGAATTAAAAAATATCAATCACTGCACCACTTTATATTTTACTGCAAGTATTTGTGCACCTGTAAAAAGTATTCCATTTATAGTAAAATTTATCGACATAATTCACTTTCTGCCACTTTCACACGTAATACGAGAAGAATTAATATTTCTGGACATCCAACGCAATTAGCCCAAATATGTTGGTGTTAAAATTCGCGTAAATCTACTAAGCATTTTCTTTATGCATATAGTGTTGCGCTGATCATAAATAAACGAATGAAACTTTTCTGTTTTTGCGAGCTTTGGAAAAAAAAAAAAACATTTCTTTATGTACCTATGTAGTAAATTTCGTTTAGAACAATTTAGGGTAGTACTAGTAAAGATATACATTTCTTTTTAATTTATTTTAGATGAATCGAACGATCACAGTTTATGAAAGCTTGGCATATTATAAAGTTAGGAAATTGAATTTAGGAATATTTTTATCTTCATAGAAACTATAATTTAAAAGCATTCTGAACAGTTGTTAAAACTATGATGTGTAAAAACAATTCTACAGGAATTATGTTGTTCGAAAGTAAGTACCTACGAATTTTGATTTAAAATAATTTTTGAAATTTTTGTTGCAAAATTGTTGAGCAAGTTTTCTATTAATTTTAGAGGAAGAACAGAAGGAGTTCTTCGAAAGTCATATTTTTCATAAGCTATGAATAGCACCATTCCGCAGTGAGTCCATCACCTCCTTAACAAATTCCAGAAGCGATGTCACATATTTGTCAACAGTGTTGTCAACTTATCGCCATTTATAATAAATTAATTAATTTAATTTAAATATTTTTTCCAAATTCCGCTTATTGTGGGAGTTACTTCTCTTTGAATATTACACAATAGATCAATCTTTGCCTTTCGGCCTAACTTGAAAAATTCATATCTCTTCATAGCTTAAAAGATCTCTTAGCTTTAGAATTTAGAATTCTTCAGAAATATCGCTATCTTTAATATATCGGAAACATCTGGTTTTTTAAATAACTTCATAATTTTTACTTAATTTTTTAATATACCTACAGTTTGAACTCAGTTCACGGGAACTTCTGATATATCAAGCAATTCATTAAAGTAAATTGATAAAAAAAAAACTCCCCCGTACCCACCCCTCTCAAGCTCTTAGTTTAGGAGTTGCATCAATTAAAGATATTTTTCATATTTAGGGAGTCAGCCTATAACTACTAAATGAAATAGTATGAGGATAATCGTTGCTGCTTTCCAATGGAACATTGAACTTTCTAATCCTCTCACTCAACAAAATTACTGTTTTGGAAATTTCATCTTTTAATTTAGTATTGTTTGCGCGTTTTATATCATTTCATCTGCGAAAAATTTTAGTGCAACTACAGACGAATAATACTCTATATTAAACTACTACGATTTAGCTAAAACTTCACTTCTGAGAAGTTTTGTTCCGATTGGATCAACTTAAAACAAATACCTCGAGAAAATTATCAGAGCTAATCAATCAAATAGAAGCTATGTTCCTTCGGGCAGAATAATGTTCTCATCTATTCAGAATATTCACTTTGTACCCTTGAATTATTACTTGTATCTCACCTTGGAGGATCTGTAAAATGCAACTCTCAGAATGTAGTGCAGAAAAATATAGTAATGGCTGAAAATAGGAATCTGTTCGCAAGGTGGTAAAAGCTTACTGATAGGAATGGTCATTTATGGAAAAGTGACGTACTTCATTTCGGCCAACCTTCTATTTATCTCGTTTTTGTAGCAATTGTTAAAACTAAATTTAATTTATATTAAATATTGAAATGAAATTGTGCTATAAAATCAAGTATTTTTTAGTTATTGTAAAACTATTCTACTACCCACAGCTGATCTGCAAAACCAATAATTTCAGGGATAAAAGTCAAAATCAACTGAGTTGAGCTGTAGCTGTGATATGTGAAATGAACCCAGAAAATCAAATAAAGTTATATAAAAACTAATAAAATATTTAATTAATAAAAAGTAACCATATGCGATAATATTGCATGTATGTGCCTATTGCGACCTTTCATTATATTTTTATTCCTGAAGTGAATCACTATTCCAAGAACTCTTTCACTCTATAGAGAAAAGTTCGTTGTATCATGTCCAGCTGATAAGAGAACATTTTCTGGTGTAGTCGGTGCACCTAAATATAGTTAATTTCGGGGTCATTAAAAAAGAATTAACCTTTCTGTTAGAAATCCTTACCTAATTCATACCAATCATTAAGTTTCAAATCGATCCGTGCGGAGTCAAGAGCATGACGGAGTGCAAACACTGTTCCGACTGCAAGACAAATTGCAGGCTCTCCCGTTGCTACGAATATTTAAAAATGGTCATAAGTTATATTTCCAAAAAGAGACAAACTCCGTTTTAACTTACTCTTAGATCTTAGGAGGCCAGTTGGATTCGGATCTTTTTGGTACAAAGTCACTCGAAATGTTAAGCTCCCTTGGATATAAAGAAGAGAACATTCAATAAACTAGGTATTTTGTTAAATTTTTTATACTAGTATATTTTCGTTTATATAAATCACACATTGTTTTTGAAAACAAGTCATATATTGTTTTTCAACACTTTGTTTGAGCGTGCCCAGCGCACCAACATAACTTCCGTATTACTTAGTAGTATGGACCATAAGAAATGACCAATTAGGCTCATTCTCATGTTTTTGAAAGAGTGTGTGTTCTATTCCATCATCCAAGGTGGAGTGTGGTGCTATAACCTATGCCCTACATTTTAGTAACATTCCCTACATTTTAGGGAAAAAATAAAAAAAAAATTGAAAATTCCCTGAATTTTAGGGGATATTTCCTAAATTTTAGAGAAAAAAAACAAAAATTTCCTACATTTGAGGGAGAAAAACCTAAACTAGGTTTTCCAAGGTGTGGCTTTCCTTAATCTTATCGACAAATACATGAATATACATGTGTAGTCATGAGGTGTAAATATAGTGATTCAACTTTCAATTATTACGGCAATATAAACCACTTAGCACAAGACCTATTGTGGCCATATAGCTACACTGGACCATACCTGACCTACCTGCACTCTCACTTCATTTCTTAGCGTAAAACATTTAGTACTTAACCCTGTTAAAAATAAATAAAAAGAGATTACTCTTTTGGACTTTTTACCGGGTTAAACTTAATTTTCTTCAAGAAAGAATTTTTTGGGATATCTCCGGTATATAGCAAAAGCTAAAAAATGTTCTAATTTGTTATTTCATCACACAACCCATTAATTTTTGGTGACAAGTTTCAAGTCTTGGTTTGACTCATCAACAGGTCCCAAATAGCGAAATTGGGTGATTAGAAAAACAAATAAAAAAATGAAAAAAGAAGAAAGAAATGAAAAGTTTAAGAAAAATATAAAAAAACAATTTTTTTTGTTTTTTTTATTTATTAAAAAAATTTAAAAAAATTTTAAAAAACAGATTCATTCGAAGCGAATCGAACCTGTATACGCCACGCAGTGGGCTGAAAAATGAAGAAGAAAAAGGAAGAAGAAGAAGCGTTTCGTGTCAGCAGAAAACCTTCCACTCATCGGTGCAGCTTGGTTTTCTGCCTGCTGCAGACGCTTGAAAATAGATCAAACCGATCTCTTCTCATATAAACTCAGAATAAATTCTGGGTGTGAATTATATGAGGAAAAAACACTCCTATACAAGCCCAGGAGGAAAAATAAATAAAAAGAGATTACTCTTTTGGACTTTTTACCGGGTTAAACTTAATTTTCTTCAAGAAAGAATTTTTTGGGATATCTCCGGTATATAGCAAAAGCTAAAAAAAATGTTCTAATTTGTTATTTCATCACACAATCCATTAATTTTTTGGTGACAAGTTTCAAGTCTTGGTTTGACTCATCAACAGGTCCCAAATAGCGAAATTTTCATTTCTTTCTTCTTTTTTCATTTTTTCATTTGTTTTTCTAATCACCCAATTTCGCTATTTGGGACCTGTTGATGAGTCAAACCAAGACTTGAAACTTGTCACCAAAAATTAATGGGTTGTGTGATGAAATAACAAATTAGAACATTTTTTAGCTTTTGCTATATACCGGAGATATCCCAAAAAATTCTTTCTTGAAGAAAACCTGTTAAAAATGTATATTATATGAAGAAATCCATAAAAACATAAGAAAAACTCGAAAAGAAAATTGCTTCCTTCAGAATGGACTTGTCGAAGTGTATCTTTTTTGTATTGTCACTTGGAATTAGTGTTTCGAATTAATTTTTACAAAAAACCAAAATTGACCCACTCCAATCCATGATTTTGAAATTTCCACGGATAACAATGTTTTGCAAAAAGGGGACAACAATGCCAATATTCACGGAGAATATGTCACGCAATCGGTTTTATGCACTTCGTACGCATTTGTATCTAGTAGACTCACAGCTGATACACCTAATAATAATGGTAAAATTTATCATGTGCGGAAGCATGGATGCAGTTCGAAAACTTTTGTTGGAAGAAACACTTTATGTCGATCAGCAGATTATACCATTCAAAGGATGTCTGCAAATTAAGCAATATATGCCAGGAAAGCCATGTTCATAGGATATAAAGCTCTATCTGCTATACGGTAAAAGTGGAATGCCGTTCGATTTCATTGCCTACAAAGGCTCGACCATTGAAATCGAAACGGCCTTCTTGGAAAAACTTGGTTTCAGTGCGGATATTGTTCATAAGTTATTGAAGCGAGTACCATGAGATTCAGTAGGCCATAAATTTTCCACACACAACTTTTTCACAACGTACTCACTTTTGGAAATTCTTGTGAAAAAAATCAGCCGTAACAGAAAAGTAGTTGTCGCGGAATGGTGTGACAAGTAAGGTGTTTATTTGGCTTCAAACTTTGTTGGAATGGGCGTGCCGAATAAAGTGCAGCAGTATGAAAAAAGAAAGAACGGTACATTGAAGTCCAGGTCTATTGACTTCAGGTTGTGCAGCTATACAATAGAGGAATGGGACATGTAGAGCTCTTTGATCAAATGCTGCAGTACTATCGTATATTTATTAAATCCAAAAAATGGATTTTGCGTGTAATTATGCATTTCTTCTATATAGAGATCACGGCTATTTGGCTATTTGGCAGAGCAGATACCCTCAGAAATGGAACACTACTCAAAGACCAAATGGACTTGCTTGCGTTCAAAGAAAGGCTGGCTTATACTATCGTTAGTATTTCGGCAACTCCGCAACAGTTAACTGGTAATAAACGGAGCGACCCTTGAACTTGGCTGGATTTCCTTCTCCAGAAGAGGAGGAAAATATACATGGACCGACGCGAAGAAATTTCTTTTATTCACGGCCAATTGATACTTTCACTTTCCACGTTTCGATTCAACGCAAAGTAAAGCAGTTAGATGCAAATTACAAGATTGCAGGCAAAGAACATATTTCTATTGTTCGAAATGCAAAGCACATCTATACATTCTACGAAATTCGGAATGTTTCTTCGAGTATCATCTGAAAATGTTTATATTTTTTTATTCAAGTGTATTACCAATTAAATTACATTTAAATAAATTACAATTAAAATTAATCATTATTACATAATAGACACCATTTTTTCACTCAAAATATCTTTCATTAGCTCACGATAGTTCCTCATTTTCTTATATTAAGGGGTCAGAGCTTGACTAACATGACTACCCATGTACAATCAAATGCACATCTCACAACAACCACACCTTTACAAATAGGTAACAATTTTTTACCGTCAAGTACTTCGGTGACCCATATGACTAAAACTCATCACCCAAAATATTTTCCAACCGCGCGTTTAAGATGGGTATTGAAAAGGTTAATCCATCGTATTACATTATATGTCTGACATTTTTCGGGGATATAATTTCTATTAGAGGATTTATTCCGATTAGGTGATGAGCCAAATTTGAATTTAATTATCAGTGATGGCGACAACAGAAAATAGCCCGTTTCCGTCTTAACAATACTTCGGCTAGATGCACTGATTTTAAATTCTCTCTCTACTTAAATATTTTTTTTAATATTATGTAGCAAAACAAAACTGAAAATAAAATTAATATTATTCACCATATTGCTTATTCAACACTTCGTTTTTCAAAACATAATACTCCTTTATTTTGACCTACCCAAAATGTCCGAAAGAAAAAACACGTGATTTTACACGTATTGGGGTTTACGTCCAAAGCAAGCGTGATTATTTTCGAATAGTCTTTACGCAGGAAATAGGATTATTCTCGTTGTGACAGTCCCAAAGGAATATTTATTGAGACGTCAATTCAAAAATTATGCTTATTTAAAAAATAGGAACTTGTGTATTTTGCAACTTTCTTACTTTACTATCAAAAGGTCAACAAAATATGTTTCGTTTGTGTTCGAATTATGGGCTAATCTTAAGAGGTCAGGTGTTTTACGCAAATATGAACCTCAATGTGATCTAAATTCTGATTTTGCATCAATGAACTTTGCTACTATATTTAGAACTGATTCGAGTTCTTCATCTCGTCTTGACGTGACCATCAATTATCTGATAATCGGCCTTTTAGTTTCGGATGTTTTGATGAGTTTGAGCTCATTAGTGAGATAAACTCTATCAAATCGAGGACTGCGGGAACTGAACTGATGAGATTTCCCCACAGTTTATTAAGATTTTGCTTCCCTGGATAACTAAGGTACTAGAAAAATTAATGTCACGGTAAATAGCATATTAATTCGACAAATTGAGTGCCTTCCGGAAGTCTCATAGTTGTGAGACTACTCCTATTTACGTTACGTCACCTAATCGGAAATCTCTCGATGAATTTAACTCTGTTTGAGTTCTCAAAACCGTTCGACTCAGTTAATCATTCTAATTTGCTATCAAAGCTAGGATTACAATTTCCCTTTTTATCTTCTTCTATAGCACTTATTTATAGCTTCTTATCAGGTCGATATCAATACGGCAAAATAGGTAATACTAAATCTGGTGTTTTGCAACTTGAGTGTGGTGTACCCCAGGACCCAGTCCTAGGTCCACTGCTATTCAGCTTGTACATCAATGATTTGCCCGATGTTGTTGCAAATTGTAACGTACACCGATATGCTGATAATTTTCAGCTCTATTTTAGTCGACTTATTGGCCTGTCTGAAGACTTCATTGATCGTGTGAATTCAGCCATAGAGAAGGTCTCAATATGGGCTAATTTGCACTGTTTGAGCTTCAATCGTCACAAGTCTTAATGTATTCCTTTTATCGAAATGATCTTACTGGACTGGATTTCCCATCCATTACACTTCTTGGTATCCCAGTACCTTCTTATAAGCGTGTGAAAAACTTAGGTGTATATATGAATACTACGATGAAATACTCTGATCATACAGAACATATAATTGGTAAAATATTTGGTGGCTTACGTTGCATTTGGCTTTCTGCTAATCTTATATCTACAAACACTCGAATATTTTTGGTTAGATCACTTCTTCTGGCTAAATGTGGCGTTCAATGACTATCTTAGATTTACTTATTGACTTAGATGATATGATCATATTTCCTCGTACAAATTACTCATATACCTTCATAAAATTGTTTACTCTGGTAAACCGACATACCCTTTTACTCAACTTAGATTTCCTAATTCTCTGCATCATAATAACTTATTTTTTGACGGACGGGAATCGAACCTACACTTGCTAGAATCGGTCAATGATGGAGAAAGAAGAGTTTTTAGTTTTAAAGATTCTAAATCAAATTCATAAATTCAAGAGGAAAAACAATCGCCTCGTCCGGGGTTTGAAACCGGAACCTTCCGCTTGCCGGGCGACTGCTCTTACCACTGAGCTAACGAGACAGATGATTTACCCTCTTGCATTTATCAATTTATATATAGCCTACTAAGCCACGCCCGGCAAGCGGAAGGTTCCGGTTTCAAACCCCGGATGAGTCGGTTGTTTTTTTCCTCTTGTATTTATGAATTTGATTTAGAATCGTTAAAAATAAAAATGTTTAAAAAATTCTTCTTTCTCCTTCATCATAATAATATTCCTAATAATTTCTAGATTTTAATATTCCATTCAAGAAGACTCTTACTTCGTCCGTGCTGTTTACTCATGGCTCGGCGGTCAGATTTAAGGCATTTCTCCGACTTTAATGGTTAATAAATCCTTAATTGGTTCTGAATTGTGTTACTATGGGCATGGGTCTTTCGATAAGCCAATTGAATTATATTGTATCATATCGTACAGGCCGTATATTTGTGAATTTAATTAATTAATGTAATTTGGATATTTGCGAAAAAAAAAATTTCTTACCACTATTAATGTCAGCAGAGAGCTTGTGTAATTTAAAAATTAATTACTGTTTCATGTACTATAAAATAATATGTATTGATTCTTGTGTACAATTGTTTGAATAAAACTGAATTGAACTAAACTGATCTAAATACATAAGAAAGGGATACAGTGAGCTTGCATAGGTCATTTAATTATAACGTCAGCAAAACCTCTCTCAGATGGTGATTTTATAAGAAAATCCTTCGTAAATGCATATAATAACAACAGATTTTTAAATTTACGAGAACTTCTTGGATTACACCTATAAAAAATCAAACACAAGGGTCGGATTTAGTGCATGAATAATTTTGCAGCTTAGAAAAACATAACTTTGACATCTTAAGACTTATGGGCAAGGGCATAATAACAAATAGGACACCAGTGAAGTAAAATCGTACCATTTCCTAAAAAGAAAAAAAGGAATATGGAAATCAAACCAGTGGCGGATACAGCGGGGGAGATGGGGGGCGATCGCCCCCCCCCCCCCCTAGAGCTCTAATAAATCAAAATTTAAGTAATCAAATGAAATAGAAAATACAGAAAATTTTTTTTTAATCAGACTGTTTCTAAACCCGCATTAAAAAAATAGAAAATAATTTATGCCTTCACTTAATGAATGATCACAACAGTTCTCTTGAGTTTCCCTTCATTTTGCATTTAATTAAATTTTAAAATTTTCACGGTATACAAGATCTGGGCAGTTCAAATTTAAACAATACAGTGAATAACAATTTCCCGAAATTGAATTTTGGAACTCCTAATATTTACCACAATACTTAATTAAATTACATTGCTTTGAACTTGCTTTCTTTGTGTGCCATGAGAAATTTAAAATTTATGCAAATGTAATATAATTTTAATATTTAATTAAATGGAAAACTCTAGATAGTTATTTGTTATATTTGTTATTTTTTTCTTTTTTAGTCATAAATTATTCTCCAAAAATTTAAAATTATATCACTAAGGAATCTTCAGTATACAAACAAAAGTGCTGCACTTTTTTGTGATCAAAAGCTCACAAAAACCGGGTGTTTTGATCAAAAGTAGTATGTTGGGAAAATTATCATAGGCAGGGTAATTAACTTCAGATTCAGTTTCCTACAAATATTTAATTTAAAGCAAATAGGATTATACATATATTAACCCTACATAATTAGCTTTCCTCGAAAATTTCTTTAACCATTTAAGTTAAGAAATTGCAATCCAGCCCAGTAAATTATGGTGTTTGAATGAAATCCAAGCGACCTTTATATAAAAAACACCAGCAGTAAGACGAGCAAGAAGTGTATAATGTCAATTTTATGTGGGATTAAATTTTACTATCCCTACGGGATAAAATACTTATATTATACAGATAAAAGAACTCCGGCGATATCTGAATGCTAATGAAATTTTTATTCTGAAACGAAAAGAGAAAGCTATACAGAGCGGTCCACAACTGATGGCAAGTGCGGTTATAGGGGACGATGGGGGCGATCGTCCCCCCCCCCTAGAGCAAATGTCTGGATCCGCCCTTGATTCAAACGAATTTAAATTTAATTGAAAACGAGTAAAAAAGCTAGAATTGGTCTAAGACCAATTCTTATGATACCCTAGATGAATACCAGTATTAAATTTCGTATGGTCACAGATTTATTCAAGTTTGATTTTGAAGTTGTTTTTCGCATATATTTCTAGAACGGTTTGTCGCACAGAAAAAATGATTATAACCAATTTTATAGGATTTCGTATTCTGCAGAGGTTATTAGTCTTGGACTGATCGTTTTCAAAGTATACGTAAAAAAACCTAAATTTTTATATGGCAACACCAAGAAGGAGTTGCCCGATTTAGTTCATTTTTAACATTTTATTTGCTAATGTAGTGAAAGCATCATGTACGAAATTTCAGCTCTCTAAGTCGACGAGTTCTCAGGCAGTGTCCAAATATATAGCGGAAAACGAAATTTTTATATGGCAACCCCACGAAGGAGCTGCCCGATTTGTCTCATTTTCGAACCTAATTTTACTTTTTTTTTTTAAAGTCCTTGTACATTTCTCTAAGTATACGCGCTCTCGAGTTATCGTGCGCACGGACGGACGGGCTTACGGATGGACATCAAAATAACTTTTAATATTATGAATATTATGATAGGACACCCAATCCATTTTGCTCTACCATAATTATTTCGAGGTGTTACAAACGGAATGACAAACTTAGTATACCCTATAGATTTCATCTAGGGTATAAAAATTGGGACACGATATCGTTTAGAAAGATGTAGTGATAACGCATGCCGATATTTTCTATTTACAGAAGTTTGATGGCTCAACCGTGGCGAGAAAAAACAATATTTCTTATTTCTACTTAAAGAACGTAATGTATTTTTATTTAATAACATTAATTTATTTAAAAACTCGAAATAATTATATAATCTAGTATTTCTAGCCGATCTATCCAAATTTTTGAATTAAATCTTAATTGCTTTTTCGGATATTGAGTCCGATAAAATCTTCTTCATAATTTGCGCATACCATTTGAAGCAGGGTTTCTGAAAAACCGGATAATTTAAAACCGCGATTTTCGGTTTTGTGAAAATTGATAACTGCGCTTTTTACGGTTCATGCGGTTTCGTAAAAAAATATAGTTGGAAAATAAATAAAAACAGGTACAAATCAAATATTAATTAGTTTTATTGAATCAAGATACTTTAATGATTATTATTTATGTTTTAATGTTATGTTTTTAGTTTTATTATTGCTTCTTTTATACAAAGCGAACTCTTGCTTCAATAAACCAAAATCACATTTTGGTTTTGGTTCCAACAAGGCATTCTCAATTGCTAAATTTAACTCAGAGCTCAGCTGGATTTTCAAAAATCGCCTTCATTCAAATTTTCGATGTCTATTGAAATTTCAGCACTTTCAGTGTATAATCTTCTTAGCATCTCCCTTGCATAACTTAAAATTTGTTTCGATGGTTGAATAGTTGGTGGCAGGATTAATTTAACCAAATTAATTAAGTTTTTATATGTTCAATTCGATTTTACATTGCTACTAAGAGTTTTCGACTAATTTCGGTATTCAATTCTTCCAGTTTAGTATAAAGAAATGGCTCCTTCAGTTTGGATAATATTTGCGTTACTTCTACAAAATGCATCTACAGTCAATTTTATTAGCACTAATGCTGCTTTTAATTTTTCCAATAACTCAAAATCCACAGCTTGAAATAAATGTGAAGCACATAAATCTTTCATACTATAAAAAATGCTATCTTTTAAGAGAAGAGCTCTTTCAATCATTAGAACGATTGAATTTTATCGAGTTTTACAAACCTGTTACTAAGATAGGAGGCAATGAACTTTCAAGCCTTACCGTAAAATTCGTATAACGATGATAGTTTCTCCACCATTAGCCAATAAACTACGCTATCAAAAGCCTTCAAAAAGTCCAAAAGTATCAGGAATATTAGCATATCTGAATCGATGGTAAATTGTATGTTGTCAGATATCTTGTCTTAAGCGTAGTGTTGACACAGCTGTGTTTTGGCCTGAAGCATGATTGGAAGGCGGTAAGAAAAAATTATTATACACATTAATTTCATACATCCGGTGGTATATTTTTATACCCTAGATGAAATCTAAAGGGTATACTAAGTTTATCATTCCATTTTTAATACCTGGAAATAATGAGGGTAGAGCAAAATGGATTGATTGGACACCCACATGTATGTAGGATTGATTGTTGGGCAGGGAATTGTATCACAAGTGATATACACGCTTCTTGTTAAATCAAAACTATATTTCGAGTAGTACTTTACAAAATCTTTTTAACTTTAGGTTGGACATGCGTGGCTGTCTTGTTGTCTCTTCTCCGTCTCTACCTTCACTCGCTCAGCGACGACAAAAATGATTGTTGGCTACGTTTTCACCGCGTTTCTCTGACTGCTAGAATTTTCAGGGTTACCACTTTTAATTTTTCCAATAACTCAAAATCCACAGCTTGAAATAAATGTGAAGCACATAAATCTTTCATACTATAAAAAATGCTATCTTTTAAGAGAAGAGCTCTTTCAATCATTAGAACGATTGAATTTTATCGAGTTTTACAAACCTGTTACTAAGATAGGAGGCAATGAACTTTCAAGCCTTACCGTAAAATTCGTATAACGATGATAGTTTCTCCACCATTAGCCAATAAACTACGCTATCAAAAGCCTTCAAAAAGTCCAAAAGTATCAGGAATATTAGCATATCTGAATCGATGGTAAATTGTATGTTGTCAGATATCTTGTCTTAAGCGTAGTGTTGACACAGCTGTGTTTTGGCCTGAAGCATGATTGGAAGGCGGTAAGAAAAAATTATTATACACATTAATTTCATACATCCGGTGGTATATTTTTATACCCTAGATGAAATCTAAAGAGTATACTAAGTTTATCATTCCATTTTTAATACCTGGAAATAATGAGGGTAGAGCAAAATGGATTGATTGGACACCCACATGTATAATATTAAAAGTTGTCCGTTGTCCGTCCGTCAGTCCGTCCGTCTGTTCGTCCTCACTATAACTCGAGAAAGCGTGTTCTTAGAGAGCTAAGATTTTGCACATTGGGCATTAAAAAAAACAAGAGTAAAATTGAGTCGGAAGTTGGACAAATCGGGTAACTCCTTCGAGGGTTGCCATACACAAATTTCGTTTTTAACTACATATTTGACACTGTCTGGGAACACGTCAACGTCGAGAGCTGAAAGTTTTTACATAGTGTTTTCATAAAAATAGTACATGTAATTTCAAAAAGGGACTAAATAGGGCAATCCCTTCTTTCTGTTGCCACATCAAAATTTAGGATTTTTACGTATACTGTAAAAACAATAAGTCCTATATGATTTTAATTTACCGGAAAGTTCTTCAGCATATGGAAACCTATAAAATTGGTTATAATTCATTTTTCCATCCGACAAACCCTTTTATAAATATATGCGAAAAATCATTTCGGAAATTAAACCTGCGCAGATGGGTGACCATACGAAATTACAAACGAGCACTCATCTAGAGTATTATAAGAATTTGTCTTAGACCAATTCTAGCTTTTTTATTTGCTTTCAGTATTCAGGATAAATACTGCAAACTGGCTATCGGTCGGTAGGTCGATAGTAGGGATAGAAATAATTTTTGCAGTTATTGAAAAATTCAGATCAGAAGAAAAAATCCGGACAAATACGTTTGAGGAATGTAGGGTGTACATTATCTAAGCCAACAGTTACAGATTTAATGGAGAAGGTGGCTGAAAATACAGTATCTCGTGTAACACAAGCAGAAAAAAACCCTCATGTGAGTTTCTGTGCACAGTGACAATATGCGAGATTTGGTTCTGCATTCTGATTTACGAAATTTCGATTCAGGTTGCCCTGTCCTCACCGAATTCAGGTGCCCTCAAAAGACCAATGCCAATACTACCCAAGTTACGCCAAATCTTCTGCGCAAGAAGATTTGAGATGGGTTTAGTACTAAAATATGACTTTTTTAAATTCCGTATCTCTTGGTAACTCGGTTGCGCAAAGTCTTAAATTCGATCTGTAGTTTAGCAGTTAGGTAGACGGACGATAGCGTTTCCACCTAGCAAACGACATGTTCTGGCGCATAATAAGAATGCGAGTTCTTGGAGTGTACCAAGGGCAGCAGCTGGAATCGATCACCCGACATCTTTAGAATATTAATGAGAGATGATGTACCTGATCGTCAGTCGATGATATGATAAGAACGCATCAAGAGGGATGCCCAGAAAATCGCGACAGTAAAACTCTTCTACAATATTAGAAAATTCTCCAATTATAATTTTGGTAAATAAGAATATGACTTGAAAGAACCGAAAACGCCATCTGTTTGTTGCAGAATACCGATGAGCTTTTACTAACTAAAAATAAATCTAATAAGGTAGAAGAGGTATTCGTACAATGCGTGGAATTGAAGTCGCTTTAAATAATAATATTAGAGAGAGTGACAATACCTTGTATAGATTAATCCAGGAAATATAGTGCGAAAGACAGTAAACTGTCCCAACTATACATTTTTCGTGGATTTGTCTTTCTAATTTACATTTATTTAGAGAAATGAATTCAAATTCTAATATAGCATTGGACTTTGCTACAACACGACCGCGCAAAGGATACATAATGTAAATTACGACTTCCCCACCTCTACTTGAGCGATGATTGCGAAACGCTTTCTATTGATCAAGGGAATCAAGCTTATCAGACACACGCGAACTCAATGAAGATTCAGATACCTATGCATAACACGTGAAGTAACGCGTTCTTCAAAATATTAAAAATGCTTGTATGAATTTATATAATTTTTATTTGTGCACTCGTCTATTTAATTTTCAATAGTATTAAATAATTACCCCGAAATATAGCCTTCCTTTTGTTATCATTGCTACTTCGCTTATATGTGATTTTTGAATAATATAGAACCGAAGCTATTTTATGATATGTCATCATGTAAGGTTAGCATGTTACCATTACTGAAAAATTAAAGTGTTTTCATTGTAATTAAAGAAATTATCAATATTGCACAACAATCGTTTAGGTTAAATGTGTACACGATATAATCAAATTCCTATACACATACAACGGTCGTGAATGAACTTATGCTTATTTGACTGATTGTAGATGGCGACATAGGTATCATTTTATTGTCGTATTTATTTTGTAAAAGTTCGACCTTTAAAATCATAAATAATGAGCATAAATTACTTAATGATTCAGCTTAAGTTTACTTATTGAAATTTTAATGACAACTTCAGTATTATTTTTATCCATTTCATGAATTTAATTTCTATTTTCAGTACTTACCGAATTAGCTGCAAATCCATGATAATTCTTCGTAACTGGGTGGCGTCTTCTAATCGTAACAATACAAGCCCCACATCCTCCTTCGAGGCACATAAATTTAGTACCAAGCAATTGGGCAAAATCTCGAATGAAGGTGTTTAGGGTTATATCAGCTGGATGATCCTGTAGTCTCACTAAATGATTTCGAATTAAATATTATCAATCACTGCACCTTATATGTTACTGCAAGTATTTGTTCACCTGTAAAATGTATTCCATTTATTGTAAAACTGATACCACAAGAAAGACATCCAGCGCAATTAGCCCAAATAAGTTAGCGTTAAAATTCGCGTAAATCTACTAAGCATTTTCTTCATGCATATTATGTTGCGCTGATCATAAATAAATGAAAGAAGCTATTCTGTTTTTTGCAAGCGTTGCTAAAACAAAAACATTTTTTTATGTACCTATGTAGTAAATTTCGTTTAGAATAATTTAAGGGTAGTACTAGTATAGATATACATTTCTTTTTAATTTATTTTAGATTAATCCAACGATCGCAGTTTATTTAAGCTTGGCATGTTATGAAGTTAGGAAAGTGAAGTTAAGAATATTTTTATATTCTTAGTCAACAAGAAAAACTATAACTTAAAATCAGCTTCATTATTTTTTAGAGCTATGATGTTAAAACAACAAAAGTGCTAAGTGCATTACAGCAATTTATGTAATGTGTGTTATTTTATTTACAGTGAGAAGTTTCAATTTTATTTCTTCCGTACGTGGAATTTATTGCAAACAATTCGATGATGTTGTTTGGCTCAACTAAATGAAACCTCGTTGCGGGGTTGCTCGAAAGTTAAAAGTAAAAAAAAATTCTGAAGCGACGTTACCGATTTGTCTTTAATAATCAATTAACATAATTTATATGTTTTTTCCAAAATACCACTTATTGCGTACCTACAGCTTTTTTAAAATTGCACAAGAGACCTATTTCTGCCATTTCTATCTAACTTGAAAAACTCATATCTCCGTTGGTACTAAGCCGACTTTAAAACCTAAAGCGTTTTAAAAAGGATATATTTCAGGTTTTGTAGGAAAAATATCCTTAGTTCATTTTTATAAAAAAAGGAAAGGAGGATGTTCCTTAATTCTATTAATACAAAGATTCAACTCCGTTTAGATGGGAAAAGTGGTGCCACTCGACATACCTTGGCAGATATACATTTCGGTTAAAATTCCTTGCCATGAAAGATCGAATTTGGAGCTTTTCAACATCCCACTATTAACTGTAAATAAAAAGATTACTCCTTTGGACTTTTTAAGGGGTTAAACTTAATTTTGTTCAAGAAAGAATTTTTTTGAATTCTCCGGTATATAGCAAAAGCTAAAAATCTGTTTCTTCCTCCTAGGTGGAATATAAGAGATTTTGCCTCATATAATTCACACGCAGAATTTATTCTGAGTTTATATGAGATGAGATCAATTTGATCTGTTTCAAGCGTCTACGGCACGCAGAAAACCAAGCCGTACCGATGAGTGTAGGGTTTTCTGCTAACACAAACCGCTTCTCCTTCTTCTTTCTTTTTCTTTTTTCAGCCCACTGCGGGCGTACGTAGGTTCGATTAGTTTCGAATGAATCCGGTTTTTAATTTTCTTCTTCTATTTTTCTTTTTTTTTTGGTTTTTTTTCCATTTTTTCATTTCTTTTCTTTGTTCTATTTTTTCATTTGTTTTTCAAGTCACTCAATTTCGCTATTTGGGACCTGTTGATGAGTCAAAACCAAGACTTGAAACTTGTCACCCAAAATCAAATGGGTCATGTGATGAAATAACAAATAAAATTTTTTAGCTTTTGCTATATACCGGAGAATCCAAAAAAATGCCTACTTGAACAAATATTTAATTTTCACATGTTGGTATGTCTGTCTGTCTGGCTGTCCTTCCGTCCCTCCGTCCATCCATCCTGACGGTATCTCGAGAACAAGTATACTTAAAAGAAAATTCGATTTAATCCGAAGAAGGGAAAAATTAGGTAACGCTTCGTACAATGATTGCCATTCAAATCTTTAGTTTTATGCTGTTTATTTGGACACTGCCCGTAAACGCGTAACGTAGAGAGCTGAAATTCTACACACGGTGCTTTCTTATAAATAGTAAATACAATTTCAAAAGTTGATCAAATCTGGTAGCCCTTTCTTTGTGTTACCATACAAATCGCTTTTAGAACACAGTAAAATTGTTACTACCTTTGACGTCGTAAATTTGGTAGTAATGTAGTAGTGGGCAATTTAAATAGTAATTTTCAACCAGTTGAAAAAAATTGCACATCCCTATTAATTTTAATACTCAATGTTGTAAATGAATTACACACGAAGTCGTAAAATTACACATTTTCTTAGTAATCGAATTCAAACATTGTTTGTAAAATTACACAATGCACACAATGCAGCAAAATACGTAAAATTCAAATGGAAATTATATTTGGTTACTTTTCCAAGGTAACCGTTCTGGTTATTTCGGAAATCAATTTCTGTCACAAAATAACCAGTGATGAAAATTCTGATAATAATAAAAAAAAAATGCAACAGATCCATTTGCAAAATACGAAAATTAAACAAAACTCAATAAATTCATAATTCATAATTTGCTTTATTAATTTGCACAATTGAGTCGTATGACTCATTAATACGTGCATACTCGTGTACATATGTTTTACAATAAATTAATGCGTATAATGACTTAATTAAAAAAAAAATAACAATACTAAAACAAAAAGAAAAGTTAAAAATAAGAAAATATAAAAAAGAAAGAAAAAGAAACAGAATTAAAAAAAAAATAAAATAAAATTCAAAATGAAATAAGGAAAATAAAACTAATAAAATAATAAGCTATATATAGTAAAAAAGAGTAAAAACGAAAAAGGAAAAGAAAATAAGGGCTATTTACGCGTTAAATATTCACTCAAAGTTTATTAAAATAACTTAAGGCCTCCATCCTGAAACCCCGCTGACTCCGAAGTGCCCGAACATATACCGGGAGACTATTCCAGACTCTGACTCCATAGATGAAAAAGGTGCGAAAACTATATAGGAAAAAATGGCGAGGAACCCGCAATAATAGCGTACGTCGTGATGACAGAAATTCAATATTATCCTTAAGGAATTCGGCAGAATTATTATTGATTATATTGTGCATCATAACGCATAACAGGTAGTCCAAGTAGTGATCCAACTTACATCTAAGAATTTGCTTAGTTACAGCTGACACGTGATCATATCTCCTGAGGCCAAAAATATATCTAGCGCAAGCATTGAATGCCACGTTTAGCTTCCTACGACCTGAGCTATCAATATTGCAGTATACACAAGCTCCGTAAGTAATAATAGGGACAATCAGAGCCTTAATGAGTCGTTCACGTAGCAGTCTGGGGGTATACTCTGCATGTCGCCACAAGCTTCTCAACCCGCAGTAAACCTTAGACACAGTAGCATTGATATGACTTTGCCAGGACAGATCACTATCAATAAGCATACCTAAATTCTTAACCACGGTCTTATATTCAATAGGAGTGCCATTTAGATAAAGATATGGAAAGGATGAAACGTCAAGTGGCTGATTGTAAAGAATTATGCTCTGAGTTTTATTAGGGTTCAAGAATAACTTGTTTCTCAGTGACCAGTTATGTATAAGAGAAAGATCCTCATTAAAGTGAGAGATATCGCTAGCAGCACTAGTCTTAGATGACGACAGGAATAACTGTACGTCATCTGCATACAGTATCATGGAAGAGTACTTAGGAACTATCACAATATCATTAATATACAACATAAATAAGAAAGGACCCAATATTGACCCTTGCGGGACACCTGATTGAAGAGGTAACAGTTTTGACGAGGACGCATTCAAGACAGTAGCTTGCTTACGGTGAGTTAGATATGACCATATAAAGTTTGCTGCAGACTGATTAAAATTGAACTGAGTCACCAATTTTTGATAAAGAATATGAAAATTGACAGAATCGAAGGCCTTGGAAAAATCCAATAAGCATAGTATTGTGGCTCTTCGCAGTTCAATATTTTGTCTGACAGATTCATTGAGATGTAATAAGGCAGTAGCAGTACTATGCTTAGGTCTAAAGCCACACTGCTGCTTTGCGATCAGACAATGAGCCTCCGTATAAGTCCTAATCTGCTCATAGAGTAACCGCTCGAGAACTTTAGATAGTACTGGAAGAATACTTATAGGTCTAAAGTCTTGTGGCACAGAGGGTTTACTTATTTTCTTCATCGGATAAACCTTTGCAATCTTCCACTGTGTTGGAAATGATGATGTTGTAATGGCCGTGTTGAAAATATGTACCATTGGTCTAATTATAAAAGGCAAGATGAGCTTAAGGAACCGCAAATCAATATCATCCGACCCTATTGCATTTGATTTGATAGATTTTATAGCAAATATCGTGTCAATAATAGTGACATTTCTGAAAAAGAATTGGGCGGATATATTATTCACAGTATTGGGGAACACGTTTATATTAGGTAAGCCAGGATTACGAGAACTATTTACAAAATAAGTATTAAGTTCGTCTAGGTCAATGGTACTACTGTCGTAAGATTTTGGGATAATTCCGGCTTCTTTTATATTTCTCCACACAGTACCAGATGGCAAAGATGGATCCAACTTTCGACGAAAATACCTAGATTTCGCTTTCCGAATCTCAGCTGTAGTAATGTTTCGTAATCTCTTATAGTTTCTTTCTAGCTCTGAGCCACCAAACCTTCTCCAGAGATTATAAGCAAGATTGCGCTCAATTATTAATGATTTAACATTATTGTTTATCCATGGCGAGCAATAACGAGTTGTAATAGTTCGTACTGGAACAAATTCATTATAAAGACTTAAAATAGCGCTATTGAAATATTCTACTTGGTCAGTGGAGTTGTTCGTTGCGTAAATATAGTCCCATTCAATAGATGTCGCTTCCTGGTGCAGACTTTCGACATCAATTGAACGAAAGTTTCTTGTCTTGAATGTCCTGTGCTTAGCTCTTTTAATAGATGGACATACCACGGAAACAAAAACAGCTAAGTGATCACCAATACCAGCCAATGGAAACTCAGTACAAGATTTAACTAGTTCCGGCCTATCACATATAACCAAATCAAGCAAGCTTGAGCCATTACCATAATAATATGTTGGATTCGTGTTTATAATTTGCAAGCCACTAGAACCCAGCTGAGTTATAAAGTATTCTTTGCTTGAGCTATCGGATAGCATATTAATGTTAAAGTCACCACAAATTAAATTCAGGTGATATGCTCCGTATAGCTGCATTAGTTCATCAAAAAAAGGATCAATGTATGAAATTCTAGGAGGCTTATAGACACACCCTATAAGCCATTTTTGTCCAGACACAAGGATTTCCAGCAATAAATATTCAGGACCAGGAACACTACTATCTGAAGTGCATAATATTCTGCACTGAAAACAGTCACGTATATATAGAGCTACACCACCACCGCGGGAGTAACTACGATCATTTCGATACAAATTAAAACCTGGCAAACATACATAATCGTCGCTGATACCATTATGCAGCCAAGACTCAGATATCATCACTACGTCCATATCACTTTCCGAAAAAACGTACTTAATTTCATCTAGGTTTGATAGAATGCTTCTGGCATTAACATGGCAGAACCTAACACAGTCCTCATTTGACAGGACAAAGCTCCTCAGCATCTCTCTTTCAGATATGGGGCCAGAGTCCAGTTCATCACAAATAGAAACCAAAATATGAAAATATGAGAGTCATCAGAGGCATCAGGATGGTTAGGGTAGCAATCCAATAATCAAGCAACTTAACGCAAGCAAGCCCAAAATTAAAGATCCTAATCCTAAAGTTTAAACAATTTAACATAGTTTCTATTAAATATTCAGAAAAGAAAAGAGGTTATCTATATATAAAGTTGACATTAATAACATAAGAGACTTCAAAGAAACAATAGAAAAGAAAAATTTACATAAAAAAGAAAAAAGACTCCGAAAATCAGCTCATTTGACCAGATCCAGATTAAACAGATGACTGCACTAGTTTCTCCAGCTGTAGAGGAGAAGTAAGCTTATAGGGGGCCTCTGATTGACTTCGCCTGATGTAAACAATGCCATGATTAGAGAAAACAGACACTATGGACCCGTTACGTTTCAGTTTCATGCACTCTTTAAAAATATTCTGATCAGCTGCTGCCAGGCACTCACTAACATATATGTTGTTATCTCCCGTAAACCCAAGCTGTGATGCCTTTGGCTTGGATTTACGTACTGCTCGAATTAGTTTGATTTTGTCATGCGAACTTCGAAATTTCAAGATAAGTGGTGACATCAGACAAGCACCAGACCTATAAAGAGTTAAAGAAGAAATAAATGCAATAATTAGGCAGGAATTATTACAATTTAAGTGATTTGTGTGATTTTATTTGCAGTAAAAATTTTCAATTTTATTTTTTCCGTAGGTGGAATTTATTGCAAACAACGCGATGATGTGGTTATGGGTCACGTGCATTAAATCAAAACACCTTGTTCAAAAGTAAAGCTGGCTTCCCACGACGCGTGGTTTCACACACCGCGCCGCGCGAGCACAAGCCAACGCGCCGTGGGAAGGGTCCGGCTCGAGGTGGCGCGAGCTCGCCTGTGCTGGCGCGCCCGATCCATTTCGAGTCGGTAACTTCAAAGGTGCGGCGCGAGCGTGCGCGAGGTGGCTCGAGGCGGCTCGTGACATTTACTCTTCATTTCGGCGGCACCGCGCCACAAATCAACTCGAGCCAACACGCGCCGTGGGAAGTGTATAGGCGCGGCGCGGGCTGACGAGAGCTCGTAGCAGGCTTCCCACGGCCTGTAATTTCACGGGCCGCGCCGCGCGAGCACGAGCTGGCTTGGCTCGTGAAACCACGCGCCGTGGGAAGCCACCTTAAGTATAATTTCGATTGATTGGTTTTTTTTTATAGATTTTCTATTCATTTTGGAAGGAAAACAGAAGGGGTTGCTCAGAAGTTATGTTTTTCATAAACTATGAATAGGGCCATTCCACGGTGCTTCGATAATCTTCTGAACAACCTTGTGAAGCGACGTACATCACAGATTTATCTGAAATATTTTGTTATCTTATTGCCTTATATAAATCTTAAATAGAATTTACATATTTTACCAAAATATCGCTTAAAGCTCTTTGAAAATCGAAAAGACGACCAATTTTTGGACTTTCGACCTAACATAAAAAATTCATATCTCCGGCTACACTAAACCGATGTTAAAGATCTACAGTCTTTCAGACTTTGTAGGCTAAATACCCTTGTTTCAAGTTTTGGAAAAGAAGTATATTCGAGAAAGTCCTTTATGTTTAAATGAGACATGTAGTGATTTTGGGTTTTATTTTGTTTTCATAGCTAGAAAAGTCCAAATCTAGGGAATAATTGGTAAAATTTTCAAGTTGAGATTTACATGCGCTTACGTGCCATAATTATTTTAGTGAGAATAATGCTGGTACCAAAAGTGTTATCATCAAGATTTGATTTTCCTAAATTTGTAAAAATATAATCAGGATCCATTGAAAACTTATTTCAGCTTATTCGAACACGGAATATGAATAAAAGTAATCCTAATCTATACAAAATCTGATATTTTTTGCGAAGGTTTATTTAATTAATTTCTTATTTGCGTCCAAATCTTCAAATTATTAGATTCATATGAGATATTAGACATATATTAGAATGAAAGCTATTATAGACTATAATACGGGGGACATGAAAGAATTAAAAATCCATCCTGCAATTTCAGAAGACAAAAAATTTAACGAATGGAAAAATATGTCTGAAAGTATGAGAGCCAGCTTGGCAGAAACCCAAATGTTTCGAGAGCAGCCAAAATATTCTCGTGCGAGACGGTATTAAAAGTCTTCATTTGGTTTAGCGAAATCATAGCTATTTGTGCATCCATTTGTTCATGGTAGGTAAACAAATGTTGGGCTACCGCTATGTTGTCATGGATACTACGACCAGTTACACAATAGGCCTGTTCCGGGTGTATTATGGAAGCAATATCTGAGCAGACAATTTTGCAGGCCACACTGCACAGAGTTACTATAGCCTTCAGTTCTAAATGCTTTATAAATCTCATTTTTTTGGAATCAAGCACATAACAGATCTCATCCACCTAGAAGGAAAGTGTAAATACCTAAAACTGTCGATGTGGATTTAGAATACATTAGTAGCCTCTAATATATTTTGTTAGTTCTTGTCCAATAAAGACTTGCACAGATTCGTCAACTATCGATTCGATTTCACAAGAAGCAGTACGTCGTCTAGTTGTCTGGAAGAAGTAATTGGTTGGAAACTCGCGTTCCCCTCCGGTAAAAGATTGAATCAAGAGCTTTCAGACATCTCAACATTGACTATGGAAAGGAAACTCATCTTTCCTCTCTTGCAAATCGTGCCACAGTTCAATTAACTCATTGAAGGATTGCTTTGAATTCAACATATAGTTGTTGAACATCCAGTTCGGAAGTCTCCTCTCAAATAGAGTGCTGGTAGCCACTACTAAAAGGTATAGCTTTTGGATTTAATACGACAGAAGCAGTGCTTAGTAACAGGCTACTCGATCCCAAGAGGATCTTCTGGTATACCAAGCAATTCACTGCACCCCCCCCCCCCCTCAAAATAATTACAATCTATTAGATCGATAATTGTTCAACTTTCCAATGGAGCATAGATTTTTCTCATCCCCTCACTCAACAATATTTAAATTTCGACAATTTTATCTTTTAACTTAACTTAGCGATTTTTACACCACTTAGTGCAAGCGAAAGAGAATACTTATACTAGCTAAAGTTACCCAATCTTAGAACGGGATTCTCTGTGTTTTTTTTATTTTTATTTTTTTTTTATATAAATTTTGTTTTTTTAATTTTTTTGTTTTTTTGTTTTTAATACATATTTCAATAAAGAAAAATTCTGCTGAGATTCGTCCGTGTTGCAGACAGAGTCTGGGATTTTCTTATATTTATATAAACTTCTGGGACTTAACTTAAACCCTAGTTCTGCGAAGTATTGCTGTGATTCGATCAACTGAGAAGAAATATCTGACGAAAATTGTCAGACCTAGCTCATAGAAAAAAGTTATCTGCGTTCGGAAAGAAGTATGTTCTTATCCAGCCACAATATTCATCTTGCACCGCGGAATTAATCAAACTTTGCAGGACCAACCACTAAACAACTTTCATTTTTAGAGATCTACAAAAAGACGATTTACCGAAAAAGATGGTAGTTGTGAGAGGATAGGACTATGAATCTGTTAACGAGGTGTTAAAGGCTTCTAAGTAGAGAGGGATGGTCATTTATGGAAAAATGCTGTACTATGTATTTAGGCCAACCCAATACTTCTGATCTGCAAAACCCTAATCAATTCCAGGGGTAAAAGTTAAAAGAAGTTGAGTTGACCTGTAGCTGGGATTTGCGAAATGGACGCAGAAAATCTAGTAAAATTATATGAAAACTAATAAAATATTTATTTAATAAAAAGTAACCATATATGATAATATTACATGTATGTACCCATTTCGATGTTTCATTATATCATATATATATATATTCATTATTCCAAGAACTCTTTCACTCTATAAAGAAAAGTTAGTTGTATCATGTCCAGCTGATAAAAGAACATTTTCCGGTGTAGTCGGTGCACCTAAATATAGTTAATTTCAGGGTCATTAAAAAATAATTAACTTTTCTGCTAGAAATCCATACCTAGTTCATACCAATCATTAAGCTTCAAGTCGTTCCGTGCGGAGTCAAGAGCATGACGAAGTGCAAACACTGTTCCGACTGCAAGACAAATTGCAGGCTCTCCCGTTGCTACGAAGATTTAAAAATAGTCAAAAACTGTATTTCCAAAAGGAGACAAACTCAATTTTAACTTACTCTTAGATCTTAGGAGGCCAGTTGGATTCGGGTCTTTTTGGTATAAAGTCACTCTAAAGTCAACAGGAATATCTTTAGCTCCGGGAACTTTATAATTCCATGTTCGGTTCGTTAATAGCTCTCCATTGCGTCGATCATAAATCAATTGCTCCGTTAACCAGTAACCTACACCCATAATATAGGCGCCCTCTACTTGCCCAACATCGATAAGAGGACTTAAGCTTTCTCCAGTATCTTCAAGAATATCGACTCTATTGAGTTGAACATTTCCTGTTAGTATGTCTACCTCGATTTCAGTACAGGCAAGACCCCAAACATCATATCCGATCAAGTCTCCCACTTTGTAGAGATGATTAGCTATTAAACTTATATTTAATTCATAGCACTTGCGAGTGATGTCAACCCATGTTGGATTTTTTAATTGACTTTTTGCTACCTTCATTCTTTCGAGCAGTGTTTCGCATGCTCCTTTAACAGCCTGGAAAGAAATAATTTTCTGCTAAGACGAGTAGGGAATTATGTGTGAAATATCAGGATAATCTAAGAATTGGGTTTCATTTTTATTTGATATTACTTCCTCCGTTTTCAAACATTTTTTGAAATGCCTGCAATTTCTCTAAACTTATCTAAGACGATAATCAAACAAACAAAGCACCTAGACATACCGAACACACAGCATCGCTTGCAAAACTACCGCCCGTTAAAAACGCATTGGCTCCATTCAAATTGGTAGTCGGTTTTACAGTAATCATACTTAAAGGAATCCCCAAAACAAATGCAGCTACTTGAGCGACTTTTGTGTTAAGTCCTTGACCCATTTCTATTCCTCCATGAGATATTGCCACCGTCCCATCGTAATGATATACAACAACAGTAGCAGGAAATGATCCTAGGTAGATCAACTTAAACTTCATTAAAGAAATTGAGATGCCTTTCTTTCGCCAACGATTTTCTCGGTTGAATTTATTGATCTCAGTTTTTCTATCTCTGTACGATGTAGATGAAATGAATTCAGGTAAAAGTTTCTTCATTTTGCTATCACTTGGAATATTGTCCATTCGCACATCAACAGGATCGCGATTTACTTTCCGTGCTATGTGTTCCATGATATTTTCTATCATTGCGATTGCTTCTAAAGATCCCGGAGCTCTACACCATGTATGTGAAGGTGCATCTGTCAGGACACCTTTTCCATTTATAATCCATCCATTATTTATGTAACAATTTGAAATCGAAGGCGTTGTAATTAATTCCATCGGATTATCGTTGAAAGATGAGCCTAAATCTTCATAATAGTTTATTGAACATTTCTGAATAACACCTCGGCTGTCTACATCAACGTCGTAGTCACAATTGCAAGCTATTCTCTTTCCAATTGTTGCCATATTAGATTCTAAACCTTGAACAAATCTTACAGGTCGATTTAGCTTAGTAGATGCAAGGGCACAAGCAACCGCAACATGTCCTGCGCGAGTCAGCTTTGCTCCATAGCTACCTCCAAGACGTCTAACAACCAAATTTATGTGATTTTCATTTATTTTTAAGGCATCCGCAATTGCAGTATGTACCAAATTTACAAATTGAGTAGCAGAGTAAACGGTTAGTTCATTATCATCAGGTATGCAAACAGTTGTTTGAGTTTCCATATTAAAGTGATATTGACCACCCATCTCGATATGACCTTTAACCTTTATCGATCCACTGACAACTTTGTCGATGTTTTGGTTATCTTGGTAGAGTTCCTTGTTCCCAGTATCTTTATATTTGAGTGCATCTTTCAATGATATGATCGGTTTCTCCTGGGCCCGTTCGTAAATTATTTTAACTTTCTTTGCAGACAACTTAGCTTTATCAAGTGTATTTGCAACGATGACTCCTACAGGTTGAGAATGATACTTAACTTTACCACTACATAACACCTCTTCATCTTCTATACCAAGAGCGAATAATCCAATTGTAATAAAAGAATTCTTCCCAGGGATATCTTTTGCTGAATAAAATGCCTCAACTCCAGGTATCTTAAGAGCTTCTGTAGGATCAATTTTTGCAACAGTAGCATTGACCTCCACTGCTTCTACAAATGCGGCCCACAATTGTCCTGGTAAATGCGGTATGTCATTCATATACAACACTTCACCTGCACACTGTGCCATAATATCTAATTTAAGTACAGGCTGCGTAAGTGGCCAGTTTTCCTTCTTCGTCTCGTAAATTTGCGTTCCAGAAGAAAGAGGGCGTTTTATTTGATATCCGCCGCTTTGATATTGCGATAAGACCACGTTAGAAGGAGCATTTTTTAGAATAAACTTATAAAAAAGTCCACAGGCCAGAAGCTTCCTGAATGCCGGAGATGCATTTGGTAGAACCCAATCAGGGTTTACTTCAGTTGAAAGTATTTGCATAGCTTTGTGAAATATTTCATTGTTGATCCAAGGTTTTTGAACTAAAAATGAAGATGTTGCGCCTGCTTTTATGAATGATGGATGTATCCCACCAAAGCACAGATTAGCATCCATAATTCGTCCTTGTGAAATTCGCAAAAGAAATGCAGCGTTCACATAAGCGTGAGCATTTTGAGAACGTGGTGTGATCTAGAAAGAATTTAGGGTAACAAAATATAAAAATCTTTTGAAAATTGTTTACAAAATCATTCCTGTTACCTTATATGTGTCGAATATTAGGCCGTTGTTATTAATTCGTGGAAGACATACCTTAAGTATGACAGTCTTATGCATATCATGGTGCAGAAAATCAGGCAAACTTAAAACGATAGACTCATTTATTTGCTGTGCCACATTGATCTGTGCTCCTAGGGTTGTTAAAAGTAGAAACACATCGGACGGGAATTCATTGTGTTCATGTTTCAGCATTAAGTTCCCAGCTATGGTTCCCATCTGCAAATGAATCCAAGAAATTACCAAAAATGAACAATTTCCGATTTACTTACATTTCTCACTGGCACATGGGCAACTTTATTCAAATGATCGACAAGCTTAGCACAATATTCAAACCCAGACTGGCTTGAAGTTTGTTTCAGAATATCTATTGCCTCAGTAAGTGTAACGTTGCCTCCCAACTCTAGATTTTCTTGAACGCCCCAAGTATGCAACTCTGGAACTTTATTGACATCTATGAAAGTCCGAATGGATTCATCTCTACGGTAGACACCATGACCGGTATTACCAGCAACAAGAATATAATTTCTATCGCCCAGATCGGTAAGTGCGCTAAATACTTCATATAAGTTTGTGGGAAAATACCAAACATGACCACCATCATAAGTTACACTCTTTCTGGATTTTGTGCAAATTTCTGCACACACTTTTCCTATGCCAAAACATTTACGTCCCAAGTCTTCCATATCCTTACATAGGTCGACATATTCATATTCTCTGTCACTTGAGAATGATTTCATTGCATCTAAGATTGGACGATATCCAGTGCATCTACACAAGTTTCCTCCAAAAGAGTCTTCAATTTCATGAGCTGAGATATTATCACCTTTTCCTTCAAGTAATCCGAACATGTTCATTACCATCCCAGGTGAACAAAAGCCGCATTGTGAACCACTCAAATGGGCTAGTCTTTCCTGAATTGGGTGATATCCCTTCAGTTTATTTCCGACTCCTTCAATCGTGACAATATCCCAGCCGTTACAGATATTGAGTAATGTGAGGCACTGAAATTAGTAAAGAAATTTAGATTTATTCATAAAACGTTCGAAAATTTAGGAGCTTTATAGGACATCAAGCTGTGTACATTATTTGTGATTAAAATAATTCTTGTCAAAAACAAGACCCATCATTGCCATGTGAAAAGAGTTTCTTTAGTTTTCAATCGATTTCCATATAGAGAAGGTGGAGAATTTAGTGTAGAGATATCCTGAGTAAAGAGTGTAAAAACTTTCTGATAGAGTGCTTATGCTCGCTCACAGCACATTAATCTTTAATTGTCTGTTACTCTTTATAGCTTACCTTATTTTTGTATTCTAGTTACAAGCTCATGAAGAATTTTACTTCAAAAATTAAAGTAGCTTAGAAACCAGAAATACATGAAGATATCAGCTGCTTTCACAACATCGAATATAGCTAATTGGAAAACTTTACAATATTGAAGATCTCCATTTGCATCAGTGGTGGTGGTGTACAGCTCGCGGCCCGTTTACAAAACTTTGTGTTCCACGAAACGTTAGCAGCAGCATGAATCTAAAAGTTAGTATAATGCTGGATGTATTCAATTATACAGTAGGGGATTTATTTTATGCAGTTGCAGAGTTATAAATTTCACAAGCTTCTTGGAAGCTCTCGAGTTTTGGTTGTGGAATAATTTCTTTTGTTGATAACTTCGGTTTTTTTCCAAATTTTTAGAAATAATGTTTAAATTTTATTTATTTATTTTTTTTTTCTTAAGAAAGTAAAACCATATCTTTTTTGGAAACACTTAGGCCTATCTCAGATTAAAAGGGTAGGGCAGAGTAGCACAGCGTAGCATATATTGTTAAATGAAAGCTTGAGCGTAAACTTTGCAGATTGATAATACACGCTTATTTAGTCGTGAGAATGTATTCAAAATTAAAAGTGTTGTTCAAATGTTGAGTTATGGTGTCTGCAAAAATACGTCTTTTATTATTGTTAGAAAATATTTCCATTAAAAAGAAAGTGTTTTTTCAAGAAGAATGGAATCGGCGTACATGAAATTAAATTACGCAAAAAATGTAGGGAATTTCATCATTTGTATCGACAACTTCGCAAACACCCAGAGATATTCTATGAGTATGTCAAAATGTCCACTGAAACTTTTGATTACATACTAGGAAACATTGAAGATGATAATGAAAAGCAAAAAACAAGCTTTCGTGAACCAATTTCACCAAAAGAATCACTGATTTTTACTTTAAGGTAGGTACATGTAATTTGAATGCCATAAAATAGCAAATGAGGAATATGCATGTAAATTTTGAAGTAATAATATTAATAGTTGCCAAAGTTTAAAACTCTATCTGCAGGAGAATTTGAATCATCAAATGAAGTCCAAGTAGAGTGTGATGGTACAGGTGTTGTGGACTGTTCTGTATGTTTGAAAATAACACTTTGAATATCATTCCGTATTTGTAATTTTTGTACTTGAGCAAATTGCTTCATAAATGATGGAAGTAAACTTTTGAAAAATAAAAGTTCCTCATCTTTATCCTCATTTTTCTCTCGTAGAAAATCCATTTCCGATAATCTTATTTTGTAATCCTCTAAATGAATCATCTCCCTAGTATCATTGTCCGTGGTTTGTTTGGTTGTTTTCGAACCTTTGATGTTTTCTTTCCCAGTATCATTGCCACTAAATTGAATTCCAGTTTGAATTTCAGAATCGACATTTTGATCACTTGGTGTAAAATTTTGACTTCCTAATTCCAAAATAGCTGCATCTGAGTCTGCCGTAAAGTTGGCAGTCAAAAGAACTCTTTCGGAGATATTTCCTTCTGTTTCTGAAGGCATTAGTTGATGTTTAATAAATGACATCAATTCGCCATACTTGAATTTTACAGCTGTCGGTGGGTTTGATTCAGCAGAACCATATGGTGTTTTCGGTTCAGTTTTTAAAGCACGTCGATATTGGTCTTTCAAATATTCCCATTTCTTCTTACACTTTGTAGTATCTTTTTAATTTTTAAAGAAAAACCTGGGAGCAGTCGTGTGACTTTGACTCCACTGGAGCGGCTATTAACAGCTCAGACTCCGAGATAAAATGGGGGTATGAATAGTAGGAGCAGCTGTACAGCTTAGTACTCCTATGTGGAATAATACACGACGGTTTGTAACTTTCTCGATAAATCAAGAGAACTGAATGAATTCAATTTATTGATCGTTCTTAGCCTATATATACATAATTAGTAACCTATGGTACCCTATTCTTACTATTCTAAATGCTGACGCTGGGCGAGTAAGCAATGTGCATAAAATTATGATGACATGCATTTACGCGTGAAACCCCTTGACGATGAATCGTTTGGGTCAGTGGTGCAATCGCTTGCTTGTTGCAAATAAATGTATGTCATTATTATCATCAATTATTTTCGATTATGAATGGTGTTGTAATAAATTTGTGCTGATTAATTTTAGCGTTTTACATTTGTTGTGAAATTTGTGTTTACAGCTTTTTAGTGTTTTATATTAAATTGCTTTTTGTTGTGCAATTTGTATTTATGGTATTAAATGTATATCACACCTTTCCCCCTTAGGAAAAAAAAAAATTTGTGTTTACATATTTTTTTTTTTTTTTTTTTTTTTTTTTTTTTTTTTGTATAGTTTGTTTACGTTAAACCTTAATTGTTTGCTCGCCGCAATGAAGCATTTTATCGCTTATGTATACTAATAGTTCATATGGTATGTTTTTGTATGTAGCTGATTATAATGAGTCTTAATTCCTAGTCGTATTTACATATACCTACTTATATATAGTTTATTATTATAGCTCTTAATTGCTCAATGGCATTAGTAATTGGGATCTTTATTGTTTACGTTTACTTATCTAGTTGATTACAATAATTCTTATTTGTCTACACCGGTGTGTAATCTAATTTAACATGCTAGAGATAGTTAGAATAATAGTACATAATTTTTAATTTTCTATCTTTCTTAGCCTATTCTTATGTATTTTGATTTTGTTCTTATTTATATCTTCGATAATGCAATTTACGTTGTCTATTGATTTAATTATATAAGGTCCGTTGTATAGAGGATCTAGTTTTCGTCTATTTTGTACTGTCATTAGTACTTTGTCGCCTACTTTGATTGATATTGGTTTGCAATTAGCATCCTTGACTTGCTTTCTTCGCACTTTAGATGCCTGGAGGTATTGTTTTGCCTTACCTATGGCTTGTTGAAGTCTGTATTTCATCTCTTTACTATACAGGTCATAATTATACACGGGATCTGGTCTATCAATTGTGAGTTCTGAAGGTAGGTCTATATTTTTGGCAAATATGAGTTCGAATGGTGTGTAGCCATGTACGGTGTTTGGTGTGGTGTTGTAGCAGAATGCGTAATATGGAATCCATGTATCCCAATCGTCTCTATTGTCATTAACAAAACATCTAAGATATTCATTTAGGCACTTGTGGTTTCTTTCTAGTGCTCCGATCGTTTCGGGATGTGCGGCGGTCGCGAACAGTTGTTTTATTTTCAG
The DNA here is from genome assembly GCA_963924295.1 of Dioctria rufipes. Lineage (NCBI taxonomy): Eukaryota > Metazoa > Arthropoda > Insecta > Diptera > Asilidae > Dioctria > Dioctria rufipes. The sequence goes on from OZ002740.1 coordinate 363,877,144, forward strand.
TATATTACATACTTCCGCAAAAACCTGGTTTTTGTATTCCGTTCCTAGATCAGTTTTAATTTTGCTCATAGGTCCGTATGTTAGTATGAACCCATTCACTATGGCTCTTGCTATGGAATTTGCTTCCTTGTCCTTTGTGGGTATTATTACTATATACTTGCTTAGATCGCATTGCATTGTTACTGCGTATCTGTTATCGTTGGTGGTTTTTGTAAATGGACCGACTGTGTCAATGGATACAATGTCGAAAACTTTTGTTGGTGTTGTAGTTATTTCCATATGCTCTTTATTATGCTTTTGGTGCTTATTTTTCGCACAAAGCTCGCATCTGTTTATATATTTTGCTATTGTTTTCCTCATTTTCTTCCATTATTAATTATTATATAAATTAATTATTTTAAATATTATATAAATTAATTATTTTAAATATCTCGCTTTCTGCAGAAAGTTTCAGAGTCTTGGTCTGAAATTGTTTATATATATCATTATCCAATACTTCGAGTACCTGCTCTAGTGCGGGCTCTACTGGTTGGTTGTTTTTTATATTTATATACCGCTTATATTTTATTTCATACTTGTGCACTATATTTATTTCTATTTGTGTTTCTTTATTACTGCAGTTCTCAATTTTTACTTTTAGTTCAGGTAATTTGGCTATCTTTGTTGGAGATGGTATCTCCCAAACGCGCAGTTGATCAGGCTGCGGGACTATAGGAGTATTTTTCATTTCATCGGACATTATGTTTTGTTCTTTTTGTTTTTTCATTGCTCGGGTTTGGACGCGTCGGACATTGATTTCCTTCAAATCATTAATGTCAAGTTGTATTCTTGATAACGCGTCGGGTCCGTTATTTCCTTTTCCTTTAATGTATTTGACTTCGAAATCGAATTCCTCTAAATCTAACCTCATTCGTGTTAGTTTAGATGATGGGTTTTTCATGCCAAAAAGATATGTTAAGGGTCGATGGTCTGTTCTTATTGTGAATTTTCTGCCATAAACATAAGGCTTAAAATGTATAATTGCCCAATGTATTGCTGCGAGTTCCTTTTCAATTACTGACTTATTTTTTTCTCCGGCAGTAAATGTTTTACTAGCGTATGCGATTGGGTGTTCTGTTCCGTCGACACTTTGTGATAAGATTGCTCCACATGCAGCATTCGAGGCGTCTGTGGAAATGATGAATTGGGTTTTGAAATCAGGGTGCTGCAGTATTATTGGGGATATCAAACTTGATTTGAGAGCATCGAAAGATTTTTGTTGGATTTCTGCCCATTCAAATTTTGTGTTTTTCCGGAGTAGTTTGTTTAACGGTAGTGCTATTTCTGCAAAGTTGGGGATGAAACGGCGGTAATAATTACAGAATGCTACGAATCGTCTGACTTCGTCGGCGTTTTTTGGGATAGGATAATTTTTAACTACCTCGTATTTTGAACTGTCTGGGCTTATGCCTTGTGCTGATATTCGATGTCCAAGATAGGTGACTTCGGTTTGGAAAAATTTGCATTTTTCAGGATTTAATTTGAGATTACGCTCTCGTAATCTGTTAAATACTGTTTGCAAGTTTTTTATATGGTGTGACTGTGAACATCCGACGACTATGATGTCGTCAATGTACAGAAAGGCTATTTCCGGTGGTAGACCCGTCATGGCGATGGTCATCATCCTTTGGAAACTATTTGGACTTATATTAAGTCCGAAAGGAAGTCGTGTATACTGGTAGTGACCTTGGTTAGTTGAAAAAGCTGTGAACTTTCTAGAAGATTCCTCTAATGGTATTTGGTGGAATCCGGACATAAGGTCAAGTGTAGAGAAGTATTTGGCTCGGCCCATTTGGTCGAGTATCTCTTCTATACGCGGTAAGGGAAATTTATCTGCCAGAACTTTTTTATTAAGATTCCTAAAATCAACTACTAAACGCCATTTTTTATTTTGGTTGTTGGATTTTTTGGGTACTAGTAGTATTGGAGAATTAAAATGAGAAACAGAGTTCTCTATTATTCCGTCTACTAGCATTTTGTCTACCTGCCTATTAATCTCGGTTTTGTGTGCTTCTGGTATTCGGTAGTTTTTTGTGTATACTGCTCTATTATCAGTTAGTTCTATATTTTGTTTGTAGAAGTTATTGGTTGTTAGAGGTTCACTTTCTAACGCAAATATGTCTTCATATTCTCGGCATAATTCTTCGAATTGAAGTTTGGCGTAGTTTGGAATGCTGTTTAAGTTTAATTTGGAGATAACTTGTTCTGTTCTTTTTGATTTTATTGTGTCTGTATTAATGACGTTAAAGTCTGAGAGTGGTTGTGTTATTATGTCGGAATGTTGTAGTGTGGTGGTTTTGTTTGTAGTGTTTAGTATCCTGACTAGTGGGTAATTTTGTGAAGTTACTGATCCTGCAATGAATATGCCTGGGTGGATTTCTTGTCCAATGATTACCATATCATTGGCACCTTCTTGTTTTTTAACCTTGAACTTTCTTATTATTTCACATCGGGGTGGTATGATAATAGAATTTTCGGATGGACCATTCAGTATTGGGATCTCTGCCGAACTTTCAGGTGTGTTTAATGTAAGGGTCCACGTATCATAATCGATAGTGGTCTTGAATTTTGTTAGGAAATCTAGTCCTAAAATTGCATCAGCCCCGAGGGAGAAATCATCTTCTACTATCTGGAATAAATGTTCGACCGCAAACTGGTCGTTAAAATGTAATTTTGTGTATGTTGCCCCAATCGACTGCCTCTTAGTATCCGTAACCCCTTGGATAATACAAGTGTTTTTAGGATAGTAAAGTTGGTCTTTATTAATTTTTCCCCTCTTGAATATGGATATTTCTGCCCCTGTGTCTACAATCAGAGTACATACTGACCCGCACATGTCGACATACGCTTTAATAAAGTTTGTTAAGGATAGGTTTAGGCAATGTATTCTTGGCTTGAATTCGTCGCAGCCCCCAACCGTGTTGTTTCTTCCTCTGGTTGGGGGGCTTGATATTCCCCCGATTCGAAGTAGTTTACATTTCTTCTTTGATTATAGGTATTATTATTATTTGCTCGCAGATTATTCTGGTAGCGACTACTGTTATTTGGTGCAGCATTACCGAAATATCTTTTATCGCGGTGGTTATATTGATTTCGTGGGTGGTTTTGTCTATTATTGGCTGCCATATTTCTATTGTACTGTTGTTTGGGCCAGCGCTCCCTGTTCCTGTTAAAATTATTTTGATTGTTGAACCCTTGCGTATTATTATAATGAAACTTTCTTGATGGGTTGGTATTATAATGCAGGACACTGCTTGGCTGCGGCTTATCTACTGCTATTGCCTTCGCTGCTAATTCTGAAAGTGTTCCTAGGCTACTAGCTTTTAGTATAATCGCTGTTTCTGTATTGGCAACATTGTTCATAAATGACTGTATTGAAAATTTTTCGGCCAATTTTTCAGCTGCTTCTCCAGCTGCTACTTTCTCTGTTATAAAGGCTCTAGTCAGCTGGCCTGATAGATTTTCTATCTGATTGGAAAAGTCTGCAAGTTTTCTGTTACCTTGCTGGCATGATCGCAGTTGTGCCAGAATAGCATCTGACGATAATTTTGCCGAAAATTTTTCTTTTAATTTGGCTTTGATCGTTGATACTGTATTTGTGCCCTCCGATATTACGTACTTGGCTTTTCCAGTTATACGTGTCTTGATGAATTTGATCATGATGGTTTTATGTTCGTTTGCTGTTAACTCGTCTAGTAGTTCCATAGACTCGATAAAAGAATCAGTTTCATCCAGCTTTCCATCGTAGGGTTGTATGAGCGATGTAGCTGTTTTTATGTCAAAACCCATCTTTGTTTGTTTTTGTGTATTTATGTTTTCTAAGATTTTGTTTGCTATACTTTCAATTTCTTCGTAGATAACTTTTATCTTCAATATTGTTTCGACGTCCGCTTGTTTAAGTGCGTTTTCTTTTGCCTTGGCACAGAGTTGATTTGTTAACTTTTCTTTCTCTTGCAGAGTTTTCTCAGAATATGGACGGTTTTTACTTTTCTTAAAATTGTCCAGAATATTTTCTAGTTCGTCCTTAATCTTTATAAGTGCTTCCATTTATCAGACGGTTGATATGTTTAATTTTGCTGGGGTACTGAGGTATCTTTTTCTTAAACCCCTCCTATGATCTTTGTACAGTATGTATACAAATTCAATGATTTTAATTGCAACCAATATGCATAAAATTATTATTATCTGATTATTCTCGACCGAAACTGTATCCTCTATAATTAGATTATTAACAATTTCCCCGTTGTTATCTGAAGTTTTGGATTGCGTTTTACCCATTACTGAAAATGTTTCGCTTATTTCCAACAACGTCAAGCAAACAGCAAAAGAAAAAAAATTTTTTTTTTTTTTTTTTTTTTTTTTTTTTTTTTTTTTTTTTTACATATTAATTATTTAATTATTATTATACCTTTATACTACGCTACTTCTACTTTATATTTTAAAAAAAATAAATTTTAAATTAGATCATTAAACCCTTATCTCTTCCTTTTGATGACGTTCAGTTGTTTTTTTGTCAATATTATTAGTTTGTTGTATTTTTCCCGTTCCTCCTCAGTTGCTGCTAACTCGACAAGTACCTTGTAATTTTGAAGTTCCTGTGCAATTTTTTGTCTCTTGCCTCCTCTTTTTCGTGGTTTTGTCTCCTGAGTTTTTACACTGCTTGTGTTTCTGCTTCTATACTCCTCGATGGTGATTCTTTTTGGACCCGCTTCGTATGGTGGAGGATTTTCGTTGTCCAGCCTTGATTTGGGGATGTACGGCGTCGGCTTCTTATTTACTGGATACAGTGTTATGCCTTCTATATTCCTCTCTGGTATCTTCTTAGTTTCTTCAATAGTCTTGAAAATGTGATTGAAGATGGCATCTATCTCGTTCATACTAAAATTTCTTCTGATTGGTACTGGTAGTGGATGTAGTCGTCTTCGCAGTTTTTTGGTGGTTGTTACTATGTCACCGTATAAGTTTCTATTATTTATGAAAATTCCCAGCTGCACTTTTGATGATGATATTATGGTCTGCAGATTCGCAAAGTTACAAATTTCGCAGTTTCTACGATGTCACGGTCGCCATGTAGTATCTTTTTAATTTTTAAAGAAAAACCTGGGAGCAGTCGTGTGACTTTGACTCCACTGGAGCGGCTATTAACAGCTCAGACTCCGAGATAAAATGGGGGTATGAATAGTAGGAGCAGCTGTACAGCTTAGTACTCCTATGTGGAATAATACACGACGGTTTGTAACTTTCTCGATAAATCAAGAGAACTGAATGAATTCAATTTATTGATCGTTCTTAGCCTATATATACATAATTAGTAACCTATGGTACCCTATTCTTACTATTCTAAATGCTGACGCTGGGCGAGTAAGCAATGTGCATAAAATTATGATGACATGCATTTACGCGTGAAACCCCTTGACGATGAATCGTTTGGGTCAGTGGTGCAATCGCTTGCTTGTTGCAAATAAATGTATGTCATTATTATCATCAATTATTTTCGATTATGAATGGTGTTGTAATAAATTTGTGCTGATTAATTTTAGCGTTTTACATTTGTTGTGAAATTTGTGTTTACAGCTTTTTAGTGTTTTATATTAAATTGCTTTTTGTTGTGCAATTTGTATTTATGGTATTAAATGTATATCTGCAACATGAAAATATAAACATATGTAATGTACATTAAATACAAGCATTAGGAATTTACAATGTAAATATCTTCTTCATTCAAGGTATTTGTCTACTGGAATGTCATTTCGTTGACTTGCGTTTAGTTTTCGAATGGGAGATAGTACGATAAGGAATATTATAAAAGAAACATGCAGAGCAATATGGTCTAAACTGTATCCTATACATTTGCAAATGCCTTCAGAAGATTATCGTTTTTAAAAATAGCGGACGGGTATTACAAAAATTGTGATTTCCCTAACTGCATAAAAGCAAGTGATGGGAAACATTGTAAAATACGATGTCTTCCAAAATCCGGATCACTATACTACAATTATAAGAAATTTTATTCTATTGTATTACAAGATATTGCAGATTCACGGTGTAGATTTATTATTGTAGAAGTTGGAGCTAAGGGAAATCAAGCCGACGGACGCACTTTGGCATCCTAACATTTATATAAGGCAATTGTAACTAAAAAACAGCAACTACAAAATAAAAAGTATTTAGCAGATTCGAACATAGAAGCTCCATATGGTTTTGTTGCTGATGAAGCATATCCGTTAACACTATTTATGATGAGACCATTTCCACGGAAAAACCTAAATACAAAAACCCAATTATGTAGTGAACATCTATCAAATCCACGACGTTGTATTGAATGTGCCTTCAGAATCTTGGCAATGAAATGGCGGATTTTAATAAAAGAAATTGAAAGGAATGTTCAGACAGAACATTTAATTATTAAAACTATCTGTTTATTGCACAATATTATCATTGATCAGGAAAAAAAAATAATTTCTTTATTTGTGGATGCATCTGATAAGGCAGTGAGTACCGCTCTGAATCAGACAATCAATGGAAGGACAATACCGCTCGCCTTCTATTCGAAACGATTTACTTCTGCTGTACAAAGGTACTGTACCTACGACAGAGAATTGTGTGCAATGTAGAGCCATAAGGTACTTCCGAAATCAGTTGGAGGGAAGAGTTTTTTACGTACTAATGGATCGTAAGCCATTACCGTTTGCCTTCCAACAAAAAGAAGATAAAACTTCTCCCCTGCAAACTTGACATCTGAACTTCATAATTCAGTTCACTACTGACATTCGTTACTTCGCTGGCCGTGAGAATACAGTAACCGATACTCTGTCCAGGGTTGATGTTATTTCGTCCAACGCGACTGCAATCAACTTTAAGAGCTTAGCAATGGAACAAACGAACGATTCAAGCTTTCAAGAACTCGTGAAGAATCCGCGAAAATTGTCCTTGGTAATTAAGGAATTGAAGTTACCAGAGATGGAAGAAACTATTTATTGCGACACGTCCCAGAATCGTATACGACCAGTTGTCTACAAAGCATGCCGTAACGAGATTTTCCACAAACTCCACGGATTATCGCATCCCGGAGCAAGAACTACGACCAAGCTGATTGCTGAGAGATTCGATTGGCCATATTTACGACAGGACTGCTCTCGTCTGGTGAAGATGTGCATTCACTGCCAACGGGGTAAGGTGCACACACATACCAGGACAGCTATTTCGACATACGTAGTATCCAGCGAGCGGGTTTCACATATCAACATCGATCTAATAGGACCGCTACCTCCATCGGGAAACTTCAACTACTGCTTGACTTGTATTGACCGATTCACGTGTTGGCCAGAAGCCTTACCGCTCCCAGACATGAAAGCAACTACAGTGACAAAAGCTCTCATTGAAGGATGGATATCCCGATTTGGTACTCCCGCACGGATTTCTTCGGACTTGGGACGTCAATTCGAGTCTGAACTGTTCAGCGAACTCACCAAAACATATAATAAACCTCCGTACAACGCCATACCACCCCCAGCAAATGGCATGATAGAAAGATGGCATCGAACGTTGAAGTCAGCATTGATGTGCCAAAAGGCAGCTAACTGGAGTGAAGTTCTACCTATCATTCTTTTAGGTATGCGATGTATAGTCAAAGAAGATATACAGACAACTCCGCCAGAAATGGTATTCGGTAGCACATTAAGGTTACCCGGCGAATTTGTCACAGAGCCAAGTAAAAAATTATCAGATACAGGATTCGAGCCGAAGCAAGCAGCTCATCATGATAATCCAACGGTATTCGTTCACAAGGATTTAAAAACTAGCACACCCATATTCGTAAGAAACGACACAATTCGCCCATCTCTTACACCACCATATGAAGGCCGATATAGAATCGTGGGAAAAAGGGACAAGTACTAGATAATGGAAATAAAAAATCGTAAGGCGAAAATTTCAATCGACTGTTTGAAGCTAGCATACACTATGGCCGAAATATAAGTGGACCCCACAGCAACACCAAGTCCACCGCTCACAGCACCACAAAGACGACAACGGCAGGACGGCGGATCAAGATTCCATTTCGCTTTCAACAACGCTAATACATTTACACTAGGAGGGGAGTAATGTTGCTGGACAATTTAGAAATTGTTCGCAAATTTTTATATCCAAGTTGCCACAAGATAAACGTCATGAAAAAACAATTGTATGTTCGAACGTGGTAGGCATCGATGTATTAATTTAATTATTATAATAAAGTATTTCATTAGTTACGGTTGTAATTTCTTTGCGTTCTCTTTCGACGTGTCGAACCTTTATATCCTCATACTATCAAAAATGCTATATTTTAAGAGAAGAGCTCTTTCAATCTTTAGAACAATTGCATTCCATCGAGTTTTACACATCTGTTACTAAGATATGAGCCAATGAACTTTCAAGCCATACCGGAAAATTCGTATAACGACGATAGTTTCTCCACCATTAGCCAATGAACAACGCAATCAAAAGTCCAAAAGTATCAGGAATTTTAGCATATCTGAATCGATGGTGGATTGTATGTTGTCAGACATCTTGTCTTGAGCATAGTGTTGACATGGCTGTGTTTTGGCCTGAAGCAATATTGGAAGGCGGTAAGAAAAAAATGTTAAGCATATTAAATTCGTAGATTTGGTGGTATATTTTTATATCCTAGATGAAATCTAAAGGATATACTAAGTTCATCATTCCATTTGTAACACCTGGATATAATGAGAGTAGAGCAAAATGGATTGATTGGACACCTACACGAATAATATTAAAAGTTATTTTTATTTTTGCATGTCCGTCTGTCCATCCTCCAACAGAAATTCACAATAATTGAGTTCGAAAATCGGCTAAATCGAATGGGTTGCCATAAAAAAATTTCGTTTTTAACATTATATTTGACACTATCTAAGAACGAGTCAACGTCGAGAGCTGAAATTTGTTACATAGTATTTTCATAAAAATAGTACATGTAATTTCAATAACGAACTAAATCGGGCAACCCCTTATTGCTGTTGCCATACCAAAATTTAGGATTTTTACGTATACTGTGAAAACAGTAAGTCCTATATGATTTTAATGTATGGGAAAGTTCTTCAGCATATGAAAACCTATAAAATTGAGAATAGAAAAATTTGAAGAACGTTTAATTTTTAACTATTCTAAATTAAATCAATACAAGAAGAAAAAACAACTGCCTCGTCCGGAGTTAGAAACCGTGACCTTCCGCTTGCCGGGCGACTGCTCTTACCACTGAGCTAACGAGACAGATGATTTTCCCTCTTGCATTTATCAATTTGTAATTAGCCACGTTTTTGCTTTCATCTGGCATTAACCAGTAACGATGAAAGCGCACAAATAAATTTTTGTAAATTCAATTTTTATTTCATTTTTTCCTGACGGGAATCGAACCTACACTTGTTAGAATCGGTCAAGATAGTGAATAGAAAAAACTAAAGAACTTTTATTTTTTAACGATTCTAAATTAAATCATAAATACAAGATGATTTAATTTAGAATCGTTAAAAAATAAAAGTACTTCAAATTTTTCTACTCTCTATCTTGACCGATTCTAACAGATGTAGGTTCGATTCCCGTCAGGGAAAAATACTATAAAATTGGTTATACTTAATTTATTTTTCTGTCCGACAAACCCTTTTATAAATATAGCGAAAAATCATTTTAGAAATCAAACCTACGAAATTACAAACGAGCACTCATCTAGAGTATCATAAGACTTGGTGTTAGACCAATTCTACCTTTTTTCTTTGTTTTCAGTATTCTGGATTAATACGGCTAAATGGCTATCGGTCATTAGGTTGATAGTAGGGATAGAAATAATTTTTGCAGTTATTAAAAAATTCGGACTAGAAGAAGAAAACCGGACGAATACGTTTGAGAAATGTAGGGTGTACATTATCTAAGCCAACAGTTACAGATTTAATGGAGAAGGTGGCTGAAAATACAGTATCTCGTGTAACACAAGCCGAAAAAAAACCCTCATGTGAGTTTCTGTGCACAGTGACAATATGCGAGATTTGGTTCTGCATTCTGATTTGCGAAATTTCGATTCAGGTTGCCCCTGTCCTCACAGAATTCAGGTGCCCTCAAATGACCAATGCCAATTCTACCCAAGTTATGCCAAATCTTCTTCGAAGGCAGATTTGAGTTGGGTTTAGTACCAAAACATGACTTTTTTGAATTCCGTATCTTTTGGTAACTTGGTTGCGCAAAGTCTTAAATTCGGTCTGTGTTTAGTAGATAGTTAGGCGGACGATAGCGTTTCCACATAGCAAACATGCTGATGGGGCTTAATAAGAATGCGAATTCTTGGAGTGCACCAACGGCAGCAGCTGGAATCGATCACCCGACATCTTTAGAATATTAATTAGAGATGATGTACTTGTTCGTAAGTCGATGATATGATAAGAACGCATCCAGAGGGATGTCCAGAAAATCGCGAAAGTATTACTTCTCTACAATATTAGAAAATTCTTAAATTATGATTTTGGTAAATAAGAGCAAGACTTGAAAGAACCGAAAACGCCATCTGTTTGTTGCAGAATACAGATGAGCTTTTACCAACTAAAAATACATCCAATAAGGTAGAAAGGTATTCGTACAATGCGTGGCATGAGGTCGCCATAAAGTGGCAAGTTATGTTTGTTTTAAATAAAGACGAAAGATGTTACATTAGAGAGACTGACAATACCTTGTATAGATTAATCCAGGAAACTGTCCCAACTATACATTTTTCACGGATTCGTCTTTCTAATTTACATTTCTTTACAGAAATGAATTCAAATTCGGATATAGCATTGGACCTTGATACAATACGACCGCGCAAAGGATACCTAATGTAAATTGCGACTCCCCCTCCTCTACTTGAGCGATCATTGCGAAAAGTTTTCTATTGATCAATGGAATCAAGCTTATCAGAGACACACGAACTCAATGAAGATTCAGTAGCTATGCATAACACGTCAAGTAATGCGTTCTTCAAAATATTAAAAATATTTGTATGAATTTATATAATTTCTATATGTGCGCTCGTCTATTTAAGGTTAACATGTTACCATTATTGAAAAATTAAAGCGTGTTCATTGTAATTAAAAGAAATTATCAATATTGCACAACAATCGTTTAGGTTAAATTTGTACACGATATAATCACATTCCTATATACATAAAACGGTCGAGAATTAACTTATGCTTACTTGCCTGATTGTAGATGGCGATATAGATATTATTTTATAGTCGTATTCATTTTGTAAAGGTTCGACCTTTAAAATCATAATTTATAAGCATAAATGATTTAATGATTCAGCTTAGCTTTGCTCCTTTTTTTAATTAATCCCTATCTACTTATTGAAATTTTAATGACAACTTCAGTATTATTTTTACCGATTTCATGAATTTAATTTCTATTTTCAATACTTACCGAATTAGCTGCAAATCCATGATAATTCTTCGTAACTGGATGGCGTCTTCTAATCGTAACAATACAAGCCCCACATCCTCCTTCGAGGCACATAAATTTAGTACCAGACAATTGGGCAAAATCCCTAATGAAGGTGTTTAAAGTTATATCAGCTGGATGATCCTGTAGTCTCACTAAATGATTACGAATTAAAAAATATCAATCACTGCACCACTTTATATTTTACTGCAAGTATTTGTTCACCTGTAAAAAGTATTCCATTTATTGTAAAACTGATCGACATATTTCACGTTCTGCCACTATCACAGGTAATAAGGCAAGAAAGACATCCAGCGTAATTAGCCGAAATATGTTAGCGTTAAAATTCGCGTAAATCTACTAAGCATTTTCTTCATGCAAATAGTGTTGCGCTGATCATAAATAAATGGAAGCAGCTATTCTGTTTTTGCAAGCGTTGCTAAAACAAAAACATTTCTTTATGTACCTATGTAGTAAATTTCGTTTAGAGAGGGTACTACTAGTAAATATATACATTTCTTTTTAACTTATTTTAGATGAATCCAACGATCCCAGTTTATGAAAGCTTGGCATGCTATGAAGTTAGGAAATTGAAGTTAAGAATATTTTTATCTTCTCAGTCAGCAAGAAAAATTATAAATTAAAATCATACTCAATATTTTTTAGAACTATTATGTGAAAAAAAAAGTGCTACAGCAATTACAGCAATTCATGTGAGATGTGTTATTTTATTTACAGTGAAAAATTTCAATTTTATTTCTTCTGTACGTGGAATTTATTGCAAACAATTGTATGGTATAGGTTGGGTCAACTATATAAAATTAAAAAAAATTGTTTCGCGGGGTTGCTCGAAAGTAATATTTTCCATAAATAGGGCTATTCCGCTGCGAGTCGACCATCTCCAGAAAAATTTTCTGAAGCGACGTTACCGATTTGTCCACAGTTTTGTCAACTTATTGCCATTAATAATTAATTAACATGATTCATATGTTTTTTCCAAAATACTAATTACTGCATAGTTACAGCTCGTTGAAAATTGCACATGCGATTTTAAAACCTAAAGCGTTTTAAGAAGGATATATTTCAGGTATTGTAGGAAAAATATCCTTGGTTCATTTTTATAAAAAAAGGAAGGAGAATGTTCCTTAATTCTATTAATACAAAGAATCAACTCCGTTAAGATGGGAGAAGTGGTGCCACTCGAGATACCTTGGCAGATATACATTTCGGTTAAAATTCCTTGCCATGAAAGATCGAATTTGGACCTTTTCAACATTCCACTAGTAACTATGAAAAGGAAAGTCATCTTTTCTCTCTTGCCAATCCTTCCAGACTTCAATGAACTTATTTATGAAATTGTGCGAATTCGACAAATAGTTGTTGAAGATCCTGAACGCAGTTCTCCTCTCAACTAGTGGTAGCCGCTACTAAAAGGTGTAGTTTTAGTTGTGGTTGTATATATGTAGTTTGAATTTTAATTTCAGATTTGGGACCTTATCCGGCAGGGCCATAGTCTAAAAGATATTTTTACTTTGGAATTTAGAATTTTTCGGAAATATTGCTATCTTTAATATAACAAAAATATAATTAAATTAAGTTGTTATTTTTAATATACAGAGTATCTCAATTCATTGAAGAAAATTGACATGAAAACTCCCCCTTTCTTCTAAAGCTCTTTTCCTTGTTTAGGAGTTGCAGTCAATTAAATAAGTTCTTCATATTTTATGAATCACACATTTTACAATTTTTTATATGGATAATTGTTGCAGCTTTCCAATGAAACATGGGCGTTTTTCATCCTATCACTCAACAAAATTACCATTTTGGAAATTTTGCGCTCTTTACAACAATTCATCTGTAGACGAATACTCCTTAAAAAGCTAATACGATTTATCTAATACCTTAATTCTGACAAGTATTTCTCCGATTGGATCCACTGAAAACAAATATCTCGGGATAGTTATCAGAGCTAGCTAATAGAAGAAGTATGTTCTGTTTAATCTACAACACAGGAATTATTACTTGTATACTTATCTTTGGAAGACCAACCATTAGCGGGCTTTGATCTTTGGAGACCTGGAAATGCAGCTCTCAAAATGATTTGTGGAAAAATATGGTAAGTATGTGTGGATAGAATTATGAATGTGTTCATGAACTGGTAAAAGCTTGTAAATAGGAATTGGCAATTATGGAAAAATGATGTACTGCATTGGTCAACCCACTACTTCGTTTTTATAGCAGTTGTTAAAACTAAAGTTTTTTTTATATTAAATACTAAAATGAACTTGTGCTATAAAATTAAGTATTCTTTTAGTAAATATCGAACTACTCAGCTACGCACACCTGATCTGCACAACTTGTAATTCCAGGAGTGAAATTGAAAATCAGTTGAGTTGACCCATAGCTGGGATTTGCGAAATGGACGCAGAAAATCAAGTAATATTATATAACAACTAATGAAATATTTATTTAATAACAAGTAACCATATGTGATAATATTACATTTACATATGTGCCTATTTCGATGTTTCATTACAATGCTTTTTCACGCTAGGGAAAATTTTGTTGCATCATGTCCAGCTGATGAAAGACCATTTTCCGGTGTAGTTGGTGCACCTAAAAATAGTTTGGAGAAGCATTAACCTTTTTACTGGAAATCCTTACCTAACATATACCAATCATTAAGATTCAAATCGCTCCGTGCGGAATCAAGAAGTGCATGACGTAGTGCAAACACTGTTCCAACTGCAAGACAGACTGCAGGTTCTCCGGTTGCTATGAATATTCAACAATAATCAAAAATAAACACAAACTCCATTTTAACTCAATTTTAGATCTTAGGAGACCAGCTGGATTCGGGTCTGTCTAATGAAGTGCTAATCTTCAATCAACAGGAATATCTTGAGCTTCTGGAACTGTATAGTTCCATGTTCGGTTTGTTAGTAACTCTCCGTTATGTCTATCGTAAATCAATTGTTCCGTCAGCCAATATCCTACTCCCACACAGTAAAAAATAATTCCCTAAACTGAGTGGCAACAATTTGTGCTACACAGGTTAGACATTTTTCGATAAGATTAGAGAAAACTCCACCTTGGAAAACTAAGATTAAGTTTTTATCCCTAAAATGTAGGTAGGTTTTCTCCCTCAAATGTAGGGAATATGTGCCCCCCCCCAAAAAAAAAATTTTGGGAATATTAACTAAAATGTAGAGAATTTTTATATTTTTTTAATGTTTTTCCCTACATTTTAGGGAACATTCTTAAATTGATGTTTTTTTTTTTTGGTTTTTTTTCCATAAAATGTAGGGACTATTCGCTAAAATTTAGAGAATATTCCCTAAAATGTAGGGAATAGGTGATAGCACTGCACCACTCTCCACCATAGGTGAAGGTGATAGAAGACCTCCCATTTTAAAAAAACATAAGAATAAGCTGAATAGCTCATTTCTTCTGGTTCATACTACTAAATAGTATGGAAGTTATATTGGTGCACTGGGCATGCTTAAGCAAGATATTGAAAAACAATATATGACATGTTTTTAAGAACAATGTGTGAATTATATGAAAGAAAATATATTTCCATAAAAAATGTAGCATAATACTTTATTCGTTGAATGTTCTCTTCGTTGTATCCAAGAGAGATTAATTTTTCGGGAATTTTACGTACTTTAGAGGTTTTCTGGCGCCAGATACCTAAATTCATTGAATGTTCCATTGATTTGGGGAAATTAAACTTTCTGTCAGAGAAAATTACATTTATTTTCAGGGAAAAACATGTCTTAAATTTAGGGAATAGTCCTAATATATTTTACAGTGCATAATATAGCCTCCTTCAATTTGTCCAACGTCAATTAAAGGTCTCAAGCTTTCTCCAGTATCTTCGAGAATATCGACTCTATTGATTTGAATGTTTCCTGTTAGTATATCTACTTCAATTTCAGTACAGGCAAGATCCCAAACATAATACTCGACTAAGTCTCCCACTTTGTAGAGATGATTAGCTATTAAACTTATATTTAATTCATAGCACTTGCGAGTGATGTCAACCCTCGCTGGATTTTTTAACTGAACTTTTTTCATTCTTTCGAGCAGTGATTTGCACTCCTCCTCCGTAGCGTACAAAGAATAATATTTCCAGTAAGTCGAGTTTGGTATTGTGTTTGAAACATCAGGATAGTGGATGAATTAAGTTTCATATTTGTGTGCTCTTACTACCCCTATTTAATGATATTGTAACCGAATTGCATCATATAACGCCGCCATTTCATAAAACAGAAGAGGAACCTGCGATTAACCAACCGTAAAAATTAAATAATTCAAAAATAAAACATAAAACTTTGTAATACTTTATTAAATACTGAAAATTCACATACAAACAATTTTGCACAGATGTAAACTTTAACTTTCGAGAAATTTAATTTTTTAACTTTGCTTGTACAAATAGAAAAAAAAACAGTATTTGTAAAATCTGAGATTGTAGATGTCACTAACCTACCCAATTTAGCACCGAAACTTCAATTTCGAAGATAATAGAACGAGAATCGATAAAAATCCCGGAGCCTTCAAAAAATGTCTTTTTTTTGTGTAAGATTCGGTCGAAGTTTCTGGAATGGTGTGTGACTTTTTTTGCGATCTCAGAAGAAGGAAGAAGAAAAAACCTGTAATCGAGAAACCACAAGAAAAATAAAATTATAAAAACAAAGAAAGCATCCCAAGAGTTTTATTGCTCTTCCCCTGCCGATAAGCCGATTGAAAAGGAACAGTCCTCTATCCACCAGCAGCTAAGTATTGTTCCTATAGTTTGTATTTTGAGGAAAAGGTGTTTAATCTCCCGCGGGAGCAAACTTACAGGTAATTAACACCCATAGTGTTATAACTTTACGCTGGTTGTCGCAGACGCTTCGGCTGAAGATCGTTTGAGGTTTGCGCGTGAGATTTTGCTGCCTACCAGGGCCCCATCTGGAGAAAACACTTCATTCCGACTGCCACAAACACGCCTAGAAAAGAACAAACAACACGCATCACGCCAGCTACGCCAAGCTCTGCTGCTGTAGGATAGCACCCAGCGAATATCAGCTATAAACAGGCGGATATTTCAGGCAGCATCAAGCCCTGAAGGCAGGTAACCTATAAAACTTTTCCTTATTTTACGTCGACACACCGGCTTCCAGCCTTACATTGAGCATAACTACATGCACTTAACCTTAATCTAACATAAAATAAATTTAAACAACACTCTACATACATACAGCGGTCAATTCATACTCAAGCACTTAAACATAAATACACATAAGTCAAACCCAAAACCAAAATAGACAAAACACCACTCTCAATACAGCGCCATATTTTACATTCAAGCACTCCAGCATCACTACACCTACACATACCTACCCTTAAGCATAAAACGAGCAAAAGCTAACTTCCCGCATCTCACATTTAATCTTTTATGCAGCAGTAACTTCAGCAGAAAACACTGGCCGTGTACAGTAGTGGTAAACATTGTACATCTACCACGGTTGCCAGTATCCGCCTGTCGCGTCTGGGGACTCAGTTTAGTAAGCCCGTGCTTCTTCTCGCTGGAGAATATTGTAGATTCGACTTTTGGAAAATATTGCGGATCTGCTTGACGTTTGGCGTCTTTGGGTGAACAAGCAAGAGGCAAGCGTAGCAGAGAGGACTGGGGCCCTATTCTTGAATAACGAAGACAGATTCCGTATTCGTTATACTGTCAAAACCATTCGGAATCGTATTCTTGAAATCCGCATTCGTTATATACCGAACGCAAACCCTTCGTTATTTAACGAGTGGGTTCAACCATTCGTTATCCCAAACGAAGAGTGAATCAGCTGCTACTTTATGGGTGATAATGGGAGATAAAAGATGTGCAAAAATATCATATGCTCAAAAAACTAAACTAATTGAGTTTTTAAAGGAAAACCAGAAACTGAGATTTGGTAAATATGAGAACTCTTTCAGTTCAAAAGATGCCACGGAATTGTAGCAAAATAAAATCAGTATTAATTTTCATACCCGAAGCACAAAAGAACTAGAAAAGTTTTTTTATGATATTATATTCGAAACAAAGGTAATAGAAAATTTCCAGTCCAGATTTGGCAGGATAAAAATGTGTGGTAAAAGGAAAATCTGCGGCGGCATAAAAAACATTTGCATGGCACTGGTGGAGGTCCTCCTGCAACCTTTTTTTCTATCCAGCGTTGAATTAAGGGTGCAGGAATTGATTAACTATTGACGTAATTGATAGTCCATAGATTCTTTAACGATTTCAGGACCAAACAATAATGACAATTCACTGAAGCTTGCCATTTTTTACAAATTATATTTTAAAATATGAAACAGCTGACGATATCCAATTTGTAAATTGACAGATTTAATCTTACCACACTCGTTATGTTGAAATACTTTTTCACCACTTCGACTTTATAACGAAGAGGTTCAAGAATACGAACGGTGTATACGATTCGTTATCAACCATTCGTAATATAACGAATACGTTAAAACCATTCGTTATTCAAGAATAGGCCCCCTGGACTATCTTACGACAACGTCGTTAAGCTGGGGGCTACAATTTTTTCAGGAATTCGTTCGGACAACAGGAAAAATTGTTACAATATTTAAAATAAGTTTAAGATAAAACGATTTTTTACCAATATTTTAATTAATTGTACAGTGGGAAAGTTGTTATAAAAGCATATTGTCGTTATATATATTTAGTTCAAGCATGTCCTTTATTATTGAACCCCTCGAATAAAATTTGACTTCAGAAGTTTTGTTTGTAGGAGAGCAAAGTACCGGCATACTTCGTACAATTGGTGAATATTTGGTATAATTTTATATAATTGAATTTATAGTAGAAAAGAAGAGAATCAATTCACATGCGTAGTTTTGATGACAATAAAATGTTTTATTTGATAATGTTTAATCCTACGAGTAAGAAATTAAAGCAGAGGCCAATCTTCAACAATTTTCGTGCCAATTTCATTGATGTGTAAGTTTATTCACGGCCGGGAAGACGGACGGAGAGAGAGCTGACGGACAGACGGATGGGCAAGGTAGGTAGGTGAATATGCATCTCTCCAATTTCCCGTACTGAAAGACCCCAAAGAAAAGCCACGCTCATGTACACGAATTTTATAGACATCTGCCTGTTCTAGCCTCTCCTGTAGTTTCTTACTCGCAGGCTTAATCCACTTCTACCGAGCTGATTTTCTTGAAGATTGGCATTTACCTGAAAATACCGCAATGTCATTGGAAACGCTGCCAAGTGTCAAGAAAATCGACTCATTGCTTGTTTTATCCTGAAAATATTGTATTGTCGTATTATCGGAAACTTATCGAGACTATCTCACGTATATGGAATAAATTGAATTATTAAACAACCGCTTCTAAAAGTGGTGATTTCGAGTCCCGTACGAGGCGAAAGATACTTAGAAATATGCTGCAAAAGTTTTCTATTTATTTGTATCTTTTCATCGTTACTGGTTGAAGCCAACTGAAACCATTTGTGGCTTAATAGGGTAAAAAAAATTAAGAAACACAATACAAAAAGGCATATGTCTCGCTAGTTCTGGTGTAAAATGAGATGCGCGGAAAACGGAGGTTCCCGGCTTCAAAACCGGACTGGGCGATTTCTTGTATTTAATAACTTAATTTAGCGTCGTAAAGATAAAAATCTCCAAAAATTCTACAAAAATTTACTTTAATTGTTACAAAATTAGATATTACCCTTTAAGATTTTTTACCGAGGCAAACTTATCTTTGTTCAAGAAGGCATTTTTTTAAATTTTCCGTTATATAGCAAAAGCTAAAAAATGCCTTCTTGAACAAATATAAGTTTGCCTCGGTAAAAAATCTGTTTCTTCCTACTTGCTGGAATATAGGAGTTTTTGCCTCATATAATTCACACCCAGAATTTATTCTCAGTTTATATGAGATGAGATCAATTTCTTCTTCTTCCTTTTTCTTTTTTCAGCCCACTGCGGGCGTACATAGGTTCGATTAGTTTCGATTGAATCTGGGTTTTAATTTTTTTTCTATTTTTCTCAATTTTTTGGTTTTTTTCATTTTTCATTTCTTTTCTTTGTTCTATTTTTTCATTTGTTTTTCAAGTCACTCAATTTTGCTATTTGGGACCTGTTGATGAGTCAAAACCAAGACTTGAAACTTATGACCCAAAATCAAATTGGTTGTGTGATGAAATAACAAATAAAACAATTTTTTAGCTTTTGCTATATACCGGAGAATCCAAAAAAATGCCTTCTTGAATAAATATTTAATTTTTACATGTTAGTATGTCTGTCTGTCTGGCTGTCCGTCCCTCTAATCCATCCATCCTGACGGTATTTCGAGAAAATTCGATTTAATCCGAAGATGGGACATATCAGGTAACGCTTCGTACAATGATTGATTAGTTTTATGCTGTTTGGACACTACCTGTAAATGCGTCGACAACGTAGAGAGCTGAAATTTTACAAACGGTGTTTTCTTAAAAATAATAAATACGATTTCAAAAGTTGATCAAATCTGGCAACTCTTTCTTTGTATTACCATACAAATCACGTTTAGATCACAGTAAAATTCTTACTACTTTTTAAGTCGGAAATTTGGTAGTAATGTAGTAATGGGCAATTTAAATAGTAATTTTCAACCAGTTGAAAAAAATTGCACATCCCTATTAATTTTATAACTCAATGTTGTAAATAGTTATACACGAAGTCGTAATATTACACACTTTCTTAGTAATCGAATTCAAACATTATTTGTAAAATTACACACAATTGCACACATTGCAGTAAAATACGTAAAATTCAAATGAAAATTATATTTGGTTACTTTTCCAAAGGAACCGTTCTGGTTATTTCGGAAATCAATTTGTATCACAAAATAACCAGTGATGAAAATTCTGATAATAAAACACAAAAAAAAAATGCAACAGATACGCTTATCCATGATAAACATATTTGTGTTTATTTGCAAAATATTCCGCAAAATACGAAAATTAAACAAAACTCAATAAAGAGTTAAAGGAGAAATAAATGCAATAATTAGGCAGGAATTATTACAATTTAAGTGATTTGTGTGATTTTATTTGCAGTGCAAATTTTCAATTTTATTTTTTCCGTAGGTGGAATTTATTGCAAACAACGCGATGATGTGGTTATGGGTCACGTGCATTAAATCAAAACACCTTGTTCAAAAGTAAGTAAAATTTCGATTGATTGGTTTTTTTTTTATAGATTTTCTATTCATTTTGGAAGGAAAACAGAAGGGATTGCTCAGAAGTTATGTTTTTCATAAACGAATAGGGCCATTCCACGGTGCTTCGAGAATCTTCTGAACAACCTTGTGAAGCGACGTACATCACAGCTTTATCTGAAATATTTTGTTAGCTTATTGCCTTATATAAATCTTAAATAGAATTTAAATATTTTGCCAAAATATCGCTTAAAGCTCTTTGAAAATCGAAAAGACGACCAATTTTGGGACTTTCGACCTAACATAAAAAATTCATATCTCCGGCTACACTAAACCGATCTTAAAGATCTACTGTCTTTTGAAAGGATATACTTCAGACTTTGTAGGCTAAATACCCTTGTTTCAAGTTTTGGAAAAGAAGTATATTCGAGAAAGTCCTTTATGTTTAAATGAGACATGTAGCGATTTTGGGTTTATGTTTTTTGTTTTCATAGCTAGAAAAGCCCAAATCGAGGTTATCAGTGGTAAAATTTTCAAGTTGAGATTTACATGCGCTTACGTGCCATAATTATTTTAGTGAGAATAATGGTAGTACCAAAAGTCTTATCATCAAGATTTGATTTTCCAAAATTTGTAAAAATATAATCAGGATCCATTGAAAACTTATTTCAGCTTATTCGAACACGGAATATGAATAAAAGTAATCCTAATCTATACAAAATTTGATATTTTTTGCGAAGGTTTATTTAATTAATTTCTTATTTGCGTCCAAATCTTCAAATTATTAGATTCATATGAGAAATTAGACATATATTAGAATGAAAGCTATTATTAAAAATCCATCCTGCAATTTCAGAAGACAAAAAACTTAACGAATGGAAAAATATGTCTGAATGTGTGAGAGCTACCTTAGCAGAAACCCAAATGTTTCGATAACAGTCAAAGTATTCTCTTGCGATACAGTATTAAAAGTCTTCATTTGGTTCAGAGAAATTATAGCTATTTGTGCATCCATCTGTTCACGATAGGTAAACAAATGTTGGGCTACCGCTATTTTAACGTAGATACTATTACCAGGTACATAATAGATATGTTCCGGGTGTATTATCGAAGCAATCTCTGAGCAGACAATTTTGCAGGCCGCATTGCATAGAGTTACTATAGCCTTCAGTTCTAAATGCTTTATAAATTTCATTTCTTTGGAATCAAGAACATAACAGATCTCCTCCAGCTAGAAGGAAAGTGTAAATTCCTAAACCGGTCCATGTGGATTTAGAATACTTTAGTAGCCTCCAATATATTTTGCTAGTTCTTGAAGACTTGCCCAGATTCGTCAACTATCGATTCGATTTTACAAGAAGCAGTACGTCGTCTAGTTGTCTGGAAGAGGGGATGGGTTGGAAATTCGCTTTCCCCTCCGATAAAAGATTGAATCAAGAGCTGTCAGACATCTCAACATTGACTATGGAAAGGAAAGTAATCTTTCCTCTCTTGCAAATCGTGCCACAGTTCAATTAACTCATTGAAGAATTGCTCTGAATTCAACATATAGTTGTTGAACATCCAGTTCGCAAGTCTCCTCTCAAATAGAGTGCTGGTAGCCACTACTAAAAGGTATAGTTTTAGTATTGGTTTTGGATTTGGTTTTATTTATAGCTTTTGGACTTAATACGACAGGAGCTTAACACAAAGTTGCTTAGGTCGCAGTACTTAGTAGCAGTCTCCTCGACCCCACCCCATTATTTATATATATATTTTTTTGGCCCTTTTTTGTGGCTCTTTTAAATATTCCTTAAAGTTAATTGGCAAAAGGCACAAACTTGTAAAAAAAAAAACACTAGGTAAACTCACTTATAAACGGTCAAAAGGGACAATTAAAAACAATTAGAACAATTAATACAACAAAAATGACACACAAAAAGGTAAAACAATTCAGACAAAATTCTCAAAAGGGACCAAAAACGGACACACGAATTTTGAAAAAGATCTAAAATTTAACCAGAAATTTAGAACCAGTCCCAATTTTGATTAGGTAAGTGGCGGTTGCAAGGAGTTCCAAATTTTCGAAATAAAGTAATAAAAATATCCCTAAATGAGTGAATTTCAACAAAAAATTTTGCAATTTAGCACCGAGACCGAAACCGAATTAAAACCTTAATAGCCGAACGAACGGAAAAATTTACCCGATACCCTTATAATATCTAATTTTTTAATTAATTTTATAATTTTTTTTTAGAAAATCTTCATGCTTAACATGCCCCTCCCTCCTCAAAATTGTCGCGCTATTGACCGATACTATCAGGATGATTACAATCTATTAAATCGATAATTGTTCAACTTTCCAATGGAGCATAGACTTTTCTCATCCTCTCACTCAACAAAATTTAAATTTCGAAAATTTTATCTTTTAAATTAACTTAGCGATTTTTACACCACTTAGTGAAAGCGAAAGAGAATACTTATACTAGCTAAAGTTACCAAATCTTAGAACGGGATTCTCTGTGTTTTTTTTTTATTTTAATTTTTTTTTATAATTTTTTTTTTTTATATATATATTTTTTTCTTAATAGATATTTCAATAAAGAAAATTCTGTTGGGATTCGTCCGTGTTACAGACAGAGTCTGGGATTTTCTTCTATTTCTATAAGCTTGTGTGATTTAACTAAAACGCTAATTCTGCGAAGTATTGCTGTGATTGGATCAAGTGAGAGCAAATATCTCACGAAAATTATCAGACCTAGCTAATAGAAAAGAAGTTATCTGCCTTCGGAAAGAAGCATGTTCTTATCCAACCACAATATTCATCTTGCACCGTGGAAGGACCAACCACTACACAACTTTCATTTTTAGAGATCTACTAACAGACGATTTACAGAAAAAGATGGTAATTGTCAGTTGTGAGAGAATAGGAGAATCTGTTGACGAGGTGTTAAAGGCACATAAATAGAGAGGGATGTTCATTTAGGGAAAAATGCGGTACTATACATTTAGGCCAACCCAATACTTCTGATCTGCAAAACCCGTAATTAATTCCAGGGATAAAAGTTAAAAAAAGTTGAATTGACCCGTAGCTGGGATTTGCGAAATGGACGCAGAAAATCAAGTAAAATTATATAAAAACTAATAAAATATTTATTTAATAAAAAGTAACCATATGTGGTTACACTACATGTATGTACCTATTTCGAAGTTTCATTACATTATGTTTTCCTGAAGTGAATCATTATTCCAAGAGCTCTTTCACTCTAGGGAAAAGTTGGTTGCATCATGTCCAGCTGATAAAACAACATTTTCCGGTGTTGTCGGTGCACCTAAATATAGTTAATTTCAGGGTCATTAAAACATAATTAACCTTTCTGCTAGAAATCCATACCTAGTTCATACCAATCTTTAAGGTTCAAGTCGCTCCGTGCGGAGTCAAGAGCATGACGGAGTGCAAACACTGTTCCAACTGCAAGACAAACTGCAGGTTCTCCGGTTGCTATGAATATTCAACAATAATAAAAAATAAACACAAACTCCATTTTAACTCACTTTTAGATCTTAGGAGACCAGCTGGATTCGGGTCTTTCTGATGCAATGTTATTCTAAAATCAACAGGAATATCTTGAGCACCTGGAACTTTATAGTTCCACGTACGGTTCGTTAATAACTCTCCATTGCGTCGATTGTAAATCAGTTGTTCCGTCAGCCAATATCCTACTCCCATAATATAGCCTCCTTCAATTTGCCCAACGTCAATTAAAGGACTCAAGCTTTCTCCAGTATCTTCGAGAATATCGACTCTATTGATCTGAATGTTTCCTGTTAGTATATCTACTTCAATTTCAGTACAGGCAAGACCCCAAACATCATACTCGACTAAGTCTCCCACTTTGTAGAGATGATTAGCTATTAAACTTATATTTAATTCATAGCACTTGCGAGTGATGTCAACCCATGTAGGATTTTTTAATTGACTTTTTGCTACCTTCATTCTTTCGAGCAGTGTTTCGCATGCTCCTTTCACAGCCTGGAAAGAAATAATTTTCTGGTAAGAGGAGTACGGAATTATGTTTGAAACATCAGGATAATTTAAGAATTGGGTTTCATTTTTATTTGATATTACTTCCTCCATTTTCAGACATCCCCACATTCTGT
Source organism: Dioctria rufipes (assembly GCA_963924295.1). Taxonomy (NCBI): domain Eukaryota; kingdom Metazoa; phylum Arthropoda; class Insecta; order Diptera; family Asilidae; genus Dioctria; species Dioctria rufipes. Next base: position 363,901,993 of record OZ002740.1, read on the forward strand.
CAATATTTTGAAATGCCTGCAATTTCTCTCAACTTATCTCAGATGAAAATCAAACAAACAAAGCACCTAGACTTACCGAACACACAACATCGCTTGCAAAACTAGCGCCCGTTAAAAATGCATTGGCTCCATTCAAATTGGTAGTCGGTTTTACAGTAATCATACTTAAAGGAATCCCCAAAACAAATGCAGCTACTTGAGCGACTTTTGTATTAAGTCCTTGACCCATTTCTATTCCTCCATGAGATATTGCCACCGTCCCATCGTAATGATATACAACAACAGTAGCAGGAAATGATCCTAGGTAGACCAACTTAAACTTCATAAGAGAAATTGAGATGCCTTTCTTTCGCCAACGATTTTCTCTGTTAAATTTATTGATCTCAGTTTTTCTATCTCTGTACGATGTAGATGAAATGAATTCAAGTAAAAGTTTCTTCATTTTGCTATCACTTGGAATATTGTCCATTCGCACATCAACAGGATCGCGATTTACTTTCCGTGCTATATGTTCCATGATATTTTCTATCATTGCGATTGCTTCTAAAGATCCTGGAGCTCTACACCATGTGTGTGAAGGTGCATCTGTTAGGACACCTTCTCCATTGATAATCCATCCGTTATTTACGTAGCAATTTGGAATCGAAGGATTTGTATTTAAATTAATTGGGCTATCGTTCAAAGAGGAACCCATATCCTCGTAATAGTTTATTGATAATTTCTGAATAACACCTTGGCTGTCTACATCAACATCATAATCGCAGTTGTAAGCTAATCTCTTTCCAATTGTTGCCATATTTGATTCTAAACCTTGAACAAATCTTACAGGTCGATTTAGCTTAGTAGATGCAAGGGCACAGGCAACCGCAATAAGTCCCGCACGAGTCTGTTTTGAACCGTAGCCCCCTCCAAGACGTCTAACAATCAAATTTATGTGTCCTTGATTCACTTTTAAAGCATCCGCAATTGCAGTATGTACCATATTTACAAATTGTGTAGCAGAGTAAACGGTTAGTTCATTATCATCAGGTATGCAAACAGTTGTTTGAGTTTCCATATTGAAGTGATATTGACCACCCATCTCGATATGACCTTTAACCTTTATCGATCCACTGACAACTTTGTCGCTGTTTTCGGTATCTTTGCAGAGTTCTTTCTTCTCAGAATCTTTGTATTTGAGTGCATCTTTCAATGTACATATGATCGGTTTCCGCTGGGCCCGTTCGTAAATTATTTTAACTTTCTTTGAAGCAAACTTAGCTTTATCAAGTGTGTCTGCTACGATGACTCCTACAGGTTGAGAATGATACTTAACTTTACCACTACAAAACACCTCTTCATCTTCTATACCAACTGGGTATAGTCCAATAGTAACAAAAGAATTCTTCCCAGGGATATCTTTTGCTGAATAAAATGCCACAACTCCAGTTAACTTAAGAGCTTCTGTAGGATCAATTTTTGCAACGGTAGCATTTACCTCCACTGCTTCTACAAATGCGGCCCACAATTGGCCTGGTAAGCGCGGTATGTCATTCATATACAACACTTCACCTGCACACTGTGCCATAATATCTAATTTAAGTACAGGCTGCGTAAGTGGCCAGTTTTCCTTCTTCGTCTCGTAAATTTGCGTTCCAGAAGAAAGAGGGCGTTTTATTTGATATCCGCCGCTTTGGTATTGCGATAAGACCACGTTAGAAGGAGCATTTTTCAGAATAAATTTATAGAAAAGTCCACAGGCCAGAAGCTTCCTGAATGCCGGAGATGCATCTGGTAGAATCCAATCAGGTTTTATTTCAGTTGAAAGAATTTGCATAGCTTTGTGCACTATTTCATTGTTGATCCAAGGTTTTTGAACTAAAAATGAAGATGTTGCTCCTGCTTTTATGAATGATGGATGTATCCCACCAAAGCACAGATTAGCATCCATAATTCGTCCTAGTGAAATTCGCAAAAGAAATGCAGCGTTCACATAAGCGTGAGCATTTTGAGTACGTGGTGTGATCTTGAAAGGATTTAGGGTAATAAAATATAGAAAGCTTTTGAAAATTGCTTACAAAATCATTCTTGTTACCTTATATGTGTCGAATATTAGGCCGTTGTTATTAATTCGTGGAAGACATACCTTAAGTATGACAGTCTTATGCATATCGTGGTGCAGAAAATCAGGCATACTTAAAACGATAGACTCATTTATATGCTGTGCCACATAGATCTTTGCTCCTATGGTTGTTAAAAGTAGAAACACATCGGAGGGGAATTCATTGTGTTCGTGTTTCAACATTAAGTTTCCAGCTATGGTTCCCATCTATATACGAATTCAAGAAATTACCAAAATTGAACAATTTCCGATTTACTTACATTTCTCACTGGCACATGGGCAACTTTATTCAAATGTTCGACAAGCTTACCACAATATTCAAATCCATACTGGCTTGAAGTTTGTTTCAGAATATCTATTGCCTCAGTAAGTGTAATATTACCTCCCAACTCTAGATTTTCCTGAACGCCCCAAGTATGCAACTCTGGAACTTTGTAGACTTCTATGAAAGTCCGAATAGATTCATCTCTACGGTAGACACCATGACCGGTATTACCAGCAACAAGAATATAATTTCTATCCCCCAGATCGGTAAGTGAGCTAAATACTTCATATAAGTTTTTGGGAAAATACCAAACATGACCATCATCATAAATTACACTCTTTCTGGATTTTGTACAAATTTGTGAACACGCTTTTCCTATACCAGGACATTCACGTCCTAAGTCTTCGATATCCTTACATACTAGGTCGACATATTCATATTCTCTGTCACTTGAGAATGATTTCATTGCATCTAAGATTGGACGATATCCAGTGCATCTACACAAGTTTCCTCCAAAAGAGTCTTCAATTTCATGAGCTGAGATGTTATCACCTTTTCCTTCAAGTAATCCGAACATGTTCATTACCATCCCAGGTGAACAAAAGCCGCATTGTGAACCACTCAGATGAGCTAGTCTTTCCTGAATTGGGTGATATCCTTTCAGTTTATTTCCGACTCCTTCAATCGTGACAATATCCCAGCCGTTACAGATATTGAGTAATATGAGGCACTGAAATTAGTAAAGAAATTTAGATTTATTCATAAAACGTTCGAAAATTTAGGATCTTTATAGGACATCAAATCAAAGTCTGATGCATTGTCTACTAGACATCATTTGTAAAGGTTAACAATATTCTTGTAAAAAAACAAAACCCAACAATTGCATATCGGAATTGGAATATACATTTAAAATGGAAACCGGTTTGGTTCGGTCGTTTCCGTGGCTTCGTTGCTATGTTTATTCTTTCTTGTTAGCAATCTCATGTAATGGTGGTTAGACTTTGCGTCAACTGATTTGATAATTTTGTTTTGTGGAAATGAAGCCGGTTGCATTGTGAGTGGCTGACCTCGCTCAGCAGTCTGGTCTTCATGACCATCTTGTCTCACATGCCCCAGAAAATAAGATGATATGCATCTTGTTCCGTCGAAGATAAGTTTTATCGCGCGAGATTATCGTCTTCTAAATTGTGGATGTTACCCCCTTCGGGAATGGATGTGTCCCGAATGCAATACTTCTTGATAAATTGTTTCCGTGTCATCTAGGGAAAGAAATACCTGAAGTAGATAAGAGGAGATATCGTTGAGAAATGACGTTAGAGTATCTATGAGTATTGCATGGGAGAGAGAAAAGTGATTTCGCCAATATTTCTCGATAATATTGCCATGGTAATAGATCGAATTAAATTATTTTTAAATACAACTTTATAAATGAGAGGAGTAAAGTATTATATATGTAGAAAACTTTACTATATTTTACTCCGCACGCTTATTATACCAGAAACAGATCTAAATTTACAGGTAACGTATATTCTCATTAAAAATAAACATAAACTGCCTTTCACCCTTGGTTATCGTCATCTCTTCGTCTTCCAGGTAAGGATTATCATCCTCTTTTCGTCTGTAGGAAAAAAGGTAAAACTGAATTTTGAAGTAACTGAAGTCATATCATCTAATTATTGCTTGAAACTTAAAACCAATTTTCATATATTTGTATTGGTTCTGAACAGGATAAATGCAAGATGTCCTCCTATTATCGCTCTGATGATTTTTCATCACAATGTTTGCTGGGAAAGCAGCAGCCAAAATCAACACAGAGAAAAATCATAGTATGGAAACCGGAAATTAAAAAGGAAGTGTGTGCGTACTTTAGGCTGCTGCATGCAGCTGGAGTGAATCACACCAATACTCAACATTCTGAGGAATTATGGTAAACTAAGTGGATACCATTATTTAGAGCTACAATGTCCCAACTTATACGATTTTTGAGAAATCAGCGTATTTATTCATTTTAATGACCAAGGACACATGCAATATGTCAAATAACTGATAAAACTACATGAATTCGAGCCATATGGCTAATGACCAACGTCTGCTTATAATCCTACACCTAAAGGTGGCATTATTGTCGATGAACAGATATTTCCGTATCGTAGAAAGACACATTTTACTCAGTACATTATCTTCAAAACAGCGAAATACGACATAAACATTTTGTGGGCATGCGGCACTTTGAATGGATTTCCTTTGAAGGGAATATTGTATACATGGAAAGATCCCGTATAGCCTAAACATATTATTTAAGGCGAATTACTACCAAATACTCATTGCTGGAAGAACGGTAGTTGCAGACAACTTTTTTACCATGCTAAATGCTGCCGACGAACTAAGAAAAGCTTGAGTGTCCTTCGTTGGAACTATTCGGCGGAATAAATAAAAATGCATACCTCAAGAGATGTTAGCTATTTGTAGTCGACCTGTAAATTTGACGAAATTCGGTTTGTATAATAATAAAACTTTAAAAAGAAGAAATAGAGCTGCTCTATTGCTGCCGACCATAATACAATAAAACATAGGAACCGTTTGACCAGCAAACGAACCAGAAGGCATTATATACGTATTACAATAAAAACAATGTCGGTGCGGATGCGATCGAACAAAATAAATACTTTGGCAAAAAGATACACAACGGTTGCCATTAACGATTTTTTTACAATACTCTCAACGTGGTAGAATGGCGTGGTAAATAACTTATTCATTTTTACATTTTCTTGTGGAGCACGTTGTCCAGCCAAGTATTGCTGAGAGAATGAATATTGGGTCATGAAACAGTTCGGCCCTCAATCTGGAATTGAAACCTATTTCAGAGGCCCAGTGCAGCTTAGTATTCTGACTCCAAGCACTAGTGTAGGACCACTAAGAAAATATCGTGCAAATTTTTTTGGTCAAGTGAGTGGTTGATACACCCGCGGTGTGTTTATAATACGCTTCCTAATTTTAAGAAGGTTTTAATTAGGAGCCACAAACAACAGCATCATCAAAATTGATTAATTAGCTGAATTTTTGTTCTGTTCTTTTCTTTCCTTTCTTACTTTTATATTTCAGTTAAAATCAATTACAATACCTTTTTACTTGGACACCTACTGGCTTATTTTTCACTTCTTTGATTTTTCCTTCATTGCCATAGAAAATATATATAGGTCTCCCCAGACCTATGGTGTAGACTTCCGAAACCACAATGGTGTAGGCAGAAGGGTTAATGTACGTTTATGCGTATGCATGTGTGTGTGTGTGTGTGTGTGTGTGTGTGTTCCTATGTGGAATAGTGTAGCATAGGGTGTCCCGTAAGTTAACGGAAACGGGTGATAGAACAAATCATAATAGTTACCAGAAAAATATAAAAAGTCCAGTTCATGTATTTTTTAAGTTATAGACATTTCTTTTGTTTTCGAGAAAAATAACATCCTGTGTTGGTTTTTTAGCTCCTATTACTACAAATGTTTACTTTTTTTTTCATTTTTATATTTCTTATGCCATCCCGAATAGTGCTTATGTAACTTGTTACATTAAATTCTAAGCCAACTGCTCCAGGTTGGAAGAAAATATCACATTTTGCCGAACCAAGAATAGAAAATTAATACTTCACCCAACTTTAACTGACTGTACTGAAAAAAAAAACATGTACTACAACAGTTTGGCAAGCCAAATTAAAAGTTGACGCATTTAGTAAGGATTGTAAGATGGTATAACACTTGAAATATTATTTTTTAGATTACGGGAAAAAAAATTTTTTTTCTTCAAGAAACCCAGTTTCGAAAAATTACTTTTCATCTACTAAAAATTATTCTAGTGTACCCAAAGTTTTCCTTAAGACCGTAACTTTAAGATTCTAGTTTGAGTGGGACGGAGAGTCATTGCATGAAGTGTGAGTGAGCCAAATAGTGACGCTAGCGAGTGAAATCATCGAGTTTTTACTACAAATGTGCACCGTCTATTCTCCATTGAGGGCCGACTCCCAAAACAAGTACATGGTGAAGGAAGAAGTTCCTTACCTTACGAGAACGAAGTACTTCAAGCAGTTGAAGAAGACCCAAGTATTTCGGTACGTGCAATCGACGAAAGCACAGGAGCGCCTATAGCTCACCGAATTTTACAAAAACATGAGCTCCAGAATTACCGAACCAGTTGAATTTATCAACAGCGGAAGATTTGCCCGTCTGATAACCCGATGTTCTTTAAGAAGATGTCGAACTTGTATTGCAGCTTAAGGAAGCCAGTTTGAACATCTTTTGTAAATAATAAATCTTAGCATTGGTGTTAAATTTTAAACTTAAAGTTAATTTGTCCTAAATTTAGCAAAAAGTTAACAACTCTAAATTGAAAGCGTCACTGTCTGTCTCACTCAAACTAAAATCTTAAAGTTACGGTCTTACGGCAAGCTTCGGGCACACTAGAATCATTTTTACTAGGTGAAAAGAAATTTTTCGAAACTGGGATTCTTGAAGAAATTTTTTTTCCATAATCTAAGAAATAATGTAGCAAGTGTTATACCAAATTAGAATTCTTATTGAATGCGTCAACTTTTAAAGTTACTTGCCAAACTAGCATAGTACATTTTTGTTTTTCAGTACAGTGAAGTATTAATTTCCTATTCTTGGTTCGAAAAAGTTTGACATTTTCTTCTAAGTTGGAGCAGTTGGCTTAAAATTTAAAGCAGCAGGTTACATAAGCACAATTCGGGATTACATAAGAAAAATAAAATTTAAAAAAAAAGTAAAGATTTGTAGCAACAGGAGCTAAAAAACCTTTACAGAGTGTTCATTTTCTCGAAAATAAAAGAAATATCTATAATTTAAAAAAATACATGAATTGGATTTTTTTTATATTTTTCTGGTAGCTATTATGATTTGGTCTTTCACCCGGTTCCGGCTTGACGTCGACTTACGGGACACCCTGTATATTGTAAATAACGAAATTTTTTCATGACAACCCTACGAAGGAGTTGCGTGTTTGGTGCCATTTTCGAACTTAAATTTCCCTTTCTTTTAAAAAAGGCCCATGTTCTTAACGCGTCAGAAAATGTCAACGTACATAGTATGGCAACACAAAGAAAGGGTTGCCCTATTTTGCTCCACTTTCGATCTGTAATTGCAATTTTTATGAAAACGGCATGCAAAATATGAGCTCTACCCCTCAACGCCTTCTCAAGCAGCTTCAAGTATATAGTGAATACAAAATTTTTATATGGCAAGACCAAGATCGGAATGCCAAATTTAATCTAGTTTTAAACTCGTATTTACTATTACTATGAAAACACCAAGCACCAAATTTTATCTCTCTACGTCGACGCGTTCTTAGGCAGTGCCCAAACACATATACATTAAAAAACCAAAGTTTTGTATGGGGTTGCCGATTCTAATTTTTCATTCACCAAATGCTTGTCCGGACAATTATGAACACAACAAAACAAAATGAGCCAAATTGGTTGAGCCGTTTTCAACTTATGATGTAACATACCTACATGCGGATATTGAATTTTATTTATATAGTTATATATAAAACCAAAGTGTGGGATTGCCGAAGGGATATGAACTAGTACATAAAGTCTTAATAATATGAATTTATTTATCCCTATTTTTCAACTTTTCAATTTCATTATAAACGCCAATATTCGATACAGTTTGTTTCTTCTTCTAATAATTCCAAAATATTCTGAGTTGACTGATAACGTGTGTATTTTTTAATGAAAACTAATAAATAAATAACAAAGATTTGGTTTTTTTTTAAATTAAGGTTAGTGCATATCAAATTTTATTACTAATTCCCCTACAACTGAAAACCTGATAGTTGAAGATCCACTTTTAAATTATATACAGATTAAGTCAATCTTGTAGGTGCGTGGAAAATCTCATCGGCAATTCGGCATTCTTTCTAAATATTTTCAAATGCTACCAATTCAAAAGTTTGCCAATCGCTAAAATTCAGAATATCGGCTAAGTGATTATATTTAAATTTTCTCAATTTAATACACACTTTCCAATATGCAAAAATTAAACCAATTTCTTCATATATTCATCCCATTCTGCTTATGTTTTTGTCTATGGATTTTATTAGTGCGGTCATGCAAATAGTTCAGATTCTTGTCTGTTTACACAAATTTATAAAATTCTTATTTGTGCCCTCGCTTATTTGTTTTAAATAACGTTAAATAATTACTGCGAAAAATAGCCCAATTTTTGTTATCATTGTCACTTCGTTAAATGAGACTTTTGCATACTATAGAACCGAAGTTTTTTTTTTCATACTTATGTAAAGGTCCGGCATTTAAAACCAAAGCTTATGACGACACAAGAGATTGAGTTTAATTTTTTATTTAACTTAACTAATTTCGCTCAATACAGATATAAAACTAACAAGCAATATGCACTATATTCCAGCAAATTTTTTCGCCTTTGTATTCTTTCATGTTTCCATTTTTTGTATATATTAAAATGTGAAAAAATTTAATACTTATTGCAATTTAGACCACACTTTTAGTATTTTCTTTACCTCATTTTTGCTTTTAATTTCTGTTTTCAGTACTTACTGAATTAGCTGCGAATCCATGATAATTCTTCGTAACTGGATGGCGTCTTCTAATCGTGACAATACAAACACCACATCCTCCTTCGAGGCACATAAATTTAGTACCAGGCAATTGAGCAAAATCCCTAATGAAGGTGTTTAAAGTTGTATCAGCTGGATGATCCTGTAGTCTCACTAAATGATTTCGAATTAAAAAATATCAATCACTGCACCTTTTATTTTACTGCAAGTATTTGTTCACCTGTAAAAAGTATTCCATTTATTGTAAAACTGATCGACATATTTCACTTTCTGCCACTATCATAGGTAATACGAGAAGAAAGACATCCAGCGCAATTAGTCCAAGTATGTTAGCATTAAAATTCACGTAAATCTACTAAGCATTTTCCTCTAGCTTAATGTGTTATGCTTACGATAAATGAATGAAAGAAGTTTTTTCGTTTTTGCGAGCGTTGCTAAAACAAAAACATTTCTTTAAGTAGGTAGCAAATTTCGATTAGAAAGAGTTTACTAGAAATTATGGGTGGTACTAGTTATGATTTACATTAAGTTCTTTGTTTGTAGTTTATTTTAGAAGAATCCAACGATCGCAGTTTATGAAAGCTTGCATTCCATGCAGTTATGACAGTGAAGTTAAAAATATTTTTATCTTCTTAATGAACAACAAAAATCATAATTTCATCGTGAATATTTTGTAAAACTATAATGTGGACAAAACAAAAATGATACAGCAATTGTTTCAATTCATCTGATGTGTGTGATTTTATTTACAGCAAAAATTTCAATTTTATTTCTTATGTACGTGGAATTTATTGCAACAAACCGATGATGTAGTTATGGATCACTTACATGAAATGAAAATAACTTGATCAAAACTAAATACTAAATTTGATTGAAAATAATATTTGGAAAAAAAAAATTTTTTTTTTAGAGTTTGTTTGCAACCCATTATGGAAAGAGACTACAAGGGATTTGGTCGAATGTAATGTTTTTCACAAACTATGAATATGAATCATATTTGCTCTAGTATAAGAGGTACCTAATTAGTTTGTTTTGTTTGTGTTTTTTACATGTTGTCAACATTTTAAATTTAATTTTTGCTTTCTATCCCATATAATGTGTAGTTTTAAGTATTTATTTTGTTAGAGGGTAGTCCATAGACAACTTTTATGATTTTGCTAAAAAAAAATGTTAGTTGGTTATTGAAATTCTTCTTACAGTGGTTCGTTACTTTATGGATCTTAACTATGTACATATAAACGAGGTTTATCACCCATGTAGGACAGAGGGCGTTAAGCCCCCCACGCAGGTGCCCAGCCTAGAGGGGGGTCATGCAAAAAAATATATTGTTACGGGCGTGGCCTTAGTTCTTTATTCAAAACACAATATTTCAAATATAATTCACAAGTGATCTTTATCATACTCCACTGTTTACTGTTTAATAAATTCACAAATAATCATATATTAGCACATATTATATTATCACTGAAAAAAAGATTGTATTTGTTTTTAACAAGTCAACTCCCTGGCATCCCCGACGGTAATCTACTAGTCACTCGTCTCAACTTGATCTGCTCATAACCTTTTCTCCTACCTGATCGTACCAAGCATAACAGTTACACATACTTAGACACTTCTTGCATTCATATCCGCCTTTCACTTATTCAGTGTCCTTTCTCGGTAGCTAAACTTATTAAGGAGCGCCAGTGCAATAAACTACCTAATTATTTTCATTCATATAACTAGGTAGGGATCAGGGAGTGCCTCCCTCCCAGGAAATTATTAAAATTAAAAAAAAAAAACAATCGTCAATTCGTACAATCTTAGGCCAAATTAAATTGAATCCGATCGAATCGGAACGGATTTTGAAAACTTCAACGAGCTATTTTCTTGAAGAAAGCCTATTAAAAACTTATTCTGAGATTGCTCTGATTCTACTGAATTTTGACAAAGGTGTGATCCGTAGGAGAAATCATGTACAACTATCTTAACTGTTTGTGCGGAATTTTTAATTGATAACCTTTGATATTGTTACGAGCAACAAAGTGAGACAAGCGACATCTGTTGGAAATGGAAACAACTTTAGGTTAGTGATATCTTAGTAAACTTTGGGTTCGGAGAGTACAATTTATTTGAAGGTTCTAGGATAAATTGTAAAGTATAAATACGGCGATTCTCATATCCAGGGGGGAGTCTTATTTCAGACAGTGAAGTGAACGAAGTAAACTATTTGCATTGTGATAATTAGAAGCACAGTTCTAGCGATAACTATAAAGAGTTGATTTGATAATTGTTTGTAAATGTTATAAAAGTGATGTTAAATAAAAGAAGAACTTGTTAATGATGTCTGAAATATTGTGTTTTAAATAACGAACTAAGGTAATGCTCGTAACAATATCAAACAAATTTTAAAAATTTCGTAGAACCTTGTTTAATTTTCGATTCTAATTCCAACGGATTCAGTAATAAGGTTGATAATCTTTATGAAGAAGAAATATTTACTGCGCAATTAGAAAATTTAGTAATATTCTTATTACATTGTATTATGTAATAAAACTGTTGTGTTTTTAAAAGTACATCGACGACTTCCTGCTTTCCTACAGTAATACACCTACCCCTTTCACAGGACAAAGTCCATCTGAACATCTACATAGGCACTCACCTCGAACTATTCTTGCCAAATTAAAAAAAAAAAATTTAGAATGAAGATGTTTTTTCGCCCAGCTAAATCATATGATATTAAACACTCAGATAAACTATTTGCAGAAGGAGATAGTGCATTCTTATGGACTAATAAGAACTGGAAACCAGTTAGAATTCTTCAAGCGTTATCACTAATCCGGTACTTTATAAACTAAAACGGGAGGATGCGTATAGCACATAGGCAGCAACTTCGAGCAACCTCGAACACTGGACCTCTGAAAGCTTTTAACCAGTATATTACAGTGGTTATGGTATCAAAACCTAGTCAACCAGAGTCTCCGGTATTTCATCGATATGCAAAACGTGAACGATCAATTGGAAATGATCTAGAGACTGATATAGATTCTACGGATCAGGAATTAGTACAGCAAGATCCTGTTAGGAATTTATGCTAAATCTCTTGCTCTTGAAGTGCGATGTTCTACTCGTCAAGGACAACAACCTGACAGAGTACAGTACGTGTTATTAGGTATTCCACCTTAAGGAGGGAGAAAATGCTGTGTTTTGAATTTCTACTTTAATCAACATGTATACATGAATCAAAATAATGAATATCTATGTAGTAGTAAGATCGGAAGCTGCGAAATATTTTTGATTTAATAAACCGGTTTGTTATTAATCATTAAACTAATCAGTCGTGTTTCCTTTTCGAAGTCAGGCAGTCCTATATACATACATATTGTACAATCAGTCTTGTAACCATACCTTTTCCCAAGCAAAACAAAAACTGTATTAGAACTCTAGACAATAAATACTTCGGAAAACTGTGAAATTCACAGAACAACATTAAATTTGTCTAGTACCTACTCGAGTCTCGGAAAAGAGAAGGCAACCGGAGAGAGGAAAAGACTTTCTGATAGAGTATACTCTAGGTTAAAGTAATTTAATAGACTTTGCATCAGATACCAGGCCATACAAATATTGGAAAATATATATTTACAACCAAGTGATGGACAACATTATGACTAACTCCAAAAATAGTTTTGAAAATCTCTCTTTGGCACAGTGAGTTGACTCATTTATAAAGCTGTATCTGGCACATGGAGAGGCATTTCTAGAAAATTATAAAAATATTTTCAATATAGAAACTTCCACTTTACAAGTTGAAATAAAAATAATAACTAATATATTTCAAAACATGAGCATTGTAGTAAATTTGGAAAGACTGAAAACAGAAATAAAGACTTCTGGCCCAAATTTATACAAGCAGCTGCAAGCAGCTCTGGGTGTTCCGATCAGCTCGGCCGGCTGTGAACGGAGCTTTTAAATCGAGTTAAAACTTGGATAAGAGCAACTGCTTCAGGAGAGCTTTTCGAACATGGCACTAACAAACATTGAAAACGATATAATTAAAAACGAACTAACAGCGCAAAAGGTGCTAAATAAGTTATCAGAAACAAAAACCGTATACTAAACCGTATACTTACTTTACTAATCTTATTATTAGTGCTTAATAAAAATGCAAATTTTTTTTTTCTAAAATGTGTATCTAACTGGAGACCTGTAAAGTAGTTAAGTGTTTGTACCAGCACCAGGACCTGATCTTACATTTTTTTAAGAACAAGTACAACACTCGGGACTGATACTCAAACAATTCTTAAGTACTGGTACTTACGCACTTACTGCAAATATCGCCATAACGCGAAGTACTTCAGCTTTTGTAAGTTATTTAAATATGACTTCTATTAATAGGGGTTATGTGCATCTTAACAGTGCCCCAGTAAAATAGAAAGAAAATTAGCGCAATATATGAGTAACAGTAGGACAGAAATTGACATGCTGAATCGATATCCTTTGTTGAGAAGGTTGGTAATCAACTGCAACACCCCGCCTCTTCCTCAGCACTTGTGGAGCTTTGATTTTCATTTGTATTTTTCATATCGGTTTCGTGTATAGATTTTGATTTATTCTCCTTAATACGTGAGAGAAGGAAAGGAGGAGATGTGGAAAAGAAAGATATTGGTTAATTAAACGACACCACTTTCTTATATTTTCATTTCAAAATTGTGCAAATTTAGTTTTATTTGTCAAATAAACACTACTTTCTATGTTTTAAGAAAAATTTAAATCACGTCGGATGTTTTGAGTGGACTGTACCGAATAGATGGTGTTCGCTTGAATTCATTGGAATTAAAGAAAAAATGTACTTTCACTCAATTCGCCAATTACATTATGTACTAATCTATTTTCACAATAATTTAAATGTCCGACTAAAACTATTTCGTAAATATTGGTCGCCGTTGATCTCGATAAGCAATAAATATCGCCCGATCACCGAATGTTGACTGACTAGTTATCCAAAAATTGATTGAATGTTTTTATCTCTCCGGGTGCTCGATAACATTCAACGAGAATTATAATAAAGAATGGGAAACAATTGAAAACTGTTTGTTGTTCCTCTGACGTCTAACATCGGAATCTCGACAAAGACTGCCAATATTTCAAAAGCTTTTCTTATAAAAATCGCGCCATATGGACACACGTACCTATATTTGCAAAAGTATTTGCAAAAGTGCTGGCTGATCTAGTCTTTTTTCTTTCTTGGGAGCAGAGTTAAGGTTTCCCGTAGGAAGATTACATATTAAAGAAATGACGCGATCTCTGCCACTTGTAAAATGAGAACATTTTGCTCTGTTTCCTAGATTCACTTCACTATCTGAGATAAGACTGCATCCTGGCGGTGACAACTGCCGTATTTATACTCTACAAATTGTCCAGAACCTTTCCAAAAATTCTATGCTGGAAGCATCGATTCTCCGAAACCAATGTTGTTTATGTCCGTACTTTATAGATGTTCCTTTTCCTATCTGTAATACGATTCTCTGAAAGTTGTTTATGTTCGTACTTAATAAATCATTTTACGTGATGATGTCTCTTTTTGAGCCCGTCCCATTAACTCCTACACGAATTTGTCTGTCTGTATATATTTCTTTTTTACTATTTTCGACACTCTCGTAGACCCACTTTTCGTCATCACAGCGAGCTGAAATTTGGCACACAGGTTCATGTCGCGTGACAATTGAATCTATCAAAATTTGAAAAGGAAATTTCCATGGGAAACCCGGAAAATCGGGAAAAATCATTTAAAAGTTTGGTACAAATTTCCGTTTCAGGAAAAATGCAGATTTTTCCGATATTTCCGGAACATTTTCCAGTAAAAAAGTTTTCTAAATTATGCAGGATCAAGTTCCCTATCAACTGGCATCATTACTTTATCTCCGACAATGGTGAAAACTTGCAGAAAAAATCGAGGAAAATTCATGTAAAACGCTTTTCCGGAGTTTTTCCGAGCGTTTTGCAACCTAAGACAAAGTTGTAGAGAGAAATGAGTTGCATAAAGTTGCTTTTGTGGAAAACTCCATGGAAAACCCGGAAAAATCAACGGAAAAATTTTCATCGATATGATTACTGATAAATCTGTTTCAGGAAAAATGCAGAATTTTCCAATTTTTCTGGAAAATTTTCCGAAAATTTCCGGAATTTTCCGACTTGTCTGGAAAATTTTCCGATAAAAAAAGTTTTAGAAGCTATGCGGAATCATTTTTTTCCGTCCTACTGGCATCAATACTTTCTCTTCAACAATCATGTAAACTTGCATGAAAAATCGAGGAAAATTCATGTAAATTTTTAAAAAAAATTCATAGTAATAGGAAAAATCTGTGTAAAATATGGAAAATCGGGAAAATTCATGTTATATGGGATAAAATTAGAATACAGCTAAAAAGCGCTGTTTAAAACATAATTTGAATTTCAGAAAACCGTTGCAGTACTTCAACGATTTGATACTCGAATAAATTTTTTGAAAAAACTGATAAATCAGTGTATTTTCAGCCGTCATAAAATTGTTTTAAAATATCTCCATGCAGCACGTCATAACAATTTAGTTAACGTGAAAAAGGCAGAAAATAAATCAAGTAAAAAATGAGTTTTCAAGCAAAACTGAGGCCAAGCCGCATAAAAAAGTAGAAAATAAACTTTTCTTCACACACAGAGGTGGTCCTTCTGCAATTTATACTATATTTAACTTTTCCCTGTAGATATCCGCCGTAAAAATACTAAGACGTACACATTCGGTACAGTTTCCGTATTGCATAGATTATATATTTTCAGCGCTGATTTAAATATATGAACTTATTTTTTTGGGCAAATAAAATTTCTCCGAAAATTAAAATTATAATATATAGAGTTGATGTACGTACTTTTTATTTCTTCTGAACCCTAATATAAAAAAAAAAATCGTCTTTTATTATTCGTACTAAATTTAGGACAAGTAACTATAAACTTGAAGCAGATAGGTAATTTTAATTTAAAGTCACAATCACCCATTGCTAATAGTAAGCAAGTGTAATGATCACCGCCAAACAAATCCCATCTGGCACGATCATTATGGGACCCTTCGATATTCCCAAGGTTAAGAAATCTTCTTGACGACTCGGCGATAGACCGACAGTGCAGGTAGATGCAGCTAAGTAAAGGAAAGTAAAATATCATTTACGATAGGGTAATTAGAAAGGTTAAATTCTCGGAATATCTGAGAATATTGAATTAGGTGCAATAAATGCCGGCGACAGGATTATCATAGTGGTAGGCAGTAGCATTTTAGAATTTATCAGAATTTAATTATTTTTAGGATCTTCGAGTAAAGATAGAAGGAGGCAGTCTGAATATTGAATTCACAGAAGTTAGGCGGTAAATCGTATTCGGGCGGGTCGTCAAGTTGAGTGCATCTAAAGGAAAGATTTTAATTCCCTTACACAAGGGGCAGTGTAAGCAAAACATGAAATTGCGCATTAGCAAAGAATAATCTCACATTTTTATGATGAGGAGCCGGAGCTAAAATTAACTTAATGACAAGTTAGGACATAGAAGGGTTTTCCGACTGTTTTACATTTAAAATGCACATGGCAAGAAAAAGACAAAGAAAGAAAAAAAAAATCAAACTATCTTTAAAATCTTTAAAATGAATAAAGATAAAAAATGTGAAAGCGCAAATTGCATGCAACGAACCAAAATGGCAAAGGATTTATTTTCGTAAATAAATGAGAAGGGGCAGAGCTCTCGCGTTTTACTCTCATAAAAGTCTCCCGCGCTTTTGTGAAAACCGGTTTTCTCTGAAATGTTAAAAGAAATATCCGTTTTTTATAGTAATACCAATGTTTGTTGGTGCTGTAATTCTTATGGTATTTGAACAGCACGTGCTTATGTTTACATTCGTTAAGTGGCTGAAATTCATGTTGGATTCTGTGAAATTTTAAGGAAAAATAAGAATTTCATTTGAGAGCAATTTTATATCGCCTTTCAGTACCTTGGCCAAAGCGAAATTTATCTTTTTCTTAAAAAATAGAGGTAGTGTGACGTGATGTACATTATCTATTATGATGAATAGTTCGAAAGGATTTTGACGGTATTCAATAAGATTTTGTCGTTCGGGTAATCCTACGTTCTCTAGATTTTTGTTTTTAACTCGTTTTATTAGTAGCACTACAATAGTGCATAGTCAAGTTCTTTTCTCCCATTCATGCAAAAGACGAAAGTATATGACCTGTTTCGGTCTAAGAAACAAGAAAAATGTCCAATTTTGTTTGACTATGTCCTATCTTCTTATTGGATTATATTTGCTCGCAAGCGAGAGCATTTAAAAATATTTTTTTGGCTCTGGCTCGCAAGCGAGGAGCTGAGAGCCATCAGAAGCTGCTCGTGAGCGAGTATTTACGTATCCTGACTTTAATATTAATAAAAAGATGCTATTTTTGTATGTATGTATTTATGATGAAATAAGAGCTGAATGTGGGTGGTGTTGATGCGAGTGATTCATTTACTTATATAATTAAGAATAAGGTGATATTCAATATGGATGCTCTCTTTATTTAGCCGAATATTACTTCCATTATAATATAATATATACTATATATAATTCCGTTATATATGCGTTGAAGTTTTTATTTATTCCATATTTAAATGGTGAAAAGTCCATAAGATCATAAATAAATTACAGATTAAGATTTCAAAACACTTTGTTAATCCAGATATAGCTAATCTAGTCAATAATACAAAAGAAAACGTTTTCCTGTATTCTGTAATGTTTTTCAGAATTACAGTTACCATGGATTTTAGGGACCCTTTCGGGGGCCATTCCATATGCCCCCCCCCCTTTTCCGATATAGAGAGGTGGCCAACCCATAAGGGGCGTTTTGTACTTTACATGAAAGCTCTTCAAATACTGGCCAACTTACAAGAGTGGTCAACTTTGCAAGTTTTACTGCATTATTAAATTCTTTCGGTTGGGTTGGATCCTGAAGCGTTTGCAAGATTCATTTGAATAGAATTGGAGTACTAAACCTGTATCTATATACTTTTTATCCGCACGCGTACTACATATTTCTTTTATTCGTCGCATCTCTTTTCATTATTATCTGTCCTGTATTAATTTTTTCTGTATCTTTCGATATTTTTAAAATTCATTTTTTAATATTTTTTTTACTCTTTGTCTTACTTTTCTTCAATTTAGCTGTAGATTTTACATGCCTTTCTTGGTTTTGTACATATGTTTGTACTTATGCTAGGATAAAGCTTTAATTTATTATTAAAACTTTTTATTTTTCTTCCATTTTTTATAGTTGCATCAAAGGATATAAATCAGTAAATTTTCAGAAATTTTCTACATACAATTTTCTAAATTACATTTATAAAAATTCAGAATATCTGAAACCATTGCAACAAATACAGGATTGCCAGATTTGGGATCTGAGGCTGATACAAATACATAAGCGATTGCAACCAATTCATGAAAGATGTCGATAGCATCCGTCAGTATTTAGCACTTTACTTATTTTTGGAAAAACGAGAAAGGAAGAAGTGGCTTTTGTTATAATAGTCAGCAATGGGGCTGATATTCCTGGTGTACTCATGATAAAAAAAATAGTTATTAACTTTCATGAATATTTGGCGTGTCCCCGCATTGCTATTTGTTATTGTTGTGCAATCTAGTGCACTGTACGTATATCCTTATTACTTTCATTACGCGATAATCTGATAAGTTCCATCTGTTTATATAAATGTAGCACGCCTCTTTGGTTTCTATTTTTTTCCTTTTTTTTTCATTGTCAATGATCATGGCATTATAAAATTAGAATATATTTTTTGTTTCAAGGGAATATGTTGCGTGGTATTTATTTTTTTTATATAAATTTTGCATGCTGTGATAGGCGGATTTTTAATTTTTTGAATGTTTAGCCGATGTATGATGTAGGACAGTTGGCACAATTTACTTTATAAACAACGCTATTTTTCTTAGGATTTTTTATTTAGTCTTTTGTTTTGGTGTAAATGTTGTTGAACCTATTGATGCGTTTAAAATTTAAATTTATTCGGTTGTCAGCTGTCTATAAGTGTCGTCTTATTTCATAGGCTACTGGACATATTTAAGCAGCGCCGTGCCGTGCCTAGCTCTAGGGGCACCTGGGGCAAGCTAAGCGAACACGCCTTTTCCGATATTTATTTTAATACATCCTTTTCCAATTAAATATTTTAATACAGAGTTTTAAAAGAAATAAAGAAAGAAGTAATAGTGCACCCGGTGGTTCATCACTTTCACTATATTTATAGACTCCAAACCACTATAATTTTCATTTGATCAAAATATATTTTTCATGTTTTTATTATTGCAAATTGTCCAATAAGTTTTTGATAGTCGATACGAGTACATAATTCGCTTTCAATAGATATGGTGGCCAATCTTACTAAGCGTTCCAAACGCATCGTCGTTCACAGATAATTTTTAATAATTTTCAGTTCGCGAAACTCCGCTTCCCTGACGCCACAGAAACGGGTAAACTTAATAATATCCGCAAGGCAATGACAGCATTGGGTACAATCGTAGAATATAATTTTTTATGATGAAATTTATTTATCTATTTATACTCCATGCAAATCTTTGCAGATCTTCATTATTTCTTCTTTCGTTGAAGACTTGAGAGCATGAATATCATACAGAAATTCGAAATCATTGCTTTGCGCCCTTAGTCGTTGAAATCTCTCTTCCATTGATACTACTGCTGTATCAATGACGTGGTAAAAGAATTCTGTTCTACATTGTTCTTTCCGATCTGTTACACGTCCATCTCGAGCTTTGTATTCGAAATTACGCTTGTTACGCCAAACGCAGACCGTGATGTTAGGGGAAAACATCAGCTCTACCTTCATCTCAGATGCTAAGTCTTTCGTTTTGTTCAGTATTCTAGAAAAATTTTCTTCAGATTTATACTGCTTCAGAATATCTGTGATTCTGTCTAGAAAGTTACAGCATTCAATTCTATTCAAAGCAGTTTGTTTAGAATATCAATCCAAATGATCACGTTTCAAATGAATTTAAAACTCATGATAGATTGGGCTAAGCACCGAGCGTCATGTTTCGATAGATTATCTCTTTTTTACTTCGAGAGAAATTTCCACAAGTGCATCATAAATCTCTACAAACTGGTACTGTATGGGTTTGATAGCATCAGCCCTACTTTCCTAATGCGTATCACTGACAGCCTTCAGCCTTGAGACAGAGCCAGTTATGGGATACTACAGCATTGCATTCGTATAAAATATTGAGGCGAAATTGAATGGCTCTTTTAGGACCGTCTGGTTCCAAAACTAGAAACCGGATTACTTGACTCACTTTAGAGATCCGGATCATTGAGTCGACTCAGATCTGAATTACTCATCTTTAATTGAGACCGGCATTATTAACAGAACAATCTGTACATACCCACTAAGCAATTCGAATGGAATTCCGGTAGTTTTCCCTGTCATTTTTGATGAGTTTTCAGAAAATCCGTACTACATATTTCCGCACGGATTTTCGCTTCTTTAGCCGTAGGGAATTGCCCCGAGTTTCCAGTCTTTGATTGTATTGGTAGTTGGGGCTGAACGTGGAAATCTAACAGATTTCCATGCTATTTCTTTATTATTTTCGCATGGAATTTCCGGACCTTTCCGTGGCATTTCTGTATGGAATTCGTAGGGATTTCAAAGCTTTTCCTGCATTTTTTAATTAAACAGTGGGACATAAATAATTTGTGGGATGCATAGCAGTAGAAAAAGTATCGAAAGTATAGAGAAAATAATGAAACTGCCATGACTTTAATCCTTGCAAAATGTTAAAATAATAAATTCGGAACAAAGCTAGACAGGTTTAGCGTTTTGTAAGAATTAAAGTCATGGCACCTTGATTATTTTCTCTATACTTTCAAAACTTTTTCTACTGCCATGCACTCTACAAATCAATTAAATTCACAATCGCCTGTGTTTTGCAGAACACTACACGGAACCAAAAATAACACAGCTAACATAAACTATTAACAATTTTTCGTATATCTCCAACACATCTGTAAAGCTGAAAATGGTGTTCGCTGTACCGTGTAAAAACAGCTGTGTGTGTGAGTAGCCGTTACTTTTCTTCACTGGAATTCCGTGAGAAAAATCCACATTTAGATTTTGTTGCTTAAACATCGATACTCTGACCTCGCGATAATATAGATAGTTTCGGCATAAAACTATCAATACTATCAAGTATATCGATAGATTTTATATATATGTATAAATACATACATACGTATAATAAGTCTCATACAGCACGATCGTCTTATAGACGTCATAAATTCGTTAGATTGGGTTTTGTTGGGCTATTTCGAATAGAGGCTTATTTTAGATCAAACTGTATATGAAGATATTGTTTCAAAATCATTTTGTGGTGCGTAAAAAACGAGTGGCGCTTTAGACAAAGTCCATAAAAGGCTCATGAGTGCTTATTAACGTTCAAATGATTCTCAACCCAATCCTTTTCATAAAGTCAAATTCCACTAAAAACTCTGAAGTTTCTGGAACTTCTGTAAGTGTAACAGTATAAATGTAGAAAAATATACCCTTTTCAATTTTTCTTCCAGTTATGATCCGCAGGTATTGAAACAAGGCATGTTACTGTCACTTTCTAGGCTCCCTCTTTTGTTGAAACTATGCCGGCATTGTAAGGTATTATAAAACTATGCAGCATTTCGTATTCTTAAAAAAATTTAGCTTTCATTGTTTCTATAATTATTTTACAAATATGAGTTCAACTAGATTTAGTGAATATTTTATTGATATAGGTATATAAACTTGTTTGTTTTCTATTCTAATATGCTAAAATGAAACCCTATTTTTGGAAAGCTTTTTGAATCTTCTAGTATCACACATTTCCAAACCAAATTCCGGCGCTCAAAAATCCAAAATTCGGTCTAAGTAGTATTTTTCAACTATTATTAATTTTTGTTCTTTTCTATGACTACTTGCTTAGCGGAGGAACCCTTAGATCGACCCCATACTCCATACAATAACTTCTATAGAAGCAGTATGGATGATGAAGAGGTTGAAAGCGTTCAGCACCTGCTGTATGAATGCACTAATGCTTTGCGGAGGTGGCAAGCAATGAATGAGGGACCTGCTAAGGTTCATTAACTCTTGTGGCTGGTTTCAGCGCACACCCTAAATCTGAGGTATTTTTCCCATGTAGGGTCCAATTAAGGTGGTACCATAAATGGTGTAAGTGAGGCGGATCGCAGAGGTTCCCGTAATGGCCGCCACTCTAACTAACCAAACGTTGTTCCTTAATTTTTTTTTTATTTTTTTTTTTGTATGATGTGGCCAAAGCTCATGAAATAGCGTATAATGTCGTACCATAGCTTTTACAGGAAAGTAAGAGAGGATAGGGAAATGATTAGTGGGGTCAGGAGGTAACGGTGTACATTAAATTGTGGGTGTGTGTGCTTGTAATACAGCGATCAGGCTAAAAATTTCTTCAGTGCAGTAACCTGAATTACTAACTGACTTACAAAATAAGCAGAATAATGAAATGAAAGACGTTTTTCAGCTATACAATTGACCTCCATAAAAAAATTAAAATTTTCAAAATGCTATACACAGCGCCATCTAAGGAAATAATTTAGACCTATTTTGTATCAATTTATTCACATACTTTTATAATTAATGAATTAATGCTAACAAATTATTTTAATATTATTATTAATATTGTATATCTCCAGTCTACTGCATAAAGTGTTCTTATCCACACATACTATTCCAATAAGATCATAGTCGTCAATATATTATTTATGAGTGATAATCGAACGCCAAAATATATGCAAAATAATATGAATTTTGTTTAAAAAAATATTTGAACTTTTTTTTATTTTATTACGTGAGAAATCCCATTTATTAGTTAAGAGGCGAGTCGAGTGTCTCTCTGATATGATAAGCATTTTAAAGTGTTAAAGAAAACTAAAAGAGGAATGTGTGCTTGCAAAGTAGCATTATTTATGGCATTGATAAAATATACGTGACAATTGCTCCGAAACAAAGAAGAAGATAAATCAATTTTACTTTCAAATTGGGATCAGAAATAAAAAAAAATTGGTCACTTATCATCAGGCAAATAACATGACGAACATGACAGTTAAGTGGAGCATAAATTCGGGCAACTGATAAAACTTGATCTAGAAAATGTGTGAAAGCTTTTTTGTACATACACCGTGAGTTTGCTATGCAATGATTATTGTGCGTAATGAAGACAATCATGAGTATTTTGAGCGCTTAGCTTTTGTTCAGTTTAACTCTTTTCTTCTCTATTATATCTCATAGAAGAGAGAGATGACAGGAAATGTGGGAAAAATGTGCGACGGCCTTCATAGTGCCTCGCAACAACTAGAAATTTTATAGAGTGTCTTATAAATTCTCTGAGATTTCAACATAAGTTCAGCAATATTCACATATGTATGTATGTGAATACAATGTGCTTTTACTTAAAAAAAAAAACAAAGTACTCTTTTTAGATGGAGTTAATTTAATTGCGAAAAGCTCTCCTTCTGCATCACAATTCACGACATGGCGCAGAGTGTTGCGGTAGCGGGCGGTAATGAAAATAATGCAATCACATATATTCGTTGTCGTTCTTTGTTCGCACGTCTGGTTTAACAGCAGGGCCTTGCCCCTCACCTTTGCGAAATTTTTAGTATTCAAACAGCTGTTAAAAAAGTGAAATGGCACACTGAGTTTTTGTTTACAAACATTTCGCGTGAAAATGATCGTGCAAAAGAAAATGTTCCTATGGCTAGTGATTGTTTGGAGTTTCGGTGATATGGCGTCAGTTGAAGCTATAAATATTCTTGGTATAGTAACGTCTACCTCGGAGTCGCATAATCATCATGCAACAGCGATCTATAATGAATTGGCTAATAGTGGGCATTCGGTGAGTACCTTTTGGTAGTGCAAAATTACATTACTTCAAATAAAATGGGTGGAATAATTAACTATAGTGTTATGTTTTCGATCGCGTTCAGGTTTTCCTTTTTAATTTAATTATTCACTACCTGAAATACACAGTAATTTCTGACATTAATCAATATTATCGTTGTGCTGATATATATGTAATTGTGTGATATGGATTACAAATGCTATCAATTTTTTTCCTTTGTTTCAAAGAAGACCAATTTCCTTGAGATTGAAATATTTCCTGAAAATAAGCTTTTGTTCAATTCTTAGTTAAGAAATGAAGTTTGGACTAAAACACACAAGAAATTTTCTTTTTCCTGTTTCACTTGGCGCTGTGCCATTTGTATTGTATACTAGACGAGTTCTAGCTTTTCTTAGTTATTGATATATTGATATTCAAGACTGCTATATGTAAGTCCATATAATAAAATTATACAAATCCATATCAAATGTTTTGAAATAGTAAAACAAAAAGACGACTAGATATTAACTTGGAAGTAATATCTTAAAGATCATATCGCAAGCTGACTCAAATACAAATGTCTGTCGATAAATAATACTTCTGAGAGGCCGTGATTACTTACTCATGCAAATATTGACATTAGTCATAATGTTTGATCAGTTGCTCGTGCTTCTATGAAAGAAGTTCACATGGAATATGGTGTTATTATTATTTATTAAAATACAAAGAGAGAGACATAGAAAGGGAGAAAGAGATCGTGGTAGGTGGATAGGATAAAAATTTTAAAAAAATTTCTAAATGAAGATTCTCACAGTTTGTCCACCCAGTCGGCAATATTTGTCAACTGGTTTCAATGGAACAGTATAAGGATCAATGATACAAATCTAACACGTTAATATTTATAATTTATTGAAATCTTGATGAATTATAATTACTAATTTAAGGACTCGAAGCTTTTTCGCAGCTAACCTCTTTTCGCATTTTTTAGAAGTTCCCATTACATTTTCCCAATCCTAGAATCCACTTTATCTTTAGCAACAGCAGCAATCACTGGGATAGGCTCTACGGGCTAATAGAGAACTTTGGTAAGGCTTAAAACAACCAATCAAAGCTTACATTATAAGCAGAGATGGCAGCCCGAAAATATTTTGGACCAACCCAATAAGCCAAAATTACAGATGTGGATTTTTCTCACGAAATTCCAGTGAAGAAAAGTAGCGGCTGCTCACACGCACAGCTGTTTTTACACGCTACAGCGAACATCATTTTCAGCTTTACAGATGTGTTGGAGATATACGAAAAATTGTTAATAGCTTATGTTAGCTGTGTTATTTTTGGTTCCGTGTAGTGTTCTGCAAAACACAGGCGATTGTGAATTTAATTGATTTGTAGAGTGCATGGCAAGAGAAAAGTTTTGAAAGTATAGAGAATATAATCAAGGTGACATGACTTCAATTCTTACAAAACGCTAAACCTGTCAAACTTTGTTCCGAATTTATTAAGCTCTATTTTAACAATTTGCAAGGATTCAAGTCATGGCAGTTTGATTATTTTTTCTATACTTGCGAAACTTTTTCTACTGTTATGCATCCCACAAATTATTTATGTTCCCCTGTTTAATTACGAATTCAGTATCTAAATCGAACGGAAAATATATTGGATTTTACATAAATAAAAAATGCAGAAAAAGCATTGATATCCCTAGGAATTCCATATAGAAATGCCACGGAAAAGTCTGAGAATTCCATGCGAAAATAATAAGGAAATAACATAGAAATCTGTTAGATTTCTACGTTCAGTTCCAACTACCAATACAATCAAAGACTTGGAATCTTGACGCAATTCCCTACGGTTAAAGCAGCGGAAATCCGTGCGGAAATAGTACGCATTTTCAGATAAACTTGTCAAAAATGACAAGGAAAACTCCAGGAATTCCATTCGAATTGCTTAATGGGATGGTACAGAAATATAAGTATCCTCATTAAATTTTGACACATGAGGTGTGATGTAATTTCGTCCACTAATGTATATACATTTCTATTTAAAAGACAGAAAGAAGAGAGTAAGTATTGTGTTCTCTGTAGCATGCTTTCATACATTTCATGACATTTCGTCTACTAATGGTGGAACGCGGTAATGATAATACCTTGTATTTCTGTATCGTGATTTGGGATCCCATAATTACTAATTATGGAGCTGCTATTTGTCGTTAATTATGGTAGCTATATCATATGATTCAAGAAACTGAAACAGAGAGAAGGAGGCTCCTAAACGGATTGAAGAAGATAGAAAAAAAAATTGAACTACACTAGAAATAGTAATTACCTACAGATTTTTGTATGGATTTAGTACTGCCGCTATAAATAGTACCCCAGGTGTGTACTTAAATTTCAGAAATGCTATATAATTTACTATATTTTCTTATCGTCGGAAAATAATCTTTTAGACTAAGATTCATTGAAAATTATAAAATGCAAACAAGTTGAGTTGAAAAATCGACGTTGGAATCGGAGAAGGTCTCACCGGTTTGATATTTATTTTTCGATCATCTATCACGAACGTCAACCAATGGAAGTCAATCTGGGCAATAGATTGACCTCCATAATTTTCAACAAAAGTAAACGTAAATTACACATTTAATAGCAATATTTCTTTTGCAATCTTCAAATTAGGTGATTGTTCCACTATTTCCCCAATGCAGTTATTCGAACAAGACAAGTTAATTTGTATGCTGAAAAAATAATTACCAGTTGGAAAGCGCGCTGTCACGGGTAGAAAACTATCTCAACATGTTCCTACACTTTTTTCAATACCTATAGTTTCCTTTCAAGTTTTATATCTTTATAGCTTCTCCTACTTAGTAGCTTAGCATAATAGATCCCGTTGGCATTCGTGCTTGGGATTTTTGGCAAAAAAAGAAACCAAAAAGATTTTACTACCGCTTAATTCCAAATTGTGGGATCAGACCGGTTTGTATGACACTTTCGGAAGTTACTACTTAATTTTTGCATGCATGATACAAAATACTTAAAATTATTAATTGAATTTCCTAGGCTTCTACCGCCGTTAAATGTATTTTTTTCTGACATATAATTCTCTCTCAAAGATGTAAAAAGAAGTCACTATATGGCAACTCTAATCTGTAGTGTAATTGAAGCAGCATAACGCGTACATCCGAAGAAGGAGGCAACTATTATTTTCCAATGTTCCCAGCAATTTTTGGCTTGCTTATTGTTGCCTGCCTGTAGTTACTGGTTGGCATCTTTTGAGACTCATTGAAATAAATTCAAGTTTCACCACATGTAATAACTTTAAACAGTGGTTTTGTTTGGTCTTGGTTAAATTGCTTGACTCTTTTTTGCTCCAGTCAACTTATCGGTTGAGAATTTTTTATTCAACTTACCGATATTACCAGAAAGGACTCGATATTGTTGTAGATACACCAGTAGTTCTAAAGTGGCATATGTCATTATTATTTTATTTATAAATTCTGTAAAAAAAATGTCAAAAACGTAGAGAATACTACTTTCAAAAGCCGCCACCTTCCAAGAATTTGCCTAACCGTAATCGTTGAGTAGCAGCCCTTGCATTTCTGCACGTTGAATGAGTCCACCGTATTAATTTTGTTGTAAAAGTTCTTTCCAAATACAAAAACTCAATCTTGTTCTGAAAATATCTTAAAAGAGCGAGTCGGGCTTGCGCAAACAGGGTTCAATTTTAATTTTAATTAATATTTAAATCTAATTCATATTTGCCTGTGATAACTACAAATTAATGAATTGTGCCACATATTTTTGAACATTAGTTACTACGATATTGATCACTGTGCTTCCCCTCTAGTTAGCCTCAATTTATATACCCTGATAATATCAAAACTCTAGCTTTAGAAACCTAAAAGGTCAGAGGAAATAACGGTGTTTTTCACATATTTTGGGCTATATCCTTATAACCAAGTCACCATTTTTTTTGAATCCTTTCAAACGTTACTTCACACAAACAAACAAAACTTTTTATGATGCCTCAACTCACCCCCATCTATCTATATCAATAAAAGTGAAATGCTGTTCGTTGGTAATCGCATTATTTGAGAACGGTTGGACCGATTTGGCTAATTTGTTTTCTTTAAAAGTTCGTAACAGTCCGAATAAACTTTTTAGGGAAAGAAAAATTGGAATCGGCAGCCCCCTCCTACTTGGTCTTGGCACTAAAACTTTGGTTTTTCGCTGCCTCAGCAGGCGTCGACGTGGAGAGCTCATATTTTGTATACGGCGTTTTCACAAAATTTGCAAGTACAGGACCAAAAGTAGAGCAAATTGGGCAATCCTTTCTTTGTGTGGCCATACCAAACTTTACTTTTTCATTTTATTTTTGGACACTGCCTCAAGTGTCTTTTTATAGAGCTGAAATTTTATACACCGGTCTACTTTAAAAAAAGAGAAACATAAGTTCGAAAATGAGATCAAGCGGACAAATTCGTCGTAGGGTTGCCCTACAAAACAAATTTTCGTTTTTAGGGTTCCGTACCCAAAGGGTAAAACGGGAACCCTCCGATGTCCGTCCGACCGTCACCGGGCTGTATCTCAGGAACTGTAATAGGTAGACAGTTGCAATTTTCACAGATTGCGCATTTCTATTGCCACTATAACAAATAATAAAAATTAAATTAAACTAAAAATTAATGGGGGCCCCCATACAAGAAACCTGATGTTTATGCCCTTTTTTCCTCGTTTTATTCTCATTCATTATATGATAAGTAGTATACATAAATTTTTCAAAACACAGCATTATTTTTAAAATGACGCCTACTCTCAATTGAAAAAATAAATAAAAAGTGCGTAGTGTTAAATTTTGTATGATGGTAAGGAACCCTTCGTGTGCGAGTCCGACTCACACTTGGCCAGTGTGTTTTACACAGCCTGAGAACGCTTTGGGTCACACACACACATATACTGTACAGTTCGGAATCGAGTCAGATAATAATTTAGATATTATGCATCTCTAACCACCCACTTCTGTCAACCCCTAGGAAAAAATTAAAAAATAATATATTAAAATCTCTAACTCTCGAAAAATAAAAGTAAGTGATATCGTTCTGGTCAAACCAGATGTTGTCAAGGTCTATGTCAATTCACTTCATAATTAAGTCAATAACATCCCCCGATAACGCTGACCATTGGCAATGACAGTGTTTCCAACATAAATTTGAAATAGTTACACGTTATGGATGCAGCCTATTTTCTTGAATAATTTGTAAATTTTGTTCTTTCAGGTGTGCGAATTGATTTAAGTAAATTTCGATGATTAGTTGACAAAATATTATGAGATCATTTTTTCATAAGAATTGTTTAATAGTAATTAATTTGTACGATAATTTTGTAGCTTTCTATACAATAATGCCTACATAATGATAAAAATCTATAAATTCAAAAAAATTGATCATGACATGTTTTTTATCTTTTTTCATCTCAAAGGTGACTGTATTGAGCCCATATCAGCAATCGCAAAAGATAAATCACTATCCTCTGGAGAATGTGTTTCCACGTGATAAAGGTAAAAAAGTACTTAATTATTTTAGAGATAAATGTAGCCCCGTTATCGTATAACACACTGGCTTGAAGTATAAAAAACGATTAATCTATTTTGCATTAACCAAATTTCTAGATTTGGTGGTTTCGCTCGTGGTGTAACGCCTAATCAAAATTTTTACATCGATATAATCTATTTCACTTATCATCCAATTAAGAAGTGTCTACAATTTGGACTAAGCTATTTTGCGTTGCACTAAAGTGTTTTCTTCGGTTATAAAAATTTTATTATAATGAAGATACCGAAATGCATATAACGTCTAGCGCAAGATAATTTTTTTTTTAAAGAAAATTTCTACTGCAAATGTATGGCAAGTACGCTATTGATATGCCTACTAATTAGAAAGAAATACTAAGGAACTGTACATTCTTATTGTGCCTGAAAAATCCACCAAGTTAGACAATTAAGAATGTTGGTTTTGTGAGAGATTTTAAATGCGCCCTGTTGGTGTTCATTGTCATACTTTCACGTTTACCTATATGTACTCGTTAATTCTCCTGACGTGAATTGTAAGTTATAACTGATTAACAATTTTTTGAATCTGAGCGTTCATTTTATTCCGCCGACTGATTTAACCATCAGGAGGTATAAAGAAATGTCAAAAAAAAGTAAATAATTTTTCAGACTGCAAAAGATTTTTTTCAATTGGCTAATATAGCGAAGGTAGAAGTCATTGAAATAACTCTTGTCGATTTGTATCATTTGTTGCAGTACAAATGAAGAAACGAATTTCTGTTTGAGTGATATTGTGTATATTCGATGTGAAAAAGGATCCTGCCTGAATTTGAAATAAAAAACAAACTATGAATTTTACTTAGAACTTAATTTTTAAAATAACATAAAATTGTATACCGAAACCTAAAACAGTAAAATGTGTCTAGTGTTATAATGAGGAATTACTTGTAAAAACAATGAAAGCCTGCCAGAAAGATTTGGACAAATTAATAATGTATTTTGAGTGTAGTTTATTATTTCATTTTTAAATGTTTACGCATTGTTTAAGTATATAATTGTCCTATTCTTTACATGATCCTGGCATATTTATATCATCATAAAGCAACATTGGAATTTTTAGTTATGTTACACTAAGCAAAACGGTCCAATGTGCATGTCTTTCTGAAATTCAAAATCATTATAAAATGTTTTTGAATCTTGCCATGAAGTACAACCAACCAATAAAAATTTTACAAAACGAGAAAGAAAAATCTGAATTATTTGGTTCCTACTATATATAAAAAAAAAGACTACGACTATCTTCAGAATACCGCTTTTTTTTCTAATGACGGCAAAATAACTTTCAAGTCAAAGAGGATTTGGACTATTCGGAAGATTGTGCAGCCTGTTATTCAACAATTATTGAGACATGAAATAGAGGACACTTCTAGTCCCTCGTGAATCCAAAATGCTTGCTCAAGGATCGCAATATTGGTAATGGATTCCTCAAACATTGTGATGAGAGCTTCAACCAACAGCTCAGGAAACGCTAGAGATTCATCTCTAAGCGCACTTCCAAGTCTTTCAACGTTTTAAAGCTCCCAGCGGTGACATCATATTTGCAGCAGTACTGCAGAAATCGCTGGAACCCACTATCAGCCTCTTCTCTTTGATATTTGTATGGCAAATCTATGCAAGAACAAGAGAATATAGATGCATCGACATCTGTATCGTCAGATGGATTTGGAAAAACGCTGTATCTTTATATTATATTGATTATTATAAGGAGTTTAAAGAAAGCGCTTAGTTTTTCTTTTTATATTCTACATGAAGTCATAGGGTATACTAGGCTGGTCATTCCGTTTGTAACGCACAGAAATAATGAAAGTAGAGTAAAATGGGTTGAACACATACGCATTAAATATAAAGTTATTTTGATTATTGCATGGCCGTCCGTCTGTCCGCCCATCTGTCCGTCCGTTTATCTGTCCGTCCGTCTTTCCATCCGTCCTTACGATAATTTTAAAACGCTTTGACTTATACAGCTTAAATTTTGCACCCGGGCCTTTTATAAAAAAAGTAAATTTGACTTCGAAAATGGAACCAACCGGGAATCACCTTCATAAGGTTGCTATACAAAAATTTCGTTTTTTACTATATATTTGGACACTGCCTGAGAACACGTTGACATAGAGATCAGTAATTTTGTACATGGGTACCCATTTTTGGTGTTGCCATATAAAAATTATGGTTTTTTACGTATACTGTGAGAGCGATCAGTCCTAGATGCGTTCATTGTATTGAAAAGTTCTTCAGAATATTAAAGCCTATGATGTGTGCTATAATCATTTTTGCTGTCCGACGAACTGTTCTACAAAGATAAGCCAAAAACGACTTCAAAAATCAAATTCCACAGATGGGCCATCATACAAAATTACATAGGACACTTATCAAGGGTATCATAAAAATTTATCTTAGACCAATTCTACCTTTTTACTTGTCGTAATTTATTTTATTTTCACCATCTTAATTTTACGTATCCATCCTTAAAAGATTTATATTGATGTAGGTACCTATATACAGAGAATAAAGGAATTAAATTTGAATTATTATTAGAGAAATCGGCTATCGATTACCTACATACTTGCATGCAGTGTTTTCACGCCGATCGATTATAATCTTTCTCGATAGATTTGGTCTGACTAGTAAGTGAACCAAGCGTCATCTGACGCACCCGCGGTTGGTGTTCGTGTAAGAGGCTGCGAAAGTGATAAAATATTTTTTTTAAGTAATAGTACGGAGGTTGAAACTTTTTTTTTATAAATAGTTAACCGCATAGTAAGTTGATAAAACATCGTCAGCTGCATCGTGGAGGGGGGATTATGTGTCAGCTACTCGCATGAACTTATAAAATTAACACACACAATAAAGGAACAGTAATAGCCTGAGAAATCGTCGACGTAAAGAGCTCAAATTTAGTACATGCTGTTTTCGTAGCAATACTAAACGAAATCTCGAAATCGCGCAACACCTTCTTGATGTTGTCATATAAAAATTTTGATTTTTTATGTATACTGTGAAAACCAATTAGTCGTAGACGCGTTCATTGTACTAAAAAGTTCTTCAGAATATTAAATCCTATGATAATTTTTAAAATAATTTTTGCTGGCCGACGAACTGTTCTAAAAATATAAGCTAAAATGCACCAACCTCCATATATAGGTCGCCATACGGAATTACGTACGGACATTCATCTAGGGTATAAAAAGAATTAATCAGACGCGGATATATGTGTCATCATGTTCGGCTTTTCAGAATGATTTAAAAATTACAATGCGCATTGGTTCCGGAAAGATTCGTCAATATTACAATATCATATGAAGAAGTAAAAAAGCTAGAATTTGTCTAAGACCAATTCTTATGATATTCGAGATGAATGTCCGTTTGTAAATTCGTATGGGGGATGTTTCAGTTCTAATGTGGTTTTTCTCCTATATTTCTATGACAGTTCGTCGGCCAATAAAAACGATTATAGCAAATATCATAGGATTTAATATTCCCAAGATATTTTCAGTACAATGAACGCGTCTAGGATTGATCGCTTTTACAGTATACATAAAAAACCAAAATTTTTATCTGGCAACATAATGAAGGGGTTGCCCGATTTAGTCCATTTTTGACAATCCATTTACTATTGCTATGAAAACACCTTGTACTAAATATCAACTCTTTACATTGACGAGTTCTCAGGCTATTATTGTTTATTAAAAAAAAGTCTCAACCGACGTACTATGTAAAAATAAAAGTTTTTACCACTTTCGCAGCCCCCACACCCATCGCTACTTGAGCAGCTGACGCTCGGTTCACTGATTAATTATCGATATCAAAATCAGCCGGTATACTATGACTTTTTCATTCGCAACTCTACGTCCCGGACTATAACGGATAACAACTAGATATAAATTAAAATGCAAATAGCAAAAGCTAATTTGTTTTTCATAACTCACTTTCAGTAGTTAATTATGAATACATTAATTGAAATTGCAGCAGATTTTTCATTACTCTAAAAATAAACTTTTTAGCTTTCACTCAATTGTTATCTATTGCCTTAAAAGTTAATTGATTATTTCTGATTCAGACAGACTTAAGAAACACTGGTCACCACAAGAGCATGATTATTTCTCTGAGACTTTCAATCTGTATTACGAGGGCTTACTTCGTACAAAACTTGTTGCAAAAGATCCAAGCTTTCAAAAGCTTCTTTCAGCTGATCTCAATATTGACGTCATCATTTTCGACTATGACTACAATGAGGCTCTCTTAGGTATGTGAACAATTTTAAATGACGGCAACAGACATGAATTATTATTTTTGTCTTTCTTTCACTTATAGGCTTAGCTGATATTTTTAATTGTCCAGTGATATTACTCACCATAGGTCGACTGAAAGGTCTAGCGACTCGTGCTCTTGGATTGCCTTATCCATTACATAACTCGATGAACTTTTTACACTTCACAGACCGCAGTTTATTTGAAAATGTTCGGCATTTATTTTTAGTAATACTTGAGGAGATATTTATTGACTTTTACTATCATGGACAACAAGTAAGTATATAATACCCTCAGATACGAATATATTTATATATAGGGGAAAAAAAACATTATTTCTGCAGGAAAATCTGTACAATGAGATATTTTCTGAGTACAAGGTAGTCGTTCCCTTTCATGATTGCTATCGCAAATCGATTGCAAAAATACTTATCAGCACATTATCAGACCAGCCATTTTTAACACCTTCTGATATGGTAGACGTGACTGGAATTCACATACCCTCTAATAATTTATTGGAATTTTCCTTCCAATCTGAGAGACTAGATGACTTTATTCATTCAGCTGAAAGCGGTTGTATTTATGTTTCCCTTGGAGCCGATGTGAATCCTTTAACACTGCCCACAGATAAATTGAATACAATTTTCCGAGTACTTTATACGCGACCAGAAAAAGTAATCTGGGCATGGAATGGAAACACATCAGTCTTTGGCAGTTCTTCTGATTTCTATATGGACAGATGGTTGCCCCAGAATGACATACTACGTCATGATAACATCAAACTTTTTATCACCAGTGGTGGACAATTGAGTTTAATTGAAGCTATTCATCATGAGGTTCCCATCATTGGAATTCCTATAACTGCAGAGCAATCTGAAACTCTGGATGATATTCAAAGTCAAGGTCTAGGCATAAAATTGGATTTATTTAATGTGTCGACCAGTTCTCTGACATGGGCGCTGAGTGAGATATTAGATAATAACAGGTGAGATTTTTGAATACTATAGTTTTTCTTTAGGCATCATAAATGACTAAAAAAAAAACGTTCATTTCTAAACAGGTTTCACGAAAATTTAGTTGAAAGATCTGAGAGCATGCAAGACCAACCGATGACACCTGTGAAAACAATGAAGTTTTGGTTAAATTATGTCTACCGACATCGTCACACTGCCAAAAGGAATCGACATAGACGAATGCTCGCTGTTAATTACTATTTTCTGGACGCCTATTTGGTTTCTTCTGCAATTCTAATCGCTGTCATGCTTGGCATCATTTTCGTACTTAGATATTTGAAAAAAAGTCTCACACGAATACTAGCCAAGAGAAAACTTAAATTGTATTGAGATTTTTCGCTATTATTAAGTTGTTAGTAATATTAGTTAATGATTGTTTTTGCCATTGAGCTACTATGACGGCGCCATTTTTATAATTATACTGTGTTTTGTTGTTGTTTTAT
The DNA here is from genome assembly GCA_963924295.1 of Dioctria rufipes. Classification (NCBI taxonomy): domain Eukaryota; kingdom Metazoa; phylum Arthropoda; class Insecta; order Diptera; family Asilidae; genus Dioctria; species Dioctria rufipes. The sequence continues at coordinate 363,937,201 of OZ002740.1, forward strand.
TTTACTGCGAAATAAAACTTGTTATACAGCTGCTAAGTTATTTTATTAATTTACATTGAACTCTGATTCACGATTTATTCTGATTTTAGGTTTAAATTTTAAAGTGGATGAAAGAGTTAATTGTCAATTAAGATCAGTAAGTATGGTGCCGTGGGTTACTACCGAATGACAGGGCAAGATAGAATTTACATAGAGAAATATTATTGCTCTGGAAGTAAAAAATCTCACCCTCATAAAAAATTTTATGTGTAAAATTGCTACGTTTTAGTGTAAAGGATATTTTTCGGTTTAAATATACTTACCCTGTTTAGTACTTTCTATTTTAGGATTTAAAAACATAATGAGTTAGAAGTATATGTCCAATTGAATCAGAATAATAAAAACGTATGCACGTTTGGTCCAAATGGAATATACTAACATCCAGGCCCGGCTCGTGGCTTTTCTTTTGTGAGTGCGTGGAATGCTCGGCGCCTTTGAAAATTTTCCATTTGCCATTGTCAACATATTTCGATGGTTGATAGTTTATAATCTTCAATTAATTTTAAAATTTGGTTTATGCCTATAATATTTTGATTATAATTTTAAGGCAAATTAAATTTATTTATGACAAAAAATTAAACAAATTACAAAAGCTTTGATTAAAGCTTATTTATTTATTAATCAGTAAAAATTACTAAACAAAAATTAAATAATCCAAATTAATAACAAAATTAATGACAAAAAAATGACAGAAAAACGTAACAAAAAATATTGCTGTAGAATTTGAGCAATAAAAACGGTTCATACTACTTTTACTAATAGGGACTTGCCTGGCTTTGATTTTAGCTAAATCTTTCCGCACCATATCGATTTAGAAATTTCTGATTGTATGGATATTATTACCAAACCATTCAATTTTTCTTGCCCCATACTTGATCGATGGTAATTTTTATTAAGTTTTAATTTAGAAAAAGTTCTATCACCATATGATCTTCAATTTATCGAGACAACAATTTCAGCTCAATTTGTAGTTCGTTTGCTTCAAGATCTTTGCTTTCTTTATAAGTTAATGCTGTTTCTAAAAATTTACATTTGCCTATTAGTTCACTGTTCTCTATTTCATCATACATCTTAATATCATTCAAAAGTTCAAATGGTTTAATAACACTTGAAAATGATTCAAAACATTCTGTCATTAAAGCAATTGCTATTGTAATAATACGTTCAAAAATTTCTCTTTGAATTTCATTTTAAGATTAATGATCTCAGGGACTTCTGTCTCCTCCCCAAAATAAAGCATTCTTTTTCGGGTCCGATTTTCTAGCTCAGGTCTAAAATCATTACTAAAATCCGCATCTATTGCGCATATTTCTTGATTCTTGTGATGGGATGTGGGCGTAATGCAGAACAATTGACATCTGCTCTTTATGGCTTGCATCTACACTAACTGAAAAATACATTGCAATTTGGACCATTTCGAAAATATTATCCTTCTTTTGTATTCGGCGCCTGTGGCGCCTGTGTGTATTGCACACATCGACCATGCTACGAGCCGGGCCTGCTAAAACCCCCCGGGAAATACTTCTCAGACCATATGAAATAGTAGCACTCACTAATACTTACATGATAGCTCCAACATAGCACTAAGTTGCTTTTTGTGATTCTGAGGTGCTGGCAAGATGAAAGTGTTCGTTTGAAAACGTGAACTGAATTGAATTTCTACAAGGTGATCATATTTACACATTTTCATACAAGTGTCGGAGCAAAAACACTCATAAAATGTAACACAGGTCAGAGTCATGCTTCTGTGATTTTTTTTTTATTTTTGTGCGAAAATCGTAGTATTTACAGGTTGAACTGATATTTTTCAATTATTTGTTAATTAAGTTTTATTAAGTTTATCATCTTTAGAAAACTTCTGCAGAAGACTACAAATTATTCGAAGAAATTTTTTCGACAGATCAGTTTGGATGTTAATCGTTTGTGGGTTTCCTATAAAAATAAATAAAACGCAACATTGAAGAAGTTATTTATGACTATCATACATGTTCATGATAGTTTCTGTTTTATATAGCTCTGGAAGTGGATTTTGGAGATTTTAAATGCACTTTTCCCATATTGAAAGATTATAGGAACACTCTGATTGTACTATTCTATGTATGGTAAATAATTATACAAAACTGCACGTTACCTATCTACATAAACCAGCATACAAGCGTCATAAACACACACCTAGAGGTAGGACTAAAATAGCCATTTCACGCACAGTGTGCAACCCACTCGTGCGAAATATCACATTTTTGGCGACTTAATTTTACCTAGCACGCAAGATGATAAACGGATAATTCGCGCATCATATTATCGCGGAAGATTATCACCTTCTTATTGTGGACATCACGTCTTTCGGGAAAGAATGAGTCTCGAATGCAAGACTTCTTGACGAATTGCTTCCGAATCATCCGGAAGATATCTTCCGATCTTTGAACTTATGATTTTTCACTTCAATGTTGGCTAGGTGGAAGCGCGAACAAATATTTTACACCATGCAAAACACTTACAACTATGTATATATCCAGTATATATCTACACAGCTTTTACACATAACATATGTATCTGTCCCTATCGCCAACTTCATATTTTGAACTGTCAATATAATATTATTTGGAAAATGGGGAGGGTGAGAGTTTGGAATTTGTTTTTTAATTTGAAAAAATGGCATTCAAGAGAGTAAAACTGTTAGATGATCATACTTTATCTCTTTCACCTTATTTTAGAAATGTATACCTTGCTTCTCTTTTCTGCATATTACGCCCATTGTCACGTCGATGAGTATATAATGAGTGTCACGATGAGCTTATTAAGGAACGTAACAATGAATATTACCATGAGCTTATAAACAAATATATCAATGAGTGTCATGATGAGTGTATAAATGATATGATCAATTTACTACTAATTTCCGTTTAATTTCAATATTTTTCTGAATCAGATTATATTTTCTAAAATGTGCACTTAACAATATTCGGGTATCTGTATGATTGTACAGGATCCTGCGAAAGAGTTAGTTCAGCCAATTGGCAATAACCGTATCTTCTCCAAGAAGCCATTGATTAAGGAATGACGACAGAAAACCATTATTGGAAAAATATAGGTCGACTAAAAAGAAGAAGCGCTGAGGTGAAAGGATTTTGGCATTAAGTCCTGTTCAGAATATGGGCGACCGTTTTAAAAAAGTAATTTAAAATCCAATAAATTATAAAAATAAATTAATATTTTCGTAGAAATGTCACCACCGTATCAATGCAAAGAAAAAATCATTTTTTTATTGCTAGTTATTAGTATATATAGGAAGTAGTTTCATGATATTTAATGAGGCCTTCGATGAGCTTTCCTGAATGCTCATCGGAAGGTTCATTAAGAATTTATTTTCTAAAAGTTTATTCAACAACTGCAAACACCTTGATGCTTCATACTCAGTCAAACTAGAATTGGATTGGATAAAAGCTGTCACAGGGGAGATGATAAAACTGTGAAGAATTTCTACCAAGGATGATAAACATATCCATGAAAACCAAATTTCTACCTTCAATCCCCATCTTTACTTCGGACAAATCTCAAATTTATGGATTGATGTTATTGCTTTCCATAAAGTTTGCCATTAGTCTTGCGATTAGAAATATCTTTCTCTCGTCGGTCCCATATGGATATGACGATTTCCAGAGCACGCATAGGAACTGGATTAATTAAGGATTAGTTTAGGGATAGAATATAGTGGTAGATGAACAGTAAGAATAATCAACATTTCATTACACTGTGATCTTGGAATTTTTAAGACCATATGCAAGTGACGCAGTCTTGTATATAGAGCTTCTCTTGTAATCTGTGCTAGAAAAGTAATGCAAATTTTAGATCATTCTTGCATCGCATAAGAACTGAAATCAGTTCTAATGTTAATTAAAATTTGACTATTTTATACACAAACCACGCATAAATACTATAGGATCTCATAGTTTAGGTCTAGTTGCATAAAAACTGTAGGTTAGGATATTGTAGGTACTATAAATTTTTGCCATCTATTAAAGAATTTTCATGTTCTGGATATATAACGCTTATGAAATAATTGTCAGAGGCGTATTATGAAAATTCGCTAAGACCATGTATCTGAAACTAAGAATTGTGTGAGGATATTCGAACCAGAACAGGATCCTCTACGAAATAAAATGAAACAAGTAAAAGAACTGATAATAGTCTAAGTTCAATGCTTACAATAGCCTAGGAGATGAATGCCCGTATCACAGATAATTAAGTGATAATTTAACATGATCACCGTTTTCAGCAATTTTGATTGTTAAAATGCTTTTTCGCGTCTATTTCTACAGCAGTTCATCGGCCAGTAAAAATGATAATAAGAATTTTCATAGAATTTTTAGTACAATGAAAATGTCTAGGACTGATTCTATTCACAGAACACATAGAAAACCTAAATTTTTTTATGGCAACACTAAGAAGGAGTTGTCCGATTTAGTCCATTTTTGAAATTATATTTTCTTTCTTTATGAAAATGCCGTGAACGGAATATAACCTCTTTAACGACGGGCTCTCAGGCAGTGTTAAAATATATAATGAAATTTTTTATGGCACCCCTATGAAGGAATTACCTGGTTTGTCCGATTTTCGACCTTAAATCTAACATTTTTTTTTACGAAAGACCGCGTACAAAATTTCAGATCTTTCAGTAAACGCGTTATCGAGTTATCGTAACGACACGTAGACAGATGGACGGATGACCACATAGACTACAGACAAAACTTAATATCGCTTTTAATAGTACGCGTGAGCATGTCCAATCCATTTTGCTCTTCCAGCGTTATTTCAAGAGATACAGGCAGATTGACAAACTTAGTATACTTAGTATTTTGGTATGACAGTGAAACCACTATCCAGTTCCAAGTTGTACATCAACGCGGTCGGACGGTTCAAAATTCGCTCGCTTCGACGCTTGGACCAGATTAAGGGTTTTCCGGGAAATTCTTTTTCCCTGGTGATGCCTTCAATGCATCATCGGACTTGCAATCTCTCGGATATATTTTTTTGGTGTCTAGTGTGTAGTGTTCGTCAAAAATTTTACTCACCAGTTAATCTTATCAACTGGAACAGTGAATTAAGCATGGCGTTGGTAACGGTAGTTTCAATTTCAGGTTACTTACTTGTGTTCCGTCGACCTATACAAAACAACGAAACAAAAATAATACAAATACAATTATAAATAACAATACAATCACAAATATATAAACAAATTATAATAAATATAAAACAAAATACAACCATATAACTATACAACAACTTTCAATACAAAATAATACAAGCACACATAAAATACATACAACATTTAGCCGGACATGGCAATCAATACCCCATAGGGTCAGGCCATTGCGAAGGAACTCCAGCTCGCTAGTCGAGCCCACAGTTCTGGAGCATAAGCAATATTGGAAGAAGAAGAAGAAGAAGAAACCACTATTCGATGACAATATCACAGCCTCCACGTTTAGCATCTTTTTCACATAAGAAGGAGAAAAACAACGTTTTCCTAGCCTATCACCAAATTACAAATCTTTTCTCATACTTCCCCTAAGTTTCAATAGGCTGAAAAGTGATTTTAAAATATTTTATTGTATTTGGATAGGAAATGGAAATGGAATAAGGAAAGATAATAAATAAAGTTATGTAAAAAACCAAAAAATTTATTAAAAAATCGCATCATTGAGTTTTCTTCTTTTTCTGCACCTTCTTCGATGCACTCCTGCATATTGTTAGACGCAATAACTTCATAATCATTGCTATAAATAGGTAAAACACAAAGAAGGCACCACCACCAATTACCGCAATAGCATCTAAATTATGATAAGCGATGAAAGACAGATCTTGACCCCCGGAATGTAAATGAGGGGCACCTTTATGTCTAGCTATATATTCTACCCAATAGATGGCTGTATCCAGTGGATTCATAGGCTGATCTCGATATCTTTCAGAAACTTTTTTCATATTTTCACTATACTTTTTATTGCTTAAAATCTCAGTAATTGCGTTCTTTAAGTTTTTCGTTGTCAAATCTTTGTAGTTAACAGTCAATCCAAATCCAGCCTTAACTGCTCTGGCCATATTAAGGTACTGATCTCCAAACATTGGAATTCCAATTACTGGTACTCCATGGTAAATAGCCTCTGTGGTACTCAGGAGCCCTCCATGTGTAATGAAAAGCTTCACGTTAGGATGCGCTAAAATATCATCTTGAGGAAACCAGTCACTAATGAATATGTTATCACTCTTTCCTGGTAGGTCTTTACTCTCCCATTTCCATAGGACTTTTTGTTTCAACGTTCTAAATGTATTCAAAAGTTGATCCAATTTTTCTTGTGGTAATTGATTACTCTTAAGATTTGATCCCATTGAAAAGTAAATAGCACCATCTTTGGCTGAGTCTAGGTAATTTTTAATATTTGCTGGTAGGGGTTGCGTCTTTCGATTCACATGCATTCCTCCTACTTCGATCATATTTGGCATATATGGACGAGGATAGCTTACAGACACATGGTTATTTACCAGAACTAATGACACATTTTTCCGCAATTGTTCGAGCTTTGGCTTAGGATTAGGAAAATTTTCCTCATAGATTGCTTCTTGCTTTGGTAAATAGATGAAATCGTTATAGACCCTTTCAAAAATTGTGGTAGCCAAATTTCCAACTCTTTCAATAAACTTCATATGATCAGTAAAACTGAGGAATGGATTGGGCACATATGAAGGTGGAGAGGGTGATCCAACCATATCACAAGTCCAAATAGAAGCGCCGAATGTTGACACACCAATAACCGGAGCATTGAAGTGATGACCAAATCCAAGCATAGCTTCGTTGACAAAAACTTCCATAATAACAACGTCAAATTTTTCGTTAGATTTTAGAAACTTTTGTACCACAGGATCTTGAAATGTTTCGTTAGTTAGAAATATTCCCATTCCGAAGAGGTTAACGAAACCCTCAATCACTCCCATTTCCGTCATAGTTAAAATGCTGCTCATTATGCCTATTGAGTAAGAGTAATTAATCATATTCGTTAGTTATTCTGGTCTCAAGCTCATTCGGATACAAAGTTACCTTTTGATGATTCCATTATTCTCATTGTAGGTATGTCACGGTAATTTTTTAATGGATTCTTAAGCGGAAAAGGTGAGAGTACAGTTACTTCATGACCACGTTCAGCCAATCCCTTCATCAGAGAAGAACCCACTATATGATGTGATTTTGCCATGGTTGGAAATAGTCCTAAAATTTTATATCCATTGCAGCTGATCGCAGCACAGAGTAACACGCACCAGAGTAAAACACTTTTCATTTTTATGCCTCGTTACAGAATACACACATACCAATAACAGTTACGTCATCAGTTTAAATTAATACATTTTTCAGTGGCGAGACCTAAGTGTGATACACCATTCAATGCTTCGAGTACACTGATTTCGAGAGTGAAATATCGAGCCGAGTTGTTGGCTCATTTGGGGATCTCCTAGTGGCACAATGCTCAATACTCACCAGGAACTGGTTCTCTATCAGAACTTGATTCTTCCAGTGGACTACGCCTATTATCATTTCATTATTTAGTCGAGCATTCAAAAGCTTTTTATCAGTCTTCACTCAAATTGTGGTTTGACTGTACGACGACATATCTGCGTATCTTTTCTTTAGTTATGGCAAATCTCTTTTAATCAATTTCTTTTATTAGATTCGGAGCTTTAATGAGCAAGTGTCAAAGTCATGGAGGAGCGATTGTGCTTTTGCTGAGAAATGCATGATCGTGCACAATTGAACAGATCTGATCTTTAATTTGGGATGAGGTTTTATATTATTCTTCATTTATCTACTTCCTATTGTTCGGGTTTTCTCTCACAAAAAACTCTCTTTCAATTTTGTCAATTACTGTGATTTATAGTGTCAGTGTGCTCTCTCTAAAGCATTTGGGAATTGGAATGACTGATTGTTATTGATCGAGGACACTGATATACCTATATTCTGAGAATATAGCATTCAAATAGATATTTCTAGATTCTCTAATTGTGTGAATACGTATATGGTGCCTCAAGTAGATACCTCCAAAAATGGTTGACAATTGCATGAAAGATTTCCAACGTTTTCAATAATTGCTTTCTATGAGATATTGGACCCCGACGACTTCGTGAATATGATGAGTGATGGCAGTTCATTCATGATATTACACCGGTATTTATAAAAGTGGCTAAAATCATTGTACAGCGAATTCCATTACGCCATATAATATTTTTTGAGATCTTAATAGATGTAGTCCAGTCAATAGGGACTAAATAAGGCCTTTTCCCTACAAAAGATGGGGTAGTTGTAATTTTTATATAAGTGCGTTTTTCAAAATAATTCTTGAACGGTTTATCTTACGACAAAAACATAAATTTGAAGAAGACTAAATTCCCTAAATTTGTTACATAAACACGTTTTTTATAAGTGTGATGTCTAACGATTTACAACACCGGAAACGGGAACATTCTTCCAAACAAATGTATATGTATAGTACCCCTTGTACAGGGTATTTCGTCCATGGTGGCCTCAGGACAGGAGGTGACAGTAGCTAGGTGACTACATCACCTCCTGTTCTAAGGTCATCAAACAAAAAATTGTATGGCAAAATGGGAGGGGGCGGCATCTGAACCGTTTCGGAGATACACTAAATACCCTGTATCTTAAATGGTTCCAGGTGTACGGTCACATACAGAGCTCTTTTAATGTAGAACTTCATGACCTTTCCAACGATTGCTCGACCAGCCCGGTACTGCTCTCCTCTCAGGAGTGATGGTGGTCTAAACTAAGAAATTCGGATGTTCTTACCTTTCTATTGACTTTGACCTCTGTTTTTTTACAAAAAGGTGGTTAACGTAACTTTTTTTTTATTAAAACTGTAAAATGTGGGCCTTCCTCTTTAATTTGACCTATTTTACCTATGTGCTCACTGTTGCCGTGAAACATTCGTTGGAAGGGCCATGAAGTTCAGCATACAATGCGATCAGTCCTGTCTTGTGGATTATCATGGACGAAACACCCTCTATAAATGGCACTATAAGTATACATTTTTTTTTGGAAGAATGTTTACGTTTCCGCCGCTGTAAATCGTTACACATAAGACTTACAAAAAAGTGTTAATACAAAAAATTTAGGGAATTTGGTCTTCATAAATTTTATATTTTTAAGTTTCTGTCGTAGGATCAAACATTGAGGAATTATTTTCAAAAAACTTTAATCTAAGATGGTGGACCGCGCGGATTGCCCCCCAAGAGTGAAAACCTGGATTTTTCATAAGGGGCCGGAACTAAATAACATATATAAAAATCACAACTACTCTAACTTTTGTAGGCCAAAACCACTATTGACTGGACTAATGTTTTAAAATTAACATTAATCCTGTAAAATGTCAGATCTTATGCTATATTTCGTATTTCGACCCGTTTTTCTAATAACCTCGTACATTTATTTCAGGCATTGACTGAACTAAATTTTACAGCTTCTTTGGTATAACAGATCTGCAGGATTGGTTGATGTCCTCTTTAAATTCTTGTATAAAGTTGAATTGATGGCCATTAAAATACATGCGTCTAAAAATAGTGCCCCAAAAATTTACAACTGTGTCCTTGACTTATCATATTATGCTAACGAGGAATTTCGATCTTTTTCTCCCGGAACCAGTTTTTTACAACGGAAGCTGGAAAAAATACAAAGCCCTTAGAAGAAACAGCAATGTATACCCAGCAAAGAGAGCTTTTAGACTTTAGACTTTATCACTAATCATCAATAATTCTATATGAAACGGTTCGTCAGAGTTCGGAAAGAATTATCATTACAATTTCTGGAAAATAATAGTGAAGAATTCTGTAAACTTTAGCCCTTCTTTCTCAAAGCTCATTGAACAGCATTGCAAATTAATGCCCAATAAAAATTTTACATAATGACTTAATTTGAATTGAAAATTGTCCACATAACTTTTTATTTCCCCATATTCCACACAAAAGAGTACAAAAATAAATAATTAACTTTTACGGAACGCTGCAAGCTGCGATATAATTTTTTAATTCATATAGAAATTTATGGCAGTTTCTTTTAAAGTTAATTACGTATTTTTGTATTCTTTCGCGTATAATATAAGAAAATATGAACTTCCATATATGAACAATTTTGTTGGGCACTAGATAATAAATTACACGAATATTAATTTTTGTAGAACTCTGTAAAATACTGTTTATTTTATTCACAACTTTTGCTTTCAAACAAAACAATACGCAGTTTGGGTTGAGCTCATGTTTCGCAGTGTGGGATCTCAGTGCGAGTGCAGGTATAAACAGCTAGCAGAACTCTTGAAGAAGTAGTCTAGTTATTCTAGAGTGCAAAGTTGTTGCAATTTCTACGCGCTGCCATTACTTTATCGTCGTTGGTCCCAGTTGTTAATTGTCATTTTCGTGCTGGTATCTAATTTGCTCTGCATTTCACGCATATACGATACCCGAATTGCTGTTTGATACATATAAAGCCTTCAGCCTTGTTAATTAGTTCCTCCAGCATTTCTGTTTATTTTAACGCATTCGTTTGGTAAGCCGGCCTAAGTTATTACACTCCCCATTTCAAAGTTTGAGTTCATTCTTACTACCTTTGGCTTCCTTTAATCATGCCAATAATATTGAAAATTGTCGGATCCACCTAAATTAATTTGTTTTTGTTTTTTTAATCGCTAGAAACAAAGTTTTTCTAATCTTTGGGCCAGCTCATATGATTCTGTGCAAAATTTAAGCTTGTAAGACGTAAACTAAGTAAGGTGCACAAATAAAAACAAAAGACGACATGTTCAATAAAATAGACTTTCCATTTTATCTGAAACTGTATTTTCTGACATGAAAGTGGGATAGATAAACTGAATCCTTTACGTTCAGAATCAATTTTAGAGCTCACCTCGCAGTGAAAGGACCAATTTTAGAGATAGGCTTGCAATAAAATGGTTATAAAAATTTTATGGGGTAGTTAGTGATTATTATTCGCTGAGCGTTCTTTTCATTTGTGTTTTGGTATGTGTAGGTTTACAGCTTCATGAAAGATATCCAGTTCTGTCTGTACCTATGAGTAATTATGTATTCAAAGTATCTGTAATAAGAGTGTTATTAAATAAGTATTCATAGACAGGGTGAACATTCCTCTACTGTACGCAACACACTAAGGATAGTTTTCTCTAGTGTCCATGAAAGTGCACGGATGGCTCTCTTTTTGCACTGTAGTTCGTTAGTTGAAATATCCCGCAAATTTTCAATTGAGCGATGGACTGTATTGAGTGGATCATCCTGGTCAAAGGAGTGCTCCAACTATACCTTCACCACAGTAAAACGTATTTCACAGAATTTAATGTCAACAAATTCTGCATACCTCTTGACAATATTCCATAAGCTGGGTTATACCAAAAAACATCTAACAGAAAGAATGAGCATCTCGTATATTGAAAAGTTTTCTCTGGCGGGTCGTTCTATTATGACCCGCTCCCACAAATTGTATGAAAACTCTCTGCTTTCTGATGACCCGCCACTCACCGGTGGTGATGTTACGACCCACTCTCACAAATTTTACGAAGACTATCTACTTTGACGATCCGCTACCGGTCACCAATGGTGAGTGGCGGACGGCGGATCATTAAAGGACTAGTACTCAGCACAGCACCAGAGTCAGAGTCTGCACTCCGCATCTGCCCATGCATTACATTGCGTGTTCTCTTTGCTTGTTTTACCTTTTCTCTAACAAACCGGTTTCATCAAGAATACTTTACTTGAGAGAATTTTCATTTAAATTGCAGTGCAGTAGAATGGCGGGAGAATAGTAACATGAGCGGATGGGATAGGAATTGGTGGGCGACAAGCAGCTAGTCCACAATCACAGTCAGTTGCAAAAAAAAAACTTTTTCATGGATGTAAGTAGCAAAAATATGCTGTGGAAAAGTTCTTATGAAAAATTTTCGAGTACCTAAATTAATAGAAAAACCGGTTCGCTTCTTCAGCTAGGCAGCATAATGAAACATAAAACTGTGCATGGCTGTTGGCGTGGGCGTGTGTACAGCTGTGGGGTGGCGGAGAACAGCGAAAACAGAGCAATATTATCTCAGTCTCCAATCCTTGCTTCTTTCCGTCTGATACCTCCCGACCGGAAACAACTTGTGCATTTTTTGGCAGATGTCACATTATCCGGAATTTTAGTATACTGAATTCCAGATATTCAGATTAGTGAATTTAAGAAAACAAAAATACATGCAATCAAAAGGCGCATATCACAGCAGTGATTGAAGTGATTGAAGCATGGAGTGATTTATGACAGAAACACTTCCAGGCCACGAGGCTTCCTCGAGGCGTTGTCAAAATTTCCAACACGGGTTTTTAAATTATGCAACACAAAACCAACCCAGCAGTTAGCCCTAAACCCTAGTCGCAAGGCGCGCTTTGTTCAATGTTGGAAATTTTTCTTTCTCAGGCCTACTTCTGTCAACAGATGTACTATAAAAATTACAATGACAGCACCGAGCCCGGTTGTATAATTTTGTTTTCAATTCTCTGGGGGAAGCCTGGCCTTGAGGCGACCTGTAAGAAAGCCTGAGAGAGGCCAGGCCTGAGTCTTGCTTGATGTGTTTCTGCCTTTAAGTTGCCAAAGTAAGCGAAGACTGATTTTTTTTATTGATATAGTTATAAAGAGCAGTAATAGTTGGGAGTGTAAAATATGTTAAATTATTTTGTCTGCTAATGAAAATAAAACTAGCCACTGCTTATATTCAATATAGAAAAGGAATATATAGAAAGTATTTCGACAGTTAAATGGGGAACAAATAATCTGAAAACTTTTTTCAGCCAATGGTATTATATACCTATATAAGTGCTTAATGCTCATATTGATATTGCCATTTAATTTTTCCGTGTATTTGGATTTTCGGGCTAGACGGCCAGGAGGAAAAACACCTCTTTAGTTTGTGAGAATTTTATTTGTTCTCCGACGTTTCGGCCGATGTCTCGAATCGATATCAAGGACACAGTCTAATTAAAACATCAATGTAACTATTGCTTGATATAAAAATTAAAAAATTAAAAAACAAAGGCTACTTACGGATTAAAACAACATTGTAAAAATATTAACAGATGACAAACAGCAAACATTAATTAAAAACCATAGTATAAAAAATAAATAAATAAATAAATGACAAAACATGGTAAAAGAAATTATAGGCATTGTGGAAGGTTATCCAACCAATCGTCAAAAACAACTGGTGCTAGACGTAGCTTTATCATTTCCCAAAGCTCTCCAAATGCGCGCAATAAATGTTATTGATATTGTCTGTATCCGTTTTTTTGTTCATGGTATTGGGAGTTTTCTGAATATATAATGCCTCTATCAATAATCTTTTCTTATAGTGTTGTTCGTGGTGTAGGATAGAGGTATTTTCAAAATCTGGAGCATGGTTGGATAGTGCACAGTGTGTAGTTAGCGCTGTTTTATTTTGGTTTCCGCTTTTTAAATCTGATTTGTGATTAGAAATCCTGTTCTTAAGGAATTGCCCTGTTGTTCCAACATAGCTCATCGGACAAGTTTCGTTATTACTACCCTTGCAGTGTATTTTGTAAATTACGTCAGAACGCAATTCTTTGGGTGTCGGATCCTTTAGCTTAGTGAAACACTTACTTATTGTTTTGCGTGGCTTGAGGCCTAGTTTGATTTGGTTATCTTGGGGTTTAAGGATTTTTGAAACCTTTCCGAAAACCCAGGGATATAAGTTGCACCTTTAAATCTCAAAAAACTTTCGGATCCAACCCCATTACCACTTTCAACATTATTTGTGCTATGTTGCAACAACAGCCCTCCTGTTATTGATGTGGGGAAGCCATTCTCGCTCAATATGTTCTTAATTTTTCTGGGGACAAGATAAAGGTGATTAATTACGTTAACGCCTATCAGGGGAGGAACTTGCCTTGCAAGGCACTCTGTCAAGACCGTCCGTACGTGACGAAGAGTCACATCCTGCCCGAGGTGTTCCTGCACAGGCAGCTGGTGGGCATCCCCTGGGGTGCAGCTGGCTACCTGACTGAATACGGCGGATCTAGAGAGGAAAACTCGATAAAACCCGCAATCCCAGGTGTAAACAATCGTGCCTATGGGATGAATGGCACTGCGTGAGTGTGTCTTATAACGATGGACTCCGGATACCAGGCGACCTCCGGTTTCAACCTTAGCCTTACCTCGGCATGCCGGCTCTGCTGAGATGGACCAACCTTTCCGAGCATACTCGTGGGACCAAAATAGATAAGTCCATTTTTTCTGAGGGAGGTGCACCTCTAAATGTACCAAAAACCCAAGCCGGGGCTCTTAACGAACCCGAAAATTTCCAGGACATTACAAGTCCTTCATCTGACGGCTATGCGATGGATACACTCCCCCTAGACGAGGAGGATCTCCTTAGATCACCAGACCATAGCCAACAGGACAGCGGGAATACTGAAGTTCCGACATCCAAAGAGCGCAAGCCAAAGCTCAGTGGCGCTGCCAAAAATAGGTTTAAATGGCTTTTAAAACATGGCCACACAGAGGCAGAGGCTAGAAGGATTGCTGCACTTCAGATAGAACAGCGGAATGAGGAGAGTCTTAAAAAACGGACTCGCTCTGACGACTCTTCTCCTAAAGTGGAGCAACCTAGCGCTAAACGAAGCAAGGCAGTAACGGAGAATCCTTCAAAGAAGCACGTCTCCCAGCCTTTGCGTAAGCAGCCCTCCTATAAAGAGGTTGCAGAGAGCGTTCGGGTGGGTATTCTTCCCGTCGGTTATCCCGAGGTGGCACTCAACATGGATCAATTGAAATCCGTACAGAGTGCTATCTTGAGTGAAATCGCGGCTAGAAAACAAAGCCCCCTGAAGCCAAGATTCCTGGGCTCCACATTTAGACCAGGGTGGATGGTCCTCAACTGCGCCAATCAGGACACCGTGACGTGGCTAAAAGGTGTAGTTGGGGAGCTAAAACCCTGGGAAGGAGCCAACCTTGTCCTGGTCGAGGAAAGTGAAATTCCTCGCCCACAAGTTCTTGTGGGATACTTTCCAAATAGCGCTGAGGACCCTACGGACTTGATTCTCGACTACATCGAGGGTCAGAACGCGGGGTTAAAGGTGTCAGAGTGGATTGTGTTACGCAAGACACAAAAACCTCGTGTAACGGAGCTAACCTTCTCCGTGGACCATACGTCCATGGAGGAGCTAAAAAAGGCTCAATACACAATTGGGTACAAGTTCGGCTCAGTCCAACTTAGGCCCAAGGGTGGGGCAGTAAAGACTGTGTCGGAGGCTGGGGATGGCCAAGGTCAGATTAAAACTCTGACTAGGAGCCTCAGCCATCGACATCAGGAACCAGCAGGCCTAAACTTTCCGTCAAGGCTAAGGCTGGCCCCGGTAAGACAGTCGGAACTGCAGAGGCTAAACCGGGGACTTCCGCAAAGAAGTCCGAAGGAAACAAGAAGAAGCCTCCTCCTGCCCGTGCGAAGCAGGGCAAAAAAGGAAATCCGAAAGGATCTCCTATCAAGGCTGCTAGCGGCCATAAAAAGCCATCTTAGTCATGGCTAATCACCATCTAAGTTGCCTCCAGATAAATCTCCATCATGCCAAAGCGGCATCAGATGTGCTTAGCAGGAGATTTGTCTCGGAGAAACTTAGTCTGGCGCTCATACAGGAGCCCTGGGTACATCAAGGCCGCATCAAAGGACTTCCCACAAAAGCATGTAAGTTAATTTATAGTAATGAGCATGAATATCCCAGGGCAGCATTGCTGCTCAACACTAATCTAAATTTTATTCCTCTTTCGCAGTTCATCTCGAGGGACGTAGTTGCAGTAGCTCTCGAGGTACCAACTCCGGGAGGTAGTCACGAGGTAGTAGTGACCTCAGTCTATTTTCCTGGAGAGGCGGATACACTACCTCCTACAGAGCTAAAAAAACTCATCAGCTACTGCAAACGAAGAGGAAAACAATTTATTGTTGGATGCGATGCGAACGCACATCACACGCTATGGGGCAGCACGGATACCAACATCAGGGGTGAGTACCTCCACGATTTTATAATATCTAATAATTTAGAGATACTAAATCGAGGTAATAAGCCAACCTTTATGAACACTATCAGACAAGAGGTCCTGGACCTAACACTTGCCAGTATGTTCATAAGCACAAAAATAAGCAGGTGGCACGTATCGAACGAGATTTCCATGTCCGATCACAGACATATCAGGTTCGATATAGAAGCCGCACTTAACTCAAGTCTAGAGTACCGAATCCCTAAATTAACTAACTGGGAACTCTATCGACAACATCTTAAGGCTGTAGTTAACTCTCCCGGCTGTAGCATTAGCATTAGGCTGTACTGACTTCATTCGAACACAGCTGCCCTCTGAAGCAAAAGACTTGTAATCGGCAGGTACCTTGGTGGAATAGGGAACTGAGTTTGAAAAGAAAAGAAGTCAGGAAACTATTTAACAGAGCCAAGCTCTCCGGTACCTGGGGAGAATATAAAAAGGCTCTAACGGAATATAACATAGAATTAAGAAGATCTAAAAGAAGAACCTGGCGGACCTTCTGCGATGGCATAGATCAACTGCCCGCAGCTACCAGGCTCCATAAGGTACTTTCGAAGGATCACACGAATGGTATATGCTCACTTCAAAAAGAAGATGGGAACTATACCGAGAGTTGTGAGGAAACAGTCAGGCTCTTATTAGAAACTCACTTCCCCGACTCTACCAGTCCCGCTCAAGGAATAGTAGCTCCAGACCCAATTGAGGTGGGCAATTACAGGGTCTCTAACAGGGGTAAGAGCCTTGCGGGAAGAATCTTCACTCCTAACAAGGTCAGATGGGCCGTTGGTACGTTTAAACTCTTTAAATCTGCTGGAGGGGACGGCATCTTTCCTGCCTTACTACAGCAAGGGGTTGAAGAAATACTTCTTCCACTACACAACATCTTTCGAGCCAGTTACGCTCTGGGGTATATTCCCCAATGCTGGAGAGACATCAGGGTGGTATTTATACCCAAAGCAGGAAAAAGAGCTAGCTCTCTAGCCAAATCGTTCCGACCCATTAGTCTCTCGTCATTTTTACTTAAATCCATGGAAAAAATCCTAGACCTACATATTCGAAGTGAAGTTTTGATTAAATCACCACTTCATTCTAAGCAATTCGCTTATCAAGCAGGCAAGTCTACCGAGACTGCCATCCACACTTTGGTTAAAGACCTCGAAAAAGCTCTTGAAGCAAAAGAGGTGGCCTTATGTGCATTTGCAGACATAGAAGGTGCCTTTGATAACACCTCCTTCGAAGCAATTAAATCAGCTGCCGAGGACAAGGGCTTCGAGCCCCCCACGGTTAATTGGATAGACTCCATGCTTAGAAGCAGGAGGATAACTACTACTCTAGGAAACTGTTCAGTCACGATCACTGCAGCTAAAGGCTGCCCACAAGGAGGAGTTCTCTCTCCACTCCTATGGTCGATCGTGATTGATGATCTCTTAGAGAAGCTGACCAGTTCGGGTTTTACCGTACAAGGCTACGCGGATGACCTAGTAGTCACGATACGGGGCAAGCATGACCAAGTCATATCCGACCTCATGCAAAAAGCCCTTTATAAAGTCCGCACGTGGTGCTTAACCAAAGGCCTCAGTGTAAACCCAAACAAAACGGTTATCGTTCCGTTCACGAGAAGATCAAAGCTTTCACTAAAGGCTCCTCTGCTCGATAACACGGAATTGATACTTTCAGAAGAAGTCAAATATCTGGGGGTCACCTTAGATAAGAAACTTTCCTGGAATTCGCATCTGTCTAGAGTGACGGAAAGAGCGATAGGATCTCTCTACACGTGCCGTCGCTTCATTGGCATAACATGGGGTCTGAAGCCAAAAATGATGTACTGGATGTACACCACGGTTGTTAGACCCATGGTCACCTATGCGGCCCTCGCATGGTGGCCAAAAACTAATGAAAAGAAGGCTGAGGCTCTGCTTCAAAAAACACAACGGCTTGCCTGTCTAGGAATAACTGGTGCCATGAGGACCTGTCCTACAGCAGCCATGGAAGCCTTACTAAACCTTCCACCCCTACATCTGCAGGTGAAAAAGGAAGCAATCTCCAGTGCTATAAGACTGCAAAAGGAGAAACAGTTAAAACCAGGGAATCTGGTTGGTCATTTAAGTATCTTAAAACAGATACGCTTTGAGCAAATGACGACAATATCTGATATAATCACACCCAAGGTGGATTTTGCAAGACCATTCGATGTGGTTTTGGGAAACCGACAGCAATGGCGTTCCACTAAACCGTTCTTTCATCAAGGATCGATGGTGTGGTATACAGACGGTTCAAAAACGAACAGTGGAGTCGGACTGGGCGTATACGGCCCCAGATGCCATATATCAAAGGCCCTGGGCTCTACCCCTACCGTATTCCAGGCCGAGGTATTGGCCATAGAAGAATGCGCCAATACCTGCATTAAAAGAGCCATAAATGGCTCAACTATTAATATTCTCTCGGACAGTCAAGCTGCCCTCAAGGCCTTAAAGTCCTACACCATCAAGTCAGGGATAGTCTGGGAGTGTCTACAAACCCTAAAAGATTTATCAAGAGGAAACAAAGTTATCCTCATGTGGGTACCTGGACATGAGGGCCATAAAGGCAACGAAATTGCTGATGGCCTAGCCAAAAGAGGAGCGGAAACTCCCTTTGTCGGACCGGAGCCATTTTGTGGCACCTCAAAATGTTACCTCAAAGCTGCCCTAAATAACTGGGAGAACAAACAAAAATCCCTACACTGGGAAAGGCTACAAGGACTTCGTCAGGCAAAAAAGTTTATCGACACCTCTGGAGGAAAAACAAAAGAACTATTACTCCTCAAGAAAACAGAGCTCAAAATAATTACAGAACTCTTCTCAGGCCATTGCCCCTTGAGGTATCACCTTAACAAGATGGGCTTGGCTGAGACTTCATCCTGCCGCTTTTGCCAGGATGCTCATGAAACCTCGGAGCATCTGCTCTGCAACTGCGAAGCATTGACCAGGCGGAGATTACTCCATCTCGAACATGCTTTTCCTACACCTAACTACGTACGGAACCTCAATCCCAGAAGGATCCTAGACTTTATTAACAGTCTGAACCTAGAAAGGGAATAAATTCAACGGGGACTCACAATAGATCTTTTAGGTCGCGGTGATTGCGAGGCTGTGCCTACACACCCCTCTACGAATCTAATCTAATCCGTAAGTAGCCTTTGTTTTTTAATTTTTTAATTTTTATATCAAGCAATAGTTACATTGATATTTTAATTAGACTGTGTCCTTGATAACGGTTCGAGACATCGGCCGAAACGTCGGAGAACAAATAAAATTCTCACAAACTAAAGAGGTGTTTTTCCTCCTGACCGTCTAGCCCGAAAATCCAAATACACGGAAATTTTAAGAAAACGGTCATTTTACTCATATCTCATTTAATTTTACCCTGCGGCGACAAAGTAATTTCCAAACTATTCTCTGATACTTCTACCACCCGTAGGCCACGGGGCAATCTAATATTCAGTTTGGAGATTCAGTAAAACTGAAACTGAATTTAAGTTTACTGAAATTCAGTAAACTGAAATGACGGAAAATGTGACATCAGCCTTAGAATTGTTAAATTAGATGTTCTTTGGTTATACATAGTAATAAAATAATGGGTACATTTCCCTACTTTATGTACTTTTCGAAAACATGTTTTATGAGTGATCTTACGTTATCCGAAGCATATTTTTCTTCCTACTTTTGAATGGTACCTTTTACTGGGAGATAAAATTTCCTAAGATACAGGTGGAATTGTTCCAACATTATATTGAATAATTTGTCATGAGATTAATCACAGTGTAACCGTTCAAGGAATGAAGCCAAGTATGGCGGATATCGAGACAAGCAAAAAATTGTATGTAAAATGCTCCGCTGTGGCGGTAAGGAGGGTTAGAACAATGGCTTTCATATTTTATGTATCGCGGTGGGCTTTTATCCGCTTTACCTCAGTTTCGAAGTTTCAAATTTTCGGAATTTTAACTTTTTTTTTTGTTTTTTAAATGCGTCATCAACGTCAGTTTTTCTTACCTAATTTAAGGATTCCAAAGCTTTCACTTTAAAAAGACACTCACACTCTGTAGCCAATATGTAAAATCTAAGTAACCCTTTGTGGGTTTGCAAACCTTTTCGTAAGTATATAGATAAGATAAAGTTGAACAAACGCAGAAAGGCTTGCATTTTGGCACAGTGTGAAATAGATCATTTTAAAATGTAGCCTTTTTCCTATTTTTTACTCTCATGGTTTTTCATCATTTCAATAAGTAGCATAACGATCAAATGCGTAATGAACAAGAGAATGGTTTCCAGCCCACTGAAACTGTACACGAGGCGATGTAAATAAATGGAAAAGTCTATTCGTATTTCCCCTGATAAAGTTGTGTAAAATAAAAAAAAAACATATTGGGGAAGGTGTTGAACCTTCGACCAATTTTCAAAAAATCCGTTATAACTTTTTTCAGGTTATATTTATCATAAAGCAACTTACAGAAATAAGTAGCTTTATTTGTATTCTTTATAAAAACTATGTGTATATTAAATTTGATGTTTTTTTTAGGCTTTTCGTTTTATATTTTGCCCTTGACTTGACCTGCTACCTTCGATGTTGTTTTTCTCCGGAGTGTCTATTAAAATCAGAGTCCTCTTCGTTTCTTGTAGTTTGTCGTTGAGTCTTTCTCGGTTCTGCTTTTGGAAAATATCTAATCAATTCTCGTAATACTACAGCCTCGACTTGTGAACTCGTTGGCTCATTTTTTTTGGACACTGTTAGTAGTCCCCCTCAGTAAATACATTTTCATCTAATTTCCACCCAAATTTCAGTTACTGCAAAGCCTTTAGTAATATTCTGCCCTGTAAAAGCTCAACGATAAGCCTTCCCTCTAAGCTCAGAATTTCATATATACTCAGACCTTTTCCTGAATTCACGTCATTCACTCGCTTACCACATGGTTGTAGAATACCTTCTACGGATCAAAAACAGTGCTATCCATAGGCTAGAGTTTGTGTGAAGTATGTGGGAGAAGATTGAGAAATACAATTTTATTTTTCTTTGCTTCCTGATTGGTTTTAATCGTAATATGACATTCAAGGTTGTCCAGAATTAATAATAATTTATTGTTAGTAACTGTTTTAACATGGGAGATGAAATGCTCTATACACCGATTGACCAGTTAGAAGGATTTGCAACCCCTATATTGTTCCAATAGGTGCTCCCTTTATCATGAAGTCTCGAACGTGATTGCTAATTGCGTTAATAGCGCTTTTTATAGTGATGTTGATTCCCCTTTCTCAAAAGATTTTACTTCCCATCTGCGTAACACCTTTGTCACCTACTGTAGAAAGGAGGATACATTAAATTTATAGATACACTTGTCGAATCAGGTTTTCTTAGCGAGAGGTCTTTGTGGCGTTGAAGGAAACACCTCACCTCGCCCAATCTTTCCCGCCATATACTGTATTGGAAACTCAAAGCATTTTTTAAATAGTAGACGAGCAAATTTTCATTAGTGTCGTCAAATATTCTTTTTATTTTAGAAGCATATTTTGAAATCAACCTATGAACTATTATGCGCCTTTAAATGACGAAGTAAACTAATTTTAGAAATATTTTTTAGAACGTGCTGCTTCACTTATTGTTGATCTTTTTTCTTGACATTCTGAATAGCCCTTGCTAGAGTTTTTGTATCCACTGGTGGGCGTTTGGTTTCACGCAAACTTTTGAAAGTTGTTCAACGTAATAATTATCTACATAGTTTTTCATTTAACAAAAAAAGTTTCCTTTTGTTCTTCATTTAGTTGCATGAAAATAAAGCACAAACAAGCTAACTGTGTTGTATCTTGGACCGGTCCAAGGTATACAAAAGCACCCGGTCTAAGATTCAATACCAGAGCTATTCCAACTATAACATAAAAATATACAACACAATAGAAACTGAAAAGCTTTAAATATTATGAGTGACTCACATAAAAACGAAAGTTCCATGTCTTTATTGTACAATGAATCGAAGTATTTACTAAGAATTTGCTTAAATCAATCATAAAAGAATTTGGCAACAAAGTGCACAACTAACTTCTACAATGACCGAGAAAATACAGAAATTACAAAATATTAAGTAGTTTTTGGTTTGCCAGAGATCGGGTTCTAAAACTAAATTTCTTGGGAAAGAGAATGCATTTAATGCAAGACCTTCCCCTATCCCTAAACAGTGATATATCCTTTTTATAATCTACCAACTTGAAAAGTGTACTGATTTCTAGACTTTATTCATTTGTTATCAATTTTGCATATGTAAATAAATACGAAATTCACATCTACTTTGGATAAGTTGTAAAAATCGAACCTAAAATACATATATATGTAAGGGTACAAATTTTTACTGTATTGTTATGAAATTTCGCTCACGGATTTTTAAAAAAATTGTAGATATAAACTCGATAATGGCACAAATCAGGTAACTCCTTCGTAGGGTTGTCATATGAAAATCTTCTTTTTCACTATATATTTGGACACTACCTGAGAACATGCCTACGTATAGAGCTGAAATTTGTACATGGCGCTTTAATAAAAATAATAAATACAATATCAAAAACTAAAGCGGGCAACCCTTTCTTGCTGGTGTCATACAAAAACCGAAATTTTTTACGTATACTGTGAAAACGATTAGTTCTAGATGCTTTTATTTTAGTGAGATGATCTTTAGAATATAAAAGTCTATGAAATTAGTTATAACAATTTTTACTGTCCTTTCGTTCTAGAAATAGACGGGAAAATTTACTACGGAATAATAATAGAAAATAATTAATAATTTTATAAAAAAAAATCAAATTGATTAAAAAAATAATTTCATTGAGTTTTCTTCTTTTTCTGAACCTTTTTCGATGCACTCGTGCATATTGTTAGGCGCAATAACTTCTTAATCATTGCTATAAATAGATACAACAAAAAGAAGGCACCACCACCAATTATTGCAAATGCATCCAAATTATGATATTCAATGAAGGACAAATCCTGCCCACCAGAATGAAGATGAGGAGCCCCTTTATATCTAGCGACATATTCAACCCAATATATAGCCGTATCTAAAGGATTCATAGGTTGATCCCGATATCTTTCAGAAATTTTTTTTATAGTTTCTCTGTACTTGTTGTTGTTCAAGATCTCATAAATAGCATTCTTAAAATTTTCCGTTGTAAGATCACTGTAGTGAACTGTCAATCCAAATCCAGCCTTAACTGCTCTGGCCATATTAAGGTACTGATCTCCAAACATTGGAATTCCAATTACTGGTACTCCATGGTAAATAGCCTCTGTGGTACTCAGGAGCCCTCCATGTGTAATGAAAAGCTTCACGTTAGGATGCGCTAAAATATCATCTTGCGGAAACCAGTCACTAATGAATATGTTATCACTCTTTCCTGGTAGGTCTTTACTCTCCCATTTCCATAGCACTTTTTGTTTCAACGTTCTAAATGTATTCAAAAGTTGATCCAATTTTTCTTGTGGTAATTGATTACTCTTAAGATTTGATCCCATTGAAAAGTAAATAGCACCATCTTTGGCTGAATCTAGATATTCCTGAAGATCTGCAGGCAATTTCATCGCTTTTCTATTTATATGCATTCCACCAACTTCAATCATATTTGGCATATATGGACGAGGATAGCTAATAGAAAAGTGAGTGTTTACAAGAACTACGGACACATTTTTTCTAAGATCTCTGAGTCTTGGTTTTGGGTCTGGAAAGTTCTGCTCGTATAATTCTTCCTGTTTTGGTAAATAGAAGAAATCGTTATAAACCCTTTCGAAAATTGTTAACGCCAAATTTCCAATTCTTTCAAGTAAGGTCATATGATCAGTAAAACTAAGGAACGAATTGGGCACATATGAAGGTGGGGAGGGTGTGCCAACCATATCACATGTCCATAGCAATGCCCCTAAAGCAGATACTGTTACAACAGGAGATTTGAAATGGTGTGCAATTCCGAGCATAGCTTCATTAAGGAAAGTTTCCATAACTATTACATCATAGGTTTCGCTAGATTTCAGGAGTTGTTTAACTTCAGGATCTTGTAAGGTTGAGTTTGTTATGAGCATTCCTATATTAAGCCGTTTAGTGAAACTCTCGATAACTCCAAAATGTGTGACGTTTAAAAGGTTTGCCATGAATTCTGAAGGAAAAATGGAAAATAATTTTGTTTAAGTACAATGCTTTTAAAATAATTTAATTTAGTACCTACTTTTGGAAGTCTGTAGGATATTAACTGCTGCTATGTCACGGTAATTTTTAACAGGAGTTTTAAGTGGAAATGGTGAAATCATAGTAACCTCATTCCCACGGTCAGCTAATCCTTTCATTAGCGCAGATCCCACAATATGATGAGATTTTGCCATTGTTGGAAAAATTCCCAAAATTTTATATCCATTGCAATAAGTTGTAGCACACAAGAGAACACAACAGAGAAATACACACTTTGCCATGGCACAATATTTATTTAACTTTTCACTTTTCACTAGAAAGATTCATTTCATTTCCCAGCAGAATTACAATGCAATACTTCAAGATCTAAGGTAAGAAATGCTATTATTAAAACACTTTTATCGTATCTAGCTGATAATCCTGTGGTCGTTATCAATTAAACACTTAAGCTTAATTCTGGATTCGATATGAATTTTTTAAGCACTTAATCAATATGCCCACATAAATATTATTTATGTTATGTTGATATGGGAAAGCGTCCAGTGGGAATTGATAAGAAATTATTTGATGAATCTGTGAATTGTTGTTGGATCCAAGTAGGCGCCTACCAATAACTTCGATAAAAACATAAAAATAAGTTGAATGAAATATCTCGTTGTGACATTGTCGTTTTACATTAATAATGTTTGGTTGGTTTTAGTTGTCAGTAGATATGAATATGCGAAAAAATTTTCTTATCTTGCGAGTGCGTGCCGGTTCTGGCGCAACTAAAACAGTACCATAAATGTTGGAGTGACATGTTTTTAAGGACTCCTTAAAAATAGCTAGAGTACCGAGTCCTAAACTAAGGAGAGGATGAGCAACTGTCAAACGAGTAAGATGCTTCTATTATGTGACATTACTTTTTCATTAAACTATTTTCACTAACACATGAGTCAATTTTTAATAAAAGGGGTCCTGTCGAAGGTGGAAGGAAGAAATCTGATCGTGCGTATACATAGTTCTGCTAGGTTCCCTCCAGTAAAGCAAAAGAAGTTCGAAAATGGTTGGGGAATAGATCGTAATGTCGATAGCCAAAGTGATCCAGATTATTTTCGTAGTAAAAGAAACATATTTCCCGACCTATATTAACTTGAGATAGATAGAATTAGAGAAACAAAGGAATATCGGGGGAAATCCGAAACTCCCATTTTTACCTTACTTAGTCAAAGCGAGGTAAAATGTTAATAGGTATACAAATGTGTCTGTACAAGGTGTCCCATAATTCTTGCGATAACTTTTTATTTTAATAACCTTCTTTTTATTAAATCATAACATGCAAAAAATTCTCTGTTGTGTCACGTAAGACGAATTATGCAAATTATATGGCTGTCATTAAGAGCCTAAGCGTAAAGTTCTCACCACGTTTATCAATGTATCAATTTCGGGGGAAATATTGTATTATATATTTATTAAAATTTATGGGAAGAGTGGGCGAACAAAAGGGCACATGTCCGTGATCGGCCTCTTGTCGTTTTATGACGGAATCGTGTCCGTTATACTGATCTTTCTCTAATTTCAATCACTGTTCTCTAAAAAATTACCCATAGTAGCACAAACTATGAAAATCATAGTGAGATAATTTCGAAAGTCCATTGATTTATACAGTTTTATACATTGTTTTTAAGTTTTTAAGAATGGGATCTGTTCCCTTTTGTTCACGCACTCATCGTTTATTAGAATACACTTTTTATTTCAAGTAGTCGCATAAAAAATATGAAAAAGTCATGTCTGCTGAATGAGCATGCCAGATGAATGTCGGCAAAACGTCTAAATACGTCCGGGGTTAAAATACCTTAAATTAACTACTGCATGAATGCCGCCCTAAAAGGCCGCTTGAACACTGTCCGAAAGCCTATATAATAAAAATAAATAAAAAATAAATAAAAATAAGGCCGAAAAAATATTAACACTTCCGGACATTCAACATAACAAAGTTTTGTACGTATTAAAACCACACTGTGTATATCTCAATAAAAGTTTTTTTATTGTATTGTATTTTATTTTGTATTTTTGCCTTTTTTTTTTTTTTTTTTTTGAAACATCTATATACCTTATAATAAAATGTTTAGTTTTTAATATTAGATTTCCTCAGTAAAGTTCTTAAAAAATTAATGCCAGAATAATTACTATCTCGCTGACAGTCAGGTTTCAGGCCACGGAATAGCTGCGAGTTGGCATTACTGAAATTTGTTTCGGTACGTTGAGATTGGATAGCCATTCTAGTTCTTCTGGATTTCGGCAATGCGATCGATTCGATTAATCATGATAGACTACTTCACACAGTCACTATCATCACTCCTAACTCTCTACTGCGGTATACCTCAGATACTATTCTTGGCCTTTTTCTATTGTATCTGTAGTCTGTGAATGAATGATCTAACCACGATCTCGCAAGATATTTCGGTCCACCTTTACGCTGATCAAGTAAAAATCTACGTAGATTGGCCAATTGACTTAATAGAGGAGGAAGGGATCTATTTGTGACCTATGCACAATTTATCTAATTCTAGATCTCAAGCAAGTCGATAGAAGTGAATAGAAGAGATTATGAGCTAATTGATAATAATAATAATAAGCAAAGATGGGTGAACCTGAGTATTTGCAGGTGTACACATTTGTTCTTGTCTGATAGAAATTTCTCTGACTTCCTCTTGGGGCACGAAAGGAAACACTGCAGAACTGTGGTTGACATTATCAGCAGTCTAAGCTCTCTTCACACTCATCTAACAAGGATGGGAGTTGTTGACAGCCCTGAGTGTATGTCCCGCCTGGAAGGAGAGCCTGTGACAACCGAACACTTTCTGTGTGCTTGTTCTTTGCCCGGAGCAGGCTGAATATGCTTAGGTCTGCCGTCTTATCTGTGGGTGAGCCGAAAGTATCACCTCACCTAGACCTGGTGGACTTCAGAAGATAGGACGGACTTGGTGAGAGGGTTGTCTATTAAGTTAGTCCAATGGGCTACCCTAACCTCCGACCTTGGGAACTCTTTTTCCCTGGCTGTGAACTAAACAAAAACAATTAAAAAGCTAGAATTGATCTAAGACCAATTCTTATGATACCCTAAGATGAATGCCCGTATGTCATTTCATATGGTCACCA
Organism: Dioctria rufipes; assembly: GCA_963924295.1. Lineage (NCBI taxonomy): Eukaryota > Metazoa > Arthropoda > Insecta > Diptera > Asilidae > Dioctria > Dioctria rufipes. The sequence goes on from OZ002740.1 coordinate 363,964,710, forward strand.
ATCTGCGCAAATTTGATTTCTGAAATGGTTTTTCGTATATATTTCTAGAACGGTTCGTCGGACAGCAAAAATTATTACAACCAATTTTATAGGATTACGTATTCTGAAGAAGATTTTGGTACAATAAAAATATCTAGGGCTGGTCGTTTTCACAGTATACGTAAAAAAATGAAATTTGTATATGGTAACAGCAAGAAGGGTTGCCCGATTTAGTCCATTTTTGAAATTTTATTAGATATTACCAAATTTCAGCTATCTATATCTACACATTCTCAGGCAGTGTCCAAATATATAGTGGAAACCAAATTTTTGTATGGTAACCCACGAAGGAGTTGCCCCATTTGTCTCATTTTCGAACTTAATTTTACATTTTTTTTCTCCAAATTCCGTGTGCAAAATTTCAGCTCTCTAAGTGTACAGTGACAGACAGACCGACAGACAGACAAACAGATAGACCGACAAACAGACAGACAGACAGACCGACCAACCGACCGACCGACAGACAGACAGACAATCCGATAGACAGACAGACAGAGCGTTTCAAAAGGAATAAACAAACTTAGTATACTCTATATCATAATTGAAATTTGTTTTATTAGAAGTGTTAAAAATGGAAATTACAAGTAAGAAAGATAAGTAGAGACATCTCCTATATAACACAGAAATAATTCAGGAGACATCTGCTATATCGACATTCAAATTAATATCAGAAAAGGGAGTTAGATTGATCAAGTACTTGTGATAACTTTAACATAACAAATCCTAGATTGGTGCAAAGAATCAGAGATCTATTTTAGGAGAAGCTGTATCAACTTGGCTACTATTGATTGAGTTAAGAGCGAACACCCGAGACAGTGTTCGTTATTTTGTCTTAGATCATTTAGTGGATAAAGTTAGCAGGTAGTATGTAAAATTAGTATTAATATTGATTGGGCGACTCTGATGACATAGCGAGCTTTGCACAGACAAATATCGGTTTGATTTTCTGGGTTCCGTACAATAACATAAAAAAAAAAAAAAAAACCAAACCAGTATAAAATCGCTTGGGCGTTCATCCATCTCTCTGGCACGAGGTTTTGTTATTTCTAAATCGACCATGAGTTAGGAATTTGACATTTGGCATAACGCGCACACCAGTCAAATATTATTGAATAAATTTTTTTATCTTTTAGTGGGGTTGGATTTGGATTTTTGTGTGTCTTGAATGGGGTATCATTTGAAAGGGCTACCTCAACAAGTCAAAATAAAAAATCTTACTGAAGTGGTTAAAAAGATATAGCCCTGATTTTTTAGGTTTCCAAAGCTAAAATTTTGATATTGTTACGAGTGTGGTTACTTAAAACACAATATTTTAAATATGATTTTATCATTTTACTTTTATGTGTGAATTTCATAAAAGTAAATCACAAATTAATTCTACTTTTAATTATCGCTGGTAGTGTGCTTCAAATATTCGCAATTCAATTAGAAAATTTCGCTCTGTTTACTCCGTTCACTTCATTGTCTGAGACAAATCTACCTCCTGCCGTGCCGTATTTATCCTCTGCAAAGTTGTTAAGGACCTTCCCGAAGATTCCATTCTAGAAACATCCATTCCCCGAACCCAAAGCTGTTTATGTCCGTATTTTATAGATGACGTTTGTCCTTTTATATTACGATTCTCAGAAATTTACTTGTGTCCGTATTTAATTAGTCATTTCACACAAAGTATCCATAGATTAGATTAGATTTATATATATAGTGGGGCGAGTGGCCTTTGCACTGCAGCCATTATTGTGAGATGCCTATCCGATGCATGTATTTGTTGAGTCTGCAGTGTCCCGTTAGAGAACTTCTGTAATGACTCTGAGTTGATTTCTAGATAGCCTTGAAGATCTAGGCTCTTCTTTAAGGAAGGTCATTTGATGAACCTTTTAGCTTGTCTGGATCCTGTTAATGAAGTACATTTCTGGTCCATATAGCTCTGGATCCAGTTTGGCATGGTTAGCTTCACGGCCTGGCACTCACTGAGGAGTTAGGTGCTCGCGTGTACCAAGGTTCGTTAATGCTTGGATGCATTCCCACATTAACTTAGTTTTGATCTCAGGTGATGAAATGGCTTTCAGAGCCGCTTGGCTATCTGCAAAGATATAAATACTTTCATTCGTGTAGGATTGGCTGAGGTTTTCATATGCACACCTAGTGATGGCATAAACCTCTGCCTGAAATATTGAGACGTATTTTCCTATCGTATATGTTATCTCCTGATCTGACGTCATATATTCCTGCTCCTACTCCTTTCTCTGTTTTAGACCCGTCGTCGTAATTTACAAGGAATTAAACTAAATATTTCATCACAAGATTGACTATGGATGTAGCGATAATAGAGCGAAAGACATCTGACATTGAAATGGAGTTGAAGCCGAGTTATTGCTATATCGCTAATAAGATTACAGTTTCTTTTTTGAACGGCGTCCAATTAAACTAAAGCTGTGTGACTAACCTCAGCCCAGATATGGGAATTGTATACCATTCTATTTCTGATATTGGACTTATATAAACTATAAAAATTATTAGGACTATTCCCTAAAATGTAGGGAATACTCTCTAAAATTTAGAGGGGAAAAACTACATTCTAGGGTATATTCTCTAAAATTTAGGGAATATTCCCTACCATTTCATTAAAATATAGGTAATAGTCCCTACATTTTAGGGAATATTCCTTATATTGTAGGAAATGTTCCCGCATATTATCGAAAAATACCTAAGCTTTGTTGCAACAATTTGTGCGAATTTGTTACTATGTAGCTTATCGCTAAATTCCATGGGCTAAAATATTTTTTATACTTTTTAGAAATTCTATTATACTATTATTTTCTAGAATATTCTCCACTTTTAGCGAGATTTTTAGATTCCCATCGGATAAGCTTCTGTTAAAAAAAAAAAAAAGAAATATGTTCGCATATATGCCAAGGTTGGCTTTATAAACCAAAGACAGTATTATTAAGGTTGGGACTGAAAGTGAAAATTTGGCAAGTTGCGCAAAGAATAATTGACTTAATTTTAGTTTTGCATGAAATGAAATGGATAATACGATTTTTATTCATTTGCGTATTACGTGAATCTACAGCCCCATTCCTTCATACGTTGCATAACGTGAAATCGTGTAGCGTGATATTGCGTGTAATAAGTGGAGAAACTCTGCGCAATTAGGTTTTAGGTTAAATCGGTATTCACCCTTTTTCATATGCCATTTAATTGACAAGTAGGGTCCTACCTTTACGATTAGAACTGATTCAGTACAGTGCAGTCGGAGTGGTGGTATTCAAACGTTTTTGCGGGGTCAGTCTTAATTTGAAATTTTGTGAAATATATGTAAATACATGCCTAGTGGTAATAAAAACCAAAAGGGATAGTCCATCCAACAAAAAATCCACATTTTGTAGTAAGTTGAAGCGATATGCGACATTTGTAAATAATTCGAGATTGCTAACTCTACCTTTTCTTCACACCAAAAAAAAATCTGTTCATTTATGATGTAGGTAAAAGCATTAAATAAAAAAATTCATTCAATTTCTTCTTGTGAAAAAAGGTACTATCGAGTCAAGACGGAAGCACTTATGTTTACCAAACCACGAAGATTTCAATGCAGAATTACTCCTCTAGTTTTTATAGTTTTTAAGCAAGAACGAACACAGAATATTCCAGTTACCGGGAGTGACTTAATGAAAAAGACAGATAAACTTCCTGCAAAAATCGAGTTTAATCAAGTCCCTGGATTTAGCCATCCGTGCTCAGAAATGCAGAAATATCACCAACGGAATCCTCAGGCTTGGCCTCTCATGTTTTCTCGCAGCTGGATCAAGGCTTGCCTTACAGAATTGAAAACAAAATGACACCACCGAACCGACTCTGTGCTATCATTGTAATTTTTATATTTAACAAAAAACAAGTAAAAAAGCTAGAATTGGTCTAAAAGCAATTCTTATGATACCCTAGATGAATGCCCGTATTAAATTTCGTATGGTCACCGATCTATTCAAGTTTGATTTTGAAGTTGTTTTTCGCATATATTTCTAGAACGGTTTGTCGCACAGAAAAAATGATCATAACCAATTTTATAGCATTTCGTATTCTGCAGAAGTTTTTAGTACAATAAAAATGTCTTGGACTGATCGTTTTCAAAGTATACGTAAAAAACCTAAATTTTTATATGGCAACACCAAGAAGGTGTTGCCCGATCTAGTCCATTTTTGAAATTTTATTTGCTAATGTAGCAAAAACATCATGTACGGAATTTCAGCTCTCTAGGTTGACGCCTTCTCAAGCAGTGTCCAAATATATAGCGGAAAACGAAATTTTTATATGGCAACCCCACGAAGGAGTTACCCGATTTGTCTCATTTTCGAACTTAATTTCACTTTTTTTTTAAAGTTCGTCCACAAAATTTCAGCTCTCTAAGTATACGCATTCTGGAGTTATCGTGCGCACGGACGGACGGACGGACATGCAAAAATCAAAATAACTTTGAATATTATGAATGGGTGTCCAATCCATTTTGCTTTGCCATCATTATTTCGAGGTGTTACAAACGGAAGGACAAACTTGGTATACCCCTATGATTTCATCTAGGATATAGAAATATGTTGAGAAAAGTTGGCCTAAAAGAGAAAAATTTCATTTTATTGCAACAATGAGACCAATCTCAAATTCTTTTATAAAAAATTATTCACTCAAAAATTTTAGGTACATTTTTTTTCCATTTTTTGCTTCGCAAAATATTTTGCCAATTCGCAATAATGCCAGAAAAAAAAAGCAAAGAACACGAACACAAAATTAAATTAACTGAATTGTATTTTCTTGTAACAGCTGCTCTCTGTCTTGCCCAACTTTTGCATAAAAGCATACAATTTTGATTATTTAAGAGGTGCACGCTATATCTACGGAAGACGAATATAAGTTTGACCTTGCAGAGGTTAAGAAAAACGATTTTTCGCATTGAGGCCTGTCTCGAATTAATTGAAATATTTTAAAATATCGTTTCCACTTATTCGCTTATCGTTTCCACTCGTTTCCACAGATAAGAAATCAGAATATGATTGTAAAAAGAATATAGTTTCTCTAATCATCTGCTACATGTCGATGTTTACAATTGCAGCATAGAATATTCATGAAAACACACGTACTCACGTTTAAACTGGTGGCTCACTATATTTATGAACTACAAAGGGACAGAAAAAAATATATTCCTCTCAAAAAAATGTCGTTCAATTACTTTACTCACAGCTCTCTCAAATTACGAAACCTCTCTACTTTGATGATCCTCTTCTTGCATAATAATTCGTTCAAGAGATTTAAGAATAAACACTATTCACTTTCATGTATTGACTGGGCGATCAACTTTATGCTTTGGGATTGTAGATTCCAGCATAAACCTGAACTACAATAGACGTATACGTAAGTACATTTACTTACGTAAAGCGAACGCGCTTTTTAATCTAACAGGCGTACACAAATTTACTTTAACTCGTGCGAGGGGAACTTTCGTTAATTTTGAAAGTAAAATTGATTAAAAGTGCAAGGTAAAAATTAAAATGGAATAAAAATGGTACTGCGAATTAATAGAAGGCACAAACCTGCAATTACATCAACTTCCATTTGTTAATTTTTTCACTTTTACTACTTTTTAAAATTGAAAACATTAAATATCAAGATAATAATACCTCAGTCTCGTTTAATTTCGTAAATTCATTTATTTCTATTGTAGTTCAGTCTATAGATGGCATAAGAACTAAATGCCGCATTCGCAGGTAATACCAGTGCAGAGTATATAAATTTTATATAGCTGGTGGTACATTCTGGAATAGATTAGAGCATTTGAAATAATGGATACGTCGAGTGATTCATATATTCTCACATCTGCCATATTAAGGGGGTCGACCAAATGTATACAAAACTGCTGCTAAAGCAACATTTGCTCTGGAGACGCTCTAAAATATGTTGTGGTCCATTCCGGAATACATTACTCATTTCACAATCTGTATACTCTCTCTGGAATACTATGCGATATCTAGTTCTTGTGCCATCTATAATTCTAGTCATGTGATTGGCGGGGATGCAGGCAGTAACGCACCCAGGATTTGGCTTTGGGGGCGGAACATAGGTGTCCCAAGTCCTAACAAGTCAGAAAAATAAGGCTCTAAAGTCGCGTCTTGCACCCATCTGAGCACTTAAGGACTGCTATTGTAGATTAAAAGGTTTTTTATTTTATTTTATCAGACTTTGTAATAATATACAGACCACATTTTATACGTAATTTGTAAATTATGTTCAGAAAACTGACATTCTGGAGGGGGGCCGGTCTCGTTCGTCCCCCCTCTCGGTGCGCTCCTGAATGCAGGTGTTATTTATTTTCTCAGGGTATGACCAATCCACTGTCACTTGCGACGATGAATCTTTATATTCAGCTTGTCGGCATAAATCCCTTATTAAGGTCAAACGCTCGCGGATGAGAAATAGCCAAGGTAAGCTACCATGTTTCACAGCCATTAAATAGCATTGACTTCATGTTGGAATTGGACAGCCTTAGTTTTATTCTCTCAGAGTATTTCAACGTTTTTTAAAACCGATGTCATTGAAGTAAAATCAGCTCTTACCTTGTTGATCCTGACCTTCACAGCTTCTTTTGTACATCTATGCTGACCGTTGTACCAAGATAGCAGAATTTAATCACTCGGTCGATCTTATGCCTACTCTACTCAGTACGTATACGCTCAAATACGCCTCGGTGCTCGAATACGGTCCAGCATTACTTTTGAAAATGTTTTTGTAATGACAGCAAGAAGGTATAATTATCATAAAGCCGTGTATTACTTTTCTACAGGGTCGAGATTTACTAACATGGAGGGTTGTGGAGTTGTGAAGATTAGAGTTTTTTTTACACTTAACACTCTCAACTCGGAATTCTGTAACTCTGGGAATTTGTGTTGAGAATTACCAAACTCTCTATTCCATTCGGCATAACTCTCGGCTGTTTTATTTGTGGAGAAGTAAGAAGAATATTTCTCAACTGACTACTGTCAGTCTGTTTTTGTTGTGTTTTGTGAAGGTAGCTGGTGCATAGGAATTTTTAAATTAAATTATGGATTCATCGCATATCCTAGCTATATTTACAAAAGTAAATTATGGAAATCCTTGCAATACTTACAGAGAAATAAGGATTTTGGTGTCTCAAGGTACTCGTTAAAAATTTAAAGTCATGCGAAGATGATCAATTTGGTCATCTTTCAGTACAGAAGAGACCCTATAAAGTTTTTAAATATGCACGTTAAAGCTTATATGTTGGATAAAATCGCATCTACATTTGGTCCCCTAATTAGATATGTAGTTAGTTTTTGGAGATAACTGCAAAAGAAGTGAATCAGTCCTTCTTAAGATGAAAACATTACAGTTTGTTTTGTACAAAAATGGATATATTTTCAACTCATCATTATCGTAGAAATTCTCTTTCCATAAAAGAATGTTCACAACTGAGTACTAATGGATGTGAAACAAAGAATGGAAGAAATATATAGGTAAAATATGGGAACTGGGGTGTATATGACCCAAGTGCAAGAAATCCATTTTTCGGCAGTAAAAACTCAGTTATGACAATAAAATGATCAAAAATAAATTAAACCACTCGATTACCCGCTTCTCCCTCTTTAAATTGATATCAAACATAACGTATTTTGGACAAACCACAATAAGGGATGGTATGATCCCCCATCCCCAAAAGCCCCTCCCCCAGAAATTGTTAACCTATATTTTTGTACTTTAGACTCTAAATAAGTAGGAAAAATACCCAATGCTTTTTACCCTCCCACCTAGAGTTTGTTATGTGACATCAATCGTGATTCGTGTTTTATTAGAACTATTGATGCTGCCGAGGTTTGATTTTGCAGGCATTATACAACCACGAACACCACTCGCGTCCTTTTGTATAGTCATCAAACCTGGGTTACTCATTCATATACAACATGTAGACCTCAGAAACCTGCAAACACCACTCACAGTCAATTATCTGGCTCAGGAATATCGTAGTTATCGAACCTGGCATCCTCATTCACACCCAATGGAGTTACACTATACTCGTATATAGAATTCAGAACCATTTCGGAATATGTATACTTCCTTGAAGTCGGAATCACCCTACTAATACGTAGAATAAACATTGGTATTTGTGATGTAATAATAGACAATAATGTCATTAATAATCGAATTGTAATATTAATCAGTATTTGAAATAGGTGCCTATAGTTATCATCTAGACTTCGCTTAAATTTTGTACTAATAAATATTTTGGTAATTTTATTTCTTTCGATTAGAGTTGATTGTTGATTTTTCATACCTAGCTTTTGAATTGTATCTTACGTTTAATGATTTCCCCCGAACTTTTCCATAGCCTTTTTTGTTATTAAATGATGTTGTCAGTAATTAATCATACAGGCTAATTTGTCTCTTATGAACACCAAGGTGCTGCATTTGGTACTAATTTTCGGAAATCTTATAAAATTTAGGTCGCTCAGAACACTTACATAACATTATAACCGCTATTCTCAAAATAAATAGTAAAAAGCAAGACAGTTCGTATACTATATAATGAGGTTCAAACAGAACAATAAGTGCCTCAGTATCTCTCAATATCTGTCAAAGGAAAAACAGAAAAATTACAAAGAAAAGAATTTCACATTCAATTTTAATAAAGAAGCAAAGTTCAGAATTCGAAATTGATGCTTACCAGTAATGACTGTACACCCGGCAGTAATGACTGTACGTACACCCGGAACCAAAGTTCGAAGTTCAGTGTATCAAAACAATGGGAACAGAGGTAGTGGAACGGAGGGCGAAAAAGACTGATCCGGTATGTGAAGATACACTTGCGGTACGATTAAAATTGAGTAAAGAGTTGGTGAAACATAAAAAAAGTGGAAAAAAAGTGAAGAAACAATACATAAGAAAAATGATTTTGAGGATTTCCGGAATTTTCTATTACGAATACGTTTTTTTTATTAAGCTATTAAGCGGTACTGTAAGAGAGTTAAATTCCATATTTATAATTTTTTATTTGAATTGGCATGCCTTAGTTTTAGTTCTTAAAATCACCCTTATAAAATATATATGTTTAAAAGAGTGCTAAAAATAGTGTTTTCTACACTCTTCTAATAGAGTTTCGTTGTATCTCTAAAAACCCTGTGACGCCCATGTGTTCTAATTTTTGTGTTAATATTCTGCAGTTCGATCGTTTGATTCCTCTTTGGTGATCACATTTAAAAGAGAAGAAAAATAATGTTTGCCTTATCTTTCCCACGTCCAAGCTGAGCTAGCGCCTTTACGCATGAAAAATGGCACAAAACAAGTTAGATGTTTTCTTACGTTTTTCCTAACTCCCTATGTATGTTAGAGTATCGCGAATGGAGAGTTGAGTTAGGGAGTTTTAATCGGGGAAAACGAAAATTTTCAATTCACAAACTCTCCAACTTTCCGTGTTATATAATCCGGCCCAGGAGTTTGATTTTATGTTTCCTTCTTTCTATTCTCCGGGAAAGCTGTGATTATCTCAAGCCTTCTTAATGAGTGGCTGCGGGGGATCACAAAGTGCTCTGTCATTTCATAGCGGAAATTATTTAAATTTTTGATGGACTGTTGCTATTAAGTCGTAAAGCATTCCGAGGTGTTGCCTATAGTTGTTTTGTTTAAAGCCTTCATGAAATCAAATTTGCATCTTTCGAACTATTTTGATATTTCGAACGTAGCAATCATTCATTTTTTTTTTTTAAGAAATTTACTCAGTACTTACTTCAGTATTCTTATGAGCCATTAGAGGCAAAATGCGACCTTAGGAACTGTTTAGTAGTGACCAGTATCCAAGAAAAGACATTTTTTATGCACTTTTCTGTTTTTGATGCGAGTTCTTTTGGCTATATTTTCTAATTCTATGGATGGTATGATGGAAATGATGGGAACGATTAGATACATTGAACACATAGATATGCTAGATATAGGCTCATAAACATATTTTACATCCCAGGCGTACATTACAACTCTTTTGTAGTGTTGTCTGTCAACAACAGTGTATAGAAATTTACGAGATAATTCCCTAAAAATTGAAAACTTCTTCTTTGAGCTCTCACAGCCTAGGCAATAATAATGAGTTTTAAATTCTCAAGAAAAAATTACAAGTTAAATTCTAAACAAATAATTTTGTTTTGGAAAAAAATCACAGCATAAAAGATGAGTGAAAATATGAATAATTACAATCGCCACACTTCGCACTAGACTTGAATTGCATCTCAGGTACTTAAGGCCACTTTAGTCATGCGCCAAAGCAAATTGCATGGTTTGTGTACAGCTAGAACATATGCGGCTATTTCGCAGTAGTATGCTGGATCAAATAAGAGAAGAATATTTCCTTATTCTCAGATAGATTAGTGCTTTATTATCCCCTATTACCTCGCGACCTCTTCTACAACTAACTAAATGTTTGCACAGAGTTCAGAGAGAGCTTCTTTCTGATTTATATGCTCTTTATGTATTTTGTAGATAATCATAGTTGACGTTATTTGAGATAATGGAATAGTTCTGCCACCAGTCACAAAGTCTATATAAAACAGAAAGATTGTCAATCCGTGATGTACTTTTACTTGACGTATACAGTTAGTTAGTGAGGCTCTAAGATTTAGATCGTAGAAGTTTAACTTGCAAACTTGCAAAAATGAAATGCACCAGTTTGGTAACATTTGTATTCGTGTTACTTGCATACAGTGACTTAGTGCAGTGCTTCCGGATTTTGGGGTTGTTTACTACGCCGGTTCAATCGCACTTGCAAACTCACATGGCGATTGTAAAAGGTTTGGTTAAACGAGGCCACAATGTTACAGTTGTGACATCACTTCCTGTTAACATTCCTGAAGGAACATATCAACACATCCACCTTGATATGTCGGAAAATAGAGACGAGTATATGAAACTAGTCGGTGAATCTACAACAAATTTGGAATTTTTCAATGTACTCGACCTATACAAGTGTCTGACAAGACACGCGGCCGCCTGTTTACAACATTCAGCAATGAAAAAACTCATGATGGAGGAGGATAAGGAACGATACGATTTGGTGATATTAGGATATATCCTAAATGAAATGCAGTTGGGTATTGCTAGTCACTTTAAATGTCCTGTGGTCGTAGTTTGGGTAAATCAATTATTTCGTAGTGTTAGTAACTTAGTAGGAAATCCTAATGAACTGTCATATGTCCCTTCGATATGGACCCATGCCAGACAACCGATGAGTTTTCTAGAACGTGTTAGAAATCATGTTGTGGGTGTGGCTGAAGTTGCTAGAGATTGGTACTTGTTTTACTACGCCAGTTATTATTATAGGTGAGTTAAAGTTAAATTTCATTTAAAATTCAATATATTCGATTTAATTGCGCTCGAAAATCTAGGCAATCATTTCCTCAGGACATTTATCCAAGTTATTCTGAAGTACTGAGAAATGTATCCTTGGTTATGATCAATCATCATTTTACCCAAAATTTGGTCGGTCCGAATGTGCCTGCTATCGTGGAGATTGGAGGAGTTCAAATCAAAGAAAAATCTGATCCCTTACCGGAGGTATGTATTTGCTGCGCACTGCGCACTTTAACATTTAACATTGATAATAACAAAGGCCTTAATATGTCTGCATCGATGAAACTTAATTGGGAATTATTCAAATCACTTATGTACATACTGTGTAACAAGACTACTTTGATTTCAGAACCAGTGGCAGTTCTGCAATATAAAGTAGTCAGTGCTTCAAGGCATTTAATCATAACGAGACTATTGGTGGGATAGAGCCGATAGAGGCTTATATGGCTTCCTCGCTTACATATCTTCGACTTTATATCAAAATTTTCTATAAGAAAAGACTTGAAAAGAACAAGTGAAGGCACGATAAAGAAGCGGGCGAAATAGAGAAGGGTTGTAAGAACTTTTTAAGCAAAGACAATTATGGAAGTCTTAGCAGAAGTTTTTATATAAGTACTGTGCTCACATTAGTTTAAGGGCAAAAACAATTTTACTTAAGGAGTCATAGGAGGAACGATTTAAATAGACCTTTATTTTCGATTCATTTCCAAACCTGTTACTTAAACAATTAGATAATTAATAGTAATGGGAGACTAGTTTCTCTATACTTGGGCAGTTGCCATACATATTTGTTGGGAATGGAAGGTTATTTATAACTAGAACAAAAAATAGATGAAACGCACGTTTAGTCCGATAACAATTCAAGAGCTTTGTTGAGATGATCTTTATAATTAAGTAAAAAGTTCAACCGACGCGTGTCAAATTTTCTATTAGACTGACGCTTGTCAAGTTCGGATCAGTGCTAGTGTGCTCACCATACAGTGCACGAATAGTACGTAGAATTGTCTGCGTGAATGAAGATACGGATATATTATTTCCAACACTTCCCCTCATTTTAAGGACTATTAAGTTAATATAATATACATTTACATACATAATATATTTACAAGCAATGTTTTTAAATAAAAATGAGGATACTTTCAAATACTAAATTTTGCATTTCAGTTTCAATAGTTCAATCCACATAAGATGTTTAGGATTCGGTAGAGCCTTGGTGAGAACGTCAGCAGGCATGTCGTCGGTGTAGAAGTGAGCGATTCTGATTTTCTTTTCTCGCAGAGAATCTCGAATAAAATGATGCCTCACGTCTATACGTTTGATACGTGCATGATTAGTTGGATTTGCATCCAGCTTTAACGATCCAAGATTGTCATTGAAAATAATTGCATCTGCAAATTCACTGAAACCCAATTCTGATAGGAAATTATTTAAATATATGACCTCTTTAGTAGCCTCTGTAAGTCCAATGTATTCGGCTTCGGTACTGGATAGGGCTACAGTTCGCTGCTTTTTGACTTCCCATAAAATGATGCAACTCCCGATCATGGTAACAAACCCAGTGTATGATTTCCTGTCCTCATGACAGTTTACCCAGTCTGCATCCACGAAGCATTTTAACGGGGTAGAGCTTCGCTTGAAAGAAAGTCCTAGGTCGAGAGTACCTTCAAGGTATCGTAGTATACGTTTTGCAGCTATGCAATGAGTATTATCGTGATCCTCGTTAAATTGACTCAGATAACTGACAGCGAATGCGATGTCAGGCTTGGTGGATACCGCAAGATACATAAGAGAGCCCATTAATTCACGATAAGGCACGATGGATTTTTCTTCCTCGGAATTTCAGGTTTGCTTTGTAAGCTTCGAATTCGGACATAGAGGAGTAAGTACGGGCTTGGCATCAAACATTCCAAATCGATGTAAAACTTCGTTGATGTAAACTCGTTGATGCATGGTTATGCCTCCTTATCTCGTAAAAACTCAATTCCGAGACAGAATTTTACTTCACCCATGTCCTTCAACATAAAATATTTCGATAATTTCTCTTTGATGAAATTCATTTGTGCTGTATCCTTGGATAGTAATAGGATATCATCGACGTAAGTTGCAATCAATGTTGCATTGTTTCCTTTTCCGATGCGATATATACAAAAGGTTCTCCGCTACAGGGAACAGCGCCCAGCTCAGATAAGGTTTCCTTCGGCTTGTTATACCAATTTCTTCCGGATTGCTTCAGTCCGTAAAGGGATTTTTTAAGAAGAAGTACGTTGTTACCTGAACTTAAACTTTTCAACATCTGTATTGTCTTGCGTTGAATGTCGTTATCAGCTTTTTCCATTTCAACGAGGTATTCCAGTGCCTTGGCTATATATTTCGGAGGTTCCAAAAATAATGTTTCTTCAATTGTGCTATTTAGATACGCAGTTGTAACGTCTAGATGATGAACCCTCATTTCCGTTTGAGTTGCAATGGAAACTAGGAGACGAGTAAAACTTAATCTGGAAACAGGAGCGAACAAAACGACTTCCAATTGTTTCGACGTTATCTGGTCGAGATACAGTTTCCCAGGTGTTGTTTTTAATAATCGACTTCAGATCCAAAGCCATTGCTTTGTACCAGTCTTCGGATTCTGATCCATATACAGCATTCTTGATGTGTACTTCCGAGAGAAACCCAAATTGCGATGCCGAATTTCCCGTTTGTGCCGTGATCATGTTGTAAACCTTTGTGCGTCTTCTCCTCGCTTCAGTACGCTCAAGCCTTGGTCTTCCGGGTCCACGCCTTACACTTTCCTGGCAGGTTTCCTCTTCTTTATGGCTTCCGAATAGATCGTCAGATTCGTTCTTTGTCTGCTGTTCCGGTTGGTTGATTTCTCTTCCAACAACGAAGGGGGTTCCATTATGACTTTGATAGGGGGATTTTGTTTTTCAACTTCCAGACGTTCATCTATCGAATTAAAGAAATCTTCGGGGATGGCTTGAGAGTACTCAAAAGGATTCTTCATGTTAATAACTTTAATGTCTCGCGATATTACAACTTGTTTTATGGATGGTATCCAGATTCTATAGCCTTTAGATTCTTGTGCATAACCCAAGAAAATTCCTTCTTAACCTCGGGGTTCCAGTTTCCCAATTCCTGGTTTCCTCGATAGGTAGTAGACCTTGCTTCTGAATTCGTGGAAATGTCTCATATTGGGTACTTTTCCGGTCCATAACTGATACGGCGTTTTTCATTGCAAACTGCTAGTTGGTAGTCGATTTCGTATATAGTTAGCGGTTGAGACTGCTTCTGCCCAAAATGTAGGTGGGAGTTTGGCTTGAATTAAAAGAAATGTGGCAATTTCGTATAATGTGCGGTTCTTTCTTTCACATATCCAGTTTTGTTCCGGGTTGTATGCTACTGTGCATCTTCTTGAAATACTGTGTTCCTTCAAGAAATCATCAAAAATATTATCTGTATGTAACTGCTTTATTCTCTTTTCCCTCTGGTTTTCAACAAGTTGTTTATATTCTTTGAAATGCTTAAATACTTCATCTTTAGAACTTTCAAATTTAACTTCCGTCCACCTTGAGTGGTCGTCTATAAAGGTAACACATTATTTGGCACCTCCAAGTGATTCAGTCCTTATTGGACCGCAAACATCGGTATGAATTATTTCCAGTAAATTTGTGCTTCGATCCGATGAAGTTTGAAACGGAGTACGGGTCATTTTTCCCTGTAAACATATCTCTCAATTAATATTTGTGTTTGTACAAGAAAAATTCAAACCATTCATTGTAATGTCTCGTTGACTTTTTTTAAATCAGCGAAATTCAGGTGACCTAGCTTCCGATGCCACTCGAGCAGTTTATTATTATTAATCGTGTTTCCGTATTTCGAACTGTTACCTACGTAGTTTGAAGATTCATTAAAATAGTACAAACCTCTGCTTTTTTTCGCGATCAATTTAGTTCTGCCCTTTTTGTCGATAACTTTTGCCTGCTGTTTTGTAAACAAAACGTCATACCCGTTTTCTGTGATTTTTGCGACGGAAATTAAGTTTTTTCTCAAGTCGGGAACGTATAGTGTTTCCTTTAGGTCAATTTTGACTTCTGGAAGCATCACTTTTTGCTTTATTTTCAGTTGAGTCCTGATTTGCCAATTTCAACTTTCCAAAACCATTTTGTGTTTCACCAAAATGTTTTAATTCCTTGCAAATATGACTTGTTGCACCGCTATCTAGACACCACTTCCTAGATTTCGATTCCCCGATGAAGGCTTCCGACAAACGTAAACTTAAATCCTCGGTTTTTCTTGCAAATTGTTGATTTTCGTTTTTAAATATACAATCGATGGCTATGTGTCCATACTTTCGACAACGATGACACTGGAACGGAAATTTTTCGTTTTTATTAGAGTTACCTTTCCCGTATTCACTTGTGTGCACTTTGTTTTTGTGATGGTAGTTATGTTTTTGTCCGTGTTTCTGAACAAACAATACATTTTGAGTCTTAGAACTAGATTCACTACCACGAGAGTCACTTTCCTCTGTTATTTTAACCCGCAAGTTTTCTAGGCTCGGTAATTTATCACGTGATTTGATCGCACATCGAACGTTTTCATAACTTCCTGGTAAACTGCACAACAACATCACTGACAACAAGTCTTGATTTAAATCTACTTCCATCTCTGTCAGTTTATCGACGATGTCAAAGAACTTGTTAGTGTGTTCGCGCACGTTACTGTTCTCTTCCATGCGTAGTTGTATGAGTTGTTCTAGAAGCATCGATTTTCTAGCGGGACCTTTCGACTGATAAATTCCTTCGAGTTTGTTCCACATTTCCTTCGGTGTTATGCACCCCTTTACTTGCTTTAATTCAGAAGCACATATTGATAAGAAAATTTTCGACTTTGCTTTATCGACATTTTCTCCCACATAGAAATTTCCTTGGCACGATTTAAGTCGCCGTCGACTGGTTTCGGTTTGATTTCCTTACCGTTTACATATTGCCACAGATCGTTTTTTGTTAGCAATGCCTGCATTTGCATTTTCCAAGTATCGAAGTTCTCCTTGTTGAGAACTCGATTCTTGTTGCAGAATTCATGGCGATTCACTTACACTTTTTTTTTTTTGTTTTTTTTTTTTTGTTATTTGTGCCTGGGCCCATAACCTGTTGGGAATGGCAGGTTATTTATAACTAGAACAAAAAATAGATGAAACGCACGTTTAGTCCGATAACAATTCAAGCAGGGGCGGATTTCCCTATAGGCCGAGTAGGCCCGGGCCTAGGGCGGCAGATTTAGGGGGCGGCGATTTTTTCTTGTAGTTGTGGGTATTTCATTACATTTTTATACTTTTTCGTTTTTTTAAATAAAATAATTCGTTGGAAAGTGTTAGTTTAGATTCTACTCCTCTACTCCGATTTATGAGGCAGCCTACTCCGCTAATTCTAGCCTGGGGTCCCTTCACTGGATATAGATCATTCAATTTTTCGTGTTTTACAGGGAGTAGGGGGGCGGCAATCTTCCATAGGCCTAGGGCGGCCAAGTGATCAAATCCGCCCCTGAATTCAAGAGCTTTGTTGAGATGATTTTTATAATTAAGTACAAAGTACAATCGACGCGTGTCAAATTTCTAATTGACTGACGCTTGTCAAGTTCGGATCAGTGTAAGTTAAGTGTGCTCACCACACAGTGCACGAATAGTCCGTAGAATTGTCTGCGTATATGAAAATACGGTTGTATTATTTATGTACAGTAAAGCTCAGAATAAATAAAAGTAAATCAGATAACCCACTGTACTTCCTTATTTCATCGTAAACATCAATCTTCTCAAATGTCGTAAGGAACATATAGTGCCATAGTAGCGTTCCATTCAACCTTGTTTTGTGCGATAGCATTCAGTTCACTCTAGGAATTCAAAGTTGATGCTCTTTTTTCCAAGAACTCTTCTTTTCCAAGTACTAATAGATCGAATGAAGCATTTCTTGTACGTTTCAGTTACTAGCCTACTTCAAATTATGTTCTTGTCAAATGGCGTCGTTTGACCAATCCACTTTCTTCGTATTATTTTTCAGCACAACTACATATTCTAGCCAGACTCAGAACATCTCCACACAACATCTGACACAAAAGTTTGCACCTAGCACATTATGAATTGAGTAATCTTCCTCGACTCACATCCACAGAACAGCACTAATTTGACATTGTATTTAAGGAATCGAAGTTTTGTTTTTACTGAAATTTCACTAAAGCTTCATATCTTGGATATCTTTATTTACTTATTTGGAAATTACATGCTCTCTCGTACAGCCAGATTCAGTAATTATTCTACTAAGGTAGCAGAAGCCTTCTTAGTTCCTCGTTATTTGTGTGAGTTGCCATAGTTAAATATGGTAGGTGGCTGGGTAATCTCATCGCAAATAATTTCTGTTGAAGCTGTATGGATCCCGAAGAAATAGGTCATATTATTTTGGAGACCAATAAGAGCCGGTTATTTGGGTACTACCTCTTTTTGAAGCTAGGTAAATTAGAGAGAGCAGAGCTGTTACAGATTTCTTACAGAAAGAGTATGGGTAGGATATAAGGAGCAGTTGACAAAGTATGATGGTTTTCGCGAATCTATGAGTTACAATGGACCTATTCGTTGGTCTAAATTCGGCTAGTAAGAATATTCCAGCAGCATCATTCAAACCTAACCTAAACTAACCTACATGAATTTCGTTTTTGTTGAGAGATTTTCAATCATAGTGTTTAGGTTCTGCAAACGGTATACCAACAAGCAGATATCATGGTGACCAGTGAATTCGCACCTCGGACTTCTTTAATAATAATAAAGAATAATAGCTGCGAAAATATATATCCTCACTAAACTCCAGAATTTATGTTTAGGCTATCGGATACCCTTCCACAGAATTCTGCATGTGTAAACCTCCTTCAAAAAATCAATAATTGTTGAATAATTCTATTTCAATGCAGCACATCTCATTATTAAATTATTTTACATAAAACAAAGGTCAGTTTGTTGTATGCAACTGTTATATAAAGGTAAGACGGAATTGACATATATTGCTCTCTGATCATCCACAAAGTGCTTATGAGTCTAGAGCAGGAGTTTATCTCTAGTACAAAAGTGGACAGAAAATAGATTTCTCTTGAATCGTCACAGTTTGTTAAAATATAAAAAAAATTCAAATTCTAGTGGGCCCCTTATGACATCTATGCCCGGTTTCACAGTCCAGGATTAAGCCAGAGCACAGCAAAGGAATGCGTGTGGCTGAAGCACCAAGTTTAAGTTTATCAGTTTGTTGTGGTTTTTGTCTGGGAGGATATCAAATCCAAAATCATTGTTTCACAACGTTTCGATAACGTAAACCATCATAGCCGAATGTTTCGACAGTCGGAACCGAAAATAAAAATCAAAGTCATCCATTTTCTCAAAATGTTACGGGCGTTTTATAATTTTCCACGGGCCACACTTTGCGGTATTATATTAAGCATTTCTTCATCGCTTATATCCTCTGAATTAGATGAATAATTCATTTTTGTCTTAAACTGTTCGTTTTCTTCCTAAAACCGTCAAGTGGAATGCCGACAGCACTGAAAATTGGTAACTAGAGAACTATTTTTCGCTTGGAAAATTTCAATTTTGTTATAAAATATAACTTTTAAAATACGGATTTTAACAGAAATTATAATATTTAGGCAAAATGTATATTTACAAATAATCGGAATATGTGTTTCACAGCAACATCTGAGGCTTAAGCCCTCGAGATGACAGGCTTAAGTTAAGGTTGGTTTAATCCAGTGACGTCACGTAAGCCTTGACTGTGAAACTGGAATATTTATTAAACCTTGACTTAAGCCATCGCTGTGGCTTAAAGCCTAGTTGACGTTTTGCTGATTGACCATCGCTGATACATCAGGATCTGGTGTATCAGCGCACTGAAGTTGTTTACATTATACGTTTGCAAAATCAAAAGTTAGCACAGACAAAAGTAGTTGGAATTGGTGGAAGTTCAGAATTGGTGGAAAAAGAAATATAAGGTCTGTTAAATGAGCTACTCTAGGTTACGCTAGAGCAGAAAAGGGCAGAAAAGAGCAGAAAATTGAACACGATGGTGAGAGTAACCTAGAACAGCTCATTAAACAGATGTATAGTATCTTAAACGGAAGTTATGAGTACGCAGTGGCGGATACAGCGGGGGGCGATCGGGGCGATCGCCCCCCCCCCCCCCCTAGAGCTCTAACAATAAATCAAAATTTATATATTAATCCAATGAAATAGATTATACAAAAAAAAATTTTAAAAAAGACCGTTTCTAAACCGGCGTTAAAAATATAGAAAATAATTTCTCCCTTCATTTCTACAGAGTTTCCCTTCATTTTGCATTTAATTAAATTTTTAAATTATATTACATTTGTATATAAATTTTAAAATTTGCAAGGTATACAGAGAAAACAAGATCTGGACAGCTCAAATTACACTACAATGAATAACAATTTCCCGAAATTCAAATTTGGAACTCCTAATGTTTAACAAAATACTTGGTTAAATTACTTTCCTTTGAATATGCTTTCTTTGTGTACCAGGAAAATCTAAAATTTTTTATACAAATGTAATTTGATTAAATGGAAAACTCTAGATAGTTATTTGATATATTTATTGTTTTTTCCTTTTTAGTCATAAATTATTCTCAAAAAAATGTAAAATTATATCACTAATGAATTTTCAGTACAAGCATTGTTGCACTTTTTTGTGATCGAAAGCTTACAAAAGCCGGGTATTTTGATGAAAAGTAGTATGTTGGGAAAATTATCATAGCCGAGGTAATTAATCTCAGATTCAGTTGTCCTGCAAACATTTAATTTAAGGCAAATAGGATAATATATATAATAACCCTACCTAATTAGCATTCCTCGAAAATTTATTCTACAATTTAAGTTGCAAGAAATTGCAGTCCAGCCCAAGAAATTATGGTGTTTGAGCGAAATGCAAGCGACCTATGTATGAAAAACGCCAGCAGTAAGGCAAGCAAGAAGTGTATAATGTCTATTTTATGTGGGATTAAATTTTACTATGCTTACGGGATCAAAAACTTATATTATATAGATAAAAGAACTCTGACGATATCTGAATGCCAATGAAATTTTCAAAAAGCTATACAGAGCAGTCCACAGCTGATGGCAAGTGCGGTTATAGGGGGCGATGGGGGCGATCGCCCCCCCTAGAGCAAACGTCTGGATCCGCCCTACGAAAGTGGATCCAAAGGTGACGGCAGTTAAATCTAAGCATAAATTATAATATAAATACATTATGTTTTATATACATATTTTAATATATTATAATCTTTTAATTTGTAATTACACAAACATTCATAATTTTTATGCAGTAATAAACTTTAACGTTTCACTTTCACTCCACTTTATTGCAGTTACAGCCATGTTTTCTACTATTACGTGCTGATAGTCTAAAAGTTAAACTTTTCCGATGCTGGTAAAATCAGCACGTGCATTGGTATTGACACTGTGCTTATGGCGCAGTGAGAAACGCGAAGCCACTTACGCGAAGTCTTATTGATGTTAAATTATTTATCTTTTCGCTCCACTTACTTTGGAATATTAATTCAAAAACTGTTCTTTAGTTTAATTTTTCTAATTCTGGGAAGGTATGTAGCAAATCGTTCTCTAAGAGTGATCTCTAATAATCGTTCCTCCCATTTAGTAGCGCTTCTGGTGTCGCACATGAATCTATTCTGGAACCGTCTCTGTTCCGTATTTATAGTAATGATATTGAACAAAATTTGACTAGAGATTCTATGTAATCAATAACATGCCAATAATTTCCAAATATTCCTGAATTAAATAGATTTGCAGATTGTGTGGCCATGCTTAATGGAAATATTTCTAGTTTGCATTTGCCCCACCCACCATCATACCACCTAACATCCAACCTCCGACTCGGCTCGCTCAGAGGCTCGCTCAGATAACTACATAATATTCGAGTGGTATGGAAGGAACGGCATTAGACTCAAATTTACCGCAGCGCACCGACATGACAGTGACGCTGAATTCCCTTTTCAACAACAAAGCCAATGTAAAAAGTTATGCCATTTAAATTGTTGGACTCATATGTACTCAAAGGTTTTTGCGTACGGACATTACTATGGTAACCTGAACGCAGCGTAGCGTTTCGCAGTTGATTTACACCCTCTGATAGAAATTTCATTGATAAATTTTGACGTATATGCAGGTGGAAGCCGGTCTTGCTCTCGATTTATTTAAATTTTGACAGAAGCTAATAATTTCGTAGCTTCATTTACTATTATCCACTCACTAATCCTTGACTAAATAATTGTGGGCCTAAGGGCGACGTTCGTGATGCTAGGATAGTAAACATGGATGGATTTACATTTCGGTTTTATACCCCAAATGAAATATAAAGTGTATACTATGTTTGTCATTCCGTTTGTAACACCTAGAAATAATGATGGTAGAGCATAAAATTAAAAGTTATTTTGATTTTTGTGTGCCCGTCTGCCCGTCCGTACGTCTGTCTGTCTGTCTTCACGATAACTTGAGAATGCATACACTTGGAACGCTGAAATTTTTCACATGGGCTTTAAAAAAAAGCAGAATTAAGTTCGAAAATGGGACAAATCAGGTGATTCCTTCGTAGGGTTGCCATAAAAAAATTTAATTTTCACTACATATTTGGATACTGCCTTAGAACGCGCCAACGTAGAGGGTTGTAATTTTGTACATAGCATTTTCATCAAAAATAGTAAATATAATTTCAAAAATAAACTAATTCGGGAAACCCTTCTTGGTATTGCGTTACAAAAATTTAGGATTTTTCGTATCCTGTGAAAACGATCAGTCCTATAAAGTTTTAATGTACTGAAAAATTCTTCCGAATATGAAATCTTATAAAATAGGTTATACTCATTTTTGCTGTTCGACGAACCGTTCTAGAGACATATTCAAAAACCACTTCAAAAATCACACTTGCGCAGATGGGTGACCATACCAAATTACAAACGAGCATTCATCTTGGGTATCATAAGAATTGCTCTTAGACCAATTCTGGATTTGTTACTTGTTTGATTTAGAATTAGTAAATGGGGAGCTTTCCGATGGAGTACCTGGAGGGGGGCTACCTCCTTGGGGTCTCCAAATTCGGGTCGTGTGTGATATCAAATTAAAGCTCTTGACGACATATCACCTTTTATTTGGAAGAAAATTTGAGACTTTTACCCGAATATCATTAGAATGAGTGATTTTAGAATTTGTTTACAGAGGAGGTGTAGGTTAGTGCAGCGGGGGCTGATTTTACTATTAAATGTTTAAGCATTATGTTTTACATTGCATGGGAGCATTTAAATTTTCTATGTTAAACCGCTATGTGGGTTTTGATGTGGAGTAAATTTTTCAAGTTCTTTCATTTAAATTTCTTTTTACATGGAAGTAATCACATTAAATTTCGATAATCTTCTAAACGACTTATCACAGGGAAAAAGAAAAATACACAACAACAATCGCAGGAGAACGCAGATGTGAATTAATATGAATATGTCAGATATTGACGTACTGTCATATGATTTTTTAGCACAAATTTAAAGACTAAATAGTAGAAAATAAAATATATTAAAACAACTTTTAAAATAAATAACTTTTATAAATAAATTGCACTAAAAATAAGAACTATTTTTTTTTCTTTCTCAGTGATGTACACAAGAAAAATTTCATTGCAAAATAACAAATAGTAGAACTCAGATTAAATCTTAAAATTGAATGTATTAAAACTAGTAATATTTTAAAATTATATTTTCTCGTTTGGCTTTAAATATTTGAGCTCCTTGCAATGAGACTTTTCTTTTTACTTTTTCTTTTACTTTTCAATGCTATGAAGTTATTTATTTTAAAAGTTTTTTTTTACTATATTTTATTCATATTGTGCAAGGATAAAATAACGACTGCCTAATAATATTATGTAGGTACGTTTCTGTGTAATTGCGATAGAATGTAGAATCCTTGTTTATATTTGAGTATTCTGGCGGACCAGGGGGTTATACCTATGTAATAGTAGTGGTTTGTGAAAGGGTGTATTGAGTGAAACGCTTGTGTTTACTTAATTATGCGGCAGCCAGTATTTCTTATGACTTAAATATGATTGCCAGAATTGTTGTGTCTCACTGATTTATTTAACGATGGCAATGCGTATCATTCTATTTCAACAGAAAGAAAATTTATATTGGGTATTATTGACATCATTGACTTTGATAGTGGGGCTATAATTTACACAAGATTAATTGCTTCCCTTCTTCTGAGTCCCACGAACCGCCACTGATAATAAGGCACCAACAGCTTTAGTTATAAATTTCTTAACATACAGCAGAGTAAATCCAAATAGTCTTCATTGTTTGGAACAAAAATAATGTCACAATCATAATCCTATATAGGAACATTAGTTTCATTGAGAATTTTGTTAGGTAGTGTAATAAGGCCCACGGTCTACTCCAGTGGGCCTTATTACAGCTATGACCAGATTTTACAAAATTACTCATTAATCAAATAAACACAATGTTGGGCGAAAATAAACACCGAAATAATAAACTACGTTACCTAACTTCCAATCTAACCAAGTTAATACATGTGGAAATAGCAATTAAACAACGGAACTTATGATTTTGTTTAGGTGAAAAGTATAACGCCAAGCAGCCATACTCCTTTCGGTGACGTACCAAGATGGCGACGTGAGCTGGCGGCGCGAGCTGGCGAACGCCCCCTCGTCGGCGTTCGTGTCGACTTAATGCATGTGGGCATAATGTATTAGATTGCTGCGATTTATTTTAGTATGAGTTTTAAAACGTTGGCTGGAACACAATGTGGCATTCATTACAATAGTGAAGCTTGTGGCCAATGGCACGGGCTAATATTAACGTTTATTTTAATTTGTAGAAAATGAAAATATTATTTAATATGTATGAATTAGAAGAAATAACATTTTTACCGTGTGTAGTGCAATTGTGCTTTGTAACTTATAAGTATTTGAAGGCAAAAAATACATATAGTGGTGGGTTAGATCAAAAGAAAAACAGTTCAGGATTTTATGAAAAAACATTTAATATATAAATCACTCATTTCAATCATGTCACAGGGTTAATACTGAAAAAAGAGATTTGGCGCGCGCCAAAAGTTAAAAGTGGGCAAAAATGAACTACAGTGCCAGCACCAGATACACATTGAAACGCCATCACAGACTTTCCATACTTTCAAATGTTAACAGGTCTAGTTACAGCGCCACATTGTGTTTCCCACTTTAGAGGCACTCCAAATCGGGAGAAGATATTCCAGATAAGGGCACCGCTTACTGTTTCGCTAGTCTAATCAATAGCTGAAATTAATTTAATACAATTAATATATTTAAGAAGCAGTAGCGGCCACAAAATGATCTTCAAATATGTAGTAAGCCCATAATAAAAATGTGCAGCCTGTCTTTGCGTTTTAATCTTATCTTCACTCGCAAATGACAGAATTTGTATCTTTCGTACCATGAATATATTATAATCATTTTAGGGTATCCTACACAATTATTATGGATGCAGTTTAATATTATTTGCTCTACTTGGAGATTGACTAGAAACTTTCCATGATTTTTGTATATATGACAGGCGATATCATCTAGACATAAGATTTCTTTATTGGATCTATAAATTTGTTCATGTCTTAACCATTCTTTAGCTATTGCAAGGCTATGGTGATTATCTTGATGTACCCATTCACTAATAACCTCTTGCTATCTGATGTGATTTTTCAATACATGGATTTGGATAGTACTGTTAGCTTAGATTCATTAGTATTCGATTTTTATCGCAGGCTCTTGACTGTGTTATGAAAATCTAGCCTGACTTGAGTTTGTTATGTAAAACCTTACTAAGTAGGTATACACACCAATTACACATCATATTTTGTAAATAGATTTGCAATTAACAAAAAATTGCAATCATGGCAACTTATAGTGGTGTGGAAATATGAAACAAATGAAAGACAAGCCGTGAAAACAACTGCGCTCACACTGAAAATGAATAATTTATTTGTACGTATGGTGATAAGACTGACTGACATGTAATCTATTATTATTTTTACCTCTGCTGACAAGACTTCCAGCATTTGAGCTTGGATATTCAATTTCTTATCATTGACTGGATGGAACTGGATAGTCGTTGAATATGGACTTCCCAAGGCAATTGAAAAAAATCCATCAGCTGATTACAATATTGGCATTCATCAAGTCTTGGTCACTGTACTGGAGGGCAAGGTCGATGCAAATATTACTGAACTTATTCACTACCGTAATTTGTATTGAAAACAGAAACAATTAGCAAAACGCCCCTGCGTGGAGTTCAAGTTTCAGAATAATGACAACTCTGTTATGCATTCATCCAGCAATATAAATATTATCCTAAGAGGCGTGTTGAAGAGCTTTACAGATTTCATTATATAATTGAGACTGAGTGATGTGCATAGGTATGGACTCATCCACACATATGTATGTATAGTATATGCGCCTTAATTCAAGGGCTATAAATTATTCTACTTTTCGTAGAGAACTGACTGCGACTTAAGAAACAGAAGCATCTTGCAATTGTTCGAAAGAAGCTTGCATCTCACAAGTGACAGAATTTGAATCTCGTTTAATTAATTTGGTCTGTTGACTTCCTTTTTGCGGCTGATTATTTGATTTTTTGATTTATGTATTCTTCGTGAATCTAATTTTTTTAATTTTTGTTGATTATCGACAAATATTGAGTATAGAAACAATTTTCAGATTTTTGTACCGATCACACTGATGGGAAAAGGATTTGTTGTATTTCTTAAGAAATCACCACATACTCACTTGGTTGCTCAATCTTATTCTAATTTTGAATTTACTTAATTGCTCATCGATTTTTTTTTTATGTCTGCTTTCAACTGTATATAAGCCAGCGAATATCTGTTATAAAAGCTCATTGTAAATTTCACTAACTACCTGGGATTGATGATTTGTACACGAACTTTATAATCTTGGTCGATTTTAATGCTAATTTACCTGATCGCAGCGGTTTAGCTATCGCATTTATTTGTATCATTTCCCATCTACGTGTTCTACGTGTTCTACGTTATAAGATTTATTTATTTCTGAAAATATGGAACTTATTATATTTTGCAATCAGATTTCTGCGTCTAACTTATTCAGACATGATTTAATATTTGTTTGCGTAGAAATTAACAGTTTGTTGCATGAACCTCATATGTACATAATGCATATGCAGAAATATGATGTTGTTTACCCTATGACATCTGTACCTGTAGACCCCTAGGGCAGTTATGTTTAACATATTATTTTTCAGTAACCGTAAATATAAGTATGTCCCAGTGTTCATTGTTTAGAAAAACAAAAAATGAAAGCTGTAGTACTGTAGAATGTTTGAAAATATTGATCTCTGAGCAGTTCATGGTTCACTATTGGCATTTATATCTTGTCTCCATAGAAGAATGATAGCTATTGTTTAAATTGTAAAGGTGGGTGAACTTCAATGTTACCAGTTTTTAAGATACGGACAAAGCTAGTTTTTTTTTCGAATGGTGAGAAACTTTTGAAGTATTCCACCAACATTTCTGTGAAATCAGCAAATTTTCCTTAAGAAATTTATTATTCATCCAATTCCAAGAAAAGATACTGAAAAAAGAATATATGCAAAGGTTTTTATGACATTTTAAATTACTTGAAAAAAAAACTTGTCAATAGCCTGGAAACGCTGAGGTTTTCGTAAAATAAAAGTTTTTTATTTCTTCAAGTTCCATTAATACTAGAATCTAATGTTTCTCGAAATTTGGTATGCTTTTTAAGAGCTACTAATCCGGAAGTTCAATCAGGATCACAAAAAGACGTCCTATTCCTTCTTTCGGCAAGAATATCACCCTCTTAGATGACACAGTTTGTGAGAAAATTCAACTGAACGCCAATAGTGAATCATCTTATATAGACTGCGCTCACACATTCTACACACTACCGAAATGATGTAGTTACTCCCGCGGAGGTGGTGTAGCTCTATATATACATGATTGTTTTCAGTGCAGAGTATTATGCACTTCTGATGGTGGTGTTAATTATCCTGAATATTTGTTGCTGCTAATCATTGTGTCTGGAAAAAAATGGCTTATAGGATGTGTCTATAAGCCTCCTAGAATTTCACACATTGATCCTATTTTTGATGCTTTTTTAGCAGCTATACGGGGCATATGAGCTGAATTTAATCTGTGGTTACTTTAACATTAATATGTTATTCGATAACTCAAGCAAAGAACACTTTATTACTCAGTTGGGTACTATTACTTGCAAGCTATAAATACGAATCCAACATATTATTATGGTAGTGGCTCAAGCTTGCTTGATTTAATTATATATGATAAGCTAGAACTAGTTAAATCTTGTACTGAGTTTCCATTGGCTGGTATTGGAAATCATTTAGTTGTTTTGGTTTCAGTGGTATGTCCATCTATTAAAAGAGCTAAGCTTAGGACATTCAAGGCCAGAAGTTTTCATTCAATCGACATGTATCGAATGGGGCTATATTTACGCAACGAAAAATTCCACTGACCAAGTAGCGCTATTTTAAGTATGTATAATGAACTTGTTCCAGAATGAACTATTACAACTTGTTATTGCTCGCCATGGATAAACAATAATGTTAAATCATTAATAATTTTGCGCAATCTTGCCTATAATTTCAGGAGAAGGTTTGGTGGCTTAGAGCTAAAAAGAAGCTATAAAAGATTACGAAACATTACTACAGTTGAGATTCAGAAAGCGAAATCTAGGTATTTTCGTTGCAAGTTTGATCCATCTTTGCCATCTGGTACTATCGGAATTATTTCAAAATCTTACGACAGTAGTACCATTGAACTAGGTGAACAAAATACTTACTTTGTAAATAGTTCTCGTAATTCTGGTTTACCTAATGGAAACGTGCTGCCCAATACTGTGAATAATATATCAGCCCAGTTCTCTTTCAGGATTGTCACTATTAATGACACCATTTTTGCAATAAAATCGATCAAATCAAATGCAAGAGGCTTGGATGATATTGATATACGGCTTCTTAAGCTCATCTTGCCTTTTATACATATTTTCAACATGGCCATTACAACATCATCATTTCCGAAACAGTGGAAGATTATAACGGTTTATCCAATGAAGAAATAAAGTAAACCCTCTGCGCCACAAGAGCTCAGTCCTATAAGTATTCTTCCAGTACTATCTAAAGCTCTAGAAAGGTTACTCTATGAGCAGATTAGGACTTATACGGAGGTTCATTGTCGGATTGCAAAGCAGCAGTGTAGCTTTATAGACCTAAGCACGATACTTCTACTGCTTTATTACATCTTAATGAGACAAAATATTGAACTGCGAAAAGCCACAATACTATGCTTGTTGGATTTTTCCAAGGCATCCGGTTCTGTCAATTTTCAAATTCTCTATTAAAAATTGATGGCTCAGTTCAATTTTAATCAGTCTTCAGCGAACTTTATATGGTCATATATAACTCACCGTAAGCAGGCTACTGTCTTGAATGCGGCCTTATCAAAACATCTCTTTAATAAGGTGTCCCACAAGGGTCCATCTAAAACTAATGCTACTACCGATAACTCTCACTTTAATCAGGATTTTTCTCTTATATATAAGTGGTCACTCAGAAACAAGTTATCATAGAACCCTAATAAAACTCAGAGCATAATTATTTTCAATCAGCCATTTGACGTTACATCCTTTTCACATCTTTATCTAAATGGCACTCGTATTGAATATAAGACCGTGTTTAAGAATTTAGGTATTTTTATTGATAGCGACTTGTCCTGGCAAAGCCATATCAATGCTACTGTGTCCGAGGTTTACTTCGGGATTGAGAAACTTGTGGCGACATGCAGAGTATACCCCCAGACTTCTACGCGAACAATTCATTAAGGCTCTGATTGTTCCTATTATTACTTAAAGAGCTTGTGTATACTGCAATATTGATAGCTCAGGTCATAGGAAGCTAAAGGTGGCATTCAATGCATGTGCTAGATATATTTTTGGCGTCAGGAAATATGATCACGTGTCATCTGTAACTAAGCAAATTTTTGGATGTATGTTGGATCACTACTTGGACTAGCTATTATGTGTCACGATGAATAATATAATCAATAATAATTGTGCCGAATTTCTTAAGAATAGTATTCAATATATCTCTTCACAACGTATGCTATTATTGTGGGTTCCTCGACATTTTTTTCTATATAGTTTTCGCACTTTTTTCGTATTTGGAGTCAGAGTCTGGAAAAGTCTCTCTGAATGAAGTACTTAACGCGTTAATAGCCCTTATTTTTTGTTTGTTTTTATTTTCTACTCTTTTCTACTATATATTGCTTATTATTTTTCCATGATTCATTTTGAATTTTTTATTTTTTTTTATTTTTCATTTTCTTTTTTTTCTAATTTTTTATTTTTTAACTTTTCTTTCTGTTTTAGTATGGTTTCTTTTTCTGAATTATGTCATTATACGCATTATTTTGATTAGAAAAGTTACGAGGCTCTGCGTATACAGGGTGTTTCCGCCACAGATAGTACAATGGGGGTGGGGGGGGGGGGGGGTATTAACCGTTTCGCCATTGCAGGGTGATTTATGATAGTTTTTAAGAGAACACCTTGTAACCTCCTTGTTATACAATCTATGAAGGTGATTTTTAGTTCAGATCATAGTAAACCATCTAAAGTTTTCACAGTCGTTAGTTATAGGACGTTACTGTCAACAAATTGGAAACAATTTTCTATTTTTGCTTTTTTTGTTTCAAATTTTTACACATTCCGCGCCAAAATGCCTGATAATCGTTTTATTTTCTTGCAAGATTTGGTAACATCACATTATTACAAGAAAATGTAACAGTTATCAGCATTTTGGCGGAAATCGTTAAGATTTAAATTTTTTTACAATTTTCGACAATGAAATCCTATAACTAGCTAAATGAGGGGATGGAGCAATCGAACTACTGCACATATGCTGGAGAGCTTAGATGTTTTACTGCGAAAAAAAAATATAATTTGCTAATCACCCTAAAACTTTTGCACTGTCAACAATTGAATAACACAATTGGATAACTAGTATATTTGTTATTTTGATTAGAAATGGCTCATTCTGCACCCTATCTCCTAAGCTCATTTGTTCCATGGCTTTATGGACATACATATGTGCATATATGCTTATACTTTTCTTCCTCATATACTACACACATAATCACAAATTGTATGCTTAGTTATACTTAGCTTAATAGTGAAAATGTGTGATTCTACATATAGTCGGTGACATTGCATAACCTTGAGACTACTAATGTTACTACCGCGTAAGTTAAATACAAATTTAAAATTTCAACAGACACTAAACTAATCCCTGGGATTGGACGACAAACATCATGTTTTTGAATTTTAGGCATAAAATTGACAAATCAAGTTGTAGTTTCTTAGCTGCGTTACCATTAACTTCAAAATTGGATATTGCGATTATGCAGTATCACCGACCATATGTCACGAAGTAGTTTGATTTCTACTTACCAAAGTTATGATCACATATGACTTCATTCAATGCACAGCATAGTTTCTTGCATTAATAATTTAAAGAATGTGTAAAATTAAGTGGTACAGGGTGTATTCTATTGATCAAGCACTAGAATGCTTATTAAATTTCAAAATACATAATTCTTGCATTGAATTGTTCACAGACTCAATTTTTATTACTTATCCATTTTTTCATCAAATATCTTTTTTTGTTTTTAGTTTCTTATTGACATTTTTAGCTAAAATTAATCCTACAAAAGTCGCAGGCTGCACGTTTTGAGTAGCTTCTAGCTATATTTTGTCACTATGCGTAAATATCGAATAAAACATTTGTCTAAAAGTAACTCAGTAAAACTTGCAATATGTAACCTTACCTTAAAGCTTGTGTTGTAATACTCGCTGAATTTACTCAAATGATGTATGAAAAAACCCACAAACGTGCCTTATTATACCCTACTTGACGAAATCATAGGGTATACTAAATTTGTCATTCCATTTGAAACACGTTTCTTATGATGGTAAAGCAAAAAATGGATTAAAAGTTATATTGATTTTTGGATGTCAGTCTGTCCGTCCATCGGTCTGTTCTCACGATAACTTGAGAGTGCGTTGACCTAGAGAGCATATTTTGCACACGAGCATTTAAAAAAAAGCGTGAATTTACGTTCGAAAATGGGATAAATCGGGCAACTCTTTTGTGGGGTTACCATACAAAAATTTAGTTTTTTCACATAGAGAGCTGAAATTTTGTACACGACATTTTCATAAAAAAAATGGACTAAATCGGGCAACCCCTTTTTGGTATTGCCATATAGTTTGTTTTTATTTTTTTACGTTTATTGTGAAAACGATCAGTCAATTGTACTAAAAAGCTCTTCAGAATATGAAATCATATTAAATCGGTTATAATCATTTTCTTGTCCGGTGAACCATTATAGAAATATATACATATGCTAAAATCCACTTCACAATCAAAGACACAAACAGGTGACCATACGAAATTACACACGAGCATTCATTTTGGTCTTGATCAATTCTAGCTTTTTTATTTGTTTGTACACTTTTTAGTATTGTGTAATTTCTGGAAAGTTTCTTCAAAACTTTTATGCAATAGTTGAAATTATACGGGATCATCCTTTGAGACGTCCGAGATTAAACAATTCGCTTAAATCTTTCGAAGTCGAACATACATGCGACAGCGCATATTCCATTTTAATAATAATTGTACAATCGACATTTGGATGATCTACATCAGAAGGGAAGAATTACACAGAACAGCCAAATTTTCTAGTTATGAAGATGATTGAAAGTTGTATAGAAATACTAGAAATATATATAGTAATGTGTTAAAAGTATCAAAAGAAATCTCCATAAATAATCATATTAAGGCTACCGCAACTGATGCAAAAAGGATGTGGCTAATGCTGAAAGAAAAACGATAAGTTTCAATCAAGTAGAAGTAGATAATGCATATCAGATCACGGAAAAACTCAATAAATATTTTATAGAAATTATTTTGGAAGTGAATTGTAGTATACCAGACACTGATTTAACAACAGAATCTACAAAGGAGGTTAGCTTTGCATTTAAGGAAATAAATATTGACCATTTTCAAAAAATAGTTGATGAACTTCAGAAGAAAGCTAATTTAGACATGGTAGATGCCAAAGTTATTTCCCTGTTATACAGATGACTTTTTTATATATAATAAATAACTCGATAAATTCTGGAGAGGAAGGAATCTCTTATTGCACCTACTCCTAAAATTAAACGTACAGCTAAATGTAAAGCTCAATAAATTTAATCATTTCTAAAAGCAAAAAATTCTTCCATGATCCAAAAAGTGTTGTGCCAATATCTAAAGATTTTAAAAATGCTTTCAAAACTATAGACAGGAAATTATTACTACGTAAACTAGAACGATATAGCGTATTTGGTTGAAAATTTATTTAACATGGCTATATCAACAAATAAAAGTGAATGGCGCAGCATTGTCTTACACGTTGTGTAAATTATGTATACCCCAAGGATCGGTATTGGAACCTATTATCTTTCTTCTATATATTAATGATGTAGTAATCCAAAGTAAAACTTGTGATTTCAACTTGTTGGGTGTCTATAAAATAGAGAATAATTTATAAAACAGTGCTTTATATAAAAAATAATAAATAAATTAATGCCAAATTATCTCACAAATTTTATAAAAAATTCAGTCAAGGATTTTACGCAATTACGAAGATATTGGTTTACCAGTATTTATTCATACTTTTGCTCGAAACTATCTGTTTTACAAAGGAGTAAGGATGTACAACAACTTACCATCAGGAATGAAATTGAGTCGTTTAAATTAAATTTAAAAGAGAACTAAGTATGTGCATTTGTAAAAGAAAATTACATTTAGCAAATTTAAATTCCAACAAATGAATTGTAAAATTAGAGATCTGTCTATAAAAAGTATTATTATTATATATAAAAAAAAAACTAGTATTTTGTCATACTTTTTTTTAATAATTTTTTAATTTTTTTTTCTATTTTTCAGAACATTCAGAAATTCCTGGATAGTGCTTCAATCGACGGAGCAATATATTTTAGCTTAGGTACAAATGGTAAAGCTTTCGACTTAGGACAGAAGGCAATTGAAGGCGTCTACAAAGTGTTTTCCACAATTCCTCAAAAGATCATTTGGAAATGGGAATTTAATCAGTATCCAGGAAATTCCTCGAATATATTATTTTCAAAATGGTTACCTCAAGATGATATTTTAGCTCACCGAAATCTTCGATTATTTGTAACACATGGTGGTCTGGGTAGCGTTACAGAGACAAGATATCATGGAGTACCGATTATAGCGATACCTTTATTTGGTGATCAATATGGAAATGTAAAAGTCGCTGAAGAAGATGGTTGGGGTCGTATAGTTGATTTTAGAACATTGACTGAAGATAATTTTCGGCATGCAATAATGGATGTTCTTGAAAATCCTAAGTATATGGAAAATGTACGGCGAATTTCGAAACTATACAGGGATAGACCTATGACTGCAATACAAACAGCTATGTTTTGGATTGAGTATGTCATTCGGCATCGAGGAGCTCCACATATACAAAGTCCTGCTGTTCACATGAATTTTATTTCTTATAATTCGTTAGATGTGTTAGCTGTAATTGTTGGCGGTATATTAACTCTTTATTTAGTCCTCAAGTATGTACTGAAAGTTTTGTGTAATATTTTAGTAAGATTATGGAATGTGAAAGTTAAAAGTGATTAACATAAATTTTTATTTTATATTTTTCTGGTAACATATAGTTAGGTAAAAAGCTTTAACTTTCTATTTATAAAGTAGGACTATTTCTAGTTATTCAGTAAAACATAAATTAATTTTACTCTCGATGTATTCATTACATTACATATTTTTTTCTTTTTCTTAATTTTCACCTAATTCTAATTCTGAAACCTGCGTTCGAGCGCCGATTTGGTTTGAATTATTCAGATTTTTTTAGGTAACTATGCACTCATAATCATTCATTCATCCCAGCTTACTTCTAAAATTGTTTTTTCCAAATTTTGTTAATTTTTTTTTCGGAAAGAATATTTATAATTGTTACCATTTTCCACAAAAAGTAAACGATTTTTAAAAACAACATGGGAAAGTTGTACAATTTTCTTCAACAATTTCAAATTTAAGTCAACAATTTCAGTAAGTTTTCTTTTATTAAAATTTCAAAATCCTCAATAAACAGAATTTCCAGATATTTTGAGTTTTTCTATTACAATACGACGAAATAATTACAGGATTCCCAATTAATTTTCATTATTCTAGTGGAGAAGGAACAGGGTAAGATTGTTGAAAATTTTTGCATAGATTAATTCTGGTGTCAGAAATGTTGCAAACTTCGTCAAGTACACGAGATTCCTTCTCTCATTGTCCTCTGGAAAATAAACCCCTGTAGTTGTATTAACCATCGAAGACTCTGATCCTCCTAAAATGAGTTGAACTAAATATTTCCGACTTTCTCTCATAAAAATACAATTATTACGAAACGGGAAAGGATGTCTCGGAATAAGATTAATTTAACAACCAAAATTTTGACTTGTGTGAATTTCAATACCGAATTAAAAACTAGATGAAGTCATATATAAGGTGTTTCCTCCATGGTAATCCATAGGGCGGAAGCTGATAGTACTCACCTAAAAAAAGCAAACAAATTTTATGGCAGGGGGGCTATATCAACCGTTTTGGAATTGCGGGGTGATCCAGAAAATATGCCAGGTTTTCACAAAACACCCTGCATCTGAAAAGATACAGGATATACGGCCACTGTTAACAGCTCTTTTTATGCAGAGCTTCATAGCCTTTCCAACAACTGTTCCACCAGCTGCATTAAAGAGGGTCCAGAATTTAAGCATTTTATAAAAACATGACCTTTTTGTAAAAACAAAAGAGGCCAAACTTAAAAAAGCAGTTAGAAAATCCGAAATTTTTAGTTTAGAATTCCATAACTCCTGAGAGGAGAGGAATATACGGCTGGTGGAGCAGTCGTTGGGAAGGCCATGAAGCCTGTACAGGGTATTTGGTAAGAACCTATTTTGTTAATCACCTTGTAACTCCAGAACGGTTGATATTCCCCCCTCCCCCTGCATACAATTTTTTGTTTGGGTAGGTGAGTACTAACACCTTCCACTCTATGGAGAAAGGATTATTAAAGTGCTTGCAATTGAGGAGGAGTTTTACACTAGTCCAATATTACGCTACAACTAGTGACAAAGAAGGACAATGAAGAGAAGATCCATACGTCCGGCGACTAAACGAAGCTATCAAACTCATATTTATCCTAAATGTCATTATCTTGATGGTTTATAGAGGTGCTGTTCATTAGTTCGTTTATAAAATCTGTAAATTTTATTACAGCTACATGTGGATAAATTTGTCTTATTCTGTATTTACGTATTAACTGAGCAGATAAATAATCGATTGTTTAAGTAATAGTGAACAGTGTAGTGTCAATGTAGCCATGGAATTTTATCTAGAAATAGCAAATTTTGGACTTTTTTTGTGAGAAATAAGTCTCTACCTGTAGCTGCAAGTAATCAAAACTAATGAAAGAACATCTCAAAATCGGTTAAAAAGGTGAAGAGTTGGAGACTTTTCCGTGGAAGATAGGTAAAAATGAGTTTTTTATGTGGAATCTGATAACGATAATCTCACTATTCTCACGTCTATTATTGAAAATGAATCAATTTATACGATGGATGAAATAGAAGGAAGACTTGGCTTATCACATAGTAGGTACTGATAATTCATATTTAAAAATTGGTTAATTGATTAATTGTCAAAGTTAGCAGGCTTAAGTGATTCCAAAAAACAACTGAGAATCTATATCTATAGTACCTTGATTTCAAGACACACCAGAGAGCTGCTATTAAATCGAATAATTATGGGATATGAAAAGTGTATTCTATATATAAAAAGAACATATGCATTTGACAAAAATGCGTACTACCAAGTACAACAGCGTGACTAGGTCTCTATCCTAAAAGGTAAGGTCCTTTTGCTAGTATGGTGAAATAAATAAGATGTGAGCTTTACCATCTAATGTTACCATGCTTACTGTAGATGTGTACGAAAAACAACTGACTTCATTAAACTTAGAATTCATCTAAACCCTACCGCATTGATGAATAAAAAGAAGATACTCCTCCATTACTAAAATTCTCGAGCCCATATGGCAAAGACCACAATGGATAACATACAGGACTTCGGATTGAAAAATATGTGTCATTCACCATATTCACTTCACGGCACCTTATCTCAAAGTGGTAGAAAAAAATGAAAGACAGTAAGTAATTTCAAATGATGTTAATTCCACCAACAATCTGAGATAATACCAAGAATTGCATAATAAATATGATAAAATTTACAAAGAAGACAGATGATGCGTTCAGCAAAAGCGATTGCAACTAATTGTATCGAAAGCGTAACAGGCATATATAGAATAGAGGCAGTATTTCCTCCCCTTCCGTTGGAGATTTAAGCCGAAATAAAATAATGCACATTAACACTCTGCAAAAATGATTTCCGATTCGAAAGTGTTTATCTGAATATTCGTGGAATACATTTAGTTTATGCTACTTATTTATTTTTGCTTCTAATGCAAATTGTCGCACATTCTGTCGACCATTTTTTCCTCATTAAAAGATATAACTTTTCTCTGACAAGAGTTTTTTTTACATAACTCACGATGTAAAAACTGCTAAATTACCGAAGACCTTTTCAGTACGTTGTCCTCTTAAGGTCAGCATTGTAATCATGTTAAGATCGCGGCCACTTTTAATAGTTTACATCCAGCGAGTTTTCACTTGATTTATTAAGTTCGGGTGTATCCATGACTTTGCTGTTGTTTCCTCAGCAAGAGTTCAGATACTCTGAAAAGTGGGGATTATAAAGCAAAATATTAAAATATAAGCGATCACTATTGACTTACTCATTAAAGGTGGTCTCAGTACTTGAAATGTTCTCGTGGATGACGAAAATTTGTGATTAGCTAGTTTAAGATAAAAAAACAAATTGTAAAGATTTATGTTTTGACAATGATCAAATTTGGTTTGTGCATTCTTTTGTTGCGTATCGTGTCTTGGTCAACCCAAGTGAATGCTGAGTTAAGTGGAATATTGCAAGATTTCGTAAATCAAAACTTTAGTGAAGTTTCTGTATCAAAGTTATGCAAAGTGGAATTAACCCAAGTTCGAAATGGATTGTATAAGCGAGAGCTATGGGCATTGAAGTGTACGTTATATTTTTTATAGTTTCAAACTTCATTTTTAAGAAAAAAATTAATAATTCCTACTCTTATAGAATAGTTAGTATTATTTTTAGAGCTAAAGTAAACTAAGAAAAAAAAAGACTTAAAACATCCCTTTTCCTTTAAATCAGTTTATCAACTAAATATTTAGAAAAAATGGAGCATAGAAAACTTCATTTCTTCATTATTATAACTGATTCATGAAATCTGATCCATATGGACCCACTCTGTGCAGGGGTTACTATTAATTAAATGCTAAAACTTATTATTATTATAATAAGGACGTGGGACCGTAGAATCAATAGTTGTCGTCTTGTTTGTGCCCATATCTAGCCTTTTCTATGTCATAGATTTCTGCTTGAAAAACAATTGGGTAGGATCCCAGGGCTTTGGTTAACTTACATCTCGATCCATAGACTCATACACCCACCTAGAACGGTCTGTGTATCAGACCAGTGATCCGCGTGAAAGTTTAGTTCATTATTCATATTTGACGGTCTCCTACAACCCCTTCGAAGGGGCGATCGAATCTAACAGTCTTATTTATGGTGTCTGTGAACTTGGGGGCTATTGCGACCGACTAAGGCTCCAAGTTTACTGGAGCTGGTATTCAGCTAGCCCTATGATCAACTTACTTTTATATGAAAGATCTAGAGGAGGTAGACCCAAGATCAGTTCTAAAGCTGATGTGGGGCAGGTCCTCATAGTAGCACCTGTTATTGCGAGGCATGCAAATCGATTGCGCTATAGTAATGATGGGCCTAATGATAGTCGAATAGAACCAATAGAATACTTTTGAATTCAAACTCCATTTTTTGTCATACAATCTTTGGCATACAAAGAAAGGTGCGGTGGTTTCTGAAGAGGATAACAAATAGAAACTTAACCTCTTTAGAGCATTCTATGTTTGTTTCGTGCAAAAAGGGAGCCTTTAGATTAAGTTTCCTTCTCGTTGTGATAGGGATAGTAGTAGTTTGGTTAAGATTGATGCTCAGAGCGTCGAACGTTGAGACATAAAAGGATTTGGAAAATAAACAACAAAACTAAGCACAAATTTTTTCTCGTTCGACTAGTTTAACAGTGATTGCCGACAGGTACCTTGAAAGAATAAAAAAATATTCCTTACATATAAGAAGGAATCGCAGATAGTCAATTAACATATTAGATGGATAATGTGACAGTAAAGTTAATAAATAAATTTTGAATATTTTGACTATTCATCAATAAAACCACCAGTAATCAGTCCACACATCAGAAGTGCTAGGTTGGCTGTAATCTCTAATTAAACAATAAACACATTTCTAATTACTATACTTTGTTCAGAATAAAAAATAGAATTTTCGTCCCTTGAAGTTCCAATAGCTTTGGAGATATGGATCTTGCATCACCGATAAGGCCAACGGGAGTTACAATAATTATGAAAACTTCTTATACAGGGAATCCGACTTAAAACTTTCCAAGGCATATCTACCCGTTGGAATTCACCAGCCACTGCAATGAAGCAACATTTGGCTGAAAATTTGCTATATATTGATAATTGTATAAATATTGAAAGCTTAAGGAACTTATCTCACAAGATTGTGTTGCAATATTGGTTCTTCAAGGTAACTGGAGAATCTTATTATGCCTTATCTGATGAATTTTAATTGGAGTATTTTTATTTTGCTGGGATCATTGGCGAATATAATTATTTTAGTAATCTAGCAAAATTATTCCTAAAAAATCTTCATCAATATCAGCAATTAGCAACATTGAAGAAGAACTTCCAAGGGATCAAGTCATGGATCTGATATTTACGATCAGAGGCCTTCCGGTTTTTTTTTACATGCTTCTTCCAACTAGCTTCGAATGCCCAAGGATTTTTGATCGCCTTTCGCTTTTCGCATTTTGTATCTTTTCCCACAAGGCACCTAATTGTACCCTAATTAGAAGATTATCTTCTTTAAGGAGCTTGAAAGCCCTACCTGCTTTGTCCGTTTACAACATTTTTCGTTAGCTATTCGTTAAAATTTCCATCACTGCACTTTTCAAATATAAAATGGTTAAATCAACTTACACCGGATCACTAACTAAATTTTTCTATACCTTAGACGTCTTCCTATATAACTAATCGACCACGTTTCACATTAGGAGGTCAGTAATTCGGAATAGATCCTCATGACGATTCACTATTTGTAATCGGTGGAGATCAATAGGTATTGGCAGGCTAAGTGATCAGTTTAACTGATCTAAATGAGCAAATGGCTAGACAATAAATTGTCTTAGCATAGAACAATATAAGGTTCAAATATTGATTTAGCATAATTATTAAATTCTAAATTCTAATTGAAGTTCGCAGTTCGTGGTAGACCACTATTAACTCCCAGTTTCCATTTGGAATCAATATCAGCATCCTGTTCGTCAAAAATGTGCAAAAGTCATCTAAGTTCGTCAAATTTAATAAAGTTTACTATCTTATCTTCCCCGAGGGTGTCATACAAAAAAACGACTGATGATTTTTAAGCCTAATTTAAACTCTATATTAATTAAATGTTGGAACTCGCAGTCGCGACTGACTGAATCATAAATTCTTCACCAAGAACCACACGCTGATCTGTTAGTATCGCTTCTAGCAAAGTTTCATTGATATCTTAGAATCTTCTGTTCTCCTCATTTAATATCCCATTTATAATTTCATTGGCAAAGCATCTCAGCCGTTTCGGAGTTACAGGGTAATTTACAAAACAACATTTGAATGTGATTTTAAGCTAAAATGAAAGAAAATCTAAATCTTAACGATTTTCCTCCCAAAATGCCTGATACATTTTCTTGCAAGTTTTGAAAACCACAGATTGTTATCTTTCATTTAATCTTACACATGTACCTATCTACAGCATTCGTTTTTGACAAAAGCCGGCTTTTATGATCCATTATCTCATTGATTTTGGTACTGCAGATATAAACTGCGCCTAATTTTATGCAATTCTTCGAAACATTAAAGTAATAATGGAAGTTAATGAAATTATGCATAATAAAAACAGATTTATCTCAAAAATGATTGCATAGATGTGTAGGATAAAATGAAAGGTAACATTCAGGCGTTTCCAAATCTTCCAAGAAAATGAAAGGGTTATGAGGCTTTTTGGTAGAAAAATCGTTAAAATTAAAAAATTTGACCCTGTAACTCTGAAACGGTTAAGAAGCCTCTCTCCCCCACCCCCTCCCTGTCGTATATTTTTTTCTTTTGTCTAGATGAGTACTATCACTTCCTTCCCTGAGACCCCGTTTAATGTAAACGAAAATGTTAGTAATGTAATCGGAAGATCAAAGTCAGAGAAGATCATCTCACATAAAATTTTCCATTTAATTTTACCATACATAATAAGATAGCTGCACCTTCAAAAAATTTTAGTGCCGCCAGACAAATTTAATTTTTATTAACATGCCTTAATCAGGCCAGTTCATTTACTTTACATATGAAGTTAGAAGCTCAGAAATATTTGGAATTATCAGTGGGCACAGTATTGTATTTGTAACACAGGGATGGAAGGTCTGAGTATATCATTTTTGGGACAATGGCTGATTAATTTTCCCCATAAAATGAAACATTGGCTTCTCAATTTTTTGCCTTTAGCTGAATTAAACTTGGTTTTGATTCAAAGTGGCTGTCTAAATAAATTTTGAGCAATCGTCTAATTGGTATTAGAGTAAAAAACAACCCTAAACTTCATTTCACGGTGTAATATAGTATACGGCTGGTTCTATGGGAACCACGGCAAATTATTGTAGAATCTATATTTGCAACTTTTAATAAAAATCTGAGCAGAACTTTTTAACTTTCTAGCATAAACTTTTCTCATATTTGTGTCAATTAAAGTTGTCACATGTAATATTTTACACAGTTTTCAACCTCTTAGATTTAGTAGTTACGCTAGTTAATGGTCCCAATAGAATTAGTATTCAGCCCTTTAATTTTTTTATTTATTTATTAAAGTATAAAGCTAAAGGTAAATGTAGTATTTAAAAAAAAAATGTTATTGGTTTTTGTATTAATATGACAAATTTCATATTTAGTGCTTGATGCATCAGGATACGTTGGAGGTGATTTTCTTTGGGGAAATAACATCTTTATAGGTTCACCAAAATCATGTCATGAAATAAGCTCATATTCCGGATTAATGCCAAAATTAAAGTTAGCTAGAATTAGGTCACAATTACCTGTAAGTTATCGTACTACACATGTTCGTCATTGGTCCGAGATGCAAATTAGCCTAGGTGCTCTTGAAAAGGTACATATTCATATCATAAATGTTTTTGATCCTAAAAAAAACCTCCTAGTTTTAAATAATTAAATAATTAAAATTTATCACTTTCAGAATGTAATTGATTTTGGGCTATGTGCTCCAACAAGCTGCAAAACTACTGACATTGAAATACTTTTTAAGTCTCTTCTTCGAGATGAACAATTTATCAACAAAACACTTATAGGGCCTAAAAATATCGTAATTAAGACGAAGGAACTAAAAATTACAAATGAATTTTTCCAGAGTACCCCAGTCAAGATAATAATGTAAATATAATCGTGTTTATATTGTGTAGTAAAAGAAAAATATGTATTTGTACTTTTCTAACTTTATTTAATTCTAGAACAACTACTCTCATCTTGGTTTTGCTAAGTTTCGTTAGTTTTGTTATGAAATTGTTTAATAAAACCGACAATGAGACCTTCGTCGAAAAAATTACTTTAAAGGAAAGTTTTTGGGAAAAATTTTTATGTTGTTTTTCAATAATTGATAACGCAAAATCGATAGTATATCAGCAGATAAGTCATGATGCCATAAAATCTTTGCATGGTCTAAGGTAAAAAGTTAGGTATACATAACTAATTCAATTATTTTTTATTCTGTTTTTTATAGGGTGATTAGTATGATCCTCATAATAGTTGGACATGTCGTTCTTTTTGCAGTAAGCTCAACAACCAACATTCATCACGTGTTTATATATGGTGAAAAATTTTGGGCACAACCATTGATGACCTTACATTTGAGCGTTGATACATTCTTTTTCCTAAGTGGTTTGATATTGTCACACACGTTCTTTCAACATATCAAGAAGAAAAAAATTGGTAGCAGTATTGGATTTTTCTTAAAGATGGTTTTAAACAGATTTGTACGTTTAACTCCACCATATGCAGCTGCATTGCTTTTAACTGTGATATCTACGAAAATCATAAAAGATACTTCTCCTTACTATCTTATGGATGATAATGACGAAAAGTGTTCCAGGTGTGTATTTTTTTTTATATAGCTGAAGCAAAATAAATAAATACGCCTTATTGAAAAAATTTAGATTATGGGGATACAATTTGTTATACATCAACAACTTTCTGGAATTAGGGCACAGTTGCATGTTGTGGAGTTGGTTTTTAGCTGCAGATTTTCAATGTTTTCTCATATCAGCAGTTCTTTTGATCATTTTGAATAAACATAGAACTATAGGACTTATCTTATTTGGAAGCGTATATCTAGCTTGTACTGGTATTAATGGATACTTTGGATACGTATTAGGACAACAATTTTCGTAAGTATAGAATTATAGGTTTTTAAGGTTAGAGAGTTTTGGAAACTGTTGTACGGTTGTGGTCGTCAGTCTGTCTAAATCAACGTCTTTTTCATATTATTAGAGCTACTGACAACATAATTTAACATTATTTAATTCTAAATGAGGACTAATTCCATTACCACTTGTA
The DNA here is from genome assembly GCA_963924295.1 of Dioctria rufipes. Taxonomy (NCBI): domain Eukaryota; kingdom Metazoa; phylum Arthropoda; class Insecta; order Diptera; family Asilidae; genus Dioctria; species Dioctria rufipes. The sequence goes on from OZ002740.1 coordinate 364,008,274, forward strand.
TCTATATTCATGTTATTCAAAAATCCTCCTGAAAATCGTATTTTCAGAATCTTCTCGTTCTTCTATAATATACTACGGAAAATCATGTCCAAGACTTTATTGTATATTTACCGATTATATGGATATTGTTTCTTGATATGGGATTATAATACCTGGCTATATATCGGTATTAAAGGCATGGAATCAGGATCCGATCAAAATGGCGATCTCTTCTCATCTCTCATCAGCTTGCTATGGATGATAATGCTTCAATCATACATGTAGACTTGAGTACTACCGGTTCTATAAACTCAAACAGATATACGCAGATATGTAGATATTGCTTTCAAGTGACGAACTATTTCAAGGAATGATAGTAAAGTAGTCGTCTCTTTCAAAATTCAAGAATGTAAAAACTTTTGATATGTATTTATGAATTAAAGTTCAATAGTGCAATTACCCATAACTTCAATTCCACACTGTAAACATTTTGTCGTAATTTCGAAAAACCGCACCGAACTTTTACTGAGGAGAGGATCAAGATTTCGAATTGTACTTTTTTTTTAGACTTTTGCATATTTTAGTACTGTTGCCGGTTGCATTATTTGTGGGAAATTTCTAAATGAAATTTATTAAATCAATGGAATAGTGAAAAGTAATTGGTTTCAAAAAATTAAAAAAATTCCAAAAAAAAAAATAATGAGCTGTATTCAAATTAACATTTCCGGTGGGAAATTTTAAAGTATTATTCATATTTCATTCGAACCACTATTTCAGTCACAATCTGAAATATGATTACCTTGAATTCGGGCTCGAAGTCCAAATTTATCTCTGTTATTGAATTCGGTCGAAACACAGCTTCGAATTCATCTTCAAATTCGCCATCCACCCCTTTTGTAAATAAGCGTAAATTTATACGTGGTAGCAAAATTTCTGTTACAGGCGCAATAACAACTATATAAGTTGAATATTTCGAAAGAAAGATTCTGATCATGTATAATTTACGGTTATCTTGATTCAACTTCCATGGTTGGCATACTAAGGAGACTTTCTCTGACACTGGGTGGAAAAATTATTATTTTTTTGTTATGTTGGAATTGAAGGTCACTTTGTTACAGCATAATGCTACACATTACCAAAGTTAGGTATGCTAAGCACACCATTTTAAGCCAAAAAGATTTAAATTTAAATGACATGCGCGATAGTTTAAATTGATTTTTATTTGCGGAAAAGTTTCGAAAAACTTAGAATATTCAGCTATTCTATCGAAAAAATTGACTATGGATTTCTGTAAAGGAAGAGTGCATAAGTGGTGGTCAAAATTATGGGCAGAAATGAATCCGAAATGAAATCTAGCAACAAATTTAACGATCTTATTTCAGTATTAACTTGTCATGCGTGATTCGCTTGGGCTCCAATTTGGATGATCGATAGATAATTGTCTAAATTGTCACCGGGTAGCTTCAGTGGAGTAAGAAATCCAAATTTTAATAGCTTATGGACTACAAGCTGTTGTTTTATTGCTGTATTCCCTACTAAAAGTATAAAATATTTAGTTAAAAATATATGATAATTTTTTTCTAAATAGAAAAGTACAGTTTGAAGGAGCGTAGCTTACCATTACAAATATACCAGCCAATTACTTTCGTTTAGTCTACGTTCTTTAATTAAGTATAGCTAGCAAGGTAATCTCCAATGTTTTTCATTCGGATAAGCAAGTAAAACTAAAATTATGAAACTCAAAAAGGGGAAAGTTCAAAATAATACGAAGAGTCTCTTATACCATTTTATTGTTTCAAAAACTAAGTAAGTAACATAAAATCTAAGCTTTCTTGAGTAGTAATATTCTCTTCCAAACATCATCTATCGTCGTGACTTTCTTTTCTTCTTGATCGGTTCGGATTAAGTTTATAGTGTTGTGTTAGTAACCATGACTAATCATAGGAGGTTATAAAATGATCGCCCAAAATAGCTGTTAGAAGAATCAAAAGGTGGATTGTCGACGTAACATGAATTTCTAGTTTCTGTGTTCAATTCATAATTCTCTGATTGGATTGGTTTTAAAGTGGGAGGTAGTGGTACTTGTAATTGCTTATTTCCAAGGATTCGGTAACTCACTTTCAATCGTCTTAGAAATCGGAGGGTTCCTGGTGCATAAATTAATTCTTTTTTTTTTAGAGGTCACTCTGGCACGTCTTATAAAATCTAGTCAATATTATACTAATGTCTTTCATATACATACTAGATGGATAAAGAAGAATTTTAAGAACTTTTATTTTTAAGGATTCTAAATCAAATTAATAAATACAAGAAGAAAAAACAACCGCCTCGTCCGGGGTTTGAAACCGGGACCTTCCGCTTGCCGGGCGACTGCTCTTACCACTGAGACTTAGTAGGCTAGTAACAAATTGATAAATGCAAGAGGGAAAATCATCTGTCTCGTTAGCTCAGTGGCAAGAGCAGTCGCCCGGCAAGCGGAAGGTCCCGGTTTCAAACCCCGGACGAGGCGGTTGTTTTTTCTTCTTGCATTTATAAAATTTGATTTAGAATCGTTAAAAATAAAAGTTCTTAAAATTCTTCTTTATCCATCATTGACTGATTCTAACAAGTGTAGGTTCGATTCCCGTCCGGGAAAAAATAAATATACATACTAATTTGCATGGAAGTCATTCTGGATATTACTTATAGTGTCGGACATTGACTCCAGTGTTTAATTACGGATTTTATCCCTAATATACGTATTTATCTTAATTTTTTTATGTTGTTTTTGTGTGTGTGTCTTGTATTATGAATATGGAAGACTTTTATTTGTCTAACGTTTATTAAATCTACTCCAACTACCAATTTCTCTCTATTAGGGGCGAAAATCTGAAGGTTATGCGAATAAACTTAATAAACAATGCTCCATTGCCGGTATGTTCAATCTGCTACATTCTTACAATTCTACTCAGGAAGGATTTCTTGGATACCAGCTCTGACATTGGAGTTATATGATGATTGATGTAACTCAGCACTTCATAAAATGTAGGCAGATAGTGTAACAGTTTTCGTTTAATGAGTTTTTAAACCACGTGTCTGAAATTTTTAGCCCCTTCATGAAATGCTACAAGCCTTTACGCCGATAGTTTAATGAACCAGACGTATAGTCAGACCTGTATCCTTGGGGTGTAAGCCTGTGCACTGTGCACCAGAATCAATACAAACCTTTGGAACCATGGTCGGCCACCAAAATTACATGAAAAATCGAAAGAAAAATAAACGGCTCAATTGTGAAATCATTCGAAGAAAACTGAATGCTTGTGCCCTTGCGGCGAAAGAGTGAACCACAATAATCAATTCACCAATTCTTTTAAACCATTGTCGGTGAATAGTTACTCATTCAAAGTCTTAAGAACAGTTTGCAAGTAAATTCCTAAGAAAAATTTAATGCTTCCCTGCAATTGTAATAATATTGAACAACTCAGGCTTGAATCAATATCGCTGGAAGAACCCTAGAACAAAATTTGTTCAGGCAGTTTGTTTGCTCCTGTTGCGAGATCTCCACCAAGTTATCCTGCCATCGATTTTATTTCGGAAAATCAGATAGGTAAAAAAAATTTATGATCGCTGAACAATTTCTTACAAACAATAACACTCTTAAAACTCGAAATTGTATGTTCTTTCATTAATACGAGTAATCGACGCAACAAAGATATAAAAGCATCATAATAACCGGGTTGCTAAGCATTATAAGCATTACATGCCTTTTTCTAAACAATCAAACGCTCACATAAATATGTATTCCAAAATTTATTATCATTCCTGTGATAAGTATGGTAGATAACCATAGTAACACAAGAAATTTCTAAAAAATTCGTACACGTTTCAAAGACGAAGACCTATGAGCGAATGACTAATATCACAGATGGCACAAGAACTAGATGTGGCGTGGCATACTAGAGCAGAGTCTACAGATTGTGAAATGGGTAATGCGTTTTGGAATGGACCATAACATGCTTGAGAGGGTGCTGAAAGAAAATATTTTTGTAATAGCCATTTGTATACATTTGATCGACTTCCTCAACACTTCAGATATGAAAAAATATGAATCATTTGACGTATACATCATTTCAAATGTTGTGGTCCATTCCGGAATGGACAACCCAGCCATATAATTTTTGTATACTTTTCTGGTACTGCATGCCATCTATGCTACATCGAGAGCTACACACTAGAAGCTACAAGCTACAGCTTCATGAAGCGCAGTCTGCAACAATGAGCGCTACAAGCTTCACATTCGTACTGACAACTTAATATGAATAAAGTAAAATTTTCTGCGAGAGTTTTTCAAGTTTGTAGTGATATTATATCGTATTTCCTTGCAAAAAAATAACTATTTTTTGCACTATACGTGCTCTTTTCCCATACTGACTAATCGCACCCACAGAATGTTTTTGATATGAAACATGACTTTTACCATAGATGGCACAAGAACTAGATGTCGCATCACATACTAGAGCAAAGTATACAAATTGTGAAATGGGTAGTGTATTCTGGAATGGGCTACAACACGGTTTAGAGTATGCCGAGAGCAAATGTTTTTTTAACAGTAGTTTTGTATGCGTTTGATCGACCTATTTAACACTTCAGATACGAAAAAATATGAATAACTCGATGTATACATCATTTCAAACCTTGTGGTCCATTCCGGAATGGACCATCCAGCCATATAAATTTTGTATACTTTTTTGCTACTGAATGCGACATCTAGTTCTTATGCCATCTATGCTTTTACATTATTATCAACTACAACTACAACTACAAAATTAGAAATTTGCCTAAAATCAGCTACAGCTTGATGTAGTGCTAGCAACATCATGTAGCTTGAAGCTCTCTATGTAGCAGTTTCTACAGTACGCCATATGTGCAAACTGACATTTTTAGCTTGAAACTTTCAGCGTGGGCCTCTCGATGTAGATTGGCCCTTATACCCACTATTACTAGTCATAAGAAGACAAACAAATACCCAGCCATCGCCACAGATTGGTTTTGTTGATGCAGCAGCGCTAAATTTAAAAATTGGGAAAATTACGCCCGTGCACAAGCATTAAACGCCGACGTCAGCTACACGTTGTGCCCGTACAATACGAAAATCGTCCTGTTAAGCTTTCACAGCGTCCTACAGTCCAGCACTACATTGTATTTTCCAATTCAATTCACCGCATAGATGTGGTGCCCCTTGGGGGTGGGGGTCATAACCGCCCCATTTACGCGCCTGATGACAACCGATATAACCGAATGCTAGGAGAGAGCTATCAAATTCATATATCAATTATTACATTAATATTGCAAAGCAAAGCCATCATCTGGTTTGAGGTATTATTAGTCAGAGCGGGCTCATCTTTTTCAAAATCCGTCACTTTTATAATTTAGAATATCTGCTATACCTGGAAGATAGTCATTAGACAACTCAACATTTCCGGTACGTTTTGGGTCATTTTTGGATCTGCTAATCTAACTGAAAATCTTCACTAAAAGGCACTTGTAAACTTGAACTACTTTCCATCGTCGTTTTGATTTAACAACAAACATGGTGGCAAATAGCATTTAAAACAGAGGCCAATTTTTTTTTTGACTAGTCGGGTTTTTCTTTCTAAAATCTCATGTTAACTAATTAGTGGTAAAAGCAAGGCCACACATTGGAGCAGTGACTATGGCTCCATATTGCTTCAAAGCATTTTCTATAATTTTTTTCTTCCTTCAGTAACTGTTTTGAGAGATTGTGCCCAAAGATATCAGCATAGGTCTCTCTCCAAACTATCTTTTGAATGTTTTATACCAATTTATTTTATTTTCCATACTTGACATGGAATAAAAGCAAAATTCCACGCCCAGCTCACATAATTAACGCAATCATATAACAGCTATTTGGATATTAAGAAGCTAGTTTCTTAACTGTTCTACTCAGTGTTCGACTAGCAATTACAATAAGAGAAATATGTTTGTAAAAACTTAACAGTTAAATATATCTTAACAATTTGAATGACTTTAGGCAGGATTTTATTTATAAGACTTCAATATATCTCTACACACCATTTTGGAGTCGAATTGGTCCATATTTCGTTGGTGTTTTGCTTGGGAAAGTACTAAGTTACCGTTATACTGGTTTATTCATAAATCCGGTAAGTAAACTTTAACTTTAAAATTATCTTTAATTAAATAAAATTATCCAATTTTAGAAATGGATCATAATTGGATGGATAACAACTAGCGTTACAATTTTCTCATTGATATTTTTGCATGGATTTGCTGATATTCCCGTTGTCGCATCTTTGCTATATACATCATTTGCTCGCACCGTATGGGCCATCGCAATCGCGTGGATAATTTTTGTATGCTCACTAGGATATGGAGGATTTCTACATGAAATTTTATCTGCGCAATTTTTTATTCCACTCAGCCGAATATCGTATTGCGCATACTTAATTAATCCAATTTGGATTACTTTTATCACAATGATGAATGGAGCGCCATATTATGTCGATTTTCCGATGTTGGTAATGAAATTTTTACGAAAATAAAAAAGAAATAGTTTTAATTTGAAACTATCTCTCTCTCTCTCTATCTTTCAGCTCATATCATCAGTGGGTTTCACTTGCACAGTATTCTTCCTAGCATTTTGGTTTACGTTACTTTTTGAAACGCCATTTTTGAAATTAAATAAATTGTTAAGTTAATTATTATTAAAATCAATAAATTTTTATTTAGTGTTTCTAGCGATTTTATGTTCGTCGTCAGGTTTTACTCGAATAAGTTGAATTTGACTCAAAGCCATTCAGTGCATGATTAGAGTTAATTATACTCTTCCATGGCGAAAAATTTCAAATTCTATTTCATAAGGTGCTAATTTTGGAAATAAAATGGAAAGTGTAAATATTTATTTCGAAATGAGCAGAAATCTATTAACAGAAATCGGGAGGGGTAGTGAGTGCAGATTTATACATGAAATTTATGTAGAAAATAAACAACAACAAAACATTTAATTTAGAATAAATTTGTAAATATTTTTATAGTTTGGTAAGCTCTGTCAGAAACAGATAAAATTGTAAGGAATGCCTGCTTGTTACAATTATATATGTTAAGCATAGTACATACAAATGACTAGAATTAATTACTAAAACAGATAAAACAAAACAGTTTCACAATAGTCTAGATCTGACAAGAAGATTCTTTAACTGCGATTAGTTTTAGTAATAGAAGAACTTTAAGAGGACTTTTTTATTTTACGGGACCTTCCACTTTCCTGGCAACTGCTCTCACCTCTGAGCTAACTATGTAGATGATTCTATGGTGGTTCTATTCCATTTATGACCAATTATCAAAATTCTAATAATTCTAAAAGTAATCATCCTTGTAATTGGTTCGAGCTGTCTATAATTGGTACGATGTTATCATGAATAAAATCAATATATGCTAAGTGTATTAGCCTAGATTTAATACTTATGGACTCTGGAAGCAAAGCAGGCCAGTAGCTAGAACTAAATTAAAGGTAGGGCATTAACAATTTGAAGTAGGGCGAAAATTTTCTGTGCATTTGGGATACATCTGTTCAGGTGAAGGGACATCTTTTTGAAAAAATAAGCTTCTAGAACCCTTATTTTATTATATTTTTTTATACGTGAATTAAAAAATGTATCTACAGTGAAAAGAAATAAATGGACCAAACAAGAAACACAACATGGTCAAAATATTCAATATAATTGCAGTTTTTGATTCACCGTATTCTGGAATTGTTCTAACACTTCGTCAATATCTTTTCTGTTCAAATGCAAGAAAAACCAAACCTGCCATTATCTCGAGAGCTATTGGCATTCTTTCAGCCTTGTTGATAGCAAATAGTGTCGAAAATGTAGATTCGCACGAAGCAGTACTACATCCGAATGTTGCCACTAATACGAACAGTTCATGCTTGTCACTAAAGGATTCCCTTTGTCGGTATAGAATTTCTAATATTTTCTCGCTCTGATTTCCTCGACCATTCAGCTAATTCAAGTAGCTTTTCACAACAGTGCCCTCTTCTGACCAAAGCTGTTCAAGTAGTCGACCAATCGTCTTACCTTCTATACATGACAGGAAGAGGTGGTAGGTAAGCAATTCAAACATGGCCGAGCAATGGTTGACTGATAGTATTGCCGATTATACAGATTCGCCGCGAAGACTTTTATGACTTCGCCGCAGAATACGGAATAAGTTGGCAATTTTTTAGGTAGGGCATTGTAAGTTTAATGTAGGGCATTGCTCCTCTATGCCCTAGCTACGGCCCTGAAGCAAAGGTGTATCAATTTCACATTTAAAAAGCTGGAAAACAGAAAACAATATCCTATATATACCTTCGAAAAAAAAATAAGCGTAGAAGAGTTCAAAGTATAATCTCTCAATATTCGGTTGGAGATAAAAAGCATCTCTTCATTCGTGGAATTTAAAACAAAAAGGAGGATTCTCCTTTGAATACCGGGATTTTAGGTCACGATTTGTAATTCAGATATGTATGTCCAAATTTACTTGGTTTGTTTAAGTACGTGCAATGGCGAAAAGGGGGAATAATTACCTACTTAATTTAAAAATATCTAGCTACCTTTTATAACTTACTTACTTATGTTTAAATTGTGGAGGTCAATCAATTGCCCAGATTGACTTTCGTGGTAGACGATCTAAAAATAAATAGCCAAACCGATGAAGCTTTCTCTGATCGCAACGTCGATTTTTCAACTTGCTTTTATTTTATAATTTTCAATAAATCTCAGTCTAAAACATTATTTTTCGAGCATAATAAAAATAGATAAATTATATTGCGTTGAGGAAATTTTCACTTCTTGAGATTTTAATTTTCAAACATTACATATAGGCTGTTAGATAGCAGGCATTTTAGTACACACTTGGGGTACTATTTACAGTGCCAGCACTATATCCATACAAAAATCCGTAGCTCTCATTACTATTTCTAGTGTAGCTCACATTTTTTTGATATCCTTTTCAATTCTTTTATGGGTATTGTACTGCCTCTCCATTCACATATGCGGAATGTGTGTGGCTGCGTGATCGAGTCGTGTATGTATGTGAGTGTATGTGATGACTGGTTCGAGTGGCTGTGCGCGACCTCCCTCTAACCGCACTTATTTCATTCTCCTATCATTCAGTTATATCTGTTCGTATTACACCATCGACGTAAAAGCTTTTAGCATTTCATGAAGTGACTAAAAATTTGAGACCCTTCATGTAAAAAGACATTAAGCACAAACTGTAACACTCTCTGCCTACATTTCAAAAATTGCCTAGTCTTTTCATGAAGTACTAAGTTACATCAAATGTCCACTAGAAGTACATAAATAAACTGATTTTCGATATAAAATAACTACTTATTCCGTCGAGATAAGTAAAAAGTCTGAGACTATTCATAAAAGGTTCGACACCAAAATAGTCTAGGACTAGTTGCATACGAGTATCAACACAGATAAACTTTTAAGGTAGTTGTCTGGTAACTTGGTTTGGAAAATTTGTTTTTTTTTATACATTTCGAAAGTACTATATATTATGAATATACTGTAAAAATTTTAGAGAGAAATTTGAAATATTGACGAATTTATAGCATATATACGTGAGCGCCTCTTTGTAGCGCTTGCTGAGCAAACGGCTGGACCCCTCTATTGTTTACGCGTTACCTTTATACTGCTTCGAGCGTCGGATACCTTTCGTATACTAAACGTTTTATCGGCTTCTTCACATACATTTATTTTGGGACTTAATTATATCGAAATTCAAAACGAACAGTCAGTGTACGTTCGTTACTTTGTGCGTAAACATCTTCGAAGATGCGTAAAATTGGATTGGAAAGAAAATCTTAAACGCGTTTTTCTCGAAACAACGTTTTAACGGTCGGCCGAGATAACAAAAGTTTTTCTATTCAACCAATTGGGCTGAAATTTGGATACGTTATTCTACTCATTAATAGCTCTCTGAAACTAAGACCTTTTATTTTTGTCCCTAACTGTCCATTTTACAGCCCGATTTCCACTAAAAAAAGTCACTTTTTCTTTCGAAGTCCACCAATTTGTCATTTTTCAACACAATTATTTAATCCTAGTTCCAACCAGAATAACAAGCTTACAGAACAATAATCTTTTTGCCTTTTTTGTAAAAGATGTCTTCAAGCGGCGAAATCAGCACGGCCAGGCACCTACAGTTTTTTTAGACGCTCACTACAGTGATGCAAAACTACAACAAAAAAATTAAACAACAAATTTTTTTTTCACTCTTAGATACCATTAATAATATATTAAAAAATCAAGCCGATTGAATATAATTTTCCCCTAAGAAAAATACCCGAAAAAAGCATTAAAAAACGTGCAAGTTACTAGACTACTACCTTAATTCCGATTGCAATCCCATCTCATGCTAAGTGTGATGTTTGTCTTATAGAAATAGTGTCCGAATAGGCAGGGACGAAAATATTTACAAAATCATAATATCGGCACTATTAAACCTGCAACAACCAAATTTTAATTGTTTAAAACTTCTATGTTGATAACCAAGTGATTTCTGTATCTCGTTCTTGTCCGGAAATATTATCCTTTCCTTTCCGTCGATCGCTAAATTTGTAGTCAAATTTTTAATTTCCGTTATTATATATTTCATTAATATCTAGTTATATAGATTAATCTTCATTATGCTACCTATAAGTCTTCTATACAAAGGTTTTTCACAATTCATATCGGTTTCTTGATATACTATGTACCAGCTCAAAAAAATATATCATTTTTTTTTGTTCAGTTCAAAATGGTTGCTTTATTAACCGCGCTATGTAGTGAAAAAAGGAAAGAACTATTCTTTGTTCTTTGGAATTATTTTATTGATGTAATCTCCTTTAACCAACATTTAGAACCAACGGTTGTTCGCCATGCGCAGGACTTGTTTGCTCAAGAGTTTTGTTTTCTCAAATATAAATCCCCATTCTGATGAGACACATAATGCATTCTTAAAAAGTTCGTAGTATGTACTACTTTACGAACTGGTCTTACAAATGTCAACGGAACTTACTGAAATTTTCACAGGATAGATGGTTGACACGTCTGCTTGCATTGATGACATGGAACCTATACTAAATTAGGTAAACTTCTATTAGATCGATTTGAAGTAAAGACGCTTTATACACTTTATTATAGTGTGAATTCTGCTCACTTTTAATCTGTTGAACATAAGTTTTCTTAATAGATGTATTCTTTGCGCGAAACCTATATTCGAAATTCAGATAAAATCTCTTTTCCTTAATCATATTTTACTGCACGCATTTTCAACAATGGCAATCTTTAGCCTTATTGATGTGACGGTCATATTTCCAAAGTAAGGCAAGACTCTTTTATTTTGTTTATTTATTTATTTTTATATAAATATTGCAAAAAGTAAACCAGAAAATATTTCCCGAGTCATTTTAAATCAGAGATAACAAACATTACAAACCATAAATGAGATAATATTAATTAATTGCTGTTTCTGTTCAACTATAAGAAGAAGAAAAAATGAAACTCTGCGACTAATAATCCTACCTTCAGAGGTCAGTGTCATTTCATGCATATCATTCAGAGATTTCGGATAATGTAAAGTTGTGTCACAAGAAATGCAAAAAATAATCTCTTAGCTGACGTAAGTAATTCATTTCATTATTTTATTTACTAAAAATGAGCAATCTGTATATTCTCAAAAGCAATTTAAGACAAAAAAAAAAAACTTAAATGAAGATATATAAAATGCAAAAAATAAAACTACTTAATAGCTGTCAACAGAAGGCAATTTTATAAATTAATAAAATCAATTGTATAAGACTACTGAGAAGTTAGAGAATAAGTCCAGGGTTGAGAAATTAAACTGAACTAATGAAGACTTAAACATTGTCCTGCAAGTTTTCATTCTAGAATGTTCTAAAGCCTAATTTTATTCAGTTCGAGTTGAGTTGTATGTTGTCTTGAAAAGATCTGAAGGTGGGCAAAGACCTAAAATGGAAGAAACACCTTCCTACTGCCAACAACGATAATTCATGAGATTAATCATCATAAAAAAATTTATACACAAAATCAGGCAAATGACAAAAGTTTCAGATATGATGGAACACTTTCCCAATTTCGAGAAAATCATCGATGATTGCATGGTCATTGTTAAGTGTAGTATTAAGAAATTTTTTAATAATAAGACACAAATTACTATTACAAAAAATATAATTTTTTTTAATTCAACGCAATGCTGCTTTTACTTCAAGATAACTCACGAACAAAACAAAAACTCAGAGTTTACGTTCATCAAAACTACTTGAAAGGATGACTCTTCGGACACTCCTCCTGTCTTATTTTATTAGTGAATGACAATTGGAAGACGAACCTAAAGGCACAGATAAGAAATACTCGGATATCGACGGCTGTACTAACTATAAGATGTATGGGAAGAGGTCGTAGCAAACCTCAATAATTCACTAATCTGGACTAAATAAATTGGTCTGAACCAAAATGTACCTACATATGAATATGATTTTGATTGATTGGCCTGAGCAGACGGGCCATTTCTGCACGAAAACTTCGATGAAATTCACCCACGATGTTCTAGACCGCGTGTGATGCCTTTTTGCAGGAGTAAATGTCATCCATGAAAACTTCAAAGAATATTCCCCAAAGAAAATATTGACGACCAATCAATTTTTGTGGTACTACACAGTAAAAAATTTGCATAATTTTTGCCACAAACGAATTTTTCCCTAAAATGTACAGTCATGCACGGGCATGCAACTTAACCTAAATTTTTGGCCTGCAGTGCTGTTTAAGCAGATGACTCATCAACGAAATTCCAACTATAAAAGAATAAAGGCAAATCGTGTAAATGCAAGCACTCAGGCGTTAATATGATTTGATTTCAAAGTCGGGTTTCGCTTTTATTCTGAAAGACATCTACACATATGTTTCATTGACACTGATTTCTGCGATGAATTCCTGCATACTTACTTTCATGCATGAGCATTTTCTCGGTGGGTCCATATGTTTTTCAATGTAGGGAAGAATGCATTTTTTTGTCGAGATGGTCCGAATAAGTTATGTCTGGGCAGATAAATAGTTTTATGAATGCCTTTGTATTCACAATGCATGGAGCCGACAATAGTCCAAATGAAATGAATGAAATTCAAACTAATTATACAGATTGGAACAGATAAACCGTTGTCGGTTACATTAATGATGGAGTATTATATAAATATCCCCATTCACTATATAAAATCTACGACACCTTGACTTGATGTAACCAGAGGGTAAGCCAGCAATGCCTCGCTTCAATATAAAATCAACGATGCACTGATGTAGGGAAAGCTTTGGAAGGAATCTGGCAAAATCCAAAATCTTATGAGGTAACTTAAGGAGGGCATCTGTTTATAAGGATGAAGGCTCATGTGCCTTTGAAAAGCAAAATCAGTTCTTTACTGAGGAGTCTTGCACGAATCTTTTTACCAGTGAGCAACCAACTACATCTCTGCTCTCGCTAATAGATTGAAGTGTGAATCTGCTGTATCGACTATGTTGAACTGTACACTCTATAAAGTCCCTTGCAACTGATTTTGATGAACTTAGGCTGATATTCCCTTATATTTTTCAATACGTTTTGCATATTATGAATACCTGTTTATTGTCCTCTCATTTTCCAAACATTTGCATTATGGCTAAAGTACTACTAATACCCGAAAAAGCATCACCGATTGATTTGGGCGACCATCAACCATTTGGCATTCTTAGCTTATGTAGTAAAGTCTCGAAAAAAATTATGAAAACTCAGATTGTAGAATATATAGCTTGTAATAATCTCTTGACGAAAAATTTGCTGCTTTTCGTAAAAAAAACACAGCTGCGAATCTGCTCTACCCAATATTTCTTCAAATTTGTGGTCGGCTCTTGATAAGGGTGATATTAGTCTATTGGTACTATTGGCTTTATATTAATTATATGACAGTGTTGTGCATTATAAACAGCTCCATAAATTATTTTCGAATCCTACTATTCTCCATCTGCCGTCAAGTTATTTTCTCTGATTCCATCTTTGCTCATGCCTATGTTCTGTGGTGTTCCACAAAGCTCAATATTAAGACGTCTTCTGTTTAGTCAGCTGTACCTTAGCAGGCCTCTTAGACTCATTCAGGCTTTCCGCAAACATTCTGGCCTTGAGTATTAGTCTGACACTTTTCTTACGGAAGCCTAATCTTCCTTAAAGTTGACCCGGTCTGCAAACGAAAACTTGAAGTTGCCTTCAAAGATTACATACACTTTGCGAAAGTTGTTTCTGTACAATCTCATTCACTAAAACTCATTTGAAATTTCTTGCTTAAATTACAGTTATACATTTGATCGACTTCCTGAACACTACAAATACCAAAAAATATGAATCACTCGACGTAAATATTGTGGTCCATTCCAGCCATATAAATTGTACATATGTTTTCTACAGATGCGGACTCCGGCTGCACATACACACTTGCAATTATTACTCAGCTGAGAATTATAGAGCGTAAAATGGGAAGGTAATCAAAACTATTTTATTATTTAGTAAATGTAGCCATTGGGAAGGTAAGGAACCAAGCTGTAATTTACTAGAAGACTATTTTCCTGTATGGATAGTAGTTTAGGCTCTATAGTATATATGATATCAATGTTTAGTATTTTTCAATATGTATCAACATTGAACCTTTCAGAGAACGGACTCCCAACGGACACATATAGATTTCTGTTTCATGGCTTGGAAAGTATTCTCGAGGGTTTTGGCTGTCCCCATTTTTACCACAAAAGAAAAATACAAACATGCACTTGTATCCTGTTATCCCAATCATCATGAGCGCACTGATGAGCTCATGACGATTGTTTGGATGAATGTGATGCTGAATTTTGTTGTTTCAGTACCGGGACGAAACTCATTTATATACTTCGCATTTATATGATGAGGAATTCAATGATTTCCCTTATGAATAAATCAAATCCCTCATCGCTGATCGTAATCATGATTCTCATTGGTGCGTAAATCAAATATCATCGTTGAATCCCACCATGATTATCAGGGGTGATAAAGTTCTTAAATTATAAAACTATACTGTTGTGCTTTCGTGGAGGAATCCTACACGCAATCGTAAAAATAAAGAAATATTATTATTACAAAGCAGCTAATATATATGCCCCTTACAAATATCATTAACAAATTTGTTATTTTTTTACTTTTTTTCTAAATAGGAATATACTATCCATAAAAATATGAAAAATTACTTACCAATGATTAAAAAATACTTAAACTTAACTGGATCTGGACGACTTCAATTACACTTCACTTTAAATTATATTTCATCTTCGCTTCTGACAAAGGAATGAAAAAGAAAGATAAAATTCAGTCCGCACTTTGAAGGCGCATAGCAAAAGACAAAGGAAAATTTTAGCGGAACACCATTTATCTCCATTTCACTCGTACATTAGATGCACTAGACCTACATATCAGTATCCATACCAATTTATTGATGAGCTGATAAATGAATTCAACTCAACCAGTAGAGGTAATACCGTCAATACGGATTTAACTCAACTCAACTCTACTCCGTTTCCATGAACAAACTAACACAGGTTAAACTCGAGTTGAACTCTGCATGAAACATAGTATAGGAAATGAAGAACGTGTTGCTTTCATTGGGCTGTCCCATACGAGTATTCCTGATGCAGAATGCAGAAAGGTTTTCTGGGGAAGAGGTGAGAAGAAGCAAAAAGATATCCCGGTGCTTCTTCTCAGCTCTTCCTTAGAAAACCGGTATGCATACTGCATCAAGAATACTCGTGTGGGATGGCCCAATGTCTACTTTTTTATTTAAATCCTGACTCTATTAGTTCATGTTTGTTATTATGTCCGTTAGTACTTAATACCTAGAATAGATTTTAATTTTGAGATGATGGAATTTCCATCAGCAGCTGAAGTGGAGGCATTTGGTTCTATTTAAATTTCTTGGCAATTGCTTTCATTTCACCTATATCGACGATTCCCCAGTCATTCTGACGGAATATACTTTGTTCGCCGAAAAAACCATTATTCACCGAAAAAATATCTACTAACTTTTTTTTTTTATGCTGAATTTGGTGTTGTTTCTTCTAAAGACCGAAGATAAGAAAGGTTTGTAGTTAGTGTTTGAGCTCAATGCTCTCTGTTGCTTTGTAATCATAATCTTTCGGGCAATATACCCATTAGTTTTTTTTTTACTGCACGAATCTCATACTTTGCTTTATATACTTTCACCAGAAGATATATTTACTTAGCTGCTTATCCACATTAACAGTAATTAAAAATAGATAATAATTTTCTTTGTGTTTTAACCTCCTTTTTATCCCCCCTTTCTCGTTTTCTCTATTCACCGAAGGCTGCTTACTTCTTCCTATACTATGGCAATAGACTGATTTTTAAAATTTTCAGTAGTTATATACGAAATTTTTGATAAAGATGGATTATCCATGGATTATTTTTTAAATTACTAGGGCACTAAATTCAGAACAGTGGCATTAAACTAGCCCTAATTAAGCCATAAAGTATTATAAAGAAAGTGACAATACTATCTAACCTATTTTCAGTAGGGGTGACCCAAATTTTTAATAAAGGTGGATTATCCATGGAATTTAAAAAAAAAATACTAGAGAATTAAATTCATGGAAAAGGCATTAAATTAGCCCTAATTGAACCCTGAAATATTATGCAGGAGGGCACGCTATTGTTACAATACTAGTTAAACCTATTTTCAGTGGTGGTGCTTCTAACTTTTGATAAAGCTGGATTATCCATGGATTTTTTTTAAAGAGGGACTAAATTAGCACTAAGTGAGCCCTAACTGAACCCATGAAATGGCAGTCCCAACTTAATTAACGTAATTTCGTAGTGGCGGACCTCATTCTTCTATTTATTCATTTGAAATTCGCACAATGCAAAGCAGAATATTTTGGCGATACTGTCCCCGTACACCACCTGTTTGGTCAATAATTTGATTTGTGTTGGGGTTGACTTTTTCGGTATTGAGATCTATACCAAGGTTTTTAAATATTTTAAAGTATGCTATTAAATCATTTAGTTTTGACTCGTAACTCATAATATCAGTCCAAGCAATTATTATTGATTGACTTGCAAATAACTTGTAATTAGGATTCGATTACAGTTTCAATGCTTTTTCCCACAAACGTTAAAAGTCTAAAATGGCTTGGTCAAAAGAATCAGAATAAGAAATTTTAATTTATTAGTATTAGAATTCTGCCCTTAGCTTTTGCCACAGTCTAGAAAAAAATTATCATCATTAAGTTTACATTGTTCACTCATTTCCATTGGATATTTTTTACGTGAAATATGCTTAATGGAAACAATTAGTTGCAGTACATGCGTACAAAGCTTTCACCGAGCTTTTTTTTAGATACTTTTACTACAATCAAACAAAAATGTTCTGTTTAAAAGTAAAAAGGGGAAATTCATGGAGGGGGTGATCAATAACATCAGTAGCACAACAGCTTAACATACATATGTCCATAAACCTATAGTCCTTCGGCCAAACTAGCCGGAATCACTTCAACTAGGAAATTGGAGAGTGCGCATACTTAGAACTCATCTGATGGAACTTTGTAAATAAAAGTTTGCTGTTTATAACGCGCTACAGTAGTTTTCTTTAAGCTTAAAATGCAGTCATTTCTGTGGATTCAAGTGATTATCCCTTGGCTTGTTGTTTCTGTGAACGGGCAAAATTTTATCGGATTATTACAAATTCTGGTGAATTTAGATTTAAGTGAAACCAGAAATATTAATGCAGACTGTGCGAGTAGAATTATTCAAATAAGAAATGGATTGCGCGATCGTGAAGTGTGGGCACTTAAGGGTAAGTGCTTTAAAAAAGTGCAAATCATCATTGTTATTAGGAACTAAAGACTGAGAGAAAATAACAATTTAACTTGTGATCAGATTAATGTTGGAAACAGTATTAAGTACGTCCCGCTAGTGGGAAAGAATCGTTATCATGTTGAGTGTGCGCATGAATTGATTGAATTTTTGTATTGCGGGTGAATGTATTGCGTATCAATCTTGAAATTTGTTGCATTGGGCTTACTTCTATGTTTTTCTTTTCCCTCCAGTTTTGCTCTTTATGTAGGATTTTTGGATTTTCAAAGTCGAACGTGTGTGTGTTTTTAATTGCATGCGCTAAAGAGGCTGTGTTGAAGTTTCGTTCATCTTTCTGTTGGTGACTGTCATTTCGTGTGAGCTTAGATGTCCTACTATAAATATTTAAATGTTCCCGCATACGTATTTTTATGTCTCTCTCTGGCTCTCCAATGTAGACCTTACTGCATTTGTTCGTTTGGCAATTGACTTCATATATGTACATTGGAATTTAGTAACATAGTAAATCTTGGCATGGGTGAATACATTCCGTATTCTTATAGCAGATCTCAACAACAGCATGATCGCTCCTGGTTTAATGATAAGTGCAACCAAGCTATAAAAGCGAAAGAGTCTGCTTTTCGTGCCTATCAATTGCATTCATGTCCGGAAATGAAACAAGTCTACAAGACTGCACGGAACACCTGCAAGTCCATTATCCAGAAAGAAAAATTTCTTTTTGACCAGAATATTAGACAAAGAATCTTGGCAAGCCGCGAAGGTAGCAAAGGTTTCTGGTCTCTCGTCAAAACCATAAGGAACAACTTTACCACTTCCTCAATACCTTCACTACTTAACAAACAATGGTGAAGTCGTAGTTGACTCCCTGGATAAGGCTAATATTCTGAGTGCTAGATTCGCTACAAATTCTCGGCTTCACGCACTTCATAGGCACCTGTTTAGCATCCCCCATGCGGATGTGTACTAGAGGCGATACACGTTCGTACGAGAGATGTGTTCAAGGTTCTTAAGGGGATCGACGAATCCAAAGCTGCGGGATCTGATAGGTTTTCGCCCCTATTTAACTAAAAGCTGCGCCTCATCCTTAGCTAAACCTCTGCGTAAACTATTCTACTTGTCTTATTCGACAGGAATCTTTCCAAAAGCTTGGAAACTAGCTCACGTTCATCCTATTGCCAAAAAAGGAGAGGGTAGCAATCCATCAAATTATCGACCAATTACAATCACTTCGATTCTTTCGAATATTTTTGAGTCTATCGTTAATTCCAAGTTTATCTAGAAACTCATCAACTAGTCAACGATCGCCAATATGGCTTTCGGACTGAATGCTCATCTAGAGACTTGCTAACTTTTCTTACGGAACGTTGGAACCGTAGTCTTCATAATTTTGGTGAATCCGATATAGTTGCTTTTAATATTACAAAGACCTTTGATAGAGTTTGGCACCTGGCCCTTTTAGCCAAACGTAAACCCTTGGTCTCACCGCTTCTCTTCTATTATCGATTGAAATACGTGTTGCATTAGATAACAGAATGTTAGACAAAGAATCTTGGCAAGCTGCAAAGGTAGTAAAGGTTTCTGGTCCCTGGTCAAAACCATCAGGAACAACTTCACCAGTTCCTCTATACCTTCACTACTTAATAATGGTGAAGTGATTATTGACTCCCTGGATAACGCTTATATTTTAGCTGCTAGATTCGCTTCAAATTCTTGTTTTCCACCCACTTCACAAACACCTGTTTTGCATCCCCTAGTGAATGTGTACAAGAGCCAATACACGTTCATACGAGGGATGTGTTCAGGGTCCTTAAGGGGATCAACGTCTCCAAAGCCGCAGGTCCTGATGGTTTTTCGCCCCTGTTAATTAAAAGCTGAGCCTCATCCTTGGCTAAACCTCTGCGCAAACTATTCTCCTTGCGTTATTCGACAGGAAAATTCCCAACTGCTTGGAAACTAGCTCACGTTCAGCCTATTCCCAAGAAAGGAGAGGGTAGCGATCCCTCAAATTATCGACCAATTGCGATCGCTTCGATTCTTTCAAAGGTTTTTGAATCTATCATTAACTCCAAATTAATGAAGTATCTAGAAACTAATCATCTCATCAACGATAGCCAATATGGCTTCCGAGCTGGACGCTCATCTGGAGTCTTGCTGACCTTTCTTACGGAACATTGGAATCGTAGACTTCACAATTTTGGTGAGTCTAAAATCATTGCCCTAGATATTTCAAAGGCCTTTGATAGAGTCTGGCATCTAGCCCTTTTAGCCAAACTTAAAGAACTTGGTCTCTCTCCTCCTCTTCTATTATGGATTGAAAGTTCCCTATCTAGTCGCCAAATACGTGTTGTATTAGATGGCGTTACATCTGAACCGCATCCCATAAATGCCGGTGTGCCTCAAGGCTCTGTTATCTCTCCAACTCTCTTTCTAATTTTTATTAATGATCTACTTTCCCTTACTTTCAATCCCATCCATAGTTTCGCAGATGACAGTACTCTTGATTTCGCTTACTCCTTTGACACTCTTGCGGACTCCAGGGGGATTGCCGCATGTGTTAAACGAGATTGCATGATTAGATCATTGAATAACGATCTTAACAATATCCTCGCTTGGGGCAAAGCGAATCGCATCGAATTCAATGCATCTAAGACCCAAAGCTGTCTCATCTCATTAAAACAAGATCATAACTTAACCGCATCCGTTTCTTTTGATGGAGCATTAATTTCTGATTCACCGTCACTAAACATTCTTGGCATTAGTATTTACAGTAAGTTAAACTGGACAGATCACATCTTCTCTGTTGCCAAAGAAGCATCGAAATGTCTTTGAGTTCTGAAAAGGTGTAAGAAATATTTCAGCCCATCAAATCTAGCGCTCTTCTACAAGTCCTATATTAGACCTAGAATGTAATACAACTCCCATATATGGGCCGGGGCAGGTCGCACAGCCTTAGCTTCATTGGATATTGTCCAAAAGAGAGCCTTTAAGCTCATTGGCGATTTGGCAATAACTTGTCATATCGACTCACTCGAGCACCGCCGCAATGTTGGATGCCTTTCGCTCCTTTATCGCTATATGCATGCTCAATGTTCTGATGAAATATCTAGTCTAATCCCTTGTAGAAGGATTCCTGCACGCAATACTCGCGCTGCAAACCGCGCACATCCTTTAACCCTTCAAATTACTTTCGGCCGTACAGTAAAATTCCGCGATGCTTTTTTATCCCGAACAGTGCGAATATGGAACAGCTTACCATCTTCTGTTTTTCCTCCGGCATACAATCTGTGGAAGTTTAAGGGCGACATACATCGGCACCTCCGCCACTCTCCTCATATCCCCTAATCCTTTCCCTGTCTCCTTCCTGCCATGCTGTGCTTTGCATCATAGGGTATCCCCTGAGCTTGGCTTAATAATATTAAAAAAATATATATATATATAGAGCGCCCTTTATAGGTTTTGCAATTTTTGTTTTAGTATCTGAGTAGAAGGTTAGTCTTAATTGGTTTTGAGGCTGGAGCCCCAACCTAATGTTGGTATTGTTATATTGTAGAGTGGGGATGATTTTATTGCTTATGTGTAGTATGTATGTAAGTTTTTTGTATATAGGTATTTGTGTATTTCGGTTATGTGTATTGTCGGTTATATTTTTAATGTTTCTTTGAGCGTATTTGACATGTTTAATGATTTTATTAATAATGCTATCAGGATAGTTGTTTGAGGACAAAATCCGATGGATCCGGGTATAGTTGTTATTGTGGTAATTCGCATTACTCAGAGCGATTACCTACCCTTTTACCAAAAGAAAGTGCCACGTTAAATTTCATTCTGTGGGGGTAGGCCGATAAGATATATAATAGTCGCCCTGATGCCACAGGTTTACTGTACCATGTTCGGATTCTGTTGTTTACTCTGTATAGCATCATGTCCAAGAAAGGAATGCTTTGTGAGGTGGGATTTTCTTCTTCAACAGTGAATTTTATGTGGGCATGTTATGATGTCATCCACATAATTTTTGATGAAAGACGGTTTGTGAAGTAGGTCAGATATGATCTCATCCAGTAGGTCATCCAACACAAATTCCACTAGAATGCCTGATAAGCTGCTACACATGGGTAGCTCGTGTTTTTGTTTGTAGAAAATACCTTGGTACATACATGAAAAAATTATTCTCCAGCACGCAGAATTGCAGGGCCTTGGTGAACATACATTTTGAGATACGGGTGACTTGTTTTATGAAAAATGTACTCCTCTGCAAATTTTATGTCAAATATAACTGAGCTTGAAGGAGTTGGACGTATATAAGCAAAATATTTGTCTGAATTTTTATGTTAATTCCAATGCATTTTATTTAATAAGCCCGTACTGTTCAAAAAATTGGTTACAGTTCAACTTACATTTTGAACTTGAAGGAGACAAACAGATTTTAATAAAAATGTGTGGCATTTTCGACTATACGATTTAGATAGGATGGCCCAGTACATTCATATTATATGTCAATGACTCATCCCTAAAAAGACTTCGAAAATTCAACAGACATTCATCATATTACGTTTCTAACCTTTCTTTCGAAGGCATTTCACAAGATCTCGCATACGTATAAACTAATCATTTTCGTGAAATAAAATAACTATTATACAATAGCAGTCATGTTTTAGGGCTAAATATTGTGATACTACTGCTTTGTTGAAAGAAAGAATTTTTATGCCGATGACATTGGCAATAATGGCGTTAACATACTTTAGCGCAAATATCCACCTAAGGATACTTGGGAATTGGTGGAAATGGCAATGCAGATGCAAACATACTGGCCGAAAATAGAACATCCATGCCCCTCATCGGACTGGAGCTATCTTGCGATATATCTTTTAATACCGTGAAGCTTACAATACAAAATCCAAATCTAAAACCAAATGTATCAGAGCTGGACTTTAATGATAAGCTCTAGACAAGCTAACAGAGTTATTAAAGCATCCTCACCAAAGAATCGCCTGGATCTTTTAAGGCAACTATTTAGGTACCAACTCAAAATCATTACAGTAGTCTTAATAGGACACTGTGAACTTAAGATGCTTCGGATACTGCCGGATAGGCATTTCACCCACCGATGCATTTGGATTATATCTCAAAGAGGATAAAACTTTGCGACACGTCTAATGCGAAAGGTGGGCCAATGCAAAATGTAGATTCCAAACCTTGGACTCATACGTTGTAAGGCCTGCCGACTTCAAGGAAGTTTTATAAAATCAAATATATATTTCTCTTCCTAGGAAGAGTGGGCTTTTTAAGTAAACTGTACAGGCTAATCTTAATGTTATAGCTATAAGTCAAGTTACTTAACCCATTTGAATATCTCCAAGGTTTCTAGTATGGTAAACTATTTATTTTTTTTTAAAAACTTTGGATAAATTTTGAGTTATTGTAACTCTGTGTATGTGAAATTATTTGATCCTTCTCCATGTTCAACAACAAAAGGCGTTTTGTGGTGGCATTTGTTATTATTTTCTCCCAGAATCAATTGTATGTCATTTATAACTGCGGCATCTAATCTATTTTAAATGAATGAAACTTTGAAATATATTTTGACGACGCGACGTTTAGCTTTATATATGAGATATGATTCTGAGATTTAATAGCGATGAAATGATTATAAAGCCTCAATTCATAACTTATTCAGCTTTGCTTTCTTTACTTAATTTTCAGATATTTTTTATTGATTTTTGTCTCGAGCCTTAGATATTTACATACCTTACATACATAGATATATATATTATAATATTTTGTTCAATTGTTTCATAGATTGGTTCTACCTGATCGAGGGTTTAACGCAAGTCTCTCAATCCCCTGGAGAAGCTTTCTCCAGTAATATTCATTGAAGTCTCCAATAATATAAGATTCTTCCACTGAAATACACTGAAATATTTGCAATAATTTCAAGAACTTGTAAGAAGCTATTTATGGACGCTATAAATTTTTCATAATTTCTAAAAAACACTAAGACTTTCCAAAAATTCAAATGAATCCTCATTTGAAAAAGATTCTACTTGGTTGAATTATTTTACATCATGTAGGAAAAGTAATTGCTATGCTTTCACCGCAATATAAATAATTTCATTCTTATAATACATAGCTAATAATTAATCCATCATGTCTAATACCAAATTATATAGAAGCAATAACATCTTTGATGGAAGCTTTCATAATTTATGGAATTAAAATAATGCGTGAACATTTTCTAATTACTAAGTATTAAGTTTAGTCAAACACGAAATTAGTGTTGGTTGGAATTCAAAATTTATATCAAATTTTACGTTAAGTTTATGTAATTTTTCTTTCGGTAACATCTTAAATGAAGTTTATGGATCTCTCCATCATTTATAGGACCGCATGAATAAATATTCTGCATATCTGAAAATGCAATTCCTATGCTCTAATTTTGATATAATCATTGTATTTTATCTAGCTGCGCATTCCATGCTTATAAATTAATCTTTTAATTTTCTCTTACTTCGCTTATAGAAATACTTTTGGTACAGCAAAACGAATTAGAAACCCACACACAAAATTAAAAGACTTGCAATTTGTTGCTTGTCCGTTTATTCATCTCTATGTTCATGTGTCTGTCGATCTGTTTGAACTTCCACATAATAATAAGAGAACGCATTAAGTTAAAGAGGTGTTCACTGTTTTTTTTTTTTTTTTTTTTTTTTTATCGAAAACGCGTAAAAGATGGTATCCTATCTTTAAGGTTGCCATACACATGATACCGATTAACTTACCGATCAACTTGGAATCCGATTTGGATGAAACTTTTAGAGTTTGTACGGAATACGAAAATGACACACCTATATTATTTTTACTCTCCCTACCACGCCCCACTCACATTTTAGGTGACCTTATAATTAATTAATATCTTCAAAGGTTAATTGCGGACATGCAATTTTTGCCTTACAACAAAATATGCTAGAGGTCTTTAATAGTAAATAATGCTCTTTCGTTGAAAACAAAAATACTATTATTAACAAAAAAAAAAAACTGTATGGTGTTGCTGTATTTTATGAAAAATATAATGGCTTTAGCTTCATTTGGCATATAAATCAACAAAATCACTTCCTCCGTTTTCTTTTTAGAAATGATATTTTATCGTAAAATCACGAAATTTTTTAACCCTTAATATCGGGGTGGTGAGCTATTTTCATATTCCTTACAAATTCTGAAAGTTTTATCCAAATCGGAAATGGTCGAGTCAAAAACAAGTCGCATTTGATTATTTTCCCGTGAAATGTTTGTTATACTCGTATTCAGGTATATTTTTACACCTGCTTGAGAGGCGTCCAGGTAGAGAGTTGACACTTTTGTGACTTTCTCTTAATATTTTTAGTTTTGAATTGATAAATGGGTAAAATCGGGTAGTTCCTTCATAGAGTTGTCTCACAAAATAATAGTAATTGCCTGCTCTACCAACCTTTCTAGAAAATATGTGAAAAACTACTTTAATGAGCTAATTTGGATATTTTCTAAAAGTTATACATTTTATGAGCATTCATCTGAGATATTGCTGCCAAAATTGGTTTTAGGTCAGTTATAATTTCTTTTATATTTTCCTTCTTCCACCATCTTTATATTACTAGTTTTAGAATACTTAAATTGAAAATTTTCTTTTCGCGTATTAATTTACTATATATACATTGTATTCAAAATCTTTGTACAAATGCCCATTGAAATTAGTATTCAACAAATTATGATAGAAAATGCTGTTTATTCCTTGTCAAATAATAAGTTTTACAAAAACTGATACAATTGTATTAAAATGGATGTGGAAACATTAGTTGAACGACAGTTAAGTTGGACTAGAAAAGTACTAGAAAGAAAAGATATAATATTTTAAAAGAAGTTCTTACAATTTACGCTCTTCTCCTTGTTACGTACTGTCGTCAAAAAAGAGTGTGTTGGGCACCACATGATTTGGACCCACTTGGGCCGATAAATTACGAAACCGATCTTATGACTGTTTCAAAATTTTGGATTTAACTTGAGCACTTGCCGTGTATGGCTTAATACTACGGTACTCTTAATGAACGCATTAGCTACAATGCGATAATCAGCGCCCTCGTAGGACAGAGTATATCTTGTCCCTATGAGTCCCATGCTTGGCTGAATTACTAGTAAAACTGAATGTAGCAACAGCATAAACATAAGCTAAATTCTCTGCCGATCTATGAGTTACAATATCCGGTTTATTTAGCGCAACTCCGCGTTAAGAGCCAAATGTCTGAGCATAAAATGCGTAAGTGACCATCCTTCAAATCCTAGGTTACAGTATGAAATTTTATAAGGGAAATACTTCTCTCATTATCTAGAGTATGTGCCCCTATGCAGGCTAGACTCTGGCACTCTTTCTCTTCTCGAATATGGGCTACCACAACCACCACGATGCTCCCATCAAGGGGCCTACAACCGTGTTGACGTGAATAGTAAAACATTAGTTGAACTATTTAGAGCTCCTCAATCCCGTATTCCATGTTAGCAATGTCGGCTACCCAATTGGTATGGCTGCGTAGTCCGTGAATAAGGCCACGGGCACTCCTAGTGGTATCTTCATGCAGATATCCTTTTATGAAACGAGACTGGTTATTCCATTCGGGCTTAGGATCTTATTGGCACCGAGATGCTAACGGGGACCACGAGATGGTTGAGATATGCCCATTCAAGCTTGGAGAGGCTAGAAATAACAGCCAGTAATCTTGCAGCAGCCATGCATACTTAACATTTAAGAGCTAGTATCGTGCATGCTTAACTTTTCCAATCCGTCAAATATATCAACGTCTTCGTACCTTAGGACTTTTTACTGTATCTGACTTACATGTGCACTTAAAATCTTTGTACATGACCTGAACCAAAGATCATCACCGTACCCTACTACAGTATACAAACAGAGTCAAAAAATCTCATATTTATTTATTTTGCAGTGGTATCGCATATGGGAGCACTTAACTTCTATGTATCAGGTCGAGTTTAGGTACCCTCCTACCTATTATGCCCACGGCGGGAAATCCAAAACGATCTTCATTTCAACAACTTTTGCTTAAGTTCAACAAAAACTTTATCACTAAGCATGTATGATCTCCTCTTATACATCCTTCGCGACTCCTTTTCAACCGCCACATGATCGACTTCACAATCCAATGGACATAAATACATTTTTTTTATACATTTCAGTTTATAGTTTAAGTTTGTTGTTTGATTTGAATTGTTGAAATTGAATAAACTTTCTAACGTTGTACCATTTGTCTGATGCTCTCTGGCAAATTTTATTTTATTTATGTGTTAAAAAACAGGCATTTAAAGTTGGTTGCATTATGAAAATATCTCGGTTGAAAAAAAAGAATGCACTACCCATTGCGAACTAACTTTTCAAATCCTATGACTACCCCAACAAAATTGCATCAATTTAATTTTATAAATAATTTGCTAATCATATCGGATTGAAATTGTTTTTGCTCTTTGAATAAATTAAATATTAATTTAAATATTTCTTTTTAGTACTGGATGCCTCAAGTTACTTAAGCTCAGATTTTGTTTGGGGTAATAATATTGCTCCTGGCGCACCAAGATCTTGCAATCTTGTAAACAGTCCAGTGCGAATATATGTTGGGCCAAATTTTATACCAAGAAGTATAACAAACCTAACACAAATCTCTAGTCCATTTCCAGTGAACTACAGAGTTTTACATGCTCGTCATCATTCCAGAATGCAATTCGATATTCAAAGCTTTGAAAAGGTAAGTTGAAATTCATTTACATTTTATACAAAATCCCAAAAATTTAATTATTTTTGCAGAATGTTCTTGACTTTGGATTTTGTATGCCAGTTTCTTGCAATCATGTTGACTCTGAAAAATTGTTTAGAAGTCTTTTAAGTAGTGATGAATTTCTGAATCGTACATTACTGGACAGACAACCAGAATTTTTACAAACGAAACTGCTTGAAATTTCTGATGAGTTCTATCAAAGTCCTTTTGTCCAAGGTTTTCTGTAAGATAGATTAGTAATTTTGTTATGAGAATAAAACAAGACTTTTATGATTGCAGAATTATCCTTTCGGTGATTGTTATTTTAATTATTCTGGATATAGTACACAGAACTTGTCAAAAGATATTCTTCAATAAATCACTAGACTCGGTTCGTCTGAAAAACCACAAAGTCAGTCTCTGTGATAAAATGCTCAGTTGTTTTTCAGTAAAGGAAAATATGGAGATCATATTATTCTCTGAGAGGAAAGATAGTTCATTTCCTGTCATTAATGGACTCAGGTAAATAGTTGTGGTAAAAATTTAATAATTTTCAGGTTAACTTAGAAACTTGTAATGAGATGAACCGAGACCTCCAGTGAAACGAAAAATCCAACCAAACAAATTAAACTGCAGCGACAAAATTTTTCGTCATTTCATCTCCATTTTCGTTTATGGGTACGTGCTTCAAGAGGTAAATGTACTTTTCAGAATCAGTAACAGATGGGGTTCTATCCAAAGCGCTCTACTTTTTTTTCTTCAAGAATGATATATGACATTTATATTTATTGAAAATTACAGAAGGAAATTTACTAATTCTATGATATGGTAAATTTGAGTTTTATTATGTTTTGTTTTCTCCTATTCCATGTACCTATATGATAACCTGTATTCAAAGAATGCCGTAATTAACAAATACTACATAGTAATACATAATGATTAGCAGTCAATATCAACAATTTTCTGCCTTAAAATAAATTACATTTATTGCTTACTTAACACAAAATTAACGTACACACTTCACATGTAAAAACTGAACTCAATATTTCGAGTCCCGTTCTTTTATTATCAATGTCAGTAGTAGATTTGTGGTATTGCTTATTCCCTCCGCTTCTTAAAAAAGAAAACTCTGCAAGTGATATGCGTTTCTTTAAATATAATACTCTTTGTGAGGGTCTCAAATATCACGTAGTAAACTCAAAGTTTCTTTGCTAAAGTCTGGTGTTCCCCAAGGTAGCCATTTGAGACCAATTTTATTCTTGTTATATATTTTCATTTCATAACTATATCACCACCGACGATTTATAAATGTCTCAAAGATAGAAACACCCTGTAGTTATAATCACTGCATAACCGACTGATGAAAATAAATAATAATTCAAGAGAAAACAAACAACGATCTTATATTATTGAAGAGGAAATACAAAAAACAAGTGATAATTTCCGTTTTCATAGCTATATCACCACTTAAAATATTTCAATTTTTTAGAATTTCAGTTAAATTTTTTGGGCTTCAATTTTTTTTTAGTATATTGTTGGCCCTCCTCGACTTTCTGGTGATGCTAAAATTCGGTCTGGCATGCTCCACTCGATTTTTTTTTTCAGTTTCTCCGTCTCGAGACTGTTCCAGGTGGCTTTCACGGCTGTGCGCAGATCATTTACGTTGCTGAACTGCCTGTTGTTGGCGTACATCTCTCGAACCAAAATGCCCCAAATATTTTCTATTGGGTTTTGGTCCGGGGAACAAGCGGGCCAGTCTATAACTGTTATCTGGCGACACTTAAGGACTTCGTCGCTCTACTCGTGTGGATAGCGGCATTATTCTGTTGGAATGTTCTTGACTCGGTTCCGTTGCGTTCCAAGAATGGAATGAGTTTGCTTTCTAAGATCGCAGTGTACTCTTCGCTGTTCTTCCTGGTGGATGGAAAGGTCAAAGGAGGGGTTTGTTTAGCACCAAATTGTAGCCAAATCATTAAGATACCACCACCAAAATTACGCAGAGAAAACTACAATGGCTCTTTCTTCAAATCTCGCCTATAATGTTGGAAACCATCTGGACCGTCGAGGTCGAACTTTTTCTCGTCGGAAAGAATAAACGTAAATCGCACAAACTGAAGTTTTGAAATGACGTTTTAGTTTACCTTGCTCCAGTACCGATTAACGTTTATTCTGGCAAACTTTAGCCAAGCGTCTTTATGACGGGATGAAAGTCGGAGT
This sequence comes from Dioctria rufipes, assembly GCA_963924295.1. Taxonomy (NCBI): domain Eukaryota; kingdom Metazoa; phylum Arthropoda; class Insecta; order Diptera; family Asilidae; genus Dioctria; species Dioctria rufipes. The sequence goes on from OZ002740.1 coordinate 364,038,204, forward strand.
ACGGATTTCAATTTTTGACGTTTCAGGTGTTCAGTGTAATTGTCCGGTAAATTGTTGTAAAGGACACAGGCAGCTCAAGTTCCTTTTTTATTCGAATCAAGCTTTTCAAAGAATTAATTTCCATCTAAACAATTCTTCTTTTATCCTTCAAAGGAAGCTTTTCTTTTGATCCTCCTGTTTTATTACAACCATAGGAGTCCGGATATTGTAGGAGTGTGATCTCTCTCCATTCTTCGACCAATTTCGCGCAAAGAAATATTCTCTTCCTTAAAAGCTAAAATTACCCCTTTCTTCATCCGGTTGCATCAGTTTCTGTATTATTCTAAGCTATGAATTTTTTGAGCTTTCGGTGTTGTTTATAATTTTGTTGTGCTTTCTCATTGTAAGTTAACTTCATTTGTGTTTAATCTTGGCTTATTTGTTGAAATCCACTTGCGAGGTTGCCTGAAATAGGAGTTTTAACTCTTTTATCGCCTACTTCTGTTTGTCAGTTCTATCTTGTGACGATTCTTGGTCATCCTAATCGGCAATTTTCAACTTTTCCGGAATTTCTAATTTTATTTTATCTTATTTTGGAATTGTGAAAGTTTACTTCCTTTTTGTCAGTGTGCTCTTGCCGAGGCTCAAATTTTTTTTTTTAAGTTCCCTCACCAAATTTTATTTTTACCGGAGCACTAATTTAGTTTATTTCCCGGAAGTTTTTGGTATTTGTGAGCGCTGATTGGGATTGATAGCAATTTTTATTCATGCTGACATTATATATCACACGTTAAAAAGATCACCTGCGGACATATGTGTAAAATAATCATAAAATAACAATAATAATTGCCATTGCAGCCCCATTGGACATTTACTTCAATTCTAGTTCTTCTTAATCGTATACACATACTATTTATGAAATTGTCGCAACTGAACATCTAGTATAATTCTTCAACTGGTGCACAAACCACTTTATATTTTCTAGACACCCCACATTTTTCACCAATTGTTTCAACCGCATTAACCGTGATACTATATCGATTTTATCCGGTACCGAGGACAACATTTGTTGGAACATAAACTTTTAATTGTTTCAACCACATTAGTAATAACACAAGATCAAATTTAAATTTATCCGATAACCAAGGACACAATTTAATTTGATAAGGCATAATGGCTGTCTATAGTTATACTAATTGTTCCATTTCCTACAACGACTCCACTCTGATCGATTTTTGTGGATTATGTGGTAGATCATTTCATCCATCCTATGTTGGACTCTCTAATTTCGGACGCTTATCAGCAAAGTCTGTTCAGGAGATCACTAACGCTTTCTCTTTTTACTGCACGGAATGCAAGGAAATTTCCCTTCCACACGTATTGCTTGCGATCAAATGCAATAACGACCAATTAAAGGACTTAACTCTGACAATCTGAGTGCTTACCTCGGCACTTTTAAATCTGCACAAACTGAGTTGGCTTTGAATTTTTCATTCATGCTATCTGTTATTGATAGTCTTTCTTCTAACCTGAAGGCATAGAGTTTAAACTGGCCTGCCAAAGCAATAGGATTACGAACAGTTTCTAACAAAATTTTTAAAATTTTGAAGCGAAGATGTGCAAGGTCTTTGATACCTTTGCCCGTAAATTTATAGATTGCGCTACACACTTGAAGCACTATGCAATGATCTCATCGTCATTGAATAATCATCTGTTGGATTTAAAAACATACATTAATGATAACCCACATTCAAACGAGAACATTGGTATAGACACAGACTCCAAATCTGAGTCTAATGCCATTCTTGCAAAACTTACTGATAAGATATCCGTTGCAAAAATCTTAATTGGCGACATTGCCGATGAATGAAAGACGCGGTCCGGTCCTCAATATAATTAACTGTCACTAGTTGCTCTGATTTACGTAGTGAACTCAATGCAGCGCTTAGTTCAAATACTGTGGGAATTGATAACTCGCCGTCTACCTCACTTAATAATGTTAATGATATTAATGCTAAATTGTTAAATAATACAGCTTCTGGTATAAGAACTTTCGTTCCCAAAAAAGACCTGATGTGTTACATATTCTACCTAAGCCTCGTCGCAAGCGCTAGTCGCGTAATGGAAAGCGATTTAATTTTCACCTGCTCGCTGCTACTATTAGCCCAAGTACCTCGACTGATGTCGACTCAGGTAACGCTGTGGGTCAATTCTCTGATATCACCGCTCTTACACCTGCATCTAATTCCACTATTATGAATGATGCTTCATCTGTGTCTCTATTGGAAATGGTATTGGTACCTCTTTGGCAACAGCACCAAAACCTTCGAGTATTTTCGTCACCCGTTTCTCCTAAAACGTTTAGTGACGACATATTGAAATATCTTAAGTCCAGAAAAGTTGCAACGTATCTTAAGATTAGTAAATCCTCTAAACCGGTTACATCCTTTGTCCTAACTGTTTCAGCAGATGTGCGGGACCGGTTATTGTATCCCTTATTTTGGCCCCCCCGGAGCATTCACTAAATTATTTGTACCTTCTGAGCGCCAACCTAGAAATACATCTAAAGCAAGTGTCGTGCCCCAAAAGCAATCAATAAACAAATCCAATAATAAAAACGACACTCGAATTTCTTTTAACACAGTTTCTTTATTATCATAAACCAAACTGACCAATCTTAATACTTTTAAAATTAATCAAACTCGAACCGAACTGTAACTTGATATCTAAAACAAAAGTTGAATCGCGACTGAATACTTGACGGCACTCGCCAGACCAGTCATTGGTCTTTTATGCCCCAATATTCGGAAGTAAACTTTTACTCACAACGCGGATGTAAACAAAGGACAACAACCTTGTCGTTTGTTCTACCAGTTGCAGTACCTGAGTTGCTTAGTAGTAAATAATTGCCTTACATAATAATTACCATGCGAGGTTAATTATTATTGTAATCGTCGATTGCTCCACTAAGCGCTCATCGCTGTTGGGCTAATCAGTAAAACAACCGACAGTTCAGAACAATACCATGCGGGGTTATTGTTTAGCAGTTGCTGATTATTTCACTGTAATACCTTTGGCTGCTGGAAGAATCTTCCGTATGTTGAGCCATCACACAAGCAATGTTATACCAAGAAAATGATGTCGCCTTCCCTTTACTATCAAAATATTAGGGGGATTCGGACAGAAATTGCACATATCTTCAAATCCTCGGTTGCAACTTGTTTTGATATAGTTGCTTTCATTGAAACTTGGTTGTATCATGTCTTGAGCGATGCTGAAATCCTATTCTTCCAATTCTTACTAAATTTTTAGGATATAAAGACATATTAACTCTGAAGTTCGCGGCGGTGGCGTACTCCTCGCATTTAAAAACCGTTTCAATTGCAGCCAAATTGTGGTTCCCAGTTTTTCCAACTCTCTTGACACTGAACTTATAATTCTTAAGCTTTCTCACTTAAGACACGACTTATACATTATTTGCTGCTACATTCCTCCAAACTTCATAAATACTGTTGATGACAAAGGTCAGAATATTTACGGCTTACTCATTTCAACATCTAATCTTATCCATGGTATGATGGATCCTCGTGACGAATTACTACTAATTAGTGATTTTAACTTACGCAATATTAAATGGGTACGTAATGAAGATGACGATGACTATATTCCACTTAATAACTTCAAATCAAGGGAATCAATTTTTCTGTACACTATTTCATCTCTTGGTCTCAGCCAAATCAGTAATGTTAAGAAGGACATGGGTAGGCCGTTAGACCTGGTATTTTCTACTGGCACGAGTAACTTATTAGTTGAACCTAGCCCACTTACATCGACTGACTTCAACACATTACTGGCTAGCAGTAAAGTTGACGAAAACGTTTATAAATTTTACATAATTCTTTTCGATTTATTTTCCTCTCACTTTCTCTCTAAAACATTCCCACCATGGTTCAATAAAGAACTGAAGCGTCTTAAAAATAGAAAGAAAAATCTGTGGAAAAGTTATATGAGGGACAAAGACATTATAAGTCACAACAACTTCCTCGCATAATATAATGAGCTCAATGAACTTTCCGCTACACTTTATGATGAGTATATTCAAAGCATGCGTATGAAATTATTTAGTGACTCACGCATCTTTTTTAAATTCATTAAAATGAAGAAAAGAATGGACAACTACCCCAACACCATGAGGTACAAGGATTCTGCAAGTGATGATTCGTCTGAAATTTGCAATATGTTTGTTTCATTTTTTGACAATGCATTTTCCTCGTCAAATTTCCAACCTCGAAATAATAAATTCAGTAATATGAACGACTCTTATACTTTTTCATTCACCATCCCTACAATAACACATCAGGATATACTTTATCATAATAATAGGCATTCAAATGACTTTACAACGGATCCTGATGGAATCCCTCGAGCCTTTTTTAAGTCATCTTGCTTCTTCCTGGGAACCCAACTGAAAATTATTTTCCAAAAATCTCTCGATAGGGGATATTTTCCTCAGCTATGGAAAAGTTCTTTTACAAACCTGTCTTCAAAAAGGCAGTAAAATTTTCTTGCATGCCCAAGTTATTCGAATCTATCATTTACTCCCCGTCATCAATTTGCTGCAAGAATTGCTCTCTTCAAACTAACATGGGTTTATGTCGGGCAGGTATACACCCACTAACTTATTGGAATCTGTACCATTGGTGAGTATGTAAAAGGCTACCAGACATACTGTATTTATGCAGACTTTAGTAAAGCTTTCGACAAGCTATATCCCACTCCGTGATACTGTTTAAAATGGATACGTATTTCCCACAACGTTCCTAAAATGGACGGAGTCATATTTAGATAACAGAACATACCATGTCTAGAGTCTTGAAAGCTTAGTCTGGCGTATCTCAAGGGAGTCATTTAGGCCCGTTGCTCTTTATTCTATCTATTGACGACATTGCCTCCGTAGTGATGCACTGCAAAGTCTTAATTTATGACGACATTAAAATGTTCGCTCAGATTAAATCTTTTATCGATTGTCAACTAATACAGAGTGACCTCCGCAAGAACAATAATTTGTACTCAATATCGACAAATGTGAGGTTACGACTTTCCACAGGAATCTAAATCCTATCACTTATGTCTACGAGTTTTCGAATTCCCCTATTCGCCATGTTAGTTGAATGTCAAATGTAACCATCGATTAAATTTTATCTCGCACATGGTATCAAAGAGTAGTTCTATGCTTGGCTTTATAAAACGTTGGTCCCGACAGTTCTCGAATCCATCCATAACATTACGTTTGTATACTTGCTTTGTAAGACAACTTCTTGAATACGCCAGCCAGGTCTGGTCTTTTTTTACGGTGCACACATAGCGCGTATCGAGTCTGTTCAGCGGAACTTCCTGCGCTTTCCTCTTAGGCATCTACCCTAGAATAATTTATTGATTTTTCCACCCTATAACGATCGCTTGAAGCTTTTGCACTCGCTTGAGAAACATCGCATGGTTGCCAATATAACTTTTGTGCATCAACTATTAAACGGGAATATTGATTCTCGGTTATTAGTTAACAAACTCTCTGTCCGTGATAGTAGGCACAATTTTAAAAGGCTACCGCTGTTGCATGTTAACTCCTTAATGTCTAACTTTAGCATGAATGAACCTGCTAATCGCATGTCCATTGCTGATAATAATATGGCCGAATATTTTTTCTTGACGTTTGTAAACTTGTTTTAAAAATCGTCTATAAAATATGTAATCTTTTTAGTTAGATTAAATTAAATTTTTTGTTTTTTGTTTTATGAAGCATTGCATGTAATTTCAACAGGTGTTTGGTCTATGTTTAGCCTAACACACTAATACTAACACCGACTAAGTGATGAAATGCATGTATTGTTGACCGTTTATTTATTAAACGTGTCCATGCAGCGAGCTTGCTTTAAGCTGGTTCTGATAGTCATATTATATGGTGCTAGAGTTATGAAAACGGCCTAGTCACTTGTTTTTTTGTATTTCCTCTTAAATTAAATAAAATCGTTGCTTGTTTTCTCTTGAATTATCATTCATTTTGATCAGTCGGTTTTGCAGTAATGATAACTACAGGGTGTTTCAAATCTATTTTTGAGAAATTTATATTTCTTCCGTGGTGATATAGTTATGATTGTTAATCATTTATTTCATTTTTAAATTTTGAAAAATATTTCAAATAAAAACTCATGTAATACCCTAGGCAGACGGACAAAATCAATGATCATTCACTCGTAATTGATTTTTTCAAAAATCAACTTACCGAATGATCATTGATTTTGCCAGTCTGCCTGGGGTATAACACTGTTATACAAAATTTATTTAATTTGAGTCGTGACGCGTTTCGTCTTCTTAGGACATTGTCAAGCAACTGAAATGAAGAACATTAGCTAAACCTGACTATCATAATATTTTGGAATTAGAAATTTACTGGCATTATAAATCCATGAAATACATGAAATCTAACTGATGGCTTACCAAAAATGATCCTTTACGACTTTCATTATTGAATAAATTTTGTAGAACTGTGTTAAATTTTTAAAAAATATTTAAAATAAAAACTCGCTTATTTTAAATATATGTTGAAAATTAAAAAAAAAAATGATTAATAATATTGAGAATGGTTTTCTTTTATTTATATTTACTTTTATATGTGAATGATCTCAAAACTTTCTCTCAAATTCGTAATATTTGTGGGTGTTGATGGGCAATTATCATCAACTAGAATTCAACTAAAGTTTCTGAATGCCGGTACAAGAAAAGCGGTCTGTCATTAAGCAATTCAAAATGTAAAATTTTGAGTCATTCAGACGTTCTGGTCGATTTTAGAATATACCTCGGCGATTTAGAAGTCTATCATACAAGTTTACAATTCTCAGGTGAAAGCTATCAAGGCAAGGGTCTCATCCTGATTATTGGACTCGATGTATTTTGTTAATTAATATATATTCACCTATAAGAAACATCCATTTCATCACACAGAATAGGTTAAGGGCTTTGGAGAGCCGCCCACTAAATAAATATTTAAGTTTAATACCACCTCTCAATAGTGGGATTCTGTGACATTAGGATAATATCGGGTCCGCCATCTAACGTTTTTTTTTTCAACTAGTGCTTATTTCGTGAATGGTAACACTTAGCTCATGTCTGATTTGACAGATAATTAGTTTTATTCTTCCGCTGAACGAATATGGTTGTGTATACGCTTGAACACCGCTGGGAAATATTGCGACATTACTTTGAAAATCATGGTAATGTTGCAGAATGTGTGCGAAAATTGCGTACGGATTTTGGAAGAAGAGAAGGACCGTCAGCTCCGTATGTTCGTTATCTTGTGAAAAAAGTGAAAGAAACTGACATCCTCATCGATAAACCAAAGCGTGAAAAGCCAAAAACAGTGCGTACACCCGAGAATATTGATTGTGTGGCAGAAAGTGTGCGTGAAGCGCCATCAACATCAATTCACCGTCGTTCTCAACAATTGAACATTTCGGAGACATCATTGAGACGAATTTTGCATAAAGATCTTGGTATGACGCCATACAAAGTCCAATTGGTTCAGCAGTTGAAGCCAACTGACCATCCAATGCGTTTTCGCTTCGCTGAGTGGGCCTGCGATCAACTTACAGAAGATGCCGATTTTGCCAAAAAAATCATCTTTTCGGATGAAGCTCATTTTGATCTTGGCGGGTATGTAAACAAGCAAAATTGTCACATTTGGGGCACAGAAAACCAGCACGCATACATTGAAAAGCCGATACACCCAAAACGAGTCACTGTTTGGTGCGGATTTTGGTCCAGAGGCATAATTGGCCCATTTTTCTTCGAAAATGAGCAAGGAGTGGCCGTTACAGTCAATGGCAATCGTTATCGGGCCATGTTGAATGGATTTTTGTTCAGGAAAATTGAAGAGGAGGATATTGGCAACATTTGGTTTCAACAGGACGGCGCTACGTGCCACACAGCCGAAGCTACACTCGATGTTTTGCGCCCTGTTTTTGAAGATCGCATTATCAGCCGCAGAGCTGATGTCGTTTGGCCACCTCGGAGCTGCGATTTGACACCGTTGGACTATTATTTGTGGGGTGCCCTCAAAGATAAGTGCTACGCCGACAAGCCAGAGACAATTGACGCTTTAAAGGACAATATTCGTGAAGCCATTGGTGAAATACAGCTGCACACAATCCATAATGTGCTTAAAAATTGGACCGATCGTGTAGGCTACTGCATGGCCAGCCGAGGCAGCCATTTGAATGAAATTATTTTCCATTATTAACCGGAAGGATTGTACTTTCAAATAAAAGAAGAAATTTGAGAAAATATTCAGTAGTTTTTTTTATAGCATTTTCAAAAAAAAAAAAAGTAATTTGGCGGACCCTTTATTTAAGGCTAATCTTATAGACTGAAAATACAATTTTAAATAAATAATATTTGCATTCCAGTAATATCTAACTAGTAATTTCGGAGTATCATTAGAATTTTGAATTTGTCTTTATGATCAGCCACATTAGTTAATTTACTACTGAAGTAAGAGAGAACCAAGGCACTGAAAAAAGGTCAGTAGTACCGATACATACAATAAGAGGGCGGATAGTTAGTCAAAGGCAACCCATATTTTATCAAATCGAATAGAGATTTTAACTATTGCGTTACGATTACTATTAAAATATAATATTGGTACTCAAAATTCCAAAACTATCATTGAATAAAATTATTTTTGTTTTTGTTTATAGGGCAATTTCGATGTTCTTTTTCATAATTAGCCACATCGGGCTATTTGGCACAAGTGCAGTTACAAACTTTCAACATATCTTGGTATTTAGCGAAGTAGTAGCATTTCAACCTCTTCTTGAAGTACATCTATGTGTTGATACTGTTAACCGAATGCGATCGAAATCCCTGATCGCTGAGCGAATCAGTATACAGTGTCCTGCAAAGCAGCCCATTATCGTGGTGGGGTACACGTGGCACGCTTTGGTCGTGCTGAGTTGAAATCTACAGATCATGGTAGTAATGAAGTGGCATTATAAGGATGCGCATGTCCGCGAACAAGAGCTAAAGTGCGACGTGGAACCCTACATAGGGCGCGTTAGTGGGTTTGCTGCTAAAAACGGACAACAAAGTCAGAAGTGGGATTCGAATTCAACAAGTTTCGTGGAACTCGGGATGTGCAGCTAAGTACCTACTAATATAGAGAAAAGGAAAATGTAATCACGGGAATCGAGATGAGTGAATATATATAAATGATGTTGCGCAATGTGTGTATGAATGGTGAAAGAATGGAAAGGATGGGGCTAAAAGAAAAAAGGGTCATGCGCATATAATGATGACTCAGTGCATTGCGCGCATATAAGGATGACTCAGTGCATTGTGCGCATATAACAATGACTCAGTATATTTCTAAACGAGTCAACATGTAGTCGGGTGGTGTTCGTCAACTATACTCACGCAATTCTCGGAAGACTGGCGGTGCGGATGAAATTGTTGCATTTGTGTGAATGATTAGAACTGAATCGAAGAATGGAAGTGATAGTTTTGTATGTGTGGTGACAGTAGCTGGTTGGAGATACGGTGAGAGGTAATGGCAGATACCAGTCAGTGATAATAAGGTCCTCTTACTAGGGATGTAAATTGTTGCGTGGGACATACATGGGTGTGTGAATGAGAGATTTTGGATGGAGTGTGTATTTCCTTTGTTTTTTTTAGCACGCGATTCTCTTCACATAGGTTCAGAGGAGATGGAATGGGAATTCGTTTTTGTTTTTAAGTATATAAGTTGGAGTTTTGCCGGGCGATATTTTAGAAATATTTGCATCAATCGGATCATTACGTGTTCTTATCTTCAGTAGAAAGTATCTTTTATTGAATAGTGTGGTTTAGAGTGAAAAATAATTTAAGCAAAGGTGGTGAAGTGCTAGTAAATAAACTCAAAGAAAAGTTCTGAGTGGAAGTGGACAATCTAATTTAAGCAAAATGCCAAAAACGAGGAATAGAAGCGACGAGCAAAGTATAATACCGCGAGAGAATTCCTTGTTAAGCTCGGGAACAAATAATGGCGATCCAGAAATCCATCTAAGAATTGAGGAAATATCCAGCTTAATCCCTGAGTTTTCTCCTGGTATGGTAGGAAACCTCCCCGCGAGTCAGTGGTGTGATATAGTTGATGGAGTGCAGCAACTATATAAACTGTCCGACCAGAGAACAATGTTGTACGCCTCCTTAAGACTGAAGAACGCCGCAAGGTACTGGTATCAGACTGTACAACACGAAATATTCCAGTAGCTAACTTTGAAAAATCAACTCATCGAAGCGTTTCCATCTCCGATCGATGAGGCTAGCATACATATGCAGCTCATTGGGAGGAAACGTAGGGCAACAGAACCCGTGGAGTCCTACTTCTATGAAGTAGCATCATTGGCAAAGCGAGCTAAGCTAAGTGATATCACTACCATAAATTACATTATTACTGGGCTTAGTGATCGAAATTTGGTCACTATACTTACTGCAGCTAACTGCCAGACGTTAACAGAAGTATTGAAGCGGATAAAACTTTATGAGATTCTACAAGATCAGGAAATAAATAGAAATGTAGTGAGTTCTAAGAATAGTGAACCCATAAGTTCGGAATTGGGAGCTCCAGCAAAACTCGCAAAACATTCGAGTTACACGACGTCACGGAAGAGAAATTGAATTGCCTCGGAGTAGATTTTCAGGAAAATGTTTCAATTGTGGCAAGATAGGTCATCGCTCTGTTGACTGCTACTCCCGAGGAAGAACAAAATCAGCGACAATAAATCCAGTGACGACTATTAACAAAACGTTTAAAAACGTACATATACTGCACAAAGAGAAGAACGAGTTGTTTAAGACGGTAGAAATAGAGGGTAGGAAAATTCCCGCATTTATCGACCTAGGAAGCGAGTGTTGCACAATCCGAAAAAAAGATTGTGATGAAAATAAATGGTACTACAAAACAAACAATACAATTCTCACGGGGTTCGCAGGAGGTAGATGTTCTGCTATCGGAAGCGTACAGAAGAAATTATTTATAGGTGACGTCAACGCAACAGCTGAATTATTGGTGGTTCCTGATAAAGTACAGGATGTTCCTATTATCGTTGGACAAAGTTTTCTCGACCGGCCAGGAATACAAATAATCAAAAGTTTTGGACAACTTCAAATTCTGAACAATGCAATAGCCGAGAACGTGAACACCGATCAATCAACTGTTAATTTGATTACGGAGGAATCGCGCAATAATTTATGACTACCTATTCAAATAAATGATCTCAATATCGGCAGTGTTGATAATGATACGAAAATAATTTTGTTAAAATTAATTAACCAATTTCGGGAGTGCTTCGCTTTTAGTATTAAAGATCTCAAGGAAACAGATTTAGTCAACATGAAAATTGAATTGAAGGAGAACCATATCGTCAAATACAAACCGTATAGAGTTCCTTATCATCAACTAGAAGAACTAAAAACTATTATTAACGACTTGAAGGAAAACAAAATAATTGAGGATTCAACGTCTGAATATGCGAGCCCGGCAATTTTAGTGCGAAAGAAAGACGGAACTTCAAGGATGTGCGTGGATTATCGGAAGTTGAATTTAATAACAAGAAGAGAATATTTTCCGACACCGAACATAGAAGAACAATTGAACGCAATGGTGGGTGGAAGCATTTTCTGTACTTTGGATTTAAAAAAAAAAAATGATGAATGAACTTATTTGTGTTAATAATAAATTCCTACATTTGCAATAATCTGATTTGTTCTTATATACGAGCACTGTCCTTATCATTTATTTCCCTCTGTTATGAAAAAGACGATGCTATCTTAAATGTTGTTAAGGTTCTTTAATTGCCTCTAAGGCACAATTAACTGAAAAAAAATAAAAAAAAGAATAAAAAAAAAGAATGAGGGAACGTCAAATGGTTCAGGAGTACTGGCCAAATACATGATGTACATACGTGTTATCACTATGTCAAGTGGGGAGGACCCACAGGTATGTTGAGTATATATGACCGCGAATGAAATGCTGTAAAGTGTGTATGTTGTAAGTATAGTGCATGAATTTTTTTTATTTTGCGTAATGTATTAGTTGAGTAAATTAATAATTAGCAATTGGCCAATGAAGCTCTAACCATAATGCATGTGGTGGAAGTAACTGCAAGAACTAAAACATTATTACAGTAGTATTTAAAAATTGCACTCTTGTAAATGGAATGAATGTTATGTATTGCTGAGGACAGCAATGCACAGGATGGCCGAATGTTAACCGAATGCGATCGAAATCCCTGATCGCTGAGCGAATCAGTATACAGTGTCCTGCAAAGCAGCCCATTATCGTGGTGGGGTACACGTGGCACGCTTTGGTCGTGCTGAGTTGAAATCTACAGATCATGGTAGTAATGAAGTGGCATTATAAGGATGCGCATGTCCGCGAACAAGAGCTAAAGTGCGACGTGGAACCCTACATAGGGCGCGTTAGTGGGTTTGCTGCTAAAAACGGACAACAATACCTTCTACGTGATTAGTGCTACAATTGTGTCCTATACATTTTTCGAATACTTCAAAACACATGAAGCTCAAAACAAACCAGTTTTATTCATTAAAATGGTCATAAGGAGATATTTAAGGCTAACCCCATCATATGTGGTGCAAATTTTAATGGTTGTGACCGTCGAGAGATTAGTCAAGAATACTTCGCCGTATTATCTGATGGACGACAATGAGCCTAAATGTGAAAAGTAAGTTATTTTATAATAATTACATGAAAAATTTGATTACATAAATTATTTTTAACGAGACACTTTGCATTCCAGATTATGGCTGATGAATATCTTTTATATCAATAATTTTATTGATGCTAACAAAATGTGCATGGTGTGGAGTTATTTTCTAGCCACAGAATTCCAATTATTCGTAATAGCCTCTGCCATTTTACTCATAATAGTTACATGGAGGCAACTTGGAATTGCTTTATTTGGAGTGACATTAATAAGTGCCATGGGAGTGTGTGGATATTTTGGATATACATTACCATTTACTTTGACGTAAGTATTAGAGATTCATTACTGGTTAAATTCTATTATTTGTTGTAAGTCTGGGTTGTAGACGTATTTGGTAGGGCGACATTACTTAAGAATATCAGAATCCAGTGGTCCATCTTCAAATGAAAGTCAAATATACGAACAAACCCAGAATTTAAATTTGGCGAATTTGAGTACTGGTACCTTTTATCATTTTAGAATTTTATTTCTGCTGACGTTTATTTGCCAAAAATATATGTAGTTTCAATATTAATCTTTTATTCTACTATTGTGAAGTTAATCTATCAATTTTAAAACATGTACATAGTTTCCCAAAAGTATACCACTATACTGACCATTCCAGTTTTGACAAAACTGGAAAACAAAGTATGTAGTAAATTTTATCACTTGGAAGTTACAGTATATTAAGATTTTTTCGAAGGGTCCTATATCTACACAACCTTGAAGTTCAATAAATATGTCCCTTAGTTTTTCAACTATTGTAGAACAACATCCATACTTCGTTTAACTCTTGAGGTACAAAGTCTTGTATTCGAAATTTCGGATGTTGTACATAATGATTCAAAGTGTTTTTTGCCTTTAACACGTCAATGATGCTAGTTATTAACAGTGACTTTACCAATGCGAATGCCATCACTTCAAAATGACCGTTACATTCTCTGCACAAAGTTCAATCCTTCTGGTTTTATTGCTCTTTACATTTGCAGCGCAAATGGCTTTTAGGCATTCATATAGTTTTTTGCTCAATTGATAATAATATTATTGTTTAGTTGACTTTAACCATTCATAATCAATATATGATGTTTACGGCTTCTATATTACAACAAAAAAAGCCTTTATCCCTGTCTTCCCGAAAAGATTTAGTTCGTTAGTTGGTCGATTCAACTGCTAAGTGCAGGCTGTCATGTAAGCTCCTACTAGCAGTTATTTTTCAATCACGACTCACAAAATCATACGGTCGTAGGCCTACAGATAATTGTGTATTGTTGCGAATCCTCTTGGGAATTCAAGCAATAACTTAAATCATCTAAGTTGTGGGATTCAACATGAAGTATATTTTTCGTAAGATTCCTTTATGGTTACCTATCAAAGAAGAAGTTAGTTAGGGTTCGATATCTATCCTTGGTAGGTGCTGACTTATGCAGAGAAAGTAAATTAGTGTCTTCGCAGGAAGGACCAGTTGCCTTAAACGGAGTCCTAGTCCACGTATCATTCATGTAACAATTGAATAGATAGCCTATATAAATAACTTATCCGCAGGAGGGTAGGTAAGAGAAGATTCCAAAAACTAAGAAAGCGTCTAAGATGAATTATTTTAAGTGAATTAATAATTCTGGCTTATGAAGTACAGACTCTATGGATCTGCCTACGATAAATAGCTTTAAGGGCTTTAGTACAAAACAAGTCAAGCTTGTTGTTCAAAACCCTTTGTAAGCTCGTGAGCAAATCTTCCGGTTATGTTTATAAATATTACATTAAAAAGTCTCGAATCCTCATAACTTTTGGATATTTCTATTAGCCTCGGCATTAATATGTCTTGTAATTTGTATAGCATGTATTCCAAAATATTCGAAGTCCGACGGACTTACATAGACTCTGAAGTAGAAAACCAGTATTCCTTCAAACAGATAATGTCATCCCACTTACGTCCACCTGTTTCAGAAAAGAACGATTACTACGTGACCTGTCTAAGCCATGCTACATCGTTTATGCTTTTAATGGATAGCTATTGCTCTTTCAACATCTCAATTTTGGCTCTTTTGATCGCTTTTAGCTAAATTTTTAAGAAATTTTTGTACCATCACTAGTGTTTTATTTCTAAGAAATATTAGTAATCTTGAATTGATTATGATTGGTTTGTTTCTCACTCTACCAAAGAGGAAAGGACTTCGTACTGTATTTAATTCGGCATGAGATGTTGTAGACGATAGTTGAAGATGCCCGCGTATTTGGCCTACTAGAATAGTTACTCTGTCTCCAAACTGGAAGTCAAGTCGCTTCCCTTTGTTTGAGAGGAAATTTCCTCGTGTTTTTTTTTTCTTATTAAGACTTTTTGTAAAATTTTGTCGTTGACAGTTTAGTAGGATTTTAGGGTATCGTGACATACCCATTTAGTTGTAAATATATCCGTTCCCAGTGGCGGATCCAGGAGAGTCCTAGGGTCATAAATAATTAAAGTAAAAGAATATTTAATTAATTGAGTTATTTAAAACAAAATATTTTTTTTTATATTTGTTTTATTTATATAATTCAACTTCAAAAAATTATACAAAATATTTTTATTCCAAAACTTTAAAAAACAAAAATTGTATTATTGTTGGTTGGGACCGCAACTTTGGGTGATCCAAAACCCTCGAGAAACAACTCCCAAGACTCGAAACAGACTCCCTCACTACCACATCAGAGCCCTAACTTAGTCCTAAATACTAACATTCTAAAATATTTCCAGCGTTCTTATGTAAAACCACTTACATGTACAAAATGGAGCGACTAAGTCCATAGAAATACACAGCAGAAAGTGGGCTCACTTCAATATAGCGTTCCCTTTCCGGTCTAAGCACCAAATACCAACTGAGAGAGAACTGTAAAAAACAAATAAATAAGTGGGTTCATCGAAATAAATGTTTTTAAATTAATTATTCGTCTTAATTAGTGATAAAAGTGCTTTACCAAAGGCAGTATATTCAAAGGTATTCTATTAAAAAATGACGTTTTTGAAAAAAAAAAGGATATTAAAATATTTAACATCATCCACGGCTTAATGCGGAGCCTTCCGAGTACCTCACTACAGTGCGGAGCCTTCCGAGTACCTCACTACAGTGCGGAGCCTTCTGAGTACCTCACTACAGTACTGCGGTGGCTAAACTAAGCGACTTACGGCGCTGGACAAGTGGTGCCCCATTTGATGTTTTTTTCTTCTAAATTTAATTACAGTAAGATAACCCGCCTTAACTACAATGCTTGATCAGCCCCTATCCATCCCCTACCTTTAACGTACAAATCAGCATAGCTTTAGAATTTCATATTTCGAACTAGAACAGTTTACATAGGTAACCTATTGTAACTTATTCATCTTCGGAAGGGTGAAGGTACAAACAAGCATCCAAATGAATATAAATAAATTTTTAGTTTACAAAAATAAAACACCATAGAATTTTGAAAATTTATTTCATTTTCAGTTTACACTCCAATTATGTTACTTCAAGATACCTGTATACGCCATTTTGGTGTCGTCTTTCACCTTACTTCGTGGGAATAATTACTGGATGGTTCCTAAGCTATAAAGATCGAACACTAGAACTGAATCGAGTATGAAATGACATGCCATTGGATAAAATTTATTTGACTCAAATATCTTTTCCCACTTTAGAAATATCTTATTTTGGGATGGATAATAGCTGGAGTTCTCTTACTCTCACTTGAATTCGGACACATAAAACCTGATATATCACCGGTAACAGCTCTTTTTTATACAGCATTATCTCGTTTTGCCTGGGCACTTGGATATAGTTGGATAATTGTAGCATGTACAGCAGGTCATGGAGGTTTTCTTGAAAAGTTTCTGTCCTCGAAATTTTTTTTGCCGTTTAGTCGATTAACTTTTTCTGCATACGTGGTGAACCCATCGTGGATTCTGCTCGTCACAATGTTAAACGATACACCTTTACACATCGATTTCGGAATGGCGGTAAGGTTAAGATACAATTTTTAGAATATATGTATATATAATTAAATTTTCATTTTCAGCCTGTATTGCTTCTTGGATTCATTCTTACTGTCTATACGGTGGCTTTAATTTTCTCACTACTTTTTGAGAGTCCATTTATAAGGTTAATCAAGTTAATTCTAATTTAAAAGTGTAGACTTAATTAAGGTTAAGTTTTATGTCCTGTATATATATATGTTTACGTTTCTAATAAAAGTAATGGAATTTCTTAAATATGATTATATATGTAAATGCCTTTATTCTATAGTAACAGTTCTACTACTGCTGATGTACGTAGTTTGAAAGAATAACAATACCGAATAAGGGTACTTGTAAAGTGGACACCATCGGTTTTTGTTGGTATGCTAGATGGCGTGCGCTGGGATATTACTCCCACAATTTGTCCATAGACTTTTCTACTCCTATGTTGTAACACTCTCAATTTATAGTGGTGGCTTATAACACTAACGTGGAAATTACAAAATCACCCAATGAAAAATCGACTATTACTGCCGCTGAATTGATTATCACCTCTAGTAGCTTACATCAGGATCACACAGCATACGATTGTCTCTACTAAGGGTGCTTACTTTAAATCTATATTAGACTCTTGGTTGCTAAATTTCAGACTAAAAGACTACCACAGGCAATTACCATCTCTAGTTTTCATCCCGTTATCTCTGAGGACCAACTTATTGATAATATCACATCGAGTGGTAGTGTTACGGGTATGCGAAATGGCTCCTCATTTTCAGCATTCTTCCATATTTTTTGGTTCTTAAGGGCTTATTAATGGCGTTATTTATCCTACAAATTCCTTTAGTTCTACTGCAAATTCAACAAACTTATTAGGGAAATCATCTTCTACTATGTCAAGCAAAACCAATACTGGACATGTATTAGGTATAATTAACCATGTCCGACATTAAAGGATAAGGATACCAGGTGCAGGAGGAAGGGATGGACTACAAATCTAAAAAATTAGACATAAATTTCGTATAAATACCGGAAAAGAAGTAGAGGGTAGAAATACATGGTGTAAAGCCCAAAACTAAAATTTATCAAAGCCTAGGAAAATGTACTTCAATATTCTACACAGAAGTATATGTATCATCATCAGCTGTAGCACCATGGGACTAACCCTAAAAAACTGGATGGACAATCGAAAGAAATTCAGTGATAACATCCAGAAAATCTAAATAATTCATTAAAGGATCCTCAGAAAGGATGTGGCTGATTCTTTTGAAATTGTCTATAAATTAGCTTAGAATTATTACAAGGGTATTAACTGGACACAGATACCTTAAAAAAGTACCTATATGGGATAGGCACGGTATGCAAATACAGACTAACAAGGAATGACTGTCCCGCACTATTTTGTGCTTCATGCGAATCGAATGAAAAATAAATTCTCAATTTATTCGTGAATTTATTCTACTGGATTAATTTAAAATGTTGAAGTAAGTACAACTTTCACATTTCCTTCATATTAATTAAATAAAGGGAATGGATTCATACATGTAATATCATTTTTTAATGTTATTAGGAAAAGTGGGGTTAAGTGATAGAAGTTTGCCAGTATATTCGATTAGATTTTTTGATTTTGGAAATGAAAACCATATAAAATATAAATTGAAGGAATATTATTGTAATTGTTTTTCATATTTTAATTTGCCTTAACTTAAACTTAAGCTTCGATTTAATGCTTTGCAGATTTGCCTTCTATTTGAGAAAATTACCATTGCCACAACTAATTTCATTATAGAAATAATAAAGGGATCTCAAAAAAATAAGTTAAGAGCGCAAATTATAGGTATTTCTTATTTTGCCTTTTTATCGATAAAACTTCCACGGAACTTTGTTTTATTCCGAACTGATTTCGTTGAATCTTAACCGGAATTTAATTCTAAAATTAGTCGCCTCTTAATTGGATCCGCTGATTCCTGATGCCTGACGTGGTCTATTTGATTGCCACTTGGTTATATTCAAGGATGGGTGATGCTAAAATTGTCAACCTAGAATTTATTATTTTCTACTATAACCGTTATTTTACCATTTGGAACTCTTATTGGAGGCTTTATCCTCTGTGATTTTTACCATGACATTCCATATAAATACATAGTCGTTCATATTATCGAATCGGTTCCCTTCTGTCACTAGGTATATGTGTCGACAATTTTAGTAATGGCCACGGTATTTAAGTAATGGTCGTCCGGTGTGTCAAATGTGTGTGCCTTCATACGAATCGATTCTTAAAAACCGAAAAATAAAGTGTTCATGTTTATGTAAATTTATCACACTGAATCCATTGAAAGTGTTTAAAGAAATGTAATATTAATTTCTTACCATAATCATATATTTTATTTGTTAGTTTAAAGTATTTCCTGTTTCTATTTTCACCCTGGTTTCTCTTCTTTTTTTAAAAAAAACTTCTTGACTATTGTTTTTCTTTAATAATTTCCTGCTTTCACCTCGTGGTCGGTATACTTGACACTTGATTTTTTAGAAAAAAACTGGCCACTTCACCTACCAAATTTTTATAGGGAAAGCTCCCCTGTTTTTTACTTCCGGCGTCTATCTCTGGTACTTGTCCAGGTTCGAATCGGTTCGACTTTGATTAATAATAAATTCGACTTTTAGTTTGGTTTAAAATTCAATTTCTGGAACACAGTTGATATTTTAAAATTGTCGTGTGAGCTGTTTATGGGTTTTTCCATATTTCAATTTATTGGTGCGTAATGAATACTTGTATATATTCCAAACATTTTTACATGAACACCATAACTTTTTATAATATTCTTCTTCTTTTAAATCTGCCACGTCCGTTGTTGGTAACAGGAATTGAAGTGCTTCTTTAGAAAATGGTTTACTATTTTTTTTTATGCAATGTTGGGTGAGAACATGATATTACATAGTAAGAAATAATCAGATCCACTATATTTTGAAAGTTATTTTAAGTAATGCGTAAGTATCACAAATGACTGCGAAATTTGTGTTAAATAAAGTAAGCAAAAATTCATAAATGGAATTTTTTTAACACAAAAATGTAGTTCAAGTTAAAATACTCACTTGAACTACATATTTCGTTATATCCCTTTAATTGAGTTGTTTTTAACTAATCTGACCGTCATATTAACTTCCGGCTTTGAGTTAAACTAATTTCTCTGATAAAATTAATTTAACTGTAGTATGTACGATACTTGTACTCTTGTGAAAGTCAAAAGTACCCTACTTTTGTGAGGGTCAAATAAAAGATGCATTCAAAATTGAAGATTTATTTTTAAATATGTAGAATACATTCTTTTAGAAAGTTATGTATTTTAAACTTATGAACATTTTTTCAGGATTAATATTACATTTCAATTCAAATGTCTCTTTTGTATTCAATTTTTCGTATATTAGTAAATTATATATTCATAGCATTCATTTTCAATAAATTCGAATGAATGGAAATGATAATTAAAATATATCGTTTTCCATGTTCTAACCATAAAGTATATATCATTTTAACTTCTTAAATATATTTGCTATAACTGGTATGGGATAATAATAAAACCTTTTTCTTTTTTCCAACGTTTCCCGTTATATTTTAACGCTTCATCAGGGCTAAAAATACAAACAACAACAATTCATTGGAACAAAAGTAAACTTTAAAAAATATCTATGAATTACCAATAGAAATTACAATTAAAGTCACAATAAAAAATTAAATATGATATAAAGAGCACCACATAAATCTAAAAATATTTCTTACGGCTGTCAGATAGCATCCTAGATAAAAATAGAGGAAGTCTAGTACTAGTAAGACACAGTGGGAGTAAGACATTATCAAAACTAAAACAATACATCAATCTCTGGTATCATATATCATTACAGTGTTTTTGTAATAAATTAATAAGAGTCATATAGACTGGATTTAAGTTGGTTGTATCTGTCCGAAAATTAATGCTGTTGTCATTGAACTGTATGTGTATCATATCACTAATATTACGTTTATAGAAAACTATCTGTCTATTATTTGAAAAAGAGGCCATTAAGTCGGTTAATTTGTAAGCCATCAGTGACATAAACGGTAGTCTAATGTATTTTTTATTTTGAATTTGTAGATTATTATTGTTAGTAGCGTCAACGTTGTGGATATTTGTATTTTCTACAAAGTATTGATTGATCACTCTATTAACAAAGAAGTTGGAATAGTTATTCATCTGCAGAATTGTCTTAATTTTTATAATATTATTTTCAATATACTGTTGCGAGTATACTATGAATCTTATTCAACATATTACAAATCACATTTCTTTTTTGATGTAGAGGACAATCCAAGAGAAAATTCAATATTCTACCAGAATTTGTGGGTTTCATATACCAATCCGTATCAAAGGAGCCATCTCCTTTCCTAATTATAAACACATCTAGAAATTATAATCTCTGCTTCAAATGTAAACTGCAGCTTCACGTTAAAATCATTAAATTGTTTCACTACTGTGTTTACTTTATCCTTAGGCACTGCTAAAATAGAATCATCGATATATTGCTTGAAGAATGGTATGGAAAATTAAAACTTATTTATTGTATGTTTTATTATATAGTTCATAACTATGTTAGCAAGACATGGGCTAGCAGGATTACCCATAGCTGTTCCATCTAATTGTTGGTACAGATTATTATTAAACTTGAAATACATAACTACTGTTAAATAAAAACTCGGTTAGTTCTAGCAATTGATACAAACGTAATATTAGTGAAATGATACACATACAGCTCAATGAGAATAGCATTAATTTTCGGACAGATACATTCAACTTAAATCCAGTCTACATATATGACTCTCATTAACTTATTACAAAAACACTATAATGAGAGATGATTCCAGAGATTGATGTATTGTTTTAGTTTGATAATGTCTTACTCCCACTTTGTGTTATTAGTACTAGACTTCCTCTATTTTTTATCTAGGATGCTATCTGACAGCCGTAAGAAATGTTTTTAGATATATGTGGTGCTCTTTATATCATGTTTAATTTTTTATTGTGATTTTAATTGTAATTTCTATTGGTAATTTTCTTGAGTTAATTTATAGATATTTGTTGAATTGTTGTTGTTTGTATTTTTAGCCCTGATGAAACGTTAAAATATAACGAGAAACGTTGACAAAAAGAAAGAGTTTTATTATTATCCCATACCGGCTATAGCAAATACATAATTCTTTGGGATACTACAGTTGCTGATAAAACTTCTTAAATTTTTACTATTTGGCGTAAATCGTAGTCACTAAATCTAGGCTTTATCTTTCTAAAATAATCACAATCTAAAGATATTAGAATACCTACTAACAGGAATTTGATTTAAAAAACTTGAATTTTTACCATATTTTACAAGTTTCCGAGCTAATATCTCCATTCCAATACAATTCTTTTTTCTCGACACTATTCACTAGATCTCTTATGTGTCTCTAATTTAAGGTATAAGCCATTATTCTGATACAAAGAGTTTTCCAGAAATTCGCATTGAAAAATGTGTACAACTTGCAAACCATATAACTACTAACTACAAGCATTTTCCCACATTCCACACCTCGATACTGCAGTGGCATACCAAGAAAGTTGACAATCCAAACACATTTTTTTCCTGTGGAGCGATAACTTCTGGAAGGGGTAGAAACAATACACACAACACTGTAAAAATTACACAGATTGGGTCAATTTGACTCTACTACTCTACTGTGTTATATAATTTTTAGTCCATTTTTTGGGTTATTATGACAAAGACGTGAGTTATTTTGACCTAAATAGGCATTTTTTGCCTTTGAATTCGTTTGGATATACTTAAAATAACTTTTGAAAATTAACGAAATTCACGCATTTACTTTTTACTGTGTAGAGGGTCTGAGCTCAGTAATAATCTATTTATTATGTTCATATTATGTCCTTGAAAATTGCAAAATCTTGACGGTATCGCCGAAAATGCTAATTAAGGGGCTCAGCCACTTATTCAGAAAGTTAGCCAATGGGTAACAGGGCATGTTTCATAACCATAATGCCGTGAATAAGTATTTTGTGAAGGCTAGGTATCATCGGCTACCACCCATATAATTTCACGTATATCTGTACTGTTTCCCATAAAAATTTAGAAAATTTACGAACATCTATCTTTTGTGCACTTGAGATCACCTTTAATATAATTCTCAATTTATGTATGAGATCCTGGTCAATACCAATAATTCGCGAAGCTGTTTCGGGATCAGAAACCAACCTTCGAGAAGTATTGCCATTATTTGTATTCCCGAATCCGGATTTCGGCACGTCTACTAATATGTACATTTCTTCTTTTAAAGCTTCTTCTTATTTTCTTTAACACAATTTTTTTCACTCTCGGTTCTTGCTTGCCATTTCTTTATTGGTATTTTATATGCTAAATGTAATACAGACTCTAAGAATCTTATTCTTGCATAAAGGATCGACAATCGGAATTTTATTGTATCAGGATCTACTTCCTAGTTTCTTTCCAATTTGTTAAACTGCTTTCATGTTGACTTACATATGTAGCATCGCATAGAGGAAAAATTTTGTGTTGCAGCATTGAACACTTTTGCATTTACCATAGTTAGAATAAGTGTATGTTTAATGATGCTGTTGGCTATTGCTACCTCCGTTGTCGTCAAAATTGCTGCTTGATCTTCTACAAAAACTATTTGTTCTTCGGTGATGTCATTCGCTTCATGATCAAATCTAATTCGGATCGGTCTACAGAATCGTGGAGATGAAGGAACTGGGCTTTGCCAGATAATTCTTTTTTGTCACCAAGGAGCTTTGAAAAATGTTCGCATCACTATCTGTACTGTTTTGAAATTTTTGCTTGAATTGAGCTTGTTGTAATCCATCGCAGTCCCATTATGATATGAGCTCCAACTTATATACATCTCGTTCAGTCATGTTTACCTACACTTCTTCCAAATATTTACATAATCTTGAAATCGTGTGATCTAATAAATCTTGTAATCTAATTTCCACACACGTTTCTGTAATTCGGTACGATTCCAGATTAGGATAATATTCCCTTTACTCGGCCGACCCAACCTTTGTTTGGTCCAGGTTGTTAATTTTATGCTGCCAGCAAGCCACTGTTTGTTGCTCTTAAGGAACCGATCCTCAAGATTGTGAAAGGCAGCCCATTTTTTTAAATTCACATTTAAAATGTCTTAAATTGTGTTTAAATGCACAGACTTCTTCAGCTGGACAATTCCTGATTTCTAACAGACGACTTTCCATATAAATTAGATTTTTTCAAGTTGCCGGTCAGGGGACTGCTTTATGAAGTTATACAGTTCCCTTCTTATCATCACTTTTACACTTTCTCGCATTTCTGAAAAAAAGAATACAATTTAATGAAATTTCTGAAAATAACTTATTTCGATCATTTTCCATATAAAAATAAAATTTGTGAATTTGTGGAAGATATTTCTTTTGATTTAGGTTGTATATACATGGTGTCCCGTATCAACGTCAAACCGGAACCGGGTGATAGACCAAATCATAATAGTTACCAGAAAAATATAAAAAAAAAATCTAAGTCATGTATTTTTTAAATTATAGACATTTCTTTCGTTTTCGAGAAAATGTACACCCCATGATAGTTTTTTAGCTCCTGTTGGTACAAATCATTACTTTTTTTCAATTTTATTTTTCTTATGTAATCCCGAATTGTGCTTATGTAACCTGTTGCTTTAAATTTTAAGCCAACTGCTCCAACTTAGAAGAAAATGTCAAACTTTTCCGAACCAAGAATAGAAAATTAATACTTCACCCAACTTTAACTCACTGTACTGAAAAAGAAAAGTGTACTACGCCAGTTTGGCAAGTAACTTTATTATTATTCCTTAGATTACGGGAAAGAAAAATTTTCTTCAAGAAACCCAGTTTCGAAAAATTTCTTTTCACCTACTAAAAATAAATCTAGTGTATCCAAAGCTTGCCTTAAGACCGTAACTTTAAGATTCTAGTTTGAGTGAGACGGAGAGTCATTGTATGAAGTGTGAGTAAGCTAGATAATGACACTAGCGAGTCAAATCATCGAGTTTTTATAAATGTGCACCGTCTACTCTCAACAGAGGGCCAATTTCCAAACTAATTACATGGTGAAAGAAGAAGCTCTTTACCTTACGAGGATGTAGTACTTCAAGCAGTTGAAGGAGACCCAAGTACGTCGGTACGTGCAATTCAGGAAAGCACGGGAGTGCCTAAAATTATTGATCACCGAATTTTACAAAAACATGAGCTCCTGAATTACGATTTTTTTAAAGAATATCTCGAATTTGTATTGCAGCTTTAGGAAGCCAGTTTGAACATCTTTTGTAAATAATAAATCTTAGCATCCAAATAATTGGTGTTTAATTTTAAACTTAAACAAAATTTGTCCTAAATTTAACAAAAAGTTAGCATCTCTAACTTGAAAGCATCACTATCTATGTCATTTACATTTCATGTAATGACTTACGGTCTAACGGCAAGTTTGGGTACACTAGAATCATTTTTAGTAGGTGAAAAGACATTTTTCGAAACTGAGTATCTTGAAGACAAACATTTTTTTTTTCGTAATTTAAGAAATAATGTAGCAAGTTTTATCTAAATACAGTACATACCTTAGGAAATAATCGAAAAAAAAACTATATAAATGAAGCAATCTGAACAAATACGTGTGTTGCACACAACAACTGGATTCCGAATGATCTTGCAAGGAGATGACTACCTCGAGACGTCATGGGTACTTAATTTCAAAGAAAAAGTGTTTTCTTTATCGTCGGGAAATATTTTACATTTTACAACCCCATTAGTAATACAAAATTTTGGAAAATTCCGATTGCGTAAAACAAATCTTTTCACTTTTTTGTTGAGAACGAGGTTATTTCAACTACAGTACTCTACTGCCTTATTTTGCGTGAGATGGGAGAACTGGACCAGGTAAATTATTGTCAATTTCCGAAAACAATAATTTTCTAAATAAATATAAATATCATTCCTCTTCCGTTTCTAAGGTATTCAGAAGCACTTTGCACAGTACCCTGGCTTGCCTTATATAATTTTTACAAAGGTGAATAAAATTTTAAGTTTATTCAATGTATTAAAGTTAATTCTACTTAATTCTAATAACTTGAACTTTTCAATACTGTTTGTGACGAAATACAGCAGAGAGTAGAAATGTCAACGTAGAAAGCAGGTATAGAGACATTGCCCCTCTGATTCAAAGAATTTGCCATATTTGTGGATAGACCAGGTACGACTTGGAATTGGTAAAACTAACTCTCCTTACGTGTACATATACATCTTAAAGGACCCACTGCGAAATGACAGGAGCCTTAGTAACCTCAGGTCAGGAAAGTATTATATTAGAATTCATATGACGATCTGTAGAGGTGTCTCCAGATTTAGGTAGGGTAAGTAATTACAGGCTCATGATTTGAAAATTGAAAGTAATGTGAAAATCTTTTCAAAATCAACTAAATTTAATACTGATGAAGACAAGATAAGACGAGACCAACATGTACAACATATGCATACAAATGATAAATTTTGAGGTGTGGCAATAACTATCGATATCTGCTACGTAAAAATTGTTATAACCAAGTGAAAAGTTGATTTATTTATTTCTTAATTTTTTTTTATTTATTATAAAAATATTTTTGTTTTTCGAATAACTCTAAATTCATAAAGAAAAATAAAACTTCATCAATTACTTTTATCGCAGTAATACTAATATGATATACTTATTTTGTAAAAAAAATAATTAAGAATAGCACTGTGTATGTGTGTGTATGTGTACATGAGTATGCTGAAAAATGTTGATAATATATAAATAATAAAATTATATTTACTGTCAAAATCTTAATCTGATACTAAGCCCTCTTCAGTACAAATTTACTAGATATTCTTTGGAATGGAATTTCCATAAGCAAAATTGCGATCACAGAGACACCATACGAACTAATAAGAATTCCAATAAAATCCATAGCTGAAGCGAGTTCATCGAATGTGGTGCTCTCCATTCTTAAGCCGAATATTGTTGCAACCAAAACTGGAGCTAACATATAAACGCTAAAGCAAAATTTATTCAGATGCAAAAATAATTTGCATCCCATCACAGTATTAAATATGCCTCCATATCCATGTTGACATAAAAATATTATCGTTCCGATGAAAATGCCAAATAAAGTTTTTCCAAAAGACATGATTGTCGACACAAGCCAAACGGGAGAGTTTTTCCAATAGCTCATGAATATCGTTGTTAAGTACACGAAAATACTAAATGTCCAGAAAATTCTCAAAGTCACGTTACTAATTGTAATTCCAGTTGCCTTCGTTTTGTAGTACAACCATCCCATAAAAGCACCACCGAAATATGGATTAATTCGTACCCATGGTTTTACGTAGAGATGTTCTATAGTGCTATAAATGACATCAGCTCTAAAATGAAAAAGATATTTTGAATGAAAATGAAAATTCGTATGTTGTAATTTTGATATATTCAACTTACTGGAAAGTAATTCCATAGTAGTAGTTACAGCAAAAACTAATTACAATGAAAATAACTGCGCTGCTAAGAAATGCGATTTTTCCTAAGGATTCGTTTTTTGCAAAGACGAATAGAAGAAATAGGAAAAATATGAAGAATTGCATTTCGCATCCTAAATACCAACTCCACGATGAACAGATGAACCTTAAATCTAGGAAGTTGTTAATGAATAGTGCGTTGTACCACCATGTCCTGTAAATGAAAATATTAATTAATTAATAAACTTTTTAAGAGAGTATTAATAAAATGGTTTAATCAACTCTAGTCCTAACATCCTTAAATTTTGACGGTTACATTTATTCTGTTAGCTTTTTGTGCTACCTCTAACTTTTAACAGAAATTTAATGATTTTCAGTATGACAAGAGATTAGAACTTTTTTTACTACGGTCTAATTTGATGACAAAAGTGCGCAAACTTTGAACAATTTTATTGATATAATTTCCAATGAAATATGTAAATTTCGAGGATACATGTAAAAGGATGTGCCCCAATAATAACGAAGGAAGTGTAAAGATGTACGTTTAAGATGAAAAGCTCTGTATTTTTTCTACAGCAAAAAAAATGATATTTTTTGGTTTTCTTCAAAAGTTCGTCTAATTGTGCCGAGCAGGCGTGTTATGCTAATCATACTTATCCTGGTCAATATAGATTGAGATAGTTTAAATCCTCTGATTTTGTAACTGTCTACAAATAAAATCACCGATCAAAACTAGTTTTATACACGCATTATTTATTTATGTTTTAATTAATATTGTTATAATTGTATAAAAATCATTGTGGATCGACTGGAAATGTGAAAGGTGATGTGGGGTTGAGCGCGGAAAGGCAGAACTATGTTTTTTTTATATGATGGTGTTGGGAGTGAGGGGGCTTACATCGGCAACTAAATTATCTGTTGTTTAACGTGGCCCGATTTTTGATTTTTCCCCTATAAAGGGGGAGGGGGAAAACGTTTGATCGCCAAACTTTGTGCGGAGGCGCGTCTTGAGTTCCTATTTCATTCCGGGGGGGGCTCGAATCAAGGAGGGGAGGGGGTTGACTTTTCGAACGGTTATAGCGGGGGAGGAAACATTGTAGAACATTCATTGAGGGCGCAAACGAAAGCTGCTGACGAGGGCTATCTATGGTTTCATTTCTCCCGGTGGAGAGGGGGGAAACTGTGGCATTTTTCGCTCCATACAACCGGCTAAAACTGGGGGACCCTTTTGACCCCTCTAAATTCATCGGAAAAAATTTTCCTCTTACACACTCAAAGATATTTCAATTACGGATGTTATAGGGTACTACTTTTTTTTTTTTTTAATTTTCCGGGAGGGGGAATTCAATTAGTTTCAAAGTTCAAAAATCCATAACTTCCTTATTTGATATCGCAGCTAGTCATGTGTATATTTAAACTTCATGAAAAATCAGGGCTTTTTAAAACTGATTTTGGTTCCTCAAATTGTACTAAAACAAAAATACTTAATCGACCCCTCACCCGCCGTAAGTATGTGGAATTTGTCGGAACTTCTTAAAAGACAGTTTTCGTCATCCTCTATCGATCGACATTTACAATTTTACTCTACTACTGAATTTCGAATTTTCCTGTTGGAGTACTAGATTTTTTTCAAACCTTCGTAACTTCCGTAAATTAAGTCCGATCGAGAAACGGCTTTCACCGTTACCACTGGACGGCCAATAGGAACAATTCGTAGGACAGCTTTTTTCCATTAGCCTCATTTTTTATATTATCGTGGGGTACATGTTGTATATCAAACTAACGCCCTCGATGAGTACTATCTGACGGTATAGTTTTTTTTCGATTAACCCCTTTTTTCGACATTATTCCCTACGTCACTGGAAAATGTTCCCTACCTTGGGTCACATATACCCCAAATTCTATATATTTTTTACATTTGATCTCAATCATTTGTAATAGGGAAATTATCTACACACTCTAAGCTTTCATATGCAAAAAACTTCAAATCATCTTACGTAGGTAGGGAGCATTTGCCGTTAAATTTTCACCAAAAATTGCTACTTTTTAAATTTCTTAAATCATATTTGTACAAATTTTACGATGCATTTTAACCTCAATTTATTGGTTTTACGTTTTTCTCTATAGCTCGGTCGAATATTAACCGATTTTAATGATTCAAAGGTTTATTTGGGGTATCACGCGATGGTCCATCTTTTGGTGTTCACCGTTTTTTATTGTCCTATTTTCCGAGGGCGAAGAGGAAATATCGTTTTTCGATAATAAATCTGTGAGTTCGTGTTCAATCAGAAAACTGTACGCAGTTCTACTCACCTAATCAGTAGCTATTTTTCGTAGGAGAACACTTTTTTTCGCCGGGTACTTTGAGGTGGGGGGTAAGTACCTTCAGCGAGGGGTGGGTTCCAGTATGCTATGTTGCATATCATATGAAAGGTCTTGATGAGTACTATCGACCTATGTACTTCTTTTTCTGATAGAGTATAATTCGTTCAAACAAAATTTCCAAATTGCATGTTTGTACATACGTATTAATTCATCCGCACCCCATCATTCCCCCAAATATACTCCGATTTCAAAAATTCCTTTTGATTGTTGTTTTCCGATTTTTTCTGAATTTTTGAGGCTATTTGCGACCCCCTCTCTTTTGCGTTGCAAAAATTTTTTTCTACGGCCAAAATTTTAATTGAAAATCTTCATTTGGAAACTTTCTTCTACGAATTTCCGATAAATCCAATTTTTGAATTTTTTGCGGATATCGGCTTATCACGAGATTACTTATACCAAATTTCAGCAACATACAGTAGCACGTTATTCACCTATTTAAAAAAAAAAAAAATAAAACTGTGAAAATTTTTAATGTGCACTTTGCGCCATCTTGCAGGAGTACTATGTAACTCTCTGCAAAGTAGTTAGAATATGTGCTACCTACGTAGCTCCCCTATACCTGTAATTTTATTCGAAGGCATTCGGCCCTTTAGTTCAGAATCTATACCAATTTAAGTGCGTCAACTCCCGCGAAAATTTCGAATTTTTTCAGTTTTCCTACGAAAATTTCTCGATTTTTACTTTCACCCATGCCCCGGCATGTGGGTACTTTATTGAAAGGTCTTGGCGAGTACTATTCCTTGGTATAGTTTTCTTATCGATTAACTTCATTTTAACTCCTTTTATCGACATTTTTACCTACGTCACTGAACAATTTCCACTACCTTGGGTCACATATACCCCAAAACCTATGTTTTCTTTATACTTTTTCTCAATCATATGTACAAAGCAAATTATTTACACACTTCGAGCTTTCATATGCAAAAGCTTCAAGTCAATATCTTTCATAGGTAGCGAGCATTTCCCGTTACAAGTTGCACCTAAAATTTCAAATTTTTAAATTTTTTAAATCAGTTTAGTACAAATTTTACGATGAATTTTTACCTCAATTTATTGGTTTTACGTTTTTCTCCATAACTCGTTCAAATTTTACCCGATTTCAATAATTTTTTGATTTATTTGGGGTAAAGCGCGATGGTCCATCTATTGGTTTTGGCTAATGTTACCCTTTCCGAGGGGGAGGGGAAATATCATTTTTCGAGTCCTATTGGGAAACTGATTACGTAGTACTACTCATCTATTATACATAGAAGAACACTTTTTTCGCTGGGGTACTTTGTGGTTGGGGGTATGTACCCTCAGCGGGGGGTGAGTTCCAGTATACTATGTTGCATATCATATGAAAGCTCAAGACGAGTACTATTACGTGGTGTAGCTTTTTTCGATCAATTTTATTTTAACCCCTTTTTTTTTACATTTTTTCTTACGCCACAGAACAATTTTTCCTACCTTGGCTCATATATACCCCAAATACTATGTTTTCTTTACACTTTTTCTCAATCATATGTACCAAGCAAATTATCTACGCGCATTGACCTTTCATATGCAGCAAACCGGAAGTCAATATGTTACATAACATTGCGAGTATTCCGATAATATGGGGAATCATAGGCATAGGCAAGCCTCTATGATTCCCCACACCATAGGCCAGGTTTTTTACTCTTTTATCGGAAAAGGGGGGTCCGGAGTATAACCGCCCATTACGCGAAAGGCTTTCCATTAATTATAGTGATTTGCGCATCTCGAACTTAGCATTAAGGCAACAATCCAGAGTTTTGAGGGTTACTCGTGCGAAAAATGTTCCTTTCAATAACGTTAGTGCTATACGATACGACTCTACCGTTTTGTACATTGCTGCACACCCTGTTGACCGTTTTTCTTCATTCTTCCTTTACGTGAGAGCCAACCATTTCAGCTTTATAGATAATCATGTTTCCCCACCCGTCCCCAACCCTCCTTTTCCCCACCCTACCATATGATACCACTCTACAATATACATACAACTGTATATTCACCAACATTCCTCCATTCTTTTGTCTACTACTCTTCACCCTCTTGACCGATTTCCTTCATTCTTCCTGCATATGGTAGCCAATCCTCCTATCATCATAGCAAAGTATGTCTTCCACCCCTCCTCACCCCTCCCTCCCATCCACGCACCTTCCACCCAAATCCCTACATGAACTACATGATGGAAAAATTCATCCACTCTTTCTCCCATAACTTCTCACCCTCCCAAACCGATTTCCTTCATTCTTTTTTCATATGGTAGCTAACTCCTCCCCTATCCACAAGCATCTTTTTCCCCCACTCAACTCCTAGGCCCCAAACCAAATGTGATCCTTTTTTGACCAGAAATTCAAAATTAATGTGTGCATGAAGTGGTTAATTATGACCTTAGCTAATGCCACTAATTTCCTTTTCTGTTTATTTTTCAAACATTATCGAAAAATAATTTTTCTTATTCCAAACACTTTGTTTTTCGTTCACTTTATTGTTACCTACCTTTTTTTACGATTTTTAAAGTCAACCTAAACTGTATTAAATTCTGACCGACTGAGTCGATTTCAACATTTCAACTACTCCGGATTTTTCTTTTCTCAGTCGTATCATCGTATAGTTTGGTCTCTGAGTAAGTTGTTATCTGGACTCAATTCTTCAGGTAGATAATTTTAATTGAGCCCCGGATTGAATTCAATTCGTATAGTTCGTTTTACTCGAATTTCCAATGTTGTAACGGATGTTAATGACATTGATGTAATCTGCATGCATCGAAAATTGCTTGGGTTACATAATATATTTGCACAACAACTAAAATACTTGCCATGGCTTCTGCGCCAGTCTAATTTTCTTACACTCAGTATTTATAATTTGATTGAACGAGAATACAAGACTACTGCAAGAGTGGGCGAAAGTGTAAACGGTTGAATACTTGATAATCTCAATTAAGACTTTCTCATAAGACTACATCGAATTTTGCGAAAACGTCTTCACCTATACGCCCAATACTAAAAGCCAATTGACCATAGACATCGCCATAAGTACGCTAATTGTCCCTTAAATACAGTCTAAGAAGATAAGTGTTTCAGAGAGAAAATCATAATGAGGCTCATTTCTATGTCAATGGCCACGTAAATAAATACACAACTCTCGTTATTGGCACACCGAAAATCCGAGAGTCATTCAACATGAACCAATGCATGACTGATTGCTGCAATTTCTGGGTAGGTGATATAATTTCAAACTAATATTGGTCAAGTTGTTACGGTCATCGGTGAGAGTTACCATGCTAAATTCTGCGCGAAAAAAAAAAACAGAAAATATCCAGCACCTAAAAGACAATATGCATACTTCTATCGCTGAAATCGATCCAGATTTATGTAATGATTGTCATTAATGCGACATTATGTAGTTTTCATACGTAATTTAAAAGGTTTCAATGCTATGTTTTATTTTAGAAATTATTGAACAAAAAAATCTTCCGCTTTAAATACCCTCTCTATATAAATTTTTCAGATGAAAGGTCAAAAATGACTGAAATAGGTTCTCTAAGATACGATGCGCTCACGAGTTACTGAACCATAAAAAATTGCTTCGAAATTAATTTTTAGTGTTAGAAAATGTTCTAGTGCGCACTTTCGCCGATCTTTGAGCTTTAGCTAATATTTAATTCAGAAAAACTCACATACAAATTTTTAGACCTATACTACTCAAATAACTTTACATTTCTATTGGGTTTATGTAGATGACCGGGTGCTTTTTCTTATGCCCATATCTCACAAAAAGAAATTTAGCGGTATAATACATCAAAGGGTACTTTTTAATGCTCTGACTCTATGATATATGAAAAAATGGCGCCTTATAACAATCCTGCATACATAAGAAAAATTTGGGGTGAGGATGAATCCTTGCAGTATTCAGGGGAAGAAAATCGATAATTAAGCTCATAGATTTGACAAAACCATTTTACACGCACGAGACTTATTGGTACATGTCTTTGGAAAACCCGAAAGAAGTGTTTTTTGTTTTCTTTTTTTTTTGTGAAACTATGTACGAAGAAAGTGACTACCTTAAGTATATGCTACGCGCTACTATTAACATCAAAGCATTATGGACCAACACACTTTACAAAATTTTTCCACTACTAACGGTATTTTTACCGGTCCATAAAATTTCTTTTGACATACAAACAGAACAAGATTGCTATATTTTTTAAGATTGGATGCAACTGGTAATATAGAACGTATACTAAAACATTAGAGTTGGACTCCATTATTGTGTTCCTCAAACTATATAAATACTAGTATAAGAAAATTGTACTGAGCTTTAAATATTTCTACAGTGAACTGATAAAAATAGAAGTTTTCTCAAAAATCGAAATTTTCTTTTAGAAATTTTTTAAAATTTAATTTTTTTTTTTTTTTCAAACCAGAAGAACGAGAACTCAAAATATCGATGAATAGATATTCGAAATTCGAAATAGTTTTACTATGCACTTATGGATAAGTGGATTTCACTGGGAATTATAGGTAAGTTTATAGGTAAGTTAACTATTCCCACTTTTACATATACTAATTTAAAAGTTTCTTCACTAATTTTCATACTTACTCTTTGCAATATAATCCGTTACTTTCATCCATTTTGAATGGGGCATACAAGTCCAGGAAATTAAACATTATGTCACTCAAAACCATTGTCACAAAAAATACTGGCATTAACCTAAAAATCGAAATTCGCATATTTTGTGTATGGTAATCGTCTTGAAACTGCTAAAATGAATTAATTTCTAATTTTTAACTACTATGTGTTACCTGCAGTATCGGTGGAGTACATGTTTCAAAAACAACAGCAAATTATCAATGAAACGATTTGTTCTGATCGTTTGCATGCCTGCAGTATTCGAAAAGAAATTGTGAACAAGTAAGAAAGCACTAAAAATGAAAAAATAAATAAACAAAAACCACAAGTAGGGAAATAAAATATTTTAACTTACCTTATAACGAAAAAAACATCAACATAAAAACACGACTGCAAAACAGGCTGCAGAGAAATTCCTTCCAATTTTGAGAAGACAATTGGAATATTTTGAATAGTATAAAGTGAATAATAGTAGACATGGAATATAGTGACCCAAAGACAAACAATTGTCCTTAGTCCTGTAATAACGGGCATAATAGTATTTGGGTTCTCAGGTCTAGCGATTCGTCTCATATTTTCTCTTATCGAGAAGCAAAGTAAGAAACTTTCTAAAGATGAGTTACTTTCTAGGCTTCCAGCTTTCTTTAAGTCTGTACTTCTTGAATGAAGACGTGTTATTATTTCTGCTAACACGCAGAATGTTATTACAAGAAATAGACATGAGCTGAAAATTAGATTTTTTTTTATATTATTAATATTGATCATATACAATGTGTGGGTACTTACAAGAATATTACAACTCCTGTACTAACTACAAAACTCCATTGATATCCAGGTACTTTGGTACCGATTTCTCTCATGTTAATATCGTAGAGGTTTTGCGTTTCGAAAGTTTTGTTACCAAAATAGTAACGGGTGAACTTGAGAATTTCTTCTTGTGAACATGAATCAGGAATACATAAACCGACATGAATTATATGCTGAAATTAAAGAGAAATGATTTAATTGGTGGTTTACATAAGGTCATAGACTAAATCCAGACTTTTTATTTAGAAATTATTAACATTATTAATAAGAATAAAGTGAAGGGGAGATCCCACTAAACATTGAACTTAGATCAGTAATAGGAACATTGTTCAATTAAAAATGTTAAAATTTGTTAACAAAAAATATTGTTAAAGAAAAATAAGTTGAAATTAGGAAAGACATATGTATACACATAAATAAAAATCTGTTAAAATTTCAGTTTTACATAGAAAGGAAAAAGGAAAGTTAAAGCGCCCTCAGTATACAAAAGAAATTAATAACAAAAGCTGAATTAAAAAACTCTATAAATAGTACATATTTGGTCTGGTCTCAACTAGGGCTGCTGATAGACTTTGAAGCAAGCCATTCGAATCTTTCAAGCCGAATTCTTCGAGGCATGAATGTTTTGCTGAAGTTTCAAGGCTTTTGAAGCTTCGAAGCATGAATCTTTCCATGTCTATAGTGTTGTTAAGGTTAAAGCCAATCAAAATGATTTGAATTTATTTTTGAATAGTTTAAAAAGGTGTCAGTTTTCTAGATTGTTACGGGAAATAGGGGTATCATAACTCTTTTAATTATAGTAAGAATGTATAAATAACTGATATTATCAGTTTTGAAACCCAATGTAGTTCAAAACCTTTAACGTTAATTTCACTCTCTAATCGTTGAGCTAAAATTTTTCGCACTATGTAAATATGTAAATTTTCAGAATTACAAAATGTGGAAGGGATTTTATCATTTTTGGTCAGAACTAACTAAAAACGGTAGTCTAGTAGACAAATGGATGGATGGAGAGGTGGACACTTCAAACGTAATTACTTCTCAGCGTAACATATTTCGAATCAACAACATAATACCCTACAGATTAAATCAGGGTATAATAACAATGCAAATGATATTTTTAAAATATGTGATGAAATTTTAAATAGACAATATTAAATTTTAAAGCCCCTTTTAATTATTTTTGAAATAAATTTCTCTGGTAAACAATCATAAACTTGAAAATATATCTTTACACTTTGTCCAATATTTATTAATTGATGTATCGCCGAAAAAAAAAAAACGGCATCCTCCAACATTGTACCTTCGAATTTGTTCGTTACTCATATTTCGAGGTTTCAAAAACGTTAATGATTCGAAGGATTCGACTACAAGCTTCGAATAGCTTGAACGTTCGAACCAGCTGCTATCTATCTAGAGTAAATTTTATGAAATACATGATTTTGAGAAGTTTTTTTTTTTTTTATTTATTATTCTGTAGACTTCAAGACATGTTGAAACATATAAAAATATTGCTTTGTCATCGGGACTACGTACGTCCATTGCATATAGTTTCAACTAAATCGGATTCCAAAATTTGACCCTAACTATCAAATGCAGTTAATAATAATAATAATTTACAAATTTTGTTCAAAAATCCGTAGACCCCTACCCGAGATCTCCAAGCTACCGAATTACACCATAAATAGCTAAATTTATCTGCCACATTGAATTTCTAAATTTTTACAAAGAAAATCTAATCCGCTACCCCGAAGATCCCTATATATCGATTTTGAGTCCAATCGGACTATTAATTCGTCCGAAATCTTCTAGCCACAACAATAGAAACAATTAAAATATCCAAGAATGGATTAAAAACGGCATTTTTTTTTTCTCAATTTGTGAAAACTCATATATGTATGTGTGACTATATAATGCCAGATACAAGTTCCAGTACCAGGATGTCTGTACCAGGGCTCTTATTTGTACATACTTCACTACTCTAGTACTAGTACTTGAAAAATCCAAGTACGAGTACCTACGTTTTAAAGAACTGACTCCCAGGTAACAAATATCCGTACTCAAATATCATAGTACTTGACCAGCACTTGAAAATAGTTGGCCAGTACTTCAAAGTATATTCGTGTCTTTAGATGGATTTCTTTTCGCAATAATAATTTACAAAATTTAAGTGAGTAAAAACAAATCCCAGGTGCTCAAGTAATTATTATTCATGGTATTTAAAAAATGTTTTTTTCATAATTTATGATTGACGAATGATTAGAAATGCTTGTTTGTTTTTAATGTTTTTAATAAAACTAATTTATGGAAGTTTTGATCAACAAGTGCATGACGATTGAAGAATGATAAAAGTATTTGTGCAGATCCAGATGAAGTCGATACTGTATTTAGCTTTAAATATAAATTTCTCAGAAGGAAATTTTTTTCCAAAATTCTCATTACATTTCCAACATTCAAATCGAGTATCATATTCAATCTTCCTGTACAGCGATCATTTACTTCAGTACTCAAAAAAAGCTGTAGTAATTTTCCACGACTTAATAAAATTATAACAAAAATAATCTGCATTAATTTAACTTTTTCGAAGTAACAACTCCAAGCAGATGGTACTATAACGCTTGGTGTGATCCTGAAATCCTTTGATATGTGAAACAATGTAGAATTGAGGAAAAATATTATACAGTTCTTTTTATTTTCGAAATTTAGTATTCAATCGAGTGAGAAACCTGTTTCCCATGAAAATTAAATAATTTAAATGCTATGCATAGTCAGTCTGTCCC
Source organism: Dioctria rufipes (assembly GCA_963924295.1). Classification (NCBI taxonomy): domain Eukaryota; kingdom Metazoa; phylum Arthropoda; class Insecta; order Diptera; family Asilidae; genus Dioctria; species Dioctria rufipes. The sequence continues at coordinate 364,076,119 of OZ002740.1, forward strand.
GAAAAAAATTGAATCTAGAACTGAGATCTAGATCCCCTTATTAATTATTTTATGTACTTATTATATTATCGTTATTTATTATTATATTTTATGTATTAATAAATACATTTAGGAATTGATAATAATAAATAAATCCTTCAAAAGATCTAAAAGTATTTCAAAGTATTAAATACTAGTACGCTGTACTTGGTACTTGTGTCCCATTTCTTAAAAATTACTTATTTAATTATTTATCCTCAACAGGTCGTTCCCACTGCCTTATGATGATTCAAACGAAAAAAAGATTCAGCTCTTAAAGCAAAGCTTGGAGAAGCAATAGGTAACTTGGCAATTCAAGTATATACGGTGAATTAATTGTATCCTGCAACACTTAAAACATGAACAGAGCCTGAGTAATTTCCCAACATCCCTCGAGTATTTCTAGGAAAATAAGGTTCAACCTTTGTTGATAATGAATAGGATCTATTAAGGGTAGGGGACACAGCTTAAAATGCAAAAAAACTCCACTGAACCGATTCTAACCTTCCATATGGAAAGTATGATATGCGTTCCAGGCCGGAGCACTAGATGTGTTTGAACAGCGAAATATCTTTGAATTCTCAAACACCCTCGCCCAATGAAATCCGGTAAACAATATAAGTTCATTACAATGAGACCTAAAGATCATTTTATAGTCAAAAATAATTCTAAAATCTTTCGGTTGTGAAATTCTTGGTATTGAAGTGCTACCAAAGTTATAAGATAGTATGGTCTGAGCTCTTCGTCTACTAAAGCTTCAAATTTTACATTTCTGTATATTAAGATATATGTAGGTTATTTTATCATACCACGTGCAAAATGAGTGAAGCAAACTACGAGATCACAACAGTCATAGATTTAAGATATATGTACAAAAAAAATATTGTAATATTGTCAGCATAAAAGTACATTTCTGAGCTAGAACTACCAGAGCTAAGGTCATTTATGTATTAATTAATAGCAAAGGAGCAAGGGGACTGCCTTATGGAACTCCAGAGGAAGCATAAATGTTGTCAGAAATTGAACCCCTAAAGGGAAAATTTTGAACTCTATCAAATAAATAGGACTGTAGCCAATGAAGAAAGCAAGAAAGGAAATCCAACATGGGAAGTTTAAAAAACAAAAGCCTATGAGAGATTTTGTTAAAGGCCTTTCTAAAATGAGTATAAATGTAGTCCAATTACTTCTTTTTTTTCAAAAATTGAAACGCAAAAAGTTGTAAATTGCCTCACTTCTGTTCTAAGCATAAAAGTCATATCTGAAAATTTTTGCAAATTAAGTTTTTGGAAAGTTTTGGTTCGGAAGAACTTTTTTATGTCAGAAAAAGAAAAACTATTGATCTTTTGCAATTGCTCAACAACGAACACACCCCAGGCGCGAAATCTGCCATCAATAAAATTCAAGAAGATTTGCAGATTCTACTTTTTTGCTCAGAAATGCAGACTAGGTTAGTGACCGTACAAATTCAACCCATGTTGTTAACGTACCACAATACCTCGGAAATGAAAGAGCGCTATGTCACATATAAAAGCCCCGCATAACTTAGTAATATAAGAAAATATACTAATATTCCGATAATTGGACATATCAACAGGACTCCCTTTTTTATAAAGAGGTATTAAAAAAGAAGTTTTCCAGGTGTCAGGAATTGCAAAGCTTGACAGTGATAAAAAAAACCCAAAGAACAGGAGCTATCCAACTACTTCAACGCTGAAGAATAATTGGTAAGATACCTTCTGGTCCAAAAAAATTAGCCCATCAATTTTTGAAATAGAATATATCACAGGATCAGTACTAATTACATGGTGAAGTGAAGTAAGAAGATGCAGGGATACTTTATCAAATAATCAAAATAATCAGTGTCAATTATAATGTCATCCCTATAATAGGTTTTTTGAAACAAATTTCAAATAACTACGGGATCATGATTCGAAATCTGTTCGCACCTCAAATTATTTCGATAGCAACAGTTTTATTTTTTAAGTTGTGCTAACTCTAAAATTATTTAGGATCAGCTCGCTAAGATTCTCGTAAACGTACCAAATAAGCATTATGTGCAATAGTACACTGTTGATTAAATACCCATCGTAAATTAGAAAAAGATAAACATCCATTAAAAGACTTTGTCAACGAATAATTTTTCCAGGCTCTACATTTTAAGTTCTTAATCATCGTACCAAACAGACAAGTGAATATAAGAGCCTCTAAGTATATTGCATGGAACTGATAAAATAAAATTGATTCAGAGCTAAAAACTCATTATTACACTATATATTGAGTTCTAATCAAAATTTAAAAGATAATCATTATGAAAGTTAAAGTTAGTATTAAAAAAATTAAAATTAATAATGAAAAATCAGACGGCATAAAATCATAAGTGCAATTATAGTATTAGATTATCAGACTGCATTTCGAATCATCTGAAACAATAACCAAATCAATTATACGCCCAATCTAAATGTGCATTTATAGATCCAACGAGGCTAAGATATTCATTATACAAACAAGTTTCTGATACTGCGATTGTCTTAACTATAAGAGTCGCAGATACAGATTCATATGTATGTAATTCCCAACAGCAATCAACAGTTCACCCCCATGTTCCGACAAAACATCTCGATGTCCATTCTTACGAAGTATTTGATGTTCAGAATCAAAGAGCTCATTGTCGAAACTGTTTTTGTTTAACCAAGCTTCGGTGAGACAGATGAAGTAAGAATTCATCAATATATAATCTGGTATTTAGTTTTTTAAGTACGAGTACCAAGGTAATAGTACCATTACCAAGTACCTACTTATACTTCAGAAGACTGAAGTGCTGAAATACTTCAGTATTTTACAACTCTATGTTAGATATTCCTTTAGGGCAAATAAACAACAGAAATATGACTAAGCGTCAAGAAAAGTAAAGCCTGTCATCAGTATATTAATTTCAGTACCAAACCAGTTTTCCACAGAACGGACTAAACAAAGACAAAACAAAATGTCATGTCGAAAAAAAAACAGAACTGTAACATTTTACAAACTTTTTGAAGATTGCAGTTTTTCGCGACTGTTTCATATCCAGATCAGAAACAAAACAAGAATTGTTTTCTCGATTGAAACTGTTTTGAATTTGTATAAGTTTTGCTTGTGTTTTCCGCGTTTAAACAAAACACACACTCGATTAGTCCGCTTGGTCTAAATGTATCTTGTAATGTCTAGGATCAATTTTCAGAAAATCGAAACATTTTATAGAAATGAGATTAGCTCCAGAAAATTTGGAGAAATTACGTTCAATCTTAATAACCCCATACGAATTTTTTTCAAAAATTCTCCACTTTGTTTTTTAGACTACTTTTCAACATAATGTGTCGCAGTCGAATGGACTAATAAGCGTTAAAAAATTTACTTTTCTTCACACGCATTTACGCAATATACTCATAGTCATAATTATAGTCAACATAAATTGGCGATTAAGGTAGTGAAATTTAATTAGCAACACTGCATATAATTCAACTTTTATTATGACTAGCTGCATTAAATCAAAAAATTAAATGATTTATTTGATAAATGAAAACGAGATACAATATACATAGTCTAGCCTAATGTTACCAACAACATATGTACAGAGTGCACCTAATAAACTAAGAGCACTTAATGAGCCGCATTACGATAGGCACTTCAATCATAAACTCCTAAGTAAGACTCGAACAAAGCAACGAAAGCAACAGTATAACAGTTTGTCTTCAGATATATGAATACCAGAATCCGAATGAACTTACGTAATTTTCATAAAGCATAATCTTTTCTAAATTCGCTTTAACTTTTCTCTTCGTTTTTATTTCATTTTGTTTAAGAGCTCAAAACTAAACCCAACTGACGGCATATTGCAAAGTTTTCGGTTGCGCAATATTATCCGATCGCAGATTGCTGCCGGTATTAGTTAGGGACATGTACCTTCGTACAGTTAATGACTTTTCAGCTATAGATGCACATTTTAAACCAGAAAGCATTTCCACTCCTAACACACATATTAAATGATACTTAAAAATATTAAGCGCATTAAGTAACTAGCCACAATATGATCGACAAAACACCAGACGCATTTAATATAAACCGGTCGCTTCACCGCACTTTCTTTCTGAAGTCATTCGTGAAAACAACGGTTTGGAAGAAACTGCAAACAAATCTAGCCGCGCAAACGCTTCCGTGAATAGTTATTTCATATAAATACTTTCGATGAATCGGAGGCTTATCAAAACTGGTTCGTCATGAAAGTGAAGAAAAGTTGATTGATACTATGATCTGGATGCTGATAGAGATCATATTTGCAGCATCATCAGAGTATAAATCTTTTTTTATAAACAATGAAGGAGGTCATTGCTGTTGCATTCGGGAATTTGTTTTTTTTTTTAATTTTTATCGAATTAAAAAAAAAAATAATACTCGACTTGAATACGGCGATGACTTTAATTTAATGTGGGTATAGCTCCAATACTTTTGGATACTCTTGGAAAGTATAGATTGTAATTGAATATTCTTCGAGGAAAATGTTGATGATTTCCAGATAGCGCACGTAATAACAATAAAATTGGTCAGAGTTTGGCTGAAAGTTCACTTAAGGCGAAGGTTTGTAGCTTATGTAATGTAATAAAAATCATTATTGCGAAAACAGTACATGTTAAGTTTGGAAATTTTTATTAAACGGCTTAACCTTATTTTAACACTATGGCCTATATCAATACGCACAGGCTTTGAGTTTTTATGAACGGTTCACCTATTTAAGATTTGTGGCAAACTATTTATTCATTTCAAGTTCATCAATAAGTGATCACTACTAAATACTACTAAATTACATAATGCTTAAGAAAAAATATATAAAACTATGTAACTAAGCTTTTGGCAAAACAAAATCAATGCACTCAGAATAAGGAGGCAGTCAGGATAAAGGAGTTAAGAAATTTAAAGGAAACGATGATAAGTCCAAATGTTAAAAGCCTGTAAACTGATTAAAGCCTATAAAAACTGTGTATTTATGATACGGTGTATCTATCATAGATGCCCGGGCATACTAGATTCAACGGTAATGGAAAGACGGATTCAAGCACCTCAACGATATGGTCTCTCATCAATACGAATGATTGTGTGAAAATCAACAGCTATGGGCGAGTGTGAGTACATGCAAGTGTACAAAACTATTCCTTAATGGGTTTAGTAGGAAGTTTACAGAATTTCTATTAGGGTTCGAGAGAAATAAACGTAGATCCATGGTTGGTATCGTCATTATAGTCGCAATCTGCTTCACGTGCATCTAACAAATATGGGAATTGTTAAAGGTCGCGATTGTTCTTCCTGATTGGAAACAGAGCTTGAGACAACCGAATACTTTTTATACGCTTTTCTGGACTTTGCCTGACGCAAAATCGATACTGTTGGGTCTGTTCTCCTATCTATGAGTCAACTGAAAATTGTACGTCACCTGGACCCCTGCTGCGCTTCATTAAGAAAACAGAAAGGTTTATTGTTAAACAGTACTACGCAATAAGTTTAACGGCTTGAATAAAGAATATATCTATAGCAAAGCGGTACCGTAAAGAAGAAAGCACACTTCATAATGATGAATTCTCAATTTCTTATAAGATTTTGCAGCATGACATTAAGGTAGTTATCGGCGCCAATTCAATGGACTAACTATAGAAAATGTGCAGTCAATTTTCTAAAGTCATAAGGATTCATATGTGGACCACTAATTCAAATGAGATCTGGATAAAGAATGACGATATCATTCACAAAACAACTCACAATAATTAAGGATGGTTAAATAATTTTTAAATCTTAGGTATATAGTAACAGAGGCGGATCCAGCTAGATGGCGCGGGGGTGCCGCCACCCACGATGAACACCACTGAAAAACATTGCAGCAGATCCTCTGAATTTTTCCTAAAAAACTGATTCATATCTATTCTACTGCACCTTTTGTAAAAAACGTAACAATTTCTGGTAGCGTTCAATTTGATACATTTAGGAACTCAGGCCCTAGCTCGCACCTTGGCCAGCGCTCCAATTTAGGTCGCAGTTGTTGAATCCGATAGATAAAACAGGAAGCGCGGATACCTGTACCTAAGCGTCGCTTTGCTCAGGGTATTTGAAGCAGGACAGAGTATATTTAAGGATGGAAGGTTTGTTTTAATTGAAAACAGATACCAAAGGGTCTTTGATAAGCCTTGGATATAAAGATTGTTCCTTATAATATTATCGGCGTGGCGTGGCAAAACAAAAATTTAGAGTAACAATTATAACTCGTGTTTCTAGAAATTCAGCGAAATTACACAACGGCGAACAAGTCATTATGCATTGTTATAGTCAGTGTTATTATATTTAAAGCAAAAGATTAATTTTTAAATATTTTTTTTATTAATTCGTAAAATGCAATAGTTTTTATAGAATACTTAGGCCAAACGTTAAATAAATAAAAATATCTCTGCTAATTGAGAAAGTCTCAATCAGTAGATATCCTAGAGAATTTGTTTGGTTGGTCTGTTTTGCCTTAAGGACAATTTGATCCAATTCGAAGTTTTTGCATGCATAAATATGTTCCGTATTTATACAGCAATTCTTAACAATAGCACAATGGCTCTTGGTTTAACGATAAATGCAACCAAGCAATAAAAGCGAAATAGTCTGCTTTTTACACCTATCAATTGCATCCATGTCCAGAACTGAAACACTATCCAAAGAGAAAAATTTCTTTTCGACTAGAATGTCAGAATCTTGGCAAGACGCAAAGGCAGCAAAGGTTTCTGGTCCCAGGTCAAAAGCATCAGGAGCAACTTCAGCAGTTCCTCTATTCCTTCACTATTTTATAATGAAATGATTTTTGACTCCCTGAATAAAACTAATATTTTGACTGTTAGATTCATTTTTTTTATGTATTCAGCCCTTTTAGCCAAACTTAAAGCTCTTGGCCTCCCTCATCCTCGTCTATTATGGATGTAAAGTGTTTTATCTGGTCACTTAATACGGATTATATTAGATGGCGTTACATTTGAATCTCAGCCAATAAATACCGGGGTGCCTCAGGGCTATGTTTTTCTCCATTTTTCTTCTCAATTATCATTGATGATATGATTTCTCTTATTTTCGATCCCATCCATTTTTTTCACATGACAATACCCTTGATTTTGCTTACTTCTTTGACTTTCTTGCAAAATATACAGGAAATGCCACATCTGTCAAACCAGATTGCATGAGTAAACCGAATTGCATCGAATTCAATACATGTAAGATCCAAAGCTGCCCCATCTCTTTAAAACAAGATCATAATTTTTCTACTCCCATTTCTTTTTGATGGGACACTGTTTGACGATACACCTTCTTTATGCATTCTTGACATTAATATTTGTAGTAAATTAAGCTGAAGAGTTCACATCTTCTCTGTTGCCAAATAAGCATCGAAATATCTTGGATTTCTGAAAAGGTGTAAGAAATATTTCAGCCCTTTTATTCTAGCGCTCCTCTATAAGGGGCTGGTCGCAGAGCCTTAGCTTAATTGAATATTGTCAAAAATAAAGCCTTCAGCTCATTGGCGATGTGGCAAAAACTTGTCATATGGACTCACACGATCACCGCCGCAATGTTGATTGCCTTTCGCTCCTATATTGCTACATGCATGATCAATGTTCTGATCAAATGTCTAGTCTGATCCCAGATTCCTGCATCTAATACTCGCACTGCAAGCCGCGCACATCCTTTTACTCTTCAAAATACTTTCGGTCGTGTGCGAACCTGGAACAGTCTCCAATCTTCTGTCTTTCGTCCGGCAAGCAATTTGCGAAAATTTAAGAGTAACGTACATCAGCACCTTCGCCACCCTCCTCATGTTCCCTAGTTGCTTTCTTTATCACCCTTTTGCCATGCTGTTTCATAGTTCATAGGATATCTCCTGAGCATGGCTTAACAATATAAAAAAACAAAACAGGTCACACTTTCTTAACTTGTCGACATCCAAGATATGTATTGCATCTGTTTTGTGACTTCTATTTTAAATAAATGTAAATTTTTAATTCCTGTATTTTACAAAGATGCAATTTATGATGATTCGTGAATTTTATTAAAATTAATTTCCCTAAAATGGATGCTTGGGTATTTTTACACTTGCACCATTTACAAACCAACTTTCGGGAGTGCCAAAGAACGTTGAGCAACTTTCTTCGTTGCGAGTGATAGCCACTTGCTAATCTGTTCGACTCGTATCTTTCAAATGTTAAATTTTGTGCATTTGACATTTGCGAATGGTCGCGAGTGTCTTCAAACTTTTGTTTAGTTTTCAGAATATACCATTTTGAAACCCTAGTTGCCCCCCTCACAAGATTCCTGGATCCGCCACTGTATGGTAACAGCCTAATGATGAACAATTCCTTTAATAATATGAAACAGGGAAAGAGCATAAATGTCATCCGAAACATTCGTTGCTTTAAGACTGATCAATCTAAGTATTTATCTGCGAAGATTCATGTAAGACGTTTAGGAACTAAAATTGAACTGGGATAAATCGCTACCATTCTACCTACATTCTTATTTCTATGACACTTGTGTGTTTTTACGCGTTATGGCGCAAAATTTCAAGTAACTCCACGACAGTGAGAGCCTAGACTATTCCTTGCAGAGTTATACGCAGTAGCTCTGTAAATTTAATTGATCAACAAGATCTTCATAACATTAGATTTTGAATTCTTCGCCATATACTGTTGGATTGATTTTACGGTAATATTATCTCTGTTGAATCATCAATGTGGAATGTTTTTGCAATTCATAAACTTTCAAATGTTCAGCTCAGATTTTAAATGATAAGTATCCAGTCAAATATGAACATATGAGTACTCATAAAAATTCTGTAGACTAACTTTGAAAAGGAATGCATTCCGATCAGCTGTGAGAGAGCCAGTTTCATAATTTCAGGATCAAATATTATTTTTGTCAGAAACCGAAAGTGAATTGCTCAGGATCAATATCGCGTTTGTTTTGAAAAACTAAAGAGATTTCATAATATTTTGCAAATCTGTTGATGCATATATAAAACAGGTTAAAACTATTTGGATTATTCAAATTTATTTGTAAAAAAAAAATATCAAGATTTAAAGAAAAAAGGTGAGAAAATTGATTGTTATCTCTCTCTCCAGATCTCTTTTTTCATGGTCAAATTACCCTTATTATTGGGAGTCATCTTCATCACCTCTATATTGAAAATGATGCTAGAAACGTTATATTCTTCTACGTTAAATATATGCATTAACAGAAACTCTTGTACGAAACTTCTATCAATCATAAGTTAATCAAACAAAACGTTTATCAAATCAGTTATTCACGAATTGCGTAAAGTGTTTTAAATTTAAGCAAATGATGGCAACGTTACCCAGAGAAAACCATTGACCAGATCAAAATATTTTATGAAAGCCTACATTAAATATTCAACTGCAGTTATAGTTAGTACTGGCGAGAAATCGTGACCTTAAACGGTTCATCGAAAAAAGTTAATACGAAAAATATAATGTCGGTTATTCATTTTCCATCAATCTCTTCATTTTGAGGGCTGGTGGAAAGCTAAACAGAAAAAATCAAAACGTCTCACAGTGAAGCCATTGAAAAAAAGACAGCCTTGAACTATGAAGAGTTCAAAATATTGAATCGATTTTGAATTCAAAACCGCTATCTCCAATTGATATGTGAATGATGCAAGATGTTTAATTGTGGCACTTTATTTTTTATTGGAACTATGGCGTCGATGATAGAATCAAGCATTATTGACGTGACAATTTTTTGACTTTTACCTGTGGCAACATTTATGTAGATTTCAACAGTTATTTTGTAGCAAATGATATATGGGCATTTTGCAACAAGGCCACAAAAGGAATTCATTATGTAAGAACATCATGAAAGGTGTGCTGATCCTGCTGAAAGTGGCAAGACGTCCTCGATGAACTAGAAAGTACTAAGATACTCCATTGCAAATAATAGAAGTGAAATTCTCTTAAATATACTTAAGTCAACTAATAAAAGGTCTTTACGATAATTCAAAGTGCATTGGAAGAAATCCGACAAATTTACTATGAATTTTTTAGTTCGACAAGGATGTACATCTACTCTACTCGCTATTAATAATTAAGGCAGGAAGAGTTTATGGATTATGCAGAGTACACAATTTTGAAAACGGGTAGAAAAAATCATCTGTATTGTTAGTTCTGATATAAGATTGGATCTATTGTATTTTCCTCTAAAGTGGTTAGGCTAAATCTAACTTTTTACGAGGAAGTGAGGAATGCTAAACGCGCAGTAGTACTCGCATATTTCCGTCCTTCACTTCAAACGGTCAACACACGTTTACATAAATACTTGAGTACTTGACTTGAAATCGACTTGAAGTTCAGGTAGGGCGATTGATTGAATTAATTGCAATTACTTGACTCGAATTTTCTTGAATTTAATTTTCCAATTACTTAACTTAAAATTTACGCGTTGAAGAAGCCTTTTTATGAAATTTTGATTACTTCAAGCATACTTCAAGCACGTACTGACAGTTCAATGTGGGATTTGCCTATATTTTTCATAAAATATCTGATGGGGTCATGTCCTGTGACTGCATTAATATACAGCCTGAGAGATTGTCTGCTTTAGTTTGCCCTCTGTATTGGGGAGGGAGTGAAGAATTCTTTTAACCAGATCATCCGCTTTTTTATTTCTCTCCACTCGTTCGTGTTTAGCACCTCAAAACAGGGTTATTTTGCTGTGGACAGCAACTGGAATTTCATGTGGCAGCTCCAGACTAGTTTCAACTCAAAATTTCAAGAAGAAAGAGCAAGGAGCGTAGTTTCACCGTTTCAGCAAACATAGATGTTTGGGTTCTTGCAATCCTGTTTAGGATTTCTTGAAATCCAACCTCTAGGGGAATTTGTGCTAAAATTATATACTTATGGTAAACTAAAACCAATTTATTTTCTAGAACTTAACACAAACAAATAATGATATTTAAGTAATACATATAAAATGGATGCGACAGTACTAGTTTTAAAGTATTACTTTGAACTTTATGAAAATCTTAGATGTGTCATTTTATCCGAGAAGGTGTTGGTAAAATGACAGAGTGCATTTCATCCTTAATAATTATTTGTACACATCGTAAATAAACACTTGCTATTCTCTAATACTGAACATTCATTATGAGCCCATTTAGAGTATTACTGCACTGTATCCATTGCTTCCCCGGTTTAGACCTTCAATAGAGATCATTACAGTAAAGGCAGGGCTTATGGCAATCATCATATTATTTGGGTCGAAATCCTGACTAGGCTCATCAGCTGGAAATCTTAGGCTTACATTTGCACGAACAATTGGTATTTCAGTTGATAGTTAAATTAAAACATATCTCTGATTAAATAGTATAACATATATTATGGAGCACTAGGGTAAAATGACATAGTACTATATATTATGTTATTTTACCCTTAAATCTAGTTGGCTTTTGTTTGCAATAAAGCAGAAGTAACAAAGAGAAAATCACCAAATCTAATACGCACACACATCGCGTTACGTGTTCATATTTTTTTCTAGATTATATAAGGTGTCCCGTACGTACCGCATTTCCTTTATACCACGGATTGTGTGGGAGTAGAGCCGGAAAATGCACGGTGTGGGCGGTAGGGGTGTTTTGTGATTTTGGGTGCTTTTTATCCTAATAACATGTAACTTTCTTATTGTACACCCTATGAAGGTGATTTGCATCTCAGGTGATAGTAAACCCTCTACCGTTTCCAACAAATGCCCAACCACCTCTCTACTCCCTCTCCGTCGGCAGTTATAAGATGTCAAATTCAAGACATTGGATAATTTTGGAATTTCTTTTTCAATTTCAACGATTTTCCCGCCAAAATGGATAATAACTATACAGTTTTATGACAAGATCTAAAGACCCCGGAATGTTACCTTTAATTTGACCTACCTAAATGCTACCGTTTTTGAGATATTCCCGTTTTTATGATGCATAATATCATGAATTTTGTTAATTTGCGTGGAATTGCATAAAATTAGGTGCGATTTCCTAAGATCAACAACTCATATTCAATATACGTTTCTAGAGTAACTTTGAGTCTTAGCAGCGTTGAGTTTGAGTTTATCATTTAGAGCCCAATTATTGATACATTCCAGGGCTAATATAAATATCACCACATTATATTGCATACTGTAGCAACTTTAATAAATAGTTTGACATCATCAGCCTAAAGCAGCTCTTTTCAGTATTAAAAAAGCATAATTAGATCGTAAATATACAATATAAATAATAAGGGGCCTAAAGTGGAACTCTACGGCACACGTTTTTGTGAAAATTTATTGTTGCTTGTGGTATATGCAAAGAGGAAAATATTAAGTTAGTCGAAGTTGAACAAAAGTAAAATTCATGATTTAATTTGTTATGTATAATTTCTTGCATTATAAATTCAAACATCTTACAGATACCAAGTAGCCACAATATGTTAAGCTCAATTTTTTCATAGAATCCAGCAGAAGCACTAGCACTTTTATTGTAGTACATTCAGATTTAAAATTAGGCTGTCAATCAGATGCGAGATTCATCAAGGAAAGATTTCATTTGATCAAATATTAACCGCTTATTCTTTCAATAAAATTGGGAGTATATTAATAGGTCTTAAATCTTGCGGACCACTTGCATATTTTATCTTTTTGATGGAGTGAATTTTTGAGACCATTTGATAGCAATAACGATACTTAGATCAAGAGATGGTGACTTATACCTGATCGAGTTGATAATTGGTAAGCATTAAGTACATGACCTATAATCTCCGTTTTTTTTGCGATATTCTCTTAGTTACACCGTAAAAAATCATAAACTAACTTTGTGGAAAATTACTATGGTTAAAATAGTCACTACCGCTTAAAATGTATGTATATACACATAATCTTTAAGAAATTAAATACTTTTTACGTAATCTGCAAACTTCCTATTTTTAATTGGAAAAATAAGTAAAGTAAGTAATTTTTTAGATAATTTATGTGATTTTACATTTAATTATACAAACATTTTGTATCGTACTGTCAATTTGTGTAAAATTACATACAGTACTGTGATTTTACATTTAATCATACAAAACTTTTGTATCGTACTGTAAATTTGCGTGAAATTCCATACAATACCGTAATTTGCATTGAATTCCCCATATTTAAAAAGGAAATTTCAATAAAATATAAGTAATGATGTTTGCATTTATCTCTATTCTTTCCTTCAGTACTCTGTTCATGCTCATACATTTATCAGGATGCGTTGCTATGCTATGAATCATTATACGGGAAATTGTATCAGAATGTGGTCGTCGGTCAGTGTATAGTTTAATTTTGTGGAGTGCAGTTGTTGATGGATTAATAATCATAAAACATGTAAAGAAATGTTACTAATTTCGATCCTAACAGTTACCTTAAAAACCTTTTAAAAATTAAAAAATGTTTTTAGGTACCCAGTATTTTTATAATTGAATTTTGCTGAAAAAAAAAACACAATCATGGAAATACTGTATACCTACAAATATTTATTGATTTTTAAAATGATGATTTCTTAGGTAGCTGTTAGCATCGAAACTAGTATTACTTCTTTTACGTGTTGATTGTTAATCTATAATTATTAGTGGCATGGTCATAAGAATTGGTCTTAGAACAATTCTAGCTTTTTCACTTGTTTATTATGTAATTTATTAATTTCCGGACGAAACATTACATTGGCAACTGAAATAAATTACATAAATTTTGGTAAGTTCACATATTGTGTACTTCACATACGGAATTGAAGAAATCATAAATAATGTCAAATCACATTAAACTTATATGTAACTTAGTTCCACAGCATGATGTAACTTTACATATGCCATTTTACATCGGAAATTGAAAAATGTGTAAACAATGTAAAATTACATACAACTTATGCAAATTAGTTCCACAGCATGATGTAAATTTACATATCGCATTTTACATCGGAAATTGAAAAATGCGTAAACAATGTAAAATTACATACAACTTATGTAACTTAGTTCCATAGCATGATGTAATTTTACATATCGCATTTTACATCGGAATTTGAAAAATACATAAACAATGTAAAATTACATACAGTGCGAAATCGCTTTACACAAGGTTATGCAGTGCGCATAAATTTGTGTAAATTTCCGCTACCATTGTTGGCAATTTGTTGCCTATTATAGTAGAGGAATTTTCAATAGATATTTTTTACGGTGTAGGTAACGTTGATGTAATCCTAATCATACAACATAATTTATTTCGCACATCATTTGAAAAAAAAAAAACGCTATTATTGATAAAAAGCCAATTGTTAACGATCTACATAGTCTTGCTCGATAGTGTTTTTAATAGAAACGTGTAATTTATGAAGGGCTTCGACAATTATTGGGAAGCTGATTCTGACTTACCGATCCTAATTATTGTATGGGACATACCTACTACTGCTATCTATTTTCATACAATACCAAAATTCAAAATAAACTCTTATCTTACAAACTAAAAACTAAGACAAATTTTTATCTTCTTGCATATCCTCGACAAATCATATTATGTAGTAGGTACCATACTGTCAACTCATTATCACAATTCGCAGTTAAGGATCATCCCATAAATATCACAAATAGTAAAAATCAGAACAAACTCTTATCCGGCATCCAAAAACCAAAGTTAACGTTTATCTTTCTACTCTCGACTAACGAGCGACCTTATCACCAAAACTTCAATAGCGGTTCTCTTCACAGAAATATTTTGCATCTCAACTTTTTTTATGTATATATATTTTGATATTTTTGCGCATCCTTGAATTGGTTCAAAATCACCCTTATAATTGGTCTAGGACCAATAATATTATACCATAGATGAAAATAAAAGTTAAGTATAGCGAAAACCCAAAGTTTTGTATTACAACACCAAGAAAGGGATGCCCGATTTAGTTTGTATTGCAAATATCATTTACCATTTTTATGAAAATGTTGTGAACAAATTTCAACTTTATGTAGATGCGTTCTCTGGCAGTGTCAAAATATGTAGTGAAAACCCGAAGTTTTGTATGACAACACCAGGGTTGCCCAATTCGGTCCATTTGTGAACTTTTATTTGCAATTTTAATGAAAACGTCGTGTACAAAATTTGAGCTCTTTACGCCGATGCCTTTTCATGCAGTTTTCAAATAAAACCAAAGTTTTTTGTGGCAACATCAAGAAGGAGTTATACGATTTAGCCCATTTTTAAACTTATGTTTCCAATTTTTATCAAAACGACGCGTAACAAATTTGAGCTCTCCACGTTGATGTGATCTGAGGCAGTGTCCAGATATATAATATAATGAAAACGAAATTTTTGTACGGCAACCCACGTAGTAGTTGGCCGATTGGTCCCATTTTCGAACTTAAATTTACTCTTCATCTTAAAGCCCGTGTAAAAAAATTCAGTACTCTATCCGTACGTTATCATAAGGCCGTACAAACATACAGACAGACAGCATTATTTCTGTGTGTTACAAACGGATGGAAAAACTTAGTATGCCCTATGATTTCATCAAGGGTATAAAAATTGTCAAGTTATTTTTTGCAGTATGCAGTAAAAAAAGTCCTTATAATTAACGTCCTATTGTAGACAATAAAGGAAGAAACTAAACTCAACGTTTTCTACACATTGTGAATTTTGTGCGCCACCAAATGAACCGACACTTCATCCTTCCCTTAAATTTACTTTTCACGTAGAATCCTTAATCCCATACACATGTAATAAATTTTATTAAATACAAGGAATACTGGATTTATTTAAACTCCTTAAACTACCGCAAGACAAAAAAAATAGTAATTCTCTTTGGTTGTTTCCGAATAAACATGATGACCTCTATTATGGGAGTGATCACGATTACTCCATTGCACGCATAACAGTATTAGAAATAGGAAAATATTTAAAAATTTTAATTTAGAAACAGTGAAAAAAAAAATTATGTCCGCAATAGTAACTCCGTGAATTAAAGAAAAATTCTAGATAATACCCCAAGGATCTTCCGTAGGCAGATAAAAAAATATCTGCCTTATTTAAAGAAATCTACCATGTATGTATATCAAAACACGTTTAACACTTGAAATAAGTAGATGCTCAAGGATAAATAATTGAATGTGTACTCTCTGAAGAAAAGAAGAAACGAAAAAAAACAGCTAAACCAAGGTACAAACATTGACATTTAAACAAAACAAGACAATCAATTTCCAGAATAAACCAACATCGAAATTCTTGCTTCATCTCTAGAGTTCATGATTAAGAAAACAAAGCCTGAAAGGTAACTAACTACTTAGTAGAAGGCTTCTATTTACATATTTTCAAATCATCTTGAAACCATCCAAATCTTTATTAAACGCCACACGTAGGATTACGATTGATGCCACAAAGGTTTACTGAACCGAATATTTAATTATCTAATGTTTACCTAATCCACTAGGTATTTTAAGCGAAACGAATATTTCGACCTTCGTAATGTCGGAAGAAAGAAAGAAAAGAAAATGAAAAAGAAAAATCACTTTCCCCTAGACATTGAATTAAATTATGTTTTTTGTTTACGTAATGCGAGGAAGAAATCTTTTGCGAGCCGATTGTTGTTTTCTTATCGTTTATCACTTCAGTAAAATGGACCAAAATTTTTAAGTCCAAGTCTATTTGCAACTTACCACTTTCTAAGTTTTTTTTTTATTTTCCTGTAATGTAAAATATTTCTCAAATTTACACTGTCGCCTTACAGTCAAATATATTGTGAAATGCAAATCGAATTCAGTTTCAATTATAAATTGATTGCAAGCGGAAAAACAAAAGAATTTCCTTTTCCTACTGTTGCGGAAAACTATAAATAACTTTGCAAATGGAACGAATAGAAAAACGTATCTGGTTCGGTTACTTTCTAGGCTGATTACCTGAGATGTCTTGTAAGCAAACTACGTAAAGCAACACCAATAGAGTGTGACTTACCTCAAACTGAAGTTTTATATCCACATACATGGGCGATGTAAAATTGAAGAACACCACTTGAAATCGAACCGGAAACGGACTTGTTTCATTCATAAGTGCGGGATTATTGGTTCTCGGTATCCATGGAGAGAGTGACATCTTAAAGGGATCATTGATATCATTACATAGTTCTCGAGATGAAAACCAAAAGTAATTTCCCCAAACGAATGATTTCGGTGCATGTCCAAAGGAATCAATTACTGTAAAAATTAAAATTTTTTAAGAACAAATTTTTTGAAAAATAAAAAGAAAGAAAAAACCATTTTTTAAAAAATATATTTACATTTTATTGCCCACACTTTCTTATTCTTTACAGAATCTAAGAAAATCGACAATTCTTCACTGCACTCGAAATTTGTACTATTCTCGCGCACTCCAACTTGAGAAATTCCGACCACGAAATTTTCTTTCTCTAATTGTTTCCAATTATCACTTAATTTCAAATTAACAGAATCTTGAGCGAAAATAGATGATACGAAAAGACATTGAATCGCTAGTAAAATTTGCACAGAGACCGGCCGAATTATTTTACGAGTCTGCGGACTTTTCGACATCTTCGTGTCTGCGTTTGGATTCAAACTAAACTAATCATTTGGTGCTGGTGCGTTGAAGCTTTCTCGAGTTATGTTATAGTCGAAAGAAAATCTATGTGCAACCCACCACCAATATCTATGAATAATAGTAGGCACAGGTGATACCGGTTAAATAGTTACGTGTAATCTTTAATGCTTTTAAGAAATGTTAAATTAATTGGAAATTTCTTTTAGGGTATACAATAGTGAAGAAAAAGCGAGAGTGCCAGAAAAGGTGAAAAAAGAGAGAAATGAAAAATTCTTCTTACCAAGCGCTTTTGTTAGACTTAGAGGTGTGATTTCAATTGCTAATATATTATTGCGCGGTCACGTAGGTATGGTGTAATGTCTTAAGAATTTTCTTTTTCTGTCGCTAGTGATTATTTAAGCTCATACCTTAGTTTACTTAATAAAAATGTGTGTCTGTTAGTATACGATTCGTCTTATGGATGGATGAGAGGTTGAATACTTGCATCCATACTATATAAGATTGATATCATAATGATTACAAATAAGAAAAGGCAAATTGTAATGGCAAATGACAATAATAGGATTTTGGTAAATTTTTTCTGTACAATAAATAAAGTGTATCATTCTTCCGGGAGTAATCAAATAGTCCTCAGGAATTATATATGTCGGTTATCCGTGATGGAAAGGCAAATATTTCATAGGGTGATAGCTACAAATTGTTCTAGCGGAATGGGAGGAAGAGGAAATGGGTCGCTCAGGAGATAGGAAGGGTACTGCTTTTACCTACAGGCGTTAGTCTCGTATTCACTGCAACCTGAAATATCTATTGTGAGTCTCCGTTCAATTTATTCCCTTTCTAGGTCTAGGCTATCAATGAAGTCTAGAGCCAGTCTAGGACTTGGATTCTACACGTAGTTTGGTGGAAGAAAAGCATGTTCGAAGTGGACTAATCTCCGCCTGGCCAATGCTTCGCAGATGACGTTAGGGTAAAAATTTTGAAAATAATTTCGTAATTTTTTCAAATTTTACTCTATGTATATACCGCCAAAATGCATGATAGAAATAGCAATCCTATACAATATTTAGAGATCCTACATGTTGTCTTTCCACAAATTGCTACCTATTCCACAGCTTTTAGAATAGCACTTCAAGAGGAGTCGGTAACTGAAATTACCTACAGGTATTTATTGTGGATTATCGTTGATTTCAAGCGGGATCATAAAAGTATGTATGAGAATTTATTGAAGTTTATTAAAATATACCTTAGAAATTTATACACAGGTATATACATACATGAACTGTAAACAAAAGTAGGACATGTCCCTAAATTTAAGACACGCTTTTTCCTAAAAACAAATGTCATTTTCTTTATAATAAAAGGAAAATTAGTTTAATTTCCACAAGTCTATGGGGTACGCAAAATTCCCGAAATGTTAAGCTTTCTCGAATATAAGGAAGAGAATATTCAATAAATTAGGTATTATTCTACTTTTTTTATGGAACACATACAAATATATTTTCGTTAATATAATTCACACATTGTTTTTGAAAACAAGTCATTTATTGCTTTTCGCTACTTTGTTTGAGGCGTGCACAGCGCCCCAGAACTAACTTCCATACTACCTATATGTTAAGAAAAAAACAAACAATTATGGTAGTATATGGCACATAACAAATGAACTATTCAGCCAAAACCCTCGAGAATTCTTCACATGAGAGCCCTAACGAAGTCCTCACATTCTAAAATATTTGCTGTGTTCTTATATTAAACTGACAAAAGTTTGATTTGAATAGCTCCTCCGCCCTAAACTACTATTCATACAGAAAAATGGTGTTCTGATAATCTTAAGCTTGCGAACCGAAAAAAAATGAAAAAGAAAGCAAAAAATTTTGGAAATTCCTGCATTTTAGGTATTTGAGGTATTTTACGTTTTCCGATGTGGAGCTTTCCCTAATCTTATCAAAAAATACCCAAACTTTGTGCCACAAATTGTTGCCACGCAATTCAGGGAATTTTGTTTTTTTACTGTATGTTTGGAAATTTTAATCCCAAGTACTATGGCAAAAGTGCATTTATGTGCCGCTCTTTATTATACCCTAGATGAAATCATTGCATATACTGATTTTATCATTGCTTTTGCAACGAATATAAATAAAGATAGTAGAGCAAAATGGATGGACACCCACGCATAACATTAAAAGTTATTTTGATTTTTTCCTGTCCGTCTATCCGTCCGTCCGTCCGTCCTTACGATAACTCAAGCACATGTACACTTAGAAAGCTGAAATTTTGTACATGAGCTGTAAATAAAAAAAAAAGTAAATTTAAGTTCAAATCTGGGACCAATCGGGCAACTAATTTCTAGGGTTGCCATACAAAAATTTCGATTTTCACTATATATTTGTACACTGCTTGTGAACGCATAGAACGACGAAGAGAGCTGAAATTTGTTACATGGTGTTTTCAAAAATGGACCAAATCAAGTTACATTTTCTTGGTATTGTCATATTAAAATTTAGGTCTTTTGCATATACTATAAAAACGATCAGTGCTAGATGTTTTTATTTTACTGAAAAGTTCTTCAGAATATAAAATGCTATTACAAATTTGGTAATAATTATTTTTACTGTCCGGTTAACCGTTCTAGAAATATATGCGACACACCACTTCACAAATCAAACTTGTATAGATCGGTGATCATTCGTAATTATTTATGGGGATTCTTGCTAGACCATCTCAGACCAATTCTACCTGTTTTACTCGTTTTAAAACTGGAAGTAGGAGCAAACTAGCCGCTCAGCTTGCAGATAGAAAAATTTTTAAACTGAATCGTATCGTTTAAAAATAATATGGAATAACTGGAATATCCATTTCGTGTATGGAATTTGTAATGGAATAGGAATCCGTGCGTTGCAAAAATTCAGAGCACGTTACCCTACAAGTTGTACTCTAGACAACTGACATGCCAACTTGGGGCGCTTAGGATCAGAATTTCGCCAAAAATTATATAAGAAAATGTTCATGCTTGTATCATCATCATTATAACCGTATAAGGACGTTCTGTCGTTGGTCAAATTAGTTTCGGTAGACCTACCTGTTACAAATTCATGTTTGAGTGGTGGAATATATTCCATAACATCTTTCCTGATATCCATTCGAATACACAAATAATATGTCACTTCACCGCTATCCACAAGCAAATCTTTGTCGATTTTCCTTCTCCACTACCATTGGGAGCATAGGCCTTACAAATAACTTCTACATCTGACTTTATTCTATGCCTTCCTTTGACTTCGGCTCAGATTTTTCAACTTTCATTTATTCCTTTATTAACCGTCGTCCTTCTCCGTATAGTTCTTGGTTTTAGTACATTTGTATTCATCTATGGATTTCATTCTAATGGCTGACGAGAAATGGTTTATATGAGATATGTTCTTTTAATTTCCATTTTCTTACTTTTATCGGGACATCGACTTTTGTTTGTAACCAGAGTTAGTTAGACATATATTTATCAATGAACTGTTGGACATTGTTGCAAATAGCGTTCTTCACAAGCTATTTTTTGTTTCCAAGTAGAACTCACTTCACGTAAGAATTAAAAATTTCGAAGGGGTTTCCAAACTACTCAGAATCTTCCGAAAACCATTTCTACTTTCTCAACTTTTCATTTATGTTTGCATTCTCTTCTCTACTTGTAGTAATGAAATGATACCGCCAGGTACAATTCCAACATTTTCTTGGACCAAGCTCATATGCATATGATTCTAGAATTAATGCTTGCTTACATATCTTTGAATTATGGGATGTCATTTGCATAGTCTAACAAGGAGAGAGTACCTACCCGTCATCACCGATTTCGCCAAATTCATAGTATAAGTACACAGTAAAAATTGTTCACAAATTGTTGCCACAAAGCTTAGGTATTTTTCGATAAGATTAGGGAATATTCCCTAAAATGTAAGGAATATTCTCTACATTGATAATAAGATCGTCCGTAATACCAATAAACGCAGTTCATTAAATTATTTTTCATTGATTCAATGAAACATTAATTGACTCAATAAAATTTTAATGAACATTTTTTCACTTGCTTTGAACAATTTAATTAATACAATGAAACTGTGATTATTGCTTGCATTAGGTATAATAATTAATATTTTCGTTGCTTTCATGAATATTATTTATAAATTCTATGAACTTTTCGTTTTCATGGACAATTGCATCAAACAATTCAATTTTTCATTGATTCCACTTTTGTAGTTTTTTTGTTTTTATTTCTTGAACATGTGCTTCTGTCAATGAACTTCATTGATTTAATGACTTTTTACATTGATCGTAGGAACATGTGCTTCTGTCAATGAAAACCTTCATTGACTTTTTACATTGATCGTAGGAACGATTCTGCTTTCGTTCGTAAAAGTATTTATTTCGTGCTGAATAATCAAGCAATGCGAAGGTTTCTTTGACTATGTCCAGTGTATAGCGAATCTGTAAAGGAGTCATACGATGGTGCGCAGGGATGGGCACGTAATCTACGTAATGTAATTTATGTCGTTCTTTACGCGTAGAGAACAATGTAATATACATGGCCTTTAGTCTACGTAGACAAGTAGATTACGTAAAAGATGATGAAACTAAGGAAAGTCATGGGAAAAATTAAGTTACAAGGTTAAAATATAACATATTTTTATTCTATTATATTTTTTACTTGTTCAAGAAGGAAATTTAAAGAGTAATCTCTACTTTTATCATTATATATTTTATAAAATGAAATTTTTCATTGTCTTGAATTTTCGTCATCATCATCTTCTGTATCATCAACATCATCAGCCAATCGCAATGAATAACATATGTTCAAAAGTTTTTTGGAACGCTCGAAAGTTAACCTATTCTGAATAGGAGAATGCACATGTGCCCAATTTGAAAATATTCTCTCAATTTGAGCTGTTGAAGCAGGTAAATTCATAAGCCGTTTGGCTAAGAATGACACTTGTGAGTGCTTAATTTCTGCGATGTTCCAGAATACTAAACGTTCATCTCTGCCTTATCATACAAATCCTTAAAAAATCTCCTTGAATTTCTATAAGCATCCCAGTCTTCGATTCCTTTTGAATTAAGATGCTTTAAAAGAAAATTGTTAACTTTGTCCATGTATTCACTTTGAAGTTTTTTGCTGTCGTAAAATGGATGTAGATAAAATGCAGTCAATGTATACACATTAAAAGCCATCTTCTTCCTTTTTTCTAAGTTATCATTAAACCTTTCAGGTAGTTCTAACTTTAACCAAAGATCCACGGCATCAGCTAAAGAACAGTCTTTCCTTGGCAGGTATTTATTAAATGACATATTGGGTTAAATATTTTTATTGCTTCATTTACACCTTCAATAAATTCTTCTTCAAAAAGCAGTTTTGCAATAGATGGTTTAAGCTTTTTCAAATTTCTATCAGCAGCACAAAGTTTCATGGATTGTAAATTATAAATGAAATTAGCATAACAATCTCTATATTAGCACCAACGTGTTTCATAGGGTAATTTCCCTTATCAATTTTGGCCCTTTCCAAGTCTGCTTGCTTAAATTCTTTTTGAATAGATATTATCTTTATATTGAGATCCTTATCCACGACATCTTTTGCCAACAAGTTTGCTGAATGGCTGTTGCAAGTGCTATGCCAAACTACATGATTAGATAACCTTCCCATTTTCATCATAGTACTAGCGTTGTCTGAAACTACTGCATAAATTTCTGTAGAATATTTGTCTTTTGCTATATCTATTGAATCGTATACTATATCAGCAAACTTTTCAGCATTTTCTACTTCTTCCGCAAGATCCCATGCATTAATAAATGCTTGTTCTCCACTGGCATTGTGGATCATTGAAACAACAGTCTTACTATTGCTTGATGAGTTTTTCCATCCGTCAATTAATAACACGGACTGCTTTCCGATGGTTTCCTGTTAGACGCGATACAATTTTCATATGTTTTTTCGAGAAGAGTTGATGATAATAATTTTCTGCTGGGTGTTTTATCGTGATAGGCAGGTCGAATTTTATTGATGAATTTTTTGAAATACTGTGATTCTACCACACTTAGCGGAAGATTTCATCCGAATATAAATCTTGCTAGTGCATCATTAATGTCCTCCTCTTCTTTCAGTGACAATTTATCCATATATGCAGATATCTTCGTTTCTTTTCTCTTATAACCAGATGAAGATGGCCTTATATTCCTTACATATGGAGATGACGAATAGAAAGATGATGTGGATGATAACTGCATTCGGCTTACATTTAATGAACTAAGGGGAGATACAGAAGATGTAGAGTGAGGAATCATCTCAGAAGCAAGGTGCTGAACACCTTTTTGGGACGAAATCACAACTGGTCGAATAGAGCTGCCTTCTGTTTCTGGTAACATCGACGCACTCATTTGATCTTGCTCTTGGATCTTAAATGTTAAATTTCTTAATCAAAAAAAGTTCTTTAAATTGATAATATTATATTAAACTTATAACAGTGTTATCCTTCTCAACAACGAATATTTTTGATCACCAAGATTAACAAAGCTTTCAGACACTTATGCCAATGAAAATGAAATCGTGTCGGATCCGGCATAAATACTACTTGTTGCTAACTTACTCACATTCCTAAAAGCAGGTGGTAGTGCAATGATTTAGGTTTAAATATATCAGAGCTGCTGTAAGTAAGAAGAATTATTACCTATGTGCCCTTAAACGGGAAGAAGAAGCATTTGACAACTTTCTATTGCACATGGAGCATATTTTAACAAATTTTTTAATTTGTTTTTCCAAAACAAAGCCTACCTCATCAAAAGCACTATTTTTAGGTCTTCCACCAGGCATTTTGAATTGCACAACCTCTTTCACAACTAATAAAATACACTAAACAAAGGTTGATCTTACCTTCTCGAGAACTCACAAGAAAATAAAAAAGTAACAGCAGTTGTATACGTTGTATGCCTTCTCTACATATTGCCTACATTGTTTACGCGTTGTCTACTTAAAAATGTAGAGAACCCAAATCTATGCGTAAATGCCCATCACTGATGCTGCGTGTATTTCTGGAAGTAATAATTTAAGGTAAATGCAATTTTATATCTCTTTTAATGTATTTTAAACATTTGTTTTTTTTTTTTTACCTTTAATGCTTTGAAAACTGTACAAGCCAGCCATCGAATGTAGAATTAGCATGTCATTCAACATCAATGGCTTCCCACAACATAAACTTCTAAACGATTATCGACTGGTAAGTAACATCTAAATACAAAACAACAAACCTAATATTATCTTTATTAT
This sequence comes from Dioctria rufipes, assembly GCA_963924295.1. Classification (NCBI taxonomy): domain Eukaryota; kingdom Metazoa; phylum Arthropoda; class Insecta; order Diptera; family Asilidae; genus Dioctria; species Dioctria rufipes. Next base: position 364,101,068 of record OZ002740.1, read on the forward strand.
TAGATTGACTTCCGCGTACGATTCAAACAATCAATTTTGAATAACTGGATAATATTAAAAATGCACAATAAAATAAGATTCTAATAAGAAGACTGTAAAAGAACTACGTAAGTTGTAGCAAATAAAGATAAGAGAGAAAAATTGTGTACATAAAGTCAGTAATTGTATTTTTTAATTTGGGTAAAATATGTAGGTACCTACTAAGAGAAAACACAATAAAATATAAAGGAAGCTGATGAGGGGAAAATTTGGGAAGGGTGCAAGGGAGTAAACTAATATGTGTACATATATGTCACATGAAAAACTGGTTCATTGGAACAATGTACATGGTACATTGCAGCAATACACCTCAGTTGTTAAATCTACGTACGAAATTTATTGTTCTAATGAATATAATACATTGGATGAATGAAAAAGGTCATAAAATGAGATATTTTACCAGTCATAGAATATATTAGCTCGGTTCATGAATTAATGAACTTTTCATAGAGCTTAATTTTTAATGTACCTCTGTTAATTACCCCAATGAACACATTCATCGGTTGAAAATTGATAAAAAAATAATAAATCCAACGAACTTTTTTATTGGATCTACGTACCTTTTTGGTTAAGTGTAAAATGTAGGTTTTTTCCCCTAAATTTTGGGGAGTATTCCCTACATTTTAGGGAATAGTCCTAATATTTTTTACAGCGTAGGGCTTAACTAGACATGAGAGTGTCACAATTAGGAGCTTTAGATGACCAAACGAAACAGAAAAAATGCATAATGTAGGGGAGCGCGGGAAAATGCTCAAATTGAAATTTGAAATTTGAACAACAATGCCATATTCACTCAGGTTAATTCCAACGAGAGGTATATCAATTTTCGATTCTGTACCTGGCATTTCCGTGCGTTTTCAAAGATCGTCGGTAGATGGCGAAGAGTGGGTATTTAAAATTTTTATAGATTTAAGTTTTTTTTAATAGATAAATATCATCTGATTTTCCTGATATTTTATACAGCGCATCCGTAAAAAAAATTAATGTATTAATGTATAAGTTGTAGAAAAACATTTCGAAGTGAATTTTTCAGACAAAATTTCGGCCGTCGAAAATTAATTTCCGCAACTTAATCAGAAGAGGATGGAAAATGTGCTCCAAAATTCAGAAAAAAATCACAAAAAAACTAGCACAAGACATTTGGCAAATCGGGTAATATTTACCCCACCTTGCTCAGAACACCCAAATTAGAAACTTTTTCTCATTGGTATATATGAATGACCTTTTGACACTGAATTTATCATCCGATTTTGATGAGATTGTGTACACAGAAAAATATTTTTTTTTATTTTTTTTTTTTATTTTTTTTTTTTTTTAATATAGATAATAATATATAATTTTCTTCAAGAAAGAATTTTTTGGGATTCTCCGGTATATAGCAAAAGCTAAAAAATGTTCTAATTTGTTATTTCATCACACAATCCATTAATTTTTGGTGACAAGTTTCAAGTCTTGGTTTGACTCATCAACAGGTCCCAAATAGCGAAATTGGGTGATTAGAAAAACAAATGAAAAAATGAAAAAAGAAGAAAGAAATGAAAAGTTTAAGTTGATGAGTCAAACCAAGACTTGAAACTTGTCACCAAAAATTAATGGATTGTGTGATGAAATAACAAATTAGAACATTTTTTAGCTTTTGCTATATACCGGAGATATCCCAAAAAATTCTTTCTTGAAGAAAATTAAGTTTAACCCGGTAAAAAGTCCAAAAGAGTAATCTCTTTTTATTTATTTTTCCTCCTGGGCTTGTATAGGAGTGTTTTTTCCTCATATAATTCACACCCAGAATTTATTCTGAGTTTATATGAGAAGGATCGGTTTGATCTATTTTCAAGCGTCTGCAGCAGGCAGAAAACCAAGCTGCACCGATGAGTGTTAGGTTTCCTGCTGACACGAAACGCTTCTTCTTCTTCCTTTTATTTTTTATTTTTTTTATTTTTCAGCCCACTGCGTGTCGTATACAGGTTCGATTCGCTTCGAATGAATCAGTTTCTTTAAATTTTTTTAAATTTTTTTAATAAATAAAAAATTGTTTTTTTCTATTTTCTCAAACTTTTCATTTCTTTCTTCTTTTTCATTTTTTCATTTGTTTTTCAAATCACACAATTTCGCTATTTGTGACCTGTTGATGAGTCAAACCAAGACTTGAAACTTGTCACCAAAAATTAATGGATTGTGTGATGAAATAACAAATTAGAACATTTTTTAGCTTTTGCTATATACCGGAGATATCCCAAAAAATTCTTTCTTGAAGAAAATTAAGTTTAACCCGGTAAAAAGTCCAAAAGAGTAATCTCTTTTTATTCAATAATATATAAGTAATCCACCACAGGTTACCACTTTATAACCGGCTGCCGTACAAATCTCGTAAAATTTTCAAAAAATCATAAAAAAACTCACAATGAACTTAGCAAAAAGATTTTTGAAAATCGGGTGGAATTTGACCGAGACATAAAGGTTGTAGCTTTACAGTATATGCTGATAATTATTGTAAGTTTAGAGTAATTTAGCAAACCTCGCAATTTTATTTAGGAAAACGCTCCTTAACTAATTGGGATAATGACTTCGTATTTTTTTGCTGATGAAAGTTAACAGATTATAGATAATTGTAATAAAAGGAAAGTGGCTTTAATGTTGCGAATATACCCACAAGATGGTAATTCTCAAAGTTTTTCGAAAGGGGTTAATATTAACCCCGGGTTCACCTACATTATGCATTATATCAGTCACGCTTGGCCATCTGGAGCTCCCACGTGCGTCACTTTCATTTCTAATCAAGCCCAACATATATTGTGAATTTGGACGAAATCGGTGATGACAAGTAGGGACCCTCTCCTTGTAAATCTTCTAAACGCCTAATTACTTTTAGTGCTTTGTGTTAGCTATTCTCATTATGTCATCTAATGCAGCGGTGCATAGGACCCAGATGTCCTTCGTTGAGAATAATAGATTCGTCTACGTTATAGATTACTTGGATCGTGCGTATTATTTTTTCACGATTTATGTTGTCGAATGCACTTTCGTGATCAACAAATGTAATGTACAGAGTAGATTCCTATTCTGCGGATTGTTAAATAATTAGCAATAGTTTATTATTATTTATCGAAATCAACAGTGTTTTTCACGCCTGTTCTTCGAGAGTTGTATGATAACTCCTTTGTCCCAGGAATATACTATCCTTGCGTTTGTCGATATCACTTTGAGGATAGGATATGATATTGAGTATATATTTGTTTTGAGTAGTTCTGCGTAAATTCCGTCGGCACCTTCAACTTTATTGTTCTTAAGTTTAGTGATATTATTTCGCTCCTAAATGATGGATTATGGCTGACTAAGTTGTTGCGTCTTGATTTGGACTTCTTGTTGTTATTTCTTTTATTCTTCTTGTGTTTCTTCATTGAAATAATTTTCACTGAAATATTCTTTACCTCTATGGATTTGTTAGCAGCTCTCCTAGCCTATTTTTGATCGCAATGCTCTTATTTTATTGTAGTTTTTCTGCAGAAATCTTCTGCGAACTAAATTAAAGTCGATTGTACATCTCTAAGATCACAGTTATAACTACATTAATCGTCTTAATTAGCTTTATAATCGCTCAATGAGATTCAGACTTTAACTAAGTGCTTTTCTTGTTGTATTATTCAAAGCAAAAGTAAAATATTGTGCCTTTTAGAAGTTTCACTTGTAATTTACAACAGCACTACGTATACCAACAAATAAAAACTTTAGTCCTCCAACACTTTTACTAATTTTTACTATTCTTTTAATCTTGAAATTCTTTTGTTTCATAGTCACTGGCATACTGACGACACTTGTCGTACTAGTTTAAGAAAAGTCTATAATTTTTGCTAAGCCCTAAAGAAACTTTTGTCGAACCATTGTACCATTCCTGGAATGAATACCCTTTTTTAAGTTTTTCAATGCGTTATTAAGTAAACGACTATGCACCACTAAATTTTATTTTTATTTTTTTAGCTCAAAACTTATGAACAAATTAATTTTATATTTAAATTTACAGCAATATAAAATTCATAAAGATATGTTGTATGCTATAACATATATATAGAATTTAATAGAAAATTTATTCAAGAACAATAACAATCGAAATTCCCAACGAAAATATTTGAAATTGAAGCAGATCTGCCGAGAACTCATATTCTCGTGTTCAAATGTGAACGGGAAGTTATTCTGTTTCTAATTTCTTGACTTGTTCTTGATTTGCAGCTAAAACACTAAAAATGTTGCATCTCGTCAAAAAAATAAACTTAGACGAAAAAAAACGTGGAAAACAAGTTTCAGGTGATGGATCAAGTGCATATATTACAGAAGGTACGTTGACACTTCAGGGAGAAACTATGGAAAATTCCTGTTTTTTTTTTTCATATTTATTTTTAGTCATCTCGTGAATAGAGTATAAATTTTGTGTATGAACTTAACTAGTAGATCTACTTAACATATACACCGTTCGTGGGTGATATAATATGTATATATGTAATAAACTGTTTAGTATGGTATCTGCTTTCTGCTCATATCTTGCATAATGAGAATAACAAGTTGCATAAGGCTGATAACCTGATGTATTAAATTCAAATTTAGTGATTTAATTTGATTAAAATTAAATTGAGCTTTTACGAGGTCATGGATATGCAATTTTCATTTATTGAATCTCTTTAACGCCTAAAAGCTATTCGCTTGTAAATAATATCTAAAACCAGTGGCGTGCAAGAAATTAAATAAAAAGTAACAAAAAACACACGCTTAAATAAAAGAATACCTACTAGCCAATATTATGATCGAGCCAAGATATAGTTTAAATAGTTAAGTGTGCTGATCATGTATAGGATAAATATTATGTCTTCACTATAGGGTGCTGGTCTATTTATTTTAATTGTACACAATTATAAGTAGGTATGCGAAGTTTAAAACTTAATTTACTATCTGTTAAAAATATTTCTCCTGTGACTTGATGAAATGAAATTCGTATTCAACCTGACCACTAATTCCATATAAAAAAAAGTTTTAGTGGATACCGATATGATAATGGGTTTAATAGGAAACTTGAATGTGGAAGCGAAATTCATACTTTTTTTATAAAAGGTTTTGTTCGTTTTAATCCTTAATTTACATACATAGTTTAACTCTTAATTTTTTGACAACACTATTTCATATTCCATTTGTACTATAGTATAATGTAATAGTAATAATGGCTTACACAAGTAAATACATTTGGGCAATACTTTCTTATTAATTTAAGGGCGTGTCCTGAATTAGAATATTTCAAAACCTCGTTTTTTTGTGATTTCCTTTTAGAAGCGAAAGAAAGAAATGATGGTATTGAATTTTGAGGTATGGTTTTATAGATATTAACGAATACAAAATAAAATTTTTTACAATAAAAACAAAAAAAAACTATAACAGATTTCTAAGCCTATTTCATGAGCGTCATGTCGCTGTAGTCTTGAATCGGCGGGAAAGATCCACATCATCATTTCTTACTGAAACAAAAAACCAAAAGAGGATTAAATTTATTATAAATTTTTCTTCTTGGTGTACTAAAAAGGCAGAAAAAATGTGAAATAAAAAACTTGGGCGGGTTTATAAAAGATGTTTAAAACAAAAATTCTACTTTATGCTGGTATAGCCATTATTTAAATAAACTTTTTGACAAACGTTTTTATTTCAATTAGAAGAAAATTTAATACTGAATAAAATAAACTTTGGTTCAAATAAATAGGTCGTTTAATTATTTAGCTATCACGCCCGCAAATTTAGAAAAATTGTGAAAATAAGAACTGAAGAAAAAGCGTTTCAAAGTTTCCGATATAAAAAATATAAATTTTTAATTACTTACGGAGATAAAGCGGAAGCCACGCATTAACTGAATCGTTTACATTTATATTTCTATTAGATACACTACCACTCAACTGAATACAGCCATGGATTATAACTATATTGTATTGAGTGGCGTGCGCTCACACACCTGCTCGATGCTGGGCTGCTCCTGTCTTGAAATTCTTGGAAATATTTAGAATTGGCAGGACAATTTAGAAGAAACTACGCTTTGTGTCTTGTATGTATTTATTGCTGTTTCTGTCAAAATATGTGTAAAAATAAAATCGAAAGTTCCCAGTGGGAAAAAAAGCGCCTTAAAACTCCTTTTTAAGCACTTCTGCGGAAGCACAGAGCGCATCGATCGAGCTTCAGTTTCATCTAAATTTTAACATTGCATGTCCGCAGAAACAAGCACTTCCTTTTACCTTCGTTTTAGTCGTTTTTAAAGCACTTTATGTGAAGCAAATTGGAAGCTCTGTACGATTTCAGCTACTACAGTGTCAGCAGAAATAGTTACCATATTGTTTCTCTTTTATTTACAGAAAAGTTAAAGTTTGACAATTGTGATTGTGTGAAATAAAAGATAATCATATAGCTTAAAGTTTAGCTTTTTAATTCAATATAAATTAAATAAAACAAAAGATATTCAACACATAAAGAAATCCCGCTTTCATTTGTGCCTCAAAGTCCGAGTAGCTACGGTTATCCTTTTTTAAAACAACTGAAAGGAAAAGTGTGTTACATTATTGTATCATGAACACAAAAGTCAACAAATTGTAACTTACCTTTAATCGCAAGTTTTTATACACTTCATAATTTGAATTTCTCCAAGCAAATGTCTTATCTGAAACTGTGAATCACAATGACTAATCGTAAGGCGTCAACATGAGAAAAGAAACTTGCATGATCACGTTAGCATTCAATATTTTCTTCGAAAATTGCTTCAGTTTGCTTCCAAAAAAGCACTTTTTTGGAATCATATCAGTAACCTAGATACAAGCGCTTCGAATCTGCTTTTATTTGAAGCGCTTGAAAATTTTCCACAACTCCTCGATCGCCGCTAATGTATGTATATACTGATGAAGATGCGGGACCCAGCAAACATTTGGATGAAAAATCTTCCGGGCTATATGTGGATGATATTGCCAAAATATCTTCCACACGAAATTAAAGCATATACTGTGAAATGATTTCTTCTTTTTCGAAAAGAAGATGAAATTACAATCAATTTTGTTTTCTGTTTTTAAATGTGGAAGCAAGAAGAAAATAGTTTCGCTTATTTGTCATCTCTATGATACACGAGTTTATCATTTGGAAGAACGTGTCATTAGACTCAATGACAGTAATTAATTTGTGAATTCACTAGTGATCTTAATTCCACCAATTCATATTAAAAAAACAAAATTAATTAAATAATATATACCTACTTTAAAGGAATATCTTCTTAATTCCTTACCACAAATTCCAAATGATTTATTTCGACGATTCCTGAACGTTTTGCTTAGACGATAAGAAAGCGAATCATCTTTAAGAAACGAATACTTTTCTTATTAATGATATAAAAATAACTCGCCAGGAAGGGATGTTGGAAAATTACTTCAACTTATCGCGTAGAAGATACGCATTCATTTCTTCAAGATGTTTTGCCTTCGTGGTAACAGTTTCTCCCGTTGGAAGTTAAGAATGCAATACGAATATGATTATCATCCGCGAGATATTTTATCGTCCAGGTAATAAGAAAGTGAATCTTCTGCGTTTCGCCATGTTTGCTGGGGAGTAGCTTGTAAAAGCACAACTCTCGAACTCATCAATGTATGCTGGAGTAGCTAAATATCCCTAGTAGAAATTGCTCACAGTTTTACCTTGCCTCCTTCTCCGCAAGGGGCAGTTATTATGTAAACCAATACTAATTTGACTGAAAAGTATCAAGGTGTTTGCAGTTGATGAAGAAACATATAGAACATTAATTCCCTATGAGCCGTCTGATGAGCATTCATTAAATCTCATCGAAGGGCTCATTGTATAACATGAATTCCCTATGTACTAAATATTTATTACTGTCATCACCTTGTCAGATGACATTTCTATTAGGAAAATTTGAACTGGTTTTTGTGCTTTATTTATTTAAGTTTTAAAATTAATTTTTTGATTTGTTTTCGGCGGAAAGACTGTCGCTCATATGCTGAACAAGATGTTATGTCCATATCCTTACGCCTCAGCGTCGAATTCTGAAAAATATATGAAATCAATCGTAAAATCCGATTCTCATTTATGAACTCATCATGACACTCATTGACATGCTCCTTAATAAACTCATCGTGATACTCAGTGCTACGCTCATTAATAAGCTCATCGTGACACTCATTGACATGATCAATAATAAACTCATCGTGACCCTCATTGACGTACTCATCGAAGTGCTCATCTAATATTGTAAAATGTACAAAAGAGAAGCACAGCATACATTTCTATATAAATGAAAGGGATGCAATTCTCATGCACACTATCTGTGAATAAGTAAATAAATGAGTTTTTTCCCGGATTTGATTCAAACGCGAATAAATTTCATTAGTACGTTCATCTGATTGCTCATGAGGAGCTCATTGATGAGCTCATCATGATATGTCTACCAGGGATAGCTTTGCTCCTAGTGTGCTGGTGCGGGCAGGGGTGGTTATATAAACTAACACAACTTAGTGACAAATGCGTTCAGCTTAGTAATTTTCAAGATAATACATTATGTGATAGCTGATCAGGGGAATTCGTTCAATATCCCAATGAGCAACTAGATGAGTTTTTTGCGGTTCTCATCTAGAGACTCATGAGTGCACAGTTTTTTTTTTCACTACTAGAATTATTTCCAATTTTATCGTGCCATAATAAACAGTTAAATTGCCGGCGCATTGTGTTTATTATTCTGTTGAAAAAATCACTTGTTATTGAGATTTTGTACAGTGAACAAGTGGTGCAATTTAATTTAAAAACAAACAATTCTAAAAGGTTGAATATATTTTTAGGTAAGTGCCTTTTTGCTTTTACATTACAAAAATATTATTTCTTGAGAGATTTATTTGGGAATTTCCAAGATGAATTTCTGACAATCGTTTAGATAAACGTACATGAATGAAGGTTTTGGTGACAAAACTCATGAGCTGATCGACATGGTTATTGATAATTTATGTATGCCTATAACATATTAACGGAACGCACTAATGCAATAATTTTAGCTTTCAATTTATTCACGTTGACAGTTTCATAATTCTAATTCAGCCGAAACTCTAATAACGATTAATTTTGTAGTAATATGTATCTTCGAAAATTCTATTACAAATTTCGAACTATTGACACATGGTAAAGTGAGAAATAATGGAGATGTTGTTATTTGTTTTAAGTGATGCAGAAGTATGATTAGCTGGAAATTAAATAATAAGAATATGTAATAAGAATAAAATATGAGTCGGAACCCCAAGCTGCACTGGGCCTTCAAAACATTCTGAACTCTTTCATGACCTCTGCGTTTTTATTCTCGTATCAATGGTTGGCTTTGGCTGGACAAGAGACTCCACAAGAGAATATAAAAGCAAGGTCTAAGACCAACTCTTATGATAACATATATGCCCATCAGTAATTCCTTATCGTCACCAATCAGTGCTAGTTTGCTTTTTTAAGTGGTTTTTCAAATATATTTCTAGAACGGTTAGCCGGATAGTAAAAATGAATATAACTAATTTCATATTCTGAAAAACTTTTCAGTTGATCGTTTTCTCAATTCACGTAAAAATTCTAAATTTTTCTATATAGAAACACCAAGAAGGGGTTGCTCGATTTATGCAATTTTTCGAATTATATTTACTATTTTTATGTGTGTGCAAAATGTCAGCTCTCTAGGTTGATGCGTTCTCATGCCGTGTTCAAATATGTAGTGAAAACGGAATTTTTGTATGGAAACCCTCCGAAGGAGTTACATAATTTGTCCCATTTTCCAACTTAATTTTACTTTTTTTTTAAGCCCGTGTGCAAAATATTCAGCTCTCTAAGTAGACGCGTTCCGTGCGAACGGGCAGACGGACGGACAAGCAAAAATCAAAATAACTTTTATGCGTGGGTGTTCAATCCATTTTGCTCTACCATCATTATTTCTGTACGTTTCCTGTAGGATATAACAAGTGACATGCCTCTGTTCAAGTCTTTCAAACGCGCTGTGAATGTTAGGTAACTCCCAACCACTCTCCTGGTCGAGATTATTTTAAAAAAAACGTTAATGACCATCGTTGTGTACGTCTTTTACAAGTGTATTAAGTAACCATGATCCATTGCAATCACACCGCCTTGTTTTTATTATAATACCCTTGTGTATAAATTATTTAATGATTTTGAAAATGTTTCCTGATGATAATGTCAGATGGCTCCACTTGTACTTATTTCTATCGTTATATTGCCTGTTGTCAAACCAACTATTTAAAAACGCAAGAGAATATTATGTTGAAGCATATATTTTATTACACATTTAATTTACTCGGCTTATCTGTAATAACTCTTTCTCTAAGAGATGATGGCATCTGCGTGAAGTTGTTGAACAAGGAATGGAAACTTAGCTGTGGTGGAACTGGAACATCAGAGGTGACAGTGCTGTCACATTTCGAACAGTTTTGCTCACGCTCAGTCTCTAAAAGCTCTGCAAATGAAGTATGGACCAGGGGTTTAAAGAGTTAGCTATAAGAGAATAGACAACATACAAAATAACAAAGATTGGGATGTGTACAAATTCGGCAATACCTCGACTTGATGCCGCAGCAAGCCTGTATTCCAGCAATGCTCCGCTTCAATATAAAATCATTGATGGCTCGACCACTGACATGTATAATATGGACTAACTACATTCATAGAAATGCATTGCAAAAAGTAGGCTCACTTCTATATTGCTGACCCTTTCGCTCTGAGCTGCAAGTACCAACTGAGATAGAACTGTAAACAACAAATAAATGTTCTTAAAATAGAATTGTTTTACCAAAGGCAATATTCATAAGATGTGCAGCAGAAATTCGAAACGTTTTATTAGAATCGCTTTTTTTTTTTTTTTAATATTGGCACCGGCGTAAAAACTTTTTTTGACATAAGCAATTGAGCCCACATGAAAGTTGAGTAGTCCATATTATATATGTCAATGGCCTCGACTCTCAATTTTTTGTTAGAATTTTACTGAAAGTTTTTTCCTTAGAATTGCTATGCATTATTGGGTCGCTAACAATTTTTATGAGCGTAGATGGGTAGATAATCAATGAGTATTCATTTCTTTTTAAGCATGCTTCCAATGGCGCGTGGTTTCACGTGCCAAACCTTTTAGTGCAGTCGAGGTCACGCCAAGCCGTGGCGTGCCTATATACTTTCCACGACATGTTAACTGGAGCTGATTTACGTAGCTAAATCTGCCATTCCAAAATCCTGAGTGAAGAAATTAACGCTCTTTCTGCATCCGCTAGCGCTACCACAGGCCACCTCGCGCAAGTTACATTACCTCACCTTAATACAGGAAACCGATACTCAATTACAAGTCTAGAGAGTCTCGACATAAATAAAATTCCTATACGAACCTGATCCATTCCTCATATTTTCCACATTTTCCCACATTCCCAGACTAACCTGCAAAATAAACAGAAAAAGACAAATTAATAAAAAGCTCAACAAAACTTAACGTGGGAACAATGATTAGGTAAGCAGTTTTAATTATGAGAATTTTTAGAATTAAAGAAACCAGAATTCAGTCTTAAGACCTCCGTGATTTAGTTTGTGACTTTTTAAAAAGAAAAGCTCCAATAAAGAAAATATAATTGTGTTAGCTTACAATAAAGGAAAACAAAGAATATATAATTGTGTTGGTTTACTCTAAAGAGAAACCAGAGATTAGTGATAATTGAAAATTTGTAATAATCAAAGATTATAAATTAATAATTTTGTAAATATATAAACATAGTTGTTCAGTTTTCATTTTCCGAAATCTATCCTCAGTTTTTTTGTTACGAATCCTAAAGGAAAAAAGTTAATTCGCACGATCGCACTACGCCGTTGAAGTTACCTACTTGAAATGGATCGAACGTACCATCACAGACGTGCTCGCATCACTTTCAACCAGACCATTCCCAGGACGCGTTGGCTCGTGCTCGGTCGTTGCGGCTCATGATATCACAGGCCGTGGGAAGCTAGCTTTCGAAGCTTACAGAAAAATTCTGCCGAATTTTGTTCAGTTTGGTGGAGTTATTTTCAGATTCCATGTGCCGACAGCGGCAGTTGTCGATCTCCAAAAATGCATATATATTCTAAAGAAAAAATTTCAGTAAATGAGGACTTCCCTATATCAAGTGGAGACATCGGTGATTTTATATTAAAGCGAGGCATTGCTACAATACAAGAAGTAACACAGTCAAATCTTGTTTCTTAATCACTATATAGTTCTATACACAAGGGTAATACCTAATACCATAGATGGCACAAGAACTAGATGTCGCATGCAGTACCAAAAAACTATACAAAATTTATAAGGCTGGGTGCTCCATTCCGGAATGGACCACAATATTTGATATGATGCATACGTCGAGTGATTCATATCTGAAGTATTGAGCAAATCGATCAAATGATTAGAAAAGTGCTATTATAAAAATATTTGCTTTCGGCACGCTCTAAAACATGTTATGGTCCACTCCAGAATGCACTACCCATTTCGCAATCTGTATACTCTGCTCTAGTATGCCATGCGACATCTAGTTCTTGTGCCATCTATGCTAATACGTATATAATAGCTGTGTTATTTTGTGTCCGCAGAACAGAGCGGATCAAAAGATATACAAAAGAACGCCTCATACATTTTCATAGAAAAATTTAAATGAAGTAAACAGTACAAATAGTTCACTCCAATCGACAGAAAAATTTGTACTTTCCAGTATATGGAAGCTCTAGAACAAGGTACACAAAAGAACAAAGCTAATGTCTCATAGTTTGTTTGCTTGTCACACGGTTCCAGAGTTTAGTGTATCGTGATCGAGACGAATAGAGCAACTCTATTTATTTTTCGGCGCGTACAAAATTAAAGTTTTATTATTTTGATGAAAACCGAACTCCGTCGAATTTACAGGTCAAATGCGACTCACTAACATCATCTAAGGTACATATACATTTTTATTTATTGCGTCAAATAGTACCAACGAATGACAGTCCAGCCTTTCTGAGTTCCTCGGCAGCATTTAGTATGGTAAAGAAGTTGTGTGTAACTAGAGTTCTTCCAGGCAATGAGTATTTGGTAGTAATTGAAAGCAAAACTCTCTCGCCTTGAATAATATCTTTATGCAGTCCTGGATCTTTTTTATATACAGATATTCCCATCAAAGGGAATCCATTCAAAGCTGTTTTGAATCGAATGTTCTGAGTAAACTTTGTTTTTCCACGGTACGGGAATACTTTTGACAATAATGGCGCCTTTAGGAGTATACACAAATTATAAAAAAACGTAACTAAAGTTTTATTATTAACTATTAATCAAATATGAAAATTCTAGATTTGATTTGGTATGCACTATAACGAACCTTTTAATTCCGCTACCTTTAAACACTCTCAGATATGGCACTAGCTTGCCCAATCGTCTTCCTTAGCTGCTTCTTTAAGGTTGTTACTGCCGCTTATACTAATTGCTTCAATTATGTCCATATAGACATAAATGTAAATCTGGTTAACGTCTAAGCGAGAGTATTGGACTAGTCCGTCCAATCCACTTTTCCAGATATATATTGTTTAGCTATTACAAAACTTCTCACCCTTTGTGCAGTAGGGCTCTACTTTGTTACTAAAGCATTTTTCTTGTTTTCATAGAAAGGACATAATCCATGGAGGTTATTCTGAAGAAATTCCAAGTTTATACCTACCTAAGGAATAAAGTGTCTTTCCTTTATATCTATTTTTTGTAACCTTACATTTTTTTTTTTTTTTTAATTATCCCTACAGTTGCCGTCATATTTACTGCTAAGCCCGAATTTGTCTAAGAAGACAGTTTCAGTTTCATTTTGGTAGTCGTTTCTCCTTCGCATTATTATTCTTAAAAACATATTTTTTTTAATGCCTTTTATTACGCACCATGTTACTGGCAGTTGCAATTTTAAGAAACATCAGCTTTTATACGATTAGATTCGTAGAGGTATATACAGGCTCTAACCTCGCATTTACTGCGACCTTAAAAATCCACTGTGAGTCCTCGTTCAAATTATTCCCGTTCTACATTTACTGTTAATATCTAGAGATTCCACACATAGTTTGGAACAGGAATTACTTAAATCTCTAAAATACTCTTTGAAGAGGATACTCTGAACCTTTCTCAAAACATCAAAAAATTGTTCATTTTTTGAGAGCTCTAATAAATTGCAATTTTAAAACAAAACATGGTAAGTTTTCATGTCCTTTTTCCAGAACTGATTAAGTTACGCATATTACCGATAATAGTTACATTTAAAGCGTGCTTTTACTTATTTCTCTATGTCAAGATTTCCATAAAAAAAAAACAAATAAAATTCTGCATTCCCATTTCAAGGCCTTAGTCAATGTCCTACCAGTTCTTGATTTCCTGCGAAGGATGTGCTAAAGCATCACAGATTATATCTTGTGCTTTGGGAAAAATAAATAACTCTAATTATCGACTTTTGTGGCTCGTAACTGACCATATTTCCAAAAAAAATTTCTATTTCACCGTATACAAAATAATAGAGTAAACCATGATATGTAGTTCTTTCACTTACCTACTTCCTTTTGTAAGTGGAGCAGGTGGTTCGAGGAGCTCGTGAATGTGTAAGGCAATCCTTAAAGAATATGAATTGGACAAGGAACAGGAAAAAGTATTTCTAAGATCTACGAAAAATCTTGACTGGAATTGAAAATTGTGGAAAATCCATCGTAAATTCTCCGAACTGCAATACTTCACTTTTATAGAATTTCCATTTTTGTATGCTGTTCGTGCTCCCATAGACTTTCGTATAATAATTCCATTTTCTATTCCAGACGTGCCAGATAAAAACTAGAAAAGTGATATCTTCTTGAATGTTAAGCCGGTCATCCTTGATTCAAGCATTGCGTTTGGATTTACACCAGGTTTTATGAAAAGCTTTTACAATTCATTACCATCAAAATAACCTTAATTGATGGCTGGTAATTATCATCGCCTTTGTGTTTAGTAAATAAAATTTTGCAGTTCTGTGTTTTTTTTTTTAATCCATTTTCAGATACTTATCGCAACGTAAATAATGCATTCGCCATCCTGCAGAATTGCAAGATTTCAGACGTTTCATCACGCCGCATTTATGTAAGTAAGAGAGACTTCCATTAACCTATTTTCTGCATCTCTGCGATTTATGCAGATGAATTCACTGCCACTACCGTGGCATCCACCTAGATTAAATTGAAAGTGCTCCCTTATTGACATTTTGCTTTCTGAAGAATGCTCGTTGGTTCGGTGGTGTATAAGGGGAGCTCAAATTGTATGCTTTTGGGTTGGGCATCTCAGAATGTAGACACTTTTATATTCATGGTATTTCTTTCTTATTATTTTTTTTTTTTTGTAGTTACTTACATCTGCACATGGAAGTTATTCAGTAGAAGATATTCCCAACAAAATATTCAACTTAAATTAGTTCTGTGAATCCCTTTTAAAATCATCACTCAAATAAATGCTAGAAATAGACTCTCTGATGTACACAGGTGTAGTCTTTTTTAGTTAACACTACTTTTGTACATCTAAATTTTAATTATTAAATCAGAAAATTTATAGCAGGATGGTTCTCAGCAAACAATTGCGCGTTTGAGTATTTCATATGCTTGAGGTAGCTTTTCCCAAAAATTGTGTATCTCAGGATACAATACAATGTGAGAAATCTACGCCAGAATGGAAAGTTTCATGAAATTCTTATATAGAAAGTGAACTTTTCCAGGTTAGAAAAGCTTTTTGTACTCTGTTAGAACCACAACTGAACAAAATATCATCGTCTTTCTTCGTTGAATCTTACAGCTCTAATTTCAGCTTCTTGTGAGTGGTATATATGTATTTTAATCATATACAAGAACTGAAAATCACTGGATCGAACAATCATAGAATACTTGCAGTCGTGGGTGGAGAAGTATTTTAGAGGTCGAGTTTTCAACCAATATAACGTTGCAAAGGTAACCACAATCCCACAACCTTGTTTGTAACTTTAGTATTAATTTAACGTAATAAACAAGCACAACCGAATCTCAATTAAATTTAATTCATATACCTAGTATTGTAGCTAACTACTAGAAACTTAATCTCGCGATGTTGGTCCATAATTAATCAAATATCTCTCTAACCTTACTTGAACCGCTCTCTCAAGCCTTTTCGTAATTTTGTAACATATTCTTCACAATTCAAATTTTTTGCTAATATTTACCTTCGCTATAGAAACTACACTACCATACACTTCATTCATAATTATTACAATGAAATACTTTTGTTTGTGCTTCAATCAAGTCAATGTTAAAGGTACATTCTGGCGTAAATTTTTCAGAATTCGATCTTTATTATTTTTATTATTTACTTTGATTCCGCAAAATTTCAAAAATGTACTGGCAGAACTTCAGAAATTTGAAGAGTTAATGGCAATTACAGCCAAAAGTTGAGGGAGTGGTATTAGTTAGAAGGAATTTAGCGTAGAAGCTTAAATTTTAATTTAGTTTTCATAGCATAAAAATGTATTCCAAGCCGAATATCCTTGAAATAGAAGGTAACCGGTTAAAACGAAGAATTGATGGAAAGCACGAAAAAATTTCGGATTGAATCTTCATTTGAATTAAACACGTATCTACTTTTACCAGAAAATTCAACGGAAAATAATGGTTTATACGCGTTTTTTTCCAAACTGATTGACACGATTTGCAAAAAAAAAGAACTAATAGATCGATCTTAAAAATTCCTGTACAGCCTTATTTATAAATGTAGTCATTTTCGCGCTACATAAAACATTATATTATACTTTATAAAAGTCCCGAATTTTTAATATTTTCCGTAGTGCCACAGTCAATGAAATAAACTGAAAAAACATGTTTGTTTTTAAATTGGAGGCTGTTGGCACTGAGGATTTTATGTCAATCGTGCGACCATCTCATTTTTTTAACGCTATACGATTCAGCTGATTGTGCTAAGCTATTAAATTCCATATAAATATTTTTTTTTTGCATCTTTAAATACATATGTATCAATAAATATGTACAAAATTATTACCAATTAGGAGTTCTATATACATATACATTTTGTTTTGTTAAAATTAAAAAATTCGGGTTAGTTTTATTTTATTATTCTAGTAAAATCTACTTAGTAGAAATCGACCTGGTTGTATAACTTTCCAAATGGATATTCTCGAAGTAGAGATCTGACTAAGCTACTTTCTTACACCCGAAAAGTCCAGATTAACCTTATTTCATCAAAGTCCTTCTGTAAATAGACAAAAATTGATTATCTAATTTTATTACGGCCTATACGCCATAAAATTTGTTTTCTATTATTGCTTTTATGAAAACGAAAATAGAAAATTCACCATATTTTATATAAGGAAATATATAGCTTAATACCCGCATTACACCTAAAATGAATTTTATCCATTTCGGTAATCAGTTAAATCGAAAACGGTATAGATTCATTACATCTCACCAAAATCCTTTCAAAAATACAAGAAATGTATAAAAATTGTTCATATAATAGCATAACTCATATGTCATGTGTCCCATTTGTCTCGAATAACCTCATAGAAGAGTTTACTTCCACGAGACCTAGTTCAATTACCCCATTTCGTAAATTGTTATGCACTTTATTACTCCTTATGATGCCCTAAACAAGTTTCGCAAGGTAGAGACTTCATTAAGTTACCTAAATACATAAGATTCATTATTCTTCCTATTTCTCCCTAAATAAGTTTTCTCAAGCTCGTAGCCTAGCTAAGTCGAACCCGAAAATGTTACAGTCGGTCTATTTTATAAAATGTCAATTTTCAACACAAACTTTGCTACTATACAAAAATTTCTAATGTAAGTAATAGAATTACCCCTCCTCATTTTCGTAAAAATTACCCACTATTCTGCTTCATTTCATACAAATTACATTTCATACAATTTGCAATCCTCTTATTTATGCACGTTTCTAGAGCAACATATGCAATTATCTCCAATAATGGATATTAATGACAAAATGTAAAAAGTTGAAAAATATTGGAAATGCTCATCAGGGGTGGGGCGCATGCACTAAATCCAAAACAATTTGCATATAAGAAAGCAAAACCAACACAACTAGGTTCATTAAACCTAATAAATTGTATAGAAAAAGGAATTGATCACAGGAAAATTGCCTTATTGTAATTATTGTCAAAGGAAAGTACGAGTAAAAGCCTTGTTTTCTAGAAAGCTGCAACAAACCCTAAGCTTTGCTCAAGAGTGGTGAGCTTCATGTGAGCTAGTATTCAACTCCAAAAAACATCAATTAAACCTTGCACTCTTTTCTAAAGAAGGTATAATAGAACTATCAACTATATAGCTATGTCAAATGGTCCAGAAATTAGTATTACTGTGGAACTGCGGAATGTAATCACATAGGGCTTAAGGTAGATATAATAATAATAATAAACTTTAAAAATTCATAGTAAGATGCATTATCACCTATGCTTCAACAGCATGGTGAAGCAAATGTACACAAAAGACAACCATTAGAAAAGAAATAAGACTTCATGTGTAAGTGTAACCGGCGAAATGTGCAAACTTGTACCATACTCCTGAAAACAGTTTTGAATTTACCAGTAAGACTATTGAAAAACAATTGTGCTTAAACCCTTGGCAGATAGATCTAATGATTGGGCCTCAAAAAGTCTTCTTACTTTAACAAAAGAGAAATAAAGAAAAACAATGCTCAACCTTTTTCTATCATTTAATATTAATACTAAGTATGAGGGAAACAGACCTGTAAAATTCCAAGTACAAGTACCAGTACAGTACCAGTACCTAGACTTGAAATATTTTAAGTACAAGTCCCGGTACTGGTACTTAAAAACTTTTCAAGTACAAGTAATGTACTGATACTTTAAAATTTTTCAAGTAAAAGTCCAGGTACTGGTACTGATACTAGTACTTAAGAACCAATGTACCAATGTACTTAAGTACTTTACAGGTCTGGAAGGAAATATATACTAATCTGGAGAATGGAGCTCTAATTTGGTAGTATATCAACAGTTTTGAAATGGAGAAAGGAGAAGGACGCTCTCTACCGTTTATACCCCAATAAAGAAATTTATATATATACTATATATGATATTTCCCCCTAGGACGTCAGTAGAACAGGAGGTGATAGTACTCACGCAAACAAACCAAAAATTGTATGGCAGGGTTGGGGGCATATCAAACGTTTAGGAGTTACGGCTCAACCAGCTTCTCTCCCCCCAAGAATTATGGTTGTCTAAATTAAGCACTTCAGATTTTGTTACTTTTATTTTCTTTGACCTCTATTATTTTTTATAAATAGGTAGTTAATATAAATTTTTTTTACAAAAACTGTAAACTGTAGATTTCCCTCATTAATTTGACCTAGTAAACCCTATGTGGTATCTGCAGCCGTTAAAGAGTTATTAGCTGGTTAAACAGTTTTTGGAAAGGCCATGAAGTTCTACATACAATGAGTTCATAACTGTGGCCGTATGCCCTTTAGTTTTTAAGATACTGTGTAATTTGTGAAAAACTAGCTTTTTTCCTAATCACCATGTTGATATGCCCCTTACCCCCTGCCATATAATTTTTGGTTTGTCTAGGTGAGTACTATTACAGCCTGCTTTATTGACCTCCTAGGGGGAAACACCCTGTATACAGATAATCAAACGACACTGACATCCATTTCATCAACAACTTGCATTACGGTAGGTTCCAGAACACTCGAAAATTGCTGGAGCAAGTCTATTTTGCGACATTTTTCATAACACCGTTATAACTAATCTTATAAAACTACATAAATCGATAACTAAATAAAACAGCCATAGATCTTAGAAATATATTCCAGATAAGTAAAAAGATCAATTATAGAGCCCTAACAAAGGAAACCCAGTGACGTTTTTAAGCTAATTAATAAACTACTATGGAAGACAAAATCATACAGGCATATTAGTCTGACATAACTTCCCCTGAGAAAGTAAGATACAACTTTATTCGAATGACGTTCCTCAAAAGCTTGTCCACCCAAAGCCAAATATGCCAAATAGTACGTAAAATCTACCGAAGATGCTCCCACCAGTGTAATAAGGACTATCGAGAAAGGCTCATAGAACAAGGACATCTTCTTATACTCTTTTATGGACACAATACCCTATTTGACTTGATCAAGAGACTAATCGAAGATAGAGGCATGGAAACCTGTATCGTTGAATTGAATAGACCCACTGAAGGCTGCCATCAATGCGGCAAATTATCACCACTACTGGGACTCTAAGTTATAGATGAGCTATTAGGGCTATATCCAAGAGAGCTTTAAGGCCTTGATGACATTATCATTTGTATTAAAAGGAAGTTTGAATCAGCTTTATCAAGACCTTATACAAACTGCCTTTAACTCATTCATTGATAACATAGCAGGAATATAGGACTATCAATAAACTTAGATAAGACGGTGTTAGTCTCTTTCACCACGAAAAGGAGCCTCCCAGTTCCCAGCTCCTGGGTTATAAGGACTTATACTAGAATATTTCAAAGAAGCAAAATATTTACGAGTAATTCTGGATACTTAGTAAGCTTACCTGCAAATTCCACCATAAAATGATAACCAACAATGCTTGTGGATATTTGTAATAAGCCGAAGGCTTTTCTAGCGGTTTAAAATTATGCAGACAGCCAATAAGAGGTTCTTGATTATATGCAAAGGATATCATGACTAAGTAAGGCGCTACACATCGTGTCATCAACGAGTGCTTAAAACTATTCTAGAGCTCTAGAGTGGCTATACTCTACTTCTTTATCGAAAGGTAAGCAATGCATATCATGCTTCGAAAGAAAAGGTCAGATGGTCACACCTCCTTCGGTGTGGGACATCTTAGCATCCCCGAAAAGGTAAATATGAAAGAACTAAAAGCTGATACGAATGTTATAGCTATAAGACGTTCCTTCGAAAGAGATTACCAGGTATCTATTAACGAAAAAAGCTAGATATTAAACAGAGTGTTCCAGTTCATGGAACAGGCTCTTGGTAGAAGGCTATGCAATACAGGTTGAAGTTCACGCGATTCTAAACATATGCTGTAAAAACTTTAACACTTGAATTTGCTCAGATAGAGAGATTGCACTCCTGGCTATATCCTCCCAAAACTTTACGTCGAAACTAACCTGGAGCTGTCATTAGAGCTGTTGCATAGGAACGACAAAGTATCGTTGCTTTTGTTTCCTGGACACGAAGGATAGGACGGTAATGAAAAAGTGTAATTTCGGCTAAAACCGAAGCCAAAGTATAAATAAGGATAAATAGAGACAGAGGCGAATAAAATAGGAAATTTTTCGTGTTTTTTAGAATGAAACAACTAATTTCATATACTTTCGTCTTTTGTATGAATGGGGGAAAAGAACTTGGCTATACATTATTGTAGTGCAACCGAGACAACGAGCTAAAAACAAAAATCGAGAGAACGTAGGATTACCCGAACGACAAAATCTTCTTGAATCCCTCAAAATCCTATCAAACTATCCACAATTATGTACTTCGGTTCACACTACCTCCCATTTTTAAGAAAAAGATAAATTTCGCTTTGGCCATGATGCTGAAAGGAGATGTAAAATTCCTCTCAAATGAAATTCTCATATTTCCCGAAAATATGAGAGAAACCCCACTTAATCTCTTCATAGCAAAACGAATGTAAACAGAAAACGTGCTGTTCAAATATCATGGAATTACACCAACAAACATTAGAATTCCTGCGAAAAACATTGGGACAATTGTCTTAATATTTCAGAAAAACCTGTTTGCACAAAATCGCGGGAACATTTTATGAGCGTAAAATCGGAAAACCCCACCCATTCTCTCTTATTTACGAAAATAAATTATTTGACATTCCGTTTCGTTGCATGTAATCTTCGCTTTCACATTTTTTATCTTATTCGTAAAATGTTCAAAGAGGGTTTGATTTTTCTTTTTTTTTTTTTTGATTTTTTTATCTCTTTTCCTTCCTTTTCTCGCTGTGTGTATTTAAATGGAAAACAATCGGAACACTCTTCTGTGTCCCTTCTTGTAGTTATACATTCTTTGCCGAAGCTGACAGTCCATATACTCCTCTCTACTCACCATTTGGCCTACCCAAAAGCCATTTTAGAGGGGAACTGCACAAATTGTAAAACAGGCAGGCAAATGGATCCTCTTTAGAACACTGGGTGTTAGGCAAGCGAAGGCCACCCCTATCCTCTAAAGACGCGTAAAGTTATTGGTCTTAGCATAGTACAGTCTCTCAGGCTGTTTACTAATGCCGTCACTGAACATGAGCTCTTCCATTATTTTTTGAAGAAGATAAGGAAATGCGGCAGCGAATTGTGTCGACTGTGAAACCTCGAGGCATATTATATGTATGTAATTGTCCCGCGCTTGGAATATAAAGGTTGCGAATCACTGGAAAAAACTTATTTTCTTAAATAAGGCTTGTAATCTAACCCCAAGGGCAGTAATCGATACCATTAAAATAGTAGATTTTTCCTAACCTCTTCAGGGCAGAACACAAAAGATCAACTCCGTTGCGGTGTCCACATGGTTTTAATAGCATAATCACACGCACTCTTAACCTAGCCTTACCTAACTTAATAAAATACTCAGAATTATTAACATCCTAATAAAAACTACAAAATCTTTCAGGTAAAAATAATCCCACGTGAGTTCATGAATGTTGAAAAATATGATACAAGAATTATCATAAGGTAGACAAATCAATTTATGTAAATTATTTCGATGAATTCAAAATATTGGAAAAATGCATGAACTTATCTGTATGATCCGGATGCCAAGTAGATTTTTTTATACGCTAGAAATCTATATGAAATAATGGACATAGAGTAGGTATACCAAGTTTGTCATTCCATGTGCATAATGCAAAATTTGATAACTCTTGAATTTCTCTTGGAAAATCAATATTAGTTATCGAACAAAGAAGCAAAAAATCACTTATTGCTTGACAACGTGTCGCCCTCCAAAAGTGCGTATAAATTATAAGGACAAAATTTCCAGTAAATTTTTTAGAAAAAAATGCGGCCTTCCCTGCATCAGGTCGAGGCATCGTTGATTTTATATTGGAGCGAGGCACTGCTCTCGGCCTCCGCCAATGCAGAAAAATTCGAAGGAAGAAATTTCCAGTAAAATTATTAGAAAAAATTGTGGCCGTCCCTTCTTGGGTCGAGGCAATGGTGATTTTGTATGGAGCGAGGCATTGCTGGCTTACTCTTTGGGCACGTCATCAAGTGCCAAGTCGAGGTATCGTCGAGGCATTGTTAATTTTATGTTTTTTTTTTGTTCTACGTGCCCAGTCTTAGTATGTTGTTAGTTTGTCTATGCCAGAAGCTAATCGTCCCGCTAAGCAACTAAATCTGAAACAGGATTGTCGGATTCCTCAACAAAATTTTTACAAAAGCTTCCACTGGTAGTGAAAACTTAGAGATTTTGTTTAGAAAGTCTGGAGTTATCTCTTGTGGTCGAAATAGATATCAGTAATTACCATTGATTTAGATATAAAAATACCAATGGTACAATATATCCCACCGTTGCCACACTTTTTTGAGTAAAAACAAGAAATGCCTTTTGAAAAAATAATTCACTCTCCTAACTAAATCAAATTTTAGGAGAAATATTAGAATATGTTAAAGTATAAAAAATTTTCGTAGAAGTCTTAACCTACTGGGACCTTATTTGGTAGTCAAACATGTATATAGGTTTCTGATGCCATTAGATTTGCAATACCATTTCTATCTATTAACGACATTGCATGTGTACAAAAAGAGAAAAACAAATTATTAAAGAAGTTTTTTGTTAAAATGTATTTTTCTAACTTATCTTCCAACTCTGTTCCTCGTGTGATGATATGTCCCTGAATTTTGTGTCTTACGCAAATAGATTAACAAACATTATTTTTAACTTATTCAAATAAAAATCACAATTCGCAATTAGTATTTAACCTTAAAATTAGTTTAAATTGAAAAATCAATAAATAATATTATAAAAGAAACTATGCCGTTTTCAGCTTTTTTCTCAGTAATTGACTGGACAGATTGCAGTATGGTATTTCGAATGATAACGAAAATACAATGGAACAAATGTAAACAATCATTACGAAGCCACTAGTTAAAACAGCCTGAAAGTAAAATAAACGAACACAGATGAGAGCTATCCTTTAAATTGATGTAACTACATATAATAAATAGAACTTACAAGTAAAATAGGATCAGCATGAGTGCTGGTGTTCGATAAACTAAATACGAATGCAATCACGAACGGATTCAGTAAGTAAATTGCATATGATAATCTATTCACATGCTGAAATACTTTCCATTCTAGAAATCTTGACCACCAAACTCCTCGTCCTGTAGCACTTCCAATTATCATCCAACAAGTCGATCCAGCAAGTGATACTCTTCCGACGACAATTAGAGTTAAAGTTGCAAAGGTGGACATATCCCTCTTTACTGTTGAATAGATGCAAGAAAAGAAAAGCAAAATGGCTATATTCCAAAGACATTTCTCCCAAACGGGGTGAATATTAATTCGTTGCTTATTTGTAGCTAGCAGCCATCCTGCGCCGACTCCAATGAAATATGGCGTAACTCTTATGAATGGATTTATGTATATGTCTGTTCCTGTATTGTAGAGTACATCAAATGATAACTGATACTTGGATCTATGTCCAACTATATAAGTCCAGAGAATT
Organism: Dioctria rufipes; assembly: GCA_963924295.1. Lineage (NCBI taxonomy): Eukaryota > Metazoa > Arthropoda > Insecta > Diptera > Asilidae > Dioctria > Dioctria rufipes. The sequence continues at coordinate 364,125,892 of OZ002740.1, forward strand.
GAGCCGAATAGTCCAGCGAAGTATATGTTTCGGACCTTATTAGGATATCTGAATAGGTATGGAAAAAAATTATTTAAAATTTTAAAATAAGCCTATAGTTAAAACTAACTTGGTGTAAAGAAACAGCAGTCCTGAGGCGATTACATAAAATTGCATTTCACACGCCAATGACCAGGTCCAATTTAAACACAGCTCATCTTGATGGAAGAGATTTTGAATAAAGAAAATGTTTCGCCACCAGTACTTAGTACAAGTCTGATCATATCTTTCGTGTAAGTAGAAAATTGACACATCTTCGATGTAAGTTGTAAAAATCTCTACAATTCCTGTTAGTATAAGATATAATGGCGCCAGCCTACAAAAAATTTTTTTTTTTAGTTTTTAGTAAATAAAATAAAACAAATTTTAAGGATTAAAGAGCAAAAACTAACATTTAAAGCAATTGATACTTGGTAGAACTAAATTTTAAATAACTTTAATTACAGGTACTTTAATATCAAATAGCCATTTATAAGATAAATTCAGAAAACGGTATTTAATCCAATTTAAATTAACCCAATCAAAATCAACAATATTTTTTCTTCTGTGAGAGAGCACAAAAAGTCCTTCCTATTTCAAGAAACTCATCATATTTAACAAATAACAACAATCATTAGAACTGTGTAATTATGTATAATATTATATTATATTATATAAAAAACAAATAAATTTTTAAATATATTTAGGTACAGCTTAAGTAATGGCTTCGAAAGGAAGACAACATTGTCTATATGACAAAACAAATATATCAAAAGCACTACTTCCTCCATAAGGAAGAATAATATAAGTATAAGAGAGTCAAGTCGACAATTTGGTATCCCAAGACAACACTTCAAAACAGGTAATCGGAAAAGTTCCAGAAAATTTAAAGATAATGGGGCGTTATCCTGTACTGGCTCCAACAGAAGAACAGAAGCTTGTTGACTGCTGCCAAATGTATATTTCATTCAAAGTAAAACCACCGTTTCGCAAGTATTGGAAACAGCGCCTAACTCCTTTCAAATGTAACCATCGAGGAAGAATTTGGCATCCAACTTTTACGAAAAACCCTCTAAACTTTCCTTTCGTATTCCAGAAACTCTTTCAAAGATCGTGCTACAGTATCGGAGATATATGAGATTGGGTTGATAGCCTTCAAGAATATTTGATGATAATGGCTTGGAGGAAACACTCGCTGATCCCACTCACATTTTAAATGAAGATGAAAGATCCGCATATTAGCAAAATCAACTATCAAGATCTGCAACAATAAAAGATCAGTGATAGTCCAATATGAGACTTAAATAAATCGAAGTCTTCTATAAGTATTTTAATTTTCTTATGAGACTTTTATATGGGGCTTAAATGAATAAAATTCTCTGGTAACTGTTATGGACTGACTAAAAATTATGGGAGTTAAATGAATGCACTCATGATTTTTTTTTTTTTTGTGAATATATTATTATTATTATATTATTATTAATTCGCTAGTCGGAAATATGTAAAAACTATTGATATTTTTGACTATTTTGATATCGCTCTGGCAATTGCAGTAAAAGTTATTCGAAAATGAATTAGTCAGTAGGGAACAAGATTTGAAACAATATAGAGAAAAAATAAAAATTAAAAAAGAAATATAATCAAACAAGAACATTCTTTGAGTCTTAACATATCTTTTGTAATCGATAGTTGTTTTTTTGGATTGTGCTAATCTGTATAGTAATTTTAAAACAAATCAAAATAGGAGTTTGATATGGAAAATCTTAAGAAAATTTTAATGTCAGGAGAACAAATAAATTTTCAATATTACTTTACCTCAATTCAAAAGAGGGTATTAGCGAACAACAGCATCTTTGAGGAGAAGATAAGTTTTTTCAGTCTGGATAATACCAACCCAATCTGGAATAGCATCAACAGCACGGAAGTCAATTCAAAGGAAATAAATCTGACGAAAGATGATAAAGATCCACTGTACAATCGACGGTTAAGATCAGGGAATTGTTATTTTTTAAAAGGGTCTTACTCAATTGGAGACAAAAGAAAAAACGTGGAACAGAACCAACTTAATTTTAGATCTAAAAATAAAATAGTTAAGAAAGTAAATATGGCGTTTATTAGTCAGAGAGTAATTAATAATAAATTTATACCCGTATATGGTTAATTTTTGTAAGCGTTCAAGTAAATACTTAATATTTCGAATCATATTATGATTCACACATAAAAATATTTCAAAGTGCATTATATGGGGTCAGCTTGGCTTTTTTCTCTTTCTACCGCTGATGCGAAACGCCCTCTTTTTTGAAGAAATTTCTATTGTTAAAAAGATTTTTCTTTTTCAAAGAGTTTTTGTCACTCAATTTCGAATTGTATAGTAGCAATTTCGGTCAATTTTCATATTGACTAAATTCTCTATGAACTTCTTTGAAGTATTCTAGGACAGGGGAATACCTATTTTAGGCCCGACATCAACAAATATGAGAAATGCCTTAAATTGTTATACTCTGAACATATTTTATATATAATGTGTATTTCAATTAAGTTGGGCAGCCGGGGGGAGTTTGGGGGTTTAGTACATTTTGAAAGTCTAGTACAGAATCGATTTCCTTAAATCCTGAGAATAAGTTTGACTATCTACATTCCTATAGTCGTAGGCTTAAATAGTCATCCCCATGCTCACTCTTTTAGTATTTCCCTCTTTTTTATTCGAACTGAAGTACTAAATTTTTCGCACCTTACCTCGGCTCACACTCGATAGGGTTATGTCAGATCGGAAAACGGGATTCCAGATCATTACTTCGTAGAAGGCAACTTTTCTCTGCTTTTAGGGTGTGAGGCAGGAACTCCCGTCTGGGAAAGGGTGGTTCCAATACGGCATGTTGCATATCAAGGTAAAAGGCTCGTCGAGTACTATCAGATGGTGTACTTCTTTCTCGATTCAGAAAACTTTCGCGGGACATTTTTTCCACCGGAAAACGCGTCTTCTGCACTTGGGTCACCTACACCCCAGCTACTAAATTTCGCATATATTTTTTCAGTTTTTTCTTCCGTGGCCATTAGTGTTCTGTTGTCAACATTTGACTCATAGGAAATAATTTTCCAGGACACACCAATTCCGCGCAATCACGAGAAGTAGAAAAGACCAATTTTTCACACAAGAAAGTCGCTCAAGCTACATCCGATAGCCAAAGCTTTCCCCCGCCTAATTGAAATAAACATTGCTAACAAAATATATTCACAGTATCATAATTCATTGTTTAAGATATCTCTCATGTCTGGAGGTGTTAGGCCTAAACTTATATGACTTTCCACATGAAAAACATGACAACATCAAATTAAAAAATAAATTTGTGTTACATTATTATTGTATGAATTGTGAAAAAGCGAATAATGTGACTAGGAAAAATGTGCAAGCAGTTATCCAACGAAATGGAGGCGCCAGCTAAATTATATATTGAGTTTAGTTTTAAGTTGTTATGCTTTGATACAAATTTTTGATATTTCCCCCAGTCGAAAAAATCAAATTATTAGAGCCTGCCACCCAGCTCAGATATGTAGTTTGCTCAGCGTTAGATTCAGCGTTTAACGATGACGATGACAACCACGCCGGCCGTCATCGACTTCCTTAATGTAATCCAACTATATGGGTTTCTATAATATTATAAAACCACTAACTTTAAGCTTCACCAACCCTGAATACCTTTTTCCTCATTCCCTCTCATATGTGATTAGTCAAGAAGAAAACCACTTCTTCTTCATGAATAAGAGATCCAGTAGTTGGAAGAGACTAGTAAGCTAAGAAATCATTTTCTAAGGCAACTCTTTTCTGCCAGGATTTATATGGTTTCGTTATCTCAAACTCAAATTTCATCATCTTAGTTTACAATGAAGTAGTGATTCACCATATACGTCAAACATTTTGTTGATCGAAGTGAAATTTTTCTGAGTATATTAATTTCATGTAGGATCATTTGATGGTGGAAAACTTGTGAAAAACATGTGAAAATCTATTAAAGTGAAATCTTGACTCACAGAATAAAGAGCTGAAATTTGTAAATTATCTAAGACCAAAGAAAAGTTAAACGTCGAAGGTTTTTGCTTAAATAGAAATAATCCAGCAAATTAAATTTTCGATTGGACTCAAGACTTCCGATTAGCGGACCCGTAAAAATGCGCCGCAAACTGTGTTAAATGAATTGAAAATTCCCACAAGGATATATTGAATTGTAAAGAATGAGCCGAAGGCTATCATAATTTGTCCCACCAGTTCTTATAAAATAAAGACATTGCTCCACTGCAGAAATAGGGATAGGTTTTTGTACCTCAAATGGATGCACTTCAAAAGCAATATGTGCATTATATTAACGAAAATATATTTGTAAGTATTCTATAAAAAATTCAGAATAATACCTAACTTATTGAATATTCTCTTCCTTATATCCGAGAATGCTTAACATTTCGGGAATTTTACGTACTATATAGGTTTTTTGGAAATTAAACTGATTTTACCTTTCTATCACGGAAAACAACATTTATATTTAGGAAAAAATGTGTCTTAAATTTAGGGAATTATCCTACTTTTTTTACAGTATACCCAAAGAAGAATCTATGAACAGTTGGCATTAACTTGTAGAAAAAAAATTATATGTCACAAAAAGCTAGATGAGTTATTTTACGGGAACAATTGCAGGTTTTTGAAATAATTTTGTTTTTTAAAATGCTATTTTCACAGGATACCTGTGTGATGCAAAGCCCATCGTGATAGAAAGGTGTAACAAGAATTCAGCTTGCCGTCGCGCAACAAGCTGTGATAATTATTGTCATCGCAAAATCAAGAGTTTTCTGTTATTCAGACAATTAAAGTGTAAAATATATTAAAGACATTAGCGAACCCTAACCTAAAATAAAAGCCAGTACGTAAAATCAAATATCCCGGAAATTCGTTCGGTTTAAAATTGTTATAATTCGTTTCGTTTCGTAAAGCGCGTCGCGTGTTAAGGACTTTGATTGATTGATTGATAGGAAGGTGATAAAAGAAGGATTATGGGACATGAGGAGAGTGGCGGAGGTTATTCTAAATGTCATACTTGAAGCTTCGCAGATTGTAAGCTAAAAAAAACAAAACAGAAGACGGTAGACTGTTCCACATACTACATCGCCAGTTAACTTCTGGACAATATGATGTACAATTATACACTCTCTCGTCCTATTGGTTTGGCTGAGGATGGAATGTTTTATATTAATCAGGATTTGCAATTAATAAATAAGTGGTCACCTTTGAATAAACTTAAATTAAATCCGGAAAAATCTAAATGCTTAGTAATTTATAAGACATTGCTTGATCTAAATAGCTTTCCCGTGGTTAAACTCAATGGAGCCCTTACGTGGAAAACCATATAGAAGCAATTCAAAAAGTATATGGTAGTCTCCGCACAATGCAGTCATCTGCCTCATATACTCCACTCTCGATGCACTTATTACTAACTTGCTCCTACAGTAACCGAGGTTTTCTGTAAACTTGACTCGAAATCCTTTTATAAACTTAATATCGCTTTTAATTCAATAGTGCGATATGTTTATAGTCTTCGGCGGTGCGATCATGTTTCACGATACTTCTGGTCTATTTTCGGATGCAGTTTTTCGCATTACTTTAGGTTTCGATGTACCTCATTCCTGGCTAAGGTCATTAAGTTTCAATCTCCTAATTATTTATACGACTGCTTATAATTTGCTAGATCTACCAGGACTGTAACATTGATTTTTCCTCGGTCCAATTGTGTTACATCTAACCGCCAGTTCTTCGTCCACGCTGTCAGAATTTGGAATATTTTACCAATGTCTTTGAGAAATTCCTTGGGGATCTTCGCTTTCAACTGCTTCAAAAACTTACTGTTTGAATATATGATATCTAACTCTACTTTAATTAATTTCTAATTTTGTATATTTATATCTAGCTCAATTGATTACTTCTTTATGATTGCAATTATTATTTCAGTTTTAAATTTAGTTATAGGTTTACATACTCCTTGTAACTATTACTTACAATTATTTATTGTTCATACATTCATACCAATGATAAAAATAAATAAATCATTTTTTTCTTTTGCACATGTATTCATTTTATTCAATATTTTGATGTTTCGATATGTTTTTCTTTTGATTTTGTATATACATACTTTTAAACTTGTGCTAATTATTAGATCCCACATCTTCATTGTGCTATGCCTTAATCAAATAATTTGAAATTGAAATTGAAATATCTAATGAAGCTAACGCTGCACGACCAGCCCCGATTAAGATGAGAATTTTATTCCATTTTAGGTCTGATGTAGGACTTGGAAAGAGCCCAAGATTCAACGAGCTGAATTATTGTTTACAGCTTTTGAGAAATCGAAGACATTTACATGCTTCTTTGGAAATTAATACCAAGAGGTAGTAAGTACATCATCTCAGTGGCGTACCTAGAGCTTTTACCGCCTGGGGCGGTCCGCAATTTGCCGTTCTTTCTAAGTCAATTAAAATCAAGAGTGCTTATTGACAATTACGTAACATATATAAATAAATAAAAAAGTGTATATTTCTTTTGTTTAAACAGATTGTATACATATAATGATAAAAAGTAAGCGTGTTTATTTTAGTTATTTTGCTTACTTTTATATTATAAAAGCTTTGAATGACCTTGTCAAAATTTATGTCATCTGTTATTGTTTTTCTAGAGAAGGTATTGATAGATTTCGCAATCTTAAATCACTCAACGAAGATAATTTTTAATAAACTTTAATTTGGAAAAGCTCTGTTTACTACTAGCTACACTATTGATTATTGTTAACAAAATTCTTAACAATATTATGTTGGGAACAGAGTCTTTAAATCTATATTTTTATACCCTAGATGAAATCATAGGGTATACTAAGTTTGCCATTTCGTTTGTAACGCAAAGAAATAATGATGATAGAATAAAATGGTTTGGACACCCACGCATAATATTAAAAGATATTTTGACTTTTGCATGTCCGTCCGTCCTTCCGTCCATCCGTCTGTCTGTCTGTCCGTCCTTCCGATAACTCAAGAACGCGTTTACTTAGAAAGCTGAAATTTTGCAGATGGACTTTTACAAAAAAGTAAAATTAAGTTCGAAAATGGGACAAATCGGGTAACTCCTTCATAGGGTTGCGATACAAAAATTCGTTTTTCACAATATATTTGGACACTGCTTGAGAACACGTAAACGTCAACAAATAGTAAATATAATTTTAAAAATGGACTAAATCGGGCAACCCTTTCTTGTAGTTGCCATATAAAAATTGGATCTTTTACGTACTATACTGTGAAAACTATCAGTCCTAGACGGTCTTATTGTACTAAAAACTTTTTGAGAATACGGAATCCTATGAAACTGGTAATAATCATTCTTACTGTCGGACAAACCGTTGTAGAAATATATGCGAAAAAAAAACTTCAAAAATCAAACTTCCACACATGGTTGACATTACGAAATTAAATACGGGCATTCATCTAGGGTATCATAAGAATTTGCTCTTATACTAATTCTAGCTTTTTTACTTAAGAATAAAAGTTCAAGAGGACCTTGTCCGGTTTTCCAACGTTTTACTTGTTCTTATAGAACAGGTAGAGACATAAAATTCTGGCTATTTTTCGTTTTTCTCTTCGTCATTGTGGTTTTAGATTATAACGGAAAGCCTGCATGTTTATAGGCAACGACACGTGCCACGGTTAACTTTATAGAACACCATTTGGAAAACCGTATGGTTTTCCTGCATTACTTTTGCCCATGCACGAACGCGTTGCCTATCTGCTTTTATTCAGCATGAAAATATTCGAAAAACAAATAAAATAGGAGGGTCTGTCTATCTCGACTCTGGAGCCTGCAAATTTTGAACACTGCAGATGACATGCTTCTGAAATGAAAACAACAACAATTTATAACCGTATAATCATAAGTTCTAAGGGCCTTCCCACACGAGAAGAAGGAAGGAATTCCTTCCCCTTGTGCTCAGATGTCCCAGCACAATATTATTGCTTCGTGTAGTTCCTTATATGATTACCGAAATTAATTGTGTGCGTGTTCCATTAAGTCACAGTTTTTGATATAAATAATAACTGTATCACAAATTCACAACACGTAATGATTATTAAGCCGTCCGACGAGAAATTAGTATTAGAAATTAGTATTAGTATACTGCCCGTACCCTCGATTCAAGCTATATAGAATACAAGTATTCCCATTACGAACCACGCTCCGCCAATAATGACGAAATATTGTGAAAATGTATAGGACACACAATACTCTCTCTCCTATCTCTCTTCTCCTATAAAAATGTATATACATTAGTCACAGAATTACATCACAGGCTTTCAGCTGCAATATGCCAAAATTTACCTTGTCTTCCATATACCTTGCTCTCAATCGAAACTTGGTAGCACGGAAAATTTCTTACCCCCAGAATATTTCTTATCCTCAAAAACTGCCTAAAAACTTCCACGTGTGGGTTATAGCTAAGGAAGTACGCGCAGATGTTAGGGAAAGAATGTGTGGTGTATGGGTGAGGAGCTTTTATTAGTATCGTAGGCAACCCAGATACACGTTTTTCTCTACCTAATTATAAATGACAACAAAAAATATATCAGTTTGTATTAGGCATTAGATACATCTACTTTGAACCGTGCAATAATTCTCTTGAAACAATTGGCCCTTTAAGCTAGGGTTAGATTGGTATTTTCGACGCATGGTTAGCGTCGCGTTTGATGAATTGGGAAAAATTTGCTGTCAAATTGAAAGCGTTCACATTTGAGATTCGTCAAATTTGTTTTCATTTTGTTTTTATAAATTAGTTCGCATTTTTCCACTTTCTCAATCAACTATTCACGAAATTACTTTAATGCCTTGAAATAAAAAAAAAAACAATCTCAAAAAAATCCAGCAGTAGTAGGCGCAATCTCCCAAATGTGAGGTTAAATTCAACGCGTTTGCGATGAAAAGTAAAAATTCGCCTATTTTTTGCTTCGCGAACGTCGCATGCGGTTATAATCTAACACTCCCTATACAACAAGCATACATTCAATATTAAATGTTAGTCAATGCACACTACGCGTTTGAAATTTTGAATTTGGCTCCCCTTCTAAAAAGACTTCCTTAGCAGTTCTAATTTCTACCACTAAGCGAAGTATCTTTATGTGGTTATCGCTAATTCCAAATTTACCGCGCAATTATCGTAATTATTTATTTTTGTGTTTACATAATTTAGACGCGCATATAAAAAATGCCGACCCATAACATGTATGGCCGGGGGCGGACCACACCCACCGCCCACTCCCACCCTAGATACCCTACTATATCATCTTTGTTTCCTCTAGCTTTGTAAAGAAAACGTTTCTCGGAAAAAACACTATGCGGCATTTTGACATCAAAGGGTGCATAACAAAATAAATCATGTGCACGTTAGCGAGCATAAATTAATAAAAGATCTTAGGATGAAGATACACGTTTTAAAGCAGAAATTGAAAAATTCCAAAATCTCAATGGATATTAGTTAAAAAAAGTTTTGCTTAGAAGATATGTTGCCTAAGAACAATAAGCCATTTTTGACGACTTTTTTTATTTTTGTTTTGTGAAACGACGTTTTTGCGAAGCAATTTTAACCTCAAACCCAATTTTTGGATTTTTTAATTTAACTGATAGGACTTGACAGATATTACCCATCCGGATATTAAATTAGTAAGTAGTATTGCCTCGGTAAAACTAGTTGGATCAAACTCATATACATACACATCAAATTAGTTGATATTAGTTACATATAAAATGTAAAAAGCAGTTATTCATGTTGAATGTATTGATTTGAGCAGAATCTAAATCTTTTCTTAAATTAATATTAGGAACTACATACGTATCTATTTTTCAACCAATTAACTGAACAAAATAATAATATAGTTTTTGCTTACAATCGACTTATACAACTTTTACTACCCACCTCAAATATCTGTGAAGCACTATTTTACCGAAGGCTTTAAGATTCAACAAAAAACTGTTATCTTGAATGCGTTTCATGTTTTTTTCATTTTTAAAGAATTTGAAAGCAAGTAGAAATCCGCTACAAAAATAAAATTACAAAAAAAGAAAAGAAAAATCAATTCAAAACAAAATCTTTAAAAATATCTTAAAAGAACTTCACCTGATTGTAAAAAATACATCAACAAGAATTGGAGCTGTGCTAACATATTGGAAGAACACTCTTTCTCCATACGAAATGAGAAAGGTTTTATTATCAACGGTAAAGTACATGTACCAAATGACGTGGAAGAATACAATCCAAACACATGACACAGATCTTAAGCCATCTATAACTGGAATACCATTTGAAGTATCCTTGAATGCAAATAGAGACTTCCAGTTATCAGCAAGGTCAAAACATTTTATGAATCTTTGTATTAAAGGTTTTTCATTTGGAATTGGATACCATAATAAAGGATCCCGTGAGCCTTTACCAGAAGATTCATTAATATCGTTACACTCTGACGAATCAGAGCTGTTTTTAACCTTAATCCAATTAGCTTTAGTTTTTTCTCGTTTTTCACTAGTATCCTCGAGGCATGAAGCCACTATAAACATCAGCACTGTAAAAGCTAAGATGGCTGAGATAATTTTCACTGACTTCTTGTTTATAAAGTTTGCATTTAGTTTTAAATCCTTAACATGAATTACTTCCGGATGTATATCGTACATGTTACCCTCCTCAAATATTCTTTCATCCAGGAAGCTTTGTGTCATATTGTATACTTCGGAAATGCTGCAAGCTTTCGGTAGACAAAGCCCAATATGAATTATTCTCTGCAGAAATATGAAATTGTCAGCACGATATTTTGTGTACATGAATATGTCAGAGATTTCAATACTTACCTCCGGCATAAATTTTATTTCGACTTGCCATGGAGAGTTGTGCTTCAGGTAGATGACTCGGTATTCCATTTCAAATGGAGCTAAGTCATTAATTAATCCTTTTTTCATTGCTCGCTCATATTGATCTGAAAGTGTGATGTATATGGGATCCTGAAGAGATAAGCATCCATCCTGACTACCTAACCAATAGTTTTGCCCCCACAAGAAACCAGCTTCTTTTATTCCAGAAGAATCAAGAACTGTAATTAAAATTGTTCTTTGGTTATTGATAGTAGGTTCCTCATTATTTCTATAGTTATTTTAATGTTACAATGAGTTTAATATAAAAATGCATGTGACTTTATATAGTGAAGTTGATATTTAAGAAACTGCATACTCAAAAAGTCTTTACTCGACGAAGTGGTGAACAGATTTGATATGAAATTAAAACGCGTGCGCACTATGATTTCATAAAAAATAAAGCATTTGCCAAATTTATAATTTATCATTGTTTTTTTTTCTGATTTGCTAATATTTATTTCAGCATATTTATGTATACACACCTTTCATTGCCCACACTTCTTTCTGCAAAACGGCATTTTCAATTTGCTTTAGATGCCGAAAGCACGTGGCACTCAAGTATTCTTCAGGTGCCAATTGGGACAAACCAAATACAATGGATGATCGCCGAAGGTAATCTTCATTCATGAAACTCTTAAACTCCTTCTGTTGCATCCATTCACTTACTGTCCGTCTTGAAGATACTCTTTGATCTTTATCAATTTCATCTCCGGTTATCTTCTCTGACTCAATACTGTTTTTGGCTCCCCGGAAAGAAATCTCACAAAATTCCACACAGGTCAAATTCGTGTGAGCCGCTGACGTTGATGTTATTATTGCAATGTTGTCGCTCGCCAAACAATGACCAAGTTCGAGCAAACTTATTGAAAGCATTAATAAGCGGTTTGCAAACATTTTGCCAGTGTAGATGTTTTGATGTACCAGTCTCTATGAATGCCCACCTTCATGTATAGAATCGACGTTTTATTTACCCAAAATATCGTGAAGTCTCAGCTGATTTAATATCTGGAAAAAAAAAGAGAGAAAAAACCCGTAGTTGAAGGACATAGATATTTACTTATTAAGAATATTTTTCATGTTAGTGCCTAGTTAAATTTTGTCTCTTTTTTTTGTCCTGAGTGTTTTCATATGAAATGAAGAAGAGATGGCAAATAAGTAGTACTATAGCGACGTACCTATTTTGCACGCAACATTTACTCTAACTGGGTCCATAAATTAACACATTTTTTTGTTGTACTTACTTAAGAAATCGGCTAATTGTCATTGAATGTAAATGCAAAATGAAAGACTGAATCTTTGAATTTTAGATTATTAGAAAAAAAGTTTCAATCAGGCATATTTTTAATTGAACTTTTCGACCCAGCGATCAGAGAGGTCTCATCAGTATAATAGAAGTTCAATGTTGGAGGTAACACCATACTGATGAGACCTCTCTGATCGCTGCTGGGTCGAAATGCTCAATCTTTTTTTGTACGTAAAAATCATTTTCAATAAATTTCAATCTTTTGGACGAGAAATCTTCTTCGTATTTTTTAAAATCTCGATGAATCAATAAAGTTTGGGCCTGTGTCCATTGTTCTTTTTGTCTGACCAACTACCCTCATGGTAACTCAAAACAGTTTTAAGTTTTTGTATTGAATCACTATATAAATTACTAAATAAAGTTCTTGAGATTAGGTTAGCTTAAAAGTAAGTGCGACTAGGCTACTAGGACTATGCGAAAACCGAGACTAGAATTGGTCTGTTATGTTCTAACCTTATGCCGATAAGTGGAATAAGTACCCAATTAAAAAATTACAATGAGAAATCTTGTTACCATATGATGCTTTTTATAAAAAGTGATTGTATGGGCAATTGGGTGACCCTATTAGCAAAATTGTATGGTATACTGATGGGATCTCTCTGATTGGTGGGTCGAAAAGTTTGATTTTTTCTACATTTTCAATGCATTATTATTATTATTGAAATTTATTTCAGTGAATTTCAGTCTATAGATACGAGAAATTGTCCACATAAAGTGGTTACGCAAAATCTAGACTTTTAATGAGCTCGATTATTTTACACCTTGAGGCTGAATTACAATGGATGTAACACAACGTAATCCGGTTTTCTTTTTATGCTTCTCAAATGGAGCTGCGCACAGTGGACGAAGGAAGTCGCAGTCGTACGCAACAAGTTTGATTAATTTTTAAAAGGGAACACCCACATTTCATACAACTTTAGTCCCGACATTAACACCCACGAAATATATTTTAAACCATGCATTATTATACTGCGAATATATTTTATTAGCAATGTTTATTTCAATTAAGCGGGGGACAGCTTTGGGGATCGGATGTGGGCTTGAGCAACTTTCTTTGGTGAAAAGTGGATTTCCTACTTCTCGCGATTGCGCGGAACTTTAGGAGCTTTATAACAGAGCACTAATAGCCATGGAAGACAGAACTGTAAAAATATATGCGAAATGTAAGTATTTGAAAATGGGCATTTTTGCGGCTAGATACTTCCTGAGAAAGTTTTCTGAATCGGGGAAAAGGCACAACACCCGATAATACTCGGCAATCAATTTGATTTAACTTATAAGCAGCATGGGGAATTGGAACCGCCCTCCTAGTCGGGGGTTCCTACCTCCCACCATAAAAGTATGCAGAGAAAAATATTCTGCTACGAATTATAGCTTTTTATGAGCTGAGGCGAACAGTGGATTGGATATAATCCTAGCGAGTAAGAGCTGATGTAAGGTGCGAAAAATCTAGTACCTCCGTTTAAAAAAAAAAAGACGGAAATACTAAAAGGGTGGGTATAGGGATGGCTATTTAAGCCTCCGAGTATAGGAATGTGGGTACTTAAGCTTCTTTTCAGGACCTTAGGAGTTCGAATCTGTACTAGATATTCCAAAATGTACTAGATAAAACGTTGACCCCGTCAAGCCTTTTCCCGCTTAATTAAAATAAACTTTGACAGTAAAATATTTTCACAGTATCGTAATGCATCGTTTAAAACATCTCTCAAGTCTGTTTCGGACGGACCTAAAATGGGCATTCCCTTTACGCAACAGAACGGATCAATATTACATAACATTTGCGTTAACGGATTCTCTATATCGATACTGCGATAGATAACTGTGCAGATTAAGTACGTAATAAAATTAGAAAAAGAAAAGTTGGAAAAGTATGAGAAAAGAAAATCATTTATAATAAAGATAAGGAATTTCAACAAGCTCAACAATAATTCGTACATTGGTATTTTCATTCTTGTTTGTTTAAAAAAAAAACTGTTCTGTGTCATTCTCTTTCAAGTTACTAAAGACAACATTGTAATATCCCGAAGCATTTCCGTCATAAGCAGCAAATTCAATAGAGATTTATTTTTTTTATGCATACTTTTTCGACTTAATTTAGGCCCAAACTTCGATATAACTTAAAATTAAGTATGCGTTCATTGTAATAAATAATTTTTGATCCGTGCTTCAATAGAGCTAATAGCTTTTTATGTAAAATATATCATAGTATAAATTACAGCTGTAACAAAGGATTATGATACCACTTAAAATTCTTTTGCTTCACCTATTTTCGATCACTTGTTTTGATTTTTTCTTTTTAACCACATTTCTATAACGAATTTTCGAAACTTTGTAATTGTTATGCAAATTATACACTTAATTACTGTTGTGTTCTCATAATGCCAAATGGGCATATTGTACCAGTTAATTGATATTGAATAAGTAAATAAGTTCTCTACATACATATAGTGCTCACGTGCAAATAAATATTTCAAGAGAAATCAACCAACCTTGAAAATAAAATAATTTCGCACAACATGAGATATTCTATGAGTTAGCAAAATTTTAATGCAAAACTCTCAAAGTGTAGGTAATGAATGAGGAGACATCACCCGCGTATACATACTTAGGTATCAAAGGTTTCTGAATAACGTGGATTTTCTTCGAATAATATTTTGCTTATTTTTTTTTAATAATGAATCAAATTACTGTGTAAATAATGCAATAATGCTCCCCGCTTTATACAGCTTCCATGTGGAAATTCATCTTCACCAGGAAATCAAACAAATGCTTTGAACCTGCATATAAATGGTAATGTATATTTGTACAATTTTATTACATTCATAGCTAGGTTTTGGTACACAGAGAGGTAAACAAAATAGTCAAAGCAACAGAGCAGCTCTTATTTCCGTCAATTAGCGAGAGTTTTTTTTTTACAAAAATGCTATTTGCAATTTCGCATTTGAATTTAGACGACTAAAAATTCTACCGAATGGTCGAATTTCTGTTATATTTGCAATGGTTGTAAAAGCAATCATAGTGCATAGAAGATGATTTCAATTCTTCTGGATACATTTCGATCCATGTTTTTTGCGTATTTATACTTTTCTTGCTGCTGCAGCTTTATCTTAATTGTACCCTGCTCTAAAATGTATTGTAAATTCCACACATTATATATGTAAATATACATATCGACGCTTGAAAGGCAAAATGGTATAAGCGACCATTTTTGGGAAATTGAGTTATACCATTGATGTTATACATATATGTAGATATGCCACCTCCGCGCACAATATGTTGTTACCTCTTCTCACTGAGTCGCCACTGTAATATTTTATCATCTGCTCACAAAACGGTCCGCCATCTGTTAGCAAAACTTGGCGAATATGAGGATAATAAGTTGTCTTCGATAATAAATAGCGCCATATCACAGCAAAGAATCTAATCTAATTTTGTTTTTTCTGTCTTTCTTTATCTAATGGTGTATAGAAATGTGGAAAAATTCTGTAATAAAGAAATTTAAAGGCATATCGTGATTAGTATCAAGCTGAGTTGAAGGATTTGGCAAATGTGTATGATACGTGATTTAAGCGAAAAGAATTTCATACTTCGCTTTCGCACCAGAAAGTTTGCAGAACAGACAAAATTCTTATCTAGGCACTGCGGGCTTCCAAAAAATTTTTCGGTCGGATTTTCGATAGAATTTCTGCGATCTGCCTTTTTACATCTGGTTGTTGACTGGCACATTGATTTTTCGTGAATAGTTTGAAATATTTTCCGCCAAGCAATTTGTCTCATTTCATGAAATTTCTTAGAATTTTTGGTTCGGATCGCGGTATACAGAGAGCAATATCTTATGAGCGTGAACATTATTTTTTTTATACCTATATACTTATATATTATACTAAGATTGTCATTCCGTTTGTAACACATAGAAATAATAATGCTAGAGCAAAATGGATTGGACCCATGCATAAAATTAAAAGTTATTTTGATTTTTGCATGTCCGTCTGTCTGTCCGACCTCACGATACGCGTGTACTTAGAAAGCTGAAATTTTGCACATGGGTTTTTAAACAAAAAAGCAAAATTAAGTTTGAAAATGTGGCAAATCGGGTAACTCCTTCGTATGGTTGCCATACAAAAATTTAATTTTTCACTACATATTTGGACATTGCCTGAGAACTCGTCAACGCAGAGCGTTCAAATTTTGTACACAGTAGGTATTTTCATAAAACTAGTAAATACAATTTCAAAACCGGACCAAATCAGGGAACTCCTACTTGGTGTTGCCATATAAAAATTTAGGATTTTTACGTATCCTGTGAAAGCGATCAGTCCTATACGGTTTTAATGCACTGAAAAGTTCTTCAGAATATGAAATCCTATAAAATTGGTTATAATCATTTTTGCTGTTGGACGCACCGTTCAAAAGATACATATATTCAAAAACCACTTCAAAACTCAAGCTTGCGCAGATGGGTGACAATACGAAATTACAAACGAGCATTCATCTACGGTATCATAAGAATTTTCTTCAGAATTCTTATACATTATTGGTTGCCGAGAACGATCTAATAAAGTTGAATTGAGTCGGGTGCTCGCAGCACCTGAGCCTAGATAAAACATTCTTTTGATTTACGGATGGCTCCAAAACAAATGAGGGAGATGGGGCAGGAGAATATGGTTCAAGACCTCGGGTCGACATATATGTAATTGAGCTATAAATTAAGAAAATATCAAGAGAACCCACAGGACTGCAGAGCTGCATTATTGGCTCTTCAATCAAATATATTCAATTCTAAACTGATTTGGGACTGCCTGCTGGAGTTAATTAAATTAACGCACTCCAATTTATTTGCACAAATATGGGTGCCTTTACACTGCAAAGTCTCAGACAAAGAGATAGGGATTCAATCCAACTAGCCAGGAAAGCATCCGAAATGGAATTCCTACAGACAATTCCCTTCAGTTACGCTGCCTGGTGAGAAGGGTTGCGTTTACCTCTGCCCTTTTCTTAATACAGGTGAAAAAATTAGTTTTTAAAATGATTTTAGTTCGATTTTTTTTTCATCTATTTTCATAAACATCGATCAATATAAATTTACTATTTCCAGATAGTTTCCTCATTACTATCACCGTTCTAGACGTTTTTTCTTCATTAAAAACCAGCGTCTTGTTTGCCGTACTCTACACATTTATTCCCTATCACACTCAAATCAATTTGGCTATTGACAATCAACCGAATTTCTGCTGACAAATTAATTTCATGTTGTTCCTTCGATAACTAAAGCTCGTATAAAAATTACAGCCATAATAAAATCATTTTTTTTTTTGTTTTTATGGAAAAAAAATGTCTGGTAATAATGAAATTATATTATTCAATGTTTATATGTCTATAAAAACTAATAAAAAAAAAATATGCATTAATTTAAATAATAATCTCTTTAGAACAGAAGGAATACAAAATTCAACAACAAAATCTCTGACGAAGTACTTCTCTATTTATATATATATGTATATCATAAAAGCAAATTTATTGAGAAAAAATCTGAAATTCCTTTGAATTCTTTTATTACATTCTTTCCACATTCCTATACATTGTTAGATAGGGAAGAAGAAAAACATTTGATATCGAAGATAACTTATCCTCATATTTTACAATTCTTTTCTAATAGATGGCGCCGTCTGTAAACATGATTTCAGTCATTAGTGAAAAATCTCTCCACTGTTATCAAATTTGGTACAAGTAAGGCTATCTGTCTAGAAGAGGTAACAGATTTGGTGGCATATCTGTATGTATAAAATCAACGGTTATACATACCATTAGAATTGCATAATTTTTCTGCGTCGAATGCGCGAGGTTTCATTCCCATTCGATGGCTTTTTGTCGCTTAACCCAGCTGTTATTTGGAGACCGAAGGGAGTTTTTTTGTTACCAACCGAAAGAAATTTGGACAATTTTGAGAATTATGGCGGTAAGATAAAATGTCCAAATGAAAATTGAGACTTAGGCCTTTTTACCACTTATTTTATTATGTTCGTAGTTTTACTTCGATGTAGTGCATGTAACTGATGTCACATGTCAGTTATATTCTTTTACCTGCAGTAAAATTTTACAAATATTGTGTTTATCCTTTTTTACCTGACACCTTTGAAAAAACGTATGTCGTTTAGAATGTTTTTCCTATTTTTTATTTCGTATGTCGTTTATACTGTTTTTCCTAGCAGTCAAATTTTAAAAATATAGTGTTTATCGCTTTTTTTCCTGCAAATCCAAAAACAAATAAGGCGCTTAGACTGGGTTTCCTAATTTTTATTTTCGAAAAAGTTGTCGCATATCCCTATTGCTGCGTTCCTTTTCTCCTTCTGAATGAATCTGTATGAATCGACAGAACGATGTCATAATTTAATTCTGTGCTCATAGAAAAGGAACGGAACAGAACCACTTCAACTATTTGACATTTCTTCCATTTGATAAAAGTAAGTATAAATTCGTAAAAATTGTTGATTATAAAAAATTAAACCATTTACCAACAAAAACAACTTAATCTCAACTATTACCATCTCATAAAAATTGTAAACAACACATTCACGAATCCAAATTAAAATTATCCTACTTGAATGCGGGAAAAACTCAGGTACATTCAGAGCGATTCGGAGTCCGAAAAAAGCTATGACAGATTGAAACTAAATTGTTCGGCCCGAGAAAAAGAACGACATGGATTGAAAAAATGAAAAGGAACGCAGCATATTTGATTAAATGCAAGCAGGCATTGTTTTATTCAATTATAACGGTTATTGTGTCCGAATGATGAACAGGGCTGCTTTTGTTTTGCACTTTGCCATGCATCATATGACGACGATCAGAACTTAGGACTAGGGCCAGTAGTACGCCAGTTGCCGCTACACAGTCCACACGAATGCTGAGTACATACAGCTGATACACTTTTACCCGATATTTCTGTCCAAGTACGTTTGCAAATTTTTACCATTTTCAGTGTTGTTATCATAATTTTTTTTTTTAACTTTTATCATGTAAATAGAAAATCTTTGAATCAGCTTTTGATATCAGCTGTTATACGACCACTAGATAATGACTTATTCGACAAAAATTTAGGAACACCTGTTTACACTGAATTAAAGCCTTACATTCCTATATTACCAGCCATTTTATCAGACTCAGCTCTGTCCTCGAATGAGGATTTAAGTAAATCTATGGAACAGGCTTTAATGTCTCATTCAATAGAGATACATAATGATTCTGCTGGAATATCACCGAGTGTGTTGGATAAATCTACGATTTCACAGCAAACTGAATAGGAACGGCCTTTGACTTCGACGTGTCGTCGCGATCGTAACCCAAAAGAAAACAAGTAATATTTATATTATCTGTCCGAAGATGTAGTTTTATTATCAGGTGTGTTTGGTGTAGACACTGATTCTGATGTATACAACGCAGATTTCGAATTATCTGAAAATGATGATAATTACGATTACAGATTGCACATAGATCAAACCTGAAAAAGAATGAGTAGTCGGAGAAGCCGGTGTTAAAGTAAATCCGATGAATAAAAGATTGGAACGAAAGAAATTGAAGCAACCTGGTCAAGAGTATATCAAATATAATGGAGTTGTATTAGCGGCTAAAAAAGTACAACCCAATCCGTACGACGGTAAGAAATACGGCAAAGAATGTGGTTCAATTACAGAAGAGAGGAGAAAGCTTATATGTATTCGACCATATTTGGAATCTTCCTACTGAACGACGAAAGGATTGGGAACAACTGTAAAACAAAGACGAGCAAGTGAGTCACAAAAGTGTCATTTCAATTATAAATATTTCAAAACGATTTGTCTTCAATTATTAGCTTCGACGCTAGATGCTACGGAAAACTTCATTTACTATACTAAAGGGTTTTCCAATAAGAGGGTTTATTTTAATTAGCCCGCTATTTCGGTAGATTTCACTTTTGGAGCTGTCATTTTTTGGCATTTGACAAGTAGAAACTACGCCATTAATAAAAATGGAACGATACACGATTCAACAACGCATTAAAATTATTAAAAGCAACTTGTCGGACCGCAATACATAAATTGGTAGAAAAATTCGAGATGTCGGGACAAGTTAGTGATGTGAAGAATAAAACCCGTGCACGTCGCTCAAGAATAGCCGAGAATATTGCTGCTGTAGCCGAAAGTGTTGAAGAAAACCCAGGTTTGTCCATTCCTCGTCGTTCTTTGGAATTAGGCATTCCACAAACGTCATTACACCGTATTTTGCATAAAGAATTGGGTCTTAAGGCTTATAAAGTTCAGTTAACACAAGAACTCAAGCCGGCCGATCATCAACAACGTCGAGTCTTTGCTGATTGTGTCCTTGAAATGCATGAAAATGATCCGGAATTCCATCGAAAACTCATCTTGAATGATGAGGCCCATTTCCACCTCGATGGCTTCGTCAACAAGCAAAATTGTCGCATCTGGGGCTCGGAAAATCCAAAAGTTATTGTTGCAAAGCCTCTCTATCCTCAACGTGTGACTGTGTGGTGCGATTTATGGTCCCGCGGGGTCATTGGACCTTACTTTTTCGAAAATGAGGCTGGAGCAACAGTTACGGTGAATGGATTGCGCTATCGACAGATGATTAGTGATTTTTGATGGCCGGAATTGGATGGTATTGATCTGGACAACTTTTACTTTCAACAAGATGGCGCTACGTGCCATACAAGCAACGAAACCATTGATCTTTACGGGACAAGTTTCCGGACCGTGTTATCTCTCGAAGAGGTGATCACAATTGGCCACCGAGATCTTGTGACTTAACACCTTGAGACTTCTGTCTTTGGAGCCACGTGAAAGAGAAGCTCTACGCCAACAGCCCAGCGTCGATTCAAGACCTCAAAGATGGAATTCGTGAGGCTATCGAGAACATAGAGCAGCCACTTTCCGATTTGGTTATGGAAAATTTCATGAAAAGGATATGGTCCTGTAGGCGTGGTCGTGGTGGTCATTTGGCTGATATTATTTTTCATTATACCTTCCTTGATAATGAAATAAAGATCCGATCATTTATCTCAAAAAATGGCATTTTTCTTTGAATATCAAAATAACACCTCTTATTGGAAAACCCTTTACAAGTAAAGCTGAATTCGGAACCGGTAAAGAAGATTTAGGTGGGAGATATGAACCACATAAAAAAACAAAAGAACCTACAAAGACTGTAGTTATGAAGTATATTGAATGTCTTCCAGCCATGCCATCACATTACTTTCGTAAAGACCATAGCCGTGTTTACCTTCCGCAAGAATTTAAAAATTTGTCAAATTTGTATAAAATTTACAAAAAAAAAATTACATTGAAGAAGGAGTCGATGTTGTAAGTGCAAGAGTATTCCGCAATATATTCAAATCGGCAATAACGTTGAAACCATACAAATAAACTTTTAGTTGACGAGTCACACCTACATGCCTGTGGATTCAGTACATGGGAACCTTACTGCTAAAATAAGTAAAATTCGGGTGGTTACATTTAAGAAAACGGATGATTCACAAATTGTGGTGAAATATTCTATAATCGAATCTGTGAACTCGTTCCCTTTAGATGTTCAATAAAAGGCCAAAATTGCACCACTGCTTATTATAAGTAACTGCTACCTATATCGACAAAATATGACGACCTTTATAAACTTTGAAAAGATAAAGTCATACCAGAAGCTTTTGATCAAGGTTAATTGACCATTCCTACTGCTGCTAACTTAAGGGACACACTTCCAGACACAGACGTAGAGGATGATGATTCTGAATAAGTTAATAATATTATTGATATTATATTAATTTTTGCAAAGTAATGTTTCAAAAGTCTCACGACTGTTCCTTTTTTATGTGCTTTACGAAGATATTTTTCAGTTTTGTCGAAGATATTTTTTTGTTAACTTAGCCTTTTGGGCATCTAAAAGCATTAAGAATTATTTTCGTTTTTTCTGGAAATTTAATATATTAATATTTAATATTTATTATTAATATCTTTGTTTTATTTGCTAGCACTAGTTAAAACTAAAACTATTAAATCCCTACTTTTTCTTCAACCAGTTGTGGGTAATTATAAAGGATATACCGCAGTTTACTTTATAAATCTTAAGCAACCTATTATTCCACTTAGGTTAACTTGAATGTTCTTTAAAAGGTTAGCAAAATAGGTTGGACCTTTTTTCCCGACTTAGAAAACAATAAATATGACAGTTGCGTCTTTTTACCATGATGCATATTTAAAACATTTACAGTATAAATAAAAGAATAATCTACAGAAGAAGATATCACCCAACATGAAGCATAAGTGTTGAGAAAATTTTGGAAAAAACATTACAATTGTCGATGGAAATATTAGAGAATGTGAAACACTGAAGTAATCGCCTAATTCTGGGACTCTAACGGATATTCTTTCACAATTTTTCGAAAATATTCCACACGCGTCCCCCTGAGGAGAGGAGTAGATTATTCTAGAACACTCAAAGTTAAAATTTGGTTACTGCGGTCAAAAAGACCTACTTCTTGTATTTGTGTCATTTAAATCTTCTTATACACCTAGATGGCTCTGCAGTGCTGGATTACCCATTAGGCCGGACTAGGCCATGGCCTAGGGCCCCCGACAAGCAGGGGCCCCCGATATGAATTTTTTTTAATACGATTTCCAATTTCAAGAAAAAAAAATTTGTTATTTTTTATTTCCAACCAATTTATTTATCATATTTATATGTATTCTTAAACGCAAAATATTCCAAAATGTTCATTCATTTATTCTTTCGATTGTTATTTCATATGACGATTCGAATTTCAAAGTGCGCGCTAAAAACCCGAAAGAGCGCTTACAAACTCGAGCTCGTTTATATAAACAAAAACGATCCAGTGTTTTCAATGTCACAAAACCATTTCGTGCTGGGTCGTTTTGCAAAACACATTTGGTCGGTTTTCTTGATAAAAAAAGAACGTTTTTTCAATTAGTGACAAATTGAGCTGTTGTTTTATGAGAAATTGTGATATTGAGTGTAATACTCATATTGAAAACTACGTGTTTGTTGAAAAAAGGTAGGTTTTGTTTTATATTTCATCTATACACAATAACATCGTCGATCAAATCTACTTTCCTTGTTTGTTAACCTTTTTAAGAGTAAAATGTTTCATTTTTTGAAACGATTTTGACGAAAACGCAAATTTCATTGTTTCTGAATATAAAATGATCACATTTTCAAACGTTAAAAGGCGTTAAAATTTGTTTGACTACATTAACGATGAGGCTCATCATTAAGGCTCTCAAAAGCTCGAACTGTTCAAAAGTTCGGAAAGTGTGAACTGTTCAGAAGTTCGGAAAGCTCGAACAGTTCAAAGTTCGAAATGCTCGAACTGTTCAAAGTATGAAATGCTCGTACTGTTTAAAGTTCGAAATGTTTGAACTGAGAAATCGCAATTTAAATTCAACAATCATCATGTTTATAGATTACATAATGCGAAGATCTTATCAGAGCGGGGCACAAAAAAGAAAAGTTGCGGAGGAGAAAAAAAAACAAATGGAGGCAACTCTATCAAAAGTACCGAAGTTGACGTCATTCTTTCAATGTTCTACTTCACTTGCTTTGTCATCAGCTAGTGAACAGATCGAATCTAATGAAGAAGTAAGAATCAAATCATAATTAGTTGTTAATAGAAATAAATTATAGCTTTCTTATGAAATATCAATTGCAGTATTTTTCTATTTTTTTAATTCGTACGTAATTTGGAAAACTTTTGAATTTACAATTATCAAATTTGCAGATCCAATCTGAGATAGAGCAAATCGATCATCGGAAGACCTCTGAATCTTTGGATGAAGATGACGGATCAAACACGCAGCCTGATGTTAGTCTGAACGACTGCGAAGAGTTCAGAGCCGCTGATTCGGATACTCTTGAAACTGCAGCGGAGAATGAAAATTGTTCCAGCGATCCAGGCAAGTGGGGTGATTTCACTGTCGATGACGTCAATTATTGGATCAATCGTGGTCCAAGCATGTGCCAAAATCACTCTGGACCGTTTGAGCCGTCTCGTAGGTATTACGATGCAGAATCAAGAGCAAGATATTGCTCGAAAAACACGTTTTTAGGAAGAAAGGCAAATCAAGAGCAGTTTCAACGCGAATGGCTAATTTATTCTCCAACAACTGGTTGCGTCTATTGTTTCGTGAGCAAACTTTTCACTCCCAAAGTCAAACAAAACAAACTCACCAGCGATGGATTTAATGATTGGAAAAATGTTTCCCTATTACATCAACACGAGAATGGACCTCTTCACAGAGAATGTATGTTGACTTACATTCAAAGGCGACAGAACTGTGACGATGTTTCCGACAACCTTCAACTTGAGTACCAGAGAGAGAAAAATTATTGGAAAGAGGTACTGAGACGATTGATTGCTGTCATCATAACGTTGGCTGAATGAGGACTACCTTTTCGAGGAACAAACGAGCATTTTGGCGTTCCAAATAATGGAAATTACTTAGGTTTACTCAAACTTGTTGCACAATTTGACCCGTTCTTGAAAAGTCACATTGAAAATTTCGCGAACCGCGGCAAGGGGAATACTTCTTATTTATCGAAAACAATTTGTGAGGAGTTGGTTAACGTTATGGGAGCAAAAGTTAGATATCGAATTGTACAGGAGATTATAGCCGCGCGATATTTTGGTCTTTCAGTTGATTCAACTCCAGATATCGCTCACGTTGATCAACTCAGTATAGTTGTCCGATATGTTACCAAGAATGGAAAGCCTTTTGAAAGATTTTTGACTTTTTTGAACTTTGATGGTCATAGAGGTGTTGAGATAGCTGAACATGTTTTAGAATTTCTTGCGATTTGCGGCTTAGATTTTAAATACTGCAGGGGCCAATCTTATGATAATGCCCCGAACATGTCCGGTATTTACTCAGGTATTCAAGCGATCTTATTGAATCTCAACAAATTCGCGATTTATTTACCGTGCGCAGCGCATTCGCTTAACCTAGTTGGAGAAACCGCTGTGAAGTGCTGCTTGTTCACCGTGAATTTTTTTTCTATCGTACAATTATTGTACACTTTTTTTTCTAGCTCGACACACCGGTGGCACGTTTTAAAGAAACATATCGAAAACGAAAAGGTGTTGAAATCGTTATCCGAAACTCGTTGGGAAGCTCATGCGAACGCCACTGAGGCTGCTCTCAAATCTTTCAACGAAATCGTAGCAGCATTATATGAAATTGCTGATGATGTGACACAAAAAAGTGACTGTAGACACGAAGCTGAATGTATTGCGGAGAAAATTCAAACCTTCGAATTTGTTTTTATGCTGGTTTTGTGGAGCGATATTTTGAAAAATATATAATTTAACAGAAAAAAAATCATTTTGTTCGTTTTATTGTGTTTAGAACCTTGGAATGATATGAATAGGTTGTACGAATTCTATGAATGCATAAATAACGATCAATTTTACAGTTATTTAAACAATGGGGGGCCCCAAAATTTTAATGGCCTAGGCCCCCCGATGGGCTTAATCCGGTACTGTGGCTCTGCAATCATTACGTACCAACGTGTTTCACACCTTTCGCTGGAATGTAAATCGAATATTGTATTAAAAACATCCAAGTTTTCAGACAATTTTTAGCCAATAATTAATGGTGATTATACATTAAAGCTATTGCCAATTGCTTGATATAAGAACAACTTACTTACATTGTCGTGAAACATTCTTTTGTGTTTTTCTGGGATTACTCTGTCACTCTGTCATATATTTAAGAGTGATTGGCCATTGCAATTTTTACTCCAGGCCATGGCATTATAAAATGCATATGTATGAGAAACGAGTCACTTGAAAGCTTTTAGCATTACGTGTTAGGAAAACAAACATGTTTCATGTTTAAAAATGTAGATAAAATAAACAGCGCTTCTGATGATAATAATTCCTGTGCCTATTTATAAGTCAAGATATTTACTTTTAGGAAAAATAAAGTAATTTTGAGTACCAAACTATGAATTGTTTCAACATTTTCCTAAACTCAACCCAATTCGCTGTGAAATGAGAGTATAACTTTCGCTTAAGACGTATGTTTTTTTTTAAGCTTGAAGTCTCTTTCCCCTGCAAATCAAGAATGCGATTTTCTTATGAATGAAAAATTCAAATACATAATAATTAAACTTATAACTTTAATATAATAATTAAATTTTTTTCAATTGCATGACATTTGTTTGTTGAACTTCATAAAATAATCATTTTACCACTTTTTTTTAACCCCAATTTGTTATTATTTTGAAGCGCAAAGGGAAAAAGAAAAAGATTTCACTGGAATTCGCTGTTTTATTTTTAAAATTGTAGAATGCCACATTGATGACCAAAAACTTAAAATTAATGTTTTTATAAAGACTGACAAACAAACTAAATGTAATTGAAAGTATAATTATTTATATAATTAGATTTATATATAATTGGGTAGAGTTTTGGCAAATGCGGAAACACTTCATAATTTTGATGAAATACTCACAATTTCTTTCTTAAGTAAAGTAAACATTTTTACCTATAAACATGCGTTAGAATTATTGTCAGCAGAAGCGCTGTTTATTTTATATAAATTTTTAAACATGAAATGTGTTTCACTTTCTATATGAAAGCAAAACCGACATGTTTCTAATACATATTCAAGTAAAGAAAAGTCTAAGCGCCACGGCCTGTAGGAAAGAAGGCAATGGAGTAGCACATTTTGTCAAGGTCTTGTAAAGCTCTCATTCAAACAACAGGAATTTAAAACACAAAAGTCGTCAAGTCAACAGCAATGAGCCTATTGCGAATCTAAACACCTCCGGCCTCAATGTCATGGAACTTAATAGCAGAAGAATGCACGAAAATCTTAAATTTATAAGTCACCGTTTTTTTATGTGTTCCACTATGGAAGTGTTGGGGAAAAAATATTCACTGATGTAATCACAAGAAAAAACCAAAATTAAAGGCAACAAATTTACCATTCCAATTAACTCATTTTCCATACAAGTTGCATCTATTAAATAGACATTAGACGAGTAGCACCACTTCTCAAAAATACAGAGAGCTGCCTGTTTAGGTGTTACAGGTGCTCTATGTACAACACTAAAAGCTCCTGCCCCTTGATATTCATGAGAAAGGTATAGCTTGGAGAGTCAGGCTGCTGCATATCAGCAGACCTTGGTCACAACAAAATACTGAAGTTCTGTCCTGGGGACTGTATACGGCGAGCTAGGAATTATATCGTCGCTAGACTAGACTTTGAGGAATCATTCGCAACTAGTATTCCTGGTATAGAAGAAAGAAATGATAATTGATTCTGATATAGGTATCTTCACAGACGGTTCGAAAATGGATGTTGGAGTGGAAGCTGGGAAGTACTCAGCATTCCCTAAAATGCAGGAATCTTACCACTTACCGGACTATATTATTATAGTGTGTTCCAGGTGAAGACTCAGGATATTAGCAAAGCACTAAGGCTGCTGGCAACAACTTATGTTGTATCCAGTGATCAAGTTATCATAATTTGTATTGACAGCAAAGCTAAAATCAAGGCCCTGAACTCGAAGAACGTTAGATCGCGCCTTGTGCAAAAGCTGATGCTCTGGCCAAAAAGCGCTCCGCTATTACTAATTGACTATCCAATGATCAGCGCCTAGAATCAGTGAAAAGGATTCTAGACGTAGAGGGCTATAAGCTGGCAAGTCGCAGATTGGGAGAACTGACCACATGCGCGATTTAAAGACAACTGCTTAACCTTATTGCAGGTATTACGAGGCACTGCCCCTTTGGTAAACCTGCAAAGCGCATGCAAACTCCACACAATGACTTCAGCAGAAGCTTTATGGACGAGAAAGAAGTAGAGAGCGTTCAACGTAGGTGGCATACGCTCGGCAGTTACTTCTTCGGTGAATTGAGGGAGCTAGCAGACAAGGAGTTGGGAGACCTGGTAAGCTTCATTAACTCCTGTGGCTGGTTTCAGCTCATCTCCTGAAAAGGTGGTATCACAATGGACCACAAATGGTCTAAGTCTATTTGATTTCAATTAACACATAAATAGATATATGTTCTGATAACGACTGATTCAGATAAATGAGCTACGCAAATTTTGCTCTCTGTTTTATAATAATTTAGTACCAATTGGCTACCCTTCATCTTACAAGAAAAAAAAAGTAGATAATACCTCAATATATTGTCCTTATCATTCACTTTCATCTGACATATTGCACAGTCATATATGTATACTGATGTACTGCTTCCACCACCACACTACAACCCCCCTGATTCCAAAATTCCAAATAATTTTGTATTCGAACAATATTCTAAACTCGAGATGGCAAGCACCATCTGTAAACAAAAATCCAGTTAGAAAAATTCGAAGAAAACATATTTTTCCCTGTCCTATTCCTTTCGAGAAAATTACATTTTTTTGAATTTTGGGTCTATTAATGTTTCACTCTTGCCCTTTCCATCAATACCTCAAATAATCAGCTAAATATTAAATAATGGCGCAATATAAAAAAGTATGCAAAAAAAAATCAAAGTTTTATGTTGAGTTTCTTAAGAAGCGAAAATCCAAAGTGCAGGAATTGAAGAATCTAATAGATATCAAAATTTTCTAAACAACTATATATTTATTATAATGTTCGGGTAATATCGGAAACATAACCAAATGAATAGTTACATTTTCTACTCCCCTTCACTCCCCCCCCCCCCCCAATATTATCCAATAAAACAAGTCAGAACAAACCTTTAATTTAAAATCCATAAACCCATAATTCAAAAATCCCACGATTCAATATCGAATTAAAATTTTCGACATTTCAATCAAATTAACACTGTTTTCAAATTTAAGTTTCGGGACTGTAATAGTTTACAGCTTTGATTGACTCAATTATGTTCGAATACACTTATATGTGTGTGTGTGGGTCTTTGTTTGTAGGAAATGACCATGTTGGGGTCCAAACACGAGAGATTTTCACAAATTTTGGCCAAGTACTGAAAAATTTGTGTATTTCTTCTCTATGTAAAAACTGAATTTTCCGAGTTATAGCAAATATCTGACTTTATTAAGTCTGGTTTACATTTCTGCTATCCTTGACAATGATGAGTAGTTAAACCCTTTTTTTCTAAACATTACTAAACTTTTGACTAGCTATATTCGACTGGTATTTATCATTAATTAACTTTTCACAAGGGCTTCGCATTGAATAATTAGGATACAGTCATTCATATGCATATATCTATATGTTATGGGAGACCAAATTAATTTTGCCTAATATCTGGCAATCAAAGTGAACAACTTTCCAAATGAGCGTTTGGTTAAATATCAGAATCGCGAGACTTTCAGCATATTTTAAAACTTACATGGTACATGAAAGAGTCCTGCAAAGCAGTGCGTAGAGTTATCAACGGTTCTTAGTGGTAAATAGTTGACAGACTGAAATTCTAGGCTAATCTGCGAAAAGTACAAAATCTCGCGTTTCTCTTTTATCAAATCTTCATTCCTTTGTTCTAAGTAGAAATGTAATTAGAACTTTGATTCTGAAGTGAGTTTTTTAAATTAAATGTCCACTGATTCTTATTGTTAATGCTTTCTATGCGAAAAATAAAAGAATTGTACCGAAAAGCTGTCCCACAACAAGGTGAAAGGTAAGTTTTCACCATAAATGGACTTTTAGAATCTAATTTCCTCTAATACCTGAAAACAGATTAATTTTGCTTTTTCGAGAAAAATGGCCTCAAACTTTGAAGACAAATCCACAAATGCAGCTAAAATTCATCGTGCATTAGAAAGAGCAGAGTTTTTCGAGTACAATTTCATCTAAAATCCGAAAACGGAAAACGGCGTCAACCTTAAGAAAATTCTATACTCACAACATGCAACTGTTTAGTGCGCATTTTTTGCAGAAGACATGATTTAACCGTACTTTACTATCCACCCACATTGTATTGTGTATATGTGTTTAAAATTTTCAATCCAGTGAGCTCTTGACGAAATAATAAGTACATATAAAACCAGATAAAAATATTTCCTTAATAAGAGATCTTCATGTAAACAATTTCAGACATTTCATAACATCTTCTTGCCAATGATCCATTTGCAATTTCCCTGAATTATGCCTCGTGATGACATAAAAATCCTCGTAAAGTTTTTAATTAAACAAAAACGAAGCATGTAACCGAAAAGTTGACTTATGTTTTGCTTTCTTACCCAATGGAGCGAAACGATTGAATCTTGAATTACTTACACCGAAAGATTGTAATAAAAAAATTGCCTTGGTCTCCATGCAATACGAAAGCTTTGTTCTGCCTTGATTCAATTTTCGACAGCTTTACGCGCAGGTAATACCTGCAGATATTATGCTGAAGCCAGTTAAGTAATCTTATGAGACATAACTTTCCCTGTAAGGTATGTACCGCTGTCATGAGCAAATAGCTTATCTACATCGTGTGGTAACTTCATTTCGATTGATTTTCATTGTTTCTGAACTGAAATTTGGATCAAGTTGCACCAGGTTTAATGCTTTTTCTAATACATAGCATGTCGTTAAGGAAGGAATTATTGAATTTCTGAATATGGCTTTATGTAAGTATATATATGTGTACTTAGTGAAATAGTGGGTATTATTTTGCAACTTGTTGTAATTTTTTTCTTGAAGATCTTCATTCAGAAAACTAATTTACTTACTAAACAGGAATTACAATAATTTTATGTGTCTTAAGAGTAATGAACCTCAAATATGATTTTTATGTGCATATTTTATTAGAAGCTAATCATAGGCTTACGGAAATGCATGAATTAAAAACAAAAACTGTTTCAATACCAACCGGCAGCTTGAGCAGTTTCGAGCCCATAAAGAGAAGATATGTAGATATCATAAAGAATGGTCATGCTAGTCGAAATCATCGTCAAAAATTTGGGAAAAAAAGAAGACCTGTTTGATGTATTTTCCTCGGCACAGTCCTAACGGCTTCAACTAATTTTTAATGAGGTTCCTGCAGAGCACTTCTATAAGTGCTTCAGATTACTTTATGACCATTGTATTGATGGTGAAAGAATATGCAGACGTAAAGTAAACAAAACTGAAAAAACAAAATAATCGTGCATTTTTTTTTTCATATTTAAATTTATATGCGATATTTTTGGGATACATTGTAACTGCTCATGATATTTTAGTTTTTTACAATGAGCAAAATACAAGGATTTATGTGAACAGAAAATGATGGAAAGGAAGAAAAAAAAACGAAATACTCCAGCAAAATCTATACGAACAAGATTATATTTCCATAAACTCGTCCCTTTAACAAACAAATTTAAATATTTAAAAAAATCCACAAAATCTCGCGAAGAATGAAAACGTCACTTATTCGTTTATACATGAAATATAAGATAATAAGACACATAAAAAAATCAGTGTTAAAAGTTCATATCTCGAAAACGAAATCGAACACCATCGTAGTTTTTTATACATAGATATACAGTTCAGGCTTCTAGTTTCGAAATAAATGTACAAAAAATGTTCGAAGTCCTCAATAGTATATCACACTATTTTTTGAAAAAATGAAACAGTACTATTATTCAGAATAACAACAATTTTTATTTTGCTAGGAGCTGCTATATTTTTTTATGAAAAATATAAATTAAGTTTTATTTGGCATTTGTATCAGAAAAATCGGCTGGCCTGTTCTCGAAATAAGATTTTTTGAAAATGATGTTTTATCGTAAAATCACGAAATTTCTAACACTCTGGCGTTGAGGGGAAGAGGGAGGGGGTTAAAGCCTGGTAAGCTGAAACAAAAAAAATATAAGTGAGCCACTTTGCATAAAAACTCTGAGAATTTCATCATGGAAATGGTCGGGTGCAAATGAAGCCCTTTTGATCGTTTTCGCAAGTTCGAGTCAGTGCATGCTTTTTATACCTTAGGGTATACTAAGTTTGTCATTCCGTTTGTAACACCTAGAAATAATTATGGTAGAGCAAAATGGATTGGACACCTAAGCATAATATTAAAAATTATTTTGATATCTGCATGTCCATCCGTCTGTCCATCCTCACGAGAACTCGGGAACGCGCGTGTACCTAGATAGCTGAAATTTTGCACACAGCATTCTTATCAAATTAGTAAATACTACTTCAAATTTGTGCTAAATCGGGCAATCCCTTCTTGTTGTTGCCATATAAAAACTTAGATTTTTTACATATACTGTGAAGGCGATCAATCCTATACACTTTTGTTGTACTGAAAAGTTCTTCAGAATATGACGTCTTATGAAATTGGTTATAATCATTTTTACTGTCCGACGAACCGTTCTAGAAATATATGCGAAAAACCACTTTAAAAACCACACTTGCACAGAGAAGTGACCATACAAAATTACATACGGGCATTCATCTAGGGTATCAGAAGAATTGGTCTTAGACATACAATACAAGACCACCACAACTTAAAAATTGTAATTGACGATTAAACATTTCAAATCATTCTATAAATTCAATTTTTTCAGTATTGGCGCAGTTCTTTCTTTAGTTAGTAGCATAATACCTAGAACTTCTCATTCAAGAATACTTTAGTTATAAAGAAAAATGTAAGTAATAAAAATTGAAAATTGATGATTTGTAGTTGTTTTGCAAAATGTATTAGAAAGGGATGGTTCGTCTGCTTATGACATAAATGCATTGGCAAAGGTAAAGTCATTTTAAATCGCTCAAATTGAAATCCTGATAGAATGAGCAACATTTGTGGCTATCTTACTAATTAGAATAGATGTTGGTTAAGACATTTAAAAGTAAACGAAGAAATAATTATTATAATTATTAAAACTCTGCTATGAGTATACTAAATTTGTTAAATTAGTGTCATACAATTCGAATTAACTCACCGGTAATTAATTGTATTTCCATAATAAATGTTTTGTGTAATGTCGAGTAGGGAACACCAAAGTGAATAAAATTAAGCTAAACAGAAAAACAGAACAAAAGTTCTGAACTAGAAGTTTAGGAATACTTATCCTAACTAATTTGAATATTTTAAATAAGCAGCAGTAACCAATACATATCTCCCGTTCCGGGTCTTCGGCCATCGAAGTTAAACTCAATCAACCAGAAATTATCTCATATCTAAGACAAACAAACGCACTAAAAATAGCAATTGCAGATCTCCAGAATATTTTAACCCAAAAGAATAAGCGGTAAGCCAACAATTAAGCAAGTATTACCTATACAACTTGAAACCCGCCAGTTCCTAGAGGACCCGATGGCCAACAGAACCTCAGACGGTCATGCCGTAACTTCATAACTTTGAAATACCATTCAAGGTGATTTTATGGGACCGTCACAAGTGTCATTTCGGTTACTTACCCTTTGAAAAAGAATCTCGTAAATGGTACATGGATGGATACAAAATAATAGGTAGGGCAAACGTGGGAACAGAGGCTGTTTCATAATTGGTCCGTATTACTCAAGGGTTTGATAGCTAAGCTGAATACAAGCAAAAAATGATATGATGAGGCAATCGCGGAGGGGAGGGTGGTAAGTTGCGTCATTTTAGCGGCAGGAGGTTTAAGATTTTTAGTACTTTTCCACTGTACACCCTGTAACTTTCTTGATATACATTTAGATAGATATATGTGCACTGTCAAACTAAATGTAACATCCAGGGGTTTCAAAATATTGTAAAAAACTGTATAGTTATCATGCATGTTGGTGGGAAAATCGTTAAAATTTGAAAAATCTAGAAACTTTTTCCAATTTTTTGACTTTGACGTCCTACAGCTTCCGTCGGAAAGTAACAGGGAGGCTGATTGGGCATTCAGTGGAAAGCCTTGATATGGTTTATATCAAGAAAGTCACAGGGTGTTAAATGGAAGAAGTACTAGAAATCTTAATACTACCCCTACTGCCGAAACGAGGCAATTTACTCACCCCCCCCCCCCCCCCCTTTGACATATCATTTTCTGCTTGTCGCCACCTCAGCTACTCTTGAGTTACGTACCGATATTGAAACACCCTGCATATGGGCCGAAGCCTGTAGCAAAAATGAATATAACATCTGGCAGCCAAGAAGTACTCCAAAGCGTTAAATTCGTTTACGTTTGAATCTAACAGTCTGGAACTCTCTTAAAGCAACTGCCGAAACAACTAAGTTTACGCTGATTTGTATACCAGGACATGAAGTCATTAAGGGCAACGAGATTGTGGACCGCCTTGAAACGGAAGGAGCTAGATCGCAGTTTGTCGGCCCTGAGCTTATTTTTGAACGCCCAAAAATTCTCACACTGGGCAAATACTCCCAGGCTGAGTTAAGTGAAAAAGTTTCTTACGTATTCACTCACCAGAAAGGACTTAAGGCTTATAATGGGCCTATTTATCCGGCATTGTCTATATAGATGTCATCATAAAAGGATGGTTAAAGTCGCTGGTGACGACGATGAAGACGATGATATTGCTGAAAATATCCTCTGCGACTCTGAAACTCTGAGCCCCATTAGGCTAAAACATCTAAAAAAACATTCCTATTGCCAAAGGATATTGTAAAAATGGCCCTCAAAAATATTATAGGTTTTGGAAAGACTTTAAGTTCGAATGGTCGCCCTAGGACACTTAGGGGTAATGTCTCTAAATATCCTACAAATCGCAGTGAATAGGTGAGATATGGTATCTCTGTCTCAATCCCCCATTTAATATTGAAATTGTCAACAAAATGGGAATCCTTAATCAATCATCTCGAAATGGAAGACAGGACAATAAGCAGCAATTGTGATTAAAATCTGAACTAAACTTTGAAAAATTTTTAAAGGATAAAATATCGAAACTAAGCAGAAAATTGACATTATGGAATCCTTCTCTAACAAACTTATTTTTAGAGAAATGTTACCTACATTCATGTGAAAAAATCAGCAATTTCCTTAAAGCTAAGGAAATTTCAGAATTATTACAAAAAGACGCATTTTGGAAAAGCCGCTAAAACTGATAGGTGATAGAGTGCTCGAAGAAAACTGTCAACCAGTTTGAGCCATCTTACCTATAGTATAACGACAAATGAACTTCCATAAACCCAATGACTATAAAAACAAGAAAACTGTCGAGAAGACATTTGAGTCCACCAGTCGATAAGCAATAATCAATATAACTATTATATGATGGTTGTCTTCATTTTCGCAGCAAAGTCAAAATATCTCATTGTTTAGGTACATATTAACCCTTGACATAGATTGATATTTATTTATCCAATATTTAAGATATACTAACTATATAAGGCCGGCTCTAAAAAATTTAATGAAATTCGTAATAAGCTAGAGATGCAATAGCTTTCCCGAACCTGACTCGAACCGATAATCTCCATAAAATTTTAAGGTCGAATTACTTAAAAATTTAGTCATTGTATCTACATAAATATAATAAATTTCTGAAGGTCTTTCAACTTACTCAGTAGGTGAACTGTTGAATTATTAGCAAACAAATAAAGAAACAACTGTGAGTGCATCATTTTCAAAATGATATTTTACTCTGCAAAATTAGTGTTGTCCAAAATTCTCGTAGTAATTTAGAAATTAGCATTGCATAATCTACTTATGCAAAATGCGATCAATTCAAGACACATGAAAAAATCAAACAAATATATAAACATAAAACGAAAACAAAAATGTTTGCTCGGCATCAAGACGAGATATATCAACTCAAACTCATTAAAATCAAATCGTGTAGCTTCTATTTAAAACACTAATAAAAAAACCCAAAATTATTTTTTCTACTTTCTCCTCCATTCATTATTTTGTTTTTGTTTTGAAAGGTATTGAATTGTCATTAAGTAATATGTTTATATCTCTACTTTGCCCTGCGGGGTATAATACTACGTCACACCTTTTCTTTTGCATCAAACAATTAACGAGGTTGAAATCGGCAACATTTTATCGGCTTTAATTTTAGCCGGGACTTAAAAAATTGCGACCCAGATTCAGGCGTTTAACCAATCGAGCTGATTGCATCAAGAAAACGATGGAAAACTTTTTCTCTGCAATTCTTCGCCCTCCGGTGTTTGAGCCATTGGAATCTGCAGGGTACATATAAATTTAGACAATCAAGCCAAGTCTATTTTTGGAAGGTAAAAAAAAAAATCAAATCAAAGTTTTTGGTGAACTGGTTATTTCCCCACACCTATCTAGATTATAAGCTGCGGTCCAAATTACAAGGCCATCAGTTAATATTGATGATTTAATACCCACGTGGGTTCCAAGCATATATGAATCAGATAGTTGACATACATAAATGGTAAGAATCATATAAGATCTGTACATCCAAGTATGGGTATGTGTGATTTATTTAGTTTTTTTTGTCTCATTTCGCCCAATATTTTTGAGCATTTGCCATTGCAAATCGTCCTCCGACTATTGGAAGATTCAGAGATCAAAAACAATCAGGGTGTAGTGATGAAATCACTATTTTTCTGCAATTATATTCATCCTCAACATATTTTTATACAAAACTATAAATGTATAGAAAGTGAAAAGATTGTTCCCGTTTTATTGCTATATCGTAACATAAATTAAAAGAGCACGCCAGGGAATTTGGCACAACAATAATCAAAGAATTTGCCAAAAGTAAAAGGCGTGAGAATTATAAAATATGAAAAAAGACGGGTTTTTCGTAATTTTATTTACTAATTTTTATGGTAATTGGAAATAGAAGTATTTTTTTATGAGATAAGATCTGCTTCTGTTTCATACAAAGTTATGCTGAATATAAAGTTTTTTAGTACACTTTATTTCGTCACTGGTTACTTCATTTTCTTTACGATTGCATAAAGTGGTCCTCACTAAGAGTGGCTAATTGGAATGTATCAAATTATAACTTGCAGTGACAGTATGGACATTTATCTTTCTTCAAACGTCTGGGGGTGAAAAATTAAATATGTATGTATAATTAAGGTGTTTCAGTTAAGGTTGACCAAGGAGCGGGAGGTGATAGTAGGTATAGGTATCAATATAAGTAAAATGATTTTTTTAACACGCAGTTGAAGGGAGGTCTTAGATCTAAGTCTCGCAACTAGTCATCTAACGTCGTATATTATCAACTGGAAGATTTCGGTCTCACTCTCCGACCACCGTTACATATGCTTCGAGTTAGATACGACGGTTGAAAACCCAGTCACCTATAGAAACTCTACCAGAACCAACTGGGAGGCTTTCAACCACATGCTCACTGAAAGGCTCACCAATATATCTGTTGCTCAACTAACCTCTAGAGCGGATATAGATAGATGTGTCGAAGAAATTATCACCGCGCTAATCCAAACCTTTGAGGATTTGTGCCGGATTACGAGGACAGATTTGAGCTCTGCCCTTCTTGGTTGACGTGCGAGCTAAAGAATCAACGCTATATAATAAAGCCGAAAGATCGAATGGTGCAAACGAATGGCTAGTCTACCAAAATGCTTTGCGCATTATAATTATGAAACTCGCATATCCAAAAGAAACTCATGGCAACTCTTCAGCGATAATGTATAGTAGACGGGGTAAATGAGATGTCAAGGCTAAAGAACTTCCTATTCTAGATATTAATTCAATCCGAACTCCTCACAGATAGTACCGGAGTGCTGGCCACCTCCTTAGGGGAATCGTAGGAAATCTTGCTAGATGAACACTTTCCTCATGGTCGAGACTTTCCTCATGGTCCCTTCTCTGCGTACCGAAACCTCTCGCAATGAAAGCGTTTCCGGGGGCAGAGAAGTTGCCTTCATCATGGACGAATCGGCCAAATGGGGGGTTGACTCTTTCAAACCTTTCATATCCCCTAGCAAGGACGGTATTTTCCCAGCCCTTCTTTAGTACCGAAGTTGTGGCAAGAGGTCCGTTTTGTGTTTATACCAAAGACAGGTCGGGTAGATTACTCAACTTCCAAAGCATATATACCTGAAAGCTTGATTTATTTCTTACTTAAAACCCTAGAACACACCTGCGAGTGGAAACTGAGACGCTCCTTTCCCAGAAGCAGACTATGATAGTATCAACAAGCATACTTAAAGGGAAAGTCTGTTGAGACAGCCCTCCACGGGGTGATTTACGCAATTGAAAAGGGTTTCCATTTTAAACAATCTACGCTGGCTGTTTACGTTGATGTAGAAGGCGCCTTTAATAATGTTCTTCTGCATAAGTTCACGGAAATGCTAACAAAACATGTAGTGAACCGATCTTTAAAAAATTGGATTGCACAAATGTAGTATAACAGAACTGTCTTTGCTGATCTGGGCGGGATAGGTAGAATTAAAAGAGTTCACAGGGGCATCCCTCAATGTGGTATCCTAGCACTTCTTTTATGGCTGCTCACCATGCTAACCGGATGCGGTAAAAAGCTGTATGTTACGCGGACGACTTGACAATCTTAGTCACTGGAACCTATGAACCTGTACTCTGTGGTGCAAAACGCGATCTGACTAGTCATGCGCTGGGGTACGGATGATTGTAGACTGAGCAACAATCCATGAAAAACTGATCTGTGCCCCTTCGCTATGAAAATAATATCCCTAGATTGAACCTGCCTTCGATTGGCACCACGCACTTGGAGTTAAAGGACAGGTTCAAATACCTAAGAATTATATTAGATAAAAAGTTAAACTGGAAACCAGACCACGAAGACAGAGCGAACAAAGCTCTTAGAGTTTTCGCAATGTCCCGCAGAGCGGTAGGGAAGAAGTGGGGACCCAAATCGTGAATGATCCTATGGATATACATAAGCGTCATTCGATACATGTAACGGTGTAAAGTAATGGACTTCGCCAATAATCGCAAAATATTGGAGAAGATTCAAAGAATGTGCCTTCTCAGTACAAGCGGCACCTTTAAGTCAACTAGTATTCGGGCTCTGGAGGTTATCCTCAACATATATCCGGTGAAAATAAATATCAAGCAGGGGCGTCGACTACAGTGCTAAGACTGCATCTTAATATTGGTTGGCTTCATATGGGAAGAAGAGTTCCACATGAATCCATTTATGAGTTCGTGCATCTGGTATCGACAGCGACAGTGACCACCTCTTGGAGACAATGCTGAAAAGAAATTTGAATCAAGAATTCCATCCAGGGTAGAATGGGAGTCACATTCCGTGCTTCAAACATTGACAAACCCAATTACAATTTATACTAATGGCACTAAGTCCGATGAAGGCACCAGAATGGTAATTTTCTGCGAAGAGCCTGAGATTGAATTTACCATGCACCTTGAAAGCCATGCCACGGTTTTCCAGGCAGCAGTCAAGGCCATTCTTGAAGCGGAAAGGCACCTGTTTAACTCAGATACTGAGAACAAGGAGATAGCCATCTGTTCAGACAGCCCAGCAGCTGTTCAAACTGGGCCGACCACCAACACAGCCGCTTTTGGTTAGAAGATCCCTCGGGTACTGCAACAAAGGAACTGTGAACTCTGGTGTCCATTCTCACTGGGCACTCCTCTCTCCCTCTCTCAGGGGTCACCTTCACATGATGCAACGTGTTGATTATCCTGCTAGTATGGGTTGCTGAGAGGTTTCCGAAACAGTCACCCTCTTTCTTTGTGACTGTCCGGCACTCTCAGGAATACGTTACAGATTCCTTCGCTCTCACCTCCTGGAGGAATTACACGATTCCAGCAAGTAGGGCTGGCCGCCAATACTGACATTTATAGGAGCGTCCGCTTGGGATCTATGGGCGATCGCTCATGGGTCTGAAGGATGAACAATGGGCCTTGATTTGACCTACGTTCGGGGATCTCTCGGGCTCCCAAAGCTCTGTTTCAATCAATCAATCAATCAAGAAAGATGATTTGTATAGGTTCAGGACCTGGTCAATTTGTATCTTAAAAGATAACAGGACTTAATGATTTTTGAATATACTTTTATTCTGTAACATAAAAACTGTGAACATGGATTTATTTAATAGAAACTACTCTCCGCTTTTATCATGTTATATCTTGCAAATGATCCGTAGTTGTACGTTTTTTAAGCTGTTAAGATAAGTCTAAATACAAATTTGCAGAGTGTTGCGACCTCAGCGTTGTCCGCCCTCTTGATATTTTTTTTTTTTGTAATATCTTACTTCCCAACTGAACTGGAACACAATCTAAAGAGAAAATTGAAACTTTTGAATTTCTCTTTATCTTGTATGAACTTTTTCCAAAATCAATATTTTTCGAGTTGTTAAGAAATCAAAAAGCAACAACAAATTTAGGCGATCAAAATAGTTTTTTTTTTGCTTTTTTCTCATTATGTATTTTATTTGTAGCGAAAAAGTATCTATAGACAAATTTACTGGAAATTTGTTCTTTAGAATTTTGCTAACAACTTTTATGAGCGTAGAGTAGTAAGAAATTAGCATTATTTCTTTCTTAGAATTTTACAGAAAGTGTTTCGGCAGGCTTTTATTCTCTTTAGTGGCCGACTGGAGTTATTTTCAGATACAATACTTTAATGTGTACCCTTGTCGGCCTCAAATAATGCATAAAAAATGTACAGTAAAATTTCTAAGAAAAAATTTAGGGCATCCCAATCCCCAACATAAGGTCGAGACATCGTCGATTTTATAATCGAGCCAGGCTTTACTAGTTTTTCTTCTACATATCCAATCTATGTATGAAATTAGTTTGTCTGTGCGTAAGAATATGTACTTATGTAAGATATCCTTGCTGATAAGATCTTTCTGATCACTGAGTTGAAAAGTTCAATTTTTTTGAATCAATTTGAGATTTAAAACATAAAAACATAAAATTTTGAATTCTGACGCTATTGTTTCGAACGAACGATCTGCAATATTGTGTTTTGTATGTATAGCTAGCTAAGGCCATCCACCTCTGTTACAATCAACAAATTTGAATTTTCCGTTTTCTCGGACATATAAATAAATGATAAAGAATGCAATAATTTTCAATCCATTTTAACCCTACACTAAGTAGAAGTAAGGTATTCATTCACGTAGCTAGGAAAACTCTGCAGATAATTCTTAGAAATTAGGTACTTAGCACTAACCAGAAATTTCAAGGTTGACTAAACCCTCATTATTGAGGAATGCGGACGGCCTAAATTTCATGCAGTAATAAACTTGCATTGGGTAATAAAAATATAAAATAAAAAGGAATAAGGGATCTTTGACGCGAACCTTTCCTGTCCCCGCCAAGTCGGTTGCATATGGTTAGTGCGCGTAGTTGTGTAATAAATATTTGAGAAAACTAACACTTTGGAATTTAGATTTCTTGACAAATAGAGTAAAGATGGGTGTTTGTACATTAAAAATATTTGAGTAATTATGTAGATTATTATTAGATTAGATTGTGATTAATAGTAATTTTGAGTGGGCATGTACTCGTTGACTCGTAGGTAGAACCCGAGAAACTAAAGTTGTCATCACAAGGAGTATATCTCGTGGGTAGATCCCGTGTTTGAGTGGGGTTCAATCTCTAGTTGAGATTCCAGATCGTCCCTTAAGAGGAAGATTCTTTCACGTTGGTGCGTCTCGCTACCAATTTAATGTTTACTTATGTGTTAGTTTATTCTTTGTAAAATATCGTAGATCTTTTTTGTAACCCACTGAGTATATCTAACTCACAAGAACACTTTGCTTTCTCTTGGAGACTATCAGCTTTAACGTGAATTCATTCTATATGTGTTTTACTGTTTTGTTTTAAAGAATCATTTATATAAAAATTAAAGCAATAAACTCAACTAGTGAAGATATGTATACATACATTTTGTTTTTGTTTTATCTTTATCACTCATCCTAACATAAAAGTAATTCTAACATGAAAAATATTAACAAATTTAGAGAAGTAGTTATGTGGCTATATCTGGAAACCCTATGTACGGAAAATAATAAAAATTGGTGTGTACATAAAAAAAGATTTTATGGACGGGAGGAAAGAAATCACGGTTTTTGAGGTTTTTGATACAAAAAAAAAAAAAAAAAAAAACGCAACCCCTTCTTCAGAAGTCTAAGTCCGGCTGCATTTGAATTCAAGTGTTTCTAATATCCTACTGAAGGTTTTAAATCAACGTTATAAAAATTGTGGAAAATAATAGAAGGGAAGAAAATGCTTACAAATTTATTCAGCCTCAAATATCAACTGTGAAAATTTTATAGCGCTCCAAAAGTGTCATTGCACACACGCTACTGAATAAACGGAATGCATGTATAAGCATTAAATACTTCATTTTCACCCTGTTCTGCACCACCATTGATGTAGAGGGCCACGCCCGTTTTTAAACATGGTTTCCCCGATTGGCCTATTCCATATTCTTCAAACATTTCATGATAAGTATATTAGCATTTAATTATGTTGACTCTTCTTTCAAAAAAGTGAACCGGGCTCAGTAATTTTATTTTTGTTTAGTTCTCCGACAAAAATATGAGTCGATTTTTTACTCCTCGTTTTATTTTAGCACAATTGCGAAGTAAGATATTTAAAAAAAAAATACTCTTTTTTCAAGATGGCGAACTGGGACCATGCTGATGTGGCAGCTCTTACTTGACTTGGGAAAAATTTGTTTATGCGATGCAAAAGTTATCATGTGTGACTAATATAACATGTATAAAATTTTGTACTTACAATATTTTAGAGGTATTTATTTTATCTACAATGAATTTTCCTAATTTAAAATGCTACAGTTGTAAAATTCATGAAGATAAATTTCTTATGAAACATACATATATGAAAATTGTCATCAAAAATGGAAAAGGTTTAATTTGAAGAAACGTCAGAGCACGACAATCTGGTATTTCATGAGGAAAGAAACACAACAAGCAATTGCGAGTTTGAAAGGTTGTTTTTGTACAAAGTTATTGATATTTCTAAAAAACGTGACCGTATATAAAGGTATGGAATTAACGCAAGGATACATTGTCGTGAATATAAAATTTCTCTAGATATTATCATCACACTTCAGATACTCCGAAAGAATGTAGAGATGATGACCGCCCAACTAAGGCTAATCAAGAAAAGACTAAAACCATTATAAAATATATTTCTT
This sequence comes from Dioctria rufipes, assembly GCA_963924295.1. Classification (NCBI taxonomy): domain Eukaryota; kingdom Metazoa; phylum Arthropoda; class Insecta; order Diptera; family Asilidae; genus Dioctria; species Dioctria rufipes. Next base: position 364,169,187 of record OZ002740.1, read on the forward strand.
CATTTATATGCCGAAAAAGTCACTGCTATAACCATCTTTCTAGTATAAGAGGTCAACTGCTAACGAACAGAAGGTCAATTATTATATTTTCATTTTTAAGAATTTTTTATTAAGTATAAGGCCTTTTACATAATCTAGAAGATTTAAAGAGTGTCTTTACGCATCTACCGCATCTACTCTCGCTATTTGATGACTGAGCAAGTGCGGTTACTATTGTTCGCGTGAAAGCTTCTCTTAACTGGTCAACTATTAATAGGTACCTTTACCTTGCTCTCGAATAGAAATTTACAGGAACTACATACCGAATTGAATTTGAAAAATATTATATAAACTAAAAATCAAGAAAAATATAAAAGAAATTTTCACTTCATATTAAATCTCGAGTTTGGAAATTTTAACGCCGACACCTGCTCAATCTGCAAATTGTATAAGCTGCAGCTAAGTTCGAAAAACGAGAATCTAGACCATTGGTTGAATATTCGAGCAAAAATTAAACCCCATTAAATGTATGGGATAAGAAATTTTATTTAATAATGAACAACCCAAAAAAGATACCACGCATATCGTATTTGATCTAACCTTTGCCGAAACTGTACGTAGTTGCAATTTTCTCGTCTAGACACGTTTGATTTTACAAGCTCGAAATTGCAATCCATAATAAAAGCTGATACCACGATATGTAAATAAAACTACCTATGTGGCAATTAACTAGGTATCTAGAAAATTAAAAAACTCCGCCAGAAGCGGCTCCAAGAACATAAGATAATTATCCAACTTACTACCTTCCTACAACTGGACATAGCTTTGGTCTGGTGGAAAAAGTATATAGGAGAAAACAGGGTAAGATGACTCGTCGGGCAAGATGACGAATCGTTAATTACATGAGATTGCCGAGAGATGGCACGAATTCTACGATTTGTACAGGATTAAGTCGGCTTCGCTTACACAGTTAAGGAGAAACTAACATCAGCAGTAGCTTCTCATGTGTGTTTTCGTGAAACAACGAACACAGCAAATCCACAGAAACTGCGATATATATAAAAACAAAAAAAACAAGTAAAAAGCTAGAATTGGTCTAAGATGAATTCTTATGATACCCCAGATGAATTCCCGTATGAAATTTTGTATGGTGACTCAACTGTGTTAATTTTTGAAATGGTTTTTCGTACTGAAAAAATTATTATAACCAGTTTTATAGGATTTCATTTCCTTAAGAAGTTTTTGGTAGAATAAAAATATCTAGGACTGATCGTTTTCACAGTATACGTAAAAAACCTAAATTCTTATATGTCAACACCAAGAAGGGATTGCCCGATTTAGTCCATTTTTAAGATTATATTTGCCAAATATATAGTGGAAAATGAAATTTTTGTATGGCAACCCCACGAAGGAGTTGCCCGATTTGTCTCATTTCGAACTTAATTTTACTGTTTTTTTTTAAATTCGTGTACAAATTTTCAGCTCCCGAAGTATACGCGTTCTCGAGTTATCGTGCGCACAGCCACACAAACGGACGGATAGACGGACAGACATGCAAAAATCAAAATAAATTTTAATATTATGCGTGGGTGTCCTATCCATTACTCTCTACCATCATTATTTTTGTACGTCATAAATGGAATGACAAACTTAGTATAGCCTATAGATTTCATCTAGGGTATAAAAATGTATCGTTTGCTTTATTATAGAAAAATTAATGATTTTTTTATTACATGTTTTGTAACTAATGTATTTCGTTTTTTTTTTCCTTTTTTTTTCTTGTTATAAGCTATTTTTTTTTCTTACAATAAGAAATGTTTTTCATAAATCCTGTTACCCAACTCATTCCAAATTTATTTGGAAAAACTTGATTTTTTAAAATGTTGAATTTTGAAAAAACGGTCCTCAGTTGTAAGATTTCTTTTGAGACTTGAACATTTTCAGATCCTCCATATGCGACTTGTTTGATTTAAGTTTCTATATTTTTGGGAATGGGCTGAACACAAGCAAGCTTCTATGTTACAATAATCGCTCCATTATACATACAACAAGAAGAAACAGGAACAGAGAACTCATGAAATTGTTTTCGACCTACTTGATAAGAGACTAATTATAGCAATTATAACCCTTGTTTCCTTTTTTTGTTTTATTAGCAAAAACGTTTTCACTTAGCGTTTACCTAATAGTTCAAGCTTCAAACTATCCTTTTTTCATGCATGACCGATTGATGAAATAAGATAAGAAATCGTGTAAGGCAATGAAAAAAATTATGTTCCTGCCTTGCATGTCAATTCAAGTCTTCTTAAATAAGTCAGATAAGAACATTTTCCTACTAACACTGCTTCCCGCTGGAAAGCCATGTCTAATATCTGGGTTTATCTAACTATGATAGCAGCGAGAAATTTTTAAAAATTCAAATAAATTCATAAGATAAAAATTAAATAAAAATCATAGAAATTGCATAAATCCAAATATACATTGGAAAATATTTTAAAAACTAAATTCAATTTGCAGCAGATAAAATCTTTTGAAATACCTTTTAATGAATGCAACGCTTCGCTGCCTAATATTAGTTGGCAAGAAACAACTGGAGCGTTGATAAATTATATAAATTTAGCAAAACCTAGACATCAGAATTATTAATGATAAAAGTATTATGAAATCAATATAATTCACTGAAGTGTAATACGAATATCAATGGCCATTCCAGAGAATCTAGGGTCAGTGCGAGAGGACTTACGATGTGCCTGATACTTGCCGATGACAACATGTTCCAGCTGTTGTTTATTACAAACAAACTATTGCATATTTGCATATGCAACTTTACTGGAAACAATGTCATATACTATTGTATTTACGTAATAAATGATTTTCCTATACTTATCATGACTTTTTTGTACATTTTATTCATAAATAAAAAAGAACCACAAGAAGCGACCCAAATCTCACTAAAAATATTGAATAATGCACACATGTTACATACATACAAAAACAGACGATTTCCGGTTTCAAGAAAGAAAGTAAAAATGACCCACAAACAGGCACACAAAGTTAAAAATTGTTCAGCGGAATTGCATAAAACTGCAATAACTATATACACGGTTTCAACAGAGATCTGAAATTTTCGAAAGTGACTAAGAAAAATCATCTTTCCAAAAATTAATTATGGTTCTGGAAATAATTTGTACTTACAAACATACAAATTGGTACTCCTTCTGAAAAAATAAAAAGTGGAAAAAATCCAGTTTTTTTTTACAGACGACGATAAGTTGCGTAATCCTCTCACGCTACAACTGTTACCCAGATCTTCTTTGCACTTAAGAAGTCTGTGTAGTGTAGGTACCTAATTGACGAAATGTGATCTTTTCTTTGAACCACACTTTTAACAAAAGAAAAAACAAGTATACAAGAATTATTCACCAAACCCGAAAAAAATTCCTAAATGAATATTTTTTTTTAGCATCCGTTCTTCGAAAGAAATTCACACCTTGTTACACAAATTAAGAGAAGATTTCACTTGATACAAATCACAACAAAGGCTCGGACAGTCGCAAGTCACAATATAGCCGAAAGGAAAATGAAAAGAAAATTCCGAGATATGACCGGTTATTGTCAGACGATCCGTCACTGATTTACCATCGAAAATAATAAGAAAAAGATTCCGCGCTCACGTACAAGTCGCTAATGAACTTGATCGTGTGTAGGCCTAAAACTTTTATAAACTGCGGTTGACGATGCGACGACGACGACGACGGCGGCGGCAGCGGCGACAACGATAGCGCAACGGTATGGCAGTTTGGCTCCCTTTTATGTTTTCATATGAGACTGATCTACCAAGAAGAAATTGCACAATAACCTCACCAGATGATAGTAGGTACCAGAGTGGAAGATACAGAATTTGGGCAATACACAAAATTTTCGATTGACTCGGAGGCAATTAAGCTTGCCCTAGCGAAACGAAAACTTTCTGCGACTGTCGATCATTTTCTCAGCAAATCTGTAGATTCATATACATCCATACCAGCGAAGACAAGATCACACCTGATTAAGAGGTAGAGGATTAAATGTAATGGATTTGACGATGCATACCGTTTTAGCATTAGTTTTTTGTTTTTTTCGTTGCATTATTTGAAGATGATTTACACAAGACAAAATGTACGTCTTAGACGTTAATTAGCATCTGTAAGCATGATCAATCATGGATCGATCAGTGTTACCGACTTTGGCATGGTGTTCGCAATTTTTTCGGCTCTATTTAAATGACTTGTATAGACTTTCTCTTCATAATTATTTCTTTTCTGTGTTCATCTGTATGTGTTCCATCCATATAGGAGCATTTTCAAAATTTTAAATATTATATAACACAAAAAAAAACATCGGTTTTTTTATTCATGGTCGAAAAAATTTTGAACAACTTGTTTTGTGCAAATTATGATGATGTGGATTCGAGGTCGATGATTCTGAAACTTCAATTGATTTCGCTTTTACAGGTAAGGTTTTCTTTAATTAGTGTTCTAAAGTGAGTCTCTTAAGCTTTGAGTGTTATATTTTTTGGATCTACTTAGTCTTGTGATACACGCTGATACACACAATACACATTCGTAGGTACTAAAAACTTTTTTTATCACTATTTTAGAACGTTCTTGTGAATAGTTAAATTTAAAGCAGTGTTCGAGACTAAGATCCCAGCGGGAGAAAAAGTTCTCTAAAAGTCCTTTTTGATCGCTTTTGCGGAAACACAAAGCGCTTCGATTGTGGTTCTGTTTCATATAAATTTTAACATTGCATGTCCAGAGAAAACAAGCACTTCCTTTTAACTTCGTTTTAATCGCTTTTGAAGAACGTTAAGTGAAGCAAATTGGAAGCTCTTCACGATTGCAGCTGCTACATTGTCGGCATAAATAGTTGCCATTGTTTCTCTTTTAATTACAGAAAATTTAAAGTTTAACGATTATGATTGTGTGAAGTAACTGAAAATGACATAGTATAAAGTTTAACAATATAATTCAATATAAATATTCAACTTCATAAAGCAAATGTCTTCTGAAACTCTGTGAATCACTAATGACTAATCGTAACGTGTCAACATCAGGGGCGGATTTCCCTATAGGCCGAGTAGGCCCGGGCCTACGGCGGCAGATTTAGGGGGCGGCGATTTTTTCTTGTAGTTGTAGGTATTTCATTACATTTTTATACTTTTTCGTTTTTTTAAATAAAATAATTCGTTGGAAAGTGTTATTTTTAATTCTACTCCATTTTTTTCAAATCTACTCCGATTTATGAGGCAGCCTACTCCGCTAATTCTAGCCTGGGGTCCCTTCACTGGATATAGATCATTCAATTTTTCGTGTTTTACAGGAAGTAGGGGGGCGGCAATCTTCCATAGGCCTAGGGTGGCCAAGTGATCAAATCCGCCCCTGGTCAACATGAGAAACTTGCATGATCATGTTCGCATTCAATCTATTTGCATCGAAATTACTTAAGATTGCTTCCAGAGTAGCACTTTTTTGGAAGCATATCTGTAACCTAGCTACAAACGCTTCTAATCTTCTTTTTTTCGAAGCGCTTGCAATTTTTCCCGCTGGGATGATACACGTATGTTTTATTACATATGAATGCGTGCACTCAGTTTGTGTGCGCATGGAAGTATTGAATTTTCTTTCTTGTCTCAAGAACGTATATTAAGGGGCACCACTCGTGGGACTGGCAAAAGAAAGGTAACTTTTGGGAATTTATTGAAAGAAAAGCATTGCATGGAATGTTTTGAAATTTCAAAGATATATTTGTATATATGTAAGTCCCAAATACTATTATAATATTTACGATGCCGTTACAGCCCGAACAATAACTCAGGTACGGCCCTCAGCTTACGCACGTTTCTGACCGACGCAAAGAGCAACTGCTCTTTAGAAGGCTGTGGTTCAAAAACTATATGAGGTACACACTTGAAGAAATTTTAGTATGTTATTCTTGAAAGTAAAGGCCTACCCACAATGTGCATAAGCTTGCATATGAATGCCTTGAAAATATCACGAATGCTTCCTTATGCATCACTAACATTTGTGTAGTATTTACACAAACTGTCAAATTTGCTTATGCAAAGTACGATCATGAGCGTACAGACAGAAGTTGACGAACGGAATTAAAACTAGACGAACGGCTTGTTATTCCTATTGTGGGTTGTTATTATGAAAAGCAATTGCTCGTGTCTTTGCATATGCTAGCATATGCACATTGTGGTTAGACCTTATAGGCTATCAAAAAATGTAAAAACAAAATTCAATTTTTTGAAAGTGCCATATTAGTGGTGCCCCTTAACCGTGTACCATGGCTTGAGATAACCTCCATACAAAAACCGGTTTTTACGTTGTCCCTAATCTTGAGTGTGTAGATATCGCATGGTATACCGGAGCAGGATTTCGGAATTGGCTCATACATAGTTCAGAGGCTACCAAGATCAAATGTTGCCATAACAGCAGTTTTGTATACGTTTGATCGACCTTCTTAACATGGCACATGCGAGAAATATGAACCACTCGACATATCCATCATTTCAAATATTGTGGTCCATTCTGCAATGGACCACTCAACCATATAAAATTGGTATTTTCTGCTCTGATATTGCATACGACATCTCGAATTTATACCAACTATGGTATCAGAGGACTTATCGCCCAAACTTTAATTCTGTTCTTAAGTATAAGCTTGAATTGTAACGTTGTTTTGGTTTTTAGGTACAAATCACACATTCACATAGATTCTCTGGAAGGAAAATTATGTTGCTGGTAAAATAAATAAGAAAAAAGTTATAATTAGCGTAAAAATAATTTTAAATATAGCTGCTCCTCTGTTTTGAAAATATGCCAGTTAGATTGTTACCCATACATTTTATTTTATTTATTTATTTTTTGTATATCTCAAAAGATTAGTTCATTGCACAGTAAAAATATTGTAGCCATTTTCATAGACTTTTATAATTGTGTGAGAATGGCAACCGTGAGAAAATTTGACTTGAGTTAGTCCATTATTAAAACTCCAACAGGAATTTTGATGGAAGTATTGTGCCTAAAATTTGAAGCCTTTGTGTCAAGAATTGTTACAAAATTCTCAGATACTTTTTTCAACACTGCGAAAGGTATGCCAAATTGCATGCATTTTCAAATAAAATAAAATCTGTCGTTCAACTTAGTTGTTTGACAGACCAATATGATTATTTATGGGGCTACCTAGTGTATTCGTCAGAATATCATCAGTGTACTGAATGACAATCTTATGAGCCACAGTACTCATCTGTCAAAAGAAGTAATCATATATGGAACACAGGTACTATAATCCTACGGTATACGCACTAACATGTATATAAATGGATTGACTGATCTCCTGTTCCATGTGGCACCAGTTTTGATTTCAAAAAGTATGCTCTGACTGGTGCTGTATTTAAATTATTTGGGAATTTATTTATACATGCATGTCAGTGGGATGTACTGAATTTACCAAAAAGTATTTGGAACTATTTATATTGTTAAATTTTAATTATAAGGCGAAGGAATTGTTTTTTTACAAGGCAGTTTTGGTTGGACATACTGCTGAATCGTTACAGTTCAGTGAGAAAGTATGCTCTCACGGAAAGAGACAGTGGTGCCATTTGCTTTCCATGCATTTTTGTGCATTACATTTTTAATATTTTGCTCATTATTGCTGAAATAAATATAAATATAACATAAACAAGTAAAAAAGCTTCCCTTAGGTTTACCGATTTAATTTAATTTAAAAAATACTTTCCCTTTTTATTTGTCCTTAGCTGTAAACTATCGGAGGGAAACAATAATAAAATAACTTTCATTTCAACAAAACAATAAAAAACAAATCAATCAAACAACGTGCAACGAAAAGTATAGGATTCAAATACTTCTGGACTCTGTGTATGATGTTACAACCGACACCACTGCCTGGAGGAGGTGGTCTCATTTTTGCTTCCAGCAACAATCGAACAACATCCAACAAAATGTATGGCATTCGAACTCGTCAGGGATCTGCCTATGACGTCACATATCTCTGATGGGCGTTCAACACTGTGTTTAGATAGAAAAGTGGTTCTAAGCCTAAGGGATGCAATTAAAAAATGCTTCTATTGGACCTACAAACACTGCTATACCGGTAGCATGTTTAGGTTGATTTTATTCATATGAATAATATTTTCATACGCTGTATTTGTTTCAACTGGAGGTGGATTTATTTGTATTTGTGCTTTCATCAATTTCATGTAGGTACGTCTTAGGAAGAACTTCGGTTGTAGGCAGGTAAATATGTTCAAGCCGCGCAGGTAAGAAAAAATTGTAAATTCTTTAGAGGAAATTCAAGTTGGATAGGGGAATATTTCTTTGGAGAACAGATGGCTTGAAATATGACTTTGATGACAAAATCGTACAGTCGGAGGCAAATAAGCAAATGAGCAATTAATGATATTTTAATTTACCTTATTTATTATTTATCTTATTGACTATGATCATTTCTTTAATTCCGTTTATTTTAATGTCAAAGCGGGTGCTTAAGTTTAAGGTTAAGAGCAGAGGAGAATAGGCCGCTAAGACCCTGCGAACGCCGCAAGCAGAGTTGATCTATTATGTCCTTCCCTGGGGTGGTTAAGTTAAATCGTATCACTTTTACGAGCTCGATTATTGACCTTGGGGTTAGCATGCAAACCTTATTTGAAGAGATGTGTATCCAATGATTTTCAACCTCGAGGGACACTCACATATGTTTCGTGTCTTCATCTTCCTTTTGCACAGTGGACGTAGTTGACTTTTGCAGTTGCCTACTTTCTTGAAAAATTAACTCCTAGAGCTATCGAGAGGGGTATACATAGAAAATTTATTAGAACCACTGCAATAACATTTGAGCGCATGGTAATTTAATGCTTTTGTAAAACTATAATCTGCTTACCTCTCCTCTTCCTAGCTCCACGCCACGTCACTGATAGTCACACATCTGTGGAAGTTTAATTTTTGAAGTGGTTTTTAAAATAATGCGCAAAAAACTAAATTTTTTATATGACCTTTTATATGCTTTCTTTACTACGTCGACGCGTTGTCAGGCACTGTCCACATATATAAAGGGTTTTCCAATAAGAGGTATTATTTTAATTAGCCCGCTATTTCGGTAGATGTCACTTTTGGAGCTGTCATTTATTGACACTTGACAAGCAGAAACTACGCCATTAATAAAAATGGAACGATACACGATTCAACAACGCACTGAAATTTTTAAAATTCGCTATAAAAATGGTGAAAATGTGGCAGAGACGGTTCGTAAAACTCGAACAGTTTTGGGTCGTCGTGAAGCACCTTATCGGACCGCAATACAGAAATTGGTAGAAAAATTCGAGCTGTCGGGACAAGTTAGTGATGTGAAGAATAAAACCCGTCCACGTCGCTCAAGAACAGCCGAGAATATTGCTGCTGTAGCCGAAAGTGTTGAAGAAAACCCAGGTTTGTCCACTCCTCGTCGTTCTTTGGAATTACGCATTCCACAAACGTCATTACACCGTATTTTGCATAAAGATTTGGGTCTTAAGGCTTATAAAGTTCAGTTAACACAAGAACTCAAGCCGGCCTATCATCAACAACGTCGAGTCTTTGCTGATTGGGTTCTTGAAATGCATGAAAATGATCCGGAATTCCATCGAAAACTCATCTTGAGTGATGAGGCCCATTTCCACCTCGATGGCTTCGTCAACAAGCAAAATTGTCGCATCTGGGGCTCGGAAAACCCAAGAGTTATTGTTGAAAAGCCTCTCTATCCTCAACGTGTGACTATTTGATGCGGTTTATGGTCCCGCGGGGTCATTGGACCTTACCTTTTCGAAAATGAGGCTGGAGCAACAGTTACGGTGAATGGATTGCGCTATCGACAGATGATTAGTGATTTTTTATGGCCGGAATTGGATGGTATTGATCTGGACAACGTTTACTTTCAACAAGACAGCGCTACGTGCTATACAAGCAACGAAACCATTGATCTTTTACGGGAAAAGTTTCCGGACCGTGTTATCTCTCGAAGAGGTGATCACAATTGGCCACCGAGATCTTGTGACTTCTTCCTTTGGGTCCACGTGAAGGAGAAGGTCTGCGCCAACAGCGCAGCGTCGATTCAAGACCTCAAGGATGGAATTCGTGAGGCTATCGAGGACATAGGGCAGCCACTTTGCGATTTGGTTATGGAAAAGGATATGGTCCTGTAGGCGTGGTCGTAGTGGTCATTTGGCTGATGTTATTTTATATTATTAGCGGCATACCTTCCTTTTTATAATGAAATAAAGATCCGATCATTTATCTCAAAAAATGGCATTTTTCTTTGAATATCAAAATAACACCTCTTATTGGAGAACCCTTTAGTAAAAAGTGAAATTTTTGTACGGCAACCCTACGAAGGAGTTACCCGATTTGTCCCTTTTTCGAACTTAAATTTACTTTTTTTTTTAAATCCTGTTTGCAAAATTTCAGCTCCTTAAGTGAACGCGGGCAGATGGACAGACGGACATGCAAAAATCAAAATAACTTTTAATATTATGCGTGCGAATGCAACCCATTTTTCTCTATTTGCATTATATCTGTGCATTATAAACGGAATAACGAACTGAGTATACCGTATGATTGCATCAAAAGTATAAATATTAATTAATATCAAACTTCTGTCTATAGTACAATCGTGTGATGCCGTGACGCTCAAGAAGTCCCACCACGATTCATAGCAGTCACACCTTGTTACTGCTAACAATAGCAATTATCTGTGCCTTGCATCTTTTGCCTTGTTACCGTATTGTTGTTAGCGTGTTGCAAGAGAGATCTGAATAGGTGGCTTGTTGCGAGCTACTTCCCTTTAATAAATGGGAACTATAACTCTCTTCGCATATGTGTGTTCCATTATAAATAGAATGTTTCGATGCAGTTCCCTCAAAGAACACTCATCAACTTTACACATGTCAGATTGGTTTGATATTTGCATTGTAGATCAGTTATTTTAAATACATATTTTTTTTTATTAGCTTTTTTTACATTGGTACCTACTAGATATTCCATCGCATTTTCTTTAACTCAACTTTTGAACAAGAACAATTGTTTCATCTGCGACCGGATTTAGCTCCATAATTTATGCATGAAACAGTTGTGCTGTACTATTTTCACTTTTATCATAGGATGTTTTCTCATTAGATATAAAATGAATCTCATTTATGAACTTAGAGGATTTCTTATATGTTGTTTGTTTCAAATATATTTGCTTGGTAGCTGGGATAACATGAAGTCTATAAAAATTACTTGTTAATAATGGTGAAGAAATATTTTTACGATCAACATTTTTACTAGAAAGGCAGATCTTAAACTTTCATCCATACATTCTTCGACCTCAATCGCCTAATCAAATATTTCCTCATCTTTTTAATTCGAGTTCTCTTTGTGCATATTATCGATGGGTATTTTACAATCAAATTTCTTATCTAACTTTTTTTGAATTTTGTATGAGCTCTACACGATTTTTTCACTTTTATATACCGCAACTGATCGTAATTACCGGACAAATTACAAGTTACAGTTCAGAAATGACAAATGTCAAACATTTACTCCATCAAATTTTTAGTGTAAGTTCGGGGCACGAAATCAGAAACACTGGGTCTTCTACGAAGGAGTTGTTGTAGCCCCGCGTAAGCCCAGGTTTTTCTAAAAACAAGATAGTGTAGCCCGGTTTAGCTCTAGGTTTACATGGAGTTCTCATCGAACAGACCTAATAATAAGAAATAAATTGGGGAAAACTAATTCCTACTCAGAATTTTTTTTCGCAAAAAATTTACGATAGCTATGTAAGATTTTTGTAGGGTTGGGGAAAATTACTTAAAATCCATACGATTTTCGTCGAAAATTTGTAAAAATCTATAAAACTTTATGTAAAAAAGAGACGCGCGTACACTTGAGATTTTTAAATTTCCAGTTCGGGTCTACCATTGTAAAGATCAAGAAATAAATAAAAATTACAGATTTATTTTTTCGCTTCCATCGTTACTGGTTAATGCTAGCTGGAAGCATATATGGCTTAATAAGCTAGTTATAAATTAAAAAATACAAAAAATAAAAGACATCTGTCTCGTTAGCTCAGAGGTAAGAGCAGTCGCCCGGGAAATGGCAATTGCCGGCTTAAAAAACCGGACGAGGCGGTTGTTTTTACTCTTGTATTTAATAATTTGATTTGAATCGTAAAAATAAAAAGGTTTCTAAAAAACTTCTTCTATTCCATCTGACCGATTCTAAAAAATTTAAGTTCGAGTCCACTATTGGACGAGATCAAAAAATAATTTTTTTTATTTAATTTAATTAGACTTAACATTTTTAGAGTATAAATTTTGATTTTATTAGAGCGATCGCCACCCCCTCCCCCCACCCCTGTCCTCACCTGTATTCACCCTTCTTTTGGCGGGAGATTTTACACTATTTCCTTACATATCACCTTCAGTTCCGTTTAGATTATTGCCAGATCAAGGAATGCTTTTTGGTTTTTATAACAGAAAAATAGGAAATGGAACTTTTAGAAAAGAGGACGGAAGATATAAGATGAAACCTATTCCGAAAATATCATAAGCACATTGGAAGCATGTTAAAATCTGGATTTCCATCGTCTTTGCAAACTGAAATATCCAAGGAATGAATGAAATATATCCATATCAAGATAAATTAATTCTGGTACACACATCACAGTTAAACTGCCTTTAATTTCCAAAAGCTATTCGCAGAAAAAATAGCTCGGCTAGGGTCAAAAGCATTTATGCAAAATTTTGAATATTTTAAAAAATTAAAAAAAGTTTGAAAGTGTAACTTTTCGTGCCAAAAAGCGGAAAGGAAATAGAGTGATCCAAAAATACGAAAGTACAATAGTAATTGAGTTCATTAAAAAGTTTAAATTAATAGAAATGCACGATTTTCGAACCAGAAATTTAGGAAGGCCCAGTAGAATCTACTTGTAGATCTTACGATAAATAGGTTAAACCAAATATAGGGTAAACATTGCTCTCAACTTAGACAATTTCTTTTTAGAAATATTTTCAATACATTCTGCAACAATCGTTTCAAGGCTCCTGCAATTGCGATCCTGTTTATTCTTTAACGATCAAATAAAAACCATAAGACATGCGGCGAGAAAAAAGTTAATTGTTTGTTTCCGTTGGAAAAGTTTTTCACCTTGATGCAAGAAGATAAATCTGAAATTTTGTGTATGTTCTTTGATCCTCAGAAGAATATGGTTGTATCCAAATTGCTTTACTTCCATACTTCTATAATTTTGAGACCATTTAAGTATCATCAAAATCTAATCTAAACAAAAATAGCACATTTTTGTGGTACATATGGATGAAAAACGTGCGCCTTTGTCATAGAAACATACACAATTTTTAGACTCCTTGGCAATGACATTTTGCATTTAATAAAGTTCCGAAATGATACCTGTTACCTTTCTTAAGAAATTGCCCAAAATATCAGTTCTTTTCTACAAAATATCAAGATGAAGGTAAAATAAAATTAAAAAACTGGGATTTTTGTTCATTTTAATTCTTATTTCTTTAATGTTTTTTAGTACAAAATTGTAGATTACATTCTAATTAGACGAAGTAATTATTCAGGTACTCTATTAAGTGTCTTCTTGGTTACCCTGTAATTCTAAGAAAGATGATAAACGTCGGCTTTTGACATTTCTACCCATAAAACAGCCTGTACCGTTATGTAATATAGTCTAGAAAAAATACCGGGATTCAGAGGTCATTCAATGCTTTACCCACTTTACTCACCAGACAGCAAACCATTAGCTATTACCCATTACGGAGTCTGAAGATTTATGTATAGCAAAAGGAGATAAACAGCAGAGAGGATGAGAAGCGTACTTATAGAAGACTTCACCTCAAGGCCACAGGACTTCTACAAGGAATGTATTGAAAAATTAGTAGATAAGTGGAGAAAAGTTGTAGATAATAACGTAGATGAAATAGATGGAAATATAAGCTTTGTTTTATTTTAAAGAAGGGGAAACAATTTTGAATTAGGTACATAGGATTACCTGATATCAAGTTTTTCGATAAAATTACACCAATATATCCTGGTATGCGGTTGAGGTATGCGATCATCTAGAAGAAAATGAATGAAAAAGATTTGCGGGTTTAAGTCGTTCCGCTAATACATTCCAGTCTATTTTTTACATGAAAATGTTTTTTTTTTGTATTATGTTATTATTTTTGAAGTGATTTCAATATATTTACTATCTACATTATTATTATTATTGCCGAAATTCTATATTTTATTTATTATACGCGCAGAAATCAAATTTTAAACAAATATTTTTTTTTATTTTCAACTAACAAATTTTATTTTAAAAATTTCTTAAAATTCTTCTATTCTCTATCTATGACCGAATCTAAAAATTGAGTTCAATTCCCGTATGGGAAAAAAATTAAAAAGAAAATACCTGCATTTTCTTTGTGTGCAGAACATCAATTGATTTGTAGGTTTAGATCCAGCAAAATTATAAAGTTTATAAATCTCCTGTAAATTCTATTCAAAACACCGCGTATACAATGAATATAAGCTAGTTCTTTGCTGGTACCGGTATAGCTGACAATATAGAAATGGCAGTAAAGTTAGATGATTCTATTTACTTTAAATTAACGTAGAAAAGAGAAAGAACCTTGGAATCTATATATTATATACGGGGCCACCGAAAATTTTGATTAGAGCGATTGGAATATATCTAAAATTCATCAAAGATATAACATTAAATTTGTGGACATAGGTGTTGCTTCGGTGAAGCTTTTTAGCAGATCCAACTTAATTTAAGTATCATATCAAGGTCACAGCCATCTTTACGTATGGGCCTGGGCCCAGGGCACTGCGATCCATGAGCCCCCAGGTTACTGTGATAGTACCAACCGATGACCAATTCTTCAACCAGTAAGAAAACCTTTTTGTAGTTAGTTTAGCTGTTATAATTTGGCTACTGAAAGAAGATCGTAGCATTTATTTGAACTTTTCTACATGGCAAAAAATTTTAATAAAAAGTAAATTTCTGGCATTTTTTCATGGTATACTTTCAGTAGCCAAACTCAACGTAGGTATTTGGTAATCAGCGAAAATTTTTATACTGTTGTTTCTTGTTAGGCCTAACGCTCACTGGATACTTATTGTCATGCAACTTTTGGTCACTGTCACCGTTCATCAATATAAATTTCGAGGACACAGTTGTGATATATGTATTTATCATAAGAATATAAAAATATCAACGAAATAACCATTTTTATGATCGATCCAATTTGGAGCGAAAATTTCACTTAATGCTTGATTAACCACAATCCTATTCTGAAAAATTCCTTTGATATTTTCCTATGAGAATTGAAATATTTTATGATTTACTACTACAGATTTTGAGATCTTCTATAACTTTTCAAAGTACCAACATGCGATCATCAATTGAACCCGTAGAGACACTTTCTTCAACTTTAAGGTCTATAAACATTTTCATGGATATTTCACCCAAATTCTTCCCTTCAAATCGATATCAGTATTCCTTCAAATTTTTGTTGTCATTTGTACGTGTTGTATTAATGCTTCATAATTTATATTTCCCTCCCACACTATCGTTGTAGCTTCCGTTTTAAAAAAGAAAAAGAAAAAAAAAGATCAGTAAGTTTCTTCATAGCTCTACAACGTCTCCCTAAACAATAGCAGTCAAGCGGCGACAAAAATGTTACTAGCGGATGCCCATATAAACGTAAATGCGCGGTGTTAGTTTTATCACCCAAATATTCCTACCCAGAAGAACCAAAAACCCATCTTGCTTTTTGTTGATAATCCAAAGTACCTCAGAAAATAATTTCTGTTAAGGGTCCCCATATCCTAAAGTGCTCACAGACGGCCATGGTCAAGGTAGAACATTTTTCGAGAAGTAATGTCTGCTGTTGTGACAAATGGGTTGGAGGTATGGGTTCAAGCCATCAATGACAAAATTAAACTTTTAGGCTGTGTTCTGTGATCCAAAATAAGAATAACTAGGTACTATCGGTAACAAAATAATATTGCACCAAAGGCATCAAGCTTGATATGCTTCCAATATTATAATTTGTACAATAAATCTGATAAATCTTGATGACCTTCAGATTTATGAGAAAACATTCGGAGAATTCAAGGAAACATGAAAGCTTCTCATAAGATGCTTAGATAATGAGTGAGGAGAGCGATATTCATATTTAGACGATGTGTTTTGGCACGGATGCGTTGAGAATAGATATAAATGAACCAGTGGTCTATTGGATGCTAAGACATTACATAAGTGAGTATAGTCAGTAATAATAATGATATTAGAATAATAAACTTAGCAGATATCCTTACGGTATTGTGCAATATATTAACTATAGTTTTGGCGTTTATTAAAGGAAATGAGCAGTCGTAAGATATCTAAAACAGTGGATTTTCTAATTATTTAGCTTCATGACCTTGCAAATAACCGTACGGATTTTTTAAAATTGCTGCAACCTACCCAATTATGAAAACAATGCTAAAGCAATTTTATTGGACCAGTTATGACTCTACGTGAGTGGTTAAAGCTAGTCACAATGATGAGCGAATGGACAGATGGACAATAAATAAATAGGTGCTCAAGGTTACATAAATAAAAACACACTTAAGGGAAGAGGTATTCACTTTTTTTTATTCTATTTTTTAAAGCAACTATCTACAATTATCCTTAATCTAAAAACGTATTTCCTCTCAAATTACACAATCAATATTTTCAATAAGTGGCTGATGACTTATCTCTCTTTCACACGAGTAGTAAAAAAAACTTATCCAAAAGCAAAGTAAATACAAAATATTTCCAGAAATTGTTAAAAATATGGGAACAATACAGAAATTCAAATAAGCATATTCAAAAGTCACCAGCATAAATGTTATCACAGAAGTCAAAATACTTTTAACAGTTAACCAGAATTTTATTTCCGTTGAAGAGTTTTCCTAATAAAAGTGGGAAAATTTCATTAAATTAACACAATTCACTCATGGATTCGAATCACCTTTAAAACACACGAAATTAGAAATGCAGTCGACATCGCTTTAAGAAGAGAACTGAGAATTCCAAAAGTGCAGAGTAAAGGAAACCATGCGTTACTTTTTGCAGTTCGTTTATTGTTCACTACCTGCAGTAAAATGAAGAATCCGACAAACAGTAAACTAGCGAGTAACTATATATATGAACCAAACACGGGATATTTGTCAATTAAAAAACTAAAAATTTAAGCAAATTCATTAAAAGTCTTACAATTCCAAAAACACCGAGGACTACAGAGAATTTTCTTGCACCACTTCTTACTGTCATTTTGATGGACTTACTGCCTTCGGGATATCTTAAGAACTGTACTTGAGCTCAAATCTAGAATTGAGTTTTCCTATGCAATTTGAGATGGGTTATGCTTTTTACTGAATCAGCATTAATTCTTGGAGTACCAATCCACAAACGACTAGCATGAGTTTTTTATTTATTTCTTGTTTGTTTGTTTTTTTTTTAAGGAGCATATCTTTCGTGAGAAGTTAATGATTAAATGAGCATTTGTTTGTTGACATTCACAAGCGATTACTGAATACTTCTCCTCGAATTATTATATGCAAAGTGGTTACAAAGTATTGTATCGCGTCTGTTGTATGAATTCGAATCAACAAAAATGTTTTTGTTTTTTTAATGTAAATGGAATGAGTTTTGTTAAAAATTTAAGAGCTAAGATTTTTATTCTTTTTTTGTTTCTTTTTTTTTTTTAATTCTTTATTTATTACAGTACTTGGTATTTGGTATTTCAAATACTAAATGAGTGAAAAGATGTACTTATGTAGAACGTCCTTTCAATGCGTCCAATTCGGATCAAAATAATTTCTGTATGTGTATGTTTTTAAGGTCCTTTAATATACACACTTACGTAACATTTCATAGATAAATAATTAGAAAAATAGAACGGTAAAGACGTTTTTTTTTTAAATTGTGATTGACAACATTTGCTTTTCTTGTTCATGGCTGAGATACTTGTATCCACTAGAATAACATATATTTGAATTCATCAGCTGGAATAGCAAGCAAATAGCACAACTCAAAAGATATCGATTTTGGTACAGTTAGTTGCATGCTAGTTTCCATCAAGGTACATTTATACAGTGCTTTTTTTCGTGCAATATTAAGCATACAACTAGAGGCAAATTTAAGCGCAAACCTGAAATTGTTTGCGGTAGAAAAGATGTACCTATTTTTTGTAGGGTGCCGATGCGGAGCGATTCCAACTGCCTCGAAGTGCTTGGAAGCAACTCCAGCTAGAGCGACTAAACTGATTCAGGATCACAGCAATTGACTGGAGCAGTAATTGCAGCGGAGCTATACGTCGGATCAGATATATCAGCTCCGGAGCGCTCCTGGAACGGAGCTGCTTCGTGAGCTGATTCCACAGCGCTCTAACACTCTGAATTATACCTATATTTCGAAAATTATTCGAAAATGCTAAAGTGATCGAAGCATGTCCTAATGCTGGGATCGCTTTCGGCCAATTCACAAAGTAAAATATTTGATAGACCTCTACATCGCCGTCCACGAACATTAATTTCTTTCTACGATTTCTATACTCTAGATATTATTAGGGTATAATAAGTTTGTCATTCTGTTTGTAACGCACAGACATAATACTGACATAGCAAAATAGTTTGGACACTCACACATAATATTAAAAGTTATTTTGAATTTTTCATGTCCATTTGTCTGTCTCCCCGTCGCGTCGTCACGATAACTCGAGAATATGTTCACCTAGAGAGCTTAAATTTTGCACATGGGATTTCAAAACAGTAAAAAGTAAAATTAAGTTCGAAAGAATGGGACAAATCGTGTAACTCCTTCGTAGGGTTAGCATACAAAAGTTTCGTTTTTCACCATATATTTGGGCCGTGCAGGAGAACGCATCGACGTAGAGATCTGAAATTTTGTATACATTATTTTTATAGAAATAGCAATAATAATTTCAAAAATTAACTAAATCGAGCAATCGCTTCATGTTGCTGCCATCTAAAAATTTCGGCTTCTTACGTCATCGTTTTTATTGTACTGAAAAGTTCTTCAGAATATGAAATCTTACGAAATTTGTTATAATCATTTTGCTGTCCGACTAATCGTTTTAGTAATATATGCGAAAACTGCTTTAATCAAACTTGCATACACGGATAACCGACTACACGAGACTAAATCCTGGAATTCATCTAGGGAATCATACGAACTCGTCTTAAACCAATTCTAGCTTTTTTACTTGTTATATCTAACATTTCCAAATTCGCTGTCAGGAATTTATTGACCGTTTAAATCACAAGCGGTGTAAAACGCAACATTAAATGATTTGCTTCACCTACCAGAACCATATACAAGTGACGCTAGACGCTAAATGATACTGGATTCAAATACTATACATAAAATTCCATTAGTTGTAAAATCGGATAGTTTTAAAAAATAGGAAGTTTAGGAAATAATCCTATAACTAGTGCCGTGTACACAGAGCTAATTAACAATTTTTTAATATGTGAATTGGTTACTAGCAAATATACGTGTATCTAGTGATACGTGTAGTTACACAATATTCTACAATTGATTATCTTTATAAAAAAAAAAAACATTTAAATATTGTATTAATTAAAGTGTCTTCCACCCTAAAAAGAAAAGTGAGAAAAATATTTAAATCAATTCGAAAAAGGTGACTGATTTGATTCGCACAGAGAGCGCTTACCCACCGAAGAATACTGAAAAAGAAAATTGCGGTAGATCTCCTGAATGTTTTCCTAACAAAATGATTCACTGCCAAGTAAAGATATTCCTCTGCACTTTTTGTAAAAAATATAAAAATTTCTGGAAGCGTTTAATTTGATAACACAGGCCATATGGCTACCAACATAGCCTTCGCTCCACTTTAGTCGTGGCTGTTGAAGCCCATAAAGAAGGTAGGAAGTGCTGATAACTTATTCGGATACTTGCAATGAAACAAAATAAGAATGCTAATTGAGAAACTCTCAATCTTAGGGAAATTGATTAAACCAGAAATTTAATCAAGCAATAAAAGCGAAAGAGTCTGCTTTTCGCGCCACTCAATTACGTACATGTTCATAAACAAGTCTATAAGACTGCATTGCATAGAACGTCTGCAACTCCATTATCTGGAGAGAAAAATTTCATTTTGACCAGAATGTTAACCAAAGAATATTAGCAGCCGCAAAGACAGCAAAAGTTTCTGGTCCCTGTTCAAAATCATCAGGAACAACTTGAGCAGTTCCTCTATACCTTCACTACTTAAGAATTCTGAAGTGGACGTTTACTCCCTGGATAAAGCTTATATTTGAGCTTCTAGATTTCTTTCAAATTCTCGTCTTCCACCCACTTCTCAGATATTTATTTTGCATCTCCCGTGTGGTTGTGTACAAGAGCCAATACACATCCGTTCGAGAAATGTCTTCAAGGTCCTTAGCAAGATTAACGTCTGCAAAGCAGCAGGTCCTGAAGGTTTCTCTCCCCTGTTAATAAAAAGCTGTACTTCATCCTTACAAAACATTGGATCTGTTATCTTCACAATTTTGGTGAGTCTACAATCGTTGCCCTGGATATTTCTAAGGCCTTTGATAGAGCCTGCCATCCATCCCTTTTCGTCAAACTTAAAGCACTTGGACGCTCCCCTCCCCTTCTATTATGGATTGAAAGGTTTTTATCTGGTTTCCTAATACGGGTTGTACTAGTTTTGCCGATGACAGTACCGTTTATTCCGCTTACTCCCTTGACACACTTGGGAACTCCAGAGAGAATGCCACATCTGTCAAACGATATTGCATGATTATATTATTGAATAACGACATTGAAATTATTATCGCTTGGGGCAAAGCGAACGAATCGCGTCGAACTCAAAGCATCTACGTCCCAAAGTTGTCTCATCTCTTTAAAATAAGATCATAATTTTATCATTCCCGTTTGTTTTGATGGTGCGCTAATTTTCAATACACCTACCTTATTCATTTTTGGCATTAATATTTCAAGTAAGTTTTCTGGAGAGATCACATATTCTCTTGCTAAAGAAGCTAAGAAATGTCTTGGATTTCTGAAAACCTGTAAGAAAAACTTGTCATTCCGACTGCTCAAGCACCGCCGTAATGTTGGATGCATTTAGCTCCTTTATCTCTACATGCATGGTCAATATTCCGATGAATTGTCTAGTCCGATCCCTTTAGAATAATTCCTATATGCAATACTCGCACTGTAAAAGGCGCACATCATTTTACTCTTCAAACCACTTTCAGCCGTACAGTAAAATGTGATGCTTTTTATCCCAAACTGTGAGAATGTGAAGCATTCTACCATCTTCTGTATTTCATCCGGCATAAATTCTACGAAAGTTTATGGGTCACATCTAACACTGTCCCCACATACCCTAATTCTTTTCCCTATCACCCCCCCCCCTGTCATTCGGTGCTAAGCATTATAGGGCATTATATACATGCAAGGAATGCACTGCATCTGATCTATGGCACTATTTTAAATAGGTGTAAAGCAAAGGGTTTTCCAATAAGAGGTGTTATTTTAATTAGCACGCTATTTCGGTAGATGTCACTTTTGGAGCGGTCATTTTTTGACATTTGACAAGTAGAAACTACGCCATTAATAAAAATGGAACGATACACGACTCAGCAACGCACTGAAATTATTAAAATTCACTATAAAAATGATGAAAATGTGGCAGAGATGGTTCGTAAAACTCGAACATTTTTGGGTCGTCGTGAAGCACCTTGTCGGACCGCAATGCAGAAATTAGTAGAAAAATTCGAGCTGTCGGGACAAGTTAGTGATGTGAAGAATAAAATCCGTGCACGTCGCTCAAGAACAGCCGAGAATATTGCTGCTGTAGCCGAAAGTGTTGAAGAAAACCCAGGTTTGTCCATTCCTCGTCGTTCTTTGGAATTAGGCATTCCACAAACGTCGTTACACCGTATTTTGCATAAAGATTTGGGTCTTAAGGCTTATAAAGTTCAGTTAACATAAGAACTCAAGCCGGCCGATCATCAACAACGTCGAGTCTTTGCTGATTGGGTGCTTGAAATGCATGAAAATGATCCGGAATTCCATCGAAAACTAATCTTGAGTGATGAGGCCCATTTCCACCTCGATGGCTTCGTCAACAAGCAAAATTGTCGCATCTGGGGCTCGGAAAACCCAAGAGTTATTGTTGAAAAGCCTCTCTATCCTCAACGTGTGACTGTTTGGTGCGGTTTATGGTCCCGCGGGGTCATTGGACCTTACTTTTTCGAAAATGAGGCGAATGGATTGCGCTATCGACAGATGATTAATGATTTTTTATGGCCAGAATTGGATGGTATTGACCTGGACGACGTTTACTTTCAACAAGACGGCGCTACGTGCCATACAAGCAACGAAACCATTGATCTTTTACGGGAAAAGTTTCCGGACCGTGTTATCTCTCGAAGAGGTGATCACAATTGGACACCAAGATCTTGTGACTTAACACCTTGCGACTTCTTCTTTTGTGGCCACGTGAAAGAGAAGGTCTACGCCAACAGCCCAGCGTCGATTCAAGACCTCAAAGATGGAATTCGTGAGGCTATCGAGGACATAGGGCAGCCACTTTGCGATTTGGTTATGGAAAATTTCATGAAAAGGATATGGTTCTGTAGGCTTGGTCGTGGTGGTCATTTGGCTGATATTATTTTCCATTATTAACGGCATCCCTTCCTCCTTATAATGAAATAAAGATCCGATCATTTATCTCAAAAAATGGCATTTTTCTTTGAATATCAAAATAGCACCTCTTATTGGAAAACCCTATATGTAGCGCTTTAATTCCTATATTTTGCTAAGTTACAATTTATGATGAATTCGTCAATTTGAACAAAATGTATTTCTTTATTTTTACTAACTACACTGGATGATTTGGAAGTTTTACACTTTCACCATTTACAAATCAAAGCAAAATAGTAAAAAAATTATTACCTCGTTTGACTTTCGCTTATCTCTTTTAAATGATAAATTTTGTGCATTGGATGTTGCGAGTGGTTGCGAGTATCTCCGAACTTTTGATCTGTTTCAATATTCAATAAAAAGTGTTTTCCAAAATTCAGGTGAACTTATACGTTTAGATTTTATGCTCTAGGTAGAGCCATTTTACCCTAGATAGATCGCTCTGCAAGTGCTCTTGAAGTGTAAAGAGCTGGAGCTTTGCCCTACCTAGATCTTAATATTACAGTGAGACATTCACCTGATGAAACGGCTCTTGTCATAACCGTGTCATTTTTCATACAAAGTTCTTATAAAATTGTCCATCTTCCATTCGCAATTTTTCTAACAAATTAACACTTGAGTAGCGTATTAAAATCGAATATTTTTTTTTTTTTTTTTTGGTCCTACGAACTAGGTCTACGTTATATTAATAAGAAATAATGTAGTAATGGATAATCGTGCAGGAGATATAATGTTTCACGGATCTAAAAATTCCAATGTTACTTGGCACTTCATTTGCAGGATAGAGGAAAAACTACACACTGCAATATAAACACTTCCTAGAGCATTCTAGCTAGAGCTTTATTAAACCGCTTTTTTATTTTATTTAAAGCTAGAGGGTAATTTTTACTCAAGTGTAAGTTCGACGCTCTAGCTTTTTCTCTAGATGTGCAAATGTTCCGTAAGAGGCCTAAAAATTAACTAAAACATATTTATTACCCCATTCTACTCAAAAATTTTTATGTGGCAGAGGCTGCATACTGATTCGTTTCGTCTAAATTGCGTCTAAGCGGTCTCAAACTATCCTCTGGCCGAAACCCACTTACAGTTTTCTTATCCCGCATCAGTCAATTATGTCTAGAATAGTTGTCAACTTTTTACCGACCGGCATTCGATATATGTACGCACCGTCGGTGGTGGGGGGTAATACATAAAGCTATAGAGATTGTTGGCAAATACTTAGGTAATTCTGGAATGAATATTAAGCAACGTTCAGAACAAATTACTAACTCAGCGGAGGACGTACCCGGTTGAATCTCGCATAGTAAGAATAGCCCATATTTAACTTCAGTATTATTCTGAGACAAGGGTACCGTGAGACCCATAAGAGCTGTCGAAACATTGAATCTAACCTACAAGACTTAAAGGATTACAATTACAATACTTTAATAGGTTGAATGATCGTTTTGGCAGATAATGACTTCGAGAAACTCTGCCGGTGATAGACACAGGTACAACCGCGGAAGAAATTAATGCCTGATTAAAGAAGTGAATGTTGTAGGCACGTCTCAAGAAATATAACTTAACCACAAATATGGGGATATAGCTCTATATTGATATAGGAATAGGAAACAATGCGGGAAACACCTTCGAGAATAGGTGAGGAGCAATTAGGAACATATTCAAAGGCTTACCTCACACCTACAATGGAGTTTTATAACGTTCTATGCAATGACAAAGAACTAATCTCAAACGTGTACTCTGACCTGCAAGCTAATAATAATGATACTTAGTGGTTGTATGAGAGAGCCATACTTGCACTAAAAAATGAAATTGTTCGAGAAATAAAAAAAAAATAAAGGTACGGGGATATTAAGGCACTTTCACATCAAAAACAAGAACAGAAAAATGTAAACCGAAAAACTCAATTTATTCCACTTTAAAACAAGATTTTTGTTCCAATGATTAATAAAATCCAAGGAAATAGGATAAACTAAGAATTTTACTGAGAAAATAGTTATATTTATTTCAGATTTTGAAGAAAACCACAAGTTTTATGTTTTATCGGCTGAAAAACTTTTTCGGCGGAAAGATTCGGCCAATAAAACATAAAAGTTGTGTTTATCTTAGTAAAAATATTAGCTTATCCTATTTCCCATGATTTTATTAATCATTGGAGCAAAAATCTTGTTTCAAAGTGGAATAAATTGAGTTTTTCGGTTTACATTTTTTCGATTCTTGTGTTTGATGTGAAAGTGCCTTTACTGAATACTAATCAGTAGACACGATTATAGATACAGAGCAGAGCACTGCCTATACAAAATATGTAGTACGGGCGATTATATATAAGGCAAAAAGACAAAAGTTGAAGGTTGCGGGAATAAATTTGGAGAAACCATCCTTCTCGCACGATCAACTTACCCTACTCTAATAGCGACATAGTGCTTCCATAGTGATACATGAATGGTAATCAAACCAATTAAATGTTTTTACCATCCGTTCCACTATTTTTCAGAAGCTCCCTTCCCCTTTCTATTGACGAAATTGTCAGGAAACGCCTCGCAGTTTATTCATTTTACATCTTTACTTATATTTCCCGCTCATTCAATCAAGTCTTTTCTGCTATATACACTAACGCATCATCTGTAAATAATGAAATTTTCAACTACTTTAGAATCTTAACAAAAACGTGACATATTCAGCACTTAGGAGTTATAGGATTTTATAGTTTACTTCCTCAGATTTCACTTAAGACCTTATAAATTATAAACGAGATTCTCTTCGTTGTATTTAATATAAAGTATATATGTATGTGTAGTTCTTTTTCCTGTTGCTTTGCATTGTTCGAAATTAATTTAGAATTGTGTTTTTAAGTGTTTTTCAATACTATTTTTGTTTATTGTACTGCAATTCAACTTGGTCGTATGTAGAAGTGGATTTTCTTGACAATATAGACTGTAGTTCATCGTTTATTTTCAGTCTGTGTTTAATAGAAAGTATATTAAGGTATCCCGAGGCTGATTCGAAGAAAAGGGTAAGAAAGAGAGGAAGCTGCTCGATGATATACTTATTCCGTTGTTTCTGCCTTTATGGGAAGGAATGGTACTATATCTTTTACCTGAAAATTGTCTATTCCTATCGCAATAGGCGGTTATTAATTTTTTTTAGCTCAAATATAGTTAGTGGCGATCAATAGATATGTCTGTCAAGTTTTCAGGGAGCTGAGCGAGTAATATGAAGTCTAAAGACCCCAAATGGAATATCAGACATGCATGATTAACATATACACTCACAGCACATTTTAAGGGTACAAAAGGATATCCGCAATAACATTTATAATTAACTTCAACCTTTATACATACATATATATATATATATTACTGAACTTGCCAGAATAATTCTGTTTTATTTTGATGGATTTACTGTAGTTCAGTGTAAATGCAACCTTACCTTTGCAAATCAAGAACCAAGATTGTGCTCTACATATAAATTATGGACCTCTATTTATTATTTCGTGAGTTTTATCAAGAAAATAGCCATACACAATATACTTTCTTAATGACAGTATCGAATATTTCAAAATAATATTTAACTTCTATTCGAAGCGTGGAACTCAGTTGTATATAGTGGCTACACTACCACACCTTATTGTGAATTTTCGCTAACCTATTCCTTGTCTAGTATTATTACTAGTTACATAGTTTATAATATCCTCAGAGTCCGAAACGACTGATTAAATCTTCGCAAAATTCTATTTCTATTATCTAAAAACGATTATCAAAACAAAGCTTTCAATAGTCCATGATCTGATGAGATGTGAACAATCTTCATACTATGTTATGCATTTATGCCATACAAATTTTTTATCCTACATTGCACAACACAATAAAGAGGTCCTTTAATCTCTACAGTACATAATTAATTTGCTTATATCAGGTACGTAACCTAAAAGGCAACTAGAAAAGTGTTTTAAATAAACTAAAACGCACTTCAAGGTTTTCACATATAACACTCATTTCTTTACAGAAGATTTTATTTATTTAAATTTTCTTTATCTTTTTTCCTTACATTCCTTACAAAGGTAAGTATTACATGTCAACAGTAAACCAAAATTCTAGGTACAAACAATATTAAAAAAAATGTCAATTTGCTTTTGCAATTTTATGAATAACGCCAATTTCTTACAATATTTGGGCGTTTTCTAGTAGTAGCGAAGTGTAAAAAAAAACTATCCACAGTCCACCCAAATTTAGAGCTGCTACGTTAATTATTGCAATTATGAAAACAAGCGAGACAGCAGATAATGGAATCGCTGAAGCAATTATTGTCAATATCACAGATAATCTTAGCCAAAATCTTATTTCTGTTGGCTTTTCCTGAAATCGATTAAAAATTCCAATTATCTTCCACATCAATGATCTTCAAAAAGTAAAGCCTCACCCAAAAAATAGCTGAAATCATAGATGCATCCATAATGCATTTAATCGTAGTTAACATCATACCAACACCTTTTTGATCCTGATCCTCAAGTGAGTGAAACAGCACAAATAATAATCCAGCAAATATCTGAAAATGACGACGTTTGTTACTTACATATATATTCTATCAGTTACTTAGCCCAATTTACGATTCCAATAATTCCAACCGTAAAGGATAGGGTTTTCACTTTTATATGCAAAATTTTACTTTCACTTGGCATTTTTTATAACGTTCACTTTCTCGATAACTATTTAAAACTGCGTTCAAATTATGAACCGATATGAAGTTTGCACCCTGATACAAGTTAGTCTCTCTGGCTATATGCTACGTTTGTAGTTTTATCCGTACTTACTATATGCGTGGGTTTTTATGTTTATATTATGCTCAGCATAAAAGAAGATAAGAAGGCATTCATAATCAAATATCCTTAACTTAATGCATTTGGTAGGTGGAACCCAATGTTGAGTTGATACATATTAGATTCTGTAGGTTTCTTATTTTTGGAGATACATACATGCATACATATATGTCTCGAACTTGAAGATGTAAGTAGAAGTAAGTTCTGGTATTTTCTACAAATAGAATAAGCATGAGAGTTCATATATAAATATAGTTAATTTAATTTTAAATCAACTGTTTCAACCCATAAAACAAATGCTATAAATTATATTTTGTATTTTGCTTATACATACATATACATAACGACTCAATTAAGAACAATATGGCATCTTTAGAGTACGTACCTATATATTTCCTTTAAGGATTGGGGTGGTGGGAACTGAGATAAGTATTTGTACACTAGTTCCAGCAGGTATTGCGAGTAGGACATTTACGGCCTGAAGATCATAAAAATTTAAAGTAAATTTTCTACTTATTAAAAATTAAGAAAAATATTTCACTTTATTTAGAAACTTAAATATTCCATATAAAATCTATAAAAATTGATAACAAAACTAAACTATAATTTATGTAAAAAATAAAATAAAGAAAACAAAAACTATTATATTATTTCAGTGATTACATACCAAATCGAATACCCTTATACCTAGATTTTGATGAAATCAACAGGGATAATAAAGAATGCTTTTTATAACAGTTCAACATTTTGTGAATTTGGTAGGAAAGCATATTTTCAAAAAATCATATCTTGGGAGGGCTGACTACACAAATTCTAATGATTGAAAATATAACTGCGGTACCAAGTAGAATGAAGTTTATGTTAATAATAGTACTTCTAGTGGGTTTGTCATTCTAATTTTATTTTGAAGCCATATACAAAAAGTTGCGGATATAATTCAGCTTAGATTTTGAGTAGCTAATTTTGAAATTCATAGGATCTTTAGGTTACGCTACAAAAACGAATAGATCTACATGCAAAAATTAGCCGAGCACCTGGCAATTAATCGAGTATAAATTTTTTTTTTTTAATTAAATCTTTAACTGAGTAGGTACTTCTTATGTATTCGCTCTTAACGCTTTATAGGGCAAAACTCAAATGGTCTTCGAAATTCAATTTTATGTGATTATATGACCCCCATAAATCAAGAAGGTTTGGAACATTTTGGCAAAAATTTATATTATTTACCGTTTCTTTGGCATTCTTGTTCCATTACAGTACTCTTAGAATTCAAAGGCACACGAAAGGGTCATGATACCAATGTAATACTAATCAGAATTGTTAACGAGATCTTGAGCTATACACATAAATTTAAATGAATCTTGCGTTATGACATGCCTGATATTCGCTCAGAGTTTTAGTAGGTAGGTACTGAAAACCTTTGTGAGTTACACCTGAAATGTGAAGGTACGACACTTCGAACTTATTTGGAAAGATAAAGCCACATATATAACGTTATTAGGAAAAAATGAATAATATTAGATTGAACAGAGTTCACAAGGTGATCGGCTAACTTCTGTACGCAAATATAAGTTTTTCCGCACAAACGTAACAGTTTCCGAATCAAATTGAACATGAATCAACTCAAGTGCAACAATATTCAAATCAACGGAAACAATTTTAAATCCACTTGGAACATTTTTAAACTCAGCTGAGACAATATTCAAATCAAGTCGGGCATTTTCAAACTCAACTGGAACATAACGCATCTCAAAAGGAACAGTTTTAAAATCAGTACATATACATAATTTTTCATATCGAATTTCACAAAATTTAATTAAATTTTACTTACTTTTTGTCAATGAAAATTTTTATCAATAAACGAAAGATTTATGTGATGTGTCTAAAGGGTTTTCTAATAAGAGGTGTTATTTTAATTAGCCCGCTATTTCGGTAGATGTCACTTTTGGAGCTGTCATTTTTTGACATTTGACAAGTAGAAACTCCGCCATTCATAAAAATGGAACGATACACGATTCAACAACGCATTGAAATTATTAAAATTCACTATAAAAATGGTGAAAATGTGGCAGAGACGGTTCGTAAAACTCGAACATTTTTGGGTCGTCGTGAAGCACCTTGTCGGACCGCAATACAGAAATTGGTAGAAAAATTCGAGCTGTCGGGACAAGTTAGTGATGTGAAGAATAAAACCCGTGCACGTCGCTCAAGAACAGCCGAGAATATTGCTGCTGTAGCCGAAAGTGTTGAAGAAAACCCAGGTTTGTCCATTCCTTCTTTGGAATTAGGCATTCCACAAACGTCATTACACCGTATTTTGCATAAAGATTACAATTACAAGAACTCAAGCCGGCCGATCATCAACAACGTCGAGTCTTTGCTGATTGGGTGCTTGAAATGCATGAAAATGATCCCATTTCCATATCGATGGCTTCGTCAACAAGCAAAATTGTCGCATCTGGGGCTCGGAAAACCCAAGAGTTATTGTTGAAAAGTCTCTCTATCCTCAACGTGTGACTGTTTGGTGCGGTTTATGGTCCCGCGGGGTCATTGGACCTAACTTTTTCGAAAATGAGGCTGGAGCAACAGTTACGGTGAATGGATTGCGCTATCGACAGATGATTAATGATTTTTTATGGCCGGAATTGGATGGTATTGATCTGGACAACGTTTACTTTCAACAAGACGGCGCTACGTGCCATACAAGCAACGAAACCATTGATCTTTTACGGGAAAAGTTTCCGGACCGTGTTATCTCTCGAAGAGGTGATCACAATTGGCCACCGAGATCTTGTGACTCTACACCTTGCGACTTCTTCCTTTGGGGCCACGTAAAAGAGAAGGTCTACGCCAAAAGCCCAACGTCGATTCAAGACCTCAAAGATGGAATTCGTGAGGCTATCGAGGACATAGGGCAGCCACTTTGCGATTTGGTTATGGAAAATTTCATGAAAAGGATATGGTCCTGTAGGCATGGTCGTGGTGGTCATTTGGCTGATGTTATTTTATATTATTAACGGCATACCTTCCTCTTTATAATGAAATAAAGATCCGATCATTTATCTCAAAAAATGGCATTTTTCTTTGAATATCAAAATAACACCTCTTATTGGAAAACCCTTTAGTATAAACTAATGCAGATCATCTCCATTTAATGCTGGTCCAAGTTTTAGCAACATTGCAGAGAAATAATTTCATAAGTTATCGGCTGTAATAGTTCGAGTAGTTTCTTTATTAATAACATGCATTAAGCTTGAGTCCATATAGGGAGAGCGGTCACTTAATCTCACCCGTATTGAATTTTTTATTTTGGAACACATATTCTTAATAGTATTCAGCATAGGAGAATAAGGTGGTAAATATTCCAAAATATGCGAAGCCTGTTCATCAGATTGTCTAACTTCACGAGTTTTGGAAATTTGGGCATTATCCATCATAAGCCAGCAACTTCAAGTAATTCTCATAAAAATAAGCAAAATCGAGCAGACATACATGTTGAATTGGCTAGAACTTTGCAGTAAATAACACTCCGATTATTTATAGCTGCGTTTGTTTCTTTTCTCATTCAGAATGATTATTTTCAATCCATGTAGTTCTTTTTCTTGGGCCGAACGATGTAATTTCAATCTGTCATCGCTTTTTTCGTACTCCGAATGGTCCTGAATGCACCTGAGTTTTTCCCGGGTCTTTTACAATTTAGACGAAGTGGTTATAGTTGAGTTAAAGTTGGCTTTGTTGGAAAATATCTTTTTGTTTCATAAACAAAAATTTTTACGAATTTATATTTGAAATGTCAAATAATTGAAATGATTCTGTTTCGTACCTTTTCTATAAGCACAAGACTAAATTATGACATCGTGCTGTCGATTTATTATACAGAATCATTCAGAACTAGAAAAGGGACGCAGCAATTCTGACGTTTTTTCATCTTACTGTAGGTAAATCTACAATGGCGTTTGACCTTGATTTGGATCGTCTAATATGCAAGTTATATCTGCATTCGTCTATAAAAATAAAAGTCCAAAGCATTGGTCTTGCGAATAAGTTTAGTTGACTTGGCGTTCATTTTATCCACTTCAAATCGCGCCGGCTTTAATGTGATTTTTAGGACTTTAAGGAAATTAAAGATTGTCGTCATAGATACGCTGATAGAACTTCCACTCAATTTTCACTGAATTTCCTTTAATATTATGCCTAGCTACATCTCTACAAGAAGAAGAATTGATAAAAATTTTCTTTGCAAGAAGTGAGTAAAATTGAAATAAATTTTGTGAAATTTGATATGAAAAATTATGTAGGTACTTTTGATTTTAAAACTGTTCTTTTTGATATGGGTTTCGTTGCACTTGAGTTTGAAAATGCTCTACTTGATTTGAATAATGTTGCACTTGATCCGAAAACTGTTACGTTTGTGCAGAAAAAGGTATATATTCGTTTTGTAGCAAAATCTCAAGTTTCCATGTATATAATTCAAAATCTAACCGAATACATCAACAATGTTTTGCACATTCATAGCTAATGTCTATTTAAACATAAATTCGCTATATGTCTCTACTGGGGCAAAAGTAGATAAGTTTAGAAATGTAATATTATTAATAAAAATTCCATTCCATCTACTTGGTACCAAATTAATATTTTTTGTTAATACTTTTGAGAATTTGCTTTAATATGAGACCTCAATCATTAGAATTTCTGTAGATAGTTACGCCTCCCAACCAATTATACCCACAGTCTCAATACCCTCCTTCCTAAGAGAAAGGGGTAAAGTAGCAAAAAAAAAAAAATTGCAGGGAAAAATTAATTTAAATGTTTTATGTATCATTGCTCTAAACTTCATCAAAATTGGATGTGTCGATATGATAATCGGTTGGGTTTGTTATCACAAATTTCCCGCATTCTTAGCTCGCGTCTTTCTTTTTTAAATATTCATCCAACAATCACAGTATATAATATTCTCATTGGTTTCTCGAAAGGTAAATATGCCGGCATTATCACCATAATCTTGGATTAAAAAGTCAATAAATTAACATTTTCGATTTCGTGTAAAGAATGCATGAATTCAAAAATATTATCATTAATAGCAGGTAAAACGTCAGCATTTATATTAATCTTGCAATCCAAAATATTGATACCATCCAGAGATTTAATCGGAGATATCAATCTACTCCTATAAGCCTAGTACGCTGTTCAAGCGAAAATTTCGTTTCCTATACAAAATCTATGTAAAAAAAATTTGGGCGAAAAGTGGAGACATTTTTCCGCATGGAAAAGTTGACAGATATACCTTTTGATGTTTGGCACTTTGGCACATATATGTAATTTGTGATTTTACGTGTATTACTTCAGTCAGTTTAATGTTATTTAATTTGTGATTTTACATTTTCTCCACATTTTTTTTCCGTGTAGAATTATATGCCCATAATTCAGGCGAAATTTTCGCTTGAACGGCATACTAGGCTATAAAAGGAAATCGTTTCTGGAAAATTTATAAAAAATTTCCCTATTTTTCAGTATTTTGTTAAGAGTTTTCATTGCTAACATATGGCAGTTACTTGCAATGCAATTAAAAACGAATCGTCTTTTTTATTGATCTTCGACAGTTTCATTCTGTGACAAAAGCTCTTTAAAAAAAAACACTGAAATTTTTCAAAAGAAATTTCTTTAAAAAATAACTGTCTACTCTCAAAGATTGTAAACGGAGTAGTAACTACTTGTTCTGCTTTCCGTGTAGAAAGCGGATTCGCTTCTTGTGCTGCTCCTTTCAGTAATAAATAGCTTAGGCTCTTGGCACTCTCTGTCAGAAATACTTTCAACTTTTGAAGTCTTCTGCACATATGTAAGTTTATGACTTTTGTCATTACAGTAAGCTACACGATATATGGAAACAATTACTCAAACAGTTAATTTTTTTATATTCAGTTTACTTTGCACTTTGGTCTATTAGGCCCATGTTTGCACTGTATAGTTAAAGAATTTTGTTCACTCCATTCTCGATCTGTAGACGTGGCAGATATCTCGCTTAATTTCATATTGACATTTCTATGATTTTCTTACTGTGCGCCATGCACGTGCAGAATAATCAATCCAACATTTTAAGTAAGTTGACACTTGTAAAGAATGTTGCGAAGCATAGCATAACATTCCGGTCTTCGATGGTACTAGATGAAGTTTTAACAAGACGTTCATCAGGAGTTCCAATAACCACGCGAGTTATGGACAAGACCCGCCACATCCGGTAGCATCGACAGCATTTTCACATGAAAATACTTTCCCATAAAACTTAATATATATTCACATAAAAGTTTCCAATTCACTTTTTATTTTGTCATCAGCATAATTACCTTCGCTCACTTGTAACATGAGCACTAAGTCACGTTGAATGTTTCGTGATCAGTTTTCAAGTAATGTGTAAAAATTGTATAGAGCATTCATTCTAAGTTTTATGCTATTCATGTTCGGACGACGTAATAAAGTATAATTTCTTTCATTTGATTGTGTTTTAAATCTTTTTATTTTTTTGTTAAGTTCTGATTAAACTTAACTCGCGCCCTTCACTGGTAATGCAAATATTAAAGTCATATATGTGTCGTAGACACTTGACGTAACTTAGCACTTCATGAAAAGTCTAGGAACTTCATGAAATATCATCAGATAGTGTAGCATTTTGCGCTTAATGACTTTTTACACGAAGTGTCTGAAATTTTTAGTAACTTCAAGAAGTGCTACAAGACTTTACGACGATAATATGATATCAACCGATATAACCGAACACTAGAAGAGGGAGATGAGCGGTTAAGGGGGAGGTCACGCACAGACCTGCGAGACACCCACACACACACACACACACATGCGACTGGAACACATTGGCACACACAGCCGCCGGCGTGTGGTTCTGTGTGATACACTTTGTTCCTTGACCAATAATAGCTTACTTACTAACTTAGTATGTATGTATGTCAAATTCTCCAACTTCTGTATCCTTGCTATAGAGGCTGGTAAGTTGTTTACACTTATTTCAGTAAAGCATTCGACAGAATCAGTCACAAAATTTTCATTCATAAGTTTATCAACCATAAGTTTCCCTCTATTTTGTAGAATGGTTAGGTTCCAATTTATCGGACTGAACGTAAATAATTCATTTTAAAGATACTTTTTCTGTCAAAATAGAGAATATTTTAGGTGTTCCATAGGGCAGTCACCTTTTCCCTTTATTCTTTATTTTTTACAGTAGCAATGATGGTTTAATTTTGGTTAATTCTAAGATTCTTGTAATATACTAACTATACTATAATACTATAATTTCGAAACCAAACTATTCTATTCTTTTAGATTCTGATCCAGCCATTTTCCATACGTAGTGTTTCATGTTATACCAAGCCTTGTTGAGAAGACGTATCCCCAATTGCTCTGTCTTTAATAAGATGAAACTACCCTGAGTGGTTAACAGATCTACTTGGAGCAGGAAATGTGGTTGCTGTGATACTTTCTTGACAGATGGCTTGACACTACTGCATGACACAATAAACTGACGGCTTGGCACAGAAAACTGACCTCTTGAATAACTGGATACCAGTCAACCTATCGCTCGAAAAGCAATCAGTTGAAGCTTGATCAACTTCCAGACTTGGAAAGACTTGGAAAGCCCTCAATCTTCTTAATGGCGACTTGATGCTGTTAAAATGTCGATCTGTGGACGTGTCGACCTCTTCAATCCGTAGGACAGAATTTAATTTAATTTAATTTAAGCTAAGCTACATTAACATAAATGTTCTTATAGCTAAAAAACGCGCTCGGACCAAGACCATATGGCAACTGTAAACTAAAAACATGGGTAATGGGCTTGTTGGTTGGGTGGGGCTGGTAATGGGACAACTTAAGTTTATTTTCCTAGTATCGAACTTATGCTTAAATGGGGAATGGAGTATTAAGATGGCTCAGGGGGCGAAAAGAGATGAATTTCCTGGGTGGGACGGGTCTAGGATCAATGCGAGGTCTCTGGAATTGAGGAAATTTCTGGATATGAGGCAAGTGGAAAGGAGGTGTTGCACGTTAAGGGATTCTGGCAACGAGTACAGAGGGGTCTGTGTGTCCTGGCAATTATGTGTCCGTGCGTGAGTTTCATATGTTCTAGTCTGAGTCTTGTTAAGTTTCTTGTCTGTTTTCTGTTGAGTGTCCTGTTATAGTCAGGTTGTAGAATTGAAGGCCGGTGGGTGTTGTGGAATGTGCTGTTGTTGTGCCAATTGATCCTGCGCCTATCCATTTCTTTGACCGCAATTCTGCCTATTCCGCTATTTATTTTCCGGTTATCCCCGCATGTCCTGGTGTCCAGGTGATAGTAGTTTTAGACCTTCTTATATTATATCGAATGGCTTGTATTAAAAGCGAGTCGTTTTTGCATTTTTTGATGCCGTCCACGGAGGCTTTTTATTGCCTCAGCAATTGCATGTTGCTCTGCCTGCTGTGGCGTGGTGTCTGGGTTTAGCTTGGTGACGTACTCTTCTTGCCACCTCCCGTCAATATTTATAACTACCGCCAGCAGCTGGCTTCGGTGAACCATAGTTCTTCTTCGATCATTTGGCTCGCCATCTCCAGGAACATTTTTTGGTAGACGTCCGTCGACATTACGTTCTTGTTGTGTTTAGTCATTGTTAAGTAAAAATGTTTGTGTAGAGGAGGTGAGTAGGGTAGGGCTAAGGTATCGTCGCGTGGTGATGGTTAGATGTGGGGTTTTCTAATTCTAAAACTAATTCTAGGCACTTAACTAATGTGGAGGGATTTCGGGGTGTGGGACCTTCTAAGGATAATCTTACTCAATGATGTAGTGGTCTTCTCGGATTCATCAAACTCTTTGTGATTAGGTTGGCCGCACTTTTTGACAGCCAGTCTTTTACATTTAGGAAATGTCCCTCAATTAGCAGAGCTTCAATCGGAGACGCCCGACAGGCTCCTAGCGTTGCCCTGACAATGGTGCTTATTTTGACTTGTAGCTTATTGATCAGAGTTTGGGCTGTATGACCGGAAACGGTGAGTCCGTAGGTGATTTTGCCATAAGTCAATGCCCTACTGATATGGCAGAGGAATTTTGTGGGGACCCTCTGTTTATAGACGCCAGGAAATTGAGTTCTGTACCAAGTTAATCAGATGTCGCCTTGACGGCCATAAGAAGAGCAGCTTCTACATATGATAATATTGAGTGTGAGTTCCGCTTCTGCAGCACCAGGTTTGTTTATATCGAGTCTAAAAAATGCCCAGACTCTGAAAATAAGTTTAGATTTAGGCTATCCCAATACTAGCCCAACTGAATGGCTAGTTTCACCGGAAGGCTGCCATTTCTTAATGTCACTAACGCAACGTCATATCGACAGCCAACCTAATAGCTAGTACGATCGCAATTAAAGAAAGGCCGATATTCGCAATGTCAGCAATGCTATGGCCGTGTCCAATCTTGAGCCGACACCGAGTATAGGCTACGCTAACGTCCACTAATTTTGTCGATCGGTACTGTTGAAAATCGTTGATATAGGGATGGGTTTCTGAAAAGCAGTGCAATGTAATAATTAATCTCCTAAGTCCTTTGATTAATTGCTCGCTTTGTTTTCTTGAAAAAACGTACCTAACTACACCGCCTTTCTACGTTCAGCAAAGTGTTTTAGACAAGAAGTTCAAAATAAAATATTACTGTATATAAAGTGGTCGGCTTCGTCACGCACGAGTGTTTAAATAACAATGTACCTTTTAAGTGAATCAAATCATTTATTTTACTCGAAGGAATTATCCATTACATTGCGATTACATAATAAACCAAATGGAAATTCATTACATGGCTAATACTACTCTCAGTTTCGTAAAAGGATAATTCCATGAACTTAAAGACCCGCATGTTACCACGTCTCTCTATTGTACTTTGGTTAGACCAATCTTAGCGCGTGCTATCCTTTCTGGTCTCCTCCTTTCTATTTTGACTACGTTAACCGAATCATAAGTTTTTTAGATTTACTCTTAGGTTTTTTTTTTTTAGAATAATCTTATGACGGTTCCACTGTATGTTGAGGGACTTAATTTTCTTACTTTAGTGACTCTCGAAAAGATATAAAACAATTCTAGAATTGAATTTGTCTTCGAACATTATTGGGTAACATCCAAAAAAGCAAAAGAAATAATTTTTTAGCCCGATCTAGGATCGACTTACTATGCTCAATCAACACGCTAGACGAGTCTTCAAAACTAATTACATGTACCTTAAGACGAAAACCTAGCAGATGTGACACAATTATGGCAAATTAAAGATGTCTGGTTATATTTAAAGGGAAATGCATATAAAAATAAAAACCTTTTTGTTTTGTTTTTAATGAAATGGATGCTTAAAATTATGAACACATCACGTTTGAAGAAGAAGATGAAAAAAGTTTCTACTAATATTCAGAAATCAAGTAAATTCATTTACTCGTTAAATATTATTTTTAATTAATTAAATTGACATAAAAATGTAATTTAAATGGGATTAAAGAATATTAAAACTTTCATTGAAAAAAAATTTCACGTCGTACTTATACCTGTATAAGTAGGCCCAGTTGTCAGCGATGATGCTATATAATTCTGTTGCAAAACCGATTGACAAATAAATATTATTTAACTTTAAAATGTAAATTAATAACCAAATAGCTCTCATTGCAATAGTCACAGTACGTTAATTGTATCGAAACGTTTTCATTACAAATATTTTTATTCACAATTTCATATTAATTATTTAATTAATTTTATACATATTTTATTATATAATTTCAATAAATTTATCTCACTCCACAATTTCTGGAATTCTATTTTGATTCTTACTATTTTCCAGTAGCGAACTGTAATAAAACACAATCCAGAGACCCGCAAAATTTAGAAGTGCTCCGTTAATAACCAAAATCAAAATAACAAAATCAATAAAAGGAATTGTCAGTAATGAAATCAAGGTTGTTAAAATCAGACTTCCTCTCATCCAGAATTTTATTTGACTTGGATTTTCCTGTAATTAATACAAGAAATAATAATAATTAAATATTTTCCACTTTAGGAGCCTCACACTTAAGATTTGCGAAAGTAAAACAGTATCCAAAATTGCTTTAAAAGTTGATCCACATATCCCCAAAGCAATTGCTTCGCGGCTTTGCAACATGTTGAACAGCACTAATAACAATCCAGCAAATATCTGAAAGACGTGATGACATTTTTTATCCAAGTTAAATGGAATTTTTTTGATTTTTTCTTCGAATTTACCAT
Source organism: Dioctria rufipes (assembly GCA_963924295.1). Lineage (NCBI taxonomy): Eukaryota > Metazoa > Arthropoda > Insecta > Diptera > Asilidae > Dioctria > Dioctria rufipes. The sequence goes on from OZ002740.1 coordinate 364,208,071, forward strand.
TCCAATTATTTGCAATGCTATGGAAAGTGTTCGCACTTTTATAAAAAAAATTTTCTCTGTAGTCGGCATCTTGTCACGTTTACTTCCTGAGAAACTGCTCAAAACTGCGTCGTCCATCGCACCGGGCCGGTTCGAAATCAAAAACCTCATCAGATACTAGTTCAAGATAATTTTCAGTGTTTTTTGCTGCGATTGCACTTCTATGCTTATCATCTCATGTGGGCGATTTTATTACGATTTCTTAATAAACAATGTTCTTGATTGCAAAGTATTCTTCTACATACATCGCCGCTCTGGTAGCAATGACACGAACAGTAACAATAAATTTTGATTGAAGTTTTTATATTTAAAAAAAAAAAAAAAATTGAAAAAATTAAAATCAAGTGGAATGTTTGTTTTCAATTAGGGCTGAGACATAATTCTGTTTTTTTTCTTCGCTCCTTTTTCATATTCATTCCCAACGATTTAGAAAAAATATATATAACACAGCCAAGTAAACCCCACCAACGTTTCTAATTGTTTGTTATGGAAAAGCAATGACGATTAAAATGTAAACTGTCATATTGGCTATAAATATCATTCATATGGAAAAATTACCTTCAAGTAATTTTAATACTTCTTCCGTTATTTTACAAAGATGTTCACTTTATATACCTAAATTAAAAAAAAACTGTAGTCCAGTCAATTTATTGTTTGAAATTGTATCAAACCAGGTGTCGATGTTTTTTTGAGGTATTATAAACCGGAAGGAATATTATGAGCGTATGTAGAAGTTTGAGAGAAGGTTTATGAGAAAGAGTTGTGCTACATTTTTTAAGACTTTATAGTAACATACAAACTTCCAACTTGGTATATGTATGAGTCTGTGTGGTCAAAATAAGATGCAATCGCTAAAAAATTCTACAAGCTGTAAGCTACATGAAGCTCTATTTCAGCTTCATGAAGCGCAATCTGTTACAGTGAGCGCTACAAGCTACAAGATTTTGAGAACTTAACATGAATAAACTGACATTTATCAACCTTGTAAAAAACATCTGCTTTGACTCATAATTAAAATTTAAAATCTAAAATAGCCTCAAATATAAATAAATAAATCCCCAAATAATTTAAATATGGTGCCAGTTTGCGACAAGAAATATATATTTTAATATTGTTGCTATTACAGGTTCAGCTACAAAATTATAAATTTGCCTAATAACAAGAGTTTCATTTGAAACTAGTTTAGAATTCTTCTGCATATCAAGATGATTTCTCATCTGACAACCAATTTACTTCATTAATAACGTAAGCGATCGAGAAAATGTATTTGAAAAGTTCTTTGAAGTAGAATCTGAATTTCCCTTTCGACTGTCAAAACTAAAGGCTTTTGAATTGACAGAACGCATGTACAAGGTGTCCCGTAAGTGGTGTCATATCCGAAGGCTACGGATAAGTCATGCTTAGTTGAGAAAAAAATTGTATGGGTGGAGGGGGGGGGGGGATTATAACGGTTTCCGCGATAACGGGACTTTAAGATATTTCGATTTGTTTTTATAAATGACCCTGTAACTGCTGAACGTTACACTCTGTAATGATGATTTAAAACTGTTCCAGTTGATAATCCAGTCTATAAATTTCTTCTCTCCTCTCCTCTGTTTTGAAGTTAAGGCTCAACAAAGTTGAAATTTTTTTTTATTTAACTACTATTTTTATCAAAAACATGTCATCACTACCAACTTTTCATATTGGATTTAAGTAGCCCAAAATTTTTTCTTTATAGTGTACTGAAAATGTAACACTTTCTGCGTTTTTTACACTTTTTCTTAAGCATATCCAGCGAAAGTGACTGAAAAGGGGCATTTCCAAAAGATAATTGCTTACTTTCTGGCACTTATTAAGTTTTTTCAGCCAGTTCAGCTGGAGATTCTTAAGAAAACGTGTAATAAACATAGAAACGGTTACATTTTAGGAACAGTATGTGATAAGTAATTTTAAAGCTGAGATTTTGGGCTTCTTAAATCCAATATGAAAAATTGGTATTCATGACGTGTTTTTTGATCAAAATAGTAGTTAAATAAATAAAAACGAGTCAAAATTCCGAAATTTTAACTTTATTGACCCATAACTACAAAATGGAGAAGAGGATGGAAAAAAGTTATAGACCGTTGGAAAGGTCCGATAATTGTCTATCTACCAAAGATAAAACTATCGTTATAGGGTGGAACGTTCAGAAGTTACAGGGTAATCTATTAAAACATACCCAAATATCTTTAAGTCCAGTTATCTCGGAAACAGCTAGGATCCCCCCCCCCCCGCTCACCGTACAATCTTTTTATCGTCTAAGCGTCTAGGCATGACCCATCCGTAGCCTTTGAATATGACACCACTTACTTTATATAGGATGCTAAAAGCAAATAAAATAAGGCAATAAGGTGAACCTTATTTTAATATGAAATTAAAACCATTAGAAATTTTACTCACAACGATTAGAGATTTTGCCACGAGCTATTTTCGTGAGCGCAGAATTGTTTTCTGTTGACCAATCAATCATTTCCGGAACCTGTCCGTGTGGAAAGTTTAAAAAAAACATGGAAGTTAATCAAAGGCGTATATTATAATGCCTGGAACAGAGGAAAGGAGAAGCTTTTTAAAAATTAAATTTTTGGAATGTATGGAGTGGCAAATATTGTGGGTTCCATCAATTGGGAGTAATGTTGTAAGTTATTCAATAAGGAAATGCTCCTTCTCATATTCTTCAGGTATGTAGCATGTGCCTATGCAGTCATCTGGAGGAGACAGATCAGAAATCTTTGAAAATCGCATGAGTTGGGTTTTTCATAAACCTTCAAATTATTTTTGATCACGAATAATAGATATTGTTTCGCGGTTTGTTAATGAATTTAAATTAATATAATGAAATATAAATATCATTATGTCAGATGGTCAGAATCTTGTTACTTAATTCAACTTTTGTAAAAAAAATAAAATTAATCAATTGATTGCTCCAAAAATCGCGAACAAGTCAGGTGGGTGAAACTAACAGAACAACGACACCAGCAGCTGCCATTTTCTTGGAAGACATTCGAATTTTAACTTTACGATACGATGATTTTATGAGCGATTCAAAAGTCATGGTGCTTAAGTATCATTAATATTTTATTTCTGCTGTATTCTAAATAATAAAAATTGTTCACAGGTATCTTGGGAAATAAAATATCATAATTTCATAGCACACGTTATAAATGCTCGATCTTTCTTATCATTCATGTTAATTATATTCGGTACTTTACTAAGCATTCTATATTCTTTGGACTATTTTAAATCTTACAGCAAGATCACAATATTCGAAACGTAATACATTTAACTAATATACTATCTAATACAGACATGGATATGACAAACAGGGGCGCACAGAGAGGAGGGACGAACGGGACCGGTCCCGCTCCAGAAGATCAGGTTTTTGAAGATAATTTACAAATTATGTATAACATGTAATCTGTATATCATTACAAAGTCCGAGATAATACAATAAAACCTTTAAATATACATATAATAGCAGTTCTTAAGTACTCAGATGTGCTTAGGACGCGACTTTATAGCCCTATTTTTCCGACTCCTTTTGGACTTGGGACACCTATGGTCCCCCCAAAGCAAAATCCTGGGTCCGTTACTGATGATAAAGATCCCGAGAAATGGAGTTGGCAAAGAATAAATGCATATGAGGATAGGAGCCAATAATGTTGAAAACTAACGCCGCTTGAAATTCTAAAACTGATATCCTGTAAAACCAAAGATAGAGAGAAAGAGTTACAATTGGTCTAATTGTAAGACCAATAATATTATACCCTATATGTCAAAGAAAGACAAAGAAATCCTGGAGATTTTGTTCCAAGCGTATTTGTGATGAGCTTACATGCACCAATTGTGACCCCTCTTTTTATTATTATGTATATCATAAATTATAAAATAACAAATTTAAAGTGATTTCCATTGTTTCGTTGTTTTTATTTTCTTACACAGTTCAAAATACAAAAATTCTGACCCAGTTCAAATTGATAAGGGTAAAGGGTTAAAATTTTCCATTTTCATTTTAAAAAATTGGCATCGTAAAAATTTTTAATTTAATAAAAAACTAAATAAAAATTCTGGAAATATCACAGGCCTCTGACTTTTACAGATGTTATGTATATGTAAATTTAAAAAACGCAAAATCTCTCAGATTCCTAGCCCGTGAAGAATTTTATATAAATATGTAGGTACCCTCAGTATTTTCTATATCAATACAAATCTAAAACTGATATACCTTAAAAACATAAAACTGTTCGACCATGTTATTCGAAACTATCAGTACCTGGTGTGTACTGATTCCTATATACATATAATATAAACGCATCAAGTAATTTTTTGCATCAAAAATTAAGATAGAAATCTTTCTGTAAACTTACTTACATAATCGTACCAAAAACTAAATTGCGTAACCGATCACCGTTACTGATTGCAATAATCGACGATTACGCATCAATGTTGTATAACTGTTGGCCAAAATTTCAGCAGTGGTCATTCCTACTCTAAAACTTTATGACCGTCTCAGTCTTAATCTGTGTAAACTGGTAGCTATTTTTATAATTGGGGAGCAGGAATTATGACAAGACAAAGAATGAGAATTGAAATATAACCAAAAGGTAATATGCCATCAGAAAATGCAGAAGCATTAGATTACTATAAAAAATACTGAAGGCACAAGAATACTATAAGTTATAATGGCGGGCAATAGAGGACTCAATAGGCAAACGCTGACTGCTGTACTTAAGACCATTACCGATCATTAAAAATCATTAAAGAAAAACTACAGCCTACAATTATTGAAGTATCAAGTACTTTGATTTCCGGTTAGAGAGAAACCTTAATTGCTATTTCCATAAATTCACAATCTTTTTTATTTACTTGTAAATTTTCGCCACTTTTGTCCTGTCTCGTATTTTCTTCTATATTACAGTATTCAAAGTTTTCTTGTAAACTGTATACTCCTTCCTGTGTTCTAATAACAGCTGTTCACTCTACACAAGAGTTATACAGGGTGTGTCCTCCATGGTGGTCCATAGAGCGGGACATGATAGTACTCACCTAGACGAACAAAACAAATATGGTACAGGGATCCACAACAACCGTTTGGTAGATATATTCTTACCTTTTTTTTACTTTGACATTTTTTTTTTTTTTTTTGTCCAAAAGCTCGTTAACATATATTTTTTTTTATAAAAACTTTAAACTGTAGACTTTCTCTTTAATTTGAGCTATTACACCTTTACACTCTATGTGTTAACTCTTGCCCTTCAAGAGTTATTAATTTGTTATGAAGCGAAATGTCTAACTTCTTAGAAGCCGAATTCAAATTAAAAACGGCAAGTATTGAACTTTTTTTTGCATATATGTAGTTCAGTGACTATTTGCCGAAGTTTGGGAAACCTAAGTCACAATCAAATTTGAGAATCGACAACCCGAGGTCACTTTAGATCTGGATCATGAGACTTCGGTACCTTTTTAATAAAGTCATTTTATTCAATTCAATACTTTTCAGTTTTCGCCTGACATAAAATTCTCTCTGACTGACTGAATTGTTTTCCAATTTTTGTTTTTTCGTTTATTTACAAATTCTCGGGGCCTACCTAACTAAATCCTTTATGTCGTCAGCAAGATATCTCAAGGTATTTTAAATAGAATCTATTTACAGCAAATACAGCGGAGTTTGCAATCTATCGAATGTGCAGTTCGAGACGAGAGCGTCTCCACATATTTTATATGTTGCGACAAGTAGTAATCATAGGACAGAGTAACATTAATATGACTTTGACAAAATAAGTTACTATCGATAAAAATATCAATATTTTGCACAACGGTTTTATGCGAGTGCATATAAATAATGGGATGGGGTTAGTAGAAAATAAATATGCTCTGAGCTTTAATGGAATTCAATGAAACGTTGTAACCTTGAGTGACAAGTATGTACATATTAGAGAAAGGTCCTGACTAAAGTGTGAAAGATATCGAAAGTACCATTAATTTTAGATGATGACAGCAATAATTGCATAGTATCAGCATAATGTATAATGGAAGAAACTCACAATATATCATTAATATAGAACATAAATAGGAAACGACCTAGTATTTATCCTTGCGGAATACCGAATTCGAGTGGCAGCACCATACGGACGCATAATTCCGATGAATAAAAACAATATCATATCAATTCAGGCTGATTTAAATTGAACTGCGTCACAAATTTGTCATAAAGAATATCAGTATTACAGAATCGATAGTTTTGGAAAAATTAAACAAGCATAGTATTATGTCATTAGCGGTGAACTTCTTAATCATCGCTACTTGGTTTATAGAAAAGATAGAAATGTAAATGCGATTTCCAATAAAGATAGCGGAGAATGTCTTAAAGCTGTTAATAAAACATTTTCCTCACACCGGACGCAGGAAATGGAATCTGAGAACGAAGATCTCTTGCTAGAAGTTAAGCATAATCATCTTCGAGTATTTATATTCCTTCAACTCTTCCATCGATGTATATGACTCAATTTTCTCAAATATTAATGACAAATGCTTGCATCTTCCTGAGATGTCTAAAGTTATCATTACCGGTGCTTTCAATTTACCAAATGTGAAGTGCACTTACAGTAATTTAGAGATGTGTAATATGTGTAATCTTTCAGAACCACAACAACGGATTACTTGATCTAATATGGTCCAATCTGGCGGAAAATGAGATAAGTATAGCTCTATCTCAAGGCGCACTTTCTCGTATTGACCTTCACCATCCACCTCTTGACATTGATGTACCAATAAATCGACGTGATTTTTTACCTATGAGGTCAACATGAAAACTATCTTTTCGTACAGCGAATTATAATACTATCAACGAGAATCTGGCTTCAATTGACTTTTAATCAAACTTTTCCACTGATGTGGAGGGCTCATTCAACATTTTTTTTTTTCTCTATTCTAAATGATTGCATAAGAACCTTCGTCCCAGTAATAAAACCAAGCCATGGAAAGTATACACAGTGGTGTAGTCGAGAATTAATCCAAGCTTTAAAAGGAAAGGAAAAATATCGTCGTGAATATAAACGCTTGAATCACCCTTAAATTTACAAGAGCTTATTATTATTTCGCCAATTATCTAAAAGCTTAATTGAAGAATGTTATAGAACTTATTTGGATGGAATTGAGAAAGCTTTACACAATAATGTCAAAGCATTCTGGGCATACTATAAAACAATGAAATCCTCAAACTTCCTTTCTACTGAGATGTAATACAATGATATAATTTCTAATACGCCCAAGGATACTTGTAATATCTTTGCTCTCTACTTTATATATGTATGTATATTCTGCCAACATTTCTGGCAGTAATCACTCAACATGCAAAAATGCCACAACACCTCCCCCTTTTCTTCCAATCTATTTCCCCCTTCAATAACTACGTTTCCGATTTCTCCCGAGGATGTGCAAACTGTCATTCTAGGTCTTGATTTAATTAAGAAAGCTGGGCCCGACACCATACCGAACATCTTCCTAAAGAACTGGTCCTCTTATAAGCGTACTATTCAACTTGTCATTGAACCACAGAATTTACTCATCTACATTCAAGAAATCGTACGTTACCCCAATTAAATCTTGTGATCCTAAATCCGTAAATAATTATAAACCTATATTAATTTCTTATTGCTTGGCCCTTGTATTTGAAAAACTCATTTATAATCAACTCTTACTCCAAACCCTCTCCATCTTGACCACCAAGCAGCATGGATTTCTCCCGGGAAAATCAACTACCACGAACCTGGCGCTTTATACCAAAAAAATTGTAGTAGCACTTGATGAAGGGAATCAGGTTCATTCTATTCAAACCAATTTTGCTAAAGCCTTCGGCTTTTAAACTGTTCGCTTTTGTATTTCGAATTTGTAAGTGATTCAAGTCATCTACATCACTAATAACTCTTTATAATTCTCTAATAAAAGGTCATCTAGAGTATGCATGTACAATATGGAACCCTTTTTATGGTGTATATGCGCAGCAAATTAAAGCAGTTCAGAGAAAATTCACCAGATTTCTTTTATATAAAACAGAAGGACGCTATCTTGGCTATTTTACTCGCCTCGACAAACTTGGTATTCTTTCTATGGAAAAACGTCGTCTTTTATTACATGAAATGTTTTTATTTAAAAAAATACACAACATTAAAATTGCCCCGAATTATCCATAACATTAGCTTCCTTGCTCCATCATTAGAAATGAGATTCAGACTCCCCTCTCTGAATAATCCCTGCACTACTCATTAAATATATTTTTTCCTCCATTCTTCTCGTATCCTTTTTACTTTTTAATATATTTTTTTTTCTTTTTTTTTCGTTTTTTTTTTTAATTCCTATCTTGTTTAAAACTTCTTTTGCTCTATTTTTAAGTAATTCTTATACTGTTGCACATAACTAATAGCCATGGTTAGTAATTAGTATTATAAATGAATTCTTATTATTAATATTTTAATCTTTTTTCAATGAAATATGAAATAATCAAATATTTGGATTTCGATATTAACCGTTAGCTTTTAATCGAGACTTTAGTCTGTAAGCTATCGCTATAAAGTCATAAATAATAAATAAGTAAATTATGTCTCTATGTAATTCAATATTTCATCTAAGAGATTCATATATTCATATGTAATAAAGCACAATTAGTATTGCGTTTGAGTATATAGCCGCAACATACCTCCGTATAAGTCCTAATCTGCTCAAAGAGTAACCTCTCCAGAATTTCAGAAACTACTAGAATACTAATTATTGGCTTGCAGTTCTGTGCTTCATAAGGTTTATAACTTTAATTATTAATCTTTTGGTTAAGGAAGAACACGCCTGCTCTGGCAGTATAGGATTTACATACTACAAACAATTGGAGGAATCAGGCTGCTATATAGTGAACAGGTACTGAATTTATTGCATTAACTCAACAGTCACAAGGTATCGGCTCTGAACCTTGGTGAGATTAGCAATTGCTCCATGAACATAAATTATAGGCTACTAATAAACTGATTCATCGCGGTATAAACAGCTTCCACTAATTTTCAAAACTTTTTAGAGTCCTCGTGAGGTTCATGCCCCACGTACGGCCCTACAATATTTGATATGAAAAATCTATGTTCATAAAATATTTCCTAAACAAAATTATAGATAAACGAAAAAACTAATTAAACATTTTGAAATTTGTCGGTAAAAGCAATTTGAGACTACGGAAGTGGATATCGACTCTTTCTAATTTGCAACTCAAACGATGACATTTCGTCGATTGAGTGCCATAAAAGCGTTTCTGTTAAGTGCTTTAAAAATAGAAAAATATACGCGAGATGGGTTTGATTCTTAAGTATAATTTAAATGAATTAAAGGGAATTGTTCCTGATAGTATTTAATGGCATAATTGACATGGAAGATAACAATCATAAACTAGCGGGAACATTCCTCATTAAATTCCATAACATCCAAGAAAAGTCATTCAGCTACTGGAAATTATCATCACTCAAAAGTCTTACCAGGTTCGCATCGTACAACCGATCCTTTTAAGAAAATTTTGATTATAATGTTCACCTATTTATTAAAAATTAAAACAATATATATATATTTTTTTATTATTTTTCTTAATTCTTATTATCTCTGCGAACTTAGACACTATACTTTGCTTACAATTTATAAACAACAGTTCTTTTTTTTTATGGAGACTCTTCATACATAAGCTGGAGAATCGTTGTTCGCACATAGTTGATCTTGTCCAAGTTAAATGAGCGTTCCAGCTTACATGTTATTATAGGAAGAGTGAGGCCAATTTTAATAGCTGGCATAATTGATGGATAAAAACCTTTAGCATTTTTCAATAAATTAATGTATTGAATTTTTGATGTAGCTATCTAAAGGGACTTTCACATTAAAAACGAGAACCAAAAAACTGAATTTATTCCACTTTAAAAGAAGACTTTTGCTAGAATGTTTAATAAAATCCAGGGAAATAGGATAAACTAAGAATTTTACTGAGAAAATAGCTATACTTATTTCAAATTTTTAAGAAAAACACAACTTTTATAGTTTGTCTACTGAAAAACTTTCTCAGCCTAAAAATTCGGTCGATAAAACATAAAAGTTGTGTTTTTCTTAAAAATCCTATATCGAATATATATCCTATTTCCCTGGATTTTAATAATCATCGGAGCAAAAATCTTGTTTTAAAGTGCAATAAATTGAGTTTTTCGGTTGTTGTTTTTGATGTGAAAGTACCTTTGGTTGCCTCATCAATAAAATTGTCCAACGAAGATGTTGCATAGAAGTCTTCCATTTTTATACCCTACATCATAGGTCGGCAAAGTGCGGCTCTTTGGCCCCTTAAGTGTGGCTCTAGCACAAATATCCACGGGCAGGTGCGCAAAACGCGCCGAGATTATCGGTTGGTCGTTGACTGCGGGGTACGCGACGAGATGGAGACTCCCGCGTTTCAATCAAAGAAAACCTAACAAGAAGATAGGAGGGAAGCCGAACAAAATAGGAAATTTTTCGTGCTTTTCAGAAAGAAACAAGTAATGTCATATACATACATATGTCTATTGTATTAATGGGGGAAAAGAACTTGGCTATTCATTATTGCAGTGCGACTGAGACAAAATATTCATCAAGAAGCGCTTTGTGCGCAGACATTTCTAGAAGAAATTTGTAAAGTTATGGAATTGGTGATTGCGATTATCAACTCCATTTTAGCTAAAACTCTTAATTATCGTCAATTCAAAGAATTTTTAGTTGAAATGGAGAGTGAGTACGTTGATCTTCTGCTACATAACAAGGTACGTTGGTTATCAAACAGGAACGTTTTAAAAACATTTCGTATCCCTATTACCAAAAATCAAAGCATTTCTTCTTGAGAAGTTTGGTCACTATCTAAAACTAACAGACGATCTGTGGATCCAAAACTTTTATTTCATGGTAGACTTTACGTCCCATCTAAATCAACTTAATCATAAACTACAAGGGAAAAGAAACACAACTTTTTCGATATTAGAAAAAATAATTTCATTCAAAACAAATTATCCATTTTCGCTCATGATTTTGAAAGATAAACATTGTTTCACTTTCCGAGTCTGCTGAAGCATCGCCAAGAAAATAATTCCTCCAATAACAAACAATATTTCAAAACAACCATTTTAAATAAAAGGTTAGCATTTCTCAGGAGGTTTCAGGAATTTAAAAACAACAGAGCGACTTTAGCAATCGTCAAAACCCCGCTTGATACTTCGATAAAAGATTTTAAATTTTCTGCTTTTGGCATTGACAATGGTAGCTTTGAAAAGCAATTGCTGGATTTATAAAACGAGGAAATATGGAGATCTAAATTTGAACAACTTTGTGTTTATTTGGAAATATTCGAGAAGAGCAAATGTTAGTGAAAGACCTGGAAAAGGAAGGCGCGATCATATTCAACGCCTGAAATAGCATTCCTCATTCATATGATCAGCTGAATAAACTCGCGTTTGCTGTTCTTTCCTGTAAGCTTAAGTAGCACAAAACCCCCTTTGAAAAGTAGTTAATACATAGATAATATTCCTGCCACCTGGCAGCTCGTCGTCGTGGTGGAATACAGTTCGCATCCCTGTTACCTGCACCTAATATTTTAAAGAAAAGATCATCAGTCAGTTATTATTACTCCTTCGAGAAGGAAGCCGTAATAAGTGAAGTGTAGTGACAACACATGCGAAATGGGATTTCACATGGGGCGCGGCGACAAGTTGGCTAATTAGTTTTAGTTTACATTCCCAATTCGATTCTACATGTTCATGCGAACAATCGCTTTCAAGCATGAACTTTATCAAGAGTAAACTAATACGTCGTCTTATTGATGAGAACCTGGAATCGTACCTAAAATTAAGAATAAACAACATACAAACCTGACTTACTACTTACTTTCCAAGGAGTTGCAGGAACATTGTTCACATTAAATGTTTGTCAGTCATTGTCATGATTTAAATTTATGGATTCCTTAGTTACATATTATTTTTTATCAATGAATAAAAAACTTTATTAAGTATGAAATCAAGTTTTTTTAGTGTAAATTATAATAAAGGTTTACTAAATCAATTAACAGCTTTGGCACTCAAAAGTTTTTTTAGTCGTTGTACTGTAATTGTTTGGCTCTTTGGCTTATAAGTTTGCCGACTACTACACGGTGTCCTATAAATTCGAATACAAAAGTGATTTACTGTCTAAATATTAAACAAAAATGTTTAGTTCCTATATTTACACAAAACAAAAGTCCCTTAGCAGTCCACATGCTAAAACAAAAAATACATTTTGTATCAGTCTTATTTAGATAGCGGAGTGCAATGGAATCCATACGTGAACTAATTGTTAAAAAATTAATTAAAGGAGTGAAACCATGTGAAATTTTTGGGGACCTACGAAATATAGCGGGGATTCAAATATAAAAGAATTAAACGATATACGGAAACATCCTCTGTTAAGGATTGTAAGAGAAGTGGACGTCCACGCACTGCGCGTACTAGGCAACGCATTAAGATCACAAGAGAGCAGATTCACAGAAAAAAAGTCATTCGGTGAGAAAAATAACTACGAAATTGGGAAACTCAAAGTCTTCAGCACAATTAATACTCACTAAGGATCTCGGAGCAAGCCCTTACAAAAAATATAAAATTCATGGAGTTTCAGCCTCATCCAAGGAAAAAAGAGCTGCGAGTTCGTGTTTTCCGATGAAAAACAATTCATTCTGGAGCAACTACACAATCCACAAAATGATCGTGTGTGGGCAGTGAGAATGAAGGACATTTCCGAAAATGAACTTTATGTGCCCAGATATCAAAATTCGTCCTCAGTCATCATTTGGGGCGGTTTTTGTAGAAGAGGCAAACTTCCTCTGGTTTTTATTGAAAAAGGTGCGAAGGTCAACGTTGAATATTACCAGAAGAAAGTTCTTGAAGCAGTTGTCCTTCCAAGCTGCAAAAAGTTATTTGAAGATGATTATTACTGCTTTCAACAGGACAGCGCGAATGTAGTTCAGAGGTGGTGTGCTGATAACTTTACCGAATTTGTACCGAAGGATGAATGGCCTCCAAGTAGCCCAGATTAAAATCCTTTGCTTGGGCCTATATGGTATCGAAACTAAAGGACCGTACAATCAATCGTTTAGAGAAGTTCAAGCAAGTTACTTCCAAAATTTTGGAGGAAATGCCCATGAAAAACGTTCCTGCCTCCTCTAACTCTTTCGAAAAGAGATTAATATTGGTAAAAAAAGCAAAAGGGGGTATTATCAAAAAAAATTATTGTAGGTTTTTAACTATTCATGTACCATTAAATTTCAATAAAAATCTTTGCAAAATATTAAATATTTATTCTTATATCTCAATATGTTTTTGTATTCAAATATATTGGAAACCGTGTAAGTTTGTCATTCCGTTTGTAACACCTAAAATTCTTAAAATTAAAAGTTATTTTGTTTTTTCCCTGGTACGATAACTCGCGCGCGTTCACTTAGGGAGCTGAAATTTTGCACATGGGCTTTAAAGAAAAAGTAAATTTAAGTTCGAAAATGGGACAAATCCGGTAACTCCTGCGTAGGGTTGGCATACAAAAATTTAGTGTATCCTTCGCTTTACCAATATCTACCCAGGTAGATATTTCGATTTACTTTTCTTTATAACTCAGAAAAAATTCATCGATTTTCAAAACGCCTCTGACTCAGTGACTAAATTTTCAGTTTATTTTAGAAAATAAAAAGAAAATCATTTTATTCACACCGCATCATATTTGTTTTTAAATTTCGTCTTTTTATTCACGAATTTGAAAATGTATCTACCCGGGTAGATACATTCAATTTATGGTAAATGGGAATTTTCGAATGTTGAAGTTTGTCCTTAGAATATTTGCAACGAAAAGAGTAAAACATTTTAATACAACATTTATTTATTTATATTGATAATATGTATAATATATAGAAATAGCAAAAAGTAGAAAATATAATTAAAACTAGTGAAAAATATCAGCGTCGGGATGTTGACTGTATTGAGGATTGACCTGCATGATAGCCTTCTCATTTTGTTCGTGTAAGGCTGTGCGCATACTGGTTTTTTACATTTGATGCATAATTGGCGAGTAGCTCTTTTTTTTTTTTTGCACTGCTGGTAGTACATATGGCATCCACTTTTTTGTTTTATGCGCCCAGATGCATCTCGTTCTGGACAATCATCTGGAGTGAAATCTTCGTCTATTTGGCTTGATGCAGTAACTGGCTCACCTAAAATACATTCCATTGCCGCCTTGATGTGGAATTTTGAAATAATTTCTTTTATTTTCGGCTGTTCTTCTAATTTCGGGAATGCATAATTGTTCACCCAACCACTGCAGAAATTCCCGACGGCGCAATTTTTTCACAGTGCCTCCAGAGTTATTTGATGAGCAGATTATGTAAGCCACAAGGGTTGCAGTGTCTAGAATATTATAAAATAGTGTTAACGCCCAGCGTTTTGTCGCCACCATCGTGGAATATTGAGACATCATTTTATCCATCGCGTCCACACCACCTTTGGTATAGTTATAATAATAAATTATTTCCGGTTTTTGTTTTGAACCGCAAACTACATTATCATGATGAATGGTCAGTGGAGTGAACTGGTCGGTTCTTCGCTGCTTTGAACGCATATGATAAATAACGCCTATTTTTTTTTTTTAAGTTCCGACAACCGTCATATTCCAAGTGCCCAGTTCTATGGCCAGTGCTAGAGAGGTAAAGAAGTCACGTTTCGCCCTGTCCCTTCATAAGGAGCCACCGACTTTTTCACAACTCGCTCGCCTTGCTTCACATCTCTTCTTGAATATAACAATCCCTTAACATATAGCATCTAAATCACGAAATATACTTATATATACTTTGCAGAATACACGTACCAGGGAAGTGCATTATCTTTATTTTCTAAGAAATACTTCTCATTATATTTTTCCAGCTAATTGTCCAGCTGCCATATGGTACATGTCTTATAAAATACCTGAATATAACAATGCCTTAACATAAATACCTTTTTTTTATCTATTTGCATATAATTTCATGACTAAAAATCGTATTTAGCATACAAATTGTATGAAGAATATGTGTATGTACTTGGGTAGATACAGGTGTAAACGTGTATACATTGTTTTTGGTAAAGCGAAGGGTATTACTGTATATTTGCGCAGTGCCTGAGAATGCGTCGACGTTTTGTGCACTGCAACAGTAAGAAAAGCTTCAATAATTGGACTAAATCGGAAAATACCTTCTTGGTGTTGCTATAAAAAAGTTTTGGTTTTTACGTACAGTGTAAAAATGATCAGTCGTAGACGTTTTTATTATACTGAAAAGTTGTTCAGAATATGAAATTCTATGCAATTGGTTATAATCATGTTTGCTGTCCAACGAACCGTTTTAGAAATATATATGCGAAAAACGATTTCAAAAATCAACTGGCACAGAGAGGTGACCATATGAAATTACATATGAGCATTCATCTAGGCTTTTTTACTTGTTAAAACAATTTTTATGAACTCTTGCTTTGTTAACAATTTCATTTCGCTGGGGTGAAGCTGCAGGAGTGCAAAAGGTATATTATGATTTTCAGAAAAACGTTCATTCAATGATATAATAATAGAATCTAAGTAAAGATTGAATATTGATCTTCTATAATATTCTTTCACAGAATATGCTCGTTGATTTGACTAGTGGGTCATTCGCTTCACTGAGCGGGGAAATACCAGGTCAATATTCAATAAGTCGCAACAAGTTGAAACTTGCTGAAAAATTAGGGCAAATTCTTCTCCTGACAAATGTCATGACAAAATCCGATGGCAATTTAAGATTTCTACTATGCTGGAAATTTCTTGATTTAGAGATTGTAGATTAAGTTGAATTCCCTGCAACTGATTAGTGTCGGGTCCTAGTATAGACGAATAGATTGCAATTATGTTCAAAACTACAACAAAATTGCTACTAGCTGTTGCAACTTAAAGATGGTGCGCCCTTCGTCTTGTATGGGAGTTCATATTTCTGGACAATTTGTGGAGTTGCTTAATGACATATAGAAATATTTTATATGGAAATCTTTATGATTTATAAATCAGCTTCATTAATAATATCCCAAGAGGTTTTTGTATAGAACAGCAGATAAAGTTTAATCAGGAATTTTTTGCAATCAAAGACCAGACCAAGGAATATCTGTAGCGTATTTGCCGGTGTACAGTAAAAATATTGGCATATAACTGATTTTAATATGCAAATTTTTTTGTAAATAACCTCTCTAACTTAAGTAACATAAAATATATTTTCGATGATGAGATTTATCTGACCTTGTAGAAAATCAATAACATAACTTTATTTTAATGGAAAAATTACAAAATTCTGCTCAGGTTAAATTGGTAAAACGACTACAAACTGACGTTTCCCTGACCTTGATAGAACAATTTTCGTAGCGCGGACTATAAATTTGATGTTAATACAAACTTAATGAAGGTAAAACATGATTTTAAAAAACGCTCTGAGCATCAATATACTGTGATGAATTTTTTCGTGAATTCAAAATTTTATTCCGTTTTTATGAAATGCATACAAATATTGAAAAGAGCTTTCACGAATATCCATAGTTTTTTGTTTTGTCTGTTTCTGTCTACATATTATCAATATTTTCATTTAGGAAGCAGATAATAATTAAAATTTTCTTAAATCAGGTACCGTATTTTATATATAATTTCTATTTTTGTTTCGTCTCTAATAATTTGTTTACAGAAAATGCCTAGTCAATTATTCTTTATTTTAGTTAGTGCTGCATTTAATTTGTAAGTATATTTTAATTTATTTTAGAAAATTAATTTTTTTTTTAAATTAAAATATTTTTAAAACCGCAGATACACATATTCTACAAAATCTCAGTAGTTCTAATATTATAATTTATTACTGGCATTTAAAATTATAAAAAAGTTAAGCATACAATTAGTATTGTTTTACTTCGTCTTAATTTTTTATTATCAATTATCTACATATTTGCAATTGGTGTATGTAATTAATTTCTACCAAAAAGCTAAAAAAAAAAACATAGATTTGTTGAACTGATTTTAAATTTTATTTACACAAAATGCACAATATTTTCTGGTGGAATATTGTTTTGAAAAAAATATATATTGTGGTATTTCCAAATATGTTTCTAGGTTTTTTATGTATACTGTGAAAACGATCAGTACAAGACTAAAAATAAAAAACTTATTCAGAATACGAAATTCTATAAAATTGGTTATAATAATTTTTTCTGTCCGACAAACCGTTCTAGAAATATATGAGAAAAACCACTTCAGAAATCAAACTTGCAGAGAAGGGTGGCAATACAAAATTTCATAAGGGCATTCATAGGGTATCATAATAATTGGTCTTAGACAAATTCTAGCTTTTTTACTTGTTAAATATCAGTTAAAGAGCTATGTACTATAGTCATATCTACTTTCGAGTATATCTATAAAAAACCAAGAAGTCGTTTAAAGTAATTTCAAAAACCATCAAAACTTTATTTTGTAATATAAATATTAATTAAGTCTAAAGGCTGATGATAGACGTATAGGTACGTAAGTAAAATTACACAAATATGATGATTGCGGTCTTTAAATTAAATTAGGAGACTTCCGTAAAATTCAAATATCAAAGTGCCGTAATGATCACTGTTAACGTACGCACGCGTCTCTTTAAGTTCATTGTGGGCAGGATTGCTTATTTACAAGTTGAATGTCGAACTTTAAAAATCTACATGGAAGAAGAAAATTTGTGATATAATATCCATAAAAGGAACAGATCTTCAACTAAATAAACTTTCACTTTATTAATGCATTGATTTTTAAATATGACTAAAATAGAAATAAAACCGTTCATCTCCTAAACGTCTATCATCCGTAAGCAAACCTCAATTCCGGACAGTTTCATAAATTTCTATACGCACATTTTGGGCTAGCCTTAATAGATTCCTAATCATCGTGCAAAAAAAACTTTCACATCTTAGTAATGTGCAAATTATTCATGTGTTTTAAATGTTCAATATTTTTCGTTCCTTTTCTAAGAAATTCATTTGATAAACGAAGGAATGGAATTTCAAAAAATAGAGTTAAAATTATCGATGAAAAATAACAAATAACAGTCGTACCCAATCCTTCGATAAACGAAATATTAAAGCCAGTCGAAATGATCGTATCACTTAATGCACGATAAACAAGAACAACGACAGGATGTACCAAATACATCATGTAAGTTAGCTTATTGAAGTGAGTGAAAATTCGATGTGATAAAAACCTCCTTATCGTACTATCATAGTTAAAATTGTTAATGAAAATCGTGTAAACAACTAAACATCCAAAAGAATAACGTCCAATTGAATTTGCTAATTGCATCAGAATGTTGGGAGAATATAGGGAATATTTTATCATCACATTCATAGTTGTTACAGAAAAGACTTCTATTAGAATCCAACTGTAATAGGCCCACTTCTATAGAGAGAGAGAGAGAGAAAAAATATATATAATATTAGAAATAGTTTTCAAATACGAAATATTAACTCTTACAGTTATTTTCAATGAAGATTTTTTATATTTATGCATTAGATAAGCTCCCAAAATCCCTGCGACGAATGGATTCATTCGTACAAAAGGTGCAATGTACAGAGCGTTTCTGGTTCTATAAGTATCATCAAATCCTACACTAAAATTTTCATCATAATTTCGATATAAACTGTAGAAAACCAATAAAGTTGATAAGCAAACAAATAGCCACTTGGTCAGTCTTTGATATCTGTAGAAGAAAAAAAAACTTTTGAATTAAAAAGGTGATTATGTTTAATGGTGGCATACTTCACAAACGCGAAGAGTCCCATTAGAGCTATAATATAATATATCATTTCCGCCGATAAATACCATGACCATGGGGCACATATATCATCCATCGAATAAAAATTTTGTATGTATAGCATTCCTCGCCACCAAGAATTCCTTAAAATATTAGAAATTTATATTAAAAATATGAAAAATTATGTTAAAAGGATGATAAACTCAACGACTGCGGAAAAATTTCAATGATTTTTCTACTGGACTTGTTTTTTGTAATTGCTGAATTCAGATTCATAGCTTTCTATAGACAACCCCAAAGAATACTCATGGATAAATAGCCGCTAATTTCTACCCTACAACATTCTTCTTATTACATCCATACCATTCGATCCTGAAGATCTCTCGATCTCTCTATAGAGGATATCATCAACTTAGAACTTTCTTCAGTTTGAATTTCGTGTTTTTTGCGCCACCTTTCCTTTTATTTAGTTTCCTTTTTTAAAAGTTCTCTTCAAATTACATCCACTCTAAATTCGATTTTCATTTTCTATTAGGCGAGCCTCAACGTCTACTTGTTTTTGTTTTTATGGTGGGCATAGAGTAAATTTTTCGGAGTTGTACTAGTATCGTATATTATCCATCACAATGAGCGACTCATATTCTCAATATGGTTTGTAGTTCATCGTGGTTCTTTCCCTGATCAAGATGTGTCCTTTATCCTGCAGTCTTTATTAGAACTTTTTTATATGCATATATAATTGTCTCTATCGATTTAGAGCTTTTTTTTTATACCTGTATATTATTAAGTCATGCTGAGGAGATAGCATATGATCCAGAGTACAGCATGGAAGGAAGGTGATAGTGAAGGAGTAGAGGGTACGAGGAGAATGATACAGGTGATGATGTATATCACTATAGGAATTACATAGATTGAAACCCGGCAAAAAAAGTCCACATTCGCACCGTTCGCGATAAGAAAGCATCACGGAATTTTACTGTATGCCCGAAATTATTTTGAAGTGCGAAAGGATATGGGCGGCTTGCAGCGCGAGTATTGCGTGCAGAAGTTATTCTACAACGGATCAGACTAGATATTTCATTGGAACATTGACCATGCATGTAGCGATAAAAAAACGAAAGGCATTCAACTATGCGGGGATGTTCCAGAGTGTTCATATAACAAGTTATTGCTAAATCGCCAATGAGTTTGAAGGCCCTCTGTGCAACCAGCCCTGACCTAGATGTGGGAATTGTATTCTATTCTAGGTCTGATATGGGACTTGTAGAGGATCGCTGAATTATTTGAAATATTTTATACGTATCGTCAAAATATAGTACCTATCTCTAAGAAGGGATAAATTAAAAAATGGGACAGTGGAAACATTTGCACGCCCAGTAATCTCGTTTTGTGGTTGTAGGGACTTAGTTCCTTATATACTTAATATACATATTTATTGTACTTACAAATGTATATATTAATTTCAAATTTTTATGTAGTAAGTACCAGTAAAAGGTTAGATTTTTAAATTCACATTTTAAATTGTAAATTTTATTCTTTAAATCGATGATATCGTCAGATTGTTTCCTTTAACGTTTTACCTGATTTTGGAAGTGTTTTCATAGGAAGGAGGCATGCATTTTATTCATCATTATAGTCATCAAATTTGATAAATTCTATTTTCGCGTTTTTGTTTTTTCGATTAACTTAATTTCCTGAATATTTCTTATTATAACACAACAAAAACCAAGATAATAAAAGGTAGAGAGTGATCTACTTCTACAACTTTTAAACAAACTTAATATGATTTTCTTCTATTCTTCAGAGTATTTTCCTCCTTTTAATTTTCTATCCCTTTTTGGAAGCATTCTGTAAAAAAAATATAAGTTAGTAATTGATGAAGCTGCCTTTAATACGCGGTAAAATGCGAATCCATGAACAACCAGCCTGCCATTTCCGCGAAAATTAAAACATTTTTAAACAAAGATGATATTAATATAACTTCTTCATTCACATTTTCGTAAGGTTTGAGTGTTTCGCTATGTAATACTTATCTACTGTTTATCAGGTCAACCTAGCACTAAACTTAAGCCTGCCACATGTATCACTCTTTAATAATACAATACCAATCACTTGAAATTTATGTGCATTATGAAAACCATTGCTAATTGCGGTACTCCTAGATTGGATTCAACCGCTTCTGATTTAATGGCGTTAACTTTTGACTTATGTATTCTGCCTAGTAAACTTTTAGTCCATTTCCAATTTACCACATTTTTTTCAGTTATTAAAGGCGAAACACACCGATATTATATCTAATTTCCCTTGTCCGTTTCATTTTTAGGATTGCGTACCCAAAGGGTAACAACGGGAACCCTATTACTAAGACTTCGCTGTCCGTCCGTCCGTCACCAGGTTGTATCTCATGAACCGTAATAAGTAGACAGTTGAAATTTTCACAGACTGTGTTTTTCTATTGCCGCTATAACAACAAATAATAAAAATAAAATAAAATTAAAAAATAAAGGAGGTCAGGAAGATGTTTCGATGTTTTTTTTCCTCGTTTTATTGCCATTCATTATTATTACCATAAGTAGACATTTTTATGACGGCATTATTATTATTTTTTAAAATGACAGCATTATTTTTTCACATGACGCCTATTCTCATTTGAAAAAATAAATAAAAGTACATAGTGTTCAATTTTGTACGATGGTACGGAGCCCTTCGTGCGCGAGTCCGACTCGCACCTGGCCGGTTTTTATGTTAGTTTATAACTAGGTTCAAGGTAAACTTACAAGAGTTTTACTTTCAAAACTCCGATTACTGTAGGGGCAAAATATTTTTCTAACTGTATCTGCGAAATTTGCTCAAACATTTTTTCGTTTATTAACTAATATTAATTCTTAGCACTTTTCTAGCAGACACGGACAGGAAAATAAAAATTCACAACAAACTCACGCCGTGTTTAAAATGCATATATTCGATTCGTTTCATTCAACTACTTTTCTATCAAATCACGCGAAAACATACTTAAATTGAAAGATTATCCAAAAACGCGTAAACATCTGCACGTTTAAAACACGCATTCAATTCAACAATTCACTTTGGAATGAGAAAATAATTCATATTGAATACTTTGACATTCAGTATGATGGCTAAATGCATCTGGATTTTCATTATCCGGTCTTTTGTTCATTTTGAAAGTTAAACGCCTTCACTTTGATCGTCAACAGAGTTAAATTTTGAATTATTTTTGTAGCTTTGTTTCAGTTCGTTCATATTTCGAGTGTGGAGTCTGCTTTTAGCAACTTAAAGGTTTTCTTTTAATTTTGGTATTTCGTCTATGTTCACTCATTTGAATAGCTACCTTTATCGAAGCTGAATTGAGAATAGTGGTGGTAGAGTACATTAACGAAGCGCACACTGTCGAAATTTTTCAAGGTTATCACTTAAAAAGAATTATAAAAATATTACAGGCAAAATTGAAATTGTGGCAGAAACAAAATTTCGTTGAGTTGTGTGTCTTGGATCTAGCATATAATGCTAATATTGTGCATTTTGTTCGCCAAAAAATTATAGCAGAATGTTCGAACTGATGACACTGGGTATATCTCTGCCCTTAGTTGGTTTAATCAGCTACCATCAACTCTTTCATCATAATTATATTATTAATGAAAGAGTTGTACAAAAGTATAAAAGTACGTCGGTCTGATAAGTGAAATTTTATCATAAATATACAAGTTTTCAATTAGAACTTGTTGAAATGAACACAAGATTGTTTTATGTGAATATTTTTACAAAACGGACAACATGTCTTCAATATAAAGTTTTCTAATTGTTAAAATAAATATTGAGCGCCATTGTCGTCGTTTTAAACTAGAAAACGTTTAGTTTAAACAATGATTTCGCTCAATTTGAGAAAGAACTTATTGATTTCATCCAATTTACCAACAAGAAAATTCTTCATGACTAACAAATGAATCGTAATTATTAAGATTTATAAATTTCGACTTGACCTACTCTGCCAATTTTCAATAAAAAATAAACCAATGACTTGTTTTTTGTACATACCTTGTACAATACAGGTATTCTTGTATATTAATCTGTGTAGCTTCTTTCATATATATAGCGGATAAATGACTCAAAGCCATTGTCATCAAAAGTGCAGGAGTCAACCGAATATATCTGTGCAAAATGTTCATCAAAAATAACTTCAAATTCTGCCAAATACCGTTGCCTTCAATCAGCTTCATTTGTTTTTCATTTCTTAAGAAATTATACGTCAGGAGAAATGCACTTGTGACAAAAAATGTATCAACATAAAGCGCTGCCATGAAAATTATTATGAATGCCAAATTGCCGTAGTAGTAGTACATTTCGCCCATATTATTAGTTGCAAACACTGAGAAAACTGATATATGCATTAACATAATTGATAGGCAAACCAGAGATTTTATTCCAGAAATGGTCGCCACTGTACCAACTGGCGTTGATGTATCCATTAAATAGTCAAAATTTCTCTTAAGATCAAAACAATTTGCGAAGCGATACCAAAAACTATCATTCTCTTTCTGTTGTCTTACGAAATTCATTAGTATGACAAAGGCAATGACAGTAAAAAGTCCAGTTAGAATAACAATCGTGTCAAGACTTTGAAAGAATTTCGACAAAGAACTATCTCTGACGTCAAAAGTGTCCATCGTGATGTTATAGAGTTGTTGAAATCCCAGTGTATTTTTACTGAAAGCTTCTTTTGATAAAATCAGAATGTTGTGGCTGTTACAAGACCTCGGCAAACAGACTCCTATCTGAAGTGGAATCTAAGAAATTCTAGTTAGTTTTGAGGACTGTTTAAATTTATTTCTATACTAACGTCGTAGACTGCAATTGTCTTTATTTGATTAGGAGTTTGGTAGCTAGCATATATGGTATAATATTTCATATCAATTGGAGCTGGAGTTGTTGTCATTGGATTTTTATATTCCGCGGACATATAAAGATCCATCTCTCCATTTAAAATATCACAGGCCTGTTCTGAGCCTCGCCAAAAATTGTGCCCATAAAGGAATCCACTCTGCAGCGTTCCAGATGCATCGAGAGCTTGAAAGAATTAGATTTTATTAAATTAACTTAGAAATTTTTTTGTGTGTTTTTTTGTTTTGTTTTTTTAATAAATTTATCCGATCGGTACTGTCTTTGATGCACAGAGTTTCACACGAAGACATATTTTTTTTTTTATATTGATTTTAGCTGTCCAAATCTAATATCAAATATCAAAAGTTAAGAGCTAATGAAATAATGAAAGAATAGACAACATTCAAGAGTAAAAGAATTCCAAAAATATTTCGAATAAATTAACTGAGAGGCTCTGATTGGGTAACGGGATAAGTGAAAGCACTGTGCAAATGTTGTTTTTCAAAGTGAGCCCTAACCATAAAACAAGGGTGTGTCAGGTCAAGAAAAGACAATAGGTACTGGTTACATACAATATGCATAATGTTCACATTTAGTTCACAATTTTTTTCCATGCTAACTCTTTAAGCTACGCCTTATGCACTAATGCCAACATATAATTAAAACAACTCTGAAAAATATTAAAATAATTATTAACTAAAAAATTAAGGAAGAAGAAGAAAAACCAATAGTTCAAAATAGAGGCCAATTACATTATTAGCGACCGCCAATACGGCTTTCGTGCTGGACGATCTACTGGAGATTTACTAACGTTCCTTACCGAGCATTGGAAACATTTTCTCCATAATTTTCGTGAGTTCGAATTCGTCGCATTGAATATTTCAAAGGCCTACGATAGAGTCTGGCATCCTGCTCTCTTAGCTAAGCTTTGGGTATTAGGTCTAGACGCTCTTTTCTTAAAATGAATTGAAAGTTTTCTTTCTCACCATCCAATCCAATATATTGAACGAGGTACGTCTGACCGGTTTTTTTAATCAATGCCGCTGTGCCGCAAAATTCTCTTCTCTCTTCTAATAGTTTCATAATTTTTATTAATGATATGCTAGCCTCTAACTTTGAATTCAATTCGTAGTTTTGCATATGACAGCACCCTTGAATTCGTGTAATCGTTCGGCTCTATACTTGACTCCCGTAGAAATTTTATAGATGACAAACGTAGCCAAATGTCTAGTTCACTCAGCAATAGCCTTACCTCAATATGCGTTTGGGGCAGAACAAATATAAAGAATAATATTATCAGTTATCACTCAAACGTATCGCGACACCCACTCAACCCATTCCCATGTTTGAAGTGGAACTCACCATCCATCAACATCTTAGGCATTGGAATATCAGACAATCTTTGTTAGTTCAATCATATTTTTGTCTGCGTCATACAAAGTCCAACCAAATGCTTTCTGAGTTATTATGACACAACAGTGTGAAATATTCATTCCCTGTATCATCAAAGTAACGTCGGATGTCTATCTATCTTTCAGCGCTACTTCTATGGCTATACCTGTAACGTAATAAAAATTCAACGCAATTTAAAAATAAAATTAAAATATTTATTTAATAACAGGACTTTAATCACAGAAAAGTACTCTTAACCTGTGATCAACTCAATACACAAAGTATTAACTCGTCATGAACCAATATTTCATGCCAAAACACGAAGCTTGCCCGACACACTTTTTCTTCCCATGCCGTTTTTTAAATAGCTGCAGTGTTGGGACACCGTACAATCGAACATATATACTTGTTACAACATAATACTATCAGCGTCTGTTCTCATTAAAAGCATTTATCCTAGCAACGGCAGCTTACCATATTCATTCAGTAATGGGACCTCTACTACAATCGGAGTAGATCTACTCGACTTGCAGCCTTGATAACATTATGTATATGTACGTACTTAACGGAATCTACTCCATTTTCATAATCGTCACAAATGCTACAACACAACAAATCTATTTTACCATCTACTGTTTTAGACATGAAAATTAAAAAAAAAATGGACTAGGTCAATACATGTATAGCGAACTGGCAACATACATATATGTAAATTTATGCTGCTTACCTCACAGTAGTGCTGCTGCTCAGCGAATTTTTTCACATCAAATTTGATAACAAATAACAAAACGAATAAACCTTGATTAGCACAGTCAGAAATCTTATGTTAAGTAAGCAATTGATAAAGGATGCAAAAGATGAAGTCGTATAACAACCCAATGTTAATATTCACGGTGCTTATTTTTGTAAAAAAAAATTTAATTCTTCTCCATTTTTTTTTTCAAATCTACTCCGATTTATGAGGCAGCCTACTCCGCTACTCCTACTCCCTACGGTGTTCTTGCATAGATCGATTAACCATATTCGAATCCGTCTTATTAAAGAACTTAATCAGTTTATTGGGCAATCAATGTATATATAACTAACAGACATTTAAAACCTGAATTTGATCCTCCTCTAAACTTAAAAACATATATCAAACATTAACCTGGATTCTATTAGGAATCAGTTCATCATTGATATTTTTTTATTATTATATGGATAATCCGCCACCATATAAATTCTCACCATCGGCACTTAAGATACCCATTAAGTTCTTAATCGATATACTGCCACGAGCTGATAATAAACTATCTACATTCTTATATTTAAATTTTGATGTGCCCCAAGGGTCAATTTTACGCCCTTTAATATTCAGCCTCAATGCTTATTACAGAGCTGCCTGTTGTATTACAGCTTATCAGGTATTATCAGCAAACTGATAATATCCAGATGTACATATACAAAAACAGACCAATCAGACTGACCGAGGACTGCATGTTATATATTCGTATATACAGATTATATTACGACCAGTATCGTAATTATTTATGGACTGAAAACAACCTTCTTATTGTCCATACTTAGGAGGTATAGAAAACATTTTCAGCTGATTTTTTCCGTTTATGATCGGGCTACTTAAATGACGGATTTTTAGGTATTATTTTCAGGAAAAACACCGATCGTTGTAAAGATATAATTTTTATTTCATTTGCTCGAAGTTTCGGGTCCAAGTTCGGACCTTCTTGAGGAGCTCTATATAAAACTTAAAATTAGTACAAATATTTGACATACCTTTGTTTGTATACACGTATAAATGAAATAAAAATAATAATAATAAATATGAATTACACAGAATAGGAAACCGAAATTCCATTTCGGACAATTTTTCGTTTAAAAAATCCTTCAGTTTACTTATTAATTTATTCTCAAGAGGGACAGACGGAAGAGAAGGTATTCGCTGTTTAGGGCCACTCCGTGTTTGCCCGCAAATGTCGGAACCTATACATTGCAGTGATCATCGCTGGCATTTCGATTCTTTGCTGAGCCTTTATACGACATATTTTTAACGAAGAATACACAATTACTGAAAAACAACATCAGGACAGAAACACATATCAGCAGCAGGTTGAACTGTTAACTGATATCTTTTCATTAATAGACTTCACTCAAGTTTCAAGAAAGATGAATGCGTGACAAACATCACCCCTACCTGTTATAATATATTGTCAAACACGTAGCCCACCCCATCCCTAAAAATCAAACTAATTTGATTTTCAACCAACCGGTTGATACACTGCGTGTCACATAATCACACAAGCACACACACGTGCAAATACTGTGTGACAATATCCTTGCCCTACTCGAGCCAACATGCGTGACCGTGTAACGGCCCCTTAACTGAATAGAGGAGCAAAATTGAATTTCGAAGTTAATGGTAACGTAGCTAGGAAACTGGAACTTAATTTATCAACTTTATGTATAAAATCCAAAAATATGCTTACTGTCGTCTTACCCTAGAGTTTAGTGGCATTAATATTGTCGATATACTAAATTTAAAAAAAAAAGTTTAGTGTCTGCTGAAAATTTTCTTATGCGCAGTAATATTAATAGTCCATAGCAAAAGCTCTTTAACAAAAAGAAACGTACGCCCTTTTTCACATTTTCTCAGTATGAATTACGAAGAGACTCATTCAATTTTGGATTGCAACACAACGCGAAAAGTAGTGCGAAATTTCTCAATTAACGAAAGAGAAGGATAAATTGAATATTGACTGCTTTTCTTTTATAATTACATAGTACCTACTGTTTGTTTCAATGGAGCATTTAATGTTTTTGCGAGCATAGTTTCTTGCAAGGAATTGTAACTTTTCCAAACATCTCGTTGCTAAGTGTCTTTCTGTGAAGCATAAGGTTTTGTTGAAGAACCGTTTGCGAAACTGAATTTTTTACAAAACGTTTTTTTTTTGTTTGTAAAAAGTCTTTTTTTCGAAATGACATTCGAACAAAGTGCATTTTGCCATATGTCTTTCGGCCAAATCGGTAGTACCCGTATCACCGACGATATGGTTAAAACAAAATGGATATATACGAGAATATCGTATACAGCCATTTCACATGAAAACGATTAAAAAGAACTTGTTTTGGACCCGACTATCTCGATTTGGATGAAACTTTCACAGTTTTATGGAATTCTAAAATCCATTTTTAATGATGGTAGAGCAAAATGGATTGGACACCCACACATAATATTAAAAGTTATTTTGATTTTTGCATGTCCGTCCGTCCGTCCGTTCGTCCGCCTGTGCGCACGATAACTCGAGAACGCGTTTACTTACAGAGCTGAAATTTTGTACACAGACTTTAAAAAAAAAGTAAAATTAAGTTCGAAAATGAGACAAATCGGGCAACTCCTTCATGGGGTTGCCATACAAAACTTTCGTTTTCCACTATATATTTGGACACTGCCTGAGAATACATCAATATAGAGAGCAGAAATATGGTACATGGTGTGTTCATTGTACTAGCAATTAAAATTTTAAAAATGGACTAAATCAGGCAACTCCGTCTTGGTGTTGCCATATAAAAATTTAGGTTTTTTACGTATACTGTGAAAACGACATTTTTATTGTACTAAAGACTTCTTCAGAATACGAAATCCTATAAAATTGATTATAATTATTTTTTCTGTCCGACAAACCCTTCTAGAAATATATGCGAAAAACTACTTCAAAAATCAAACTTGCACAGAATGGTGATAATACGAAATTTCATACGGGCATTCATCTAGGGTATCATAAGAATTGGTCGTAGACCAATTCTATCTTTTTTACTTATTTTTTTTTTTTTTTTTTTAATTTATGTTTCTTCTCTAATATTTAAATGACCATAACAAAGATTTTGATCTGGTTGTATTTTTCTAATTCTGAATAAAGTTATTAAAGAGATAATGAAATAATGATAAATGCGTTTTGCTAGAATATAAAAAAATAAATTTATACTATTTATACTAATTGAATTGTAAACACTTGCGAAGAGTAGACTAACTCATAAAATACAAGGTATATTTATTTTTGAACTTCTAATCGATGAGATTAGCGCACAATCTCCTGTAAATTTTTTAAATGTTAATTCTAGTCTAAGGCAAACATTATCTTCGTTTTTTGCTTTTTTTCTATCAAACATTTTAATTATAGACATTTTCAGGGTTTTTAGTAAAAAAATCAAAAATTCGTATTAAATATTTCCATCCGATTGGTTTTAGTTTGAGTCCCTTTTCACTAAAACAATCTTTTACTCATACAAAAAATAAATATACATACGAATATGTATTGTACACTTACAAAAAATTTATTACCATCACTAGTAAGAATTACTTGGACTTAAAATTCTAAACTATAATTTACGTAAAATAACTAAAATTTCAACCCTCGCATAATCCATAAGTTGAATGTTACAAAAGTGCAAAACTTTTTTTACATTTTCTTACACTGCTTATGCGTATCGTAGACCAAAAAAAAAAAAAACTTAATAATGATTTCATTGATGATATCAAAAGTCCAAAGCACGCATACCTTTCAATGCCCATAATTCTCCTTCATTTAATGCCCTAGCAATACTTTGAATTTGTATTGTGCATTTATCCACTGCAGTAACATTATTTACCGCAGCTAGCAAAATCTGATAATATGGCGACCAATCGTAATTGCTCTGCTCATTATAGCAAACTTCACCTTTTTCAGCACCATTCACTAGAAATGAAAATTTCACCAATAACACAACAATTAGAAACCACAAAGAATTCATGACTGATCTATCCTGGCCACAAGAGAAACTAGTTGCTAGAATCTTTTTCACTTTTGGTTTTATTACAAAATAATTACAGAGGAACAAAATTTCGACTATTATTTAGGTTGATAAGTTATTACTGGTTTTTTAGAAATAATGAAAAAATTCTAGACTTTCATTAGCTTATGCATACTAATGTTATGGCTCCTACTGTTTTATGTTTTAACTTTAAAAAAGCTTTATTCAAGCCAAATTTGATATTTTAATGCAATACCAGACCGAGTCGACATCAAGTATTGAGGTAAGCTAATGACTATAGACTATAACTGCTGAACATAAGTAGTACAGTGGATTCATAAGAAATTCATGCCATGACTGAGCATAGTCATAACGACTTACGCTTACGACATGATTGAAGGACCTTCATTTAACTAAAATGATGAATCGTATTTTAGTTATAGGACGCTATTGTAGCTCATTTGTAACCCCTAACCAGACTTTTTCACTGCATATATTAAATCAAACAAATATCAGATGACAATTGTAAATTTGACAATTTACCGCTCTTAAGAACTTTTTGCATCACCTTTACGTGTTCGGCATAATTGATTATTTATATAATAGCATATTATACTAAAAGCATGAAATAACTTCCATGAAAGTTTTTGTCTTTTGAAAGTCAAAATTAAGATGCTAAATTATCTTCATTTGGAAACTACAAAAACTTTTAACAAAAACAATCCTTAGTATAATAGTTGTAATATACATAATGTTATACTCTTTCTATTTATGTGATTGACTTGCATCTTTTCCTGTAAATGTTGCGGAGAAAACTTTATTGTGATACGCCTGGTATTGTGTTCATTTAGCGGATAAATGCTTAGCAGCAATAGAACAAGGACCTTTTCATACCTTAGATAAAATCTGTAGGATATACTAAGTTTGCCATGCCATTTGTAACACCTAGAAATAATGATGGTAGAACGAAATGGATTGTATACCCATTAAAATTTATTTTGATTTTGGCATGTCTGTCCTGTCCGTCCGTCCGCACGATAACTCGAGACCGCGTTCACTTAGAGGGCTGAAATTTTACACACAGGCTTTAAAAAAAAAAGTGAATTTAAGAGTTACAGTAAACAAATCTATAATAAAGTAATTACATATAACATATACATGTAGGAATATATAAATGAGAAAAGCGGAGTTAGAATATTTCCTTTATTTAACAAAAATTGGAACAATATACTTTTATGGTTGATGATAGTTGTTGATTCCACGATGTCCAGATAAGTACCCTTCTATGATGTTACTGGCAGAGTCGGCCTTTCTCTCGACCTTTTCTCATCGACGGCTGGTGCAAGAAGAAGAGCGACAGGGTCCAATCGTTCCATCGTCCGTCATCGGATGAGTGCTGCCAGTTCTGGTCTGTTATTGTATTATCTCTTAGGAGAATAAATGCTTGGGTATTTGGATTCTACATACATATATCATAATTACCTTTCCATTTAGTGCATTAATTATCCCACGATCATACCATGAAACCTTATTCCATCATCCGGTATTTTCACAGCACGAAACCGCTTACGCCTGAAATTTACAAATATCATATTATCATACAAATAATTCTTGAATGCAATTTATAAAGAATTCGAATAATATATTTCCTTTCACATAAAACTGAAAAACCTAAAATTGTCACGTAAACATTCTTTCACACGGGTAAATTATCAAACTTAAGTGAAATATAATCCGCCAACTGCAATTTTCCTAAAAGCTCGTAGAGCAAAGAAGGAAATGTAATTATAAATGTAAGTTAGTCTAATTTTTATCATATTCCGGTACGGCCGCGAAATAATTAATTGTACTTCGTTTAAGAAAGGAAATTGTTCATATAAAAATAAAGTTTTAGAAGTGAAGAAATCAATTTCAATAAAATAAAGTTAAATAGTTTCAATTGATTGTTTTTTATTATCTGTATTTTTTTTTATCCCAATTGCAAGAGCGATTGGTAAATTAAGCTCAAAAATGGGCCGCATCGGGCAAGTCCTTCGTAGGGTTGCCATATAAAAATTCCGTTTTTCACTATATATTTGAACACTGCCTGAGAACGCATCGATGTAGAGGGCTGAAATTTGGGACATGGTGTTTTTATAGCAATAATAAAGAAATTTAGAAACTAGACTAAATCGGGCAACTCCTACTTGATTTTGCCATATACAAATTTATGATTTTTACGTATACTGTGAAAACGATCAGTCCTGAAAAGTTCTTCAGAATGTGAAATAATCATTTTTACTGTCCGAAAAACCGTTTTAGAAATATACGTGAAAAATCACTTCAAAAATCATACTTGCAGTGAACATACAATATTACATACGGGCATTCATATATAGTATTATACGAATTGATCTTACATCATGATTACGGCTAAAATTGTTCATAAGAAAAATGTTTAAGGTTGTATCTATTGAAGAAAATTAATTAATTTCGGCAGTGCCATTATTTTTATGGAAAGATAATAATATTTAACGATGGCTGAGGTATGAAATCAAGTAAAAAAGATCCGAAAGAATCCACTTTCCAACCATTACAAGATTGGTTTTCTTTCCAGTCCAGTACAGTTTAAACGGTACAAACATGAGTCCCTTCGTATAAAAAAGGCTGTAGTATGGCGAAAAGCAACAAATGTGTTAGTAAATTTGTTTTAAATAGCAGAATTTTTGTGCATAAGATTTGCAACCAGATGCTTAATTTTTGCTGTATTACTGGCTTCATTCACTCCATTCACTTACAGGTCCTGGCTATTCTCGACCTAGATAACATTAAGCTTCGACGCTATACAACGAGGTATGTTCAATCTCGTTCGAAAAGGTACAACTATTAATGCTTCTGGCAAAAAAACTTTTAGATGAAATACCAGAGAGGAGTAGTTACTCAATGTCGTATTTTTCATAATTTAGTTTTTAACTCCGGATTTATTTTAATTTTAATTTTTAATAATAAGTATAATTTTAATATCTCATATTCTGAAGTCGCAATAAAACTTCACTTCAACCAAATATTACGTGTTATTATGGACATATTAAGAATCTAAAACAGCCATAACGATTACACTACTGTAATACAAAGTGTCGTTTAGTTAATGTATATGAGTCATTCTAATAGCTGAAGTAATTTAAACTTCTTAAAGACTAATTTACGATATTAATAAAAACTAATTAATTGTGACTATAATACCACTCTATGACACTGCTATCATAGTGCATAGTTATACCGACGTCATATGGCGTTTATACGACTTTTAATATGTACACTGTGCTACTTAGAGAGCATTCATGAGAGTAGTTTACAAGAAGGCATGGGGTAGTTTGTGATACTCGTATGTAGTCTAAAAAACAAGTGATATCTTATATACTACCGTTATGATAGACGTATAAGATTTGGATGTATTTCAAAAATAAATCGATTGTATCTGTCCATTTACGTTTCGGATATGATATAACTCTTCTTCAAGAGAAGTTTAAAATAATTTCAGGGTGTTGATAAAAAAAACTTGTTTCTGAAATAGTTTACAAACATTTAGTATATTAATCGCAAAAGGAAAGGAAAACTTGAAATTTCTAACATAATTCTTGTTTAACTATTTTAATTAAGTATATTAAGTACATGGTGCCAAGGACTTGTTCTATTCTGGCCTTGGTTCCTCCCGAGAGTTTCAGAACTCCACTATTTCATTGCGTTTGTACACTTGCTTTGTGAAACAACTAATTCTTGAATACGATAGTCAGGTCTGGTCTTCATTTTTCGGTACACACATCGACCATATTGAGTTGGTTCAGCGGAACTTCCTACGCTTTGTTCATAGGCTGCTACCCTGGAATATTTCATTTTTTTTTACCCATTAAGAATCACTTGAAAATCGACGGCTAGTTGCCAATATAACTTTTGTGCATCAACACTAAAACGCGACTGTTGATTCTCAGTTGTTATTTAACAAAAACTCTTTCCGCGATAGCATGCACAATTTGAGAAGGTTACCTCTGTTGTATGTCAACTCTATAAGGGCAATAATCACATGTGCATTGATTAACACTTATTAAGGCTCAGCAATTTATCGTTGCCGTTTCTAAGCTTGTTTAGAAAAAAAAGTATATTAAAAAGCTTTTAAAATAAATAACTTTCATTCATTAAATTGTACTAAAAATTAAAAAATATTTTTTTCTCTGTGATATACACAAGAAAAGTTTCATTACAAAATAAGAAATGCTAAAACTCAGATTAAATCTTAAAAGTTTGGGCATTCATAACTATAATCACAATTGTCTAATTGCAACTCATGTCCAAACTTTTAAGATTTAATCTTAGTTCTAGTATTTCAAATTTTGCAATAAAACTTTTCTTGTATATAGCACAGAGAAAGAAACAATTGTTTTTAACTTTTTAGTACAATTTATATATGAAAGTTATTTATTTTAAAAGTTTTTTTAATATATCTTATTTTATACTTTTTAGACATAAATTCTCTACACTCTCTTCACTCTCCACACTCAACTCTCCACACTCGACGCTCCAATATCGACTTAACTTTATAACGTTTTTTTTCCTTTTTTAACTTTTTCACTTTTCTTAGTTTTATAACTTTTTTTTTACTGTTTTTATGTCTTTTTTTTACCCTTTTCTAACTTTTTTTAACTTTTTTTTTTACTTTTTTACTTTTTTTGACAAAGAAGCGCATCAATATATATCAGGCGGAGTTATTTTCATCCATGGACTCACCTAATATTTTTTTTTATTTCTTAAAATACCTGATGCAGCCTAATTCGAGAGATAAATTCCATAATGCATTCGATTCGATAGAGCTTATCTATTTGATTTGGTATTCCTGAACTTGATCGAAATACATAACAAAGGTGTTACCTAATCAATTCATGACCATTCTGAAGGTAACCTGACACTGCAGTAGCATTTGGCAATTATCAAATGCGGTAGAGGATTAAATGGATGGTCCAGTTATGTTCGTTTTATCCTTAAAGAATATGAAACAAAAGATTGAGCTTTTTTCATCCCTTCTACTAGCTCATTTACGTTTTCCTCTAACTACATATTTGGACCGTCACCTTTTCCAAAGCGTTCTTTTTTTACAAAAGACGTGTCCGTTTATTTGTCATTGGATTTATTAGGATATCATTTTGTTCAATCGGTACAATTCATCATACAAAATCACCATCACTTCATAGTGTTTTTGTGTTCTAATTTTTTTGGCAAAGATTTACACAAATTATATTTCTTCTTAACTATATATCGGGAATCAAATATTTATACTTTCTTTTGTTTTTAACGCAATTAATAGAACCGCTTTTTGGAGAAGATTTCTAATGTATCTTTGATGCAATATTTTCTGGAAATCAGTTACACAATATATCCAATTTTTCAAAAACATAAAGCCAAAGATTCATTTAAAGTCAATAAAAATACAATTAAAATTATATTTTGTAACATATCTAAATATTATTTAAGTCTAATACATTCTTAATTACTCTGCAATAAAAAGATAAAAACTTTCACATCTTAGTGGTATGCAAACTATTCACTTGATTTAAATGTGCAACATTTTTCGTTGGTTTTCTTAGAAATTCATTTGATAAACGAAGGAATGGAATTTCAAAAAATAGAGTTAAAATTATTGATGAAAAATAACAAATAACAGTCGTACCCAATCCTTCGATAAACGAAATACTAAAGCCAGTCGAAAGATTCGAATCACTTAATGCACGATAAACAACAACAACGACAGGATATACCAAGTACATCATGTATGTAAGCTTATTTAAATGAGTGAAAAACCGATGTGATAAGAACCTCTTTATCGGACTATCTCTCTCTAACGTCCAATTGAATTTGCTAATTGCGTCACAATGTTGGGAAAATATATGAAATATTTTGTCAACATAATCATAATTATTACAGAGATGACTTCTATTAGAATCCACGTATAATAAATCCATTTCTGTAAAAAAAATAAAAATTATAAAACTTTACAAATAGTTTTCGAATATACGAAATGTTGACTCTTTAGGTGATTTTCAATTTGAAATTTTTATATTTATGCATGAGATAAGCTCCCAAAATCCCTGCGAAGAATGGATTCATTCGTACAAAATTTTTAATGTAAAGAGTGTTTCCGGTTCTTAGAGCAGTATCAAATCCACCAGTAAAATTTTCCTCATAATTTCAATATAAACTCTAGAAAACCAATAAAGCTGATAGGCAAACAAATAGCCGCTTTGTAAATGCCTGATACCTGTAGAAGAAAAAAATAAATACTTTTCAATTAAAAATGTGATTACTTGGAATGAAGGCATACTTCACAAACGCGAAGAGTCCTATTAGAGTTATAACGAAATATATCATCTCAGCCGATAAATACCATGTCCATTGGCCTCACATTTCATCCATCGTATAACATCTTTGTATGTATGTATAGCATTCCTCGCCACCAAGAATTCCTAAAAATGTTAAAAATTCAATATTTAGAATAAACTGGAAATGAAAAAACTACCTAAGGGCACTTGCACATCGAATAACTAATCAGTTCCTCACCGAAAATTAGTCTGTGCTTACATATAAAAAATGAACGAATAAAAGTTGGATTGGGTTTGTATCAAATATAAACAAACGAAAATGGGGTTATGTCAAACCGAAAAGAATTTCATTCGTATGTGGAACACAAAGTGTAGAGCGAAAAGATAATTGACAGTTCGGAACGAAAATTTCTTTGTCGCACGCAGAGCCGGCCTTCTCTATAAAGCTGCCTGGTTGCAAGAATCCATTTGGGGCCCTAAATTTTTGGTAAAATAAAAAAATAAAAACTCGAGCATATATGTATAACTAATCTATGTTTACATAATGCGTGATTTTTTTTTTTTTTGCTAATTCATTAATTTAGAAAAATTATGTTTAATATAGCAAATTCATTTAAGCGTTCTGCATACATGCTTGACCGAAAATAAATCTTTATTAATTTAAATTTGCTGAAAAAGAGCTCATCACTTACTATAGTAACTGACAACAGTTTTGACATAGTTAATACATTTAGAAATAACTCAATATAATATTATTTAGTATGTATTCAAATATGGCTTGTGCGTTACTTACATCCCATTCATTCAAAATCAAATCCCCTAGTAAACCAATTTCCTGGATTAGGTTTTCATCTACATCTTTGTTATAAAACTTTACAAGTTTTTGGAATATTTTTCTAAGGCTTTTATATCAGTGATTAATTTAAAAACAGAAATAATATTTGGTATACTTTTATATCTATCTTTTATTTGTACAATAACAGTATTAATTACAGTGTTATCTTTACTTACAAGAATAAATTCTTCTAGGGCATTACAAGTTTGTTCAAACTGTGTGTGTATATACTGCTTGAACCGAGTCTATTTTGGCTTCCCAGCGAGTGTCGCATAATAGTTTAAGAGTAATATTTAAATGCTTTTTGTAGAATTTCCCATCTTTTTCTAAATGCAGAAAATAAGCAATATAAACATTGTAATATCCCAAGAGATTTTTTACAATACGTCCTGCTGGAAACAGCATTACAAATTAATAAATTAAATTATTGTGATAGGTAAGGCACATAAATTTCATAAGGGTTTAGAGCAATTGCTCTAGATTATACACCTTTATACAGGGTGTTCCCCTTAGGAGGATCATAGAGCAAGAGGTGATAGTACTCACTAAGGTAAATAAAAAATTGTACGGCGGGAGGGGGGGGGGGGGGAATATCAACCGTTTAGGAGTTACAGGGTGTTTATGAAAAAAAAATCAATTTTTCACAAAGCACCCCTGTATTTTAAAAAGTACTGGCCGCACGGTCACAGTTAAGAGCTCAATTTATGCAGAACTTTCTAGCAACTGCTTAACGAGCTGATAACGCTTTAACGGCTGCAGATAGCACATAGGCTATACTAGGTCAAATTAAAGGGAACAGTTCATAGTTTATAGTTTTTATGAAAAAAAGTTATGTTAATGAACGTTTTGCAAAAAAAAAAAAAAAAGATGTAAAAAAAAAAGTAAGAAAATCTGAAATATTTTGTTCAGACCTCGTAACTCCTGAGAAGACAATGGGGCTGGTTGAGCAGTTTTTGGAAAAGCTATGATATTCTGCATACAATGAGCTCTTAACTGTTGATATTGCTCCCCCCCCACCCTACCCTGCACAGAATTTTTTCTTGGCTAGGTGAGCACTATCACCTCCTGCTCTATTGACCTCCTAATGTTGCTACCACGACAACAGTAGTCTGCCCTCTATAATTCATAATACCTAAATCAAGGTCATTTAGTATTTTCAATCGACTTTTTGCTGGTTGCTCTCCAATCACATCAGTTACTTCAATAAACCCTATAAATGACTCATTTCTAGTTAATCTTTTCTCTTCAAAATTTACATATCTAATCCCATAATAATTGAAGTTTGTTCCTTATAGGAAATATCAGAAGTACAATATATTGGTATACTACAAAATGTGACTGCTATTATATCGTCGTTAATTTAATTTATTTATATCAACTAGATTTGTTTTATCAATAGTCGAACATAAATTTTGTCATTTTAGTCATTCTTGCCAAGCAATAAATGAATTGAAG
The DNA here is from genome assembly GCA_963924295.1 of Dioctria rufipes. Taxonomy (NCBI): domain Eukaryota; kingdom Metazoa; phylum Arthropoda; class Insecta; order Diptera; family Asilidae; genus Dioctria; species Dioctria rufipes. The sequence goes on from OZ002740.1 coordinate 364,246,703, forward strand.
TGATAAATATAACGCTACATACAGTTGACAGCTTTCACCAGTTATTATTGCCTATAAATCATGTATATTGCTCATTTCCTCTTTTTATGGAAAATAGCATACAATAGAAAGAAAATACCGAGTATTGCGTTTTTGAATACATTCAGCTATAAGCTGAGTTTCACCATTTGGCTTTTTTTCTTTTGAAGTAGTACGTAGTGGAAAATGATCTACCTTAAACATTCTTAGCAAAAACTCCTTTGTGTTGTATAGGTCCGGTCTTAACATAAAACATTGTAAATCTATCAGTTATAATACTTGGCCATAAACTTGGATCATATTTACTTGATCATATTTGTTATTGTCATTTTTGTCCTTATTTTCTGATTCGATCATATTTATATAAACATACAGTTCTTCAACGAATTTTACAGTTCCTACATTTTCATTGCAAAACATTCTTCCTGAGTTGAAGCTAGAATTTTAACTTCTGAAGTCGATGCAATTTTATTGCCAGAATTACTTCGTAGCCAAGAAAACAAAACAGATCTACTTGTGACTTATTGAAACTTAGCTTCTCTTCATTTTCCTTTTCTCCTAATTTTCTTTTTTAACACCCGGAAGGATATTTCTTTGGGATGGACACGATTACATCTAACAATATTAAATATTTTATAGTATGAATTATCAAAATACTATATGCAATATAACCTAGTAGGTGAGGTAAATGACCGTAAATCTACTTACCTTACGTTTATAATATGTGGCATATTTGCACTAGACTGTAATATCAATGATCATCAGTTTACACAAATTAAAGAAGAGTAACGGCGCAATCGCCGCTATATTAAAAATATTCCGAAGAACAGTACAACCTCAAATGAAAAAATATACTGAGACTAACAGTTTTGTTATAAAAAAACGCTTCGGATATCCACGCAAGACAACTATATAGCGTTGACCAGACGATGCAACCAAAATCTAACGGACCCAGAAATCGGAGCACAACTCAATAAATCCAAGTAAAACCTTGTGAGAACTTCGAGTCGTAAAAGCAGATATTTTAGAACGAGTAGCGAACAGTAATGCCAGGGCCCCATTACAGAAAACTGCAAGTGTACAAGTCTAACAACACTTGTACTAATATTCTTATTCAATTTGTACTTCTAGATTCTGTACAACAAAAACTATTCAATTTCTTGTAGAAAATTTATATTTCCCTAGACTTGTAGATTCAACGTACAAGTCTAAAATATTTTCCGCACAAATTGATATGTATGTACATTGCTTAAACTTCTTGCATGTAGCAAAGCTTAAATTCTTCCATAAATGATTGTATAATGAAAATATTTTTTATTAGACCCGAAAAAAACATTTCAATATATCTAATTTTGAAAGTAGCGTAGGCTTTGTATGACTTGAAATTGTAAAATCATGAGCATTAAATAAAGTGATAAATGAAATTGGTGGTGACGTAAACATAATTTCTGCAAAAATAACAGCTTTGGTAAATATAACAAATTGTTAAATGTACATCTATCTATGTATATTGTGTGCCAGTGTATCTATGTAAGTTATAATTAACAATGTTATTAACTATTCTAGCTTACCTGACCTAACTAATATGTTTTCTACATTTTCTCTTTCAGCAAGTCGAGACATGGATTAATTTATTGAAGTTAATTCCAGCGGTTACTCATCAGATATATGCTTTCGTTAAATTTAATTCTTGGGGGATTTTTTGTTTGTTCTTTAAATATTGGACTGTGCGTATATCGGCATGCATAAAGCATTTGTAACTACTTTGCTAAAAAGAGGCAATCGGGCAACGCGGATACCGCTACGAAAATAAATAGTTATATTAATTTTTTTATAAGAAGAACTCACCTCCATCGCCTTCCATTATTCAAATCAAACAAATAATTAGGGTTAACCTCAAATAAAATTGAAGCTGTCTAGCTTGGAGAATTTCAGAAGATCGAATTACATGGAACTATGGATTTCCATACTCATTTTCATTAATTTTCACTCTTTAAACCCCTAAATAAATTTAAGTCGCATAAAGTGGGTGTTAAACTGGGAGCGGTGCGTCGCGGCGCGCATTCTTAAGATAACCCTGCGTGATTTCTCTTGCAATATTAAATCTATAAGTCATACCGGGAGTAGCGCGGTGCGGCGAAATAGTTGCCGCGCGGCGATTTTGGAGATTACTAACAAACACAATTTTGCCGCTGCCAATTCGTTGAATGAGGCGTTTGGCATTCTTAAGTATTCGTAATCGAACCTTATCACTTTTCTCCGTTTTTCTTCAACCAGAGCTACTAATAACAAAACTTCTTCATCGAAACTAGAGTACATTCTGATAAAATCCCCGGCTCCCGATGTGAACACTTTATTTTGCCGCGCCGCGTCGTTCACAGTGTGACCAGACCTTAATTAATAATATTATTCTTAATCTAATTTCCCATGCAGTTAATTCTCAGGAATCTATATCGCATTGATCATCACTTTATTTTGCCGCACATTACGACCGCAGATGAAAATGTATAATCATAATTCGTCTAATAATTGTCACTCACGTAAAACTCAGACCACAGGACTGTGCCTGAGCATTGTCGCTCTCTACATGCTGTATGTACGTTATGCAGTCTTCTACATAACGTAAAAATAATTTATATATAGATATAACGGTAAATGGAATTTATATACGTAAGCATTTAATTTACATTATTAGCGAACAAAGCCTGTTTATTGAATCTCTTGATGAGGTTCACTTCGTGCATAGGCATTGAACTCAAGATACAAGCACACGGACGTGGAAGATATAATCTATTCATCCTACGTTAATCAGTGCTTCAGTTAATACGTTCATCGCTGGATTCTATATAGTGCAGGGGTATTGCGCTAATTCAACAGTCACAAGGTAGACTGAACATTGGTGACACCAATTACTCCAATGAACATTAATTATAAGCTGGGAATAAACTAATTCATAGCGGTATAAACAGCTTGTACTAATTTTCAAAACTTCCCAAATTAATGCAAAGTAAAACGCCCCATTGTCTGAACTATAGTAGTCCAGTCAGTTTTCCATTTGACCTTGACACAGATGTGATTTGTATCATCTTTGGAGAGCTTGTTAGGGTCATGTCCCATCCGTCAAGAAATTCCGTGTTGAAGGTTGCAAAAGCGTTGAATTTTGGTTACAAATGGTGATAGATCATTTTAAACCGAAAACTATGACCCTTCAAAATTCGATATGAGAAATTTATGTTGATATGTTTATAATGTTCCACCTACTCGAGACTATGCCAAAAAGCAATTTTAAATTTAGAATTTCATCCAAGGCAGAATTAGAATCACACGCTCTCTCAACCATAGACAAATCGGAGAAAAATACCGAAGAAGGAGTTTTCTGAGAGGGACCTCACATGGAAATTGCCATACACTTTGATAATAATGTCACGATTTCCAGGCAAAAGTCAAGACCATCTTGGAAGCGGGGAAGTATTTCCTCAACTCAGACAGTGAGAAAAAGGATATTGCCATCTACCCAGACAGCCAAGCAGCTATCGAGACGTTATATAAATCCCTTAAAAGCACCAAACTGGTACTGGAGTGTAAAACCATCCCGAACTCGTTCTCTAGGAATAACAAGGTACTCGCTATGTAGGTGCCAGGGCACTACAATATCGGCGGGTATGAAAAGGCGGTCAAGCTTACTCGTCTTGTGCAGCCTCGGAGAAACCTTCCTCCATAATTGATATTTCAAGAAAACATCTACCACTATTATTTCGGTTTGGGCTGACTGCCACCACAGTCGTCTTTGGTTAGATGATCCCTTCGAGTAGAACTACAAAGGAGCTTTGGGGTAAACCTAACCCAAACCAAACGAATAACATCTTGGGACTAAAGGGACTAAACAAACCAACCATGAGAACTCTATTGTGAGCAGTCTTTCTTCAGAGGTCACCTTTAAAGGATGAGACTTGTTGATGTTCCTATATATAGTGGTTTCGTTGGTACACACCTCCTTGACGAACTTAATGCAGCCGGCTTTCCTGAACTCCAGTCCTTATAGCGTAGACTTCCGCCTGCATACTTTCACTTCTATCTCTGGACCGACCACCACTGTGCCTATTTTGCTATTGTTCCTGGATCCGTCAGTATACTAGATATGGGTCCGTTACGGAAACGAGCACCGTGTGTGAAGTGTCTGGCTTCTTTCATTAATGGTTACCTGTTACTTACTTACCGGAGGATGAACAATGGGCACTGTACTGGCCTAAGTTCCAGAAACCCTTCGGGAAACAACATCCTTTCAATCAATCCATCAAATATTTGTTGAACAAAATACTAGTTAAAGGAAGACACTAAGTAACATTATCCGACCCTATCCTCTGAACGGATAGCCAAAAATAGTATAAATAAAATATAAATATAAATTTGGAATAATCATCAAAGGTCTTATTCTAGAACTCAATATGACAAAGAAACTTGTCGGTGACGACAATTTAAGCTTACGGAAATCAATGTCGGCTCTTTCCAATCGGCAAATTACTTGATGATATTTGATCTGTCTTTAAAATAGAAAAATATTAACGAGGTGAGCTATATTCTTAAATATAGTTTAAAAGAATTAAAGAGAATTGTTGCTGAAAGCATTTAATGGCATCATTCATATGGAAGATATAATCCATAAACTAGCGGGACTATTACTCATTAAATTGCACAACACCGGGAAAAGGTCATCAGCTAGAAGGAATTATCAGCACTCAAATGTGTTATAGGCAGCGCATCGTCTAAGCGATCCTATTAAAAAAATTAAAATATTAATCAAAATCAATTCTTTTAAAAGGGACAAAGAAGCGCAACAATATAAATCAGGCGGAATTATTTTCATCCGTGGAGTCACATTTTTTCTGTGGTTTCTTAAAATACCTGTTTTTAGTTTTATTTTATAGCTAAATACGATACTGCATTCAATTCAAAAGAGCTTATTGATTGGATTTGATTTTGGTCTTCCTGATCTCGATCAAATACATAGAAAAAGTGTTACCTATTCAATTTTTGGCGATTCTGAAGGTAGACGGACACATCAGTTTCACTTGGCAAATCATTAAATATGGTAGAGGATTAAGTGAATGATCCAGTTGTTGTGATCCAGGTGCCTCTGATCCGAATCACAACCATAATAAAAGCACATCGATATACCGCCCTATGCAGTATATCAACGTGATACCAATTTAACCCTGAAAAGTAAAATTTATTTAACTTAAAAATTCATTCAAATTTCATTTGCATTTAAAAATGCATTTACATACTGCAACAAAATGCAATTTAGCATAAATTGCATTTTGTTATCAGTCAACATTCCGTTCACACGGCATACATATATACTTACCTACATGCAGTACTACGTACATACATACAGTCTTGGGCAAAATGCAATCTGATTGATGATTAATGATTACGATTACAGTCTGTAATCATGATTTATGTTCGTTCTCTTCTTGAAGAGGATGAAACAAAAGACAGGACGTTCTTCATCCCTTCGACACGCTCAATTACGTTTTCCTCTAGCTGCTTAGCTGTTCAAGCAAGAGCTTTTACTCGAGTTTCACTTATTTTTTCAAGAATGAATAGGTACAACCAAATGAAAAACAACTGTTTTTTGTGTGAACTCAACGATTATGATGTTTATTTGATGGTAGTACAAATCGAAGTGACGAGAACATCGAGATCAGAAAAATAATTGAAAGAGAGATGAGAATACACTAACTAGTTCAGTGCATTTAGACCAATTTTTTTAAAGTTACAATTGCATTTCAGTGCATTTTGACTAATTGAAATATTTGAATTGAGAAAGAATTATAACTAGCAAGTTTTCAAATTTAATTGACTAGTTAAATTTAATTTAGTGAAAGATAGCATAAATGCAATATTTTTGAAACAACATAATCTGGAAGTATTACGAGATGACTGAACACGTCACCTGTAACAAAATGCTTTTTTTATTTGTCATTGGCTTTTTTAATATATCATTTTGTTAAATCGGTACACAAATCAGTCACCATTACTTCAAAATATTTTTCTGTTGTAATTTTTTCCCCACAGACTTCTTTAATTGACAACACGCAAAAGATTAAGAAAAATTATATTTCTTCTTACTTATATATTAGGAATTAAATACATCTTACTTACATTTTTTTTGTTTTTAAATCACTTAACAGAACCGCTTTTATGATAGTCGGCAATGTCAATTGGGAAGAGTCGATATCGAGCTCTGTAGTCTCAAGTTATCGATATTGACAGGCTTCCTTTTCGAATCGTGTTCTGGAATAAGGGACCTGGAAAAATATAAAAAACAGAAGTCACCATCCAAAAAGAAGAGATACGAGAACTCACTTCTCCAAAAAAAATTTGATACAGTACATTCGATGAATGTTTGAACATCGCTTTCAATTGTAATGAACACAGAGTAACATGAAACCTATTGGATTCGTTGCATTGCACATTGAATCACAGAGGCACTACATATGTTTGCAAGGGAACATGCTGTTGTGATGATTTCGTGTAATTCATAATTTAAAATTATGGCAAGTACGTGCTAAGCGATTTAGTAAGATAATAGATAATTTGGTCAAAGTATCAATGTAAGGTATGTTAGGTGTATGATTAATGTAAGATAATATTACATAACAATAAAACCTAAAAACTATAAATATATAAAAAATAATATTTAACCTTCCACCGGTGGTGCCAAGTCTGACAGACCCGCCGCTGTTAGATTAGCTCGGCAATCTTTGAGAGAGAGGAGTATATTGCCGTTCGTCTAGGTAGATTCCTGATTTGGTCTCTTTTAGTCGTGCCTCGAGTGGCGAGAGTATAGGTATTGTAGTTTGTGAAATATAGTGTGAAAAGCCAGTGAGCGTCACCATTGATGTACAAATTTTGATAGAAAACTCAGTTCATAAATTACGCATTTTTACCCTAGTTTATTCCAAAACGTAAGATATTGTCATTAGTAGTAGCTCAGCTTAAAACTTTTAGTGATTTAAAATCAAGTTTCAGGTTATTGTGTACATATTATTTTGATATTAGATCATATTTCAAGGTATGGATTACGAAACGGAGCACGCACGATTGCGTCAACTTTGGGATGAAGTGGAACCTGTTGAATTAGTTGACGAAGATGAATAAGAATTAGCAACAGTGGAAGATGCAGCGGAAGTTAGAGAATCCCATAGCGAAACCGAGAAAGAAGGGGACAGCGAGGAGGACATGGAGGATATTCCTGCAAAAGCTCCGCAGCTGCCAGAGTATTTTGGAAAAGACGGGACATCTAGGTGGAGGAAAGATTGTCCGAAGAAAAGGGTAAATATGAGGAAGGAAAATATAATAATTCATTTATCAGGTGTCAAGCCCGCAGCAAAAAATGCCAAATCTGTTCAGGAATGTTGGTCACTATTCTTTACAGACGAAATGCTCAACACAATTGTCGATAACACAAACCGATATATATATCCAGGCTTCAATCAAATTATACAAGACACAGAAACGCAATATGCACTGATTTTATTGAGCTCAAAGCTTTGTTTGGCTTATTATATTAGGTTGGAGTTTTAAAAAGTAGTCGTTTAAATATTGAGGAACTGTGGGATAATAAATCAACAGGTACTGAGCGATTCTGGCTTACTATGTCTCCAATTCGATATATATTTGAGTACTTTGTTCAAAATTGCCAATCTGTTTAAACAATTGGAGAAAACGCTACTATTGATGAAAAGCTGGAAGACTTTAGTGGGTACTGCAGCTTCAAACAATATATGCCAAGATGTGGCATTAAAATCTTTGCTCTTGTGGATGCCAATATGTTTTACTTTTCAAACCTGGAGGTTTACGTGGGCCAGCAGCCTGACGGTCAGCTTCGTGTGAGTAATGACACTTGCAGTATTGTTCGACGAATGATAGTCCCTATATCAGGACAAACAGAAACGTAACCTCGACAATTGGTTCACCACCTTTCCTCTAATAAATATTCTGCTAAGAGAACATAAGCTAACTTATGTTGGTATTGTAAAGAAAAATAAACGGGAACTGTCCGTCGAGTTTAACAGCACTAAATCACGTCTTCAATTTTCATCGATGTTCGGCTTTCAGAAAGACGTTACCTTCGTATCTTTTGTCCCGAAAAAGTATAAAAACGTGATATTAACCTCCAGTCTACATCACGACGATGAAATTGATACATCTACAGAGCAGCTGCTAAAACCATCAATTATAACATTTTACAACCAAAGCATTGTTGAACATGGCAGGGTTAATTCTCTACTTTAGGCTTATCAGCAGATCACTTACGGCGTAGATCTCTAGAGCAAAATGTGCCGCCAGAAGTAAAGGAGCGACGACGACGAAGAAAGAGATGTTATTTTTGTCAAAAAGACTCCAAAACTAAATATTATTATGTAAGAAGTTTGCATGTCTATCTCATTCTCAATTTCTGTGCTCACTTTGTAGAGAAACATTTGAGAGTCTGTGATATATGTAGCACTCACTTTGACAATTGTAGTTTTCATGAAGAAAGTGAAATATTTTTGTTAGTATGGCATTTGGTCTTTGTTTCGCAAAAATATTGATTTAACTGTTACTTCGATATGTTTATTTGATATTTTTTTGGATATACCTGACACAGTTAAAAGAGGCGAAAACAATAGCACTCATATCTTCCCTTTTCAAGACAATCTCAATTAATTATAATTTTACCCTTATTTTTGCTATGGACCATTAACAAAAAGATGCATTAATACATCTAAATCTGAGAAACATTTTGGAGAATATTGCTAATGCGTCTTTAATGCCTTTATTTCTCGAAATCAGTACACAAAACGTTTTCGGAACTTTATATCCAATTTTTCAAAAACTTAAAGTCAGGGTGACACTTCTACGAAAAGTTGTTTCCAAAAATTTTTCAATGAAAATCCATTTCAATTAAAACCATTCACTTCTCAACACAGAAAACATTTGGAAATGTTTCGAGAATAAATAGCTGCACAATATTCTAGGGTTATCCATAGACGATTTAGAAATAGCAAAAAGCTTCAAATGCAGATCTAAATAACGTAGTTTGGGGATTAAAGATATTAATTCGATGAAAAGTCGTTTAAAAAAAAACAGTTTTAAAGACCAATGTACTATAGATCTAGCCATATATATAAGAAAATCAAAAATCAATTTAAAGTGATTCAAAAAACCATCAAAACTTTATTTTGTAACATATGAAAAGTCTAATACATTCTTAATTATCCCACTTTTCTATTCACTGGTTTGTTTGTGTTCACCAGGTTTCGTTCTTATTCTAAGAAATTCATTTGACACTCGAAGGAATGGAATTTCAAAAAATAGAGTTAAAATTATCGATGAAAAATAACAAATAACAGTCGTACCCAATCCTTCGACAAATGAAATATTAAGGCCAGTCGAAATGATCGTATCACTTAACGCACGATAAATAACAACAACGACAGGATGTACCAAATACATCATGTAAGTTAGCTTATTGAAATGAGTGAAAATTCGATGTGATAAAAACCTCCTTATCGGACTATCATAGTTAAAATTGTTAATGAAAATCGTGTATACAACTAAACATCCAAAACCGTAACGCCCAATTGAATTTCCTACTTGCATCACAATGTTTGGAAAATATAAGGAATATTTTGCAGTCACAATCATATATAATAAAGAGAATACTTCTATTATAATCCAACTGTAATAGGTCCACTTCTATAGAGAGAGAAAAAAAAATATATATAAAATTCTATAAACGGTTTCCATGTTGACTCTTACAGTGATTTTAAATGTGGAATTTTTATACTTATGCATTAAATATGCTCCCAAAATCCCTGCAATGAATGGATTCATTCGTACAAAAGGTGCAATGTACAGAGTGTTTCTGGTTCTTACAGTAGTATCACATCCTATGTTATAATTTTCATCATAATTTCGATATAAACTATAAGAAACCAATAAAGTTGATAAGCAAACAAATAGCCGCTTGGTCAGTGCTTGATATCTGTAGAAGAAAAAAAATACGTTTCAATTAAAAAGGTTATTATTTGGAATGGATGCATACTTCACAAACGCGAAGAGTCCCATTAGAGTTATAACGAAATATATCATTTCCGCCGATAAGTACCATGACCATGGGGCACAAATTTCCTCCAACGTATAAAAATTTTGTATGTATAGCATTCCTCGCCACCAAGAATTCCTAAAAATATTAAAATTATCAAGAATTAAACAATTAGAATAAATTGGAAACGAAAAATCTATCCAAGAGTATTTTCTGCGTAGGTAATGAATGGATAACAATTGAACACAAAAGACCAGGAAAATTTTTATTGACCAAAATAAGTGCATAAGAATTCTATAGAAATAAATTGCTTAAAAAAAAATAATCATTGGCTTGTGTCCCTACAAGAATTTCACAGCTGATTGCAGAAAAATGTCAATGCTTTTTCTGCTATGATTTTTTTTTTATAGTTTCATATAGGAAGCCTCAATGCATGTTTACGGATTTAATATTTTATTTATAAATACTTTCTAATTTCTATCCTACAACACTCTCTGTAATTCGTTTATTTTTCTATTAACCACGCCTTAACGTCTATTTTTTTTATTTTCATGGTGGGCATAGTGCAAATTTTTGGAGTAGTAGGCTATATTATCCATCACAATCATTTATCCTGGCGGCAATTTATTGAGAACTTCATCAAACCAGACTTGGAAAATATCGGCGTTCATGTCATATAATCGTAATCTCTATTTATTTTTTTATTTAAACTGTAATAAAATGCCATCAACTAATAGATTTATATTCTCAATGTGATTTGTAATTACTCGTCATGTATACCCTGAGCAGGATCTGTTCTTTGTCCTGCAGATTTTGTACTCTAATTTTTTTTTTTCATTTTATGACCGTTAAAATGGTAAGACAAGGGCAGATATTTGTAATAATAATTCCTCATCGATTTAGTCCTTTTTTTATATATATATTATTAAGTCAAGCTCAGAAAAGATACCCAATTATGCAAAGCGCAGCATGTCAGCAAAAAATACAGAAGACGGTAGACTCTTCCACATTCGCACAGTTCGGGATAAGAAAGAATCACGAAATTTTACTGTACCGTCGAAAGTATTTTGAAGAGTGAAAGGAGCAGTTAATTTGCAATGGATTAGACTAGATATTTTTAGAGCGAGAGTTGATATTAAAAGTTATTGCCAAATCGTCAAAGAATTTGAAAACTCTTTGTACGATCAGCCCCGGATTAGATTTAAGAATTGTATCCTATTCTAGTTCTAATATACGACTTGTAGTGGAGCACTAGATCTGACGGGCTGAAATATCTATCGTCAAAATATAATACCTATCGATAAGCAGAGATAACTGTAAAACGGCCAGTGATTCTGACGTCAGAGCCTATTTTAGACATTTCCACGTCCATTTATATCGTTTTGTGGTTGTAAAGATTTAACACTTGTACTTACATATAAATTAATTTCAGACTTTTTTCTAGCATTAGGTAAAAGGTAAATCCTTAAATTCAAAATTTAATTTTTAAATTGTTCACTTTTTTTTTATAAATCACTATGTTATCCTTTAAATCAATGATGTCGTCAGATTATTTCCCTTCATATTTTGTCTGATTTTGGAGGTTTACTTGATAGGAGGGATGCATGAATTATACTTCGATTTAAATTTTGATCATATATTTATCCGATTTGATCAAATTCGATTTTCGCCATATTGTTTTTTTTTTCAGGTTATCTTATTTTGCCTAAAATTTCTCGGTATAACATAAAAACCAACTTGCAGCATAATAAAAGGTATTTCATATTACTTGCTACTTCTTCCTTCTACAACTTTTTAGCAAACTTAACACGATTTTCTTTTATTCTTCGGAGTGTTTTTCTACATTTAACTTTTTATGCTTTTCTCGTCAAATCTTCAAAAAAAAATATTACATCACTAATTGATGAAGTTGCCGTTAATACGTGGTACAGAGTGAATCGTTATCCATGAACAAGCTACCTCGATGATGTTGATATACCTACTTCATTCACATTTTAGTAATATTAGAGTGTTTCGCTGTGCACTATATACTTATCCACTGTTTATCATGTTACCTTATACACTAAACTTCCACCTTCAAATAATATCACTCTTTAATAATACAATACCAATCACATGAATTTTATGTGCATTATGAAAAGCATTGCTCGTAATAATGATTCTTGTGGTACTCCTAGATTAGATTCAACCGTTTCTAACTTACTTCCTTTAACTGTAGACTTATGTATTCTGCCTAGTAAACTTTCAGTCAATTTATTTCTTTTTCCTTAAGTCCAACTTACCACATTTTTATAGTTTTTAAAGACGATACACCGAGATTATATCTTATTTTTCTGGCACTTTCCTTTTTATATTAGTTTATAACTAGGTTCAGGGTAAATTTACATAAATTTTGCTTTCAAACCTCCGATTACTGTAGGTGCAAAATAGTTTTCTAGCTACATCTGCGCAGTTTTCTCAAATATTTCGTTTATTAACTAATATTAATTCTTAGCACTTTTCTAGCAGGTACAATACAATTACATATTAATTTCATCCAATTTTCCGTCAAGAAAATTCTTCATGGCTACTAAATGATTTGTCATAAATAATTTTTACACATTTCGATTAGTTCTACTCTTCCAATTTTCTTTAAACAATAAAGCAAGGACTTTTAATGTGCATACCTTGTACAAGACAGGTAATCTTGTATATTAATCTGTGTGGCTTCCTTTATATATGTAGCGGATAAATGACTCAAAGCCATTGCCATTAGAAGTGCAGGAGTCAACCGAATATATCTGTGCAAAATGTTCATCAAAAATAACTTCAAATTCTGCCAAATACCGTTGCCTTCAATCAGCTTCATTTGTTTTTCATTTCTTAAGAAATTATACGTCAGGAGAAATGCACTTGTGACAAAAAATGTATCAACATAAAGCGCTGCCATGAATATTATTATGTATGCCAAATTTCCGAAGTAGTAATACATTTCACCCATATTATTAATTGAAAACATTGACAAAACTATCACATGCATTAACATAACTGATAAGCAAACGAGAGATTTTATTCCAGAAATGGTCGCTACCGTACCAACTTGCGTTGATGTATCCATTAAATCATCAAAATTTCTCTTAAGATCAAAACAATTTGCGAAGCGATACCAAAAACTATCATTCCCTTTTTGTTGTCTTACGAAATTAATTAGTATGACAATAACAATGACAGTAAATAATCCAGCGAGAATTACAATAGTGTCAAGATTTTGAAAAAATTTCGTCAAAGAACTATCTCTGACGTCAAAAATGTCCATCGTGATGTTATAGAGTTGTTGAAATCGCAGTGTGTTTTTACTGAAAACTTCCTTTGATAAATTCAAGATGATGTGACTGTTACAAGACCTCGGCAAGCAAACTCCTATTTGAATTGGAATCTAAAGAATTCTAATTAGTTTTGAAGATTGTTTAAATTTATTTTTATACTAACGTCGTAGAGTGCAAGTGGCTTTATTTGTTTTGGAGTTTCGTACCTAGCATATATTGTATAGTATTTCATAGCAATTGGAGCTGGAGCTACAGTCATTGGGTTTTTATATTCCGGGGACATAAGGGGATCGATCTCTCCATTTAAAAGATCGCAGGCTTGTTGTGACCCGCGCCAAAAGTTATTTCCATAAAGGAATCCGCTCGGCAGAGTTCCAGATGCATCAAAAGCTTTAAGAAGAAAACGAATTATATTTTATTATATTAACATGTTTTTTTTTTTTTTTTTAATAAATATTACCCGATCGGTATTCACAAACTAGGTTCGGTGGTTGAACTTCATACTTAATCTCTAATGAACCAAGTATGGTCCAACCCTCCAGATTTCACATGTAAAAAGATAGGTGGATTTCAATTCATTACATGCAAATAACTTCCTCGCCATTATTTAAGAGCTAACAGAAGAATGGAAAATATTCAAGAAATGTTTAAAATAAAACAACTGACAACTGGAAGATAAAATGAGTGCTAACCAGAGCAGGGCAATACTTAATTAAAAAAGACTTAAGTGCTACTTAAAGTACATTTTCGTTACTTAAGACTTATTACTCAATACTTTTGAAATGCTCCTACTTAGTACTTGAACATAAGTAGTAGCGTCTATTTACTTGTACTTAAGACTTGCATGTACCGCACTCACGCGTGAAGGCAGAACCTTAGACAAACTAATAACATTCAAACAAGACTGGGCAAGTAGAACAAAAACCAGTGACGTCTCGTTCGAATATAAAATCGACGATGCCTCGCCTTGATGAAATAACCACAATAACCGTAATATGGACTGACTACGTTCATAGAAATACACTGCAGAAAGCGAGCTCACTTCTATATTGCTGACTGTTTCGGTCTAAGCACAAACTACCAACTGAGAGAGAAATGGAAACAAATAAAATAGTGGATTCGTCGAAATACATGATTTTAAATTAATCATTTAGGGTTATTACTGATAAAAACTTCACCTTCCGATCTATTTGTAGACTTTTTCAACTTCCCGCCAATGATTTTTTTGAATGTTGACACCGACGTACGAACTCTTTTCGACACAAGCAATTGTGCCCACGTAAAATAGAAAAGTAAGCAGTCCATTTTATATACGTTAGTGGACATAACCAAGGGTAAGCAAGCAATGCCTCGCTCCAATATAAAATGAACATTGCCTTGATCTGATGTAGGGAAAGGCCTCACTTTTTCTTAGAAATTTACTGGAATTTTTTTTCTTAGAATTGTTATGCATTATTGGAGACGATAATGGGTGTCCTTGGGCGGACCTCTAATATTTTTATGAGTGTAGCAATGAGAGGTGAAAGTTTTACTCTACCTGCAGTATCGAAAACTATAAAAAACTATAAATAGTAGCCACTGGTTACTATACATATTATAGTTTTCAAAAGGTACTTATTTATTAATATCTATTAACTGAACTCGACAAACTTCAGTATATTACTGCCAACGTACAATGATTCTAAAAAAGTACTTTAAAAAATACTGCAAAAAGTACTCAGTACTTTTTATAGACTTAGTACTTAGTTAGGTACCATCATGCGGTACTTGTACCTTCGCTGAAGTAGCCAGGCCTCCGGTACTTGTCCTTGTACTTAAGTACTCTTGGTCCTAACCATAAAGGCATGTCTGGTGAAGAAATGACAATACATTCTGAATACTTACAATATGCAAAATGATTTCCTTTTATTCATAAATTTTTGAACTACGCCCTATGATCTAATGGCGACAAATAATTCAAATAACTCCGAAAAATAATAAAATAATAATTAACCTAAAAATTTAAGGTAGAATGAAATACATCAAAATAGAGACCATCCACCTTATTAGCGACAGCCAATATGGCTTTCGTGCTCTTCGCTCTACTGGAGAATTACTAAAATTCCTTACCGTGCGTTGGAGCTAATGTGTCCATAATTTTGGTGAATTAGAATTTGCCGAATTCTTTATTTCGAGGGATTTCGATTGTGTCTGGTATCCTGCTCTGTTATGTAAACTTCAGGCATAAGGTCTACATCCTCTTTTCATAAATCGGATTGCAGGTTTTTTCTCTCGTCGTTCTATCCAAGATAAATTGTACTGAGCTACATCTAACCATTTTTTTTATCCATGCTGCTGTACCGTAAGGTTCTGTCCTCTCTCTTACTCGCTTTAAAATTTCTTTTAGAAATCGATGAAAAGTTACCAAAAAATTCCCTTCCTATCTTTACCGGTTCAGATGATAGCGTCTTCCAGAAGTATGACATACATTCGCCGCTTATCATATTTATATTTTCGAGGCATTCATAATGTTTTCCACTTTAAAATTTTGGGCAGAAATGATTCGGATCGTTAAGATGAGCTATTCTCTTCTGACCAATTCTACAATTTGTATTTTCAAAGGCTAGAGGAGAACTTCAGGACTTAAAACAGACGTGTGATGTACGATAGAAAATAATTATTAAACTGAGAATCTACTGTACTGCGATTTATGACCAAGCAAATAATTCCAACTTAACAGAGTGATTTACGATGAACAGCATAATGCAACTGGTGCTACTTCACTACCGAATACTTTAACAAATAAGGTTTATTTTTCTAACTTTTAAGTTAGTACTTCATTATTTCTTATAACCATAGCTGCTATAATTCACAAAAAAAAACAAAAAACAGCAATTTAAAAAGCATCTCTGAACGTGGTGTGAATACAGTGTACGTGTTTAGGCAAATCAATCACAGTCAGACCCGTTGAGCGGGGGAGAAATGACAAGACAGCTGTGCATTATTTTGACAATTCTGTTTGATTTCCGACACTTCGGATTTTATGAAAATAAAGTTCGGAATTAATTTAACGATTTACTGGTAAATAACTAATTAAAAGTGATTTTTACTTAATAGCCATATGTATAAAATAGTGAAATATTGTTTTGTGAACGGGATATTTAATAATCGAGACTGCAGAGTCTTGAATTATGGTGTTGAAATGCGCTGCGTTGTGCTGCAGAAACAACAGGAGTTTGTGTAGTGGGAAAGGATTTTTCAGGCAAGCTTAATGGTTTTACTTATAAGTTATAGTGTTTTAACTAAAATAAAAGTGAAATATTTATAAAAATAAATAAACAGCTATGGCAAAAATTTAACATTTTCCAGTGTCAGTATATTTGGTTGCAATTGAATTGTGACAAGTCCCTTCAATTATCAAAGGCAACGCCAAGAAATATTATACGAAAATAAGGGGTCGCTAAAAATTTGTTTATTTTACACAGCAATTTGAATTATAAAAAATTAGATTTTATTCCGATATACCGTTTCAATATTAGTTATTTATTCAATGGTGGAAACTTCCAAGTGACTTGATATCTCCATCCTCAATTCTAAGTATATGATAAACTTGTTTTATTCTTGCCTGTAAGTTCGAATTTTTTTTTTTTTTTTTTTTATTCACTTGTTCAAGTTTAAGTTTGTTTCTCCTCTAATACTTAAGTGAACATATAAGATCTAAATTTGTTGTACTAATTATGAATAAATAAACTTAAAAATAAAGAGATAAAAAATTCTTAAATCGATTTTACTAGGATACAAAGATAGATTTAAACTGGCTTTAGTATTGGAAACACTTGCCAAGCATAGACTAACTCATACCATCATATCAGGTATATTTATTCTTAATCTTCTCAACGATAAGACTAGCTCAAAATCTCTTCCAAACTTCAGAAACGTTAATTCTAGTCTAAAACAAAAAAGATCTTTTTCTTTTTTTTATTATTTTCATTTAGCTTTTACTAAAATATAAAGAGCCCGGAACAAATTTTTCCATCTGATTGGTCTTAATTTTAGTAGCTTTCCACTGAAGGAGTTATTAAGAATATTTTTCGAATCCTATTATATATATATTTGTTTTAATTCTTATTGCATTTGCCTTATATTTAGAGAATTGGATAAATAAAAAAAATTATATAAAATAAAATGAAAGCGTAACACACTGCATACAACAAATTTTTTTGATGAGGTATGTATTGCAAATGGCCGAAAACTCGACCTTTCTCTTTTACCGACACAAACAATAAATATAAATTACATTGCAGATATACACAAAATTTATTAACATCACTAATAAAGATTATTTGGACTTAAAATTCTCTCTCTAAAACTTTTGTAAAAGAACTAAAATTTGAACCCTCGCATAATCCATATGTTGAATGTTGCAAAAGTGCAAATATTTTTCAAACTTTTTTTATATTTTATTACACTATTTATGCGTATCGTGGAGCAAAAATGAACTTAATAATGATTTCATTAATGATATCAAAAGTCCACGCATACCTTTCAATGCCCATAATTCTCCTTCGTTTAATCCCCTAGCAATACTTTGAATTTGTATTGTGCATTTATTCACTGCAGTAACATTATTTACCGCAGCTAGCAGAATCTGATAATATGGCGACCAATCGTAATTACTTTCTTCATTATGGCACACTTCACTTTTTTCAGCACCATTCACTAGAAGTGAAAATTTCATCAATAGCACAACAATTAGAAACCACAAAGAATTCATGTCTGATCTCAGCTGGTCGCAGCAAAAACTAGTCGCCAGAATGTTTTCTTACTTTTGGTTTCATTTCAGAATAATTAAAGAGAAACAAGATTTCGACTATTATTTGGATTATTATACTGGTTTTAAAAAACAACAAAAAATTCTAGACTGCAATTAATTTATTGTATGCTCGTTTTTTGGTTCCTATTTTTATGTCTTGACTTTAAAAAGCTTTAGCAAGCCAAATTTGATATTTTAATGGAATGCCAGACCGAATCAACATCAAGTATTGAGGTAACCCAATGCGTGTTGACCATAACGGTTAAAGCTTTCATAATAGTAGTTTACAAGCAGGCATGGGGTAGTTTGTGATATTTGTATGCAGTCTAGAACCGAGTGACATAAGTCCATCTTATGTATCACCGTAATATAAACGTATAAGATTTTGAAGCATTCCAAAGAATAAACCGATTGTATTTGTGCTCCTATGTTTCGGATCAGACTTCACTCTTCCTCAGGAGAAGTTCAAAATAAGTACAGAGTGTAGGTTTGAAATAAATTACAAAAACTTAGTAAATTAACGCTGCCAAAGATAAGCCAGGGAAAGGAAAACGTTTTTTTTTAAGTATTTTAATTAAGTATAGAAACTAAAGGTATCAAAGAGTAGTTCTTTGCTCAAATCCGACGATAACATTGCGTTTGTATACTTGCTTTGGGACAGCACTTCTTGAATACGCTAGCCAGGTCTGGTTGCTATTTTATGATACACATATCTAGCACATCAACTCTGTCCCAGTGTCTTCCCATAATTGGCTGTTAGGCAATGAGGTTCATCGACTGTTTTTGTTAATTATGCAGAATCATAGTCACAAAAAAAACTAATTAATTCAGTGAAAGAATTATTGAAATCGGATAAAAAATGACGAGGCTATAGCGATTTTAATGCCGCATTCTAACCTGATGTACACAAACAATTCGCGGTCTGGCGCAGCGCAAGTGTAGTGGCTACGCCGCCGTGATAGAAAGCGGTCGGGATTGGATTTATTTTGCATTTATTTCATAAAATGTCGTCTTATAAATATTATAATGTGCAGACTGGCATCGTACGTGTTGTGTACCGTGACGTCATCACCAGAATCGCGGGCCGTGACCGTTTTCAATCACAGTTTTTATACCCTAGATGAAATCTATAGGGTATACTAAGTTTGTCATTCCGTTTGTAACACCTCGAAATAATGATGGTAGAGCAAAATGGATTTTACACCCACGCATAATATTAAAAGTTATTTTGATTTTTGCATGTCCGTCCGTCCGTCCGTCCGTGGGCACGATATCTCGAGAAGGCGTATACTTAGAGAGCTGAACTTTTGTACACGGGCTTTAAAAAAAAAGTAATATTAACTTCGAAGAAGAGACAAATCGGGCAACTGCTTCGTGGGGTTGCCACATAAAAATTTCGTTTTCCGCCATATATTTCGACACTGCCTGAGAACGCGTCCACGTAGAGAGCTGAAATTTCGTACATGATGCTTTTACTACATTAGCAAATAAAATGTCAAAAATGGACGAAATCGGACAACTCCTTCTTGGTGTTGCCATATAAAAATTTAGGTTTTATACGTATACTTTGAAAACGATCAGTCCAAGACATTTTTATTGTACTAAAAACTAAATCCTATAAAATTGGTTTTAATCATTTTTTCTGTGCGATAAACCGTTCTAGAAATATATGCAAAAACAACTTCAAAATCAAACTTGAATAGATCGGTGACCATACGAAATTTAATACGGGCATTCATCACGGTATCATAAATGTTTTAAACTTCAAACTTTGTCATTTTTTGACGGATTTGAGTCATTCAAAAAGAAATATACTCAGAAATGTATATTGCTATTGATCTGATATATTAAATTTAAATATCTTGTAGTAAGATTGTACTCCATTGGCCTGGAATAATTCATTGATTCTTTCACCATATGAGGATCATTCACTTAAACTTTTAAATATGCACTCGCTAGTATGGGATCTAGCATTAAAATTAAGGGGGGTCATCCTAAAAATTAAATTGAGCAAAAAAAAAAACGTACAGCGCCGTAGGTCGCTTAGTTTAGCCACCGCAGTACTGTAATGAGGTATTAGGAAGGTTTCAGCATTAAGCGGTGTGGATGATGTGTCATTTTTTAGTATACTTTCTTTACAAAAAGTAATTTTTTAATAGACTAGTAGTTTAGAGTGCAAACTGCAGGACACATTCAAATGGAACTGTTCTCAGTTTTACACACTGGCATACTATAGTATAATATGGACTGCTCGTTATGCTATTTCATGCGGGTACAATTTTTTGTGTCAAAAATAGTTCTTACGTCGCTGCCAACATTGAAAATTGGCGGGAAGTTGAAAAGTGATTTTAATAAAACCTTTCGAATTTCTGTTGTGTATCTTTCAATATATTGCCTTTAGGAAAACGCTTTTTATGACTAATTAACCCAAATAATTAATTTAAAACATTTATTTTGGCGAGCCCAATTATCTCTGTCAGTTGGTACTGGTGCTATACGCTATATAGAAGTGAGCCCACTTTCTGCAGTATATTTTTATGGACAATCCATATTATACATGTCAGTGGTTTTACATAAGAGCGCTGCAAATATTTTAGAATGTTAGAAGTTAGGACTAAATTAGGGCTCTGATGTGGTAGCGAGGGAGTCAGTTGCGTGGCTTGGGAAGTGTTTTCCGAGGGTTTTGGAAATTCTGAGGAATAAAAATATTTTATATAATTTTTTGAACTCGAATTACATAAATAAGAAATATTTAAAAATATATTTTTTCAAATAACTCAATTAATTAAAAAGATTACGTTTGGACTTTTTACCTGGTTAAACTTAATTTTGTTCAAGAAATAATTTTTTGGGATTATCCGGTATATAGCAAAAGCTAAAAAATGTTCTAATTTGTTATTTCATCACACAACCCATTAATTTTTGGTGACAAGTTTCAAGTCATGGTTTGACTCATCAACAGGTCACAAATAGCGAAATTGTGTGATTTGAAAAACAAATGAGAAAAATGAAAAAAGAAGAAAGAAATGAAAAGTTTGAGAGAATAGAAAAAAAAAACAATTTTTTTATTTATTAATAAAATTTAAAAAAATTTCAAGAAACAGATTCATTCGAAGCAAATCGAACCTTCTTCTTTTTTCATTTTTTTCATTTGTTTTTCAAATCACACAATTTCGCTATTTGTGACCTGTTGATGAGTCAAACCAAGACTTGAAACTTGTCACCAAAAATTAATGGGTTGTGTGTGTAATGAAATAGCAAATTGGAACATTTTTTAGCTTTTGCTATATACCGGAGAATCCCAAAAAATTCTTTCTTGAACAAAATCAATTAATTAAATATCTTTTACTTTAATTTTTTATGGATAGGGGGACATGACACCATGACCCCCACCTCTCTGAACGCTGGATCCATCACTGGCACTCGTTTCGTCGCATGGTTACCGATGTAACTTTTGTGCATCAAGAAACGTGAAAACTCAATCGCACAAAAAAACAATTTCCCCTTTTTATAAAAATTATTATAGACACAATAACAGCGTCGTCCATTAATTTAATAGAAAAAATTTCAAATGCGAATTCCACGTTTCCCGCTATTGAAGGATTAAACGCGAATGTTGATTCTCCATTGTTATTCAACATAATCTCTTTTCGTGATAGTAGGCACAATTTTAGAAGTTTACCTCTGTTGCATGTTAACTCTTCGTGGGCTAGCTTTAGCATGGGCGAAACTATTAATCACATGTGCATTACTATTAATAATATGGCTGATCATTTTGTTGTTGGCGTTTCTAGGCACGTTTTAAAAGAACGTCCATATAAATAATATTTCAATGTTTTGTCATACTATATATTGCATTGCATGTCATTTCATTCAATGTTTTTTTAATTATTTTAACATACTAATACTAACACCGACTTATGGCCAGTTTTACAGTAGAGTTTAAACCAAAATTTAATGTAAACAATCCTTCAAATATAAACGTAATTTAAACCAAATCGGGGTTCACATTACATTCGTTTAGTAACGTCGATAGTACTAGTTAAATTGTGTACTAAATTTGTTGTCGCCGGAATTTTGAAGCAATTTTTCTATCAACCAATCTGTCAATCGGAAAATGTTAATGGACCAGAAGGTAAAAAATAAAAAAGATGTACTAGTTGTATTGACTAATTTTAAAAATGCCAACATCCAAAAGTGCTGAAAAATTTAAGTAAAAGTAAAGTTGAGCTATTGCTTTAACTAGTTCATAAAAAAAGAAATATACATAGTAGAGTGCAAGAAAACGGACAAGATTCGAAGAAAAAGTGGCAAAGTTCTTTATTTAAAAATCAACGTCGTCCCACTTTGGCTGATTTCTAACTACTCTCGGTCGTCGACAGAGATTTAAATCTAACTCAAAACAAGTACGAAAGCTAGAATTGGTCTAAGACCAATTATTATGTTTCCCTAGATGAATGCGCGTATGAAATTTCGTATGGTCACCGATCTATGCAAGTATGATTTTTGAAGTGGTTTTTCGCATATATTTCTAGAACGGCTCGTCGGTCATAAAATATAGTTACATATAACCAAATTTATAGCATTTCGTGTTCTGAAGTTTTTAGTACAATAAACATTTCTAACCACCGATTATTTTCACAGTATATATAAAAAACCTAAATTTTTATATGGCAACACTAAGAAGGGGTTGCCTGATTTAGTCCATTCTGAAATTTTATTTGCTAGCACTATAAGAACGCCATGTACCAAATTTCAGCTCTCTATGTCGACGCTTTCTCAGGCAGTGTCCAGATATATAGTGGAAACCGAAATTTTTGTATGGGATCCCCAAGAAAAATTTGTCCGATTTGTCTCATTTTCGAACTTAATTTTACTTTTTTCTTTAAAAGTCCGTGAACAAAATTTCAACTCTCTAAGTATACGCGTTCTCGAGTTATCATGCGCACGGACATACGAACAGACGAACAGACAGACAGACGGACATGCAAAAATCAAAATAGCTTTTAATATTATGTGTGGGGTCCAATCCATTTTGCTCTACCATCATAGTTTCTGTGCGCTACAAACGGAATGACAAACTTCGTATAATCTATAGATTTCATCTAGTGTATAAAAAGCATTTATTGTTGACCATTTATATATTAAGGTGGCTTCCCACGGCGCGTGGTTTCACGAGCCAAGCCAGCTCGTGCTCGTGCGGCGCGGCCCGTGAAATCACAGGCCGTGGGAAGCCTGCTACGAGCTCTCGTCAGCCCGCGCCGCGCCTATACACTTCCCACGGCGCGTGTTGGCTCGAGTTGATTTGCGGCGCGGTGTCGCCGAAATGAAGAGTAAATGTCACGCGCCGCCTCGCGCCACCTCGCGCACGCTCGAGCCGCGCCTTTGAAGTTACCGACTCCAAATGGATCGGGCGCGCCAGCACAGGCGAGCTCGCGCCACCTCGAGCCGGACCCTTCCCACGGCGCGTTGGCTTGTGCTCGCGCGGCGCGGCTTGTGAAACCACGCGTCGTGGGAAGCCAGCTTTAAACGTGTCACTACAGCAAGCTTGTGTTAAGCTGATTCCGATAGTCATTTGCACTCCCCTGTCTCAATTATTGTGGTGTTTTCAATGGAACAATTATGTTCTATGAATATGTGGCTAATGCTAATCGTGACGTTGTTTTTTTTTTTTTTTAGTTCTGAACGTTTTGTGGTTGACCTTTATTTCTTTAATGGTTGTACACTATTCATCCACATGGTTTCTATATTCAACACTAAAAATGCAATAAAATAATAAAATATTGCTTTACTCGTTACAACCGAAACAAAATAAATAAAATTTAGAGAAAATATAACAAAAATTATTTAGGGCAATAGTGTATAAATGAAGGACTGCTTTTCACTCCTTTTCTATCAAGTTTATTGACGGTTAAGTCCGTTTGAGATTTCTTTTCAGGCCCAGGAGCCGTGTATCGTCCAACATAATAAACATGCAAAAATAAAAAAAACCTAAACTCAGCAATCTCCTTCTCCTCAGCTAGATTGTTATTGAATTATTGAACAACTAAAGTGACATTATTCGAGCGCGAAATGTCTCATTCGAAATTCCAATTTTGCATGAGGTGTACACTAGATGACAACATTTTGTTGGAACCACCTGTCCTCCAAACTCTGTTGTCAATATTTCGGTACAAAAAAACATATTTTGTAGAATCGCAAGATAGCAATCTCCAATGATTACCACGATTTTCTTTCTAGTGTCTTCGAAAAAAATTGGTCCATTGACTCCACTCCAACAGAAGCTATACATAGTTCGATTTTATTTTCGTTGAATTTTCTTTTTGCAAATAAATTAAAAGGATTTGAAATTAATTTTTGTCAGCTTAATATTTGTGCTGACTGTGAAAAATCAATTTCTAATGTAAATAATGCTTTAAAACACTTTGGGAAACTTTCGAAAAGTCTAAAGGCAGGTATGCTAGAACCAAAGAATTTTTGTTCTTATACAAAAAATATATAAAAGAAAACCATGGAATCATCAAGAAATTTTTTTTTTGCCGATTGCTTGAAGTAGTATGCTAGAGACAAAAAATTCGAACAGGAAAACTGTACTTATCGATTGACAAATAGATGTCTTTCTTTTTCGAAAAATCCATTTATGTCAATATTTCTTGAAGAAATACACTGGCCATGAAAAATTGCTTACCATATTTTATGGTAATGTCAATCTTGGAAAAAAAATTTTGGTGTGGGCAAATTATTTTATAACATTTCATTTTTGGCTGGCCGATGGCGTTATCAAGACCGAAGAAGACTGCGATCAAAAGATTTGATTGCATAAAACAATTTGGTGCTCGACGAGTTAGAAGGGATTAAGAAAACGAATATGCACCTTTATAGTTCCACAAGCACTCCATTAGTTCGTAAAAATTAATTAATCTAATTAGTTCCGCACGCGTTAGCTTCATTTTAGCCATTTTGATGATAAACGTCATGTTTATTGCAAGCAATTTTCTTGGCAATATATGGTAGGCAATATGGTATACCATATATTGCATACCATGGATTATTGCCATGACTACACGGTCTACACTGGCAATTCCGTAGCAATAACATATTGTATACCATAATTTATGGCCAGTGTAGGGGGGGTAACGAATTTTGACGTTGGTGGAATATTTGAAAAACTGAAGGAGGGAACGGCGATTTTGCCAGAGGTGAATCAATTTTAAACTGACAAAGGGAGGAATAAAAATTATTTTGCGTGTATCTTCATTTTTCTTTAGAAATTATCCATTTTTTCACTTTCTTTATTACTTCTTTATTGTCTGAAATACCACATAATTATCAAAATCAAATTGTCAAAAATTTCTTAATTTAATGTCAACTTTTCTTCAAGAAATAATTTGAAAAATTCCTTGACCGAAATCCTTGGTTCTAGCATACCGGGCTTTAATCGCAAACATACGCCACTGTACATAATTAGCAAAATCTACATCAAGATTTTGTGGATTGTGAAAATTAAAATATTCTTAGAAAATTTGGAATAAGAAAGTCGCAAATATTCGATGAGTTTTTACTAGACCGCCATCGATCATTTTTTTGAACCCAGTCCTAATTAGCAAGCACAGAGCAGGGTGTACGAAACAATTTTAATACAACACAACCGATGAGCTAAATTTACAATGGGGAGGCGCTAGCATCCAAGTGCACAAAGTTAGGATATTTCTCAGCTGACACCAATCTCTGAAAATTATATGCACCTTGAACACTTTTTTGGTTTTACACAAACAAATCACGAAATCAGAGCAGCATCCTTCGAAAATAGGTAACTCTCACAAAAATATCATTCCATCCCATCCCGAAAGAAACCTAGCTTCCCGGCTGACGCCATATAGTTAACTTACAGGTTGCTGAACGCAACACGAGATATCGTGAATAGTTTTTCATTGCGCAATGTCCAGTATCCCGAAAATTAGTGTGGGAAATAATCAATCAACATTTGCGCATTATGGAACAGTTAATGGGGGTTTTTGCCCTACAAAAGTAATGGTAGAAACAATTTTGAGATAAGTTACTTAATCTTAATCTGTAATCTTTAGCCACTGTTGATGTTTTAAGTCGTTGGATTATATTGGCTTGGCAGAAAGTATGTACTCGGTTTACGTAAGCGGAAAATGATTTTCAATAAAAATATAGTGAATTTTAGAAAAGCTTTTCACAAAAATGAAAAATACGATTTTTAAACTAAAGCCATTCATTTTTGAAAAATCGCCCATTGTGTGGGATAGCAGACGTAAAGAGGTGTATGCAGTTTAAAGTGACGTTAGTGAAGGGCCTTTTTGCAAACTAGTCTAGCCATTTTTAACAACTGCCCCTACAATTAATTAATCGTTATTGCCAAGTAAACTTTGAGGGGGAACTGCAGTCTTTTAACCTTAAATGGGAAAGTATGAATACAGTTTCCTTTTCAGCTCACCCAACGAATTCTGCAGCCTCGACAATATTTTGGTGGAGAGCCCTTGCATGCAATCTATAGTACCATTGCATAATTTCGGAGGTTTCATCTTAAATTTTAAGAATATGTATAACTTGTCCGTCAATTTTAAGAATGAGGTTGTGCGGCAAGAGTCTTTAGGAATTTCACAGGATAACTTACTGCGTCACCAGTTTTTATTACTCAGTCCACAGACATCAGGACTCTTGTTGCTACTTGCTGTCCTGATAAGACGAAATGTGTTCGCGGTTGCAATATATGCAAATAAATATATAGCTATGTATATTGTGGATAAAACAAGAAGTATTTTCTTTATATAAGATGATAGAAAAATTAATCTATTCAACCAAGTGTTATCAATAAAATCTGTGAAATAATTTTCGTATATATTTGTTTTTAATTTGTTATTATCTTTACTAAAATTAAGTTAAAAGTAAGTCAATTTTGGTTAATAGTTGGAGTTGAGTGCGTGGAGCCAACTTGGTTGGACGTTTCCCCGTGTAGTTTATCGGTGTGCAGAAAATTGCTCGCCCACAGTTGCTCGCCCACAATTGCTCGCCAGGAAAGTTGCTCGCCACACAATTGCTCCCCACACAATTGCTCGCCAGGAAAGTTGCTCGCCAACAACAGATATCAATTTCAAATTTTATGGAATTTTATATTATAAATTGGAACATTACTGAGAACGCAGACTGCATTGTATAAATATAATTATTTTACAGATACTAGAAGTACTTGTAGTTTTAAATCTTCATAATGTTGTACTTTAGTTCAGGGAAACTCTTTTAAAATCAAACTCTTTAATGTATAAGAGAAAAAGATGTTTATTGAATTAATGAAAAGTAAAATTTTATTTGACAACATAGAAAATATAAAATTCAAAGAAGTTTTTCCAAATGAGGAAAGTTTTGTTAATTGTAAACAATTTTAAATTTAATATTTGTAATAATAAGCATAATAATGAAAGAGTGGTGAAACTAGATGGAGATGTACAGTCACCATATATTTGCAGGTTAAAGTCAAAGCAAAGGTCGGCAACCTTATTGTCACGGCTGGCGAAATACAAATTTTTTGCCGACCTATGGTCAAAAGGGATCAGGGGATTAACTAACGATTTTCTAATGAAACGAAATCTATCCGGCGCGATATTAATGGTCTATTTCTTTGTTTTCCAAGACTTTGCACCCGGCTTTGAAGCAATAGAAGTCAAAATATTTTGCATTTTATATTCATTTTAAATTCAGCCTGTTATTATTCAGATCGTGTTAGTGTTCAGTGTGCTATAAGTTTGTCTCTCTTCCTAAATAATAATGGTGTTAAAATTTGTGCAAAGCGAGAAGGGAAAACGGAATTTGCTGGATAAAGGACATCTATACATCAAAGATAAAGAAAACAGTGAGAAAGTATTTTGGAAATGTGATCAGTCTAAAAAACTTAAGTGTCGTGCACGTGTCCACAGTGTCAATAATGAAATTGTCCAATATTTAAATGAACACAATCATGCTGGCGATGCTGCAAGGTGCGAAGTCGCGGCAGTCTATAGTGATGCTAAGTCTCGAGCAACAAATACCCCAGATGGGACACATCGCATTGTTGCTAATTCATATATTAATTTATCAACTGCTGCAGCCGGACAGATGCCACGTATGGATAGCATGAAAAGGACAATACGAAATGTAAGAAACGCGAAAGACTGTCTACCAGCAACTCCAAATACACTTTCCGAATTACAAATACCGGAATTTTATCAAAAAACATTCGAAGGAGAAAAGTTTTTATTGTTTGACAGTAACTATAGTAATAACAGAATATTAATTTTCTCTACAAAAGACTATTTAAATTACTTGTCACGAACAGAAAACTGGTACGCAGATGGAACTTTTAAGACAGTGCCCTCTTTATTTCAACAATTATATACAATCCATGCAATTGTAAATAATAAATCTGTTCCAGCAGTATCGAAAAAAAAACCGAAGAGGCATATACAAATTTTTTCGACGAGCTAAAACGTTTGGAACCCAATTTAGCACCAAAGTCAATTATGGATGATTTTGAGCAAGCTGCGTTAAATGGTTTTAAGACTGTGTTTCCAGGAGCGTCCCTTAGAGAGTGTTTTTTTTTTCATTTTACGCAGTGTTTTTTACGCTGCATTCAACAAAAAGGTTTGCAAAAGCGATATCAAGAGGATAGTGACTTTGCGCTAAAAGTAAGAATGATACCCGCTTTAGCTTTCATTCCCGTTGCATATGTAGAATGCAGTTTCGAAGAGTTATGCGAGAACGTTGAGTTTGAAGATAATTTGCAACCTGTATTGGATTATTTCGAGGACACGTGGATTTGTAGGCCGAATCGACTTTGTCGTCGCAATCCTCGATTTCCTCTGGACTTGTGGAACTGTCATAGTGCCGTTCAAAATAGCTTGCCAAATACCAACAATTCTTGTGTTCCTTCACTGAACTAATTGGTGCACAGCATGCAGGTATTTGGAAGTTTATTGCCGCATTAAAAACTGAACAAAGCATGAATTCCGGAAAAATAGAACAATATATAAGCGGCTGTGATCCTAATACATATGTCAAGAAAAATATATCGTGACTGTGCGAAAAGGATAGAAAGAATTGTATGCGATTATCCAAATAGAACATTGATCGAATTTCTGCGCGGCATAGCTCAAAGTTATAATTTTTGAATATTTATATTGTACATATTTCGCTCATATATTGAATTATTGTCACATAACGAAAATAATGCTTTGTTTATTTAATTTACTTTATTAATATTGTTTTTATTTTTATTTTTGCAATAAAGTTATATAATTATATTTTTAATAAAAATATTTGTTGTTTTAGCAACCGTAGGTTTAAATCATATTCTTAATCTTCTTTATAAATACTTTTAGTTGACGATAATTGTTTGTGAATAATAATTGAAAATATATCTTTATGTTATGTAATACACGTGTTTCTTAATCTATATTATCTATATTCATGTAAATGCAGATGTGTTAGTTATATGCGCTGCACAGTATGGTAACGTTCTTTCTTTTATTTTCCATCTGTCTGTCTGCATTAGCACTTGTCACTGACCAGCAATCCGGGTGCACCCAGCTATGGTTATTGAACTGCACAGTCTGAGGTACTGAAAGCAGCAATTAGGCATAACATTATTTTTGTTTTTTTACCTCTCTGTGTCGTTGACGGCTACTGGTGGTGTCCGTATATTTGGGTTGTTGTGTGTCGCTCTTTATTTGCTTTGAGCATGCAAAATTTGTTTTAAATTTCTGCAACATTCGTGGATTGGAAGTAAATCGTTTTTCGGTGTACTGCCAACTTAATTCAAAAACTTTGGCAATTCTTTCGCTAAGTGAAACCAAGGTCATCTCTGATGCTGATATTAATCAGTATCGTGTCCCTGGTTACAGCTTGGTGCCTCTTTTTTTCCCAATATCGCATTATACATATGGAATGATATTGCCTTTACCATCCTTAAGGACATTTCTTCCGCCAATCCAGAGTTCAATTACTCCACAGGCACATCATTTACTTCTGTTTCCTGTACCGCAGCTCAAATATGTCTGATAACGACACAGTATCCGTTTTTGACAATATTTCTAACAATATTGATCATCTGCTTTCTGTCTCTTTCTCTTCTGAAATCATATCAGCTGGTGATTTCAATGTCTACAATATACCGTGGCTCAGACAGTCTTCTACCACAGGTCCTGCGGGGAGTTTCGTTGAACGCTTTTGCGAATCTTTTATTTATTATACTTGTTTCTTTCATCTCACCCTGACAAATATCCAATCTCAGTCGATTCCCCAGACTACTGTTTAATCATGGCTCAATTTACCACCTCCAATCTGTGCCGCCCTACCCCTCCACCAGTAAGTAGGGTTGTCTGGCATTATAAAAATGCTGATTTGGAAAGTCTCAATCGGTACCTCGGGGAGATTGAAGGGTCAGTCTGTTTTGCTTCGGGAGATGTCGATAAATGCATTCTGAAGCTTAGTTATATTCTAAGTCTTAGCATGCGTGAATACATCCCGTATTCCTACAGCAGATCTAAGCAAAAGTAAAATCGCTCTTGGTTTAAAGATAAGTGCTCAGGAGTCTGTTTTTCGTGCTTATCAATTATATCCATGTCCAGAGCTGAAACAAGTCTACAAGACTGCACGGAACACCTGAAAGTCCATTATCCAGAGAAACAAATTTCTTGTTGACCAGAGTATTGGACAAAGAATCTTGGCAAGCGGCAAAAGTATCAAAAGTTGCTGGTCTCTCGTCAAAACCATAAGGAACAACCTCACCACTTTCTCAATACCTTCACTACTTAACAAACAATGGTGAAGTCGTAGTTGACTCCCTGGATAAGGCTAATATTCTGAGTGCTAGATTCGCTGCAAATTCTCGGCTTCACGTACTTCATAGGTACCTGTTTAGCATCCCCCATGCGGATGTGTACTAGAGCCGATACACGTTCGTACGAGAGATGTGTTCAAGGTTCTTAAGGGGATCGACGTATCCAAAGCTGCGGGATCTGATAGGTTTTCGCCCCTATTTAAATAAAAGCTGCGCCTCATCCTTAGCTAAACCTCTGCGCAAACTATTCTACTTGTCTTATTCGACAGAAATCTTTCCAAAAGCTTGGAAACTAGCTCACGTTCAGCCTATTGCCAAAAAAGGAGAGGGTAGCGATCCATCAAATTATCGACCAATTACAATCACTTCGATTCTTTCCAATCTTTTTGAGTCTATCGTTAATTCCAAGTTTATGAAGTATCTAGAAACTCATCAACTAGTCCACGATCGCCAATATGGCTTTCGGACTGAATGCTCATCTAGAGACTTGCTAACTTTTCTTACGGAACGTTGGAACCGTAGTCTTCATAATTTTGGTGAATCCGATATAGTTGTTTTTAATATTACAAAGACCTTTGATAGAGTCTGGCACCTGGCCCTTTTAGTCAAACGTAAGCCCTTGGTCTCCCCCTCCTCTTCTATTATCGATTGAAATACGTGTTGCATTAGATAACATTACATCTGATCCTCATCACATAAATGCCGGTGTGCCGCAGGGTTGTATTATCTCTCCCTCTCTCTTACTAATTTTCATTAATGATAATTAAGGGAAAGCATGCTTTCAATCCCATCCATAGCTTTTCCGATTACAGTACCTACCTTTGATTTTGCTTGCTCCTTTGATGCTCTTGCGGACTGCAGAAGGAATGCCGCATGTGTCAAACGAGATTTTCTTGCTTTACTAGATTATTGAATAACGATCTTGATATTATCCTCGCTTAGGGCAAAGTGGATCGCATCTAATTCAATGCATCTAAGACCGAAAGCTGTTTCATTTCTTTAAATCAAGATCACCATTTAACCACTCCCATTTCATGTGATGGAGCCCTAATTTCAGATTTATTGTCACTAATCATTCTTGGTATTAAAATGACATTTTCTCGGTTCCCAAAGAAACATGGAAATGTCTTGGATTTTTGAAAAGGTTTAAGAAATATTTCAGCCCATCAATGCGCTCCGCTACAAGTCCTCTACCAGATCTAGAATGGAATACAATTCTCACAACTGGGCTGGGCTGACCGTTCAGTCTTAGTTTCATTGGATATTGTCCAAAAGAGAGCCTTTAAGCTCATTTGCGATTTGGCAATAACTTGTCATATTGACCGACTCGAGCACCGCCGCAATATTGGTTGCTTTTGCTCCTTTATCGCTACACGCATGGCCAATGTTCCGAGAAATATCTAGTCTGATTCCTTATAGATTAATTCCTACACGCAATACTCTCACCCTTCAAAATACTTTTGGCCGTACAGTAAAATTCTGTGATGCTTTCTTATCCCTAACTGTGCGAATGTGGAACAGTCTACCATCTTCTGTTTTTCCTCGAGCTTACAATCTACGATGGTTCAAGAATGATATACATCGGCACCTCGACTGATTTCCTCATGTCTCCTAACCCTTGCCCCATCTCCTTCCTGCCATGCTGTGCATTGCATCATAGGGTATTCCCTGACTAGTAATAAGAAGACAGTAATAACTTGAAAGTGTTTGAGATTTGTATTCAGTATTTACTATCAGAGCAGTCGAGTACATAATCAATAAATGCTGTACCATCAGTGAAATAAAATTCATTTTAGTGAATAATGTCTGAACTAGTTATTAATAAAATCACTTTCCCATAAAACCCAAGAAAAAAAAACAAATTTTAAATGGGGACAACAAGCAGCAACCATTTTAATATTATATCATAGAATCTAACTCATCTTTTGAAGTCGTGATTAGATTTTTGCAAAGCGACATATTTTTGTAATTTCTTATGAAAGCACTCCTGAAATATTAATAGCAATTTTCTAGAAGGTTCCCATTACGAAAGCACCACGTTGCGAAAATAACCTGTGTTAGATGTCAAATTATTAATCGAAAAAGTAAAAGCACCGTCATAAATTCCAACATCCAAAGACTCACCATCCACCACTTACACCACACTTAACAAAACAGAAAGAAAAGAGCAAAAGTTTCATGGAAATTTAAACTTGAAATGAATCTTTAACTACCAGGTGGAGACCTTTTATTCAATGTCATTATAGTCGTGAAAAATTTAGAAAATATTTCCACAACGAAGACTTGATAACTCGTCGTAATTTTGAAAAAAATTCAGCCTAAGCTCGGTCTTCTTTAACTTTTAAAAGGATAAGTATCCTGACCTACATAAACTCCCAGCCCCCTATATAGCCTATAGTATATAGTATATATATATATGTTCATAGGTATAAGTTTCCTCACTTTAGAGCTTTTCTTGGCTCCGATTTTTATATCAAAGCAACTTATGTCCTTTCGCCTTTCCACTAGATTTCTACAGGACTCTAGTTCTTGAATATATTTATATTGTTAAGGAAAGCCACAGCAACCCAATATCTGTCCAAGCTCTTCAGTTTTACTTTGTCCATGAAATTTCGCACCATCTGACTTCGCCACAGCACTACAGTTACTGCTTCCTTTTTGTTTTACGTTTTTTTCTTTATGGGATTTTTCCTTTATATCAGAAAATTTCATTATTAATAACAGCCCTGGACTCCTGTGGCAAAGAAGAATTCCCTTTCCCACAAGCAAAGCGCTTATTACAAAAATCAATGACTCAGGGCAGAGTTGGTATCCTCCTGGGAAAGTTGTTTTGATCAACTCTGATCAAGTTCAATTTCCTTCTTTGTAGTTAGTAAGCCTTCAAAAGCATGGAAATTAATGACGTGTTGAAGGTTCTTTGTGGCGACTCCCCTCACTCCACTTTATTTATTGTTTTCGCTTTAATTAATGCCTTTGTGAAAGTTGGGCTTTGTGTAGTTAATCGGAATAGTCTTTAACACGCTGGAAGAGCTGGTTTTGATGAATTCTGGGGAAGCGTAGGATTTAATTTTCCTTGTTAATTGGAAAACATTTTCGCTATCGAAAAAAAGAAAAAAAAAAGAAGAAAAGGTGGAATGTGACTTTTAAAAGGTTCTCGTTGCTCTGATTTGCAATTCTGTAAGGAATTTTGTTTTAGCAATAAGACAAACACGATAGGGATATCATAATAATCAGATAAGATCAACTCATGTTTGGCCTCTACTAGATTGTATCCCCGTAAATTCACTTTCTGGTGTCTCGTTAAAAATATCCGGAAAAACTTCACCAGTTCTTCTATACTTTCACTACTTAACAACGGTGAAGTATTTATTGATTGGCTGGATAAAGATTATATTTTAGCTGCGAAATTTCCTTTGAATTCTCGCCTCTCACCCACTTCACAGAGACCTGTTTTGAATCTCCCGTGTGCGTATGTACAAGAGCCAATACACACACATACGAGGGATGTGTTCATTGTTCACTCAAGGCTCCCACAGCGTCTCCGTAGGACCTAATGATTTCTCGCCCCCTGTTAATTAACCCGGGGGTTACACCTGCAAGTACAGTTCGGTTGATGTCT
This sequence comes from Dioctria rufipes, assembly GCA_963924295.1. Classification (NCBI taxonomy): domain Eukaryota; kingdom Metazoa; phylum Arthropoda; class Insecta; order Diptera; family Asilidae; genus Dioctria; species Dioctria rufipes. Next base: position 364,281,371 of record OZ002740.1, read on the forward strand.
TATCATCTTTCATGCAAGTTCATTTAAAAAATGCCATTGAGGCGTCAAGTCATGCGTATATTGGAAAATTATAGCAAAAAAGGAAGTAACAGAATGATGAAAACCCAAGAAAAAGTTAAGAGGAAGTTAAGAGAAGGTGATGTAATGCAAATGATCCCAGAAAATCTCATTTTTCAAGAATAATTTTAACAAATTCTCGTAAGCATTTCTTTTCCGCCATCTTGAAAACTGCATAATGTCAAATTACTCACCCCAGCTGTCGTGGTTTTTCATCATGCAAGTTCGCTAAAAGCTGAGTTGCCAGAATGGCAGTAGAGGCTACACGTGCAAGAAGTAGGGCAGTGCAGCTTGCATGCAAGCTTTACTTGCAGGTGTAACCCCCGAGTAAAATCTGCACTTCATACTTGGCTAAATTTCAGCGCAAATTATTCGACCTGTCTTATACGACATTCCAAATGTTTGGCGACTAGTCACGTTCAACTTATTCCGAAGAAAGGAGAATGTAGCGATCCCTCTAATTATCAACCACTTGCAATCACTTCGACTCGATTTTTATACCCTAGATGAAATCATAGCGTATACTAAGTTTATCATTCTGTTTCTAATCCACTGAAATAATGCTAGTATGTAGAAAAAAATGGGTTGGACACCCACGCATAATATCAAAAATTATTTTGATTTTCGCACGTCCGTCTGTCCATCTGTCTGTCCGACCTCACCATTACTTGAGATCGCATTCACTTAGGGAACTGAAATTTTCCACACGGACTTTTAAAAAAAACATAAGTTTAAGTTCGAAAATGAGACAAATCGGGTCACTCCTACGTAGGATTGCCATACAAAAATTTTATATTTTAATATATATTTGCACAGTTCCTTAATTACATCGACATAGAGAGATGAAATTTTGCACCCAGAATTTTTAAAAAAATGCAAATTTAAGCTTGAAAATAGTACAAATCGGGAAACTCCTTAGTAGGATTGCCATACGAAAATTTCGGTTTTCACTATATATTTTAACACGGCCTGAGAATGCATCGACGTACAGATGTGAAATTTTGTGCATTGTGTTTTCATAGCAATAGTAAATAAAGCTTCGAAAATGAACTAAATCGGGCAATCACTTCTTAGTATTGCCATATAAAAATTTAGGTTTTTTAGGTATACTGTAAAAACGGTTAGCTCTACACGTTGTTATTGTACTGAAAACTTCTTCAGAATATGAAATTCTATGAAATTGGTTATATCCGTTTTTACTGCCCGACGAACCGTTCTAGAAATACTTACGAAAAACCACATCAAAAATCAAACTTGAATAGATGGGTGACCATACGAAATTACGTACGGGAAAAATTGGTTTTAGACTCCAAATTTATGAAATATCTAGCAAATAATCAACTCATCAAATAATTAACTCATCAACGATCGCGACTATGGCTTTCAGACTAGACCCTCATCTGGAAACTTGCTGACTTTTCTTACGGAATGTTGGAGCCGTAGTCTCCACAATTTTGGTGAGTCCATAATCGTTGCCCTAGAGAGTCTATCATCCAGCCCTTTTAGTCAAACTTGAAGCACTTGGTCTGTCTGTCCTTTTCTTTTATGGATTGAAAGTTTTTTATCCGGTGGCATAATACGCGTTGTACTAGATGTCAAATGAGATTACAAGATTAGGTCATTGAGTAACGAACTTGAAAATATCGTCGCTAGGCGCAAAGCAAGTTGCGTCGAATTCAATGCATCTAAGACCCAAAGCTGTCTCTTATCTTTAAAACAATATCATAATTTTATCACTTCCGTTTCGTTTAATGGATCACTGATTTCCGATAAACCGTCTTTATGCATTCTTGGCATTAGCTCAAATTTAGTACGCGGCGTTTTCATAAATATAGTAAATATAATTTCAAAAATGGGATAAATCGGTTAAACCTTTCTTGGTGTTTCAATATACAAATTTAGGATTTTTTCGAATACCGTTAAAACGATCAGTCCTAAGTTGTTCAGTCCACCGTCGGAAATATGCCCCAAATAATTCCATCGACGAAGCAACACCTCCTAAAAAGAAATAAAATCATAAAGAACCAAAGTCTAAATGAAATTAACAAAAACTACACTTATCTAATAGTTGGGAACTTCCTTCCGTTCATCCAGCGATGTCCTAACATTCCAACAAATAAAGTTTAACACCTGAAATATGTAATAATATTATTATTCATAACAAAATTTGTACAAAACTTTTAACTTACCTCAAAAGTATACCATCATCTCGTATATTTACATTTTTTAATGTCACATAATGACTTACGTCAAATCATTTGAATTCGCCTCAGTCATCAAATTCAACGAACGTCGCTATGGCAACACCGAGAGGCGAGAGCTCATAACTGGATGCGGCGGCTATAAAAGGCCGACGAGTTGCAATAGATGGCACCATTCTTTGCTCAGAGTTCATCTGATTCAGAGTCTAATCTGAAAAACAAGAATCGTGTTCCTATCCTCCATACAGAAGTATAATTCTGGTCAGAGTTTAATCTTAAAATATATTCCTATCCTTACTACAGAAGTATAATTCTGTTCAGAGTTTAATCTGAAAGTTTGGTCTCATTACATCTGTTTTGCACCACACGTTGCAGCATGCTGTCTGACAGGGCCGCTACCATCAAATAGGTTCGCAGATAAATTCGTATGTGCGTCATTTTACTGCCCTAGTGCCCACACGTATTAGCAGCATTATTATTTTTATTCTAGTAGTTTATAAGGTGACAGAAACTAATTCCGGTCTTCTTCTTCTTTTCAGAAATAAAGAGACGGACCACGTTTTTTGGACCATTTTTTTTTTATTATTGAATTTTTTTTAAATATATTTGAATTGTTTATTTGAATTTCTAGTTTTAAGCTTTTTGAATTTCGTGAATTTGTGATATTAGGTTATGGAAATGAATTATTGAATACAATTTTAAATTTGAAAACCAACACGATCTACACGACACACCTTATTTAATTGCACAGTTTTTCTTCTATGGTCATAAGATATTTTATTTTATTTTTTCCACTTCTTTTACAGATAACTGGAACTTATTTTCTAATACTATGAACGTGTCACTTCGAATGATTCTATTGCTGTATCGATATGAATGCGGTTTCTACTTAAACAATATAACCAATTTCGTAAATTCGTAGGTATAGGAATTTTTACTATCTTCTCGTCGTAATATGAGAACTCTACAGGGTGTCCCGGAATGGTACCGCCATACTGCACCCGTAGACTCTTGACATAAAAAGGAACAGAAAAGTCCAATAGGGCATATGTCCTATCTTGCGTAGTTTCAGAGTTATTAATGGAAAACTGATTTTGTTTAAAGCCGCTCCGTAACTTACAGTTTAGTCTATAACTCGATAAATAATTTGCGGAAATAAACCGCACCTAGTAATCTTTTTAGAGCAACAAACTAACTTTTAAACTGTGTATTTAAATTTTTCTAATGTTATATACCTTTCTATATTTTTAACTTAGAATGCATCGTCGTGCTTTTTGAATAAAATAAACTCCAATTTGAAAGTAATACTTCACGGAAATTTCTTATAAGAATGAGTTACGCAAGTACGTGTAAGACTTCTTCATTTTATGACCTTTTGAATTCCGAAAACAATCATTTACCTAAAATCAAAGGTTTCAAAATCACAAAGCAAAGTACGCCTCAAGTACCCCTAACGTCTACCACACATATTCTATACATTTTAGTTTATTCTTATTATTTATTTATTTATTTAGTCTGTAGTAATCTTTTTTTTTTAGAATCATGTAAAACCTGATTTAACTATTATTTTAAGTAGGATTAATTATTAGATAAACGCATTAAAGGTTTATTAAATTCAATGATTTTTAGAAATAAACAACTTATTTCAATTTATTATCATTATTTTTATCAAATACGTTAATTTATATTAATCTTAAATGATATATTTTGAATAATTAAATTTAGCTTATCTTAGCTTTCTCCCATTCGCTTGAAGACACATCCTACACGTGCGTAAAAATGATCGACAAACTAAATTTAATACAGAAGTGTCACTTCTTATGTCGTTAGAAATTTCGAATATTTTTTGTTGAAACTATGCCGACGTTGACAATGGCGTAGAGTAAACCTTCTCTTTTAAACAACCCGAGAAATAAAAATCCAGGCGATTTATATCCGGAGATCTGGGAGGCCACGGAATTGATCCAAAACGTCATCTGTGAGGGAATGTCCGGCGTAGATATTCGCGTACAGTTCGTCCTTAGTGTGCAGGAGCGCCATCATGTTGAAGCCACATGTTGACCCGAGTAGGTACTTAAGGAAACTTCATTCAAAAGAGCCGGCAGTTCATATTGGAGAAAATCTAGGTAAATCTCTGAATTAAGTGTAGTATGTAAGATATAAGGACCAATAAGCCACCAACACCACCATTTTAAGGTGTCTTTGCTGCAAATGAAAAGTCTAATAAAAACGACTTCAAACAGCATGTAACATAATTTTATTATATGGGTAAATTTTGCAAGGTAAGTTTTTGAAGAATTATATTTTGCCAAATGTCTTTTTATTGCTTGTCCTTTTGGGAAATATTCAATTAGGCAAATGTCCATTCAAGTAAATAGAATTTTGCGAAATGAACCAGGTGGTTTGGACCGAACCCCCTAACCATTTATATCTGGCATTAATCAACTGCGGATCCTTACTCTTTCAATCATATGTTACAGGTCACAGGTTGTGAATTATATGGATTTCAGGAAATTATTCCAATGTCTTGAAACAAGAATCCCTTTACTGTTTATCTAACGAAGACACAACAACACCTTTGTATGAATAGAACTTTAACTAAACTACTTGACCCATTTTTCAATTCAAATGTAACTCTTTTCCTGTCACGTCGCATTTAACGCAGTATCTCCTTAGACAATATTCATTTCAATGAAATAAAAGAAATTATTTTAAGCTTCCCAAGCTTAGTGAGAGAGGAGAAACCCCCTTGAGTATATTAAATTGAGCATGGTAAAACCAGATTAATTTTAAACAAGACCCGCATGAGTAGTTCTGATGATGATGAAATCCCATGTGAAGCCTTAAATTTAGTCATGCAATCGATGAACGAAATACCTCCCTTATTGTGAGCAAGTAAGTTTGCAAAGCGGATTGGGATTATACAGGAATCCAGAGTTTTATAGACTTATCTCAGGTGATATTACTCAAAGGTGGTAACCAATCTGCTCGCAGAAGTGTTGTCTCTCTGGGTATATACATGTATAGGAAGTGATTTAAAGGGGTTTATCTTAAGGTGACATCAGCAAATTTAGTGTAAGGATGTAGAAGGGTATCGTTCCTTGTATTAAAAACAAACCTTTCTCGCATAATTTGCATGCAGAAAACAAAATGAAGATAAATTCTGAGAATTAAGAGATATTTTTGTACACAAAGAAAGTATAATTACCTTCTGGTATCCGTGCGATTTTCAGATTATTTTAGCAACGTGACAAATACATGTTTTCATACAATTACGAAAATTATTAGAAGAATGCACGCCAAGTACCTTTCATAATCCATTTATAAAAAGACCTCTTGCGTGCGTTAAATAATCGAAACGTCGCGTCACGGCGTTCCTTGGGTTGTTGTCGGGCACACCTTGAACTTTGCAAAGAATTTTCTACCACATCATGGCGAAATATGACGTGAAGTGATTTCCAGGGTAATTCCATATTTAGCATAAAGGCAAGAGACAATGTGAAATTGGATTTGATTGAGCGATATGCAAACACTTTATCGCTAAAATGTTAAGTAATGTCATGGTGATGGGGGCACTGTAGGTATGTACATATGTACATATATAGGGCAAGGAACTTTAAAAGGGAACATAGAGAATAATTCCCAAATGATGTAGGCCATTAGTATAATATTGCGATTCGATTCTTTGATTGTATTGTTTTTGTTGAAGTTGAATCAGCAGTTCGTCAATCATTATTGATCATTTAATAGACAATAGAACTCCAGCTTGGGGTAGGTATGCTATTATCATAGGAATCACAATGTCTAACCCAGGGCTTTTTATACCCTAGATGAGATCTAAAGGGTATACTAAGTTTGTCATTCCGTTTGTAAAACACAAAAATAATGATAATATTGAAAGTTATTTTGTGGTTTGAATGTCCGTCCATCTGCCTGTCCGTTCGTCCGTCTGCCGTCTGTCTGTCCGTTTGCACGATAATTCAAGAACGCGTTCACTTAGAGTGCTGAAATTTTGCACACAAGCTTTAAAAAAACAGTAGAATTAACTTCGCAAATGGGACCAATCGGGCAACTCCTTAGTAGGGTTGCCACACAAAAATTTCGTTTTTCACTATATATTTGGACACTGCCTGAGAACGCGTCGACATACGGAGCTAAAATTTGGTAGATGGTTTTCTTATAGTAATAAGAAATAAGATTTCAAAAATGGACTAAATCGAGCTACACCTTCTTAGTAGTGCCATATACAAATTTCGGTTTTTTATAAATACTATGAAAACATTTTTATTGTACTAAAAACTTCTTCAGAATACGAAATTCTATAAAATTGGTCATAATCATTTTTTCTGTCCAACGAACCGTTCTAGAAATATATGCGAAAAACCACTTCAAAAATCAAACTTGCATAGACCGATGACCATACGAAATTTTATACGGGCATTGATCTAGGGTCTTATAAGATTTGGTCTTAGACCAATTCTAGCTTTTCTACTTGTTTTTAATTTATTTTATTCATTTGGTATCTACTAATAACAAACATCTTACAGTTATCCATTATTTCTATATTATTTTGATTTGGGTTAGATACCCGATGAAACGTATTGCATTTGAAAATTTTTAAATTAAAAACGTTGCTTCTGCACCAATTAAAAAGTCTATTAAGATCAGACTGGACTGAATGTGCAGCCCTCTAAACAAAGAAGAGAAAAAGCAAAAGATCTAAGTGACAGCCATGTGGAATGCCTTAGTTCTAGACCAGTAATGATTCTTGATGTGTGATTGACCACAATTCCGAATTTTGTATTTACTTTATCTTCCTTATAATCCTGAGGTATTTTTTCATAAACAGTTGGATTTGTTTGAATTGATTAGCCACTACAACTACAAACTTAAATACTTTAATTAACATCATGGTACCGCCTGATGACAATTTTATACGAAGACTATGTGCAATAAATATACAAATTCTTTTCTTCTTTGTTTCAATAAATTGATACGCCAAGATACAGAAAGAAATCATAAGAAATTGCAACGACCCTGAAATATGTTTTGAGACTACGCAAAATGGAAAATGAAGCCCAGTTGGAGTTCTGATCATAGGTGGCATAAGGAATCATTGCTGCAGATATCAAGAGCTTTAAGAAAATTGTTAATTGTTTTATCTTAATTCGGCGCCGCCAGATCTTGTCTTCATTGATCCATACTTCAGATGAATTGCCGTTTGTCATGTAAAGGTGTAAGTTTCAAAGAATTGTCCACACGCTGCCTCATCTAAAATTTTCAAGCATTAAAGTTTGACAAAACGCTGCGACTTTGCAAAAAAAACCGGCCCTCTAGATGAGTACTGAACAGATCAAAGTATGGTTTGGAAATAAGATCTGTGGTGGCTTATATTCCACGCTGTAATTATATTGCTTAGTTATTTTTTATACCCGCGCTCCTCCCATTTTTCTCGCATCACCCCACAATATAAATTATTTCGTTACTACTATGTTACATATTCAGAATAAATAGTTTTCAGATCAGTTTTTAATATTGTTTTTGAAAATATTTTTGATATGTTAGTCTAGTCTTGTATGGTATATATGCAGAATTAGTAAAGCAGGAATCTAACTGTAATGCCTTATTTTCATCATTACGTTAATTCATTTGACTAATTGAAAAATATCTCCATCTTTTTCCAATAATCTTTTCTCCCTCGCATATCTCAAATTTTGTTCACTTAAACCTCAAGAGAATATTGCACTTACAAAGCCCAATATTTCACACAGCCAAACTTTTCATTTAAAATTAACACATAGCGACACGTGCGACGAAAATACATATTTATTCATCTTCTTAAAGTGACTAGGATAAAGGAATTTTGCAATAATTTTGCTAAAATTAATATTTAAAAACATTTATTTTATAAACCACCTTTTTTATCATAGAAATCCAAATTAGTATTTAGAACGACAAAATTAACTGGAAAATTTGTCAAATGAATTAACTTACCGATGAAAATGAGGCATTAAGGTGTCTAATTTAAATTCAAAGTTTCGTTTACGATTGGCGCGATAAATAACATTCTATTATAAACGCGCCTTTAGAAATACCGGATCAATTTCAATTACTACAAAATTACATTTCAATAAAAAAAACGAAGTCTAAGTTTCCACCATTTTTTTATATGCTACAATTATAACAGAATTAATTAAAGTGCGTTTACTTGGAAATAATTTAAGAAAGCTGCTGCGGTACTACTTCAGGAGTAATATGTGGCCGTGATTCTCGCTACGATTTAATGCGTCTAAATTCATTGCTGTTCAATTTGTAACGCGCCGATGTTAACACGAAGAATTTTATCTTTTGATCCATGGGAGGGATTTCAGCCCCCCAACCATGAAACACCCCCCCCCCCCCCCCATTTCGGTCGCACGAGCCTGGCATTTGTGCGTTCCACAATTGTGAATCTAAAACTGAGTTTCCGCAGCTGGGGGCATTTTCATTTAACCACCATATTTAAAATAATTGATTAATTAATCACCGTGCGTCTGACAAGAGTTTTTTTTACATAGCATTTTTTTACAGATTCCTAAATAACATCTATCAGCCAGTGCTGAAACGTCAGGCAAAAATAAATCGATTAAAAAAATAATTAGATTAAATTGTTCGCTAGAAAATGTTAAGGAGTATTTTTTTTTTTTTGCAGTTATCTTGCCTCAAACTTTTTCATCGCCAATTTTTTCATCGATTTTATACTCGTAATTTTATGATTATTGTTATGGTCGCAGATAGCACTGGCCAAAAAAAAAATCTGACAGTCGCCGGGCTGTCTGATAGCCCCCACGCGTAAGCTACATGTACAAAAAGAAAGAAGAAGAAGTACAATGTGAATTTTTTACAAAAACGGGTGAGAAACAGTGACATGTCCAATGTACATGTCGTTGTACATAGCGTTTTCATAAGTTTCGCAAATATAAGTTCAAAAATGGATTAACTCGAGCAATCCTTTCTTGGTTTTGCCATTCAAAACTTTGGATTTTCACTATATATTTGGACACGCGTCGGCCTAGAGAGCTGAAATTTTGTACAAAGTATTTTCATAAAAATAGTAAATAAAATTTCAAAAATAAAATAAATCGGGCAGCCCCTTCTTGGTGTTGCCATACAGAACTTTTGGTTTTCACTTTGTGTAACTTTTATGTTCACCTAGGGCATAATATTATTAGTCTTAAGACCAATTGCAACTTGTTCTCTTGTTTTTTTGTATAAATAATTTTGTTACAGTAAAAAAGTATATAAAGGGTTTTCCAATAAGAGGTGTTATTTTAATTAGCCCGCTATTTCGGTAGATGTCACTTTTGGAGCTGTCATTTTTTGACATTTGAAAAGTAGAAACTACGCCATTAATAAAAATGGAACGATACACGATTCAACAACGCACTGTAATTATTAAAATTCACTATAAAAATGGTGAAAATGTAGCAGAGACGGTTCGTAAAACTCGAACATTTTTGGGTCGTCGTGAAGCACCTTGTCGGACCGCAATACAGAAATTGGTAGAAAAATTCGAGCTGTCGGGACAAGTTAGTGATGTGAAGAATAAAACCCGTGCACGTCGCTCAAGAACAGCCGAGAATTTTGCTGCTGTAGCCGAAAGTGTTGAAGAAAACCCAGGTTTGTCCTTTCCTCGTTGTTATTTGGAATTAGGCATTCCACAAACGTCATTACACCGTATTTTGCATAAATATTTGGGTCGTAAGGCTTATAAAGGTCAGTTAACACAAGAACTCAAGCCGGCCGATCATCAACAACGTCGAGTCTTTGCTGATTGGGTCCTTGGATTGGGTCCTTGAAATGCATGAAAATGATCCGGAATTCCATCGAAAACTCGTCTTGAGTGATGAGGCCCATTTCCACCTCGATGGCTTCGTCAACAAACAAAATTGTCGCATCTGGGGCTCGGAAAACCCAAGAGTTATTGTTGAAAAGTCTCTCTATCCTCAACGTGTGACTGTTTGGTGCGGTTTATGGTCCCTCGGGGTCATTGGACCTTACTTTTTCGAAAATGAGGCTGGAGCAACAGTTACGGTGAATGGATTGCGCTATCGACAGATGATTAATGATTTTTTATGGCCGGAATTGGATGGTATTGATCTGGACAACGTTTACTTTCAACAAGACGGCGCTACGTGCCATACAAGCAACGATACCATTGATCTTTTACGGGAAAAGTTTCCGGACCGTGTTATCTCTCGAAGAGGTGATCACAATTGGCCACCAAGATCTTGTGACTTAACACCTTGCGACTTCTTCTTTTGGGGCCACGTGAAAGAGAAGGTCTACGCCAACAGCGTCGATTCAAGACCTCAAAGATGGAATTCGTGAGGCTATTGGGGACATAGGGCAGCCACTTTGCGATTTGGTTATGGAAAATTTCATGAAAAGGATATGAATATCAAAATAATACCTCTTATTGGAAAACCCTGTACTTTTATGAACCGTCACATATTCTTTGAAGTTTGTAAAAATGCTTCACCTTCGAAAATCGCATTTTGAGAACAGTTCATACACTACATGACCCTCTTAAGTCGTAGTCGATTGTAAATTACATTATAGTAGAAAAAGTATACCCGCGTGCTACTTTTCCTGTCGCGAAAGCAAAAAAAAAATTAAAAAAAAATTATAAAAGATAGAAGAATTTAATTTTTTTAAACGACTATATCTGCAATAATTTTATAACTAAGTTCCCTTTAATTTTCAAAAAGAATCAACAAAAAATATTATCAAATTAAAAAATATATGACAGAAAATATTGAAACAGTTTTGCTGAAAGTCAAAAGAACACTATTCTCGATTTGAGCGACCTCTAAACATTAATGAGTTTCACTGAAATTTTGCATAGCAGTTTAAAATTACATTAGCTAAAAATTTCTGAATGAACATTTAGACATTTTAACACTTTTGTTTTTTGGGCCACCGTAGTATACCTATATAACATGGACTACTGGATTTTCAATTTCATTTGGATTATCTTTTGTTAGGAGGGGTGTGACAATTATCTTCATTTAAAGTTTCATTATCGCTTTAAAATTCATATTTCAAGCTCAACAAATTCCAAATATATTCGAAATTATTGCTTCCATTGGAATCTTATCTTCTATAGCATCAAATATTCTTTAACCTCGATTTTTAAGGAAATAAAATTAAGGCATTCTTGTTTTCCTATCCCTAAAAGGAGGTATGGAGGACAGAGAAAAGATTACAAATGTTGTATTGTCATCTATATCTATTCTTTATATTCATTAGGAGAATCCACTGCACTGAAACTGGGCTATGGTGAATTTTGTATAGAAGTTATTATTTGAAGTTCAACAGAACAAAGTAGTTAAACCAAAAAAGAGACAACTATATAAAAGTGATCCCATGATAATGAAAGCAATTTCAGTAGTGTCAGCGGTCTCTGTTATACATGTCAGTGTGGCGAAAACAGTAGAACAATTCCCGCTAGCAAAACATAAGTAAAAAATGCACCCTATGTCAACGACAAGACTGACAGGTAGTCTGTATTTCAAGCTCCCCACCTGAGAGCATGAAACCCAAAAAATGCGCTATTTTAAATAAAATTAAAATCAACAATATCCAAAGCTAACTACAAAATTGACGGAACTAAGATTAAATATTCATTTAACTTATTTAACTTCAAAAACCAAATATGTACTTTCTTTTGGTTAAGAATTCCACACGATTCTATATTTTACTGCACCATCAGAGTGTGGTACTGAGTCTGCAGACTTGTAGGTAAAGCTAAAGGAGTCTGGCCCATCTAACCTTGTTAGGAGTGAAGATTCTGCCCGCAAGGCTCTTGCTCCTATTAGAGACCCTGTACTTGTCCACCTCAAAGGAAAAAAAGCAAAAAAAAAGGAAATCCTTTAAGACCTCTCGGCACAGCTGAGTTCATTTTGATGGCTCTTCATATTAGAATCAGATTTCTAGTATCTGAATCAATTTTCACAGCTATCAAAGTTAACGGCACATCGAAAACATGGAATTGATTGTTGTATCAATATCACTGATATAATAAGAATGGACTGAGCCATCCTATCTAATTCTTATTGTCAAAAATGGAGCAAATTTTGCGTAAAATCTGTTTGTCTCCTCAATGCTCAAAATGTATACTGAACTGCAACCAATTTTGGGAACAGTACGGTCGTATTAAATTAAATGCATTGGAATCGAAATTGAAATTCTGCTAACATGCGGATATCCGGGTACCCGGATCTTCCGACTATCCGATTCCTGAAATTCAAAATCAAATACCAAGATCTACAACAATAAAAGACTTGTGATAGATCCATTATGAGACTTAAATAAGTAAAAGTCTTCGGTAACAGTTATGACTGTCCAAAAAAAAATACATTTAATAAATAACCATTATTTTATTATCTAAAATTTTAAGTCTTTTGTAACAGTTACATAAAACTAAAAAAAATAGTTAAATTCTAACTATTATTTCAAGATTTTTTCAAAAAGTCCCAAAACAGTTACGATCCCTAATTTCGATAGTAATTTTGAGGTAAGAATAAATTCTTATCCAACGCTCTTTTTAGCTCTATAATTAGAAGTATCCTCGAATACTCACGTCAAGTGGATTATTTTGATCAAATCGAGTCAATTCAGCGAAAATTTCCCACACTCTTGTTATTTAAATTCAATAATATTTCGCTTGAATATCCCGAAAGGCTCAGTCATTTTAATTTGTTATCCTTGGTCAATCGCAGAGCCTACCTGGATAATATCTTTCTTTTTAAGACGATGTCTATTTGATTGTCCTATCATACTGCCTAGAATTGACTTTAACGCTCCCACTCGCAGACCAAGAAATATACCTTGCTTCAGACAGCCCTCTCGCAGATCAAACATCAAGGAAAAGTCGCCTGTCTTCAGAATTCTTATATCGTATAATTTAAATTTCAATTGTATTGATAACTTGAACACCGACCTCCCGACATTTAAAAGACTGACACTCAATGAGATCGGACATTCTAACTAAGCATTTAATGTTTCTACCAAGCCTTGTTTCATTTTGACTTTTTCTCTCTTTTTGTTTTTATATCTTCACTAGATGTAGTTTTGTTAATAATAATTCATTTCTTTTTTCTTTTTTAGTTAGTTTTAGTTAGATTTATTTTTATTTTTATTTTCTTAACTTTTCGCTTTTTTATTTTATATATTTTTTTTCATGAATTATGTGTTTTATTTTTCTTTTATATTATTATTAATATTTTCTTCTTCGTACTTTTTTATTTAATATTATTGTTTAATCTGTACGGTGATGTATTATTGGACTTTTTCTGTTCATTATAGTTTAGCTTTTTAAATAAATAAATAAAAATAAAGGGTAAAAACGAGAACCCTAATACTATGGCTCCGATGTCCGTCCGCCAAGTAGACAGTTGAAATTTTCACAGAGTGTGTATTTCTATTGCCGTTATAACAGCAAATAATAAAAATTAAATTAAATTAAAAATTGAAGGGGGCCCCCATACAAGAAACGCGATTTTTTCGGCATTATTTTTTTCAAATGACAGCATTATTTTTTCAAATGACGCTTAATCTTATTTAAAAACATAAATAAAAAGTGCATAGTGTTAAATTTTGTACGACGGTAAGGAACCCTTCGTGCGCGAGTCTGACTCGCACTTGGCCGATTTTCTTTTTTTTTATATTATTTACTGATTGAATTAAAAGTAGAATGGAATACGCATACTATTCTTAATTCTATATCGTTATCTGTCGAACCTGTGGACTTTTCATTTTCGGACGATAATCATTTATTTCTATTCTAATTCTGGTCTCCACTTCTCCGCCTCCAATCCCAATCCTTTCCTCATCACAACCTTAGTTACTCGACATGAAATTGTTTTTGTTGTCGTGCTGTGGCAGGAGGTAGGTTTTATTATAAACTCTTCCACTTATCTCCGCAAAGCTAGCAGACAAGCATGCCAGCCTGGCAACAACTGTCACGGTGCGAGCAAGTGATTTCAGTCAACTGACAGAATTTAACGTCCTCCATCTCGCACCCCTAAAGAATACGTCAAGTATTTGTATAGGTACTTAAAGTTGTAGGATTCCATTGCCTACTTTAAGGCTTTTAAACAATTGCGACGAATGGAGCGGCCAAGGACCACTGCAAATTCCTATGTAACACACAATCCCCAAAACGTTCCTAGAAAAAATTGTTATAATGATACCTTAGATGAATGCCCGTATGAAATTTTGTATGGTCACCCATTTGAGGAATTTTGATTTTTGCAGTGGTTTTTCGCATATATTTCTAGAACAGTTCGTCGGACAGAAAAAATGTTTATAACCGATTTTATAGGATTTCATATTCTGAAGAAGTTTTTAGTACAATAAAAATGTCTAGGACTGATCGTTTTCACAGTATACGTAAAAAATCTAAATGTTTATATGGCAACACCAAGAATGGGTTGTCCGATTTCTTCCATTTTCTTTAATTTCATTTTCTATTACTATGAAAACACAATGTACCAAATTTCAGCTCTCTATGTCAACGCGAAAATGAAATTTTTGTATGGCAACTACTTGACTCATTTTCGAAGTTAATTTTACTTTTTTTTTTAGAAGTCTCTGTACAAAATTTCACCTCTCTAAGTATACGCGTTCTCGACTTATCGTGCGCACGGACATGCAAAAATCGAAATAACTTTTAATTTTATGCATGGGTGTCCAATCCATTTTTCTCTACCATCATTATTTCTGTGTGTTACAAACGGAATGACAAACTTAGTATACCCTTTAGATTTCATCTAGGGTATAATAGTTGTCGGTCGTCGCAACTGTATTTAAGCCTTTACACAACTTTTTCAGACTCATAGTTATAGTAATAAATCAGAAAAATTATTTAAACTGTTATTTTCAAGATGACGGCCAAACGACAAGGCCACATACTCCCGGAAACAAAGTTTTACACCCAGAGTTTAAAAACAAACAAAAATCAAAAAATTATCTAAACCATAGCTCTCGCCTTCAATTATACTTTTGACCTTTTACTGTGTTTATTTGTAAGCATTTTCCACAGCTTTTAGAACTAACAGTTTGTCTTGAACCATAGACAAACCTTATCATTATGAGTGGTAAAAAAAAAAACATTTTTCCAAAATTAAAGTGTGACGCTGCAGAAATATGTAAATCTGTAAGATCTAGTTATATATTTTTCTGACCATTTAAGGAGATTTATTCAAGTCGTATATCTTTCACAACACTGTCAAAGTGGATGTGGATAATTTACAATTCGTATCTCATATCATATGTAGAATAATGTGTAAAGGTATATCGTTATCTGTGCACAGATGGGCGTCCCTCCACAATCCTGTAAATTATGACCGGAAAAATAAAGAGTCTTTTGACTCTACATGCTTACAGATACGAGTATAGGGTTGGTTTGGGATATCACATTTGGATCGTTTATTAAAGATGAAGTGTTTTTATGGGTCGTCATAGCTCCATCACGTGAATATAATAAATTCATGAAATGAATGAGATTGATGTAGAGACAGGTAGATGATGGAAACTGAGTAAATTTCATTGAAGTAGTAAATACTTACTTTCACCAAGTTCCCAATATTCGGAATGTGACCAAACTCTTTTCTTATTTATTTTTTCTTTTTGCTAATCTTCTACTTAATGGAGTGTCACAAAATTTAATCAAAAGGCGTGTAAACAATCATCTATTTAACTATACGAATAACTACAATTAGGATATGTAGGTACTAGAAACATTAAGTTCCTATCCTAATGAGATTTACCTGCAACTCAAAGAGCCATCAAAGAAAATGTACGAGAAAATTCCTATGTCAACAGACAACAAGAAATCTTGGATAAATATATATAATATACATAGATAGATATGTGCGTATATATACATATATATAGAGCCATCCCATCGTCGCGTCTTATATAGCCTGAAGGGCTTCTTATTCTCTTAACTAATATATACAGGAACAGCTTGCAGTCACCTTATTCATGTTCGACCTCATTTCCTATTGCCATAGATTTCAGGAAAGTTAGAGTCGGACCGAAGTGACAGGAAATCATCTGGGGACTCTTTGAGTGTACTTAATACTTGAGAAAACTGTAACGAACCCAATCAACAGACGGGAAAAATTGGAAATATAGTTTAAGGAAGTTTTTCGTTGCGACTTCGGTATATTTTCAATATGAAATCCTTGAGAATTTATACATTTTTATATATAAATATCTTTGTAAAATTAAATTTTTCACATATTTTATTCTACAAATATAATTGTGTGCATATTAGAATTTGTCTGTAGATATCACTAGAATAAGGAAATAATTTTATAAGGATTCATCAAGGCAGATGGCAATGCGCACATTTATTTGCAGGAAAATCTATCTAAAGTAGTCTGCGCTGGAATCGTCTGGGATTTAATCAAGCTTGAATACCTCGCATACTCCTAATGGGAGAGCCGTAGGTAATTCTAAACCGTCGGAGATGAAATCATCAAATTGCCCTGCGTGATTCTAATGAGAGATGGGTAGATACACTGCATAAAGTGGACTCACTTCACTTTCCGGTCTAAGCACCAAGTACCAACTGAGAGAGAACTGTAAGCAACAAATAAATAAGTGGATTCGTCGAAATAAATGTTTTTAAATTAATTATTTGTGTTAATTAGTGATAAAAAGTGCTTTACCAAAGGCAATATATTCATAGATACCAACAGAAATTCGAAAGGTTTTATTAAAATCACTTTTCAACTTCCCGCCAATGGTTTTTTTAATGTTGGCACCGACGCTAAGAATTATTTTTGACACACAAAATTGTAGCCGCATGAAATAGCATATCGAGCAGCCTATATTATATATGCCAGTGTGTAAAACTGAGGAAAGTTTGATTTGAATAACTCCTGCAGTTTGACCCTAAACTACGATTCTATTAAAAAATGACTTTTTGTAAAAAATTATATTAAAAAAATGGCACATCCACCACACGGCTGCCCCTCACTACAGTTATTATATGGCGTCAGCGGTTTGTGAAATCTGTAATTTGAAGTGACCTGAGAACAAGGAAGAAGTGCGGTGACACATGAATATAAAACTACCCGCGAATACCGGTTTTGTTTTAATATTCTTTCCTTATGGTGCCGTATAGTCGTTATAAGAATTATGCTGCAAAGATATCGTTTTATTTTCAGATATTCAAAATTAATTCGTCGTATGGCTACTTCATGAAAGGTGTGGACCAATCTACAATTTCGGAAAGATCAGTCACCGAATAACTCGATGAAACAAAAGAGAATATGGAGAAAGCTCAGTTCCACACTCATCCCTCATCGTCGAAGCAACTCGCAGATTCTCTGACAACCTTGGATATACCCAGAGGAAACCAGTGTAACAAGTATAGGCCAAATAATTTGGTGATGTTATGGCCATCATAAGTAGTTTAAGAAATTTTCTGAAATTATTATATAGGTTAAGGCAAAGATGCATAGTTAGTTAAACTTATCGTAGTAGGGAAATTTATAATGATTTTTTGTGATGTATCCTGGCTCATAAAATGCGCATAAATACTTGGACGGCTGCGCTCTTGCATATTTCTCCTGGGTCTATATTGGATTAGCTATCCTCAGACTGTTTTTTGTATTCTGATTAAGACTATCTGACTGTGGAGCGCATCAAGAGAGTGGCGTAACTACCGAGGGTTTTGAGTGTGCGAAAAACACGGGCCCATAGAATCCAAGGGTTCACACTCGAAAGAGAAAAAAAAAATTTACAGGCAAAGACACCCAAGGATAGAATGAAACAAAATCGTTACATGTTCCTTGAATATATATTTCAACTTTTTAATCTTAATATATAAAAATCCCATGTCACTGTGTTCGTACACGCTAATCTCCACAACCGCCCAACCGATTTCAATGAAATTTTGTGAATGTATTTATTTGGTTCCAGCTTGAAAAATAAGACAGTTTCGGACACGATAGATAACGCTGTTATCGAGGTCTAGAAAACTGTCTGAAAACGCTTCGAGCTGGTAAGCTGAAATCTTGCAAACGGCGTTTTCATAAAAATTACAAATACAAGTTCGAAAATGGACTAAATCGGGCTACCTACAAAAATTTTGTTTTTCACTATATATTTAGAAACTGCTTCAGAACACGTCTACGTGAAGTGCTCAAATTTTGTACACGGCGTATTTAAAAAACGAATGTAAATTTAAGTTCAAAAATGGGACAAATCAGGCAACTATTTCATAGGGTTGCCATACAAAACTTCGTTTTTAATTTTATATGTTGGCACTGCATGAGAACACGTCGACGTAGAGAACTAAAATTTGGTATTTGGTGTTTTTATAGCATTAGTAAATAAAATTACAAAAATGGTCTGAATCGGGCAAACTCTTCTTGATGCTGCCATACAAAACTTTGGTTTTTCACTTTATATTTAGAAACTCTCCGAGAACGCGTCGACTTGGAAAGCTCAAATTTTGTACACGTCTTTTTTCATGAAAATTGCAAATATAAGTTCAAAAATGGACGTAATCGGGCGACAAATTTTAGGTGTTGCCATACAAAACTTTAGGTTTTAGGTAGAAAGCTGAAATTTTTTAAACGGGACTTCCTTACAATAAATTTAATTAAGTTCAAAAATGGGACCAATCGGGTAACTCCTTCGTAGAGTTGCCATTCAAAATAATTGCTACTTGCTACTTTTCATAGCAATGGTAAATAAAATTTCAAAAATGAACTAAATTGGGTTACCCGTTCTTAATGGTGCCTTACAAAACTTTTGTTTTTCACTACTTACTTGGTAGCTGCCTGAGAAGGATTCGAGGTGGAGTGCTAATATTTTGCACACGGCGTTTTCATAAAATTTGCAAATACAGTTCGACAATGGGACCATTCGGGCAACTCCTTCGTAGGCTTGCCATACCAAAATTTCGTATTTTACTATATATTTGGGCACTTCATGAGAACGCGTCTCCCAACATATGAATGTATGCATTCACACATACAGACACAAAGTGAAAACCTAGAGTACGGAATCGTGCGATGAAGTCATATAATAGCTTAGATATTATTTATCTCTAACCAGCCCACGCCACCCCCACTCTTCTAGGTATCTATATTATCGCCGGGCAATGCCGACGGACATATTACGTAATTCATATTCGCTTATGAATTAATGAAAGATAAATACAAAAGAAAGATCATTTTTCGTGAGAAAATGGTGGGTTTGATTAAATCAATGGCATTGATTTTTTGCTGATTTGATTTGGATAATAAATGAAAGACTTTTCTTACTAAAACATCTTTCGAGACGTTTGTTATTCTGAGAATTCAGAATTTCCGCTTCTCATATTACGTTAATTAGCGCTGACTGAAATTCTTACTTTGGATGTTGAAAATGTAATTGCATTTAAAAATGTAGGCTTAGTGGTGCATATTTTTGAATATTTGTTTTCCTTGTTGGTATTCCAGCTAACAAAACTACAATTAGGAATTTAGATTATAGTGTGAACTTTGTCGCTATTTCCATCAAAATTGTGTTCCTCCGGCTGCCGATTTGCTCCTTAAGTTTTTGTATCTCTGACATTATTTAAATTTAGACATTCAAAACTAGAAATTTCATATTGTTAGTGCACAATTTGAGTGCAAATCTTAGATCCTAGTGTACCTTTTTGAATTTTAATTTTCTTACTGACAGTATAGAAAGTGAATACTAATTCTATATCCTATTATATTTCTTTTATATTGATAACGTATACTCACATACACATATATACCTATTTTATAAGTTTAAGATCCTGTATGTATATCTTTATATTTTCGTTTTTATTTAGCATATATCTTAATTGATCGAGTAGATTAGCTGTTTTATTGAATTTTATTTTGGCAAAATTATTTGCAGCTGCATAACATATCACAAAATTCTATTGTAAATAGTTTTAGTGGCACGTATAAGTACGTATTTATTGGTTTTGTTTTCAATGTTATTTTGGTAATATTAACCGTCTTTAAATTTGTTTTGTTTAGATCAGCTATTCGGATCTAAGAACTCGATTTTGTAGCAGCTAGCAGCGTTTTATTGTCTTTAATCGGGCTTATTATCGTAATATTATTCCAATCGAAACTGTGTAATTCGATCTTATTGTCTAGCATTGGTCATTAGATCGAATATCACAATTTTGGATTTTAATAAACTTTTCGCATTAGAAGTATGTTTATGGTTGTTCATGACCACTGATTCTACGTAATACTCTGTGATTGAAAATCTTCCATATTAAGTGGCAGGCAGTACTCATTGTCTTATGTCTCTGCTATTGACAGGTGTTGTCAACGTATAATAGTAATTCTTCCCCTTTCTTATTGTGAGGCTAAAGCAATAATACATAAACACCTTTAGGGTAGTTGATGTGATTTTATATTGATCTTTGGTTACTGGGGATCTCCATCCACATTGTGTCTTATACTTCACGATTTGATATTTGCCTGGCTACTTGACTGGCTCAAAAAAACCGAAGACTATCTCATCCCGCAGTTTCGGACCTCAGTCCAAGGTCTCCCTGAAGTGTAATGCACTAGACTCGCCCCATTCGGTTTCAACTAGAAGATCTGCTGTAGTCAGTAGCCGATCTACTATTGGGATCGTAAGCTTCACATGCTCATCTTGATTTCACATCTCTTGTGTGGGTATTTTCTCACCATAACGATAAAAAAGTCAAATGTATTTGTGACAAATGCATCTGCTGTGTAAAATCCCATCTAAGTATTCCTGGTAAGACAAAAACATAGAGGGGCGCTGCTAAGGACTCATCTTCATGTTCTTTGATATCATCTCATCCTATGTCTGATTCGATTCTCAATGGTTTTAATGAAAAGATTGAATTTATCTCCAAGATTTTGCAATCTAATACATCTGTATCCGATCTTGATAGAAAAATAGAATCCTTTGGTGGCGAAATCGATCATAACCGACAAAGATATTGCTCTGTTAAGTAGAGATCTCAATATAGTCAAGGCCTTCACATTGAGCTCTGAGTAGAAAAGATCTCTCATTCTTACAGATATCCCTGGGGTTACTGTCTTTTTGCAAGGTTACATATTTCTTGGTTCCCTGTGTATGGCAGTAGGCTTGGACCCTTCCTTTGCTGCTAATAGTGAAACAGCGGCACCTTTCACAATCAATTGAGCTGATCCTTCTAACCCGACCTTGAAATCTAGCCTCAGACCAAAGGCCTATATTAAATTTCACACTGAATTAAAGTGTAAAGAATTTTTTAATGCTTACTTCGAGAAGATTCGTAGTCAAGTACCACTTACAATTGACCGGCTTATCCCAAACGCTCCACTCGGACGGGTTTACATCAACGAGAACCTCGATAAAGTTGAATTAATTCGACTTAGCAAGGCTCTCTGGTATAGACGAAAAAAAAGTAATATCCCAGGCTCTAACTAGAAGCAGGAAAGTGTTTATTGTACGCAAGGATCCGAACTGTGCAACTAAAAGCATTTCTGAACCAGGTCTCCCAGATTCCCTAGTTTAACAGTTGACCAATATTATCAACTCCTCACTGATCAGACTTGCAGAACTTTCAACACAGTCTTCTCAGTCACCATTGCCTCTCGAACTGGGAGCTTCTTTCGAATCTCCTCCCGGACAATAAATTTAATATTGTCTCACTCAACGCCAGGTTTTCCATGAAACACATCGAAGATATCAGACACCTTGCTTGTCGAAGCAATGCTAGTGATTTATTAATCTGTGAAACCTGGGCTAAGCCTAACTACTCAGACAAAATGCTTGAAATTCCCGGTTACCGTCTACATCCATCCGATCCCGTGCCTTGGAGAGGTGCTGGTGTGGCGGTATATGTTGTCAGCACACCTCAATCTAGGATACTCTTTCATGCGCTTGACAATAGCTGGGAGGTCCTAGCTGTCATGGTCTGGGACGACACCTCCAATAGTGAGCCGACTATACTAATGTCCGTATACCGCTGCGATTCTACTTTCTCTGACTCTAGCCTTGCAATTTTTAACACTTTTCTGGACTATCTAGTCAGTAGGTACTCGAGAGTTTTTGTTGGAGGTGACTTTAATTCTGACATGGGTGGCATCTCCGAGGCTTAATTTGTATCTTTCGATCTCTCATACACATAACCCTCGCAATGGATCACATTTAGAAACTTTGCTACAATTCAATCTGAAACTTTAGAAGTAAACATATTGCAAACTTATTGGACCCTAATGATTAACTCCCCGGATCCTAAGGTTTCGGCACAGTTATTCACAAATGCTGTGCAAACTATCTTCACCACGCATGTTCCGCTCAAATCGATCAGGTCCAAACCACTCATGACCAGAATTCTACAACTGCGGGATATCATGCTTAAATGTCAGATGCGGATGCGGGATATTGCATATGGGACCTGGAAAAGGCTAAAAATCGTTGAGATTTTTAAAGACTTTAGACGTCTTCGCAATGAGGTAAGCGATTTCATTAGGACAAAGACTAGAGAGTTGGCGCTTCACAACTTCGCGGGCCCAATCAATTGGAGGAAGCTTAAGAGGATCGGCATTAGATCTAAGACTGGAATGAGTTCTAGTGTTGACCCGGATGAGTTCAGTGACTGTATCCACCATGCATTTATTGCTGGTTCTCAGGGCTCTGCACATGTTTACTGTCCTGATAGCGACCTTAATACTGCACCTCTGATTAATGAAGATGGCTTTGCTTTTAGAAATGTTAGTGAGGAGGAAGTTCTTTGTGCTGTATCACGAATTAAGTCCAATTCAGTTGGGCATGATGGTGTCACGATCAAATTCATAAAAATTTCATGCTACAATTATTTCCGGTGATTACCCAGTTGTTTAACAAGTTCTTCACTCCCCTATCTGTTGGAAGCTTGGCCTTATCACTCCAATTCCAAAGATTTCCTCGCCGATTACGGTAGCTCATTCGAGGCCCATCATTGTGTTACCCTTGATATCGAAGGCGTTTGAATCACTAATAACTAACCTAGTTATAGAACACATAAGTTTGAATGACTCCGTCTCGAAATCAGTCTAGGCTCAGACGCAAGCACTCCACTTGTTCTGCTCTCACATCAGTGGTCTCTGGTACCCGTTCACTTTGCGATGCAAGGAATGATGTCATTCATATTCTCCTTGATTTTAAAAAGGCATTTGAGTCTGTTCCACTCTACTCCTGGTTGACAAGCTTCGGAGTCTATCTTGCTTTTCATATTCTGCATGTAATTTGATCTCTTGCTATTTGAGTTAAAGGACGCAGAATGTGGTATCCAATGGGAGAATGTCTTCCTCTAAGCACGTTTTATCTGGAGTACCGTAGGGAGCGGTATTAGCCCCTCCTTTATTCATACTGTTTATCAACGACATCACCTTGAAATTACATCTCTATGCGGACGACATACAAATTTATGCTAGGGCCCCAAGGGACAGCCTTGCGTCTCTAATTTCTAATATTAATGTTATCTTGTCCAAAGTTTCTGACTGGTGTAACGTAAATGGGCTCAATCTGATCCCAGAGAAGACACAAGCCATTATATATTCGAGCGAGTATAACAGTGTTTCGTCAGCTAGTCTCCCTCCTATTTCTCTTCTCGGTCAAGACATATCGTTTTTTGTTTTTTGATCCAGTGAAAAATCTTGGATCATTAATGGACCAGAAACTAACCTAGGGTTCTTAAATTAATTGTATTTGCTCTCGAGTCTATTTTGGTCTGCGGTCACTATATTCTGTGTCGGTATTTATCCCTGAAGCGATTCAAGCTGGACTCGTCCGAGCCCTGATTCTTCCTTATTTTCTTTTTTCAAATATTTCTGTTTACCCTCTTCCTGCAAATGCACTTTCAAAATTATCTCGGACGCTTAACGCCTGTGTGAGATAAGTTTACAAGTTAAATAAGCGGACACATATATCGATTCTAGCTGAGGAATTTCTCTTTTGCTCACTTTCCAAGATCCTTGAATTCAGAACCCCCAGACTCGGTGGGCTGCCACTTTATATTGTGGATAATTTTGAATGGAGTCCCAGGGACAGATCAAGGATTATTCTTCGTCGAATGCGGACTCAGTTTGGTGGAAGAAGTGTCCAGATGAAAGATGAAAGTGCTCATCTGAAAGTTCACTGATGATTATATACATAAGTATGAAGTGTTTCAATACTTCATACTGGAGAATTGCTTTCCAGTTATTTCTCACTTGATTCTAAAACGTGGTCTCATTTATATATACAGCGTTCCTTAACAAATTATACATATCTAGATTTAAATTAAAGCGAAGGACTATAATTTCTCTCTGCCGTATCACATAAACTTAACTTAGAGCAAATTTAGACCATAGAATAATATATAACAACCAAGAATGCTATTAAGTTAAACTTACACGATCTCACGGTAAACAGATAGACTAGTAAATTTTTGCTTTAGATCGCGGCTTATTGGGAGCAAAAGTAACAAAAGCAAATTAGATTCGTTGAGCCCTGTATTCTGTTTAACCGCGCTAAATTGATTGCAACTGAACTTATATTTTATGATGATGAACACAAATAATAAATAAAAATAACAAGAAAACCTCAATGAAGGAACAGTCCATTAATTCTAATAGAAGGAAATTTTTTGACATTTATTTTTTAGATTTGCATCTAATTTCCGTTGTTTGTTTAGTTTTTATCCCTTCAAGCTATTATTGCCACTTTTGACTTCAATCATGTACACGAATTTTATAATTGAAAGTACTGTATAGAGGTAAACTAGCTCTAACGTAACAAATAAACCTAGTGAGCTTAAATTAGACCTTGAACCGTACCATGAGGATACAGACAGTAATAGTTGATTAAAAATTATTACCTCAATTCGAATTAATTTGTTACTCTGTGCATTATTTACATTGTCCCTGATCCAGCTTAATTGCTGTAACAAGGTGAAAAATATTTCGAATTTATGATGATTAGCATACAAATAATATTGTGATAAAATTAATTCTTTACTTTTATATATATAAACAATCATTCATGTACCATACATAATAGACCATAAATTTGTTGGTAAATCCGTTAGAATTAACGAATTTTTTTTTTCCAAGTTAACCATGAAAAATACCGTTTTTAACAAAATTTTTTTATTTTCGTTAGCTGATTAAATTGTTATCGGAATTTGTTATCAACAGAAAAATTTTATATAAATATACAGAGAAGTCCGTAAAAGCATAGTCAGTAGTCTTACTAACTCTTGCTTACTCAAAATGTTAAAAAAAAACAACAACTACATTTTGATTAAGCAAGAGTTAGCAAAACTACTGGCTATGCATTTACGGACCGGAACAGAAGGTAAGAAAAATGTTTAATAGAATTTATAGAATTTTCTAAAACTATCTCTACGACTGATATCACATTTTCCGTAATTTCAGTATGGCATGACACAGTTTTACTGATTCTCAAAACTGAATTTTAGATTGTCCACTGGCGTAGAGGTTTTCATTGTGTACAGACCTACCTAGTATTATTACTCGCAAAATTTATTGAAGTTGTTAGTAAATGTCGGCTCATTAAATTTCACAGATGAAGAGCTCGCGTTTATCGCAATATTAGTTGATGTTAATATGAAGTGTAGCAATCAAACATATTGTGATCTAGACATTTTTTCCGAAGAAAAAAGTGGAAGTACTCTCAGTGGTAGGTATCGGAGAAAAGTTTGAAAATTACTTTATATCTCCACAGGGTAAAATTCAGAGTTTGTAAGCAATAGACAGCAACAGACAGCACATCACAAAATATCATGTTGTAGGTACTTACTTTTGGAATTACCATGCTTGCTGCTACTATTTTAAATTTCACTACTGCGCTTGCTGTGCTATTGGAAGCTGGCGCTTTTAAGCTCTGATAAAATTAAATGGCAAGATCAATATGAGCTGAAAAAAGTTGTCGGAGTATTTTTTACCGCATTTAACTCTCGGTCGAAATACTTTTAACACATTCCCATCCAAAAACGCAATTCAATAGAAATTTGTGAAATCTTTACTCCGATAACTCTTTGCTGTCAATGTATTTTACACAAGAATTAGGTACTATTTAGTCTTTATAACTATATACATATATCAATAAAAAAGATGTCAGTCTTTCCTTACTTTATTTTTGTTTCTCCTCAGAACTTAAATCAGTCAAGCTTCAATCATTTCCTACCCAAATTCGCCCCAAGCTTTGTCCTTAACATTGCGACGCATATAGTTTGACACTTTATATTTCACAAACACTTGCTCTTCCCGATATCCGCAATATATTTTTCCGTGTCGAACATTTTTACAAAACCTTCCGAAATTGTACTCGCAAAGTTACCCACGCGCCCACTGACAATTCAGCAAAATCTTAAAAATCGGATAATGTGACAGCATTCATTAGTCAAAATGATTTACCGACATTAGCAAACTGAAATACTGAAATATTTCAGTAAACTGAGAACTAAAAAATCAGAAGCCATGTGTCTCGGAGACGCGGTTGCGAATAATTTTTCTGATGCTTATGCTGTTCCAATGATGACGTTCTAACATGTGTTTAAATTTTCGTTCCATCATTAAATAAAATCACTAAATTGTAAATAAATAAATTAATTAGTCATTAAATACTGTAGCATTACTTAAAACTTACAATTTTCACTCACAATTTAAATTTTCTGTAAAAATAAATTGCCTCAACTCCAACTATCAAAGTGTTGCCGTCTCAGTTAAAATATTTTCAACTTTAAAGCTAAAGTATTGAGTTTGGGCAAAGTATAATTAAACGCGGTCGCCACATCTTTCACATTAAAATCGCTGGTAAAATTTTGACGTTGGTTAATTTGGAGAAAACAAAGTGATAGATGTTTAAAAGTTTTATCGCTGAAAAACTTCAAATTGTTTATAAATTTTAGATAAACGTTTTTACAATTTACAATTAAAAATGAACTTAATCTGAAAATTGAAATTAAATCCTCTAATAAATTAACAAAACAAACTAAAAAATTTCAATTAAAATTAAATCCTTCAATAAATTAAAAAAACAAACTGAAAATGGTCATAGAAACAGAAAATGTCATAATTTTACCAGCACTTTAATGCGCATTAAAATGTTCAGTAAAATAAGTGGAGAAATACAAGACGCCATCTATCTTAGAACAGAGAAATATTCACTTTTTACCAGTGAACTCTGTACTGCACTAGTAAAATCATCAGTAAAATTTTTGCTTGCCATTTTATCAGCGCTAAAATTTATATGGAAATGTCACATTTTACTCAAACTCGATACTAGACTTAAGCAACGCGACCGGCGTCAGCAACACCCATCGCGACACAATGTACCAGCGCATGAGTAATTTCATACATTTTAACTTTTGACAGCTTTAGCGACAGCGTCCGCTTCTCGAGACAGCGTCACATTGTAACTCAGGCTTAATATAAGGAAGGAAGTCCAGCGCCGCTCGTTGTGCTCACTACCTTATAACAATGGACTGAGCGTATTGCTCTTAGCAGACGACATAAAAAAAAAAATATTTGAGTCCTAAGATACAAAATGAAATTATAGAACTTCTGGGAAACAAAGTGAAGAATAATTTAATACGTAAAATTAATAGCTCTCTGGGTTTCTAAATCATAATTGAGCACACAAGTCATATCTAAAATCGACCAGGTATAATGGTTCGATTCGTAAAGCTCTCAAAAGAAGGTAAAACTATTTCCGGAAATTGAAATTAAAGAAATTTTCTTATCAATTTTAAAATTCCTGAAAACAAAAATTATTTAGATCTGGATAAATTTTGCGATCAGGCCACTACCTTATTCTTATTTTCCTATAGAAAAGAATGGCACAAGTTTTATAGTTTTCTCTTTCGCACTATGGCAGAGTTCTAGCTGCCAACTTTATTTGATGTTTTTATGTTGACTACAAATGCAATCACCGCAGGAAGAATAAGGTAATGATAGGCATATAGAAGACAAGTATTCCCATTAAAACTTTGACACATTGCAGCTGATAACCTGTGACGTAATTCTGTGACTAATGTGTATATATTTGTATAGGAAAGCCAGAGTGAAGAGAGAGAATATTGTGTTCTCTGTACCCTGCTTTCTTATACATTTTCATGATAATTTGTCACTAATGGCGGAACGTGGTTCGTAATGGGAATACCTTGTATTCTATATACCTTGGTGTTTACCATGCCCAGTCTGTCTTGCCCATATGCAAGTTTCAGGTAAAAATTAAAGTCGGAATGAGTTTAATTCCTTATAACCGATTAAAATATCACTTGGACACAAGAAAATATATTTTTTTAGTTTAATTTGATTTTCGGATGTAAAATTTCATCTGATTGGTTGGGTTTTACATGGGCTAGCATACTGCATGCAGCAGTATGCTACACTAAAGCTAGTAGCAGTATTCACGGGGTGCTACACGACGATTGTGCTGCCACTCTGACCAGACTGCGCGAGTGAACCCTGGCTGGACAGAGTACGGAAAAATTTTAACAGGAGAAAAGGAAGAATTCGAGAGGCCAGAAATCGAGTGGATCTGCTGGCATTGTGATTTTGGTGCGAAGAAGAACAAGAAAAATCACGCACGCGGGTGAACCAAAAAGTAGTTGATACATTTTTAGTAGATTCCACTGGTGTTAAAGTATAATTTTAAAAGAAAAAAAAGGAAAGGAAACCGCAAAGGTAATTGGATAGTAAGGGAAGCTGTATATGCAGCACCAGCAACGAAAATTTACAAAAGGTAAAAATTTAAGAAGTATGTTTTAGTATAAGTCACTTGCAGTATTGCTTTTATCACCGCAGAATCTGTATCATGTCAAATGGTAACGAATCAAACAGACGGAGAAATTTTAAGAACGAAATCCAGAAATTCTCTGTAAATTCTCTGTAAAAAAAGCAAGGATTTGGTAACTGGGGGCTGGCTTAGGACAGGAGTATCGTGATCACCGCGGAGGTTATATTCCAGGATATTGTCGTCACGTTTCCATATTTTAATTGTCCAAAAGTGTGGTTAATGCTGTGTCCCGTTGAATAAGAACCGCCAAATATCGAATATTTATATAACGGATGATGTAACTAGCGGTAAAACAAACCCAGTAACTGGATATTTTGTATGCAGTTTAAGTCTAGATCCATAGTGATTGCCACGC
This sequence comes from Dioctria rufipes, assembly GCA_963924295.1. Taxonomy (NCBI): domain Eukaryota; kingdom Metazoa; phylum Arthropoda; class Insecta; order Diptera; family Asilidae; genus Dioctria; species Dioctria rufipes. Next base: position 364,310,834 of record OZ002740.1, read on the forward strand.
GATAGCTTTGAGAAGTCAGGAAACGAGTTTATGGAAAGACTCTCATAAAAGTGTGAAAAATTTAATTCGTATATAAGCTAGTCAATTTGTTTTTACTACTAGTCTTTATACATAAAGCAAATTTAGTTCGGCATTTCCAGATTTTTTAACGTAGTAACACATAGGGGACATTATTGAGCCCAGTTAGCAGTACCCTTATTCCAGAGTAGCAATAGAGCAGTAAACAGATTAAGTTCCAGATTCTAACCAATAAGTTCAACTGCAAGTCATGTTGGTATAGTTTTGTTTAAGATATCCTGAAAGATATTAAGTCACAAATAGTAAAACAAATTCCGGCAAGGAAATAAACTTTATTTCCACAAAATTACAACTCGTCGTAAAATAGAAAAGCCAACACTTTCGCCTCCAGAGAGCTCCTTCGAGGTACAAGAAATGGTGTAAGTAATTTATTATAATTGAAATTTCATATAGTATGTAATTTACCATTTACATATTGTCTGGTTTATTTTCGCCCGTATTGCCCAATGGGGCCCATATATTTGCATAAATTTTCGTAGGTGGAATCTTGAGCTTGGTCACTACTGGAAGCACTATATTAAATAGCTGTCCTAACACGCATAATTAAGACGCACTAAGTATTGAAATAGATTATTATCATATTCCTTGGAACTTTTTATGTCGCAATTTCTACCGTGCATGGAGTCAAATAATGGTAAATTATATAGTTAAGACGTGCTATAGCTTAGAGATTTCTTATTATCATATAATCTTAAAAATTTTTTATATAGCCAAGGTGTCATATCATAGTATAAGGAATATGTTAAAGAGTTTTAAATTTTAGTGAGTGGAATGTGCTGTACTGTCGCATATATTATTAGAGTATCTTGAATTCGTTTTTTTTTAAGCACTAGCGTATATCTATTACTGAGTTAAATTATCCTGCATCGTAGACTTTACTAGGATGTACTGTATTGTCCACACGTGTTAAGATTATGTTAGTTTCAAATTTTACCAAGAAAAAAAAATAAACCAATTTTATAACGTATTTCGCTCTCTCACTCTCCTGGAGCCCTTCTCGAGTTGATAGTTAAATAGGTTCGCTCTTTCACTCTTTTAGGTTACTAGGTACACTGAAAAATAGAATAGAAAGGAGGCAGAACATCTGCGCCTTCACAGGAGGTAATGGCAAGCGATGTCAAGGTCCCTCCTGGACCGGCTGTGTAGCGGCTATTTGTTTTTGACACGAAAATTTTTTGTATATGGCAGGTGACAGTGACAGGTCTTCGTGGAACCCACGACACTCTCCGCCAATACCCGAGGCGAGCTAGCGTGCCACCCTGCACGCCAACGCTGTCTATCGAGTGATCTGTCAGCTCATGCTGGCAGTCTGGACTTCACGTTCAAGGTCAGTATAGATCCACAATTTTTTTATGTAGTAAACGTTTTAAAGGTGCTCAAACCCTGATATATAGAAACACAAAATGTGTTCCACATAAAATAGCAAACCGGTCACTCCATTGTTATAAGTCAATGGTTGTGCCCTGTCAGCAGAGCGATATTCTCTGTTGTTCGTTCCTACGAGTAAGAAAAGGAGAGGCCATTGCGTGTATATATATGCCATTTTTGCGTGCTGTTGATAAACGTTGGATACAGAGGTGGATCCTGTATAAAGACCAAGTGCCTATGTAACAATTAAATTTCAAATAAAATATAAATTGTTCAACTGTATAAAAACTAACAAAAATCATGTGAACTTGGGTTTTAAGCATTCAAGAAAATAGATATGTTTTTAAAAATATAAATAGTATGAATGCGCAGGACGTTTCAGTCTAAAACAAGGGATAAGTAAGATTTGAAATGAAAAACGTCAAAGAATTATTTCATAATAAGTGCATATGAGGGAATTGTTTCTTTGGGTCCTCTAATAGGTTATCCGTAACCTGTTAACTTTTATACTATTCACACAAGAAATATGATATAGGTAGATGTATAGGTATTGACAGCTTATTGCCTCTATCAATTTGACAGAGGCTTGTATTTAAATTTTGTTAACAGAAAAGTTAAAGGAAATGGAGACAATATACATTTATTTTGCTAATTACTCGACTTTGAAAAGGTAACAATCGTGAAACTCATTCACTGTCTAGCAAAAAAAATTTCATTTCAAAAACTATGAAAACATCTACTAAGGAGTGTAAATCCGACGAATTTTTAAAGGATTAAATGTTTGTCTTAATTTACTTCTGTAGGTACTAATTACTCCTTTAATCCCTTGTGAGAAATATAGTGAAAATGAAATGAGCTTTCCATTTTTCATGCGTTCGGTTTTATTTGAGTTTACTTCATCATCTCCCTGCGGCTCTATATTTAAAATGGTTTCACGTGAAGAAGTGCTCATTTTGCTTTCCAGTCGAGTGCCTGCCATGCACTGTTAAATTTAGGTCCGTGTTACAATTACGACTTCTCAGTCGACTAGGAGTTTGTCCAAATGGGAAATGTATGTGGAAAGATTAAATTGCAATTTCGTCGTCGACCGTGACTTCGATTGAAACTGAACTTTACTCAAAGTTCAAAGTTGGTGTCGGCTGCGGCCAAGTTTAGTTCAGAAATGTCCACGTTAAGGAAAAAGTGTGAAAGAAAAAATTAAAAAAAAAAATTATAGAGAAAAAATAAATAAAAACTCACTCGATAACTGGACTGAACAGTTGTGTCGATCGCCCAGTTTCCCTAATCTGCAAGCATTCGAGCTATGTACGTTCGAATTAGTATTAAAGCATCAGTGAAACGATCCAGACGTGTCTAGTATTTTTTCATTTTTCCTCGTTGCCATCAGTTATCAGCCTTCTTACATCAGCCTTCCTACGACTAAAAATTAAGTCGAAGTCGACTGAGAAGTCGTAATTGTAATTCGGGCCTTATCATATCGGAATCCGACATTTTTTCGTTTTTATTTCTACGTCGATTCTGTCTTCAGCTGGCCTGCAGTCTCCCAATTACTTTTTTTTTTTTGAGAATGATTTAAAAATTTCACATCAGCTGTACAACGTGGATAAGTGTTGATCTCCGCTTAAAGAACGAATTATGAGCTCTTCAGGATTTCTAATATGTAGTAAACCTTATGTCCTAGACACACAGCGCTCTTAATGAAGAAATAACTAACGACTTATTAGTCTATAATGATTCATTATAAACTGTAGACACACAGCCATTTCTTTAATAATTAAGTTATACTGTCAAACTGGTTTTGTTATACTTATAACATTAAAGAAGCGATATTAGTCGAATTGACATTTTTACGAGACATAATGACGTATATTATGTGACACACAGCATTTTAATGAATAGGTACCTAGTACTAATGATTCATTAGATCGTGCTTTGAGTTTAGGGTATTATAAAATCTTTAAAACTTAAATATCTTGTGTATGCTTCTACCTCAGGTACCCAGTGCCCCGAATCACAACCATAAGCCCAATACATCAACATATTGCCCTATACAATATATGTTGATGTGTCGGCGATTTGACCCTGAAAATAGAAAATGATTTCATTCATTTCGATTTCATTTAAAAATTCATGCTCTCATTATAATAAAATGCAATTAAGTATATGTAAATTCCAATTAATTATTCGACTCACACGGTATGCCTATGTCCTTTAAATCACAAAATACTATTATTCAATACAATTTTTTTTTTTTTTTTTGAAAACATTATTTCTTTACATTTTTATAAAAATATAATTGCGACATTCCCAAATTTTCTTTTTATTGCCGAATCCAACTCTGCACGATGCACCGAACAACGCAAAGAGCATCAGTTGCAATCAGGGCCGTAGCTAGGGGAGGGCATAGAGGGGCAATGCCCTACCCTAAAAATTGCCAACTTATTCCGTATTCTGCGGCGCCGTCATAAAAGTCATCGCGGCGAGTCTGTATGATCGGCAACAGTGACCAGTCAGCCACTATTCGGCCATAATTGCGCTGCTTACCTCCTCAATGGTGATGATATTGCAAAAAGTATTGACATCAAAGGAAATACGACTCAAAAAAATACTAGCAAAAAAAATATTCTGTATTCTGCAACCGGCTGATGCTTCTTTACAGGCATTACAGGGTCGAAGCATGGGATTGAAGGATGCCATATCAATAATAAAATGTGTCCAGGAAGATCTTGAGGTCAGACAGAAGAAATATATGAAACAATTTTGAAAGAAGCTGAGAATACCATATTGTAGAAAAGAATCTCAAAATAGTTCCCAGAACAGAAGAGCAAGTAAAGGCAAGACATCTGGATTATTAAATGCTGTATGGTTCATGACCTTCTCGTCAAAACGCTGCAGGCATAATTTCAGCTCCCCTATTTAAAGCGGAATATTATGAAACTGTAGACATAATAACAGTTGAGATGAAAACAAGGTTTGAGGACAATGAGTATCTAGATTCAATTTTGTGTCTTGATGAGTTGGAAAGTTTAAGTCTGTTCTGTAAAAAAACACATCCGTATTTGCTACTATTATGAAAAGGTACATGAATGAGTTGCATAGCCGAGGAGATCAGAGCGAAAACATATTAGAATTTCTATACAGACAAAGGGAATCCCTCAGAGATACGTATGAACTATTTGTGACAGTCGCAATAATCGGATGTAGTACTGCTGCGTGCGAATCTACCTTTTCGATACTAATTTCTATCAATAAGCCTCAAAGAATGTCGATGGCTCTCGAGATAATGGCAGATTTGGTGTTTCTTGCATTTGAACAGAAAATAACAGACAAAAAAGATATTGACGAAGTGTTACAACAATTGCACAATATGGTAAATCGAAGACTGCAATTATATTGAATATCTTTACCATATTGTGTTTCTTGTTTGATCCATTTATTTATTTTTATTGTACATACATGTTTTAGTTCACGTATAAAAAAATGTGTAAAGTGAGGGCTCTAGAAGCTTACTTTTTCAAAAATATGTTCCTTAACCTGAACAGATGTACCCCAAATGCACCGAAAATTTGCGCCCTACTTCAAATTTCTGATGCCCTACCTTTAATTTGGTTCTAGCTACGGGCCTGGTTGCAATAATATCACAGGTGATGACTCTGGGCTAGAATATTTGAAAATTATAAACTTGCACAAAATTCGGATTTGTCTTACCTTCTTCTCTGGTCGCGGAGAAATGCGAGAATAGCTCGAATGATGACAGCGAAGAAGAGGATAAGCTTAATGTTGAAGGAAAGCATTTTGATTAAGCAAAAGTTAAGTAAAACAACTAACTACGCCCAGGCCCGTAGCTAGAACCAAATTAGAGGGCATTAGAAATTTGAAGTAGGGCGCAAATTTTCGGTGCGTTTTGGGATACCTTTGTTCAAGTGAAGGGAAATTTTTTTCAAAAAATTAGTTTCTAGAACCCTCATTTTATTACATATTTCTTATACGTGAACTAAAACAGGTACCTACAATAAGAAGAAATAAATGATCCAAAGAAAATGCACAACATGGTAAAAATATTCAATATAATTGCAGCCTTCGATTTACCATATTGTGGAATTTTCTTAGCACTTCGTCAATATCTTTTTGTCTGTTCTTTTCCGTTCAAATGCAAAAAATACCAAGCCTGCCATTATCTCATGAACAATTGACATTTTTTGAGGCTTATTGATAGCAATTAGTGTCGAAAAGGTAGATTCGAACGCAGCAGTACTACATCCGATTGTTGCGACTGATGCAAATAGTTCATACGTATTTCTGATTCAAGTACCTTTTCACAATAATAGTCTCCTCTTTAGAAGGAATTTTATTACCTGAAAAATAATTGTAATTACAGATTTGTATTTTTCTCATTAATTTCCTCACAATAATGATATATTTAAATGTTGAACAGACTAAAACTTTGTCCAATTCATCAATACACAAAATTGACTCTAGTTTGTAGATCATCATTGTCTGCAAATCTTCTTTTCATCTCAGCTGTTATTATGTCTACAGTTTCATAATATTCCGCTTTAAATGGCGGAGTTTAAACTATGCCTGCTGTGTTTTGACGAGAAGGTAATGCAGCATTATCCTCCAGATTTCTTGCCTTTACTTGTCTCTTCTCTTCTCTTCTGGGACCTATTTTGAAATTCTTTTCTACAATATGGTATTCTCAGCTTCTTCCAAAATTGCCTCATATATCTCTTCTGACTTCAATTTCTTCCTAGACACATCTTATTATCGATATGGCATCCTTGAATCCAGTGCTTCGACCCTGTAAAGCCACATCAGCCGGTTGCAGAACACATAATATTCTTTTTGCTACTATCTTTGCCAATCGAATTTCCATGTTTAACATAACGCCTATGATGTCAACACTTTTTGCAATATCATCACCATTGAATTTTTCATTTTATCTGGGGTCTTCAAAATCAGAGAATAGGTTTCATATACGACTCTTGTAACAGCCAAATGTCCTGACGAAAGCTGTTCCAGTAGTCGACCAATCGTCTTACCTTCATACATGGCAGGAAGAGGTTGGAGGTAAGCAACGCAAACATAGCTGATTAGTAGCTGACTGGTCAATCTTGCCGATCATACAGAGTCGCTGCGATGACTTTTATGACGGCGCCACAGAATACCGAATAATTTGGCAATTTTTAAAGTAGGGCATTGCCATTTTAAGGTAGGGCATTGCCCCTCTATGCCCTCCCCTAGCTACGGCTCTGACTACGCCTCTGTAGGTATTTATAGCAAATTTTTCAATTATCTGGTTCTGATACCAATTTAATCAGCTAACATAAATAAAAAAAATGTTAATTATAGAAAATAAATTCGGTACATGTAATTGTTCGATAAACGGTATTTTTAATCCTTGCGAATAATTTCTATTTTGAAAAGGCAAAGAAAAAAAAAATAAAAGATCTCCATACTTGGTTTTATCAGTTCTTTTTTAATTTATTTTACATTTTTCCACTTAAATTAATTAAATTATTCATCCCAAGATAAATATTCTACTTAAAAACAACCATTGGCCTGACTTCTTGTTTCAATTTAAATTAAATACAAAAATTAATAAGGACAACCATTTTACTATTTAATTCAGTTTGATCAGTGGTTACGACTGATTTATAACAATTGACTGAGCGATTTGCTATTTCATGTGGCACAAATATCGTGTTTCTATATATCAGGGTTTGAGCACCTTTAAAACGTTTACCTACTACATAAAAAACATGTTAAACTCAATCAATCAGATGAAATTTTACACCCGCAAATCGAATTAAATTAAAAAAATATCTCTCTTGTATTCAAGTGATATTTTAATCACTTATAAGAATTTAAACTCATTCCGACTACGAGTCTTCTGATAACTTTTGTTCACCTCTTTGTGTACCAAACTTGAGGTCACTAGGTAAACGCATCTGCCTTCCGAATATGACCTTTGCTGATGTTTGTCCAGTCGTATTGTGAACAGCTGATCGATAAGCCATTAGGAATATGGGAGTATATCGATCCCAATCGCGCTAATAATAAGCGACTACCTTCCTTACATGTTCCACTAGTGTTCTGTTGAAGCGCTCCACCATGCCCTTCGGATTGTGGCTGTAGAGGAGTTATTCTGGTTTTTCTCATCCCCAGCATTTTACACATCTCCTGGAAAGTCCGCGATTCGAAGCTACTTACATCCTTCATCCGAATTAAGTTCGTGAGGCACACCAAACCTACTGACCAAATTTGTTTTTAATTTCACCGCAGCTGTTGTTACCTCTTGATTAAGGATTGCATGTAAGCTTCAGGCCATTTCCTAAAATAGTCAAAAGCAACTAATATGTAACGGTTACCGTTATCCATTTCTGGAAAAGGTCCAGCAATATCTGCGACTATCCTTTCAAGTGGGGCTCTTACATTATAGTTAGAAGCACAGACAGTGCAACTGCGACACTACTCCTCCACATCCTCTCGCATATGTAACCAATAAAACCTTTCTCGGGTTTTGGAAATTATTTTGTTCACGTCCAAATGTCCTACAGATGATTCACTGTGCATTACTTCTAGAACATCATTGACCTTTGATACTGGCACGAATAGCTGCATTTGAAATGACTCGCTGTTCGTTGCCTTGCTTTGCCATAATACGCTACTGGCACTTCTTGACCATCCTGTGCCTTTGAAAATACTGCACCGATATAATATAAAAGTATTTCCAAGCTATGCATGTTGAAATACTGGAGTTTCCTAGAGTTGTTGCTTCAAATTCCCGAAACTCCTTTTACATTTATCTGCCCATATGAACGGCTTTCCATTTTCTGTAAGTTGATGTAGGCTCCTTGCTATATCTGAAAATCCTTGTATGAATCGCCTGTAGTAGGTAGCTAGACCAAGAAAACTCCTTAATTGATGTTTGTCCTTTAGATTTGCCAATTTTCGACAGCTACTATCTTCTCTGTATCAGTTTTTACTCCTTGTGATGAAACTATGTGCCCCAAATATTTAACTTCATTTTGCATCTTTCAGTCTTTGAAGTACATCCCGTAAGTTGTTTTATGTTCCTCAAATGTTCTTCCAATTAGTATTATGTCATCTAATCAGGTTAATCTGCATAAAGCACATTCCATGAAGCGTTCGACTGTGGCTGGAGCATTATATAATCCAAATGCCAACTGAGAAAGCAGTTTTTTCTCGGTCCTCGGAATGTATTTCCACTTGCCGGTAACCGCTCTTTCAGTCCAATGTGGAAAACGATTGTGCTCCGGAGAGGGTATCCAATGTGTCATCAATCCTTGGTAAACGATAGCTATCCTTTCTCATTGCATTATTTAGTTGGCGGAAGTCTACACAGAATCGGGTGCTGACATCTTTTTTCCTGTCCACAACAACCGGCAATGTCCAAGGGCTGTAAAGACTCCTTCATCATGCCTTGTTCCTTCATGGGGTTCATCGTGTCTACTCCTTCTGATTGTTTGGCTAATGGCAGTCTTCGTGGCATCACCATTCATTGCAAATAGTTCCGAAAATTCATTTATCACCTCTTTGGGATCGTTGTATTGTTGTTCACTTAGGCACTGGATGAAAGAAGGTTCTGAACCTGGTAGTAGCTGGAATAGATATTGCCTCCTTGACATTAGTACTACCATCATCCAAATTGACAATCTGGTAAACGGGTGCAAAATCTCCAATGGGGCATGCAAATACTTGGAAAACTGACAACTGTTCTAGCCAGCACTCTCGGGTTTATGGACAGCCCGCAATTTTTAGATGTCAAATCAGTGCAATATTTAGTTTATATTGCAATTAATATTTCAAAAATTACATATAAAAAAAAATATGGAGCAACTTAAAGATAAACTCCGTTTCCATGGTGCAAAAACCGCTGCTAAAAAACAGGAACTGACTGAAGGTTACATACTCAATAACATCAAACATAAATTCGAATAAGATATCTTTGCAGAGGACAACGTTGGAAAAAACATAAATTTTCTTGGAAGTCATACAATTCTGTTATTATACCTGCTCCTATAGCTGCAAGGCATTCTCCGATGTACCTTATACAGGCTCATTATATATTTGAATAAGAACTTCTTCTTGAGTACAACTCTGCAAGGAAAATGAGTCTTAAATATAAATCGTACAAACAACTTAATAAAATTAACTTACTTTGGCTCATATTTGTTATACTGCTTTCTGTTTAGGTCGTCTAAACCGCTCTTCTTTTGCTGTTTTTGCTTTATTAGTGTTCTTGTTTCAAAGATATTGTAGCTTTGTTAATGGCAAGTTTTTTTAATGTACAGCTGACTTCGTTAAGATTTTGAACTCTCCCATGTAATGGAAATTGCATTACCATTCAATATTTTAACCATAAATATAAGCTTACCCAAGGATGATATATTATAGTCGCTCTCTGTAAAGTGCTCGCTACAAACGTAAAATATCTATCATAACTTTAACTACTTAGAAATCCATTCAGATTTAAGTTTTTTCATCTTTATACCGGAGACAGACTTGCAATTTTAATATTGCAATGTGCGCTAAACCGCCAGTCTGGCTGTATATACTAAGAAAAAACTCGATTTATGCTCGGTATACACTCAATATGTGGTACATTGAAAATCAATATTGAAACTGCGAAAAATGTACACGGTATACGGGTTTAATGCAATATGATCCTAGTTATAAGCCATAATCATTTAATACACGAACCTTTTCTGACATTTAATATTTTACACTTGTCAAATTTAACACACGAACCTTTTTCTGACATTAATATTTGACAATTGTTAAGTTAAAGTGTGTGGATTTCACTGTCATTTGTTTTATTATTTGACTTAAGAAAGTAAGCGTACGTACAAAATGCGAGCAAATATTGTGAGCTTACTTAACTATTTGGAAAATAAAAACAAAATAGATGACCTGGATGATCAATCCAAAAAATATAGAGTGTCAGCTCATCATTCATTATTGAAAATTCAGGGAGGAAAAGATTGTTGCCTAGCCGAAAAAGAAGGAGATATTGGTCACCTGTAAGTAATTTTTAAAAAATAATAGGAACTATAAAACGAAATAGTTTATCTACATTTATATATCAGGTTAAACCATCTGATTAGTGAGAATCATATTGTTTAAATTTTAGCGAACAAAAATTTAAGAATCACTTCCAAATGAAGAATGAAGCGGCGCACTACTGCAATTTCAAATCTGTAGTTGCGCTGCTTCTAGACAAGGAACCACCTCCGAAATAACTTCAATCCTTTCCATAAAAAAATCTTTAAAAACTTGTAAATTCACAATATTTAATTATAAAAGTATTTTTATTTTATTTTATTTGGCAGATAATTTAATAAATATTTGCAATAAAATATAGTAAAAGGTATTGAGGAAGAAAAAACTTTGTTTTCATATGAAATGAGTTAAAAAAAAAAGCTGTCAAAAGAAAAATTTTAGGTGAGCAGGAACTAAAGGCAGAAACACATCCAAGCAAGACTCAGGCCTGGCCTCTCTGAGGCTTCCTCGCAACTAGCCTCAAGGTTTGCCTCAGAGAAATGAAAACAAAATGATACCACCGGGCTCGGTATTGTCATTGTAATTTTGTTAGTACATCTGTTGACAGAAGTAGGCCTGAGAGAGAAAAATTTCAACATTGAACAAAGCGCGCCTTGCGGCTAGCTCCTAGCCTGGTTTTGTGTTGCAACATTTAAAAACCCGTGTTGGAAATTTTGACAACACCTCGACGAAGCCTCGAGGCCTGTATGTGTTTCTCCCATAATATGTTTCTTAAATGTTTCACTGACGATAGCTGAATTCTTTCTGGTCATCGCCTTGATCAACAGTGAATGGAAATGGCTTCATGACGATTTCTGATAATTTGAATGCCGAGTCTCCAATTAATAAAACTGGAACACTAACGCCTACCAGGTTTTTTTCAAAGCGTTTAAATACAGAATTCTCCACATGATGTTGGTTTAAAAAAAGAGTTTTCTCATATTGTGGAATCATTAGCTGTCCCAGGAGCGCCAATTCCCAATAATCAGATGGTATAACCTGTTATATAAATCTAGATAAACTAGTTCCTAGTATCTTTTAAAAATTACTTACAGGCGACCAATATCTCCTTCTTCTTCGGCTAGGCAACAATCTTTTCCTCCATATCCATTTAATTTTCATTAATGCACGAAGAACTAGCACTCTACATTTTTTGGATAGAGTATCCAGTTGATCTATTTTGTTTTTATTTTCCAAATAGATAAGTAATCTCACAATATTTGTTGGAATTTTGTACGTACGCCAAACTATCTAAGTCAAATGACAAATTAAACGACAGTTTTCTAATTAATTTCTCAGGATCGTAAACTGAAATTGTGTCTCTGAAATTTTATATTGCAATTGACATAATTGCAAAATCAATATAAAAATATTGAAATTGCAAGTCTGTCTCCGGTATTAGGAAATTAATGAAATTTGACGCACTTGTTAGAGCACTGATCATAACCATGCTTAAATTTTAATTAAATTAATTAAATTGGGAGCACAAGCAAATAAATCTCGTTCAATCCAATCAGGTATTAGATAGACAAGTCACTATCATCCATAAACGCAGGTCACGCCGCCTAATTTTCAGTATTGGAAGGTAGTGCTCCGCAAGCCCTATTGTGAAAACGAAATATCACACAATAATTTGACATTTATATTGTCCTGCCATAAAATTTTTTATGGAGAAAAGTTTCACAAGAAACTATGATCAAAGAGTGACAAAATTCTGTTTTATAGTATGTATGATGACTAATATTTTACTAGAATAATGTTGGATAGATTGTATGGACAGTTTTTCTATTCATTGGAACAAGGAAAAACGTCGGGTTTACAAATAATGGAATTTTGAATGCAATATAATTTTATTGAGTTTCACAAATGTTCAGTAAAGTTTTGCAAAATTTACAGCTCCAAGAAGGGTGCAGTATTTTAGATTTCTGAAAGAAAAAACGCTTTAAATGGGCAACAGGAGAATTGACGAACCTCAGTTTGGAGGCAAAATATTTCAAATGTAATTCAAGAGTTCTCGTTTTTTCAATTAAGTGTTTACTTTTATAGAATTCACAATCAATTACCAATCAACTCTGTCTAATTATCGCTACTTCAAATTGTCGCAATCAAATTAGAACACTTTTGCCTGTGATAGTTTACTTCACTGTCTGAGATAAAACTGCTCCAGGCGGTGAGATGAGAAGTGATATTTTTATACTTTACAAATTGTCCAGAACTTCCAGAGGATGCCATTCCAGAAACATTGATTCTCCGAACCTAAGGTTGTTTACTGTCTACACGTTTTTACTAATTTCACGTGAAGTTTGAAATTCCAGTCTCATTACACAATAGACGTTTGACATTATTTTTCCATTTCAAACTCCACTAATCTTTCGTTATTATGTAATGGACGGAACCATGCTGCCTATAGGTACATAGCCTGTTGAAAACTGAAAGCGTTTTTAACACAACAAACGGTCATCTGGATTTACGTATGCCAATATATTAAACAAAACATTTATATTATTAAATTTTATTTATTTATTACTTACATTCTAAGTTGAACTGATTCTGCTTTGCCGTTTGAAGGTTATTCAAACCCACATTTGAATATAACAACGGATATAAACAATATCTATATAACACCACAAGACCCATCTAATGGAATATTTACGAAGCTAAAAAAAAAATCGATAAGGCAGAGCGCTTTATTACCATCAAAACCAAAAGAAATTCAGCTCTACATGAGCATGCGCTGAATAAAACTGATCCAGTGGTGTAGTATGCTTCACTAACCCATAGAAAGTATTTTAAATGCGTATACATTGATTGTTATGTATGCGTTTCGTACAATTTCCTCTCTACTCCAGCAGAATTTTGCAGTGTATATGCTTATTCCTCAGTCATTCCGCAGAATTCAATATGGCGTCGATTGTCCAGCACCGTTCGTGCGAGGTCGGTGAATAAGTGATTGGAAATAGTTAAAATTTCAGTAAAATAATTAAAAAAAATTTTATCAATTACCTGTGTTGTGTTAATTAAACAGATTTTCATATAAAGAACAAAATTCACTTCAGAGAATTGTGTTTAAAAGTGCGGGGCACTAAAAATCGATTATGAATGGATTTTGCTTAGAGACATCAGGACGACGGGCACAAACATCGACGTCTGCAACGACAATTCTGACTGCAGGCTAAAGTCTTTTCGATTTTATTAAATTCGCGCATTTTTGTTTCGTTTTGTCGTGGTGATTTCCTGTGATCTTGTCGTAATATAAAAAAATAAAACGGAATTGAATGCGTGTTTTCTTATTAGTTAACTCCGATCAGAGCTCATATGTTAAGTTTCTCATTCATACTGTGCGCTGTGCTGCGGCACTGAGCTCGAACTGTTTCTGTTATCGTCTTTTGATTGTACGTGGAATGCAGGCCATCGTGTAGTGTCACTAGCAATTCAAGAATAAAAAAAAAAGGAAATATAATCAAAGTGCAGATTCTAACAGGGAAGTGAATTATAACGCCCTTAGTGAGAAAATTCCATTTAGAAAAAATCAGTGAAACGTTTCCATTTCGCAGTTATTTTACGGGAGATATTGTGCGTGGTGGGTGCTCTGGAGAATAGAAAAGTTTTGTGCCAATTCAATTTCTTCTTTGTTATCAGACGAGCTGAGTAGTAGCTCTAGCTAAACGCAAAGATGTCAACGGATAAAATCAAGGTTGCCGTTCGGGTACGACCCTTTAATAGGCGAGGTAAGTTTCCCGCAGACTAGTTATTACTTAATTCTTCTATTATAGCAGAAGCAGGTTTTTGATACACGTTTTAAACAGGTTTACACAATTGCTAGGTAGCTATGTACCTATATCAGCGTCGAAAATAAATCATGACACTGAGATGATTACATGATATGAAAAAGATGCTGTATTTATAGGATAGCATTGATAAATTTAATCAGAAACCAATCGCTCGGAGCTTCGACTTATAACAAAGCGAATAAAAATCACAAAATTATGCTTAGACCGCTTTTGAAAGAAAGATAAATTGTCATATGACTCATATTAGATGAGTGAACGACCATCACATCCCATTCCAAGCGCCAGCAGCAGTTTCAGTTGTCACTGCGATGACAACTCATTAGCCGTTCGCCTTTGATTCTTCTTTGTAGGAGGAGAAGGAGGAAAATGAACCAACCTTTCTTTCCATCAACCTTGCGTTATTTTTATGTTCTTGCTTTTGTTTTAAATTTTATTATAAACAGCAAAGTTCCATCTGTCGCAGTCCAGTCAGATGGAACAGTCTTGCAATTCAAAGTTACCACAAAAGTGTTGCCGCTTTATATCAAAATTAATTTCTTTCACGTGCGCATGCTTAATCCACTATTTACCTTGTCAGTCAGGTGTTACGCAGGTATATGTACATATACATATGACTACGCAAGCAACAAGCGATTCCAATGCGAATGCACATTCACAAAATACAGATTTTTGCTGTATTAGTGGCTGTGGCTTTTGCTTTACGTTATGTTTTTTGTTCAGTCTGATTTCGCGGGTGTGAATTTCTAGTGGAGCGGAAGAGAATTGTTTACACTTTCTCACTTTATTTATTTTTTCTCACTTCCCTTTTCCTCTTGGGTTATAAATATAGTTGCAAAAAGATTATAGAGGAAAATTAGAGTCTAGTTGGCAATCTTTGTGCAAATTACGTCTAAGGATTGTATTTAAAAGATTGGGAGTTATGGTGGAAGTTTTGTTTTCGTCACTAAGGCTTTCACGACGAAAAGCGAATCGAAAAAAAAATATTTTTCACTTAAGTAGCATTTTGTAGGGTACGAGAATTTTATGAAATAGATCTGAAAAATACTACAATAGAGTTTTGCACTTTTTTTTTATGTGAAGAGAATGAAAATATATCATGAGATCCTCCAACGACCCCTTGCAGACCAGACCATCAAACTTAGTGAGGTTATTATTTCCAACAGGAAGCAGAGCCCTATCACTTCATGACTATAAATTCTATATAATTCTCTATTTCTCATGTGGGTGTTAAATGTGCCCATAATTTGGAATTTTTCTCCCACTTATATTACATGGTATCAAAAAGTACTTAATTCAATGCTGGGTTTCATAAAATGTTGCTCCAGAGAGTGTATGAATCCTTTCGCATAACAATAAGGTCTAAACTAGAGCTGAAAATTGGATCCGGATTTGCTAATATCCGGATATCCGGGTACCCGGATCTGCGATCTATCCGATTTCTGAGATCCGGATTTGAACTACCCAGATTCGGATCCATATTACCCAGATCCGGATCCATATTATCTGGATCCGGATCCAGACTAAGCAAAAAAACTTCAAAATTGTGTTGTTTCATTGGGAAAACGAAATTATCATGAAATTTATATTTTCCCAATGAAACAATGCAATCTGGAAGAAATGTTGATTTTTTTTTTTTAGCTTAGTATGTATCCGGATAGTTCGGATTCGAATCCGGATACTAGGACCCGGATTATCCGGATACCCGAATTTGTGTTATCAGATCTTAATTATCTCGGATAATCCGGATAGTATATTATCCGGATACTTTCAGCTCTAGTCTAAACGCAATTGCGACTTCAATGGCGGACTGCGACGTTGCTCGATTTAAGAATAAGAAAATGAATATAATGGGACCTTAAGAAAAAAAGGATAGGCTATTTCATGTAGTAGAATCGCATCGATGTGTTTATTTAGTCATGGAAGTCGTAAGCTATGATATTTTCAGAGCGGACACATAATTTAATGGATGAAACTTTATTAAGTATTGAAGAAATTCAATAGAAGAGATCTCAATATATCACAAAATGATTACATTAATTTTTAAATTTATAATTTTATAATTTTTTTTTAATTTTTAAGAATTTTTCCTGTGCCCCATTATTTTCTGAAAATATTTTTTGGCGTTGCCTTGACTCATATCATGTAAGTGACCACTGACAATTCAATTGTAAACAAACAAACCGGCATTGGATAATGTTCAATTTTATTGCCACGGCTGTTTATTTTTATAACTATTTCACTTCCATTTTATTTCAAACACTATAATTTATTATTGAAACAAATAAACTTACCTGAAAAATGATTTCCTACTGTAAAAACTCGGATTGTTTCTTCAGCACAGTACAGCGCACTTCACCGCCATAATTCTCGATTATATAAAAACAAAACAATATTTCACTATATTGTTTCTCACCATTATAAAATCTAAATCACTTTTAATGACACTTCTTGATGGAAAAATCACTAAAAGAACAGCAAATAACAGCGGACTTCATTTCGTAAATTTAGAAATATCGAATTGCCAAAATAAACGACCAAACCTTTTGCCCCCCCCCCCCCCCCCCCAACCTAGAAAATGCTTATCACACGTACACGAATTTTACAAGCATAGCCTATCCTTTTTGATATATAATATAAGAATGGGACACGACTGCAACTTCGGCAGCAGAACGCACTGCTGTCGAAGTCGAGTTTTGAGCAATGTTCTGAAATATCCGTCGCAGCCGCAATGCTGACAATAGAGCCAACCCAATATACACTGTCCGACAACTTCAAGAGATAAAAATTAGGCGCCGTATTTGTGCTTGTTATTAGTGACGACGTCCAACTTTGGCAAATATCGCCGTCAAAGTCTGCCGTCCCAGTCTTAATTGGTTTAGGCCTTTATACAATTTCGTTTTGTTACATTGTACCTAATGCTCAAAATGGGATCGCAGGAACAAGGTCAAATCCTCCAAGTGTCTCTAGATACACACAAAACGAGAATCAGTTTATTCGAAGTCATAGTGAGATGCACATCATGAATATATTGTCGGGAAAATGAACTTAAGTAAAAGCTGCCGTCGAAAGTACCTACCAACTAGAAATAAAAAAAAAAATCCAATCAATTTTTCTTGAATCACTGATCCAATAGAAATAGAGAATACAATTAAAAGCATTAATAAAGATTCTGCGCTAGGACTTGATGGAATCACTACAACAGATCTTATTGCTGTTGCTGATATAATAAGTTCAAGGATTTATCCTGAAAGTGACTGAAATACTATCAATTTATAAGGATGGAGATGAAACAGAAATGAGCAATTGTAGACCAATTGCGATACTCAGCTCAGTTGGAAATGTATAGCATTTCAAAAAATAATTGAAAAAATAGTTAGAAAATTTATCAATAAAATGAGGTGGATGTGATCAGAAACAATTCGGGTTTCAGAAAAATAGTGGAACTGAGTCAGCTATAACTGAGACAATAAATGTCGTAAACAAATATCTAGACAAAAGAATGTCTGTATGTTGGAGAAATTTTTGTAGATCTAAGAAAAGCGTTTGACACAATCGATCATGATCTTCTTTTGAAGTTTTTGGACGAGCTAAGAATGAGATATGTAGCCAATAAATTAGTTGAAAGCTACTTAACAAATTGAAAATTATTTAATAAAGTTTAAAAATACACAATGACCCGGAAATTATTTGCATAGGTGTTCCGCATGGTTCCATATTGCAACCTATTTTTGTTTTAATAACATACAGAACGCATGACTAAAAGGAGATTATCATATGTTTGCTGATGATACAAATATTATTTATAAAGCGAAGACTGAAGAGGATGTGCAAAAAAATCATGAATGCTGATCTAAAAAGGTACAAGGACTGAGCGGATGACTATAAATTATCACTGAATGAAGAAAAGACAAAATTCATGATATTTCTTCAGTTCAATAAGGCGGATATTGACTCATTAGAAGTGGATATTGACGTACCACAAGGATCAGTGTTAGGAGCCATTCTCTTTCTGATAGGTATGCATTAATGATATTAAAGTGCAATTCATTTTAGTAAAGTGGTGTTGTTTGCAGATAATACTTTAATATATATAAGTGGAAGGCATATGAAAATTATGTGTGATCAGTTGAATGAGGAACTTGAAAGCTTGAGTAAATGGTTGAAAGCAAACAAATTAAAATTAAATCTATCTAAGACCAAATGTATGAAGTTCAACCTCGTGTTGATGTCACAAGTATTGAGAGCGTGGAAAACCTTAAACACCTCGGTGTGATATTAGTTAGTAAACTTAAGTTTAAAGAGTATTCAGATTATATTTTGTAAAAAACAAAAAATAGCTAAAAACAAAATAGGATTCCTAAGAAGACGACCGGCTCTAAAATTAAAAAACGCATAAAGCCCTAGATATAATGAGCTAGAGCTAATGTAAGCCGTGCTACTTTGGGGTGCCGCAAAGTTTGATCAAACTTTAAACTTTGCGGCGCGGTGCTTTTTATACGTTTGTTCCATGTTTCATTTTAAGAGAACAAATGAAATTACTGACAAGTTTGAAATAAAAAAATTCACTTTTTTTGTAACACTTTTTTAATAAACTTTTAGGGCAAGAATACTTGCTTTAATTATCAAACTTAATTTTTTTTTATTCATTTTTCACAATTTTACAGAAATAATCAACACACCTCCGATAGTTCGTACTGTCAAGTGTAAAAAAACGCGCTGCTCTCATTGTATCATAAACGCCACAAAGCGGCGCGGCGCCGCAAAAAAAACGCGCGGTGCTCATTGTATCTAGGGTAATGTTATATAACGCATTAGTTTTTCCACATTTCTCATATTGCTCGACCCTCTTGTAAGCAAGTTCGAACGAAATAAAGGATCGCCTCCAACTCTTACAAAATAAAGGGAGAGATGCAATATATATGTATAATCCGATTCGAGTTATGCTGGAGACTTTACAGTGGATGGTTGAAGCAATGATGTTTTTTTTTTTTTTTAAATGAAGAATTATATACTACATGGGTATCTGTGAGAGAATTTTGTAACTGTTGCAGAATCCCAACCATATAACTTGCGGCATAATCAAAACTTTAGCCTCACCAGATGGAATAGAAGCAGCACCCTAAATTCCTTGATGTAGATATACAAGGGATGATTTACCACCAAAATTAAAATTGGAAACAAGAATTCGAGTTTTTAAGCATAAATTGAGATAATTTATTTGCATTAACGTTAATTGAAATAAGTAGGTATAGAATTTTACTAACCAAATGAATTGTAATTATATTTTTAAGTTTTCAAAACTATTAATTAAATACAATACAATACAATACCCTCAAGCTAATGTTGGTTTTGTGAACCTGCAGAGAGTATAGGAAATTAAATAACTTGGTCTGATCTGGGATGAGAAGCTCAAGTCGAACACTGAATGAATTATACATGAAAGGAGGAAACTGCAAATCTAATATACAATGCGCATGTATGCCATTACATATAAAATATAACAGATTCATATGTTCCCAATGCTCAAAATGTGTAATAAATAGAGTACAAATGTATAACATACCATGGATAACGTCAACAAAAGAAATACTAAGAGGAGCAGAAAAACTTAGTCTAAAACAAATAATTTTTATGGAGAAAGCAAAGGTCATGTATAAGCTGAAGAATAAGCAAATTGAATCAAACTTGAAAATTACTTCTGTCGCTGAACTTCAATGCACACAACACAAGACGAAGAATATGAAATACGGAAAGAAAGAATTCGTACAGAATAAATTCACGACATCCACAGTCATATCTATCTAGAATGGACTTCTATCTGGGATCAAGAATTCACCTAGTCTATACAGCTTTTCAAGGAAAGTAAGGAAACATGTCTGTAATCTCATATTGAACTGTAGTTATACATTTATTGCTGTCAACAGATTAAAGTAAATTTTGTATTTATGTATTTTATCAACCTCTCATCCTTTTTCTCATACTAGCAAAAATTGTCAGAAAGAGAAGATAAAATAAAAAAAAAAATGTAGATTTGTATATGTATCTGGAGAGGGAGTGGCAGACGGTTGAGATGAATGCGCCCAACATAGTTGGGATAACTTTGTCCAGCGATCCTTCAAATTCTCTACTTTAGTAAAGGAATGAAGATATAAAAAAAAAAATATAAGAAAAGTTACAATCACCCTAAGACCAATAATATTATATCCTAGATGAAAATAAAAGTTAAATAAAGTGAAAACCCAAAGTTTTGTATGGCAACAGCAAGAAAGGGTTGCACGATTTAGTTTATTTTTGAAAGTTTATTTACTATTTTATGAAAAGACTGTGTACAAGATTTCAGAGCTCTAACGAGTTCTCCGGTAGTGTCCAAATATATAGTGAAAAGGTTTTGTATGGTAACTGGAAGATTGCCCGATTGTCCATTTTTGAAATTTTATTTACTGTTACTGTGAAAACATCATCCACTAGGTATAAACGTTTTCTAAGGCAGTGTCTAAATATATAGTGAGAAACGAAATTTTTGTATGGCAACTCTACGAAGGAGTTGCCCGATAGACCTCAATTTCGAAGTTGAACTTAAATTTGCTTTTATTTTTTTTAAAGTCCGTGTGCAAAATTTCAGCTCTTTAAGTGAATGTGTTCGCAAGTTATTGTAAGGACGGACGGACATGCATAAATCGAAATAATTTTCAATCTTATGCTTGGGTGTCCAACGCATTTTGTTGTACCAGCATTATTCCTGTGCGTTACAAACGGAATTAAAAACTTAGTATACCCCTATATGATTTCATATAGGGTATAAAAAGATTAGTGTGCGTGCAGTGGCGGAAATTTTATAAAAAATGTTTAGGTGGAAAACACGTCCCTTTTGAAGCTTTTGGGCTTCTTAAATCCCACACAAAAGATTGGTGTTGATGACGGGTTTTATGATAAATATAGTTGTTAAAAAAACCGAGTTAAAAATCCGAAATTTTAAATTTGTAAAACCAGAACTTCAAAACGGAGAGGAGGAGGGATAAAATTGGTACACCATTGGAGAGGTCCAACGATTGTCAATCTACGAAATTTTAAATAATCATCATAGGCTGCAACGATAAGAAGTTACAGGGTGATATCTAAAAACATATTCAAATATTTTTAAATTCCGTTATCTCGAAAACCGTAAGGAGTTTTCCCCCACCTCCCATACAATTTTTTGCTTGTCTAAGAATGGCCTATCCATAGCCTTCAACTGCAAGACCACATACGGGACACTCTGTAAAAAACAAGTTTTTTTTTTATTTGTAAATACTTGTAGATGTATTTCGGTGGAGCTTTTTGAGTTCACACTTCTTGATCCCGTTAAAATCCAAAGTTAAAACTTTAATATGAATTTGTGAATAATATAAGGAAAAAAATATAAAAAAATGGACAAAAATTAAAAGTACGTCTTCCAGGATATTCAAGAATAAAGGATAAAATCCTTATCCTTAATGTCCTTTTTGCGTATAGTTTTAAGATTCTATTTTTCTTAGATAGATTGAGATCCTATTTTTCAAATGAGCCATATATCACTGTCCCAGCATAAATACAAAAATATATATGAATTCTTAAAGAAGACCCAGGACAACATTTTTGCGAAATTTTGAAAATGCCATAACTCGCAAAATACGCATTGTAGAAGAAAAATTTTTAATTTATTTTTTGTTTTCACAAACCCTCCAAGTATGTAAAATTTCAACAAAATTGGTGATGGTCATGTGACACTGTTGCTTATTTGACATGGAATGACCCAGTTGTATTTAAAAACCAATCATTGAAAAAGAAAATTCAAGGATGCGGAAAGCAATTAGTGTTTATAAAAAAGGCTTGTAAAAACGGTTTTTGACCACTGGACGATCCTATACGAGCATTTGAAGTCTTCAACAACAACACTATCCGCTCGATCTAGGAAAATTTACACCAGAAACATGCGTGAGGCAATATCATGCAATTGTGCCAGATAATTTCCAGAATGATACTGATGTGATAATCAGGCACAACACCAAATTATTTTTAAATTATTTTTAAAGTTTCTCATCAAATTCAATCTAATTTCACACGGAATAAAGTGCACACTTGTCGTTTTTCTCATCGTCTCTTAATAGAGTAGAATTTCATCTGATAACGTTGGTTCACCTAAGAATTCTTGTAGATTTAAATTTCGCACGAAAACTTTGGTTTCCATAAATTTGCATTAAGGATAAATTTTGTATGCTCTGTATTTGCATAAGGAATAAAGAACTCACTTATTAATCAACCGAGGAATAAACAGTTTTATTTAGAATTCCCCCCACCAGCGGTAAGGGTTCTACGTTAGACTAAGCAACAGAAACAAAGTCACGGTTTGCAAGCTCTGAATATAGAAGAAATGAATTGTCTGCTTCGAAATTACGCGCTTTTTTTGGTATACTTAGTTTTCTACCTCCTGCAGATATTCCTGAATACTTCAATTATTCATATGAAATTATGAGTGAAGACTGGAAAACGGTTGCTGAGTAATTTCTACATGTCATAGATAATAGTAGCAGACCTACTTTGTGTCCTCCTTACTTCTAGAATTGCTTCGAACTAAAAAAAAAAACACCGCGGACCCATAATTATGCGTCTTGGCATCACCGAATACATGAGCTTATCAGCTTTGGTGGGCTATCTGCACGAAAAACATTAGCATCTACTACCTAGGATTCAAAAAACGGAAACATTTTTAAAAGATTTAATGACTATGACAAAAGTGAAATTTCTTCTAGCAAAAGAAGCACTTCTTAAAAAACTAAAATTGAATATTCTTAATATGTATCTTTTCGAAAACAAATCAAATAAGTATAAGGAGAGGCGAGACAAGTCGAGGTTATATCAAGAGTTTAAGAAATGAAATGATTGCACGCTGTACTATGAGATTGGTCAGAACAAGACTGTGTAGCGCACGATGTGGCGAGATACCTCTAGGTATCTCGCTCGAGAATGAAATTTTTCGTTTTTTCGCAGGGTGCAGCGGCTAATTTTGATAGCTGGCATATTCTTATAGGGTTTTTCTTTAATATAATCGAAGAGTTCTTTACTCATTCTCATACAGGGTATGTCCGGAAAATAAGTTGAATAAGTCCGTAACGAATAATTTATAAAAAAATATTGAAATAGCACTTTGAGCTTCTCTTTATTCGAAGAAACAAAAAGAAGTCCGCTGGTGCCAGATAGGGAGTGTATGGTGGTTGGGACAGCGTTGCCACAACATGCCTGGTCAGAAACTAGCTAACAATGATAGCGGTATGACACGGTGCGTTGTCATAATGGAGCCGCCAATATCCACTGATTTCCTTCCTGACGCGAAGCACCCGGTTTCGGAGCCTTTCAATTAAAATTGGCTGTTGTGTATTGTGACGATCTCGGAGCCTGATTTCCTTAACTTAACACAAAAATAAATGGCATGTTGCTGTTCAGTGAGTCGTGGCATTTTGATTCCCCGAAGCGTCACTCGAACACAGGTACACACTTTACGAGCAATCCGTAACGGGCAACGGCTAGCAGGCAACTGGCGAAAAATGCGTTACCTTCCCAAGACCCCGCTTTTACTTTTCCTCCACCAATCGCAACACTGCAGCCTTCCGGGTTGGCAGGAAAAAATCATTCAACTTATTTTTTCCGGATAGACCATGTATTTTGGAAGAATCTATCAGGATCAATCTGTAAGGCTTCATATAGATGATGAAATTTGCCAAATTTCAGACTTTCGTATTTACCGGATGGCAAGCAAAACAGCGGAAAGTACAAATTCTCATCTTCCACCCACTTCACAGACACCTGTTTTGCATCTCCCGTGTGGTTGTGTAGAAGAGCCAATACACATCCGTACGAGAGATGTGTTCAAGGTCCTTAAGAAGCTCAACGTCTCTAAAGCCGCAAATCCTGATGGTTACTCACCCCTATTAATTAAAAGCTGCGCCTCATTCTTAGCTAAACCTCTGTGCAAACCATTCTACTTGTCTACTACTTTGAAATTAGCCTACGTTCAGCCTATTCCCAAGAAAGTGAAGGGTAGTGATCCTTTGAATCTTTCAAATTCATTAACTCTAAATTGTATCTAGAAACAAATCAATTCATCAACGATCACCAACGATAATCTGGAGACTTGCTGACTTTTCTTATGGAACGTTGTAACCGTAGTCTTCACAATGTTGGTGAGTCTAAAATTGTTGCTCTGGATACTTCAAAGGCCTTTGATAGAGTTAGGCGTCCCTCCTTTTAGCCAAACTTAACGTACTTGGTCTCTCTCCTCTTCTCCTATGTGATGTAATTACGCATAAAAATACAAACGATAAACAAATCAATTAAAAACGCTAGAATGCACATTCAGCATAATTGCAATAATCGATTGACCTGAAATCATTTCTCAATAAAGTTAATCACAATAAATGTGACACAATGAAGTTAATGCATTATAAGCAAAACATTCACTCAAATGCAGTCACCTACTGTTCGAGTTTGACATTAATCACACCTATTATTGATTGGACGTTGATTATGCAGTCGCCTAATACTGGTCGTATTAAATGGTGTTACATCTGATCCTCACCACATAAATGAAGGTGTGCCGCAGTGTTGTATTATCTCTCCGTCTGCCTTTCTTATTTTCATTAATGACCTGCTTTCCCTTACATTCAATCCCATCCATAGCTTCGCCGACGAAAGTAGCTTTGATTTCGCTTACTCCTTTGACACTCTTGCGGACTCCAGAGGGAATGCCACATATGTCAAACGAGATTGCATGATTAGATCATTGAATAACGATCGCTTGGGGTAAAGTGAATCGCGTCGAATTCAATGCATCTAAAATCCAAACGCTTTAAAACAAGATCATAAATTCTCCACTCCCGTGTCATTTGATGGAGCACTGACTTACGATACACCGTCTTTATGCACTCTTGGTGTTAATATTTCCAGTAAACTAAGCTGGACAGACCACATTTTCTCTGTTGCCAAAGAAGCATCGAAATGTCTTGGATTTCTGAAAAGGTGTAAGAAATACTTTAGAAATACATCAGACCTAGAATGGAATATAAATCTCATATCTGGTCTGGGGCTGGTCGCACAGCCTTATAGCTTCATTGGATATTGTCCAGAAGAGAACCTTCAAGCTCATTGGCGATGTGACAATTACTTGTCATATCGACTCGATCGAGCACCGCTGCAATGTTACATGCCTTTCGCTTCTTTATCGTTACATGCATGTTCAATGTTCCGATGAAATATCTAGTCTGATTCCTTGTAGAATAATTCATGTTCGTAATACTCTCTCTGCAAACCACGCACATCCTTTTACCATCTTCTACCATCTTCTGTCTGCGAAAGTTTAAGAATGACATACATCGACACGTCCACCACTCTCTTTATGATCCCTAATTTCCTACCCATTTTCTTTCCTGCTAAGCTATGCTTTGCATCATGGGTATCCCCTGAGATTGGCTTAATAATAATAAAAAAACAAAAACTTCTGTGAAAAATGCCTATACTGAGTTGCACTACTTGACAAACACAAAATTTCTTCTTCAGAATTTATGCTCTCACTTCGCGATTTACCAAGAAATGTGTATGTGATATATCTTCACCTCGGCTCGCTCAACTGCCCAGCCCCGCCGCGCTTACCGGGTTGTGCACTTATCCTAAAGAAGCGAGGGGAGTCGAGGCTATATCAAGAGTTGAGCGAGGCGAGGTGAAGATACATTGCACGCTACCACAGCGTTGTTATGAACACTCATAGTATAGCGTACAATCATTTTATTTCTTAACTCTTTATAACGCCTCGGCTCGAGTCTCCTCGCCTATCCTAAGTAAATGAGTCGGTAATTTTGTTTTCTTGTAATTTCGATTTTTTAAGACTTCAAAGCACAATATTATAACGCACCTATTTTTCATTATTACTCGCACTTACAATTTCGAATACATCCAAAATTTCGTAATTAAATTCTTCATCTATGTATATTAGATTTGGAACTTTTAACTTTCCCTTCATCTTTTAAAACATTGAGAGATTATAATAGTAGAGATTTTTGATATATGTCATCCACGCCTACTCCAGATTTTATCAACTGCACAACGTTTTGGAACTCTTTTCTATAAGAACATCGATAGAGTTATAATCCTTGGTAGTGCTTTTATTTATTTCTCGACGATAGTCCTTACTTTTAATTTTCCAAGGGACGTATTAGTATGATAAGCATAAAAAAAATCTCGTAAGATATTCCCGAGACCAGCTTCTAGCATCCCCTTAATAAATAAAAAAAAAATCACTACCTCACTGCACACAGACTTGATAAAGACTGGCTCGAAGAGCAAATGCAGGTTTACTTCCAAGAATTGCACAACCCAAAATCCAAATCGGTTATGAATATCTATCGAGGCCGGTACTATATTTTTGATTGTACTCAAAGTTGTGTGTGTGTAATAAAAAAAATTATAAATTTAAAGCATGAAAGATATGTTGTGAGTTTAAGGGCAGCTTTAGATTACTTTTTGAATATTCAACTTAGAACTGGTCCCCATAGTAAGGAGCACGCTTCATCCGTGTCGAGTATGTGCAGCGCAACTTGTTTCGTTTCGATTTCAGGTGCAAAGTAATTCCTTGATCCTTCTAGATTTACCGAATAATCCGTATAAATAAGTTTTATATAGTATAATCATAATTTTGTATAGTTAGTCAATGGAAAAAAAATTTTACAGAAAAGGTCCGAGTACTGAGCCTTGCGGGGAACGTCAATAGTTATTTACTTACAAATGTCCATTTCGTAATCTCTACAAAGAGCTGGATATCTAAAATAAAAAGCAATTTAGCATTCGAATGAGTTAGCTTGGAATTGGAAGTTCATCAGTTTGGATGGACTTGAAGTTTTTCCGAAATCGAGGGAACATCCGACAATGTTTGTTCCTTCTTAAGGGAAATTGTGCGTAATGAGTGAAAAATGGAGTACAATACTTTGTCACTTTGTTAACTTACGAGATTGTTTCAAGGATTTTGTCCAATTTGGAAATTAGAGAGATTAATCTGAATACAAAGACAAGAATAAGTGTTTTGACACCTTCTTACAGTTGGGGAAACGAGAATTGTTTACATAATTGTTGAAGATTATTGTTTTCTGACTTTCACAAGCACTTGAGCCTTTCTGTCTTTTCTCTAAACATTGTCATAAATTTTATTGCACAATAAAAATAATATTTGTGGGATAAATCTGTGATCTGTGTATTCTTAGAAATTTAACATTTTATGTTACAAAAAAACATGTTTTACAGCGATGAGGCCTTAAACCGTTGCATGTATGTAGGCACATATTGTGTACAGTCAGTGGGGTTTCTAGATATTCAAAAGAAAATGCCTGTTTATAATGAATTTTGTCTAAAAATGGGATAAAGTTCAAAAGTATTATGGGAAATTTTTTTCCAATTTATTAACTTTGTCATCTCTGACACATTACATACCTAAATCTTTTTTACTGCTATTACTTACATAAATCCTTAAAACTGGGAATTATTGAATAAATTTCAATTTGTATTTGCAGATTTTGAGCTTAATTTCTTCCATTTGTAACGAGGGAAGGCTAAAAATTTCTTAGTCGCACTAAGTGATTAAGGGGGTCATCCCGTGTGAAGGCTCTTTTTTCGGTTTTCTTTGGGGATTTGTTTTGACAAACTAAATAAACATATACAAATGTGAATTTTTCACCACATATTTATTCATAATTTGAGCACACTCTACAATTTTTTCAGCCCGAAATAGTCGCTTATTGCTGAAGTACACGACAACTTAGCCATTCATCTTCAAAAAAGATATTTTGCTGCGGTGACCACGATTGCGGGCGTTCTGCTTATCGGAAACAAAAAAATCGAACAAATTTTAATCTGTGAAGTATGAACTACCTTACGAACTTGGATTATGAAAAATATTGAAAGGTAAAATTTTGGTATCTTGTTGATGATTTTTTCGTGAATTTTGGTGTGTTTTTTACGACATATTCAACATGAAAAATAAAAACGGCTTGATGAATTAGAATTATCCTGATACCTATATGAGTACTGAATAAGTCAGTAACCAATTTGAAAAATACAGTTTTGAGAAAAACAGGTTTAAAGGTTCAAATACAATTATCACAAAAAAATTCGAGCACTTGGTGCTCAATCAAGACTAATGCCCTAGACACACAGCGATCTTAATGAAGAAATAACTAACAACTCATTAGTGTATAATGATTCATTATAAACTGCAGACACACAGCCATTTCTTTAATTGTAGTTGTTCTGTCAAACTGGCTTTGATAAACTTATCACATTAAAAAAGCAATATGGATCGAATTAACGCGATAAACTTTTTTATTAATTTTAATTTTTATTTATTTTAATATTATTTCATTTAGCGATTGAGAAAAGAAAAAAATATTTTGATATAATTACTTTGTGCTTTGCATTTCTTCTTCTTATTTTTCAAATCAGCAGATGCATAGCGGAGCTCCATACTTAAATTATATGCTATATCTAGCACATTTTTTCTCATTATAGCTATAATGAAGGAAGAAAAACTTTATTAGTGTACTTCATTATCATCTGCTTTTCGAGCCACAATGAGGTATACTATATGACACACGGCATTTTAATGAATAGTTAGTACTAATGATTCATTAGATCGTGCTGTGTGTCTAGGGTATAAACTAACCGTTTTATTCGAAATGA
Source organism: Dioctria rufipes (assembly GCA_963924295.1). NCBI lineage: Eukaryota > Metazoa > Arthropoda > Insecta > Diptera > Asilidae > Dioctria > Dioctria rufipes. The sequence continues at coordinate 364,339,870 of OZ002740.1, forward strand.
GTTTAGTGATATAACGGTTTCTCTTTTGATCATTTATATCTGCGTTTGTATTAAAAGGGCTTATACTCTAGACACACAGCACGATCTAATGAATCATTAGTACTAACTATTCATTAAAATGCCGTGTGACACACGCAGTATACGTCATTATGGCTCGAAAATCAGATGATAATGAAGTGTTTTCTTCCTTCATTATAGCTATAAAAATGTGCTAGATTTAGCATATAATTTAAGTATGGAGCTCCGCTGTGCATCTGCTGATTTGAAAAATAAGAAGAAGAAATGCAAAGCACAAAGTAATTATGTCAAAATATTTTTTAATAAAATGTTTTTTTTTCATTTCTCAATCGTTAAATGAAATAAAATAAAAATAAACAAAAATTAAAATTAATAAAAACAAAGTTTATCGCGTTGATTCCATCCATATCGCTTCTTTAATATCGTAAGTAAATCAAAACCAGTTTAACAGTACAATTTAATTAAAAATTATGTAAGAAACCGAAGCGAAAGAGAAGGGGTTCGATGCTGGAGCGTGCGCTTCAAACACCTGACCTGTTCAACTCTGTACCTTCCGAACGACTCCGAATATCTGAAAATCACTTTATAGTAGGCATATTCTACACTATATTTGGATGTAATTTATGTAAAACAAGTCTATTTTTTGAATCAATCACACGGGATAACCATGACCTCTTAATGCCACTACTTGAGCTACTTCCAATTAGGTATATAATGAAAAATTAACGTCATTCGAACGGCATATCTTAGCCATCAATGCATCAAAAAAAATTTGAGCCAGGGCCGTGTACAAATTCAAAAAAAGTGAAAACTCGTAAAGAAATTTTCGAAGAAATGTCTACCCTTATTACCATTATCTCCTGCAATGAAACGTTGGACTCGACTGTTCTAGTATAGTAAAGAGATGGTTGAAGATGGTCACCGATCGAAATGCTTAAACACGATTACCTAAATAAACATAATATTATAAAATGAGTATACTGGAAGAGCGCAGAATAATACTTTGCCAAATCTTTGAAGAAGTGGGCAAGTTGAAGACATTTTACATACGCATTTTTCTAGTCAAAATGTGACAGGCATTTTAAATCTCTGTTAACAAAAGAGAGAAAAAAGAAATCGTTCTAGCATCATGACTGTTGATGAAACATAAATTCGTCTCAAAATCCACACGATAATGATAGAAAAGGTGGAACGAACTTCAATGAAAATCCAAGTCGACTGCAAAGCTAATAGCCACTGTTTATTGGGATTTGCAAAGAAATTCTTCTAATCGACTAATTTCCTAGAAGCTCTACAAAGAATGAAAAGTTTACGCCGTTTTTTTGAAAAAAAAAGAGAAAAAAATAAGTAAATAAAAAATACGTGACACGAAAACAAAGGACAAAGTCGGAAAATAAATACTTTTTTTCTTGTTTGTTCACACCTCACATATATTTAGTTGCAAAGCGTACCCTGAGGAAAAATAAGTTGGTAGAAAATCAATCAATCATTTGCCTTTGAAGACATGACTCACATCTGATTATTTCCTTTTTCAGTAATTTAAAAAAAGAAAAATCGAAAGGAAAAAAATTTGGCGGCAAGGACATTGCCATAAAAGGCAATGGTATAAAAAAAGACCAACAAAATTGTGAGAAATGTTTTGAGCTACATCCATGGAACCTAAAGATATTTTTTTTTTTTTTACATTTTTATTGTAACTTCCAATGTCCTTCGTTTAGGAACTTTTGGGGCCCCTATCCGTACATCCTTCTTTCTTTTTCAAACAAAATTGTAACTCTCGTTTATCCGAACATCGATTATCCGAATATTCGATTATCTGGACTTATTTTTCACGGCTCTAATGTACTACCTATTTCCAAATGATTTGATGGCGCAACGAGACATGTTATGACGAGTTTATTCCCGCCTCCGGCGTGTAGGTACTCTCGCTCTCATTTGTTTGCGCGATAGTGTTTGTTATTGTTTCATTTTATTTGATAGCGTTCAACTGATAGGCTGTCTTTTATTTTTGTTTGGGTTTTGCGTTAGAAATCTGTAATGTCTAAGCCAAAAAGAGTAGTGTTATCTCTTAAAGACAAAGTGAAGATAATTGAGAGTATAAAAAATGGTGAATCTGGCATTAAATTGGTGCAAATGTATGGTGTAGGAGCATCTACGATATCAGCTCTCTCAGAATTCTGATTCCATATTGAAATTCACCTGCATGCTTAAGAACGAAGATGGAAGCTCGCAACGTAAAGCCATGAAAAAATCTCATAATGAAATTCTGGAGAACGCAGTTTTTATTTGGTTCTTACAAAAGAAAGCATGTGGGAAACCCATATCTGGTCCTCTTTTATGTGAAAATGCATTGGATTTTAATCAAAAGCTTGGTGGTTATACTTCTTTCAAGGCGATCTGTGGATGGTTACCATGATTTGAATCTGGAAATGGAATTCGCGAATTGGAAATTCAAGGTGAAAATTGTCTGCTAACGTTGCGTCAGCCGACTCATTTGTAGACGAGTTAAAAGCATTTCTAGATGGAAAGGAATACGATTTAGATTTTGTATACAATGCGGACGAAACAGGTCTGCCAAGCAGATCGTTGGCATCGCGTCGTGAAAATGCAGCACTGGGACACAAAGTGAGTAAGGACAGAGTTACGGTTATGGTTTTCGCGAACGCTAAACGAACACATCGATTGCCACTGTTACTTATTGGCAAATCAAAAAATCCGCTCTGTTTCAAAATTGTCAAAATCCCCTTAACTTATGCTAACCAACAAAAAGCATGGATGCACACAGATATTTTTCTTACTTGGTATGAAAATACATTTATTTCTGAGGTGAAGAAATTACAAAAGGACGCGGGAAAAGAGAGCGATGTGTAATTTTTGTTAGATAATGCGCCAACTCACCCTTCCGCTGAAACCCTAAGTCGAGAAAATGGGAAGTTTACACAGTAACCTATGGACCAAAGTATCATTGAAACTTTAAAGCATTTATACAGAAAGCAGCTACTGCGTCGTCTTTTGTCAGCAAACAGCATAGAAACTATGTTAATTTTTTTTAAAGAAATAAATTTATAAGATTGTTGCTGTATGCTGGTAGAAGCGTGGAACTCTTTGGAATCGCAAACATTAAAAACATTAAAAAGGGCATGTAATAAATTATTAAAGACTCCATCCAATTCTTCAATTAAACCGCACGACGATTTCAAAGAAATAACAGAAGAAGCGAAAATTGTTAGCATGCATTGGTGAAGGGTGCGATGAAGAGAATATCAAGGAGTGGCTGAACTGCGATAGTTAAGACCCTGGATTCCAAATTTTAACTGATGAAGAAATCATTGACGATTTGCACAGTAACGAGAAAGAAGATGAAGAAGAGACTGAAACTGGTGATGTATGTCAAGTACCATCTCACGCAGAAACTTTTGAAGCTCTAGATGTTACTTTTAAAAGGTTTGAAAGACAGGACGAATCGGATTCCATACAGTTGTTACAACTGAAGCGCATCAGGGACTTGGCCGCAATGAAAAGATGTGATTCATTACGTCAAGGATTAATAACTAATTATTTCCAATCAAAATTTTAAATTACATACATAAGTGCTATGTATTTCATTATCTTTATAGCTCGTAGTTTTTTTATATCGTATTGTCTAACTGACGTATGTAAAACCCTTTATATAATAAAAAAAAATATTAAAATTTAATTATTGTTTGATTTGACTTTGAAATCGATTATCCGGATTTTCGATTATACGGAATACCCTTGGTTTTATTTGATTCGGATAATCGAGATTCTACTGTACCTACTTTCAATTTCACAGTACTAATTGCATCAAAATGTAAATGTAAAATTCCTTGGGAAATTGTACGTCTGTCAAAGAAATTTTATTCAGCTTAATAATCTACTTTACAATTCATCTTACCTTGTAAAAAACTGGATCAAAGAGAGAGTCATTACGATTTAATTTACGACCCATTAATTGATTTTTTTTCCTAAACCTCCCCCGATCCCTGAAACGAGAGTGCAAAATGTGTAATATATTGATGTTAATGTGTATGTATATCACGGTCCAATTTCTCATTTTCAGTTTGTTGTTACATAAAAAGTTGCAATTGAATGTACAAAGAGATCTCGAATCCATTGAACTAGTTTACTTAATTCCCAGATAAACTTTCGTAATTAGCCGCCACTACATATCGCTCGAAGTGATGATGATGATGATTGCAACTATTATGTCACTCTTGAATGTTGCCTTGCCTTACTCAAAACATGTTTGTTACCATTGATGGAATCTCGGCCAATATGCACGTCTTCTTAACTATGGAACTGTGGCTTTGGACATTTTAAATGAATCAGACCGTAAAGTTCTAAGAACTTTGAGTATATACATACATACGTATACATTTGAAAAGCGAAACTCGCTTAAGATAAGGGAAGACGTGCCCAGAACCTTAAATATGTACATGAATCCTACTTTTTTTTTTATATATAAAACTTAATTTGCCATTTATTTGTACATAAATTCCATACATATATCGCCCTCCATTGCTCTCGATTCCATTTGGCCAAGAATAAGAACTTCACAGACTTGTAAAACAAATGTCAAGATTTCACGATAGACTGCACTTTTTCTGCACTCTCGCAATAAATGTTGGTATCAGTGGGTGGGAAGAAAGGAGGGATGTATGAGAGAATGAACGGGAACGCCTTAACTTGCTGCCAGAATGTCTCGTATTTCTGCCAAAATACTGTCGACTTTACACAATGAATATTGGAGATAATTCATGATCGGCCAAATAAGCACACAACAGTAATTTCTCAAGAACTTTTCCACCACCTACATTTTGACAGGTTGCTGGAGTTTTTGTTTTTTTCAAGCAACACTCTTACGTAAGTGCTATACTTATGGTTAAAGTTTAAAAATTAATCAATAAACTTACGACTGCGAATAGTTATGTGTAGGCAGTGCATTATATACCACCTTCAATAATAATTAATATTTCACCTTTTCACCTGCTAGTGACAAAGCAGCATTATATATAGCATCTACTTCTACATACTCTACTCACTGATGCTGATGCCGTACACACATATATCTACACGGCATGTGTATAAAGGTGTGCTGCCTCAATAAGGGCGATTGAAATCTGCTGATGTAAATCATTCCAAGTTTGATTCTCTCTACTCTAGAAAACTTCACTTGAAATTAAATTGGCCGCGAGCGATTATTACACCATCGCTCGGCCACATCGATTGGTGACAAGTTTGTCTTTTGCGAGTGCTAATTGCCGACTGGCGTATTTTCGTACGGTCGGGCGGAGAATTTCAATGGCTGCACTCACTGGAGAAATTTAAATATGAAAGGTTAGGGAAGAGGGTATAGAGGTTGCACACATATGCATATGGATTTATTCTCGTTAATTAATTGGAACGGTAACTTCTATATACATATATGGATAGGACTTAACTGCACGATAATTTATATATGCATATACGAATAGCAACAATTTTCGCTTGTATTGAAAGTTGCAAAACAACAAATATCTGAACAAGCTACTATTGCAGGTGTGAATCAAAACATTTGTTGATTGCAAGGCATGAGCATGGAGAGTTGTGAGAACTAAAACAATTTGGAGTAAAAAATGATCGTTTTTCAATCTAGGATCATGTGTTTTTTTTTTTGTTTTTTTTTGTAATATACTTAAAATACTAAATTTAAAATAAAATTTCTCAAAATTCTAATTCTTCTTTAGTCCCCTCGAACTATCGGAATCTGTTTTGTGTGACGGCCTTTAGTTCACTGCTCGAAAATAGTCGAGGGGAATTCGGTAACTCGGGGTATTTGTTTTGAGATTTATAGAAGTCTTTACTCCACTTGTTAATTCTCCGGTATTTTGCAAGTGGGAAAATAAGAAGAAGAACTCTCAGTCTGTTTTCGTTTTGTTTTTTGAAGGTACCAAGGGAATTTTCAAATTTAATTATGAATTCTCCCCCATATCCTGGCTATATTTAATAACAAATTATCAAAATCCATGCAATATTTACAGAGATATGTACATACATATATAAATATTGATGTTTGAAGGTACCCGCCAAAAATTTCAAATCATATTGAAAATGGCCAATGTGATCTTCTTCCAGTACAGAAGAGATGCTACAAAAAACTTTAATATTCTCGACTTTGAGTTCGGTAAATGGTTTTCGAGAAATTCACTTCTCATGAGGAAACAAGACTACCCACTAATGGATATGAAAGAAAGAACGAAAGAAATATATACAACATATGTATATAGGAACTGTGGTGTATATGATCCAAGTACACAATAGCCGTTTTTCGCCGGTAATAATTCAGTTATGGAGCATAAAATATCAAAAAACAAACTACACCACTCGATTATGCTTTCCTTCATCTTTAATTTGATACAAAATATGACGTATTTTAGACAACCCCTGTGTGGGTTTGTAAGAGTCCCACCCAAAAATTGTTCACATATATTTCTTACTCTACACCCTAAATCGATCGAAAAAGAGCCCTAATGGTCTACGACCCTTTCACACAGAGTCTGGCGCCCATGACAAAAAAAAAATTACCGCCGAGACTCCTCAAATCTGTAAATTACCGTTAATCGAAATAACATATATAGCCTATAACGTCCACGTTTAAATAATTACCAAAGTAATTTCTCAGTTTTTTTTATTCGACTGAAGCTTAAGATTAGGCGAAGCGAGTGGCCTTTGTAACTGCAGTCATTCATTGACTTATTGTTATTAGACTTCAGATCTTGAGTCTACCCCTGCAACTTTTGCAACTCCTTCAATTTTTTGTTTGTTTTTTTGTTAGTTCGCTCCCATTTTTATCCGCACACCCTCCACGCTCAATTTCCCCTCCCCTGCAACATTCGCCCGTTAAAACTACATAAAAAAAAAACTTAAAAAATATCAATTTATTTCGATGTTGGGATACAATTTATCGTCCCCGATGATTCGTTTGTTTTTTTTAGCACTTCTCACATTTTCCCTAACTTTCCAAGTATGGTAGAGAGTTAGAGAGTTTTAGTCGTAAAAACGGAAGTTCTTATCTCTTACAATTCCAGCTCTCCATATCACAGAGTCCGATTATAGTAGTGAGAGTCGGCAATCGTGCAGATCTGCCAATCTGCTTCCCAAAAATTGTAGCAAAGCTGAAAAGAAGCTATTACGACGAAAGTTATTTTTTAAGCATGAAGTCCCTTTCCCCTGCAAATTATGAATAATGGTTTTCAAATGAATGATAAATTCAAATGAATAATAATTAAACTTCGAATTTAATATGTGTAAGAATTTAATTTCTTTCAATAATATTTCAGACTTCATAAAAAACATCAATTTTACGTTTTTTGACCACCAATTTATCATTCTCTAATTTTGAAAAGTGCTTGTTATTAAAATATTATCTCAGTTAAGACCCGATTTAAAGTGTTTTGTTAATAATTATCTTAACTTAAGTCGAGACTAGAGATAATATCTTAAAAAACGCTTTTAAAAATCGCAACGATAAAACTCGGTTCCGAGCCCGCAGGTAATCTGAGCTTAACGTCAAGCCACTCTTCTTAACTGAGGCCTGAACACAATTGGAGCTTTTCAGCCAGCTTGAGATTTGTTGACAATGTAAATCAATGTAGAAGAATACAATTGGAGCTTTAACTTTGATCAAATTGCAAATTTCAAGCCCAATGTTGGCAGTCATTGAGGGAATTTTTAATATTGTCAACTGTGCGAATGTCGAATATCAGTTGAGAATGGCTTCTGTTGACACATTTGAGGAGTAAACAGCTACCAAAAAAATTAAAGTGGAAGAAAACTTATATAGTGAGGAAAAGATAAGCATAGTTCCTGTAGCACATAATAAAAACCTCAGTATTATTTTTACATATACTTGGTACATCTCGAAACTATCCAAAAAAGCATGAATTTATCGTAATTTTGGAAAATCGGAAGCATTAACTGTTGTTCCTTAATAAATGCTCTTAACATAAACAAGTTAAAGTTGCAAATGTCAAAAAGGCCAGTTGTGTTTAATTCCGCTTGTTCAGTCAGTTCTAGAGAAAGCTCCAATTGTGATTCAGGCCTGATACTCACTACTGCATACCCAAGGATTTACGCCGCCATGCTAATTACCCACTTTTCCCTAAAAATATATCCTAGACATAATTCTATTCATCTAGACGCGCAGTTATGTAGGTATGTCTACTCCTTGTCCTGTTTCTAAGTACTTCTCTTGCCGAAATCTCTATCGTGAACTCATAAACACTTTCCTTATGCGATGTCCCTATCATAAACTCAAAATCCTCTTCGTATTACCCTCTGAACCGAGAAGAATTAGCACATTCTTAACATAACATCAAGGGCGCCGACCGGGATTTCATCGGCTATATTACTACATTTGTTAATAAATTATCTTATAACTTAAATCGAGACCGGAAGTAAAATTCTTTATTTCAGTCGAGACCCGAACTAAAGTGTTTCTTAATAAAATTATAGTTATATCAGTTGTGACCCGATGTAAATATTAGTGCCTAACTAGCCAATCTACCTCAAGCGGTTCCAAGTGCAAAAAGAGATCGATACAAGCCAGTTTGCTGTTTATATAGCCTTTGCTAGCACGCGGCACCAATGATCGAGTTTCAGAGGTGCACGGTAACAAGATTAATTAAATGAAAATACATAAAAAGGATATAAGATTTAAGTTTTACACTAAATTTATTACGGTATAAGCTGACATTTTTCACAGATCAAATCAGGTTGTTGATCAAAAGGAAATATGAAAATATTTTCAATGAACGCTTGTCGCAGGTGAGCATATATTAAATTGACATTATTATTTTTTAATTAATATTTCATTTGACCTCCTTGAAGAAATGTATGTACACAATGGAACCTCTGGGAAAGTCATTTGGGAGTAAATAACATAATTGCTAAAATATTAAAAAGGTACATATATTCGAGAGAATGTTGAAGATCAATTTCGCAATTGAACTGGTGTGCTTACAAGGTGATACTACCAAAGTTTGAAATATCATTTCGAAAATAGTATCTGAGTTCTGCTCTGAGTAAGAGCGAAAAATTTAAAAAAAGAAGTAGGTACTTGGCCACAGTTGGAGAAAAAAAGCATTGCGAGTAAAGTAACACTCTGGAGCGGAGCTTTTCCGAATAGCGAACTATTTTTTAGCGTCACTGAGATGCTCCACCAGAAGATGGGAAAGATCGATATCGAGACCTGTAGCTTCTGTATCGAAGGCTACGAAACTGCTGAGCATGTGCTTTGCAATTAGATATTTCAAGGTCTGGGCACCACACAAAAGGCGAGGAAAACTGTAAAAGAATAATTTCGGAAATCTGTTTCAAATATTAATTTTTAACCTTTTCCAGAAGCGGATAGCGGGAACTATTATATTTCTACTGGATCCTAGCGATTATATCTATAAATAATCGGAAGCTTATGTGATTTCTAATCAACATACAACGCCGATTGAGAAAATTAAAGGTTCAAATCACTCTGGGGATTACAGGCCACAATAAACGAAATATGGTCATATGAAAAAAATACTGGAAAAAATCGTATATGATCCAACTAGAACACCACAGTGATTCCAATAATGTTTTTGTCAGGATTATTTTTAGGAAACAACATTGTCATAAGTCTGCGCCGATTCACGTTTATTAATCATAATTATAAAGACGAAATTTATCGCGATATTTTCAAACCATCAGAACGCCTTTGCTGCAATTCATCGGGATATTTTGATAAAAAAATAGTTATATCAGTTCGGTGTAAGGAATAATGAGGTACAGTGGTTTCAATCATATCTTGAAAAAAAAAAAACTAAAATGACTTCTATGAACAGTGTTAGACAGGATGCTTATTATTATGGTATGGTGTTCAATTCTGGGACCTCTTGTTTTCACTGTATGTGTATACAAATAATTAGAGTATGTATTAACAAATTGCTTCGATAACTGTAATTCTAGTACAGAACATGGCGATGAGGTTAATATTTAAATGTAATAGATATGCAGGAAGGGGACCATAATGGGGCTTGTTGTTCTAACGAAAACATCCATACATAAAATAAAGGGTTCTCCAATAAGAGGTGTTATTTTGATATTCAAGATAAATGATCGGATTTTCATTCATTCATAACATAACATCAGCCAAATGACCACCACGACTACGCCTACAGGACCATATCCTTTTCATGAAATTTTTCATAACCAAATCGCAAAGTGGCTAGCCTATGTCGTCGATAGCCTCACGAATTCCATCTTTGAGGACTTGAATCGACGCTGGGCTGTTGGCGTAGACCTTCTCTTTTACGTGGCCCCAAAGGAAGAAATCGCAAGGTGTTAAGTCACAAGATCTCGGTGGCCAATTGTGATCACCTCTTCGAGAGATAACACGGTCCGGAAACTTTTCCCGTAAAAGATCAATGGTTTCGTTGCTTGTATGGCACGTAGCGCCGTCTTGTTGAAAGTAAACGTTGTCCAGATCAATACCATCCAATTCTGGCCATAAAAAATCATTAATCATCTGTCGATAGCGCAATCCATTCACCGTAACTGTTGCTCCAGCCTCATTTTCGAAAAAGTAAGGTCCAATGACCCCGCGGTACCATAAACCGCACCAAACAGTCACACGTTGAGAATAGAGAGGCTTTTCAACAATAACTCTTGGGTTTTCCGAGCCCCAGATGCGACAATTTTGCTTGTTGATGAAGCCATCGAGGTGGAAATGGGCCTCATCACTCAAGATGAGTTTTCGATGGAATTCCGGATCATTTTCATGCATTTCAAGGACCCAATCAGCAAAGACTCGACGTTGTTGATGATCGGCCGGCTTGAGTTCTTGTGTTAACTGAACTTTATAAGCCTTAAGACCCAAATCTTTATGCAAAATACGGTGTAATGACGTTTGTGGAATGCCTAATTCCAAAGAACGACGAGGAATGGACAAACCTGGGTTTTCTTCAACACTTTCGGCTACAGCAGCAATATTCTCGGCTGTTCTTGAGCGACGTGCACGGGTTTTATTCTTCACATCACTAACTTGTCCCGACAGCTCGAATTTTTCTACCAATTTCTGTATTGCGGTCCGACAAGGTGCTTCACGACGACCCAAAAATTCTCGAGTTTTACGAACCGTCTCTGCCACATTTTCACCATTTTTATAGTGAATTTTAATAATTTCAATGCGTTGTTGAATCGTGTATCGTTCCATTTTTATTAATGGCGTAGTTTCTACTTGTCAAATGACAAAAAATGACAGCTCAAAAAGTGACATCTACCGAAATAGCGGGCTAATTAAAATAGCACCTCTTATTGGAAAACCCTTTATCTCACTAAGTTATATATAGTATGTTTACAACAATTGCTGATTTAAATTATTTATCATATAAAGTTAAAGACAAAGAACAAAAAATATGTTTTCCAGCTTTATTTCCACAGAAGGTAAAAGGTCAAGATTGGGACCCCACCACCGGGACAAGATGGTGATACAACAGTTTTTTTTTCTTTTTTTTTCTCAAATCTCTTTCTTCATTCTAAAGTTTATCCCGGTATTGGTATCCTGTGAGAACAGCATAGTAGCCCTTCTCGTGGACTTTTCTCACTTTGGTGCGACCGATGAAATTGAAACTAATGAAATGTCCAGCATTGTTTGGGAAGGACATATATTATTAATTTTTGTGCCATGTGTAAAATAAACATTGTAATTTTTTAGAAAAAACTTAAAATATAAAGTTTTATTTATCTATACTAATATTTAGTCCAAGGATATACTTTTAAATTCCATTATAAAATAAAGCTCAACCACTATCAAGTGATTCTGGTTATTAAAATACAAAATTTACTTTCAAGTTTTGTTCTTAATGCAAAATTTCTAATGGTCATAGCATAAATTTTTGTGCAATGTGTAATTACACTTCAAATTGTTGTGACCAAATATTTTTAATAATTTATTGAATTTATTTTAAAAATGTTTAAGATTAACATACAGTCTGCCACAAAAGTCATCACACAGTATTTGTTTAAAGAGTTTTTCTTAAGCTGAAACAATAGAACATTTTTTTTTTTTCAGTATTTTCAATTATTATTTATACTAAGTAATGTTAGGTTTAATTATTTTTAATTTTGTGTTAGCATTTGTTTCATAGCATGTCTTTCCTCAATTACGATATGGGTAAACCCAGGCTAGTTAAAACTTCCACTTTTATGCAATTATAACCGTTTCTACTTTCTACGTACTTAATTGAAAACATTTGATTCACTAATAAAAATTGTAATTTATTTTTTATTTCATTTAACAAGTTTTATTTAAAGGGAGAAATTATGAGATTTCTGTATGATATTGCAAACAATTGGGTGATATTTTTGTATTTACTACTTACTAAGTATAAAGTAAATAACAATAAAAAAATTTCTTTTAGTGAATTATTAAAAACAGAAATTCTAATATTAACTGTAAGGTTGCAAGTAAGATGTTTAATTTGCGATAGTGGGTAGAATCGCAAGAATGCTAGAAAATACTTCAACATGCAATTTTAGACAAATGAAGGAAACTACATCTAGAACAGACCGACAGACAGTATGGCAGTATCTACAATCTCGTAGAGCTGGTTATATATGAAAGTGATTTGAAAGGAAAAAACAAGCCACGAAAAATGCAAAACTGAAAAAATAAATAAAAAAATCTCGATTCGACTGGGTTAAGCAGCAACGTGATTATTTCCTCGCCATATGCCACTTGTATGAGAGGAGTGGTACAAAATGCGTCGTTTGAGCAGTGGGGGAACTATTTCCCTTAAACCTTGTAATTTATTTTATTATACATCCTATAAAGATGATTTTAGTGCGAACCTAGCAAATCTTTCTTAAGATTGTCATATATTGTATTGTACAATAAAGATAGTATTTGTGAGATAAATCTACGATATGTGATACTTAGAAATTTGTACAAACATGTTTTACAACGATCAGGCATTGAACGGTTGCATATACCTACTTGGTACACGTGTAGAGTCAATTAAAAGGTAATTTTCTGAAGTTTCTATATCTTGAAAAGAAAATGCCTGTTTATAATGCATTTTGGCGGAGAACGGAGTAAAGTTTGAAAATATTATTGGAAAAGTTTTCCAATTTGCTGACTTTGTCATTCGGTATCTCCCGACACAAGAGGAGAAGAGAGAGGATGTATAACAAGAATATTAAAGGGTGTAAAGGGAAAAAATCCAAAATCGCATTTACGCCCAAACAACTTTGCATTTTCAAGTCTACAGTTTTTTTCTTTACATTTCGACCCGTGGTACAATCCCCCACAAAATTTCCATTTTTTTTTTCAAAACACCCTATATATAAATACTAAAAGAATTTAAATTTTTCTTCTTCTAAAAACAACAAATAAAAAATTTAAAATATAAAAATTGTTACCTTTTGTACATATTTTATTAAATCATAATGTGTAACGTTCAGAAGTTACAGGGTGTTCAATGAAAACATACACAAATATCGTCATTATTTATAATTAATTATTTGATTCAAATACCTACTAGAGAAATGTTAGGAAGGACCCGCTTTTATGGAATTCAATGCAAATGTATTTCAAGCAATTGCATAATATGCAGTCAGTTTATATTTCGTCCTTTATTTTACTATCTATCCACATGAATTCTTTATTATCTTTTATGAACTAGCTTCTAAGTTTCTATGATAACTCCCCGTTTTTTGTTATTGTAACTTGGCAACTTGCCAATCGTCTATACTTCCATCCGTTGCAATATTTATTTCTGAGACACTCTGTGTAACGCGGCAATTAAATTTTAATTGAATGAGGTAAAAGAGATTAAAAATAATTGATTGCTCTGCCGAATATTTTTTTTTATATGCATATACATGCATACTTTATGAGAAAATAAAAGCATTCAAAACTATCCCATTAAGAAAAAAATCCCATCAATAAAGCCTCAGACAATAGCAAAAGCTATTAAAATTCACAATATTTCTGTTAACGTTAAACAAACTATTATAGGGGCTTCGAATGAACCAATTGATTGTCTATGTCAAGTGCCAATGTCAAATCCAATAGACGGGCTACTTTGGAATTCGAACTTCAGAACCGAAGAGGTTTGCAAGAATTAATGTTGTGCGTGCGAGGAACTTTATAAACAAAAGGTTCATTCGGAACCCTTCGTTAAAGCCTATTCAAATATGTATGCAGGCAAGAGGATAAATGTGGGTCTTTAAGTTGTTAACGTGCGGGCATGTAAGGTATAGGCACTTTAAATAGACACCAAGTCATGATCAAATAAAACATCCCCAGCGATACATTATTCCGAAGGATAAGGCAAGTTTTGTTGGTATATGAATCACCGCTAAATCACACACACTAGATAGCTAGGTACACATACATATTATGGCACTGGAACTGGAGATAATAAAAGCTAAATATATAAACTTTGACGTTATCGTTATAATGAGGGGCGCCGCTACTATGACTGGAAAGCACGGAAAATGATAACAATAAAGCATAAGCCCACGCCTTTCGTCTGCTCATTTATTCATGACAGTGTAAATCTAGAAGTTTTTGGTGCTTGAAAAATTATTCAGCTTTGGTTTTGCCCGTTGCTCGAGCTTCACAAACTGAAAATCAAACAAAAGTTTTGATTTCTTTGTTATTTGCTTAAATATGGTTGGTTAGAAGAGAAACGAAAACAGAGGCAGATGCAATTTGTGATACAAAAATTCTCTTTGTTTTGATTTTGATAAAAACTTTATTGAAAAGTATTTCACTGTGTGAGCTTAAAGCAGTTTTATTTTTTCTTGATTTCTTCTTTTGTGTACGGCAGAATAAATATAAAATAATAAAACAAAATAGATCCACAATAATTAAAACACAATAGATCCACAATAAACAAAAATTTGTAATTTGAACACTGGACACTTTAGGATAGGGGAACCTCCAACGTAAAGTATTATAAGGTCTATCGCGCACTGAAAACTTTTAGTCAACTAACTATTTTGTCACCACTGTCAATTTCCATAGGCACTAATGTAAATGCGTGCATAAAGTCACGTGTGACAGCAAGGTGAATTTTTGATTCATAGCAAATTTTGCAACACAAGGAAGACACTTACGCATTTTTTTTTTATATCTGCTGCAACGATAGTGTGACAGGAAGATATATAGAAATAAAGAATTAACACAGGAAGTACAAATGAGACCATATATAACAAAAATTTGAAGGAATACTCTGATAGTATCTTTGAAGATAAAAATCGCATACTGGTATTTTGATGAATTATAGCAGGTTTCAAAATCAGTAGTAGTAAATCATCAAATATTCGGAAATATCAATTTTTCAGTATAGAATCGTAGTTCATCAAACATTAAGGGGTTAAACCAATGCAATAGCCTTAAAAATAGCTCTTTTTAGACATTTTTTTTTTATGTAAAGAAAGGTAATAGAAAAATAATTTTCATGGAAATTATTATGCATCTACTTAAGTACAAAAAAAAATTATTAAAAAAAAAATATTATTAAATGGCGACACCAGAGCCATTCTCGCGAGTCTTGTCGAATTAAAAGCACTCTGCGGCACGCAGTGTAGCTGGTGCAATTTTGAATTTGAAAAAAACAAAAGGAAAAAAATCACTTAGTCTACATGCTCATAGCTAGTGCAGTACCTACGTAGGGGATTTTGAAAATATTCATTTTTGTATGATTGGCGGATATTTAAATGAAATCGTTCAATTTTCGACATAAAAAGCGGTAATCATTTGTTAATAAATAATGTTGAAAATTCCGTACGTATTTCACTTCAAAATATTATTTTAAAGATATTGTTAAAAATTCAAATGAAGAGAACGAAAATTGTTGATCCGAACTTTCCGGATCCACCAAACTAAGCAAAAAAGGTTCAATTTGGAAGAAATTTTGAACCTCTTTTACTTACATGGAGATAGTCCCTACTCGTCATCACCGATTTCATCCAAATTCGCAGTATATATTGGGCTTGACTAGAAATGAAAGTGACGCAAGTGGGAACTCCAGATGACCAAGTGAAAAGGAAATAATGTAAAAATTTTGTAGTTACACTTTTTGCCATTTCGCGGGTATATTCGCAACATTTAAGCCACTTTCTTTCCGTTAGAATTATCTATAATCTGTTATCTTTCAATTAGTGGAGGAGCATTTTTCAAAATAAGATTGCGAGGTTTGCTAAATTACTTTCAACATGTATACATATCTATTAATTAGCTGCATATACTGTAAAGCTACCACCCTTTATTTCTCGGCTAAATTCCAACCGATTTTCAAAATTCTTTCTGCTGAATTAATTGTGAGTTTGTTATAATTTTTTGAAACTATTACGAGATTCGGCTGCGGATTACAGAGTAGTAACCCACCACCCTATATTATTATAAAAAAAAAAAAAAAACAAAAAATAGAAAACAAAAATTATTTTCCAGAGGGTATTTATTCTGTGTAGTACAAAATCTCATCCAAATCGGATGATAAATTCAATGCCAAAATGTCATTCATATACGAATGGGAAAAAGTTTCTCATTTCCCGAATTCTGGTGTTCTGGGGGAGGTGGGGTAAATATTATCCAATTTTCAAAATTCCTTTTGCTAGTTTTTGTGTTTTTTTCCTGATTTTTTGAAATTTTCTCTCCCCTTCTGATCAAGTTGCGAAATTTAATTTTCGACGGATAAAAATCTATCTGAAAAATTCATTTCGAAATGTTTTTCTACAACTTATCGATTAATACATTTTTTTTTTCTTTTTTTATGGAGGACTTTTATTAAGAGATTATTTGTACAAAATTACAGGAAGATCGGATCTCATTGACCTATTTAAAAAATATTAAATCTATAAAAATTTTGCATGACCACTTTGTGCCATCTACCGGCGATCTTTGAAAACGCACGGAAATATCATTTACAGAATCGGTAATCTATAGTACATACCTCTTTTGTGGTTGGCATTTTACCCGAATGAATTTGGCGCTTTCGTTAAAATTCTGTTGCAATATAACCGTGACAACTCCCGCGAAAAGTTGTAAATTTGAGCATTTTCCAAAGATAAGCCTACAAAACCTCGGGCTTCCCTAGATTATGCATTATTTCAGTTTCGCTGGAGCTCTCGCTTGCGTCACTTTTATTTCTAGTCAAGCCCTACTTTTACTGTGAATTTGGACGAAATCGATGATGACAAGTAGGGACCCTCTCCTTGTTAGTCTGGAATCGGATAGTTCGGATCCAGATCTATTGATCAAATTTTTTCATCCGATTTTGATGAGATTGTGTATGAATATTCTACACAGATGGTAAATTTTATTATAATAATATATTAGTAACCCACCACGGGGTACCACTCTGTAACTCGCTGCCACACGAATCTCAAGATAGTTTCAAAATATCATAAAAAACTCACAATGAATTTAGTAAAAATGAATTTTGAAATTCGGTTGGAATTTGGCCGAGAGATAAAGGTGGTAACTTTCTTTACAGGATGCTAATTAATGTAAGTTAAAAGTAATTTAGCAAACCTCGCAATCTTTTATTGGAAAATGCTCCTCAACTAATTGGGGTAATGACTTCTCGTTTTCTGTATATGAAAGATAACAGATTATACATAATTTTAACGAAAAGAAAGTGGCTTAAGCCCATAGAAAAGTATGGACATCTTTTGTTGAAAATGACAATGAAACACTGCTATCAATATCTATAACTGTCTGGTGCTTCGCGGGTGATGGTTAAGAAGTAAAAATTTTGTCTTGAAAATTATTGACTTACGCCACATGGTTCTCACCGGATCAAATGTTGCGAATATAGCGCAAGATGGTAATTATCAAAGTTTTCCAGAAGGTGTAAATTTTACATTATGCACTATTTCGGTTTCACTTGACCATCTGGAGTTCTCACTTGCGTCACTTTCATTTCTAATCAAGCCCAATATATACTGTGAATTTGGACGAAATCGGTGCTGACGAGTAAGGACCCTTCCCTTGTTAGACCAATTCTAGCTTTTTTTCTTCTTTAAAATAAAAAAGTTACAGTCTGTATCAGCAGCTAAAGCTATAACTCCAACTAATTTTCAATTCCATGTTTTACTAATCACTTTGTATATGGAAATTTGTAAAAACATAATAGGCGTGAATAAACAGTTTGCCTTGCGTGTGGTCACATAACTTGTTGTGTTGTTTTGTTATATCATAACGCCAGTACCATATATTATTATTTTCAGCAAGAGATTCAACCGAAGTTTAATATCTCGCAAAACACAGTCGATTGAAAGAAGCTAGTCAAATTATCCTTTTGAAAATGAATAAATTCGAGTATCACGTGGTGATAAAATCTATGACAAAAGATGAGAAAGTTCCAACTGAAATTTATGGGACCGATGCTCCTTCGTTTTCAATGGTGAAACTCTGAGTACGCCATAGTTCAAGCTTAGTATACCTACAGTCCTTGGAAAATGACCTTCGCAATGTATACTCTGGAAATTTACTTTTATTTTAATTGGATTGGAGTTTCAAGCATGGAGACAAAATGCTACATAAATTTTCATCTGATTTGTAGATCCGAAATCAGCACCTCGGTACTGGCAAAACATTCATACAGAATATATGTGATGTAAAGATAATCATTGATGATGTAAAGTAATCTGAAATAATAAGCTCTTATCAATCAATAAATACGAAATACCGTTCAACGCCTGAATACTGGGAATAAATTCTGGAAAATTCTGTGCAACTAAAGCCATGGCAGACGATCTACCCTACCATGAAGCTCTACTCCGTTTTTACCTTAGTTATATCAGATAAAGGCACAAATAGGTATGTAGGTGAATGAATATGAACCTTTGCCCATATGTAGATTATTTGAAACGATGAGGTCGAAACTCCGCAGTGGATTTTATTGATCATAAAATAATATCATTGCTTCCGTATTATATTTCAATAGCCTATATCTATTCATTCCGCGGAAATGGAAAAAGCAATTATTGTTGACCTCGTTATTAGTAAAATCGACTGTTTGAAAAGTAGAAAAAAATCTCATCATTAAATCAGCAACTAATGCGATTATACCTTCGACAGTATGGTTTTATATGATAAAAAAATCAATATCCTCCCACTTGGCCACTCTTCCCCTTACATACATAGGCCGAAGGAGATGTCTGTGGAGCTTCCTTCAGTGGCTTCCTTTCAATTCCTATATGTACGCTATTTTTCCTACCACAAGAAAAAAAAAAGAAAAGAAAGGAAATTGCCATTGAATTTACCTATCTACTCCAGTGCACAGTGAAAATGTCAGGAAACTGTCTCCAGTCCGATATCGATTATTAATAATCTGACATCAGTTGTCGACATGATTCTGAAGAGGACTAAAGTTTCACTTTCATTTCCTTGTCGCCAATACTGTTGGCGGATATTTGTATGCACAGTCCTTTAGCTGTTTATCGGAAATTTCATCTTATATACTTGTATCTAGCCAATTTCTGCAAAATAATTCAATTGAATGTGGAAACATGAAAATCATTAACCACTTTCGTCATGCTTAAGTACGGATTCATGTTATTGACATTCTGGTGACACTTATCCTGGTTGACTTCAAACGTTCTTTATATTTTTGTTTTTTATGCTCAAGAAATATTCAATATTTAGTAATTGTTGGATTACGGAAAGAATGTCTCAGCTTAAGAGAAGTATGGCACACAAATTAGTTTAATTGCTTCGAAGTTTGTCATGTTTTGGACCTTGTCTTTTTTGTATTATTAAACTTCGATCGATTTAATAATAAATATGCAATTATTGAAGATAATAAATAAGGAGAGGAAGTAATATGAAATATTGTTCTTTTCCATAAATTGTGAGCTATCAAATATACTCGTACATCTAGGTAGTGTAAATCCTATTCGAGCTCAGCGTGGTCTGAAATGAATGGAAACACTTTTAAAAGTGTAATTGGCAAACATGTTTTGACAGCTTTGACAACAAAACGGTGGTAAAAAAAAGTCATGTCGTTCTAGAATGGAATTAACAAGCAAAAATATTTATGCAATAATTTTTTTTTATGATTTAAAGATATATTGTATTCAGAATAGTGTTAGCAAAAACAGTTATTTGATGATGAAGTACCATCCATTGCCAATGGACGTAATTTGATCAAGGACTAGCTACATGAAAGATGTCCTGTCAGTGTTATTGTTCCAGAAACCAACGAAATTGTACATGAACATTTCATTTGTAGCATCTCACTCGAAATATTTTTTCCAGTTCGTAACTTCTACACCAGAAAAAAACCGTCGAAATTTATGATGGAAATCCACGGAAAAAATTACATAAGAAATTCATCAAAACAAAATAAGGCGGATTTGCAGTTAGATTATTTTGTTTCGGATTGTATGAACATATTTAATGATCGTAACAAGCGAATTACAATTTCAAGTCAGAGTTGACACCACATCTGAACACTATAAAATTTGCGAATGTCAGCTTCGCTGTTTTTGTTTCGTGTAATGTTTTTTTTAGGAACTAAACAAGTCTTTTCTGCGTCCAAGAGACAATATTATACATGGTAACATTTTTGGGCAATCAATCAGTGCCTGCACCAAACCACATTTAAGTAGAAAATTTAGAATTTGTGTGTTCACCTTCACAGATAGTTTAAAATTGAGGAAATATGGAGAAATGTTTTCAGGAAATCACAGAAAATAATGCACTATTTAAGCAGCTTATGATAACATGAGAAATTGTGTCTAAGAAAGTGTGGTGCTTATCTATGATTTTTCGAGAAAAAAATTACAGCCTGAAGCTGAAGCTCGTATGGTTCGAGAAAACGACAAGAGATTAAAAACCGACGAGTCAATAGAATGAAGATGTGTCGAAAGGATACGCAAATTTCAAGATTATTCTGAAATCTCTTATCGCCATACAGAATATACATATATATACATATATTCTGAAAGAAGCACAATTAAGCGCTTCCATAGCCATTATTTGGCAGCTCTTTAGAAGAATATTCACTGATCTATCCAGAAAAATAAGTAAAGACTCAACTAAGTATCTCAAGAGCTTCTATAGCCATCATTTGGAAGCAAGAAGATTATTTGATGAGCTTCAGCAGAAGTGCAACAAGAGGTGAACTCATGTAACTTTCCATGAATCTAAACTGTGGATTTTTCCACTATAGTACGTAGTACCTATGTTAACGCATTTCTCATTTTCAATTTGAACTTCAGAGTGATTAAGAGTAATATGCTGAAGTTCTTGTTATGAAGTAAGATAAAATTGCGAATATTGGGTTATTTAATCCATTTAATAAAATTTAATACCACAACTAATTATTAGCAAGCGCAAGCACCTTACTAATATTCTCAGGAGGCAGTCTTGAAGTCCTCTTGTGAGGTTAAGGAAGAAGCACCGCGATGATTATTCAAAAAGCTCATTAAAGCTTTTGAAAAAACACCTTCATAAAACTTCTTCGTCCATCACTTAGCATGCCCCCCAAAGCGCAGCGCATTGCAGCGCTTGCCTCTGCAGAGTGGACATGCCTATGTTAAAAAGCAGTGAGGCTGGTCAGAATCATTATCCGACTATGTGCAAAAATAATTGGACGTGTCATCGTATGAGAAAAGCATTTTCTCTGGTGATTGATACTACTGCGGAAGGTCGTGTTTGGTCGCCATTCTTTATAATGCCCCGTTGGAAGTTTGAAGATAAATTTCTGAACAGATGCGTAAGAACAAATAACGCCAATGTTTAGTTGAGCACTGAAAATTATTATTAATTCCCTAACTTTTTTCTATCAGTCGCACGTTTGGTTATCAAGAGACAATCCCATTCTTCTGAAGTCTCACATTGGTCTATCAAGATACTCGATTTTTGAGAACAAGTCCAATGCCTTCTATTTAGCGGCACTGCTCCCATAGGATAGCAGTAAAGCGAAAACTTGATAGTGTTAATTATAACTTCCCAGGTGATATGTGTTGTACTCACGCCTACATCTTAAATAAAGTTCTTGTCTGAATTTTGAGTAGGCCACTGCAAAACTAAAAAACCTTACTCTGAGAGACTATATCTCTCAATTTTTTTGAAGTTCTCGGTAATATTAATGTTATTCCCAAAAGCTGAATGAAAATCATTTTTAAAACAAAGTCTTCAATCATTTAGCAGAAGCAACTCTATCGAATCAGAACAGGTTGTGTGATGCTAATGTGGTAGCCGCCTCCTTTGATTTGTGACAGCTGTACATCCAGCTTCTCTGATCCATAAGTCGTATATCACCTTTGATTGAAGGATTTTTACAAAGCTTTCATATGCATAATCGATGTGGTATAATTAGGTAATATACTAAGATGCTCGCCCTGTTTAGGTAAAAGGGAACTTAACACTCACTAACTTACTTGACGCAGATAATGCCATTTTCTATTATTTATTAATCTACATAAACCTTTCGCTTGGAATAAGAAACTCGATTAATTTGTGTAAAATCCGAGGGGCTGAGAGTACTTAAATAAATGTTTCTTTCATCCCAACTGTGGGTGAAAAGTGGGTGAAAATAGGGTAATTTGCAAATAAAAAAAATCGTCAACTGCACTGCACGCATATGAATTCTCCCAGTATGTTTTTTTTTTTTTAGCAAGATAAGAGCTTAATTCACTTTATTTTGGTTCGTTTACAACAATAACATTTCCACAATCGCACATTTTTGCAAAAAAAAAATAAAAATTAACTTATCTTTTTTTCCAGTTGATAAGAACAGCAGCGTTTAGTCATGGAAAAGTATTTACTCTACACTCCACAAATTCGAAAAATTCTTTGCTCCATTTTAGTAAATAAATACTTGATTCAGAGTTTATAGTCGATGAATGTCGCAGGTGAACTAAGCCCTGCAATTATCGCGAAAAAATAATTCGAAACTATTCCGTAATTAATTATTGAAGAATTTCATTTTTAATTGCTAAAGATTTTCTTCGCTATTTCCGTCTGTAGGGCCGGCGGGAGTAGTAAACTATTGCGAACTTTGGCTTGTAAAACATTTAAAAACAATTTTATGAAATAATTGGTTGATTTAGTAGACACGTAGACACCATTATATACCATTCGAACATACCTTTAATTTCATGCCCAGCTTGTATTTTGGGTTGGTCATCATGAGGTTACAATTAAGCATTTAAGTTGGTAAACGAGTTAATGAATAGATATCTGGCGATTTCATATAGGAATTCCATCATACTTAGCTGTGTTTAAGGACGTAGTGATGAAAAACGAAAAAACAAGCAATTAAGGAACTGGTCACTAATGATCAGAGGTAACCAATGATAATAATGATAACCAGAGCAAACTGGAGAGAGTCTAGGGCGTTCCTACCAAAATTAGACACAACTACCCTTATGGATGATATTCATGAGCTGGCAGATTTTTGTTTTTAACTCAAGAGCAAGACCTAAGTGCAGATGAATAACATTAGTGCTGGGCCTCCTCACATCTAAATCTACAAAGCCATCAATAATTTCATGTATTAATGCACTGTACATT
Organism: Dioctria rufipes; assembly: GCA_963924295.1. Taxonomy (NCBI): domain Eukaryota; kingdom Metazoa; phylum Arthropoda; class Insecta; order Diptera; family Asilidae; genus Dioctria; species Dioctria rufipes. The sequence goes on from OZ002740.1 coordinate 364,363,460, forward strand.
ACCCAATATCGCAGAGGATCTTGTAAGTCCTCATTGAACCCAGCAGTAGTCTTCAATAATCACAATATAGTATCAATAATCACAATATAGTATCGAATGGTATTTATTCATAAGCAGCAGAAGAAAGGGCCCAAGACAATCGGTTGGGATACAGCACTAAACTTGGTCATCATAACATGTACTATATAAGAAATCCTCATCTTAACCTATTGGCTGAGTTTCAAGACTAAACGATTTCACTAAAATCTAGAAGAACTTGTAATATTATATGCTCAATGTCAAGATCCTCGTGGATATAAAATGTTACCTTGAAGTAAATTCCTTAATTCTAGATCATTCATAATTTTTCTTAATAAAAATTATTCAAATATTTTGCCCGGAAAATTAGTAATATTGTGTAGGAGTTTTCTGTATAAAATTAAAAAAAAAAGAAATGTAAAACCTCACTCGATAACTGGACTGGACAGTTATGTCGATCGCTCACAAAAATTGTCTAATCTGCAATCAAATTGCATTCGAGCAATTATATATACGAATTAAGTATAAAATTATCAGTCAAACGATCCAGACGTGTCTCGTTTGTTTTTCCTTTTACCTCAGTTATCGGTGTCCTACAATTTATAGCACGAAGATCACTAGATTAGATACCAAAGGTCGTGTTTTCCTTCTTAGGAATAAGAACAACTACCAACATAAATATGTATGTATGTTCATATATCCGAGTTACAAGTTCAAAGGAATTTCCTCAACCAGCTTTGAGGTGAAGGGGAATCCATATGAGATTACCACCTTTATCTTGACTCAGATATCGGAATTTGTGTATATGTTTGTGTGCCAATACACTGTTGTTCTTTTTGTAACTTTATACTTGCGGTATTTTATTCTTCTGTTTTTATAGACAATATGAGCGCACCCCTTTGGTAATATCTAATGGGCTTACCGATAGTACAGAGTATGGTACCAAGAGACTATTTGCGGAATATGTCTGTATAGCCTTCAGCAAGTACTAATTCCATGTGAGTTTTTGATCGAGAATAATCCCCCAAGGTGAATTGAATATGGTGGTGCCATGCAAGTCCTTCACTTTGTAAATGGGACGATAGTAGCGTTGCTAGGATTGATTCTTAGCCCCTCACCTTCTTATCAGTCCGAGTCGATTTCGAGAGCTCTGCATAAAATCCGAAATCGTACCATCATGTTTGTCTTTGATTGTTATGACTATGTAAGTCATCAGCTTACCCTAGTATATGTCATATCCCACTTTTGAAAAGTTTTCTAGAAGTTCTATTACAATCTACCATAATAGAACCTCTCTCTCGGGTAACAAATTCATTCCCTACGAAAGTGGTAAAGTGGATTGTCGTTAAGGATGCTACTTCTAATGTGCTCACCTTTTATATTGTTTTCAGGAGACATAATGTCAGGGTATTTGGGCGATATGATTTTGGCTTTGTGCTGTATACTTATCGGAATGAATATCTCATTAGGATTCCTCCAAATTTAAGAAACACATATACATAGACGTAAATATATGCCGCAGCTCTAAATCTTTTATAAGAATCGGATATGTGATTGCCATAATTGTAATTTTCTTTAAAAATAAATATACCGAAATAATACCTGAAAAAAGTTGGTCAGGTTTAAGGTTTTTTTTTTTTTTTTTTTTTCACTTCAAAAGCATGGCAATGTGAAGGTTTCTAATAAATTTATATAACCATGAATATTTTGTTACCGGTTTTGAGAACTACATCAATCGTTAATCTACCTTGATCAAGAAAATAGAACAAGGTTCAAGGCGGTATACACGCGAAAAATGGATCTACATAAGCAGCTCCACTGTTTCTTTGGGGTCATTGGTATGCCATCCACCTTACTTCTTTGAAAGTCCTATCCCATTTGAGTGATACTTTGCTAAAGCTTTTTTGTCTAGCTCCTGTTGGAAAGTCCTGTATATTTTCACACTGTGTACTCGTAAGTCCTTGTTCTGTGATTTCCTTACATTTTTGTTGTATGAGGTTCTCTTTGTATTCGTTCCATTGGTTTGGCCTGTGTTTCATTTTAAAACCTACAGTTAAAAGTCCAAAGGTTACATGTTTAGTAAACATCATCATTTGGCATTAATTGCATCGTGATCATAGTTACCTACATATGTATTATTTGTTTTGTATATGTATATCTTCTCAACGTACCTAAATATGTAGAATGCACGTAAATATTTAATTTCGATAAATTGTTTGTTAGAAACAACCTGCTGTAATATTTTTTTGTTTGAACTTGTTATCATCACTGTTTGTTACTGCTTCTCTAATTGTTGCACGTAGCATTATAGATCATTTCACATATTTTTTAATAGTCACTTTGATTCATTAGACCAGCTACGGTGTAGTTTATAAGTTTTTACCAGTATAGCATTGAAGTTCGTTCGAAAAGGTTGGTGAATTGTAAAATAAAAGGAAAGTAATTTGATCATTTGGTGCTTTTATTGCAAATTTCGATATTATATTTAGCATCGTTTAATATAGCCTCACTGAACAGATTTATTACTTATTACTTTTTTCCTTGACATTTTAGGTACATCTCTATACCATTCTTTGTTTGCTGGAATAACTTTTCCAGCATAAATTCTTCCCACACAATTTAAATGACGAGATACTCGGGATAATTCCTTAACTGTTTTTTTTTCATGCTTAACCCTTGTGGGCACACGAGAAAAATCTTCGCAATGAGTAAAGCCATGGTACCTGGGTACCTGATTTGGAAAATTTATTATTATTGCATTCACATTTTTTTTTTTATATCTATTGATTTTAAACTTGTTTCTTACTAATAATAACCAGGTATATGTGTTTATAATCCAAAAAGACAAATATATTGTTCATTCGTTCTATCTTTTATGATCATCCTTTATGAATAAGATTCTATGACCTACAAAAAGGATATGCTCAGCGCGGTCGGTCGACAATATTCTCTAATTTACTGAATTTTATTCTGAAGAATGGATTACGAAAACCCGCAAAACCGCAGTCATTCATATTCAGATACGAATAAAATTCTATGAATGTGTTTTTGTTGGGTTAGTGCGGCATAATACGTGTAAAAGTATAAATTTTACCTGAAAATTTCCTTCTAAAGTGCATCATAATTGTGGAAATTCCTATTTACTCCTTTACGTCTTCCATATAAAACTGATTTTCATACTTACTGCATGAAGAGCACTCATTTGAAAAGGTCCTCTAGAACGTCTAGATCCTCATATCTACTGTACAGGGAATATATTGTGTAAATCTGGTGTAAATCTAGACTACGCAAAAAATAATATTCGAGTTCGATGTATAAAAATCTAAGAAATTTAATTGTGAATGAATCTTTGAATTGTTGTTTTAATTTTCGGTAAGTAATTTCTATTTTTAACTTATTGAGTTGCTTTAGTGCATAAAATAAAATTTTAATTATTTTTCATAGTGCTACAAATCTACATTCAATGCAATGTCCTAAGAAAGAGCAGCAAGAGTACATTAGAAATGCCTTGATAGATTCCAGAGCAGAAGTTGGAGAAACTTCTACGGCTTTTCTTGAACTTGATTGTGATGAAACAAGTGATGAAGACTGGCTTCCCTCCGACCATGAATCGAGATCGCAATTCTGAAGAATAAGATATTGACGATCTATAATCAAATGATGTACGAATTGAATTCAGGTGAGAAAACCGATGAAGATAATGGACATGTATACTGAATCCGGAGAAGAAGCTGCAGATGACGTTGCTCATTTTTTGTATGGCAAAAATAAAACTAGATGGAATACTCCAAAAAAAAAAAAAACAGAATGCCAAATCATAATATCCTCCGTCATAAATATGGTCCAGCCCGATCAAATCAAATATTATCAATACGTGATACTTTCAAGTGTTTTCTTGACAATAACATGTATCATATATAATTATTGAGAAACTAATCGCAAAGCAAAATCTGTCTATGCTGCTCAAAGTTTTGAAAATCTCGACAATCCAAGAACTTGAAGAAAATTGACGGTAGAAGAATTTGACGGGTACTTGAGAATATTAATTACGGCTGGAGTTCATCAACAGTGAACACACAAGGGAGCTGTGGAAGTCCGATGCATATCCAATCTACAGAGCAGCCATGGTTCAAAGCTAACACCAGATTGATTTATTTCGACAATGCGAACTCAAGGCCAGAAGGAATAAAGGACGATAAAGCAGCCGTAATTTCGGATTTATTTATAATGTTGAACGCTAATTTGGCTTCTTAATTCGTACCTACGGACTGCATAATAATTTATGAACAGCTGTATCCATTCCGGTGTCGCACTAAGTTTACCCAATATATGCAGTCCAAACCTGCAAAATACGGCATAAAGGTTTGGTGGGCTTGTAATGCCAAAAATTCATTTCCATTGCAAGGCCAAATCTACATATACCTACAGGAAAGACGGGAACGACACGTGAAATCAATCAAGGAGAACGTGTGGTGAGAGATTTGTGTTTGCGATATAAGGATACTGGTCGATATATTGTTACTGTCAATTTCTTCACATTGCTCCCACTCGCACGTTTTCTAGTGCATGGGAGTTATCTTTAGTGGGCACACTGAAGAAAAACAAAGGTTATATTCCGCCGCAGATGCTGCCATCTAAAACATGCGAGGTACATTTCACAATTTTTGGATTCAATTATAACATAACTATATGTTGCTATGTTCAAAAAAAAAAGAAAAAAAACAAGGCGATCGTTATATTGTCCACGCTGCACCGCACTGATGAAGTTTTAGGTGCACTCAAAAAACTTGAAATAATAGAATACTATAATAGGACGAATGATGGAGTGGGTACAATGGACAAGATGCTGGCCACTTATTCTACCAAATGAAGAACCTTGCGGTGGTCAGTTCCTTCCTTGTGTAATATGCTAGATGTTGCCGCTGGCTGCATACATCGTTTTTATAGAAAATAACCCAGGACGCAACAAATCAACTGACTCCCGCCGATCTTTTTTGAAATATTTGTGGAAGCAAATGCATTGCCGGCTATCGCCATTCGCTCAGAGGTACCAAATGTGTATCGAAATTTCAGCACGAGAAATGGGATCGATTCTGGGTCATCTTAAAAATATCCTAATTTCGACAACAACAGAAGCGCGAGTACATGCACGGGATGCTTCAGGACGTCTGGCAGTAGTTGGCAACTGCCATATATGCAAGCCATCACCAAATGAGGGGTATCACAAATCGCGATAGTCATGCATAATATGCAACTGTCCAGTATGCAACGTCCATGCAGTAACATTGAGATAATGTAGCGGATGCAACTAAAAAGTAATTTTTGCCAAATATTTTAGGAAAATAATCAATACACTAATTGAAATTTTATAATGACAGATCAATCAACACTAAGGCCAGTCAATCGAGTCCCCAATTAAACTTAGATTCATATTTATATGCAAAATATCAATAAATACATTATTTACCAAATAATTTCTTTTTGTTTTTAGTAAATTTTGCCCTAGTTATGTACATTTTCACGAAACACGCGATATTTCATACTAAATATTTATAAACGTACCCGGGTACCACGGGTGTGCCTTTGAGGAGAAAATTTATAACTGGCGTTTTTCGTCCACCTGACTTTACATTTACACATTAGGAAAATAGGTTAATTGTCTCCGAATTATATGATTTAGGATTAACTAGAAATTCGAGAAATAATTTTGTATAATAAATTCGCAGAAGAAAATTCAAAGAGTTACTCGGATGCCCACAAGGGCTAAAATCATTCTGTGATAATACAACAAGTTTATACTGTATACATATATATGAATAGACACACCGTCCCAAAATTGTATGACGACAGAAAAAAATTATTTTATCTAATCTTGTAAGCGATTATTATGCGATGATCAAATAATTTGTTTAAGAACTTGCTCAATAAAAAGAAAAAAAAAATCAGCATTGACGACACCTAATAAAAACCTACTCTTCCATAAAAATGAAAAGTGCAAAGAGGTGTCTCGCAGCTTATACCATTTATATCGGAACAAGTTTTATATACTTTCGGTGATCTAATCAGAAAGAATCGCTCCACTGTAAAAGCAGCAAAAATGAAACTTCTTATAAGTGAACAAAATAGAGGTCACACCAAACAAGCCAAGCGAGCTGATAAATTAGTACTTATTGAATCGAATTAACCATGGCTGTATGACTAAGGGAATTAACAAAACATGTTCTACGTACCACAACATAACGTCTCCCTCGCTATACTACTACAGACACTATCACTATCACCATATGAAAGCTATGAAGATAGACAATCGGCGGGTGTCAAATTGCGAGCAACAACCGCAATAGAAGCATCCATAAAAAATGCAAAACCGGATACGACACATAGAATGAGCTCATTTCTAATGCTACGTAAACTTTTGTTGTTGAATTCCACTATTCCAGGTTGTCCTATATATTTATGGTCTGGTTCCTCAACTTTCTCCTATTGATTGATCACGTTTCACATAGAGGACAGCATCTACTTAAGTTTGCATGAACCACTTATTCTTCTCTGAATGAAATTATTCATGACCTTATGTAACCATATAGGCGGGGACCAAAACAGTTGCTTAGAAGGCACTTTCATACTCCCTCCGTCTTCATTATTCTTAACTTTATTATATGAGCAAGAAAGAAAAGTTTATTCTTCCCATTTTGGAGATGAGCATATAAAACAGAAATTCATTTGATTCTATTCAAAAAAATTGTTAAACGAAATGAAATCAATTTGATAAAGATATATTGCACACTTATCAGTGGCTATCAGTTATTTGTAAAATTCCGCGAATGTTTTGATACGATGCACGTAGTTGATTATATGAACTGAATTTACGCCTAATTTTAACACCAGCTATTTTTAATTGAATTATATTATTATTGAGGTTTCGGATGAAGAATATGACAACAATTCACGACAAATTATTGAGAAAAGACGGAGCTGGATAGAAATTCATCTGAGCTAATTTTTATCCACATTCAACTACTCCGAAAAGAAAAGTTAAGCGGACAGCTAGAGGAGGACAATGAACATTAGACAGTCGGTAGCGAAAGTTTTGTTTTTATCTAGTTCAACAAAAGTGTATTTCAAATATATTGAAATAATATCCATCTAACTTAAAAGCATGTCACAACAGCCGCCACGTCATATAAACAATAAAAGAAGTCACTGTTCATAGTTTCGTTTAAAAGTTTAAAATTTTCTTCCGGAAGAGGTCATTAGAATGTGGTAGTTCCCCACATATGTATGTACAATCCAAAAGCTGCAGCAAGCAGCCCAACTTCCTTTCAGGACACAAAAAATACCTACCTTTCATTTTTTTCTTATTTTTTTTTATCGTTTCCAGTGGAGAGGCAGTGTAATTTAGCTAAACTAAAAAGAACATTTTTTTGTCATTAAACGAAATAAAAAAGCATAGCACACGAAATTTGTGAATTTTGGGTAAATATACCTATCATACCAATATTAATTTGAAAAACAAACACGTGGAAAGTGATAATGAATTTTCTTTACTCTTTCGAGACCCGTACAAAATACGAGTCTACAGGCAATGCTCAACCTACTGCATTTGCATATGAGCAGAGAAAAGTTTCAGGGTTCATTGATGTCCTGATGAGATCGCCCTGTTACTGCTGATCAAAACAGTTTACACATAGTACCTATACTCCCAAAAACTTTATTTATGGAACTTTTGGTCTACGGCTTTACAAACATTTGTACTTCTATTGATCCGCTGGAAAACAGATATTTCACTATAGGGTCGAAAAGCAATTTCCAGAGGTTGCATATGATGTTGACTTCTTGCCCGTTGCTGTAGGTAGACATTCTTCTTTAAAATATTTCTCCTAACTAAATTGGTTGCCTCTAAACGAAATTTGTCACTAAAGATGACCTAAAAAATTAATAGCAAAACTCAAAAATCTGTATTTATTTATTGATGAATTTGTACGATTTCAAACATTCTTTTGAGAAATCTATGAATCATATCTGACTCACGACTTATAATGCAGCATATTACTTGCAATATTTTTAATATATTTTACTGCACGCCTACATGTAATTTATAACAGATAATATAAGCTTTTGTACACTTCTTCGTTTTATATTCTTTTTTTTTGTTTGTATGTTTTTATGAATAAGTTCAGAAACTTTTTCCAACAACAATAACGAGTTTTTCAGTTATTTTATACAAAACTGTCAGTGCAAATAATAATAGTTCGAGAAAATTAATAAAATCACGGAAATTATTCGTGTAGTTTTGTAAATTGGTACAGTTATACCTTGCGATATCCAGATGAACATAATAAAAGTACTCATGGGTGGGATGTGCTGAGGGTGTGGGGGTGTGTGCTGAGGGTGTAGGGGGGTTTAAGTTACCTTTTTTCAGCTTTTTGCTCATATCTCCGAAAGTTTCTATATAAAATTTCCTACAAATTTGGTCATATTTATTTTTGCTCTACGATCAATACTTTAGGACAGATAAAAAATTACTATTTAAGAAATAAAAATGAAATAGGTTTTAAAATTTTATTTTATTGTAGAAAAAGCAAATCAGTTCGTCTTTATTATGTTACTCGTCGTCTTCTACATCGGCATCTTCGTCTTCTTCTTCTATAACATATACAGGTACACCTTTTGTGTACATGAACCCAAGCAGCCGAAGCATACTAGACTGCATGAAATATCGGCTTTTCGACATCCGCATTTTCCAGTGCAACCACTTTTGTATCGACAAAAAATTAAAGTCAGTACGGTGTCAGGAGCTGGAGGAGCAGTGGTTGTAATTGACTCGAGGGTTCCATCAGCTCCTCGTTTCCAACCCCACATTTCAGGAGGCATTTCGTTACCCAGCCACTCTTGTACTTTATGGAATACCCGTAATGCGTGATATTTTGCTGACCCTTTAATAGGGGGGAGATAGGAGAAATCAGCTTTGGACTTGGGTGCTGGATTTACCAAAAAGCTAGTATCGATAGCTGTTAAGATCAAGCTGAGTAGTGGGCGCACGATATATTGTCAAAAACATCGTTTCTCCTGATTTTGCTATGGCTTCCGATATTGATGTTGGGTCATAGAAAATGGCTGCTATATCCTTGATTGGTTTTTTCTCAAACAGCTTTACAATTGACATTTTGCCTATCCTGTAAATTGCTGAGGTTGTGTCGCAGCCGCTAAAACTATATAGGAAAAGAATAGCACAACAAAATGAGAGTTTTTGGAGTTCTTGTGACGAAAGTATCTTGGTTTCCAGTTTCCCTCTTTCTGGGTTGACGAGGATTGTATAAAGCGCTTATAACAGTCGACATGGTATATACTTTCGGCTGCTACAAGATCGCCAGCATTTACTGTTCTCTCATAAACATCGTTGCTCCATTTATCATTCCGAACTTTGGCAGCGTCCAAAATTGTAGCAGAAAACTGTAAGCTTCGAACGTCTCGACGTCCTTCTATATTAATTTTTTTCTGTTTGGCGTTTAATTCACCATCGATTACTTCGGCGCAAAATAAACAATTCATTCGATATTCGAAAAAAAGGCCGTGATGAGCGAAAGCGGGATATTAAATCGGAAGACGTCGATGATGTTGCTTCTCTGCCATGATGGAACAAGTCCGTGTGCATCTTTTTCTGCAACTGGAATGGACGGCAACACTTTGAACACCACTGAGCCGATTATGTTTTTCATCGTTTCTACTTTTATTGGCCTTTATCAACCCTTGAATTCCTTTCTTTGATGCTTCTAACCTGTCACTAATCACGTCTTTGGCCTAAATCAAGGGGGGGGGGGGGGGGCGGGTGGGGGGGGGCGGGCGGTGAGAACGAGAAACGACGGTTTTAATTCGACCTCAGTGGTAGTGGTATGCGGCGGTCCGCGCCGCGCTAATGCCCGTCGTAGCTAGGACTCACGGTATCTCGCACTATCGACTCTTGTTTACATTATCGCCTTTTTTGTTTAGAATTCTCTATAGATCGACATGGGTTTTTTTGCGTTGGGTTGACAGATGACTAAGCTTGCTTATTCTAAACTAGATGATGAACAATGACGAAAAAACGACGCCCTATTCTTAAATCGTCTTTTTTTTATCTCTTATTAATTTATATACCCTGTAGCTCCTAAAGTATTGCTCGTAGAGGAAAAATTAATATAACCAAATTTATAGGAAATTTTACGTAGAAACTTTTTTCAGAAATAAACATAATGCTATTCGTACAGATATTCGAGATATGAGCAAAAAACTGAAAAAAAGGTAACTTAAACCCCCCTACACCCTCAGCACACCCCCACCCATGAGGACTTTTATTATGTTCATCTGGATACCGCAAGGTATAACTGTACCAATTTACAAAACTACACGAATTATTTCCCCTGATTGCCGATATTCAGCTTAATTTGATCGTACTATAAATATAGTTAGTATTATATACAAATTAATATTTTGCAAGAGGAGAATGAAAATAAAGCAATTAAGTAAAATTTATCAAAGTAGTGAATGCGGTCGTACCTGACATCAATAAGAACAGCGATCATCTCCTCGAGTCTATTCTAACAGGTATTTCACACGAAAACGATCAATTTGGACTGATTTTGGTCGAAATCAATTATGTTTTGAATAAAACAATTTATAAAACGCAGTTTTCGGCACAGATAGATAAGGCTTAGATCTTTAAAATAGAAATAAAAGAAAACACAGCTCTAGAGCTCTCTAATAATCACTAATACAATTTTTTTTATACCATTGTTAACATAAAATATGTCGTTCGGTGTTGTGTTTCGTGTGGAATGTCTGCTAAATGCCAAGCGAAAATGCCATTTAGATCAGAACGAGAGTCACAATCTTTAACCATTGTCACACTCTTTTTATACCTTCATGACCCAAATTGTGATTGTGATTTTTTTCGCAACCCAAAAAATATAAAATAAATATATGTACTTATATAAATATTTTGTGATGATTCATTGATTAAGTAACAATACATATAAAAAAGTATAGTTTTAGAATTTGTTTAAAACATACAAATATATAAAATTTAAAATTGCACAAAAAGTATAAAAATTCAACTTATTAAACCCCTCAAGATTACGCGGCCCTGCCCTAGATGATATCTATAGGTTATAATTCCGTCTATCTGTCTGTTCATCTGTGTGCACGATAACTCGAGAATGCGTTTACTTATACCTTAGACAGACGGACAAAATAATGATCATTCATTCGTAATTGATTTTTTTAAAAATCAAGTTACCCAAGGTTTTGTGAATTAAAACGAAAGTCCTGTCAATTTTTGTATGTAATTGACAGCACATTTTTAATAATTAAAATTAAAATTCGAAGGTAAATATTTGGTCACTGCCTGAGAGCGCGTTAACGTAGATGGCTGAAATTTTGTACACGGGTTTCATGGAGGTCCATTTTTGAACTTGTATTTGCAATTTTTATGAAAGCGCTGCCTTATATAAAGTTTAAACTCTCCACGTGTCGACGCGTTCTCAGGCAGTGTCCAAATGTATAGTGAAAGGGCATACGAATTCATTCGAAGGTTGGGACAGTCTTAGAGGCTCCCCCCCCCCCCCCCCCCCCTCCACAATCGGAATTGCACGAAAATACCTTATCTTTAATATTATGGCTTGAGCCGATTACCAACACAGTCGTTTTTTGTTAGATGACCCCTAAAGGTAGAACAACAAAAGAACTGTGGAAGACACCCAAACTAAGCTCAACGAAAAGCTATATTGGGACTAAACAAGCCAACCCAGAGAACACTTGTGTCCATTTTGCTCCTCTAGGGCTCACTTAAACAGGATGGGTTTTCTTGGCAACCCTGTATACAGATGGTGTGGGAAAGAGACAAAAACGATTACTCATCTGCTGTCACTGTCCTGCACCCGTCGCTAAACGATGCAGATTCTTTGACTCACACCTTCTTAAGGGAGGGCTGGGGGGTGATTCTGATCTCTTTGTCGTAGCTTAGGCGTATATTTTAGTCACATATTTTGACATTTCACCTCAAATTTGTTGTACTTTTATATTCACCACATTCATTTTGATTTATCATTTTCATCAACCACTAAATAAACTAAAATGAATTTTAAATGAATTAATGTCAGAATACACGCCTAAAAGTACGACAAATTAGTCAACTACTCCTGAGGTTGTAACAAAAATTGCATACTATAGTAAATGGATTTTCTACACCAACTTAAAATAATTCAAGTGCTTAAAATCGAAAAATATTTTTGAATTTGTTATTTGAAGTGTCAGTTTCAGTTCATTCTACGTAATGCAAAGCTCAAATTCAAAATTTTTTTAGAACGTTCGGTTGGCATTTCGGAGCAATATCTCGTAAATTTTGGGGGTGAACACTAGGCTTTACATTGGCCTAGGTTCAAGCATCCTCTAGGGATCTGAAACTCTCTGTAATTCATCCATCCAAAAACTATAAGTACTAAATACCGGTAGAAGGATTTAATTTACTTTTACTCAATGATTCATAACATTAAAGTGTCTTCTACAATACGACCATACTATAAGCTGTTAGCATTTTGTAGATAATAAAATACCAGCATTGGCATGGGATAGATTATTTTAAGTATACCATCTCCCATTGATGTACATACATATGACCCTAGCCACTTGTAATATGAAATCCGTTTTCGTTGAAAATTCATAAATACCTATCCGCTTAAAGTTAATATTTTTTTCTATTTTTCCATTATTGCTAAATGAAATTTTGTACTCCTACCTTTCCTTAAAAATAAAAAAATAAATAAAGAATCGATTTAGACAAATTAATTAGGAAAATAATAGCATAAGCGCCGTACATTTAATTTTAAGTTATTATGAAATTGGATGAGAAATAATCTACTTAATAGTTACAGGTTACCTAAAAAAGCATTCGTATAATATAAATGATCAGCTTTCATTTTTCCTACATATATATATTTTTAAACTTTTTTAATTTTTCCATATTTTCGACTAAACTGTTTTCGAAAACACAAAACCAGCCGTGTAAATAAAATGAAAGTTGAAAACTGAATTAAATCAGTACTTGAGCTAATCACTTTCATAATTTCTTTTCCACTATATGTATGTACATATGTAATTGAAAAAAAAAAACGTATTCACTGCAATTACCGGAAATGGATCTCTGAAAAGTAAAATGCTTTAAACTGTGAATCCCTCGCCCGCGCATTATACAATACCTAAATTGCAGTTTTTAATTTGCACACGACTTTCTGATGCTCATTCACCGGAAGGTAAGGAAAAAGCTATAAAAATGCTTTCGATAAGTATACTAAGTACTAACCTGCCTCACTCTCTTTCTCTCTCAGTCTATCTATCTCTCTCTCTCTCCACCCCCTTGGGGCACACTAGATTTCCCTAAACTAATAGAAATGCAAGCATTAAACCACAACCAGCACAGCACCACTCAAAAGACGGAAATTACAAAATTCAAACCCTTGAAACTATTCAAACAAGTTTTTATGCAAGACTTAGGAAATGGGGAAAATCACGGCCATGTGCTATGAACTCATTTCGCCAGCAAAACGCTCAAGGGAGCTTTGAAAATCGCAATGCTAGGCGACTCACTTCCAACAACTGTACATACAATATATATGTATTTTATACTCGTGTACATATACCTACTACTGTTTGTAATTTAAACCTTTTTGTTGCTTGCCATTGAACGACCTCGCATTGACTTAATTTCATCATATATTCGTTTTGAACTTGCTTTGTTTCTTTTTCGAAGAACAACAAAAGCAAAGAGCTCTGTAGAGAAACACCAGAGTCTGATTAACAAATATCCCCACCACTATACCTGATAATGGTTTGAGCACCTGAACTTTTCTAAACTCGTTAAGTTGCGTGTTTCTGGTGGATAACTTGGAGGTAATGAGGACTGATTAAAAGAGCTGTTCCTTTGTTTTCTGAACTCAAGTAATTAAGTTTGTGAATATTTGGGTGTTTATTCATTTTGCATACTTGTAGTTTACTACACTCCTACTGAGTGGGTTACTTAAGTTTGTTAGCCGTCTTCAGTTGGGTTCAAAGTTCTGCTAATAGATACCAATTCTGTTTTTGGGAAAGATTAAATTTCTTCCACAAACTAAATTGGGTAAGAAAAACCACATTGGGCAGGGAAATGAGTAGGCATAACTCGTTTTGTCATTTTTTCATGCTAATTCGAATTACTTATCTGTCTGGCATATGGGTATGAAATGAAATCAGCGCGGCTGGATGTGAGAGGTATACTTATTTATACTTTCCTTCAACCTACAATTACGCATGATATACAGGAAGATGATGAAAGCAAAGAGCACCACATAAGTGAGTTCTGTATATGTAATTATATTGAAGTCTTACGAAAAGTAGAGCTATATAGCGGTAAAACTGAAACATAAATTGATTCCCTAATAAACATATGTATAAGGCATTGAAATAACATAAATTTGTTTATTGGTTTTAATAGAAGATAAAACCTTCTATGAAGTGAGACTATTCGAAGTATGAGAAAATGATAGATGACTAATGTTAAAGCGGATATGTTTGGCGGTATTTAGCATATTTTAGTCACCGTCTTTAGCAACAGAAATGAGAATAGTAGAACAAAGTAAAAATTTAAACGAACGGTATAAAACATTAAAGAGACTAATATTTATGTGAAAACTTCCATTTTATGGCATAATGACAGCATTAAAGTTTTCTCGTAATTCTTTTATTATAATTTCCATTGTTTTTGTCATAAATGTAATATGACACAACAAATTCTATTCGCCCTCATATAAGAGGATCCAATCATGTGCAGTGTTTGTAAATATGACGTCATGGTTTGTATCCTGATACAAGCCAAGAAGTGCAGTGAGCTTGCTCTGAAAAATTTCTGGACTCCAATATATATTCACTTACACAAGAAAAACCTATCTATAAAATTAGAGACTTTGCGAGTTTATTTATTTTTTTCTATCCTCATAACAATGCAGTAGGAGAGAAAAGTTTTCTTATATTATGCATAATGATCATAATTTGTACTTAAATTTAACATGAAAGTCAGCCAACAGTACCTAACTAATAATAATTTAATATTATATAAAAAGTCTTTTCTTACGAATAATACGATTAAATTTATGCCTAAATTTACTCAATTTTCGTGGAAGAATATTTATAAGTAAAGAACGAATATTCATAAATATAAAAAATCCAGTCTCATGTATTATGATCTAAACTCACTCTATGTGATATAGTAGAAGATAAAGGTTATAGCTTATAATCATGAATTGTAATTAAACTTTCATATACGAAAGAATATACATAGGAAAAGGGGTGCAATTCAAAATGTTTTTTAAAGTCCATGGCGGATACAGTGAACAAGGAGATTGCCATCTGCTCGGACAGCCAAGCAGCTGTATAGCCCTTGTCAAAACTGGAGTGCAAAACCACCCTAAATTCCCTCTCGCTATGTAACTCGTCGTGTGGGTGCTAGGTCGCAGCGATATCAGCGGAAACGAAAGGGCGGATGAGCTCGGTCGTATTGGTGCAACCACGGAGGAATCATTCTCTTCAATCGGGATTGAACCAAACATTCTTCCATGTAGAATTTCTGACTGCTGACTGCCAACATAGTCGCCTTTGGCTGGATGATCCCTCGTGCAGAACTACTAAGGATCTGTGGAGTAAACCTAACCCAAATTTGACGAAAAAGATATTGGGACTGTACAAGCCAACTCTGAGAACACTTGTGTCAATTTTCACTGGGCCCTCTTTTCTCAGGGGTCACCTACACAAGATGAGACTTAATGATTCTATATGTAGAGGATGCGAAGAGAAGCCCGAAGAAGTTATTCGTTTCTTTTGTCATTATCCGGCCCTCTCCGGAAAGCGGTACAGATTCCTTGGCTCACACCTCCTGGGCAGGCAGGGATGGTTCGGATCCAATTCTGAATTTTGTTAAAGCGTTCGGCTGGGATCTGTGAGCTTTTGCTCATAAGTCTAGAGGGTGAGCAATGTTCCTTGCTGGGACTCAACCTCTTTTCAATCCATCCATTCAAAGTCTAAGTCATCGAAACTAATACAAATAAAGTTATTCTTCTTTTTTCCAATAAGAAGTGTTATTTTAATTAGCCCGCTATTTCGGTAGATGTCACTTTTGGAGCTGTAATTTTTTGACATTTGACAAGTAGAAACTACGCCATTAATAAAAATGGAACGATACACGATTCAACAACGCATTGAAATTATTAAAATTCACTATAAAAATGGTGAAAATGTGGCAGAGACGGTTCGTAAAACTCGAGCATTTTTGGGTCGTCGTGAAGCACCTTGTCGGACCGCAATACTGAAATTGGTAGAAAAATTCGAGCTGTCGGGACAAGTTAGTGATGTGAAGAATAAAGCCCGTGCACGTCGCATCTGGGGCTAGGAAAACCCAAGCGTTATTGTTGAAAAGCCTCTCTATCCTCAACGTGTGACTGTTTGGTGCGGTTTATGGTCCCGCGGGGTCATTGAACCTTACTTTTTCGAAAATGAGGCGGAGCAACAGTTACGGTGATTGGATTGCGCTATCGACAGATGATTAATGATTTTTTATGGCCGGAATTGGATGGTATTGATCTGGACAACGTTTACTTTCAACAAGACGGCGCTACGTGCCATACAAGCAACGAAACCATTGATCTTTTACGGGAAAAGTTTCCGGACCGTGTTATCTCTCGAAGAGGTGATCACAATTGGCCACCGAGATCTTGTGACTTAACACCTTGCGACTTCTTCCTTTGGGACCACGTGAAAGAGAAGGTCTACGCCAACAGCCCAGCGTCGATTCAAGACCTCAAAGATGGAATTCGTGAGGCTATCGAGGACATAGTGCAGCCACTTTGCGATTTGGTTATGGAAAATTTCATGAAAAGGATATGGCCCTGTAGGCGTGGTCGTGGTGGTCATTTGGCTAAAGTTATTTTCCATTATTAACGGCATACCTTCCTCTTTATAATGAAATAAAGATCCGATCATTTTTCTCAAAAAATGGCATTTTTCTTTGAATATCAAAATAACACCTCTTATTGGAAAACCCTTTATATGGACTGAATAATGATCAACGAATCTTGGAATTTGGTGCTTATTAAGTATTAAAAATAAACAGTTTTATTTAATTCAATTAAATCTATAATTTCATAAACACACTCGCTTAAAAATACATAATATCCGGCTTTGAAGTTGGTTCCATTATATTTGACAAAATTAGACCTTTTAATTGGTTCCTGAAAATGAAACGGAAGTGTTAATATAGTGATGGGTCGGTCGTGAACGATTCGGTCGTTTTGACCGGATCAGTACACTGACTCAAAAGACCTGAGTCACTGCTTCAAAATCATATCAGTCAATCGGTCAATCGGTCACTTATACTTAAGATGAAAAGAAACTACTTTTCTTGACTTATTAGTTAAAGCCATATTTTCAACCAATCTTAAACTTTATATTTACAGAGTTATGCATGTAGCTATAAATATTTTCACATTGAAATAAAATTTTTGCATCTTACTACATAGTTCACATTGTCTATATATATTCCACCCACAACTCGGCAGCTTAAGAAACAACAAAAAGTTGCTACCAGGCATCCAGAAAGGTATCCTTTCTGAATTAATTTTTATTGCTACTAATCCCTCAACTGCCAACTCTGTCGCCAAATCGTAGTTTTGGTAATTATATCCTTTCTACACATGCATAAGAATGCAAAGGGGTGCCAAGCCAATGCAAGTATTTTAGAAACATAATGGATAATCTTTATAATTTACTTGGGACTTTAAGTTCGGTCATGCACGCACACTTAAAGCCAACTAATTCGGATTTTTATTATAGATTTGTAATTTTCATTTCCTTAGAAGGGTTTTTCTGAAGGAAAGGTTATTTCTATAATTAAAAAATGAAATAAATTGAGTGTTGCTCTGATATGAACCATTCGATGAGGTAGGTAGTTTTAGGGTATTAGATGATTATTCCCAAGTGTCTCAAATGACCCAAATGATCGAATCTGGCCATCACTATTTAATATGTGAGAAATTCGCGATATCCTTTACGTAATCCGATTTACTGTTTTTAACCTCAGTTAATTGGAATGGATCCATTTTTCTCAAGATATTACTCGAAAATATAAGGCAACATTTTTTAGCTATCGAAAACTCTAAATATATCCTTGAAGACGAAAACTTAGAATATTCTTTGGGGCTTTTATTTTTGCTTTCATGTCTCATACACAGAAGTTTGAGAAGTCCTACTACCCTAATAAGAAACGTAATGAGTGATATTGTGATGTTTTGGTTTTTATCTTTTTATCCTTAAAACACTGCATATGTGTTTCTTAACAATTTGGGTTAAGCAAATTAGTTCGACATTAGTAGAGCTATCTTTAAGCAAAAAATCTACCAGTTCTCTTAGTTTCAAAATATATTTCCAAACTGTATCTTCTTCAGGAATAAATTCGCCAACTAAAAGACTAAAATACTGTAAAAAACTATATGTTTCTCTTGCTGAAAATGAACTTTATTAGTTTTAATATGTCAGCTTTTGACCTCAATTTCCCCGTATTCTAATGCATTTATTTTATGTTTAAGAATCTTTATTGAAAAAAAGTCTTTGGTATAAACAAAATACTTTAATGACTCTACTAAGCCAAACTAAATCAGTATAAAAATGTTGTGTTACGTAGAAATGTTGTCATGCGTTTAATAATGAATTTACTTTTATTCCAGTATTCTTGTAATCATTTTTCATAATATTTTCGGTATCGTTATTGAAATCTCTAATAAGCCTTTCATCTTCCACTACTGAAGTATTGCTTTCAGATCTTGAAGCTTTACAAATTCGGCAGCAGAAATCGAATCTAAACGAACATGATTATCCGAGAAGGGTATTTAGTGCCCAAAGTTATCATCAATGAGTAAATCGACTAAAAAATGAAATTTAAATATTCCGGCCTTAGTTCTAGTTCTTTTAGTACCTATATCAATAAACAGTGTCAAAGTTTTAAAAGTTGAAAATTTTTTAAGATAAGCAATTTTCATAAGCATCGCAACTAATATATTTTCCAAAGAAGTACATTCCTCTGGTAAGGTTTTAAAATGATAATAAAATAGAGCCATTGATTGATTACCGGAATGGCTACGTAATGCATTACCTATTTCTCTGTCATCATAATTAGATATTAATAGGTAGAACATATTGATCTTGCTTTAAATGCGATATTTTGTCTTTCCAAATTTTTCCTTGTATAAAGTGATTAAAATTATTTTTAGAATCATTACTCAAATGATTTGTGTTGTTAAGAGTATAATTTAAAATATTTCCCTGTTCAAAAACCATTTTAATCTGGTTTAAAATATTTGACATTTTTCATTTGTCAAAATACTTTTACTATTTTTATATATTTGTGAAACGGATTTATCTATTTCAGTTTTTTATGATGTTCGTAGAGTCCTTTTTCACTGCTCAGAGCAGAAAAGCAAAAAAATTTTAATAATAGATTTATTTTCATTATCGAACATTGTAACTAATAATTCAGAAAATAATTCAGATCTGAATAGAGCCTTATAATATTTTCTGTAAAATAAAACAAAATATTCTGAATTATTTTTGTAGTAAGGTACACTTTCACTGAATATTTTGTTAACAAATCACAATGAGGCTTCTTTTAAATTTTCCAGAACCTTATAAACATCACTAACATTAATCTACTGTGTAGGCTTTTAGTACCTGCATTATCATTTTTATTTGAATTAGCACAAACATTTAAATCTTAATTGACAAGACTGTCATTTATACCCATCATACAACGATTAACAACGTATGGCCGAAAAATCTGTCAATTGGTTGCTTGCCTCCTTTGGCGACAATTGTCACAAATTTGTTCGTCTCAATTTCAATCGTCCTTGTCAAAGTGAAAAAAATTTTCTATTTGGAAATTTCTTTGCTTTCCCATTAGCACATAATTACTTTTCCCGAAGTGATTTAAACAAAGAAACTAATATTTTGTTTAATATTTTAATATATTCGAAACGTATTTCAGTCAATAAAATACGAAAAACTCAAAACAAATTCGCTGGAAATGACATTGTCACCTCATGACGTAGCAACACAAAAAATTCCTCTCGAATCGACCATACCTTGTTATCTTCGTATCATGATTTATACCTACTATTTCCGATACCCTGATTGAAAGTTTTATGTTTTTTTTGTTTATTTAAAATGAAGGTTGTATTGAACTTTCTTTGTCACAAGAGTGTACATTGGAAATGTGTTTTTTGTAGGAAGAGAAATCATTAAATTTTGAATAGCAATTATTCTGTGAACAAACTACATAATTGTGAATTTCTTTTCAAACTATGAATTAATTTTAAATGATTTATTAAGCATTCTGCGGATGGAAGATTAAATCTGCAGATGAAACAAATACACATTTTGAAGATTTTTGATGATCAATATTAGAATTAAACGGATCATTTGTGAGTTCCCCTCAATTTTTGTCGGAAGTAGCTTAAAAAAAAAAAAGCTAAACTCCTTGGCAATGTCGAAAGTAGCTAAAAAGCTTAACTCCTATACCATAACGCACGAATAAATGAACACACTCTGGTACTTAGTAATGCTGTATCGCTTATATTTCCATCACCTGTGTACAAATCGTATTCAAACTAATTACAAAACTGAATTTAAAACTGAATGCAAACTGACTTATAAGCAGACTAAGTTCTACTGCGTATAAGCTCAATGCTCAACTCAATATAACTTGAATACTGAATGATATTCAAATAATATTTTTTTCACTTGCTATTTCTTATGTATGTGGGTCTCGTTGCCTTTTTCATTTTCTACAACTATAATGAAAACAATAAGAAAGCTACCATTTTTTAAATGGGGGTTGTCATACCTGCAGGTGTCAATTTAGGTTTTTCTAAGACGGTATTTGTTATAAAGGTTTCCACTTACTTTTGGCTTTTTTATATAATAATATTCCTTTAACATAAGACAAAGGAAATATTGAATAAAATTTAATGTGGATGAAAAATTTAAATATGTAGGTACAGAAAGTTTTAAATAAATATGTATACTCATTTCATACTTCTCTTTCGCTGCTGAATTTTTATTTATTTCTTCTGAAATATCTTGAAAAATTGTGGAATTTAAATGTCTCACATTAGAACTCCCCCACTCATCTACAAGCGCACGGAACTTGCTTCTGGCGCCAATATCCATACCAAATAAGTCCTTTAATTCATTCTCATTTATATATGCTTTAGGCATTTCATGTCGATTCGAGAATCTAAGGTTTCAAATTTTTAGCTTTATTCCATATAAAAAAATATAAGCAATTTTTCAGAACAAAAAATATTCCTCCATTTTATATTTACTTAAAATGCTTAAGAGCTCAATATCTTCTGGGGTGATTGATAAATTCTGGAGGTGTTATTTTCCTGTAATTGTATAAGATTTTGTGCTTTTAGTGAATATGAAAATTAATGGGAGGCTACCGTTCATGACGATGAAAAATTCGGTTTTTTGTTTTTTTTTTTTACATAATTATCATCCTTAAAGTGTTTAGAACACGTGGGTAAAACGATATTTTCATATCTAAACTATTTTAGAATTCACATCCTGTTGAGAACGGAACCGTCCACCGGCTAGAGAACAGGTAGCTGAGGTGCTCGGATCGCGCTTGCTGAGGAGACCTTTTTTCACTACCTGAGGTACCCTCATCAATTTCGGGAAACCGTTAACCTTCAGGTTCAGCATAATCAATTTTTGAAGGAAGAAGAAGGGCTACGATAGTATGGTGCTGGAATAGCTGGAGTAAGCTGTCAAAGATTTTTTATAACGTTTTTCTGGGAACAAAATTTTTCAGCGCGCGGGGCGCTCTTCAGCCTCAACGGATAACCCGATTTACATGAATTTTTGCGTAATTGAAAGAAAATTCAATTTGCGGGGCCATCAGGAAGCGATTTTTATCAAAAATTTATTTACAATTAGTTTTTTCGTCCGTTGAGAAAACAAATCAAATGGCTAGCATGGTTTTATTCAGAGGTTTTTTCGAAAACGAGAACCGGTAAGGCCCCCAAATTTTATCAAGTTTAATCAGTTTAAACCCTATTTGTATCGAATGAATTGGTAGACCTGTGGAACGCCCCGCGCAGACCAAAACACGCCACTCTCTTAGAGATAACTAAATACAGAATTTTTGCGGAAGATAAGATAGTTAGCCAACCACAAAACATCCCAACGTAAAAAGTGTGACAATAAATTTATTTACTATTTAATTCTGCCTCAGAATCCAACTGTTTACAATGTCGGCCAAACTATCGTTCATTTTAATAGTGAGCATTTTTCAAATTAAAATTAAAATATTATGTACATAATACTAAGTACAGGACTGAAATAACTATCAATACATATATATATATAGAAACTAATCGTCATATAAAAATGAACTGAGAATAAATCGGTCCTTATACACTTAAAATAATACACTCTGCGCCTAATCTCAACAAAAGACTGAAGCAAAAGGTTTGAATCCTCAACACAAAACGAGAATGAGATTTTATTCAAACAGTAAATTTCGACAAATTCCCGTAGAAATCCATGAAACGAATTTCTAATATGTATAAAATCAAACGCACTACTTCACTGAATACTGACCAAAAAAATACACGGTAACAGTAAAACTTACTCACTTTATCATATCTACCTTTTAAATTAACTTTAACACTGCACTTGTGAACTAAATCTATTCACTATTTCCAACAGAATGTAACTTTTACAAGACACATTGTTCTTTTATATTCTTGAATTCAGTTTTGTGAGTAAGTTACTTATGAATTATGCCTCTGTACCTAATGTTGTTGCAGTGTTGTAAGTAAATCACTCATGAATTATACGTACTTATATGGCTTTAAAAAAAATATGATTTATTAGTCCTAACTATTTGCAACTTTGATTGCTACTAAATGATCAGTGCTTTATAACTGTTTCTACATGTATAATGAATAAAATCTACTCACTTGTAAATATTATGCAGGATACAAGAATATAATTCATAATTTAAAGAAATTTTAAAGTTAATAATTTATGAAACACTAATTATTAATTTGTGAACATAAATTTCTCTCTGTGATAAATAATCCCTAAAGCAAGCATTCCCTCATTTTACCCCTCTACCTCTTACCGTTATAACATTAGGTCTGTTCGTGTACTAACTTGAAAGTTGCACAACACCTGGCATACTCCTCAATAAGTATTTTGTACCAACTGAGGAGCTAGAAAAGGAACCGTATGATGGGCCTCCTAAGCAGGTATGGTTGAAGACAGCAACTAAACTGCTGCTTGTGCTCAAAAGTAGGGAAGAACAAGAAGCTCAAAACCAAAAAGAAAATGTGGCAAGCGATAAAGGATCAACCGGCAAAAAAGGGTTATGATTTCTCCGTAACCCAAATTGAGGCCAAATATTGCGGTTTAGAGCGGCAATATAAAAAAACAAAGGTCCACAATGGTCAGACTGGAAGAAATAAAATGACCTGTGCTTTTGAAAAGTAATGATACATATTTCAGTTATTTGTGTATAAACTACATTTATTCCTCAATGAAATGAATAATATTATAGAGAAAAAAAGGGGAGTGCTTCCAGATTACATATTGGGCAATGAGAGCCCAGATGGTGTTAGCCGAAGTGAGCTTATGCAGAAAGCAGGTGTAAGTCCACAGGACCACAGCCATCACCCTCAGGTGTTACTTATATAGTATAAAAGTTTATAAGGCTTAGGTATCTATTTACTGGGAACAGTTGTTGACAAGGAAGGGAGTTACGCAAGCCCTGCTCAAAACCGGAAGAGGATAAGCTCGACAAATGCCTATATCCTGCAAGAGCTGCGAGATAAGAGGCAAGATAAAAAAGAGTTCAATACTAAGATTCTTAGACTTCTCCTGGCAAAGTAAGAACGGGGAAGCGTAAGAGTAGCTGGCAGAAAGAAAGTGCGAGATTTTAGAATAATTTCTACAGATGAAAAATTAACTTGTATTAAGTTTGATATTTTCATGTTCTTTTTATGTGATTTCTGACTGTGACTGCCATTAAATTTAGTTTTTGAAACAAATTGAAAGAACTAAAAAAAGTCTGTGATAGCAGAATTTGTAATATTTATTTCAATAAATGTAAATGTTTAATTCAGTGTGACTCTTCTAATTCTCGACAAACTCGGTCTCGAACAGATTTTCCTGTAGAACTATCTTCATCTTGTGTATCTGGTATGTTGCCCGCGTCTTCTTGTGAAGTGTCCTCAATTGTGAAGTCTAAGTCATTTCAATCCGCTATATTATGTAACACGCAGCAAGCCCTAATAAAGTGACAAAGCACAACAAAGTACAACTGTCGGGATCTTTGCTTCAATATTCCGAACGAATTTTCTACTATGACTCTGGTTGAGTTAAGTGTCGTATTATATCTTTTCTGAGATCTTGTAAGATGACCATTGTCTCTGTACGGAGTCAGCAAGTGCTCCATGCAGGGATAAGTAGAGAAACTTAATATATAAAGATTTGTAATGAAAAATCATTAAGTTTGTGTCAGTAAAGCACTTTTCATATTTCTAAAAATATTTCACCTCCACTAAGCCCTTTTATTTTAGGTTGTATAAAAGAGTTTTGGAAAACCCAACTGTCGTGGGAGGAGCCAGGAAAACCTACAAAGATGTCTACAAACTTTCTTCTATCATCACATATGGCTTGTAAACATAAGGGGCTTTCGGCAATCACTGTCTCAGTGAGACAACTGAGACAAAACTTTGAGCAATCGTCTCATTTGTCTCAAACCAATCAGCTGATTTGCCAATTTTGACATTTGAATAATTTTGAACACAGAATTGGATAGTAATAAATTGAGGAAAGTGTTGTTAGTTTATTCAAACAGCTCACTAAACTTTTATTTGTAATTAAAATCACAAAATAATGAAACTGAGTCAACTGAGACAAGAAAATTCAGTTTCACTTGTCTCAGTTGCTCAGTGGTTGCGTTCGAAATTGGTAGCTCAATATGGAACTCGGACAGTTCCCCGAAAGTGCAGTCTCAGTAAGCCAACTGAGAATATCTCACTTGTCTCACTGAGAATGTGCTTGCCGAAAGCGCCTATAGACTAACATCACCGTTCCTATCAATGTTGTCACCTTTTCCGCTGCTTGGTGGATCTATGATAATGTGGGTACCATCTATAGCACCTGGATGATATCTACATAATATTAGATAATGCATTTAGATATCTAAAGTTTGTTTTTTATTACCTATTACTCTTGGGAAACCAGTTTCAGTTTTATTTTGGCAAAATGAACTTGTTTCTTTTTTCTTTCTTCATTTGGGCACTTTATTTCGTTCTATTTATGATATGATTTGCATAATTAAAATAATCTACGTTTTTGCAGCGATATGGCGGCTATTTGGAACCGTTGTAATGGTATGGCATTGTGATTCTCGTGAATGTTTACTTGAATATTGTCATTAAAAAAAAATTATCCTGTAATAAATGTTAAAAAAAAAAATATTTTTTAATGCGTTTTAATTAGTATGTCGGGCCATAAGCCGCGCCAAAAAAGTATGGCATTGCTCTACCGCAATGTTTATTTTCATGGACTACAAAAAAATGTAAGAGTTTTTGTGTAACAAATCCTTTGAATACCGTAATTTTTCCGACAAGTTTAATTAATTAGCCTGTAATTACGCTGCGCCGGCCAACCCTAAAATTAAGATTTTCGTTTCTTAAATCATCTAATTCGACCCTTTAAGGGTCGCCATACTTGTAACAAATGACTTGGAGTTTTCTGTCATCATCTCCTGGTCTATTTCCCAGATTCCAAAAAAATTTGCTTATTCAATGCAAAAAAAGTATATGTACTTTCACAAAATTTCATGTAATTTGAATTATTTTTACGATAGAAAAAAATAAAAAACCGAAAAATCGGTTTTCCGCTATTTTCTCGAAAAATTTGAATTTATGTTGAAAAATGCTTTATATGAAACTTTTATATATTTTTATTATCTATCTATAACTTTCGAGAAGAACATTTTCCACTAGGAAGTCACATTTCGCCGAAAATCGCAAAAAAACACTTTCAACCCCTAAACACACACAGGCACACATATTTAGTTTAAGCTCGACGGATGGGTTTCACAGTTTGGTTTAAGCCCCAGTTTAAACTAAAGTTTAAACCGTGCTTAAAGTTATTTGACAAGTGTGACATTTTATTTTGACAGTAGCATTGTTTGTTTCAATCAAGAAAATAATTTTATCTTGGATTCAGATTTAGATATTTTTAGCGATGAAGAAGTCTTTTTTGATTTGAATTTAAAACTCTGTCGACCCGAGCCCGAGAATAATTAGTAATCGGGCAAATCATTTTAATGAGTGTGGGACGACGTTGATTTTTATGCTAGATTCCGTTTGAATAAAGAACTTTATCACGAGTCTGTACTTGGTCCATTGTCTTGCACTCTTCTATACGTCTTTTTTTATGCACTAGGGAAAGCAATAACTCAACTTCAGTTCTACTCAAATTTGCAGCAGTTTTTGGATGGTGGCATATTTAAAATTAGTCAATATAACTATGTAACATATTTTTTTATTTTTTACCTACTAATCTGTTTACTTTTTCTGATTGACTGATTGATTGATAGAAAAATTGCTTCATAATGGCGACGATAACAAATTTAGTTCACAATTTAACCAGTACTACCAACGTCACTAAAAGAATGCACTGTGAATCTCGATTTGGTTTAAACTACATTTATACTTGGAGGATGATTTAAACTAAACCTGGGGTTAAACTCGACTTAAAACTGGCCATAAGTAATTCAGCGTAATTATTCAATCTTTGTTCCTGCGTAAAAGGAGCAACCTGAAAATAGCCCCAAATTATCAATGAACCTTCATCAAATTCCAATATTTGTTAGATTTTTTAACAAATTTCTCTGTCGGATTTTATGGAGTTAATTTTGGTTTCAGTAGTTGACAATGTGACTTCCAACCCACCTGCAGTACAGACAAATTTATGAATTTTTCACTTTGGTTTATGCCTTCATACCACATCCGTTTAAACACATTCATATTATACTAGCACTCTGGAGAAGGTTTTTTTCTGACGTGTTCCTGTGTTTAAAATTCTTTCTTATTTTATTCGACAAAGCCCAACGAGGCATCATATTTTTCCCAATTTTTTTATTTTGCTGCTCCTCACTTATTCTTTTATTATTTTTTATTACCCAGATCAAAATACAATTTCCAAAAAACACGAGAAAACAATAAAATAAACAAAAGACTTGTAAAATATTTCAAGAGATAAAAATGTTTCCTTTCTGTTTATATTGGTCATTATGCAGTGTTTGTGTGTGTGTTATTTGTTTCACGGACAATAAGACAACAAGGGCAGTAATCATGAAAGTCATTTTGAGGCATCTCAAAGTGCACCTCATACTGACTATCCTTTAACTATATTACTTGACTCCTACCTGACAATGCTTCGCGATAGAAGTACTTCAAAGAATGATTAATTACACTAACTAATATTATTTTGTAATTGAATATGTAACGGTAAAATGAGTAATTAAATGTAAATACCACTGAGAATCAACCCAGATTGAATAATTTTTATTAACGGTTTTTCTGATCATTGTACTTATTATGGTTATATAAGGTCATTTCTATACAACAGTATCTCATATTACCATACTACAACGCTATCTAAGATTAAAACTAATTTATTGTTATCCTAATTATACTAATATATATTTCAAAGTAAGGATTCAATTATCTCTTATCGTGTTTAAGCGTAATCATTAACAAAATTAAAAAATTATACCAATTTATAGCATTTCGTAGGGTAATTGAAATGAAATATTGGTGCAATTCGAATGTCATACAAAATAAACTTTTCACGTTTGTTTTTCCACACAATTAGATAATCAACGAAATAAGAAATCAGAGTCCAAAATACATGATACGTCCATTACCAATAATTAAACTAAATTAAAAAAAAAAAAAAATAAACTCCCATAGCAGTACATTTAAATATACAGAAATGTAAAAATTTCTATTTTTCTACAAAAGGAACAAAAGGAGGATATCAGGCAGGTGAAAGGTAGCAAATGGTCTAACATGATACAAAAGCGAAACATTTAACCTTGCATTTCACAATTATCCATTTCTTTAATCACACCATTAAAGTGACAAAAATAAAATTGTCCGGTCCAAAATAAATTAGACATAACACGTATTGAAATATCGACTAAATCTTCAATATTTTTCCTCTAATTAATAAATTGTCTATATATACCAAATTTCAGTTATCTGAGATTTTATTAGCCTTTTAGTGCAACTCCACGCCGAGAGCCAAATATCTGACATATTTCTCCCATTATCTAGAAGTCTATGCAGGATAGACTCTGACATTCTCTCTCTTCCCGCATATGAGCTACCACAACCACCACGATGCTCCCATCAAGGGGTCGTCTCCTTTTATGAAACAGGACTGTTTACTACATTCGGGGTTAAGAACTCATTGGCACCGAGCTGTCAGCGGGGCCCACTGTTACCAGAAATTCAATGAAGAAAGTCTAGACAAAAAAAAGGTGAAGTCAAACTTCAACGAACAGTTAATCATCCAGCCAATTCTAACATCGCGAACATACTAGTTTGAATTTATATGCATAGCTAGTTCGAAATTTACTCAAAAACATTTTTCTTCAGAATTTTTATGTACTATTGGTGGTCGACAACTACGGTCAAAAAAAGTTTAGCTGCAGTCTAGGGACATTGTTATTCACATCTACTAAATAAAAGCTATCACTCTGATGTGTGGATACATCCAATTTAATAAATTTGATACATTTTATGCCACCTGCTCCTGTTGAATAAGAGCAGCTGAACAATTTATGACGAGTTCCTTTATTTTAGAGCTTATAAATGAACCGGTGCCAAATTCGTGTCTTAGCTCACCACGCGAATAGAAAATTGTCCTTTCTGTGATTGGCTGATTCACCGTCGAACTTGTTTCTTGTGGGAAGAAACCACCACTATAGGTCGCCTTAGTAGACGATATCACAATATCACCTATAATGTGTCAATGCTATTTCATTCGATGTGGTTCGGAGTCCATCTACAGCATTTGTTAAGAAACAATAAATATCTGGGGAGAAATTGAAGAGTTTAAAAAAAAAAAAAGTAGAGTCCGTATGTAGATGAGAGTTAGCGGTATCCTCTGTGTATAAGAATCCCTTCATTAGTATGGCATTTTTTCAAAAAGAACTGATTCTCATTATGGACCGATGGTTGAACTCGCGGAAGGTTTGAAGTGTACACTGAATGGTAAAACTTTATGTGTAAGTACATACCTAGAAGGGAACTCCCCTGGTATATACATATATATGTCAAAAATTATCTCATCTTATACTTTTACTTACTTTAAAGAATAAAAATATATTTTCTATGTGCCTTTTGTAATCCGAAATTACAACACCTAATACTTCCTTTATGCTTGTGACAGATGTGTTAATGAGATACTCAAAAGATGTTCTTCCTGGAATTTGGCTTTATTTTCACAAATGATAAAGTTGGATGCTCTTCATTTCCGAATAATTTTCGTAGGTATAACCCTGCCTCCAGCTCCAAAAGTTAAATTCATGTTCCTACTACTATACATCCGCAAATATCTCTCAAACGGAACTCATTCGTTTGCCTCTGCCATTTATTTTTTATGTACATACATTCAAAGTAGCTTTAGTCTCTACCAAGACAGTAAGTAACAACACATTTCGTCAGATATTCACGGCGCAGATATTCATCCAGGAGTACACGCAATAATTATTGTTAAAGGCATTATTTCGCCTTCGTGGTAGGAAGAAGCTTCCTATTTTCTCTCTCTCATTTCGTTTTTAATTAACTTAATCCAAAAATTAATTAATAAGCTTGAAGCATTGAAATTTGCTATTATGTTACACTTTCAGCATTGATTCAATTACATTATATCACGCGAGTCCGCTGAGAGTTGAGTCCAGATTTCAGGGAAAACCCATGTGACTTTATTAATATTCTCCATATCCTTTCATAACAGCGTATGTTGCGCAATTTTCTAGTGTATTTAGTGCAGACCTAGTCAGCAAACTGTATTTTGCACAAATTTTGGCGTTTTCCAGCGTATAACTTTGACTAAACTTAAGTTTTTTATTTTGTTTTGGGCCCTGGAGCACACCCGACATGGTTAGATTTCTCTCAGGTTTCGGTTTTCATGGAAAACGATTTTAATTCCGATTCTAAAAGTCATGAACTGTTGCTTTCTCTTTTGCCTAATGTGACAAGAAGTGTGTTTGGAACTTTGATTGAATTTTTGTAATCTCTACAAGTTAACATCATTAATTTTTCTGTTCTATATGTGACAAGGAAATGTGGTATTGTGTTAGACAGCAATCTCCAAATGGCCTTATTAATAGGTAATTTCAGACACGTGTTGGGAAGACGAGATAACATGGTTGGTTTCTTCTATGGCGTAGTGTAGGTGAAAATGTAGAAAATAATTTAAGATGACCAGCGGAATTACAAGACACTCTATTTTTGTTTTTTTATTACCAAAAGAATTTTAGGCAATATGTACCCTAAATGTTGAGCACAACAAAACAGGCATGATATAGAATAGATGATTAGGATCTTGGGTAGATATATGAAAGAGGGGTACTGACATGTCGAGTGGAGTCGAGTGTATGTGGAAGGAAGAATAGATTGTGGTAAACTTCTCTATCCATTTGGACATTTCGAGATATTCCTTGTCAAACATAAATCGTATCTACTACTACGTCAAGTTATTTTATAGATCAATGTGAAGTACATCCAGTTAATGACAGTACCTTCAATGCCAAAACTGAATCTACGAATATGGATAGATATTATTTAATTATTAAATACATTTCATGGCGTGTTGGTGTTTCCTACTTTTCCATCGCTTGTAGAAAAATCTCTACTGCATCCTTCAGAATTCTTTTTCGGCGCATTATTTTTTTTTAGGCGAACCTCTATCCCAAATTTCACCTATATTGTTAAATTATTGGAAGCCTTGGTTTTTGATACTCTGTAGTTCCTCAGCAAGTCTTTTTTGTGTTCTTCATGATTTCACTAAAGCTTTTAACAAAATTCTATTGAAAAACCTGACTGTCCTTGATTTTTCTAATGTTTTTATCAATTAGCTTTGGGTTTATTTGTCTGGTCGTACGCAGTGAGCTACCTACATATATTTTGCGCAACTTTTCTTATACAATATATAATACTGGTAGTGTTCCTCAAGGCAGATATCTAGGGCCACTAGTTTTTATAATTTACGTAGATGATATTTGTCTGCCAGTTTTTCCGCATTGTTTCTAATGGAAGAGCGTGTGAAATTTTAAGGTCGAATTTATACTATTTTCATAGATGGTGTTCCATTAATTGCTTTCCCTATATACATATTAGTAAGTAAGAAGATATCTGCACGTTTTAGTATACTTGAACAAACTAAATATGTGGGCGTTTTCCTTAATAAACGTTTTTCGTTCATGGATTATATTTATACAATCGTCGCTACTTTGGGTTTTGTAAAAAGATAATCCGTTTATAACAATGCTTCCTTACTGCATATGCATTATATTTTCCCTGGATTATACTAGTTGGATTTGCTCTCATTTCTATGCTTTGAGGCCAGTGAAGATTCGTTCGATTTTCCCATCGTAGATTTCATTGGAATAATCTTGTAATCTTTCCACCATATGTAAAGAGACTTAATTCTCGAGAAATAAAAATTAAATTCCTACAGAGCTGCTTTCTCCTTTGACAAGCGGTGATAAATGCCCGTGAATGCCCTTGGAATCAATCAGTTATATTTTCAACATTGTAATGACTACAACTAATTTCTCTTTCTGATAACATCATCTTAAAAAGCTGTAAGTTCTATGTCAATCAGATGTGAAGGAAGATATACCTGTTTTTTTTTTTTTTTTTTTTTTTTTTTTTTTTTTTTTTTTTTTTTTTTCAAACAGTTAACATCAAAAATACTCAGTGAACCTTTACAAATTACAAATGATATTTGTATAGCAAAGAGCAATTTTGAAGCTCTTGACTTTACCAAGGATAATTTAAAATTAGACAACAAGCCCGATCTCGGCAAATGTATCTTTAAAATGGTGTATCCCACCCGATCAACTGTAATGTATCGTAGGATCTCTAATTGTATTCATTTTTATACCCTAGATGGGTATACTAAGTTTGTCATTCCTTTTGTAAAACTAAATTTTAGTTCGAAATTGGGACATATCGGGTAACTCCTTCGTGTGATTACCATACAAAAAATTCATTTTTCACTGTATACATATTTCGACACTGCCTAAGATCGCCTCAACGTAGAAAGCTGATATTTTGTTCACACCGTTTTCATAAAAGTATATTGTTGCCATATAAAGATTTAGGATTTTTACGTATACTGTGAAAACGATCAGCCCTAGACGTTTTTATTGTACTGAAAAGTTCAGAATGTGAAATCCTATAAAATTGGTTATAATTCAAAAATCAAAATTGCTTAGATGGGTGACCATACGAATTGGTTTTACAGCAATTCTAGCTTTCTTACTTGTTTAGTTTGTTTATTTAGTTACCTTTTAATACGTATGTAAGTTATTAACTTTATTTATCTCTACTTTACGTCTAGTAACTACAAGTTTATTGCCAGACCAAAACAATTATTAAAAAAAGTTGGTAATAAAAGAAGTAAAAATACAAATAATAATTTATAATTGACTGTAAGAAAGAATTTAAGTACCAGTAATTGTAATTGAGCATTTAAAAATTACAAGTATAGTATTTGAAAATCGGAATTATTATGAGTTCAATTGTATTTCATAATTGAACTAGAATAATAGTTTAAAAAACAGTATAATGAACAATTTTTGTTAGTAATTAATGAAACTAATTTATTTAATTATTTTCCTTCTTACAAAATAACTTTATCACAGTCAGATTAGTCTAAGTTCAAAGGGAAACACATCGAAGCATCAATGCGGTGTCAAAATTTCTAGCACCGGTTTCTAAATGAGGCAACACAAAACCAATCCGAGCAGCTAGCTTTGCTAAATTTTGGATATTTTGCTCTCTCTGTTTCTAGCTTTTCAATTATAGTTCTAGAAATAATGTTCAATATTGAGTTTGGGAATTTATTTCTTTTAATAGTGCAATAAATGCTATAAATGAAATTATGATCAAAGTTCTTTTAACAGTGAGATACAAATATATATATACCCCTTAGTCTTTCAAATGTGCTTGTCGACACCTTAAAGTGCTCAATACACTTCCATGTTGTGGGCCCTATGGTAAGAAACTTAATGTTAAATATTGAGTGCTTACGGTTCTTCTTAATTCTGTTTTAGAAGTAATAGCAATACAGCCTTAATGGGATTATTTACTTTCTTCACTGTCGCATTAGTTCGATATAAGACCTTCTCAAATTTTTAATCTTTAATGCCTAATATTTTTGAGACTATTTTTCATATAATTGAGAATAAAATTGTCCCAATGCTACCGTTTTGCACATTCTTCTTCGTGAAATTTATAACCTATTAAATGTGTGTAAAACGGAAAAAGTATAACTGAAAAGCAACAATCAATTCTTAGTAATAATAACAATAATTTATAATTTATTTAATGTAATTTTGTATTCCCTAAACATCTTATAGAACTTATTGCATGCCAATATCAATAACATGTTATTGTAATACCTTAGACACACAGCACGATGTAATGAATCATTAGCACATATTATTTATTAAGATGTCGTGTCTCTCTCGAACATCAAAACATAATGAACCAATGCAGAAGAATGTACTAAATCTGAATGTATTTTGTAATGTAAAATGGAAAAAGGTCAAAGTAATAAAAAAAGGCAACAAGTTCGAATTTTTTATATTGGAGCGCCAAACCTGCAATTAATAAAAAAGTATGAGCCTGATTGTACAGCCGTAGGGAAGGTCATGAAGGCTCTACATAGAATGAGGTCTTAACAGGACCATACACTCTATACTTTTATACTTTTTAGTATACGGGATGCTTTGTGAAAAACTAGAATATTTTCTTAA
The DNA here is from genome assembly GCA_963924295.1 of Dioctria rufipes. NCBI lineage: Eukaryota > Metazoa > Arthropoda > Insecta > Diptera > Asilidae > Dioctria > Dioctria rufipes. Next base: position 364,397,673 of record OZ002740.1, read on the forward strand.
TCATTCTTCCCCCCCACCAAGCCATACAATCTATTATTTGTCTAGGTGGGTACTATCCCATCCTTCCTTCTCACCAGTACTATAGGTAAATGCTACGTCTTCACTCTGTTATATACAATACATTTGAAGGAATATGGTTTTAATAATCTCTGTTTTATGTTCTGTTCTTATTATTGTATTATCGTAGTGGCAAAATTGTCTTCTGAGGTTGGGCCAAATATGTGCTAGTAGTATTGGTAGCATATACATAGAACTTCATTGAAACTATGTCAGAAGGACTTTACCATTTGCCATGTAGTAAAGCAGTATAAAACCCTCCACAAAATAACCATAAAACCGGCATTTACTTTTCTCTTAGTAAAACGTGGCCCATTAAAACTGGACTACTTGGAAAATTTTACGGTTAAGACCCTTAAGTGGATTTATATATTTCTGTGAAAGAAATATAATTAAAATTCTGACCATTCTATGTATATGTACATAGTACCCTGGGAATTGTGAGTTCACCTGAAAATTTACCTTGCAGTCAGTGTAGCTACATAGATAGATACTTGAAGATTTTTTTAAATATAAATATGTTTTAAAATCCATTGCGGTGCATTGCATTTCATTTCTATAACTAAGTTTCGTAAAAAAGTACTAAAAAAAGCTTGTAGAGATATGATTAAATTTTCTTTTATTTTGGTTTAGTTTTGCTCCCATTTATTTAAAAAAATATATATATATATATTTTTCTATTGCAGAAATGGAACTCGGTACACAGTGTGTCGTCGAAATGGACCATCAACAAACTATTTTACATAATCCAACATCTTTAGACAAAATGGATAGGTGAGTACTAAATATAAGCACACACCAGTCTTAAGTTTAAGCATTTCTTACCTCTTACAAGTATAATACTTCCTCCTGGAGCCTAGGGAATTAATAAATCGTGACTGTGTTGCTGCTTCTCTATAATAATACCTCTTAAGAGTTTTTATATCTTAAGCAAAAGTTTTTGTCCAAAGTAAATTTCCATTAATCTCTGTTATTACCTAAAATTTCTAAGCCATTTATCTATTTACAAATACAAATTCTCATTACTTTTGATATTTTATTATGCCGTTAAACCAAACAAATGCAGTCAATGGGTATATTGTATACCTCAATACATACAAACCAAATCCATCCTATGGACATATCATACATACATACATATATATACCTGGTTAAGTATGGAGAAGAATCTAATCTTATTTGTAGCTTTTTGGGGGAAAAAGGAATATTACAAAAGGAGAAACTGTGTAGCATACTTGGAGAAAAGATAATGGGTGACACTTCAAGGGCCAAGATTTATGTCAAGGCAGACATCTAGTAAGGATTTTCTTTTCTTAGAAAAAGTAAACATAAATAGTCACTAAGAGGGATAAATGGTGATACGCTCTTCCGGGCCGACATTTTTATTCTTTGTGGTAGGGTGTGATGTTTACGTTACATTTTTTTTTTTTTTTTATATATATCTTAATAAAATATGTATGTACAAAAAGACAGAAAGCAGCTTAAATTAATTCTTCTGGCTATCTTATATTTACATTGTTTAGATTTCTAATTAATTGACTGAGATTAATACCCGTTAATCCGCATGCGAATGATTCTATTTGATTATCGTAATATTTTACATTTTTAAATTTTAAACAATCGTTTTTTTATGTATTCATTAAACATGTATTAATCTTCTGAGCGATTATGTTTTCAAATGAATCTCTCATCTAAAACAAAAACTTCACCAATTATTACTTGAATGTATGTACAATCAAAGCTACTAAATAGGACTATAGGTTTTTCCACATGAAGAAGTAAAACTCCAAAGTGATGGATTTAAAGACATATTACCTATTTTTTATGAACCTGGTAACTTAAAAAGATTTTTTTTTTAAATCGATGCATTACTTTTTCTCAGCTCCTTCATCTATCTAATTTCTTCATAAGTAAGCGTAGTTTTGAGCCAACCCCTATACCATAAAAAACAATCGCGTCAATGCTGCGAAGAGCTTCATTTAATACATAAAAGAAAATAAGCAACCCAATAGAAAATATAACGATTTCAGTGCTGCTATTTTATACTCGAAATACCCATATCAGTCCATAATGTGTCAAATTCTCTTATACTTTGAAATAATTTTTGTTCTTTTGAGTAAATGAAAAGAAAACAAGTAAAAAAGCTAGACAGGCGCGGATCTAGCATTCAAATTAGGATCGTGTGGGGGGGGGGGGGTCATCTTACAAATTAAATTGAGCAAAAAACAAACACATCCAACGCCAAAAGTGCTTAGTTAATTTATCCACTGCAGTACTGAAGTACTAGGAAGGTTTCCGCATTACACGGTGCAGATGATGTGTCATTTTTTAGTATACTTTTTTACAAAAAGTCATTTTTAGGGTTCCGTACCCAAAGGGTAACAACGGGAACCCTATTACTAAGACTTCGCTGTCCGTCCGTCCGTCCGTCACCAGGTTGTATCTCATGAACCGTAATAGGTAGACAGTTGAAATTCTCACAGACTGTGCATTTCTATTGGCGATATAACAACAAATATTAAAAATAAAATTAAATTAAAAATTAAAGTGGGCTCCAATACAAGAAACGTGATTTTTTCGGCGTTTTTTTCCTCGTTTTATTTTCATTTATTATTATTATCATAAGTAGGCATTATTTTTTCAAATGACAGCATTATTTTTTCACATGATGCCTACTCTCATTTGAAAAAATAAATAAAAAGTATTTAGTGTTAAATTTTGTACTATGGTACGGAACCCTTCGTGCGCGAGCCCAACTCGCACTTGGCCGGTTATTTAATAAAATAGTAGTTTAGGGTGCAAACTGCAGGAGTCATTCAAAGCAAACTTTATTACATCCGGGTACATAGTTCGTACGTCTGTGCTAACATTGAAAAAACCATTGACGGGAATTTGAAAAGTGATTTTAATAAAACCTTTCGAATTTCTGTTGAGTATCTATGAATATATTGCCTTTGGTAAAACACTTTTTATCACTAACCCAAATAATTAATATAAAATCATTTATTTCGTCGGACCCACTTATTTATTTGTTGTTTACAGTTCTCTCTCAGTTGGTACTTGGTGCTTAGATCGAAAGAAAACGCTATATAGAAGTGAGCCCACTTTCTGCAGTGAATTTCTATGGACGTAGTCACTCCATTTTGTACATGTCAGTGGTTTCACATAAGAACGCTGCAAATATCTTAGAATGTTAGGAGTTAGGACTAAGTTAGGGCTCTGATCTGTTTCGTGGCTTAGGAAGTTTTTCTCGAGGGTTTTAGGTCCCCCAAAGTTGGGGCCCAAACTCAAATTCTGAGAAAAACCTATACACATACATCACACGCATACAATAATATTCATTGAAATAAATTTTGATTTTTTTATGTTTTGGAATAAAAATATTTTGAAGTTCAATTATATAAAATAAAAAATATGTTTTTTCAAATAACTCAATTAATTAAATATTTTAAGGGGGGGGGGGGGGGTCATTATCCCCCAGTACCCCCTGGATCTGCCACTGAGATGACTGCCCGTATGTAATTTCGTATGGTCACCCATCTGTGCAAGTCCATCCGTTCGTCCGATAACTCAAGAACGCGTGTACTTAGAGAGCTGAAATTTTGCACATGGGCTTTTAAAAGAAAAAGTAAAGTAAGTTCGAAAATGGAACAAATTGGGTAACTCCTTCGTAGCGTTGCCATACAAAAATTTCGTATTTCAGTATATATTTTGACACTACCTGACAATGCTTCAACGTAGAGAGCTTAAATTTTGTACATAGGGTTTTATGAAAATAGTAAACACAATTTTAAAAATGGGCTAAAATTGAAATATATGCGAAAAACCACTTCAAAACTCACTTGCACAGAAATGAAATACATCATTCATCTAGGATTCTAGGGTATCATAAGAACTGGTCTTAAACGAATTCTAGCTTTTTTACTTGTTGTATTTACCTACGGTCCTTTTAACGATGCTCACAGATGTAACTTCGTTATTTCAGGATTTTCCAAGAATTTGTCCAAAATTAATTTTCTTGTTTCTGTTTCGTTTCCTGACATCTTTACATTACAAGAATTACGATACTAAGGACTATAGATAATGTTAGCATCTTCATTCTTCACCTTATATATAGAAAAAATTTCCCTTTCAAACTTCAAGTCTACATACATCTGTATAATTCTATCTAATTGACCAAAATAAAAGGGTAAATTTTTTCTTCCTTAAGAAAAACGCGCTTTTAAAATTCATAGCGATTGGATGCATAGTTTAGAGAAGTGAAATTCTTTGAATGGAAAATGTATGGAAAAAATGTGTTCACTAATAATGTTATTACGGTAAGTGTAGAGGGGTAAAATGAGGGAATGCTTACTTTAGGGATTACGAATCACAGAGTTAAATTTATGTTCACAAATTAAGAATTAGTGTTTCATAAATCATTAACTTTAAAATTTCTTTGACTTATGAATTATATTCTTGTATCCTGCATAATATTTACAAGTGAGTAGATTTTATTCATTATACATTTAGAAAAAGTAATGAAGCACTGATCATTTAGTAGCAATCAAAGTTGCAAATAGTTAGGACTAACATCATATTTTTTTTAAAGCCATATAAGTACGTATAATTCATGAGTGATGTACTTACAACACTGCAAGAACATTAGGTACAGAGGCATAATTAATAAGTAACTTACTCACAAAACTGAATTCAAGAATATAAAAGAACAATGTGTCTTGTAAAAGTTACATTCTGTTGGAAATAGTGAATAGATTTAGATTTAATTTAAAAGATATGTATGATAAGATGAGTAATTTTTACTGTTACCGTGTATTTGCTGTTCGAATCATTTTTTTTATCAGTATTCAGTGAAGTAGTGCGTTTGATTTTATACATAATATAACGAAGTTAGAAATTCGTTTCATGGATTTCTACGGGAATTTGTCGAAATTTACTGTTTGAATAAAATCTCATTCTCGTTTTGTGTTAAGGATTCAAACTCTTTGCTTCAGTCTTTTGTTGAGATTAGGCGCAGAGTGTATTATTTAAGTGTAAGGACCGATTTATTCTTAGCTCATTTTTATATGACAATTAGTTTCTATATATGTATGTATATATATATATATTTATAGTTCTTTCAGTCCTGTAATTAGTATTATGTACATAACATTTTAGTTTGAAAAATGTTCAATATTAAAATAAAATGATAGTTTGGCCGGCATTGTAAACAGTGTCTTGGATTCTGAGGCAGAATTAAATGGTAAATAAATTTTTTGGCACACTTTTTACATTCGGATGTTTTGTGGTTGGCTAACGATCCTATCTTTCGCAAAAATTCTGTATTTAGTTATCTCTAAAAAATATATGCGTAAGTGTAAGCCTATTAAGGGAAGGTTAACGTTGAGAGTCATGAAAAATGCATAAATTTTGGAAATTTTTTTTTACATAAATTAAATACTTTTGGAAATGGGTTTTAACGTATTTTATTCTTCTATAAATAGAGAGTTGTTACTAATTTTCTTTATAAAAAAAAAATCTAAATGGCGGATCCAGCACCCATCAAACAAAACCGCGCATGGCGCGTTTTGGTCTGCGCGAGGCGCTCCACAGCTCTGCCAATTTATTCGAATCAAGTAGGGTTGAAAATGATTAAACTTGATGATGATGCTAGCCGTTTGGGAAAAAAAAAACATTTTTTTTCAACGGACGAAAAGCCTATTTGTAAATAACTTTTTGACTAAAAACTCTTCCTGATGGCCCCGCAAATTGAATTTTTTTTCAATTGCGCAAAAATTCACGGCAATCGGTTCATCCGCTGAAGCTATAGAACGCCCCGCGTGCTAATAAATTTTGTTCCCAGAAAAACTCATCTAAAGTTTAAAGTTATAGAAAATCTTTGACAGTTACTGCAGTTATTCCACCACTATACAGTGGCCATTCTTCTACCGATTTCCTGAAATTTATGAGGGTACCTCTGGTAGCGATAAAAGGTCTCCCCAGTGCAAGCGCGATCCGAGCGCCTCATCTACCTGTTCTCTAGCCGGTGGACGGTTCCGTTCTCAACAGGATGTGAACTCTAAAATACTTTAGATATGAAAATATCGTTTTACCCACGTGTTCTAAACACTTTAAGGATGATAATTATGTAAAAAAAAATCGAATTTTTCATCGTCATGAACGGTAACCTCCCATTAATTTTCATATTCACTAAAAGCACAAAATCTTATACGATTACAGGAAAATAACACCTCGAAAATTTATCAACCACCCCAGAAGATATTGAGCTCTTAAGCATTTTAAGTAAATAAAAAATGAAGGAATATTTCTTGTTCTGAAAAATTGCTTATATATTTTTATATGGAATAAAGCTAAAAATTTGAAACATTAGATTCTCAAATCGACATGGAATGCCTAAAGCATATATAAATGAGAATGAATTAAAGGACTTATTTGGTATGGATTGGATATTGGCGCCAGAAGCAAGTTCCGTGCGCTTGCAGATGAGTGGGGGATTTCTAATGTGCGACGTTTAAATTTAAGAGGAATAAAAGATGTAAGTGACTTATTGTACTTTGATAGAATCTCGACCCAATACCATCATGTTGCTCCTTCTTCCTCATCAGGAAGACTTTTTGAATTTGTAATTGTTCATAGCGAAATATTACGATTTATTTGTATTATACACGTATAATCTTTCAGAATATTGATAAATTTTTACTGTAGTAATATAATAATAATGGGGTAGATATGAGCACGGTTGCCATGTAGTATGATTGTCACACGGTAGTAGATTAAAAACACAGTGAGAAGCTTAACAAACAGATCTCACAGAGAGGAAGCTTTATAAAAGCAGATCCCCGTTTTTATTGGGCAAGCAAGAACTAGCAGATGCCCTGTTGAATTAAAAGACGCAGCTTGATGATAGTCAGAATACTAATTGATTTTTATTGGAGTATCGCTAGCTTATTTATACAAACGTGAATTTGCTAGCCTAAACTTCATTATTGTTAGTACATAATGAAAATGAAATTGCTTATTTACACTTATGTGCTTAACTTCGGAAAAGATGTGACGCAAGTACCTTGACCCGATATAAACAATTGTTTTGTAATTTGTTGGTTTTTGTTTTATGTGTGCCAATTCGCATCACATTACAATCTGACGCAAGAAGAAATCATAAATATGAAAAGAAACAGTGTTGTAAGAAAACATCTCGAAAAAGACGTACCTAAATACCTAAATAAAAAATTCACATTGAAAGAGAAGTATGAAATGAGTATACATATATTTATTTAAAACTTTCTGTACCTGCATATTTAAATATTTCATCCACCTGAAATTTTATTCAATATTTCCTTTGTCTTATGTTAAAGGAATATTATTATATAACAAAGCCAAAAGCAAGTGGAAACCTTTATAACAAATACCGTTCTATGGCAGTGTCTATTGGAAATGCTGGTTTTTTTACGGCTAGTCTTAGAAAAACAAAATTGACACCTGCAGGTATGACAACTCCCATTTAAAAAATGGTAGCTTTCTTATTGTTTTGATTATAGTTGTAGAAAGTGAAAAAGGCAACGAGACCCAGCCAGCCTATAGAAGAAATAGCAAGTGAAAAAAATATTATTGGATTATCATTCAGTATTCATGTTATATTGAGTTGAGCATTGAGCTTATACGCAGTAGAATTTTTCTGGAAAATTTAAAAGAAGCCTCATTGTGACTTGTTACCAAAATATTCAGTGAAAGTTACCTTACTACAAAACCAAGTCAGAATACTTTGTTTTATTTTACATAAAAAATTATAAGGCTCTATTCAGATCGTTTTCTGAATTATTAGCTCCAATGTTCGATAATGAAAATAAATCTATTATTAAAAAAATTTTGCTTTCCTGCTCTGAGCCATTTAGGAAAATTGATACGGAGCATTTATTTCTAATAACGATGAATGAAAAAGGACTCTACGAACATCCTAAAAAAATTTAAATAGATAATTCCGTTTCACCAATTACAAATGCTAGAATTGAACTAAGACCAATTCTTATGATACCCTAGATGAATGCCCGTATGTAATTTTGTATGGTCACCTCTCTGTGCCAGTATGATTTTTGAAGTTGTTTTTCGCTATATTTCTAGAACGGTTCGTCGGACAGTAAAAAATAAATTATTATAACTTATTCATAGGATTTCATGTTTTGAAGAATTTCTCAGTACCATCGAAACGTCTAGGACTGATCCTTTTCACAGTATATGTACGTAAAAATCCTAAATTTTTATATGGCAATACCAAGAAGGGATTGCCCAATTTAGCAAATTATTGAAATTATATTTCATATTTTTATGAAAACGCCGTGTACAAAATTTCAGCGTTCTTAGGCAGTGTCCAAATATGTAGTGAAAGACGAAATTTTTGTATGGCACTTAATGCAACGTTTTTTTTTAAATTTCAGCTCTCTAAGCACACGCGTTCTCGAGTTATCGTCAGGGCAGACAGACGGACGGACAGGCGGACATGTAAAAATTAAAATAAATTTCAATATTATGCGTGGGTGTCCAATCCATTTAGCTCTAGCAGCATTATTACAAACGGAATGACAAACTTAGTATAAAAATGCTTGTAAGCATAATTTTTCGAGTAATAACACTAAGTAGGTCTTCTACTCCATAAAGCCCTCTGCGCAAGAGAACAATCTAAAATTCACTTTGAGATTCAATAAAACTGTGTCATTCTAAACTAAAAATGAATTTCAGTTTGCTGAAACTAATGAAATTACGGAAAATGTTATATCAGAATTGTTCCAACTAGATAGTTTCATGGGCGGTATTTACGGGTGTAACTTAGTGTATGTACCTATATATGTACCATACATTTTGGATTCATAAGTGTTCTCCATGAAATTTGTAAATACAGAGTTGCGAAAATCGAATAATAGCGAAAAAAATGCGAAGGTTGCAAAAACCGAGAATTGGCAAAAATCGAGAGTAACAAAAATCGAGACTACACTTTCGTTCTACAAGCAAATTAATTTTTTTAAATGGTGTAATTTCAGGCTTTTCTAAATATGCAAAAATGGAATATTTTCAAAATAACATGAAAAACAAAACCAGCTCACCCAAAGTGTATCTCGCTTGAAGCAGTTTTGAACTTAAAGTCGCTACAGAACTTGAACCACTATTAAGCTCATTATTTACCCTCTTTTTATGAAATTAAAAATGATCTCCCTACTTCATCCAGTTAATTGATCTTTTCGAAGCCGAAGACAATTAGATTGCCATTGACATTTACAAACAAAGTGTCGCACTGAGTGACGCTCCGATGGTAATACGGCAAAAATATATAACTGTACGGAAACAAACACGCATGTGTAAAGTTATAGCGCCCATATTCAAGTACTCATGTTTGATTTCCTTGCAAATTCAACTCACGCACTTGAGCTCTGTGAGTTTGTAGAATATCTTATGCACATATGAGTACGACTAATTCAAAGTATGAAGCGCATACTTTTTCCAGCTCGTGTGCGCATTTGCATTTGTTTAACAGAGAACGTGACATGCTATTTAAAAAAAAATGCAGAAATAATAAAAGTTAGTTTTTGAGTAATACATAATATATTTTACTCATCTGTAATGACCAGTGAGAAATTTCGTGTGCACTTTCTTACATTTTGGATTACTCACTCATGTGAATATGTAATTACAATGGCAAGAAATGCTCTGCCCTTCTTTATTTTAGGCGTTCGTATATTTAATGATAAAGCGTAGGCCTACTCAGATAACAGCTGAGTGATTACTGAACTGGATCGACAAATCTTGTAGCGCTTTATTTATTGTTTCAATGCATAGAATTTTGCTGAGAGTTCTATTCTTCCGATAATTTTGAATTTTTTTGTAATTTTTTGTCCCCACCATTTTATTCTAGAACTAAATCCCAAGTTCTAAGAAAATAATTCCGGCATTTGGCACCGGAAAACGTATGAGGTGCGTAAAATTCCCGAAATGTTAAGTTTCCTTATAAGGAAGAGAACATTCATTAAATTACAAATATATTTTCGTTAATATAATTCACACATTGTTTTTGAAAACTAGTCATATATTGTGTTTCACTATTTTGTTTGAGCGTGCCCAACGCCCCAGCCTTGCATTAACTTCCATACTATTCGATACTAACGAAAAAAAAAAACATATTCAGATCATTCTTATATTTTTTTAAGGTGTAGTAACTACACCAGTAACTTTTTAGGAAATATTTCCTACATTGGAAAAAAAAAAACTAAAATTCGAAAATTCCCTACGATTCCCCTAAAATGTAGGGAAAAAACCTACCTGCATTTTAGGGATAAAAACCTACGTTTACCATTGTGGCACAAATTGTTGCCACTAACTTTAGGGAATTTTTTTACTGTGTAGGTCAATTTTCGCATTTATTTTTCTATACGAAAAGTAATTAGAATTATAATAAGTATATAATTTTTGGGTTTGAACTTTTACTGAAGTAGTCAAGCACTTTTTATACGCAACATCCGAGCATTTTAGGAATAAATACCTCATTGCACCCTTAGCCCCTTAGGGTAGTTTCTACACTTCATACCATGAAGATCAGAACGTTGACAGCCGCTTAACTGTCTGAGCAGTTGGCTGCCTTTTTTTTTCTATAACAGCATTGAAGGAAGATATATACCTACTGATTACAGAAGTTTGACTTCGACCTGAAAAACAGTGATATGGTTTTCGAGACGTATATATGTCCATTTTCGCACCAAGACACTGGAGGAAATTCCCGTTTCAGTGTGATCACATGACAAAACTTTTCAATAACGCTTAAAACTATGTTAAGAATGGCTTTTTCGAGAAAACGACCTCCGAAAAGTGACAAATTTTAAACTTGCACTTAGACACCTTTCAGAAATGGTGGTCTATTAACTATAGCTCTCTTAATTTTAGTAAATATACAGCTATATCTTTTTCTCGTAAAAGTAAGCTTTCGAACTTTAGTTATATTTTAGATTGTAGCTTAGTAGCTAGACTTGACAAAACCAAATATTTGGGTGTTGTCCTTAATCTTTGTCTCTTCTTCGAGGATTATATTAATGCAATCGTTGTCAGAGCTAACGCTACTCTGGAGTTTTGTGAAGAGCTGGTCAAAGGAGATGATCCGTTCCTATCGAAGCTCCTTTAGTTAGTATGTTAGTACGATATGGTCTCTTTTTTATGTTGTCTACATAAATGGCGTCGACGTTTTGCAGCAGGGATTCGTTCGATTTGTCTGTCCTTTTCTTCATTTGGGATAATCCTGTTATCCTACCGCGTAGACAAACTTAAGCTCTTTCCATTGGATTTTCTCGAGGATAGATGAAACCCTTTCTTTTTCGCATTTGACAAGGGTTGATTAATTGTGCTCTTAAATATTTTCAGCATATCTGTTCCTGTAAGCTCCTTGAGGAACCACGACTTCTTTCTTTCTCAGCATAGTACTAACTATGGTATGCAAAACGGAGATCAGCTTAGTTAAGGTTAATTTTCTTTTCTCATTATTATTATGTATAGTTTTTTTTAAACTCTGTGATCTGAAATAAATATCAAGCTTTACGCACACTTCTGTGCCATTTATTACCATATTTACCCAAGCATACATTAGCATATGTATAAGGATACTCTTACATTTTATTAAATGAATGTCGTATACATCTCAAACTATTGTGCTAATATGTGTTGGCCTTTTTAAACTGTGAGACGTAGATGAACTCAAAACCTTGAAAAGAATTGTCCAAAACATAGTCATCCATCGAGATTTAAGCCTAGGATATCTTACTTGCCAAATATATCGTTTGCTTCCTCCGCAAATGATTTGCACTGCACAAACAATCCTATTTACTGTTATCAATTTGTACATTTTTTACTTTCGGTGAAGCTCTTAGATCCGCGGTAAAATACGTTAATTGATCTACATATCTGTTTTGGTTCAGGATTTACGAGCATGGAAAACTTTCAGTTCAAACTGAATAGATCGTAAGTTAGCGTAAAATTTTCTTTAATTTTCTATTGAGCCCTAGGCTTAATTTCTTTTTTTCGTTTCCAATTTTAATTATGATTTAATTGTATAAAATTTTTTATTGTAATGTTTTATCAAATCAGAAAATTATAACTTAACGGAAATAAACTCCAACAAGATGAAAAGCTTAATCCTTTTCTCCAAAAATATTTTCACCTTGCTTCGATATATAAAAAGGTGGTACCTTTTCACCCAATTCTCACGTCGTAAACATATACAAAAAAAAAAGTACTTTGGCTGGTATGAAACTCTTGTCACGTCTCTACAGACCTGTCTGATGAACTTTTAACCCGGCCGGAAAAGTCCCATATTATAATATGAAAAAAAAAAATCCGCAAAAGAATTACTTGCATTCCGATGTACAAAAGAATATTGTAGTCGAAATTAGTTTCTGTACATACATACATGCTCCATTCTCTAAATACATAAATAACAGCTTCAATTTTCAATATTGAGTTTTTCTTTCAATTTTCTCCATTTTCAAGGATTGGAAAAATAGAATTTCATGGTGGTGTGGAGTCTCAAGTGTCAGTTTCACTTCAATAGCGGAATTGTAATAGAAAGTATTCACCCATGCGCTACATGAAGACTTTCGATAGCAAACTAATTTACAAAATAGGGATCGATACGTAGTAGAGTATACCTGAATTGAATATTAATTAGGAATGGGCAAGGAGCATGATGGTAAGTAGCGCAATATAAAGCCAAATGATGTCAGGTCTATTCAGTTTGAATTTTATAGAACCCAATGTGAACACCTCGTCATTTATGACCTTTGATAAAGAGTAAAACGTGTTTAACTAGCGAGACTTTTAAAAGGATTACGTTCGAGATTCCCAAAATCTATTGTGTATAGAATATTTTTGTATGTGCCCAGCCAAGAAAGCCAAGAAGTAATTAAGGAAGGTTGCTCGCGAAAATGAATTAATTAAATCCTTTGACATTGCTTTCATAATAATGTACTTACCTAAATTTGAGAAAAATTATGAAATATTAAAGCTTTTGGTGGGCTGAAAGCTGACACATGTCTCGGTGATAATTTATTCCGGATTTTGTGGAAAAGGTTTTAGTAGCGGTTGGCTCCCCGGAAAAATTTTTCATTTACGCCTTTTTTTTTTTTTTTTTTTTTTTTTGTAACCTTAACCTCCACAGAGAGGGGATGGTAAAATTTATGTTTAGTAGAAATTTCATCGTTCTGTGCTGGCTGGTAGAGAACTTTTAAAAATTTAAAATTCATTTTTTTTTTTATTTTCCGAAGCATTAGCTTTTCTAGAAGCGAGATAGAAATTTAACTTTTCAACTCCATTATGGAAATTGAATGAGGCAAAAAATATGAAGAGCTCTTTCGCACATGAAATAAAATAAAGTTTTTTTTTTTTTTTTTTTTTTTTTTTTCAAAATAAGGCGATTGTAGTGACATTATTAAAATTGATGAAAACCAAAAAATAGTAGTGAAAATCCATGAAACTATAGTAAAGGAGCATTCGTTTGAAAATCACATGGTGATCAAGAATTTCTATGGTATCTCTCTGTACTGCACATGCAATGGTCTATAACCGAATTCATGTGTTCATCAACTAATTTATGAATGGATTTTAATATTCCGTGCTAGGTATATGATAGGTCCTTTTAGGGCTTTGGGCTTCTTCAATTTGATATGATAACCTGTCATTATATTACACATGATTTTTTGATAATAAAAAAATGCAGTGCGTCCAGCCCCTCAGGGTGGGCCAAAAGTCACCATGGGGGCCAAAAGTCACCATGGGGTTTAAAAATTTAATAACTTTTTCGTTTATATATTTTTTTATTTTTTTTTTCCATTATTTATTCTCCAGATGTTATTTATATAATCTAAAAAAAAAAATAAAAAAAAATATAAACGAAAAAGTTATTAAATTTTTAAACCCCATGGTGACTTTTGGCCCACCCTGTATGAGAGTTATATTCCTATTTAGATCTGATATGAAACTTGAGATATTTGCGCCAAGTCTGATGGAGTAAAATATGGCTTGCATCTTTGGCAATACCAAAAATGCGATCAGACCAATTAAGATTGTTGGATATTTCAATGCCTAAGATGTTAAGAGATGGTTAGAGATATCTTCTCCATCGACGGAAATAGGTTGAGTGGGAGTTGGAGTCCGTTTGAGTGATAATAGACAACGTGGCCTTTCGGAAGCATTAAACAAGATTGATTGCCTGTATTGTTGTGTGGTCATAATTTAGCGAACTGAACATGTGGCTTCGTTTGTCAACATAATACAGTAAAACCTACTAATTGGACCACCTCAAGGTCGCAGCAATTACTGGTCCGATTTTACAGGTATAAAGGAATTTATGTATGTATAGACATGTAGACATACATATACCAAAAAGCTGTACAAAGGATCTATTTTCCCACTGTGTCCGACGAAATGAATAAAAGGAATAAATATGAAAAATGAGGGAACTAATTATGATATGTAAACTAAAAAAATGCTTTATTAAAAACGAATATAAAAAAAGTTCAAACTGTTGATTGATAAAATTTATATGTATTACACTGTAATTTAAAGAAAAATAACATTTTACGGGAATCTAAAAGCACAACCTAGGTGCAATACATAATTATTTCTTAAAGAAATCTGAAATCTTAGTTTGTTTTTTAGTAGAATTTACGTGTTCTCTTTCAATCATATTTTCACACTCATTTAGTTTTTGTAATACTGTAGGTATGTTCCTTTTTGTTGCGTAGTTTTTAAGGCTACGAATGCTTAAAAGAGCGTCCTTAATAGTCATGGCCGAAATTTCATTCGAAGCTTCATTTTCGGATTCGACAACATCTTCGGAGCTGCTGCTAGAGTTACTTATAATATTTTCAGTGTCTTGTCTATTTTCAATCTGTTGAAAGAAATTGTCTTCCCAGTTTTCCGGTAAGGTCTCATAAGTGGCCAAAAATACATCAACATCTGCTAATTCCCTTACATTTTCCTCTACAATACTATCTTCAGTAATTATTTCTTCGGTACTATTATCGTGCGTAAAACCACACCTTCGAAAACATTTATGGATTGTTGATTTAGTTACATTGTCCCATGCAGATTTAAGCCAACTGAGAGCATCAAATGGAGAAATTTTCTTTGCAAGTTCTGAAGAATTTTCAACCTTATCCAAATAACAAATTAAATGGTTCATCATGTAGTTACGGTAGTTTACTTTTAAATTCTGGATGATACCTTGGTCCAATGGTTGTAAATGTGAAGTACAATTTGGTGGTAGATATTGAAGTTTTATATTAGTAAGCTCATCGACCACATGACAGGCAGCATTGTCGAGGAAGATAAGAATTTTTCTTTTCTGTCTTTGCATTTTCGCATCTAGTGTATGCATCCACTCACTGAAAATAGTAGAGTTCATCCACGCCTTTGAATTGGCTCTCCATGTAATAGATAAATGCTGTTCAATATTTATTCTGCCAAAAGACCTCGGCCTTTTAGCCTTGCCAATTACTAAAAGATCTTCTTTTTCACCAGTTAAATTACAGAGAAGAGCCACCGTTAAGCGTTCCTTGGATAGCTTCCCACCTGAGCATTTTTCATTCTTCAAAAGAAGTGAGCTGGTTGGTGTTGCTCGGAAGAAGAGTCCTGTTTCATCCAGATTAAAAATATTTGAAGGTTCGTATCCCTCGCAAAGGCTTTGAATAGTACTGCGATATGCCTCAACCGTACTCAGATCAACATCTGCTCCCTCTCCTGATAGCACACCGAAAGTAATGTTGTAACGCTTGCGGAATGACTGTAACCATCCGTTCGATGCCTTAAATTCAGTCAAACTTAACATTTCTGCAATTTTTAAAGCCTTCTTTTGAAGAAGTGGTCCAGATATTGGTAAATTTTTTCCACGAGCTTTCACAAACCATTGCAATAAAGTGCTATCCAGTTTTGCATACGGGACGATTAATTTTAAGCGCTTTCTTCCAGTTGGTTCAAATCTCTCAAGCGACTTTTTTATTTCATTTTTATTTTTTTAAATTCGCTGCACTTGGCTTTTGCTAATTTCAAATTTTGCAGCAATCTTCCTCTGACTAAGCCTATCTTTTTCAAACGCTTTTATTACTTCAATTTTTTACTAACGTCGGATTCCTTGTATTTTTTTTCCATTTTTAAAAGATGTTAGAGTGGGTATTTTTTTTTCATTAAAATTTACACATCATTTATTTGTTTTGAGTTCCCATTTGAAAAAACCTACCTAATTAAAAATGAATCCTCAGGTTTACTTTCCTATTTAATGAAGGGGTCCTTGTATGTAGCTTGCTAATTTTTGTTCAAAAACACTTAATTTCACAAATTATTAATACCACTGCAGTGATAAAACATTGTATGCTTAATCCTGAGTAAGATCACATAAAATGAGATCCTTACTTACAGTCACGTAACTCATGAAAAGTGTTATGCGTATCTATTTATCAAATGACTCATACTCATAGGAATTATATTTCGGGGAATCACACAAAACCTACAAAAATGTTTGAGAACGATTCGTGGTCCTGCAAATATGTATAGAAATACGCAGCTTCGATGTAGGTAAAAGTTTGCTTTGTCATACAGTCTCCCTTCCTCTAATGTATGCATCTTGTTCTAAAAAATATACAGGGATTTTACACAAAACAGTCATTCTGTTTCATATTGTAATTAGATACAGAAAGAAATTTTTCATAATGTCAATCTCATGCACATTTATTTTATTTCGCGATTTTTCTTTACGTCTGGTCCGATTTCTAAGGTTCAAAAAGATCAAAATTATGGATAAATATGTGGTCCACGGTCCGATTACACAGGTGCCCCAAATATACAGTGAAGTTTGTTCCAGAAACTCTTTGTGTGTCGGTAGTGTGGTCCAATTGTGCAAGTGGTCCGATTGGGCAGTGTCCCAATTGGTAGGTTTTACTGTATTCCCACGGGAATCAGTTATTGATTCGACCGAGTACACGATATCAAGGGTGCCTGTCGTCTGCCAAACTATGAATAGGATTGAAAGTGAGAGCTATAGCATATCATTAATAAAAATCAGAAAGATAGTAGGAGAAAGCACATAACTTTGCGGTAAACCAGCATTGATTATAAAACGGGAGTGGAAACTTCCAATCCATTTTAATAAAAGAGGGGTATAGACCTAATGTTTGAAGTTTAGCTAAAAGAGCAGGATGCCTGACGCTATCAAAGGCTTTCGAGATATTTAATTTGATGATTTCAGATTCACCAAAATTACGATGGTCGATGGGAAAAATTAAAAGACACGTCTTACTCGATCGGTAGTTTATTGCGGAATCGTATATAAATTGAGAGCAACGATAGTTGCTGAG
Source organism: Dioctria rufipes (assembly GCA_963924295.1). Lineage (NCBI taxonomy): Eukaryota > Metazoa > Arthropoda > Insecta > Diptera > Asilidae > Dioctria > Dioctria rufipes. Next base: position 364,415,105 of record OZ002740.1, read on the forward strand.
GGCGATCGACGCACGTATTCACATATGTAAATTAACGCAACTCAGCCGCACGCCCGATGGTAATCTACCGCCTGATCTGCTGCTCTCGATTGAACTGATCTTGCTAACTCTATTCGTTATTCCCTATCAATAACCTAGTTCTCTTCATATCCCTTCAAAGTATACCTTAAATCGCCGATTTTAGTCTACCTTAATTGCTCACCTTATCATAAACTATCCTTTCCTTCTTAATTACCTCCAAGGCTACTTATCCTGTTCTGAAATACCTCATCTAGGCCTTGTCGGCATTTTCTAATCTTTCGGTTTATTGCCCGTACGGCTGAGAAGGTCATAAACCTTGCATTTCTGTCGGCCTTTAATGAATTGTTCTTGGTAAAGTGTAGCCAGTCGGGATTTGCTTGGCGACTACTATTACAGTTCGGCCAACCTACATATCACTGTCCTCAGGGATTCGTCAACCTTAAGTCATTGAATATATATATATATTTATATATACTCATATGAGTACGATGACCAGTAAATTGGGCGAAGCAATTTTCGAATATAAGAAACGACCACTAATGATCTATTCAACAAGCAAGTCGAACACAATTGCTGGCCCACAGGATTCACCTATGGCCACGTGAGTGCAACTACCACAATCTTCTCCATCATATGGAACGACCACTATTGGTCCGACCACTATTGATCCGACCACTAAGGTCTGTACTATAACCACAGGTGGCTATAACAATATTTTATATATTCCTTCCTTCAGCATCCACCTCATTCAACACTCGTCCTCAAGAATTTCTCAAGGGCTTAAACATTTACACATTTTGTTTTCATTATTATTTTTTTTTTATTTATTTTTTTAATAACATTTAAATATTTATTGTTCGTCATCTTCGTCCTCGGTGTCATCAAAGGAGATATCAATTAATGTACACCATGGTCTAAGGTTCTCTGCTGAATGCACTGATTTGTATGTTTTTTGTTTCATCTTTGTATAATCTGTGTCCCCAATCACGTATCTATCGTTTCCAATTACTGCCTTCACCTCGTATGGTCCCTTGAATCGTGGCTGAATCTTCTTTGGTTGACCAGTTGCTATTGGCTCCTGCTTCACTAGGACGAGATCTCCGTTCTGGTACTTCCTTGGTGGTATCGTCGAGTTGTTGTGTTTCGTTGCCTGCCGTAGTCTATTTGACTCAATTCGTTGCTTTACATCGTCTCGCAGTGTTTCCCAATCTATGTTCGATAATGGTTCCGAGTCGTCCTCTGGATAAGTATTCAAAGCCAATGTAATTTTATTGTCAATTAGGTTCCTTATGGTGTATCCCATTAATACTTCCTGGGGTGTTCTTTTAGTTATGGAGTGTTTACTGCTATTAAGAGCCATCTGAATCTTGACTACCTGTTTATCCCAATCCCGGCCAGTGTTGTCTTTCGTCATGGTAGCCACAGCTGCCTTCAAAGTCCGGAAACACCTTTCAATTTGTCCGTTTGCACGTGGAGTTTTCACTGCTGTCATTATGTGTTTGATAGCGTTGTCTGAACAGTATTTCTCGAATTCTTTAGATGAGAATGCTGTCCCACGGTCGGTGATGATTCTATTTGGTAGACCAAAGTATTGGCATATTTCATCTAACATCCTTATTACGCTTCTACTAGCTGTTGTTCTGGTTGGCTTGAATACGACGAATTTCGTAAAGGCGTCAACGAATCCGATTACGTGTTGATTTCCACTTTGACTTTTTGGAAATGGTCCCAGATGGTCCAGGTGTACAGTGTGAAATGGAACCGGTAATATCTCCTGAGTATGAAGAGTATACCTATGTTCGTCGAGACTTCGTTGATTATAAAGACAATCAATGCAACTATTCACGTACTTCGTCATAACTTGTTTCATATTAGAGAACCAGTAATGCTTGCGTATATTTTCCAGTGTGCGATTTATTCCACAGTGTCCCCTATCGTCATGCATTGATTTTATAATCCGCCATCTCAGTCCGACAGGAATAACGAGTTTGTGTCCAGAGTCCGTTTTCTTGAATAAACGCCCATTTTTCATAATATAATTACCTTTGATCCCATCTTTATCTTTGTGGCTTTCTAGTTCTCCTTCTAGAACTTTTCGAATTTCATTTAACCATGGATCTTGCATTTGAAGCGTTGCAATCCAATCTTCCTCTGGGAGTCCGATATACAGTATGTTGTTGGCAACAGTTTCACTTTCCCTTCCATTTTCCCATGGATTTCGGCTAAGGGCATCGGCATGTGCAAGTTGTTTTCCTGATCGAAATACTAACTCGAAGTCATACTCCTGGATTTTTAGCCACCAACGTGCAATTCGAGGAATAATGTCTCGCTTTTCGTGCGTCATTTTTAGTGAATTACAGTCTGTTACTATTCGGAATCTTTTCATTAGGAGATAGTGCTTGAATCTTTCCAAGCTCTCAACCACAGCTAGAGCTTCCAGCTCATAGCTATGATATTTAGATTCAGCCGCTGTTGTTGCGCGACTGAAGTAGGACACTGCCCTCAGTTTGTCATCTTTAGGGCCAATCTGCATGAGGATTCCTGCCAAACCGTGGCTACTAGCATCTGTGTGCACTTCGTGTTCAGCATTTTCAACATATAAGGTAAGTGTTGGTCGTTGAGTTAGATTCGTCTTCAGCAGTTGAAAAGCTTTCTCCTCCTCTTCTCCCCAGTTAAATTTGGTATCTTTCTTTAATAAATGGTTTGAAGGTCGTGCTATTTGAGCATATCCCTGAACAAAACGTCTAAAGTATCCTGTGAGGCCTAGAAATTGCTTTACTTCTTTAGACGTTGTCGGTCGTTGAAAATTTAGTACGGCTCCCGTCTTCTTTAAGCCAGGTTTGATTCCTTCACCTGTTATTTCATGTCCCAAAAATTCCAATGTATTCTGTATAAATTTGCATTTCCCTAAATTTAAAGTTAAACCTGCTTTTCGGATTTCAGTTAGCAATAAATTAAGTATCCTAAGATTTTCTAATACTGTCTCCGTCGAAATAAGTATATCATCCATATATACTATTATGCCTTGTGTTTTTATGGGTTCAATCAGCTTAGACATAAGTCGCATGAACACAGCCGGTGAATTTGTTAGGCCAAAAGGTACCCTATTAAACTCGTAATGACCTTCTGGCGTTACGAAAGCTGTGTAGTGCCTGCTGGATTCTTCGATGGAAATTTGATAGTATCCGCTTTGTAAATCTAACGAGGTGAAAATTTTCTTATTTGCTAAGCTATTCAATGTCTCTTCTATATTAGGAACAGGAAAGTGCTCTCTTTTTGTAATAACGTTAAGTTTCCTATAATCTACGCACATGCGGTACTCACCATTTTTCTTTGGAACTAATATGACGGGGCTGGAGTATTCAGATGTTGAGTGTCGTATAATTCCTGATGAAAGCAGTTCATTTATGGATTCACTTAACTTGGATTTTAGTCCATATGGTACTTTGTACGGTTTATATTGTACTATTTTGTCTTCTTTAAGTTCTATAGTCATTTTGACCAATTCTGTTTCACCAACGTTAATTATACGGCTGGAGAAACATTCACTAAATGCGTTAAGCATGTCCAATAAGTTTTCCTTGTAAGATTCACTGATTTCACTGTGAATGCTTACATCATTTACCGCGATTTTCCGCACTTGACACTTTTTCTTCGTTGTTTCGTCTGCAAGAATGTCCATATTTGGGGAAACTTCTCGAACGATTTCAAATTGCCCTGATCTTTTGATAATTTTTATTCCAGGTTGGTCTAGAAAATTCTTACCAATGATGATCGGCGTCGATTGAGATCTATCTGGGACCACTAACAGGTCAACACATGCTTGAACAGTTCCTATTTTCACACTTTTTGTAATTTTTCCGACCACTTCACATTTACCTCCACCAAAACCATATAGCATCGTGTCACATTTTTGCACTTTCCACGAATTTTCGAGCACTGTGCTTTTTTTAATCGTGGTAACGTCGCTACCTAAGTCTAGAAATGCACTAATCTCAATTCCGCCCATATCTATTATCGGATAATATTCCTTTTCCGATTCTTTATAACAGTTTTCGATTTTACCTACTCTTTTGTTGGAGCCAACTACGTTTGGACAGCTTTTTGCTAGATGCCCACTCTGTCTACACACAAAACACATTCTTTTCCTCTGTTGTAAATTACACTCCTTGGCAATATGACCCATCGAATCGCATTTAAAACATCGCACATTTCGCTTTATCCTCATTTTACTATCATCATTTTGTCGTATTGTTGCAAGATTCTGTCCGTCGAATCTTATTTTATTATCATATCTTTTATGAGTTTCCTGACCCAATTTTGAAGAAATATATGGGTCCTCTCGTGCATAGAATCTCGATGACGATGGTGCATTCTTTGACAGTATTTCTCGTCTTAACTCTTGTCCCTGGATGTCTTCATAACGCTTTATCTGTGTTAACAATTGGGCAAGAGAAGTGCAATTTGCTGCTGTCAATACATTAATTAAATTTTTGTCGCCAAGACCAGAAATTATATAGTTGATGGTTAAGTATTCTGATAATTTAATTCTTTTTGATAAATCAGCCACTGAATAGAAATAATTTTCTATGCCCTCATCTCTTTTCCGTTTTCTGGTCATAATTTTCATTAGTACCTCCGAATCGTCCATTTCACCTGGAAAACCTTTATTAATTTCACTCTTAAATTGTCCCCAACTTCTGATGTCGCTTTGCTTGCTCTGGTACCACAATTTTGCGGCACCCTCCAATCTAAGTACTGCATAGAATAGCGTGGATTTCTCATCCCACACATATATATCCTTTAAAGTTTCAATGTCACTATTCCACTCCGACACTGTGCGCATAGATCGGGATGGATCAAACGGTTCAATCATTTCCTTTATGTCACTAACTCCGAATTTTGTTGATGTATCCCTCGCCCTTTCTTCACTTTCCTCTGTTATAGAACTATTTGCGTGTTCACTGCCCTGCGTCAATTCTAAACATTTTACAAGTAGAACGTTTTTTTCACGCAATAGGGAAATTTCCTTTTTTAAAGACAATATCTCACTTTCTGATTCATCACTGCCAACATTGTCTTTATTCACACTTTCTTCACTGCCTAATGTGGCTGGCAGAATGTTTTCACCATCCATTTCTATTTCTGTTAGATCCTTTGGTTTACACACTTCACAGGCTCAGAGAATAAAAATGAAACAATCGTGTCAATGCACTTATTAATTACACAAATTCACGTTCTTTGTTTTAAACTATAATGCTGTCACTAAACTCAGAACACTTAGTAATCGCGTAATCAAAATTAAGCGCCGAATTAAGACAATTAAATATCGCGTAAATTCAATCCCACACTTGAAAAACTGTAAATTAACGCAACTCAGCCGCACGCCCGATGGTAATCTACCGCCTGATCTGCTGCTCTCGATTGAACTGATCTTGCTAACTCTATTCGTTATTCCCTATCAATAACCTAGTTCTCTTCATATCCCTTCAAAGTATACCTTAAATCGCCGATTTTAGTCTACCTTAATTGCTCACCTTATCATAAACTATCCTTTCCTTCTTAATTACCTCCAAGGCTACTTATCCTGTTCTGAAATACCTCATCTAGGCCTTGTCGGCATTTTCTAATCTTTCGGTTTATTGCCCGTACGGCTGAGAAGGTCATAAACCTTGCATTTCTGTCGGCCTTTAATGAATTGTTCTTGGTAAAGTGTAGCCAGTCGGGATTTGCTTGGCGACTACTATTACACATACATATATATATCTGCACATTTCTAAAACTTGTGCAAAGAACATTTCTAATAATCGTTTCTATGAGGTTATAAGTGTGTACTCAGTACGCTTACAGTAAATCTGAAGTAGAGCGGCCAGCACGAAAGCCGTATTAACGATCGCTAATAAGGTGATTACTTTCTAGATTGGGTGTTGATGAGTATTTCTAAAACCTTCGAAAGAATCGGAGTGAAGGCAATTAGCCTATAATTGGGGGGATCGTTTGGCTCTCCTCTTTTGGATAGTAGCTGAACATGTGCAAGTTTCCATTTCGAAGGTAAGACTTCTCTCGAATAGAACAAGTGAAATAGTTTGCGTAGAGGTTTAGCAAAAGAAGAGGCGCAGCACTTGAGTACCAGGGGCGAAATACCATCAAACCCAGCAGCATTAGACACATTGAAACCTGCGAGTATTTTGATGACCTCCCTTGTGCGGAAATGACACGGGCTTTGATTATAATTGATTGTTGGTGAAAAAGAAAGTGGCAAGAAAGAATTCGCGGCAAGGTTCCGTGCTAGCCTTCTCTAATGATTCTGTGTACACATCCACGTTGTGAATTAGGGGCGATACCGAAGAACTGGTGAAGTTGTTCTAGACTGTTTTAACGAGAGACCAGAAACTCTAACTACCCTTTCGACTAGTAAAGATTTTCTGTCTAAGACTTTGGTCGAATTGAAGCTTAGCTCACTGAATAATGGATTTGCAGGTGCTACATGCTTCTCTATAGATCCGTCTCAATTCAGAATTGGGCCGAAACGAGATAATGAGTGCTTTTCTTTATTCATTCCGAATATGCAGAATTCACCAAAAGTATTTATTTACCCATTCGGAATATTCCGTTTATTCCATTCTGTGTTTCCTTATTCGCAGTAGTCTCCAGGTGATATTACGTTTTGGGTTGTGCACAACTGTCAAATTTTTATTATTTTCCGTTTACTTAATAATTTCTGTTCCGAATATTCTTATCGTGATCAGTATTATGTTCGTTCTATTCCTTCCACTGAAAAAATAAAGAAAAGCACTCAATGATGCGAGCAGCCAAGAGGAACCATTTTGTTTGTTTGTTGAGTTTCCACGTGTTTGCTCTCAACCAATTTTCTTTCTACAATTTAACGATAAAAAATCGCACAACTCAGCAATCCGATAAAATTATATTTGATAGATGTATGACAGAATTATGGCTGATTCACACCACTGAGATAGTTGTACTGTACCGATAGCTGTGCTGCGTCTAAGCGCTAACTGATGCCGTAGAGTTACCGCAAATTCCTTTTCACACCGAAACCGGATAGAACTGCGTATAGAAGTGAAATTAACAAACATAAATAATGTTCGTTTGTTTAAATAAGCTCTTCTCAGAGAATTCTCAACTTTATTTGATGATCTTCGAAAATATGTACACGGATTTTAAAAATATTTCCGAATGACGATAAGCTCCTTTTACGAACTATTAGATCTAATTGCCACAGACATAAGCAAGGAAAATACTAATTACAGATAGGTACTCTATTTCTTCCTAGATATTTTATAATCTTGATTGGATAAATCATACAAATTAGGAATATTTTTCACTTTTTCGATTAAATGTTCTGTCATGTAGTACTACACGGTATGCGCTTGAATTGTGACTGTTGCGAAACTAAACAGCATCGCAACAAGTAGGTACCGCAGTGGTGTGAAAATAATATTCTAAGTGCACGTGTTGTGTTTTACCCTTACGAGTTTCGTACTGTTACCGGTACGGATATCGCAGCCGTGTAAATCAGACCTTAACGGGCCCAGGCACGCGTGCAAACAAAATTATTAAAAGAATACCAGGCATTATCCTGATTTTTTTCTGAATCAATTATTAAATTAAGCCGTAACCTTATATAATAAAAACTTTAAAGAATCTACTCATACGAAATTATGTATTGCACATTCAACTCTAAATATTTTCAAGTTTTTTCATCAGAGGAGGAGTCTCTTTTAAATATATAAATACCTACATTGCGATTTGCTCTACTCTATGTATTAAGAATAAAACCCATCTCACTTGCATTCTTTTATTTTTTAAGCACTTATTAGAACCGCATTTATGACAACCGACCAAATGTCGTCGAGTAAATTGTCAATTGAGAAGAGTCCATTTCGAGTTCTGTATCTCAAATTGTTGAGATCAACAACGACAAGCTTCTGGAATAAGGCCCTTTCTTTACAGTTTTCCTGAAGTGCTTTTTTAATTTCATAGTATGGTAATAGAGAAATTTCTAACTGCCTCTTAAATTCTCTTAAATTGTTTAGAACTCTCCATTGACGGTCATTGTCCGGTTGAGTACCTTTTTTCCGATTCAGAAAACTTTTTCGGGACGTTTTTGTTGCCGAAAAACCATTTTTTCATGCACTTGAGTTACTTACACCCCAGGTACTACATATATTTGTACAGTTCTTTCTTCCATGGACATTAGTGCTCTGTTGGGAACATTTTTATCATAGGAAGTCATTTTCCACGACTCACCAATTCCACGTAATCACGAGAAATAGAAAAGTTACATTCGATCGAAAATCTTTCCCCCGCTGAATTAAACATTGTTAATAAAATATGTTCAGAGTATCATAATGCATCGTTTAAGATATCTCTGATGTCTGGAGGTGCCGGGCCTAAAGTTGTATGAAAAGTTGACATTTTTCTCCTTTATGACGGTAGCCTGGTATCTTTTGAAATTACCTTCGACCATAGTTTTTTTTTCAACAACCCTTTAGCGGCGACTGTTTTGATTCTTTTATAGATGATGCCAATATTTTATTTTATACAGATTGAGAATTTATTTACGAGAATGATTCATTTGCCACTTTTTTATTTTTTTCTCTTCTTTCCTTCCTTTTATACCTGTTGCTACCATTTAAAAGCAAAACAGTCTCGAAAATAATAAAGTAAAAAACTGTCTGAATTTGTGAGGAAAATAGAATAAAAATTTCAATTTTCCGCCATTTTGGGGGGAAAAAAACTAGGCTTAACTGCAACTATATTTATATACCTATTACCTACTAAAAAAATTATGAAATATTTTTTTTTTTTACCTCACAAGCCTGGAGAGCGAGAACCAAAGAGGAACCTTTTTCGAGCAGCCGTCACGGGCGGTCCTTTTACACCATTAAATTAGAATTATTAATCTTAAAAAAACACAAATTAATTAATAATTTAACGTATGTACATGACATACCTACATATATTAGTATGCAAAACAAAACAAAACTTATGTATTAAATATTGGCGATTTTTTAAGCTGTCACTGAAATGATCATACGTACACCAATAATAAAATTAAATTGAATTGAAATGTTCAATAGTAAAAACTTTCGCCTTATCCGAGGTAGAGAAACCAGAAACCGCGGTATAAAAAATCCGTGTTAACCAAGAATTTTTACCAAAATTTGTAAATCGCGTTATAACTAAACCGTGTTATACGAAGGTTACCTGTACTTACATAAATAAATAATCAACTTGTTCTCTATCCAACAGATTGGTTATGTGCCTGAATGTGTTAAGTGATTCAAAAAAAAAAAAAACAAAAACTAACGCTGAGGGAAGTGTGGGATTTCCCCACATACATCCATACAATTTTTTGGCTCGTCTCATCGAAACCTACCCGTGTACTATATATAAATATTTAATACTTGGATTGGAACATCCTGTATAAGGTTTAATAAAAACTAGGTTAGAAATTTCTTTGTAACGTTATAAGTATTTATCTAAAAAAACAACTTTATGAAACACAACAACCCTAAATAAAACACAATAATAATTCCATTTTAACAAATTTTAAGATAACACTAAGAAAACTTGGAATTACTTATGTAATTCTGCTAAAACTATAAAAATATTTGATATTTTTACTAACCTCTATGTGCAATTGTACATAATTCTATGCCTTTGTTCATTTACATAATGCATTGTTATTTACACAATTCTTAAAACTGGAAGAAGTTTAAATATTTCTTTCCCAGGTTTCAATTTACCAACAGCATTCCACCACTATCTTTTTTACTAATTTAATCAAAGCCTATAATCCTCTCTAATTCAAACTACTATGTTACGTTCATTGTTGTCAGGTGTTTGTTTTGCTATACCTACCTATAATAATTATAGGTTAAATATTTCCGTGGTAAAATTTGGTTGTAAAACCATATTGTATGCTATAGAAATTGATGTAAATTACATTACAAAACAAAAGCTTCCTATAAATAAATGTTAAATGAATCAATGCCATGAAAAATTATTATAAGTTTTTTAATAAGCCTATCAACTTTTATAACCAGTTCACAGGACAGAAATTTACTCCCCTTTTTAACATTCATTAAACAAAAAAAAAAAAAAAACACAGAAATTAACCTTTCATCATATAATCAATAATGAGAGGTTCCTACCCTCTCCAAAGTCCCTCGTTTCCTCTTTCTCTGATGTAAAAGTAATAAAATATTCTGGAAATCATAAGCCTCCTCTTGAAAAATTTGGAAGCTTTCTAAAGCAAAGCCAAAGGTAATTATTTACTATATATGTACCAGGAAAATGTACCATTTCAAACGTAATTTAGAAAATCATTTACATGTGCAAATCTCCGACAATGTTATCAAAATCTCTTTCTGCCTGAAAGTGATTGGGGTCATTACGTTTCCCTGTACTTAAATTGGTAGATGTATGGATGCACATAAATACATATTATGTATGGATGTAGATGGAAGACTCTGCTTCTATGTACATTTGCTTAAATTTCCTGCATAAATTTATTTTAAATATTTACAAGTATACTCTAAACTCGAGTATGTGTACCGCAGGCTAATTACAACAGCAAACATGTTTTCAAGCTCTATCTACTTTAGATGCAGATTTTATATCGACGTTATAAATTTCTGCCAGTTTGATGTGTATTTAGGGAGATCAATAATGAATCCACTTAATATAAAAAGTTTTCCATAGGTACTGCCTGCAGTGATGATACAAATATAATCATGGTTGAAAAACTAAGCTTTGCGGTTTTTCGTGTTCTAAAGACATTTGACACAATATATGAAGCATCTTACATAAAGCATAAATATAACCTTGTATTATGTGTATCCTTCTGTATTTTTGATATTAACACATTTATGTATGCATATTCATTAAAATTCCTTAATATATCCACAGATATACGCCTACGTTTGCAGATATCTACATACAATGTAACTACGAGTATTCTCTGTTAAAAAGGAAAATTCAATACCATAGTCATAGACAGGACTGTTCCGTAGAGGCTTATTCAATGGTTCTTGGGGGACATTGTACTACCTACTAACGTAGAGCAAATCCTCCATTTTATATTCCACAGCATAATGAGAAGGATGATACAAAGGATCATTGTATTTCGTTTTTTAACTGCAAATTTTATGGTACAACCTCAATTCCCTTGTTTTTTTTTTACAATGTTCCTATGTCAATAGCCCTTTAAAGAAATGGAAACTCTAGTACCCACTAGTACCATGACCCCACGGAGTTTCAATTGGGTAATTACTTACACTCGTTGGGGAATTAAAGAGAATAATTTAACTCACGTAAATTGAGTTGTTTTTTTTTTATATGTAAACAAAAGTTGTTTTTTTAATTTCCTGGCTAGATAAAAATGTGTGTCATGTGGTGTAGGGGTATACAAATATGTTGTACACTGTTTTGTACTTAGGAATTTATGAATAAAGGACTTGGAAATATTCAGGGAAACGTACATATACATGTAATAAATGTAGAAAGAGTCCTTTTGTATATACTTAACTGAGTCAAAATGTTGCAATTGTATTAAAACGGAACATTTGCTGGTTTTTTATTTTTATTTATTATTTGAATGTATGTGCAATGCAAGAGCTACCTACATAGGTAATCACCAAAATTTAAGCTCTTATCGTATCAGGTAACAAGTTTTTCTATTCTTCGAACGATCAATAATAACAATAATTACTTTATTTGGTGTAGTACTAAGATAACAAGATCTTTAATTTTACATAAGACATGGGCTTTCAAAAAGGAAAATCGAAATTAAAGTAAAAGACTTAACCAATAAAAATTATCATATTTTGGAAAACTAAGGAAACTAATACATATATTACTTATAATTAAAGTTAGAATGAAGAAGAATAACGAAGAAAATATATATAGGTAAGAAGAAATAATATTCACAATATTTACTGTGAAAGATCATCCAAAATGCGCCCTTCTGATTCTTTAAAGGTGTGTCAATTGATTTTAATAGTTTATCAAGAGTCCCTCTGCTCCTAGTAAGTTGTACCTACGTCATGTGCGAACACGTTGGGAACGCTGCCTGTATTGGGATCTATATCGCCGTATTAAGAGATTCCTATATCTAGTGGATTGCATGGAAATCAGCTTTTCAAATAGGAATCCTGGCTGCTGAATAAATATGAGGCGTGGTAAAAGCTTTAGCCTATACATACTTATATTGATTTAAGTTAAGTAGGCTTCTAATTTACAATCAAGCAATGAAGTTATGTGTGAAGAAATATGACTACATCAAGATAGTATGTATGTATGTATGTATGTATGTATATAAAGCGTAGTATATACATCATTATAGGCCACGAAAAGCCTACTCCAGCAGACTGAGTCACAAAAAGAGAATTTTGAATTGAGTTAAAATCTCATACATTACACAAAATCAATATATCAATGCACACGCAGCCTTCCGGGTCTAGTTAAGTATATCTGTACATATACATATGAATAGATTCATCTATTAGGAAGGTAATTTGTTTAAACACTGAATAATAAGGGATGTCATATAGATCCTTGGGGAATACCGCGGTGTAGGAATGCTATACTGAGAACTCATCATAAACTCTTACAACGCGGCCGCACCCATTTAAAAGGCGAATAAGCTTAACTGCTGATTAAGTAAAATAGTTTTGACGAGACAGCTTTTACATCATATTACATTGGCCAAACGCTTTGCTAAAATCGAGTAGTGGTAATAATGACTTCGCCTCTTCGTATGCGGTACTCTTTCATGATTTCAGACATTTGGAAATCACAAGGCAAAAAATCTAGATTATGCGGGAATGTGTGACTCAGGAGAGGGCCTTTTTGATGCGTGCTTAATGAGGTGTAGAATTATCTTAGTCTTTTCATAATTTCACAATATGCTGTCACATTTATCGTAACGGCTTTGCACATGAATTCAATATGCGCAACACCTTGATTGTCGAAGAAAAATCGTATAGCGTCTCCTTTCCAACATCTGTGTGGAACTTTTTGGAACGCGGAGATTGAATATGTTTCCATTCAATTCATTTTCCGTTTCGTTTCTGGTGAGAAGTGATGAACGCAATTCTAGTCCTCCATTCACTATATGGTAAAAAAAAAATCATTTCCTTCCCTATCATAATGCAAAAGCTGCTGGAAAATATTCTTCCTTGTGTTCAGTTGATTTAGACTAGGAAACTATCGATCGTAAAATTTTCAAAATTGCAAAATTGAAACGTCCAGCGATAATCTGGTGTACAGTTTCATGCGAAATAATACACAATTCATCCACGAACTCGTCTGTGTACATGTATCAATTCGTTAAAGTGTTTAATATTGTTATTGGTCTTCAAAGTTGACGGCCTTCCCTGTCGATAAACGTCTCTTTGACGCCCACCATTATGCGATCGCCAGGAGCGAAATTGCTTCGTCACCGTACACTTCGTTCAATTGGTGATGAATTTCAATGATATTACACTTTTACAAGTTACAAAGCAAATTTCCGATTTGGACGCTACTTGAAACAGACACGACACCTTTCCCGACTTCTAACCAGACTAATTGTTCCTGCCATGTTAAAAATGTAGGCTATAACCAGTGTTGTCAACAATTTTCATCGAAATATCTCGTTAATACAAAAAATTCTAGGCGAATGCAATTAACTTTTAGGCTCTGCCTCAAATATTCGCTTTATGATTAATAGTATCTGCGCTAGTAATAATACTCATCACCTCTCGTTTTGTTATTTTTTTATCAGTTTTTTGTTTCCGAAAACTTCTATTTGTTGTTCATGATCTGATTTTACTTCTAGCTAATGGCTACTACTACTTTATAACTGAGAATTTATAGAAATCACTACTGATTTAATTAATGTCTATAAAGGAGTACTTTTTGTATGTCCTTAGTTAAGCTTTTTATATGTTGATTTCTACTTATTAAGAAATCATATAAAATAAATTTGAAATTACCCTAGAAAATAGAAATGCGCTAGTTTTAATAAAATTTAAAAAATACATTTGTATCACAGAGTAATTGTACTAATTTTGGTACACATGCATCAAAGTTTCAACTCTGGTCCGCGTAACATGAACTGAGCTATCTTAAAAATTACAAATTACAAACGTGCTATAATTATGTATTTCCAATATTTTAAGGTGAAGCGGTAGGGGTATCAGAATAAATTTTGGCGTTTCTAATTTTACACTTTGCGCTCGATAGCTTGCTCTCTCCTAGTCTCGATTCCAGATATAAGAAACAACCAACATCCAATTGAATTTGATTGATTTCATATAGAATTTTTCAATTCTGCCCTTAGTTAGACAGTTCCTATTGAGTACCATAAACTGCTACAACTTGTCGTTTTGAAGCAGTATAACAGTAAACGTGTGCGCTTTCAGTGATTATTATAACCTAGATGAAATTATAGGGTATTTTAAGATTGACATTCCGTTTATAACACATAAAAGTAATTACCGTAGAGCAAAATGGATTGGATGGAGATTTTTGCAAGGCCGTCCGTCCGTCTTTTCGTCTGTGTGGACGATAACTCGAGAACGCGTGTACTTAAAGAGCTGAAATTTTGCGCACGGGCTTTAAAAGAAATAAAGTAAATTTAAGTTCGAAAATGGAACAAATCGAGTAACTCCTTCGTGAGGTTTATCACTATATAATTTGGACACTGCCTGATGAGATATCAACGTAGACTGCTGGAATTTTTGACATGGCTTTCTTATAAAAATAGTAAATATAGTTTCAAAAATTGGCTAAATAGACCAACCCCTTCCTGGTGTTGCCATATAAAAATTTAGGGTTTTTACGTATACTGTGAAAACGGTCTCAGTCCTAGACGTTTTTATAGTACTTAAAATTTTCTTCAAAATATGCAATTTTATGAAATTGGTTATAATCATTTTTACTGTCCGAACCGATGACGAACCGTCAGAAATACATATATGCGAAAAACGACGTCAGAAATAAAACTGCACAGATGGGTAACCGCCCATACGAAATTACTTCCGGACATTCATCTAAGGTATTATAGGAATTGGTCTTAGACCAATTCTAGCGTTTTTACTTGTTATTATTTACATAGGCTCTTGCTTACGCTATTTAATTTAATGAAGAAAGGGTTTTAGAAAGCAATGCATGCAATAAAGTCTGGCATGTCCTAAAAACCCTCGAAATTTAAAATTAATCGACCTTATGTTTCTGGTGAGCAAAAGGAAACTGTAATTGCAGGTACCATACGTAATTAAAGGTGATTGATATTTTTTATACTATTATGTCTCTCTTTTTTTTACTCCTTCCCTAGAAGGTATAAAACAAATTTTTTTTAGACGCATGAATACCAAATTTCTCGTGAAGATCTGTGAAATATCCCAAAATGTCAAAGTTAGAACATTTTGCCCTACACTGTGAAAAATGCACAAATTGTTGCCACAAAGCTTAGGTATTTTTCCCAAAAATGTAGGGAATATTCCCAAATTTTTTACTGTGTAGGATTGTGATTTTAGTATGGTAAACACGGGTTTTACTTACCTAGTAACATTTAGCGGATAGCTTCCTCTGATTTTTAAGAAACATTTATTTTGGAACTTTATATTTGGATATTGAATTGAATTAATCAGCAATCGTCTACTTTCTCTGCCACATGATTTAACTTTTTTTAATGTAGTGTTAAAAAACATATATGCCTAAGTGCGTAAATATATTATTTATTTAAATTTATCAGGCAGCTTAAGCACATTGTGACAGTTAAATGCATGAGGGATTACGTAGATTATGGTCACCAACTCCAGAGAGACTTAACTTGCCATCATACATATAACAACATTTGAATTATGGTTTGCAGGTTGAGAGATACCTACAACAGACATGTAAACGAGATTTATCTCATATGTTCAGTAATAAATTGAAATGAAAAGTTTATGTGAACAGGTATTCTTCTCATAATGAATACAATATCAGAGGTGTAGTGTAAATAATTTATGTACTTGACGAAAATTTAAGTCAGCCATTATATTACTTGTGGAAACAAACCGTTGGTTTTCTGCAAACATCACGAATTTATCTAATTACAGATGGTCTCTAATGCGGGTCGTTTGTAGAATAAATTCGCAGTGTGATAGAATATACCAATGAAATGTTAAATCGTATTCTATGTATAAAATTGCCCGGAATTCGTCCTCGATTTTAATGTGCAATTAGTGTCGGTTAATGAGTATAAATTTGCATAAATTGACATTATACCGTCAGTAAATATCGCGTAAATTCGGGTAAAGTCCCTTTTTATGAAGGGGAGGGTCACGGATAGGAATTAAATTCTGTTTTTTTTTTTAACTACCCAACTGAAATGTCTGTCTTCTTTGTAGTATAATTAAAGTTTCATGCTGAAAAACCGTTTAAGAAACCTTTGCACTTTATCGAGATTCTATTTATCGTTTTCTGTACAAAAATTCTTATTTACAAAATTTGATGACGTAATTACTAGGTTGTGTCATCTTATCCGTCCGTTAACCTTTCGATAAGGCATTTTTACAGTATAAAGTTAGATAATTTTATTGTCCCTGCAATTTATGTACATATAGAGCTCGTGCTTCTTTGCTCGCTTATTTGAAACATATACCTAAGTGCGAGGTTCTGTTGAACGAAAGGGTTTTGTGTTAGTTCACAAAAAATTAATTAAAACTAACCTTTAGGAGTTTTCTTTTTTTCTTTTTTTAATTTCCTACAAATTTTTAACTCTTGAAAAGGATATAAGATCTACAGAGTAGAGGATATTTGATTTACAAAGGTTAAGTGGGAATTCATTTTTTTTTAACGAGTGAACTTAAAAGATTTAATTTTAATTAATTTTGAAATGCTGCAATCAACTGTAAAGAAGTGGGTTATCTGCGTTTACAAAAAAAAAAAAAAAAAAAAAACTGAATAGTAATGAAATTACGTAGTGAATGATTTAATCACCAACGTCGTCGACTGAAGGTCTTATAGTTAAATAAATTTTCATCCGTATTATTCATTCAGGTCTAATCTGTGCAGAGGATGATAATTTGAGCAATAATTTATTGCTACTCTTTACAGTTAGCTGTCAATTTCGATGCAATTCAGACGAAAGATTCAACTATTACAGACTTTTTTCCGTGCATATAACTGTTTTATACATCTTACAAGCTGAATTTACTTAGGTATGGGATACCCTTCATATGATTTTGTGTTGTCAATCCGTTGACCAGTAGGTACAAGGCATTTTAAAGGCATTGCTGTCCCATTTCTCTAATTTATATTCTAAAATTATGACATTGATGTGTTGAATAAACGGTCACAATGGTATTGAAATTGAAATTGCCTTATCCTTCAAAAAATGTTTAGAATGACAAATGAAGAATCAAAATACAATGTTTTTTATACTATGCATAGATGCTATCAAAATCTTCGAAAAAAGTTCGTCGTGTCTTCTTTCGATAGCGTTTAAAAAAAATATATATTAAACAAAATTTGATTTGTCACTGTAGACTGTATGAAATTCATAAAAATCTAAAAACCAAGGTAATGAAGAAGATTGGGTGAAAATTAGAGGACAATGATGAGAGTGGCTGAGATCTCGATATGTGTCAAGCTTGATCCTTCGTCGATGGTAAGTCTGAAAGATAGACTTGCTCACATTCACACAATTCAGAATAAAAAATCATCTCGGAATTTGGCTGTACAGCTGGAAGAATTTTGTGTACATGGTTTAATCTACATACATACTGCGGATCAGGCTAGATATTAACCTTTAACAAACGTCGTCTTAATTTTGTTTCATTGTTACCGAGGTACGGTCCAACAAGAAATTGTGTTAATGGAAACGTTTTATTTAATAATAGGAACAAATTAACTGCTTCAGCCAATTTCTAATACGTTTGGTTCTGCAAGTTATTACTTTCAAACATGAGTCATAAACCCAACAAAAAAAGAAGATGTTTAAAAAATAACATAAATATATACCAAAACTTTCATAAAATATTAAAGCATATAACCAAAAACATAAGAGGACAATTCAGTCTTTCAAAATTTAAAACAAGTTTCCTTATAACTAACAACGAAAAAAAAACCTGCAAGGGTTGTTTATATTCATTTAGATCAATTTTGACAAATTTTGTTGCACTTTTGCACTCGATGCATAATTGAACAGTTTTTCTTTTTAATGTTGCAGTGCAAGTATAACATGTTCATCTGTTTTTTCTATAGAGTGTTTCTGATCTTCACCTCAGATCGCACTCCTAGAATAATTTCTGTACGAAGACGAAACTCAGTTCGTATTTGTGAGCATTTTATCATCTTATATAAAGCTGGTTTCACAAGTTGAAATGCAACTGCTTTCACGAATTCCTTCCGAGTTAGTTCTTGCCTGCTTCTTTGTGCTTGATGTAAAATAAACGCATTCACTGAACATATGTCGACGATTCTAAAAAAGATAGCCATGTTGCAGTGTACAATAATTTTAGATTTTCCAGATACAGTGCCTTCTTCTCTACTATGATGCATTGTAGAAATTAGTAGGATTCTTTTTAGAGACATGGCGAACTAACGTCTTATCTTTTGTGAATCCAACTGTCCTTTTCTTGGCCGGTAAAAATTGTAGAGGATTTTCTCTCTTGTTTTTCCTTAGTGTGCCTACCACCGTTCAGCCATTATTTTTAAGAACATCAGCTAATTGTAATGAAGTGTACTAGTTGTCCACTGTAACGTTTCGATTGCTGCCAAAATTGGTTTGCACAGCCTAATTACAGCTTGCGTAGGAATGCAAAATTTCTTTTCTGTATCACTCAATCCTATACCATCGCTTTGTTTTCCGCAATACAAATATGCATTAAACACATAATTTGTCCTTGCGTCAGTGAGGCATTGAAGTTTAAGCCCATACTTCGCCGGTTTATTGGGCATATACATTTTTAATGCACATCGACCACGAAAAGCTATAAGGATCTCGTCGACGGTTATATTTTTCCCAGGAGAATATGCGACTTGGAAATTTTCTATAAACCTCATAAACATATTTGCAATGGCTGTAGAACGGTCCATCTGTTTCCGAAATTCTCGATCTTCAGGTTAGTCGAACTTAAAACAATTTAAAAAGAAGGCATTGTGCAACTGAATATATCGCGACCAGTACCATCTGTCGCGAAAAATAAGCGAATGTTTTCTTTATTTGACTTAAAAATACCTGTGTATAAAAACAATCGCAAAAGGCTTCGAATTTCAGGAACTATGCTCTACTCAGATTCTTGTATTTCAATCTGCAAGCTCTTATCTTTTTATTTGTCCATTTTCTTTCCTCAATCATGTCGTCGCTAAATAAAAGATTCCATGCGTCGATTGGCTGGAATGATTTAGAGCTTGGTTTGTGACGTAATACAGGAATTTCTAAGACATTTTTTGGTGGAGTTCTCACACTCCTTGATGGTTCTGAAGCTCCCAATTAAAATGGTTCCGTCCTTAGAAATAATTGCTTTCTTCTCCACCAACATGTTCCTCATCATGATCACCCTCACTATCATCAGAACCACATGACAAAATAGAATTTGTGTCATGCTCACTTTCTACGTAATCTCCATTTTCATAATCTGATTCCTTAATTCGGCGTATCGCTATTTAAGAGATCAATAATTTGCTCTATTTTCCTTTGAAAACGGTCATCGGAGCGAGCAACCTTTGATGTACTTGGTACTTGTGCCATGATGCATAGAATTCACTGAAATACAATTAAAAGTAATAAGTTCGCAATATATAGAACAGTTACATATTCACCGTTGTGTCGAGTTTGATTGGAATTTTGGACGCGAGGTTAGCGTCACGTGCGACGAGTTGGAAAAATGTGCTATTAGATTGAACGCGTTTTGACATTTGAGTTTCGCCAAATTTGTTTTGAATTTAAGAGTTAAATCAGAATATACTGACCATGCATATAGCGGCAAAAGAGTGAGTTGATATTACAAGTTATTTTGTTTATGTTTTACAACCAACATCTAAAGTAGCTAAAGTTGTGTATTCTATGGATAAAATTCCCACATCTATAATAAAAAAAAATTGCAGTCGTTCGACAATTTGAAGGATAGCTAATCTCACATTTTTTTAGAAATCGACTGAATGTGGACTTGTTTCCAAGCCATTCTTTGTAGCAGCGGTAATCGATGGATTACTTATACGCCAGGTTGGATTGGTAACTCACCAGGTGAATAATTGAAAGTGCAGTTGCTTACATGATAGCAAATAGTGATAAGAATTTTAATCAGCTGCTTCACAATACTTCACATCCCAACATTACGAGTACCTATTTAAAAAATTCAAATCTGACTTATATTTCTCGATAATGATGAAAATTGCTGCTCCTAATAACCAGTTGCTTAGAGTCAACAAAATTTGCTGTCCTCTGGCGATTGTTGTTGTTATATTGATGTTGTGTAAAAGTTATAAAAACCAATACTAGAACGCAGTTAAGTTCAAGTCATTTGGAATCTATTCATTATTTAATGGCAGAGACATTCGTATAAAAAGGGCCTAATTGCACTGCATCAAAATAACATAATAGTATCAGTTCCCCTCCTCCTATATTACTGCATTACAAAAGCGTAAATTTTGTAAACCCTTAAAGAGTGTAGCTAGCGATATTGTTCTTTTTTTTATCCCCTCCGATAAATAATTTAATAGGGCTGGTTGAAAAACTAATTTTTTGTTTGTTTTTTGTAAATTTAAAAAAAAAAAAATCCTGAACCCTGTGAACGTGAACGTATGATATTTCATAACTGCAGAAATTCCATGAACAGCAGTAATTAAAATTTTCATGATGTCAAGTGCAGGCTGCATGTTAAACGTCCAATTACAACTTTTCCCTGTAGGAAACAAACAAAAGTTTTCCTGATGCAAGTGGAAAATTGATATCTGAGCAGTTATACATCAGCAGCTATTACTAGACTTTGGAATGGAGTTCAATAGCACTCGCACTACTACTCCTCGATACGATCAGAGTGTATATACTCGTCGACCATGTACGGATGTAAACTGTTTAAACTGCGTATATGATTGTGGTTATATAAGAAACACTACAGTGGAAGAGTGAGTAGTTACTGAAATCTCCAACCAGCAAATTAAAAATTACAAGCTTCGATTCCAACTAAACATTTGAATTCAGAAGCACACAAAAGCATTAATTAAGCGCATTAATGGGGTTACTTGTGTTGTGATTACATATTTTGCCTTGTTGTCTATTATGTTCATATGAAGTCGCCGATCTGTCTAGTAGATATGAAGAGTTATTTGATAGGAATTCTGTGTTTTCCACAGCATAAACATACTTCATTACAAGAAAGCTATAATAAAGATTTTTTCATTTCCAAGCTTAAGGATTTCTTGGAGAATGTGAGGAGAAGTGGTTGGCAAATATATACATAAATACAGGAAATTTATTTATATTTAGTTTTATTTTCTTATCTAATATGTGTACAAGTAAAATATAGGTATGCATATAAGTATGTAAATATGTATATGTACTCTAGATTTCCCGAAATAAATTTTGATTAGAGAAAACTTTCACTGAGTGCACTTATGTGTGGGGTAGGAAACAATTAAGAAAGAAGATTATCATTAGTCCATAACCAGAATAGTCAATATGTACCCGTGGATTCTTAACAAGCGATATACTACTAACGTTCTTTTATATTAAGCAGGTTCATTGAAGTTTTCCATAGGAAAGCTACTTTTTGGTTTGTTCTGATCAGCAATTCTTTCAAAATTTAATAGCAGTTAGTTAGAAAATTTAACCCCAAAATCAGAAAAAATGTGCAAGGACAATAGCCAAAAAAGTGGATTGTTGTATACGTAACGTATACGGTCGAACGAGCAATTCAAAGATTTATATCGGGGAGTACAGGAACAGAAGTACCCGTCCTAAATGATCTGGCGTTCAAAATGTACAAAAACAAGTAAAAAAGCTAGAATTGGTCTTAGACCAATTCTTATGATACCCTCTAGGTCTAGATGAAAGCCCTTATGAATTTCGTATTGTCACCTTTCTGTGCAAGTTTGATTTTTGAAGTTTTTTTTCGCATATATTTTTAGAACGGTTTGTCGGACAGAAAAAATGATTATTTTATAGGATTTCGTATTCTGAAGAAGTTTTTAGTGCAATAAAAATGTCTTGGACTGATCGTTTTCAAAGTATACGTAAAAAAAAATCTAAATTTTTATATGGCAACACCAAGAAGAAATTGCCCGATTTAGTCCATTTTCGAAATTTTATTTGCTAGTACAATGATGTGGTCATGCACCCGAAGGCTATGGATAGGTTATGCTTAAACAAGCAAAACATTGTGTTGGTGGGGGATATACATATATACTTAAGAAAAATTGCAAAAGACGCAGAAAGGGTTACATTTTGGGTTACATTTGGTGATAGGCCATTTTAAAACGATGCTTTTGGACTTCTTGAATCCAAAAATTGGTATTGAATATTGACTTTTTTTTAATAGTAGTCAAATAAAACAAACCGAGCTAAAATTACGAAGTTTTAAATTTGTTGAGCTATATGTAACTTCAAACCGGGAGGAGAGGAAAAACTTATAGATCTTTGGAAAGGTCCAATGATTATCTATCTAACAAATTTTAAATCATCATCATAGGGTGTAATGATTAGAAGTTACAGAGTGATCTATAGAAACTTTCTTAAATATCTTATCTAAGCATGATCTATCCATAACCTTCGGGTGCCAGACTACATACGGAACACCCTGTGTACATATACAGCAATTCCGTTCCAAAATGAGCCCCCCAAAATCAGTCCCGACCCCCTCTGTATAGATAAAACTTTCATAATTAGTTAAGTATTAAAAACATTTCGATCCATATTTTTTTGTTTAGCCTGCTGACCCTAAGGTCTCGAATACAGGCTGACTAAAATTTGAGCGTTTTCCTTATGTCGTGTTTTTTAATTTGGTGATTACTTGCGATCGGGTCACCCGATTCTTTTGTACGCTAGTTTAAATTAATTGTATTTCATGGGGCTTCCGAAAAAAAAAACATATTGGAAATATTTTTTTTTGGATTTTTGACCCTCTCTCTCATCATGCGAAAAAAACGACAATTGAAAATTTTCGAAAAATGGTGCATAAATTCACCAAACATCCAAGAGTGATTCTGAGCTATTATGAAGGCAAAATTAAAATACAAATATTGGTACGTGAACTCTAAGGCTCCTTTCATACGAACACCACAGTGGTAGGCACCACATATCGTGTGGTACAACAGACGGAACGCTATTGTCGCTGCCTTTCACACGTTAGACGTTCTTAGTACTGCAAGGAAATATTCTCATGTGAAATTTATCGCAATTACCCGCGTTAAAGTAGAAGTGGAGGAGAAAGTAGCTATGACGTCGCGTAATTCTCTATCATCAAAACAGTAGATGGTACAAAAAAATTGAGTGCATTCTTTTATTAGTTGCCGTCTCTTAAAAGAAAACCTGTAAAATTCTTTAGTGTTATTGCAGTGGTACCACAATACGACAGCGCAACTGACTGCAATTTCCAGCAGGGCAAATCACAGCACTCCCACAGTAGTGGGACGATTGATTGAATTGTGGCTGTGTCTATGTATTAAATCATTTATTTAAAACTATGTTTTTCTGACTGTTGTACGATTGCTATCCGTCTTTGGTACGACTGTGGTTCGGGTGAAAGAGATCTACTACTTAAATTAGCAGCTGTAGATTTTGTGAAAGAAAGAAAAATATCGATAAACAAGGTATTTCAAAAATGTATATACAAAACCATATATCGCAGGTGGTTTAATGAATAAAATTGCTCAAATATCTTAACTGTCTTACAAAAACAGGATGACCAAGAATTTTCGGTTTCAACAGAACAGAAGATTTTAAAAAAGCACATAAGTCAGCTTTATCCTATAATTTTAGTATTTTGCAGGGTTGTAACTGACCGGACTCATTTGTCAATATCAACTCATCGCTCAACATTTGAGCGGTAGTTCATAGTTCGAAATTTTACCGGATTCACTGGGTGAGAGAACTTGAACGGACTCATCATTTGAGTTTAGCGAACTCAGCTGATTTAACTAGCTTGAAATTTCAATCAAATAAGAAAAGCTTACAAATAAGTCATTCATTGTATTATATTAATTTAGTTTTTATTACTTTTCTTAGTCAACATTTTTTCTTCCTCTCAATATTATGAACAAATTCAACGACGTGTAAAACCTGTAAGAAAAATACCATACTTGAAAATGTTATAATTCAATTCAAGGAAATTGAACTTACATTTTTCCATAGAATTAGAGTCTTACTGTATATTTTTTCCATTAATATGTAGCATCACTTGCATTTCAAAGTTTTCGTCATTTAGACAACATTTATTAGAAGTTAACGTCAGTTTTCGTATACTAAAAATTTTTCCATCGAAGCACTACTAGGCAGTGCTGTGTTGTATTCGGTAAAAAGAATTCTTATCGCGGCAAAACGTTTGTTTTGATATACATACTCTCGCGGTCTTGCCTGCGGAAAAATTATACTCCAAGAATAATTTCTAACCCTCCTTATGTTAGTTAAAACATGATTTGAAACTGCTCAACTCAAATGATGAGTCCGTTCAAGCAATGAGTCCCCTCGAGTTCTCTCAACCAATGATTGAGCGGATTCACTGCTTGAGTTGAGCGATGAGTTGACTCTTTTACATCCCTGGTATTTTTGAGATATAGTGAAATAGGTATGCTAAATGCAATAGCACAATCTCCTGTTTTGGACCCTACATATGTATGTGCATTCATAGATGCATATTCAGTAATATTTGTTCTTTGTTCAAGAGACTACTTTTGTAGCATAACCAACTGGGTTGAAAGGAATTATTTATATTTTATTTGTATTTATCAATCACCACAAAATTAAATTGAAAATTTTTAATTCTATAACGCTTGTCATCTTATTAACTCTAAGGAAAATACAACAAAAACAGCAAAAGCAAGAAAATCCTGTTTTCGCAGGACAATGGGCCAATTTATTACACGTTAAAGCATATAGCGCTAAAAAATACTCCAACCTACCACGTCGTATATTATTTCGCACAATTTTATAGATCGTTAAACGAAAAGAAAAAAAGAACTTAACGACAGCACAATTTTTCAATTCCTAAATAATTTGTTTATAAAATGTAAAAGCTAGGGAAAAAAAATTAGAAATATTTTGTTTACTAAGCGCCAAAATAAAAATGATTACAATGTAACCGAACAGAACATACTTACATATGTATATCTGAATTGATCTTGTTGCGAAATCTCTTATTTCTAGAATTATTCAAAATTTTCTCTTCTTTATATACTTAAATATAATGGAAATAAATTTTCACTTTTTATTATATTATAAAACAGACCTACAACATCCCTGAAAATGGGCAAGTAAAATTATTTTATAGAAGCCTCTCCCCATCTCCAGAAGATTCAAATTCTCTTAGAAACACCAGTCGACATTTATCAAAGTCTAAAGATAATTATTCCCGCGCGAAGCAGGGTGCCAACCCTACACATCTTTTTTTACCTGATACCTTTAATATAAGTCTTTTACCAGATACACGCTATGTTCAAACTAAAAGCTGAACATATTTTCAGCAAAAAGTATTCTATACTACGACTACGTATGGTCTTTGTTATGTACCTAAATATGTATTCCATACCTAGATCCTTTCAGAATTGCTTTGCTGGTACATAACCTCTAAAAGTGTTTTTACACAATTCCTCACAGATCCAAAATTTCCAGTGTAATTCATTTCAACTTAAGAAAGATCTGAATATTGTGAGGCTTAGATAGAACAAGCTAAATCATTTTCATTCCTCGTTTGCTCCCGAAACAACAACAACAGAAAAAAAAGAGGCTCAAGTGCGAAGAAAAATAAAACGGCAGCAAAATAATATAAGCTCGCAAGAAATACGATGGACAAAAATTATATAGAGATATATGTACATATGTATATATATCACGATGAAAGTTGAGTAAAAACAAATTTTCCTCCTCCAACTGATCTCTACATTGAAATTATTATAGCCAAACATACCTACATCCTTCTACATACTACATATTCTGCCCAGAAGAAGCCCAGATAAAAAGTTCCTGGCAAGACATTTGATTTCTAGATTGTGCTAAGCAAACAGTTTTTCTCTTGTATCTATACGTCTGCGGTTAAATCCCCAGAGTCTCCTCGTCGTCTACACTCTTATGCAATGACGGAACGGAGGCTAGAATCTATCTGGAAATCAGTCAAATAGAGCAGAATTGAGATTATTTTCCTCGACTGTTGGGCAATATCCTTTTGTAAAGAGTTTTCTCTAAAAGAGTCAGTTTTATCCAGCTTTCCATTTTCTCGGTAGTAAAATTGTTTTATTTATTTTTTTCCCTTCATTTTCATTTTTATTTTTGCAAGCTTAAGCTCCAAAGATTTTTTCCTTTTCATTTTGAATGTTTACAAAAGGAAGATGAATAAAATTGGTGGATGGGGGTGATTTTGTAAAAGTTTAATGAAATTTCCATGGCAGTGCTTCGTTATATTTGGCAATTAGCATTCCTTTAGAAATCTTGCCATGAAGTGTTAATGCACTACTTGTAAGGATTATTATTATTATTTAATTCTCACATAGTGGAAATGCAAGGGTATGCTTGAAGCAAGTTCGAGTACCTTGCCACATGTCATTTCTGACTAGCCAAATGCCACTGATATGCTGATGTGGTGTTGGTGAAGTTTTAAAATAATCAGCAGCTGATATATTGCAAGGACATCATATTAGTAGGTAATGCTACTTATACTTAAAGTGATCTGATTTTGATTTCAAAATTGCAAGCATTTAAATTGGAATTTAGCTATGAAAAAAAGCTTTTGCTGTTATTATTATACAAGAATGAAAAAAAAAGCATAATAAACGCAAATATTGGGTGTATGGTGGGTTATATATTAATATAGTCGGGATTTTTTGATGGCATTAACATCTGAAGGAAACCAGCTTTCATCACGATCAATAATAAAATTGAGCCATCTTTCATGATAAGCGATAAAGTCCTACTATCATTCATGATAGGATCCAGGAGCCCAATGCCTCCTGGAAGGTGAGTTATATTCCGTGTATGGAGGAAAGAAGCTATCGTAATGTAAATTGCAAACAAATTTGAGCTTCAAAAATTGATCGGAAAAAGCGTTTCGTATTAACAGAAACACTAATACTCTTCAGTATGGATTAAAATTTAATTAAAAATTCCACAAAAAAACATACCATCTTTTCCAATTTACGACGAAAATTCTCTCCAAGCTTTTTCAAATTTATCCCTTTTGCAGTAATCTGCACACGTTGATTACCACAGGCACATTCGTTTTTCAACACTTTGCACTAATTTTGAAACAAAATTTCGTTCACTCATTTCTAATATTTTAAACTAACCCGCCTTAATTAGTTTGAAAATAAAATATCGATTAATGTCAGTACAAATCAGCAACATGCAAATTACTTGATGATTATCAGCAGATCAGTACATCACTACCTTTTACAATGTAGCATGCCTCATTAAGATATTAGTGCTGCTGATAATCAGGATATAAGCTCATCAGTACATTGCGAATCTAAAAATCTGGAATTCGATATAGTTTTAATATTCTGAGTGAAAATTCCATTATTAAACCGTAGTGAAGAGTATCTATGTATATATCATAATATTGTTTAGGCAAAAAGTTAACAGTTAACCTCTGTTAAACTCTAATTCAAACGTAATTCGTATATAATCAATGGAGATTACTTCGACCTCTATTGGATGCGAGCTAAGTTGGGCCTAGCATTCCACAATCCAGACTACTTGAGTATAATTGCACTTCTGCATGATGCCTAACAATGAATCTATTGGTCAGGAGGAAGCGATTTTGTTGCAATTAATGCATTCTCAAAACGCTCGTGTAGCCTACATAGGCAGTTCTTTCAATCCTGAATTAGTTCTAATAACTCCTACTTAGAGCAAGTGACTAAGTTTCTATCCAAAGACAGCAATCGGACGAATCCATCATGGCTGGACGTCCAAAGAATTTTCTTCAAGAAAGAATTTTTTGGGATATCTCCGGTATATAGCAAAAGCTAAAAAATGTTCTAATTTGTTATTTCATCACACAACCCATTAATTTTTGTCCAAAGAATGGAAATGGTTCTCTTACAGGCTTAAAATGCCTTTCAGATCGTTCTGAAATAATTATTTTGTTTCCAGCTCAGATTTGGGTTGAGGATAATGCCTAAATACTTTTCATTGCAGGATAGCGATAGTTTTGACCATATTGGTAGTCTCATATTGGCACCTGTTTCTTTCCTCACCTCAGCCTGCTTCCGGATCATCTTTACGAGCATTATACTTAACCGCATTGTACCTACTTGCATACTTTTATCAGCTTGGTCACGCTTGTTGGTAGGTAGTGTCGTTCACTTCGTTTTCCTTGACCTTATTTAGAATAATAACAGTCTTCTGGTACTGTTTACGTATGGTATGGTATGGTAGCACCGGATCGGCTTATCATCATTTTCTCATCTTTAATGGTGTCCTTTTGGGTGTTGGTTGTTATAGTTTGTTTTGTGTCGTAGGTGTATTATGGCAGGAACCAACTGAACCACTTATACTAGAATTTATTTTCAGATGAAGTGAAGTTTTCATTGGAAATATAATTCGAGGGATGTTATTTGATGTATCCACGTGCGGTTCCATCGTGTATGTGAAGAAAGGCATGTACATCCTGGAAGTGCTAATATACAAATAAGAAGATACTTGATATAGCAGACCTTGCCAGGATGTCGGACGAAGCTCATTAATTGCTGGTCTAGACCCGCCTATAATTTTTCGGGATGGTTTGGAAACACTTAAACCAGCGCTGATATTGGATAATATACCCTATATATTATTATTTTTCTATAACTACCCAAAAACACATCGGTTTCGTCCTTCAAGAATAATAATTACACTAAACCGCAACCCAGAAAGTTTTCTGTAAATGAACTAGGCAGGAGTTGTATATGGTTATTACCTCTAAGCTTGAGATTTTGCTCCCCTGCGGACAAAACGAAAACAAACAAAGCCTAAACAATAAGATCCTGAAAGTTTTGCTCTTTCTAATTTATTTATTTTTCTTCTAGAAACATGTAAATTGATTGATTTCTCCCTGAATCAAGAAATTCCCTTGAAAATACATGGATTCTGAGCGAAATTTTCAAGTCCATTTGTATAAGTATAAATATAGACGAGAGTCGAACAAGAATGCAAACACGTGTGTATATTGTGCACACGACATGGGATGGGTAATTGTATCAATCGATTTTTTTGCCTTTTTACCATGGCTAATAAAGTCCCTGGGAATACAATTTTATATAGTAGCACCAAAAATAAATCTATTGTATTGCATTTTTTTTCTTTAATAGACTATGCAGTAACATGTATGTAACGACGTAATAGGATAAAATGTTGCAGAGTAATAATCGTCTACTATGTATGTATGTGTTAGTCCCTCCCAGTTTGTGGGTTAGCACTGAAAATTCACCAAAACCAATCTTGGACAGAAGTTTTTCTTCTGCAACTTGAGATATAACATCGCCGACATATGAAAATTCTATTAAAGCTTCCAAAGTTTGTATTTTACCGTAAAAGTTAGAAGAAGAAAAAATCATTTCGACCGTAAAAGAAAACTTTTTCAAGTTTCTTTTGTCCAAGTAAACTTGTATGTATGTATGTAAGGTTTAATTACAGAAAAATATCAAGTGAAGTTTTCTCATGTTTGCGGAAAAAGTACAATATAAAGTTTGCACAATATTTGTTCCAACTAACGTTTGACTAGCGATATTAATTTTATGCGGCCTTATACAGGGTGTACTAGTTGACAACCGGCTAGATCTCTATTAGAAAAACAAAAAACTGTATCGTTCGTTGGATGGTAAATTCCAACGGTTTGGGAGAAAAATATTTTCTTTATATGTATTTTATGAACCATCCTATATATTTATATTGAGGAGCTTTCTAAAGTAGCATAATGTTTCTTCTCCTCCTCCCCTTCGTTTTGGTGTTTTTCAAAATTTTCATTGTGTTTTTTATTTTATTTTATTATTATTTTTTACTTATTTTATCAATAAAAAAAATATCAACATCAAATTTATTTATTTCTTATCAAATTTGTGCAGCCCAAAACCATGCGTTTAAAATCTTTTATCATGCTTTGTGTCCAAATTTTTTTTGGATAATACATAGGTATTTTAGTATTGAAATTTATTAGAAGAAAAAACAGAAGATTTCACAATACGAGATTTTTCAGTTAATATTAGTAAGGGTTTTAAAAGTCGATATACCTACTACCTAATTTGAGATTCGTAAATTTAAGGAAATTGATCGTTAGGGAAATTGCTTTTAGAGAAATTGATTTTAGGGAAACTATTTTAAGGAAATTGCTCAAACTCTTCGGATCCCCTAACTTTGTACGTTTTAACAAAGAAACCTGAGGTCTCGCATTACCTTAGTGGAACACAACTACACTACCTAACTGCACTATACTTTTCTCATAGTAAAAATTGCCTTTAAAATCCTATCAAACGCAAAACATTTGTTTTGGAAGTTAGTCTGATTTTTATCTTATTGGATCCATTCTTCATTACCAGTCATCATGATTTTAGAAAAGAAAATCGTTTTGTTCCGTTTCAGAAGATAATCGCAGATTGAATAACGATCCAAACAGTTTCCCTCCGACAATACGTGTGGAACCCAAATATCATAGTAACAAGTATATTTCCAACTTCACTAAATATTCGTAAACAGTGCTTTTAGGAATGTTCGTTTATAATGGTCGTTCGTTTTATGTTAGACTCAATATCCGCTTTTATCCTCATTTTAATGCAAGATAAAAAACTGCAGTCAAAAATCTTCTTTTAAGTGCTATCGACATATTGTCTGCTGACTGCGGTTGCACAGGTGACCCTCAAACCTATCCATGTGAAGAATGTTCACAACTTTCCGGATAACCTCATACATACATATGTATGTATATACTTTTTTGTTTTTCAGTCGTATAATTCAGAGATTTAAACTTTTTATTGATTCTTCTTATAAAAACAGTAAAAATAGTACGCAAAATACACAAAATCAATTTTTTTTAAAGTAAACGAAACAAACAACTTTATCTGTTTGTTTGCCATCTACTGTCGTCTAGTAAAACTAGATTTTTTTTTATTATTTTTTTTTTAATTCACAATTAATATAAAAGGATAATTTTTTTGATAGAATTAAAAAATTAAATATAAAAAAAACTTTCATTAAAACGTATTCAAAAGTAAATAAATTTGGATACAAATTAGGTATAACAACTACTAAGCTTTTTAGAGTTCCGTACCCTATTACTAAGACTTCGCTGGCCGTCCGTCACCAGGTTGTATCTCATTAACCGTAACGGGTAGACAGTTGAAATATTCAGAGTATTTCTATTGCCGCTATAACAACAAATAATAAAAATGAAATTAAATTAAAAATTAAAGGGTGATTTTTTCGGGGTTTTTTTTCTCGTTTTATTCTCATTCATTATTGTTATCATAAGAGGCATTTTTTTTTTCAAATGATTTTCAAATGACAGCAATATTTTTTCACATGACGCCTACTCTCATTTGAAAAAATAAATAAAAAGTACATAGTGTTAAAATTAAATTTGTACGATGGTACGGAACCCTTCGTGCGCGAGTCCGACTCGCACTGGGCTGTTTTTTTTTTTTTTTTTTTTTTTTTTTTTTGTGGTCCAAGTGTCCACCACTAATAAGCCCTAATCATTTAATAGGTATTTGTCATTACTACTACAACTTTCATTTAAGGAACAATCCTTAATATTGTGGAGGAAAAGAGATATTACAAATAAAACTATTCCCTTGATGCAGATTTTTCTTTTCATTGAATTGGATTTATTTTCATTTATTATTACTGCAGATGTACGCAATTTACACCATGTCACTATGCCAGTGTGAATGCTCATCCTCAGTCTCGCAAACCTGGTCTTTTCAGACCTAATCGTCTCCGATATTCCACATGTCCCACTATCCCGCGCAGTCTTTTGCTTGTGTTTTTGGTAGTTTCCCAGCGGGAAATGGAGCACTCCTAAAGCAATAACAGATCAATCTTATGGAAGCATAAAGCGCTCGCTTCTCGTACCTCTTTGCATATACCTTTTACTATTGATATCCGTAGAGGTCAGTACTCGATTTGAGCTCCCTCAGGAGTACTTCTGAAAATATTTTAAGGCAATTGGAAGCATAGGCGAGCTTTTCAAAATAACTTTACGAGAGAATTGAATACCAAAATACCTTGGAGCGACTTTAAAGCACTTGACGGTTCGCAATATATGTTTTCTTAAAAAGCTTCTTTTAAGCTCCAACCCAGCTGGGTTAATATAGGTTATTGAATTATTTCACTACTTTTCGATGTGAAAACTATCTCACCCTTTTTATTATTTTTCATTCTTCATATTAATTACATCATTTCTTCTTACTGCCAGCACTTATATCACCAACAATTTTTTTTTTTATTCTTGCACAACTACCTAATATAATAGTCATGTTGTCAGCAGTGGTGAACATTTCGACTAAAGTCCATGCATTTTTGCCCATTGTCCTTTAGTTAATTTTATAAACAAATTACTCTAAAATATATAGCATGTTCTAAAGTTCTTACATTAAAATTTATTTCCAAAATTTATTCCTTACTACTCATTTCTATTTACTGTAATTTGAATAATACAAGGTGTTTCCTCCATGGTGGTCCATAGAGCGGGAGGTGATGGTACTCACCTAGACAAACAAAAAAATTGTATGGCAGGGAGTGGGCCATATCGACCGTTTCGGAGTTACAGGTTGATTATGAAATTATGCTAGGTTTTCACAAAACACTCTGTATCTTAAAAAGTACAGGATGTACGGTCACCGTCTTAAGCATATTATATGCCGAACTTCATGGCCTTTCCGACGACTGCTCAACCAGCCCCGTGCACCTCTCCTCTCAGGAGTTATTGTGATCTAAACTAGAAATTTCGGATTTTGTTAACTTTTTTTTTTAAAAAAGGTCATTAACATAACGTTTTTTTTTATAAAAACTATTAACTGCAGACTCTCCTTTTTAATTTGACCTATATGTGCTACCTGTAGCCCTTAAAGAGTTATTAGCTCTGAGCCTATTCTCAAAGCTATTCTCAAACCTATTTTCAAAGATAATTCGTTCCCTTAGTG
The DNA here is from genome assembly GCA_963924295.1 of Dioctria rufipes. Lineage (NCBI taxonomy): Eukaryota > Metazoa > Arthropoda > Insecta > Diptera > Asilidae > Dioctria > Dioctria rufipes. The sequence goes on from OZ002740.1 coordinate 364,448,453, forward strand.
ACTGAAAGCACTTCATTTTAAAAAAATATCATCTAATGTCGGTATAACCTGAATAGGTTATGAGCTAATAATTGCTTAACGGCTACTGTTAGCACATAGGGTGTAATAGGTTTACAGTTTTTATAAAAAAAAAGTTATGTTAATGACGTTTTTGCAAAAAAATATAGAGTTCAAATGAAAATAAAAAAATTTAACAAAATCCTTTTTAGTTTAGGCCACAATAACTCCTGTGGAGAGAGGAGTACGGGCCTTGTTGAGCAGTCGTTGGAAAGACAATAAAGTTCTTCATAGAATTTGCTTAAGATGGTGACAGGACATCCTGTACTTTTTAAGATACAGGGTGTTTTGTGAAAACCTAGCATAAATTCTTAATCACCCTGTAACTCCGAAACAGTCGATATGGCCCGCCCCCTGCCGTACAATATTTTGTTTGTTTAGCTGAGTACTATCACCTCCCGCTCTATGGACGACCATGGAGGAAACATCTACAGTAAGTTACTATATTCAGCTTTTTCGCAATTTTGAGGCGTTTAAGAAAAGGTAGAAAAAACGAAGAAAATGCTCACTACCAAAGCATTGTATAACTACTGAAATTTTTCAAAAAAAACCCACAAAATTTTGCAAAATTGATATAAAAAGTGATAGTTATTTTGAAACGAAAGCTTTGTACATCTTGAATTCAATATGAAAAACTGATGTTAATGACGATTTTTGTAAAAAAAATTGTTAAATGTAACACACAAATAGTGAAATTTTTAATTTCTTAATCAATATCGAAATAATGGGAAGGAAGAGAAAAAGCTATGGACCGTTGAAAATGTAAATTGATTATTTACATGTACAACAAATCTACAATCATCACCATCATAGGGTGTATTGTTCAGTATTAACCACTCCTATCTTCCGAAAGGAAATGAGAGTTTCAGAACAAAAATTTTATCAGAGCTCCCCAGTGGAATTTCATTCCAAACACCCTTTATATACAATTTCAATTACCGAAAACAGTATCTTGAATTTAGTTTCAGAAAAACGATGGTGTTAAATATGCCATAATTAGTGATTAGTCCTCGGAGAATTTTCTCCAGAAATGTCCGTTCTCTAGATAAGACAGACAGTTGCTTTTAATACTATATTTTTAGTAGCAAGTACCATATCTGTCCCATAGAAATTTTATACAATTTGAAATCAGCTCAAATAACTAAGACAAAAAAAAATATTTTAAAATTGTTAAAAACTGTGATTGGTCATAATCTAACAACTGCTACGATTTTATTCAGAACAAATATATTAAATTTTATGCATAAAAAAAAATTTAAGTATGAATTAGGTCAAATGTTGAGATAATACCAGATCGATACTGATTATACATATAAATAGATTTTATGCTAGTATAGCTGTCTAAAGTTTTATAACTCCACCTCTATAAATTTTCTATTTATATATAAATTTTCTAACAAAAGCCGAGTAGGACAACATTTCTTTTCGACCTCGAAATTCATGTGAAATATATTCATTTCTGGAGTTAATGGTCTCAAGGGTGATGATGCCTTTTTTTCTTGAATTTCTGTGCGAAAGTTGCGAAGTACGAGATACAAACATATTTGCTATATTGCCATAATATTATCATGCCCGTACGAGTAACTTTTTCAAATAGGCACATTTTACGTTTTTCAGGACTAAGCAAGCTTTACTCTTGTCATCGATCTCTCTATTGTTATTTATGTCCTTCGCGAGTTGAGAGCATGGCTTGCAAATTGCTGTTTTTTTTTTTTCTTTTTTTCTTTTTTTTATGAGCTATTTACCAAGGTACATAGGTACATTACTTATGGTATGTAATAAGTTTACCTTTTCCAAACGACTTCGTTGTGTTTTTGAAATTTTTTTCGGATACTGATGAAAGATTGAACATAACTTGGTCGTATTTCTACCCTTTTATCCTTCCGTATTATCCTCTTATTGAGCGGTATGAAGAAAAATTATTACACTTGTTTTTTCAATTATCTTGAAATATTCTGGGGATTGGCTTTTTACAATTTAAAAGTAAAGGCACCTAAAAGTCTGATCAGCGGTGAAAAGATACAGATTTAGTTATTAGATGGAAACGTGCAATATTTTTTAAAGGCCCTAAACTCGGTATATATATATTTAATCAAAAAAGAAAAAAAAATTACTTTTAGAATAAGAAAACAAAACTTTCTCTATCTTGAATACTTACCATTTTTCATGAAGAGTTTTATAAATTTAGTTAATATAAGCCTAATTAAATTCAATCACACATTTGCACCTCACCACAGATATCGTCCACTCATATGCCTGAGTGCCCTTAATCAGTTATAGCAAGATGAAAGTTAAATCGAACTGGAAACACGTAATAACTGCACAAATTACCCTAACACCACTGGAACCAACGAAACTTAAAACTGCACGACTTTCGGTCTGAGCTGAGATTTACTGAGATTCCGGAGGAGCTCAATTGCAGAATTGTATTTGAGGATCAATTGTCAAGCCTTAGCGGTATTGGTTTCAGGGATTCTAAATACGCTTCAGCATCGGCGATGATTTCCATTAAGAAGATGACCTGACACATTAACGGATAACGTGAGTTTTACAGCGCTTAAAGCTATCAAATCATCAAAACATTCTGAAACTACTGGAAATGTTAGCTGCGAAACGGAAGAAAAATAACGCATCCATTTCAAGATACCACTTGCTCGCATGGACTACACGAAGAAATTAACACACTGAGGTCTTCGGATTTTGAAAAATCTTATCAACTCGAGGCTCATGTAAATTTCGACGATATTTCATAGATAAATTCAAGGAAGGAGATGCTGCAATATTTGAAAGCAAATCCTTACCAGAGACGAAGCTTATAGTTTTATCACAGGAATCCGAAAACAAGGAAACTTTCTATGATATCTAGTCGGATGCAACTTGAGCTAAATAAACCTGCGTATAACGTTTTAACAATGCAAAATTGGAGAACATAATTTGAACAAAAAACTAGAAAAATATTAGTCATTCTGGAAACATCGAAATGCAGTAAAAGAGACAAATCTTAGTAATATCCTGAAAATATTGTTTAAAATTAGCTCTCAACATTGATTTTACAAACCCTCCACAACCGCGAAAATGAATGTGCCACATTTATTTAATAAAAATCTAAAAGTTCCTATCAAGTCTACTACTTTAACACCTATTCAAATCTCTTCCTTCATCTTACCATAAAAGAAGAGCTCAAATAATTTGCATCTCGCAGCCATAAGAAGCCTTTTCAATATACGGAAAGGTTTCACATTTTTTTTTTTTTTTATATTTATGAAATTCTTCAATTTATTGCTTCAGGAAACTTAAATGGAATACATACTTATTGTTGAGAAAATACCTTGGGAATGCTTTTCCATTATATTGTTCCGTAAAAATACATTTACTCTTAAAGGATTGAGGATTATGTTACAAGGAGTAATAGAATATATACGAACATGAACATAAATATATGTATGTGTGTGCTGCTGCTCGTTCTGATGGAAAAGTATACGTCAGGGAGAAATTTATAATCTGACTATGCGGTTTTAATAACATTTTGTAGTTTTCACTTTTATGAATTTTTCACAAATAAGATGCATGTGCATGAACATTCAAATAGTTTTTATATGTATTAGGAAAACATGTTTTCAATAAGTATATGTACCTACATATATATTTGGAAACTACGAAGGACTGTACTTTGTTAGTTGTCTACAAAAAATATATTCTTTATAATACCTAAATCGGAGATTCACAATACTCCACTAGCTGTTATGCCGTAGTGGAGTAACAAATATTGTTCACTTATCCCACCTATGACGGAGTCCCATGCTGAATAAAACAAAAAGAATTAAGTGGATTGGAATATAATTTGCATGAGATATGAAGATAATAGGGTTATATTGGCGATTATTTTGGGATTATCTCCGATCTATGTTAAGTTGAAAAACATTTAAAATAAAAGAGTAGTTTTTATGACGTCTTTTATTTCAAAATATATATATATACTCCCAACGTTTCGACCCGCGGGATTTACGAGTCCTCTTCTTGGGGCTATAAAAAATTCTTTTGTAGAATAGTATCGAGACACTTTTATAAATACAACAAAATTACCTTCCGATTATAATAAATTAAAATTTAAATATCACATATTGTACATATCAAATAAACTAAAATATTACACTAAAAACATTGTTATAAATAAAATTAAAAAAAAACCAAATTACACGGAAAAAACAGACTACTGACAGGACATGATTAAGCTATTGACTAGACTGAACAATTATGTGTAGTTTGTGTAATGTTAAAAGTGAGCATTTTATGTGTTTATCGAATTAAGTATGTGGTGATACTCATTATGAATGGTCTCTTTGTCTAACCTAATATTAATTAAGTTGTGTTTGTTTATATAAATGTGGCAGGCTTCTTTGGTTTCTCTTTTTTCTCTGTTTTTTTCATTGGCAATGATCATGGCATCATCAAATTTGAATATATGCCCGGTTTCAAGGGAATGTGATGCCAATGCTGAGTGTGGGGTATTTTTTGCTATATATTTTGCATGCTGTGATAGGCGGGTTTTTAGTTTTTTGGAAGTTTGCCCGATGTATGCTGTGGGACAGTTGTCGCAATTTACTTTGTACACTACGTTATTTTTTTCAGGAGTTTTTATTTTGTCCTTCGTTTTGGTGTAAATCTTGTTGAGTCTATTGACGGGTTTAAAAGTTATATTTATTCGGTTGTCACCTGTGTGTACATGTCGTCTTATTTCATGAGATACTGGATATATGTAGGGAATTGAATTATAGATCTTACTATGAGGGTCTTCTAATTCTAAAATAGCTGGCTGTAAATTGTTGTTGGTGGAAATGTTGAAACACAGCACAAGCTAATTATTGTTGAAGATAATAGGATAAAATAATCCCGATATTGAAATTAAATTCTACAAGGCCATTCAGAAATATACATATGCCTTAATATCAAAAATTTTAAAAAAAATTCCTCAACCTATGGTATACTTAGAATTACAGAGCGAATTATTCGTCTGCAAAGGGAATGCCCATTTTATACCCGACACCTCCAGACATGAGATGCATTATGATACTCTGAAGATATTTTATTAACAATGTTTATTTCAATTAAGCGTGGGAAGCCTTGGGGGAGGTCAAAGTTTTACCTAGTATCTATCTGGTAAATTTTGGAAAATCTAGTACAGAATCGAATTTCTTAGGTCCTGAGGAAGAAGTTTGAGTACCCACACTCCTATAGTCGGAGATTTAAATAGCCATCTCCATACTCAATTTTGTAGTAATTACCTCTTTTTTATTCGAACTGAGGTACTAGATTTTTCGCACCTGCTCTAACTCAGTAGGGTTATATCCGACAGGAAAACGAGTTTCACTGCTCTCCTCAGCTCGTTACCAGCTACAATTCATGGAAGAAAATTTTTCTCTGAATTCTTTTAGTGCGGTTGGTGTTAGCCCCCGGCGAGGGGGGGGCTGGTTCCAATATAGCATGTTGCATATCAAATTAAAGATCTCGCTAAGTACTATTGGGTGGTGTACTTTTTTCCCGATTCTCGAGACGTTTTTGCCGAAGGAAACCTCATTTTTATTCGCTTGGGTCACATACACCACAGCTACTACATTTTGCATATATTTTTGCAGTGTTTTCTTCCATGCCCATTAGTGCTATGTTGTGAAAATGTTTCTCATAGGAAGTTATTTTCCCAGACTTGGTGCGTCCGCGCAATTACGAAAAGTAAAAAAGTCCACTTTTTCACCCCAAGAAAGTCGCTCAAACTACAATCGATCGCTAAAGCTTTCTCCTGCTTAATTGAAAAAACATTGTTAATAACATATGACCAGAATATCATAATGCATCATTTAAGACATCTCTCATGTCTGAAGTCGGGCCGAAAGTTGTATGAAAAGTGGGCATTCCCCTAGCTCTAAGATGATAAAGAACCACCTACGCTATCACGTCAAAAAGCTTTGTGTATACATTTTTGGATCACCCTGTAAATAGGTTAAAGTTGGTTGAAATGACATGCCTTGATATTGTGTTTCCAACTGAAGTGCGTGGTCAATTCTTTTCTTAGCTAAAAATACTTTTCGTTATATATGCATTTTTTAGTTTGTTGAAAAACTTTTTCAGAAGATTGTATTTTCTTGGAAAATTTTTTATTTAAGTGTAGGTACTATACCGTTATAATGATTAATGTTTGAGAAAGTTAATTTTATTGCTGAACTAGTAATAATAAAGCAATTAATAAGGAATGCTAAATAGCGCAAACTTTTTTGGAGACGATGTGCTGCATTTTTTGTATGTAGTTTTTCATATAAATCTAATGAAACTTAATTTTAAAAATAACAACATTTTTTAAAATAAATTATGGCGCCATTATACAAAAGAGTATCGGAAGTCATGATGGCCGAATGCCTTCGTCCAACTTTAAATGCCTTGTAATAAAAAATAATGGGAATAAGGGCTTCACGCAAAAAGTTTTTTCTATCACTTTTACGTTGAAGGTTGAAAAATAATAATTAGCTTCAAAAAGGAAAATTAAGTCTTTTACCTTCATCTTTTTGTATGGAGGCTTAAGCGATACAGGACATCAAAACAAAAAATAGGACAATATCGTTAACGGCATCCGAGCTCAGATATTTACATAAGCATATAAGCACATAAGCCAATAGTACTAATTATCATTTTCAAAAGAAATCAATCCTCAATCTACATAAGTGGCAAAATCTCCTGAAACGTTTCCTTTATGTTTGTCCAGATGTTCACATAATTGATGTTTAGGGACCTTACGAGACCGTAAAATTGGATGCTATTATTTTAAAGGATATCACAAACAATGAAAATGATCCTTATATATTTACATATATACATATACAGGGTGTCCCCAAAAAATAGTGATAATCGGAAGCCTGGAGGTAGAGCGTCCCTCGGGGATCCCAAATCACACCCATGATGTATGTTGTACGGTTTTATGTAGTTTTCAAGTTATTACAAATTTTCTAGATTTTTCGCTAATTACGTGTTGTAAGGTAATTTTAGTCCCAGCCGTCGAAGAAAGTGAGATAGGCACTTATTTTTTTTCCGAAATAGCTTAACAGTGCATCTGTTGTATTTAAAAACATTTATTTCAATACACTTCACCATTGTCTCAAAAAGTAATGTTGAATTTTTTCTTTTACCAAAACATAAACTAACTTGAATATTCTATGGCAATTTTAAGAAAAAAGTTCCATATTTTTTTTTTTAGAAACTAGTTCAAATACTTCCTTAGTTCATCGACTTTACATGGCGCAAATTTTATAAAGTTATCTCAACGGCATCATATTTAAATTCCGATTCAGATTGTACTAAGTGTAAAATTTAACGACTTTAATTGGGAAGTAAAAACAAGTAAAACTGAAAATTAAATAAAAATAATTATTTTATTGTGAAAAATTACAAAAAGTTTTCAAAATGTCTACCTTCCTTTTCGACACATAACCGACAACGGCGGAAAAAATTCTCTTTCAGTCGATTGAGTGCTTGTCTGTTTCTTTTGATGTTTTCTTCCGCCGCTCTTAATCTACTCGACAAACTGCCAAATTTCTGAATTCTTTACAATAAACCACCAAACAAAAAAATCGATTGGATTTAAGTCAGGTGACCGTGGAGGCCACGCGGCCACCGCGGCCAATCCATTTTCCTTCAAATATTTGATTCAAGTAATTTCTCACGGAGTTGGCATAATGGCACGGAGCACCATCATTTTGAAATACATATTTCTTCGTGTTTCTAAATCAACATCCACTAACAATTCATTAAGGTTTTTTGTCAAAAACTGGTAGGACCCACCATTTAAACGATCTGGTAATTGAAACGGGCCTATCAACTGCCCTTTCACTATTCCAGACCAAAGATTTACATTAAATTGTTCTGGGAAATTTTATTCACGTGCTAGTTGCGGATTTTCAAGACTCCACGAAAGATAATTGTGAATGTTGAAAATACCATTTCGTCGAAAGTGTGATTCATCAGTCCACAAAATTGAATCAAAAAGTTTTCATTCTCGGCCTGTCTTCTCAATATTTCTTGGCAAAATGTCACTCTTCTGGGATAATCCTCTGGTTTCAATTGTTACACTTTTGAATATGGTATGGATGATATCCCTCGTCTCTGAGTATGCGATGTGCTCGTGATTTCGAAATTCCAGTTCGTCGCTCCACATCCCTCACGCTGCATGATGGATCTTTGACAACTTCCTCAACAACTGCACCCACTATCTCAAGGTCTCTAATTACATTCGGTCAGCCAGGCCTGGTTCCAGGGCTACGACCTTCCATGTAGGCGTTATGTACCTACTCTCTCGATCATACGATAATCCGGCAAATTTTGAGATTGAGGCCCACCTCTGCGTTTTACATGTTCCCTGTAGAGTTCTGCTGCTACCGAAGCGTTCCCTCTTGCCCAGCCATAATGAAAATGCAATTCCGCGTATTCATTCATTCGGTAAATAGCTCATGATTTCGAAGTCCAGAATTATCGCCAAGGTCACAATTCCAAGTATTTTCACTACGGCACTAATCAAAGTCTAAGTTCGTAAGCAAAACAAAATACTCGGGCAACTACAAGGAGCTGGTTTATTGTAAAGAATGCAGAAATTTGGCAGATTTGTCGAATAGATTAAGAGCGGCGGAAGAAAACATCGACTGAAAGAGAACTTTTTCCGCCGTTGTCGGTTATATGTCGAAAAGGAAGGTAGACATTTTGAAAACTTTTTGTAATTTTTCACAACAAAATAATTATTTTTATTTAATTTTCAGTTTTATTTGTTTTTACTTCCCAATTAAAATTGTTAAATTTTACACTTAGTACAATCTGAATCGGAATTTAAGTATGATACCGTTGAGATAACTTTATAAAATTTGCGCCATGTAAAGTCGATGAACTAAGGAAGTTTTTGAACTAGTTTCTAAAAAAAACAATATGGAACTTTTTTCTTAAAATTGCCATAGAACATTCAAGTTAGTTTTTGTTTTGGTAAAAGAAAAAATTCAACATTACTTTTTGAGACAATGGTGAAGTGTATGTATTGAAATAAATGTTTTTAAATACAACAGATGCACTGTTAAGCTATTTCGGAAAAAAAAAAGAAAGTGCCTATCTCACTATCTTCGACGGCTGTGACTAAAATTACCTTACAACACGTAATTAGCGAAAAATCTAGAAAATTTGTAATAACTCGAAACTACAAAAAACCGTAGAACATACATGGGGGTGATTTGGGTTCCCCGAGGGAAGCTCTACCTCCAGGCTTCGGATTATCACTATTTTTTTTTAAAAGAGTGACATTTTTATTTCATATTTGGTATTTCGCGACGTCAAATGTTTCAAGAACTTAAAATTGCGTGTGCTTTCAATGCATTTGGAATTCCTTAAACCGATCACACTCACGAATTAAATTATCAATGAAATTAACACAATATTAAATGAAAACTTATTATGTAGTTATGTGATTACTAAAAATCCAAATCCCTGAAAGGCTGATTTTGAGGTAACAACCGTAAACGTGCCGGCACTTGATTAGTTTCCAAGGCTTAGTAAAGAGGATTTGAGCATAATGCTCTACGAACATTTCAAATAAATCAATTTGGTAGATATTGCGAACATATTAAACCATATGCGTCGATGGAATTATACTTTTGGAAATCCTAGTTGCTTCGCGGTAGCATGTAGGCCAGACCATCACGTACTCGTATTTATTACGTTTTTTACTTGCACCTTTCAGGTGCAAATATATGTCGTGAAAGCCTAATTATCTTTATTATAGGTGTATGGTCAGAGAAGGATTTTGAACTGTTGCTTTCATGCCATGTCATTTTATTATTATATGGCATGTGTAAATCATTAAGTTTTTATTATGTTTAAAGATAATAAACATTCTTTGTAAGATATTCCATGCTGTTATTGAAATAATCTGTAACGTCCGGTCGTGCAACGAATAGTCAGGAGAATGCCTAGGTTTAGAATCTCACGATATTGGAAAAATAAATTAGAAGAACGTGAATGTTCTTGCTGCGTAAACACAAGGAAAATTTTTGCTTATCCTAAACTGCCACGCTTCTCACTGCAACAATATAAATATTGTTACGAACGTGGCGTTTGTTCGTTATTTAAAACACAATATTTCAGATATCATTAGCATGTTCTTCTTTTATTTAATTTCGCTGTTTACTTTTATAACATTTACAAACAATTATCGAATCAACTCTTTATAGTTATCGCTAGTACTGTACTTCTAATTATCGCAATCCAAATAGTTTACTTCGTTCACTTCACTGTCTTGAATAAGACTCTGCCTCCTGGATGTGAGTAGCGCCGTATTATACTAAAATATCAAATACAAATATCTGAATATTCCGTTCTCCAAACCCCCAAGTTTAGATGTCACTAACCTAAAGTTGTTTCCATTTCCAATAGATGGCGCGTAACAATATGTTGAAATATGCCATCTTTATGTGCGATGTAATACTGTTTTGCCTGCCAAGCTATACGACAGAATTTTTGCAACCCTTCAAATCTATCTGCTTGCACTAGCTACATTCGAAACAACTCTATAGTTGAAACCATTATTATTATTTTTTTTGTAATCTATGGATAACAATTAGACACTGCCTGGATAACTTCAGCTACAGCTTATCCATTAAAAATAAACTTCCCTCTGAGAAATTATATAGTGTACGCTGGAGGCACGGAAACTAGAAATACAAAGTATATATGCATATGGGTTCAAATCGCACGGTGGCTATGTTTATTTCTTCCGATATCCATATAGGGGAATGCCGTCAAGTTTAGCCTGCCGTCTAGGTCAGCCAACTGCGATTTTGTTAGTTTTGACCATTAGCGCCAGCAATGTTCGAGCGCGGCAAGCTTCTCGTGACATTGAGCGTGAACGCAAAGCATGTCTTGTGCACTCAGTGGCTGAAAATGTCAAAAAAAGTTTTTTTTAGCATCAGTAAATACGGACATAAAGGAAAAATGCAATCGTCAAAGTCAACATTGTGAATGTGTTGTGTAGTTCATGCTAGAAAACAAAGAAATAGAAAAATTCAATCCTGTAACATATTTGGTTGTGGTGTAACGCGATGCTGTAATTTCGCTTGTCATCAAGGTTGGCCAATTAATATAGTCAGGGTTGGCCCACTGTGATTGTGTGCTTCGAAGTCGCCCAAAATACATCCACTAATCCTAACGAAGTTTGCCAATAAAACACCAGCTAAAGGAAGATGCCCGCCAAAAAAGCGTAGAAAAAGCCCTCTTACGACAATGCAAGAGAGAAGTACATTTGAAGTGCGTCAATATAACGACATTTGCCGAAAATACAATTTCGAATAATGTGCCATTCAAATTTTGCTAAAATACAGAAAAATACAACAGATTCAGCTTTTCATTTCATTCAATTAATTTTTCCAGGTCATTTTCAATCATTTGAGCAAATTTTTCGTCGATTAGCCAACCTACATAGATTTCCCTAGCGTCAGTAGGAACAATTTGTGGCACCAGTTCTAGGTATATTTTCTATTAAATAAAGGGATTGCTCCACTTCAGAAATAGGTTTTTGTACCTAAAATGGAATTACATATAGTACCTACTTCAAAAACAATGTGTGAATTATAATAACAAAAATATATTTGTAAATATTCCATAAAAAATGTAGAGTAATCTAATTTATTCTTATTATTTATTTTCTTCCTTATATCCGAGAAAGCTTAGCATTTCGGGAAGTTTACGTACTATGTATGTATATAGGTTTTCTGGTGAAAAATACGTAAATTCATTGAATATTCCATTGATTTGGGAAAATTAAACTGATTTTCCCTTTCTATCACAAAAAAATGACATTTATTTTTAGAAAAAAAAACGTGTCTTAAATTTAGGTAATTGTTTTACTTTTTTTACAGTGTAGGCAATTCACTATTTTTTTAATGTCTATATATTTTCACTTTTCACCCTTTCCAAGATGTGCTTGGATTGACTAAATTCTTCCTTAAACGGAAGTTATGGGCAAAAGTTAAAAGGCTGGACAATCCTGATTACATTTCCCTAACATACATATTCAAAAATTCTTTCATATCTCCTACTTGACCTTCCTCTACACAAGTATTTCTTTAGAAATTATTTCAATCCTATATATTTTTGACATCCCTAAAGTTATAATAAGCTCTTCGATGTCAAGCACTTACACGCCATACTGCTTTACTTGGGGGGAAATTTTGCTGATTCATTTTATAATTAATACAGTTGTGTTGACTAAGCAATACGCAAAATAATTATCGTAACATTCTATCCTTACCATGAGTCACTCTCTCAATAATAATATAATACCCAAGGAAATTGAAGTTAAATAAATAATATCGGCTTACCCAGAAAACATATGCCGTTAACAAAAATATTCAGAACAACAAATCTGCAGAATCGAATTGCCTAAATAGAAACATCAAAATTTCTGTGTTGAATTTACTGCCTAAACGAACTAAACTCGGAATTGAGAAAATCGATTGGGGAAATGAAGTTAATCCACATTCATGTCAAATTTGCTGGTTAGGTCAACCAATTTTGTGATTTCTACAATGATGCCATAATTCTCTGCAATTGCTATGCTAAATAAGCTTCTATTCTATAGTATACTTAGTGGCTGCTACTTTTTTCGTCTTGCTAAGACCGTCCTTCAATAAATTCACCCAGGATTACAGTAAAGTGATTGTGGGTTAAGGCGACTTTACGACCCCAACCCTTAGGAATGAATTAATATTTAAGGCCACTGCCTGATGCCTGGATTAATATGCTCGGATAAAAGGAACAAAAAAAATTTCTATTACGATTTTACTATAGGTAGCCTGTAAATATTGCAGTACCAAGGAGTACTTTATCGTCTCAAGGAGAATTTTGTATGTATTAAGAGGAGCTTGCTATGGTGCAAGACGAGGAGTAACAGCTTAAAAATTCATATGCAAAGTTTATAGGTGTTGTATGTTTGTAAATTATGCATATTAAAAATTTTTGTTACGAGTTTTGTAGAAATTGGTTGTTCCGAGAATTCTCGCTTAAAAAAATAAATTGTATAACAGCAGCAGCAAATAAAAGGTGTTTATGTGTTCAGCGGTGTAATGGATAGCACGGTGGATCAAGATTCTATGAGTCTGGGTTGGAGCCTCACTGGTGTCAATCAATGGTCGAACATTCTATTGACAACAGATAATTCGTAGACATTGGAAAAGTTTATTGTGAGAGATACTTTACCGTGAGTCAAAGTTAATTTAACAACAACTTATTAGGTTATCTTTGCCTGAGTCCAACTAAAATATTAGGTCCAATCACAGAATTTCGTAGAAAAAAGGATATATATGTATGTTTATCTGCCCCATACCTCGAGAGATAAGTGCGGTCATATGGAAATCTGATTTCCTTAAATTTTCCCATACTATGATGGCTTCGATACTTTTAGATGTCAGCAAAAATATTTTTCTTTAAGTTTTTATTTGTGAAAGTAAAGTTCGTCAGTTTTAATAGATCCATCAATATTCTGCTGTTATCTCTTTCAGATTATAATTATAATATGCTACTGTCTATAGACTGGTTTCGACAGTGACAGTATTTAAACGATTTTATACCATAAAAGAAGCAGTGTTTCCAATAAACAATACAAATTCAATTAAAATCTCTGTTCAGCGATTAAAATCAATTTAAAATTTTCAACAACGGTTCCCTTCTGCTTGGAAATTTTCTTTAGTTGTTTATTACTATCTGATACTTACATTCTTAATTTATAAATAGATATATATGTCCTGCGAGACAAAGAAATGTCTATGAATGGAAATTAATTCACATAACATTAAAAACTCACATAAAAAAAACATTGGACGAACCAACGAAACATTCTCTTCCCTTTGAAACATAGTTCACGGTTAGTTAGTCTAAAAATATGAATGAAAATTTCTGTTTTTGCGCCAATAAAATAAGCGAAATTGCTATTCCAACTGAAGGACGCCAGCATGAATACATTTATCTTGAAAGCTTAAGGGACAAAATGACTCTACAAAACAGGTAAAAAGTGTCTGTTTTCTTCTAGTCCATTCCATTCTTATCGTGAAAATTATGCAAATACGAATTCCTAAAATGAACTTGATTTGAATATTTTCGGGGTCCTGCGACATTAAACGACAAAGTCAAATGCACTTACGTGTCCTATCCCTTCTTCTTATACAATACGAGATATCCAAGAAATTTATTCACATATCGATTTGAAATTATTCAGAAAGACCTTTCCTTTTAAAGAAAATGAAAAGCTAGGTAATTGCCACTAAAATACAATTCACCCAAGGTCTTGTTGAAATTATAGAAAGGAAACAAAAAGGGTATATAGCAATGTCTTAATCCCTATAAAGCTGGCTGGGTGTCTATGTGTGCATGTACATGGTCGAACCCATTAGCCTGTGGGAGGAAAGGATCTGCAATAATTTCCCTTTCATAAAAACTTCATTTTTGGAGAAAGATCGAAATAAAGGAAATATACTTAATTTGCGCTGCGAAGAGTTCGCTTATTCTAATATGTTTCGCATCTCATAAAACGTTTTCGATTTATTTCGGTGAAATTGGTCATGTACGAATGGTCAGAGGCTTCTTTATAGCTCATACAAAAGATTTTCTCGTATTACGTTTCATCTGGAAATGGTATTTCTCCCAAGAAAGGGTTAAACCAGTTTCTCAGCTACAATGGACTAAGATCTTTTCGTTTTATAGATTTTCCAATAAAGTAGATGAGAATCTCACACATGAGGGTAGTTACTTTATTCAACTCAACATTGCCCTTTTTGAATTGAAGTGGTTACCACGTGGGTTATAAAGAAATTTAAATGCCAGCATGCTTCGAAATTTTGGGAATAAACAGTTTGGACGACGATGTAAATTTTTTCAAAGAAAACTCTTTCGATGGTTATGGTTTTTAGTTGATTTGTTTTTATGAATGTTAACCAATGAAAATAATTTTCGTGCCGGAGACTATAAAAATATTTTTAATTTCAATATATTTCCATTGACCACTATAATTCATTTGGTACAACGTTTTAGTTCTAACTAATCTTATATTGTTTGGGAAGGTCTTCCAAATAGATGCCTACAACTGCTTTTACCTCTTCACCTTCCAGCCACAGTTTTTTAAGATTTAGGAAATGGTAGTAGTCTGTGGAAGTTAAATCTGGAGAATAGGGTTAGTGTTCAATCAATTGATATCTCAGACAAGTTTAGGCATCGCCAAGGCACTGTTGTAAGATGGTGCATTGTTGTGGTAATATAGATTTTTCTTTTCTTTAATTTTTCCGTATAATAGATCCAGAAGATTATTAAGGTGTCGTCCGAGAACACGGACACTATCACCTTTTCAGCCAATGCAATTGACGTGGATTTCTTTAGGTCAACCAGTTTCAGCACACTGCATTGATTGTTGAACCCAAGTTTTATCCATCATTACATGAAAATCCTGTTTGTTTTTCTGAAGAGCTCAAAACATTTCTGTAGCCGTTCTATTCTCATACGATTCTAGTCAATGGCTAACAAATGTGGCATCCATTTTGCACACAGCTCATACCCAATTCGTACTTTAAAATAATATTAAATACTTGTTCATCTAAAATGCCCGTACCATCGGCTAATTCCGATGTTTTGAGTCGTTTATGTGCCACAATCCTATCATGGATTTTTTGAAAGATTTCTGGTTTTGTAACATTTTTCGGAGAATCATTACGTGGGTCATCTGTGACGCTTGCACGATCACGTTTAAGTTCAATCGTACCATTTTGTCACAATGCAGTCGGAAACGACAGTGCAGATTCTTAGCATGCTTTTACACATTTCACGAATTTCGGTAGACGATAAACAAGCTTCACCTAAACAAAAAAATTGGTCGTAGAAGGAATTATTATCAACAGATGGTTAATCATATTCATTTTATTTAATGAACGAAAGTTCTTGTCCATCTTTCGCTGCATTAATTTCCACAACCTAAACACAGCTCCTCTTTTTGAAGAATGCAGCAATATAAACTAGAATCTACTACTGAATAAGATCTTTTCCAATCCAACGTACCTACTCTCTTTGTATGGAAAAGTCCAATCTGTCAACAAATAAATAAATAAATATGGTCTGGTTCGGTTTAAGCATTGTAAAAATCACTGATTACCCATATTCCACATCTGAGAACAGAACATTAATATTGGAGCGTGACTTCTTCCGTAACCAAAACCAACTCCCAAAATTGGTAAAAAGATCAAGGAGGCTAAGTATTTACTCGTACTATGCTTCTAAACTTGAGTGTAACGAACGTCTTCTTAAAAATCTGTGGAGTAGGTACTCTTTAAAATTTATTTCGTGGAAAAAAATACATATAAACTTGTTTCCCCTCCCCCGATCTTCATTTTCCCTGGATTAGCGAGAATTCCATTGTCAACGCTTACTAATTATCCAATCCGGAGATATTGGTTCTGCTAAAATGTTAAATTAGGCTTTCTCTTCATTATGAGCACTATCTTGAACGCCGCCCTGGAAAATGTCTCTCGTTCGGCTACAAATAATAATTTAAAACTGAATCTACTCAAGTCTCAGCCTTTTATCGCAATGGTATTATGCTGTCTGATCTCCCACCTGTCACTTTAAATGGTTTTACTCTGCCTTTTTCTAGACGTGTCAATAATCTTGGTGTATTAATTGGTACGCATATGAAATGCTGTGATCATATTGGTAATATGATAGGTAAAATCTATATGGTGGCCTTCGGAGGGTATGGGTACCGGCCAGTATTCTGCCAATTAGCACCAGGTTATTTCTGGTCAGATCACTTCTTCCTTATTTTACACATGGCAGCTGAGTTTTTCCACATTTGAATTCCATTTGTTTAAGAAGGCTGAATGTAGCCTTTAATGACTGTGTAAGATTTGTGTATGGACTTAGACGGTTTGTTCACATCTCGTCTTTCAGTAACAACTTGCTGAATTGTTCTCTTAATGGGCACCTTCAAAGAACGCTATTAATCTCTCTCCATAAAATTATATATACAGGCAAACCAGAGTACCTTACCAATCAACTGCGATTCTTGAATTCTGCATGACTTTTTAACCTACTTATTCCTGTTTTCCATTATTCTGTTCAAAGTGACTCTTACTTCGTTCAAGCTTCGCGTTTGTGGAATCGTCTGCCGACAAATGTTCAACACACTGGTTCCATTGTTAAATTCAAAGAGTTTATTAAAATTTTTAATACGTAAACCGCAAGTATGTCCGGGGTTGGTTCGTTAGCTGGCAGGGCTGGGCTTTCATTGGTGAATCTGTAAATCAATTTTACAATTTGGTTCTAAATAAATTTCA
Source organism: Dioctria rufipes (assembly GCA_963924295.1). Classification (NCBI taxonomy): domain Eukaryota; kingdom Metazoa; phylum Arthropoda; class Insecta; order Diptera; family Asilidae; genus Dioctria; species Dioctria rufipes. The sequence goes on from OZ002740.1 coordinate 364,465,894, forward strand.
TTTCTCCATTACATTATATTTCATTTGAACCTTGCTCATTACTTATTTTTTGTTCGTTGTTTCTTTTCTTTAAATTTTTAATCTTTTACTTTTATTTTGTTTTTATATTCTTTTATAATTTTCTTTTCATTCTATGTTATTATCTTTGATTTATATGTAGGTTTACTTTTAGTTATTAAATTTGTCTTATTTTAGATTTGGCTGCCACTATTTTTATATACTAATAATAAGAATCAAAATACTCTTATGTACACTTGAACCAATGTCACTTTTACTACTTTTAGACTTCACCAAAGCTTTTAACAGTGTAGATAATTCGATACTCTATCTAAATAATTTAATTTTTTTCGAATTTGGTCCAGCGGCACTGTTAGTGTACTCCAAGACTCCATTTTGAAGCCTCTGCTCTTCTGTCTTTATCAACGAGTTATCTTCAATAATCATAAATAGCAAGATTTAACCAAATTTACTTATTAAATTCATTGATTCTTAGAAGACCACGTCAGTAAGCTAAATGAAGAGCACTCGTATCTTGTTCAAACTGTCAAACGCTAGGGTAACTAATTTTTGTTTTTGAATTAGCCTATAATTTATGAACTAACACCCTGTGATGATTATTTAATATTTATTAGATAGATAATCGTTGGAACTTTCCAATTCCCTATGCGGTCTCCGTTTCGAAGTTAGGTTTCAGACATTTCGGAAAATTTTTACTAGTTATAAGTATATTCGCACTTTTTTTTCAACAAAAACGCGTCATCAACACCAGTTTTTCACCCTGTAAAACTGATTTGGATGAAAACTAATTTAGAGAGAAAAAATTGTCAGTACTTTATTAAAATTTTTATTGAATTTTTATAAAGAAATGGGTGGTAAAAAAAGCGTTAAAAAGATTGCATTTTGGGTACACGTATTCATAGATCACTTTAAACTGAAATCTTTGAGCTTCTTAAATTCGATATGAAAAATTAGTGTTGTTAATCACGTGCAAAACTCCCAAGATCATTTATCCAGCAAATTTTGAATGATCATTATGAGTTCATCATTCAGAAGTTAGAGGGTGTTTCATAAAAAATTTAAAACAAATGTTTATAACTTGCCTACGTTCCATACAATTCATGGACCTGCCCGGTTTTTTATTACAAAAATGAAGCAGAGCACCTCTACAATTTTTGCACATACCACCTTGATCAAAAAGTTTCAGGAATTTATTTAGAAAATTAAAAATACAAGTTTATTCATCAAATTGTATTTTGTCTCCTTCAAAGTACTGTCCATCAACTGCAACGCACTTATGCCAGCGCTTGATTCAATCCTCGAAAAATTTTTTATATTCGGTTTTCGGTATGACCATCAGAACTGTCTTCGATTTTTTCATTTGGTCCTGTTGGCTGCTAAAACGCCTTCCCCGGAGCGGTTTCTTGAGTTGACCTAAAAGGAAGAAGTCGCGGGGAGCCAAATCAGCTGAATTCGGTGACTGCTGTATGATATTCGTTCTGTTCTTGGCCAAAAATCACGGATAGTGATGGTGCGACAGTGCGTTATCGTGGTGCAAAATCTACGAGTTTTGGCGAATGGCTTCACGCAAACGTTTCATAACGCCCAAATAATACTCTTTGTTGACTGTCTGACTTTCAGACAAGAATTCATGATGTACAAAACTGTTGTAAACGATGAAAATCGTAAGCATTACCTTCTTTTTCGACTGAAACCGACGTGGGTTTTTCGGTCTTCGCTCATACTGTGTACGCCATTCACTTATTTGATGTCTGGATTGGTCGTCATACTCAGGGGCGGATTTCCCTATAGGCCGAGTAGGCCCGGGCCTAGGGCGGCAGATTTAGGGGGCGGCGATTTTTTCTTGTAGTTGTGGGTATTTCATTACATTTTTATACTTTTTCGTTTTTTTAAATAAAATAATTCGTTGGAAAGTGTTATTTTTTTCAAATCTACTCCGATTTATGAGGCAGCCTGCTCCGCTAATTCTAGCCTGGGGTCCCTTCACTGGATATAGATCATTCAATTTTTCGTGTTTTACAGGGAGTAGGGGGGCGGCAATCTTCCATAGGCCTAGGGCGGCCAAGTGATCAAATCCGCCCCTGGTCATACTCATAAACCCACGTCTCGTCTACAGTAATGATGCGTTGATAAAAGTTGGATCAGATTCAGACTCGAAAATCATGTCTTTCACGATTTCAACGGGGTCCATTTTTGCATGAAATTCAGGTCTTTTAGCACCAGCTTTGCAGCGACACGTCTCAAGCCCAAATCCTTAACCAAAATTTCTTGACCGGAACCATAAGCGATGTGCAAGTTCTCTGCCAGTTCTCTGATGGTTAATTTGTGGTTTTCTGCCAACATTTCTTGGATGGTATCGATGTTTTCCCCAGTTTCTGATATTGACGGCCTGTCACTGCGATCGTCATCCTCGACGGACTAACGCCCACTTCTGAAGCGTTCGTGCCACACATAAACGTTTGTTTTCGATAGAGTATCATTTCCGTGCCGAAACGCTTTTCTAACATTTCCAAGATCTTCGTACTGTTAAATCCGCTTTTAACACAAAATTTAAGGCAAACACGTTGATGCAAATTTGATTGCATTTTTAAAATTGTAAAAAATCGAAAATTCGCACAGAGTCAGCGTAACTCTAACAATGGTCAAGCTATGATGCTGACATTTGGTGGGAATGTCAATGACATATGCGGTAAGCTAGCAAGAAAGAAATAACTCAAATCGGGTAACTGAGAACGCCATACAGTGGTCATTCCGGAAACTTTTTGATCAAGATGGTATAGACAGATAAGACTCATGTGACTTAAAAAAAAAAAGTGCGATTATTAAGAAGAAGGTCCTTTCTGTATTGCGGTATTTTTTTATGAAAAATATGAAGGACCTACATATTTAGCTTAATTTGACATGGTGGATCCGAAAAGTCCATTCAAAAGTAAAAAGATCTGTTAATGAGGTATAGAATTAGATGTACCTACAAGTATGGAGGTTCGAATCTTTTCATTGAGCAAATATTTTTGTGCCGTTTCCATAATGTGGTGGTTTAATTGGGATGGCGAAGATCTTAGTTATGAGAACGCTTCTTGATCGATGATGAAGTAAAAAAGTTAAGCGAAGGATCCGGCAAGTTGATGTAACATTAGATTAGATTAGTAAAACGAATATGAAAACATAAATTGACCAAAACAGACCATAATATATAATGTGCAATTCACGCGGTGGCCAAGAACATATGTACCTATATTTTTTCCTATTCTCACATATACCTATATATGTACAGATTACTCCAAACTTAGATTTCATTGCTTGAGAATGAACTAAATACTATGTTTTTTTGAAGTATACTGCATTTGTGTAGTGTAGGATTGGAACGTCTACGTAGTCAGCATGACAAAGAGTTAAAGAATAAAGAGCTCTGAAAACATATTTAAATTTAGTAGGGGCTTAGTACCATCAAACAACATGCTCTTATTTCTCTTATATCCTAGACAGACGGATAAAATCATGATCATTCGTTCGTTATTCAATTTTTCAAGAATCTCATTGTACATGATTTTTTATTTAAAATCAAATTCCTGTTAATTTTTATTATGTAGCTGATAACATATTTTTTTTTTTAGAATTAAGCCTGTTTTAAAAATCGAATTACAGACGAATGATCATAGATTTTTCCCAGGCATAAAACCCTATACAATATAATACAATTATGCATAAATAAATACGTCATACATGCCTGTCTGGCCTTCGTAGACAAAGGCATTTGATTTTTCTTTCATAGGGCCTCGTTGGGCTCGTTGTGCACGTACGCTGACAGTTAATCCCATACGAGTTAATCCAAGAATTGTTACATCTTATCTTATCTTATCAATTTAAACTTTGATTATTTTTTTTTAATACATTTTCATAACAAAATCTTATAAAAACAGATTTTAGCTGCCCAACAGGGGATTATCCCAAACTTTGACCTATAACATCACTTTGGTAGCAGTAGCTCTTTCTCAGCTGTTCTCATAGCAACACAGGTCTTACAAGAAAAAGTTTGCACCCACTTTAACTAAGGTGGCACTATGTTATTAATAACATAGACAAAATAAATTTCACAATGGAGAAAAGTTTGACCTCATTAATGCTCTATACTTATGTGTAAAAAGCAAATTTTTCATTTATTGTTATTTCATTTCATATCACTTCATATCACTAACACTAAACAATTATCCTTAATTTATGAAGATTTATTTATTTTTTTGTTTTTTTCTTCCCTCACTAAGAAAATTAAGAATATGTCAGAAGTACTGCGACATCAATTGTTTATCCTCGGCGGCATTATTTTATCCCACAAGTATGTCACGATATTTTCTTCTCACTTCTTATATCCAGATAAATCAATAGCAGTGTGCAAAAACAAAAGAAAAAGTTCATCGAAAACCTTTTACCTTAATGGATCGAGGCACGAAGAGACATTTTTCATGTGACACCTCAAGAGTTTTTTTTTACTCTCAGTGTACACGCTTTTATCAACTTTTTAAGATAGCTTTACGGCCCCATTATGTTATTACTGTCTATTGTTAGACATACATAGATGAACGCACTTATATAACAATATGGATTTTAATAAATCTTTCTTCTTTTTTTCTACTTATTTTTCAGAAAACAGCCGAAGACGTTTGCTTTCGATCATTGCTTTTATTCCATCGAACCAGATTCACAAAATTTTGCGTCACAGGAGGTTGTGTTCGATTCTGTTGGTCGAGATATTTTACAAAATGCATTTCAAGGGTATAACGCTTGCATTTTTGCTTATGGGCAAACTGGTGAGTAATTGTTTATTTTTTCTTTAACAACTATACTGAAACTGTTGAAAGTATTAAAAATATTGTCATCTGCGGAAAATTAAACTCAGTCGAATGCATTAATTATTTGTAGGAAATATAGTATGAGTACAAACTAATTATCCAAATAAACATCAACGCCATCTATGTTATTCTTTTCTAATATACATATATAGAATAAATATACCAACTGAAATTTAACAGGGATAATTTATTATTTTCATAATTGCATTTTACTCAATGTAATAAGTAAAATAAATTTTTGGTGATCCATTAGCAGTCAAGCCATTGTAATGTTCATAAGATGTTCGCGACCAATTGGGTGTTATTATTATTTTCGTCAAGGACTAAATGTAATCCACATTAGCAGCATCTGTATAAATTTCAGAAGGCAAATTTCATCGTAATTCTCAAATGTATCTCTGTAAATCCCTTGCTTCTAAAATTAGTAAGAATCAGGTGGTTTGCGATGATATCGGCGGAAAAATGTTTTTTTTTTGTTTTTTTTTTTGTCAACGTTCACAGATTAATTATAAAAAGAGGAGTTACCATATGGGTAAGTAATGACATTTTTATATCATAAGAAGATCAACCCTCAGTAAAGACGTTGATAGTTGATGGATTGAGAAGTTAGGTATGCATGATAGTAGTTCGTATATCTTAAGTATGCATGACAGCTATAAAATTACTGACTAATCTCTATAACCTCTGCAGACTTGAATGGGCATATGTTAACCTTCACGTGGTTCCCGCTGACACCCGGAGTGCCAATAAGATCTTAAGCCAGAATTGTCCCGATCCCGTATGCATGAAAATACTACTGGGACTAACCATGGCTTTATGGTTATGGATTACGCAGCCATACCAATTGGATAGCCGACATTGCTAACTTGGTACTACGGGGTTGAGGAGCCATGTAAAGCGTGCTTTACGAAGGTACTGCAACTTAGGATTTAAAATTATGTTCGCTTACGTATTTTGTGCTCAGATATTTGGCTCTCGGCTTGGAGTTGCCCTAAATCAGCCGGGTGCCGTGACCCACAGTTCGGCAGAGATTTTGGATATGTCTCACTTGGACCAGTAAACTGTTGTCAAGCATACACTGGCAAAACTGGTACTCATAGAGGCAGGATATTGTCTCATGAGGGCGCTGATTGTCGAGTTGTAACTAATCCGTACATTTTAGGGTGCCATGGGATTAAGGCTTCATAGGTAGGTGCTCACGTTAAACCACTGGACTATCTGGTCTTCACTCTATCACAGTTCGACTCTTCAGTGCGTCTTCTGACTCTTGCTTAGACTTGATTTGTCTGATAGAATCTTAGCTCATCCTTTCGACTGATCGAATTTTCAATTCTGTTGACACTTATGCCTATGGATGGAAGTCTTCTTACTGTGGCTCTTCGAATGAGTGCATGTTCTATCATTGCACTTTTTTTATCATATCATATCTAAACTATCTTTAAAGGGTTTATATCGACAAATTTACAGGGTATTAATGGAATAAGCACCCAAAAACACTTTCGAAATAAATTGACGTAATGAACAAGTTTTTGGATCGGCCTTCACATAGATGCATAAAATATTGTGAAATCGATTTTCTGAGCGTGTTTTTTAATTTAATATGTAATACCATTTTTCCGATGTATTTTCCACATCTCATATACAGGGCGACTCTGGGGCCATTCAATGGAATTCGAAGTCGATGTGGTTGCAATATGTCCGGCATACTTTGCACGGGACAACCGTTAAATAACATGTTCCTAATAAATGGATAGGCCGAGATGCCTCTGTTTCATTCTCTGCTAGATTTCCTCCCCTAACTGCTATACAGTTTTACATCTGGAGACGATTTAAAATGAAATGGGTTCTACTAAAGACAATATGAAAATCAGAGTTCAGAAAGTTTTTTGTAAAAATATGTAGTAAAACTAAATTATAAAATGTATTAAATGCCTTTCCTGGAATCTAATATAAATGAATTCTACAAAATAACTATGATGTGTCTTTCAATAAAGTGAACTCCCATTTTTAGACGAAAATAGCCAATATCTTTAAAACGGTTAGGCTTAAGAAAATGTGATTCATTATGGAAGATAATAAAAGTTATTTATTTTCCTGAATATGGTCTATAGGGCGACTCAAAAGTACCCCTTGTAGTTAAAAAAAATAATACCTTGCTCTGTATCTCAAAAACAGTTGATTTTCAAGGTCATCTAGAGACAGTGCACTGAGAAATAATTATTTATAAATATTTTCACTACTGGCTAAATTTTACCCGTTATTGAATCCCACAAGAATATATTTTCTTCCAAAAAATTTGTTATTATATAGATACTATCTTTGAAAATAATATAAGAACATGAATAACAAGTCTGAAATACTGATTTTTTCAGAGAAAAAGAAGCTTTGTACCTACTTAAATTAATTCCTACGGTAACTAGATACAAATTGAGGTGATTAAATGACTTCAAAAGAGCTCTTTGGATGTTTCAATTAAGTTTGCTAATTGGTGGTAATATCCACAAAATAACGATCAAATTAGAAAGAATGTGGGGAAGAAAGACTTCTGTAGCAGTAATATTTATTCACCTCATTACGATACTGGAAAAATTGAAATAAATAAACAAATTTTTCAGTAATCTACGTGTTATTGATGTAATCAATCAACCAAAAAACCCTCTATGGAGAAAAAATTCACTATCTTAACCCAATTTTATTTTTTCTCCAATGATTCATAATAATTCATAAGAGTTTTCAAACTCATCGTAGACATTCAGGCTACCAGTAAAAATCAGCCGTCTCATATAACTTTTCTTGAGAAATATTCGTAATTCCACTGAATTAATAAAATCGATTTGCCATGAATTTGACACACAAAAGAAAACTAATTATAGAGCTAGTGAGTAACTTTGTCAGCTATTTACCATCGCACCAAATCAAGGGAGTGAAAATCAGATTCGTCGAAGCAAACAAATCAACTGATAAAATCGATAAACGTTTAATGATGTATGAGTGGAAATTGGTAGTATAGAAAGTAAATTTCGTAGTTGGGGGTGTAACTGGAAAAAATTTCAGACATTAAAACAAAAAGGAAACTTTTTCAAGGCATAATAATTTCACTTGATCGCATTTATTTGGTATTTTTTTACACGTTTTATACATTCAAAATTAAGTCTTTTAAGTATAGTGTAAAGTTAAAGTAATAATAATTAATTTAAACACTACGATAACTATACATAATGCAAAATATGTTAATAGAAAATTTTTCACGGGGTTGACATTTAAGGATATTATTTCTATTTTTGCGATCTATAAGATATTTTCTATTATATGGTTGGCCATGTCCCTGTAACAGATTCCAGTCAACCACACTTAGACCTCAAAATGGTTTGTTCTGGACATCACCTCATTGAAACCAAGACCCAAGACTTCATGAACTTTACTAGTGCTCCTATCTGTTTCTCTACTAGTCTACCCAATTTATGGAAAAGTAACTATCTTCGTTTGATGGCAAGATTGGGGCATTCACACAACAGATGTTGAAATACGAGTACTTCTACTCTTCTACAGAAATCATTGGATGGGCCTCATACGAGTTCATCATGTTTCCAAAGAGGCAGTGATGACTACCTTTCTATTTCACATGTATATATGGCTCCTGCTATTTTCTTGTAGTGACGTATTTTGGACCATTACTCTGGGAATATAACGCAAATCGTTTTTATTGCTAAGTTAAAAATGTACCCAGACGTATCTTGATTTGGTTCGCACTAACAAATTAGAACAAGAAGTTTCACAGTCGACACTGTAAAAATTTTAAATATTAATGGAGGTAGCAATTCTATGCAAAATGGTTGAGTAATTATTTTAGGGTTGTTAGTTGTAACTACTAGCATCTACAATCGCCAAAGTATTCTACTGTCACCCAATCATGTCGCCATGCCGGTAACAAAAACAAACAATACTATCATCTACATGCTTGGAATTACCCCTGTGATCTTCTTAACATTATCACCCTTGAAACGGAGAAGATTATTTCCTTCGTAACCCTTTTTCTATTCTTATTCATTCATTTTGTCTCCAGTCGGCTGATTTTTCTGATTGGCTTTACACCATGTACAGTGCTTCTTAGTTTCCTGATACGTTACTGTGACCAAGTACTCTTCAGGGCGTAGCTCTGTGACAAACAATAGTACTGCTTAAATCCACTGCTGTAAAAGTGAGTATGTTTTACTGGTACTTAAAATGTTTTGAGTACCAGTACGAAAACTGGTACTGGTGTGTACCAGTATTTCACCAGTTCAACACTCCATTTATAGCTCGTAGTGAAAATTAATTGTGGGAGACAAAAACTTTATGCTTATTATGAGGATTTTTTTCAACATAAAGCAAGGTTTGAGTATTTATTTTTAGAGTATATGGAAGAAAATAAAGAAAAATATTATATAGACGGATTTGGAAGACCGCTATCTATGTAGGTTACATATGATTAAGTGAAATGGAATTCATTGACCTAATACAAATTTTTTGTTTACACCATTTATGAGTCTTAATAATTATAGTAAACTAGAAAATACTTAAAGTTGGAAATTTACTGGTACTTACTTGTAATTACTGGTTTTTATAAATATAGTACCCATTTTTAAGTACCAGTAAAGTACTGGTAAGTACTGGGAGATACTGGGAAGAACTGGAAAAGTACTGGCACTGGACAGGACATTACCAAAATTTATACTGATACTGGTAAATTTTCGAGTGAAAGTAAAAAATTTGACCTTAGACTAAATATTTTTTTTTTTAGTATGAGAACTGGTCTTGACTGGTACTTAAAATCATTCAAGCAGAGTTCGTGATCTATTTTGTTTTAAGCTGAGCAGCAATGCCAAGTTATTTAAAGCTAGATAAGACGCCTGAATATTTAGCCTTAGGGCACATTTTACAGCTATTCAGAGTAAAATTCTTTTTAGATAAGTAGGTAAATGAGGAAAAGTATAACAATAAAGATTTACATCCAGTACATGATATGGGGTCCCATATTTTGCCACAACATTTCCTTGTAGTCATGCTTGCTTTTTTGTTTTTTGCGGGTGATGTTACCCAACTTGGGAAGCTCAAAAGTCGGAACCATGCGTCTACATTAAGAGTTCAGTTAAGTTTAAATAAAAAAATGGATTTATATATAAAATTGGAAATTCTGGTCCATCCTTAAGTTTGAAAAATCGTGTACATATTGGCATTGGCATCGTATAGAATCCTTAAAACGTATATGATCGTGAAACTCTAGTCCGGAGAGATATTCTCGTTCTTTTACGACTACTAATGTTGATTGTCGAATGTCTTCTCTTCACCTACCGACTGTTCAACTCTCCCGCAATATTTTGTAGATATCCATGGGCGTATTTAACCAAGTGGTGGCCCAGGGAATCTTTTCTAGATTATTATCACTTCACTATAAAACTTTCTCTGTAAATATCCGTTGCCAGAAATCAATATCACCTGCGGAGCGAATTGAATTATGTATATTATATTAATACATATAAACAAAGCCGCGATATACTCAAAACTTATAAAAGATCTTGCAAAACCTTAACTATTTTTAAACAAAATAATTAACAAATAAAATCGAATTGCTTATTTCAAATGCGCGCCATCATAAAGAATCTACCTCTATTGAAATTGAATCAAGTGTAAATAAACGCCAGAGAGAATGGAGGGAAAACAGCACTACTGCACACATACGCAAAACTTTGCTTCAGAGCTTGTAATTATATAGAAGGTTGTGGTTTCAGTTTCAGGCTTTAGACACAAGTTTCGTCTCTAGCTTTCATTGTGTATGTGTACTATAGGTGCAGTTAGACTAGAATTTCGGATGCAAGGCTAACGTCGCATGCGACGAAGTGGAAAAAAATATGCTGTGAGATTGAACGCGTTGATATTTGAGATTCGTCAAATAGTTTTATTATAAATTGTTATGTATACATGTTTTTCCTCCATCAACTTTTTCTCAAATTCCATTTTTGTCTTCGGAAAAAAAAAAATACTAAAAAAAGATCGCCAACAACACAATCTCCCAAGTTTGTACGCATTTGCGACAAAAACTAGAAATTCGCCAAAAACTCGCGTACTGTGGTAATCGAACACAAAAAACATACATTCGATGTTACTTCTATGCGTTTAAAATTTTCAATCTGATTTCCACTTAAGTCCCGTTTGTTTATTTTTTTAATCTGTAGTGTTTGCGTTCCTAACAAATTTTAAAAGTTTTAGTACATCAAAAATTTTTAAATCGTGTGCCTACTACAATAAAATTATCATTAATTCTTGTGAAGTACTTAATTCTCAATAATGTTTTAGAGTTAACTTGTCCGCAAATAAAATGCTAACCAGTTCAATTTTGTTACTCCTTTATTGCACAGGCAATGCTCCAAAATAATTTCCATTTATAGCACAATTTAATTTCGAGTTGAGAGAATAGATGTGCAAAATACAAGTTATGTACATATTAGCTATGTACATTACACAAAAAATACAAAATTTCGAAAAGCACTAGTTAAATGCTTTCTATTCTGTGCAATTGTGCAAACGCAGACAGTCGAAATGATAACGATTTTGAACCTGTGAAGTACATATATGCAAATTTGAGTTCCATTAATTGTGCTTAGCCACCCCCGAAACAATTCAAAATTTTGCACACGAAAACTACACACACATAAAACTGTCACACCAAACGTTAATTAACGAAATTTATGCTCATTTCATGTCAAAAATGGAGAGGGAGGATCCAACTCTGGTGGTGGACCCCATTTACGTGAAAGCAAACAGACTCTGGATTTTATCTTGTTTAGAGCAGAAGTTATTTCGTTAGTTGGTTGGCATTTATGAAGCTTCATATGACAACTTCTTTGTTGTATGCGTGTGTATGGTAGTGCTGCACAAATGATGAAACTATACTCTACAGTGCTTTCTTGAAAGCTCTTAAGGTTTATCGCAGGATATAAATTGTACCGTCATAATATATATAAGGTGTTATACGAGAGTATACATATATTATATAGTGAAAAGTATTATGTGAGAATATACGCATTACGAAAGAGGAGAAATTTTCTCATAGTCAAAAGTTTGATGTTATTTACTTTCATCCAGGTGCTTACCTTTATCACATCTTCAACTATTCAACGTGTACTACCATCACCACCACCACCACCACCACCACCACCACCGCCACCACCACCAGCACCACAACTTTGAATTGCTTCTGAAATAATTATGCCATTTTCATTCTATCTGTACAGGTGTGCGAGATCTTATTCCTTTTAAGTTGTAATTACCTGAGAATTGCTTGGTATTTAAGGCAATTTATGAAATTCTTAGAAAAAGCTCCCCCATAGCATAATGCAGAAGTAATTCTCACAACGAATGGATTCCTTTTATTTAACGCAACCATTTCACCCGTAAAGATCCAAGACTTAAGCGTGTGCTCAACGTTTTAATTAACAACACAGAGGCAAATTGTGATGTACTGTGAGTGCGTACTTGAGGAATTATTCAATTCCACGTTTTCTTCAAAATTATTTACAAATATACCCTTACGTGGTAGACTATATGTTTAGAAGCTTCAGGCCTAGAGCCAGCACCTCTATCGACCTTGTCACTGTTAAGTAATTTAGGTAAATTTCACGTACTTAAGCAAATTTTATCACAAAGGATATAAATTTTCTATATTTCGGTACTTGAGCTTTGCGTTAACACACAGCTACATATACATATCTCTATAACATAAAGATAGTTTATAAAGAAAATTAAATTCTGGGGAGAACAATGCATCAGGGCTCCTACAATATGACATTGAGAATGAAGAAATGAAAATTAAGAGTATAATATGTTGTGAATATGTACGTACTTATGTAATGTAATGTATGTACATATGTTGGTAAATTTGCACATTTAACAGTGTTCAGTTGAATTTTATTAGAACAGAGTAAAGTGTTGAGTTATTGCCATCAGCAGATGAGATGGGGTTGGATAAGTTGGACTTTTAGATACTCTAGGACCATTTTTACATAATTTTGTAATGTAGTAAATATTATTTTTAAATTAATACATCAAAATCATTATTATTTTCCTTACAAAAGCTAATGACTTCGGTGGATCACCAAAATCGAGGTATGAGTTGCTTTGATTTTCACATTTTAAATGAACACAAGGGGAACCTTTAACCGGTTCTGCTCTCTTAAAACATCGAAACTCTTTCTTGAAGGTGTAAATCCACATCAACACTATCCGAATAGTAGCTCATCCAGCAAATGTATAAATAATCAAAAGACTATACAGACAAAAACAGAATCATCAGTACAAAATTATTAAATCACCTTCCAACATTAAATTGAGAAAGGGGTCCATCCTGATATCCACACAATCTGGTCCTAGCGGTTACTATTAGGACTCATATTCATCTTACCAAGCATCTACTCAATAATTTATCCATTCTCCCTGCTCCAGATATCAAATAATATGGAAAAATCAGCTTCCTCATGCGACCATTGGCCCCATCTGAAGTCCGATGAGGCGAGTTGTGATGTTGAGAACTTATCTAGTGGTCCAACATGATTTTTTTTTTTTTTTTTGCTCGAAAAAAATCAATCCTCGATATTGCTCCAATTTTTTTGTTCACACATATGTATGTAGACACGGGGCAATATGCATTTAGTAATTTCTTATCAGTTATCCTATAGCTATAGGATGTTCTACTATCGAACACAAGCTGACCCTTTCAGTATCTAAAAACAAAACTTTGAGCTTCACCGCAAATTAGGACAATAATTGAAGGCATCAATGATATATTGGACTGCTTAGACCCATCGTTTCTGTACGTCTGAATTCAAACCATTCCGTCAGTACCCACTAATAGAAAATGGATCTCACTGAAAACAGTTGCCCACTAAACATGCAAACGAATGCCTGGAGATTCTGAGTTTTCCTAATTGTAAGCTTCAATTATAGTATTTGTCAAAAAATCAATAAATTATCTCAATCTAAGCCCCATATACCACAAAGGATTACTTAATACTTCTTTTTATTTGATTATCAATTTCATAGATTTTAAACAGTTTCTTTTTATTTTACTTGTTAAAGGGTCTGGAAAATCTTACACAATGATGGGATCACAAGACAACAAAGGTATCATTCCTCGATTATGTGATGAACTATTTGCGTCCATTGCAGACAAAGAAACATCAGATTTATTATACAAAGTTGAAGTTTCCTACATGGAAATATACAATGAAAAGGTGCATGATCTGCTGGATCCAAAGCCAAATAAACAGTCACTTAAAGTTCGTGAGCACAATGTTCTAGGTCCGTATGTAGATGGTTTATCACAATTAGCAGTCACAGCGTTCAAGGTACGTGTAATTAAAAATTGGATAATTAAAGACATCATTTTTTTTTTTTTTTTTTACATTACTCAGGATATTGACAATCTGATGGCTGAAGGGAACAAGTCAAGAACTGTAGCTGCTACAAATATGAATGCAGAATCATCTCGATCACATGCAGTTTTCTCAGTAGTTTTAACACAAACATTAACAGATCCACACACAGACGTTAGTGGGGAAAAAGTATCAAGAATGTCTCTAGTCGATTTAGCTGGTAGTGAAAGGGCTGTAAAAACTGGCGCTGTGGGTGATAGATTAAAAGAAGGTTCAAATATAAATAAGTTCGTACACAGCATAATATATTTATGGATGTCCTTCTACTAAAGAACATTTACATTTTTCAGGTCATTAACTACACTTGGTCTTGTGATATCAAAATTAGCCGACCAGTCAAGTGGTCGAAATAGAAACGACAAATTTGTTCCATATCGAGATTCAGTGCTCACTTGGTTACTTAAGGACAATCTCGGTGGTAACTCAAAAACTGTTATGGTGGCTACAATATCTCCTGCTGGAGACAATTACGAAGAAACTTTATCAACTCTTCGCTATGCTGATCGTGCGAAACGAATAGTTAATCATGCCGTTATTAATGAAGATCCCAATGCCAGAATTATCCGTGAGCTTCGTTTGGAAGTTGAAGCATTACGAAATATGTTGAAACATGCAACGGTATGAGAATTATAATTAATTTCAGGATAATGTTTCTTTTGTCATTTTTTTTCATTTTTTTTCTCCTGTAGGGTTCTCCTGTTGGTGACACACATCAGGTGGACATTCACGACAAATTAGCTGAAAGTGAAAATCTTATGAAACAAATTTCACAAACTTGGGAAGAGAAACTCGTCAAAACGGAACGAATACAAAATGAACGACAACAAGCACTTGAAAAGATGGGCATCAGCGTACAGGCTAGTGGAATAAAAGTGGAGAAAAACAAATACTATTTAGTTAATTTAAATGCAGATCCGTCCTTGAATGAGCTCTTAGTTTACTACCTAAAAGTAATTGAAATCCTCCAATAAAAAAAGTAATTTATTCAGTTTCTCTCATTAATTCAAAACATTTAATCCAGGAACGCACATTAGTTGGTGGCTGTAGTATTGGGCAGCAGCCAGACATTCAACTTTCTGGTCTTGGAATTCAGCCAGAACACTGCATCATATCGATTGAAGATGGCGGTCTTTTTATGGAACCCATACAAAATGCTAGAAGTTTTGTAAATGGTTCACCGGCATTTGAAAAGACGGCATTGCATCACGGTGACCGAATATTATGGGGAAATCATCATTTCTTCCGGGTTAATTGTCCGAAGAGTGCCAACAGTTTGAATCTGAATTCGGAACCACAAACTCCTGCTCAATTGATTGATTACAACTTCGCTCGAGATGAAATTATGCAAAATGAAATGAGTAATGATCCAATTCAAGTGGCTATTGCAAGGCTAGAGAAACGACATGAAGAAGATAAACAAGTCGCATTGGAAAAGCAACGTCAGGTGAGTTTTTTCATTTTCTATTTATATTGAGATTGTTCGTTAAAATTGAAAAATATATACATATATACATATTATGTGGATGTTTTCCAGGAGTATAATATATATGATGTCTCGAATAAGTTCAACAACTTTTACTTTTTCTTTCTTTTTCATGGGTACATTTATTTCTCAGAAATTCTGTTATTGAGTAATCTTTTGTTAGTGCAATATCTCGACATTTGATCGATTCCATTACAGCTCAAGTCCATACCCATTGAATTACAAGTGAATTACATCTGGTACTGGCTGACTTTTATTTGTATAACTTGTCTTCCGTGCTCTTCACATCTCCCTCTTTTCTTGATAGCTTATATATCTATTTTTCATGCACACAGTCAGAGCTTGTCTTGGATAGTGCTTCCTTCATTGTTGATCTGTTAATCATGTCGAACTCTTACTCTAAAAGTCCATAGCTGCCATTACTAATGAGTGGTTTCTTTAAATTTTGGTAGTACCTACTGAATATATCGTTGTCCTCAAGGAGGTATGGGTTTTCTTCCGATTTTCAAGACTTCTGTGTGTAATCTCCAGTCGTCGAAACGTTTCAATGGCCGGCAGCCACACCAGTTAATCGGAATTGTATTTTTAAAACTCACTGACAGTTATTATCTACAGGTGGCCAGTTTGCCAAATTAAAGTAATATCATTTAATGATTGGCCTTACGCATTTTGTGTAGTTTTAGTAAGATCTTCAATAAAATAATACAAAACGAAATCCTTAACAGTTGTCGTGAAGAAGTAAAATTACTTTCAAAAATAAATCTACTGGAGTTTATTGAGGCTGCTTTGAAGTCCATTGATATGCACACCAGAATGAATGTAATTTATACAGATTTCACCAAAGCACTTAATATTATAGATAGACTACTTATGTGGTTGAAATCTTATTTTAAAAATCTATTAATTATTAGTCTGATGTCTTCTTCATTCATATTTTGGGTGCATTTGGGATATATTGGTTTAGGTGAAGGGAATTTTTTTTGAAAAAACAAGCTTCTAGAACTAGATACTTTAAATAAAAAGATATAAATGGACCAAACAAAACACGGCAAAAATATTAAATATCATTGCAATTTTCGATTTGCCATATTATGGAATTTTCGTAGCACTTCGTCAATATCTATATTCTGTCTGTTCTTTTCCGTTCAAATACAAGAAATACCAAACCTGCCATTATATCGTGAGCCTTTGACATTCTTTGAGGTTTGTTGATAGCAAGGGAAATTCGCACAAAGCAGTAGGTACTACATCCGAATATTGCCACTGATGTGAACAGTTAATACGTATCTCTGAAGGATTGTTTTGTCGGTATAGAACTTTTAATATCTAATTCAACTCATTCAAATACCTTTTCACAACAGTGGCCTCCTCTTTAGAAGAAATTTTTATAACTGAAAAATAATTGCAATTACGAATTTGATTTTTTCTCATTGTTTTCTTCACAATAATTATATATTTGATTGTTGAACACATTTAAACTTTGCAAAAATCATCAAGACACAAAATTTAATCTAGTAGATCTTCATTGTCTGCAAATCTTCTTTTCATCTCAGCTGTTATTATGTCTACAGTTTCATAATATTCCGCTTTAAATGTGTGTTTTGAAGAAAAGGTGATGGACCATATGGCACGAAGTCCTCTAGATATCTTGGCCTTACTTGTGTCTTCTGGAAAATATTTTCAGATTATTTTTCTATATTCTCAGCTTCTCGCAGAATTGCCTTATACATCTCTTCTGACCTCAGATTAAGAATTTCTTCCTGAATGCATTTTATTATTGATATGGCATCTTTCAAGCCCGCGCTTCGAGCCTATAAATCTGCATCAGCCAGTTGCAGAAATTCATGCTTAACATAACACTTTTGATATCAATACTTTTTGCAATATCGTCACCACTAAATTTTCCATTTTTTATGTCATTTCTGTCTTCAAAAAATAATTTACATATACGACTATTATAGCAGCCGGATGTCCTGACCAACGCACCAATCGTCTTACCTTTATAGGAAGCAGCCACTTTGCCATGTTAAAAAAATTCATCCATCATAATACATTAATTAAAAAATCGATGAACGAATGTCATTTCTGCGATGGTCTCACATTATTCCTTGAATTTGAGTTGGAGAACTCTAGCAATTCTTCTTGAATTTTTGTGTTCCTATGAATTTCTTACACATGTGCAAAACGTAAAAAATGTCTTATAAACCTAAAGCCGTAAGGGGTAAAATAAAGATATCTTGAACTATTGCATCTTATTTTATTACATTTTTTTATAAATTAGACTATATTCACAATCTTTCGTACTCGGTTACTTTGGTAGAGTCAGTAAAATGATCCAGAAGACCCGAGTTAATTGTTTGTCACTCATACAGTTGTACCGAATCTAGGTCTATGTTAACGTTGTTTGAAAATATTTTTATGCTATGCCTAAAAAATCTGATGCCAATATTTTATAATCGAACTTAGCGTCTCCTGAACACAATATTAAATAACCAGTCTAGAGCAAATTGAAAATGTTGTAAATCTCAGAATTTTGATAGCAAATTGACAATGTATCATCATTATTGCGGTATCGTATCACACAGTACTAGTAAGTCTAACTGTTAAGTTTAGAGCAAAAATCTTTGCGTAAAAAGCATGTAAAAACTTTTCTGCTGAATAGGAGATATAGCTCAAGAAAAGTTACCAGACACTCTCGAATAAATTTTATTAAGCTTGCCATGTGTCGTGCCAGTTAAGTTTTCTGTCTGAAACAGAAAACAATTAATTAACAATAAATTTGAAATCAGTTTTAAAAAACTCACCTTCTTTAATATTTTTATTAAAATCGCAACTCTTAGATGATCACTTTTACATTCATTCGATAACATAAGAAGCGGCTTAAGCTCAAAAGTAAAACTTTTGACAGTCAGCTGATTTCATTTAGAAGTTAACATCCTCTTGAGCATGAGTAAAAATGTGTAACTTTGTGCAAGAGGGGAAACGTATCAATTTACAAGATTTTCACAATCCCAAACATTAACACACAGTTTGTGAGTAAATTCGAGTAAAAGTTTTTACACCAAGTAAAAAGTTTCGAGTTCACAGACAGACTATAAAAAAAAATTACCATTATTTTTGCATATATCCTTATTCTGTCCAACTAAAAGATTTGGTTATACCGGGAGCTGACAAAGTAGGTAAATATCGCCCCTAATCATTGTCTTGAAAATTGTGTGATTTTTCTCCGAGAAGTGCTACGTTGAACTTATCGATTCCTTATTTAAAATTTAACATGAATTAAACTTCAGTTCTGCCTTTCAATTAATTCAATTGAACTATTTCATACACAGGAATACATTTATTACGTATAAATACCACTTTTATATTTCATCCTCTATTAACAATAAGATGTTTTCTCATTTAGGAATATGAACGGCAATTTCAACAATTGCGTAGCATTTTATCACCAAGCACACCATACGCCCCATATACTCCGTATGACCCTCTCCGTTTAGGCAAAATAACACCATGTACACCTACATCTCAGATGAGAGTTGAAAAATGGGCACAGGTAAGAAAATATTTTTATCTGCATTATACAGTTCCGTAAAGAAAATATATCATTACTCACCCTGCCAACAAAATTGACACAACAATCTCCACAGGAAAGAGATGAAATGTTCAAGCGCTCCCTAGGACAACTGAAGACGGATATCATGAGGGCAAATGCTCTAGTACAGGAAGCCAATTTCCTAGCCGAAGAGATGGAAAAAAATACAAAATTCAGCGTTACACTACAGATTCCTCCGGCAAATCTGAGCCCAAATAGGCGGGTAAGTTTGTTACTCTATTCGTAATTAGTACAAACACATAAAAACAAACAAAAACTAATTTTTTCGTAGTTAACGTGATTAAATTAAAGTTGTTTTCTCTTTACTGTTTCATAGAGAGGAGCATTCGTTAGTGAGCCTGCTATTCTTGTAAAACGTGTTAATTCGGGCAGTCAAGTTTGGAGTATGGAAAAATTGGAAAATAAATTAATCGACATGCGTGAAATGTATCAGGAGCACAAGGAGAGAACTCTAGCTGGACTGGTAAGTAGCACGTTTTACTGCCTTCTCTCTATCTCTCCACTCGATTTTTTTGTCCCTTAATATCAATCAAATCCTGTCTCTAACTTTTTGATGAAATTCTGATTGACATGCTAAGCCAATTCTGGAACCGGAAATTAATGATGATGACGACGATGAGGTAACTGAAATTTTTTGATTGATCCAATGAAAATCTTATTTTCTTCTATAAATTGCAAATTACTTAAATTATTCTTGAATGAATAAATTTTGAACCCATACTATACACATATTTCTCTCTCTCTCTCCATTTTTCAGGATGAAGCCAAAACAAAGTTGGACCCATTTTATGAATCACAAGAAAATCACAATCTCATTGGAGTAGCGAATATATTTCTTGAAGTTCTATTTCATGATGTCACTTTGGACTATCACACTCCAATCATAAGTCAACAAGGAGAAGTAGCTGGGCGCCTTCAGGTTGAAGTAACTCGAACTGCTGGTCAAATGCCACAAGATAGAATGTGCGAATCGGCATCAGATAGTTCAAGTGATTCACGCGATGACGACTATGCTAATGATCCTATGGCAAATCAAATAACTTGTCGTGTGACAATTAACCAAGCAACAGGATTACCCCTTTCACTTTCCAACTTTGTTTTTTGTCAATATACATTTTGGGGTCATCAAGAAACTGTAGTACCAGTAGTAAATCCTGATGCACCAACTCATGATCATAATATGACTTTCAATTTTAATCACACCAAAGAATATACTGTACCCATAACAGAAGAATTTTTGGAGCACTGCGCCGAAGGAGCTCTATCTATTGAAGTTTGGGGCCATAGAAGTGCTGGATTTTCTAAAACTAAAGGTTGGGAAGTGGAACAGCAACAAGCAAAGGCTCGATCTCTGGTAGATCGATGGGCTGAGTTATCGCGGAAAATAGAAATGTGGGTTGAAATTCACGAATTAAATGATAATGGTGAATATGCACCGGTGGAAGTTACAAACCGAACTGAAGTCTTAACTGGAGGAGTATATCAGTTACGTCAGGGACAGCAGAGGCGTATTCAAGTCCGTGTCAAACCCGTCCAAAATTCAGGAACTCTTCCTATAATATGCCAGTCCATTATAAATATAGCAGTTGGCAGCGTTTTTGTTCGTTCAAGACTGCAAAAACCTCTTGATTCTTATCAAGAAGAAGATTTAACAGTGCTCCGTGAAAAATGGAGTGATGCTTTAGATCGAAGAAGAAAATATCTAGATCAGCAAATACAGAAATTAATAAATAAAGAAGACAAAACAGAAGAAGAACGTGAACGTGAGGTAAGTCTCGTTCACCAGTGGGTATCACTAACAGAAGAAAGAAATGCAGTTTTAGTCCCCGCACCTGGATCTGGAATTCCAGGTGCTCCAGCGTCTTGGGATCCTCCATCTGGAATGGAGCCACATGTACCTGTTTTATTTTTAGATCTCAATGCTGATGATTTATCAGCACAAAATATCAATGACGAGTTCTCAGTAGCTGGCCTAAATTCTATCCTACCTAAAGAACATGGACATAAATTCTATACACTTCAGATACTCCCAAATATAGATAAAGATGTTTGCGCAGTCGCAAGCTGGGATTCTTCAATGCATGACAGTCAGGCACTGAATCGGGTAACTGAAGCCAATGAACGTGTTTACTTAATACTTAAGACAACCGTTCGCTTATCACATCCTGCCCCTATGGAGTTAGTTCTTAGAAAACGATTAAGTTTGAATATTTACAAACGACAGAGTATAACAGAGAGGCTGAAAAAGTTCCGATTAATAAGAGGTGACAATGCAATAACTCAAACTGGTGTTACCTATGAGGTAGTTTCAAACATTCCGAAGGCATCAGAGGAATTGGAAGATCGTGAATCATTGGCACAGCTTGCAGCAAGTGGTGATGATTGCTCTGCGAGTGATGGTGAGACATATATTGGTAAGTGTTCTCATCATTTTATATTTTTAAATGTCTTTAGTATCCAAGATTAGATTAACATTGTACAAAACCTCCCTTCCATCAATAGGACGGTTTTATTGGGGTTAAATACCATTTCCAGCTTTATTTTGGCAACGAACATAGAATTTAAAGTGAGCTTAGATGAATTCACAATGTATCTTCCATTAAATAATATCTGTTTTCTATTTGGAACTTCTGTGGTTTCTGTTCTCTTCCGTTTGTCAGTCAGTAAAGCTTTACTATATATACTACAAGCCTAAGATCCCGCAGTAAATTTTTGGTGTGAAATATAACCAAGAAATTATGCATAAGTATTAAGTTAAAGGAAAGGCAATGTCAAAAGAAATCGTCTGGTACGAAATCTCCGCGGCCTAATTTTTTTTTTTCAAAATTTTCCCTGAGCACAGAACTGCAGTCCCAAAACATTTTGTGCATGGCTATCACCTTGTCAGACGAAGGTAAATTACTTAAAATTTTGGATTTTCCAGTAATCTATGTAACCACATGAAATCCCTCAGCACAAATATGCAGTCCCAAGAGGTTTTGTGCGCGGCTAGCCCCTTGCCGGACGAAGTTGAAGTATACTGACAAATATCAAACAGAAAAATGAAAAATGAAGAAATTTAATATCACCGACAGAAATTGGTTGGGTGTGAGTAGAAAATAAATTGAAGATTAAATGGTTCGAGGGAAATGCCACACCAAAAAAACTGCAAGATATCCTTAAATTTAATGTGATTGAAAAAAAAAAGGAAAATGATATACTCACTTGTGATTCATGAGATGAGAGTGAATCTGAATGTGATATTTAAATTAAAAGTATGAATTGATAAAACGTTTTTTAAAAGTAAGACGTGAATGCTGGAAATTATAAGATTTATTTGATATTTGTCAGTATGTACTTCGACTTCGTTTGGCAAGGGGTTATCCGCGCACAAAACATCTTGGGACTTCATATTTGCTCTGTTTCTGAGCTGAATTTCATGTGGTTATTTAGATTATTGGAAAATCCAAAATTTTCAATAAATTAACTTCGTCTGGGAGGTGTAAGCGCGAACAAAACGTTTTGGATCTGCCTTTGTATGCTCGGGGTAAACCTATCTGTTTTTTAAGACGTGCATTAAGTGGTTATATAAGTGTTTCAATTTTGAAAAAAAGGGTGCTTGCAACATTTTCTGCCAGACGATTATTTTTGGCATGGTGTTTCCTTTAATTTAACATTTATGCATATAATTTTTGGTTGTACTCTTGGTCTATACCGCGTAGAAGCCACAAGTAAATCTGTAGTCAACCACCAAAGTTAGGGAGCGATTCATTCAATAACTGTAGGAAGATGGTCCTCGCTGTGAGCATTGGTTTGAACATCTCAAATCTGAGTGTTTTGTGTACTAAGTATGTACCTTTGACCTTTAATTGGGCATCTGTGGGAATGACAAGTTATAGTATCCAAACTATAACCCTTAGTATTTTAGGATTTCTAATACTGGTGTTACTTGATATAAGGCAATGCTGCACACTTCTCCTACTTTAGTTACACTTTACTGGAAGAAAACCTAGGTGTAATATGATCTGTACAATTTGTAATTTTGACGCCACAGATGACAGCCCGACACTGCTATCAATCACTTACATTTTTAGCTGTTAGAACTTTGATAACTTCTTACTGTCTATTTATATTTGGCATACATCTTGAAAAATTGCAGTGCCGTTTCTTACAGGTATGTTGATCGTATATTCTTTCTCTCATTTTTACGACACCTGTTATCTTTTATCCTCTAATTGAAATTGTAGGCTTCACTGACATGTATATAAATGGACTGACTGATCTCCTGTTTCATGTGCCACCAGTTTTGATTTCAGAAAGTATGCTCTCACTGGCGCTGTATTTAAATGATTTGGGAATTTATTTATATATGCATGTTAGTGGGATTTACCGAACTTACCACATAGGTATTTGGGACTATTTGTATTGTTAAATTTTAATTATAAGGCGAAGGAAGTGTTTTTTACAAGACTGTTTTGGTTGGAAATACCGCTGAATGGTTACAGTTCAGTGGGAAAGTATGCTCTCACGGAAAGAGACATGGACATGAAAGTGGTGCCATTTGCTTTCATGCATTTTTGGTTCAACGAGCAGTCCATTTATATACATGTCAGTGGTAGGCTTTAACTAAATTACAAAAAAAAAACAAAATTTCTTCCAGTAGCCGTACATTAAATCAAACTTTAAATAACGAAATTAATTACTTTAATGAAAAATTAATTTTCCCTTTCAGAACAATATACTCGGGGTGTTTCAGCTGTTGAAAGTATTCTCACCTTGGATCGTCTTCGACAGAATGTTGCTGTCAAAGAACTAGAACAAACCCATGGTCAAACTCTTTCCATGAGAAAGACCGTCAGTGTTCCAAACTTTTCTCAGGTATGTAAAGCCTTCCTGAAAGTGTTTAAAAGCTCTCACCTTTATATTTATACATATATATATTTTTTTTTTTTAAGTTTTTCTTTCTTTTTTTTCCACTATCCTCGGTGCCTTTTAATAGTTAAATAAGAATTTCATGAAAAGAAACGACAAAAAGAGAGAAACAATTTTTTTTCGTATCCTGTAGAATAATAATAACAACAAAAAACGTAACAATCAGCAAACAACAGCAATAAAAGAAAAAACAGTTAACGAAAAGCCCGAGGGTGAGTTACTTTTTGTTTCTTTTAAGAAACAAGAGAAACTCAAGTGTCCCTTGAAGCGTTTTCACCCTTAGAGATAATTTTCCTCTTGTTATGCTCTAGAAAACGTAAATTTTATTGTTGTTGTTATTTTATTTTGCCGCTTTTGAGCTGTAAGAACTCATCATTTCCTTGTGAACACTTAAATGACATTTCTTAATAACTTTTTCAATTAATTTTAATTAACGAAAATGTTTTTAATATTCACTTGCTTTCTGTCTCGTTTTTTGCGTGCTTGCACTCTTCTTGTCCTCCACTATACATAAATAAAATAAAAAAACAAACAAAAAACGTAATTAAATACTTATAAATCACAAACGTGTGTATTTCGATAAAATCTGAAAAGGCTGTAAAAGATGCATCTAATAACGGAGGCGTAAGTATTCTGCAAACTTGTGTCGTGCTAGAAAAATGTTGCTTTAAGCACTGCGTAGCTTTAATCAAAATGATTTAGATGACGATAATTATAACTATGTAAAGTTGTTGCCAGTTCATAAAAATTTCTGTTAGATAATTTTTTCCTAAAATCTAGAGTGAGGTACCAAGCCTTAAATGTGTTCAAATGATTACCGTGGTAACTTGGCATATTAAAAATTTTTTAGGAGGGCGAAAAACGAAGGTAAAAGACATTCTAGAGAATACAGGTCGCTTTGCGTGAAGTATTTAAACAAAGGGCGAACGGAGCATATTATTTAGAATTTTAGAATTTGGGAATTGTCATCAAATGCTTGAACTTTTGTCAAAGATGAAAAAAATCTCTTACTCAATTAGATTTAGTGCAACATCAAGCCTAGATTAGAATGCAGTTCACATATTTGGGCAGGGGCTGTGATTAGACTCTCGAGACAATTTCAAATGTCATCACATGTCTTTCGATCATCTAGTCACTTCTATTGCTATTATTCTTGCGTAATCTCTGATTTGATTCCTTATAAAATTATTTCTAAACGTATCCCACATGTTTCAACCCTAGCTCATCCTCATATCCGTAAAGTCAACTTCGATCTCATTGTGAAATTTTATAAATACTTCGTAAGTAAAACAAAGCCGATTTAGAACAGTTAACCATCTTCTGACCTTCCCTCCTGTTATGAGCCATAGGAGTTTTGAAGCGGGGTGTGCACTGTAACCTCCTAAATTCAACCCAATAATCTCTAATTCTCTACCCCTTTTTCCTCTTCATATCAAATCTGGGCGTTTTACCGAACAGACATTTGACTGTATTAAAGTGTAATCAATTTTCGAATTTCGATTTTTTGTTTTTCTTTTGAAGACCAGAAGTAATGAGCTTGGCGGTCTACTTTATTTACCTTTCAGTGAAGCCATGTAGAATGGGCAACATTTCAAATATACGAATCTTGATTTATTTCTTTGATGAGCTCTTTTCTAAGAAAATGGAGTGAGAAAACGATTTATTTTATTTACGAAGTGTAGTGGGGATTGGCAACCAGCAAACATATCGGCGATATATCAGACTAGGATGGAGTCAAGGAGAAATATTGATCTCAAGTGAGGGTGGAAAATGAGGATGAAAAATGAGACGACATTTTTGTAAGTTTTCATCTTTTCAAATATCTAAAGCAAGGTATTGAGACTTCCTAATCAATTTTGTGAAGCAGCTATACTACATAATCGCTCCCTCTCGGAGGAAGAGAGATTTCTTTTGTCGCAACATTTCTCCACTTTTCCAACACACTCCTTTTAGGTAGATTTTAAACACACTTAAATAATAGTTTTATAACAAATCTTATGAGATTCTAGCATCCATTTCGAACAACTTTTATTTTCGAGTTTGCGTATAAAGGGTTTTTATTTTTTTTCGATTCCTTATTCCCAACGACCTATGTATATAATGTATACCATCTGCAAGTTTTTTTTATTTACTCTATTCTTGCCTTTTAAAAACTTTTTCATATCACGAGCTACCGTACTAACTAATTGAACTGATACTAAATTTTCCAACATATCACTGGAATTTTTATGCTAATTTTCCAACAACCGCGATTATGTGGAACGGCAATATCTTTGGAGTTATATTATTAGTCATTTAGGTGTTTTTAATGCAAGTGTGTTTCTAAATCCGTAAAATAGATAAATTCTATCATTTTTACGCAAGCATGTCTTCATTTTTTGAATTAATTATTTACTACTTCCTCACAACTGCCTACTTCATAAGTAGAGAGCGTAGATGTAATGTAAATGAAGTGTTGTACGTAAATCTGTACTTAGGTACCTTAAGCTAGTTTCCTTGTTCAGGAATTTCTAATTATTTAAAATTTATTATTATTTTTTTTTATATTAATTACTTTAGAAATACATATTGTACTTAATTTTACTGCATTATTATAATTTCGTAATGTAACTTAATGTAACTTTTATATCCAACCTTGCCCAATTAATGTTTATATGGGTGCTTAATTGAAACTTACTACCCAAGCTAGTTACTTTGGGATTCTTTCCAATGAAATTCTCTTCAAAAGATTTGGTTATAATATGTATATATTAATTTGCCTCTTGTTACAGATCTGCACGAAATGTAAGACACCATTTTGGGTGGTAAGTGAAGGATTGTTGTGTTTTGAAAAAGTTTAATTGATCCAACGTCTAACTACTTTCACTCTGTCTATCGCCCTTTATTAGTGAAAAAGTCGAAAATTGTCTGCAATAAGATTTATATTAGATTCCAACAAATCAAAATAAATGTAACTATTAGTGTGTAGTAGAATATCCTATAGGATAGCCTTTGTCGTAGGAAACGACTAATATTCTCCAGCAACGGCGTAGGATTCTCATTTAAAAAAATCTACTCTGATAAGCAATCAAATTGACGAGATCTTTTCGAGTTTACATTTTAGTACTTAGTGTGCTGAAGCGCTTGCGGGGTATTAAATAACGATTAAGATATTTTAATATTGAAATTCGGATTATGCAAGACGAAATATGACGAAATAATGGTACTCTTGATGATGCAATGATGGTTTCTAATTGTGCAGCTATTCACGTTATGAATTTTGTTTAGAATCTTTTGATATAGACTGTCCACAAAAAAACATGGCCAAGAAGTTTTTTTTTTCATTTTCATTTATTTCAAACTATTTGAACTCATGATATTATTTATAGGTATTATATAAAAAAAATGTCCTTTTTTCTTATTAAGTCTCTTAAGTTATCATTTAACCCCCTCTATTAGACTTGGCACAGATGTTTTCTGAGTGTATTCGAGGCTGCCTTTCATTTTAAGTTTAATTGCCTATAGTTTGTTACACAACCTCTTGTCTTCTTCAATATCCTTTCAAAATGGCCAAATTTTTTTTTAATTAGTCGAAGTTCTGGACAATTCGGAGGGTTCGCGTTTCTTGATACTAAATGACGTTATTAATTTTCTACTATTTCTTAACCGTTTTGCCACAATCGGCCGATGCTAGAGCCAAAATAAAACTAATCCTGTATGACTTCTGATAAAAATATAACAGTTGTACCTTTAAGCACTCTTCTGTTTTTCTTTCCACAAGAACAATCACAATATATTTTTTAGAAAATTTTGTCATTTTTTGTCAACATCTCCAGTTTTCTTTGTAATTTAAAATTCTTGACCACAAAGTTGTTTAAAATCACATTTTACCATTTGCTAATTACATCGATATGTTAATTACACAATCACAACTTGTCAGAAATTGTATAATGTTAGTTTATTTATTTTGTGCACATACAATTTAGATACAGCGAGATTCTTCGCAAACACAAATAAAAATGATGTCACTTTTTTCGTTATTTTTTTGTCAACCAAACCTTTTTCTGCCTGATTTTTTTGTTCGATCTAAGGTTAAATTCCTTTTAAATCTTCCATTTACATCCTTCACAGTGGGTCTGGCAATTCCGAGAGCTTTAGTAAGCTGATTTAATGATGTTCCTTTATTTTCATTGTAATTATGCAAAATATTTTGTTTCCAATTGACTCGGGACCATTTTATTTTTGCCTGAAATTATTTAAAATAAAGAAATAATAAAGAAATTCCGTTATGATAAAAACGTAGCAGTTTCTTTTGCGTGGTTCCTTTTCAATATCTTCACTAGTTAAGAAGTAATTACTCAACTGAAATAGGCCCGATTTATTCGTGAGCAGCCTTTATTAACTAGGACTGAGCATGTGGAGAACTTCTCGAAGAAAAATCTGCCGATAAAATATCTAATCTACTTTTTTTTATAATGTCTCCTACATGGAAATCATTTTTTAAGCTCAACATTTCCAATTGTGTTGTTTTTTAATATTTAGGTATTTACGCTAAAGCTGTACATACACACAAAAATATCTTTTATTAGCATCAACAAGGGGCACGTGACGTCAACTGACAGGGAACTTAGGAAAATTGTTGTTACAATGGTTTTCTATTTTGAAGTACAATATTAAATAGGAATATAAAGCCATTTCCTTCTTAACCCCTTGACGTATGGTTAAATTAAAGAAATTTTCCATATCAATACCATTTAATTTAATTCGATTCTTCATACACACAGTGATTAGATTAGTGATTTTAGTACTGCACTAAACTAACTCAATCTGTAACCTTTCCACATCAACTAACAACAATACCCAGTAATGATCAATTTTTATCTTCTTTAGAACATCCTTTTCCATCCTCAACATCCCCCCAATTGGCATCTAATCAAGTTCTAAGAAAATCTACCTTATTCAGTATTCTTCTTTTTCACTTAAATATTATTATTTATGATCAACTCTAAAATCTTTTAATTTATGATTCAAGAAAGTCTGGTTTATTTTCCTGCACCTTCAACTCTTTTTCGTAGTTTTGTAATACTTCTAGTCCTGTATCTTATCGCTATAAACGAAACAAATTGCGCAAGCTAAAACTTGTTAAATAGTTTCTCAAATCGCATACCGTTTCTGGCACGTCATTGTACATTTTGGTATGGGAAACGCATAACGTGCTAAAAACGTCATTGTACGTTAAGGGAACATTCCACACTGCAACTAACTATTTCTGATCTACTGTGAAATCCTCTCATTGTATAAAGAAACCACCCATAATGAAATAGGAAAAAAATTCTCTCATATTAAAAATATGAAATTAAAAGAACCAGATAAGGCATAGACGCAGTTTGAAGGGAATTACGTGAGCAGATAATCAATGTCATCTCGTACCCTTTGAAAAATAACGTGAGTGCAATCGATTCTGAGATATTACGCACAAGTTGGTAACTTTCTCAAAAAAATTCGAATGGAAAATTGTTGGTGGTGAACTTTGAGCTAGAGTGGAAGATTATGCACTGGGAGTGAATAGAACAATTTTCAACAGACCAGGCATGAATGCTCTATCAGCCGTACAAAGCTAAAGAAGTATAGTTGCATATACATATATATAGTCAGCATATAAAATGTAAGTTTGTATCGTGTGCAAAGGAAGAAAGATCATTATGAACTATACTATAACGGACCAAAAATAGACCTTTTAGGCACACCGCTACACAGACATAGACGATCCAATAAGCGGCCCCCCCATTTTAATACGCTGAAGATTCAACAGCTGGGGCCGATTCACTAACTCAGAGAGTTGTGGAGTTGTGGTGATGAGAGTTCTTTAGGCACTTAACTCTCCACTCGGAATTGGTATTGAGATTTACCAAACTCTCGGCAAAACTCTCGGCTGTGTTAGTCGTGAAGAAGTAAGAAAAATACAATGCAATACTTACAGAGGAACAAGGGTTTTTGTGTCTCAAGGTACCCGCTAAAAATTTTAAATTACACGAAAATGGCCAATTTGGTCGTCTTCCAGTACAGAAGAGATTCTATAAAAACTTTAAATATGCACGTCAAAGCTTGTATGTAGGATTAAATCGCATCTACATTTTATCCCGTAATTAGATATGAAATTAGTTTTTGAGTCCGGTAAATAATTTTGGATATAACTGCAAAAGAAGTGAATCACTCCTTCTTAAGATGAAAAAATGGGCGTTTTTTAGTACAAAAATCGACATATTTTCAACTCATCATTATGAAGAACTGGTAAGTCGTGGAAATTCACTTTCCATGAGAAAAATGTTCACAACAGAGTACTTATGAATGTGAAACAAAGAACGGAAGAAATATATGCAAAATATAGGAACTGGGGTGTATATGACCCAAGTGCAAAAATTCGTGTTTCGGCGGTAAAAAGTCAGTTATGAAGTTAAAATTATTAAAAAAAAACTACACCACTCGATTACCGGCTTCTCCCTCTTTAATTTTATACCAAACATGACGTATTTTGGACAACCACCAATTGAGGGTGGTACGACCCCCAGAAATTGTTCACCTATATTTTGTTACTCTAGACTCCAAATCCATAGAAAAAAAAAAACCCCAATGCTCTACGACCATCCCACACAGAGTTAGCCGTCTTTCAATATTTCGATACTTCTCACGTTTTCTTTAACTCCCCAAGTATTTTAGAGAATCTCGAATGGAGAGTTGGGATTTTTAATCGGCAAAACGAAAATTCTCATCTCCCAAACTCCCAAACTCTCCGAGTTACAGAATCCTGCCCCTGCATTACAAAAGCACAACCAAGATGGTAGGATTCACGCGTCAGTCGAGCAGTAGCAAAAAGAATATGTAACCCTAGTCACCAGTCACTATATGCAATTCTAAGCCCTGATTGAAGAGAGCTGCACAAATTATATCTAACTAGGAAATTTTAAATTTAATCTGTCTTGATTCATTTATATACAAGTCCATAATATAAACCGAAAACTGTATTGGATCTTTGACGTTTCCGTTTTTGTAATATACAGGGTGGGCCAAAAGTCACCATGGGGTTTAAAAATTTAATAACTTTTTCGTTTATATTTTTTTTTTATTTTTTTTTTTTAGATTATAAAATATACAAAATGGAAATTTTTTTACGCTAAGTATGGAAAATAATGTCACTTAAATGACCGCCGTTATTAGCTTCGCAATGATGGGCTCTTTTTAGTGCATTTTCCATAACATCTTTCAACATTTGTGGCTGTAGCGCTCGAATTTCTGCAACAATGTTGGCCTTGAGTTCAAGGATTGTCTCGGGCTTGTTCACATATACTCGCTCCTTCAAATAACCCCAAAGAAAATAGTCAGGTGCTGACAAATCTGGCGAACGCGCTGGCCAATTAATTTCCGAATTTCTTGAAATTATTCGCTGTCCAAAAATTTGCCTTAAAAGTGCCATTGTGTCTCGGGCAGTGTGGTTACAGCACTTCCATCTTCATTTTCGAAGAAGTAAGGCCCAATGATATTTTCAGATGTAATGCCACACCATACTGTACACCTAATGGGGTGGAATTGGCGTTGATGAATGGCTCTTGGATTTTCAGAACCCCAGAACCTACAGTTCTGCTTATTAACAAAGCCATTCAGATGAAAATGAGCTTCATCACTCATAATCAGATTTTCAATAAAGTTGATTTCATTTCTGGCCAACTGTTGAAATTTAACTGCAAAATTTAGACGTTGCCGATGATCTGCGGGTTTCAATTCTTGCACCAATTGCACCTTATATGGGAATAACAGTAAATCTTTTTTTAAAATGCGCCGTAGTCACGTACGAGACATCCCTAGCTGAGCAGAACGCCTTCTGGTAGATGTTTCTGGTGTTTCGTTAACACTGCTCTACACGTTCAATATTTTCCGCAGTGTGAATTATACGCGGTCTACCGGTTCGAGGCAAATCACTTACGGTGCCATGTTGGTGGTGACGATCAACTAAGCAACGAATCATGGCTTCAGAGGGCGAAATTCTGACGTTAAAATGGCGACGATATGCTCTTTGCGTTAAAATAATTGATCGCTGATTTAAGTAATAAAATTCTATTATTCTGGTTCTTTGTTCAGTTGTGAATCTCTCCATTATTTATTCTCCAGATGTTATTTATATAATCTAAAAAAAAAAAAAATAAAAAAATATATAAACGAAAAAGTTATTAAATTATTAAACCCCATGGTGACTTTTGTATATATAAAATCTGCTGGGCAACGATTCTGGTCTTCTCCCTCACCATCACATACAGCTTTGTCTGAAGAAAATTCCAAGGGTATCAGAAAACATGAAAAATACGGAATTAATTGGCTGTCAAAGCTTAGAAATTAATAAATATGAGCTCAAAACAGTAATCCATAGAGAGGCGTATGGTGAAGGGCGGTAAACTCTTGTATCAAATATTATGATAATCATTTAGGATGAATTCAAGGATTAGGATGGAATTGTTGTTCTAAACTTTATAATTTTTTTCAAACTTCTTGCATTGTTTGTTTCTGTTTTCTTATCATTCCTTATTTGCGCCTTTTTTATTGTTATTTGAACCCTCTCTAAACTGTTTTACGTTGAATAAATTACATAATTACTCAGTCTATACTTCCTAGAAAGCATCTTTGGATAATAATATTAAAAATTCAATAAAACTGAACAAGGAACTACTTAACTGCATGTAAAGTTTCTACAAATTAAAATTACTCTTGTGGAAAACAATAATTATATTGCTGTCCTTTTGCTTCAAATATGTACAAACAAAAAACATCACTTAAAAAACTTTCAAATTTTAATTATTATTTTCACAAAATTTCCTCATTTACAACACAGATTATGCGATTCGATGCTTCAATGGAGTCCTTAACAAATGTGGGACGGTCAGAATCCTTTGCAGACCTTAATAATTCTGACTTTGGACTTAACCATCGCTCATATATAGGTCAACCATTCATTCATCAACAAGGTACAGTCTTCTTGTTTTAATGAATTTCGTTTTAAATTAGATTCTGTGTACACACATACATAATACATATATGCATACATGATGCCACCCAAATACTAATTAAATTTTAAATTTCAGGGCAACAAAACTCTCGAGATTTCAGTGTACGGACG
This sequence comes from Dioctria rufipes, assembly GCA_963924295.1. Lineage (NCBI taxonomy): Eukaryota > Metazoa > Arthropoda > Insecta > Diptera > Asilidae > Dioctria > Dioctria rufipes. The sequence goes on from OZ002740.1 coordinate 364,499,375, forward strand.
CGTCACAGTTTTGGTGGAAAAAGCTTTAACGATGAATCCCCTGGAAAACCTTTTGGAATCGGTATGTAAAGAATTTTAACCGCAATAGCTATGTTTTACGCATTATCGATTTAAGAATTAATACCCGGATATTAAAAAAAATGATTGCGTGCGTGTGCCTACGATTTTTGAAAGCTTGATTTTTTATCCCTCCTCATTACTTGTTGAACAAAAAATAAAAGATGAAAAGCAATAATTTTTTATTTCTCATAATTATTATATATATTTTTTGGGTTTTTCGATATTTTCCTATATTACATAACAACTGCTGTCCTTTGTTAGTTTATAATTTTATCGTAGTCTTTTGTGTGCTTTTGCGTGAAAACTAACCAAAGATTGAAGTGTGATTAACCTTTCGTGTATTGAAATGTTCAAATGCTTTTACACACGGCAGTCAAATTGGTTTTTAAAATTTTATTTTATTCTGATAAATTTTTTTTTTTTATATTTTTCTTTAACTTAAGTGTTTGTAATATTTACTCACAGCTGTTCAAATGAAAATCACCGATATCCAAATTTCCTTATTGTGCCAAATAAATACAGTGACGCGACAGTGCAGAAAAAATTTTTGCCGCGTAGTCATTTCTAAAGGCTAAAATACATAGATTACCCTCTAGTGCGCGGAAAATTTCACAACGAAATTCTCGCGCTGCGTTGTGAATTGTGACACAGATTGCAATAACGGTGCAGCAAAGTAGAAATTGTGCTCTTATATTGGTATTACCTTAGAATAATAAAATTACAAGAAGCGACAAGAAGAACAAAAAATGTGCAACCAATTCTGTTTGCACCCTGTGTCACATCACCTCCATTTGAAAAATATTTAAGCTGTAGGTCATCAAAGTTGAAAACCCGAAAGCTTGAAACGAAGTTTTTTATACTACCGTGATGATGTGTTTTGTGTCTTTAGGAACTTGGTGAGGAGTAGAGATGAACTACAATAGAAGTACTTAAATAACTTTACGAAATAATTCGAGACTGAAGTTTCTTACGAAAAATTGATATTTTTAGCCTAAATATATATCACATTCCGTAAGAGTTATTATCTTGATATTTAATGTTTTCAATTTTAAAAAGTGGTAAAAGTGAAAAAATTAACAAATGGAAGTTAATGTAATTGAAGATTTGTGCCTTCTATTAATTCGCAGTACCATTTTTATTCCATTTTAATTTTTACGTTGCACTTTTAATCATTTAGTAAAAATTTAATTGTTTGGACACATCGCGTTCTTACGGAATGAGCGATTCTTAGCGGACTATACGTACGGAATATTGGATATTTAAACTTAACGAAGGCTCTCCTCACACGAGTTAAAATTAATTTGTGTACGCCTGTTAAATTAAAAGGCGCGTTCGCTTTACGTAAGTAAATGTACTTACGTACACTTCTATTGTAGTTCAGCCTTATATTTGCTTCTAGCGAGGAGCACTGTTTTCTGAGACATTATTCTTGGAAACTGGATTGCTTGGTCTGCCTCCCTACCGCTTGACAAAGGGAAAAGAGATATAATTCGAGAATTTTTTCATCAGAATTTTTTGTTTTTAATTTATTATGATTGCAGTTTTGCACATTTGCCCTGGTTTTCATGGTTTTTATGTGAATGCGATTGCGTAAGCGTGGGAAAAAATAAGCGCAATTATGATTCTGCGCACCTCTTTTTTTTTCTTTTTAATTGCTGTAATTTTTCATTAGTACAAAATAAGGGTAACCGTATTTTAGAATATTTTTTATTGACGAAATCAATGAATGGATGTAAGGGTCGGTTATAGGATGGGATGGTAGGATGGTTAGACCGAATAATCTAGATGGATTGGATGGTTAAATGGAATGAATGGAGGAAAGGAAGGATAGTTGATAGAATGGACGCGGCACGGAAGCGAGAAAAGTTAAGGATGGATTTTTGGTTGGCACCATGAAGCTGACGCAAAAATTCACTGCAACTTTTACAAATTAATTCAAAAAAGGAGCGCGTAAGTATTTAAGAAAATAAAAGATATTTTATTTACATATTTGCAAATTTTGTTATGTAAAATTTTAAAATGCCTTTTTTTTTAAGTCAATAAATAAATAAGATCTTAACAACAAGTGTTATTTAGAAACAAAATAGATCAACCTTCACCCGTTCCGGAGAGGACTTCTCGGACAGTTTCGAGACTCGCAGTCATTATTAAGACCGCTTTCTCTGTACTATGCGTTTGAAAAGTGTTGCATTGTAATTTCAATCATATAATCATGAACCTACAGTAATTTTGGATAATGATGTCTATATGAAATTGCTTGTATAAGTGTTCTTCTATTTTAATTTCAAACAATATGCATATAATATGTACCCTGTCCGATAGCTTCCCACAAGGATACGAGCATTTGAAGGAATCCGTGTCATAAACTTAAAGCAATTCGAAAATGTTTTTCATGACTTTGATTAGTCAATATAAAATTGGAAAAAATGTAAATGGAATGTGTGCCCAAAGAAATAGAGCATGTCGTTCTGAGAAAGAACGTTCTTTTATTTTCTGGAATATTTACATGCTCTTATTTTCAATTAAGTTCGTTTCAAGCTTTCGGGTTTTTAACTTTGATGACCTATAGCTTAAATATTTTTCAACTGAAGGTAATGTGGCACAGGGTGTGAACAGAATTGGTTGCACATTTTGTGTTCTTCTTGTCGCTTTTTGTAATTTTATTATTCTAAGGTCTTACATACTTTAATGTGTAGTTGCCTACCACAAATATAATTTTTTTTGCTGGCAGCACTGAAAGTGAGCAGCAAATTTAGGATTAAAAATGACTACGCGAAAGCTTTTTTGTCGCAGAATCGCGCCGCTTTATATTCGTTTTGAACAATAAAGAACATATTTGTTATAATCTTTTGCAGCGTTGTCGCACCACACACTAAAGGTTGAAACAGATTACACTTTAGTGCGCGGCGCGACATCGGGGCAAATAGAACGGTGAAATTGTTCCGCCGCGCTGAGACACAGATTGCAATAAGAGCCCAATAGGGTAGATACAGCGCTCTTATATTGGTACTACCCTTGTGTATAGAACTACATAGTGGTTGCGAAAATCCTTCCTTATTATAATGTCAGATGGCTCCACTTGTACCATTTTGAACAGTTTTTCTCGCGCTCAGTCGCTAAAAGTTCTGCAACTGAAGTATGGACAAGGGGTTCAAGGAATAAGCCGTAAGAGCCTTTAAAATTGCCTGAACGATTGTTTCTCTAAAAGCGCTTGTTTTTTCATGGTACATCTCCATACATATTTATTATTTGAGTTTTGCTCTAGCTTCGCTAAAAGCAAGGCTGTGCAACTGAAGTAGGACAACGGGCGTAAGGCATGAGCCGTAAGAGCATAGCCAAAACCTTACAACTTACATCTAGATGTGCAGAACCTCACAAAAACGCTAATTACCCTCTAATAGAAAGCTCTCTCTCTCTCTCTTTCTCTCTCTCTTTCTCTCTCTCTTGATGTATTATGCCTACTGACACATAATAAGAATGGATTGAGCGTTCTGCTTCAAAAATGGCAGAAATATTGAACAGGCTGTGAAAACCCTTTATTTCGTACAATTGCACACCGATTCATAATTTATTATTATTTGTCGATTGGAAACACTAAAGATGTTGAAAAATAATATTACATTACATAAAAATTATTTAGGAATTCAAAATTGTTTTAATTAACACAAAAATTAATTTTTAAAGTTACTGAAAAATGTGCTCGTCTGCAGATTTGATGTCAAACTTGAATGGACTGAGCCATCCTATCTAATTCCTATAGTGAAAAATTGCACAAATTTTGGTTAAAATCTATTTGTCTTTTTCAAGCTCAAAATGTACACTGAACTGTAACCAATTTTGGAAACAGTACGGCTGTATTAATTGGAATTCATTGGAATTGACATAAAAATTCAGACAAATATATTGTTTATATCTCTTACAAGCTCAATAAAGTTTGACATCAAATCTGCAGACGAGCACATTTTTCAATAACATTAAAAATTAATTTTTGTGTTAATTAAAACAATTTTAACTTCCTAAATAACTTTTATGTAATGCAATACTATTTTTCAACATCTTTAGTGTTTCCAATCGACAAATAATAATAAATTATGAATCGGTGTGCAATTGTACGAAATAAAGGGTTTTCACAGCCTGTTCAATATTTCTGCCATTTTTGAAGCAGAACGCTCAATCCATTCTTATTATATGTCAGTGCTCGTAGATGAGCAAATAGCATTCATTCCTTCTTAGAAATTTGCAGAAAATGTTTCGGGAGAATTTTTATTCAGTCTGGTGTTATTTTCAGATGCAATCCACTGACATATAATAAGAATGGACTGAGCCATCCTATTGTTATGAAACTATGTTGAGTGATTGACGACTGGACGTTAAGTCCCGACTGCCAGCATGAGCTGACAGACCACTCGGCGGACAGCGTTGACTGCAGGGCGGCACGTTAGCTCGCCTCGGCTATTGGCGGACAGTGTGGGGAGGTTCCACGAAAAACCTGCCACTGCCGCCTATACAAAAAAAATCTCGTGCCTTAAACCAAAAAAACGCCGGCACACATTCAGTCCTGAAGGGACCTTTACGTCACCTACCTACATCTAAATTGAAGGCGCAGATGGTCTGCTTTCCTGCATGCCCCAACCACCCAACTGACTTACGGTTTTAAAACTTACGAGGATTATTTTTATATTTATTTGTCTTCAATTTTTTTGCGTTTTTTTTCCTATGCGTCTTGATTGCTGTGGTCATCTCAGTATTTTTGCATTTCGCACTTTTAATATTTCCGATTTTGAATGTTTTCGAAGATTGGTTGGTACAGAAGCATGATTACCAGGATATCTTTCTTGAAATTTATGTGTATATGCTTATTCATTTATACATTAAAATGAATTTGGAAATGTTACCCCGCACATTTAATTTGTTTGTATTGTCTTCCAGACTTCCCGAGATGTTTCGTATCCTAATAATCCGATTGCCGTTTTCTATCTGCCTCATCCCATTCTTTTGTACCCAGTTTATTCAGTATCTTCGTTCTTGATTATTGGTCACAACTTTTCGCCATTGACATACATAACTTCATGCGTTATTATGAGCATCGATTTGTACATATAAAAATATATTGGTGTTGATTCTCATCCCATTCCCTAATGCCCATAATTAATATTACTATTATAATATAGTACGTTTGTCCAGAAAATTATAAATCTTTCCTCATGCGTGAAAATTTATTAACTAAGTTAAGATGACATCGAATAATATATTCGCTACATGTGTATTGTTCGAACCGCAGTTTTCGTAACCATATCTTGCACAAATACAAAATATTTCCTTAATCCTAAAAAATAATAATTAACAAAGTTGAATTGAATTGGATAAGCGTGAGTGTTATGGTCATTTGAACACAAGAGTTATATTCAAAAACTTTTATTTTAAACTAAAAAAAAAAGAAAAAAAAGACAATTTATTATTAATTCTATTGTATATTTTCAATAAGCTTAATTTTGTTTATACCCCTCGATAACACTAGTTTTTTAATATAGTCATTTATAGAGATCATTTTACCTAATTTAAGAGACGTCATGGGAGGAATATGTGTGAAATTGAGAAAAAAAAAAGCAATAAATAGTAGTAGTGAATAAATAATAAATAATAGTAGTGAAGAACATACCAATTTCTTTGACAAAACAATATTAAGCATATAAGATTTTAACATACATACACTGAACTAGGGACATACGTAGGTAGATATTTTAATCAAATACTCACTTTTCACACAATAACAGATGAAAATGATTTCGACGAAATTATTTTAAGTTGTCTACGAACTTCTTTCATTATGTAAGTGTCTATAAATACTTTTATTTTCAAATTTATTTTTCCGCATCTAAAGTCTTTATTTTCCGCATCTAAGTAGAATTTGTATTCAGTGAGGAATGAAAAGTAATAGCATTTTAAAAGAAAAGCTATAAAAGCTTAACTTTCAAGACAAAACTGAATAGCACTCTGAAAAGTATTAAGTAAAAGAAAAAAATGTTTTCTACGCAAACAATTCATCTAAAACTTTTATGTTATTGAAAACATTTTTCTACGCTTCGAAAGTTTTCATTGTCATTCGTATCCTGTTCCAAAAAGATTCATGGCGTTTGACTGTCGTGCAAAAATAGTCAACTACAAAAACAAAAGTATATAGTATTTGTTTTATATAGTAGTATGGTAGGACCCATAGGACTTACATAATTCGGTAGTCCTTATACAAAGATAGCAAGGTATGGCCGATTCGAGAGGATATTTTTGCGTTATTACGTCATTTGGACACAACATTTCCAGTGAATTGGTTTTAAATATTTCGAATTATATTGACTAAAATATGTTTTGAATATATTAAAATATTTGACAAAACATTAGTTTCTTCGTTTTGATCACTTTGCGAAAAGTAATTATGTGCTATTGGGAAAGCAAAGAAATTTCCAAAGAGAAAAGTTTTTTCACTTTGATAAGGACGATTGAAATTGAGACGAACAAATTTGTGACATTTGTCCCCAAATGAGGCAAGCAACCAATTGATAGATAATTCGTCCATATCTTGATAATCTTTGTATCATGTAAGGTAGTAATACTTTTTCGATAGATAGTCAAAAATCAGAATAATTACTAGAATAAGTAATGAAATTACCGTTTCTTACGAAAAAAAATTGGAAAATCCTCTTATAAACTGTCATGCAGACTTACTGGTACAGACAGGCATCGGCCGGCACCGGAATTTTTTGTGCACATATATAACGACATAAAACGGAAAGGAAACTTTCAGTTAATTAATGCAAGTATCGCGAGAAAACTATAGGAAAGTGATCCCATGTTAACATCCCAACTAGACCAGCAACTGATAATGCCAGTCTGGTTTCTACGACCGGCAATGAAGTTTCTGTTTCGTGCCGGTGTATGTAAATTAGCTAACTTTTTTTCATATAAAAATAACTTGCCTGTCTGTGCCGATAAGTGTACATCGACCTTTACTTAGGCTTAGTACCTAAAGACCTACCTGAGTAAGTAAAAATGTAATCGATTAATAATCACCAGGTACTTTATGCAGCAAGGCGAGTACATAATCATGAAGACAGCATAGCAGGCATCATAACGATTAGTAATGATTAATCATGGTTTATATTAAGTTCTATGATACTGCAATATTGCTCGATGATGATAATGATGATACGATAACAAAATATAAAGGTATATATTCGACAAATCGCAAAACTTCTCTAACCCATATAAACTTTACAATTGTGGAGAGTCATGGAAATTCGATAGCGCAATATATTTCATTTTAAGTATGTATGTATCCCAGCATCTAGCGCAGCTATTGAAAGTTGCTTGTTTATCAAACCGAATATTAAAAGAAAGAAGGAGCAGTTTAAAAGGCGACAATTTTGATGCTATTTTGTTTTTATTGTAATTCTACATAAACAAAAGAATTAAAATTAAAATTTTTACTCTTAGTCCCATATTTTACTCGTAGTTTCTGAATAAATATATTGTTTCAATTCCTTACATTTACTTTAACAAACGTAATTATGATACCGGTTACTAATTATTAGCGATGCTATGATGCCGATAATTATTCGTCACGTACACGATTATCGTACTCACCATACGCATCGTTGAAGTCGTCACACGAGTATTCATATCTGTACTCGATTGATTCCGTGTTTATTCATGCAATTATCTAGCAGTACCTACCTAATAAGTGATTTTTCTCAAGTCCGAATTAACACTGTCAACTGTGGAAAATATTAAACCTATTGGCCTGTTTAAGTACAACTGAGCTTCTGTCATCAGAGTATAATTCAATGTTGCAGTCCACTAAAACACGGAAAATCAGTAATATAAATACTAACCAAAAGAGGGCCATCTATGAATCCCTTTACAACCCCAAATGATAACGGTATCTTTCTAAACAATGAATTTCTCACATTTACCCGTTCAAATAGTTTATGTAAGAAGTTATAAATATATGAAGAAAACAACTGAAGGTGAGAAATTAAATTTAAGATGGAGCTTCGATAAAAGTTTGGCATAATGAGCGCACTTAAAAGCCTCTCAGAAGTCAAATAGTGTTAACACATACAGGTATAATATATTCTTATAGAGTTGTTTACAGATGTAACATGCGTAATCTTTGCTATGGCAGTTTAACATCTATATGCAGGCCAGAAATCATAATACTAGCGAGTTAACAAGATTCTTAGTTTCTAATTGATCTAAAATCTAGGAATGGAGGAATTTCTTCAATGCTTTAGAAAAGAAAACACAAAATACTTATCGGCCTAAAGCGCTGACAGCATTAATTAATTATAGCACTTAAATGGCTTGCAAGTCGATGGACCAATTTTATGTATCCGTCCATTTTCCTGTAAACATACGTTAACAAATGTACATAGAAAATATAAGATGGATCGCCGCCAGATCATTCATCAGAAGTGACGTATTATTGCTCATTTTCTAACTTAGCCTTATTTTTGCAGATGAATTAAAGTTTTTTGTAATTATAAGTCCCCTTTACTAATTGCATGGAGCTGCAACAGAATTTGAGTAGTTTAGAATCTGGTGTAGGGCTAATTCATTCGAACTAAATGCTTCAATATACAAAGCAATGTCTTTTTAACGGGTGGCACATCCCATATACATATTTTCGATATAGAGTCAGCAATGTTATTCTTGACAGACCTTCAAGTATAACGGATTTAGGTGTAATATTCGATAAGAAGATATCATTTAAAGAGATATCGATTATGTTAAATCGAAAGCTTCTTCAGATGCTGGGATTTTTAAAAAGGCAGACAGGTGTCTTTCAAAATTATTTAACATTAAAAACTTTGTATTGTTCTTTAGTACGGTCCATTTTGGATTATAAATTCATCGTATGAATGCCTACACAAATAACTTATATAAGGCGAATTGTGCGGATTCAAAGAAAATTTACATGTTTTGCCGTATTGGAATTTTACGTTGGACTATATTGAGACTCGTTGTCTTTTATTAGGATTGCATTCCTTACAATCTAGAAGACTCATTAGTTCAATAATGTTGGTCCATGGTCCATATCCTGAATTGGTATTTTTAATTTTCTATTATGTGCCGCAAAGAAATATTCGTCATACACTTTTATTGATTGTACTCTTTCATAGATCGAGCTTTCAAGGATATCATGCTATTTCAATTAATTTCAATTTAGCTTATTCATTATATGATTTTAATTTATCTAGAGCTCACATAATATCACATCCATTGAATACGAACTCCTCTCAAAGTTTATGCGTTCTTTTGCTTTACATAATTTAAAGAACAAAACAAGTCCTTAGGCGAATTGTTAAAGCACAAGCCAAACACCCCAAGGTGATGAAATTTCGCAAAACCTGACTGTAATTAATTAATTATCATACTATTTCCGTCTGTCTCAAAGCATGTCCTTAATAGGGCAAACTGTGTATGTCGAATGGGAAATTACTGTAGCCAATTATTGTGGCAAAGGCTTCCACGAAGGATTAGTAAAAATTTGGAGAGGAAGGATAATGTAAGATGAGGTAAGGAGGGGTATGGGTAGAAAAGATATTTTTTTTAATGCATAACAAAAGAAAATCCCCTAATAAGGGCAAAAATAACGTCGTCTTTATGTTTTACACTTTTTTGCTAATCCTGAAGGCGTTAAATCCACCGTTCTGCAATAATCTAAGAAACAACAAGATTTTCGTAGGCTTCTACCACAGACAATAAATATACAGATATCGACGGTAGTACCTTAGACAAACTTAATATACTAGATGTCCAGTCGAAAGTGTGCCTATGAAGCAGAAACAACGATTCCTTTGCTAAGAGAGAGTGCTTTAAGCATGTTTTGCATGCTCTCATTTCATCAGTTTTCAAGAGTGCGAAAATGTTCTCTTTTCTAAAAGTATGCAAAGGCAGTCGACTGGGGCGTGGGCAGGGACAAACCTACTCCTACGAACATGAACATCTACTTAAGCCCTAGATACAATGAGCGCCGCGCGTTTTTGTTTTTTTTTGCGGCGCGCTTTTTGGCATGCCATGAACAAAGTCGAAAAAAGAGAGCAGCGGGCCGGTCAGCAGGCGACATCCACAGTCTTCTTGCCTTGTCTTACTCCAGGAGTTTTTCATATAAAAGTTGCTTGTATTTTGTTCAAACGCTATAATTTCCATAAATTTTTCTACATGCTATATTTTTTATCTATTAAAAAGAAAACATATTTGGCTGCAATTTGTTTTAACTTCATTTTGATGTGGGAGCGACAGTTTTGGGCTTTAGGACCTGTTTTAGATGAAATTTTAGTTATTCCTCCATGATGAGTATACAAAAGCAGTGAGAGTGAGCTCTTACTGCATGATGTATCCGGCACGTTAAGGCATTTTAATGTGTAGGTGCCTTCAACGACTTCATGGCTTGTAGTATTATATTTCGGGGGTTACGCCCCTATCCATGCCAGTTCCCTGGTTGTATGTGTGTTTGCGTTTGTGCTGCTTATTATATTTTTCATCACTGAGCATCGTAGCGTACTTACTCCTCCGATAATATAATTTCTGCAAGTTATACCAAGACAAGCCAAATTGATGTCTATTCGTCCATAATTATTTTTTTTTTTTAAATAGTTTACCCTTAAATTTTGTTTTGATTCGGTCTAGGGTAAGTGACTCGATTAGCAGTACATTACTCATAATACTATTAGTATTAGTTAAGTTCGCCTTTTTCCATCCTAACAAGGTCGTATAATGCATTAAAGGGTATTACAGGGAGTAGTGGATACGCCAAAAAATCAATCCTCCTATGGTACATAATCAAAAATGCTAAAACTTCGTTTCTCTATTTGGCCTGTCAAGTGCGCTTAAACGGCCCCTTAATCAAACAGTCTAGTTGCCGCTTTTCAGTGGGACCCATAAAGATGTTTGTCGTAAAATCTTATTTACAGTCCAGGTTTATACTCACCATGAAGCTATGAAAGCCTTTCTGGGTACTACATGGACTATGTCAGTAGTTCAAGGTATTGCGTTGCCTATATATTGCATGGATTTATGTGGTAACTTGAAAGCAGGTTTATTCAATCTTCTCGTATACTTTTGGATACCTTACAAGGCTCAAACACAGATAAAATAATCATGGTCAATAATACTATTCAAAATGTCTAGTACATCAATCTCAGTTTGACTCTCCAAACAACAGTTTGCAGCAGTTCATTCCTGATTGCATTTGATCCAAGTTCTATTGTTTTTAACTACACTTTTTTCCCAGTACGAACGCTTTTAGCAAATCTATTGATTATAAAGTTAACTAAAGCTTTGTTTTTATTTATTTATTTCGATAAATCCTAATTACAAACATTAAGTGTAATACAATCAAGAAATTGTTATATAACAAAAAAATGTCTAAAAATATATAATAATAGGTAACTAAATATCTCTAAAACGTAGAAAAAACAACGCACCGCAAAGTTTAAAGTTGGATCAAAATTTGCGGCGCTCCAAAGTGGCGCGGCTTAAATTGGCTCTAGCTATATATGAAAACCATTGATTCAAACTCATTTTGCGGCGCATAAAAAACGCGCGGCGCTCATTGTTTCGAGGGCTTTATGAAAAGTGGGATTAAAAAAGGTTTTGTATGCTTATCCAACTATTAAAAGAAGTAAATCTTTCGTTGCCTCCACCCACCAACCCCTCAAAATCAGCTCATCCCGCAAGACGGTAGACAGAATTTGTTCGGACCGTCCACTGACGTATAATAAGAATGGACTGAGCGTTCTTGCTTCAAAAATGGCACAAATATTGAACAGGCTGTGAAAACCCTTTATTTCGTTCAATTGCACACCGATTTATAATTAGTTATTATTTGTAGATTTGAAACTAAAGGTGTTATAAAATCGTATTGCATTAAATGAAAATTGTTTAGGAAGTTAAACTCGTTATAATTAACACGAAAATAAATTTTCAATATTACTGAAAAATGTGTTCCTCTGCAGATTTTATGTCAAATATGCTTGAGCTTGTAAGAGATAGACGTATATAAATAATATATTTGTCTGCATTTTATGTCAATTCCGATGCACTCCACTCACTGACATATATAATATGGACTGATTAACTTTCTATTTCATGTGGGCTCAATTGCTTATGTCAATAAAAGTTCTTACGCCGGTGCCAACATTTAAAAAATCATTGGCGGGAAGTTGAAAAATTAAGCGCCCAGCTCGAAAAGTGTTTATAATAAAACGTTTCGAACTTTTGCTTCATATCTTATGAATATATTGTCTTTGGTAAAACATTTTTATCAGTAATAACACTAAATAATTAATATAAAAACATTTATTCCGACGGACCCATTTATTTATTTGTTGTTTACAGTTCTCCTCAGTTGGTACTTGGTGCTTAGACCGAAAGAGTCAGCAATATAAAAGTGAGCCCACTTTTTGCAGTGCATTTCCATTAACGTAGTCAGTCCATATTATACATGTCAGTGACTCCACTCAATACAGCCGTACTGTTTCCAAAATTGGTTACAGTTCAGTGTACATTTTGAGCTTGAAAGAAACAAATAGATTTTAGCCAAAATTTGTGCCATTTTTGACTATAGGAATTTGATAGGATTGCTCAGTCCATTCTTATTATATGTCACTGGCCAGACACAACTCACAACTTATTCGAATCGTCTTCAGCAGCCACCAATAATGCTCACAAATTCTGAAGAAATATGGTCGATTTAAATTCTACGAAAGAAATGAATTTTTGCCTATATTGAAAAACATTTTTGGTTCGTTTCGTACCCATGATATATTTAGACGAGATCAGTGAGTTATTGAGGTTTGCTATGTATGAGCTCTTCACTTTCTTAGTACTACTGTCGAGATCTGTATATTTCTTGTCTGTGCTTCTACTGCGCGACGTCGCTTTAGATTTGTTAAACGTAAATTTGCGCATTTTTTTTCCTTTATGAAGGTAAATGATAAGAAAGGTCTGTCTGTTTACTCGAAAGTTTTTACTCGGTGTAAAAACTTTTACGCATTTTTACTCACAAACCGTCTGTTTACTTTTAACTAGTAAAAATCGAGTAAATTTATACATTTCCCCTCTTGCACAAAGTTGCTCATTTTTACTCATGATCAAGAGGATGTGTAACTTTGATATGCAATCAGCTGACTGTCAAAAGTATTAAATTTGAGGTTAAGCCGTTTGTTGGGTTATCGAAAGAATGTAAAATGATAATCTAAAGAGTCGAAATTAAAAAAAAAATATTAGAGAAGGTGGGTTTTTTAAAACGTATTTCAAATTAATTAATTGTTTTCTGTTTTAGACGGAAAGGTAGCAGCCAAATTTTTGACACATGACAAGCTAAACAAAATTTACTCGAAAAGTGTCTGGTAACTTTTCTTGATTTATCCCCTCTACCACATAAAAGTTTTTACTTGATTTTTACACAAAGATTTTTACTCAAAAGTAAACAGACAGACCTGAAGTCTTATAAGGTGCCAAGCACTAACATATAATAAGAATGGACTGAGCGTTCTGCTTAAAAAATGGCACAAATATTGAACAGGCTTTGAAAACCCTTTATTTCGTACAATTGCACATTGATTCATAATTTATTATTATTTGTCGATTGGAAACACTAAAGATGTTGAAAAATAGTATTGCATTACATAAAAGTTATTTAGGAAGTTAAAATTGTTTTAATTAACACAAAAATTAATTTGTAATGTTATTGAAAAATGTGCTCGTCTGCAGATTTGATGTCAAACTTTATTGAGCTTGTAAGAGATATAAACAATATATTTGTCTGAATTTTTATGTCAATTCCAATGCTTTCCAATTAATACAGCCGTACTGTTTCCAAAAATTGATTACAGTTCAGTGTACATTTTGAGCTTGAAAGAGACAAATAGATTTTAGCCAAAATTTGTGCCATTTTTGACTATAGGAATTTGATAGGATTGCTCAGTCCATTCACCAATGATCATATAGCGATTTTAGAAATGGAATTGTCCCTGATGAATGCGGTAGGTTAACCATTTTCTTGTCATAGTCCGTGCACGCTTTAAGTGGGAAACAGAATGTGGCGCTGGCGCTGTAGCGCAAACTGTCAAAATAAAACAGCACGATTTTCGTATGATGGCGACACATTGCGTAGCTTGCGCTGGCGCTGTAGACCACTTTTGCCAAATTTTAACTTTTGGTGCGCGCCAAGATTGACATTTGTGATTTCGAAGCTGTTTGTTCGAGTGAAACAAAATGGAAAATTTTGATATAAAAAAAATCATCGAAATAATGAAAAGGCAAGATATATTGTGGGATCCCCTCTATAAAAATTTAAAAAGAAAAACGAAAATATGGAATCAAATATAAAATATTAAACTAGTTTTCACAGAACTAAACTGCAGCATTGTGTTCATACTCAGCTACAAGGTAAGTGGCAGACTATGCGCCAGCGCCAGCACCACATTCTGTTCCAGCCTTTACTTTGATCAGTTCCTAGGAGGTGATACATTATTGCTTGTAGTAAATCCAATCTAGTACGTAATATTGGAAATGATTGGCTGAATGCAAGGAAAAATGTCTCATTAGGATTATTTATTTAAGTTGGATAGGTTATATATGTAAAAAAAAAAACTTTCTTGCACTTCCGCGAAAAGCTATCACATAATAGATCCTACCCTACGTTTCCAACTGAGAATTTCACATTTGGAATTTGAATGATCATTTATTTATTTTCACTATCCATCATAGCTCAACATTAACATATCAAATAACTAGCTCCAATTCGTATTCTTTTAAAAAAAAATCTCATTAAACTGAAGTCACTACCTATTTAAGTTTCTCTCCAATTTCAATTAAGTTTTTGTTTTTAATAATTTTAAACTGAATTTTAAAACTGTTTTGTCAAAGATAACTGATATGTTCGAAAACCATAGTAAAAACCTCTAGCCTAGAAGAATTCAGTTTTGGATAATATTAAAATTAGTAAAATCTAGTGAAAATTTAGTTCTTACAAAATATTACTAATCAAAATTTTATATGAAATAATTTTTTTTCTTTTATTTATAACGAAAAAAAAAATTATATCAAAATCAATCGTCTCTGCCATCTTCTCACTCCAACCACACATCCACATGTATACTCAACTTCGTGTTGTGTTCGTTCCGCGTTCTCTATGTCAAGGCTCTATAATACTGTCAGGTAAAGAAAATAAAAATTTAAAAAGAAAAACTGTAAATTGTAATTAACAAAAAATAAAACCAATTGATACAAAAAGTTACAAAACTTAAGCTAAAATGTAGTTGATATATATATATGTGTATACACGTAACCTCGAAAATGTTCTTTTTGTAACAAGGAAATAGTTAAATTTTTTGTGTCTCACAAAATGAAAAAAATACGACTGACAAAAATTTCATATACATATGACAAAATTGGATGCATCTCATTTTTGGGCTAGATTCGTGACAGATAAAAAAAATTTTTGTAATTCTGTTCTGTCCTTATAGAAGTTAATTGGCATTTTATATATTATTATATAATCGTAAAAGTGAAAAGTTCCGACACAGCATATTTGAAGATGTTACCCGAAAATGAAAAAAGTAAAGAACTTTGAACATCCGAATCAACAACAGCATCAGAGTTGTTAGCTTTACACACCAAAAAAACTTTGACGGGATTTATTATTATTATTATAATATGTTTATTAATAACTAGCATTTAAAAAGCTTTTTCGCCCGCCAGCTCACATTCCTTAGACATACAGCAAAGTTCTTCACTTTTGAATATTTTCATGTTGAAATAGAGGCTTGACTTCTTCTTATCCTTTAAGTACTGTTCAACTCTGTTTTAAGTTTGTTGTTGGCAAGCTTAAATTATTTTTGGTGGAATTTTTCTGAGCATGACTACTAAAATCTCGCTGCATTTGTTTGAAATTTATGCCACAAATTAAAATTATTATAATGAACATGCAAATTCAGAAATATATGAATGTAATATGTACTTCCTGTCTTCATACACTCTGTGGAAGTTTCTCAGAACTCAAAGGACAAGGCTAAATTTCAAAAATGCATTTGTGCGAGATAATTAGTACGTTTTTAGTTTGTTTGGAATATTTTCTATTTAAGTTTTAGGCATCTGCATAATTATTTTGTTGTTTTGAAATGTAGAATCAGTAATTAATTTTATTAATTTTAATGTGCATATTTCATTGGTCGTTGCATAATTTTGTATTCTAGTTACGTTGTTTAGTTAAATAATATTTTTTCATCATTGCATCTTACACTAAAATAGACGTGTGTGCGATTAGAACTTATGAATGTTTTGTTAATTTTCAATTGGTGAAAATTTATAAATGTTAAGAAATAGTAAAAATATAGAAAGTAAAATAAGCAAAAAAATAGATAGTATTTTTTTAGTGTCTTGATTGCTAAAGTAATATAAAAAATTTAATATTGCCAGAATTCATCAAGAAGAGAAATTCTACACTTCTTGATTTCTTTGCTGTTTATCTCGATTTCATGTCCTATGGATTTGCAAGGCAACAGACTATGTACGTATACAACTATGCCTCCTAACAATTTGGTTAGACTATATTCAGTATAAAATGTCTACATTATAGTTCACAAAAATCTCTTAAAACAACCGTTATCCTTTCATCGGGGAATTTTTCCCTTTACTTTCTTCCTTGTAGAGTAATAGACTGGCTAGATTTCATAATAAATAAGCTTGAGTCGTCTACAACTAACTACTATACCGCTTGTAACGGCACAGCACCTAATGAACTTAGGTTGGTTTTGTTTAAAAGTATACTTATCTCCTATCATCGGCATATTCTATCTCTGGCTGGATATGAAATGTATTGATTTCTCACAAGTTTGCCAGCTATCACGATTTGACCAATAAAAAAACGTTAAAACGACATACATACGAAGGTGACATTGAAATCATAAAGCGGAAAACACAATGCACGTTCAGCAAGTTCATGAGCGCTAATAAATGGCAAAAATGCGCAGAAAGAAAGAATTTCTTTTCTATTCATTTTAATATTTGTTAAAGCTAATGAATTTTATTTCATAACCACCGTGCTTTACATTAAAGTAAATATTTCTTTAAAGTAGTGTGTTTGACAGCACTGCTACCAAAATATAATTTTAATCTTACGATGTTCTTGAGGATTTCTTTCCTTCTCTTCCGATTGCGAGATTTTGAAAGTTGGAATTTAGCTGCAGTCATACAAGCACAAATGGTAAAGCACCTTCGATTGGCCAACAATGGAGAAGCGGTCGAAAAAGCCCATTAAATAGTTTACAGGAAGCCCATTAAATGGTTTTAGGAAACCGTAAACTAAAATTGCAGGAAATAGCTGAAACAGCGGGAATATCAGATTACAGTGTCAACACTATTTTAACTCAAACGTTTTTACATGAGAAATCTATCCGTGCAATTAGTGGCGTGTTGCCTTGAATGCTTCAAATGCATATTCCCAACGTTTTAAGGCAAGCACACACCGACGCGGTGGCGGTAGCGGTAGGAGTAGCGGTGATGATGGCGGTGCGGTGAATAAGCACATCCCGCCGCGGTGGCACGGTTAATGAAACATACACAAGTTGAAGTTAGTTTTGAAAAGGACAATTTCTAATATCCAGAATTTTGCTTAATTCTACTACTGAAATCAGTTCTTCACTCATTGCTATGACTGCACTGTTTCAACTGAAATGAATTTCGCTATCGCGGTGGCGGTGAGAATGCAACATGCAGCAACTCATCGCCACCGCTTTTGTCACCGCCACCGCGTTTTAATGTGAACGCTCGCAGTCATTTCAAATTGTGCATCTCTCCGCCACCACCGTTTCTATCGCTACCGCCACCGTGTCGGTGCCTTTAAGCTCAATCCAAATGCGTTTCTGTATCTACTTGTTACCTGAGTGGACTTCATGATGTCAACCGATTTTAAAGAATGCAAAATAAAATGGTTCTATCGGCCACTATTTTACGGAATGCAAATGATTAATCTTCATCTACTATTTAAAAATAAATGGTGATGTTGCGATAGCCAAAAATCCATGGATTACTATTCGAATTATTTTTGCCACATCTGCTTTATACAGGGTGCACCATATGTGGTCTTGCACTCGAAGGCTATGGATAGGTCATGCTTAGACAAACAAAAAACTGTATGGGGGATCCTAACAGTTTTCATGATAACGAGATAAACTTTATGAAAACTGGTCTTCTTGAAGATAAGCAATATTTGTTTATTAGACAAGTGTTCATTAAAATCTTAATCTTAAAATCTTAAAATTCCAAATTTAATATCCTCCATACCTAAAAACTGACCTAAGATGAGCATATTTCACACATCACTCAGACTGTAACATTTGTTTAGTGGGTGCTAAAATCCATTTATTTAAAAAAAAAATGTATCCTAGTCAGACTTTCAAGGAAACGAAGATGTAACAGACGGAAATTAATTAAATTTGAAATGTCATTGACAGTTCCTCATGAAAGTGTGCAATAATTTAATTTAATTCTATCAAGAAAATTTTCCAGTATTGGCTGTAATTGTAAACTTACACATAAGAATTTTTTTTTCTTAAAAGACCAAAAGAACAATGAAATCTGCAATGAAATTTCATGGTCAGCTGATGGCTGTCACTTCTGACTTTATTAGAAAATCTTTTTCATTTTCCAATAAATTCAATTCATATTAATGATGGTAGGTGACACTTTACTGCAATTTCACTAATATCGGGTTGCATTTTCTCCAGAAATTGAATCGAAATGTTGCAAAAATGTTCTTCATGCATCTCACTCACTGCATATTTGATTTCAATTAATTAAAAATTTTCTATGGTGGTCTGTTTTCATATTTTTCATTGATTGAAGGAAGGTCTGTACAATCCGTCCGTATTTCCATTTTTATGAGTTGATTTGTAAGATGACTAGACCATTGATGATATAATAATTCTGTTGATGGTTTTATAAGATTTTTTAAGGAAAAGTACGAAAACATTCAGTTTGTATGATGCGATAAAGTGCACTTCATATATAAAATATCCATCGAAATCTAGAAATTAAATTTTTTTGTGTTTTCGGGGAAAACGGTCTTAAAATCTCAGAACAGACATACTGAGAAATATGGCATGATAATAGATTATTTTGTGCTAACGTTATTCTTACCTTATATAAATAATCCGTATGTATTTGTATATGCGGATCAATGTATGGATTTTGGATATCTCAACTTCACTCATTTTAGCTTCCCTGTGAAATTGAGAATATTCGTTTCGAGATTCGTGGCATCGTTTTGGATCGAAGTTTTTAAATATCTCTCGTGTCTATTTTTTCCAGGTGTTATCGCTTCTCAATTTGTATCGTCCTCTTTGAACGTAATCAATGCTTAAGGTTAAAGTTAAAATGAGGGTCGACTAGGCCACTAGGACCTGTCGACTTCTTCGAACGTAATCTATGCTTTCTTCCGTAAAGTATGTATTGTATTACATTCTGAATCGGACATCTTTTGGTGTATACATCTCAAAAAAGTATTGAACGGGAATGTGCATCACTGAACTAATCGCAACAATCCGCACCATTTTACCAGCATAAAAAATTTGGAATCCTAGTTGGCGTGAACATTCAATGGTATAGTAAGTGTAATATGCGATCAGACTATTAGCAAAGTATGTATCATGATAATAGTAGGGTACTGAAGATTAAATAAAATATCCGTCGCCTGGAATTTATTAAACAAAAAAAAATTTAATTCGTAGACCGAAAAGCAAGCCGTACAAATACGACCAAACTAGTATGTAGAATGTAAACATTGGTTGTACATTCTTCATTTCAATGTAACTAGCTAAAGTGCACGAAGTGGGAAGGCGAATGTTCACATTGATCATATTCTTCCCGTAAGTTTCTTATATTTCGATACTTTAATTAGATCTACAAAAAGTAAAAGTTCTCATTGCCCAGTGTATGCAATTCCGAGTTCATGTTATCCAAAGTAATATCGATATTATCTGTTTAACTAAGCTTTTACTTTCTCACCGGGTACTCCTAAAACTGGCACATAACCTCTTAAGCATTTTAGCAATCTTGTCACTAAAAGAATATAGAAAATATTTAGAACAAGTAAATTATGTAAAAATTCATAGTCTTATTGTTTTATGTGTGTAGAAAATTATCGAATTTGTAAAGCAAACGATCATTTACATGTGTAGACCAAACGTGTTTATTAATTATTAGTTAATTTTAAATTGTTTTCAAAAGTATTCAATTAGTACAAATTTCACTATGTAAATGATCAACTTGAATAGTTTGTGAAAAAACAAATCTCTTCTTTTCTCCATACTTCCCTTTTATTGCAAAACAAAACTAACATTAAAAACCAAATTTTATGTGGAATGCAGCTCGACCAACCTTCTTGAATCTCAGCTTAAACTTGAACTCGCTGAGAACGCAACAACCAACAAAGCGTAGGTTTCCTCTCCTCCATTGTACATAATTCAATAGTTTTCCAGTTTTACATTAAATATATGTTTTTTGTATCTTTACGTTTTTGTCTTTATACCTACGTTTTTACTAATTTTATTATTGTTGAAAATTTCCAGCATCACCAGCTAGCAGTAAATTGGTTGGTATGAGAATGACAACTCTACATGAAGAACCCTTAGGACAACGAAGTTTAACTGAAGAACCAGAAGATACATATAGTGATCCGGAATATGCGGAATATGAATATGAGAAGACTGCTCAAATCACAAGATCGAGATCAAGACTTTCCGGTTCCAAAACGATGGATTCACTTATGGATATTGGAAATTCAACAACATCAAACAGTATAAGTTACATTTCAAGTGCAAACAGTGCATTAAAACATGTGACTACATTAGGAACACCCAGTATGAGCTCATCTACATCAAGTGGTTATGGATCACAGGTTTGACATTATTTTTCTTTTCTGTCCACTATAATGGATTATACTTATAGTTTCTTTTTTTTTCTAGGCTGTATCATGTAGTAATCTTACAAATGATGACACATTATCATTGAGATCGATGAGTGTAGATGAAACTCCTGGTAAATATTTATAACAACAATGTTGACATGTTTTAATGTAAACGCACTTTTCACAAAAGTCCAAATAATATTATTAAATACCGGCGCAAATTAGATTGCAGGAATGTAATCCACTATTTAATTTGAACTTAAGCTTCACTTGCTTGAATTTTAGCTTCAGACATATAACTAAAGAGTTTGGCTTATAATTTTCACAATGGTAGTACTAGTAAAACCCAGTTAAATCTAATATTAATATCACAGATAAAGATGAGGTGACTAAAAAAAGAAGGAATATAGGTACTAGGGTCGAGATAAAATGTGTTTATCTCTTCCTACCTTACATTTGGAAGTTAAGGTTCAACAAACTATAAATTTCAAAACTTTTGTCATAAAATCTATGCAACCTCCGAGCGGAGAAACTATCAAACGTTATACTATCTTCTGATCTTGCATTAAACAATATTGCAAACAAACCAACGCTTGTCTCAATCGTAAGGAAGTATTCCTTGCATTTGCATTCCCTGGTGATTTAGCGACCTGATAAAAAAAAAATAGCCTTCCAAAATCCAAGACAAATTGACTGAGGTCGGTGTAAACTGGTACTTCAGCAAAAAAATAGCCTATGTGTGTATCGAAGTTATATTCAATTAAATTGGTCCAAATTTAGTTTGAGTTCTTTGAGGCTGCTTGAGATGTAGATGTGGGAAAGTGCTCACTGTTAGAACAAAATTCTGTAAAACAACCAGGAAGCTTCTGAATAGATCATTAAGGACTCAGGAAGAAGGGTGTAGGAGTTGTTGGTCGTCCCTGAAAGAATATAAAATTTAGTTCCGCCAGGCCCATATCCATATTTATGGAAATGGCGGCAATAGCTGTACATCTTAGTTAGATAACATTCGAGAGACTGACGATAGCTTCACATATTCCAGGCAAGAGACCCTTCAAGCCCTATTTGAGAATCCATTTATTCCAGAATCAAGAAGACAGTGGATATGCGGGGCCCTCACTGAAAGTGTGTTTCAGGATACCGAGCTGTCCTTTGCCAATTCAATCTCTGTGCGTATCTACCAGAAAGCATAGATGTGATCTTGGTGAGTCCATGCTGTCTCAAACACTAATATTAGGTAGGTACTAACTGAGACTTACTATTAAGCAAGATGGAGTATTTGAATGTAAACATTCAGGCTTATGTTGGTAACATGTGCGCGTTAGTTAGGTATAATTTACAATCCAATGTAGACAGTCTTAGACATAAACTGGAGCGAAAAACATGAATTGCCCAACAGTCGTAGGAAAACGACAGTATTGTTGCTTACTAGGACACGAAGACTGAATGAAATTATGTATTCAGCTATCCACTGCGATAAAGCATCTTGGCATTATCATATTTATATCAAATTGAAGTGAAGACTCACATCTAGAACAATGCCACTTGCGCACTAAATGCTTATTAGCAATGTAGAAAAGTTTTTTAAAGACATGGGTCTTATGACAGTCAAAAATTCTTGTTCTATCCTAAACACGGTACAAAAAGAGGTATTCTTCGTTATCACAGGGGTTTTAACCACCACTCCTCATGCGAGAAGCTATGCTTGATTTGAACAACTTAAAAGATAGTAGTTTGACGGTTGAAGAAAAATGGATACTAGCATTACAACTTGTTACTGGACAAGAACAGTAGACTGGAAATTCGAAATGAGTTGGTGTAGTAGTAGGAGGATGGGCTAGGCATCTGTCTGTAGTGCTAGTATTTATGTACTGAGAGCGTTCGATAAAGCGATAAAGGTTGGATAATTTACTGCACGACATAATAGAAAACTGCAGATATCACTTCAAGATAATGGGTTTTGCTTGCCTCATAAGTATCTATCCTGCCCTGTTGAGAGGTTACAGAGCATTAAATTTGAAAATATTGGTCGACTTTTCATCAAAGGCTGCTGAGGTATATCAAAAAAGAAACACCTGCGCGCATTGCTATAAAGCAGGTAGCTCTTAGAATTATTAAAATTTTAGTGGAATAACAAAAGCGCATGGGTTACTAGAAATTCCTAAAATTTTTCCGGACCAATACTCTAAAATTAATGACGTAAATAAAATGAACTGTTACATTATTCATCTGTTGTTAAAGGTTGCCATTTAGTAAATAGTGAATTAACGTTTTGTAATTTACATTCAGTCGGTATTTACACAGAAAGCCACCGACAAAATTATTTAAAGAAAAACCTGCTAAGTTTACATTGTCATTCTTTTTCAGATTTCGATCGTTCAACATCATATTCACCACCAAACAAGTGCACAAATCAAATAGCTGTAAATGAAAATCACAATACAAATTCAACTCCGTTCACACCAAACAGTCGCCAGAAACGATTTAATCCATTCATGAAAGATATGCCAAATATTGATAAGCCTGAAGTTGAACTGACGAGTCCATCCACAATGGGACCAATTACAGCGAACAACATTAAAAAGATCCAAACACCATTGACTCCAACAAAGGAACATCCTCTTAAAGATTTGGCAGAACCACCTGAATCCGACGAAGAAAAGTATTTAAATGAAATGGTAGAAGATGGCAGAAATCAGAATGAAAGTAAATCAGTATCACCGCAATCTAAAAACGATGAAAATAAAAATCTCATTCAAATCGGAGAGACAATCGATGACAATCACAACAGCAATGAGCCCTCAATTGGTAATGAATTAATAACAGCAGCATCAGAAAAGGGAAACATGACTAGAGATAATGAAGTGCCGAGCGAAGGTGTTGGTATTGTTAAAACACAACTGCCTCCTGGTAAGGTGGTGAGGAGAAAAAAGCCATCTACAGGAACAACAACTTCAAATTCTAGGTCAAATAGCCACCACAGGGCATCACTTCCTCTAGTCAAATCCACCCTCACAAAATCAACCGATAAACTGGATATACAAACAACAGGAAGTCTTACTGGTAGCGAAACAGATTCCACAGAGAGATTAGAAGGTTTGTAACAGCAATGCATTTTAATTGTTTCTTATCTCTTCTGATTACTGGATATTTTGTTAAATCTTGGCGAGGAGAATTCTACTGTTCACGCCATTTTCCTCTCCTGTGCCAGTCTACCATTGTATTCTAGAAATTATGTTTCTCAATGAATTAACTTAGTCGAAACTTTATCTCCGTCTACAATGGAATTTGTTCTTGCATATCTCTTTCCAGAGAATTGCAAGCTTTCAAATGTGTTTTCCAAGTATTATTTGTGCAAGCACGTAACAAACGAGCTCAAAAGTATTTCCGTTTTGCTGACTTAAAGTGAGCAAACTAATTTGTCCGCTTCATAAGGAATTGAAAATTTATCGAGTGGGATTAGTGCAAGAATTTAATTGATTCCATTTCCGTAAAACTTGATGAAGTTTATATTTTTATGCTTTTGTGTTTTTAAATTTGTTAATATGAGCATTAATGAGTACGACGAGTGGATTAATCACGAGTAAAACTGATGACTGTTAACATTTTATTTATGAAGAATTTAATTTTAAATTTCATTTGTTAACACGCATTGTCCGAACTCAGCAATCCCACTGGAGCTAAACTTTGTTTCTAATCTCGCAAACCGTTTATTCTTTAAAGTAAAGTATGTAAATGGTTGTTCTTTATAACGATAATGTAAATAAGGTAAACCGGTATCGAACTTATAGAAGAAGTATAAGTCTCAAGTTATTAGTCTAAAGCTATTAATTCTGCCGGTAGAATCAATCAAGCTCAGCTATTACGAAGTTCACAAAAAGATAGAATATGACACACATTAGTCCTCCCTTTTCAAATTGCAAAATTTTATTCATTCTTTTCTCATTGATATTTTTGTACACTTTGTTGTCCAATGAATGATTAGATGTTATATGCGGAAAGATATCTTAGCATAGTAAATGCTATGATTTAGTGGGTTGGATGAGGGTAGAAAGGCCTCCTAGGCATAATAGTAACTTCCGAGTAACCAAACCTGGTCTTGCCTTTTAATTTCTTGGCTATGTTAGTTTACAGTATCCGCTCAATCTCCTATTGTTTCTCTCTAGGATTTTCTTTTACTATTCTCCTCACTAATTATGTCTGCCATCGCCACCTGCTTCTCCTTGAAAAACTAAAACATATTTTGTCGTTCTCTCTAGCGACACACCGGCTTTTTATTTAAAATTTGAGTTTAAATTCTGAATAATCAGCTGAAGACATTTAAAGCACACGTGTACTGGCAGGTCTGGGGCAGCCCAGTGCCGCTACATGGTCAGAATCAGTCTCGTGCTAAGGAGTTTGTTGCTTTGTGAACAATGTAATGCGTTGTCGCTATTATGATAAAAATTGAAAAATGTTGAGTTGACAATAATTCTGATGGATTTATTGTCACTCGATAACAACGGAGAAAGTAAGGTCATTATTACATTGAAAAGAAAATGTTTTGAAATTCGAGTATTTTTAAGAGAAAATATTTAATGGCTTTGAAGAAGAAAGTGTTACATAATTTTATGAATGATTTGCAGGAAAATATGAGAAATACTCGTAGAGAATAGGCATGTATATCCATATGCTTTTGGAATATGTATGTACGTATGCATATTGGAATTTTTGAAGAAGAAAGTGCGGATATGTGTACATATGAATTCAGCATAGATGCATTTTATTAATTTAATGGCGCTTTAATACAGTACCTTGCAAAATTATTAGATCCATTGTAAACAAATCATTGGTCCTACTTCCGATTTGATATCTTACAACTGCTTTTATGGATTACTTGTTTTTTTTTTTCATTCTTTGTTGTGTTGGTAATACTTTAATGCTAACATTGTTGCGTAGCAACTCGAATAACGGAAAAAAAAATTCCTGTTAAGTGGAATGCATGCTTCGTCGTATGTCTGTATTTTTTTTTTTAATCTATAAATACTTATTAAATAAGTTTGGTGTTGTATTTTAATTCCTAAGGGACAGGGAAAGTTATTAATTAAAAAGACGGCCAAATATGTATTGCAAACATTTCAAGTTATCATAACTTAAAACTAAAAATGCTAATGGGTCTAATAATATGGCAAGGTACTGTAGATGTATGTTTGATGCGATGTGTTTTATTAGTTTGATGGCGCTTTAATAGATGTACATATGTTTGGGGTATATGATGAGTAATGAATGCCGCTTATTAAGTGGCGCTTAATTACACAATTAAATCTCTTGCATGCATTGGTTAATATGCTTTTCATGTATTCTTAATTCACAGACGATACAAAAATACACCACGATTCACAAATTCCAGAATGGGTAATTATTGGTGAATCAGTACTAATTCGTCCATACAATACCAGCGGTATAATTACATTCGTTGGCCAAACACATTTCCAGCCTGGTACATGGATAGGTGTTGAACTTGACACACCTGCAGGAAAAAATGATGGCACCGTTCAAGGTATACAATACTTCATCGCCAAACCGAAACATGGAATTTTCGTCCGTTGTGATAAGCTGATTTTGGACAAACGAGGCAGAGCAATGAGAGCATATAAAGCAGAAAAAATGTCGAAATGTAAGTGAAAATTTTCTTTTATTAATTCCCTTTTTTCATAGACGATATTTCGTTTATAGCCGCTGATGGTAGCCTAACTCGAGCACGAAGCCGAGGTGAATCTATCAACACACTGGGTACAGCGCGTAAATGATTGTATCCAAAATGTTCGCACCAAACGGCCCGTCTTTACTATCGCGTTAGTAGTAATAGTAACTCAATCATTTCTACAACTACAACGACGACGATAACAAATTCGTCAGTGCGTAATTATTCGGCGCCAATGAATGCGAACACATCAGCCAAACGGCTTAATAGAAGGTCAAATATATTCTAAGTCTCTACGGAATAGAAATGGCACAGGAGAACGTGATTGAGGGGGAGGGAGGGGAGAGAAATTGATGGTGATAAATCGACGACACAGCAAAAACCAGAAACTTTATGCAATAAGAAAAAAGTATTTTTTTAAAACTTTTAAGACACAAAGGAAACTGCAATAAAGCAACCTACATACATAGGTACATATTTATATTTTAAGGAGAAAACGCTTCTCTTATGTTAGGCTTAAGTAAACGAATGGAATCCGGATGGAGTTTTCTTCATTTTTTCCAAAGTGCATATCTCCCTTTAGTTAATTTCGTTGAGTTTTATAAGGAGGTTCGCTTAAGGTAGACCGATTGCGATTATTTTAATGTTTTTAGTATTGTATTATATTTTTGCTAAGTATGTAATGCCCTGACATCGAATGTTGATTTTATCTTTTATTTTTTTTTTTATTACCTTTTTTATTTTCTTTGTTATATATCTACATGTTCCAGTTTTAGGGTTTATTTCGCTTTTCCGTTTCAACAAAGTGATTGACGATTATATTGTTCTTTATTTTGCTTTGTGATGTTTTGATCGATGTTTTTTTTTTTTTTTATCCAACTATTATAGTATATACATTTTATGGTTAGTAGTACATACTACTCGTAAGTAAGTTTATTAAAGTCTAAGGAATATTTTAAATACTTCGCCCGTAGATTGATTACTATTATTAATATTGTGTAAGAGCTCTGATTTTATTTTATGTGATTTAAATTTAAATAACTATTTTTAGAAATGCCAATAAAATGAATAGTGCTTTGCAGTTCATTGGTGACTTGAATAAATTCAATTAACATGTGGAAAAGAAGAAGTCCTGGGTTCAGACTTTAAGGCATGTGATATAATAGGTCTGTTCTACCCAATTGGGTAGTAAAATTTCGGAATTCGTGGTTATAAGGTGAGTAAATGTCATATTCGAAGACAATTTTGATGACCAAATATTTTGTTTTTTCACTGTCACGGCAACAAAAGACCACGAAATTTCACAAAGAATAATAACTTCCCATTATTGGCAAAATGTTTATTTTTAAGAATTATTTTGGTAGAATTGCCACTTTTTTTTACACACCTTAACCCCATACAAATACACATGAAAAAATGGGACCTAAATGCAAAACTAGTATTTCACTTTTCTAGCCGTGCTGCTCTAACATTTTTTTTTACCGGAAATGTAACACTATTTTTATTTAAATTGAATTTCACCTACTTTGCACTGGATTTTAGCTTGGTGTTACGAATAGGCATGTGTAAAAGTTGTCACCTACTTATGTCAAAGTAGAAACTGCCATAATACGAGATAAAGGAGTGAGATTTTTTAATATTATTAGTTAAAACAATCATTGGCACAGTTTTCATATAAAACAAGAATTTTGTTTTTTGTTTTAATTTTGACAACTCTCTGCACTTAATGTTCGTATATAGATGTATGTGTGGAATAATATGTTCGCATGGACCGACTTGCACCCACTGGAAAACTGGATAAATCTTATTAAAATCTATATTGAAAATTCTAAGAGACAAAAAATAATTCGCTGATTTAGAATTTTATTGAAACTCTGAACCTGCGAACTATATTCAGGGTGTCCTAAAATAAAGTAGTAGATTTATCTTTTAAATAATTTCTTCAAAAAATAAAAAAGAACGGATTGTTTTTATAAACCGGCTTGATAGTTGAGATAAAAACGAGATAGAGCCTCCTCTGTCGGAAATATAAAGGCGATCTCTCTGAACAGCATTTTCCATAATTTTTCCAACGTTGCGATGGGCATTGCTCGTTACCATTGAATGAATAACTAATAAGGAAGCGGGGTATCGTGCGAATACAGTGTACGTGCTTAAGCAATTCAATGACAGTATGACCTACGTTCGGGGGGGGGGGGGGGTGACAAGAGGGCCTAGTGGCTATTTTGCGTCAGTTCAACATATTTCTGTCATTTCATAATTTTGAAAAGAAGTTCTCGGATTTGAATTCGCGATATTGTAATAAATAAATAATTTAACAGGATTTTTACTTAATAGTAGCGTGAAGTAAGTGTAAAATATTCTTTTGTGAACGATATTTTATGTAATAGAGATTCCGGAGTCTTATAACCGTAATGAAGTGCGCTGTGCTGTGCTGCAGGAGCGAACAGAGTTATTGTCGTGGGAAAGCATTCTTCAAGTAACTTTAATAGCTTTACTAATTAATTATAGTATTTCTAACAAAATATAAGTGAAATATTTATAAAAATAAACAGCCATTGCAAAAAATTTAACATTTTGCCAATGCCGGTTTGTTTGTTTACAATTGAATTGTCATTGGTGGCTAAATTATGCCAGTCTTACAAAGGCAACGCCAATAAATATTATCTGAAAATAAGGGGGAGCTAAAAATTTGTTTATTTTAAATAGCAATTTGGATTATAAAAAATGTTCCCCTTCAGAATGTCAGGCTTTTATTACTGCCATGACGAAACGATTACAAACACGCACACTAATACATTTCGCTGGGTGGCTTAGATTTTCACTCGATATGCCGTTTCCTTATTAGTTATTTATTCAATACTCGTTACACGCAACACCGTTTGGTACCGCCTATTGATCTATTTTACTTCAGTCAGCAACTAAAAAATGAGAAACGATTTGACGTCTGGCAGCTGACTGAATCGAGCCAGTTTTCATCAGCAACGTTAATATCAATCAGTTGATTATTATTCCTAATCACAAATAAAAGAAAATTTACTTTCCTGAAGTTTGTGTCTTTTTAGGTTTTCAGTTTTCGTACAAAAAAAGGAAAAAATGAAACCCTTCAAAATCGCTCGTCATCCGTCCGTCTGTCTGTCTGTCACAGACGTTTATCTCAAAAAAGACGTGACGTAGGAATTTGAAATTTAGCAGAATGTTACCATGACGCACACAAATACTCGTAGAGAATAGGCATGTATATATGTACATATGCTTTTGAAATATGTATGTTCGTATGCATATTAGAATTTTTGAAGAAGAAAGTGCGGATATGTATGTACATATGAATTCAGCATAGATGCATTTTATTAATTTAATTTCGACAGTCAAAAATTATTAAACATTTTTTTTTTTTATTTTGAGGTGGTTTAGGATCTTTTCTTTATTCTTATGGGGTATAGTGCTAGTTTAAAGGTGAATTAGTGAATTAGTTATAAAGCCCAAAATATGTGAAAAATTCCCCCCCCCCCCCCCCAACCTATATTCTAGGTTTCTAAAGCTAAAATTTTGATATCAGGATTAGTATGCATTGAGTCATAGATAACAGGAAAACTGCAGCTTTGCTCTTCAGTCTCATAGTAGCTGAAGAAATATTTTTATTTTGTGTTAATTTCTAAGACAACTATTACTAATAAAAACAACTCTAATAAGATCACTCTTG
This sequence comes from Dioctria rufipes, assembly GCA_963924295.1. Lineage (NCBI taxonomy): Eukaryota > Metazoa > Arthropoda > Insecta > Diptera > Asilidae > Dioctria > Dioctria rufipes. The sequence goes on from OZ002740.1 coordinate 364,529,792, forward strand.
CGTCCGTCTGTTTGAATAATATTGAAATTTGACAATACAGTAGTCTTTAAAACATGTGAAATTCTATAGAGCTAACTAAAGCAAATATGTACAATAATCGATATTCGTATTTACAATGACCATAATAGCTGCGTTTTTTATCTCTCTGATCTGATCTGGTACATAAAATTGAACCGGATCAGATCAAAGATATAATACAACGCAGCTATTGCTACAGCCAAACTGAACTCTATCGCGCTCGTGAACAAACCGTAATCTAATTTCGCCGCGACGAAAATGTTACTGTAGACAAGATATCAGGATAGCCATAACAAAATTTTTGCATTTGAATGCTCCTTTACAGTCAACGTCCGATGTGGGAAACATAATTATTGTTTTTTAAATTATTATTCAAATCCAGGCATGTGGGGGTATTCATTGAAAAGGTCTTTTTGAATAGACACAAGAGAATTTAATGCAGCAATGACTCATGCTTTTGCTAATATGTATTGCTTTTTTTTTAAGTGTGGAAATTCTCAGAATCGGAATCGCATTCAGTGAATTATTTTTAATCAGTGACGGTTAATGAAACATGAATTATTCCTTCAAAATTTATCTGACATTATAACAACGATCGAATATCAAGTTACCAATCAACTGCATCAAAGAGAAAGAATCTGTAAAAGCTGTCAATAAATCGACAAGCGATTTCTTTTGCAACTATTTTTCAGTGCAATAGTTGTTAAATTGTAAAAATTAAACGATATTCAGTGTTAAATTCAAATAGCAAAAATATTTGTAAGGTGTAAAAATGAAATCAAAGTGAAAGTGATTGAATATATTTTTTAAACTTCTATAGTACGCGACACCACTATGCTATGTTTGCACCGATATTAAGGAGAAATTTACTATTTAATTATAAATAATTAGCACAAAGTGAAATAATATTGTTTAAGTGAATCAGTTGTAAATTTCATAAACAAAAAAAAAAGAATTAATAGGCAGCAAGAAAACGAAGAGATATCTGCTGCTAAATGCTGCTTGCTACATTATACTCCTTCTGCTGTTGTTTTTTGTTTATTAGTATTAAACTTCAGTATGAGGAGAATGTAGCTATCTACTCATGATCAAATCAAAGTTTGAATCTTTTTTCATGATCATTCAAATTCTTTAATTGGCTTTTCCTCTCAATCAGTTTTTCAATGAAAACTTAAAATGTACGTAGAAAAGTGAGTGTGGCAGATTTCAATCAATCAATTCCTTTCCTTTAATGGTTTTTTTAGGAAATTATTTTTGTTTTAGTAATTTATTTTATTAATAATAAAATTGTTTTGTTATTAGACAGTAAATGAAATTAAAAATATTGTTTTTATTTGTTTATATTTCCTTCATTCATCAGTTTTGTTTAATGAACCGATTTACGAATTATCACATATCACACACGTCATATTTGCAAAAATTTCAATTTTGTCTGTTAAATGTCAGAAGGCGGGTAAAGGGGGAAACACAATTCCACCGTTTCGATCCGATTCGAACAAATGTCAAATTTTCTTATATGAGACATACGTGCAATTGGACACATACACCGAAATGGCTCGAATCGAAACGGAGAAGTTAAGCAAATTTCAACTTTTACGGATGACATAACCCAGAAAATCATCTGTAAAGATTTGTTTATACTCAAAGATGCATGAAAAGGCTTTTGTTAAGGAAATAAAAATAGACATGAATTATATGACAAAAAAAATGTTTTGATGGATGGATGTAAAGTGGAAAGACAAAATCTGGCCAAATTTTAATCAAGTGTTTGAAACCGAACGGAACAATTGTGCTCATGCATCCGTTAGATCGAAATGGGTTGGATCGAAACGTGCGTTTGGCACTTAAGAATATCAAATTGTGAAGGCTCTATGCAGTTAATGTTTCAACTTTAGAAAGGTTAACTTTTCAGTATTGATTTCAGCATATTACTGTTTAGCAATAATTTTGACGAAGACGTTTTTAAATTTTACATAATTCTTTTCGATTATTTCCCTCTATGTTTCCCGCGAGTGTCAGCGGTTCTCTAAACCATCTCTGAGATGGTTCAATAAAGAATTGAAATGTCTTAAAGTTAGAAAAAATAAATTGTGAAAAAGTTATTTGTGGGACAAAGACATTATAAGTGATAACTACTTCCTCACATCCAATAATGAGTTCAAAGAACTTTCCTCTACACTTTATGATGAGTATATACAGGGTGTCCCGTAAGTCGACGTCAAGCCGGAACCGGGTGATAGACCAAATCGTAACAGTTACCAGAAAAATATAAAAAAAATCTAAGTCATATATTTTTCAAATTATAGGCATTTCTTTTGTTTTCGAGAAAATGTACACCTTGTGATGGTTTTTTAGCTCCTGTTGCTACAAATCTTTACTTTTTTTTAATTTTATTTTTCTTATGTAATCCCGAATAGTGCTTATGTAACCTGTTGCTTTAAGTTCTAAGCCAACTGCTCCAGCTTGGAAGAAAATGTCACATTTTGCCGAACCAACAATATAAAATTAATAATTCGTTGAACTTTAACTGACTGTACTGAAAAAAAAATGTACTACGCCAGTCTGGCAAGTAACTTTAAAAGTTGACGCATTTAATAAGGATTCTAAAATGGTACAACACTTGCTACATTATTTCTTAGATTACGGAAAAAAAAATTTTTTCTTCAAGAAACCCAGTTTCGAAAAATTTCTTTTCACCTACTAAAATTGATTCTAGTGTACCCAAAGCTTGCCTTAAGAGCGTAACTTTAAGATTCTCACCCTTATTATCGTTGTCACTTTAAGTGAGAAATGGCGTTACGACACAAAAATGGTATTATGGTTGTCGTTTAAAGTGACATTTGTCGAAAACATACGACTTTGGACGTATTACTGTTGTCGTATTAAGTAGACAAATGTCGATGTAAGTGACAATTTTACTCACTTGGTTTTCGTAAGTGACAGATGTTAGATTTGTGTAAGGAAAAGGAAAATGCAAGCAGAAAATGATAAATTTTATAATGGCTTTCTAAGTTGTTCATTAAAACATAAAATTCAATAGATTTTTATAAATTAAATTATTTTTTTTGCAATTGTAGTGTAAAGATTACAACAAAAAAACAATTTGAAGTCATGATAGATTTTATGGTGAAGCATCCTAAAGGGCTAAAATACATCGCGTTTATATATTTTTTCACTTTTAAGAATAACAACAATACCACGAAATAAAACAAACCTCACTTTTGTCTACACCCTGACGCATGCCCTGATGCTACCTGTCCCTTTAAGTGACAACTATAATACGGCTTTGAAGAAAAATGTCACGTCACACCGTTCGACAACGATAATACGAAAAGTGAAGTGAGTCGACAACTGTAATAAGGGTGTCTAGCTTGAGTGAGACGGAGAGTCATTCCATGAAGTGTGAGTGAGACCGATAGTGACGCTTTTAAGTTAGAGATGCTAACTTTTTGTTAAATTTAGGACAAATTTTCCTTAATTTTAAAATTAAACACCAATTATTTGGATGCTAAGATTTATTATTTACAAAAGATGTCCAAACTGCCTTCCTTCAGCTTCAATACAAGCTCGACATCTTCTTAAAAAATATCGGGTTATCAGACGGGCAATTCTTCCGTTGTTGAAAAATTCAACTGCTTCCGTAATTCTTTGCCGAAGCTCAACTAAATTTTCAATTGACTTCTTATAAACTTTCTCTTTTACTGCTCCCCAGTAAAAGAAATCTAATGGATTTAGATCAGGTGAACGGGCTGGCCACGAGATCGTACCAGACCGCCCTATCCATCTGTCCGGATATTCTTCATTGAGATATTCTCTAACTGAAAGGGCATAGTGCGCTGGGCAGCCGTCTTGCTGATACCAGTAAATTAGGTAAATGGTTTTGCAAAAAATCTAAATAAACTTCAGCATTAAAGACGTCTGACAACTCAAAAGGTCCTACGACTTTTCCGTTTAAAATCCCTGTCCACATGTTTATTTTAAAACGATATTGAGATCTATTTTGTCTGATTAAATTTGGATTCTCTACGTGCCACTCGTGTAAGTTGTGTAGGTTCATATAACCGTCTTTTTTAAATGTCGATTCATCCGACCACAAAATTTTCTCGAAGAATCTCGGATGTTCCCGTTGTCTTTGTAGCACCGTTTGGCAAAACGCAACCCGAGGTTGATAATGCCGAGGTAGCAGGGTTTGTACTCGCTGTACATGGTATGGGTGTAGCTCATGGTTTTGTACTATTCGGTGAGCTTGGCTTAGAATTTAAAGCAACGAGTTACATAAGCACTATCACTAAGTCACTATCTGTCTCACTCACACTTCATGGAATGACTCTCCGTCTCACTCAAACTGAAGTCTCAAAGTTACGGTCTTACGGCAAGCTTTGGGTACACTAGAATTATTTTTAGTAGGTGAAGAGAAATTTTTCGAAACTGGGTTTCTTGAAGAAAAAAATTTTTTTTCCGTAATCTAAGAAATAATGTAGCAAGTGTTGTACCATTTTAGAATCTTTATTAAATGCGTCAACTTTTAAAGTTACTTGCCAGACTGGCGTAGTACATTTTTTTTCAGTACAGTCAGTTAAAGTTCAACGAATTATTAATTTGGAGCAGTTGGCTTAGAACTTAAAGCAGCAACAGGTTACATAAGCACTATTCGGGATTACATAAAAAAATAAAATTGAAAAAAATTAAAGATTTGTAGCAACAGGAGCTAAAAAACCATCACAAGGTGTACATTTACTCTAAAACAAAAGAAATGCCTATAATTTGAAAAATGCATGACTTAGATTTTTTTTTTATATTTTTCTGGTAACTGTTACGATTTGGTCTATCACCCGGTTCCAGCTTGACGGCGATTTACGGGACACCCTGTATATTAACAAAATAACATCTTCAGTCATATGAACGATTCTCATAACGTTTCATTCACTACAATTGCACAAGAGGATATACTTATCATATTAAAGGTCTTCCAAATGATTTCACAATGGACCCTGATGGGATCCCTCCGGCCTTCTTTAAGTCGTGCTACCTGCTGGGAAATATTTTTCAAATTTTCCTCGATAGTGGTTGTTTCCTTCAGCTATGGAAAAATTCTTTCATCATATCTATCCACTAAAAAAGTAGTAAAAGTGAAATTTCTAACTATATATATTATCCTGCATGCCCAAAATGGATTTGTCCTTATTTCAAATCACATTGGTGCATACACTTTTATCACGAATTTTACAAGAACATAATAGAAGATTTTTCGTTGAAACATAAAAAAAGGCGACTGGAAGTAGTTTAGTATCCTAAATAGATCATGACATTAATTTTGAAGTTGACAATATAAGCTATGTTTGCGAATTTAGGCATGAATGTAAAAAGTATTTGTCTCCTAGCCCCTGAATTAGAGCAATGCGCTCTTCATTGGTTGGTTACACTATGATCCTGTAAATGTATCAGAGTTTGAATAGCGTCCATCAAAAAAATATTTTATTTCTTCTTCATTAGTGACCTGAAACTGCTTTCAATATCTTTGGAAGTATTACTCTTCGAATTTTGTTCTTTTCTGCTACTTTTACACCTTGTTATTTATCTTCAGAAATCAGATTTCATATCTTCCTTTGTACATGCAATTTTAACTGCTAGCCCGAACAGTTATTCTGGAACTAGTCACTCTAGGTCATTTTTGTCTTATTTCTGAATCCAATGCCACTTTTAAATAATTTATTTTTGCAACATGGTCAATGTACATTTCCATAATAAATGTGTGTCTAACAATTTCTTAATAATTAAAGAAATTAAATTTATTTTATTTTTAGTTGAATTTATTTTTGTTAAAAATCAGTTTTATTCAATTGTTTTTTGTTGTGCTGGATTTGAAAAGCGTAATTTTATTTTAATTTGTTTTAAATATTGCGTGAATACAATTGGAAAAATCCGTTCAAAATAGTAAATTATAGTTATTTTCACAAAGTTCACAGTTTCTTTTAGTACACATCCAATAAGTTTATGAAAGTCGAATCACTACTTTCATACGCTGCATACAATACCTGCAGAAAATGAGTTAACCTGAAACAAAATAACCAAATCAGTATTTCAGCAATGAAAATGTTTCAAAACTTCCTCCGAACATCGAAAATAGCTTTAAAACACTTTTTAGTTTGATCATTAAAACATAAAGTTTTGTTGCATTTTTGTATAGAATATTAAAATTATGTTATCCCACAAATTTTTAGTTCTTCCTAGTATAATAAAATAATTAATTTGGAATGCATATACACTCGTAAGAATAATCCAAATACCACCATCTGACTTTGGGATTAAAACTCGATGCAGTCCTAAAGGACTATCAACATTGCTGACGTAACCTGCCCGCTTTGTTAAGTATGAGATAAAAAGTTCGTCTGTATTGAACGCAATTATTATTTCTTTTGATTTTTTTTAATTTAAACGTTACGATTACCCAAATTGAAAATAAGAAAGACGTAACTCAAATTAATGTAGAAATTAGTCTTAACTGATAAATGTAAGTTAAAATCGTTTAAGTGTATTTTTTTTTTTTAATTTTAAACAAATCCTCGTAAATGAGTAAAAGAATTATCCAAATCACTTCAAAATCCGGAACTGATTAGATTTATAAAAATATAGGCGTGAGCAATATTAATTAATTTTATTAATTGTGCATTGTCGTTTATAAAAAAAAAATGTTATTGCTAATAATTTTAAGTAAAAATACTAAAATACAATTTATGATAAAATGATGATGGCTAACTTTGCTGCCAGTTTTTTTTTTTTTTTTTTTTTTTTTTTACTTTTTTATATTAGTAATCGAATGGATATAACATTTACGAAATAAGTTCGTCTCTGATGTTTATCCATTGATCCATTGAAATTGATTGGTTAAAGTTGAATATTCCATGATTTTTAGTTTACAATTATAAACATTTAAAACTCCAGTACAGATTGATCTATCACCTTAGATTATGGCTAATTTTGATTAGTATTAGAAGAGCGCCTCAGTTATACTTAACTTATGTTCTTCGAACATATATTTTAAGCATATGAATGTATGTATGTCGTACATAATAATTGTATCATTTTAGTGTCGAGTGAAACTATAGAGCTCGTCGACCAATAAAAGATAACACAAATTGGAAAATTGCTCTGTGTTCGTATATATAGATTTCAGCAATCATTTTAGTTCATGGTAGTAATAATTTAAAAAATTTCATTTTTGTTTCCATTTTAATATTTAAAGCAGGTAAAAACATGCATGAATGTACGTATGCCATGTTTTATGGGCATTTAAATTTTAGAGCCGGTTAATTTTATTTCAGTAATATTTTTTTTTTTTTTTTTTTTTTTTTTTTTTTTTTTTTTTTTTTTTTTTTTTTTTTTAAGAAAAGGCAGAGGACTATGTTTATACTTGAGGTTTATACATTTAATTCGGAAGAGAAATTGTTTACTGAAATAAACGAGAATAGAGCGGAGGGTAATATAGGATCATTCATAATAGTTGCTTTATGTCTTGCTTTCGTTGATTTGACATAATTAAATATTTTTTTCCTGTTAGGAATATGTTCCGTTAATACCAACTTTCACCCTCCGAAGCAAAATGCTGCCATTGTCGAGCTGCAATTAAGGCTCGTTTAATTCGATTTCTATAACTTCTAACGTGGTAGTAATTATTGTCGTGTTGAGCTTTACTCTGTATAAGATTATTCTTTTTTATATAGACAGAATAACAATTTAAAAGGGGGAAAAATGACTGATGATGGTAAATTTTGAAGTTAAGATTTCAACTATTCCGATTGGATTTAAATACAAATTAAGTTTGTTGTCTGCTCTGTTTGCTTCAGCCAATTGAATTCTCTTAAGTGATGGCCATTTCTCTACAAGCTTAACACCACAAACAATTTCACTTCAATTCAATTTCATTTGAATACATGATGACTTATTTTTATGCTGTGAATTACTAAAACTAGATTTTATTATTTTTCTTATTCAATATATTCTCCATTGACCCTTATATACATATTTATTAGATTATATCGATCATTAATTTCTTGACGAAAAAAGTTTTTTTTTTCGCTGAAAGGCTTAGAACTAAGTGAAAGTTACTAGTCAAGGTCTCAAAAGTTTTTCCTGCTTGGGAAGTAAGAAAAACTAATGATCTACCATAGGGAATACAGAAAAAAGATATGTATGCCACACACTGAAACAAATCTCTACCGCCATATTTCAGCAAAGGAGTGTTTTGTCTTCTGGATACCGTGGGTCTCCCAAGGTTAGTAAAAATAGTGATACAAAAAACTATATCCACTTTTGCGGCTAACTGAAAAACAACTTACATTTTTTTCTGCCTTCACTGCAAATCAGTATTGCTCAACTGCAGATATGTAATTTTAAACTTAGTACTTAACACAATTATCCAATATAACAATAAATAAGCTAAAGCCTCGACTATGAACATGGTCCTATGCATTCATTCAAATCCTTTGTTAAAATCTCGATTACTTTTATTATGTCAAAACATCATATTCATAAATATTCAAATTAATTGTTCCTACAGTGAGTTTTAATTTTTTCAACAAACCAAATCAATAAAATGTTGTTGCTCTCAACTTTGAAATTAATTCACTTTGAATAAAATTATAAATTCTAAGAACACATTCAATTACAAAAAAAAAAAAAATACATTTGTTTTAAATTAGCAATTAAAAACCGATTTGAATTTCATGTGTAAATATAGAAATAAAAAAGATCAATGAAACCACGACTAAATTCAATTTAAATTTATCAACAACAATAAAAAAAACATACAAAATTATAAAACATATCTTAATTAAACATTTTTCAATATTTTAACTCTCTATCAGTTTATATTGCTCAAAGAAGAAAAAAAAATTAAGTCCAAGATTCGAACAAGAAATCGAATAGAAGAATTTATAATAAAAACCGTTCCGAAAATTTTCAATGATAATTAATGTCCATCCAGAAATAAATTTTATATAGAAGCGTTTTTGTGTCCAGTCTTTAAATGAAAATTGGAAGAATGAGAAAGGTGGACATTTTTTTAGGTAATTTTAAAAATTTATTGAATTTTACAATAATACGGCATATTTTTTTGATACGTGTCGAAGTATTTTCTTCAAAAAACTTCCGTTTTACAACACAGTCTAATTTCGACGTCCAAAAAAAATTTACAAGTATTTTCTGCTCTATTAAGCCTTTTTTATTTTGCGTTTTTTTTTGTTCTAATTCAAATATTAAAGAAAAGAAAATAAAAACGTCCAAACCTTACAAATGTCTTATGTAGGAGTATGTATGTATAAAAAAAATGGTGTAAATAGAATAATAAAGAAATAGTAATATGTAATTATTATGGCTGCTATCATAATTAGAAGCTTCGATTAGTATACAGTCTCGTTGACCATAAGCCTTTTTCAAAGTAAAATTAATCACACATTAATGAGATTACTATCGCTCGATAGAGCTGAATCATTTAAGGTGACGACGTAGTAGGATATCACCACACCATCGATTACCTTATATTATGTGGGTGTTATGTGTGTATTCGAACTTTGCATTTCTAAATTTGAATATTAAGATGTTAGAATCTTCGAAATTTTTCAAAATTAATCTTAATATATCGCGCAAAATGGTATTTTATAGGCAGATCCAAAATATGTATTTTAGTAATTTAAATTCCTAAAGTAGTATAATATTGCTTATTGGGTCTAACACAATTATTTACAAAATTTGAAAACTCTGTAGTTCATTACACAGTATGTAGCGAAAACGCATTAGTTAAATTAAACACTACTGAAACAAAAACAATTTTTATTTTCAAAATTTAAAACAAAAGCAAGCAAACTGAAAAAAAAAAAAACATTACAAAACAAAAACAAATTTGTGTCATGTTACACCTGAGTGGAATATTGGAGAGAACTTGATATGAAGTGGAATGTTGATACCTGCGTTAAAGCATGCGGCGAATTTGAAAACTGTTTAACTCTTTCAAACGTGGCATCGTTTTCTTTAGTTTTCGTTGATAGTTCATGTTTGGTCCCAGTGATGTTTGCTGAAAAGGTCTATGGTTAGGCATTTCATCAGCGTAATCTGCATCAAACAGCGAAGTGAGAAGTGTGATTGTTATTGCTCGTATTGACTATAAAAGAGGTGTAGGCTTTTTGCATACCTTTTAATGTAAGCACCAAGCATTTGTCATGGCCATGTCAAGGCAGTTCGAAAACAGTGGCCACCACCACTTCTTTCCTTTAATTCCTATCCTGTATTGAGATAAGAAGCGATCCATCATATTTCGGTAATACATATTGTGCCAAATCAATATTTTCCCATTTTACTTTCCCAGTTCGGCAGGATTTCGCAGCATAGGGTTGCGACGCAAATTGATGCTAGATAAATTTCATCTTCTTCGCCTAATTCAGACAAGACTTCTTCCACTTCTAGTGATGCGTAAACAACTTTTGACGGAAAAATTTGCTCATAATCCTTACGTAATATATTTCATCCAGGAATTCCACATTGCTTACATCTAACTCCGGAGGAAGAAGACATATTTTTGGATTATCATGAGGTCTGCCTTCACGATCCATTGGTCTATTTAAATATTATCTTTTTTTTAGTGTCAAGGATCCCCTCGGCATCTAAAACAACAAAATGTTACACACTAAGAAAAACAGTAATAGCAATTAACACTTCCACAATCGTTACTTACCTTTTTGAGCAGAACTATTCAACTTTCATATCCGAAACCAGCCTCGAGAGTAGTGAGGGAGATCGGACCATACTTGATTCATGATGTTGGAAAGAATTTCTTGTTAAAGAACACATTGAGTATCGTTAGACATGTAGAACATAACCAAATCACGAAAAAAGTGAACGGTGAGCTTACTTTGAGTTTGAATATTCAAAAAAGTTTGTTCTTGTCGATTTTCCTTTTATAAAGTCATGTTAGAAAAACCATAAGAATAGCTTGCAATCAGAGAAGAAGATATCTCAAACCAAGGCTTCGAAATTCATTAGATATACAAAGTAATTTCAATTGATCTATAAATTCAGTTTTCGCACTAATGAACATTTTTGTGCAATGAAATAATCACCAACTGCTTCCAAGATTCGGAGAACACAACGGATTGATAAATTAAATTAGCATCAATGAATAAAAAAAAAGACGAGTCATATTTTTTTATAAAGAAGGCAAAAATGATACGACTTTCAAATTCGAACACAATAAGAATGAAAACCAAATATCATAAAACGACCTTACCGTCTCATCAATTTCAGTACAGTACTCTAGTACCTTCCAGGATGAGAGTCATTATTAGTATTGAAAATGAGCCTTTTGAAAATTAAATAAGTAGTCACACAATATAGGCGCGATGATAAAGCAACATAGTTTCTAAAATTAAAGGCGTTAAATACCGCTTAAATAGAGTGGCGCTGGCTGGGGTCATTCGAAAAGACCAGATCCTGAAATTTTCCATTTATCGTTCCTTATGTCACAGGATTGGGTCAGCCGAAATGATGGACTGCTGTGAATGAAATATAGAGCATATTGCTGTGATGGATGAGAGAAGAGGAGCCATCCAGGCTTCTTCCTCATCAGAAGACTCACGATCATCAGTATGAAGATCAAAATCGTCCAAGGTTGTCTATAAATATCGCCACTTGTTCGTAAATATCATCAAATGTAAATCGTTGCAATATATACAATTTTTGGTCATAAAGCTTCAGTACAATACACAAAAACTTAGAGTCTAAGGCCCTTCCCTGACGGGTCGATACGGTAGCGACACAGTATCGGTACGACATTCATCCCGTCGATGTTGTACCGCATAGAGCTCCCTCACGGTCCTACATGCTATGGACAGGGACACTTTTTCGACCAGCTTTCAGTAGTTTTTCATCCGTGGAAAAGAATGTCGTCGTCAAGTGAAGATGAAAATATTGTCTTATATACATATTTGAGATCACTCAAAAAAGGAAACTATATTGGGTACATCCATACATTGAAAGAAACATTAACTGCAGGTTATTCGTGGCAGCACAGGAACTAGCCCAATATGATGAAAAGATTCAATCAATGTATTGGATCAGGAACTTGCTCAGTTTCCAAAATTAAATTCAATTCCGCTGACATTTTGCTAACAAAATTCACTTGTCACCTCGGTAAATACCGCTTCTCTACTGACAAGACATGTCACAACGCTGCATATCGAAAACTTGTTGCATCTCATCCGCGCAGTGCAGACCCGTGTGTGGGTACTGATTTAAATACACAGTGGCGACAGTGGCTCGGAATGTTGCACGCTTACCGAACCAATGTCGTACCGACCCGTCAGGGAAGAGCCTTAGAATCAGCAATGTCCACCAGCTTACATAGAATTTCACAAAGGAATCTAAAGCAGAAAAATTACGATACTGTTGAAAAACCGTAAATTCGGCTAAGTTCCAGTCAAACAAACTGCTCGATTTTTTACCATAACTACAAAGCAAAATTGATTATTTTGTCCTCAAGACCACTTTCCTCAATTTTGGAGTACATGAATATAACAATTACTTTTACAACTATTTATTTGCCAACTAAATTAATTTATTTTTATTGTAAAAACTAAAAAGATGTTTTCTCTAAGTCTTATTGTACTCTGCCATTAATAAAGTATGGTGTTGTGTTGTATTGTAACTAATGGAAAAAGTGCAAGTCCTGAAGATGTCCTGAGCAGCACAATAAAAATTATTGTGGACGCGGAACAAATGCGTTTAATTGTTTAATCTTAAACAAAGATGTATAATGGAAAATATTTTATAGTCTGTACCTAGTGACCCTAGTTTTGTGTGTACGCTGAAGAATGGATGTTTGTAGCTCATCAGATATGTATATTAGGTCAATCCATGCGTATTTTGGGTTCTGAGTTTCAACTCTAATTGAAAAAGTATTGAATAGTAATTGTAGTACAGTTGTTAAATTCTCATTCGTGCATCGAATTTGAACAGGAAATAAATTATGAGAATGTAGTAAGTCTAAGAGCTACAGGAAAGTAATGTGAACGGTTTAGAAGGGTAAAAGTTGATATTCAAGATAAGGACAACTGCTTTCTGCTGACTTTGATAACACCATTTTGAATAGCTATAAATGGATGACAATGAATGACAAACAGAGTGCAAATTTAGTTAATGATTTTGCGATTTTATCTTCCTGTTGTTCCAAAACACTCGTCCTATTTCCCAAAAGAATTCAGTTATTGATTCACCCATACGTTCTAGTTGTGTTCCTTGTGAAATACTGTACACCAGTTACAATTTTTTATGATACCAAAAAAGATCCAAATTTTAAAGCAATAATAAAAATATCGTTATTTTGGATTTTTCACCAAAGTAGTACTTGCAATATATGTATATTCAGATCCTATAATCAATCAGTTTATTATTTTGAAGGCAACCCGATATCTGTAACATCATGCATTATTTGAATTCAGAAATACAAAGTTCTATCAAATTTTGGAACTTAATTCCCACGTTAAAAATAAAAGATTGGTATTCAGTAAAAAATTAATTTTGAAATTTTCTTTCGGCAATAAATAAAAAATCAGACATAAAATACTAAATAAAATTATTTTCTTGATCCTCATTGTAAGATTGATATAAAAGTGACTCTGTATACAAACGTAATTTCTTAATAGCTAAACACCAAAAAGGGCTAAGCATTACGTCACAGTATATCACCACACCAATACCAGATTTATTCTCTTTTGACTCGGTAAATTTACATTTAGAGCAAAATGTGTAAGTGCTGTAAAATAGTATAAATGTAAAAATAGGAAAGTAAAAAAAAATTTAAATAAAAAAAACACTTAAATCGCTTCTTCTATTAAAAAAAAAAAATAAAAAATAAAAAAATGTTTTTATAATAGTATAATAATGAAAATAACAGCAATAAGATTGGGCAAACAAAGCCCACAACTTTACTCGTAATATTATTTTGGCAAAAATTTACTGTTTGTAAGATACAATTTATATTTTTTAATAAAACTCAAGTAAAATATGTGTAAAGTAATTAAATTAGGGTCAAGAACAGAGTAAATAATTAATATAATACTATATGAACAAAGAGAAAAAAAAACAAAACAAAGGCTATAAAAATATTTTGAAATGATACAATGTTATGAGAAATGTTTATAAAACTTATTAATTATAAATAAAAGAGAACAAGAGGTTGAATCTTCACTGCATTTAGAAAATAATTAATTATAATATTATCAAAGCCGCCATTTGAGAGGATATTTTACTTTTTACAAAAAAAAAACTTTATTTACTTACATATATACATAAATAACTACGTATAAGAAAAAATATAAATAAACTTTTATGGAACTACAGAAAGCAACAGCAAATCATAGATTAAAGCCATACTTACATGTTCGATTTTTTATTTTATCATTTGTTCATTTGAAAGCTATCTTTGATATTATAATGACATAAGGAAAATGTGAGCGCTAAGCTACAATAATACTGCTGCAATATATGTATATACATATGTATATTGTTCACAGGGGCAGATATTAAAAATAAAAAGGCAGAGAAATTCTTCAAAAACAAAACAAAACAAAATCATGTTAATGCAAAGATGTAAATTTTTTGATGTCTCAAAATAAGAAAGCAATGATAAAGATATTTTTGTATGGTTTTATTTCCAGGCTTGGACCAACGAGGTAAGAACTAAAGGAGATACAAATGAGAAAATATCGCGTACCCAATTCTAACACAATGACACTGATATTGTTTGTACATAAGCGCCGTAAAATTTGTACACCTGTACACAATTGTACAACCTATGCGCAATTTTAATCGCTTTTATTTTCATATACTTAAAAGTCTTTACTGAATTTGCAAACGTGAACGTAAAAAAGTTAATAATTTTGAAGACAAGTTCAGTGGTAAAAAGTTTGTGAGTAATATTTGTTTCGTGGCCTCTACGGTTATTTCACGGGTTTTCCTGCGTCAATGCACCAAACCCAAAACCATCCAAACCTAAGTATGGATTTGACAGCGAAGACCAAAAATGTGCGCTCATGTGCACGGATCGTACATATGATTGCATCTCCTTTAGTTATTACCTCGTTGGGTTGGACCAAGTGATGAGCATTTCTGTAAGTTTTTTTCATCCCGTCACTACTTTTAGACTGCAGGAACTTATGCAGAATAAAGGATGATTTACTTTATGATGGCATGTGCATTTTTTCCAGAAATTGTGAGGTCCTGTATTCAGAGCAAGGCGCTATACTAAGTTCAAAAGCGTTTTGAAGTGACTCTGTGAATTTGACGATAGCGTAAAAAGCAACTTGGTTGATCTTAACGAGAAAAGCGAAAAAAGCGTTTTGAAAGAAAATATTCATATGTATGTATCTATATATTTGCCCGTATTTTCTCCTTTACATATATTTTAGTTTTATTCACTTATTTACTTTCAATTTTACATGCTCTCTGACAATTCACACATTCAAACACGAAAGTGACTATTTTGATAGCAGTCCCGAGTGCTATCAAGAAAAGTGACTTCAATAGTGACTATAGCGTCCGCTCTGAACATATTTTTCTGTCAAAAGCGAGAGGCTGCTCTGAACGCAAAAAGCGATTATAGTCATTATAGCGTGTTGCTCTGAACTCCTCATACAGAAATTTATTAAATCACCTACCTCTCAAAATGAGAGAAAATAAGAGTACGTTTTTATACCCTAGATGAAATCTAAAGGGTATACTAAGTTTGTCATTCCGTTTGTAACATCTTTAAATAATACTAGTAGAGAAAAATGGGTTGGACAACCACCCATAACATTAAAAGTTATTTTGATTTTTGCATGTCCGTCTGTCCGTCCTCACGATAACTCGAGTACGCGTTCACTGCTTACGGACTTTTAAAAAAAAAAAGTAAATTTAAGTTCGGAAATGGGACAATTTGGGTAACTCCTTCGTAGAGTTGCCATACAAAAATTTCGTTTTTTACTATATATTTGGACAATGCCTGACAACACATTGACGTAGAGAGCTGAAATTTCGCACACAGATTTTTTTTTAAAAAAATCAAATTTGAGTTCGAAAATGGGACGAGAGAGCCTGAGAACGCGTCGACGAAGGGACCTGAAATTTTGTACCCGGTGTTTTCATAGTAATAGTAAATAAAACTTCAAAAATGGACTAAATCAGACAACGCATTCTTGGTATTGCCACATAAAAATTTAGGTTTTTTACGTATACTGTAAAAATGATCAGTCCTACACGTTTTCAAAAATCAAACTCGCACAGATGTGTGATCATACGAAATTACAGACGGGCATTCATCTACTATTACAGTGATTGCTTCGGCAGCGTTTAAAATTCAGTAAGCTACATATCTTTCTCACCATTTCTGGAAAAGTGCATGCCATCATAATGTAAGCAACCAGATGCATAAATAAGGTAAGGTAATAAAAGAAGGATACTTAAGAGGAGTCAGTACTCAGCAAAAATTTCAATTTAGATAACAGCGAGCCTGTGGGCAATAAAACTTACTATACGTAGGTTTGTGTCCTGAAAGTATGAAAATTCATATAAAATTAGCGTAGACCTAGACCATAAGTCCAATTAGAGACATCTAGCGTGAAAGGCAGAAACCAAACATGCCACAATTTAAGACGAAAATGGAAATTTGCAGTTCAAAGAAATTGAAATTTTTTAACGAGAATGAACTCTCCTAAGTTTTATTTTGCACGTAATTGTTAAATATACTATTTTGCTTTGTATTTCTATAACTTTCAACGAAATATAACAATTTCTTGTCTGTGAAATATCAAGAGAAAAAACAAGTACTATTAGAGTCAAATAATTAAAAAAAGCGCCTCTAAAAATGAAAAAACTCGACGTTATTTGCTAGATTTAGGCTTTATGTTTCTAAAATAGTCACAATCTAAATAAATGAGAATACCTACTAGCAGGAATTTGATATGAAAAAAATCAATTTTTACCATTTTTTACAATTTTCCGAGCTAATATCTCCATTGCAGTAATTTTTTTTTTATTTTTCTCGACGTTATTTACTAGACTTCTTCATTACCTTTAATTTAAGATATAAATCATTATTGTGGTACAAATAGTTTGCCAGAAATTCGCATTGAAAAATGTATGAAACTTGCAAATCTTGGTACTGACTCCTCTTAAGGGGTCATAATAGCCTTGCGAGGAAATCCTGCTTGCATTAACGCAGGTATGACTGTTCTACCTGCTTCACATAAGCAGCCCACTGGTGTGGTATGATCTTGGTCAGGGTGAGCAGTCTTGATCGTGATTTTACAGAGGCAGGCACATCAGTGGGTTTGTTTAGAAAAGCAGAGTTTATAATTAATTGAGTTCACATATTTCAGAAGTGGGATATTAAATCGCGCGCGAAAAAAATTGAAAGTGATTCCTTTTTCTCACGGTATAGTGTTAAAGTGCGAATTTCATGAAAATTTTATAAGAGTGAGTTGTGATCTATATAATCAATATGAGTAGATCCGGTAGTGATGACATTATTACACTGGAGGACAAAGAATTAGAACTTTTACGACGGGAAATTAAACTTCCCAAATGCGAAAATGAACTGTTGAAGCGTGAAAAAGACTTTGAAGCTCGTAGTGAAAGTGCATGTGGAAGTGGAAGTGCGAGGGGTGCTTTGAACAATTGTTTGAAAATGGGTGTCCACGAAATAAGCGGAATTATCCCAGAATTTTCTCCTGGATCCAGAGCATCCTTAACAGCGACCGAATGGATTAATAATATCGACGGGCTAAAGTTAGTGTATGAGTAGGACTCGCGTTTGACTCTATTTTATGCTACGAGTCGATTAAATGGTGCAGCAAAATTCTGGTTTGATGCAAAGCAAACAGAAGTGACAACATGGGACAAATTCAAGGGTGAGTTAGTTTTAATTTTCCCAGAAGTGGTTGATGAAGCGGAGGCTCACAGGCAGCTCATGAAAAGGAAGAGGAAGTCCACAGAGTGTGTGGAGGAATATTTTTACGAGGTATGTTCTATTTCTAGAAGGGCTAAACTAAGCGAAATGGCTACAATTAAGTACGTAATATCCGGACTAGGAGATAGTAATTTGATAAATATATTGACGGCGTCTGAATGTAGAACTTTGCCTAGTCTTTTAAATAAAATAAAAGCAATGGAAGATGTGGAAAAGCAAAAAAAAAACGCTGGAGGGAAGAGGTAATAAATTCGAGGTCAAGCAGATGCCAGACTACAAATTTACGAACAGGTATACATCAGGCAGCCAAATTATTCAGAAAACGATCGACCTAGGGTTTGTTTTAAGTGTAGAAAACCTGGGCACTTAGCATACCAGTGAAATAATTTTAAAGGAAGGCGTGAAATAGCAACAGAACTGTCAATAAAATGTGTAAGAGCAAGGAACTAATTTTACAAGGAAATTTTTATTGAAGGTGTTCCTTTTACAGCGTTTATTGATTTGGGTAGTGATTGCTAAACAATAAAAATGTCTGAAGTGGAAAAATATGGATGGGAAATAGAATACTGCAACTTGGGACTACATGGGTTTGCCGGCGGATTTTGCCGAACAATTGGGAAAATCAAAAAGAACATCAAAGTAGGAGCGGTATCACTAAATTCAGAAATTGTTTTTGTAGCTGATAGCGCTCAAGGAATAGCAATAATTATTGGACGTGATTATGTAGATCAACCGAACGTAAAGGTTATTAAAGAATGGGGAAAATTAGACATCGAGTGGACAATCAAAAAGCGAGATTTAAACATGAGTGATTTTAACTTTGAGAATACGCTACCAGGAAAAGTCCTTACAAAATTACTCACATTACTACAGGAATATAGAGAATGTGTATTGCTCAACATGTCAGAATTAGGGAAAACTGATTTACTTGAGATGGAAATTTCAACAAAAGGAGATGAGATTGTCGGATACAAGCCATACCGTGTTCCGTATGGGCAAAAGTAGCAGCTGAAGGAAATAATCGATGAACTGTTGGAAAATGATATTATTGAGGAGTCAACTTCTGAGTTTGCAAGCCCAATTGTTCTCGTCCCCAAGAAGAATGGAGCTCTCGAAATGTGCGTCGACTACGGGAAGGTAAATGCAATTATCAGAAGAGAAAATTTTCCCACACCAAATATTGAGGAGCAGTTAAATACTTTAGTGAATAAAAAAATCTTTACTACATTAGATCTAATGTGTGGTTACTATCAAATACCTGTGGCCGAAAACTCAAGGCATTTGACATCTTTCATAACACCGGACTCTCAATACCAATACAAAAGGGTACCGTTTGGTTTAACAAACTCCCCTGCTGTGTTCTCGAGACTAATGTCTAAAATAACAGAACAGTTAAATTCAAAAAGTGTTCTAGTTTACATGGACGATGTCTTAATAGCGACAGAAACTATGGCAGAATCGTTTTCAATTTTGGAGGAATTTCTCTCACTACTTCGGACTTACAACCCCAATCGGTTCGTAGTCCCCAAAGGTATCCGCTGGCGAGTAAACAAAACTGCGTACGATGATGTTGGCCACTGTGGAGAAGAGCGAACGCTTGACTTATTAAAACGAGGCTATTGGTTTCAGGCGATGAATCGTACTGTAAAAAAATATATTACTTCTTGCATACCTTGTCTCTATAATAAAAGGTATAAGGATGAGACTCGGCGTCAGCAATACGCCATTGAGAGGTCCGCAATACCATTTCGAACAATACATATTGACCATCTCGGTCCCCTACTAAAAAGTAAGAGGGAGAATAGTTACATCTTAGGTATAATAGATGCTTTTACAAAATTTATAATTTTGCGGCCAGTCAAATCAACAGCAACCATACCAGTTATCAAAACCTTGGAAGAAATTTTGTGACAGATAGAGAAACAGCGTTTACGTCAAAGAAGTTTAAGGACTACTGTGATAGTAAGGGCATAAAACTTGCGCTTATAGCGGGAAAACACCCAGAGCGAATGGACAGATTGAGCGTTACTTTCGCACTCTCACGACATCGCTGGCATCTATGACGACCGACTTTGATGACAAGGATTGGGAGATGCATCTTAAGGGCATTGAATGGGGACTCAACAGCATAAGGCATAAAATAACGGGGAAGACACCGCAACAGCTGCTTTTTGATTTTAAACCTCGGAATACTCTCGAAAATCAAATGCACCTGGCCATAGAACTAAACATTGATGAGGAAGACATCCCATTATCAGATTTGGGAGAGAAGATAAAGAAGAAAATGAACGAAAGCCGTGAGAACCAAGCGAATAAGTTTAATCAAAACCATATTGCCCCTAAGAAGTATGAAAAGGGGGATATCGTACTCTTGAGAACTGAGCATGGAAGTACCGGACAATCCAGGAAAATACTTCCTCGATATAAGGGACCTTATATTATTACGGAGAGACTTGAGCACGATCGCTACATTGTTGAGGACACACCTACAACTCAAGTTACACAGAAACCATTCAAGGCTGTGTACTCGGCGGACAGGATGAAACCATGGTGTAAGTTAGACGATTTTGAATTTGGAGAATTATCTGATGGTGAAGACGAAGACATCGAAGAAAAGGAAGATAACCGCGATATGATTAAATAAAGATTTAAAATTAAACTAAAAAGGTCTTTTTCCTTTAGTTTGGTTATAAACGTTGGTCCATAAAGATACAGCTGCGCTACGTGGCATGGATTCCGTCTCCAGTACGTTAATCTGTCAGATCGTCAGAGCGCTATGTAATCTGTGTGGTTAGGATGATATTTTACTGTGTGGCTCATAATACTATGGGCGCTGTGTGATCTGTGTGGGTAAGATGATATTCTACTGTGTAGCTTATCATACTATGGGAACTGTGTGGCTCAGGATACTACATGAACTGTGAGATGTGTTAATGATAAAAATCAATTCGAAGCTCATTAACAAAGTTCACTGAGGAGAGTGAGAAGTCAGGACGGCCGAATGTAAGCAACCAGATGCATAAATAAGGTAAGGTAATAAAAGAATAGGTAATAGAAGAAGGTAAGTATGACTGTTCTACCTACTTCACATAAGCAGCCCATTGGTGTGGTATGATCTTGGTCAGGGTGAGCAGTCTTGATCGTGATTTTACGGAGACAAAACATCAGTAGGTTGGTTTAGAAAAGCAGAGTTTATAATTAATTGAGTTAACAATAATGTGAATCCTCCGGAATTCCTTTATGTGGCATAAGTTTGGTGGTATAAATATGTCCATAACACACCTAATTCTGCATAACAGATCGGTCTAGTACCGAATTGATGCCGCATCTGCTATAGAAAGTATGGTATAAACAAGAATAAGAAGCTGGTAAAGTAAAAAACCATAATCTCAAAACTGTATAAATATGCAAGGTGGGAGTACTCGAAATCATAAAAAACCATTAACCTTTACATATGTGTATATTGATTTATTGATACTTATACTTTTATATTAGTTGAATAGGTAGCCTTACCTCTGATGGGAATTCAAATTATTCGTGTAAATTTGGAAAATCAACTGCCCAGTCCCTACGATGGATCAGTTTTTTATTTGGGAGATCCTCACTTCATTTCATATTAGCTAAGCAAAATAGCTACAGTTCCCAATTGGGGTAAAAATTGGGAAATCGTACTTAAGAATTTGGGAACGCCTTCTCGATATATCGGCAATATTCAATATGGCTTATGTAAGCAATATCGGAGCATTTCATCACTTTTTATACATAATAGAAACAATAATGAAAAATGGGGGTCAGGTGCACTATACACATGCAATTTCCCATTTCTATGTAAAGTAAAACAAACAGCATGCACTGGCTGTGGGATAGGTCAGGGCTAGCTCAGTGCAGTTTCAATCGTTAAAATTGGTGTCGCACTGAGGTATTTGCGCTAATTGATGTGCATATTAATATGCATGTGCGTATGTACGTATGTAAGGACTTCATTACACTTCTAATCTCATTCTCCGTGCTTGTTGGAGATGAAGATGAAAATACTTTGTTAATTGTTGTACGTGCAATCGAAAGGGAAGTGACATATGTTGGAAATAGAAACTTGGAAAATTTGTAAAGTATAAACACTTTTCAGCGCCAGGAGGGAATGTTGTCCTAGACAGTGCAGCATTGACTATTTGTATATATATTTGCTTAGAATCATTTCCGTATTAGAAAGGAGACGTCGCCACTTGTCTATTGCTAAATGGATTTTACATTTAGCTGACGCGCGATTCCTCGTAAGTAAGGATCAACTATTAGACGGTATGCAAATGTTATTAAAACGACATCAAAGACCGAATCTTTTTACACAAGGAAAGCCTGGTAGGTACTGGTATGAAGCAGTTTTAAAACGTCACCTCACCTATCTAAACGTATTTCCCAAAACTTAACTAGAACACGGAATGGAGTTAGCGAAGAAATATAAGAGACTGGTTCAGCGAAATCAAAAAATATTACGGAGAAAATGGTTTACTGGACATTACTGAAAATTCGCCAAATAGAATATTTAACTGCGATGAAACAGCATGATTTGTAAGCCCTTCTAACAATACAGTTATTGTTCGGAAAGGACAAGTGATTGACGGGTACCTAGAGTTACGGATTTTACTAGTTCTCAGTTAAAAGCTCGTTCCTGAATTTCCTATTCTGAGCAAAACTTTCTTCTTTCAAGAATTTAATCGTTTGAATAATGATAACTATGTCGTCGGCCGCGGACAGTATGAGAGAAATATTCATTTAGTAAATTGGAATGAAACATTAACAAAAAATAAAAGAAAGATATAACAAAAAAATGTAAATTGATCATAATTGGAGTCTATTTCAATAAAGCAATCAATGTGTATTAAATCAAAATTATTTTTCTTAGGCAATATTTTCCCAGTATTAGACAGTCAGATATTGAGACTATTACATTCTTACGTGGATATGTCTCTAGTTTGAAATTTTTGATCTGTCAGCTCATGCTGACAGTCTGGACTTCACGTCCAAGTCAAATCACTCTCAACATACTTCCATAACGTAATCCGATACTACTTGGTGGACGAAGGGATCAGTCTTCAATGTGAGCACAAATGTACTGAATCAGTGACACAGACGCGGTAGGCAATAAAAGAAAAATAAAGTTCCACAGGTTCACCAGCTACTACCTTCCAAAACAATACAGTATTGTTTTTGATATGATAAAGAAGATTCTGACTCTGATAGCCAAACTGTAAATGAAATTTTCCTTCTTAATTGCTAATAATACCGTTTACCAATCCACAGACATCGGTTATTCAATTATCATCCCACTATGTGCTTACAAATATTAGTTTATAGCCCACTAGCGGTTTCAACAATATATGTATTTCTGATAGAAATACAACAATGTTTGTTTTCTTTAAATACAATTTTAAAACTCTTGCAAATTTGTAATCTAAAATGTAATCAATTATGATTACGGTTACATTTGCGTGGCTCTCTCATGCCGGGGTTTGTAATAAATAAATTTTGAATTTGAAAATGGGGACCTGGAATCTGAATGCAACCCCGACACTAGCGCCACCACTTTAGTCCGATACTACAGTACGCTGACGCCATCTAAGTTCGGCGGAGTTTTGATACTACAGTACAGTGGCGCCCTCATTCGGATTGATTTCGTACCGCGTTATAGATCACCCTGTAACTTCTGCACATTTTCAGTCTGGCAAGCCCGGTAATAAAAGTCACTAAATTATGACATTTCGTTTCGTTTGTTTGGGAATACGGTAGGTAGGTGTCTGGTTTCATGTTTTTTCCCAACAAAAAGTTATACTTACAGAAATGGAAACTGCAAATGAAATATTAATTGGAAATTTAGAAAACCAGCTAGAAAGACTTGTGGAACAATTGAAAGACTTAGAGGAATGCAGGTAAAGATCAATTCAAAGGAAAAAACATAATTTTGCACTCTCGCTGATGAGAAATTTTACATTAACTCGAATACTTTTAGAAACGAAATATCTTTGGATGAATTTAATTTAATGAAAGAAGAAACTGTGGAACAGATCAAGGAATTCGGCGAGACTCTGGATCGTATGAATAGAGGCGATACATCTCTGAATAATAAGTTATCACTGATGAAAATGGTACTGAGTTCATTTTTCTGAACTCGTTTTATATTTATTCATACCTGCATTGCATATACAACTTGCAGGCTATCCGAAATGCAATTTCTTCCTCATTCAATACCGAGGATATGATTAAATTGTTTGGTGCGCAGAGTATTAACGAACTTCAGAGAGGTCTTCAGCAGCTTGAGGAAAATCACCGGCTCAAAAAGGTGGACATAAATTTTTACGGTAAACAAAAATTAAATATATTAGTGGAGCTCCAGAGACAAGGATGTCAAATATCAGTCCAAGATAAAAATTTCATGGAAAAAATCAAAGAGAGTGACATGGCACAATTGGAACAAGTGGAAGACCAATGAATTGCTCTTGGGACAAATAAGTAAGGCACTGATGTACCCTTAACCTGTTTATATCTTTTAATAAATGTATATCTGACGAAAACCACTGAATGATATTCATCTGAACACAAGTTTTCGAAAAAATTTATTCATTCAGCTACAGGGTATATTATAACGTGGCTTTATTTAATATCCGAAAAAAGAAATCTACACAATTTTTAAATCTACTCCAAAAAGTAGAACCTTGATCCATATTTTGCAGGCGGTTTGGGAGCATCCTCTGGCAGAGTTGGAGTAGCATCTGGGTACACTTTCTTTCCTTTGACAGGAGGTGCCGGACGATCAGTTTGATGAATCTGAATTTAAACGAAGTTTTACATAAAAATAAACATATTTCTCAAGAACAAAGAATACCTTAGCTCTTGTGAAATACCCGTATTCAGGACGCTCTGAATTAAAGTTGTCCAACATACATTTATCGAAAACGCCTTGGGTATTTCTGCAGCTGAAACAAAAACAGTAGTTTATGTATGATGGAAGTTGTATACATAAATTTAATGAAAAGTACTTACAAACTAAACTTTTGAGCGCTACTACTTTTATCTATACAAGTTGCGTATTGCATAAACTCATCAGCACACGTTTTCTTCACCTTGCGGAAGAAATCAAGCGCACAACTGGTAACAGCTTTCCCTTCATTTATGCAAGCTCTCGGATCGTCCAGTTCTTGTCGGCATAACATGAACTCCTGTAAAAGGTAAACAATACATTCTGTGTGCTTTGCTTTCTAGGTTATGTTGAGACAGAATTATGTAACAATCGCAATATATATCATATTGAAATAGTTGAATTTCCTCTGTCGTCTTATGTCAAGAAAAATTACATTATTTTGATTTTCACATTGTTTTCCTAAGTGAAAAGCTGCAGCTCTTAGCACTGCCGTTGAAACATTAACTTCCTGAACCGTCAACTCCTCATCAGTTGGTAAGTGAACATCGTTAGTAATCACCATAATGAAGGTATTCTATTAATTTTTTATATAAACTCCTCAAGAACGGAGAGTAAGTACCGTGGATTTCCAATTAAAAACACCAATAGCAATTCGGATCTCTGGATTCAGACAAATGTCACTAGCAAAATACAAATGACAGTTCTGCAAACTTCATGGGTTAACCGTCATTAAATATCATATACTGGCGCTGATGACGATTAGGTGTGGAACGGAACCCCGACACTAGCGCCGCCAAACTATAGTTCGATACTACAATACGCCGGCGCCATCTAAGTTCGGCGGAGTTTTAATACTACAGTACGCTGGCGCCCTCTTTCGGACCAATTCCGGAGGCACTTTTTCCGGAGCCACCCACTTTTATTTATATAATTTTTTTTATGGCTTCGTAAATATTCCGTTAGATGGGTCTTGTTGTACTATATAGATATTTTTTATATCCGTTGGTGTATTCGCATGTGGGTTTGAATAACCAAACAGAAAGCAGAATCAGTTCAACTTAGAATGTAAGTAATAAGTAAATAAAATTTAATAATATAAATGTTTTGTTTAATATAGTGGCATACGTAAATCCAGATGACCGTTAGTTGTGTTTAAGACGCTTTCATTCAGTCTTCAACAATAGGCAGCATCCGTCCATTACATAATAACGAAAGATTAGTGTAGTTTGAAATGGAAAAATTGTGTCAAACGTCTATTATGTAAGAGCAAAAAGTTTAATTTCATTCCGTAACAACACAATTTAACCAGCTTGATACCAAGACAAATACTTTCTTTAAGAAACAAAAACATCGTTGGCAGCTCAAAAGCAAATCCACTATCGACTTTGCTTTGCTTTCCTTCAGAACAAGCCCAAGTGGAAAAGGCCTGCTTAATAACTGCACCCGAGTTTACGTCTTGTTGCAGTTGGGTACTACATAAAAGTTTTATTACTTACAATTGGCAAAGTTAACTTTGCAATTGTTCCAAAGATTTTTTTTTTAAATCTTAAAACCATTCATTTGTTTGTTATACGTGCAAGCTGCCAGATATTATTTGAATTATTGATTTTTGAATACAAATATATCAAGCTCGTGAAATTCTTCAGAAAATAAAATTACAGATTAAATTTTGACGATGGAGGAGAAGGAAATCAATTGAAATCTTCAACTATTACAGAGACGACCCAATTTAGACAGGTTAGTATTCTGCTCTTACCACACGAAATCTGGATGTAGGGTGACGCTTCATTCCTGTTCACAACCATCTTACCGACAAGTTTTCATGAAGCAGAGGCAGCATAGAACCTGTTTAGACGGGTCAGTATAAGGCGAGCTTTGAAGTTCTTCAAAATGCCCTTGTTGCCTTCAGTCGGTGTAACAAATATATCAACAAATCATATAAAGTAACGACTACACACAGCAATGCTCAAAACTGGAATGATGACGTGCTGTCTGCGAATTTTAAGTTGCACTTCATTCCTGCCTCCGACCATCGTCCCACCAACAAGTTACGTGCGGCAGAGGCAGCATACTGACCCATCTAAACAGGGTCATAATTCTGGGTCAAAATAAACAGAACAAAAGTGCAAATATGTATATTGAAAGAAAATGAGACAAGTGACATCTACTGGAATTTCAAACTTCACGTAAAATTAGTAAAAAGGTGTAGACAGTAAACAACCATAGGTTCGGAAAATCAATGTAAAGTATAAAAATATCACTTCTCATCGCCTGGAGCAGTTTTATATCAGAGAGTGAAGTAAACTATCACAGGCGAAAGTGTTCTAATTTGATTGCGACAATTTGAAGTACAGTACTAGCAATAATTAGGCAGAGTCGATTGTTTTACCAAAGGCAATATATTCATAAGATATGAAGCAGAATTTCGAAACGTTTTATTATAATCACTTTTCGAGCTACGCGCTTATTTTTTCAACTTCCCGCCAATGATTTTTTCAATGTTGGCACCGGCGTAAGAACTTTTATTGACATAAACAATTGAGCCCACATGAAATAGAAAGTTAAGCAGTCCATATTATATACGTCAGTGGCCAGGTCTCCTGTTGCCCATCTAAAGGGTTTTTTCTTTCAGACACACATTGTTAAGGCTTAAAAACAATTGCGACAACAGACGTCAAACGACGACGATATATCGCTGTCAAACTTCTAAAAGCAAGCATCTTATGCGAATGCACCAAATTGCGACGACCGACGTTGAGCG
The DNA here is from genome assembly GCA_963924295.1 of Dioctria rufipes. Lineage (NCBI taxonomy): Eukaryota > Metazoa > Arthropoda > Insecta > Diptera > Asilidae > Dioctria > Dioctria rufipes. Next base: position 364,557,479 of record OZ002740.1, read on the forward strand.
ATCGACGATATTATCGTCGGGATTGATCAGTTTTTAATTTTGCCATCGTCGCTGCAGTCCTACCAACAAAATTAATCGAATGAAATGGTTGTGGCATTCACTTTTGTCTTTTTTAGGTGGTAGCACGCCGCGGTAATTTTAATATAATGGGCTTTGAGGAAAAATTGATCGAGGAAATGCGAAATCCATAAAATGATTGATAGTTTACAAGACAGGCAAGACAAGTGGACAAAAAAGACGTGGGTTGGATGGATATTTCAAAGGGTTTACTTTACTTAATTTTCGCATTTTCAGTTTTTTTCCACACTTTGGTTCATTGCATTTCTTTCAATATAGTATAAAATATTCTTGATAAAAATCTCATTTTAAAACGTCCGAAATATTTAACAAATGAAATTTCAATATCTTCTTCTTTCACAATCGTCGCTCATCGCCTGTGGTTGCAATTGTGTTCTAAATTTTTCGACTGCCTGCTTCTCAGCGAAATTTTCGTTGTCGTCTGTCGCTCTGTCGTCGCAATTGTGTTTAAGCAAAAAACATATAACTTAACTTTGCTTAAACCAAAGAACATCTAACAGAAAGAATACGCATCTCGTATATTGAAAAGTTTTATACGGCGGGTCGTTCCATTACGACCCGCTCTCACAAATTGTATGAAAACTCTGAAACTCTGAAACTCTGAAACTGATCAATCCCGACGATAATTTCGTCGATCGCTCAACGTCGCTCGTCGCAATTTGGGGCATTCGCATAAGATGCTGTGCTTTTAAAAGTTTGACAGCGATATTTCCTCGTCATTTGTCGTCTGTCGTCGCAATTGTGTTTAAGCCTTAAGGCTTAAACACAATTCCGACGACAGACGACAAACGACGACGATATATCGCTGTCAAACCCCTAAAAACACAGCATCTTATGCGAATGCACCAAATTGCGACGACCGACGTTGAGCGATCAACGATATAATCGTCCGGATTGATCAATTTCTAATTTTGCCGTCGTCGCTACAGTCCTACCAACAAAATTAATCGAATGAAATGGTTGTGGCATTCACTTTTGTCTTTTTTAGGTGGTAGCACGCCGCGGTACTTAATTACCGCATTTTCAGTTTTTTTTCCACACTTTGGTTCATTGCATTTCTTTCAATATAATATAAAATGTTTTTGATAAAAATCTCCTTATAAAACGCTCAAAACATTTAACAAAAGAAATTTCAATATCTTCTTCTCTCACAATCGTCGCTCATCGCCTGTCGTTGCAATTGTATTCCAAATTTTTCGACTGCCTGTTTCGCAGCGAATTTTTCGTTGTCGTCTGTCGTTCTATCGCTCTGTCGTCGGAATTGTGTTTAAGCCTTTATGCAATGTGTCGTTTCTTTTGCTGTAAATTTTCAGGAAAAGGTAAAGCATTATGATTATCATATACATACGTATTGATGGGAACGCCCTACGAGTAAGAAACTAAAGGAGAGGCCATTGCGTGTATATACATATATGCCAGTTTTGCGTGGCGAGCGTGATGTTTTTTCTCACTTTCTAACATATGGTTACATCTCTGTCTGCCTGACCCTAGGTGTCACTTTTGTTTATTTTCGGTAAAGAAAATTAACCCTAGCACAAAAGCCGTAGGTAAGGTTAAAACTGGAAAGAATAGAAAGATATTTACATTCTTTTATGTGGAAATTTAGTAATACTATATTTGTTTCTTTTTTTAATAATAAGCTGGGAATTAGAATATTGGTAAATGTTTGTAATTTTTATAAAGGTAAAAGAATTTTAATATATTTTCTTATTATGGATTTACCAAAAACGAAATTTTAAGGCAAGTTATTGGGCAACCGAAGATGGAAATAGGCTTACTGGGGAACCAGGAATCTCAAAAAGTCGTTTTGTATTACTAGCGCTCACTATGTTGCTGCTGGTATACAATTTGCGTCATACTTTCATAAACCGCGCCAAAATCCCTTGCATAAACTTTTTTTTTCCATTCGCCTGCAATGCGGATTTTTTATAGTATGTGTATAAACTTGTGTATTTTTTAGATTGGCACGAAAATTGTTGTTGATGGGCTTCTCCTTTAGTTTCTTACTCGTAGGGAACGCCCTACTTTTTACAGAGTTATTTAAGGATAAGGAACATAAATTGACAATTATATAGGTGTTAGTCGTTATGACATGATCCAATCGAAAATATACGCCTGGCGCCCTCATTCGGGAAAAGCAATATAAAAACACCACCATTTTTAAATGCTTATATTATTAGGATAGTTACTAGATGGCGATATAAGAATTTAAATTCAAATCAATTCAAATTCTGTAGTTACCACTCGTTCGGACAGTAGTGGTTATTCGTAGCGTTGAGTTTTTCATTTTGGTTACAAATGTAACCATGAGTATGACTAAATGTAACCTATTTGTAACTTTATAGATTTATAAGATTTACGAGTAAAGGCTGCTACACATGTTGACACGCTCCAGGAAATCAGACGACTGGGCCATGCATACATATACATATGGGAATTTGCTTCTATCTTCTGTCCAATAAATTAAAATCAATTTGAATTGCTGTTATTAATTTATTCAGCTTTTCATTTATATTATTTTTGGAATATTTTTCAAGTATCTGTTCAAGTATGATAGTATTTTGGGTAATTCCAGTTGGTGGAAATTCTTTGTTTAAGGTACGCCAAGAGTCTTAAACAGCTCTTTTCGCACATAACAATATAGTATATAGTACAATAGTTAGATCTATACTAGAGTATGCTTTCCCAATCTGGAATCCTTTTTGTACGACTTACAGAAATAAAATCGAGAGAAAACAACATATATTGACTAGGTACTTGCTTTTTAAATTTGCAGGCTCATATTGAGATTATGATGATAGATTAGCTAGATACTAAAGAAGCACGTTGTTTCTATCTTGACGAAATGTTCTTATTTAAAATTTTCCACGGTTCTATTAATTCATCTCAGTTATTGTCTATATGAATCTGTTCAGAGCAGCACGCTATAGTGACTTTGACAGCGTTTTAAAGTGACTCTGTGTATTCGACGATAGCGTAAAAAGAAACTTGGTTGCTCTAAACGAGAAAAAGCGAAAAAAAGCGTTTTGAAAGAAAATATTATTATATGAATGTGTATACATAATGATCAGAAGATAAACTCAGTTTTTTTTACCCGTAAATTAGAAATTGGGACTTCAATAAATTAAAACTATACACAGCAATAAAATAATTTTCTCCTTTACATCCATTTTAGTTTTATTCACTTTTATTTACTTTCAATTTTACATACTCTTTGACAATTCACACATTCAAACACGAAAGTGACTATTTTGATAGCAGTTCCGATCTTCTATATATCTTGTCCCGAGTGGTATCAAGAAAAGTAACGTCAATAGTGACTATAAAGTCCGTTCTGAACACATTTTTCTGTCGAAAGCGAAGGAAAAAGAGTTACTTTTTGGCTGCTCTGAACGAAAAAATGGCTATAGTCACTATAGTGTGTTGCTCTGAACAGACTCGATATTCAAAATCAACTTTCCTAATCGCCTCATCCGGCAGCCGCTTACATTTCACATAGATGCAAACCACACAAACTTACGATTCAAATCCCCTTTGGTTAGAATTAAAAAAGCTCACAATGCCTTATATGATCATTGGAATATATTCATTGACAGCCTTGCAACAAACACAACCTCTTGGCCGTTTTTCAATTTTGAATTGATGTTTGATCTTTACTTTTTGATTTATTTCTTTCCTTTTACTTTTTGTATATTCTAATCGGAAAGAATTCATGGCCTTTTTATACTCTAGTCAGGTTCTCCAAATTGCCAAAGTTTCTAGCCTAAGGCCACACTGATTCCTTCACTAAGTCCCAGGGTCCAAGATCTAGCTGATAGCTAATCATATCATATGAATTACATCCAAATTTTCGTGTTGGGACCTGCAACTGGCGAGCTTTCCACCTTGTTCTTTTAGCGAGTATTAGAGCTACAGCATATTATGGAAAAGTCCAGGGCTGCGTAATTGCTTGTCCGGAAGACTCGAGTATTCTCGAGCATTGAGGAACACAACCGAGAGAGTGGCACAGTTCCAAAGTTTGAATTTGGAGCGACAAGTGCTATCTGGAAAGAAACTACATAGTATGTTTTGTGATTTTAGTTTTTGAGGCTTAGTGAAAATACACATTATTTTGATTTGAAGTTACGTGCTTTTTGTGTGGATTTGTATAAATATGGAAAAGAAACGAAAGATAGATAGTGAGTGCAGAATAATTAAAGAGCAATGAGGAAATCAATATTTGGTGATTGAGACAAGTAATAAGGCAATGTGTATAATTTGCAACGAAACAATATCTCCCCTCAAAGAATACAATATAAAACGTCATTATGAGACTTAACATTCTCAGAATTACTCCAAATTTACAGGAAGCCAGCCTACAATTAGAAAAAACATGAATCTTTGAAACAAGAGTTGAAATCTCAGCAAATGTTGTTTAAGAAAGTAAATGCTGAACAAGAAACAGCAATTCGTGCTAGTTCCTGCAGGGATCATTCAATAGCGAAACATGGAAAACCGTTTACTAATGGCGAATTAATCAAGGATTGCATGCAGCAGCCGAAAAAATGTGCCCAGAAAAAGCTAATTTGTTTCAAAACATTAGTTTATCAGCAAAAACTGTGGCTCAAGATGATATTGCTGAAAATATATTAACTCAATTGACTGACAAAAATCGACACTTATCCGAGGAATAGATAAAAATTATGAAGTGTGGATTAATATTTTTAGAGGAGTTGAAAATGCTGTTAAAAAAAACAATTTTCAATGGAAAAATTTGAAGTGTATCTCTAATGATGGGAGCAAGAACATGTGTAGAAATATCAAAGGTGTTGTTGCTCTCGTATCAAAGGCCGTAGAAAATGACGGTGGATCAACACCATTAATCGTATACATTGCTGCATTCATCAACAGTATTTGTGCGGAAAATGCATGGATATATCAGAAGTTTTAAAGCCAGCCATGTTAACTGTAGCTGTTAATTATATCAGAATATATGCGCTCAATCATCCTCCATTCTGATAGTTTATTGAAGAGATTGCAGAAAATAACGAGCCATATTATACTGCAATACGCTGGCTTAGTTGCGAAGCTCTGATGCGATTTTTTGAGCTCCAAACAATAATCGAAATTTTCCTGAATAAAAAGAATCGTCATATGTCTAGTTATGGAAGTTATCATTTTATACAGATTTAAGTAAACATATGACCTTAATTTAAAATTACAAAAAGAAAACCAGCTTCAGCCTGATTTATATATATACTCATTATAAGTCCTTTCGACAAAGAATTTCAATCTTTATTGAACATAAAATGTGTCACGCATTTTGATACCTACATGGCAACAAACTAAGACTCCCTTTCCAGTAGATTTCAAAAGTGAAATTTTAGTTGCTTTGAAAATAAATTTTGAGTCTTGTTTATCAGATTTGATGCAATTGCAAACGGTATCAAAATTTTTCAAAATACTTTTAACGTCGATATAAAGGGTTTTCCAATAAGAGGTGTTATTTTGATATTCAAAGAAAAATGCCATTTTTTGAGATATCATCAGCCAAATGACCACGACGACCACGCCTACAGGACCATATCCTTTTCATGAAATTTTCGATAACCAAATCGCAAAGTGGCTGCCCTATGTCCTCGATAGCCTCACGAATTCCATCTTTGAGGTCTTGAATCGACGCACAAGATCTCGGTGGCCAATTGTGATCACCTCTTCGAGAGATAACACGGTCCGGAAACTTTTCCCGTAAAAGACCAATGGTTTCGTTGCTTGTATGGCACGTAGCGCCGTCTTGTTGAAAGTAAACGTTGTCCAGATCAATACCATCCAATTCCGGCCATAAAAAATCATTAATCATCTGTCGATAGCGCAATCCATTCACCGTAACTGTTGCTCCAGCCTCATTTTCGAAAAAGTAAGGTCCAATGACCCAGCGGGACCATAAACCGCACCAAACAGTAACGCGTTGAGGATAGAGAGGCTTTTCAACAATAACTCTTGGATTTTCCGAGCCCCAGATGCGACAATTTTGCTTGTTGACGAAGCCATCGAGGTGGAAATGGGACTCATCACTCAAGATGAGTTTTCGATGGAATTCCGGATCATTTTCATGCATTTCAAGGACCCAATCAGCAAAGACTCGACGTTGTTGATGATCGGCCGGCTTGAGTTCTTGTGTTAACTGAACTTTATAAGCCTTAAGACCCAAATCTTTATGCAAAATACGGTGTAATGACGTTTGTGGAATGCCTAATTCCAAAGAACGACGAGGAATGGACAAACCTGGGTTTTCTTCAACACTTTCGGCTACAGCAGCAATATTCTCGGCTGTTCTTGAGTGACGTGCACGGGTTTTATTCTTCACATCACTAACTTGTCCCGAAAGCTCGAATTTTGCTACCAATTTCGGTATTGCGGTCCGACAAGGTGCTTCACGACGACCCAAAAATGTTCGAGTTTTACGAACCGTCTCTGCAACATTTTCACCGTTTTTATAGTGAATTTTAATAATTTCAATGCGTTGTTGAATGTTTATCGTTCCATTTTTATTAATGACGTAGTTTCTACTTGTCAAATGTCAAAAAATGACAGCTCCAAAAGTGACATCTACCGAAATAGCGGGCTAATTAAAATAACACCTCTTATTGGAAAACCCTTTAGAAACCCTTTCCCCTGGAAATTCAAATGGAAATGTTTGATTTGCAGGGTAGCGATCATTGCGTGCAGTCATCATTGCTGTAATTTCACTACCTCTCTGTGTGAAACAACATTCTCCAAAATGAAATACAGAAAAAATATTTACAGATCCAAATTGAGTGATGAACATTTGAAGTCACTGCTTGAAAATTTCCACCAGTAAACTTGATCATAATTATAATGCTTAATTGCATTATGTGAATTACCTACTATGTATGTAACTTATTGTAAATTATTAGGATAAATCTCATATCATTAATTACAATTAAGAGTATCCGATTTCATTATATGTCAGTTAATATGTTTATTATTTGGTCGTTAAATAAAAATATCTGATTTTGTATGACTTATGACCATTGTAAAATTTATCAAAATAAACTACGACACGGGCCGAATTCGGGCATAACCGTCCCGCTGCCACGGGGCGGATTCTTGATGCTCGCGGGCCGTAGTTTGGAGGCCCTTGTTCTAGATGAAATCATAAAGTATACTAAGTTTGTCATTCCGTTTGTAACATCTAGAAATAATGATGGTAGAGTAGAATGGATTGGACAGCCATGCATAAAATTAAAATTTATTTTGATTCTGTCCGATAATTAGAGAATGCATATAGTTAGAGAGCTGAAATTTCACACATGGGCTTTAAAAAAAAAGTAAAATTAAGTTCGCTAATAGTACAAATCGGGTAACTACTTCGTAGGGTTGCCATACAAAAATTTCGTTTTCACTATATGTTTGGATACTACCTGAGAACGCGTCAACGTAGATAGTTGAAATTTTGTACACAGTGTTTGCATAAAAATAGTAAATATAATTTCAAAATTGGACTAGATTAGGCAGCCCCTTTTTGGTGTTACCATATACAAATTTAGGTTTTTTACGTATACTATGAGACTGATAGTTTTCACGGCTTAGACGTTTTTATTGTACTTAAAAGTTTTTCAGAATATGAAATCCTATGAAATTGGGTATAATCATTTTTACCGTTCGACGAACCGTTCTAGAAATATTTGTGAAAAACGATTTCAATGATCGAACTTATACTGATGGTGACCATACGAAACTACATACACGTATTCATCGAGGGTATTATAAGAATTAGTCTTAGACCAATTCTAGCTTTCTTACTTTTTTAATTTTTAATTTTATACTTTAGTTATTTTTATTACCTTTATTTCACTTAATATCAGATTTTGTTTGGATTTTTAGTAATTAATAGACTTACTTAAATTTTTGTTTTATCCTCTTAGACCTTTTCTGTATTATATAACGTTATTTTGCTTTCATTTATATTATGCTTTTCCTTTGAATTTGTTTTGTATTTCTTATATCTTACTTTGAGCTGCTTATGTATATAATTTTGTAGTAACGAAAGCAGATCATTAATCAAAATTAAGAAGAAAAGCCTAGAGATAATAGAGACCTGGGCGGCTCACCAGCAGGGTGATCTTCAGATGCATCACCATCTATGCGACCAGATCAAAAAGTTTCAATCCATAAGAAAAATGGAGAGGAGAGACCAAGAGCTTCAAGTTTGGTTATAAAATATGTTGAACTAAATATAGTCAAAAATTTGCTTTATTATTGTAATTTATAAAACGCTAAGGTCCATTATGTTATATAACTACTTTTTGATTTGTTCCTTTTGTTCCTTTGTTGGAATTTGTCTTGGATACCATTGGCGGATTTGCAAAAGGTTATCAGACAGATTGTATTTATACTGACTTTAGTAAAGCGTTCGACAAGTTATCTCATTCCGTGATACTCTTTAAAATGGAAAAGTATGGGTTTCACCCAACATTTATAAAATGGACGGAGTGTTATTTGAATAACAGAACATATCAAATATTATTCCGTCATTCCATCTCTAGAGTCCTGAAAGCTTCGTCCGGCGTACCTCAAGGGAGTCACTTGGGCCCGTTGTTTTTTATTCTATCTATTAACGACATTGTCTCTGTTGTGAGGCACTGCAAAGTATTGATTTATGCTGACGATATTAAACTTTTCGCTCAGATTAAATCTGTTAACGATTGTGAACTGATAGAGGATGAACTTCACAAGTTTTACGTTTGGTGCAAAAACAATAATTTGGCTCTCAATATCGACAAATGTTAGGTTATTACTTTGCACAGGAATCAGAAACCGATCACTTATGATTATGTGCTCTCGGATTCCACGATTCGCCGTCGCGAGGGTGCTGTTTGTGACTTGGGTGTCAAATGTGACCATAGATTGAATTTTATCTCTCACATTAACTACATGGTATCTAAGAGTAACTCTATGCTGAGCTTTATCAAACGTTGGTCTCGAGAATTCTCGAATCCCACACAAAAGTTTTTGAAATAAATAACGGTATTTATGAAATTTGTGTGTAAAAAAAATAAATTTTTGGGAATATTTGAGAATAATTTAAAGATGCTAAATTAAAAATTACATAGTAATACACTTTTCGATAGCTACTATTCTTGGCTATTTAATAAGCGAACAATAACCAAAGTCTATAGTGTGGTTCAAAAGTTATACTCATTTATTCCCATCAGGGTTCACGAATATCTTCAACTGGCCACAACTACTAAAGGATGGTTTCTAGGGGGGGGGGGGGGGGGTGGGTATGTGGAACAAGTTTTTGATCAAATTACCTCAAGCGTGGTATACCGGAAGGTATCTTGATCTGAATCACCCTGTATATACATATATATATATATATATATCTTAAATCATAACAACTGCTGCATGCAGTATGCTACGACCATAAGAAGTTTTTCTAATTCTAAAAACAAATATATGAAATTCATACTGTTGCTAGCTTCAGTGTAGCATACTGCTGCATGCAGTATGCTACGACCATAAGAAGTTTTTCGAATTCTTTAAAAAACAAATATATGAAATTCATACTGTTGCTACCTTCAGTGTAGCATAATGCTGCATGCAGTATGCTACGACCATAACAAGTTTTTCTAATTCTTTAAAAATATATATATATATATATATATAGGTATATCTCAAATCATAACAAAACCCTATTTTCTTTTTTAAATTAATAAAAATTATGAATTTCATATATTTGTTTTTTAAAGAACTAAAAAAACTTGTTATGGTCGTAGCATACTGCATCAGTAGTATGCTATACTGAAGATAGCAGCAGTATGCATCGTGTGACATACGGTGAATGTGCTACCACTTTATAAACGACTGTACGAAAAAGCTCTGGCGCGTGAAGAAAAACTGACAATTAAGACGAAGAATTGCGGGAGAGAAAGGACAAAAGTGACCTTTTTGAACTTGGCAACAACAGGAAAGTGAAGAAGGCGACATTTTTTCATTGCAGCCAACCCTCGATAGTGAACTCGTGAAGAAACAAAATAAATGTTGGTGTTATGGAAAGAGAATTTCCAGATAGGGAAAGTATAGTAAAGCTAGGAAAAACAAAAACAAAAGTAGAAAAAATTTAAAAAGAAGGAAAGGTAATCTAGACAATTTAAGTTTTTTTAATTGTACCTACCGCTAAAGTGAAAATTTGAAACAGATTAAAGGGATTCGATGACTATTCGACTTAGAAAAAAAACAAGAAAAGTAAAGTAAGCGAGGCAGAAAAAAAAACAATTTTGCCATTACTCTCGGGGGAATTGCGAGCGGTAGTTTTCCGCCAGCCTAGAAAAAGCAGAACACATGGAAGTGTAAGGAAAAACCATTGTGGATAAAAAGTAATTTTCAAGTGGATCACGTTTCTAAGTTTGAAAAGTCTCAAGGTACCAAGTCCATATATCTATTTTTGCACAAAGCTTGAAAAGTGGTTAGCCTAGAAGCCTCCTCGAAACATTGGTTTTTAGATCATTTAACATTATTATCCACAAAGAGTGGAAAACGGGAGGCATACTCGCCATTCTGAAGCTTGCAATTCACATAAGAAATAAGGCATAGCTGCCACTGTGGTTTATAATATTACATATTATGATTATGAGACAAAAAATTTAAACTATGTACATAGATATGATGAATTGATATTCTACACCTACTTAGAGCATAAAGCCTAGTATCGAGTTCGAGTAAAATGTGACATTTCCATAAAAATTTTAGCGCTGGTAAAATCGTAAGCAAAAATTTTACTGATGATTTTACTAGTATAGTACAGAGATCTCCGGTAAAAACTGAAGACTCCCTCTTTATAAAATAGGTGGCACTATAAATTCTCCACACATTTTACTAGGCATTTTAATATACACGAAACATTAAATTACTGGTAAAATTTTTACATTCCTATCTAAAGCGTAATGAAAACTTATGCAGAGATTCTCGAACACTTTCAAAGTTTAAATAAAAGTGTTTCTCTATCTCTATGAAAATTTGCATATTGTTTTTTGACTGATTAAGGGGTTTTGTTTGTGTTATCAAAATATAAAAATTAATTACTTTATTTTCTCAAAATTTACATACGTCAAAATCTTACCAGCGATCTTAACGTGAATTATTTGGAGACCGCGTTAAATTTTACTTTGCCCGAACTCGATTCTAGGCTTAATGAATAACTATACAAATGCCAAGCTAAACAAAGAAAATAGCTCTGCTACTTTTACGTATGGCATTCCCAAAGGTATCAGCGAAATTTTCTTGGTGCGAATATTTTTGAGAACGAATTTATGTTAAGTGATTTTTGTGTTATATTTACAGCAAATATACGAATACATGGTGAAATGTGTAATTTTAAGTTTAAAAAAGCAACATCTGGAATATTTATTTATTTGAAAAAATTAGTCTATTTTTCTTCGGGAAAAGTGAGCGAGCCTTGGTGAGAATGCAAAACAATTTCTAATTATTCAAAAAGAACTTAGGTAAGAAATATTGAAATTAAAACGAATGAAATGACCACCATATGACATACTTATCTGCCAATTGACAGTTCGGGAAGGCCACAGCTTGTTAAATTTTTGAATCATAGTGCATGAAAAATTATTTTTGCTCTTTCATGGTAAGAATTTATTTTATTCTATATAATTGAAGGACGTAATTTTTTAATTTATTGTATGTTTTCCTATTATGACGTCATATTGTTTCTGTGTCTGTGATACATTATATCAGCGTTTCATTGTTCTGTTAGATTACGGATATTTTTTTTTGCCAAAGGAATGGATTTCTTACGTTGAGTACAAAACTGGCATCCTTGGCCCAGCTATATAATGTACTAAAAACTCTAACGAAGGCAATTGTCCATTACTATAGAACTTTCTTTGTTCTAATTGTGGCATGGCGTTTATAATTTAAAGCTCATCGAAGTCCCTCCCCAGGCAATTAGAAATAATTAAATCATTTATGGAGCATTTTCAAAATTACTCCAAAGAAATCTTGCGGCAATAAATACGAAAATATTCATCATCGGTAGATATAATAACGATTATATCATAACGATTATAAATTTTATTATAAAACTAATTGTTCAAGTTTTAAGAGTTTAGTTACGAGTTTTACTTTAAAAGTCAGAATAAAATAGTTAAATTGGTTTCAGTCCCTGTTAAATACTTATGAAAAGTTTTTATTTTTTTTTAAGTCATCAATACATAGTTGTGATGAAATGATTAATATTTTTTTCATCGTAAGTAAAGTTCTTGCTTGATTTATATTTTTCCTGATCATAAATAAAAGTCACGTCATGATTTCTATTCATCATGGAGTGATTTTTATTTTCCTGGTCGACAAAAAAAATCGCCAAGTGATTTTCTTCTTCTTCAGTCGATATATTATAATATCTATTTTTGAAGTTGAAAGTTATCAATCAATTCAAAATAAAAGTAAACTGTGATCGTTACTGCAAAATAATAGGGGCGGATGTTCATATATATGTATGTATGTTAAACTTTTCGTGACTTATCTTTAAACCTCATATTTCATTAAAAATCTGAGCACCAGCATCTATTATTTTCCACAGTGGTGTAAACAGTTCATGAGACATAAAAATCACTTCATGACTTTTATTCTTTATCAAGAAAAAGAGAAATCACAATGTGATTTTTATTTTGAACAGAAAAAATGAATATCAGCCAAATGATTTTTATTCGTACTGAGAAAAATATTAATCATTTCATAAGCATTTAACAGAGACTGAAAACCTCTGTGAGTAGAGTGCAGCCATTTCGTTCGAGCTTTTAAAGTACCTAAAACATAAATATAATAAATTTATAATGGTTTTTATATTGTTAATCACAATTTTTTGATTTTACTACAAATGAACACTGCCCCGATCACAATACATAAAATATTAAGAGCTTACACGTTTTTAACAGGTTGACTAAGGACAACATAAATTTTCTTAAGCTAAGAAGCATAAGTTTTCTTTCTAAATTGGGTGTCTCGCTCACTCTGATTATTTCGTAATAGATTAAATAGCGATAAAATATAAAACAAAGTAATTATCTTGATCTAATTTTTTTAAAATGTTTACATTGAAGAATACTGGTATATACAACAAGCAGTAGCAGGTACCAGTTTTCGTGATATTTGACGAATACTGCTAAATTTATATTTTCTAAATATCTGCAATTTTTCTCTTTTATTTAGAACGTTGAATATTGCCTGGAAAATTATGATTCGAAAATGATTTGCGTTTGAATCGTAATCGCTGGTTAAATTTTGAGAATGAATACTACACCGAAAGGAAGACAGGGTGATATAACTTCACATCGAAAGCGATAATCGAAGCGAAGATGGTGGTATGCTATAAAATTTCCGTTCAACAGGCGATATTGCTTGTTTCGAAATTACTTCCGAATTTTTTCTCTTAGTACAAAAGTTTTTTATAAATTCTTTTTCTAGTTGTTGATAAATTTTTGAACTAAAAATTTGAATTTTTCAAGCGCAGTTTAACAATAACATTTGTAGAGGATATCAAAAATGACGAAGAAATAATTATGTAATTACCGAGACGAAAAAAATCTTTAACATATTAATAATAGTCAAAGAAGAATAGCAAATTCTTTTCCATCCGTCTTCGTTCCTTTTAGAAGGCTCTTCTGCGTTTAATTTTTCAGATAAGTTCTTCCACAATTCGTGAGGATTCTGCTGATTTTTCATTCGCAAAGCCTCATCTCAGGGCGCTCTTCTAACAATGATCTAAACTGTTTTTCTGAAATAATTTTCTTGTGTTATTCTTGTAAATGAGGTTAGAAATTTTAAATTTTATATTTATATGAAAATTTGTATAATTGATATATCAAGTCATTGTATAAATTTAAAAAATTGCAACATATAAATATTATTTTTTAAATTATCCTTACATTTTATAAACTTCACTTGTACTATCACTGTTAAGAAAACTAAGTGAAGTTCTATCGAAACTATCGCACTATTCGAAAGTGTTACAATATACCGACTATCGATAAATTGTCGAACTTCGAATCTTTGGAATTTTGCTTCAGATTACCAGTGTAGTAAAAGGAACATAATTCTGGATTTATTAACTCGAGATAGTAGTGAGAGAATCAGAGAAACGAAGGAAATTCTCATTTCGAGATTAAGCCAGGACCATAATAGACGTAAAGAACTTTATGAATTTGAACAAGACTGAGGTTTTCTTACGGATGATTGAGTCTTTGAACTAAACAGATGTCACATTCCGTGAGGGTTAATATCTTGACATTTAGTTTTTAAAAAGTGGTAAAATCAAAAACATTAACAGCAGCAATATCTCGCTTTCTAAGCTCCTTGCCAAACCTTTCTCTTAGAAGGGACCACCTCTTTTCACATTCTCCTTCTATAATAAATTAAAATAATAAAAGTGTTACCGATTTCATTATTATTATTGGATAAACAGATGAGTCCTTACGGAATGAGTGACTCTTACCGCACTTTACTTACGGCAATTTGACATTTAACGAAAGTTCTTTACTGACACGTTAATATTATTTTGGGTATCTCTGTTTGATTTAAAGGGTGCGTTCGTCTTACTTAAGTAACTTTACTTAAAAATACATCTATTGTGGTCCCGCCTTTACTTAGAAAAACATAACTCTTCATTAAAATGTTTGCAGGGTAGTTTCAATATATGTGGATGTTAGAATTAATTGACCAGTAATCGTCATCAAATTATGATAATTCAATCTAACCATAAAACGTTGGTATCCATTTCACCTTGATGAACATGTTTCGATAAATTATAGTAACTAATTATAACTGGGATATTTCTTTTGCTTAAAAAGAGTATGAAGGAAACGAAATGTTAAGTGCAATAAATACTGTTAAAAATGGAATGCGTATTAACCAGTAGCAAAAACATTTGATATTTCTCGGGTGACATTTTCTAATAAATAACATAAAACGCTCCAAAAACAGAATGAGATGAGGAGAAAAGTAAAAGAAAACGCCAGGAACAAAAAGATAGTTAAGTTAAAGATACGAAGAGGAAGAAGAAACGAGGCCACATATAAAGCAATAGCAGCTGGTTTTGTCATAACATTTGTGATATGAATTTCATTGAAAATATGATTGATACAATGTCTGAATTGTAATAAAATGGTTGCATGAAAAATGTGGGAATATAAGACTATTCATAAAAAAATATTTTTGTTCAACATGCGTATTATAACCCTAAGAAAAAAACGAACTTTTGCCTGTTCGATTTTTTTTTTATAATTATTTAATTACACATTTACGTATTTACTAGCTTTTAACTCTTAAGTAGGCGCACTAGTAAAATTACACAAGTCTGCGCATGGGGTCAATAGTGACCCCAATTTCTTTCTAGAAATTTAAGTAAACCACAAAATATTCAAAAATAAAAACTATGCAGTTCCATAACTAAATCTTATTTCTTTAAGAAAAACTGAAAAAAATCTTCTCTTTAAATTAACACAAAAATAAAACAACAATTAGTTTATATTACATACTGAGGAACTCTTGCCAGTGCTTATAGTAAAGTAAAAAAATAAGAACCACTATTTGGAGTAGAGTAGGAAAGCTACACTTTTCACTTAAAACTACGATATCAACAAAATGTCGAAATTTCAAAGATAAACCTAACAAAACCTACCTCACGAAAAAAATTGCGTAAGTGGTGGCATGTGGTCACACTTCAGGCCCAAAATACATTCACGACTTCAGGCCACGGGTCACAAGCCACTTGAAGATTGTGACTGACTGCTGAAGCCAACTAAGTTACATTACGTTACATCCACGCCCATTAGCCACACGAAGCCATACTTCTGAATATGCATAAATGTATGTATTTTCATGTAATTAATAATTTTTTTCCATTTTACAGTGTGGCTTGTGGCCTGTAGCCGAGAATGTAACTTTGACAATACATTTATGTTGGTTCAGAGGCGGGCATCCAGTGGTCTGTGGCTTGCGGTCGTGAATGTATTTTGGGTCTCAGACGCGTGCATTCACTGGCTTGTGGTCGTGAATGTATTTTGGGTCTCAGACGCGTGCATTCACTGGCTTGTGGTCGTGAATGTATTTTGGGCCTAACCAAAACCCTCGAGAATACTTCACAAGCCATGAAAGAGACTCCCTCCCTACCACATGCGAGGCCCAACGTAGTCCTTACATTCTAAAATATTTGCAGTGTTCTTATGTAAAACTGACAAAAGTTTGATTTGAATAGCTCCTCCGCTCTAAACTACTATTTACACCGAAAAATGGTGTTCTGATAATCTTAAGCTTGCTTTCTTATCTCCCGAATCGTAAAAAAATTTTCATACCTTTCCTAACAAAATTATTTAAAAAAATTAATCTTAACCAAATGACTACGATTTCTCAAACAAAAATTCTCAGCTGAGTAATCATTGTAATGTCGCTGTGCCGTCATGGCATGCCGTGGGCTGATGATATCGAATGTAGCTGCCTACAGATTCGGACTCCGGCTGCACATACACACATGCAATTATCACTTTACTGAGAGGTATTGAGCGTTAAATGGTAAGGTTACTTTGTAATCAAAACTCTTTTATTATTTTGTTAAGTAAGGTATATAGGAAGTGTAGCCTTTAGGAAGATAAGGAATCAAGCTGTAAATTACTAGAAAACTATTTTCCTGTATGGATAGTAGTTTAGGCTCTGTGGCATACATAAAGCCAATATTTAGCACTTTTCCATAAGCATCAATATAGAACATTTTAGAAAACGGACTCCGAATGCACACATATAGATTTCTGTTTCATGGCTTGGGAAGTATTCTCGAGGGTTTTGGCCTAACTATAGTACAAAAGCATGCATATGTATTAGTGGCTCGAGTAGTATGACGATTTTCAAAATAGTGTTTTAAGATGAAAAGCTACTGGAAGACGCAAGGTCGACAGAGAATGCGTTCTACTTTTTTCGCGGTTAAAATTGTTCTGACTCCATGCGCCTACTTAAGGGTTAACGCATACACTGTAAAAAATGCACAAATTTTTGTCCCAAAGCTTAGGTATTTTTCTCTAAAATGTGGGGAGTATTCCCTAAAATATGGGAATATTCCCTAAAATTTAGGTAATATTCCCTAGAACTTAGAGGAATATTCCCTACAATTAGGGGAATATTAACTACATTTTAGCGAATATTCCCTATATATTGCGGAAAAATACCTAAGCTTTTTGGCAACAATTGTGCAAAGTTTTTACTGTGTAGTATGTCTTGTTTTTAATGCATACATACATATATAACTTGACAAATACTTCGCCAAACCCTTTTTCATTTGACAAATATTGATACCTGCGATACGATATAAATTTATATTTAATTAAAAATTTAAATCAACCGTTATTTAACTTACCGTACGTTAAAAAATAAATTATCATTATACCTGATGAGGTATGAATATTATACCAAATTATAGATATCTGTACCTACTGCAAGTATGTAGGTATATCATTTTCACAATTAATTGAATATAAAAATGAGTGTAAGGTGACGAAGATTGACATTTACATTATTTCTTCAATAATTAAATGCAATTCTGTCGAAAATATATTTTTACTAGAAAAACAAACTTTGCTGAATCATCCCCTATCTGGCAGGTGTTTTGAATCAAACAGCTCAACACCCACAAGTAAACAAGTACACAACTCTGGTGTTGCTTTAACTTTCCAGAAGTGGTGTGCACACAGAGAATTGTCCCCATTTCAACAATATCAATGCTCTGAATAGGCAACAAATGTTTATCTGCGTTTTGTTGTGCACCAGTAGCAGTTTAATCATCGTCTTTGCAATAGAAAAGAACTATTTTTATCTCAATTGCGGTGTGCACTTACACAATACTGCGAAACTACAACCTGTGCCATTATGGTCACTGTGTAGAAAGCAGGTTTACTATGGATAATAATCGCTTAATTGCCATCGCATTTTATTTGGATCAACTCTGAGGCTTTGCGACGTTCCTCCTGATCAAGTCTCAGAAATTAAATTCACATTTTATTTTTAAAAATGGAAAATTGAACTGCCACAGAAGTAAAAGGATGACAAGATTTTGCTGGATTAGACAACTGGAATTATACTAAAATTGCGGCGTATTTCTGATAAAATAAGTGTCACAGAGGTGCAATTTTCTTACAGTATATAATGAATGAATGAATAGAAATTTAATAGATACCTATTCAAGTTATAAAGGTGAACGTGAATACTTCTTCGTTCAATATGATTTAATTCTTAAAATGGTAGGACTGTAATGCATTTAGAGATTAATATTTTGCAAATATGTTAACTGTGCCCAGGGAAATAGAGTTTGTTGGAAAGAAAAACCATGATGGGAGAATATATCGTCTCAATAGATACCCATACAGTTTTGAATTTCATCCACAATATCCACAGAATTTAGAAATCTCAGGGATAGCATTTTCCTCAGCCGCCCGCTTTCATTTTGACGAAAAATTTGTACCTTATCTATTCTGTGTTGTCCCTCATATTATATCTTCCTTTATTTGCTGTGGCATATCGGGCGGAAGAAGATGAGAAGAGGGCGAAAAATAAAGTGAAGAGTCTCATTATCTCAAAATACTTAAGGTTCATAAAGGCGGAAGATGCTCATATTTCTAACAACCAAGTACAAAAAGCTTCTTGTGGTGGGAGATTATTCTCACTCAGTTCCTGTACTCTTTGCTGATAGTTGGTTCTTAAAAATCCTTCCGTCAATGGAATTCTTTGAGTACTATCACCTAAATTTCCCTTAACACGACCTAATGCATGTTTTTCGTGTAGCTTGTAATCTTCCGCGATTTCGAACTAATAGAAATTTTAAAGATCCTTTCTTCTTTATACGTTCTCTATACGTTCTATATTATACCTAGAATGGAAAACAATTTCCATAACTGGGCTGGGGCTGGTTGCACAGCCTTAGCTTCATTACATATTGTCAAAAAGACATATTTAAAGCTCATTGGCGATATAGCAATTACTTGTCATATTGACTCCGTCCTACTGCAATGTTGTATGTCTTTCGCTCCTTTATCGCTACATGCATGGTCAATGTTCTAATGTAATATTTAGTCTGATCCTTTGTACATTAATTCTTGCACGCAGCACTCGCCCTATAAGCCAGGCTCATCCTTTCCCACTCCAAAATACCTTCGGTCATACAGTAAAATTCAGTGATGCTATTAATCCCGAATAGTGCGAATATGGAACAATCTACCATCTTCTGTCTTTCCTACGATTTACAATCTAGGAAGATTTAAGAGCGACATACATCAGCATCTCCACAACTCTAATCTCTCTTCTCTTCTCTATCTTCTTTCTGCCATGCTGTGAAGACGGCCTGTACACACCTTCAGCTCTCTACGTTGACACGTTCTCAGACAGTATCCAAATACAGGGTGTTCCGTATGTGGTCTGGTGCCGGAAGGCTATGGATAGGTTATACAGGGTGGGCCAAAAGTCACCATGGGGTTTAAAAATAACTAACTTTTTCGTTTGTACATTGCTCCACACCCTGTTGACCGTTTCTCTTCATTCCTTTTTTACATGATAGCCAACTGTCTGTTCTTCATAGGTAAGCATGTTTCCCCACCCCACCTTACCCCTCCTTTTTTCATCCTACCATATGTTACCAATTTAATTTTTAAACCCCATGGTGACTTTTGGCCCACCCTGTACTAAGACAAGAAAAAAATTGTACGGTGTAGGATGGGGGGGGGGGAGAGGAGAGAAATACTAACAGTTTCCGAGATAACGGGACTTAAAGATATTCGGGTATGTTTTTATAGATCACAGAGTAATTTCTGAACGTTACAGCCTTTGATGATGATTTAAAATTGGTTAGATAGATAATCGTTGGACTTTTCCAATGATCTAAAAATTTTTTCCCTGCTTCTCTCTGCTTTGAAGCTATGGCTCAACAAAGTTAAAATTTGGAATTTTAGCCCGGTTTTTTTTTTATTTAACTACTATTTTTATCAAAAATCACTAATTTATTGGCTTTAAGAACCCCAAAAGTTTCGCTTTAAATTATCTTTCACATTCTGTGCCAAAAATTTAACGCTTTCTGCGTTTTTTTCACTTTTTCTTAATCATATCCAGTAAGCCATAAACTGGAATTTCCAAGAAACATGTCGTACAGGGTGACTAAAAACTACTTTCAGGATAACCATTTTAATTGAACTCGCATCAACAGGGAGATAAGTATGTGCCTAAGTAAAATGTACTCCAGACTCTGTCGAAATGTTACAGTTAATTAACTGTACCCAGAGTATATAGTTAAATAAATACATATAACTTAAGTTAAGGTTTGGTTCAAAATCCATCTGAGAGTTTAGTTAACTCTAACCCTCAATGCATTCTAGATTAACCTATGACCTCACTTGCCTTAGGAAATGAAAGCAAAATTATAACAAAACTAAAAGTTCGCACTAAGTAATTAACATAAGTGGGCGTTCTCATTTGCGCTGTATTTATCTGCAATGAAGCGATAAAAAATAACAGCAGTAGTTCGAAGTACACAAACTCCCCCGCATTAAAAAAAATACGCCATTAAATTTTGTTGCATATTTGTAAATACTACATACATACATGTTTCTAGAGCTAGAGAACATCAGTCGACCGGAAAAGAATGCCGCCATTATTACTGGAATTTTTCTTGCAAAAAGCTGCAAAATAACAACCGTACTCGGGTATTATCTAGATATTATCTATGCCCTGATTACGACTGGCCTAGCTTGCGTGTAAATCTCACTTTGCATATGGTCACTTGGGCAGCACCAATTATATCTTCTGAGGGAAATCAAAGAGAGAAATTTCACTTTGAAATAAGCGATATTTAAATATACTTAGAAAAGAAGAAGCTATAAAAAAAAACAAGTTAAGATTTAATTTTGCTGTATGTAGAAAATCTGTGATCGGTGCTAAAAAAATTACTTGGGAGGCATAGCGCAAGCTGTTGAAATAAAAATTTCTTGGGCAAATCTTCAGATATATTTGAAGTCAATGCAGTCGATCTTACGAGCTAAGACTAAATTAAAGACTGTGATGAGATTGAGAGCCGGGACTTGTGGAACTAAATAGATCTGTTGTGCTACACTATGAACTAGCGAATATGTGTGATGTTTTTTTTTATGTAGATACCTACCAAAAAAATCTTTTGTGATTTTAAAATAAAAACAGGATTTTTGTTTGAATTTTATTAAATTTGAAGCTTTGCTTATATTTGGAGTGTTTTTCTTCAAACATGTGGCGTTATTGTGGCCTAATGATACATAACAGCACATTAATAATAATTAAGTATTTCCATGGGTTCAGAGAGGATGCGTACATTTGATTAGTGTATTTAAGTTGTAAAGTTACCGAAAATAGGGATCACCATAGAACCACTTATTTTATATCAGGATCTTGCAATATAACACTCATTTAGGACCCCCCAATAAAAAAATATTTCCTAAGTGAGGCACTGTTGTTGAAAGCGATGATTGTATTTCTGCTGATAAACCAAAGGCTCTCTACCAATACAAAATTTTAGCAAAACATTTAATTTTTAATCCCTCCACATACTATACTTGTGGGAACACAAGTGAATCCAATTAAAATAAGAGATCGCCTTCAGAACAGACGACAAGTGAATGCTTCCACATTGAGACAAATTCTGAAAGTGAAGATTCAGAGACTAATCGAGTAAGAAGACTATTCGTAACAATTAGCGGTCAATCGGGAACAAAGTGTGAACAAAAAGACTAAGTTAACCGAAGTGGGATGAAGACGTTTGAAATGCCCTCCTACAGTAATCCCAAAGCCGAAGTTGTTGCAGATATAGCAACTGGTGCCAATTGGAACCACTTTTAGCGCAGTCTGCAAATAAAAAGGCTATATGTGAAACGCACATAAAACTAACCCCAGAAGGTAGTAAAAGACTGGAACTTGTTAAAATATCAGAAGATGAAATACAATCAAAATTTTGGGACTAATTTTGAAGCCGAAATTTGTCTTTCGTCTGGCCTTAATCGCCTCAGCCTTTGGGCTGCTCTAATACTTTATCCAACAAGAATTGATAAACAAAACGAAGAAGACCGAATCGACTGGGCTAGCCAGAGGAAAAATCAAAATAATTGGAGAAGAAACGAATTCCAAAAGAAAATGGAAAAAATACTAACAAAAGAGTAAAAAAAAATTCCCTAAAGTGAGTGGCAACAATTTGGCCACAAAGCTTAGGAATCTTTCGATAAGATTAGGGAAGGCTTCACCTTGGAAAACATAGATTAGGTTTAGGTATAGGTTTCTAATTGTACCTTTAAAAAATATCAGAATGTGTTGAATAGCTCATTTCTTGTGTGCCATCAATCATCACATCATACTACTAAAGATGTCTTTCTTTCATTAAAACATATAGTGTGGAAGTTAGTGCTGGGGCGCTGGGTACGCTCAAACAAAATAGTGAAAAATAATATATGACTTGTTTTCAAAAACAATGTGTGAATTATATTAACGAAAATATATTTCTAAGCGTTCCATAAAAAAAGGGAAGTGTCCTACCTTTTTTACAATGAAGGTAAAACAACCAAAACGGCACGATGTCAATATACCTCCAGTCCTAAACAGGAAAATTGATGGAAAAGGATATACACTAACACTTTTCATGTATACACATGAAGGAAAGGAACTAAGCATACTTTTTTGCAGCATTGTACAATGATCAATACAATAAAAAATGTGGCATAACAGTAGCCTAAAATTTGAAGTTCATTTGTCTCTGAGTGTGAATGTTTGTTATGATATTGCATTAAATCTCTCCAGCAACTTAAAATTCTCCTATTAAGCTTACAATAATTATCCTAATAAATTTACGATTCGGAATCAAAAGATGGCTTCTGAAAGAGCATCGGTACTACAAGGGTGGAACATAGTTCGCAGATTAGTGCACACATTAATTTGTTCGTTAATCCATATTTTAGTAATATGGGTTAGGTTAGTTTAAGATTAGAGGCGACTAGTACACTAGGACATTGCGGGCATCGCGACCAAAGTTGATCTAGTGTGTCCTCCCCTGAAATTATTAGCCAAAATGTAGTCTTTTTACGAGCAAGATTTTTGCTCTTGGGGTTAGATTTCAAAACTTATTTGGAGTAAAATTGTTTCTCAAGTGATTTGTATCCTTAAAGCTGCAAGCGTAGAATACTACATATGATATGTTTCGAAGTTTAATCTTCCTCTTTGGAGAGTCGACACAGCTCGGTGTCGGACTTGCCTATCTTCTTAAAAAGTGACTGCATTGATAAACAGCCTGAGCGACTATCTGCTAAGACCAATCCGCATCTGGAGAGGTGACGGGGTAAAGAATTCCTTCGCCTGTCTCATACTGGAGCACTATGCCACAGGAAATCCGTTTGTTTGTTTACCCATTTTTGTAGTTCCCCCCAAAGTGTTTTTTAGGTAAATATAGCTACGAATTATCAATACCAGAGTAATTCATTAAATGCGTTGCCACGGATTTGAGTCTATGATCAATTTGCCAATGTAATTTTTACTCTATGTATCAAACGAATCACTGCTGATGTAAAATAGGACGATTCATATTTTGATCCGTGTTTCCTTAAAGATATCAAAAGACCAGAGCTGTAAAAAAATATAACTCAAAATTTGAAGACATAATGAAATTCAATAATGTAAGATAGTCACTTTAACATTCGCGCTGTAGACGCACTACCAAAAATAAAGTCACCACTCATTCCGTCATTTTTGAATTATTTTTACACAAGAACGTCTTTGTTTATGCTTTTTATTGTTGTTCAAGAGTTAAAAGTTTTCTTTTGCATTGAAGTCAGCTCAAATAAATGCACTGTACAAAAGGCCTTTATTCTTTTAAATGGCAATGTTGACTTAAAAGCACACAAACTACAAAACTAAAGACTTTACCATGCGTGTACACAAAGGAATTAAACAAATCATACTCCGAAACTGGAAATATAAAAAGCACTTTGTACCAAAGTTGACTTTCATAATTTTTGGAAGAATCAAGTGTGAAAACGTACAGAAAAAATCATCATCGACAAACATACCTAAGCGTGTATCTCAAGGCTAAATCTACGTGAAGTACTCATATCATACAAATTTTATTTTTGTTCAGTAGTTCACTTTGTGAAAATGGACAAACCTCATCAAATTTACGTCTTTTCATTGATTGACATTTCTCTGTCAATTAAATTTATTTCAGGGGTCGTTAGTTTCTATTTCCATATTAGGCGGACATCTTTCCGATTTTTAATTAATTTCTCAAAGGCTACGAGTATTTTGGCACCATTTAATTGTTTCTTCTGCCTAAGTCATGTCTCTTTGACTTATGATTTTAATATACTCACCGAAGATTTCAGATAATTGATAGACCATTCTCTGCGATAATCCTCATTTGTTCTTTAAATTTTATATACAATATGAATAGATCATAGATCATCCATACTCCGGGTTGAGGAAGATAATACACGATATTAATATTAATAAACAATGATAATACAACTGTTCAGAAAATAATTGATAGTCTTTTCTGGGGGTAATAATACCAACTTCAACCGGATGATGATAATTGTTAATAATCATTGTTAGGAAACCTCTGCAGAGTCTGCTCTGAAAATAACTCTAACCCGTAAATCAAAGTGTAGGTCTTTTACGGAGCTGAAGCTTTATCTATATTAGTATGTATATGAATCTCCTGGCGATGGAGATGAATGCAAGATGGATCAAAAAAGCTACATTCGAAAGCCATAAATACAACATAAATAAAATATTCATATAGATAAATCTCTTCCATACTTTGGCCTCTGAAATAAAAATTTTTGTCACTGATGTCAAATTATCCAAAATGTTGAAAAAATTTTCTATAGAATTTATATAAATGCACGATTGAATGTGATTTACTTTCTGAGCGTACGTTCGGGATATAGATATAACGTCTTGGGGTTGCGACACTAAGGCCCCAGGGGAGAAAATTTGGTACATTTTATCCTGCTTCAGTGACTATGTAGTCCAACTCCTTTAACTGAATTACAATAATCAGTGTTCTTCTTTTAAGGCAGAAAATCCCTTGCACATGCGTGATATGTAGTGATTGATTAAAAGTTGTAGCTTAGTGACCGGCATAGTTTGAATTTGGCACTAGTTTGTTTGTAAGCTTTAATTTAATAATTTCGTAATAATTTGGAAATGTTTACTCATTGACATGATATCATGATCATTTGAAGTGATCTTAAGCTACAGATCAGCCGGCTCCATGGTACAACTAATAACAAAATTTATGGGTAGCAGACACAAAATAACCATATGATTGACTAGCTAAATATTCCTATTTCATGGTCAGGAAATCCTCTACTAAAATTAGCATATTAGAACCAGAATAAACTCAATGTAGCTGTAGATGATTAGTAAATTGAAACACCTGATTAGATTGGTAGTTTTTAATTGCAGTAGAACAGAAAAAAAAAGAGTTCACACAAAATGATTTTCAAGATCAAAGTGAAACTTCAGGCTAGAGTTCTGCAGAGATCGGTAGAGGAAAATTAATGAAAGTAACCTTTAAGGGATGTTAGAACCTTTTTTAATTGGTTGCAAATATACTACCGGGAGTCTACACCGAGTTCAAGATTTTAACAGTTTTTCATCTTATTCATATCATCTTTAAAATTCTCGAGGAACATAAATCCTTTAAATTCCTCGAGGAATATGTATGGGGCAAGTGGAGAAATTCTTATGTTTTTTAACATTTATGTTGTAAATTTTACCTACAATTTCCGTCAGCTCCGAACCACAAACTAAAATATTACTCACACATTTCAGAATCCCAATATAGGTTTTTAATTAGTATTTTGCTAATAGAAAGGTGCCGGTAAGACTCGATCTCCGAATGTTTTTTATGGTCAGTATTGTACATATATACAATGGAATACGGACGGACAAAATTATACTAGATGGTATTATGAAGGAGTAGATCATTGGTCCTCTCTATAATCCGGGGAATAGGAACGTATACGGCAATTACTGGAGAATCTTCTTTAAGCTCGAAAAAAATCTGCGTCTCCTTTGGTGAAGTCAAAGGAAATTTACCGAGCATTTAGGACATGGTAAAATACATCGTCCAAAGGCGTGGGTGCTAACGAAGGACAGAATTGGCCTTTTTGTGTGTGGAGAGCTCTAGAATAATAGATAGGTATGATAATTATCGGTTTAGGATTTACTATTCATCCTACATACATACATTTAAACAGACTTAGATAGTTTAGATGGCACGCTTCATGGAATAAAGGATCTTAAAAGTGCTTTTTGAGGGAAATTCGAAGATTTGAAGAAATACAGAATTAAAATTAGAATTAGAATTTATTAATGAAAATACGTTCACAAGATATTACAATCTTTTTTAGTACATTGTTATTTGGTAAATGAACTATGAAAATCAAAACCAAAAAACAAAGTAAAAAGTTTAACTAATAAAAGAAAAAAAAATTCTAATTTAAGGTCGAACAAAAAAAGGCACACGAAAACTTAAATGTTAAACTATATGAGTAAACAAGCTACATATGTTATACAGAAAATAAGATAAAATAGAAGAAAAAGGACAAAATAGAATAAATGCAAAGAAAAGAAAGACAGTAATTCAAACAAGTTAAGAAACATGATAACTAAAATAATAATAATAAAAATAATTGTTAAGTTTTTAAGGAAACAATAAAAGAATGAAAGAACCAAACATCGAAATTATTGTCAGCGTTCAGGGAGCTTAGGTCACTGGGAAGCAGCCCAGATAGAAATATGGCATCTTAGTAACCCATTGAATATGCCGAAGCAACTGGCGCTTTGAATATTAGCTGGTAAATTATTTCATAAACGAAAGATCTGAATATAGTAAGAATCCTCAAAGATGGTTCTGTGAAACCATGGCATGACCAAATTCCGATTCCTGGCTGATTGACAGAACTGAATATTATCAAGCAAATATTTTGGCTTGTTCGTGCGTAGTAAATTAAATAAAAAGTAAAGCGCTTTTAGCTTGAGATACGTGTACAGTGAGTAACCAAGAAGCTGCAATTTATAGGGCGACGCAGGGTCGAACCTGCGTAGAGCAAAAATAAATCTGACGTTGAAGGCAACTTGAAGCTTACGTCTACATATGCTGTCAAGCTTAGGAAATACCAAGCTACCAAACGTGAAGTGTGGCAAAAGAAGAATTATAACAAGCCGTAGTAGCATTTCCTTGCTTAATATATCGGCGGAAAGCCAAAGCTGCCAAAGTCCATAATAAATTTTACTTATAGAATATATATTATACATGATCATAGCACTTCATATTGGAGTTGATAATTATGCCTAGATTTCTAACTCTATTCACTAATGTAAGAGTAGTTCCGTTGAGTTCAGCTGCTGGAAGTTCATCAGTATGAAGATTATTATTGTGGAGTATCATATATTGCGATTTGGATGGATTCAACTTTAGCTGATTGTTTACTGACCATTGTGTATATTTTTGACGTCGTTATTTAAGGGAGCAAAGCAATGCTCTATTAGACAAATTGGCCTGTCTAGGTAATATCAATATCTCAACATCGTCAGCATTCATATGAATTTATGCATCCTTTATAACTTCCGCTAGTTTATAAAAACATATACTGAACAAAAGAGGTCCAAGTACTTATCCGTGAGGAACCCCACAATGAAGCGGTAGAAGACCAGATAAAGTATTTTCCACTTTAACTTGCTGGCACCTATCAGTTAGGTAATTCCGGATTATTTGAACAGCAGAAGAACAAAAGCCAACATTTGAAGACAACTTATCTAAAAGCTAATGATGGATAATACTGTCGAATGCCTTAGAAAAACCCAAGAGCACAAGAACACTAAGGTGATCCTTATCAAGTGAACATCGTAGAATATTGGTCACTTTTAGTACAGCTACGGTGAGAACGGAAACCGGACTGCCACTCAGAGAGAAAGTTCATATCCTCCAAGTACTCCTGTATCTGCGCGGCCATCAACTTTTCTAATACTTTAGAGAAAAAAAAACACAACATGCTAATCGGCCGCAGATCATTCATATCCTTCGGAGATACCTTTTTTGGTAGAGCCAGCATCGTGGCTATGCTCCATAAGCGCGGAAAAGTTGAGAAGGTGAGGCAGGAATTAAAGACATGTAAAAAATGTCTAATAATGAAAGGCAGAACAATTTTAATGAAGCGCGGAGAAACCTCATCTGATCGTATCGCATGGATAGCCCTTAATACCTCACTTGCATCAACACAACGGAAAGAGAAAGTTATATCGTGTTCAGTTAAAGGAGAAGAGTGATAAGAGAGATCTGCTTGATTTTGAGGAGTTGAATTCGCACGCAGGACTAACATCCTTTCCACTATGCCGGCCCTCTTAAGATTTGGTGACAAGTTGGGGTTCGGAGACGAAAGAGATACTCCCAATAATGGGTATAGATATTTCAGCAGAACACCATGGACATCCAGTGGCCAAAATGTGCTTTCTTTTCAGCGGAACATGTCTCTCATACAAATATTTTATTCGACTGTTCAGAATATTTGCTTGTTCGTCTGTTGAAGAAGTATTATATAGGGCTGACCAATCTAAAGAATCACACTCGATAGCAACATCTCGCAGATTAATATTGTTATAATACCTAAATTGCATCATCTCGGCCTCTGGAGGTCTTAAGGGAATCATGTAGCTTAAAAAAGTATGTCGTGATAGAAAATACTGGGAGGGCTAAGTTGGCTATGAAAACAGACTGGATGTCAAAAAGGACTAGACATATTAAAAAACGTAGGAAAGCACAGAGAGATCCGTATATAAACGCCTGGATGATGTGAATGTGTGATGCTATAGTTTGCTGATTGGAAGGGATGTGCTCGAGGCAGATAACGAATTTAAAAGAATATGGTGTATACAGGTAAGATCCTAAGATAATTATCGAAAAATAGGGAAGCGTGAATTTTATTTAATTAAACTTTACTTAAGTTATGCGAAATTCTTGATTTCTAATAATAATTTTCTTTACACTTCCAATTTATAAACTAAACGAAACAAACTTTCGCATGCAACACTTATGTTTACTGTTCGCTAAAAATTCCTCTCGTTTGTGATAACTGAACCGGGTCAATGCTAATATAATATATTTATATACGCCAGCAAGTGCATACAATATTGTATACAAAAGTGCATTTAATAAAACGTTTCATGAAATATTTCCGTTATTTATCAGCTACTCGCTATTGAAAATGCTGTAAAATTCCTACAGCCATTATTCTCATTATTTATTTTGATGTGGACGGTGCATCAAAGAATTTCACTTATCTCAATAATATGCATGTATACTTTTGACCTTTAGTTAATTCATTGATTAAGTTAAAATTAAACAAATTAATTTATAATAATTTCGCGCTATTTTTATATTCCATTTCATTTCATGTTTAGATTCATGAACGTTCATGAGTTCCAGCCAGTAAAAAACGAGGTGCATGCTAGTTCATGTTAGCAAATTTATTTAGCTGCATGTATAACACCGCTACGAACTTAATAATTCTGTCACGACTGTCGACTAATGCAAAGTTAATCTGAATAAATCATCGATGTGAGGAATCCACCTATTTGTTGCAAAAAATTTAATTATTATTTATTAAACATTTTATAACTAATAAGGTGTTGGATATTCCTAGGATGAGCTGTATTAAACGCTTAATGTTTATTCATTACAGCTGCATTGTTACTTTTATTTGCTATTAATTTTTTCCATCGTTTGACAGGTGACATTTTTCAAAAGGACAGAGCAGAACAGGAATCATAAGCTCTCCGCAAGCTAATATGGATTTTATTTTGAGTAGTACGCAATACTTTTGCTGTTCATTAGCTAATAATTATTGACGCACCGTATTTCAAGAAATATGTAAATGCGTCCAGAAATGTAGGACCCGTCAAACCAGTTGTATAACCTTGCAAAAAATATACCTATCGCTTTAATTTAACAAAATAATTGTCAGAGAATAACAAACTACCGAGCTACTGTAGTCCAGTCATTTGGTAGTTTTACCTGGAAAGTTTTCCGGGAGTTTTGAAAATTGGTATTTTTATAGATTTCGACGTGCTCTTTCTGAATTTTCATTCCACCTCGTATCTTTGCCTCTTATGCCACCATTTAGAAAAAATGGCGCCTAAAATCCGTTCTTTGACAATATCTTCTTTCCGATTCATTATACGATGAAAATATTTATGTAATAAATTGAACTACAGAAAATTCCTGTAATTTATGTCTTAACCTTTTGTTTTTTTTTTTGTAAAATGAATAGTTTCAATATATGAGCGCCGCAGTCTATTCCAACACTCGTATTACGTATATTAATGAAAAATATTTCACTACGCGTTGAAAAGCCAGCCTACTGTTAATACACGTGGTGTAGTGGGCTTTCTGGCGCTCGTACGCTGAAACCATTCATTAAGACATAAACTATAGGAAATTTTATCGTAAATTGAGTCGGAAAGGAGATATTGCCAAAAAACTGTTTTTGTGCGCCATTTTTACAAAATGGCTGCGCGAGCAGCAAAGATACGAGGTGGCAAAGTGAAAATTCGGAAAGAGCACGTCGAAATCTATAAAAATACCAATTTTCAAAACACCCAAAAAACTTTCCAGGTAACCCCCTTTAGAGCACAAAATGACTGAACTACTGTTCAAGTGTATAAAATTCTATTTTTTGGAATAATTTCAAAATAAGCTTTTTTTTTCAGTAAAATAGCAATATCGTTTTTTTTCTAAAATGAAAAATAATACCTAGGAAAGGAAAATGAATGCAATAATGGGTCTAGTGGTTTCTATGCGTGAATTAAAGTTTTTTGGGTAGATTATGGGTCATCCCATCCATAAAAAATTGACCAAAAATCATATAAAGTGTGACATGATCATAATGAATTTTTCTGAAATTTTACATACTTGGAGGGTTTGTGAAAACAAAAACACAAATAAAAATTTTTTCTTTGCGTATTTTGAGTTATTGCATTTTTAAAATTTCGAAAAATTCAGTCTCGAATTTCTTTAAATTTTTTATATATATTTTGCTATTCAGGCTAGAGTTAAATAAGGATCATTTGAAAGCTAGAGAATTCAAATTATCTTGAAAAATAGTTTTTAAAAATATACATGAAAACGCATGTCAAGGACAAATATTTTACCTGCCGAAAAATATATGGAGAAACGATAGATAGAAGAAAAGGTATCGACTTGCGTTTGATCCTTTATATTCACCATATGTTAATTGTTATTCCCTTCGGATGCTTTGAATCTTAGTAGTTACCTATCTTAGCGATGAGTCATACATATAATAACTTTTCTGATGATACATAATATAAATAGTTTACTCCAAAAATACTGATATTTTCATATAAAAGTTCATGGATGCGACTATAAAAAATATCCTACCTCAAAAACTAAGGAAGTAGGGGTGGAGCTACCTCTTTATTTATTTTTTGTTAAATTTAGTACAAAAGTTAGGACTTTATTAAAAAAGGCTTTATCTATCCAAATGGCGAAAAAATGCAAATTACTGAAAACCAATTTTTTTTATTGTTTAATAAAAAAATAAATTCAAAATTGTTTTTTATATTTGTTTTTGAAAGTTCGATTGAATCCCTTTATGTAAAGATATGTATGTATGTATATATGTATGTATTGAGGATATATCCCAGCGTTACACCGATCCTGGTTTAGCGGCCAGGCCCAGCCACACCCCCCAACTACTCTAAACACATAAGGAAGAAGGTATTTGGAATAAGTTGGGCGTATAACCGCATCAGCAGCTCATATCTAACTACTACTTCACACAAGACAACACATAAAATAAAATAAAATCATAAAATAATTCAGGAAGGAATAACTGGAAAGGAAGGATTTTAATTCATGCATTTTTTTTTTATAAATGCTATACTTCTTCTTCCGTTTCGGTTCAGAGCTAGACTCATCTTGGTCGTAGATTTCCTCCTGCCTTTTTTAATGCAATTTTGTTTTCGACCAGCCTCTCCCATTCTTGCTCCGACTTAATATACCGTCTAAAATCCTCACTGACCGATTTCAACCAGGTGAAAGATGGTCTTCTGACCTTCTTTTTAGGGTTTTTATAGTTTAGCGCTGCGTTCAAGATATTCCCGCTCTGTTTTCTTTTGATATGTCCCCAATATGCTATTCTAAATATCCTTATTTTCTTTGTAATCGTCCTTCCATTTAGTATCCTATGCACTTTCTTGTATGCTGGGTTCGTTATTTGTATACTGGAGCATTTCCCTTTTTATCTTCCTCTCGTACCTTCTGATTCGGCTTCTGTTGGCTTTAGTCAGTACCGCTGCTCTAAGTCCATATGTCACATTATTGGAACAATTAGCGTTTTGTACATCAGAATAACAATGTTACTTGTGACTTTGATTAGTTTGATAAATCTAATCAGCTTTTGCATAGTGGCCGTTGCCACTCTGCATCTTTTCCTTATAGTATCTTTTCTGCATAGTCCACTAATTAGGTACGTTCCTAGATACTTTATAGAGTCTACTCTTTTTATGTTCATTCCTCCCAATTGTATTATAGGTGACTGGCCGGTGGTTACTGATAGTGGGTCTCTTATCATGATGTCTGTTTTATTTTCATTTATCTTTAATCCCACAGATGCTAGGAGATCCGCCATTTCCTCTACCAATTTTGACATTCTCTCTATGTTTGTGTCTAGGATGACTATGTCGTCTACATATGCTAGTATCACTGGTATTTTTATGCTGTCCGTTTGAACAAGCTCCATTCCAGGAATCACTTCAGCTAATGTTTCTAACACTTCGCTTAGTATGGCTGAAAATACACTCGGTGAGATAGGACATCCTTGTTTAACTCCTTTAGCTTTATTGATTTTCTCCGACCTTTGCTTGAATCATGAGATGGAAGTAGTTTCCTACATACAAGCTCTGATTATCCTGTTTATCAAGTACATGGAAATACCTCTATGCTTAAGAATGATTGAGCTTTATCCAAGGTCAACGCTATTAAAAGCTTTTTCCAGATCATTCGATAAGACGTAGAGTTTGTTTCCTGCATTCCACTCCTCTTCCATGATCCTTCTGACAACAAACATGTGATCATCCGTTGTACGCTTTTTCTGGAATGCTGCCTGGTAGCTTCCTATGTCCTCTAGGTGACGTCCATCTTGCTCAGAAGGATTTTCGCGTAGATTCTGTAACCCACGTCAGCTATTGTTATTCTCCTGTAATCTCAAACCCCTTTTGGAAATGATTTTTTCCTAATTGGAAACTGAATCATGTCCGTCCATTCCTTAGGTGGATCATTTGTGATCCATATTTTTTCGATTATTTTGCTAAGCGCCTTCCATCCTTCATCCGGAAGAGCTTTAATTAGTTCTACCGAAATGTGATCTAGACCCGGTGCTGTTCCATTTCTAAACTTTAGCACAGTTTGTCTAATCTCCTCTAAAGCAGGAGGAGACCCCAACTGCCAATGATCCGTTTCTTTGATTAGTGCTGTCTTTAACCCCTCGCTCCTGGTGCCAGGCTGACATCGGGATGTAAGCTCCTCGTTTGCTATTTTCTGTCCACTTGTATTTCCTAATGAATTTGTATGTCTTTCTTATTATGTCTTGATAATGATAGTCGTTTAAGTTCTCGAAAAAAAGCTTGCATTCTTCTAGCTCGTACCTGTTGATCTCCTCGTTCCATTTGTTGCGTTTCCTTCTTACCTCTTCTTCTGATCCCCTACCTTTATTCCTTCTGAAAGCCGCTTGCTTGAATTCTGCCAGTGCATTTCTCCTTCTCGGTGTCAATGCTGGCTGTTTCTTTAATGTTTTGCTGGCAGCAGCTTTAATTCCGTGAATAAGTTCCTTCCATCCAATCTCTGTTCCTTCGTCCTGCCTTCTCTGTCTATTTCTTGCTCATTCAGGTATTCTTGTATATTCTCTTTGAATGGGCGATCTGTTTCCTCGTCCTTTAGTTATTCGATATTCCACTCCTTGATTCTTAGTGAGCACGAGTTGTCATGAATTTCTCCGGTTTTTACGTCCGCTTTGCCCTCCACTCTTTGTCTTTCCCTTATCACACCCCAGATAATCTTGTGATCTGAGATCATATGATGGCCGAATGTTCCTTTAATATGATGTATTTCTAATTCCTTTCTTCCTCCCGGTCCAGCCATTATATGGTCTAGCTGTGATCGCGAGTTTCCTCTTTGCCACGTTACTAGCGCGGATCGTCTCGGCCATGTAGTGACTATTGTTAAATTATGTTGACGGGCAGAGTCCAACATATTCTGTCCTGCCAAATTAGTTTCCTCGTGCAGGAGGTTTGGCCCAATATTATTGTTGTTATTTCTTCTAGTACCTTCGTTTCTCCGGACATGTCCATTGAAGTCCCCTAGCACTACAATCTTTCTTCTCGGCCTCATTTTGTTTATTATCATATTGGCCCTGTTATACACTAGCAGATGGAGTGATGTTTCAGAATTAGGAGGTATATGAACACATATTATTACAATTTCACTCAATTTTCTTACTTCTAACACTGCATAGCATATTCTCTCCGACATCGGACTGAAATTTTTTAATTTAATTCAGCAGTTTTCCCTAATAACCATGCACATCACATTTCTTATACCCTTATTTTTCGCTGTGACCTTGGCTCTTTTGTTACTCAGATACCAGTTATAATTTTGAGAGTAACAAGTTTGTGCTGTCATGTTTGCTTCCTGGATTCGACATATATTTACTCCTATATTTAATAGCTCATGGTATATTTTTTACTTTTATCTGTTGTCCGCGCCTCCTTGAATGTTCCAGGTTGCTATTTTGTAATTTCTAACGAGAATATTTTCTTCTAGTGAAACACCTTGTGATGCTCTATTTAACCTAAATGCTGTTGAGTCCTTTTTGATTCTATCATTCTGGCTAGCTTGGATATCATGTATATTTTCTAAACTACTATCCGCCGTTAACACGTCGTAGTGATTGCCATTACTATATAGCAGGTGGATTTCGTTGGCGTTTCTCTCCCCAAACATATGTTTGCTATTATGATTCTTCTATTATACATTTCTGCGACAGCTAGTAGCACTTCTTCTCCACCCCACTTCCTATGAAGTCCCAAGTCCCTCAGAGCACCGTTGACAATTTGTTCCTACGACCTCATCTCTTCCCTGTTTCCTACTCTGTCCCTATTTCCCTCCGTACCTGCATGTACCTAACTAGTCCAGAACCTTTCTATATTCTCCCTTATATACCTAACCACTTCTTGACGTAATGTTCCACTTCTCCTTCTGCACTCATCCGAACCAATTTCCATGTCAAAAATTAGTGATGTTAACGCGTTGAATAGGCAGTTACCATCCCCGAAAACTTTTCTAACTGTTAATTTTTTGTTGCCATTACCGATTATTGTCTCGTCTTCTTCCATCTTTAATCTATATAGTATACCGTGTAATCTAGAGCTTCCGTTCTAATATTTTGATCTGTCCTGTTAGTCCTAGCTACAACTCAGTTTAAATACTTAAATATGTAAGCATATGAGTATGACTAAATGTGTAAATATATAGATATATTACTGAATACTAAATATAATATAAGAGTAGAAGAATTAGAAGCTGTAAATGAAATAGTATGATACTCCCTTGCTGTTGGTCCACTTATCCACTTATTCCTGCTTGTCTGCTTCCATCGGTGTCCTTATCTCATCCGCTCCTACACACTTCACTGAACCTGCGTTTTGAATTTCACTTTTCTCTTTACACTAACGCTGGCTTGCCAATGTTCGCGAGAGACCCTTTACACTATTATAACACACAATACACTATACAACTGCACCTCCTGCATTTTAACTTTACCTTTGCACTTACACTTACGCTACGTACACACTATACACCACAAATGAACCCTACTCCCAATACACTTATAAAAGATAAGAGATCTTGTGGGTTTCTGTGTCTTCACGTGACCTCATGCGATCCTGCACTATTACTGCCACTATTACTTTTGCAATTCACCTCGCTCTTGCTAAATGGCGCCTGACGCCAGATCGGCGTCCTCACTTTCTTCGCCAGAAATTCACGTTAAAACTAAAAACACTAAAAACAAAACCCAATCACTATTGAATTAATTTATATTTACATTAAATCCTCTCCCGTTCCAAATTCAATTCAAATCGACCACTATCAATCAAAAAAATTAAACAAATTAGATGTTACGATGGCTCACCACAAGCAAACACGTCTGCACTGAACGACATACCGATCGAAAACCTCCCTTTAATTAAAGATATCACTCCAAAAATCTTTTGAGCCGTTTTTGAGTAACGAAATTTGTTATGTTCCGCAAAATGAATACCAAAAATTAGGTAACTAATATTTTTCGATTCGACACAAACCCTGAAAATTTCATTAAAATTGAGAGGAGTTGGTCTTGGTCTTGGTCTCTTGGATTTGCAATTTTATCTTACAACCAGGATTGACATAAAAAATTTTGATACGGCCACATGAAAAATGTCAGAATGGATTTTGGATAAGTTTGGCTTGTGTCTGAAATAGAATAATATGGAATGGTTTGTGTCTAAACTAAAATGCTTTCGCTTTAGTGGAAAACTTTAATTTTAAAAACGAAAATGTTTATATATTTTCATATTATTATCAATTACTCCTATTATTTCTTGAGTTTCTTAAAGACCTAGAGAAGTATTTTAAAGGGAAATCTTTGTTTTTCTCAAAAAAAAAAAAAATTTTTTTTTCATGAATAGGCTACATTAATAAAACCCCGAGAGGTTTTAATAGAGAACAGAAGATAAAATTTCTTCAGGGACTTTTTGTAGACTTCCGTTAGCATAGAATGGAGCTAGGAATATCTCTAGCATATTTTCAGATGCACAAATAACTGATTAAAACCGGCAAATTTATATTTTTGTAAATAAACTCTCTAATTTCACGAACACGACATAAAATATGTTTGTGGGATGAAATTTTTCTGAATTTGTAGAAAATCAATAAAGTAATTTAAATGAAATGAAAAAAATTACTAAGAATATTTTGCTCAGATTAAATCGATAAAGCGGCAACCCCAAGCAGAAATTTGCCTGATCTTGCTTACTTTTCGTGGCGCCGACTATAATTGTTTCAACAGCAAATTATAAGACAGCACATATTTTTTTTCTTTGAATAGACATGCTATATTATCTTAAAGTAAATAAAACCTTTTTGTCTGTTCTAGGATTAAAAAAAAAAGGTTCATGGAATTGGATAAGGAATCAAAATGAGCATTGTAATGCCACCTTGCTGGTAAGAGAATTGTCTGGCCAGTACTATTAAAGGTTCACTTCGTGATGTTTTGATTAATGATTTTGCAAGTGGTATCCTACGTCAAATTAATTAATTAATAAAACTTATAATAAGATTGGAGCTTTGAAATTATTACATGCTATGCAGATATTATATAGACTCTATCCTCTCTTAATGTATTTTTTTTTTTCTGAAAGCGCAAAAATTAGCAAATAATGGATACTTCCTCCAGCTTTGAAAGTGATAACATCTCAGAAAATCCGGCGTCTGCCTTATGATTCAACACCGACGGAGTGCCATGGGAAAAAAAAAACTGTAGAAATTACCTTCTCTTAGATAATTAATGTTTCGGTGGAAATTCCAAGGATTTAATAACATTTTGTCTGCATTTCGGAAGTTGGAAGGCTAATTATGAAAATTATACAATTTCACCGGCGCGAGACTGGAGATTCATGTATATTTATTTATAGCTACGCTTTTTCCCAACTTCTTTGAGCTCCAGTTTACATAAAGTACGTCCATAGACTTACTACATGCTACATAGATGCTGGAAATTATAATCATTGGGAAATGTGTTGCATAATGAAGAGCAAACGGCCTCTTTTTCGAACAACAAAGATTAACCGCAGCCAATCGATTCGCAGAGGGAACTGTTTTATAATTCAATTGACACCCATTTTTCGATTAAGTGTATCTGGCTGCAATATCGATAATATTCCATTGTAAATACAATTCAATTTCGTTTTGGTAAGACCACAGTAACAGATGTCATCGAACAAATTTTGTTTTAAATGTGAATAAGATTTACGTAAACGCACGATAATATGTTGAATCACATTTTCCATTTTACATAACATGTTCATTTAGAGTACAAAGCAGGGCCGGGACAATATTTTTTGCCAACCCTATCTAAACTTATTTGTCGACTTTAACCTAGTCTTAATCTTACGCAATGTTTATTTCTCTTATGTTGCGCAATTTTTTCCGGATGAATTTTGACCAAATCGAACACATTGAAGAAAATGAACTTTATTTAGTTACTGCTGCGAAATAACTGGCGTGAAAGTTTTCTTTGTTCATTGTCTTTTATTGATAAGTAATTGTTTGAAAAGTTATTTTTACCGTTCAGTTCAAACAAGTTTTTTATGGTGCAAGACCGTTGAAATTTAATTTCGTTTCTTTCCTTTACCTGACCAAGTAATTGCATTTACTTCAAGAGAACACAATTCTTCCAAATCCATCACTTTACAACCGAAATAAAGCTGCTAGTGTTAAGATAAAAAATGTAGATACGAGTCACATTGAATATTGTGTGAAAAAATCTTACTTAATACTATTAAATCATTTTACTGGAGAATAATGATGAATTAGGCCTCAATGACAAAAATCAATCTTGTCCAAACTTTTAGTACTTTAATACATTGATATCCAACTAGAAGCGACTACGAAAGAAAGTAGGTAATTGCAGTAGTATATATCTTAATATTTACAGATGGATCGAAAATGAGTACAGGTACAGGTATACTCCAGCAACTTGCACTGAAACGAGTCATATATACTGCCGGACAAATGTAATGTTTTCAGGCAGAATTGGTGACAATTCACAAAGCGTAATTGGTGTGGTGATAAATTCAAAGCTGGTGCAGTTATATAAAGGCAGCCTAGACGAGAATTTCATACGGCACAATATGATAATATGCTGGGTGCTTGACCATAGAAATATTGAGAAAATAGCGGATGAGCTAGCAAAAAAAAACTGGATCCCGAGATGGATAGCTTTAATGAAATATTGTATGTGAGAATCGTGATCGGAACTGTAAAAGGTGACATCACCAACGACGCTTACAAGAATCTATTCATCGGTGGATCAATAAGGATACCTGCTGAATTGCGAGATAATTATGGCCCATTTACAACAGGAGAAAAAAATGGAGCTCTTTAGTGGAGCGAATTCGTGGGGGGCGATAGGGATGATAACAGGTCATGGCTATAACCATGCGCAGATTGGGTATAGTCTCAAACGATTTCTGTCGAATCTATTAAGCTCTTGAAATAATCGTACCAGTTCGACATGTGCCGTAGCGATCAAAAGAGGCGAGCTACTTAGTAGCCACTTCTTCTTGGATCTGGGGAAGCTGTAATGTGCACTACACAGCCTACATGTATCCTAAAATTCCTTAGAGAAACAGTGTGGATTTAGGGATATATTCAGAATGGACAGTGGGTCACAATAGATCCGATGGTAGCCCTCTAACTACATTCGTTAAAAGACCTTATTCTATTAATCTGTTACTTCTTTTTCCTTTCTTAAAAATAACTTTCCAAAATTATACAAAGTTTAGGAAATGACAGTATCACAAAAACTATATTTTTAATTTGAAACATCACTTTACAACCAACTCCAAATAATTCGTAAGAACTATAAATCTCCCAAATTACTCATCTATCTGTCTATGGAATAGGACAAGTGGACTAAAATACGATATATTTTTTTATGTGCATTCAACAATTTTTATCAAATTACCAAAAATTTAGGAGAAGATACACACATACCTATGAAAAAATGATAAATATTAAATTAATGTTCTGTTATGTAACTATGTTGCGAGTGACTTATTTTGGACGTGACGTCCCAGCTGTCAACATGAGCTGACAGATCACTCGGTGGACAGCGTTGATTGCAGGGCGGCACGCTAGTACCTCGGCTATTGCGGGAGAGTTATAGGGGGGTTAACAAAAAAGCCTGCCGCTACCACCACCCATAACAGAAAATATCATCGTGCCTACAAACCAAAAACGCCGGCACACATTCGGTCCTGAAGGGACCCTTACATCACTTACCCACATCCAGTGGGAAGGCGCAGATGTTCTGCCTTCCTACGCCGCCTTTGCCCCAACCACCCTGCGATACTGCGGGCGATATTGTACAGTATCGCTGTAAGACATGAAAAGAGAGGGTGTAGCGGACCTAGACAACGTTCATGGTAGAGGGCTCCAGGAAAGTGAGAGGAGAAAATGAAAAGATTTACGACTCCATGCTACTATATCATATCAATAAGTTTAGTCATTTATTTAGACGGGACTGTAGTCTTCCATACATATCGTACAATACTCTAAGTATACTCTTAGGTTAGTAAAGTCGAGCTTAAAATCACCCTTGTAGCATGTTATCGGATAACATCCTATTTTGCCAAGTCAATATTCTATTTCTTATAGATAGAAAACTTAGTTACCCTCTAATTTCAACAGGTAGGCTCTTTTATAGCTACTTGATGTGTTATTTCATCAACAAAATAAAGGCTTACAGCATAATCGGACTTTACTTTTCTAAAAAAAACTTAACTGTAGGTTTATCCTACGCAGCAATTCAAGGAACAAAACTTAATGCCTCATGGCTATACCCTTGCACGGATAGTGCCTGATTACGTTATTCTACGGGAGTATTATCGGACTCTTAGTGGTATAAAAAAATAAAGCTTAAATATATTATTCTATGCTATAAAAAGAACAAAAAAGTTCAGCTGTACTGTGATACAGTGTCATCTGGAAAAACTAAGTACAATTGGTCTACTCTAAGGTAGTATTCCTACAATGATCGTCTTGGTTTCTCTTGTTGTAGACCTGACTAAGCAGTTTATAGTCGTATATAAAAATTTCGTACTACGTACTAATGACACATAGAAGAAACATACCAGACAATTCAGATCTCCATCAGGAGAGATCGGAGGTAAATCCCAGTCATGATCGTTTATAATTTACCTGAGTGAAACGGTCGTTCCACGATGACCTTCTGGAGCAACATTGTTCCTGAAAATAAAATTGAAAAAGAAGGAAAGTACATGACCTTACTATAAAACGGGCCGGGATTACATGTACAATGCCGAGTCACGATTAGTTCGTTTTCTAGATCAGAAACATACTAGCACCAATAGTACACAAGCTTCCTTTAGCATGAGCGCAAGCCATTGGCGACTCTTCAATTCTAAATGAGGACTCTCTACTCGAGCAGCCGTGGATAGCAAGGTAGCCCTTTCTCTCAACGGTCACTTCGACACTAAAACTCTTATAGTAACCCTTATTCAAGTCTACAAATAATTTCAATATAGCAATGCATGATATAATTACACGGGAATAACTGAAAGGAGTGCTAACCTCCCATATTTGTGTTAGTATAGCTCTGACGTGATCAGATAAAAATGTAAGGTATTCTACGTTATCATTAAATAGACTTTGCCTTAAATATAAAGCTACTATATTGTAACTACTTTGAAATTTTATATGTATAAAATAAAACATGCACAATCTATTCTACTTTTGCTATCCTTTTCTTTTCTTTTTCCAGATGCTCCTCAGCCTCAAGAAGACAGCAAGATGGTGTGATTTCGTGAAACTTCTGACTGGTGTGGGATCGCATTACCATTATACGATGCTAAATTCTCAGCAGGAGATAGATGTACGACATCCGTTATCCCCATTTTTTCTTTGTTCAATTCAAAATGTACACTGGTCCGTCAAATATATTATTTTCAGCCACTGCTTTTCTTTCCTTTGTTGATAATTTTTATGCCAATAAATACCAAACACAGTTCATACTTGATTGAAATGCCAAACACATTTCATACTTGATTGGGTGAGACCACCACTTTTGCTGGAGATGCTTATCAAATTTCTTGATTATCGCAACAATCCTTTCTATTTCTGGACACTTTTCTGTAATTCCTCGTACGGTTTTTTATTGGCTGATTATTTTCGATTCACTTTCGTGGCTTTTTCAATATTTTTACTCTCGATCGCTTTTATAAAAATTTCCACCAAGAAAAACTCTGACTTTTCACAATCAAACTTTCAGACGTAAAAAAAAACCACCCACCTTCTTCTTCCCTTTCTTCCGGAAATCTCCCACACACCACATAAAGGTCAACTCTTCTTCTTCTTTAAGTCGCAAATTTTCAACGCGTATAACTAGTGAATTGGTAAGACACGAACGGAGGGCTTCAGCTCCATATTTATTACCAAATTCCATTGGACCTGGATAATTTTTCTTTCGTTTCGAGAAATTTTTGTCCATCTGGAGCTAAAATACGGCCATTCGCAATTAAATTTTTGAAAGGCAGTTTATTGAATAGAGCTGTTGAAGTAACTAAAAGTGTATAGAACCATCCTCTAGTTTGATCATTTGATTCCTTATGTAGATCGGTTAAATATTTTGTCCAGACAATTTTTCCAATTCTTTTATGCTACCCATGCAAACCAATTTATCACCTTTAGAAGATCTTCATATTGGAATTGGTGCACCTCAGTAACGATTTCGACTCACCGTCCAATCGTGAGCTTCCCTTAACCAATTACCAGTTACTTTGTAGATAAGTGAAGTATCAGAACGTCAACAAAACGGGTAGCTATGCTTAACTTGACTGCAACAAGTAAACTTTTCTGTTTTAGAAACGCTATTATGTATTTATCAGCATCCTTTACAAATTGACCAGCAAAATCTGATACTTCTTCGGTAAAACGACCGGAATCATCAACCGGGCAAATAATCTCGCATGATTTTGTTATGATACCAGCAGCTTAACAAACTCTATAATCATCTTCTCCGAAGTATGGAGCCTGATGTACAACGCCTGCCCCGGAATGTTCTGTAACATA
The DNA here is from genome assembly GCA_963924295.1 of Dioctria rufipes. Classification (NCBI taxonomy): domain Eukaryota; kingdom Metazoa; phylum Arthropoda; class Insecta; order Diptera; family Asilidae; genus Dioctria; species Dioctria rufipes. The sequence goes on from OZ002740.1 coordinate 364,600,599, forward strand.
GTCATCAACAAGAACACGAAATGCATTCATTTTCTTACCGTATTCCAGAAACTAAGGAAAAGGGGAAGTGTGTTTGATATTCATAAGAGATTTTCCATGGAACTTTTCTATGATATTGTACTCACTTGATGCTTTGAATACATAATCCAATCGGGGCTTTGCCAAAATATTTTTATTTCCAGTCTTAATATCCTTTATTTTTACAGAAATCATATCAGAATGGACACAAATAGATAGGTTCGATGGTAGAGTCCACGGTGTTGTTGTCCAGATAATAAAGCCAGTTTTATCCTCGCAATCAACTATGGGATATACCAGTGGCGGATACAGCGGGGGCCGATCGGGGCGATCGCCCCCCCTAGAGCTCTAATAATAATAAATCAAAATTTATATTCTAATCCACAATGAAATAGAAAATAAAAAAAAAAATTTTAAAAAAGACCGTTTCTAAACCGGCGTTAAAAAAATAGAAAATAATTTCTCCCTTCATTTCTCCATTTTACATTTAATTAAATTTATAAATTATATTAAATTTGTATATAAATTTTAAAATTTTCAAGGTATACAATCCGGACAGCTCAAATTATACTACAGTGAATAACAATTTCCCGAAATTGAAATTTGGAACTCCTAATGTTTATCAAAATACTTAATTAAATTACTTTCCTTTATGCTTTCTTTGTGTACCATGAAAATTTAAAATTTTTTATACAAATGTAATTTGATTAAATGGAAAACTCTAGATAGTTATTTGATATATTTATTGTTTTTTCCTTTTTAGTCATAAATTATTCTCAAAAAATGTAAAATTATATCACTAATGAATTTTCAGTACAAGCATTGTTGCACTTTTTTGTGATCGAAAGCTCACAAAAGCCGGGTATTTTGATGAAAAGTAGTATGTTGGGAAAATTATCATAGCCGAGGTAATTAATCTCAGATTCAGTTGTCCTGCAAATATTTAATTTAAGGCAAATAGGATAATATATATATTAACCCTACCTAATTAGCATTCCTCGAAAATTTCTTCCACCATTTAAGTTGCAAGAAATTGCAGTCCAGCCCAAGAAATTATGGTGTTTGAGCGAAATGCAAGTGACCTATGTATGAAAAGCACCAGTAGCGCAAGCAAGAAGTGTATAATGCCTATTTTATGTGGGATTAAATTTTACTATGCTTACGGGATCAAAAACTTATATTATATAGATAAAAGAACTCTGGCGATATCTGAATGCTAATGAAATTTTCATGCCAAAACGAAATGAGAAAGCTATACAGAGCAGTCCACAGCTGATGGCAAGTGCGGTTATAGGGGGCGATGGGGGCGATCGCCCCCCCTAGAGCAAACGTCTGGATCCGCCCTTGGGATATACAACAATAACGCATGGATCCACAACTTCTGTGTTATTTTGACCAGATTCAAAATTGGATAAAGCAGTTGTACAAGCAGTGGAACAGGGCATAACTCTTACACCCTGATAAACAAGATGTATATCTAGATTTTCCTTTCGATAATTTGAGACAGTTCTCAAGCACTTTTTCCGCTTTCCAATAGGTTAGGGTTGCTTATTCTTCAGCAGAAAAATTTATATTTTCCGGCACACGACAAATATCCGCTTTTGTTACTATAATAGATTGCACTACAATCAATAAAATTAACCTCAATAAATTCCCAATATTCAGTGGCGGCATGTGCTTGCGTGCCACACCAACGTCAGAGGAGACGCACTTCTTTCAATCTGGGTGCGTTCGAGCTGTCTGTTTGACAGCAGGTCGGCATACATGTTACATTTTGCCTCAGTGTAGCATACTGCTACATGCAGTACGCTACGACCATAACAGTTAAGCATAAAGAAGTAGAACCCAGTTGAAAGGCAGAATATTGTTCTGATGTATTTTAATATATAAAAACCATGTGTCACTGTGTTTGTACACGCTAACCTCCGAAACCGCCCAGCAAATTTCAATGAAAATTTGTGATGTATTTGGTTGGTTCCAGCTCGAAAGATGGGATAGTTTTGCATACGCGTCGACGTAGAAAGCCCAAATTTTGTACACGGCGTTTTCAGGACAATTGCAAATACAAGTTCAAAAATGTATCAAATCGGGCGACCACTTTTTGGAGTTGCTATATAAAAATTTAGGTTTTCACTATATATTTGGGCATTGCTTCACGCATCGACGTACACACAGAGAAATGGTGTAGTAACATCAATTGTTCCTGTGTATAAGTTTTACAAAAGCATGAAAATATGAAAAAGTTCGGACGCTTATTACATTTTCAATAAAATTACCTATTTTGTAATAAATTTTACTAAATATGTAATAGAAATTATTGGTAGTACATTTTACTATTTGTAATAAGTTTTTCTATTACAGACACTAAAATAGATTTTATTGTTGTGCTAGTAAAATCCATTACATGAAATAACTGGGTTACAAGAGGGCCTATTGGCTATTTTGTGTCAGTTCAACATTCTGACATTTCATAATTTTGAAAAGAAGTTCTCGGATTTGAATTCGCGATATTGTGAAAAATAAATAATTAAACGTGATTTTTACGTAATAGTAGTATGAAATAAAGTGCGAAATATTCTTTTGTGAGCGATATTTTGTTTAATAGAGACTCCGGAGTCTTAAATTATTATAATGAAGTGCGCTGTGCTGTGCTGCAGGAACGAACAGAGTTATGGTCGTGGGAAAGCATTGTGCAAGTAACTTTAATAGCTTTACTAATTAATTATAGTATTTCTAACAAAATAAAATTGAAATATTTATAAAAATAAACAGCCATGGCAAAAAATTTAACATTTTACCAATGCCGGTTTGCTTGTTTACAATTGAATTGTCATTGGTGGCTAAATTATGCCAGTTATACAAAGGCAACGCCAAGAAATATTTTCTGAAAATAAGGGGAGCTAAAAGTTTTTTTATTTTACATTGCAATTTGGATTATAAAAAATGTTCCCCTAATGTCAGGATTTCTTTACTGCCATGACGAAATGAATACAAACACAGCACACTAATAAATACATTTCGCCGAGTGGCTTAGGTTTCTACCCGATATACCGTTTTCTTATTAGTTATTTATTCCATGGCCCTATGTTACAAATTTTACTACGCCGGAATAAATTCTGTTACTTACAGCTGTGCAGTTCTTCCTATTATGAAACAATGAAATCAATTAAAACACAGTATATATAGAGAGTTGAAATTTTGTACACGGGACTTTCTTACAAAAATTTAAAATAAGTTGAAAAATGGGACCAATCAGGCAACTCGTTCGTAGGGTTGCCATACAAAAAATTTGCTACGTGGTGTTTTCATAGCAAAATTTCAAAAATGGACTAAATTGAGTTACCCCTTCTTAGTGATGCCATACAAAATTTTTGTTTTTCACTATATACTTGGTAGCTGCCTAAAAAGGCTTCGAGGTGGAGAGCCCATAATTTGTACACGCCATTTTAATAAAAATTGTAAATACAGTTCGAAAATGGGATCAATCAGGCAACCAACTCGTTCGTAGGGTTGCCATACCAAAATTTCGTGTTTTACTAATAATTTGGCACTGTCTGAGAACGCGTCGGGGTAGAGATCTACACTCCCCGCCCACATGATTACACACAAACACACACACTCGCACACACACACTAACACTCGCACTCACAGTAACAGTAACGCTCACATTAACACTGACACTCACACTCCACTCACACTACCACTCGCACTCGCGCTCGCACTGGCAATCGCACTCGCACTCACACTCGCACTCACACTGACACTCTCACTGACACTCTCACTGACACTCTCACTGACACTCGCAATTGTTATAAGGAGGTACTAATGACAAGTGCGAATATTCGATATGAATTCATAATTGAGCTCTTATTGATCCACGAATTTTACAGAGCGATTTACGGAGTTTCAGTTAACAACAATTAAAAATACATTGAAGTCATCACTTTGAAAATTTGTTGAAACAAATGCTATTTAAATAGGTATTTAAAATTTTCGGAAAACTTGTTTCTAATTGATGCTGTAATTTTTGCTGTATTTGTCGTATTATTTTCTGAAGTCATAACTTATAAAATTGATATTCAAAAATAAAAATATTCAGAATTAAAGTTTATTATACTTTAATAGAGAACCCAAGAATAAAAAAACTTGAGTATATAACTTTAAAAACTAAAGTTAGCCCCAGATCCACCCTTAAGAAGATCGGGGCTGATTTAATTTTCAGGGTATATGAAAGGCCACTCCAAAATAATAAATGTTTATACAAAAGAATTTTTTTGACGTCATGCATATTTTGAGATATATTTGTATTTGTCATTATAAATGGACCACTTTGTATATATTTTCTGATTTGTTGTTCATTATAGAGTCGATGACTTTCAGTTCTATGGTTTTTCTGGATTTAATTATCTCCAAAAGTACAAAAATAGTCGATATTTGTATAAATTATAATATCGATTTTTTTTTACTATATATGCATAATATTACTGGCTGGAAGCTTTGATTGAGTGAAATCAATAGTGTGCTCACTGGAGGCAACTTTAAGTAATGTCCTACATATGAATGTGGACTACTATACAGTCTATTAGACAGGGGCGCAACGAGGGAGGACGAATGGGACCGATCCCCCCAGAAGTGGGGTCTATTATTGAACACGAAACGAAATTTCGGACCTCTCCAAATTTATCTACGAACAACTATATTCGAACTATGATTGAATACGAACGAATTCTATGTAAAGCATTACCATATAAAAAAAGAGTAGTGTAGTACAAAAACTCGATATGTAATAGATTTTCTGTTAATCTGTCAATTGTCATAGTGATGTGTTCATTTCTTTTAGAAAAATATTCGTGTTGTTATTTTTAAAATGGATAGTAATGTATTATTTTTTGAAGAAAAGGAGGGGGGAAATTTAAGGATTATCGAAAGCGAATTAAAGATCAGTCTACCATATTTGAGTCACCTACGAAACAATAACGCTTTGTAAGCATTTAGGACAAATCAAATTCATTTTAATTTTTCAACGTTCATGAAATACTACCGGCTCTCAAAGGATGCATTTAAATATTTCTTAGACGAGATGCAAGATAATTTTAAACCAACCGTCCTCTCTACATCAATACCACCGATATTAAAAATTTCTGCGGCAATGAGATTCTTTGCTGAAGTTGGCTCTCAAGTTGGGACGGGCCAAGATCTAAATATTGGAATGTCCAAATCTACTGTATCTGTCGTGTTATCACAATTTTTTGATATTATGGAATTGGAACGTTTTGTATTGATTAGTATTCGTAAGCTTGGCCCTAATAATAATGCATAGTTATTATCTCATTGTTTTTTAAAGTAGAAGTCTTAATACAATTAATAACAACTACTTACATGATTGTTTGTTTGCATAAACTACTCCGCACTTCAATAACTCGATAAGTTAAATGTCTACGAGGAAATGTCCGAAAAGTTCCGCTCGAAAAATTGACATTTTCATGTTCAATGGTGCCAGATGTACGAAAATTTCCATTCGAAATTTTGTTTCGTGTTCAATAATAGACCCCCAGCTTATTGAATACAATTTACAATTTATGTACAAAATATTATCTGTATATTATTACAATGTCCGATAAAATACAATAAAATCTTTAAATATATAATAGCAGTTCTTAAGTGCTCCGATGGGTACAGGATGCGACTTTAGAGCCCTATTTTTTTTTACACCTTTTGGACTAGGGATACCTATGCCTCCCCCTCCACCGAGCCAAATTCTGGGTGCGATACTGCTATTAGAGGCTGATTGGTTATAAAACTAGTGCAAGTAGTTAGTACCAATCCAACCAAATCTAATGCACATATTCGAAATGTCTACCATTGCCATTTAAAGTCTGCAATCTACGTAAAATCTTTATTGCACTTTTTCGAACTCTTGAATAGTTAATTTATCTTGATTAATCTTCATCTTTTTCGAACTAAATCTCTATTTATCATCATCTACGTATAATACGAAATTGGAGATGAGCAAACTTGCTTAGAAATTAGTTATAAGTAAATTTCAAGTTCATTAACCGCAAATAATTATAAATAGAATACAAACTTCTCCAAAAAATTGATTTTCTAAACACTTGAATACATTTTTTTTATTTTATCCTCTTTGTTGCATTTTAATTTGTCATAAAAAATAAAGCATCAATCCTAAAAAATCGTTAACCCGAATATATTCAAGCATTAACCCCGTGGCACCTATCCAAGGATTGATAGAATTCAAACGAAAGGAATCTTTTAAATTATATTCCGAATAGAGGCTCAGTTGATTCCGACAAAAAACCTGGGATATTGAACTTTTATTTTATTACGTGAAATATCTGAAAACTGATGTCAAATCAATAGTTCAATTCAAGGTCGGATCTTTGTATGTAAGTAAACAAAATCATTGTGATTTCAAGTATGCAAATGAACTGATTAAATCCATGAGATATTTTTTAAGCTAATTTGCTACCATTAAATGGTGCAAGAATAAAAAAAAAAAAAAAACAAAAAACGAAACAGAATATTGATGCGCGACAGTCAATAGCCCCAACCCAAAGTGATGAAATTTTATAAAAAGAAGAGTAATGTGAGTCTTGCTTCTTATAGACTAACTCATCCCTTGGCTACAATAAATTCTCTTTTTATTTTTGTAAAATACAAGTGATCATTTGCAGTTGAAAAATTTAAGTAATTATCGGATAAAATTTTATTAAATTAAAATTAAAATTTTGTAATGAGAGAATTGCAATATTGCAGGTAGCTATGATTGAGGTTATTTAATTTTATTTTAGGGTTTGAAATGTAAAAATTCATAGATAAGGACTTTGGAAGGCAGTAATTTTATTTAATACAAGGGGAGCCTGCCAGCGTTGCCCACCGATAACGTAGATGCCAAAATGGGTTGGGGGAGGGGTTAAAAATGGTGGGATGGTTAGGGATACATAATATCTAAATTATCATCTGACTCGATCGCGCGATTCCGTACTCTAGGGTTTCACTATATGTCTGGATGTGTGTGTGTGTGTGTGTGGCGTGTATGTGGGTGCGTCGATACTTTCATATGTGTGGGAGAGTGTAGCTCTCTATGACGACGCGTGCTCAGGAAGTGCCCATATGTACCTATAGTAAAAAGCTAAAGCTTTGTATGGCAACACTAAGAAGCAGTTTTAAAAAAGGCACGTGAACAAGCATTCAGCTCAGTATGTCGACTCGTGAGGAAGTGCCCAAATATGTAGTGAAAAACTAAAGTTTTGTTTTTTTTTATATCAAAATGCAGTGTACAAAATTTAAGCTCCCACGTCATGAAACTGAGTATTGTTCACTGGATGTACACCTCGATTGTAAGATCCGCCTATTGTGTATGTTGACCGAGAACGCAAGTGGTGAATGTGATCCGGAAGATTACCAGCCTGGAAAGGCTTGCTTGCCTCAGAGTTGCAGGCTCCAAGCGATCCATGGCTACTGCTGTCCTTGAGGTTTTACTTATTCTACCACCCATGGATCTTGTCATTCAGGCAGATGCTAAAAGGCCAGTGTGTAAATTGCGTCATGGCGCTGTTGAGAGGACGGCTGGTTTTTCCCATTGCTCATTGAGATGTGGGCTGAAAAGGGAAACCCTCTGATCCGCATGTCACTTGATGCGATGTTACCAGAACTTCGTTTTGGACGTCACTTCTCTGTGGGTTTTCCCGAAAGGGAATCGTCGGCTGAAGGAAGAGCTTAATCGGGCCTTCCCGGTCCCCTTTAAAAATTTTCACCGACAACTCCCTCACTAATGAGGGAGCCGGTGTTGATGTTTACTTTTTGGAACCTGATATTGGGTTAGAGTACTCACTTGGAAGTCACACCACCGTTTTCATTCTGAAGTCTTCGCCATAGTAATAGCGAAGATATCCCTTGATATGGAAATTTCGGATAACATCAAGAGATACTGAGGGACTGCAGGACGTCTTCGGAAAAGCTATGTACCGACAACAAGTTGTCCCTTCAGTAGGCTCCTAGGCACATGCACATTATGTGGAATGAAAACGCCGACCTTCTAGCCAGGTCTGGTTCTCCCTCCCTTGAATCGAAACCCGCTCTAGGCGTTGCCGCCTCCGTGATCAAGTTTCTCATCAAAGCGGATGTTCACATGAAACATAAGCAGCGATAGACAAACCTGAGTGCTTGCAGGAGAACAAAACTTGAAATAATAATAGGAGTTTAAGGCAACCGAACACTTTTTATGTAATTGTCCGCCCTTTACCTGGAGCAGGCTGGATACGCTTAGGTTACCCTCCTATCTGTGGATCAACTGAAAAATTTACCTTACCTAGACCTAGTGTGCTTCATTAAGAGGATAGTAAGGTTTGGTGAGAGTGTTTTTAGCAGGTTAGCACAATGGGGCGTTTTGCCCTCCGTGCTGGGATCCCTCGACTGCTTGCTTTTTGAAACAGAAGAGGAAAAAATACTCTGTGCGCAGACCGCCTCTATGAAAAAGTCGACCTGATGTTAACCTATTTCTGATTATATACTCATATTTATTTTAAAACTAATAATCTGAGTTCAGCTGTATAAATTGTCAAATGCTAGATATGTTTTTAAACTAGAAAATAATTGTATAAATTAATAAAAAATATTTATATTTTTCTCTAAATTAGTCCTTGGTAATTTAATTTAGTCAATTCATTCCCAAGGTTATATAATATAGGAAAACATTCTAACAAAGCCACCATCACGACTTAAGAGATCTCAGGAAACAGAATAATTATAAGTTCAAATCTAATCAAATTTTAAACGGCACACCCACACTTCATCGTTCACCTAAATTTAAACAGACTTGCTTGACGAGATTAATGATAATTGTACGGCTAATAATTGCATTGATAATCGCAATCATGAAAATGTTCCTGGTAAAATGGCATTGCTTTCATTTAAATGCCCCGAGTGGCCTTGCTAGTCACTGCTCTTTTGCAGATTTTCGACAGTATAGAAAATGAATTCTTGATCAATGATAGCGCTGTTGTAGGTATGTATGAGAAAAAAACACTTAAAAAAAATTTGCAACAAACAAGTTTTTCTGCGATCCGGCAGTAAATTAGATATTTGGCAAGCACAAAGTGCAGTAACATCGTTGAATTAATAAAAATAATTTATGCAATCCTAAAGCCGTAGCTACACTATGGAAAAGTATACACCAACGAAACACAAAACATAAATTCATATAGCTATTAGAAGTATACTCGTAGAATGTCTTTGAACCCGAGTTTAAAAAACCTCGACAGGCGACGTCAGGCACCAGCCTAAGATGGATATTATGAGAATTTTTGCAGAGCTAAATAGATATAGGTACTACAACTCAACTACCCAGATCTCCACAAGTCTAGGCCCCAACAAAGAGTCTCGCTTGGATACGGCCAGTGTTGCTCTTGCAGTTACCTTTAACAATAAAAAGGTGTGGTGTAGTCTATTATATGCGGGAACAATTCAAATCATGGATCTCACCATGGCGTGCAATTATACTGTGTTACCTCGACATGTTCATTGTTTTTTTTTGTCGTTTTCATTTCGAATTTATTTTTGCTGCACTTACGTCATAAATGGGGAAAAACTGCAGTATTGTAGTAAATTGTGGAACTTATGAAAAATCTTGCGGCTAATATGAATGTGTGACGAATCACATAATGCTAGCGATGATTATTATCGAATATATCGCAATTTGTGCTAAGAATGCGATCAATTGCGATAAATTAAAAATTAACAAGAAAATCTACATAATAATAAGCGATACCTAATCAAAGTTGTTCAAATGACATATGAGGTGGTTACTTTAATAACCTTGAACTTCATTCAGTTAAATTAGACTTAGAACTAGCGTTTTAGTCCTGAAACACAATTTTTTTGAGTAAGAATTACATTTGTGTATGTGCAGCTAGAGTCCGAATCTGTATCATCAGCCTACTGTATGCCATGACGGCACAGTGGGTATAGAATGAACAGCTGAGAGTTTTGTTTGAGGAATCGTAGTCATTTGGTTTAGATAAATTTTTATACCCTAGATGAAATCTATAGGGGTATACTAAGTTTGTCATTCCGTTTGTAACACCTCGAAATAATGATGGTAGAGCAAAATGAATTGGACACCCACGCATAATATTAAAAGTTATTTTGATTTTTGCATGTCCGTCCGTCCGTCTATCTGGCTGTGCGCACGATAACTCGAGAGCGCGTATACTTAGAGAGCTGAAATTTTGTACACGGACTTTAAAAAAAAAAGGAAAATTAAGTTCGAAAATGAGACAAATCGGGCAACTCCTTCATGGGGTTGCCAAACAAAACTTTCGTTTTTCACTATATATTTGGACACTGCCTGAGAACGCATCAATATAGAGAATTGAAATTTGGTACGTGGTGTTTTCATTGTACTAGCAAATAAAATTTCAAAAATGCACTAAATGGGGAACCTCCTTCTTGGTATTGCCATATAAAAATTTTGGTTTTTTACGTATACTGTGAAAACGGTCAGTCCAAGACATTTTTATTGTACTAAAAACTTTTTCAGAATACGAAATCCTATAAAATTGGTTATAATAATTTTTTCTGTCCGACAAACCGTTCTAGAAATATATGCGAAAAACTGCTTCAAAAATCAAACTTGCACATAAGGGTGACAATACGAAATTTCATACGGGCATTCATCTAGGCTAGGGTATCATAAGAATTTGTCTTAGACCAATTCGAGCTTTTTTACTTGTTTTAAATAATTTTGTTAGGAAAGGTATAACAATTTTATTTCGGTTCGGAAGATAAGAAAGCAAGCTTAAGATTATCAGAACACCATTTTTCTGTATGAATAGTAGTTTACTTTTGTCAGTTTTATATAAGAACACTGCACATATTTTAGAATGTCAAGACCCCATTAGGGCTCTCATGCGGTAGTGGGGGTATCTGTTTCATGGCTTGCAAAGTATTCTCGAAGGTTTTGCTTGTGCCCTTTCCCGTACACAGAGATCCCACTTTTTCAAAATTTTTTGTAGCTTTTCCAGCAAAAAATTGTAGTAAAATGAATGCAAGTGCAGTAGGTTTTAAAAAAGTTCTTAAAATACGTTATAAACTGCAATTATATCAAAGTTATTGAAGATAATATTGGAAATTAGCACATAATATATGCTTTAGCAGAAAACTTAAAATAACTCCAAATACATTAGGAAAGTCCCACATCAGACACTGATGTTCTGATTATCAGCAGCACTAATATCTTAATAAAGCATGTAACATTGTATAAATTGATGTGATACTGATCTGCTGATAATCAGCAAGTAATTTGCATGTTGCTGATTTTTACTGACATCAGTCGATATTTTAATTTCAAACTAATTAAATCGTGTGCAGACTACTACAAGAGGGATAAATTTGGAAAAAGTTTGGAGAGAAATGTCGACGTAAATTGGAAAAGATGGTATGTTTTCTTGTGGAATTTTTTATTAAATTTTACTTCGTACTGAAGAGTATTAGAGTTTCTGCCAATACGAAACGCTTCTTCCAATCAATTTTTGAAGCTCAAATTTAGAATTTACATTGGCATGGCTTCTTTTTTCCATAACTCCTCTTCCAGGAGGCGTTGAGCTTCCTGGATTCTATCATGAATGATTGTTGGACTTTATCGTTTATCATGAATGACAGCTCAATTTTATTATTGATCATGAATGATAGCTAATATATAACCCACAGATACAATGAGCAGTCTAGGTTTTTTATTCTTTTTGTGTTTTAATGAGTTTTGAGGTAGCTGTATATATGCCTCAGTACCGATAGTCAAAAATTGTTTATTATTCACTTCTCTGTATCTGCGATCCGACAGTTAATAAATTTGTGAAGCTGGAAGTGAAATAGAGTCCTTTAACTGCTATTGGAAAAATGCGAATATATGTCCCTACAAAGCTTTCTATTGTTTGAGGTACATGGCTCTATCGTGGCTGCGGAAGCACACATATGGAAACTATGGCAAGTATAACCAAAATAAAACAAATTTTTGTTTATTTTTGTTAGTTTGGTCTTAATACGACCTATATTACCGCTCATTATGGCAAAGTTTGTCAGAACACAATCTAATTAAATTTGAAAGAGGAATTATACAACTTTCTAAAAAATGACATATTATATGTACTTTTATAAATTTCAGCTGTGGTAAACTCTTTCAACTTTATTAAACCGAAAAGCTTATCTTCAATTTTCCGGACTACGTTATTGTAAAAATGCCAAACTAAAAAACTTTTTATTTTTACGATTAAAATCAAATTATGAAATACAAGAGAAAAAACAACCAGCTCCTTCGGTTTTTGAAGCCGGGACCTGACGGTTTCCGGGTGACTGTTCTTACCTCCGAGCTAACGACATAGATGTCTTTACCTCTTGTAGCCTATTAAGCCACATATGCTTCCAGCTGACATTAACCAGTAACGATGGAAGCGAACAAATAAATTCAAAATTTTTATTTATTTGTTAAAATTCCTAAAGTGTAATAGAAATTAGTTACTACGGAGTAGGATAGTAAATAGCTAAAATGTGTAGTAGATCTCCTACAATTTTAGTAAAGGGGGATCTCTGCCCGTACACATCTCTAGATATATCTGGGACACATACAGTTAGGGTCGATGGTAGCGAAGGGCTGTACAACAAGATGGTGTACTATTCTCTATCATTGTATCGGGTAGTTTACCCACCGTACCCACCGTGGCACTTTAGTATCTTATTAATGAGTTTTCTACACTATCATCTCTGGATGTTGTCTATTTGTTATGTTTTCATGTTGTTTGTCTCGAGACAATGTGCTGCTCGGACAAAGCTCTATTTTTCTTTTTTCTTGACCGACATACGTTATTATTATTATTCTTAGCTGGGAGGATATCTGTGCTTAGTTTGCTTACCGTAGTTAGTTCGGGTTGGTGTTCAGGTGTATGTTTAAAGAATTATAATTAAAATTTCAAAAATTAGTTATTCGTTCAAGTAAGTGCTCCTTATAATTTTAAATAAATAAACTTTTAAAAAAAAACTCATTGTTTTTCATTTTATTCTTATTCGGTTATATCATGATATTTTAATTAAGCTTTTCTGCCGTTGGTTGGGGTGAGTGCTTCATTTTGTATATGTAGTTCTAAAATTTCTATCATCGTTTATTATTATTTAAAGCTATCCATTGTACTTATAGACGTGTTATTAATTAAATTGCTATACACTTTTTTCTTTTTTTCCGTTAAAGTTGTATCGTTAATAGATAGAAAATTTTCACTGCTATGAGCAGGTATTCGATTCCAATCTTACTCGGATACCAGGTTACCCGGGTAACCGGATATAATCGCTTCTCGATTCCGAATATCCGGGTACAATCAGTTTTTAATTTTTTAATACTCCAATAGATTACTAAATTCGTGAATTCAGTAATAATAAAACAATTTAATTCTGCTACCCAAATTGCTGTTTTCTATAGATTTTACATATTAATTAACCAAATTAATTTTAATTAATTTTTTAATGCGTGATTCCGTGGAATCGATTCTTCACTACCCGATTCCAAAGAATCGATTCCTAACAACCCGATTCTAAAGAATCGGGTACTCGCGTTGGTCGGACCTTACCCATGAAAGCCGGATAACCAGATAAGAACCGGATATTCGAAATCCCGGGGTTTGAGGAACATTAGTTATCTGTGATCTCTGTTATCATTAATGAAGTTCCATATATCCCGAGAAATGGTAAACTGATATCTTCTTCACAATTATAGGACTACTATAAGCTCTTTGAAAGTCTCATGGTTTAGCTTTTCGTCTTCTAGGCATATATGATCTTTTAAAAAAATCCATATAACTGTAATACTCCCACTGAACAGGAACAGATGAACTTCCGCTAGACAAATTTAATTGCTTCATTTCTTTAGAGTATCGATCCCTTAAAGATTTCCAACTACTTTGACATTGTTCCTCTACTGGGTGGCGCAAAAGTACTGGCGCTATTGAAATTACTTATAAGTTTTTTATATGACATCTCCTGTCATTCTGATATTGAAAATTGTGTAATAAACAAATGTAAAATTACTAAAAATAAACATGGATCGTTATACTCCCCAAGAACGTGGAATAATCGTGCCAATGTTTTTACGGAATAATTCATCAGTGATAAAAACACAACGTGAATTTTGTCGACGATTTTCCCGCCGTCCGGCACCGGTTGGTCGCACAATGCGACGCTTTACCACACGCCTCGAAGCAACTGGCGCAACATTGGATAGACCTAATTCTGGCAGACCATGAACAGGCCGTTCAGCCGAAAATATCGATGATGTGCACGAAGATGTGGACGAGTGTCCAGAAACATCAACGAGGCGACGTGTCACGCAATTGAGCATTTCCAGACGGACTCTGCAGCTTATTTTGGTCAAAGACTTGAAGATGTTTACGTATAAAACTCAGATGACTCATCAGCTGCTGCCTATTGACCACCGAGCTCGTCTGGAGTACAGCCAGCGCGTCATAAACCTCAACCTTGAAGATGATTTTTTTTTCAAAATTGGTTATAAGTGACGAAGCGCATTTCTATCTCTCGGGGCATGTCAATAAGCAGAATACTCGCTTTGGGGCACTAAAATCCGCACATTATTCAAGAAACACCTTTACACCCACTAAAAGTTACTTTATGGTGTGGCGTCTATGCTGAAAGAGTGATCGGACCCTATTTTTTCGAAGACGCTGCAGGCAATGCGATAACTGTCACTGGCGGGCGCTACAGAACCATGTTACGTGAGTTCTTGATACCCAGTTTGGATGAATTGGGGCTGGAGCACATCTGGTTCCAACAAAACGGCGCTACGGCACACACAGTGCGTGACACTATGGACTTAGTGAGAGCCGCTTTTCCAGGCCGTGTTATCTCTCGTTTTGGCGATTTGACTTGGCCTGCAAGATCACCTGGTCTGACCTGTCCAGACTTCTTTCTTTGGGGTTATTTGAAATCACTGGTATATGTGAACACGCCACAGACTCTTGCAGCCCTAAAAGAAAACATTTTTCAAGAAATAAGGAATATATCGCAGGAAGTGTTATGGCTGAAATGTGCATCAACTCTGGAGGTCACCATTTAAGAGACATCATCTTCAAATCCTAATGCGACGAAATTTCATGGCACAAATATATATATATAAAAAACTAATTCCAGTTTTCTAATTTAGAAAAGAAGTTGTAGCTGAACCAAATAGGGTCATTACTTTTACGTCACCCAGTATAATAAGTATAATTTTAAATAAAATATTGTTTAATACATTCAGCGTTCCTGTACCTGAAGCCGAAAGTGTAGTGTTGAAGGATAGTGTTTTTCGTAGTCATCGTACCGCATCGAAGTGTCAAATTACAAACGACTATTTATTATAGACATCGTGCTTGCAATTATTTCAAAACGAGTTTCGAGGATAAATTTAATTTTTGCATTTTTTGTTACTAGATAAATTGTTTTCTTTCATGACTTAGAAATAATAAGAAAACTCGCAGCAGAGATAAATAATGTTCCTCTTACTCTATCCTGCCAATATGCCGGTTTGACGAATTACAAGGCTGCATTTCACTCGC
This sequence comes from Dioctria rufipes, assembly GCA_963924295.1. Classification (NCBI taxonomy): domain Eukaryota; kingdom Metazoa; phylum Arthropoda; class Insecta; order Diptera; family Asilidae; genus Dioctria; species Dioctria rufipes. The sequence continues at coordinate 364,616,228 of OZ002740.1, forward strand.
TATTCCATACTTTCACACAACTATGTGTGTAAATTAGTTCGCAATTTATGAGAAGATTTAGGAAAAAAATTAGGTCATTCAGGACTGCATCTTAAGAGAATCATCACAGTTGCATTGATCACTGGGATGAATTTATGTAAAATATATTTTGTGTGAAATAAAAAGTGGTTCAATAAATCTCAGTGTAAAAGTGTGATTGGCCATGGAATCGTTGGTTTTTACCAAAAATAACAAAATCTACGAATTTGTGAAACAAAAATTTCCAAAGTAAAGGGCTTTTCTATACCTTACGCTTACATTATCCAATACCACAGCTGCTGCACTTCTCTGCGTTCATAGTTAACACAATCGGCATAACACTTGTTTGATTTCTATTTCGACTTCTATAGTTATGTGGCTTGCGTATTTGTTTTTGTTCCCTTTTGTACCGTTGCTGTATTTTAATGCTTATAATATCTACATCTCTCTTCGGTTTAATAACTATTTTTCCTTCACGAAGTCAGTTATTTTTTGTTTCTAATACCACCATTGACCAGTATTACTCCCCTTATTATAAATTAGTATGTTTAGTATATCATTAAAGAGAAAGTTTGGTTTAGATATATTAGAAATGATGTAACTTTTTCACTGCACTAAATTACCTTGCTCCTCTACTAATTTAGAAATTAATTATAACTTGATTGTACATAATCTTCTCCTGAATTAAATAATTAGTTGTACCAACTACAATTGCCAACGCCGCTGATAAAAATATTAACTTAGTTGAAATAGTCCAAATAGTCTTACCTCCTGCTTCAAAGATTCTATTCCATTATCTTTTATTTATGCTGATCACCACGATGATCATTTGGAAATATTTGTTTTGCTTGACTATAGTAAAGCATTTGGATCTGTTAAACTTGATAATGTGATTAGTTTCTCATTCTCAACTGTAAGGCTGGTTACCTGTTTCCTAACAAAGTGTAGTCAAGTGGTGAAGTTAAGAAAAAAATCTTTCTAGAACGGCATTCAGTTCATTCGGGGTCCCTCAAGGATCGATCCTTGGTCCCCTTATTTTTGAACTGACCTACTAAAGGCTATTAAAAATTTTTCTGTTCATTTATAGGGACTAGTCGAGAACTGCCTTCCAGATCAATAAGAATCTGCAGGACTTACATACATATATTGATCCAGTCAAAAAATATGGCAATTAAATTTAATTCCAAGTTCAGTTGTCGGACCTACATTACAGATATTATGAGAAAGATATATGGTGGCATTTGTGGATTAGCACAAGTTTCATGTCAGTGGATTTTAAACTGTACACTGTAAAAAGGCACAAATTATTGTCACAAAGTTTAGGGAAAAATCCCTACAAATGTAGGGAATAGTGCCTAAAATGTAGAGAATATACCCTGGAATATAAGGAATATGCCAAGGGAATATTCCCTACATTTTGGAACTATTTCCTACATTTTAGGGAATATTCCCTACATTTATAGGGATTTTTTCCCTAAACTTTGTGCCTTTTTACAGTGTAGTTGGCAAAGACCGTAATTATGGCATATTTCATATATGGCAGTCCAATATTCAGCAAAATTGATTCTGTACCTATATCAAAGGAAATTCAAAATGGCGTTCAATAATATTATTCAATACATTTATAAGCTGGTTTGCTGCCTTGTAGCGCATGTAATATCGATTACTGGCACCTGTATAGAATACATAAAATAATAAATCGTTCGTTTAGAAAATTGCGTTTTATTAGATTATTCGAAAATTTAGGACTTCTTGGAACTGCTACTTACCCAAAATTGGGACTAGCTTTAAATTTTTGTAAAAATTCTAATGACCGTTTTTAGTTTTTTTGAGAATTTTGTGTCATTTGTTTTATATGTTTGTGTCATATTGTTGTCTGTTGGTTGTTTTAATTGTTTTAATTATTTTTTGTATGATTATTATTATTTATTTATTTAATCATTACATTGCTAGCATTTTTATTCCATGACCTCTTTTTAAAAGTCGCTTTTCTTTAATAGTCATGCATATTATAAAAAAAAATCTTACAATCAGCATGTGACTGTTATTCCGTAGACCGTGGTTTAAGGATAGTTGTAAAATTAAATTCTGGAAATCGAAACAACACCTTTGTCAATTATTTGCAAAATATTAAACATATGCGAGTTAACTTTAAAGACGTGTATTCTGCAGTCACAAGTTTGTCAAGCACATAAATGCGGCTGATTTGACTGACCTTAAACACTATAATTCAAAATTTTACAGCAGAAATTAATCCACGATAAACAGTAAACAAGATATGCTCGATATAATCAGTACTGGTGATAACAAAAGAAAAAAAAAAAAAAAGAAAATTGAATTTGTCACACTTGTATTGTAATAACTAGGTACGTAAAAACAACGCAATCTTCGAAACTCAAAGATCTGCGTACAATGGTAAACTGAATGTACATATGAACATGCTTCAAGAATCTTAACTTAAAATCATTTATCACATATTATGGACAACATATGTAAATTGAAAACATCAAGGTAGTTGGTGTCGCGCATCAGGAGACCAAGAACCATATGGAAAGTTGTCTCTCAAGGGATGAAAGAAACAATTAAATTTAACCATTCAAGTCGGCTTCCTAGTTCTGTGCACTAAATTATTTTGATGGAAACATTAAAATGGTTATTGCGCAAGGAAGGTGGTAGAATCCAACGATTCATATAAAAACCCATTGCATTCCATAATGCAAAGATCCCCTCCCCTGGTACAGAGAACACAAGTATCCTCGGTACGAACCCACGTTCCACCAATAATGGACGAAGTGATGTGTAATGCCACAACCTTCTATATATTACTAGCCGTGAAGTGAATAGACTCACACATACATTGAAGGGGACTAGTAGTGCTGTTAGATGTTGTACTTCTTTTCGGTAGAGTTATTTTGTTTTTTTGCAAGGTATTTTTACAAGTTAATGAAAAAAATAGATAAATTATGTCTTAATTTTTTTATTGACTTATTATTTTCATTAGTTTTCAAATACATTTAATCATATAACTTTTTGTAAAAAAGAAGTTATTTAAAAGCCCAGATCTTTTAAGGCTATCTAGGAATCAACTCAGAATCATTACAATTGCCTTGGTCGGATCCTGCAAACCAAAGATAAACTTTTAGGTTATCTTTGCTGCAAACTCAATAAACACATGAATGGGATAGGTATATCATTCATTGATGTATGTAAGTTATGTTTTGAATTGGATAAAACATCAGAGCACGTTTTATGCGAATGCGAGGCCATTGAACAATGAAGATTGGAGGCTTTTGATGCACACTTTCTAAGGCCTGGCGCCTCTTTTTAGAGAGAGTGCGATTACTGGATGAACTATAAAGGCAAGCGGTGGATAAAAAGCCAATAAATGGCTGCATTTTGTTTCTATAAAAGAAAAGAGAATACAATACTCTCTCGTCTCTCTTGACGAATTGACATCAAGTGCAATGTGTCACAATTTAATGAGAATAATTTGTATTCTCACTACCGTGGGTCCTTTCTCGAACTGTTAATTTTCATCTACATCATAGTGGGTGTTTTTTGTACCGCGACAATTCAATTGTTTTTAATTGCCGCCAGTTTAGTCGAACGTTGCCTAAGTACAATACCTATGCAACCTTGCGTGTTACCCTAGTACAAAACTAGTGCAACGATTCGTGGAGAACTGGGTAAGAAATGAATGAATGCCTGCCTCGATAAAAGTGAAAACTGTACTATATTTTATTTTACACAAAATTACGTTTTTATAATAAAAAGATGCTTATTTGACATTTTCGTAAACCCTAAAATCTAAGCAACATAAAATTTTATCATTTCATATTTTCCCACACCTTATCACCACAAAATATTTTTGTCGGATTCTAATTACATGCAATACCTTTGTCGGATTCTAGTTTCATTGCCAGACGATTTTGTGGCGACAAGAATGTGGGAAATGTCTAGTCAACAAATTTGCTGTAAGAGCTGTAAAATTTAGCAATAATGATGAATGTTATATACATACATTCATCTGTTTGCTAAATTTTATGGAATTTTAATACTTTTATTTCTATTACTGATTTATATGGTATGTGATATTCAACATCCTCCCCCGCGTTGAACGTTAAGTTCAACCATTTCTACCGTTTCAGGTCGGAGGCTGAATTGAGAGCCTGCATTGTTGGGCCGTGTTACTCTAGCTGCCGGGGTTGGAGGCAATGGTCGTCTTGCTGGGTGTTGTCTTGTGAGATGCTTCCAGAGGAGATAACTACAGATGATTAGAGTTATGAGCAGCCCAATGTATCCGATGGCAAACTGATGGGCATCTTGATGAGTGATAACCTTGGTGGATTCTTCTGCAACACGTAGTTGTTGTAGTTTATCCTTAAGCTCAATAATGTCATTGGAGATATTTTGATGTTCTGAGGGTTTATAATAGAGCACTGCAATCTCAACTGGACCTAAAAGTTCAGTTAGATTCTTGGTAGGAATAAACGATGTTCTTAATGTAGAAGGGTATAGGTTGTGTGCTTGGATAGTAGTTGATTCATCCTTGATGGTGCAGCCATTGCTGATATTGAGTACTCCTGATCCTGATAGGGATTTTTGTACAACTGTGTTTCCGCATACAATGTTTATTGTTGTTTCTTCCTTCATGATGTAGATCCAATGGTTCGAACTGACAAGTTGTATCCATCGGGGTGTATTATAAGATTTGTTAATCTTGCAGGTAGGTAATGATGGAGAGTTTGTGAGAAATCCAATTTCACAAGCGCTGGTGTTGGCTCCCTTTCTAAATAGAGGATGATGCTGCTTGCACAAATGATTGAAGTGGCCAATTGTAGAACATATTGCCATTTCTTGTTCTGACAACGGATAGTATTGATCACGGTGTAGATTGATCATGAGGAATTGAGATGACGGCTCGATGATCACAAATGAGTCGTTAACCAAAACTGGAACCGGAACAATTCGTAGTAATTCGAATGGTTCGTAAGAAAGTAGTGGTAGTTTCACTCTGAAGATCAACTGTGTTTTTGCTACACGCACTTCAACGGTCATGAGGCTGTAGAGTTTTAATAAATTACCTTGATTTGCTGGTAACCGCAAGGTCGGTGGTAGATTTTCTTTGATAATAATTAATTGATTTCGAAACTGCTTCGCTGTTAGTAGTGTGGGATTCATCTTTTCGTGGTGAGTGTCTATAATGACATCCAGCAACATTGTCTGCATTCGTTGATAGTTGGTGGTTGCCAAAATTAAACGCACTGCCAAGGCGTTGAAGATTTCTAAGATTCTTTGTTCTTGAACTTCCTTGGTTATCCCTTTTAGTTGGAGAATGGTTCGATTTATATTGTCTTCAAACTCTTGTAGTCGACCTGCCATTATCTCACTAGATTTTTTGATTACATTTACCATTGAGTCCACTATAGAAGTTTGGTTTTTTAGTAATTCCAGTAAATGTTGCTGATTTCCCTCAAGATTATTTATTATTTGAGACATTTTCTCGGCATAGGTCGAATCCAATACTCCAAATAAGGAATGTGCAAGATTTCCCACAATATCTAATGGAGCCCTTCTATGTCTTGAACTCGAGTCACGGATGAGCAACACATTGTTGTTTTCGAGTTCTGTTACTGTGTCAGAAAATTGAACAACTGTTTGTGTGCATGCTTGAGTACTGCTTGTTGAATCACAAATCTTCCTTAGATTGTTTATCCCATTCTTGATGTTTTCAAGCTCCTTCCAGTATGATTCCAAGTTGTAGTATATAATCAGTTTCCATTCGTTGGTCACCAGGTGAGTGGATCCCATGCTTTCAAAGTACAATCCTGGTTGAGTTTTAAAAGGAGATAACTGTATTGGACTGTTCGCTAATATCGGTACAATCAGGCATGCCAGAAGAACCACACTTATAGGTGAGATTGCACGTCGGGATTTTTTGGCAGGAGTCCCATGTTGCGGTTCTCTCTCTTCGTCTCTCTTGTTGCCTGAAGGAAGAGTGCTCTGGATATTAGGATCTGCTGAAGGCTCGACTCCAGCGGAAATGTTTAGTTCTTGTTCTATAGGTAATGGAGCTAATTTATGTATCGGCCGTTTTAACATTCCGGATATTGTTTTGACATCAGCCACTCGAACCAAGCCATCTGGTCCCTTAATAGTGTTAACTATTCGTCCTAATTGCCAACTTAATGGAGGGAGATTGTCATCCTTTATCACGACCATAGTCCCTGGTTGCACGTTTGCGCAGCGCTGCTTCCATTTGTAGCGATGCTGCAACTCACATAAGTATTCCCTTGTCCATCGCTGCCAGAACTGGTTTTTTAACTCTGATATTTGTTTCCAATTTTTGAGCAGAGACGTCTTTGAAGAATGTGCATTGGGATCAACAGCACTTGTTAGTGGTTCGCCAATTAGAAAATGACCTGGTGTTAGCGCACAAAGATCATTTGGATTGCTTGACATTGGTGTTAAAGGCCTTGAGTTCAAAATTGCCTCAATCTCTGTCATTATTGTCGTTAATTCTTCAAAAGTCAGGGAAGCTGAAGCTACAATCTTTTTAAATAAATGCTTAGCTGACTTTACTGCAGCTTCCCATAGGCCACCGAAATGAGGAGCTCTTGGTGGGATAAAATGGAAGACAATGCCTCTATTTGTGCAGAACTGTGTTATTTTTCCTTCAGCATTTTTGCTATACACTGCTTGTTGAATCTCCTTTAACTGGTTGCTGGCTCCCACGAAGTTAGTTGCATTGTCACAGTAAATATTTCTACAGTTACCTCGCCTGCTCACAAATCGCTTCAGGGCTCCAACAAATGCATCGGTACTAAGATCGCTTACCACTTCTATATGGACTGCTTTGGTGGAAAAGCAACAAAATATGGCCACGTAACAATTTTGAGGTCTCTTACCTCTCAGCTTGAAATGAATGGAGAACGGTCCACAGAAGTCAATTCCCACGTTGATAAATGGTCTTGACGGTTGAACTCTGTGAGCAGGAAGATTTCCCATAAACTGCCCAAAGAGTTTCGGCTTAAATTTGCAGCAACGGACGCAATTTTGAATTATTGACCTGGCAATAGTTTTTCCTTTGATGGGCCAAAATTTTTGTCTTGTTATTGCCAGTAGTGCTTGGGCGCCTACGTGTGAGTTTGTTTCATGAATACGAGTCAGTAATAATTTGGTTACGTGGTGACCATATGGTAGAAGAATCGGATGTTTAGCGTCGTAAGGCAGTTCGGATTCTTGAAGCCTTCCTCCAACTCTTATAATTCCCGTTTCATCTAAGAATGGGCTAAGACTGCATAAGTTGCTGTTTGCATTAACGTGCTTACTTCCTTGAAGATGTGCTATGTCTTCTTCGAAACCTTGCTGTTGAACTTCCTTTAGGATCACCATTAATGCACTATCTAATTCTTGTACGCTAAGCTGATCGTTTTTACGTTCCTTCGGCAGTTGACCGATGTTTTTAATAAATCTCAGGATGTATGACAAGGTTCTTTGTAAATATTTGAACGAATTTCTGTGCTCAATACCTTCTAATATAGAAATCCTCCTCGTGATTGTTGATAGCACCACCTTTGCCTGTCTCTTTTCCAAGTCTGTCGTCAAATTTGATGGTTTCAGCGGCCATGAGGATTGATGCCCATGTAGGAAGAGTGGCCCATACCACCATAGAGAATTGTTCTTTAGGCGCTCTGGCGTAGTTCCCCATGAAGCTAGATCCGCAGGGTTGTGTTTTGATGGTACATGGAGCCACTGATCGGCTGTACTTACTTCTTGGATTGCAGCTATGCGATTCGCTACAAATGTGTAATGTGAAGATGATGATGAATTTAGCCAGGCTAGCACTATTTCTGAATCGGACCAACAATAATAGGGGTGATTCCATTTCAAATCGTTTTTAACTCGATGCATTAAGTTGGCTGTTAACTTTGCAGCGCACAACTCTAATCTGGGTATTGTTACGTTTTTCTTTGGTGCTGCTTTAGATTTTGCACATAGCAATCTCACTATTATAAGTCCATTCTGAAGAATAGATCGTATATATATTACAGCCCCTATTGCTTGTTCAGATGCATCTGAGAAAGCATGTAATTGCATAGAGCACGGCACATTTCCTGAACTAACATGTCTCTGTATTTTTATGTCATTTAAGACACCAAAACTCTGACGAAAGTTGATCCAGATAGAGCTATGTTCTTCTGGTAGTTTATCGTCCCAGCCTAGGTTAAGTGCCCACAATTCTCGTAAGAAAATCTTCATATTTACAATAACCGGACTCATGAAACCAAGAGGATCAAATAGATGAGCCATGTCTGACAAAACACTTCTCTTGGTAATAGTTTGTTCATCTGTCCATTGAGTTTTGATAGCAAACTCATCAGAACGTGGTAGCCATGTTATTCCCAAAGTTTTTACGTGGCAGTCATTATTGTCATGGAGTTCTAGCTGCGGTGCCCTGTCTTCTGAAGCGATATTTTCCAATAATGCAGTGTGGTTCGCGCACCACTTACGTAATTTGAATCCTCCAGATTGGAGAATTTGAGTTAGTTGTTCTTGTGTTTCCATGGCTTCACTGAGACTATTGCAACCAGTCATAATATCGTCGACGTAGAAATCTTGCATGAGTGTCGAGGCTCCCAGATGGCGTTGCTCTGCCATTTGGCCCGCCAGTCGTTGGAGACATTTCGTCGCCAAGTACGGAGCCGTTCTTACACCGTAGGTAACCGTAGATAATTGATAACATTTCAATTGCTTGGATGGATCATCTCTCCAAAGGATTAATTGATATTTCCTGTCATCCTTGTCCAGTATTACTTGACGGTACATTTTTTCTATGTCCGCTGTGAACACATACCGTGGTAGACGAAAGCGTAGTAATATGGAGAAGAGTTCATCTTGAATAGTGGGCCCAGTATATAAGATGTCGTTCAATGAAACGTTCGATGACGTTTTCATTGATGCATCGAAAATTACACGAAGCTTCGTGGTGGTACTATCTGGCTTAGTCACGCAGTGATGTGGAAGGAAGAAGTAAGGTCCTGAGATTTCTTTTAAACTGATCTCTTCCATATGCCCAAGATTTTTATATTCGTTAAGGAAGTCAATATACTGCGCCCTTATATCTGGGTTTCTAGTCAGCTTTCGTTCTAACGAATAAAATCTATTAAGCGCGATGTCTTTCGACTCTCCTAGATTCGTTGCTTCAATTGCGAACGGCAGCCTTACCACAAAACGACCTGTATCATCCCTTCTCACGGATTGATTGAAGTGTGTGATTCACACTTGATTTCTGATGCCGATAAGGTTGGGTTAGTAGAGTCAACTTCTTCTTGTTTCCAAAATCGTTCAACTTATTCATTTAGTTTGGCTTCTTCTTCTTTGGAGCAAATACCACACAAGACATGGGTAGCGGATGTGTTCGACGTTTTTCCGCTGACTATCCAACCTAATTTAGTGTTTTGCAGGATGGGAAGGGTATCTTCTAGTTTAATCTGTCCAGCTAGGAGTAGTTGGAAAAAGGTGTCTGCTCCTATAAGCAAGTCGATTCTGCCTGGACAATTGAATCCCGGGTCTGCTAATTCAATTTTCCGTGGAATGGACCAGTTTGTGATATCCAAAGACTGAGATGGTTGATGTGTTGTTATTTCTGGCAGAATATGCGCTTCGATTCTGGTTGAGAAGTTGCATGTTCTTGATCGCAGCTCTACATTGATCCTCACTCTTAAAAATTTTTACTTGTATAATGTAGGAAAATAAGTTGCCTAGTGTGTAAAGTAAAATTACATACTGACAAGTACTGTACTATACGAAAAGGAAATTTACAGGATGGAGTGGATTGAAGAAACTTGTGTTAAATTAAAAGAACTTACCTATATTGAAACGCTTCACATTTAAAAATGTGTTATTACAAAAATTTAAGTAAAAGAACTTACCAATATTGAAACGCTTCACATTCAAAAATGCATTATTACAATAATTTAAGTAAAAGAACTTACCAATATTGAAACGCTTCACATTCTAAAATGTATTATTACAATAATTAAAGTAAAAGAACTTACCAATATTGAAACGCTTCACATTCAAAAATGCATTATTACAATAATTTAAGTAAAAGAACTTACCAATATTGAAACGCTTCACACTCAAAAATGCATTATTACAATAATTAAAGTAAAACTGCATGAACTTTTGTTCGCTTGACTTATTTAAAAGTAAAGTAGCTTATCAGTATGGCAATATTTTACTTAGCAATATGAATTACTACTTTAATTTAAGTACCTAATAAAACTTTAAATGAAAACATGAACCGCAGTTTTAATACCACGACTGGTATTATCTATGCATCGTAGAATTGTAAATTATCAACCTTTTCATTGCCATTGGGGACCCACATCGAAAGTAAAGCTTATAATATTCAATTTTAATTTGGCATCTTCTAGAGAAGTGGATTATTTCCTTTACCATTTTCTGTAAGGTCATCGAAAAAGAATTAACAGAGAGCCCCAGGATTGGCCCTGGTAAGCTACAAGGCATTTGCAGAGAAAGTGAAAAGAGTCTTCTTTCATTACCGTTGACGCAGCTACGGCAATTGGTATTGAAAAAGCTTTTTTAATTCAAAGAAAGTGTGGTTTTTATTTGCAGATCCCCAAATATTTTACAAAAACATCTTCATAGATTTTTAAATGCATAAACAAAAACATAATATAAGTTAACTAGTTTTTCAATTATATATTCTTTTTAATTCAAAGAAAATGGAGCTTTTATTTTCAGATCCCCAATTATTTTACAGAAACATGTTCATAGATTTTTAAATGCATAAACAAAAACATAATATAAGTTAACTAGTTTTTCAATTATATATTCTTTTTAATTCAAAGAAAATGGAGCTTTTATTTTCAGATCCCCAATTATTTTACAGAAACATCTTCATAGATTTTTAAATGCATAAACAAAAACATAATATAAGTTAACTAGTTTTTCAATTATATATTCTTTTTAATTCAAAGAAAATGGAGCTTTTATTTTCAGATCCCCAATTATTTTACAGAAACATCTTCATAGATTTTTAAATGCATAAACAAAAACATAATATAAGTTAACTAGTTTTTCAATTATATATTCTTTTTAATTCAAAGAAAATGGAGCTTTTATTTTCAGATCCCCAATTATTTTACAGAAACATCTTCATAGATTTTTAAATGTATATAGGGTTTTAAAGACTTACAGCACACAATTTTTTTAATTTTGACATTAAAGATATTACCTTATTGAGAGATAATAAATTTCTTTTTGAGCTTCTAGTGGCATTTGGACAAATTTTGCAAAAAAATCTTTGAATAAATTCTAAAGATAATGAAGCCTCTCGAGGATATTTAATATTTAATATAAAAAACATACAAATAATTTGCTGAACCGCTTCCAATAAATCAATGCTGCTAGAATTAATTTCCTCTCCATCCACGAAGATGTAATAAATATATTTCCCGCCGGATTCAACGGCAGCAATCCACGGTGCTGATCCGGGAGATTTCAAATTTGACCTTAGTAAGTCTCCCTAAGAATAAAAATATTTTAATATACATTTTGGTCAATGTGTATTTAAATAAAGAATTACCTGGAAAACTTCTAAAAGCTGCTTCCGATCCTCTCGAAAATAATGGAAAATGAAGTCGAAGACATTCAAGTCTTTAATTAGGCAATCACGAGTATCTTCTTTCGCAAAAAACGCCACGGTCTGGAGATTTTTAAGGCGTTTTCCGAAGGTTATTAAAGTATCTTTAGTTTGGTTGAAATTTACTCTTAGTTTCTCATGTGTTGTGTTCATTAACTTATCAAAGTGATTAAATGCACATTCCTTACGAAGAAGAAACGGCCATTCGTTTTTTATATCTTTTGAGGATGGAGTTGTATTTAAAAACTCCCTTTGTACATCATATGTATGACCCATAAAGTCAACTATAATTTTCCAGTCCTCTCTAGATAGTCGATTTCTCTTAGAAAGTGCTACAAGTTGGACTCTCTTCTCCTCGATAGTTTCTTGATCTAATATATCAGGCTTTTCACTTGGTTTCCAGTTAACGCAAGTTTCATTAATTGTCCTCAACTTTTTTCTTTTGTTTGGAGGAACACTTTTCAATAATTCATCTGTTCCACAACGGTTTAAATAGTTGTTATGATTAATAAGTTTTGTTAGTATCATTGAACATTTGAAACTCATGTCATTTCCATCTTGATCTTTTTCGATGAAAGTGTCCGGATATGCACTCGCAAGCTGCTGACAAACTTGGCGCAATACAGCTACGGGAATATAAAGCGATTTAGCTCTCAGTTCTAATATAATAGTATGAACCAAACTATTGACTAAACTTCCAAGTATTTTCTTTTCTTTGAATGCAGTTTGGATATCCGTAGAAAATTTTTCCCATGGAACTTTGAAGCTCTGAAGTAATTTATAGGCAGAAATTGAAGCCGATGTAGGGCTAATCTCAGCTATAGAAGTTGCCGTTCGCGATACCGACAAAGTTAAAGGTGAACTATTATAAGAAGCTTCAGATAAGCTATCAACTGTAGTTATAGAGGAGTCGATGTTATCTATAGTTGTTAATGATTTAGAAGTACTCGGTATTGCTTCTTTTGATGGAAACCATATCTCGGCGTGATCAAGTACCAAAAAGGTTTCCTTGGCAAATAATTGCAGTCCTTCGTCATCTAATATTTCAGACCCATCAGACTCTAAAACTAGAACATTGCCACTTATACCCGCATTGTTTGCTGTAAATTAATAGTGGTACGAATTAAATTAAATTACAAAGTATGAAAAAACTTTACCATTTGTAATTAATTCCTGCAATATCGGCCGACCCACGAGGACTTTCCTTATAAATCGAGTGGAATCCCACACTTTAAATGGAAGTTTTTCTTCCATTACACTTCGTAATAAAATCCTGGTCTTTCAAATAATAATATGAAACTAAGACAAGTGTGGATGGAAAATGTACCCAATATTTGTATGTTTTTAAATATAATTAAAGAATAGATATTTATGTATATAATAATTATCCATAACTACACTAAACAAACGTGTTTTCTAATAATCAATGTACGTTAAAAAATGAGTCTTTTTGCTGCTATATTACTTTTTTCTTTTGTTTTAATAAATATCCGAAGTAAAGATGTTTGTTTTTTGTTTAAAGTGTAAATCCAAAATTAAAATACGGCATATTTTAAGGTAATATAAAAGGTTTTGTTATACGCGTACATCACAAGTGGGTGTATACTGCAGATTTGTTCGTATTGAATTTGTTTGTAGTCGTGAAATCCAGAGTCATTCACATATAAACCCATTTTGTAATTATAAAAGAAAATACCTACTGAACCATAAAATACTACTTTCTGAAAGTTCTCATCAAGAAATGCATTATCTATTTTAAGAATTTCAATATTGTGAAAGTCATCTATGTTTAGAATTATGCACATGTTTTCCTTATAATCTATTCCTTTAATGCTAACCCTTTTGGTCACAAACCTGATTGAGCTACATAGAGGAATGCGAAACATGCTTGGAACATAAATCTCAAAATCTGTGCATTGTACATCGTTTGGAAAACCTTCATTCTCCAAAAAGCTCTGATAGAGTTGATGCCTCTCACACAAAATCTTTGTGATATTTCTAAAGTTTTTACACCGTCTAGCAATGTTTTTAAAATACTGGTGTTTGTGTTCACATCTCAGGGTCCATAATTTGATAAGTGGTCCATATTGAGCTACCAATTGAGGATAGTGCATCAGAAAGTGATGCTTTGGTCTTAGCTGTATATTTGGAAAGCACTTTTTACGGTACGAGATGTATTCACAAATGGTCCCATTTAATGTTCCTAACTGATTTTTAGATAATTCATGGCAACAAATTAACCTACACATATCCAGTAATGATAGAAACATCATCCAGACCTCATCGTCAACATTAAAATTGTGTTGTAAACCAATCAAAGGGAAAACAATTACGAACATCCAATTTTGGTAAGCAGTTCCACCGAGCTTGTTAGCTTTAGCGGATACTTTCGGGACCGATGTATTACTTTCAAGCTTTTTCACCAGATGCTGAATTTTACTATTGATGAAATCAATTGTCGTAAACATTTTGGAGACAAAGTATTTAATAATAAGCATCATATCAAATTGAATAATTCAATCGAATAAATCATGCGCAATGCAAGGGGGTAACCCAGGCTGGCAGACGTGGTAATGCTGTAAATCGTTTAGGCATGAAGATGACTTGATTCCTTTATAACTCTCATTTTTTCCAGCTAAATTCAATACATCATTTTCATAATTATCTATAGTTCTTTGAAATTTAGGTGTAATGTCTCCAATTTTCAAATCACTTTTTTTAAAATAACAAAAGCGACATAAAAATTCGGACATAATAAAATTACATGAAAACCCCCCAATTTGGTGGCTTCCTAAGTTATCTCCAAGTACGGCAATAACGCTGCCTTTAATCAACTTTCCGTTCATATTAATTTTTATTCCACGAGTTTCAAGAGATTTCAAGTCTTGAAGCAAAGGATCAAATATTTTATTAAAACCAAACATTTTAACGTATTTCTCTTTGCAGAGTAAAATAAGCTGAATATTGTCAACCTTAGATCTAAAATGATCTTTTAAATTACCTATAATTGCGTACACAGCCAGCAATTTTTGCTTTCCTTTGCTCGATGAGAGCGCATTGCATATTTCGAAGGAATCTTGATAGAGTATTAACTCTATTTTTTGATCACCTTGATAAAAAAAGGTATTGTTTTTATATACTGTGCCGTCAGTGTAATTGCAATATTTTCCTTCTATTCTCGGTATAGAAAACATAATTTGTTGAAAATAACTACTTTTATTCATGAGATTTTGAAGTGTTTGAAGAATAGGCACATAATGAAAAATCGCATCCTCATGATAGTCAGTTTTCCCTAACAAAATTTCTACAGCAGGTACATAGCCCTGACTATTTTTAAATACCTTTTCCCTTATATACGGATTCCTTAGTTCTTGCAAATTAACCGAAATAAATAATTCTTGTAAAAATTCTTTTTCTAGATAGAGAACGTTGTGTTTTTCGCATAAGTTATGCAAAGCTTTACATAAAGAAGTATTGACACACGTCTCAAAGTTCCGAAATTCATCTAAAATTAATGATATAATCTGTTCGGAGACTCCGTATTTCGATTTTAGTTTTAAAAGTAGCAAACTCAATTTTCTATCAAAATGAATTTCGGATGTACTTTCCAAGTTACTATCAAGATAATCAAAGCTCGCGTTTATTAATTCATCTGTGGTTTTTACCTCAATTGCATTTTCAAAACAATCAGAAACATTTTTTATTTGTGTGACGAATTTAGATTTATGTTTTCTATAAAAATGCGTTTTCAATGAATTTTTGTTATAGAAACCTCTTTCTCTATTGCAGAAAGGACACATTAAACTAGGAAGAGTCTCAAAATGTGAGAGGAAATGCTTCCAAAATATTGAAAGTGTTGTACTTTGGAATGCACACAGATTGCACTCTAACATAGAAACTGATGTATTTTCTTTTTTATGATTTCGATAATAATGCGATTTATAGCTTCCAAATTTACGTAACAAACCGTCGCAGTCATAGCATTTAAATTTTCCCTTAAGCACAAATCTGTGCTTGTACAAATGTTTATTATAGAGATCTAACTTATTGAATACGGATTTACACATTAAACATTTAAACATCTTACTTACCATAAAACTTCTCGGAAAAATTAGGAAAGAATTCACAAATTCACTAATGAAAATATACATTAAAATTCACTTATAAAACTGTTCACGATTGCAGCAGCAAAAAGACTAAACGTAAAATCATACATGCTGTTATAAACACCAACGCTGAGAAAGCCATGCCGCCTAAAATATTACCTAATACACATTCACACTACTACTTACTAAGTATATATAATATGTATCAGTGAAAAGTATCTCTTAATGCAGGCAATCACGCCACATAGAGGCAATAGTTGATCGCCTGAACAACAGCCCTTCCATAGAACTATGCCTCTTATTATATACCTACACATACTATTGTACCGCCATGTTCTGCTATACCGTCGACGACTTATCGGCAGAAATTACTCTCTTGGAGAAAGAATTTCGATTTAAACAGGTCGTATAGTCTAAAACTATTGCTCCCACAGAAATTTAAATTATATTAAATTACAGCCCAATATGTTTTCTTTCTAATGGATTTTAAAAAAATTCCGTATTTGAACAAATTTATGGAAATTATAATGTTTGAGCGAGATCCAAGTTACTTTTGTATGAAAAACACAAGCAGTAAAATAAGGCAAGAAGTGTGATCGAATCTAACCGCGTGGCCGCGTGGTCGTTCTTCCTAGCTTCGTTTCATACAATCACAGCAATTCCCGTTCATTTCCAAAACAAAATATTATACGTAAAATCTTTTAAGTAGAATTACATATAAAGAAGTATTTTCTTCTGTCACACACTATTATATGTACCATCATATTGAAAATTATCTAGAGCTTTTAATATTTTCATTTAAATTTGATGAGTTGCTAGTAAGAAGTAAACCATTGTACATAAAACATTTAAAATTACTTCATTTAATGTAATTCATGATGCAATTTTCAATATTTTTATTGAAAATTACAGTGTCATATGCAATTATGCTATTTTAACTGCAATATTCTTCCATGATAGGCAATTTTCTTAGTTTTTTAAGTAATCTTACTAAAATTTAAGCAAATTGTCGGTTTTACTTTACGCAACTTAAAATGACCTACATGATATGAGAAAGACATTTTAATATGTAAAATTTTACTATACTATTCAAGCATTATTCAAGAAATTTTTAAGAGTGCTCTTGTGGGCCTTCTGCGGACGTTGACCAATGCCTTGAATTTGTAATGGGTCAAATGTTTCTCTTAGTGACAGTTTCTTCGCCAGCTGCTCTGTTATAAAATTCAATTGAGAACCGGAATCTAGTATTGCCCTGCACTCCACTTCCAATCCCTCGTTATTTCGTAACCTTACAATCACAGTGCTCAACAAAACATAACTCCTTTGCGACTTCGTTACTTGTGCAGCTAAAGTGGTTGGTTTTTGAGAAGATGAGCTGATTGGCGAAAGGTGTGAGTTTTGTTGACCCGATGGTGGGTATACCTTGTTTGATTCCTGTGTCTTCTGTAGAGTTTCTCCTCTTGTGTTGTACTGAATTTTACCTTCTCTTTCAAGATGTAATAAGGTGTTATGTTTTGATGAACACGTTTTACAACCTCTAAGAGAGCAATTCTTAACGGAATGGCCCCCCTTCATGCAGTTTACACATAGATTATGTTTTCTAACCATGTCAAGCCTGCTTGATGGGCTCTTGGAAAGGAAGTCCTTGCAAGAATATAATGGATGACTCTGCTTGCAAATAATACACTTGCTCTTCATTGAAGTTGCCATGAATGCGGAAGATTTCGACTGAATTGTAAGTTTCGGGCTATTTCTTACGTTGCATGAAGTTCGGCCTCCAAGAGCTTCTAGGGACTGAAATCGAGTTTCTAGAAATTTCAGGAAGTTCCCAATTGTGTCTAGTTCTCTTGGTGCATCTAGTGATTGCTCGTATAAGCCATGTGTAGTTTTGTCTAATTTTTTGATTACTATATGTATTATCAAAGGATCCCATGTTTCTGTATGCAATCCTAAATTTTTCAGTCCATACAGACATTCATTGGTTGTGTCGTGCAGGCTCTTAATAGCTGCAGCCGATTCAGCTTGAATTGTTGGTTGTGACAGTAGTCGACTCAATATCGCCGTAACAAGTAACCGCTTATTATTATATCGGTTATTCAGGATACCCCACGCATCGTCGTAGTTCTCATTAGAAATTTGCAGATGTTGAATTAACGCCCTTGCTTCTCCGCTCAGATTTGTTTTTAGATAGAACATCTTCTGAGTGTTGCTTATAGTTTGGTTGTGTATTAGCTGGACATACAAATCATGGAACTGTGTCCACTGTAAATAGTTGCCATCAAATATGGGCAGAGAAATCTTTGGCAATTTAATCAAGCTTTCTTGAGGTCTTGAAGGTGCAGGCTGTTCGGTGGATTTATCTTCAAGAATTGATACTTGCTGTTGGAGTGAAATGATAGTATCTTGCGTCCAGCCATCAAGGTTATAGAACAAATCTGATTTATAGCCCAATGGATTGTCTTCATTGGCAATTTCCCAAATTTGTTGGTCATTGTCAACCATCTCTCTCTGATATTGTTTGAGTATATCAATTTTTAGTTTGAAATATTGGCTTGGATGCTGTTGATCCTGCCTTGACTCAATATCTCTTATTTGGTGTGTTGTGAGCCGCATTAGGGCCTTTTGCTTGCGTATTAGCTTGCAAGCGTCCACATCCATAGTTTTGCCTTCATATAGTTCTGAAATTAACGAAGGTTTGCGTCCGTTGTCATTTTGTTTAACATTGTCATCGCAGTCGTCGTCGCTGCTACCTTCCTCATCATCTAAATTACCACTGTTCTCATCAGCCTGCTTATTGTTGCTGCTGGATGCAGCGCCTGCTGAGCTTGTCGCTCCATGATTGCCTTCTTTAGTAGTAGCCGTGGGCTCGCACGTAGCTTGATGTTCCAATAATAAACTGTTTAGTGTAAGGTACACCTGTTCTAGCTTCTTGAAATACTCGTTTTTGAAGTATTGTGAGCTGGCAAGCCGCTCCTGGAATGGAGTGAGTCTTTTGTGGTTTGATTGAATTATACGCCAGTATTTGTCTAATAACTGTATTCTCTTTGCGATGTAATCTTCAGTTTTACGGTCTAATGAATCCTTGTCGAAATTTATTAGTAGCCTTTCTAGTTTACTACCAATATCATCCTGTTCTTGCAGCATTCGTGCAACTTCTTCATCAGCCATGGCTCGAATCCGGATAAAACTTCTGGATTTTAGCCTTTGTAATGATCCTCAATGATGTGCAGCAGTAATAGGGTTCTGCTATAAATTCACCTTCGATGCTGGTGTCTGCGGCCTTCCTCGCTATGGAAGCAGTGTAGTGCAATTCTCTTAATAGAGAATCACGTCGGGGTCACCAAATGTTTTTTGTACCGCGACAATTCAATTGTTTTTAATTGCCGCCAGTTTAGTCGAACGTTGCCTAAGTACAATATCTATGCAACCTTGCGTGTTACCCTAGTACAAAACTAGTGCAACGATTCGTGGAGAACTGGGTAAGAAATGAATGAATGCCTGCCTCGATAAAAGTGAAAACTGTACTATATTTTATTTTACACAAAATTACGTTTTTATAATAAAAAGATGCTTATTTGACATTTTCGTAAACCCTAAAATCTAAGCAACATAAAATTTTATCATTTCATATTTTCCCACACCTTATCACCACAAAATATTTTTGTCGGATTCTAATTACATGCAATACCTTTGTCGGATTCTAGTTTCATTGCCAGACGATTTTGTGGGGACAAGAATGTGGGAAATGTCTAGTCAACAAATTTGCTGTAAGAGCTGTAAAATTTAGCAATAATGATGAATGTTATATACATACATTCATCTGTTTGCTAAATTTTATGGAATTTTAATACTTTTATTTCTATTACTGATTTATATGGTATGTGATATTCAACAGTGGGTATTTCGTTCGTTTTAATTTCACTCGTTTTTATCAAAGTACAAAAAGAGGATTTCTTTACTTTTTCACTACTAATTATTCACTTTTCCCGAAATGATTATCACTTAGCAAGCAGAAGAAACTGACGTTTTTATTATGGTGGTTAATCAGATGTTGCTTTTGAAATTCATCATGTGTTCGAGGCAATAAAACAGACTAAATTAATATATAAAAAACAAAACAAGGTATAAGAGTCAATCCACTTAGAATATATTTTATTCAATCAATTAATCAATCTTCTACAATGTTTTCTTCCTTAATATCCTTAAGCTCTTGTAGCTGAATACTCGACAAATACGATAATATTTCGGCACGAGCTCTTATTTGATTTTTTACATTAAAAGTTGAAATTATTGTTGAAACCGCTCTCATGAAAGCTTCTTCCTGATTCGCTGAAGCTGCTTGTGCACTGCTAGCTTCATCTAAATATTTTTTGAAGGTATCCAGTGTGCTTAGAATTGTTTCATTAATAATATTTCTATCCACTCTTCTCCTTTTTTTCACGTGAGTTGCATCAGTAAAAGTCGAAACATCATCATCTCTACTATGAGCATTCAAGTTGTTATTGGTAAATTCATCTATGGTCTCTATTTTCGAGGAAGTTCGGTGTCGTCCTCCAAGAGTTATCGGAGAACTACTCGTATCTTCTGCAAAGCTATGAAGCTCTGAGCTAGTTGAGGACTGCACGATGGAATTACCTAATCGTTTTCTTGGCCGGATGTGTTCCCTCAAAAAATTCAGTGAGTTGTAGTATTCCCATTGTACAAGTATTGCAGATGCACTTCCAGAAGGCATATTTATTTGCTTCATTTCCTTTGAGTATCGATCTCTCATAGATTTCCATCTTGTTTGGCATTGATCTTCTATAATAAGTATTTGCATGTGCATCTTTTAATAAAATATTATTTAATACGCTCATTTAACTGTACCTGACACCGAAAGTGTCGCGGCAATCTCTTTCCAAATTCTATATTTTTGAGAAACATTCTTATAACCACCAAAAGATTTTTGGTATAAAATTTTATGTTTCCGCACCTCCTCTATTAATTTTGTTTCGAAACTCATTGTTTTTCTCAATTTATAGAAATTTTATAAAATTTACGCAGTATCTGTTCACATAAATTTTATTTTCCACTAGCACATCAGTACGTTATTCACTTTATAGGACTGCTATACAAATTACTTATACTTGACACATCACTCCGATGGCTGCGGCACAACTGCGTTCAGCGTTGCAATCTCTCTTAGGTATACGTAATTGACTGCTTTACACCGTGACCGTAATCAAATTTCACACACAACGATAGCAACATCCAGAAATGAGCACAATGAGGACAGTCACCATAGTAACCGTCACGCAAAAGTTGATCGATCGACTTGTGCTTTTCGCAGTCACCGTAATAAAGTGTCAAATTACAACCGGCTACTCTTTTATTGAAAACAATTTTGCTTTCAATTATTTAAGAACAAGTTTAGGAGAAAAATAAATTTTTGGTTTTTGATTTTCGATTTAAAAATACACAAAAGAGCTTGTGTTCATTTCTACTGATTTTACAGTTTATCAACGGCATATCTGCGATTGCGATGTGGCTGCGTTGAGCAACTACATCAATGCCTTCAAAAAGAAAGTAAAGATAATTTGTATTACTGGAGTGCGCCGTAGAAGGCTAAAAAGTTCCGTAAGCTATGATTTAAGGAATTGAAAATTTCACCTTCATGTATATTTATTAAGGAAACCACTTTCGAGATGAAGACACCTGGGGCTGGATTCTGATCAGAAAAAAATGACAAATGACAATGACTTCGTGACTTTTTTCCGAAAATGCGATTCTTACTCCATGACTTCATCCATAAAAAGTGACATTTGGCGTTAAAATATGACTTATTTTCGAAATGCCGATTCCTAAAAAACTGGGTGACATGACAAATGAATTTTTTTCATGACAATTTTTGCATCCGAAGTCACTTATTCCTTGACGCTGTGACTTTTGTCATATTCAAGTGATATATATATATATATATATATATATATTAGGTCTGTCTGTTTACTTTTAAGTAAAAATCTTTGCGTAAAAATCAAGTAAAAACTTTTATGCGGTAGAGGGGATAACTCAAGGAAAGTTACCAGATACTTCTCGAGTAAATTTTGTTGAGCTTGCCGTGTGTCAAATAAGTTTTCTATGCAAAACAAGGTTTGAAAATAATAATTATGATTAAGTAAAACATCTTTCTCTAATTTAATTAAAAAATGGAAAAAAATGTGCTTAAAAGGTCGCTTATAGCCATTCTGGCGGATTCGAGTAGCAGTGATAGTACAAGCGACAGTTGTATTCTAATCACAAATCAAATTAATTTTCACTTCATATCACAACAAGCGTGTTAACGTCAAATTTAATACTTTTGACAGTCAGCTGATTGCATATCGAAGTTACACATCTTCTTAATCATGAGTAAAAAGGTGCAACTTTGTGCAAGAGGGGAAACGAATAAATTTACTCGATTTTTACTAGTTAAAAGTAAACAGATGGTTTGTGAGTAAAAATGCGTAAAAGTTTTTACGCCGAGTAAAACCTTTCGAGTAAACAGACAGACCTATTGTCATAGCAACAAGTAATATCAGTAATATCAAAGATGTAAAGTATAAAAATAATAAATATTTGTACTTATTATATTATTATGCATTGTATTATTGAAAAAAAAAAAAATCGATTTTAGCAGCAAACCGCAAAAGGATAAGTTACTCGTTATAACATTTCAGCAATTATTTTACGTACTGCCTCCTTCTTTGGATACGCCTTCGCAATAAGATGTGCTCAATTACTTTGTTGTTCGGAACATATTCAATCACAGCGCAATTGTCAAATTGTCACTGCTATAATTTAAGATACATGTCATGTCACCATCACAATCACCGTCACAATCAGAATTCCAAATTATGGCATAGTGACATTGTCCTTCCTTCGAAGTCATTTTGTCATTGTCATTTGTCATTTTAATTTTATCAGAATCCAGCCCCTGGAGTAATATTTTAGAACTTTTAAGGGGAAAATCAATTTTTCTCTTTGTTTGAAAGGCGTATTTAAGAAAACACTAGAAATAATTTCTATTGTTTAGAGGAAAGATGCGCTAGGTAACAAAAAAAAAAAATAAGATCTTGCCTGTCAATTTATTATGTAATATATAGGGTGTTTCAGATCAAGGTGCTTTCCGGTATAACACGCGATTGATAAAAATCGTTCCACATAACCACCCTAGGAACCCTCCTGAGGATTGTAGCTATTTACAGATTTCATCAATATTCGTGTGCTCTGGTGGGAGTAAATCAGTATTACTTTTGAGTCGCCCTATGGATTTTGGAAATTCTTGAACAGCTTACAAAGGTACCTTTCAAATGAGGCATTACTTATTATATTTTACTCAGGTATGTCTCAATTACGGAGCGTCCACACATATTAAACATTCCCAAAATGTTTGACAACATTTGACAAAAATTTGTCAAACAGTTTTTAAACGTTTGTCAAATTTTTGTTAAACATTTGTCAAACATTTGTGGAATGTTTGATGAGTAAGAATGCAAATTTTACAGTTTTGGATTGTTTTATTGTTTCAATTTAATCCAAATGAAATGTAAATCACAAACTAATGTTTGTTAAAATTTGTACAGTACTTTCAATCAGTTTTCAACAACTGTGGAAAACAGTAGTGAGAATTCATTTTGGAATTTTGGATTTTTTAATAATAAAGTAATCATAAGTGATAAATGGGAGTAGATAAATAATATAAAATTATTAGAATTGTATTCTACACACTCAAATTTGTGGGACAAATCGAGTGAAGAGTACAATGACAAAGTAAGGCGTAATGACTCCTTCATAGCAATTGGAAGTAAGTTATCGTAGTGGCTGCGGGTGAGGCAAGCAAAAATCTAAACTCATTATTCAGTACCAGTATGAAAACAGGCACAAAGGGCCAGTAAAGGTGATTTTTTGCTATGTTAAATACTTACCGACATATATGGTTGCAATACAACTATTAATATCTCAGCTACTTCAGAAACATTTTTTTGAAATCAACTGTTGTCAGACTTTAAACAAATACATTAAAGAAGGATAACAATCACCCGTTGCAAAAAATCTCAGAGCAATGGCCAACCGATCATCTACACTAACACCAGGCTTTTTCTGTTGGCAAGAGGGCGATCACAAATATCATCCTGATATTGGATTAAATTTTTGAGTGGGGAAATTCTGTAAAAGTAAATCATTTGTCGTTACATTTTTCATGTCGTTACACGTCGCCAAAACGTTAGGGTTCTCACTTTGAGATCAAGGCGTTTGTAGTGCCTAATCTGCAATGCATGGTACAACCACGTCGTCAAAACAACATGGATTTTTGTGTTTGCCTCACACTCTTGCCTTTGAAAATTCATGCGTGGAAAAATGTCTCTTCTCTTTCACTCATTTGACGACATGAGTACGAGCTTATGTGTACGAGCTTATGTGTAGTTAATCAGCAAAAACGATATAGTAATACCTCAGCTGTATTCAGCTAATTTAAAACCATGAATTTTTCAGCAAACGATATCGTTTTGACGACGTGGTTTTACCATGCATTGTAGATTAGGCATAGTACTCGGCGTTCATGTTTCAAAAACATTCTTTTTCCCGATAAAAATTAATTAATTTAAAAATGTCGAACTTTCTTAGTTTCACGACTGCTAATTTCTTTTCACAAATGTAATTTTTCTGCCAACAAGTAAGCAGCTCTATTCTTAACATATCTGCCTTGATGAAGAAACTGGCAGCGTCCAGGTGGTCTACACTGGACTTTTGGCAGATAGTGATAAGACATACAAAAAAAACCTGTGCAGACCGGGAGTTACACTATTTTGCCAGTTTATATTTCGTCTTCTTATTTTTGTCCCGATTCCATTAACTAGAATTTCAAACTCACTTGAAGAGATTCTTGCGAAATTTCAAAATTTTTAAATTATTTAATAAATCACAACCACTATTCTCTAATCTTCTCTCTAAAAATTTTCCACGATCTCCTTTTAGCAAATTTTCCTCACACGTTGAGGCAAGTACGACGAAAGATGCTGAAATGCATGTTACTTCAATCGGAGAATCCATGATTAAAACTAAACATTTGGAAAAATTTTTTCAGACATATACCCTATCTGATGCTTGACAAATGATTGACAAACATTTGTCAAACTGTCAACTTCATATAAATCATATGTTTGATAAATGTTTTTTGCCAATGTTTGTAATGCGTGGACGCACAAATATTTTCAAAGTTTTTTTTTCTTTTTTTTTTATATAAAAACTTCATAAATACGTTGCTTATCTCTTTTCTTCTGTTTGATCTAAACTTATTATTCATTATTAAAGCTGCAAATGTTCCCTTTATCAGAAAAACATCGTATCCAAATACCTGTAATAGGTACAACGCAGAAAGTAAATGGTCTTACACAGACCAGACCATTCAAATTCATATTATCTATGACAGGGAGGTACACTGTTGAGCACTTTAGTATAAATTTATATCTTTGGATTACAAAAGCATATGGTTTCACTTTCAGAGAATTTCTCCAGTATCTTAATGCAACTGATTTGAATTCAAGCTGAGTTACGACCTGGATTTAAATGGTTCTGTAGTTACGTTGCTCACCTGAGATTGTGAAAGAAGCAATTTCTTCGTGGAATATTACCCATGGACAGAATCATACTCTGTTAACATCTTTCTTTTAACATTAGATTCTTTTGCGTTTCTAGATTACAGAAACATTTCCGGCTATACGTAAAGGAGTATATAACAATTGAAATTCAGTACAAAGCTCACACGAATCCCAGTCCCAGATCCCTTTGTTAAACAACACCTTTTTTTTCACATACTTTCCAGATTCTCTAGAATGTCAGATTAGTTTAATAACACTTTCTGTATATAATGCTAACATAAGTATCGCAGAGTAATTTGTACCCATTTCTCCGAGAGTCAGTCCAAAATATTTGAAATGCATTAATTCAATTTGAGCAAGTACTAACTGAAATTCTATTTTATTGGATTCTATTTTGAATATTTGTCAGTTGGGGTTATATACTTATGTTTATATTTTGAATTAAGATCCGTGATCTCTACACGTTACTTGATAAGTAGGTAATATAATAACATTCTTCAAACAATGCTTTATCCTAAATTAAAAAAAACTCTGTCTAGGTACATTGTAAAACGTGAACAAATTCACAACAAAATGAGATCATTTTATAGATCCGAAAAAGATGAAAGAATCTCAGCGGCAGCGCATCGAATTGGGTTATGTGAAACGATTAGCTGACACATTCTATAATGCGACTACAGCTTGTACCTACGTGTCTAGAATTTCCATGTTTTTAAAAGAATAAAGACAATCAAGTAGTATGTTACTACTATATACTTGTAAAGGTTCAAATTTGTTATAAAAGATACAATTCAGTTACGAGAAAATTTATACAATTCGTTATTATAAAAATTATATCAATATACGTGAAATATTACAATTAAACCGGCCTCGCCAACCTCTTTGCAGATAAACATGGTGTTAAAAGAATTTAAGAATAAAAGAAGGTTGAACCAGTCTCAATGAGGCTTTATGACTTTACTAGGCAATCATTCGTTGGTCCATAAGGAAACCAGTTTCTGATGTTGATCTATAAAAATAATCACACACACCTCACCGGCCGATGACTCACTAGACGCATTGATACCGAATAAATTTATTTACACAAAGGTTGCGTTGTCTTGCAGTTTATTTCGAAAGTGAAAGAGTTTTCCTAGAAATTCAGATACTTATTGATTACATACATATATGAGGCTCTAGAGTGTAAGATTGATGCGTATTCTAATACCATACCCCCTGATTCAGTATAATATTTTTTACTCAAACGAACTTCTTTTCTTCTCTTCTAATAATTTCTCAACTATCAAAACAAAACATATAAAAAATCTCATGAATATTTAAGGTTTCGTGACAAACCCACGCCATAGTAGGCTCGCATTTAAATTTAGTCATACAAGTAAATTATAGCTAACCTTGATCTTCGAGTTTTAAATTTTGAGCAAAAAAAAAAAAAAAACACAATCAGAAAAATGACAGTTTAAAAAACTTGGGATTGTTCTTTGGACTTTATGCCTTTCTGAAATCTGAAACTACGATCAGTTCTTTGTTCGACGCCAAAACGATTTAAGCGCCGCAAGTAAATTTTAAGCTAAGTCGAACTTTTGCATATTCTCAAATCTAAATTTTTCACTTTTCTCATTTCTATTAACTACTAATAGAGAACAATCTTCGATTGCGGCATTTTAAAGTCAAACAAAGTTTTAATCACATCATCTTCAGAAAATGGGTCAAAGCGATCAACATAAATAATTCTCCGTACCCTGCTGATTGCATAATTTATTTATACTCCCCCTAAGTCTAATTGAACTTCAGATTGAGTTGGCCTGGGGAAAGAAGGTGAACTTGCCGCCTGCCAGATTGTAAAATAGTTGCAGCCGCATTAACAAAAGAGAGACAACAAAACGCTCTGAACCTTTTGTGTGATGTTATAAATATAGCTCAGCTTAACGGAGATAAATGGAATAACGACTTCCTGCAAGTAAATGCTTCTTGAACTTTTAAGTCGATAGCCAAGATAATCTTGTAAGACCAATGATCATCCTTGAATTCAATCGAGTCCAATGAGTAAACAAAATTCATTTTCAACGGGAAAGAAATGCGCTGGAATAGAGATGGGACCAGTTGGCACCGAAATTCATCTGATCTGCGGGCGGATTGTGGTGATAAGTAGTGTGTCCAATGATGGAAAATCCTATGTTGAATTTGATTGCACAGTGTTGTGATTGCTTATTGATGTAATTTAAAATTAAATGTTTTTTTTTTCTTCTTCTTTTTCCTTGTAATAATGCAAGCAGGAAGGTGACTATGGAGAGAGTGGTCTTATGGTCTGATTGCGCCTACAATGTAGAATAGAATAATTTTGTGATCTTAAATTGGCGTGGTCGAGAGAAAATTTTCGATGTCAGTAAATATTCTATGGAATAAATTTAACTAATTATGTATACAGATTTGTCAGCTTCATGTATTTCGGTGGCATACTATTCAGGCTCGTCAATGCTAGAATTGATTAATTTACAGGTTAAATTTGGTCAGAAAAGCGATATGTACTTTCTTCCCAAGAGTCTGCTTCAAAATTCCTTCTAATTCCGGATGTTAATTTAAAAAAGAAAAAAAAAAATGCATTTGTTGCATGTCTGAGAGTCAAGGGCTCAAATCTCGTATGACAACGTAATTACTCGACTGGAAGAATATGTGTAATGAAATACTAGATTGTGCTATTTTATTAACGAAAATATAATCACGGAACTTTAAAACAAAATGAAATTGCTAAAGAGCGCCTTATTGACTCAACCTATCGATACGATTCTGGTATATGTACGTACATAGTTCCTGTTGAGGATTGAGTGTGAGACATTTAGCTTTAGAGGACTAACCGATTTATATTTTGGTTAAATGCAAACGTTCACCACCTAGTATTGGCTCTAATTATTAAAGTTGAGCGAGTAACTCTCCAATTGACTCAAAGTTAAAAATGCTTATTCAAATTATTGAAGTTAAATTAATTTCAAATTTAAATTTCCATGCAACTATTGTTCAATTAAGATACAAATCTTTTTAATATGAAGAAGAAATTTAAAACAAACAATATATAAAAACGGAGAAACTTAAAAAGTTTTTGTTTTTAATAATAAAACCAAACTCAAATTCAAAAATTTAAGATTTTAAATCAACACAATAATTTATGTACTGGATTTCAAAGCAAGCAAAGGTGCAAAATTATAATTCAATAAATTATTATTGTGAAAAGTGGAAGTGCCTTTCAATTAATATACCGAGCCGATAAAATAAATGGGACTGGCAGCACAGTAAAATGCAACAATTTTGTAATCGTGAAAAATATCAAAGAGAATAACGATTCCACTTGCAGTAATCATCTTATATTGGCCAATGTACGTACTTGGTCCTTCATCTTATCAAAACACAATTTTTAATTCTGGTATTATGTCGGTCTGGATCATATCCTTTATCGAGTTATCTATATCTAATAGCATGGCAAAAAACAGATGTTAAGTGGTATGGAAATTACACCGTCGCAGTAAAAAATGGTGTGTTCTATTGAATCTAGAGAACATAAAGATATCGAGGACGTTTAAACTCAATAATTTTAATTATACAAATAACAAAACAAATAGATATATGCATGGGACCGCGAAATTGAATTATTTAATTCAGAAATACGAGGAAACCTTTAGAGATTGTGCAGATATTGGATGATAAAAGTAAAGACATTCACCATTTTTCTTCTAAGCTTTCTAAATAGTTGAAAAAAAAAATATTTACATAGGCATGGGTGTAAAATTACTTGACACCGATAGAGAACGAAGTTCTATATACACTATACTCACAACAGAGTTGATGTGCAGTGCAGATCCCACATAAGAACTTGAGCTGAATTAACAATAGTAAAAACAGTGTTATTAATGGCAACCAGTAGAACACCGTCAGTACTTAGCTTACGCCTTAGTTTATTATTATAGAACCATAATTTAATATCCTCCAAATCCTCATTTATACAAGAGATGCAATCCTCAACCAAATTCATTGAATCTATACAATTGAATATCATCATCATAAAGGTTCATTTTAGAATTCTTAACTCGAGCAAATAAACATACAAAATAATTGGAGCTCAAGAATGGATCCCTGAGGTACACCAGACACCACTGGAAGAAGACGAAAGTATTGAGAACTGTCAGTAAATACTGTTTGTGATCCGTTGCTCAAATAGTCATAATAGTCATAAATAAGCTTTGCAGAATGAGAAGAAAAGTTATGTTTCATGTGAAGCAATCTATTGACGGTATCAAAAGCCTTAGAGTAATCTAGAACAACTAGTACTGTCAATTCATATGTATCGACAGCACGAGGAATATCATTGTTGACTTTGGTCGATTGGTATCTGTGCATAAGTGTAGTCGGAAAATTTCGATTTTCAACGAAAACTTCAGTTAAGTAAATTTTCGTGGTTGACAGAGTAATAAAAATGTATATAATTTTTGTTTATAGGGTTAAGGTTACTAAAAGGAAGTGAATTGAACATTTATTTGCATTAAGGGAGGGGGGGGGGGGGGATCCTCCGTGTAGAATTGGAAAGAAGTAAAGTTTTGGGAGGTTGGGCAAATCATATGGTTTATCCGCTTTCATTTGAGACCTCTCCGAGCACTTAATTAAAAAAACTCACGGCACTACTACATTCAGGTTTTTCTGCTTGCGCGCAGCGTTTGGGACCTTTTTATCATCCGCTCTCTACAGATCTTATTGTCCACCATCCGCACTCGCTAAACTCTTCATTCAGTAATCGTAGACAATGACTGAGTATAAAAGAAGCAACTATTTGGAGCCAACAGTCAGAAGAGGAAAATGATACACGATAAAGACAAGCTGCACAGTGAGAAAAGATGACGCGTTACTTGATAACTTTAAATATACTTTCCTCAAAATGCATTTTTTCGAGCCGGGGGCAGTATAAATAATATAAGAATTAAGTCATCAAATTAACTTTTTTTCAGTTGCTTGAACCATGTGCCTATCGCACAAACTTTCAAAACCATGGTTGTTTAAAAAAAAAAAAATTAATCAAAATTTTCGAACATGTGCCTACATGGTACAAATGTACCACAGAAACTTAACAACTTCTAGCATAAGATAACGTAGGAGCAATAGGTTGCACCGAAGACGCAGAAACTTCATATAATATATTCCATCTAAGTCTGCAAAATACGACATCAAGATTTGTGGGCATGTGATGCGAAAATTCCTATCCATTTTGTGGCCAAATTTATACTGGCAAAACAAACAACAGCATATGAAATTAATCCAGGTGAGCGTGTTGCCAAGGATTTGTGCCATAAGTATAAAAACAGCAGTAGAAATATCGCTATGGAATATGGATAACTTTTTACGATACTGCTGATAGCTCGACTTTTGATGTCATAGAATTTCACCGTAGTGGATACTCTGAAGAATAATAAGCAATATGTACCCTCATAAATGTTTGCTAACAAATCATGGGAACCACTGTCGTCTCTGTTTGAATTAAGTACAGACAAAACTGCTATTCGCTCATACAAACAAAAGTGATATACTCTTATTTATCAAAAATACACTACACAGCAAAGCAAGTGGCCTCAAAAATAAACCACAAATTATACACTACTGCAACAGTGTAAAAGGTGGCGTTAACAACATGAATAAAATGCTCACACATTGTTTTACGGTCACATTATTTTGCAAAGTGGAAAACAAAACGATGGGCATAGCTTTGTTTTATAATATGATAGATATAGCTAGCCTTGCGGCCTACATAATTTTTTCCGAGAATAACCCCATGTCTGTAAGGAGCACAGATAGTTGCCGTATCTTCCTGAGGGATCTGGGAAAAATGCTGGCAAATGCGTCCATTGATGAACGATCACAAAATCCCGCGTCTTCCAACACTTCTCGAGTAAGTCTGGGAATGAATGTATGTTGGGAAAGACTTTGCATTGCTCCGATACAGCATAGGGAAATATAAGAAAACGTCAAGAGTTCGATGGCACATGTTATTTATGTCAATCATCAAAGAGTTACCGAAAAACTCGGAGGGTATGTAATGTGTGTATTCAGTGCTCACATATATATCATAAATTGAAAATCCCACGATGAATATCCTAAAAATAACTTCTTGAGGCAGCAAGCTGAACAAGACTCCCTCGATCCTTAATCTACCTAAAAAAACGAAAAAGGAAGTCACAAAGTATCATTCAAATTTAATTTATATAAAAGGAATACTTATCTAATCAAATCCTCCAGAGCATAAGCTCTCATTTGAAATTCTCATCTGGGATGATTATTCATTCAATAAAAGCTGCTGCTCATCCTATACCATTTATCTAAAAAAACATATATATATAAAAATCATTAATTAAACAATACAATTCCATAAAATATATCACAGTATACTTACATCCGTATATTTAAAAATTTGTGATGACAACCAGTGACAATACGTCAGCCAGCTGTTTTCGCTTCAAATAAAATTCAAGTAAACGCCGCTAGGGCAACACCAAGATGCGAAACAGACATAACTGGTTACATTGGCCATATAAAGCCGACGAAATTTAGTAGATGGCACTATTCTTTTGGCAGAGTTGATCTGTATCAGAGCTAATGTGAGTTATAAAGAATCGTGTTTCCTACCTTTTTCACAGAAGATAATTCTGGTTAGGGATAACCTGAGTTTCCTATCCCACAGAAGATAATTCTGGTCAGGAATAACCTGAATTCCCTATCATACAGAAGATAATTCTGATCGGGGATAACCTGGGCTTGAAACCGGGACCTTCCGCTTGCCGGGCGACTGCTAGTGCTGCTCACTGGTAAGAGCAGTCGCCTGGCACGCGGGTTTAAAACCCCTGACGAGGCGGTTGTTTTTTCCTCTTGTATTTATGAATTTGATTTAGAATCGTTAAAAATAAAAGTTCTTAAAAATTCTTCTTATAAAAGTTGTTGTGTAATTTAGTAATTGTTTGCTTTATTTTAACTTGCACCATTCAGATTTTATGCACTCCTTTAAATTCTCGTTTATCAAATTTGGAAAGGACTGAAGCACAAAGAGAATGTTCGTTTCTCGATCGACAGCACATACAGGATCTTGTTCCTAAGTATACTTCGTAAATAGATAAAAAGTTTTCAGAATGAAATATGTTAATATTCCTTGGATCTAATCTAATCCAACCGAAATTTTAATAAAATTACTGAGGATTACTTAGATGTAATCGTAAATCTTAGGATTGGAATTTAGCATTTATTTCATTTATTATTTTTAAAATATATATAACATGAAGAGGAAGTAAACTTTATTTACTGCGCTGTTAAGTTTTTCAGCTAACAAATTTTCAAGATATAAAATATAGTTTAAGTACATTCCACTCTTCTAATAACCCATTAATAACTCTCTCAAGTGAAAGCCTTCGGGTTTGAGCAATGCTCAAAATTTTAATTTGTTTTTCACACTAATGAGCTCTTGGAAATCCTCAAAATCAGATATTCGTTTGGTATTGTGGCCAAAAAAGTTACAAATTTCTTTGGCCATATTTTCTATCCTTGGAGGCAAGTTCTACAGGTGTTCCTAACAGATAACTCAAGTGAATAACATACAAATTTCATGGATTAATTTCCTTAAACTTTGCTGGCACCATCGGTTTCTAAGCCTATTAATTTTTCAATTAGAATATTAAGGGCCTGCAAATATTCCATAATAGCTGTAAAAATTGTCTGCGCATCAGCTTTCTTTAGTTTCGATATTCTAAGAAACCTATCTTGAACCCAAGACTGGTTTCATCGAAAACTCTTGCAATCAGCTATAGGGCTATGAACGTACTAATATCCGTAGTTTCATCCACTATGAGAGATAAATGCCTTTTTTGTAGTACTGCAGACTCCAGACTTTTTTATCCAAAATTTTCCTTCGCCAATTTCGTGGCTTTAGTTCTATCACTTTTAGCAATTAATGAGCCAGGGCAACAAGTTTTGAGCAATTCTTGCAGGTAATCATCAATGCAAAGGCCCAAGGGTTAGTGATGCATTATGCAGAACATTACCAGGATTAATTCAGCGATTTTACACTATGCGATAATAACGTTTCTGCGAATTCCAAAAATAACTATTTATTTTCCCCTGTGCTTTCTTCGGCTCGGAATATTTTTATGCAAGTCTAACTTCTTCTGCCTATCTGCATGAGTTTTTATATTTAATAAACTTTTGCTACATACCACACAAAAACTTTCCCGTCTTTTTCCTCCAGGCAAGGAAATGTTTGGATCTGCTACACCCTAAATATTCTTTTCCGTTCGTTGCTGGTGCCGATAGCGAGAAATAATTAACATATTTCTCCATAATTTGGTCTATAGCGATAGTGAGATTATTATAAAAATATACCAAGAATTTTCAAACCAACAATCTAAAAGGCACCAACGTTTAAAAAAAGCTCGAGTTTAAAATAACTGCCAAATTTCAAATTAACAAATGAGAGAAGATTACTGATGACAGCTTTTGGCTATGGAAATAAACGGCTGGCGGTGATGGACGGTAGTTAATCACATCACAGTACTAGTCGACAGATTTCGTTATACAAATGAGCGCTTCAAATCAATATGTAGGTGACTCAGTAGTAAATGAAATAATGAATGAATAGCTGAAGGTTAAGGGCTAATTGAAAATCAACGATAATGAAATTTAATAGGTTGGCCGCCGATGCTATACCTTATGTGTTCATAAGTTAATACGCTTTTCAATATTATTTCATTATTATAAAGAAAAAATGTGCAATAAGGGAAGATTGGATCCATTGCGAAAAAAGAGGATCCCATGTATCCAAAATGAAAATTCTTCAAAAAATTTATCCAAATGGATCCATTTGCATCCAAGTGTCATCAATGATATTCTTTTGACTTGAGTCGAGTACTGCTACAGTGGTTTCAACAATAGCACAAAGTTGCGTTGATTCGATATTTGTCGAGTTGAGGGAAAGATGTGCGAATAGTACCCTCTCGTTACTTCATCTAATCCGAAGTAATGATATCCATTTCTTTCAAAGTATTCTTTACTGTTTTACCCTAGGTTAGAAAGCAACTGTATCCAGTATATTCATCCCATTTCTAAACAAGTACAAGAGCTAGAATTGCTCTAAGACCAATTCTTATGATACCCTAGATGAATTTTCGTATGTCATTTCGTATGGTCACCTATCTGTGCAAGCTTGATTTTAGCAGTGGTTTTCCACATATATCCGTTCGTCGGACAGAAAAAATGACTATAACCAATTTTATAGGACTTCATATTCTGAAGAACTTTTCAGAACATTATAATCGTATAGGACTGATCGTGTTTACAGTATACGGAAAAATCCTAAATTTTTATATGGCAACACCAAGAAGGGGCTGCCCAATCTAGTCCATTTTTGAAATTATATTTACTATTTTTACAAAAACACTATATACAAAATTTCAGCTCTCTATTTTGACGTGCTTTCAGGTTGTATCCAAATATGTAGTGAAAAACGAAATTTTTGTATGGCAACCCTACGAAGTAGTTACCCGATTTGTCTCATTATCGAACTTCTCTAGTTATCGGGCGGACGGACATGCAAAAATCACAATAAATTTTAATTTTATGCATGGCTGTCCAATTCGTTCTACTCCACCATCACTATTTCTAGGTATTACAAACGGAATGACAAAGTTAGTATACTCTTTAGATATCATTTAGCGTATAAAAACCTCCTCGGTACTTTTTATACGCTAGATGAAATCATAGTGTATACTAAGTTTGTTATTTCCGTTTGTAACACCTAAAAATAATGAGTATAGAGAAAAATGGATTGGAAACCCCCGCATAATATTAAAAGCTATTTTGATATTTTCATGTCCGTCCGACCGTCCGTCCGACTGTCCGTCCGTCTGTCCGACTGTTCGTCCGACTGTCCGTCCGTCTGTCCGTCCGTCTGTCTGTCCGTCCGTCTGTCCGTCCGTCGGTCCTTCCGTCCGTCGGTCCTTCCGTCCGTCTGTCCGTCCGTCCATCTATCCGTCCGTCTGCCCGTCCTTACGATAGATAGAGAGATCATGAGAATTCAGCCATATTGTAGGAATTTCTGGGCTGAAAAATATTAAAAAGTGAGAAGGGAATAATTTCGTTTCCCCGTACAAAATTATGGAATATATTATACATCCGAGGCTCAGAAAATATTTCCTTGCAATTGATGCACAAAATTAAATTTTCCTGCGTGAGTCGTTAAGATAAGCAGTAACGAGTATTCAGTAACGAGTACTTGTTGTGAATGTAATGACTTTGACTCAATTTTAATATTAAGGCTGATTATGTGCCTGAAAAAAGAATACAAGTAGGTATGAAGTGGTCATTAACAATATCAAGAGCGAGTTACCTGAAGACAGTTTTTTTTTTAATATTTAAATTTTTAATAACTATTTAAAAGAAAATATTCCTAAAAGTATGGCGCTCCAATAACCCTGGTGACATTTACAATATTCCTTTTCCACCATTCATTCTCGTTTTTCAAATTTCACATCTGAACATTTTATAATCTTTTATATTTATTTATCTCAAACTCATTGTATATCCAAAGGATTCTAGAATTAAGATTTAATAAGCTTAAAACCGGGTATTGAAAATAATTTTCAATTTTTTAAACATTATCGCACTATTTATTGAAATACAACAATATGATTCTTATGAATCTTCACAAATTTTTTATACTTTTCATTTAACAAGTTTATTCAAAATTCCTAAATGAAGATTTTTATTTTAAGTGAAAATCAGAAAAACTAAACCCACTGAAAAAAACTAAAACTACTTTGGCAGTTAATATTAAATATAGTTCGTAATACGTAGAAGATTGTACGATAGATGGGGATGTTATGTGCTTTATTTGTGTAATAGGAGGGATCTATATTTAGCAGAATTTTGTTTTTCTATCACCCTGTAACTTTTACCTACAAAAGGGGAATAGTATACCATATCATCTCTTAGAAATCATTTTCTCATTTTAATTTTTTAAATAAAAATCAATTTTTGACTTTGATTTGATTTTTTAAATAAAAATAAAAATAATTTAATGTTTTTTTTATCCCTTAAAGCAAATGCTAAAATTTTTCTAAGATATTCTCAAGTTCCAAATAACACTGCAGCAGTAACTAACTGAATAATTAATGCAGTAAATTCTAAACAAATGGATGTTGTTCAGATACATTTGCATTTTTACTGTCTCCTTGGAGTTGTTTTTACAAAATGTTTAAAATAGAAAACTTCTATATTTCATCACAACCTCTACAGTGATAAAAATGAAAATTAAAAATCATTCTTTCAAGTAATTAAAATTCAATGAAAAGGAAAATACAAAAACTCAGAAACCGCTTAACAGCGCTAATTTAATATTCCTCGTATGCGTGCGAACGTGTTTTTGATGGATTTTTTTTCCTATTTTCCGAAGAAGTCGTGAAAATGATTTTTTTTCTGCTGAGACTAGTTTTGTAACAATTACATATACGAGAGCACCATATTGACGGTTGTTGAACACACAAAACCTCTTTCAATGCGAAAAAGATCATTGCAACAGACAGAGATCTCGTACTATTGCTAAATTTTTGAGCTTCTTATTCCATTAGCCCCGATGCAATGAGTGGGCTGATTGATTCATAACAGAAGTGGAAAAAAGTGCTTTAATTGGTGCACAATTGAAAGTGGATCTTTGAAGATTAACTAATTAAAACGTCGAGGTAATAATTACCTTTGATTTTTTTTTTGCATCTACTTCAACATTTTTGATATTTCGGGAATAATTTCAGATGAATTACACATCATTTTGCAGTAAAATCACGAAATGTAACATGTTTTTAGAAATTGTTTTCAAAATTTCCTAATATAGATGTGGTGAAGTGTAAAGTACTCAACAGGATGTCCTAGTTGTGGTAAATGGCCTTTAAGTCGGCCACATCTCTGAAGTTGTATTGTATAGTTAGAGCAAGGTTTAGTCTCCACTATATTAACAACCGTCTTTAGGCAGCCATGACTGATTTGTGTGACAAAGTTGCAGCCAAACATTGATTTTGCCATCTTAGCAACTTTTTTTTTTCTTCTGAGCCTTTTCTAGTTTAGTAGGACCACATCTCTTTGGATGCGTTCACCGCTCCACAGAATATGCTGTATATGAACTCTCAAGAAGTGCACTTATGTCTGCAGTTAATGTTAACAATTAATTTTTCCAAAGACTTTGACTGACTTTTTTCATCAATGCCGAATAGTATTTTCCATAGATTTGTCTGTTAAATAACTTTCTTTTGTATCCTTTGTTCTGGTTTTCTAACCCATCAAAATTTTTCCAGCGAGCTTACCCCTTCACGGAATCCATACTATCCACAACTTTCATTTCTTCGTCTGTGATCAGCTTGCAAAATTAGCATACTTGTTGGTTATACAACTCTTTTTCATTGAGCAGCTCCAGAATTTTCTAGAGTTTTATTAATTTTTTCTAGATACTTTCAATTTATTTCGAGCTCATGGAAATTTCACCTACCTTATCTTAATCTAATGCAGGCCGTTTTCTAAGCAAGCAGCATCAATGAAAGCTGACAACAATTTCGATGTTTGGTTCTTTCATTCTTTTATTGTTTCCTTGAAAACTTAACAATTTATTATTTATTATTATTATTTTATTTATTACTATTATGCCCTAAATGAAATCTATAGGGTATACTGTTATTCCGTTTGTAACACACAGAAATAATCATGGTAGAGCAAAGTGGACACCCACGCATAAAATTAAGAGTTATTTTGATTTTTGCATGTCCATCTGTCCATCCGTCCGTCCGTGCGCACGATAACTCGAGAGCGCGTGTACTTAGAGAGCTGTACACGACTTAGAAAAGAAGTAAAATTAAGTTCGAAAATGAGAGAAATCGAGCAACTCCTTCGTGAGGTTGCCATACACAGATTTTGTTTTCCACTATATCTTTGGACACGGCCTGAGAACGCGTTGACATCAAGAGCTGAAATTTGTTCAAAAATGGAATAAATCGGGCAACCCCTTCTTGGTGTTTCCATATAAAAATTTAGGGTTTTTACTGATATTCTGAAAACATTTTTATTGTACTAAAAACTTCTTCAGAATACGAAATTCTATAAAATTGATAATAACCATATATTCGAAAAAGCACTGCAAAAATCAAAATTGCTCAAATGGGTGACCATTTGAAATTTTATACGGGCATTCATCTAGGGGTATCATAAGAATTGGTCTTAGAAAAATTCTATCTTTTTTACTTGTTTTTAATCACTGTATTCCTTTTCTTTGTATTTATTCTATTGTGTTTTTCCTTTTTTCTTTATCTTATTTCCTGTATATCATAGCTTGATTACTTAATTACAGCTTAACATTTAAGTTTTCTAGTTTCTTTTTTTGTTCTACTTTAAGTTATTATATTTTATTTGATAGTTTTTCTTTTTTATTTTGTTTTTAGTATTTTATAATTCTTTTAATAGTTAAACTTTGTAATTCATGTTTTCTGTTTTTGATTTTCATAGTTCTGCAGAATGATTCCAACCATTTTCCAAATAACATAAAAAAAGATTATAATATTTTGTAATACGTACTTGCAATAATAAATTCTAATTTTAATTCTAATGATTGTTTCTCAGAGCAAATTATTTTGGCATCCATTGCTATCTCTGAAAATGATTTCGGGTTTTGGCACTTTTGTAGGGCAAAATTGTATACTTCGCCTTCGCTTAATATTCCTACAACTAAGCTTCACCTCATCTATATTCCGTGCAGACCTTGGTGTTTGATTAGAGGCCTCTAATATTTCAAGCTTTTCCTACATCAACCGAAAAACTATAAAGGGTTCCGTTATTATAACCTGATTCTACTTTCATGCGTTATTTAGAACTTGCATTCAACGATTGTGTGGGCGTTGCTATTTAAGTTTTGAGATTGGCCTGTTCCCTGTAAAATTTCGCTTTTAGAAATGTAATTTTCCTTTGACATTTTTTATATTTTGACAGCTGTGACATATAATAAAAATGTAAAATAAATTCACTACATTCAGTAGAATTAGCATGCAAAAAATATGGATTCAAGATTTGTTATGATTAGATGGACATTATTGTTCGTGAAAACTCCAACATTTATTTGACGATGAACTGCCATCCTTTACCATTTAGAGTAGTTCGATCAAGGACGAGCCATGAAAAGAAGGTGTTACCACAGCCGTCGTGTCAGAAATTATCGAATCTGCAAGGAACATGCAGACTGAGTACAATCGGTGCACCTACAGAGATACTGAGTTATTCTTGAGCTTATTCATGACCCGAATAAAAACAATACTGCATATACATCTAGTGGTCCGAAAGATTTGTACTCTATGGATACCACATAAATTTATTGACATTGAGATCCGAAAGAAGACTAAACAAACAACAAAATGATTAAGAAATTCAACCAAGAAGGGGTTTAAATCAGTGTTCGCTATTGTAATTGGTAAGAAAATGGTTGCTTCGTTTATCAGACGTAGGGTTTATTTTGTAACAATTTAGCTTGCTCATCGACATACGGTCAATGCTGAATAGTACGTCACAATTTGTTGTTAAAAAAAGCATGTATAAACTAACTGTCAGAGCCGGATGTTGGGAGGACGGCTAGGTTGGCTCTTCTCATTGTTCTCTGGCGTATGGGCTGGACTTGGAAAACCCTCTGGCCAGTATGCCACGTAATGCGATAGTAGCTGAGCTTCGTTTTGGGCGTCGTTTCTCTGTGAGCTTTCCTGTAAGGGAATCGTAAACTGAGGGAAGTGGCTTATCGAGCCTTCCCCGGTCCGCTCTACAAATTTCCAGCGACTGCTCTCTAACTAATAAGGGAGCTGGGGTAGGTGTCTACTTTCCTGAGCCTGATATTGGGATGGAATACTCACTTGGAAGGCACACCACTGTCCTCCAGGCTGAAGTATTCGCCATATCAATGGCACCGATGATGGCACCCTTGATATGCAAATCAATGGGAAGGTCATTGCTATCTTATCGGATAGTGGGGCAGCCTTGATGGCTCTGAGTGGCCCTCGAATAACATCTAAGTTACTGGGGGAGTGCGTGTCGTCTGCGGATAAGTTGTGCATCCACAACAAAGTGTCCCTTCTGTGGGTTTCTGGTCAGATGGGGATCATGGGGAATGAAAGGGCTGATCTTTTAGCTAGGGCTAGCTCTAATTCTCCGTTCCTCGGATCGTAATCCGCCGTAGGCGTTGCACCTCGTGTATCGGGTTTTCATCAAAGCGGATGTTCATGGAAAGCATCAGCAGAAATGGGCGAACCTGAGTACTTGCAGGTGTATAAAATTGTTTCTTGATGGACTCAATGGGAATATCATCGATTTTCTCATGGGGCTCTGAAAGAAACAATGTAAAACTGTGGTTGGCATCATCACCAGCCACAGCTCACTTCACGTCCATCTAACAAGGATGGGAGTTGTTGACAGCCCTGAGTGTCTGTCCTGCCTGGAGGGAGAGCCTGAGACAACCGAACATTTTTGTGTGCGTGTCCGACCTTCGCTCGGAGTAGACTGGATACTGTAGGGTCTGCCCTTCTATCTGTGGATAGGCTGAAAAATCTTCCTAAGACCTGATGCGCTTCATTAAGAAGACACGAAGGTTTTGGTGAATGGGATTCTAGCAGGACAGCAAAATGGGCCGCATTGGACTCCGCGCTTGGGGTGGGGTATCCTGCCCCTTGCAAAAAAAACAAAACTGTCAGGGCGAATTCTTCTTTTTAGTAATGGAATTTATGACTCGTTCGCCCTAGAGTTCAAACTTGTGTTGTTACATTGTGACTTCTATTAAATTTCCTTTTATAAAGGATAAATACGGGAATTGACATTTAGTAGATCTCAAAAGGCGATGAAACCTACGGAAATCTTGTTTTGAGGTGACTGCGGAGTGGATTACTCTATGTTTTCAGGATTGATTCAAATACATTTATATGAAAAAGTGATTATATAGGAGAATATTTCGAGAAATCATAAAAATTTAAAATTAAACTTAAATAAATCTAAGGTTTTTGTATCATCCACAAAATTCCGCATTCGCTGTATCTTTTAGAGAGTTGCGCTCATAGATATGAGGGATCGAGGTTTTCAATTAAAAAAATTAGAGTCGAACGAGAATCGGAGGAGAATCGAACAAAGGCGCCAGTAACTCAGTGTACAGATCACAGATTTAAAAATTTGATGCATGCAAATTCGAAACAAGATTACTTTTTCTCTGTTTTTTAAGATGAAGAAGAATACACATGACTTTATCCTAAGATCGCCGATGCTCTGCTAGGGCTCTATGGCCTTGTGAACGCAATCAGCGATATCAGGTTAAAAGCGGACTGTTGGTGGATGTGGAGGGGTTTCGGGCATTTCAATATACTCAAAAAGACTTTAGTGATTGCAGGAAATAAAAAGACTACCAGATACCTTCTTTCACTTTTGGTGAGGATGTCAATGCAATGACGCCCACCACGGGTGACTGGGATGGGAAGCAGATTGTGGTAACATCTCCGATATTTCTAATTTTCACTGTTGCATCTAAGGCAAGTGTGGGCACAGGAGCTGGAGTATACTCCAGAGACTGGTAGTGGAACGAATCTTATATACTACTGGACAATTGCAGTGTCTTTCAGGCAGAGCTTGCAGCGATTTACCACGCAGAACTAATGGTATGTATGTGTAGAAAATTCGTACAATACATCTGCATATACACTGACACTGACAGCCAAGCAGCCATTAAGGCGCTGGATGCTGTGCTGATAAAATCGAAACTGGCGGGATATCATAGGCAATAATACGGCTGATGAGTTGGCCAAAAAGAGCTCTGAAATGGATAGCTCCGCAGTACTAGTTTATGTAAGGAACTAGTTCG
This sequence comes from Dioctria rufipes, assembly GCA_963924295.1. Lineage (NCBI taxonomy): Eukaryota > Metazoa > Arthropoda > Insecta > Diptera > Asilidae > Dioctria > Dioctria rufipes. Next base: position 364,658,567 of record OZ002740.1, read on the forward strand.
GAAGTCTAAAAGAGAAGATCATATCAGGGGCGCCTATCAAACGACAAACCTCCGTTGGGTAAAATGGAAACCTGCCGTATTGCGAGGCAATTATTTTGCCTGCATATGACAGGAAGAGGACAAAAGAGCTTCTTAATTATAGTAGATCAGTTCTCAGGAATCTAGCAGGGGTCATGACGGGTCATTAGGCCATAGGAGACCCTGCTAGTTGACTGGGAATAGCGGCGGATAATTTAGCTGTAAGGATTCAGAAGAGATTGAATTCATTCAACGCGCACTGTGAGTGCCCCGCTCTAATGAATAAAGAGAGATAGGCTATTGTTAGCTACTTCTTTTCAAATCTTCAAATCTAGGGGAGTTGGAAAGTAAAGAGCTCAGTTTTCAGATGTATTCTGAGATTCCATAAAGAAGCAAGATGGGCTAGGGTGGTTTCAAATAGGTTATCCCATGAGGCAGGATGGGTATATTTATTTTTTCCCGGACGGGAATCGAACCTAGAATCGGTCAATGATGGAGAACAGAAGAATCTTAAGAACTTTAATTTTTAACGATTCTAAATCAAATCATAAATACAAGAAAAAAAAAATAAAATAAAATTGTATTTACAATTTATTTGTACGCTTTCATTGTTACTGGTTAGTGCGAGCTGAAAGCAAACCTGGCTTAGTAGGCTAGTTACAAATTAATAAATGCAAGAGGGAAAATCATCTGTCTCGTTTGCTCAGTGGTAGGAGCAGTCGCCCGGCAAGAGGAAGGTCCCGGTTCAAGCCCCGGACGAGGCGGGTGTTTTTTCTTCTTGTATTTATGATTTGATTTAGAATCGTTAAAAATAAAAGTTCTTAAAATTATTCTGTTATCCATTATGGGTATATTTAGTAACACCGTCTTACCTAACCTAACCTAATAGCGTCAATTTAATAAAAGAAGTTAAAGATGGCGGATATTTATCTGAGGACACAATTCATTTTCAGGACGACCGAATTGTGGGATTGATATTTTTCCATCAAAAGTAAAGTTAAGTTAAGAAAATAGTACAAAATCAGCAGAGTCATTATGGATAAACCACATAATAGTAAATATGATGTCTGCAGGCTCGAATCGTAATGATAACTTAATATTTTTCCGATTCCTACATGTATAATTATGTTTAAGTATTTATTCTCTAATAGGTTGCTCAATTGATACATTTTTAAAATGCAAAATTTTAAACCTTTTAGTTGGATTCTATTAACTACTAGATATAATTAACTATCTTTTTACTAGATCCAATTTTCTTGTCTATTAAATTCTCTACCTCCTAATATTTAAAAATTATGATTCTGTTAACAAATTCAAGCGCCTTATTAATCAATTTATTCTGTGCTACATCTTGCTTGTGACATCTTAACACACACACCAAAGTTATTTGCTTTCTTGAATTGTTTGCCAGCAGGTTCATTTGTCATCTGAATTAATTATTTTGCATTTTATTGTAGGCGTTTCGTTCTGCTAATAATTTGTATGCCTTTTATTTGAAATGTATGAATATGAAAAAAGTGTGTTCTCATTTTCAATCCACAAAAATATGTAAATGTTTTATTGAAACTACATATTGACCATATATAACTTGTAATCCTAGAGGTATTCTAGTGTTACTGATTTAAAGTTAAAAATAAAATTAACTAATTCTAAAGTGGTTAATAAAATCAACTAATAGAAAAACCGTGATATCAATTTACTAATAACACACCAATAACAGAAAACAATTTTTTTCTTCTCTCCAACGGGAGTGGCATCATACTCCATACCCAAATGACATCAATATTCCAAAATTAGCTCCAATTGAGGTTTTATGGCAATGCAAACAGCGTTCAAGTAAACAAGAAATTTTGTTACTTTAATTTTTCTCAATAGCACGACGTACCTACATACGTCTACGTCAGTCAGCTCCGCCATTTAATTGAATGTAATTTGCCATTACCTGAGGCATTTGAGGAATGAATCTCTCTAATGAAAAATGACCTCACCGCAGATATTTATCGCAATGAAAAAATAGCGCTTGCAATCGGTATTGCTAGCCAAACCAGCATCCCATCCATTCGATTATCTACTGAGTCTTAGAATCTTCCCATGATTCGAGCACGTGACTGACACAGGTTGATGCTGATGTTCGGCCGGTGTGCCAACATTGAGTTAAAAAGCTGAACAGCTCCCAAGAAACTGTCTAAATTTTGATTTTAGATAAAAAGCAAAGACAAATTACGTTTTATAGTGGCGGCGGCGCAACTGACTCGACTGTCGGAAACAATATGCATTTATTATGCAGTGTTTGGCCTTTGCTTTTCCACCTTCGTCTTTACTCTTGTGATTTAGCAGATCTCTGCTTATCTCATGTTAGTGGGTACATAGTACGTACATATATCCAAATAATGACAACACTTCCCACTTTCATTTTCCCGAGCTTGTTCCACAAAAGTATAATTTCCGCACAAAAGTGTGCAAGATAAATAGAACCCGCCGCAGAAAAACGTGTGCTGCTGAGCCGAGGTTTTGTTGACCCATCTTCACGTTGCGAATGCGCAATTACAAAAAGTGTTATAAAAGAGCAATTTTGTGGAAACGAGGTATGCAATAATTACATCCGACGATTTCCGTCCATCTATGCTTTCGTCGGTTCACACGATGTCTTTCATTCTATATTTGGTTACTAGGTCACTTTCATTTGAACGGGGGATTTTTGATGAGTAAAAACTAGCGAAGTTCATCTTCATTTCTTTCTCGATTTCGATTGCTTCCCGTCTGACACTTATAAGGAAGAACAAATGCATTAGAAATTGAATGTGTTGTACATGAATGGCAGTGGCTATATTTGACTGCCATCCATATAAAGTGTAGAAATATTTTTTCGTAGGTGCCAAAGGTCAATGTTAAGTTTCGATTTAATCTACTTATACTAAAGGTATTAGTTTGAACAAAGAGTTGAGAAGAAAGTTTTTCTCGTATGTACGTGATTAAAATATAAAAAATGTTTTAATTTTTCAGTGGTGCAGCAAAGTAATGATTTTCCTGTTGGTCTTATCCTCGCATTGTTGTGTGTTTCATTCAGTTCTAAATAAACTTTCTCAAAATGTGTTTTAGGATTTGTCCACACCAAAGTTTTTCCAAAATGTTGTGCGAGATATAAGTACATGAAATTGCTTTTATAGAAAATTTTAGTTTCCAATATGGATTATTTTTTTTTTAACAATAAAGTTAAGTATCTACCTATCAATTTGCGTTCAAATTAAGCAGTATAGTAGAAATTTCCTTATTAAGTTTTATCACTAATCATAGGTACACACATAGATAACTCACCAGCGGTAGCTTATGTGAGGATCCCAATCGGAGCAAGGCCGCCTATCTAGTTTACGGTGGACCAGCAGGGATACCTGCCATATTGCGAGGCAATACAGGAAAAAGACAAGGAAGCTGTTTAATGGCAGCAGAACAAACCAGGAATCTAGTATTGGTCTTTACCATTCACTGGGCTATAGGTGGCCATGCTAGAAGACTGCGAATAGCTGCGAACGATTTCTGCATGAGCTGTAAGGACTCGGTGAAAAACGAATCCGTCCAACACGTGCCTTGCGAATGCCCTGCTCTGATGAATGAAAGAAGTAGGCTATTGGGTAGTTACTTCTTTTCACGTCTGGGGGAGCTGTAAAACAAAGAATTCAGATATATCCTGAGTTTTCTGAGAGAAGCAGGATGGATCTAGATAAAGAGTCTCGGAGATATCTTGAGTTCTCTAAGGGAAACAGGATGGATCTGGGGCGGCTTGAAAAGGTTATCCCATTGGGCCTAGGGGCACACAAGAGCTCTAAGTGATGCACGTTGGTTGTCTTGAGGCACCCCTCTTAGCTAACCTAACCTAACCTAGATAACTCATTCAGAAGAGTTAAACAATAGCGATCAATTTTGAAAATAGTTCTCAACCTTGAATGACAAGTCCTTTTATGGCAACTATTTCATTGAAAAACAAATACAAAAGCTAGAATTGGTTTATCATCCATTCTTACAATACTTTAGATGAATGCCCGAATATAATTTCGTGTGGTTGGCTCTATGCAAGTTTGATTGTCAAAGTACTTTTTCGCATATACATATTTCCAGGACGATTAATCTGAGAGTAAAACTGCTGATAACTAATTTCAAGGATTTTTTATTGTGAAGAACTTTCCAGTTCCAGTCTAGGACTGATCGTTCTAACAGTATATGTAAAAACCCCAATTTTCGTACGGCAACACCAAGAAAGAGTTGTCCGATTTGATCCGTGTTTAAAATTTTATTTAGAGACAGTGTCCAAATATATAGTGAAAAATGAGATTTTTGTATGGCAACCCTACGAAAGAGTTAGCAATTTTCGAACTAAAATCTATTAAAAAAAACCCATGTGCAAAATTTCAACGCTCTAAGTGAACACGTTCTTGTGGTCTTCGGGTGGGCGGACTGACAGACAGACAGACATACCAAAATCAAAATAACTCTTAATGTTATGCGAGGGTGCTCAATCTATTCTGCTTTACCATCATTATACCCTAGATGATGAAATCACAGGATATACTAAGTGTGTCATTGGATTGAACACTTACACATAATATTAAAAGTTATTTTGATTTTTTCATGTCCGTCTGTCCGTCTGTGTATCTGCTCGTCTGGCTATGTCTGCACGATAACTCAAGAATTTGTTCACTTAGAGTGCTAAAATTTTGCACACGGGCTTCTTAAAACAAAAGTAAATTTAACTACGGAAATGGTACAAATCGGGCAACTTCTTTGTAGGGTTGTCATACAAAAATTTTGCTTTTCACTATATATTTGGACACTGCCTGACGTAAAGAGCTTAAGTTTTGTTCATGGTATTTTCGTAGCAATAGTAAATACAACTTCAAAAATGGACTAAATCGGATAACCCCATACAAAACTTTGGTTTTTAACTATATGTTTGGACACTACCTCAAAAGCGTCAACGAAGAGAACTAAAGTTTTGTACACAGCATTTTCATAACATTGTAAATAAAATTTCAAAAATGAACTCAGGCAACCTGATTTTATGTTCATCTCAGTTATAATATTATTGGTTTAAGATGAATTGTAACTTTTTGTTATTTCTATGCGTTACATACAGAAAGACAAACTGAGTATACCCTATGATTTCATCATCTAGGGTATAATAAAAAATTGAAAATCAATTACAAATATGACAATTTTAAGAAATATACTGATGAAATTTATTACCTGGTATCAAAGCTATAAAATACCCAGTATTTAACGGATTTACTACCTGTTAATTCCCAATACCAATTTATTTAAGAATTTGATAATTCCCAGTAGTAATACTCCTGTATTGGATTTAAAATTTTACAATCCCATTCGCGGAATTGCAAATAATACTTTAAAATACCGGAAAGTAATTGAATTTCCGGTGCCAATACAATTATACTTAGAAATATTCAAAAGTATTTAAAAAGTACTTGGAGCATTACTATATAATTCCTTTCAATTCTTTTGAAATACTTTCAATTACTTTTAATTACTTGAAAAACTTCAGTACTAAGGGCCTGTCCGGATCCAAGTCTTCGTCTTCGTCTTGTTATTGCAGCTAGTGACGTAACTTCGAGTCAAGCTCTATCCGAATCCATGACTATGCCACCGATTTTGCTGCTTTGTATAACAGTTTTGACATCTGGTTAGCTTGATCACCGAGTCAAGGTTCGAGTTGACTTATTTAAATAGACAACGTATTGTGAGGTTATGTTTGTTTGCTGTCTGTGAAATCAAGCTAAGCAAACGAACGAATTCGGACAGGTTTACTTCATCTTCGTCTAACTATTATAATAGCTGATCTTGTTGTGTTACGTCACTAGCTGTAATAACAAGACGAAGACGAAGACTTGGATCCGGACAGGCCCTAAACATGATATTGTACTTAATTATGAAATGAACTAGATCAATTGGCTTTTTAGTTTATTTGTAAAAAAACTTTTTCCTGTTTTCGAGGTCCAATAAAATTAAGTAGTCTAGACAAGTACATTTGCTTTCAAAAAAATCGTAGGCGACGAGGTTAATTTCAATTTGCAATTTCATAAAAAACAATAGCTAAACTTAGTTAAATGGAATTTTTTTTAGTAGAAATGGCACACCAAATAGTAAAATATTATGTTTATTATTGAAGATTTCGAAGCAATTAAAAGTAATTGAAAGTATTTGAAAAGGAATTATATAGTAGGTAATGCCCAAATACATTTTAAATACTTTTGGATATTTCTAAGTATTTTTGGAATGAAACCGCAAATTCAATTAATTTCCAGTATTTTAAAGTATTATTTGCAATTCCAGGAATGCGACTGTAAAATTTTAATTCCAATACAGGAGTACTAGTACTGGAAATTATCAAATCTTAAATACTTAGTATTGGTAATGATAATGGTAATGGCACCTACTTGAATTTTACAGCTCTGCTTGGTACCTTGTCCAGCATGTTGTTTTCGTTATACTCTAGAATGATGCTGCGAAAAATTGTCTTTTGTTTTACGGGAAATACACATATTGTAAATTTTTATGACAACAATCGGGCAATCTTTCCTGATCCCAAAAATGCAAATATAGCTTTCACTCTGAAATACTTTTGGAATCACAAGAGAAAAGCATTTACATAGTTGTCGACTATGATTCCTGGATAATACTGGGTATCTACCTGTAAATGTTTATTGCTTCTGGATACAATTCGATAATATGAAACGTGCTGCAATGAAATAACAGTTTGGGTAGATTAGGGAGTATAAAACAATATTGGATTTATATCATTAAGGATCAAACCTCATACTTTATAAAATTGTATGTATAAATAGCATGAAACTGAAAATGAAAGACTAGAGGACATCAGCTAGTATTTATTTTACCTCATGTGGATACATTTTTTTTCATTTGACAAAGTTCACTCTTAGCCTATTACATAATTTTGAAACTCGAATTTCATACTCCCGACATTAAGAATATAATACAAAAACTGTTACGAGCGCATAGCAAATGTCGATTGAAAAATCTCTATTATAAAATTGTAGTTTACGGAAACTTTTGTGGAAATGAGAATTCAAATATAACAGAAGGAAGGATGAATAATCAAAATTATTTTTATGCGTCCTCGTCCTTCTTCACGTTATCTGCCGCGCTAATTTTGGCATTTTGAAATTTATTACACTTTGCTCTATCAAGCTTAAAACTAAATATTTCAATGTATATAGCATATCGGTCTAAAGCGTTCAGAGAAAAAGGGAAAGAAATTAATAAAATAGCCAACCATAATACTAAATAAGATTATTTATAACTATATTCAGGCAAGTGATTTCGTCATATTATGTAACCTTAAAAAATAATAATAAACAGTTCAAGAGTGAGTCAGACTCTCGTAATCATGGCACCGTACCTGAGCTTTATCAAAGAACAGGCGATCGACCGAATTTAGGTATGTTTTAATCTAATTAAAATTTGCCTGTGATAATTGCAAAATGAATGAATTCTGCCACATTGTTCTGGAAAATTGGTAGGCACGTTACTAATTATTGTGTTCTTTAGTTAGCTCTATATTCCATAATTTATTTTTAACATTACTATATTGTGCAATTTCAGTAATATTCAAATAGGCGAATTATTCGTTCTGTTGAATATTACAATAAGCGAGAAAAATACACTTTCAGGTGTATAGCATCTAATTACAACTCCTTTAACTATGCATTAGTCTATCGCTTGACTGGGGCCCTATTTTATAAATTTCGAAATTTTCGAAATTGTCTATTTTATTAAGAGTGTTAAATAAATACAAAAATTCAATTGCAATTCCTCAATAATAAATTTAAATGAAATTTGTATGAAATGGCTTGAAGAATACGGTCCTTAATTTATTCAACATTTATTGACTTTACTTATCTTGGGATTCTGATGACACAAGTTTGATGCCATATTTTTTACCTTCTACACTTATTAGCATACGCAGGTGCACAAAAAAAAAGTAAATTTAAGCTCACTCAAAAACTACTAGATATACATAATATGTACGTAGTGGACTAAAACGATTTAAGGCGACAGTTCTAAAAGATATGTATGTACATAGGAAGGTACTCATATAGCATGCTCTACTTACACTCCCTTACCTATTAAGCCTACTGCACTGCGGAGCTCCAGATGAAGCAGTATTCGAAAATAGAAAATGAAACAGACTTCATTGACTGTTGTCCTTAACTGTGTGATCGCATTTACTGTCTTCGCGATAAATGTTAATTTAATTTGAATAGTTCTTTCCGTCTTGAAGTCTATGTTTGAAGTATGGAAGACCTCTTAGAATTGTACAGAATTAACGATAGGTGAGTTCGAAATTTCAAATAGTACATACCTACATACATTTAATAGTAGACGTCAGGAAACGAGTCATTACTTTATTACATTACAAGAATGATAAGTACCTAAATCATCATCATTACCACAGACTCAATTCTTCATGGATTTAGAAAAGTCGCGTGAACAACATTTATGCATTTTATGGAGTTTCTTTTCGTCTTAGGCCTATCATAAAACTAGCTAGTCTAATCTTCAATATCATCGCACTTTTAATTTGTGTAGCCCTAAATCTTTATCCTGCTTTTAAAGAGAGCAACATTTGAAAAACTATTCGTTTTGTGTGAATGAATTACAAGGGCAGTTACAGATTTTCATAAAGTGAAGATGTTCTGACGCATTAATAGCATACTAAACTTTTGGTAGGTATTTTTAAATCTCCCTATTTTTTTTCTTGCTATAGAATTACGTATAATTTAGAAAATAACTAGCATAATATGGGCATGATAACATGTGTTGTGTTGTTTTGATCTTCAGACTCAAATTTCATTTGATTCTTTCAACATCTGGAAAGAAAGAAATAAAGCCTCTACAATATTTGGCAGTATCTATTCCAATATTGCGTCTTTGTAATTCCAAGCTTTAAACTGTGTTCCGCACGATAATGAATTAAGACGTAATCACGCAAATGGGTGGAATTCTCCGATGAAATGCGCAAATTCATAGTTAAAAGATTCATCCGATAAAAGTAATCCGCGCAGCACCTACTTAAATTCTTCCGCTTGCAATATGTTGTAAAATGATCTATTCACTGCTATAAATCTATGTTAATCAAACGGTAATTTGAAACTTTCCATAACAAACGCCCCCAAAATCTGAATCTTCATCACCTGTCTATCATCGTCTCCAAAACAATCTGGGTTTCCGCAAGTAGAATATGCGTGTTGAGCACATCGAACTCGTATATCTCAGCCACGAGTCAGCTTGCGCAGCATACTATCTTAGCTAGTGGATTCAAAAACTGGATGAAAACAAAAACAGAGAAGAGAAGCGATTCGATTCAATCTATGTATGTATCACAAAGTGGAATCATGTCATACGATGGTTCTACATATAAATGCTTCGCACATATGATTTAAACACAAAAGAATAAAATAAAATACAATAAAAAATAAAGAAGAGAAAAAAAATTACAGAAAAATATTCATGGAAAAATGTCAAACATGTTCACTATTTAGATTTTACTCACCTGTTTGTGTAGATGGGGGTGACTTGGGTATATACATATGTATATACAGCAAGCATATGATTAGAAGTGTAAACACTATGAAAAAAACAAATGATCAGTGATCATGGACCTGAATAGTGCGCACCGCGCTTAACTTGTAAGCATTTTTCGGCGTCTTCTTTTAGACTCTAAATCGCATCTTAATAGTGTGAGCTTGTGTTCGTGCAATTGCATGATTGTTGTGTAGTATATGTATATTGCGCGGTCTGTACCAGTCCGTGCCAATGTTTCACGTCGAAAAAACAAAAAAAAACAAGTTACTGATCGCTCATTTCAACGAAGATACTCTAGAGAGATGAAGTGCGGAGTAGCGGAGTAGACGAAAAAGTATATCAACATTGATCATGATAGTGTTGCCAGTGGGATATGGTTTTACTGTTATCGTTTTTATGATGTATGACTTTTAGAAACGACACATTTTTTATTCCAAATATATGCTACCTAGGCAAGTAAAAGAAAAGAGAAGAGAATGCTATGACGGTTTAAAAAATCTGCCCCAGTTGTTAGAGGCACAATTGCAGCATTGACAATTCTGGTTAATTGGAATTACGACATTAACATAGAAAAACATATGTATGTACCTACATCATACCATGTACTTGAAAAGGATGAAAGGAATTCTCCAATAAGCTATTTGGGTACCATCATAGATGGCACAAGAACTAGATGTCGTATGCAGTACCAAAAAAAGTATACAAAATTCCGGAATGGACCACAACATTTGAAATGATTTATACGTCGAGCATTCATATTTTTTCGTATCTGAAGTGTTCACGAAGTCGATCAAATGTATACAAAACTGCAATTATAAAAACATTTGCTTTCTGCACGCTCTATAATATGTTATGGTCCATTCCAGAATGCACTACTCATTTCACAATCTGTATACTCTGCTCTAGTATGCCATGCGACATCTAGTTCCTGTGCCATCTATGGTACCATCTAATCGCAGGAGTACCCAGTAAAGAAGAGAAATATATCATCCACAATATAAATGACAATTACCAAATATTCAGTCAACAGCATTATTCTAAAAAAGTATATCAACAGTTGTAGTTGTTATCTACCCAATCCATAAGGGGTTACATGGGTTTTGAAGGCTAAAAAGAAGCACATATTTTCTCATATTATTATTTTTAATAATTAAATTATTTTATCCAGAATTTTAAGCATATAAAAGAGCAACATTTAATGAATATTTTATAAAATTTTAATTTAAAAATTTTGAAAATTCAGCCGGTGGGACCTGGTTTCCGGAGACCCGTAAAAATAAAGTGTCCTCGCGGTTGTTAGGATAACTCATGATAGCTTTATCAGAAATTAAAAAACCAATTTTTTTCTGTTGAATTTTTGACGGAGTTGTATGCAAAATGTACAATTTTTAGTACAAATTACACTACGTATAGTCTTGTAAAATTAGTTGTAATCGAAAAAAAAAAAACAAGAACCTTCGTTCAGTCAGTTTCAATAAGATCGGTGTATTAGTTTTTGGGAAATCGTGTCCATCGTGTTCAAAAATTGTGTTTTTAGAAAAAACTGATTAAAGTTTTAAGTAGGAATAAAGCAAAAGAAAAATGTGTTTCTTTAACTTACATAAAATCGTCGATTCCAGCTCCATAAAGCAAAGATCATGCTGCAGTTGTAATGACCAGGGTATATTAATATAATATATTTAAAATAGGTGACTCATAGAAAGTGAGAGCAGCCAGCGAGAGAGACAGAGACAAATAATAGCTAAGCAGCTGCCTCAATATACTTGCGTCGCTGAGGATAATTTCCAAAGCCTCTCTCTTCTAGACTTTTACTCCGCTTGAAACTTTGGGAAAATATTCTAGACATATTGTACTATTAGATAAAAAATAACAAATATGCTTTTTTTTTAAACTCCGAAACCCATGTAAAGGTTATAAATTTGGTAAAGCGAATTTCAGAAACTATGACAACTGGTTGCTACTATTTTTGCGGCCACCCACCAGGTACTAACTAAAATATTATAGTATCGTAAATAAATGCGTTTGGCAGTTTTAGCAACAACTGTAATCTGTACTTATTTTATTAGGTAAATAGTAACTAAAGGGGAAAAAACACCAAATAATTATGATAAGGGACAGAATTTTAAGGTAGATTATGTGAAATCGACCTGTGTTACACAAATGGTTTAAGAAATTGCTCAAAAGATTTTGTTGTAAAAAACAGTAAAATATGATCATTTTGATGATGGCGTTTATTCTATTAACAGCCAGTTACTTAATACTCTTTTCCTTTTGATAAAAAAGGTTGAAACCCGATGCTGTGCCCACAATATTAAGCTTTCCAATTTCGGATTCTATAAGGAAAAGGCGGGTCGAAGAACGGACGAGAAAAAAAGTAGCTGCTGATTTGATTAACAATTATTCTGAACACGAGAGGTAAATTCTGTGTATAATCAAATAATTGAAATATAAATCATATGTACCTAAATATTTATTATAGAATTGATCATCAATGGCCATGAAATGGATAAAGAAGACCGTTTTGAAAATGATTCTATTGGGGTTCAGACAATGTACGTAAATGCGTAACGACTATTAAATTCAAGTGGAAAATTAATATTAAATATTATAATCTAGGACTAGGGTTGACTTAAAGTGCTCACAGCAATTAAGAATTTTAGAGTAAGAGAACGAAGTCAAGCAACTTAAGCAACTAAAATCAAAGATAGAAAAGGAAATCAACGAAAATAGTGATATAAAAACATCGTTTGAAAATTTTAAACTAATTTTCACGAGCGGCCAAATAAGAAAATTAAAATATCCAAAGAAGAAAATATTATGGACATATGAAGATATTTCATCGGCTATTTCATTATATTCCAACGGACCCAGATCGTACCGATACAAATAACGTAAAGGGTATCCAACACCAGCACTATCTACCTTAAAAAGGAATGGGCGGCAAAAGTAAAGTTGACTCCTAGAATTGTAAAGCCTGTTATTAACGTTCCGAACGGACTCGATTACAGTGAAAGAGATAGTCTTTGCGGCAAAATTAAAGAGACATATGAATACGATAAAGTTTCTGACTCGACTATGAAGCCTTCTGAATATGTTCAGGTAGAGATTCTATTTATAATTTACCTCTAAATTACTTCTATGCAATACACAATTCCTATTTTATTTTAGGTTGCACTATTAAGATGAAGCAACCAATTTTCTACCAATTTGATTGTCGAATGACATCCAATATATTGCTGGACGTAATACGACAGCTTCACGACATCAATTTCACGGTTGTTGCTGTGGTATCTGCTTTAGGATCAACAAATGCGGCACTTCGAAAGGATTTGGATATTAATGAAGAACAATCTTATTTTGTTCATCCTAGTAATAAGTTAAAGAAAATTTTTGTATTTGCGGATATTTCACATCTAATTAAGCTTTTAAGAAATCATTTTCTCGGTGGTGGTTTCCATCTTAATTATTAACAGCAGGACCTATCCCTGAGTTATTATTATTGCAAGACTCGGATCTTAAAATGTGTCACAAAGTCACTTCGACTCATTTAGAAGTAGTTCAAGCTACTCGGCAAAAATTAAAATATGCTGTTAAATTGTTCTCCCATTCTGTTTCTCGTTGTATTAGGCGCTGCATCACTCTAGGAAAATATAAAAGTGTGAATGCTCTAGAATATTCAGAGTTGATCAAAACTGTGATTGATTGGTTCCATGTTTTTAACTCTCGAGTTGTAGTAAGTGATACATGAGTAACTAAGAAGGAATTCGGTCTTCAGACTGAAGAGCAACATCAGCTTCTCAACAAAATGACTGAGACCAGTCTTGTATGATTGAGAATATCAGTACCAGTAAATACCAGTACTCATACTGGTGAAAAGTATTAAGTAAAAATGCTAGTCACTTTACTGGTACTTCAAAATCACCAGTACCAGTAAATAAATTGGTACAGGCGAAAGCCAGTAAATCACCAGTAACTACCAGTAAGAACACTAGTCCAGTTAGCTCCAGTAATAACCAGTAACCTACCAATAATAAGAAGTAAATACCAATTATCCAAAATGGATAAATTATTAAAATAGAAGACTCAATTTTATATCCATTATATATTATTTAACAAAAATATTTTTAACTTTAATGCGTTTTACATGAAATTTTTGCAATAGTTCATTTGCGAAAAATCTTTAAATAATCACCGTGATTTTGTTACGTTACATTACTATTGTTACTGGTTATTACTGGTGCATACTCGCCTACTGGTGATTTACTAGCGTTCGCCAGTATCAATTTAATTATTGGTACTGGCCTTTTTCAAGTAGGTACTAGTTAAGTGAGTTGAATTTTTACTGACAATTTTTCACTAGTATACGTACTGGTACTGGTTGAAAAATCAGTAAAGATTTACTTGAGTATTACACAAGTCAGACTGATACCATAAAAACGTTACGCATCAACAAGAAAGCAACGTTATACCCTTTCAAAGGGGTATTATACAAAACAAATCTGCCCTATCACAACTGTTCGAATACTTAAAGATGAAATATGATATTCATTACATTTTGACGAATCGTTTAAACCAAGATGTTCTTGAGAACTTCTTTGGGGTAATTTGATCTAAGGGTGAATTATATGACCACCCAACTGCCATCGAATTGAACTACCAATTCCGTTGATACATATTGGGTAATTAATAAAATAATTTTAAATATTAATGTTTGTGTTGTCCTGTTGTTTCGGTAATTTTCAGTAATAATAGTAGGTACCTATTCATATTCATAGAGAGTTTTGCTATGAAAATTTATAGCGAAATAAGTCAATCTGAAATTGACTCAGTTAGCTGCTAAGTCTGCAGCTCGAGAATTGAATGGAAAAAACTTTTTATGCAAACGAAAATCTTTGAAAAAAGAAATTTCATTGCAAAAAGAGGACGATTCATATAAGCAGGAACCGTATAATCGTCAGTACGGCTTGGTTCCTGCCTGCCGTATACGCCAAAGCAAACAGCCAAGTTGACCTCATATATAGACTTAAAATAAATTTTAAGTGTGCAAAACTCTCTATGAACTGCTAGTCCCGCATAGGGCCAAATCTTTCTAAGCATTCAAGTAAATACGTAGTATTTCGCCTCATATAACTCACACTTAAAATTTATTGTAAGTCTGTATATGAGGTCAGCTTGGCTGTTTGCCTTGGCATATACGGCAGGCAGGAACCAAGCCGTACTGACGATTATACGGCTCCTGTTTATATGAAACGCCCTATTTTTGGAATGAAATTTCTTTTTTCAAACATTTTCGTTTGCATAAAGAGTTTTTTCCATTCTATTCACATTTTTAAGACAATTAATGTATATTAAATTATTACAGGTAGATCTGCTATCAATATGCAAGTTAGCTTAAGCTCAAATGTTATAATTACAGAAAAAGATGAAATTCCTTCACAGGCTACATTGACTGGTATTCTTTCAGAAAAATATCCGGGAGAAGAAGTTGAAGACGAAGCAAATGAAGAAAGCGAAGAGGAATGTGTTTCAGAAAATTACTCAACATTTGACGATCATGCTGAGTTTCCTGATTTTGATGAATTGCATGAAAATGCACTCGAGAATATGGCTGGCTATATAGCAAAAAAACTTAAACTTAGATGAAAGTTTCGCAAATAAAACTTATTCTCCTACAAGTTTTAGATATACATGGTTTGATGAATTGTCTGAAGGAGTGCTAAGAAAGCCCACAATGAGTTATTTTAACAAGATAAAAGATTTAGAATACATTTTTAACGATGTAAATAAAAAATCACTAGATGCAGAACAGGCTATATAAAATATCTTGTAGAAAAAGCAGACTTTATAAACTCAGAGGACTTCCAGTTAACCTTCCGACAGCCACATAGCTTTCCGCAGTCTTATTTGCACTTGCATGTGACGAATCTTAGCAATTCGGCTGGTATTGAATGAACCAGAATAGGCATCAGGCCCCATGGAATTTCTGGCAGCCAGAAATCAAAGTTTTCATAACTGTTATGAAAAATTAGCTGTAATAAAAAAAATTTTCATTTCTGTTAATTACAAAATTAATCAAGCGGCGATGTAACTTTACTTTTATTCAATCTGGCTTAAATTTATAGAAATCACGCTGCAAGTCTGGATCGTATAAAGTAGTAGTATCTAACTCGCAACCTTCCAGTATATCAAGAAATATCCGGGAATTTGTGAAGTCTCGTTGGAATACTCGGAGATAATTAAAGGTAGATACAAAGCCTAGTTGATGATAACACAACGGCAATCTATGTATTTAATAAAGAGCATGTGTTCAGGCATCGATATTCCTTGCTTTGAATTGTACCTTTTTAACAAATGCATGATGGAGAAAATAATTGAGTATGTAATTGAAAACGGCAGATGCAGTCTCTTGGAATAGACTATTTTGATTGACAAATCATCTTTTCGCAGTTAATACAAATCTGAGTAAATTAGTGCTGCCACATGAAACTGAATGCAATAAAATTCTAAAATTCCACCTTTTGTGCCTGTCCATGCCCCTTAAATAATTTACAAAGCATTTTTTGAATTTCTTCATTCCATTCATTAGAAATACGATTGTCTAATTACCTATCGGCATTAATTAGAAATGCCTAACAATAGTTGATGATGTGAAAAAAAAATCAAACTCTCACCAACTATTCAAAAAGATCTATACCCGAAATTAGATTAGACCATAGAAGAAAGTTTTAGCCGAAATAAAGACGTTACAGATCATTGCATTGAAAGTAATCCTAATCCAAAATTTTACCTGTAGAACACCGTTATGCCCTCGTAATTTATTCATTTTAGAAAAGATCACATGATTCCTTATAAGATATTTGTCGAGAGATCTTACCAAAAACGATCATCATCTCTTAAATATGACAACACTAGAGCATCACATCAGTCCGATCCGATCATTTGGCCAAGCTACAAAGTTGCCCGTGATCGCGTACCATTACCAAGCGGCTTAATCATAGCACCATCTCTATATAGGCGACTATTTTGCTGCTGTTTAGCCACAATAGCACGAACATATGGTCGGATTGGATTTGGTTTTTTTTTTTTTTTAAGTTGGTTATAGGGTCCAGAGTCGATACATATGTATATTTATATTCCCATCTGCGCTGTCGTGTATATATCGAGCTCGATCGACCACACTTATTTACGTATATTTCCAGCACGAGGCTAACACAGATGCAGACAATTGCCAGTGGATAGTCTTGTCTTGTGCTTTTTGTTTAGCCTTAGCCAGTCGCTCAAGTCAAGAGCTGTTCGGTTGTTCGTCTTAGGTCTGCTCTTGCATGGTGCGGTCTAACATTTTTTTTTAGAAAATAAAATTATTATAAAATTGTCAATTAGCGCTTGAGTTGAGTTAATTTACTGTCCAAAAGTGATATAACGTTAATTAGTGTTCGTTTCGTGACAAAAATAATCTGGTTTCCAAAATATTTCATATACAAGGCTGCAGTGTTTCGTCCTCTATAAAAAGAACGGCCCAAAGTACAGTAATATCCAGAGAGGTCTATGTTTCGGACTTTCCCGAACAAATTTTTAGCAAATTTTTTTAAAAATTATTTATTTGTGTGATAACGTTAATAATTAAGAGTGTGCTTTCGAATTGAGCATTTATACGTGTGCTACTACAAAGTGTCTCGAATGAAAATTAAAAAAATTTCTGTGCATTAATTAAAAGTCAACAGTGATTGGTACCAGACACGACTGGATTAATGACAATAGCATCATAGCGAAGGAGGAAAAACAGGTGCTCGTTTCTGTAAGTTTTTCTTCTTCTATACACAGTCAGGCGCGATTTTTTCTTTTTTTTTTCTTTCCATATAATTCGTACGTGAAATTATCGAAAGTGAAAATCTTTTGAATATATTTCGATGGCGAGTAGCATATTTTTGTTATATAATGGAGCAGAGTTTGAGTCTTCTGTGCTATTACTCAAATGATCTACCGTTACAAAACCACGTTGTGTGATAATAATGCACGGCAACAGCAGCCATTACTCAAAATCAATTGCGCCTGCATGTTTCTGGCATTTTAAGGTTCACAAAAGTAACATCGCCAGCGATAATGAGTGCATTATTCTGTGCCTTGTATCGTCGTCGTCGTCGTCTCGATTGTCGTCTATCCGCTTTTGCAATTTCCGTACCTGTGCACCTTTTCGTGGAATTGAATGAAACCTTGTGGGGCTCCATTCGCATAGTTTGCCATGTCGTGAACAAACAATTTGGGTCATTTTCAGTTCATTGACTTTTGACTATACATACCTACCTACAACTATACTCACAAGTGCTGCCTGCAGAAAATTTTTCTTTCTTTTCTGAACTATCTTGCATCTACCGTAAATCTTGTACCTGCCCACCTTTTACATTTTACTTGCACCTCACCGCAGTATTATTGATTCTGCTTAATTCCTATGAGACAAGCCAGAAAATGCGCATGTGCCGCGCACTTGGTCGTTGGACACTGCCACTATGCACTCATTTTATAAATTTCTCACTAGAAATATATATATGCATAGATATGTACATTATGTAGGTATTGTATATATAACTATGTGCATTGTACCTTGCCGTACTTTGTACTATATATGTAACTGCGCGCAAAGTGATTGTACCATTTTATACCTATAATAGTCGGGGTGATCTGTTTATCTTACCTGAAGGTATCCACGGTGTAGTATAGTGCTTTTTCTATGGTCTCCGAGTATTTGTCCCTCTGCTGCTAATTTACCATGACTTTTTGCTGTTATTCTTTACCGTTTCTCTCTTTGTTTGAATAGGCACTTAAATAGACAGATTTTGATAGACTTCATAAGATTTAGATTTTCTCTTTTTTCTAATCATATCCACGTCTACGAGTAAATTCTAGTTAACTGTCTCGTCTGGTTGAAAAGTTTTGCATGCTGCCGTCAATTATTATTATTGGCTGGTATGACTAGGGATTTATAGCTGAAATGGAGAAATGGAAATATGTCTTAACTTTAAGAGATTATTCATGACGTGTCTTATACAGAAGGAATATTTACTAAACTCGTTTTGTAAATCAAGTTGCAAAAGTGCTATGAGATCTTAAGGTTAGGAACTATGACATTTATAGAAAAATGTAATTGTTTTTGTTACTAAAGAGGAATGATATAAGATACTGCGGTCATAGGTGTGCCCTGTACCACACCCCAGTACAACAAATGAGTCCATCTTATGAAGTCCAATATTTTTCTGAGTGAAAATTTTCTCAAGTCACTAAAGAAGTTGCCACATAATTGTAATTCTATTTCTGGAAGTTTCAGGATCCGTAGCCAGTTTTCTATCGATAAAGATTTTATTCATTTAATAATTCCACCTAGAACCTATATTCTGATTTGGCGTCAGAATGCAATTTTATTCGGTAGCGTTAAAATCACTCAATGATCTTCGAATTGTTATAATTTATCTTAAAATCCAACTCCTCCAAGTGGTTCTGAGTCTTTGAATGCTGAACTCAACTCATAGCGTTGAATCTATGAATGGCGAGATGTTGAGATCCTTGGAAGTCTCTGGAATCTAGGCTACTCCGAGCTTTACTATTTAATGCCTAATTCTTAGAACTCAGTTCGGATGTTCTTTAAATTTATTTTTCTTTCACATTCCTAACTTTTCTAATTTATTAATTTTGGGCATGACTTTAATACAGAGTGGATCAGGGAACTTGTTCAAACTTTTCGATAATTACATTTAGAAACTTCAGAATAATTCTAGCTGAGGTGCAGCTTGCATCCTAGAATTATGAAAAAATTCTGGTTACCGAAGAGATCTGAATTTCTATAAATCATATTTGTATTCTGTTGTGTTCTATCAATGGAGTTACAACCACATTTTCGATTTTCTGCTTCATTGGCTCCATCATAATCATCAGCAGAACAACGGAAGAACTCTAGGGCCAAGACAAAAGAATCTTTATAAATGGAAAAAGTCTTCCGAGTTCTCAACAAACTGCACTAAGCAGATAGCGATGTTTAAATTTATCATAGGGCATCTATAGGGTTGAATTACTGATATGCAGCTTGTTACCAAATCAGGGTGGACAAACAGAATAGAAATGTCGTAAATTTAAGAGACCCTTCACTATTTCTTATCAATCGATCAACTGAGAACAATTTTATAATTATGTTGATATTAAAGGTCAATATCCAATGGTAAAAATGTCATAAACAAATTTATATGTTTTCACATATCATTGTAATTTTCAGTAGCTAGGTACTTTTAAAATATCTGGTTGTAACCGTTTTTCGGGTCTCATTTCTCTACCAGCATCCAAATGTGCAGTGAACAAAGAAATATTCGGTATGGCAACCGTATGAAAGAGTCACCTGATTTTACTCCCGTTTTCTAAAATTAGTATAAAATGGCCTTTTACATAATAAGGGTGAGTAAAATTTCGGCAGTATTTACGGCAAAAAACGTGACTGTAGACAAGATATCGTAGACTGTTTTTTTTATAATTATAGAATGTCCTTTAATAAATGCGGTCTCAATTTAACGTGTAGACAGACTGACAGATACAACCCTTTGATTTCGTTTGGGTCTGCCATATATAAATTTAGAATTTTCACTTCTAACTACTCTGAAAATTGTCTGCTTCAGAAATTTTAATTTAATTCTTTTTAACTATGCAATTTCAAATAACCATTTTCAACACCTCATACGACTACGTTTACAGTGCGTTTTTTTTTATCTAGATTATATACAAAAATTGTACTTGGATCGATTAAAATTGCTTTTCAGATGTTTCTGCTGATATCCGCATTGCAGAATGGAACGAAAACATAAATTGCATGGATCTAGCTTATAACTGATAAATGAAACTAATCGAACATACATATAGAGTTCTTCCACTTTCAGGCGATTTCGAACCATCAAACGTAAAATTACTTTTCATGTAGAAACAGACGCTATATGGATGAAAACAGCATCAATAACAATTGTTAAAACTCACTGCACAAGTGTTGAAAATTTTACAGAAATGGTTCGAAAGCAAAGACTATAGTTCAAGAAGAATACAACAAATTGTCCACGGCAGGTAGAATAAATCTTTGTATTGAATGAAACAGTCGTGTACCTCAAAAGCAGTGGACGATCTAAAGAGAAGATATATACATTTAAAGCAGCATGTATTAAACTTCGAGTAAAGACCTTCTCTTCTTACGTGCTTACAAAGTCCAACTGTACTGAGGCAACAATTACGGCCAGCAAATGTATCTGAATATCGTAAGTTCGTTAATTCTCAAAAATGCAAACATTTGACAATGATCTTTAACAAAAATCAAATCAACAATCACACTTGATGCTTCGAAAATCCAAGAATAATATGGGAACGACTGACACACTGTCTGGAAGTTTGATGCGCTGGTGTCTTGGGATCACATTTTTTTTTGAAAATAAACTTCAATTCCTTGAATTCAGATAATATGAATTGGGACGGTGTACCTACACTGTAAGAAAAAAGTAGGATAATTCCCTAAATTTAAGACACGTTTTCTCCTAAAAATAAAATGTCAGTTTCTCTGATATAAAGGGAAAATCAGTTTAATTTCCCCAAGTCAAAGGAATATTCCATGAATTTAGGTATTTGGCACCAGAAAACCTATATAGTTCCCGAAATATTAAGTTTTCTCGGATATAAGGATAAATTAGGTATTATCCTTGTGCATAGAAGTATCTAGTGATTGCGAAAATACTTCCTTGTTATAATGTCAGATGGCTCCACTTGTACCATTTTGAACAGTTTTGCTCACGCTTCGATAAAAGCAAAGATTTGCAAGTGAAGTGGTTCAAGGGATAAGCCCTCCGTAAGAGCATAGCCAAATTAAAAACATGGCTGGGAATGGGAAGTAGACAACGCTTCGATTGAATATAAAATCCACGATGGCTGCAACTGATTTAGGGAAGGCTGTAGTTTTTTCTTAGAAATTTACTGGAAATTTTTCCTTAGAATTGCTATGTATTATTGGAGGCCGACAACGGTTCCTTGGGCCACTAATAATTTTTATGAGCATAGACTCGTAGATGAGTAAATAGTATTCATTTCTTCCAAATTTATAGAAATGTTTCGGGAGAATTTTTATTCAGTCTGAGCGCCGACTGGAGTTATTTTCAGATGCAATCATACAATGTGTGCCGTTGTCGGCCTCGAATGCTTAACAATTCTAAAGAAAAAATTTGCAGTAAATTTCTAAGAAAAAATTGCTGCTTTCCCTACATCAGGTCCAGAAGTCCAGGCATCGCTGATTTTATATTGAAGGGAGGCATTGCTGCAGCGTTACCCTTTGGTTACGTCTGCTCTGCAGTAGTGTAGTAGCGCCTCTACAACACAACAAGGTACTAATAGGGAGAGGGTCCCTATCCCTACTCGTCATCATCGATTCCGTCCAAATTCACAATAAAAGTAGGGCTTGCCTAGAAATGAAAGTGACGCAAGTGGGAGTTCCAGATGACCAAACGAAACCGAAATAGTATATTTACACCCACCTCTTTCAGAACACTAGAATTAGGGAAATGAGAAACTTTTTCCCATTGGTGTATATGAATGACCGTTTGACATTGAATTTATCATCCGATTTTTATGAGATTGTGTACGAATATTCTACACAGATGGTAGAATATAAAATAAATACCCGCACCTCTGGAAAATATTTTTTTTTTTATTATAATAATAATAATAATAACTCACCACGGGTTACCACTCTGTAACTCGCTGCCGTACGAGTCTCGTAAGATTTAGTTTCAAAAAATCATAAAAAACCTATACAATGAACTTAGCAAAAAGAATTTTGAAATTTGGTTTGAATTTGGCCGAGAGATAAATGTGCAAGCTTTTAGTATATGCTGCTAATTAACGTAAGTTGAAAGTCATTCGCAAACCCCGCAATATTTTTTTGGTAAATGTTAATTGGGGTAATGACTTTGGTTTTCTGTATATGAAAGATAACAGGTTACAGATAATTGTAACGAAAAAAAAGTGGCTTAAATGTTGTGAATATACCCGCAAGATGGTAGTTATCAAAGTTTTCCGAAAAGTGTTAATTTTAACTCCGGGATCACCTACATTATGCATTATTTCGGTTTCACTTTTTCCATCTGGAGTTCCTACTTGTGTTACTTTCATTTCTAGTCCCACATATATTGCGAATTTTTACGAAATCGGTGATGACGAGTAGGGACCCTCTCCTTGTAAGTCAAATTGAGTTTCGCAATCAACATATAGTTCTATACCCAAGGGTATTATTCTACATTTTTTATGGAACATTTACAAATATGTTTTCGTTAATATAAATCATATATTGTACCTCCATTTTAGGTACAAAAACCTATCACTATTTCTGAAGTGGAGCAATCCTTTTATTTTATAAATTGTTACCTCTGTCTTTAGAGAAACTTTTTTTTACTGTGTATGTACTACTAGCAGCATGGCTCTATGCATGTCACAAAAAATTGCGAAACAATCAAATTATTGTGATCTATATTATTTTTGTTGGTGTTTTTTTCTCGAAAACGCGACGCTAATTATTGGTCACCAAGATCACCAAGACGAATCCAGAGAGTACAGCCATGCATTCTAGAAATTACACAAAGTTCATTGATTTTATTTTTTTTACGTACCAAACTAATCAACAAATTTACGAGCAGCAAACTTTCGTGGGAGAAAAACCATCTTTATCTTGCTATGTGTCTAGCATGTTTGCCTAGGATGATGTAAACTAAATAATAAAATTAAAAGAGAACAAGAAATTGATAAGAGTAGGTGCGGGTCAAGTCCATGTGAACTTTAATATTTCAGATTTTAGTAGAAATTTGTAAATAGACTTAACCAATGAACTAAATAAGGGAAAATGCGCGGTGTGTGGCGCTTTTGAATAAACTCCAGTAACTATTCCAAAAAAAAAAAATTTTTTTTTTTTGCTAGTTAGACAGTTTTTATAATTTTGAGTTCAGTAGATGGTTTCCTTTGAAAAAAGTTAGCTCATATTCAAAGAAGGGTGGAATTGGCCCATTCGAACATAAAATATGAGTATCACCAGGCGTAAGACTAAGAAAGAGCTTGACTTTTCACTAGAACTCTGCATGATAATTTACTAATCCTGTGAATACTTTAGTTCATCTATATCCCTCGCTTGTGAACTTAAGCTTGTTTTTTATCCACCAAAAAAATTTCAGGCTTGTGCGACCCATATAATGTCAACTTGAGAATTACAAATGAATTTAATATTTCTACTAGAAGCATCAACGAATGTTATGATCAAAAGATTTTCCTTCGAAAGAGGTTTCCAGTTGACCATTAACGATAGATACCAGATATTAAACAGACGGCATAAGTTCTTGCAACTGACAATACTGACAGATCCAGAAGCAGAACGGATATCAAAACAGATGCGTGGTGGGTTCGGAAATAGAACCCTCCAATCCGCTTTATCTTCAATTTTTCAGCCTGGAGTTTATCTACGCTATACAAGTTGAAGCTCTGGAAAATCTAAACATAAGCTGGAAGAACTCCAACATCTATATTTGCTTAGATAGCGCAGCTGCGCTCCTGGCTTATTCAAAACTGTCTGGAGCTGCCACACAAAACTCTAGCTGCTATTTAGAGATAACATTTCTTATGTTTTGGGACACGGGGATTGGTTGCTATTAGCCTCAACATGAAATCGGCTTTCAGCTCAAGAGAAATATCAACAGTAACCTTGCTTTAGGTTCCTGGACAGGAAGGAGTGACTAGCAATGAAAAAGCAGACGATCTGGCTAAAATCGGAGCCGACAGTCTTTGTAGTAGTCCCTAGCCCTACCCCAACTTTGGCCTAACAAAAATTCACTTTTCGGGGAACTAAAATAATGGGATGGTAGGCAACTAGATCTCCTCTCCCGTAGTGCGCCCACTGACTTTTAACAATGGACTGAGCGATTTTCTATTTCATGTGGCACAAAAAATTTTGTGTTTCTGTATATCACCGTTAGAGCACTCTTTAAAACGTTTACTACACAAAAATATGTAAAACTCAACCAATCAGATGAAATTTTACACCCGTAAATCGAATTAAATTAAAAAAATATATTTTCTTGTGTCCAAGTGATATTTTAATCTCTTATAAGCACTCTTATAAGAAATTAAACTAATTCCGACTTTAATTTTCAAAAGTTATTCTTAATTGAATCCTGCGTATGGGCAAGAGAGACGGCGCATGGTAAACACTATCTTTACCTTATTCTTTCTGCGGTGATTGCATCTGCAGCCAACATAAAAACAGCAAATGGCATAAGTAAATGTTCAGTAAGCAATATTTTGTGTTGGTAGTTCCAACTCTGCCATAGGGCGAAAGAGAAAACTGTAAAATTTGTGCCATTCTTCCCTATAGGAAAATGGCAATACGCTCAGTTCATTGTTATAAGTCAGTGAGTGCGCCTCATATGAAGTAAGTGAAGAAATTCTTCACCCCATCTCCTCTCCAAATGCGCAAATTAATTGGTCTTAGTATAGACAATCTGCTCATGTAGGTTTATTAATGCAGTCATTGGACATGGCCTCTCTTCTCTGAAAGCTTGTTACTCATTTAGTTAATTTTTTGGCAACAAAATTATGCTTGAATAGGTATCTTCTAACAATATAAGGCACTGCAGTAATTAAATGCATCTACTAATAACACAAAAACATGAAAATTAAACGTCTTATTAGAAGATATATTTCTAACTGAAAACCTCTAATAATCTCCTGTTATTGTTTCAATAGAATTGGACCTATAATCGTCATAATCCAAGAATAACGTAACGAAATATGTCACCATCAAAATAAAAACAAAAAGCACCTTGACTTCGGATTTACTTAATTCACTCAAACCAGATTGGGATTTTTTCAATCGTCATAATAAAAAAATATAAAAATTATTTTTGATAAGCAAAAGACATTTTGAGAGCTATTCGTAGAAAAAAGATTAAAGCAAACAACAAAAAAAAAACTAAAAACTAACAAAAACACTTCATTCCACGTTTTCTGATTTTTGTATGCAAATTCTGGAATAAAAAAAAAAAACAAGTGGGGAAAACTTGTTTTTTGTAGCAAAAACAAAAATTGTATATGAAAACAATCTTACCACTATCGCTACTATTTGCACTTGAAACGCCAAAGAATGCTTTCATGAATTACGTCGAATGTCCACAATCTTACGCGGTAATTAATGTGTTCAATGGTTTCTGCGAGATTAAGAGTGTCTTTGAGGTCAATTAACTAATATTAGCTAAATTTGTGGCTTTTGATATCATCTACCTCCACCTATGTAGCTACATACCTACCTACCTACGTAGGAAAGTAACTCTTTTCTAATAGTTTTTTCTTCAATTAACTTTTTGTATTTACGCCACTTTTCTTTTTTCGTTCTGCTAATCTTGGTAAGGTACCTCCAAAACTATTCCAAGGGATAAAAAAGTAATAACCTTCAAGCAACGTTGGTCTTGAAATGGTTTATTACAGATTCAGGCGTTAGTCTCGTTAGAACCGAGCTTTTTATGGGGCATTGTTTTTCAGGTGAATATTTTTTATGCTTGGTACTTATCGCTTCCTACAGCGGCGTCTTATAGACATAATCTACATACATATACATAATTATAAGGTTGCATTGAGAAATAAAAGATAAAAAGAACAATTTTTTTTACAATTATTGTTTTGAACAGAATACTTACAATGGCGACACACGTAATACACGAAGGCGTTACGTCACATATATTAATGAGAGCCAAAAGTGCTTATGTTTTTTTAACATTTGTTTGCTCATACATAACAGTTGTTGAGTAGATAATAATTTCGACATACAAAAAGTTCACTGTAGAATGGTAACAGCGGTACTAAGCCTTCTAACAGATAAAAGATGAAGTAAGGTCCATAATTGGAAACGATTTTTAGACCCCTTTCTGTCTCTCTCTTACTTTGATGAAGCATAAACCTCATTACTATTTTGTTTTGCCAACTATATTTTTTGTTAAACTAAATCCATTGCTTAATTCTTGCATTATTAACGAAGCAAATAACTCCACAAATTTATTAGCCTATAGTTTTGATAGATGGCAAAGCAATTAAAAACTGCCTAAATTCGTTGATCTGCTTAATACCAATCGAATTGAAATTATTCCTTGAACAAGAGAAAAAGTTATAATTGGTCTACGATCAAAAATTAAAGTTAAATAAAGTGTAAACCCAAAGTTTTGTATGGCAGCACCAAGCTGTCCGATTTAGTTCATTTTTGAAATGTTATTTACTATTGCTATGATCCTGTTTAGACGGCTCAGTATGATGCCTCTGCCTCATATACATAACTTAAGCTCTATAAACCGATGCATTCTCAGGCAGTGCCATATATATAGTGAAAACGAAATTCTTTATGGCAACCCTATAAATGAGTTGCCCAATTGGTCTCATTTTCGACCTTAACCTTTAAAAGATATTATCTAAAAAAAAATCACGTTAACGGTATGATGCTAGTGTAATTTCATCCCAGTAAATAAATTTAATTTTATTAATTTAATAAAACCATGTAAATGAGATTAAATATATTATAAGAATTACTTACATATTTCATGGAAAATACAAGTTTTATTTTTTACAGTGTTTACATTTACAGTGTTCATCAGTGCAACCAGTAATTCGGGTTTTTAAAAAAAATAAAAATGTCAATTTACTTGGGGTGATTTTTCCCCATGCTTCGTTTTAAAATTTAAATTTTCTTCTATTTTTTAAAAATCCCGTGTGAAAATTTCAACACACTAATGGTGATTTCGAATGGGAGATTTAGATTTCACCTTGTTCCGAGGTGTTCTTTTATCTTTACTCTAGATATGCTTCGTTTTCTGCTCTCCAATAGGGGAAGTTATATAAATTTGTTCGATTGTGATTGCATGATTCACTCTTGCAAAACCCTCGAAAATGCTTCCCAAGCCATTCCAGGTAGACAACGCTCATCAGTTTACAAAATTTTAGTACTGATGCGGGCGGGGCTCTTATGTTAACTAACATAATCTTTTAGTCAAGTACGATAATGTGAGTGTAGATTAATTAGTCGTATGACAACTAACTTTTTTACTTAGCGCCTCGGTGAGGTTCTTCGCCAACTCATTTATCAGCTCATCAATAAATTGGTATGGTTACTGATTTGTAGGTCTAGGGCGTCTAATGTATGAGTGAAACGAAGATAAATCTTGTTGTGCTAAAAATTTCTTTTGTATTTTGCTAAGCGCCTTCGAAGTGCGGACTGAATTTTATCTTTCTTCTTCATTCCTTTGTTAAAAGCGAAGCGAGGAAGGTAAAATACAATTTATGTGAAGTCGTCCAGTTCCAGTTAAGTTTAAGTATTTTTTAATCATTGGTAAGTAATTTTTCATATTATTATGGATAGTATATTCCTACTTAAGAAAAAAGTAAAAAATATAAACAATTTGTTGATAATATTTCTTTATGTTTGCGATTGCGTGTCGTATCCCTGAACGAAAGTACAACAATGTAGTAGTATTTTCGTACAGGCATATGACATGTGTGATAATCCCAAATATGTTATTTTCTGAATTTAAAAACTATATCACGATTACGCTCAGCGATGAGGTATTTGATTTACTCACCAATGAGAATCAAGATTACGGTCAGCGATGAAGTATTTGATTTACTCACCAATTAGAATCATGATTACGCTCAGCGATGAGGAATTTGATTTTTTCACAAGGGAAATCATTGAATTGCTCATTATATGAACGCGAAGTATATAAATGAGTTTAGTCTCGGTGTTAGAACAAAATTCAGCATTACATTCATCCAACCAATCACTATGAGCTCATTAGTGCGCTAATGATGATTGGGCTACCAGGGATGAAACAGAAATCTATATGTGTGCGTTGGGAATCCGTCCTCTAAAATGCTCTATATTATATTTATGGGAAAGTACCAAACATTGACTTTATATATGCTATAGAGCCTAAAAAACTATCCATGCCAAAGGCTACACTTACTATATCCCTCTCTTTACAAAATAATAAAATAGTTTTAATTACAAAGTAACCCTACCATTTTACGCTCAATAATTCTCAGCTGTGTAATAATTACAAGTGTTATCATTCATCATTACATTCGATATCATCAGCCCACGGCATGCCATGCATGACGGCACAGCGACATTACAATGGATTACTCAGCTGAGAGCTTTTGTTTGAGGAATCGTAGTCATTTGGTTCAAATAAATTTTTTAAAATAATTTTGTTAGGAAAGGTATAAACAATTTTATTTTCGATTCGGAAGATAAGAAAGCAAGCTTAAGATTATCAGAATACCATTTTTTTGTATGAATAGTAGTTTAGGGCAGAGGACCTATTCAAAGCAAACTTTTGTCAGTTTTACATAAGAACACTGCAAATATTTTAGAAAGTCAGGACTCCGTTGGGCTCTCATGTGGTAGTAAGTCAGTCTGTTTCATGGCTTGCGAAGTATTCTCGAGGGTTTTGACTCTTGTATTCTAGCTGTGCTTTTATGTAAGAAGAAGATTATTGTTGCAAAGTTTATTTTGTTTTAACTCTGCAAAACTGGAAAGCGAAGATATTAATGATAAGAAATTAATACACAATTAGCAAGGCAATTTGCGTTATTATTTTATATTTTTTAATCCATCCCATTGTGAGAATTTTATATATGAATATATTCTTACATATATATCTTATAACCTAACAGAGCAACCTCAAATCTCACTTCACTTTACAGAATTGAAAAACTGTTCCTTTCTGTGAACAATTTTTTTCTTTCGAAGGGAACACGAAAACTAGCAGAGAGCAACTTGAAAATGTCATCCGAACAAAAGCTCTAAGGTAGAGCACCCCATTCGTATTCACTATAAGTCAACGCATTCTCGAGTTATCGTGAGGATGGACAAACAGACAGACAGAAAGAAGGACATGCACAAATCAAAAAAGCTTTTAATATTATGCGTAGATGTCCAACCCATTTTGCTCTACTAGCAATATTTTCTGTGCGTTACAAACGGAATGACAAACTTAGTGTACCCTATGAAAACCATAGCCATAATCTCAAAACGGATAGGAAGAAAAAAAAGCTGCGGACAGAGGAACTGGCATAGGAATAATAGTCTGGAACATTCTATATGCATATAGTAGTAACGAAAAAGTATCATTTTTATTATTTGCTTATTTCTTTTTTATTACTTTTTGCTAACATAAAACACGTTGGAGAATAGTTTTAATTAAATATAATTTACACTCAAATTGATAAAGTTACAACTAAATAAAATTTAAAATTTTCTCAAAAATTCTAGTAGCTAGATGAGAAATAATATGTACATCATTCATAGTTCTATGTTTACCCTAAATTTATCTATGACTTGAATATTATCTTCGTTGTGTGGCTACTATATAAATGGTAAATAAAATTTCGAAAAATAAATCGTTATGGCAGAGTTGTAGCATGCAAAAACGGTTACATATGTGTTTATAAAGATGTGGCAAACCAAATTAATATGACATCAAAAGATAAAGTAACTTACCTCTTCTGTATATATATCATAAGCAAATGGAAATCCCAAATAATTGTGGGATTCGTTGATATTTATGTTAACTAACTTGCAGAAAAAAAAGAACATGTATGTGTACATACGTGGTTTTAATTTTTAGGATTTCGTACCCAAAAGATAACAACGGGAACCCTATACTAAGATTTCACTGTCCGTCCGTCCGTCATCAGGTTGTAGACAGTTAAAATTTTTACAGAGTGTGGCGATATAACAACAAATAAAAAATAAAAGAAAATTAAAAATTATAGGGGAAACGTGATTTTCTCCAAATTTTCTTCAATTTCGGGCGGTTCTTTAGCAGCTAAAATATGACAGCGGAGT
Source organism: Dioctria rufipes (assembly GCA_963924295.1). Classification (NCBI taxonomy): domain Eukaryota; kingdom Metazoa; phylum Arthropoda; class Insecta; order Diptera; family Asilidae; genus Dioctria; species Dioctria rufipes. The sequence continues at coordinate 364,689,126 of OZ002740.1, forward strand.
CTCAGAGAAAGGATATAGTAAAAAGATATAAAGAAGAATCATTTTGCGATTTTTTTTTTCGGAATACAACGTGCGGTCATAATATTTTTAAAAACATGTAGTTAAAATTATTTGGAAATATTAAAAATATTAAAATAAAATGTATAATGTATACAATAAAGAAGAAATTAACAATGATATTGAAAATATGGCCATGAGAAGAAGTCCAATTCATGCGTACTTACAGCAAAGACAGTTTTGCACGTCAACTACAAAAATCTAGTCAATAAATTTATCAAATCTTAGAACTCTGATAATAAATATTTTTACCGTGTTAAAGAACGGCCCAGGTGAATAAATTCAAGCAAAATTTTTTGGAGACTTACTGGTGGTGCCATCTCAAATCAAATTCGTGATAAATTTTCGCAAATAGCTCTTAGCGCGGTAAATTTTCATATAAAATTTAGCTTAGCGTGGACCTTAGTACTAGGCTAAATTTTTAATCGCAGATCAGAAACAAGAACAAAGTTTTATAACTTGCGAATTCCGACATGTGACTACATAGACAAACTCAAGTAGCAATTTTAGAAAAAAAAAAAATGGTCCCTTGCTAGCTTTCTGTATGGTTGCCTAACTGTAGCGAAATTCGACATCGGTTTAAGCCGCTTATATCTGTTCGATCGTTAGGATGCATACCCTCTACTTCTCAGGCCAATTTGCCACGCAAGCTCTGCGCAAATCCTTATTTATGCTATTATTTATAGCCGGCTGGCGCATGTAAAAAATTCCTCCAAAGATAGCAGACAAGATTCTCTGTCTTGGGTAAGACTTTAAAAAGCAACCCAAAAATTACGTTAAATGGCAACACTATCAAAAGTACAGTGCGGTAGGATAAATACTTCAAAAAATCATACAAGTTATCTGAAATACTAAAGCATTTTCAAACCTCTTTCTAATTTTTTTTTTTTTTTGTAGTTAGACACAAAACTGATCACAACACTTCAGGTAATGTTAATAAATTAGTTATAAACAAGTCTACGATGCTCTTTAGTTTAAAGTTTATACAATTTTCCATAAATGCAAGCTGCTGTGAAGGTAGTTTAGCCTTTACGTGTTCTAAAACTCAAAGAAAATCATTAATACAAAAACCAAACAGCAAAGGACCAAGAATTTATCCTTGTGGAACTTCTTTACAGTACTATAGTTTACATTAAATGGTATATTATATACATTAATAATTTGTTTTCTTTCTAACAGAATGTTGTTGACTGCCTTACAAACAATATATTCAAAAAATAATAATAATTTTTAGTGAATATTTTAGTAAAACGAAGTAATACATATTAAAATAGCGTTTTCATTGTTGTGAAGTACCATGCGACGAAATTTGTTTATCTTAATTTCATAGGGTTACAGGAAGTTATTACTCTCGACTAAAACCTGTTTTTGCAAGAATATTATTTCATCAGAGGTTTTTTTCATCAATTAGACAGAACCTAAGGCGACAACCTTTTGGCTATACTTATATGTAGATATGACAGAGATATTCTGAAAGTAATACATAAACTGGGATAAACAATCTTGTATGAAGTGAAGACCAGGACCACGATTTTTGTTTCTTTTTGACCTCACATATCAATATCGAATATATCATTCAGAACTTTAAAGAGTTTTTAATGAAATTCAAACTACTTCTTCTGATTTCCATATTTTTTGTTTTGTTTTGTAATTTATTATGATCCAAACTGGCTTTAATATCCTTTATTTACCCTTACGAATTCATAGTAAAAGTAATCGGGAATTTTTATGAAACAAAACACGATTGTTAATCACAAAATTTTATAATTTTCACATTAAAACTACCAAGAATCAAAAATATTTCCAAAATTCAGTCACCTCTTTCGATAGAAACTGTGCTCGTCTTGTTTCGTTCACAAATTTTATCAGTAAAGTCGAGTTGATAAAAATAATTAACAACGCTCACTCTTACATTCTTAGAGATTCATCTTTCCTGAATTAAGAGTAATATGTATGTATATATATACTAGTTAAAACAAGAAAAAAATACGTCAGAATCAGTTGATTGGACAAAAACAAAAACAAAGAAACTCGCTAAAAATAAATACCAAAAAACACGAAACGTTTTAATTTCTCTTTTGTAACACGAGCGCTGTATCTTTTAAGAAAAGAGTCATCAATCTCATCTCATTAATTATCATACAAAAATAATAAAAAAATAAGAAAAAAAGAATTGCAAAATTTCAGGATAAATTAAATGTTCTTTGCTTTTTTTGGTCCACTTTTTTTGCGACCATGACAAAAATAACAAATTAACAAATTACGGCGTCATGTTTAATTATTGTAGAAAAGCAAGTCGGTTTTTGTGCAATATCATCATTAATTAATTATTATAGATTCATAGAATTCCTTCTATTTTGTTGAGGATATCTTTAAATAAATTATTATTATCTGCCCAGAGTGACAGATGAAATTTTATGGGTAGTTAGGTAACTCATGATTTACTGAAAATATTGTTGTCATTAATATACTCAATCAATGGAAAATACCTGAAGAAGAAGAAAAAATGTAATAAAAAAAATATTTGCAATTTTCATCGCCACAGGTTCACCTTCACATCAAGAGCGGTGCCTACTGATGATTTTGAATATACATATACATCTCCTTCTAACCTGACTAAGTATACTTAGTTTAGTTTGCAAAAGGAAGAAAAAAATAGAAGTATGTGAGTTGATTATGTACAAGACAAGAATTTACTCGTATACTTAAGAATATTTATTATAGACGCGTCGTGAAAAAGAAATAGCCATTGAAGTTCGCTCGCACTTGCGCAGTTTAAAATACAGCCCGACACCGGCTTTTAAAAATGACAGAGCCTTCATTACCAATGAATCAAATTGGCATCACGAATAGAATTTAATAGTGTAATCATGATTATTTCACAAATGAAATTTTCTATCTAGATATATTCGATGTACATACCTAGTATGACTATAGATAAAATCATATTTAATAAGATAGTAGCAGGTTGCCTTAAGAAAAGCACAAACAGACGGATTTACTGAGCATCTTAAGCACTGTTCTTATATGACAGCTGTAGCTAAACAGGTTATTATATACATATACAGACATATATACACACATAAATAAAGCAAGCATTTTGCTGTTTATATGTGGCAATCTAAAATCTATTTGATGCTATAAGTTGAGAGCAGTGTTGTGGTTTATTCTAGGCATAGAACAAAGTACATAAACTGCTGAATAAGATAAAAGATAACGTTGCATCCGCTACTCGACCACAGCATCTTATCACAGTCTATTTGTGATGTTTCATTGAATAATGAAACCACGAAAAAAAATATATAAGCAGGAAGCATATCTGAATCTGACGTTGAGTCGTTTGAGATAAGATGGAAGATATTCGAAAGGAACGACTCTTTGTTCGTTTCATTTATAAGTTGACGTTTTTTTTATGAATGACGAATGTGTGTGTATAGAAATGAGATAGGTGTTATAAAGCTCAATGTCAACTACACACATGCATATATACGTAAATGATGCACTGTTGATGCTGTGTTTATAGGTTTTATATTTAAAGTTGTCATAAAAAATTACAAGAAAATTATTGCATCATTGTTAATAGAGTAAGCAGTTTTAGTTCTTTTGGTATACCAAAAAACAATAACAAACAAAAAAGAGTTACCCAATCTCCATGAAATTGAATTAAAATCGAGCAACAGTAAAATACAATTATACCGTAGGCGATAAGCTGCAATTATATTCGCTTTCACCTCTCTTAATGAAATGTGTGCTTTTTTTTGCTCGAATATCAGGAAAAACTACAAAATTTAATTTTATTTTCCGGTTGTTTTATTCGACAGCAAATTTCACACTTTTTCAATCGTTTTACAAAATTGCGCATGCTTATCTTACTCTTATTTCTAGAAAACAAAGGGCAATCTATGTTATCCTTTGTATATTGTACAATAAAGATCAAAGTTGATTTTGTATCTGTATTCGAAACTTCGTTATTTCAGTACGACGGCTTAAGCTTGGTTTTATATATGTACATACATATATTAGGCTGGGTAAAAAAATACACTTAGCTTAAAATATAGACTAATTGAAAAAAAAAAAAGTGAGTTTTCAAAAAATTCAAGTTGCAATTTTGTAATATAACTTTTCAAGTAAAGAAATGAGATGATTAAGTTCAACATGTGTCGTTTTTGTTATAAGAAAATCTGGATACAAAAGAAATCTTAAAGCATGCTCCAATAACTTGTTTATTTAGGTCGAAAAGAATGTCATTGTCAATTTAACCACTTAAGTAGAAAAATGGGCCTCACCGCCCATATTGATCGATAATTTGGTGTTGAATGTATTCCGAATTACCAATACGAGGAGTAAAGTGGAAATACTTTCAATGCAAATATTAGACGCAATAAAAGACATTTAGTTGAATAGGTGTGATCATTATAAAATTGGCATGGTCGTATTTACATCGATTCGACCAATTTGCAAAAAAGTGATAGGAATATATTTTGGTTTTTATCACATTTCAATTGGCAATTATGAAGTGAATGAATTGATTGACAATAAAAATGGAAGAAGAATATAAAAATGGATTTATGAGTAATGATTAATGTATTGATTTAGAAGAATTTTTGATGAAAATGCCTCCAAATTAATCTTTTTCGAAAATATTTTAATTCTACAGAGTGTTTCAGTTTCACTATCCAATATTGAAACTACTTAAGGATGAGGTAATTTGCAATCGAAAATGTTATGTCTATTCATTTTTTTTCGAATTCGTGCTATTTCAAAATTACAGAGGGGAGTTTAGTTTTCTGGCTGTAATTCAACTCGTTTTAATTACTGAACCGCTGTTTAGTTTTGTTTTATTCGTATTACTACTGGCTTTCATTTATAATAACTAGCATTCAAAATAGATCATAGGTAGTTAAAAACTTGACGATATAACCTTAAAAAAGTTTTTCTCTTCGAAAAATTATCATTTTTGAAGGTCAAAATTCTCTAAAGTAGCCATATTAGAAGCGTACCAACAGAGAACATCCCTAATCTGCTACCTTTCAGATAAATCCAACAATATTAGCCTAGCTCAAGTACTCTCCGAGATACAGGAAAAGATGTCTTGCAACATACCTCGCCCATTCTGGAACGAAATTATTTCGAAACTAAAAACTTTTTATAATGGTGGGAAAACTAAGCACATGAGCAAGAAAATCGAGTAAAACCTATGTACTTCATAATTTTAAGATTTTTCCATTTAGGACTGTGAATAACATATTTTGCACGATTAATTTCAATCTGTCGTTATTAAATAAAACAGTGTTGAACCTCTCCTGTGAATGGCCAATAACCTCTCCTAGAAACGTGAAATTTTGAGAAGGAAAATCATAATGAACAATCACCTTTAATGTTCAGGTATCGCACCAAAAATAGAAGACCAACCATGGCTCAAAACATTTTTTTTTTATATTATTAAGCTAAGCTTAGGGGATACCATATAATGCAAAGCACAACATGGCAGGAAGTAGATAGGGAAAGAATTATGGGACACGAGGAGAGTGGCGGAGGAGTTGATGTATGTCACTCTTGAAAGTTCGCAGATTGTAAGCCTGAGGAAAAACAATAGATGGTAAACTGTTCCACATTCACACAGTACGAGATAAGAAAGCATCATGGAATTTTACTGTACTGCTGAAAGTATTTTGAAGGGTAAAAGAATGAGCGTGGCTTACAGCGCGAGTATTACGTGCAGGAAATAAACTACAAGGAATCATACTAGATATTTTATCAGAACATTGGAATTAAGAGTTTTTGTGTGTCATCCCTAAACCTTACACTTATCTCCAAAAGAAATATTCGCGCGTAGGTAAAGAATTCTTTCTCGCAGTTCAGTAAGCAAAACGAGTTGAGTTACAGCCAAAAAAAGCGTTATACGGATCACATTTTCGAAAATAACACGAATTCGAAGAAAAAATAAATATGACATTTTCGATTGCAAATCACCTCATCTTTCAGGGGTTTCAGTATTGCATAGTGAAACTGGAACATCCTGTACAGCAAAGTAAATTTCAACCAAACAAAATACCAGGAACATTCTTATCTACTTTTGCAAGATTTGGTTGGATTAGAAACTAAAGTAGATACCAACCTACCTACCATTTAGCTGAAAATGCTTGTTTTACTAATACTAAAACAATTAAAACACCTTATTAGAATTAAGTGAATTGAGCATATGTAGGGAAAATTGCTATTTCAATTGAAGGACAAGAAAACACAATTTCAGTGATGTAGGATATCTTTAATGTAAAACGTTCGATTTTTGGTAGTGAATTTTATTCGGTATCGAGAAGTAGTAGGTGGTACATATAGCAATTAAAAACACTGTAAAAGCCATTTCTATCAAACATGTTTTATTTTGTTTGTAGGTAGGTATAGAGTATTATTTTTTGCGGAAAACAACAACAACCTCACTATAAACTGATATACGTATTTATATATTCAAGCACTGTATATCCATCTTTTATCCCTATTTACCAAATAAAAACACATTATATGATTTTTTCTAGGTACAAATACTATAAGTGGTCGATATTGCGTGTTTTTACCTGGTTTTGTTATTTACAGTGTATAAACCTGTATAACCGCATAAAATTAGACAATTTCGCACAAACTCTCATGAATATATAAACTAAAAATAATACTCATTTCAGGCAATCAAACAACCCATTTTCGTATTAGTGTTGTTTAAATACTTGGCGCAACAGTTCTAGTCTGTGAGGCTAACAGTTAGTTAGTTTGTTGTATGCATTTAGTATTGTCCCAGTATAAATGGCAATAATCATACAATTAATCAATGGCGTTATTTTAGCATGACAGGAGCGCTCGTTATCAGCTCCATTTGATTGTATATATGTATGTCAATTTGAACTGCTAAATGATCAAAATTGGAGCACTTGTTTTTAGCTCAGAATGATCATAAAGGAATTATTCCCTTTTAGTTTAGCATGATCATAAATGGAACTCTACTTTTTAGCGCAAAATGTTCAATTTATACTCTTCTTTGCAATTATTCTACTGACATGAAATCATCTTAGAGAAAATTAATAATTAATTATGTAAAATTTAAACATGTAGAAAGATACTGAAATTAATGAACATATCCCTGAACATGTTTCATATGGACTCATGATGCCGTGACTTTCTCTGGAATATAAAACTCTAAGTGAAACAAGAAGCGTTGATGCCATTCATTCTGTAAAGTCTCTTAAATATCCAAGATCAGTGCCCAATCATACAAAAAGAGAGCAGATGCTGCAAATAAACAAAGAACAAAATTGACGCACAAATTTCTGATGAAACTAAGTATTTTTCTATTGATCTGCAAAAAGTTCTATGGCTGCCTATTATGCCAGGAAAAAAATTTGGCAGGACCAAATATTGTAAATAATACTACACATACTCCATATGTAAACATTTGATTGCCTAACCAAAGTTCATACACACATATGACTACATATGACTACGTGACTGCAAATGGTAGCCGTAGAATAAAAAAACTCTAGAGGTATTTGACTTCCATTTGATTTATTAAATAAATTAAGAGATTCGCGTAAAAATTTAAATGAACTTCAGGCGGAAACTGTTTTAAGATGGTTGAAAAAAAGGCAACCCCGAAAAGTTACAACCCAGCGGGAATGAAGTACTCCAAATGCTATAAAAGAGCACTGCTATTGAAGCATAGAGCACTCGCTTCTCGTATCTCTTTGCATGCAGTTTTTCAATTACATGTCCGCAAAGGTGAGCAGCACTTCATTTGAGTTTCCAAAGGAGTGCTCCGGAGAAGATTTTTAAGTAGGCAATTAAAATCATAAGGGAGCTTTTTCAGAATAAATTTATGAGAGAATTGAGCATATAAATAACAAATTTTTATATCAAAACTAATTTAATCATACACTTGGAGCGATTTTAGAACACTTGGCATTTCGCAATATATATTCCGTCGCAGTTAATTGGGAGCGCTCCAAGCCGACTTCCTGTGGAGCACTGAAAGTAGACAAGAATTTCGGTACAATCTGCAAGTCTCTGAGATTGTGAACGATCTGTTACATAACCATAGTATATGCAACAGTAGTTACTACAGATGAATAGTTAATAAAGTTTAGTTTTAGCTTTTCAATAAATGACGTTCCAAAAAGTGGAATTTGTGATACTTATAATGTGCTCGGCAATTAAAACCCGTAAACTAATGACCCGTATTTCCCAAATATAAACTCAGTATGTGAATCAAACCTACATAAAAAACAAAAATTACTCATATTTAGATTTTTATCTTGATCCAATTATTACAAGTTCTCCAAATAGACTTGGGTTTCCGTGGCATGGAGTCGTCGCGTTTCTCTGTCTGGTGAACATTTTGATAATAATTGGTTATGCAGTGTTTCTACTTCGGCTGCCCGAAGTTTCAACAATCAAAATATATTAAAATTAAATATTAAACAAAGTTCGATACTCCCGATAGAAATTCGTGACATGGCTCGAAGTAGGGCCCAGGCATTAGAGACCTCTTGAGAAGAAAGTTACTCATAACTACACGACGGTAGAAGCAGTTGAAAATAGACAGGACTTCAATAATAGAATATGGCGTAAGCTTAAGTAAATAAAAGTCACCATTGAAACGTCGTCGTGGAGAAATACAGCTGTCATCCCTGCAACCTTCTGTTAAAAGGGAAGAGAGTTATTATTCGGTATTGCACCATCGACAAATAAGTGAAGTGTACATGCATAATGGGAATTCGAATGGAGTATGACGACGGGTTCGCCAAATAGTTCGCAGTTAATAATGGTATCTTGCAATAATTCAACGTAGAAAGATGACTGACACGATCAAAAAAATTTTCATATCCACAATTGCTCCACAGAGCGAAGTTTCAGTTAGGTAAACTTTTTCAAAATATAATCAATTAAATATAACCACCAAAAAGGATCGTTGTCTTGTAACGATGTTAAATTATACTCCCTACACATACTATACCGTATTAATTTCATAAACCTTTGGCATGTATGAGTCTGTTGTATGGCAGTATAGTTGTACCCAATAAAATAGGTCAGCAGGTGATAAACCACATCTAGATAGAATATTGTAAATATAATAAATTATCTGTCACTGAGTTGGAATTGAGAACATTTACAGTCGTATGGGCATAGAAGATAACATAGATAAATTAGCAAGCGCCCATAGTAGAGCTCTGATTTTTCTTGTTCTGGGCTCCTTAGAAAAATGTTTTCAAATGTCATGACTGAGTATAAGACATATTTATTGTGATATTATAAGAAAAAAAAAACGATTTGTTTCTTAAAATTATTAGATGATCATTTCTCTATAGAAATAATAATTCGGGTCCACTGACCGATTAAATCAAAATTTCGTTCACTTTCCCCATAAGAAAAAATGGAAAAATTTCAGCGAATCGTGACTAATAATTATTATCATGGTGTATGTACTTTTCATGGTTGGTATAATTTAAGAAGGCTAAATTCATTTAATAAATCAAACGTGCTGATTTATAGTTTTTATAAACTACTTGTAACATCACATATTTCTCAAACTATACATTACCAAGAAATACATAAGAAACATTGTGGAAATCTCCTTGAAAAACAAAAAAACAAAACATTTTTCAAAATTCAATGTTTTCCAAACAGAAAATATCTCAGAACAGTTTCGAGAAATATCGTGCCAGTATCAGAAAATTGTAAAGGAAAAACAAAAATTTATTTTTCTTCTAGTTTAAAAAACATTATTTGTTTATAAAATGATAGTAAAATGTCAACAATATGCTGAAAAAGCAAAAGCAAAAAACATTAAATATTCTTAACGACGATAAGATTTCAGTTTCTTGCAGACGTCGTTGCCCGTCGCTGACTAAGCCTTAATGAAAGCTTAATAGCTAAAATTCCTTAGTGAAAAAAATTTGCATATTTCTGCGCATTTTTATAAATATTTAATTATGGTTTAGGAAAATCTTTAAAGGTCTGAGAGGTTGAGGCGCCATAATTAGTGAAACATTATTTCGCGAAATGTTTATCAAAGGCAAAAAGAAAGTTGATAAAGCCGCGACGACGCACGTAAAGTAGTAATTTCAATTGCCTTCCCGAGACTAAATCTAGTCGCGCCATAACAAAGCTTATGCAATTCATGAGTCTTTTATGTTTTCGTATCCATGATGGTTGCTAAAAAAAAAAGAATAAAAAAGACAAAAACTCAAAAGAAACCTTTATGTATAGTGAAAATTGAATTTTTAATGTGGAATAGTGATGAATATATACATATACATATATATGTATGTAATGTACCTACCTAATGCGCGTAAATTTACAAATCTTAGGACTGAGAGACGCAAATAGCCCGCTATTTACAAATGTGTTGAGCTTTGTACGTTCATTTGAATGTAACTCGTTTTCAAACCAACTCGAGAAATTCACATGTCGCCTTTGTAATTAATTAATGGAAATGCGTATGAATTTTACATAAGACACATACATAAATACTTACGTTCAGCTTGTTTACATATTTTCTGCTATTGGATAAAATGTGTGTAAATAAAAGCTTTTGTTTGCATATTAAGGTCCCAACTTATGTTTTGCAATTTCAGAGCAGAAATGTTGGGTTTTTTTGTTTTCATCTTCCCGCAAAATATTATCTTATCATAATATGTGTACATCCCTCTGCCCAGTCAGTGAATATCCAATAACCAATATTGAGGCCGTGCTTGATACTCGAGCTGGCTCTTAATAAGTTGATAAAATCTTACTTCGCAAACCGAAAGTTCATTATACTATTAATGAAATTAATGCAAAAAAAAAAAAAAGCTAGCAATGACTTCATTTTAAAGATTTCACGCAATTGTCTAATAGGTTTATATTAAACCCTAGTAAAATTCGAGCATGTTCTGAAGACTTTTAAGTAACTGATCTAAATTTTGAGAAAAGGGTACCTAAGGTCAAGCTTTTTGGTGGGTAACATCGGGAAACTTCTTCACAGTGTTACCATGCGAAAGTATGATTTTCACTATATACAGAGTGTTCCGTAAGTGGTGTAATATGCGAATGCTGCGGATAGGTCCTGCTTAGAGGCGTTTCCGAGCTAATGGCACTTTAAGGTATTTCGGTATGTTTTTATAGATCACCCTGTCACTTCTGAACGTTACACCCTGTGATGATGATTTAAAGTTTCTTCGATTGATAATCGTTGGACCTTTTCAGTAGTCTACCAATTTTTCCTCTCCTACCCTTCGTTTTGAAGTTATGGCTCAATAAAATTGAAATTTCGATATTTTAACTAATTTATTTTTAATTAACTACATACTACTATTGACGAAGTTTCTTTTTTTTATAAAAATAACAGTTAAATAAAAGAAAAAGGAGTTAAAATTCTGAAATTTCGATTTTGCTGATCCATAACTTCAAAACGGAAAAACGAGACAAACTTATAGATCGTTACAAAAGTCCAAGGATTATCTTTAGTAAGTTCCGCTACTTCGAAAACCATTAGGATATTTCTCTTGTTATTATATGCTCGCCGGCCAGTTTCACTTAGATAGCTTCATCATAGGATTGTCATAATAAAATGACCAAATTAACAGATTTTTTACCTATAAATGTATGTAACTATGAGAACGGTCAGTCGCAGATATTTTTAATGTTACTGTAAAGTTCCTCGGAATATAAAACTTATGAAATTGGTTATAACCATTTTTTCTGCCCGACTAACTAGAAATAATTGCGAAAAACCGTTTGACTTGCATATTTTGATATCAGAGAACTATATACTGGATATATACCAGAATTGATAACGGCTAACAGGAGACCACATTTGATATTGTAATATGGGATGTTGTAGATTTCGACTTGCATTCTGAGATATAAGTACATTTTTTATGTTTTTGGTATTTTTGATCATAGCTCTAAAAGTGATAACGATATGCTTATGATTACCGCTTAATTTGCAAGAGGAGTGATAACAGAGTCGACTAATAATAAATCTGGAAATATTTTCTTTTAGAAAGATTGAGTAGAAAACAAAAATTGAAGCAGAAACTCGACAAATTTTCATTTTCGTAGAAATGAAATAGAAAACCATGTCTAGTTTTTCAGAGTTTCCATTACCCACACATCGATAGTATAGCCTACCAATATAGCTTATCACCATTTTAGGGAATAAAAAATTAACTCTACGTTTAAGATTTAAATTTTAGCATATTATAGCTTATTTTGTGCAATTTGGAGCTATTGAATAAATAACTAATAAGGAAACGGCATATCGGGTGAAAACGTAAGCCACTCGACGAAATGTATTAGTGTGTTCTGTTTGTATTCGTTTCGTCATGGCAGTAATGAAGTGGAACATTTTTTATAATCTAAATTCCTATGTAAAATAAATAAATTTTTAGCTCCCCCTTATTTTCAGATAATATTTCTTGGCGTTGCCTTTGTATGACTGGCATAATTTAGCCACCAATGGCAATTCAATTGTAAACAAACAAACCGGCATTGGTAAAATGTTAAATCTTTTGCCATGGCTCTTTATTTTTATAGATATTTCACTTTTATTTTATTTAAAACAATATAATTAATAAGTAAAGCTATTAAGCTTACTTGAAGAATGCTTTCCCACGACAATAACTCCGTTCGTTCATGCAGCAGAGCACAGCGCAATACATTATGATAATTTAAGACTCCGGAGTCTCTATTTCGCACTTATTTCACACTATTATTACGTAAAAATCACGTTTAGTTATTTATTTTTTACAATATCGCGAATTTAAATCCGAGAACTTATTTTCAAAATTATGAAATGTCAGAATGCTGAACTGACACAAAATAGCCACTGGCCCTCTTGTCAATTCTCCCCCCCCCCTCCCACCGATCATTGAAATGCTTAAACACGTACACTGTATTCGCACAATACCCCGCTTCCTTATTAGTTATTTATTCAATGTTTGGAGCTTGTTTGCTTGCAGATGAGAAATTACAAAATTAGCTAATATTTGCACGAAATCTGACCATCAAAACTACATTCTGTAGTATTTTGGAAATATGTGTAAACATGAAATTTAATTGTGAAAAAATGTATAAAACGGGAATTTGCTTAAAGTAATAAACTCCAAAGAAAAATAATCTCTTCTTAAATTTCCAGCTATTTAAATATTTTTGTCACTTCAAAATTAAAAACGTAAAAGCCACACAAATTTGACAATTTTTCTGACAATTCCCAAATGCAAAATGCAACTATTGGCTACTAAAGCTTGAACGAGTGCTGAGTGCAATTTCTATATTTTTATTTGAATGAAGACCGAAATATTTTAATATTATTATTGCGGTCGAATCTGTCATCTATCAAATTAGATGTGAATCATTAAAGATTTTTCGATTGCAAATGTATAGTCTATCATCAGCTGTTAAATGTATGGTCCATCAATTGCGGAACACTCTGTATAAGCAATTAATCTAAGGTATCACCAAAATTATGTCTCTTTCCTCTTTCCTAGTTAGATATTATTATTTTGTTGGTGTAATTTTAATACATCTGATGTACATAGGTGCAATTGTTAGTCGAAAGGAGTAATATGAATAATAAATAGATTAGTACCACACAGTTTAATTAAATTTCAAGAAAATGATTCATGTCATGTGATGATGTGTCACATTATGATGGTGGAATACAATAATATTTCTCTCCACTAGACGCGGCAATTTTTTGATTAATTCTTCATTTGACTTTTTTAACTGTTCACAATAAACATCAACACTAACTATATAATATTCTGTATCAGGAAGTCAAAATAAACTGCCTCCCGTTTATCTCATTAAATCATTTAAATGCCGCCAAACGTGTAGCACTTGTTTTTTTTTTTTTGTTATTGAATATTTTATTTTTTGGGTGGCGTTGAGATTTTTTTTGTACGGCTGGTATCAATTTAAAAAAAAACAAAAAATGTTAGTTCTATATCCTACCCTTAATTCAATTCAATTCATTTCTATCCATATTATTTATTTAAAAAATCAAATAAATAAAAGAAGATAATTAATATTAGAAATTATATAGGTTTTGTGAGACTAACGATGGTCCTCACAGAAAGCGCCTGTTCTGGTGTTTTCTTCCCAGTTGCAACGCTCTGTAAGAATAATAGGGAGTGTTAATGGTTGAAGTACAGAGTACGATCTCCATTCTGCCTTAAATGGGATTTTCTTTTTCATTTGTCTTTTAGCGTAGTTTCGAGGAGGTGATCGCTTTGCTTGTTTATGTCAGATACAACTGACTGATTTGTTTGTATCAGAGTGAATCCAGTTAAAATGGTTAAAATGCAGTCTTAAATTTGCATTGTGTGTATGCTAAAGATAACCTCAGGGGTCCGATTATACTTATACTAAGGAGGCATAGTCTCTGAACCTTATCCAATACCTTATATTGATCATTACTTTCCACCACATCACAGAGTCAAGGTTAGAAATTAGTCCGATAATGCTAGTGTATATCAATATGTTTATCCGTGGTTTTATTCTCCACTTTTCAGTATTGCTTTGCGACACACTTCGAAGGCTCTTAAAGCTTTGTTTGCTCTGTCTTTCAGGTGCGGTCGTTTAGTTCCAATGTGTGCCCTCTGTTCATTGTGGGAATGTTCTTTTTCTTAGTAAAAAGGCAGAGATCAGTCTTCAGTGTATTGATGCACAGCTTGAAGTCCTTAGCCTAGTTATAGTATATAACTAGTTAGATTCCATTTTGACCAAGTTCGCAGAGTTCCGTTTCATAACTGCCGTTAACTAAAATAACCAGGTCATCTGTCATGTTGACGTGTTAGCATTTTGATGTCGGTCAGTACTGAGCTATATAAAAATCGGCGTAGATTTTATTCGAATTAGGATTGAAACAAAAGTGAAAAATTTTACCGGCCGATTAGTTTTATTTAAACTTAAATTTAATATGTACTTATCGACATTAGAAATACTCTTATGAAAAAGAGGCAGGTACCATGCTTGATTAACATTCCACCACTCTGGATTCGCTATTGGTTTCAAACACTTTCCAAAGACTATATAAATATAAAACAAAAGAAATCCGAAGCCATACTATACTACATACTACATGCTATTTTTAATTTGTATTAATTTTGTTTAGTTGCTATTACCATTACAATTTAAAGTTTATTTATATGTATATTGGATGGATGCATTATGAAAAATATTTAAATAAAATTCGTATAAATAGAAACAAAGGTAAACCACATTTTTGCTTTTTTTATCGTCTTGCATTTAAAATGTAAATATTCGACACAAATACGAAAAATGGCACGTGATTGCGTGATACAGAGCTCTTCTCGCGTAGTTTTAATAATATCATAAAACAATAAGTCGACGACTACGCGACTAAGTAAAAGCAAAAAGCTCCACCGATTGACATATCAAACAAAGGCGATCTTGAACCACATGGAATTTGCATAGTAAAATTTTAATAAATTATACATTTTTAGTATCTAATTAATTATTATTATTTTATGTTAAAGCTCGTTGTCGTAGATTTAATCGTGATGTGCTTTACGTGACAAAATTATGGAACGAATTCACAAAGTAGATCTCACGCGATCCGAGTATATAGTAATGGCAATCATCACACAAATATAAGTAGTCGTTGGGTTGGGAGGGGATCTACTAAATATAAAAAAAAAATATATATATATATGCGAAATAATTTATGAAAATTTCCGTCAACAAAATGAAGGCAAAATGAAAAATAACTGCTTGCGCAGAATTTTTTTTAAATCTCAACACAAACGTGAAATGTCGAAAAGTTTTTTCATCACTTTGGTTTGTTGGTTCGTTGGTTGGTTGATGAGTCGCAAAACTTAAAAAACTGAATTTTTTAGACGAATTGAAGTGACCATGAGAGAAGCATAAGATTCCGCACAGTAGACTTGACATTTAGTTGATTCAGAGGTTTTTATTTTCTATCTTTTCAGAGATACTTTCCCTAAAGAAACGCCAGATACATGGCTAATAGTTAGTATGGCATGGATAGTATTGCATGGTTCGGTTATTTAGAGAACAGTAAAACAGAGTTACGCTTGGATTGCTACGGATTTTCACCTTCCCAAGAGATTTATTGTTCCTACACAGTGCTGCGGCCAGTGGAATAGTGCTCTGAATGCGAATAGAATTCGACTTGGTTTTATTTTATAAATGCAAATTGTTTGTTATGTGATTACAGATTCATTTTGCGAATTCAATGCATTCTGAATTGTGGGTTCTTTAAACCTGTAATTTCTGTGGTATGGTCTTCAGGTACACTGGCGTCAGTTAACCTGGAGTTCTTTTCCTGTATGCAGAAAGCATTTATACTTATTGTGTGTATCTTGAAAATAAAAATGATGAAAAAAGAATTAAAAACAAAGGTTATGAGATTGTATGAGTTATAATATTATACATTTGTTTATTATTTTTAAATTTTTGTGAAGATCTATTTAGCCTTGAATAAATGTCAGTCGATGTGGATTACATACACTGAAAAAAAAATTATTAGTTAAAACGACAAATTATGATTAGTTGATCGTACATTTGTAATTCCTGTAAATTGATTTGGAAAAACAATTAAGTGATTAATAAAATTGTAAGTGCTAATTAGTTCCAATTTCTAATTGGAATTAGTTGATTTGCGCTTAGTTGTTTTGGAAAATACTTCAGTTGTGGTTTCGAATTCAATTAGTTAAATTAAATTAATCATATTTCAGAAGACATATTAGTAAAATCAACATATAAAATTTTTAATTTTTTTCACAGAGACAACGAAACTGTTTGTTTATTTTTAAGAATATGATTTGTTATGTTAGCGAATTTATGCAATTAATAAATTCAACAAATAAATTGATAGATTTTTTTAAATATGATGTAACCTCACAATTTTCTAAATTAACGAATTACATTAGCTGATATGAATAATATAATTTTCGCATAACTTTAAATTTTAAATCACTGCATCATTAATATTTATTTTTATACCCTAGATGAGTTTATTATTTCGCTGGTAACTCATATTACCGATAAAGGAAAAATGGATTGGACACCCACGCATAATTGTTATTTTGATTTTTGCATGTCTGTCCGTTTGTACGTCTATCCGTTCGTCTATAGCATTTTCGAAAAAATAATAAATATAATTTCAAAAATGTAAAAAAAATTTACAATATTTTGAGTGTTCTGGGAAAACGTTTAGGGCCAATTTGTTCTTGTACTGAGAAATTACCTGCAAATTAAAGCATAACCATTTTTACTGTCGCTTCATCGTTCTAGAAACTTTTGCGCAAAACCATTGCATTAAACCAATACATTTGTTGAATCGAAAAATCTGAACCTTTGCTTTGACACAACTTTTTTTTAATTTGAATTTTGTTTGGACATGTGAAAACCCAATCCGTAATTTCGACTTATACATTCGATGAATCAAAAAAATTAGAAATTTTTGCCTCATATAATTCACACTTAGAACTTATACTGAGGCATATATGGGGTTTGCTTAATATTTTCTTCAGCGCCTACAGTAGGCAGAAACTCTCAATCGTATTAATGAGTAATGAGATTATTAAAAATATTGTCAGCCTACTGCGGACATATAATAAAATCATATAAAAATAATAATTACAAAAATAATTAAATTCATAGCATTTTATTATTATGATCAACTAAAAAATTAGTTGAACTTTCCAATTTCATTACATATTTTTAACAAATTCGATTAGTTGATTACTAATGTCTTCAAACTAATGTTCAGTTATTTTAAATAATGCGGTATGCAAAATCAAATCATCAATTAGTTAATATTTGGAAAATTTGTTGAAAGAGCAATATTAATTAGTCGATTGTTCTAATAAGTGCTTCTAAAGACTGGATTAAACAACGACTATTTTAACTGATATTTCTATTTTTTCGAAATTTATTGTATAAAAATTAGTCTATTCAACAAAATGATTAGTTGAAAAAACAAAAGATGTTCGGATATGAAATTCCGAAAGATTATAAAAACTAACTAAACAATTATTTGAATTCACAAATGTTATGACTAAACAAGATTAGCTCAATCAACTAATGCCAATAAGTTTTCTTAATGAATATGATTCGTAAGCTGAAAATCAACTGATATTATTTGTTGATGAAATAAATTCATTGGCGTAAAGCAACTAATCTTTTTTTTTTTCGTTGTATGAACGTAAAATTCTATTTGCATTTTGAAGTAGCTATATAGTAGATATACTATACACTTCAGAGGTTTCTATGTAAACCAATGATAAATGCAATTAAATATTTTTTGAGACATATTGATTGTCAATCATTCATCGTCATTCACAATACACAATAGCAGGTGTTGCATTTTAATTAGCTATTATCTAGATATTTTTTATATATATATAATTGATTCAAAGACTTTTTCTACTGACAATGAATACACTGAAATTATTTTATTTTATATTTGTGATATCTCTACTAGGTATGTACTGGAATCCTTAGCTTTAATGCCATCTTGAACTGTGAAGTCGTGATCTGTCTGAATAAATTTCTATTAAACGGGCATGTTCCATTTTCTTTGAACTGGTGATTATTCTCAATGTTAAAATCTTTTGATAAGCCTTTCCAAGCAACTGAGAAACTTGATATGCCGCTACAATACATCCTGGGGGCTGGGGTTATTAATTTGCAAATTAATAAAACTCTGCGTACAGTCAAAATGAACAAAATAAGTATGTATTAAAGAGACAAGTTGATATAAGCTCATACATTCCGTAGTTAATACGAGAAAAATAGATGTGGAGAAAATGTTGGTTCCTCAGAAAATACAGCGGAGCAAAGATACATAAAGAGCTACAAAGTTTAGGCGAGTTAACTGGCAATCGCAGGACGTCAAAGATATCAAGAAAACAACTATGGAGATGCTAGGTTTTTTTCGAATATATTCAGAGAAATAATTCGAGACTGGCAGAATAACGCGATCATACTAGGGGAAATCGCTGACAGAGAGTTAACGTTTAATTAGTTTAATGCGATTAATAAATGGAGTAAAATGGGGCCCAGACCGGGCCTTGGTGATAAGTATAAGGACATGTATTCACTAAGGCTTGCACACAGTTCGTAAGCTGCACACTACTTTCACATTTAGAAGTATGTTAACTTGTTCGTGTCTTTCAAATTCGTAACAAACGATAAGCGCACAACCGCATCCGTTAGCACCCAAGCTAGAAAGATACAGTCCTGCTTCTTTTAGTGTAGACACTTAGTTCCCACGTCCAACACGAACACATTTATTTCATAGTATTTAAAAGATTATAGTCATTAACACAACTAACAATAGCTTAGCCTCGTCAGCGGAACTTACTGTTATTAAGGAGAAGTGAAACATAATTAATATACAAGATAAAAAGAATTAGGCCAACTTCGATAACAAAGCTTCTCGAAATACGACTGACTCGAACGAATAAGTACGATTAGATCCAATTTATGAAGAGGACCAAGAAACCTAAGAATTAAGAGCTTGTGTACACGAATTTTAACTATGATTAACTAAGCCTGACTAAAATCAGTGAAGTAACATTTAACCTAAAATCCAGGCCCCAAATCAAGTGGCTGACATCGGTGCGATGAGTAAGCAGGGATTAAAATAAGGATCATACCATTATTACGGCACATATTAATGCCGTAAATGTTTCTCGTGTGAGAAAAATGGCTATCAAAATTAAATAATTAATATAACCGGATTTCGTTTTGATGATTTCACAAAACATATAAACTGAAGTTATGTTGTTACATCCAATCTCACTTATGAGAATTATAAGCCACATGGAGCATCATTTTTCAATTCATTATGTGAAATATTATCTTTTATAATCAATTTGAAACTGTAACGATCGGATGCCACTAGCTCGCAATCCGTAAAATGAGTTGACCATATCCAAAAAAATGCTTGATTAGCTCTGTCTTAATTTATGGTGAAAATTTCGGCTCCCCACCTTACTTAATTAAGCTTTTGCTTCTCACGCACCTATTTAGGATAGTTTTTGGCATAGAAAAACATTTGGAGGACTTTTAATATCACGTCTCTCTGCTTTTTTACGGCAATATACGCATTCCTCAGGATCCCAATGTTTTCACCGAACTGTCATCTGAAAATAGGAAAAATAAAATTGGCTTGTATAAATTTATATAAAATATGAATATAAAAAAGTGCACTTATTATAGGATGTCGCACATTATATAAGTACATTATGGGATACCAGGAACCAGGGTTAGGATAAGTTGCATTTTAAACAGTAATCAATTAAAGTTCAAAGTTGGAATATTTGGAATGAAAAAGATATACACACACATACAGACCAAAAACCAAGTAAAAATTTCTATAAAATTAAATCCCAATTTTTATATGGGATACAAGAAGTTATTAGGAAAGGCATAAATCTTTTTAGTATAATATTTAAGTCTCGACACAACTGTACTAGTGAATTGCTCAACACTACGGTCTAACCTATGTTTAAATACAAAACATTTAGCAATAATACTTGTTTGTAACCGGATTAACAGATCCCATATTCGGCACGTATCCCATAATTGGGCACGCTCCCCTAACTCGAAGTGAAATTTATTACTTTGCAATTAAATTGCATTTAGTAGAAAAAAGCATTCTAATTCTGGTAGTTGTCACAAGATGAATGTGAGGTGTTTTATCCTCAGCTTCAAAATTTGAATCATTTGAATTGAACACATACCTTCTAAAATCTATATCATTCTGAAAAATTCACTTCGGATATGTTGCCATCGAAAAGGAAAAAAATTATTCGATGTGGCTCCTACCCACAACCTATAGAACTATGTGCCGAATTGCAGTTTGGTACAGCACTTTTTCTTCTCTCTCCAACAGTAATATCAACCGGAATGGATTTTAAACACCTCAATTCCAAAACGTATGGGAGAACAAACAACATAATCCTTAACATGATGAGCTTTTCCTAATAAACGACAGATGGTAGCACCATTATTAAGCTAGCTATTGTATGCTAAGCACCTACTATAGGGAAAATATAGATTTGTTGAAAAATACATGAAAATACTCCATCTGTCCCATATCCCAGAAACGATTTGAGAATTTTGAAGAAGATCATGAAAAATACAGGTTTGCCTAATTCATAAAGCACAGATATCAAGATGTTTCGTCTGATTAATTCCCTTTTCCTTCCTGCTTTTCGAGATAATGCCATCCAGAATTTCTATACTTTTTTTCCTAAAATAAGTTTTCTAAATTGTTGCTAAGTCTTAGAGTATATATCAAATAGGAATGGGTGAATCGTGTATAATTCGTGCACCTGAGCATAATTTTTCAAGGGAAGGACATAATAAGCCGGAAGAAATGGGATGTCGGAGGAACTCTATTGTTAAAACTGGAGCTTCATTGTCAAATTTGTTTATGTTTTTGACGGAGTTTAAGGGGAAGCATAGCGGCAGCGGTCAAATATTTTTTCTGAGGGGTAGAACTTTAAATTTTTGATAAGCTGTTGGGATACTCGCGTCTGCTTGGGATTGGATATCAGATATTTTTTTGAGTGAGTACTTTTTTGTAAAAATAAAATTAAAAAAAAAAAAAGTTTTCTTGTTGAATTAAATAAAAGTAGTTCACCAAACTAAAACTTTTTCTTAATCGTTTAAAAATTACTTTTTGCTCTTCTCCGAATTTATAATTTATATAACAAGAATTTATTACGCCATATCTAGCTTACTACCATTCATTCCTATTTGCTATACATTCTAAGTGCTTAGATGATAACCACAAATTTGAGTTAATTCGAAATCTGCTTTACACAAAGTGGCCGAATTTCATTACTTGTCACATTTACAGCATACCAAAACGTAAGAACTGATATATATCTAATATGTGGAAAATCATGACTGGTATATTTGATTATAATCTATGTATGAATTCAAATTTTTAATAGTAAAATATTGTCACAACGAGTTGAAACCATTTATTTGAACTAAGTACCGCACGTATTGAGATTGTTTAATCTAAAGTCGCTTAGCTATGACCATAAAAAAAATGGCACCTATAAGAGTCAAAGAGTGACTTTCTCAGAATAGTTTTTGCTTAGATTAAAATCTCAGAGCTTGTTATGTCTGCACACTATCGTGAATTGAGATAAATAAATATATAAATATTGCATGCATTTGCGTTTTATTATGCGTAAGAGTCACACACAATACATGCATTCATACACATAATATGCATCATAAGCTATGCTCTGGATAATGCGAATGTCGGCAACTTTGGGTCTTATCTCCACGGAAACTGCATCTGGAAAAATGATGACACTAGTCACTCCATAATTTATGACTCAAGTGACGACTTCCTCGTTCTAGACGTTAACGATTAATTCGATTGTGTTCAAAATGCCAGAGGATCATAACAACATCAACAACTACAACAAAAGATAAAAGTTCAAAGCCTTGGGAAATTTGAGTGAATCTCGCCGCCACCTCCATCAGTCTGTAGATAGGGTGATTCTAGATGCATTTATTTTAGCGGTATTTAGAGAGATAATTTATAATATATTATGTTTACGATGTACATTACATATATATGCAAACTTTCACTATAGGTATCGAAATATCCTATACTCGAACTCGAGTGACTTAAGCGACTACAACTCTATAAATGTGAAGGTCCAGAAATGCAATTAAAATGAAAATTTAAAATTCTATACGAATGCTTCTCACTGACATACATACATATTTTCATTTCGTGAAGTTCGAGACTTAAATGTCAGCAAAATCATGCGAACAATACCTGGCGTGCTGTTCTGCTTAAGGTAAGTATGTCGATTTTGCGCACAAGCAATAAACAGTCATAACATTATGAAAATGGAGAGAAAAAATTATGAAAATATCGTTCATATTGGGAATTGATTAATAATATTATTATGGTTTAGTGTATAGGTATGTGTGTGAAAGTGAAAAATAAAGTACGAACGAACGAATATCTGCATTTTGATAGAGACTTGCAATTTCACAAACTACAAACACTTTTACTTACTCGCCTAAACAATGGAATTCGAATAATAGGTTCCGTTAAGTTTTCTTAATGTGTGATTTTCATAAAAATAGCTAGGTTTCTTTCTTACTTTATACCAGGTTTAGTGTTTTTTTTTTTTTTTTTTAATTATATTTCACAAACTTTAATGAAAATCTGTTAAAAATGTTAAAATTAATTAAGTTAGCAACTACATATTTGATTATTAAGGAAAAACGCATGTCTGATTCTGATCATAAAATCATTTAAATTGTTGTTGTTTTCGAGCCACTTGGATGTCTTTAGGCAGTAAAAATGTTTATAAGAAATTTTTTGGTTGTTCGCATTTTAAATGATAAAATATTTCTCTGGATACGTAAATTTCGAAATTAAGTACTAATTGAAATAAAGGAAAGCTTCTGTGGCAGAATGCTATATGTCACAAGATTTCTTTTAGATTTTACCACCGACCAATTGTAGAGTATAATGAACATATCGGAATTTTTTTTAACTATATACTTATGTATTCGAGGAGCATCAGAACCAGATTCTTCACTGCAGCTTGTACATGTTGGTATTAAAAACAGAAACTTAGGTTTATTTGACATTTGTTGTTGTAACCAGGAGAAGTAAGGTTTATTATCCAAAAATAATGGTTTTATGGATTTTGGATCCATGCCGATGATATCTGTCTCAAAAATTATTTGAACGTTTGAATGCCTCATCTAATATTATATAAACAGCTTGGCAAATTATTTTAAAGACGCTACCATAGCTTACGTGATTTCCACGTAATTTGGTTCTTTAAAAATCGGGTTGAGAGCATCATATTATTCTTTTTATGAACTTATAATAAATGGTAGAAAAAGTAAAGTTATGCTCCAACAAGCACAAAAAAAAATATATATTTTAGCTTGAAGCCTACTTTCCCTACGAATTGAAAAAAAAATATATAACACAAAAATAACAATAATTTTAAATTCTTTTCAAACTGATGTTTTGATATTGTGAAGTATTTTCTAAAACTGTTCTTATAAGCTTAAAGCTGTCATTTTG
Source organism: Dioctria rufipes (assembly GCA_963924295.1). Taxonomy (NCBI): domain Eukaryota; kingdom Metazoa; phylum Arthropoda; class Insecta; order Diptera; family Asilidae; genus Dioctria; species Dioctria rufipes. Next base: position 364,713,298 of record OZ002740.1, read on the forward strand.
TCGAGCCAAGAAATTGATTTAGGTCCATACAGTAGAAAGGGCACAGAGGTAGTATAAATCAAAGTATCAAGGTTCAAATCTCGATTGTTGGTATTCAAAATTTTTTTCCGATTCCCACATATATACATATACTTATCTATTTGTGTCTGTAATCGATCAATTCAAATCATATAGTCAATCTTTTGTGCATAGTCATTTCCTGTATAGTTGTAATCCGACATTATAGTAAATCAAAGAAAAGGGCCAATTTTAAATTTCGATGCCTCCTAGATATAAGACATCATCATTATTATAGCTTTCACGCTCAGTTAGATCATTTCCTCCCGACTCTAAAGAGATTTTCTGCAATTCACTTTGTTTTGATATACCATTAAAAAGCACACTGCGCGGCTGGCTAACTTTCAATTTAAAGGTTTTCTGTATGTTTCGTTATGGAACAACTTTGCTCTAACCGAGTCACAACTAAATGGGAAGAAATCGAAAAGTAAAACCTCCGGACATTCACTGTAAACAAGGCAACATGCTAGGCTGGGCATTACACTACAGTGTATAGTGTTGTAGTAGTCTGCTGTAGTGTAGTTTAGTGTAGTCTGTAGTAGTGAAGCAAATGATTATGGGTATAATGGCTTAAATATCTAGTGGCCGCGAAACCGACAAATGAAAGTTACCCAGAGCGCTCAAAAGTAATCAACTAACTATCTACCAATGCATACATATATTTATAGTAAGTATATAATCCCGCGATATTATTGACCGACTCATGAAATTTTACTTAAGATCTGTATGACCTTTAGTGAGAAAACTTTTACTGTATAGAAAAACGTTTAGAAAAGATAACTAAAATTAATCGATGGAAATTTGAAGAATTAATTTGATTTATGCTTGATCCATGTCGCTAAATAATATCTTTAAGAGTGTATTAAGAGTGTAGCTACATTGAAAATGTGAAGACGAGATCAATGAACATCAGTTCCTGACACGGCATTAATTATACGTTAAGGAATCGCCGATATACAAGTGCAGTTTCCGACTTGACAGCAGAGCCAAAAGATTGTCATCGTACTCACAACATTGGAAATGGACCTTGAATCCATTTATTTTATTGTAAAATGCAGAGTTGAATGCTCACGACACAACCCGCGATAAGAATTTCAAATGAGTTCTTAAAATGTGTCTGGAAGAAAAGAGCCAGTAGCAAATGTGGTATCATTGGCTTAGTTTCAATATCGCGCAAGCGCGCTTGACTTATGTAGCTTCTCTTAATGAAATTTCTTTGACACCATCTCTGCCTGCCCTTTGATCAGATATTACGTTTAATTTAAATGTTTTTGAAGAATGCTTTTAACTGGTTTAATTAAATTTTATTTTTTGTTTCATTTTTCAGATAATCGATTCTTGGTAAATAAGCGAATCTTGATTTCGGCACATTAACCTGGAGATTTACATTTATTATATCAGCGCTATACTAATTTGTCGCAATTGTATTCGTTATTGAAGATATTGACCTCATAGCCTCACCATGTCAACGCTTATGTTCTGGAATAAGCAGAATGCTGCCAATCAAAATACCGAACAAAAAACTGGAAAGAGAAATTGGTTACATGCACCGGATGCATTACTTAATGGACATGTTGTTTATCTAGTCAAAGTAAGTATGTTTTTACTGTAAGTAGATATGAACACATAACATTGATCAGTTTGGTGTTTTTTGTTTAACGATGTTAGATTATTATAGATTAGAGAATATTTCTTTTAGTAATTTCTAGTTAAAGATAGAAATATTAGTTAGTATCAGTCATATTAGAAAATGCTGTGTTGAGCTAGTCATTAGATCCAACACATTTTTTACTAAGTTAAATCCTCAACAAGTAAAACAAGTTATTTATGCCTACCCAAATGCATAATAATTTTATGAGCAATTTATATTTTTTGTGATGCACTAAGTAGGAGAGATATTTGCACAAATAAATGTGTTCCATTGGGAGCTCCGAATTATAATACTTAGGAGAATATATAAGTCTAGACGGGACTCCGTCTTTGGCAAATCATTTAACCTTTCACTTACATATAATCACTTCTAGAATTATACCTGAAAATAGTTCGGTGTGCTCAGCGGAACACAACTATTAATAAAATTTTTAATCAAATATATGTATGTACTCGTATGTATGTAAGATCCCCTTGTGTACATTATTAATGAACTCAAAAATTACATTAATGGCACGGTACCCAATCTTCTTATAGAGTAATTGTGCTGTTCTTCTATTCTATTATCTTTTTTCGAGAGCTAAGACTGACTTTCCTTTTCAACTATTCAAATATTGCAAATACTCTTGCAGAAGCCTTTCACAGCGATATTTGAACTAAAAACGAAGAATTTTGTAACCCACTTAACATAAGTTGAGAAAAAATTAATTTGTTCTATTCGACCTTAGTTAAAGGGAAATTTTTGGAAATGTTTTAGTGTCCATCGCATATTGCTGGTATCAGGTTTAAGTCAATCGGAAACAAAAGATCACAACCATTAAATAAAAGCATTTCTTATGAAAGAATATATCTCACAAGCCTTAAAACCAACCTGACATAGGAAACAGGAAATAGTATCACAACAATGCCTGACATGTTATGTAAGATAAGGTCAGAATTTTATGTTAATGTTCTTTCTTAATTGTCCACATATTGCTCATTCAAATAGTTGTAGACGGTGAGTACGGAATGACGAAAATTGCAGTATTATTAAGGCCAAAACACAATGGTGGCATTGGGCATCGGCATCGAACCGGCTTGACACAATGACGATATCGGTTCGATGTTGATGCTTGGATCAAATAAGCTGTGTTCTTTTGTGTACCTTGTTCTAGAACTCCCATATACTGGAGAGAACAAATTGTTCTGTCGATTGAAGCGAACTATTTGTACTGTTCGCTTCATCTATAAATATTCTCAGAAAATGTATGAGGCATTCTTTTGTGTATCTTTTATTCTACCCTGTTCTCCGGACACAAAAGAACACAGCTACTATTTGATTTTCGAAGGCGATCCCATTACTGATACAGATGCTCGATGTCGTTATTGATTTTAGGTCTGTATGTCTGACAAAGCCTAATCCTTCAATGGAACGATGTAATCCGTGTTTGATCCAAAGTACTAGACATGAATTTTCAATTATGTATAAACTTTATCATGAACATGTTTTTTTTTTGAGTCCAATATGCTGCTAGGCTCTAAAAAGCTGTAACACTAGAACTAGTCCGAAAGTTTTTGTCAGCAATCTTATATTTTATTTTCAATAACTATTTTAAAATTATCAAAAACTAAAAGTAAAAAATAATTGCTTTATTTATTTTTCCCGCGCGGATATCGAACACACACTTGTTAGAATCGGTCAAAAATGGAGAATAGAAGAATTTTAAGAACTTTTAATTTTAACAATTCTAAATCAAATCATAAATTCAAGAAAAACAAAACAACCGCTTCGTCCGGGGTTTGAAGCCGGCTCTTGAAAACACCATGTACCAAATTTTAGCTCTCTACGTCGACGCGTTCTCAGGCAGTGCCCAAATATGTAATTAAAAACGAAATTTTTTTATGGCAACCCTACGAAGCAGTTACCCGATTGGTACCATTTTTGAACTTAAATTTGCATTTTTTTTTAAAAGACCCGTGTAGAAAATATCAGCTCTCTACGTCGACACGTGAGGCAATGTCCAAATATATAGTGAAAAATGAAATTTTTGTATGGCAACACCTACAAACGGCTCCCCAGATTTGGGCCATTTTTGAATTTGTATTTACAATTTTCATGAAAACGTCGTGTATAAAATTTGAGCCCTCCTCGTCGACGCGTTTTCCAAATATATAGGAAAACCAAGAAAGGGTTGCCCGATTTAAACCATTTTTATACCCTAGATCAGAGGTCGGCAAACTTATTAGTCAAATAGCCAAACAAGTTTAGCACAACGAATAAAAAACTTCTGAGAGCCAAGTCTGTTTATTAAACCTTTATTATAATTTAGCACTTCATTAAATTATACGGGTACACTAAACAAAAATTGATTTCATATACTTCATAAAGATTTTAGTCATTGATAAAAAATAATAAGTAATTAAGGAATCCATAAATTTAAATCATGACAATGAGTGACAAACATTTAATGCAAACAATGTCCTTGCATCTCCTTGAAAAGTTTGAGTAAGTCAGGTTGGTATATTGTTATTCTTAATTTTAGGCACGATTCCAGGTTCTCATCAATAATACGACTTCTCAGCTTACGCTTGATAAGGTTCATGCTTGAAAAAGAGTGTTCGCATGAATAGGTATGCAGAACCGAAAAGGAAAAGAACAATAAATGCGAGTTTTTTTAGCTGATCATAAGAATCAGGAATACTATTCCAGGCGTTGAATATGATCATGTCTTCCGTCTCCAGGTCTTTCAAAGCAGACTACTTGCTCACATTTGTTCGTCTCCAATATTTCCAAATCAACACAAAGTCGTTCACATGTAGATCTCCATATTTCCTTGTTTTTTAAATCCAATAATTGTTTTTCAAAGTTACCAATGTCAATGTCAAAAGGAGAAAATATCAAATCTGTTATCGAAGCATCAAGAGGGTTTTTGACGATTGCTAAAGTCGCTCTGCTGTTTTTAAATTCCAGAAACCTGCTGAGAAATGCTTCCCTTATATGCATTTAAAATGGTTGTTTTGAAATAGTATTTGTCAATAGAGGAATTATTTTCTTGGCCATGCTTCAGCAGGCTTGGAAAGTGAAACAGCGTTTCCCTTTCAAAATCTTGAGCAAAAATTGATAATTTGTTTTCGACTGAACTGACTTCTTCTAAGATCGAAAAATTGTGTTTTCTTTCCCTTGTAGTTTATGACTAAGCCGATTTAGATGAGATGTAACGTCTACCATGAAAATAAAGTTTTGGATCCACTGATCGTTCTGGATGGTGAACAAACTTCTCATGAAGAAATGCTTTGATATCTGGTAATAGGGATGTGAAACGTATTAAAATGTTTCCTCTTGATAATCAACGTACCTTGTTATGAAGCAGAAAATCAGTGTACTCACTCTCCATTTTAACTAACTTTCTTCCTTGCATCACCAAGAGGATATTTAGTGCTAAATGACGCATGGTTTTTTGTAAAGTGTCTCTCCGAATTTGACTTTTTGTTATTTGCTAGTTTTTCCTTCCAAATAAGACATGTCGGATGGCCATTTAAGTTTTGAATAAACGCGAAAGTCTCGATCCATTCAACTCGAAGTTTACGGTTTTCATCTTCCGTTTTTCTTTCCTTCTCTTTGGTCGCTATGTCAAATAGGGCACCTATAAAAATATTCCAAAATAATTTTTTTTTAAAAGCCACCAATACAAAATTATTATTATTTTTAAATTGATGACAGCTGGATAAAAAATACAACAACTTTATTTTTCAAGAAAGTACCTTTGTAACACGCTTGCTAGTTTCGGGCACGATAATTGCAGACCACTGTAAATAAGACTGTTCGAAATGCGACTGTAGATTACATGCAACGAAACCTAATGGCAAATAATTAGTTTTAGAAAATACATGAGAAGGGGCGGAGTTTTCAGATTTTACGCTCATAAAATGCTCCCGCACTTTTGTGAAAACTGGTTTTTCTGAAATATTGAGAGAGTTTGTTCCGAAGTTATTGTTGTAATTGTATTTTTTGTCCCAAGGTTATTGCTGCAATCCTGACATTTGAACAGCACGTGCTTCTGTTCTTGTTCGAAAGAGATTGAGTGGGAGACTCGGGGAATTTTATTAGTCAGAAATTCTACATCTCCTTTTAGTTCAATGCGAAATTTATCTTTTTGAAGATTTTGTCATTCGGGTAATCCTACGTTCTCTCAATTTTTGTTTATAACACGTTGTATCAGTCGCACTGCAATAATACATAGCCAAATTCTTTTCCCCCATTCATGCAAAAGACATAAGTATATGACAATACTTGTTTCTTTCTAGAAAACACGAAAAATGTCCTATTTTGTTTCGTCTTCTTCCTATCTTCTTATTAGGATCTTTGGTTGAAACGCCAGAGTTTTGCCAACATCGCGTACAACGCAGTCATCTTCCGACGGATACTCTCGGCGCGTCTTTCGCGCCTGCCCGTGTATATCTGTACCAGAGCCGCATTTATGGGGCCACAGAGCTGCACGTTGCTGACCTATGCCCTAGATGAAATCTATAGGGTATACTAAGTTTGTCATTTCATTTGTAATGCACAAAAATAATGATGGTAGAGCAAAATGGATTGGACACACACGCATAATATTAAAAGTTGGTTTGATTTTTGAATGTCCGTCTGCCCGTCCGTGCGCACGATAACTCGAGAACGTGCGCACTTAGAGAGCCGACATTTTGTATGTTGACTTAAAAAAAAAAAGTAAAATTAAGTACGAAAATAAGACAAATAGGGCAACTCTTTCGTGGGTGCTACCATACAAAAATTTCGTTTTCCACTATATATTTGGACACTACCTGAGAACTCTATGTCAAATAGAGAGCTTAAATAACAAACACAAAAACAGAATAAATCGGGCAACCCCTTCTTGGTGTTGCCATATAAAGATTTTGACTTTTTTCAGATTCTGTGAAAACGATCAGTCCTAGACATTTTTATTGTACTAAAAACTTCTTCAGAATATGAAGTGTTATAATCAATTTTTCTATCCGACGAACCGTTCTAGAAATATATGCGAAAAACCACTGCAAAAATCAAAATTGCTGAAATAGGTGACCATAAGAAATTTCATAAAGGGTATCATAAGAATTGGTCTTAGACCAATTTTAGCTTTTTTACTTGTTGAAATTTTATTTACTCTTGCTATGAAAACAGCATATACCAAATTTTAGCTTTCTACGTCGACGCACTCTCAGGTTGGCAACGTTTCACACTTTGTTTTAGTTCATCATTAAGCCTTAAAAAACAATTGTAATGCATTTTTTAGAAAGGATAAATGAAAATTACTTAAGAATTAAAAAAAAATTAAAAAACTTAAGTAATCAATTGTGAAAACTTGCATCAATTGAAAAAGGAACAAAAACAAAACAAAACAAAACATTTAAAAAAATTCGAAGCTACTAAAAAAGCAATTAAAAAAGTTTTTTACTTTATGTGAGAACAATAAACAAAGTAGAAATGAAATCCCGGGATGGTCGATTTTGGTTATCAGCTAAAAGACCAGTCAGAATAAAAACAGTGCATTCAACCCAACAACTGTTGTCTTTAATTGATGTGCAATGGTGCTATCGTCCACAATTTATCGAAATATCAGTATATATGTATAGTATGTAGAGTGATGTTGAGCCTCCAGGCATGTGCTGATAATGGTAGAGCTCTTGACCTGTCTTGATCAACAATAGTTCATAGGAAATCATTGTAACATACATTTGGTCAGTACATTATGTTTTAGATACGGGAAAGTCAGTTCTCGCAAAGTCCAAATAGATTTTCCATCCTATTCGGAGGAGATTATGTGCCATATCTCATCTAATTGGATGTAAATGCCGTATATAAATCAGGTGTTCGGAAACTGAAATGAAATATTATTTGTTTGGACATTTATGTTATTAAACGAAGGACATGAACATTTTCGAAATGCCTCTTTTATAAGCTTCCCTATAACGTGTAGTTGTTTTCATATAAAATTATATTGATGATATCCATGTTCTTGAAGCTTGGATGAGTTGGATCAAGACTGGATTTATAAAAACTTTCAATACATTCAATTTTAAAATACCAATTAATAAAAATTCCGCTGTCAACATTTCAGAACCTTTTGATTTGCAAGAACAACAGCTATAATATCATTAACATAATATTTTAATAATAAAGATCAGTTTTATACTTAGAACGTTGCAGATTGCACCTTATCCATAAATATATTAGCAAATATAGTGGACAGTAGGTTCTTTACTGCTAGGCTAGAATAAATTTTTGTACATACAAATTATCATCAGAAGAAAGAAAGAAGGAAGAAGGAATTCCATCATTGTAGTTCTCTAGGAGGCTATTAACATATGTTCGGGCATGTCTGAGATTGAGAAGTAAATTGAACTTTCTGTTTGGTAAGACATGAAGAGTGGAATGGAAATACGAGTGTATGTACTTCAAAATAATTTAATTTCAATTTAATGATTTTATTTATCGAAACAGTTTTCCTTTAAAACGCTTCCATTAATTATCCTCCACCACCCCCAATTGGACAACCATAACCTATTTTTAGCATATCATTAAAGAGATAACCAATGTCGAAATATATTTTCCTCTGAAGTTAGAACCAAAATTTTGAAAATTTTACACACACACAGATTGTACCCAAGTTAGTGTTGTCAAAATGTGTTAAGCATTTACCACTAAATTATTAGAAAAAAGTCTTCAAAAGTATTGCTAAAAATCAACACTAATAGATATAGGACACAGTAGATTCGAGATTTGTTGAAAATCAGGCAATCTTGGTAAGGAATAATTTACAGGAGCAATACAATTCGGAATAAATATCATTCGCCCAATTCGAGCTCTTCTATTTATGTATGACGGGCTAAACAGGTATAAGTACACACGTGCATACTTGTATCTTAGCTTCTAAAAACATACGACTTATTGAAGTTTTCAAAATAAGAGTTTGCTTCAGCAATTATCTCTTTGTTTGATGCACATTTTTTCCACCGACCCATTTTTTCCTTTTGAGCAAGGGACCAAATCTAGAGAATAAGGTTTATTGGGGAAGCAGTTCATAGAAAATTTCGATAATTTTAACCATAGAAATTGGATGTCATGCAATTGCAATGGTGAAAGAGATTTTGTTCTTGCCCAATGGGATCCATCTCTCTATCAATTCTATCAATTGAGCTTGAAATCGATGTAACGAAAATGTATAATACTATTTTGTGATCATCCGAGAATTGATGGGAATTACAATGCAGATATACTGGTCACAAAGTAGCATCAATGTTTGACCGGAATCATTTTGCGGTATGTCCTATAATAATGTAAAGTTTACCATACAAAACTGGATCCAGAACCAAATGGAGCAGAGATAGACTTCAGTGATAGGCTTAAAGACAAGTCAAAACATTTATTAACGGACATTCACCAAAGAACAGCCTGGATCTTTGAAAGCTATCTAGGAATCAACTCAGAATCATTACACCAGTTTTAACCGAACACTACAAAGTTAACACGCACATGCATCGGATAGCCATATAACGCAGTGAGGTATACATGTTATGTCTCGAAGAGGATGAAACATCGGAGCATGTCTTACACGAATGCGAGGCCATTGCATGATAGAGATTCCATGCATTTTGCGGATACTTTTTAAAGCCTGCCGACTTCGAGGAAATTTCATCTAAAAAGATACTGCTCTTCCTAGGAAAAAGTGAACTATAAAGGAAAATGCACAATAAGCCAATGAATGGCTGCAGTGAAAAGGTCACTCGTCCCCACTAAAACTTAATTTAATCTAATTTAAACACCGGAACGAGATGGAACTTCAAATGCCAATGAATTTTGTAACGGATGCAAACATTCTTTCTACGATAAATTCGAGTGGAAATCATACAAAATCATGGCATTTATCTTAGATAAATTTTTTTCACTTGAAGTTGCCAACATTTCAATGTTTCGAAAATATACAAAACTGTTGTCTGTAATATTGCCCCATTTCAAAACTTTCAGCTGTTGTAAATAACCGAACAATTAAAACAAAGTGGAAAGTTTTTGTTATTTGGATACCATAATTACCAAAGCAGAAAAATATATCAATTCCCATATCAAAAAGGCAGGCAGTAGTATGTCTTTCTTAGATATCCAAATCCAAATATGGAATTGCATTTAGATCTAAAAGATAAAGTATGGCTAAGATATTTCAACTCCAGTTTGAAAACAAACCTGCAAGACTTGGAAAATCGTCCATTCCTTGGAGACGCTCAGGTCAAAAATTGGAATTTGATTGGCTATCCAATTCGACTTGATAATCTCATTACCGCAGCATATGCCCTAGACTGGGACTTGAAAGTGTAGGCTGTCTCAGAAACAGTTATTGGAAAACTATTTATATGAGCTAATTAAGAAGAGATGTAATTTTCTATTGAAGAATATTTTTGATACTGAGATTGGAAAAATTCTTTATGTAAGTCCTTGGTGATCCTCTCGAAGGCAAAATCACCAAAGCCTGCTATCGATTTGTGTTTTTCCATCTTTTTGTTATGTCTTCTGGCCGGTAAACTCCTAGGAAGCCTCAACATGCAAATGGTACTATTGCTATTGCTCTTGCCTTATGGCGTTGATAAACTTGAGCTTTAGAAACTCCAGTCGGAATTTAAATCCCGAAATAATTGGAAGCTTTCGCATCATTTTATCAGATTTTTCATTTGCCTATCTGAATTTATTTTTGGCGAATTTAAAAGGCAATTTGGTATTTTATAGTTATACTTACATATTAAAAGAAAAAAGGACACTTAATGACGATTTAATTCTTTTTAGTTTTTTGGTAATACACCAGTCGAACAAGCTAAAGGTATAGAAGTAGTAAAAGATGCCATAAGACGCCTACAGTTCGCCCAGCAAATGAAAAAAGCCGAAACAGGGAATAACCCAAAGACGAAAAAAGTCGAAATCACTGTTAGTGTGGATGGTGTTGCAATACAAGAGCCGAGAACACAGAAGATCCTCCATCAATTTCCATTACACAATATCTCATATTGTGCGGATGAGAAGGGTGTAAAGAAGTTCTTTAGTTTTATTGCGAAAAATAATCAGCCAATCCAAAATGGAACTATCAACAACACAACAACAACAACAAACGGTCACAGCGAAGAAGGTCACGAATGTTTCGTGTTCATTTCTAGCAAACTGGCCTCAGATATAACGCTGACCATAGGTCAAGCTTTCGATTTAGCCTACAGGTATGTACACGAGCACATAGACTTGTTTATTTTGCAATTTTCTATTTTGTTGCTGAATTTTGTTATTTATGTTTTTATTATGCTTTGCTTTATTCAGACGATTCATGAATGAAAGTGGGAAAACAACAGAGCTCGCTAAGGTGCAAGCACAGAATAAGCAGCTCGAAAGAACAGTATCGGCCTATAAGAATCGCCTGAAAGATTTGTCTGAATTTATCCCCAAGTCTGATCTTGATCGTATGCTTAGCCGCTTGGGGATTCGTGATATTTTTGAGGTGCCAATAGAAAATGGAGTGATTGAGATAAATCACATAAATGGAAGTAAAACGTCTGAATCAGGTATGTATAGAATTAATGGGAATTAATTAATTGTCATTTCGTTTCGTTGCAATTGAATTAATTGTATAATTTTAGATAACTCAACAGACGAGAAACTTCTTATCGATACATATAACAAAACATTCGCACCAACTATTCCACCAAGAAACCTTCAAAACCAAATAAATAGCACATTGGAAGCATTTAAGCCAGGTGGACAAAAAATGGAAGAACTCCTCCTAAACTCTGATTCGGATAGTGATTTTGATCCGAGAGCTGATGAGGATAATGGCAATAAGATCAGTAATGATCTGTTTGGATTTGAACCACCAAAGACATTTGGTCAACAGCTTTTCACCAACAATAATAATAATATTAATAATATCAACAACAACAACAACAACAATATCAACAACACCAACAACAATAATAACAATAATCATCATCTAACAAACGGTTTTAATGGAAATGCGCAACCAACAAATTCACCCCCACTTTGTAAGTTATAATCATTTTTCAAATTGACTATTTTTACAACTTAATTTGGTTATTTAAAAATTCTCTTAATTTTTTTTTTTTAGTGGCTCCACCACCAAAGTCTGCCGTACCACGTAGAACGGCACCAACTACTAATGGAAGCATCAATAATAACAATGGAAGTCAAGATTTGTTTGGATCAACACCTTTCACTAATGCTCCAACAATTTTTGACGTGAGTATTTTATAGTAGTTTATAAGTATAGAAAAAGACGCATGCGTTTACCAATAATGTAATTGAAAGAAACGCGCTTGTATATAGTTTTCGAACTGAATTGAATCCTTTTTTCTGGTTTGGCTTCTATTTTAGTAGTAAATAACTTGCTTGGTATGCAGTTTCTTTATTTTTTTTACTTAAATTTTTTTCTTTATATTTTCAAGCGATTTTCAATTGTATTTTTTTTTTTATTGAAGTAACTTCTTGTTTCAGTATTAGAAAAAAAAAGCAGTAAAAATAATAAGTGCATTTCGTATCTTGTGTTCAATGTTTATAAGTAACTTTTTGTGTTGTGTTTAATAGAAAAACACACATTTTATGTTAAAATCAGACTTTATAAGTCAAAGTTAATGGATGGTATTTTAAAAACACCTACGTATTTATTACTACGTCTAAATCAAAATCGCTTTATTAAAAAGTCCTATAGGCACAGCCAATCCAAACGTACTAGAGATTCCAGGGAGGGGAGAGGGTGTAAAAGTTTTATTCAATACGGCCAGCCTATGTAGTCTATTGTGATTTTTCTCTCATTTTAAGCTTATTTAATGGAGCCATCTTTGTGAACTTCAATATTTCACTTTGAGAAGCACTAAAAATCACTTTCAATAGATTAAGAAAAATTGTCGAAGTCCTTCTGTATGCCACTTCTTCGGAATTCTATAGAATGTGTTCTGCAATTTTCTCTTTATCTTGAATATTTTGTACACATTGTCTTTGGAAAGTCCAAATTGTGTCCATCCAGATGCTTATTCAGTATCGTAGTTAGGCACTGAATTTAATTCCCGAAGTCCGTAAGTTCTATTCTGATGTAATTTTCTAAGAGTGACTTTGATTGCCTACAGCCCTCAGTTTAATTTTAGACGAGTTCCGTTTGATCTTTTAGCCTTTTTTTTTTTTGCCACTGAGATGACTTTCATATCAGGTAGTTGCCCTGCTAGTTTGTCTGGTTTTTCAATACCTGTAATATTTCCGTATCTTGTATGCTTCTAGCCATTTCTAGACTAGATTCGTCTCATTCAGGCTAGCATATGGTATATTTTGATCTGCGTCTTTGACATTACTCCATGTTAGTTTTGGAGCTATCAACACATCATACTAGAACTCTTGGCTTAAATTTAGATTTTTCTGCTTTGGGATGAGTGCTTCAAATGGTGTATCGAATTTATATCTTGGTATTGTGCTATCCGTTGTGGGAATGCTGATGATGGGATTGATGTAATAAAAAGGTTTTTGATTTACCTGGCTGATGGACTTGTTGATTTCTATGCAATAGTTGGTTTTTGGTAGTTAGACAATACAAGTTGAACTAGTAACTATACCTGAGTGTAGCTAAAATCGGTAAACAGCCAATTTAAGCCTATTTGCAGTAAAAAATTTTGATGGAATCCTCAGTTTTTTTTTTTCTGAGAGAACCAGTAGCACCTATCTCAATGTCGGAGATCAAGGTCCCAGTGTTCACTTCCTCTAATCCGGGTAAAATAATTTGTGTTAATAGTTCCAGTGTCTCAATTTTTTTCTCAATTATGCAAAGGGTGATATCCATCTTTTCCATGAGCTCAATACTGATGATGCGCTGTTTTAATAGGATCTTGTGTATCCTAGCACCACTGATCTTTTCTTTGTTGTACCTTGTAAGATATTTTCTTTATAAGTTCCACAAAAGTACCTTCTTTGCACTAGTTTTTTCACTCTCTAGGTAGCTTTCTCTTTCCGGCACCACCATGGCCGTCTTTAGCTAAGTGGGGGCCCTGGGCCCTTTAGGATATGGGGCCCCCTAATAGAAATTATTTTCTAAAATACTTTGGGTTATCAACAGGAATAATAGTGTAAAGTTATGTTAAGGCCTATCGCGCACTGGAGACTTTTTGTCGCGTAACTCATTTGTCACCGGCGTCAATTCCATAGGCTCTAAAGTAAAGTTACATGACAGTAAGGCGAATTTTTGGTTCCTATGGCTAGTGTAATATGCTTCGCAATTATCTATGCACAATATCTTGCAACATACAAAGTTGCAACGCACCATTTCAAACCATAATATGCGTCAAGCATTTCCAATGGGTGTAATATCATACAATACCTACCCTAAAGTGACGCAAAACCCAAAAATCATATGAATGTGCAACTCCGATCTAGTAACATCCACACCGACGTTTTTAATAGGGAGTTCTGCTGTTTAGCTGCTCCCTCAACTGAACAGGAATTAGGGGTTAGATAAGCCGCTCCTAAATAGAGTTAATGCCGTCAGGCTGCTCCAGCATCAACAGTTTAATCTAGAGTTAATGCCGTCAGGCTGCTCTGATTAAGTTAGAATAACAAACAAAGTTAGAATAACAAAGAAATAGACAATCACCAAAATATGGTTATTACATGACGACAGAGACAACCTCCTAACTAAAAGAAGGTGACTTTTTATTATTGTATACAACCCGGATATTACACCAGCAACTTTTGGGTGACGAAGCTATCACCGCGCCTTCACGTTTATATGAATGTACACGCACCGCTAACATTTTAGTTGTCGATTGACTGCCACTGTTTTGGTAGTTGTAAGGCTACGCTCTATGGCTGCTACATCGATAGTGTGAGAGGGAAATATAAATTATGAAACATGAATACAACAAATACAAATTGAAGGAATACTCTCATAGTGATTCGGAGATAAAATTGCAGGGAGAAATATCCATAAAAATATTTATAGACCTTAGAGATACAGCAAGTCTCTCTTCGGGTTCAATTTATGATCACATATTGGTACTTTAATAAATTAAAGCAAGCCTCAAAATCTGCAGAAGTAAATCATCAAATCTTTCAACACTCATACGGAAATATCAAAGGAATTTTTAAGGATAGGATCGTAGTTCATTAAACATTTAGTGAAATTTTCCTTAAACCTTTCGCTCCAAATTGGAAGAACCCAATAGCGGTCCTTTGATTGATATATATATTATATATCCTTATGACAAATGCTTATCTCACAGCTGCCTCCTCGAAATTTATATTGATGGATGGTGATATAAAACATGACATGAATTTTTTGGGTGGCAGTTTCTCACTATAGCCTGCGTCGGCAGGACGGCGACAGTGACCCAAAAATTGCATGACAAAAAGTCTGCAGTACTCGTTAGGCCTAACATGAACCAAGAGTATAAAAAATGTCGATGATAACCAAGTGGCTGCAAGTGGAGTCAATATCCTTACTTTGTACGAAAATTTGTTTCCATCTATAGAAGTTAGTTAGAAGTTAGTTATAGAATAAATCCCGCGGTCTACTTTCAGTAGAAAAACTCTAACAGTTAAACTAACTAGTAATAGGTTGTCTTACTGGTTGAAAAATTGGTCATCGTTGATCGCAAGGACTAGGGTCCAAAGTACCTTCTTTCCACAGTCTCTATATAGCTTTAATATCTATTTATAATTAAACATTTTCTAATGATATGTTGCCTAGGGTTTTTATAGCAAATATTGATAAATATTGATCTTATGGATCTTATGGATGCTAATGTGTCTACTTTCACTATGTATACATATATATTTTTTCCTTGTTGTCACGTTGGCCAGCATATTGTCCAAATATGGTGGTAGTTTAATATAGACGTTTTATCGAAGACATACTAGTTTAAAATCTTAATACTAAGAAATCAGGTATTTAGATTGAGGTGTAGAGCATCTTCTCTAATCATATTCCTCTGTTTAGTGCTTCGAAATTATTTCTACATATAAATTCAATTCTGTTAAGTATATATAATGGGTTGCAGATTTTTCCGACTCACAGAATTTCAATTATTCCCTCAGCAATTGCTTTGTGCACAAAAAAGTATTCAAAGAGCAAATGATATAATCTGTAACATATGTATCTCCACTGTTCGTAGTATGCCTTATACTCATTCAAATGTACTAATATATAATATAAATCTATATTTACCAGCTTGGATGGCAATCGAGAAATATTCGCCTGGCCTGCAAACTCATCACCAATATTTATATTCTATGAGTTAGTCTTTCAAATGCTTGTGGTGAACTGTCCTGAGTTGGTGAATATATTTAGTCGAAAACCTCTTCCAGAATCAATATTCTACCTTTTTGACAGTCTCTGCTAGATAGACAGGGATAGTGACCTATTAAAAATTAAGAAAACTTTGAATTGATTATAAATTCAATGATATTTCTAAGTAAAGTTTTGGCTTATGATTTTTCTTTTAAATTTGTGTAAAATCCATATGTAATGGTACCGCCACCCAGGTATCAATGGGTAACGTTCAGGATTCTCAATCAGGTTAAATGCCAATTAATTACATACATATCTTTCAAGACAGGTAGTTCTGATCTCTTTCCACAACTTTATCATAGTACAGTAATGGTCCATCGCATCCACAGGTTCCCATATAGATACATTGTGTAATCTGTAATTAGTACTGGTTTTAAGAATGTCCCTACTTATCTTCGAGTTATTGTAAATTGCTGTGTATAAGAGTTGCGAAAGCATAAAAAGATTTCTTTTGTCTTACTACTTTTGTTATCTTGAATGCATGCTGCTACATTCCTTTTCGGTTGTCCATTATCACACCTGTTATATGTAAACCTACTGTCATCTCATAACTGATGTAAAATGTTAAAAGTGAGTGCCAATTCTGGTATTATCAGGCCATTTGTCATCGGAGTCTGGTAATATGATTAGCTTGCACTTGCAGCCGGTCATTGAATCCTTGATTACATGCATACAAACTTTGTTATTTAGTAGGCTTTTGGAGATTTGATATCTTGAGTTGAGGACAACACGAATTTTGAAGGTAACTCTGCTTTCATCAGTTGCAATCTTTTCTCCGGTATAAAGTGTGTTTAGCTCAATTATGCTTAGGCTTAAGATTTTGTAGAAGTCCTGGCTAGGAAAATTAAATTATTACCAAACATTTGGCTTTTTGTACAGAAAATCTTTGTGTCCCACAAGTATAAAATCCATCCATGTAGTCCAAAATGAATGTCTTTTTTGGTGGAATTTGAATTCTAATTTATTTCGCTATATAGGGATTAGTCTTGCTTGTCATATTTCATATAATAATTCAATTTGGGACCATTATGGAGGTACTTTGAATTGCCATCACCACCGTCTCATCTCACTAACTTCTCTTCCCACTTTATCACGATCATTATTATAAATCCTTAATACAATTACAGAGTTCCTCTCCCTGTGAGCTTTTATTGCTTTTTTCCTACATGCCAAACGTTTAAAAATTTCTTTATTCATCCCTACACGATGAGAGTACGATTGGCTTAGACATTCAGATTTGATAATATAAAATTATGATTTTAATTTGGAATATGTTGATTTCAAATTTGGCATAGTTACTTTAATCTTTGTCTTAGCACTTCATATTGGACGCGAAACCGATTAGGCATTAAAATCACAAATATCGAATGTAAAATTATTGAAAATCGCTTGATACGCATACCTTCTTTAATTTCTATTTTATTTTTATTTTTTCTTTGACATTTTTCCGTTTTATAAATAACAAAATTTCCAACAAAACAATAGGCACAAATTGGGTCAGATACTTACAAAACATCCTCAAGCCTAAACGATAGTGTCCTTAATTCATCTTTCAACACAAATATTAAATTCGTACCGTCAATGGAATTGAACAGCACAGCCTTCGATGAAGATCTTCGGAATCCTTTTAACGATGAATCAGGCATTTACGATATGAGTGACTCAAGAGTGAATAATGTTTTACCAGATCTCAATACATTCGCTGATAATCTTAATAAAATCGATGGAGTCCTAAAATCAAAATCAATTTCAAATATCGAAGCTACATCAGTACAGTCTCAAAGTATAGAAATGCCCATAAATCCATTTGCTGCACAATCTTCACCGAATTCGAGTGAAGTAAAAACGAAAGAGAAATCTAATCCATTCAAGAAAGCTGAAACATATCTAGGACCTCGCAGCACTAATTATGATGCCTTAAGGAACTCTCCAGAAATCGAAGCAATGCAACAATCAACTAGTATTAAAAAGGAAAGGAGTCCAAGCTTCGATAATATTTTCCAAGAAGCTGCTTCAGCTGTTTTTTCCGAGCTGAACGGCGGCAGCGGCAGCGGTAATCTAGGAGCATCTAAGCATGCTAACGAATTTTCTAATAAAATGGCTGGGCTTAACTTTAGTGCACATAGTAGCTCTAGTTTTGGACATAACGATCAGGTATTTTTCGCTTTTCCTTTATTTTGTTTTGTTTTTGTTTTTATGTATTACTACTGTTTTTAAGTTGTGGTTTTTGTTTAAATTTATTTTGTTAGTTTTAGTAATTAATTTTGTTTTTATAATATATCTTTTACCTTTTTGTTGTTGAGCTTGTTTACGCAACCTAACACTGTTTGACGCTTTATGCATTTTTTATTGATTTATTGTTATTTGGTGAAAGTTTAAATTAACTTTAAAATTTATGAAAATTGTTAACCATATACGAAATATGTAATAGAAAAGTCGAATTGAATTTATAGCAACACCGAAGTGAATTGATATTGATACTGCCACTATGTATATAGCTAACTAAAAATCTTATTTCAGGAATCTTTTTCTTTTCAGCTATACGTACCTAAACCCATGGTCATGATTTATTGTCCTCCGGGCTTCCAAGAAATGCTATTTTTTTGACTTTATCTTACAGTATCCATTAATATTTGTTTAGTTATAGTTAGTAAAATATATGTGCTATCCCTCTATACTTTTAAAATAAATTGGGTCCTTTAAGTAAACTTAACAGTACTCACATAGGAGAGAGTCTGCTCCTGTATAAAGATTCACATGAAGTTTCTTCAATTCATAGTGGTCAGTAATCAGCCTAGCTAGTAAATTGTTTTTGTAGTAAGTTTCCGCTTTGTGATCATTTTTATTGATGTAGCATACAATCTGGGAAGAGGTGGAAGATTTTATTCAATATGGAGCGGCTAGATGATCACTTACTGCGAGACACTCTGAAACAGATGTAGACGATTCAGCTAAAAAGTGTTAATTCCTAGCAGTTAGGATAGCTTGTACTTAAAATAAAATTAGTATCAGTAGTCTCAGTTGTCTCCTATGAAGCGGCTAGGATAGCTCTTAATCCAAATAAGTGTTATCGGTAGTAAGGAGCAGCTAAATAGCTTTGACTCCTATGAAGAATATTCGGCTAGTTTGATAATCCATACGGAATATTTATCGAATTAACTTATTCTATATATATAAAATTATTGCCCATGTTATAACTATAAATGATCGATAATTGACCGAAATAATATTCGGGAGAAAACATATTACAACCTCCTTAGTTTCTTGCAATAATTCATTTGCTTAAAGTCCATACAAGCTCTCCTCGCTTATTGCAGCAGTCGCCTGTTGTTTAGCACTGACAAATAGGTTTGTTATGTTTGCGATGAAAATGTGTTTGATCAGTTGAGTAGATCAGGTAATGTATTTGGCCTTTATGGCATATGTAATTATGAAGTGTGTCTAGGTGTATTTAATGTAAGTTCGGAAAATGTTCTTATGTAATTTAGTGAAGCGATGAAGCATGCATATTACGCCTTTCAACTGTACTTTTCTGTTATTTTTTTGTTCATCCCAGCAAAAGAATCATAGTGAAATACTTGACTTGTTCTGCTCAGTGATACTAATTCAGTATGCGTATTATATTAAGGGTAGCATTCAGTATGACGCTAATAAAAGTAGACTGCAAATCTGTCTACTAATGGTTTGAAAAAAAAACTTGTTGTAAAAATTTCCAGAACTCGAGAGTGTAATACATACATAATCGAGTGAGCATTGTGATTAACCTGTTGGAGAGGCTATGGTCACTACTGTTTGCATCAGTATGTATTGCAACTTCTCCAACCCCTTTTGTATCATATATTGTTCAATAATGCAAGCCTTTATTAAACATGCTACTGAAATCAGTATAAGTTTCAAATCATCCTGTAGATTGCACTACTACTCGTATACTCGTATTTGTCCAGTATACATAGACCATACACATATAACTTTTCAGTACGGTAGATACCGCGTAGTCATATTATACTATATAATAGCAAAAGTGAAGGATACGGAATTAAGCGTAACGAAAGAGATTATACAACATACCTGTTGTTGATTGCCAATATTGAGTGTATTCAGCTTCAGAACGACACCCTAGAGTGACTGTAGTCAATTTTCTCTACTCAGAGTAGCTAAAAGTAGCTTTCTTCGCTTCGATTTTGAGAAGAAAATGTGTTCAGAGCGCATACAATAGTTACTTCTGAAGTAACGTTTCTTGATAGCACTCGGGACTGTTATCGAAATAGCCGTTTTCATATATGAATACGTCAAATGTCAAAGATTGAATAAAAAAAGTAAATAAAACTAAAATGGTTGCTGTTTCATAGAAATGAGGTATTTAAAAATCATTTAAACATCGCCGGATTTAATGTTTTAAATTCCGTAAATAAAATCTTATTTACATTTTTTTAATCAGTGTATATTAATTTTTAATATTATTACAACCTATGGAACATTGATGTGGTGGAATGCTCTCTAGAGAAAGCGACACACCTGAAAAGTCTTATTGAAATACATCGAGCCGCTTATCTAGATATTACAGGAGCTCTTCGAACAACACTAACGGCAGCAATGGAGATTATGCTCCGGCTCCTGCGCTTGACATCCGTTGGAAATGTATAGATGCAAAAAGTCCACTAATCCTTAAAGAGTTAGGCTGTTCGATAAGCGCAGACCTTGGGCACAGCAGAATACTAAACATCTGCCTTGATGACTGTATACGAGGAGCTACGGCTTGCATTATAGTAGATAGGGGTGGGAAGATAATCGCGTGGGAAATAACTTTGAAATATGTGTCTTTACAGATGTTTCTTGAATAGATGTGTGGAAGTGGGTGCTGGGGTATACTCAGTATCTACAAGAAACGTACCACCTACCAGACTACTGTAGTGTATTCCAAGCGGAAATTCTGGCTATAAGTAAAGCATCAAGGCTGGTAAAAACAACCTATGATGTACTCTACGATCGAGTTATCAGAATTTGTATTGACTGGCTACAATCATAATTCTGGACTTAAGCACCATTAGATCGCGTGTCGTTGAACAGTGCCGTAGTGTGCTCGATAAACTTGGTTCTAACCACACAGTTACTCCCTGCTCGGTGCCTGGTCACAGTGACATACCAAGAAACGAGGAAGCTGATAATTTGACCAGAAACGATTCCGCAGTAGATATATCCATAGGTTGGCCCTTAAAATTAGTGAAAAAGATTCTGTATTTACAGGTCTATCAGCTTGCAATTGCGATTTTAAGACAGCTATGGCTCAAGATATGTCCTGAGAAGAAATCAGAATAACGAAGTTACTTTTTACGTTAACGTCAAGTTCACAGAGTTACTTCAAAACATTTACGAAGTCACGATAGTATGTTGCTCTGAACACACTCATCAAAAGCACATTTGTTCATTTGCTTCCTCTGTCATACTCGCTGCTGATGTTTTCGTTAAGGCTTAATCATAGCAATCATTAAATTCTATCATGTAGTGGCTAAAACTAAATTAAGTAATCATTGTACCTTTACTTACCAAATTTACTTAATTGTTGTTATAATTTTGTTCAGAACGAAAGTTTTTGTACTATCGCAGAGTGAAAAAAATTCGGTTTTGGGAGTATAAAATTATTTTTCATCGAGCGTAAGAAATATTTTTGTCCTATGTTGCGAATACGTTATAAATTTCTTCGCTTGTCTCAGTCATGGGGTGTTTTCCCAGAGTGCCAATTTAATTCTGTGCTCCCAATGCCTGACTTGTGACTAAAGGTAGGTCTTTGGATGGCAAAAAACAGGATTAGTTCCAATAAAAAAAAAGGCTCCTACCTTTGCAAGGTGGTCCGCAATCTCATTGCTATTGATGTCTTCATGTCCTGGCACATAATTCAGTGTGACCTTAGTTGTTTCGGCTAGCTGCTTCAATACACTCCCAAGTTGGCTTAGATTCAAAGGTATATGAATTCAACGTTTTGTGTGCTACTTGGCTGTCTAATTTTCTATATATTTTTGCTAGATGCATATTCTTATGCATGATTTTCCAAGCACATATCTCTATGGCGTAGATATATGGCTGGAAACTTATAGGTGAGGCCTCCAGTGCCTTAGCGAGTCAGTAATTTGGCTCATAAATATGCCCACGCCTGCTCTAAATTCCATTTTGGATCCATCCTTGTATCATTTTCGAGATCCTTTTCAAAGAGTAAGTCACCAAAGTGCCACTGTTGACGGTCTCCTAAGATAATCTTGAATAGTGATTCGAAGCTATAGCGTTTCGGCAGATGAGGTTCATCATCAAATCCTAAAAGAATACTTCAAAAGCTTTCTGTTGGCCTATCAGATTGCATGTGTTTCGGAGATTTTCCCTCTACAGTACTATTATTGCGATTAGGATAGCCTCCTTGCAGTTGAAAGCAGATCCAGTTTAGCCTCTCTAGACACACAAGCTGTTGTAGTTTTTGTAAGTTAGTTTAGGCTGCTTTTTGTTTTGTTTTGTGCTGCCTTTTATTAATTTCTTGGTTATAACTAGCAAATAAACAGAAAGTTCAGCAGCTCAAGCGTCTTCATACAGTTTTTCAGAGGCCAATGGGGAAGTATATTCAACAAACAAAACAATATGTTATCGAAATAAAACACAGGCAAGCGATTAATGACGTAGTTTATATTTTACATTCTGGTTTTGGTTGCAAGAGGGAAGGGGGAATTGCTTCCGCATCTTTATTTTGTGATTCTCATATGTATTACCACAAATAAGTAAAAACATATACAGATAATGAATCGAATATGAAAATTTAAAACCAGAAGTTAGATATATGTTGCGAGTCAGTTAAAAGAATTTGCAACGTCTCGCTCGAATATAAAATCGACGATGGCTCGACCTGGAGTGCATTCCAAAACATAGCCGCAGTTAAAAGTTAACTCAGCTAACATATTTCAGTAGACTAATGAGTTTTGAAACGATTGAAGTCAGCTGTAGTCAACTGTAGCTATGTTTTGGAATGCACTCGTGATGTAGGAAGGCCTCAATTCTTTTTAGAAATGTACTGGAAATTTGTTCGCAATTTGAGGCCGTCAAAGGCACAAAAAGTATTGTATTTGAAACTAACTCAATCGTCCACCAAAGTGAATAAAAATTCTACCAGGAACATTTTCTGTAAATTTCTAAAAAAAAAAAGAAAAAAAAAACAAAATTATTGGATATTTACACATTTACGCTCATAAAAATTGTTGTCGGCCTGCAAAAATTTCTTAGAAAAAATGAATGTTTATTGTTTAACTAACTTAAAAAATAACATAAAAATTATTAGCCGCCCCCAAGTATCTTTTGTCGGCCATAAAAATTCGCAGGAAGAAATTTTCAGTAAATTTCTAAAAAAAATTGAGGATTTCCCTACATCGAGGACTTCCCTACGTCGCGGCATCGTTGATTTTATATTGGAGAGAAGGAAGAAATTTCCAGTAAATTTCTAAAGCCTCGTTTCCACTAATACAAATTCTTGCACCCGACAAGTTTTGAAACAAGTTGACAACATTCTGTATAAGTAGAAACGCTATATGAAAATTCAGACACATGTTGGCATCTTGTTCGATGTCGGCTGTAAAAACTCGCAGAATTTGTTGGGTGGATTTTTTCATTTCAGTGGAAACGCTCATTTGTTGTTGTGTTGGCTAAACTAGTTATTCTAGCAGAAGTTAAGCCAACAAGTTGGCGAGCATTTATTTAAATGGAAAGACTTGGGGTCTGTTCTCGTCGGCGACTGTAGTCGACTTTAGTCAATTTGACTCAGAAAATTTCATTCTGGTCGTACTCAGAGTGTACATGGACACGGCTCATTTAATTGTTTGTGTAGGCCTATGGGACATTTTAGGGTGTGTTCATATAAACCAAATTGCGTTCACGTCGTCAAGTCATTTTGACTGCAGTCGACTTGAGTCATTTAACTTCGTGCTCCTGAAGTGGAAGTAAGTTAACTCGCGCGGGAAAGAGGAAAGTTTTTAAAAATAGGAATGGGTGATAAAAATTTTATGGCGATTCGATTGATTAATCAGATAAGAACTAAAAATGTAACAAATGTCTTAATAGGAGTCAGTACTCAGCAAAAATTTCAATTTAGATACCAGCGAGCCTGTAGGCAATAAAACTTACTATACGTATGTTTGTGTCCTGAAAGTATGAAAATTCTATAAAATTAGCGTAGACCTAGACCATAAGTCACATTAGAGACATCTAGAGTGAAAGGCAGAAACCAAACATGCGACAATTTATGACGAAAATGAAAATTTGCAGTTCAAAGAAATTGAAAACTTTTAACGAGAATGAACTCTCCTAAAATTTATTTTGCACATAATTGTTAAATATGCTATTTTGCTCTGTATTTCAACAACTCTCCACGGAATATTGCAATTTCTAGTCAGTGAAATATCGAGAGAAAAAACAAGTACTATTAGAGTCAAATAATTAAAAAAAGCGCCACTAAAAATGAAAAAACTTGACGTTATTTGCTAGATTTAGGCTTTATCTTTCTAAAATAGTCACAATCTAAATAAATGAGAATGCCTACTAAAAGGAATTTGATTTAAAAAAAATCAATTTTCACCATTTTTTACAATTTTCCGAGCTAATATCTCCATTGCAATAAATCTTTTTATATTTTTCTCGACGTTATTTACTAGACTTCTTCATTACCTTTAATTTAAGATATAAATCATTATTCTGCTACAAATAGTTTGCCAGAAATTCGCACTGAAAAATGTATGAAAGTTGCAAATCTTGGTACTGACTCCTCTTAAAAGATTTTAATTTTGGCGTTTTTTTATTTATAAATTACGAGGAAGCTTTAACGAATAATTAATAATCGAAGCACAAGTTTCTCGTCTGGCGTCCATTTCCCTTTTTACCTGTTTGACGTTTACTCACACATTCTCAAGGCGGAGTTAATTTAACTGCAGTTATTTTGACTTCAGTCGACTGCAGTTTCCGACGAGAACAGACCCGTTAAGTTTAAGCTAACATTTCGGCTCCCAACAAGTACACAACATGTTGCCGAACAAGTTGGCATAATTTGTATTAGTGGAAACGAGGCTTAAGAAAAACTTGTGGCCTTCCTTGATCGGGTCGAGGCATCGGTGATTTTGTATGGAGCGAGACATTGCTTTGCTCTGGTAAAAGATAGAAACTTGGGTGTGTGCCTGAACATTAGGAACATTTTCTGTTAATAACAACATTTCTTAGCTACAATTTTCGTCGCAGCTAACTAACTTGGTTACCAGAAATGTTGATAAGGTTTTCATTTTTCTCATATGCGTTCTTCATCTGTATATTTACTAATTTGTGGTATTACTCCTACAAAATATCATTTGAGGTATTAGCTAAATTTTCCGTAGATAATAAAATAGTGTATATGAGATGCACTGTTGTGGGCTAAGACTACATGATTACACTACAAAGGGTAGAGTTGATTGGTAGAGGAAACAACTCGTTAAAGAATCGAAAGAAAGAATTGATGTTCTTCAAATAACATCTTATCTTTTGCCCGAGGAAGATATGAAAGACACAAATACTTGGTTTGCAGTATTAAACGAGGAGGCTACATATTTCTAATGATATTCTGTGCTTGAGAAAGTTGCAGTTAACTAGAGTTCAGTTCAGTTCAGTCAGAACAAGGAGTGAAGAGAATAAAATGGAAAAGGAAGAGAGAGATCCACAAGATGATGGGATGGTGATGGTGTTACGCAAAACATTTTACTAAATGGTAGGTGTAGCTGAATTTAAAGTTTCATCGACAAGAAACAGTATACGAATATGTATATGGAAAACAGAAACTTTAGGAATAGTATGGCTAGGAGTACAATTAATCCAAATGAAGTGAGAGGGAAGTGAGTATCGAAGTTTAATTTAAGCATTAGATAAAAACCGTGTAGAGTTTATCGATTCGCAAAAAGATGCAAAAAGAGCCTGAGGAGATAATGCTAATTGAAGTTATTTCTGTATCTGCCCCACCACCAGGTGGCGGAACGGGATATAATTAAAAGAATTAGCAAAAATTTTCTATCTGTGTAAATATATTCAAGCTTTGTCGTTACTTAAGGGATAATATCATATATTTAATTTTAATTTTACGATTCAAAATGGCGCCATAGCAGCGCACGTATGGAAAAAAAATATAGAGTTTTGCTATGAAAATTCATAGGGAAATAAGTCAATATGAAATTGACTCAGTTTGCTGCTAAGTCTGCAGCTCGAGAATTAAGTTAAAAAAAACTCTTTATGCAAACGAAAAATCTTTAAAAAAGAAATTTCATTGCAAAAAGAGGGCGTTTCATATAAGCAGGAACCGTATAATCGTCCGTACGGCTTGGTTGTTGCCTGCCGTATACACCAAAGCAAACAGCCAAGCTGACCTCATATATAGACTTAAAATAAATTTTAAGTGTAAATTATATGAGGCGAAATACTACGTATTTACTTGAATGCCTAGCAAAATTTAGCCCTATGCGGGACTAGCATTTCATAGAGTTTTGCTATGAAATATATTAAAGAAAAAAAATATGTCGGACGGTCCGCATGGGCGTGCCGTTACAGTTCACAATTTTTACTCTGGAACAAAAAAACCAAAAAGTTTCTTAAAATATAGTCCAAAATCTATTGAACGTCATAGGATTTTTTCGAAAAATTGATTTAAAAAACATTGGCATCAATTGGAACCTTTTTTTTCGAAAAAATCGGCCGAAAATTACTTATAAAATCTATAAAAATCACTAGAAAATATTCTTTTAAAGTTGCAGTTAAAAATACAAGTCAATCGGATAAAAATTGAGGGAGCTACTTTACTGGTTCGCCTAGTTTGAAAAACATGTATTCGACAAAAGCTCATTTAAAGTTTCAAGGAGTATAATATTAAGCCAAACACTAACTATTGCGCATTCTAACGAACTTTCTACAAACAGCTGTTTGCTCAGCCTTAAAATAGGGGTATGAGAGACATCTATTAGTCAAATTGAAAGCTGGAAACTAATATGTGTCGGTATAATTTACCCAAACGCATGCTTTTCCGCGCAGTCGTACAACCGTTAATTTTGCTTCACGGCTACGCTCGTAAAAACGAACCCCCCTCCCCCTAAAAAGTTTTTTACTCTTACAATCGACTTTTTTTTTATCATTCTTCGATACTTTAAGGAGTGCTTAAGCAAAAAAAAAAATTTGGAAAAAATGTCACAAGGTTAAGTTTAAGTCGATAGATGAATTAGAAAACGTTTGCAGGAGACTGGAACATGGTGATAATCAAGCGATAGAAAATTAAGTTATAAGAAAAGACGATCTGTTTTTTAATTACACCGTAACTGTAAGCAGTACTGAGAGCGACATTCACATGAATCAGTTGGAAGCAATAGAGCTTACGTGAGGTCCTCAAATACAATTAATAGTAGTTTCAAATGTCATTTGGATTCGTGAAATCATTCACAGCAATATTCGTGTAATGGCTGGTTGCCTATAGTAATACAACGAATAAAAAATATACTAAATATAATCCACCATCGAGAATTTCAAAGCCATGGAATTATTCGACAATCAACTAGTACTTATATAGACAAAATGCAGATACTAGATTTTATCCACGAAGTACACAATGAGTTGAATTTTCGTACAGATATACCTTCAAGTGGCACTTTGTTAATGGAAAAATGCAACGAAGTTAGAATTTTCGGAAGAAAGCCGTCCTAAATTTGCATAATCCTTCCGAGCACTCTCATATTTTGTTCAGCCTCATAGCTCGATTTTTACTACCGTATCGTATTTCGGTGTTGCCGACTCTCCTGTTACGAGGTATTTGAAAAAAATGATTCTATTCTGATTTTTTTATCACTTTATATACTATACTTTTACACTTCTTTTTGTTTTCGATGTATAGGGAATTTTTTGTAAAATTGACAAAATATTAAAAATTAATGGAATTGCAAATGCACGATAGCTTTTACTTTTAAATATGGTTAACAATTGCAGCTTAAACAATTCACTTTAATAATATTCATCTTTTTATTTCTATATTCCTACTTTATGAAAACACAAAAAGATAAATAAAATTTTATACCCTCGACAAAGGACTTAAAACTAATATAAAAATTATCTTTTACAGAGCAACTTCAACCCAAGCAAACAAATTTTAGTGGATGACTTCTCACTTGAAAGTTTAGATCCCCTCCGAAAGTGAAGGCATATTTTATGAGAGTAAATATTTAGAGATGCGTGTGAATGGAGAAGGAAGGGCTCTTTCTTTCTAAATCTAATTATCTAAATCGAGAAATGCAAATCAAAATCGCATTAATAATTGAAAAGTGATAAAACTATCGAAAAATAATTATTGTGAAAAGTGAATCTCTATTCCAATTATAGATACGCGCGAATTAATACTCTTCCCCCGTCTATAATGTTGCTTCGTCACTATTGTATTAGTTAAAGATATAATTGAATTAATAATTATTTACATGATTATACTTGTATATTCCCTCTGAATGTGTATTTTTTTTTTTTCGTTTTTCAAAAGACATCACTTTGAAGAAGCAGTAGTTGGAGTTGTTATACGTATGTGCAGCGCTTATTGTTATAATCTTATTACAGAAATGTTTGTTAAATTTTTAGTTAAATATTAATAATAAAATCGGATGTAATATTGAGAGAGAGAGTTTGTGTCGCAGTGATTTTTCCTGTTGCACACAATGTAGTTATCGTTTAGATTTGTTAATAACTGTAGAAATTCCAATGTCGATGTGTTTTAGAAGCATGGCCTTTCACGGCTTTGTGGGCGATCTTTAGATCTATATAATATGGTTCTATGCAGAAATGTATTAAGTATCGAGACAATTTGTAAAAAGTTATTCATTTAAGCCAATAAAATATAGCATTATACTTATTAGAAATATTGTTGGTTTGTATTGCATTTGAAATTCCTCATCGAAATGATTATAGTCTTCTACTCGTTCAATCAAATTTTGTAATCTGTAAATGTATTACATATTTAAACTAAGATATTTATTCATTTTGCAAAAGTAAGATATTTACACATTTTGCAATACTAAAGGCAAAATTCGTTCTACATTATTTCCATTTGATTCAATGCACGTACTGGGCCATACATAACAGAATAGAATAGAAGAGCATTTATTAAAAACCCTCAGCTTACGCTACGTCACAAACTTTAGGTACATCGAGTTTGAAATAGAATGAGAACAAAAGCTTAGAAAAACAACAAAAGTGCAGCGAACAAACTCATTGCAGTAGAAATTATCATGTAATAGAGGTAATAACGAGATAACAAAATCAAATTACATAAAGTAACATTAAAGCACAGACAAGAAATACCCAGATATCGACGGTAGTACCAATAAAGTGATGTATGGAAGAGCTCATGGCAAACCTCAATAACTCACTGATCTCGGCTAAATATATCATGGGTACGAACCAAAAATGCTTTTCAATATAGGCAAAAATTCATTTCTTTCATAGAATTTAAATCGATCATATTTCTGCAGACAGTCTCGGCTTCGTGGAAGTTGAATTGATTTGGTTGCTTGGGCTTGTTAACCACTGACTTATAACTGGACTGATCGTATTGTCATTTTCCTATAGGACAGAATGGCACTAGATTTATAGTTTTCTCTTTCGCTCTATGGTAGAGTTGGAGCTACTACCAACCAAAACAAAATATCGCTTACTGAACATTTTCGTATAACATTTGATGTTTTTATGTTGGATGCAGATGCAATCACGGCAGAAAAAATAAGGAAAAGATAGTGTTTACCATGCGCCGTCTGTCTTGGCCATACGCAGGATTCAGTTAAGAATAACTTTTGAAAATTAAAGTCGGAATTATTTTAATTTCTTATAAGAGTGCTTATAAACGATTAGAATATCACTTGGACACAAGAAAATATATTTTTTTAATTTAATTCGATTTACGGGTGTAAAATTTCATCTGATTGTTTGAGTTTTACATATTTTTATGTAGTAAACGTTTTAAAGGGTGCTCTAACGGTGATATACAGAAACACAATATTTTTTGTGCCACAGCAAATCACTCAGTCCATTGTTATAAGTCAGTGTTGTTAACCTAAAATTTTTATGAGCGAGGATTATTGTCTCAGGCCTTTATAAATTGATTTCAATATAGGCAAAAATTCATTTCTTTCTTAGAATTCAAATCGACTATATTTCTTCAGAATTCGTATGCATTATTGATGGCTGTAGACGGTCCGAACAAATTCTGTCTGTCGTCTTGCGTGATGAGTTGTTTGTGAGAGGCGTTGGGTGGGTGGGTTAAGTTGGATAAGCATACAAAATTACACATTTTGGCAAAATTTATTAGCATGGGTACAAATCGCAGATTTAGGGAAATAACGCCTGTGGCTATCACTAATCGCCACAACACAACCAAATTAGGTGGATTTTGATTTTTTTGGTTTCCGCTTTTAAGAAAATTGCAAATTTTAACAAACAAAAACTGAAAGTACTTATTAGGTAAAAATTTCATTGAAATTGCATTAAAATTTCAAGTAAGGAAAATGTACGGCATACCAGTAGAACGATTAGTAGGAAATTAATGCAAATCGATGATAAAATGCAAGTGCACAGTGAAATTTCAACTTACTCTAATAAATTCAGTTCGTGGAATGCTAAGATCGACAGTGCGTACAGCAAAAGAACGAAAAATTGCAAGAACTCTCGTACAATATGAAAATAAATATCGGGATTCAAACTAAGAGCAAAAAGTTGTTTGTATTGTATAAGGTCCGCCATCTAACTTTTTTTTTTTTCGACTAGTGCTTATTTCGTGAATGGTAACACTTAGCTCATGTCTGATTTGACAGATAATTAGTTTTATTCTTCCGCTGAACGAATATGGTTGTGTATACGCTTGAACAACGCTGGGAAATATTGCCTGCGATCGACTTACAGAAGATGCCGATTTTGCCAAAAAAATCATCTTTTCGGATGAAGCTCATTTTGATCTTGGCGGGTATGTAAACAAGCAAAATTGTCGCATTTGTGGCACAGAAAACCCGCACCGCACGCATACATTGAAAAGCCGATACACCCAAAACGAGTCACTGTTTGGTGCGGATTTTGGTCCAGACGCATAATTGGGCCATTTTTCTTCGAAAATGAGCAACGAGTGGCCGTTACAGTCAATGGCAATCGTTATCGGGCCATGTTGAACGAAAATTGAAGAGGAGGATATTGGCAACATTTGGTTTCAACAGGACGGCGCTACGTGCCACACAGCCGAAGCTACACTCGATGTTTTGCGCCCTGTTTCAAAAAAAAAAAAAAAGTTATTTGGCGGACCCTATTTTAGTGCAAGTCATTGAAAACATTAATGTATTTACTCTCTTTCACCCCCTTCAATGTAAACAATCCAACAAGACGACTTACGGAATTTCTACAGTCACCAATAAAGGAGCGTTTACAATGGCAGAGTAGAGTGGAGTCACCAGATTGCATTTTCTATCCTTTACTCAAGCTTGCACTCTCATATAAGTTCTTCGCGCTACCCACCAGAGTGGATTTCACAGAGTAGCGTCAGATTGGAACAATTCCCAATCTCACGTTGATAGTTTCGAAAGCTTTTACCATTTGTTTCGAAATACTAGTTTCTAACAGATGTCGCACTGATAAAAACAAAATTTAACTAACGAAAATTAATAAATTATAACAAAAAACCCAAAAATAAATATTTCTTAAAAGGAATTAAAAATGTATTTAGTATTTTTATGATAGAATTTCAACAAAATAAAGTCAATTAAGAATTAAAATTTTCTTATGTTCGAATTCGCTCATCAATGGAATATAGTTGGCACTCATTCATTTCGAAAGTGTCCGTAATAAATGTTAATTTGTATTTTGTGATAATTCAAATCATTCATAGCTCATTCTGGTGTAATTATAGAAATATTTTCTGTAATTTAACACGATTTGTGATCTGTTTTGAAATATATTTCAAATGTAAACACATGATAATCTGTCACACAATTTACATGTGATTTCGAAAATCTGAATGAAGCTCACTCTGTATTGTGCATGCACGCTACTCTGGTAAAGGCTCACTCCACTCTACTCTGTCATTGTAAACGCTCCTTAATGCACACAAATTCGGAAGAAATATAATCGATTTCAATTCTAAGAAATAAATGAATTCTTTCCTACATTGAAAACAATTTATACAGAAAGGTGTCTGATAAAAATTCGCGCTGATATCATCTACGCTCATAAAAATTTTTAGCTAACAAGCCCAAGCAACCAAAATTCAACTTCCACGAAGTCGAAATTGTCCAGACTAACATTCGAATCGTCTTCAGAAATATGATCGACTTAAATTCTATGAAAGAAATGAATTTTTGCCTATATTGAAAAACAATTTTGGTTCGTACCC
The DNA here is from genome assembly GCA_963924295.1 of Dioctria rufipes. Classification (NCBI taxonomy): domain Eukaryota; kingdom Metazoa; phylum Arthropoda; class Insecta; order Diptera; family Asilidae; genus Dioctria; species Dioctria rufipes. The sequence continues at coordinate 364,745,782 of OZ002740.1, forward strand.
ATGGCATAGACAAATTAATAACATACATAGACTGGACACGTAGAACAAAAATATGCAACGCTTTTCTAGAATATAAAAATTAACGATGCCTCGACGATGCCTCGACTTGGCACTTGATGACGTACACAAAGGGTAAGCCACCAATGCCTCTGTCCATACAAAATCACAGTTGCCTCGATCCGATGAAGAGAAGGCCACAAGTTTTTCTTAGAAATTTACTGGAAATTCTTAGATTTTATATTCGAGCGAGGCACTGCTCTCGGCCTGGCCAATGCATAAAAATTCGAAGGAAGAAATTTCCAGCAAATTTCTAAGAAAAACTTGTGGCCTTCTCTTCATCGGATCGAGGCAACTGTGATTTTGTATGGAGCGAGGCATTACTGGCTTACCCTTTGTGCACATCATCAAGTGCCAAGTCGAGGCATCGTTAATTTTTATATTCTAGAAAAGCGTTGCATATTTTTGTTCTACGTGTCCAGTCTTTGTATGTTATTAATTTGTCTATGCCCATGATATATTTAGCCGAGATTAGTGAGTTATTGAGGTTTGCTATGAGCTCTTCCATACATCACTTTTTTAGTACTACCGTCGATAACTGGGTATTTCTTGTCTGTGATTAAAGTATAAAGTAACTAAATAATGTATAATAACGTTAAATACAAAGGTATTTAATAATAGATTATAGAGCTATAAATATAACGATAAATCAGAGCAGGGTGTCCCAATAAACTTCTATACTTCTCCTCTTTTACCCCATCCATCTCTTCTCGTTTCTACCTTTTTTCCTCTTCTCTTCTCTCCATCATCATTTTTTCTCATTTTAAGAATGAGCGTTGAGGGTTAATTTAATAATGAATTTACCAGGGGGGAGGAGATTGAGAAGAGCAACCTGCGTGGGAGGCAGGTGATGAATCATTCAGGTTTTGTTGAGAAGCTAGTGTCAAAAGTTGTTGCCCTAAAGCGAGCGTGAAACGATCGTATTGGAAATTGGAAGAGATGTCCGCAGACTGCCTGTATATATATATGTTTTCCTGTGTCTGGTTGAGACACGCAGAATAAAGTTGGCTCGTTTAAGTTTCAGGGCTAGGTGGAGAAGTCCAAGCTCATCCGTGTCCAAATCTTCGTTAACAAGGACTCTTGTATCAGAGCTGCCGGGAATAATGGACTTAAGTGTAATTGGCTGCGAACGAAGTTGCTTGATGTAAGCCTGAAAGAACGCGGCATAGTCTTCTTCCTTGAAGAAATGAATAAAGCCTTTAGGTTTCCTGAGTTGGGGCTGCAAGGAGGACGGGGTGCGTCTGAAGGGCTCCGCCTTCTCAATGGTTTGGTGGAAGCTCTGATGAAGACCCACACTGGTGCATAAAGCTGGCAGCAGATGCTCACAAGTGCTAAAACTAGTTTCAGGAATATTACTGAGAATTAATGTGCGCCTCTTGGTACTAATCGGAGAGTAAGATTTGAGTATTTCAACGTCTTTTACTAATCCTCAAGATAGCGTGCGATTTGATGTGATCAAGATCTTTGCTAAGCTTCACGATTTCAGAGTGGAGTGAAAGGATACCACTGGACAGCGAATAAATCCTTGTGTTGAGCTTGACAAGTGATTTATGTGAGAAAACACCAGTTTTGCTATTCTTGCCTGGGACAACCGGGACCACAGAGTCACAATTTAGGTGAGATTTAACCGTGTTAAGGCAGACCGTGCAAACCCAGTAGACACTCTTGTTTTGATAAGCAGTTAAGTAATCTACCACAGAGATATTGATACAGACCGCGTGAAACATGCTCGAACAAGCATCACAGGTTATCCAGGCGACAGTCTTCTCATTGCCTTAATCGGCTCGACCTCAGCGCATACACCACAACAAAAATCACTAAGGCCGGGGGCAGCCTTGGCTTTAGTCTTAAGTAAATTTTTTTTTTTTTAAAAACTTTTTTCTTATAATGTTTAGCAGTTTCGTTAGATGATGTGTGTTCTTCATTCTTTTTTTCCTCCAACAAACATATATCTTCTTCCAGTGATGATTCTAAAGCAACTAATTCATCATCATTTGTCATTCGTCGTCCTGTAATTCAGCTTTATTTCCGACTGTGAATAACCCACGAAGTTTTAACTCCCTCCTTAGGTCAGGAACCTTCATTTTCAACACATCTATTTCTGCTTCCACAGAATCAAATTATCAAAGTTTGTTTTGATATAATGTATAATTTTTCTTATTTCATATCTCTTGTGGTGCAATGCCATTCCCAATAGGGAATACTTAAAACCATATTCGACTTCTTAGACAAGGTGATTGTTCGTTCAGACAATCTGTTGTGGCCTCCTGGTTATCGCAGTTTACAAATGGCAAAAATATTTTCATGTAGTCTCATAGAAATAAAAAACAATTGTCACACATACTGACGTACCAACATGGATGGAAGTTTAAAGATTAGTTATGTACAAAACTTCAAAGGAAGTTGGTAGCTAATCACACTCACACCTTAATATCATCGGAATGAAATTATTTTGGAAAAACTGCAATCGCCTGCTGTACTATGATTTCTCAATACCAATACCAACGATTATTTCGAAAAATTATTATTATCCAACACAAAATAAAATTTATTTAATAAGAAACATTCATATCACAAATAAAGCACTTCATGTTTTTCCAAAAACAAAGTTTTAACAAAATTTTAATACTTTATACCACAAAGATATCCTTAACTTAAGACCGGGGAATTCAATCAAATTTATATCGAATCGATTTTTTTAAGGAGCGTTTTCTATTGTTTAATACAATTGAATCGAAGATTTTCCAAATTCAATAGAAAGCAATTGCCGGTTATTTTTGATTGATGCCAGTGGCAGATCCAGGATTCCGCTGAAGGGGGGGGGGGGGGGGGGCAACTATGGTATATGCTGAAAACTATACAAAGGTTTGAAGACACTCGCCACAACTCACAAATGTCAAAAGCACTAAATTTATCATTTACAAGATACGAGTCGAACAGAATAGCAAATGGCTACCACTCGGAACGAAGAAAGTTGCTCAACGTTCTTTGCCACTCTCGAAAGTCAAAGGAGATGTTAGATTATTCATTTTGTTTTGGTTTGTAAATGGTGGAAGTGTAAAACTTCCCAAACATCAATTTTAGTTAGTAAAACTAGGAAACGTACTTTATTCAAATTCACGAATCATCATAAATTGTAACTTTGTAAAATACAGGAATTAAAAATTTAAAATAGCAGTCACAGAACAGGATCAATACATACCTTGTACGTAAATAACTTCATCGGCAAGCTAAGAAAGTGCGATTTCTTTTGTTTTTTACATTATTAAGCCAAGCTCAGGAGATATACCATGAATTATGATGCAAAGCACAGCATGGCTAGAAGGTCATAAAGGAAGGAATTAGGGAACGTGAGGAGGGTGGCGAAGGTGCTGATGTATGTCACCCTTAAACTTTCGTAGATTGCATGCCGGAGGAAAGACAGAAGATTGGAGACTGTTCCACGTTCGCACACGACCGAAAGTATTTTTAAGGGTAAAAGGATGTGCGCGGCTTGCAGTGCGAGTATTACATGGAGGAATCCGGGATCAGACTAGACATATCATCAGAACATTGCGGCGGTGCTCGTATAAGTCTATATGACAAGTTTTTGCCACATCGCCGATGACCTGAAGGCTTTCCTTTTGACAATATCCAACGAAGCTAAGGCTCTGCGACCAGCCCCGACCTACATATGGAAATTGTATTCCGTTCTAGGTCTGATGTAGGATTTGTAGAGGAGCGCTAGAAGCAATGGGCTGAAATATTTCTTACCCCTTTTCAGAAATCTAAGATATTTCGTTGCTTATTTGGCAACAGAGAAGTTGTGATCTGTTCAGCTTAGCATACTGCAAATATTAATGGCAGGATTGCATAAAGACGGTGTATCGTCAAGCAGTGCTCCATCAAAAGAAACGGGAATGGAAAAATTATGATCTTGTGTTAAAGAGCAGATTATTAATGAAAATTGAGAAGAGAGATGGAGAGATAGCAGAGCCCTGACTCACCCCTGAATTTATTGGCTGAGATTGAGATGTAACGCCATCTAATTTAATCCGTATTAAGTGAGCAGATAAAACACTTTACATTCATAATAGAAGAGGACGAGAGAGGCCAAGTGCTTTAAGTTTGGCTAAAAGGGCTGAACTCCAGACACTATGATAGGCCTTTGAAATATCTAGGGCAACAATTTTGGACTCATCAAAATTGTGAAGACTACGGTTCCTACGTTCCGTAAGAAAAGTCAGCAAGTCCCCAGATGAGCGTCCAGCTCGGAAGCCATATTGGAGATCGTTGATGAGATGATTAGTTATTAGATGCTTCATTAATTTGGAGTTAATGATAGATTCAAAAAACTTTGAATCGAAATGATTGCAATTGGTCGATAATTCGAGGGATCGTTACCCTCTCCTGTTTTGGGAATAGGCTAAACGTGAGCTAGTTTCCAAGCAATTGGAAATTTTCCTGTCGAATAAGACAAGTAGAATATTTTCGCAGAGCTTTAGCCAATAATGAGGCACAGGTTTTATTTAACGGGGCTTGAAACTATCAGGACCTGCAGCTATGAAAGCGTTAAGGACTTAAGGACCTTGAGCATATCTCTCGTATGGACGTGTATTCACTCTTGTACACATCTACAAAGGAGATGTAAAGTGGGTGTAAAAGGAGAATTTGAAGTGAATCTAGCAGTCTAAATATAAGTTTTATTCAGAGAATCAACAATCACTTCATTGTAAAGTAGTGAAGGAATAGAGGAACTGCTGAAGTTGCTCCTGATAGTTTTGACCTGGGACGAGAAACTTTTGCTGCCTTTGCGTCTTGCCAATATTCTAACGTTCTGGTCAAAAACAAATTTTTCTTTTGGATAGTCATTTAGGTCTGGACATGGATGCAATTGATAGGTGCGAAAAGCAGACTATTTCCTTTTTATTGCTTGGTTTCACTTATCGTTAACCTAGATCGATTTTGCTATTGTTAAGATCTGCTGTGTAACTACCGAATGTATTCACGCATGCTCAAGACTTATAATTGTACTAAACTCAAATGTGCGTTCATCAACATCCCTTGAAGCAAAACAGACCGACTAATCAAATTCTCTAGGATACTGATTGAGACTTACCGAATCTATAGATTTATTTTGTTTTTATTTAAGGCCTAAGTATTCTATAAATATTATTACATTTTATGAAATAATAAAAAAAAAAATTTAAAAATTAATCTCTGCTTTAAATGTAATAACCCTCACTACAACAATGCACAATGATTTGTTCGCCGTTGTGTAGTTTCGCTGAATTTCTCCAATTACGACTTATAATTGTTCCTTGAAATGTTTGTTTTGCCACTCCGCGCTGATAATGTTCTAAGAAGCCGTCTTTACATGGAAGGCTTATCAAATTCCCTCTGGGAGCTGTTTTCAATTAAAACACACCTTCCATTGAGATAACATAAATAGGCCCGTCTTGCTTCAAACACCCCGAGCAAAGCGAAGTTCATATACACACGGTTAGAAATCTTGGAATAGTTTCTAATATTTTTAAGGTTGTATATATGACCACACCAAATTAAGATTAATTTTCAATACTTATGAAAGATTATAATATTGTTGTAATCTAGGACAATGTTAAAAAGTATGCCTGTCATTGTTTACATCATTAATTACATTATAATTAGAACCTAATACCTCACTCACTTATATAGAATATATTTTTATTAAAAACTAATGTCTTATTACTTTACGATCTAATTAAAAAATATTAAAATGTATGATATACTTTGAATATATTTTAATATAGACATTATTATAATTTATGCAACATTGAAGTAAATTTTTTAACAATGCGGCAATAATATTTAATCCGTTTAGGATTAAAACTTTTAACAATGCTATAATGAATTGTAATATTAAAAATCATATAACTTATAAGTTATATGATCTTTGGTAATATCATATTGTAATCGTGCGTGCAAGAAAGCAAAGTAAAGCCCTTACCCTTATCTACTTTGATGGTACTTCGGGTAGATGATTTTTAATTCCATCTCTTAAGTGACAAACATATATTGAGGCATTGAATGTTTGAGACTGAGTACCTATTTTACAACTTAAAGAACTATTTAATTGAATTCAGGGTAAGACAGGGATTTCTTTTCCAGCAGAGTTCTAATTTGCCGCCTATGGGATTCAAGCCCGGAAATTCTGGTGGCCTGATAGACTGATTGGTAACCCCATTGTACCATTGTGATCTCATGTACGAAAGCAACACCATAAAAATAAAATAAAAATTTGGAAAGAAAAAATTATTTATTCTATCTACTTATTTCAAAATGAATATTTCCTTGGGTTTTTCCATTTTAATTGATTGTATGGTATAACACCTCTATAGTATATATAAATTCTGCGTACTTATGCCATAAGTACAAGAAATTTTTATATTTTCCATCAAATCGTAACTCCAAGTAAAAAAATATGTTGAAAAAACAGTACAATAAATATTACGTAACTTTTAAAATAAACTCCTAACCAGCTTCGAGTCGTAGAAAAAAAAGGAACTTTCAAGACATATGTAGCTGCACACGTTCTTAAAAAAAAAATTTTGTTTCGAAACAACGCAATTACGGAAGAAATCAGCATATTTTGCGCTAAAGCGCTGAGAACTTGTATATAAATCACTAATTAATGCTTTTGGACTGTTTTCATGAGATATGTCCTTTGAAAAACGCGATGTCCCCTCAATTTTATGTCTTATAGCGATGAAATTTTTAAGTTTGGCTGCTAAGTATCGTGTATTATTTACTGGGTTATAAAATATGTCCTACTAAAAATATTTGCGACATTAATTTAGGAAATGATTTATTTTTCGGTATGTCTTACGATTCCTCCAAATTTTTCTTCTGCGTTTTAATAGACGGAAACTAGGATATTATTACATTTGCTGTTGATATATTCTCGTCCTTAGTTGGATAATTTCCACAGTGCTCTCGTAGGAGATTCGCTGCTGCGTTTACCAATCACCTCCGACTACTGTTTTTAAGAGAGTTCTTATGGGAATATTCTGTCAAAATATCTTCTATTACCAACTTAAAGCAATTTAAATGTTTATTGTGCCAAATTACGGGAAATATATGATCAAGTTCGATCGCAGGATTGTCGCGGTCCTTGATGACAAACGTCTTAGTAGGCATACTCTCAAACTGTAATAAAACTGAAGGACTTTGGGGTAAAAATACTTCACAAATCTAATACAATAACCATTTAACCATAACACCTTCTTCATTTGGATATATCCAAACGTACTTCACCACATCGGTCTTCTTCACTTTTATAAATTTACTTTCAAATCACATCCATGCTTATACGATTATAGACGTGTCGCAGTATGTATTAAATTTTAAACTCGAACTTTATTCCAATGTAATAACACTTTATTAGAGAATAATATTGTATGTATTATTTAGAGAATAATTTGCGGTTTTTAACATAAATATTAATATATTTTAATCCAAGATTTGTTCGAAATTTATCTAATACGTTCCAGAGTTTATAAATTACCTTCAAAAGGATTACATTTTGCTGTATTGCTCTGAACGGTTTAAAAAATACTCTAGGGTTTTTAACCGTGCAGGAATCCGCGCTTCCTGTTTTCTCTATAGGCTTTAACAACCATGACCGAAAGCCAATGTGTTCCTGCGTTCCTAAATGTATCATATTGAACGCTGCCAGAAATTGTTACGTTTTTTATTACAAAAGCTGCAGTAGAATAGATGTGAATCATTTTGTTAGAAAAAATTCAGAAGATCTACTGCAATTTCCTTCAGTGGTCTTCAGGGGGGGGGGGGGCTAGCTGGATCCGCCCCTGATTGACGCTGATGAATATTCAATGCGATTAATTTTACTAGTTAAAAATACTATTTGAAAAACCCCGATTCGATTGGATCTAGATCGAATAAAAATCCCCGGTAGACTGGATTTTTCAGTGAACCCATTTCTAGCTTTATTTGCTGTTGCCCCAGCTTTAAAAATTAACGTTCACAGGGAACTCATGTTGCAACTTGTTTCGTATTTTTTTCATCCCAAGCCATAAAGCAATCTCGGTCGAGGTTAAAGGCACTTTCACATCAAAACCAACAACCGAAAAACTCAATTTCTTCCACTAACAAGATTTCTGCTCCAATGATCAATAAAATCCAGGGAAATGGGATAAAGTAAAAATTTTACTGAGAAAATAGTTATATTTATTTCAGTTTTTTAAGGCAAACTGTTATATTTTATCGGGCGAATTTTTGGGACGAAAAAGGTTTTTGGCCGATAAAAAAAAACTGAAATAAATATAACTATTTTCTCAGTAAAATTTTTACTTTATCCTATTTCCCTGGATTTTATTAATCATTAGAGCAAAAATTTTGTTTTAAAGTGGAATAAATTGAGTCTTTCGGTTTTGATGTTTTTGATGTAAAAGTCTCTTTATAAACAGTTTAGGTATTGCGTTATTTCATAATTTCTTATTCTGTCCGCTCTACAAATTCTAATGAAAAAATATCCAGTAAATTTCTAAGAAAAAATTTAGAGCTTCCCTAAGAAGATATGTTGGGTGTGAAGCACTGTGGAGTTTCAGATATTCAATTCTATGTTAGAAAATTGAGTTCTATATGCCTGCAACATCTTTGTATTATAGAGTCTTTGGTTTTATGCTTTAATTTCTTTAGTTCCATTTTGTGTTCCATATTATTTTAAAAAGTAGATGCATATAACCTATTTTCTTAATTTTGCTCAATTTTGTAGTGCTACTTAAGAACAAAAAAATACTCGTAAACGTTAAGCAAGGAATTAATGAAGCCATTATTATCTAATTAGCAATTCAAATTATTTGCACAATTCATTTCCGCTTGAAACCATAAAGATTCATTCTTCATTAAGTTTCGAAAACGTTAATGTTGACAAATTACAATTTGAAAGGAAAATTTTGCAAATGGCTGAATTCTACACAAAATTCTGTTACCGAAGCATGAAATCCGCCTTTTCTACGCCAGTAAATTTCTCAGCAACATCTCCCCTCCTTCCAATCCGCTATATCCGATTCGAATGATGATTATCATCACACTGTAGCAACTTTCTCAAGTGACTTCCCTCCTCTAGGGAAACATAAATTTGACGAAAATTTTCTTGATTTGAAGAGTAAGCAGAATAATTCGCTTAAGGGTGGCGAATTGTGGACAAAAGTTGTTTTGGGTTCCCTCTTCCGCCGCCAGTAAGTCATTATCATTACTAGAACGTCTGCATTCCTTGATTCCATTGTTCTCATTGGGGGTGGTCCTATTTCTTGATTGACCGCAAATTGCTGCGTTACAAAGCACTTTTTTATTCTGCACAAACATGAGAAACTGTTTTTTTCTTACTCTATCGGAGTCATTTAGTTTTTTACAGCAAGTTTGGGCACTCCATCCCTCTTATGATATTTGTATATATGTATCCCACAATCACCAACGATTCTCATTTGTGGGGAGAATAAAACGATGAAAATGTTATGATCTGATTAAATTATGTTTTCGTTTCTAATATCCTCGTGGGAGTGTATACACGAAGAATTCAAAAAGGAAACATTTCAACAAGAAAAATCTGTTAGGGTGTCCCCAAGGCCAAAAGTACTGGACTTGATCATATGCCAAATGACCCTCATCATAAAAATCATCTCCGGCAAGAGGGTTAGCAGGACAATAAAAAAATGTTTTTCCTTCCGTTTTTTATGGTCCTTACGGAATTCTGATTGTTCCAGTATCCACTCCCCCACTGTGAAGTGGGCAGCTCCTTGAATTTCTGTTAATGGTCCGCACGCTTGCTCTATACCGCACTTTCAGGCCCTTAAATTATTTATAGAAGGACGATCCGAAGCCAAAAGGACTCGCTGACTATGTATCAACACAGCATGGGTAGTTGTTGACCCGGCTTACATGTTATCGGCTGCTGTGCTTTTTGTCGCCAGTAAATTGCTCGAAATGTCGTCTTGGGTGGCGCCTAACGAATAAATTTTCGCACCAAATAGTATTTGTATGAACGGATGTATTTGCAGATTTGATGCGCTCAGCAGAGCAGATTGAAAAAGTTTTGCTGATTTAGGACTATTCTAATTTTGAAAACAATGTAACAAGGCGGTTCAGTGTGAAATTTAAATTTGCAATTTTTGCGAAATTGGGTGCAAAAGTGTGGGTTCTCATAGAAATAAACGTGGCAGCAGTATTCGTTTTATTTATTTAGAATCCTTACCGCGTTTGTTGACAAGCGTGTGGTAAATACTTTTTGATAGTTGCTCTTTATTCTTTTGAAAAAATTAGGTTTGCTGAAGTAGTAGTTTTCAGTTGTTTTGTGTGAAGGCCTCTGATTATTATACTCATTTAATAGTAGGAACTAACTTTTACTATACAGGACACTTGAAATAAAGATAAGGTACTCTACTTTGCTCGATCTACAATATGAAGATGATTCAAGTTGTTGGATTTTTAAAATGTTTATCATAATGTTGTCTTTAAAAGAAGACGGTAAAAGTGTCACGTCTGCTGTCTTCCTAGGATACCTTTTAGAGATGGACAAATTATAGCAAAAAAAAATTGGAAAATAAATCGCATAATCAAATTAAAGCAGTCCGCATATTATGATGTATAATGTAAAAACGGAGGGGCGAGGCTAAGGACCCAAACATAAGTATACCTACTCGAAGATCGAAGGCCCACAAATTGAAAGCATCATTAATGAATTCAGGTGATATTCCATAAATCAAGGATTCTCTGGTTGCTATTATTAACTTCGCTGGATATTTCTTTTTTGTGCTACGTTTAAAATAACCGTTTTCCCCCTACTGTAAAAGGACTAAAACCTCAAACCTTATACTATTAATAAATTTAAGTTTTTGTCGAAGGAAACAGTTTTTTTACTGCCACGATACTGCATTTCGTATTAAAATAAAAACTATGTGACGTAAATGAAAATTTTGAAAAACACACACTATTGATTTGCATGTGACTATGATAGATTACGAAATTTTAATGTTATAAAAATAATGATAACATAAATAATATTAACAAATTTGGAAAAATAGCCCCGGTTTCATTTACAAATACATATGCCTGGAAACTTATGAACGGAAAGTACTAAAAATTGGTGTATAAATGAAAAAGTTTTTTTCATAAAAATTGTGGAAAATAAAAACAGGGAACAAAATTCTTACAAATTTATTTAGCCTTAAAATAACCTTTTACAAAATTTCATATATTAAGGTCAACTTCATAGCTGGTATTGTGCTGACGGACAATCGGTCAGGCTAACAGATAGCCCGACAAATATATACACAGATGATGGATGGACGAGCAAACAGTCAGACAAATTTTGTTATAATAAGGTAATCATATTCGTAGGAACCAGTATTTAGATATGTCCAAATTTTGTGGAAAAACAAAATATTTACACATTAAGTCCTCGTGTGATTTTTTTCCCAAGCACAAAGGCCATAAGCTTGCCCATTGCACTAGCCTGATAAAAAAAATTTCCCCCCCTAAACCATCCTGTGCTCTTAATAAAGTGCATCAGTTCTAGGTGAGGTAATGCTTTCAGCTCATCCACATATAGAGCCGTCAACAACTCTAATCTTTGTTTGATGAGAGTGAAGCCAGCTGTGGCCAGTGATAATAACAATCACAGTACTGCATTGTTTTTTTCCGAGTTAATCTCCTATACCTTCAAGTACTCAGAATAGTCCATCGCTATTGATGCTTCGTACGAACGTTTGCTTTGATGAGAAACTCAATCACTGAGGTGACATTAGCAGCTTCTAGTCCAAGAAAAGGAGAACTAGAGCCAGACCTGGCTACCTGGTTAACGGATCCGTCCTCTCATTCCTTATGATTCCCTTGTACATCCTAAAAACTTTTAAAGTTACTTTCAGGATTAAATTTTTCTACATCAGCCAATTATTTAATAGCTGAATTTTTGGAAAAAAGATCATATTACGTGATTGTTCACCCTTCAATTGTGAAATACCTCAAGGATCAATTCTTGGATCACTATTGTTTGACTTGTACATTAAAAATCTTCCCAATTTCATCTAGGTGCAACCCTACTTGAACAACTCGATTGGTCTTATGGAAGATTGTGTTCACCTCATTAACTCTGACTTCGAGCTATTATCAAGATGAGCGTCTGGAAACTATCTCAAATTAAAGCCCAGTAAATCTCAATTAATGGTGTTTTATAGGCAATCTCTTGTTAGAAGTGAGTTGCCCCCGGCCATTTGTTATGCTCCGCCTCCAGAGCACAAAAAAAAAGGTTCGCCGGCTAGCTGTGGAGATGGGGGTTGGATAGTAGAATTAAGAAAAATAACACCTGTAGAGGGCGCCACGTGGTTTGTTGAGTCCACGAACTCTATGTTGTTGCGAAAAGGAAAAAAAAAAGAATATATATCAAACAAAATCCCTTTTTTTTCAAATTAAACGTTATAATATGCACTCATAAATTCATTATTTCCCTTAATTAAATAGGGTTTTACTAACCTAAATATTGAATTTCTTCTTGGAAACAAATCCGACAATATATATTAGAACAAGTGTCACCTAACTAGTACAAAAAGGCAACACACTTAACTCAATAAATTTCATTTGGTGTAGCAACAAAATTAATTAAATAAAAGAGCGATAGATATGTGTATTAAGAAAAATTCGCATTTAATTGCGGCGATACTTATCTTCCCTTTCCTTATTGTAATTCTTAAATCTCGCCCGTCGAAATTCTCTCCATTCCTGTTTTCGTTTATTTGCCTTCAGTTTAAATTTTCTTCCTCCTTTTCTATACTTTTCTCCGCTTCTTTAATTTTCTTTAAACATTTTAAACTTTTATGTGCAACCTTCTATAACTTTTCACTTCCTGTCAAAAACTGTCCCCTTTACCTACCAAGGCCGTCGAATTTATCACAAATCGCCCCCTATTTTGGAAGTTTTCCATAATTTTCCAATATATTTCCAATCAAGACTGACCGCTTCCAAACGGTTTAAATTTGTTAATGATTTTTCCTTTTTTTTGTTTTCAAAATAATCGCTTTAATACAAGCTTTAATTTGGAATATTTGAATATCCTACTAAAATTCGTTTTCATAGGATATTCGGTGATTAAAGTTTTGTTTTGACAACCACTTCACATGGTTTCAAATTTCCTAATTAAAGTTAATTTTGTTAAATAGTATAAATCGACGTTTGCCTTGGGCTGAGGAAAGTTTGATTTGCGCATTTCTAATGTCCGGGCTATAAAGTTCCGGCCGTAATACTCAGTGATAGTTGTGCGAGGTTAGGAGTGAATTCCGTGAACAATTTTGGAAGAGAACTTGGATCGGGTAAGTTTAACATTAATTTTTCTGAACAAAATGTCCTTCGTAGGAAAGATAAGTACCACCTAACATTAAGATTTCCTTTTTCTTTTAGAGTTTGTGTTCATGCGTGGCCTCATTTGCTCGACATAATCTTGACAATATTATGTGTAAGTATACATTATTTCTTTAAAAAAACAGCTTCCGTAACTATACTAATCTAATTAATTTGTACTAAATCTAACTTAAATTAATCTTATCTAATTGTAGATAATCATCGAATTCGAAGCAAGTAATTCGCGCCATCCAGGATTTCAAAACGGCCATTCCTTGCATCGTTATATTGTAACGTCAAAATCCGTTTCTCCTTCCCACATTAGACACTGAAGACAGTATTGCCTAACACTTCCCAGCAAAATCCCGATAAGTATACCTCTGTTTAATCTCTGCAAGATATAAGAAGAAATTCTTTTGCAGCATCATTCCAGTGGAGAATGAGGACAGCACGTTAAACAAAAAGGACACACAACAGGTAAATATCCACACATAATTTACTAGTACACCTTGACTTATTTTCCATTTTCAGGTTCAGGCAAGAAAAGCCGTAACACATTCTTGACGTTATCAGTGGTTATCCGTTAGTATACTGACAAAGTCCGCACGTTTAAAACTCGTTAAAATGCTTTTATTGCAATACTTTATTGGCTCTTGTCTAATTTTCTCTCATTTAGACTCTTCATGCGCTAGAAATTTGGAGCTCGCTTTTGATTACTGTCTTTAGACTAAAATAATTTGATCAGATTTCTCCGTTTCGGTTACGAACTTTGTGGGGTGGGAGCGCAACTATAGTTTAGAAACGGTATAGCTGGGAAACATGTCAAAGTTCCAAGACACTCGCCACCACTCGCAAATATCAAAGGCACAAAATTTATCATTTAAAAGATCCGGGTCGAACACATAAACTACCACTCTCAACGAAGAAAGTTGGTCAACGTTCAACAGATGCAAATACAGACCTTGTAAGTATATAACTTCATGGAAAAGTTAAGAAAGTTGACTAATAAGCCAAGCTCAGAAAATACCCTATGATGCAAAGTACAGCATGGTAGGAAGGACATCGGGAAAACATTGCTGCGGCGCTATAGTGAGTCGATTTGACAAGTTATTGCCAAATCGCCAACGAGCTTGAAGGCTCTAAAAGCTAAAACTGTGCCCGGTTCACATATGGGAATTGTATTCCATTCCAGTTCTTATGTACGACTTGTAGAGGAACGCTATATTCGAAGGGATGAAATATTTCTTATATATTTTGAGAAATCCAAGACATGTCGACGCTTCTTTGGCAATAGAGAAGATGTGATCTGTCCAGCTTAATGTACAGGAAATATAAATGCATAAAGACGATGTACCGTAAATCAGTGCTCCATCAAAATAAATGGGAGTGTTAAAGTTATGATTTTGTTTAAAGACGCGATTCGCTTTACCTTAAGCGATGATATTATCACGCAAACTGGCTTGACAGATGTGGCATTCTCTCTGGAGTCCCTAATAGTGTTAAAGCAGTAAGCGAAATCAAGGGTACCACAAAACTATGGATAGGCTTAAAAGTAAGGGAAATAAGATCATTAACGAAAATTAGGAAGAGGGATGGAAAGATAATAGAGCCCTGGGGACATCGGCATTTATAGGATAAGGTTCCGGTGAAACGCTATCTAGTGCAACCGGTATTAGGCTATCAGATAAAAAACTTTCAATCTATAATAGAAGAAGAGGGAGAGACAAGTGCTTTAAGTTTAATTAAAAGGGCTGGATGCTAAACTCTATCAAAGACATTTGAAATATCTAGGGCAACGATTTTGGACCACCACAAGTGTGAAGACTAGGGTTCCAACATTCCGTAAGAAAAGCCAGAAAGTCTCCAGACAAGCGTCCAGTCCGGAAGCCGTATCGACGATCATTGATGAGTTGCTTGGTTTCTAAATACTTCATTAATTTAGAGTTAATAAAAGATTCAAGAATCTTTGAAAGATTCGAAGTGATTGCAGTTGGTCGATAATTTGAGGGATCGCTACCCTCTTCTTTCTTGGGAATAGGTTGGACGTCGAGTAAAGACAAGTAGAATAGTTTCCACAGAGGCTTAGTCAAGGTTGAGGCACACCCTTTAATTAACAGAGATTAGAATCCATCAGGACCTATGGCTTTAGAGACGCGTATCCCCTTAAGGATCTTGAACACACCTCTCCTAAGTATGTGTATGGGCTCTTGTATATATCCACACGGGAGATGAAAAATAGCTGCCTGTGAAGTGAATAGAAAACGAGAATTTGAGGCAAATCTACCAACCAAAATATTAGCTTCATCCAGGGAGTTAACACCCACTTCACCATTGTTAAGTAGTGAAGGTATAGAGGAATTGATGAAGTTGTTCCTGATGGTTTTGACCAGGGACCAGAAGCCTTTGCTATACTTGATTCCAAGATTCTTAGTCTAACATTTCTCTTAAAAAGAATTTTTTCTCTCCGGATAATGAACTTAGAGGTGTTCTGTGCAGTCTTGTCGACTTGTTTCAATTCTGGACATAAATGCAATTGATACGCGAGTTACATATCCAACACAGGAAACAATTCAGACACTGACCTTCAGCAACATTTCCCACGAAACCATATAAAATCATTCCCATAGCTCCATATCCACTTTTCTGGAAATAAGAAACTTTTATTTTTCAAGTCAACTCGAAACTTTTGTTTGTCTGAAAATATAATTAGTTGCATTTTTGTAAAAGGTAGCAAGTAGAATAATTAGATTATAAAAGTTAGTTCTCCGTAGAATATTGTGATGAAAAGTACGGAATAAAATCTATTAAACAAAATTGAATCTTTTATTTTTTTTTAATTTATTAAATTGTAATTATCTTAACTCGCGCGAAAAGCACACTCGTTCATTTTTATTACTTGGTTGAACTTATCGTTAAGCCAAGAGCAACTTTGTTGTTGTTGAGACCTACTGTAGGAATAAGTAATGTATTCTTGCATACTAAGACTTAAAATGTCGCTAAGTTCTAATATGCATTCATCACCATCACTCGAAGCAAAACAAACCGACAAATTAATTTCTCTAAGATTCTGATTGAAGATTTCCCAATCAGCATTTAAATTTTCATTTTATTTAACGTGTGAGCTAAGTATTCTAGCAAATCTTTTGCATTTTACTAAATAAAAAAATATGTATTCCGATATAAATCGTTTGTTTTAAATATAATAACTCACTACACCAGATACAATGATTTGTTCGCCGTTGTGTAGTTTCGCTGAATTTCTCCAGTTAAGAGTCGTACTTGTTTTACATCGAAGACGCATCAATTGGCAGCTGTTTTCAATTAAAACAAACCTTCCATGGCTTTTACCCGAATAAGCTCTGTCCTGTTACAAATACCCCGGGAAAGGCCACACGTTGTTCATATGTACATGAATGTTACAGGTATCAGCACTTCCTGTTTCCTCTATAGGATTTAACAGCAACGACTTAAAGTGGAGCGAAGGCTGAGTCGCTAGCCATAAGGGCTGCATTCTTATCAAATTGAACACTTCCAAAAATTTTTAATTTTTTTTTTTTATTTTTAATATTTTTTTTTAGTTGGGTCCACCACTGGAACTGAATATCTTCTTACTTACTTACATGACCAATTGGCAATTAGTTTTCATGTGTGCATCTAGAATTCTGAACATTTTAATTCCGCGATACGGATATTGAGTAACGGAGAACTCTTACTTAGTTCGAATAATACGTTTGTAGTATTCAGAGCTCATTTATGGCCTTTGCAACGACTGCTCAACCAGCCCCGTACTCCTCTCTACTCAGGAGTTATGAGATGGGAGTCTAAACAAAAATTTCGGATTTTCGTACCTTAGTTTGATCTCTATTTTTTTTTTTTTTTCAAAAAGGTCATTAACATAACTTTTTGTTTCATAAAAAAAAAACTGTACACTCTCTTCTTTAATAATAACTCTTTAAGGACTACAGTTCAAAAATAGAGTGTAATAGGTCAAGGTAAAGAGAAGAGTCCCCAGTTTACAATTTTTGTAAGAAAAGGTTATGCTAACTAGGTACCTATTTATAAAAAAAAAGATGTTAAGGTAAAAAAGAGGTAAGAAAATCCGAAATTTTTAGTTTAGACAACCATAACTCTTGAGAGGAGAGGGGTACGGAGCTGGTTGAGCAGTCGGTGGAAAGGCATGAAGTTCTGCATACCATGAGGTCCTAATTGCGTACGCCCTGTAATTTTTAAGATATAGGGTGTTTTGTGAATTATGAATAACCCTGTAACTTCTAAACGGTTGATATGCCCCCCCCCCCCCCCGTGTCATACATTTTTTTTTTGACTAGGTGAGTACTATCACCTCTTGCTCTATGGCGGAAACACCCTGTATATTCAGAATTTTGCTATTATTTTTGATTACTGTTTATACCCTAGATGAAATCTAAGGGTATACTAAGTTGGTCATTCCGTTTGTGACACCTAGAAATAATGATGGTAGAGAAAAATGGATTGAACACCCACGCATAATATTAAAAATTAAAAGTTATTTTGAATTTTGCATGCCCATCCGTCCGTCCGTCTGTCCGTCCTTCTGTCCGCCAGTCTGTCCGTCTGTCCATCCGTCTCTCTGTCCGTCCGTCTGTCTGTCCGTCCTCACGATAACTCGAGAGCGCGTGTACTTAGAGGCTGAAATTTTGCACATAAAAAAAGAAAAGTAAAATTAAGTTCAAAACTGGGACAAATCACTACATACTTGGACACTGCTTGAGAGCGCGTCAATGTAGAGCGTTGAAATTTTGTACATAGTGATTTCATAGAAATAGTAAATACTGTTTCAAAAATGGACTAAATAGGACAACCCCTTCTTGGTGTTACCATAGAAAAATTTGGGATTATTTTTTACGTATCCTGTGAAAAAGATCAGTCCTATACGGTTTTAATGTACTGAAAAGTTCTTCAGAATATGAAATCCTATAAAAATGGTTATAACCATTTTTATTGTTCGACGAATCGTCCTAGAGATATATTCAAAAACCACTTCAAAAATCAAACTTGGGCAGAAATTACGAAATTACCGAAATTACAAACGAGCATTCATCTAGCCTACCATAAGTCATTGGTCTTAGACTTAAACGGTATTACCAAAAGCTTTGTGCCATGGAATCATGGGGTGTGGTGAAGTGCTCGATACAGAGCTACTTACCGGCAAATTCTGACCAAAATACAGAGAGCGGCCTGTTCAGGTATTACTAGAGCTCTTCAACCGACACGGCAGCAATGGAGATTATGGTCCGGCTTCTTCCCTTGATATTCATATTAAATTTGTACCTGCAAAAATTGCACAGAACCTTAGTCAGGCTGCTGGATAACCGCAGACCTTGGTCACATACTAATACTAAAAAACTGTCTTGAGGTCTGTATACGGATTGTACTGTCCTACGACTAGAATTTTAGAAAGATTTCTCAATCTAGCATTCCTAATAGATAGAATTGAAGCAATGACTGTGATTGATGTGTCTTAGATTGTTCGAGAATGGATTTGGGCGTGAAAGCAGGGTATACTCAGCCAGCATTCCTTGAAATACAGGAATCGTATCGCTTACCCGAGCACTACAGTACTTTCCATGTGGAGATTCTAGCAATAACCTTCTAACAATAACCCTACTAGAAGCAACTCAAAGTGTCTAGTGATCGAAATATCAGGATTTCTATTGACAGCAAGCTGCAATCTAAGTCCTAAATTTGAGCATCATTAGATCGCACCTAGTCCAACTTTTTGGCAGTGAGCTCTGGAAACTGGATGCTACCAATAGAGTATTCTCTTCTGGTTACCTAGTTACAATGAGAGAATGAAGTAGCTGATGCTCTGGCCAGGAATGACTCAGCTATGAATGTATGCTTAGCAAAAGAATCCATTTGTAGGCGCCAAGAATTAGTAAAGAGGATTCTAGACTTACAGGAATGTGAGCTGACTAATTGCAGTTGGTAAGAACTAACCGTATACACGATTTTGAGACAGCTATTTCCCAAAATATATCCAGACAGGAACTCTGCTAAGGAGGAACCGTAATGACGTACGGAATCTTACTGCAGTTATCAAGGGACAGTTCCTCTTAGGCAAACATACGGAATGCATACATATAAGCTATTTGCAATGGCTTCTGTGTAATCTGTATAGACGAGGATATGGTTGAGAGTGTTCACTACCTGATTGGCAGCCCTCTTTTACACAAATTCGGGGAAATAGCAGACATCTTTTTCAGTTAAAGTACCAATTAGCCGACATCGCAATGGATCATGGTAGTTTAAGTGTGGTTGATTGTGGGTAGTATGACAGCAATTTCGCAATTACTACATGAACATTTTTTGGCAGAAGGTTATATTAAGTTAGGTTAGGTTAGAGTGACGGCTGTCGTACTACCCACGATCAGTCGCCACTCTAACTTAAGAACATAACCTTCTGTCAAAAGATTGAAATGTAAAATTGCCAAATAGTTTTCTTGTGACATTTTTAAAAATTAATATTACGTAAGATTTCTGAACAGTTCTATCATTGATTGATCAAAACAAAAAAATTGAATTTCTAAAAAATAATAAAAATTTAATCTCTTAAAATAATATCTACTTACTACCCTCTATCTAAAATCTTTGTTTGCTTTATCATTCCATTCCATTCTATCCAATCCGGGCGAGACCAACTAACTAATTATTGTGAATAAGTTCAATGTATTTTATCCACCATTCACATTCTTCGACAGACTTCCTGTCATAAAAAAAAAAAAACAAAGTTAAAACTGAGTGAGAAACATTAGCATAATTTCACATGTGTGGCTTTTCGGATGGAATGTCATTTGTGTCGAGAAACTCTCGGCATTCATGTGACAACTCAATCTATTGACAGATGATTAATTAATATCGCTCTTGACCATTAGCCGGCAGTAATCAAAGGTCTTTCCGTTACGTGGATAATCAGTGGAACAGGAGACGCCTCGAATTTTCAATATACCAATGGGCTTACTTAGTCAAAGGAAGGGTCTAGTCTCTAGTCCCGAACCAAATGCAAATGATCTCAGAGGCAAGGCAATTTAATTAGTAATTCACTTAGAAGAAAACTAGCAATTATCGATTCATAATTCCCGCGCACTGGCGGACCTCAGTTCCTTGAGTTGACATCCATTTATACATTGTCGAGTCATCTATGGGACGCGTGCTTTGCATACTTAAAATATCCTTAGCGCACTTATATTGGCTGGTATCATCGCAATTGCTCAACACGGATCTAATATATGCAGTGTGTTCAGAAATTTCATGTTTTAAGAGGGTAAAATACTTGAATCCGTCCCACCTGAATGAGTAAGGCATGAAATATCAAAAATACCAACAATTTCATGTTGTTTCACAATTATTCAAGTATTATCGCTGACTGGATCTACCCACGTAGAGTTTTAGTGGTCAATTAAGAAAGACCACTGTTTAATTTTAGAATTTTTTGTAAAAAAGAAGAAAAAAAGGAAAAAGGAAACCAAAGGATAGCTAAAGCTGCGAGTAGAAAAATCAATGATGATATAGCAAAATTCAAATTCTCTAAGATCTTCAAGTAAAAATTAATGAACGATATCAGATTTTCTTTAACGTCCGGCTGACAGAAATTAGAGGTTGTTGCATCTATGGAAAAACTAAAAAAATAAATAAATAAAAAATATAATTTTTTCGTGAACATTACATAAAACCCAACTTACTGAAACCTTTCGTTTCAATTTAGGGTAGAAAAATCATATATGGTTTTCCTTACAATTAGAACATTTTTTATGACGGCTAATTCCTTTCATTTTCTGTTCAAAATTATCAATTGTGCCCATTTTTGCCTGAATTAATTAAAATTTTTATTTGTTGACATTATTTACGAAATTAGTAAAAATATTTATGGAAAATGTTTTAACAAACTTTTTTATATAACTATTTCCATCGGGTAATAAATTTCCATCAATTATCAAACTAAAAAATTGAGGTAATATGAATTATACTCACACTCATCTGTGGCTTTCATAAGAGATTAAGATGCAAACGCCAGTGCCGTATATAATATGTCCATCAAAAGGGAGGGGGGATACAAATTTTCAAAAATCATCAAAAAGAATTAATGTCAATAATATACATACATACAGGGAGTTTCCACTTAGTTGGTTCATATAGCAGGAAGTGATAGTACTCACCTAGCCAAATAAAAAGTTGTATGGTAGGGCGGGGGGGGGGGGGGGGGGGCATAAAAACCGTTCCAGAATTACAGGGTGATTAAGAAATATGTAATTTTTTAAAAAACTTCCTGTATATTATAAAGTACATAGTTACTGTAAAGAGCTCGCTGTATGCAGAGTTACATATCCTTTGGAATGACTGCACAATCAGCCTAGCAATCCTTTCCTCTAAGATGTTTTGATGGTGTAAACTAGAAACTATAGACTCCGAACTCTCCTCTTTAATTTTACCTATTACACCTATGTTCTATCTGTAGCCGTTAAAGAGCTCTTAACCAATTCAGGTCATACCGAAATTAGATGATATTTTTTTTAAATGATGTTTTTTCAGTCAATAAAGAAACAAATTATCTTTGAGAATAGCTTAATACCTGGGTATTCAAATTAACTTTCCATAGTCTGTAAGAACGAACACTCATAATTTTTTTTTACGTTTATTGTGTTATGGAATTATGCTGTTGAATTATTGGTTAGGACATGAAGTCCAGACGGCCAGCATGAGCTAACAGATCATTCAGTGACAACGTTACTACAGGGCGGCATGCTAGTTCGCCTCGACTATTGGCGGAGAGTGTGGAGGTGTTCCACGAAAGACCTGCCGCTGTCCCATCACCATAAGGGACCCTTACACCACTTACCTTTGATCACTTGAAGGCAGATGTTCTGCCTTCACTGCTGTTGCCCATCCACCCTTATGACACTGAGGGCAGTAGATTAATTGTCAGTGTCTCCAGTGATGATAACCTGAATGAAAACGGAGTAGCGGACTTAGTCAAACTTCACCAGAAGACCGAGAGGAGAAATATGGAGAAGTTCAGCGCATCTTCAATTCGTTATAATGTTTATTTTAAACAAAAATGATATGGCAATTTCATGACGTTTTACAAAAGAGAATACATTTACAACTTACAATTATACTCCCTTTCTTTTCCTGTATTATTTGTCAACTATTCTGTAACAATCCTATTATGTTCAAGAGTATGTAAGTGGAAGCCACGGAGACAACTTTACAATAATATAACAACTCTTCCATACGATCATTATCATCACATCAAAAGGTAGCTTTGCGCGTATAACATCTTGCAAAGAAGAGGCGTTAATATTTCAGAGTGATTCCCCGAACAAAAAAAAATTTTTTTCTTTCTTTTGTTTACTTAAATTGTTTTTGCAGGCGTTACTGAGATTCCAACCGAACCCGATACTTAACTTGGAGGACACCGGGGTCCCAAACTAGAATTCTACAATATTATTACTACTGAATAGGTACTTACAGTCGCTATTCTCCAACCTGATGAAGCGCTCCAGCAGACGACACGTACCTGAATGAATTAAACAAAAAAAATTTGATTTTCCTTGAAGCACCTTCTTAGGCGTCCAAAATCGAGAATAATAAAATAATTTTAAAGTCAGTGCCACCAAAACTTAGTACCTAAGGACAAAATCACAAGCTTTGAATAAATTCTTACTAAATATCAATCAACTTGATATAGTTACATCTTATCTCGTGATAATGGCACTGTCTAAATTACTGAAACACTTAATGATCTGATACGCGGTTGGAATGTTACAGCTTCCTTTTATAGTAAATTTAAACCTGATGGCGTTTAAAACAATCGATGACTTGCGTTATTTTAGCTAAGTTATGTTACGTATATATATAATATGCAAAATCGTATGCAAAACTAAGATTCGTACGCCGATATGTCTCCTTCATTATGCGATCCTTATCACACAAGTTCACGATATTACGATTTAAGAAAAAACACTTGCATACTCTTGTTTTCATGTACAATCGTGATAAAAAGAAAATGAAAATAGATTCGTGAAAAACTAATATGACTATATCTACACGTAGCCTTCGTTGGGTTAACCTTCTCAAGCACCAATAACAGTTTTGGATTTTTAAGCCATTGCGCACCTATGTGACTGTCTTCTCTGATTGATTGGGGTACCAGTGCAAAACACCACTATAAATATATGCGGAGACTATGTGTAGGTACCTAGTATCTTTACTTATCTATCTGATTTTTATCATTATCACAATTGTCTTGTTTCGCAAGAATAGAAGAACTCACTATTGACTTAACCTTTCAGTGAAGCACTGGGCTTAAAAAATTTATCTTATTAAAGCTAGTAATAAAACAATTTTAATGAAATATAGCGTAATCCTAAACTACCTTAGTATTCACTTCTTGCGACGTTCAACAACGCTATTGTCTTTTTACTTATTCTATAGTCATTGCATTCGGTTTCCATACTAGAATTTATGAGTATTTATCTTCCTATTTATCAAAGTTAAAAAAATTTATTTTCAGGATCTAAATGAATTGTATAATTCAGGGTTTAAATAATTTGAATGTCTCAAAATTTAAGAAAAATGAAGAGAACTCCAATGTCGGTGCTCGTCCCTCGTAGAAATCAACGAGGTAAGAACTAAAGGAAATGCAAATGAGAAAATATCGCGTACCCAATTCTAACACAATGACACTGATATTGTTTGTACATAAGCGCCGTAAAATTTGTACATCTGTATACAATTGTACAACCTATGCGCAATTTTAATCGCTTTTATTTTCATATGCTCAAAAGCATTTACTGAATTTGCAAACGTGAATGTAAAAAAGTTAATAATTAAGAAGAAAAGTTCAGTGGTAAAAAATTTGTGAGTAATATTTGCTTCGTGCCCCTACGGTTATTTCACGGGTTTTCCTGCGTCAGTGCACCAAGCCCAAAACGAACCACACCTAAGTATGGATTTGACAGCGAAGACCAAAAATGGCGGAGTTAAACATACACAAATGCAGGGCAATTTTGCGTACGCTCATGTACACGGATCGTACATAAGATTGCATCTCCTTTAGTTATTACCTCGTTGGTTTCGACAGATCTGCTATATCTCTTCTTCTTTCTTTTCCAATTTTTTCTCAGGCCTCCACCCTAACTAGGTTAGAATGTCGAGCTGTCCAAACTTGGCAGTACTGTCGCCGTGTGGGATCGCAATATTTCCTAGTGATGAAGCCACATTAGGCAGAATGCTGTCTCGTATATCTTCGACCATAACAATTATTGTCACAATGTAACGTACATCTGCTTTCACCTTATGTGTTTCTTCTTGCATTGTTCGCCTTGCTCTTTCTACTTCTGGGTATGTTCAATCCATTTTTTTCTCGGAGCTTTCCAACATTGAGTATAATAGAAAGAATGCACTAAATCTTGTTTTTAGTTCAAATGGAGCACAATTTTATTTTCTTAAACGGTACTTTCAAATTCAAGAAAAGTATTTAATAATTCTCAATCCTTTTTTTGTAGATCGAGCAGCTGTGAAAACTTGTGAAATCTAGCTTTATCTTTTGATGTCTAATTCTCTGTTTTCCATTGCCCTGTAGATAACGAATTAGAAACAATTATTCACAAACATGTAGACTTTCAGCTCACTTTTTAAAAGGATATTTAAGAATAGAAAACCTCCTGAGGTCTGAGTCAAATGAATTGCTTTTACCGCTGACTGTTTCAATGTCAATTAGAAGACTTACGTAGACTTTCTCTCACACCAATCCATACTTCGCCAAAAATAGTTATAAATTCGTTGTAAACCATTCTTCATTGAATTTTTGGTCAATACCATTAGTGCCACCTTTACGCAAGCGCTCGAGATCCATGGGTCCTACAATAGTAGAACAACTAATGATTAAATTTTTCAACCAGTAAAATATTCTATTTGGCAGTTTATTTAGCTGTTCGATTTTGGCTACTGCAAGTAGACCATGGGATTTATTCGAAATTTTACACATGACAACAGATTTTCATTACATGAAAAAAAAACGTCATTGCCATTGCATATTGACAGTGTTTGCTGCCCCAGTAGTTTTTAAATTTCCAGAATTTTTCATGGCATAATTAACATAACTCTGACAGCTCTGTATGGTTAAGGTTGTTCCCCTAAATCATTTGATTAAAAATGACTAATACCCTAGACACACGGCATGACCTAATGAATCATTTGTACAAACTAATCATTAAAATGCCGTGTGTCACATAGTATAGGTCATTATGGCTCGAAAATCAGATGATAATGAAGTACACTAATGAAGTGTTTTCTTCCTTCATTATAGCTATAATGAGGAAAAATGTTCTAAATTTGGCATATAATGTAAGCCTGGAGCTCTGCTGTGCATTTTTATACCATAGATGAAATCTATACTAAGTTTGTCATTCCGTTTCTAACGCACAGAAATAAAGCTGGTAAAGCAAAATGGATTCGACGACCACGGATAATATCAAAAGTTATTTTGATTTTTACGTGTCTGTCAGTCCGTCTATCCGTCTGTCCGTCCATCTGCCTCTCCGTCTGTCTATGCATACGATAACTTGAGAACGCGTTTACTTAGGGAGCTGAAATTTTGTACCGGGCTTTAAGTAAAAAAGTAAAATTAAGTTTGAAAATGAGGCAAATCGGTCAACTCTTTCGTGGGGTTGCCATACAAAAATATCGTTTTCCACTATATATTTGGATACTGCCTGAGAACGCATCTACATAGAAAGCATAAATTTGGTACATGGTATTTTTAAAGTAATAACAAATAAAATTTCAAAATAGACTAAATCGGCAAACTCTTCTTGGTTTTGCCGTATAAAAATTTAGGTTTTCTACGTATATTGTGAAAATAATTACTCTTAGACATTCTTATTGTACTAAAAAGTTCTTCAGAATGCGAAATCCTATAAAATTGATTATAATCATATTTTCTGTCCGACGAACCGTTCTAGAAATATATGCGTAAAACCACTTCAAAAATCAAAGTTCAACAGATGGGTGACCATACGAAATTTCATGCGGACATTCATCTAGGGGTATCATAAGAATTGGTTTTAGACTAATTCCAGCTTTTTTACTTGTTCCTTATGTGTTTAGAGTTGGGGAGTGTGGTTGGGTCTGGCCGCTAAACCAGGATCGGTGTAGCGGTGGGCCATACTCTCGCTAAATATATATACATACTCACAGTACAGAGAATACAAGATATTCTCATTAAATTTTGACACATGTGCTGTGACGTAATTTCTTGCGCTATTGAATAGAAAAGACAGAGAGAGATGAGAGAGTATTGCATTCTCCGTACCGTGCTTTCTATACATTACAGGACATTCCGTCCACTATGGTGGAATGTGGTTTGTATACTCTGTACCGTGTCAATTACCTAACTGTCAAAATAGAAGAAACATTTTTTATGAAAAATTATTCTTCCGAGCGATAAAAAATTTACAGTTTAAACATTTTGCGATTTTTAGCATAAAAACTAGAGGGGCGTGTACACGTGAGGCAATGCAGTGGTTACTTCAGCAGAAAGATATCATCCTCACAATTCAAGGAAAAAATACATGCAATCATAATGAAAATTCTCCTATACTGAACAGGACCCTTAGTTTATGTACCATACATTAATAACTGTATGTCACACCATTGATGCAAATACATAAATTACTCATACACTCTTCAAAAAGGGGATCCGTAATTTGTATGCTTGTCATATTCGATTCGAAACGTCTATTAAAACTCACTGTGAATGGGAATGAAAAGCATACAAAATCGTATATTATTTTTATAAAAAAATATTCAAATTGTATTTTACTATCCTTAAATTTTGCCGTAGTTGCACTTGCTATGTATTTAATGAGAGTTAAACCAATTTATATGTGAAGATCAGAGCTGCCTTAGAAGATGAGTGCCCGTAAGTGTGGGATAGTTCGTCGCACAGTAAAAATGATTATAACCAATTTAATAGGATTTCATATTTTGAAAAACTTTCCTGAACAATATAAACGTCTAAGACTGATGGTTTTCACAGTATACGTAAAAAACCTAAATTTTTATATGGCAACACCAAAAAGGATTTGTTCGATTTAGCCCATTTTCGAAATTTTATTTACTACTTCCACGAAAATTTCAGCTCTATACGCCGACGCGTTCTCAAGCAGTGTCCAAATATATAGTGAAAAACGAAAATTTTGTATGTCAACCCTACGAAGGAGTTGCCCGATTGTATGATTTCATCTAAGGTATAAAAAGTACTTAAGTACTATTTAAAGTACATTTTCATTACTTAAGACTTTTAAAAATCCCTGCTTAGTTCTTGCTTCTCTTTACTTGTACATAAGACATGAAAATCAAACAGAATCTCTAGCGCAGTTTATTTTTTGTTGAGTTTTATCCTAGCTGACTGATGATACAATAACTAGATATCGCATGGTATATATACCCAGAACAGAGTATACAGATTTTGAAATGGATGGTGCATTCTGGAATGAACCACAACATGTTTTAGAGCATGCCGAGAGCAAATGTTTCTTTAACAGCAGTTTTGTGTTTGCTCGATCGACCTCCTCAACAAGGCAAATGAGAGAAAATATGAATCTCTCGGCATATCCAACTTTTCAAAGGATGGGGTCCATTCTGGATAACAGAAAATAATAGAAAATTCGTATACTCTGCTCTGGTATTTTTGGACTCTAATAAAGGCGAATAATCATACGAAATGGATGCGCAACAAAACTGCAACTTGTGTCACTATCACCACCAAACTGTTTTTCGAAATTTAAGATTTTAAATAAAATTTAAAATACGAAAAAATAAAACAGAGGTTAAATATAGCTAGCAGGATATTTTTTTCTTATCTTTTTGTGCGAGAAAAATTGTATTAGACCACCTATCAAGACACAATGATAACGAAGTATAGCGGATTCGAGAGGAACGTTTTGTGTTACTACGTCATTTGGACACAAATATTATTTCCAGCGAATTTTTTTTTAAATTTTTCGTATTATATTGACGAAATATGTTTTGAATATATTTAAATATTTGACAAAACATTAGTTTCTTAATTTTAATCACTTGGGAAAAGTTATTATGTGCTAGTGGGAAAGCAGAGAAATTTCCAAAGAGAACATTTTTTTCACTTTGATAAGGACGATTGATATTGAGACGAACAAATTTGTGACATTTGTCCCCAAATGAGGTAAGCAACCAATTGACAGACAATTCGGCTATACTTTTTAATCTTTGTAAAATGGTATAATACCTTACATTAAAATTTCCATCAAAGTTGCTCGTCAGAACAACAAAACTGAAAGCTGCGAAAGATCAAAAGTAGTAATAGGAGGCTTACTTTTTGGAATCGTGTGGATTTGGAAGTGTAGCAAATTAGTTCTGTTTAGCTCGTGTGCTTTTTATAATCTTTGTGTAGCGCTGATGCTTACTATATTATATAATCAATTGGCAGGGCCGGATCAATGGGGTGGCACGCGGGGGCGCTTGCCCCGGGTGATAGTTTTAAGGGGGCTGCAATACGACGGACTTCTGTTCTGAGCCCATAACTAAACGAGAAAAAATCTAATTACAAGAATTGGAAAAATTTTTCAGACCATACTTAATATTTCAAGATGTGAGATATGAGTTTCTTTTTAGGAAGATCTCCGATCCGAGTTTAATTAAAACAATAAAAGGGGGGTAGTTGTTTTAGAACACCTTTTATTTTTTTCATAATTTTCCTCTTCTTGGGGCTATAAAACAATATATATTAAATCAAGACCATATTTGCATTCACAACTAAATTACCTTAGGAATGTAATAAACTAAAAATATAATTCACACTTATTTGAAGAAACAATGAACATTTATAAAAATTAATTTTTATAAATGTTCATTGTTTCTTCAAATAAATATTTTAAAAATTGCAATTTTTATAAATGTTCATTGTTTCTTCAAATAAGTGTGAATTATATTTTTAAAAATTAATATTTGACACTTGTCAAATTGAAGTGTCTATTTCGTTTTTATTTTTCATATAGACAAGTAATTTCACAATCAAATGACAAATAAAGTGATAAATCAAATGTAAAGTTCTCCAATTAAATTCTTAGTATCGTAAACAGCAAGTGTGTCTCTGAAATTTTATATTGCAATTGACATAATTGCATTATAATTATATTAATATTGAAATTGCAAATCTGTCTCTGAAATTTTGTATTGCAACTGACATAATTGCATTATGAATATATCAATATTGAAATTGCAAGTCTGTCTCTGTTATAAAATAAACTGTATTTGTAATGATACGATTTTTTACTTTTATTTTATTTTAAAACCGTTTGAGAATCAAATGATATTTAAGATCTATAATGGATCTTAATTTTTGTTCGAATTTGAAATTCTTTTTATTTAACAATCATTTATTTCAAATTCAAATTGTTTTTAACAATTCTGGCTCTAGTTTCAGGGTATGCAGTATAAATATGTCATCTATCATATATGTACATATGATGCCTAGTATACCCTGGAACTGTAATAAAATTTGACCCAAATACAGATCGTTGTTAAAGGGGGCGGTAACTTTTGTTTTTGCCCCCTTCAAAACTTTCCTAGATCCGGCACTGTCATAATTTTGTAACGATTTTCTATAATTTTCATCATACTACTTCTATTCTAATCGGAGTAAATTGCATCTATTTTCACTTAAGAGAATAATTTAGTATCTACGTCCTTATTCATAATGAAATGGTACAATTGCAGCTTTGCTTAGAAGTAATAAAAATCATTGCTTTCAATTTATAAATATACAGAGTGCCCTAAAAAATAATGATAATTGGAACTCTGGAGGAAGAACGTCCCTCGGGGAAACCAAATCACTCCCTGTATGTTCTACGATTGTTTGTAGTTTTCGAGTTATGATTTTTTTCCTAATTTTTCACCAAACTACTAATTCGAATACATTCTTGGTCATAGTGACTTGAATAATTGAGATAAATTGCTGATTTTTTTTTTAGCAGAATGTTAGGCTCATCCAATGCAGAAAGATCGAACTCCGTAGCTCATATCAGTGCGCCAAAAGAAATAATAAAATATACCAAAATCTTTCAGGGTGATTTAAAAAAAAGTCTCATAACTTTTTTCACCCAAACCTATTTTAAAAACTTCCTCATTTTATTGTTATTTACTGCGAATATCTCTATAGTATCATACTTAAAATTCGGTTCAAAACGTACTAAGTCTCTAATCTATTCGAACTGGGGAACTAGTTTTTTCGCACATTTGATCGGCTCGAACTCGGTAGGATTATGTCTGATCGGAAAATGGGTCTCACTGTTCACATCAGCTGATTACCAGCTACAATTCGTAGAAGATTTTTTTCTCTGGAAACTTTAAGGGTGGGGGTAGGATCCTCCGGGGGTGGTGGTGACAAATGCTAATGTATTTGGAGCAGGGGCCAGTTCACTCAAGTCGACGTCGAACGAAAACGACACTTTAAATTGTTGTTTTTGATTCATGCAATTATAAGTTTTGCAACTGTCGTTCGAAAACCGTTGCAAATCTCGGCAAAAACTTTGATATCGTTCTTACTTTTTTTTAAGGTAAAATGAAAGTAAAACGTGCTATTTTTTAAAAATTATTTAATAAGAAGAAAAATTGTTTTTTTTTTTTTTTTTTGCATAAAATCCGAATGCAGCCAAAATTCGCCATCTATGCCTGGAAGCTTCCACTTTCAGGGCTTCAAAATATTAAAACACATAGAGTTAGAAGTAACAATAGGAGGGATTATTTTTCCATTAGAAACACTTGAAACTATATAAGCTGATTTAAATCTATTGCTTGAGAATTCATCTCAAATGCTCCTTTTAAACAACAATGGCGAAGCTAACAAGAAACAAATACTCCAGGAAGTGTAAGGTTTACTCGGGGGAGCTTTAAGAATAAAAGGCCTTTAATTCAATAGCATTTGCTGTTCTGCAAGAACGAAATGAAATAGAAGAGAAGAAACTAATACTAGAAAATGAGAAGGGGTAGAAAAGCTTCGATATTGGAAAAGATAAATAGTATAGACTTTATAGAATATAATTTTCTTAAAGCTTTAAAATAATTTCGCATTTTCTGGAAGAGACAGAGGATCTGAGATGTCTCTGAGCTTCGTCCACTCAGCCCCCTTACTGCAGTATTCTGGTTCTCTTTTTCAATTATAAAATTTATTTTTACATTTTGATTTTAGTTTTTAATGGTTTCTTGAATTGCATAAAATTGGACCCAGGACATCTCCGACAAAAGAAAAAAAAAACGACGTCTTGATTGCACCAAGTATGAATTCTCGTTCACATGAATGTAAACTTGCTTTCTGAAAAATTCATATTAGCTCAAATAAAAGATTGTAACAAAACATGACTCCATCGAATAAATAATATTTGCTTAGCGACAAGAGTTGAAATTAATAATAAGCTCGTCATGTTTATAACTTGCTTTACCCCTTTGCTAAAGTTGTATAGTAAAAAGTCTGTTCAGTTGACACAATAAAATAATAAGCTGTAACACTGCTCTTGTCACAATCAATCATAAGATGCACCTCCCAAATCGGTACTCCCTAATAGAACTGCGGAGAAAATTCTTTTATCAAATTTCATCCGACTTTTATCCTTTGTTGTGATTATTTATGATGGATTTGTCAAACCCCTCAGATTTCGGGAGTCAGATTCGAGCAAACAATAATCAATCGAAATACGACCATGCATGCATTGCCCAGAGAGTTTCTTCCTCCAGATCGTTTGTGTGGGGAAGAAAGAAAGAAGTGATGGACATCATTCGACTCCACATATTCGACTTTCACATAAAAAAAAACAAAAACAAAAACCAACTGTAAAACAATGTTGCAAAAATCCATTAAAGTGCACAAATATAACATTTTGCAGCAAACAACCACACTACAGACTGCTTGTCTTCATCTGGACCAACCTACTTATCCCTCCATTAATTTTTATGGCGACAAAAGTAACGAAAAACGCGACATCATCTGGGGTAGATTTGTCATCGGAAGTGCGGAACTGACAATCATCATTAGGATGCGGTGCGGATGCGGTTATAAAATATAAGAAAATGGAAAATGTCTTCCTGGAGATAAATAGAAGAAGAGAATGCCGCTTAAGGTGGTCTTCTAAATGGGGATGCTATTTACAGTGCTAATTGAATTTACTGGGGCTTCTTTTTAATTATAATTGAAATTATGACAAAATTTATTTTTCCAACAGCATTAAGAAGAATGCCAGCAATTACCTGTCGTATGTCGTGAAAAACACATCAAGATAAAATCGCCCTGTCTTGCCTTCATTTAAGCGCACTTCAACCCAATCGTATTCCACGCGTATAACGTCCATTGTCCAGGTACACTGATTCGACGACGCCTGTCAATTTCGATTGTCAATTCAGGTAATGCGCCATCAGTTATTGAATTATTACCAAAATTCATGTCTTCTGACATATCAGCTGGTCTCTGCCCTCCAGTACCTTTCGTCCAAGATTATGACAAATGACGATTAACGACTGCCGAACCCTTTGTCGGCATTGTATATCAGAGACGGAGACACTGAGACTTTCTGGAGAAATTGTGATTTCAACAAATTGATCCTCGCATACTGAATGAGATGTCTGGAACTCTGGTTTGGACATTTTTCGATCGAATCCCGATTCCTGGCTGGATTGTGTTGATATGAAATGAGAATTTCGGTGCTAACACAAGAATTCTCAGGCTGTATGAGCACGTACGTTAGGAATATCGAATTGATTCAACGAGATCTATCCCTATACACTGTCTGGAAAGTGACGCAGTCCGCATACGTGAGAATTATATTTTGCTGTTTACTGGGTTGAACTAACTTTATCGGTATCTTCAAGGGTAGCCTGTATGTCTACCAAATCCAGTCATTACATTACAAGGCGTGTTGTTTTAAAGAACTTCCCAATTTTATGAGCGGATGTTTCAATGCGAGTCTGTAAATTTTTTGATTTCTGATAAATACTTAAATCAAACGGTCCGACATTCTTGATAGGTTTTTATGACGCCTTGATGTCTAACTAATTCTGGTGTTCATTTGACTAAATCGTGGGCTTAATAGGATTTTGGTTAAAGCTATGTTGAATGCGTCATTTGGATTTAGTAAGAAGGACAGATCAAGAAGTATTTTGATAATTACGAGTATAAGATTTAGGTTTATGCCGGGGCGAGTGTCATTTGCACTGGAGCCATCAGTGGTTTATTGTCTACTGCTTTCCTTTATAGTTCATCCAATAATCCCACTCTACCTAGGAGCAGCAGTATATTTTTAGATTAAATTTACTCGAAGTCGGCAGGTTTTAAAAAGTATCAGCCAAAAGCCTGAAATCTACATCATGCAATGAACTTGCAATCGTATAAGATGTACTCCGATGTTTCATCCTCTTCGATACATAACCTCCTTCCTACATACTTCAGTGGGTGATAGTCCTATCCGATGCATTTAATTGATAAATTTGCAATGATCGGTTAAGACTTCTGTAATGATTCAGAGTTGATTCCTAGATAGATAAAAAATCCAGGCTGTCGTAGTTTGGTGAAGTTCCTGTAATGAATATGTTGGCTTGTCCTTGAGCCTATCATTAAAATCTCTCTCTGGTCCATTTGGCTCTGGCTCCGGTTTTGTATGGTAAGCTCACGGTATTGTAAGATACTGCAAAATAGTTTCGGTCCAATGAGGGGCATGGATGATCCTTTTTTTCCAGTATGTATGCATTGTCTTTCCGCCCAATTCCCGTGTATCCTGGACCCCAGTGAAGTGTTGGGTGGTTCTTTGTGGCAAGGTTTGTTAATGCTTAAATGGATTCCCACATTAACTTCGTTTTGACCTCAGGTGATGAGATAGCATTCAGCTTAGCTATCAGTATAGATAAATATTTTTTTAAATCTGCTGAAGTTTTCGTATGCATTCTGGTGATGGTATATACATACGTCTGCGTGGAATATTAAGGCATATATTACTAGACTTTGATAGATATAAGTTTTTGGCTTTACAGCATATATTCCCGATCCTACATTTTTATCGATTTTAAAAGCGTCGGTGTACTATTTTAGCGGCTCGTTTTCTGGATTTGTATTTATTTTCTACCTATCTTGAATGGCAGACGGAGGTTGCATTTAACTACCATTCTTTGTGATATCGTATCTAGTATTGAATTTGCTTTTATTCGTTTAGTCATAGTGGATACACCACCATTAATCCAGCCTCTTCACTATATTCAACAAAGTTGGTGAATGCCGATAGATATAATAGTGCTTCTCGAGCGCTGGTAGATGTTGTGCGTATGGTGCTAGTTACACTTAGGCATGTCATCCTTTGGACCTTATTTACCTTCCTGATGTTGTTCTTTAGGTACACTTGTTCCACCATGCTGCTGCAGCATAGATCTAACTACCGATTTGTAAAGACAAATCATTATGTTGAGCCAATCAGTTGTCTACAATACCGAAATGTATAATACCCTACGCAGACGGGCATAATCAATGATTATTCTTTTGTAAATCGAATTTTCAAAAATCGCTTTACCTCTGAATTTGAATTTTTATTATTAAAAATGTGCAGTCAATTACATATAAAAATTGACAGAACTTTCATTTTAGTTCACAAGATCTCGGGTAATTAGACGACAAAACAGTTCAGAAAAGTATACTAATACTCTATGCGGTTGGGAAAAATCAATGATCATACATTCGTA
The DNA here is from genome assembly GCA_963924295.1 of Dioctria rufipes. Lineage (NCBI taxonomy): Eukaryota > Metazoa > Arthropoda > Insecta > Diptera > Asilidae > Dioctria > Dioctria rufipes. The sequence continues at coordinate 364,781,005 of OZ002740.1, forward strand.
ATTGAATTTTCATCGTTATCCTTATCAGATCTAGCATTGAAATTAGGGGGCCGACGATCATCTTACCAATTAAATTGAGCAATAAAAAACAACAACATCCAGCGCCGTAAGTCGCTTAGTTTAGCCACCGCAGTAATATAGTGAGGTACTAGGAAGATTTCCGCATGCAGCGGTGTGGGTGATGTGTCATTTTTTAGTACTTATAGTGTTTTTTTGATAAAAAGTCATTTTTTAATACAGTAGTAGTTTAGGTTGCAAACTGCGGGAGTCATTCAAACCAAACTTTTCTCAGTTTTACACACTGGCATATATAATATGGACTGCTCGATATGCTATTTCACGCGGGTACAATTTTGTGTGTCAAAAATAGTTCTTAAACTATTGGCCGGAAGTTTCAAAATGATTTTAATAAAGCCTTTCGAATTTCTGTTGAGTATCTAATTTCAAATAATTAGTTTGAAAACATTTATTTCGACGAACCCACTCATTTATTTGCTGTTTACAGTTCTCTCTCAGGTGGTACTTGGGCTATGTTCAACTTTTGGCTACAGCTGGCTATAGCCAGAATAGCTGTAGCTAGGGCTCTTATTTGTGTGAGTAAATGTCAAACTTCAATAAATTGTTTCAATTTCATTGTAAGAATTATGTCGAGTAATATAAGTAAATTAGTTGCAATAACAACTATAATAAAAGATTGGATTGATTGATGATTTTGTGACCGAATGTTATGATTTTCTATCTATCAACAGCATGAATCGAAATATTTCAAAAAATATTAATTATTTTAAGAATGACGGCAACTACTTTGAACAAGTCTGCCAACCATTTTTTATCATGAAATTGCACAGAACATAGAAAATTTTATGACTTGTACCTATATCAAAAAGATTTATGGTAATAAAAATAAAATAAAAATTAAGGAAATATTTGCATTTTTTCCTAAGTTATAAAGACGCAAAATTGCTGTTGTGACAAACGAAAGGGGTTAATGCAAAACGATGCTGTAAACAAAATTCATTGATCCCATTTATGCAGAAGTCAAAATATTATAGCTAAAACAGGCAAAAGATAATAAAAACTAAAAAGAAACAGATATTGAATCCAACTGTTGTTTCAATCTCGATTTTCCCCCTCCATCCATATCCTTATTTCTACTTAATTATTTTTAAACGAATGTTTCTTGGCTCTAATCTTAACTACAATATTTCTGAATTAAACGGCTACAGTAGGGCGATAGCATCTCTGTAGTCTTGATTGTACTATTTTACTTAGTATCAAATTGCTTAATAATTCATCTAGTGAAGATAGACATAATTTGATTTACACCAGATTGAAGTCTTAACGAATTACTCAGAGCCATGCATTGTGGAGTACTTTTGGTTATCAGAGAGTTTGCCTTCTTTATCAAGCTTATTATCTCGTTTTTGCGATCTAATCAATTCCATAATTCAGTTTCCTGTTACTTCTTTATTCTAAGCCCTTAACTGTAACGGCCATATAACATGCAAGATACAAAACACACACTGAGAAATAGGATAATTAAAATCAGTAGTCATACCTACAAATATCCGATTAAATCCCAATTAAACAGGAAATTAATTTTATAAACGGAAACCGGCTAGATGTATACGTAAATTGCGTCATTGTGACAACAAAGAATGCCTCTTCTTATCATTCTATCAGTTGTCTCACTTTGAACGGTTGAATGGTAGTCGATTCAACCTCGAGATGGTGGAAATGGCTTTAATCCGACAGCCATTAGCATACTATGAAGATTCGAATTAAGATATTTAGGAAAATGTTTAAGTAATGAAAATTACCTGATTGTAGATAAAAACATTAAAAATAGAAGTTTAATTTGTTTGCAATTCAACCACGCTCCCATGATTGTTAAGGAGCCCACACATTAAGTAGTTAGACCTGTTCGGAAGGGCTTTCTCCGTTCACTTCTTTCCAAGATTGGCCATATGCCAGCCTTATTAGCCACTGAATCTGATCGAGTCTCAAAATTATTCCAACAATCAATGATAAATTAATTAGGAGCTGATTCACGTAAACAATTATTCAAATTATGTGGAGTAGAGTTTACTTATAACTAATGAGACGTTTTTAATATCATAAAGATAAGATCGGTTGTATACGAATGGACCTTCAGAAGTAAAAGTTGATGTTTTGAATTTTGAAGAAAATGCTTATGATGCCGAAATGTAATGCTATTTTAATTGATTCAAGTTCAAAACTGAACCTTCAAATTTAAGGGTTAGTGATAATGTTAAAATTTTACCTTCAATTTATTGATGATAACAGTGAACTTTTTCAATTTTTTAGCAAAATTTTGACTTTTTTAATTAACAAAATTTCAAAAAAATACTCAAAGTTTTAAACAAACACCATAAAAGAGTGACATTAAAGGTTTTTATTTTTATAACTGCCCAGCAGGGGATTGGAAGAGATGATGCATGCCTCTATATTGGACACTAGGGAGGAAGCAGCAGTGGCGGATCCAGGATTCCGATGAAGGGGGGGGGCGCAACTATGGTTTAAAAATGGTATATGCTGAAAACTATACAAAGGTTTGAAGACACTCGCCACCACTCGCAAATGTCAAATGCACAAAATTTATCATTTAAAAAATACGAGTCGAACAGATTAGCAAGTGGCTACCACTCGGAACGAAGAAAGTTGCTCAAGATTCTTTGCAACTCTCGAAAGTCAAAGGAGATGTTAGATTAAGTGTATTGGAATGGAGATAATAGCTCGGAAACTTGTAAAAAATGGTAAAAATTGACATGTTTTAAATCAAATTCCTGTGGGTAGGTATTCTCACTTCTTTAAATTGTGACTGTTTTAGAAAGATAAGGCGTAGATCTAGCAAATTACATCGAGTTTTTTCATTTTTAGTGGCGCTTTTTATAATTATTTGACTCTAATAGTACTTGTTTTTTGTCCCGACATTTCACCGACGAGAAATTGCAATATTTATTTGAAAGTTCTTTAAATACAAAGCAAAATAGCTTATTTAACAATTATGTGCAACAAAAATTTAGGAGCGTTAGTTCTCGTTAAAAATTTATTTTCAATTTATGTGAACTGAAAATTTTCATGTTTCGTCTTTAATTGTATGATTTTGTCGGATATTGGGTTTCTGTCTTTTGCGGTAGATGTCTCTAATGTGCTCTGTGGTCTAGGCTAATTTTATATGAATTTTTCACTACATAAACCTACGTATAGTAAATTTTATTACCTACAGGTTCGCTGGTATCTAAATTGAAACTTTTGCTGAGTATTAACTCTTCTTACGATAGAGCGACAGAGCGACACACAACAACGAAAAATTCACTACGAAACTGGCAGTCGAAAAATTGGGAACACAATGGCAACGACAGGCAGTGGGCGACGATTGTGACAGAAGAAGATACTGAAATTTCATTTGTTAAATGTTTCGAGCGTTTTAAAAGGAGATTTTTATCAAGAATATTTAATATTATATTGGAAGAAATGCAATGAGCCAAAGTCTGAAAAAAAAACTGAAAATGCGGAAATTTAGTAAATTAAACGCTTTGAAATATCCATCCAACCTACGTCTTTTTTGTCCACTTGTCTTGCCTGTCTTGCAAATTATAAATTATTCTATGATTTCGTACTTCCTCAATAAAGTTTTCCTAAAAGCTCATTATTTTAAAATTACCGTGGCGTGCTACCACCTTAAAAAGACAAAACTGAATGCCAAAACAATTTCATTCGATTAATTTTGTTGGTAGTACTCCAGCGATGACGGCAAAATTAGAAACTGATCAATCCTGACGAAAACTTCGTCTCTCGTCGCAATTTAGTGCATTCACATAAGACGCTGTGCTTTTAGAAGTTTGACAGCGGTATTTCGTCGTCGTTTGTCGTCTGTCATCGCAATTGTGTTTAAACCTTTTATCGGATAAATACCGCAGTTCACGTCATCTGAAACGCATCTGAACCGCGCTTGTAAATTTCTATTCAACCAATTCAATTATGCATCTGGTTTTTGTATGAGCTACAATTACATCATGATGCAGAGTACCGTGTATTATACATTCCTTCAAATGGAATAGCTTCGGATGATAGGGGCACAAGGATCCACGGCGGCGTAATCGGATATCTGCTGTCACCTGTTTTTTTTATGAACACGGCTGTTCCAGTTATTTGAATCTATATACGGATATTTACCAAGAATGTAAAAGTCCTCCATTATAGTTTCATTCAAAATGTCTAACGTTCGAAATTTTCGTATTCTATAACACGGGAAATTGGGGACTTTGGAAGATGAGAGTTGATTTGACATTTAATTCTCCGGGAATTCTTTAATATGGAAATATGTTTTAAGAATTCTCTACTCCACTTATTAAAATTATTCGGTATTTTGCAAGTGTAAAAGTAAGAAGAAGTATTCTCAACTAATGGTATTGTCTATTATCGTTAAAGTACTTAGGAATTTTCAAATTAAATTACGGATTCACCGAAAGTAAGTGATTAAACTCACCTAAGTACAAACATTTACAAGTATACCTGCGTGCAGAATTCTCGATTTTTGCAACCACCGCATTCATCTATTTTTACAACAAAAAACTTTTGTATTTCGATTATCACAACTTGTTGAAAATTTCATGGCAAATCTTAAAAACGAACCCTTATGAATGCAAATTGTATGGTACATATGCATAAACAGAAGCTTCACCAGTGATTACCCCCTATGCAACTATCTAGTTCGAGCAAGTCAATTGGAATTGTTGCTTAAATTAGTCTGATGTAACAATTTCAGTAGTTTCAATAAACTGAAATTCATTTTCAGTGTACAATGACACAGTTTTACTGAATCTCAAATTGAATTTTAGACTGTCCAGTTGCGCAGAGGTTTTCATGGAGTAGAAGATATATTTAGTGTTATTAGTCGAAATTCTTGAAATTTAACAAACACAAACACTCCCTTTTTTCTGTACCCGAAAATACCCCAAATGAATTTCTCCGTCTCGAACATTTTCACAAAATCATCTGAATTTGTGCTCGCACCACTGAAAGAGAATTCAATAAAAATCTTAAATATCGGAAAATGTGACAGCATTCAAAAGTCACAATGCTTTACCGAAAATAGAAAACTGAAAAAAATCATCAACCTGAAGTATTTCAGTGAATTGAAAACTGAGAAATCGGAATCGCTCTTCACTTTAAAATAATATCTTTAATATACACAGAACATTTAATAATATTAAATTTAAAAAAAAAACAAATTATTTCCGAACTGTCACCAGTAAAATATGGAATGTTACTTTTGGAATTTACTAAAAACAGAGTTCTAGTCAGGCGAAATTGGAGTCTCTCTTTTTTTGTATTTCTCTCACATTTTCCCTAATTCTCCAAATATGTTAATGAATTTCGAATGGAGATATATGGAGTTTTAGTCAAGGAAAACTAAAATTCTTATCTCCCAAATTTCAAAAATCTCCGTGTTACAGAATCCGGTACCAAAAAAGAATTAATAAATAAAATGATAAGAAAATCAATTAATAACAGTATGGAATTGGAAATTCCTCTAAGATTTTGTTTTTATTTAATATTTGGAATCTAGCATTTATTAAACATGTTAAAAAATGAAACACTTGTTTCCGTTCCACGAAAATAATTTTTTTAAATTTTAATAATTAATTAAAGTTTTGCGACGCATTTCGCCCTATTTAGGCATCCTCAAGCACTTGCAAACATTATGAGACTGACTCAGTATAAATTAAAATTAAAACCGACAGTTATCGTTTATACACATATACATACATAAATGGTATTACAATTTCATTTTAAGTCAGTGTAAGTATCGTAATTTTTATTTCGTTATAAAATTTGTTTTAATTAAAGGGCTGTTGTTACGGAAATCTAGCTGATCATTAACCAAAAATGAGCCTTTATCTTTCTCTTTTTTAATTTCAAATATCTCATACCTATCTAGAACTTTTCCTCAACATAAATTACATAATAATTTTACACTGTCAAGTGATGTAGTGCGGCCTAGGTCGATTAAGTGTTTAAATAGACCAGAAGTTGCCCTATTGTTTCTCGCTGCAGAAACGTAGTTTTAGTGACCTCTTAGTTTTTCCTACTAGATCGCGTCACAAGCATTGCAACTTTTACTATATACCCCACCTTTTTCAATATCCAATATTTATTAATAATTTACCCAATGTTGTATTAGTGAAATAAGCCGGTTGAACATTATGATTTGATAGCGTTCTGTATATTTTATCTGAAACTCCCCCAACATAAGGGATCTTTTCCCAAATCTTACTAATTTTGTTTTGGATCATAGGGAATGCTAATCTAAAAGCAGATGTTCTAGATTTTTGTTTTAATATCTTGTAAATTAAACTTTTGGAATAACCTTTACAGAACTCTTAATGTTAAGAAGATGATTAGATAAAAATGGAATTACAGTGTCAGTAAAAGTTGGTTTGCGATATATTTCGTAGTCAATTTTTTTATTTTTTATTGATATTATGATATCTAAAAAGTTTAATTTTCTACCTCCATATTCTAGTATAAATTTAATATTCTCATCTAATTTATTTAAAATACTATTTAAAAATACATTAAGCTGTCACTCAGAGCTCGTCCATACACAAAACAGATCATCAACATAACGATACAAACATAAAATTTTATTAACTAAATCACATTTTTTGTTAAAAATGTGATCTGTTCTATGAAGTTCATGTAGAAGTTAGCCAAAAAAAAGGCGATAGAGAAGCACCCATGGCTAAGCCTTCTGTTTGGGTATATAACTTGTCATTAAAGTAAAAGTATGAAATTCTGCTTCATGTAGACGGAAAGCAAACTCACTCTGTGCAATTTTTAAATGTATGCATTTATATTTAAAAATTTTTTAATCTGAATCACAAACTCGAAATGCATGTTTGTATGTATAATCATTTAAAGAATTGAGAATTAACTTTTTGGACTAAAAAATTTTAATTTTTTTCGAAAAGTACACTGTAAAAAACATTAGGACTATTCCCTAAAATGTAGGGAATACTCCCTAAAATTTAGGGGGGAAAACCTACATTTTAAGGTATATTCCCTAAAATGTAGGGAATAGTCCCTACATTTAAGAGATTATTCCTCACATTTTAGGGAATATTCCCTAATCTTATCGAAAAATACCTAGGGCTTTGTGGCAATAATTTGTGCAAATTTTTTACTGTCTAGCTATGTCTATTTAGATAAACTTTTCGAAAGTTTTTCCAGGGTACCAATATTAGTCCGGGAAAAGTGTATTTTTCAAAAAACTAATAAGAGTATGAAATATAACATTATTCTTCTGTAATTTATTAACAACTGACATGTTGTGAAATTGTTATTGTGAGTTGATTAAGCCATAATATATCACCAATCCCATGTCCTCATATTCACATCATCTTTGTACGAATATAAGAGTTAAATCATTCTTTTTTCAACACAACACATTGACCGTTGTCTATATGTCTGATTGGGACATATTTGACAAAAACTCCTACCGCAAGGTCCTTTGATAAGATCCTTGAAAGGATAATAAATTATTATAAAATTATAAAAATAATGAATATACATATTTTCCTGTAGCAAGATATCTCAATTGCAAAACGTATTTATGAATGTCCGAAATTTGTGTGGATCGTTATTGTGCTGTTTCTGTTAATCTTGGGTTACTAATTTTGAAGGAATCCCTTTAATTTTCTAATTGTCGTAACTCACCCAGGATAAATTGGGGATACATTATAGATGTTTTTCATTCGCCTCCTTTTTATTTTAATACTTATAATATTTTTATGGAGTTTTAATCGGAGAAAATAAAAATTCTCATCAGTTAAAATTTTCAACGGGTACTCTATAGTACTTACACGGCCCAATTTTTGAAACCTATGTTTATAAAAGTAATTTTTAACAGCTGCTGCTTGTAGGCGCAGAAAAAAACAGTATTGAGCTAGAAAGTGTGTAACTTCTAAATAATCTTGAATTTTTTTTTTTCGATTTATTTACTGGACCATTTATTAAACTATTTGAAAAAGACGAAAGGGAAATCACAACGTACCTTGATATTATTTCGAGGCATTGCCGATTTTATTTTCGAATAAGGCTCTATTGGTGTTTCTTTCACTCAAACAATCTTTGTAAGTAAGTTCTATGATTTAACTTTGTTGTTTTATAGATTCTAAACAAATATCTGCCAACTATCAATTGCAATCTGAATTGATTCGTTTTTATTAAAACATTTAATTATTCATCAGAGTGATATCTAGAGAAATGTCAATATGAAATCTGAAACCGAAAGACTTTAAAATATGTGTTGACTTCGCGACATTGATGTATGTATGTATTTTGTACCGAAATCGAGACACATATATGTACATGTGTTACATTGAACTTATTCAGCAGAAAGTTTTAGAATCACTTCGACCATTAATATAATAAGAGTGGACTTAATACCACAACTTGCAAGCAGTATGTGTGAACATTTATCATTTATACGTCAAAAAGACGAAACATCTTAAAATTTAGAATTACACTGAAGAAAAAATTTTTTTAGAGTGTGACATTTTTTCTTAGACTAACACCAAAATATTCACTTTAGCAATAATATAACGGTTTTCTTCACGTAGTGAGATCAGTGTACATTTTCAGGTAGAAAGAGACAAATATAAGTTTCGTCCAAAATGTCCATACATATACCTATGTAGCACAGCCTTACTACTCTGTAAAAAAATGCACAAATTGTTGCCACAAAGCTTAGGTATTTTTCCCTAAAATGTAGGAATATTCCTTCAAATTTAGGGTTATTCCCTACATTTTAGGGAATATTCCTTATATTTTAGGGAATATTCCCTACATTTTATAGAAAAATACCTAAGCTTTGTGGCAACAATTTTGCAAATTTTTTACTGTGTATGTATAATATGACAGTAATTAAAGATTAACTACTTTTTGAAGGCTTACATAGTTTATGTATTTTGCATTAAGACTTCGATTTTCTTGATGTTTCTTGAATGATTACGAGCTACATATGTATAAAGGTAGGTAACTTCAGGCAATAAATGAATAATGAGATTTATTTACGAGATACCATATATAGCAGTAATTTTCAACAACTGGCAATAGTGTCAATATATTCTAAGGACCAGGACTCATTTCGACAAGTTTATTCTTATCCCTTGTTACATTATGTTACAAGATGTAGTACCATGACAAAACAAAGCTAATGGCTGCAGTTAACACCATTCACATGCAATTATTATCCCCAAAGATGCCATTATTCTGGATAGAGCTGCGGGCAATTATTTACGCTTGAAGTGTTCTTCAAACAAAGACTGCCCCTAATCGATCCAGCTTCCAGCAGAAGATATCCGGTAGGAAAAAAAAAATAATTCTCGACATAAATACTTGACTCTCATATATACTCTCTTTCTCAAGTAGCTGAAAAATTGGTAGTCGGATCAAACGAAATGTCACCGGGACAAATTGAGCAATTTCACGCGCCAAATTGCTACTTCTGAATCTGATTATGCACAAATAAGGACCCCAACAAAGTGCATGCGTTACTGTCAAAAATAAAATTTTGAAGGGAGTCCAGGTGTCTCACGCCCTTCATTGCGATTTACCTTCATCTTTTGTTATCCAGTTTTGTCGCTTGCTCATAAAATCCCAGCTACCGCACGGCTAAAAAAAATAAAATCTTTCATCCGTAAAAGGATGCCCAGTACAACCCCGTCGGTCGGTTGATCATCGTAATTAATTGTATCTTGCCGAAGTCAACTTTTCACTGGAAAATGTACAGCGCGCAGATCAGTTTCGTTTTAAAATCACATATATGTACATACATGCATACAAACGGAGCTCCCTCACCCTTCCTGCAATATGCTGAGCTGGAAAAAGGCAACCTGAGTCGGCTTTGATTGTTCCTTTGTCACGCAGCCTAATGGCTTTGGGTAGTAGTTGACACGCCTACTCGAAGATTTTTGTTCTGGGCTGATTTCAGTGTCATAAAAATCTGGCAAATTGTTCCTTTCGAGGGTGACATATGGGAAACTGAAAGGTCCCCAGGGTTGTTTGGCGATAAGTCGGTTGGATTTAGGTGAAACCCAAAGGGTGATTAGTTGTGTTTAGGTTTTAATTGCAAGATCTTGCACCAGGATAGCTTAGATATGGCATTAAGGGGATTTTGGAGTTAATTCATTGGCATAAACGATTCATAATGTGATCATATTACACCGTTCTGCATTTAATGCACAAATCGAATGGCAAGGAAATACTTTACTTTGCATATTCATTAAATTAAAGTAGTTTTAGAAATTGATTGATGTTAATTCATGCTAAGCATGTCAGTTATAGGGTTATTAGCGCTCTAATAAGACTCTTCCGTTAAATTTAGAAAAGCGTTAACAATAAGCTGCCTTGTTTAGTCATTGACCTGAACAGGTTCGGTTCACTTTTTAGGAAAAAAATTCAAAGACTGCAATTTTTTCAAAAATGTGAAATAAAAATTTCAAAAATATAAGATAAGTGACATCTATACGAGAAACAAGGAATTAAATCCGGTTCTCTTGAGTTTTGTTTTTTTTTATGTTGCCAAAGCTCAGGGCATACCCTATGATGCCGTAGCAAAGACTTGGTAGGAAAGGAAAAAGTGGTAGGGCATAGAGGATCATTATTATTATTCATTATATACATTCTTACTAATGTGCTTATGAAGGATTCGCGGAATTTCACAGTACGACGGAATTTAACTTCAAGAGCGTGAGGGTTAGGTCGGATTACAGCTCGTATGATGCATATAGGAAGAATTCTACAAGGGATCAGGCTAAAATTTTCGCGAGAGCAATGACCATAGAAGTAGCGATAAAAGAGAGGTAGACATCTGACATTACGCAGGTGCTCTATATAGGGAATCAATAGTTGCTTTTGATATGTCATCGGTCATCACTAATAAGCCGGATGGCTGTATTTTAGACTTTGTTTAACGCGGGCAATAACAGTGCGTCCAGCCCTTGCCCAAATATGGGAATTATACTCTAACCTAGCCCTGATATGAGATTTGTAGATTTGTGCCAGATCTGATGGAGTAAGATATTTTTTGCAACTTAGCAAGAAGCATAGGTATTTCATCGCGTTTTTGGCAATACCAAAAATTTGTTCGGGCCAATTACATGATTCGCTCTGCCCCAAGCGAGTATTGTTGTGAGGTCATAGTTTAATGAACAAAACAAGGGTGCTGTCGTCTGCAAAACTATGAATAGGATTGAAAGTGAGAGCTAGCAGATCATTAATAAAAATGAGAAAGATAATAGGAAAGAGCACAGAGCCTTGCGGTACACTGGCATTGATTATAAAACTGTCAAAAGTAACTTCGTCAAATATAACTTGCATTGAACGGCGGGAGAGGAAACTTTTAATCCATTTGATGGAAAGATAGGTCTACACATAATGCTTGAAATTAAAAGAGCAGGATGCCTGAGGCTATCGAAAGCCTTCGAGATATCTAATGTGATGATTTCAGATTCACCAAAATTATTGAGACATTGACTTCAATGCTCGGTAAGGAATGTTAGTAAATTTTCAGTAGAGCAACCAGCACGATCGCTAATAAGGTGATTAGTTTCCAGTTATTTCGTCAATTGGGTGTTGATGAGTGTTTCTAAAACCTCCGAAAGAATCGCAATGAAGACAATTAGTCTATAATTTGAGGGATCGCTTGTCTCTCCTTTTTTTGGGTATTGGCTGAACATGTACAAGTTTCCATGCCGATGGAAGACTCCTGTCGAATAGGATAGGTGAAATAATTTGCGTAGAGTTTTAGCTAAAGAAGAGGAAGAGGTGCAGTACTTGACTACCAGGAGTGCAATACCACCAGCAGTTCGAAGTTTATTAGCTTATAACTAATTCAATGATTTGCAATCCTGATAGACTTATTACAATACATATACATATAATATGCCGCAGTTAATTTTAAATTTTTCCATCCTAAAATAACACAGTAAAATTACAATTAAGTGAAATATAACTTTAAAACGAAAACGCTTTCGTGGATGTTGAATTTCTGTAACCACGTAGATTTGTAAAGAGCAGAACTCTAGATACCAAACTTCTATTAGAACTAACTAACTAACTAACAATAACATCCAACGCTAGTTTTAACTAAACTAGTATAGCATAAATTAGATATTTTTTTAAGTCTGCACCCCAAAAGCAGATTAAAAGTGGTGCACGCTGATTGGAAAAAAGTAATATCTCTCAGACCCCTCTTGCTAACTAAAAATAAAGACACCAATACAAAAGCCTAGCAAATGAAAAAAAAAAGTTTCTTTATTCCTCGTTGTCTTCAGAGATTGGTAATAATTCGCCAATTCCATGGAATTTATAAACAAGAATAGCCAAGAAAAAGGCAAATGATTTTCTCTTGTTGGTGATCGTGACAATGATTTCGAAGGAGATAGCCACTCTTGCGTTTCAAGTTCGCTGGCAGCTGTAACATAAAAAGAATTAGGCATATATTTTTTTTAATTCGAACTTTTTACTCTACGTAATTTTTGTTCTTGTTTTCGTTCTAAATTATTTCAGAATTATTAAATAAATTAATTTTTATGTTAACATTTAGCTACATATTCGATATTAATGTTCACGGGCTTTATCGGGGGTTCCGGTATTAATTACTCGGAAAATTTGTCTGAGAATTCGGAAATTGAAGGTGAAAAATCAAGCCTACATTTTCCAGATAGAAATAATATAATGCCCTAGACACACAGCGATCTTAATGAAGAAATAACTAACGACTCATTAGTCTATAATGATTCATTATTCTCTGCAGACACACAGCCATTTCTTTAATTAAGTCAAACCGATTGTGATATACTTATGACATTAAAGATATGGGCCGAATTAGCACGTAACGATACACGTTATTTTTATTTATTTTATTTCAATTCACAAATGAGAAAAAAATTATATTAAGAAGAATATTGGCAATATAGTTTGTGATTTGCATTTCTTTTTCTTATTTTTCAAATCGGCAGATGCACAGCGGAGCTCCACATTTATATTATATGCCAAATCTAGCACATTTTTCCTCCTTATATCTGTAATAAAGGAAGAAAACACTTCATTAGTGTACTTCATTATCATCTGATTTTCGAGCCATAATGACGTATACTATGTGACACACGGGATTTTAATGAATAGTTAGTGCTAATGATTCATTAGATCGTGCTGTGTGTCTAGGGTATAAGAGTGTTCGGTGAAATTTTTTTACAAATAACTGGAGAGATGGGTTGCGATTATTGAAGGCTTGTTATTTCTGAACTACCTTATTTCATGATTATTGGAAAACTTTTGGAATATCAGCGAATTAAAGAGTAAATTGACATTTTAGCGAGCAACATGTTAATTTTGATATGGATGCATTAAAGTTTATACTAAATTAACAACAGAAGGAATAAAAGTAGATTATCAATAGGGCCGAGGCTAAGATGGGAAGCAGAGTAGGTTGTACAAATCAAGTGGAACACTCAATTCAGGCAGGTGTACTAACGTTATTACGTGGTATAACCATAGCTATCCAAAAGATTATCAATGAAGAACTAGATAAGATGCTGGAAGCTGGAGTGATATAGCCTTCAGCTAGCGCCTGGTCGTCCCCCATTATGATGGCCAAATCAAAATATGTATCTTACCGGAAGCACCTGTCTCCTGTGTACAACTTGGTGTTATTTAATAAGATGTTAGTGTATTGACCGTTTAATTTAATTTCCGTGATTTGAGGATTTTCGGACTAGGTGGTCAGGGGGAATTTTATGCGATACGAAATACATGTCCTCATTTGACAAAAAATCAGCGTTTTGGCAGCTACCTATGGTCGATAGGTCAAATCAGCATACTACTTCATTTATGGTGTCAAACCGGGGGTTATTTGAATTTCAAAAGATATCATTTGATCTACGTACTGCGCCTCTTACTCCTCTTACTACGAAATGCCTATCGATCAAGTACTATCCGGGTGCATATAGAATCACATATTCGTAAATCCTAACGACGTTGCCATTGTGAACCAGTCATTCGCGAAAATGCACCGTAAGGGTAGCGAGCACTTCTTGCTAGACTGATTGATTATCCAGGAATCTAACAACCCTGGTGACAAGTGGTAAACAAAGTTGAAGGATAATGTGAAGAGCATACCTTCCAAATTCCCAGCATGCATAATTGAGTATGGGTTTTTATGGGCGACACATCTAACCAAGTATCCAGCCCTGGTAATGGGGTCATGAAAGAAAAGAATAATTGGGCAGACAACAGAAATTATTAAATTATAATTTTTATTTAACTGGAATAATTCATTCAATAAATTTTACAGAAATGTGCGTTTACTTTGCTGACTGCTATATTGGAACTCTCAATTTAGAATGGAAGTAAGAGCAGGAGGTCTGGCTAGGAGGAGTAGTATATACTATTTTCCTTAAGAAAGAACTTTTCTGAAATATGGTGTCTTTCGAGATTGTTGCCACTTATGATATTTATTTGAAAATAATTCTTGATTCATATTTTTCAACATTTATACCAAAAGATTTTCTATTTCATTGCTAATATTTTTATAAAATAATTGGAACATTCTGAAGGAAATTCTGCAATCTTGAGATTTTGGACTAATCGACCAACAACAATACACGAAAATTCTGTAGAAAATTTTTCGAGTACATTTATTCATAAACATCATCAATGACTTACGTTTTCTTATAAAAATGTTTGATGACCCTCACAGTTTGGTCATAAATAGTACAAAACAATTCTGAAAAAAATGTTTGAGTAAATCTATAATGCAGAATTGCAACTACTATAAGTATTATGAAATTAACAATGTTCTCTTTATTTAAATTTGTTTGAAAACTAGATGACGCAGTAATCGTTAGGTGCCGCACATTCATAATTTTCTACCAGGTACCTTCTAACTGGTTTTGTCACATTTCTGAAGAAAATTTGTTGAATAAATGCATAAAGTTTTTTTTTAACCATGCTTTGGTATTACACATAAAGTTTGACAGTCCAATTCCATTTGTGTTAGCGAGCAGGCGTATGAAAGCAATTTCTTACATTTTCTTTTTTTTTTTTTTGCTGGTAAGTTTTTGATTGTTACATACATATATCCGTAAAGTTGTTATGAGAATGTAAAGTGTATTCATATTAGAGAGTAATTTATATGCTTATGCTATTTTAAGATATTATATAGAGTAAAAGTTATGTTTGTTTGTTTTTTTTTTTTTTGCTTTGAGCCGCACTGCGGTACTTTTATGAAACAACAGGTGGGGTACAATTGCTATTGGGAAGACTAGGTCGAATTGAAATTGCAAACTACCCATAAATAGTTTTATTAGTAAAATATGTGGTCCTTGGTTATTAGGCTAAAATATAATTATTTTTTATAGAATACAAGATGGTAAAAATTATAAAGAAAAAAACTTCGGGGCCGGAAATAAACGAGCAAACTGGTCATGAGGCCATTCATGATGTTACCACAAAGAGATATATAATATTAAACTACCAATCAAGTGTTCACAAACAAACAAGAGAAAAATATAGCGGAATACTTCAAAGCCTACTCCAATTTACAGAATGGATTTACGTATAAGATGGCGCGTAAATTTGTATATGATTTCTCAATGATAAATAAAATTGACATTCCTGCATCTTGAAGTAATAATAAAATTGCTAGCATTGACTCGGCCCATAGAGAGAATAGTTTATTTAAATTTGAATCTTTCGCGCCATTGTAATTATATACTACCAACTCAGCAACTTCTCTGTACTAAAGTAATAAAAAATTACAGTAATATTTAGGTTTCTAACATCCTGTCCATCTTTCTGGTTTGAGCACTTGAAAGAACGCACAAGTCGTATCACTATAAATTAGTTATACAGGGTGTTCTGTAAAATAAAAAAGCAAAAAAAATTCCGAATTTTAACGTTTGTTTTTTAATCTAACTACTACCTTCATCAAAAAAATACGTCATCAACACAAACCTTTCATATTGGATCTACGAAACCCAAAAACTTATCTCTCTACCCAAAATGTAACCCTTTCTGCGTTTATTGTACTTTTCCTTGAACAAATTTTGCGAAAACGGTTGAAAAAGTTCATTTGCAAAAGATATTTACCTCTGGCACTTATTGAACTTTTTCGCTGGATATGCTTAAGAAGAAGTGCAAAAGACGCAGAAAGGGTGAAATTTTGGGTACAGAATGTGAAAGGTAATTTTAAAGGAATGCTTTTGGGCTTTTTAAATCCAATATGAAAAATTTGTGTTGATGACGTGTTTTTTCAAAAAAATTGTAATTAAATAAATAAAAACCGACTTAAGATTCCGCAATTTTAACTTTGCTGAGCCATAACTTCAAAACGGAGAGGAGGAGGGGGAAAAATTATAGACCATTAGAAAAGTCCAACGATCCTACCAAATCATCATCATAGGGTGTAACGTTCAGAAGTTACAGGGTGATCTATAAAAACATACCTAAATATATTTTATTTCCAATATCTAGGAACCCCCCCCCCACACTACTCCTCAAAAAACATTTAGCTCATCTAAGTATGCCCTATCCATAACCTTCGGGTTTCACACCACTTACGGAACAATCTGTATATTTTACTAAAGATTACTACAATTATCCGTGTTAACTTCGCTAACCAAAGGAGTTCAATTCATGGAGTGTGTACAAGCCACCGCGTGCAACGCAACAACATACAAGCGGTCCTTACCACCATACCACCGTACTGTCACCACCCAAGTTACGAATAGTTGTGAAAAAAGTGGTTGACCAAATGCCAAGTTTTATTAATACTTACATAGGTTATTTCAACTAAAGAAAATGTAACAGTTTCTCAATTATCCTCTGCAGAAATGGTTAATAATGGTGGGAAACATAAACCACGTCAAAAACTTGAACTGTATAGAAAAACTAATATTCCACCTCACACTTCGCACAAACTTCAGCCTTTCGATATTTCTATATTCGGCCCATTTAAGAAATTTTTATCAACATTTTTCTATAATTTTATCGTGAATAATCTGAAAAGGCCAATAACAATTAACGATAATCCTTCTTTCTCAAATGTTTCCTTTTTTCAAAGTATTTACTCCAGAAAAAAATGCAAAAGTATTCGGAATATATTCCTGCAACAGTTTAATTCTTCCAGAATCGGATTGTGCTGAAATAATGGATCATATCACTGGCGATCCTAATTAAGTGATGATGAATATCACAGGCAGAAATCTGTTCCATACAAACTCTTTAACGTTGCTTCCAAATAAAACCATCAAGTCACCAGATCAGAGTCGTCCACGGCCAAAGTTGACTGCTTTTATAAGAAAGTTATTTTGTTTTATGTTATATTTCTTATTTTAATAACTCACAAATATTTTGAATTTTATTTTATTTAGATTCTATTTTAATATTTACTCAATTCGTTTAAGTGGTAAAAGTGCCCCTACTCAGTGGCTGATGTACCCGAAGGATATTATATCAATATTAAATTTTGTTTAACTGATTACCCAAGTAACTACTGTCAAGAAAAATTTAACAAAAAAAAAAAAAAAAGAAAAAACAAAGTGAACGGCTCCTTTCCTTCCTCGCTTAAAAAAAGTGGAAAAGTTAACTACTCTTCCTACCCTACTTATAAATACCCTATTTTCAGGTTAAAGTAATATCTGCGACTTCCTTTTGGGCGTCGCTTCTCTGTGAGTTTTCCTGAAAGGGAAGTGCCTTTTCGACCCTTCCTCGATCCGATCTAAAAAATTTCACCAACGGCTTCCTCGCTAATGAGGGAATCGGTGGGGGTGTCTACTTTCTTGAACCTAACATTGGGTTGGCAATTTGGCATACTCACTTGGAAGGCACAACTGTCTTCCAGGCAACGAAGATGGCCTTTGATATGGAGATCAAATAAAAAGACAGCGCCATCAAGGCTGTCTGACTATTCTTTGGATAGTCAGACACCCTTTATGGCTCTGAGTGGCCCTCGGGTAGCATATAAGTTACTGAAGGACTGCAGGTCGTCCGAGCATAAGCTGTGTATCTACAACAAGATGTCCCTTCAGTGACTTTCTGGTTATGTCCAGCTCTAGTTCTCCCTGTCTTGGACTGGAACCCTCCGTAGGCCCTACCACCTCGACTATCGGATCTCAAATCAACGTGGATGTTCGTATGAAGCATAAGCAGAGATGGGCGAACCTGAGCACTTGCAGGTGTGCAAAACATTGATGGGCCTAATAGAAATATCTCCAATTTTTTCTTGGTGTTCGGAAAGAAACAATGTAGAACTATGAATTGGCATCATGACCGGCCACAGCTCGCTTCACGCTCATCTAATAAGAGACTTTGAGACAACCGAAAATTTCCTGTGTGCTTGTCCAGCTTTATCCTGGAGTAGGCTGAGTACTCTTTCCTCACCAAGACCTGATCACCTTCATTAAGAGGACAGGAAGGTTTTGGTGAGGAGTTGGCACAATGGGCCAGCCTGACTTCCGTGCTTGGCATCTCTCGTCCCCTGCCTAAAAAAAAAACATCCGCGACTATAAAGAGAAGTATTACGTACATCATAACGGTTGGTTAATTTATATCTGTTATGACAATAAGATGGCGTTGTCATTTTCCATTTTTTTGATTCTAAATTGATTGTAAATTATTACCGGTTGAAATAAATTAAACTGCCAAACATTTTATTAAAACATCCAATTTTCCAGATCAATTTTTAGTAATCTGTCAAGATTATTCAATAATTAATAACAAGTAAATATAAAAAATTCTGTAAACATCTGGTAATAAATTGTTCTCTTATATTCTTCTTGCTCTACTATGTCCTGCAAAGACTGCCTATATAACGAACCTAAATTTAACAGAAAGCGATCTGAATACCGAATTTTTATAAATCATAATTTCTTTTCCACACCATCTTATTTTTGAATTTTTATTTAATATATTTAAGTAGGTACATATACTTTTGAAATTCTCATAACTTCAATTTTCTACCTTAATTTTATCCATAGTTTCTACATCATACTCGCAACTGTATTAAAATACTAAAGTCGTTCTTGGAATTATATATATATGTGTAACTGTAGTGTAAACAAAACGAAATAAAGCAAATCTTGTACTCAAACGAAGCGTGTATATATGTATTTTCATAAATAGCAGTGAAAGGCCCATAAATCATGATCCCATTAAGGGAGGAGCTGGCAGCAGACGACGTTCGAAAATGATGAATAGAATTTCTGCATATTCTGCATCCAACCAGTCCTATATATACTTGGCAGACACATTGTAATATTTCTGTAAAAGTAAGTATGTGTGTCCCTTCGATACTGGAGTAGGTATTTTCTGTGTAGTCTTCCTGCAGAAATTCTATAGAAAAGCACGTTTCCCAGTTTGAAAAAAAAAAACAACTGAAAGAAAATATGGAAAAGAGCCATTTAGCCTTTCTTTAAGCTTTCTTCAGGATGCTGTGAATTTTTTTGAATCTTCATTGATACACAAATTCCATTGTGCTGAAATAGTTAATAGATATATGTTTAAAAAAGTTAATAAATAAAGGCCATAAAATCAACTAGTTTTATATATAAAAATTCCTTTTAATGCTTTCAAACAAACTTCGTATGAATTTACAATTTCAAGTGAGCTATGAACTGTCTTTAATCCTAAGAACTACATATTTACATGAACTTGCATTACACTACATCAAAATATTTACAGATTTCCATCACGAGTGTATGTATGTATATAAAACGGTGGCACAGTAACTAAGGGTAATTATCAGTATGAACCTGGATCCATTCCAATACCGGTCACATTACCAAACGTTTCAAATCCACTCACTTCTAAGGTCGGATTCTTTCTCAGATCTGGTTTTGGTCCAGTCAATCCCATTTTTTCCATATGCTGATGTTGAGATCTAACCGCAAAACGATTTACATGCACTGGAATGGGTACGACAATTTTTGTGGCGTTATTAGTTCCTGATCTACCTAATCCATGGGATGTAAGACCTGCTTTGACTCGTTTCCATTTAGCTCTTCGATTTTGAAACCAGATTTTAACCTGTTCAAATAGATATGATGGAAGTAAGCAACTTTAATAAATATTAAAATAAAATTAAAACTGAGTGCCAACAACTTACTTGAACTTCACTTAATTTAAGACTAGTAGCGATTTGACTCCTTTCAGTAAGGCTAAGGTACTTTTTGGCATGAAACTCCCTTTCCAGCTCTAATAACTGCTCCGAAGTAAATGCTGTCCGTCTTCTTCTGGACTTTGAATTATTATTACTGCTACCACCACCACTACTACCATTAGCTGTTCCAGACTGCCCACGAGATGATCCTTTATTCGAATCACTTCCACCAGAAATATTAAGACCCGAATTTCCATCATCAGAACATTCACTGTCAGAATGGCACTCTGAAAACAAAACAGAAACAAATTTCTTGTATTAAATCCAGACCATTCCCAGGGGGATAAAATATGCGTAATACAAGAAGCGTGCGTACGATTCAAATAAAATCACTCAAAGTCAATTGAGTGCAGCAGGCGACAAACAATGAATTTTCAGGACACTAATGGGGGATCAACCCTCCCGCAAATTAAATTATTTCATCGTTTTCATAACACTTTTATGGCTGGATTAACATTAAACTGTGTGGGTTACTGTTGTAAATTTACAAGCGGGGGTGGTTTTTGATATGATGTGCAATGTTCTTACGAATTTTCACAGCCAGAGGGGTAGGGGATAAGCTGTTTTGGTGATTTCCTTTTAAATTGTTAAGCGGCCGTTATGAATATGAATAGACCCTTTTTTTATGATGGTGACGGGAAATCAATAGCCTTTTGTGAAGAATATGGCAAATATGTAGGTATCTACTGCGTAAATTTATATCAAATTTTGTATCTTATTTTAATGGAAGATGTTTTGAAGTAGGTAACCATCCAAAACTTGTAATTTATAATATAAATTTATTTCAGCTTAATGCTACACAAGTATGATGCATAAGAGTGATATACATTAGTCCCTCCGCCATTCCTTTCATGGAACCCATAATCCTTTCTTATATCCTTCCTGCCATGCAGTGCTTTGGGTGATAGGGTATCTCTTAATATAAAAAAATAGTTAAAAATAAGAAATATTAACACAAAAAAGGAGCAAAAAAATACAGAGATCAGTTTGGATGAAAAGGACGGGATTTTAAGAAACACATGTCACAGATCACAGGGTATTTATTAGGGTAGTTATTGTAAGCATGGCTATGGATACGTGGGCATACCAGAACTGCGCCTCGGTCATCAGTTCTCGGATTGATCAAAAAAACATAGACTGAGGATACAACTCATTTGGTCGGCCCTCGTCAGCTCTGTACATTTTATATTATGACTTCCTCAAAGATAAGTTAGACGATGCTGGTGTTTTATTTTTTGAGGCTGACATTGAGATGAAGTGTCCTCTTAGAATCCACTCCAGACTCCACCATTTTCTAGTCAGATCAACTTGCTATTACAATAAAAGCGAAACCTACAGCACTTTATGTAAGTATCAAGAAAAATCATCTATCTAATCTTTTAAATAGCTTATTTGCTCTTACAACCCTTCGCTAATCTGTAAGATACTAGGGAACTGCAGGGAGACATTGAAATCGAAAATTACAATACGGTATCTCTACAATACTAGGAAATTCTGGGGAATAAGGAAACTAATCTGCTTGATACATACAGCTTTAGCACTACTTTTCTTCGAATAGATAGAGGTCTTCATAAAACAACATATTTGCTACAAGCCCGAAAGAAATTCATAGATTTCCTGTTCGCGAAGATCAGAAGAACATTTAAGAAGAGAATGAACGAGAGATATAGTACTACAGCGAGACGCTGAATAAGCTGAAGAATAATAATTGTATGAATAGGAAGATGTTGTTCGTCGATCGACCCTTCTTCATACGCACTGATCACGATTTCGAGCGAAGTGGTTAGAAACGCCGAAGGTGAACGGTTTTGTCGTCATCAAGCACCAATCTGGACGAAAGAAGCTGTGTACGTCGACGTATGATTAGCATCCACACAAAAATTAAAAATATGAATGACTTTGAGCAAAGCATCAATCTAGTGCCGCAGACTTAGCTGTAAATATTGCAATCCAATAGGAAAAAGATGTTATTCTGACATTGGTTAGAGAGAAACTAAGGAGCAGAAAAATGCTCTCTCAAGATGAAACCGCTACGGAAAGTCCATAGGTGCCTTGCCTACAACTATTAGAAGCAACAGTTATGTAGATGTTTTATTACGTATCTCGAGGTTTCTTCGACATCTTATCAAAAAACGAGGACCTTCTCGCTGATGGATTGATCGAAAAAGTCATGTTCATATTCAGCACATATACCAGCTACATTTCAACAAGGAGAGAATTAGTAAATAATTGTACCGACCCTCTAAAATATTTTATGGCCATACAACATCTGATAAATTCCTTTGTCTACAAGATATGCAGAAAGACTATTGCAAGCATTGAATAAAGTCAACAACATGAATTCATAGAAACAATGGAATTAGATGAAGATCTCATATGAACTCTAAAAACGCCATTTTACTCCTCAGTTGATGATGTGGTCGGGATCTATAATCTGAAACGATGATTAGAAAAGTCCAAGTTACGTTTTAACTCGCCTCTAAAATATATTCAACATAGTTGATTATCCTGGAGGGCGGATTAGGAAGGTTTTGCATATTGATATATTGACGTTCAAATAAATTATATATCAATACTATATTTAGTCAAGAAAGAGTTTGGACAAGATTCACCAGAGTGGTTCCGATCTTAATTCAGTGGGATTCCTTTACAGGAAGGCGTTGGTCTTCTTTAGTCATCCATATTCTTAGGTATTTTTAAGTATGCAGCAGTCGCTTCTTAACTTAAATCTGCTTTAAGGACAAAAGATAAGCCTACATAACCACATAACCAACAGTATGAAACGCAAAGAGCAAAGAGCCATATAGATCCCGGAAAATAGATCATGACCAACATTTTTCTACTAATAAGGAAAATTATGGCGACTGGATTAAAAATTATTTTGTCGGTTTTTATTATTATTATTAAAAAACTTTTATCTACTCACAAACCCCTGACTAAATAACTTAAATAACTTTGTTCGTAAGGGCGACGTTCAGGATGAAAGAGTCTTAAGTAGTGAACGTGAATAGATTGACACGGGGTAAACAAATGTACGTTTTTGGGGAAACTACAATCCTTCAAGTGTGATTCAAATTAAAGCTCTTGCTGAATGATATTAAATGGCATTTTGATGTTCTTCTGTAAGAAACTTTATAACATACCGAATATCGTTAAAATGCACGATTTTCTAATTTTTGTACAGAGGGGATTTATGTAGGTTGGTGCGGGAAGAAGGCAGATTTTTCTTTTAAATACTTTAGCATAATGTTTTACATATTTCATGGGAACATTTCAATTTTCTATGTTTAACCGTTAAAGGGGTTTTGATGTGAAATAAATTTTTCAAGATTTTTCATGTAAACTTTTTTTGGTATCGAATTACTTACATTAAAGTGCGACAATCTCCTAAACTACTTACTACAGAGAAAAGAAAATGATCCCATAGCGTTCAGCAAGAGAACGTAGATGCAAATTAATAGGTACATGTCAGATAGATTATGTACGGTTTAATGAATTTTTAGCGAAAATATAATGACTAAAGAGTAGAAAATAAAAGATATTAAAAACACTTCTAAAATAAATAAGTTTTGTAAATAAAATGCACTAAAAAATAAAAAACATTTTTTTCTTTCTCAGTGATATACACAAGAAAAGTTTCATTGCAAAATATGAAATGCTAAATTTTAAAAGCTTGGACATGGATGCCCAAACTTTAAATATTCAGCTCCGGATTCTACATAAGGAACAAAAGCTCTTATCCTCTTAACTAGGCTGTCAAAGCCCATTAGCAGACATTGGTATTCTACGTAAAGAGGTAAGAGATGTCAGACGTCAGCTGTTCTCATAACTTTTGTGGAGAATTTTTTTAAAGAGATTTGGTATTCTAGCAAATGAAATATTCTGTCAAATATCTCTTAACATAAGAGCTCCTCACTGAGGTACGCTTAAATCTCTTATCGTGCTAGTTGCAGAAATTGTTTTATTTTAAAATACCGCAATGTTGGATAAAATGCCATAAAATAAGTACATATTTATATAATTCGTATATATTATATAAATATATACAAGTTTGTGAAATATAAAATAATTATACAATTTGAGCAATGCACAGAGGATAGATCTGAGGAACATGATAGACGACTTGAATCACTTTGCTATTTCTGAGGCTGTATAGAAATTCAGAATGCTAAAATCTTTTGCATTTAAAGTGATAGAAATGACATAGCCTTACGATAATCTTCATTAGGTACTCGACAATATTATCGTAACTATAAAGTTTTGGTAACAATAAATTTTTTTGCTACTGGTCTATACGAAAATCCTGTTAGACGTAACGACGGCTGTGGAACTCTTTACTTGCGATTTAGGCATTAAAATAATAATTCAATTATCATTCCGTGTTGTGAATTTATCATACAATTATTATTTATTTCGATACTTGTAACTTGATTAAAGACGCACACAATTATAGCTACATGTGGGTTGGTTATATTGATATCATCGCCTTGCCAAAAACATTACTACTTCTTCTTTCTTCTTGAAAAGTAAACGTCTTTAATAGCTGGGCTGGCTGAAAGATTCTTCAAACCCTCTTAACCTCTTAAAGTTAATATTTCTCCACAAAAATTTATGTAGAATACTAATTCTGCTACAATCTCTTACTTGCTAAATTTAAGAAGTTAAGAGATCTCTTAAAAGTCTCTTATGTAGAATCGGGGGATTAATCTGAGTTCTAGCATTTCTTATTTTGCAATGAAAATTTTCTTGTGTATATCACTGAAAAAGAAAAACATATTTTTTTACTTTTTAGTGCATTTTTTTTACAAAAGTTATTTATTTTAAAAGTTTTTTAATATATTTTATTATTAATTTTTTTTTTATGTTTTTATTCCTTATTTTAAATGGAATTGCAGGAATATCCAATCAGAAGAATACCCACCAGAAGAAATTGTTAATAAAATTACTTCCTTTAGATTATTTTCGCGTGAAACTTCAATTCTAGCAACTCTAGCGAATAATCCAAATCACTCTTCTATCATGAACTATCATCACTATTATCACCAATAAATTCAGACAATGGAAAAAAGAGCATTCCCCAAAAAGTGGAAACTGGGAGCTAAAGCCCAGAGTTAAAATCCTTTTTTGTTATTTTATCTAGCTACCTAGTTGTTAATACAATTAATGTGCAAATTGCAAGAAATAGAAAACTGATTAATTCACAAGTTATGTGCTTCAATTTTTTTGACACTTTTTATTTCCAATGGCCGAATAACAATCCACAGATGTGTCCCCATAGAATTAAAGAAAACTGAAGCTGAAAATAACGCTTAGTATTGTCATGAAAGACTTATCTGACATCTTAGCTACCACAGAGCCTCAAGAGAAAAACTACTGATAGCTAAATAAAAGATGCCATACGAAGTAAATTTTCCAATTTTCTTCCTTAAAACACAGACTGTGCGCGCACGATCAGTGCTAATTTGAAAGCAGATTGATTGCTTGACTAAAGTGATGGTTGAGAAGTGCTACAGTGGTGCGACTACTGAGAGCGAATATAACCGATTCTTGCCTTGGAACGTCATTTGTTTGCCAGCAAAACTTTGGTATTCCGATTAAAGCGTAAGTTCATATCATGCAAAAGGCTAAGATCAAATTACTCAAATGAATATTTCGAATTGAAAACAAAAAAATGAATCAGAAAATGTTCTTTGTAAGTACCCCAAATGTGTACTCTAAAGTGATGTTTGCTCAGAAAGCTAAAGGCAAAAGTGAGCCGCAATGTATTAGCAGCAGAACGTAAAGTATTTCATGCCACCGAAAAACGCATTAAAAGTTATCGGAGCCAATTGTAAATTTCTTGTATTTTCATACCTCATGATAGCATTAGCTCTGATTTATTTTGATACTTAAATATATACAAAAAAAAAAATACAAATACTTCAGGAACCATCATTGATCAGGTGAAGAAGTGGAGGATCTACCAAAAATACCTCAGGAACCATCATTGATCGCACTTAAAAGCGGACGATACGACTTTATGACTCGTAGTTAGGATAAAATGCAAAACTTTTACAGGAAATGGAAAAATACCCGTTTTGTTTTCACATCATGAGTGTTGTTTATTGGGGAAAAATTTCATTTCGATTTTCTTTAAATCCTTTTATTTCGCTGTCATGACTTTAGACAGCATTGCCACCTCCCCGACCTTAACAATTGTCTTTAATTTTAATTCAATGAATCGGAAATTATTATAGGAATGAAAGAATAGCAGAAAAATAAGTAACGGGTTATTCCAACAAATAATAGGTAAATAAGGTACCATATCCTGTTACAAAACAAAAAAACCAATCTTATTAATTCAAAATCATCTTTTTAATGGAGTTTAATTAGTTTTCAATTAAATTTCTCCGAATTGGCAATGTCTTCACAACGTTTATATTAAACGAAAAAATAAATTGACAAATTTATGTAATATATACATAGATGAACCTATTATAAGATTTTCAGTTTAAATAGAAACCCTTGCCTTGAACTTTGTGTCGTGTTTTAGTTGAAAAGGATCATTGCAGGAGTATCCTACTTAATTAACAGTACTGATAGAGCTAACCTACTTAATATGGCTTCAGTTCGTCAAGAGGCCCTTGACATTACCGAATGAGATTTCATTCCGCGGGAGTAAAGTTTTACAAAAAAAAAAGAATTTTTAATATTAAAAATTCTCTTTAAATTCTCATAGGCAGATGTCAGTATGTCATAAATGATGGCGTGGAACACTGTAGCTTGCTTCTTTATACCCAATAATTTCGCGAATGTAGGGCTGCATGTAGCTCTACACCCTACCGCCGATACCCTACCTAATTTTCAATCCATCCCTATATAACTAGGTCTCCAAAATCGACTGTGCAAACTTTTACGATTGTTAGCAGTATTGATGTTGTTCACATACGCCAAAAATTGTTTTGTTTACAGAAAAATATTTAGGTAGGTATATATCAACTGCACACAAAATTGTCAAAACTTCTACGAATGTTCAACTCACACTTTTTAATTGGAATGCAATCACAAAGGTGAAAATAGTCTTCCTGTAAGGACCAAAACTACACAAGAATATGCATGGAGTCAAAATATACATAATATCAGACAGCCAAGCAGCACTTCATTTATCTTTAAATCTAAGCTGGTTTGGGACTGTCTTACTTTCTTGAAACAACTGGCTGAAATAAACAGGGGACAATGATCTGGGTACCAGGACATTAAGGCATTAAGGGAAACGAGATTGCGGACCGCCTTGCAAAGGAAGGGGACAAATCTCCGTTTATTGGCCATGAGCCTGTCTTTGGATACCCAAAAAGGCACCTCTCAGCTCAGATCAGGCTTTGGGAAGACAGAATTAAGAAGGAACACTGGGAAAATACCCCGGGGCTGAGACAAGCGAAGAAGTTTATAAAGTATTCGTAACAGAGGAGAAGACTCGTAACGGGCCTACTTACTGGGCACACTGCCCACTTAGATACCATTTTAAAAAACATGGGGAAGATCGATGATGAACCTGTCGCTTCTGTATGGAACATGTCCTGTGTGACTGTGAAGAATTGAGTTTTTCGGTTCTCATTTTTGATGTGAAAGTGCCTTAAGGGACCTATTGAATAGCCTAGGATTTTCATACATGCACACACATCCATGCATACTAATGGTGAATGAATTCGCAGTTAAAAGTAGCTTGATTTGTTCTGAGGCTGCTGGTGGTCAAGCAATTAATGTTTGCACTTTTATTTAAAAATTCATTCACCATAAATCTTTAGACACCGACCGTTCAATAGAAAATGATCACAAACCAAAAAAATTCAAAAGCAGCGATTTTTTCTGGCAACATTTTAAGATTCCTCTAGCAATGCATATTAGGTATTCACGTTTCTATAGTGAGCATATTTAATATTTCATTAAGCATTTAATGAGGATCATTCCAAATCTTTTGTCGCATATGACTTAAAGTTTTCGCCCCGATATACTTAGTTACATCATTCGTGAAGTAAAAAACAAAACAAAACAAAAAACACTTTTGATGGTGATCCAAGTATAATTCATCGATCGTGACAATAATAATCATTCAAAGATGACAAAATTCCCATAAGAAAGCGACATGAATAAAACACACCTTCTTCTGATCGCAGAGTCGCAGAGTCTGATTATCATAAATTCAATTATAGTCGTAATATAAATAATAAGGTCTATGCGTCGATCGATGCACCGCGCACGATACTCACTCCATAGGTGCAATACGCATAGGAATATAACTCCAAAGACTGACTGAACTGAAATGTAAAAAAAAAATGGAAATATCACCATCTGCTCTCATTTTCTATGCATCATGGATGGATATCAAGAAGGAACTATGATGTTTTGGTGAACATAGCACATGCACACATGACAGGAAAACATTACCTAGTTACCACCGCAAACGGAACTCCTCATTAGATGATGACGCAGCTATACGCTGACTTGGCGCTATTTTTGGCCTTTAGCAATGCTCGAATAGTGATTTATTCAAACCGTTTAGTCTTTTGTGGTGACTTGCGATTTTCGGCCCTCCATTATTATTCAGCATTTTATGCTCACAGAGAAACTTACATAGATGGTGATCGATCTAGGAACGAGTTTATTTTTAATGATCATTAAGAAATTCAGAATAATTAGTTTGGTTTTATTTTACAGCTGAAATTTACTGGGCTCTGAGGTTCAATTTTATGGTTAGGATTTATTTCGAAATGTTGCACTACTGAACTTGAAGATGGATGCGGCCGAAAATCTCAAAAGTCAAAAATCACTATGGGACAAGACATCCAAATTCTTAGTTTACGTGGAATGAATGTGTACAAGCAGAAACTTATTTTTGAAAAAGTGTAAAATAAAATTATTTTATGGCGTGAAATTCACAAATACTCCCACTTCATAGCAAATTGATTAGAATTGGTTTATTCAGTATAAAATTTTAAACATGAAACGTGCTTGATTTCTCATAAGACGCAATGTTAAACAACTTTCAAACGACACGTTTCTCATATATAGGTATGCATTCAAAGGAAATCTCAATGCAGTGGCCTGTAATAAGAATTAATAATTATATAGTAACTAGGGGCAACCCGTCGGCATTGCCCGGTGGTAATATAGATACCGAGATGGGTGGTGGTGAGGTTGGAATGGTTAGCAATTATTACTCAGCTAGAGTTAGTGAGCGTAAAATGGTAAGGTTATTTTGTAATCAAAACTTTTTTATTTTTTTGTTAAGTAAGGTATATAGTAAGTGTAGCCTTTGCGAAGGTAAGCTGTACAAGACTATTTTCCTATATGGATAGTAGATTAGGCTCTATAGCATATATAAAGTCAATGTTTGGCATTTTTCCATAATAATCAATATACTGGGTAGCACAAAAGAACTGGCACTATAGAAATTAATTATATTTTTTTTATATGACAACTACTGTAATTCTGATATTGAAAATTGTGTACTAAACAAATGTAAAATTTCTAAAAATAAACATGGACCGTTTTACTCCCCAAGAACATGGAATAATAGTGTCAATATTTTTACGGAATAATTCATCAATGATTAAAACACAACGTGAATTTCGTCGACGATTCCCCCGCCGTCCGGCACCTGTTGGTCGCACAATGCGATCTTATTCACACGCCTCGAAGCAACTGGCACAACATTTGATAGGGCTAAGTCTGACAGACCATGAATAGGCCGTTCAGCCGAAAATATCGATGATGTGCGCGAAAATGTGGAGGAGTGTCCAGAAACATCAACGAGGCGACGTGTCACATAATTGGGCATTTCCAGGCGGACTTTGCAGCTTATTTTGGTCAAAGACTTGAAGATGTTTCCATATAAAACTCAGATGACTCATCAGCTATTGCTTACTGATCACCGAGCTCGTCTAGAGTACAGCCAGCACGTTATAAACCTCAATCTTGAAGAGATTTGATTTTTTTTTTTTTAATTGGTTATGAGTGACGAAACGCATTTCCATCTCTCGGGGCATGTCGATAAGCAGAATACTCGCTTTGGGGTACTGAAAATCCGCGCATTATTCAAGAAACACTTTATGTTGTGGCGTCTGTGCTGAAAGAGTGATCGGACTCTATTTTTTCGAAGACACTGCAGCCAATGCGATAACTGTTACTGGTGAGCACTACAGAACCATGCCACTTGAGTTCTTGATACCCAGTTTGGATGAATTTGGGCTGCAGTATATCTGGTTCCAATAGGACACTTTTCCATGCCGTGTTATCTCTCGTTTTGGAGATTTGATTTGCCCTGCAAGATCACCCGATCTGACCTGTCCAGAGTTCTTTCTTTGGTGTTATTTGAAATCACTGTTGTATGTGAGCAAGCCACAGACTCACACAGTCCTAAAAGAAAATATTCATCAAGAAATAAGGAACATATCGCAGGAAGTGTTACGGCAAGTTATGGAAAATGTCATAAATTGGTCTGAAATGTGCGTCAACTATGGAGGTCACCATTTAAGAGACATCATCTTCAAATCCTATGCGACGAAATTTCATGGCACAGATATACATATATAAAAAAACTAATTCTACTTTTCTAACTTGAAAAGAAATTGTAGCTGAACCTAACGCACGAATATAGATTTCTGTTTCATGGCTTGGGAAGTATTCTCGAGGTTCTTGGCAGCGCCTAAATATATAGTAAAACATGAAAATTTTTATGGCAACCCAAGGAAGGAGTTGCCCGATTGGTCCCATTTTCAAACTATATTTGCAATTTTTATGAAAACGGTGAGTACAAAATATGAGTTCTCCACCTCGACACCTTCTCAGGCAGCTACCAAGTATATAGTGAAAAACTAAAGTTTTGTATGTTAACACCAAGAAGGGGTAACCCGATTTAGTCCATTTATGAAATTTTATTTACCATTGCTATGAAAACACCACGTAGCAAATTTTTTGTATGGCAACCCTACGAAGGAGTTGCCTGATTGGTGCCATTTTTGAACTTTTGAACTTGTGAACTTTCCACGTCGACGCGTTCTCGGACAGTTTCCAAATATATAGTGAAAAACCAAAGTTTTGTATGGCAATATCAAGAAGAGGTTGCCCGATTCAAGCCATTTTTGTAATTTTATTTACTATTGCTATGAAAACACCACATACTAAATTTCATCTCTCCGGCAGTGTCCAAATATATACTAAAAACCGAAATATTCGTATGACAACCCTACTAAGGTGTTGCCCGATTTAAACCATTTTTGAACCCGCCTTTGCAATTTTTATGAAAACACCGCGTACAAAATTGCAGCCTTTCAGGTCGAAGCGTTCTAAGACAGTTTTCTAGACCTCGATAATAGCACCATCTATCGTCTCCAAAGCTATCCTATCTTTCAAGGAGGAACCAACCAAACACATTCACAAAATTTCATTGAAATCTGTTGAGCGGTTCCGGAGATTAGCGTGTACGAACACAGTGACACGGGTTTTTATACAGGGTGTCCCAAGTACCGTTTTCCTTTGCCATTATTCTTGAAAATGCACACAGATTTCATCGAAAATCTAGTAACACAAGTAACCCATCATAAGCTGGGCTATCTTTTGGTATGATAAACATTTCAAAAAAGGCTCACGAAAAAAGGATATCTTCGATTTGGTCCCTCTCGTCCTTACTGAAGATACAATTTGGCTACTTTGAATAACTGCAAAGTTGTCATAATTCCTGAGATAAAAGGGCCGGCATTTCGTCCCCATTCAATTTTCAGGTAAATTATCATTATCTTATTTTTATTGTTACTGTAAACTTCTGAAGCAGAAGCAATATACCGTAGTTACAGGTACAGGTAAAAAATTTGTAAGAAACGATGTAAAAAGAAAGGAATTTTCTGTGATGTGCAAAAACATAATTTAAAGACACAAATATTTTTTTAAATCTTAAATTATCAACTAATTACTAATTCTTGCGGTAATAAGTGTTCAAAATGAACCCCACCTTGTTGAATACAGCATGCGAGTATCCGTTTGAAGTTTTCTTACATCTAATAAAATATCTGCAGAAATTTCTCGACAAACTTGTCAAACTTGTTTAACTTGGTCCTTCATCGCTTCCTTCGTTGTATGCTGATTTGCAAATACTTTATCGTCAATTTGTCCCCATAAAAAAAATCAAGTGGAGTTAAATCAGGTGAACGAGATGGCCAGTCTACTTGTGTCCCGCGTCCAATCCATTTTCCTGGAAACATCCTATTAAGTTGTCTTCGTGCGTCTAACAAATGGTGTGGGGGAGCTCCATCTTGCTGGAACCACATCAGTGCTCTTGATCTTAAACCGACTTCAACTAAAAGTATGATACGTTCAGAATTTAAAAATGCTTTATACATTTCTCCATTTCAAATTCCATCGAAGAAAAATGGGCCGATTATTCTACTTCCCAATATTCCACACCATAAGTTCAAGTACCAAATATGCTGGTTTTCTCTCTGCTTTTTCCACTTTGGATTCTTCTGACTCCAGTAGTTAATGTTATGTCTATTAGACTCATTAAATTTCCTAAATGTAGCTTCATCGGTAAATAATGCATTATTGAAGAAATTCGTATCTTCGCGTAGTTTCTGTTGAGCCCAGTTACAAAATTGTGTTCTCCTACTGAAATGCCTTTCTTGCAAGGTGCGACATTACAAGAATATTTATATCAAAGATCATACTTAGAATGAAATTTGCATACTGCATATCACCAATTTATACTATTTCAAGCGTGCACTAGGCCAAAGTTGGATATACTTAGGTATGAGTACATTAGGTACAACTTAACTATTGTTTGAATTACATTTGCTGGTTTTGCCTTAACAATAAAAATAAGATAATGATAATTTACCTGAAAATTGAATGGGGACGAAATGCCGGCCCTTTTATCTCAGGAATTTTGACAACTTTGCAGTTATTCAATGTAACCAAAATGTATCCTCAGTAAGGTTGAAAAGGACCAAACTGAAGATATCGTTTTTTCGTGTGCTTTTTTTAAAATGTTTACCATACCAAAAGATAGCCCGACTTATGATGGGTAACTTGTGTTACTAGCACTTCGATGATACAATTTAAGACCTTATATCTCGATAATAAAGAGTTAAACTGGAATTTTCAATATAACACTTTCGTTTTAGTTTTATTTGCGGAATTCAAAAATGCGGGTCTAGGAAAATTTATCGCCCGCAATTCACCGCCAGCAATTTACTGCCAGCAATTGATCGCTAGCATATTTTATCGCCTGGCCATACATATAATTTATATATACTTAGTAAATAATAATATAATTTAATAAATAACTTGCAACTAAGGTTTGTCTGTACGTGTTATTTAAGAATTAAGTACAGCTAAAAATGCAAGTTATATCCTAGACAATATCCTAGGTAAAACAACAATGCTAATTTTGCTTTAAATATTCGAATTTTGGCAGCAATTGCGTTTCCTCCCACTCCTATTATTACGATCGTTTTTAAGCATTTGTGAAAATGGTATATTTCCTCCAGAATCGCAAGAAGTTGTTGATTATTTTGAGGATACATGGATTGGACGCCCAACCAGACGACATCTTCGTCGATTACCAAAGTTTCATGAAGGATTACCAAAAACGAATAATTCTGTTGAAGGCTGGCATAGAAGATTTGAGAAACAAGTCGCTGCTTCTCATCCCCCAACATTTGGAAATTTGTCGAGTGTATTAAAAAAGAACAAAGTATTAACGAACTGCGCATTGAACTCTAAGTGGAAGTGATACGGGCAACAACAAAAAGAAGTATCGCGACTATGAAGAACGAATTAAAAGGCTTGTTAGTGCATATGATGAGCGGGATGATATTGTTGGTTATCTCAGAGATATAGCGCATAATCTATCTTACTAATAATGTGAATACTGTGTTGTGAAATTTATATAGTCTCTTAGTAATTAATAATAATAATTAATTTTTGAGTTTTTACAGTATACTACGTCTTACTTAATGTTATAATTAATTTAGTTTAAAATTAACCAATTATTATTGTTTCAAAAATGGATTTTTTCAATTTATATGATACATGTAACTATTATAAAATATAATCTACCTATTAAATTACATATTTCCATACATGTGTTTTTTATTTCCGTACTGCACCCTTATAGTTTATATTCCCTCATAGTAAATTATTATATTTTATATATTAATGATACAATACAATAAATACATCCTGGCTATAAAGAGCGGGACCATTTTATGAGAATAAAATCTGAAAACTTTGCCCCTTCTCATTTATTTACGAAAATGAATCATGAGTTTTTCCCATTTAATCTCTTTAGAGCAAAACAGAACCAGGTGTATTCAAATATCATAGGATTACAGTAGCAAATTTCGAACCAATTCGCTCAATATTTCAGAAAAACCTGTTTTCACAAAAGCGCGGGAACATTTTATTTACGATGATATTGTTAATTATCTGAGAGGTATAGCACATAATCTATCTTATTAATAATTGAATACATTTCACATGTTTGGTCTTTATTCGTAAAGGCTTTAAGTTTTTTCCTACCTTATTATTAGGTTATCTTTGCCTATACCTAGGTTATAATTTGCATTTTTAGCTGTACTTAATTCTTAAATAACACGTACAGACAAACCTTAGTTGCAAGTTATTTATTAAATTATATTATTATTTACTAAGTATATATAAATTATATGTATGGCCAGGCGATAAAATATGCTAGCGATCAATTGTAGGCTATAAATTGTTGCCGCGATAAACTGACGCGGCGGTAAACTGCAACGATTAATTGCTGGCGGTAAATTGCTGGCGATTAATTGCGGGCGATAAATTTTCCGGACCCCCAAAAATCCAATCTAAATGTATCCTTAATAAGGACGAAAAGTACATTTTTTAAATATATCCTTTTCCAAGTCCTTTTTCAAGGACTTTGTCTATGCCATAGGATACCTGGACTAATGATACGTAACTTTTATTATTAGGAGAGAAAAATGCCCGGGGAACACATTACGTGAGACATCCCATATATTAAGAGAATTATATTAGTTTCTACAGAACGTCAATAAGAGGAAAAAATAGTATTTTCCATTTAACGCGCATGATATTGATATGAGCCAATACATCGACAAAATTGTGGAAAACTGATTAATTTAAATTTTTGTCGAATGATAACGATATCGATATGAAAGCTGGAGAATATCAAAAGTAAGACTAAGACTAATCATAACGAAGAAATCCGATCGCAGGTACGAAAGATACAAGAAACCAAGCTTTGTAATTATTTTATATTTCTTGCTTTGTTCCTAGCATTGTATGAATGGTTACGAAGAAAAAAAAACACAAATTTTCTTTAAATCTATTCTCATATTCTTAGCTGGGGAAATCATCTGAGTACATGGTCAATGGTCATGCAGTTTTATTTTTCTCTAAAAATGTTTGTTCGTTGACGTCGTCGAGCAGAAATCTCTTCAAACATCATCGATCGCACAAACACTCGCATGGCCGAAAATATCCGATCAGCTGTTTGTACATGTAAAATATAAAAATACACTAATAATTCTCTGACGATTCTAATTTTAACACTTACAGAAAGTAAAAGTGCTGTGAGCTACAGGCAACGAAATCCACCATACACTTTTTCCAACACGCTTTTTACATAATCACAGCAGCTGAGGCGAGAGTTTTGTATTATATTCCTTAAACGCTTTAAGTGGGGTAGCGGAGTATTTCCAAGAACAATAGGAGAAAAATTCAAAGGATTCAAACCTCCTCGGTATATTAGGGCATAATTAGAGTTTTTAGCATTCAATGCACGGTCGTTTAATGTTGACCATTCATCTATCCTCACAAGATCACTGTTGACTTTGAAAATGCAATCTAATAGGACAGCTCATAAAAATCTGCACGTCATCGGCATATAAATTTATATTAGCAAAACGTATAATATCCGTTTAGTCATTAATATAAAGAATGAATAACAGCGACCCTAGAATAGAATCTTGGGGTATTCCACATATCAAACTTTATGACAAGAAAAGCAGTTAGCAATTTTCACGTGCTGGGTTCATCTAGATAAATGCTCTTAATAGCTGAAAGTACGAATAAGGTGAAGTTTAAATTCAAAGCTTATTTTCCAATAATTTGCTTTAATTGGCACTGTCAAAAGCCTTACAAAAGTCCAATAGTACCAGAATTCCAATGTCATTCTTATCATACGCTTCACGAACATCGGTAGTAACTTTTAGTAAAACTGTTTCGCAGCTGGGCTTGCGAGGAAAGCCAGATTGACGAACCATCCTCGAGATACTTGAAAATCTAAGTTTATAGGAGCTTTTCCAGGGCTTTCCTTAAAAAACCATAACAGGTGAGAAGTCAGACATGTTACTTGTGAAATTATTTTTAGCAATGGCTAAAACAACCGCCTTTCTCCACTTTGCTGGAAACTTCGACATATTTAAATCAACATAAAAAATATGCTTGACAACAGGCAAAAGTAATTTCACGAACAGCGACGGGATGTAATCCGGCCTGCTAGCGCTCGAATTTTTGGGAATTAATGACATTACCAACTTCTAGGGAATCTACGCAGCGGTTGCTGAAACCATCACCTGAAGGTAATTGGGGAGTTGTACAATTAAAGTCAGAAGCAGTTGGAAATACCAATGCTGAAAACGAAGAAAAATTCTCATTTAGATCATTCAGATAAAATTTACTAGTTGGAGAGTATTTACCATGAATACCCAAGCCTTTGAAATTTGATCAGAACTTTTTGAAGTGAGACTAGGATCAAGCTTGTGACCCAAATAATAACATGCAAACATATCACTAATATCGATGCGATTATAATTACGATATAAGGTCGGTATTTCAGCCTCTCTCTCAACTAGGAACTCATATGTCAAGAATAATCTGTCATGATCCATGATACTTGGCGGTTTAAGCTGATTGATGAGCTTCACAGAACGTTCATCTGTATCAAGAAACAAATCCAGTAATGAAGGATTTGCCTCACCGCAAAACGTGCGAGGCACATTTACTTCAAATCAGAAATCGAGCGGTCTTGGAACAAGTTCTCATTACAGTCACCACCGATAATTACTTTATTATATCAATGAATGATTGAGGCAATTCTATCTTCGAATTTAGAAGTATGATTTACAGACAAGCAATATGGAGGAGAGTAAACTGCTACTAAAGCATATTTATTAAGGCTACATTGAATTTGGAAGCATATTAACTCAAAAGGATCACATTTCACTTTCTTATATATATTACCACACCACACCCAATGCGATTTTTCCTATCGTTATGATTATAGAGAATAGTCAGTAATCTAGAGGATCTTCACATTCCATAGATAGGTGTTGAATGTTGATGATGGCGACAGCGACGGGCATGATATTCTCAATAAATAACGAACGGAACTTTTTAGAAAGATATCTGTTTGTTTGATTCTTAAATTACCCTTGCACCCTTGGGCTAAGGGATTAATTCTAGACTCTACCATCAAACGAGACGGAATGCTGCGTACATTCATGTAACGCTCTGAAATAAAACACATTTATCACAGTTCCCATTCCCACTTGGTCCATATTTTAAAAATTGAAGATAATAACACGCAGTCGGCAGTATGCTCGGCCGTCAAAAAGAAGAGAAGAGACATAATGATGTGGACGAATACACATGCTTTTGGGGATGTGAACTTAGTCTTAAGTGGGAACACAATTGCAGCATTTCGATCCGATACGTACAAATGTCAAATTTGCTTATATATGTATGAGACATAAGTGCGATTGGACATATTGCACCGAAATGGGTCGAATCGCAACGGGAGACATAAATGCGATTGGACATATTGCACCGAAATGGATCGAATCTCAATGGAGAAGTTGGGTAAATTTTAATTTTACGGATGACATAACCTAGAAAAATCATCTGTAAAGATTTATTTATAATCAAGGCTCTTGTTGAGAAAATAAAAATGACGTGAATTATACAACAACAAAAAAAAAGGGTTTCATGGATAGATGTAAGCGAAAATGCAAAATCTGGCAAAATTTTAAAGTCAAGTCTTCGAAACCGAACGGAACAATTGTGCTCATGCACCCGCTGGATTGAAATGGTTTGGATCGAATCGAATCGAAACATCAGAACTGTGTTTGACAATATAGCTTTGGAACTTCGGGTAGTCGACCTCTATCCTGTTGTATGTGCGTGCGTGCAGCTGATCCTGCAAAGAATTTCAATCCAGAGTTCTATCGAGGGAACTCCTGGGTTGAAAGCAGGATAGCCGCATGATGAATCTCAAATCCCGACTGCCCCTTTGACAGACTGGATGTGATCGGTTGTTTAAATGTCTCTTCGTCGACGTGCCACTAGTTAACCGAGTAGACACGATATCGCTGCAACGGGTGAGATGTCAACAACTTGGACGTGAAACACAACGTATTACCCGTCCACAATACAGGGTGTTTTGTGAAAACCTAGCATAATTTCTTAATCACCCTGTCCTGTAACTCCAAAATGGTTCATATGGCCGCCCCTGCCATACAATTTTTTGTTGGTCTAGGTAAGTACTATCACCTCCCGCTCTATGGACCACCTGACAGTATCCCTAATAGCTTTTTCACTGTTTGTGCTCGTATTCTTCCCGTGCCTATTACCCAATTATTTATTATGTTCTTATCATTTAACATATATCCAGATATTTTTAAAAGAAGCATATATTACACCTGTTTTCATATCAGGGATTAGAGGTTAGTCGAAAACTATAGGACAATTGTGAATGTTCCTATATAAGATTATTAATGGAGAAGTAACCTAATTAACTTATGAGTTTAATCAATATCCATGTTCCCAGTTGTTCGACAAACGTGATTTGGTAATATCCAGGACTAAACTAAACTCCTATGATAAGAATTCAAAAATTTCATGATGAACTTTATTATTGATAGGCATATAATTTTTGAGTCCCTCAGCCTTTACGCGAATACTTTGTGAATATCATCGAGGAACGTCTTATTACCGAAGAAGTTTAAAAATGTATAATTAGTAATTAGAGATTTTTGAATAAGTGGCTAAAATATTTCCAATAGCTTTTATTTATTTTAATTCTCAGCACTGAAGTATCATTACTTACCACCATACCATAACAGATCATCTGAAAGTTCCTTACATTTCAGGGCTAATTTGCACTATGTAATGGGGGATTATATGTTCGAGATAATATTAACTTTGGTTTATTCAATGCTTTGGCTTTAAATTTATTAACACTGCCTCATAGCAGTTCAAGAGCTAAAAGATCGTTTATATTTTAATAAAATGTAAAAATGAACCTATCAGTTATGATGTGAGCCGAAAGTGTTGAAGAAAACCCAGGTTTGTCCATTCCTCGTAGTTCTTTGGAATGAGGCATTCCACACCCGTCATTACACCGTATTTTGCATAAAGATTTGGGTCTTAAGGCTTATAAAGTTCAGTTGACACAAGAACTCAAGCCGGTCATCAACAACGTCGAGTCTTTGCTGATTGGGTCCTTTAAATGCATGAAAATGATCCGGAATTCCATCGAAAACTCATCTTGAGTGATGAGGCCCATTTCCACCTCGATGGCTTCGTCAACAAGCAAAATTGTCGCATCTGGGGCTCGGAAAACCCAAGAGTTATTGTTGAAAAGCCTCTCTATCCTCAACGTGTGACTGTTTGGTGCGGTTTATGGTCCCGCGGGGTCATTGGACCTTACTTTTTCGAAAATGAGGCTGGAGCAACAGTTACGGTGAATGGATTGCGCTATCGACAGATGATTAATGATTTTTTTGGCCGGAATTGGATGGTATTGATCTGGACAACGTTTACTTTCAACAAGACGGCGCTATGTGCCATACAAGCAACGAAACCATTGATCTTTTACGGGAAAAGTTTCCGGACCGTGTTATCCCTCGAAGAGGTGATCACAATTGGCCACCAAGATCTTGTGACTTAACACCTTGAGACTTCTTCCTTTGCGGCCACGTGAAAGAAAAGGTCTACGCCAACAGCCCAGCGTCGATTCAAGACCTCAAAGATGGAATTCGTGAGGCTATCGAGGACATAGGGCAGCCACTTTGCGATTTGGTTATGGAAAATTTCATGAAAAGGATATGGTCCTGTAGGCGTGGTCGTGGTGGTCATTTGGCTGATGTTATTTTCCATTATTAACGGCATACCTTCCTCTTTTTAATTACCCTATAAGATTATATTAAGACATAAAGATTTTAAGTTTTCTATTATTTTTTCATGTGTGTCTATTCAAATCAGTTTTGGGCTACGCTTGGAAGTTTTTGGCTACACCCAAAAGCTACGCTAAAAACAATTTGAGTGGCAGCACTGGTATAGATTGTAGTTTTCCTAGGTAAGCTATTTTCTTAGCCTTACATGTTATTAGTATTATATTTTGAATTATATTAATTTAATATTAATTCTATTAATGCTTGTAGTTAAATTACATACTTGCATATTTTATCTTCGCTATAACTAGTAATTGGACTATTGTCTAATTATATGAATAAATAAATAAATAAATAAATAAATAAGTAAATAAAGCCGCACAATTCTTGATTAATAAATAAAAAAAATACGCATTGTTTTAATTAAACACACGGAACAAATGTTTTAATACATCAACATTCTAGATTGAGCCATTGACAAAAATTGTTGGTCTATATCGTACAAAGGAAGCAAATTGTTTAAAAATGTGTGAATTTGACACAAGACTAAAAAATCTTATTTTTTTTTTCTCTAAATATTTTGTTTCGTAGAAAATAACGTGTCGTCGAAATGTGTAAAATTAATAATATTATGATAAAGGGCATCATATATGAACTCGAGGAGTTTCCGAACCATAAGTCTCGCTTCATTCATTTTGAAATGCCTGGAGAGGCTTCTGAACGAAGATATTAAGGGATAGCCTTAAAAGCAAAGTTAACCTAATAAGAACTTAGGAAGTAGCCGAACAAAATTGGAAATTTTCCTTCTTTTCTAGAAAAAAAAAATAATGTCATATTTATTTCGTCTGTTGCATGAATGGCGGAAAAAGAACTTGGCTATGCACTATTATAGTGCGACTGAGACAACGAGTTAAAAACAAAAAATTGAGATAACGCAGGATTACCTGAATGATAAAATCTTCTTGAATATCTGGCAAATCCTTCTAACATAATAATGAATTTTTCGTACATTGGGTCACACTAACTACATTATTTAAGAAAAAGATAAATTTTACTTTGGCCAAGGTGCTGAAAGGAAATGTCAAATAAATTTCTCTTTTCTCCCAAAGACATCAGAGAATCAATCCAGCATGAGTTTCTCCCACTTGATCTCTTTAGAGTAAAGCAAATGTGAACGAAAGCACGTGCTGTTTAAA
Source organism: Dioctria rufipes (assembly GCA_963924295.1). Classification (NCBI taxonomy): domain Eukaryota; kingdom Metazoa; phylum Arthropoda; class Insecta; order Diptera; family Asilidae; genus Dioctria; species Dioctria rufipes. The sequence continues at coordinate 364,822,665 of OZ002740.1, forward strand.
TATCATAGGATACAGCAACAACTTTTAGTGAATTCTTTTCTGTGACTCGGTGTAACCACCGCCACCGAATCTGTCATTACTCGGCTTATTTTCTCCCATCACACTAGTAGAAAGAAAAAAGCACAAGCATGACAGATTCGGTGGCAGTTTTAACACCGAGCCGTACGTAGATTCACTATTTGGGACAGACTTTGTTGGCATCTTTCAATATTTCCGAAAACTTATTACTCGTAAAATTTTTAAAGATAGTTTGACTTTTTGCTATTTTTTTTTTCTTCTATCTGTTACAATTTATATGGAAACAGTCGGTAATCTCTTTTGCTTCCTAACTTATCCTTAAGCTGACTTTGAAAGCCTCTCCCTTAAATATCTCACAGTATGCATACCGAAAAGGAAAGTCAACTAAGCTGGCTGTCCATGCAATGCTTACGGTTATTGAACTGGGGCTCGATCATAGGTTTCTTACTGTAGGAGCCCTATTTGATATCGAGAGGACCCTTGACAGAACTGTGCGAGGCAGCTCGTCGACATTGTGTTGACTGCACTATCATGCGATAACTCAGCCAAATGCTAAAACGACGAAAATTAAAGGTAGAAGGTTGAACCTCACCCAGTGTGCTAAATACAGCTCCGTAGTTCTGTGCCAGTTCATCCAGCTAGGAGCAGCATATACTTGATAGTAAGCCAAAAAAGTACGCGCTGTTCTTCCATAGCATGGGATATAACATATAGTGAGGAGATTCTGTACCTTTTCCACGACCTTGTAACATAAAACTTTTAATGATCGTGTCATAGATCCAGTGTACTTAATACCCTAGATAGACGGGCAAATTAAGAAATAATCGTTTGTAATTTAATTTTTTTTTTTTTTTGAACTTTCATAACTCATATATTTTTTTTTTATTTAAAACAGAATTTTTGCTTTTTATATGGACATATTTTTAACAGATTTTTTTTTTTATTTTTAGCCTTTTTTCTTTTTCATATTTCCAACTAAAACCAGATTTTTATAAGAAATTTTTGAATTAATTAGTCATGTCAGTCAGTCAGGAAACCAACACTTGTCCGTGTCTAACAGTTCTATAATTACTATTGTTAGACCCATCCGCAACCATATATGGTGAGTTTATATTGTTTACTAAAGCAACTAAATGGTAAGACTCACCTACAAACGTATAAGCAGAAAATCTAGTCAACCATTAACAAAATTATAAAAAGCATCAAAGGGCTTAGTGAAAAAAGGACCTGCTTAATACTTACGAGATGTGAAATCTTAGCCAATTCATAATTTACCTGTGACTGCAAGCTTTTGTAAACGGGTATTTATGTCGTATCCTAAGAATCCTCTGGAAAGAACGGGTTGCAAACGAAGGAGGTTACGGCCAGGACGGGACCGACGACGAGATAAAAGAGTGGAATTGGATGTGCAAAAAGCTGAGAAATAAGAAAAAATAGCAATTGACATAGCTAGAAACTTGTATTGTCGTTTGCCGGCGTTTTGTTATGGATGACATGAATCTAATTTTAAATACGATTTTAAAACTTTACCGCCGGAAATACATATACCAATGTGTTCTAGAGAGCAGACCGTTTTTTATGAATTCTAAATAAAATAGTGATGCTTATGTATTTCTTTTAAAGAGTGGCTGTACTAGATCCACATTATTTTAATCACACTTAAAAATAGTTTAAAACAAATGGTAATAGCGCGTCGCAAGTGACAATTCAACTAATGTATCAGAACTCAGAAAAATATAAAGACTCTCTCTGGTTAAAAATAATTGGTGTAAAAACGGTAAATGTTCAACCTGATTACAAAATTTCAAATATTTGTAGATTCCTAAAGAGACTTTGTAAAATTAAAAGGATGCTATCAGGGTCTACAAACTGGTCCGGGCAACAAGCGTATTCAAAAATTATTTTTTTATAACAGGCAAATAACCCAAATTATTAGTCTGTCAGAGCCACACAGCGTTTTCTACTCGCAAATGATTTTTATACTGTGTGGCTCAAGTGGAACCTTTCCCACTGAACAAAACAAATTAAAAATGTTTGGAAATCGAAGAGAAGTCTTCTCAGAACGAATAGTGCTATATTTCAAACAAGGATTGTTAGATTCCATGCTAAATACAGAACCCTTAATCATAAATAATATAATAAAATTGGATATTTTTTTCTAGAATTTGCAAGATTTAATAAAAAAGAGGAAGCAAGAATTTTATATTAATACAGGAAACGTAAGTATATGCACAAAATATGTATAAGAGCGATTGGCTATTTCACCCTTAAAATCAAAACTAAAACAGGGTTTCTCTGTGAAAAGAATATCTGAGAGATAAACAATTTTATCCGTGAAGCAGAGCCGTAAAAACAAAGAGGCAAGTGAACCACTTATTGCCTCAGGCGGTGAAGCTTAATATAAATATAAATTATTTTTGAGTTATGACTATTTATTCAAATAATTTGTTCACCAATTGAATTTAACCGCTTGACAAGGTTGAGGTTGATTCCTGATTCTGACATGACGGACATTTTTGAACGTCCTAAAGAATTTGCTGAAGCCACATTAACTTTTTGAATCATAAGATGATGACCACAAAATGTCAACAAAACAAAAGATTCGTACACCAATTTTTGAATTGATTGATATTATTTTATTTTAAGTAACATGGACGTACGAAACATTTGGAACAAGTTTTCGATGACTTTGCATTCCTTTCCGGGGATCTCGTTAGCAAAACGGGCACCAAGAGTCTATAAAAATCCGTTTTTGGATTTGCATCAATCAATTCACGACTATAGCCTCCGAGAGTCCTATCTAAATATTGAAATCGCACTCCAAGTTCTCTGACATTGAAAATGACGATAGCTTCATGTAAATGACGTGTCAGTAAGTTGAAGTTAATAAAAAATTACCTCCGATCTACAATGGGTCAAGAAATATTGTCGAATGTGGCTATTTTGTCCATCGAAAGGGAAATGACAAGCATTCTGAATTTTTATTGTTACTGTCATTATTGCTAAACTGTGCTCACTCAGCTGATAGACCCCGTCAGAATAGGTAAAGTACAATTAGGTTATGTTGATAATTTTATAAATCAGTGCCGTAAATTAATATCTATGTTTACCTCAGGCTCCAAAACGAATCGTTACGTGAAGGAACTGAGCAACCTTAACCTCTTGTCCACTATTCTTTGGTTTTGCAAATTTTTTGTATTCGCTTGGAAATACAAACGCTTTTTCGCTTTTTCGCTTACTTATATAGCATAATATAGTATAGTAACAAAAACAATGCCAGCACTTCACCAAATGTGGATAAATTCAAACATTTTCTAATATTTGGGTGTTTTCTTTAGTTATGTCAAGCTAGAACTTTCATCTTATGCTAACGGACGACGGTGCCAATTTTAATGAATAAATCAGAAGTATTTTGATTTCTGCCAGTCAAAAATTGATTTCTGTGGCCGGTACTGACAATATTACTGTATTTAATTAGTAACACTGGAAATTTCTCATAAGTAAGGGCTGACTACAAAATTTTTGCTAATTGGCCATGTATATACTCTACTTCAAATTTACATACATGAAATAAAATTACTTGCATTTTTTGAAGTAGAAAATAAAACTAACATTTAAAAACAGTTTCTTTATATTTGCTTTTCAATTTCGAATTTGTACAACACTTTGAAAGCCTCATTGAACCCTTTTGATAAAAAACACATTTTTCAATGCGTTTTTCGAAATAAAAATGACAGGATCCAATAAATTTGGAATTATTTTTATAAAAAAGTGAATTCTTTTAAAGCCACAAAAATGCCAAATTTGTCATATATAATGGCACCGGCCCAACGACCACCGGCCCATCGGGCTAAAGCCCGATCGCCCTTCCTCCCAGTCCGGTATATATATATATATATTTTTTTTTTTTCAATAAATCTTGTTGCTTACTTTCTCTGCATGGCACAATATTTTTTTATATTACGGAGTGAGATTTAGTCAGTAGAACGAAATTAATTCTGATGTTGCCGCGCCTTTGTCATTCGAGAAATTAAAGGAGTTTGATGGTGAAACTTTTGTTCCTGGGGCGGTATTCAAAATGAAATGTTAACTATAACTTTAAAATAAAAGGGAGATTCAATACGGTACCCTGTGTACCACCATAATAATATTTCCCATAAGAGGTGTTAAATTAGTTTTTAATTTATTCCGTACTATCCCGAAAAACTAGCAACACAAGTAATGAAAGAAGCCGACTATCCACCTATCTCTAATATGATATACTAGCATAGTTACTCTAATGGTTACTCTAATCTACAAGTGGTGTATGTATATTAAGACAAGTTATGAGTTTAAAGTTTTGGAAAAAATATCGATTGGTAAAGAAGAACATTGGTTGCTAGTAATCACGTTGAATTTAATGTCTACAATTCCCCTAATGCATCGAAAAGGCCTTTTTGTGAGAAATTTTCAGAGTAGATTGATAACATATCTGATATGAGTGATGACTTTGTTATAATGAGTGATTCTAACGTTTATTGGTTACATACCAGCAAAATTCAAATTCAAACCTGATTGAGGCTGATTTAAAAATATCGGATCATGAGACCATAGTAGTGAATCTCAGTATTAAAAGCAAAATTAACAATAAACAAGAAAAAAACTAGATTTGGTCTAACACTAATTCTTATGATACCCTAGTATGTAATTTCGTATGGTCACCAATCTGTCCAAGTTTGATTTTTGAAATGGTTTTTCACATATATTTCTAAAACGGTTCGTCGGGCAGTAAAAATAATTAAAACCAATTTCATATGATTTCATGTTCTGAAGAACTTTTCAGTACTATAAAAATGATGGAGAACAAAAGAATTTTAAGAACTTTTATTTTTAAGGATTCTAAATCAAATCATAAATACAAAAGGAAAAAACAACCGGGGGCAAGCGAAGGTCCCGGTTTCAAACCCCGGACGAGGTGGTTGTTTTTTCTATTGTATTTATGATTTGATTTAGAATCGTTAAAAATAAAAGTTCTTAAAATTCTTCTGTTATCCATTTTTGACTGATTCTAACAAGCGTAGGTTCGATTCCCGTCCGGGAAAAAATAAACCATAAAAACATCTAGGACTGACCGTTTTTACAGTATACTAAAAAAACTTAAATTTTTATATGGAAACACAAAGAAGGGGTTGCCTGATTTAGTCCCGTTTTGAAGCTTTATTTACTATTACTATGAAAACACGGTGTACAAAATTTCAGCTCTCTATGTCGACGCATTCTCAGGCAGTGTCCAAATATATAGTGAAAAACGACATTTTTTTATAGCAACCCTACAAAGGAGTTGCCCGATTTTCGAATTTGAATATCCTGTGTGCACGGACGGACCTGCAAAAATCAAAATAACTTTTATTATTATGCATGGGTGTCCAACCCATTTATCTCTACTAGCATTATTTCTGTGCATTACAAAAGAAATGACAGACTTACCCTATGATTTCATCTAGGTTATAAAAAGAAATTAATAGTTTCAGGTATTTAAAGTAGTTGTATTTAAGTAGTTGTACAGTTTTGAATGAAACTAATATCAAGTGAGTTGTGAAGAATTACAAATAATTAGATGCGCTATGGTGTAAATACAATAAATATAAAAAAATAACTGGAAAGCGAGGAAAATGATACAAATAAGTTGCTTGGATCTGATGCAGAAGCGTATCTAGGGGGTGAGTTCGGGTAGCGGTCGCTTCCGCTGGATAACATTTCAAAATATGTCGCCTTTAAAATAAGATGATATAAATTTAAACATAAATATATCTACTGAATCCCTAATTTTCGTATATGAAGCAGTTTATTTCTACCTATAACCCTAAAAACATCATCTACGTATATTTCGTCATAATCGAAACAGTATTTGCCCCAGAAACGCAGCTTTGTAAAACCCTCGAAAAATATTTGGAAAATGTAGTATCCAACTATAACTGATTAATTATGTAGAACAGTATAGCATTATCTTTGAATATCAATCAGGCTTTAGAAAACAACATTCTTGTGAAACAGCTCTCAACTGAGTAATAATGAAAAGGAAGCATGCTATTGGTCCATTCCACAAGAGTATTCCTGATGCAGTATGCAAACAGGTTTTTTGGGGTAGAGATGAGAAGAAGCAAAGGGATATCTCTCCAAAGTGTAGATATATCTATTTGCTTCTTCTCACCTCTTCCCTAGAAAACCAATATGCATACTGCATCAAGAATACTCGTGTGATATGGCCCATAGATCAAACCAAACTTATTATTGCTATTCTCCTAGTCATGAAGAGGGCTTTTAAGACAAAATACATTCATTGACAAAATAGATAATTACGTATTGAAAAACAGGGAAGCGAATTGATTTCGGTCGTTTCTAACGAAAAGATCACAGAAGACTTAAGTAATTAACTGTGCCTTAGGGGTATCCCAAGGTTCTATCATGGGAGCATTGCTGTTTCCTATTTGTATTAATTATGTGGGTAAGATACTAGACCACTTTAAATTAACACGCTTTGTATATATATTTGGTTATACATTAGAGGTGACAGTGTGAATTTTAATCAGTGTAGGAGTAGTTTGACTAGAATCATCTTAGCCAATGGTTAAAAACGAATAGTTAAAGCTTAATAGTGCAAAAACAAAATCGATGGCTATTAACTCTAACGAAAGACCCCAACTTCTATTGATAGTATCGCTATTGAATTGGTTAATAAAATTAAGAATTTATAGATAATACGCTAACTTCAATCATATCTGTAACAAAATTGCTAAAACAATATATATGGTATGTCAGACGACTCATAAATATTCTTTGAATGTTAAGTGAAGTAAATGTGTACAATACTATGTTAAAGCCACATTTCGAATATTGTCCGTTAGTACAGAGGAATTAGACAGAAATTGGAAGTAGATTTGATATTGCTACTACCACATAGAACTTCTTGAAACTCGGAGAGCTACTTTTATATTATAAAAAACATTTGTATATTTTGGTTTTTTTTTTAATATGTTTATTGTAATAAAATGTATTCTTATGCTATGAGGCTTTTTCTTAATATAGTCGGTCCCCAAATGTTTCAACCTACACAGTAAAAAAATTTTACAATTGTTGCCACAAAACTTAAGTATTTTTTCCCTAAAATATAGGGAATATTACATAAAATGTAGGGAATATTCCTCTAAATTCTAGGAAATATTCCCTAAATTTTACGGAATATTCCCTAAATTTTAGAGAATATTCCCTACATTTTATGGAAAAATACCGAAACTTTGTGGTAACAATTTGTGCATTTTTTACAGTGTAGATGCGCCGCTGATCTAATGATCAAAAATATATGTGGAGGAATTTAAAAAGATAGGTATATATTGGGTGAAGATATAAAATTTAATGGTATGAGTGTGAATGGTGTGAGAAACATTGCTAATGAATTTAATAATTACTTCGTTGGGAGTGTTGAGGTTGCGAGCTTGCAATTTGTGAACTTAATAGAAAATGTTTAAGCGATCTTTCAATTCATATTTATAGAGTGATTGGATATAAGAAAAGCTTTGAGATCCATAAACCAAAACAAAAGGCTTTAATTTGTTTGGTGCCAAGATGCTTGTGGACTATTTTGAAGTATGTGATCCGATATTTTTTTATTTGATAAATACGTCATTGAGATCTGGTTGCTTTTCGTATAAATGGAAGGAGTCAGTAATTATATCAATAGCGAATATTAATGAAAAAAATAATTGTGAAGACTCCACCCAATTAATGCTTTACCAATATACGCTAAAATATTGAAAAAAAATCGTTCAGCCATAACTTGAAGAATACTTCAATGAATGCAATCTTTTCATAGAGGACCAGTCAGGCCTTAGGAGTCAACACTCATGTGTGCACTGAATCAAGTGATCATAGATTGGAAATGACTTTAGGAAATGATGTAATTCCTGTGCTCCTCGACTTTAATAGGGCATTTGAAACTATTGATAGCAGGGTTATTTTGAAGAAACTTTATAGTTATGGAATATCAGTGCTTTAAGTCGTATCTCCAAGGTAGATCGCAGAGAGGATTACTATCAACGAAGCATGTCAGAGAGCAATACTAAAACTCTAAGCGCTTCGCAGGGTTCTATATTGGAATTATTATTATTTATTATATATATAAATCATATAAACAAGGTTCTTGAATATTGCAAAATAGTCTTCTTTGCTGATGAAGTTCTGTTGTTTCTATCTGATAATGACATTTATGCGTGTGAAGAAAAAGTGCAAGGAGATCTGGATAGATTGATTAAATGGTTCCAGAAATTAATTTATTATACTGAATATAAATAAGCCTAAGTCTATGGTGTTTAAACGTCAATGTAGAGTAAACTAATCCATAAACAGTGAACGTATTGAGCAATTGGAAATGTGTCTTTGGATTATACATTATACTTCAAAGGTTGCAAAACAAAGCTAGTTAGGGCAATAGGTATACAAGAATATCTGATATGTTAAGTGAATTTTATTGGTTAAGTATTAAACAGCATGTAGCTAGTATGAATGTTTTATTGTTTGTTGATCAAATTAAAAGGAGATGTATGCCTAAGTGCTTAACATGCTTAATTAACTATGTTAGAGATATATACCCATACTAGTTAAGGAATTCATATGACTTTCGATTGCCATTGTTTATAGGTATCGTTTCGCCTCAAATAGTTTAGTGTACAAGTTTTCAATTGTTTAATATATTACCATCAAATGTTAAAACAGAAACAAATATTAGAATTGTTAAAAACATTGGGTGATATTGTATAAAATAGTATAAATCAAATCAATCAATCTTTAAAGTTTTTAAAACAAGGTGCGACTTTTGACATCTTTTGCATAGGTCTTTGGTCTGGCATGATCCTATTTACTAGATAACTAAAAATTCTCTACGGCATCAAAAACCCAATGGAAAATAATATCAGATGTAAGTTACTATCATTTGGTTTTAACTGATACTCTTAGTTCATCAATTAAAGCGTCTTCAGTCAAAATTGAAACTATGTTCTTTTTGTGTCTAAATATTCATAAAACATCAGATACCATTTTATGCTTAGAAGAGTACGTACCTATCTATCTTCACGAAAATTGATAAATTTGTATAGTCTTAGAATGAAAAATATATATATATATATATATATATATGTAACTTGTAACCTATGTAAGTATATCAACAATTTACCTAAGAACTTCATCTTACCTCGATTTTTGTCCGTTTCACTAGGCGACATAGTTAGACTAATATCACTACAAGAATCAGCATCAGCACTATCCTCCAATTCATCATGATGTCGTTCCGGATCACTTTTCACAGAAAAGGCATTAAGTCCTGCAGTACTCACATTAGAACTAGAATCACTTGCAATCATACTATCACCAATAATTCGTCCTGCAGTTCGACTGGAAAAATACTTGTCTACAAATTGCAGTTTATCACTATGATTTTCACCAACATTATATTCACCAGCACTCATAAGAAATTCAGTTAATTTCTCACGAGTCGGATCCCCAACATTATTAGCAACGAAATGTGCTAATTTTTCCCGATACCTGGGGTCGTGAGAATTGAAAAACACCCGCGGATCCATTACAGCGGGATGAGGCACCATTAAATCAGGAGGGAGTTTCTCAGTGCTATCCCCCGACGACAATGGTAGATGGGTAGAAGGATGCTGAGAATTATTAGAAAATAATTGAGAAAGGCGTTCATGGGTTTGAGTTAGATAACCCATCCACGGATTATAGAATGGGAAATTGCCTAAACCTATTTGAGGTGATGATGGAGGGAATGTATTTGTTGGGAAATTATTTAAAATATCTCCAAAATTTGAATTCGATTGTTGAAACTGTTGACACTGTTCCGGAGGTGAACCGTTTACATTTCGTCTTGCTATTAGATTTTCTATTGAAAACGGATTGGCTAATCTTGACAATTTCGTATTATCCATTTGCGTTGCTAATGACAAGTTGTCGTCTGCACTTTTATCCATATTTATTCCGATTCGGTTATGACTAATTAGCCATGTTTATGTTACGGTTTTAATCACTTTCGAATACTGTATACAAAAAATGCCTTAGAATTACTATTCCACGTGAATCGAACCGTTTTAACTAAACCAAACAACGGACAAGATGAAACTGAAATTCATGCTGAAAATCGTTGGCTGTTCCACTGTCAAATGAGAAGAGACGCTAGAACCAGTTTCCCCCTCTGAAGAAAAAATTATGTGAAGGGAAGTCTTAACAAAACCCGCCTCTTCTTGAAATAGCATGGCAGCTTTGTATGGCACATGCTCACTAGATTCCTCTGTTCTGTTGTTGTTTTTCTTGTGTTCCCTCCTACAATAGTGCTGTGATTTTCGTCTCATACTTCGTTTATTTTGAAATTTGAATATGTGCAGATTGAAAGATCCTATTGGAAGTAGGTAGTACTAGTAACTACTAAATTAATTACTGTTAACCAATTTTATTAAGAAAACGCTTACAAGGTAATTAACTTATATTCCCAAACGGTTTTATACCAAACTCTGAGAGTGCTTCTTATGGCAAGTGCTGCTTTCTTGATTTGTCCCCAATCTCAATGTTTTGATGGCAATAATGTTGGTCAAACGGTCACGCCTTTTCGTTTTAGTTGATTTGCAGTAGATCGCCATCTGTTATAAATAAGGTATAACTCTTAAGGCTTTCTCGATTGTTTACTGACATTTTTATATTAAGTTTTGGGATTAGCCGCGTATAAAATAAATTTATTTATTGAGTGCCAATTCAAGTACCTACTCCCCCAACGTTTCGCAACAAGTTACATTGAGCAGTAACTGGCTAAAGTTGTTACTGACGATTTAAGCTACACAAATTGTACCCGTGCATCTGCTGTTCTTGAGCTTATAGAATTTTTTGTTGTTGTTGCTTTTGTGCAAAGTTGTGGGAACAAACATAACTCACCACGTCACTTCTTAAAGATTGTTTATTTCGGATCAATCGCGAAGAGATGTTGAAGATGTCCGTGAAAGCTGCAAACTGTTGTCGCGATTAAAGTTAATCCGACCTTTTATTTCAATCGCTTCAAGATCGAGACGAGGAGTAAGGCTCGCGAGCAAGGGCTTCTGTTTTTTTAAATGAATCCAATGATGTTCTGTTGGATGGTCCAGAATGTGCTCGCAAATTACTGATTTTTCCCTGTAATTAATAAAGTAAAGAAGGCAAATAATAATGAAATCGACATATTTGTAGAAAATATAATTTAATAAACGTTAAGAAAAATAAAAATCAAGAATTTTTCTGAAAATAAATATAAAAAACCAATATTCAAAAAAACCGGGGTAGTAAGGCAATTAAACTAAAGCTGACAATTTCTGAAACTGAAAGCAGCAGCGGTTACGAATCAAGGCTAGAGGGCGCAAGTGATTTTATAAAAAAGATTTTAGAATTATAAGAATCGTCAGATTCGAAAAATTGACGTATTTTGTTAATTCTTTTCATAACTTGAACGTTGTTAAATTGCTTAAAATACTTGAAATAGGGTTGAGGAATTTGCGAATACGCGGTACTTTTTTAGCGAGTTTTTTTTTTTACGTGATAAATTAAATACCTCTAGCTTAGCACCTACTTCTCAATTGCGGTCTCATTTTACGCGGTCAGATAGGTTTAGTTGTTCATAAAATTTCATTGAATTTATTTACATCTAAGAAAGTCGAAAACCATCTCATGAACGTAGTACTAACTACATAAGTCTGACATCTTCTGTGTTTATACCCTAGATGAAATCATATGGTACAATAAGTTTGTCATTCCGTTTGTAACGCACAGAAATAATGCTGGTAGAACAAAATGGGTTGAACACCCATGCATAAAACTAAAAGTTATTTTGATTTTTGCATGTCTGTCTGTCCGTCTGTCCGCCCGTCTGTCTGTCTGTTCGTCCGTCCGTCCTCACCATAATTCGAGAATACGTTCACTTAGAGAGCTGAAATTTTGCACAAGGTTTAAAAAAAAAGTAAATTTCAGTTCGAAAATGGGACAAATCGGGTAACTCCTTCGCAGGGTTGCCAAACAAAAATTTCGTTTTCTCTACATATTTGGACACTGCCTGAAAACGTCTCAAAGCAGGGAACTGAAATTTTGTACACGGTGTTTTCATAAAAACAGTAAATATGATTTCAAAAATTGGCTAAATCGAGCAACCCCTTATAGGTGTTGCCATATAAAAAATTCCGTTTTTTTACGAATACTGTGTCAATGGTCAGTCCTAGACGTTTTTATGGTACGAAAAGTTCTTTAGAATATGAAATCCTATGAAATTGGTTATAACCATTTTTACTGTCTGAAGAACCGTTTTAGAAATATGTATTACGAAAAACCACTTCAAAAATCAAACTTGGACAGATGGGTGACCATACGAAATTACATACGGCCATTCATCAGGATATCAGAAAAATTAGTCTTAATTAGACCAATTCTAGCTGTTTTACGTTTTTTGTTTTTTATTTACAGTATCTAACATTGATGGAAACAATTGTGAAAAGAGCTAGTGGCTTTAAATTAAATAAAGACCATAAAGACCGTGTGACATTGTTGCTTTGGACTGAATGACTCATCAGGAAAGCAGTTGATAAAATCCTTGATTATAATTCGAGCCCTTCGGCCAAGAGCATTTAAGGAATAGTCATTAATAATCTTCCCATTCATTGGATGGCAAGTAAAAAGGGATTGGTGTCACAAGGATTATCTTCAAGAAGCTGAAAATTATATGAAGATAAAAAGACTTCCTTTTAATATACTTTTATTATTGGATATTGTACCAGATGATCACCTAACTTTGAGCATCCAAATTATAAAAGTTGTATTTTTACCACCTAAATAACTTTCTCGAATCAGCCGTTAGATTAGATCAAGGAATAATTGTCGACGAGATTTTTAATAAGCTTGAAAGTAATGAAAGAATCACAATGGCAGATGCTTAGAATAAGTACACTACTTAAAACTGTTTTAAGAATATTGCTTTGGTTTTGAATGACATAAAACAGTCGACTTTAAATATTTGTTGTAAACAAATATGGCAAGAATAATTAGTACTAGGATATTCAGCAACAGATGAAGGAAAAAGTAGTAGTAAGCTTGTCAAATGCCAAGGCCGCGATTCGTACACGTGTGCAAACACATAAAACGTCCACAAATATACAGAGTTTTTCAGATAAAGGTGCCTTTCGGTACACTATGCGATTACTTCCCATCCAGGCTTTTTCATCTATAATACCACAGAATACATAGTTACGCACAAGTATTTTCAAAATTTTGATTTGTTATATTTCCAAAATCTTTAAATAGCTGTAACTCCTCAAGTGGCACCTAGGAAGAGGAGGTATGTGAAACGATATTTATCAGCTCACCGAAACGTCTTATATTAATATAGAATATTAGCCTACTTCAAATGAAAATAGAGCCAAATGCAATACCCGCTTAGATTTTTAATTTGATTTTGTGTTTCTTTTTTTTATTCTGCTTTCCTGGCCTGCTCAATCCACTTTTTCATGCTTAAAAAAACAGACTCCCAATACAACACAGGGTTCGTAAATAACGATTATTTTTTAAATTCTCGTGGAAAAAATCACACAAATATTTATCCAATTGAGATCTCTTCTACACCTACTTGGGGCTATGATCATTACTAGTAAAATTACAAAATTTGTTATTAATAATATAAAAATCATAGTAAACAAATTATATTTAAATTTTAATTTAAAAGTCCGAACCAAATAGTTAAACTTTACTTACATAGGGTCTCAGGCCCTGTTAAATACCTCTGAAGGGTTTTTATTGAAGTCATCAATAATCGTTCTGAGCTGACTAGTATTATTTCCATCAGGAATTAAAACAGCTGATTTTTCCTGATCACATATCCTAAAAATCGCTTCGTGATTTTTGTTTTTCTTCATAAAAAATAAAAATCACGAAGTAATTTTTATTTTTCTGGTCGACAAATTAAAATCAGCAAGTGATTTTTATGATTCTAATCATGAACAATTTATTACGCTGTGTAATATAATAGATGCGGATGTACAGCTGTTCAGATGTAATGTGAGGTCTGACGATAAGTAACGAAAAATTTAACACCTACTATTTTGACTATCAGAACAGTGTACATTTATATATTTGTATTGATAAATTTAGCATTCAAAAATAAGAAAATCACTTGGAAATTTTTATTTGTAGCCCACGAAAATAAAAATCACTTTATGAGTAGTATGCTTGATTAAGAATAATAAAAACTGCATTAGGATTTATATTTGTGATTCGAAAAAATAAAAATTAGCAAACGATTTTTATTCATGATGAGAAAAATATAATTTTCATAATAATTATTTATGACTAAAAACATAAAAACCTTTCGTAAGTATTTCACTGAAACCATATGTAAATAATAATAATGTTTATTTCTTTCTTTTTTTTTCAAAGCATTCTTCATAATTTATATTTTCATTTTCTTATCTAAAAATTTGAATTTTGTCCTTTAAGTAGGAAAATTCTTCATTTAATTTTTCCTTTTCAAATGAGTCTGAAATTATTTAGATTTTCTTGTTTGCTTTTCTTGTGGGGATAAATACTTTCTTAATTTATGTGGATTACAGACATCCCAATACATTTTCGTTTATTTTCTAATAAAGAACAGTAGTAGGTAAAATCGATCGCTTTCTGTTGATGTTTAGATTAGGTTGAGATTTTCAGGTGAATCGAGGAGAAGACTGGACCAGGTAAATACAATTTTGAAGTAATTAATAATTAATGTGACCTAATAAATATTGCATTCTATAATTATAGATAATTTAACGAAGAGATTATGGTTCGTGCAGTTCCCTGTCCGCTTACATCATCTTGGCAATGTAAGTACTTTTTTTCTTAAATTTAAATAGTTTTCAATTCTGTTCATTCAATTTACTTGCAGGTAACTACACATTTCGTTGAGACGGTTATCATCAATGAATAAATGCTTAATGACATTTTTTTTTGTACTATTAGGCCAAAGCTACGCCGAGAGCTACACGCTACAAGCTGCAAACTTCAAGCTACAAATTCTAGTTTGCACATATGGCATACCGTAGAAACTGCTACATAGAGAGCTTCAAGCTCCATAGCTTCAAATGAAGCTGTAGCTTATATTAGGCACATTTCTAGTTTTGTAGCTGAAGCTGCAATAACACCAATATGATAAAAGTTAAACTGATATGTTTCATGTGGTAAACTGGCGCCATATTTACATTATTTGGGAATTTATTTATATAGGTACATGTTAGTGGGCTTTACTTAACTTACCGCAAAAGTATTTGGGACTATTTTTGATTTTAAATGTTAATTATAAGTCGAAGCAAGTGTTTTTTACAGGACAGATGAATGTCACTTTAATTATGTTAAGTTGCCAATATGGATATGAAATTTTAGATGTACAGTGTTTTAAGATTAGTGTGCAAAAATTTTACAAAACACTAAAATTAAATGAAAACATACATTTCAAGCTTTATAAATAACGTTATTCCAAAAATCTAATGTTTATTAATAGCAATAAACTAGAAAAAGGTGCAGAACTCCCGGAACTCTGAAATGTTTATTTTCAGAAACGTCAAATCTCACTTATTAAGTGAGATTCAAATATCAGTGAGTGGTTTTTTCACGTACACTGAATTCACTATATATGCCGCTTCCTTGGTTGCCAATGATGCTCCGAAAAAAGCGAAGTGAACGAATATTTGGAGTTCGTTTGAATTAATCAAGTTGATTTCTTTCTTAGAATAGATATACCGGTAATACCGGAGACAGACTTGCAATTTCAATATTGCAATTTGCGCTAAACCGCAAATCTGTCTTCATATACTGAGAAAAAACTTGATTTATGCTCGGCTCGCGAAAAATTTACGCGGTGTAGGAGTTTAATGCAATATGACCCTAGTTATAAACCATTATCATTTAATACACGAATCTTTTTCTAACATTCAATATTTGAGACTTGTCAAGTTGAAGTGACAAATGTATTGTAATGTGTGTGGACTTCACAATCGTTTGATTTGTCATTGGACTCGAGAAGGTTCGGCGTACGTACAAAATGAGAACAAATATTGTGATATTACTTATCTATTTGGAAAATAAAAACAATAGTAGATGAGCTGGATGCTCAATCCAAAAATACAGAGTGCTAGCTCTTCGTACATTAATGAAAATTAAGTGGATATGGGGGAAAAGATTGTGGCCAAGCCATTGCCAAGGAGATGTAAATAATTCTTAAAAGATACTGCTATAAAACGAAATAGTTTAACTGCATTTATATAACAGGTTAAACCATCTGATTATTGCGAAACATCTTGTTTAAAATTTAGTGAGCAAAAATTTAAGAATCGCTCCCGAATGAAGAATGAAGCGGCGGACTACTACAATTTCAAATCTGTGGATGCGCTGCTTCCTGTTTCTAGACGAGGGACTACCTCCGAAATAACTTCAATCTTTCCATAAAAAATCTTTAAAAACTTGCAAATTTACAACATTTAATATTATAAACGTATTTTTGTTTTCTTTCATTTAGCAGATAATTGAATAAATATTTGCAATTAAATCAAATGTGTTGAGGAAGAAGAAACTTTGTTTTCATATGAAATGGGTAAAAAAAAGCTGTCAATAGAAAAATTTTAAGTGAGCATGCTTCTTAGATGTTTGGCAATAACATGCCCTTGATTTGAGATCTACAAAAGGAAATTCTCACGTTATATCCAAAATGAAATGTACATTGGAAAAACAACATAGCATAGAACTCACAGCAGCAGAAATAAAAAACAGAATTCAAATCCTTAGTATAAAAAATGGCAATATATTAAAAGTTTATTTCTTTTATTTATTAATATTATGCAAAATACAACATGCTTTTATAATAATTGGAGCATTTTCCACTTCAACTTAAAGGCATTTGCCTATTGCTCTAAATTGGGCTTTTAAATGCCCGAAGGCGTTCTGCACAACACATTTGACAATCGATAGTTGATTTTTTTCTGATCATCGCATTGATCAACAGTGAATGGAAATGGCTTCATGACGATTTCTAATAATTTGAATGCCGAGTCTCTATCCTGCCAGATTTTTTATCAAAGCATTTACATACAGAATTCTCCACATGATGTCGTTTTCAAGAAGAGTTTTAGCTCTCCCAGGAGCGCCGATTCCCAATAATCAGATGGTGTAACCTGTTATATAAAAGCAGATAAACTATTTCGTTTTATAGTAGTATATTTTAAAAATTACCTACAAGCGACCAGTATCTCCTTCTTCTTCGGGTAGGCAATAATATTTTTTTCCATATCCACTTAATTTTCATTAATGAACGAAGAGCTAGGACTCTATATTTTTTGGATTGAGCATCCAGTTGATCTATTTTATTTTTATTTTCCAAATAGATAAGTAATCTCACAATATTTGTTAGCATTTTGTACGTACGCCAAACTATCTAATTCAAATGTCAAATTAAATGACAATTCTCTAAATAATTTCTCAGGATCGTAAACTGCAAATGTGTCTCTGAAATTTTATATTGCAATTGACAAATTTGCAAAATCAATATATCAATATTGAAATTGCAAGTCTGTCTCCGGTATAAGTGATAATCTTGAATTAATTGTAAGAATACTGTATTATTACTTTTTATCTTAATTTTGCATGTAAAGTCAGTCATTAACTTCTTATTTTTAAGGAAATGGATTTTTTATCTAATCAATATATCAGTAGTTTTTTTTATACGATTTAAAATTTTTGACGTTTACTGCTCCTCTAAGCAAGAACAAGATATCCAGACCTTGGTGCGCGGGGATATTGAAGCCCGATGTTGTCTTATATATTGTTTCGAGCGTAGCAATGGCGTATATAAGGCACCCGAGGACCCCGCCAAGCGGGGGCCTTGTAATTTAGTTGTCCCAAACTGGTAACTACAATTTTCAAAGAATTCCAGCATTTTACCAAAAATAATATAGCTTATGAGGATATCGTATGAGCATGCTTGAGTTAAATTTCTTCCAGGGATTTGTTACGAGAACCCGTCGATCTTTTCTCAGAAATTAACACGCCGCTGCAAACATCGCTTTCTGTTTACAATTTCTCTGAGGATTTTGTTTTCATAGAAATTTCCTGGAAATTTTTTTTTTAGATTTTTTTTTAAAAAGTGAATAAAAATTCTGCCGATACAGTGTCTGTATATTTCTAAAAAAATTAATGCTTATGTCTTAAAGGATTACACCGGCTTGAAGTTTTCAAAACCTCTTATATTTTTCTTTTTTTTTAGATAAATTTTTTTTTACTTTAAAGAATATTTTAAGCATTTAACCATTACAAAATATTTCCGAAGTTATAGCAATTTGAAGTGACCGCGGCCGGAAGTAGCTGTTTTTCTTTTGGACTTTTTCCAAAAACTACGGTTTTCAAAGTGGTGTACAAGACATCTAAAGATCTGTTTAACCGAAATTCAAACCACACATTCATTATAATACTATCAGATATAAGAAAAATCTATAAAGTAGGTACAGTACCGACTATACCTGAAGAGTTCCAAATTGCGATTTTCATCTAAATGTATATTTAAAATGGGCCCCTAGAAATTTAGCGGGTAGGCCCGTGAATTCTTATCTACGCCACTGGAGCGTGGCCTTAGTTTGTTATTTAAAACACAATATTTCTTGTCGTTTGCTTGTCGTTTTCTGTTGTACGCAACAATATACATACTTATACGTATAAAGTCTATGGCTATGTTTCTAAACCATGAAAATTTAGTATGAATGCAAATAGAAACAGATAAATTGTTGGTTTAAAGTACATTTGACTTGCAATTTGCTCTGAGTAATATAGCAACTCCATAAGAAAAATTCGTAACTTTCAGCGATTGATATCTTAACGATGTTTCTTGTTAGAAGATTCCAACACAGTCCCATAGGAAAATAAACCAATCTATTATTCCATTATTCCATAAACTGACAACGTCTTAATAAACTTTGCTGTTTGCCGAAAAGATAAGATATCTACCTATTTAATTTATTTATTTTTCTCCTTGATTTAAAAATAATACATAATTAAGAAGAATTAAGAAAAGAGTAAAAAAATATTTCTTCATTTTATACCTTTACCTATGAGCTTAAAATGCGGTAAACGTAAACGATTCACAAATATCTTCATGATTTCATTCCTTTTACAAAATATCTTACCATCCCACAAAATTAAATATTCCATGTAAAAACCTGTAAAATTTAAGGCTAATGGCATATACCCGGCCTGAATACCATTAAACAATTCTCACAATTGAGAAACAGTCTTCCTTAATGCATTAATTGGCAAAACAAACCTGTGCTTACGTTACCAGACTGCGGTAATTGATTCATGATATCCAGATTAGCTATGATAATTATCAGCAATTATTTATCCACATAGAAAACGATAACAAAAAAAGCTTGAAATCATTGTTGATGTCGCTTTCAAAGCACTTACTTCATGGGAACTACATGACTGCTTTAGACTGCATCGAACTTGTGGAAAGAAAAAGAAGCGAGTAAGAGGATTTCAACTCTCTAGCACTAGCTATTAGCCCCTCAAATCAGGTGATGCCCCTCCCATTTCTTAGAAAGACCTTGCAGTGAAGTTAGTACGCGTACTCGTACATGCTCCTCCTTCTCAATGCAACAAAAAAAAAACTTGTCGGAAAGCTAAAAGCGATTAAAAATTAAATTAAACGCGGGCCCATATGTGTTGATTGCGACTGATAATGGTGTGTGTGTGGCTTTGTGGGGAAATGGAATTGTGGACATGCGGTGTTGATGAGAAAATAGTTTAGATATAGACTTCATCGGATCGTTGGGACTTTTAATTGGCGAGCAACGCTTAATTTGTTCCGAAATTGCTATCTGAAGATAAGAAAATATTTACTTAAATACATATGCTTGGGTTGGGGTGGTTTATTTTATAAGCAAAAAGTTATTTTCCATTCGGGACCCCGATTCCATGTTGCTTAATGATCAGAATAATTTTTGTTTAAATTTTTAAATGGAATTAATAATTAGGTATAAAACATACACTGTATGTATATATGTACCTAAGTAGGTATATCAACGGAAGTAATTCCATAGCGCAAACGTATAGATGGACTCAATTGATAGGATAGTTTGAAAGGCACTCTATAATATATTCTACCAAGTCCTACCGCAATAACTGATAAATGTAATAAATTGTTGTTTGAAAAAGAAATAAATTGCAAATTAAATATTTGTGTGCCGAAGCCGAAGCCTTTGGTTTAATAATTAAAACATTCGGGTAAAGCCGGCCCCATACGCCTCACTTAACTAAGTTCAACTAAAGTTTCACACGAGTGTTTTGTAAAAGTATTCCAGGGATTAATCGATAAAATAACCGATTGGCTTAACTTGCAAAAAAAAAATTTCTTTCTTCCGAAGCTGGAGGTGAATAGTGAGGTTGGTGTTGCATGTGCTACTGTGATGGTAACTTTTCTTGTGCCCTTCTACCTATTGCTGTAGAGAAAAAACCTTCTAAGGAAAGGTGGCGGACGTTGAAGTTGAACAAAAGTAAAAGAAGCAAGTAATATTTTCATCATGAAATTTATATTTACACGTTGACTTCTAGGGAGTTACCAATGAAACGATCTGCATTGATTTATACACTATGGACGTGCATATGTATGTACATATATTAAATGCTTTTAGGAAAATACCTATCGGATTTAATTCGTTTACAGATCTCCTATTTTTATACCCTAGGTGAAATTTATTTGTGTTTTTATCTGTGCTTGTTTATACAGTAGTTGCATTTACTTCGCGTTATAGCCTTAGACACACAGCGCAATCTGCATCAAGAGCTACACGCTGCAAGATGCAAGCTTCAAGCTACAAGTATTAGTTTGCACATGGTACAAAGAATACAAGTGGTACTCTCTGTACGAACCACGTTCCTCCATTTTTGGACGAAATGTCGTGTAAGGTATAGAAAAGCACCATTTTTGGACGAAATGTCGTGTAAGGTATAGAAAAGCAAGGTATAGAGAATGCAATACTCAATCTCCTCTCTCTGTCTTTTCTATAGAAATGTATATACATTAGTGCGTGAAAGTACGTCACAGCACATTCGTCAAAATTTATTGAGAATACCTTGAGCGCGTTCACTGTCACCGAAATAGTGACTTTTTGTCGACTACGAGTCACTACCAAAAATTATTTTGCGTCACTCTGCCAAATTTTGACAGTAGACGATTACGCTTGACTACGACTATTATTCAGTCCGCGCTTTGAATGTATCATACAGTCATCTACATTCGACTACGGTCAGGAAGATAGTCGAGCGTAATCGATTTGAAGGCTGAACTGCAATAGAAGTAAATAACTTTACGAAATTGAACGAGATTGAGGTTTACTTACAAAAAAATTTATATTTTTAGTCTAAATATAGTATATATCACATTCCGTAAGAGTTATTATCTTGACATTTTATGTGTTAAATTTTAAATAGTGGTAAATACAAAAAAATAAATGGAAGTTGATTTAATTGAAGATTTGTGCCTTCTATTAATCCGCAGTACCATTTTTATTCCATTTTAATTTTTACATTGGACTTTTAATCATTTAGTATTAATTTAATTGTTTGACACAGCGCTTTCTTACGGAATGATCGGTTCTTACCGCACCTTTACTGACTGCAATTTGGCATTTAAACTTAACGACAGCTCCCCGCACACTAGTTCTTAAAGTTAATTGGTGTACACCTGTTAAATTCGCTTTACGTAAGTAAATGTACTTACGTATACGTCTATTGTAGTTCAGCCTTCTGGTGTAATTCAGTCAGTCCAAAATCATCGGTAATCAAGAATTTCCACATCACGTAATTTCGTCACCATATTCTCTTGAAAACCATACCTTAAGCCTCAACTATAGCCATGGAAATTGAGCTATCATGGTCATAAGTGGAAAATTTGTAAGTTTGTACCATTTTGTATATTTCAAATGGTACAAGAGCTTTCGAAGGACATTGCCATTAACCCTTTCGGTGCTACATATTTAGTTTTGGTGAATGTTCTTCGTATCGGTGGAATTTGCTACTCTATGTGGCACACCCCAGAGCTGAAACTTTCACAGTTTGTTAATAATACCGAAATAGCTCACCCATTTTGTTTTGTTTCCCCCACCATGACCGCCCTCTCGCTATAGGGGTGAGATATTTCGTGATTCTACGATGAAACGTCATTTGCCAAAATTCATATCTCGAGAACGGAGGAAACGATTTTTCTCATTCAAATGACAAATGAAATTTAATGCTTTGTTTTTCATAAAAAAATATAACAGTACCGAACGAAAAAACTTTGTTGTTATAAATATGATTTTTTTTTTTCAAAGAAAAGTAGGTATTATTTACAATTTAAGACTTCTAGCACTTTTTTTTTATTCTTATTTTGAAGCTAGAAGTCTTATCTATCTACGCACAAAAATTGTAATGATTTTCCTCTTTGTTTTTGAGATATGAATTTTTGAAGTCACCGTATACGCAAAGTAACTTGTATGGGAATACTGTACTGAGCTGAGCATATATGTATTGTTTTGTTATTTATTCACGGAGCTCAAGCTTGGAATTCTCTACCTAATCATATAAAAAGTATCACATCGCTCGGTCGTTTCAAGCGGGCAGTTGTCGGTTTCCTGAATCCCACAATTTAATTGTTTCAGCATTTTACTATACTTTACTCTCTTAAGTAGCTTTTTCTTTGGCTTTCTTTACTTAATTTGTGTTGTACATTAATATTAGGTACCTTAAGTACATTATTAAGTTTTTTACTTCATTAGTTCTTTACTTTGTTGCATTCTATACACTCTAAATATTGTTATAAGTTTATTTGATACCGTTGGATTGTGCAAACTTAAAGGGACTTTGTCCTAATTGCACAGTATAAAAATAAATAAAATTGAAATTGAAATTATTCCCAAAATATTGCGAATAATGACTTCTTGTTTTTATTAAATGAAAAATGGCAGATTATAGATAATTCTAAGCGAAAAAATGTGATTTAAAAGTTGCACAATAGAAAGATGGTGTTGAAGGTAATGTAGTGGCGGATGAAACGTAATATGTTACAGAAATCATCTTAGATTCGGTAATTAGAATCGGATCGAGGTTTAGTAAAAAGAATTATTTCTAGGACAAATAGGGGTTGTAGATGACTACCCCTATTTAGCCTTTATAGATAATTTCCGAGAAAAAAAAATTGATTTAAAAAAAAAATATTTATTTAAATATCCGAAAATTTTTGCCGTTTTTATCTCCACCCTTCTACCCTGCTGGACCCACCCCTTAAATTTACACACCTAGTATTATGGTAAATCTTAGCGACCTAAATTCTTTGCCACCCAAACAAAAACTGACAAAAACGGACAAAATACATGCAAAGTGAAGGAAGCGGGTGTATATGATCCAAGTGCAAAGAAATCCGTTTTTAACGGTAAAAAAACGTCCGTATGAAGTTTACTGGTCAAAAAAGAAACCCTGCCACTCGATCACACTCTCTTCTATCTTTAATTTGATACATCACATGCCCCATTTTGGACAACACCTGCGATTAATAATAAGCAAATTTATTTGTAAATAAATTCTATAACTTATAAGACTCGACATAAAACATGTTTTGCGTGATGAAATTTATCTGACTTTGTTGAAAATCAATATTTTATTGAAATGGAAAAATTATAAAATTTTGCTTAATTTAAATTGGTAATGCGGCAGCACGAAACTGAAATTTTCCTGACCTTGATAGCTCACTTCTAATGGCGTAGACTATTATGTGGTCGGACCCACCGCAGCAAGAACATCCGATTAACTTCTATTTTTATTAACTAAATTATATTTAATAGATTAGTTTTTATTAAGTGTACGTTAAGCTGTGTACTTTAGTACACCCTGGTAGGCAAATGACGACGAGCTCTACAAATCCAGAACTCACATGAAAGTCATGATGAAATTTTTTCGCATTAGTATTTATTTTTATTTATTTGTTCACAGATACCATTACCATAGAAAATCTCTCTCTGATTCTCAAACGAACTTTCTTTTTCACTATTGAAAAGATTGAAAAATCAACTCAGAACAAAATATTGGTCAATACAAAACAGGCTTAATTCTTTGTCAATAGAGTGCATGTAGCCATACTTCTTGATATAAATACAGAAATTAATTAATTAATTAAGAAACAGAATGTACGCTGCAGGGACGCTGAGGTGTAAGAATTTGGTCTTCCACCGAAAGAACAAATAAAAAATAATTTAGTTAACGTAACTTTGTCTACCTATTACTTACCATAAATTATAGGATATAATAAAATATTTTATCACCTTTCCGTTTTACTTCTTATTTATACACTTCAATTACTTTGACTTATTTTTTTTTTTACTAAATTTTTTACATCCAAACTTATCACCTATTTCGGAAAAATTTACAATATTTGCAACCAAACTTAAGTACGCGCTACAAAAACTGGACACATACTTCTTCTAGTATAAATATCATTACCGTGTCAAACCAAGGATAAAACAATTATTTTTTGTTGGTTCAGTATATAGTGAGCAGCTTCTTTATATTTAATAAAACCTTCCATGAGATTTACAGAACGCTCATCGGAATGCTCATCAAGACTTAATTTTCTATATTTCTTCAATAATTACAAGTACATTGATACTTTTTAAGTAAATTATAGTATTGATTTAGATAAAAACTGTGGTCAATTTCTACTAGGGCACAAAAGCAGATACGTTTTAAATTAAGGAGTTCACCTTTTTTTTGTATTGGCAATTTAAATTATGGTGTCTGAGCTAGAGCTAAGAGTATAAAAATTAACATAGAAGATATTAGAGTATAAAAGGTGGTCATAAATGAAACAGGTGATAGGTTAAAGTGTTAGAAACAAATATTTACATGTGAAGGAGAGGGTATGCTAACGATATTCCAGGTACAGGGTGATTTATAACGGACGGTCAGATGCATATCCTGTACCAAGCCTTATAGACTTAAGCTCAGTTCTGTACTTCATGGAGTAAAGATGCTCAAAAATCCGGTCCGCTTCATCTAAAGTCGTTTTGTTTTATCTCTGTGATCTGTATTAGCCTAGCTGTTTCCTCATTCATTTAATTTTTGATAATCACAGTGATTTAGAAATTTTATCATATGCAGTGTTTGTCCTTCTTTAACGCTTAGTTATTTAATATTACTGTAATTATGTTAATAAACGCACGAATGAAAGAAACAGAGGGAAATCGGAGGCATCATCTACACCTGCTCTGGGTAGCACTTCATCTGATGTATACTCTATTATGCTAAATATTAACCATAAGTTTTCTGCACATATCAATTGCTTCTTTTTCTTCTCTCATTGAGGGTAAAATTGATCAGTCCGTACTAAACCTCAAAGACCTTTTTGATGATCTGGAAGCTAAATTGCACAACACATTGTCGGATAAAAATCTTGAAATTCAATCCAATATCATGAAGCTACAGTCAGCGCAATTAACACTCTAGGATCGCTTGGGCCATCTTGAATGACAGAAAAAGGCAAGTGATGTTATTATTACAGGGATTCCCTTTTTAAACCTTATTCAGGTGTTTAATAAACTTTACACCGCAGTGTAAACAGACGCTACATTGACACCTCGTAGCATATTTCTTGTTAATGTTCAGCTGTATTATCAAATTTCATAGCCCCAACGAAAGGAATGCCTTACTATCTGCTGTAGGTCGGACTTTAAAAACACGCCGCAACGACGTAATGAAAACCTTATCGTTGTTTGATATTGAGCTTTGTTCGTTCGTCGCAGAATAGTACCGCTAAGGTTATTGTTTCTATGGATGACCTGATGAAATGGTTTGGAATTTCACAATAGCTTTTTCTTTAATTGAGGTAGTCGTTATAAATGATTGAATTGGTCTTAGTTTTATTTAGGTTTAGTCTTATTGAGTTGATTACTTTTGGTTTAATGAATTATTTCTTAGAGTTTGAAATCTTTTTACCTATTCATAACCTAACTAAAATGCTTATTTGTTTGTTGTGCTGACCATTTCTCCATTGAATTTGTATCTTATATTTTTTTATGATTTTGTAATTTTCAGTCAACTAATTAACTATTTACTTTTTGAGATATGTTGTGATCTGTGTTGGACACGTTCGACATGTATGATGCTCTTGGCATGGGGAGAACAGCTAATATGGCTGCCATTATTAACATTATTTGTAAACAACAAGTTGGTCTGAATGTTTGTCATATCAACACAAGAAGTATGTACCCAAAAATTGATGAAATTGATGAAATTCGGGAAGTTGGCTTAAGCCGAAAGTGTATACATATAGTTTGGCGCAATGACCGATTGGATCGTAGGGGAGGTGGAGTTGCCTTGTTCATTAGATCTTCTATAAATTGTAAAAATATTGTTTCTTCCTGTCAGACTGGCATAAATGTTGAATATATTTTTACGAATTACTATGCAATAACATTAAATGCTCTGTTGGAGCAGTTTATAAGCCACCCAACTGAAATTGCTTAGATCCTCTCAACGAAGTATTGATGAACTTTGCTCCCCAGTATAGGAACATAATTATCGGAGGTGACTTTAATCTTAATTTTCTGGTTCCCTCTGGATTGTCCAACTCGTTTTTATTTACTTTGGCCGCTCTTGATTTGTATCGGGTTAATGATCTGCACACTTACTATGCATCTACCTCTCCCTAACTTCTCGACATTTTTCTCACTGCTGAAATGTCAAAGGTATTATTTTTTAATCAGATTTCCCTTCCGAATATATCTAATCAGGACATAATTTTGCTAACCTATGAATTTCAAACTGAAGTTCCTCGCGAGGGTGCTACTTACTCTTATTACAATTATGGGGCTGTTAACTTGGATGCTCTGTGTAATGATGCGGAGTCCTGGGAATGGAAGAAGGTATTTTTTATACAATGCTTGGATGATCAAGTGAATTTCCTTAATAACTCTCTTTATCTCTTACATGAAGTTCATGTTCCTTTGGTCACGAGAACTATCACTAACCCTCTGTGCTCTTGTTTTTCCCCTCGAATCAGGGATATGATATCAGCTCAGGATATTGAATATCTTAAATGGAAGAGGTTTAAACTTATTGTTTTCTTTGAGGAATAGAAGACCTTACGCAATGGCACAGATTCAGCTATTCGCAAAGCTAAAAAGCATTCTTATGAATCTAAATTTAATTTTAAACTTCCTTCAAAAATCTTTTGGAAAAACTTGAGAATGAGTGGCATTAGTTCATCTCGTCTCGTAAAAATAATTATGCTATTGATCCTAATTCAGCTAACAATGAATTTCTTCTGTCTTGTGTAGATGATACTGTTGACGCGTTATTATTTCAATCTTATAAAGCTTACAACTATTCTTCTTCAGCTCCAATTTATAATTTTTCTCGGGTCACAAATAAACACATTTTTGTCATGGAGGTCCGGTAAAGTAATTCCAGTATCTAAAACACCAGCTCACATTGTAGTGAGTTTCGGCCTATAAGTATATTACCATTTCTCTCAAAAGTAATTGAGAAAATTATGCACTTACAGATCTCTCATAATTTATTTTTGAATGGTCTTATGCACAAGTATTAATTTGGTTTTCGTCCTACACATAGCTGTACATCTGCTCTCCTTAAAGTGAGCAATGATATCGCGCGTGCGGTTGATAAAGACGAACTAACGGTACTAGTTCTTTTAGATTACTCCAAGGACTTTGATACCGTTAATCATAGAAGTTATCACATGAAACTTATAAGGAATTTTAACTTCTCTTCTCATTCTGCAAAGTTAATTTATGACTACTTGAGCATCAGGTCAGAAGCAGTTTATGCAAATGGTTCTCAATCATCTTTTCTACCAGTGGTATCTAGTGTACCTCAGGGATCCATTCTTGGGCACCTGTTATTTTCCATGTTTATAAATGATATATTTTCTCAAGTCAGGTATTCTAATCTGCACTTATATGCTGATGATGTTCAATTGTATAGATCTAGTGTACTTGGTCTCATTGAGGATTGCATCTCTCGGGTAAATGAGCATTTGAAGGCTATTTACTTCTGGTCCTGTAATAATAAACTAAGACTTAATCCCTCAAAATCTATGTGTTTGCTGATCCATAGGCGTGTACTAAATATGAATGGTTTTCCGTCAGTTTCCGTTAAAAACACTACTATTTCCTTTGTTGATTCAGCTAAAATTCTCGTGTTAATTTATATAAAACACTTACATGGGATCTACATATCAATTGTGAGTGGAGTACAGGACTTCGTTCTCTTTGGGTGTCTAGCCATTTCACACCCTACGTACATTGCTAATACCTGTGATGACTTATGGATGTGAAATTTTGGAAAGCTTGATTACAATAATAGAAGAAATGTTGAGATTGCCTTTAACTCTATCATCCAATACGTGCATAGTCTCAGGAGATTTGATCAAGTATCTCAATTTAAGAATTTAATTTTGGGTTGCCATATTTCTGTTTATCTTAATTATTGCTCAGTAATCTATTTAATTAAAATTATTAAGTTAAAATGTCCTCGGTATCTTTACGACCTCTTGGTAGTTCAACAGAACACACCATTTGTTACTACCACGGAATAATTTCCTTATCACCCAACGCCTGTTTGTTTTTTTTTTTTTTTTGCCATGCTATAAAAATATGGAATAACTTACAACAATCGATAGAAGACATGATCTAGTCCAACACTTCAACTACAATCAGAAGTAGTATTTTTAATTTGTTTAATCTTAGTAGTTATCATTGTTTTTTTTTTTACTTTATATTGTAATTTTTGTATATTTTTAGTTAATTATGCTCCAATTGTTTGAGCTTACTGTCTCTCTTCCATTAGTAGGTACATACTACTTAGTCATATTGCTTTTATTTTGATTTTCTTGTACAAATAAAAAAGATTTACTATATGTCTTAATTGTACAATAGTTATGTTAATAATAATAAATTTGAAATTTGAAAGTATGCAAAATTCCAATTTCTTTTTTCTCAAATTTGCTGCCAGTTTACGTGGAATATTGCGTTACTACCATGTGAATTTCAATCAACTTCGGAATAACCCATATTATCCCCTTTATAACGGAATTCCATTTATTGCGCGTAGATGTATAAAATTCAAAAATATTTCTAAGAAAAGTTCTGAGGAATCTTGTATGAAATCGTAATGCAAATGAAAATGCAGATAAGCGTACAAACAAATTACTCTAACTAGTCTTCTTAACAAAACTGAATCATAAAGATGAGCAAAGAAATCAGTCCAACTCCCTTATACCGCAATTCACTAATTATTCATAAAAAATCTAAGAAAAAATTGTACAGTAAATTTCTAAGAAAAATTATGTTAATTCAATACGCAATTAATTTTGACTTTTTCCATAATTATGTAAACCTTCGTAATCAAATTAAAATTGTAATAACATCGTGAGAGCCGTTGGATTGGATAACCTGAAATGAAGTTCCATTTCAACAAGCTACAAATTGGCCATTAAAAAGCCATCAATCATCCCAATTAGCATAGAATATGAGTGGGGGGTGTAACTAAGCACATGCATACGTATGGTATCGGTTTCACAAACGAGATAATTATTTAAAACTGTGTGTTCATTAATGACATATTTATGTCATTAATTAATTGACATTATGTATGTATGTATGCATGTAGATATGCACGGGAGTGGAATTATGTTCCACCTACTCAATAATTTCTTGAAATTTCCGAATCTGGTTGCTGCATAGCTGGACAAGTGGAGCATTTTTGGCTACATATTAATTATGTAGACATTAATTTCCGACCGTTGTGAATTCAATTCGAATTCAAGGGGAAAGTAATTGATTATTGAAGTAATATGAGTCAGATCAGAATGTCCAGTGATTAACTAGAATAGAGTTTCTGTTTAACCTCAGTAATAATAATGCTTTATAAAACTTTAAATTTTTACAAAATTTTGATAATTTTGTGAAATTCTATCGAAAGCATTAAAATTGCTTAGGAAACCCGGACTTTAACCCTTTTCATTTTGCTCTCTTAATTTCTTCTTCTCTTCAAAAGTAAATGTAAAATTATAAAAGAAAATCCAGTCCTTTGCAGAAATGCCTCAATAATAGGTCAATAATGGTCATCGATGATGTATGTAGCTATTTAGAGCATTTGCTGGAAACAATGTTGGAATCAATCTGTTGATCTTTTTCGATTTAGTAATCGAAAGGTCCGAAAGTATCTGCTCTCTCCTTCTCAGAAAGTCAAGCCCCTGAACATATGTACATATACCTACACATTATCAAATTTTTCATAAAATAAGACGGTTTCGAATTTATAGATAATAAAATGTTTGGGACAATCGGAACTGACAAATAGTTTCTTGCTTAAATTACGAAATGAGGATGAAAACGTGTTTCAGAATTTTGATCCAATCACAGTAAGTGATTTTTATAGATTACTGGTAGCCTAAGTACCAAAAGACGACCACTCAAAATTGAAATATTTAAAACAACCAATTTTCTTTCGGAATATCCTTGTAATATCCTCTAGTGATGAAAATGCCTTTCTTAGATGCTCTAGCGTTATGTGGCCAAAATCTTAGCTTAGTAAAATAAAATAAAAAAAAAAAAAAACAAAAAACTATATCTATAATATCTCAAGTTGGAAGCCCACGCACTACCTGGAAAATTTCTGTCAATAAAAACGAAAAAGTCTGAGCAAAACATGGAGAGAACTTAAAATTGCAGCGTGCAGTCGGAGCTGGTGGAGAACATACAATGTAGGCACGATATATTCCACAAGGTTTTTAAGGGAAATAGAGAAATATGAGAAGAAAGGAAGCAAAGTTAACTTAACTTATTAGGTTATCTTTGGTAAAAAGTATGAAAATGGCTTTTGTTAGATCAAAACCAAATCAGAAGATCGCCCAATCAATAGTACCTACTCCTATTGTAACCCTTTCTGTATAAGTCTTTATGACGAATTCTAGAAATCTGCAGAATTTTAGAATTTTGGAGTCAGGGCCGCATTTAGACTTGATAAGGTCCTAAGCTATATGAAATATGTATGTGGCCCTTTATAAGTCCAGATATTATATGTATGTCAGTGCCAAATATGATTTTCGGATACCTAGAGGGTTTAACTGAAATAAAGGGTTTTCCAATAAGAGGTGTTATTTTAAGTAGCCCGCTATTTCGGTAGATGTCACTTTTGGAGCTGTCATTTTTTGACATTTGACAAGTAGAAACTACGCCATTAATAAAAATGGAACGATACACGATTCAACAATGCATTGAAATTATTAAAATTCATTATAAAAATGGTGAAAATGTGGCAGAGACGGTTCGTAAAACTCGAACATTTTTGGGTCGTCGTGAAGTACCTTGTCGGACCGCAATACAGAAATTGGTAGAAAAATTCGAGCTGTCGGGACAAGTTAGTGATGTGAAGAATAAAACCCGTGCACGTCGCTCAAGAACAGCCGAGAATATTGCTGCTGTAGCCGAAAGTGTTGAAGAAAACCCAGGTTTGTCCATTCCTCGTCGTTCTTTGGAATTAGGCATTCCAAAAACGTCATTACACCGTATTTTGCATAGAGATTTGGGTCTTAAGGCTTATAAAGTTCAGTTAACACAAGAACTCAAGCCGGCTGATCATCAACAACGTCGGGTCTTTGCTGATTGGGTCCTTGAAATGCATGAAAATGATCCGGAATTCCATCGAAAACTCATCTTGAGTGATGAGGCCCATTTCCACCTCGATGGCTTCGTCAACAAGTAAAATTGTCGCATCTGGGGCTCGGAAAACCCAAGAGTTATTGTTGAAAAGCCTCTCTATCATCAACGTGTGACTGTTTGGTGCGGTTTATGGTCCCGCGGGGTCATTGGACCTTACTTTTTCGAAAATGAGGCTGGAGCAACAGTTACGATGAATGGATTGCGCTATCGACAGATGATTAATGATTTTTTATGGCCGGAATTGGATGGTATTGATCTGGACAACGTTTACTTTCAACAAGACGGCGCCTCGTGCCATACAAGCAACGAAACCATTGATCTTTTACGGGAAAAGTTTCCGGACCGTGTTATCTCTCGAAGAGGTGATCACAATTGGCCACCGAGATCTTGTAACTTAACACCTTGCGACTTCTTCCTTTGGGGCCTCGTGAAAGAGAAGGTCTACGCCAACAGCCCAGCGTCGATTCAAGACCTCAAAGATGGAATTCGTGAGGCTATCGAGGACATAGGGCAGCCACTTTGCGATTTGGTTATGGAAAATTTCATGAAAAGGATATGGTCCTGTAGGCGTGGTCGTGGTGGTCATTTGGCATTTTTCTTTGAATATCAAAATAACACCTCTTATTGGAAAACCCTTTATTTGACAATTGTCAAATTGAAGTGTCTATTTCGTTTTTATTTTTCATATAGACAAGTAATTTCACAATATTTGCTCGCGTTTTGTACGTGCGTGGAACTTTCTTAAATCAAATGACAAATAAAGTGATAAATCAAATGTAAGTTCTCTAATTAAATTCTTAGTATCGTAAACAGCAAGTGTGTCTCTGAAATTTTATATTGCAATTGACATAATTACATTATGAATATATTAATATTGAAATTGCAAATCTGTCTCTGGTATAAAATAAACTGTATTTGTAATGATACGATTTTTTACTTTCATTTTATTTTAAAACAGTTTGAGAATCAAATGACATTTAAGATCTATAATGGATCTTAATTTTTGTTTGAATTTGAAATTCATTTTATTTAACAATCATTTGTTTCAAATTCAAATTGTTTTCAGGGTATGCAGTATAAATATGTCATCTATCATATATGTACATATGATGTCTAGTATACCCTAGAACTGTAATCAAATTTGCCCCAAATAAAGAACGTTGTTGGAGGGGGCGATAACTAACGTCTTTGCCCCCCCCCCCTTTAAAACTATCCTCGATCCGGCACTGGCTAAAGCTTGTGCAGCTTATACATACATCCTGCATTGTATGGAGTGATCGCGTCACAATCGAATACTTTAGAGGTGATCAGGTCTAGATAGAGGTTCCATGTATAAATGACAATTGTAAAGTGCGCTTTGGTCACTAAATATAAAAACTAGATTATGAGTGCAAACTCATGAATTCTTGGCAATGTCCTCCAAAGGATTGAAGAAAAAATTAAAAAAGTTGTCGTGCTTTGAATCCAGCACATCATTGCCAAAAATGTATTATAAAAGTATTTGTTTTCCCTAACGCAAACAACAAAGGTGCTTATATTGCTTTTAAAATTTCATTTCTAAAAAATCCAAGTAAATGACACAAAACAAATTAAAAAAACAAAAAAGAGAAAAAAATTTCACTATCAGCATATTCCTTATGAGTGACATTTATGGTTTTTCATAACTGTTACTCCTTAATAACTGCTGCCAACAACAAGGATAATTGTTATTGCCTAACTTCGTGCTAATCGATTACAATGTCCATAACAAGGTTTACCGCATGAAATAATGAATATGGAAAGCCAATAATTTTCGTCGATTCGGTAAACAATAATTTTCGAAATAGTAGCAACCCTTTAATTAGGATCAAATTAAAATCCATTTAGCTGTGCGCATACC
This sequence comes from Dioctria rufipes, assembly GCA_963924295.1. Classification (NCBI taxonomy): domain Eukaryota; kingdom Metazoa; phylum Arthropoda; class Insecta; order Diptera; family Asilidae; genus Dioctria; species Dioctria rufipes. The sequence goes on from OZ002740.1 coordinate 364,856,391, forward strand.
TATACCAGAAGGGTATAATGACATCGTCTCTGGCTTCTGGAATGGGAATGTAATCATTTTAACCGTAACGGCAGCATATGTTACTTTTCACATCGTCATCATGTTAAAAATTTCTACAAATACCTACCTGCGGTTGGTGGTATTTTCACTCAACGACCTCCCATTTTTTCAATGCAGCCACTTAATTTTCTGTTCAATATTTAAATGATGGTGAAATATAAAATCCTTCAGATACAATGCCATTATTCAAACATTTCATTCAGATAATGCTGATATTTATAAGCATCATACTTCGCGCCAAGCACTCCTCATAGTAAAAAGTGATTACATATATTTGCATAATTTCATAAGGCAAAATTCACTTGCACTAAAATCTCTATCCACTTGTAAGGAAGGGGACAACTGACGCAAGTTTACTTCGATGTATTTCCCGTTGAGTGGCAATTAATTAGGCAAATCACTGGAAAATTTACTTCAAAAACAGCAGGAGTTCGGGATTCGTATTAAATCCCGCAAGTTCTCTACTCTATAGATGTCCCTTTTGTTATGCTGATGAACAGAGTGCGAACTTAATTGAGTTTTCGTGTTAGGGATTTGATTTCAAGAACAATCAACCGCGTGTCAGATATTGTCAAAATTCAAAATCCTTTTTGACCGATGCGGTTTAATTTGATAAACGGAAGCACTTCAAATGGAACATTAACTGCTCATCCTTGAACTATTTATTGTATGGCTTAGAAAGGGTACAAAAACATGACGAAATGGTGAATTTAATTATGACCTTCTTTTTGAACTGAAAATTTCTTCTAATAGAGAACGAAAAATCAAAACTTATCCTAGAATATATTCAGTATTTCAATATAGCACAGCAACGAACGGAAGAACTTTATTGTAAAAGTATAGTTTTGAATAATATGGAATAAATGCAGTTGTGTCGTCTGCTGATTGACCGAAAAGTAGTAAAAATTTGCAGGTTAGAATTGAAAAAATATAACATATTCTAAGTATGTGCATGTCTGTTGATAACTTGAAAATGCAAATTATATTACGACTGTCTATTTCCAGCATAATATGGGAACATATACCCATGAAAGAAAATCCAGCTGATCTTATAACCCGAGGAATACTCGCAAAAGCCTTAAATAATTACTCGTTATGGTTTGATGACTTTTTCTGCTTTCATCACCATTATTAACAACAGGTGTTAGACATAATAATTCTTTTATGAAGCCTATAGGATTATCAATAACTCTTGCTTAATTCATATGGTCAACTAAGTAATCAGGAACTAGACAATGGTCTAAACGGCCTCATTAAAAACATACAACAACTATCCTTTCCTTCAGAATTCAAAGCGTTATCAGAAGCAATGCAAGTTGATTATTCTAGTCGATGTTTAAGCTTATCACCATTTTTAGATGAAACCGGGATAGTGAAGGCTGGTGAAAGATTTAAAAATGCTTCAATTCCTTACTAGTGCAACATCAGATACCAAAGAAACATTGTGTCATGAAATTGTTAATATCATATGAAGAATAGAAGAATTTGAAGAACTTTTTATTTTTAACGATTCTTAATTAAATCATAAATACAAGAGGAAAAAACAACCGCCTCGCCCGGGGTTTGCTTACTTCTCCATCTTTGACAGATTTTAACAAGTGTGGGTTCGACTCCCGTCCTGGAAAAATAAATAAAATTTAATTTACAATTTAATTGTGCGCTATCATCGTTACTGGTTAATGCCAGCTGAAAGCAAACGTAGTAGGCTATTTACAAATTCAGAAATACAAAAGGGAAAATCATCTGTCTCGTTAGCTCAGTGGTAAGAGCAGTCGCCCGGCAAGCGGACGGTACCGGTTTCAAACCCCGGACGAGGCGGTTGGTTTTTCCTGTTGTATTTATGATTTGATTTAGAATCGTTAAAAATAAAAAGTTCTCAAAATTCTTCTATTCTCCATCTTTGACCGGTTCTAACAAGTGTGGGTTCGATTCGCGTCCGGGAAAAATAATTAATATCATATCTTCATGTCAAACACTTAGATACATCCTGCTTCTCAAGCTCTTTTGATTATTTCCAATCTAATCTAATCCCTTGTAGAATGATTCCTACACGCAATACTCGCGCTGCAAACCGCACACATCCTTTAACCCTTCAAATTACTTTCGGCCGTATAGTAAAATTCCGTGATGCTTTTTTATCCCGAACAGTGCGAATGTGGAACAGCTTACCATCTTCTGTTTTTCCTCCGGCATACAATCTGCGGAAGTTTAAGGGCGACATACATCGGCACCTCCGCCACTCTCCTCATATCCCCTAATCCTTCCCCATCTCCTTCCTGCCGTATTGTGCTTTGCATCATAGGGTATCCTCTGAGCTTGGCTTAATAATATATAAAAAAAAAGCAAACATTTTAGCCATTAGATGAGAAGACGCTTACTCGTCATATAGCACCTACATCAATGCATCAAATGTTTTAAAGCCAAACCCCGTAGCATAAATCATTTAATTGGAGACTTACCGACAGAAAGAGTGAAACCTGGGCGATCATTTTGACAACGGGGACCGATTTATGTAGTCTTTTTAGAATCCATTTTAAACTTCGAAACAAAACTCTTGTCAGTTGTATTTATATGCTTTACGACATCTTTAGCTCGTGAGTTTTAAAACCTTTCATCGGTCGGAGATGATTATATCTGAGGATATTTTGCGATAAACGCAACAAATTTCATGGGTGCCAAATCTGAGCTTTATGAGATAAGGCAAATGTTTGCGTTTTAGCAATGTAAAGAAATGATTCAGCAGCTCTGTCAATAGAACCACATTGAATTTGACACCCATTCTACCAAAATCTTCCCATTTCGGAGATCTGTGGGAAGTGTCCGTTAATGAGGGGTCTTACTGAAATCTTAAAAAACACGAAAAGTTAATACGACTTTTCATGATCAAAATTCCACATAGTTTGAAAAAAAGCATAAACTTAGGTAATGACGTGTCAAAAATAAAGAATTCGGGGTTTTATATGTATGTAATTAGCTTTAGAAAATTCTCAAATTCATGAAATTTGCAAAGTTTGGTACATAACAATGTAATATGTGGTACATCTAGTAGATAAATTTGTACTTGAGTATGGAAGATCTTGAAGTGGAAGAGAAAGTGACGGAGAGAAAACTATAGTAAACAAGTTTTGTTTACTAATATATTTTGGTTTGAAAGTTGCTATTTTTAGAGACAATCAAAACTACGATATTATTGGAAAGAAAGTTCAATTTGTAACAAAGCTCAAACCTTTTTCTGTTTATTTTGAAAAACTCAAATTGTTTAGTGCAATGATAAAGGAAATAAAGTCAATAATGTTAACCATGGTAACGACAAAAATTTCTTGCTTTTAAATATTTTTCATACAATTTGGCGTTTTTAATTCATTTAATCACCGTCAGATGGAATCATGTGCTTTCAGAAAGCATTCACATGTTTTGAAAGCACTGTGGCGGGCTATAGTGTGCACGCTCGGAAAGCGTATGCTTCCATGTTCAGCATTAAGTATATGTGTCAAAATTTCGCGGAATATTTTAAGTTTTATCATTGGTAATTTTTTATTTTTGCTTGGGAGGTGAGAATTATTTTGGCAGTTCTATTTATATTCTATTTGTTTATAATTGTGAGTAACTATTATGGGACCTGTTAGTAAAATTCGGTCCAATAATATTATGGAATAAAGAAGAGAAAACTGAATATTGCTAGGCTATCAGCTGCAATGTGTCAAAATTTTAATGAGAATACCTTGTCTTCTATATACCTTGGGTATGCTCTACACAGACCGACAGTAGGTACCCCTGTCTTACTCAAGGAAGAAAATTTTCCTCTATACAAATGGCTCCTAGGTAGAATAACCCAACTGTTCCCTGGTAAAGATGAGATCTTTTGACAATTTGGACTCTACAAACTTGCAATAATTAACCTCTGCCGGCTATGAATGGTGCACTTAAGGTCGACGCCACTAAGCACACATTTTGCCGATTTTGTTATCTAAAATAAATCTGCTAGAATCGCTTATTACCTAATGTAAAAAAGAGATCAGTACGGTGCGAGTGATAACAGCTTGGCCATGACAAATTTTTAATCATTCTTGGTTGGTTAGTACTCAGTTAGTACTTATAGGCATGCAGTTTGTGCAATTAATAATTTTTTAATAATAATTAAAACTAGATTAAAAGAAATTTGGTATTTTTCATTGAAGTTTCCGTCAACGATTAATAGCGCAATTGCGGAATAGGTTCCTGTTCACTACATAATATGGTCAAACAATAAAAAAAACCTTATAGTACTTCTTTACAGAAATTGAAGAAAGACAAAAAGTTACAAAAGTTCGACTTAATATTATACAAGTAATACAGGATGTTCCGTAAGTCGTTCTCAGTATTTGATCCGGCAGTACTCACGCGGGGTAAGTCAGTTACTCAAAATTATGCTGTGGAATTTTGATGAATATCGACACCAATTAAGCAGAAAAGCAGTCACGGATGTTCCTGTAATTTGTAAAAAAAAGTTAGTAAAAGTTTAATTAAATCAATAACGATCAGATGGGAATTAAAAAAAATATTATCAGTCCAGGCATGATATTCTGGGGAGAAATTAACCAGATACTCAGGGCGTGAAAGTAAAATGAATAAAATACACAATCTAAATCCAAAGCAGTCGCATGAAAATATCACTAGCATGTACCTTATAAAGATGAAGGAATTCAATTTAAGTGCAGCACTATAATAAGATGTCTAGCAACGACGGCGATTACCTGTAAGAAAAGTTAAAATTAGGCTATTGTTGAATTGCTTAATTTACTGATTGTAGATAATTAAATTATATGTCGTATTCTGAAGTGCATGACCTAATTTGGTAATTATAGATAACTAGATAAGGATTAGTATTGCTTGAATTATTTATTACTAATATTACATAAAATTTAATATTTATTGGTCTGTAGATAAATTGATCAGTATTATTAGTAGGTTCTTATAATTGTCATATTTGACTTGCAGTAGTACCTAGTATAAGTTAGAAAGTATTATAGTTTTTGATAATGATAGTTGAGAAATTTATATATTAGGCAATTTGAACTATATAAATAGAAACCATAGTCAAATTATCGTATGAGCATCTTATGGTAAGCAACTGTAGCCTCCCTCACTGATAAAGAATAAAATCTGCGGATAACACGAAAATACTAAACTAATTCGATATTTCCGATATTGATAAGCTGGCTTATACAAAATTGACTCCGAAAATCCAAAATAAAACAAAAAAGCAAAAAAAATTGCTACAATTAACAAACTTTACGCCTACTTAAAATTCTCCTGCAACACTTTCGAGCATGAAAGGAATCAATTGATTGGGTAATTTTGTGAAAATTTTAATATTTCGGAGTATTAAGGTACCTGCTGCAAATAAGGCCCACCTAATTTGAAAATAAAATAAATCAAGTATTTAGTGATATAAAACTACAAAAACAAGTTTCCCGTGAAGTTTATTTATTTGAACAATTAAAAAAAAAAAACAAAAAAAACTATAACAGAAGTGAGAATTTAAAAAAAATAATACAGTTTTATAAAACCTTTTTTAAGGACTTTAATAAACTACCACAGTATAATAAGGCCCAAAGCAAAAATTAACTTTTTCAAAATTTTAATCAGCGGAATGATTCCCTTAGACTTGCTAAAACTGAGAAAATCAACAAAATTCGGTTGTTTTTAAAAATTTCGAATAAAAATTACCCTTTTTACCCCCCAGGGGGATAATAAGGCCTCCAAAAGCTGTAGTTATAAATTTCTTAACGTACAACAGCGTAAATTCAAACATCTTCATTCTTTGGAACAAAAATAATGTCACAATCATAATCCTATATAGGACAATTAGTTTCAATGAGAATTTAGGTTAGGTAGGGTACTTAGGCCCACGGTCTACTCCAGTGGGCCTTATTAGATATATGATAAGATCAAAATTACTCATTAATTAAATAAACAAAATGGTGGGCGAAAATAAATACAGAAATCTTAAACTGCATTAGCTAACATTCGAACTAAACTAGTTGTTACATGTGGAAATAGTAATTAAACAACGGAACTTATGATTTTATCTAGGCGAAAAGTATAATTCCAAGCAGCAGCCATACTCCTATCGGTGACGTAACATTCGCTACTGGCAAGATAGCGGCGTGAGCTGGCGGATGCCATCTCGACGGCGCGGCGTTCATGTCGACTTAATGCATGAGCGCATAAAGAGGTTGTTGAGATTCATTATAGTAGGAATTTTTACATGTGGGCCTTATTACCCTCCGGGCTTTATTTGCCGCAAGTACCTTACTACATATAAGAATACGAGGAGGTGGTGTCTGAAAGGGAAATTTCGTTTGCCGGAAAAACAAGAACAAGTGCCGAGCAAGCTGGTGGCATAAATATAAAAAAAAAAAATCAAGAAGTATCTGTTAAAAAAATAAAAGAAACAACTACAAATTGTTAAATTGAAAAGCCAGAGAAGCAGACATTTCGATGGATTTGGAAAAAGGGAGCTGAACGGGGTTGTATTTCGGGAAAAATAGAAATATTAGTGAATTTGATTCTTTTAATTTTGGTTTTGTAATTTTTCTTTGAAAAATTGTTTACTTTTTAATTGCTACACATTGCTTACATATGCATATACAAATGTATATCAATTCTAAAGTTCGTCGAATTAACCACATGACGCAAAAAAAAATGCAAGGAATTTTATCTATTCACCCCTAAAATCAATGGACATGGACGAATTTAAGAGAATTAGCGGTACAATTTTATATTAATTACGAAATCAGTAGACTCATGCCTGGAAAAAAGGATTTTTTTTTTTCAATAAAGTCAAATGTATTCAAGGATCCTTAAAAAAACTTTTAACCCGGGTTGAAGGCGGAAGAAACCATGTGCAAAAAAGATTACTTTTAAGGAATTTGACGGAAGTACAGTAGAGCTTCAAATCCTCAGATCCAGAGAATAAAAACAGTTTTTCAAAATTCGCCTCCCTTCAACCGAAAAATTGTATTCTAGCTGGTACTTCGGGTACTCATTCAGTCTGCATCAAAATATAAACTGGACATGTTTGGGTAAGTATTATGCATAGATTAGTTTTGTCGTTTTTAGTTTTGGTGGTGATCCGACATTCGGCCATCCTGCTCATCATCTGCCTCAGATGATTTATCCTCCTCATCGTTGCATCATAACTTCATGTTGTCAGTAGCGGAAGTCGTCCCGTTTGATCCATCAGAATTGCCTACCTTTTTAAGGTCGTATCTATCGTTGCCCTTCACTTTTACAACTTCGTACGGGCCCATAAATTTAGGATGAAGTTTAGCCCCTGGGCTAAACTGCGTTTTCTTAACCGCCACCAAGTCGCGTAGTTTATACTTATGCGCCATTTTTCCTTTACGTAGTGAGTATTTCCGGTTTTCGTCTTAAATGCGAGCTATAGACTCCTTGGCACTGCTTCGCATCTCTTATCTTTGATCCTCGGAAGTTTTCGATAATAGCATCTTTTATAAGCTGTGATAACTCCAGATCCTCCAAATTCCTCACAGGGACCCCAATTAACAGCTCGAACGGTGTTTTTTTTGTGGCTCTCATCTTAGTAGAGTTTAAATTATTTTTTCTAGTACAGCCAATATAACTCGGTAATCAATTGTTGGATTTTAGTACACAAGTTTTTATCTTGAACGTCAACATGATCGAGCAAACTAATGCCATTATATCGATATTTTCAAGAAAGCTAGGCCCTTCGCGTTCTCCTTCTCCGAGTGACTTCTTGCGAATCGTAACTTTTCCACTTTCAATTATTAGAGTCGCGCTCCTGAGTAGATCCTTCCCGATTAGAACATCCTGATTCAACCAATCATCAGGCACTACGTGGTACTGATTGTCAAAGTTTTCAGCGTTTATTTTCATCTCTAAAGGCCGTGACACAATAAAAGCAATAAAAGCAGAAAGCAGCGACAGAAGCAGAATTTTTTCTGAACACATGCAACTATTCGAGCACTAACAAATTGAAATCAGAGGCAGCAGAAGCAGAATTTGAAAATTGATCAAATCTCAAAAGTTCTGCTTCTGCTCAGAACTGCCAATATAAAGAGAGCTAAAAGTTTTATTTCGTTGTTGGCGTCCTTTCTTTTAGAAGTGTCCCAGAGAATTGATGCGAGAAAAACAAAACGTCTATGGAGGAAAACTAATCAATTTTGTTAGAAATAAATAATTAATTAAAAATTAACATCAACTTTTTAAAAATTATAACACCTGATATGTGTAATTGACAAGTCACTGTTTTCTGCTTCTCCTTTCAATGTGTTTGACAAAGCAGAAATGTTGGATTTCTGCTTCTGCTTCTGTAGGTGCTTTCTGCTTTTAATGTGTCACGGCCTTAAGGGTATAGAACAAATAGTTGTTTCCTTAACCGTTCGGCCGAATCGCGTGAGTACGATGCTTGGTCCTTTATTTTCACTAGTACTTCGAAGTTTTAAGTAAACAGATTTCTTTATAAGTATGACGTTACTATCGGTGTCCACCAGAGCTACAAATTCTTGATTAGCTATCATAACGACAACATTTGAATGAGGAAGTGAAATGGTATTCACCTGGCTCGGCCTTTGCCCTGATTCACGCATCTTCTTAGGGCACCTAGCCGAAATGTGGTCAAACTCATTACAGTTGAAGCATCGGGTACCTTTCGCTTTGTGAGGGCAATCATTGTTTCCGTGAGAGTATGCTCCACAAATTCTACACCTTGTTTTGCTAAATCCTAGTTTTTTAGACGAGTTTGGGACTATCTTCACTTGGCCTTTACTTGCCTTTTGACCTTTCATCGTTTCATAAGCTTTAAGTTTAATCCTAGCTTCGTAAAGGATGGCTTTGTTAGAGATATCGTCTGGAATACCTTCAGTTATATAAATGACGATAGATTCTTCATCCATAGTTCCCTCGCTAGCTATTTTCTTCATCGCGTAGACATATTCTAAAAGGGACTCACTTGGCAACTTTTCTCGTTTTTCTAAAGTTTTGTGAAGGTTTATGTTACGCGTAGTTTTTGAAAATTCCTTAATAAGGTACTGCTTCAACTCTTTCCAATTCCGTACGCTTATGTCTGACTCTATGGCGTCCCATTTAGTAAACTTCGTGCGTAAAGATACTTCTGTATATCTGACCATTTGCACATTTGCAACATCCTGATATTCTTTTATCCATGTTGATGCATCTTTTCCGATCTCGCCGTTAAATGATTCCAAGGACTTTTCTATATCCCGAAACGAGAAACTTCCTTCCTCAGGCATTTTCACTATGTTGGTTTTTTTTTTTTCAATTAAAACGTTCCCTAATTTTTCTGATGAATTCGAAGTGTTTCCTGTGGGTGCTTTGCTTAACTGGGGATTATATAAGTTCCCATATATTCTTTCAAACGAAGCTTCAAAAATAGATTCCGCCCGTTCACTTGACTGATCATAAACCAAAGTTTGACCTAACTGTTCATAAACCGAATTATGACCTGACTCTTCATAAACCGACCTTTCGCTGGATTTTTCATCAACTGAATTTTCTAACCTTACTCAGACACTTCGTCCCTATTTTCGAAATTAAATGCCGCGTAAAGTCTATTTACTAAATCCTCTTTTATTTTATATTGAATTATTGATCCCCGTTTATTTAAAAATTCGTGTAATTCACTTGAGTTCGGCATTTTAGTAATTTAAAATTCTCATATTTCGTGCATATTATTTTCGTGTCGCGTATTCTAGATTTACTTCAAATCCATATCAAAATTAATTTATAGAAATATTCAAAATTCGTAAAATGCTCTCCATTCTAGAGCGCTTATTTCACAGTTTAATTATTTACTGATCACTAATTATCTCGATTATTATCCCAATTACTGCACTTCTGACACCAAGTTTTTGTGGGATTTTGGTTATTTAGAGAAAAAGCGCTAGATATTATTATAAGAAATTTAATTTAGTTTAATTTAACCAACAAAAGTCTCTAAACATAGGTAAGCTACTATGCAAATACAGGGTGTCTCAGAACGATCCAACTATTTCAAACGATTTTAAAAAAAGGAACCTTTTTTATATGTTTATTTATAGTTACCAAAATGTACACAGTGAACGAAATGTTACTATTTAAATATTACATTGGTTAAATGGCGGACGTTTTTTTGGCGACACTCTTCAAACCCTTTGCGGACATTATCGAACTTTTTGAAAAAGTTATTGAGGAGTTAACTTTATCTTTTCTTCAATATTTTTTCTTAGATCTGCTAAACTGAGTGGATTATTGTCGTAAACAGTATTCTTAAGATAATCCCATAGAAAAAAATAAAGTGAGGTTAAATCAGGGCTCCGTGGTGGCTACTCAATGTCACATCTTCGCGAAATCCCTTTTTCGAGGAACAATTCGTGCAGTTCTGCCAATGAGTTGTTAGTGGTATGCGCCGTGGGTCCATCTTGCTGGAACCATGAGAGGCGATTTTAATGCTCACATTCTTGAAGTTTTGGTCCATAAAAATTCCGTCATAACTCGATATAGCGCGCCGAATTCACCGTAATCGCTCTGCCCCTATGGACTTCAAAAATATAAGGTCCAATAATGCACTTTGCCGACATTGCGGCCCAAACTGTAACTTTGGGGCTGTGTAAAGGGTGTTGATGAAACATTATTGGATTGCTCTATGCCCGAAATCGGAAATTTTGACGATTCACTTAACCATTCAAATGAAAATGGGCCTCGTCGCTAAAGAAAATGTTGTCAAAATCGTCGAATTTCTGCAATATTACGTTCACGTAATTAAGTCTTAAAACGTAATCATTTTCATTCAAAACCTGCACAATCTGAATTTTGTAGGGCTTAAGTTTCAAATCGCATCACATTATTCGGTGAATCATCGCTCTAGATAGCTCCAATTGCGATTCTCGCTTCCTTATGTTAACACGGGGCTGTCGACTTACAGAATTCGCAATCAACTCGATGTTTCCAGGGGTTCTTGCTGTTCTTCGACGACCATGATGAATCTCGCCTATTGTGTTTCCAGTATTGTTGAATGCCTGGATCTAAGCGAAAACAGTGGTGTTACTTGGGGTTTCTCAAGTATTCCGCAATCCATAATGTAGTCGAAATAGCTGACGAACGGGAATGAGCGACCAATCGTTCTCGAAATACGCACGCACGAGCGTTGCTTTCCCGTATAAGGCATGGTGGCAACTAAAAATGTAAAGACAGATCTTGATCACTTACGAAACAGTCGGGTCGTTCTGAGACACCCTGTATAAAGTTTCGTTTCGGCTTAACAAAATTCGATCTGCTCTCGTTGACTACATAGCGGGAAGTGTTCTACACTATCGCATCTATCTGTTATCAGCACTGGAATTTGTCTGCATGTATTCTTTTGTGTTTTGTCATCTCATGATCTGTATTCATGATTCTAACTGGACGTATTTGGGTAATTATTATGCATAGATTAGTTTTGTCGTTTTTAGTTTTGGTGGTGATCCTACACATATGTGTATGTGCAAATTCAAAGAAATTATCATAAAGCGATGCCAGTCAGCCACGTCCTCGACAAAATACACAAAATGTAATGTAAATTAAATATCAAATATACTTAGCTTTAACAACTCCTCCTTGCTCTATGTCCTGGCTCTGGGCTACTAAGTCTTGTGATTCCCGAGATACAGAGTTTTAATTTCAGTCCAAAGCTCCTTCATTCTATTTTTATTTTTTTATTCTTTTTTATTTTTTCTTAAGAACCTTTTTCCACTTAATTCGCCTGCACCGTATTCAAAACCCAAACGGATGAGAATGTGCGAGCTTTTTTTGTGCCAAATTTTAGTACATTTGCTACTTATTGCGTTCACTTATTACGAAAAGTTAACTTATACACATTTGATCGTCACAACTAATGACTTTTAGTTAGTTTTTTTTTTCTTTAATTTAATTTTGTTTTGTTTATTGTTTTTTTTGCTTCCAATGTACATTTTAGTATTTGTTTATTTAATATTTGCACTTTACACGTAGTAGCTTTCTATCTTATTCTTTTTTTTTTTTTTTAAATTAAATTGTCGTTACTTTCTTTTGTAATTTTTCTCTTCTTAAAAATATGTTTGTTATATGTGTATATTATTTATTATGTAATTATTAGATTTGTTATCAAATTCTGCTTGTTTTATTTTTAACTTTATTTATATTTAATTTTCACCTTAATATTTCTCTGGAATTTGTGAATCCTGGACTTTCTTCTCCTGCATACAATGCAATAATCAACTTAAAGTTATTTCCGACAGGAAATAGAGCAAGTAAGATCTGAAATCGAATGCTAAATTGAAGAAAGAATGAATAGCTAAGTGGCTTCGCGAAAATCAATAGAATTAACAATTTTAGATTTTGGTTAATACACTACTACTAAATTTACTGCAAAGCTTCAAGACTACAAGAACTACAACTAATGCTACTACTAAAACTACTACTACTATTACTTCAAATTAAGTCGAGTAATTTTCATCTAAAAAGCTAATACATATGCCTAAGTCTTACATGTCCATTAAGTATAAGAAAGGGAAATAATGTTTTAACTGGAATTTTTCTACAACGCGCCCAGCATGGCGTGACGGCTCAGCTTTCGTTTAGCTCCTGCTCATTCATGTTATTGTGCTATTTATCCATGAAGATGGCTGAATTAAAATCCGCTCTTTTATGTTATTTGCTCTTCCATGTATATCTGGGGTGCATCATAATGCATTAGATGAGTGCTGCACATAAGGTCGGTGTACTTATGCACTGCAGTTACACCTTGCGACGACAGATCTGTTCCAGGGATTTAGCCCATCAAAGCAGTTAGATGGCGCTGAATATACCTTCCAGAATCGTATCGACATAAGGCCTTCGAAGAAGATATTGACAAAAAAGAACTCAACTGTATCACCAGTTCGAATAACAACACAGTGTTAAGACAGAACTGAGGTTAACGACACATAATACATACGGAGCAAAACTACCTTGAGGACTGTAACATGTCTTATCAATTATCAAATAATATCACCCCGTCTGCTTTATGAATGGGCGAGTGAAAATTTTAATAACATAAATTTCAAATATGTCACTCAGGAAGAATATTACCAGGAAGAAATATACCTGAACCAGAGATTTTCAAGAACCCATACAATACCATCGACACAAATATTTCATACTGTCATACCGGTCAGCGATGGAATTTTTTTGATAAAGAGATATTCATTTTCTTCATGGAAAAAATATATCATTTATCATTTATGTAAAGAATATCACTTGGTGGTGGCTGGGCTACATTATTTCCAATGACAAAAAGCACGAAATGTTTAAGATGACAACACTTCATCCATCAGAACTTGCAGATCATTTTCATTTTCCCAATGCATCAGATGTTAAGTCAATTACAAAATCTTCAATAAAATGTCAAATTAATCCTCAAATAAATAATTGCGTTTATATTCAAACAGCCAGTAATGTTGAATATATAGCAGAGTTAATAAAATTAAGGAAATCTTAAATGCAAAATGTACATAATCATGATATTAATTTTACTTATAAATATTCCTAAGATAGGCATATTCTTATATATATGTTAATTAAACATATTAAATTATTATAAATACTTTCCTTTTTGATCTTTCCGTGGTAGTTGATGATTTTAAGATATAATCTGAAAACTCAGCACATCTCAAAGTTCTCTGAATTACATATGTTTAAAAAATAACTCCATCCAAATTGTAAGGAGTTCCACTTTCTCCTTTCTACAGCTTCCCCAAAACCTATTAAGGATTAAAATTAAAAAAAAATCAGTGTGGGCTTTATGAGATATTCACGGATCCATTATCCTTGAAAGCAAATTTTCAGAAAAAGGACATCGAATATTTTGTTTTTTTTTTTGCAGAAACTTCAAAGCTTCCTTAAATAAATATCGTTTCTTTCATAGGTGTGCGATGTGTATATCCTGAGATATAAGTATTTTAAGTTATCCCTACCAAGCAAAATGTGCCACTTTTTCCAAATTTCAAAATACCGTATATCCATCAAAAATGGACAGAAACAAAAAATATTACATCAAAGTGCTATTAACATTAAAACCAACATACCTGTAAGATTTCAACACAATCGGAGACACAATATTTATGGATTTTCTGTGGAATAACCCTCCTATACATTACACGACATTTTGTGCACTAATGGTGCAAAGTGGTTCGTAATGAGAATACGTATTCTCTGTACCGTGTGCAAGCCCTATCTATCAAAAACATTTTTCTCGAAAATGACGTGACGTAGGAATTTGAAATTTAGCAGAATGGTAGGTTTTTTGACGGGTACACATTTCGGCGACAGTCAAATATTTACTTTTTAAACTTTTAATTGGGCGTCCTCAAAAAGAAACTATTTTTTTTTGTATCATATGGGGTATTTGAAAGAGCTACTTTCAACAAATAAGAAAAAACAATGGTGAATTAGCTATAAAGATATATAGACCAAAATTTGCGCAAAAATACCGCTCCCGCTCTGATCTTCTTAATTTCGAAAGCTAAAATGATTATAAATATATAGCCCGTGAAAAAAAACTGTCCCCCCGACTTTCTCGGTTTCCAAAGCCAAAATTTTGATATTATCTAAGGTTAGAAGCCATTGAGTCATAGATAAAAGGAAAACTGCACATTTTTTTCGTCAGGCTCGTAGTTGCCGAAAAAATGTTTTTTTTTTACGTCATAAGACAACTCATACTACTCTTGAGTCCGTCTGTTTGAATATGATTTAGTTATCACAGGCAAGAGTTAGCCTTGTTACACCTCAAGTGGTCGTAACATTGTTAATTAAGTTTCCCTGTTAAACTAAGATACTTAATGTATTTTAATTGTCTGTCAGTGTGACACCCACTTAAGTGACGGTATATGGTATGTGGCAATACTCTTTCTCTTCCTAATAAAAAACAACATCAATCTCAATTCGCAAAGGTATTCTTTTTCTTTACACTTATTTTTCAATATACTGTGTCTCTTTTACACATTCCCTTTTCTGGAATGTATCTCCAATATAAAAATCAAATTTGGTGAAGGTATTACATTTATGTCTCTTAGTTAGATCATTTGAATTTCCTATAGCCGCCACAAATAAATCCTTCTAATGAAAATATCTCTCCAAATAATGCACAAAAACATTTCAATTACATTTATCACGCGACAATTTAATGTTGTTCCCGTGATACCATCCGTAACTAAAATCCGTAATTAAAATTTTATACAAATTCCTTCGAATGCTTTCACATTCAAGCGAAACCGAAAAATAAATAATATAAAAGATGCAAATCAATTTGTATACATGGACATTGGATGGAATTCCCGAAAAATTCAGATCCATATCGCGGCATTATCTAAGTTGCTTGGAACAGACCAACAGACGTCGTGAGGTCGTGATTTATCCCGAACACTATACTAAATGAATATGGTTCAGTAATTTTTCACATTTAGAAAGACACTAGCAGAGAGCTATTCCTTATGGAATTCCGAATCTTTTATTATCACATATGGGAGGAGGATTTTTATGATCTGCCGACACTTCATAAAGATGTTAACAGCTCAAATTGCAGGCGATGAAAATTTTTCGCGTCATTTAATAAAATTTGTGAAATTTGACACTACAACAAAGGGGTAATGCAGACGCTTTTCTTATGCAAATATTATTAATAATCCATAGGTAGACCTTAATAGACAGATTTCAAGTAGACCGAAGTGCCGAAAACGCAGGTAACATTCGTCAAATTCAATTTAGCAATTATCTAATTATGTTAAATTTTTCAAAACAATAGCAATTTTCCTATCTCATTAATGCCAAAGGATGTCATTAACAATGGAAGACAGAAGACATAGAATTGCTTGTGAAACAATTGGGCATAAATGTTGTGATGAAATTGCTGAGACGTGTATATTTCTTTGGCATCTTATAAAGGGAGTCTCCATTTAATGGCATGATTGATGGCGTTAACAATATGCTAGCCAAGCTAATAAGAAGCACAATTGAAGCGAAACCGACTTCGTTAGAGGGACACAAGTGATTACAGACTTAATTAATCGCTAAAACTAAACAAAATAATTTATTTCCTCATCAACAGCAAAGCGACAATAAAACATCAAAAAATTTAATTTCCTGGCACATTTAACATGAAGAATTTTCTTAGTTAAAGCCACAATATTTGTCCCTAAGTAGGTACCTATGTAGTACGTATGCGCCGCATTGCGCCGAGCGCTCAGTACAGAAATTGTTCAAGTACTTAAATCGCATCTAAAAATGTTTGTGTTTTAGGGAGACCGCATACGAAATTATCGAAAACATCGTCGTCAAGCAGGCTAGGAATTTTGTAATTTTCACTTTATTTTGGTTTTTTTTTTTCAACATTTCTTACGACGTTTGAGATCCCCATCTAAGAGTCTGGGAGCACACAGATGTAGTATCATCCCCAAGCATGGCCAAATATTTGCCTCATAAATACTGAGCAGTTTAGTTTGGATGCACGACAAATCGCACATGTGTGACGAGCGTTGAATCTTTCGATATTCTGCCGGAGTGAGTCGTTTTTTACTCGTATTTTAAGTAATTCGTCAATTTAATTGCTTTTTTATGGATGAACGCCTTTTAGTACTTTATTTAAGGAAGAGTATGGAACAAAGTAGTGCGTCCTTTGGAACGTGTGAAACATTAACGAGTGTATATAGATCAACACTTTTTGCGTGAGTTAGATTCACTACCATAATAAAATATGATTTCAAAGTGTTTCGTTAATATTTTATGGAGTAAAACTGTTTTCATTTTTTTATATTTGCTTACTAGGTTTTGCTGGCGGCTACAGTCGCATGTACATATCAGATTTTGTATTTTTGATATAGCAAATTCAAGTAATTGTTAATTATTACACAAATTACACAAATGCTTATTCAATTACTCTGGTTCACGTGCTATCTAACTTATACAAAATTTAAAACATACTGAAAAGAGTATTTACGTAGAAATCCAAAATTATTCGAATTCGAGGCATTGTAAGTTTCTTCGGCTCGAAGGACCAATAAATAAATCCTCAGGTTATAAAAATTTATAAAGTCAGAACTTGATTGTCTCGAATTTCAGTAGGATCTGAACAGATTTGTGAATTGATGCTTGAAGACGCCCATCTTTTTAAATATTTAAAAACGTTAAGTGACCTTCTTCTCCCGTAAACGGGTTCTTAGAGAATTTGACTACAATTTATACGGTGCAATTGTCAATAAGTTTGATAAAATACTTGACTTGGGTGGGTGTGTTGATTAACACCAAACTTATTGTTACGAACGTGGCCTTAGTTCGTTATTTAAAACACAATATTTATTCACAAGTTCTTCCTTTATTTAATTATAATGTTTACTTTTATAACATTCACAAACAATTATCAAATCAACCCTACTTTAGTTACCGCAGTAGGGGAGACTGGGTATGGTTGTAATATTTTCATTTCAAGTGCTTGTAAAAACGTTGATATGACAGCTAGATCCAAATTGATTACCGCTCCATAAATCGTATTTATTTGACTAAGAAATGACAATACTTATGTTCCTTCTAACTACGATTAGGCTTCACAAGGGAGGTACAAAAGATATGTTATGGTCGTAGCATACTGTATGCTACACTGAAGCTAGCAACAGCCTGCTACATGTAAGCTATTGCCTAGGTAGACAATGCGACCTGATTCGGCTAACCCAACGCCACCTAATTGACATAGAGGAACGCTTCCACATAGCTAAGTTTGGTGACAGGGAAGGAAGAACGAGAAGTTTTTTTTGGCGAAGATGTGAGGTTCTCATCAAAAGTCATCGGATAGTAAGAAGTAGAAAAAGTTGTTAAAAAATTACGAACATCCGAGTTTAGAACGAATAAAAGGGACGATTCCAAGTAATATAAAAGTTTCGCGTATGTTCGTGGTAATAAATTTGTAACAGAAATTGGTGCAAACGACGAATAGCATCGCAAGAGCAGAAATTGCTCTGGGACAGCAATCGAGATTTACAGGAATCGTCCTACTGCTGGTTTTTGGACTTGGTATCCTTGTCGGCTCTACGGCTTTAGACACTTAAGTATGTAGAAGTCGTCATTTCATGCAGAACACCGAAATTGGCTTGGCTCAGGAAAAAACCGTCAATCTCCTCATGAACACGAATCCATTTTCACAAGCACCATACAAAAATCAAAGGATAAGTGAACGCTTTTGAATTGCAATGTTCAAGAAATTTTTTTTTATGTGTTTTCAAACATATCACTCGACTGAGATCGCATCTTGATATACATGCCTAAAAGGGGCTAAGGTAATTTATTGGATTAACAAAAATCACCGGCTCGTTAGAATAAATTTACTAGGTTAGATTTTAATTGAGATTTGTAAGTTCAATGTGATATTGTATACAGAGATATAATGGAACCTTCAAGGAGGCGCCTCTACGGTGGACCATAAATCAAACGTAAGTGACTTTATCTTTCATATTTCACATATTGAATTTTTATTTCTGGTACATATATAGTAAGTACTGCAGTATATTGCAAACATTTTTTTTATCATATATTATATATTTCGGTGAAGAACAATTTTTAAATAATCCAATGACAGAAAGTCTATTACTAATGTTGGATATTCCTCCAACCTGTTAACTCCAAAGTAGATTCCATGGTTTGAGTAACGGTCTGTAAGATAAAATAAAAAAAACCAAAGAAAAATTAAATAAAGAAACAAAAAGGGAAAATAACGAGGAAAAAGGAATAACTTAGAACAAGAGAAAAGGGCTTGGTGTCATTGATCTTTTTACAGCCAGCATAAAAATAAACTTATCTCGCGAAGGTTTCTGTCGTGACATTTCACTTATATAGTGGGGGGCTCTCTCCCTGGAAGAGACTTACCGCATGGCTTAGTTATAACATATTAGTTCAGTAGTTCAAGATATAGAAAATTGTGCGGTTTATTGATGTATACCAACTTTGTAAAGAATTTTATTTGGAAATGAACTTTATAACGTAATGAAGACGGGCTAAGCTTTTCTTTTAATTTCTCCCATCCCTCTCCCGGAGCCCTCTTGTAGTAGTGGTTGAATAGGTTCACTACTCCTCTTGCATTTTATGTCAGATCAACAGGGACACTGAGACAGATGTGCCCACTTTGTCATTGGAAGGTTGGGGCCGGCACGGAAGGCAGACCATCAGCGCCTTCGAGTAAGTAATGGTAAGTGGTGTAAGGATCCTTCTGGACCGGATGTGTGCTGCTTCGTTTTCTTGTGTAGATACGAAATTTTTTTGTATATGACCGGTGACAGCAGCAGGTTTTCGTGGAACCCCCCGCACTCTCCGCGAATAGCTGAGGCGAGCTAGCGTACCGCCCCGCATTTCAACGCTGTCCACCGAGTGATCTGTCAGCTCACACTGGCAGTCTGGACCTCACGTCCAAGTCAATCACTCAGCATAGATAACTCAGCATAGATAACAGAGAAAAGCAAAATGTAACATCTGACCCCATTATCCGGACGGTTGTAACACACATAAAAAACTTCAAAATTAGTAGCAAAATAATGCTTATTAACAGAAACTTATAATCAGTCAACCTTAAGATAATTACAGCTCTTAGGAACTACAATTTAGGACTTTCTAACTTAGATGACAAAAAATACACTCATTAATTTTTATAAAACACAAAGAAAACAATATAATAACTTTTTCGAAGCTAAACAAAAAAGTTGATGACTATGATTAGTTGGTATGACAATTATGGCTCACATAATACCGATCTCCAGCAGTGAACGCCTCATATGAGCCCAGTTCTTACAAGATACAACAAAATGCTACTACCGTTCCCAATCACTGTTTCTCGATATTATTAATTTTTTATAATGAATGGATAACGATATCAAAACAAAACATTAATATCTTAATTCTCTTATGTCCAAATATTGTTAGCAAGTAATGCACATATCTCTACCACAGTAAGAGAATAAAATAACAAATAGTATAAGATCAAATACTTACTTCTAGTCATAAAAAAAAACTCATCAATCCAACACACGCGGCGCGACACGGTCATATTCAGGAGGTTACAAACGACCCCCCTGTTACAACCGTACCCAGCCTACCCTACTGTACTTATAATAATAGCAATGACCCAGAGTTTTGACTCTGAAACACGAAATCTCTAGGTAGGGTGATGCTTCCTTCCTTTCCCCAACCATCGTCAGTATAAGATGCGCTTTGAAGTGCTTCAAAATACCTTTCGTGATTACATCAGTCAACTTGCTGCCCTTCCTGTCATCAATCGGTGGAACAAATACATCGACAAATCATGTAAAGTAACAACTACACACTGCAATGCTTAAAACTGGATTGATCAAATGACTCATAATGCCCAATAAAAAGACGTGCCACCTTTGAATTTAAGGTTGCACTTCATTCCTTCCCCTGACCTTCATCCTACCAACAAGTTGCGTGCGACAGAGTCAGCATACTGAGGCTCTAAACAAGTTCAATCCCTTCACTGTCTAAAATAAGATTCGCCTCCTGGCGGTGAGAAGCGCAGTATTTATACTCCATAAATTGTCTTTCCCGAATATACCATTCTCGAAACATCGATACTCTGAACCTAAAGATGTCGCTTGCCCTTTCTATGATACGATTTTCAGAAAGTTGTTTATGTACGTACTTAATTAGTCATTCCGCGCGAAGTATCTAGATCTCGCTTGTTCTTTTTCCTGTTGCACTTAATATTATATTTAATACCCATATTGACCTCACTATTAATAGAGCAAACTGGGATTTATAAAATGATAGACTAAAGAACTGGATGATCCTTATAAAAAAAAGGCTTTGCACCACCCTCGTTCGACCTATCTTAAGGTTAAAACCCAATGAACGCGGCAGGCGACGCGTCGCTTTGACAGTTCAATAGAAACACATCCAAGCAAGCCTCAGGCCTGGCCTCTTTCAGGCTTCCTCACAGCTCGCCTCAAGGCTTGCCGCAGAGAAATGAAAACAAAATGATACCACCAGGCTCGGTGCTGTCATTGTAATTTTGTTAGTACATCTGTTGACAGAAGTAGGCCTGAGAGAGAAAAATTTCGAACATTGAGCAAAGCGCGCTTTGCGGCTAGGCCTTGAGGCTAGCTGCTGGCTTGGTTTTGTGTTGCATCATTTAAAAGTCCGTGTTGGAAATTTTGACAACACCTCGAGGAAGCCTTGAGGCCTGGATGTGTTTCTGCCGTAAGTTCTTCCTGGCAAAAGGCTGCCGCGCTTGCCGGATTCGACGCGAAAGTAGAGCAATGACAGTTCTTTCTATTGATTTTAAACTATTTATATGCTTGGTAGGCTGCAAATGCAAGAACTGCTACATCTAATAACTCTGATATATCCACTATTTCGCTTCTAAATAATAACTCAAGCTTTTCTATAACTTTTTCTTTTTATAAATAAGTTTTCAGAGTACCAACGCGACGCGTCCATTTGGTCTTGCTCAAATCCTAACCGCGTCTACCTCGGAGAATTGTCAAAGCAATGCGACGCCTGTTCGTTGGGTTTTCACCTTTAGAATATGCCAGTCCTGTGATGATCTTCCTCATATAAGTGCCACTCTGATCACTTAGAGGATGTGCCCCAGTGGCGTGGCAAAAGGCTCGAAGCATTGCTTCCCTTAGGTTTTCCGATTTAATTTAATTAAAAATAAATAAAAATGAAATTAAATAAAAAACTACGACAAAAAAAATTTCCAAATATTTTCATGAAAGCCTTTTTATTTTCCTTCGCTGTAAAATATCAAAGAAAAGCGATTACATAAACTCACCTCTGTCTGAACAAAACAATCAAAAACAAAACATCGAGCGACATGCAACGAAAAGTATAGCATTCGAACACGTCTGGCTCTGGGCTCTGTCTATGATATCACAACCGACACCACTGCGTGGAGGAGGTGGTTTTTTGTTCTGCTTCCATCCGCAATCGAGCAACACCCAACAAATTGTATCGCATTCGAACTCCTCGGGAATTTACCTATGACGTCACACATCTCTATGGCTCGTTCGGCACTTACAGTAGCTAGCTACACTCAAAAAGAAATGGTTCTAAGCCCAAAAGATGCAATTGAAGAAGTGCTTCTGTGCGACGGGACCTACAAACACTGCTGTACCGATAGCATGTATTAGGTTGATTTTATTTATATGATATTATGATATATGTATTTGTTTCAACTGGAGGTGTTTATTATTTGTGCTTCCATCTATTTCATGTCGGTAGCTCGATTAGGAAGTAGAAAAACTCTCGCGAATACTTCAAAAGCCATGAAACAGACTCCCTCACTACTACATGAGAGCCTCAACGGAGTCTAACATTCTAAAATATTTGCAGTGTTCTTATATAAAACTGACAAAAGTTTGATTTGAATAGCTTCTCCGCCCTAAACTACTATTCATACAGAAAAATGGTACTGTGAAAATCTTAAGCTTGCTTTCTTATCTTCCGAGCCGAGAAAAAATTTGTATACCTTTCCTAACAAAATTATTTAAAAGAAATCATCTGAACCAAATGACTGCCATTCCTCAAACAAAAACTCTCAGCTGAATAATCTTTTTATATGACGCTGTGCCGTCATGGCATGCCGTTATCTGATGAAATCGAATGTAGCTGCCTTAGAATATATAGCAAACAGGAATGGTGATAAACCACTGACATGTATATAAATGGACTGCTTGTTGAACCAAAAATGCATGAAAGCAAATGGCACCACTTTCATATTCCTGTCTCCTTCCGTGAGAGCATACTTTCCCACTGAACTGTAACGATTAGGAACAAAAATATTGCTTCTAAAAATCCTTGAAAAAAACATTTTCTTCGACTCATAATTAAAATTTAACGATACAATTCGGTAAATCACACTGATCTGCATATAAGTAAATTCGCAAATAATTTAAATATAGCGACAATTTACGGCAGTTGGTAGCATTGACAGTGAGAGCATACTTTCTGAAATCAAAATTGGTGCCACGTGAAATAGGAGATCAAGCAGTCCATTTATATATGTCAGTGTGAGAAACCAGATTTTGCTATATGAATTCTGGTTGTGTTGGTAGTCCATGTTTTACATGTGTTACATGCCGTCCCTATTCTAAACAACTTGTCAATTTTCAAAACGTAAAGTTTTTGTGCTGTAAAAAATGTTCTTTTTCTACTTTATTTTGAAATAATTCACATATTTAATTTATATAAATCTTTGCTTTTATTAACAAAAAAGATAATTTAGATAGTGCACTTGCCTGAAACACGATTTTCATAGTTTATAATCCGATTTATATTTACAAGCACTGGCCGAACACTTCATTTCTGTTTTTTAATTAATATAAAGATTTCAACAGGAACTAGTGGCACTATTAAACTCTGTACAAAATAAACTTCAAAGATAAATAGTTTTGAAAAAAATTGATCCATACTTTTGTTAAATTTTGTTATGGTAATATGTTGAGTGATTGGCTTGGACGTGAAGTCCGAACTGCCAGCATGAGCTGACAGATCACTCGATGACAGCGATAGCACAGGGCGGCACGCTAGCACCTCGGCTAAGGGTGGCGGAGAGTGTGGGGGAGTTCCCGAAATAACCTGCCGCTTGTCATCACTCATAATCAAAAAAAAAGTTTCGTGCCTTCAACAAACAAGCCAGCACACACTCGGTCCTGAAGGGACCCTTACGTCACTTACCTGTAGTTTGGGTGGAAGGCGTAGGTGTTATTACCTTCCTTTGCCAGCCCCATCCTCCCAATTGACCCTGGGTGGCACTATTTTCCAAAGTCCCTTGGCTGACCTGTTAAGAGAGACGAGAGCGGACCTAGACGACCCCTATGCTAGAGGAGAGGGCTCCAGGATGTGAAAGGGAAAAAAATCTTTTTATCTCTTCATTTCGTTATAATAATCCGTTTTAATTCATAAGCCTCTCCGAGCTAGACCGTAAATACATGCACCCATCGGCAAGTAAGTATAAAAAAACTTATCAGTATAGGAAAAACTTAAAAGTAAAGTCAAGCTATGCCTTGATCTACATATATAGGTATTAAGAAAAACTTATCACAAAAAAATTTCAAAGTGAATTCAATCTATGCCTACATCTACATATATATGTGTTGAGAAAAACTTATCACAAAAAAATTCAAAGTGAATTCATTCTATGCATTGATCTACATATATATGTATGGGAAAACTTATCACAAAAAAATTTCAAAGTGAATTCAATCTATGCCTACATCTATATATATATATGTGTTGAGAAAAACTTATCACAAAAAAATTCAAAGTGAATTCATTCTATGCATTGATCTACATATATATGTATGGGAAAACTTATCACGACTACTTTAACCATATGACTTAAATCTGCAAAAATACTAGTTGTTAAAAATAAATTTTCTGGAATCTAGGATCATTAAGTGCTTGAGTACAAATTATAAGGAAATAACGACTTACATGTCTGTTGATCTGGTTCCATCGCTGAGGCGCCTCTGGGATGTTTCCAGTAACTACTACACTTGTTAAAAGGAATATAAAGGCTTGCAAAATTTTTCATCTAGCCTAACAGTATTTACGTTATCAAATCTCATTCTACCCGTGGCGTCGCACGATTGCAAAAAAAAATTTTCTTCACGCACTTCTGCGCTCAATCACGTTGAAACAAAAATATACCTTTACGGTAATACTTCCGGAGAGCTTTTCAAAAAAAAATCAAGTAACTTTTGACTGGCCTTTTTCGATGGAATCCCTGTCGCATATCATTCAATAATTCTAAATTCGATGCACTACTTGATAAACAAGCATCACTTAAATTTGTAGATTCTCGCGACATGTATTGGAATGCAGCTAAACGAGAAGCCTGCGTTGAGGAATTAAAATTTGAATTCAATTGTGTCGCTTACTTCCAAATATCATACGAAAATCATTTAATTCAACGGATGTAGATTCTGAATTACTATGAAGCAGGCAGCAACTACCATTTACAAACATATTCTTCATCATCCCCGACTGTTGAATCGCCACTAAGGAAATTTAATGATGTTGTCGGTGGCCGTGTTTGACCTTCCAATTCGAAATTATTCCAACTACTATCCTCACTAGATTTGATGCCAAAGTTTTTTTTTTTTTCTTTTTTTCTTTTTTTTTAACTGGTTCACTTTGTATACCACTATCCTAAATTACTTAAGCCTAAATCCGACTGATGATGATGATGGTGACCCCATGATGATTTTATAGGTACCTTTCCCCAAGACTGACCTTAGCCAAGCCTCACTTTTTCGCAAGCGATATCACTGATTCGCAACAATCTATGACCGTTTTCGTTAGGGAAGTCACTGCTATTTTATCTCCTTCTTATGTGTGTGACGTGAATTTTCGTTTCCAGTGGCAATTTGTGTTCAGCCTAAATCAAATGTATATCCCTGTTTCCCAAGCAACACGGTAATTACCGTGGATAGAAATTGTGAGGAGAGTTTATGGACGTACGATAGGCTGCGCCCGCGAGATGCCAATCTGTCGGGCTCAATATTGGTTTCCCCTTTTTCTTTCCTTTTCTTTGATTTTTTTGCCTGGTGCTGAATAGTTTATCCGTCCGATGTTTAAAGACTTAAAGACTTTTCTCGTTTCTCAATTTTATACACGTACCTATCGTGTGAAGTGGTTGACAGCGGAAAGAGACGAGTTCTTCTTCTTTTCAGTCATAATCTGTCGTCCCCGCATGTCACGCGAGCTTGATGAAGCATTGCTTCGTCGAGGTGCGCTCAGTACGTGGTTCTACTTGAGGGCCGGCGTACATGCTGCAGTGCAATACGCTACGACCATAACAATTTCACAAAAGAATTTTAAATTGAGTAAATCTGTTCACAAAACCAAATCACATTTGACAATCATGCAGTAAGCTTTGACAAATGTTCCTTCCGGCATCTCACTTACTCCTATGTATAATGTCCTGCTCTTGACAAATTACGCTCCTTTTTGCTATATATTCTAAGGTAGCTGCCTACAGATTCAGACTCCGGCTGCACATACACAGATGCACTTATTACTCAGTTGAGAGTTACCCGGGGGTTACACCTGCAAGTACAGCTTGCATGCAAGCCTCCCTTCCAACAAGATTTTTAACTTGACAGCAGAAGGCAGTTCGGTTGATGTCTTATCATCTTGCATGCAAGTTCATTTAAAAAATGGCATTGAGGTGTAAAGTCATGCGTATACTGGAAAATTATAGCATTAAAGGAAGTAGCAGAATGATAAAAACCAAAGAAAAAGTTAAGAGAAAGGTGTTGGTAAATGATGTAATGCAAATGATCCCAGAAAATCTCATTTTTCCAGAATAAATTTAACAAATTCTCTCAAACATTTCTTTTCCGCCATCTTGAAAACTGTATAATGTCAAATTACTATCACCTCAGCTGCCATGGTTTTTCATCATGCAAGCTCGCTGAAAGCTAAGCTGCCAGCATGGCAGTAGAGGTTACACACGTGCAAGAAGTATGGCAGTGCAGCTTGCATGCAAGCTGTACTTGCAGGTGTAACCTCCGGGTTAGCGAGCGTAAAATGGTAAGGTTACTTTGTAATCAAAACTGTTTTATTATTTTGTTAAGTAAGGTATATAGGAAGTATAGCCTTTGGGAAGGCAAGGAACCAAGCTTTAAATTACTATAAGACTATTTTCCTAGTTTAGGCTCTGTAGTATATATAAAGTCAATGCTTGGATTAAAGGTACAAAAATTGTTTTTTTTTTGTTTTAATCATTCCTCAACGGTTGATCGTACGATAAAAATGGCAGACACAAATTTGAAGAAGACTAAATTCATTACAGTTTTTGTATACCTAAACACTTTTTTTGTAAATCTGATGTATAACGAATTAGAGCGGTGGAAACGTGAACATACTTCCAAAAAAAATTATACGTATACCCCTGGTGTTTCGTCCATGATGGTCCATAAGACAAGATGTGATATTAGTCATCTAGTCAAACTAAAAATTATACGGCAAGGGGAGCGGGTGGCATCTCAACCATTTCGGAGTTACAAGGTGAATAAGAAAATATGCTAGTCTTTCAACAAAATACTAGTGCTGTTATCATATAAGTGACCACTGACCATTCAATAACCGGCATTGGAAAATGTTAAATTTTTTTGCCATGGAAAATCATTTCCCAAAGCAATACCTCCGGTTGTTTCTGCAGCACAGCAATGTACTTCATCACCATAATTCAAGACTCCGGCGTCTCGATTATAATAAATTTCTTCCACAAAACAATATTTCACTATTATAAAGTCTAAATCACTTTTAATCATACTTCCTAAAAAAAATTATCTTATCACACGTACACGAATTTTACACAGGATAGCCTATCCTTTTTGCTATATAATCTGAGTCCTTATGACAATTTTATTTGTGCAAAGTATCTGGGAATGATATTTTTACTTGTGTTGTTTACAGTATTTTTTATTTATGCTCTTACTAAACTAATTCTTAAAGTTTTTTCTAAATGTATGTATGTATAATATTTTATTCATAACAATATATAGAACGCTACTATATAGCGTAATGGCAAAACTAAGGATGAATGGGTTCCCGCAAATTAATACTTAAGCAGGAAAATGTAATTTTTTTGTGTCAATTGTAAGGAAATATTTTCTGAACTTCGGATGGATGATGTCTGCCATAATTTTGTACGGGGAGATGAAATTATTCTCTTCTCCCTTTTAATTTTTTTCTGGCCAGAAATTCCCACAATATGGGAGGATTCCCACGATCTCCCAACAGTGCCGTCACTCCACTCACTCCAAGTTGAGCAAAAAAATAAAAAGGTTTCGTAGGTAATACGAGCAGTCTTGCCAAGATCTGAGTTTCCAAACTTATTTGTTTAGACTTACTTCGTGCTCTACACCATTAAACCTTTTAAAAAACCGCTGGCATCCCCAGCATAAGTATGCTCACGAAAGTACATTAAAATGAAAACCGATGAGTATCTGAGAGAAACGCTTAAACAAGTCAAAGCGAAATGGAAAAAGCTTCACACATAAGTAGCCGGAAATATCAAATTACTTAAAGTAAGAGCCTGAGTCCACTGACCACCGAACCGTACAACAGTGCTGGGAGCTTGAAGGAATTTCAAAACTTTTTAACGTGCAAAAATTTGATCTTATACATATTTTCATTTTTGTTCATTGCTTACTTATCTAATATTCTAAAGTTAGAGTAATACTCTTCTCTTGTCTCATCTACGAACTCTGATCCATGCTAGCACCGTGTACGCCTAGCCTAAGGAAGTCAGCCAAATATTTCCCAGAAAATAATTTACAGTGTTTCAGGCGTACCTTTTCCTCCGTTTAAATACAAAGAATAAATAGAAGAATTCTCGACTTTTTTATTGTTGTATCATCACTACCGTCTAGAACTTGAAATCATTACAGAGTTAATATAATTTTTATTCAGAAACCGAATTTTAATTGAGTGTGAATCTAATTGCTTATTAATCCAGCGTTGTTTTCGAGTTTCATCACTTCATATAAAAATGTAATTTTGTAGGCTTTCGTGCCTCCCTCCTCCCCCCCCCCCCACCACGTGGCAGCCAGCGTTGGCATTAGTTACGCCAGTGGCTACACACAACAGTTTTAACAGTTGGAAAGCAGAAAATCATTTCAAATTTTCTTACACCTAACTGACGTCTGTTGTGAATTATCGAAAAACAAGAGAAGCTTTTAGGGAGCCCATTCTGGATTATCAGCCTGTGCCAGTCCTGTACTAATATTATATATTAGTCTTCTTTTCTTAGATTTTTTGAAGGCTTCTGATACAGTGGATAATTTGCTTCTGATTTTCAACTACTCGAGTTGCAGATCACAGGCAGTTTACATGAACTCATATTTTTTACCATGTGCCTCAAATATCGATCCTTGCTCCCTTATTATTCTTCACGTTCATCAATGACATATTTCTTCGAAGTAAAGTTTTGTAATTTACATTTCTATGTAAATGATGGGCAATTGTACATCTCCAATAGGATTTATTTTATTGAGGATAACATATCTCGTGTTAATGAAGAACTGGAATCATTCACATGTGGTCCATATCGAAAAAATTTAAACTTAACGAGATTAAGGAAAGTTAGATGAATTTTCGCATATTCTGGGGAAACGCTTAAAAATACGTATAAAAAATTTCTGAAAAAAGTAATACTTTTCATACAAAAATTATATTTCACAATTAATTTTAAGCATAAAACAATATTAAGTAACGCATAAGAGAGTTTTTTAATCAAATTTAACTTATATCGAAATTTATATTACACATATCTACAATAGTAGAGAGGATATCCAATAGTGAACCACTTTTTTTCAAAACGATATAATTTTTGCCTGGGCAGGCAAAATTGTTTTATAGTATTTGCAAAATTCTCTTTATCATTAAGCTATCATTAAAGTATGACAAAAAAATAAAACCTGTTTGAAGTCCAAATGACTCATTGTTAGAAATGGTTTCCTACGGTGAATCAAACTATTAAACCTTAAAAGAAACTTATATTTCAGATAAAATTAACAAAATAAAGTACATTTGGAAATGGGTAGCAAGTAAAATCACATTAATTCAGTCTATTAAGAAGGGGAAAAAAATTAAATCTCTATTTAGCGAACATCAACTAAAAAAAAATCAACGCCAAAATTATAGGTAGATTTTTGTCTCGACGTCCCTTGAATAAAACAAAGCCTGTAATATTTATCATTATTACATCTGTTTCAGGGACACTTGTAAAATCAGGGACATTTGACTTTACAAATTCATATTGAATACTTTTTTTCGCAAAAAGCTAATCTGAATATCACCATCGTTGTCTCTGTTACCAACATAAAAAGCTTCTTCCCTGATTTTCGTGTTAAATTGAACTGAAGCAAAGTTTTCTTCATTCTGTTCTGTTATTTCTATGCCTAGAAATGCAATATTTTTGACTTTATTGTTAATTAGAATATTTTTTTTTTTGTATTCCTTTCCCCAATTGCGTCTTTTTCAGGTGTGTCGGTAGCGATAATAATTCTTCCTTTTCTCCGCATTTAAGCTTGGGCTTTCCTCGGGCCTGCTTTAGGATATCCACGAATTTGATCTGGCCTTATAAAATCCTGAACGTCATCTAAGAAAATATAAAAACGTTTTGAACCATTTGTAATCGTTGTTATTTAAAGTTGAACGTTGCGGGTTATCTCTGGAGTTACGCCGGGGTCAATGCGTTCAACGACGGGGAAGAAGAAGAAATAAATACCAGGTTTTGACGTTTTAGAGGTGAACACTTATTTAATGTGATACTGAACAAATATTTTTATTTCACCATAAAGAATTAAATATTTTTATATGACTGTATTGTTTTTGTATTTATACAAACTTAATTCTAATGCACAAGCTATGTTTACCCTTTTTCCATAAGGTAAACTTGTCACTTTATTCTCTATGACAATTCAAAATCTTAATACTAAACACTTTGAATATTTTTATCTTTTCCCACTGGGTATTATATAAAACTGTCAAATTATTGTCTGTGTCACTTACACAACCTTATAATCTTAACTAATACACTTTATTAATAGCCTTTTTGTCAGAAGGTTTTACAAACTTAACCTAATACACTTTTTGTTTGTGATACTACACAATTTTAACTAACACCCACTTTAACCTTTTGTCCATAAGGTGTTTAACTTAACACATACTTTAACCTTTTGTCCATAAGGCGTTTAACTTAACACATACTTTAACCTTTTGTCCATAAGGCGTTTAACTTAACACATACTTTAACCTTTTGTCCATAAGGCGTTTAACACTCTTAATTCTAATACACATTTATTTTGAGGTTGTTTCCACAAAATTTCCCTTTTTTTCTTGGTTGTAGCTTCTGCAGTTTACTTCTTTTATTTACAGTAAATATATAACTAGCTACAGGAAGACCGGTAATTTCAAATGCGGACAATCTCACATTCGGTCGGAAATAGGTTTTCTAAATACAGAGGAAGACGGGTAATCTCAAATGCGGACAATCTCACATTCGGTCGGAAATAAGCAATTCTAACTACAGGATTTGATAGGTAATCTCAAATGCGGACAAACTCACATTCGGTAGGAATTTGAGTCGATTACTTCTTCGCAGCTTAAGTTCAGTAAAGTACCTTAGCCAGTCGAAGCTTGATGATCGTCTGATTTATCCACGCCATCAGCTCGCCTTTTATAGACCGAAAAGTGTTACCGTTCTGATGATTCCATGTGACGATTGACATCTCAGGCATCCAGAGTTACCATCAGTCATGGAACGTCAAGAGGGTTTGTTTATATCGGAGCATTTAAGTGATTTACTTCAGCGGACACAAATCAATCAGTCAATCGGGTTAAACACTACTTGCTATTATACGGCATGCATTAACGGGTATTTAAGAATTTAAATTCTAATTTGTAACTTCGTTACACATTTAGGACAAATTGTACTACCTACCATAAAATGCTGTCGAAGTTACGTAGGTACTTACGTTTTTGCGCCTCTTTTACAATTCCATGTTGCACGATGATGTTAAAGGTTCAGGTGTGGTCTCTTTTGGTGGGAGATTAATAAAAGTTATCCGAGAAGAAGATGAAAGTTCAGATGTTGACGGTACAGTAGAAGGATAAGTAACGGTTTGGAGTCTGTGAGTTACATGGCTTGGTAGAAAATCGATGTTAGTAAAAACATGCCTATCTTGAAAGCCAGAATTATATTAGTGGGCGTGTCAGACTTTTAGTACGCTAACGCAACACAGGAAGCAATTTCATAAATAGAAATTGGCTTTCCAGGATTCTGCATCATCCAAGAATCGATTGGGGTATTATATGCCGTCTTGAAAGGTTTAAAAACCCCAACATCAAGTGGTTGCAGCTTTCTTTTTGAGTGTGGAGGAATTGTTAAAATACTAATTCCATTTGCTTTGGCTAGCTCTAAAACAGCCAGAGGTGCATGGGAGCTACATGTGTGCTTTTTGAAATGCTTCATGACATCCAAATAGTTCACCATTCATCCATCCTGTAGTAATAGCTAATCCTAATGTACTCGCTGGGGATCCCACTAGCATATGCTGCTTAAAATGAACACGAGAAAAAATCATCGTAGGAGAAATCGATTGTCCTGAAGCACTTATTATGCAGCAGGTCGTCCCCAAAGTACCTCTTTCAGCGCTTGTCACCTTACTTAATTGACGAATGCCCTTTTCAGCCAAAACTTTTTGGGGGCGTTGAACCATTACGCACGAAGATTAGTTCATTACTTCATAAAGTTTATCGAAAAATATATTAATATTATATTTATTGAATGATGTTGCTCTTGAAAGGCTACTTCCTTCCGGAGTTCGCAAAGATAATTCAGTATCCCTTTTTCCCCGTGAGCTTATCAATTTTTCATTTCTCTGGAGTTTTGGTATTATTCATTACGGCCATTTCAAAAGCAAACCTAGGACATTACAATAAAGGCAATCCATAGAACATTTCGAACATGTCAGAAAATAGTCGAGTAGTGATATTTCTTGTTCATCCTTAAACTCTTGATTTACCTTATAATTTGGCGTATAACGCATAGTCCCGTCCTTCATTTTCACCCAATATCTTCTTAAGAGGAATTAGTACTCAACAAAAAATTCAATTTAGATACCAGCGAGACTGTAGGCAATAGAATTTACTATACGTAGCTTTGTGTCCTGAAAGCGAGAAAATTCATATAAAATTAGCTAAGACATAGACCATAGACCACATTAGAGGCATCTAGCATAAAAGATAGAAACCCAACATGCGACAATTTAAGACGAAATATGAGTATTTGCAGTTCAAACAAATTAACGAGAATTAACTCTCCTAAATTTGTGAGCACATAATTGTTAAATATAATTCTTTGCTTTGTATTTAAACAACTTTCAATGAAATTATGCAATTTTTTTGTGAAATATGGGAGAAAAAATAAGTACTATTAGAGTCAAATAATTAAAAAAGAGCCAATAAAAATGAAAAAACTCGACGTTATTCACTATAGATTTAGGCTTTATCTTTCTAAAATAATCACAATCTAAAGAAATGAGAATGCCTACTAAAAGGAATTTGATTTAAAAAACCTCAATTTTTATCATTTTTTAGAAGCTTCCGAGCTAATATCTCCATTCCAATATATTTCTTTTCCCGACTTTATTCACAATACCCCTGATTTAATGTATAAATCATTATTCTGCTACAAATAGCCTGCCAGAAATATTCGCATTGAAAAATGTGCGAAACTTGCAAATCTTGGTATTAACTCCTCTTAATGTAGCATACGCTATTTTTTTAACACTGCTGCCTCTCTCAAACTCTTCCATTTTCAACCAGTTAAAATGCTTCTTTCATGTCCTTTTCAGAACAGTTTCCAATTTTGCGTCCCATACCTAACTAATATCTGCATATAACTGATAAAAAAATATTTCAGTAGAAAATAAAACAAATTTCGACGGAAAATAATAAAAATGTACATTTTTACATCTGTGAACCAAGTTCACTGTCGGCCGCTGTCACTATCTTAATAATGCAATATGTCGTGACGCCCTAAGAAACATTTATCTTTGAAAAAACCTACCAAAAGATGCTTAATAAGCACACAAAAACTTATGCATAAGGACTTAGTTGATCACTAACATACTTTTTTCACATTCAAAAATTAACAATTGGTAAAAATTTACTAACCTTACAATGAAACGTCAAAACGCACAAACCACGACTTAACACTGCAAGAGAAAACCAGAAAGGAAAATAAAAGAAGCGGTACATATAACTGGAAAAGCTGTAGCGCAAACTGTCAAAATATAACAGCACGATTTTCGTATGATGGCGACACAATGCGTAGCTGGCGCTGGCGCTGTAGCGCACTTTTGCCAAATTTTAACTTTTGGTGCGCGCCAAGATTGACATTTGTGATTTCGAAGCGGTTTGTTCGAGTGAAACCAAATGGAAAATTTTGATATAGAAAAAATCTTCGAAATAATGAAAAGGTAAGACATATTATGGGATCCCCTTTATAAAAATTTAAAAAGAAAAACGAAAATGTGGAATGAAATATAAAATATCAAACCAGTTTTCACAGAACTAAGCTGCAGCATTGTGTTCATACTCAGCTACAAGGTAAACGGCTGACTAGGCGCCAGCGCCAGCTCCACCACACTCTGTTCCAGCCTATTAAGAATGTTATAAAAAAGTGTTGCTAATTCCAAATATTAATAAAGGCTGAAGGCCAATTCAGAATCGACGCAACATGTGCCGGCCAATTCACAACCGGCGCAACAAGCATCTTTGCAGCAAGCAGTATAGGAAACTTTGTAATGCTAACTTTTTTTATAATTCACATTTATTTACAAACATAACACCTTAATACCGAGTTTTTCTTTTATGCACAATTTTAATTTAGTCGTTTTTCTTTAAAAAATAGTAGATTCGGAGGAAATATGAGAGATAAATAAGATTTGAAATTTATTTTTACTTCAGTATGTTGGCAGAACTGTTGTACCATGCATTAAAATTTGAAATTTTCCAAACTCTTGAATCATGATTCATGCTGCGTTCATGCATGCTGCGTCAATTGCGAATTGCACCATATGATCCCATGATATCAAACCTTGCATGCTGCGCCGATTCTGAATTGGGCTTCCCTGTTGGTTATGATGGTTCACTGGTAGATATTCTCCCCTCTGCTGTATGGTGCTGCCAAGGAATGTTTAAGTTGAATTGACTATTTATTGGCGGTTTTCTGTATTATAAATATTTATTTGATTAAATTCTTGCCAAATTTTATACTGAAAACTTGTTAGTAATGAAATTGTTCATAAAATTATTTTAGTTTTTATATCAAATTTAAAATTTCTTTTTTAATATAAAAGGGGATGTAGTTTTATTCTTGCAAAACCCATATAGAGTCTACAGACAGTTTTTCAACACGGCATTAAGCAGAGAATTAAAAGATAAGTACCGAGGTACTGTCAGTTTGTTGGCTTACAGCCGCAAATTAGAATTTCATGAAGAAATTCTGAGAATATACTGGATGTATATGTTATGATCAGCAGTGCAGAGCGATCTCATCAGGACAAAACCTTGCACTGCCTGCTGTCTACACTACCGTGAACTCAGATACCCAAATGGCTGGATTACATTACAACGCCCGGCGTGGTCGTCGTCGTCGTCAAACACCAAACAAAACGCCAAAATATGATATTCGTAAACCAAACAAAATTAAGGGTGATAATTCGTAGAAAAACCAAACAAAATTCAAGGAAACTTAAGACGAGAAAACTTCTTACACTTCACAATAAATTGTTGGTTTCAAATCAAAATATTCATAGAAACCAAACAAAATTAAGGAAAACTCGCTAAATAAATTGTTGCAAATATGATATTTGTAAACCAAATAAGGAAACTCAAGAAAGAAAACTTATACCACCTTCTTACACTTCACAAAAACCAAAAACAAAACTTCTTCTAAACTCAAGAAAAATAAATTGCTTTAATTAAGGAAACTCAAAAACCTTCTTCACTTCACAAAAACTTTTTAAACTGTTGTTTTCAATTTTCAATGCACCTATGATTTTGAAAAAAACAAAACGACAACTTACCGAATACCGAATACCGAAACTTTCTTATTTTTCTTTTTTTTTTTGTATAATTTATAATTTGTAGTTGCAAAAGCTTTTCTCCGCTGGAGGGTTGCAAACAAAAATTCTTCTACGCCCCGCCGAAGGGCGGCTTGGAACGTGGGTGGGGGAACGTAATTTCGCGCGTCGTGTCTTTTATCTCATCCTTTTTCCCCCGACACTGGCGCCGCCGCCACTTTAGATAGTAAGTCCGCTGCTGGCGCCATCTAAGTTCAGCGGAGTTTCAATAGTAAGTGCAGGTGGCGCCCTCATTCGGACCAATTCCGGAAGTTGTCTTCTATCTCATCCTCAATCCAACAATGTGTTCCGTTCCCGACAAACTTCCGAAATTAATCCGAATGGGGGCGCTTACTGCACTTACTATTGAAACTCCGCTGAACTTAGATGGCGCCAGCAGCGGACTTACTATCTAAAGCTTTTCTACGCCCCGCCGGAGGGCGGCCCAAAATGGGGAACAGTTTCTTATCTTTTATACATATGGCTTTAGTCCGAGATAAGCTTGGTGTTAGAATCCGGAGAACTGTTAGAATTTTTCGTTTTCATGGCGCGAGTGTCGCAAACTTAGCCGGGCTTCAAAATAATATTTTTTTTTGACAGTTCTTTTGCTAGCAATTTGACATTGACATCCACTTTCCACATGTACAAGACTTCGTTGAGTTGTGTTGTGACAGTTGTTTTTGTTACGTCTTGGGGAGAGAGTTGGTTTTCAATTCTTTTTACTCAACTCATCCAAATAAGAAAAATTCCTCCTCGCAACTAGTAACACCTGTGCCATGAGTTGAATAAAACGTTTGCCTGGCGGCAAGTAGATTTTACGTTCTGATTTAAGTTTTTTATTAAAAGAAAATTAACTAAATCGCGTTCAATTATATTACAAATTCCTCGAGCGCGTAAAATTTATATAGATTCCCGGGGCCAATATGCTTCCTAGATTGCGGCGTTCATTGTACGGAAAATTCATTGTTCTCGCTACCGTTCTAGTCTGCTTCTTGTTCTATTTAAAGGTGGTGAATAAAAGTTTAGAAAGTGATCCTATAAATGATAATACAATTAGTGCTCCTGTGAGTCCAGTGTTAAACGTGAAGTTGAATAAAGAACAGCATCACCAGCAACATCAGTCAAATCCTTATAAACGGATGATTATAGCTGACCTTGCCAAACAGGTAATTGGTCTTGGAGACAACGGTGAAGCAGTGACGTTGGAGGGAGAGGCTAAAATTCTTGGTGACAAGCAATTGAAGAAAATCGCCTTAAATCAAGAATTGAGCGAGCATCTAAGCTACAATAGAACCACACCGGATGCAAGAAATCCTCTGTGCAAACACAAGTCATATGACTTGGACGCTCTACCTACCGCCAGCGTTATCGTTATATTTTACAATGAACCATATTCAGTCCTCTTGCGTACAGTTCATAGTGTTCTAAATACCGCTGATAGTCGAATACTCAAAGAAATTATTCTCGTCGATGATGGAAGCACTAATGATGAACTACACGGCAAGCTAGACTATTATATTTCAAACAGGCTGCCGAAAGATGTTGTAAAAATTCTAAGGTTGAAACACAGGTAAGTGTTTTTTGTTTTTAGATTAAAAACCAGGTGCTGCTCTGATGCATGTGGCACTCTGAGTGTTGAGTTGAATGCGCATAATATGTTACAGCGCGGATCACATTTCCCTACTGTGTAATTTATGTACACTTTCACTCTCGGTTTTGAAACCATCATATTATCTTCCGTGACTTGAGAGTATTTCTTTAAGCATATGCAAAGAATGAAAAGAAGCATCGGGTCGCTGCAGTTCCAAATGTTAATGAACGGGGAACATCGTTGAAGATGTACATAATTTCCTTGAACGAGTAAAAATATCAAAGGTGAGAAAGGTGCTGATGCAAAGTATGCACTATAAGATGAACTTATGAATAGTTTTTTTTAGCGCATCATGAGTACCTACCTTCTTAACTTTTATAAAAAAATTAAAACAAAATCTGATCTAGACCCGCGTAAATTGCCTTTACCATTTATGGCTTCGTCACTGTTTTTCTATATATATTTTGTAAGTTTAACTTTGGAA
The DNA here is from genome assembly GCA_963924295.1 of Dioctria rufipes. Classification (NCBI taxonomy): domain Eukaryota; kingdom Metazoa; phylum Arthropoda; class Insecta; order Diptera; family Asilidae; genus Dioctria; species Dioctria rufipes. Next base: position 364,894,246 of record OZ002740.1, read on the forward strand.
AGTTGTAGTGAAAATAATCGTTTGCAATAATACCTACCTATCCTCTATTCGAATGGTGAGTTAACGGCTTCTTGCAAATGACCATAAATTATAATAAGCAATGAGACACAATCAGAACTTGACATCAGGTTTATAGTAATTCAGTAATAGATAAATCTCAACTGCTGGCTGATAAGCATTTTTGTTTTTAATGCATTTACAAATTTTAGCATAAATATTGAGCTTAGGCTGCGGGCGCTGGTTTTTTCAAATTAAGTAGAGATTTGACCTTTGATTTAAGACTTAGACTATGCGATTACATCGCCTTTTATCGTTTACAAACATTTTTAATATAAAAATATCTATAAATATTTTAGAATTTATTTCTATCACTATTTGCTCGTGTGTTGTGCATTGTGAGGGCAGAATTTAGTGTTATTTACTGAGCGGGTGTTGAACAAACTTCGTATTGATATTTATTTCCATCATCTCAATTCTGTTCACTTTAAATTGGTTTTCTATCGGATTACATCGTATCCTAAGGATAATTGGCTAGACAACACTGATGCACAGCAATAAGTTTCCATTAGGCATCTTCAATTTTACAATCTTCAACAAGTAACTGTTAATCAACATATATTTATTACAAGGCCTTCAAGATATTTTAATGGGCAATTGACTGCTGTGCGAAGCATGACAGATAACATGAAAAAACCTTACTGTGGTCTGAATTGATCCTATATTAAAAAAATTACATTTAGTAATTTATTGACTATTTTGTCTCAATTTTGTCTGATGATGACAAAATTTTTCACATCATTTCGATAATTTTACATTTTGCAGCTGGTATTCCTTTAATCAGTTAATATTAATATAAATTATAAATTGTTCTAGGATCTTAAGATGACTTTTAATTAATAATAATAACAATTAATTTGGCAATATACAGTACTAATATCACTAGTATACATAAGAGAAGAAGAGGAGAAAAAAAAAAAGAAAAAGCAAGAAGTAGATAATTTTTTTTTTTTTATGTAAATAAGTCCCTTTTATTTATTGGCTCATTGGCTCTTTTAAAAATTCCTTAAAAATAGGGTGGCAAAAGGCTCTACAAAGTGTAATCAAAAAGTCGCTAGCTAAAAGTTATAAAGGGTCAATAGGGACAATTAAACAATTAAAACAATTAGAAAAACTAAAAAACAAAAAAAATGACATAAGTAAAAGGAAAGCAAACAAGAAAAAATTCTCAAAAGAGACTGTATAAACGGATACTAGAATTTTGAAAAGGATCTAAAAGATGTACAAAAAATTTAATAGTCCCAATTTTGACAATTGGGTAAGTGGCAGTTTGGAAAAGTCGATTTTGTTTCTTTTACATATTTCGAAAGAACTATATATTAAAAATATATTGTAAAAATTTTAGACCGAAATTCGAAATATTGACGAAGTTATAGCACATATATTTATGTGAGTGTCTCGTAGTAGCGCGCGCTGAGCAAACGGCTGGACCCCTCAATTGTTTTCGCGTTACCTTTATACCTGTTTCGAGCGTCGGATTCCTTTGTATATACTAAAAGTTTTAGCTCACATACATTTATTTTGGAGCTCAGTTATATCGAAATTCAAAATGAACAGTCAGTGTACGTTCGTTACTTAGTGCGTACACATCTTCGAAGAGCGTTAAAATGGATTGGAAAGGAAACTTCAAACGCGTTTTTCTCGAAACAAGGTTTTTACGGTCGGCCGGGGTAAATAGAAATGTTCTATCCAACCGATTGGGCTGAAATTTGGATATGTTATTCTACTCATCAATAGCTCTCGCAGGAACTAGAATCTTTTTTTTTTATCCCTAACTTTCCATTTTACAGCCCGATTTCCACTAAAAAAACGTCACTCGAAGTCCACCATTTTGTTATTTTTCAACAAAATTGTTTAATCCTAGTTCCAACCAGAATGACAAGCTTACAGAACAATAATCTTTTTGGCTTTTTTTGTGAAAGATGTTCTCAAGCGGCAAAATCACCACAGCCAGCCACCTACCTTTTTTTTAGACACTCAATTCAGTGCTACAAAACTATACGAACAAATAATTAAAAAAAAAAAGGAAATTTTTTTTCTACACTTTTAGATAATATTAATAATACCTATATTAAAAAAACAAACTGATTGAATGTTATTTTCCCCTAAAAAAATTCCCGAAAAAAGCATTAAAAGACGTGCAAGTTACCAGACTACGACCTTAAATGTCGTTTTTGTTAAATTATATTCTTTTATTTACTAAAAATTTGCAATAACAGTCATGATAAAAATTCCGTCAATTTGACGGGTATGGTAAAACTAGGTATATACTAAACGTCGGTAATTCTAGTGTTAAATACTAATTAATTTCCAAAAAGAAAAAATGTCTAAAAAATCGGTGAAAGCTTCATTGAAAGCCTTCAAACAATCTTTCGAAACTCGAAAGTAAATTATATGCCAAGCGAGTTAAACATTAGAACAGCTGTTCAACAACAGTACTCCATTTGAATCAAAGGTAAAAAAGTAGAAACAAAGTACTTTTTTCTGCAAGGAATATAATAATTAGAATGTGGTCACCAGTCACTGTTGCTTTTTCTTTTTTTTTTTAAGGCAGGGGACGTGAGATCCGGAGCACGTAGGCCAGGGCGGCCTATTGTGCTAACTAGAAATTCAATCACCAAAACCTGGCTGTCCTCTTAGTGAAACGCATCAGGTCTTGGTGTGGTAAACTTTTCAAGTAATCTGCCGATAGAAGGGCAGACCTAAGCGTGTCCAGCATGCTCCGGGTGAAAGCCGGACAAGCACACAAGAAGTGTTCAGTTGTCTCAGGTTCTCCTTCCAGGCAAGACAGACTCTCAGGGCTGTCAAAAACTCCCATCTTTGTTAGATGAGCGTGAAGCGATCAGTGACCGGTGATGATGCCAACCACATTTCTACATTGTTTCCTTCTGAGCCCCAAAGAGAAAATAACAGAAATTGCTATTATGGGCCCATCAAGAAAAAATTTGTGCACTTGCAAATGCTCATGTTCGCCCATCTCTGTTGATGCTTCATAAGAACATCCGCTTTGATGAGGGATCAGAAAACCGAGGTGGCAACGCCTACAGCGGGCTACGGTCCAAGGAACGGCGAATCAGAGCCATACCTGGCTACACCATGTGACCAAGAATCCGCTGTAATGATACCTTGTTGTCCTTACCCTCACTGTTGCTTACTCTTGATGTATAGAATTTATTGAGAAGAAAATTAAGCTTTTCTACCTTGAACTATTCGCTGCGCTGATCAAAATGCTAACATAATAATAATTAGTTTGTGCAGCTACTCGCTATAAGCGAAAACTCGAGCTTGTTTTTCCAATTACAAGACACTCATGTTTGTCCTCTGTCTGACAGCAAGAGTATTAGGGCAAATTTAAAAGGTGATCGGAATCTCAAAACTACATAAACATTTCCAAGAAATATTGATGTATAAACAAATCGGGAAGAAATTGGAAAGAGGAAATTGCAACTTGCAATAAGCCACCTACATAGTTTACGCCCCTTCAAATTTTCTACTGCCTAACTAAAACAATATCAATCTGATACAAGATATCAAAATTTTGATATAATAAGTAAAAGTAAAGAATTCATAGACGTTCTGTTAAAATTACTGGAAAAGCACTTCGGAAGGAATTGGCTGCATATAACAATTTCCTTTATTTGACAACGATGCTTTTTCCAGCAAAGAAAATAATTTTAAGATTCAAATTAAGGAGGAGAATTTCTATTAGTTAGAATACCAAATAGATAACCATTGATTTGTGGATGTAATAAATGTTAATAACAGGTTATAAATGTGAACTGTGTATAAAAACCAAAAAAATTAAGTTTTACTTTTATTCATTTTTATTTTCTTGAATAAATTAGTTTTTGTTACCTGTTTCCAAGAAAAATTTTTTTTTTTCTTTAATAAAACTAATTAAATCATTTTTTCTTATAGAAGAAAACTTTCTGTATAAATGTATTCTTATAGACGCAGCAAAAAACAATCTATTTTCGTAGTATCAGTACAAAACTAGCTAAATACATATAATATATATATAGCAATTTATAAATTGTTCAAGCGCAGTTGGTTTATTTGTGGAGGTTACCGAAAATGACGAAGAAATAATTAATTAACGCGACAAAAGAACAAATGGTGTAGAATTTCCATTTACCAGTGTAAAATTTTTGTCACAACCTCTGAAGCAGTTGACTAATTTGTCGTATATTTAGGCGTGTTCTTTGACGTTTGTTCACCGAAAATTCAGTATAGTTCAGTTTGTGGTAGATAATAGTGAAGACACAAAATGAACTGTGTTAAAAGAAAAAGTACGACAAAATATGTCAAAATTCACGACTAAATAGTACGACAAAAGATCAGAATCACCCTCCAGAATCACCCCCTGCTCTTACCTAAAGTTAAGAAAATTAACTTGATAAAACGCATTAATAATCAAGAAAGAATAGCTAACTTTCTACTAGTTGTCTTCATCCCTTGTGGGATGCCCTTCTACCAAATCTGTTGTTCGGGACAGTCATACCTAGTTAGTCTGTATACCGTGTACACGCTTAAGCTACGACAAAAAATCAGAATCAGCACCGTGTTTTACCTAAAGCATGTTGTAAGCAACCGCTTACCAAACTGTTCCAATGCAAAACATGTATAAATATTGGAAACAGCTACCTTAACATTAATTCTATATTTGCAAATCTTAAAAAAATTCGTTTACCCTATAAAAGATACATACAATGTTGTTTAAATTTTGACTAGATTACCAATCGATTTATTTATGTGTTAGTGGGCCGATCACAATTATATGCACTATTTTTGTAGTTTGTGATAAGTGATAGACTGTTGACCACAGTATATAGTACATTAACTTAGACCACACTACCAAAAGAGCTACTTCAGAATTGAAAATTAAAAAAAAGCATCTACAACTTTTTCCCGGATGCGGAAACATCTGTGCGAAAACTAGGTAATTCCACAACCAATTAGAAATGTGCTTATTTATAAGCGCATGACTTTAAAGTTGTAGTTGTGTTCGTAGGAAAGGAAAGGTATAGACTCTGATAAATTCTAGAGAAAAATAAATGAAATATACATACCTACGTGCTTGAACGAGTTTTGAGTTAATTACTTTAATTTGCGCAAATCGTTTGAAGTTTGGAGGAATTGTGTAATAAGGGAAATAAAAAGAAAGAAAGAGAGAAAAAGAGGTTTTCAAGCAAATTTTCATTTTTCATTATTAATTTACTATCATTACACTATCATTACACTTAAATTAATTAGATTTTTATCCTCATCCCAAGACAATTATTCTATACGCATAAATAACTGTTTTTTTTTTTATTCATTGTTTAACTCACTAACCAACCACTTCTAGATAACATTCAAATTCAATTAGAAATGTTAAAATTCTAAAAAGAAATAAATGAGCAAACAAATTTCTTTTAGGAAAAAATTCTCCACTTGAAAGTATGAAAGTACTGAAAATAACCGTTTTATTATTTGAACTCCGGTTGATCAGTGTAAAATTTTGGAAAACACAAACGGAACATCACTGAATTCGAGGTAAAATAACAAAGAACAAGAGAAAAAGCTATAATTGGTATAAGACAAAAAATATTTTACCCTAGTTGAAAATAACAGTTAAATAAAGAGAAAATCTAAAGCTTTGTATGGCAACACCAAGAAGGGGTTGCCCGGTTAAGTTCATTTTTAAACTTGTACTTACAATATTTATGATAACGCCGTGTACAAAATTTCAGCTCTCTACGTGTACGCGTTCTCGGGCAGAGCCCAAACATATAGTGAATAACGAAATTTTTGTATGGCAACCCTACGAAAAAGTTACCATATTTTCCCACTTTCGAACTTGAATCTAAATTTATATACATATTATTATGCGTGGGTGACTGACAAACTTAGTATACCCTATGATCTCATCATCAAGGGTATAAAAATTACATCCCTTATAGGTCGCACGTATAAATTCATTCATTCACTATACAAACAAAGGGGAATGCCCATTTCAGGCCAGTTTTGAACGATGGTTAAGATACTCTGAACACGTTTTATTAACAAAGTTTATTTTAATTAAGCGTGGAAAGGCTAAAGGGTTCAAAATTTGATCTCGTACATTTGGAAAATCTAGTACTAAATCGAACTCCTTAGGTCCTGAGAAGAAGTTTCAGTAGCCACACTCCTATACTCGGAGGCTTAATTAGCCATCCCCATACTCACTTTTTTAGTATTTCCCTCTTTTTTATTCGAACTGAAGTACTAGATATTTCGCACTTTAGAACGGCTCTAACTCGGTAGGGTTATGTCTGATCGGAACACGAATTTCACTGTTCGACTCAGCTCATTACCAGCAACAGTTCGGAAAAGAAAACTTTTCTCTGTATACGTTTAGGGAGTAGGAATCCCTGGCGAGGGGAGAGGGGAGAGTGGTTCCAATACGGCATGTTGCATATCAAATTAAAGGTCCCCAGTTATTAGATTTCGCATATATTATTGCAGTTATTTTTTTCCATGGCCATTAGTGTTCTGGGGCCGGATTCACTAACTTGGAGTGTTGTGGAGATGAGAGCTCTTTTGCCACTTAACTCCCAACTCGGAATTCGTATTGAGATTAACCAAACTCTCTATTGCACTCGGCAAAACTTTCGGCTGTGTTAGTTGTGGAGAAGTAAGAAAAATATTTCTCAACTGACAGTATTGTCTGCTTTTATTGTCCTTTGTGAAGGTACCAATGTACTTAGGATTTTCAAATTAAATTATGAATTCACTGCATATCCTGGCTATGTTTACAAAAACAAATTATGGACATCCTTACAATATTTACAGAGAAATAAGGATTTTGGTGTCGCAAGGTACCCGCTAAAAATTGTAATTCACGCGAAAATGGTCAATTTGGTTGTCTTCCAGTACAGAAGAGATGCTATAAAATTTTTAAATATGCACGTTAGAGCTTATATGTAGGATGAAATCGCATCTACATTTTGTCCCCTAATTAGATATGTAATTAGTTTTGGAGTCCGGTAAATAGTTTTGGAGATAACAGCAGAAGAAGTGAATCAGTCCTTCTTAAGATGAAAAAATCGCCGTTTTTTGGACATATTTTCAACTCATCATTATGAAGAACTGGTAAGTCGTGGAAATTCACTTTCCATGAGAAAAATGTTCACAACAGAGTACTAATGGATGTGAAACAAAGAACGGAAGAAATATATGGGGTGTATATGACCCAAGTGGTGCAAAAAATACATCCTTCGGCGGTAAAAAGTTAGATATGAAGTTAAAATGATAAAAAAAAACTACACCACTGGATTACCGGCTTTTCCCTCTTTAATTTGATACCCAACATGACGTATTTTGGACAGTCCCCAATCGGGGGTGGTACGACCCCCCATCCCCACAAGACCCACCCCCAGAAATTGTTCACCTATATTGTTTTACTCTAGACCATAGATCCATAGAAAAAATACCTAATGCTCTACGACCCTCCCACACAGAGTTAGCCGTCTTTCAATATTTCGATACTTCTCACGTTTTCTTTAACTCCCCAAGTATGTTAGAGAATCTCGAATGGAGAGTTAGGGAGTTTTAATCGGGGAAAACGAAAATTTTCATCTCCCAAACTCTCCGAGTTAAAGAATCCACTTTTTCAGCAAAGAAAGTTTCTTAAGCTACATTAACTGAAATAAACGTTGTTAATAAAATATGTTCAGAGTATCATAATGTATCGTTTAAGACATCTCTCATGGCTGTTCATGTCAGGCCTGAACTTGTATGAGAAGTGGGAATTCCCCTTTCCAAACTGAGATTAAATGTCCATTGAAAATGAGGAAAGTTTCGAAATGTCAAATTTCGGCAATAATGCGTCAAGTGCATTCGATTCTAGAAAGATTAAATGTCAAAAGGATATGTAAGTTAGGCGAGCAATACCATTGCTTTTCTTATTGAAAAGAACTACATTATGGCACGGTGAGGCTTTTGTCGATAAATGGAAAAAAATTACTCGAGCAGACAATACGATATAATTTGTCTGATTTGTTCATGTATTTATTATTGTTGAATATGAAAAGGCCTTCTTAATTAAATATGTAAAACTCACATGCTACAATGACGCGGAGTTTCCTCAAAGAATGAAGTACCGCGGAGACACAATGGAGTTAAATTGTTGGTCTCAGCATGAAAATTGCAAATTATGTTTGCTTGCTGACCCATCGACACCAGACATGGAAGTAATTTCCTCTGTTTGAGATTCAATTCTGCAAAAAAAAAATATTTAACTCAAACTATATCACTACCACGTATATATGTATGTAAATACTCAGAAAGATGGAGATGAATATCTTGTGTTAGCAAGGTAGTATAATTTCCGAATTTGGCGGCATTTCAAAAAGAGATAAATTTCCGGAATTGCAGTGTAATATTAGTTTCATAATTCAACGCGAATATCAGAATTGTACTGAATTGCTGTTAGGTGACAATAGAGGTTGAAATCTATCCACTTCATAACATGTCGATATCAAACTTTTGTAAAATTTTTGACTAAACCGATTCTTAAAGTAATCAAAAAGTCATGAAGACGTTTAAACCAACACAAGATAGAAGTGGAAAAAATATTAAATTAGATTGGCCACATAAAAAGATGTGAAAATAACAGTATTTCAAGGCAGGTGTTTGACTATGGAATTTGCAAAGAACCAACCACAAATGGACACTAAGGGATTTGCAAGGAACCAGCTGAAAAAAGATGCGACCCAGGAAACCTATAGAGCCAGGTACCTGTGTTAACCATTTCATTACTGACATCTTAATACAGGCAGAATGCTCCTTTAAAATTATTCAGAAGCTCTTACATTTACCCATAATCTTTTTCTGTACATTTGTGTCATTGGAAAGTTTTTTTTAGTTAACTGCTAAAATTTATGCAAGAAGATACATTTGGAAAAAGAAACAAGAATAGAAATTAGTAAGCATAATTTACTATAGAAAGTAGGCTACCAGTCATTGATCGCTTGCACTCCACTCTCCTTTCCAATTTTATTTTTGTTGCTGCGAAGATATCAGATACGACATACATCACCTCCTACTTGCATGCACCGAACGAACCCATTTTTCTGGCATTAACATTTAAACGCTGGACTCTTATTTAATTTTCCGTCCCTGACATGTAAAAAATCTGACCATTCCACTTTGTATGCATACATACGACCACATGTATTTAAAAATGTTCAAATTTCGTAAAATGAATTCTTTCTTGTTTACAGGAAATTTCACATAAAAATGTTGTGACGCGACAAGTTTATCTAGTTATCAATTAAATCGCTATATGGACGACGGTAACTTACCAAAAACTCAAATATTGGCAAAGCTCAATCGGTTCAGTATCGATGCATTCCATAATATTTGAAAAAAAAGACAGAAACTATCATAATATGGAGCATGCGATTCGAAACTTGTTTTTCAAGTTTTAATGATTACCACCGCAAATGGTTTTACGAAATTTCAGAAGAAAGACTCAAAAGCGATGAATAGCACACCGGATTCAGGTAAATTTCATCGTGTGTATAGAATTATTTTTAATCAAGATTTGCATATTTTGCTCATCGCCAACCAAATGACCTCCGTCCTTATACTTGTCGCGGAAATCATTGCTGTGAAACTGGTATTAAAATCAAGGCCTGTTCACAAAATTATGTATCGGCCTCGTGCGAAGAAGAATCAAACCAGCACTTTCCTCCACCACCACCAACACTATATGCTTCTACTCTGCACAAATTAAAATAATTCAGATAAAATCATACTTGGGGAATGAATGGGTCGCTGAACTCATTTCGAATTTTATTTTCAGACTCTTTTCATTCGTTTCACACCTTTCTCTGATATGCAGAAGATTTTTACATTTCCAGCGATTCGTATAGTCAATTCATTTCTGCATTGTAGTCACTACTACTAACTCAAAAAAAATATTCATAATTTATGCGACGGACTACGCTCCTCCACAATATGTAATTCTTGGACTTTCGCTAAATATGTAATTGATGATGGTATCATCCATGGAATAGATTTAACAAAAATCTTATCAGACAAAAGAAATTGATTTGGCTTCATTTGTTGCTAACTGGAAGATTATTGTCGTAGATCCCATTTTAGTCTAATAATTGTCATTAGAAATAAGAAATTTTAAATACATGCGCGGAATGGGTGTGGCAGTTGTTAACGGGACATCAAATACTGAAATGTTCATGAATCCCGAAAAATAAAGTCCGTGTACCTCCTTCTTCTTGCAGTCACGGTAGAGTTTGGTATATCGACAAATTTGCAAGATCTGATCCAGTCGGTACAATTCAACTGCCTCATTGTCCACAATTCTTTATTGTCTAGGTTCTAATCGCAGTGTTTTTGTATTATCTGCTCACTATTTGACATGATAGCTATAACTTCTCCTTGTTTCTTGTGAATAGTGCTAGTTTCGAGACCAAAAACAAAATATTTGCATTGTATTTCAGTACTCAATTTAATTATCAGATACATAATAGAAAATATCTGCATCGGGCCCTTCGTTTAAGGTGACATCCATATGCAAAAGCATGAATTCTAACATACATATGTCCATTAAACCATCCTCATTTGTTTTCATAACTAAGATACATTACACAAGAGCTTCAAGAGTACGTAGATACAGTTGGTACGTTTCTTAACATACATAGGAAGACAACTGCAGAGTATACCTAAAGCACTTTCGAAGAATAAATCGTTCAAACTTTCAACACCTCGATAGTAGTATTTAGTTTGTGGAGTCATTTCTAAAGACGGGCATACCAGAGGCTTGAAATGAACTTTACTACTGATTTTTCCGTGTTTTTATTCAGTTCAATCAGCCTTGCATTACGTAGAATGAACTGAAAATGACACTTCACATGACAAATTCAAAAATATTTTTCGAATTTAAGCACTTGTATGGTTTTTAGTTGGTGCAGAATATCAATTTACCACAGTATAAAAATTTTTGTCACAACCTCGGAAGCAGTTAGTTGACTAATTTGTCGTACTTTTAGGCGTATATTCTGACGTTTATTCATTTTAGTATATTTTGTGGTTGATGAAAAGGATAAATCAAAATGAATATGATGAATATAAAAGTACGAAAAATTTGTGGTGAAATGTCAGAATAAGTGACTAAAATATACGCCTAAGTTACGACAAAGAGATCACAATCACCCCCCAGTCCTATTCTTTTTTACATTTGGCCGAACAATTATGTCCTAAATTCTACCTACATATGTCGACAATCTGCTTCACATAGGCAATCCAAAATAGAGCTGTCAAATGCCTTTTTAATATCAAAGAACACACATAGAGTGAATGATTTAATCCCATTAAAAAAAAAGGCAACCATAATGAATGGCTCGTTGCCTGTCTCCGCCGATCGTACCCTTCTGAGGAGCTCAAGACAGAAAGTTTTAAAGCGGCCCTAATGAAAAATGCATCTAAAAATTTCTACATGCATTACAAGAAGAATACGGTACGGTTGCAGTACAGAAACTGTTCAGGCCAATGTAGGATGCCTTACGATAATGTTGGCAAGCTTCACCATTCTTTACACCAAGCGAAAATACGGAAATACGAAACGGAATATAGACTCTAAACAGATATCAGCGAAACATTTCTGCCTTCACCTGTCAGAGGACCAGAAACGCTGGGAGTTTGAAAACGATCATTACACTTTCTCTACATTAACCAGCTCAACAGCAGCGGACAAATCACCATTGGTCAAGATGGAAACTGAGATTAGAAATTCTTCACTGTAGAAATCATCTCACCCAACTTATCCGTCAGATATTTAGTGCCCTTAAATTATGTTTTGGTTCGATTCGCGATATTCAATCAAATTTCTATGTTTGACACATGCAAAAAAAATTGTTTTTTTTTAAATAGCCATCCATACATACGTACATATTATATGTACTACATCTCCATCATCAGCCCGTACAAGCCTATAGTACAAAATTATTCAAAATGCATTACCATACATATGCGACCCATTTAAGAAAAATGTCCATGATAAATATAATCATTACAGGTAAAATCAGATCAAAACCGAATTATAACCAACAAGTTGGCTGGATTGAACTGGATATAAAAAACGCAATTACCAGGACTATGTCAATGCTTCAATCAACCACCACACTTTCTTTATGGGTTTATAATTGGCTGCACAGCACAGCAAAGCAGAGTACCCTATGATATTTTACATTACTACATACTTCCCCAACTAACAAGTAACATGAAAGCTTGATAGCTTTGAAGCGACAACGTAATCCACTTTAATTTAATGTCATGTCATTGCCACAGGATTGTAAAGCTTCTTAAATTTTGAACTATCTTATTTTTATCCTATCGATTGAAAGTTAATCCCTACAGAGTGTAAATGTCGTAAATAATCTTGTTAATCTTTGCAGACTCTGTATATTTTATGCTATTTGAATTTTAGGCCCCTATCTACACTAGAAATTTTTTATAGCACGATTTCTGTAGTGTCTGTTTGATATGTGAACAAACTCTGGCGGGGTTTCTACGAAAACCATAAAAAAAAATCATGGCATGTGGCCTGTTGGCTCCAGAAATTTTTCAGACATAACAAAAATCTTGATAGGAAAAGCTTATATTATGTACGTAATGGTGTAAGGTTTTTTTTACGGAAAGAGTTTAATGTCTAGAATGCTAGAAAGCTTAGAATAATTCAGCACATATTTATCTCAAGGGTAAAACTGCTTGAAAAATTTCTTGAATAAAAATTTTCTGTAAAAAAGCTAATTATCCTTCGATTCTAAGAAAATCCAGTGCAAGTGCAACATTATCTTTAAGCATATATATTTTTTCACTCATAAGTGCACATTTAATTCATGATATGAAATTTAGGTTGGCTCCGGAACAGAACGAACCCAGCTAAAATAAAAAAACTTGCTTGCATACATATTTTTGTAATTCACTTAATTAGTGGGAATTAAGTTTAAATATTTGCGAAAGTAGCTTCAACTCAATTAATTTTACTATTTCCATTGTTGCTTATGACTATATTCATCTTTTTGTAAGCTTAAAAATATCCGGATCTTGGAAAAATCAGTTGGCTTAGACTCAAACAACTATGTATTTGATGTACCTTTCGACGACTACCAATCAATCAATTTTTTCCCCTTCATATAATTCTGTAATTAATCAACAGAGGAAATGGTGATAGCAAAGAACTTAAGTTCAAAGATTATCCTGGATGATTAACCAACCCATTGCCGCACACTTTTAATTTTACAAACGTGCGCAGAAATGCAAGCGGCTATAGCCGTCATTTGATTATAAAAGCAAACATATTTTGATATGTTCAAGACAAGAAAAATCAAACACAAAATCAACTTACAATTTATCTATAATTTTACGTAATTTTTTGTTCAACGTACTACTGAAGAATTCACAAATATAAGCATTACTACAGTCCATACTAAAAATGTTTCCTCTTTTATTGATAAAATTATGCAAGATGGCTATATCCGCAATTTGCCTACATATCGCCCAAAATTGGACGGCTATAGCCGCCGTTTGCGGCAGATTTGCTTTAATTCCAGTTTAATTGACCTTGGTGAATTCTTTTGACAAATTCTGGACTGATACTACATATATAATTTGGTAAGATTTGACAAATACAAATAGATCCTATCCCAGCTCAAAATTGTATGAAGAAAATTACAGAATTTTTAAAGCGTAATCGGCGTTCTAATAGATTAAGGTAAATTTCAATAAATCCGCAAGAAATGTTTTAACGTAAATAAAATAAGGAATCCGTTAACGTTGAAAGTAAAACTTATTTACATTGATAACTTTCCAACAATTCCGTATTTAAGAAGGAAAAAAAAATCAAACTTTTTCCATTAGAATATAAACAAAAAGATACTTTGTTGGCAATTATATTCATGATTCTGTACAGAGGAGCGTATACAAAAAAGCACTTAGGAAAGTATATGAAACTATGTACTTAGGAAGTAATTTTTAATAAAATTTTTGTTATTGTAATAAATTTATAAATTTACGTATGTACCTAGACTAATCTTATTAGCTTGGCTTGAAATCCGCGCGACTATCCTGATTTTGAGTGATTAGTTAAAATAATACTTCATGACAGAGGAATTTAAAAAACTTTTTTTAAATATGTAACTATTAGAGTGAAATCCGCACAGAGATTTATTATTTATTAATTGTGAAATATAATGATAAATTGCTTGAAGTTTTAATCAGTTTAATGAAAAGCTGAGTGCCAACTTTTTATACAACTTTAGACCCGACATGAACAGACATGAGGGATGTCTTAAACGATATATAATGATACTCTGAACATATTTTATTAATAAAGCTTATTTGAATTAAGCTGGGGAAATGACTTCATATGAAAAAAAATGTTCACAAGATGGCTCTGAAAGAAATAACGGCAAAAATATATGTGAATTGTAGTAACTGGGGTGTATGTGACCCGAATGAATGAAAATGGCAAAAACCTCGAGAAAGTTTTCTGAATCGAAAAAAAACTGCACTACCCGATAGTAATCGGCGAGACCTTTATCTGATATGCAACATGCCGTATTGAAACACCCCCCCCCCCCGTATCTTCGAATTGTAGCTGGTAATTAGATGAGGCGAACCGTGAAACTTGTTTTCCGATCGGACATAACCATACCGAGTTAGAGCCGATCTAGTATCGAGTAGTTTGAGTATAAAAAAGGGAAGTACTAAAAAAGTGCGTATGGGGATCGAAAGATCTTCATAATTAAAGAATGCTATTAGTTTCTTTTTTAATTGGAAAATATGCAGCCGTGTGTATGTGATGCCAAAGTGCATTGTCATCGACGACAAATCGATGTACAAGATTTCAGCTCGATTGTATACCGGGAAGTGGGTCAATTTTGACTTTCTAAGTTTGCAGATACGGCGGTGAAGTTAATATAAAGGATTAAAAATAGAAAATAATTTCTCCCTTCACGCGGATTTTTATGCAGTTTTTTTAAATCCTTTATATTAACTTCACTGCCGGGTTTGTCCGCAGACTTGAAAGTCAAAATTGACCTACTTCCCGGTATCCAATCGAACTGAAATTTTCCACGACAATGCACTTTGGCATCACACACATACACATGCACACACCCACACCCGGACGTGTTTGTATGTGTTTTTTTGTTCCTCCAATGCGATGATAAGTAAATCAAGTGAATGTTGTGTGTTACAAGAAAATATTAAAAAAAAAAATTTTAATAAATATCAATCGCCTCGCATATAAAGGATTTATTGTGAAAAACTTTGCTTTTACGGGTTGATTTTTTTATATTTATTATTTCTTTTTTCTTTTTTTAGTCTTAAATTATTTTCAAAAAATTTAAAATTATATTACTAAGGAATTTCTCGCCACAAAAAAAAATTGTTCTGCATTTTGTTGCGATCAAAAGCTTACAAAAGCCAGGTATATTGATGAAAAATAGTAAGGAAAATCCATCGTAGCCGGCGTAATAAATATCAGATTCAGTTTTCTTGCAAATATTAAATTTAAAGCAAATAGGATTATACACTTATATTAAACGTATCTAATCAGCACTCCTAGAAAATTCCTTTAACAAAATGTCCGTTTGAAAAAAAATTATTGTAAAAAATTTAAAACGTTGCCTTTAATTTGCAACAAACTGCAGCCCAGCCCAGGAAATTATGGTGTTTGAACGAAATGCAAGCTACCTTAATGTGAAACACACCAGCAGTAAGACAAGACAAGAAGTGTATAAGGTCTATTTTATGTGGTACCAAATTTTACTATGCTCACGGGATCAAAAACTTATCGATATCTGGATGCTAATGAAATTTTCATGCTGAAATGGAAAAAAGAAAGCTATACGGGATGGCCCACAACTGATGGTTTGATCTTCAGGAGCTGGTAATGGACCTTGAGCTATAAAAGACCAAATGCGTCTTTTAGAAGGGAGAGGCTGTTTATGATTTTGGTATATTCCCCCCTAACGCCCTAAAACTCTAACTATACACCCATAAAAGAATGATGCGATATGATGATTAACTGTTCAAGCTTTCCAAGAAATAGTTCACTCCTATTTTTTCCAAACTTTACTCCGTTTTCTGCGAAACTGCATAATCACCAACTTTAAACACGATGCGACAACCATCATGGGGCTCAAAAAGGGAAGGTGTTCCGGGAATTTTGAAAATTGGTATTTGTATAGATTTTGACGTGCTCTTTTAGAATTTTTACTTTGCAACATCGTATCTTTCCCGCTCGCGTCATTATAGTAAAAACATATAGCCCAAAAATAAACTTTTTTGATAATGGGCCCTATTCTGTCGGTGTTCGAACCAAATCGGGTTCGAATATATTTTTGTTTTTATCTATTACTTTTAAAAGGAAAACTTCCTGAAACAAAGCATCAAATTTTAGGAAAATTAAATCTAATTTGATTACTCTTAATCAAAAAACAGATACACAACCTAACAAAGCCATGTATTTGTCGTCTATATAACACTTTGCACAAATACAATACAACAATATAGCCTCATTAAGCAGATCAAATTAAAATTCTTATCATATGATTGAAGCAATCAGATTCGTGCTAAAAACAATTGCTGAAAAAAAACATATGCAAAAATGCCATGCTAAAATTGAGTTCTTGAAGCAAAACAAATTCAATCTAATTACAAATTTTCCCAAAAATATCTAACCAAAGCATGTGTTGTCATGTAGCATACAATGCATGGCACAAATACAATCAGATCAAGCAGATCAATTTTCAACACTATCATCATTATATGTACTATCGAACGGGAATTTCTTCTCTATGTACGTGATAGAGATAATATTTTTTGCAAATATACAGAATTCAATTTAACACAGCAGCATGGGTTGCTTTAAATTTCTTGTTACTATGCATTTTTGTTCGTTGCTATGCATATTTTATCTCTAGTACCGTAAAATTACAGACGCACGGCCAATTCTTGTGATCATGCGCCTCTGCTACTCCATCATTGGTGCCGTGTGCAAGCAAGGGCTATATAAACAGCAATTTAACTTGACTCGATCTCTTTTTCAGTTTGGCAGTGCAGTGAGTAACTTGATAATTTTTTAGTGGTATTTCCTAGTGTTGTGAATTTTTATTAACAGTTTAACACTTTGTTTGGTTGACGATTGAAATAAATTTTTCTTATTCTGGGTTGCGACTAGATTAGGAGATTTATTTGAATAGCGACTAAAGCAAAGATTCTTATTACGGGTAACGACTGTACTAAGAAATTTTACTAATAAAACACTTTATTGTGGGTAACGACTACAATAAAGATTCTTGTTACGGGTAACGACTGTATCAAGAAAATTACTAATAAAACACTTTATTGTGGGTAACGACTACAATAAAGACTTTATTGTGGGTAGCGACTACAATAAGGATTCTTATTACGGGTAACGACTGTAATAAGAAATTTACTAACACTAAACACTTTATTGTGGGTAACGACTACAATAAAGATTCTTATTACGGGTAACGACTGTAATAAGAAATTTACTAACACTAAACACTTTATTGTGGGTAACGACTACAATAAAGATTCTTGTTACGGGTAACGACTGTAACAAGAAAATTACTAAGAAAACACTTTATTGTGGGTAACGACTACAATAAAGACTTTATTGTGGGTAACGACTACAATAAAGATTCTTGTTACGGGTAACGACTGTAACAAGAAAATTACTAACCAACACTTTATTGTGGGGAACGACTGCAATAAAGATTCTCTGTGGGTTTCGACTGCAGTAAGAATTATTCACCTCACTTTATTCTGGGTATCGACCAGAATAAAGAATATCCCAATCCCAACCTCAGTAAAAATTATTAAAATCAAGTTAATCAACTGCCAAACATAGATCAGGTGAGTACAAGTTATTTGCAACAAAATTACTATATTTATTATATATTTTATATTTCTCATTTATTGAATATTGATAAATTAAACTATTTGTATCTAAGATTTATTGAGCATTAAAGCTCTAGTTTAACAGTGAAGTGTAGAATTTGTAGATAAACGAATACAACCACTAACTTTATACCAGTGGCATCAATTTTATCACATCTTACATTTTTGTATGTACGCTCTGACTACGGGCAGTACATTTTATGGTCCTTCGCAGCCAAATTTAAAGTCTAGTGGTATATATTCCAAGTTTTTCAAACATGACTACACTTCAAAAACTTTTCGCTAACCAAACCACTTCTGCAAAAATATTCGAAAAGTCGTTCAAGAACTACAACAAGACTGATGTAGAAAAACGAACGAAAGGACTCATTTCTGAGCGGTTAAGCGCCCTAAGCGAAATTTGGACCGATTATAAGAATACACATTATGCAATTGTCCAAGCCACTCAGGCTTTAGAGGACAGCGAGCTTCAAAAATACGATTATTTCACAAGCGATCACTTCTCAAGTGCGGAAAATACATATTACACGTTTCGAGGTATTCTCAGAGATGCATTAGATGCATTCGAAACAAAAGTAGACTCAAAGCCAAGCACGGATAATGAATCTTTTTCTTTTCTGAGATTGCCTAGCATCACAATACCAAAATTCTCAGGGTCATATGAATCATGGAGGTCGTTTCACGATCTATTTCATTCCTTGGTTCATACAAATTCTGCACTATCACCAGTGCAGAAACTTCATTACTTGAAATCAAGTGTTTCTGGAGAAGCAGAACACTTATTGCGTCAACTTCCTATGACTAACTCGAGTTATGACAGCGCATGGAAGATATTGCTTAACAGGTACGACAACAAGCGAGTGTTAATTAATGCTCAGCTAAAAATTCTATTCAATTTACCTAAAGCAACACAAGAGTCAGCCAGAGCTATAAAAACAGTGCTGGACAAATCTTCCGAATGTATATACGAACTCGAAGCATTAGAAGTCCCCACTAAGCACTGGGATACAATCTTGATTTATATGCTAGTGCAGTGCTTGCCAGCAGAAACTCATCGCTTATGGGAACAAGAGGTAAACAGTGCAGATGGACTGCCTACCCTTGAATCTTTGAAGACGTTTCTAGAAACAAGATTTAGAACTCTCGAAGCAATCTCAGACGCAAAACCAAATTCAACCAATAAATCAGCTCAAATACCAAGAGCATCAACTCACTTTACATCATCTGGTGACAGATGCATAATGTGTAAAGAGCAGCATCGATTATTCAAATGCCCCAAATTTATCAAATTGGACGTTGATTCAAAATTCAAAATTGTCACGTCAAATCGATTGTGCATTAACTGCCTTTCAAAAAGCCACAATACAAAATATTGCGCTAGCAAGTTTACGTGCCAGCGATGTGGAAGGAAACATCATTCCTTACTACATAGGAATATCACAAATCCACAGGGTTCACCTAAGCAATCAGACAACCCACAACTACAAGTACAACCTTGTAATTCGCCTTCCACATCCAAGGGATCAATTCAAACGCTTCACGCGAATCAAACAATGCGAACTACACAAGCCTTGCTTGCCACAGCATTGCTTAAAGTTCCATCAAAAAAGGGCACCATGTTCACTTTACGAGCTTTAATTGACTCAGGCTCTCAAGTCACGTTCATAACAAAGGCTGCTGCACGCAAGCTGCAATTGGCCACTATGAACACATCGATGCAAATTACTGGCTTAGGAAAGTCAGAAACTATGAGTGTTAGCAAACAAGCATCAGTAAACATTCACTCTTATTCAACTTCGAATAAGATAACCACGATAAATGCCCTTATCGTGAACACCATCACGGACATACTGCCTCCGTCCACCATTCCAAGCAAGGAATGGAGCCACGTACATGGCCTGCAACTAGCAGATCCACTCTTTTTCAAGCCAGGAAAAGTCGACCTGCTTTTAGGAGCAGATGTTTATGGAGAAATCCTTTTAGAAGGGTTGCGAAAAGGCCCTCCAGGTACACCTATAGCACAAAACAGCACCCTAGGCTGGATCCTTTTCGGCAATTTAAAAAACACTCACACAATATCCACTGCGTCCACCTTAACAGTAAATGCTCAGTACGAGGAAGAGTCTTCCCTCGATAAACTTCTGCGGCGGTTCTGGGAAACCGAAGAAGTTACTCCAGGAAGACAACTGTCTAAGGCAGACCGCGATTGCGAAGAGTTTTATCAAAAAACTCATCTTCGAAATGCAACCGGCCGTTACGAAGTTCGCTTACCTTTTATTAATGAAGCTCCCAGCTTGGGTGACTCTCGTGGCATGGCTCTACGAAGATTTTATTGTCTAGAGCACAAATTGCAACAAAATCCTGAGCTTAGTCAGGAATACAAGGCTTGCATTAACGAATATAAATCATTAGGGCACATGATATTGGCTGATAAAGAAGCCAGTCGTGATAAATGTTATTATCTTCCTCACCACGCCGTCATCAAGGATAGTACTACGACCAAGGTTCGAGTCGTCTTTGATGCCTCGGCTAAATCCACTAATGGGAAAAGTTTAAACGAACAGCTACATACGGGTCCAGTACTGCAATCTGAGCTTTTCTCAACATTACTTCGATGGCGAAAATATAAATACGCTATGTCAGCCGACATAGAGAAAATGTACCGAATGATTAACATTCAACCCCCAGATCAAAATTTTCAACGAATAGTCTGGAGAAATAGTCCCAGCGAAAGCATCAGAGACTATAAGTTAACCACGGTCACATTTGGCACAACGCCAGCTCCATATTTAGCCATCAAGACCCTTCACCAATTAGCAATTGATGAAGCCGCAAAATATCCTATAGCTGCCAAAATTATACCGCGTGATTTTTATGTTGATGATCTGCTCACTGGAGCAGATTCCATCAATGAAGCCTTGGAAATACAAGCGCAGATGATTAACATTCTGTCGTCAGCAGGCTTTAACCTAAGGAAATGGGTAAGCAATTCATCGGATCTCCTATCAAGCATTCCGGAAGAACATAGGGAAGTACAACTTCCATTACGGTTAGCAAGTGATGAATCTGTAAAAACCCTGGGAATACATTGGCACCCAGGAACTGACCATTTCACTTTGCAATATAAACAATTCGCAGATCGCAGCTCTACAAAGCGTTCTGTGTTGTCAGAAATTGCTACACTTTTTGACCCACTAGGTTGGATATCTCCGATCATAGTTACAGCCAAAATTCTGATGCAAACCTTATGGCTTTCGGGATGCTCATGGGACGAGCCGATACCTTCACATATCGACATGCACTGGCGACAATTTAAGGAAAAGCTATTTCACATTAGCTCAATCCATATACCACGGTGGATATTCACCACTAGTGATTTATCAATGTGCCAGATACACGGATTTTCCGACGCGTCCAATCACGCGTATTCGGCGGCAGTATATATCAGGGCTATACATCAAGTGCGAAACTTGCACGTTAATTTACTTATTGCAAAATCCAAAATAGCACCTGTCAAAGCTATAATGCTTCCTCGCCTCGAGTTATGTGGCGCAGTACTTTTAGTTCGACTCATTGATCGAGTTAGAACCGATCTAAATCTTACTAAGATCCCCATATTCGCTTGGACAGATTCCTCTATTGTTCTATCGTGGATCCGCAATCATCCGAACAAGTACAAAACTTTTGTTGCAAATAGGATCGCAGAAATCCA
The DNA here is from genome assembly GCA_963924295.1 of Dioctria rufipes. Taxonomy (NCBI): domain Eukaryota; kingdom Metazoa; phylum Arthropoda; class Insecta; order Diptera; family Asilidae; genus Dioctria; species Dioctria rufipes. The sequence goes on from OZ002740.1 coordinate 364,915,994, forward strand.
AAATTTAACTGATAAACAGTCATGGCATCAGGTTCGATCTAATGATAATCCTGCCGATTGTAACTCCAGGGGCATTGAACCTGCAACATTAAGCTCCCACCATTTATGGTGGCACGGAACTCAGTGGCTGTTGAATCCTGAAGAAGATTGGCCTCAATCATTACCTGTTATGGAAAACAACTTAGAATCTGAACAAAAGCGAGTAAGTTGTTTATCTACTATTCAGTCAAACACTAATGAACTTTTTAGTAAATTCTCAACGTTTGTTAAAAAATGGTCACATAAAGGTATTGAAGGCTTGAAATAAATGACGCTGTGAAAGTAAAACATCTTTTATTACACAAACCGAACCTTTTAGGTTAACCAGTTGCAATTCATTAATGTCTTTCCCCTTTTTTTGTTGTTTGTGTGAATAAGTTTTTCTTATTAAAACTTCAGTGCATACAAATCCCTCCATTTTTATCATCTGTACATATATTAACATAATTTACATGAGACTATTTGAAAGACATTACAGCCTTTCAACGGGGGGCAGTATGTTCGAACCAAATCGGGTTCGAATATATTTTTGTTTTTATCTATTACTTTTAAAAGGAAAACTTCCTGAAACAAAGCATCAAATTTTAGGAAAATTAAATCTAATTTGATTACTCTTAATCAAAAAACAGATACACAACCTAACAAAGCCATGTATTTGTCGTCTATATAACACTTTGCACAAATACAATACAACAATATAGCCTCATTAAGCAGATCAAATTAAAATTCTTATCATATGATTGAAGCAATCAGATTCGTGCTAAAAACAATTGCTGAAAAAAAACATATGCAAAAATGCCATGCTAAAATTGAGTTCTTGAAGCAAAACAAATTCAATCTAATTACAAATTTTCCCAAAAATATCTAACCAAAGCATGTGTTGTCATGTAGCATACAATGCATGGCACAAATACAATCAGATCAAGCAGATCAATTTTCAACACTATCATCATTATATGTACTATCGAACGGGAATTTCTTCTCTATGTACGTGATAGAGATAATATTTTTTGCAAATATACAGAATTCAATTTAACACAGCAGCATGGGTTGCTTTAAATTTCTTGTTACTATGCATTTTTGTTCGTTGCTATGCATATTTTATCTCTAGTACCGTAAAATTACAGACGCACGGCCAATTCTTGTGATCATGCGCCTCTGCTACTCCATCATTGGTGTCGTGTGCAAGCAAGGGCTATATAAACAGCAATTTAACTTGACTCGATCTCTTTTTCAGTTTGGCAGTGCAGTGAGTAACTTGATAATTTTTTAGTGGTATTTCCTAGTGTTGTGAATTTTTATTAACAGTTTAACACTTTGTTTGGTTGACGATTGAAATAAATTTTTCTTATTCTGGGTTGCGACTAGATTAGGAGATTTATTTGAATAGCGACTAAAGCAAAGATTCTTATTACGGGTAACGACTGTACTAAGAAATTTTACTAATAAAACACTTTATTGTGGGTAACGACTACAATAAAGATTCTTGTTACGGGTAACGACTGTATCAAGAAAATTACTAATAAAACACTTTATTGTGGGTAACGACTACAATAAAGACTTTATTGTGGGTAGCGACTACAATAAGGATTCTTATTACGGGTAACGACTGTAATAAGAAATTTACTAACACTAAACACTTTATTGTGGGTAACGACTACAATAAAGATTCTTATTACGGGTAACGACTGTAATAAGAAATTTACTAACACTAAACACTTTATTGTGGGTAACGACTACAATAAAGATTCTTGTTACGGGTAACGACTGTAACAAGAAAATTACTAAGAAAACACTTTATTGTGGGTAACGACTACAATAAAGACTTTATTGTGGGTAACGACTACAATAAAGATTCTTGTTACGGGTAACGACTGTAACAAGAAAATTACTAACCAACACTTTATTGTGGGGAACGACTGCAATAAAGATTCTCTGTGGGTTTCGACTGCAGTAAGAATTATTCACCTCACTTTATTCTGGGTATCGACCAGAATAAAGAATATCCCAATCCCAACCTCAGTAAAAATTATTAAAATCAAGTTAATCAACTGCCAAACATAGATCAGGTGAGTACAAGTTATTTGCAACAAAATTACTATATTTATTATATATTTTATATTTCTCATTTATTGAATATTGATAAATTAAACTATTTGTATCTAAGATTTATTGAGCATTAAAGCTCTAGTTTAACAGTGAAGTGTAGAATTTGTAGATAAACGAATACAACCACTAACTTTATACCAGTGGCATCAATTTTATCACATCTTACATTTTTGTATGTACGCTCTGACTACGGGCAGTACAGTCGGTAAAATTTTATCATTTCATGTTATGTTATGCCTTAAAATAAAATATTTCCCTAAAATCCTATTCTGTACCAGAAATTTTATTTTATTTTATGCATCGTAACATAAAATATTTCCTGTTATGGAGCATAACATAAAAGAACCTAAGCAGCACATTTTAAAGGTATTTTGACACATTTTATGAAAATGACATGCGTCAATGAACATTCGTTGTGCGAAAATTGTTTTAATTACAAACTAAAATGTCCACCGCCATACATAAAAATTACAATTTTGTTAGAAATTGTAGAAATTCGCACCAGTGCAGTGTATGATAAAATATAAAAAGTTAATTATATTTGCCTAGGTTTTAATTTTATGCAGAAGATATCATACGATACGATATCTTCGCGATTCCTACGATCCATGTGAGTTGCCCAGCCTTAGGCTTCAAAAGTTCTTCCGGCTGGATAATTAATAAACTTCTTATATTGTGATTTGTAAAGTTATTTTGCAAATGTTTCGTTTAAAGAAAACAAATTCAAATACTTATAGAGTAACTATAGTCTCATACCGGAAAGACATCTATTCCGTTCACTTTGAGTTAGGAATCTAAAATTGAACGGAAAGGACGTCTGTCTGCTGCTTTGCATTTCTACGGACATGGTTCGCATCAAACTCCAGTCAGGAGTTGTCATATTTTAGAACTTTTACACCCAAAGTATCTCAAGAACTATTAAGAAAGCAGCTGCTTTCATAAATGATTATTTAGTGGGTGATTTGATAGAGTATCACGCAAATGTCAATTGACCAGCTGTTCAAAAAGTAATAGAAAACATAGCGGAATGTACTAAATATTTTATGTTACGTGTTCATAAAAGAATTCATAAAATAATTTTATGGAACCAGGACAGAATACGAATTTTTAAAATATTTTATTTTCATTTTATGAAGAAGGGATTTTTTCGCCATAAAATAACATAAAATATTATTTTATGAAAAATTACAGAATAGGGCCCAATATCTCCTTTCCGATACATGTTACGATGATAATAGTTAGGTATGTGATAAATTAAACTAAAGAAAATTATCTATAATTCATGCACTAACCTTTTTATTTGTAAAATGAATAGTTTCAGCGTATGAGCGCTGCAAAGTCTACTCCAACTAGAAGTTTTGGAGTAAAATTAGCGGCGCTCATACGTCATACGTTAACGAAAAATATTTTATTACGCGTTGAAAGCCCGGGCTAACGGCCTATATAGTCTGTCGCAGATGTAAAGGAATGCTTCCTCTTGGCCCCCTCTACAGGACACCTCCCGACAGATTCCACCTGAATCATCAGTACGAGTGTATCATTCTACAGTGCCGTTTGTATTTTCAGAGCCAGGGCTTCTATGTAAGTGAACTGTTTTATTTGTGAAAGTCCATTGGTGACATTTCATAAGTCAAATGTTAAAAGAAATGTCAACCAGGGCAAGCTCTTGGAGGGACTAAACTCCATAGTGGTTGACTATGTATGTATATCGAAAACGCTACAATAACGATGCCAGTGGCCACTTCTTATATGAAAAGTCTTGCCACTTGTATTTGCAAGATATGGTTGATTTGATGCAAAGAATGACAGCTGAAGGAAACAAATTTTTCACAACTAAAAGATACTTATACATATATTGAACAATTGTTTATAAGGACGATGAAATGAGAAGTTCGCGGATTAATCTTGGCAATGACGACGTAAAGAAACTAATGAATTGATTGTGTTAACATTTTCCTTTTCAAAGTAAACGAACTCATGTCATTAATCATTGGAATTATCCGAGATGAGAAGATAAACTGTCACATGTCTCAAGAAGTTGGTATTGTGGCATTTCTAAAATCATAGGTGGGGATTTCTATATTGTAAAATTCAAACGGAATGACAGAGTGAAGCCACGTGACGTTATAAATGTACGCATCCGGATAGAAGACGACATTATCAAGATTAATCCGTTATTAATTTTGGTAATTTGAGGGAATTTCAAAATTTTTCAACATGAAAAGTATTGAAGAAAATACTACGAAAATATTTCAGATCAAGATTCTACGAAAGGAGAGCTTTCATAAATACTTTAGGAAAACTTTTTCTAATTGTAGGAATTAGTTTTCCGCAATTTATATCTTACATTATTATTGTTTAAAATTATGTACAGGTGTATCAGATTTTGTAACGCATCAAATTCATTCAGTCTTATATTTCACCACTCTATGTATATTAATAATAATTGTTAAGAATGTGTTCATGTTTCTATAAATATAACCTATAGATAAGTAATATAATATTATATGTAGGTAATCGATTTCTTTCTTATTTTTAATTCTAATTTTAAAACTTTTTATTATATCGCCCCCCACCCTTAGAGGAAATGTCTCTGGATCCGCCCTTGTTATGTTGTTATATGAAACATACTCTTCTTAGCCTACTTCAATTTTTTAAAGTATTCTACTTTGTCGAATGTTGATATTTAATTGTAGAATTGGTTTTGCTAATCCAAGCTCTGTTCTCTGGCGTTCCACAGGTCCTCTTCTATTCGGTGTATGAATTATCTGGAAAATCACATAAAAAAATGTTCCTCCGCATTTATATGTTGATGATATACAGCTTTATACATACGACACTATCAATGATAGTTCAGGCGCAATTACTGAGCTAAACCAAGATCTTAAAAGCATAAGTACACCTATGTAGGCGGGATGAGCTTAACTTACTGACTTTCTACCAGTTACAAAAATCTATACCATTTTCAATTAAAGCTCGGAATCTTGGAACGATCTCATCAACGTTTTTATAGGTAACCTAATAGGAATATAGATACACAGCCGAACAAAATTGGAAAATTGGACAGAAACAAGTAAAAACCGAAACAAGTACAAACGAAAATCGAAAGAATGTAGGATTACCCGAACGACAAAATGTTATTGAATCGGTCAAAATCCTATCAAACTATTCATAATAATGCACTTCGGGTCACAGTACCTTACTTTTCTAAGAAAAAGATAACTTTCGCTTTGGCCAAGGTGCTGAAAGCAGATGCAAAATTTCTGTCAATTCTCATTTTTCCCGAAAATATCAGAGAATCCAGCATGAGTTTCTCCCACTTAATCTCTTCAGAGCAAAACGAATGTAAACAGAAGCACGTGCTGTTCAAATATCATAGGATTACAGCAACAAACATTGCTTTTGTTATAAAAAATATTGGATAATTCTCACAACATTTCACAGAAAACGGTTTCACAAAAGCCGTGCCGTGTACATTTTAAATGTAAAACAATTGGAAAACTCTTCTATGTCCCAGCTTGTCCTTAAGTTAACTTTGCTAAAGGTATTATGACGTTCACCCAGGATATCCGTCAGAAACTAGAACTTCGACTTGTGCAAAAGTTACTATTACAAATTATCAACTGCTGACGTTGTATACTGTTACTTACATATATTCCTCGAGTCCTATGGAATTAAAGTTCGCATTTAATTCATGTGCTCGGTATGTCTTTGTTATGGGAAGATATGAGCATATATCACAGTATTTCAAGGAAACTTTCTGTCGCACTTTGGGTAACTTTATGAAATTTCGTATTTACTTTGTTATATTTAAATTACTTAACCTGCATTACTCGCATTACCTTGGAAGTCGACTTGAGTTTTTACATTCTAAAAGAACGCTCTTGTTGAATACTCCTCGTCATAGACTGTTGACTAAATCTCCTAAACATATAGTACGTTCACATAGAGTCGTTTTTTAGGTATTTATTTTCTGTATCTTTCACTTTTCTTCCTTATATTGTATTAAATTTCTGGTAGGTAATATTCTTGCTTGAAGTGTAAGTGACATATTTTTCTACTACTCTTTAATTATAATATACATATGTATATATGTAAGTATATTATATAATCAGAGCTGGGCAATAATACTTTAATAAAAAACTACTTAAGTACTATTTAAAATACATTGTCATTACTTAAGACTTGAAATTCCCTACTTAGTACTTGAATATAAATAGACACTTTCCTCAATTTACTTTTATTTAACACTTGGTTTTGTACTTAAGTACCAAGATTTTTACTTAAGTATTTCTGAGGCTATTAAGTATCTAACCCTTGCAATTTTTTTTTGTTTTTTTTTTTTTGTTACATTACACTTTTAGCGATTCTTATAAAACCGAATAATGTTAAGAAAGCGCAATAAAACTGCATTTTCTAACGTCATCAAAAAGTGTTTCAATTTTTTGTATAATATTTAGAGGACAGTAGAGTGAACATAAGTATACTAAATGACTATCCTATGGTGAAAAGGCTTTTCCTAAAACATAACAGACTCTTCCATCGTCATCTCCTGTGAACCGTTGTTCTCTTTCGCCACTATCATAAACTCTCCAAAAAGAAATGTGCTAAATTATGAGAAGTTTGAAAAGCTTGTTTTATTAAAAGCAAAGTATTTTCAAAACAATTAATAAAATGTTTAATGTTTTTTAAATGAATCCTAAAGAAGATGAGAGTCACATTATAATTTTCAATAAGTTCATATCCTAATCTATCTTATATTAATAGCAACTAAACTCTATAATCTACATTATATTACTGCCAACGTACAAACATTGTAAAAAAGTACTTTGTTTTAGTAGTCTCAGTATTTTGTTACAAGTACTTATTAAACATTCGGTACTTGTACTTACTCAGGGCTTCGCTTGTACTGAATGAAGTACTTTTTCTTTGGTACTTGCCCAGCTCTGTATATAATAACATATTTAAAAGTATTTGTTATACACATTTGTTGAATTAAATTGAAGTATGTCATTTGTACGATATGAAACGGTAATTTATTTGATACCTACCAAACTATTTTTTATTGTAATTACAAATTTATTTGAATAAATTTCAGTGCGTTTATTAATTTTTTAAAGTTCATTTAATTTAAAAAGTCATACGGAATTAGTCTTTTTTTTTAAAAAACGGCCATTCGCATCTACTTTCTTTCGAATTTATAAAAAAAAAACAATGCTATCGAATCTATTTGATTCTTGATTTTGTTGAAATTTTACCAAACTGCGCCACAAAATTGAAAACGAAACTAGCAACTAGTAATTTTTGTCAGTTTTTATAATTTTGTTTCCGCATCATCAATTATCAAGTACAACCAAACCATCTAGTTAATAATTATGTATGCTAATGTGAAATCGTTATCAGTGAGCCAACTAAGTAAATCTCACTTGTCTTACTGAGCTAAAACTATCGGGTAACCGAAAGGCTATTTTGAAAATATACAATGAACTTATAGTGACACTTGTTTATCTTACGCTAAAATTTCCAGCGTCAAAAAGTATATACAGAAAAAACCTTACATGCTTAAAACAAGTATTTGATCAGGTGAAAGTAGATTTTAGTTTTGTTGCTTAAGAATTAACGTTAAACATATGTTGTTGAGCCTTTTCACGTGTACCATTTTTTATACATCGTCGTTATGCCAGTTTTTCTGATGATTGAAAAGAAATTAATTATCCAATAAAGAAATTATGATTATATGCTAAATCTGGCATGGAATATGGAATGAAATTGAAATTAATTCAGTCCAAATCCTTTTAAATTGAATGATGATAATACTACTTCTTCTCCTGCTGTTGGAGGAGGTTGTTGAAGCGAGTTGTGTAATTTTATAACTGCCTACCAATTGAAAAGAAAATTGACTTCATAAGTTTTCTGTAATTTTTATGATTGGGGTTGCACACGGTTATTTGTTTAGCCGGGTCTCGGCACCATGTAAATAGAATATTATCTTTTATTTTACATATATTTTTTAAACTTGACTTTAAGAGCGTGCACAACCTATCATAATTATTATCAATGCTAACCAATAACCAGATTTTTGACTTAACTAAATGACAGTTCCTGGCGTTAGAAAAATCATAGTAGCCGGTTTCATAGCTGGCTACAGCTGTTACCGGCTTGAGAGTGCTATCCAGCATAGCTAAAGTCAGGAGTAGCTACGAAGCTATGCCTGGCTACGGTTGTGGCTGCAGCCTACTTCAGGAGGGTGATTCTGATCTTTTTTCGTACTTTAAGGTCAAAATATACGACAAAATAAATGAACTTTTCTACTGCTTTTTTGTGATTTTTTCAGCTCAGCAAGCCTTGGATTACGTAGAATGAACTCAAAATGACACTACACATTACCAATTCAAAAATATTATCGAATATGATTCTGATCCTTTGTCGTAGCTTAGCTGTATATTTTTGTCACATATTTTGAAATTTCACCACATATTTGTCGTACTTTTATTTTAACCATATTCATTTTCATTTATCTTTGTCATCAAGCACAAAATGAGCTAACATGAATCTACAAAGAATAAACGTCAGAATATACGCCTAAAAGTACGACAAATTAGTCAACTGCTTCCGAAGTTTTGACAGAAATTTTAAACTACGGTAAATGGATATTCTACACCTACTTAAAGCATTACAAGTGCTTTAATTCGACAGATATTTGAATTTGTAATAGGTATGAAGTGTTCTTTTCAGTTCATTCTACGTAATGCCCAAAAATGTACTACTCTGCAGATTTGATGTCAAACATAATTGAGCTTGAAAGAGGTACACATATAAGCAATATATTTGTCTGAATTTTTATGACAATTCTAATGCAATCCGTTTAAAACAACGGGTCTGCTCCCAAAATTGGTTACAGTTTAACATACGTTTTGAGCTTGAAGGAGACAAAGATATTTTAACCAAAATTTGTGAAATTTTTGACTATTGGAATTAGATAGGATGAATCAGTCCATTCTTATTATATGTCAGTGGCCTAAAAGCTCAGAATCAGTACCCACCACCAGCTGATGGCTATAAAATAAATCACATGACACTTGCACTAGATTGAGAATAGCTAGAGAGATGAAAGCAATGTCTGGTGTTGTCCATGGGTGATTTAAAATTAAGTTAAAGTTAAGTTAAAGTTATTATTCTTCTAAATAAAGTGTCCATATCAAAAGTGCAGACGTCAGATTTGAAAATTATAAAAATTCAAAAAATGCTAGGTCCATATCAGTTTTGAGAGAATTTAAAAAAAAATTTAATTTCGATGCTAAACTTAGCAGGATGGTAAATTACATACCTACCCAATATCAGTAGCAAAACAATCTTGTTCCTCCAAGAGCAGCCATTTTGTTTCGATTTTTTGAAAATATAAAAAGAAAAAAAAATTCTAAATGCGATATTACATAGCAGAAAATTGTGCCGTTTTCTTCGTGGGGTCTCTAACTCATTGAAAACCAATTTTGTACCAAATTGGCCAATCGTAGCACAAGATCTGTCATGTCCGTTTCATCAAGTAGGTAGTATAAGTTACGGAAAGATAGCATTTAAATTCTATTTTAATATGGCAAAGGCCTTCGCTACTGGATATACATTTACTCATATATACCTACATATAGAATAGATATGGAGACTACAACTCTTCATTAATAGCCATCTTATGCCGCGCGTAATGGGGTTCAGAAATGGTGTTGAAAGGTAAATTTTACCCCTTCCCCATTCTCCACATTGGGACGAATAATTTGAGCCTAATATCGTCCACGGACATTAATTTTTACGAATTTTTTATTTTTATTTTCTGAAATTCCGTAAAAACTGCCCACGATTGACCGAATTGGCAGAAAATTGATTTTTAATCATTTCTCGGTCATCCAAAAGTAATGTAACAATTTCTACCATGGGCACCACGTTTTTTAAATTTTTATAATTTTCAAATCTGACGTCCTCCACGATTGATGTGAGTACTTCATTTACAAGTATAATTTTTAGAACTGATAGGTATAATCTAACAAAAAACCTTGAGACATTCATAAACAACAGCAGATCCATTGTTGCACTCATCTCTCTAGCTACAAGTCTGGTGCTTCCTAGCAACCCCTGTGTGTATATTCACTATTCCGCGCCGCAGGAACAATATCTTCCTAATGTTACTCACGCGTTGAATATAGTGCCGATTGGAAGGCTTTTCTATTTCCGCCTTTAAGACAGATAAACAAATACATATGAGGAGCAAGATCTGGAAAAACTCAGAAATTTGATATGGTTCAATTAATCACCTTGACAACTGTGGATCAGAAACCTGAGAAGTACATAACTTGAGATGTTGCCACCAAACGTATTTAGGTCTCTTTCCTTAACTCTGTATAAAAGCCATCGGGTTAATTAACCCATCCAGCTTAGACGGCAGATCAATGAAAAGGTGACGACGTGACTGAGACTCATTTGGTAATGATAAATTCATCGTCATCGTCATATCTTTGAATTTCTCAACATTTCAAAGAAACCTTTGTAAATTACCTGGTGACAGCTTTTTCTCTAATTTTTCAACATTTCTACAGTACAAACTGTGCAACACCGCAATTATTCGATTAAATTCTATAAACTTGTGCACATAATTTACATTTTATCTGGCGACAGTCATAACTTGAATTCTACACACCCTGGAACAACTATTTCTTCCCTTTGTATGGTGCTCTATTCTTTTTTCTTTGAGATTAACTCGAACGTTTCGTAAAAACTTTTTTGTTTTCGTAATTTTCTTCTTCGCATATTGCACTCCCATGAAATGGAATTCTACGAAAACTCTCACCCCAAATAAGCTTTTCGCAGTCAGAGACGATTTGTTTTTATATTACTTAACCAACGTAATTAGTTGAATGAACTTGAGTCAAACCTTCTGCAAGATTCGATTATGCAATAATCGTACAAGAATCTGCACGAAACAAAAATTTTCATAATATTTTATGACGATGCACATCCTATGCATGTTGTACATTTTGCAGGAGGTGTGTCGGTTTATTGACGCAATATGTACGTGGGCGAAGGTAAAACACAAGAAGAAAGTGTCAATTAAACTTAAACCCGACACTGGTTATGAGTCTAAGTGACTGAAAGTCAGAGATGCAACACGTGTCCGATTTACAATTTATTAACCCTATTAGTAGTATTCACAAGTGTGTCTTCCCTAACTAGTTGCGAGTCAGGTTACGTCCATCGTCGGTCGTCCGTTCGAAAACTGGTTGCATGATCTGAATTCAATTGATTTTTCTTATTTTTCTTAACGCTCGTAAACTAGATTTCAGTAGCATTGAACCAAACTCGTTTTAACGTGTCGCATGCACCCAGTACAGTACAGAGAGCTTGATTTGTAATTACCTACTTTTTGTTTATTAAATTGTAATTTTTCAACAGGTTAGGTTTAATTAGAGCACGTTTGGCGGGAGCACGATTAGCCCGTGGCGAAGTTTTGATGTTCCTTGATGCGCACTGTGAGTGTGTTAAACATTGGCTGGAACCCCTCCTTGAACGTATTCAAGAGTCTCGGACCAGTGTTTTAGTTCCTATTATTGATGTTATCGATGCAAAAGATTTCCAGTACAGTTCTAATGGATACAGACATTTTCAAGTTGGAGGCTTCTCTTGGAATGGGCACTTTGATTGGATTGATATACCGAAAAGGGAACGTGAACGACAGAAACAAGACTGTAAAGAGGAAACTGAAATTTGTCCAACATATAGTCCTACAATGGCAGGTGGACTTTTCGCTATTTCTAGAGATTATTTCTGGGAAGTAGGCAGCTATGATGAACAGGTTACATAAAATAAATTGCAAAATAATCATAATTTTTTTAATGATGATATTTTGTTAATATATATAGATGGACGGATGGGGTGGCGAAAACCTTGAAATGTCCTTTAGAATATGGCAATGTGGTGGCACAATAGAGACGATACCATGCTCAAGAGTTGGACACATCTTTAGAGATTTTCATCCGTACAAGTAAATTTAGTTTAAGTAAAATACAAAAAGAAAATTTTATATAATATGATTTATTTTAGTTTTCCTGATGATCGTGATACTCATGGAATCAACACGGTACGAATGGCTCTTGTATGGATGGATGAATACATTGATCTGTTTTTCATGAATCGTCCAGATTTAAAGGTATGTTATTTCAGGGAGAATGAAAATTATGCTTCTTACATCCATTTTGAATTCGTTCCGTACAAATGACACATAAATCTTTAATATTCCATGTTACAACTGTATTGAAAAAATGTATTCAATCAAATTTTATCCTAACCACGTTTCACGGTTTTTCAAGTGGAGATCTCACAGTACTATAGTAGCATATATTCTATGTATGAAACAACACACCATTGATTTTGTCTTATGCGTCCGTCACCTCCCCGAAATTCTTTATCGCTTTAAATATTCAGTTGGGAAGAAGTATAATCTTTGGATTGAATCATCAAAAACAACTGCGTCATAAGTGTAGATACTGAATCCTTAGTACTTCCGTGTTTTCTACCCATAAATATACATCACAACCACCTTCTATTATATGAGAAGTAAATAATTTTGTTGTCACATATCATGGGGGTCTATAAAAGCTCAAATCCACATATAAAGTTAATCAGCCAATAGGAACAACATACAATTTAAAAATTTCGTTCAATAAAATGATATAATTAGTTGTCCAGGCTTGTTCGTAAGCTATTGCTGCTGTTTGTGATGAGTTTGCTGCTGGCATTCTTGTTGTACTCAAAGTAGAAATAGATCCTAATTCTTTATCATAATTTCTATTCGCCTCCGTTTATTCAATTTAATAAATAACCAATTCCAACTATAGGTACTAACGATCTTCGAAAAACCAAGGAAAGTTGCATATAATAGGAGATTTTTTTTTGTGCCAAATCGAATTCCTGCAACAACCCGTTAACACTTGAGTCTTTTCGTAAAGATACATCTCTGAAAATTCCATATAAAATCATAAGATAATAGGTTTTTCTGCATTTAGTAGATAACCAACAAAGACTCTTAAGATCTCCTGAAATCTATCCACAACATTTAACTTAACGCACTTACCCTGGGCACGCATTTAAAACCCATCACATACAACACAGACTTCAGTAAGCATAGTATTCAAAGAAAACAGCATTTACGTTGATTTTTACAAGGCTTAAAACTCTCAATTTATAGACCATTCATTTCGGTAAAGTCGTAGCCGAAAACGCTGCTTAAATCAAGAAGATTGGAATTAAAATGTATTCTCCAGTAACCGACATTCCTTCCTCATCAATGCTAGTTTAACAATGGCATAATTAGGTAAACAAATCTCTGTTTTAATGCTTTCGATATTGTTAAAAATATTCGTGAAAACTCCGGAAAGCAAACTAGATTTGCGACTAATTAAATTGCTGATTCAAATCGCCATATGTCCATTAGGTAGTTAGCATAAAAAAGAAACACAGTTGCATATAAGCCCAAATATAGATAACAAGCGATATAATTTTATTACCTCGGCGCTTAAAGTGAAATGTAAGGAATAATGTACTGCTCAATAGAAAATATTTTGATAAAAGCATCATCTGAACACAAACTTTAGGCCCAACAAAAGCGATTTGATTTTGTATGCTAAGGACAGTGTGAGGTGCTTTTCTTATCGCTGCGGAATTATAATTAGATCTACTATTATTCTTACTGTTTTGTCTATTCTTATTTATATGCTTTTATTTAGTTAGACGAAAAAATATATAGAATCTTGCACGAATGACTTGTATTAAATTAATTGAATTGTTGCTTTCAGCAATGTTGCACAAGCAGCAGAAAATGGAGTAATCTAATTATTTTTGCTGTGGCTACCAACAAAGTGTTTCAGCCATATACCTCCTAACATAACTCATTTATATGAAGCCCTGAAATTGATCTAAATGTTTCAGCTGCTTTTTCGGTTTTTTTCAAATTGACTATTCCACGGCTAGGTGGTCTGAATATATAGTGAACTCATTATCTCCCCTTACCTTACCCTGAACTCATTATCTCACCTTACTTTACACTTATGAAATACAAAAAAAAAAATCAAATATAAAACAATTGCAGGATCATCCAGATATTGGAGACGTTACCCACCGCCGCATGCTGCGAAAAAAATTGAAGTGTAAAAGCTTTAATTGGTACCTAAAACATATCTACCCGGAGAAGTTTATTCCTACTAAAGATATGCGAGGATATGGAAGGTTTGTCAACAAAACCTTTATTTTATGCTTGTGCGCTGATTTTTTCATTTAAATTTATTATCGTTTTTCAGAATAGTGGCTGTCTCAAGAAATCTATGTTTAGATGACTTGCAACAAAATAACGAAGAGCCATACAATTTGGGTCTGTACTTCTGTCATAAACCGGAAGTAACGAAATCTCAATTTTTTTCTCTCACATCCGATGGAGTCTTACGAAATGAACTTAGTTGTGCATCCGTGCAAAAAAGTGACTCGCCGCCATTCCTTGTAGTAATGGCACCGTGCCATACTAAAGATAAATTTAACGAAAAATGGAATTACTCTCGTGGTCAAATCATACATGTAGACAGTGGAATGTGTCTAGACCATAAAGGCCTACAGATCCAAGATCACGCTCAAGCATTTGCATGCGATAGATCGAGTGATACACAAAAATGGCGAATAGAACATTGATGTCACTGTTTTTACCTGTTTTGTTAATAATTATTATTGTTGCTTTAAGTTTCGTGCGAACAATTTTTTCAGCGTTTTGCACAATTCTATATATTTTTGCCGTCCAAACATGGTAACAGCATTGTGATAGACTTTTACTTTCCCACATCACATAAAAGCGCTTCTTATAAAGTTGTACAGGAATTATTAGTTATTATTTTTCGGTTATTTTTTTTTTTTTTTTTTTTTATATAAACTTAAGCTCAGTATATGTACTTTTGCCAGGTAAAGTGTAATATAGAAAACCGTTCGCCTTATTGTTATATTCCATAAAAGTGTCAACTTTAAGCTTATCAAAAATGAAACTATCAAGACTTGAAAGATTTCCAATTCCAGCTTGACTAAGTACATATTCGTGTATCATCACAATTCGTTCTCTTCACTTTTTTACGTATAGAACTAAGTCAATTTTTAAATATTTTTATACAGAAATATTTGACGTATGAAATTTTATATTGTAAAAATTTAAGAAAATTTTGATTATTGTATTTTAATTGTAAAATGGATGAATATATATTTTTTATAAAGAAAAAGGTAACTATTTCTATTTTTGTTTTTTAATCTATTATTACTTTTTCTGTATAAATATAAGCATAAATTTTGTACCTCTTCTGTTCACTTCATAACCACTTGCCAGCCTGTGAACTCAAAAGAATGTTTCAATCTATTCCCGCTAAGTTTTCATAACTTTTTACGGTTTTCTTCTTTTAATCTTGGCTAATTTCGGTTTGATCATCTTGAAAAACACCAGTTGACTCAATTTTGAATAAAAATTGATAGAAGTATATGATTTTGTTATTTCGTCTCTTTCCGTCATGGCATTTTCAGTATTAAACGTTGTGTGCCTCTATATGGCAGAAATACTACCGATGTACATATATACGAGTACATCAATGGTTAAAACAAAGATTATTGGTAATTTGATTTAGTTCCATAAAAACAAAATAGAACACCGGAAAATATTAACATACTAAACCAGTTGCACGTAACTCTACAGCTACAAAGCAAGGTAGTTTTACGATTCAATCAGATAGTGACACCCAGAATACAATCATGCCATGCGTAGAAGTTACAGTGACTAATAGAAAATTAATTACAATTTCATTTAACAGGTCCCGCAGCCCAAAATTGAAAAATGAAGTTCTAATAAATGGCGGTCAAACATGCTGTCTTTCAATAGAATTTAATTTTCCTGTTACAATTTAATTTCCGTGGCCTGTTGACAATAAAATTTTATTTCATTTCAGTGAACACCAATGAAATTTCGGCTGCTGATTGACCAGTCGACTATACTGCACTTACTAGTCATACTTCATGGCTTATATAGCATTCTGGATGTTACGAACAGATCCATCAGACCTCCATAGTATCATTTAATTAATTTGAAGGAGTACGCAATTATTTTCTCATAATATTGATAAGTCTTTACTGTATATCCTGAAAATGTTGTCTATCACCAGCTACATTTATTATGATTACTCCTGTCCTTGTCGAGATATTTTCTTAACTCCCTTTGAAAGCATAACGCCTCCCCAGCATCTGATTCTATTTTATCTGTCCTTTACAGAGGCTTTACTTTAGTTTATTAATCCGTATAGTTTTCGCTATGCCAAGTGGCTAGTCCTCAGTAACTATCCTACTGATAGGGATGTTATCTGTCGCTTATTAGAAAAAAATGCACCAAGTTAGGAGTATATTTACCCAAAATGTCAGGACGCCTTCTACGCCTCTACGGATGAGAAAAACAACCTTTAAAGCTGAAACACCGGCGCGGTAGGGGTACATACATTTTGTTTTTGCAACAACCCGCTTACAGAACCAAAATGTATCTATTGACAAGACGCCCGGTGTGTTTCAGCTTTTATGTTGAATAGTCAGACAACAATTAAAACCAGCTACCGAAAATAACTGGTATTTTAAAAATTTTAAACGAAAAAAAAAAACTGGGATAAATTATGATCATGGAATTTAGTGGAATATACAAAAAGATGTCTCGTGAAACCCGTTTCGATTCCTGTAAAGCTTTAAAAAAAGCTAAAAAAACTAAGGCTTGACCAGCTTGACTTTTTATTTTTTCGGGTTCGTGGTTTTAAAGCCGGACCAAACTAGTTATGAATTTTTACGTTATTCCTGGCCGGTAATAGTTTTGAAGCTAGAAAAGCAAGCGAAAAAGCGAGCCCGGTTTTTTATTTTTTCTAGCCAAGCTGGCTTTTTATTTTTGCCAGAAAAAATAATAATCCTTTCCACCTTAATTTTTTTAGCTTCAAACTATTATCGGTCAGGAATAACAAATAAAGTAAGCTTTTTTCGTAAAAAGTCATAACTGATTCGGTTCCTGATTAAAACTATTGCCTCTTCTGGCCCCGAAAAGAAAAACGAAAATTAGATTGTGAGCTGTATGATCTATACTCCCTTGACTATGACTAGTGATTAAAGTATATAGCTTTGCTTTTATGTGAAAATATTGTGTGGGTTCTGTCTGGGACTTGGGTGCCAAATGTGACCACAGATTGATCTGTATCTCCCACATAAGCTACATGGTATCAAAGAATAGTTCTATACTGGGTGTTATAAAACGTTGGACCCGAGAGCTCCCGAATCCCACAATAACATTGCGTTTGTACACTTGCTTTGTGAGACCATTTCTTGAATACGCTGGCCAGGTCTCGACTCCTTTTTACTGTATCGATTCTATTCAACGGAAATTCCTACGGCTTGCTCTTAGGTCCTTCCCTGGAATAATTCATTGCTTCTTCCACCACTTGGATCGCTTGAAGCTTTTATATATCCACTCGCTTGAAAAACATCGCATGGTGCCGTTGTAACTTTTATACATCAACTCTTAAACGCGAAGGTTGCTCTGCGTTGCTACTTAGAAAAATCTCTTTCCGTAATAGTGGGCATAATTTGAGGTTGCCAGTTACATGTTAACTCCGCAAGGTCTAATTATAGCATGTCCGAATCCATTAATCGGATGTGCATTGCTGTTAATACTAAGGCTGAGCATTTTGTCGCTGTCGTTTCTAAGCCTATTTAAAAAATGTAGTCGATTTTAATATAAGATCGACAATAAATGATACACCAGGTACTAGATATCACTTACCCGTGCATACGTATGCGGTCGATATATTTGTAACAACATATTTGTTTACTTGTTTCTATAAACACTGTTAAAAGTGCAAGTCTGATGACGGCGACGGGTAGAGCTGCAATGCACAGATGTGCAATTGTTATCGATTTCAATTGTTTGAGTAGCGGTCAACAGACTTTCATTTATTTTTGCTGAAATTTGTGAAAAGAGACTGAATAAAGTGCTCGAGTCGGTCGGACGTATAAATTTTTAAACCTTGGTGTTTCTTTTCTTGCTACAAAAATTCAGAAGTGGAATATAAGTACCTATTTTTTTTAAGTAAATTTTTTTAAGAAACGGATTTAAGTGTTATGTCGTGTTGTAATTCGATTATGTTTATGAAACTCTGAGACTCGCACGATAAAATTTTATCACCACATGTGGGGTGCTTTTATGTGAATTGTGCAGTTAATTTGTGACCAGAATAATCCGTGATCATTTCGGACATCAGTACAAAATTGTTAGCTGAAAGTGTTTCTAAACTGCTTAGGCTTATATATTATAAAGCATTTTTCGCAAATTTTAAGAAAATAGTATACATATATACTAATTATGTCTCGAGCACGTGCGGAAATATTCATCCAGGGTGCAACGGTTCCGTTACTTAAACAAAAATTGGAAATCTTTGGGCTAAGTGCGTTGGGTGTAAAATCCATTTTAAGGCTAAGATTGGAGGAAGCAATAAGAAATCTCACAGATTCTGAGCTTGAAGATCATTTCCCCGAAGATATTTTGGAATCGCTTAATGGTGGCGACAGGAATACTAGTGAGGAGTCCAGTGAAAGATTAAATGCACCCGTGCTAGAGCCACAAACAGACGAGAGCTCGCGTGAATTCGCAACAAGTAATTTACAGCAGAGAATTGACGAGCTCAATGAGCTGATAAAAAAGCAAGAACAAATTTTGGAACTGAAAAAGAAATTAGCATCTTTACAATCCTCTAATACAGAAGTCAACAGTACACAATTATCATTTAGAGACATCGAGGAGTCTTTGCCTATATTCACCGGTGACGACAACTATTCAATTAAACAGTGGGTTAGGAGCTTCGAGGAGGCCAGACATCTTCACAGATGGAGTGATCAGCAATCTTTCATATACTCGCGGAGGCTACTTAAAGGAACAGCTAAGCTATTTCTGCGATCATCAATATGCGCAACGTGGATTGATCTCAAGAATTCTTTGATAGCAGAATTTTATCACGGGGTTACACCAGCTGACGTCCACAACACGTTAAGAAACCGGAAGAAGCGCAGAGATGAAAATGTGCATCAATATGTTTTGACCATGCAGGAGCTTGCCTCGCTCGCCGATATCGAAGAGAATGACTTAATTTACTACATAATTAAAGGTATTCCAGATTCACTCCCTAACAAACAATTATTGTTTACAGCCAAAGATATCAGTGAGCTAAAACAAATTCTAAGAAAATACGAGAAGATGAAGCCCCATCCTAATGAAGTGATAGTGCAAAACTCGATCCAGTTGTCCTCGAAAAATGTGTGGCAACAAAACAAATCTTTGAACAACACATCAATGAAGAATAAGTGCTTCAATTGTAATGAGCCGGGTCATGTAGCGGCGAATTGTCCTAAACCACGAAGGGAGAGAGGAACATGTTTTAGATGCGGAAAACATGGACACTTTGCAACAAATTGCGACCAACGACGAAATACCTCATCATTAGCATCATCATCATCATCGTCAGCAGCTGTGATGTTACTTCGAAGCAATTCTCATGACGAAATTTCAGCCGGAAATGGACCATTGGGAGGCAATAATTTTAAACCCCTAAATATTTCTAATGATTTCTATCATACTTTTAGTTACTTATTCGTCAGCGAAACATCACCAGAGGTTGCAACAGAGTTTGAGGCAAATACAATGCTGGACACAGGAAATCCAATAAACTTCATCCAGGAATGCTATGTCCCTCCGTATCTGACATCACCAGTGGAATCTGCATATACGAAATATGTCGGCATCAACGATAGTCAACTTATAATTTTAGGCAAGGTACAATGTGTCGTCTCTTTTGAGTGTAATAAAATAGAATTAGATTTGTATGTGGTTAGGAATCAGTCTATGAAGTGTCCTGTAGTATTAGGCAGAAACTTTTTACATAGGTGTAACGCAAAGTTTATTTTAAATGATAGCTCACAGAATGAGAAAAATTCAAATTATGACAATTTTCCAAAGGAAATCCTAAATATTTATGCATGCTGTGAAGGTGAAGAGTTAAATTTAAATATAAACGACAATTTAACCTTCAATGAAAAAAACCGCGTACGTGAAATCATGCAAAAAGCTATTGTACATGACGAAACATTCAACGAAAGGAATAATGAATGTGAAATGAAAATCATACTTGCTAATACGAACAATATTTTTAATTGTACTCCAAGAAGATTACCATATGCGCATAAATTAGAACTAAGGAAAATATTAGATGACTTACTTGCTAAGAAAATAATTCGCGAAAGCAACTCCCCTTATGCTTCGCCGATAGTTTTGACTAAGAAAAAGAATGGAGAGCTTAGGTTATGCGTAGACTTTCGACAGTTAAATAAAATTTCACAAAAAGATAATTATCCTCTTCCGTTAATAGACGATCATTTGGATCGCTTGCGAGGCAAACAATACTTTTCTCTGCTTGATCTTAAAAATGGCTTTCACCATGTAAAAATGGCTGAAGAATCCATAAAACATACATCTTTTGTAACCCCGTTGGGTCAATTTGAGTATCTGCGTATGCCATTCGGTTTAAAAAACGCACCATCTGTTTTTCAACGATACATAAATTATGTGTTCAAAGAACTAGTCGACTCCGGAAAGCTATTAGTATATATCGATGATTTGCTCATTGCTTCTGAAACTAAAGACCAGCACTTCAAAGTTTTAGAGGAGGTTGTTAATATCGTAAGCGAAAATAATTTGAAACTCAGGTTTGATAAGTGTCTATTTATGCAGGAGAAAATTACTTACCTAGGGTATGAAGTGAGCGCGAAGGGTGTAGGGCCAAATTCAGCAGGTTTACGAGCCGTTAAGGAATTTCCTGTGCCAAAGAATATTAAGGATTTGCATTCATTTCTGGGTCTATGCTCCTACTTTAGGAAATTTATTAGAGATTTCTCCCTAATATCAAAATCGCTGTACGATTTATTGAAACAAAATACTGAGTTTAAGTTCGGAGCAAGTGAGTTAGAAATTTTTGAGCTTTTAAAGACAAAACTGTTGGAGGCTCCTTTGCTGAGCATTTACTCTCCACATGCAGAAACGGAACTCCACTGTGATGCGAGCAGCGTAGGTTTCGGTGCAATCCTATTACAGCGACAAACCGATAATAAGTTCCATCCAGTGTTCTTTTTCTCAAAAAGAGCCACACCAGTGGAATCCAGATACCATTCTCATGAGCTAGAGACATTGGCAATAATTTATGCTCTTAGGCGCTTTCGCATCTACCTAACTGGAATTAGTTTTAAAATTGCTACCGACTGTAGATCTCTAACGCTCACGTTGAACAAAAAGCTTTTGAATCCTCGAATATCTCGGTGGGCTCTGGAGCTGCAGGAATTCGATTATTCTGTTGAACACCGAAATTCAGATAGAATGCATCATGTGGACGCATTAAGCAGATGTCATAACATACTTTTGGTAGAGCCTGAATCACTTGAGCATGCTTTAGCTGCTGCTCAACTTAAGGATGCCGAAGTAACGAAAGTTTCACAAATTCTAGAAAAACAACAGCACGCAGCATATGAATTGATAAATGGTCTCGTATACCGTAAAATGAACGACAATGTCCTTTTTTATGTACCATCTCAGATGGAGAGAAACATTATACAGACCCATCATGACGGATTGTGTCATGTAGGGGTAGATAAGCTGTATGATTATTTAAGGAAAACCTACTGGTTTCCATCAATGAAAACCAAAATTAAGGACTATGTTAAAAACTGCCTTAAATGCATCCATTTTTCGGTACCTTCGGGCAGAAAGGAAGGTGTACTTCACAGCATACCAAAGGGCGACAAGCCTTTTGATACCATCCATATAGACCACTATGGACCTCTTCCTTCAGCACTTCGAAACCTTAAGAAGTATATATTCCTTGTAGTCGACGGTTTCACAAAATTTGTAAGGTTGTATGCTGTTAAGAGTACGAGTACCAAAGAAGTCATTCAATGCCTGCAATCATATTTCGAAAGTTACAGCAAACCAAGTAGGATAGTTTCAGACAGGGGTAGTTGTTTCACATCGGAGGAGTTTTCAAATTTTTGTCTTAATAATGATATTAGACATATTAAAATAGCCACTAGTTCCCCGCAATCAAATGGTCAGGTTGAGAGGATTAATAGAGCACTGACGCCAATGTTGTCAAAAGAAAGTGACATTGAACCAGCCGAATGGACAAAGTATTTAAGCAAAGTCGAATATGCAATTAACAACACGATAAATAAAAGCTCAGGTTCAACACTCAGTGTTTTGTTATTTGGTGTCTCTCAGAGGGGGGAAGTTAATGATAGGATACGAGATCATCTAGAAAATAATTCTGTGCATGAAAAGTCGCGAAGTTTAGAACAAATAAGAGCGGAAGCAAGTGAGAATATTGTTCATAGCCAGGACCTAAATAAGAAGCTTTTTGATAAAAGACATAAAACCCCTTACAAATACGAAATCGGGGACTACGTGATGATTAAAAATGTAGTTACTACCGCGGGAACCAACAAAAAATTACTCGAAAAATACAAAGGCCCTTATGAAGTCATAAAAGTTTTACCTAACGATCGTTATGTAATAAGAGATATTGAAAATCTTCAAATATCGAGAGTCCCTTACAATGGGGTATCATCTCCGGAGAACATGAAGCCCTATATGCAATTAGAACAGCATGCATGAATGTCTAGTAGATTAATCATTATTTAAAATTTGATGTAAATTTGTGTGTGTAAACACGCTCGATACGGATTTATTTAATTGTTATAAAAAAAAAAAAAAAAGAATAAAACGATCAGTTTTGAACGATTGTATTACATGTATTTCACATTTTATGTAACACGAATTGTGTGTATGTAAACACGCTCGATATAGACTTATATCATAAGTTTACAAAATTAAGCAAAAAATTAAAATTTTAGTTTTAAACCACTGTAAATATAAATGTGAATTGCATACGTGTGCGGTAATATTGACTTTCGTTGTAATTTGAAACTTACAAGTAAAATACTTGTGTACATCAAATCGAGGACGATTTGTTTTCAGGGATGGCCGAGTTGTAGTCGATTTTAATATAAGATCGACAATAAATGATACACCAGGTACTAGATATCACTTACCCGTGCATACGTATGCGGTCGATATATTTGTAACAACATATTTGTTTACTTGTTTCTATAAACACTGTTAAAAGTGCAAGTCTGATGACGGCGACGGGTAGAGCTGCAATGCACAGATGTGCAATTGTTATCGATTTCAATTGTTTGAGTAGCGGTCAACAGACTTTCATTTATTTTTGCTGAAATTTGTGAAAAGAGACTGAATAAAGTGCTCGAGTCGGTCGGACGTATAAATTTTTAAACCTTGGTGTTTCTTTTCTTGCTACAAAAACAAAATAGTTAATTTTCTGATAATAATACTAACACCGAATAAGTAATTAATAAGCATGTATTGATGACCGTTTACTTATACGTGTCACTACAGCGAGATTGTGTTAAGCTGGTTCTGATAGTCATTGCCCTGGTTATAAAGGGCACTCAAATAAATAAATGTTTATGTTTTCCAATAAGAGGTGTTATTTTAATTAGCCCACTATTTCGGTAGATGTCACTTTTGGAGCTGTCATTTTTTGACATTTGAGAATTAGAAACTACGCCATTAATAAAAATGGAACGATACACGATTCAACAACGCATTGAAATTATTAAAATTCACTATAAAAATGGTGAAAATGTGGCAGAGACGGTTCGTAAAACGCGAACATTTTTGGGTCGTCGTGAAGCACCTTGTCGGACCGCTTGGTAGAAAAATTCGAGCTGTCGGGACAAGCTAGTGATGTGAAGAATAAAACCCGTGCACGTCGCTCAAGAACAGCCGAGCATATTGCTGCTGTAGCCGAAAGTGTTGAAGAAAACCCAGGTTTGTCCATTCCTCGTCGTTCTTTGGAATTGGGCATTCCACAAACGTCATTATACCGTATTTTGCATAAAGATTTGGGTCTTAAGGCTTATAAAGTTCAGTTAACACAAGAACTCAAGCCGGCCGATCATCAACAACGTCGAGTCTTTGCTGATTGGGTCCTTGAAATGCATGAAAACGATCCGGAATTCCATCGAAAACTCATCTTGAGTGATGAGGCCCATTTCCACCTCGCGTCAACAAGTAAAATTGTCGCATCTGGGGCTCGGAAAACCCAAGAGTTATTGTTGAAAAGCCTCTCTATCCTCAACGTGTGACTGTTTGGTGCGGTTTATGGTCCCGCGGGGTCATTGGACCTTACTTTTTCGAAAATGAGGCTGGAGCAACAGTTACGGTGAATGGATTGTGCTATCGACAGATGATTAATGATTTTTTATGACCGAAATTGGATGGTATTGATCTGGACAACGTTTACTTTCAACAAGACGGCGCTACGTGCCATACAAGCAACGAAACCATTGATCTTTTACGGGAAAAGTTTCCGGACCGTGTTATCTCTCGAAGAGGTGATCACAATTGGCCACCGAGATCTTGTGACTTAACACCTTGCGACTTCTTCCTTTGGGGTCACGTGAAAGAGAAGGTCTACGCCAACAGTTCAGCGTCGATTCAAGACCTCAAAGATGGAATTCGTGAGGCTATCGAGAACGATTTGGTTATGGAAAATTTCATGAAAAGGATATGGTCCTGTAGGCGTGGTCGTGGTGGTCATTTGGCTGATGTTATTTTCAATTATTAACGGCATACCTTCCTCTTTATAATGAAATAAAGATCCGATCATTTATCTCAAAAAATGGCATTTTGCTTTGAATATCAAAATAACACCTCTTATTGGAAAACCCTGTATCTTACTTCTCTAATTTTTTTTAAATTTTACCCTTACCTACAAAATAGAAAAAACTACAAATATGACTTCTTTAGAGGAATACTTTATTATAAATAAGAATAACACAATTTTTATTAAGATTATACTTGACCCCTAACTTTTTTCAAATCAACAGTTGCCTTTCGTAAATGATGATAGTTTGGCAAAACCTTCCGAAGATAATCGATCTGCAAGGATAGTGACTAGAAAAAGAAAAATAAATATTTTTTAAATGTTCATATAGAGGTAGCTTTATATTATGTATGCTAAATGAATTTAAAAAAAAATCAGAAAGAGCAGTAAGCTCGGGAAATACAGTTTTCTGATATTCTGAAACAGTATTAAGCTTGTAGCTTCATTGTACAAAGCTTGTAAGCTGTCATAGTGAAAGGTCGTGTTTTACATAGCTCCGAGTAATTGTTGATAATTTGCAAAAAACTGGGTTAAATAGTGGTACAATTGAAGGTGATCAGTGATCCCACTAACAGTGTATAAATTAAGGTGTATGAGGACGACTTTGGGTGGATAGGAACAAAGAATATAAGAATTAAACGTACACCTCGAGCGAAGTATTGAATGGTCTGTGATTGTGAAATCGCGGTGATGATCGACTAGAGCGAAGTGATACTAGCGATAAAATGTCCAGATGTGATAAGTGCTCGCAAAACATTAAGAAAGGGAGTGTTAAATGCGATGGATATTGTGGGAACATATTATGTTTAAGGTGCGCGGACCTAACGGAATATGATGCCAATACCGTACTAACGAAAAGAAACGTTTTATTTGTGTGCGAGGAATGTATTAACTACAAAAAAGCTTTCTTTGAAAAATTGGTTTGTGTCCAAAATGATATTAGTGAATGCAAGACAATAATTATGAAAAAAGAAAATGAGCTTAGCGAATTTATGGGAAAGTTTAAAACGGTTGTGGAAAACGAAAAGCGGAAAGAGGTTTTGTTCTCGGATGTAGTAAGGAGTGCATCTCCACTAGTGCCCAAGAGCGCACCGCCAGTAATAGTGAAACCTAAAAAGAAGCAGGATGGGAGCAAGACTAGAGATGACATTAAAAATAAGGTAGATCCAACAAATTTAAAATTTATTGGTATTAAAACGAAGCAGCATGGTGCAGTAGCCATTGAAAGTGCGAGCAATGATGAGCAACAGAGGATAAAAAATGCGGTGGAGAAACAGCTAGGTGATTTATATGAAATTCAGATCCCCAAGGTAAGAAAACCAAGAATTTTAATTACTGGACTTGGCACTGAAATAGATAAGGAGAAGTTAATTGATATAATTAAGAAACAAAATGAGTGCATCAGGGCAGACAATGATGCCAAATGCTTAAAAATTTGGACAAAGAAAGGGTTGAAAGTAGAATATAGTAATGCAATAATTGAGATTAGTCATGAGGTATATAAAGAAGCAATGAAAGCAGGTAAATTGAATATAGGATGGGACAGATGCCAAATTTATGATGGAACATATGTAAAAAGATGCTTCAAGTGTTTAGGTTTTAACCATGAGTCCAAAGATTGCAAAAGTAAAGAGGTATGTGGCAATTGCTTGGGGGAACATATTACCAAGGGTTGTAAAAATAATATAATTACAAAATGCATAAATTGTACCAAGGCGAACGAAAAGTTAGGATTAATGTTGGATGTTAACCACAATACAATGAGTTGGAAGTGCCCGGCGTATCTACAGAAGTTAAAAGTCGAACAACGGAAGACAGGATTCTAGCAACTAAAGGAATTAAAATGTATTTATATGAATATTCAGGGACTCAGAGGTAATATGTATGAATTGGAACTATTGCTAAGTAGGAATAGCTATGATCTTATTTTGTTAAGTGAAACACATACCGTTGAGGATATAAGAGATTCTGAAATTAGGATAAATGGCTATAGCATTGTAAGGTGCGATTCAATATCAAAGCATACAGGAGGAGTTGCAATATATTTGCGTAACGGCTGGCAATACGAAATAGTCAGTAAAAGAGCGATGGGGACTGACGCATGGTGGTTAGCATTACGTTGTATAGCGCAGGATAATCAATTCCTAATTACCGTCATATATAGGTCACCGAGTTCCACAAAGAGTCAGTTTTGTGAAGTATTTAATGAGTTAATGGAGGAATTAAATGAACAGAATGGAGAAATGATAATCTTAGGCGACTTTAATATAAATTGGAAAGAAAATAGTACGTATAAACGACAAATTGAAAATATTATTCAAGATAATGGATGTAAACAAATAGTTGAGGAATATACTAGAATTACGAGAAATTCCGAAACATTGATTGACTGGGTGGTTACAAATATGAAAAATATAGAGGCGAAAGTAAAAAGTGACATAAATATATCTGATCATGAGACACTGGAAATATTGATCAAATGTAAGAAGAAACAAACAGCAGAGCAGGACATAGAGATACTAAGGCAGGATAAGGAAATACTCAAGAAATATATTAATGATATTAAGTTACAGAATATTTTGGGAAAAGAGAACCTCGATGAAGTAACCAAGGAATTTGACGCCAGAATAAATGAGGCCATAGAAAATTCGTATACAAGGAAAAAATTTACTCCAAGAGCAGAGAATGACTGGTACACGGAAGAACTAATAAATATGAACAAATATAAAATTAAGCTATACATGAAAGCCAAATTATTACACGATGAAAGTGCTTGGGAAAACTACAGAAGTGTCAGAAATATCTATAAAGCTAAAATTAAGCGAGCTAAAAGGAAATGTATAGAAGATAAGATCGACAAGGCGATAACACAAAAAGATATGTGGAAAGCAATTAAACAAACAGTTTTAAGAAAAGACAGGGATATAATTAAAGAAGTGAAGTTCAATGGCGGAAAAATCTCGGATAGTCAACAGATTGCGGAAAGCTTTAATAAATTCTTCATAGACAGTATAAGGAATATAAACCAAACAATACCGTACAGGAAATATGAAAATGGCATAGAAGATATGCAATGCGTTTTTAAGTTCAGCAAGGTTACGGAAAACGATTTAAAATCAACGTGTGAAGTAATTAACCAGAAAAATGAAAGGTCAACGAAGCTCGCTCAACAACGATTGAAACTGAAATGGGGGTTCCACAGGGATCAGTCTTAGGAACACTATTATTCTTGCTTTATATAAATGACTTAAAGCAAGCGATAGTCCACTCAAAGCTCATGCTGTTTGCTGATGATACACTGATATTTTGTACTGGGGAAAACATAGATGATATCAAAAGAAAAATAGAAAGCGATCTGAACAAAGTTAAAGCATGGATGGATAGCAATCGGCTGAAATTGAATACTAGTAAATCAAAATGTATGATATTAAATAGCAAAGTAAATGTGTCGATCGCAATTGAGAATGAGCGAATTGAAGTAGTTGATGACATCAAATATTTAGGTATAATGTTGGACAATAAACTAAATTTCAATAAACACGTGGATTATGTATGTAAAAAGATTGGGAAAAAGATATCATATTTTAGACGGTTGAGAAAATCTGTTTCACTAGCTAGTGCAATAAAAATCTACAATGTCACTATAAAGCCTCATTTTGAATACTGCTCGACGGTACTTTTTCTATGCACACGTACAGCGAAGGACAGACTACAGAAACATCAAAATAGGGCAATGAGGATAATCCTGCAATGTAGTAGATATACATCAATTAGGTGGATGCTCTCAGCTCTTAAGTGGATGAATGTGACACAGAGAATTGATCTTAATGTGTTGAAATTTATATTTAGGATCAAAAACGGGGATCTACCACCATATTTAAGAGAAAAAATAACACTGGTGACGGATGTGCAGCCATATAATCTAAGGAATGCAGATCTAAATATAAGATTACTTAGCTTCAATAGATCAGATACACAGAATTCGTTAATATATAAGGGGTTTCAATTGTATAATAATTTGCCACTAGTGATAAAGGAAGAAAGAAATGTAAATGTATTTGTAAGACTTTGTATAGAATATATTCGAGCTATGTCATAGAAATTAGTTAAAAGGTAGTATAAATAATTGTATTGTTTTTGTAAAAAGTACGTTTTAGTGCTAATAAATTATTATTATTATTATTATTATAACTGCGTAACTTAAAAAAACATCACTTAGCTTTTTAAGCTGCTCTTTGGAAACTTAGAGCAGAAAATCTTGCTCTAGATTATGAAAGTTCATTTTAGTGCGGACTCATTAAATACATACAGTACAAAAACGATTTATTGAAAGACCCTGGCCGGGGCCACGTTCATAAACGTTGGGTACATAGATCGACATTGGTTATTTAATTATACGCAGACATGCTAGCATTACATACATTGCTCTGTAGTTTGCTGAAAGAGCACGTTAAGAATCTAAGTGATGTTTGTTTAAGTTACGCCGTTGCTATATCTAGAAATTTAACACTGTTTCAGAATATCTTTTATTCTTTATTTTATTTTAGTCTATATTACTCATCTATGTTCACTTTATTTATTTTATTTTACTTTTTACTTGTTGCATTCTGCTCATTCCACTCATTTATTTATTCAGTTAATTTTATATGTTCACCTATTCCTTTCCCTTTGTATTTTGTTTTCCTTTACTTTGTTTTAACCTAAGTGTCAACTTTAATTTCATTTTAATTTCATTTTAATCAATTTTAATTTCATTATAAAAATTACTATAAGTCCTCTAATTGTACCACGTCCGCTTATAATTCTATTACTTGACAGTTTCTGTTGCAGAGTTTGCCCGTTGTGTTTTGTTATTTTTCTTGATTTTATACTCAACTTATACTTTTATACTCGATGTACCTAACGTTGTAACGTAGCGTAGGCTGAGGTTCTTTAATTAATGCTTTTTCTATTATATTCTATATCAGAAAAGTGTGCTTCTTGAGCTTGCTTCTCTTTCTGAACTTTTTTTCGGTCTCGTTCAGCATACATAATATAATATAAAAACCACTTTCTACTCTAGAAAACCCTAACAGCCCTTTAAAAAGCCATTACTATCCAAATGATTCATTAAACAAAGAAACACTTACCCCTTGCTTTTCGATTGCTTCTCTCTGTAAGCAATTCTTTCCATAAATAACAGTATTTTCAGCAAGATCGTGCTCTCCCTCTATTCTACATCCTGCGCCAATTATACAACCATTAGAAATCTTAACATAGGGAGATACATAGCTTTTGCACTCAAACACATTTTTTTCACCAATTTTTAGCGCTTCGACAGTACATCCAACTTCGAATACGTTATTAGCTCCAATTATAAGAACTGGGGTCTTTTGTTCATCATATGATGGGTGATCCTTCGGTATCCTATGCACTAGAGTTACATATTCCTCGACAATACAATTCTCACCCAAAATAATAGGTCCAGATTCGGCAATAATACTTGCACTTGGGTGAATGACACATCCGCTGGAAATTGTGATGTCACCTTTTAGTGTACTATCTTCACAAACCACAGCTCTGGACATTATTTTGATTCTTCAAAAAGAAAAAAATAATTAATATAATACAAACAGTTTTTAAGTTAAGTTAAGCTTACTCTCCAGCCATCCTGAAAAATTATTACGAGTTATTGAAAAATATTTATAGTTCCAGTTCAGTGCTGGTCCGCCGAGTGTGTCAAAACAAAACCTCAGCTGATTTGCAATCTAGTACAAAGTTTTATTTTAATCTGATCCTAAATATTTCTTGTATGTGTGTTTCATTTTCTTGTCAAAATTTTTGAGTGGTGCGTTTGCAGTGCACATAATTTTTGACTGTAACAGGAGGACGTGGTCGGATGTAGGAAGAATATCAAAGTTCGTTCGTGTTTCATAAAATCAAAGAAAAATAAAGGTAATAAACTGAAATATGAAATAGACTTTACTCACTAAACTGCAAATATTTTGTTTGATTTGAATAGAAAGCTGATTGTTCATTATTTTGAGGTTAAGAGAGGTAACTGACCGAACAAGCTATTAGCCTACACTATTAAATCCTATATTTATTGTATCCAAAAAGGTTACAGTGGAAATATTTAAAGGGAAAAAATTGGACTGCTATTTATTTTCTCATTAACTTGATGCAATTTGATTGTGATTTACTCAACTAATATCAAGTATCCTGATAACATCTATTTTTGGATAATTTGGTTAGAAATTTTGATTTCTGCGGGGAATTGTATAGCACACTGAACTTGTTAATTTGATATCTTGAGAAAAATTTTGGGAACAAGTCAGGAATCGACCACTGTAACCGATTTTGTTCAAACTTTGTGAATAGCTTACAATTCGCTCGCAAATCACAAATATCACAATTATTTTTCCGGGAAACTTACACTTTCCGAGATATTTCACTTTTAAAATCACAAATTTTGCACTGCACACCGCCATACAATTTGATATAAAATATTCTTCTTCTTCTTTTAAGTAGCAAGGAAATGTTCTTATTGCGTTTTTTTTCATTACGAACACATATTCAATTGATGTGCAGTAAAGCAGCATTTAGTTCGAATGGAATAAAAAAACATTTATTAAAGAAACGCACACACACACACACACAGGCAGGCTGGGAGGCACACACACGCGCGCGGAGCGAAGCGGTTACAGTGGTCGATTCCTGACTTATGCCAAATTTTGTTGTATGGAAGAAACAAAATTTTATGTGGTGCCCAGTTCTTTAATCTGAATTTCTAGATTTCGATACCTTTGTGAAAGGGCTGAAATGGTGAACATCGGTGATACTGCTCTTTGCTATTGGTGTTGCCTTGGATATTTTTTTAAATTAAAGGGAAGCAATTCCCTATCTGAGAAACTTATTCAGTCGAACATATTATGCTCTGTATTTGCCCAAGTGTTCATTCATCTAATTTTTACTCTTTGGGCTCTCTTCTGAGACATTCTATCGTAGGGCTTATCTCTGTTTTACTTAATCTTACATATTTGAAATTCTATCAAATTACCCCAATATTTCAGTAAACATCATGCCTGAAAAAAACGGAGCAGTAGAGGACACCGAGCAGCAGCAATCCAAAAAAGCTGCAAAGAAACAATTAAAAGATGCTGCCAAAGCTGCAAAGGTAAACTTATAATATCAATCTATTAAAAATATACAAGACACTTTTCAGAAAGCCGAACATAAAGCCGCTGCTTCAACAGAAGCCGGGGATGTAGGCGGTGAAGGAGAGGATTACTCGCAGGGAATATACGGTATGATGGAAATGATTCAATCCACTGAAAATCCAACTCATCGAAATTTCGTAAGGGTTGCTGATCTATCGAGTGCTACTTACGTGAATGGAGAAATAGTTTGGGTACGTGGCCGTGTTCACACGTCCCGGTACAAAGGCAAGCAATGTTTTTTGATACTACGGCAGCAAAGCAGTACGGTACAATGTGTTATCGCCGTCAATGAAACTATATCAAAACAAATGGTTAAATTCGCTGGAAAGTAAGTCGATCATGTTCTATTGGCATTTGATTGTAAAACTAAAATGTCCACCTTTTCTATGGATATTTAGCATACCAAAAGAAAGCATAATCGATGTTAAGGTCAAGGTAGTTTCTGTTAGTAAGAAAATTGAATCTTGTACGGAGAAAGACGTCGAATGTTCTGTCCTTGAATTATATGTTGTATCGCAAGCTAAACCACAACTGCCTCTACAAATTGAAGATGCATCCAGGCCTGAAAATGTTGATGTAAGTTATAGCGATTACGTTCCACTTGAATGTATATATATTTGTTCTTTTAATTCAGGAACCAGAAGGTTTGCACATTCGTGTAAATCAAGACACTCGATTAGATAATCGTGTATTGGATCTAAGAACTCCTGCAAACCAGGCAATTTTCCGTCTTGAAGCTGGTGTGTGTAGGCTTTTCCGTAATGCATTGACTGACAAAGGTAAATATCCGACGTCTGCACAACAAGGAAATTTTGATTTTTCTTTCTATCTGCACAGGTTTTGTGGAAATCCACACTCCAAAAATTATCTCCGCAGCCAGTGAGGGTGGTGCGAATGTTTTTACTGTGAGTTATTTTAAAGGTAAGGTTGATTTTGTGCTTACAATTTGATGTTACTTTAATTTTACTTTATTTTCCATTAAGATTCTGCTTATTTGGCTCAATCACCTCAGCTATATAAACAGATGGCTATTTCTGCCGACTTTGAAAAAGTCTTTACTGTCGGTGCTGTTTTTCGAGCTGAAGATTCAAACACCCACCGCCACCTAACAGAATTCGTTGGATTGGATTTGGAAATGGCATTTAAATATCACTACAGAGAAGTGGTGATAACAATTGGCAATCTTTTTACTAGCATATTTAGGGGACTCCAAGAAGAGTTTGTATTTTTCACTAGATCGTAATATATAAAAAAATTTTACAATGAAAAACTATGCAGATATTGCAAAGAAATCGCTGCTGTAGGACAACAGTACAAAGTTGAACCATTTAAATTCCTTGATCCACCTTTAATTTTAAATTATGCTGATGGAGTTACTATATTAAGAAAAGCAGGTAAATTCCACTTTTAGCTAAATATTTTCAACGGATAACGAGATTTCTTTGGCAGGTGTTGAAATGGGTGATGAGGAAGATCTATCAACTCCAAATGAAAAACTATTGGGAAGATTGGTTAAGGCCAAGTATGATACAGATTTTTATATTCTAGACAAGTACCCTCTAGCTGTTCGACCATTTTATACAATGCCCGATCCAACAAATTCCAAGTATTCGAACTCTTATGACATGTTCATGAGAGGCGAAGAAATTTTGTCGGGCGCTCAACGTATTCATGATCCAGAATTTTTAACCGAGAGAGCAAAACACCACGGAATTGGTGAGTAAACGGCGTGAATCGGTATTATAAAACGTTAAATTAACTGTTGTCTATATTTTCAGATGTTTCTAAAATAGCTTCATACATTGAAGCTTTCCGATATGGATGCCCTCCTCATGCTGGCGGCGGTATAGGTCTAGAGCGTGTTGTCATGTTGTACCTTGGCCTTGATAATATAAGAAAAACTTCAATGTTCCCACGTGATCCCAAGAGAATTACACCCTAAAAACATTTCTTCTTCTATTCAATCAATTTTTATTTAAACTTTTTTTTTTAAAGTTTCATTGATATGTAGTTTTATTTAGTTTTGTTTTTTCGATGCTTCATTTGGGTATCTCAGTAAAGATCAATTTAAATGTATGATATCGCTTGTTACGTATGACTAAAATTAACATTTTTGTAATAAATAACATGTCTCTATAAAATGTGGATATTTATAAAATCTGTTTTCGGTTGAAACTGTAATTTATAAACAAGGATATCATTGGGAGTAATAACCGCACAAAAACACATAAAAACAAATGCTTTGTTGAAATTATTAAATGGAAATAAGATAATGTGGCGATCAGAAATAATAATTAAGGAAGAAATACCATAGACAAATTAATAACATACAAAGACTGGACACGTAGAACAAAAATATGCAACGCTTTTCTAGAAAATAAAAATTAACGATGCCTCGACTTGGCACTTGATGACGTGCACAAAGGGTAAGCCACTAATGCCTCGCTCCATACAAAATCACAGTTGCGTCGATCCGATGACGAGGAGGCCACAAGTTTTTCTTAGAAATTTGTTGGAAATTTCTTTCTTCGAATTTTTATGCATTGGCCAGGCCGAGAGCAGTGCCTCGCTCCAATATAAAATCTAACAACGATGTACATACTGTATCTGAAAATAAGTCTAGTCGGCCACCAAAATGAATAAAAATTCTACCGAAACACTGTGCAAATTTCTAAAAAAAAAAACAATTGCTTGTCTAGCGTCTACGCTCATAAAAATTGTTGTCATCCCCCAAAGGTTCGTATGAATTCTAAGGAAAAAATTTCCAGTAAATTACTAAGAAAAAATTGCGGCCTTCCCTTGAAACGATATTAAGAGCAGTGACCGATAATAAAAAGAGATATGCTGAACAAGAATTAGAACTTAAGAGAATTTTAGAACAAGTGGGGAAATTGAATGAAATGGACAAAAAGTTGTACAGTGAAGTAACGAAAGCTACAGCAAGTATAGAAGGGGAGAAAAAAGTAGATACATATGCTGGTGTTCTGAAGAGAGAACCAACTCTTTTAATAAAACCTAAAAAAAAACAGGAAGTGAAAAAAACTAAAGAAGACTTAAGAAAGAAAGTTGATCCATCGAAATTGAAAATTGTTGGTATGTCAACAAATCATAATGGCAATATGACTATTGAAAGCGTTAATAGGACTGAAGTTAAAAAAATTCAATCAGTGGTTGAAGCTAAATTAGGTGAGAATTATGAAGTGAAAATGCTTGAACCGAAAAAACTAAAAGTGGTTATTGCTGCTATGAATGAGGAGTGGGAAGAGGATCAGTTGATTCAGGCAGTGAAAGCACAGAATAAAGATTTGGAAAGTGGAGATTTTAAATGTTTAAAAATAAGTAAGATGAGGGGCAAATATGGTAATTATTATAATGCTCTTGTGCAAGTGGATCCAGAAAGCTTTATGAAGATGCAAGGAAATAAAATTAATATCGGTTGGGATACTTGTAGAGTATTTGATGCTATTGATGTTAAAAGGTGTCATAAGTGTAAAGGTTTTAATCATGTGGCAAAAGCATGCAACAACGTAGAAGTTTGTGGCAAATGTAACGGTCAACATCATACCAGAGATTGCCAACAAGAAGAGAAAATTTTGAGCTGTGTTAATTGTGTGAAAGCGAATCAGAAGCTAAATCTTAAATTAGATATTAATCATAATACAATGAGTCGGGAGTGTCCAGTGTATATAAATAAATTAAAAATCGAAAAGAAAAGATGTGGTTATGAAATATAGCAACCAGCGTCAGTTAAATGCTTATACTTAAATGTGCAAGGATTATTGAACAACTTTTGTGATATAGAAATATTACTAAATTCTGGGTGCTTTGATATTATGTTGTTGTCAGAAACACACTTAACGGATAAGGTTGAAAATAGTGAAGTATGCATTAATGGATATAAGATTGTGAGATGTGATTCACTATCTAGTCATACAGGTGGTGTTGCAGTGTTCATTAGGGAGCAGTGGCAGTATGAAGTGGTAAAAATTAATAGTTCTAATAACTTGTGGTATCTGGTTATTAATTGCTCAGTAGGAAACTACCGAATTAGTATAGTCACAATATATAGATCCCCAAGAGGATCAGAGCTACAGTTCTGTATTGACTTTGAGGAACTTATGGAAAGTTTGGCAGAATTGGCGGAGGATGTAGTAATTGCAGGTGACTTTAATATTGACTGGAACACAAACACAACGTATAAAAGGTATGTAGAAACAATTTTAAAAGACAATGGATACAAACAAATAGTTCGGGAATATACCAGAATAACACAATATTCAAAGACATTAATCGATTATGTGGCAACTAACATGACGAATATAGAAACTAAAGTCAACACAAATTTTAAAGTCAGTGACCATGAAACCTTAGAAATAGACATAATCATAAAAAGTGAAATAGATATAGAGGATAAGAAATTAGTTGACATATTTAAGTATGAAAAAATTTCTTTTGGAAACGAGTTAATGAGTGCGGGAATATCCAAAGTAAAGGACATAGATCATGTAAACTTATGCGCGAGTGAATTAGACGTAATAATGGATAGAACTGTAAGTAAGTTCATAAAGAAAAAAGTAATATACAATGATCAATGTAATTGGTTCACAGAGGAACTAAGGAACTTGAAGGAACAAAAAATTATTATGTATAAGAGAGCTAGACTGTTGAATAATAATGAAGAATGGAGTAAATACAGAAATATGCGAAACAAATACAAAGCGAAAATATGCTTGACCAAAAATAAAGCAATAGCAGAAAGAATAAGTAATGCTGATGATTCGAAGCATATGTGGAAAGTAATCAAACAAACTGTGTTAAGAAAAGAGACCAACAAAATCAAATGTATTAATTTTGGAGATCGTTTTATCACAGACGATAGGGAAATAGCTGACAACTTTAATAAGTATTTTATAGATAGTGTCATTGAAATTAATAGGTCTATAATGACGTGCGCGTATCAGGATAATATACAACCGACAAATAAGCGCTTTGAATTTCAAATGGTAGATTTACAAACAATTAAAGGAATTCTAAAAACATTAAATAAAAAGCCTGATTATAATCACGTTAGTGCAAAAATGATAATTGAAAATAATGAGCTGGTATTCGTAGTTACAAAACTTGTCAACAATTCATTGTCTAGAGGTGAATTCCCAAAGTGTTGGAAGGAATCCTTAGTAATCCCGGTTGAAAAAGTAAAAAATTCAAAGATGTGCGAAGAGTATAGACCAATTAATATGCTACCATTAATAGAGAAAATACTAGAAAAAGTAGTCCAAGTGCAGCTTGAAAGATATATGGAAGAGAACCAATTAATTTTGAAAACTCAATCAGGATTCCGTAAAACATATTCTTGTGAGACAGCATTAAATCTAATTATAAGTCGATGGAAGGAAAAAGTGGACAAGAAAATGTACGTCCTGGCTGTGTTCTTAGATTTAAAACGGGCCTTTGAAACGGTGGAACCCAATATTTTGTTAAAAAAATTAGATGCATATGGAATCAAAGGTAAGGCGATAAAATGGTTTAAAGATTACTTGTGTGAACGATGCCAAAGAACGAGGATTAATGGGACCCTGTCATCGCTTGACTACAATGAACTTGGAGTACCTCAAGGCTCTGTTCTTGGAACTTTATTGTTCCTTATATACATAAACGACATAAATGATCCAATAAGTTTCTGTGAAATAAATTTATTTGCTGATGACGCACTAGTATATATTGAAGGTAAAAGTTTACAAGAGTGTAAAACAAAATTAGAACAGGACTTAGAACAATTGTGTCTGTGGTTCAGGAGAAACAAATTGAAGTTAAATGTGAACAAGACCAAACTTTTGACTGTTAATTTTAGAGATGAGTTTGAAGTAAGAATTAATGGAGAAACAATTAAGAATGAAAGTGAAGTGAAATATCTAGGAGTGATAGTGGACAGAGATTTAAGTTTTAAAAGCCATATTGATTATATATGTAAAAAGATAGGTAAAAAAGTAAGTTTTTTTCGAAGGATTAGGAAACGACTCACCTTATTGTGCTCAATACAGATATATAATGCAATTATTAAACCTCACTTTGAGTACTGCTCGACAATTCTATACTTAAGCACTCAAGGTAATATTGAGAGAATTCAAAAGCTTCAAAACAAAGCAATGCGAATAATTTTGCGGTGTAATAGATACACACCAATACATTGGATGCTAGAAGCATTAAAATGGTTGACTGTCAAGCAAAGAATAGATTTAAATGTACTTTTGTTCATATATAACATAAGGAACGATAAACTCCCCAACTACTTGAGTGATCTTGTGCAATATGTTGGCAACGTTCAACCTTATCCTCTAAGGAGTAACCAAAACTTTCGACTTCCCAGATGTAGAAGTGGAGCAGCGCAAAATTCATTAGGATATAGAGGATTCTCATTATTCAACGAGCTACCTGAAGAAACAAAGAGTGAAATTAGATTTAGTCAATTTAAAAGAAAATGTATTGAATTTATTAGAAGAAGAACTTGAGTGAAACACTTTTTTGGTCTGAGTTATATTATTTAATTGTTAACAAAAAGTATGTTATATACTAATAAAATTATTATTATTATTATTACATCAGGTCGAGACATCGTTGTTAGATTTTATATTCGAGCAAGGCACTGCTCTCGGCCCGGCCAATGCATAAAAATTTGAAGGAAGAAATTTCCAGTAAATTTCTAAGAAAAACTTGTGGCCTTCTCTTCATCGGATCGAGGCAAAAGTTATTTTTTATGGAGCGAGGCATTAGTGGCTTACCCTTTGGGCACGTCATCAAGTGCCAAGTCGAGGCATCGTTAATTTTTATATTCTAGAAAAGCGTTGCATATTTTTGTTCTAAGTGTCCAGTCTTTGTATGTTATTAATTTGTCTATGGTAATACAGTCTATATCAAAAATTATAACGACTACGAACTGAATAGAAACGGTTCTTTTATGTCAATCCAAATCAAAATGTTATTATTGATTTGCAAGCAAATCCTACACCTAAACCTTTTGATATCTGATATGTGAAAATCCAAAATAATACAAAATTTTAATGCACTTTTCTAACAACAGCAAACTAATCAGAACTTAACATAATCGCATCAATTATTATAATATTGTGATTGATCGGCATCATAAGAATTGATGGTTACAAAGGAGAATCTAAATTGTTTTCTTGTATTATAACATCACTTTTGAAATGGTTAATCGAAAATTGCTTTTTCTGAACAACGGGTGGAACGACGACCTGTTTAGGCATCTGTCCAAATTTGAAGTTTCTAGCTTAGAAGTTCGTCAAATACAAAATTCAAAGATACTTTTTCTGGAGCAGACTTCCACTCATAGTGATCATCAAAACCTATTAGGTGTTTTCAGGCAACATGAACCTTAACAAATTGTACACAGGTGGTACTTGGAATAAGTATAAATAAAAGATCAAATAAGAATTTAGAACTTTTTCATAGTTTCCAAAAAGAACTGAAATATCACTACTAAATGAGTACAAAATTTGCTAATAATGTGCTAAATAGCTTGTTCAGTGCTAAAACGAGGCATACATATTCAGAGTAGACTATTTGCTTGAGAAATATCTCGTTACACAGAAAATGATTTTAGCGATATATCTGTTAACCGGCTTTGTTCAGTGATCCTTCCTTACTTAAGTATGTGCTTGGTTTTTAATTAATAAACAATCTTTAACATTTATGTAGCGTTTTTCTACGTTTTGAAAGGCTCGTGGCAGTAAATATAACCGTTTGGTACCTGTCCTCAGAACATTTGCAAGGTTTATTTCGAAAATCGGTGAAAGTGCTCGGAGATTTACGAAATGTACGCTAAATACGTTAAAAAAAAAATAAAAAACTTCGATCTGAGATGTCAATTCTGCTGATTCACTTGAAGAAAATATACAAAAGGAAAAACCTTGGCTACTTATATATACTATAAAATAAATTTAAATTATTATTTATTAATGTCTGCATTCTACTAGTCGTAGCCTCAAAAATGATGTTTCAAAACCAGCGGAGTTAGACAGCAGACGCTCCTTATCCCCACAAACCTTACATCTCCGGGTCAGCATTAGAAGAGCCAACCGTGAATGTAGTATATTGATAAATTTGATCGGAGATAAATAGATTTGATCAAAGTCAAAGTGCATTTATCTCCGAACCCTTGCTTAAAGCAACGTACAACGTTGGGCTCTACGACAATCAGTAGTTTGGTTCTTATACTATTGAAACACTATACTTTTAACTCATTAAATTATTGAATCAGATGTTTATTGTAGCCCTGACAAACTTGTACCTAATTAAATATGACAGTTTAGATTGTTTAAAGTCAAACTGAATTTGGAATTGCTGTTATTATTAATGAACTTTAAAGATAAAATATCCAATTTTTTGAAGATTGTTGAGGAAATTGACAACTCTCTCTTCATAAGCATGAAGTTCTGATGTGAAAACGAATGATACACTCACGAGCACACCAAGTTTATATGTGCCTTCCATGTGAGGATCAATGAGGAGACCCAGATTTTTGACTGTTTTTGTTGTGAGGGATATTATGACCAATAATGCTTATTGTGGTTATCTGTGATGACAGATGAGAACTTCTGTCTGGTCTTATGGCATAACCAATCGCTTGAGTTTTGGATGGATTCAAAACCAGTTCGTTCAAGGTGGCCCATCTTACAACTCCGTCTAGGACCCCATTGATGGTCCTAATGGTGTCCCTCTTTGTCGCCTTAATCCATGCCAAAAATTTGTAGGAAGTAGGTACGTACTGCTGCTATACGTATTGTACATCATTTGACTACATGGTCAAGCTCGTATTTGTATATCATTTATAGACTTGTATAAGCAAAACATTTCTTTATAAAAATTATCTATTTACAAATATTATTTTACGAGGAAGTAAAATTAGCAACTTCCTTTTCAAAGACGTCAATTGTGTGGCTACAGACTTTTTCCAAATCTTCCAAGCCACGCCTTAGTACATCTATAGCTTTTGTTTTTCCAGCCGCTTGAACTCTGAAGTGCATTTTGTTTTCTGCTGGATGAGGAATAGTATATCCACAAAACTCGACATCAGGACTAAATAACAAATTTTATTTTATTTTTTATTTACTTCAATAAGAGAATCACTTACTACCGACTAATTACAGATTTTAATGCATTACCAAGTGTGTGTCCTTCATCATCGAAAACAAATGTACGTGAACTTTCACCATTATTTTCATCTCCAGCTAACTATAAAATATAGAAAATTGTGTTTAGAATTTGCGCTGGGCTTTTAATTTAAATATGTTACCTCTGCTAAAGCTCCCATTTTACTTTAAAGTAGGATATAAAGCAATAGAATTACTAAACTTGTTAAAGGTAAACAACTTGAAAACGTGCGAAACGAACGGCGGCGATGTCAAAACAAATGATTCTTCTTCTTTTTTCCTAAATAGGAATTAGTATGTTTTTCTTTGAAACAACATACAAATTTATCCTTAAAATCTTTTGATTGATTTGATTTATTTAGTTAATTAGTATTTTATACAATATCATGACATTATTATTCTAAAAACTATTTTTAACGAATTCTATAATGTGTTTTTTTACAATTTTAGTATTTGTTTCTGTTTTATTTGATCGTAACATGTTAAATAACTGAAAACCTTTATACACCAAACTATTTTGGGCTATTCCTAAATAGTGGCAATCGAAAGTCATTTGCATTTCTTAACAAGTATGGCTGTATATAATTCACATGGAGAATAAATTTAAGTCTACAATCCAAAATTACACCAAGATATTTAATTTCTTCCACTTGTTCAATACGTTCACTGTTTATGCTTAAGTTAACACTACATTGGCGTTTAAACACCATACACTTAGATTTATTAATATTAATTTATTATACTGAAACTACTCAATCTAACCTACCGAGATTCAGCTACGTCGAAATTTGCAAAAAGTGAGTGAAGTGAGTCACTTTTCTGCAAATTTGATTCTGCTAAGAAATTCACTCACTCACTTCACTCACCTTCAATTTTGCGGTGAGTTGGGAGTGAAATCATCGAGCAGCGATTTTATTTTAGAAATGGTAAGTACGTATAGTAATTATTTACCACTAATAAATTGTAACTCGCCATTTGCATACTAGAAAGTTCTAATTGATGGACTACAATAAAGTTGTAATGTGTTAGAGGGGATGTTTGTTAGTGCACATCACTGACATATAATAAGAATGGACTGAGCGTTCTTGCTTAAAAAATGGCACAGATATTGAACAGGCTGTGAAAACCCTTTATTTCGTACAATTGCACACCGATTCATAATTTATTATTATTTGTCGATTGGAAACACTAAAGATGTTATGAAATAGTATTGCATTAAATTAAAATTACTTAGAAAGTTAAATTTGTTTTAATTAACCCAAAAACTCATTTGTAATATTACTGAAAAATGTGCTCCTCTGCAGATTTGTTGTCAAATTTCCTTGAGCTTGTAAGAGATAGACTTATAAAAACAATATATTTGTCTGAATTTTTATGTCAATTCCAATGCATTCCAATTAACACAGCCGTACTGTTTCCAAAATTGGTTACAGTTCAGTGTGCATTTTGAGCTTGAAAGAGACAAATAGATTTTAGCAAAAATTTGTGCCATTTTTGACTATAGGAATTAGATAGGATGGCTCAGTCCATTCTTATTATATGTCAGTGGTGCACATGGAGAAAAGAGCTGAAAAATTAAATTCTTAGAATATGTTATATTATATTCCTCCTTATTATCTGCATAAAATGTTTAAAGGACAATATTTCGCAGCCGTGTTCATTTTCACACATAAAAAAGGCAAAAAGCTGTGAAAATGACATTCGAAGTTAATATTCGAAAATACTCACTTCACTTTTTTAAAGGAATCATTTTATTTTCC
Organism: Dioctria rufipes; assembly: GCA_963924295.1. NCBI lineage: Eukaryota > Metazoa > Arthropoda > Insecta > Diptera > Asilidae > Dioctria > Dioctria rufipes. The sequence continues at coordinate 364,959,133 of OZ002740.1, forward strand.
AAAGTGAGTGAAAGAAGTGACTGAAGTGAATCACTCACGAATTAGCTGAATCTCGGTACGATCTCCTTGAACTTTTTCTTCGCACGCACAAATGTCATTACCGGATAGAAACAACAGGGCATCATCAGCAAATAGGACTGACTATCTTGCCATGTTCAAGAACTTTGTTAATATCATTTATATATATAATAAAAAATAATTATCCCAATATCGAACCCTGCGGAGCGCCTAGAGTCGTAGTCTTGCTTTCTGACATGTTTTCGTTGATATCAGTCCTCTGTGATCTACCTTGGAGGTATGACTTAAACCACTGATATTCCGTAGATAGTACTCCACTATAAAGTTTTTTCAAAAGAACATTTCTATCAATAGTTTCAAATGCCCTCTTTAAGTCGAGGAACACAGCAATAACACTATTTCCAGTAGATATTTCCTTCTTACAATCAATAATTACTTGAGAAAGGTGCTTTATTGAAATCAAAGAAGTTCGTGGAAAATTTTAAAAAATGAATTTTAATTTATTAGCTATAGGAATTTTGCATACACAATTTTTACACATAAACGCTTTTAAGTGTAATTCAATTTCCCAATTCTCAAACAGTGCTCCTAAAGTTTACAGGTAGTGTATTTTTACTTATCTATCTGTCTACATAGCATATTCATGCGTTAATTTATACACACTTCATCGCTTTGTTCTGTAATATCCACTGACATATAATAAGAATGGACTGAGCGTTCTTGCTTAAAAAATGGCACAGATATTGAACAGGCTGTGAAAACCCTTTATTTCGTACAATTGCACACCGATTCATAATTTATTATTATTTGTCGATTGGAAACACTAAAGATGTTATGAAATAGTATTGCATTAAATTAAAATTACTTAGAAAGTTAAATTTGTTTTAATTAACCCAAAAACTCATTTGTAATATTACTGAAAAATGTGCTCCTCTGCAGATTTGTTGTCAAATTTCCTTGAGCTTGTAAGAGATAGACTTATAAAAACAATATATTTGTCTGAATTTTTATGTCAATTCCAATGCATTCCAATTAACACAGCCGTACTGTTTCCAAAATTGGTTACAGTTCAGTGTGCATTTTGAGCTTGAAAGAGACAAATAGATTTTAGCAAAAATTTGTGCCATTTTTGACTATAGGAATTAGATAGGATGGCTCAGTCCATTCTTATTATATGTCAGTGGTAATATCATAACAGATTCATTTGTCCTCAAGAGCTGTATTTGAAATGATATTAACCCCAGTATTCTATACATTCCACAAGTCATTGAAGGTAATTTTGGTTTCTTATTATTCAAATTAAATTTTATTTGTAGTCATTAAATATATTCCTCTTACATTGATTAAATTCCTATAATTAGGCGTCACCTGAATTCGTTAATAACATTGATCAATTCACCTAGGATATCAATGTAATATTGATACCTTTATAGTAGCATTGGATATGTATGGCGCTTTTAGCCCTCTAAATTCTGTTCTTGACATATAACTTGAACCAATATGCATACATACATACTATATATATATTATTCATGCAGTATATGCCGCTCAAAGGAAAAAAGAACAGGGATCATAACAACCCATTGGGAAATACCTGTTACCATGACACACAGTTCAGATTTGGTATTCTATTTCACTATCTGGATACGTAGAGAAGACAATAGTACTCTGAACTTCTGCAGGAATTGATACTGTGTCAAATAATGCTTAGTGAAATATAAGAAGGCGTGTATTATATTTCTCTCGTCACAAAGCTGATTAATATTAGTGACCATCTTAAAAGCGCAAGTTCCAACAAAGCCCGACAGATGATCAACGAATGATTTGTAAAGTGGATAGAGTGGATCATTTAATCTATGTTCATCATATTTAATATAGAAAGACGTACAGTATTGCTAGTGGTCTAAAATAATATTAAAAATGTAATATAAATGATTGTGTTGTTTTTGTAAAAAGTACACCTAGTGTAAATAAATTATTATTATTATCAGATCAGTTGAAGTTTTTAACTTGGAGATAGGTGGTGCCTTCAACAACTGAGAGAAATGCGAACTAGTAATTATTAGGGTAGGTAAGTAATTTCAGAAAAGATGCATTGAATTATAATTTAAAAAAAATCTGGATACGTCATCGTATCTAATCATATCATATTTGACTCATTTGAAAGCATTCAGAGCCTTTGTCTCGTATTCTAATGACTGGCCTGGCGCACTCACATCGGAATTACTATGATAGTGATCAGACTGCAGTCCAGCTTTCCCCGCCAGGCTCATTAAATTGACACAACTTTTAAGGTTGTTTCTCTAGCTTATGTCAGAATTTCCTAAATTTCTTTAAATATTAGCAAAATTAAACATTTTGCACTGGCATACAACGCTACGTAGGTGGTAGAGAAGGATACCACCTTGTTGCTTATATGATGATCCATTCAGTTTCAGTGTCACATTCCGAGGATATACATAGACTTTTCTAGATGCATAAAATGGGTATCGGCAAAGTTTCGGTACAGTAGTGGACAGGTTGGGTAACTGGCATATGATGCTAAAGGTCAAAATACGTGGGCCAGATATATTTAGGATAAAATAACTAATGAGAAAATTGAGAATTGTCGTCAAAGTTATTTTACCTCGCCTTGCAGGTCACGCAAATTATTGTTAAAATGGCATTCAAACCCCACTAATCGTTAGACGGAGATAGATTGTGAAGTGCTGTTCAAGAATGAATTACGCTGGCTTGCTAGCTACATAATTGTGCTTCTTGCTGCATTTACACCAATGTTACTACGCTTAATACTGAGAGATCTATTAAATTAAGATCCTTTTTTGAGTATTTGCAAGATCTAGAAGGGTACTATCCATCCGCTTTGTGCAAATTCTAAAACTAAAGAAAGTGTTTTACGAAACTGAATGAATGATTTCAGTCTTTCAGACGTTGATTTAGAATTTTACGTTTGCTTGATTCTGTCAAATTCTACATTATATTGTTGCAAAAATTTAATTAAGCCCAACATAAAGCTGAGCTTGTCGAATTTTGTCTATGCAGGTAAAAGCAACCTTTAAAGATGATCTTTGGCTATTTTATCATTACTTTTCATATTATCAGAAAACAATTTTGCAAAATAATATTTCCTATTTCGTCTTACTTTTTTGTTCATTAATAATTTACTCAACGAATTATTTCAGCACTTCGCAAACTTTAAGGAAAGCAAACAGGTGTCATAGCGGGTTGGATTAGATTGAAGCACACGTAGAAGCTTCATAGAAATCGAGGTCAAAGTTATCGATTTTTTCATAACAGCACGACCTGACTAATGGTCACAAATAGGATAGTCGCCAGTTTGACACGGAATTTTCATAGAAATGCACGATATCCGTTAAAAGTCCACTTGATTCGCTAAGGGAGGTAACAGTCAATATATTATATTCGTCTAAATCAATGCGACAGGTTGATAGAAAATTGTCGGAACGTTAAAGACACCTTGGTCGGTCAACGAGTGTGTGTATCTCTATAATCATCTTGTAAATGGCAAACGTGCAAATTTAATATTTTACTAGAAAAAAAAATTGTTTTTGTGTTATAATGTCAAAAATAGCCGGGAAAAATATAAACATTCTACAAGAGCTTAAAGCTCATAGTAGTGATGTTACATGTGCTGAGTTTTGGGGCAATGTCCTCCTTGTTACAGGATCTAGGTAAGAGACTTTATTTATCTGTCAACCTATCCCATTTCACCCAAAAATACACATCATATAAAACAAAATATTTTTTTAGTGACAAAACAGTACGAGTTTGGAAATGGGTTGTAGGAGAAGGTTTCGTCCAGGAGTCATTCTCCCCACTGCTTGGGCATAAATATGGTGTAACGAGCGTAAAAATATCGCCACAGGTAAAACACAATATTATTCATCACGCAATCATTAAAATTTAGAGTAAGGTGTCCTTCTAGTCAGTTAAATAATTATGGGGATAATATAACGCACAGACTAAATATTATTTATAATCACATTATTTACATGAAAGCGTATTCATTTGTTCAGATTTATTTCTTATTTTTATGATTTTACTTAATGGAAACGCAGTAGTAGTTTAGACATTAATTTTATATCCTTTGTCTTCTTCTCAATACTATTAAGGCGGTAATTTAGACTTTCAGAAAACTATGGGAAACAAATGAATCGTTCTTAGGAAATTCGATAAATTATATAATCCACGTAGTTTTATTTGGGCTGATTAATAAATATATGGTTTTTATTGTTTCTATTACGAAATAGTCTCTGTCGTGAGGCACTGCAAAGAGTTGATTTATGCCGACGACATTAAACTTTTCGCTCAGATTAAATCTTTTAACGATTGTGAACAAATACAGGGTGGCATTCACATTTTACGTTTAGTGCAAAACCATTAATTTGGTTCTCAATATCGACAAATAGGTTATGACTTTCCACAGAAATCAGAAACCAATCACTTGTGATTATGTGTTCTCGCATTCATCGATTCGTCTGCGAATTTGATGTCAAATGTGACCAAAGATTGAATTTGATCTCCCACATAAACTACATGGTATCAGAGTAGTTCTATGCTGAGCTTTATAAAACGTTCGTCCCGAGTGTTCTGGAATCCCACTATAACATTTCGTTTGTACACTTGGTTTGTCAGACCACTTCTTGAATACGCTAGTCCTGCCTGATCTCCTTCTTACCGTACACACATCGACCGTATCAAGTTCATTCCGCGGAATTTCCTACGCTTCGGTCTTAGCCCTGGAATAATTAATTATTTCTTTCAGCTTATGAGGATCACTTCACTTTGATGTTACAGAATTGCTGCACTTGCAATATTCTCTTCTGAAATGGAGAATTCATCATCTCCGCTTTCTCATGATTACCTTCATTACAATCAAAGTATAGGATTACAAACTCTAATTTCGACACTAACTAGTATTCTGTTTGATTATTATCATCTTCGGCAATATTACATTATCCGAATCGAGTGCATGCTAAGTCTGGCGGCTTCCGTGATTTCTTTACTCATAGATGTCATTGTAAAAATTTTAAACGAAAAAAATTACCTTTCAATCTTAAAATAAACACACGTTAGAGCAGACTGTAAGCAAATACGTACACACATGTATTCTAAGTCCATTTATTGAACCAAATACGTTATTATCACATACTTTTTTCAACAGAAATATAACAGGGGTGCAGGGTAAAGTTGGAAATTCACTAAAATATAAGGGAGACCAATCTTAGTTGGTTTTTTCAATTTTTTCTGTAGAAAACCCAAATAATGTACGAGAAACGCAAGTTACGCAATCAGAACTGAATGGGTTTAATGGTTAAATAAATCGTTTGACATCGAATTTGTATCTTCCCAAGATTCCGTTATTGTTGGTAATGCCTAAGCTGTTGACCCTCGCAAAAACAAAAGTACGAGTAATGTGACTGTTTACTCGTGATCTTAATCGTTCTTATCAATATCCCATCACTGCTACGGGATCGGTAAATTACCATTGTATGCGATTGGCTGGGTTTCGGAACTAAACAATTAAGTGACGTTCAATTGGGCAAACTATCCATTAGTGCTACCAGTACAATTTTTAATATTCAATTGCTGCAGAGGCAAACAACACCCACACACACGCACACACACAAGGCCCCAAAAACTTCTCTTAAGGCAGTGGGCCTAGTAAACGAGAAAAGTGAAACGATGGATAGTAAGTAAGCAGCGCTTTTCACCGGAGCTTAAATTATTTCTGGGGTACTTCTAGTCTGACCATGACATTCTCCATCGATTTTTTTCTCAGTTATTAATTACTAAATGAAACTTTAATGCAGCTTTAAAACATAATGGAAAGTTTGTTATTCTGTTGTACAGGAAGGAAAGTTAAAAATTAAAAAAAAACCTTGTCAAAATTGCTAAGAAAAATTTTTTATTCAAAAAAATACGTTTAAATACTCCTTTGATGTAGGGAATTCTAAGTGATACTGCTTAAACATGCGTGCATACTTATTTCTCTCATGGGTTAGTTGAACTTCATTGTAAAATTTTGCTAAAAATATGTATATGTCCTTTACCTTCGAATGTGCCTCTAATTTCTTGAAAAACTCCACCGCCTCATTTATCATTTCCATGCAGTCTGAGATTCTTTTGATTTTTTCCTCACTTGTAGACGCAGAATCGACTAAACACTTTGCAAAAACAAAAGTAGTTTTTGCTCTATCATAAATTCCGCCATTCGATAGTATTATTTCCATACAAGATTTAATAATTTGAAATGCCTTTTGAGGCATTTTCATGTGCAGAAGGACATGAGCGAACATCATATCAACAATAGCAGCTTCGTACTCTAAATACTTCTTCTTTGCAAAAGTTGAAGCTTTGCTTAGAATGTTCACTACTTCAGCAGCTATGTAACCGTCAGTTATCATACTATAAGCTTGTAATATTAACGCCCGAACATAGGTAATAGATTCCAAACTATCAGACTCCAATAATTTATCCAACATTCGCCTCGCTATTGGTAGATTCCTCTTTGCTATACATAAAGCAGCTCTTTGCAAAATACTTAATTCTTCGTCAAAAATAAACAATTGGCAACAAGCCTTCATGCCTTCCTGCCATTTACATTTATAAATTGATTGCTGAGTCGTTATATAACAGTCACATATCATCCAATTGCGAGCAAGTGGATCCCTTTTAAATCTTTCTTTTGCATGATGTAAGACTACTCCACATAACGAAAATTCTCCTTGAATACTCAACCACAGAGCAAGTGTACACAAAACCTGACAAACACTTTCACTATTACCGATGTCGCCAAGAGTAAATGATTTATTGAGTTTTAAGAGTAGCTGGGCGAAAAGGGAGGCAATTTCATTCTTTCCGTATAAAGTCCATAAAGCTGCTCGTTGTGCTAATGTATTTCCAACTAGTTCTATCATAGTAGCATGCCGGCAATTAAGATCATCACTTTTTAATAGCAATTCAAACAGCTCAGACGGTCTATAGCCGCATAAGGCAGCTACTTTCACAATAAATTGTATACTCAGGGAAAGAGATTGGATCATATTGACATCAGCTTGATCAGGAATGCATTTTTCACTTGGATTGATACTTTGACTATTCAAAATACAATACCAGGCATTTGCAAGTTCCAAACAGTGTCGGTCACCACATTCTTGCGCCAGCATAATGCTTTCCTTTAGACTAGCCAAGGCCTCATCTTTATGATTGAAATTTGTGTGTAATATAGCAAGGTTAAGACTTGCATACTGAAATCCTTTTGTCTCCACCGGATTAAAGGTTTGCACAGGACTTCTATCAAATGACCGATGAAGAGCGTCAAGCGTGCTGAAAAAATCTCTTAGTCGCAAATTATTCATATACGATAAAAAATGTGTTTGAGAAAATAACGGGTTATCATGAATAATTTCATTCAACTTATTTTGTAATTCAATTGGCGTCAATGCTCTTAGCTCATTCGTTTCCAGTAATATGCACTGTTGTGATATAAAAAGCTCTGCCTGCTTTATAGACCATTTGCTGTGTGTAGTTCGATCCCTATGTACAGTGGGGGTTTCTAATAAAGAATCCTCCTCATTCTGAGAACTTGACGGGCATATAGCAAGAGCTCTAACCCCTCTTTCATAGTATGTGCTTATACTTTTATACAAACCCATTATTTCAGGAAAAGTCATGCGATCTAGCGTGACGATAATCCGCCTTATGTATAGGCCAACAATTCCGTATTGACTTATTCCATTGCTCTCAGTTATAATTTTATCCATTCCATTTTGCATATCGAAAGCATCAAACAAATTCTCAATGCCGAGGGTGTTCAGGTCATTCATGCACTTCTCAAAACCGTCTAAATGTGATGGTTCGATTCGATATTTAGGAGAGGTGAGTAAATTGTGCAGGTCCTTGTAAGTCATATCAGGATATTGAATCAATTTTAGTAAAAGCATGCAAAATTTCCGGCGAGATTGTGCGGGATAAGTTACAGCCAAATCAATAGCTTGTTGTTTTGCCTTTAAATTTTAAAAATGAAATTTAACTTAATGTTACAATTACTCAGGAAAATACTTTTAAATAATGCTGCACCAGGAAAACAACAGCAATTTTGTGCGGTGTTAAGACATCAACTTTATGAGCATTGAAATTCGTGAGTACCGGATCCAAAGCGTCTAATTCTTTCTTATGATCAATCATTTTGAAATATTGATATGCAACATCGGCGTTATTTCATGAAAACTGTTAAACTTTCCAAAAAAAAATTAAGAATATTGTCAACTAGCGTTAATATCGACCGAACTCTGTTATTTTTCGGAAATGTCAGGAATACAGAATTACACCACTTCTTCTTCTTTCCATGAACATGAGCATGGCTATTTGTGAATTCGTAAGCAAAAATGAATTTGGTCACAATTTAGAGTGTGTTCCGAATTTTATTAATTCTTATTTTAACCGCTAAATCCCACTTTCAGAAAATAACGGCGAGAATAAAAACAAAGTCTTGTATTTTTTATATGGATTTCAATAACTACATATATTAATTTAAATATTTATATCAGAATGGGAATTTATTTTATTCAGATTGTTTGTTATGTTGCCATTCTTCCGTTAATTAACCGTAAGTAGAGCTACAAATTTAAACCTTAAATAAAAAAAAAAAAATGAAAAACAGACAGTATCATTTTGAATCATGTAACTAAGTTAAATAACATTAATTTTCAGTAAAAATTTTACAGGGTCAATTGTTCAATTCTTTTTTTTTTTTATATTGTAAGAGAAATTAAAACATAATTAATAACTAGAAAGTTTTCTGCTAGTATACGGGGCAAGATGTTATAACTTCGAAAGGTTCGAGGTTTGACAATTTATATATATATATTTTATAACATGTCGCCACGGTTCATATTCAGGCAGTTTTTGGTCTTCTTGGCATAACTAGGTAGGGGCCAGGGTGGGCCTAACCCCCTTAGATTGAAGACTGGCTCTCCCAGGAAATTATAAAAATTCATAAAAAACTTTCATCAATTCGTACAATCATAGGCCTAATTAAACTGAATCCATTTGGATCGGAATCGAAAAGGCTTTAAAAATTTCTTTTTCTAAGAAAATCTATTGAAATCTTTTTAAAAATTTTAAAAACTGTTCTGAGATTGCTCTGATTCTACTGAATTTTTACAAAGGCGTGTGAAGATGTATTCCGTAGGAGAAATTATGTGGAACCATTTCGAAAAAAAAATCGTTTTTACGCATTCAATCAATAATAAGACTGATTATCTTTATAAGGAACAAATATTTAGTGCAAAATTTAAAAATTCAATAAAAAGTTTGCGAAAAAACCCGTAACTAAAGTTCATATAAACTTTAACTATAGGTATATCTTTATGAATAATAAAAACGTAAATAATTGTTCTAAAATGTGTATCTAACTTTGATTGAAACACACGCAGATGGTATAAATATTGGGTTGTGACCCAACTTTTCGTCGATGATGTTATGGAACTATGAGTTGAGTGATTTGGCTTGGACGTGAAGTCCCGACTGCCAGAATGAGCTGACAGATCACTCGGCGGACAGCGTTGACTGCAGGGCGGCACGCTGGCTTGCCTCGGCTATTGGCGGAGAGTGTGGGGAGGTTCCACGAAAATCTGCCGCCTGCCACATACAAAAAAAAATCGTGCCTACATACAAAAAAAACAACGCCGGCACACATTCGGTCCTGAAGGGACCCTTACATCACTTACCTACATCCCGCGTTCTGCCTTCCATCGCCGTTGCCCCAACCACCCTGCGATACTGCGGGCGATATTGAACAGTATCCCTTTCGACTCTCGATTTGGGTGCGTTCATGCTGCTACGGGTCGTTTAGATGTGTATTTAGCTCAGTGTAGCATAGTGCTATATACACTACGTTACGACCATAACAGGGCAGAGTGGTCTAGGCCCCTGTGGTTCAGACAACGCTGAAAAATGGGCGACTGAGCTAGCCGGTCTTAAACATAGGCTTCATCGATGCGGGCGCCCAATGTGTGGCTCGATCCACGACCCGTGAAAGTATTTCTCATTACTGAAGCTAGGCGGTTGCTGCTAAGTGTCCACGACAGTCAGATGTACTTGACAGATGACGAATCACATCCCTGAAGTCCCGCTAGTCTTTGACCAGACCTCGACGTCATTCTCCGTGTCGGGAACCAGAGGTGCATCGACGGGTTGCTAACCCAAAAAATCCAGCCAGTCAGTTCCCCTCTGCCTTTCTTCACCGAGATGCTGAGGGACTCTGCGGTCAGTAACCTAACCAACTGATCGTAAAGCTCCCTCAGCACTACCGTCTCAATCTGCCCTCCGACCGAAGCTTGTTCAAGGGTGTGCCCCCAAGGCATCGTCGAGATGGTGTAATGGCAGATTTTCTTTCGTGCATTTAAAGGGACCGCAGACAAGGTTGGATTGCAACAGGCATATCACCCACTATTGACGGGGCAATAGGAGGGTTTCGCGATATCCTATAGTTTACCAGTTAAGCTGGCTGGATGCCTTCTTAGGGCTACCAGGAATAAGTTACAGTAGGCAGATGCATGTCCGAGAATATGGGTGTCACGCCCTGATGTCCTTGGCGTGATAGCTCCTAACGTTTTCCCCTGCAGGTCTTCAAGCTCGTATAAGGAGTTTCCTTTCTTTGACTTGACTCGACACTTAACGAATTTTTGTCCCACTTCGTATGTTCCTTCCGGATGTATGCCCTAATCCCTGACAATAGAGACCTGTTCACTCGCTCTGAGGCGTTTGCTTGCGGCGAATAAACTGCCGTTCGCAAGTATTTCACCCCATACTTGTCCAGTAATCTGGAGAACTGAGCCGAACAAAACTGGACTCCATTGTCAGAGACTATGGTTTCCGGGACTCTGAACACATGGAATATTTCAATTTCGATGAACTGACACACATTGACAGTAGATGCCTTTCTCATAGGTTTGAGAATCGGGAGCTTTGAAAAGTGGTCAAGAACTATTAATATGCAGACATTTCCTTTCACTGACCAAGGATATGGACCTAGAAAGTCAATGTAAAGCTTTTGTCATGATCATTCAGTCACAGACTGGACTAGGTGGTCTAAGAATAGTATTGGGGACTTTAGTCTCTTTACACACGTCATAGGTGCCTACGTAGTTTCTGACATCAACTGTCATTCGTGGCCAGTACAGGTGTCTTCTTAAAGATTTCCAGTGTTTTCCCTATACCTCCGTGCGAAGCTAGTGGCGGATCATGCGCTCTTGAAATAACGTCGGAGACAAGCCCTCGTGGAATCCAAAGCTTCCAAGCTTCTTCTTCCCGAATCGGATCGCCTGTTCTCGGAACAGTCCGAATATAAACGAAGCCATCCCTGACGCAAAGATCTGGTAGTTTGCCAGAAGTCGTTTTAACTATATGCCTCAGTTCTTCATATTGCAACGAGTTGAAATATGGCGAACTAAGGTCAACTTCCGGGCCAGGATCTTCAGGTGTGGACAAGCTGTTGCAATGAATTCGTGACAGAGCATCAGGGACGACATTCAGGCTTCCTTTTCGGTGCTAGATGGTGAAGTAGAAACCCTTTTGAGACATCAGCCATTTCAAGCTCGCATGATCAGTTACTATCTCAAATGACATAAGTTATATGAAGGGTCGGAACTTCTGTACATTTAAGATTGCAGATAGGCATTCCTGCTCTGTGACTAAGTATTCGAGAAGATAACAGCATGTCACCTGGGCAGTAATCTCAACTCAGAATTCAATACTTGTACTACCGCAATCGTACAGTCCAAAGATATAAATGCTAATTCTTATAAGAAAAACTACAAAAAAGTCAACTCAAGCGAAAAAAATCAACAATAAGAGAGTCATACAGTTTCTCCCTCACTCTCCAAGAACTAACTCCCAAAGCAAAGGCCTACCAAGTCCACTCCCTCTAATCAGGTCAGGATAGGATGATATAAGTGATGTGAATGTGTGCATGAAGAAGAATTTGCGTTCTCACAGAGATCTGGGAAAAGTAGAGTTGGAGATGTCAAAGACTGAAAATGTTACTAGAGATTCTTCAGCCAGGCAGTTAGCAGTATGCCAACTCCTGATTACTGAAGGTCTCCAGCATCACTTCCATCCTCCGAAAACTCTTTCCTTCCTCTTCACCTGATCGTCATATCTAGTTAGTCTTCTAGCTGGGCAGAGTCATAAATCTGGTCATCTAGTTGACTAAAAGCCAAAAAGTCGTCTCACAGACTCATGACTCTGTCCAGCCAGTTGGCCAACAAGGGCATGTCTCCGTGAAAGCTCAAACAAAAATTTAATGTGAGGCCACCTAGCATTTCCATGGCAGAAGGCCAGCGGGAAAGATCATTCAAAAAAAAAAAAAACAAAAAAATCAACCGCTCGAACCTAAAGTCGAACTTACACTTTCAAAAACTTTCAAAAACGTTACTATACTTTAATACCAAAATTATCAAATCCAAAAGAGCAAAATCTTTCCTAAACTTTAAAACTTTAACGTTACTCTACAGAAAAATTTACTATAACAAACCGGTTAGACCCAGGTCCACATATAACTTCTACTGGATATGAGACTTGAGGTCAATCAACTAGCAGATACCAGATGATCATATCACTCTAAGTCCCAGTCCCCAGTAAAATATATACTTAGACCACCGAAGTCTAACTGAGGTGGCCCCACGTTGGGCGTCTTTTTTGTTATGGAACTATGTTGATTGATTGGGCTTGGAAGTGAAGTCCCGACTCGGCGGACAGCGTTGACTGCAGGGCGGTACGCTAGCTCGCCTCGGCTATTGGCGGAGAGTGTGAGGAGGTTCCACGAAAATCTGCCGCTGCCGCCTGCTACATACAAAAAAAATTCGTGCCTACATAAAAAAAAAAAAACGCCGGCACACATTCGATCCTGAAGGGACCATTAAATCACTTATCTACAGCCCGTGGGAAGGCGCAGATGTTCTGCTTTCCATCGCCGTTGCCCCAACCACCCTGCGATACTGTGGACGATATTGAACGGTATCCTTTCGACTCTCGATTTGGGTGCATTCGGTACGTTTCGATTTCCATCCATACAGCAGACTGTTCGCGTCCACTTCATGCTGCTACGGGTCGCTTAGACGTGTGGTTAGCTCAGTGTACCATAGTGCTATATACACTACGCTACGACCATAACAGCATGTCAGTGGGATTTACCGAATTAACCACAAAAGTATTTGGGACTATTTGTTTTGTTAAATTTTAATTATAAGTCGAACGAAGTGTTTTTTACAAGGCGGTTTTGGTTTGAAATACCGCTGAACCTCAAACAATTTCTCGTTTCCAATCGTTACAGTTCAGTGGGAAAGTACACCACTGACATGTATAGTATAACATAGACTGCTTGATAATCTATTTCATATGGGTCTACTTTTGTTGTCGGGGGTGTGAAAACTATAGTTTAATTTTAAGCTTCATTTGAGCTTTAACAGTCATGTTACAAGTTCAACAAATTTGCAAATATACTCAAAATTATTATTTTTATAAGAAGGAGATAACATCAAGAATTCCTTAAACTCGATTTTTAAGGAAATAAAATTAAGCAATTTTTGTCTGCCAATCCTCAAAGGTAGCTATGGGGGACAGAGAAAGGATTACAAATGGTATATTGTCATCTATTTCTATTCTATATATTCATTCGGAAAATCCACTGAACTGAAATTGAACTATGGTGAATTTCGTATAGAACTTATTGTTTCAAGTTCAGTGCAATCCAGTCGTTAAACCAAAAAGAGAGAACTATAGAAAAGTGATCCCATGATAATGTAAGCTATTTCAGTGATGTCAGCGGTCTATGTTATACATGTCAGCAAACTCAATCATATTTGACATCAAATCTGCAGAGGAACACATTTTTCAGTAATATTAAAAATTAATTTTTGTATTAATTAAAACAAGTTTAACTTCCTAAACAATTTTCACTTAATGCAATACTATTTTTCAACATCTTTAGTGTTTCTAATCTGCAAATGATAATGTCATTCCTTAATGTACTTGTTTAAAATCTGAAAACAGTTGATTTCAAAAATTTTGTTCCTGAAGCAGCTGAGGCATTAATATGTAGAATGAATTTGATATGAATTCAATAATAAGAGTTGGGACTTCTTTAAAATTTTTGGTGAAAGCTTTTTTTTAACTACGACCTTTCTGAAGATGTTGTTAAGGTTATAGGTACAAACGTTTCTTAGCCACCTTTTTGCCACAAATCCTTGAAATTTAGCTACTTCTAGCCAGTTTTTATATAGATTTTAGCCACAAAGCTTAGCCAAGAGTAGGCAAATCTGTGCTCAGTCCGTTCTTATTATAGGCTGAACTACAATAGACGTAAATAACTTTACGAAATTGAACGAGACTGAGATTTACTTACAAAAAATTGATATTTTTAGCCTAAATATATATCACATTCCGTAAGAGTTATTATCTTGATATTTAATGTTTTCAATTTTAAAAAGTGGTAAAAGTGTAAATGGAAGTTGATGTAATTGAAGATTTGTCCTTTCTATTAATTCGCAGTGCCATTTTTATTCCATTTTAATTTTTACATTGCACTGTCAATATAAGATCGGCGATTTTCGAGGCTTAACAATGAGTACCTACGAAGTTGTTCTGTGTATTCTAAATGCGTGCGATCGAATTTGTAAGTAAGGATCCCTATAAATCGTTTTTGAAGTCTTTCTATTGTATTTATATAGACTTGATAGAATGGATTCCAAATAACAGAGCAGTACTTCTGATCAAGAAATTATAAAGAGTCAAAAATGAAAGTGGTGTTTTGAAAGACTTACAGGTACGAAAAATGAAACCTAATTATTAAAAAAATCGCCTATCAAATAATAATTTGGCATCGAAGGTAACTCCCAAGTCTTTTATTTCTGTGACACGTGTTAAGGAAGAATTTGAAATATGGTAATCAAAGAAGAGTGTTTTGTTTTCTGGAGAACGTTAAGCAACAACATTTATTTATATTGAAAGGAAGTCTATTTATTGTACACTAATCATTCATAGTGTCATGTGCCAACAACAGACAATACAAGAAGGTAAGAAAATAAAAAAAAAAAACCCAGAAGGAAGCTATAATAAACAGATTTGTTTCCTTCTTACCTTCTGGGAAAAAATACAAGCACACCCGGATCTTTTATGAGCCAGAACAACCTTCAAAGTAATTAACAAGGATGTTGTTAACCTTGAGAGCACCACCGGTGCCAATATGAAATTATAAGGCAGAAAGTGGTTGTACGTGCCAAGGCTCAACTCTCGACTTGTGTCTTAATGATTAGTCTGAGTGCGACCATCGAGTTAGAGTGAGTTATATTAATCGCGATAAGATACGACGAGGATTTTTAATATAAAAAAAAGTGGGTGATAGTTTTTCGTAGTAGTTTTGTAATTGAAGAATTATTCGATATAATCGATATAGTAGTGTAGTTTAGTGTAATGGTATACTTTAGTTAGATCAATAGAGTTGTGAGAGTGAGATGAGATCGTGAGTGTGATAGGCTGGTATGTTCAGCCTGCGCTGGTGTGTTACGCGCTATACACAAGCCTTAATTAGGCTTTTGTGTCTCTTTATTTCTTCTTCTCTGCATATGTTGTAGAGAAAGAAGGACTATTTGTCCTTCTGATGGGTCAGGTATGTTACGACCCAAGGAGTTCTTTGTAGCTAGAGCTAACGTACATCGTTATCATTAGTAGTAGTGGTAGCTAGAGCACACAACCCACTGAGTGTTTACTCACACCCATCTATCTTTTCTGTTGCAGGAAGTGGCTGAGTCTGCGCCCAACCTAAAGCGGGATCATTCATCAGTGAATTACTGCCTGGACATTAATAAAAATAAAATAAACGTTGAAATAAAAAAAAAAACAATTTTCTCTTTTTATGATACATTAACTTCAGAAGTGGGATCTGATCGCGGGATTCAGCCATTTGACTGTAATACAGATAAATAGAACAAAGTATTTTTTTGGTGTGTTGTAGGACTGTGCTAGTTACAACCTAATATATTCTACTATTGAATTAACAAATTATAATTTAAAATTGTTCTAACATAAGAGAGAGAATGGCTCCCATTAATCCAAAATTTAAGGCAATTGAATGGAAGGAGCAAAGTGTAAAACCTACGAAACGAAAGCGGTATGAAAACTATTCAAGAGTGAGTGAAACTTCGGAAAGCTCGAGTGAAATGTCTAGTATTGACAAACTAACGGAATTACTGTGTACCTTAACAAGTAATGTTAATACTATTAGTATTAATAAAGTGCCTAGTGTAGGAAGTGAAGTGATACCGTCTTTCTATCCGGATAGCAAAGTTCAAGATATGACGGCCTGGATAAGAAAAGTTAATGAACTGAGAGATATTAACGGTTGGAGTGATACGGCAACTTGCAACTATGCTACGAGTAAATTACGAGGCTATGCGCAGACTTGGTTGGAGAGCTTACCAAGTGTGAACTTCACCTGGGATACCTGGAAGATTAAACTTCAAAACGCATTCCCAGATGAAATAGATTTCCACTCATCACTGGAAATAATGATGAGAAGGACGAAGCGAGCAGATGAAACGGTGACGGCCTACTATTATGAGAAATTGGCACTCCTCAACTTGTGTGAAATACAGGGCAAGAAAGCAACTTCGTGCATAATAGGAGGAATTCTTGACAAGAACTTGCGAATCGCTGCCAAAGCAGGAAATTACGTAAACCCAGAGGAGTTGCTAAAGTTTTTAAAATCAATTCAAGACGTTGACAATAGTGCTCAGTGTGAAGTGAAGAGATACAAGGTGGAATCATCTAAGCGTTATTATAGCTCTGCTAGTCGATATAATAAAAATTCTAGCAGGTCAACAGTATCAGGTAAGGCTAATCGACGAAAATGTTATGGATGCGGCAGTAGAGACCACATGTTACCAGTTTGTCCTCAAAAGACTAGACGATGTGATAAGTGTGGCCAATATCACATTTGAGATTGCAACAGAAATCACCAAAGGGAGAGAAAACAAATCCTTATACTGGAGAAAAGGAGTAAATTAGGTGAGAAATATTTTATGAATGTAATAATAAATGGATTAGAAACTAAGGCTTTTATTGACCTTGGGGCCAGTGTAAATACAATGACGGTAGACCTTTTTGCAAAATTAAAAGTAAATATGTACAGAGAGGTTGAAGTGATTAGTGGATTCGGCGGTGGAAAATTATTAACAAAGGGGAAGGTTAAGAATATTAAAGTACAAATAGATCAAGCGAGCGCAATCACAGAATTTCTAGTAGTAGCAAATTCAGTGCAAAATATTGCGGTAATTATTGGGCAACCTTTCACCGAACAACCACATATTATTCTCCATAAAACTAAAGATATCTTAAGAGTTTATGAATATTTCAATGATATACTACCAAATATTACCGACTTACCTAATCTTAAAGTTCCAATTTGGGCTAAAAGTGCAGTTGTGATACCACCAAAACACGTTCAAGATATTTTATGTCAAACAGCATTTAAAGGAGACCTTTTTATTGATACTAGTATTAGAATGATAGAATGCAACGAAAATTATATATTAAGGTGTATAGTTCAATGTGATGGAAATGGTGACTGCGTTATTCCTGTAATAAATGCGTCAGATAAAGATCTTCGAATAAACCCCAAGAAAATTCTAGCCCGTGGGGTAAAATGCGCAATTGAGAATGAAATCCTGAACGACAAATCAACAAAAAACACTGCAGAGAAACTAAACGTTAAAGCACTGGATGTCGGAGAGGATTTATTATTTCAACAAATAAAGATCTTGGAAGAAAAACTGATAATCTATGAGAACTGTTTTGCTACAAATATTAAAAATCTAGGATGCACCACTGTCTGTGAGCTTAAAATAGAATTAGAAGACGACAAACCAGTTAGGTATAGACTATACCGAATGTCAAATTTAGAACGAGACAAAGTCAACGCGATTGTAGAGGAACTTTTAGATTGTGGAATAATTCGAGAGTCCGACTCGCCTTTTGCATCCCCTGTTTTGCTTGTCAAGAAAAAAAATGGTCAGGACAGACTCTGCATTGACTATCGTAAACTCAATGCTAAAATTAAACAAAATCGTTTTCCATTACCAAGGATGGGCGAACAAATTGATCAATTGCAAGGCTATAAATTTTTTACAACCTTGGATCTGATGTCAGGTTACTATCAGATTCCAGTCGAGCAAAATTCTAGGAATAAAACATCTTTTGTTACATGTGATGGCCAGTATGAATTTAATAGAATGCCATTCGGAATAACAACGGCACCAGGTGTATTTCAACGAATGATCAATAAAATACTTGGCCCACTGCGAGGAACTATTGCAGTTGCATATTTGGACGACATTTTGATTCCATCAGTGAATTTTGAGCAAGGTATGCAGCGCTTAGAAACCGTATTGGCGATATTGAGGAAACATAAATTGACGCTAAATCCGGAAAAATGTCATCTTTTCAAGAGCAACATAAATTACCTTGGATTTGAAATAAATAGAGATGGTATTAGACCTGGAACAGAAAAGACGAAAAGCATAAAAGAATTTCCCAGACCAGCAAACGTACATAACGTCAGACAGTTTTTAGGACTAACGGGATTCTTCCGTCAATTTATCGAAGGTTATGCGAATATTGCGAAGCCACTTACTCAACTGACCAAGAAAGAGCAGAAATGGCAATGGAACAACGAAGAAGAACAGGCCTTCATTATATTAAAAAATCGACTTATAAAACGACCACTATTAGCCATCTATAATTCAACAGCGGAAACGGAAGTACACACAGACGCAAGCCAAAAGGGATTGGCTGGAATACTACTCCAAAAGCAGTTCAATTCAAAATTACAGCCGGTAGCCTACTATAGTAGACAAACATCGCCAACTGAGGAAAAATACCATTCATATGAATTGGAAACACTTGCGGTAGTCGAGACTCTGAAGAAATTTCGAACGTATCTAGTCGACAAACCATTTAAGGTAATTACTGATTGTAGCGCTGTTAGGGCAGCATCAATTAAAAGAGATATTATCCCACGAATAGCCAGATGGTGGTTGCTGTTACAGGAGTTTTCTTTTACGGTGGAGCACAGATCGGGAAAGCAAATGGGACATGTAGATGCATTAAGCAGGAATGCGATCGAAAATGATTCACCGCTTAAGGATAACGAAATATTGAGAATAGAAGTAGCTGATTGGGTGCTAGCGGGGCAACTGAATGATGAAAAAATTAAAATGATATACGGAATGCTGCAGAAGAAGCCTACGTCTGATTATGAAAAAAATGTTCACAAATATTATACTCTACGAGATGGTAGAGTCTACAAGAAAACTGCAAATGGCGATAAATGGGTGATACCGAAAGACATGCGAAATCAAATTTTACGAGCATCTCATGATGATTTCGGACATTTTGGATTGGAGAAGACTCTCAAAAAGATCTGTGAAAGCTACTGGTTCCCGGACATGAAGAAATATACAATACGATACATAAGTAATTGTATCCCTTGCCTATACCACAAAAAGCCTAAGGGAAAACAAGAAGGACTGTTACATCCAATTGAGAAGGTACCAACGCCTTTTCACACAATACACATGGACCATTTGGGACCATTTATACGAAGTACAACTGGCAGTAAATATTTAATTGTTGCGGTAGAAAGTTTCACAAAGTATTTATTTCTGAAAGCAGTTAAAGATACCAGAACATCACCAGTATTACGATTCTTAGAAGAGATAATAAGCTCATTTGGAGTACCATCAAGAATTGTAACCGATAAGGGAACATGCTATACTTCTCATGCTTTAAAAAAGTTCTGTGAGCAGAAAGGTATAAAACACATTCAAACAGCTGTGTCGACGCCTCGTGCAAACGAACAAGTGGAGCGTTTCAATTCGACCATATTATCAGCGTTAGCTACTACAGCCAAAGACGATACACATTGGGATAAGGAATTAAAAAAAAAATACAATTCGCTATCAATAATAGTGTACATAGTGTTACCAAGAGGACGGCAAGTGAGCTATTATTTGGATATAAACCGAGAGCATCAAGCGATAGTATCCTTACAGGGGAATTGGGAATTTCTCCACCTATCGTAGAAGAGTTAACAAATGTGCGTAAGGAGGTGGCACAGGAAATACACAAAAATCAGGAGAAGCAAAAAGAAAGATTTGATCGAAAACGAAAGTTTCCCCATCGATACAAAGTAGGAGACTTAGTGCTGGCAAAGAAGAATCAGAACAGTGAAGGACAAAGCAAGAAATTGGCACCGCATTATAAAGGTCCATTCCAAATTAAGCGCATACTAGAAAATGACAGGTATGTTATCAGCGAACTCCCCGGATCATATCGAACGAGACGAGCTGCATACGAGAGCGTAGAAGCCGTGGTTCGCCTGAAATTGTGGGGATCTAATATTAATTACCCAGATGACTCAAGCTGTAATAATGGTGAGGAATATGAGGAAGCTGAACGAGGACGTTCAAAACATCAGGATGGCCGAGCTGTCATGTGCCAACAACAGACAACACAAGAAGGTAAGAAAATAAAAACAAACCCAGAAGGAAGCTATAATAAACAGTTTTGTTTCCTTCTTACCTTCTGGGAAAAAATACAAGCACACCCGGATCTTTTATGAGCCAGAACAACCTTCAAAGTTATTAACAAGGATGTTGTTAACCTTGAGAGCACCACCGGTGCCAATATTAAATTATAAGGCAGAAAGTGGTTGTACCTGCCAAGGCTCAACTCTCGATTTGTGTCTACTTAATGATTAGTTTGAGTGCGACCATCGAGTTAGAGTGAGTTATATTAATCGCGATAAGATACGACGAGGATTTTTAATATAAAAAAAATGGGTGATAGTTTTTAGTAGTAGTTTTGTAATTGAAGAATTATTCGATATAATCGATATAGTAGTGTAGTTTAGTGTAATGGTATACTTTAGTTAGATCAATAGAGTTGTGAGAGTGAGATGAGATCGTGAGTGTGATAGGCTGGTATGTTCAGCCTGCGCTGGTGTGTTACGCGCTATACACAAGCCTTAATTAGGCTTCTGTGTCTCTTTATTTCTTCTTCTTTGCATATGTTGTAGAGAAAGAAGGACTATTTGTCCTTCTGATGGGTCAGGTATGTTACGACCCAAGGAGTTCTTTGTAGCTAGAGCTAACGTACATCGTTATCATTAGTAGTAGTGGTAGCTAGAGCACACAACCCACTGAGTGTTTACTCACATCCATCTATCTTTTCTGTTGCAGGAAGTGGCTGAGTCTGCGCCCAACCTAAAGCGGGATCATTCATCAGTGAATTACTGCCTGGACATTTATAAAAATAAAATAATCGTTGAAATAAAAAAAAAAAAAAACAATTTTCTCTTTTTATGATACATTAATAGAGTAAATAATTTTAAAGATCTTGGTATCATTCGCATACAATAGGCATGGAGATTTTATTGTTAATTAAAATAGAGATTACTCTTCTTCTTATTGTTAATGGAAGATCATTAATAAAGAGTAAGAAAATGAGGGGGGCCAAGCCTTGTTCTTTGGGGTATACCAGATGTTTGGATGAAGATATGTATATGACTTAAATCCATTAAGAACTACAGACAAGCTCCTGTTTTTCAGATATGAATCAAACCAGTGAAGTGAATTTGTATGGAAGTCGAGTCTACTCAGTTTTTTTAAGATAAGCAGGTGGTCTATCTTGTCAAAGTCCTTAGAAAAATATATCATAGGATTACAGCAATAAACATTGGGACATTTGGTGGCTTCTCTCAATATCTCTGAAAAAAGGTTTTCAACAGTTTCCCATTGTTTATTATAATTCTCGTTGAATGTTATTGATCATGGTACATCGCTTTATCCGTTAGTATAAGCTATCAACATTCAAACAATTTTTGGATAGCTGTTCAGTCAATATTCTATTTATTATTTTCAGTTTAGTCGGATATTTTCCATTATTGTGAAAATAGATTAGCAAATAATGTAATTGGCGAATTGAGTGAAAGTGGATTCTTTTCCATAATCCCAATGAACCTAAGCGATACTCATATATCCGTACAGTCTACTTCAAACATCCGAAGCGTTTTCAATTTTTTTAAATCACAGGAAGTAGTGTTTATTTAAAATAAAATTTTTCTCGATTTTAAAAGAAAAATAAAAGAAAGTGGTTTTTGGTTTGTTTTCCACTTCCCGTCCTTTCTTGCTCTAACATGTTAAGGAAAATAAAATCAGAACTCTCAAGTTCTATACAAGAAACTGATATGATAGTGACGCTCTGCCTAATGCCATACATTTTACAACATTTATTTACGTTTTTATGAAGCACTAATAAAGAGATATCTACAGCTAAAGTCTAATAAGCATTAGTTTACGTTTTTTTTTTCTTATAAAGATAATCAGCCTTATTAATTGGAATCGGAATCAGAAAAGCTTAAAAATGCCTTTTTTCCGGAACATCAGACAAAGTTTTACGAAAATTTCAAAATTTCATTGATATCAAAGGTTATCAATTAAAATTTCCGCACAAACTATCAAAATAGTTCCGCATGATGATGATTTCTCCTACGGAATAGATCTTCCCACGCCTTTTGCAAAATTCAGTAGAATCAGAGCATTCTTGGAACAGTTTTTAAAAATTTGGAAAAAATCTCAATAAACTTTCTTAAACAGAACTTTATAAAACCTCTTCAATTTCGATCCGAAAGGATTAAATTTAATTATGCGCAAGATTGTACAATTGACGAATGTTTTTAGAAATTTTTAAAATTTCCTGCGGGGAGGAGGGGCAGTCCGCATTCTGGGGTGGACCAGGCCCACCCTGGTCTCTACCCAGTTATGCCAATGCGTCCGTCTGTGTGCACGAAAATTCGAGAACGCGTGCACTTAGTGAGCTGAAATTTTACGCACGGGCAAATTTAAGTTCAAAAGTGGGACCAAACGGGTAATTCCTTCGCAGGATTGCCATACAAAAATTTCATTTTTCACTATATATTTGGACACTGCCCGATATCATAACGCGTCAACGTAGAGAGCTGAAATTTTGTGCATGGTGTTATAGTATACTGTAAAAACTAGGTGTTTTTATTGTACTGAAAAGTTCTTCAGGATATGAAATACTATGAAATTGGTTATAATCATTTTTACTGTCCGACGAAGCGCTCTAGAGATATATGCGAAACACCACTTAAAAATAAAACGTGCACAGATGGGTGACCATACGAATTATACATACGGACGTTCATTTAGGGTATCATAAGAATTGGTCTAAACCAGTTCTAGCTTTTTTACTTGTTTACATATACTGAAATTCATTCTTTGAGTCGTCATTCAGAATGACATTATCCGAGTTGCAATAAATAAACTTCCTTACTAATATTATAAGTTCAAGAAGGCACTTTCTTTGGATTCTCCGATATATAGCAAAAGCTACAAATTTTTTTCTTTTTTTTTATTTGCTATTTCATCACACAACCCATTTTATTTTGGTTGACAAGCTTCAAGGCTTGGCTTTGACTAATCAACAGGTCCCAAATAGCGAAATTGAGTGACTTGAAAAACAAATGAAAAAATAGAACAAAGAAAAGAAATAAACAAATGAAAACAACCAAAAAATTGAGAAAAATAGAAAAAAAAATTTTTTTATTAAAAGATTTTAAAACCCAAATTCATTCAAAACGAATCGAACCTGTGTACGCCCGCAGTTGGCTGAAAAAGGAAAAAAGAGAAAGAAAGAAGAAGAAGCGTTTCGAGTTAGCAAAACCTTGCACTCATCGGTACAGCTTGGTTTTCTGCCTGCTGTAGACGCTTGAAACAGATCAAATTGATCTCATCTCATATAAACTGAGAATAAATTCTGGGTGTGAATTATCCTTGGTGGAATATGAGTTTTTGCCTCACACCCAAGTCAAGTCAAGAAGAATTTAAGGACTGGAAAGTTCCTATACTAGCAGGTTTTATCAGAGACATTCCCGGGTTCTTGAGGTTATTTGGAATTACCCCCTGTAATCTCCTTTGGTGTCATAGAAACTATTCTACCTTCGTGGAGGTAGATGTTTCTATCATCAGATTTAGCCAAGAGCAAGGGTGACAGGTATTTAAAATTTGCCGGTATTAGAAGATCCGGCAAGTTGTTTATGAGTAGGTTTGAATGGATAGGGATTTTTTCGACTTGTTTTTCGGTTTGACCGAACAGATATTCCTTGATAGGAGTTATATTGGCTGCCTCGTACAATACTTCGTTGCGGTAGTATTTTCCGTTGGCTCTTCTATGGGGTCCTGTGCAAGCTCTAAGAATCTTTCTTTCGGTTCATATAAGTGGGGAGATTGTGTGCCGTATGGGAAAGCAATAAGTGATGACAGGCCTTATTAGTTGCTTGTACATGAGTAGTTTTGTCTGGGTTGTGAGTCCGTCTCTGACATTGATTATAGAGCTTATAAGGCTGTACACGAAATTGGCTTTGCTAATGGTTGATTTAGCATGGTTATTGAACCGTAGGAGTTTATGGAAATTTACTCCTAGATATTTCGCTGTTTGTGTGGGCTTTATTGCTCCTCCATTATACACGGCCGTAATTCTTTTGGATTTAGCGACTTGGCGGTTTCGCCCGGTGCTAGGTTTCCGAATACAGATAAGTTCAGACTTTTGGAAGTTAATTTTGATCCCCCACTTTTTGTGATAAGAGGCGAGCTTGCTGAGGTGTAGGTTGACTTTATTGACCGCCAGTAGCGGGCAGCGCGATTAGGCGTATGTGAGGCAGTCGTCGGCAAAGAGTGGCGTTGTGCCGCTTTCATTTTGAAGTTTGTCTGAAGTGTAGAGGTTGAAGAGTATTGGGCCCAGTATGGAGCCCTGGGGGACTCCTGCTGCGATTGTTTTGAGCGGAGATTTGTGGTCATTAAGTTCCACATAGAATTTCCTAGAAGTTAGGAAACTGTGGATAAGTCTGTTTAGGTGTGGAGCAAAGCCGAATTGATTTAATTTATATATTAGCCCTGCCGTCCAAGCTGAGTCGAAAGCTTTTTCAACGTCGAGAAAGCACCCGACCGTGCATTCGTTTCTGTTTAGAGCTCTTGTAGCATCCGTGTGGAATTTAAGTAAAGGGTGGAATGCAGAATGTTTGGGCTTGAAGCCGAATTGAGAATTTTGGTGGATGTGTTTTTCTTCACAGGTAATTGTTATTTGCTTTCCCAAATTTGAGATGAGGGAGATTGGTCTAAATTCCTTGATGTCTTTAGACGAAGATTTTTTCGGGAGATTTTCCATTTTTCCGGAAAGTAACAATTATTTATGCAATTGTTAAAAATGGTTGCGAGGAAATCGAGTGCTATAAGAGGTAGCTTTTTCATGATTGAATTTCAAACATGTGCTTTGCGAATGCTCCGCTTTGATGAATAAAAGGGGTGGGCTTTTCAAGTCTGGGGGAGCTTCAAAGTGTAAAGTTCAGAGACATCCTGAGTTTTCTGAGTGAGGCAGGATGGATCTAGGTGAAGGATCTTGGATATATCCTGAGTTTCTCAAGGAAAGCAGGATAAATCCGTGGCTTGAAGGGTTATCCCATGAGTTCTAGGGGCACAATGGATCCGTTGGAGGTCTAAGTGAGGCTAGCTGGTTGTCTAGCGGCACCCCTCTTACCTAACCTAACCTATGATTGAATTTGAAATTTTATCAGGGCCGCTTGATTTTTTGCTATTTATTGTCTTAGTTAAGACATAGAGTTGGAGGGGGTTTGTGAAGGTGTCTTGATCTTCTGGGTAGATTGCTGGGTTGTCCACAGCGAAAAAGGTTTGTGGTACGGATTCGTTAGCACTAAGAAAAGTGCTAACACACCTATCTACTTCAAAAGAGAAGGTTGGGTCTCTGAGGCTTAAGTTGTCTTTGAAGGTGTTTTGGAAAAATGTTGCAAAGGCCTCGCACTTTTCCTGTGGAAGTTCCTTCGCTGCTGGTTATGATTTTAGGGAGTTTCGACTTCCTAGAACAGACTTTGTTAATATTACCAAAGGCTCGTGGGCCTGGTTTTATTTTCTCGAGTCTTTTTCTAAACTGTTCATCGCAAAACAGTTTAGTTTGCTCATCACTGATAAGCACTTGACTTGAGAAAGGACGGACTGGATTTTGCCTCTTGAGTGTAGAAGTTATCTGACTCGTTTAGTGATGGTCTTGGGGCTTGTGGTACTCTTGGGGCTGGTTTTGGTATGGTTGGGGTTTGTGGGATTCTAGGATTGTTAGTGTAGTTGTTTCTGTTAGTAGACTAGTTATTGTTCAATATTTGTGAGAAAGTCATACCTGGCTTGACGTAATTTCTTACTGATTCCCGCGCGAGGAGTTCTCGTTGCTTCTGCTGCTCCCGCCGTTTATTTTTAATAGCAGTTACCTCCTTGTATTTGGGTCATCCTCGGTAGTTCGCTGGGTGTCCCTCCTTTTGACAGTTGACGCAATAGGGTTTCGTTGTCTCGTCATTTTTAATGCGGGAACATTCTCCGGGTCCATGAAGTTTCTCACACTTTACACAACGATAGTGTTGGGCGCAGTTGCTGGCGACATGTCCGAAACGCTGGCACCGCTTAGATTGCGCCACTCCTTTGATGAGATGTTTTTCCCAATGGACAATCTGGTCCACAAGGCGGTCCCACCTTCATAATCTCACTCATGTTGTATTGGTCATCGAGTTGTCTGTAAGCCTTGAAACTTGTCACCCAAAATAAAATGGGTTGTGTGATGAAATAAAAATATAAAATTAATTTTTTTTTAGCTTTTGCTTTATACCGGAGAATAAAAAAAATGCCTTCTTGAACAAATACATATAAATTCGCCCCGGTAAAAAATCTTAAAGAGTAATCTCTATTTTTGTTAATATTATAAGATACTTGTTTTTGATACCACCAAGACAATACAATTTACGTATATCTATATGTATGTATACTTATTATAACAAGCAGGAGGTATCTGTGATACCTGATTTCATCAGAAAAGGCTTCTGACTGCTGGCAGTCATCAAGCAACATTTTTAAGGGCCAGTATATAATCGCTCGCTACGAGGTATAACAAATATATGCGTACATCCATAGATACCGTAAAAATTGTCTTGGCTCTAAAAACACGTATACTATATTTGATAATAATTTAAGATTCATCCCTAGTCCAAATTTATTAATTTTTGTAATTTTTGGCTTTTTAATCCTTTATTAATTTAGTCGGGATTTTTTGATGGCATGTACATCTGAAGGAAACTTAACCATCATTCATGATGAATGATAAAATCCAGTGAGCCCAGCCTCTTAAAGTAAAAAATGCAAAAAACAAAAAATGTAAAAAAATGCAAAAAAAAGGTAGTATCGGGAGGGTAAAACTTTGAATTTCCACCATATTTGGTTATTGCTGGATAATGATTGCAAGAGCTACGAAAATATTTTTCAACACTTTTCAATCTTTGCAACACTTTTCAAAATTTTTCAAAATATGTTTTCACATTTTCGCAAGCATCTACGACAGGCAGATACTTAGCCGTACTGAAGAGTATTAATGTTTCTGCCAATACGAAATGCTTCTTTCATTTTTGAAGTTCAAATTTACAATTGACAATCGTCATTAACATGGTTTCTTTCCTCCATACACGGAATATAACCCACTTTCCAGGAGAGGCTGGGCTCCCTGGATTTTATCATTCATCATGAATGATGGTTAGGTTTCCTTCAGATGTACATGCCATCAAAAAATCCCGACTAAATTAATAATTTTTTTATTTTTTTAATTTTTTCTGATTTTTTGATTTTTTGAAAAAAGTTATTTTTATAATAGTATTTTGTAACATTTTTAGCACTTTAATTTTTTTTTAATTAAGTTCATTAGTTTTTGGTTTCTTGATAACGGTATATATTGGAGCTATCATATTTTTCCAAATATTCACTCTTGCCGTTCCACATTTAAAAGAAGAAATGACAAAAAATCACTTTGTATGAAGGCAAGTTTTCGACTTTCGTCCTTGTATTAAATGTCTTTTTTAGAAGCTTTAAATTGAAACGGAAATATTGTTTTTAATAAATAAGTAAAATTAAACATGTGTTAGCTTTTAAGTTTCATTTAAAAATATTTTCTGTAGAATTCATTCATCATATTTTAATAAATTACAAATTTGTTGATGACCTTATAACTAAATTATTTATAAGATAATGATAGCTATGTACGTGCTCATTTCTGTCCCCTGAAGAGAATAGAAACAAGAAAAACTGCTGATAAAATCAAGGTTATATATCAAGTGGTAATAACAATAATTATTGTAATTTAGGAAAACATTTACCCCTCATTTATAAATGTTTCTATGTATATACTTACTATATATGTAGTACATGCTGTCAATAAGAACAACAAAACAAACATG
Source organism: Dioctria rufipes (assembly GCA_963924295.1). Taxonomy (NCBI): domain Eukaryota; kingdom Metazoa; phylum Arthropoda; class Insecta; order Diptera; family Asilidae; genus Dioctria; species Dioctria rufipes. Next base: position 364,987,592 of record OZ002740.1, read on the forward strand.
CGGTTAACTTTCAAGTTTGAGTCTTCAAACTTTTCTCTGTTCCACTGCCAAACAGGCCACCAGCGTCTTATCCGATTCTCAACTTTGGAAGGAGAAGCCGCAAAACACATGCATACATATGTAAGGTTGTGGGGTAAATCGTAATTACTTTCACATTAGTAATTCCAATAAGTGCTGACCTTTATCGATAGAATGCTAAGTAAAGTATAATTTTAATAATTTTCTTCAAATGATATTATTTTTATCACAATTGATAGGAGAAAGACAAAAACAAGGACACATTTAATTGATATCTCCTTAATGGAAGTTAAATAATAGACTTGGATTAAGGAGTAATAATTTTATTTGAAAAGTTTACGGACTGATATTCGGTAAACTAATATTTACCGCAAATGAACACATTAATTAAGCAGGTAAACCCCATTTGTTTTGATAAAGATATTTGAAGTATGTACACATGTTGGGTTGCTTCCAAGGAGGTGTTTTATTTTATTTTTCTATTGTTAATGATGACTTCATATAAAGGTTAATCGTAGTCGATTACGATGTGCAGGGATACGCAATTTATAAAATTGTGTAATTGAAGGAATGTACTTAGCATCTCACGCGAGAAAATGCGAGCTCCTTTCTGAAAAGGACTGTGACGTGCGGTATACATATATTATGTAGATGGCAAGATATGTTACATATGTGCCTAGAGGTGAATATGACTAATTTTATATGAAAAGAAATAACAAAATTTCAATAAAAATTTTCCACGTAATTTACTGAAACGTTGTCAAAAGACAATAACAGAACAATTTTCCATGCAGACATAAAGAGGTCATAACATCTTCAACAATTGTATCCATTTTTTTTACTAATTACGGATAGTACAGAAATTGGGTTCAAACAAAATCTTGCCATTCTCCATTTGTGTGGGTACTGGGGAGTCGGTATCTATTTTTAGGCAATAATTGATGATTGCAGTCATCGGGCCATCCCACACGAGTATGCTTGACGCAGTATGCATACCGGTTTTCTAGGGATTGGGATTGGGATAGCCCATCAGAAGTAAGAATGCAGCAATAATTCTTTTTAGCTGTTTCTTAGTTTTTAGTAGCACTAGTTTTGCTTTAACATAGTAACGGCTATTGCAACGTTGATGCAGTCTAATGAATTGATTGATGGTGTTCTTTAGAAATCGCTGCAGGAATTTTAAGCATAATCATTTTGCCTTTTAACTTGAATTGTATAATATTCTGTATTTAACATATCTAGAACAAACAATTTTCAGAAAATGAAATGTTTTCTTCTTTGTAAAACTCGTCTTTAAAAGAATCGATTCCTTAAAATCCATTAAGTCAAAGTGAGTGTAGTGCTCTTCGCTTCTTATACGGCTACGTCAGCCATAGAATTTTTCTTCACTCTGATAATAAGAGGTATTAGTAGTTACGTAGGAATATAAAGACACCGGAAGGCAAGGATAGGAAGATAGGATACAAGAGTTACAGAAGAACAGCTTGCTCCCAAGTAATGAGTTTAGTTTGTGAGAAAAATAATTGGGTGGCGGAGAGTGTGGGATGGGTAAACCAGAAAGAGCCTGTCGCTGTCACGCACCATATACAAATGCCTGTCAAGTCAAACTAACATCCGTAAAACACATCGCGCAGTCCTGAAGGCACTGCTTCACATCCTCCGGTACCTACCCCAGCCTCCCAATGACAATGTCGGCACACATATGAAATGCTCTATTAATACAATACAATACAATACAATACTTTATTTTGGCAGAGTACAACAAGACCTTGAAAAACGATCTTTTCAGTTTGCACAATTACAACAAATTACAAAATTTGGCACATAAATACAACTACATATTAATTAATAAACTTAAAATTAAATTAATAAATAATAACTAAAAAAAAATTAAATAAAAAAAAAAAAAAAACAAACAAACATAGCAACCAGTAAATAAAACAAAAAAAAAAAAACTATAATAATGATAAGACATAAAATTCTGCAGAACCTACTTGACAGAAAAGATAAGAAAAGAAAAAAAAAAAATCAAGTGAGCACACACATACCTACGAAGAGTCATTACAGGTTAACTACTGAAATAAACGCCTCCTGAACACGCCAACCGAGCTCACACGCTGAAAATCAGCGGGCAATGAATTCCATAGACGAAAAGCCTGAACAAAGAAGGAACGTTCGCCAATTAGACTAGTGAATCGTGGAATTAGTAAGTCAAGACGTCTTGTTGAGTGCAAAGAACAAGTGAAATGTGTTAAGTAGGTAGGCTCCTTAATCCAAATTAATTTATGAAGGAAGCATAATGTTCTATAGCTAAGATAAAGCTCTAGGGGACAACCTAGTAATAAGCAGCGATACGGAGTGATATGATCATACCGTCTCAAGCCGTAAACAAACCTAGTACAGTCATTGAACGCGACATTAATTTTATTGGAACAAGATGAATCCATGGAAGGGTATATAAGGTTACCGAACATGAAAAATGGTAGAATGAGGGCTTTTATTAGTCTAAGCCTAGTCAAGATCGGGAGGAGTGCAGCAAATAGCCAAAGCCTTCTAAGTGTACCATAAACTTTTTGTAAGACAGCGTTGGTGTGATCGCAACCTTTCTGAAGGGGAGGAGCGGACCAAATCAACCTTCTATAGGAGAGCGGAAAATCAAATGTTATAAAATTCTTTTCAATTCAACAACTGACACTGTCATTGTAGTTATAGAGAATGCTTACCCGGGGATTACACGTAATAGTACAGCTTGCATGCAAGCTGCACTGTCATACTTCTTGCACGTGTAACCTCTACTGCCAAGCTGGCAGCTCAGCTTTCAGCGAACTTGCATGATGAAAAACCATGGCAGGTGAGGTTATAGTAATTTGAAATTATACAGTTTTCAAGATAGCGGAAAAGAAATTCTTGGCTGCTTTTGATAAATTTATTCTGGAAAAATGAGATTTTCTGGGATCATTTTACATTACATAATTTACCAACACCTTCCTCTTAATCTTTCTTGGGTTTTTATTATTCTGCTACTTCCTTTATTGCTATAATTTTCCAATATACGCAAGCCTTTACGTCTCAATTCCATTTTTTAAATGAACTTGCATGCAAGATGATAAGACATCAACCGAACTGCCTTCTGCTGTCAAGTTAAAAATCGCGTTGGAAGGGAGGCTTGCATGCAAGCTGTACTATCTTGTGTAATCATGATCTGAATACAAAAAGTATTATGAGATAGTGCTTTTACAGGGAGACATTCTCTTTGGAATCGTAACACTGAATGAGATAAAAATCTAATAATCATTTCTACCAGGCTGACATCGCAGCTTCTTATTATGAGAAATCCTTTTAGCTCGCGTTTATAATGAGGTTCAAAAAATTACTCTATTTTCCTTGAGTCACGAGTCTAGACAATTGATCGCCGTCTAAATCAGATATTTATCTTACTCGTGTTGGCTATTTACTTTGCTTACCTGATTGAAAGTTCTTATATAAAAATCTTGACATCGACACGACGCCGACGTGGAGTAAGTAAGACGCGACGTACATATCGTAGACGCTTGATGTAACTCAGCACTTCATGAAAACTCTAGACACTTCATGAAATGTAGGCAGATAGTGTAACAGTTTGCGCTTAAAGATTTTTTACACGAAGTGTCATTTCACGAAATGCTACAAGCCCTTATTCCCGTCAGTGATACCAGCCGATATAACCGAATACTCATGCGCTTAGCCAGGTAGGGGCACGGGTGGGCATGGTACTGGCACTCCCAGTGAACCCAATGCGGCACCGGTTCCTACCCCCCCCCCCCGGGAGCAAAATACGATACAAAATTATTAAATCCAATTGATCAATTATATTTAAGTTTCAACCAAGCAAGCATGAGGACATACATTGAAAGCATTGCGAAATTATTTAAAAGTGAGCTGCCGCGACCATCTGGAGTTGGTTCCATATTTGTGAAAAGTGGTTTTAACAACTGGAAAAATTAGCAGAGGCTTTAAAAACACTCAGAATCATCGCTTCACTCTAAATTCAGCCAAATGTATGTGTCTTATCGTCAATGTCCAGTGGCGAATCCAGAGGGGTCCTGGGGGGTCATGACCCCCTCCTAAATTTGAAGAAAAGAATATTTAATTAGTTGAGTTATTTGAAAAATTTATTTCAATGAATTATTATTGTATCCATGCGATGTATGTGTATAGGTTTTCTCAGAATTTGAGTCTGGGACCCCAACTTGGGCTGATCCAAAGCCCTCGAGAAACACTTCCCAAGCCACAAAACAGACTTCTTCACTGCCACATCAGAGCCCTAACTTAGTCCTAACTCCTAACATTCTAAAATATTTGCAGCGTTCTTATATAAAACCACTGACATGTATAATATCATAGATGGCACAAGAACTAGATGTCGCATGGCATACTAAAACAGAGTATACAGATTGTGAAATGGGTAGTGTATTCTGGAATGGACCATAACATATTTTAGAGCATTCCAAAAGCAAATATTTTTATAATAGCAGTTTTGTAAACATTTAACCGACCTCCTCAATACTTCAGATACGAAAAAATATGAATCACTCGACGCATACATCATTTTAAATCTTGTGGTCCATTCCGGAATGGACCACCCAGCCATATAAATTTTGTATACTTTTTTGGTACTGTATGCGACATCTAGTTCTTGTGCCATCTATGATAATATGGACTGACTACGTCCATAGAAATACATTGCAGAAAGTGGGCTCACTTATATATAGCCGTACCAACTGAGAGAGAACTGTAAAAAACAAATAAATAAGTGAGTTCGTCGAAATAAATGTTTTGAAATTGATTATTTGGGTTAATTAGTGATAAAAAGTGTTTTACCGAAGGCAATAATATTCATAGATACTCAACAGAAATTCGGTTTTATTAAAATCACTTTTCAACTTCCCGCCAATGGTTTTTTTCAATGTTGGCACAGACGTAAGAACTATTTTTGACACAAAAAATTGTATTCGCATAAAATAGCACATCGAGCAGTCCATATTATATATGCCAGTGTGTAACATTGAGGAAAGTTTGGTTCGAATGACTCCTGCAGTTTGCACCCTAAACTACTACTATTCTATTAAAAAATGACTTTTTGTAAAAAACTACACTAAAAAATGACACATCATCCACACATCTCACTGCAGTACTGTGGTGGCTAAACTAAGCGATTTACGGCTCTGGATGTGTTTTGTTTTGCTCAATTTAATTTGTAAGATGATGATAGATCTGCGCCTGTTAGCGGCTTACATTTGGAGATATTCATCAATAACTTACGAAACAGTAAGAGGAAGAAATTGTTTAAAACAGAGAATACTTGGCTAAACTTATTAATATAATACTGACTCTTGTTCACCAGGGTTTGAAGTTCAGAGGGCATTGGAATGACTCATCTTCTAAAAATAGAGGTAATTTCTTGGAAGTAGAAAATTTTAAAATAGAGGCCTAGAGGTAATTATAAAAGAAACACACCCTTACGCAATTTAGCTCCATTTTTTAGCGCACAAACTAAATATCGTGATTGTTGACTCATGCGCCAATGTTTCACTAGCAAATACATTTTTTAACGGCATTGAAACTTTGTATATTCACTTTTTACAACTTGGTCATCATGCGAGCCATACCAGCCACGAAATTCTAAGTACTACCAGATGGAATTTTTGCTGGGAAAACTGTAACGCAGTAATGGAATATTATGATGCAATTAAATTAACTAGTGACCTCATAGCAAGTACTATAGGTACTTTCGAAGCACAAAGGAATCAGTTCAAAATTTGGACAGACATCGAGCAGTTTTCTGAAAGGCACTAGAATTCGGTAAAACCTGTTAGAGTCTCAAAAAAGGCGTCAACAAAAGGACTTTTATACAGAGTCGACAGTGGGCGAAAGCATTACATTATATTTGTCAGCCGATACACAACACACAAGAATGCTGGAAGATCTAAATTTACTACCAAGTACTTAATAGATAATGTCATAGTAAATCCAAAACGCCGATTTGAAAACCTGCCGTTTGTTATGGAACTATGTTGAGTGATTTGGCTTGGACGTGAAGTCCCGACTGCCAGCATGAACTGACAGATCAATCGGCGGACAGCGTTGACTTCAGGGCGGCACGCTAGCTCGCCTCGGCTATTGGCGGAGAGTGTGGGGAGGTTCCTCAAAAGGCTGCCGCTGCCGCCTGCCACATACAAAAAAAAATTCGTGCCTACATACAAAAAAAAAACGCCGGCATACATTCGGTCCTGAAGGGACCCTTACATCACTTACACATCACTTACCTACATACCGTGGGAAGGCGCAGATGTTCTGCCTTCCATTGCCGTTGCCCCAACCACCCTGCGATACTGCGGGCGATATTGAACAGTATCCCTTTTAGACCTGAAAAGAGGGAGCGTAGTGGACCTAGACGACCTTCATGCGAGAGGGCTCCAGGAAAGTGAAAGGAGAAATAAAAGTATTTAGAGCATAATTACGTTATAATAGTTCATTGCCATAAATATGTTTTAAAATACAACATTTGTGAATATTAACACTTTCATAGACGTAATATAATCCGCGTTTGTTGTTTGAATTAATTACAGCGATAAAAAGAAATAATAATAATAATACTAATAACAATATTGATATATATATATATATATAAAGAAACAAATAACTTCTACGAAAAAATTATTATAAGATAAAGCGCTCTTAAAACAGCTAAATATTGTTTCAGAAGAGATTACCTAATTAAATTTGAGGAATCATGCTAGAATCCAGATTGCTTAGAAATTAATTTAAGTTTTATGCAATAAAATTTTGAATTTAAAGATAATGAAGAAGCTTTAAAAATTAAGTACAGAAATACGTTGGCTTAGCGAATAAAATAGAAAGTATGCATTAATTATAAACAATTCAATTTAATGTAGTATACTGGAAAAACCTCTTACTTGGTTAAGTTTTTTTTTTGTTGGTTGAACATTTTTAATAGAAGTATTAAAATTTATCTAAATTAGTGTAACCTCATCCCTCCTTGTGGGAAAGTTCTCCAACGTTTCAAACATGTCTTGATGAATTTTAACTAATTTGTTCACCCTGATTGTGCAATATCTATTAAATTAGTATTAGTTTCGAACTCTTTTGCTGTTATTCTAACAATCTCTTTATTTTCCTCGACAGTATCACCGAAATAAATATCCTGGAGAGTTTTACACATTCCACTGGACATTAGAAGTGAAAATTGAAAGGAATCATCTACAGGAATTCCACCAACGATTTTCGTTTGAGCTACAATAGGTTCACTTATTGCTTCAGTAAATAAATCACAATCTCTATAGCCTCCTTTGCCTATATAATATCCTAAGCATAAAGCATCTGGTGCTATAAGTGGGAAATTTTCTTAACTTTTGTATATCAAAACCAATTTGCCTTAGCCGTAGCATTTCACCGTCGTTTAATAAATTATGGTCCACAGAAAATTGAACAAATCTCGGAGCCTTATTTTCATCACTTTTACATCGTAATACTCTACACGTTCCGACATTGCAAACATAAAGTCTGGAACTATAAATCAAACAAAGTCCTGCACTGGTTCCAGTTGAAAGTTCTCCATGAATTTTACGTAATGCTTCGGAATTTTTACTATGAAAATTTTGCTTCTCAGATATTTGACAATGTAAAATAGCCCTTTCTCTTCTTCAGAAGTTTTTCCAATTAGTTGACCGAGTAAAATTTCTGCTGCAATTCTTTACATGGCGAGCTTATTGCAAATTTTATATAAAGCACATCGTTATTATAATCGACCGTGCTGTGAAAGCTTTTATTTCTCGCCAATATAGTTATTCGCAGCGTAGAAGCGGCGACTTTGCTGCTGCCGAAATTTCGATGCTTTTTCTCTCCGGATTTTCTCGTGCTAATGAGGAGAATATTTTTACCAATTGAAAATATGTTATTAGCAGGGATAAATATTCTTTTGAACTCACGTGAGGGGTTGATTTACTCGCCGATGTCGATGGAAAATTTTGATTTCGTTTGGGCTCCACTTTTCACGTCTTTACGTTTGCAAGGTTTGACAAGACAGATGTCGATTGTCTTCTTCTTCTCAATCGCCAAGTAAGAGCTCGTCGATTGTGGGTGCGTTCGGGCTGTCGGTTTGACAGCAGGCCGGCAGTGTAGCATTCTGCTATATGCATTCCGCTACGACCATAACACATTTGATCGAGCTGTAGACGCATTTCTTAAATATTGGACATGAAGAACGGAGAGGATTTCATAAGTAATTATTAAAAAATCTTAAAAATTGATACATCAGCCTTGGTCATGAGAAACATGCTTCAATTAAAAAATGATGAGATGGATGCTGAAAATTTGAGAAAAAATATGAAAGAACAGTACTGCCTTTATTTATATAAACTTTTTAAGGTTGCAATTGTACTGGGGCCATAACAACCGTTTCGGAGTTACAGTTTAAGAAAATATACTAGGTTTTCACAAAACACCCTATATTTGAAAAAGTACAGTGTGTATGGTCACTGTCAAGTAGGTACTCATTGTGCAGACCTTCATTGCCTTTCCGCTGGCTGTGAGAGAAGTTTTTCTGCTATGAGGCGGATATGCTTCAAGAAAGATTCTCTCACACATTTTGCTCAACATAGAGAATGTCATTGCAAAAAAAAAAAAAATTTCACCTGAAAAAGTGTCGAGCCGATTTGCAGAAAAATTATAAGCTTATTTAATTGGGTTTTGGCAATATCTGTTGACAACATTATAACACCATCATGAATTTTAATTTAAATTAACACGAAAAATAATAAAATAGTAGTTGTATTCCATTCTAGGAGCATGATTTAATTTAGAAGATAGTGATGGATGATGACGAATTCAAATTAAACGATAATGAACCGAAAGAAATTTTTACTGAGAATAGCTCTGTACGATATGTATCAAGGAAAGTTAGATGCGATTTTGAACTCAGCAGACATTTACTGCATGTAAAGGTAGGTACACACTGAGAAAACAAACGCAAACACATGTTTGAACTCTTATTTTTGATTAAATGAGTACGTATTGCAAAAGAAAACGATGTGTTTTCCTGTGCTCAGTCATGTAACCTGCCAAAACCACATTTGCAACAAATTCATTCATTTCGTGGCAAACAAATCTGACAAGTGTGTACAAGTGTGCTGCAAGCAAGACCGAACAAAATGTTAAAATGTGTAGAAAGTAAATTTTTTTTAAAAATTGGTGCGAGCACATGTTATTCAGTAAGCGAACAAATTTTGTGCAGTGTATACGACCGTTAAACAGAGAACGAATGTGTTTGTTCGATGTATTCTTACTGTTTTAGAGATGATGATAATAACGGCGGACAGTAATTTAATAATTTCAAGTGCAGGGTTTTTATCTTGAAACGAGTCAATAAAAAAACAAAATAAGATAAACAAGGAAAAAGCTAGAATTGGTATAAGACCAATTCTTACGATGCCCTAGATGAGTAACCTTATGTAATTTTGTCTAGTTTCAATGCGGGTATGTTGGACATCGAAAAGAAATCTACTGACACTTGATCTACAAGTTTTCAAGCACAGGTTTTAGGAGACGTACACACTAACGATATTCGCTTGAGTTTCCTTGTCAATCCACAACCGCATGTGCAATACCTGTTATGCAAGCAAACAATACCAAACGCATTCGCTTGTTTTAATACATTCCACACTATATGTACAAATCGCTTTGCTCAAATTTGTGATGGATCCTAAACAAACGCTTGCAAATGAGTTCCGTAAGCTGCGGTTAGACGTCCACATTTTCAAACGAATTTGTTATGTGCATTTTGTTCACTCGAAATTTTTTGAACGTACACACTAGAAAATTTATATTTCAAACGTGTGCGCACATGGGCTTGCGTTTGCTTGAATATAGAAAGATTAGATTAATAATTATCTCCGATTATGATAATAGCAGTCAATTTTGATAGAGAAAATGAGAAAATTATTATACATTATGCTAAAAATAGAATTGCTTAAATGTAGTCTACTTTTTGTTATTCTAGAAAAAGATTTATTTTAAGTGTTCCAAATTGGATAATTTTTAGTAGGTAGGCATATATTATGTTGACTTCATGTAAAATGTTCTTCATAGTACAGCCATACATACACATGCACGTACAAAATCACACGCGACTCGAAGACACAAATAACAGGCTGCTGGGACTCGCTCCGGACCCGAACGTCTAAAACTATATTTTCAAGTCAAGATCTTAAGCCTTCGTGAAATGTCGTATCTTTGCAGGGCAGGGATATTTTTTGTGAGATCGATAATTATTGAAAAGTGTAAAAAGGATGGTTTACATTTCACGTTCGAACCTCTGAACTGAAGTTGGCCGCACGTGTGTTTTTACATTCTTAAAACTAGGTTCTAAAATTAAAGCTAAGTTTTTAATGTGTTTATTATGTTATGTACGTATATTACAGTGAAAAGGAGATAATTTAAAAGATTGTTTTTAATATTTCTGTGGGGAATTTAGAAATTGTGGTTGAAATTTAAAAAAAAGCACAGGTTACAGTGGTTTTCTCTTTCTTTTATGTCGATTCCTGCAAGAATGATTTAAACCCACAGATTTGTTAGAACAGCCAGGATTGTCTAATTATATGTAAACGGATCGTTAGTTGTGATTAAAGAATACATATCAAAACTACAATGTGTATACTATATAATAATAATAGTTAGTTATCTGCTACTATGTCGCATTGCATGTTTTTTATCCGGTGATTGGTTTAAGTTTAGTGTAACGGGTTTGTAAGTGGTAGATCTACCTCCACAAATTTTATTCTTTATTCAAACATAGTATGTCTGTTGCTATTGAGAACGGCTTTCAGGTTGACGTTATTTACACAGATTTTGAAAAAGCTTTTGATCTAGTTAATTTAACTCTTCTTATTAAAAAGCTAGAAGTGTTTGATTTTAATTCGTCTCTGCTTGATGGTTGACTTCTTATCTTACTAATCGTACTCAGTATGTTAAAGTGGATTGCTTTCAGTCGTGAATTTTCCAGGTTTTGTCTGGTGTTCCAAAGGGAAGCCACTTGGGTCCCTTGTTGTTTGTTATATTTATTAATGATGCGATAAATGTTTTTCGCTCCACGCATCCATTACTATATGCCGACGATTTTAAGATTATATTACCTATTAAAAATTCATCTGACACTTGCCATCTTCAGTCTGATCTTGATCGTTTACAACAATGGTGTTTTTCAAACGAACTGGCTCTAAGTCCAAGCAAGTGTAAATGTTATACTTTTCACCGTTTACTAAACCCCCTTTATACTGAATATTCTATCGGTAACATTTCCATTGAGCGGCCGAATGAAATTTTGGAACTTGGTGTCTTTTTGACTTAAAACTGGGAAGTGGTTTGCATATTAATTATATCTGCTGTAGGGCTTTAAAGATGCTTGGTTTTATAAAACGTACTAAAGATTTTAGTGATCCTCACACCTCAAAAGCTTTATACATTGCCTTAGTGACATCTATAGTAGAGAATGCTTCAGTGGTGATGGTGTGTCCGTATACCAAACAACTTAGTGACAAAATTGAGAAAATTCAAAAAATCTTTACTCGCTATGCTTTAAGAAGATTGCATTGGTTGCATGATTTACCCAATTATAAATCAAGATGTATGGTTTTGGGGTTAAAACTCTTAAAACTCTTATCTTATTCAATATTTATGTGCCTCGTTTTGCACTTAGAACAAGATGTTTGTTACATGTGCCTTATCAGCGAATATCTTGTGGTCAGCCTGAACCTATTTCCTACTGCTCTCATCGTTTTAATGAAATTTATGACAATGACGTGGATCTAGCTCTTGATCGCACCAAGTTTGTTTGTTATATTAATTATATTAATTGGTAATTTATATTAATTAGTTAAGTTATATTAGCATAGTCTGTAGGAGATGATCTCTGTAGACTGAAACACATAAATAAATAAATAATCATATTAATACTAACACCGACTAAGTGATGAAAAGCATGTATTGGTGATCACTTGTTATCACTGCAGCAAGCTTGTGTTAAGCTGGCTCTGACAGTCAAATAATAAAGTAATCTTTTAAGCCAAAAAGATTTACAAGTGCAAATAGACTTTGAATTTAAAATTTTAAAATTATTAAGTAAGCTTACTTTATAAGACCAGTGTACGACTATAAAAAATTTTGATTTTTACTTGTACGTATCGTTTGTAATTATTTCACCATGGAACATCATGGATTCAGTTTATCATCATCACTCCGCTTCACTTTCGTTTACGTTGATGATCACTTTCTTCAAGTTTATGTGCCATATTATTAATTTTGTATGGGAACGAATCCAAGTCTTTTGTCAAAATTTGATATAAAATAGTACGTGAAAGATCTGAGCACAATGTCAACCAGAGAGGTTTTTGGTACTTGCTCAATACGCATTCCCATACTGTTTGAATATTTTATATCAAATACTCAGTTCAAGTACGTCCAAAATGTGGTTTATTTGTCATAATAACTCCACGAATTACACCTCAAACATTTAATTGTCATTTGATCAGACACAAATTTCTCGGGTAATTTTCTACGACACTGATTTGCATTACTACGATAAGTGCACGCCACGATTTTGTATAATAAAACTCCCTCATTTTTATTTTAAGGGACTTGCACATAAAAAACAAGAATCGAAAAAGTAATCCGAAAAACTAAATTTATTCCCATTTAAAACAATATTTTTCCTCTAATGATTGCAACTAGGATAAACTAAGAATCTGTAGGTATATTTATTTTAGATTTTTAAGAAAAATACAAATTTTATGTTGTATCAGCCGAAAACGAAATTTCGGTTCTATCTGTCAATTTATTTTCGGTTTTCACATTCGGAGCGAGAAGTTTTTTCGATTTTACTTTACCTCACTTTTGAACTGTTTACAAAAACATTCTTTAATTTGCCGAGAAATTTTTTTTTATAATAATATAAATAGTCACTTAAAGGATAACATTAAAACACGCTTTTTTTCATATGAGCTCTTATCATACAACTTTTATGAAAATTAGATGGTTTATGATGACATTTTACAAAATAGCACTTCTTCAATACTTAACTGAAAGCCAACCAAACATTCTTTTAGGGTGGTGTTTTGGCATCTTCATCAGTCGACGGGACTTTAATTCTGTGGGACATATCAAATGGCTGCAAAATGGACATACTATATCAAGAAAATGGTGAAGCAATACGTTCATGTTGTTTTAGGTAAATTTCCAAAACATAAAATTAAAAGATCTAAATCTAATAAGCTAAAATTATCTGTAATTATTATACAATAGCCCGGATGGTTCATCTATAGCTACAGCAGATGACAGTGGCACAGTATGCATTTGGGGACAAAACAAAAATCTAATAAAGTATAGAGATGAATGCTAAAACTCAGTTTGTGTAAAATTTCATATTTAAATAATTTTTAAAATCACAGAATTTTACGATTTCATGAAGAAACCGTATACACAGTTGCCTTTTCATTCGACTCAAGTGTTCTTCTAACTGCCTGCAATTTGGGAAATATCCGGTTAACTATAATCGATCCTAATCACGAAAGTAAGATTGCATTTTTTGAGTTTTATTTGATGGAAAACAATGTAAGAAAAATTTTTTATTCTATAGATATAAACAACGATGCCGACTGTTTGATTGATAATGCACACGATTTAGGCGTTATGTCAGCGGATTTTTGTAAATTAATACATAGAGATCGTAAGTTGATAAAAACAAAGAATTTAAAATTAATTTACGGTGTTCCAGATTTTAAGAATAATACTGAAACTTGTAATCTGAAAAATTATTTACGTCTTTTTTGGATACGTCGTTCAACAGAGAACCCTAAATCATTTTCATGGAACTAGTATCGCATCATTCTCACTCCGGAGTTTACAGCTTAAAATTTCAAATTACAGAATTTTCATTTACCTTCCTTGAATAAACCGCTAATTTTATCGTAAAACACGTCATCAGCATCCTGTTTTTGGACTGAGATTGGAAAAATCAAAACACCAAAATTCATTATCATTACTGTCCTATCAAAAACGTAACTGTTTATGAGCAGTGTTTGAGAGGTTGTTGCGACCAAAATTCCCTCAAAAATGGGAATTACTATAAACTTTATCCACAGATTATTAAGCAAATTCGTACAATTTTTCTTCCCTAGGTATCAAAGGTATCAGAAATACACCAAAACGAATAGTTCTTGTAACTTTTGAAAACTAATTAGTGAAATGGGCCAGGCTACAACATGTCCATCAAAACTCATTTTTCGCACTTACACTTATATTTCTTTCAGGACTATCTAACTCACAAAGGTAACAAGGATACATAAAAAAAAAAAATAAATTCATTATCATACTTGTAGACATGCATCATGAAATTTAATTCTAAATTGGTGTTATTTACAGTTATTGTTATTTGCTGCACTTTTTTACGATTGCACAATTTTCACGGTTAAAACCCAGTACTTCTTCAACTTTTGCTGCAGTTTAAAATTAATACGGAAATGTAGTTGCTTAATGAGTAAATATTCGACAACTTAGTCAAATTTTAATCAATTCTAGTTAACAAATACTCATTAGACGCGGAATTAAATTCGCTATCAATGACATAAACAGAAAAAAATATTGTAGAGCGCAAAACATTACATTAAGTTGTTGTCAAAGTTGAAAAAATATGTAAAAAATGGTAACCTTCGAAATGTTTTCGATTGTAACAGCGTGACTTTTCATCGCAATGAAATAAGAAACATATGGTTACCTTTGTAACCCTTTGGTTATCTCTCTTCTTTTTTATACCTACCACAAAAAAATTCGACATCGAATAAAAATAAAAAAAAAATATTTAAAATGTTTTTGGTTTAAAATGAGATTTTGAGGGTGTATGAGAAATTTCTTGTATGCCACTACTCTCATGAAAAGTATATTTTTGACGATCCTAGCTCATTGGCGATTTGGCAATAATTTGTCATATCGACTCACTCGAGCACCGCCGCAATGTTGTATGCATTTCGTTTCTTCATCGCTACATTCAGGGTCAATGTTCCGATGAAATATCCAGTCTGATCCCCTGTACATTAATTTCTGCATGCAATACTCGTGCTGCAAGCCGTGCACATCCCTTCATCCTCAAAATACTTTCGGCCGTATAGTAACATTCATAGCTTTCTTTTCCCGCACTGTTCGAATGTGGAATAGTCTACCATCTACTGGTTTTCCTGGGGCTTACAATTTGCAGAGGTTCAAGAGTGATATACATTGTCACCTCTACCACTTTCCTCATTTCCCCTATCTTCTTCCTGCCATGCTGTGCCTTGCATCACAGGGTATCCCCTGAGCTTGGTTCTTTAAAATATATATATAAAAAAAAATTGGAAATGTTTTGATGATTGTACTAGAATTCCCCAGCTTTCATTTAAAATCTGTAGTTTCTTTTCTTATTAAACATTCATTTACTATACTTTCATCATCTACTTAGAGTAGAACAGGAAATTTCGGATTGCTATTAGTTTCTGTTAGCTGTCTTCTATTCAGCGTATTAATTTTTGGCCCTTTGCCATCACCTCGGAATCTGCCTACTGAATCTCCTTCATCTATTTTAATACTAATCGAATACAACGTTAGGGGTCAAGAAAAAAAAAACGATTCACATATAACTTAAAGATGAAAATACATTGTTAAAATTGTTAAAAAGAATTACTAAATTGTGACGGATGCCACTTTTAACACAATATTGTTTTATGTAACACTTTTAACGGTCTATCGGCGTACTTTAAAAACGACCTATTAGACTTAAACTCTTTTTGAGGCCAGCCATTCCCTTTAACTCGTACATGAATTTGTCTATATATTTCTTTACTATTTTCGACACTCTCGTAGACCCATTTTTCGTCATCACAGCGAGCTTTGGTACACAAGTTCATGTCGCGTGACAATTGAATCTGTGAACCGGAAATTTCCATGGAAAACCCGGAAAATCGGGAAAAATCATTTGAAAATTTGGTACAAATTTGATTAGTGATAAATCCGTTTCAAGAAAAATGCAGAGTTTTACGATTTTTTCGAAAAATTTTCCGGAATTTTCTAAATTATGCAGGATCAAGTTCTCTATCAACTGGCATCATTACTTTCTCTCCGACAATGGTGAAAACTTGCAGAAAAAATCGAGGAAAATTCATGTAAAACGCTTTTCCGGAGTTTTTCCGACCAAGGAAGCGTTTGAGCGTTTTGCAACCTAAGACAAAGTTGTGGAGCGAAATGAGTTGCATAAAGTTGCTTTCGTGGAAAACTCCATGGAAAACCCGGAAAAGCGGGAAAATCATCGGAAAAATTTTCATCGATATGATTAGTGATAAATCTGTTTCAGGAAAAATGCAGAATTTTCCAATTTAGTTAACGTGAAAAAGGCAGAAAATAAAATTAGTAAAAAACGAGTTTTCAAACAAAATTGAGGCCAAGTCGCATGAAAAAGTAGAAAATAAACTTTTCTTCACACACAGAGGTGGACTCAGATTTTATTCGCTGACAATCACCGATATATTTCAGTAAGATCAATCAGAGGTAATACGTGATTTGATTCATGAAGAGAAAGAATATTCAAGAGAAATGTCAATGGTGGACTCAGATTTTTTCATTGGGACATTTCTCTTGAATATTCTTTCTCTTCATGAATCAAATCACTTATTACCTCTGATTGATCTTACTGAAATATATCGGTGATTGTCAGCGAATAAAATCTGAGTCCACCTCTGTGTGTGAAGAAAAGTTTCTTTTCTACTTTTTCATGCGACTTGGCCTCAGTTTTGTTTGAAAACTCGTTTTTTACTTATTTTATTATCAACTAACTGTTAACAATGAACGCGAAATAACCAACGTGCGCACAATGAAATGGACTAACAATGACTTACCGTATTCGATTTTTCAGGAACCGAAATTTGATATGCCCCTCACTTTATGGATATTTTCCTGTTTTATACTTTTTTAAGGATTTTAATTTGGGCAATCAGGGTCCAGTTCATGCAAATCGAAACGACACACAAGATTTTGGCCAAAAAATTGCATAGCTGTTCAACGTAAATTCTTGGTTCGTGTAATAATGAGTTTTTACTAGTCTTTTTCGATTGATGTCGACTTGCATCAATGCCTCTGGATTCTAGAGTTGGGATTTTTGCCTTAAGTTCTCTTCTAATATCAAACAATGATGGTTGTGTCTTAACTTGTATGGAATAGAGGAAAAAGATCTTTCATAGGCTCCAATAAGACAGTTATGGGATTTTTCATATTAAATTCAGTCATGCAAGCTGTTGTATTTTTTCGAGTTTTACTTGTGCCATTTTTTGGATATCCATATTGATATTTATCCACAATTCTACTACAATTCATCAATTGGTAACGCAATGACCATTTTCACATCAGCCAGTCTCAGCTAATTGACATAAGATAAAATGTATCAATCCTACAATTTCGAACATGTTTGTGATCAATTTTTTTATTTCAATTTTCTATCATTTTCAGCTAAAAATACAGAAACAACTATTCATACGGCAGCCACCTGTGGTACTGATCAGAATATAAAAATTTGGAGGATTTATTGTCTACCAAAATTTAAAAAGAATGGAATTAGTTCAAGACTAGTGCCTGCTACACCTAATGAGCGTACTTCAGGAACTTCGACTATCTACAACACAGGCGTAATGAATGCGGAATGTGTGCTCTCGATTCAAGCGCATGGATGCTCTGTAACATGTGTGAGGTAGGTACTATACAAGAAGAGCTCCTTTGCAATTATTGTAAATTTTCGTTTATTTGCGCAGGTTTAACAGCCGTGGTACTATGCTTGTATCGTCAGGACTAGATAAAACTGTAAAAATTTGGGATTTTCAAGGAAATTGCCTTCATACTTTAGCTGAGCATGCGCGATACGTTAATTGCGTAGCCATAAATGGAGACTCATCGATAATTGCATCCGGGTCGAATGATCGTACTGTGATTTTATGGGATTTGACATCTTCGTTAACATTAGATTCGCATATCGCTGGCCTTAGATCGATTGTTTTTAGCTTAGCATCGAATCAAATAGATATTCCTCTCGAATTGATTTGTCCAATTACGCATGAAATTATGTCGCATCCTGTATTTGCTAGTGATGGCTTTACTTATGAGAAATCTGCAATAATGGAGTGGTTCGATGGTGGAAAGATCAAATCACCTATGACGAATGAGGAATTAACTACATTGGAAGTAAAAGAAAATATTGAACTGAAACAAAGGATTGAAGATTTTTTGAAATCTCTTGATTTCGATACATTTGACGGTACTGATTACTCCGTAGATGCGTAATCAAAATGACAAAATGTGGAGAGTTTTTGCTACAAATTTATATTATAGCTGCTACTGGTAGCGTTTTTTCTACTCACACTTAGTAATTTTCTTTTATACGTTTTTTATATTTGTATGCAGTCACATTTCTTAGTCTGTACACTTTTTGTTTTGTTTTTTATATACATTATGTACTGAAAATTTTAAATAAAATGGAGTTTCATATTATACTAAAATTGGCATGGAATGGAATGACTCCGACTGCAACTGTTGCTGACCTCATCCAGTCAAGAGTTGGAACACTCAAAAAGCCTGTTGTCCTCTAATGGGGCTTTGGAGGTGATCTGAAGGTGACCCCCCCCCCCTATCTTACATACTACTAACATTACCGTTACCAATATATCAGTAAAACTTAATTGGCATAAAGCGTCTAGTGTCAAGAGCCACTTTATGATAAACGAAAACTCTTGCTAATAAGCACATCCTTTTGATAATTCCCCGAAAAAGTTTGAAGCGTCAGGATCGTGAAAAATGCTCCTATACTATCAGGATGCATAAAAAGCGCAATCTTTTTACCCGTTCTTCAGCAATTTTCTGAAAATAAGTAGTACGCAAAAAGAATATATGAAGTTGATAATTCTGGACAATTATAAAAGTCACTTAAGTATCAGTGCATTAGATTTTGATAAAGAAAATGGTCTCATAATCATGACCTTATCAGTGCCCTACAGTAATAAAACGCAGCTCTTAGAATTTAGTGTATTTAGATCATTTACGAAGTGTTATAATACAGTCTGTGACAACAAACCACCCAGGTAAAAGTGTCAACAGTTTTAATTGAAATTACTAAAAAGCAGCAATCAGAAGAAAAAAACACAACAACATACAAGCAAAATCAACGTAAAGTAAAAGCAATGAAAAAAATCTTACCTCTAAGAAGACTGCAAAAAGGTAATTGTCCAAACAAGCTGCAATGTTCTATTATTCCAGGCTCTGCGATGAGTCTTACCTTATGATAAAGAAACAATTGAAAAACTTGATGTTTGGGATTTTCCGAGGTCTGAGAGAAAGTAAGTGGTCTACTGAAGATTGATGATGGAATGTCCATAGAAGGTCGCTGTGAAAAAGGTACTAACTTCAGGGGCCGAATTCTGTAAAACAGAGAGTTGGGGAGTTTGGGTGATGAGAATTTTCATTTTTCCGATTCAAACTCCTTAATCTTTATTTGCAATGCTCTAACATACTTGGGGAGGTAGGGAAAATATTGTCAATTTTTGTTGTGTTTCGTGAAGGTACAAGGGTACCTAGGAATTTTCAAATTAAATTATGGATTCACCACATATCCTCGTTATATTAAAAAAAAAAAAAGTTATGAGATATATGGCTTTGGTATCTCAAGTTACTCACTAAAAATTTTAAATCGCGCGAAAAATTGTTAGTTTGCCGTCTTAAAGTACAGACGAGATGCTTATAAATATTTGAAATAAAGTTTGTATGTAGGATGAAATCGTAATCTACTTTTTGTCCCCTAATTAGATGTGTAATTAGTTTTTGAGTCCGATAAATGGACATGCAAAAGAAGTGAATCAGTCTTTTTAGGGTTGAAACCGGCGGTTTTAGGTACAAAAATGGACATATTTTGTACACACCATTGTGAAGAACTGATATGTTGTGAAAATTCATTTCTCATAAAAAAATATGGATGCGAAAGAAACAATGGAAGAAATGCATGCAAAATATAGAAACTGGGATGTATATAATCCAAGTGAAAAAAAAAACGTATTTCGGCAGAAAAAAAAATCAGTTAATAAGTTTAAAATATAAAAAAAAGTAAATAAATGCCTCCCTTTTTAATTTGATACCTACCAAACATTAGGTGCCTATATTTTTTTCACCACACACTTAATTCATCGGAAAAAACCCCATTGCTCTACGATACGTCTATACAGAATTAGGCACCAATATTGCAAGAAAATTACCACCGAAGGAGCTCAAATCTGCAAATTACCGTTTATCAAAATATTTTTATTGGAGTTATAGATCCTGAGGTTACACGTGCCAAAATTATTGCAACACATGAAATTGTTTTTATTATTTTTTAAAATCCGTTAATCTGGTCCCATATTTATCTCCGTAGCCCCCGCCGGGTCTATCATACTCATATTCTCCTCGACCTACCACTTTTTTATGCTACATGCGTTCCTCTCCTCCTCTCCATTCTTGCGTTATTTCGGAAAAATTGGACTAACCTACTCTCCTACATCCCTCACAAATTACACTTAAAAAAAAATCAATTTATATCGACGTTGTGAGGTAATAGACCCATATACTGTGAATGTAAAAAAAACCCAACCTTCTACAATAAAAACTGATACCCTTATTCGTCAATGACGATTTGCACTTTTTCACACTTTTCACGTTTTCCCAAACTACCCAAGGATGTTAGACAATTTCGAATGGAGAGTTTGGGAGTTTTAATCGGAGAAAACGAAAGTTCTCATCATCCAGACTCCCTAGCTCTCAACTGTAATAGAATCCGAACCCAGGTCGCCCAGAAGCAGTGGCTAAACAGAGTAGTACAATTTTCTGCCAAAGCGGAGTACTTTCGGAAAAACCGGAGTACACGACTAACGAAATTTAAAGAATTCAAATTAATTAGAATGGGATCCTGAAATCATATTAATGCGAAGAAAACCCATTATCATTAAAATGATTCATATTTAGATTTTTAAATAAATCTTTATATGTCTAGTATTATTACATTATTTATATATTTTTTTATATAGAAACAACTGGTTTTTATTTTAAGATTTTCCCATTCTTTTTCAGCAATTTCTTTAGTTTAGGTGACAGCTGTTGATTTAAAAGATTAATTAATTAATTAATTGCTTTGATTCAGGTAATCATACTTGCATGAAGTGAAAAGGTTCTGTCATGAGAAGCTATTCCTGAGAAAAGCATATCTGCATTTGAGACAACTTACATCTAGATGTGAAAACCTCACAACAAACCGATCGAATTAAAACGAGCTAATGGCCCTCTAATAGAAAGCTCTATGCATTCCTTCTCTCTCTTGCTATGCCACATAAATTCTTCGCAATGATAGCTTTCTTTGGTTGAATAAAAAGTTAAAGAGCTTTGAAAAAGTGATCCGCTTTTCTTATCTAGTTGTATGTTGTCTGTGCCTGCATAAAGAAAATTAATACATAATAAAAATACATAAATTTTTACATTAGTTCAATTATTTAATTATTGAAAACTTTTGAATTTTCAAAATATTAGTAAGGATTTTAATACAGTCATAATGCAAAATTGTATTGACAAATTCAGTCGCTTTAGTTTTTCTGCATTTCAAATCTTTTGCAATATTTGAATCAGTAATGTACAGAAATAATTCTGGTAGAGGAAAATGCATAAAATGATTTTTGCATGTCCGTTCGTCAGTTTTGTCCGTCCGTCCATCCTCACGATAACTCAAGAACGCGTGTACTTAGAGAGCTGAAATTTTGCCTAATTTTTTCTGCCCGATGAACCGTTCTAGAAATATTTGCGAAAAACCACTTCAAAAATCAAACTGGCACAGATGGATGATTACATACGGGAATTCATCTAGGGTATCGTAAGAATTGGTCTTAGAACAATTCAATTTTTTTTACTTGTTTGCAATAACTTTAAAACATATTTTACAAAACCGCCTGTTATTTGTAAATCTGCGTACAGAGCAACATTTTTGAACACGCTTAGTTTGTTTATTATAAGTATTACCTTTTTTTTGGTGACAAAACAGTTTCCATTGAATTTCCAAGAATTGACATATCCGGTCGTCGTGCTCTAAATCTTTCGTTATACTAGAAATTATGCTTCCTATATTATTTATGTTTGTTTGAATTTCTAGGAATTGTTCTAGATTGCCTTTGATTTTCGGATACATTTGTCATATTCATTGCTTGCACCACAACCGCACATTTAAAAACTTTAATACTGTGTCTAAAATATTTCCAAGAATTAACTTTAGTACTTTACCTATGCACGTACATTTTGGATGCCTTGACACTTACTTCTCCATTAGCGAAAGTGATTTTGATGGGTATATTTGCGAAGCGCACAACCCAAAATTAATCTAGTCAAAAATACTTTGCGAAGCGCACACCTATTGTTAAGGGATTACGCATTGTTCATTCATATCTTTACCTGCCCTAAGTAATATACACCCGTAGGGTATATTTGCCAAGCGCAAAGAAATCCACACCCAGGCAGGCGCACACACACACACACACACACACCCATGCAGGCAGGCGCGCACACACACACACACAGAGGCAGGCTGGCAGGGGCACACACAGCGCCTGCCTGCCTGTGTGTGTGTGCCATTGCGCTTGGCGCAGAGCGTACTCCTCCTATTGATATTAGTGGTTTAAAAACTTAACTTAACTTGCATAGATCAGGCCAAACTCATAGATCAGGTAAAAATACGTGCTATAACAATGCGTTGACCTTAACCATAGCCGCGCGTTTCCAAAACAATGCGTAATCCCTTAACAATAAATGTGCGCTTCGCAAACTCCTGCTTGTGCACTAGGAGAAGTGTTTTTTTATGGCTTGTGCGCTTCGCAAATACACCCATTTTGATCACATTAGATCTGCACTTCACAGTTCTGTATGAAGTTCTGTTTCTCCGGTAGATATAGAACAATTAGTAATCTATATATCTGAAAGAACGTTGAAGTCATTATAAATAATAGTCGATACTCATTAGGGTCATTCCACAGAAAATTGATAAAAAATCGAACTTTCCCAACCCACCCATCACCAACCTCGTTTTTTTTTTTTGCTGAAAGTTAAGTAGTTATGAGATAAGAATACAACTATTTATTTTTGTGCTGCAAGGCATACTGGTTGAAGTAAAGGACTCTGAAATCCTCAAAATTCGCCGATTTTTGTTCTGCTGAGTTATATTCAAAATATCATAACATTGGTTCTGATTATCACAGAGGCATGACCTTTAGGTTATTTTAAAGATTAGGGAAAATTATAAAAATAGATGGCTTTAAGAAGAAGAAAAAAATTAAGAATATTAAATATTTTCTTTATCCTTGAATATCTTCAAATGCAATCCATTAAATTTTCCTTGCTTTATTTTTAAATTAATGGTATTAATGTTGTTAGTAAATGGTTAAATTTTTAAATTGGAATCTCAATGGGTTTGGAGACGAGAATGTTTTTTGTGTTTGAGGGCTGGTTTTTTGGGGAAAAATGTAATACAAATCTATTTTGTTATCCTTGATACCATAAGAATTTTTCACCAAGCACATAATTTTTTGTTTTCTCAAATGTGACCCATTAACAGTCCATTAAACAAAAACAAAATGATCTCGCCCCGAAAATCAACTTTACTGTCGAAATATTTCCTTATTTTTTCCACAAAAGAAGACAATCTTAATCGTCGTCCCTAAAATTTTTTTACAGAGATGGTGTAAACTGTAAGTTACTTGATTTTTTTTTTTTTGAAAATTGGGAACTATTCTCAAGTTTTTTCCTTTATGTTACAATTCACAAATTTTATATTGTTTTATTACAAAAAATCAAGGTTTTTTACAACACTTGAATTAAAATAAACAAAAGATATAGTGAAATTAAATCACTAAATGCCTTCGTTGAATTATAAACAAAAGCCAAACCTTCCAAAAAAAATTTACTATTAATTGGACTTAGCTTTTGTGAGAAGGAGTAGTACCAAACCAACTTTTCAAGACTTAATTGATTTTATTACTAAAATGTACTACGAATGTTTAGTTTTAAATGAAGGTGAATAAAACCTTTTAAATTATTTGCTAACAAGATACGTATATAGGAGTTTTAAGTATTAAGAAATGAAAAGCGGAGACAGCACTGCAGAGCACATGTGAAGATTTAGGAAAAAAAGGGATAAGGCTAAAGCAAAAGAGACGAAGACCGTAGATATTTGTCGGGATTCATCTATCAAGGTAAGGGTTGTCAAAATGAGAAAGAAATCCAAAAAGGATTGGTAGAGGAGGGGGTAGAATTATGAGATATGGTAGCAATTTGAGACACCGGGGTTTTGGTCTCCCTACGCTACTGATATCTAAAGCGTAGCTGGGCTAGCAATCTAGCATTGCTGTTAGTTCTTCGAAAGTTTTGAAACAGCCGGCGGACATTTCATTATTAGCCTTGACGCATGCTGAACGTTCACAGTTAGGGCATAACTGAAAAGTTTTCTTTCACATGTTTTGCTTTCCAGTTTATATCTGTATATTTTCCTAGTTTAGAACAAACGCATACGGTAAGTTACATTATATTTACTTTAGATTTAGAATATAATTATATATTACAAAAACGCTTGAGTTTTTCTCATCAATTTACTAATTTTATTGAAAAAGCAATTGGTTGCAATATGAGACACCTGGTTGGTAATAATATCAGACTATCTTATATTTCTACCAACTATTGAAGCAGTATTAGAGATGATAATGATGACTTTTGTAGGCCTATAATAGAGTTATACAGTATATTAAAAATGTGAGTTAGTATCACTGATACTGCCTATTTTTTGCAAAAATTTTTCGTTTATTTTTGATATTATAATACAGTCTTATATTACTACCCTACTTTGGAAATTTCTAATTTTGATATTTTTTGTTTAAATAAATAAATTTTGAGCGTATTGCAGTCTACGTTATTTATGTTAATATCATTGATAAGTCAACCAAATTTCCTATCTTTATACCATTTACTTTTTGGATATGTCTATTTTGGGGCCTGTTATCATTAAAAGTATAATAAGTATCCCATATTTCTACCCCCTCCTCTACAACTTAGAGTTTTCGATTAGGTGCAATTGTTCCGACAACAAATATTAATATTTAAAAAAGCTTTTATTAAAAATTCACTAAAAAGGATAAAACAACCTTTTTTCTTAAGCTTTTACAGAGTGTCCTCAATACTGATAGTGTAGTTCAAAGAGTTCTTGGTTTTATATGACTAAAGTTAAATGCATACGGTGCTCAGTATTTAACGAATAAGTCGAGTTGTTTAATCCCACATTGGTGATCACTTGCAATGTACTTAAATAGTTTTTATAATAAATATTTGTTAATTTCTTAATTTTGACCAAGACTTCGTAATTTGTAACTTCTGCAATGTCCAGATATCGATTTCGAGTTGAATCGGACCATAAAAGAAAAAAAAAAATCGTTTACTATTTGAGTTTGAATTTTCATACACATACCCTCTGTTTCACAGCTATAAACGAAATTTAAATTTTCTGTCTTTTCAAGAATGAATAAAACCTGTCTTTTTGACAATTTCTTGAAATTTCATTTAAACAGCTCAAATACAGTTACAACCAGACAATTTACCCAGTCTGTTTTACCTAGCCTTGAGAATCACTCCATATTCTGAAAACCGTTTATCTCACAGGTGGTATTCGTTCTCATGAACCAAATTTGATTACAGCTTTGAAACGGAGTACCTATACAGGGTGTTTTATAATTGGTGCACATAACTCACGACTTGATAGCTGAGGTGGAGACAAGCAGAAAATTATACGATGATGGCGGGGGGGGGGGGCAGACGCCCGGTTTCGGCGGCAGGGGAATTTACGATTTTTAGTACTTCTTCCACTTGAGACCTTTTATATCTCAGATGATAGTAATTCGTTTCAGCATTCCAATGAATACCCAATAGCCTTCCTGTCACCTTCCGTCGGAAGTTATAGGACGTCAATGTAAAAAAAATCCTAATTTAATTTAATAATTTCCCGCCAAAATGCATAATAACTAAGCAGTTTTTTTTTACAATATTTAGAAAACCCGAAATGTTACCTTTAATTTGGCTATGCACATATACCTGCCAAAATGCAACCGTTTTTTAGATATTCCTGTTTCTATGATTGATAATTTCATTAATTTTGCTAATTTAGCATGGAATTGCATAATAATAGGCGCGATTACCATCGTCAGTAGCAAAATTAATGATATTATAAATCATAGAAATGGGAATATCTAAAAAACGGTTGCATTTAGGTAGGTACATGTTCATAACCAAATTAAAGGTAACATTCCACGGTTTCTAAATCTTGTAAAAAAACTGTATAGTTATTATCACTTTCCCCGGGAAAATCGTTAAAATTTGAAAAAATTAATTTTTTTTTTCAAATTTTTGATTTTGACTTCCTACAACTTCCGACGAACAAGAAGGCTGGTTGGAAATTCATTGGAAAGTTGAGACGGTTTGCTATCATCTGAGATAAATCCCATCTTGATAGTGTGTATATGATGAAAGTTACAGGGTGTAAAGTGGAAGAAGTACTACAAATCTTAAACCCCCCCTACCGTCAAAACGACGCGTCTTACCATCCTTTTACCTTATAATTTTTTGCTTGTCTCCACCTCAGCTATTAAACCCTTGAATTATGTGCACTAATTATGAAACACCCTGAATAAAAATGTTGAATCGCGAAATACAAGTGAAGCTAAATAAAAGCATATAAAAGGGACTAAGATTGTTTCAACTGGATCCTTTGAATCTTCGGTAAAGGATGACGAAAAGATAAAACCTTCTGCTGAATTTACGACTCATTCGCAGTGCCATCTATATGCATGGGCCCGCTGGGCCTGAGCGATTCATGGGGTCCCCTAGCCCGTGCGATGGTAGACCAACTAGTTGTAAGAATTTGGCTACTGAAACTAGACCGTGAAATATATTTGAATTTCTATACATGGCAACAAATTTTCATACAAAGTAACGTATAGTATGAGATTGTTTGCAGCTCCAGCATTATTTTAATTTCCGGTATTTTTTCATGGTATACTTTCAGCAGCCAAACTCAATGTATTTTGTAGGTAATCAGCGAAAATTTTTATACTCTTGGTTTATGTTAGGCTTAACGTCTACTGGAGACTTTTTCAAGCAACTTTTGGTCACTGTAGTCCTGTCCTCGTGGTCTATTTTAGTACGCACACAGTGTGTAACTGTCACCGCAAAAATCTATGCTTTATATTAACATTCATCAATACATATAAATTTCGAGGAGGCAATTGTGATATGTATATTTGTCATAGAATATAGAAAATATCAACGAAAGAAACGCTATTGGGTTCTTTTACTTTGGAGCGAAAGGTTACTGAAAGGAAAAATTCACTTAATGTTTAATGAACTATGATCCTAGCTGAAAAATTTCCGTATGAGTGTTGAAAGACTTAATTTTACTACAACAGATTTTGTGACCTGTTATAACTTATCAAAGTATCAATATGAGATCATCAATTGAACCCGAATAGCGACTTGCTGTAACTCTAAGGCCTATAAACACATAAGGGATATTTCCCCCATATTTTTATCTTCAAATTGCTATCAGAGTATTCTTTCAAATTTTTGTTGTATAGGGGTGGTCTCATTTGTACTTCTTGTATTAATGCCTAATTATTAATATCTTCCACTAATACTATAGGGTCCGCCATCTAACGTTTTTTTTTTTTAACTAGTGCTTACTTCGTGAATGGTAACACTTAGCTCATGTCTGATTTGACAGATAATTAGTTTTATTCTTCCGCTGAACGAATATGGTTCTGTATATGCTTGAACAACGCTGGGAAATATTTCCTGCGATCGACTTACAGAAGATGCCGATTTTGCCAAAAAAATCATCTTTTCGGATGAAGCTCATTTTGATCTTGGCGGGTATGTAAACAAGCAAAATTGTCGCATTTGGGGCACAGAAAACTCGCGCGCATACATTGAAAAGCCGATACACCCAAAACGAGTCACTGTTTGGTGCGGATTTTGGTCCAGAGGCATAATTGGGCCATTTTTCTTCGAAAATGAGCAAGGAGTGGCCGTTACAGTCAATGGCAATCGTTATCGGGCCATGTTGAACGAAAATTGAAGAGGAGGATATTGGCAACATTTGGTTTCAACAGGACGGCGCTACGTGCCACACAGCCGAAGCTACACTCGATGTTTTGCGCCCTGTTTAAAAAAAAAAAAAGTTATTTGGCGGACCCTATATAACACTATCATTGCAGCAACCCTTAAAAAAATATGCGTAAGTTTCTTCCTTGTGTCTCCAAAAACAATAACAGTCAAGCTCAAGCGGAAAGCAAAATGCTACCAGTGCAGGCACATTCATATAAACGTGAAGGCGTGGTGATAGTTTTGTTGCCCGAAAGTTGTTAGCCGAAGGAATGAAAAAGTCACCTTGCTGTCACGTCACTACATGTGCGGTTTTACATTAGAGCCTATGGAATTGACGATAGTGCCAAAACAGTTACGTGACAAAAAGTGTCCAGTGCGCGGTGGACCATAATATACTTTACGTTATTATTTCTATTGATAACGCAAAGTATTTTAGAAAATAATATCTATTAAGGGGTCCCATATCTTAAAGTGCCCAGGGCCCCACTTAGCTAGAGACGGCGATGCTCATTCAAATTACATTAAAAGGCGAAAGTAAAATTTAGAACTGTTGGACAAATCAGGAAAATCTCCCAAAGTTAAGAGAATGTTTGTTAGTTAGGATATTGAAAGTCCAGGGAACCTATTCCTGAACTACGTATGGTTTTCACGAGTTTATTATATAAGGAATGGTTGAACCCTCTTCGTTATATAACGAGTGGTTTGCATACGAAAATAACGAATACGAATTTCAAGAATACCACATGCACATTCATTTCGAATGGTTTTGACGGCTTATTGTATACGGAATCTGACTTCGTTATTCAAGAATAGGGCCCCAATGCAATATTAAATCGATCACAAAAGTCGTGATTAATTTATAAAAGTTTGTGATGGTGGGAAATATATGGTTACAAAAGTTAGTGGACTTCCAGTGGATTCCTAGAAAACCAAGAAACCCTAAATGCTTGTATGGCTCTACTCTACACGAAGAGGAAGTACCGTAGTAACTCTGGGGTATGGATAAGATTTGTCTTGTCCTCTCTTGAGAATAGTAAGTCATCTGACCTCGATAATTATATCGTCATGAATATACTCGGGGATTACTAAGGTGGTGTTGGATGGTCTGCTTTTTTACGCGATTCGAGAAGGATAGCTGAAAAAAAAAATACATGGAATATCCTTTTAAAAATGGACTTAGTGCTGATGATTGCTTTGGAAAATTTAACTAAGTGAGCTCAGTTATTGTTCTTCGCACTTTATAGCCGACCTTTATTGCACCGGCCAGAGGTTTAACCAGTCACGGGTTTTGCTTTTTATGAGAATAGAAAGAAAAACTAAAGTTAATGTCTCCTTTATAACTTCGTATGACTGGACTACGAATATCAACCAAGAAAGCAAGTTGATTGCATTTTCACGGATTTTAGTAAAGCTTTTGACCGAACCAATCATAAAATCTTGATTCATAAGCTGACTCTTCTTGATTTTCCTTCTGTCTTTGTCAATTGGCTTCATTCTTATTTATCGGATCGTACGCAGCGAGTTATATTTCGCGAAGCTGTTTCTGACGTAATAGATAATACTTCTGGCGTTGCTCAAGACAGCCATCTCGGACCACTCCTTTTTATTATTTTCATTAATGACGTATCTCTGATTTTGACTAATTCAAGAATACTTTGCTATGCTGACGATGCCAAAATCTTCCGCATTGTTTCTAATGAAAACGAGTGTGGAATTCTAAATTTGGACTTAGACACCTTTCATAAATGGTGTGCTATTAACTGTCTTCCTCTCAACATCAACAAATGTACTGCTATGTCCTTTTCTCGTAAAAGGAGGCCATTGAACTTCAGTTATACTTTAAATGGATGCTTATTATCTAGACTTGACAAAACCAAAGATTTGGGTGTCTTCCTTAATACACGTCTTTCCTCGAGGATCATATTAATACAATCGTTGCCAGGGCTAATGCTACTCTAGGATTTGTAAAGAGATGGTCAAAGGAGTTTAAGGATCCATTCATAACGAAGGTCCTATACTGCACATTCGTTAGACCTATTTTGGAGTATGCCAGTCCGGTCTGGTCTCCTTTTTATGCTGTATACATAAATCGTATTGAGGCTGTGTAGCGGAGATTCGTTCGTTTTGCTCTGCGTGGACTTCATTGGCATAACCCTATAATTCTACCTTCATATGTTGATAGGCTTAAACTCTTTCCATTGGATTCTCTTGAAAATAGGCGAAAAGCTTCCAGAGTTGTTTTTGCGTTTCAGTGTATACAGGGAGCGACAAATTCTCCTGAGCTCTTAAATACTTTCAATGTATCTATTGCTGCGCGCTCCTTGAGGAACCACGACTTCTTCGTCGTTCCTCATCATAGTACGAACAATGGTTCTCACAAGCCGATTTCATCAATGTCTCGTCTCTTTAACAACCAGTTTGATTGCATTGACTTTCATCTTTTATAAAGTCAATTAAGAGATCAGCTTAGTTAAAGTTACTTTTCATTTTCTTATTATTGTTTGTACACTTTTGGTCATTATCATTGTTTACATATGCATTATTTTTTTTTTGTAAACTTAGTAATCAGATCTTTGATGAAGTCCTAAATAAATAAATAAACCTTTTTTCGATTAAAGGCAGCAATCACGTCGAGTAATATACAAGTGTAGCGCTAGAGAAGGACAACTTGCAATCTTCATTTGCTGCTGTTATAATACTGAATCCTAAATATGTACTGTACATATCCTTATTCTTTATATGCAAGAATGCCTATCCGATAAGAAGTTTCTGGCAAAGTAACTACGGACCAAAATAAGGATTTAAGAAAATAGGAATTTTAGGACTTTGCTCCAGCAACTGTGACTGATTGTCATCTAAATTATGATAGTTCAATTTAATAACACTTAGGCAAATATTATAATATTACAATATTATGTGCAAAAAAATTCCCTTTGCTGACTTGTTCAGAGATTACTATACTTCCTCCTCTTGATATCAAACTTGTACCGAAAATAGGAGGACCTTAAGCTATAAAGACGAACAACCGCCATTGATGAAGTTCGTCATTAATACAAGTACAAAAAGAAAACTAACATTGAAGAACTTGCTTTTCAGAATGGGGTCAGGGTGGGGGACTCAAATGAAATGAAATCAAAAATGAAAGCTGCAAAAGATAATGAGAAATATTCGTGTTTATAGTAGGAATGTTTAGAAAACTGTATTGAGCCTTGACTGATGCGGGTTTAAAAGGAATACACAAAGGTTGCAAAACAAAGCTATGAGAGCAATACTGATGTGTAGTAGGTACACAAGACTATCAGATATGTTAAGTGCATAGTATCAGAAAGCTTGTAGCTATGAATGTTCCATTGTTTGTTGACAGAATTAGAAGAGGATGTGTATGCCTGACTATTTAACACGCCTAATAACCTATGTTAGAGATATACAGCCATATTTGTTACGAAATCCAAATGACTTTCGATTACCGTTATTTAGGAATAGATCAGCCCAAAACAGTTTAGTGTACACCGGTTTTTAGTTGTTTAACATGTTACCATCAAATGCTAAAACAGAAAAAAATATTAAAATTGTATAAAAACACATTATAGAATTTGTTAATAATAGTTTCCTGAATGATAATATTATGATATTGTATAAAATAGTGAGATAACTAAATAAATCAAATCAATCAAAGAATCAAACATCCTGTTTGGGTTTTGGAAGCAATTATTGTGATGAATGTTAATCCGAGGGGAAGGAATATGTGGATAAAAGTTATTGTCTCAATAATGAATCTGAAAGTTTTAGTTTATATTTTGTTATTGATACATGAGATATGCATAAAATAAGATGTAAAAATATAATATAGGAGATTCGTTATTCTAATATTTACCATTTTTTGTTACTGTCTTCTTACCACCAATTCAAACCAATCCCAATTTCACTTAGTGTAAAAAATTAAGTTTTGTTTTGTAAATTCGAAATGATAATAAAATACAAAATCAAGGACAAGATAGACCTCATTGGATAGAGACAAACAAAAGACTTATTATTATAACAATAAAACCTAGGCTAATTTCTATTTTCTTAATAAGTAGAATAAAATTCCCATTGTTCATAAAAAAAAAATCGACTTTTACAGCATCCAAACAGCACCCCTGTT
Organism: Dioctria rufipes; assembly: GCA_963924295.1. NCBI lineage: Eukaryota > Metazoa > Arthropoda > Insecta > Diptera > Asilidae > Dioctria > Dioctria rufipes. The sequence goes on from OZ002740.1 coordinate 365,020,068, forward strand.
ACATAGGTTCATGCAATCTCTAATCTCAATTCAAACTAATCATGCGAAAAGTCTCTTCAGCTTAACATGCAAATTCCTGACTTTATATGACACGGTGAGGTCTTAACTCATTATCAGACACTTCTTATCAGATATTGTGTACAGCATGAAACATCTTGAAAGATTTACAAATATTCCCGGACTTTATTGTTTTGGGGTAAACAATTATTACCTGGTACACGTTTTAAGCAAACACAATTATCATGCAAAATGGCGTCTTCTTGTCGGACGGATTTATAAATTGTTATCGTACTTCATTTTAGGCCAAATGAAGACTTTTTCTTTTGAATTACTGAAAAAAATCTGCTGCCTTATTTGAGTGACAAATAATTTTGCTGATAGTACAGTTATGATTTATTGTTGCTTTTTAACTATAATTTTCTTTTATTATGGTAATTATAGTGATTGTCTTTTAGTGTGTGTGTGTTTTTCTTTTTTTTTAAATATGTATTCAATGTGCAAGAGTAAATGGTGAATTCCATATTAATTTTATTAGAAAATATTGAGAAATCGTTGATTTTTGATTCATTGGGGTAGGTATGAAACTTATCTGAATTCTCCCAAAAATATTTTTCTCGACTACTATACACTTTGCACATATGAATAAGGCACACCTCCTTTCTGTAATTTAAATGGGAGTTTAAACGATTCATTAGTCTATTTTCAAACTTATTTCATCAGAGGACGATGTATAGTGCTCCGTGTGGCTTCCTTTCGAAATATAAATGCAATAATAAGATGGGAAATTCTTTTAATTCATTTTAGATTAAATTTGTCCATACATAAAGTCGAGTCCTTTTCTTTATGTCTAATGAGTTCGTAGGTAAAAATGGTCACAACCGATTTAATTTTTTTTGTTTTTCTACGAACTGTTCAGTACCTATATTAAAATTGTTTGGGAATGACGATTTGTGGGGTACACATAAAAAATCAAAACTTGTGTATAGCAATCCTAGAAAGATATTGCTCAATTTAGTCATTTTTAGTAATTCCACCTGAAATTGTAATGTAATTACAGCACGCAAATTTTTAAGTCCCCATTGTCTATCAGTATCCTCATAGGCATGAACAATTTAAGTCTTTATATGGCAACCCTGGCAACACTATAAAGCAGGTACAAGCTTTTATTCACTTTAGAAAAACAAAATCTTAGCTGTTTAGTTCAACGCGGCTCTCAATCAGTATCCAAAGAGGAATGTATGTATGGTGGAAAAGGGTTTAGTGTCTGGCAACTCTACGAAGGAGTTGCCACATTTTGCCCATTTTAGTAATTAGATCCATAAGTTTTATAAAAAGCCATATACAAAATTTCAGTTCTCTAAGTAACAGCGTTATCTTGGGGACAGACCACTGACATGTATAATATGGACTGATTACGTTAATAGAAATGCACTGCAAAAAGTGGGCTCACTGCTATATTGCAGACTCTTTCAGTCTAAGCAACAAGTACCAACTGAGGAGAACTGTAAACGTCGAAATAAATGGCTTTAAATTAATTATTTAGGGTTATTATTGATATAATTGTTTTACCAAAGGTAATTTATTGATAAGATGTGCATCCTAAATTCAAAACGTTTTATTATAATCGCCTTTCGAACAACGTGCTCATTTTTTCTACTTCCCGCCAATGATTTTTTTCAATTTTGGCACCGGTCTAAGAACTTTTTTTGACATAAGCAATTGAGCTCACATGAAATATAAAGTTAAGCAGTCCATATTATATATGTAAGTGTGACAGACCGACGTAAAGACAATTTACCAAGATTGCTATTAGCGGTTATATGTAGAAGATTTGACGAGCTGTACAGAGTGTGCCAGGAAAAGTATGCAATAGTGAGACTCGTAAAAGATGAGATTATTTTCAATCGAAAATACTTATTATATAAAGTTTTTTTCGAATTTATGTTATTTTCGTAATTACAGGGGATTTAAGATATTTGTCGAAAATTTGGTACTTGCAACACTTTTTTGACTGTAATTTGTTTTGCTTACTGAAATGCCATTTACATTACATTGCATTTATAATAAAAAAATTTATAGATAAGCAAAGAATTGACGATATAATTTAAAAGGTGTTTTTTCCTTCTAAAAATTGTCTTAATTCAAAGAAAATATCTTTAATATTTTACCCTTCAGTTTAATCAAACATTATAAGCCTAGCTCAAGTACCTATTCCCTGAGGTACAGGAAAATATGTCTTGCAACATACCTACAAATTATTTCACAATTTTAAATTATTTATAATACTGAAAAAACTAAGCACTTAAGTAAGAAAATGAAGTGAAACCTGCTTCATAATTTTAAGACTACTTTAATATTTTTAATAATATATTTTGCACTATTAATCTTAATCTGCGATCAGTCCTATACGGTTTTAATGTACTGAAAAGTTCTTCAGAATATGAAATCCGTTCTAGAAATACATATATGCGAAAAACCACTTCAAAAATCGATCTTGCACAGATATGTGATCATACGAAATGACATACGAATATTCATCTACGGTATCATAAGAATTGGTCTTAGACCAATTCTAACTTTATTACTTATTCGCTCTAAATTTGAACACTGCCTGAGAACGCATTAAGGTAGACTGGTGAATTTTTGTATATACGGCGTTTTCATAAAATTAGTAAATATAATTTAATCAACTAAGAAAGCTAGAACTGGTCTAAGACCAATTCTTATGTTACACTAAATGAAAGCCGTAAGTAGTTTTGTATGGTCACCTTCACCTCTCTGTGCACGTTTGATTTTTGAAGTGGTTTTTCGCATATGTCTCTAGAACAGTTCGTCAGACAGTAAAAATGATTATAAAAAATTTAATAGGGTTTCATACTCTGAAGAAATTTTCACTACAATAAAAACGTCTAGGACTGATCGTTTTCGCTAGTATATGTGAAAAACCAAATTTTTTATATAACAACACCAAGAAGAGGTTACCCGATTTAGTCCATTTTTGAAACTTTGTACTATTGCTATGAAAATACCATGTATCAAGTTTCAATTCTCTATCTTGACGCATTCTCAGGCAATGTTCAAATATATAGTGGAAAACGAAATTTTTGTATGGCAACCCTGCGAAGGAGTTGCCCGGTTGGTCCCATTTTCGCAATTAAATTTACGTTTTTTTAAAAATCCCGTGTACTAAGTGAACATAATATAAAAATTTAGATTTTAGATTTTTTTATGTATGCTGCGAAAACGATCAGTTCTAGATGTTTTTATTGTATGGAATAGTTCTTCAGAATATTAAATCCCATGAAATCTATTATAATCATTTTTAGTGTCCGATGAACTGTTCTAGAAATGTATATATGCGAAAAACCACTTCAACAATCAAATTACACAGATGGGTGACCATATACAAAATTACAGATGAGTATTCATCTAGGCTATTATGTATTCTGTTTTTGTTTCTTTGTTTTTTTATCTAGCTAAAGATGTGAATTTGAAACTCATACAAAACTTAAGATCTATTATAGATCTTAATTGTCGTTTGAATCTCAAACTGTTTTAAAATAAAAGGATAGTAAAGAATCGTATCATTACAAATGCACTTTATTTTATTAACACACAGAACACAAATTAAAAATTTTATTATTTTCGAAATTAGTTTTTTATTTTAGTCGCTTTTCAATATGAATCTTCTGGCTAAAACTAATAAAATTTGAGACGGTTTCAAAAAAACGCTGGGTAGAAGTTCTGGTGTAGTGCTCTTTAGGTTGAAAGGATTAAGCCGAATTTTTAGCTGGATTCAAAGGCCATAACTCCAGCTAAATTGGCTAAATTTAGCTGGCATAAAATTATATCTCTGGCAACTCTGTGCTCGTGCCTGCAGTCTTATATCATAGATGGCACAAGAACGAGATGTGGCATGCAGTACGAAAAAAGCATACAAAATTTATATGGCTAGGTGGTCTATTCCGGAATGGACCACATCATTTGAAATGATGTATACGACGAGTGGTTCATATTTTTTCGTATCTGAAGTATTGAAGAAATCGATCAAATGTATACAAAACTGCTATTATGAAAACATTTGCTTTCGGCACGCTCTAAAACATGTTGTGGTTCATTCCAGAATATACTACCCTTTTCACAATCTGTATACTCTGCTCTAGTATGCCATGCGACATCTAGTTCTTGTGCGATATATATGCTTATATTCTGTCTACATTCGAGAAAGGATTGGTGGATGATGGGGAACATAGGGTTGACAGTGATCTTAGTACATTTGTACAATTTTTGAATTCATTTCATATATGATACAATTTGAGAATTTAGCGGAGTTTTTAGTTTAATTAGCTTTCTGAGGCTTACAGACTTAAATTTAATAGACAGTAAACTCATTGGTTTTATAAGTATAAGCACAATTCAAAGTATGATTTTAGCAAAGAGGATTCCGAAAAGAAGACTAAAGTGTGAAGTGTGGTCTGAAAAAATTTTCCACTTCTTGTAATTAGATTTTTTCTCGTTTAGTTATGAGTTCAGAAGCCCGTCGTATTGCCGCTACCTTAAAACTAGCGCAAATACCCCTCGTACCCCCTCACCATCCCATAGAGCCGACCCTGCTATAAAAGTAATCCCGCGATTACAGGAGTCAGTAGAACTGACTATGACACTAACACAGACTACTGTTTTACCCTTCTAACAGATATTTTTAACCGCCTAGTCAGTATTGACTAAATTGTTAAACGTAAAATTAAGATGGTGGAAATTGAAAATAAAACGTAGATGCTAGTAGAAATTTGTGTTTATATTTCTAGTCTTCTCTCTTTTGTGTGGGAAATGACTTTAAAGAGCTTAATATACATTGTAATCTTTATTTTGTAGAGAATAATGATGGAATAAGGAAGAAATTATTAGCAATGCATACAGATGAGGAATGATTACACGGCTGGACGACATTTCATAATTAACTGACTGGTCAGTTGATCGAACGTAAAACGTTTTTAGTCGGTAAAATAGACAGACATAATTAGTACTGTCCGTCAGCTCTACTGATTCGTGTAATCGTCGCGTTAGACAACTCAGAAACACAACTTTAAGCAATAGCTCAGTTAAAATCTAGCAGCTGACATTGTCTAAATATTGTGTAAAGAATGTATGTATGTATGTCAAACATATATGGCTTGACTACAAATTTTAGTTAAATGTTACATTAAACATCTTTTATAAAATGCATACATTTTGTTATTTTTAAAATACTGAAGACAACTAAAGCTTTCACTTTAAAACGTAGCTAATATTATAATTGTGTACTGGTCCACAAAAAGTGTTCTCAATTAAAGAAGTAAGTTAGGTATCATAATTTTAATACACTTTTTGACACGATTTATGGTACATTTCAAATCAAAATATTCAAAGTGTATTGATTTTATAACTCAGTTTGCCATGTAACTTCGGTAAATATTAGAAAGAAAGCTTAACGAATTCATTTCCATTCGTCTTAACAACTTTTCGTAACGATAATTACTTACTGAAGTTATGTCAACTGTTTCAAACAAAGTGCAATACATATTAAGATCCTTTCCGAATCCAAGGCTTTACCATATATTCGTCTTTTATAAGAGCTAGTGAGGTTATACAGTAAGCTCAGATATTACATAATGCTTTTGACAGACATGCGGTATCGATATCTAGATATTCAGAATATCTAGATATCAAAGTACCCCTGACAGACATAAAAACGGGCTTGATGTGACAAACCGTACTTTGACATTTCAATTCAGTTCACAGATCTTTAAGCGTAACAAATTGGGAAATGGAAGTGGCAAATATATTAGCTTTAATACAGGCTAAATGGCAATTAATTGTAAATATACGACAAATTCAAGAATTGGAACGAAAAAAGAAAAAATTGCGTTTTTTTGCAATAAGATCCTAGTTGAGGTGCAAAATGTATCGGCGGATGTAGCGTCTCAATTTATAATTTTCTGTAAAACGAAGAAAAGTGTGGTCCACAGTTTATTGTAATGCAATAACTTATTAACTCTGCGGAGTTTAATATTTGCCTTTTTTTATTACTGTTTGGTTCTTCTTCTTCTTTTTCGCATTTTTGGGTAATCACGGACACATTTTTGCCTAATTAGACGCATTAGGTGCGCAACGTAAGAAATGCCGATGATCAGGCTATACCCAGTAATTTTTAAGGATATTGATATCTAGATATCTAGTCTATACCCACTAGTTATTCTGGGTATATTGGGAGTATTTGATGACAGACATGGTGTGTAAATGGGATATTCCGAATATCTAGATATCGATACCCCATGTCTGTCATAAGCACAAGATTTGAATGAAGACGAAGCTAATCTGTCTAGATTTGTTTGCTTAGATTGATATTTGACGTTTTGTGTTGTTTTAGATAACCTTATCTTGATTCGGATAGGTCCTAAGTCTTTCGACGATCAATTCCGAATTCTGAAAACTCTAATCTTAATTCCAATAGCTAATATTTAAATTGGTAAAATGGCGGGTAAATATTGAAAATATATATATACCTACTTTGATTTTTGGTTTGCACAAACAGTTTTTATTTATTAGTTGTTAAAACAATTGGCCATTGGCTAATCTATTTCTTAGTAAAATTTTAGTTTTCTACTTTGTTCCAGTGAATGCAAATAAAGCATATTTCCTAAAAAAACAAAGAATTAAACTTTTCACCGTTATATAATTTTTACGCAAAAAATGGTTATATTTGTCATGATGTCATAAAATATCGTTATGCGATTTTTGACTCAAATCTGCAATCATCGCAAATTGGAACTTTTTCCAATTATTTATTACCGCAGCGTAAATTGGTCAAGATAACTTCAGTAAGAGAGTAGGTAAGCAATAATTGAATACGTTTCGACATTAAGGTATCTATCCCAACGCGGCAATTGTTGCTGATTTGTAAAGTATTCAAAATGCTTTCATCCGGCAGACAAGATAACCAATTCTCCTGTATTTGAACTAGATGGCTCTGATATTTCTAGGGATTTGGGCTGGAGGATAGAAGAGACCTACTTTCATAAACTGTATTTGGGCGCCGAACTCAGTGTTGTCGACTTTGGATTTTTGAGTAAAGACACAATTTGGACAATGGAATTTTAAAACAAATATATCAAAAAGATAGTTCCCAGAGAAATTAATTAGTACATGTACATACAACATTGCTGACTGAGTGAGGAAGATATGAAAATCAGGTGGGGAAAACTCTTTATATGGGGTATTTCAGTGAGAAGTAATAAGTTAAAAGTAAATATTTTTAGTGAAAGAATTTAAGCAATATGGTGGTACGTGCTAGATATGATTTTTTTTAAAGTTAGAAACCCTGAAAATCTTTCAAATTGAATAGTGCTCAAAAACTTATTTTCATTTTTTGTATGATCGCAAATTGAACGGAAAGCATTAAAATGTTTATTGTAATCTCTTTTTCATCTGGAGAATACACTGATAAAAAACCGGGCTATGTTTATTTTTAATGAAGAAGATGCGTTACTTGAAAATTTAGGTTTGTTCATTCTGGTTTAATAAGCGTTCGGAGTAAATTATAGTAAAGTTTCCTATATATATAACAGTTTACTCATTTATAAAGTTGTATTTAAATATAATTTAATTCCTTCTATTACCATGGCGATATTATCGAGACATTTTGGCGATATTACTTTCTTGTCTTTCAGGCAATGCTCATGTGATACTTCAACGAGATTCCTCAACGATATCTTCCTCTTATGTTCTGCAGGTATTACGTTCGTGTTCCATAGATGATACGAAAGCAATTTTTCTTCCCGAAGGAGGTGACTTCCGCAATATAGAGGATGATAATCTTCCGCAATAAAAATTATCTTTGTCGGAATATGGTGCGCGAATTATCCGCGTATCATCTTGCTTGCTAGGATGTATGTACCTACATAATACATCTGTGTGATAATGGCAATGTTTCATTCAACATATTTTCGGTTGTTGGGACAAATAGAGATTCTAGATTATATTATTCATGATCCCTCTATAATAAGGTCGATGTCACACTTCAAATGTGAAAATACGCTAATGCTTAGCATGGAGAATTGCTTGCGAGGTTTTTATTCGCACCAGACCAATAATAGATGTTGTACGAGTTTAGCATATCTGCCATTTCAAATAAACGTTGAGATTCATCAGCTTTTTGGTTGAGTAAATAATACTACCAATAAAACTACTTGTACAGGTTAAAAGTGATACGAATGTATTATATAAGCCCCACAGATTGCGTTATGGAGCACATACTTTCAATCTCAGGGTTATTTTCTATGTATTTGGGGCCCCATATCCAGTATTACTTTCGGTCTTCCACATTGTCAAAAGAGAAGGAAACATTAAGCTCTCTACTGCTCAAAAATACCTTTTAGTAAATTTTATTATTTATGAGCTTCAAATTAGGCAAAAATCAGTAGACTATTGTGAAAAACAGTAAAGAGTAAAATTAAAATATAACTCTTATGACTACTGCCCCAGTTTTAGTCCTTTTTATATAGGGATAGTGCAACTGTTGCACAGAATTTCTGTTTAAAAGAATTACTTCGCTTTCTAAATCCCCAAACAGAATAACAAATTTAAAAATTTTGGCAATGAGTGAGAGTTTTTATGTATAAGAGCCACAGTAAAAAAATTGAAATGCGTAAGATTTTTTTATTTCTAAATAACTTCTATTATTTTCATTATTTTTAATGGACGTAAGTTGAGATGTCAAGGCTTTTCTTGTTTTTCATTAGATTATCTTCAAGCCAGGGCTTTTTGTCTTCTCATACTTCTCTATACTTAAATAAATAAGTCCTGCTTTATTTACTTACATTCCAGTGATTCTCCAATAATATGTAAGCACAAATTTAGTTTCCTTATACGAACATATATACAAAACAATAATCTAGTTCACCGATGTTACGTTCGCTCTAATATTTTCTTGAAACTGTGTTTGAACAAAACAAGAAGAATAAAGTAAAAATTTTTATCTTTATTCTACTTACTTGCAAGTATTTTCAACTACTTTCAGTTAACTCTAAGAATATAAATTTAAAAATTCGCATCTGTATACTTTGCGCACAGTGTGCAAACGATATTCGGCGTTTTTTTTTTGGTGTGTGAAATTTATTTTTTTTAGACCTTGTATTTCCTAAGCCGCATTCTATGCGACACGTCAGATTCTCAAAGTATGTTAGGACGACTAATATGAAAAGCAAACAAAATTTCTGAAGTCTGGCGGTGACAAGTGTGGAGCATTTACTCTACTATCTTCTTGAGCTCCATCATAGAAGAGCTGCTTATTGATATTAGTTCTATTAAACGCAAAATGGTGAACTGTATAAATGAACTACACTTACCTGTTGGAATTATCTGTACACGTTTCATGTCCGCACTTGCTATCACGATCTTATCTACACATGGGATTATCTTCATCTCGGAACGATCACAGATACCTGCATATATATATATGAAAAAAATATAACACATAAGAATTTTTCTGAAAATACACCTATCTTTTGTGCACGTCCCATTGCTGGATATATAAGGAAATTCGTTGGTCTTATGGGGCTCATTTCAGAAATTACTTTAAAATCACTTGCAACACCCAAGTGGAAGAAAGATAAGGTAGTAATGAGAAGTGGAAAGTTATAATATTTACTTAATTGGTGTTATTAATAGTACTCGATTGCTATAATTAATTAGGGTCGGAGACTATAATGCTCTGAATGCTGTTAATTGGAGAAGATAAAGGAAAGAAAGTGTGCTTTTTTCATTAAAATATGATCGATCGGGAACGGTTGTGGTGGTGATAATAATTTGTGATATTTTTTTAACGAACATACTTGAGTCATGTGATACAAGATTTTTGTTTTTATATTTCTAAAAATTTTGAATATAACTACATATTTGCATATATTTACTATATTCATATGTATACATACTACATACAAGTTTTTTAAGTTTAGAGAAAAGAGAAAATTTGAAAGGAAGTTTAAATTTTTTTTTGAAAGTGAACGATTTTCGGTCATGTCATGTGGCTGGTGATAAAAAAATGATGACGTTGCTTTTTTTTAAATTGATTAAAAGAATTTGATTAAATATAATATTTATGATAAAAATTTATAGTAAAAAGGATTTCGGGTGAACAATTCGTATACGATTATTATGAGTTAATATTGAATTGGTCAAATTGCTACACTTAAAATTTTACTATAGATTTTTCCATGAGTTTTACCTATGTGAAATCAAAAATATTCCGGTAAATATACAATACCTATATGTACTTTGAGTGTGCGCATTATTTCCTTTTTATCTTATGAAGGTATATTTATCTTTATATCAGCGTCTAGATGGCGACATGTACATAGAAGATAATGTAAAGTCCTTCAATTAATTGTTACCAGGCGCAATATTTTCAAATATTGTAGATTTTTGGCTTTTAAGTCTTATTTCTTATTGAAATTAAAAAAAATTATATATGCACTGAAAAGCATTTAAAATGCACATATAAGTTATATGTACATACGTATGGAGGTCGAAAATTTTTCGTCCTAGCTGCATGTGTCTTATGAACCGAGTCATGCAACAGCACGACGTCTTTTATTGAACACAATTTTTATAAATTGGCCATAGTAGCGCACCAACATCTCGTCACATGGCTGCGTGCGACGGTAAATTATTCTGGATTTTAGCTACTTTGGCATGTCGAGAAACCCTTTTCAAGCTACCAATATCGTTTGCACATGTCTTCGATCATCAGCATTATGCTGCGCACTCATAGTGGCAACCAACTTACTAAATTGTTCATGAACGACACTTTCAATTGAAATACTTCGCATCTCAATCTACTAAATTCTAAGATTGTGATATTTTATCAGTAGCCGCTTGGAACGGGCGCCGACTATTATGGGGTCGTTTTCCATTGACTCTCTGCCAAGCTTGAATTAGTGTGTCCAGAATTTCACTGTTGAAAACCAAAGAGCATCGGTCCCATTAATAGTTTTCATGCACTCATAAATTTCTGTTGATGGTTTTTCTTTTTTTCTTAGAAGTTTTATTTCCACGCAGCACTTTAATTAAAAACATAAAAAAACTTCTTGACTAACATAGTTTAATCGACAATAACCTTTATTATTTTAAAAATTTGGTGTAAATGGCGAGTCTTCACATCTGAAAACCACAATCACTTAACGATCAGACCGCCATCTTTATGTTATGCAACCCACATAATATCTCAGGGTCAAGTTTTTCTGTTTTAATTGTAATTTAATTTGGCGCAATTATTAGATTATTCCAAAATGCACAGCGAATAGCTAAAAAATTAATTTGATAAGAAGTTAACATAATTTATTGTTAGCTGTGATTGAATATGGAGGTAAGAGGAAACACTATTTACTGAATACAACTTTATATTGGTGTTTATTGAAAGTCTCCTTATGAAAAACAAACAGGTATATCTTATTTTTATAGCACTTTTGAACACATAAATTTTGTGTCGAATTCGTGATGTAACTCACTATACAATTAGAATATATCTTAATTCGTCATTTCATCTGGCAAACACTCCAGCTCTGTACCACACCGCGGCTCTAGGCTCTAAAATGGAAATAACAAAGTTATAATGTGTGAAGAAAAAAACTCTGTAGTAGAAACAATAATATCAATGTGTTTATGATGTCTCAACCTGTTGAAGCTAGTTCTATAATTTCTGGAAGGAACTTTCTTTCATTTAGGACCCACTATCTCAATCCTAAATGCGATGATACTCCAGCACGCCACATTATTTCTATTCATTCCACCACAGTTCGCAATTGCTTTCCTTTCTCAGAGATTATCTGTGCCGCCTTCTGGCACTACCACTTATATGGTCATAAAAAATATAAAATACATATCTCAATAATTCTTCTACATAAATGTCAATATAGGATATTGAATCTGGTTCAATCTTTAGTAACAAAAATACTTGCTAATTTGTTTAATCCTTAAATTAATTTACTGGAGTTTCAGATCAAATGCCGACCGTTAACCTGGCGATAACTTACACCATATTTATGTGAAGACAGAACTATAATAGTCATAGATATGTCGCCAATCAACCGATTGGTCGTCTATCATAAATTGTGAAGCTGTGATCTTTTTGGGTCATTCGAATGTCGCTTACCTTTTTTGAATTACTCACTCGTGAGTACTAAGCAGTGAGAAATTTCGTGTGCGCTTTCTTATTTTCAATTACCCACTCATGGCGTGCGTTAATAACAATGGCAACAACTCACACACGCAGTTTTTAAGAATTGAACGCGCTCATGAGTCGTAAATTACTTGTGAATCTTTCGTGTGCGCACATGAGTCGTAAGGGTTGCCAGAAAATTTCTAGACATATCGCCAAATTTCTCTAAAAAGGTAGCCTAAGTCGCCCAAATTATCGCCCATGCCATTTATGTGGCACTCTATAATATATTGTTAAAAATTTATTGAAGTTATTGTAATTCATTTCAAAATGATCACAAAGCCCGCACACACTCGACAATCCTTTTTCAGCAACAGGTAGCACGATCAACAGGTGAATGCGACAGAAGTAATTATAAGCTAGTGTACACACGCTGCTAGTATGCTATGCTTTTCGCGGGGAGAGGCATTCGGGTGGAGGAAAAGTTCCGTGCTACACTTGTCTAAGCTGCAGCACGGACAGTATACCAATACTACTGCAAGCAAATAGTTTCGGCCATTTTGACATTTTGAAATTTCTGATCAAACGGCGTGCAGCTCTTTACCTGCGATTTGAGGTGATAATATAATAATTTATTTCTCATTACGTGCTGTGAACTTGTGATGCAGTTATTATTTATATCAATAATTATAACACGAACAAAATTAACCTCGATAATTATTAAAAGGAACTACAGCATAAAAAATGTTGACTAGTCGTCCAAATTTTATGTAGCCAAAGTTCGAAGTAGCCCTATTGACGAAATGTCGCCCGAATTGGCAACCCCTCGTAAATTACTCGTGAGGCTTTCGTGTGCGCACAAGAAAACGCACAGTTCCTTACTCTGCCTAATTTATATCTTTCAGAAATAATCAATTTTATACATTATAAAAGGAATGAAAACAATCCCAGAGATTTCACGGCCAGCTTATTTTACATACAAATTGCACGTTAGTAGTTTAACCACTATCATATAGAGGTATGTCTAAATTATTACATACATTTATATAGGTCAATTTACAGATGGTACTAAAATTTTTTTCACGACAATCTTTATGACATATGTACATGATATTCGGATGACAACCCTTTATCTTTAAATTGGCTGCCCTGCTATCCTTCTACAAGTTTCAAACCTCCAAAATAAAAATTGGAAATTTTTACCTGCTTTTTAATTTAGAGAGCATTTTTGGGGATGCAGCCTAATAAGTATGTGATTTTAATAGCCAATAACATTTTGCACATTTTGCTAGGATTCTTTTTATTTGATTTATCACAATTTTTACCTACTTCATTTGTTTTTGGAGAATTAAATTTTTACTATCCCAACTCACACTCATTTTCTTTCAAAATCTCCTTGATTCTGTTCCTGTATAAAAAATCACGGTTATCTGAGAGTCAAGGACTTCTCTATAGAGATTGCCAATTATCGTATCTCCAAAACTTTCCATAAACGCGAACTCAGGTACAGAAGTTTTAAGATGAAATCAATTGAATAATGATAGACGAACTCTCTACTTTAACATGGCTAGTAAATTTATCAAAACAACAAAACTCAATTCTAAAGCGAATTTGAAGAATACTAAGAAGCACACTACGAAAGAGCATTCTTAAAAAAGTTTATCTAAAGCTTATTAATTATTAATTAAAATTATGCTTCTAAAATTGTGGCAAGTATCAATATTTCCTTTAATCTACAATTACGCTTAATTATTTTGTCGGTCAATTAAACATAAGCGCTTAGTAAATATAAGCAGATAGAAGATATTTTGCTCTGTTTGTTTTATCTTGTTATTAAAGCCGTTTCAGCTCTACATGCACCAGCAACCAGGTAAATGTAATTGTAAAGATTGCGATAATATTCTGTATCACAATCAGCACAGAGGCAAAAGAAAAACTTGGTAACAAGCTAACCAAATAAAAGCATGCTTTGAAACTGAACTTCAATATTTATCCTCTCACGATTAGTTGAATACGATTTCGCAGTAGTGACTATATAAGAAAACTACACACATTGTACTGTACTTGTGTAGAAATCCATAAATACGAACAGCTCTTTTCTATAAGTTCATCAAAAACATAGAATAAAAAAAATTTCTTAAGATATTTTTTTTACAATGTATGACTACTTGTATGACTGTGAGATCTTCTCCAGGTGATAATTGGTCGAAAACGACTTTACTCTATTTACAATTTTCTAATATTTTCTGCTTTAGTTATTTGTTGAGAAGCATAGTTATCAAAATAAAACAAGAAAAAATAAAGATTGTATATACATATTATGTATAATATACGTGTATACACAGCTCAATAATTAAAATTAAAATTTTTTATTTCATCTCAATCAATTAAATCTTTTTCCGAATGTTATTCGTCTTTTCGAGTTGATTTGAATTTAGCATTCGGCTTCTTATGAAAAAATTCGTTTTTTCTACCAACCTTATATTTCTGATGGAGTCCAAACATTAAAACTCAAAAACGGCTATTACATATATTCAAATTTGCATTTAACATCGTTCATATACATATTTCTTCCATATATTATAAAGTTCCCAGATGACAACCAAAGATTATTTAACGAAATCGAATAATAACAGCCATGTTCATCTCTCTTTTAGTTCACCCACTCAATGCAGTAAAAAAAAATCAAGGAAAAATAGGAAAAGTACAGAAAAATGAAAAAATGGATTATTTACTGCACACGTGATACGTGCCTAATAGAATGAAATCTAAAAAAAAAAACAGAGTGCTATATTGTACCAGTGTTCAGAATAAAAAGAGCAAATATCTCTTACATCATTCAAGTATGGTTTTTTTTATTGAATACATAGTTTCGAGAATTAGCAATTCTATATTAATTTCGAAAAACTATAACACAAATCGTTCTTATAATTTAAAATAGACATTTTCAAAAATCAAAATAATTTAATTATTTTTCCAAATTCACTTAGATGGCGACTCTACATAAGTCTAACTCAAAGGAAACTGTAATGCTCTTAGAATATAGAGACTACAGGCATTGTGATAAGCCAAATTTATCCCTTATAGCACAAAAGTACTGAAAATGTACTTCGGGAGGCTTGAACCGAAGCTTTCCAGTTCCAGCGAAAAAGAATAGGCAGTCGGGAAAAAATTCAGGGGTAAACACTACCACATATAACCACTGTCGCGTTTGCAAATGATTTATTTGCGTATGTAAGAGCAGGACAGATAGTGCTGCCGAAACAGAAAACCCCGCACTTTCAGGAGGGAAACATCAGTTTTTCACTACTTTTATGCTGTAGTTTTTAAGAGATGTATTCGGTACTTCTAAACCAATGAAGAGATGCACAATATTCAGGCATATTTCAGTAGTTTTGAACTAATGAAAAGAGTCACATCATTCAAGCATAATTCAGGATATAGATTTTTTCTAAAATAAAAAATCTCTTTTCTTTTAATATATTTAATATATATATTTTACTAATTAAATTTAGTGAGTTAAGAATCCTTTTACAGTAGTACCTTTCCAGTTATAGTCTTTTCACTATCAAATATATAGAAGTCTTGTGAATTGACTCTGGTGAAATGATAGATTGTCTGTAATTGTAACTTTTTTTTTTATTATTATTATTAAAAATTTGTTTCTCAATTCTTACCAATTTATTACTGATATAAGAAATGTGTGTCACTCAGACGAACTTCCAATGGATTTAACTGGAAACGAGTTCTGAATTTTTTCATGCAATGTACTTCAAAATTACTTTACAAGCCCTGAAGAAATATAAACCAATTAGAACGAGACAAATCTATCAATATACTTTATACCCGAGCCATACAGCACGATCTAATGAATCATTAGTATGTACTAACTATTGATTAAAATGCCGTGTGTCACATAGTATACGTCATTATGGCTCGAAAAGAAGATGATAATGAAGTACACTAATGAAGTGTATTCTTCCTTCATTATAGCTATAATGAGGAAAAATGTGCTAGATTTAGCATATAATTTAAGTAAGGAGCTCCGCTGTGCATCTGCTGATTTGAAAAATAAGAAGAAGAAATGCAAAGAACAAAGTAATTATGTCAACATATTTTTTAATAAATTTTTTTTTTATTTATGAATCGTTAAATGAAATAAAAATAAATAAAAATTAAAATTAATAAAAACAAAGTTTATCGTGTTAATTCGATCCATATTGTTTCTTTAATGTGATAAGTTTATGATAGTTATGAAAGCCAGTTTGACAGAACAACTTAATTAAAGAAATAGCTGTGTGTCTGCAGTTTATAATGAATCATTATAAACTAATGAGTCGTTAGTTATTTCTTAATTAAGAGTGCTGTGTGTCTAGGGCATATCTCTCTATGAATATTGAACTAAACTGCTGCTGTGAGTACTGATAAGATGCTAAAATAGATGCTAAAATCATGGACGAGAGAGAATATATCTCGATTTTCGTTTTGTTTCATTTCATGCACAGAACCTTCCGTAGTGATTCAGTGCATTATTACGGGCTGAAGTACATGCAGTTTCACGGATAGAATAAAAGAATAATGATTGTAGTGGTAACCCCTGAAGCTGTCCTATCAGGGCGAGCGTAGTCAAATTCTTGTTGTATTAGTATCTGTTGCTGCTGTAGTGAAAATTCTCAGTACAGGCGTATAGTGTCAATCAACATAGAGAGCGGGCAACAAGATATATGGTTGAAAATATTGCAGTTGCTCCCACCGAAAATGCTCTTTAGTCGTGCTCTTAGTCGCTGCCACTGCGCCAAGATACCCACAGAGCTTCTCAGCTGTCACAAACGTAAACAAATCTTCGATATTTCCTCCTTTTTGTTATTAATTTCAATTTAATTTAATATAAAAATGTGTGTAAAGTACACAAAATAATATTTTATAACTATACTTGCATAAAAAATTACTTCCCACGGCGTAGATTGGTAGATATTATTGCGCCAATTTTTCACCGAACACTTCATTCTGAAAATACATGAACATCATTTAGAAATTTATCACTTTAATATCAACAGATAATTACTTACACTCTTTAGCAATAGTTTTCAAGAAATTATCGTTCACTTTTCAGTTATTTTCATAAGATTGAAATTCTCATTTGGCAGCTGAAAATACATTTGTCTCTTTCTTCAATATAATTCTGACCTACTGCATGATACTCTGAAAAAAACCACGCTCATGCACATGAATTTTACAGGTATCAACACTTCCTGTTGTCTCTATATTCTAAGGCAATACTACTGGTGTAAAAAATGAATAAAAATATATATTTTTTGGAACGTAACCCACTACTCAGGATACGTTTTTATACCCTAGATGAAATCTATAGGGTATACTAAGTTCGTCATTCCGTTTGTAGCACCTCGAAATAATGATCGTAGAGCAAAATGTATTGGACGCCCACGCGTAATATTAAAAGTTATTTTGATTTTTGTATGTCCGTCCGTCTTTCCGTCCGTCCGTGCGCACGATAACTCGAGAACGCATATACTTGAGAGCTGAAATTTTATACACAGAGTTTAAAAAAAAGTAAAATTAAGTTCGAAAATGAGATAAATCGGGCAACTCCTTCGTGGGGCTGCCATACAAAACTTTCGTTTTCCATTATATATTTGGACACTGCCTGAGAACGCATCGACATAGAGAGCTGAAATTTGGTACATGGTGTTTTCATAATAATAACAAATAAAACTGGACTAAATCGGGCAACCCCTAGACATTTTTATTGTATTAAAAACTTCTTTAGAATACGAAATCCTATAAAATTACTAATAATCATTTTTTCTGTCCGACGAACCATTCTAGAAATATATGCGAAAAACCACTTCAAACATCAAACTTGCATAGATCGGTGATCATACGGAATTTTATACGGGCATTCATCTAGGATATCATAAGAATTATAACATTTAATCTGACTCTCGGCTATTATTAGGTAGAAAATGTGGAGGAATGCACGGTTACTTTCTCTCAAAGTCCGAACAAATGCGAGATTGTATGATATAAAAAAATATCGAGTGCTAAATTTCTTGTGTTATAGTTCCAGAGTACGACTTAATATCGTGTTCTCTCCCAAATTGGTCTCCCTTTTGTTTCTATTTTTTCTCAGGCAAATAGTAATGCTAATAGGGGAAACCATATAGAGGAATCACACAACCACCAGATCTTCACAACGTACTTCTCTGATGGCATGTACTTTTGGAAAAAAATTCTATCCATGAAACAATTGCTCGTCAATTGTCAAACTATTGCCAAGCACATAGTTTTTTTTTAATTCATTGCAGGGGTTCAAAGTTCACTTATCATCTTTCTGGCCTGGTTGACATGTCATTAAGCTGCAAATGTTGCGAAATTTTAGTGAATGTAATTTCGATAAACAGACGTATCGACGTATAGTCATAAAAGTATACCACAAATCTGAAAATTCCTTCTCTTTTTAATTCACGCGTAAATTAGCAGTACTATGGAAGCTGTGATTTTAATTGCGCCCGTGAACTTTAATTTTTGACCTTCTATTTTTGTCCCTCCCATGGCGGCGATTCTTGGTTGACTATAATTCAATAATTCTATGATATCATTAAAGAAACGGCTGAAAGTATCATTTACACTATCAATATGCTTTATACGGTTGAAAATAACATATCTAACTATATGGTACTAAATTTCACTATAACTAGCCGATTTTCTTTGGACAAATGCTGAAAGCATTCCATTTAATTCCTTCCTACCGCCATATATTTAGACTTCTAGATGTTCTGTTTCATAGTACTCATCAAAGCCTATTACGACGTGAACCAATTGAAAAAAATAACAATTTCGAAGCACAGTTTCTATTGTAACGACAAACACAGTTTGAGTGGTAAGAGTATTGCAGAGAAAAATAAATGTTTCTTTAGTTCATTTAATGACATTCACACCATCTATTTCTAAATAAGCATAGGTCCTTAATTCTTAATTTTATCTTAAATTTCCTTATACAAATAAAATTTCCAAATTCAGATTAAGAAATGAATATTCATCGAAATTGAGAAAGGCGTGGAAAATTTTTAATGCTGGTAATAATATGTTTAGAATATTGGACCGAGGGCTGTTTCCAACAATATATGATATATGTTAACAACATAATAGATAAACAAAATATTATGTTATATTTAGACAGAAAGTTTGTTGGAACTGCTAATCAATTTGAAAATGTTTTCATTGAAAAGGAATATAAAGGAATTAAGGAACTAAAATCGTGTTTTGAATTATGGCTAATTCATTTTCAATTACTTGTCATTCCTTTAGAAATTTCGGTGGAATATATGAGGAATTTCAATTAAATACATCATTACTTGGAGTATTAATTCCATTGATTTTTCCTAATCCTAATTGAAAAGTAATGGAATTAAAAATTTTGAAGTTCAGTAAATGGAATTGGAATGGGTATAAATGATGAAGTTTACAACTATAATTAGACTACTGTTACCCTAAGTGCCTCATAAATAGTTCTAACTTTAACATCCTTTATACAGAATATTTAACTTGCAAGGATAACTGATAATGGTGATTGCATATCAATAGAAATTATTATCAAAATGGAACCCTTTAAAAATAATGCAACATACACGATAATTATATTAGAAGATCACTAGTTTAAGATTTTAGCCAGAACTACAAATTCGGCTTGCGGCAGTGATAGGATAACGAGGAAAATTTTCATTGGGATCGTTTTACGGGAATATCTTATTTATATACGACTTCTGTCCAAATCAGAAGTTGCAGACGCAATTTTTGTTGATCCTTACGTTACATAAAGTTTTGCAGTATTTCAAGGTAGATATATAAAAAATATATGCATTTGGTATAAGCATTAGGTAGCTAAGATAGAAACGAATCTTCAACTTGCTCTAACCTCGTTATCCCACACTAAGTTTAGATCCAGATCTTTGGGTTACTGTTGAATTTGCTCATGACATAATTCTTAGGATAGATTTCAAACAAAATAATGCCAACATAATTCACATTTTTATGTAGTTATACAGAGAGCATATACTTTAAGAAATGTTTGTTAATGCATACCAGTCCAGATATCTTAGGATGGTTTATCGTTTATTGCAAACAAATGAAATTTACTTTTGATAAAAAAAAAAGAAGAAAAATTATGCCCTAAATAACCTATCGCGTTTTTAAGGTATTATATACATAGATCTACTCAAGTATCGAAAGACTTAGAAATGCTATTCATTTTTTATTTTCTTATCTGTTATGACACAACATTTTACACTACAGGTATCTTTTGAAATCCAGCACTTGATAAAGAAATTTAAGGTTGTATTTTATGATTATACCTACCTACATAATAATTGGATGTGATAGAAAAATTAGAAAAATAAATTAAAAAAAAAAAAAGATAAGCATAAAAAGACGCGAAATCATAATTTCAAACTCAAAGCTACTATATGAATAATAGCGGAAAAATTTAGAGCGCCAATGATAAGAATTTATGTATGTATATATGTATATATGTATGTAGATACTACTTACCTACTTTTGCAAAGAAACTGACGAAACTGATAATTTTTTTTTCATATTTGCAGGAAACGTTATCAGTCTCAGGTAGATTTTGAAATGGCATCAGGTGTCGATAAAGGTGGACGGTAGTTGTGAATGCACGCACAGCGATGAAATAACTTAACGAGAACACAATTTTTGGAGTAGATTTTAGTGTTTAGTGTTTTTTTTTAAATCTTAATTTTGTCATTATTTAATAGGAGATCCAGCATTAATAAGTATATGATACGAATACGAAAATAAAGAGAGCTATCCGTCGACAGTAGGGTATTAGTGCACTGTCATGGAATTGCTCTCTTTATGTACTATTCGAGAACCATCGATGGAGTCGCTTAACATGACGTATAATAGTAATTAGTGTTTTAATATTATAACTCATCAAATATATATATATGTATATATAAGAATACTTGCAATATATTTATGGAAAATTATGTACATAAGTATTACTATTTTAATTTGCATGTGTATCTACTATTAATTCAAAACCATTTCTAAAACTTATCTTTTTTGTTTGAATTCATATTAAGATAATTTACTGTAAATAATTATATATTTATTTTAGATAGTGCTTAGAATTAGTGAAAACATAAACATTTCAATATTATTGATTTACTCAATATATTAAACTAACTACAGCTTACAATACATATTGAACAAAATAATCAATATTGGTATGAAAAAGCTCACAAAACATTTCATGTGAGTTTTCACTCTTAGCGAATAGTTCTCGGATTGCAACATTCTAGATCGACAATACGTCACTTTTGCGAGTTACAAGAAAAAACTCAAACACGAGGAACAAATATGAGTAGATATATTTGCGATTTGCGATATTGCGACATCTATTATTCACTACTATTATAAATGACCTTTCTAATATTTTTGAAGATGTGAAAATTCACTTATTTGCTGACGATGTACAGCTTCATTTCAGTAGACCAATTGAATTGATGACCATAAATGATGACCTTAATAGAATATACCATTGATCAATGTGAAATAAAAAAAAAAACATTGTTAAGGGAAATTCAACTGGGACTTTTAGCTGTTAAGCATTTCACTTCAGAAAACATAACAGAAGGATTAGATTTGGTAAGAAAATTAGAAGTTTCTTTTGAAGATTATGATCCATAAATTTTCGAAATTAAAACATAATTGTAACACAGATCTCAGTTGAGCAGACCCTACTTTCGAAAGCTAAACCAACAGCAATCCGAACAAATCGATTATAAATAGGACAAAGAAATTCGGTGAGTTGTTTTTCAAGACAGTAGGTACTAATTAAAAGATGTACGAGTATATGTACTGTTTTGTGCTTTCAATTAATCCTTTGTATGTACAATTTTTAATTTTGGTCCATTCCACGATACTTCGACCATTTTTCTGAACCGACCGACGTCACCCGCCTCATCAACAAGTGATTTCTCTCGGACTTTCCTAATTAAAATAATTATGGCACGTGAAACCTTGTAAATCCCAACTACAAATAATTATATAGATTTAGAGCTTTCCAGATATGAAGAAAACCCGGCCAAGTGCGAGTCGGACACGTACACAAAGGGTAGATCGTACAAAAACAAAATTTTAATGTATGAGGACTCCCTTTAATTTTTAACTCTATTTTATTTTCAATTTTTGTTGTTATAGCATCAGCTACCTTTTACTGTTCAACAGATACAGCGATTGTTAAGGTCGAGCAAAAAACGCCGAAACAATCACGTTTCTTGTATGAGGACCACTTTTAAATTTAAATTTTATTTTATTTTTATTATTTGCTGTTATAGCGGCAATAGAAATACACACTCTATGAAAATTTCAACTGTCTACTTATTACAGTTCATGAGATACAGCCCGCTGACAGACAGACGGACGGACAGTCGAGGCTTACCCTTTGGTTACGGAAGCCTAAAAAACCGAAAACAGCTAATTGTCCCATCAGATATTAAAGAAAAAAGACAACTGAATGTCCTTTTTATACCCTAGAAGATGAGATCATAGCATATACTAAGTTTGTCATTCCGTTTGTAACACCTAGAAATAATAATGGCAGAGCAAAATGGATTGGACATCCAAGCATAATATTAAAATTTATTTTGATTTTTGCATGTCCGTCCGTCCGTCCTCACAATAACTAGAGAACACGTGTACTTAGAGAGCTAAAAGTTTGCCTGAGAATGCGTCAACGTAGACAGCTGTGATTTTATACACGGCATTTTCAAAAAAATTAAATAAATATTTTCCAAAATGGGCTAAATCGGGCAACCCTTTCTTGGTGTTGCCATATATATATGTATACTGTGAATGTGAAAACGATCAGTCCTAGAAGTTTTTATTGTACTGAAAAGTTCTTCAGAATATGAAATCCTATGAAATTCGTTATAATCATTTTTACTATCCGACAAACCATTCTAGAAATATATGCGAAAAACCACTTCAACGATAAAACTTGCACAGATGGGTAACCATAGAAAATAATTACATACGGGCGTTCATCTAGGGTATAATAAGAATTGGGTTTTTAGACTAAATGTAGCTTTTTTATTTATTTTACAAACATTGTACAAAGGGTATTTTTTCTATAAAACATAGTTTTCCAAGCGCTTAGTACATGCCGGAGATATATATTTTTAAGTTCGGTCAAAAGGCAAAAATTGGACTTTTTTCGCGATTTTCAAAGAGCTGTAACTTACATAATTAGCCAAATTTTGGGAAAATTTTTAAATCGTATTAATTTATTTATATATGGCAATGAGCTGACAAACATTCAGCCAAATTGTGTTGGTCGAAGCATCGTGGAATGCCCATACCTATTTGCCATTCCATTTGTAACGCACAGAAATAATGTTGGTACAGCAAAATATGTTGAACACCCACACATAATATTGAAAGTTATTTTGATTTTTGCATGTCCGTCCATCCTCACGATAACTCGATAATACGTTCACTTAGAGAGCTGAAATTTTTCACAAAGGCCTTTAAAACAAGTGAAAAAGCTAGAATTGGTCTAAGACCAATTCTTATGATACCCTAGATGAATGCCCGTATTAAATTTCGTATGGTCTATGGATCTATTCAAGTATTGATTTTGAAGTTGTTTTTCGCATATATTTCTAGAACAGTTTGTCGCACAGTAAAAATGGTAATAACCAATTTTATAGGATTCTGCAGAAGTTTTTAGTACAATAAAAATGTCTTGGACTGGTCGTTTTCAAAGTATACTAAAAAACCGAAATTTTTATATGGCAACACCAAGAAGGAGTTGCCCGATTTAGTCCATTTTTGACATTTTATTTTCTAATGTAGTAAAAACATCATGTACAGCTCTCTACGTCAATGCGTTCTCAGGCAGTGTCCAAATATATAGCGGAAAACAAAATTTTTATATGGCAACCCCACGAAGGAGTTGCCCGATTTGTCTCATTTTCAGCTCTTTAAGTATACGCGTTCTCGAGTTATCGTGCGCACAGACGGACGGACGGACGGACGGACATGCAAAAATCGAAATAACTTTTAATATTATGAATGGGTGTCCAATCCATTTTGCTCTACCATCATTATTTCGAGGTGTTACAAACGGAATGACAAACTTAGTATACCCCTATGATTTCATCTAGAGTATGAAAAGCAGATTTAAGTTAGAAAATGGAACCAATCGGGCAACTCCTTCGTAGGGTTGACATACAAAAATTTAATTTTTCACTATATATTTAGACACTGCCTGAGAAAGCGTCTACGTAGATAGTTATAAAAAATGGGTGCCTGATGTTTTCATAGCAATAGTAAATAAAATTTCACCAATAGACTAAATCGGAGAACCTGTTCTTGGTGTTGCGATATAAAAATTTACGGGTGTTCATCTAGCTAGGGTATCATAAGAATTGGTTTTTTATTTTGAGTTTTATATTTCGCTGTATGCAATTGATTTTAGGTAATTTTTTTTTTAAATTAAATAGCTAAGTTATTTGCACTAAAAAACCGTTTTTGGAACACTACCATGTTTTATGGATGTAATCTCATTAGACATACATACATATTTTAATCTCGTGTTCTGCAAGGATCAAATGACAAAAAGTAGGGTTATATTATACAAGGGTCTCAAATTAATTTAACTTCACACTGAACGATTTTCGAATTTATTTGCCAATATTAAACCAAATTTTCAGAGAATACTGGAGAATTAGGAGAAAGCAACATTTTCCATATTAATATTCTTATTTTTCCAGAACGATTACAAAATTTATAACAATTAAAAACGCAGTTATTTCTTACTTCTCTATCTAAATGCATCTTGGTTTAATTTAATGTCTTATAAAAATTTTGTGGTTATCCATGGTTTTAAAAAGTATTAACTATTTTTTAAATATGTTTATTAAAAAAAAGGACGTAATAGATTAGAAATTGAAATACCTAATAGATTTTTTTTTTTATTTTAAATCAGTCAGAACATCTTGCTTGAATTTTGAATACCAATTTGTCTGTATCTGGTTTGAGTTTTGTTGAATTTAGTTGCAAAATGTCATCAAATTTTTCATCCGGAAAACAATTTCTGAGAACTGACTTGTTTATTTTCATCACGTAAGAGATATGAACAGATATCTACAGTTTTCCTTTAATTAGGAAACGATTCTTTTGGAAGGCACTTATAAAAATTTAATAAATTTCCTTCCACACACTTCCTATATAGTCCAGTCAAATAAGCCGAAAAAATGCTAAAGATCGCATTTAATTTGTTTCAGGCTGCAATTTTGAGGGTTGGTGTAGGGTGGTCCTGGGAGTATTGTCGCAAAAATGCAGCCTCGCAGGACCAAAAAAAAGGGGTGAAAGACAATAAAAACACCCCCGAACGCGTGACAATCTGTTTGCCGTGCGTGCGGTTTGGAAGAGGTAAAATTTTTGAAAAAATTAAAAATGCTATATTATTCAGAATATGATTCTAAATAAAAAAGTCTATGGTGGCCAACCCCTATCTCGTAAGGGCGCGACAGGAAAACCGAAAGAAACTAAGGGGGACACTTCGCTATATCCACTAACATGTGTCCGATTACTACAATTCCGCAACATTTTCGTTCAAGAGCTAGCAACCAAAAGAAGCGTGAATTTTTCGATGATGGAATGGAAAAACGAGGGGAGTGAAGAAAGTTATCGGACTATATGTTGAGCAATATTTGCGCTCATGTTTTGCTGTGGTGACGTACTTGGAACATTTTTGATTTTTTCTTAGAATTTTGGCTGGTTGTGCAAAGCGAGCCGAGATATGATGATTTTTTCTTTGAATTTTTTCTTTTTAGTTCAATATGGCTGCAGCTTTGCGCATTCGATGGTTTTTATGGTTTTAGGTGACTGCGATTGCGTAGGCGTGGAAGAAAATAATGTTATGTGATTGTGTACATTTGTTGTTTGTTTTTAATTGTTGTAAAGGGTAGGATATGGGATTGCAGGCTACACAGGAAGAATGAGATATAATAAATTAATGGTATAGACTAGATGGGTGGGATCTGGGTTGGTTAGATGATTAAAAATAGAAGCGTTACCTTATTTAAAAATTTATTACTGACAAATCATAGTTATATAAAATTTGCAGGTGCTTTCTTTTTTAAATTTAATTAAAAAAGGGTTTACTAATTCCCAATATGATATAGTGCAATAATTGTCTCTTGTAATTTTCAAATCAAAAAAATCAAATCAAATTAAAAATGATTTGTTTAATCATATTGATTCTACTTTGTGTGGGCACTTGGTGGAGCATGCTACACATTATGTAAGGTGTTATAAATTTTAAGCAATTTAAATAATTTAAAAAAACACTTGGCAATTTATGTTCAACTTTATAAATGTATTTGTCATTTCATTAAAAAAACAAAAAACAAAAAATTAAAGCCGACGCGTTTCGTTCGATCAGAACATTATCAAGGCTAAACGACTACTAATTATCAATTTTGATTGTGCTGGCTAGATGTTCAGAGAGCTAATTTTAACAATAACAGGGTCTAGCAGATGGCTTCTGTTACTGAAATCAATTTGGTCATTAACTAGAAAAGTACCATTCTTCTGTTGCTTTCTAATTTCATAGATTTCGTACTTGTCTAATATTTTTCCACCTTTTAAGCAATGCACCAGTTCCATGTCGTTTAAATTAGCTGAATGTTTATTATCGCGTAGATGTTTTGCAAAGCCAGAGTTCGGGTTATTGGATTTACTAGATATAATGTGTTCAGAAAATATTGTCTTAAGAGATCTTTTTGTCTTGCCTATATAAACAGCTTGGCAATCGTTGCAGTTAAGCTTATAGACTCCACTTTTATCCACTGTATCAATTTTAGGTTTTATCTTATTATTGGATAGCAAATTTTTAAGTGTATATCTATTGGAAAAGGCTAGTACTATATTAGCGTTTTTTAAAGTAGTCTTGAATTTATTAGATAAACTTTCTATATGTGGAATCTTCTTATATATGGCATCTAGACTATTACCCTGCACTGAAGAGTAAATGGAATCGACAACTTGATTGAAACATTTTTTCTTTAGAATACAGATAATTGTATTCTCTTTATATCCATTATTTATTGCTATAGTCAAGATGGTGGACAATTCTTTATTAAAATCAGTTACACTAAGACGAACTTTTAATAGTCTGTCAATCATACAGTGAAAAGATGCCATTTTTGTATTCCAAGGATGACAAGATTTACTTGGAATTACAGTGTCAGAAAATGTTGGTTTTCTAAAAATATTGTAACATAATTTGTTATTGTTAATTTTAAGCGTCAGGTCTAAGAAATTGATTTTATTATTGCCTAGTTCTACAGTAAATAAAATATTTTGGTCTAATTTATTTAGAGTTTTACTCACAAAATTTTCAAGTTGTCGTTCGGTTCCTGTACAGATGCATAGAATATCGTCTACATATCTATTTATTTATTTATTTATTTATTCAGTCTACCGATTTTAACAGTCTTACAGACAGGAAATATTAATATTTACATATAAGCTATGTATAATATATTTAAGCAAGCATTAGAAACAATCATAGATCATAAATCATTATTAACATAATCATAGACATCATTATACGAGGAATCATTAATTATAGAAATTATTATAGATGCATTAGCTAACATTTTTCCCTTAGAAATATAACATAGACACATGTCAATTACAAAGTTATATCGAATATATCCTTAGAAAACATAATTAAATGTCGTTTTGAAGAATTAATTAATAGCAAGGGTTAAGGTTAGGTGGAAGGAGTGGACCAAGTCGAGGTGGGAATCGATCCTACGACCCCAGGAATGGTAGCCAGCGCGCTTACCAACTGAGCTACCGAGGCCAAAATAAAATATTTTCATAATAGGAAGATCAGAATTAAAAAGCTCATTTTCTAGATTAGACATTAAGAATTCTGATGGAACAAGTGAAAGAGCGGAACATATAGACAAACCATCACTCTGAATGTAAAATTTCCCGTTAAATTGGAAATGATTTTGGTCAATGCACAGATCTATTAAACTAATCAATTGTAATGTTTTATTTTTGTCTAAGATTTCGGTTTCAATTTTTTTGTATAAAACATTTTTTTAATTTAGTTAGAGGAATCGACGGAAACAAATCACTAACATCAAATGAAATTAATTTAGCGTTATTAGGTATATATAAATCCTTAGTTTTTTTAACCAATTCTAGCGAATTTTTGATTGAAAATTTGGGTTCAAAGTGGATAAAAGTGGAGTCTATAAGCTTAACTGCAACGATTGCCAAGCTGTTTATATAGGCAAGACAAAAAGATCTCTTAAGACAATATTTTCTGAACACATTATATCTAGTAAATCCAATAACCCGAACTCTGGCTTTGCAAAACATCTACGCGATAATAAACATTCAGCTAATTTAAACGACATGGAACTGGTGCATTGCTTAAAAGGTGGAAAAATATTAGACAAGTACGAAATCTATGAAATTAGAAAGCAACAGAAGAATGGTACTTTTCTAGTTAATGACCAAATTGATTTCAGTAACAGAAGCCATCTGCTAGACCCTGTTATTGTTAAAATTAGCTCTCTGGGCATCTAGCCAGCACAATCAAAATTGATAATTAGTAGTCGTTTAGCCTTGATAATGTTCTGATCGAACGAAACGCGTCGGCTTTAATTTTTTGTTTTTTGTTTTTTTAATGAAATGACAAATACATTTATAAAGTTGAACATAAATTGCCAAGTGTTTTTTTAAATTATTTAAATTGCTTAAAATTTATAACACCTTACATAATGTGTAGCATGCTCCACCAAGTGCCCACACAAAGTAGAATCAATATGATTAAACAAATCATTTTTAATTTGATTTGATTTTTTTGATTTGAAAATTACAAGAGACAATTATTGCACTATATCATATTGGGAATTAGTAAACCCTTTTTTAATTAAATTTAAAAAAGAAAGCACCTGCAAATTTTATATAACTATGATTTGTCAGTAATAAATTTTTAAATAAGGTAACGCTTCTATTTTTAATCATCTAACCAACCCAGATCCCACCCATCTAGTCTATACCATTAATTTATTATATCTCATTCTTCCTGTGTAGCCTGCAATCCCATATCCTACCCTTTACAACAATTAAAAACAAACAACAAATGTACACAATCACATAACATTATTTTCTTCCACGCCTACGCAATCGCAGTCACCTAAAACCATAAAAACCATCGAATGCGCAAAGCTGCAGCCATATTGAACTAAAAAGAAAAAATTCAAAGAAAAAATCATCATATCTCGGCTCGCTTTGCACAACCAGCCAAAATTCTAAGAAAAAATCAAAAATGTTCCAAGTACGTCACCACAGCAAAACATGAGCGCAAATATTGCTCAACATATAGTCCGATAACTTTCTTCACTCCCCTCGTTTTTCCATTCCATCATCGAAAAATTCACGCTTCTTTTGGTTGCTAGCTCTTGAACGAAAATGTTGCGGAATTGTAGTAATCGGACACATGTTAGTGGATATAGCGAAGTGTCCCCCTTAGTTTCTTTCGGTTTTCCTGTCGCGCCCTTACGAGATAGGGGTTGGCCACCATAGACTTTTTTATTTAGAATCATATTCTGAATAATATAGCATTTTTAATTTTTTCAAAAATTTTACCTCTTCCAAACCGCACGCACGGCAAACAGATTGTCACGCGTTCGGGGGTGTTTTTATTGTCTTTCACCCCTTTTTTTTGGTCCTGCGAGGCTGCATTTTTGCGACAATACTCCCAGGACCACCCTACACCAACCCTCAAAATTGCAGCCTGAAACAAATTAAATGCGATCGTTAGCATTTTTTCGGCTTATTTGACTGGACTAATAGATTACATCATCAAGGTGATATACACCTTGCCACGGTTGAGCCAGCAAGCTTCTGTAAAGTAGATAATATCCGCGGATTTTCCATCAATTTTATCCAGAAGAGCCATGAACTGGTGTGATTTAACGTCTTTGAGCACATTAAATTGACTTCAGTTACTACAACTTTCATAATCTTATGTAATCCCATTTTTCCAATTAAGGATTGCTGGCGTATGATAAATTGAGTTTAATTTGAATATCCAATGTTTCCATTTTTTTTAAAGAAAAAACACCATTCCACTTTGCGGTTCTACCATAGAAGATATGATTTACCTAATCAATTGTTATCCCTATAAGATATTGAGAGGTCAAAACTAAGTTCTTCTAAGTTGCAAAGTAATCTATGCAGTAAATCCGAACCTTTTGTTTAACCTTTTTATGGGTGTAATCCGAGAAATTCTCGTAAATTTCAAAATTTGACATAATATATATCTTATATTTGTATATCCTACAGTGCCATGGGTCCCCATGTGGTTAAAGACGGTTAAACGCGGCCATGCATATATCGACAGTCGACGATTATTAAATCCTTATGTTTTTTTTTTACTTTTAATGGCCCCCTCAAAATAATTATAATTTTTTGTATCTTGTGGGGTAACATTTGAAAAGACTACTATCAAGGATTAAAAAAAGAAAATTCAAAAGTTTTGCTGAATTGGCTCTAAAGATCTGATTTTCTAGGTTTCTAAAGATAAAATTTTTATATTATCAGAGTTAGTAGGCATTGAGTCATAGATAATAGGAAACTGCAGCTTTTTTTTATTTAGTCTCATAAAGAGTTGCTGAAAAATATGATTTATGCGTTAACTTGTAAGACAACACTGAGACAACTCTTATAAAATTACTCGCTCTTGCGTCCATCTGTTTGAATAAATATTATTCAGTTATCATAGGCAAATTTGAATTAGATTTAAATATACTTAAATTCGGTCGATCGATTGTTCGTTGATTGATAAAGTTCTGGTACGAAACTCTGATTGTGTGAGCCCGCTGTTAACAGAATTATTTTTATAAAGTCAACCGTCTGAAAAAGGTATTGATATTACATTACAATGAAATGAGCTATGCCAAGCTCACTTCAAGGTTTTTTAATGTATCCGAACGCGATCGCAATATATTTTGCTAAGATTTTATTAACTGTAGTAAAAAAGCTATTTTCTGTTTTCTTTACTTTCTTGGAAATATTAATAAAAATCTTTATGTCTGCTTTCTAAATGACGCTTTAAGTTATATGCCTTTGACCCTCCCACACTTTGGAGGAAGGAATTTTTCGATATTTCATCGTTTTTATTATGTATTTTTAATTTCATTTAATATAAAAAGGTGTGTAAAGTACACAAAATAATATTTTATGACTATACTTCCCTAAAATATGATTCCCACGTCGTACCTTGGTGTTGTTGTGGTAATTTTTCACCGAACACTTCATTCTGAAAATACATGAACATCACTTAGAAGTTTATCACCATGATATCAACAGATAATTACTTATACTCTTTACTTTATTTAGCATTAATTAAAAAAAAAAAATCTTTCACTTTTAGTTTTATCATAAGTTTTAAATTAGATTCAAATTATTTTAAATTAGACAAACTTCGTTTGACAGCTGAAAATAGATTTGTCTCTTTCTTCAATATTATGCTGACCTACTTCACTTTTACAGGTATCAACACTTCCTGTTGTCTCTATATTCTAAGGCAGGGACTGAATCAGTTATGACTTTTCGAAAAGCCTGGTTTAGTTATCATTTCTTGAACCTAAAAAAGTAATAAAAAATTTTCCAGCCGAAAAAAACAGGTTTGAAAGTAGGCTATTTATTCGAGTAAATACTACTTTACTTTCTGAAATGGTTAGTAACTAATTGAAAGAACTTTTATAATGTTTTTAGACAATTTATGAATAACATAAAAAATGTTTTTATACCACTCTTTGAGAATAAAAAAAAAGTTTTGTTTATTTTTCTGATAAACAACATTGAATTCAATAGGATGCTGTCATTATATTTTGCCAAAATTTAATAGTATATTTCAGTAAAAATTAAATTTAATTTGCAGTTTACCGCTATGTTAAATTTACACCGCCGATAATATTTAAATAAATTTACAAAAGAAGCAATACTGAGAACCTTCAACCCCAAATATGAAATATAGATCTAAAGTGAAACAAATAGGCTATTTGAATATTTTCACATTTCATGGCAAAACTGTCGCTGTGTCTCTCTGCTGACAATACGTTTTAAAAACAATTAGGGTTATCCGAGTCATTTCCAATGGAATGTCTAGCCAAAAAATGCAACTCTGCCTGAAGAAATAAAAAGCCAGAGTCCTTGAAAAATTACCAGCTTCAAAAGCTGTTACTTTCAGCTCAAAAAAAATAAAAAGACAAATTGGTCTTTTATTTTTATCGGGAAGTATTTCAGCACAAATAAGTAAATATACAGATATCGAATCGAATAGGAAAATTGAAAACCAGAAGTCAGATACATGTTGCAAGTCAACTAAAATTAATTGCAACGTCTCGCTCGAATATAAAATCGACGATGCCTCAACCTGATGTAAGAAGGACTCAATTCTTTCTTAAGCCTCGTTTCCACTAATACAAATTCTGCCAACTTGTTCGGTAACATGTTAGCTTAAACTTACAAGTGTTTCCATTTAAATAAATTCTCGCCAACTCTACTCCATTGTCTTCTACTAGTTTAGCCAACACAACAAATGAGCGTTTCCACTGAAATGAAAAACTCACCCAACAAATTCTGCGAGTTTTTACAGCTCACATCGAACAAGTTGCCAACATATGTCTGAATTTTCATATAGCGTTTCCACTTATATAAAATGTTGCCAACTTGTTCCAAAACTTGTCGGGTAAGAAAATTTGTATTAGTAGAAACGAGGCTTTAGAAATTTACTGGCAATTTATTCATAGAAATTTACTGGAAATTTATTTCTTAAAAGTTTTATGCATTATTGTAGGCTGACAACGGCAAAAGATATAAATGCTTATTGGCAATTGGAGGCACAAATGTATTGTATCTGAAAATAACTGCAATCGGCCACCAAAGTGAATAAAAATTCTACCGAAACATTTTCTGTAAATTTCTAAAAAAAATGCTTATTGCATATTTACATGTCTACGCTCATAAAAATTGTTGTCAGCCTCCAAAAATCCGTATAAATTCTAAGAAAAAAATTCCGGTAAATTTCTAAAAAAACATTGTGAGCTACATCAGGGCGAGGCATTGTTGATTTTATATTGTACGGAGGCATTGCAAGGCTCTGGTAAAAGATAGAGACTTGGGTGTGCCTGAACATTAGGAACATTTTCTGTTAATAACAACATTTCTTAGCTATAATTTTCGTCGTATCTAACTAACTTGGTTACCAGAAATGTTGATAAGGCTTTAATTTTTCTGATATGCGTTCTTCATTTGTATATTTACTTATTTATGCTTTCAGCTTAGTTTTTTAATTTTAAATTATTATAATATCCTAGTTGAAAAAGAAGCTTATAACATATGTAGTACATGCTTGGGACCTTCCTGGGAAGTCTTGGATGAATGAATCCTCGTTTCTCAGTTAATGTAGTTTTTATATTGTGATGTCATGCATGCATAAAACTTCTTACGAAATGAGTATGCTGGCATGATGCGAAAGCACTGACATATAATAAGAATGGACTGAGCCATCTTATATAATTCCTATAGTCAAAAATGGCACAAATTTTGGCTAAAATCTATTTGACTCTTTCAAGCTCAAAATGTACACTGTACTGTAACAAATTATGGAAACAGCACGACTGTATTGATTGGAATGCATCGGAATTGACATAAAAATGCAGACAAATATATTACTTATATACGTCTATCTCTTACAAGCTCAAGCATATTTTACATCAAATCTGCTGAGGAGCACATTTTTCAGTAATATTAAAAATTAAGTTTTGTGTTAATTAAAACGAGCTTAACTTCCTAAACAATTTTCATTTAATACAATACTATTTTACAACATCTTTAGTATTTCCAATCGACAAATAATAACTAATTATAAATCGGTGTGCAATTGTACGAAATAAACGGTTTTCACAGCCTGGTCAATATTTGTGCCATTTTTGAAGCAAGAACGCTCAGTCCATTCTTATTATATGTCAGTGTGCGAAAGTGATTTTGCTGGCATGATATGAAATTGATTCGTATGGCATGATCTGGAAGTAATTCTGAAGAACGGGTTAACAAATTTTACTTAATTTTGAAATCAAAGTTTTTTTTCCAACCCGCTGAGTCGACGGACAGAGAACCGTGTAAATTAAAAAATTTTCTTAGCCTAATTAATTTTATTTTAAAACACTTACCTTAAAAATTCTTTACCTTCCAATAATTTCTTTAAACTTGAAAATTATGTTATCTTTAACAAGAAACCGTTCGTTTAACACGTCAGAACACGTCAAGCACCACATTTAATATGAAATTCTGCGGTTACATTGTGAGAGATTTCGGGCGAATTTTTGTCTCGAGACATCGCGAGATTAATTCACAGCCTTAAAGTATTATAATCATGGCTACACTGCCGACGAAACCATCTCGCGATGTCTCTTTTCGTCGCACGATGTCTCGAGATGAATTTTTCGAATTCAAATCAATTTGAATTTCTCAGGAGTTATCGCGCGATAGTCTGTATGAAAACATGGATTGCGAAAAATTAATTTCGTGTGTACGTGAAAAACCGGAATTGTGGAACCAAAAATTGAAAGATCACGCGAATCGTGACATTTTAAGGAAACTATGGGATGAAGTGGCACTAGAAAAATACAAAAAGTAAGTAATAAAAAAATTTGTTCAGGTTTAATATGAGATGTATGTAGGTGTTCACGTTTTTTGTAAGAATTCTTACTTTTAATTAGAAAAAAAAATTTTTTCCGTTTAATATATAGGTATTTAACGTTAACAGTAATAATTAAATAGCTCCAGCTTCACTGTAAAAAAAGTGGTGAATTCTCTCCTTATTGCATATGGCCTATTTCCACTACGATTAAATCTTTTTTCTGCACCACCATTGTTTGAACATTCTGCTGTCGTTTGTATTTCGAGTAAGTTACTCTCATGTACTCCTTCCATATCTATGATTATAATATATTATGGAGCAAACAAGCACACTTCACCAAATCATCTAATTTGTCTGCATTAAGTTGAATTTCGGTTTTAAAAATTCTCCACTTTGCCGGTAAAATGCCAAATTCGCACTCTATAGTTTTTCTCGCACGCGAAAGCCTACGATTGAAATTGTCCTCTTCTTCTGTGATTTTTTCGGCTGGATATGGCTTCATTAAATAATCTTTGAGAGGATACGCCGCATCCCCAAGAAGTACGTATGGAATGCTCACACTGGTATTGGGCAAAAGATGTTCATTTGGAAATTGAACGTACCTGCTTCAAGCTGTTGGTAAACGGATGATGCAATAAATACACCACCATCACTTTGTTTGCCATATCCTCCTACATTAATACATATAAATTTGTAATTAGCATCAGCTATGCCTTGAAGAACTATAGAAAAATAATTCTTATAGTTATAGAACATAGATCCACTTTTCTGAGGATATTTAATTCTTTTGTGCTTGCCATCAATACTACCTATACAATCAGGGGCGGATTTCCCTATAGGCCGAGTAGGCCCGGGCCTAGGGCGGCAGATTTAGGGGGCGGCGATTTTTTCTTGTAGTTGTGGGTATTTCATTACATTTTTATACTTTTTCGTTTTTTTTAATAAAATAATTCGTTGGAAAGTGTTATTTTTAATTCTACTCCATTTTTTTCAAATCTACTCCGATTTATGAGGCAGTCTACTCCGCTAATTCTAGCCTGGGGTCCCTTCACTGGATATAGATCATTCAATTTTTCGTGTTTTACAGGGAGTAGGGGGGCGGCAATCTTCCATAGGCCTAGGGCGGCCAAGTGATCAAATCCGCCCCTGTATACAATTAGGAAAATTCCACTTCGTCCAAAATTCCTCACTTATATTCCTAAAATATTCCACTGTTGGAAATGGCATGTGCGTTTCGTAAAGACTTTCCCAAATTTCTTTAAAGGTTTCATATACAATAATGCGTATTGTAGAATGAGACATTCTGAAAGAAAAGGCAAGTGACCGAAAACCGCAGCCCGTAAAGAGAAATCTGAAATACAAGTGATAAGAAAATTAAGTTACTAAAAATCGAAGAAAATGTTTCATATCGCGTATAACATGTATTTTATGATAACTTTATGAACAATTGGTAAATCACAAAAAGAGGTAAATTTATTCAAATTATAGAGACACCTTATGCATGTGCGCAGTATGGACTTTCTTTATTTATTTAGTCTTTGAAAAATTATATAATTATGGTATATTACTTAATTCATATATCTATTTATACATCCTATTTAAGGCAACGCAGAAAAATTGAAATTGAAAATCTGCGAGACACTTTTAGACGGGAATTTATGAAAATATCAGCAAAACGATCAGGCGACGCCGGAGGATACTCTATTAAGACAAAATGGGCATACTATGATGATATGTTATTTCTTTCAGAACAGTTCCTTCCAAGAGAAGATTCTGGGAACATTCCTCATCTGCAAGAGGATGAAGTGGTGGTAACCCAACAAGCACCAGATAAAGAATTACCAATTGCAAGCACATCCAACGAAAACAATTTTTTAAAGGATTCAGTTGTAGAAGATTCGACACCACAAAATGATCAATGCAAGAATTTGTCAGCAAGTAAAGAAAATATACTGGCAAAGAACATACGAACCCGAAAATCAACACATGCTACAAATAATACTACTCTCGAGAAGCTTTTGTTATTAGAACAAAATAAATTTAAACAATATAAACTAAACTCTTCCTTAGCTCAGGATGATGATTACCATTTTGCGATGAGTTTAATCCCATATTTTAAAGAATTACCCCGTAATAGAAAGATGACCGTACGAACAAAGATACAGCAAATTTTCTGTGAAGAGTACGAACGAATTGAGCACATATCTGAAGCGGAAACTCCTTCACATCGCAGTTCAATGGAATCAGCATCTACGCCTCTGCTTTCACCACAAGACTCCTCTAATGAAAAGTCTGGAGAATTTACGTTTTCAAATAATTATGAACATGAAAACAGACCATCAAACCCTGTGTCATTTCCCGCTACTGAAGAACAGCAGGATCATTCTCTTGTAAAATATTTTTGTTCTTATGAAACTTACTAGTTATTTCTTCATTTTTTAAATACATTACGAGTATGTTAAAAAAATATCATTTTTTAAAGGATAGTATTTGTTTCAGATTATTGTTTTCAATTGAATGAATTATTTTTTACTTACCTTAAAGTTATGGCTAGTTTTTCTGTTGGTGCAATGCATTTCCGAGAGTTTGACTTTTTAGTTAATTTTGGTCTTATTTTATTTAAAATATAGTAGAATGTTCTAGGTTTCATTCTAAAATATTCATAAAATTTGTTTGAATCTTGTTTTAAATCTTCAAAAAGTTTGTGGAATTCCCCCTTTTCATCCCTTAAAGCAAACATGGGGTGTACCCAATACGATCGTTTTGTTAAAAAAAATAAATACTTTAATAAAGCACTATTTTCAATTAAAGCGTATTCACTATTTACATCCATTGTATTGTACGTAAAGTAACGAACTAAACTAATTTTTTGTCGCTTCTAAATGTAACCAGGTCATCATGAGATAACAAGCGATGACTTGGTCGCCTGGTATCGTCTGTTTTCGCGCGATGAAAATTCTCCCGAAATCTCTCACAATGTAACCGCAGCCTAAGGCCTAAGCACAATTGCGACGGCAGACGAAAACGACGACGAAATTCCGCTGTCAGCCTTCTAAAAGCACAGCGTCTTATCCGAATACACCAAATTACGACGAACGACGATAAGCGGGTGACGATGTTGCCGTCGAGATTGAGCAAATTCTAATGTTTCTGTCGTCGCTGCAGTGTTACCAACAAAATTAATCGAATAAAATTGTTTTGGCATTCAGTTTTGTCTTTTTCAGGTGGTAGCACGCCGCGGTAAATTTCAAATTTCAAATAATGAGCTCTGAAGAAAAATTTATTGAGGAAGTACGAAATCAGAGAATAATTTATGATTTGCAAGACAGGCAAGACAAGTGGACAAAAAAGACGTGTTTTGGATGGATATTTCAAAGCGTTTAATTTAGTTAATTTCTGCATTTTCAGTTTTTTTTTTCACACTTTGGTCCATTGCATTTCTTTCAATATAATATAAAACACTCTTATTAAAAATCTCCTCTTAAAACGCTCGAAACATTTAATAAAGGAAATTTCAGTATCTTCTTCTTTCACAATGGTCGCTCACCGCCTGTCGTTCGTTGCAATTGTGTTCCCAATCTTCCGACGGCCTGTTTTGACAATAGAATTTCCCACTGCTTAGGCCTATATTAAAACTTCGCAGTAAAGCATAACTCATCATATTACTAACGATGCTTGACAAATTTCGGAGCTTCTCTATTCATCGCATATGCCTTCCTGGGAAGGTTTGGAATTATTACTAAAAATTCAATTCCTTCTGCATACCTTCCACGAGAAGGCCTTATAGGTTTTCCAACTGGGATATTAGAAATAACAATTTAAACACTACTTATTCTTAGAAAAAAGTTAAATTTTCAAAAGCTTGGCAGGAATTGAAACGGATACCACGAGAAAAGATTTTGTATTGCATAAAATACTGCGAACTTAATTTATCCCAGCTTCCATTGTTTAAAATTTTCAAAATACCAGTTATTTTCGGTCCCTGCTATTATATTTGCAATGTTGTATTTGTAAATATACATGCTTGTCGCAGTCCGTGGATTGTGTTTGGATTGGACCTCGTCTACGCTATGAAGCATCTTCACTTTTGAGAACTCATTTATTAATTTTATTTATTTAGATATCTCTATTAAGTATTTATTCTCATTTAATTATAATAACTTTCCTATTTATTCAATTATTTTGAGGTGTTTTATTATTCTTCATATTTATTATTCTGAGATATCATAATGTTTATGATTATGAATTTATTTAAGCTACCTACGATTCCAATCTTTTATTTAGGGTTTCATTCAAAAACTGTAAGATTGATTTATTTAAATGATATATTAGCTGTGTTCTTTTGTGTCCGCAGAACATAGCAGAACAAAAGATACACAAAAGAACGCCTCATATATTTTCATAGAAGATTTATAAATGAAGCGAACAGTACAATAGTTCGCTTCAATCGACAGACCAATTTGTTCTCTCCAGTATATGGGAGTTCTAGTACAAGAAACACAAAAGAACACATCTATTGAATGTGTCTACAACTTTTTCGTTATATATGTCGCCTATAAGGCAGCAACTATCTTTGCGGAGATATTATTTATTATCATTGGTTATAAATAACTAGGCGAAAATCTACTAAAACTGAGCAACGCCAGGCCCCTTAATCGTTTAACGATACAAATATATTTCAGGTATTTTCTTTGGTAACATTGGCTTTATAATGGCACTGCTTGTTCTCACATAAATACGTCACTTGATTACTTTTGGATGAAACAAGTTTTGATCGCTAAGAAAACTGGTTTAGTGTAAAAATATGTGTAGTAGATCCAGCAAAAATTAAAAATATTATTTTGATTGAAGCACAAGGTTCGTGTGACGCTAAAATCAATGATTAGTAAATTTTTAGATTTTCTTTGAACAACCGTACATTACAGCTCTACATTCAAATATGTATAGACCCGATTAGAACTCATTGGACGCCGACGAAATTTTTATATTTACGTCAATACTTACTCCGTTCTATTGTGGTATAGGTAGAAAACGGCGCCACTGCTCGTGTTGTATACATCTTAAAGTCACCAGAACCTGAGAAAGCCCCAAGCCCACCAAACGACCATTCCCATTTGCTTAATGATCTTCAGTTCAAGTTGCGCTCGCGTAATAGCAACTTGCTTAGATTGACGATCGTCTTTTGATTCTAATCATAAGCTGAATCTACGTTGTGACATTCAATTAAGTGATAAAATACAGTAATAAAATTACGTAAAATGGCATTCCGTGTTTTATATTATACTGCAAATGGGAACCAGCTATTCAAGGTCTTGGAAAATACCTTTGCGAGATGTATGTCAACAACAGCGGGTCCAAAAAATATTGGATTTATAGGGCTTGGCAATATGGGGGGTCATATGGCTTCAAACTTAATGAAAAAGGTTAGTAGAAATTTCTTATACCTAATAAGAATGTAGGTATATATGTTTTGTTACTTAACACTGAATGACATGCGTTGTCGTGAAATCAGTTTTACAAGTGATTATTATACAATTGCACTAGAGTGATAAAATATGTTTCGAAATGCAACCATACTTGGGGACAAAACAATCTGTTGCCATGCAAATCATAAGGGAATTTTGACGAGA
Organism: Dioctria rufipes; assembly: GCA_963924295.1. Classification (NCBI taxonomy): domain Eukaryota; kingdom Metazoa; phylum Arthropoda; class Insecta; order Diptera; family Asilidae; genus Dioctria; species Dioctria rufipes. The sequence goes on from OZ002740.1 coordinate 365,060,686, forward strand.
GATAAAAGAAACTGCATTTTCTAAGATATCATTAAGTGGGAGAGGCTTGAGAATCTATTTCGGACTTCCACGTATGAAGTAGAATAGTTTGAGGTCAATTTATTTTCATTAGGTAGTACATTCGGATATCTGCCAATATGAATATCGTACGAGCCGGCATAGTGATGTCACAAACTTTTATTTTTATATCTAATCAACAAGTATAGATGCGCACGTTTTATTATTGTAAAACGAAATTGTGAAAAATAAATCAGTGCCTTAGTTTTTCAATTCTATATTTGCGCGGTGAAATTTAACAGTTTTTATGAAAACAATAAATATTGTTATTTATAACCTTTTATTTCTTTAGCAGTTGTTATCATCAATGTCCCTCGTAATAATATTAATAATCATAGAATGTAGCTCAGATGCTGCCGTTATTAAAAATGTTATGTATTTCAAAGCAGTCTATTTTAGTAGGGTAACTTCCTGCAGATATCAGATTTGTAGATGTGCCGTATGAAATTTTAAACCGCTAATTCTTGGTACTGAGGTACCTATTTTCTTATCGAAAAGAAAGTGCAAACATTACAAAATTGTATGAAACCATTCATGCCCTTTTATAATTTCAGCTTTTTAGTTGAGTGCAAAGCATTTCCAATAGGAGAGAATGAGGTGAGGATAGTATGAATACCGTACAATCTCCTTCACACATATGTGGAATGGGAATAAAAAATTTATGTCACATGAAATAGCAAGTTAATGGTTAATTGCAAAGTTCTTATATTTAGCGAACTAATTCATTAATTATGTTGCAGGTATTTCTAAATTAATACTCCCCCTGCCTATTGCATGGCGACTTAAATCAGTAAATTAATTATTCGCAAAGCTCCTAATGAAATGAGTTTTAAATTAGAATGAAATATTAAACCAAAAATAAAAACAAATATAAAACAAAAATTTAGTCCCTAAACATTAATTTTACACAATTTAAAAAAACTCATTTAGTTGTATAATAAATTTCAAAGATAAAACAAATCGAAATAGTTTCGATATTTGTATATTATAAGAAAAAAATCGAATTGAAGAATGAATTGAAAAAGTCCATCCGTTTAAATAAATATTCGGTTGCACGTGCTAAAAATTTATGAAAAACTCCGATTTGCTAGATTCAGTTCTCTTTCGGTCACTGAGTCTAACTTATTTCTTATATTCATATACAATGACGTATGGTGACTACCTTAATTATTTTGTTTTAATTAACTCTGCAATTATATAATTATGGCAAGTGTTCTCTAAAGAGTTTGTTTATGGTGCTTGTGTGATTAGCCCTACAAAAGTACAACTGAAGATGTACGAACCTCTGAATGGTTTGTCTTACAAAATTATAAAAAAGGGTGCTGATTTTAATGATAAGTCATTCAGGTTTGAAATTACAAGTGTATATTAACATGAAACAATACATGAACGCTTAAACCAATTTACTTATTCTATGTATAAGGTGACTTAATATATTTTTAATAATAAAATAATATTAACTTGGTTTTTAATTCTATTTAAGGCTATTGCTTCAGTTTTCAATGTGAAATGAAATAGAAAACGCAATGGTTAGTTGGTTATAATGCAGGATTACAAATACAAACGGTCGAATGGTTTATAATCCAGTGAGTCTATGCTCCTTAAAACGGTGGATAGAATCTTGTAATTCTATACCCTTAAAACAGGTATGTGATCCAAGTATGCAACAGTTATAAACGTTGCAGCGGTTATAGTCCAATAACTCGATGCACCTTAAAACGCTGGACAGAATCCAGTAATTTAATACCCTTAAAACAGGATAAGCTCTAGGTATGCGAAAGCTATAAACGTTGCAGTGGTTTACAGTCCAATAATTGTAAGGAGAATCTAATTGGCTATTGTAAAGTATTGTTCTGGCTGATAGGTACTATAGCACTCGTGAAGCGGTGTTTAAATATTCCAGCTATAAGGAATACTATAAACGTTAGAGCGGCTTATAGTTCCAGATAGTTATAACAACTCCAATTGTCTAATTTACAACACTAGACAATTGGTGGCAAATGATCAGTTTAAAACACAGCTTGGCAGACTGGTAATTTTTAACATTACTTCCGACTGCTTAGAAAGGAATACAATGATCCGAGCGTTGTGTCCAATTTATATAGCCAGTTTGTTCGTTACAAAGACTACTAAGATGCAAAAAAAGTGTCTAGCGTAGTCATTGAGTTTGATTTGACTTGATGTACGACTGTACAGAATGATATGAACGAGGACGACCCACTTTCAAATTATGGTTTAAGAAAATAGATAGAATGAGCTACGTACAAAACGTACTTCTGAAAACACAAATAGCATCAAATTCATTTACATTTATATTTAAATTGTAAGTAGACTCTAGCCAGGTCATTTTTGGGAGAGAAGAAGGCAACCTTCCATTTATGCTTAAAGTTTTTTACCTCTGAAAGTTTCAAGATATTGGATCAAATTTTATAAATAGTAATTGCACAAAAGAAAAAGAAAATTGGATACTAATAGTTAAAATATGGAACGTTTCGCAAACATATTTCTTATAAAAAAGCAATTGCAATAACTGCAAAAGCATTGATTTAGCCGACTGCTGCAATGCCGGAGTGTTTGTTTCATTCCACTCTTGTAGGGACTGTTTCTAATAGAAAAGGCTTAAAGACAACATTATTCTCATTTCCGTGAACCCAACTATTTCAGTAGGATAAATTTACTGGTGGGGTAGCCAACGAACGAGCAGGAAATATCCTCCGGTAGATTCTGAATAGCGTCTAAAATGTCTGACAGAAAGAAAAATTACAAAAGTACAAAACGATTTTATTTGCCCCGGAATTGCATTTACGCAAGCAGCAAGAAAATTAGCATGTCAAAAATATTTTATTTTGTTAAAAAAATTTTTCTAAAATTATAAATTTTGATCTTATTCAAATAAAATCAGTGAAATCGCATATAAAATATAAAATTCATGTTGCTGCGTATCCAGATTGAAAATAACTAAAGTCTCCTTTCCGGGCATAAAACACTTAAACCGAAAATCGTATAAATTTAGTATAAACTTAGTTTATACGATTTTTGCTGAAAAACATGAAAGCAAATTTTGTTGCGAAAGTGACTATAGGAGTGTTAAAATATAACGTACATTATCAAATTAAAACACCTGAAAAGGATTAAATAGTTCAAGCATCTACGTAGAATTTTGAGTTTTCTGAATTTTGTAGTTTTTTATTTATTTACCTTATTTTGGAAAATAATTTTCTGGGACAAATTTTCTGGGAATTATCGTGATATAATTCCAGGTGATATATATAAATACAACTGGACATCATCAGCATTTGCATGGTTAAAACATTCATGATTGAATATAAACGTAACTAGTGAAAAGGGAAAATAATAGCTACTCTAACCCGAGAATTTCACGAGATAGTACAGCCTGCATGCAAGCCGCCCTTCTAACGCGATTTTAAACTTGACAACAGAAGGCAGTTCGGTTGATGTCTTATCATCTTGCATGCAAGTTCATTTACAAAATGGCATTGAGACGGAAAGTCTTGCTTATATGGAAAATTATAGCAATAAAGGAAGTAGCAGAATGATAAAAACTCAAGAAAAACTTAAGAAGAAGGTATTGGTAAATGATGTAATGCAAATGATCCCAGAAAATATCCTTTTCCCAGTATAAATTACTCTCAATCATTTCTTTTCCTCCATCTTGAAAACTGTATAATGTCAAGTGACTTTCACTCAACGAGGTAAGAACCTCGTTGCTTTCACTTCAGCTGCGATGATTTTTCATCACGCAAATTAGCTGAAAGCTGAGCTGCCAGCACGGCAGTGGGGATTACACGTGCAAGAAGTATGGCAGTGCAAGTTGCATGCACGCTGTACTATCTCGTGTAATTACCGGGTAAGATGGATCTCTGTAGGGAACCATAGCTAGCTTGCAAGCTGAAGCGTCTAAGAAAATAAGTAATAAATTGGATAAAACTGAAAATGGCGTAGATATCAACGACGTCAAAGTTTATATAATTATACTGGTCTAAATTAGCGCCATCTAAGTTTGTACGAATTGTGCAATTGATAAAAATTCTTTACACAAAGAAAGTTCGTTGTGTGTAAGCATACGATTAGATTGCCATGCAACGAACTCTGCAAAGGAACGACTTACCTCACTGTAGTTCACAGGCTGCGTTATTTCTGACTTTATGTACAGCACAGAGAGTGAATTGAGTCTGATCTCCTCTGTGCGAAATAGTTCTAAACTCGGTTTAACGCTAAAAGCGACCGTTGATCCTGGTATGCACAACAATATCCGGAACGCTATTTCCACATTTGGATAAATGTCAAAAAAGCCTTTACATGTTTAAGTACAGTACCGATAATTTTTTTCTCCGTGTAGCCTCAGCGGTTGACAAATGAGCTCGTAGGTGTAGACACTCGTTTCTCAGAGTACTATCTAAATCTCCTAGATAGAAGGCTTCCAAGTTCTGTGCACCCTCGCGGATGCCTTGAAATTCCAAGCTATGTGGCTTCATGAGAAAATCAAACTTTTTACTCAAGTTCTCGCAAGCAGAACCACGACCACGTCTTTATAGTTCTGCAATCAAATCCGGGAAATATTTATGGGAAATGCTTATTTTAAGCAGCATTAACACAATAATACAATGCGTGACGGTCGGAGTGTTTTACTACCTCTCAACTCCTCTGTAATCTACTAACTTATAAGAAGTTACCAAAAAGAATTCATATAAAACTATACCCACATTGGACTGTCTTCTATCTTCATCGGCATCCATAGTAATCTCTCAGCCTTCGTTTGCATTCTATACTTACAAATTCATGTGACTCAATAAGCCATTCAGACATGAAAATCAGAGTAACTTTTCAAATTATTTAATTTAAATCATTTTCTTTTTTTTTTCTTTTCTGTAGGGACACAAGTTACACGTATATGATATTTCAAAACCAGCTTGTGATGCATTGAAAACAAAAGGCGCTACCGTATATGGAAACACACAACAATTGGCCAGCAAATCAGAATTCGTTATAACTATGCTTCCCAACAATGATATTGTTACAGAAACATATCAAGGAATAGTTAAAGATGGCGTCAACACAAACACTATATTCATTGATTCAAGTACAATCGATCCCAATGTTGCGAAGTCTGTTCAAAAATTAGTTAAAAGCAAAGGGGCACGGTTTGTTGATGCACCTGTCTCTGGTGGAGTACCTGGCGCCGAAGCTGCAACTTTAACCTTTATGGTTGGTGGAACTGCTGATGAATTTAATAATGTTAAAGATATTTTGGAATGTATGGGAAAAAGAATTACACACTGCGGTGATTATGGAATGGGACAAGCAGCAAAGGTAATTATCACCATTCTGAATTATTTTTTTTAATAAGAATTAATATTTACAGTTATGCAACAACATGATGCTAGGAATATCGATGATTGGAATTTCCGAAGCAATGAATTTAGCCATAAGATTAGGGCTTGATGCGAAATTATTTATGGACATAGTCAATTCATCTACTGGAAGATGTTGGTCTTCAGAAGTATACAATCCTGTACCAGGATTGGTTAGTACTGCTCCAGCAAGTAATGAGTATAAAGGTGGATTTTCTACAGATTTAATTACAAAGGTAAAATATTATTTGATTAACAATGTGTTTGTAAAAAAAAAAATCTGATACTAAGGACTTAGGATTGGCTTCTGGAGTGGCAACAGCATCAAATACTCCAATTCCACTAGGTGCTATGGCTCATCAGATTTATCGAACCATGAAAGCGAAAGGTTTAGGAAATAAGGATTTCTCTGTGATCTATGATTTCTTGAAAAATGAATCAAACAACTAAAGGAATATGTTGTTTTCAAATATCGTACCCATGCATTTATTTTTTATGGTTAGAATAAACAAATTTTATTTGAATAAATACTGTTTTGAAAAAAAAAATCAGCAAGATCTACATATATAGATGGACAATGATCGACCGTGAATTGGACAGAAGGTGTGCCGACCCATCTTATAATTTTATGTGCACTATATTTTGTGGACGGCTTTAAGATATTTCCACTGACTTATAACAATGGACTGAGCGTATTGTCATTTTCCTATAGGAAAGATTGGCACAAGTTTTATAGTTTTCTCTTTCGCGCTATGGCAGAGTTGGAGCTACCAACACAAAATGCTTACTGAACGTTTTATGCCATTTGATGTTTTTATGTTGGCTTCAGATGCAATCACCGCAGGAAGAATAAGGTAAAGATAGTGTTTACCCAAGGTATATAGAAGACAAGTATTCCCATTAAAATGTTGACACATTGCAGCTGATAGCCTGTGAAGTAAGCCTGTGACTATTGTATATACATTTTTATAGGAAAGACAGAGAGAGAATATGTATGTATTGTGTTCTCTGTGCCGTACTTTCCTATACATTTCACAATATTACGTCACTAATGGCGGAACGTGGTTCGTAATGGCAATATCTTGTATTCTATATACCTTGGTCACAGTATGCATACAGTAGAACAGCTTGGAACAAACTACTGAAAAGTGAATTTTAGAATTTTAATTACAAAAAAAAAAACACCTCAAAATTTCTTCCATAAGAGGGAACTATTAAGTATGATACCGAAGTAATGGGTGAACGATAGCTAGTTGCACAATCTACGGGAAGAAGCATTAGTTTTGGGTAAGTATACACCTCGACAATCTACTTACAAATGTATTGTTCCATAAACTAAACAGGTGTTTGACGGTAAAGTTATGTTCGTTCATAGAGATGCCATGGACAGTGTAATAGGCAAAATGGCTGTAATAAGTTTGTGACAGTTTCACAGTTCTACCAAGCCGAATGGCATGGGAAGTGGAACAAATTGTTATTAGCTTTTGCTTGTCATCTCGCTCTTTGCCACTAGTACAAGTTTGTGCATGCGGTAAGCTCTCTTTCTTCCACTTTAGATTTACATAGGAATATTAAAAATTGACTAGTGCGTTTGTTAAATATGTTGAAAGAGAAAGTATAGTCACATTATAGAAGCATCTTATTCATGTGACAGTTTTGACGGAGCTATTCTACTATATCCAATTTTTTTGTCAATTTTTTGACCTTGACGATATTAAAATAAAAAATTTGTCAAAATTTGTTACCTCTAAAGTCTTCAAATTGATTATTTCAAGCAGAAGGTTATTCAAGTCGACTCACTATCTTACATATAGATTTGAAGCAAGCCGATTTGAAGTCGATAATTTTAGGTTCATGTACTTAAATAACCATGTTTACTTCAGGTTGGTGTTCATAAAACTTTGGTAAATGGTTATTGAGTCTCAATGAGATTCGAGCCCACAATCCAACGAACGATTTGGTGACATGTTATCAACTAGAGCATCGACTGTGCAGTCATTACATCAGCCAAACTCCTGTAAACAAGGTATGCCTACTAATTATTTTGACACCTTTTGAATCCTAACGATTTCCGGGACAACGGGACTTAAATATACTATTAAAAGTTATTTTGATTTTTACATCTCCGTCTGTCCATTCGTCCATCTGTCTGTATGTCTGGCTGCGCGCACAATAACTCGAGAGCTCGTGCATTTACAGAGTTAAAATTTTGCACACGGGCGGCTTTTAAAAAAAAAAAGTGAAATTAAGTTCGAAAAAGAGACAAAAGAGACAAGGCCTGAGAACGCGCCAATGTAGAGCTGAAACTTTGTATACAGCCGTTTTCATAAAAATGGTAAATATAATTTCAAAATGGGCTAAATCGGACAACAACTTCTTGGTGTTGCCATATAAAAATTTAGGATTTTTACGTATACTATGAAAACGATAAGTTCTATACGATTTTAATGTACCGAAAAATTCTATAAAATTGGTTATAATAATTTTTTCTGCCGACGAACCGTTATAGAAATATATGCGAAAAACGACTTCAAAAATCAAACTTTCACAGAGGGTGACCATTCGAAAAGATATACGAGTATTCATAGGGGTAGGGTATGATAGCTTTTTTACTTGTTTTTATTGGATTTAAGAAGTCCAAAAGCTTTGCTTTAAAATGATCACACTGTATCCAAAATGGAACCCTTTCCGCGTTTTTTGCAAATTTTTCTTACGCATATCTAGCCAAATGTTCAATAAATGCCAGAAAGTATCTTTTGGGAATGAGCTTTTTAAGCCATTTTCGCTGGATATGTTAAAGAAAAATTCCAACGTAGAAAGGGTTACGTTTTGGGTACATTGTTATAGATAATTTTAAAGTAAAGCTTTTGAACTTCTTAAATCCAATATGAAAAGTTGATATTGATGAGATGTTTTTTGATAAAAATAGTAGTTAAATAAGAAAATAAAACCGAATTAAAATTCCGGAATTTTAATTTGTTTGAGATATAACCACTGACATATATAATATGGACTGCTTAACTTTCTATTTCACGTGGGCACAATGTTTTGTGTCAAGAAGAGTTCTTACGTCGGTGCCAACATTGAAAAAATCATTGGCGGGAAGTTGAAAAAGTGAGCACGTAGCCACACGTAGCTCCAAAAATGACTTTAATAAATCCTTTGGAATTTCTTCTGCGTATCTAATGTCTTTATTAAAACAGCTTTTATCTGTAATAACCTTAAATAATTAATTTAAAAACATTTATTTCTATGAATCCACTTATTTATTTGTTGTTCACAGTTCTCTCTCAGTTGGTACCTGGTGCTTAGACCGAAAGAGTCAGCAATATAGAAGTGAGCCCACTTTCTGTAGGGTATTTCAATGAACGTAGTCAGTCTATATTATATATGTCAGTAGATATAACTTCAAAACGGCGAAGAGGAAGAGAAAAGGACAACGATTATCCATCTAAGGGCCAACCCACACAAGAAGTTTTTAGGGAAGGAACGAATTTCCTTCCCTTGGCTTGGACGTGTCATAGCAATAATGTTGCTTCATGTAGTTCTGTATATGATTACCGAAATTAATTGTGTGCGTGTTCAATTAAGTCACAGTTTTTTATATAAACAATAACTGTATCACAAATTCACAGCACATAATGATTAAATTCACAACACATAATCATCCGTCCGATGAGTAATTTCAGAAATTTCGCAATTTCAAAACGGCTGCCTTGCTGTAGTATAGTATATTCTAGTATCGGTATGCTATCCGTACTCCCGATCGAAACTTGGTAGCACAGACTTTTTCCTACCCCCGAATACTTCTCATCAGTAAAAAGTACCAATATCCTGTGTGGGATATGGGTTAAGGCTAACATATTTTAAATGATCACCATAGGGTGTAACGTTCAGAAGTTACAGGGTAATCTATGACAACATGCCCAAATATTTTAAGGTTCCGTTGTCTTGGAAACCGTTACGATTCCATAGCCTTCTGGTCCCAACCACACCCCGTACACCCTGTATAACGCTTTCGATTTTTCCGTAGTCGTTCTATGAACGTTATTATGCTGTAAGATATCTAACAGTTGACCACCTCGTTAACACCTCTGGACCAACACAGTTTCGGCCGCAATGATTCTGATGATTGCACTTTTGTTGGTTACCACGTGAACTGTCGCTCCTTCATAAATATTCCTCTATTCTTTTCCATTTTCTTTTCTAACTCTCTAAATATCTTTATATTTTATAATTAAGTTCTATCTAACTGCTACTATGTTAATATAATCTCTTATTATCTCTACGTCCATTGTTCGTAGTCTTTAATGTTTAATGTACTCTTAATTCTATAATTCTTATTCAGATATCTGTGACTATAAATCTCATCTGTTTTGGTTCCATTTCATTCATTCATTTGTGTTTTTTATGCTACTATATAATGTTTATTATACTTCCCGTAGTTATTCTGTGTTACTTTATATTACACATATAATACTTTAAGCTCACTAATATTTGACTGCCTCGTTATCTTTAGTCTAAGACAGTCTCTGTTTCTACCGCAATGACTGTTTTATTTTAAAATTACCATAATCGAATTGAAAATTATCACTTCCGATGTGGCAGTGCGCAAGGAAAAACCTCCATTTACGAATCTTTCTGAACAGTCTCTAATCTCTATGGCTGTGTTTTGACATTTTTACAGTTTGACAGCGTAAGAAAATTATTGACAAAGGAGTAGAAAAATTATTTTTGTCAAAACTTTAAAAAAAAAAACTTCTTAAAGTGACTAAAGACGAAGTAATAATGCATAAAGAGGATAATTCCAAAGTGTAAGGATTTTCGTTCTAAGATTTTCAAGCTAAATGTAATCATTTTAGGGATTCGGTTGAGATCGCCATTAGTTCGCAAAGTGAAAATCTAAATTTAGGAAAGAATCTGGAAAATTTAATTGTTAGAAATGATCAGGATAAAGTAAGGGATGATGATTCAAGTACTGGAGGTGTAGGACGTTACTATCCGGAATATGAGTGGAAGGATATCACAAAAGAATTTTTCGAAGCATGTTCTGGTAAACAGATTCGGATGTTGTCTATACGCTACCGGAACTGATATTAATCTAAATTTAAATAGAATTATCACTGGGTGAGTTGGTGCACGATGAAGTTTTTGGTCTCTTTGAAGCAATGTCTGCAATAGAAATGATGGATCCAAAAATGGATGTTGGAATGGGATTTAACAAAAATGAGCCCATTCCCCATACATTTCATTCAGCCGTTGGGGTGAGAATTTTTTTTTATATTTCTTTGATGTGTTTTAAATAAAACTGACGATAATGTTTTATTTTAGGTAGGAATTTTAAAGCTAAAACACCTCGAAAATAGCGAATTAATAGGAGTATTTGATGCTCTTTTATCTTGCTTAGTATCATGGCTGGAAGGCCATTCATTGGATCAGATTCTTTTTACATGTCTTTATCTGCATATGCCAAACTCAATTGAAGACAAATCACTTAGAACATTTTGTTTGGCTGTGAGAAAATTAATATCGTTAATTAAGGATTTTGTAATAGAGTACGTAGAAATTTCTTAGCTCTCCTTACAACAGATAAGTAAGTACCCATTTTAGACCAGCCAGTAGATCCGGGAAGATATAAATTGCATAGCAAATGGACATTCTTTTTAGGCGCAAATGAATGATCCAACGGCATAGCATTTATTAGGTCCGATTGGGTATTTACTTATGTATGTGTAAGCTTTTCTGAAATTTTAAAGTTATTTTTCAATTTTCAGAGGTAATGTCAATGAGGAAGAAGATTTTCAACTTTTTGGGAGTTCTGGTTTTAATTTTTTTGATCATGTTCCCGAAACTAAAGTTATATCAACTTTGAAAGAAGCTGAAGATGAATTGATTAAAAAATCTAAAAATGAGGCTAATCCAGAGGTAGTTTTTCTTATATTAGATTTGCTAACTTAAACAAACTTTTCTTTAGGATACTTTAGCTGTTATGCATAGAATGCGATTCTTACGCTTTCTTTTCCAATCGCTATATATCTTTTGGCCAAAAAAGGATGTTTCACCTGGTGAAACAGAAATTGCTGAAATACAAAAAAATTTGAATGCTGCTCTTGAATTGGTACCACTTTTACGTAAAACAATCGAGAGAGGAACACAACAAGATCCACATTGTAAGTGAAAGCTCTTATCCTTAAATATTAAAACTTTTGATTTTCAATTATTTTTCAAGCTGAAGCTCCAAATCCAATGGGTTTTTCACCACGTGTAAATCAACGTAACCTTCCACCAACATTTCCACGTAGCGCAAAAATAAAAGATCGTCCGTCCAGCTTGGCATTCTTAGAGGAATTTGTTCATCGACTGAAACTATCATGCAAAGTTATTCACCAAAAAGACTATCATTCGGCATTGGTAATCAATAATGTTTTTGTTTAATAATAAGGTTTTTGTTCACACTAAAACTTCCTTTCATTCGAAAAATAGAATTTCTTCATCGATTTTAGCAAGAGATCTGGACAGTGTCTGTTATCGCGCAGCGTACTTCAAATCTTATTTTTTGGAAATCGTAGAAAGTTTGTTTTTGGTGTTGTACCATTTGAAGAATTTCTTAGGGAATCGATAAAATCATTTATAGCACCTCCAGTACTTATATCAAGAAATCCACTAGCCAACAATGTTCAAGTAATTAAGTCATATAGCTCGCTGTTGAGACCTAATAAATTGTTAAATTTCTTTTATAAACCTTAGGCTAAAAGCTGTGTAGATTCCTTTCTTAACTATTGTTTAAATATGCACACATTTGTATATTTTCTTCAAATAATGGGCTACAACAGAGCACGTCAACGTGATAAGCTGGCAAGATTGATCGAGGAAGGTTTTGCCAATCTACAAGAAGAGGTTTAGCTTTATAAGTGACATGAGTCAATTTTACACAAAACAAAAATAAAAATTGTAGGCTGGTCGAGTTGATTCATACCTTAATTTATTGGCAACAAAAACAGAAGCCGCTGGACAGCACATAGCTTATTTTGGAACGTGGACTTTATATCATTGTCTTCGTGCAATGTCGTTATATCTTTTATCTGGTTTTGAGTTGGAATTGTACAGTGTACATGAGTTTTTATATATTTATTGGTATTTGAAACGATATTTAGTTTCTGCGTAATTTAATAGTGGATATTTTCAGGTACCTTTTTGAATTCTTATTCGGTTTCATTGTTTCAGCACTTACACGAGCAGAATCTCTTCTTATTGAGCAGGAGACCTTGGCTGAACAGCAAAATAAAAGTAATTCAAAGCAAAGAAAACAGAAACCAAAGAAAAAGAAGCAACAGAAACCATATAGGAGAGAAATCATGTATAATCATGCAATGCAAAATATGTGTGGAGGATATTACAAGGTATGATCTGTTAAAAGCATAGTGTTAGTCAGGCTTATATGCATAAGCTCAATCAATCAATTGTTCATCGAATCCTCAGGTCATGTAGTATCTTTGCTTGCAATTTTTAGGTTATTGCTGTTGTCTGCATTTTACATACTTATATAGTGATAAGAATAATACACTCGCCTCGTCAATATTGCAAAAAACTTAAAACGTTGTTGGTAAAGTTTTTTTACTTGTGATGCTTCAGCTTCGGCTTTACTTTGATCGCTCATGGCCCATTGCTCTTGACATCGAATGAATAGCTTCCCACACATCTATTAAATAATTTCGAAAAAGATAGTTTTGGGATGATGTTCGCTAAATGATTTTCGTTTGTTCTTCTAAAGCTGGTTCCAAACTGTGTTGACTTGACACATATTTAACAAACGTAAATGCGCCGCATGTGTACACTTTTGGTCCATCTAGATCTAGATGATTCTATATTGTGACAATACGTCCATTTGGACATAGTTTTTCAAATTGACACGATGCGTTTGGCGCTTCATACACATTACGCCGCCTTTCTCACAACAGACTAGAAAATTTTCGAATTTAGACGCAAATTCCGTAAGATATTTTTTTTTATTTGAGTAAATAGTGACTATAATCTGCTGCCTCTGCTTTGGTATACCAGGTGTCGGGGTTTAATTTAATATAATCATTGATTATCTTATGCGGACGGTCTCAAAAGAATTGCCAATTTTGTGATACATACCTACTGCTCCTTTAATTCCTCGAGAGTAGTTCTTCAAAATTTTAAACTTAAAATTCGATAGTTCCAGGGTATTTTATAGGTTCAACGTAGGATTTGCAATCGTGGTGTTGAAGTTATTTCACATTCCGCAACCATAGTGCTGTTGTGTTTTCAAATTGGAGTGGAATAGTTGCTGTTTTTTTTAACAGATCTATTGTGAAGCAATTTAGTATTTATTTTAAGATTACCTCTGGGTAGAAGCATGTTTTCAATAAGTGATATCTATATACAAAGACGTTGGCCTTTGCGTTGTCAATAGAGTTCACGTATAGCGAGGCTTGATTTTGTGCTTTACTCCCTAATAATCCATTAGGTGTTATTGTGATCAAGAACGTCCTTATCCAAATATACATAGCGCATATTATTTCACCACACACACGTTATTCCCCATAGTGAAACATAAGCAAATTTCTCTTCACTTTGTGGTAGGGACTTCACTTTTGTTGTTATGCGACTGCCAATAAAATAAAACACTTTTATTACTTTAAATTACAGGCAATGGGAGCATTTACAAGAGATGAGAGAATCAGACAACCGATGCCAAAGTTTGATAATGAAAAAATTCGTTTTAATCACCGCTTTGCTCCGTTTGCAAATTTAGGAAGTCCACCACCTATTCCATACAGTGAATTTAAGAAGATGAGAACACATCTATTACGTCTGTCTTCAGCCGAATTATATCTGTCAGCAGCTAAACATTTTCATCAAGCTAGAAGCATCTTGGAATCCATTCAGAATCCAGATCAAGAGGTACTTACTATAGTAGCATAACTTTTCAATTAACAATACAATTACTGTAATCATGCTAATTTCAGATGACACAAATGATCCAAGTGGCAAAATTTAATTACATTGTAACCAACTTGCTGGCAAGTGGACACAAAAAAGACTCGAAAGCTCAACCAGATTTCGATTTCGCTCAACATCGATATTTTCCAATAATCAAATTGAATTAAAAAAAAAGAAAAATCAGAGACTTATCGCCCTCAGGTTATCTACAGAAGAATGTGCGTCTAGGTTTCAAAGTTATGTTTATAACATATTAGTTTTTTGGTTGATATTACTCATACAAAACGATTTCATAATTTGGCTATACATATATATTTTGTAAGGAATTTTAAAATTAAAATTGACATGTCGAGTTATGAATGTGCTTTAATCTGCCTTGTTACTTTCATCTATTATATCCTGTTTGACTACGAATTCCCTTACATACCCAGAGTTTGGATCACAACTGGCCTGGCACGTGTAAATCGCTATAGTACCCCAGTCTAATTTTTCTTCCTTTATAACATACAGAAACTGAGGCATAATTTGAAGCTCAAAAATTCTCTTACTTCCACAATTCTCGCATTTTGGAACATCTTCGTTCGGTATTACTTTGCTCGTAATCCATAGTGGTTGACCACATCTTTCGTACCTTAGAACTTGTTCTGGGTTAAGGCTTATTCTCTTCTTAAACTTTCTAAAATATTTATCATCGTTTGCAGGAGAGGCGTATTGAACGAGTTCCGATTCTGCTACATCCTTGAACTCACCAACCGCGCCCGACTTTAGCAATTCTTCGTATTCTTGTAAACGGCGTTCCTCGGCATCTTTTTCTGTTTCATCTTTCGAGTTTGATGAAATTTGTGGTTCTGGTTCTATAACAATCTCAAGTTCAGGGAATAATATATTACTTTTTGTGTCGGATTCTGTTATAGCATTGCTTTTGCAGATATTCTTATGATACTTCCAATCAATCTTTTGATGACATGATCCACAGTATGAAACTTTCTTACATTGAGAGCAAAGAAGGGGGCCATGACAACCACAAATCGAACACAATCTCACCAGTGGTGGTATAGCAGGCTTAAAATAATAATAATTGTTACTAGACGAATTCTACATTAAATAGTATACTTACGAGCGTCTTGTCAACATCAGGCGGATCTGAGGAAAAATATATATTCTTTTGCGGCAATTGACTTCGGAAGGCGACAATATTGCTGTTGGAGTCAAGAGAAGTGTTTAAATTTACTGCACTCGTTTTTTGATTTTAATTAAACATACCTGGATGAGTTGTCTTCTTGGCATTGTTCATTTCGACATATAAAAACGAAAATGGTCCTATGAAAACACTCCTCTCTGGATTCTATTGGAGCATAAATCTAAAACGGTTAAATTTGTATTTTATGATGGTTGAATAATGAATTAATGATTTAAGGATTTAGTGATTGAATGATTTATTTTATAAAATAAATACACTTTGACTCTTCTAGAGAGTACTCTCACCTGGCAAAGGAACACCCTGGGTTCATTGCATTTTTGGCACTTTAATTCATCAGCTTTGGGAAGATTTTTTAGTTCCAGCCATGCCGGCTTACCACCTATTTTACTGGGAAAGTATCGGTTTGTAATTGAAGCTGGACGATTTTCTTCTGCAAATCCCAAATCCACCCAATTCTCGTCTTCAGTCATGTTAAATGTCGTTCTCTTGTGGAAAAAACATCCCACTTTGGGGCCACCACGTTAAAAAAATCTAAGTAGTTCGTTTGCAATATCAGATGCTGGAAAAAAAGCTAATTATTACTGCGTGTGCAAGGGGACACGTTCTGCGAACCATGGAAGGTATACAGTACAGTACGATTAAAAAGTAAAAGCTGTCAAATTAGAGTGCCGACACGTCTCGCGTGGTGGTTTTTAGGGAATTTCATTTATTTAAGCTGCAAAATATAAAAACCTTTTGGTAAGTTCGTTTTAGATCTTTTGCCTTATTTTGTATATTAGCGTAACGCACAAAGGAACAAAAGTTAGATAACAAAAATTGTTTCTTTTAGTTAAGCTAAATTATTTTTATTTATACATGACAAAATGACATGTCGCGGATAAACAGTGCTGCCAGAGTGCGAGCCAAGGCCCAGTTAAAATATCAAAGATGGCATGACTCCAATCGATACTCGAAAGATTTATTTTTTTATTTTAGGAAAATAGTTTTTAAATTTCTGACAAAAATGGCGGGCTCTAAGCCCGTTAACCCTGCATTATGGGTGTAATCCACCTAATTTGAAATAATATTCTAAAATTAAACTGTCAAACAAATAATTCAACAGACTTCATATGAATCATAAGCTTCGTTTTTTTTATCTCCCTAATCTGATCCGGATCAATTTTATGTACGTAAAACAACAACAATAGACCCAGCATTGTTGTTGTTTTACGTACATAAAATTGAACCGGATCAGATCAGATCAGAGAGATAAAAGAACGCAGCTATAGTAGGTTTATTTCTCTTACTTTTATATTATATAGCAGTTTCGTTGTATTTACTTAAAATTACTTTATTCTGGAGTTTTAATGTTATGGTTTCTGGTTTTCGTGAATATAAGGTGATTGGGTGGTTAACAACACCGACGGTTAGTAAGAACGCAACATAGTATAAGGTTAGTAATGCAGGGTTAAGGATTTGAATCGTCGTTTTTTTGGTTTACAATAATTTACATGCGTTTAATTTGTTTACTTTTTTTTTTCTCTTAGTATAAGCTACTAAGAGAAAAATATCTATAAGAATTAGGCTAAAAATGGCCATGTTTGTAATTTTCATTTTTGCTCTCAGTAATTTATAATTTTTCTATAAAGTGGGCCCTAATGATGTGAATTTTTTGTTTTACGGTAGTGATGTGAAAAATTATTAAGGCCTTACCGATTTTCATGGGAAATTTTGTTGTTTGAAGTCTTGTGCGCTGAATGCTCTCAGTAATTTATAATTTTTTTATAAAGTGGGCTCTAATGATGTGAATATTTTGTTTTATGATAGTGTTGTGAAAAATTATTAAGGCCTTACCGATTTTCATGGGAAATTTTGTTGTTTGAAGTCTTGTGCGCTGAATGCGAGCAAAAATTTCGCTTGTATTCCGGGCATATAATTCTACTCGGAAAAGAGTTGTGGAAAAAATGTAAAATAGAAGTGGAGAGTGAATAATTGACAAATTAGTTTAATATTTACAGGGCTTTTAATCAGACCTGTATCATATTTATCCAAAATATCTGTTTGGCATTTTTGCTCCCTTTACCTTTTTTTGTTCAATTTCGTTTTGATCTACGTAATTTATTTTTGCCATTGTATCTACTTCAAACATATCCAGATAATATTCTTCTATGAATTCAATATTTTCCATTTTAAAAATTTTAACAAATAACACTACATTGAATTGAACTAATAGATGTTATCCCACAAATTAAATAACACTAAACTGAACCATGAATAAATAACTAATAAGGAAACGGCATATCGGGTGAAAACCTAAGCCACTCAGCGAAATGTATTAGTGTGCTGTGTTTGTATTCGTTTCGTCATGGCAGAAATGAAATCCTGACATTCTGAAGGGGAAAATTTTTTATAATCCAAACTGCTATGTAAAATAAACAAATGTTTAGCTCCCCCTTATTTTCAGATAATATTTCTTGGCGTTGCCTTTGTATGACGGGCATAATTTAGCCACCAATGACAATTCAATTGTAAACAAACAAACCGGCATTGGTAAAATGTTAAAGTTTTTGCCATGGCTGTTTATTTTTATAAATATCTAATTAATATTATTAAGGCCTTACCGATTTTCATGGGAAATTTTGTTGTTTGAAGTCTTGTGCGCTGAATGCTCTCAGTAATTTATAATTTTTCTATAAAGTGGGCCCTAATGATGTGAATATTTTGTTTTATGATAGTGTTGTGAAAAATTATTAAGGCCTTACCGATTTTCATGGGAAATTTTGTTGTTTGAAGTCTTGTGCGCTGAATGCGAGCAAAAATTTCGCTTGTATTCCGGGCATATAATTCTACTCGGAAAAGAGTTGTGGAAAAAATGTAAAATAGAAGTGGAGAGTGAATAATTGACAAATTAGTTTAATATTTACAGGGCTTTTAATCAGACCTGTATCATATTTATCCAAAATATCTGTTTGGCATTTTTGCTCCCTTTACCTTTTTTTGTTCAATTTCGTTTTGATCTACGTAATTTATTTTTGCCATTGTATCTACTTCAAACATATCCAGATAATATTCTTCTATGAATTCAATATTTTCCATTTTAAAAATTTTAACAAATAACACTACATTGAATTGAACTAATAGATGTTATCCCACAAATTAAATAACACTAAACTGAACCATGAATAAATAACTAATAAGGAAACGGCATATCGGGTGAAAACCTAAGCCACTCAGCGAAATGTATTAGTGTGCTGTGTTTGTATTCGTTTCGTCATGGCAGAAATGAAATCCTGACATTCTGAAGGGGAAAATTTTTTATAATCCAAACTGCTATGTAAAATAAACAAATGTTTAGCTCCCCCTTATTTTCAGATAATATTTCTTGGCGTTGCCTTTGTATGACGGGCATAATTTAGCCACCAATGACAATTCAATTGTAAACAAACAAACCGGCATTGGTAAAATGTTAAAGTTTTTGCCATGGCTGTTTATTTTTATAAATATCTTTCTTTTATTTTGCTAGAATCACTATAATTAATTAGTAAAGCTATTAAAGTTATCTGAAGAATACTTTCCCACGACAATAATTCTGGTTCCTGCAGCACAATGCAGCGCACTTCATTACTGTTATTTAAGACTCCGGAGTCTTTATTACATAAAATATCGTTCGCAAAAGAATATTTTACACTTATTTCACACTACTATTAAGTAAAAATCCTGTTAAATTATTTATTTATTACAATATCGCGAATTCAAATTCGAGAACATTTCAAAATTATGAAATGTCAGAAATTTTGAACTGACGCAAAATAGCCACTAGGCCCTCTTGTCATCCCCCCCCACCCCGACTGTCATTGAATTGCTTAAACACGTACACTGTATTCGCACGATACCCCGGTCCCCGATTTCTTATTAGTTATTTATTCAATGAACTGAACTGAACTAATGAGAGCTTGGCGTCAGTCATAACGAGAGTTAGTGAAGAATAATAAAGCGGGCTCCGAGTTTCTTCAATAACCTAAATTTAATAAAGTTTCTTTTGAATAAAATAAAATAAATTTTATTAATAATATTCTTCTTTCCGATTGAGTGAAAATTTGGATGTGTTTACTATAAATACATATAAGTACACACTAAAAGGGTACTTCCCTTCACTAAACATGAATCGGTAATCGGTGTTTTTACAATAGAAGTATTCATAATGGAGCTAGAACTTTGAATTAGAAGTAGAGCTTTACGAGTTAATATGAGCTATGCGCCGTCATTCTTAGTCAAATATGGCGGACGCCTCACGATGCTGGATTATCTTTTCCTTCATATCCCCCTTAATACGGGTATATAAAACAAAAAGGTTTTATTTAAAAGAATGTGGGTACTAAAAAGTAAAAAAATAATTTTTTACCTTTAAAAAAAAACATTGTTCGTTGCAAAGAAATAGAATTGTGTGTCGCAGAAGCCTCTGACAAATTTTCTTCCGCACATATTAAAATTGTTGAATTCATCCATCTGGAAACTAAAAGCTTTTGGGGCGGTCAGAGTAATTGTCCTAGAGACTAAGAGCTGGTGACTAAAATACTAACGTCATTCCATAAACATAATTTTTCATCTTATCATACTCTTAACATTGTTGATAAATTATTCGAAAGTATGCCTGGTGTCCAGTGGTGGAAGGCGTTGCGAGATGGCCACGAAGGCTTAAAAAAATTAGTTGTGTGATTTTGGTATGGCAGCAGAGAATTATATTTCATGATCAATGGTAAAAATGGCCGACAATTTGGTTGGTGGGAAAGTGGTGGCAGACGACAACAGAAGGCTGAACTACAATAGACGTAAATAACTTTACGAAATTGAACGAGACTGGGATTTACTTACGAAAAAAAGATATTTTTAGCCTAAATATATTTGGAAGTTAGCGACTTACCATTTCACACTATACAACTCGAGGCGTGATAAAATAAAAAACTTTTAATTTCGCAATAACACTCTTAATTCTTTATTGGTTTTTATTAGCTCTTTTGGCCACCTATTACACGGGTACTATTTAACCTAAGCGTCCATTATATTGGACAGACTGTCTTTTGCTCGTGGTGGGAAAAACTAAAAAGCCACGAAAAATGACTCTACTAAGGCTATTACATATTTTTTGTTCTTACTTTTTTACATAGAGGGCGCGACATCACTAAGGAATCACAATTCGCTGCGGTGTGCGCTAAATTTAAATATTGCGCTCTAACTTCGGTGGCGGTTGCCACATATATATCACATTCCGTAATAGTTATTATCTTGATATTTAATGTTTTCAATTTTAAAAAGTGGTAAAAGTGAAAAAAATGACAAGTGGAAGTTGATGTAATTGAAGATTTGTGCCTTCTATTAATTCGCAGTGCCCTAATGACATTTTATGTGTTAAATTTTAAAAAGTGGTAAAAGTGAAAAAATTAATAAATGGAAGTTGATTTAATTGAAGATTTGTGCTTTCTATTAATTCGCAGTACCATTTTTATTCCATTTTAATTTTTACATTGCACTTTTAATCATTTAGTAATAACTTAATTGTTTGGACACATTGCGTTCTTACGGAATGAGCAATTCTTAGCGCACTATACTTACGGAAAATTGGATATTTAAACTTAACGAAAGTTCCCCTCACGCGAATTAAAGTTAATTTGTGTACGCCTTCGCTTTACGTAAGTAAATGTACTGTTGTTATAGGAAAAGTTGGTTGTTATAGGAAAAGTTGGTTGTTATAGGAAAAGTCCAAAGCTTCCTGTGGTGTTGAGTATGGCAAATTTTCTTTATCTAAAATGTCTGTGACCGATTGGATCTCTCTTTTTGGTAACATTATTGAGTTAATTACTCCTGACTTAGCCCAATGAATGGCATAACCAATGTTCGTTAGTTCTTCTTTAATTAATTTTAGTTTGTACTGAATACCTATGACTACCTGATCATTAAATTGTTTTTCCTCTTTAATTAATTTTAATATTTCGTTAGTTCTAGTTGTAATATTATTGATTCTTTCATTATTATTATTCTGTAAGTCGGTGTTCATTTTGTTTTGTATCATTATAAAATCTTCATGGTCTGGATTTCCCGCAATCCATTTCCATGCACTCCCAATGAAATCCAATGACCTTTTAACTTTATGTGGTTTTAAATTACTGAATAAATCTTGAATTTGTGTTAACTCCTGATTAAGGTATGGGAATAGGGAATAATTTTTGGAGATGTGGTTTTCTAGGAATGAAGTAATCTCGGATATAAATGATTCGTACTGAATGAGATCGATTATATGGATAAATTTGAAGTTACCGTCCTGGATCCTTGCGGTACCCGTACTCAAGGCTATTATGTGTGAAAATCTGGACCTCGCTTCTGGTTTGGTAAAGTGCGAATCTGAAAAGAGAAATATTCAATATCTAATGTTGCTTTTGTGGATGTTTTTGCCTGATTCTCTAAGGACTGTTGTATTATGGTTTTCTTTTACTATTTCCTTAGTGTACCTAGCGGTTAGTTTTGACCCTATTCTTTTATTATGTTTAACGAATATGTTCTCCACAACTTCGCAATTTTTGATGGGCTTTCTTTTTTTATTGTGATATTGGATGGCTTGCTCTTGTTTTTGTTTCAACTTTTCTATGTTTTTTGCACGAGTTTCCTCAAACAGTTCAGGATTGACTGCTGGATCTCGTCCATAGAAGAGCTCAACTGGTTTTTTTTTTCCAGTAGTGGAGTGGATGGTGAAATTGTATTCTTTTACTGATCGTTCTAACAGTTCTTCAAATGAGCGTCCAAGTCCCTCTTTTTTCAGACATCTCATTATCTCAGATAAGGTGGAATGGAAACCTTCAACTTGTCTGTTTACCTCGCTCTTGTAAGATGCGGTTCTGTGGACTGTCATGCCTAGTTCGTCCTCCATCATAGAAGTGATCGAGGCTGAATTCAACGCTTTCTCGTTGTCAATCACTATATTTTCGGGAATACAGAAGAAGAACAATAAATCCCGCAGGGGTCGTCTTATATCTTCTATTGAGCTAGATTTTATTATTTTGGCTTGTGCCAGTTTAGTAAACTTGTCAAGGGCTGTGAGAACCAGGTGTTTTTCTGTAGAGTAGATGACTATGTGAAGTGTATGGCCAGGATAATTTGGAATAGGTGTTGGGCTTATGTGTTGATTATTTGGGTGTCTGTCGTATTTGTTTTCTTTACATCTCCTGATGCAGTGATTTACTAGTTTCTTTATTCTCGAACTCATTCACGGAAAATAATATTTTTCTAATAATTGATGCCTATTTTCTTCGACATTTCGGTGAGCGCTCCGATGAATGCTCAATATTGCCTCTTCCTGTTCTGTCTCACTTGTTAGATCTCGAACCAGTGTTGAAGTGTATCTAATCTTATAATCCCTAAAATGTATAGGTTAAAAATCTTGAGCTAGTCCCATTATACCTTTATCAGTTTTTAACCCATTTATTGTACCGAGGATTGAGGTATCTTTTAAATATATTTATGATATGTTTTTGTGAATCTTGGTTGTGTCAGAATGTGTCTAAGGTAGCTAGGAAAATGGGATTGTAATTGATAACCTGCTTCATAGCCTATTTGTAATATTATTTGATTGCGAAAGACATTAATCGGAACCTCTACTGTTGGGATTAAATTATGGGATGAACTCTCGTCACTGTGTCGAGTCATGGTAAGTGGATTGGCATGGGTTATTAAAAGTAGTCTTGATAGCGCATCTGCTACTACATTTATCTTACCAGGTTTGTGTTTGAGTTCATAGTTATATTCTTCCAAAATGGCTTTCCAGCGTTTCATTTTGCAATTTATATTTTTGTTGCTGAGAGCGTACGTGAAGGGTTGGTGATCTGTATGAATTTTTACTTTTCTGGCTCCATAGAGGTAGTTCCTTAAAGAATTTAGAGACCAAATTATTGCCAGCATTTCCTTTTCATTGGCGGCATAATTCTCTTCGGTTTTATTTAATGTTCTCGACAAAAATGTAATGGGCCGATTATTTTGTGACAATACGGCTCCTATGGCGTAGTTGGAGGCGTCTGTTGAAAGTTCGAACTCTTTTTCGAAGTCTGGGTGACTAAGAACGACTTCTTTCGATATTAGCGAATTTTTTATTTTTTGAAAAGCTTCCAATACCTCATTGTCAAGATTAATGATTTTACTTTTGGAGAGGTTTTTGGACACATGTCCATCTTCCCCTCTTAAAAATAACCTGACATTCCCAGAAATGATCTTAGATCATTGAGTGTCATAGGGTAAGGTAATTTAACTATTGCCTCAACTTTATTGGGATTTGTTTTAATTCCGTCCCTAGATACTATAAACCCAAGAAACTCGACTTCTTTTTGGAGGAACTCGCATTTATCTAGCTGGATTTTCATGTTGGCAGCTTCCAGCGTTTTAAACACTACTTCAAGATTCTTGAAGGGCTCTGTTTCATCTTTACCAAATATTATTATATCATCCATCTATGTAGACGTAACACCTCTCCTCTATGTGTTCCCGTAAAATATCGTCTAGGGTTCTTTGGAAGATGGCAGGGGCGTTTTTTAGGCCAAAGGGTAGTCTAGTGAATTCACTCTTCAGATCTGCGATGGTGAATAAATTGTTTTTCTCTAGGTTTGCAAGCATTTCGTTAATCTCAGGAATGGGATATTTATCAGGAATTGTAACAGTCTCAATTTCCGATAGTCAGTGACCATCTTGTACTTTTTCTCACCAGATGCGTCCATTTTCTTTGGGACGACCCAGGCTGGAGAATTATATGGTGATCTAGATGGTATAATGCCGTTTTCGAGTAATTCCTGGACTTGATCTTCAACTTCCTTTTTCAGTGACATAGGGTAAGGGTATGATTTTGAGTACACTGGATCGTCTGTGGTGGTATGAATTTTTCTTTCAACGAACGTAGTGTAGGTCAGCTTTTCGTTAGGCTCTGAGAACAATTTAGGACATTCTTTTATAATACCGTTTAATTTAGCGATTTGTTCTTTAGTCATATGGGAGCTTCTAATATTAATTGAGTTGACAGGATCAGATATGTGTTGTTTTAGCCATATCCGAATGTTTGGTTTGATGACCCTGTAATTTTCATTTGTATGGATGGCAGCTTTCAATTCTTTTAAGCTGTCATTGCCGACAATTCCGTCAAATGAGATAAGACTGGGTAATATGAAGAATTTTAAATTTCCAATTTCTGGACCAAATAAATTTATCAAAGCATGATGTATTATTTCAATATTTCCTCCAACTGAAGTGGCAAGGAATATTTTTTATTTGGAATGGTGTATAGGACATGTTGTTGTTGGATGTAGTTTTTATTGGACCCAGTATCTACTAGGATTTTTATTGTTTTTCCGCTCTTCGCTACATATTCAAAATATGGAAACGAAGAGCGCTTTAGCCTAAAAATAGGGTCCACGTAATCTGTTAGAGATTGATCGTGGTTCAAATCTTCTGTTCTAATGTCCTGCTCATATTCATTCAAGTCGTTGTACTGAGAAGGTGATTGCTGTTCAGTATCATCGTATTCGTCGGTTTGGTTTTGTTCGACGTAATGTACTCTTTGTTCTTTTTTAGGATGATACACTTGTTGGGATTGTGGTTGTTTATCCACAAATTGACGTAAATTATATCTGTTCTGTTAGTTCTGGTAATTTGCTGCATGGGAGCGTAATGAGCGGTCTATCTCCATGGGCTCAGGTTTAGTTATGGGCTTGGGAGGTAGTCCCATCGGTGGTTTCGGTGATTGATAAAATTGGGGACGTTGCTGCCAGGAGAATTGTGGTCTTTGAATCCTTTGGGGATTATGAACTAATTCTGGGTAGAATTGTGCTCTAGGAACTGGAATCGGAGTAGTTTGTTGGCGTTGGATATTATTTCTTCTTGGTGCAGTGGCAGGTATTGAACGATGCTGTGTTCTATAATAGGTATGATTGGCATGTTGAACCCGATTACGTTCTTTAATTTCAGGCAAAGGTGTAGTGCCTGGGGCAGATCTACTGGTTCCCTCATACTGAAAAGTCTAGGCAGATCTCCTTTTAGTCCTCTAACAAAAGTGTCTAAAGTCTTGTCTCGATAAGCCTGTGTCATGTTTGTTAATGACTCTTGGCTCATTTCCATACTGCTAAGTTTATTTAAGATAAGTGATAAATGGTGATACACCGTTTGATAGAATTCTGGAACAGATTGATTACTTTGTATCAAGGTGGTCATTTGGTATTCCAAGGTTCCCAGATTCCTTTTGTCGGCATAATGTAGACACTTTGAAATTTTCTTCCAATTTAAAGGAGTGTTATAAGATTCCAAGGCAATATCTGCGTGCCATGTTAATCTTATTCCTGATAACATTTAGGATTCCGTAATATTTTGGTGATCCTTTCAAATGCTCGTAAATTCTCAGGATTCTACCCACGCTTTTTTTCCACGAGGAAAATTCTCCTGCTTGTCCAGAGAACTCCCTGAGGCTTTTAACAACATTAGGTATTTTATCCATGTCGGATAAATTTCCTTCGTGACCAGCGTCAATTCGTTGTTCGATATCATTATTAATATCCGCTTCGGGGTTAATGAGTGATTGAAGGATGACTCTACCTTCTCTTTTCAGAGCGTCTATCACTAATCTATTTATAGTTTCGTCTAACTGAGTTTCAATCACATTGTTAGTATTATGGATGGTTGTGGTAGTAGATAAATGATTGGAAGCTGGTGGGCTTGCATTTGGGATATTTAAAACAGGCTGTTTTAGAATGTTATTGTTATCACTGTTACCCATTTTGTGGGTTCGATTGCGATTTATTTATAAAGAAATAGGGAGAGAGGAAAAAAAATTCTGATTTGCTAAGAAATTTTTTTTTCTGTCACTTTAATGAACTTTACGAACTCTTATGTATTGTCCCACAAAGATTTTCACGCACAGGAAGGAGATAGAAAAAAAGGAAGAATCAAAAATATTAAGTGCGTTCGGTTTCTTTAAAAAATCAATAATAAAATATTACTTTGTTCATTAGAGCTTAATAGAATCAATACGAATCTAATTTAATTCTGTTTCACTCAAAAAGGGATTTTTTTCATTACAATTCGTAGAATCAATTCAAATTTAGTTCATCAAAAATTCATTTCACTACCATATGTAAAATCAATTCACTAAGATTCGTAAAATCAGTTAAAATAATTTCGATCAATAAAATTTGTTTCAATATAATTTATAAAATCAATTATTATTAAACTTTGTTCACTATTATCCGAAAATCAATTCACTATAATTCGTAAAATCAATAAAAATTAATAATTTTTGTAAAAAAAATTTCTTGCACTATTATCCATGAAATTTGTTTGAATTAATGGAGAATATTTTTATTTTTATTTGTAGAATCTATTAGATTTTGTTTCAAGCAATGCAAAATTTATTTTCTTACGATCAATGATTGCAATTAGTTTTTTTCTATAATTAATAAAAATTTGTTCATTAAACTGCAAAATTTTAATAAAATTTTTCTTCACTTTGGTTATCTTATTTCACTTGTTTGTTTAAATTATATTTCAATAAATTTCCTTAAGTTTCTAACTTAGATAAATATTTTTGGGATTATCTGGTGCTGTGTGCTGGTATAGAGTTGGTTGGGTTATCCTATCTATTTGAGTGTCGGGTTTTCGAGGCGTGGTTATCCTAGGTTATCCTAGGTTATTTATAAGTATGGGCTTGGTTGTCCCCCTACTTATTAAACCTTCAGGTTTGTTTATCCTGATATTCTACATTCTTTACACTTTCTACACCGGTCCCTGCTGGGGCGGGGGCGCCAGTTAATCTTTTTACTTTTAAAGGCTTTAAAAAAAATAACAACAACAATAAAACAAATTTTGATATGATTTATTTCTTGATGACCGTTTACAAAACCCGTGGAAAATTATCTGAACTAACTCTAACAATTTTACATTTTACTACCTAAATTAATTTGATGAAATTGCGAATCCCACGATTTCGTTCGACTGCCGGCAGCTGTTGATAAAACGTGATGCGGTGTCTCGTTACGCGCACTTCTACTGAAGGGGTTGCCCGATTTAGTTTATTTTTGAAGCAGTATTTACTATTGCTATGAAAACACCTTCTAAACAATTTCAGCTCTCTACGTCATCGCGTTCTCAGGCAGTACACAAGAATATAGTGAAAAAAGATTTTTTTTAAGACAACCCTACGAAGGAGCTACCCGATTGGTCCTATTTTCGAACTTAATTTTTTTTTAAAGTTCGTGTGCCAAATTTCAGCACCCTAAGTGAGCGCATTGTCGAGTTGTCGTGAGGACGGACAGACAGACAGACAGACGGATATGCAAAAATCAAAATATCTTTAATATTATCATATGTGTGGAACTCCAACCCATTTTGCTCTACTAGCATTATTTCTGTACGTTACAAAAGGAACGACAATCTTATTAGACCCTAGGATTTCATCTAGGAGTTTATTTCGAAAACAAATTTGTTGACTTTGACTGCATTTACTTTGTTAATTCTAGTGTTAGTTGTAACTAGGCGAGATTTACGTAACTATTCTGGTGCTCAACCCCAGAAGAATGCGGTGAGCTGGTTTTCCTTCTTCCGAACTTTCTTGTGAATCCATCTGCTGCTATCTTTTATTTTTGTTTTAATTAATTGAGCAGTACCTATCTAATGGGAAATCAGAGCAATGCTGCATAGTTTGCTTTTGACTTGGCTATTTACTTTAGCAGTATCTTCTTCTGACAACAATTTGAAGGGCAGAACTATTACTGACCTTGCTTCATTGTTTTATGAGCTCATTGTGACAATTTGGTTTACAAAATTCATCGAGTTTCATTCCATTCAATCTTAATTACTTATTCTGATTGTAACCGACAAATAAAACTCTGTACGGGGGCAAAGCACATTTTGTGTAATTATGAAGTTATAGTTTTTTTTTTCCTTACTCTAATTTTTAATTTGAAAAATTTTAATCGCTGAATTTCTCAGTCATCCTATTGTCACTAGATGGCTGAATGTTTTTAGTAATTATTATATTCAATTTCACACTTTTTATATTAAATAAAAAAATTCTAGAAACGCGTCTACTCTTTTTGACATAGCTTCGCCATCTCCCATGAAGCATCCTTCGTCATTGATAACTAAAATTTGTTTGAAAATATGGGTTTTGACTACCTATAGTTTTCGTTTTATTGTGAAATATTATTAAACTTTGGTTTGAGTGATTTTCGTTAAATAAGGTCATCTAACAAAAGCTTAATTATTAGCCTTTAGTCTCATTCAAATCAATTTATTTTCTAGCAGAATTATGCAACAACCAGCACAATGGAACTCACATCAGAAGAATTAATTGCCGGTATTAAACGCTTGGATCGCAATTCTCTAGCGTTTTATAATTACATTTTATTTGAAAAAAGGTACGAAAAAACCGAGAGGTTCGATATCATTGAATTCAACAAAATTCTTGAAATAATAAAAGAGAATACTGAAAAATTTCAAAAAGAAGATAACAATTTAAAGGAATTCGTGCAACTTCTTCATCATACAATATATTTCACATCGCAAGATGATGTAGTCAAATCTCTCTCGAAATTAATCTCTGAAATAAGTCAGGAAAATACTAAAGATGAAGATGTGGTGATACTTCTTATATTTGTTCATCAAATTTTAAAGACACTTTCTCAGATTGATGATCCATTTAATGTAAAATTTGATGGGATTTTAATAAAATCAATAATTTCTTGGATGCTTTCTGATCATAAATTAATTCGAATACGCAGCATGACTTGTGCTACAATTTTATTGAAAGATTTTCATTGTAGTGAATATATCGATGATATTTGGGAAAGTTTAAAGCAGTCCCGGGGATCATGTGCAAAAACACTTGAAGTCTTAGCACAACTTACCGATTTCATTCTACTTAAACCAGAAATAACTAAAGAAAAATATTTTTGGAAACTCTTAAACAAATCCTACACGCAAGAAGATGCTGCCCAGGATGTAAGAAAACAAGTAAATTTTATTATAAAAAAAGTGATTAACTCTCTCTGCAGCAATGGAGAGATTATAAATAATTTTACAATTGATGAATATTTCGTTTGGAACCCTACAGATGCTAGAAATATTCAATATTCTTGGATTGCTTTTGTTATAATTTTAGAAAATCTAGAAGAGCGACAGTCACATTTGATTCTTCCATCATTACAAATGTTAGATAAAGTTGCAATCCCTTCTCGTTGGATGGAAGTGTTAATTTTGGAACTTCTTAATCATAGAAATACATTGGTCTTAAAGTGGTCCATTCAGTATATCTTAAGGACTCTATCTTGTGATAAAATGAGTTTAGAAATGATTACTGCTTTTATGAATGCATTGAATAACATTTTTTTGTATGCAGACAATTCTTTCGACCTAAGTAATTATAAAGATTTTTTTAAGAGCAATCGATTACAATTCATAGAAGCATTTACTAGAATTATTAACTGGAAATCAGTAGCTATGCATGCCTGCTTGAAAAGCATTGCAAATTTTAAAAACAAACCAGAATTAATTTCAGGTTCTATCCTACTTGAAATATCTACAAAAATTCGACGAATACAAAACAAAAGTATTCGAGAAGATCTGAGGAGAATTTATTTTATAATATTTACAAAGGAATTGCGGCAAGCATCTTTAACTGAGGTCATGAACATAATCGAAGCTTTTTATAACAGCAACAACGAAAGCGAATCCATGAATCCATCAATTAAATCATTTTTGTGGGAAAAGTTTCTTCAACATTCATCTGAAAATGTGACTGTCTCGATGCAATTTCTTCAAGTATGGTTCAATGGTAATTCTGAAATAGAACAGAAAGAGAAAATCTTAAGATTTTTATTGGCTTCTGATGTATGTCTTGAAGACCTACTTATAATACCTTCAATAAAAGGATTTGAAGAAAGATTTTTACATACAATATATAAAACCATTAAGAAACGATTTAATTATGACTTGATTTCTACGACAACTGAATCAGTAGACTTCAATTTTTTGCTCCTATTTACTGCTTTGTATTCCAGTAAAGTTGACGAGAAGATTATCCTTCGGTCCATGGAGACAATAAAATTAGAATTTTCAAATATTAAGTGTGGAGAATTCGAAAAATATAATAATGTCAGTAAATTAAAGGAGCTTTTTGTGGATAATTTTTCAAGTGTGTTAATATCTAAGCAGCAGTTTGGAATGATTTACGAAAATTTGGAATCATTTCTAGATAAAGGTGGAAGTCGAACTGTAATAAATGTTGTAAATGCACTGAAAAGATTTGAAAAAACTGTTCCATATGAAATTTTAGACAGAATTTTATCTGATATGAAAATGCTAATAAAAAAGCAAGGATTTCATTGCTGTGAAGAGATGTAAGTACATATGTTTGTCTATATATTTCCTGTATCTGTATTATATCCTATTCATTTAATCACTCATGATTTCTCTTGTTAGTTTTATTGATAGCGACTTGCACTCACTTGCAACAGAATATTGTTCTTACCTTAAACTTAAACGGATTGTTCGTAGAAATGCGCATGTGCACTAATATTTTTGAAATCAGTTTACTCACAATGAAGTCAAATTATATGTGGATTCAAAACGAAAACCATAAGTAATTAGAGATATTAATAATTTAGCTTTTTCATTGCGCATGCTCAGGATTGAGAAGCCATCAGAAATCTTTTTCTAAAATCAACATCAATTTTATCAACCGAGCTCTGAAATATTGGTAATATTGAATATAAAGCTGTCATAATGTAGTTGAATTCTATCAAAGATATAACTTTAAAAGAAGCTTTATCTGGTCTCTAAAAATGCACAAGTTGTATACTTAATTGTGGAAGCGGTCGGGAGGTAACAGACGGAAAGAAGCAAAGATTTGAGACTGAGAGAATATTGCTCTGTTCTCCGCCACCCAACAGTTGTATACACGCCGACGGCAGCCATGCACAGTTTTATGTTTCACTATGGCTGAAGTGGCGAGCCGGTTTTTCTATAAATTTAGGTGCTCGACAATTTTTCATAAGAACTTTTGCACAGCATATTTTGGTTACCTGTACTCATGACAATGTTTAGCTCAAGCAGACGAATCTATGCAACTGACTGTGGCTCTTACTAGACTGATTGTCGCCCACCAACTCTTATCCCATCCGCTCATCTTACTATTCCCCTTCTGCTCTACTGCAATGCAATGTAAATTAAAATTATCTCTAACAAAATATTCCAGCCGGTTTTCTAGGGAAGAGGTAAAAGAAGCGAAGAGAATACGCAATGCAATGCATGGGAATGATGCGGAGTGCAGGTGTTGATTCTGGTGCTGGTGCTTTGACGACCCGCAACTCGCCACCGCGGTGAGTTGCTGTCGTCAAAAAGCAGACAATTTTCGTACAATTTTGAGTGCGGGTCTTAATATCACCACCGGTGAGTGGCGTGTTGTAAAAAAGCAGAGAGTTTTTGTAAAATTTGTGAGAGCGGGTCGTAATATTACGATATAAAACTTTTCAATATACGAGATGCGTATTCTTTATGTTCTATGTTCTTTGGTAATAGCTATATACACCTTACATCACCAAGACGTCCAAAAAGTTGAAGTGAGAGTTCAAGCTTATCAACTCGATAAGTCGCTGCACCGTTCAAATGAAAATCAGTCAATGAGGCATTGATAGGCTAACATGAAAAGCATTTCCTTGTTGATTTCAAAGTTAAATAGAAAGAGAAATTTACTTAAAGGACATCTTACATGGGCTATTTTCAAAGTTTATTTAATCACATCAAGCAAAAGGAAAAGTGCTTTCCAGGACTGATTTGGAAACAAGTTATTATATTAGCAGAGCAGTACGTAGTCATTTCTGCTGAACAATAGAATCGACTTTGTGCTAAAGCAAGACAGTCTGCTGAATATGCCTTAATGGAGGCCAATTGCGAAATTTTGGACACTTTACAAGATGGAATATTTTTAAAAAAGACAAGAGCTCAGAAATGTCTTCTAGATTCAAACGTAATTGTCAAAATAAAGGATTTCATGCACAGGCACAGTTAACAAAGCAATGAAACTCTTCTCAAGAGCTTGGTGAGCTGATATTGTATTATCGGAATGGTCGTCCGGTAATTGCAACGACTATGTTAGCGAATGTCAACAACGTCAGATTGAAGGTCCGTTGGAATTATGAACGTTCGATGCGCAATATGGTGAAGGATCTCAGAGCTAATGTATTCAGCGGTCGAGATATTGTTAAAACGAAAGTGGGAAGATTTCCGTGTTACAAGGTTGCAATCATCCTGCTGAGCTCGTTTCGACACTGGCGTGGTCATCTCCAATGAGATTAGAATCATATTCAATTGTTTAAAAAGTTTTAGAAGTAGAGCATTCGGCACAAGCAACATTCGTGATATATGAAAAGCCTTTTCATGCATTTTTAGGTAAGGACGTTTGGCTGAAAAATTTTTCGGATCTGAATTCGATAAAGTTCACCTTGTGGTCTTAAATCTTACGAAGTAGATACAATATGGTAGACGTGCTGAAAACGGCGTTGGTGTGCAGTTGGGATGAAATAATGATGTGTGTGCGACCATTCTCGGTAATTTAAAAAAAGATTCTGTAAACATTTACAATACATATTGAACCCGTTGGGGAAACATTTTGAATATTTATTGTATTTTGTTTGCTTGTTTAGTGCTAGTGATAATTTAATTCAAACTAATGTCACATAAAATCGTGAATTCTTCCCTTCCTTCCTTCTTACCTTTTTCTTTTTTTTTCCTCCAGCCAAAACTAGTATCATAGAAAATTCTTTGAGATTTAATTACATAATAGAAACGACTCTTTGTTTAGGTGTGTGGATTTGACAATTCATTTTATTACTACACTACACGAGGATGCTTTCTACAATTACACAACAAAATTATTAGATTTGGACCCTCATAATAACTTATTGGCTGCTACAATCTACTTTACGTTATCAAATTCTTCTTGGCCTAATTTAAGCTTCTACAGTACGAAAAATGGAAGAAACTTACTTACTCGTGGACTATTATTTGGAGAACCGCTTCATGGAGATCAAAAGTATGTTAGTGTGTGCAAATACATGCATGCATTCATTTATATTTATACATCTTTAATTTTTACCGACTAATTACAATAATTGCAGGACTGAATATGATTATTGCAATGGAAATGGTATTTTTGACTCATCTCACTCTGATTCATATCGAGTAAGGCTTCATTGCTTGAATATTTTGTACAAAATTAAGGAAAGCGACATATCATCAACTGAAAAGAAAATGATATTGAAATCAATTTCTGATTTTCTTATTAACATGAGTATTCAATTGAACAAAAGAAAATCGAGATATTTTGATAACTCTAAACAGCATAGAATTAAACTTAGAATAATGCAGACATTGACAGTGATTCAATCTATTGAGAAATTTTGGGATGATCGTGTCTTGACTGTTATACTTGAAGAAAGCAATCAAATAAGTGTAACGTTTCTTGCAGAGATTCTAATAGCCGACTGTATTACAAGGGATGGTCTAATGAATTTATTAGAAAAGGTATTTCAATTTAATTTATTATATTATTGTACAAATACATTCACAAGTAATATACAAGTATCTTTTAATAAGTACATGATTAGAAAAAAAAAAAAATATGTATACCCATGTACTAGAGGATTTCAAAGCTGAACTTACATTAAATACGTAATTTATTTACATAATATAAAGAAAAACTTACAATTACAATTTAATTCATAGTTTCATAGTTACAATGTAGTGCTTACCTATATTACTATACCATACGTACCACTAGATCTCTTTTTAAAATGCCGAGTGACATAACTGGATATATATGTACATAAATTGATTAATTAATATACGGGTAATTCTGAAAACTTTAAATGTTCAATGATGAGTCGTTTGATCGAGGACAGCGAGCCTGCCAAAACTGATCGATAATAGAAGCAGGTAAGGAGTTCCAAGGCTTAATTGTAAACGAGGGAAGGCGGAGATGTGAATGAACCAGGTCAAATTATAGTTAAATATAACTCCAAGATTAGGAGTAGTCTCTACAAAAGGATCGATTTCCCCTCCAATTGTGATAAGAGAGAAGCCAGTAGTGTCAATGTTGGTTCTGCTTATTTACAAACAGTTCGATTTACTGACATTGAGCTTCATGGCATTTACCACCATCCAGAGAAAAATATTTTGTAAATCATCGTTAATGCAAATGGTTCCATCTTCAATGAGACAAAGCGGTCATGACAGGTATAGCTGAGTATCATCAGAATATAGGTGTAGCATACTATATGTAACACACTCAAATATATCGTTTATAACCAATGAGAAAAGTATTGGACCAAAAATCGAGCCTTAGGATACTCCGGAACCAACTCGTAAAAGCGGTGAAAAAGAACCATTGCAGAAGGCAGTCAGTGAGGTAACTGAAAATCAGATGTATTGCGGACTGCGAAAAATTAAGCTTTGTAATAAACTTTTTGCAAAGAAGACTATAATATGCGCCTTAAAAAAGTCCAGCAAAATTGAAATAGTAATATGATCGGCATCAATTGCCCGCCATATGTTTTCATAAACATGTTAAGCAACTGTGACTGAGCCGGAAGCCAGACTGAGACCCGAATTACAATTACGATTTCTCAGTCAACTTCGACTTTGCCCAATTACAAATTTTCACCTCAGCGTTGACTTCGACTGAAAGTCAAATCGAGGTCGACTGAGAAGTTGTAATTGTAATTCGGGCCTCATTTTCATAAATAAGACCGTGCTCATGTACATAGTTTATTTTGGAGGAAAATTAACTTCTCAAAAACTTTTGATAAGACTGGCAATATACTAATAGGACGATATTCACAAGGATTGGCACTTGTTGTTGTAGATAGGAAGATTTTGGAATATTTCCAGGCATCAGGCAAGCGAGAAGCGGTAAGACATTGGTTAAATAAGTTGAATAGAGAATTTTAATAAATTTAGGAGAAATTTCATCGATTCCAGTGGAATTATATTTTACACGAAGAAAGGCATCAAGTACTTTATCCAGATATACACTGGAAAAACTAAAAGATGAAAAAATCTTGGGAATCGAAATATCCCATAATCTTAATTGGTCCGATTACATTTTTGGTATTGCCAAAAATGTGATGAAATGCCTTCGTGTAAAAATGCAAGAAATATTTGCCTTCATCAGATTTGACCTAAATCTATAAGTCTCATATCAGGCATAGATCAGAATGTAATTCTCATATTTGGCCAGTGCTGGACACACTGCGTTGTTCGCCTTAGCCAAAGTGCAAAAGAATGCCTTCAGGCTGATGACAGCAACAATTGATTCTGACGTAACTACGGATATCTATCTCACTTTTATCGCTACTTCGTACGGACCTATTGTAATGTTGAAGTAGTATTTTCTCTTATCCCTACTTGCTGACTACTTTACATCTTTGGATTTTTTGTGATATTGTTGCTTCAGATCATTTTTACTCTGAGTCAGTCAGGAGTGTTCCAATTTTGTCCATGTTTTGTCAGTGATCCATATTTTCCCTCTGTAGTTTTATTTTTTTAAGGCCTCTTTTCCCATTTCTCTGTATGTGAATTGCAATCGTTTTTCATTTATTGTATTGTTACGTGCAACAAAAAGAGACAAGTGATGACATCTACTGGAAATGGAGAGTAAACAACTTCAGGTTCGAAGAATCGATGATGGAATTTTAGGGAAGGTTCTGGATTGGAATTCTCGAGAAGATTCCAGAGAGTTTGAAGAGTATAAATATAGCAGTTGTCACCAGTATAGTAGTCTTGTCTTAAACAGTGCCTGCTTACCAGTGAAAGTAATAAACAGGCGAAAGTGTTCTAATTGAATTACAATAATTGGAAATACAGTAGTAGCAATAATTAAAGCTAAGTTAATTAATTAAAGTGATTGTTTGTGAATTTTATAAGCGTAGAGCTAAATTAAAGAACTTGTGAATTAAATCTATAATATTGTGTTTTAAATACCGAACCAAAAGCAGTAATAACTGGTATTAGAGGTGGGATAAAGTGGTGGCAATTGACTTTAAAATTCAAAGTGTGATTAATTTTGTGAAATTGTGTTAAATTTTGTACTTTAACTGAAATTTCTAGAATTACTAAAGTAATGGGGCGCAGACTGGAGGAAATTTGAATACAGGATTTGAAAGTGGAGTTGGGGAACCGGTCATTACAACCGACAAGTGCAAAGAATGTTCTAGTCGAGCGACTTATACAAGCTTTGATTGAGGAAGGAAAGGATCCTGAGACATTTGTTTTTTCGAAGACAACTCGGAAGAACCTAAAGCTAAAGAAAAGTCTGTGATGAACGTGGAACAAGTTTTGGGTACTTTAATAAGCAGATTTGGAGCTTTCATTAGCTTTGCGATGAAGAATGCTTTTGAGGAAACAAACAATTTTCTTGAGAAACAAAAGAGATTTCTGGAAACCCGCTTGGACAAACAAAAGAATTCTGTTGATGAACATAAGAATTCTCGGGAATCCCGTTTAGATGAGCAGAAGACATCTATGGAAACCCGTTTGGACGAGCGAAAGAATGCTTTTGAGAAACAAAAGAAATATCTTGAAACCCGTTTGGATGAACAAAAGAGGTGTCTGGAGAATTGTCTAGAAACTTGTTTGGAGGAACAGAAGACTTTCCTGAAAAACTTGTTAGACGAACAAAATTTGAAAATTGCAGGAATCAAGCAAAAAGTGGCGGAAGTGCAACAAAAAGTCACCGAGCAGCTTGACAACTTTAAAGAAGATCTGGAAAGAATAAAGCATCGTTAGACTCTAAATATAGGAGCCGAAATATCCGGTGCAGGTAGAATGAAACTTCCAATATTTGATGAAAAAATTCGTGGCATATCGTAGTAAATGGATGGAATGATGAAAACAAAGCTACAGCTCTGGTATTAGCACTTCGAGGTCCTGCATCAGAGTTCTTAAAAACTGTACGGATTGAAAAGCCACGTGATTACATTTAATTATTACAGACGATAGAATTACGTTATGGAAATAGATGAACACATGTAGCGAGTTATCGTCTACATTTACGCAACAGGATTCAAAGGCATGGCAAATCACGATAACAACTGCAGGCTGATGTGAAAAGGTTAGCGCATCTTTCATACTCCAGCGTAAATACGGTTTTCCTTAATGAAGTGGCAACGGGGGCATTTGTGAACGCTATTGCTGATCAAAATTTACAACAAGCGTTAAGGCTAGCAGGAAAGAAATCAACAGCAGAAGTACTAGCCTATGCATTATCGTATGAATCTGCCAGACAAGCTTCTCGGAGTACAGTACGAGTGGGAGAAATTTCAGTGGAGGAATGTACTTGCAACAGAATGCAGTCATCATAAAGCCCACCTTCACATGGCCTCCTGCGATGTTGGAATTGCAATAGATCAGGGCACCTTCAAAGGGGAGTGCAGAAAACGTCGACGAGTGGAATCACCAGAAGAAGAGGGGAGACTAGAATGCCAAAGATGTCGAGCCAGGTAGCAAGCTATACGGGGAGAGACTAGACATCAAGCAGCGACTAGTCGTATCACCTCTCCTATTGAGCAGTCCGAAAACATTTAAAAACCAACTTTGTGGGGTAGAAG
This sequence comes from Dioctria rufipes, assembly GCA_963924295.1. NCBI lineage: Eukaryota > Metazoa > Arthropoda > Insecta > Diptera > Asilidae > Dioctria > Dioctria rufipes. The sequence goes on from OZ002740.1 coordinate 365,098,941, forward strand.
TTGGTTGGTGAGTCGCCAGCCCCGAATTTATCATTCAAGTAGTCCAGTTGCAGGGAAATAATAGCAGTCTTTTTATATATGGAAGTGTAGGAAAATGACTCGATATTGAAATAAATTATTAGAGCAGATCTTGTCAAGAACAAATGGTTTCACAACACCACCAAATATCTATTAAGAACAGCAACTGGAGCAGCTTTACAGGTTTTTGGAGAAATAACTTTAGATGTTCAACTAGGCGAACTACTATTTTCTCACACTTTCCTGGTTTCAGACATAATGGATGAATGTATTCTTGGAATAGAAAATACAAAATAAGTCTGGATGTTATAGAATGGATTCTAAAATATGGGAACATGAAAATTCTTATGAACTAGGAGTAGGAGATTACCAGCGAAAGCAAGCACAATGGTCTGCTCCGACACGCTAATATGGACAAAGCTTACTGATGGCATCGTAACTTGCCGATTCTATCTGGTGGAGCCTAACTCTACAAAAGTTACACCGAGCATCATTGTTGGCAAGACTTTAGTGAAAGCAGAAGGTGCAAAATTTATTCCAGTCAGAGTGCTCAACACTCCGAGAATGAGGTTCAACTAAAGGAAGGTGCTATAATTGGAAATTGTGAGCCCGTTTACCAGATCGTCAGTTTGGACAATGGTAGTAATGTCAAGGAGACAAAACCTATACCAGCTACTACCCAACAGGTTCAGAATCTTCTTTCGTCCAGTGCCTTAAGTGAACAACAACACAACGATGCCAAAGAGGTGATCGATGAATTTTCGGAATTATTTGCAATGAATGATGATGACTATGGTAAAACAAATCTTGTCCAGCATCGGATCGATACAAACAACAATACAACGATGAATTTTTGGAATTATTTGCAATGATGATGGTTACGGTAAAACCAATCTTGTCCAGAATCGGATCGATACAGGAGATTCCAGGCTCATTCGACAGACACCACAAAGATTGCCATTAGCCACGCAACTATAAAAGTTGCAGATATCATGAACTCCATGAAGAAACAAGGCATAATAGAGAAATCTAACAGTCCTGGGTCATCTCCATCTTCTGGTCAGGAAAAAGGATGGCAGCAAACTATTCTGTGTAGACCACCGCCAACTAAATAACGTGACGGAAAGGATAGTATAATGTCGGAGCCCCTTTGAAAGGATAGCTGTAGACATCGCTGAACCTTTTCCAGAAACGGATGACGGTAATCGTTATATATTAGTTCCCATTAACTATTTCAGTAAATGGTCTGAAGCTTATGCAATTCTTAATCAAAAGGCAACCACAGTTGCGGAACAAATAATAATATGTGCCTCATGGTGTGCCTCATGAACTGCATTCCGACCAAGGACGGAACTTCGAATCACGGACTTTCCAGGAGATGTGTAAAATGCTGGGAATAAGAAAAATCAGAACAACTACTCTACACCCACAATTTGATAGCATGGTAGAGCGCTTCAACAGAACATTGGTCGATCATTTAAAGAAAGTAGTTGACTATCATTAACTCGATTGGGATCGACATGTTCACTAGCACACTACCGGACAAACCCCAGATAAGGTCATATTCGGAAGGAAGATGCGCTTACATAGCGACTTCAAATTTGGTACACCTAGAGGGGAACAAAAGTTACCAGAAGATTGCGTATCGGAGCTTTAACAATGATTAGTCGATGTGCACGAAGCCACGAGAGTGAAATTAGCAGCAAATACTGATCGGATGAAGACCCTCTATGATTTAGGTGCTAATTTCGCAGGATTTAATGATGGTGATCTTGTTTGGCTGTATAACCCGAAATTACATAAGGGACGTTCTCTAAAATTACAACAGTAGTAACTAGAATAAATGACGTAGTATACAGGATTCAACATGGTACAAGAGACAAACGAAAAAAATCGTTCATCTGGATCGCTTGTGTCAATACTATGAGCATCAAGACCGTGAATCACCTGTCGTTCGGGACGAACAATTTTAAGAAGAGGGCAGTGTTACGTACACAAAGAGAAAAGTGATGACATCTACTGCAAATGGAGACTAAACAATTTTAGATTCGGAGAATTGATGATGGAATCTTTGGGAAGGTTCTGGAATGGAATACTCGAGAAAATTCTGGAGAGTTTGAAGAGTATAAATAAAGCAGTTGTCACCAGTATAGTAGTCTTGTCTTAGACAGTGCGTATTTACCAGTGAAAATAATAAACAGGCGAAAGTGTTCTAATTGAATTACAATAATGGGAAATACAGTAGTAGCGATAATTAAAGTTAAGTTAATTAATTAAAGTGATTGTTTGTGAATTTTATTAGTGTAGAGCGAAAATAAAGAGCTTGTGAATTAAATCTGTAATATTGTGTTTCAAATAACGAACCAAAAGCCACGCACGCACCAGTATGTTCTTTCGTCATTGTTTCTTCTACCTTTGATATAAATTAATTTCTTATCTGTTCGCCGCTTAATTTTTGAATGTTGAGTCGTCCTTTTTTCATGCATGTATTTATTCTTCTAATTACAGCTGATCTTAAGCGTATATCTTCAGTTAGCAACATTTAGCCTAGTTACTATGGTTGTCTGATTCCATGTGAAAATGAAGCGGAGATTGCTGCTAATGAAGATGTCATCAATCTGGTTCTTTGTGTGGTCATCTGAAGATTCACATGTGTACTTGTAGATATTCAAATGGTGCAAAATGGTTTCACTAATTATTACGTTATTCTCCTAATTTACCCCTATGAGTGGCTCTCTATTGTTGTTTCTGTTGCCCATTCTGAGCTTTTTAGTGCATTACTAAGAGGGCAGGTGTTTTGTGAGTCTATATTTTTGCATTACAGTTACTCATGATCATTAACATATAACGATGTTCGTTCTTGGAAAGGTATTCATAGTTACCGAGAAAAAGGAGTCGAATGCGCCATAATTTTACGGATTCTTATTTCTAATATGGATTTTTGTTGTATACTCTGCAATTCTTGTCGCTCATTTTATTTTCTCTGCAGTCAAGGAAGTTGGTTCACTTATTGTTTTTTACTTTTAAAGGACGAGTTTTAGAGCTGGGACTTTTCGCTCGGGCTAACATTTTTGTTTTTAAGTTGCTATACGATTGTGATATTGTACGATTTTTACAATTTTCTTATATTCAGTTTTCTTTTTGTACACCTCTTTATATTTTTTCAGTTCCTTTTCATGACTGTTTTTACTTTTTATTACGTTTAATAAAGTTTCATCATATATACGTAAAAAGAAAAAAAAAAAAAATTATGGATCGCCTTAGAAAGAAAACTAAACTAATTAATAATACAAAATTTTCTCTTAGGATGACCAGAGCTACAGTAATAGCAGCCTATGTTCAATTTTTGCGATAACTTTTATGGTGTGCAAGAAACACAACGATAAGGATTTTGCTAAGAAATGCATAATACGAATTCTTCCGTGGACAATGGGTCAACACTTTAGTACTCGATTTTATGCGCAGATTACGATTTTCCATTTGATTCGATCATTCCGACTTTGTGCGGATTTCCTTTATTTACAAAACGCAATTCAAGAGAGTCTTAATCAAGGAAATGCTGAACAAAATATGCAAAAGCTATACAACGATTTCCGTTACAATTCTTTGGATTATTCAAATCTTCTAGATATAAGAAATGTTTTTGTTCACATTCCGAGAATAACAAATATGGCCACTGATGACCTTTTTAAAGATTTGGAAATAATTTTACCGAATATAGAAAATTCAAAGTGCTCTTCAATGTCAGCTGTTGACATTTTTCCGAAACGAGTTAAGGCAATAGAAAGTGAGGACAACATGATTGACGAGGTCCAGAGGAAAATGAATCCTTTAACAGCAGACATTGATCTGAAATTCGTTTATTTCTCGGATGATAACATTACAAAGGTTGTTCTTGAATTAATTATAATTTGATATTTCTGTAATAATAAGTTTCAAATTTTATACCTTCTGCAGGATATTAATGAAGAAATGATTGTGGTTGCCAGTTTGATAACGAAATTTCCCAACTTGGGTGGTATCGCTAGAACATGTGAAGTTTTGGGAATTAAAAATTTGGTTCTAGATTCAATAAAACAAACAGATAACAAAGAATTCAAAACATTAAGGTAAAGATGACTATAGAATTGAATTTAATTTCAATATTCAATAATATTTTTTAGCATGACATCTGAAAAATGGCTGCAAATGATGGAAGTAAGACCGAACTGTTTACAAGAATTTTTATTGGAGAAGAAATTGGCAGGATTTAGTATAGTTGGAGCGGAACAAACTTCAAACAGTGTTAGTTTTGCTGAATTTAAGTTTCCGACAAAATGTGTTTTGTTGTTAGGGTAAATTTTATTTTACTTATACAATATTTATTATTTATTAGATTATTTTATGTTTTTTTTTCATTTATTTGTTTCAGGCACGAGAAGGAGGGAATTCCTGCAAATTTAATATCACTGCTGGATTTTGCAGTAGAAATTCCTCAATTTGGTATGGTGCGATCGTTAAATGTTCATGTTACAGGTGCATTATTTATGTGGGAGTATTGTAAACAGCATTTAATTAATAAAAATAAATAAAACATGAAAATAGTATATATGTATGTCCTTTTTTAAAATTTCTTACAAATACATAGGTACGTTGTTAATATTAAAACGAAAATGTTTTATGTGTGGGCTCAAGATTTTAGTATGAATTATGTTGTGTTATGTAAGATATTGTGCTCGAGTGTTCCATTATGGCCATGCCCCAAGCCACCCATGACATCTTTGACCCAAACTTATTTGAATGTCCCTAAGAACTCCCCGAAGAGAGGAAACGGAGCAGAGCTAGGGTTCCAGGACCGAGAGAGGAGAAGATATGGATGATTCGCTAGTAATATATCTTCAGAAATCAATCAGCCCCCATTAACAAATATTCGCTTTGATTTTGATGGTAAAGGTACACGTTATCGACTAAATGTGTGTAATCAAGGCCTATATATTATTTTTCAAAAATTGTATAAAATATGTGCATTTGCTTACATAAAACATAACAACGAAAAGAACTATAAACTTTTGCTTCCATTAACTTCCATCTAACTTAAACTTATTGTGAGGAAATATAATTATAAAACTAGAGTGCTTCATTCGCCTCGACTGTATAAGAACATAGGAACGTGTAGATATAAATTGAGAAGCTTGCTTGCATTATGTTCAAAAACAAACTAAGAGAAAATTTTGAAGCACTCAACTTCACTTCTATTTCAGACTGATTCAGCAAAATTTTTTTAAATTCAAGTAGAGTTGATGTTGAATATGTAGGTACCGAGAGAAAAATAGAAAAGTAAATGAATATCACCTTCGTCTTAAGAAGATGGATTTTCTTGAGACATTTTCAGCAAAATTTGTTTTTTTTTTTTTTTTTTTTGTAATTTTAGATCACTTTAAAAAGGGGATAAGTTTTCCCTTGACTTAGAAAGGCAAGTTATTCATTAGCACTTCATATTGGGTGTGTTCAGCTCAGCTCAACTGTTGACACTAATCACAAAACATGTTGAGTATGCTGGAAGTCAACCGTTGAGTTTCACCTGAACGTTTTGCTGACTGTAATCAAAACATAACCAAAGGCAAAATAACCAAAAGCAGCAAACGTTTTGTTGCTGTCAAGTTTGGCTATATTGTTTTGAGCTTTTTGTTAGAAAAATGTCATTAAATAATGCTATAATAGCAGAATTATTGCAAGAGGATGCAATAGATATTAATGCACGGACCCCTTCTCCAAAACTAATTCGTAATTCCCTATATCTAATAACATTTCCATCGTATGATATTTATTTGAAAGAAGATTTGACAGCGCTTACAAATTAAGCGTAAATAATCGCCGCTGCCTACTATACTCAACAGTTGAGAGTCAGCGGAAGGACAGCGATTCGACTGAACGCCACCGCTTAGTCAGCAACTCAACAGTTGAGCTGAGCTGAACACACCCATTGTTACGTGCAATAGAAAGAGACAACTGGTGACATCTACTGGCAATGTGGCAATGGAGAAGTAAACGACTTTAGGTTCGGAGAATTGATTATGGTATCTACAGGAAGGTTCAGGAATAGAATGAATAGAACAGTCAAGAAGCTTCTGGAAAATAGAACACTCGAGAATAATCTGGAGAGTTTCTAGGGTATAAATATAACAGTTGTCATAGCCAGAATAAGAGTCTTGTCTTAGACGTTGCAGTGTTAACAAGCGAAAGTAATAAACGTGCGAAAGTGTTGTAATTAGATTGCGATAATTGAAAGTACAGTATTAGCGATAATTAAAGTTGAGTTGATTAATTGAAAGTTTGTGAATTGTATAAGATTAGAGTGAAATAAAGAACTTGTATATTAATTTAATATTGTGTTTTAAATAACGAACCAAAGGCCACGCTCGCAACAATAAGTATTACAAAAAATTTAACTCTGAATATGTTCACGGTAATTTGGCAAACTAATTTGATTAAATTGTTATTAAAAGAAGTTGAAATTAATTATAATACTCTAATTGATACTTTGCTTGACCAGTAGTAACCCGGTTATTGGACTATCTCTCTTTTAAGGTACAAAAATTCATGGTGGATAGGACCGTAAGCTTGCTTATTAAAAACAAATATAATATACATATTGTTGCGAGCGTGGCTTTTAGGTTCGTTATTTAAAACACAATATTAAATATTTAATATACAAGTTCTTTATTTGACTCTAATCTTAACAATTCACAAACTTCATATACTTTCTATTAATCAAATACACTTTAATTATCGCTTAATACTGTACTTTCAATTATCGCAATCTAATTAAAACACTTCCGCACGTTATTACTTTCGCTTGTTAACACTGCAACGTCTAAGACAAGACTCTTATTCTGGCTATGACAACTGTTATATTTATACCCTAGAAACTCTCCAGATTATTCTCGAGTGTTCTATTTTCCAGAAGCTTCTTGACTGTTCTATTCATTCTATTCCTGAACCTTCCTGTAGATACCATAATCAATTCTCCGAACCTAAAGTCGTTTACTTCTCCATGGCCACATTGCCAGTAGATGTCACCAGTTGTCTCTTTCTATTGCACGTAACACTGCCCCCTTCTTAAGTTTGTTCGTCCCGAACAACAGGTGGTCCACGGTCTTGATGCTCGTAGTATTGACACAAGCGGTCCAAATGTACAATTTTATGCTTGCCTCTTGTGCCACGCTGAATCCTGTATACCACGTCATTAATTCTAGTTACTACTGAATACGGTCCTTCCCAGTGTTGTTGCAATTTTGGAGAACGTCCCTTACGTCGTCTCGGATTGTAGAGCCAAACAAGATCACCTTCATTAAATCCTGCGGAATTAGCACGTAGGTCATAGCGGGTCTTCATCCGATCAGTATTTGTTGCTAATTTCGTCCTCGTGGCCTCGTGCACATCAGCTAATTGTTGTTTGAGCTCCGATACGTAGTCTTCTGGTAGCTTTTGTTCACCTCTGGGGGTACCGAATTTGAGGTCGCTAGGTAAACGCATCTCTCTTCCGAATATGACTTTAGCTGGGGTTTGTCCGGTAGTACTATGAATAGCTGATCTATAAGCCATTAGGAATATAGGAATGTGTCGATCCCAATCGCGTTGATGATAGTCAACTACTTTCTTTAGATGCTCGATCAATGTTCTGTTGAAGCGCTCTACCATGCCATCAGATTGTGGATGTAGAGGAGTTGTTCTAGTTTTTCTTATTCCCAACATTTTACACATCTCCTGGAAAGTCCGCGATTCGAAGTTCCGTCCTTGGTCCGAATGAAGTTCGTGAGGCACTCCAAACCTACTGACCCAATTCGTTGTTATTTGTTCCGCAACTGTGGCTGCCTCTTGATTAGGGATTGCATAAACTTCAGGCCATTTACTGAAATAGTCAATGGCAACTAAAATATAACGGTTACCGCCATCCGTTTCAGGAAAAGGTCCAGCGATGTCTACAGCTATCCTTTCAAAGGGGGCTCCGACATTATACTTATGCATTTCACCTCTGCTTCTGTGTTGCGGTCCTTTGCAAGCAGCGCAGACAGTGCATCTGCGGCACCACTCCTCCACATCTTCTCGCATATGTAGCCAATAAAACCTTTCCCGTATTTTGGAAATCGTTTTGTTCACTCCCAAATGTCCTCCAAAGGTTCCACCGTGCATTTCTTCTAGAACATCTTTGACGTTTGATGCTGGCACGACTATCTGCATTCGGAAATATTCGCCGTTAGGTGCTTCCCATTTGCGTTTTAATATACCACATTCAACATGAAGAGAGTTCCATTGAGCCCAGTAACTTTTCAGCTTCTCACTCCGTTCCGAAATATCCTTCCAGTCTGGTCTTTCCATATCTTCTTTCCAAGCGAGAATAGGTGAAATGTCCGGATCTTCTCGTTGTGCTGTTCTCAGGTCCTCGTTGTCCCAACCTGTAGATGGTTCCACGGTTACCAACTGTATAGTTGCTGTTGTTTCCTTTTCTTCCACCCGTGCGCAATGTTTGCATTCAAGTTTGCATGGACGTCGTGAAAGGGCGTCTGCATTTCCATGGATACGACCTCTTCGGTGTTGGATCTCAAGATCATAAGTCTGGAGTCGCTCTATCCATCTCGCGACTTGTCCCTCAGGGTTCTTAAACTGCAGAAGCCATTTAAGTGCTGCACGGTCGGTGCGAAGGATGAATTTCTGCCCGTAGAGATATTTATGAAAATGTTTTGTTGAACTTACAATAGCAACTAGCTCTTTTCTTGTAGCACAATAATTTTTCTCTGGCTTTGAAAGTGCTTTGCTATAGTAAGCTACTGGAACTTCTTGACCATTCTCCTCCTGCGAAAGCACTGCACCAATACCTTCATTGCTGGCATCAGTGTCTAATATAAATGTTTTTCCCAGCTTTGGATAATGAAGTACTGGAGCTTCACAGAGCTGTTGCTTCAAATTTTCAAAACTTTCGTTGCATTTATCCGACCATATGAACGGCCTTCCCTTTTCTGTAAGTTGATGTAGGCTTCTTGCTATATCTGCAAAATCTTTCACGAATCGCCTGTAGTAGGTAGCTAAACCAAGAAAACTCCGTAATTGATGTTTGTCCTTTGGAACTGGCCAATTTTTGACGGCTTCTATCTTCTCTGGATCGGTTCTTACTCCTTGTGATGAAACTATGTGCCCTAAATATTTGACTTCATCTTTGAATAGAGCACATTTACTCGCACTGAGCTTCAATTTTGCATCTTTGAGTCTTTGAAGTACGTCTCGTAAGTTGTTTTTATGTTCCTTGAATGTCCTTCCGATAACTATTATGTCATCCAAGTAGACAAGACATGTTTTCCAGGTTAAACCACGTAGAACACATTCCATTAGTCGTTCGAATGTGGCTGGAGCATTACATAACCCAAATGGCATTACTTTGAATTGCCATAAGCCACTGCCAACTGAGAAAGCAGTTTTATCTCGGTCCTCGGGATGTATTTCCACTTGCCAGTAACCACTCTTCAAATCCAATGTGGAAAACCATTGCGCTCCGGAAAGGGTATCCAACGTATCATCAATCCTTGGTAATGGATAGCTATCTTTTCTCGTCACGTTATTTAGTTGGCGGTAGTCTACGCAGAATCGGGTGCTGGCATCCTTTTTCCTAACCAGAACAACCGGCGATGTCCAAGGGCTGTTAGATTCCTCTATTATGCCTTGTTTCTTCATGGAGTTCATCATGTCTGCAACTTCTGGTTGTTTGGCTAATGGCAATCTTCGTGGTGTCTGTCGAATGGGCCTGGAATCTCCTGTATCGATCCGATGCTGGACAAGATTTGTTTTACCATAGTCATCATCATTCATTGCAAATAATTCCGAAAATTCATCGATCACCTCTTTGGCATCGTTGTGTTGTTGTTCACTTAAGGCACTGGACGAAAGAAGTTTCTGAACCTGTTAGGTAGTAGCTGGTATAGGTTTTGTCTCCCTGATATTACTACCATTATCCAAATTGACGATTTGGTAAACGGGTTCACAATTTCCAATTATAGCACCTTCTTTTAATTGTACCTCATTTTCGGATGTGTTAAGCACTCTGACTGGTATTAATGTTGCACCTTCTGCCTTCACTAAAGTCTTCCCCACAATGATGCTCGATGTTACTTTTGTGGGGTTAGGCTCCACCAGATAGAATCGGCAGGTCCCGATGTCATCAGTAAGCTTTGTCCATATTAGTGTCTCGGAGCATGGCGAAAGAGTAATATTTTCGCAGACCATCGTCCTTACTTTCGCAGGATGATCTGCTCCTTCTCCTAGTTTCATAGGAATTTCTATGTTCCCATATTTGAGAATTCGCTCTCCGACATCCAGATTTATTTTGTATGTGGTCATGAAATCTATTCCAAGAATGCATTCATCCATTATGTCTGAAACCAGAAAAGTGTGAGGAAATAGTAGTTCGCCTAGTTGAACATCTAAAATTATTTCTCCAAACACCCGTGCTGCTGCTCCAGTTGCTGTTCTTAGTAGATATTTGGTGGTATTATGAAGCCATTTGTTCTTAACAAGATCTGTTCTAATAATTGATCTTGCAGCTCCAGTATCGATAGTGACTGCGCAGTCATTTTTTCCTACACTTCCATATATAACAAGACTGCTATTATTTCTCTGCAACTGGCCTACTTGAATGATGACTTCGGGGCTGCCGATTCCACCAACCAACTTCTGCCCCACAAAGTTGGTTTTTACTAGTTTTCCGACTGCTCAACAGGAGAGCTGATGCGACTAGTCGCTGCTTGATATCTAGTTTCTCCACGAATAGCTTGTTCCCTGGCTCGACATCTTTGGCATTCTTCTTTCCCTTCTTCAGGTGATTCCACTCGTCGACGTTTTCTGCAGTCTCTTTGAAGATGCCCTGATTTATTACGATTCCAGCATCGAAGGACACCACATGAGGGCGGGCTCTGTGATGATTGCACTCTGTTACAAGTACATTCTTCCACTGAAATTTCTCTTACTCGTACTGCACTCCGTGACGCTTGTCTGGCGGATTCATACGCTAATGCATAGGCTAGTGCTTCTGCTGTTGATTTCTTTCCTGCTAGCCTTAACGCTTGCTGTAAATTTTGATCTACAATAGCGTTCACAAATGCCTCCGTAGCCACTTCATTAAGGAAATCCGCATTTACGCTGGAGTATGAAAGATGCGCTAATCTTTCCACATCAGCCTGCAATTGTTGTAGTGGTTTGCCATGCTTTTGAATCCTGTTGCGCAACTGTAGACGATATACTTGCTGCATGTGCTCATCTCCGTAACGTAATTCTATCGCCTGTACTAATGAAGTATAATCACGTTGATTTTCAATCGGTACAGTTTGTAAGAGTTCTGAAGCAGGACCTCGAAGTGCTAACACCAGAGCTATAGCTCTGTCTTCATTATTCCATCCATTTACCTCCGAAGCTGCCTCAAATTGTCTCTTGAAGATATGCCATGAATTTTGTCCATCAAATATTGGAGGTTTCATTCTACCTGCGCCAGATATTTCAGCTGCTACGTTTAGAGGCTGACGATGCCTTATTCTTTCCAGATCTGCTTTAACGTTTTCAAGTTGCTCAGTAAATTTTTGTTGTTCCTGCTCGATTTCTTCAATTTTCAAATTTTGTTCATCTAATGAGTTTTTTAGAAGATTTTTCTGTTCCTCCAAACGAGTTTCTAGGCAATTCTCCAAAGAACTCTTTTGTTCGTCCAAGCGGGTTTCCATAGAATTCTTCTGCTCATCTAACCGGGATTCCAAAGAATTCTTTTGTTCCTCAAAAGCATTCTTTTGTTGCTCAAAAGCATTCTTTTGTTGCTCAAAAGCATCCTTTTGCTCGTCCAGACGGGTTTCCATAGATTTCTTTTGCTCATCTAAACGGGATTCCAGAGCATTCTTTTGTTCCTCATTGGAATTTTTCTTTTGTTCCTCGAGAGAATTCTTTTGTTCCTCGAGAGTATTCTTTTGTTCATCAAAACGGGCTTCCATTTTGCTCATTAAAGCACTCAAAAGCTGTTCCATTTTCATTGTAGGCTCTTCTTCAACTTCGGTTTCTTCCAAGTTATCTTCGAAAACAAATGTTTCAGGATTCTTTCCTTCCTCTATCAAAGCTTGTCTGAGTCGCTCGACTAGAACTTTCTTTGCACCTGTCGTTTGTAATGACCGGTTCCCTAACTCCACTTTCAAATCCTGCGTTCGAAGCTCCTCGAATTTTCGCCCCATTACTTTAGTAATTTACTTTAAGTTGAATATAAATTATTTTCCAGAACTTTCAAAATTTAACACAATTTCACAAAATTAATCACACTTTGAATTTTAAAGTCAATTGCCACCACTTTATTTCGCGAATTTATTTCACTTCTGACACCAGTTGTTGCGAGCGTGGCTTTTAGGTTCGTTATTTAAAACACAATATTAAATATTTAATATACAAGTTCTTTATTAGGCAATGGAGAAGTAAACGACTTTAGGTTCGGAGAATTGATTATGGTATCTACAGGAAGGTTCAGGAATAGAATGAATAGAACAGTCAAGAAGCTTCTGGAAAATAGAACACTCGAGAATAATCTGGAGAGTTTCTAGGGTATAAATATAACAGTTGTCATAGCCAGAATAAGAGTCTTGTCTTAGACGTTGCAGTGTTAACAAGCGAAAGTAATAAACGTGCGAAAGTGTTGTAATTAGATTGCGATAATTGAAAGTACAGTATTAGCGATAATTAAAGTTGAGTTGATTAATTGAAAGTTTGTGAATTGTATAAGATTAGAGTGAAATAAAGAACTTGTATATTAATTTAATATTGTGTTTTAAATAACGAACCAAAGGCCACGCTCGCAACAATATGTATTACAAAAAATTTAACTCTGAATATGTTCACGGTAATTTGGCAAACTAATTTGATTAAATTGTTATTAAAAGAAGTTGAAATTAATTATAATACTCTAATTGATACTTTGCTTGACCAGTAGTAACCCGGTTATTGGACTATCTCTCTTTTAAGGTACAAAAATTCATGGTGGATAGGACCGTAAGCTTGCTTATTAAAAACAAATATAATATACATATTGTTGCGAGCGTGGCTTTTAGGTTCGTTATTTAAAACACAATATTAAATATTTAATATACAAGTTCTTTATTTGACTCTAATCTTAACAATTCACAAACTTCATATACTTTCTATTAGTCAAATACATTTTAATTATCGCTTAATACTGTACTTTCAATTATCGCAATCTAATTAAAACACTTCCGCACGTTATTACTTTCGCTTGTTAACACTGCAACGTCTAAGACAAGACTCTTATTCTGGCTATGACAACTGTTATATTTATACCCTAGAAACTCTCCAGATTATTCTCGAGTGTTCTATTTTCCAGAAGCTTCTTGACTGTTCTATTCATTCTATTCCTGAACCTTCCTGTAGATACCATAATCAATTCTCCGAACCTAAAGTCACATTGCCAGTAGATGTCACCAGTTGTCTCTTTCTATTGCACGTAACAATATATAGAGGTATAAATGAATTTAAAACAAATATGACTCGCTCGATTCTGGAGCCTTTCCTGGAGTGTTCCTGGTATAGCTTCATCTGAAATGCAATGTTTAAATTTCTGTGGCGACTCCGTTGGACTCTATTGGTGGTTCCCGGTAACTAAGTCACTGCTTCACTCTCACACTCAATTCTGAGGGAAACCTGAGCTCTTCCGAGTTACCCAAACTATACCAGTGGGTTGGCCTTGCTTTAAAAAAAAATTGTTTTTATATATGTTGTGGGGTACGGTTTGAAATGGTTACTTTCATCGACTAAAAAAAAAAAATTAAAAATGTTTCGTGAATTGGATATACAGATATAACTAGCCCAAAATGTGCGAAAAAATACCGCTCCTCCCCTGATCTTCTAGGTTTCTAAAGCCAAAATTTTGATTAATCAGGATTAATTAGTAGGCACTGAGTCATAGATAACTGGAAAACTGCCATTTTCTTCATCAGACTCATTTCCCATAGCTCCTAAGACAACTAATATACCAAGTCTTATAAAGTTACTCTTGCGTCCGTCTGTTTGAATATTATTAAATAATCATAGGCAAATTTGAGTTTTCGGATCTTTTACTCGGTTCGCATTGTATTAAAAAAAGTTTGATTTTTCGTGAAGTTCAAAGGAGCAAACTGTTTTCCTCACAAAATGTGAAATATTTAGTAAGGACTCGTCGTATGCTACAAATTCTGATAGCGAACACGAGCCGTACCAAGAAGTCAGGTTACAGCGCTACCTTTCCAACCTCGATCTCAGTATAACTTTCAGAACTTAAACCTTGTGAACTCTGCCAACTTTTATAAGTCACAATACGAACTTTGACAAATTCTAATTTGTAGTTGGTAATTGGGTCTGAAAATTCCAATGGAACAAAGCTATATTTATTGCGAAAAGACATTTAAACATTTAACTTGGATGGCTCTAACGGTTTTTCATATTATTGGCATGACAAAAGACTTCAAGAACAGATCCAAATAACCAGATTTTTGACGGAGGAAGGGTTAAGATATGGGCTGCATTTTGTAATGCAACTGAGAGGGCAGATTTAGCTGGGATACCAACCAGGATGAACACGGAAACTTACATAGAAATTTTTTATATAATGATGGTCGGAAAAGCAGAGAAACTATGTGACCCAGAATTCATATGCCAGCAAGAAAATGTTGGGTCGTTCATACAGCGTGGGTAGCAAAAGAATAGTTTCGCACCAAAATATTGTGCTTTTACATAAACTAGACTGCAAGTTGTCTTGACTTGAGGCCCAGAGAAAATCTATGAGGAATTTTTGCAAGGAGCGTTATGGTAACGAACTGTAATATATAGTAAAACTGTACAGTTTTGTATGGTAATGAACTGTAATATAAATCCGTACAGTTTTGAAGAAATTAAATCTGCCTGAGCCTTAATATTAGGAAAAGAGTTGAAAAAAACTAGAAAGGTCTATGCTTAACCGAATCAACGAGGTTATTTCCAATAATACACGTTATGGTTTTCATGGGAATTTCGCCCACTGTATGTAAAGCAATAAGATTAGCTTTAACTAAACGTGATACTATAATCCTAAGCATGGGCAGCTATCAGCTCTTTCTACAAGAGTACAATTTTAATGTGAAATATCGTGCAGGTACAACAATGGCGCACGTTGACACAAATAAGAATTGAGCTATAACCATATAATATGGACTGCCTAACTTTCTATTTCATGTGGGCTCAATTGCTTATGTCAATAAAAGATCTTACGCCGGTGCCAACGTTGATAAAATCATTGGCGGCAAGTTGAAAAAATAAGCGCACAGCTCGAAAAATGATTATAATAAAACGTTTCGAACTTCTGCTTCATATCTTATGATTATATTGCCTTTGGTAAAACAATTTTTCCAGTAATAACTCTAAATAATTAATTTAAAAAGATTTATTTCGACAGACCCATTTAGTTATTTTTTGTTTACAGTTCTCCTCAGTTGGTACTTGGTGCTTAGACCGAAAGAGTCAGCAATATAGAAGTGAGCCCACTTTTTGCAGTGCATTTCCATTAACGTAGTCAATCCATATTATATATGTCAGTGGCTGGCCATAACCCACTATTTAACCTTAAATTCGAACAAAATTTTCATTGTTGGTGTTTCTGTTGTTGGTTGGATATTATCTGCTCAAGTACTTGAGGTAATTGAAAAAAATTAAAAAGTTATTTAAGCAGAAAGCTTGAAAATGAGTACGAGAAGAAAACTCACAAGGAATATATTCTCTCAAAAATAACAGAAAGTATAAAATTACAGGTTATGAAAAGAATTGGATTAGAGCCAAAGCTTCCACAAAAAATAAATTTGTTATTTGATATTATAATAAAATTGGTCTAGGTGGAAAAGAATATAAATTACATTTCAATATTGGTTTGCCTCTAAGCGAAAATATGTTTAAAAATATTACATTACTCAATTTCTTGATTCTATTTATAATAAAAGTCCGCGGGGTGTCTTAACTTAATTGAAAAAATGAAATAAAAATAAAAAGTTGATTATAAAAAGAAAATTAAAAAAAATAAACACAAAAATAGGCATAATATTGAAGTCTCTAGAGGGAGAAATATTCAAATGAAAGTTACTTTGTGGATGTCTCTATATAAAAAAAGGATTAATATTTTTGCAAGATGACACTTTTATACGCCATTTCTGACGACTAAACTAAGAGATACTGTAGGTGTTCTTTTCCAGTGACGTCCATTGACTTTGTGTTTTGGGAAGCAATTAGATTATAATTTATACTCCTTAAGCACCCAGCAGTTATTTTTTGAAGAAAATACCAACTGTGTCTTCACCTGTGGTAGAGGAAGATGAAACATCGAAGCATATTTCTATGCGACTGTCCCGCGCTGTAGACATGAATTGTAGTGTTTTGCTGCCTTCATTTGAAAATAAATGGAATTACAGAAATGATCATAATCAGATCGCAATTTATTTCTATATTGATACGTGCAATAGAGAGGGAGAAGTGACATCTGTTAGAAATTGAAGCTTCTCGTGAAATAAGTAATAAGGTGCCGACACTAAACAACTTTAGGTTCGGAGTTTCAATGTTCCTGGAAAAGCTTTTGGAGAATTTGGAGAGTATAAAAACAGAACTTATCACCGCCAGGAAGGAGTTTAAGTATTAGATTTACGAAATAGGTAGGTTTAGAAGTAAGTCATATATTTAGAAAATAAGAAAATTCAGCTAGCTTAATTGAACACAGGGCCAAAGAAAAGCCGGTATATATTATAATCAGGGACTAGGTTTAGATAAGTAACTATTGTTAGGTTAATGTAAAATTTCTTTTGGCGTAAATAAAGAACTTGAACTTAAACATGAGCCAGGAAGGAGTCTTGTCTCGGCCAGTGATGTGAATACAAGTGAAAGTGGATATATTAAGTAGCAAGTGATAATTATAGTAGAAGTAGAATTAAATGTTTGTGAGTTTGTAAAAACAGACGGTAGAGTGAAATAAAAAGAGCTCGTGAAATATATCTGAAATATTGTATTTTAAAGATTTTAAATAAAGAACTAATACCATGCATGCAGGTTCAAAGCTATAAACAAATTTGAAATTTTGCATTTTCTTGAAAACAAATGCAATTATAAATGGTTATATATTATATTAATGAACTGTACGGACGCACTGATGAATGTCGGTGGCCTAAAATCGGCGTTATTTTCTCTATTCAGGTCATTTGGGAGTGCACTCCATCTTTTGTATCGTACTATGTACATACTTATAAATCAAAACAATTATACTTTACGGAATCATTTTACTATTTTTGTTTAAATCTGTTAGAATTTCTGTATCTAAATCATCGGCTTCTAGCAAATCAGTGCAAATTTCTGAGTTTAATGGATTACTATCTCCACGACAACCGTTTACAGAAATTATATTATCCGAAGTGGGTGGTCGTGTAAATTTTCAAGATCTTTTTCTTCTGCCAATATGCTAAGGCACGGAAAAATGTCATACCTTTGATGTACCTCGATGGTTCTGATACGAAAATTGAACAAAATGAACTCACCTGTGCCGATAATTCTTAAATGGTTTTCTTTTATTTATTTTGTCTTAGCCTCTTAGACAGTTTTTATTTTCTTTTCCTCACTTCACCCAGTCAATGTGGGCATTTCGCTCGTAGCAAACCTCAATAACTTAATGATTTCGGCTAAATATATTATGGGTACGAGCCAAAATGTATATTACTGATATCTGTTATCACTAATACAACTAAATACATATGTAGAAAGGTCTAATGAAAATTGACCCCAACCATTAATTATGGAGTAAATAGATATCTCTAGACTCTGATGTATTAGTTCTCTGTGTTATCCGCATGGCTTGAGTATTATATATAATGCCTCGGCTTGAAGACGTAACCAAAGGGTAAGCCAGGAATGCCTCTATGTCGATGTCTCAACCTGATGTAAGGAAGCCTTCAATTTTTTTTTTTTTTTAATATTATTAAGTCAAGCTCAGGGGATGCACATCAAAGCATGGCAGGAAGGAAAAAGGTAAATGAATTATGGAACATGAGGAGAGTGGCGGAGGCTTCAATGTATGTCAATCTTAAACCTTCGCAGAATGTATGCCAGAGGAAGGGCAGAGGATAGTAGACTCTTCCACATTGGTACAATTCGGGATAAAACAACAGATTTTACTGTACGGCCGAAAGTAATTTAAAGGCGCGGTTGCCAGGGCGAGTTTTACGTACATAAATTATTCTGCAAGGGATCAGGCTAGATATTTCATCGGAACGTTGACCATGCATGTAGCGATAAAGAAGCGAAAGGCATCCAAATCATCAATTAATTTGAAGGTTTCCTTTTACAATATCCAATGAAGCTAAGGCTGTATTACCAGCCCCGGCCCAGTTATAGGAATTGTATTCCATTCTAGGTCTGATGTAGGACTTGTAGATAAGCGCTAAATTTCATGGACTGAAATACTTCTTACACCTTTTCAGAAATCCAAGACATTTCGATACTTCTGTGGCAACAGAGAAGATGTGATCCATCTAGCTGTACTTACTGGAAATATTAATGCCAAGAATGGGTGTATCGTAAATCAGTGTTCCATCAAAAGAAACGGGAGTGAAAAAATTATGCTTTCGTTTTAAAGAGATGAGACAGCTTTGGAACGTAGATGCATTGAATTCGACGCAAATCACGAGAATATTATCAATGATATAATCATCTAATCTCGTTTGACAGATGTCACATTTCCTTTGAAGTTTGCAAGAGTGTCCAAAGGAGTATGCGAAATCAAGGGAACTGTCGATGGGATTATAGGTAAGAGAAGTAAAAATTGTGAAGATTTGATGAAATGACATTTAGTACAACCTGTATTAGTCGATCGGATAAAAAGCTTTCAATCCATAATAGAAGAGGAGGTGATAGACCAAGTGCTTTATGTTTGGTTAAAAGGACTGACTGCCAGACTCTATCAAAGGCTCTTGAAATATCCATGGCAACGATTTTAGACTCACCAAAATTGTGAATGCTACGGTTCCAACGTTCTTTCAGTAAAGTCAGCAAGTTTCAAGAAGAGCTTTCAGGCCGGAAGTCATATTAGCGATCGTGGATGAGTTGACTGGTTTCTATACATACTTTATTAATTTGGTGTTAATGAAAAATTCAAAAACCTTTGAAAAAATCGAATTGATTGCAGTTGGTCGATAATTTGAGGGTGTTCTTTCCTGCGAATAGGCTGAAAGTGAGCTAGTTTTCAACCAGTAGTATATTTTCCTGTCTAATAAGACAAGCTGAATAGTCTGCGCAGAATCTAGCAAGTAAAACATTAGCTTTATCCAGGCAGTCAACAACCACTTCAGTAGTGAAGTGAAAATATAGAGGATTTGGTGAAGTTATTCCTGATGGTTTTGTTCAAGTATCAAAAGCCTTTGCGGCTTGCCAAGTTCTTTTTTGTCTAACATTCTGGTTAAAAAGAAATTTTTCTCTTTGGATAATGAACTTGCAAGTTTTACGTGCAAACTTGCAGACATGTTTCAGCTCTGCACATGGATGCAATTGATAGGCGCGAAAAGCAGACTTCCGGTTTTCTTGTTTGATTGCAATTATCGTTAAAGGAAGACCGATTTTGCTGTTGCTACGATCTGCTGTAGGAATACGAAATGTAACTAAGTTTTAATATTCTTAGAATGTAACTAAGTTTTAATATTCATTTATCAACATCGCTTGAAGCAAGACAGACCGACTAATTAATTTCTCTAAGATACTGATAACTCTTCTTGTGGGTGAAGAATTAGAGGACACGGTTTTTTTTAGAAATTTACTGGACATTTTTTCTTTCGAATTTTTATACATATTGGGGGGCGACAATGGGTGCTTGGGCAGCTAAAAATTTTTATGAGGATAGTTGGATTTAGATAAGCAACATGCATTCATTTTTATATCCTAGATGATGAAATCATAAGGTATACTAAGTTTGTCATTCCGTTTGTAACACCTAGAAGTAATGATGGTAGAGCAAAATGGATTGGGTACTTAAGCATAATATTAAAAGCTATTTTGATTTTTGCATGTTCGTTTATCCATCCATCTATCCGTCCTCACGATAACTCGAGATGCGTTCGCTTAGAGTGCTGAAATTTTACACATGGGCTTTTTAAAAAAAAAAAAAAAATTAAGATCGATAATGGGAACAATCAGACAGAGAGGTGAAATTTTGTACATGGTGTTTTCATAGCAAAAATGGACTGAATCGGGCAAGTTTTTACGTATATTGTGGAAACCATTAGTCCTAGACATATTTATTGTACTGACCAGCCTCCAATAACGCAGTAAATTTCTATCAAAAAATTGAGGGCTTCGTTAACTGGCAAATTTATTTTCATTATTTTCTTATTAAATAAACAGAAAAAATATATACGGTCTGGAAACGGCAACAAAACAAACCGTAATATATTCGAGGTTGATGCGAATATGAAGGTAATTTCCATAAAACTTAAAATTGTCTGGTTGTGAATAATATTATGATGAAATACTAAATATTGATTGGCCAACAAACAGTTATTGATGAACCTGTCGCATCAGTTTTAGCCAGAAATGAGAATATAGATAATATAAATTAAGTAGCTCTTTAAATCTAGTATTAGCATCTTCACTCTCACAAAAAGATCTTGTGCCATCTACATATGATAATATCGATTGTGCGTTTTTTTCTATTCGATTTCATTGAGCTTTCTGAATCGCTTTCATATTGTAAAAACTAAAACGACCAGAGCGACTCGCATCAATTCAGTAGTTGCCGTGACTGAACTTGGAGTGGACATTATGAGCATTTAAGAATTCAATAATACTATCGGGTTAGCAAAAAACTATCTAGTGAAAAAAGTTTTTTTTCTGCATTAAAGAATAATCGTGATTGTATATAAGAAAGGAGAAGTGATCCAAAGGCATCGTTATGAAAGTTCTGCAAAATACCAGAGACATGATAGTTCATAAACTAAAATTTAATGCCAAACATGAATGGAAACGGCTGATATATGCGAAGGTAAATAAGATTTTTCATCATAATATGCGCATCTGCACCATGCACCAGGAGCGCAGATGAACCATTATTTTTTAAAGTCATGCCAGTGCCCTACATACCTATATAATATGGATTGATTGATATTCGATTTCATGTGGGCATCATTCTTTAAAGAATGTTTACTTTATGCCAACATTGGTAAAAACCATTGGCAGGAAATTGAAAAAGTGAGTGGGCAGTTCAAATAGTTTATTAGAGAGAAAAATCGTTTAAACTGCACTAATGTTGTTTTTTAATTATATCCTTATGCAGGACAACAAACGGTTAAAAAAAATACAAAAGTGTTATTTTACAAGTTGAGTAAATAATTGTGTCTGTTTTTTGTACTACTGCTCCTGCCCAAATATAAGAGCTCTATTCTATTCTGGTATGACTAGGGATTTGTGGTGTGCGTGTTGGGTGATGGGAGCTAGTAGGGGTCAATCTGACACAAAATTGAAAAAAAAATATTTTGCAATAAAGTATCATTTTTCAAAAATGTGTAAAAGTTTCTCAAACGTTAATCAGTGTGAACGCCAAGTTTCCCTACATCAAGCTGAGCATCAAGATTGATTTTGAGCAAGGGTTAAATCTCGCCTATTCATTTGACTGGATTTCATTTCCATATCAACTGGAGCGAGAAAACCTTAACAGAAAAAAGAAAAGTTTATCTAACGGCAATCAAACCGTAATAGAACCAAATTTAATTAATATAAATTAATATGAAATTATCCAATTTGGAATATTTAAAATAAATCTTTTCTAGAATAACGAAAAGTAAACTACATTTAACCAATTCTATTCTTAGGATATATGTATAAGCTGTTCACATTTTCTGTATGAAAATTTACTGCTATTATCATAATTGGAGATAATTTACAAAATATGTTTATTATTATTAATGTTTGAATAAGACGAAGCAATTTGCTTTCTTACATGTAGGAAATATTTGCTAAGCTGAAAATAGCACCTACTTTTCCTTGATGCACATGGTACACAGCTTATTCTCAGTGCATTATCGTTTAATTTGAATTTGTCATCATACATCACTATCTTCTAAATTAATCACCAAAAACCAATAAAATAAGCTTTAGTTTTCTATTTTCTTCTGCAAATCGACTCAATAGTTTTCAGCTGTAATTTTTTTTTTAACAATGGCATTTGCTATGTTTAGCAGTAACTTGTGAGAGAATCGTTCTTGAAGCACTGTAATTTTAAGCCACGTTTTTATACGCAATAATGCTCTGCACAATGAGTACTTGACAGTGACCAAACCCTGCACTTTTGCAGATATAGGATGTTTTGTGAAAACCTAGCATATTTTCTTAAACTGTAACTCCGAAACGGTTGTTATGGCTCCCAGTACTATTGTCGCTTTAAAAAGTTTATATAAATAAGGGCAGTACCTATTATTTTTTAATATTTTTTCTCAAATTTTCAGCATTCATTTCATTTTTTAATTGAAGCATATTTTTCATGACCATCGCTTTCAAGGCTGATTTTTTAGATTTTTTTATAAATACTGTTCTCCGTTCTTCATGTTCAATTTAAGAAATACGTTCGCAGCGCGAGCTAACGGCAGGTTTTCAAATCGTCGTTCTAGATTTACTATGATATTATTTATTAATTGTTGTAGTAAAACTTGATCTTCCAGTATTCTTTTGGTTGTGTATCGGCTGGTAAATCTAATGTAATGCTTCCGCCCACTGTTGACTCTGCTAAAAAGTCCTTTTGCTGACTCATTTTTCTGAGACTCTAACAGATTTTAGCGTAATCTAGTGCTTTTCAGAAACAACTCGATGTCTGTCCAAATTTTGAACTGATTCCTGTATGCTTCGAAAGTACCTATAGTACTTGTTATGAGATTACTATCCTGGCCAAAAGTGGCATTTTGGGTGTGGAAAAATTTACTCAGTACTATACTATAGCGAGAACTGAGTGAAATGTGAGTAAGGAAACGACAGATTCTGGTTTCGTAATATTCTTTAGCAATCCAAGTGCTATGTGCTATGTGCTTGTCACAGTTCTCAGTTATTCCTTTTTCCAAAGTTAATTTAATTGGATCATAATTTGCCAGTGCTGCTTTACAGTTTTTGCAGCGACAACTCCATCTGTTAGTACTTAGATTTCCCATTTCATATCTGGTATTGATTCTGAGAGTGCCATGTAATTTTGGCAGCTCGCATGATGACCAGGTTGTGAGAAGTGAATAAACAAAGCTTCGAGGCCGTTAAAAAAAAGTATTTGCTAGTGAAACATTAGCGCATGAGTCAACAACCATGAGATTTAGTTTGTACGCTAAACAATGGATGAATATTGTGTATTAGGGTGAGTTTCTTTTATAATAGCTTGCAGGCATCTAGTTCTAACAGACATGACGCTAGCGCCATCATAACACTGTGCAAGAATTGGAACATAACCCAAATGGTGTTTATTAAATGTATCTAAAATTAATTTGCCAGTCCTTGCGCATCTCTGGAGGTGGAACAATTTATAAAACCTAGAAATCTTTCGATTATGTCGAGACCGTTCGCATATCTCATGGTTATTGACAATTGTTCCTCTTTAAACTACCTGACCTCGTCCACACTGAAACTAAAAAGGCCACATGCTTTAGTTTCATCAATAATTTCCTCTAGAGTGGGGCTCGATAAGTGTTTTTCAAAGTAGAGTGAAAATTTGTCATCATATTGATGAATTTTCAAGAAATTACCTCCTACTTTTAGAAGAGTAGTCCTCCCGGTGCCCTCTCAAGGACAAACCCTGGCGAACTAGTGTCAGTATTTTATTAATAAGTTTATCCAAGTATTCTCTGTTTTGAACAATTTGTTGATGAACATCTCCAAATGTAAGAGATTGACGATAGGACGCTTACATTTGGCTGCATTCAGAGTGAGGCGATGATTCTGAGTGCTTTTTTAAGGCCTCTGCTAATTTTTTCCAGTTGCTAAAACAACCTTGGTTGAAACTTAAATATAATTGATCGATTAATTGGATTTAATAATTTTGGATCGTATTATTCTGGGGGGGGGGGGGGCACCGGTGCCGTACCTAGTTCACTGGGGGCCGTGCTCACCCATGCCCTTACCTAGCTACGCGCATGTTTGATGGACTGAAATATTTCTTTCGCTCTTTCAGTTGGAGTCGGTCGTAGCCCAGTTGGTAAAAGAGCAATTTCGAAAATTTCTAAAAGCACTGCAGCAGCGGATATTATCCTGGCCAAGCAAAACTACTGTGGTAAAAAAAGCTTTCATTAAAATGTTCAAAATGCACAAATGATATTTGATTAACAGTAATCATAACACTAAACTACTATGAGTGTGTTTCACTGTGCTAATAAAAAGTAACTACCTCTGAGTTAGGGCAGCTCTGAATGACTTTATCCTTCTTTTCATTCCATTTGACCACATTTGCAGCAAACAAAAATTTCACGACGTTTATTTATAACAGAAAAATTATATATTGCGTCCAACTAATGGAAATCTTATTAGTGCCAAAAACATTAAATGTCGGTATTTTAGAATCGATTTTCCTGCGAAGTTTTGTCAGCTTTGGTTCTGAGATGTATTTAATTCAACGATATTCCCAATATTCCAAGAAAGGATTTCCTTTACGTCGATATGGAATAAGGTTTAGCGTTTACTCTTTAAAGCAACTAGGATAGACAAATTTGCAGCGATTCTATTAGCTTTAACTATGTTTTATTATTGCGTAAACTTTATATTTGTACAAGATGGCTACTTTTGGGGATTCTCCTGTACAACAGCTAAAAAAAAAATCGATTTAGGGCAGCAAGTTTCTGCAATTCGAAACGCTTGTTTCTCTCTCTTTCTTTTTTCAGCCCAATGCGGGCTTACACAGTTTTAATTCATTCGAATTAATCTGATTTTTTAAACTTTTTACAACAAATTTTTCCTATTTTTCTTATTTTTCCATTTTTTATTCTTTTTCTTTTTTCGCTTGTTTTTCTCGAGTCACTCATTTTCGCTATTTGAGACCTGTTGATGACCAAGACTTGAAATTTGCTGTCCTAAATTAATAAGTTGTCTGATAAAATAACGAATAATTTTTTTTCTTCTTTTTTTTTCTTTCTTTTTTTTTCTTATACTGGATAATCCCAAAATGTAGACATCCTGCACAAATATCTATTAGGTATGAAATAAGCTCTATGCAGGGCAAGATGCCCTTAAACTATTGGGTTTTTCAGAACTAACAATGTCACCGTTCTCCTAGTTAATGATCTTAGTTTCCACAATTCTATATTGTATTCCAATATTGTTTATTTACTGGTTCTTGCTAGTCATTGATCTTTTAAATAGACGCAATCTGGTAGCTATAGCAGATATACCTTGCTTGCACCCAATTCTCTGTTTTACTTTTGATATAGTCTGCCAGCGGAACTTCCTGGGGTTGTTAGAAATGTTTGGTACAGCCTTTCTAAATTTTACAAGGTTTCCAAGTGCAAAAGGAAGGAAACAATGTAGAACTGTGGTTGGAATCATCACCGACCACAGCTCGCTTCACGCTCATCTAACAAGGATGCGAGTTGTTGACAGCCTTGAGTGTCTGTCTGCCTGGAGGGGGAGCCTGAGACAAATGAACACTTTTTGTGTGCTTGTCCGGCCTTCGCTCGGAGCAGGCTGGATACTCTGGGGTCTGCCCTTCTATCTGTGGGTGAGCTGAAATGGGCTGCTTTGACCTCCGTGTTTGGGATGGGATCTCCTGTCTCCCTGCCTAAACAAAAGTGCAATAGTTTGTGGTGGTTCAATGGTTTTCATATGGGCGATATCGATTTTAATTTAATTTTTATTATATAGTTGCAAGATAATCAATTTTCATATTATAAATGAAAGACAGTCGAATCTAACTCTAGCCACCCAATAAACTCTGAGCAGCCTGTGACTTTTGTATAACTTCTTGCTATATAAAAGCCATTTTAACAATCCCAGAGGTGGCAACGTTTACATTTAATTTATCGAAGCCGTTGTCCTGAACATGGCAGTTAGAGAGATGCGCATTCCCCATCATTCTGCTTGATCAATTGTACTTTGAATAGAACTCTATTAGGATTGAAGTAAGCTCCTATTTGCGTTCTTTGAGTTTATGATTTTAGTCAGTGTATTCAGATTTGTGCTATAGCTATCTCCACAGATTTAATGTAAAAGAGGTTTTTGTACCTACATCCTATTAAGAGCAGTTTTTGCTTCTCGGATAGAATTATCCTTTTTTTATATGCCTTGAGCAGATATTACAATCATGGTGTGATATTGACAATCGCTATTTCATTATATATTTTACTCTGAGATATAGCACAGCTGATCTTCGGGATATTGTTGCTGATATAATTGAGTCACCTTCTGCAACTTGTGCAATTTCTAATTACCTAGTTGTTCAACGGTAAACGTAGTCTAGGATGAAACTTTAGTTATTATCTTCATAAATTTCACAACAGAATATCCTGGTGATAACGATGATGAGGAGTAGCGTTCACCAAATTTGACATGATTTCTGAGACGTTCCACCTTAGAATATAGAAAGTACAGGAAGTGTGATAAATCAAATTTAGCGTAGTCAAATTCTGGTTGTGTTTGTATCTGTTACCGCTTACCGCTGTAGTGAAAGCTCAGTAAAGCCGTGTAGTTGAATCAATATAGAGAGCGGGGCAACAAGATATATGGTTGAAAATATTGCGTTTGCCCCATCAAAAATGTTCTTATGCGATGTCACTACGCCAACATACCCTGGGAGTTTCTCAGCTGTCATAAACGTAAACAAATCTCGGTGGATGACGGAATTTTTCAATATTTCATCGTTTTTGTTATGTATTTGTAATTTATACTTACCTAAAAAATGATTTCCCACGTCGTACCTTGGTGGTGTTGTTGTGGCATTTTTCACCACATCATTCTGAAAATACATGAACATCACTATAATATCAACAGATAATTACTTACACTCTTTATTTTATTTAGCACTACTTTTAAATAAAATATCTTTTACTTTTCACAAGTTTTAAATTAGATACAAATAGTTGCAATTCTTCAATATAATGCTGGCCTACTTCACGGGACCCTGAAAAAATCCACGGTCATGCACACGAATTTTACAGGTATCAACACTTCCTGTTGTCTCTATATTCTAAGCGTTAGGAAAGGGATAGAGATATGAAGTTTTATGCATATGAAAGTACTAGTCTTTAACTACAAAAAACATATTTTATTTTAATGGTACAATAGCAGGTCACAACTTTTAATCTGGAAGAGAAAACCAAAAAGTTTCTTAAAATATAGTCCAAAATCTAGTGAACGTCGTAGAATTTTTTCGAAAAATTGATTTAAAAAAATGGCGTCAATTGGAAACTTTTTTTTTGTTGAAAAAATCGGCAGAAAATCACTTATAAAGTCTATAAAAACAAATTTTTCAAAAAAATCCTACGACGCTCGCTAGAAAATATTGTTTCAAAGTTACAGTTAAAAATTCAAATCAATTTGATAAAAATTAAGAAGCTACTGATACGCCCAATTTGAAAAACATGGTTTCGAGAAAAACTTGTTTAAAGTTTCAACTAGTATAATTTTAATTATAGAAGCCAAAGACTAACTATTGCGCCTTTTAACGAACTTTCTACAAACAGCTGTTTGCTCATTCTTAAAATTGGGGTAGGACAGACATCTGTTAGTCAAACTTGAAAGCGAAACTATTATGTGTCGGTATAATTTACACAAAAAATAATAAAGATCCTAAGCGCATTGTTGCAATATTTAATGGTTCACTTTATGATTTTATGAAAACACAAAAGTTCCAAATGCAGTGTGCTAGCGAGATCAGAGTAGAACTGTGATTGATATCCGTTGATAAAACAACTGTAGGTACTCTGTTCTCTTGTCTTAGTTTTTAGGAGATTTGAGTACAGTGATCGTAACGTTTTTGGAATTTTAATATTTAATGAGCTACAGCCATACGCATGCTTTTCCGCGCAGTCGAAAAACCGTTAATTTTGCTTCACGACTATGCTCGTAAAAACGATTTTTTCTCTCCTTTATAAGTTTTCTACTCTCACAATCGACTGTTTTTTACCATTCTTGGATAAAGTGGAAAAAGTGAAAGAAAAAGTCAGAAGGTGATATTACCTCTTAATTTCTGCTGACCTTTCTAAGCTTATATAATTGCTTGCTTGGAACGTCGGAAATTCTTATGAGCTCTGTGCCGGGGTCTTTCCTGTAGAATATAGAAACTCTACCGTAAATTTTTTATTTTAGATATGAACAATTTCATCCCCTGTTTTACTATTCTCCGGCAAGAAACACACCTTATAGATCCCGCTGGTGTAGACTAACTATGAAATCTTATATAGTTAGTAGATAGCATAGAGGACTCGAAACATTAATTATCGTCTGTCATTGAAAATTCTCCTTTCTTCATCATATATAGAAATTAGATTTACTGTGAGATGCTTGGCTGATTTTCTTGGACGATAAGCCTCGATTCTGTGTTAGTTTAAGAACAAGTTATAAGAACATATATTTCATATACCGGCGAGATGTATTGATATAAATTATATAAAGTAAATAAATAAAAAAAAAATATCAATTGTTCATCATTGTATATAAATATCATAGAAGTACCTACTAGCGTAAGGTATGGTATTTTGTTGTGTCCGTTACAAATTTAAATTAAATTTAATTAGCAATTCTATCATAATTTTTTTTTTTTGAATTGTCAATACTACACGGAGAAAATTCTTATAATTTATTAGATTTATGGCAAGAGCTGTCCACGATAATTTAAATTGAACGGCAGTAGATGTTGAGAATTCAGATATTATGACATGAGCCTTGAACTACAACTCTAACTAGATTCCACCTAAAATTTTAGATTTGTAAGCAAAACACATTTGAAAAGACACATTTCTGGTTTTGTACTGCAACTAATTAGAAATTTAAATTTTTCTTGATTTTGGATGTGAAAAAAGTCAGATATGACCTTTGACAAGAAACATTTTAATCACCTTGTGATACTAATATAAGTTTTTTTATACTTTTAAACTTTTTGTCATACTCAATGAAATAATAAACAAACAGTTTTAAAATAAAAATCAAAAACAGGTTATTAGTCTTCACTTCTCTCAGCTATATTTCTCTTAAATATGGTGGACTGATATGTATGATCAGGTGGAAATTTTCGATACACTAATCCACTATACCCATGATAAGCATGTGCTTCTGGGAAGTCTGTGCAAACGCCTGCAATCATTAATATGATTTTCTAAAAAAATTAATTTTCTAATTGCGGAATGGAGTTTCTATTTAGGAGAGACAAGAGGAAAAGAACTGACGAGTCAACCCGATTGTATAAACTATTACGAAATATTGTAACTCTAAAAATATGTTTAGATATGTAAGGTTAAACCGAGGTCCATATCTTGGCAGACGGATTAATCTTGACTTAGCTCGTAATATATTTTGGAATAATTTAAGGCGCCTGGTCATACATGCTAGGAAAAATCGGGGTTATGAGCTGGATCCTAAGGAACATATTTTTCATCCATGTGTTCTGCATAAAGCTGGCTGGTAGTAGCAAAGGATATATTCTGCAATTTCTATCTGACCATTTTGCTTTTCGGTGTGTTGTAACGTCGAGACATTGATCATCATTAATTCAATTAAGTCGAGTGCCGTCTGTCCAGGACATTCCTCCTCGCTTCTTAAAGTTAAACGGACCTGTGGTGTTCACATCTTCAACACAATTCTAACATTATATAATTTCTCTCTTGATTGGAGTAAAGCTTCTGTTATTACTATTCCAAAAAATAACTCTTCAAGCAGTTTATCTGATTACCGTCATTTGTTGTGTTTTCTTGAAAAGTCGGTATTGTTACTTAAATTTGAACCTTGAACCTATACGTGAGTGGTCTTTTGCAAACAATCAATTATTAAATACCGGCAAATCTAGTTATACAATCTTGGAGTGATGATCAAGTCAGATGATGATAATGTTTACGATGTCTTACGAAAACTCTGGTCTTCGAGATATCCCCTCTGCACTGTTGCTAAACTTAAAATAGTAACAAGTTAAAAGGCTAAAATTGGTCTAAGACCAATTCTTTTAATACCCTAGATGAATACCTGTATGTAATTTCGTATGGCCGGTCACCCATCTGTGCAAGTTTGATCGTTGAAGTGGTTTTTCGCATATAGAACGGCTCGTCGGACAGCAAAAATAATTATGACCAGTTTCATATTATTTTATATTCTGAAGAACTTTTCAGTACAATAAAAACATCTAGGACTGATCGTGTTCACAATATACGTAAAAATCTTAAATTTTTATATGGCAACACCAAGAAGGTGCTGCTCGATTTAACCTATTTTGGAAATTGTATTTACTATTTTTATAAAAACGCCGTGTACAAAATTCAGTGTCCAAGTATATAGTGAAAAACAAAATTTTTGTATGGCAACCCTACGAAGGAGTTACCCGAGATGTCCCATTTTTGAACTTAATGTTACTTTTTTTTTTAAAGCGCATCTGTAAAATTTCAGCTCTCGAAGTAAACGCGTTCTTACGTTATCGTGAAGACGGACAGACGGACAGACATGCAAAAATCAGAATAACTTTTAATATTATGCGTTGGTGTCCTATACATTTTGTTCTACCATCATTATATCTAGGTGCTACAAAGTGAATGACAAACTTAGTATACCCTATAATTTCATCTAGGGTATAAAAACCTGATTATACCACTTTTCACTTATGGAAGACTTGTTTTTCCGGCGTTATACCATAACTTTTCTCGTATAATGAATGTGGTGTATAACTATTGCATTCGTTTTATTTATGAGTTACGACGAAATGAGCACTTACATAAGTCCATATCGAAAATTAATTCTGGGTTGCTTGTGTATACTCGTAAGCATGAATATTTCAGGGAACATCATCATATGTACAACTCGCTCAATCTTAAAGGCATTTCAATATAGTTATACCAATAAATGATTCTTCCTTGATTTTTTTTAGGATATCCGTAATATGAGACAAATGACAAAAAAAAAAAAAAAATCGTAGCTGTGGTAAACATTTACAATTACGGTCGCCATATTAATCTGGGAAGTAGCGTTGCATTTTAGGTACTGCTTTTACGCCGATGGATTACTATCTTTTTCTTTATAAACAGATGATATCATAGTAATTGAAAAACATCATTAGCTACATCGTGAGGGGGGATTATGCATTAGCTGCTCACATGAACTTGTAAAAATAACACGTATAATAAATAGTAATAGCCTGAGAACACGTCGATGTAAAGAGTTGAAACTTAGTATATATTATTTTCATAGCAATAGTAAATAAAATTTCGAAAACGGACTAAATCAGGCATCCCCTTTTTGATGTTTTCATATAGAATAATTGGTTTTTTACGTATGCTCATTTCTGGAAGTTTTTATTGTACTGAAAAGTTTTTCAGAGTAATAAATCCTATAATATTTGTTGCATTCATTTTTGCTGTGCGACGAACTGTTCTACAAATATAAACGAAAAACAGAGAGGTTACCATACGAATTACATACGGACATTCATCTAGGATATCATAACAATTGCTTAAACACGGGTATTTGTATCATAATGCTCGGCAATATGAGTGCTGTCTAGAATGATTTAAATTTTAATTACAATGCACATTGGTTACGGGAATTCCCAAAGATTCGTCAATATTACAATATCATATGAACAAGTAAAAAAGCTAGAATTGGTCTAAAGGTCGCTACACACGCTCAAGTTAATCATACGACTGGTCCATGCATGGTCCAGTCATATGATTTGCATGAGCATGTGTAGCGCAAGTCGGAGCTTGAGTTGAGACTGAAGTGTGCTATGAATGAAATCTGACGAAACTATTGTACACAAACCTGACGAGTTTTCTATAGGAATGAATTACAGTTTGAACAAAATTCGTTGTGAGTGGAGGAAAAATTTAACATCTTATTTTGTCTAGTTCAAGTCATCAGTTTTGGTTGTACGCAATAGTTTCGGCTGATTTCACTCATACTATCTCAACTCAAGTTCCGACATTCGCTACATACACTCATGTAAATCAAACGACTGGATCTGCAGAAGTCGCAAGATTTGCTTGTATGTAATTTCGTATGGTGACCTATCTGTGGAAGTTTAATTTTCGAAGTGGTTTTTCGTTTTTCTAGAACAGTTCGTCGGCCAGCAAAAATGATTATAACATATTTTATAGGAGTTTATATTCTGAAGAACTTTCCAGTACAATAAAATCGTCTAGGACTGATCGTTATCACAGTATACGTAAAAAACCAAAATTTTTATATAGTAACATCAAACAGGGGTTGCCAGATTTAGTTCATTTTCGAAATTACATTTATTATTGCTATGAAAACAACATGGACTGAATTTCAGCTCTTTATGTCGACGAATTCTCAAGCTATTGCTATTACTTTATTTTACATGTTGTTTTTACAAGTTCATGCGATCAGCTGACGCATAATCCCTCCTCCATCGATGCAGCTGACGAGCTTTTGCAAGTCACTATGATGTCAACTAGTATGTATAAAAAATGTTTCAGTCGGCGTACTTAAAAAAGTTTGCTTACTACTTTTGCAGCCTCCAACACCCCACCACTACTTGAGCAGCTGACGGTCGCCTCACTGATTAGTTGTACGATAATTACCAGCCGACTTACTATGATTTTTTCATATGTGGTATGATGTGTAGTATTACTGCAGATTGTTTACTTTATAATTTTCATTAGATTTAGTACTGGAGCCTTTTAAGAGGCGGGCGTAGCTTGTCAAGCTTCACTACTGGATCTATGCAAGAGTAGCGAGTATAGCGTATCTCCTCAACTATATAGCTGGTAAAAACTCAACTTCACAAATTTTATTAGAGTTGCTTGCAAAAGCTCAAGTTCGAGTTCTGTATGATAGCTACTGATTATTTTATTCACTGAACTTAGCCTATTTATATAATTCTTATCTTACAATTACCTTACAATCGATCAATATTGGTGATCAATACATTAAGAGGAGTCAGTACCAAGATTTGCAAGTTTCGTACATTTTTAATGAGAGAATTTCTAGCAAACTATTTGTAGCAGAATAATGATTTACATCTTAAATTAAAGATAATGAAGAGGTCTAGTAAATAACGTCGGAAAAAAAATTGCATTGGCACGGATATATTACCTCAGAAATTTGAAAAACATGGTATAAATTTAAGTTTTTTAAATCAAATTCCTTTTAGTAGGTATTTTCATTTCTTTAGATTGTGGCCATTTTCAGAAAGATAAAGCCTAGATCTAGCAAATAATGTCAAGTTTTTTTTATTTTTAGTTGCGCTTTTTTTAATTATTTGACTCTAATAGACTTGTTTTTTCTCTCGATATTTCACCGACGAGAAATTGCAATATTTCGTCGAAAGCTGTAGAAATATACAGCAAAATAGTATATTTAACAATTATGTGCAAAAAAATTTAAGAAAGTTAATTTTCGTTAAAAATTTTCAAATTATTAAACAAATAATTATACATTTTTCATTTTTCGTCTTAAATTGTATAATTTTGTCGACTGTTGGGTTTCTGTCTTTTAAGCTAGATGTCTCTAATGTGGGATGTGGTCTAGGTCTAGGCTAATTTTATATGAATTTTCTCACTTTCAGGACACAAACCGTTATAGTAAATTTTATTGCCTACAGGCTCGCTGGTATCTAAATTGAAAGTTTTGCTGAGTACTGACTCCTCTTAAAGCACGAAGATTCTATGAACCCTTTGTCAGATATTGTTATGTTACTTAATAGTTGAGTCGTCTTCTAACACGCCGTTTAGTTGATCACGTATCATAACAATTTTAATCAGTCATTAGATCGATCTCTTGAATTAGTTCAGGGGTTGACTTAACCGCGCCGCGCACGACAGAATAGCTATGTCGCGTGCTTTAATTATGCGGCACTTATTTATGATTTTAACACAATGTGCTTTATTTATATAGCATTTGCTTGTAGTTTTGTAGCGCACTAGTTAATTACAAATCCTTTTGTTGATAAGGTGTGAGCTTGAATTGATTCACGTGCACCCTGATAACAAGGCTTTTTTTGTTTATGTTTATGCTTAATTTAGTGCATCGCATATTGCGCTATTATACAGGGTGTTTCCCCTTAGGAGGTCCATAGAGCGGGAGGTGATAGTACTCACCTAGACGAACCAAAAATTGTATGGCAGGGGGGGGGGGCAATATCAACCGTTTAGGAGTTACAGGGTGATTCATAAAGAAAAGCTAAGTTTTCACAAAACACCCTGTATCTTAAAAACTACAGGGCGTATGGTCACAGTTAAGAGCTCACTGTATGCAGAACTTCATGGCCTTTCCCACGACAGCTCAACCAGCCCCGTACTCCTCTCCCCTCAGAAGTTATGATGGTCTAAACTAAAAATTTCGGATTTTCTTTCCTTTTTTTTTACTTTGACCTCTATTATTTTTGCAAAAAGGTCATTAACATAACTTTTTTTTATAAAAACTGTAAACTAGGGACTCTCCTCTTTAATGTGACCTATTACACCCTATGTGTTAACTGTAGCCGTTAAACAGTTATTAACTCATAACTTCTTTTTCTCCTCTCCCCTCAGAAGTTATGATGGTCTAAACTAAAAATTTCGGATTTTCTTTCCTTTTTTTTTTACTTTGACCTCTATTATTTTTGCAAAAAGGTCATTAACATAACTTTTTTTTTATAAAAACTGTAAACTAGGGACTCTCCTCTTTAATGTGACCTATTACACCCTATGTGTTAACTGGAAATTAGACGATATTTTGTAAAATGACGTGCTAAGGAAACAAATAATCGTTGAGAGAAGGTTTGAAAATAGTTTTTAGAATAGGTTAAGAGCTAATAACTCTTTAACGGATACAGATAGCACATAGGGTATAGTAGGTCAAATTAAAGAGGAGGCTCCACAGTTTACAGTTTTTATAAAAAAAAGTTATGTTAATGACCTTTTTGCAAAAATAATAGAGGTCAAAGTAAAAAAAAGGAAAGAAAATCCGAAATTTTTAGTTTAGACCTTCATAACTTCTGAGTGGAGAGGGGTACGGGGCTGGTTGAGCTGTCGTGGGAAAGGCCATGAAGTTCTGCATACAGTGAGCTCTTAACTGTGACCATACGCCCTGTAGTTTTTAAGATACAGGGTGTTTTGTGAAAACCTAGCTTTTTTTATGAATCACCCTGTAACTCCTAAACGTTTGATATTGCGCCCCCCCCCCTGCCATACAATTTTTGGTTCGTCTAGGTGAGTACTATCACCTCCCGCTCTATGGACCTCCTAAGGGGAAACACCCTGTATAGGTATATCACAGAGGAATAAAATCGATTCTTCAAAATTAGTTCATAAATTGAACAATGTATTTTCTTGTCTTGGTTTTTAATATAAACAAATAATATTATTAGAAATTAAATATATATTCTTTGATATTAATGTAATTTACGCAAAGAATGTCTATTATTGAGTTATTTTCAGTCACAGTTAAAAGTTATAAACTAATTAAAAAATTTCTGGGGTACCACTTAGGAACTGTATGGTTAGATTATTAAAATAATCATTGCAGATGATAAAGAATATGAAAGAAAGTTTATTACTAAAAACACTCGTCATATGATGATTGCTTAAGAATGTTCATCAAAAACAGATTTTTACTTATTTTTTCCCGGACGGGAATCGAACCTATAGGCACTTGTTAGAATCGGTCAATGATGGAGAAAGAAGAATATTTAAGAACTTTTATTTTTAACGATTCTAAATAAAATTTATAAATACAAGAAGAAAAAACAATTGTTAAAAATAAAAGTACTTAAAAATTCATCTTTCTCCATCATTGACTGAATCTAACAAGTGCCTATAGGTTCGATTCCCGTCCGGGAAAAAATAAATAAAAATTGAATTTACAATTTATTTGTGCGCTTTCATCATTACTGGTTAATGCAGGCTGAAAGCAAATGTGGCTTAGTAGGCTAGTTACAAGTTGATAAATGCAAGAGGAAGAAAGAATCATCTGTCTCGTTAGCTCAGTGGTAAAAGCAGTCGCCCGGCAAGCGGAAGGTTCCGGTTTCAAACCCCGGACGAGGCGGTTGTTTTTTCTTCTTGTATTTATAAATTTGATTTAGAATCGTTAAAAATAAAAGTTAAAAATTCTTCTTTCTCTAAAAATAGGTTTATACACCGCACACGATTTTTGCATTCACTTCCATATATTTTTTAATGAAACCTTATAAAAAAAAAATACGGCATTTATCATGGCAGTTTTTCAGCCCAGTCACATTTATACAGATCTAAATACTCCTGTAAGGTCTATACATATGTACGTTTCCGAATGCTCTTGACGGCAAGCTTTATTGTAAAATGTCTTATTTCCTGAATATTTTCCCACTTCTAATACACAGCAGCAGCATCTTTAATATTACTATAAATTACTTTGAATACAAGATGTGGTAGCTGCCCCACCTATTGGCTATACATACAAAAGTGTTTACTGCTGCACAGTCAGTGTTATATACATATATCGTAATATATAAAAATCAGGTGTCACTGTGTTCGTACACGTCAATCTCCAAAACCGCCTAACCGATTTCATCGAAATTTTGTTTCCAGCTTGAAAGACAGGATATTTTGGACACGATAGATGGCGTTGTATCGAGATCTGAAAAACTTCTTGAAAACGGGTCAACGTGGAAAGCTGAAGCTTTGTACACGGCGTTTTCATAGCAATTGTAAATCAAAGTACAAAAATATTCTGAATGGGGTAACCCCTTCTTGATGGCGTCATATAAAACTTTTGTTTTTCACTATAGTATACTTGGTAGTTGCCTGAGAAGGCGTCGAGGTGGAGAGCTCATATTTTGTGTACGACGTTTTCATATGAATTCCAAATACAGTTCGAAAAGATGATCAATTTTGCAACTGCTTCATAGGGTTGCCATAAAAAAGTTTCGTGTCTTACTATATATGGATTTGGGTATTGCCTGAGAACACGACCTCCCACGCATATGAATAAATATATGTATGTATGCACAGTCACTCATTCAACCCCCCCCCCCCAACACATACTCACACAGAGTGAGACGTTAGAGTACCGAATCGCTCGATCAAGTCAGTTAATAGCTAAGATATTATGCATTTCTAGGCACCCCACTCCAACCTCCACCCATAAAGGTATCTAAATTATCATCAGGCAACGCCGACGGGCTCCCTTAGTATACATTTTCATTTTGGATACATGGATATTTGTTTTTAGTAATGGATACATTTTTCCTTATTTCACTTTCTTCCTTAGCATCGTTGCCATTAATACAAAGTTTCACACTCAACAAGTTTTGAAACAAGTTGGCAACATTTTATTTAAGTGGAAACGTTATGTGAAAATCCGCACACATGTTGGCTACTTGCTCGATGTTGGCTATATAAAATCGCAGAATTTGTTGGTTGGATTTTTTCATTTAAGTGGAACTTTATTTATTGTGTCGGGTAACTATTGATTCTAGCAAACTTTTCAGTAAGTTAAACACACTAGAGCGGACAAAAACTGCAGCAAACATTTGGTATACGTAGATCTAGATATATGTAGTAGGCTTAGAAATTCGATGATGATACATTGGATTCTTGATTAATAGACGCAACAACATGTAATAAATTTTCAAAGTCCATTTACATGCCGCGAAAAAGCTAAGAAATAATAAGAAATGGAAAAAAACTCAAAGAAGAGTTGCGATTCGATTCTAAAGTAATGAAAGCAAGATGTTAGCCAACAAGATATCGAACATTAAAGTAGAAATACATATTAAGTTTAGATAACAACAAGCTCACGAGATGTTGCCGAATAAGCTGGTACAACTATGATTAATGGAAACGAGGCCTTAGAACAATGAAATAATGTTGCAAAGCGTATTAATTTATAGACGCATAAAGCTATAACATCGGCGGAGAATCTATTCTGCAAGCTCATAGCTGTTGTATAATTACTTCATCATTTATAGATGATTAATTTCAAAACGTGTTTCTATTACATATTAATCCATATGTAAGTAACAATTGCAAAGTCAAATAAAATAAAAGCATTTTACGTGCACTAATCAATGCCCAGTCAATAAAGAATGATCAGGTTTCACAGGTAAACAAAGAAAACTATGAAATAAACAAAATCTTTTTGAAAACAACTAAAATTCTGGCACATCTGCAGTTTTTATAATGAACTAATTAATTTCGAATGCAGCAGTTTTTAGAGTAAGTCGAGTTAGTTTGTTCAGAGTTTGAGATTGAGCTTCTGTGTTAAATAGTATTATTATAACATTAAAAATTGTGTATTATTAGACAAATAAAAAGCGGAAACTGGGTGTTATGAGAAAAACGAAAGTTAAATTGTGTATAAAAATACTCAATTGTGATTATATCGGCTTTTGTAATCAAAGCCTCCACATCCATTTTTTCGTGGTGTACACAAAGCAAACACCACATAGCCATAGACAAACTAATGACATACAAAGACTGGACACGTGAACAAAAATATGCAACGCTTTTCTAGAATATAAAATTAGCGATGCCTCGACGATGCCTCGACTTGGCACTTAATGACGTGCCCAAAGGGTAAGCCACCAATGCCTCGCTCCATACAAAATCACTGTTGCCTCGATCCGTTGAAGAGCAGGCCACAAGTTTTCTAGAAGCCGAGAGCAGTGCCTCGCTCGAATAAAAAATCTAACAACGATGTACATACTGTACCTGAAAATAAGTCTAGTCGGCCACCAAAATGAATCAAAATTCGACCGAAACATTTTGTGTAAATTTCTAAAAAATTGCTTATTGCTTGTCTAGCGTCTGCTCATAAAAATTGTTGTCGCCCTCCAAAAGTGCGTCTGAATTGTAAGGAAAAAATTTCTAGTAAATTTCTAAGAAAAAATTTCGGCCTTCCCTACATCAGGTCGTGGCATCGTTGCTATACCCTAGATCAGTGTTTCCCAAAGTGTGGTACGCGTACCCTTGGGGGGACAGGAAGAGTTTGAAAGGGGTACGCGCTGCACTGTTCTTTGGCTGCGTCAGGTGCAACAAGCAGCTTACTTTTTCGGACTACAAACATAGAAAATAATCAATCTTATATCATCTTACTCCAAGCGGCACGACTGCCTAAAATTCATAGGAACGAATCCATACAAAGACTGGACAAGTGGAACAAAAACCAGTAAAGCCTCGCTAGAATATAAAATCTACGATACCTCTCGACTTGATGAAGCAACTAATATGAAATTAATGATGCTGGTAAATGTGATACTCTGAAATGTATTACACAACATTTAGAGAATTTTCAAGTGAGCCTGAAAAATTATTTTCTTGATTTGAAAGAAATATTAAATGGAAGATATCCGCTCCATGCCAGAAGGTTTATAAGAAGAAAATTATTCATCTCTAAAACTGGAATTTATTGTAAATAATTTCAATAAGTATGCAAAATGCATTGAAGTCCAAAAAAAATTGAACTTTTTGACCCAGCGATCAAAGAGGTCTCATCAGTATGGTTATCTCTGATCACCTATGATCGTTTATTGCATGCGGATGAAGAGCCATTATTGGAATTAGCTTCAGACGGATTCTTAAAAAATAAACATATGGAGTGAAAATGCAACATGTATATCCTGTTATAACAGAGAAAGTCCTGAAATACATCTTCATATTTATGTGAAGTTGATTTTGCAACATTTGTAGATATTAAGAAATAATGAAACAGGCTTTGTCTCAGATTAAAACTAACAACCAAGGAACCAAATTCTCATATTCTGTAATCTCAGCATGAACTATTTCATCCTTCTCATTGATTATAATGAATGTTATTTATAATATAACTTTTATTTGTTTTATTTATATCTTATTATGAATGAATTTTATTTTCCATTTATGATTATTTTATTTTATGTACTAAAACAATTAATATATTTTTATTGTTATTAATGTATATTCATTTAATTTTTTCTACGAGGGGTACTCAGTGCTACGAAAATTATAGAAGAGGTACACAGATC
Organism: Dioctria rufipes; assembly: GCA_963924295.1. NCBI lineage: Eukaryota > Metazoa > Arthropoda > Insecta > Diptera > Asilidae > Dioctria > Dioctria rufipes. The sequence continues at coordinate 365,139,121 of OZ002740.1, forward strand.
TCTAGAGTTTGGGAAAAACTGCCCTAGATGAAATCATAGGGGTATACTAAGTTTGTCATTCCGTTTGTAACACCTCGAAATAATGATGGTAGAGCAAAATGGATTGGACACCCATTCATAATATTAAAAGTTATTTCGATTTTTGCATGTCCGTCCGTCCGTCCATCCATCTGTCGGTCTGTGCGCATGATAACTCGAGAACGCGTATACCTAAAGAGCTGAAATTTTGTACACGGACTTTAAAAAAAAAAAGTAAAATTAAGTTCGAAAATGAGACAAATCGGGCAACTCCTTCGTGGGGTTGCCATATAAAAATTTCGTTTTCCGCTATACATATATTTGGACACTGCCTGAGAACGCATCGACGTAGAGAGCTGAAATTTCGTACATGATGTTTTTACTACATTAGCAAATAAAATGTCAAAAATGGACTAAATCGGGCAACTCCTTCTTGGTGTTGCCATATAAAAATTTCGGTTTTTTACGTATACTTTGAAAACGATCAGTCCAAGGCATTTTTATTGTACTAAGAACTTCTGCAGAATACGAAATCCTATAAAATTGGTTATTACCATTTTTTGCGACAAACTGTTTTAGAAATATATGCGAAAAACAACTTCAAAATCAATACTTGAATAGATCGGTCACCATACGAAATTTAATACGGGCATTCATCTAGGTCTTAGACCAATTCTAGCTTTTTTACTTGTTAGATTTTATATTCGAGCGAGGCACTGCTCTCGGCCCGGCCACCAATGCATAAAAATGCAAAGGAAGATATTTTCAGTTAATTTCTAAGAAAACGTGTGGTCTTCTCTTCATCGGATCCAGGCAACAGTGATTTTGTATGAAGCGAGGCATTAGTGACTTACCCTTTGGATACGTCATTAAGTGCCAAGTCGAGGCATCGTCGAGGCATCGCTAATTTTATATTCTAGAAAAGCGTTGCATATTTTTGTTCTACATGTCCAGTCTTTGTATGTCATTAGTTTGTCTATGACATAGCCTTCAGGCTGTTCTCATTTACTACTGAGGCATCTATATTTATTAAAACTGAATCGCACATTTGAAGAACGTATCTGCTCAATTCCGATAATAAGATTATCATTACATTTTAGAGTTTGCGTTGAAAGTGTGAGATAATGTTTATATCAATAGCCATATTGTGATTTTAAAACATTATAAATCGTATTTATGTACCAATAAATGTGATTTTGGGAGTTATATTATAAAAATAAAAATGGTGACATTTTTCGATCAATGGATACATTATCCCGAAAATTTGGATATAAAATAATCAAGTTCGCGACAACATTGTGCAAAAGGCCATTTAATAGATTATTTCAAAGCTAATGTAGTTTAGTTTTAGTAGAATTTTAGTATCTGATTTATTTTTTCTATTACAGCTGCAAGAGGATCCATTTTCATCTTCAGTTCAAAGAACTGATGAAGCATGGATAAATGCAAAACCATACGAAGATATTCCCGGACCGGGAAAATGGACATTTCCAATTTCCTTCCTTCCAGGTGGTATGTAAAATATTTTCCAAAATATTTATACCCAAACAAAAATTGTGTAATATCCATTAATCTATTTTATACACAGGTAGATACCATGGATGTGGAATGGAAGGCATACAAAAGAAAATGCGCGACAAATATGGTCCCATATATAAAATTCATCGAATCATGGACAAACCAGATATGATATTTACCTATAATGTTGCAGATTTTGAGACTGTTTATAGCAATGAGGGTCTTTGGCCGCAAAGAATTGCTTTAAAAATTTCTGAATACTATCGAAAGGAGTTACGACCTGATGTCTTTCATGGACTTGGAGGTCTGGTAACTGAGTAGGTTTTCGAGCAATTGAAAAATTACTTTGCAAAATGTTGTAAAAATCTGCATTTTTTTAAAGTCATGGTAAAAAATGGGCCCATTTAAGAAATAAAGTAAATCCAATATTAATGAAAACGCAAACAATTAGACATCATTTGCCAGAAATCGATACGATAGCTAAGGAATTTCTTATTAGGTAAGTCCGAGTCATAATCATTTCATACACATTTAAGCAAATTCTAGAAAACATAAAAACAAAATAAAATACATTTCAGGATATCGAAAATTCGCGATTCTGAAACTTTAGAGATGCCAACCAATTTCGGTGATGAAATTGCAAAATGGGCATTTGAGTCTATATGTGCGATTGCATTAGACAAACGGTTAAATCTATTACTTTCGGATAATCCTGATCCAGAAGTACTTAAGTTAACTTGCGCTTTGGATACGTTCCTTCAGCTAAGTTATGAATTAGAATTTTTGCCACCGTTTTGGAGATATTATAAATCAGCGAAATTCAAAAAATTGGTCTTATCTAGTGATCATATTACCAACAAAATAACATATTATATAAATGAAGCCAAGGACAAATTTCAAACAAAAGGGGAAGTGAAGAATGCTACAAGTGTATTAGACAAACTTCTAATTGTAGACGAAAGATTTGCAGTCGTAGTGGCAATTGATATGCTAATGGCTGGTATTGATACGGTAAGATTTAAAATTCATAAATCAATGAACAAAAAATTAGTATTATCTTCTTCTTTTTCTTATACATTTGCAGACAGCATCAGCTTTCACGACTCTTCTCTATCATCTAGCAAAAAATCCGCAAAAACAAGAAAGACTTCGAAAAGAAATTATGAAAATCTTACCGGAAACAGACAGTCCTCTGACAGTGGAAAATACTAAAAGTATGCCATATTTGCGAGCCTGTATCAAGGAATCCTTACGTATGAAAAACGTTACGATAGGAAATTTGAGAAGTCTAAAACAAGATTTAGTTTTGTCCGGATATCGAGTACCTAAAGACACTGGAATTATTATGCTTTCCAACGATCAAAATTATTTCCCGAAAAGCCTTGAATTCTTTCCAGAAAGATGGTTGAAACAGGGGGAAGATGCTTGCCCTACAGCCCGAGCAAATCATCCATTCGCTTACTTGCCTTTTGGTTTTGGACCTCGCTCTTGTGTTGGAAAGCGTATCGCCGAAATGGAGATAGAAACAATGATTGCTAGAGTTGTTAGAAACTATTATGTCTCTTGGCATCACCCGGACATGCAATATGTTAATAATATGATTAGTACTCCTGTTGGAAATATGCAATTTAAGTTTACCGATTTATAAAGCATACGGAAATAGTAAATTTTTTAAAATTTGTTTTTCTGTTTTTGGGGTCAGTTTTTACTAAAAAAACTTTGTTTTTGTTTTTTTGTTATACGGAATTAGCTGTGGTACCCATTCTTATGCGAACCTTAATCCGTTGACTACCATTTTTTTTTTTTAAAAACCAGTTAATGGTTATATAACAATAATGCAATAGAGCTTAGTGAAATTGTGCTCTGCGGGGGTAAAGCTTTAAGGACCATACAGTGAGGATAGCATGATTTGTTGCCGAAAAAAATTGGGAACCCTTGTTGTAATAGGACTAAAGCAACATTTTCGTAGTAGGTTGTTATGAATTTAACGGGCAAGCAGCTCACCCTGCCAGTTTCGGTAGACTGGCATGCTTGCATACCTCAGCTAACGTGGGGTGGGCTTAAAATAACTGTCTGCTGCCACAGTATACATAACAAAAAATTCATGCCGTGTACTTTATGCTCTATTTGAGAGCAGGCGAAAAGAGTACTGAAGGAGTCCGTTAACATACTTAAGGTGGCTTCCCACGGCGCGTGGTTGCACGAGCCAAGCCAGCTCGTGCTCACACGGCACGGCGCGTGAAATCACAGAACGAAAGAGGTGGCTATTCTCACACTATACATCACTACGAAATAAATTTGTTCTGCATTTGTATTTGTACTTATATTTCATTGCAATATAGTATTAGCGATGTTCGCGGTACCAAAGAAAAGCCACCTGAAAATCCATAGTGGGGAGTCTGTCCCTAATCCCTTCGGGCAGAGAGCTTCCAAGAAATAAGCACTACAAAAATATTCAGTGTTTTTCTTCTTTTTAAAATCTCATTTTGCAAAGCATAAAAAAATATTCCGACACATTTCAATTTTTGTCAACTTCATTCAAATTAATTAGGGAGTAAAAATGAAATGGGGGTTGAAGCGTAAAGCAGTCGAACCAAATAACAAACGTACGAAACTGGATGCTTAATTATCTATAGAATATTATATATGTATATACAGATATATATATGCCAAAATATTTATGATATATTAAAAACGTCACCACTTGCAGAAATTCACTGTTACAGTCTAAATAAGAGACTAATGTAATAAATTTACATAATAGTAAGATAATTATTTACATTTTACCATCTAATGATTTATAAAAAGAAAAAAAAATATGTGCCAAAAGTCAAAATGCAATGAATTTTATCAATTGCACGTATTCTTCTGTGCAAAAGTGTTTTTGTCCGGAAAAAAATTTCGTTTAAAAAAATACTTTCAATTTTTACTTAAGTTGCTTTAAAGTTTCGAATATAATTCAAAACGAGGATGAAAAAAATTTACTCATGCAATATCCAATCCCTCGACTATTAACCATTTGTAAAATTTAATGGTTATTTTTCCTCTACATATAAAATATAAACCTCTCCATCCACACTGCAGAATTACCGCGAGGCTACTTTGTAGGAGCGTCTTAATGTTAGGGCACTCGCCCGGGGCTGTGCAAACAAGGTGCGATGTAGAGAGGTCTAACAAAAATCGTCGATTTTAAATTCGAGCGACGCAGTACAGATTTTTGTTCTACTTGCCCACTCGTTGTATGTATGTAGAGGGTGTCCTGTATGTAGTGTGTTACCCGAAGGTTATGAATAGGTCATGCTTAAATAAGCAAAAAATTGTATGAGGTGGGGGGGGGGATTCTAATGGTTTACAAGATAATAAGACTTAAAAATATTTGGGTATGCTTTTATAGATCACCCTGGAACTTCTGATTGTTAGATTGATAACCATTAGACACTTCAATGGTCTATAACTTTTCACCTCCTCTTCCCCGCTTTGAAGTTATGGCTAAACAAATATAAAATTTTGGAATTCTAACTCGTTTTTTTCATATAACTACTATTTTTATTAAAAAACCCGTCATCAACACAGATTTTTCATATTAGATTTAAGAAGTCTAAAATATTGTAAAGGGCTTTCCAATAAGAGGTGTTATTTTGATATTCAAAGAAAAATGCCATTTTTTGAGACAAATGATCGGATCTTTATTTCATTATAAAAAGGAAGATATGCCGTTAATAATAGAAAAAAACATCAGTCCAATGACTACCCCGACCACGCCTACAGGACCATATCCTTTTCATGAAATTTTCCATAACCAAATCGCAAAGTGGATGTCCTATGTCCTCGATAGCCTCACGAATTCCATCTTTGAGGTCTTGAAACTACGCTGGGCTGTTGGCGTAGACCTTCTCTTTCACGTGGCGACAAAGGAAGAAGTCGCAAGGTGTTAAGTCACAAGATCTCGGTGGCCAATTGTGATCACCTCTTCGAGAGATAACACGGTCCGGAGAGTTTTCCCATAAAAGATCAATGGTTTCGTTGCTTGTATGGCACGTAGCGCCGTCTTGTTGAAAGTAAACGTTGTCCAGATCAATACCATCCAATTCCGGCCATAAAAAATCATTAATCAACTGTCGATAGCGCAATCCATTCACCGTAACTGTTGCTCCAGCCTCATTTTCGAAAAAGTAAGGTCCAATGACCCCGCGGGACCATAAACCGCACCAAACAGTCACACGTTGAGGATAGAGAGCCTTTTCAACAATAACTCTTGGGTTTTCCGAGCCCTAGATGCGACAATTTTGCTTGCTGACGAAGCCATAGAGGTGGAAATGGGCCTCTTCACTCAAGTTGAGTTTTCGATGGAATTCCGGATCATTTTCATGCATTTCAAGGACCCAATCAGCAAAGACTCGACGTTGTTGATGATCGGACGGCTTGAGTTCGTGTGTTAACTGAACTTTATAAGCCTTAAGACCCAAATCTTTATGCAAAATACGGTGTAATGACGTTTGTGGAATGCCTAATTCCAAAGAACGACGAGGAATGGACAAACCTGGGGTTTCTTCAACACTTTCGGCTACAGCAGCAATATTCTCGGCTGTTCTTGATCGACGTGCACGGGTTTTATTCTTCATATCACTAACTTGTCCCGACAGCTCGAATTTTCTACCAATTTCTGTATTGCGGTCCGACAAGGTGCTTCACGAAGACCCAAAAATGTTCGAGTTTTACGAACCGTCTCTGCCACATTTTCACCATTTTTATAGTGAATTTTAATAATTTCAATGCATTGTTGAATCATGTATCGTTCCATTTTTATTAATGGCGTAGTTTCTACTTGTCAAATGTTAAAAAATGACAGCTCCAAATTGTCATCTACCGAAATAGCGGGCTAATTAAAATAACACCTCTTATTGGAAAACCCTTTATTTAAAATGACCTATCACACTTTGTATCCAAAATGCAACCCTTTTGGCTCGATTACATTAGCAACGCCGATGCCGACGTCGTCGTCGTCAAACGCCGAACAAAACGACGGGCAAGTTACATACAACACTGGGCGGCAGCGCCATACATTAATTATCCCTTACATTATACGGTTGAGTTATTTGCTTCTAATCCCTACCGGTTTGGATTAAAATTTCAAATAATAATAAAAAAGATATTTTCTTTTCCTTCAAGTCCACATCTTTTTAATACAAAATCATTTATTTTCAGAAATTTAAATATCGTTTCATTTTCTCGTGGTTTTTTCATAATAGATTTAGATCTTACATATTGGCAGCAATGGAGCGCCAGCGTTAAAATTAGGATTAGAGATGGGTTGACGACCACGCCGTCGTGGGTAATGTAATGCATTTCATAGTACTGTCTCTACATATTTTTGACATAAAACGACGACCATTCTCAAAAGATAATTGCCTACTTTCCGGCATTTATTGAACTTTTTCGCTGAATGCAAAACATTCTAAAGAATAAATTTCCAGTAAATGTTTAAGAAAGAACTGAGTGTTTAGTTAACTTGCAAACTCATTTCTATTATTTTTTTACCTGATTTACTAAATATGCAGAAAATATATATTTTTCACTGTGCCAAAGCAACTAAATTAAAGTTATGTTAAATTCGGTGTAAGTAGAGACATATTTTATTTAACTGAAAAAAAATTCTGGCGATATCTTAATAAATAATCAATGTCTCTGAGTAGCTCGTGGCTGACTATATTTGGGGTCTGCTTTTGGTAAGGCCACTCTTTATCTGTATTAAGTTATCTGGGCTGGTATGATATGGCTTTGCCTGGCCTTGCACTCATTTCATATCCTCTCGAGAAGTGCATTTTCTTTGATTTCTGTGATATTATTTGTGGACGTTGGATTGATTTGGTTGCCTGGGCTTGGCAGCTAAAAATTTTTATGAGCGTATATAAGTTAGGTTTGCCCATTCTCTGCTATGGCTCCACGGTCTGGTGGATGGTACTGACGAGGAAATGTAACCTGGGTGTGCTGTCAAAAATTCAGAGAGCCGCCTGTGGAGGAATAACTGGGTGTCTGCGCACCACGCCTACGGCGGCACTGGAGGTCGTGCTTATTTTATTGCCGCTGGATCTTTATTGAATAGGTTTAGCGGCAATTAGTGCTGTCAGGCTAAGGGCGGGGGTTGGTGGATGGAGAGGGGTTTTGGGCACTCTAAAATACTCCAGAAAATAGATTGGAGTGATTGCAGGGAAGAAAAAGACAATCAAGTACCCATTTTGGCTTTTGGTGGTGGCGTCATTTCAATGATGCCCACCATGAGTGACTGGGAAGGGAAGGAGGTGTTCGTAACATCCGATATTTCTATTTTTAAGGGTGGATCCACGACGAGTGCGGGCACAGGGGTTGGAGTGTAGTCTAGAGACCTCCAGTGGCACAAGTCTTATAGACTGCCTGACAAATGCAGTGTTTTTCAGGCAGAGTTCGCACGATTCATAAGGCAGCAAAATTGGTATCCATGTGCAGAGAGCACGCACGGCACATCTGCATATATACTGATAGCCAGGCAGCTATCAGGGCGCTGGGTGCTGTGCTGGTAAAATCAAAATTGCTGCAGCTATGCAAGACCAGTTTTGAGGAATTGACTATATGGCACAAGGTGACCCGATACTGGGTACCTGGCCATAAGGATATTTCAGGCAACGAGATGGCTGCTGAGTTGTCCAAAAAGTGCTTCGAATTGGTCGCTCCGCAGCAATAGCTTATGTGAGGATCCCAATCGGAGCTTTAAAAGAGGAACTTATCAGTACCGCCTATCAAAAGGCAAGCCCTCGGTGGACCCGTACGGATACATGCCGTATTGCGAGGCATTTGTGACTTGCATATGACAGGAAAAGGACAAGGGAACTGCTTAATGGCAGCAGAACAAGTACCAGGATGCTAGTAGGGCTCATTACGAGTCACTGAGCAATAGGGGACCATGCTAAAAGACTGGATATAGCGGCGAACGATTTATGCAGGAGCTGTAAGGACTCGAAGGAAATCAAATCCGTCCAACACGTGCTTTGAGAATGCCCCACTTTGATGAATAAAAGAGGTAGCCTATAGAGGAGCTACTTCTTTTCACGTCTGGAGGAGCTACAAAGTATAGAGTTTAGATATATCCTGACTTTTCTGAGAGAAGCAGGATGGATCTAGGTTAAAAGTCTTAGATATATATTGAGTTTCACAAGCAAAGCAGGATGGATCTGAAGCTTGAATGGTTATTCCATGAGGTCTAGGGGCACAATGGACCCACTAGAGGTCTAATTGATGCAGGTTAGACGTCTAGCGCCACCACTCTTACCCAATCTAACCTAACCAAAGTTATAAGCACACATTTCTAAGAACTTCTCTATAATTTTTGCTCAGAGTTCTTATGCTCTATTGAATTTGGTAATCTTGTTTGCTCAGGCCTGTAACAATTTTCAATGTATAGGTATGAATAAATATTTTTAGAGTTATTATCGACCATATTTTATAAGAATTCGTGTACATTATTGGTGGTTGAAGACGGTCCGAAAAAGTTGTATTTGGGCAGAAATTTGCTGAACCTTAGTATTTCTTGCACAACTATTTTTCTGTTCCGATATTGATGATTAGTTTGAATTGTTACGGCTAAATGCTGGTATGTTTTGAAAAGAAGGACTGATTAGTGTGTTATTACCTAAAGTATGTGAGCTCGATATACCTGCGAGACTTGATAATTCGTTGAGCGGTTCAGAGAAAAAAACAAAGATTCAATCGGAGATGGTAATAGGTAATCAATTACAACAACAGTCCTGCATATATAAAAAAAAAAAACTTTATTCTTTCTTTAATATTTGATACAATTACTCATAATTTAATTGATTTCAGACTTCTGGACAGACTGCCTCACCTCAGTCTTACACTTTAGCTTAATCAGAGCTTTTTCAAATTACTATTACTCAGTGTTGGGCAAAATGTAATCTGATTAACGGTTAACTAATACAATTAACCATGTAATATGTAATCAGATTACTTTGTAACAGATTACTAATGTAATCCATTTCCATAATTACGTAATGTAATTGATTAACGTGTAGTGTGATTACAAGTTAATCTGATTACACATTAATCGATTACATATTAATTAATTAATCTAAGTAATGTGATTATATTTAAAATATTTAAGATATTTGTAATCTAATTCTTCATAAAACTCCCTATGTGCAATTGGTGTGACCTCCATCATTCAACTTCTATGGTAGGCGATCAGAGATAACCATACCGACTGCACTTAAAATGCATTTTGTAAATTTATTGAAATTATTTTCAATAAATTTCAGTCTGTTAAAACGAGAAATCTCCTTCGTATAATTTAGAAATGTTATATGTATACCTAAAAAGATGTATTTTTTTTTTCATATAAAAATAAAACGGAAGCCATACATCTGCAATTTAAAAAATTGGCTTAGCCTACATTTTCTTTTTTATCTGCTATACACAGATGAAAAAATGGCGGCCTGTACTTAAATGAACAAATTACCAATTTAAAACTTCAAGTAGTTTTATGAATGACCCGCATAAAACCTCTAAAAATATTATATAAACTAAAGGATAATATGGCAAAAACAGACGTTAGTGTTCTTATGTACTCTTTAGTTGTAGTTTAGTTTTATAATAGATCCGTTCGACACTAAAAGTAATTTGTTTTTATAACGATCACCGTAGTTACTAAACGGCCACCAAAAAATTTTACGATATTTTATATTGGGTAGGTATATGTAATACCGAAAGTTTCCAATTTTGATTAAAGTCACTTAAATTACTGAATATTGCCGAGTTATATAAGGGTAACTATACGGATACTGTTAAATTCACAGAACTTTGAGACCGAATTGATATGAGGTTCAATAAACGAAACTCTTTTTTGCTAATTTCGACTATTTATTTCACGATTTTTACAACCCAAGTAACAATTTTCTCAGTTTTTGGTTACTGAAGGTGATGGGTAGTTTTATAAGGGGTATATAATGGTTACTCGGTTATATAAGAATTTGAGTGGTTATATGAGGGTTTTATAATATTACCAATTGGTGACGTAGTTCTATTAGAGATTTTTAAGATTACTAATGGTTCCCGTGGAAGTAAGTTACTAAAGTTTTTGTAAGTTATTGGTGGAAATATTTCAATCAACGGTCTATAGAACTTAGAGTAACCATTACTAGAAGTTATATAAGAAAGTTTTATAATTGTTTTCATCACCACGTTATATAACTGATTGGTAATACGTGTTTATTACGGTATCCGTGGTTACCCTTATATAACTCGACAACGTTCAGTAATTTAGGTGACTTTAATATAAATTGGGAACTTTTGGTAATATATATACCCACTATAAAATATCGTAATATTTTTTGGTGGGCTTGTAGTAAGTACTGTGATCGCTATAAAAACAAATGACTTTTAGTGTCGAATGGAACTTTTAGTAACGTGTTATATGACATTTTCTTTTCGTAACTAAAATTATTCACTACACTACCAAGAAGCGTACAACAAAAGTTATTATAAGAACAACATGACACAGACGTTTTTTCATTACTTTAAGATATATAAGATTACCAAAGGTAACACAATATAACCAAAGGGTATGTAAGATCCCTAACGTCTTTTTTTGTTACTATAAGATATATAACATTACCAAAGGTATTATATGGTAGTTCCCCTTCAGTTTATATAATATTTCTAGAAGTTTTATAAGGGTAATTGAGTTTATATAACAGATCCGGAGTTTATATAAAGGTAGTTGAAGTTTTATAATGGTATTTTGTTTATTTAAGTACAAGCCGCCACTTTTTCATCTGTGCATTGCAGATAAAAAAGAAAATGTCAGTTAAGCCAATTATTTAAATTGCTGATAAATGGCTTCCGTTTTAATTTTATACTATGAAGAAAATACATCATTTTAGATACGTAATTTTTCTAAATTATGTAATATTACTTTTATCAATTGATATCACCTAAGTGAAAATTTTAATTTTTTTCATATTTAATTAAAATAATTAAATATTGCTTATCTCTGGAGCGGTCTGTATTTTTTAGAAGTATCTATAATGATATTCACAGTAAAATTTTAATTACAGCTGAATTTCACCACGTACGTACCGATAAATTGTAATTCTAAGATGTAAAAATATTGGGTAAATATCTGCCTTATATTGTTTTATAAAGGTAACGAAAAGTAATTTCCCTAACATTTCAATCACTAAAAGTAATCAGTATGAAAAAATTCCAAGCGTTGTGGAAACGTTACCAACACTATTATAAACAAGGCTTATAATGGCAACTGAAACATTACCGTAACCACTGCTGCGGTTATATAAGAAATTATATTAAGGTAACCAGAATATTTTTATTACTCATTTTATAAAACTTTTAGTTATATAGCGTTACCTAAATCAAGTCACAGTAACCTTTATATAATCCTCAATTTAAGCTCAATAAGGGGTTTATAGTGGTTACGAAGAGGTTTCGGGTACTAGTCTATAAAACCTAAGTTATATAATTTGGTAATGGAAACCTTACGGTTACTACTATATAAAATAAATTGTTTCTTGGGAAGTATACTTCCTGAGTGCTGCTGATCGCCTCGAAGATCAAGAGATGCTGCCGGCTGCCTGATTAACTAACTGATAACAAAACCGGTATCAAGATAATGTGCAAAAATGAGTTACAACTGAAAGAATGCAATATAATAATTCGAAATACTTTGCTTGGACAGTAGGAAACAATTTTATTTCAATTATAAATATCTCAATTTGCTTAAGTAATCTAGTACAATTTAGCAATTATACACAAAGTTTATTTAATCTGATAACTGAAGAACTTAACTTCATATTAATATACTAATGTACGATGAATTGATGAATTGAATGCCGTAACAACGTCAGATACTTATCCTATACCTGATATATCCAGCACGATAGCGAGCCTAGCGAATTCAAAGTTTTTCACGATCCTCGACTTGCCGTCAGGTTTCCACCAAATAAAAATGAAAAAGGAGGATATCCCAAAGATGGCATTTTCTACAATGAACGGGAGAGAGAGTAATTGATGATGTCCTCAAAGAACATATCGGAAAGAAATGTTAGATATATATTGATGACATAATCATACTTGGCAGAACCGAGGCAGAACATCTACACATTGAAAAGATATTTTCTAAATTAAAGGAAGCCAACCTAAAAGTAAATCTTGATAAAATAGAATTCCTAAAAACAGAAACATAATTTTTGGGCTTTATGATCACCGATAAAGGAATCAAACCTGATGAAAAAGGGTGTAGGCCATAAAAGGAATTAAACCACCAGAAAATTTAAAGGACCTAAAGAGTTTCATTGGACTGACTTCACACTACCGACGTTTTATTAGAGACTTCGTAAAAATAGCAAAACTTCTGACTAACCTCACACGGGGAGAAAACGGGCAAATCAAGTGAAAACAATCTAGGAAAATTCAAATGGCAGAAAAAGAACTAAAGGCATTTAATGACCTGAAGAAACTTCTAGCAGCTCCCGAAATATTAGCATTTCCAGATTTCACGAAGCCATTGATCCTTACAACGGATGCTTCAGATCATGCGATTGGTGAAATGCTCTAGCAGGGAGAAATTGGTAAGCTATTACCTTCATATCTCGGTCACTCAATAAAAGTGAACTGAAGAGAACTACGCAACAAATGAAAAGGAAATGTTAGCGATAGTTTGGGCTCTAGACAACCTACGAAACTATCTGTATGGAGCAAGAAAGTTCAAAATTTTGACCCGTAACATTTAGCTTGAGTAATAGAAACAACAATGCAAAATCAAAAAGGTGGAAGGCTAGAATAGAAGAGTATAATTACGAGCTTATTTATAAGCCAGGGAAGACAAATCATGTTGCCGATGCACTATCAAGATTAAAGTCACATGCAAACGATCTTACATCGGATTCAAGCCAAAACATACACAGTGCAGAAGAAGATAGCACAGATCTTATTCCATACTGTAAAGCGCCGATTAATGTATTCAAAAACTAGCTCTCTATCGAGGTGGGAAGGCACAATATGCATGTTATCGAAGAACCCCACTCAGAATACCACCGACATTATATAAAACTTGAGGAAATAATTAAAGGGAATCTTGTAAAAATTCTTAACCCAAATATTATGAACGGACTTAAAATTCCAGAACAACATCTTCAAATGCTGCAGGAAATCTTCAGAAAATATTTTAATAAATTTAAATTCCGCATAAAACAAAGAGTAGTGCAAGATATCGTCAACCCAGAAAACCAATTCCAAATCATCGATCACAAGAGCAAGCTATTAGAAAAATACTACTTGCCCCACATGGTGTTGTGACTCAGGTGCCCAATGCCCCGAATCAATACCATAAAGGTCCATGCACCAATATATTGCCCTATGCAATATATCGATGCAATTCAAAGTTGACCCTGAAAATTAAGTTAAATTCAATCCATTCAAAATTTCATATAAAATTTAAAATGCATTTAGAAATGCATTCCCATATTATAACAAAATGCAATTTAGCATAAATTGCATTTTTTTATCAGACACACATTCCACTCACACGGTATGCATACTTCCCTACATACAGTGTCTTCTTACCTTTTCTCCATATTTATACTGTACATACGTACATTACTTACTCTAATTGTACATGTACATACATACATACAATTATCACAATTATTCGCGACCTTTTAAAATTAATATTTCAAGACGGGCGCACAGGTGCATATCGGATTACAGTTTTCATTGATGCATTTTCTCACGTACGTTTTTTCAACGTCGTGAGAAGACAATAAAAGAAATAAAAAAGCTTTTGAAGCAATCGTGGGTACCTGGGGCCATCAAGCGCAAACCTTGAGGGAGGGGTTCTTTTCTAAAACGTCGAGCAGGGCTTATTCGTTAGCTTTTCGGTTAAAACTTTAAAATTTTAGATAAAACCTGTTGCAATAACTAAAACATTGTGAAGATAAAAGAATGTGAAATAATAAAAGCTGTTGTAATAAATAAGATAAAAGTTACAAGATTATTAGAACTAAAATATTGTGAAAAATAAAAGATTCCGAACCAAAATTTTTAGAAGGAAAAGTGTTTTTTTGTGATTTAAAATCCCGACTTAGAAACAACTTCCTAAAAGTATTCTAGGTTGAGTGCTCTCCGCCACGAGCACGGCACTCGGTCCTGAACAATGGCGAGCAAAGTTAAAAAGTACCTTAAATCCTGCGATATCTGTAATTCCAAAAATTATGATCGACACCACAACAGACCCGAATTGCTAGAAACACCCATTCCAACTTACCCATTGGAAATAATACACAAGGAAATTATGATATTTGACTAAGAAAAGTTCATTTCTTGTGTGGACAAATTCGAAAAATTTATTAAGTTTTTCAGAATAAAGGACAAATTAGTTCTAACTTTAAGGGATAAGATAACAAAAATATTGCACTATTTTACCACACCTAAAATTCTTATAATAGACAACCAGAAAGGTTTTATTAGTCCTATTATAACCAACTATATTAAAGCGGTAGGAATAGAATTATATAGAACTGTGGAAAGAGTTCATTCCACTATAATCGAAATAGTAAGATGTCTGCAAAGGGAATATCTAGATTTATATCTGAAGGAAATAATACATATTCCGTAGATAGATACAATAACACCATACACTCCATAACCAAACAAAAACCTAGCGACATATTCTTTGGAAGAACACAACGAATCAATTATCAGAATTTATTAGATTTTAAAGCAAAGGTAAATGAGGCCCTATTGGAACAAATAAAAAATCCTGGGCAGACAATATACACAACTGTAAAACAAATTCAAGGGAAACGCAAACCCGTATTTAAGAAAGAAACACTTGCCAAAGGCAATAGAGTCACTGTTACAACAACCAGTGGAAGACATATTCATAAATCGCACATTGAAAATCTTAACCAATAAAATGTACTTTCCTATTTCAGACTAATATGGGCGCATATCCCTTTTACAGCAAGCGTATTTGAATATTTGCGTCCAGTCGCCGTCACTAAGCAGGGGAAATGGACGCATCATAAGCGGCAGCATAAAACTTGTGCACGTCATTAACATTACTAATTATGAAGAAGTGCTCAACGACGGAATATCAGCATTTGGAAGAATAGACAAAATCAGCATTCTTATGCCCCAACTAGAATATCAAATAAAGTAGGTACAGGAATTAACCCGGAAGTTAAAGGGAACAAACTCAAGAAACGGGAGATCAATTAACTGGATAAGATCTACGTGGAAATGGATAGCCAATTCACCTGATGCTACAGATTGGGATAATATAATTAAATGATGATATGGTTTCCAATAATAATGAACAATATAAGATAAACAACAAATTAAAGGAGTCCACAACAACACTAATACATCAATATAACAACATCGCTAAACAACAAGATGTACGAAATAGTGAAAAATAAGAGCAGATGCTATTCAACCGGCTAAGTATCCTAAAACAGGAAGTTAATGAATTAGTACTTGCAGAACACTAGCAACCTGGACAAAGAAGAAATTAACCAACTCGCAGCTCAAATAGAAACGCTCCCTTACGAAAATGAGATAGATGCTATAGAGAACGCTGAACCGATAATAGTTGTAAAGGAGTCAATTTTTCTGGACATAGTTTTACTGCCAAAGACAAGTACAAGTGAATATAACCATATCATTGTTAGACCCATAACGAGAAAAAGAAGCGTTCGTATTTAAACTTCGAACAATTAATAATTAATCAGTCTGAAAGATTTGGAATAAAGGAGAAGTGCAGTAGCATTAGCAATTTAAAAATATGCAAGGAAAGTCAGCTTGAGAAACTACCAGACGATCATTGTATTAGTCGTCTAATGAGGGCATTGGAAGCTGAATGTGATTACCTGTTAAACAAAAATGAAAAAAATTGAAATAATTAACGAAAATATAGTATTCCTCGACAACTCTCTTGGAGAGTTTTTCGAAAACAATTCAACCAGACACTTGAACGGCAGCTTTGTTATACAATACCACAATGAAACCATAAAGATAAAGAACAGAGAATTCATCAGCAAACATATAAAAACATTTCAAGCCCTATCGCCAATGTTTCAAGCCAGCCCGATCGAGAAAAATGTAAAACCAGATGTTGAATATCTTCACGACCTACACCTAAACCTAAGTTTAGTTACCGTACTAATTATAATTTTTATTGTATTTATAGTTTTCAAAATCAAAAGGGAAAAAGGAAAACTGGAGATCTTTCAACCAACAATTCAGATGACAACAACCACTTCCAGCATCCAAGACCTGCAGCCAGTCAAACTTAATATTTGACCTGCGGGACGTACACATTTCAGGAGGGAGGAGTTAACTCAGTTAACGCAGCAACACGGCCCGCTGACAATGCATTTTTACCAGTAGAATAAAAATATCATATTTGAACAAATTGCTAGCTAAGAGAAACATTGTAAGTAAATTTTGTAATTAGTTAGAATCAGATTAAATCGAGAATTGTCTGAAATCGGTTGTTTAATTTTTTTAAAAAAAAAAACAAATTAAATTTTGTTAACTTCGATTTGGATTTTTGGTCTGTGGAGTGTACCAGGGCTTACGAGCTAGGGTTGCAACCATTTTAAACCACTCAAAAAGCTGTTTGATTTCTGATCAGAGAAAAAGATTCGTAATCCTTGTAAACTATAAAAAACAGAACTATTTATTTGTACTCTTTGGTCCCGAGTTAATTTTCCCTAGAAAAGGAGAAATTCAGAAAATAAGTCTTAGTTGTGTTTTATGGTGGGATAATTTATCCTAATGGATTTTCCCATGTTATATTTAATCTCAATAGTGTTAAAGGGGAACAATTGTTTTTGAAGGACTTGAAGGACTTAATGTTCCAGATAATACAATTGCGTTACATCTAAACATATTGTAAATGCCTAGTGTTTAGAGAAGACAAAACCAACAAGAAAAATTAATTAATTATACGATCAGAAAAAATGTGTAAAGGACTTATCCTATTATTCTTTGGCAGTGTGTATATTAAATGAAAACCACAAAGGTATACTTTACATAAAGGGTTTTCCAATAAGAGGTGTTATTTTAATTAGCCCGCTATTTCGGTAGATGTCACTTTTGGAGCTGTCATTTTTTGACATTGGAAACTACGCCATTAATAAAAATAGAACGATACACGATTCAACAACGCATTGAAATTATTAAAATTCACTATAAAAATGGTGAAAATGTGGCAGAGACGGTTCGTAAATCTCGAACATTTTTGGGTCGTTGTGAAGCACCTTGTCGGACCGCAATACAGAAATTGGTAGAAAAATTCGAGCTGTCGGGACAATTTAGTGATGTGAAGGATAAAACCCGTGAACGTCGCTCAAGAACAGCCGAGAATATTGCTGCTGTAGCCGAAAGTGTTGAAGAAAACCCAGGTTTGTCCATTCCTCGTCGTTCTTTGGAATTAGGCATTCCACAAACGTCATTACACCGTATTTTGCATAAAGATTTGAGTCTTAAGGCTTATAAAGTTCAGTTAACACAAGAACTCAAGCCGGCCGATCATCAACAACGTCGAGTCTTTGCTGATTGGGTCCTTGAAATGCATGAAAATGATCCGGAATTCCATCGAAAACTCATCTTGAGTGATGAGGCCCATTTCCACCTCGATGGCTTCATCAACAAGCAAAATTGCTGCATCTGGGGCTCGGAAAACCACACCGTAAAAAATCATGAACTAACTTTGTGGAAAATCACTATGGTTAAAATAGTCACTACCCCTTAAAATGCTATATACACATAATCATTAAGAAATTAAATATTTTTTACGTAATCTGCAAACTTCCTACTTTTAATTGCAAAAATAAGTAAAGTTAGTAATTTTGTAGATAATTTATGTGATTTTACATTTAATTACATATACAATTTGTATCGTACTGTAAATTTGTGTAAAATTACATACAGTACTGTGATTTTACATTTAATCATACAAAACTTTTGTATTGTACTGTAAATTTTCGTGAAATTCCACAAAATACTGTAATAGCGTTGAATTCCCCACACTTAAAAAGGAAATTTCAATCAACATAAGTAGTCACGTTTGTATTTATCTCTATTAATTCCTTCAGTACTCTGCTTATGCTCATACATTTATCAGGATGCGTTGCTATGAATTATTATACGGTAAATTTTATCAGAATGCGGTCACCGGTCAGTGTGTAGTTTGATTTTGTGGAGTGCAGTCATAAAACATATAAAAAAATGTTACTAGTTTCGATCCTAACAGTTAGCTTAAAAACCGTTTTAAAAATCAAAAAATTTTTTTAGGTACGCAGTATTTTTATAATTGTATTTCGCTAAAAAAACTCAATCATGGAATTACTGCATACCTACAAACATTTATTGATTTTTAAAATGATGATTTCTTAGGTAGCTGTTAGCATCAAAACTAGTATTACTTCTATTACGTGTTGATTGTTAATCTGTACTTATTAGTGCCATGGTCATAAGATTAATGTTTCGTACGCAAATTAATAAATTACATACATAAACAAGTAAAAAATCTAAAATTGGTCTAAAACCAATGACCAATTTTAGCTTTTTTACTTATATAAGTATAGTTATAGGTTTACATACTCCTTGTTACTATTAGGTACAATTATTTCTTTTTTGTGTTTTTTTTGCACATGTATTCATTATTTCAATATTTTGGAGTTTCGATAGGTTAAGTTTTGTTTTTCTTTTGATTTTGTATATACCTTTGAACTTGTACTAATAATAAGATCCCGCATCTTCATTGTACAATGCCTTAATTAAATAAATTGAAATTGAATTGAAATTGAAATATGTAATTTATTAATTTCCGTACGAAACATTACATTGGCAATTGAAATAAATTACAAAACTATTGGTAAATTTACATATTATGTACTTTACATACCGAATTGAAGAATTCATAATAATGTAAAATTACATTAAACTTATGTAACTTAGTTCCACAGCATTATGTAAATTTACATATCGCATTTTACATCGGAAATTGAAAAATGCATAAACAATGTAAAATTACATACAGTGCGAAATTGCTTTACATAAGGGTATGCAGTGCGCATAAAGTTGTGTAAATTTCCGCTACCATTTTTGGCAATTTGTTGCCTATTATAGTAGCGGAATTTTCAATTGAAATTTTTTACGGTGCAAAGAGTTATTGTTGAAAAGCCTCTCTATCCTCAACATGTGACTGTTTGGTGCGGTTTATGGTCCCGCGGGGTCATTGGACCTTACTTTTTCGAAAATGAGGCTGGAGCAACAGTTACGGTGAATAGATAGCGCTATCGACAGATGATTTATGATTTTTTATGGCCGGAATTGGATGGTATTGATCTGGACAACGTTTACTTTCAACAAGATCTTTTACGGGAAAAGTTTCCGGACCGTGTTATCTCTCGAAGAGGTGATCACAATTGGCCACCGAGATCTCGTGACTTAACACCTTGCGACTTCTTCCTTTGGGGCCACGTGAAAGAGAAGGTCTACGCCAACAGCCCAGCGTCGATTCAAGACCTCAAAGATGGAATTCGTGAGGCTATCGAGGACATAGGGCAGCCACTTTGCGATTTGGTTATGGAAAATTTCATGAAAGGGATATGGTCCTGTAGGCGTGGTCGTGGTGGTCATTTGGCTGATGTTATTGTCCATTATTAACGGCATACCTTCCCCTTTATAATGAAATAAAGATCCGATCATTTATCTCAAAAAATGGCATTTTTCTTTGAATATCAAAATAACACCTCTTATTGGAAAACGCTTTACTTGGCATATGAAGTTAATACGTTTGTTTTTTACTTTCCACGGACAATTTCGCAATTCAGCAATAATTTTAATTCAAACTTGGCCATCGTTTTTATGCTTTTAGTATTCGGTACTTTGTCATCTGCGGAGTATCAAGTTTTCACTAACATACAAAATCAAATAAAAACTTTTATGCGGAAGAGAGTACAAGTCAGTTACTAAAAACACCTCTCGAGTAAATTTTTTGCTTGTCATGCGTCAAAAATTTCTATTTTGTGTCTGAAACAAAAAGTGAAATAATTTTGTAAAATAATTGGAAGAATATTTTGTTTAAGTAAAACAACTATTGAGATGATCACTTTTCACTCGGTATCACTATAAACGGGTTAAAAGTCAGCTGATGTCTACATATATCAAATCGAAGTTACACATCTTGTGCGTGTGCATAAAAATGTGTAGCTTTGTTCAATGGGAGATTTATTCAATTTTCACGATCCCAAAAGTTAACAGACGGTTTGTGTGTAAAGGGGAATGCTCATTTTAGGCCCGACATCAACAGACATAAGAGATGAGTTAAACAATGCATTATGATATTCTGAACAACAACAACGTTTATTTCAATTAAGTGGTGCAAGGCTGCGTAGGGGGTGTCAAAGTTTGATGTAGTACATTTAGGAAAATCTAGTACAGAATCGAATTTGTTAAGTTCTGACAAGTAGTTTGAGTACCCACACTCCTATACTGGGAGGCTTAACTAGCCATCCCCAATACTCATACTCGTACTCACTTTATAGTATTTCCCTCTGAGATATCCACCAGATTTTTCATTCTTTAGATCGCCTCTAACCCGGTTGGGTTATATCCGATCGGAAAACGAGTTTTACTGTTCGCCGCAGCTCATTACCAGCTTCGTAGAAGAAAATTTTTCTTTGTATATTTTTAGGGTGGTTGTAGGAACCCTTTCAGGGGGGGGGGGAGTGGTTGCAATATGTTGCATATTAAATGAAGGTCTCGCCGAGTACGGCGGGGCGGTGTACTCTTTCCCAATTCAGAAAACTTTCTCGGAACATTTTTTCCTTCGGAAAACCCATTTTCATGCAATTCGGTCAAATACACACAAGTTACTATACATATCGCATATATGTTTGCAGTTTCTTCCATGGGCATTAGTGCTTTGTTATGAATATTTTTCTGACAGAAAGTCAGTTTCTACGACGCACCAATGCCGTGAAATCACGAGAAGTGGAAAAGTGCACTTTTTCACCCAAGAAAATCGCTCAAGCTACATTCAATCGCCAAAGCTCTCACCCCTTAATGGAAAAAAAAATGTTGTTAATAAAATATGTTCAGAGTATCATATTGCATCGTTTAAGATACATATCTCTAATATTTGTTGATGTCGAGCTTAAAGTTGTATGAAAAACTTTTGACAGTCAGACCTACTAGTTCTGTTCACGTGCTCGTTTCTGAGACAATGCATTATAATAAATTTGCACGAACTTACACATATTCCGTTCGTTTATTTTTTCTCCTGCATGAAAATTCTGAGTTTTTTACTGTACCATGTTTGTAAAGAAAATTGACAGCTGTCATAAGAGAAGTTAAATTTTTTATTTTTTTTTTAAGTTCATAAAACACAATAAAAATATCGTTTGAAGATGGATTGGCCATTCATTGTTTTCCTGGGACTCAGGCCAGGATACTACAAGCTTTCAAAGTATGTAATTTCACACTTCTTCTTATTGTTTTAACGAATCGAAGTTGCAGGAAAAGTGTTCGCGGTACTTTTCCATACTTTTTACATCCCCCCCCCCCCCCGCCATACGAGTATGTTTTTACTCAGAAAGTTTTTGCATGAGAAGTATGCGAACAGACCTATTATACCTCTTCATGTCGCATCACCTAGTGTTGATTGAAAATAAACTAAAACAAAAATGGTGGCCCGAGTAAAAAATCTAATTCCTATTCCGAAGTAATTAAAAAAAAAATGAAAAACCGTTGAGCATATAATAATTGTGAAAAGGAAGTTTTCATGCACCTGGAAATAGAAGCATTCGTGTATCACAAAGTTTTTCGATATTTCGAACTAATGAAGAGCATCAGATTCTCCAAAGTTTTTTTCTTCTCTAAGCTCTACATAGATGAAATTTTTGCCATTTCGTATGCGAATTGAATACGCATGTCCCATTTGCGTCAGAAGTACTCAAATTCAGCAAAAAGTATATCATTAAAGGAGATCTTTTCCAGTCCAGACTCCAGACTTCACAGAGAGAGATAAAAGCTTTCCAGGTGTAAAGTTTACAAGTATATATAACGGAAAACGCGATTTTTCCAGAGATTTGAGCAACTTTGTCTGAAATGGCATATTGCATTGGGGCACATTGCCCCCATCTGTGTTCGCTCTTTATATGAGAAACATCCCCAAAAAAGGAGAGCACACAGGGATGCCATTACCAAGGGATACATGATTCTTGTCTGGTTGCCTAGTAGAAAATGCTAGTTGACCGGTAATGTAGTCGTAGTTGGCCTTTTGTCGGCTATTGCTGCTACTGCCTCTGGTATTGATACAGTAACACTATCGTGTCGGTTGCGTTTTATTATTTGCAATTTTCTGTCATTACAAAATCAAATTGTGAACAGTTATGTTTTATAAGTGAAGTTTTTATATTTAATTAATTTCCATACTAATGGAATTTTCTGTGAACATTTCTCATAGATAGATTATACGAAATGGACATTTTAATGAGCTTTTCGTTTCGAATGCCGGGTTTTTCTTTATTTGGGAGGCAGAAAGCTACCGTGCGCGCATTTATTTTATCAACTGAGAGAGAGATTTTCTTCTTCAACAACAACAACAACAATAATAGCAGCATCATCAACAGCAACGATACCACCAAGTTATGTTTGAGATGATGACGGCAACGGACGACGACAACGGCTGGATTGGAATGTCTGTAGAGTTTTACCATTTTCAGTTTAGTTTGTCCATTCGCGAGGTTTAAACGCGGAGATACGTACTACATTCAACCATATACTATCATCACATTATTATATTAAAATATTTGAACAGTATTACAAACATCTCAGCTTTTAGTTTTCTTCCAGAAATCTTAAGTTAATTTATATCTCGTGAAACACCTTTCGTGAAACGAACGTATTTGATTGTGGTGTATTGAAAAAAGTGTGTTTCTAAACTTTTCAAGTGTCGTCAGGGAAATATGTGCTCGCAATCTGTTTATAACCGGGCAAAAGAGTGTAAAACTGCGATAAAAGAATTTCAGTGATTTTTTGGTTTTAATTGTTGTTTTTGTTTTAAGTGAAAATTATTAATGTAAAGCTTAAATGAATATATGTATATAAAAAAAGTTACAATTAGCGTTAAAAAAAAGGGAAAAAGAAAAAGGAAAAATGTGCAGAATTTATTCCTTTAAATATATCTAGTATTTCTATAAGCACCAAATCCATAACAAGGTATACGGAGAAATTCATTTAACAATTCATTAAATTATATAGCTAGACATCCTACTATTGGTGTAAAGTTTTATTACTAAAATCCAATTAGGTATAGAATGCAACAGTTTGTATTTAAATAGCACATTGTTGTGAAGAAAAGATTAGTTGCTAGAATATTGTTGTTTACGTACTTACGTAGTTTTATTCTAAACAAAATATTGTTTAGTTTCAAAATAAACGGAATGGGAAAAAATTAATTAAATACTGTTATAGTGAAAAGTGTATATTTTAATAAATTACTAATGGAAAAAATTTAATTCAAAACATATTAAAAAAAAAAATCTTAAAACAAGGAAAATTTTTTTAATCATAATTAAGTATGTGAAAGAAAATAAGAAGTAGTACCTATATATATTATTTACATTGGATTAAAAATGATAATCTTCACTGCCGTCTACAAGATTAAGAATGAATTACATATAAAAAAAAGAATAAATTAAAAAGAAAAAAATATTTAAAATAGCATTACTAAATATAAAATACTGTGAAATACTAAAAAAAAGAATCCTAATTCGTGTAAGTATGTGTCGAAACAAAAAAGTGAATTTCATTTGTTTTGTGATTTTGTGTATTTGTAGCTTTAAATGATTATTGAAGAAGTAAAAAAAAAAAACTAGCCAACAACGCGATTGTGAACGGAAAATTTCATGTAAAACCTTAATATTGGGAGCATATACATACATATGGTAATTGAGCGGCATCATTAATTTTCTATACTTTACAAAAGCAAGAAAGAAAAAAATATATCATGAGAAATTGGTGTTGCACCATAACCAAACTTTTATTGCCAAAATTTGGGCGAAAAAGGTCCTTCCTTATACCCCTAAATACTTTGAAACACATACGGATGTATGTACAATTGAGGTATAGGAAAGGAACAAAATACGTGCACAGTTTTATGCGTTAACTTCTTTTTTATATGTGTATAGTGTACATATATATATATATATATATAACTAGTTTATTATATACTTTTGAATATTCCATTTTTGTACCCTCACTAAAACTGTATTTCTTTACTGGATACCAAAAAACATTATTTTTCTATATATATACATACACACATACATATTTATATACTTGTATACATATCTATTCAATTGTTAAGTTAAATATCGCTCAAATCGCTTCACAGTGACTAGGGTAAAAAGTCGTTGGTCCCCCAATACAAGAAAATATAAAGTCCATTCACAATTCTAGAATATATGTGTACGTTTCTAAGGATGTAAGAAAATGTAAGAAAAATGAGCAAATTTCATCCCTTATTTTCTTGGACATGGATGTATCTGTGTACAATTTCACAAGCTAAGACAACACAAATATAACTCAACAAGCATGCTTTTTGAGCACACAAACTTTTATACAAGTTGATTTTTCGAAATTAATTCAGTGCTGCCAACTTAATGGAATTTAATTTCGTCTTTAAGGCTTAAATTATGGTAATTTTTATATTCAACCTTAATTGAAATTTAATAGACCATGCGGTTTCAATTGGATGAAATAATTCTTTGGGGTATGAACTTACAATATATTATACTAGAGTTGGACGAATTTATAATTGGGTTCAAGTAATGGCTAATTTATATTTAGAATAGACATTTTTGGTTAATATTAAAATTAAAGAGTTTTTTTCTTCAATTTCATTATAATACTTATTTTTATAAAATGATTTATGTGGGGGTATGTGCTTCGTCTGGTAGACAGAGTTTTACGAGTTTATGCCAAATATTATTCGATTTGATTATATCATGAAATGTAAAAAAAAAAATCTACAAATTCATTTAACTTATTCTAAATTGTGTGAATAGATGTAATTTGTAAAGGGTGATTTTTTACGGCGACTGTCACTATTTCGAGGAATATCATGAATAACATAATACGAACAAAGTAGGCTGTCATATCATGAATTGTTGCTGGTTTATCAGCATAAACCACAGAGTGCCTTAACGTAACCCCACAGGGAAGCAATAATCGAGGGATGTCAGGTCAGACGATCTTGGTGGAGGCTAATTTACAGGGCCATCTCACGAAATTACATTATCGCCAAATCGTGATTTCAATAAATCTATGGTTTCTAATACCATGTTACGTCATACTGTTGACACTACATATAGCCAGGATCAATATCATCCATATTTTTGAAGAAGTATTCATTTATGATGGATCTTCAATAACTTTACAGTTAACTTGAGTTAACTTTACAGTAAACTTGAGCCTCATTTCGAAAGAAATAAGGACAAATTATGCAACTGAATTGTGCATTTTTCTGGATGTTATAGGGTCTCTAAAGTCTCTTCTAGATTGATCTTACTCCAGAAGCGACAATTTTGCTTTTTAATAAACCCCCTAAGCAAAAAATGAGCCTCATTATTGCACACAATTTTGCGGGTCAGCTTGCAATTGCATTTAGAGGTCAATCGGCGAATAAATGCCGTAAGGGATGGTGTTATTGCTTTAGTTTCTCCACCAACTGGTGGTCTCAAATCAAGATCTTTGCGCAAATCCCAATAATTGTTGCGACCGATGACGAATCGATAAATTTGGATGACCTTGTATATTTTCTTTACAGCGGCAATATTTGCTTCAGTACACACATTCCGTTGACGTGTTTGTATTCTTGCAAAATGCGGAGAGTATGTGGCACAAAATCTATCCCCAGTTCGACGGACGGCTAGTTCCGGTAGATGATGATGTGCACCATAAAAATGACGAAGTCGTCTAAAAGTTTTGCGAACCGACAACCGATTTTTAAAGTAAATTTGGTTAAATTATTGACTGTTCCTCACGCGTAAGTCTATTCATGATTTCTTGTCAGACTATACTGAAAATGAATATCGGAAATAGCTTCAGAATGACAGTTCTTATTGGAGATATCCCTTTGGGAATTTCTATCTAATCTAAAAGCAAATGTTCTTTTACTTTCGATTTTATTGATGCCAGCCTTTCGAAATGAAATTTTTTATAGTTAAGCTATAGCCATACTATCACATTTTTAAGAGCGAACAATTGTTTGTTTAATGGCTAGATGATTCAAGCTATATATGTATACATATTTGGAGACTTAATGTTAATATCAGCTAGATTATTTTAGTTTACGGTTATCATTTACAACCACTTGAAAAAGCGATGTTGGTTGCTAATCTGTTAAGTTGGTATACCTGATATTGAATCAGAGTCCTTTCAGAGATGACAAGTCGTAAAAAATATTATCTGCGGCTCAAATTTCTAAAAATACACTCCATTTTAAGGGTGTTCCTGTTTTATGCGTTTTTAGGAAAAAAATTCTGATATGCTTAGATTCATGAAATCGAAGAAATCAATATGTTGAAGGGGGTATACGAAATATGTGCAAACGTTTTTCCGAGCAAGATGAACAATGGAATACATCAGTGATGGGATGAAAATATCATTTACTTATACAGAATTTTCCTCATTTTGTTCGTGAAATGATATGCGAAGATGTATAAGTACAAGGAAATTTCTTCTACCAGGGTCGCCTCGAAAGTGAGTTTCTCTAGAAAATCGCATTTTAAAAAATCGAAGAAAAATTGTTTCCAGTCATTAATTATTTCTCAACGTACTAATGTACGCATTTTTTTGTACTGTGACAACAGTTAGTTTATATCCTCCTTGTAACTCGCGCTCGTAAATTTTTGCGAGGTAGGCTCCGACCACCGCTTTCAGCTCGTCTTCCATCGTGAAGAGTTGATCTCATAAGACGACATACAACTAGAGTAACATGTGATAGTCGATCGGAGGATTGTGATGGGTGGTTGAAAGTCTCCACTTTGAATTGTTTCAGTAAATTTTAGGTTATTTAAGCTTCTTCAGAGCTTTATAGTAGCTGATTGCGTTGAAGGGTCGTCCATTTTAACACATATTCAACTAACAATAAATCTTCACTTTATTGCCTTTACCATTTGATTTTTGTTCCATATTTGAAGTCTAATATACATTTCTTGACTATTTTTCACACCCGTTTTAAGTTCTTAACACAAATAAAGTATATATACGGCTAATGAGGAATAGAATTACACTAACTCTTCATTTGACTATCCTACATTAGCCGCGTCCTTTTTATATAAATATCAGGATGGGAAAAATTACATGATTGATTTTGTCTAATGAAAAACTACTTCTCACACATTGTAAACATTTTTGACACTTCACAAAACATCAAAATATATCCAGAAATAGATAGATTAAAAAATAAAGGGCCCAAATGACTATCTTGAGGCACGTCCTTAGAATATATATCAAGAAAGATAGGCTATGAGAAAAATATGTTTCCTCATATAGTAATGGAAGTAGTAAACTACGATATTTTCAGGGCGGGCACATAATTTAGTGGTTGAAACTATATTAAGTATGAAAGAAATTCAATAGAAGACACCCACAAAAAATGTTTAAATTAATTTTAAAATTTTTCATAACTTTTTAAATTGTTAAGAATTTTCTTAGTGCTCCAATTGTTTTCTGATAATATTTCTTGGCGTTGCCTTCGTACGGCTGACATAATTTAAGTCAAGTAAATAAACAATGACAAATTAATTGTAAATAAAAGAACATTGAACTTATTTTCGTACAATCAGGAATGTTCAGAAATGTCGAGTTGACATTAAATAAGAAAAATCCCTCTTGTCATTTCCCTTCGGTGTCAACAATTATAAGTGCCTATCTCACGTAGACGAATTTTATACAAAATAGCCTATATTTTTTGTTATATAATCCAAGGCTACGCCAGACTAAGCCTTCAGAACTCTAGAGATGGTGTGGTGAAATTGATTTGATATGTTCTGTTATCTAAATAAGCCTCCGTCCATTTTAGAAATGTCAGGTGAAACCCATACTTTTCCATTTTAGAGAGTATCACGCAGTGAGATAACTTGTCGAAGGCTTTACAAAAGTCTGTATAAATACAATCTGTCTAGTAGCCTTTTGCAAACCCGCCAATGGTATCCGAGAAAAATTCCAACAAGTTAGTGGTTCTAGACCTGCCCGAAATAAAGCTATGTTTTTTTGAAGAGAGCAAATTCTTCCAGAAAATGGATAGCTGAGAGTAAATGATAGATTTGTATAATGTGAGGGGCATGAAAGATAATTTTACAATAGGCCTATAGACGATTTTTTCTGTGGATAGTTATGCCAAAAGAACTTTTCCATAGCTTCCAAAGTTTTCCAAAGTTATTATTTATTTGAAAATAATTTGACAAGGCAAATGCGTTTTTTTATTTATATTAATAAACTTAAAAAGGATACGTTGCTCACTAAATAATTTGACACACTTGCTTTGAATATTACTCATCATAAAGTGTACAGCATAGTTCTTTGAACTCATTATAGGATGTGAGGAAATTGTTGTGACTTATAATGTCCTTGTCCCACATATAACATTTGAGCGATGGCGAGGATGTTTTAGAGAACTGCTGATGCTTACTGGGAACATGAGAAGAAAATAAATTGGAAAGAATTATGATAAACTTAGAAACGTTTTCATCAACACTATTGCAAGACAGTAATGTGTTGAAATCAATACAGGTGACAAGTGTACTGGAAAGTTCTAAAATTGTAAAATTATTTTGTTTTGTCACAATTTGTAAAGTTTTTGTTTTTAAAATAATATGAAATTAGTTGAGGGAGGTGGTATTTGCCAAGAGTAGACTTTCAATTGGGCTAAGGTCAACTAATAAGTTACCCGCGTCAGTAGAAAATAGCAGATCTAATTGCCCACCCATGTCATTGTTAATATTACTGATTTGGCTGAGACCAGGAAAACTGATTCTCTTGTTGTCAAGTTATTAAGAGGAAAATAGTCAACGTCATATTGATTTAGTGCCCATTGTATATTGAGAAAGTTAAAAATTACCAATACTTGTGTAATTGGTCAATTTTTACCATGAATAAAATAAGATGTTGAAACGAGGTCATAACTTTTTTAACTTTTATCATCAACAATATTTATGGAGTCTGGAGGAATATAGCAATAAAGTATATATACCTATATAAATGTATATTTTAAGAGAGATAGCTTATGAGCTATAAGTTAAATGTCGAGAGTGTTGGCAAAACTAGGAAGCTCAATTTGACTTCAATTGAATTGTTTTTATAGGCTAGGAGTACGCCACTACTATGAGTTTCAGAATATTAATATGTCTATATCTTCCAAAAAATTGAAAAGAATTGTCTAAGATTTAAGCAGCCAAGTTCCAGTGAAAGCAATGCTATCGAAACAAGTCACAACAGAGGATTTGAAGATTTGTGCAGTTTCCGAATCCCTTTTACGTTTTGATAGTAAAGGGAAAGTGATTTAAGTTTCTTGGAATATTTTGCTTATTTTAGATATATATATAGACTGGCGCCCAGAAGACACAATGTTGCTCGTCAGCTCAGATACCTCACCAAATAACATTCACTTTAGGCGCAAGCATTGGTTACTGTTGAATGATTTCTGCATCGACAGCCCAGTAACGAGAGGCATATTGATTCGCACGACTATTAACATGGAATAGCGCTGCATCGTACACAATGATTTTCTTCCTAAGGTTCTCATCTCCTTTGACTGCAATTTGAGAGCTAATTATTGCATATGGCGACGCCCATTAGCCATTTACTCTTAGGTTAATTGGATTCCATAACCATATAGCGAAGATATTATGACAAAATTCGATTTATAGTCACGCGAGTCTAGTTTCAATTCTTGAGCATACGATGCTTATAATCGGGGGTGTTTTGATATTCATTTCGTTCGATCCGCTGTTACCAGGATGCCAGCGATCGTGTTTGTTGTACATATTTTTCCACCAAAAGTTGAATTGCTGTCTCAGAAAGCACTCCAAGTTGATCAAAATTTTCATTTAATTTTCTATAATAACCGTATAATCGTATAATTGATTTTTGAATTATAATAAGTATTCTTAATATCAAAACGTCCTGTAAGTGTTTCATGATGAATTTATGGATCGAAAATGGATGTAATAGTGGGAGCCAGGATATTGTTAGCATCTCTTCAAATGCAAGAATCGTATAACCTACCAGACTACCGTAGTATCATCCAAGTGAAGATTCTAGCTCTAAGTAACGTGGTAAGGCGGTATATTAGAATTTGCATTAAATTTCGCCTAGTCCAGCGTTGTCGTAGTGAACTCGGGAGACTTGGTGCCAATCAGAGTTATTTTCTGCTGGGTGCCTTATCACATTGATGTATCACGAGATGAGACAGCTAATGCTCTAGTTACGAAGGATTCTACTATGAATATATGCTTATCGGAAGAATTTATAGGAAGGTCCATAGAATTACCGAAATGGATTCTAGATTTATAGACCTGTAATCTCACTAATCGCAGATGAGTAGAGCTAACTATATGCGCGATTTCAAGGCAGCTATGACCTAAACTATGTCATAGAAAGATAAAAACTCTGCTAAGGGGGAATCGTAATGTGCGGAACTTTACTGCAGTTATCATGAGGCACTACCTCTTTGGCAAGCTTTATATAAAATACTTTCCGGAATCTATATGGCGGTGAAAGTGGTCGAGAACGATCAATACCTTCTGTGTGAATGCTCTAACCTTTCAAAACTTAGAAGGAATATGCTTGGTAGTTACTTTCACCGCAAAACTGGAGAAAACGGAAGACAAACACATTTAGTTAGATGACCTATAGTAAGGTTATTAACTCTTGTGGTTGGTCAATCATTTCCTCCAGGTAACTTCTCAATAACGTAGAAATCATAATGAATCATCTAATTGTGTAGGTATAGCAGATCGCAGATATTTCGATACCCCACTAACCTAACCTACATGACATATGTCAAATAATTAACTGTCAAAACTAATTCAATTCGATAATTTCATTTGGACACCCTATGTAAAGCCATTAGAACAAAATGAGCGATAAAAGTTTTGTATTTGTTTTTTTGTATCTTTTTTTTTTTTTATGTTATTTTAACATCAAATTCATCCGATAGATTACAGATTCTAACAAAAATCCAATTATATTTTACCGGTCAAGTGGGTACCTACAACTACATACTCATACACACAATATAATACAATATAAACAATATGCAAAAATACTAAGGATAGGAAAAGACTACTGGAATTAAGATTAACTGTAGCTTCAGCCAATTACCAGATATGAATTCAATATACCAAAGCTAGGAGAAAATATTTCGTATAAGAAATATCCATGTACCAGTTGAATACAGAAGGATAGAGTAAAACTCCTACTAAATGCTAGATAATTAGATCAATCCATTAACTCATTTCCCCATTTTTGTTCGGAACACATGAAGTTATTAGGAAAGGCATAGACAATTTAAATTTTCTATGATTATACTACGAGTTTACAAATCCAGAATA
This sequence comes from Dioctria rufipes, assembly GCA_963924295.1. Classification (NCBI taxonomy): domain Eukaryota; kingdom Metazoa; phylum Arthropoda; class Insecta; order Diptera; family Asilidae; genus Dioctria; species Dioctria rufipes. The sequence goes on from OZ002740.1 coordinate 365,171,358, forward strand.
TAGGATAAAAGGACATTGGGAGTCTCAATAAAGTGATAAAAAGAAAAAGAAGGAAATGATAGGGGTGAAGATTAAGAATAGCTAATAAGCCTTTTGAAATGTCAGAGGACTATTGTCAAACAAGTCAATATCGGAAAATTTATCGTTAAATACGTTTTGAAGTCTAAATAATGGAGACTTTTCTATTAAATTAGTTTTATGTGTATAGGTAAATAAAACCAGTCTTGCTGCCTTAATGTCCTAGATGTGACACTAAAATTGACAATCAATATAATCATTAACAAGTTTAAAGAGAAACGTTATATCCAAGTACAATATTAGCCAAGCGGAAATCAAAGCTTTGGACTCGAGCGCCTAGTGCAACGGTGTTGCTGTGAGCTCTAGAAACTGGGTGCTAACCACAGAGTTATTCTCTGCTGGGTGCCTGGTCACAGTTACATTTCTGGAAACGAGGTAGCGGATGACATGGCCAGGAAGGGTTACGCTGTATATGTCTAGCAGAGGAACCCGTGAACCCAGTGAAGAGAATTCTAGATGTACTGGCCTGCAAGCTGGCAAATCGCAGATGGGGAGAACTGTCCTCATGTGTGATTTCAAGACAGCTCTGGCCCGAGATTTGTCCTGTGAAGACTAATTCCCTGCTTAAGAGCAACCGTAATGATGTGCGTAATCTTACCGCAATTATTACGGTACACTGCCTCTTTGGAAAACATGCAGAGAATATGCAAGCTCTATGCAATGACTTCTGCAAAAGCTATATGGTCGAGGAAGAGGTTGAGAGCGTTAAGCACATGCTGTGTGAATGTCCTAACCTTGCTAAACGTACTGCGAACTGGGGGAATTAGTAGACAAAGAGTTGGGGGACCTGGTAGAGTTAATTAATTCTTGTGGCTGGTTTTATGGCACCCCGTAGTTCTTAATATATATCTTTTCCAGGCAAGGTTCCAATATAGTGGCAGCATCACAATGGACTATGGATGGTCAAAGTGTAGCTGATCGTACGCCTTCTTATGATGCCCGCCACTCTAACCTAATCTAACCCAAGTACAATCTTCTATTTTCAACGGAAAACAGGTCGAACATAGCTGTCTGTCCTCATACTCGATATACGAACGTCCAAACTTGTAGATCAGAAATCGCATGAATTTAATCTGAACTGCCTCCAACTGATCTGAGTAGTAAGGATTCCAAACTCGAGAGGCATTTTCCAAAATACTTTTTACTAGATAATTGAACAAAGTAATTAAAGAATATGGAGATGAAAACGATTTACCAGCACGAAATATGAAACCCATTAATCGAAAAGCCCTTGAGGTAATATAATTTAAATAGGACCTAAATAGTAATTGTGAGTCAAAAAGCATGCCAAGGTTCTCAACAACATCCACATAACCTAAGGAAGCATTATTGACATTATAATCAAATAAAATAGGTGAACTTTTGCAAGAAAACGAGATGGCATTGCAGGTAGATGTAAAGATTTCGAAGTTGTTACAAGTACACCAGCCATGTCGGCTACATAAATCCTCTTTTAAGCAGAGACAAACACTGATGGAATCTGTATTCATAAATATTTTAGCATCATCAGCATACAATAAGCAATTGGACTTGATATATAATGGAAGGTAATTATTGTATATCAAGAAGATGTATGGACCAAGTACAGTTCCCTGCAGAACACCTGATAGCTGTTTCATAGGGGTTAGAATTCAGACCATTGAATGTTACTGAACAATCCCTATTGAGGAGCTAAGAGGAGAACCAGGAAATAGTATTCGCATGGAAACCCAACCGCGCCGTCTTAGCTAAAGCTGTTTTAGAAAAATCAGTGTAAACACACTCAACTAGCTTCTCTCAAGGGAAGTGGCTACGAAGTCCGCAAATGAAGCCAAGTTCGTGACATTGGAACGACCTAGAAAATAATAATGCTTATTATCCGAGATAAGTGCTTTTGTTAGCTGAAGGACTTGGTTATAAATAACTTTCTCAAATACTAATGCCAGGCAACTGGACGATAATTAGATATTAATCTAGGATCCCCTGATTTGAAAGTAGGTGGAACAAAACAGCGGGTTATCTACATTACAACTGCTCCATGTTATGCATATGAGGAATAATTTTAAATTGCTTTTAATTTATGAGATTTCTGTCATCGAAAAAAATACAATCCTTCCATAAACTATGCAAATACATACAAATTTGTAAGCTATGGCTAAGGTCAGTATTGCTATTCAACCATTCCTTTTTTTTATTCTATTTCTAGATGCATCCATCTTACATATACCAGCAACAACATAAAACAAATTTATAGAAGTGTTATCTAATAATATTTAATGATAATAATACAAAAAAAAGTGTACGAACATATCTACAAATTCTAAAAAGTGAATTGAATAGAAAAAAAAGTGAAAAAAAAGCAAGAACGGAAACAAATGTTTTTGTGATCTCTAAATAAAGGAAAGAATAGAAACAAAACAATATTAAATGTGCTCATATTTGTGTAAATATTGCACCTAGAATTGATATTGAAGAAATACACACACGCACAAAGTGGTATTAGCAGCTCCTGTTCACGACATTATTAATTTTTGCATAAGTAAAGTGTAAATTCTTGCGAATTCGGTGTAGTAGTAGCAGTGTGAGCAATGCCGATGGAATTATTTCAGAAGAGGTAAGTAGTGAAAATCTCTAAATTCTTTGAATATTTGGCTTATGCTTAATTATAGTAATTAATATGAAAATAATAATTTTCAAATGTAAATAGGTACCTACCTAGGTGTATACAAAATTGTCACAATTCGGCGTTAATTACCAAACTCGTAATTTTGTTTGTTTGTTTAAATTTGAATGGGGCAGTACTTGGCCATAGAATTCACAAGGTGTGCGCGGTAGTGCGTTGTTATACATGTTTTGTTGTCAAGATCAGAGAGGGAAAGGTAAAAAATGAGTTTTCCTCTTATTTTTAATTAAGAACTTTGTGTTGCGGTTCTGTATTCATTTACGTCAAGTACTCTTTTAGCTAGGGATTTGTATGAATGTGTGTATATATTTTTGCGGTATCAGCTTAGCACGGTAATGGCTCATTCTTATGATGTTGTTTGACATGTTTTGATAAATGTTTGTGTTGCTTAGCAAAGTTCACGACCGGTTCTTTACCTCTAAAATAGGTCACGCTATTTTATCTTTCATAATTTAGGACATGTGTACGAAAGTGATGTTTGATTAAAAACAAAAAATATAATATACCTGGATTGTCACTTTAAGTTTTGAATAATTCTGCACTAAGAAATCTGTACCTAGTAAATAAGTATGAGGAAAGAAAACTGAGAAGTGTCTCTTAAATATACAAACAATGATCGTTTAAATATTTTTATAGGATGTTAGTTGGGGAATATTATACATATTTTCCTGGATGATAGGTTAAATCAAGTGAAACAAAAAGTAGAATTGGCTGGGAATTTTTGCCTTTCATTCGGATGTATGAATGGGCATTTTAATAACTATTATATAAGAAATGAAGCTTATAGCTAATTAAAAATAAAATAGCTAGTTCAAATCGGTATTTTGATTTTTATAGTCCACACCACATGCTTCATAATATTAGCAAGTGAGCAAAAAAATATAAACAAATTTTCTTTGCTTATAATTTTTCAATTAACGAAAAAAATGATTGTTTCTTTTCCATAGAATATTTTTTTTTTAACAGTTCTGGGCATTTTTCATTTAAATGTTGTTTCGGTAGTGACCTTAATTAATATACTCCGCGCTATCATAATTTTTCTAGAAGTTTTATGCTTCAACGAAAACGTGCTTTCAGAATAAATTTTGCACAAAACTGTGGCTTTTGAGGATGCAAAAAGGAGTATATCATGAATAATGCGAGGTTTTTCGTTCCCCAAAAATATGAATTTTGTTTTTTAACATGTCCAGATAAGCATTATAAGTAGGGAATAGAGTCGAAGAGCTGACTCCTACACATTGCAACCTAATAGATCTTTTGCTAGGTCCAGTCCACGTTCACCTTTTCAGGAAGATTATTACTTTATTACGCTCAGTTTTATGAACGTCTGATGAGGTTGCAAAACCCTTAATCTGAAATTGGAGTCTTTGATGAGAAAGTTCGGCGTATTCGTAGAGCTCGTGCATAATCGCCAGTTGTTGTCTGGGTCTTTTCCCATTTTCTTAAACTTGGACCCAAGTGAAGTAAGCAATGGCCAGTCATTATGCCAGTGATTAGCGTGATCTAGTGATAACCATAGTTAATGACTTTTTTTTAGTTTTTGTATTGAAAGCTTATTAACTTCTTCGCGTATCTTAGTCCAGGAAGATTGCGTATCTGGTATATCTGGTGAGTATTTTCTATTTTAGACGTTATTTGTCTTAATGGGTCTAGGTGCCTTTTCGTGAAGCTGTAGAAATAATTCGCTCCTTTCCTGGTTAAGTAGTTAGCGGTCTTAGTATCTTCATACTCATCGTGTTTTGGTACTTTAGTAAGAGTTTCATTATTATCCTCTGATAGTAAATCAACTTTGAAGTTTGGACTATTCAGACAGATAAAAATTTCTTCGTGACTCATAATTAATTTTGAGTAAAAATCGTGAAATTCATTATTTAGTTGTAAAACTCTGTGTTAGTATTCCATATGTGTAGCATCATATTTAGGGCACAATAGTATTTCCCAAGTTAGACTCATTTTGCCGTCGTAAATCGACAGTTGCATTCAATGATTGTACTAGTACCTACTATTGTTATTGTCTGTTGGCGAACCATTTGAAATTTATGTAAAAACATTTTTAAGTCTTAGGTCAAAATTCGTTGAAGGGACCGCTTAGAAATATTTAATTGCGTTACCATTTTCCTCGTTGACAGCTTTGATATTTTCGGCCGAGTGGCTCCACGGATCTTAAGAACTTTGTCTAGCTTACATTTTGTCTAGCTTTCATTTTGTCAGTTTCTTTAAGTTGGGTTGGTAAAAGCCTAGTCTGTGCAGTGAGTGCCGGCGACTTCAAAATCCATTGATGATATTCATATTGCGTTAAAATCGTTGACAAACGTAAGAATATAGTCGTTATTAGGTGTATATTGTTCCATTATATTCCAATGCTAATTTCGCATCTGTTAAAAAAATTGAAGTGCGATGCGGAAAATCGAATTGGTATGAGTGCTCGAAAGCTTGCACAAAAGTTCAATATATCATTGCACAAAAGTTCAATATATCATCAATGTCTACGTTATACGGAAAACAATTAACAGAAATGCCGAAAAGATGTCGTCTTATGTGGAAAAAATATTTGAAAAATTACAAAATGATGTTAATGGATAACGAGAAATATTTAAAATTTTTCAATACTAGTGACAGAACAACAAATAGTTTTTAGTTTTATACTACAAATATATAAAAACACTCCAGAAGAACTGAAGTATGCCAAAAAAAATTAAAATTTGTGCCAAAATTTGGCATACTGCACAATTTCCGCGAAGGGTATTTCTCAGCTTTTGATACAAACTCCACGAAATGTATTTAGCTGTTAATACCGATATGTATATAAAAAAACAAAAATCGGCCAAGTGCGAGTCGGACTCGCGCACGAAGGGTTCCGCACCATCGTACAAAATTTAACACTGTGTACTTTTTATATATTTTTTCAAATGAGAGTAGGCGTTATTTGAAAAATGAATGCTGCCATTTGACAAAAAAAAATAATAATTTGAAAAAATTATTTTTTTCTTATGATAATAATAATACATGAGAATAAAACGAGGAAAAAAAACAAACACCGAAAGAATCAAATTTCTTGTATGGGGGTCCCCTTTAATTTTTAGTTTAATTTAATTTTTATTATTTGTTGTTATAGCGGCAATAGAAATTCACACTCTGTAAAAATTTCAGATGTTTACCTTTTACGGTTTATGCGATACAGCCCGGTGACAGACAGAGGGACGGACATCGGGGCTTAGTAATAGGGTTCCCGTTTTTACCCGTTGGGTACGGATCCGTAAAAACTGCTCGGCAAAATTGGAGAAATTTATTAAAGAAAAACATAAAGGTGAACAAATAATATTCTAACCGGTTCTAGCATCGTGCTATTACCCGAAAAAACAACAGAGTTAAAGAATAAAAAGATTAATTTCATACCAAAGCACTGGAATCCAAAGTTAATGACCGGCAGCTCAGCCTATTGAAGATTTTTGGGATATTTTATCAAAAATCGTATACAAGAATCACTAACATATATATTATGTACTGCTTAACTTTCTATTTCATGTAAGCGTAATTGCTTGTGTCAAAAAACTACTTACGTTGGTGCCAACATTAAAAGAAAATTATTGGCGGGAAGTTGGAAATGTAAAAGTGATTTTAATAAAACCTTTCAATTTTCTACTGCATATCTAATGAATATATTGCCTTTGATAAAACACTTTTTATCAGTAATAACATTTATTTCCACGAATCCACTTATTTATTTCTTGTTTACAATTCTCTCTCAATTGGTACTTGGGGCTTAGACTGAAAGAGTCAGCAATATAGAAGTGATCAAACTTTCTGGAGTGTATTTCTATGAACCTAGTCAGTCCATATTATACATGTCAGTGACAAGAACTGTTGGGAAGTAACAAATACAGAACAATTGATAAATTGAATTAGAGTTTCAATCAAAAAAATGGTCCAACATATTATGATGGATGGAGTAAAAGTCAAGCTTAGATTTATTTAAGATAACGACCAAGTGGCAATCAATCATTAATTCAACATAAATTATTATTCATGGAGCAATATAAAAAAATAGTTGTTATCGTAGATACTGCATGTTATTTCCATGTGTTTATAATTTACAGTTTCGTACAGTTACTTAGTGAACATACGTTAAAGCTTCTTTGAAGTGAGGTACCGTAGTAGTTAGTTTATGTAATGAGGGTTTACGTCCTATCAATCGTAAGAGAATTTTACTGACAATAGTATTCTCATTTCAGAACAACTATACTGAAAGTGGTATGCTATTGTAATATTAGAGTGAAATAACATTTGGTTGTTCAAAGCCCAAAGGTCTAATAACACAATATTTCCTAAAAATCATAAGACTCTCTTAATTTATATATCTCACAGGAATATTTAAGGGGACAGAAGATGAAGAAGAAAGAGAAGCATACTTTTGGGTATTCTGCTTCGTATATGGGGTGAATATATTACACTATGTCATTCTATCCCAACAAAAATTCTCTATAGCCCGATTTTAACATAATTAACAATTTAATTGCTTTTAATTAACTTCGACAATTGTCCCCTTGAAAACATAAATAGACAATTAATTTGTATCGTCTCTGGTTTTGAATGTTTACCAACTAGCAAAAGCATTTCGTTGACTCTATTTGTGTCCTCTTCCATAACGATTTCGATCACACATTGTTTGTGCATTTTCACAAAGCACAAAATTTACAAAATACGCATAGACCAGTATTTTTCAACTAACTATAATTACAATAGCGTTAAGTGTTTGTGTAAACACTCAACAATTGTATTTGCATACCATTAGAGAGGGTGCTCAACATCCCCTTATCACTAAAAGGCTAGTGCTCGAGGTGTGCAATTGCTAAGTTATCTCCATGCATACATACATACCAACGTATGTTATCCTTATAATAGTGTTACACGCTTTCAGATGATTCGGAATTTGTACGCAATTTAATGCAACTGACATATTTCACTACTATTACTTATTATTTAGTCCTGAATTCAATATTCTGAAATTCTCCTGTATATTTCCATGAATTCCAAGAGGAAAAAAAAACAACTAGAATTGTTAGAGATCCTGTCAAACACCGGAAGACCTTATCCAAAGGAGTTTTTTTTTTGTTCGCTTCAAGGATTTCTGTCTAGAGAAATGGTGCGAATACGATTTTATGGGAAGCTCTTTATAAAAATATTGTCTTGAAAGGCAGGAAAACGCACTGAAGTAGTCGTCGGTAACATTCAAAGAATTTCTGTTTAGAGGTGGGTTACAGTTATGTCGGCCTGTAGGTATTAGAAAAACTCCCATCTAGTATATCGCTTACCGAATAAAATCTAACATACAAAAGGTAGAAGAATGCTGAAAGTTTGAGTTTGTGTTGTGAGCTAATGTTGTGCCGCTCTGAAACCATTTCCTTCAGGAATTCCGGAAGGATCTCTTTCAGCTGGAAATTTTATTTACCATTGATTCTGTACCAATTGAGTTGAACATTTTTTAGGGCATCTGCAATGGGAAGTAGATTTACTTATCCGATGTAAAAGGAAAAGATATTTACATCTCATCGAAGATTTCAGAGATACCAGAGACGAACAGATGGAAATATTTTCGTGCTGGTTTTATTTCTTTTGCATATTTGCGTATAGATCAAATACATTTTGTAAATATTTAAAAAAAAAAAAAGAAAACTAGGGAACTTTTGATATATTCAGAGGTTTTATATCAAATAATTTTTAAAAGATTGTGCAAAATATCAGTAACGAAATGATAATATGTAAGGCTCCTTCTTTAGACTTGATTTTACTCGCGGTGCGGAAAAATATTGCGGATGTGTGATGAAGTAAATGCAGCTATATCTACATATTGGCAGAGAATATTATTTTGATCAATAATTGTGTGTGTTTGTGTGTGTGTGTGTGTGGATAGATATACTTAGTACTTCTTCAGCCCGTTTGATACGAAAAACAATGAGAAAAAAAAATAGAGTTGTGCTATTTAAAAATGATTTTTTTATAAACATCATGCTCCATACAGGACTGGAACCCACAATCTTTAGAATCGGCCATAGATAGATAGAAAAGTTTTTTAGACTTTTTATTTTTACGATTTTAATTATATTACTGAATACAAGAGAAAGATCGATCGTTGATGAGTTGATTAGTTTCTAGACATTCAAAAACTTTCGAAAGAATCGAAGTGATTGCAATTGGTCGATAATTTGAGAGATCGCTTCCCTCTCTTTTGTTTTTTTGGAACACGCTGAGCTAGTTTCCAAGAAGTTGAAAATATTCCTGTCAAATAAAACAAGTAGAATAGTTTGCGCAGAGCTTTAGCTAAGGATAAAGCACAGCTCTTAATTAACAGAGGAAAGAAACTATGAATACCTGCGGCTTTGGAGAAGCTAACTCTACTAAAAGCCGCTACACACGCTCAAGCAAATTTTGCGAATTTTGCATGGCCCAATCGTTTGATTTGGATGAGCGTGTGTAGCAAATGTTGGCACTTGAGTTGAGAGGGCATGAGTGAACTAGACAAATTTGGATATTAAGTTTTGTTTTGTTCAAACTTTAATTTATTCCCATAGCAAAGTCGTGGGGTTTGCCTGTACATAATAGTTTCGTCAAATATTATTCATGGCAGACTTCAGTCTCAACTCAAGCTGCGACTTGCGCTACACACATTCAAGTATATCATACGACTGGGCCATGGCAAGGCCCAGTCATAGGATTTGTATGAGCGTGTGTAGCTAGCGCAAGTCGGAGTTGGAAAAAAATTCGTTGCGAGTGGAGGCCAAAGTTAATATCTGATTTTGTCTAGATAAATTCTATAGCAAAGTCATAAGTTTTGCAATAATTTCGGCCGATTTCACTCATGCTCTCTCAACATAAGTTCCGACATTCGCTACACACGCTCATGCAAATTAAACGACTGGGTCATTCACAAGTCGCAAGATTTGCATGAGCATGTGTAGCTGCCTTTAGAGACCTTATTATTATCTCTTGAAAAGATGTGTACCTATTGGTACACTTCCCCACAGGATATGCAAAATAAGTTTCTCTGAAGGTGTAGAAGGCGAGAATTAGAAGCGTATTTTGTAGTCAAAATATTAAATTTTTGTTATAAAATATTTTAATTTTATAGAAGTGGGATTGAGTTTTTACTCTTTCGAGACTCATATAGAGTCTACAGAGAATATTTCAACCAGCAGAGAATTAAATGACAAATATCGAGGTACTGTCCGTTTGTTGACTGAAAGTCGAGAATCAAAATTTCATGAAGAAATTTTGAGAGTATACTGTGTGTTTCGATCAGCAGTATAAGGTGATCTCATCAGGACTAGCTCTCCTGTCGAGCAGTCGGAAAACATTGATAACCAAACTTTGTGGGATAATAGATTGGTTGGTAGAAACGACAGCCCCGAAGTCATCATTCAGGTAGTCTAGTTGCAGAGAAATAATAGCACTCTTGTTATATATGGAAGTGTAAGAAAAAATGACTGAACAGTCATTAACGATAATGGAGCTTCGACATCGATTATTAGATCGGATCTTGTCAAGAACAAACGGCTTCATAACACCACCAAGAACTGCAACTGGATCAGTAGCACTGGTTTTTGGAGAAATAATTTTACATGTACAACTAGACGAAATACTGTTTCCTCATAATTTCCTGATCTCAAACTTTATGGATGAATGCATTTCATTTCATTTCATTGCTGTCCCTATGAGATTGTAATGTCCTGTGCCGTGCTCTGGGAAAGTGAGCACAAAACCGTTAAATTTGTGGAAAAATTACAAGACACTATTTGGAATAATCCTTATTTATTATTTATTTTTATTATTTATTCACTTTATCAACTATCGTATAATTTTATTTTTATTGATTTAGCTATATTCGGCTTTATGATTTTGTACATTAAGTAACAAATCGTATCATTATGCCCCCAGCTCCCCTACTAGCCCTGAACGTTTCGCTTCAAGTAATATTGAGCGTGGTAACTTAATAAGTACTGCCAATTTCGAGGTGTCTTGATGACAGGTTAAAATAAATTCCCCGAGGATTGGGCTTACTGCCCCCAGGTGCCGATCATTAGCTTAAAAAGCTTTTTTATTCTTTTTAATACTTTCCCACGACGTGAAAAATCGTACCTGGGAAAGTACAAAAAGGTTAGATGCAGTGCATATGCATGAAATCTGATATGCACTTGTGTATGGTCGAGGTAATTATTTTAAATCGACCGACGGGAATAATAGTATATACATACATACGAAGGGGTTTTTATCAATTTAAAAGGCCGTAAGTATGCACGTGTAAGTACTTTGAATGAATTAAAGTGAAGTATGTATGTACCTAGTGCTGCATGCAGGTAAGTAATTAAGTACTTACTATACATACCATGAAAATGGAATATGCGGCTGATATCAAAATGCAAAATCGAATTTTGTTTCAGCATGGAAATGCGTTTTTAAGTGATTCCGGGATTTTAATGATTTTTTTTAAATTGAAGGAATTTTATTTTTCATGGTCAAATTTGTAGCACATCGATATATTGTATACCAGAAGGCTAAATATCGATGTGCATATCTTTCGGTTGTGATTCGGGTCAATAAGCACCTGGGTCACAACACTGCTGATCGAAACATACTCTCAATATTTCTACATGATATTTTCATTTAAATATTTGATTCATTTATTTTTGCATATGTTATTGAATATTTTTTCAGTTTATAAAAAAAATATTCCATATGTCTTTAATTTTAGTTAAAATTAAATTTAAAAAAAAATTAACATTTCAACCGATTTCCAGTTTAAATTTCTGATCTTTTTTGTCTTGTCCGCCAATTTTTAACATTCAATTTCAATATCTCTTTTAAACAAACAATTTTGGGAGAATGTAACTAACTTTTTGACTAAACAATTTGGCAACACTTTTTAAATAAATTTTCTTTTAGAAGTCTACGTTTTTATTTCTCAAACCTAATAGGACTATATATATATAATCGACCAAATTGTTGATATAAAAATAGTTAATATATTTTTCCAGTTTATTATTATAATTATCAAATCATTCGAATTTATTTATCCAAAACGTCTTAGCCGTTTAACTGTTTGAAGCCACACCCATATTATCCATTTCTGATTATTTAAGTCGTACAGTTGTGCTGTTTTGTTTTTGAGAATTCTATCTACCTGCGAAATTGGCGTACTTGTTTTCCAGGAATTTTTTTCCAAATATTTGTCTCTTTTCAAAGGGACAACTTTTTGAGACTAGTTATGAGAACTACGAAATTATTACGGGGAATTCCGAAAAGGCAAAATTTAGAAACAAAAAACACTGTTTTATTGTCACAAAAGGGATTCATCTATAATATAAGTAATAACCTCTTAAAGCAATATAATTTCTTGATTATATTCGATGATATCTGCCGCCACATTGCTTTATCGACCATCTTGACGAAATTTCATAGTAAGCCATCCCCAGAGGTTTTCAGTTATGTTTAGATCAGGAGACACCGACGGCCAATCCAGTACGAGAATGCTTTGCTCTGATGTGTTGGAACATCCAATCCTGACTCTCCATTACTTCGTCAAATCGACTTTTGCATTTCAAGCAACTCGTTATACTTCCTACTTGCCATCAATTTATAATGATGTCGAGGTCAATTGGTACAATTGCACCGCAAACTATAAGAGACGTACCTACTGAATAACGTTCTTTCTTGCGAATGTCATGAAAGTAATATTGCGATCCGTTAAATCCATCTAGACAGAATCGATTTTTGCCGGAATAAATAATTTGCTTCCATTGTGTAGTCCAATTCATATATTGTTTTTAAGAATATTGAAAGTGTACTTCCTTGTGGCGCTCGGTAAGAAGACATTTCTTCTTCAAACGACGACGCCTCAATAATTAACAATCAGCTATTATTCTCCGAACAGACCTAATGCTGGGAGAAACACCAATTTCCACAGAAATTTGGTTTGCAGTCACGTTTGACTGCGACGCTGCTACTCTAAAAATACGCCGTCGATCATAAGCTGTTTTCGCTGTTTTTAATCTCGCTGTTTGTTTTGTTCCATAATTGTTAGGATTCTTTACAAATTTATCATCGACTTTTATTAATTTTCGTTGCGATTGCTTTATTAGACATACTCTGTTCTTTACAAATCCGTATTTTACCGATCGCTTCTTCATTAAGCCATTTACCGCTTCTCATTATTACTTTTATGGACACTTAGACTTTTCTAACTAATTTACTGTTCAACACTATCTACATTTTCTCTCTTCATGCAACACTTAAACAAATATCTTTTTGAAAAGAGCCAAATATTCGGAAAAAAATTCTTGGAAAAGAATTACAAGCAAATAAGAGCCATACAGAAAAATTAAGAAAACTTTTCGTAGAAAAATGTTATCAATTTAAAAAATTAATAACAAAAAAAGATTGCAGTTAAAACTGCAAGAACTTAATATTCTTCAGTACGGCTGGTTCTTGCTTGCCGTATACGTCCGGAAAAAAGCTAAGCTGAGCTCACATATATTCACTCAGTTAAAACTCTGAGTGTGTATTATATGGAGCGAAATACTAAGTGTTTAGTTTGTACTCGGCAGTTTAGCCCTAAGCGGGACTAGACAAATTCATACAGTAAATAAAGAAAAATTGATAACAAAAAACTGCTAGCCGTACTGAAGAGTATTAAGTTCTTGTTGATACGAAACGCCTTTTGCACTTTTCAGGTAAGAGCCGACAATTTCTCAGGTAATAATTAGAATTCCTTTAATCAATAAAGTGACAAAATATCAAAACTGTATTGGTGAATTATTTTCTTCCTAAACCTACACCACACTGACACAGAACTGGTTCAACATCAAATCGAAAGTATTTGGAATTAAAGTGTGTAAAGATGTGTGGACATTTTGTGAAAATAGAATTATTTTATTGAAGTGGTTTATTTTTTTATTAAAATCATAAAGGACGAATATTTTCGGACATTCTACTTTCTTGCATTCTTTTCAGCTTGTCCCTGTTCGGGACAGGGCTAAATTCGGTGTAGATCTGACAGATTCTGGTTCAGTTTAGTGCCTGTTCGGTTTTGTTGAAAATAATTCACCATTAAACTTAACTTAAGAAAGAATATTAAAAGTTGGTTTTGGTTCAAAAAGAATATTTACACAAATTTCATACATCAATTTCACAGCAATTAAACCCTCCTTCAGATAAGTGATCCACATGCGGGAAGTAAGACCTACTAAAACGCGAGCACTACTACATCGATTGTCCAATTTGTTGCTTTATTGCTAAGTATATGAGCACAGAAAAAAAAAAAAAAAAAACGTTCTATGAACATGTATAACTTTCGGGAATATATTACATTCATATAAGTATGTAAACATAATATATAAAATCCGGTCTTTTTGATATAACATTACCAATACAACTAAGAAGGATGAAGCCAGGTTAGTGCTCATTAGGACAGGAAATACTTTTCTCTGGCTCTTTCTTTCCCAGTGCTTCATTATTTCCCTTTTTTTCCTGGTAAACATTTTGAATTTTTCCCGCAGTCCTAAAAAGGTCGTTAGCAAAAGTAATTTCACCTTTTACTACCTCTTTTCGGTCTTATTATGCCCTTCACATATCAGCAAGGGTGTGGTTGAAGTTTCCTGACCAATAATGGTAATGGAATGAAGCGGCGCAACCACACGCCCGAGTGCAATTTAGCTAAAAATGAGTTAAACGAAATTGATCCTGAAAGCTCTGTTTAGTTAGGAGTTTTAGTGAGTTTCCTATCTCTTTAAGTATGCACAAAGGGACGAGATTGCTGCAGAGGATATTTGTAAGTATGTAATGCTGTAATTCCTGGAACTTTTCATACAAATTCATGCTGCTATAGCGTAAACTGACCACCACCGCAAACAGGACTATAATTAAGTAAAAACGATGGATGCATGCATGCGAGAACCGGCTTTGTTCGGTTATACAACTTACGGGGGTTATTTGACTGGAAATTAAAGCTTTTGTTGAATTTATAATGAAAAAGTTTAAAAGGAAATTTGTGCTCACGAAGACACGTAGTGATAGGGATGAGATCAAAAATCAATTTCGTAGTGCATACAACAACGAAATAATGTGTTTAATCGATTCCCGTTATCCGGATCTATTCAATAAATTTATGCAATGCATATCGTTTATGGGCTTACTGACTTTGTCAATAATTTTTAACTTAACTTTGAATTTTAGGTAAAACATTTTGTTTGTGTTCGAATAATTTATAACTTATTTGAAATTTGAAGAAACATTTTATTCCCAAGGGAGTTGTACGTAATATACCAGCTCCAGTGAAGTGAGTAAAGCAAAGTATTTATTTATCTAACGTGAGTACAATAAGATAAAAGTCTTTTCATAAGTACTACTTAAATTAACATTTTTCAACACTAACTAGGACAAAGAAAGTTGAGTTTGAGCATATATATGTAAGCGTAATGAAAATTAAGAGGAAAAAGAAAATAATAATTATATAGTTAATAAGATCCCAACCATAGAGCAAAAAATTACCCAGGGACATCCCATTCTTGTCTCACAGATCCCATAGCTTTCCCGGGATAAACAGGAAGTATTCACTATGTACTTAGACATTATTTCTAGGAGTTATTAGAAATTTCCCAAAAGTTATTCACTGGGATATCCCACAACTACTCTCTATGGGAACATTCTCAGTATTTTACAGACAAATACATACGGGATGTGCAGTACAATTTTGGGACAAACATGGGAAAGTCGTTTTTTCCCCTTCCAGAATTTATTTCGGATTGTTCTCTGATTCTTGTGGTTCGCGTGGTTCTCTGGTGAAAGCACTAATTTGTTTCTTGGTGTGCTTCCGTGTGTATGAAAAGGGGTCATATGAGAGCTGCGTTGTTTAAGCCAACTACATGCGTGAAGCTATACTATTAGAATTCTATTCACTTCTGTAATTTCTTTTTGTTTTGGCAAAGTTTGTTAGTTGTACGTGATTTTTTATAATAGTAATTTTGTCATAGACATTCAACTTTTTGTTATGCTTGTGTTAAAATTATTTGGCTTATGTTTTGTGCAAGTGCATACATCTTTGGCATATACTTTCCAGCTATTATTTATTATTATTTGTTTTTCGTAAAAATGCCTACCCATAAAAAAATTCTGCAATCCCAGAAAATCTCAAACATTATTCTCAAATATTCGCCCGTACATTCTGCCAACAAACTAGGAGATCCGTAAGACGACCTAGGTACGCTTGCAGCGGGATTTCCCACGGACAATTTATATATCCTACCACGGACACATTTGTGCTGTATGGGTCAGTACTATTTCTTTGATTTTGTGTAAAAATAATACATTATAATAAACAAATGCAAGAGGAGTAAATATAAAGACTAAATATAACTAAAGATAAAGAATCTCCTAAAACATGTGCATTCAACTGATTATTATTAAACTGGATGTCATCACTTCTAATGATGTGTGCTGCCGAGTAACCGGTTGTATTTATCATATAATTTGAGACTAGGCTCACAGCCCCGTGCAGAATTCTTTGATTACCGTGATTATAATAATATTAACACTGACACATTATATAGTGATTGTGCTAATTTACCTTACACGGACATATTCCAGCAGAACTGTGTTGATGATAAGGTTGAATTACTGAATAATTTACTCTTACAACTTTATAATAGGCATGTACCTATGCGTAGGAAAATTATTTATTCACAACGTTGTCCTTGGATCACACGTGAAATACATGTTCTTATTGCGGAGAGAGAGTTTCTTTACCGCATTTATAAAAGCACACAATGCTCAACTTTACACCGTCGGTATAAAAGGGTTCGCAATTTGGTTACCACTAAAATTCGATCTGCAAAAAGAACATACTATAGTTCCAAATTAAACTCAGACCTACCCAGCAGGAAGCTGTGGAATAACATTCGCAAGATGGGCATTGTGGGCAGAGAAACGACTCAGTATGACGCTGATCCTAACACTTTGAATGATTTTTTCATTGCTTCAACTCGCAGTGATTCGTCCTTAGTAGAATTAAATGACATTGAGAACGTTGACGGCTTTGCATTTCGTTGCACCGACTACACTGAGGTTCTCAATGCAATTTTTGCAGTTAAATCAACTGCAGTTGGTTATGACATGATACCGCCGAGATTTATTAAGTTGATCACCCCGTATGTTACACCAGTTTTGACGCATATCTTTAACGCGTGTCTGACTACATCTCAGTTTCCTGCTGCTTGGAAGAAAGCTGTTGTTATTCCTATCCCAAAGAAATCAAATACATCTGATGTCAATGACTTCCGACCGATTAGTATTTTACCTTTTTTTGGTAAGGTTTTTGAAAAACTCATCTTCTTGCAAGCCAATAAATTTATAGACCAAAATCGTTTATTATCTCCCTGGCAATCTGGATTTCGACAGGGACATAGCTGTGAAACTGTTCTATTAAAAGTCATTTCTGATATTAATGAAGCTCTTGACAATGATAAGTTAACCATACTTGCTCTTCTAGGCTTTAGTAAAGCCTTCGATAGTGTGGACCACATTCACCTGCTTAATAAATTATAGAGAAGTTTCGATTTCTCTTCCTCAGCTGTGAAGCTGTTCAGAAACTTCCTATCTTCCAGACATCAAGCTGTGAAAGTAGGTAACTCACTGTCCGCTTTTCGTCTTACCTGTTGTGACGTACCTCAGGGCTCTATCCTTGGGCCATTTCTTTTTAGCCTATTCATAAATGATCTCCCCAATGTGATTAAGGACTCCACCATTCATCTATATGCTGATGATGTCCAATTATATCTGAGCCGCCCAATTGGACTACAGGATGATTGCATTTCCCGGCTAAATGATGACTTACAACGAATCTACGAATGGTCTCTTGATAACAAGTTGGTATTGAATCCAAGCAAATCTAATTCCATTCCGATATATAAAAGCAACATTGATGCTTCAAGACTACCTCCTGTTTTACTCAATAATACAACTCTACCATATCGTGACTCTATTAGGAATTTAGGAATAATATTAAATTCTAGCTTAAGTTGCTGCAAGTATGTTAGTAATATTATTGGAAAAGTTTATGGCTCCCTTCGTCAGTTATGGGTCTCTGCATATCTTCTGTCTACCGAAATGCGTCTAAAACTAGTGCGTACGCTGATTATTCCACATTTCCTTTATGGCTCGATATTGTTCCCGAAGCTTGATTCAGTTTGCCACAGACGGCTCATGGTTGCATTCAATGATTGTATTAGGTATGTATATAAACTGCCCCGTAGCTCCCATATCGTAACAGTATTCTCGGATTCCCCTTAGATATCTACCTTTCTCACCGTAACTTGTATTTTTTGCACAAGTTAATAAATCTTAAAAGTCCTGAGTACCTCTACAACAAGCTGCAGTTTCTACGGTCACAAAGAGGTGTAAATATTTGTATGCCACGCTGCAGATCACAACTTGGAGAGCGTTCTTATTTTGTTCAAGTTCCTCGCAAATGGAATTTATTACCATCAGAACTTCAGCGCGTGGGCTCCGGCAGGGTTTTTCTTAAATTGTTAAAATCAACCAATTTTACCTAAATGCACATTCTTTCTATACTTTAACAACAATTATGTAAATATAATCTATTTTTTGTCTTTTTTCCGCATTTCTCTTTTTTTGAATTTTTCTTAACTTTTTTTTTTTAATCATTCATTTTTTTTTTATAAAGATTAGATATTATTTTTTTCTGATTAGTTAAGTTAGTAGTTATTATCACTTATTGACCTACCTGTAAATTATAAACTAGTGTTCTGTATATTAATAAGATTTTAAAATCTTTGTACAGTTGCCAAATAAATATATATTATTATTATTATTATTAAAGGAAGTGGCCGAGCTCGCTCGCTGGATCGAAACTGTAAGAGCGTTTCACATGCGAACAGCTTGAACAAAGTAAGAAGCATTCATGGTCAAATATTTGAATCGAGGCAGCACCAAGTCATTACGTCTGTCTCTATGCAAAAAAATTAAAAATTCGAACAGATGCCGGTTTACGTGTGCTCAGAAAGTTTTAAGTATTTTTCCAAAGAGCAATTCAGAATTCGGTTGCGAAAGGGAGAAATGTGATCATATCTACGAAGCCTGAATGCGAATTGAAGGCTATTTTGAGTTTACGCATACAGCGTGAGTCGAGTTTAGGAAAATATTGGAATATTAGTGTCCCGACCAACCTTATACGCAGGTTTGTGGAGAGTAAGTCAGCATACAACTAAAGTCCACGAAGTACTACATAGATCTTACCTAGTTGTATTTTAATATGGTTCACAAATGAACTATTATTTGTGAATTTAACATAATGCATAAGTTTTTAAGTTTCAGTACGTATAGTATAGTGGTGTGATCGAACTCTATCGGGGGAAAATTCCCTTGCTTACCGCTAGCGCTTGAGATTTTTTGGGGTTGAGCTTTAGATTATTATCGATTAACCATTTTAAAATATTATGAAGATCTTCGTTCATTCTCCTGGCACAGTTCTCTATGAGACCAATTAGACGATCAAGATATATTTGTTTACTAAATAATAATATCAAGCTCTGATTCACTGTTGATGTATCCTAAATTTTAGTATAGACATACATTTCCAGAATGGTAGCAGAAAGATGTCAAGCGACTCACGGCTGGCCATGGAGAGCGAGTCCAATCTTATTTTCTGACATGAAAAGCTGCGAGGCACGTTTCTTTCTACTTTATCTTATTCAGATGTATGCACTATAATGATTAATATTAATATTATTTCGAGTTTTATTTTTTACCTACTACCCTATCTATAAAAATTTCCTCATCCGTCTCTTCCAAGGAATCGAAGAATCATTTACGAGGATTGTAAATATTTGTGAAGTTGTTTTTTTATAAAGCTGCCAAAGCACAGGGGATACCCTATGATGTAGCAGCACATTTTTGGTAGGGAAGGAAGAAGTTATAGGGAATTGTGGATTATTGGGTTGAGTTAAGGAGGTGACGGTCTGAATTACATTTCATTGTTTGCGGCTCATAACTGGCAGAAAAAACAAGAAATGGTAAACCGTTACACATTCGTACTGTTCTGCTTATGAAGTATTCGGAATTTCACGGTACAACCGAATTAGATTTCAAGTGTGTAAGCGTGAGCTCTGTACCGTAAGCAGAGAGTCAATCCAAAATCTATGACAAAATAAAAAACTTTCTAAACATAATGCGTATTTCGTAATAAGCTACAGGTGGCATATAAGTGACCTTGAAAATAAATAAGGTTTCCGTTGATTAAACACTTTTAAGAGACAACATGGTTATTGATGAAGTGGACTTCGGGTATAAAGCCTTCAGAGTAAGTAGTGCAAAATGTGTGTTCGAGAGATGATGAGAAAAGAATCGCGTATGTATTTTACGTTTCAATTTGTAGCATCAATAATATTGGGTTAGCGTAGCAGCCATCGGTCTAATCATGGTATAGAGAAATATGGTTTGCCACATACTGATATATCTTCTTATCCTATTTCAGCAAAGAAAAGCATGGTTGATTGTGTCGAAATGTGGACTTTTACGTCTATGTAATTTTTGTGTTTTGTATCTTTGTTTTTGCTCTCCATATTGAAATGTGACGAAGTTATCAAACGGCTATACTACTATATACTATACATACCATACTTTTTCTAGATTTTACTGCGCTCCATTATAATAGTACAACCGTGATATCCTACATTAAGTCATTGGTGTTGCAATTATTAATAGCGCCTTGTCGGATTTCATTGCATTCTGTTATATTGGAGAGATTGGCTGTATTGGCAACGGCAAAAAATCTTCATTAATCTGAAGGCCGACATATGGCACCTCAATGCTAAAAGGATATTCCATCCATTTAGGACTCATCCGATAAAACTGACTACTTAATCTCGGTGACTGGATTATATTCCCAATACTCTTTACGTGGAATTTGGGTAAAGAAGGCTTTTGTAAAATTTATATTTTGATTGCTTTTACGGATGTTCATAATCAGGGGAATTACAATGATAAGGATCATTCGATCTCAGGGTATTTCTTGCAGCTATACATTTTAAAAGGAAATCTGAAGAGTTTTATTGTCTCAAACGCCACAGTTGGTGCAAAAAGAAGAACTCCAATAAAACTAAACGGGCGAATTTTTGAGTTTGGTTAGTTTTTTCTTTAGATTTTTCGATATTAGTGAGTTCCCTGGGAATAGTTCGCTCATAAGTAAAACCTAATATTGGTTTAGTAGTCCTCGTATGGGAACTACCACATGTTTCCAGAGAAGAGATGATGCTCTTTCTGACTTTATCAGCCTTACTAATATACTACCTATGGACAAGAAAACATTTTGCCAGGAGATACTTAGCTTGTTTGTATTATGGAGCTTAAGACTAGCCCAATTTTCAATATTCTGGTTCTAGTTTGTTCTATTAAAAGAGTTCTTCGCATTTTTGTGAGTATATTTAAATTTAAGTCCCTATTTCACTAAGACTTATTGCAAGTTATTCGCAGCGGATAGGATGTATTGTGGATCTAATTAAAGGTTACGGTCAATATCAATTGTACATTCTTGCAAGGATATATTTAACTTATTCCACACAATCAAACTGAAATTGATAGAGAAGGCTTACGAATTTTTAAAAGGACTTTTGAGTTCCGCGAGATATTAATAGGGAAGAGAATAATATTTTGCTAGCAACTTTTGAGTTCTCGATCTATAGTTTACTTTATTTTAATAGAACATTTAAATGACAATTTGCTGTTTCTGTTGTAAATGTTTCGTTTTAATACTATAAAATAAAATACCCCTCATTGATGTTAATACTCCATCAGATTAGGTTGTGCTATGAGTATTTGCCTCATAGTACAGAATCAAGTAGAGTTTCATTAAATTCGCACCTTTCCATACGTCTTTTTGACTCCACTAGATGGAAACTTTTTCATCGAACATCAAATATTGACTATTTTCTCTCTCCATAATTCCTCCCCTTTCTAAATGGGATGTGGGGGGGGGGGGGTAGCCTATGTAGTATGAAAATATGTTCTAATACGCACAAAGATGATTTCGAGAAGTCGGGAGAGAGGGTCGTCATCGGAATATTATATCCATATATATATATATTCCGTGTTCAACACTTTGATGGCCGGAATCGCGTATACCAGGGGTTATCGGCCTGCATAACGTAAATATGAGTTCGCTCATTAAGTGAATAAGCGATATTAGTTGGAATTGCGTTAATTGGCTTAGCACGTTTTGGAACAAAACTGTTTTACAAACGAAAAATCGTTAGAAAAAGAAATTTGCAGGAACCGTACACTCATCAGGACGGTTCGATTCATTCCTGCCATATACGCCAAAGTGTCAAGCAGTCTCATACATGCACTTAAAATATTTTAAGTTTGAATTATATATAAGGCGAAATACTGAGTATGTACTTGAATGCCTAGTAAGATTAGCCCTATGCGGGATTAGCATTTCATAGAGAGTTTTGCTATGAAATAAATTTATAGTGAATTTAGTCAAGATGAAATTGACCGAGTTTGGTGCCAAGTCTGCAGCTCGAGAATTGAGCTTGTTTTGTTTGTCTTTGAAAAATATTTGTACTTTGCTCTAAATTGTATTCTTAGAGTAATTTTATTTCTGCTTTGGTTAGTCTTTGAAAGTATTTCTTTCCGATTTGCGAGGATTTGATTCAAAGAATCGCAAATCGTTCTAGTATTTTTTAAAGGATTTTTAAGGATTAATTACTTCCTTTTTAAACTTGCTAGTTAGAAGATTGCTACGGTTATATCAATGATGTTTTGTTATCGGATTTTCGACTTATCAGTATTCTTAATTTTTTGGTAAAATATCCAGAAAATTACTCACTACACAAATTACCGAATTTGTGGGAAGCAACAGCATGTTGACGCGATGGCAATCAAGATTTCCTGGCGGCTATAGTTGTAAAAGTTACTTCTGATCTAATAGGCACATAGTTTAGATAACTTTTAATTTTACTTGATTTATCAAAAGATCTTGACTGCGTTAACCACTCCAAGTTCTTCAACAAATTGTCTGCATTTTTTCGGTTTTCAAATTCGGTTACTATGTTAATCAGTAACTTTTCCACTGGTCATTCGTAGCGACTTCAAGTCAACGAGCAATATTCTAATTTACTCCCACATTATTCAGCTGTTCGAAAAGGATTCGTTCTGGGTCCACTGTTATATTTATTAAACATTTGCCAGTTTCTATAAAGGATCTTAAGATACATTTCTATGCGAACGCTGTCCAACTTTATTATAATAGACCTATTGGATTATTGACGATTGTATGACTAGAAGTAATGTCGATTTAGTTACAGAATATACCATTGGTCATTTCATAACCAGCTCATTCTTAATCTACTTAAGTCCTTCTTCAGTCTGATTAAGCTTTAACCAAATTAATTACATTGTCTACTAAGGCACAAATTAATTAAAACTCTGTTCGTTGTTATACTTTTAAGGATTTCGTTCGATTTGTTTTTAGTTTGAGGTGCTACGATCACACCTCGCCGTTCAACGGTAAGTTACAATGGGGGCTGTTCTTTAATTTTTTTTTTTTAAATCGGAACGCGAACAGTTTCCTGTTAAAGCTTATAACATTTGGTAGGCCGAGCTACTTTACTGATCAGATGTACTTGTTGCAGTCAGCGAGAAATCGAAAATTATTAATTTGTTGTCATCTTAGGTTAATTGGGGGAGTACTTTTACATCTGCCTAGCTGAGAATTGGGAATGTGGGTGCATTTAGGAAGCCTCTAACTGAAAGTATCTAGCAGTACTTTTTGGGCTACTGCTCTCACTTTTAATTTTTTTCCCTTATACTATAGCTTTTACTTCTAAACTTATAATAAGTTATGTACGGGTAGATTTATTCTAATTTTATTTTTTAGTTATGTAAGTAGGTATATGTATGGAGTTGCATTTCATAACGCATTACATGCATATCTTGGTATAAAGTTGGTATAAAATAATCACAATTTGAGTTGCTCTTCTCATATCTGAACGAACAAAACGGATCATATGTAAACAATTTTTTTTTCAAAATTCAATCTCACTGCCAATAAAAATTCAGTATTTTTATCATCTTACAAATTATCTTTGAATTTGATCACAATTTTCCCATTTCTCTGTTCTCTCCCTCATTATATCCCAGTTAGGCTGCATATTTTGGTGTTGATTTGTTGTGCCAGTGATAGCCCAAAAAGTTTGTGTGATTTTATGATCTTTGCATCTAACTTTTCCTTCCAGGATTGCGATGAAATAACCTTATTTTATGCAGGAAAATCTCAAATTACGTCCATGTAATTTAATTAAGGCAAAGAAAAGAAAGCAACCAAGCAAAGTTGATCAGGATACACAGCTGCCACTTTTGATGGGAGTTAGAGTATCTAAGAAATGAATGCTCAACAAAAACAAATAAAAGAGCGTTTGCGAACGGTTTGAGTTGATTATCATATACGCCTTTTTATAAATAATTCCTTACATTAATTTTATTAATTATTACAAGAAGGCTAAGGAAAGTTTACGTAAATTTTTTCTTTCATTGTTCCTGGTTTCTGTAAGAAGGCTGCAGACTATTGATTAACAATTTATTCCTGGTTAACCTGTGTGTGAAGGAAGCGTTGGAGACCGTAAAGAAAAATTGGAAATCCAAAAAAAAAAGTCATTATTCGAGGGCTAAAACCTAAATGCTCTATCTCTCAAGCAACCTAATAAAATAAATAATTTGTTGGTTGCTAATGTATGTCGAATCGATCTCTCAAGATTTACTCGCTGGGTCGAAAAGTTCAATCATTTTGTTTTGCAATTTGAAAATTTATTGAAATTATTTTCAATAAATTTCAGTCTTTTAGACGAGAGATCTTCCTCATATTGATTCGATCTGCAACAAGTACTTACAGCCGTTGCTAACAGATCAGTAAGCGAAGCTTCCAACTCATGGCAGATATCATTTTACGTCAGAAATATTGCTACAAGTAATAGAGTTCACTTTGACCGCATCTTATACAACTGTCACAAAGTTTGACACATCGCAAAAGCGTATAGGCTATTTACGGAAGGTTGCGTTGGCCGGAGTAAGGATGACTACTCAGTTCACACTTTATTTAATTAAAGAGGCACCAGCGCATATTTAACTCATCATAAAAGTTTTCTCCGTTTGTGGGCGTTCATACCGTCTCACATTTAGAGTTTTTGGACTCGTTAAAAAAAATGGTATGGAAAAGCGCATTAAAAAATTTTAAAATAGAAGATGTAGAGATATTAAATTATTAAATTAATTAACTAATTATTAAATTAACAAAAAAATGCTTTTGGAGAAAGTAGCAATAAAAAGGAGTAGATAAAATATTTCAGATCAATACTTGAAAGCTCCTTTGAGTCTACTACCAAAATCCTCGAGAAATATTTCTAAAGCCATGATACAGAAATCTATATGTGAGCGTACTGGTCCGAGTTTATAAAATGTTTTATAATGATTCTTCTGGAAAAGTCACAAGACATTGATTTTATATATGTGTGCTATCAAGCCTAAAATAATGTCTATACAGGAAAGTAGTCTTCCTAATTTCATGCTTGGCTCTTCAACCTTTCCAAAAGCTAAACTTAGTCTGTATATACCTTATTTAACAAAATAATAAAATTGTTTTGATTTAAACGTAACCTTAACATTTTAAGCTATAACTCTTATCTGAGTAAGCGCCCATAGTCTGAATTTGCAGGCAGATCATTCGAATTCATCTGACAATGGCTAATTTATAAATGCATTTACAGTGTTTGGATAATCGTAGTCATTTGGTTAAGATAAATTTTTTAAAATAATTGTGTTAAGAAAGTTATAATAATTTGAATACGGTTGGGAAAATAAGAGAGCACTTAAGATTGTCAGATGACCATTTTTATATATGAATAGTAGTTTAGGGAGGATTAGTTATTCAAACTTTTGTCATTTTAACATAAGAAAACAGCAAACATTTTATAATTTAGGACTCAGTTAAGGATCTCATGTAATTAGTGGGATATGGGTGTGAATTTTGTTTATTTTCCTGATAAACTTATAACTATCATATTACCACAATAACTAACTATTCATTTTTAAGTCTTATGCATTCGTTTAGATGAAAAAAGAAAAATTACTTTATAATAAAGGTAAATAATATGTTTTTTTCGTTTTTTCGCAACAAAATCGTATATTTTCAAAAGTGATCAAAACGCAATAAAATAGAGGTGATGAATGAAAATGAAAAAAATTTCTATACCTAACACTTTTATTTAATTTATTTTTACAATTTTTCTAGCCGATTTGTATTTGTAATGTTCTCTGCCTTACAGAAATATTACTATATTACACATTTAGATAGAATATATTACCTAATTGGAAAAGTTTAGACGCTTTAGGTTTTTGCTGATTTAAGAGAAACAAGACATTCAGTACGTTTACATGAGTACTTGACTTGAAATCCACTTGAAGCTCAGGTAGGGCGGTTGATTGAATTAATTCCATTTACTTAACTTGCATTTTTCTTGAATTTAATTGAAATTTATGCGTGAATGAGCGTTTTCATGATATTTTGATTACTTCAAGCATACTTAAAGTATTATTCAAGTATTCATGTAAACGTACTGATTATGCAGTTACCGAGATCTGAAATCATCTGGAACGTATGTTGACCAGTCATGGTCGCTATGTAATAGGTTCCCTTGAATGCGTAGGTATGTATATAGAAGCATCTGAGTGTAGCGGTGGCACCGTTGATGTGCTAGTGCAGCTGTGAACCTTAACGATTTTGATTGGAGCAGCTAAGATAGCTGTATCGCTAAATTAGAGCATCTTTAGAAGCTTAACTCTATTTAAGGAGTAGTTATATACAGAATGAATTCCTAATTAAAAAATATCAACTGGATATAACTGCCTTTATATCCTAGTACAAGTGGCTCTGAAAACAGGAAAAAAGGCTCCAACTAACTAAATCTAAAAAGGACGTAAAAGGCTCAAATAATTGTATAAAAACTAAGGAAACAACAAATGGTGTGGAAACTAAATATGGAACACTAAAAACACAAAATTATAATAATAATAATAATATCAATAACAAAATATACCTCATAAGAGATAAATATCTCTTAAAAACCATACGGCATCATAATCGCTTTTTCCAATATATCCAGAACACTCGGGACAAAAATAACTAGCATGTTGTAAACGTTCCACCTTTCACGGAATTGACGGTTTATCCTTATTTTGGTGCAGAAAGAAAATTTTCTTCTTGTATTGCTCCTATCAGTAGTAGCTGATACGAGGGGACTCCGAGGTCCTTAACACTCTCTGTCGGAAATTATTTGAAATTTTTGAAAGTCTTTTGCACATAAGTTTATGACTTTTGATATTACAGGAAGCTACATGAGATATGAAATTCAATTGGTTAATTTTTTATTTTCAGTGAACTTTTCAGTTGAGCCTGTCAGGCCCACGTGTACATTGAAGGGTTAACAAAAATAATTTCCTGTTTTATTTTAAGTTTTTCAAATTAACATAAGTCTATATCCTTGATAATTTTTAATACTGGTACTTCCCTTCTGTATGTTATTTAAAAGTCCCGAAAATATTCCTTACGAGTTACGCGAGATACTAAAAATATCTGCATAATTCGGTAACCGGAAAAGAGAGATGAAGTAAATGTAGAACAAAGGAACTTTTCTGGGTTTTTATTTTTTGTTACACGTACGTAAAATTCAAAAAAAAAAAATGGGTTTTGTCGAGTAGGCAATTTTAATGTTTTTTTTTCTATTTTGGTTTTCTTTTGGAACACTTAAAAGCCTCCATCACTCGAAAAGTGTGCATTTTGCTTCCGCGTCTGTTATTTTCAGGAAAAATGGCCTTCCCCCCGTTTTACATCCCGAAAAAACTTCGGTTTTATATTTAATTTATTGAGCATCAGAATTACTCCTGATGACGTCAAAGCTTTTGCCCCATCCTTGACACTCGGTCTGGATATATGTATGTATGTTCAGTCGCAGAAAGAAAAGGAGGTGGAGTGGCCTTAACCAACAATCCCCACCATGTGTGTGAAATATGTATGTACATATATATGTGTGTTTACATGCAGACAATATGTATAGATCCATTTATTCTGTTTTCACGTAAACGAATCCTTATCAGGCGCTTTATATTTCAAGTCTACGTTTGTATAGTGATAGCGAATTACCCCCCCCCCCCCCCTCTCCACCAACGCTATATAACACAAGCTGCAAACAAAGGGGGTGAAAAAGGAGTTTTATTCTTGTTTGCACTCATCCGATAAGCTTTTATCATATAAATTTAGGTCAAATCATCGGACATTATTGGACCAAGACAGAAATATTTGCGGAGCTTTTGACCGTTCAGTATCCATCATTGTGACGGCTGGCTCTGTGTATTTATTTATGTAAATATGTATGGATTTATGCTCACAGTGCGTTTGTTAACAACAGCACTTGAAACCTGCAATCAGCACGTCTTTCATATCAAATGGCACCCATAAGAGTATATCCCCATCCGTCAATCAATCAATCAACCAAGCAAACAAGCAAGGATGATGAGATCGAATCTTTAATTATATAACCACCACTGCAGATATGTTCTGCGAGGTCATGACAGGCAATAAACCTGAATGGATAAAAGGTGTGTGCGAGTGTGTTTAGGTGTGTGTCTTTGCTAGGAAGTTTTATTATCTACTCCGTGTTAGCATATATGTACATAATCATATATACTGACAATAGCTATATATATGTACATGCCCCATTAGCTATATCGGTTAACGCAAAATGGCGTTGATATGTGAATTGAATAATTGATGCACTTTGCCATCTGCACCATTTACAGTTCTCTGGGCATCATCGTATTACCATCCCACCATACAGTATCCTCGTTGCGGTTCTGAATCAGTCCCATTGCATTTTGGCGTTTTAATAGGTGCTTATCATGTGAGCTCAAGTGGACCTCGACATTTAAGAGTAATTTTTTGGAAAAAGTAAAATATTTTGTTGCTGCTGTTTTTTTCATTCATTTGGAACTCGGCCAGATTTTTTATTAAAATGCAAATTCTGCAACTATTGCACGATATGAAATATTGAACAGAACTAAGGCATCGCTAATCTGATCGATGTGGCGCATTTAAATAAACATTTCGGACCTATGAATAAAGCAAATTCATTATCGCGTGCGCTATTGATTTAATTTGTCAGATTTCGCCTTAATTTGCATACTTATGGGCGTGAAATTTGTTCCGAGCGACCACCAGCTGATATGTTTATTTTATATTGTCGCAAATGATAAAGATTGATTAGCGAGACGAGGTAGGGCCGTAAGTGTTGCGTTAGCATGTTGGTTAGTTGTATGTACATACACAATCGCTCTTTTTTATATATGGCTGTTTTTAGTCTAAATTACTCTAAATTATTCATACACAGGCACATACACGTCTGTAGATTCTATCGAAATTTTCATTGCCATTAATCACCATTTTTTTATTATTTTTTGTTTTTAATTGGTTGACAGTAATTAGTTCTAAATTTTGGATTCTGCTCAATTATAATATATGTAGGTAGATTAGGTAACGTCCGCGACTGAATTTCAAATGTTTTGGAATGGATTTTAATGCAAGCATGTAGCTGTATGTGTATATGTAAAGCATCATCATCGAGCCTAATGTGCGAATGCATTCTATGTTAAACGTCGCTCCAGAGCGGCAGGAAATAGTTTTAACATCCGTGTGGAGTGGAGCCAAAATAAATAATCAACCGGTAGAAAGTAAATATTCATAGTATACTTAGCTACCTACGAAGTCGTACTACTTCCTATTATTGTGTGATGGAAATTCGTTTTGTTAAGATAAACATTTCGGTCTGGTGGGGGAGCGACTAAATTGGTTGAGTGGTTTGGAACGAATTCGGAGTAAATTTGAACGCTTGCCAAGGCTAAAAGTGAATTTATTTCATCGTAAATTTTAGTAAAATCTTGTATGTAGTTTATCTTTGAAAGTTAGGGAAAACTACTGGAAACAAAACAGATTATATAGTTTTGTGGAAAGATTATGTAAACGGTAATTAGCTATTAGTATAGCTATTACTTGTGCAAATGTAACAGGACTTCGAACTAGGATTACTCACTTTTTCTATTAGATCTACTGACTGCAGTTTTAACGTAATTAGCTTGACTAAACCATAGCTTTATAGTAGGTGTGCGGACAATTTTTAGCACTTTGGATCATCCTGTCGTCTTACTAACTTGCAATTTCACTGTCAATACCAACCATGAATCCGCTAGTTTTTCTTATAGAGATTTCCGCCATATGGATACGTACATTTTGTTAAGTGAATGCAATGTTCTACCACATGGAGTCTTATTTTTAATCTAACCTCAATAGATGAGCAGGTAAATATCTACCTTTAATTAATCACTTAATTCTTCGATATGCACCTGTGCGTATAAAAAGAATAAACAACAGATTTTCACTATGGATTACCAATAATATAAATAAATACAAGCGCTTAAGGACAAATCATGTAAGGGAACTGTACACTGTAGCATGAAATCAAGTCAACATAGCGGTGAATAATGCTAGGAGAGTTATATTTTCAGTTGAAACTCAGTCCAGAGCTCCGGTCCAAAAACCTATGGAGAAATGTTAAGAAGGCTAATGTTATTAGAAAAGACCAACCCAGATGCCTATTTCACCCTGGCGACCTTAACAACTATTTCTCCTGATGGACTATAATGCCTATGCCCTTCGTCAATAATAATCGTGAATATTCTAGTTTTCATCGGGTCACACTAGCTGGTCTCGAAAATTTTGAAAAAATGCTACAATATGATTGCACTAATCGCCAAAAAGCCCTTCTCGAATAAGGTGTCCGATAAGCATTCTATCTTTCCTTTCAACGGCGCTGGAGAAAAGCCTATACTACTGACAGATAGTGAATTACATGAAAAGATATGATCTAATCTTATTACTAAATAGCAAACTTCCATACAACCCACATTCACAACTGAGCTGTGCTTTTTAAAGTCACAACAGACATTAGAGGTGCCATTGATGATGATAACCTCACTATCCTTACTTGATTTCTCGAAAGCATTTGTCAGCGTTAATCATAAGAGAATTTTGAATAAGTTAGTCACGGTATTCACACGTTCTCAGACGCTGCTATTAGACAGACGTAATTGTTCCTCTGTGGCCGTACTCAACAGGTAAAGGCGGGAGATTCTTTTTGGGGCTATTCTTATACAATTCACGGAGTCTCTCAGGGGTCAATA
Organism: Dioctria rufipes; assembly: GCA_963924295.1. Lineage (NCBI taxonomy): Eukaryota > Metazoa > Arthropoda > Insecta > Diptera > Asilidae > Dioctria > Dioctria rufipes. The sequence continues at coordinate 365,202,445 of OZ002740.1, forward strand.
TTGTGATCTACATTTTTACGTAATTCATTAATGACACAAGGGTCATCTCTATGTAGCCGATATTCAAATAAATCTTGGATGTCCTATTTATTTACAAAAGGACTGCGCCGAAAGAATAAATCTTAATCTGGCCAGATTTTCGGTATGGTTTTCAAAAAACGAGCTTCTGCTCAAGTCAAACTAATATCAATGTACCGGCAAGAATGCTGCTCTAATTAAATTACCTTCATAACGGGATAGTGCTACCATACATGGGGAAAATCAAGTATCTAATGGTAAAAATTGATATACGAATGAAACGCTGCTGTTTTTTTTGGGAGATTGTAGGGAAAATCTATGGAGGCCTTCGTTAGGTATGGTAGTCTGTATTAGCACACACAGGATTTGGATAGGGGGGGGGGGGGGGGCGGAGCACTTTTTGAAGAGTTTAATGTGGTAAAATGTCGACACGGACCATAAGACCGTAGGAATCTGCGGCAGAAAATGGATGCAATATGGACGTCAGTATATGCAATATGGACTTGCGGTTACGAAACGTCGCCGGAGCTATATGGGTCATTCCATATTAAATAGGTGATATGTGGGACATAACCATCATCAAATTTTTGGAAGTTTTACATATTTAGAAGTTTCTGAAAACCAAAATACAAATTAAAAATTTTCCCTTTACCATATTGAGTAGAGTATTTCGCAAGTTGTTGCATTTTAAAATTTCGAAAAAATGCTGTCCTCGTCTTCTTTAAAAATTTTTGCTATTCATGGTAGAATAAATAAATATGGCTCGTTTGAAAGTTAGGATTTCAAGTTATATACGAAAAATGCCATTTTAAAAATATATGCGAAAAGGGATATCCAGGATAAGGATTATATCCGTTATGTTTGAATATTCTGGAAGACGTATTTTTAATTTTGTTATATTGCTTTTATTTTCTACCTTATATTATCCACTTAAACATATTAAAAGTTCAACAAATCATGAAAACCTCACCAATCATCCATTTGCTCATAATAAATTCTTAGTTTCTTGAAAATTTCATGAAATTTTCTGTGAAGGTGGTGCGAACGTCCCTCCTCCTCCCGTCGGTGTATCCCTGGTAGTCTGCAGCAATCCTACAAACATCAAAACGTCTTAAACTAAGTCAAAGTCGAATTATACCTATTTTTCTCTACGGCAATATAGTATTTTCGAAGCTCGATTCCGGTTGTGAGAGAAAACTGAATGTTGCGTTCAATGACTGCATCAGATTTACTTATGAGCTACCAAGATTTCACCACATTCCTAGATTCCTATCTTCAAAGCAGATCACTTATATTTTATATCATATAGACCACAATACCTGAATGATCGCCCGTTTCACACATTCATCTCTGCAACTTTCATTCTTAGTTCAGATCGCTAACGCTCGCCTGTGGATTGTGGAATGCTTTGCATACGTACTTCTGCTCACTTACTTCCTCCCTCAGTTTCTTTAAAAGAATCCTAGATAGTATGGGAATAGTAGTGAGTAATCGCCAGAGTATACACTACCACAAAATTGTAAAAATATTTCTGTAATTATCTTATTATTATTGCTGTTTTCTAATTTTCTTCTTCTATGACAATTTTGAATCATTTCCCAATTCATTTGTAAATTTTCTTATAGTCCATTCAGAGTTCCTAGGGTAGTTGATCGATACTATACAATATAATGTAGTTACACAGCTGTATATACACAGCATAGAAAGAAGCGCCTCTCAATTATTCATTTAAATAAACATAATATGCACAGCTGTACGAGCAAATATACAGCATGCATAATAATAAAGCACAACGCTTAGTAACTTGAGTAAGTACAACATTGTACGCACATACATTATTGTGCAAATTACGTATCATGTTTGTAAATATGTAATATTATGAGGCATGAACATGAAAAATAAAAATAAAAAGAAATCAAAACAATAAGACTCGCAAATTCTTCCGATAAATTAATAGTTCAAGAAGCAATTCTAAGAATCAGCAAATTCTTGTACATTAAAGAGAAAAGAAGCCGTTTCCTCTGATACTGCTCTGGCTGTTGTTATGTTAAATCAACTTTCATTGTCTATGCTTCTATCAAAAGGATTCATGTTTTCTTTTATACTTAATATTATATTTTCTACAGCTGTTCTATCTTTTTTAATCCTGTGAGTTTCCAATTCGTGAGTAGTGTCATCTCTGCAAGTAATATGAAATTCTTCAAGCACTTTGGAAATAATTTTAGGACACATGCTGTGGCTTAGCGCCCAACGCTGCCGGGCAGATACTGAATTGCTGAAATGAGTGACACCTGTTAGAGGCTAGCAGCATCGGCATTAATAGTTTGTTCCAGTGTAAGATCAACAGGAATTCTAGTTAAGTTAGTAGATGTCCTTTTAATACCGAAAGCCCCTCTTTAAATTCATCCAATAATAATTGACTTTTTTACTTTTAAATCAATTAAGTCACAGTAATACTGTAATATCCACCTAGCATAATTGGGCTGATTGAATGCGAAAAACAAATTAGCCATATCAAATAGAGTGTCTATATATAAATCAAAATCACTGGTTCTAATACTCCCTGAAAATCTTAAATAAATGTTAACGAATTCAATATACTGTATATAATAGGAAGAATCCTTAGTTGTTTTTAACCTACGACCCGTATGCATTTTCGTTATGTACATATGTAGACAAAACACTCCGGAATAAATAAAAAATAATTAAGACTAAATTATGTAGTAAGTTAAGAAATGAAGAAAAAATATGATATAATTTGGATTCTGATTTATAATATCATGCCATGGGACAATGAGACATAACAATGCACATACCTTTAAGGTGAGACTGCCTTGCCTGGTTGTGGCCAGGTAAGAGGTTGGCAGCCCTATAAATTTGATGTGAGGAAGTTGTTCGTATTTAATTCCATGTCAAAAATTTCCATTTCATTGATAAATAAATTAAAAACTTTTTTTTTTCAAAGTAGGCTGCGCGGGGCTGTGGCGACTTTCCATGAGGCAACCTATATTTTTAGAGTAGTACTCTCCGAGCCCTACAAACTGGTATATTTATTTTCCATTTTTCGGTGAGATGAAAATGCATAAAAAAACTGAACGGAAGTGAAGCTTTTTCTCAACATCGTGACTGACCCAGCCCAGGCAACCAAGGGGCGCTGTCTTCAATTGTCTTAGGATACTAACCAATGTTATATGATTTTTTCATTTTTTCGATGAGATAGGATTTATGACGGTCGCTTCCCGGACTATAAGGTATCTGCCGTGATATACTTGCCGACAATAAATTGAATTTGAATTTGCATTTCTTTGGTATGGACGTGTTTTTGGAGGCGGATCTTTGTACACTATTCGTCTTTTTCTTCTGCTTAATATTTTCAAAGAAAAATTGAAAAAATTCCACAAAATCTTATAATACCAAGTAAAAAGGCTAGAATTGGTAAGACCTATTCTGATGATACCCCAGATGAATGCCCGTATGTAAATTTGTATGGTGAGTCACTCTTCTGTGCAAGTTTGATTTTTGAAGTAGTTTTTCGCATATATTTCTAGAACGGTTCGGCAGACAGTAAAAATGATTTGAGCCAATTTCATAAAATTTCATATTCTGAAGGATTTTTCACTACAATAAAAACGTCTAGAATTGATCGTTTTCACAGTATACATGTAAGGAACCTAAATTTTTATATGCCAGCACCAAGAACGGGATACCCGATTTAGTCCATATTTCAAATTTGCTATGAAAATACCATGTACAAATTTTAGATTTCTACGTCGACAAGTTCTCAGGCAGTGCCTAAATACAATAGTGAAAAACGAAATGTTTGTATGGAAACCCATTACCAGATTGATCTTATTTTCGAACATAATGTTACTTTTTTTTTTTTTTTTTAAAGCCAGTATACAATATTTCAGCTCTTATATGCCCTCGACGGACAGACAGACGCATGTCAAAATAACTTTTAATTTTATGCTATACTAGCAATATTTTCTGTACGTTACAAACGGAATGACAAACTTAGAATACCCTTTAGATTTCATCTAGGGTATAAAAAATCCACGACAATTTTGTAAATTTCTTGGAATTTCGAAATTTAAGTTTTGGTGGAATTTTGTTATATTTTTCCTTCGTTGTACACTTGGTCAAAGGGTCGAAAGAAACTACCAACCCTGTATTTTGGGTGAGGAAGTTAGTGGTGAGTGTAAAAATGAATTTTCGGGGTGCCAACATAATCCAATATGTCTCTAATCGGGAGTCTCACAAAAATTTTGCTCACAGACTTTTTGTAGAGAATGGAATTCTTTTGAGCTTAACTTGTTCACGTAGCATTAATAATACATATTACACTCCAGAACCAGTTTGAAGGTTGTAAAAGGTTTTGACAAGGCTGTTACAGCTGCTTGACTAGTTGAGCAGGTGGCAATCTCCTTGTTATCAATTATCGTTTCAAGGACACTCTTGATTTCCGCCTGGATAATCGATTTTCAAGGTATATGGCCATTCATTTCCATATCAGTGTCCTCTCAGAAAACGCTTACCCTGGTGTTTTCTTTCAATTTGCAGTCGTTTGTGTAGATAATTTAGATAATAGGGTGTGCCAATGGTTAAACCACATTCCCATTCTGCCGCAGCTAAATAGGATTTTCGCTTCGAAGCTGCCTTTTACATAACCTTAAGGACATGATCGCTATCCCTTTTGGTACAACTGACTGAAGAAAATCAAATTCATGTGGAACTTTCGTTCCAGGATGAATCCAACTTTGGTTGATGCAGTCCTAACGCTGTGATTGACGTCTCCTTCTTGATGTAAAGTTGAATTTGTAAAGGATAACCTAAAGGATTCGACTGTTAGTTGACATTAGATGGTAGAGTATTTGAACCTTTGATATGATGATTGGAGAGATCCATTGTTTTCTAACACATCGCAGAGCCCTAGCTGAAAATGGGTTAGATAATACTAGTGTATATCCACATTGCGGCACATTATGAAGACTCCACAAGTTTTGTTTCCTCTATCTGCTACATACATAGATGAGTTGAAATTTTTATCGAGTAAAATTCCCAGGAATTCTTTAGTTCCAAAGGTTTAAAGTAAAAGGGTAGCTATCAGTGTTCAGTGGATTGATCCACAGCTCGAAATCTATAGCCCAGTCTATAACTAGTCGAACTCCGTTTTGCACAAGTCAGCAAATTTTCGTCTAGTAACTTCCAGTAATTGAAATCGCCAGGTCGTCTGCGTACCATAAGTACTGTTTTGTAATCCATTCGGGTGATTGTTCGCAATCCATAATTATAACTCAGAGTAAAGGTGATAACATACCGCCTGGTGGAGTGTGACGCTAATAATATATGTATAATCTTTTGGCGAACCTAAAAATAAATAAAATAAATCCGTAACTCATCATTGATAATCCGGAATGTCTATCCTACTCGAAAATATTGTGCCAGATGACTAACACTTTCTGTGCATTTTCTCGGTCGTCACTACGTGCATAATCGATAGTTTCGTTTTTAGTTTGTCTTTTTAGAATACAATTCAAAATTATTCTTTACCAGGATCTACTGCGTTTAAAATTAATGGGACCGGAGGGTGTGAGTGAGTGTACAATGCGTGAAACAGTATATGCATTTTTGTGAATCTGTATCTCCATTTACCTGCATCTGTAATATAATAAAAAAGTATGAGAAAATAAATCCAAATTAAATACCGATTTATCACAACTTTTTTCACATAGAGAGAGGGAGACCGGACGGTCTGAATTTATTAACTTAAAATTCCTCCTGCAGGCATGTTGAATTTATGCCGATTGAATTAGCTGCATATCAGTAATTTTCTGTACGGACTGAGGTTTTCATTTCACATTTTCTGATTTAATTTCCGCTATAAACTGAGATTCTTAATTTAAACCACAAATCGTCAAAGTGGAATAAAAACTTCATTAAATCCCCTAGAGACAAACTTGGATGCACTAATTTATTTTGCATTCTTCATAAGGTTTCTCTATACACTGCCTGAGAGTTTATAACTGTTTACGTACATAACTGACATATCCGTGCAGATATTCATACATATATAGGGACGATTGCACAGACTATACACAGTCTATACTGAATATTAAATGTTATTTATTATTTTTTTTTTGCGAAAAATATTCACATTTACCAAGAGTGCACATAACCCGGCGCCAGATTGGAATCAAGCTCTTAATTGAAGAAATGCATGGGTTTCTTCCGGTTGGTGAGAGGAGTATGTATGAGTATGGAAAATCTCTACGAATGTAGGAAATGTGCACTCTCCCTAAACCAGAAAATTTACATTTACGGGTAATAAGGTCAGATGCAAGGCAATTTTGGGTGAAAATTTAATAATCAAAAGCTTGAGGATGTATAGTTATTCATAAATTGTATATATATAATACATATGTATTTAAAATCTAATTATATACGTATTCACAGAAAATGTTATGTTACCAAGTGATATATATATATAGTGCCTGGCTTTGAGATGGTTGTATGTGTTGTGCGAATGGGGACCACTGTAAAATCGCACATAAACGCTAGTATGACACTTCATTTTGAATGGCTCTTCAGCAGAATTGTTCCTGGTGGTGTGGGTGGTTTGATGAGTAATTCGCTTCTTGGGAGGAATAACAAACACATTCAATATTAATTACTTAATATTACCATGTCGGAAGAGGACATTAAATTCAATGCTGGTAATTATCTAATCGATAATGACTGTAATAAGCTTACGTTTGCATGAGTTATGATGTCTGGTTATTGTTTGTTTTACAATTTAATAACGTTCGGGTCATCAGAACAGAATGATTTGCAATTGGATTTAACTTCCACCGTTGTTCTGTATTGGTATATTAAAGAAGCGGTTATGTTGGAATTATATATACTTGCATATTTATGAATTGAAGAACTTTGTAATTATTGTAAGTTCAAATATTTGTGGTCCTTCGAGCCGGAGTATTCCTTGTGAGAGTTGTAATATGATTCAAATGAATGCGTTTCTCTGTTCTTCGATTTATTTGCTTAAATTTGCTTTGGATGAAATCAAAATTCTTGCCTGTCTATAATTGTTAAATCTCGAATAACAGAACTATTCCATTGCGATTTACGACTATCAATATATCTCCTCGCAAAATAATGACGAATTTTATAAAAACTATTTTTTACAGAACGACCAATTTGACAGTAATTTGGATAACTTTTATACGCCACCCGACTCTAAATGCTACCAGAACTAGAATCGCCATAGTTTATATGTCATCTGTTGAATAACAACCACGCCATCTGCTACCACAGAAATATGTTGGGAATTAACAGCGAATAAATTATGGACTAAACTTCTTATGGAATGTTTGGAATGAAATTTACCAAGGTAAATTAATATACATTTTATTTGAAAAAGATAAGAACATTTTCATCATAAATACACCACACAAAAAATTTCCCCAATCAGAATCAAACTAACGCATAATTAATCTAAATTGAGCAACTTATTGCAAACTACAATTGAAATTATCAAGGATCTCTTTTTGCTCTTTTTATCTTATGGAGGTAATAGCAAGAAGAAAGTAGAGCTACATTTATGCGTGGATTGCATTTTATTCCTAATATTAACGCACTGTTAATGAACGGAATATTGTAGTTTCGGCTTGTGGTTAATATAACTCACTGAGTATTCTAGTCCAGGGATTGCTTGCCAATCCTGTTTGTTTTACGTCATAAATTGTGGTCATAGAAATTAATTTGGTTTCGTCATTGAATTATAATTAGTTTGGGCAGCTCTACAGTTTTTCGTTTTACAATCAACCTTTCCAATGAACTTGTAGGATGCAGTGTAGACATATATTTATAAAAATCTGCAAATGGTAAATTAAGCATTCCGTAACATTCCATGTATAGCAATCATGTTTAGTAAAATTACCTTCAAAGTTATAGAATTGTTTTGATTAGGATTTGTCTATACTTCTAAGAAGTTCTATTTAATTGAGAAGGGGAGTTCTTAATTTGTTTATTGGAACTCAGAAATCCATCTATGTATACTGTGAGGTAATAATGCTACCATAGTAATAAATTCTTCTTTTACGTTGCTATAGTCGAAAAATAGTCCGGAAGGCGCTCTAGTGTTAGCTCCGAATTTCTTGGCTATATCGTGAGCAGGCTGAGCTATATTCTGCTGCAAAATTTAGATTCTAGATTTTGCAGTCCACCATCGTAATCGCACTTATTGGTAGTTTCATCCTATCGAACTTATTGGTAGTTTCTTATCAGGCCGTCTCCAATTTGTCAAAATAGGTAATACCAAATCTGATGTTTTGCAACTTGTCTGTGGAGTGCCCCAGGGCTCAATCCTTGGTCCACTGCTATTCAGCTTGTACATCAATGATTTGCCCGATATTGTAGAAAATTGTAATGTACACCTATATGCTGATGATGTACAGCTCTATCTTAGTCGACCTATTGGCCTGTCTGAAGACTGCATCGATCGTATGAACTCAGACTTAGAGAGAGTCTCATTATGGGCTAATTTGAACCGTTTGAGTTTGAATCCTCACAAGTTTTTATCGAAATGATCTTAGTGGCCTGCATCTCCCTCCCATTACACTTCTTGGTGTCCCAATCTCTTCTTGTGAGCGTGTGAAAAACTTAGGTGTTTATATGAATACTAAGATGAAGTGCTGTGATCATATATGTTATATAATTGGTAAAATATATGGTATCTTACGTTGTCTTTGGCTTTCGACTAATCTCCGGACAACAAACACCTGAATGCTTTTGGTTCGATCACTTCTTCTTCCTCATTTCATTAATGGTAGATTGTTATTCCCTCATTTGGACTCTATTTGCTCAGGAAGGCTAAATGTGGCGTTCAATGATTGTATTAGATTTATCTACGAACTTAGACGTTATGATCACATTTCCTCTTACAGAAACAATTTATTGGGGTATTCCATCACTGAGTTCCTTCATCGTCGATTACTCATATCTCTTCACAAAATTATTTACTCTGGTTAACCGGCGTACCGTTTCACCCAACTTAGATTTTAATTATTAATAATTCCTAGATTTCAATATTTAGTTCAAGAAGACTCTTACTTTGTCCGTGCTATTCGCGCATGGAATCACTTACCAAGAAATATCCAGCGCACTGGTTCGGCGGTCAGATTTAAGGCACTCCTAATGTCCCTTAATGATTAACATATATCTTAATTGGTTGATTTAATCTGATTCATTTGGGTTAGGTATGGGTTCGGGTCTTTCAATAGGTTGATTATTTTATATTATATCTTCTCTTATAGGCAGTAAATTTGTAAATTTAATATGTAATCTGCATTTTCTGATTTTCTGAAACTTTCTGTCTCTTACAATTATAAATTATGTTTCTCTGCTCAAATAATAGAATAATCCGCATTTTATGTACTACAAAAGAATTTATATTGACTGATTCTTGTGTACAATTTATGTAAATAAAATTGAATTGAATTGAATTGAATCAAGACCCACTAGAAAACAGTATATCTATCCTCCGTGGATGTAAGGGTACCTATGAGCGTAACCCGTCTGCTCTTATACTAGCACGAAATCTCCGGCAAGTAACTTTTCAAAATATTACACCCTCCGTCAAAACTAATTACAAAATAGCCGAGACTGACGCTGTTACGGGAGCTATCGATATTAGCACAGGCCACAGGAAGAGATAGCTTTAAGCGATAACGGTATTTTGACTAATGGTGATGAAATGGATATAGAAAATTTATTGTACAATATTCTGACACAAGAAATGCAAGTAACTCATGAAAATTTTCTAAAGGATGTTGACATTGGCGGTTGTGGATAATTGTCCTAGGAAGTTCTTAAGAGGGACGGGCTGCGGTCGTTGGAAACCAATGAAAAGCGTAGCATACTTTTGTAGATACAATATCGCCCACAAGCTGGAGGGAAAAAATAAATTTAGATTCATCAAGCTTAATTCATGGAAAATATTTTAAAATCGGTTGTGGATATTTTACAAATATCCATAACTTCCAAATCATGCAAATTACATCATGAAGTAAAGATTTTACATAAAAAAAGTGAATCGAAATTCGTCATTTGAATTAAACAAGCAACCTGATAGAATTCGAATTAGAAGGACGTTAAAAAAGGAAATGGGAAAACCTATCAAAGTTAAAAAAGGAACTAGAAAAATATACAGCCTCAAAAATTTCAGCCGGTTTCAAAACACTAGGAAATTAAAATGCATAAAATAACGTCATGCAGAAAGATGTTAGAGATTCCTTTCTAAGAAAACACATTCACTTCTCTGTTTTGAAAAAGTCAGTGATTCCAAAAATCCGCCACATCAATGCATAGGTAAATTAATCATTTTCGCCTGCCCATCTTGCCCACCAATCCTTATTCTATGCAAAGTAATCCAGCGGGAAAAAAGGGAATGCCTGACTTAGACAAAGTTTACTGTCAACATTACCTGGAATGCATTAGTAATGAGTACATGAACTTACCTTATGTTGATCTGGTTTAGGAAGGCAGTCGTAATGTATTGGTGCGTCGTATTTTTGCGCATGCTATGTACCTTTCAGGGAATACTTAGAGAATGCAGAGGTAATGAATAGGCAATCCCACAAGAAGAGGTGAAAAGACGAGTCGTTTCACCTCTTCCGTAAAAAACTGGTTGGCATACTGCATCAAGAATACTCTTGTGGGATGGCCCAATAGATATATTCAGTCGTGTTGTTATCGAGAAGAGATAGAAATGTGCGGCTATATTTGCAGAGCCTAGTTCGAGGGAGTGCGTGTCGAAAATGCGTCATATAGTTTTCTTTGTTTTTCTAAAAACTTTACCTTTACCTCTCAGTGAAATCAGAAAGAGTGCCTCATTCCACCTGAGAGTGTAAACTGAATGGTTCTTTCCAAATTTCCGGAAAATGCATGCTTAAAGGGGCGTTTATAATGCCAGTAGAGTGGAGTCACCAGATTGCATTGTCTCAAGGTTGCAGTCTAATATAAGTTTTTCGCGCTTCTAAACAGAGTGGATTTCACAGAGTAGTGTCCAATTTGGTGACTCCACTCTACTCAGCCATTTCAAGCGATCCTTAAGGATTCCGTTCACTATTATGAACTGGCAGGGTGAATGCTTCAACTGAACTTAAAAGGATTACTCTTCACACCTTCCAAAGAATTAATAAGGAATGCTTCTTCTCACTTTCCAAAGAATTATAGGTAATGCAGAGAGAAGATGTGGTGCAAGCCACCTTATATACCTTCCCGTCGTAGGACAACAACGAACGAGAAGAATATGAAATAAATAATAACTGGATGCGCAAATCTAGCTGCATTGTAGCACGAACAAGGACCAAAGAGTAAATTTATATCAACACATTTAATGTAAACAGAGAATTTCTTCAATTCGATACATCTAGAGCCATATCTCATTACCTCTGCGTTCACTATATACATCTGTACACTATGGTAATACCCATTAATATAACCGAATTATGTGTGCCCCTGTGAGTTCGAGTCGCGTGTATATGTGTGTATGGGTGTATGGCATGTCTCTCCGCTTTTAAAATAAGAAACTTTTAAAAATAAATTGCACTAAAAAGTGATAAATAATAATTTTTGCCTCAGTAATATACACAAAAAAAAAGTTTCAGTGCAAGCAAAGAATTCAAATATTTAAAATCAAACGAGATAGTATAATTTTGAAATATTATTAATACATTTAATTTTAAGATTTAATCCGAGTTCTAGCATTTATTATTTTGCAATGAAAATTTTCTTGTGTATATCACTGAGAAAGAAAAAAAATTTTTTTACTTTTTAGTGCAATTTATTTGTAAAAGTTATTTATTTTCAAAGTTTTTTAATATTTAATTTTTTACTTTTAGTCGTTATATTTTCGCTAAAAATACATATAACGGTACATAATCTATCTTATATATGCATTTTAATTCGCATCTAGGATCTCCTGCGAACGTTGCGGTGTAATGTTTTTTCTCTGCAGTGAATAGTTTAGAAAATTATCGCATAAGTACTTGCATATAGTAATTTAAGTTTTGCGGCTAGATGGAGGTTCCGATTGTCAGATGTTCAATTATTTTACTTCTATTGTTTTAACAATTATTATTATAATTTATTACTGATTTATTCGATTATTTATTTCATTAAGGTCTAATTCTATTTTATTTATTATATTTATTTATTCATTCATTTATTTAGTATAATTATTTTTGTTGTGTTATTATTAGCGTTTAGTTATTATATAAACATGAATACTCTTTCTTAAGGCTAGCTTAATTCCTAGACAAGCAAAATCTTCCATTTTAGAACTCTTACTGGACAAACTTTACAATGTGTTGATTTATAGGGCTTTTATGTATTGTGGCCTTAAACTGGAAGAATTTATTTCACGTAAATATCCATATAACGGTTAAATATAGAAAATTGAAATGTTTCCGTAAATTATAAAGAATTATGATAAAATGTTTAAAAGAAAAATTCCGCCCCGCCGCATCCCTCTGTACACAAATTCACAAATAAGAATTTTATCGATATTCGGGTGAAAAAGTCTATTATAAAGTTTCTTACAAAAGAAAAGCAAAATGCCGTTTAATAGCACTCATCACACACGGTCCAAATTGAACAATCCCAAGAGTGGTAGTTAAAACCCCGAAAAACGTAAAAATGTTTTACCCCATCGGAAAGTTCTCCATTCACTCATTCTAAATCAGAAAACTCCATGTAAATTCATCCACGTTTACTACCCTAAAACTTTTTCTGAACTTTCACATTTTTGTCGCCCTTATGCACAAAGTTATTTAGTCAAGAATTAGTGAGTAGATAAAAGTTATTTAAAAATAATCGCCCATTTGAAAATTATACTGTACAAAATGTTCCAGGAAATGTATGCAATACTGAAACTCTTAAAATATGAGGTTATATTTTTTTTTTTCGAATTCACCTTATTTTCGAAATTACAGTGGATTTAATTTTTTTTTCGAAAATGTGACCATTGCAACGTTTTTTGGCTATAATTATGTTCGTTTTTCTTGCTGATCTCCCATTTTGATCTTGTTTTATTTGTAGTACTCTGATTTTCATTTATATTCTAATAACTCGTTTTCAAAAAAGTTTATAGATAAGTATAAAATTAAAGATATAAATCCAAACATCGTTTTCCTTTCGATAAATTGTCTGATTTGAGGGTGAGAAATATCCTATAGTAGCCATATTAGCAATATATTCTGTAAAATATCCTATATCTCTTACCTTTCGTATAAATCCATCCAACGTTATTAGCCTAGTTCAAGTACTCCCTGAGATACCGGAAAAGATGTTTGGCAATATACCTTGCCCATACGAAATTATTTCGAAATTCAAAACTTGTGATAATGTTGCGAAAACTGAGCATTTAAACAAGAAAATCGAGTGAAACCTCCTTCATAATTGTAAGATTTATATTTTCGACTATTAATAACATAATTGGCACAATTAATCTTAAGCATTTATTACTACTCGGGGTCGAAACGATTCCAAAAATAATTCATTTAGGTTTTTCTTTAAAAAATATTGAAAATTCTCATCGCTTATTGTTTTAAAAGCGTACGTACTTTGGATAACTTAAATTCATTTGGCGTTAATATAAAAAAATCGGTGTGTTTTTCTGAGAAATATAAATGTGCTGGGGTCGTTTACAATCCCAGGGTAGGAACAGCACAAATGGAAAATTCCAGAATTTTTTTCAGGGAAAATTAACAAAACGCAATACATAAGGAGAAGAAAAAGTTTACAATGTTTTTCGCAATTTTTACAAAGTTGTAGTATTTAACTGTATTTATACTAAAAGTGTTGAGGACACTTTTGACCAATTGTGTCATAAATATAGCGTGTCGGTGACCAATGTGTCTACTTGGCTTAAGGACAGAATTGTTGGAATAATTGAAAAGGAAAGACATGTTGAAGAGTTGGAAGTTCCTCGTGGAAAGGAGAGCAAGGTGCGCTTCCGGTCCACGATCAAAAGAGAGAAAAATGAACTTGCAGTGCGTCATTTGCCAGCGAAATATCTGCTCAATACATTATAAAAAATTGTGCTTTAACTATCTTCATAAATAAAATAGAATGCATAATTAGATGGCATATGTACAATATTATTCTTAAATTATTAAAACTTGTATACCTAAAAAAAAACTAATCTTTTGAATTTCCCAGTAAAATCGGTTAATTTCATAGTGGGGTCATTCTCAACCCCAGGGTAGGGAAATTAGGATTGAAATTATGGGTAGTAATAAAGGGTTAATCTGCAGTTACTAAATAAAACAATATCGAGCCTCACGCGTGAATGGCCAATAACCTCTCCTAGAAACGTAAAATGCGGAGAAGGAAAATCATTATGAAGACAATACAAAGCGTATTTTAAGTTTAGGTATCGCCTCAGAAATAGAAGTTCAACCATGGCTCAAAACATAATAGCTGTTGTGTATCATCTCTAAACGTTACACATATCGCCGGATAAAGAAATAATCTTGCACAGGTAATGAATTCTCCACAGGTAAAGAGATATTTGTATTTCAGTTTTATGTAGAAATTCAAGTTAGAGAAATTTCTTCACTTGTAATTTAGTGTAAATGTTTAGACTGCCTAAATCTAATTGAGGGTTTTGACGAGGGGCTTTCCATTGTACACGTACTATTTAGTTAATTCCGTCGTTTACGTACTACCATAAGTTCTCATTTTTTCATATACTAGCGACAGGATAGCTTTCTGTTGCACACGTACTAACTAGCGGCTTCAGTTGTTCCAGTACTGCCACTAGTTCTCAGTTTTTTACGTACCGGCGATAGCATGGATTTCCAGTGCACACGTGCCAACTAGAGGCTTTCATTTGGATACACATACACCGCTGACGTTAGTTGCTGGCATAACCTTATAGCATGATTCCATTGCCTCAAATTACATAATTTCAAGAAAAAATTTTAAAATTACGAAATCCTGTTTTTACTATGTTTTTGATGACTTCGTTGGCAGTTCTCTGCTTGTCAAGTGGTATTCTCCTTATTCTTCTTCTTTCTTAATCAAAACACGCGGTATGATGATTGCTGTGAACCACAGTGGGCCATTTTGAAACCAATAAAATGCTGATGTTAGCATTTCTTCAGAAATTTGGGATGCGTTCGGAAAAGTACGTCATTTCGATTGTACAAACTACATTGAAATCGGTGTTCTAAATGTATGGGAAATTACATAATTTTGAGCTGATTTCGACGATTTCATCAAAATTACGTAAGTTTGAGCTAGAGAAAATGTAGTATTAAGTGGTTTCTTCTTACAAAAAATCAGAAAAGCACCAGTTTGGGTTAGATGGCAGATTGTGGAGTCAGCTGAAAGATAAATTGTAAAAAAAAAAACTTGTTCATATAAAAAGTTACTGTTATAGAAATATGTACATTCCTCGATGGATTAAAGGGGGATAAAAAGATAAAATTCACAAAAGAGAAATAAAATTATTTGTTCTCTAAAATATGTACATATAACTTATTTTAATAGGTACTCACTTTGCATTTTGAATTCATACATTACATGCATCAAACTAACTACATATATATCCTTTACATAAATCAATTGCGATCCCAAAGAGAAAGTTTTATTCACCTATTCTGACAAGTGTAGGCTAAGTGAAAATCCGCTTAACTAATCCCAATTACCTATATTGAAGGAGAGTCGTTACAGCAAATACCCGCAAACATTTTATGAACCTCCACAGACAGTGTCCTCTACATACATAATATATCTATCTACCCACCATCGTACGGCCTATGTTTGTATGTATATGTGCACTTGCCAATTTCTAATTTTAGCCATGGGATATCAAAGGATTATCTCTACACAAGTTTTATGAGAAGCAATTACTCTTACTAACCACACAGCTGTGAATTGAAAAACTCTGTCCAGATGAATCCTTGTAAAATGAAAATAACTTTTGCTTCCATCATCTTCTTCTTCTTCTTTAACTTCTTTTTGACGTAGCAAAATTTGCATGCGAATACCAGCGACACACACACCCACCCACACACACACACACACACACACACGTACATACTTTGTCACAATTTTAAAGTCTATTTCGCTTGTGAAATTATATCATTTTGCCGCGCGGTACGGCCCAGCTACTACCGGTAGAACGTTTCAGGTTGATTCGCTCGCACACGTATAAAAGGCTTCTCATTATCCAAAATGCTTTGCTGGGTTCCAAAGGATCTTTTATAGGCATCGCCACCATTAAATTTTAAATGGGAAATTGTTTGCGTTGCTCTTTTAATATAACGAAACCATAACACATAAAAAGGACGAAGGAGGAGAATTAATCATTTAACCGTGGCTATGGGTAGATCTTCAGAGGGGCATTCTTTAGGGCATTTCCTGACTTTTTAACTTTACAGAGATAGAAAAGAACCGTTCTGCTCTAGTTTAGCTATGGGTAACGAAGGCGAAAGATGGAAAAATCGGAAATAAATTTCGAAGGATTTTTGTTTTATATATATATATAAATTATGAGGGTGAAGAGAAAATAGGGGTAATGGAAAAGTCCTTGGAATGTATATTTAAAATTCATCCGGAAACTTTCTTCCCTTTTTCAATAATATAAAAATGGTTCGAAAGCCAATTGCACTTATTTCGTCACGGTGAATGGCATTTCATTCCCCCTCCCCACCCCACACTACCAATGGCAAGAAAGGCAGCTGATGTTAATACCCCCTCTTTTAAACCCGTTTTTTTTTATCCAGGCTTCATTCGATTAGTTTTCCACTTCGGAGAGTACATTTTCCAATACCTTAATTCAAGGAAAAACCTCGACGTTGAACATGATGTATGGCGGTAATATTTTGAGTTAATATGACGTCAGACCTCCATATCCCGTATATTTTTGGCTCTGATTCAACTACTGCGAATGCAGTGAACTACTTTGTTGGCCTTTATCTGAGAGAAATTCATGTATCCTCTGCCAGGATACAGAGGAAGAGTTGTACCAAATAGGATGAGTCGCCCTCCCCCTTACACCTTCTATATAGTGTAAGTTAACAATTTGAATTTTCTGGGTATATGTCCAAAATTTTTCGAATATAGAGACTTGAATTTCGGTAGTATTAGATTGTATGTATGTATGAAGGTAAATGACCTTTAGATCGGTATTACGGTAAATATGGTATTGCAATTGGGTGGTGGGCTGATTCGATAGAAACATTTTGCGGTCAATGAATCCCTGGGCAGACAAATTCTCCGCCGCCGCAGGTATTTTTATGGTCGGTTGCCTGCACAACATACTTACTATGTTATGTACATTAGCTCGTAGCAGATGGCTTAATGAATTTTGTTATCGGTCACTGAATATTTCACGATATACCTAAATTACCTGTATAAACAGGGAATAAATCTCCTTTAATATCCCCAAGCAAAATCTTTACGCATTTTCCTTTTTTTTTTGTTTTTATTTTATGTACAATCGGTTTTCAATCTGCGTTCGGGAAAAAAATTGTTACGGTTGTAATAAAAATGTACGAGGAGGGTTGGGTAAAATTATTATGATTTTATGCGTTTTTGGTTTTTATTTGATTTTGGAATGTATGTTTTGGTATGATTTTCATAAAATTATAATTAAATTGGTAACAAAATTCATGAGTTATTCTGCTCTTGTTAGTACTGATAAGCAAATTATTCCGTTGCTGGTTTTCTGGATTGGCTGGTTGGTTGTATAGTGAATAATTGGAAGGGAAGGGCACAACTGCCATTGAGAGGACGTATTTTATATATATAGGGTAAATGAATACAATATGATGATAAAGTGTTTGGAACAAAAAATTAATTGTTGTGGAAAATTGTTTTAAAATATTTTTTAACCAATTAAAAAAAACACCTATACCACGATGTTGGTAATATGGTCACATATCAAAAAATCTGAAATTATATTGTAAAATTAGATTATGTTTTTATCTAACGTTTTACTGCAAATCAATCACTTTTATTTATTTATTCTATTTTTACTTATTTATTTATTTTACTGGTTAGTTGATACACAAGATTAGAAATTTTATAATTGTACGCATTAAATCGGTAGGGAAAATTTATTTGTTGAAAGAGAGATAGATAAATATACATTTAAATTTAATCAATTAACTATACACCTATAAAGTCTACTGAATATGTAAGAGCTAAAGCTTATTCTGACAAAGAAAATGAATTAACTACTAATTTGCGAATTAACGTTATGCGAGCTGATGCCAGCAGTCTTTTAAATACGTGCTGAGATCCAGCGCACTGTAGTTTGGGCGTTAGAGAATTCCTGCAGCGGATCACCTGCACAAAGTAACAGCGTTCACCTGATAAGGTTCTGAAGATTGGCAATAGGTTGTTTCTATGTTGGGCCGATCCTAGAAATTGTATTCGGTCAAGTAACTTGGTTCCTTTACGGGGATTAGAGAATACAGATATAGTAATCGTCTTCGTGACAAGAATGTATATATGTTTCAAGTGAGCATCCCACAAAGGAGTCCACATAGGAAGAGATATGAGCAAATCTACGCAACCCATGAATAAACCTGATAGTATCGTTGAAAGCAACATTCAACATTCAACGAGTTTGAAAAAAATTAAGCTGCCAAAAGTTTAGTGAGGTAGTACCAAGGATTTAGCAAGTTTCACACGCATATGAGTCGATAGTATACTAGCGGATATTCTTAGCTGACGTAGGTATCCATAAACTTTCCCTAAAACACAAGAGAGGTGATTGCAGTATGTCAACCGCTGCTTAATCTTTCGACTAAGTTTGAGTATGGTATGGTAGTGCTGTTGATCATTATCGGAGGCAATTCACTAAGATCTAAATTTCTCCTGTAAAATGCTATACAGTTTGACTTGAGCGGATTTAGCGTTAGGTTGTTACTATTGGACCAGTCAGATAGTCTTTGCAGATCGTCGCTTATCCGAGAAATGCAACTTTCGATAAGCCCTATTGGTCGGTCAAAATCGCCGTAAAGGTGGACTTTTGAATCCTGTAGTATCATTGGGAGATCATTGATGTAGCAACCAAAGAGAAGCGGCCTAATATTGATCCGTGGGGGATTCAACAGTTCAGGAAAAGTGGTGACGAAGTGGTAATATTCACTTTTACCTACTGACTGCGACACTCTAGAAAGCATTGATGAAATTAATTGCCGTGCTCGAAAACTCAAGACATTGCTGGAGCTTACTAAGCAGCCTAATCTGATTCACTGAATCAAAAGGCCTTGCTGAACTTCAGAAGAACCAGTTTTGCTATGTGGTCGTTGTCAATCGAGTCAGTTATGTCAGATACTACTTTAAGTAAAGCAGTTTCGGAACTATGACGCGCTCTAAAGCCGGACTGCCAACGTGATAAGAGATTGTTTTGTTTTAGATAAGAAGCCATTTGGACAGGCATAAGCTTTTTCGAGAACCTTACTAAAGAAACACAGCAAGCTAATGAGTCTATAGTCGGCCAGTTCAGAGGATTTACGAGACTTAGGAATAGCCAAGACTTTCACATCAAAGAAAAGTGAGAAATAGTGAGGCAAGCGTTAAATATATGAACGAGAATGTGGACGATATGCGGTAAGATTATTTTTATGAATCATGGAGAGATGTTGTGTGGCCCAGTGGCTCAAGATGTAATGCTATTAATCGTCTGCATCTACGCACCTAAAGGTAAGATCAGACTGTTCGACCCACCTACAAAAAGAAAAATTAGATTAAAAGCTAAGAAAAAGAATCTTACCAGCATCTGGGAAGGCACAGATGCAAGGAGTCCCATGACAATCTAAAAGTAAACAAAAAGTAAACAAAAATGAATTAAAAAAATGGGAATTGAACTAAAATAAAGAATGAAATACATAAACTATGTTATTTAATAAATTAAAACATACGCAAGACAACAACATTCTACTGTATGATAGTAGGTAATCTACCACAAAATGCAGGCAAACAATAAGAAGCATGCGAATATAAATAAACTTCACGCTACACAACATAAAATTATATTAACAATAACGTACTAGGTACGGATACATAATTTCATTACCATTTACAAAAAATGCACAGATACCTTAGGTGAGGCTTCGCGAAATAAATTCACCTTGGCAGGTATCTATGCCATTTATAAAAGGCAGAAAATTAAACACAATTAACAAATAAAATTAAGAAATTTATGTACCAACCTGTGTTAAAATGCGTAATTCCCTCGATGAATAACTATAAAGTACACATAACCACTGAATTTAACACAAAACTTACTAAAACAAAACTTGCGAGCGGCTGACATTTCGCGTAAATAAACCGGCGAATTCCATATTTTCGCGACGTTTAAACTGTCACCCCGGGATAAAACGAGACGACAAATTCAATGGGTGCTTTCGCTTCGCGATATTTTTCACGCATTTTCAATATTACCTTTACACCAATGAGTGCGAAAGACACACAAAGGTGTGAAAGGAACAATGAGGAAGATGAACAAAACTAAATTCTGGAATTTCTTAAATTGGAATTAAACATGGTGAAACGATAAGTTATGGAAAGATTTAGGAAAACTTATCATAATTATGTCAAATTAATACTGATTTCTATAGGAAAGATCTGTCGGATAGTATAAGAAATAGCATAAACGTAGCCAGATTGTATAAATTTAGCGAGCAGTGGAATAGGAACAAAACGAACTCAGTTGTCATCTAGCCTCCGCGGTGTCATATTGAAATGTCTGCCTGTTAATAAAGTACAACTCTAATAAATTCATAGTCTTTTATTTATTACATATATTAGAACATCAATTGACTGCAACGAAATCATAATACTGTAGTCAAAGTAAGCCTAAAAATTCAAGAATTCATTTTTATGGATGCGAAATCGGGACATAATTCTCTATAAAAAGGGGGTTCATTCTTCATTCAGTCTTCTTATTTTCAAAGCTGTCGAAGTGCGAACTCATTCTATAGCATTTGCCCCCATTTTGCAATTTCCTCATAGTGTCAGCAGCAATAAAAACATAGTTTTCTGCAAACTTATAATATTCTTCATCAGCAAGAAACAAAAATTTCTACAAGGCAATTATCGAAGCAGCAAAGGATTTTCGATAACTTTGTAGAATTTCATCAGCTACAAATTTTTAGACCAAATTAAAGATAAATTTGCAAATTATTCATTTTCTCAATTTGCATGGCAGGTGTTGGTCTTACACACATGTATGAAATTAACAAGAACGATTGGGTTCTTATTAACTATTGTCTGCATTTCAGCAATTTTATTTCTTTGCATTTATTTAACTCAATCAAATTAAACTTTCAAACAATTATTTATCGTGTAAAAACTATGCCATTGGGCCATTTTTACATAACATAATAATTGGAAACTAGATTTGCATTGAGTTCTAATCACATTTAAATTTCAGCTATTAGTGAAATCAAATATAGTTAAGATACGTAGAAAAAGAAAATTTTGACTTTTATGTATTAAATAATCATAATTGAAAAGGAAAATTCGAGTAAAACACAGTTTTTTAGTATAATTAATTTACTTTTGTTTTTACATAAGTGTAGACATATTTTGAACTATTTACCTGACATTGAAGTTTATAAACGTACTAGTATAAGTAATTTGACGTAAAATTTAAAATTTAAAAGAATTAATTGAATTAAGTTAACGTAATTTATTTTTGCATAATATTAGCAATTTTCCACTAAATAATATTTTTCCTGCAATAAAATTGAGTGAGCAATTGAGTAACAAATTTGATCTTTTTATTTAACCGCTACACTACACTAGAATATTTTATTTCAGCATACGTAAATTCTCGTTTGTAACTGCAGTTTGTTTGAAAGTCAATTATAGGAATTCACAAATTTCATTAAACTGTGCCTTGCGAACGCAGTTTTTTCGTAGATATCAATTATTGGAATTGACACATCAGCTGTGGTAAAACACAGAATGATGTGTGTTAGCTTGGCTTAGCGGTACATGCATTGGGGGCAACAACTTGACTTTGGATTGAAGTGAAAAACCTGTTTAAATTATCGGGATCCAGGTTGCACTTGTGCTGGTCTCTGACATATATTCCCATATTCAGCAAGCTACTCCATAGTTTCCTTGTATGATGATTGGGGTTAAGTTGTGAGCCATAATACCGGCGCTTTGCTGCCCGAATGACCACAGTTACTTTATTTTGGCAGATCTGATAACGATTCAGATCATCATTGGATGTAGTACGTTTGAATCTGCGATAGAGTAATTCCCTCTCTGTGATCATTCTTTGGATCTCATCCGTGAACCACGGAGAGCCGCGGGAATGTAAAGTACGTGTTCCAATTGAGACATATTTATCATAAAGATATTTTAGAGAAGCACTTAAGTGCTCTACCTTATCATCCGTACATAAATCGTTGTAAATAGTCCCCCAAGACATCATTGAGCACTCATTAAAAGGTCTATTAAAGGCAATGTGGTTGAAATCCTTATAGGTGAAAGTCGAGCTAGTTACATTCGAATCAATAGGGATGCAATATATGTCATGTACAGGATATCGTGGTCGCAGTCACTGGATGGCGTTAATTGATTTGTGAGTAAGGAATAATTAGCATTTGATACTAGTGCTGACAGAGTTAGAATTGCATTAGATCGTGCGCTGAAAATGCCAACAGAATGAATATCCACACATAAAGTGTATCACTTAAGTTCTATTTTATTTTAATGAAAAAATAAAAATAAAAAGAATAATAAAAAACGGCAGAAAGTTCGTAGTGATTATTACGCTTGATGTGTGGAGTCGACTGTATCGGTTTCGGTACCATCTCATAACTTTAGGCGATTATATCATTTCATAAAGATTTGTAAGTTTTTAATTTTTTAATCGCGAGTGTCATTTCCAAACGCGTAACACTCAGGACGAGCTCAGCCGTCACAACCCCATTATCCCATATAATCGGTTACTCTAACGCGATTAGGTTTTCTGGTAAAAGGGCACAGTGTGCGGTCTCTATTAAAACAATAAAAAATAAAAAAAAAACTAATAATAATTACAAAGAAAATTTGTTTAAATTGAAAATATTTATTTGTATGCTTTGTATAACATTTTTCATACTTACATTTCCTCGTATATAGAAAGTACGAAAATAACCAAGAACCTTTACTCCCAAAAGTTATTGCCCCTATTAAGGAAAAATGGTTGAATAAATGTTAATGGATCATAAAAAAAAAAAAAAATGTCCCAACATTTAACACTTCAAATGTCCACCGAGTGCAATTTCCAATTTAAAAGATAAAAACACATTTCAAAACTGGATCCACAATGTCTGTCCAATTTCCGTCGTGTGTATCATAAAGAGACTTGATTTTCATTGCTCTCAGTGCTCAGTAATTACAGTGGAAGGAAGGACCTAGTCACTCGCTTAGATCTTGATAGCAACAAAATTTTATGAAAAATAAAAAAGTCGCGAAATGGCAATTCCTGATTATACTACTAACGAGGGATATGAAAGAAAGGAGCCTAAATTTTTGGCCAGCTAAAGGAATGGCAAAAGTAAAGAAAGACAATGAAAAAAAAAGACAAACAACGGTCATAGGGAATATTTCATCTCATAATTTTTCTCCGGCATGTCTTGAACTTTGTGATTTTTTTTCTATCTGCTTTTGGTACTTTTGTTTTTTCTTTATTCGAACTGACCTCCCTCTTTATAGCAACCCCTCTACAAGAGCTTAAACGTCCGTTATCCTATATTATGTGTGTATGTATATGTAGTCTCAATGCAATCATTAATCAGCACTGTCTAGGAGTTGGAAGAACTTTTAGATTCTGTTTTGCATAATTATTGTGCATTCTTTAACGTTAAGTACACTCTCCGAGATTAAGATGGTGCTTGGAGTGTTCGTATTAAGTGGGCTTTGTGTGATTTTATGGAATTAATTTTTCCCATTTGGCATGGAGATAAAAAATCCTTAAATTGTTCTAGCCATTAGGATTGCATATACATACATAGTTCGCAGGCTCCAAAATGAGGCCCAGTGGATATTTTTGTGAAAAGGAATGATAAATTAAAGACAAATTTATCCGCAATCATTTCTACCATGAATGGGGTTTTTTTTTATTCATATCAAACGTAATTCTCCTCTGGGCGTTAGGCCCGTTGCATTCTGATCCAAACTAGAATTTCAATTTTAAAACAATTCAAAAATAAAAATCATCAATAAGGATAAAAAAGGAGAAGAAAAAAAAATAGTATAGGCCCCAGTTTTAGTATAGGACACTTGGGGAATATCAAAATATATTGATCTCACTTCAGTGGGTTTTTATCGATACATTTGGCTAGGATTTAAAAATTGAATAAACGGATAACATAGATAAAATGTGCCCCAATATAGGATATCTGCTGCTATTGCATGATAGCCCACTCTACCTTACCATTATCCAGCCGGCTCGACTGAGAAGAGGGAAACAATCTGAAACGCTTGAGGCCATTGCTGGATAAAATTGCTAGTCTAACGAGCATTGTTCCCAGTACGATGATATTCTCCAGTATCCTATCCTATCCACAGGATGAGAGTTTCGTATTATCGGGGGCTTTAACTAGCTGCTCTATTTGACATCTCAATGATTTAGTAGTCAATTTATTATTAAGGGCTGCTCTTCCTCTCTCACTTATTTTTGAGTAATGTCTGGGCCTTTTCAATATTTGCTACTAGATGGTGGTGGTGGCAGTGATGGTGGCCATGGTGGCTGTAAAAAGCAGAGCGAAATAAATGTGATAGAACATTGTGCTACACTGCAGTCGTTTTATATCAACTTGCGAGTGACATGAGTGTGAGATTGTACTCTGCGTCTGTATATACAAGGATTGGTCTCTTTGAGCATAAGACAGCCATTTGGCTGACAATGGCCTTTAAATAATTCATAAGCATTTTGCAGATATTGCGGGTGTGGATTTTTTTTTTGGTATTGTCTTTCGATCTTGGAAAAAAACTTCAACGAGACAATAACATTTTGTTGTGTGTTCTAAGTAATTTGATGTGTGAATTTGCATATTTTAAGTAAAGCTTTGACAAACATGACATTTCTGGTTCTGGACAAACGAATATGGGCCGAAAATGATTTTTAAACGAAATATTGGTTATTGTTGAAGGTGACCTTGACTCTCGACACATATGTTTTAAGGGGAGGGGGATCGATGAAATTTAAGGGTAGCGACATACGAATAGGTTTCTTCCGGATGGTTTTTTCCGTGCTTAATGAATCCCAAATGATTAACTTGGCAGCGACATACGTTCAGGCTAAAACCGGACCGATTTCAAAATCTGAAAGCAACCGTGGCTGGCCACGGTTTCACGAAGGTTTGATGAAGGCTGATTTGATGAAGGCTTGTTTGCTCCCGAATGCAATGCAAAACTCATTGAGTGCAATGTGACATACGATTAGGTTATCCCGGACGGTTTGCTGAAATTTAGTGCAGTGCAGTAGTATAGAAGCAACGAAAGTTTTTGAACGCGTATATGGTATGTACATTTAATAAAATAATTTGATAGTTTTTTGGAGCTCGAGAAAAGACCAATTGTATATGGAAAGTGAATAGTGGAAGTTATATGAGAAGGAATGAAAAAGTTATCTAGAAAAAGAATCTACGTTGTAATTATTTTCTCCTTTCTTCTTCATCTTCAATTAAAAATAAAATAATTACAAGTTTAATATCACTAACATTTGTCATAATTATTGCACCTCTTAAAATTAGTGAAATGCGATATCACTGATTAGTATTCACAAAATAATCAAGTATAACCGTCTCGTACGTCGTGCAATTACGACGACGGTAAAAGCAGCAAACACACAAATCGTATGTCGCTGCCCTAAGAGTTAAGAAAAATTTGGTAAATTCAAGACCTTACTAAATGGCTAATATTACTTGCTATAGTTCACTGTATAGCTTATTACCATAATTATTCCACTCTAGAATGTTGGAAATAATTTGTTTTTTTTTTTATTTTTCATTTCGAAAAGATCGGTCAATACCTATTCAAATTAAAAGAAATACCACCGTATCGAGTTTTCTGTAACCCTGTTAAAAATTCAGTCATATCTACGCGGATTATCTACAGAGTGGCTTAAAACAACGGCGTATCTCGGTGGGACGGGGGGGGGGGGGTTGCGTGGGAGTGCGTGGTTGCGGCGAGATAAGTGTAACCCTACGACATGTATATTTCTTAAGAAATGAACTTGGAAAACAAAATTATTAGTATTATTATAAAGCGTCTTCCAATAAGAGGTGTTATTTTAATTAGCCCGCTATTTCGGTAGATGTCACCTTTGGAGCTGTCATTTTTTGACATTTGACAAGTAGAAACTACGCCATTAATAAAAATGGAACGATACACGATTCAACAACGCATTGAAATTATTAAAATTCACTATCAAAATGGTGAAAATGTGACAGAGACGGTTCGTAAAACGCGACCATTTTTGGGTCGTCGTGAAGCACCTTGTCGGACCGCAATACAGAAATTGGTAGAAAAGTTCGAGCTGTCGGGACAAGCTAGTGATGTGAAGAATAAAACCCGTGCACGTCGCTCAAGAACAGCCGAGAATATTGCTGCTGTAGCCGAAAGTGTTGAAGAAAACCCAGGTTTGTCCATTCCTCGTCGTTCTTTGGAATTAGCTATTCCACAAACGTCATTATACCGTATTTTGCATAAAGATTTGGGTCTTAAGGCTTATAAAGTTCAGTTAACACAAGAACTCAAGCCGGCCGATCATCAACAACGTCGAGTCTTTGCTGATTGCGTCCTTGAAATGCATGAAAATGATCCGGAATTCCATTGAAAACTCATCTTGAGTGAAGAGGCCCATTTCCACCTCGATGGCTTCGTCAACAAGCAAAATTGTCGCATCTGGGGCTCGGAAAACCCAAGAGTTATTGTTGAAAAGCCTCTCTATCCTCAACGTGTGACTGTTTGGTGCGGTTTATGGTCCAGCGGGGTCATTGGACCTTACTTTTTCGAAAATGAGGCTGGAGCAACAGTTACGGTGAATGGATTGCGCTATCGACAAATGATTAATGATTTTTTATGTCCGGAATTGGATGGTATTGATCTGGACAACGTTTACTTTGAACAAGACGGCGCTACGTGCCATACAAGCAACGAAACCATTGATCTTTTACGGGAAAAGTTTCTGGACCGTGTTATCTCTCGAAGAGGTGATCACAATTGGCCACCGAGATCTTGTGACTTAACACCTTGCGTCTTCTTCCTTTGGGGCCACGTGAAAGAGAAGGTCTACGCCAATAGCCCAGCGTCGATTCAAGACCTCAAAGATGGAATTCGTGAGGCTATCGAGGACATAGGGCAACCACTTTGCGATTTGGTTATGGAAAATTTCATGAGGAGGATATGGTCCTGTAGGCGTGGTCGTGGTGGTCATTTGGCTGATGTTATTTTCCATTATTAACGGCATACCTTCCTCTTTATAATGAAATAAAGATCCGATCATTTATCTCAAAAAATGGCATTTTTCTTTGAATATCAATATAACACCTCTTATTGGAAGACCCTTTATCATTATTATTCCTTGTCCAAAAAGAGTTTTTACGCTATTAACAAATTATATCGTGTTTTCTGAAAAAACTCATCAGACATAATCCGGTCAGCCTTTCCATTTCCACATAGTGTTTTTCAGCCAGGTCTGCAGACTTCACACTTCGTGGCGTATTGAATGATCGTTCTACGGTCATACAGGGTGGGCCAAAAGTCACCATGGGGTTTAAAAATTAAATTGGTAACATATGGGAGGATGAAAAAAAGGAGGGGTAAGGTGGGGTGGAGAAACATGCTTACCTATGAAGAACAGACAGTTGGCTAACATGTAAAAAAGGAATGAAGAGAAACGGTCAACAACAGTTAGTTATTTTTAAACCCCATGGTGACTTTTGGCCCACCCTGTATTACTAGGTGGGATTGTGCTCAAAATCGCGCAGTGAAAGAATTTCGGAATATAAAAACCCATTTTTACCATCTAAGGAACTGGTCTATAAGGAAATGCAAAAACAGCCTTAAAAACAGCATATTTTCAAAATAACAAGGGGGGGGGGGGGGAGAGCTATATTTTTGGATATTTCTGTAGGGTCTTTAAAATTAGTCTTAGAGGAATCATAACTTTTTTCCTAGTCTGAACCCAGGTTTATGAGTTTTTATTGTTCAATCAATTTTAGGGGGAGGGAGCTGCTTCCCCGTGTTCCCTAGCTGGGTACGCCATTGTCTTAAAAGCTAATTGGAATAACTCTCATCTCTCAATATCTAGGCAGATATTGTGGGTTTGTGTTTGCCACGAACGTTAACAGACTACGTAGATGGAAAGGGATTTTAATATTAAGTCCTTAATAATACCGTAGACCATGACATAGCCATTTCACAGAAAACTTATCACGAAGCCAAGTTATATACTAAAAAACGACAATTCGTTAAAACCATGTAAACTACGGAATTTTGAGTCTTTACGACGCCATAAATGATATATTATGCATCGTACTGGATATTATCCTCCTCTCCTAAGACTGAATCAAATGGAAGTTCTTTGACAATCCTTTCCATCTGGACTACAAAATATAATTTGTGATACCTTTCCTCCAACACATCGAGCCACTCAACTCCCAGCTGACTGAATACTCAAAAAAAAAAAATAAAAAAAAAAAATAAATAAAACATGAATTTGGAATTTCGATTCGACCGAAATTTATCTCGCAGACCAGCAGGTATATATGAGGTCGGAAGCTTGCCCATCTGAGATATATGAGTAAAAGTTGATATTGATATACAGCTCTGCATCAATAATACTCGAGGTATGTTTGTATCCTTATTTATATAGTATATGAAAAGCTACTATGAAGCAATATCGCACCGAACTCCAGAGATAAACGTTAAATTTGTCCTGCTATTTATGGGTTTTCAATGTGGAAATTGATCCAAAAAATTACATCTAAACTGCGAAATTTCGTGAATCGGGATCTATAGAGCTTTCTAAAGATCTATTCATCAGAGACCATTTTACTTTTAAAACCAATATCTGCTTGCAGCAGCACGCCCAGATGTTATGATAGACGAATCTTACCTGTAATTCCGATGACTTTATCTCGCAAGTTACATATCAACTTATCTATCTGAAAAAGCCACCACAACTGTCTGGATTGCAAAATTTAGTCGGTTATTGAAGGTAGATAAGATTTTTTTGTTTTTTTTTTGTAGGAATTTCTTCTGAATTTTCAATGCAATGCATAATGCAGTGGCAACATGGTCTAAAAAAGTTAGATTAATTGATTCCGGGTGCCTGTGAAGCTGAACTTTTTATGAACGCATATAAGAGTTTTAAGCCCAAGAAATAAATACATAAAATTCATAGCTACTAGCGCTGATCCAAATTTCCAGCGTAGCGGTGCGATAACGAAGCGACAGTGATATATCGCTACACATATTTTTCAATGTAAATATATATTGGCACCAGCGCGATAGATAGCAGCGGCACAAAGAAGTCGTCAATCGCGGACAAAGAGAACAAAATAGGTAGTGCAAATTCATGTGAAGTGAAGTGAAGCTCATGGGAATTTACAATTAGGTATTTTGCCCTTTGCGTGGGTTTTATTATTCCCCATTATAGATGGCCGTAATTGTTTTGGATTTTCCGATGTGTCAGTTTTGACCGGTGCGAGGCTTCCAAATGCAGATAAGTTCAAACTTTTGGACGTTAATTTTAATCCTACATTCCTTGTGATAGGAGTCGAGCTTTTTGAGATGTAGGTTGACTCTATTGACAGTCAGGTGTGTTTTGTTTTTATATAAACCAAGAGATGCGTCTTAAAATGAAATGTTATCTATAGCAATTCCATGAGGTAGAACTGGATTCGAATCCGCTAGTAGTGAGGAGCGTTCAATAGATGGATTTTTATGATATAACTTGGTTCAGTAAAGTTTTCGTCTCCAAATATCTACTGCAATTCCATCGAGGATTGCCCCTTTTTTACTGAAACCAAAAGGGTCTTCAGCCGCTGAATTTTCACCTTTAGCTGTTGCTAAACAATAGATTCAACTCTTTCTAGCATCACTCCAATACAGGAGATTTGTCGTTAAAGTGAACTTGTTCTTCACTTGACCAGAACAACACCGAATCCAACCTTGACATTTCCATCAGCTGTTCTGTGTCATGTCAGCACCATCCCAAATCAATCCCTGTAAGTCCGCGCGACACATAGTCATCCGAAATAATCCACACAAGCCGATTTTATAATGAGCAACCCACACGTAGCAGCACAAAGTTCGAGGATTTTGCTGGATTTGTGCTTAGACAAGGAACCACCATAATTTTGCAAATGAATATTTTGACACGTCATCAACAGAGAAAATGAATATTGCTAACCTGAAAGTGAAGAGTTAAAGTAATTAAAACGCTTGAACGTTAAAAGCACATAAAAAATTTCCAAAATATTGAAGAACTAAAACAAATAAATAACTTTGACATTTATTGAATTTAAAATACACCAATCTGACAAATATGAAAGGTAATAGAAATTAGATAGAAAGGAAATAGCCAAACAAATGTAAACTTAAGGCTAGCTAAAAACTTAAAGAATTGAGAAGAACAAACAATTGTTAAAATGAATTGTATTAAAACCATGTAAACTAAAATTAGGGAAAACTTGAGCAGAGAGTTAAGAAATTGTTAAGCTAGAGATAAATAGATGCCGCTAGATAGATAGGCATAGGTCTAAAGTACGTCCCATAGACGGCAGAAAAAAATTCTTTATATGCGTCCATATTGAGAGTTTTCTGAGTTCTTGAACGAAAAGCGAGTTGTAAGTCTAATCCTTGTGATCTGGAAAAGTTTGTTTTTGCTCAATAAACGTTGTTTCATAGAAGTATAACAAAAGGAAAAGCGAGTTAACCAGACCTAAGTCCATGCAGGTCGGGGGCTGCTTCATCAGACCTCATTCGGAGGAGAAGACAAGGAATGTTCCCAGTTTTCCACAATTGGTTTATATTCATCGCATTTGCCACAGCCGGATCAAACTACCTTCAACTACACAAATTTTTAATAAAGAAGCTGAACACATCAGAAACTCCTGTAACAATATTATTAATCCATGGGATCAGGAGTTACGCTATAATGCAAAACACAGCATGGTAGGAAGGAGATAGGGAAAGGATTAGGGGACATAAGGAGAGTGGCAGAGGTGCTGATGTATGTCACTTTTGAACCTTCGCAGATTGTAAGTCCAAGGAAAAAAAGAAGATGGTAGACTGCACACAACATTCGCAAAATTCGAAATAAGACAGTATCACGGAATTTTATTGTACTGACGACAGTATTTTGAAGGGTGAAAGGATGAGCGTGGTTTGCAGCATGCGTAATATGTGTAGGAATTAATCCACAAGGAATCAGATATTTCATCGAAACATTGGTCATGCATGAAACGATAACGGAGCGAAAGGTATGTGATGGAGTCATTGGAGAACAGAAGTGTTCTGCAGCTTTCGTTTCGTGGTTAGTTTGAGGTGTAAAGACTGAAGAGTAAGAAAGAAATCCATCATCCAAATGGTTGCAAACACACACAAACTTAACACACAAATGAACTTCTCACGGATTGGCTTCTCATATGATGAACATACGGTCAGGGACTTGAAACATTACGCAAACACTATGCATCAAGCTAGTAAAAAATACGATTAGGCTCAAATACCTGTTGAGATGTAAACATTAGTGCAGTTTCCCTAAATTTCTCGTGGATAAAACTATGATTTTGCGCAGTTTATATTCTCAAAAATATCACCAAAAACAGAAAATCAATCAATTTCGAGACAACAGATTTCTAAAAATTTTGATAGACGTTTGTAATAGACTACTACGAAACCTGAACACAGAGAAGAGTACACTAACACACACACTACAAGCTCTTCTGCCGCAATATAATGGTATAATATACTCTACGGAAGAAAAACTCAATGATAAATTTGCAAGAGACAATAATCTGCGCATTTGCAATAGCAACTTTATAATGAATACTGGCAGATGTAGAAATCTTACACAATTCACAATTCCTGACGTGCTTTTCATAATGAGATTAGGAAAACAATTTGCTACAAAGTTGAGAACGGACACAATCAAATTATAAACACAATAGTGGATGTTGAAAACATCAAAGACTGCAACGATGATGAAAACTAGATCGTAAAAAATCATGAAAGAACTTTGTGGAAAATTACTACGGTTAAAATAGTCACTACCGCTTAAAATATATATATATACACATAATCATTAAGAAATGAAATACTTTTTACGTAATCTGCAAACTTCCTAAATTTAATTGGAAAAATAAGTAAAGTAAGTAATTTTTTAGATAATTTATGTGATTTTACATTTAATTACACAAACATTTGGTATCGTACTGTCAATTTGTGTAAAATTACATACAGTACTGTGATTGTACATTTAATCATACAAAACTTTTGTACCGTACTGTAAATTTGCGTGAAATTCCATACAATACTGAAATTTGCATTGAATTCCCCATATTTAAAAAGGAAATTTCAATAAAACATAAGTAATGATGTTTGCATTTATCTCTATTCTTTCCTTCAGTACTCGTTCATGCTCATACGTTTATCAGGATGCGTTGCTATGAATCAATATACGGGAAATTGTATCAGAATGTGGTCGCCGGTCAGTGTATTGTGGAGTGCAGTTGGTGATGGATTAATAATCATAAAACATGTAAAGAAATGTTACTAGTTTGTATCCTAACAGTTACCTTAAAAACGTTTTGAAAATCAAAAAATATTTTTGGGTACGCAGTATTTTTATAATTGAATTTCGCTCAAAAAACTCAATCATGGAAATACTGCATACCTACATATATATTGATTTTTAAAAGGTTTTTAAGGTAACTGTTAGGATCGAAACAAGTATTACTTCTTTTACGTGTTGATTGTTAATCTATACTTATTAGTGCCATAGTCATAAGAATTGCTCTTAGACCAATTCTAGCTTTTTCACTTGTTTATATATGTAATTTATAAATTTCCGGACGAAACATTACATTGGCAATTGAAATAAATTACATAAATTTTGGTAAATTCACATATTGTGTACTTCACATACGGAATTGAAGAAATCATAAATAATGTCAAATCACATTAAACTTATGTAACTTAGTTCCACAACATGATGTAACTTTACATATCCCATTTTACATCGGAAATTGAAAAATTGGTAAACAGTGTAAAATTACATACAGTGCGAAATTGCTTTACATAAGGTTATGCAGTGCACATAAAGTTGTGTAAATTTCTGCTACCATTGTTGGCAATTTGTTGCCTTTTATAGTAGCGGAATTTTCAATAGATATTTTTTATAGTGTAGACATTTAATGCGAGAAACTGCATAACAGCCACCTTGGCAAAACAAATCGAGAAACCACAGCATTTCAATATTCAAGATCGACGAATAAAAAGGGCCTTAGGACAACGGATATTTTCTTGCGAGAAAACAAAAATGTACTTATTATTAATAATGACAGAAATATGAGCAAAAGATGAGTGAACACTTAAGTGACAGAAGCACATATAAACTTATGCACAATCATAACCCCAACCAAAATCCTCGAGATTACTTCACAAGCTATGAAACAGACTCCCTCACTACCACATGAGAGCCCCAACTGAGTCTTAACATTCTAAAATATTTGCAGTGTTCTTATGTAAAACTGACAAAAGTTTTGTTTGAATAGCTCCTCCGCCCTAAACTACTATTCATACAGAAAAATGCCGTTCTGACAAACTTAATCTTGCTTTTTTATCTTCCGAACCTAAATAAAATTTTCATACCTTTCATAACAAAATTATTTAAAAAATTTATCTTAATCAAATGACTATGATTCCGTAAACGAAAACTCTCAGCTAAATATTGTTGTATATGCCGCTATGCCGTCATGGTATGCCGTTGGCTGATGTTACAGATTTGGACTCCGGCTGCAGTTACACAAATGCAATTATTACTCAGCTGAGAGTAGGTGAGCTTAAAATGGTAAAGTTACTTTGTAATTAAAACTACTTTGTTAAGTAAGGTATATATAGTAAGTGTCGCCTCTGGGAAGATAAGCAACCAAGCTGTAAATTACTAGAAGACTATTTTCCTGTATGGGTAGTAGTTTATGCTCTATAGCACATATAAATCAAAGTATGGCACTTTTCCATAAGTACAATATAGAATATTTATAGAACGGACTCACACGCACACATATATATATTTCTGTTTCATGGCTTAACAAGTATTCTCCAGGGTCTTGCCCCAGCCTAATAAAACAACTCATACAGTAAAAAAATGCAATAGTATCTGATTTACACACTAATGGACGGTTTCACAGTCAAGGCTTAAGCCACAGTAATGGCTTAAGACAAGGCTTAATAAATATTTCGGTTTCACAGTCAAGGCTTAAGTGAAATCACTGGCTTAAGGAAAGCTTAACTTAAGCCCGTCATCTCGAAGGCTTAAGCCTCAGATTTTGCTGTGAAACACATAAAATATTATTGCTAAATATATGTTTTGCCTAAATATTATAATTTTTGTTATTAAATGAACGTGCATATTTCAAAAGTTATATTTTAAAACTAAATTGAAATTTTCCAAGCGAAAAATAGTTATCTAATTAGCAGCTTTGAGTACTGTCTGGCAGCTGGTGTCAGCATTCCATTTGACGTTTAAGAAGAAACCAAACAAAAATGAGTTATTTATCTGATGCAGAGGATATAAGAGACCAAGAAATGTATAATATAATATCGCAAGGTGTGACCCGTGAAAAAATTATAAAGAGTCGCCCGCCACATTTCGAGAAATGGGATGACGTTGATTTTTATTCTCGGTTCCGGCTGTAAATACATTCGGCTTTGATGGTATACGTTGTCGAAACATTCTGCAACAATGATTTTGGATTTGATATCCTTCCAGAAAAAAACCACAACAAGCTGGTAAATAAAAAGATCTTCTTTTCGCTTAGTTTTTAATCCACAATGACAATTTCCCTTTAAAAAAATTCACAATTACCGCAGTGCTGACAACGTAAAAATTTTCATCCGCGGCTTAACTAAGCCTCAGCTAACTGAGTACTGTGAAACCGAGTAGGCTTAAGTTCTGGGTTTAAGCCACACCCGTGGCTTAACTAAGCTGCTCTGGCTTAAGCCTGGACTGTGAAACCGGCCATAAGAAATACATAACAAAACTGACAATATCGCATGCTATTCCACCTAGAATTTTTGGAACAATTAAAGTTCACACGTGACACACCAGCTTATGCATTAGCAGCATTTATAAACACCATACTAGCACAGGTCCGTGACACTATTAAATATAATGTGCCTAATTCCTACATTTTCAAGGATTTCATTAATAACAAACAGATCTCGCCCATGATGTAACATAACTATACACTAACATTCCGCATGACCAGTCGATTAGAAATATACTAAGAAGATGACCCAAGATTATCATCTGAATCTCCAAATGTATGTTCACCAAGGCCTTACAATTCTGCACTTTGTAAAAAAAATTTTTCATGTATGTATCAGAGAGCCTTCTATAAACAAAAGCATGGACGGATCATGGTTAGCAGCCTCTCAGGCACTCTAACGGAATTTGTAATGCATGATCTACTTGATAATATCATCTCTCTCATGCTATAGACGACACATTAAATATTTTCAACAATAAACATTCGCGCATAAGATTCGCCATTGAAAAGGAAAACGTTACCTCATAAAGCATTGCTTTATGATATGATGCTATACAGAGAAAATATTAAAATCTCAAGGGATTGGTACAGCAAGCCTATGGCATCGGGGAGACTATTAAATTTCTTATCGGCTTCTCCCACAACATGAAATTCAATATAGCCGTTGCATTTGCAAAAGGGGTGATAGCCATGAGTGACACAAGGTTTCACAATAAAAACTACAGCCGAATTTATCAAATCTTAGCCTCAAACAACTACAATTTTATTAGGGCATCTAAGCATACACAGGCTGACAGTCACCAACGGGAAAATTAGCGGAACTATGGCACAGCCTGTCTTTCGCATGCAATTAAAAACATATATATTTTTGATTTTAAAAATCCCAGAATCCTACACAAAGAGCAAAATTGGAAAAAGAGGAGAAATATAGAAGCTCTCTACACATACAATCAAGAAAGCCTAATGCAACAAATTTTAAAATCGACACACAATACATTCACTCACAATATAAAAAATTAATAAATAAAAGCGTGCACTCTATTGATGGCCTTTACCATTAGCGGGATGAACTAAGGACTCTTTCAGCAAAGCTTTTAGTTCATATATTCAAGTTTTCTAGTTTGTTAGTCTCCGGGTAAGTTTTTTTTATTGTTATTTTATTTATTTATCTATTTATTTAACATTTTTTTAAATGTTTGACTTTGCTGTAAATTCTAATATTGTTATTGATTATGATTGCGCTTTTTGTCTCTCTATATCACTGAAATGTATAATATGGACTGACTACGTTCATAGAAATACACTGCAGAAAGTGGGCTCACCTCTATATAGCGTTCTCTTTCGGTCTAAGCACCAAGTACCAACTGAGAGAGAACTGTAAACAACAAATAAATAAGTGTGTTCGTCGAAATAAATGCTTTTAAATTAATTATTTGAGTTAATTAGTGATAAAAAGTGTTTTACCTAAGGCATATATTCATTAGATATATAGAAGAAATTCCAAAGGTTTTATAAAAATCATTTTTCGAGCTGCGTGCTTACTTTTTCAACTTCCCGCCAATGAATTTTTCAAGATTTTGTTTTTGCATAATTAACATTTTTGATTTGTATCACCTTTTTGTTAGCCTTGATAAAACCAAAGACTGAAATATCGGAATATTTCTGGAAAATAAACAATGACTTAAACAACTATCTATCTCGTTGGTGTGTAAAAAAACTGTGTCGCTAGTTTATCGTTACGATTATCCCTATCGCGGCAGCATGAATCAGTCTGTAATTTTTGCACTTCATCTTAGATTTGAACCATATTAACAAAAGTGTCTATTTATATCTTTTGTATTTATTCCTACATCATTCTGCATCATAAGTGTTATAATTAATTAAATTCTCTTTCCCGGTTTACTTTTCACACTTTCCAAACATACACACAAATATGTAACTCATAATGTCATAAACATATCGAGATCTGCTGCTTGTAGTAATTTTACTTTGACCTTTTGTACCTATATGCATGCATGCATATTGCCTGCCATCTACCATATGTCCACATTTAAGGAGTATGACAAAGTTCATATGATTTGTGGTGTACTCTGGAAAGGTCTTTTCCACTAAAAGCAATTACGCGATCTAAGTATTACAAAGCTTTTAGGTACCTTTGAGTCTCAGAGTCAGATGCATTTCATCACATGAGTGGGGTATCTAGTTATAAGAGCATAGAAAATGTAAGCGAATGTAATCACCTTTGAGTCTCCCTTAAAATGTAAATTCAGTAAATATCAAGGCTTTGTCGGAAGAGGATAAACTTTATTCTAGTGTACTCCCTGTAAATATAACTGTAGTAGAATAATACGTATAAGTATATATATATAGAGACTGACTGGTTTATCCAGCTCATCAGCATAACACAAAAGTAGGATGAGAAACATAATAGTATATTCTTATTGTGTATATAGAATAGAAGCAGCTTCCGAGAAGATGCCAAAATTATCTATTCAGAAAATTCCTCCGTTGAATTATGAACCATCTCTTTGGTTTAGTTAGTATTAGGAAAACTAGCTAGCCCGGCAGGCAGCACATTTCAGTCCATTACCCCAGAAAAGATGGGGAATAAATATCCAAAATAATTAAAGTCAGGACAGCATATGTATGAAGGAACAGTATTTGAACTGAATTGTATCCGCAATGATTACCAGTAAATTGCGTATAAATATACATGAAGATGAATTTATGTATGGATGTGTATGTATGCTGCTTTGCATAAATATGACATTTAAATTTCGGCTTCTTTGAAGCATGACGTCATAATGTCCCTTGGGAGCTATTCATTAGTATTTATGACAAAATTGCCCAGAGAAAATGAAATTAATTTCATTAATCCATTTAATTATTTTGTAGACTTTTTTTTTCTATGTGGGAAATATCATGACATATATACCTTACCTACTTACATATATATTTTTTTTACATAGCTAACTATTAAGGACAAAAGGATCGTTTAGGTTTTCTTTTTACTTAAGTTTAAGATGTCTCCCATCCTCCATGAATCTAAGACAAAATTTCGCGGACGGGTACGCCTTTTTATTTCTTCATCATTATTCTTGGTGGTATATTCTCGTGTTTCAGAAATAAGGTTAAAGAGAAGTTTTAAGGAAATTTATTCAGCATTCCCTGGTGATCTAGACTTAAGCTACAGCCATTTGTATCCAGAACAAAGCGCCATGTATGACTTTCTGTCTGTCTGTCCTCGGAGCGAGCGCACCTAATCACAACAACAACAAAAAAAAAAAACTTTCTAGCAGATATAAATGACAAACAGCATGTCATTAAAAAGACTGAGATTCTTTTTATATCTCTTTGGGGACTTTCTTTTATACATATACAATTTGGTGGCCGCTATTATGGGTCCTACATAGAATTTCCACCAACCTGAGGTATCATTTCCTACTAAGAACTTATGCCTCCCATGAATTTCCTTCTTGCTATAATACGACTACGAAATAAACAAGGCACGATTCATATGTCCTTCTGAAATGAAAGACATACCTATGTATGTACATCGGCTGACCGTATAAGGTTTAGGCTCTTTTCATCCAATATAATTTAATAATGTCCAAAAGGTATGCGTCCATTTTCATCTAAAATAATTGTAAATTTATGTGACGAAAAATGATGCTTGACTTTTATTTGCTTCATTTGAAGCTTCAGGAATATATGTATGGGTATGTGTATGTCATTGTATGTATGTGAGCCTGTTGCCAGTCATAACATAACATGAAGAAAAGTCTCTGGCTGACAGATAACGTTTATGTGAGGCCATTTATTTTGGAAAGAATTTCTTGCAGATTTATGGCTTGAATTGTTGCGCAAAAATACCAGAGGACAGAGGTGTTGTGGCGTGTGTGTGAATTTTTTTACAAACATTTTGTGGGACAATTTTTAAATAAGTAACTTTTAATTATTTTATACAATGTAGTTTGCTATATCATGGAGATATGCAAATATACATATTTTTTAAATGTTTGTCACTTTGAAATATTTTGCATTTTTTTCATAAAATGAATAAATTCTGAGGCAAATATGGCTAGCGGAAAAGATTGCTTTTTTTTTGTATTGTTATCGAGCTTTTTGAAAATTGATGCTTTGATGGGGGTGTGTTGAATAATCAGTTGTTTTTTAATCTATACATGGTGTTCGTCCTGCAACAAAGGTAAAAGTTTTTCGATCTCGTTTTAAACAATTAGTTATGCGTGATTGCGTATTGTTCAAAGAACGCAGAAATATTGATATACAGGGTATTTCCGGCTAAGAAATTCATAGCAAAAGAGATGATAATAGATAGTCAACTAGCTAAACAAAAATTGTATAGCACGGTGGTCCTTTTAATAGCTTCTAAGTTTATAATTAATAAAACATATCAAAGTCTTTTCACAAAATACCCTGTATATTAAAAAGTACAAAGTGTACGATGACTGTTAATGCCTACTTGTCTGTAGATTGTCATGGTAACTAAAAACGCGTACCAAATTAAAAAAAAACTTGCATCTAATTTCGTTATGACGTGCAGGTTAAGAGCTAATAATTCTTTAACGGCTACAGTTAGTACATAGGTGTAGTAGGTTAAGAGGTTTAAGAGGAGTGCTCACTGTTTACTTTACTGTAACGAAAAGAAGGTAATAAAATCTGAAGTTTTTATTGTACACCACTATAATCCCGGAGAGGTAAGGAGTATGGGGCTAGTAGAGCAGTCGATGGAAAGGCTATATGGATCTACATACAATAAGATGACCGTACACCTTATACTTTTTAAGATACAGAGTGTCTTTTTGGAAAAACTTGCATATTTTTTTTAATCTCAAGTTTCGATGCGGCCTTGATGTCTTTCCTGCTGTACAATTTTTGTTTGGCTAAGTGAGTACTATCATCTCCTTCTATGGATCTTTGTGCCAAAAATATCCCTATACAGGGTGTCCTAGACTAATATGACAATATTTTACCAAATGATTACTTTCAAACAGGCAAGTAAAAAAATTGTATGACAGAGGAGGGGGGGGGGGAAATATCACCATACCGATTTGTTGCATGATTAGTAAAATATGCTCTTTTTTCATATCTTCATATCTTGAAAACTACAAGGTATAAGACGGCATTGTATGTAGAACCTTAAATTCTTTCCTACGAATGTTAAATCACCCCTGTACCCCTTCCAAGTTCAGAGTTTTGACCAAAATTTCGGGTTTTAATTTTTTTTTTATTTTTCAATTTTTTTTTCAAAATACCTACCCCCCCCCCGCTTCCTAACATGCATTTTTGTTACAAAATTTCGAAATCCCGGAGTCTTCTCTTTAATTGAACTTATTTAGCTAGCTGCAATGATTTTTGAACAGATCGATGTATTATCACAAGACAGCAACACTTAGGTAAGGCTAGGTAAGAGGGGTGCCAATAGTAGTACCTAGTCTGCTATACATAGACCTTCAGTGGGTCCATTGTGCCCCTTGACCTTTTGAAATCGCCTTAGATCCATCCTGCTACCCTTTGTAATCTCAGGATACATCTGAACTCTTTATTATGCAGCTCCCCTAGACTTACTAGCCTACCTCTTCTATTCAACAGAGTGGGGCACTCACATAGTACGTGTTGGATGGATTTGATTTCCTCCGAATCTTTACAGCTCCTGCAGTTCGCTGCTATTACGAGTCTTTTAGGATGGTCTCCTATGGCCCAAAATCTCATAATAATCCCGACTACTACTACTACAGGTTTCCATGTTGATCCTGGAGGTTTACTTTTGGATAGGCACCCCTGATTATCTTCTCTTTTAAAGCTCCGATAATAGCTGCGTCCTTTTCGACTAACTCATTAGCCATCTCATTGTCTGGGATATTCTTGTGACCAGGCATCCAGAAGAAGAGTCACCGTGTGCCATGTAGTCAAATCCTAAAAGCTAGTCTTGCATAACTGAACCAATTTCGATTTTACACAAAATCCAGTGTCTTTGGCTGCATAGCTTACAGTATATATGCAGATGTGCCTTGAGGATTCTCCAATATTTCCGTCTGATAAATCGATGCGAGATCTGCACATATTGATATTAATGAAAATTCAAATTAAAAGTACAGTATATTCTAGACAAAGGCTCGAATTGTGCATAGTTAGTGTGATGAGAACTCAAGTAACATTGGAGGTTGAATTTCTTATCTTTGAGGGCCGATCGACCTATTTTGGTTAAAATTACGTAAATTGGACTTAAGAATTAAAACTCAAAAGCCACTCTTCTTTAAGGTTAATTAGGAAGGAAATTTTACTTAATAATTCCTTAAATTATGTCCTCAAAGTAATCTTGACTTTGTAGTTAATTATTAGGGAAAAATTACGTAATAATTCCTTTTTAATTTACCTCGTAGGAATTAGGAGAAATAAGGAAATAAATATGAAAAATTTCCTAAATCTAAGGCAAATTTCCTTACTTTTTACCTAAATTTTACTTAACTTTGAGGTCAACTTTAGGGAAATGTATGGACTTTGTAGTTAGATCTATTCCCAAGTTCAAAGCAAGATAACGTAAATATTCCCTAAATAATTCCCTATTCGATTGTGTTCGCCCTCAAAGTCCGAATTCTTAAAAAAGTTAACCTCAAGGTAAATTGGACTAAAAGGCCACGTTTGGCGAAATCCTTAATAGTTGAAATTACGTAATAATACAACCAAAAATTAAAGTTCATTTACTTTTGTTTGACTTCATTATCACTGGAATTATTGAAATGCTCTTCACATTCCCCATTTCATCAAGATTGCAAATGTTGCTTCTATTTACGACACATTTATATCGGAATCAGTCAGGCTCTGGAATATCATTTGCATCTTTCTTAAAGATGCTACACTTGATTTGGGCCAATAGGTACACTTAATTATTTGCTTCCCAACTATGCGGAATATACGCATATTCAACTGCGTTTACATTCAGCCGCTTTTTAACAAATCTTGTATCCAAATGATGATGGTTTACTATTTTTAATATGTAAATAAAGCAATTCAATTCTTTCAATTGTCAAATCTCTTTTACCTATTTAAGGCGAAATTCCATAATT
Organism: Dioctria rufipes; assembly: GCA_963924295.1. Lineage (NCBI taxonomy): Eukaryota > Metazoa > Arthropoda > Insecta > Diptera > Asilidae > Dioctria > Dioctria rufipes. Next base: position 365,244,863 of record OZ002740.1, read on the forward strand.
TAGGGCGAAATGTCTTATTTTAAGTTAAAATTTATTTATAGTAAAAATATTTTCATAACCTTTGAACAAAAAATTACCTAAATAAGGATTTTTGCCCTCAAAGTCGAACAATTTGGTTATTTCGTCTTGCTATCCAGGAAATTCGTCGTATAAGGAAAAATTGTATGTCAAACTAACTTCTAGGTCGAGAAATGTAATATGCGCCATATTTATTTAACAAAACATGGCTGCCATATATTAAAAGAATGGATAGAAAACTTGCATAATACGTTAATTTAATTTTTTCCATAGTTACTACAAAGTAAACCCAAATAAATGAATTTTTCTTAATTTCAGAACGATTAAAGCATATTTAAATTAATTTCAATTCTCTAAATCGGAAACCAAAGAATAATTTAAAAAAAATTTAAATTATTATTTTTTAAATAAATATTTTGAAAGCGCGTTGTTGTTTTTCGATAAATTATTTCCATATTTATCAATAAAATTTTTCTCGTTTAAAAAATTGAACGCTTAGAAGTTGCGAGAATTAATTTTGAATAAGGCCATAACTTCCATATACTTTGTTAATGCAATACTTCTCATAATCTTTCAATTTAAAGTTATGTGCCTTGTTCATAATATTGACATTACCTACTAGGAAAAATATACACATACAAACCTTATAAAATGTAATTCCTTCTATATTAACACAAACCTTAACTTGAGTTAAACTAGGTAGAAAATAGGTCGAGATTAAGGAAAATTTACGTAAATTCGACGTGAAATTTACCTTAATTTACCAAATCAAGGAAATGAGTCCTGTGTCTTATAAGGAAATATTCCCTAATTTCCCTAATATTTACGTCGATACGACGTTCTCTCATTCTCCACTTACGTAAATCGGACGTAAATATCAGGTAATCTTAGCTTAACCACAATTAGTCGCTGCCCTAATTTACCTCGAATAGATGTAAATTCGACCTGAAAAAGAGGGGAAATGTTACTTGGGAACGCAAATAAATAAAATCATTCAGTTAATTTTCTTAAGCATCAAAGCTGGTGCCATCCTTCAAAAGCTGAAACACAAAGTTTATATCACATATTTTCGTACGAGTTTCAAAAGTAGGAAGGTATATTAAATTTATTCTTTTATTATAAAGACGAAGATGTAGTCTATTCTTCCATTCGTAACTCCTTAGAGTAAAAAGTAAGAACCTCCTTTGCACGCTCTCAATACGACGGGAGTGGTTTTTGTAAGAGGGAGACCAAAACGGACTGACATATTCCAAAATGGATTTCACAAGAGTGGTAAAAAGAGTTTTAGTAATGTAGATATGTTCTAGTTATTTTGCCTAACACTTTACAAAACCCAACACTCAGTTCGCTCTATTAATCATTTGATCTATGTGGAAGTTAAAGTTGAGTTTGAAGTCAAACAATACCCCCAAGCTCTATATTTTATCAACTTTGGAAAGTAAGAGAAACAGCATTCGAAAGGATTTGCCTGCGAGAGAAAATGGTTAGTCTATATTTATCAATGTTTAAAAAGAGAAAATTCTTTGTACATCATTCAACAAGTTTGTCCAGCTCGTCCTGAAATTTGAGATAATCTCAATGTGAATCAATAGATTTTTAAGGTTTTAAATCGTCTGAGTAGATTAGCAAGTCCAAGTAGTTGTTATCTATAGAGGAAACATAATTTATGATTAAAATGAAGAGAATGGGCCTTAAGTGACTACCCTGTAGAGAAAGCAATAATATACTATATCCCTAGTTTGCGATCCTTAAAATCAGAATCATTACTGCACTCTGCATAAATATGGTGAGTTTCGCAACCAGGCTCAAACCATTTGATACAGATAGATGTAAACTGGAGGTGCCTGTTGTTGAGCTTCCCTACCTAAAACCATGCTGATGTGGAATAAGAGCTCAACTTCAATGAAAATAGAAGAACTTTTATATAAAGAATCTTCAAACAGGACGATATTTGGTAATACGTTCCCTCGCCTTATAAATTGGGACAATAAACGATTCCTTACATAACTTAGGAAATTTACTGAGCCACAGTGATAGATTAAATAAAAATCTTGAGATGTAAGAAAGTGCTCCACTGCAAATTTTAGGACAATATGGGGTATTCTAACGGGCCCAATAGAATAACCACAATCTAACTTGAAAATGTACATAGTTCTCAACAGATTTCCGATTAATTGTGAAGCATGGGATGTCAACTTTAGGAAGTATCTATTGCATTTTGGTATATAGGGTAACAAGCTTTTTTCAATTTCCATCCAATTTTTCCTCATTATTTTGAGGCTCGGTGTAGCTGCTTTAATTATTCCTATGAAAGATTTGGTCCTGTTTCTGCAAAAGTAAAAATATAGTCTCCAGTGGATATTACAACAACCATTAAAAAAAAAAACAGTTTAACATTAGAGTGGCAATAATATTAATTTTTTATGTTCACTAATATCAGTTATTTATTTTCGCTACAAATATGATATATCTACATATATACCTATACACAAAACAAATGCGAGAAGCTAAATTGAATTGAATAAAATTGATTTTATTGTTATTATTATCTTAACATTATTCTTCAGCATTATATTGATTCACTCCTCAAATTAAAATTGGATCTTCAATATTGCTAAATTTTTCCAATTTCTTTTCTTCTCTAAATTATAAAATAATGACGTCAAACAAAAGCTCTCCCTAATTGGTCCTAAATTCTAAAACAAAGTTCTAGCAATATCCAGAAATTGGAAATGTATCTTTTTTCCATAACCGTAATATGCCAGAAGCCAAATTTCAGTATACGCTCAGAGCATATTAAGTTAACCGTAGAAGGGAAATTTACAAATTCACAGAATTCACGAACAATTTTCAAAACCAAAGTAAAATAAACCTGGAAAGTTCTTGTTTTTTTACGTGACAAGAGCAGATGATTGGAAAAAAATTTTTAATTTGTTGCTTTTATATTTTTCCAAAAGTTCGAAAAGTGCTCAAAGCTTCCGTGGTTAATTTGCCAAAAAATATTGTAGAGAGCGGATGATAATTTAATTTCGACATGAAATTTTATTCAATTTCTGATTCGCCTTTCAAGTCTCGTCTTCAAGTTTTGTTACTCTCAAGAAAGTGACCAAGCATAACGTGGTCGCTTGGCCGATTGGCCAGTTGGTTGGGTGGTTGAAGGAGGAGGAGGAGAACACGCTCTCATCAGAAATGCGGATTAAAGTAATTTTATACCTGCCAGCAATTACATAAACTTTCAGATCCTTTCGGGATCCTTCTTGAAGCCGAAAAATTTATAGGTAGTCAGAGAGTTTCTAGACTTTTGCTTTACCAAATGAAATTTCATCCCTCTAACTGGCAAATTTCAGTCTAAACTTTACCTTCTGTTGCGCTCCTAGAACACTTGACCTGTCCACAAAGTATCTCCACACATCCACACAAATCTGACAAAATACGGATTAAAATGTTTTTTTCCTCTTCTTCTCCTTTTTCTCGTTTTTATAGATGTTTGAAAATTTTTCCCTCTTTTCCGTCCTAAAAATTCCACTGATTTTTATACAAAAAGAGAAAAAAAAAACGAAAAAAAAATCGTCGATGAAGTTCCCGTTTCAACAGAAAAAAATTCCAACCGAGGTGAAAAGTTCTTTTATCGTGCAATTAATATCAGACATTCAGGTAACATGGACAAAGTTTACTTGTAGAATGGCAAGTTTGTCAAAAGTTTATCTCGCCCGCACACAGTATAAGGGGGACAACAACAAAATCCAGAAAAAAAACTTGGCTTTCTTTTGTAATTTTAGTGGATGAAGTGGGATGATGGGAGTGTCTCGAGTGGGGTTGTAGGTATATGTTGTTGTATTTGACAAATTACGCTTATGGCTCTGGCCACTATTTAAATCTCGTAAAACTTTAAACGTTTCATTAAATTTTCATCTGAATAGAAAGTTCTTGCTAAGGGTCATGTACAGATATTAGTGGTGTGCTTGTTTTGCTGCGAGGGCATGAATTTAATGATCGGCCTGGGGATAAATTTCGTAAATCAGACCCAAAAGGATTGAGCTGTTATGTGCTGGAATAGAGTATGAATTTCAGGGGTATTATTTGCTTTAATACTGGCCATTATGTGGAGTATTTAAGCTATTTTATGTACATCCACACAAAAGATGAGTATTTATTCTCTATTTAGTCAAAAATTATTTTACAATGGTATTTTTCTCAAAGTTTTGTTGTAGGCCGAGCGTATAATATTATTTTTTTAAGAGATTTCTCCATGGTTTCATAGGATTTGTCTTTAATTTCGTAATTACTTAATTTATTCAGTCACATATTGCTTTAGGCACTTTTAAAATATTGTTTTTCCATCTGTTTAGTCACATTTTCGGGAAGATTCTGCCTAATTCGTAGGAAAATTACCTGTTGAAAATTTTAAGTATAATTTTCCGTTCAAGACATTTATTTTTTTGTCCTAACAGATAAGTTAATAAATTTACAGCCATTTTGTATTTTTTGACCTCTAAATGACATTTCTACCAGGGCTGTGTTATTTTTTTTCTGTCCAATGCTCTGCAGAACACATGAGCTTGAGAATTGTATTGATTTGTAGGGTGTATAAAAGTAGCATAGGGTTTGAGAGTGTAAGTGTATAAAGAAAATTATCAAATTGCCATGATTTGAATCCTTGCAAAATGACAAAATAAAACTTGATAAATTTCGGGACAAAGTTTGATAGGTTTAGTGTCTTGTAAGAATTAAAGTCACCTCCTGTGTTCTGCAGAACCTGCACGGAACTAAAACAATAAATCTAAAGATATTTTTTATACTCTTGATGATTATACAAATTTTGTCATTCCGTTTGTAACACATAGAAATAATGATGGTAGAGCAAAATGGTTTGGACATCCAAGCATAATATTAAAAGTTATTTTGGTTTTCACTTGCTTTTTTAAAAAAAGTAAATTTAAGTTCGAAGGTGGAGCAAATCAGTTAACTTCCACATGCCGTACAAAAGTTTCGCTTTTCACTACATAGGTATATTTGGACACTGAGAACGCTTCAACATAGAGCTGCAATTTTGTACATGGTGTTTACATAAAAATAGTAAATACAATTTCAAAAATGCACTAAATCAGACACCCTTCTTGGTGTTGCCATATAATAATAATTTAGGATTTTTACGTATATTGTGAAAACTATCAGTCCCACACATTTTTGTTGTACTGAAAAGTTCTTCAGAATATGAAATCCTATGAAATTGGTCATAATTACTTTTACTGTCCGAGGAACCGTTCTAGAAATATATGCGAAAAACCACTTCAACACTGAAACTTTTTCAGAGAGGAGCTGGCCATACGAAATTGCATACGGGAATTTATCTAGGGTATCATAACAATTGGTCTTGGACCAATTCTAGTCTCTTTAATTGCTTTTAGCTAAAAGACAGAATGAAGATGACCTTCTGCGATGACTTACAAGCTGTGTAATGGTTTATTAAAAGAAGATGGAAGATTGAGGATAGCTTTCGCTAGAAAATCATTTTCTGACTCCTACATTAAAGATTAAGGAATAACAACATGAACATGAATAAATGCTTAGTGGGAAGATTAAGCATTATAAAAATAAGAAGTGAACTGAGACAGCCATTCAAATATAACGAAACTTGATTTCATATATTCAAATTAGCTGCTATGGAAATGGAATTGGAGAACTCCGCGATTAACTAAATAGATTCAATAATTAGAAATAGGAAAATAACTATCACACTAGGTGTGGGCTCAGTTATAATTACTGTCCAAAAAGAGGAATCGCCAGCGAATCGAAATCTCGTCATTTAAAATCCCGTATTTTTGGTTAAATTCTCCTTTTTTTAAATTCCGCCCTATTAAAATACCGCTTACTTAAAATGAGCTTAAAATGACACTTTAAATCCTCAAAACGGAAGAAGACAACACAACAACAGTATTGTTGTCCTGACTTTTAACTGTATTTTTCCTCTTAATGCCAGATTTTAGGCGCCTGTGCCATGCTTCTACGTTCTAATAACTTTGGAAATTTTAATTGTATGAAAATTGTGATTACGAGCGAGCGTTTTAGGACAAAAGCTAGAAAGTTTTTTAGCAATGGAAATTTTAAAGGATTTTGTTTTTTCTTTTCTTTTTTTCATTCCTGTAGCTTTTGCAAATTAATTAGTGATTTATTGTCACGTTGTGTTCCATTCAATCCATTAAAAAAAAAGTTTTGATTCCATGCATATTAATCATTCATCTGTAACCCTATTTGACTAGTGTTCCATGAGGTTCTGGCATTGGCATAATCTGATCAAAAACAAATGTGAGCTGATATACCTCAGCCACCGATTCCCAAAATGCGGATTTTTTTAACAGAATCAACGGCTCCCAAAATAGAGTAAAACAAAGTAAACAAAGGTTAGTTAGAGTAAAACAAAGGAAACAAAGGTTAGTATTTATTTATATACAAATAAATATATATATATATATGTAATATAAATTTAATTTAAAAAAAAGAAGAGTCTGGCTATTCACTATCGCCGGACTAGTTAAGTCCCACCTATATTTCCGGGTTATCTTCCTTTTTCTTCTTCTTGGGGCATGGTGGACCTGGGCGCTAAACCAAGTTACCTTGCATAACGCTTGGCCGTGTTTCAGATACATAAATATACCGGGTGTTTCCGCCTAGGAGGTCAATAGAGCAGGAGGTGATAGTACTCACCTAGCCAAATAAAAAGTTGTATGGCAGGGGTGAGCCATATCAACCGCTTAGGAGTTACAGGGTGATTAACAAACACCCTGTATCTTAAAAGGTACAGGGCCTACAGTCACTGTTAAGAGCTCATTGAGTGCAGAACTTTATGGCCTTCCCAACGACTGCTCAGCCAGTCCCCTCTCAAGAGTTATGATTGTCTAAACTAAAAATTTCGGATTTTCTTACCTTTGTTTTTTAATTTGACAATTATTATTTTTACAAAAAGGTCATTAACATAACTTTGTTTTTTTATAAAAACTGTAAATTGTAGAATATCCTCCTTAATTTGACCTATTACACCCACACCCTATGTGGTATCTGTAGCCGTTAAAGAGTTATTAGCTCTTAACCTATTCCGAAAACTATTCTCAACGATAATTTGTTCCGTTAGTGACTGAAAAGACTTCATTTAATAACATATCGGCTCATTTCTGTATGACCTGAATAGGTTTTGAGCTAATAACTCTTTAACGGCTGCAGATAGCACTAGGGTATACTAAGTCAAATTAAAGAGGAGAGTCTACAGTTTACAGTTTTTATAAAAAAAAGTTATGTTAACGACCGTTTTGCAAAAGAAGAAAAGAAATAGAGATCAACGTAAAAAAAAATTCGATTTTTTTTTTGTTTAGACCCCCGTAACTCCTGGGAGAACAGGGGTATGGGCCTGATTGAGCAGTTGTTGGAGAGGCCATGAAGTTCCTGCATACAATTGTATGGCAGGAGGGATCCACATCAACTGCTGGGTAATTACAGGGTGATTAAGCCGTATCTTAAAAAGTATACGGTTACAGTTAACGACTCAATGTATGCAAAACTTCATGGCCTTTCCAACGACTGCTCGACCAGTACTGCATCTTTATCCTCTCAGAACTTATTGGGGTCTCAAATAAAAATTTCGGATTTTCTTACCTTTTTTATTTTGACCTCTATTTGTAAAGATAATTTGTTCCGTTAGTGAGTGAAAATCGTATTTTTTTAAAAAAACATCGTTTAATTGCGGTATGACCTCAATAGGTTGTAACGAAGTTACAAATTTCAGGTTAAAGTAAAATTATATTTTGGTCCACCACTGGACATATCTACTTACAACTTGAACTTAAGTTCAAGTTACCTCGCCACTGGGGCATGCGAACAACCTGCCATAGTCATCAGCTGCATGATCAGCACGCCTATGCATGTATAGCCAAGTACAAGAAAAGCTTTTCAAAAGAGCTTGAAAGCTTTTCTGTACATACACAACTTGCTCCAGTAGAAGCATCAGCCACTCAGCCACTGAGAAGCTCTGGCCCCGGCTATATAAAGCGCGCCAGTCGGCCACAGAATTCAGTCTGATCAGCGAGCTCGACCAAGCACGTTGGACAGACTATTTTACTAGGGTACTAGTGGTGAGCGAAATTCCCGCACTAGCAACCCTGACACGTCGAGTGAAATAATCCCCGTGTCTTTCCTAAAATCCCGCGTTGAGGTTTGCGAGAAATATCCCGCCTCGACATTGCACTGGTACGTCGTGTGAGAAATCCCCGTACCATATTAGTCTATATTCCCGCGTTGAGGTTTGCGAGAAATATCCCGCCTCGACATTGCACTGGTACGTCGTGTGAGAAATCCCCGTACCATATTCGTCTATATTCCCGCGTTGAGGTTTGCGAGAAATATCCCGCCTCGACATTGCCCTGGTACGTCGTGTGAGAAATCCCCGTACCATATTCGTCTATATTCCCGCGTTGAGGTTTGCGAGAAATATCCCGCCTCGACATTGCACTGGTACGTCGTGTGAGAAATCCCCGTACCATATTAGTCTGTATTCCCGCGTTGAGGTTTGCGAGAAATATCCCGCCTCGACATTGTACTGGTACGTCGTGTGAGAAGTCCCCGTACCATATTAATCTGTATACCCACGTTGAGGTTTGCGAGAAATATCCCGCCTCGACATTGCACCGGTACGTCGTGTGAGAAATCCCCGTACCACCCGTCTCTGTTAGAACTATACACACTAAGCTATATATTTTTTTTTGTTACTTTGGATACGTCGTGCGAAGAATCCCCGTATCCGACAATCCAGCGTTTTCGAAATACTACCCGTCTCCCTCTCGGGTTTTAGTGGTAACATAGTATTAAACATAGACTAGTATAGGGTAACACATCATAGACCTTAAGAAATTACTTCTAGGATAGTATATGATTAGTATTGTAAGTGGTAGGCTATTCGTTCAATAAAGAATATTATTATTTTATGGTAACTAAAGGATTTTCATTTGAGAAACCCTGATCCGACGAGCTATCCGCAACAATCCCATAGAAAATCCGATACAAGGTTATGAGCTAATAACTGTGTAACGGCTACAGTGAGGACATAGAGTGTAATAGTTTTAATTACTTTACAGTTATAAAGTTATGTTAATGACCTTTTTGCAAAAAAAAAAAAAAAAAAATTGAGGTCAAAGTAAGAAAAAAGGGAAAGAAAATCCGAAATTTTTAATTTTAAACCCCCATAACTCCTGAGACGACAAGGATTCGGTACTGGTTGAGCAGTCGTTGGAAAGGCCATGAAGTTAGCTGTTAACTGTAAATGTATGCCCTGTACTTTTCAAGAGACAGGGTGTTTTGTGAAAAACTATCTTTTTTTCTTAATCACCCTGTAATTTACAAAAGGGTTGATGTGGACCCACCACCTGCCGTACAATTTTTTGTTAGTCTAGGTACTATCACCTCCTGCTCTATGCAGCACCTAGATGCAAACATCCTACATACATATGTACATGAGTAATTTAAAAAACAACGGGATTTCAAAAAGGGGGAAAACGGAAAGCAGGAAATCGAATTTCAAAAAATGGGTTTTCAGACTCAACTGCAAAAATTCTCCCTTGTTTAATTTTTGTGGCTACGCAGTTAACTTAATGGTCATAATATAAGGCACGAAAAATTAAGTAGTATTCGTTCCAATTTAAAAGGTCCTTTTTATGGCAATCCATTTCAAACTTGATTTTGTAAGTTTATTCGAAATAGTACTGAGAAACCGATAACAATGGCAATCCAGCGAACCGTCTCTTCACTAAGGATAATTCAACCTTTCTAAATTTAATGAGAATACTCTCGATGTTCGTTACAAAAACTTGTTGCTGATAGTGATTTCTTAAAGTTTTCGATATTCGATCACTGGTCGCCATTTTTAATTACCCGAGCTATATAATTACTTCAACACTGTCAATAAAGTCTATTAAAAATGAAGTTGGTTTTAAAAATAAATTAATTTACTTCTTCGTACTCTCTTTGTGGATACTAATATAGTGATAAATTTCTGCATATAAATACATATACACATGTATGGGGTTAAAATGTTACATTTTATAATGCTGCATTTAAATGACGACAGTAACTTTCGTAAATAACTTTCACAAGAAGTTTCATTTTGACGTCTACATACAAATCTTCTGCTGACAAAAGTAACTTTCCACTTTCTGTGCCCACAGAAGTAAATGTTATGAAAGTAGCAAGTCATGAAAGTGGGAAAAAGATAACAACATCGAGAGCCCTCACGATGAACAATTTTTTTCGTAAAACCCCTCTTTCACCCGCTTTTTAACGGCTGAATTATTTTCGCGTGTGCAAAACACAGGGGGACGACAAGTAAGGTTTTGATAAAAGGCATGCATTATGAGCATGGGTTTTCCACAACTAGATCATTGAATAGCGACCTTGCTATTATTCTCGCTTGGGGCAAAGCGAATCTGATCAAAAACAAATGTGAGCTGATATACCTCAGCCACCGATTCCCAAAATGCGGATTTTTTTAACAGAATCAACGGCTCCCAAAATAGAGTAAAACAAAGTAAACAAAGGTTAGTTAGAGTAAAACAAAGGAAACAAAGGTTAGTATTTATTTATATACAAATAAATATATATATATATATGTAATATAAATTTAATTTAAAAAAAAGAAGAGTCTGGCTATTCACTATCGCCGGACTAGTTAAGTCCCACCTATATTTCCGGGTTATCTTCCTTTTTCTTCTTCTTGGGGCATGGTGGACCTGGGCGCTAAACCAAGTTACCTTGCATAACGCTTGGCCGTGTTTCAGATACATAAATATACCGGGTGTTTCCGCCTAGGAGGTCAATAGAGCAGGAGGTGATAGTACTCACCTAGCCAAATAAAAAGTTGTATGGCAGGGGTGAGCCATATCAACCGCTTAGGAGTTACAGGGTGATTAACAAACACCCTGTATCTTAAAAGGTACAGGGCCTACAGTCACTGTTAAGAGCTCATTGAGTGCAGAACTTTATGGCCTTCCCAACGACTGCTCAGCCAGTCCCCTCTCAAGAGTTATGATTGTCTAAACTAAAAATTTCGGATTTTCTTACCTTTGTTTTTTAATTTGACAATTATTATTTTTACAAAAAGGTCATTAACATAACTTTGTTTTTTTATAAAAACTGTAAATTGTAGAATATCCTCCTTAATTTGACCTATTACACCCACACCCTATGTGGTATCTGTAGCCGTTAAAGAGTTATTAGCTCTTAACCTATTCCGAAAACTATTCTCAACGATAATTTGTTCCGTTAGTGACTGAAAAGACTTCATTTAATAACATATCGGCTCATTTCTGTATGACCTGAATAGGTTTTGAGCTAATAACTCTTTAACGGCTGCAGATAGCACTAGGGTATACTAAGTCAAATTAAAGAGGAGAGTCTACAGTTTACAGTTTTTATAAAAAAAAGTTATGTTAACGACCGTTTTGCAAAAGAAGAAAAGAAATAGAGATCAACGTAAAAAAAAATTCGATTTTTTTTTTGTTTAGACCCCCGTAACTCCTGGGAGAACAGGGGTATGGGCCTGATTGAGCAGTTGTTGGAGAGGCCATGAAGTTCCTGCATACAATTGTATGGCAGGAGGGATCCACATCAACTGCTGGGTAATTACAGGGTGATTAAGCCGTATCTTAAAAAGTATACGGTTACAGTTAACGACTCAATGTATGCAAAACTTCATGGCCTTTCCAACGACTGCTCGACCAGTACTGCATCTTTATCCTCTCAGAACTTATTGGGGTCTCAAATAAAAATTTCGGATTTTCTTACCTTTTTTATTTTGACCTCTATTTGTAAAGATAATTTGTTCCGTTAGTGAGTGAAAATCGTATTTTTTTAAAAAAACATCGTTTAATTGCGGTATGACCTCAATAGGTTGTAACGAAGTTACAAATTTCAGGTTAAAGTAAAATTATATTTTGGTCCACCACTGGACATATCTACTTACAACTTGAACTTAAGTTCAAGTTACCTCGCCACTGGGGCATGCGAACAACCTGCCATAGTCATCAGCTGCATGATCAGCACGCCTATGCATGTATAGCCAAGTACAAGAAAAGCTTTTCAAAAGAGCTTGAAAGCTTTTCTGTACATACACAACTTGCTCCAGTAGAAGCATCAGCCACTCAGCCACTGAGAAGCTCTGGCCCCGGCTATATAAAGCGCGCCAGTCGGCCACAGAATTCAGTCTGATCAGCGAGCTCGACCAAGCACGTTGGACAGACTATTTTACTAGGGTACTAGTGGTGAGCGAAATTCCCGCACTAGCAACCCTGACACGTCGAGTGAAATAATCCCCGTGTCTTTCCTAAAATCCCGCGTTGAGGTTTGCGAGAAATATCCCGCCTCGACATTGCACTGGTACGTCGTGTGAGAAATCCCCGTACCATATTAGTCTATATTCCCGCGTTGAGGTTTGCGAGAAATATCCCGCCTCGACATTGCACTGGTACGTCGTGTGAGAAATCCCCGTACCATATTCGTCTATATTCCCGCGTTGAGGTTTGCGAGAAATATCCCGCCTCGACATTGCCCTGGTACGTCGTGTGAGAAATCCCCGTACCATATTCGTCTATATTCCCGCGTTGAGGTTTGCGAGAAATATCCCGCCTCGACATTGCACTGGTACGTCGTGTGAGAAATCCCCGTACCATATTAGTCTGTATTCCCGCGTTGAGGTTTGCGAGAAATATCCCGCCTCGACATTGTACTGGTACGTCGTGTGAGAAGTCCCCGTACCATATTAATCTGTATACCCACGTTGAGGTTTGCGAGAAATATCCCGCCTCGACATTGCACCGGTACGTCGTGTGAGAAATCCCCGTACCACCCGTCTCTGTTAGAACTATACACACTAAGCTATATATTTTTTTTTGTTACTTTGGATACGTCGTGCGAAGAATCCCCGTATCCGACAATCCAGCGTTTTCGAAATACTACCCGTCTCCCTCTCGGGTTTTAGTGGTAACATAGTATTAAACATAGACTAGTATAGGGTAACACATCATAGACCTTAAGAAATTACTTCTAGGATAGTATATGATTAGTATTGTAAGTGGTAGGCTATTCGTTCAATAAAGAATATTATTATTTTATGGTAACTAAAGGATTTTCATTTGAGAAACCCTGATCCGACGAGCTATCCGCAACAATCCCATAGAAAATCCGATACAAGGTTATGAGCTAATAACTGTGTAACGGCTACAGTGAGGACATAGAGTGTAATAGTTTTAATTACTTTACAGTTATAAAGTTATGTTAATGACCTTTTTGCAAAAAAAAAAAAAAAAAATTGAGGTCAAAGTAAGAAAAAAGGGAAAGAAAATCCGAAATTTTTAATTTTAAACCCCCATAACTCCTGAGACGACAAGGATTCGGTACTGGTTGAGCAGTCGTTGGAAAGGCCATGAAGTTAGCTGTTAACTGTAAATGTATGCCCTGTACTTTTCAAGAGACAGGGTGTTTTGTGAAAAACTATCTTTTTTTCTTAATCACCCTGTAATTTACAAAAGGGTTGATGTGGACCCACCACCTGCCGTACAATTTTTTGTTAGTCTAGGTACTATCACCTCCTGCTCTATGCAGCACCTAGATGCAAACATCCTACATACATATGTACATGAGTAATTTAAAAAACAACGGGATTTCAAAAAGGGGGAAAACGGAAAGCAGGAAATCGAATTTCAAAAAATGGGTTTTCAGACTCAACTGCAAAAATTCTCCCTTGTTTAATTTTTGTGGCTACGCAGTTAACTTAATGGTCATAATATAAGGCACGAAAAATTAAGTAGTATTCGTTCCAATTTAAAAGGTCCTTTTTATGGCAATCCATTTCAAACTTGATTTTGTAAGTTTATTCGAAATAGTACTGAGAAACCGATAACAATGGCAATCCAGCGAACCGTCTCTTCACTAAGGATAATTCAACCTTTCTAAATTTAATGAGAATACTCTCGATGTTCGTTACAAAAACTTGTTGCTGATAGTGATTTCTTAAAGTTTTCGATATTCGATCACTGGTCGCCATTTTTAATTACCCGAGCTATATAATTACTTCAACACTGTCAATAAAGTCTATTAAAAATGAAGTTGGTTTTAAAAATAAATTAATTTACTTCTTCGTACTCTCTTTGTGGATACTAATATAGTGATAAATTTCTGCATATAAATACATATACACATGTATGGGGTTAAAATGTTACATTTTATAATGCTGCATTTAAATGACGACAGTAACTTTCGTAAATAACTTTCACAAGAAGTTTCATTTTGACGTCTACATACAAATCTTCTGCTGACAAAAGTAACTTTCCACTTTCTGTGCCCACAGAAGTAAATGTTATGAAAGTAGCAAGTCATGAAAGTGGGAAAAAGATAACAACATCGAGAGCCCTCACGATGAACAATTTTTTTCGTAAAACCCCTCTTTCACCCGCTTTTTAACGGCTGAATTATTTTCGCGTGTGCAAAACACAGGGGGACGACAAGTAAGGTTTTGATAAAAGGCATGCATTATGAGCATGGGTTTTCCACAACTAGATCATTGAATAGCGACCTTGCTATTATTCTCGCTTGGGGCAAAGCGAATCGCGTCAAATTCAATGCATTTAAGACCCATAGCTGTTTCTTTTTTTAAAACAAGATCACCATTTATATTCCCATTTCATTTGATGGATTTCAGATTCACCGTTACTAAGCATTGCTGTCAGCAATATTTCCAGTAAGTTAAGCTGGACAGATCACATCTTCTCTGTTGCCAAAGATCGAAATGTGTTGGATTTCTGAAAAGGTGTAAGAAATATTTCAGCCCATCAAATCTACCGGTCCTCTACAAGTCCCATATCAGACCTAGAAGGAACCACAAATTCTCACATCTGGGCAGGGGCTGAACATAAAGCCTTAGCTTCATTAGATATTGTCCAAAAGAAAGTCTTTAAGCCCATTGGCGATTTGGCAAGAACTCATTTCGACTCATTCGAACATAGCCGTGCACATTCTCCCATCAAAATACTTTCTACCATACAGTTAAGTTCCGTCATGATTTTTTATCTGGAACTGTGTGAATATGGAATACTCTACCGCCTTCTGTTTTTCTTTAGGCTTACAATCTGCTGCACAATCGGCACCTTTGCCAATTTCCTCATGTCCCTTAATCCCTTCTCTATCTCCTTCCTGCTATGTATGTACATATATATTTTTATTTTACATATAATGTAACTGCCAACGCGTTTTGTCTTATCAGGGCATCATCAGGGCTCTTATTGTACTGAGGGAATGATTAATTCTGCTGCTAACTAAACTCTCATGGCTACCTTACGCATGCGTAGTATACTAAAATTAAGATTCAATAGTCGGCTGTGCTGTTGTATATAAATCTATTTGATCGTTTACCATAAAATAGCCATAGCTTTTTTAATGTCGAAATTTTCTTATCTAACATATCTAGTAATCTCTTTTCTAATAAATTACGTAATAATTTAATGTCGTCTGGATTGGGCTTATGTCCAGTTAAGTTTAGATGTTTAGCGAAACCAGAATTGGGTTTGCAGCCGTTGCTCTATTGATATCGTCGTGTCCCAAAGCAAAAAATAAAATACATTTGAATAATTGAGAGCACTTGAATTAATTGCACGTTATAAATCTTTATTTACCAAAAGCGTGACCTATCTTATCAATTGCCAAGTAGTCTGAACCGAAACTTCACACTCTAAACAAAAGTTAACTCGCGACTGAACACTTAACGGCACTCGCCAGACCAGTCATTGGAGTTTTATGCCCCAATATTCGGAAGTAAGCTTTCTTTGTTCACAACGCGGATGTAAACAAACGACAACAACCTTTTACATAACAATTACCATGCAAGGTTAATTGTTATCGTAATCGTCGATTGCTCCACTAGGCGCTCATCGTAGCCAGCTGTTGAGCTAATCAGCGAAATAACCATGCGAGGTTACTGTTTAGCAATTGCTAATTATTTCTCTAAAATGCGCCCTTGGCATGAAGAATCTTCCTCATATTGGGCCATAACAATATGTTTCCTAAATCTTGTTCGTATAGCACAAAAAACCAAGAAAGACGGTTTTGGGTACACCTTTTACTAACTGCCCGTCTTTTGAAAGGATGATTTCACACAATCTTCGGGGAGCTCTTCGCTTTCTAGCAGACAGCAAGTTTAAGCGTGAAACATTACTTAGAAAGGGGGAGATGACTTACCCAACTATGGGAAAAACTGCACCAGTTGGGGTTCAGATATAAAATAATAAACAATATGAAGATTAACTTTAATAAAGAGGCACAAATGGCGGGTTTTGATTGGTTTAAGAACTTCTTCAACCACTGTATTGCGTAAAGCTGCAGCAACTAATTTAAACCGAGGAATTGTAGCATTCAACAAATAAACGGTCGGGGGGGGGGGGGGGGGATTTCAGTTATTGGAAAAATACAAATTTAAAGTATTAATGGAGAAAGGATAACGAAAATTAGGTGTCTTCACAAGTGAAGAACGTGGCTGAAATATAACTGTAATGTGTGTAAAATGACTTTCAATAAAAATTCGAAAAATGGATGGATCAATGAAGATTTACTTGTTTATTGGCTTAAGCATTTCATTCTCCATGCTAGGTAAACTGCAGAGTCTCATATGCTCTTAATAATGACAGCCATTTGAGTAACATCGCCCATTGCCAAAGAAACTCCTCATGTTATCTATTACATCACACAGCTCTTCTGATAGGATGAAACCTCTTGACAATATGTTTTATGGAGTCTACCCGATTAATCCAAATATTTTTAATGGCTGAAAACTCGGATGAGGCTATACAAAAGTTCGTAGAGCCACAGAATGTGCTACAAAGTTAACAGAAGCCGATCAGTCAAATAATATGGTTGACAATGATGAACCCCTGTTAAAGTCAACTATATAAAAACGCAAGAACAACGAAATGCTACCGTTCTTACGGTGACAACTACTTATATGAAAGCCATATTAGAAAAAAAGGAGAATAAAAAAAGGCAAAACTATGGCCTAGCATATCTGGTTCAAAGAATACCGTGAACTGTAATAGTGTTAAAATAAGAATATTCCATGATATTTCCGCAGAAGACGAAGATACTGAAAGTACTAAGTGCATTATTTGACAAGAATTCGTTCGAAATCAGGATCTTGGTGTACCGTTTTTGGACTTTGGGCTCATGCAGATTTTATCAGGTGGGAATCAGCTGAAGGAATTATTTTCTGAGATCTTAGCATTTCGTATGACGTGACCGCCAATACCCCTGGGCATGGCCGGTATTACCTACGTGAATGGAAAATGACATTCAAAATGACTTTAAGTTGTTTATATGTTTATATGTTTAAGTTTGTTTGTATCGTTAAATTTATTAAAAAATATAAAAAATGAGGACTTTTGTGACCGCCAATTTTCCCAATATTCTCCTAAAGTTCACATTTGTCCCTCATGATGGCATAACAATCTTTTCATTTTAGATTCATTAATTAGTTTTTTATTTATATGGAAGGGGAATCTGGTTTTTTTAATTAGCAATTTGAACTTTTCACATGACATTTTCTTCCACAACTATTTTTCCACTTACCAACTTAGAGGAACATATTTCTTTTTCCTTACTCTGTTGAAACTTAACAGAGCTTATATTTTACCACTCGTATAGACAAGTCCTCTTCTTCACGGTATCTACGTTCAACATATATCTCTTTACTATCACTTTTTTCGAGATGTTATTAAAATAAATTGCTGAGAAATCGATTTGTTTTCTCTACAGTCATTCATTGAAGAAGATCTGCTTATTCATTTCCTTTCGAACCTAGCCATTTTTCCATATAGTGTCCGCACGACATCAACAACACAAGGAGCAGTAGTACCAGTAGCACGACCAGCAACAACAAGAACAGCAACACCAGTATACCACCAGCATCGGCATTTCCAAAGGGCTGGAAAATCAGAATTTCCCATCATTTTCCTATTCAAAACCTTCTTCTCCGACACTTTCAAGTTGTCATATAGTGCCTTCAGGATACTAGGGTAACACTACACTTTCCCCATAAATCATGTTTCAGTATTTTGGTTCTTGAGTTTATTTTTTTTCGCGACTTTTATCTTTCAGCTTCTTTGGAATTAAGGGCGCGGGAATCTCCATCCTTGCGTCTGCAAAAGAACGTGAAATATGTATTCGCCAATAAATTTTTTCCATGACATTTTTTGTGTTAGGAGAATCGAGCTTGTGGACAAACCATGGAAATTTTGTGATGCTATTCGGGAGGGATGGAGGGGGAATATTATGTAGTGTAGAAGTGTAAGGGATGATTTTCTTGTTAAATTTCAAAAATCCCTACCCTCTACTTTCCTTTTTTTCTTTTGAATTTATACTGGTTTTTTTTACGGTGTAGTATGTTAAGAGGAGGAAGCGAAACGCATATTTTTATCGGAAAAATCATCGTGATATTTTGAGTTATGTTTTATATGATTCCATGTTCTCAGTGAAATTACGACTGGAATAAAAAAGTAACATCCTTCCTACAACACCCTCTTCCATTTTCAGCCTTCGCCGCACCTCTCCATCTGTCTATAAGGTATATCTTTTGCTAAAATGATTAGGTAGGTATGTTTGATGATTTTATTACAACTTTCTGTTTCTATTGATCTTGCATTTATTGCGAGGGAATTAGGTTTGTTTATTAAAAAGGTTTTATGTACTTGCTGTCTATGTATATACATAGTATGAGAGGATTTTATATAAATTATTTCAATTTGAATACAGTGCTCTTTTGATAAATGCGGCAAACTATAGTGCCTTGATGATAATGATATCAACAAAGAACGAAATGAAATGTTTCTTGTACGTATTTTTATTATTATTTCATTTTCTGAATGCTTTTAAGTAAAATGGAAATATAAGCTCTAATTAATGAAGGAACTTTACGCTAATATATTACGTACAATAGAAAAATGATGGTCCTTCGAGCCGGATTAAAATTTTACGTGCTTCTTCATTATTGAATTCTATGGTGATAGTACTTCTTTTGAAATATTGTTTGTCAATAACATGTGTGAGGAGGGAAAAGTAAAGTACAAATATAGTAGTATAGCTTACAGTTTCTTTTCCTTCTTCTTTACGCCAATGTATACTCTGAGCATAGACTTAAAATATAACCTCAAGGGAGTAAGTATATGATAAAAGGAAAGAAACGAACGGATAAAGCGAACTAGGTAGATTAAAAAAAGTAATTAATAAAATAATGACATTTGAAAGAAATGTTGCAGAATCTATTCATAGTACTTATAATAGCTGCAGTTTCAATTCTGGGCATGGGCTAAGAGCAGCAATGAGTATTAACGCTACTGTTGTCTGTCAGCACTGAATAGATTTTTCTTCATATTTCGCATTTTACTTTTCTTCAACTAAAGCCATGCACATCAAAAGGAAATTTTTGGTACCTTGGTAGCTTGCTGTGAATAAAAAAAAACAGGCTGATACTAATCAGTTTCTTAGACCGGATGAATTTAATAGCCTTTAAACATGCGGACAATCTGGCTAAAACCTGAGCTGAAAATCCGTATACGAGTAGTTCTCCATACCCAACATTAATTTGACCTGTCAAAAACCGACTGCAGGGAGGAACTGAAAAAAAAAAATGGGAAAATAAGCCGCTGGAACTACTTTGCAGTTGTGCGCAAGGTATGATACAGGTGAAGGAATTCTTTAGCCCTTCTCCTATCCAGAACGTGCAAATTAATTAGGCTGATCGGACAATCACTCACGCTGTTTATTAATACAATGAATGGACATTGCCTCTTCCGTTATTCTTTGAAGAAGATAGGTAATTCAACAGCGAACTATGTCGACTGTGCGAAAAATATGACAAAACCTCGGAGTATGTTATATGTGAGTGTCTCGTACTTGCAGCTGTAAGATTTCAAATCACTGGAGTGATAGACTCATATATCGAAATAAGGTTTTGCAGTCCAATCTCAAGGGCAATAATCGAGTTCGTAAAAAGACTAGATTTTGCCTAACCAATTCTGATCGCGATATCCGCATGGTCCTAGTCGTCTAGTCCCTCCTACTCTTAATCTAATCTGACTTAACCTAACAGCCCTTTGGCGGTCGTGACACGTTTAATAAATAAATTTTCAATCACTTATTATTATCAGGAATATACATGCGATTAGTGGATTCATACTTGCTGAAGTTAGACCTTTGCGGAATTAGTATGTAACAGTGGTAACTTTCTGTTGAGCTTAATTTTACAAAAAGAGATTTTGCTTAGTAGCAACGTAGTGTTAACATTTGTGTTTAAGAGTTGCTGCACAAAAGCTACATCAGTAGCATGCGACTTTTCTCAAGCCAGTGCATATTTGAAAACTTCAAACGATCCTCTTAGGGTGGAAGAATCAATGACTTTTTCTATGGTAGGTGCGTAAGAGGAAAGCGTAGGAAGTTCCGCTAAACAGACTCGATACAGTCGATGAGTGTACCGTAAAAAGGAGACCTTAGATGAATTTGAATGTGAGAAATAAAATTCAATCTATGGTCACATTTGACACCAATGTCACAGACAGAACGCACACGGTGAATAGAGGAATCCAAGAGTTCATTTAACACCATTTTGGTGCCCTGTCTAAGGACACACTTTTTCCAGATCCTAAGAAATTTCTATGATTTAAAAATCGTCTTTTCGCTATTACGATATGATATTAATACAACTTACCCTTAATGAACAGCGTTGTTCTAATGTGAACCTTGAATCTATTGCTTATACAGAGCCGGTGTCGAATTCGTACCGTACCACGATGCACGAATTGTCTATAGTGTGTTCACGGTTTTCTAGTGTATCTTTATTAATTCATCTTATACTTGTCATTGCAACAACATATAATAGCTTAGCACATCCATAGCCGTACAAATGCTTCTGATCTATATAAACTAAGCATTGTCCAGGTCTCCACACGGAATTCAGGTAGTTTTCATTGAACCACTATATCACGCGAAGACGATATAGCAGAGATTTCAAGGAAATGATAATTAGCATTTAGAATAGATATTTGTTAGATCTCTGATCTCTCGTCCAGTTAAAGTGTCAGTATTAATAGTTCCGACGGTGATTGGGGACCTGAATATCCTTGTGATTCTGCACTCTGGCAACATATAGTATCAATTTCGTTTTGTTTCAAATCATATTTTCGATTTATAATTTCCGATTGGGGTTTTCCATCACTAAAGAGTCACCTAATTATGAATTCAGAATATCCGTCATCACTCTTATGGACAAATGCTACTGCAAAACTAGCGACGTCAATAAGGAATGAAATAGTTGGCCTAAAAGTGCAGTTTACCTTCGTTATTTTTGTACTTCTTTGTGATTAACGTGCTTCAGAAGCATCTCAGTGATTATGATTTCCAGGATATATGGAGGCTGTTACTTCCGTTCATTCATTTTTTCACCACAGTGCTGCTTTCACATTAAAGTCTATACATCAGAAGGAGGATATTAATGTAAAATTTAATTATATTTTCATCTGAAAAAGGAATACAGAGACTTGTGATACTTTGATCTGCTTGGGGTGACTGCTTGAGTAAATGTATAGCTGCATTATCTAAGAATATTTATGGATTTAAAATTCTTATGGAAACAACACTTACAGTCCAACTGTCTGCAAGAAATGAAAGCTTGTTTCTACATAGGCAAACAAATTAATATATTTTGAAACAATCAGACGGTGATTAAAGGGATCACTCTTTTACTATTGTAAATAAAAAATCTAGTGGAATTGCCACAAAGCTATTGGTGAATTAGTATTTATCTCATCCGGTTCATCAACAGCTTTGTGACACTTCCCCTGGTTAAGTTTTCATAGATCACGGAATGTTAAGACTTTTAACCAAATGAAAAGTTTCGGATAAGAAAACCGCTCCTTATAGGCCCAAAAACAATATGTGGAATTCCGTTTTGTTAACAAAAGGGCTCTTAAAAATATTTTGCGGATGAATTCATGTTTTAAGTTATTTTCGCAAAGTACGACGTTACAGGAGCTGAAGATACAAGAAAAACCTCAAAAGTCCTTCGATTTCCAGACACAGAATGATAAAACTATGTAGGTGTACTGCAAACTTATAGGCCTCGAAAAATGGTTTGTGACCGTCGAAGGTCCAGGGAGGAATTCATATTTTGAATTTGACATGAAAGACATAGTTTGATGGGTAAACTGATTGTTCGTAACTCTCTGAAGTGGCTATATGAAAAATTTATATTACAACATTGTTATGAAATTGGAAATTGTCCAATATTGGAGGTAGCGGTCTTAAGTACGTACCCAAAAATATATTTTCCGTAAATAGATTGAAAATGCTCCTTAGTATAATCCGCAAACACCAGTATAAGTTTAACATTTCCTTATTGTTATTACTCCTCTATTATCTTTGATCGATTAGCTTACCAATTTGTAGATGCTACCCAAAATATGATTAAACTGCATATATAAAATTTTGAGATATCTTTTACCCTGAGGCACATTTCTGTACCAGAAATATACTTTCATATGTGTGTACGTCTGTATATAATTGCAATCATTTTATTAGTAAAAGCGCATTAAAACTGGGTCATTTAAAATTGTCATAATGTCAGTGCAAAGTTCTAGGTAAATATAATTATGAATTGCATTAAATTTATCATCATTATGTGCAACGTTATAATACGTTTTTACACGATGGATTGCGATAATACATCACACATGAGACATTAATTCACATCTCTAGAATACAACAAAAAAGTACTTTTATGGAGAGTAAGCCTTCGTTAACGTGCACGGTATGATGTCTGTGGGGAGAGGAGAATATTACCCTACAAAATATGAATTTAATTTTTGCGGAATGAGTTGGATTCATACGGAAAAGGCTGATAAGAAATTTTCGCGAATAAAGCAAATTTTGCAAGATTCCATTAAGATAAAATATGAGTAATTGTGGTAAAAGGCTTCGCTATGTGATTCAAAATGATTTGTAGGTAGGAAGTGGTCTTAAAGAAAGTTATTACACCGGCAGTGAATAGAAAGAAAAGTGAAATTTTTTTTAACAAAAGTATTTAAGTTTTTGTTGATATTAAGTAGGTATAAAAATTCTTAAATTTTATTATTATTCGATTTTTCTCTCTTTGCATGAAGCGGTATGAAACATAATTAAAGAATTCAAGATTCAGCTATGCTTATTTAGCTCGTGAATATTTGTAAACAGACCTATTGCTGTCACTTGGCTTGGCTTCAGCTACTCTATCTCTTTTTTAAGGGGGAAGCAGCGGCTAGTATACTTCGTAGGAAAATGTCAAAAGATCACATTTATTCCGGTGTGGGAAATCTTATGGATAAAAGATTTTTCTTTGAAAGAGATTATCAGGTAACCATTAATGCAAGAGGCCGGATATTAGACAGAAGGCTCTAGTACGGCAATGGGTCCATGTCTAGTATATTGATGGAACCAGGAAGGATAGAAAAAGAGGCGCAGGGGTGGTGGGTCCAAAAGTGAAACTCTTCATAGTCTAATAGCATACATAAGTATAAGTTAGTATCAATAAATCCATGTATAATAAAGTCGAGTGCTTTACCTCGATGTAAGCAGTATAATGAGGGTTGACTTTGGAAAATGTTAAAACTAAATAGTTTTTTCCTAGATATAACATTTTCTGATATCGAACGAGCGACTCAAGATATTTCTAACATTGATTTAATACTATTCGCATCAAAATTTAGTTCAGTCAAAAGAATTGAAGAATGCTGAAAAATTACTCGATGAAATTTTATTGAATGGGGCAAACAATTCAAGCACCTTTGCTATAGACCTATCCAAAATTAATACGAACGAGTATCTATGCAGAAGTGTATCCCTTTTGCATTTAGCAGCATACTAGTGCAGGTCCTTAGAACCTGCATTAACCCATTCGAGACCGACTGCATACCGTTTGTGCAATGCATTTCCGAGCCAAAAATAGAGGTAGCACACCGTATGTGCAATGATATTGAATTGGAATTATCAGTCAGTATGGAAAAAGCAGCCGTCAGGACAGGACTGGTTAAAAATAAAAATTATCTTAGAAGTAGGTAAAAATAAAATTTGGTGTTGGTTTTGTTTGTACGAAGGGTGTTACAAAGCGAGTGATTTGTATTGATAAAATGTTTTTTTTTTATTAAAAATGGTCAAATGGTCAAAAATTTGGATTCTGGGGATGGTGTCCAAAAATATGAGCTGTCTTTAATGGGTTAATACTAAATTGGCGGCCACGTAAAATAACTTGTCCGCGCTACAAACAATACCAATCTCTCTCAACTTGCAGGGGCAGATTTCCTTATAGGTCAAGTAGGCCCGAGCCTAGGGCGGGAAATTTAGGGGGGGGGGCGACAAAACTGGGTGAGATTTTTTTTTAATTGTCACGCCCTCTGTAAACCCACACGTCAACGTTTAAAAATTCAAAAATGTGCCCATAGCACCCCGGATACACGTATGGAGATTACAATTATGAAAATTTTGGATCATCGAATTGGTTCCTTGCTTACTAGTTTACTTCAAGTTCAAGCGTATCATTTTAATTTTGCTCCACTACAGACTTATTAGTACTTATTCCTATATATATAGATCACTCAATTTTGCGTTTATTACAGGGAGTAGAGGGCGGCAATCTTTCATAGGCTTAAGGCGGATAAGTTATCAAACCCGCCTCTGTCAACTTGGAGAAATTAACTTTAAATCACTAAGTCGCTCTGCTCTAAAAATTAAAAATTTTGAGTATTGCTTCATAACAATGTATAGCTATAAAATTATTATAATTATTTCTTTTTGGCATTTTACAAAATGTTTGTAATTGTTATAAAATAATTATAATAATATATATTTGTATATGTATATAGGGTGTTTCCTCTATGGTAGTCCATAGAGCGGGCGGTGATAGTACTCACCTGGTTATACAAACAATTGTATGGCAGGGTGGAGGGGTCATATCAAACGTTGCGAAGTTACAGGGTGATTAAAAAACTATATTAGGTTTTCACAATCCTATGTCTTAAATCCTTTATCTTAAAAATTACAGGGTTATGGTCACCGTCTAAAGCGGATTGTATGTAGAACTTCATGGCCTTTCCAACAACTGCTCAACCAGCTCCTACTGTTCTCCCCCATGAGTTATTGTGGTATAAACTAAAAAATTTGTATTTTCTTACGTTTTTTTTTAATTTTGCCTCTAGTGTTTTTGCAAAACGATTTTTGACATAACTTTTTCTTCTAAAAACTGTAAACTGTAGACTCTCCTCTTTAATTTGACCTAAATTTGACCTACCTTTCACACACTATGTGCTAACTATCCTATTCTCAAGGCTATTCTCAGTCCTATTCTCAAACATAATTTGTACTCTTATGTCTAATCCGCGTCGTTCAAACGACATGGCTTTTTGTGTTTGCTTCCCACTCTTGCATTTGACAATTCATACTTGCAAAAATGTTTCTTCCCTTTCATTCATATGCCGACATGAGCACGAGCTTATGTTTAGTAGTTAATCAGCAAAAACGATGTAGTAATACCTCAGGTGTATTTAGCATAATTTAGAACCATAAAGGGGAATTTAGAACAAAACAGCCGTATACTGGACCTTGCACTTTTAGTATTTAAAACAAAGTTTTATATTAATTGTCTTGTCCCACTGCACAACGTTTTAGTTTGCTATAATCTTATAGTATAAATTATTGAGACCAAGTACTTTCTTTGATGAGAGCAAGCAATTACATTTATGATAATTGACAGGTCAACAGCTGTTTAATTTGGCAGCTTACCACTACTTGCATATTTCTTGTATTTATATACATTTTTCAGCAAACGATATTGTTTTGACGACGTCGCTTTACCATGTATTTGTAGATTAGGCATTAGTGACTGAAAGCAGTCACTTTAAAAAAATATTGTCTAATTTCGGTATGACCTGAACAGGTTTTGAACTAATAACTGTTTAACGGCTGCAGATAGCACATAGGTATTGGTAAATTAAACAGGAGAGTCTACAGTTTACAGTTTGTATAAAAAAAGTTATGTTAATTACCTTTTTACGAAAAAATTAGAGGTAAAAATAAAAAAAAAAGTAAAAAAATCCGAGATTTTTTGTTTAGACCACAATAATTCTTGAGAGGAGAAGAGTACGGGGCTGGTTGAGCGGTGGTTGCAAAGGTCATGAAGTTCTGCATACAATTAGGTTTAGGCAGTGACGGTACACCCTGAACTTTTTAAAATATAGGGTGGTTTTTGAAAACCTGGCATACTGTTTTAATCATCCTGTAACTCCTAAATGGTTGATAGTGCCCCCCCCCCCCCCCTGCCGCAAAATTTTTTGTTTGCCGCCTAAGTGAGTACTATTACCTTACGCTCTATGGACCACCATGGTGGAAACACTCTGTATAATAACTATTTTAAAATAACAAAAATTTCTCAAAATTTGTTTTTTTGCAATTATTTTCAGTTAGCAGTGTAATGTCAACAGCCAAACGGCTGGTCCTATCCCTTAGAGGTCGCAAGGAGTCTCAGAGCACAGCTGGGACTTCATCTACGCGACTTGTATCCGGGAATAGTTCATCACCTGGACATGAATTAGAAGAAATAGCAGTTGTATCTGGAAGTGGTGGTTCTAATTTTTATGGAGGAAATTTTGGAAATGCAAATGGCCCACGTTTTGTTACTGGTAAGTTGTAGAATTGTTTTACATAATATATATTATATATATATACATACATAGATACATATGTAGGTAGATGTCAAAAGTCATGCTAACATTTCACAAATTTTGAATGCATCACTTCTCATCATTTCTCATCTCATTAGATTATATTTTATCGTGAATTCTGTAATTGCTTAAAATTTCTTCTCCTTTCATCCTGAGTCGTAATATATACGAGTTGATGCGTATGTAAAACGTATACATCCCAAAACTGTCTCCTTTTTGTAATATATTTTATATGGAATATCTCTCTTTACGTATTTGTTTTATGTAGGTACAGCTTTATATTATAACTCAAGCATGACAGTGAATAACTGAGAAAATGTATAAGAAGCTTACCATTTCTGCATTAACAATTGTACTCAACCCATATGGGTACATTCCAAGATGTAAGATTTCTTGTTTTTTTTTTTTTTTTTTGTTTTTGTTCCAAATGAGACAGGCAGGATAAAATCTTCAAGCTTAAATAGAAGTGCTCTTGGTGGAAGAAAGACAAACCACATTTTCCCGAGGGAAAGAATGTGTCTACTTATTTCAGTCTTAATTTAACAAGAACTTTGGGCTTTAACGTGAGGATATTCCATTGAAATCTTCTTATTACAGTTATAGTGTAAACTGTTTTTGGGTAAATTATTATTATTTTATTTTTTTTTTACATAATTATATTATATTTTGGACTATATACATATTATGTACTAGATTAATTTCATTTTGAAAAAAAGTAGAATCGAGTTAAAAGTTTTAATGATAATAGTGGAAGTATAATGAAATTTATGAAAATAATGAGGCTAAAAATAGGTCTACAATGGAGATGGGTAGGAGAACTCTTGATGGTGGTGAATATAACTTTTATTGTGTTAAAGGATAAATTGATACATTACCGCACTGTATTGAGAAAATATTGAAGGCTTTGCAAATTTTTATATAGTGATTTTTTTTCTGTCTTTATTAGATTGTTCATTTACATTAATATATGTAACCTTAATTGTATGTTTTTTTTTCATACCTAAAGAGTACGTAGGGGAAAGTAAGGCACGTTCCTGTACACATGAGTAAAATTACTCCCCAATGAGAGAATTTCCATTCTTTCATTTATTTATTCAACCTTTTTAAGTATTCGATCACTGAAACCCTCGTCACTTGTTCTACTCTAATATCCATCCTTTCTATCACTGAGACCTTATTTATGTGGATTAATTAAATCGCCAATTAGCAACATAGACCACACTCAAATCAGCAAACCATTACTATTCTAAAAAAAAACAAGATATACAGGGTTTCCCAGCCTCATATGGGTATATTTTGCTAAATGATTCCTCTTGTCTTCTCTTTAATTTCACCTATTAGGTATACTTATGTTCTATCTGTGACGGTAAAGGAGTTATAGTTCTTAGCTTATTTATGTCTCCATTTTTTCAATTTTATTTTCTACTTTTTCTGCGAAATATATATATTTTTCAATTTAGAAAATAGTGCGAATATTTTAAAGGAAATTGCTTTTAGTTTAAGGTTACAAGTTAGTGGGATTTTTAGTACAAATTCTTTCTACTTATTTTTATAAAAATGACATTTTATACCACGGTTGATGTTTTTAGAGAAAAATGTCAAAAAGAAGTTCTGCCAAAAATTTTGCCGAATGATGCTGTCTCTGAAATTGATCTGAATATTCTTTATAGTAATCTCATAGAGTAAGCCTATGCAAAATTTCATTACTATCAGCCGTTAGTCCTTCTCAAAGCTCTACAAGATTTTATATACAAGGTGTCCCGTAAGTGGTGTGATACCCGAAGTTTATGGATAGGTCATACTTGACAAGCAAAAAATTGTATGGGAAGGGGAGGGGAGGAATCCTATAGGTTTCCGAGATAACGGAACTTAAAGATATTTGAGTATATTTTTATAAATCACCCTGTAACTTCTGAACGTAATACCCAGATTTGCAAATCAAAGTTAGAAATTTTCTTGTCATGAGCCAGCCACGATGTATATATCAGCCAGCCAAGCCATAGCTTTTAGCAAAGGTGAAATGTGGTAAAAGCTTTGAACATTAACCAGCCTACAGACCAGCCGAACAATTTGGTTTCAGCCTGCGCTTGTGCTTTAATTTCAACGTGCTTTAGCAGTTTAAATCAAATATATGCATGGACTGAGTACACACGTACGTCGTGTTAAGGTGGTATACCCATTTTAATATTTTGTGGTTATTAGATGATTCGCATTGTGACTGCGTGGTTGGCGAATGGTATTTGGTGCTGGCTGGATACGTTTGGTTGCATTTATGTATTTATGGAGCTGCATTTGTGCGGGCTGATGCATGCAGAATTCTGAGGCTGGCTTATGAATTTAACTTTAGCTAATTTCATTCTGCATTGGCATTTGTAAGAGTGATAAATTCAATTTTAGATTTGATTACTATTTGGGAAGTTTTGTTGGCAATTTCTTTATTTTACTGAACATTATTAATGTGTCGGTTATATTAAAGTACTATTATACTCGTATTATTTTGTAATTTTCAAGGGATTATTTTTGTGTTTTACTAGTGTATGTCCATAAATAATTGATTTGAAGGGTAGTTCTATACTTATTCCGGTGATATCGGCATTTGAATTTTCTTTATTTTCCTTTATTATTTCCTGTGTGAATATTTATTTGTGTATGATCACTATTTTATATTGTTTCGGAGATTCCTTGTTTTTGTTGTTTTGTGTGCAAGATTAATATTTGAATATTTGATCGGGTTTTAAATTGTCCATCTTTTCTCCCTTTTGTTTTCTGTGAGCATATTTATATTTTTAGGGCCATTATTTCATATTTTATTGGGGTTTGCGTTGTCCTTGTTTTCCCCGTTTGTTTCTTATCTGCATATTTATTTTTTAAGATCAATATTTTATTGGCATTTGAGTTTGCCTTGTTTATCTTTTTGTTTTCTGTGTTCGCATATATTTTTGTAGGATCATTCTTTCATATTGAATAGGGGTTCGAATTTTCTTGTTTTCGTTTTATTTTATGTGTGTATATGTTATGGTACTAGGTTTTTGATAAAATAAAACACGATGGCGTAAATTAAGAAAGATTTAATTCGCAAGTTACAAGTGATACGTGTGTTCAGTTGATCGGCAGAGAACAAGAAGTAGAAAAAAAAGGAAAGGAAATACTACCATGATTGGTGACAGCTGATGGTAGTGCTGACAGTGGCTAATCGTAGTGCTGGCGGCGTTAAGAGGCGCTAGTTGACGGGAGATGGCGGTTATTCTGGTAACATATATACCTACCTATATTATTTTTAAATCATTATTTTATCGGTTTTCGAGTTTTCTTTGTTTTCCCGTTTTGTTTTATATATTTATTTTTTCAGGATCTTTATATCATATTTTTGTACCGCTGCGTTTGAGTTTCGTTTATTTTTCTTTTTGTTTTCTTTATGCATATATTCATTCTTTTCTGATCATTATATTTGATATTGTATCGGCATTTGAGTTTTCTTGGTTCTTTTCTTTTCGTTTCAGTTTTACTTGTGTGCATATTTAATTTCGTTAAGAATATTGCATTACATATATTTATTATATTCTAATACCGATATAGATTATTCATGTCTTATTGTTATTTTTTCGTGGGTGCATTTAACATAATAAATTACTGTGTATATTTATTTCCCGTATATTGAATTTTTTCGTAAAACATGGGTAAAATTTGGCATGTCAAGTGCTCCATTTTAAGCTGTAAATCAAATACGAAATATTTTCCTAAAAGAAAATTTTTTTTATTTCCAAAAAGAAACACATATGAGCACATATGGAGCTTATGGATTTCTGCTTGTAGTGAATCTGCACAGGAAATTCAACAAAAAACTAAACCATATATTTGCGATATTCATTTTGATAAAGCAGACAGCTTGCATATTCACATACTTCAGAAGTTCTTCCGAATGATCGTTCGTCTCCACCACTTATTATCAATAGGGATGAAAACATAAGAACTAATGGTAAATTAGAAACAGAAATGAATTTAGATTTGACTTTTGAGGAATTCGATTTAATGTCGAAGGAAATTACAGAAAACAATGCCGTAAGTAGTAAGTGCAGTAAGTGTGAAAAAAATAATAAAATAATAAAACTGTACAAGCAGAAGTTTACAGAATTACAAGATAGTTTGAATATGAAGTTGAAAAAATTAAAAGTTTTAGAAAAACAAATAAAATGTTTGGAAAGAAGTACAGCTCGAAAAAAGCAACCGACAAAAATCATGTCGGAGCTAAAGACTATTAAATTATCTCAGGTTATAGATAGCACACCTACAACAGAAAACACGAAAGTACTATGTAAAATGCTGTTGGAGAAAAATAATACTTACAACGATAGCGAAAAATGGATGACTCAGTGTCTTTTCTATAGAAGATCAGCCTTGTATAACTTCATGAGAGATTTTCTCGATTTAAGACTTCCTCATTCTAGCTCGTTGTACAAGTGGGATAAGATAAAAAACTTATCTCCGGGTCTAAATGAAAACGTTTTAGTAGAGGTTATAAAAGCCATTGATAAGGTTATTTTGATATTCGATGAGATGTCAATTAAGGAGGATTTGGTATATAATTCTATTAGTGACAGGGTTGAGGGCTACATAAATTATGGGAACACTGTTAGAAAACAGCAAGTAACAAAAAATTTATGTGTTTTTATGTTCCGTAGTTTATGTGGAAAAATAACTGACTGACATGAAAATATCAAAATAACTTTTAATATTATGTGTGGGTGCCCAACTCATTTTACTCTACCAGCATTATTTTCATGCGTTACAAACTGAATGGCAAACTTAGTATACATATGTGAGATTTCCCGTAACCCAATTTACTGCACAATATTTTAAGTAACGAATAAAATCGCAATCAAGCTATTGCTTAGTACATAACAGTTACTACAACAATTCAATAATGTGGACCATGTGAGTTCCTCTAATAGTTTTCATACGAAAATGTTCTGTAACTTCAGTAACATGATGTAGTTCATGTTGTTGATATTGCAGTTATTTAAAGATATTTAATACGCCACACAAAAATTTTTTAAAAGTTCCTAACCTAATTTTTCTAGAATATTGCAAAATTTTGCACCCAATGAGATTGTACTAATCAGCACAATCTCTACTTTTAATAAACTATAAAGTCAAATTCTTGTTGTTTTTCCACATAATGATCTTATCTAATTAACATTTACAAAAAAACACTGCTTAATGAGTTCAAATAATTGTTTTATCTTAGTTCTTCATTTATGTCCGTTAATATTACAGCCATCATAAAATAAGAAAAAACTTCTACTACACCTCGTAATCAGTTATGTATTTGGAAAATAAGAAAAAATCGTGAAAGCAATTGAGTTACGTCAAGATATTCAAAAGCTTTAGCAAAGATTTTAACCAAAAACAATGTATAAAAATCTTTGAAGATGTCACTGCCTACGGGGCATGAACAGACTATCCTATCTCCTTCCATAACTGGGTATTACTTATCTGTGGTTGTACCATATGATGATGATTTAAAGTTTGGTAAATAGACTCTCGTTGGATCTTTCCAATGTTTTATAAATTTGTTTCCTCCTCCTAGCCGTTTTGCAGTTTTGGCTCAATAAAGTTAAAATGTCGGAAGTTTTACTAAACAGCATTCGTTCGAATATGTGTACATGAATTATACGAAGAAAAGTAAAGTTGTAAAGGTAAATAAAAAACATTAATCCATTTGTCACCATAGAGCAGATGGACAAAATAAAATACAAATTTACCACACATCAACTGTAAGAGTTTCCATACAAGAAGAAACGAAAATTAAAAAAAAAATGAAAGCAATAAATTAATCCGATCACCCATTGGTATATATAAGAATCAGTAGCCTGCAATTTATCAAATTGTGTCAATAGCAGTAAAACCAGAATATAACAATGGTCGGTATCGGAGCCTGTCATAGAGTGTAACCAAAGAGGAAAAATTGTTAAAAAAAAAACTTTTCGCTCCGACAATCATGGTACAATTCCGATTGTACTATCTCTTCTGTATATGGTCTATAATCCAAGTATTGTGTTCGTCCAGCGAAAATTCCCATCCACAAAATCATCCTGAGCTC
The DNA here is from genome assembly GCA_963924295.1 of Dioctria rufipes. NCBI lineage: Eukaryota > Metazoa > Arthropoda > Insecta > Diptera > Asilidae > Dioctria > Dioctria rufipes. The sequence goes on from OZ002740.1 coordinate 365,277,797, forward strand.
ACTTTCATGCCTAAATTTAAGAATGTATGTGTGTAGGAGATTTTTCACTCCGACAAAATAGTCCTTCCGCCCAAAACCCAACGGGTCGACGTTAAAAACCACAGGAATCTAAAGGACTCAATATATGAAGGCAACTGAATTTGCAAGCAACAAAATACCCGAATTCAGGTTTGTCCCCCACAGGTTAATGGCTCTGAATGCGATCAATGACCAGCAGCTGCTGAGCTTTTTTACTCCTTGGTTTTTGTGTTTCTCGTGTTTTTTTTTATGTTTGGCAAGGACGAACTCGGTTGCATCCATGCATCCATCGCAAATAATAAAATCGTTTATATGCTGCAAGGTACATAGGCAACCGTACAACATGAGAATCTAGTGGAATGTGGTAGAAATCAATCTCGCACCAAGCAGATATAAAAAGCCATGAGTTTCGCAGTGGATTCAAAAGCAATCTACTGCCAGAATTGGAATGAATTTGGAATTTTCTATTGTCCGGTGGTTTGTGTAGTGGGGATGAAAGTTTGCAATGCGATTAAAACGACATATAGTCTATACAGATAAATATACATTCATGCATAGTTAGGTTTTTTTATGATAGTAAAAAACTCTTAACGTGCACGAAGGATGTTGTATAGCCGAGCTCTTCCATTTATATCGACTTGATTGATGAGCTTCGCATGAAAATACAAATTTGAATTACATAGTGGATAGCTACTCGACCTTACCTCCAGGAGCTGGGCAGAACAAAAGGTAATAAATTGATTTTTTTCTGAATTTTATTAATTTATCTTAACACAATCTGTGGAAAGGTGTAACCCTCATAGGGTCAAATTGGATGCGATTGAAAAATTTTATTTTGCCGACATAAATCGCAGATGTGCGTGATTCTGAAGAATTTTTTTCTTAATGTTAAGCATACTGTAGATCATAAATTTGGCAGCAATTTAGTATCATTTTAGAAAGCTTGGCATTAATAATTAATATCAGAAGGTGATTTTATCTACAGTGTAAATATACATAGCTATTTCATAAAATAACGGATATTTCAAAAGGTATAGCAACTCTCCATTCAGGTATCCCTTTATTCGTTTTTAATATAGAAATATCTAGTCTTCAAATAGTTATCTGCTGCTATCGTACTCTTCCTTTTCAAACAAAAGTCACCCCTATAACAATGCTGAACGGGTTGTTGTTGTTGCCCCTTTCCTTCAAATGTTTTCATTTGCCCATTTCCTTTCTTAACATTTGACATCAACAAGAAATCAAAAACGCTGACAATCTTGTAACTATATATACATTTATATACCTTTTGCATTGTTAGCCTGTATACGTATGTATTTCTAGAAATTGACCCTATTTTGAATTGTATTGTGTCCAGGGAGGATATAGTGTTATACAAATATTCTAGTGTCCGCCCCCATCGCCCCTATGTCATCCAATGTATTCCCCCATCCTTCTTAAAAATCTTCAGAAATGTTGAAGTCGGACAATGGTCGATTTTGTATTTTGGGTTTGTAACTCAATGAGAAAGGAAACGAGACTTATTTTGATAAGGGAAGGACATTTTTGCTTGATCAAACATATCACAACTTTGGAAATATTTAAATTCGTATCAAGATGAATTGGTAACGATGGGGATGTTTCCTATTTTTGCTTTAGTTCAAACTTTTTTCTGTTTATTTCTTGTTTGATTTATATTTGTAGAATCAGATGTTTTTTGCTTTTGTTCCGTTATCAAAAAACTGATTATCGATGGTAGATATAGTAGATTTTTACAAATCTCTAATAATGGCAAAAAAGGAATAATTAAAAACTGTTATTGAAAAGAAGAATTGAAATCTGATATTTTGGAAAAAGATGCAATTATCATAAGAACGTGACCTGTTTTTATGCTAGGATACTAGGATGATGAAGTGATATTCCTTAATAAATATCTCTACTTTTTTTAGATGATATTCATGTTCCCTTGATCACAAAAACAATTACTAATCCTCTATGCCCTTGATTTTCACTCTTATCAGGGATATTATATTGCATGTCATAAATCGAAGAAGTTCCAATTTAATGTTTTATTTGAGAAACAAGTCCTTATGCAGTGGTACTCTTACAGATGTTCGTAAAGTTTAAAAAGCTGTTTTACGAATCTAAGCTTAGATTTAAATATCCTTCAAAAACTTGGTAAATGTGAGAATGAGTGGCATCAGTTTATCTCGTAAAACTAATTATTCTATTTATTCTGATACAGCTAACAATGAATTCTTCCAACCCAGTGTAGATGATACTGTTGATAGGATTATGGCTCAATCTTTCCGAACTTGAAATATTTTTGTTTTAGTCTGAAACAAAAGACGATATTGCTATGGTAGCAATTAGGTACTATCAAGTCCTGTGCTATTCGTGCTGATAATCTCAACCCTATATACCTTCCACAACCAGATCTATTTATAACTGGTGCTTTACTACTGGTAGCTTCCTTATGCCATGGAATCAAATCAGATAAAATATATTAAAAAAACTTTTAAAATAAATAAGTTTTGTAAATAAAATGCACTATAATATATATATATATATATATATATATAATATATATAAAAAATAATTTGTTTCTTTCTCTGTGATATAAACAAGAAAAGCTTAATGCAAAATAAGAAATGCTACAACTCAGATTAAATCTTAAAAGTTTGGGTATCCATAGCTATAATTACAATTGTCTAACTGCAAATCATGTCCAAACAAAAGTTATTTATTTTGAAAGTTTTTTTAATATATTTTATTTTCTACTTTTTAGTCATGCTCTCGAAACTCGACTCTCGATATAAGGCTCTCGAACCTCGACTCTCGATATACGGCTCTCGAACCTCGACTCTCGATATACGGCTCTCGAACCTCGACTCTCGATATACGCCTCTCGAACCTCGACTCTCGAAACTCGGTTCTCGGAACTTGACTCGCAAAAACACCTCCGAAACTCAACTCTCGATATTCGACTCTTGATAATCGACTCTCGAAAATCAACTCTCGACTCATATCACACATGGCCCAAATTGGACAGCCCCAAAGGTAGTAGCTACCACCCCCACCCTAAAACCCCGACACGTAAGAAAATATTACCCCATCGGAAAGCTCCCCATTCACTCATTCTAAATCAAAAAATTCCATGAAAATCCATCCATGTTTACTACCCTCTCTCAGGCGTTCAGGCACTCAGACACAAACTTTCTGATAGAAAGTTATTAAAAATAAGCTCATATTGTAATAAGCTTCAACCAAAAAGTATTTCACCAGTATTCTCTCTGAACTAACTGAGAAAATTATTCATTTAAAAATTTTCCATTATTTTTATTAGAGCACAAGAACTAATCGGGTTTTCGGCGAGGCTATATTTATACACCTTTGCTCCTTAAATTCAGAACAATAATAACGCTTGTCCTGTCGATAAATATAAACCGAAAGTACTAGTAGTTCTTCTAGATTACTCCAAGGCTTTTATAACCAATAATCATACCCCTCTCCCTCTTCACATGAAACATAAAAGAAACTTTAACTTTTCTTCTCATTCCGTAAAGCTGATTGACCAACATATCACAAGCATTATTTACTACCAGGTCCCAATCTGCTTCTCTTCCAGTGGTATCTGGCGTATTTCAGGGATCCATTCTTGGGCCTCTTATATTTTCTATCTAATCTGCAGTTTTATATTGATGATATTCAATTGAATAGATCTGGTGTATTTGGTCTCATTGAGTATTGCATCTCTTATAGGGATGTGAATTTGGAGGCTATTAATTTTTGGTCCTGTAACAATAAAATAAGACTAAGTCTCTCAAAATCTAATTTTGAACTAAAAACTAATTGTTTTCCATTAATAACGCTGTTTTTCCTATTGTTGATTCAGCTACAATTTTGGGGTGATTTTCAATAAACATATTATTTGGGGTCTGAAGACTCTACACATCAATTTTTTCAGGAGTAGAGTATATGTAGGATGTAGTACGTACATTGCACCACCTATGAACGGGAAATAAAAAGTGCATTTTATTCTATCAACACATAAGTGCATATGCACATATGTATGTGTATGATATGTGTACTCAGGTTTGATCATATTTCCGAATTTTAGAATTCAATTTGGGGTGCCATAGTGCTTTGTTTAATTCAAATTATTATGTTTATGATCTCTTGGTGTACTCTACCGTTTGCACTGATAATCGCATCAGAAATATTCAAATTTATATTCAATATTCAATTCAAATTCAATACATATCATTTTCCTCCCAGGTTATTTTTTTCCCATATATTTATGTTACGCTGTAATCTACGAACTTCTATGAATACTAATTTTTGTTTTGAGTTTTTATTAGTGCTAAGTTTTGCTCTACCTAGCTCATCTGATCCTTTATTACGAGTAAAGAAAACTTCATTGTCTGAACTATTTTCCTGTTCTACCTTTTCGCTAAGTAAATATTTCTTCATTAGCTGTGTTTTTTTCATCTAGTTCACGGTCATGGTCTCTTCAGTAATACGAAATTATCAAAACAAAAACAACTTAATCGTCATATTTATCGGCATCATGTTCAGCGAACTAAAATATATTTATAAAATATTCTCATGGAGGGCTGTGTAGTTTTGTTTTTGTAATATTTGTAGCATTAGTAATTATCAATTTAGTGTGTACCAATATGATAAGTGTCAAATATGAACTGTCAGGGATAGATTCCTCCAGAGGCAGAGAGCTCTAAATTGCATTGAGAACATGAACCTTCTAAGCTGTGTACTTGTGGTGTTGTCCAGTGGACAACAGTAGTGGAGATTGCAAATTGTATTGCTTCAAAAAGGTGTAGATGCGAAAAATATTCTGAAAGTGTATAGAAAATAATCAATATGCTATAACTTTAATTCTTACAAAACTATAATATTGCCAAATACCAAATACTCAAAATTGATTAGCTTCTATTTTGACATTTTGAATAGATTGAAGTCGGACAATAGGCAATATACAGGATGAGCTGTATATTATTTTGTAATTATAAACCAGAACTATGATGAACCAATAAATTATTAATTTCCTTTGCTTTCTAAATAATGTCCAATAGTGCCCCCAAATGTCCGGTTTGTGTCTATAATAATAAAACATTTGCCAAGACAATCTTTTAGGACTTTGATCTGACAATAATAAATGCACCGTTGTCAAAGCAAGATAACTTAAAAGAAATAAAATGGTAACAGTTTACTTACTCTACACATTTTTCCGAATTGACTAAAAAAAGGTGACGTCTATAGTTTTAAAACAAGTGGTTGAACTCATACATCACGGGTTTTTTGCTTCTGCCTATTCTTTATTTGACTTAACCCTACAAACATTGCGGTTCAAAATCGAATCGAATTTCAAGTAAAACAATTCGACTAGGTGAAGTTAAGCTTCGAAATTGAATTAGCTTGCGACGTGCCTGCGAATTTCAGAAGAAAAAAACGGAACACGAGATCGAATCGTTCACTAGCTCGACTTTCTTTCGAAATTCTTGTATGTGTTGGCAATTCGTTTTTATTGTTTTTAACAGCATGATTTGTTATCAACTTCTCTTGCAAGTAATTACGATATTGAATAAATAAATAATAAAAACTCACCATAGTAAAACTTCATTTTGCACTTCATTCAATAAAATCTCAACTTAGAATGCTGGCGAAGAACAATTTAATGAATAGAAAATATTTGCTTCGGAAATCGACATCAATTTCGAATTCTCGGAAATTTCGACATGCATGAAAACGTCGTTTATGGTAAAAACAATCGAAGAAATTTCGAGCTACAAGCGATTCATCTATTTCAAATTCTCGGAAATTAGGGCGTGCTGCTAAAACTGCGTTTATATTTATTGTTTGCAGGGAATTTGGTAAATACTATCAGTTAAACTCTATTCCATTTTTATACATACATACACATAAAATAAAATCCTGATGAATTACTAATAGGTTGCTCATCATCATAATGAGATCGTTTCTATCTCTTTGTAATTGTGAACATAATTCCAATCAATACGATAAGAATATTAAGCCCATCTAAACAAGAACCATCTATAAAAAAGATATGTTCAATATTACATCATTATTTATAATTTCATAATTTTAATTTCAAATGAGGTGACCAGAGATGAATATGCATCGTCTAACATATACTTTTCTCAATTCGATCTAACTCCTCGAATGTTTTCTCTGAAACTCTCTTTGCTAGTTAAAAATGTGGATATGATACAAAGATGGAAGCTCCATAACAACGTTCAGATATATTCAATATACCATTTTTCATACATACTCCAGCTATATCTTTCTTACAAAAGCATCTATTTTCAGTATATTTTTTACAAACTATATATATTTTATAGTTACTTATTATAAGGATAGAATGTAACAAAACGGCATACATCAGTGACGAAGATAGTTTTAAATCATTTCTGGTGGACACTTGTACAATTAACAATACCGCATACATTCTCCATTCTAATGTGTTATAAATAGTTCCGAGTCGACGAATATCCATTTTATTTAGTTGTTGAAACTATTTTTCTATATTTTTCTTGATAATTTTTTCTTAAGAAGTATTTTTTTCAACATTCCGCAATCACGAGCAAAATTTCAAGTGATAGTTCACAAATGATAAATGTCAAATGAGAAAAAGATTTTTTGTGGGCCTTAGATTCCATGAGATATGTTAGTCTCCGTCTTAGTTTTTAGTTGATCTTTTCTTTGATTGTTATTTTATTTATTTATCTATTTAATTTTTTTTTAAATGTTTGATTTTGCTATAATGTGTAATATTGTTATTTATTATGTGATATTTTTTGGAGTGTGGTTCTTCGTTGTTAACTTGTTTTTTCTTTTAATCTTTGACATAAGGTTTTTTAACAACCAATTAAAGTTAACTTGACATACCGATTTTTAGCCTTGATAATGGTCTAAACCAACGACCGAAATATATCTGAAAAATAAACAATGGCTTAAACAACCATATGGTTTTTTACACTCCATATCTAGACAAATGTGAAACTCTTACTCCAAGAAAGTTTTTCGCAGCAGAAAATAGAAACATCAGGTTTTAAACCAACGCGCTGTAATCCTGTGTAATGCTAGGTTTTTCAAAAAGCAAGATAGTTTAGCACTAAGGTCAAACCACAGACAAGAAATACCCAGATATCGACGGTAGTACTAAGAAAGTGATGTATGGAAGAGCTCATAGCAAACCTCAATAATCTGATCTCTGATCTCGGCTAAATATATCATGGGTACGAACCAAATAAAGGGTTTTCCAATAAGAGGTGTAATTTTAATTAGCCCGCTATTTCGGTAGATATCACTTTTGGAGCCGTCATATTTTGACATTTGACAAGTAGAAATTACGCCATTAATAAAAATGGAACGATACGAGATTCAACAACCCATTGAAATTATTAAAATTCACTATAAAAATGGTGAAAATGTGTCAGAGACGGTTCGTAAAACTCGAACATTTTTGGGTCGTCGTGAAGCACCTTGTCGGACCGCAATACAGAAAATGGAGAAAAATTCGAGCTGTCGGGACAAGTTAGTGATGTGAAGAATAAACCCCGTGCACGTCGCTCAAGAACAGCCGAGAATATTGCTGCAGTAGCCGAAAGTGTTGAAGAAAACCCAGGTTTGTCCATTCCTCGTCGTTCTTTGGAATTAGGCATTCCACAAACGTCATTACACCGTATTTTGCATAAATATTTGGGTCTTAAGGCTTATAAAGTTCAGTTAACACAAGAACTCAAGCCGGCCGATCATCAACAACGTCGAGTCTTTGCTGATTGGGTCCTTGAAATGCATGAAAATGATCCGGAATTCCATCGAAAACTCATCTTGAGTGACGAGGCCCTTTTTCACCTCGATGGCTTCGTCAACAAGCAAAATTGTCGCATCTTTGGCTCGGAAAACCCAAGAGTTATTGTTGAAAAGCCTCTCTATCCTCAACGTGTGACTGTTTGGTGCGGTTTATGGTCGCGCGGGGTCATTGGACCTTACTTTTTCGAAAACGAGGCTGGAGCAACAGTTGCGGTGAATGGATTGCGCTATCGACAGATGATTAATAATTTTTTATGGCCGGAATTGGATGGTATTGATCTGGACAACGTTTACTTTCAACAAGACGGCGCTACATGCCATTCAAGCAACGAAACCATAGATCTTTTACGGGAAAAGTTTCCGGACCGTGTTATCTCTCGAAGAGGTGATCACAATTGGCCACCGAGATCTTGTGACTTAACACCTTGCGACTTCTTCCTTTGGGGCCACGTGAAAGAGAAGGTCTACGCCAACAGCCCAGCGTCGATTCAAGACCTCAAAGATGGAATTCGTGAGGCTTTCGAGGACATAGGGCATCCATTTTGCGATTTGGTTATGGAAAATTTCATGAAAAGGATATGGTCCTGCAGGCGTGGTCCTGGTGGTCATTTCGCTGATGTTATTTTCCATTATTAACGGCATACCTTCCTCTTTATAATGAAATAAAGATCCGATCAGTTATCTCAAAAAATGGCATTTTTCTTTGAATATCAAAATAACACCTCTTATTGGAAAACCCTTTATGTTTTTCAATATAGGGAAAAATTCATTTCTTTCTTAGAATTTAAATCGACCATATTTCTTCAGAATTGTGTGGTTTATTTGTGGTTATAGACGGTCCGAACAAATTCTGTCTACCATCTTGCGGAATGAGTTGATTGTGAGGGATGAGTGGGTGGCGGGTTGAAAATGAACATTTTAGTAATGTTATCTATTGAAATATCATTCCTTCCTCTTCATGTTGTATCTGCGTTTCGTCCTCCGATAGGGGAGAGCACACACTGTTTTAAACAAAAAAATGGCTATGAAAATAGCACAAATAGTTTATACTGGATACTTTTATATCTTTAATTTAATTATTTTTATTCTTCTATATTTAATTTTATTTTATTTATCAGATAAAATCTCCAAAAATTCGATTTGACTTTTTAATTCGGCGGTAGAAAGAAAATCCACCGAGGGTCGGCAAAATTGCGCTCAGGTACCTTCATGTAAGAAGTTATTTTTTACACTTTCTCACGACATTGAAATCGTACGAGGGAAAATATAATTTATTTTACGGGCATTACGATTGAAAAAACAAAAACAAAAAACAATGTAATTAGATATGTACTATTTACTGCATGTAGGTAATTATTCATGCCGTGAGAGTGGAATGTTTGTGTGATAATAAAATCCAATTTATGCATAATTGGATTTTATTTTAATGTGAAAATGGATTTTGGGAAGCAAATGAAATTGAACTGAATGCGATTTAAATTTAAATTGAATAATTTTTGTTTTTCAGGGTCAACATAGGGTAATATATTGGTTATTTGCGTTTACGATAGTGATTCGGGGCATAGCAATGTGCTCCCACAGAGTCATAGCATTTGAAACTTCGTTTACGGCCATTTAATATAATTGTGACCAATTGATATTAATCATATATATATATATATAATATTTTACAAAATTAGAAATTATAATGACATATTTGTACTTGTAGATCATTATTACAAATTTGTAATACGAATTTCTGTTTCACAAAGTACGAAAAACAGGGGTGCTTGCTTCTTTAATAAAAGATAAAGAGGAATCTATTTTTTTTTACAATTTTTCAACCACTTAACACATTAAGCAAAAATAAGCGAGTGGAAAAATATTTTAGAATTCTTAAAAAAAAAAAAAAATTACTTGATCTTGCATGGCAGAATATGAAGAATATGAAGAACAATGGTAAGCGTTTTCTTTAATAATAATAGCAATATTTAGAACTAACTGGTTAGCTTTAGTAAAAACAGATAATGCAAAAAAACGGCTTCAGCAGTGTATTTTCACAGACCTCGATAACATCATTCTTGATATTATTGGAAAGTCTCCAACAGTACAAGGGATAAATTGAGGAACCATCCCCTACTCTTCCCTCTTTTCCATAAATGTCCAAAGTTTTGAAGAAAAGTAAACAAGGTCGATAGATATGTTTGTAGTTTGAATATTACTTTTTAAATGTATTATTATTATTCCTTTTAACTATCCTGTCGACATAAAATAAAAAGGCGGGTGCCAAGATGACGACGGAAAGGTGTGAAGATGTTAAGCTTCGTTCTTAATAAAATAAGTAAAAAACGAGTTTTCAAACAAAACTGAGGCCAAGCCGCATGAAAAAGTAGAAAATAAACTTTTCTTCACACACAGAGATGGACTCAGATTTTTGATTGGGACATTTCTCTTGAATATTCTTTCTCTTCATGAATCAAATCACTTATTACCTCTGATTGATCATACTGAAATATATCGGTGATTGTCAGCGAATAAAATCTGAGTCCACCTCTGTGTGTGAAGAAAAGTTTGTTTTCTACTTTTTCATGGGGCTTGGCCTCAGTTTTGTTTGAAAACTCGTTTTTCACGTTAACTAAATTGTTATTACGTGCTGCATGGAGATATTTTAAAACAGTTTTATTGACGGCTGAAAAGGCACTGATTTACCAGTTCTTCAAAAAGTTTATTCGAGTATCAAATCGTTGAAGTACTGGAACGGTTTTCTGAAATTCAAATTATGTTTTAAACATCGTTTTTTAGCTGTATTCCAACTTGATCCCATATAACATGAATTTTCCCGATTTTCCATGTTTTCCACAGACTTTTCCTACTACTATGAAATTTTTTTAAAAATTTAAATGAATTTTCCTCGATTTTTCATGCAAGTTTTCATGATTGTTGAAGAGAAAGTATTGATGCCAGTAGGACGAAAAAAAAATGATGCCGCATAGCTTATAAAACTTTTTTGTCGGAAATTTTCGGAAATTTTTCAGAAAAATTGGAAAATTCTACATTTTTCCTGAGACAGATTTATCACTAATCATATCGATGAAAATGTTTCCCATGGTTTTCCCGCTTTTCCGGGTTTTCCATGGAGTTTTCCACAACAGCAACTTTATGCAACTCATTTCGCTCTACAACTTTGTCTTAGGTTGCAAAACGCTCAAACGCTTCCTTGGTCGGAAAAACTCCGGGTTTTACATGAATTTTCCTCGATTTTTTCTGTAAGTTTTCACCATTGTCGGAGAGAAACTACTGATGCCAGTTGATAGGGAACTTGATCCTGCATAATTTAGAAAACTTTTTTACCGGAAAAGTCGGAAAATTCTGGAAATTTTTTTCGGAATAATCGGAAAACTCTGCATTTTTCCTGAAACGGATTTATCATTAATCAAATTTATACCAAATTTTCAAATGATTTTTCTCGATTTTCCGGGTTTTCCACGGAAATTTCCGGTTAAAATTTTGATAGATTCAATTGTCACGCGACATGAACCTGCGTGCCAAAGATCGGATCGCTGTGATGACGAAAAGTGGGTCTACAAGAGTGTCGAAACTAGTAAAAACGTAATATATAAATATACAGATAGGTAAATTCCTGTACGAGTTAAAAAAAGAACAGAGTTTGCATTCATAATCTTCGCTGTCCAGGGAGCTTTTATTGCAATTAGTTGATGATGCAAACTAAGACTGTACATCGTTTCAGTTTGGCACTCTTTGGACAGGAAAGAAGTGCCATATAAGCATTTAAGCAATTTTTAATATTTCTACTCAGAGAGCTCACTGCTTTTGATTTTTTCTATTGATTCTATCGATTTGTCATATTGAGAATATGAGTGAGGTTTACATTTGTATACCGTAGATAAAATCTACAGGGTAGACTAAGTTTATCATTCCATTTGTAAATTTTAGAAATGGACTAAATCAGGCAACCCGTTCTTGGTGTTTCCATATAAAAATTTATGATTTTTACGTATACTGTGTAAACGATCCGACCTAGACATTTTAATTATACCAAAGATTTCTTCAGAATATAAAATCCTATTAAATTGGTTATTATAATTTTTTCTGTCCGACGAACCGTTCTAGAAATATGTGCGAAAAACTACTTCAAAAATGAAAATTACATAGATGGGTGACCCTACCAAATTTCATACGGCCATTCATCTAGGGCAGTGTTTCTCACCTTTTTTATTTGACGGCACACTAAACTATCTGGAATTCTTTGCGGCACACTTTAACCAAAATTTTGACTCGGTCCAAGATAACACTAGATTTAGATTCTGTATTAAAATATCTAAATATATTTTATTTTAAGAATAGTGACCCTTAGACAAGATTATACTAAATTTGAATACAAAAAGTAGTATTAAGAATTGTTTCAAATACAACTTTTTGAAACATATCCATAATTTTTGTTATAAAAAAGTAAAAATAAAAAAACAAAATGTTACTAAGTTGTTTCGTGTTAATTTAGCCTTCCTTTCTGATTCGGTACAACCTAGTGTACGAGAATTTTTCATGTGGGGTAAACGAAACGACGAATTCAAAACAATCATGGCCACTAGAGGGTGTCAAGTAGGGCCGGGTCTAATCACCGCTTCCATGGCTTTTAGTTATGAATCAGATTAAATTTACTCCAAAAGGCCGACTTTAAGACCCAAGGATACGCTAATGACATTGTCATCTGTGTTAAAGAAAATTTTGAATCAGCTTTAGCCGAGCTTATACAAACTGCCTTCAATATCGTTTCCAGATGGTACCAGAACATGGGACTATCAATAAATCCAGGTAAAGCAGTGCTAATTCCTTTTACTAGGAAAAGGAGTCTGCTGATCATATTTCCTAAGTTAAATGAAATTGCAATAGAACATTCCAAAGAATCAAAATATCGAGGAGTAATCCTAGACAGTAAGCTTACATGGAATCCCCATCTTGAAATGATAACTAAGAAAGCCAATTGGGCATTCAGCTTATGCCACAGGCTTTTCGGGAAAAAGTAGGATCTGAACCCCAAAATGACTTTATGGATCTTACAGGGCATATTCATATTTCCTTACAGGCAAACCACCACGTGAACATTTGATAAGGTGAAAAGGATGGATGTTTCGGCGTCACTGGTACCTTCACATTGTGTCGTCAACTAGCACTTAATGCTATTATTGGCTTACAGCCACTCTATCTCTTTATTCTGTGGGAAGCAGCTGCTAGTATGCTCCGAAAGGAAAGCCCAGTAGATCGCACTTCCTCCAGTGTGGGTCATTTCAATATCTTCGTATAGGTCAACATTAATGAACTAGATGATCCAGTGGATTCTATGGCCAAAAGACTTTTCTTTGAAAGAGGTTAGCAGGTACCCATTAATGAAAGAAAGTTGATACTAGACGGAGGGCTCAAGTTGCCGCAACGGGCCCAAGTCTGGTATACTGATGAATTCCGAAAAGATGGCAAAACAGGTTCAAACAGCTAAGCTAGCTTCTTCCTCTCAAGTCCTTGAGTCGAAGTTAGTTTGGAATTACTATTCAAACCTCCAATAACTGTCTAGGGATAACCAAGTAACCTTGGTTTAGGTTCGTGCACACGTAGGAGTGGACGATTATGAAAAAGCGGACGAACTGGCTAAAACAAGAGCTCAATGTCCATATACTGGTTCCTATCTAACATTTGACCTACCAGGAAGCTACTTTAGAGGGACTGCTTAAGTGGGAAAACACGCAACTGGATCTCCTTTTGGCGTAGCGCGCCAGGTATGATGTATGGGAAGAAATTCTTTAACCCCTCTCCTCTCCATATGCCCTAACTTATTGGAATTAGAAAACAGTCGCTAAGAGTGTTTGCTAACGCAGTCACTGGTCATGGCCCCTTCCGTTATTTCTTGAAGAAGATAGGCAAATCCGACAGTGAATTGTGTCGACTGTGCGAAGAGGAAGATGAAACCTCGATGAATGTTATTTGTAAGTGCCCAGTGCCTGCAGGTCTAAGGCTGCAAGTTACTAGAAGAACTCTTATCTCTCCAAATAAAGTTTGCAAGAATCCAGCTCGTCAAAAGACTCGATTTTGCCTGCCCATCTTAGAGGAAGGCACAATAGATCAAGTATGGTCGCTGTGTCTGCATCGTTCTGGAGGCCTAGTCGGACCTACTTTTAAAATTATCATTAACATAATAAGGCTGAATATAAAATAAAAATGCAAGAAATTAAGTTTAAAACGATTTTTTTTTTAGAAACCGTTGGAGAAATTTCATAAATACTGTTTCAAAGTTACAAAACATATAAGCAATTTTAATTATTTGTTGGAAAATCTCGCGGCACATTTAACAATTTCGAGCGGAACATTGGTGTGCTGCGGAATGTAGCAAGAGAAAGGCTGATCTACGGTATCAAAACAATTGGTTTTAGACCGATTCTAGTTTTTTACTTGTTATTAATTCAATTGATTAGTGAGGTAAGCATTTTTAAAGTGTATACATATAATGCGATTAATCTGTATAAAGACGAAGTATTGCTTACTACCAGACATCGAACTTTCCAGCTCTAACTTGATAAATTTTAATGTATTAAGCTTCTTATGCCCTAGACACACAGCGCTCTTAATGAAGAAATAATTAATGACTCATTTAAAATGATTCACAATAAACTGCTGACACACAGCCATTTCTTTAATTAAGTTGTACTCACAAACCGATTTTGATATACTTATGACATTAAAAAAGCGATATGGGCCGAATTAATTCGATAAACTTTGTTTTTATTTATTTTATTTTAAAATTTAACAATTTACAAATGACAAAAACATTATATTAAAAAGATTATTAACAATATAGTTTGTGATTTGCATTTCTTCTTCTTATTTTTCAAATCGACATGTGTACAGCGGAGCTCCATACTTATATTATATGCCAAATGTAGCACATTTTCCCCATTATAGTTATAATGAAAGAAAAAAAAAACACTTCATTAGTGTACCTCATTATGGTCTACGTATACTATGTGACACACGGCATTTTAATGAATAGTTAGTATTAATGATTCATTATATCGTGCTGTGTGTCTAGGGTATTAGCTGCTAAAGTTCAAATCATTAATAACTATTATTTCTAACAGTAGAAAGGAAATACAACAAAGAACGTTTATATCGGGACCGTCTGACACCAGCGAATATACTCAGACGTATTAAAACCCTGGAAGGACTTGAAAAATCATTGGCATAAGTTTTACGAGTATCACCGATTAGCAGTGATATTTAAAAGAGAACAGAAACAGGGATTCATCTGGAAAATCATCAAATTGAAAAAGGATAGAGAAAGAATAACGGAAGGAAAGAAAAGAGAAGAATAAAAAAAACCTGCAAAACTAATTAAAACAAAAATTAGTTATGTAAAATTTTGTTTTCCTCTATTACCAAAACTAACAACGTTTTATGCAGTTATAGTCATACAAATTATTCCAGAGTTTAAAGAAAAAATACAAAATCTGGACAATTTCCTAAACTTAGTACAAGGCATGCATAATTATCTAGCCAACAATAAATAAAAAAGCAGGCTAATAAGTTTGTTCTGAAAATAATACTATCAGCAGCAGTCAGGAACAAAATAAGCAACCTGACTAATCAAAATAATTATGATTCACTGCAGAAAACTTTACGTGATATTTTCGAAATCCGTAGGACTCCACTCAGCATACAAATGGAGTTAACAAAAATAACAAAGTCTAATAAAACCGTTGCAGACTGTACAAGAAAAATATTGATTGCACAATTAAACTCTATACAAATAACAGAGCAAAGTGAAGAGAATAGTACAATCATTGCAAAATGTAAGGACGAATAGCACTGAATACAAAGGACTTAATGAACCAATTTTCGCCGCAAGACCTAAAACTCTACGCGAAGCTGTGCAAATTGCAACTGAATTTGACGTACCAATGCAACAAACATAAATCCATCATTACAAAAAGAATTATTATGCACAGAAAACAGTCAATCAAAGAGGTCAGCAATGTAACAACACCGGACGAAATAACAATTAGGAATACGAATATGAAATCAAGAATCAATGGAGTTCATAATCAAAATCAATGCTATAGAGAATCCAACATTCGGAATAGACATGGAAATCAACCGCGAAATTTCTCTAATATTAGAATCAGCTTAACCCAATCGGGAAACGAGGAAATCCTCGATATAACAGATTCGCGGGAAATGAATTTAGCAATTTAATAAGAGTATATGTATATGTAGTCTGAAAAAACATTTAAGTAACTTTATAAATGTCACATCTCATGCTGGACTTGACATATCAATTGTGAAACTTAAGGAATTGAAAATTAATGAAGGAATTCAAGGACATAAAAATTTCAGAATAACAGGTATCACTCAGTCAGAATCATTCTCTCTAGGCACTTTAAGAGCAAATTTAAAAAGACTAAGATATTCCGCAAAAATTTCATATAGTAGATGATAAATTTCCAATAATTTTCTGGACAAGAGACTTTTTAATTCAAAATTTGTGCAAAATTGACTATGAAAGTTTTATGATTTCGATCTTCCACAATGACATAGAATGTATACTTCCAATTAAATAGAAATTCCAAACCAATAACTGTATTTTCAAGCAAGAAAGAACACAATCAATTTAAGCCACTACCTTTTGCCAAAAATAATCAATAGTTTTCAAATAATGCTTTCAATAGGTCTGTCTGGACTAGATTCTGAAGCATTCCTATATGTGGATGATACTATTATCATTGGATGTAGCTAAAAAGCAAAACATCACAATCAGAATTTAATCATAACTTTCAAAAGACTGAGAAAATGTAATTAAAAAAAATAATGTAGATGTCTACAAACAGAAATAACATATTTGGAACATCGGATAACAAAAGAAGACATTAGGATAGACTTTAAAAAATTTGATTGGACACTTCTACAAACGGGGATGACGCAAGAAAATTTAACGCATTCTGTAACTGCTGTAGAAGATTCATCCCAATAAATTCTAAGATAAACAAAATTTAGCAACAATGCTTCGAAGGGTTGATATAAAACTAATTCCCATTTTCACTTATTTTTAGATAGTAGCTGAGAGTGCGATAACAAAACACTTTGGGTGTGCTGATCTTATTAAAATTTCAGTTTGCGTTTTTTCAAAACAGTCAAAAAAAAAGTCATATACCAACTCTCTCTCATTCGGTGTAACTTAGTTTTGGAAGAGTTCACGCATAACAGAAAAATTTTATTACCGAAAGGTTAGTTTCATGAAAAGTCATCTGTTTTGTAAGTCAAAAATGTCTTAAAAGTGACTAGACCAAGATATGATCAAGTTCTCATACAAAACATTCTTCATTTCCGGCAACATGCATGTATACTTGCATTGAGAAAAATTAATTCGAATTTTAAGAAGTCTGGCATGCATCGTAAATTACAATAAATAAGATTTATTACTGAGACTAATGGCAAACTTCCTTCCAACATTAAGTTTAAACGGTATTTGCTAACCAATATCGATCTTACCTGCGGACAGATGAATTAATATAAGTTGCAATTGGTCTAAAACCAATAATATTATACCTTAGATGACAATAAAAGTTAAATGAAGTGAAAACATAAAGTTCAGTATGGCAAAACTAATAACGGGTTGCCCGTTTTTATTCATGTTTGAACTTGTATTTCCGTTTTCCATTCTCACGTAATCCACACATATAGAGTGAAAAACTAAAATTTTGTATGGCAACACCAAGAAACGGTCACCCGATTTAGTCTATTTTTGAATTTTCATTTGTAATTTTCATGAAAACGCCGTGTACAAAATTTGAGCTCTCGACGTCGATGTATTCTTAGACAGTGTCCAAATATATGGTGAAAAACCGAAGTTTTGTATGGCAACACCAAGAGAGGTGTTGCCCGACTTGTTCCATTTTCGAGCTTAAATTTAGCATTCTAAGTGAACGCGCTCTGCATTATCGTGCGGACAGATAGACAGACAGGCGAAAAAACATCCTGCAGATGCAGCAAAGATAGTAACTTACACTCACAGTTTTAAGCTTAATTTTTTACTTATTTCACCAAATTTTATTTATTACATTGGTCAAAAAAGCTGTTTGAAAAGTTATAAATTGGTAAAAATAATTCTTCAGGCAACCGGTTGGTGATTTTAGATTATTGGATTTTATCAACAATAAAAAAAAAAAACAGATTGTGAAAGGAGTCTTTATTATAAGCAAAATGTTGTTTTGCGTTTTTCTTCTAGAACATTTGCATTCTAAAACCAGAGTACGGAAATGCATACTCACGTAATAACTTGTGTGCGATCAAAGCGCATATATCCATGAGTCGTGTTCGATTTTTTTTTTGCGCATACCACTCACGCGCAGTGATATTAACTCAAAATTTCAAACTACTGTGCAGCTGGAAAAAATTACTGTTTTCATGGAAAAATTAATGTGTGTGAACGTCGTTGCACAGAAAATATCAAAGTTATTATGTTTAGAGTTTGGTTCAAACTTCTGTTCAGCAACAAAAATAACGAAATTACATTTTCACTTATTAACATAAACAAATACAATATTTATCAACTACTAACCTTAAGTGAACAGGCTTTATTTCAATTTCGTAAATTTTTTTTTTTAAAGAAATTTTTAGTGCGTTTTGGTGTTTAACTTATTTCTCATCTCCGTTTGTTGAGATTTATGACAGAAAAAACTCTTTTGACTGTTGCAGAACTACTATGAGGTCGATAGAATAAATGTGAAAGAAATTTCTTCAAATAAGGAAATATTAAAGATGCTTCTTCTTTTTTCATATTATGACAAATCCTCCACCAAAACTCGATTATTGGCAAATTATAATCAATTTCTCGTAATTCCCTAACAATGTTCAGAATCTATGACCCTAGGCAGACGGACAAAAACAATACTCATTCATTCGTAATTGATTTTTTCAAAAATCAAGTTACCCAAGATTTTGGGAATTAAAACAAAAGACCTGTCAATTTTTAAATATTTTTGACAGCAAATTTATAATAACTCATATTCAAAGGCAAAGCAATTTTTGAAAAATTTAATTACGAACGAATGATCATTGATTTTGCCAGTTTGCCTAGACTCTAGGATATAAAGCATTAAAAATACGTCACATAATATATTGCAAAAATGATTTGCCAAAGGAATAATTGATGCATTTTTTTTAAATTATTAAGATCTAAAATTTCAAAGTATTTATGGCATCGAATGCAAAAAATTTTGTTATTTGTACCGCATTTGCAATATAAAATTTTAAGCAATTGTTTTTGAATTCTAAAATTTCTTTAGAACTTATCTTCTAAAAGACGTACGGAGATCTTTCCACCAAATTATATCTCTGCAATGGGAAGATGTAAAAATTCTGACAAGCACTAACGAAAATGGTGTGGGTACATTTTTGTTAAAAAGTTATTAAGAATCGTGTACTAATTTTTTATTGTAATTACTTCTATTGAACTTTTTTAATCAATTAATTTCGAGTGGTGTAGTAATCCTACAATTACATTAAAAAACCATACATTGATTCGAATTTATTTTTCAACGCACGCACTGCTTGTAATGCGTTAAAAATTAGTTAACTAACTTCGGAATTAGGCTGTGTTTAGCCTGGAGAGGTTTAAAGCGGAGCGGTTGCGCGTGTAACAGCTTCAAAACTCTAGAAACGGAAAACGTGAAAACGTAGAAGCGGTAAAATGCTGCTTTCTGTTCAACTCGAAGTTGTTTCGAACGTTTGTATTTCAGGGTTAAATATGTCGAAGTCAAGTTCAATGCTGGTTTTTCTATATCCCAGATAACAAATGGAACATGTTCTAAAAAGATACTTGTTGTACACAGACGATTGGCTCCATAAATCGGTAAACTTCAATCAATTTCGGTAAAAGTATTCCACTGGATATGAATAGAATATATTTTTAAGATGTATTTTGGAAAATCGAATTCTCGTTCCTGCTTCGGTACAGCAGCGTTCGGATTTGTGTACGGTCGGACATAAAAATGAATTTCCGTTTCGAAACGTAATCTCGGTTAATCAGTTGTAATGTCTAATCTGTAGTGGTTTCTAGTGGTAGTAATTTTGGCAATTTATGCTTGTATTCAATTTTATATTCATTTGAAAATGTACCGAATATGGGTTTCATCCATATCTATTTAATATTGCTTTGAGTACGTTTTGAATATGTTTAGTGGATGCTCATTTATATATATTATAATTTATTTTATATCCTTTAGAATACGCTCTGAATATGTTCTTTCGGATACCCATTATTACCACCAATTATCACACGGTCATTTTTGACCAACGTCCGAAGAATTCGCTCGGCAGGGCGAACATGAGTCTTTAAAAAAAAAAGTCATCTGGAAAGAATATATATTTTGATATGAATTCGTGTAATCAGAGAACATGTTCTCATATCCTCTGGAGCATATCGAGAAGATGGTCAGAACATGTTCTGTGTTATCTGGGGTGAAAATACATATTTTACATTAAAGTTTTCCAAAAAGAAAATTGCAGTTCATCCAGAAAAGGATTTTGTGTGTATTTTCGGATTACAAGTGCTGCTTTTGAGTATACACATTTTAATTCTATTGCAACTTAATGCCATAATTTTCTAGTTCAAAGTTTAATTTCAGTCGCAGTCGAAGTCGATGTTGCCATTGTATCTTGCCACATGCATTTACCATTTGGGCAAAGTCGTAGTTGACTGATCAGTCATAATTGTAATTCACGCCTAATGAACGGTGGAAATTTCGTGTGCGCTTTCTTATTTTGAATTACTCATTCATTGGCGCGTGTGCTAATAAAAACGACAGCACCTCTCGCACGCGCACATGACTTTTCAAAAATGGAACACGCATATGAGTCGTAAATTACTCATGAGTCTTTCGTGTGCGCACGTGAGTTTATGTTTTCGTACTCTGTCTAAAACAAAAATTAAGAAGTAAAGTAAAAATTAAGATGTTTCACGCATATACAGGCAAAACACCGTTTTCCCTAGACGTTTCCATGTGCTGAATAATTGAATAGGAAGAATAAAATACTAGGAAAACCCCAACTTTCGACAAAATCGATTTTAGATCAAGTATCAAAAGAGGAGAGATACTTGATAATTTTTCTTCACAGAGCTACGAGAGCTGCAAGGTTTAGAACTTTGTTATATCCTTAGATTTCTTTGGGGACCAGAGTGGTTCAAGAATTGACTTTAGAAAGATAAATTCTCATAAATCTATATGCATAATAGACTCGGCGGTGATCTAAGTGATGTAGGTTACGACTTATCCTAGTAGCATCCCTGCAACCTAAGCTAACTCAGATTAACTATTTTTAATTTGTTCGGGGGTTTTATTAAAGAGTTACGTTTAAAATATTCACTTAATTTTTCGACGAGTTGTGGATTTACGAAACGGGCATATAGTCAAAGAAATAGGCAAAACTTAGTATACGCTATCATATCAAGTTGTAACGAAGTCAATGCCTGTCACTTACACTACAAACCCATTTGCCATACCTACATACAATAATGGAAAAACCTATCCAAATTCCCATTATCTACATGATTTATTTCTCACAAGCAGAGACATAAAATATGCCAAATCCTACAATAGCAACGTCAAAGCCGATCACGCTGTCAGCGCATGACAGATTAGTAAACACTCAATGCCACTGCGCCTGTGTACCACACAGATGTTGATTGAAGAAGCGAAGAAGCCAGTCGACCAGAAGTGGGAGAGTAGACGAAGCTAACACCGCCAGGTCTATTGAACACTGTACCACTGCTGATCGCGCATATATAAAGGGGCCCACCGCTGCTACAAATCAATCTTGATCGCCAGCTCGAGCAGAGCAGAGCTCCAGTGCTAGCTACTACTAGAAACCAGATAAAATTGAAGTTTTGATCGAGAGCTCGAGCAAAGCAGAGCTCCAGTGCCAGCTACTACCAGAAACTAGATAAAATCGAAGTCTTGATTGACAGATTGAGCAGAGCAGAGCACCAGTACCAGCTACTACCGGATACCAGTGGAAATCGAGGTCCAGTCCAGTCCAGTACAGCAAACTTCGAAGCAACCAGCCCAGTCCGCCGAATGGATCAGACCAGACCGAACGAAGTATAAAGTAGAGCCAGTGCACCAAGGATCAGTCAGTAGCCCTCCAACATTGAAACTGCCAACAACTCCCGACTATCCGTACTGTCTCCGCCTAAGACTTGCGTACGATTTTCATATTGGTCTAGGTCAGAATATCCGCACAATACTTTCCCGCCTGTCCGTCCCCATGCTGTTGCTGCCTAAGTCATGCGTACGATTTTCGTAATGGTCTAGGCCAGAATATTCGCACACAAGTTCACTGCCTGTCCGCCCGCGTGCTCTTTCGGCCTCAAGACGTGCGTACGATTTTCGTATTGATTTGGGCCAGAATATCCGCATACAAGTTTACCGTATGTCCATCCCCGTGCTGTTTCTGCCACAAGACGTGCGTATGATTTTCGTATTGGTCTAAGTAAGAATATCAATACCTGTATTTATATTAAGGCACCCGACTTCGTCATATACTCACCAGCATATACCACTCATGGTTAAAGTGATGAAGTCCAGTACTAAATAGCCTCTCAAGAGTTTATTAGATGAATTATACAAATTACGTTAGCAAGTAGTGAATTAATTTCGGTAATATTAAATTGAATTATATTAGTGGATAATAAAGTAGATCTAATAAAGAAACTATATGATATTACACTATGAAATATATAAATCTAACCAATTAGAGACTAGTGCTGAAATCTAGAATTGTTAGTAATAAGAGACAGTGAATAAAACAAATATTAAAATATATGAAGTTTGTTGTGAATAATATAAACGTCGAGGAACCTAACCCTTGTTATATTTATCTTTCTAAATTTACCAACCTTTCTTATATTCTTGTATTCGTAGATATTCTCCGTTCGGGACGGATATTTTGTATTCCAAAAAACTTTTGATGTTGTTGCACTCTTTTATTTCACCTTTCTCTTAATTGCTACTCCTCTCTTATTACAACTTTTTCTGTTGCTATACACTATTCTTGGATTTCCAACTTTACTCGGATCACAACTTTTTCTTTTTTTCTTTTCAAATTATTCTTTTATTTCCAACTTTACTTGGGTCACAACTTTCCCTTTTTTTCTTTTTAAACTACCGAAACCGCACCGCCACCAAGGTTTTTTCTTTAAAATCGATCCAGGGACACACAAAAAAACTGAACTCTGACCAGCAGTTTCATCCGGGGGAACCGTGCCGAAATCTAAAAATCAATTCCGTTCTTGTGTTAAAATTCGACTGCCCGTTCTTCGCGAGATTTAAAAACCAACTCGGCTCTTGATCACTTTTGTCGCGATCAAGAGCCTTCGTTCAGGGTAGAAAATGCATAGTTGCATTTTCACCCTGAGAAAATTTTCATTTTATTCTGGACTTGATTAAACAAGTCCAGAATATTTTTCGTTGGACGGAGGCTTGAAATTTGACGCTTTTATAAACATCAGCCACCGTCACGACGATTAGAATTGCCGCGCGCGTATACATACAATGTATTTTCGCGGCGCGCTCTTCTTATCGCGAAAGCTTTTTTGTGATATGTATGTACGTTCGTGCATACATATTGCAATTTTCACGACAAATCGTACTGAAGGTACGATTTGTCTTTTATTTTATTTTTCAACTTAAATATTTCTACTGGCAAATTTTGCTGAAGGCAAAATTTGCCATGGGAATAATTTTGTTTCAACTCTATGGAATGTGAATGTGAATGTGCTGACGCAATTTTCTTCACTGATTGTACTAATAAGCTAGCCATGTTTTAGGCATGTTAGCTTATGTGAAAATTTATGGATGAATTCTTTTAGTATTGCAGAAATTTTTAGATATCCCTTTATTTGAATATTTTTTGGTATGCAGGATTTGGTACATAACAATCCTTCCCCTTTTTCAAAATGAGAGTTATTATTAGAAGAGTAATAACTCTTGGTGAAGGTCATTTGTGCGATTAGCATATGCAGAGCTGTTTTTGATTTGTTTGTTTCTGGGTCTCTTATCGGGGTGTCCGATTACCGTTCTGCTAGGTTTGTTACTTTGTCTTGGCAATGGATCTCATGATTAAATTCTCTGCTCGGTTTTATTCGAGTTTTGATCTTGAACCGTTGCAGTTGTCTAATTAAATCCGGATTGCAGTTAGGATGTTGTTTGCCATCAAAGTCAGTAATCAACCCTGGCACAGCCCGGCGGGCCTCAGTTCTGTGGCCAACTTAATTTTCGTGGTCCACGTGATACCTGGGTGACGGGGCCCGATTCGTCTGGTGCTTTTACGGCGAGGACAGCGGCCTTTCACTATGTGGGGCGCGGATGCCGTGGCCGGCCGCCACTACTGGGCTGATATACCCCTGTATCCCCACCAAGGGCAGGCGTGGGTTGTGCGAGGTAAGTCCTGATGGTAATTGATTAGCACGTTGGCCACCTATATTTACCCTTTTTCTTTTATTCAGGCGGTACCCTCAACATAACCGGCCGGCACGGACTCTGCGCATGCTGCCATCCCGTATTTGAATCAGCCGTTACGGGCATTCTACACAGTTTGATGGCCACCCCACCCCCTTTAGAAGTCGAGGATGACTCCGAGGAGGACTGGGCATGAAGTCCCTGCGGGAAGCTCTCTTTTTAAATTTTTTTTTCAATTTTGAATTAGCTTATACCTTTCCTGTCTTTCTTGTTTTTCCTTTTGCTTGTCTCCATAAAAAAAAAATAAAAAAAAAAATACAATAAAATTGAATGTTTTGTTTCTGGAATTTGCTACCCTAGGCTGGTTTCGTTGGTGGTTTTTTTGTTTTTCTTTTTGTTCTCATTAGGGGTTTCGGATCTTGGCTGGTTCGGTTCGGCGTTACATTTTTGTGAGTTAATTATCTATTTTTTTTTTCTTATTTAAATTTTAATTAAATCTAACTACTATAAAAATAGCTTACAATATTATAGCTCATGCTATAATAAACCAAAATTTTTGTAGTAGCCTGGTAAACTTTTCTTGTATTTCTTACATTATTTTTTCTTGCATTGTACCTTTTTTTTTTGTTATGTGTTAATTGCTTTTTATTTTCTAATTATTTGTTTAGGTAGGAGCCTGGTGAAATTTATTCCGTCTTAGCTATGTATTATTTTGAATTAAGTTTTACTAATTCTATTTTTATATACTACCCCTTTTTTTTTGTTTGTTTTCTTTTTATTTATTTATATACATATAGTTTTATAATTATTTATTCTACCTTATCCTTGTCTTTACTTCTAATACATTTTTTTTTTATATTCAGTTTCTTATACTGTTAGTTACTACGTACTCCTTCTATGTACTTTGTTTTTCCTTATATATATTCTATTTTCCGTTTATATTAAGTTCTAATTCTTTATTTACACTGTAGTTATTTGTACCAGGTCTACCTTTTATGTTTAAATTAGGTTGACTAGTAGTCCATATTGACAGTGTCCGTGTTCGCACCTTTACACTATTTGGACTGATTTTGTTTTGGGGAGGCTTCTGGCTCGCCTTAAACTGGGTGGGGGAGCATTAGTTCGCTCCCCTAAAGGAATTCCCTCTGATGAATTTTCGGGGTTACCTTGTGGTTGATTTCTCTGTTGTCTCATCTTGATGACAACAGGGTTAAGATATTTTACTGCCACAGCGATCATTATGGCCAGAACTAGTAGGCTCGTAAATGATAGAGAAGTTGTGGACAGGATATGGGATTGTCGGCCTGATACCTTTTCCTGGTATTTAATGATTTTGTTTTGGATTTCCTCTAAGGAGTGTGTACCCTGGTAGACTGATTTGTGGATATCGTCTCCCGTTAAAATCTCTATTGAAACTTGCGTTTGGTTTTCAGATTCTGGTACAATGTCAGCCAGACTCAAACTAAATAAGGAATGATTAAATTGGGGAAATTGTTTGGGTTGAAATATTTTCAGCAGGCGTTTACTTTGACCTTCGTATTTGAGCACTTTGTCACTTATTTGCACTTGACATGGTTGCATTATCTCTAATATCCCTTGTCCTTCCAGTTTCGAGATCAGAAAGTGATCTGGACATGTGATGTGTAGCACCTTTGAGGTGATAAATGAAAATATCCACGTATTTGGCTCGTTTAGTTTGATCAACATGTCCTTTTGGGGAGATTGAATTCTGGTCCGGCATTGGGGCACTTCATTTAAAGGATTATATAACAACTTAATGGCACATTCATTTGATGTTGCTGCCTTTATTATTGGCGTATTTAGTCGGCCTACATACGTGTTTTCTTCCAAATTACTTGTTATTTTCCTAAAGTTTTTCATGTCCTCGCCTTTTAATAGGAGAAATTCCTGAGTTTTTGCGCTATTGGCTATGTATGAATAACCAGGGTTTGGAATTAATGAATAATTTGCTGACTTGGGTACAGGATAGCATTGAATTTGCTGTAGCCTCATTTGTGGTAGATTGAAAATTGGGAGAGTAATTCTCACCACCAATTTGTTCTGCATGAGGTGTGATTGAGCTCCTGCTGTCTGATATAGGACAGATAGACAATTTTGGTCATTTGGACAATTCGAAGTCGTCTTGCGATATATTTGTAACAAGTTTTGTGGGGATAGGAGCAGTGGATGAATGTGATTTGTTCTACTAGCCATTATTATATCCAGAAGGGCTTGTTGTCGATATTCGACTTCGATGATTTGGAGTAATAAGCTTGATATAATCTCTTGTCTCAGTTGCCTCCTAGTTAGGTCATCGGCCACATGGTGGAGATCGTTTATCTGGTGTGCTATTTTTTGTTGACGATCCATTAGCAAAGCCAGCGGTTTTTGAATCTTTTCCAAGGTAGTTTTTACAACACTAATTTGTTGTTTCTCTAGCTCGGCTAGGGCTTGTGTATTTGATTCAAGTTCTTCTAACCTGCTGTAAATTTCTTTCTCATTATTGCTGTCCATGGTACCGAATAAGTAATGCATGGCACCACCTATTCCGTCAAATAAAGATCTGGTTTTGCGTTTTCCTGGTACTAGTTCCTTTATTGTTTCCGTGCGCTTTCGTATGCTATCTATTATAGCGTGAATGTGTAGCTGCTGCATGTTGCACAGATCTCCTTGGTCTGGTATATTTATGCACAGTTTGTGCACCAAGTGCTCTGCATATTCCGCTAGCTTTATCTGGGTATCTAGTTCGTCCAAATCTATCTCGGTGAGGACATTCCAGGTGTCATGATATACCATGAGGCTTCCTAGGTCCTCGAAAAATATGCCCGAGCCATTTAGTTGGGTCCTTATATAGGGGTTGCCAGCGGTCTCTCCTGTTGTGTGTTGGATGAGGAGGGCAAATACGATGAATTTTAGCGCCATTTCTGTGGACAATTCGGAGGAAGGAAACAATTCTTGAAGTATATTTGTACTTGCATTGTGCCGTTTTAAACTGGGCAGTGGAGTGACTCCACCGCAAATGTTTCTGGGGAGGTATTGAAATGACGTTTAATGGACATTGAAGTAGGAATTTTAAGTCAACCTGGTTCATTTTTGTACAACATGCTTTTATTCGAAATATGGTTTTAAGCGATTATTATGTACCGTCACCATTCGCTTACCAATTTTGATTGTGGTATTCACATCACTTGGGATTGCTATTACCTGATAAGGTCCTACCCAGATTTGAGAAAGCTTATGTTTCCTGCTTTCGTTCTTGATGAGGACCTTGTCTCCTACATGGAAAGTTAGGGGCCGTACTGTCTTATCGTAGTACCCCTTTGAGCGCTGTTTACTTGCCAATAAGTTCTTTCGTGCCGTGGCATATGATTTTTGGAGCTTATACTTCAGTATATGATAATAGCTCTCATGATTGTAAACGGGTTCGGGATCCCGTTTTAAATTTGATGGGACATCCGCTGTGAAGCCGTATAGGCAGTCCATTGGGGTAAGTTTAGTACCCTCGTGTACACTATTATTATACACGAATGCAGCGGTTCGTAGGAATTGGTCCCATGTTTTGGGATTTTCGTCTACGATTGTTCGCAGGTATTCAATCAGCGGTCTGTGGGCACGCTCTAGTGCTCCGTTAGACTGCGGGTGGTATGCCGAAGTCTGTAACTTCTTTACCTTTAGAAGCTTACATACTCTTTTGAATAATTCACTCAGGAAATTTGTTCCCTGATCGGTGAGTATTCTTTTGGGTATGCGGTAGCGCGTAACGATTTCATCAAAGAAAACTTGCGCTACTGTGACTGCTTCGGCATTAGGTATTGCATACCAGTCGACAAATTTTGTTAGATTATCTTGGAAGGTCAAGATATATTTGTTACCTGACGTGGTCTCTTCTAATGGACCTACAATATCGAGGTAAACTTTGTCGAATGGTTGTTCTGCGATGTCCGTGATAACCATTGGCATTTTATATTGTGGAGAAGCTTTCATCGTCTGGCACTTTGGGCATTTTTTTATGTATTTCTTGATGTCGCTAAGCATGTGTCTCCACCAATACTTGCGTCTTATATGTTTGTAAGTTTTTATGACACCTTGATGGCCACCAAATGGAGAATCGTGATAATCTTTTAAGATTGTTCGGATTTCCGTAGGGCTCGTGATAACTTCGGGTGTCTTGCCAGTACTTACTTTCTGCTCAAGCGATGCTGGGTTTAGTTTTTCCGCCTCCGTATGTTGAATTTCGTTTTGGTCCGCATTCGTGTGCTCTTCTGTCTCCACACTGGAGCTATCTAATGTCTCTTGAGCCTTTTGCTTCTGAGCTCGAGTCACGACGAAACAATGAGCGGATTTCTTTTTCTTCTTATTATTTGTGGAATCGTCTTCCTCCACATCTGAGTCCATCGTGTGGTGGACTAGGGCTTTTACCGTTAAGGTATTGCCTAAACTGTCTTCCTTTAATGCTTGAGGGATGCGACTTAGTGCGTCTGCATTAGTGTTGTACTTCCCTGGTTTATATTCGATGTTGTAATCGAATTCAGATAATTTGTGGTGAAATCTCACCAAACGGGAAGTAGGGTCTTTCACATTGAAGACACCTTTGAGAGGTTTATGGTCAGTGTAGACCGTGAATTTCCGGCCTTGAAGATAGCACCTGAAATTCTTGGTAGCCCAGACAATAGCCAATAACTCTTTCTCTATAGTAGAGTAATTTCTTTCGGCTTTGTTTAATGTGCGGCTTGCATAGGCAATGGGCTGGTCCTTTCCGACTTCTCCTTGAGAAAGAACAGCTCCTAGAGCCTGGTTACTTGCGTCAGTAGTAAGATTAAATGATTTTGAAAAATCAGGGTAAATTAAAAGTGGTGGAGAAATTAAAGCACTTTTTATGCTCTGAAATGCTTCTTGGCATTTCTCTGTCCAAGTGAATTTTACATCCTTCCGGAGTAAATTCGTAATTGGACGTACAATTTTGGAGAAGTCTGGAATGAATTTCCTGTAGTAATTGGCAAGTCCTAAAAATGACTGAACTTGCCTTACTGTTCTTGGAACAGGAAATGTTTGGACGCAGGCCGTCTTACTTGGGTCTGGTAGGGCTCCTTCGCTAGAACATTTATGTCCTAGGTAAACAACTTCTCTTCTTAGAAACTGGCACTTTTCTGGCTGCAATTTTAAGTTGTTCTCTCTCAACTTATTGAAGACTTTCCTCAACTATTCGTTGTGGTCATTTAAATTTTTTCCATAGATGACAATGTCATCTAGGTAGACAAAACATTCGAGGCCTTGTAGGCCTGTTAAGACGAAATTCATTAGGCGTTGAAATGTGGCGGGGGCTCCTTTGAGCCCGAATGGCATACGCTTGAACTCGTAGTGCCCATAGCTTGTGCTGAAAGCAGTTTTATGTCGATCTTTTTTGTCGACAAGAACTTGGTGATAGCCGTTGGCCAAATCGAGTGTGGTGAAATACCTTGCGTGACCTAGTTGGTCGAGAATATCCTCGATTCGGGGTAGCGGGAATGCGTCTCCAATTGTCTTTTCGTTTAATTTACGAAAATCGACAACGACGCGCCACCTTTTTTCACCGTCAGGTCCCGCTTTCTTGGGGACAACTAGTAGAGGTGAATTCCAAGGGCTTTTACTAGACTGGACTATCCCGCTGTCTAGCATTTCTTTTAGCTGCTCGTTAATAACTTTCCGCTGTGTTTCAGGTAAGCGGTATATTTTTTGATTGATTGGTGCTTGATCTTGCATCAATGGAATATTATGCGTTATCGCATTTGTATAGGTGAGTTTGTCACCTTTGAGGAAGAAGATATCGTTATACTCTTCGCAGAGTTCCGATATCGAAATTTTTTCTTCCGTGGTTAAATTAGGGTCTAGGCTGAGTTCTTGCTCTAGCCTAGAAATACGCGGGTATTGTTTTGGGTCGTCCGGAGTCTCATTATCCGGGTATAGATATCGTACATGTTGTAAAATTGCTGATTTTTCAGCTGAACCTTGGTTTGACTTACTATTCCTTGTAAATTTGTGTCCTGAAATTGGATTGAATTTAGTTAATTCCTTATGAGGCTTTATTTTGTTGTATTTAGCATGTAGCAGGGTACTTGCTTCCTGCTTCGCCGACGGCTGAGTTTGATACACCTGTGCGGTCTTTGCCTTAGGTTGTGTGGAATACTCATGCGCGCCGATGCTAGTATTTTTTGGCCATGTAGGATTTTTTATGCTAGAAGACGGTGGAGTAATATGCACCTTTAATATAGGCTTTAGCGCCTCGCTCCCGTTCTTATATGGCCGTTGTTTGTTTAATTGTGATTTATGCCTCGGGATTTTGGACGGAAGAGTTATATGCACCTTTTTGGCAGGCTTTAGACACTCAGTTCCGTCTCTTGTGTTGTTTGGTATTGCCTCTTTATTTGGTATTGGAATGTGCGTATGGTTGTGGTTTTTTGTGTGTATTAATGGGACTATGGTGTAGTCGTTTATGGGATATAGCTGTAACTTTAAGCTATGTATGACTACTTGATGACTGTTAGCGTTGAGAATACTAACCAGCACTAATTCTTCTCCAGATGACAGCAAACTGTTTGCCAAGAAGACTCCATCGCTTATCTCTTGGGATAAACAGAGCATTTCTTCTTGAGTTTGTAACGGCACTGGGGCCACAATTTGAGAGCGCGCAGGTATGCAGATTGGTTCCTTAAAGGTAACCAATTGCTGCCTGCCTTCATCGGTCTCTTGTTCGCCCAGACAGCTTTTTTCACATTCCTTGGGCCCTTTTGGAGCTTGGCAGCCAGCTTTTCTCGTTTGAGAAGCCTTGAAGACACTGCAGGTGGATAGTTCAGCCTGTTTAGACTCTACCTCTTCTGCAAGTGTTCTTACTTCGACTGCTTTTTCAGAATGTAGCTTGTCCGTTTCAAACTCTAATGGCAAAGCAAATTCGTCTGGATTGGTTTCCGTGCGAGGAAACCTTAGGGCCTTGTTAGGACCCTCAACGTTACAGTTTTTTGCTAGGAAATCATTTCCTAGAAGTCCATCGTCGGAAAGGCCAGGCAAGTTCTTTACGACTTGAAACTTGCAGGGAATTTTGTTTTTGAAAACGAAGTTTTCCTGGCAATTTCCCAGCGTCTTTCCGGTACCAAATGGGGTCTGAAGTGTACATGCCTCATTGTGGTTAATTTCTTTGAGATCTTTTAATGACCTTTTCTTTATTATACTAACCTCAGCGCCTGTGTCTACTACTAGTTTAGTTTGGCCGTTCAGGCCAATGTCTAAAGGAAGTTTTACTGTAGCGACACTGGAATCGGGCTGCTGAGGAGACCCTAATTTATTAGATGGGAGATTTATAGTCGAGCCGGGGAGTTTTGGGTCGACTGTACGTCGTTTCCCTGACTCCGGGCTTCCCATTTACGTCTTTGTTGGCAGTTATTTACTGCATGTCCAGAACGACCACAAAATTCGCACTTTTTACGCACGTTATAGACTCTGGAATTGTTATTGGGATTCTGCGGCTCTCTAGGGCGTTGATTCGATGGTCCACCATTGTTGCTTGATCTTTGATTATTGTTGTTGTTCCTCCTGCAGTCACGTATATCGTGGTTGTATATTTTGCAGTTCACACAGTACGGAGTATTTTTACGTTTGAGGCAATCTGCGTATGTGTGGCCTCTTAAATTACAAAAACTACAAGTAATCTTATTTAAATAATTATTTTTATTTTTTACATTATAATTTTTATCTGGCGATCTTGGTTCCTGTTTGATATATGCTGTGCCGGCCTGTGTGAACTGTGACGTTGGTATGTGACTGCTTGGGTTTGGCAGGGTCTGAGGAACTTGAGCGAATGGCATTATGCCGGGAGTAAATACGCTGTGATTAGCGGATGAATTAAGTTGGTTAAAATGTGCGTTATTTGGTGTTGGTGCACTTATTGAATGGGGTATCGGATTTTGCATCACATTTGGCTGAAATTGCCCTGAAGGTTGCAGGAATAGAGCACTTTGCTGGAGACGTTCCATGTCGAGTGCTCTTTGTACGAGGTCATCCACCGTGCCGTCTGTCATGGTCAGAAGGTATTGGCACATATATGGGTTATTTACGCCTGTTTTCAGTGCGTTTTTCGCGAAATCTTCCAACTGCGTTTTAACAGCTGGTGCTGCTGTGGCTCCGTATTTGGATTCTGCTGCTTCATTGCAGAGTGCCAGCATTTGTTTTACTCGTGCCGTGAAGGCTGTGAGATTCTCTAATGGATACTGCCTTGTAGTGATTAATTTATTTACCAGTTCCTGGTAAGTTTCTCTAGGCAGGTATGTGCGATTTAGCCGTTCTTCTACTTCTTTGAAAGTAGTGGGCATATTTGAGGCAAAAAGCTGGTAAGCTTCGCCTCGAAGTCTGGTGGGAAAGATTTGTAAAAATGCTGTTAGTTCATCCACCGAGATGCACTGGATTACCTGCCTGCAGCATCCTAGGAAAGTTTGGAGCTCAAGGCTCAATTTTGGGTGCTGTTCTCCTGAGAATAGGGGAACGAGCTGGGCAGTTAGCTTGGCGATTTTCGCGTAATCTGCCATGTTTATATTGGGGATTCTGAAGCTAAAGTTTGACACTTTTGGGGAGCTAGTTTCTTCTAGACTGGTCTCCAGAAGGGAGTCGCCCAGCCAATTCAAAAGGACCTCACTTACGGTGGAATCACTGACACTGTCTTCAATCGCACCTTCTCTTAATTCTACACTGTTATTTGTAATTTCTGTTTCGAGAGAGTGCGAGAGTTCCCCAAACTGCTTTAAGCTTTCTTTAAATTTTTCCGTACTTTCTTTGAATTGCGCGATTTGCTCAAGCCGCCGTTCACGGGACTTTTTGAGCTGTTTATCGATAGAATCGCACTGTATAATAGAAAGTTCGGAGGAGTCTCGCACTTTCCCCTCTAGATATTTTAAATAATTTTCTAAATTTAAAGTAGAAGGTCTTACTTGTTGGGGACCTGTAAGGATTGTCCCACTCCTGAGTGTTACCCCTTTTTTTGTTGAATTTGTTGGGGGTGTTTGAGTAGCACCCTCTGTTGCGGATGTTGCTCCCGCGTTGCCTCCTTCGTACCGGGACGGATCTTCCTGTGCGTCGCCCGGCGAGGAAGATTGTTGAGGAGTTGATGGAAGTTGGATTTCCGGCGGTATTTCTTGGTGGGAGCTTTCCTCGCTCATGGACCACCGTGTGTGAAATTTACAGCTAGGGGGGCTTCTGCCGTCTTAATTCCCTTGGTTCAAATTGAGAGGGGGGCTTATTGCCTTCTTCGAGGTCCCTCTCAATTCAGGATCGTTGGTTCGGTTTCTTGAAGTTCTTTTGCTGCCGGGGGGGCCCGTGGCCTACTTAAATTCCCCTGGATAAAAGCTGAAAGGGGGGCGCGTTGCCTACTTCGAAGTCCCTTTCAGCTCCGGATCGCAGATAGCGGATGGTTTCCAAACTTCCTTCCTTCAAGTGTAAATTTCAAAATTTTGGGTTGTGGACTTTTTTATCCTGGGCTGGGATGAAGCCCGCTATTGTCCCACGTTGGCACTTTGTGCTTTGATGAGGGGGTGGCTGCGTGTTTTACAAACAGAGGCAGTTAAAGCTGTCCGACCCCGAGCGTTGGGAGCCGACAAGATCGAAATACTCCTGAAGCCAGACTCAACTTCAGGCGAAGGGTAGGGTGTCTTGCCCAGTATTCGATCTCGTCCTAAACTCCTTTTAGATTCGTAGGATAGAGGGTTTTCGAGCGCTTATACTTTTTTTTCAAAGTAGGCTTCCTCTATCCTACCGGCTGCGCCAATTGTTATATTTATCTTTCTAAATTTACCAACCTTTCTTATATTCTTGTATTCGTAGATATTCTCCGTTCGGGACGGATATTTTGTATTCCAAAAAACTTTTGATGTTGTTGCACTCTTTTATTTCACCTTTCTCTTAATTGCTACTCCTCTCTTATTACAACTTTTTCTGTTGCTATACACTATTCTTGGATTTCCAACTTTACTCGGATCACAACTTTTTCTTTTTTTCTTTTCAAACTATTCTTTTATTTCCAACTTTACTTGGGTCACAACTTTCCCTTTTTTTCTTTTTAAACTACCGAAACCGCACCGCCACCAAGGTTTTTTCTTTAAAATCGATCCAGGGACACACAAAAAAACTGAACTCTGACCAGCAGTTTCATCCGGGGGAACCGTGCCGAAATCTAAAAATCAATTCCGTTCTTGTGTTAAAATTCGACTGCCCGTTCTTCGCGAGATTTAAAAACCAACTCGGCTCTTGATCACTTTTGTCGCGATCAAGAGCCTTCGTTCAGGGTAGAAAATGCATAGTTGCATTTTCACCCTGAGAAAATTTTCATTTTATTCTGGACTTGATTAAACAAGTCCAGAATATTTTTCGTTGGACGGAGGCTTGAAATTTGACGCTTTTATAAACATCAGCCACCGTCACGACGATTAGAATTGCCGCGCGCGTATACATACAATGTATTTTCGCGGCGCGCTCTTCTTATCGCGAAAGCTTTTTTGTGATATGTATGTACGTTCGTGCATACATATTGCAATTTTCACGACAAATCGTACTGAAGGTACGATTTGTCTTTTATTTTATTTTTCAACTTAAATATTTCTACTGGCAAATTTTGCTGAAGGCAAAATTTGCCATGGGAATAATTTTGTTTCAACTCTATGGAATGTGAATGTGAATGTGCTGACGCAATTTTCTTCACTGATTGTACTAATAAGCTAGCCATGTTTTAGGCATGTTAGCTTATGTGAAAATTTATGGATGAATTCTTTTAGTATTGCAGAAATTTTTAGATATCCCTTTATTTGAATATTTTTTGGTATGCAGGATTTGGTACATAACACCCTGGACAACTCCCGAGCTATCCGCACACAACCACACCTGACGTTAAAAGACCTAAGCAAGCTGGGACTTCATCTTGCCGTTTCTGTCAGGATGCTCACGAAACCATGGAGCACTTACTCTACAACTGCTTTTCCTCCACCAACTTACGTTGGAACCTCACCCAGAATGGTTCTAGACTTTATTAACAGTTTGAACCTAGAGAGGGAGTAAATGCAACGGGGACTCACAATAGATCTTTCAGGTCGCAGTGATAGCGAGGCTAACCACCTACACATCCCCTTCACAAATCTAATATAATCTACAAAGTAAAGCAGAATAGTGTAGTTTATTATTTAATTATCCATCAATCAATTTATTCCAACTTAGTTAGTCTTTTACTTTATTTTAATTTAAATCCCCCCATTTAAAGGATCAATTGGGATTGCACTTAGCATTTAAAATTTTAAAATCGTCTCTGGTAGCACCATTATTCTAACCAGGAGAAGAACTACATTCTCCTTTCATAGGTTTTATGGCATATGTCAATAAATATCATATATTACTTTTTCTGGTTGACATAATAATCTCGTTGAAGTCTGCCACTGACATAATTTTGTGAATTCTACCATTAAAACAGTCGCCCGGATTAGGATACAGGATAAAAAAAAAGCACATTTACTCAAATGGAAAATGCTGTGGATGCGGAATGGGCTTAAAGCTTTTTTGGTTTTGAATAGCTGTGGAATTGTGCAGACACAACTCGGCGAAATAATTCCCGCTTATATGTATATATATGTACACATATGTAAATATACTTATATTTGTATCCTACTTGAATTGAAAATATCTGGTGAATTGGCAACGGAACATCGGATGATTGTAAAACAGAATTTTATTATTGAAAATGTCATATGAAAGAATGCCAACGACAAAAGCTTCAGCAATATGCAATTGTGTGTAGCTGATTTGAAAATATCATCATCATTGGCAGAAAGGACGGATATGAGATATAAATGTGAACACCATGGAATAGAATATGTAGAACTAGGTAGCTTGAATTTTCTAATATTAACGTAAATTGGATTGGAAAATTCAATTTATAGAATAATTTCAAAACCGCTTATTCAGTATGCATAAATTTCAGTAGAACGGCATAAATCGTCCAAAGGCGAGAATTTACACCTTTGGAATCTATTTGCGACACTTTCTACGTAATTGATTAGGACTTAATGAAATATTTGGGATATTTCATGAATTATTACTGATCAAAAATATTCAATGAGTTGTATTATTTTAATCGCTTTATACTTTCTGGTTACATTTACAACTTGACATTACATTTTTCATGGTTGGCTGACAATAAATAGTTCAAATATTGGAATCGTTTTCAGTTTTCAGATTTACATATACATATCTTCCAGTAAAATTACATAAAAAAGTATGGATCGGAGGAAGTCAGAAGGTCTGTGGAAGATACATATATTGTCTTTTATTGCTGGTCGTGTAAGTTTCTACTTATTTCTAATGATAAGTGTGAAATTTTTCTGAAGAAGAATTCCTAATGTAAATATTCCTACATAATATTGGGTGGGCCAACTTGACTTGGACTAACTGATGCAAAATGCATATAACGTTTGTAATTTTATCTTTTATTTACATGTGAGTGCAATTTGTTAAAAAAATTTGATCTATGTGCGGAAAATAAGACACAAATTGAATGACTTTCATTTACACGTTGATGGCTCTTTCTAAAGCAACGGTTCTGGCTAAAAATATTTTATTCTTACACAAATATTTTGCTTATAATCCAATATGTATGAGATATTTTAAACTAGGATCTTGCAAGGGATCCGCATGGTGATGAGTTTGCGCATTCTTGAGGGGTCATGGGGGATGCCAAGTCTAAATTTAAATCTTCCGGGTACTGCGATCTTGGCATTATCCTCACCATCTTGAAATAAAATGTAATAAAAAAACTTTTAAACTAATTAAATTTTATAAATAAATAGCACTAAAAATTAAAAAAAAAAATTTTTTCTTTCTCAGTTATACACAAACATTTCAATGCAAATAGTTCAAACATTTAAACGAGATAATATAATTTTAAAATATTGTTAATACAATCAATTTTAAGTTTAATGTAGTTGTAGCATTTCATATTTTAAAATTAAACTCTTCTATTAAGAAATACAAGCATCTTTCTCGTTAGCTCATAGGTGGTAAGAGAAGTAGCCCGGAAAATGGAAGCTCTCGACTTCAAATCCTGTTGATAACCCAAACTAATTAAGAAAATAATTTCTGTTAGAAGACCTCCATGTCAAGTTATTTATAACTAGAACAAAAAATAGATGAAACGCACGTTTAGTCCGAAAACAATTCAAGAGCTTTATTGAGATGATTTTTATAATTAAGTACAAAGTACAACCGACACGTGTCAAATTCTCTATTAGACTGACGCTTGTCAAGTTCGGATCAGTGTAAGTGTGTTCACTACACAGTGCACGAATAGTCCGTAGAATTGGCTGCGTGTATGAAAATACGGTTGTATTATTTCCAACAAGAGTATCCTGGGCCGCCACGTGGCCCCCACAGCTATGGTCGTACAGATCTAACTGGAATACACAAGAGTATAAGCAACGTCTAGTCAGGAATATATTTTGTCACAGTTATTTTTTGAATAAAATGCTGTAAGTTAATAGTGGACTTGATTGGAAGATAAAATGCTTCAAATCCAACTGTATTACTGACAGCTCATACAACTGGATTTTCTATTTGAAATGAAACCAATATTTGAAATTGATTCAGATTCTGATTCATTAACTGAATCTAAAGATGCGGCGGCCAATACAATTTGAGTCACTGTCATAAAAAATCAAAAGAATTATGTCACTTTTTGAAAATGATGGTAAAATTGATGACTACTTAGAAAGTCAGTTTAAGCTCGGTGATAAACAGTAGCGTGTATTGAGTTAGTTTGACTTTATTTAGTTCTTGACCAAAGTGCATCTGCATGTGAATTCTAAAGGGTTTGAAAATTTTTTGACTTAAAAATGTCATAATTTCAGATAATAGTAATGAACAGCTTA
The DNA here is from genome assembly GCA_963924295.1 of Dioctria rufipes. Classification (NCBI taxonomy): domain Eukaryota; kingdom Metazoa; phylum Arthropoda; class Insecta; order Diptera; family Asilidae; genus Dioctria; species Dioctria rufipes. The sequence continues at coordinate 365,316,069 of OZ002740.1, forward strand.
TAATCCTGCTAAATCTAGGTCGTGGTAGGTATGAAAAAAAAAAAGGTCAGCGGCACTTGTCGAAGAAAAATGTGTAAAAACGAAAAAGGTAATTTAGACAATTTTGATTTTCTCAAGACGCTTTACTTACATAATACGTCACTGACCCCTGCAAACAATTGGATGAAATTCCGATTTTTGTTTTTAACTTAAACGAAGTTTTAGCATCATGCCCTAATTTCCGAGAATTCGAAATAGATGAACCGCTTGTGTCTCGAATTCTCTTCGATTTTTTAACTATATACGACGTTTTCAAGTATACTGAATTTTTCGAAAATTCGAGATAGATTCATCGCTTAAAACTCGAAATTTCTTCGATTTGTTTGCTATACATATAGAAGTTACGATACGGCTCATGCCAATTACCGAGAAAATCGTTAAAGCAAATATTTTCAATTCATGAAATTGTTCTTTGCAGACATTCTAAGTTGAGATTTTATTGAGTGAAGTGCAAAGTGAAGTTTTACTACGGTGGGTGTTTATTATTTATTTATTCGATATCGTATTTACTTAGCAAAACGCCTTGCAAGAGAAGCCGATACCAGATCGTGTTGTTAAAAAACATCGAATGCAAAACGAACTACCAATACATACAAGAACTTCGAAAGAAAGTCGAACTAGTGAACCACTGTCAGGTCGCCAATACCATTCGATATCGTGTTCCCTTTTTTTCACCTGCAATTCAAAAGCACGTCGCATGCAAATTCGACTCAGAAGGCGGCGTGCAAACATAAGAAAAGTATTTTTCGCATTGAAATGGTATGCCGATGCGGGACATAAGACGATTCCCTCAAGCCTTTTATAAGCTTAATAATAAAATATCACAGGACGAGTTGATTTTAAAACATACCCTCAACATGTCCCTAAAAAGAGAAGGAAATGTAGTGTAAAAGCGAAAAGTTTCTACCTGATACTAGAAATACTGGTAATGATAATGGGTTTTCAAGGTTCTTTATGTTCTAGTCAATTTTTGTGGCGATTTTGGGAATCAAGAAGGACATAGTGCAAAGACCAAGCACTCGTCCAACAGAAAAAACGTAGAGGAGATAAACAGTCAATTAAATATCAAGATAAAAAAGAACTTTGTTATTGAATTTTTCAAACAGTATAAATCTCCACTATTTTCGCAGAAAGTCAACATTTCGACCATATTGGCCAAAAAAATTGAACATCAGGCAAATTTTGTTAAGTTATAATGGCACATATTACGAGTACTTAAAAGTGACCTACGAGTATTTCAGAAGAGTCTTCAATTTTTATTTTAACATAAGCTTCAGGTAACCTTCAACTGATATGTGGTTCCAGTATTAATCGTCAGGCGAAAACTCAAGAGTTAAGCAATTGGGTTTACAATGGCAAGTCTTGGACTGAAGGAAAGCATTAATAAATATCCAAAAACTTTTTGGAAATTGTCATTTCAAATGCGCTGAAACCATTAACCAAAGGATTTTTCTCTATATAAGAATGTAGCAAGAAATATTTTAGTAAGCGGAGAAAAATCCCACCGGGCGGACGTTGGAGTCTTCCAGTCACTGCTGAGAAAAGTTTGTAAATTTTAACATAAAGATCCTGAAATATTCTTTCTGTTGGAGTTATTTTGATAAACTTCTTGAAAAGCATTATGGAGTGGAATGGAGGAACAATGTTTATTTAAATTTATTCAAAAACTTCACTACGACGACCGTGAATCTTCGCAACCGATCTTACAAATGAAGAAGACCCAGGAGTTTCAAAAATAAAAAATAAAAAATAACTTGAATAATGTTCCATTTAAATGCTGTGAAAAATATAATTACATTTATCATGTAATTTGCATTTTTGTTAATTTGTTAATATTTTTGAGAATCTACCTATTTTTGATTTCGTTTTTCAGAAAAACTTTATCTACAATAATTAATATAAAATATGTAAAAAAGCAATAAACAGAAAGCCTCTCATTTTCTAAACTCAGTTTCAAAACCTAATACTACTAATAAATTGTAGATTATAAGTTTCTGAGATCTTTATTTGACTTCTATGCATACGTTAAATAATTCAGTTCACAGATCATTACATCAAAAAAGTATATTTAAAGCTTTATTATACCCTAGATAAAATCATAGAGTATACTAAGTTTGTCATTCCGTTTGTAACGCACAGAAATATTGCTGCTACAGCGGAATGCATTAACTCTAAACTGAAGTCGTTGCTGGGAAGAGCTGCACAAAGGCATTAAATCTTTTTGTAAATAAAGGAGCGCCTTATCAGAGCTCTAATTCCTGTCTGGATGATGAGAGCAGCTAAACAGCAGACATCCTTAATAAAAACGACGTTTAGGTCTTGTACCTTACTTTACTGAAATGTGTAGCACTGAGTAGATGAAAGAACGCTTACAGCTTATTTCTCTAATGTGTAGCACTGAGTAGATAGATGAAAGAACGCTACTGCTGGTTCTAATGTAGCACTGCGTAGATGAACGAGAGCAGCATTGCCATTGCCTAGATCGTTTGTAGCAATTTCTGGTACTCTTGTTCGTCATAATATAACAGGATTCTTTTGACGCAGGACCTTCAAAATAAACTATATCTGAAGAAATTTTCGAAAAGAATCACCGTTTTCCCGACAAAATGGCAGAAGGCGATCCTTGAATTTTTAGTTAATTATACTATCGCCGTTTTGAGTTTCTTTCGGAAACAGTGAGAGTTCTTTTGGAAAATATTTTATATTTATGATCTTTGAATCCTTCCGCTTCTTTTGAGCCACCCAACTTACTTTACTGAAGTTGACCACCCATCCGAAATGGGCAGTAATCTGGGGGGTATCATAAGAGTTGATGTAAGACCAATTCCAGCTTTGTTTTAAAAACACTTAGTGAGAGCCAGTGTCATATATATATCAGTTCATTTCATAATTATATCACCACTGACGAATTATTAATCTCTCAATCGACTGATGAAAATAAATGATAATTCAAGAGAAAATAAGCAACGATTTTTTTCAATTTAAGAGGAAATAAAAAAAAAAAAACAGTCAAGAGGCCATTTTCATAATATTAGTCGCAATTTTTGCTGATTAGAGTGCAAACGTTAAAATTTTTATTTTTATTTTTTATTACATCTTTCACCACAATACTTTTGGCCCATTTTCTGTTAAAGTTTTGTATTTTTTCCTACCTGCAAAATCGAAGTAAAGCAACATGTAATTTGCTCGTATGGATGATAAGTGATAGCTGCTCAGAGGTTATTTCCCTAGATGTGTAGTGTAATAATTTGTACTCATGACACTAGATTTCGTTAAGTCTTGTAATGTAGGCTTATTAATTATTAAACAAAGTACATTTGTTTTTCGATACATTATATAAAAAATAGTAATCCCAATTAGAATCGGGGACATTATTAATATCTTTATCGGCGAGATGCAAAATTCTGTATAATAAAATAACTACTAACACCGGCCCAGACTTCGATTTCGTGGGAGTTGCATAGTGGAAAAAAGCTAAGCCCAAGCAAGCTTATCTCAGAAGGAACAACTGTCAGACCTTCCGATGGAAGCCTTGTGGAAGCAAAGTACTTTTTTTCAATTGCTTCCAAGTTAGTCGCATTGAAGCTTGGTAAAAGGAAACTCAGCTGAAAAAATTGACAGGCCTTCCAGTGGAAGCTTGGAGGAAGCGATAGAAAAACTTTTCGATTGCTTCCTCCTAATGTCATGTAATGTTAAAAATATATGAGGTGTCCAACAAAAACCCATGCATATACGCCTTCTGAGTAGTGCTTCCGCTTGCATCCTGTGTGATGCTTCCAATTTCCGCTGGGATGTTATTGAATTCGCTTTGTAAATTACACTACCCATGGTGGTATATTTCTTCCAACATATTTCTGCCGTAAGTAATCTTTATGAACGAACGCCCATTTAGATCCAGCATTAGGACTATTCGCGTACTAATTTTTGGGACAAACCGTTAAAATGTATTTCCGTTTCTTTACATCTTCGTACAGGAAAATTACATGAATTTTGCATACGTCAGTCACAGCTTCCATCTTACATGAATTAACTCGAAGTTTTTAGCCATCTCGCTAACATTAATGGATATAATCATAAAAATATCATTTATTAGGGGTGATAGTATTCAAGATTAAAATCTTTTATTATACTCAAAACAATCGGTTGCTAATGAGGAGGAAGTCCTTAAAAGAATATTATCAAATCTATTACAAATGAAAAGTAATAATTATAAATATGGCACTTTAGAATAAACTTAAAATTAAAATCTGAGTATAAATTTACATGCATGTTGGATACTAGATGGGAGAGCATTCTAAAAGCGCCGGAGATGCTAATAGGTAATCAATTACAACATCAGCACTTCATATATAAAAAAAAAGACAAACTTCATTCTTTCTATAAAATTTGATACAATTACTTTTAATTTAACCGATTTGAAAGATCTCGACAGATTGCCTCATCTCAGTCTTACATTTTAGCTTGACCAGAGCTTTTTCAAATTACTTTTACTAGATCAGCAGTTTTCTTTACTGTTTGAGCGCATATTATAAAAAAAAAAAAGAGTATGGCATTTCATAAAAACTGTGGGAACATGATTAACTTATAGTGAATTCTTTTCTGCGACTCAGTGTAACCACCACTCTTATCTTCCCATCATATCAGTAGGGAAGAAAAGAGCACCGGAATGACACATTCGGTGGCCGTGTTAACACCGAACCGCAGAAAAGAATTCACTATTAATTTTACCATGCCATGGGATTTTCCTTAAGTATTTCAGGTATTTTCATTATTTCCGCCATCCTATTTTTATCTCTAATATTCTCGAAGCGAATATAAGTAACTCTAGCTCTGGATAAGATAAGCGGTCCATGACTTGCTTTGTAAAACGAGGAAAAATAACGTTCCTGTTACTATGTAAATTAGTAAAATTAAACATTTCCCTGAGGAAATATCTTTCATTATTTTTTTTTTACACTTTAAAGAAGAGCATTCGGGCTCTTTTCTTGGATGTATGTATGTAGTGTAGTAAGCGGGCACACCACCAGCTGATCGCGGTAAGGGGGGACATGGTCAAATATGCGAAGTCCGAAAATTAAACGTAAGTAATCGTTAAACGCAACCTCCATTCTACGGGTACAAATGCTATCCAGAACGGGGAAAATTAAAAATTAGATTTACTAAAAAGAAAGGGAAACCTCGTAGGTAATTGCGGCAATTACTTTTGAGCCAATTTCTTTATATTAGAATTATTTTATTTTCTTCGGCGGTGGGGAGAGATGGAGAGGTGGGGCTATTTTGTACTATGTACTTTTTATTTTAGTTTTATGATGAATTACTTTTCGTTTCGTTTTGTTTCAATTTTGATTTAATGCTGTTAGTTTTATAACGTAATTTCAACTATGATAATGTGTAGGTCTTTTTAATAAATAGTTCAATGTTTATCTCGGTACTAGACCTAAGATCCAGAGATTGGGATACTGTAATCCCGAAATTCTCGAACTGAACATATGGCACAAGATTGCAAACTTTAGCTTAGAGTCAAAGCTTTCATAGTGGTAAACAGGTGTACCTACATACATATGTATGTGTATCTAAAATGTTTTTCACTTTATTTATATTAAAGAGTTCTTCCATTGTTGAACACAATACTCACGATAGTGTTATCGAAACTTTATGTTGAGTTAATGAATTTTTAATTCGAATGCTTGACAATTCCCCTACTTCACAATGGAACTATGAATTTCTATAAACTTAAAAACTGAAACTTCAGGTAATCGAAATATTTGTTGTTTTTTAAGTTCTTTAGACAAATTGAAAATCTGTACACGTATTGGGTAAGTAAGTAATACAATGCAAAACCATTCTAAATATATTTTCAATTCACCAGCTTTACTCTTGTTAAAATTGTTGAATCGTGCGTATACTTTATCTTCAATCAATTTACTATTCTCTCAAAATTCAGGATGCTTTTCTCTCTACCATATTTTTGCTGCAAACAATACATATTATTATCCGTTATTTATTATAAACGAATTTGACCCGGATCTAAAGTGGATCAAAGGAAACTTCTATTGTGCTGTTTATAAAAGATTTCCTTCTTGGGATCATGTACTACGCATATATTATAGGAGTCTCTCAAAAAAAAATGTCAACAGTTCTCGACATGATGAAATTTAATATTTTCGTTGCCTTAAGCCTAAACTACTATAATTCGCCGTCCGCTCCTCTCCATTTTCATTTATATAGTTAAATTTATTTCCAGAGATATGATCTTAATTTTCCTTTATGCGGGCAATAAGAAGTGCCTTCCAGCCTTGTTATGCATACCCTTTTCCGTATAGTTTAGGCTATTTTCCTAAATTCATCTCACGTCCTACCATCAATACAAAGGCAACCAATAACTAACGACAAATTTCCACAACTGGACCGTGAAAACTGCTTTATGAGAAAGATGTCAGCCCTTTGGGTCATGCCATATCATGTGTTGTGGTTATCAAAAAGTTCTGGCGACGAAGGAATCCTTCAATTTTGTATATTAAAAGGGTGGCGTATGATATACGACGTATGAACATGAGATTATAATATGTGTAAGACGTAAAGCCATCATAAATTCTTTGAGAGGCGAATATTGTGTTTGAAGGAACTTAAGGAAATGCTAAGAAATCTGAAATTCATCCTATTTTTTGGAACGGAATGGATTTGTATAATAGTGTCCTTTTGCAATCAGATGTTGTGACAAATATTATAATAAGACAACTGTGTCTGAAGAAATAACACATATGTAGTTTACTATTATCAAATGGCGTTGTATGATATGCAGAATTTATAGTCATATATGTATGATAGAAGAGTCTCTATGCGGCTTGTAGATATGGGCAAAACATAACATTAGTCGTTTCTTCCATTATTATGTAAGAGATTGAAGTTTTTTCATTTTTGATGTTGAAGGTTTTCTTCTTTGTCAATTGCAGCATATAAAGTGGTTCGACATTTTTACGTTTCTGCCTTTTATCAAGAAACCTCAGACTTCACATCCTTCACTTGTACTACCGAGCTTTGATATGCCTATGCTGCTGGGTATCACTTAGATCACAAAATTATTGCAAGTCCATTAAAAACCTTCAGATGCCCAATTTTTCCAAAAATCTTTAGTTGGTAAATAAGTTAGAAAAAATAAAAAATAAAATTAATAATAAAATAAAACAGGATTGTAAACCAAAATAAAATTACAAATACAAAGTATAGGAGAACAAAATAATAAAAGGCAAAACATTTATACATATAAGTAGAAAGAAAACTAATTTTTAGTAATTCCGAAAACTTTAAAGAAGAAATCGTCAAATCGTAAAACTTAGTTGGAAAGAAAAAGGAGTATCCTACGATATAGATAGAATTTTAACGTGTAACCCAGAAATAAGGAATCTTTAAGTACAAGTGCCAAATACGATTCATTCACTAATTCACTGCCTGAAATGCTGTCCCAAGTAACATTGGAGGTTAAAATTCCTATAATCGATTTTGGTAAAAATTACGTAAACTAGACTTAAGAATTTAACCTCAAAGGCCACTGTCCGTTATGGTAAAACACAAAGAAATTTTGACTTTGTAGCTAATTATTAGGGAAAAATAATGTAATAATTCCTTTTTAATTTACCTCATAGGAATGAGAAAAAATAGGGAAATGAATAAGCAACATTTCCTAAATCTGAGGCAAATTTTCTTAGTTTTACCTAAATTTTACTTAACTTTGAGGTCAAATTCAACGAAATATATGGATTTTGTAGTTGGATCTATTCCCAACTTCAGGGCAAGATGACGTATGTAAATATTCCCTAAGTAATTCTATTGAAGACTTAATTTTATTTGAACAAAAATGAAAATCCGCCACGAACATCAACTCGCTTCCGAGCCCACAGGTAATCTGAATCTCATTCTACATCAAACTAAGCGTAAACATTCATCTATCTCATCGCCCTGCTAATTATCTAAATTCCCTATCTTGAGATAAGATGCAGACTGTATTCCGCAAACTATCCTTACTCGCCGGTCAATATGCTAAACTATGCTGTCCCTTCGTAATTGCTCTGCTATAAGCTAATAAAATCAGCCTCTTCGTATTACCCTCAGAAGCGAGATGAATGGGCGCATTCTTAGAAAAATTAACCGATTGTCGGTATGATCACAACAATTCCCTATTCGATTGTGTTCCTCCTCAAATTCCCAGAAAATTAGCCTCAAGGTAAATTGTACTAAATGGGCACGTTTGGCGATATCCCTAATAGTTGAAATTATGTAATAATACAACCAAAAATTAAAGTACATTTACTTTTTTTCACTTCAGTATCACTGGAATTAATGAACTGTTTCTCCCATTGAATCGCTTGATCAATATTACAAACGTTACACCTTTTTTTTTCGTCACATTTATATCGGAACCAGTCAGGTTCTGGAATACCACTTGCAGCTTGCCTTAAGGATCCTGCACTTCATTTGGGCCAATACACTTGATTATTTGCTTAACCATGCTGAGTACACGCGTTTGCTTGCATTCACCCGCTTTTTAATAAATCTTGTATTCAAATGATGATGCTAATGACATTGTTTATTATTTTTAAGATGTCCGTAAAATATTGGAATTAGTTTGACAACTAATTTCAGTTTTTTAATTGTCAAATATCTTTTACCTATTTTAAGATGAAATTTCTTTATAGGAAAAAATTACCATTGCCTTTGAACACAAAATTTCCTAAACAGGGATATTTGACTTGACAGTCGAAAATTTTGATTATTACTCTTTGCCATCCAGGAAAGTCGTCGTATAAGGAAGAACTAACTTTTATGTCGAGAAATGTAATATGCGCCATATTTATGTAACAAAACATGGCTGCCATATATTGAAGTAATGAATAGAAAAATTGCATAATGCCTTAATTTAATTTTTTCTAGTTACTGCATAAAACACCCAAATAAATGAATTTTTCTTAATTTCAGAACGATTTAAGAATATTTAAAGAATAATTTAAAAAGCTTTAAAATTATTGTTTTTTAAATATAAAATATTTTTAGAGCGAGCTGATGTTTTTCGAAAAATTATTTCCATATTTATCAATAAAAGTTTTGTCGTTTTAAATTGAGCGCTTAGAACCTGAGAGAATTAATTTTGAATAATCGAATAATTTCTATATATTTTATTAATGCAATACTTCTCATAATCATTTAAATTAGTGTTATGTGCCTTGTTCATAATATTTACATTACCTACTACTACTACAATTCTTATAAAATAAAATTCCTTCTACATTAACACAAACGTTAACATGAGTTAAACTAGAAAATAGGTCGAGATTAAGGAAAATTTACGTGAATTCGACGTGAAATTTATGTTAAATTTACAAAAGCAAGGGCTTTTACTGCCATTTACAATAATTTTCTAAACCAGTCTGTGTTTCCCAAGAGCTGGAAGATCGTTAAGGTTATTCCTATCCGAAGAAGATTTCTCGTCTAACAGACTGAAATTTATTGAAAATAATTTCAATAAATTTACAAAAATGCATTTAAGTGCTATTCCTATCCCTAGAACTTCTCGACCTTCCTCGGTTAATGACTACAGAGGAATTCATATACTCTCTCCATTATCGAAAAGTCTGGAACGCATAATGCATTCGCAAATTAATAATTATCTCACTTCCAAAAACCTGCTTTCCACATTTCAATCTGGTTTCAGGACAGGACATAGCTGCACCACAGCTCTGGTTAAAATTGTCGACGATCTTAGTAAGACTATAGATAATAATCTGGTTAATTTTCTTACTTTACTTGACTTCTCAAAGGCCTTCGACTCAGTTGACTGTGGCATATTAATAACGAAACTGATTCGTAGGTTTTATTTTTCTCGCTCATTTATAGCTATCAATACGGATGAACGGAAAGATTGTTTGTAAATAATACATTATCGGACTCTCTCTTGATATTATCAAGGGTTCCTCAGGGCTCTGTCCTAGGTCCACTTCTTTTCAGTTGATTCATAATTGATCTGCCCTCTGTACTAACTCACTCTCAGGTCCACCTCTATGCTGATGACGTCCATGTATATTTCGGATCTCGCCTTGGTTTAATTGAATATGCTGCAAGCAAAATTAACGAAAACTTTTGCAATATTAGTGATTGGGCAGTAAGTAATTTGATTCTCTTAAACCCCTGGAAGTCGAACTGTATTATAATATTCAGGCTTGAACTTAATACGTTCTATTTTCTACCCATTCTTCTTGATTCCGTAGTGATACCTTAGTGTAGCAAAGTTAGGAACTTAGGTCTGACTTTTAATAAAACACTTACCTGGGATGATCATATTAGTAATGTTGAGGGTAGGGGATATATGGTGTTCTGCGCAGGTTATGGTTATCAGTTAAGCTTGTTCCACTTAAAACTTGACTGCGGCTCGTCAAAACACTTGTATTACCTTTATTCTTTTTTTCCGATATTATATATTGCCAATCTAACTCACAGCCCAAGCGCAAACTCAACGTGGTATTTAATTCATGCATACGTTTCATCTATTCGTTGCGTAGATTCGCTTATGTCTCCCCATACTTGAGTTGCTTATTTGGGTGCCCTCTTTTTATCTATTATAAGCTTAGAACACTTATCTTTATGTTTAAAATCATTCATTATAAAGTTCTTGAGTACAACAGTTTCATTATATACACTCTATATATTGTTATGATTTTATTTGATACCTTTGGATTATGCAAACTTAAAGGGACTTTGTCCTAATTGCACAGTATAAAAATAAATAAAATTGAATTGAATTGAATTGAAAAAAAAAACATCGCTAATTTCTTTACAATTTACGTCGATACGACGTCCTCTCATTATCAACTTACGTAAACCGGACGTAAATCTAAGAGGAAGTGTTGCTTAGGGTATCTCAAGAACAACCAGGCATAGGAAGCAGAAATTTGGAATGGTGATTCTTTTTATATTTTTGAGGTGGAAGAAGTAGATTTTTGAAAAATTTTACTCCTAAAAAGTTCTAAATTGGCATAAAGCCTCAACCGATTTATCAGTTTAATGCCAGCACAACAAGGCATAGAACGCTGATATTCCGGATGTTTTGAAGCCTCATATGTTTAATGTTCACTAAATAAGTGTTTTATAAAATTAAAATTCTAAGAGCCATTTCACATGAGCGACTTCTGCGCATCTTAAAGTTTTTTATAATACACGACCGCGACGACTATAACAAATTTTTCAATTATAAGTATAACGTAAATATTGTAGCATTAAATTTAGTTAAAAAAAAAAAAAGCGCAAGAATTAGAATAATGGGTGTAAATTTGAATATTATTTTCGAATTTTCGTAAGTTCTCTTAAGAAACTGATCTTCTGCACCGGATTAAAGAGGATATTTCAAAGAATGATACACATATCAGAAAATGAATTCTACCAGAAGATCAACTGGCTGTTACTTTTGTAGGGCATACTTCAATAACATAAGAAAAGAAACATAATCCTAATGCCTCTAAAAAGAAACATAATTAATATCCACGTGCTTTTTACAAATCCAGAAATCTTTCATAAAGAAAAAAAAATAGCTCAAAGTATAAAGTCCACTGGCCAATTCATATTAAAAGCAAAATGATTAACACCGGTCATCATTGCTTGATCATATCGTGATAAACGAAAACATGAAACAACCCGCACTAATGCTTTTAAGTTCACTGCCCAAGGACCTTTTATTGTAATTACTTGATGACGCAAACTATGACTGTACATCGGCTCACTTTAGTACTCTTTAGACAGAAAAGAAATGCAATATAAGCATTTGTATAAATATCGTGCGATTAATCTGTATAAATAGGAGTTATAGGTAGAGACTTTGAAGTGTTACTTACTGCCAGACATTGAGATTTTCAGCTCTAACTTTACAGATTTTAATATGTTGAGCATCTTAGCTGCAAAAGTTCAAATCATAATTATGCTTTCTATCAGTTGAAATGACATATATAAAAGAACGTTTACATGGCGACTCTGCCATACGACACCAAGGAATTTACGAAGATGCATTAAACCCCTGGAAGGCCTTGAAGGAATCATTGACAGAAGGTTTTCGGGACCCATCAGCGGACCAAAGCCCATATCAATAGAATAATATAGAAGCAGAAATAAAAAATTCACTGAACTACTGGAATCAAAGAAAACAAAAATTAAAAGGAGAGCTGCATATGAAGCGGGATTGAGGAGCCAAATTGGCGAGTACTATCACCGATTAGCAGTGATATCCAAAAGAGATCAGAAAGAGGAACTCCTCAGGAAAGTCACGGAATTGAAAAAAAGGAAGAATAAGGAAAGAGAAGAAAGGAGATAAAAAACGGGTAAAACTAATTAAACGTATTTATGAAAAAAAATTTGTTTTCCTCTATTACTTCAAAATGGGTGAAAAACAATCAAAAGAGTCCAAAGAAGAAATAATCTGCAGATTCTGAAAAAAAATAATACAGAACATTAGTCATCATATGGATTCTCATTGTTATGTATTTCATAACAATTATATATAATAAAGAAATTCTTCTAAAAAACGGTAGATAAATAGATATTTTTAGATAGGGTATAGCTAGACATATAGAATAATGAGTCTACAGTAGCTTATTTCATAATTAGAGGAAATAATTAAGAATTTTAAAAAGACACCAAATAAAACCTATACACATTCACAATATATGTAAAAACAATGTAAGTCAAAAAGGGCCGTATATATTATTGCAGAGCTCAATCGAGAAATAAGCTGGATAATTCTCTAAGCTTAGTACAATTCATGCATAATGATTTAGCGAACAATACACAAAAAGCCAGGCTAATAGACCTTGGTCTAAAGACAATACTGTCAGCCGCAGTCAGGAGAAATATAAGCAAAATAATTATGATTCACTGCAGAATATTAATATTTTCAAAACCACTAAGACTCCACTCAGTCCAATAAAATCGCTGCAGACTATGGAACAAAATTAGAGAATTTGATTGCACAATTAAACTCTATACAAATAACATAGGGAGATGAAGAGAACAGGACAATAATTGCAAAACTCAATGACCAAATAGCTTTGAATACATTTAAGAATGGACTTAATGAAAACATATCTTGGGTTAAGCTGAGGAATTTTCTAGATTTTGACTTGCTTTATTAAAATTTTACTGTTGCTGATGCGAAGAGTACAACGACTAGAATGCAAGTTCCATTTGACAAGTTTTTCTTTGCAAGTTGTCTGTCTGTAATTATGGCAAAATTATAGGATAAAAATATAATTGGAATTTGAAACAATTTTTAGTTAATTCATTTTAAACATTTAGTGGCAATATTAAAGCAACTCGAGAAGAACTGTGGCTGAAGACAATAAAGGCGAGATTTTTCGCCGCAAGACCTTAAGCTCTACAAGAATTTATGAAAATTGCAGCTGAAGTTGAAGTACCAACGCAAGAAGCATAAATCCATCGTTAGGTAAATGAAACACAATTAGTGAAGAAAAGTTTTCTTTATCTAACAAATAAGATTTTGTGTAGTGAAATACTGTATCTTAATATTTACGTGAATAAAATTTTTTTCATTTTGAGAAAATTTTTCCGTATTTTCATCACCCAAAAACGGCCATTGTCATTTTTGAAAAGGACTGATTTCAGTTGTTTATAATTATCTCTGAAAATATCTATCTGATTCAAAAACTAATTACATATATATGTATAATAAGGGGACTAAATCTAGAATGGATTTCTTCCTTCCTACAAAGTATATGTTTTTAAAACTTTTATGAGATCTCTTCTGTACTGAAAAGCGACCAAATTGATCACTTTTATGAGTATTGCCATCATCATATATAACTTGTTTTTATTTTGTATATATGTTATATGTTCATGGGCATAGCTAGGTAGGGGCATGGGTGGGCATGCCCCCCCCCCCCCAACCAGTGAATCCGGCGCGTATCGGAAAAATGCGATCCAGATTTATTAAATTCAATTAATCGATCAATTATATTTAAGTTTCAACCAAGGAAGCGTGAAGACTTACATTGAAAGCATAACAAAATTATTTAATAGTGAGCTGTCGCTCCATCTGGAGTTGGCTCCAAATTTGTGAAAATCGGTTTTAGAAACTGGAAAAATTAGCAGAGACCTTGAAAAAGCACTCAGAATCATCGCCTCACTCTGCATACAGTCAAATGTATGTGTCCTATCGTCAATCTCTTACATTTGGAGATGTTCATCAACAACTTATGAAACAGCAAGAGGAAGAAATTGTTCAAAACAGCGAATACTTGGCTAAATTTATTGACAAAATACTGACACTTGTTCGTCAGGGTTTGTCTTTGAGAGGGCACCGGGAGGACTACTCTTCTAAAAATAAAAGGTAATTTCTTGAAAATTACCTTTGTTTTTTTTTCTAAATTGGATGACAAATTTTCTTTATACCTTGAAAAACAGTGCAACTCTTCAGCCCAGATATCCAGAATGAAATAATAGAAGTGATATCGAACCTTACTCTGCATTGTTGAAGAAACTAAAGTATGTGGCTTTTTTTCTTTGAGTTTAGACGAGGCCAGCTGCTTTAAAGAGGAACAATTGTCAGCAACCATAAGATATGCGAACTGTCTCGACAAAAGTCGAATGATTTCTAGGTTTCATAAATTGTTCCACCTCCAGAGATGCGTAAAGACTGGTAAATTAATTTTGGATACATTGAATAAACAGCATTTGGGTGATGTTCCTGTTCTTGCATAGTCTTATAATGGCCCTAGCATCATGTCTGGTAAGAATTAAGGCCTGCAAGCTACTAATATAGTGAATGTACTGAGCAAATTTTTCTAGACCAAAATTGCCACTATTGGTCAGGTTAGTGATCTCATAGCAAATACTATACACACTTTCGAAGCATATAGGAATCAGTTCAAAATTTGGACGGACATCGAGCAGTTTCTGAAAATCAGAAGAATTCGCTAAAATCTGGGCCCCATTCCACAAAACTACAAATACTTGTACTACAAGTGTTTTTTAACAAGTCAGAAAATTTGTGTACCAGAAAGCAATACTTGTAGAATTCATTGTACAATTGTTCAACGATAATTGTACAAGTGAGAAATTTTTATTTGTACAACTTACTGTACCGGAAAACTACAATTCAACTTGAAAATCCATCAGGGCTTGTAGAAACTTTGTAAATTTTCTACCTATGTTTTCAAACTAGTAGATTTCGTAAAAGTAAAAAAGTAAAATTTTGATATTGAAAGAATTTTTTTTGCAATTGCACTATATTCATTTCCACACATATATGTATTTAGAATTAATTAGTTTTAATATTTAAATTAGGATACAAATCACTAATTATTAGTTATTAACTTTACGCAGTAAATAACAATTGACATCTCAAAAATTCCAGGAAGTTTCCCTAGTGCTTTCAAAATTATATGTACTATGCAGTGTTGGGCATTAATCGATTAAATTTTTTAATTCAATTGAAAATTATAATTGAAAAATTAATCTAAAAAAAATAATTGAAATTAATTTAATCGATTGATCAATTTAACTGTCAGTCAATAATAATGATGATGTTCAATCGACAGGTATAAATCGTATTTACTTCTTAGTTTTTAATCGTTAATTTTATTTTCGATTGATTTGTTAATTTTAAAAAGTGAACGAGGTGTTGGTAACTCAAGATACGTTTATTAGCTATTAGTAAAAGATGTTATGAAGTGAAATAAAAAAAATTAAATAACCATGAAAACAGTGTTAGAATTTAAAACCAAAATTACGAAATTAAACATTTTAGATTTCGAACTACGAAATGAAGAATAGAGGCTTAAAAAAATAGATTTTTTTATTTTATAAGAGCTAATATTAACGTAGTAGGAAAGAATCATCACTACTAGTGTTTCCCCGTTAAGTAATAATAATAATAAATATACGGGAAGCAGGAGAATGCAATTGGCACAAATTTCCCCATCATATGTTAAGGATGGTTCGTTTCTTTGATTAATGCCTAAAAAGATTACTCAAAAATATTGAAAATGCTTAATGAAAATAATTACTGAAAATTAAAATAAATTAATCATTTTTGAAAACGAGTAAGCCATTAATGATTGATTAATCATTAATGGTGTTATGCGATTACTTTTTATGATTAATTAAGCATTAATCGTTTCAAATGTTTTCTTTAAACGATTAAATATTAAAATCATTGTTCCTAATTGATGATTGGTACTTTTAATCGTAACCATTAATCGTTAATATAATTAAATTTTGACCAACACTATAGTATAGATCATGAGAAGCCGAAAGCAATAACGGTATCTAATGGAAGTGAAACATAAAGACATTAAAGGTTTCTCGTTAGCGTAGTTGGTGATAACATTGTTTTGGGAAAATAATTATTTATAATAAAATGATATATATATTGTGTAGTAGTTCAAGTTCAGATGAAAATGATGATTTTGTATTCCGTGAAATAACAAAAGTATATACAGGGTGTCCCATACGTACCGCATTTCCTTTATACCCCGGACTACTCAATCAATTTCGAGAAATAAATTGTATGGTAGCAGAGCCGGAAAATGAACGGTGTGGGCGGTAGGGGGGTTTACGATTTTTAGTACTGTTTCCACTTTACACCTTGTAAATCTCTTGATATACACCCTAGATATACACCCCGAGATTTATCTCAGGTGATAGCAAACCATCTAAGCTTTGCAATGAATGTCCAACCAGCCCTACTGTCACCTTAAATCTTAAGTTGTAGTACGTCAAAGTCCAAAAATTGGAAAAAACATCCTATTTTTTTTTTTCAAATTTTAACGATTTTCCCTCCAAAATATAGTTTATTTACAAGATTTAGAGACCCCGGAATGTTATCTTTAATTTGACTATGCACATGTACCTACCTAAATGCAACCGTTTTTGAGATATTCCCGTTTCTATGATTCATAAATTCATGAATTTTTTTTTTAATTTGCGTGGAATTGCATAAAATTAGGCTCGTATTAGCAAAATTAATGAAATTCTGCATCATAAAAACGGTAATATCTCAAAAACGGTAGCATTTAGGTAGGTACATATCCAGGATCAAATGAAAGGTAACATTCGGAGGTCTCAAAATCGTGCAAGAAAGTGCTATCCTTATCTTGCCTTTTAGCGGGAAAATCGTTGAAATTGGAAAACAAATTGCAAAATTTTCTAATTTTTTGATTTTGACGTCCTATAATTGCCGACGGAAAAGGAAAAGAGAGGTGGTTGGACATTTGTTGGAAACCGTAGAGGGTTTACTATCACCTGAGATGCAAGTCACCTTCATAGGGTGTATAACAAGAAAGTTACACGAAAGTTACATGGTATTAGGATAGAGAGAACAAAAATCACAAAACCCCCCTACCGCCCTCACCGCGCATTTTCCGACTCTCCTCCCAGACAACTTTTTTCTCGAAATTGAGTGAGGAATCCGGTGTATAAAGGAAATGCGGTACGTATGGGGCACCCTGTATAGAGAGAATAATTTTTTTTGACTAGACAATAAAACATTTATTGAAAAATTTCGTTTCCCTAAAACCGTAGTGCAGCAATTTGATTTAACGCAAATTTACTCTGAAATGCATAAAACTCTCTGTTTTCAACCTATATATGCACTTCTTTGCTTCTTTTCCTTAAATTACTAAGAATTTACATGTTCGAGTCATACAAAGTCTACGATACTCCCAAAATTAGATCTATTGAAACTTTTTTTAAACAGGACTTTAATACTGATTAAGGTTTTAGAAACTTTTATTCACTTTTGAAAAATAACACTTGATTGAAGAATATTATTCTTCAAGTTTGTGTCAAGCTGGCCCCACAACAAAATCCTAGCTACGCCAATGTATATGTTGCGAGATATGCGGTAATCCATAATTAAATTTTAAAATTCCTAGGAATACCACCTTCAAAAAACAGAACAAAAACAGGAAATACTGTTGATTGAAAATTCTTCTGCTTACTTTTCCCCTTGCAAAACAACGGAAAAATAACAATTTCCCTGAAGTACTGAATTCACAGTGGAGAATTTAAGGTCAAAATAACACTCATCTCCCATATTCTTCAATTTTCTGTGTTAAAGAATTCGAAGAAATAACACTCACAATTATATTTTTATATGTTTGGAAGTTACATTATGATTACTTATGAAAACTAGTTTGAATGATGTCCTTCTATCCAGAAAAGTTTTAATTTTTGGGATTGTACTCTTAATCACATTATTTTCCCAGTCCACCATAGCAATATCGGCCGGTTGCATAAGGTTATTCTATTTAAACAAAATTTTAAATAATAAATAAGTAATTATTGAATGAAATTAACCTAAAAATGTTTGGCGCCAATCGGACAGATTTGTGGCCAATGTTTACATTTTTTTAAAGCTAACTCGTATTATACAGAGTGTTCCGTATGTGGTCTGGCATCCGAAGGCTACGGATAGGTCATGCTTAGACAAACAAAAGATTGTATGGGTGGGGGGGGGGGGGGGGGAGGGAAATCGTAACACTGTTTCCGAGATAACGGGACTTTAAGTTATTTAGGTATGTTTTTATAGATCACCCTGTAACTTCTGAACGTTAAACCCTATTATAATGATGAAGAAAGAAGAATTTTAAGAACTTTTATTTTTAATGATTCTAAATCAAATTTACAAATGCAAGAAGAAAAAACAACCGCCTCGTCCTATTATAATGGTTTAAACTTTGGTAGATAGATAATTGTTATACCTTACCAATGGTCTATAAATTTTTTCCGTTACCCTTTCCGTTTTGAAGTAATGGCTCAACAAATTTAAAATTTCGGCATTTTTACTCTTTTTTTTTATTTAACTACTATTTTTATCAAAAAATACGTGATCAATAACAATTTTTCATATTGAATTTAAAAAGCCCAAAAGCTTAGCTTTGAAATGACTTATCACACTCTGTACCCAAAATGTAACCCTTTCTGCGTTTTTTACATTTTTTCTTAAGCATCTTCAGCGAAAATGGCTCAAGAATGTCATTTCCAAAAGATAATTGCCTACTTTCTGGCACTTATTGAACTTTTTCAGCCATTTTCGTTGCAGATGCTTAAGAAAGGGTGCAAAAAACGCAGAAAGGGTTACATTTTGGGTTTAGAGTCTGATAGATCATTTCAAAGCTAAGCTTTTGGGCTTTTTAAATTCAATATGAAAATTTGATATTGATGATGTGCTTTTTGATAAAAAAAAAGTGGTTAAATAAAAAAAAAACGAGTAAAAATTCCAAAATTTTAATTTTGTAGAGCGATAACTTCAAAACGGAAAAGGATGAGGGCAAAATTAAAATTATGAAGTATTGGAAAGGTCCAACGATTATCTATTTACCAAAGTTTAAATCATCATCATAGGGTGTAACGTTCAGAAGTTACATGGTGATTTATAAAAACATACCCAAATATTTTAAAGTCCCGTTATTTCGGATACCGTTTACGATTTACCTCCCACCACCCATACAATTTTTTTTTTGTCTAAGCATGACCTATCCGTAGCCTTCGGGTGCCACACCATATACGGGACATCCTTTATACATTGTTATGATTAAATAATTTTTTTTTTATATTTAAAAGAAAGTATTTTAAGTCTCTCCTTACTTGTAAATGAATAAATTTGAAAAATACAGATTTCTTACATTAAGTCAAAATAAGTTTTCCTTCATAGAACTAAGCTCGCGAAACTGCACAACTCACGGCATAAATAAAATATCATTAGTTTTTAAAGAAAAACAAAAACAAAAACTGTTGTGTGTCATGATATTTGTTTTTCGTTGAAGTGGTCAGCTTAAAGGACTGTCCAACATTTATATTTATCGGGATTTAATATCAGTTGATTTCACTATGAACAATATAAAATTGAGGGCAGGACATCATCATCAATGGAACATAAAAAAAAAAAAACCCAAACTTCTCTAAGACCAACTGTAGATCCTAGCCTTTAGCCTCCTGCATTTGATGGATGAAATCAAATCTCTGGCAATTCTTAAACTTTTAAACGATTCTCGGAAGCAATTTTCATGAATTTGTCAAATATTACGGTGACAGAATATATCCCTGCGGTATCATCTGAGCCATCAGAATAAATTCAATCGCTTTCAGGAGAATTTCACATTTCTTGTGATTTAATGCAGCGTTCAATCATATTAAGTCAATCGGGCGTGATGTCGTTGGGCGATTGTGTATTGATTTTTAAGTCACTGGGTAAAGAGTTGTGTGATTTTTCCATCTTCGTGTTTTTTTCTTGCTGCATGAAAGTTTTATAAAAGGTAGACGAGGAAAAGTTAAAAAAAAAATAAAAAATAAACAAGGCGGACAAAATCTTCCGCTTCGAAAACGGAATCTTTCTGCTTTAGTGAATTTTTAGCGATTGTCATATCCTTGGAATGTATAGGTACTTTTCATGGGATTTATATAGGAAGGGATATGATAAAAAGTCCATTATTCGACGGGGTACCGTGAATAGGCACACGGATATTTGCTAAACTAACGAAAATGAGATATGACGATGAACGGTAGTGAATATGAGTTCGAAAAGAACTTGAATTTCCTTAGGGAAATTAATGCTTTTCTAGCAAGCAATTTTTGCATCACAACGGCAACGGTTGATTAAAGTTGAGAATTATGATTTATGGTACATGTGAGAGATGAAATGAGTTCTAGTTCCGAGAGTATCTTAGAATATTGTTTTCGTTGATGTTATTTCGAGCATATACATAGGTGATAAGGATTGTAATGGAAATTTTAAGGTATTCAGAATGGAATCGAAATTTATTTAGTACTGAAAATATTTAAGAGAAAAGAAACCCCAGTGATTACGTTCAACTCATAAAATAGGAATCTTGCAGCATGTAGGTACACTGACTATTTAATTTAGGTTTCAGTGATATTGTAGATGACAATTTGATTTGAAATTCTGTGGACTGTTCCTCTTTTGAGGAATTTTTTAATCTTAATGAAATCATAATACTTGAACAACACAAGCTTGCATAATTTCCTTATGAAGAATCAATTCTTGAAATGTACGCGCCCGGAATTTATGAAATAATAATAATAGGGAAGGCGATCTATTACTTTAATGCAGTGGAAAATTCATGAAGCATTCATGAATATATAAAAATAAAGAAAAAAAACTTTAATTATACAGTGGAAAATATTTACTCGCCCTATCAAGTTATAATAATGTTATTTAACAATCAATACCATATTGATAGAGAGTCTCTTGTGAAATGAATACATTTTAAACTTAGTATAGACTTAGTAATATATACAGTTAATATTGCTCCAAATCAGCCACGTATTTTCTCGAATTCTTCATCAGTTAAATCTGAAAAATCCTGAACTGACATCATGTAAGATACCTCGCCAGCATCATAATCCTTTTGGTTTTCTTCAATTAATTCTAAATTCTTTGCGAATATTAGTTTTCTCTTAATTTCCTCTTCGGGACTATAATTTTTATTATATTTTATCTAATAGAAAAAAAAAATTTTTTTTTATAGTATACAATAATTCCATCTTAGAAGTAAAAATAACTCCAATATTGCAAAATACCTTATAACTCTCCCACTCAGAATCTAAATTCGCTGAGCTAAAGTAGAAACAAGTAATGAAAACAAATAACAAAACTAAAGTAATCTTCATTTTCTTTAAGTATGATAAAACAATTAAAATTCAAGTGACAAATACTCAAGAAACAATAAAAAGTTGATTTGTTATAAATTTCGCACGTTTTCACAGTTCAAATACGTATGGCCTTTAGTAGAAATCTTTTCGATATTTATATGTTTTTCTTTCCTTCAAAACGTATTTCTTAGCTCCTACATAATGTTGATCAAGTCCAAACATTTCACTAAATTATACTGAGGCCTTCTAATCTTTAAACAGGTGTTATTTGCCTTTGATTATTAATGTGGACTAAAATAAGTAAATAAGTAATTTTGTTTTCTAAAAAAAAATATATTTTATTTACTTAAGTATATATCAATATTGAATCTGCTTTTATACAAACTTTAAAGTATGGTTTTTCTATAGAAAAACATACTTTTGTGATTGAGTTGCGTTTTTTATATAAATATTTACTATTCTACTTCTTACATTCGATCAAACTATCCTCGTGTATTGACAGTACGTCTTGGTAAGGAATATTTCTCGATTTTTCTTCTAGCACAATATATGTTTCAACATAAATGTCCATTATAGACCTGGGGAAGGATCAAGAATGAACAAGTTATCCGCGGTAATCCAGGATCTCCTTTCATGCAATGTCTGCTTATTACCAGAATCATTTTTTTAAAAGGTGATTCTGACTGAAGTGAATAACCGCAAGTGGGAATAAAAAGGCATTGTCTCTTCTTGTGCAACCGACGCAAGTCTGCAACTTTCTCTACTTCTCTGTCTATCGACCTCTCTTTCTCTCTCTCTCTCTCTCCCTCGCTCTCTCTATTTCTATCTTTCTTGGCAGGGTAGAGTTTTACCTACGAGCAAGTACTTACGGCGTTTGCTCAGGAACGATTTTGCCACGGTTGTACTAAAACTAGTTGTTAGTGGGTTGGTTGGTTAAATTGTGCTCATAATTTCATCTCCTTAAAGTAGTCCAGTCCCTTCGAGTAAGTCTATGAGCCTACGCCAATTCGCCTTTCATCGTTGTACTTTGAGTCGCATTTTGCAAATAACGAGGCCGCGGTACATTTTCCCTTTTACAGTTCATTATCAATTAAAAAATAAGATGTTATCCAAGCGCCACTCAGAGCCATTAAGGCTGCCTGACTATCCGAAAGGATAGCAATGTTTTTGATGTGCATATCAAAGGGTCTCCTCGCTGCCATTGCGGTGGCATAGACTTCAGCCTGGAAGACAGTGGTGTGCCTTCCAAGTGTGTATTCCAACCCAATGTCAGGTTCAAGAGTAAGTATAGGTCTTACGATCGAGGTATACGTCCAGACCATAGCACTTAGTCTTATGCTCCATGTGCAGCCAAAGATTCTCCTGCATTGATCGAAGGCCATCATAGTCGCAATGACTTTTTCCGCTACATGAAAATCCCACGTCAGCTTCTTAAGAGTCTTGAGTAGGTCAAACCGGTCACGATAGCCATCAAGTTCCTCACAGAAATTCACAAAAGTCTTTCTTTTTGATTTTCTAACAAGACTTTTGTAGTTATTCTGAGTCTTGCGGTTGATCCGCCAGTCGTCCTCCGAGCCAGTCTTCCTAGCCTTATCATTATGGACTGCAGCTTTTCTAGTGGTTTCGCCAATGCATCAATACTCCTGATTCGTTTAACCGGAGAAGCGAGTGTGGAATCTAGTTCCATATGGTATCTCCCCCAATCAGTCCGCCTCGGATTCCTATATGGTTCCATGCAGTCAGCACCCACTCAGAATTCTATTTAGCGATGATCACAGAGAGATTCCTCTCGCGATAACCTCCGTCGGAGATCAAATGAAAAGCGCCGAACCACGGAAAAGTCACATCAATGACTTCTTGGTTTCGGTTAGTAGCAAAGGTTGGTTCGTTGCCCTGATTCAGCAAAACCAGGTCTGATGAGCTCATATCTTCAGCAGCCCAGCAGCTACTCACCCCGATGGTTAGTGTTTAAGCTGCCCCAGACAATGTGATGAGCGTTGGCATCGCAAGCAACCATAATTCCATTATTAGAGGTATAGAAGGATAATGTTTAAAGAAATATGTCGAGTGATAATTAAAATGTGAGACTTCCATATTTAATTTATTTTTAGTGAATACAACATATATAGGATCTAATTACTAGTTACTGAATTATAAAGAACTATTTATCACTCCGTTGACCTCTGTCGTTAAAATTCAAGTATCCTACTCAGTATCAGTGACTGACTGCATACCAATAACCAGCCTCAGCTCCAGCGGAGAAAATCGCTCAGTGCTAAATTGATTGATAACAATAAAGCGATATAATTGATGTATGAGTTCAATAGCATTTTGGTGCCTATTGTTAACCTTAATAATACTCTGACGTACCTGCATTTTCATCAACAATATCGTGCAGTGGCATTCACTTCGATTTGGTCATTAATTAATTGTCAAGAATTGTTGCATGTTTATACAAATGTATGTTGTAAGTTCTTAAACATCTCAGCTACCCCTTGGGTTTACTAGTATGTAAATATAGATATCAGCATTTTGACGTGAATGTTACTATTGCAACAATTACTCTCTTGTATTTGCAACAATGGCACCAATTGGGCCATACACCCTTTATTATGGTATCGTAGAGCTCCAAGTCATTTAATATGCTAGAACCTAAAATCAAGCATTCACACCTATATACATACGTAGTTATATTTTTACAGTTACAGAAGCAGAAGCTTATTGTATTAGGTTAGTAATTACTAGCAATGAATTTCAAATGTAAATATTAAATCTAAGCTAAGAACTAACTATAGGTGAAATAATAAAATTCTAATAATGTACAAAGTTACTTGATGTTGGCTGTTGACTAAACAACATTTTTTTTCCTTTTTAATATTATTTTGAACTAAATAAAACTATTTTGCCTAAAAATATTTCTTTATGACTGGGCATTAAATTTAGCATTTTTCAAAATTCCCTAATCGACGGAGATGTTATGACGAAGAGGGATAAACATGAATAGAAGCATCTCAAATAACCGGCAATTTCTAAAGTAGCAGAGGTCACATTCAAGTTCAGTTTTCCAATCAATAGACTTCAAATAACAGGGCCTCATAATCACTTTCAGAGAATCCATATTTCATTTCAGAGTTTTTAATTCAGCGTCAAGTATTACAAACTATGTACAGGTGTTCAATAAAGAAAAATTAATTCAACGAATGAATCACAAAAAATCACGAAGGGGACTAAATTATTTTTGTATTAGTTCTGCTCGTACAGGGGAAGATATTCATGCTTTCATACTACATTTATTTCAATATATAATTTATGTCAAAATAATTAAATTAAATTTGCCACAGCGTTTATAGTTATCATTCTAAATTTCTATGATTTAAATAAGTAGCTAGTTTGCAAAACGTTAATTATTCAATTTTAAATTTTCCTCCACCTGCAATCACCTATAAAATCATAACGAGAAAAAGCATTTTTTTTCGGAATGCAGTTGTTCTAACAATTATTCGTTTGCTGTAACCGTGAGTAGTTACGCTAGGAGAGTTCTGGGACACTTTTTCCATACAAAAGTGCAAGGTAGATTCCAAATATTTTGATGCATCACTGTGGGTTCTGTGGAGGGGGGAGGGGAGGGGAAGGGGCTGAGGTCGGTTTTGTACTGAGAATTTTACATCATCTTGAAGTTTTCTTTTAGGAGGATACTTATGCCAAAACAACAACCAATGTAGGTAAGTATGTTGACTTGGATATGTTCGTCTTCAGACCGATAATCAAATTCCGAATAATGTAAACAAAATCGCAGCCGAGTAAAGTAAACAAATTGAGTGATATTTACACACACACACACACACACACACATACACACACACACACACACACACACACACACACACACACACACACACACACTATGCCATACCAAAATGTTTTCTACCAGGCGATATTCAGTACCATGTTATTAAATTAGCAACAACAACAACTAACGTAGGTAGATATGTTGGCTTAGATAAGAAATGGCCTAATTTTTGATCTTCAGGTGTAATGGTCCTAATTTGATTCATTGCATATACAATTCGTACAGCCGAATAATGTAAACAAAATCGCAGTCGAATAATGTAAACAAAATTCTCACAGGCCCGAGTAAAGTAAACAAATTGAAAGATTCTCAATAGCTGAAAAAAAACAACAACTGATATGTTGTCTTAGATGAGAATTGAAAATTTCTTTTGCTGAAAAAATAACAACTGCGGATTAAAAAGCCAAGAGTGATCATGATACCTAAAAATAGATCACGGCTGCTTGTAAGAAGTAGTAGAAATTAAAGCCTCGGTGGTCAGGTGGCCAGGTGGCTGGTAATTTGATACTGCCAAGTAAAGTAAGCAATGGTTTTTGCATCTAGGAGTGTGTATTGAAAAGCCTTATGTTTTATAAACATTTGTTTTTATTTCCAATAAAATTTCTTATTATAAAAGTATTTCTTATAGCACATTGTCCAATATGAACTTGGCAAGATGGCGCATTTGTGTTAATCTCTATTAGTTTTCCACAGTTGTATTCATCTTCGACGTTGATAATGATTTCACCCTCTCCAACTATCTTCTGCATCCAATGAACTTTTTCAGCACCTTTTACATATATGGTTTTGTTTCGAAGCAGTGGTTCAATTATAGTGTTCAAATCATCGTAAGGATATGATTTTGAGTTCAAATGAACTGTAACATCAGTGAGTTTGCAGTGATCAAATTTGCTAACATCCTTGGTTTTATCGTTCCTTCGATTCGTTTGTAATGCTAAGATGATAAATCGAGGTTTCTCCAGTTGAGTGGAATTCTTAACTGACCAGGTTTGATACGTGGAATCTGTCAGTACTGGATACTCATATATGTCCCAGCTACGGAATGGTATTTGTATTGGGCGACCTCTCCCGATAATTTTAAATAGTTGCAGCTTTTCATCATCGGATATTGTAACTTGTGGAATGCTCCATTGAAGTTTGGTAATTTCAATTTTCACCTCATCTCTGGCTGATATAATGGCATTATCGTCTGTCAATGCTAATTTAATCATCTTATTCAAGCAAGATGGCTTGAATTTGAAACATGTCTATAATGATCATGTGAATACAGACATGAAGTTTGATAAATTTCGAAGATCCTGTGCTACGTGTTGGAAGGATGAATATGGTTTCTTGATGATTGATAAGGATAGCTCATTAAACAAGGGGCGATACCGTAAAGGATTTGATACCTTCCTTCATTGTACTATAAAAGGATGAAACATGCGAAATATTTATGTATATGTCGAAGTTGTAACTCAGACGAAAGCACACCGAATCCTGTGGACCTGCTGAGTAAAATAAAGCTGTTCACCTGTTATCAGAGCTGTTTGAAAAGCTATTAGTCTGTTATCAGACCTGTTCGAAAAGCTGTTAAGCTGTTATCGGAGCTGTTTGAAAAGCTGTTAAGCTGTTATCAGAGCTGTTTTAATAGCTAAGTATCCTCCTAAAATAAAACTTCAAGATGATGTCAAATTTTCAGTACAAAACCGACCTCAGCCTCTTCCCCTCCCCTCCCCTCTCCACGAACCCTAAGTGATCCATCAAAATAGTTGGAATCTACCTTGCACTTTTTGTATGGAAAAAGTGTCCCAAAACTCTTCTAGCGTAACTACTTCCGTGTTTTTTTTAGCAATAACCTAAGTTTAGGAAAGACAATTGAAACAACAAAAGAAAATTAGACATAGCGCAAACAATAACTAAAAACTTCTTTAAAAATTTCTAACGTTTTTTAATTTCTTTGAAAACAAGAAAGTTAAGAAAATGAATGTTAAAATGCGAGATAAACCCATTCCAAGATATGCAATTAATATATTGGCTCTAAGTAGACAACTGCAAAAGGAAACTTTGAAATTGATTCCCCGCGGGAAAATGTGAATGCTGTTTTTCAATAAAATTAAAAGGCTTAGGAATTATTTTCTAATTCGATAGCCAAATGAAATTGATACCTACCAGTGGCCAGACTCTGTAACATGGAGAGTTGGCAAGTTTGGGAGATGAGAGTTTTCGTTTTACTCGATTAAAATTTCTTAACTTTCCATTCGCGATTCTCTAATATATTTAGGTACTTATGGTTAGGAAAAACGTGAGAAGTGTCGCAATATTGAATGACGACTAATTCTGTCGTAGCGTTTTTTCATACGGATTAAGGGTCTTGAGTTCAAAAATATCAGTGAACAATTTATGGGGGAGGCGTTTTTGGGGTTGTAGGGTCGACACTCCTCATTGGGGGTTGTGCAAAATACGTCATGTTTGGTGTAGTTTGTTTTTGATCATTTTGACTTTTTACCGCCGAAACTCGGATTTTTACACTTGTATGATATACAGCCCAGCTCTAATATTTTCTATATATTTCTTCCTTTATTTGTTTCACATCCATTAGTACTCTGTTGCTAACATTTTTCTGATGGAAAGTGGATTTCCACGACCTACCATACTTCATAATGAGAAATTGAAATTATCTCAATTTTTGTACTAAAAAACGGTCGTTTTTCATCTGAAGAAGGACTGATTCACTTCTTTTACAGCTATCTCCAAAACCGTTTATCGGATTCAAAAATTAATTACATATCTAATTAGAGGACAAAATGTAGATGCTAATTAATCCTACATACAAGCTTTATCGTTCATATGTAAACATATTTTTTTGCATCTCTTCTGTACTGGAAAGGACCAAACTGCCCATTTTTACGTGTTTTAAAATTTTTAGCGTGTACCTTGAGAAAAATTCCTAGCTACCTAGCTAGATGGACAAAACACAACACAAAACGGACAATACTGTCAGCTGAGAAATATTCTTCATACTTCTCCACAACTAACATAGAGGAGAGATTTGTCGAGTTGAATAGAGAGTTTGGTAATTCATAATACAAATTCCCCGATTTACAGAATTCGAGCGGAGAGTTAAGTGTCAAAAGAACTCTCATATCCACAAATAAGGTTTACAATCTAACCTCAATGGAAATAATCGAGCTCATAAAAGACTAGTTTTTCATAAGCACTTTAAGGAAGGACAGAATGGATCATTTCTGATCGCTGTGTCCACATGTTTGCTTGAGGATCATTATATTGACGTCCTGCACTATCTATAGTTCTGTTTTCATCGTATTTCTTTTATTTACCGTGGTGGTTTCTATTTTATATTTACGTACCATTGCTAATGAAATGTCATTTAAATCTAACGATTCAAAATGTAGTAGGTACCTACTTATGGTAATTACTAATTATAAGTACTTAATTAAATGAGTGATTTAAAGAGAGTGTTTATTGTTTTTTTTTATTGTACACACGTATTACATTCATTTCACACTAAGGAATATATCTACAGTTTCAAGTTAAAGGTAAGTATGGATGTTTTTCAATACGCCAAATTATCATGCATTAATGGATACTACACTATCATGCTCACATATGCCTCCTGTGTATGGTGGCCCAGGATGCTTGTACCATCCGGAAGCTGGCGGACCTGCAAAGGCTTGCCTGCTTGGGAATTACGGGCTCCATGCGATCTACGGCTACTGCGGCTCTTGAGGTCCTACTGAATCTGCCACCCCTGGATCTTGTCATTCAGGTAGAGGCCAAAAGGGCTGTGTGCAGATTGCGCTCATGGTGATGTTGGGAGGACGGCTGGACTGGCTCTTCTCATTGCTCTCTGGTATATCGTCTGGATTTGGAAAAGCCTCTGGTCGGGTTCTCTGTGAACTTTCCTGTAAGGGAAGTGTGGACTGACGGAGGTGCGTTATCGAGCCTTCCCCGGTCTGCTCTAGCAATTTTCACCAACGGCTCTCTAACTAATGAGGAAGCTGGGGCGGGTGTCGACTTTCCTGAGCCTGATTTAAGTACTCACTTGAAAGACACACCACTGTTTTCCAGGCTGAAGTCTTCGCCATCTTAATGGCAGCGAAGTCAGCGCTTGATTTGCAAATCAAGGGGAATGACATTGCTATCATTTCGGATAGTCAGGCAGCCTTGAAGGCTCTGAGTGGCCCTCGGATACCGTCGAAGGGCTGACCTTTTAGCTAGGGCTGGCTCTTATTCTCCATTCCTCGGACCGGAGTCCGCCGTGGGCGTTGCCACCTCGAGTATCGGGTCTGTCATCAAAGCGGATGTTCATAGGAAGCACAGCATAGATGGGAGAACCTGTACTGAACCTGTACTTGTAGGAGGACAAAACTGTTTCTTGATGGGCGCAATGGGAATATCTCCGATTTTCTCATGGGGCTCGGGAGGAACTCTCACTTCACGCTCATCTAACAAGGAAGGGAGTTGTTGGCAGCCATGAGTGTCTGTCGTGCCTGTAGAGAGAGCCTGAGACAACCGAACAGTTTTTATGTGAGCGTCCGCCCTTCGCCCGGAGCAGACGCGATACTCTGGAGTCTGCCCTTCTATCTGTGATGATCTGAAAAACTTTCTTCACCAAGACCTGAATGGTGAATGAGCTTCTGGCAAGACAGCACAATAGACTGCTATGACCTCCGTGCCTGGGATAGGTCTTTCCTGTTCCCCTGCATCATAAAAAAATTTTTTTTGAGCAAGTCGTGGTAGACGTATAGTCCAGTCCATCAGCCGAAGCTGATAGATCACTCCGTGGTAGAATTATTCTCAGGCTGGCATGCTAGAGCTTCAGATAAATGCAATGAGTGTGTGCTGGGTTGAGAAACGAAAAACCTTTGCCACCATGAACCAGAGACAAAAAAAAAATGTGAGGCCGTGAAGGAAAGAAAAAAAAAACTAAAAACGCAGTATACTTAGTCCTGAAGAATATTTATCCCTTATCTTCAAACTTGGTTGAGGATCAGATGGTGGTGACTCCTGAGTGCCTTTCCCCAGCTATCCAGTGCATCACTGCCACATAGTTATATGCCTTAAATGTGTTGAGGAGCGGAGAGATGGAAAGAGAAACAAGTTTTATGAGAGCAATACGTTTAAAAAAAAGATCTTTATTATCAGATCATTTCAAGCAAAACTAGGATCGATATGCTTATCAGTATGGCTGTATGAGCCAAACATTCATTAATTCCAACTAAATTTCACCAGATTCATTTTCAAGTATGACTGTACGAATAGGAAATTTATCAAATCTAGCAAAATCTTAAATCTAATTACATGAATATAGAAAGGTTATTATAAGAACGAGTTTGTTAAATATGTGAATTAATATGTTAACAGGAATCTGTCATTTCAAAACGAGTGTATATGTGTATGAAGGTGAAAGTTATACACTTTTAAACATTTAATAAACAAATTTATGAAAGTCAACAACTTACATGAGCTCCGCTCTTTTCATTCCATCGGACGGGATTTGTTTTCGGCAGACGGTGGACGACAAAATACTGAACGATCAAAGGATGGCAGACGGCTTCCGTCTTAAAATATGGTATGTGTTAGCCACTATTGTAGATGGCTACATTATTCCACCCACAACTAATATACAGTTTCTCAAACAGCATTAAAGTCTCCGATGCCTAGTACTGGACAATTTCGTAGTTCTTCGGCTTAATTGTTGCCTGACTGAACTCCTGTACAAGATAACTAAGTTATTTCATGGGTGTAGTGTCGAAGGTGCTCCTTTTGATAGTGATGTTTTGGAAATTCTTCCGATGGTCATATACCTGGATAAAAGTCCTCTCTGTGGTGCCTCTCGCTGTAAGAAAGAAGATGACGTTGGAATTAGATCCCCAAATAAATACGACCCCTATGGAGCTAAAATAAATTTTCCAAACAATAAAAAGGCCACCATTTAAAAATGAATACTCGGCCGTTATGATATTGGATCAACTTTTCAATCTTTTTAATCTATTTGATACTAGTTTCGCAGCACTTTTCAGTCGCGGAATCTATTCTTCCTTATTTCGCTCCACAACTCTGCGTTGATAGTAGCACATATTTTTTCGAATTTATATTTTAATTTTTTAATTTCTAATTTATTTAAACTGTGTTTTTTTATATTTTAATTTCATTTCTCGTACTTTTATATTAATATTTACTTGTTTTTATTTATTCTTTTTGCCGCTTTGTTTTTGTACTAAAAAAAGAAATTTGTATTCTTATTGTACTTTACCACGAATAAACTTATTCTATTCTATTCTATTCTAACTCCTCGCTACCCCGTGATTTTTCTACTTTTCTTCAATATTTTTTCCTATTTTTCCTTTTTTCTACTTGCTTCCTCGAGAAATCTATTTTGGCAATCATTTTTCCGCCGTTTTTGCTCTTCTTATCTTCTGTTTTTCATTTTAGTTCCAACACTTTTAGGCGGTATCGTCGTCTATACTTTGAAGTATAGAGGACAGTAGTGTAGTTGTAGAGATACCTGCAACTGGGCCGAAAATTTTAACTAGATATTATTTTGATGTACTTATTTGTGTGACGTTTTGGTGATGTCAATACGTTTGGGACATTTGACAGCATTTATGTTGGATTTATCTTCAAGCCTGATGTCAGTGGATGACAGAATAAAGGTGACGACGACGAAGAGCGAAAAAGAGAAAAAGGGGTGTTTAGAAGTTGGTGAAACGATTCAAGTAATATTAAAACTCGCTAAAAGCAATATTGCGATTTGTTTAAATTTAACCAAGCTCCTCCTAGAAATTAACCAAAAAATTTTTGGGGCTTAAGCAGCATCGCATTATCAAATAAATTCCACGATGGAACAGGATAAAAAAGCACATTAACCCGCAGCTGGTGACGTAAATGTCTGTGAGACCGGTTAGTTCGAAAAGTCAAATACTTATTTCACCGTTCATCGAATTACATTACGATTTCGAGTAGCTGCCTTATTCCATGCTCCCTACCGCCAGTCTACCCCGCGACAGCGACGGCGGCCCACGTTACAGAGTTTTGCGCCAACCCGGTCCGTGTGACCGGCGACACCAACTAAGTAAGTCAAATGGTTATTGTGTATTTTTTTATTTTTCTTAGTTTGATAAAGCTGTTTGTTGTTGCTATTTATATTGTGATTGTATAATTTTATGATATGTAAGCGTTTTGCCCGATTTGATCGATATTTTAAAAGAAATGTTTGCGCGTTTGCCGTTCAAATTGAGAACTTTGTTTCTGGCCTAGCTATTGTCCAAAGATTATTCGAACCGAATTTCAATACTGGTCGAAATGTCACAACCGACAATTGGTACACCAGTTTACCCTTGGCTAATGCGTTACTTCAGAATGGCCTAACAATGGTTGGAACAATCAGGAAGAACGAAATTACTCCGGACTTCAATGTATTACGTGGTCGAAGTGTGAAATCTAGTATGCTTGGTTTTCGTGAGTGTTGGGCAAAATGTAATCTGATTAATGATTAACAATTACAATTAACCATGTAATCTGTAATCAGATTACTTTGTAACAGATTACTAATGTAATCCATTTCCATAATTACATAATGTAATCGATTAACGTGTAATGTGATTACAAGTTAATCTGATTACACATTAATCGATTACAAGTTAATCCCACTACATGTTAATCTAATTAATGTGATTACATTTAAGATATTTAAGATATTTGTATTCTAATTCTTCATAAAACTCCCTAAAACTAATTTCGTACGAGAGCAATACTATTTTCTTTCAATTCATTTCATTATATTATTAATTACTTTTAAGTAATCTACAAAGTAAACTGTTACAATGTAATTAGATTACAAAATAATCTAATTATATTGTAAGAGATTACACATTTGATAGATTACATATTCTCTCATAAGCAATCTGATTGATATGTAATCGAATACAAGTTAATTAGATTACTTTGTAATTTGACTAAACTGTAATGGAATTATTAATTAAATTACACTGCAATCAGATTACGCCCAACATTGCGTGACAGCATGGTTTTGGTTTCACATGTTCCAAAAGCAGGAAAAAATGTCCTTTTGATTAGTACTATGCACAATGACGATAAAGTTGACGCTGAATCTCAAAAACCCGATATAATTTTGAGCTACAGTGACAGAAAGGGTGGGGTCGATGTCGCAGATCGTCTTCGTGCAAATTACAACTGTGCCCGAGCAACAAGGCCTTGGCCCATGGGGGTCTTTTATGCTATGTTGAACTTCAGTACTATAAACAGTCAGGTGATACATACAGCTAATAATCAAAACCCAAGACTTCTACGCCGTCACTTCATTGAGAATTTGGCTATGAATCTAATTGAACCACATATAAGAGAACGACAGACACAGTTGAACTTGCCGCGATCATTGAGACAAAGAATTTCAGAAGTTTTGAAGATCGATGATGTGCCTGGGGTAGCTGGACCTTCGAGGAATGGTCGGTGATTTGAATGTGGATGGCCGAAAAACCAGGTTCTCTTGCCATAAATGTAAAAAATATGTATGCCTTGAGCACGTAGTGCCTACTTGCTCGAGTTGTTTGGCTGTTGAAGATGAATGATTTTAGTATTATATGTTTTTTTTTTGGTAGAAGTAATACCATTTGTGTTTTTTTTATTTTATGTTTCCAATGTCATAAGATTGACTAAGGCTGATTTCATAGTTAAATATATAAGATTAGTGCGACATCTTTTTGTTTTAAAAAGTATTGTTAAAACACCTTATAATTTTAATGCATCCAAAGATATTGTCTAAAGTTAATAAAAGAGATTTGATTTATGAAATACCTATGTTTTGCTGACAAAAAAATATCTAATTTCATAACCTTTCCAAAGAAACGTACCATGAACAGTAAATTATAGAAAAACTCGTAGTCAAAAACCCCGGTGCGTGAGACCGGGGACACCAACGATGTAAGTTAAATACACGTCACCAGTGGCGGGTTAAAAGAAGTCATACTGGTAAAAGGTGGAAAAAGAAATGATAGCACAATACGGGAAACTAAGTTAAAGAAGCATTTTCTTCATTGTGATTAAAAGCGGTGATTTAGAGTTTTCAGTAAAATTGTACACCAGAAATTACACCTCAAATTAAAGTCAAAAGAGGTAAATCATAAATCATTAATTTATTGGTTCAGTTTAAGTGTCGGTAACTACAAATTTGCATAAGCAACGAGATTAATAAGCAGGAAACACAATGCTACGATCATCAGCATCAGCTCAAATTTCAATTTATTCCTATATCTGATAATAGATTAGAATGAAATCTGAGCTTATGAACGCTGATGGCCGTCGCATTGTGTTTCCCACTTTACTGAATTATTTTAGCAATTGTGATTATATGTTTCATTGTTCGTGAATTACAGACAAGTTAATTGCATTTCCCAAATTGCATATCCTTAGGCTCATTGGAAATCTGATAGGGGTGTACACAGTCATTTTGTCGATTAATTACTTTAGAATTTGCAATTGATAAAACAATGTAATTTTCACTAAATATTTAAAAAATATTTATTAGTATGTAAAGGGGTTGTGTACTCAATACAAATAATCATTCTCCCACAAAATAAACGCTTTAAGTGAATGCATTAATCTAAATTGCTAATAAAAACTGAGATTACCTTATTACAGATTTTACATATTTATAGCATTTATGAAGTTGGTACTTAAGATAGTAAGAGTCGGTAATATAAGTAGAGTTTCTACAAATTGAGTCCTTTGGAATTTAATAGACATTTTAATACTCACTTGATAATTCGTATTGTTCTTAGTAAAAAATAGAGCAAGTAACTATGGGGAAGAAAAGAAGTAGAAGGTAGCCGTACAGTACACCATCGACGGAATATATGACGATGAAACTAATAATATTTTAATATATGGAGCTAAAACACTCACTGAGTTTTAGAAAAAACTGAAAATATACGTACAATTATATTCAAAGAGGGTCAAAGCAGAGCAAATGGCTTTTACTAACGATTTTCACGAACTTCATGCTACGCATGCGGTGAAGAGGTACATATAGCTGCAGTGTGCCCACAAAGGAAAAAAAGACCAAAGTGTTTTGGATATAACCAGTTTGGACGCAAAAATATTGACTGCCCAAAGAAGCGAGTGAACGTAGAGTGAACCTTGGCATTGTTAAATCAGCCGTTAATCAATCCTGGCGAAATGATCAAAACCGTTTTAATAAATAGAAAGCCATTCACCGTTTTTATTGACACCGGTTGCGATTTAAGTTTTGCTCGATACGAGATATATGAATTGCTGTTACGCCAAAAACCATACAACCCCACTACTTTTCACAAAGTGAGATACTCTAAATACTATGGGAGCTTTTGAAGATAATTTAAAAATTGATGGAAATAATTTTGACGAGTAGTGTATAATCATATCCTTCCATGACAAATAATACTAGGGAAACACTATTGAGAAAAGTCGAACCTAGAGTTAATGTTTGACACGTTGACATTCAGCCTGTTAAGCTGGAATCTGTATTAAGGTCTATGCAAATCTCACAGCAACCGGAGCTGAATTTAGACTACATCCACAATCTCATTCACAGGAAGGAAATCGAAATGATGATTGCAGATTAAAAACCGAAAGAAAATAAAGACCCAAGACTTGCACCAAGCGAAAAAGAAGTCATCGTTAAGTAAATTCGAGACCTGAGGAGGGTATTATTACTGAACGTGTTTCAGAGTTTACTAGCCCGGTAGTAGTTGATCGAAAGAAGGATGGAAGTAAAAGACTGTGCGAAAAATTAACAGTGTTATCGTAAAAGTGAAAGTATTTTTTACATTAGATTTACGAAATGAGGAGTGTTGAAGATACACATCCTTTGTAACACATTTATCCGTGAACCATTTGTGCTAAGCACTTCATCTAGGTATACTTCCTGTGATATGTACAGTTGGTAAACGAAAATAAATTCAATAATATGTCGACGATATAACTGTCTTGGCGCAAGATTATGTCGAATTGGAAATATACGGTTTAGAAATCAAGTGGCCCAAAGTAAATTTCTACGCACTGAAATTTAATATCGAGGATATAGAATAAATAACAGCATTAATTATAATAGCTAGATCGTTGAGCGATCTGTTGACTAACAATTCAGAATTTATTGAACTACAGAGACAACCTAATCAGAGACTGAAACACGCTCTTCGTACTAATTCTGTGTTAGCTCTATACAATGATACAATTCTATGGCAATCATAGAAGGGCATACCGACGCTAGCGCTCTTGTATATGGTACCATTCTCCTGCAGAAGAATAACGAAGAAGAGGGCCTGCATCTAGTGTATTACTTAAGGCTGGGTCGCTGTCATAAATAGGACAGCTCGGTACACAATTCGCAAGATGGGGCGGGGCGTTAAGAATAAATCGCAAATTGATTAATGGAATATTTATTTAAACACCTAAGGCAACAACATAACCTTTTCTAATTTTTAAATTTGTCCCCCAATTTTTATTGAAAATGATTTAAAAATGAAAATTCAGCGGGGCTGCCACAAATTTGAACTAAAATAAATAAATTTTTAACATAAGCTTTTTGAAGTTAATAAGCAGAAAAGAATGTTTTCCTATTTTAAAAATTCTACTTATATCTACGACAATTTGATGCAATAGATTGATTTACCTGCATTTTACGCATTAAGAATTTGCGATTTATTCAAAAATCTTAACGTCCCTCCCCATCTTGCGAATTGTGAACCGAGCTGTCCAATTTAGAACAACGACCTAGCCTTAAACAAGTAAACCTCTCCCGAAGAAGAAAAGTATAGCAGATATATGTTGGAGGTCTTGGCGGTCATTACAGCATTACAGAAATTTAGAGTTTATCTGCTAGGCATAAAATTCAAAATAGTTACGGACTGTGCCGCATTTGCGTGCGCCATGCAGAAAAAGAATTGATACCGGAGGTTGCCAGATGGACGAAGCTTTCAGAGAAATTCGAGGATGAAATATAGCATAGAGCGCGTGATCGAATGAAACTTGTAGAAGCGTTAAGCAGGAACTCATTAGTCCTCAATATTCAGAAACACTCTCTGCTTGAAATTATAAAGAGAGAACAGAAAAAAGATGAACAAATAAAAGCTTAAGGATGGCTTTACTACAAAGCGAGGATTTCGAATATTATTTTAGTGACAACGAAATCCTTCATAAAATAAAACACAGTACCAAATTTCTAGTCGTTCCTTAATCTCTCCAAAAAGAATTGATTCAACAAATCCAAAATCCGAGCCACTTTAGTGTGAAGAAGATGGAATCATTGATTATAAAAGACTATTTTATACCAAATCTAAAACGACGCATTGAAGTATGTGTTGCGAGCTGCATACTCTAGATACTATCCAACAAAGAAGGATGGAAAGAAGGTTCTCTCCACCTTATACCCAAGGGTTCAATCCCTCTACAAACGTATCATATTCATCAATTAGGACCAATGACGAAATCTATGAAGGGCTGTCAGTATATCCTGATAATAGTCCACACATTTACAAAGTTTGTATGAATATATGCAACGAAAACGACTACAACGAGTGAGGTATTGAAGAAGTTACAAATACAGAGGGGCAAGACATCCCAATTTAAGTTACATTAAGTTAAATTTGCTGTCAAGCTGCGAAACATTACATAAATAGGGCTACCATGATTAGGGAAATTTTCAATTTTATTTTATAAATTAATTCTGTTCGCAGTTCTTAATTACGTTTTTGCTTAATATTCAGAAAATGTTTTACGTTTTTTCCATTTCAAATTTAAGACTACGCTTCATATGTAATTTACCACTACAATACTGTAATATATTTTATATTTTATGAGAAAAGTAAGAATCTTAAGAATTGATAATTCTGTGGTGGTATACAAAAGTGTTAAAGTTTAGAATTTTTATTCAATAATTCCCTTTAAATTTGAGAAATGAATACTATGAAAATTCCCTCTATACTGGGTAGTTTTCTTGTGAGTATTTGGATTTTATGGAATATTATGGAAAAATTCTATATTCTTCAAGTGCCTATTGTTGTTATTAAATAGGTAGGTACATGTTCTCCTATTTTATATAAATACGATATATTCCTGAAATGTGTCACGTTAGTTTGCGATATCAACATCATATTTTTAAAGGCAAAGTTTAAGGAAAATTATAATAATAATAATATATTTGTTTATTTGGGAGAGATACTACAAGATTTACATATCTTTTTCTTAGCACCAATTAGAGTGAAAATACAGTAATACAACTGAATAGAAGAACAGAAATAAGTAAACTAAATTAAATGTTAACTCTACAACAATGATAATAGATAGGGGAAAAGAGAGAAAAAAATATATATATAAACAATAATAACAAATAAATTATGGATAAATAAGTACCTAAGATTAAGATACAAAAATTAATTACGAAAACAATTATAGCAAATGAGAATAAAATAAGATAAAACCAAATTAGATAACTTCGATAACAAAGATATAATCTGCGTGTGAGGGTCACAACAGCAAAACTACTTACGTCAACAAATTTACAAGAAGACGCCTGAAAGTGCCGATCGAGTTAGCCTTTTGGATATTGTGTGGTAATGAATTCCACATTCAAGTGATTTGAACAATATAGGATCCATCAAGTACAGAGGTCTGAAAACGAGGTATTTGCAGTTTATAGACTCTGGCAGAGTTCAGGGGTTGAAACATGGTCCTCAAGTAAGCGGGTTGAGAGTTGTGCAATAAGTTGAAAAGGAAAAATAATGCTCTACGCTTTAGATATACTTCAATAGAGCAACCTAGCAGTGCAAAATTCAGGTGAGAAACATGATCGAATCTTCGTAAGCCGAAAACAAACCTTACACAATCGTTAAATGCAACATGTAATTTTCTGGAGCAGTGCGAATCTAGCTTCGGGAAAACCAGTAAACTGTGTGAGAAATGCTGTAATATTAGGGACTTGAGAAGATGACAACGCATTTTAGGGGTGAGCATTTTAGTGGACAACCATAGGCGACGGAGGGTGGCGTATATCTTAGATAGGTTATTGTTGACGAGATCACAGCACTTCATATTGGAGTTAAGGGTAACTCCAAGGTAACGGACTTTATCCCCATAGGGGATTGAAGATCCATTCAAAAAAATAGGAGGAAGGGATGAAGAGTCAAGACTGTCGAAGGAAAAGGCGATACACTGTGACTTGCCTGGATTAAGTTCAAGTTTATTGTAAATCGACCAGGTGTATATATTATGTAAATCGTCGTTCATCCGAGCCGCACAGTCTTCGATTAGACCAGGTGGGCGACTGAAATAAACTTGAACGTCGTCAGCATAAATGTGGATGTTGACATCTTGAATTATATCCGGCAGATCGTTAATATATAGACTGAAGAGTAGAGGACCAAGAATGGAGCCTTGTAGTACTCCAGAAGACAGAGGAAGGAAATTTTAGTGATTACAGTCCCCAAGAGTAACCTTTTGTGATCGCCCGATTAAGAACTCCTTCATTAAGTGAACAGATTGACACGAGAAATGGAATTTATTAAATAATTTTTCTAGCAGGCTTACATGGCAAATACTGTCAAAAGCTTTGGAGAAGTCTAAAAGCGCCAGAACGGAAATCTCTCTTTTATCAAGTGCAGCGCGTATGCCTGTTGTGACTTTAACAAGAGCACTTTCGCAACTATGCTTGGGTCGAAACCCAGATTGGTAGCCACTTATAAGATTGTTTTGCATAGTGCACTGTTGAACCTGCCAGTATAGAAGCTTCTCCAGAGCCTTCGACAGGAAGCAGAGGATGCTGATGGGCCTATAATCAGCAAGAGCTGTAGCCGCAGCCTTCTTTGGAATAGGGAGTACGTGAGCTGATTTCCATGTTTTTGGGAACACCGACTTTGTAATACATTGAAAATATGTAAAAGTGGGCCAATAATGAGCGGCGCAATTAGCTTCACAAAACGGGGAGACATATTATCAGGGCCGACTGTATTGGATTTAATACCGAAAATTGCATTCAAGGCTTCACTTCTATCCACTCCCCGGAAACTAAAACCACTAGAGCTGGACGAAGAATCTAAGCCTGTCAAGAACAACTGATCAATGTTTTGAGATTGATGACCAACTATGAAGAATTCGTTAAGTTCCTGAGCGCTCAGGATGCACTTAGCCATTCTGCCTCCATATACGCCAGCATCACGCATACGCAGAGAGGCTGATTATTATAGCAGTGTAGATTTATGAAATATGTACATATATATGAGTTTAAAGTAAAAAAACAAAAAACAAACAAAACATAAAATTAAAATGCGCCAATTGCCATACTTCCAAGGTGGTGTGGAAACTTGTATACTTTTTTATATTAACTTTTTTAATATTTTTTTCCTAGCTGGAAATATTACTATAAATATTAAGCTAATAACATAATATTGCATTAAATAATTTCCTTTCATATATGACTATTACCATTTTGTAAAAATTTTTCTCACTTTGTGGTAGCACTAATTGCTTCCAACATAAATAGCATATTTTATGCTGGCTGTCATCAGTCTATATATTGAAGTCTGTAGTACAAACAGACAAGCAGAGTCCAATGAATGATAAATATCGTATCAAAGAAGCAGAGGAACTAAGCCATTTGAACTTGTGATGGGGGGTAAAGATGAAAAATCCTGAAAATACTACCCTAGCTGAAATGGTACAAGAAGAGTTAATTTATGTTTTCAAAGATGAAAGAGATGAAAATAGACAAAACGTAGCAAAACAGATAGCAAAAGTACAGGAGGAAAGTCGTTATGTATCCAATAGACATCACCACCTACGACCTACAGGATTGGCGATCTGGTAGCTATACGACGAACACAATTTGGCACAGGACTCAAGATCTGTCCGACATATTTGGGTCCATATTGAGTAGTAAAAGTTAAATCTAATGATAGATACGATGTCGAAAAAGTAGGAAAAAATTAGTTCCCAATGAATATGTCCTCATCAGTTGATCTGATGCTCCCTTATATTGATTTTGAATTTGACGACAGAGGAAGTACAGAAGATGAAGATGACCATGTAGAAATTGAATCATTATAATGTTACATTATTCTGCAAGGAGCACCAGCTGAGGTAGATAGAAAAACGCATGAACAAGATAAGAGCAGACCTATAATAAGACAATCCCCTAATACATAAGATAACTGAAAATGAATTTGAACCTAAGTGATATCCTTAAATACCAAACAAACCCGGCAAAAACGAAACGCACCGCACCATAAGACTAGAATCAAATGTTAACGATGAAGATGATTTTAGCAATAGCAAAGACGAGAAAGATGATGAAGACATATCAAACAGAACCGAAGTCTTAAAACTCTCAAAATGAAGCCGATGAAAATGATTCTATCAGTACGAAAGATGAAGACGTTACAAAATATAAAGAAGACATATCAAGGAGAACTGAAGATGAAATACCCTCACAATTATGCCAATGAAGACGATTTCACCAGTACCAAGGATGAAGATGGACACGATGGAGATGCATAAGGCAAATCCGAAGGCGAAACGGCTTGCCAGACGATCTTGACGCCCGGATAAAACCGATTTGTGCTAGTCCAATAGCAAGGAACCTAGCCAGAAAACACATATGCACGGATGATACAACGAACCATATTCGCCTCGAAAATGCGGCAGAATGGCCGAACTGTTGGATTTGTCTTGGAGCCTGACTGTACGTTCGCCTAGCTGATCCGCGACGTAAACGTAGATTTTAGAGAAGAAGAGTTCAGTGGATGATAGAAGAAAGGGTGACGACGATGAAGAGCGAAGAAGGAAAAAAATGTGTTTAAAAGTTTGTTAAACGATTCAAGAATTATTAAAATTCGCTAAAAGCAGTATCACAATTTGTTTCAATTTATCCAATCCCATCCTAGAAATTAAATGACATATGCAGTATATGATGTTCAAGAGATGATTATAATTCAATTCGAAAAAAAACATCATGTTAAACATATTTATTTATTGTAAAATCAAAAATTTGTCATTTTGCCCAATTGCTCTTTCTGACATGTTATGCTAAATTTACTGAAAACTCTTTAACCCTTAAACGAACACTTAAGTTTGGGAGACCTGTTCGTTTTGCAAATGAGAAAGAAACGAAGAAAGAAATAAGGCAGCGATCTGAAACTTTGTGATATCCTCAACTTATATGTCTACAAAGGAAAACATGTTTAAATTTTGTAATTCTTTTAAAATTCCTGGATGGAATAGGCTCGAAAGATGTTACTCTTTCAACAGACAAAAAGGGTCTGCTTTGACTAGACCTATATATTTTGTAATACAATTTGTATGGAAAATTGATTACTTCGAAAGGAAAAAATTTATTGTCATCACATTTGGTTCCTTTGAGAACGAGACGTGTTTGAGAACATCCTTGGCGCATGTGGTATGATACCCAAACTATTAATACCTTTCTTACTTGCTTATAAACGCCTTTTATTAGTAGGTCTGTACAGACTTATTGGGTTCTTTAGAAGTTTTTGAACTAAGTGTCTGCACAAGGGTTAAATAAAAAGAAATATATCATTATCCCAAGAAACTTACACAACATGAATATACTAGATTTATTCACCATTCAAATCAAAACGCTTAAGTTATTTACTCAAACATAAGCTTTGGCAAAGCTAAAACTTTTCCGTGTTCTGAGAGCAACACGTCTACATCAAACACACACAGGCTAATAAAAAAATTAATTTTTCCATATGTTCTCAACGCTTAACCTTGCATTCTGGGTAAATACAATTATCGCGAGTTTACAGTAAACTACATAAATAATAATATTCATTCGTCACTACGCCCTGTTTGCCATTATGCCCCGGAGTCCTCTACCGTTTTAAGTATGTAATGGAAATAGATTTATAATATTAACCGCCGTATTCACCATTTAATTTAATTTAATTTTAATTTGTATTTTAGTACTCCAGTTAGAGAGTGCTAGGGCCCACTTAAAATTAAATCAAAATTAAATTTGAATTATTTTATGTTATAATAACGCGTAAATTTAATTTTAATTGAAGTGGGCCCCAACCCTCTTTAACGTGAGTACTAAAACACAAATTAAATTAAATTAAATTTCAATTAAATGGCTTGGTGAGTACAGCCGTTAATATAAAAAAAAAATTCAGATAAGGTGGTTAGTACGAAGTGAAAAAATCTCCGAAACATATTCAGAAAAGAGTTTTTAAAAAATTCAATGATCTAGTTATGTTAGGGAATCCAACATAAAATCTAAGTAGGAAGACACATTAGCTGTGTTCCATTGGGCTGTGTAAAGTACTTGAGAGCAGTTTTCTAATGGAACGCAAGTTTGTGTTGTCAAGAGTAAAACATAACCTAGACAATTCTGTTGTATCAAACTTCTTTTGAAAATAATTAGGATTATTAATTATATTATTCAAATTAATTTCACTAAAGGCTATTGAAAACAAAATTATGAAAAACTGGACCTACATCCAAGCTACTTTCCGCGAGCAGTACCTACTACCTAGAAAATTTAAGGATAAAAGTTCGTCTCTGTTCGATATTTATTATATTAAAACTCTAACGATAATATATAAATTGAATAATTCTCCTGTTCTTGATGAGTTAAATAATTTTATTAGTTTCTTTATAAACATTTTCCCTCAAATTTCATCTATTTGACATTTCAATAATCACATAGCGTCCTAATTCACCTAGCCGAAAATTCTTACGAAATTATTCAGCTCATCTACTCGCGGACAAGATCGAGTAGGCAGAAGTACTTGGGAGTACTTTACATAGCCCAATGGAACACAACTAATGAAAACTTACTTTTCCTGAAATATCGGTTTGTTGCATGGAAATGGAGTAATCATTAAAGAGTATATGTAGGTCGAACAACGGGAGGATTCCTACCTAAGCTGTAGCTTAAGACCAAATTACCCTATTTTCGAGTGCGTTCGCTAGCTCTCGCCATGCTATGTAGATAGTAAAAAATTTCCAGTGTAATACATAAATTGATGAACGACAGGTCTGGGAATTTTGACTGAAAATCTTTCTCAACAATTTTTCTTTATTTAACGTTATGACAAAGATGTGTATCCGCTCTTCTTCGGATTTTTTGTACGATCTTTGTAAGACAGCTAGTGAAGAACGGTCTTCTTCTACGCTCCGCCGTCCGAAAACATGAGTTAGTGCAACCTCCATGCTCCAAACAAATTTCATTGGGTTGGCGATGTTACGTATTTACATGATATCGAAGTGAACTGCGAAGAAATTATCGAACGATTCGCAAAGCTTGGATCGTATCGAATAGCTATATAAACTGTTTTTTATTCTTATAATAAACTTTCTTGATTATTGTATAATTTTTGTGTTCTATGAATAA
The DNA here is from genome assembly GCA_963924295.1 of Dioctria rufipes. Taxonomy (NCBI): domain Eukaryota; kingdom Metazoa; phylum Arthropoda; class Insecta; order Diptera; family Asilidae; genus Dioctria; species Dioctria rufipes. Next base: position 365,361,035 of record OZ002740.1, read on the forward strand.
TATAATACATGTGAGTTTTTTAATTGATGAAAAATAATAATAATGCCATAAAGTTTGCCACAAATATGAATTTTGAGTCTATAATATCCGGAAAAATTTATGAGACATATCCCCCCTCCTCTTCCAAAGCGGAATAAACAAGGTATTCCCATTACGAACCACGTTCCGCCATTGGTGACGAAAGATCGTGAAAATGTATAGGAAACCACGGTACAGACAAAACAATACTCTCTGTGCTCTCCCTGTCTTTCCTATAGAACTGTATATACATTAGTCACGTAATTACGTCACAGAACATGTGCCAAAATTTTAATGGGAATACCTTTTATCTATATACCTTGCAAGAGGCTAAGGGTAAACACCACTCTAGGATTAAAAATTTTGTTTTAAAAAGGATCAATTATTAATTCGGCCGCAGTGCCTCGGAGAATGTGGTGAGCTCACCACCATTCACATGGTGCAGGCATTGGAGTTTAAAGGTAAAACAAATTTTAAGGATTTAAGTACAAATTTTAACGCGTTTGGCTTAAAACCACTTTTTTCAAACTGGGAGAATGGATTACTCGATCACCTTTACATGAATCGATTGAACTGTGGTGGATTTCGTATCACAGACATATAATTAGAATGGACTGAGCCATCATATCTAATTCTTATAGCCCAAAATGGCACAAATTTTGACTAAAATCTATTTGTCTCTTTAAGCTCAAAATGTTTACTGAACTGTAGCCAATATTGGAATCAGTACGGCTGTATTAATTGGAATGCATTGGAATTGATAAAAATATTCATTTATATACGTCTATCTCTTACAAGCTCAATTAAATTTGACATCTAATCTGCAGAGGAGTACATTCTTCAGTGATATTAAAAATTAATTTTTGTGTTAATTAAAACAAGTTTAACTTCCTAAACAATTTTTATGTAATGCAATACTATTTTACAATATCTTTAGTGTTTCCAATCGACAAATCATAATTAATTATAAATCAGTGTGCAATTGTACGCAATAAATGGTTTTCACAGCCTGTTCAATATTTTTGTGCCATTTTTGAAGCAAGAACGCTCAGTCCATTCTTATTGTATGTCAGTGATTTAGTAAAGAGCTTATTATTTCAAGTTCAGTGGAATCCAGTCGTTAAATCAAAAACAGACTACTATAGAAAAGTGATCCCATGATAATGTAAGCGATTTCAGTAGTGTCATCTAGAGTGTCATAAGAATTGGTCTTAGACCACTTCTAGCTTTTTTACTGGTGTCTTAGAAATTTGCTGGAAACTTTTTGTTTAGAATTTTTATGCATTATTGGAGGCCAACAACTGGTGTATGGGCCGCTAACAATTTTTATGCACGTAGACGTTAGTTTGGCAATAAGCATTAATATTTTTTTAGAAATTTACAGTAAATATTTCGGCAGAATTTTTATTCACTCTTGGTGGCCGACAGGAATTATTTTAATATGCAAAACATTCATTCTGTGTTCAATAATATGCAAAAAATTCTAAAGAAGAAAAAAATTCAAATTTCTACGCGAAAATTGACGGCTTGTCTATATCAGGTCGATGCATTGTTGATTTTGTTTGGAATTGGAGCATACACATATACATAAACATATACCTACTACTTCATTCACCTATACACATACATATTATATCACCCACGAAAACCATATCCAACGTAAACAATGCCAGCAAAATGTTTTTTTTTTTATTTCAGAATATTTTAAAGAGTATAAAATAAAATCCTCAGATGAAAATTGTAAACAGAGAGCGATGTGTGCAGTGGAATTGTTAATGTGTCGAAAGGGGTCGTACGGGTGCTGTTAACAAATCCCAAGAAGTGATTTGCTAGTATAAGCCAAGCATAGTCATGCGACATCCTTATGTTATATTATTTTTGGTTTAATAGTTTCAGCTAAAGGAAACTTAAGGACAAACACAGAGTGCATAACGAAATCATCTTTCAATAAAAATGTAAGCATAATATTGCTAGAGGGAGATAAATTAAAATATTGTACACAGGATGTCCCGTAAGTGGTGTCATATCTGAAGGGTACGGATAGGTAATGCTTCGATGAGCAAAAAATTGAATGGTTGCAGGGTGATTGGTGGGGGGCGAGAATCCTAACAGTTTCGGAGATAACCGGGATTTAGGGTATTTTGGTATGTTTTCATAGATCACCCTGTAACTTCTGAATGTTACACCTTGTATGGAAGTTTTATATGTTAATCGAAAGACAACCCCTTTGCATATAATCTGACTGTACCGTTACCTCCTTATTTCTTTCCTTCCACAAATTGAAAAGGATCAAATTCGAAAAATTGGAAATTTTTACATGTTTTTTTCATTTTGAGGTTAAGTTTTTACGAAATTAACTTAATGACTATACCATTTTCATAGCCAATAAGAATTGCCTGATTTGTTGCATTTCATTTTATATACCATATGTTGTACCAGTCGTATTGCATAAGTATTCCTATTTTCTATTTCAATAAGTGTTCAATGTGTCCTCCTTACTGCATGATGCAATATCGCAGTTTCCGTCGTATCTCATCGATAATATTGATTTGCTCAAAATTTTCCCTAATTTTCTCACCTGATTCTATTATTAGAGCCCTCAGTTGCTCTTTCGTCGAAATGTTATTGGAATACACATATTCCTTTATGGCTCACCAAACATAAAAATTGAGGGGAGTTAAATCTGGGGATCTTGGTGGCCAATGGATTGGTCCTTCTCGACCAATCCCTAATAGGAAAGTTCGAGACAGCCATTGTCGAATTTGCCTTTCATGGTGTGGGGAAGTTCCGTCTTGTTGAAAAATTATGTGGTTCCGCATGCTTAACGAAGCCTCATGTAATAATTCCGGATGCAATTCTTCACGAAATTCCAGATAGGAGTCTGCGTTTAGAATAGCTGGTTTTACCTATTAAACCTGCCCAAACATATACCGAAAACCTATGCTGGAAGCTTGTTTCACGCCTTGTTCTTGGGTTTTGTTCTGCCCATGAATGAAGTGGGCTTCATCTGTGTATAAAATCCTGTTCAGAAAATTCTGAGAATTCTGTGATAAATATCTTGCAATTTGCAGTCGTTTGGGGAGATCCTCTAGCAAGAGCTCCTGAACTGGCGTGATATGGTAGGGATGGAGCCTATTCTGTTTCAGCACTCGCCATATCGTACTTCTTGCTATTTGCTGATGAGAAGAAATTCTCTCAATGCTAATGCTGGTGTCATTTCTGATTATCCTGAGCACTTCATCCTCAGCATCGGCAACCAATAAAAACAAATATCATTAACATACTGTCAAAATTTCACACACTTAGACATTTTCATTTGCTGTTGTGTCCCTTTCAGAAGTATTTCTTAATATAAGTTCAGGAAGTCGTAAGTAAAGGTGCGTTGGGTTGCCGCCGATTTGGATATCGTCGGCGGTATTCTGCTGTCGTCGCTCTTGCATTTCCATCACAATACCCGTAAATGTAATGAACATCTCTAATTTCTTCACTGGTGAATGGTAAATTACTCATTTTAATTATAATTTGTAAGGTTTGAAATCAATACTCAAAGTGTCAAATTTTACTGATATCCTTCCATAAACAGAATTGCATTCTATACACTTTGGGTACGGACTTCTTTCTATTACATCATTTTACTACCTTATCTTCCATAACTACCTGACCTTATTCTTATTTACTCATTTCTACAACGTCCCTTCTGCACATAACAACCGCATCTAACCAAATCGCCAGAAGTGCATAAAAGTTGCTTAATAAAATTTCGAATATTTCAAGATTGGTAGCACGTAGGTGCAAAATGAAAGGCAACACCTCAGGCAATTCTTATTTGCTATGAAAATGGTATAGTCATTACCTTAATTTCGTAAAAATTTAACCTCAAAATGAAAAGAAAAAAAAAGATATATATTTCCAATTTTTCGACTTTGATCCTGTTCAATTTGTAGACGGAAAGGAGAAGGGAGGAAAGGGTACAGTCAGATTATAGCGGTTGTCTTTCAGTTGACAAATAAAATTTCCATACTAGTTGTAACGTTCAGAAGTTACATACCGAAATATCTTAAAGTTTTTTGCTCATCTATGCATGACCTATCCGTAGCCTTTGGATATGACACCACTTAAAGAACACGCTGCATATTACGAAAACTCTTTCCTAGGTCACAAGTGTGACCTTCACATTGAGATTCTATGGTAGGCGATCAGACCAAACCTGATGAGGGTCGAAAACTTCAAATTTTCTGTATTTTAAATACAATTTGCAGATTTATTGAAAAAAATGGTTTTCATTAAATTTCAGTCTTTTAGATAAACTTTACCACTGATTAAAACTAAAAGCACTCGTATCGAGATAAAAAACTATCACTAAACCAAAAATTTTCCAATTTCCTCAATTTCCGAATTATGAACATCAACAGTCAGCAATTTAGAATGAGTAGGTCACTAGTCATTTTGAGTCGATTTGCGAAAAACAAAATCATTCTGGTAATTTGATTGTTAATTAAAAAGACGCGATCAAATAAATTACTCCTGGCGTTAGATTTGGACATCTATCTCTCAATCATAAAAATTATCGCCCTATCAACCGCTTGAATGATAAGTAGGAAATATTTCAAGAACCTAATAAGAAACACATTTAAGACAACATATAAAAATTTCAGTGTTGAAAAAATCTGCCATTACGCTCATTAATTATAGTCCAAAGGATTTGTTCATTAAAAAAAAGTGGAAAAGCCAGAAAACTTCGCAATACTTCCAATTCAAAACATCGTAAAAAAACAATATATAATACATGTACATAAAAAAGAAAAAAGTTATGCATTCGAAAAGCTTTCGCTATAAATTACCCCCAAAATGCTTAGGATTTTACAGTTTTGCATTCCAAATAGGTGCGTTGAAATTAATATTCTCTTCAAGATTTTATACAAACTTATTACTATTCTGGGTTCATTAGCGTGCAAACCGTGTCTACGTGATTACCCAATTTTCTAAATCATCTTTCTTAAATCTATATGGCAGGATATAAAATATTTGGGTCTACCTAAATCCCCGCGAATAAAATATATACCGCCATCATTAAATAGCAGCTCCAAAAGATTATCACGTAAACATTAGCCCCGCGGTTATGCAATTTTATTGTCACTATGATAACAAAAAGTTCAAATATCATCCATAACTTTCCCATATCAGCAAAACGTCCCATAATTGGTTCCTTCTGTTTATCGTAAAGTTAATTTCGATAAAAGAGTCTGCGGCAAATCAATTTAATCATATTAGCTGGCATTTTCTACCCCTAAATACTATTAACCGCAAGGGAGCAAAAGTCCTTACAGCACTTGAAGGAACTTTCATATATAAAGCAGCAGCTAGGTAGGTGAGGCACAATAGCCATTCGAGGGGTGTGGTTAAATCAAATTAATAGTCCATTGACACTGGGGTTCGAAGTAACCGTGGAGAAGGCTGCTAAGCTAAGACAGAGCGAAAACATCTAACCAAAAATATATGAGATTTCCATTCAACCTCCCGCCGCCCCTATAAAAAAAAAACAACGTATACGATCTTTGAAAAAGTTGACAGAGCGCAGTGTCAATGTGTATCCTATGACGACGATAGCAAAGTGTTTTCTTTGTATTTCGTGTACTAAGGATTTTCCATTGAATACATAGGCTACTGAACTCTGCCCTTGCTCTGATGTAAGTGGCTTAAGGCGAAAACAAAGAAGTCATTCCGAAGCTGCAAAATAATGCCAATTCGGAAGAAAACATCACATTTTTCTACTAAAAAAATAAAAGGAAAAACAAGAGGAAAAGCCGATTTTTCCGAGGGTAAGTTCTAAACAGCAGGGGATGTAAAATAATTCAAGAAGCTCCGTATAAAACAATAATGTTCTGGTCGTCTGAATTTCAGATTTCGGGTTACGGTGATGCTTTCAAGGGAGATTTCGTGCAGGGAAGATATTGTATCAAACATTTAAGTTCCCATTTCTATAGCCATTTAGTTGTTCAATTTGTCGAAGGATTGTGACATTTACTTTTGTGAATAACATAAGGTACCTACCCTACGCTCAATACAAGTAAGATTTCAGAGTTCGTACAAAACAAAATTTGTTAAATTATTTGGTAGCCGCCTAAATTTCTCATAAAGACAATTACTTTGACAAAAACTTCATAAAGAGTCCAAGTCTCTTTGATCTAGCAAGCATCCAGTCGTAAGCTATTATGTAATTTTTATTCATTTATCTATTTATTTATTTATTTATTTAAGAATTTATAACGATAGTGAACAAACATCAATAACACACTACCATACAATTTAAATAGAGATAATAAAAATATAATAATAAAAACAAAATGTTTGTATTAATAATAATAGAAAAGAGAGAAATATAATTCACATTGAGAATAACAACAAAAAACATAATTAATTAATGCAAAAATATAAAGATAATCAAGGATAACATATTAAAATGACTGAGGATGACTTTCAGGATATTCAAGCGAAATTTTATTGAATTTAAACAATTGACTCGATTTGGCCAGAATTAACGGTTTTCATACCTGCCATGAATATCCAAAGATATTTCTAATTATTGAGTTAAAAGGAGGTATATGAGACGTGGTGCATTTAAATGACCTTCATTTATGGAAAATAAGCCCATTTAACCTAAACACTTTGGAGCTTATAACTGCAATATTGGAGGCCAAAGTAAGCTTAGAATCAATTAGAGCCCCCAAATCATTCATTTCATTCAGACGAAGAAAAATAATATTATTAATTTTATAATCAAAATTGATGATAGCGCGATTCCTAGAAAAAGACATATCTTAACGTGGGAAGTGGTAATGAGTTTTTTACTTTTTCGCGACCCATACAAAAAACGAGTCTACAGGCAATTCTCAACCTACTGCATATGAGCAGAGAAAATTAAAAAACAAGTACGGAGGTACTGTCAGTTTCTGGACTAAAAGCCGAAGATCAAAAATTCCATAAAAAAAATTTTGGGAGTATAGGTACTGTGCGTAAACTGTTTCGATCAGCAGTAACAGGGCGATCTCATCAGGACAGCAATGAACCCTGAAACTGCTTGCTGTCTACACTACAGTGAACATATCTTTACATTTATTGATGTCAATTTCCAAAGAATTCTCGTTACAGCAAGCTTCAAGCTTCTTGATGTCCCTTTAATGGTAAATACAGTCAATGATATTTAAAACTCTTCTAAATATCATCGGCATAAAGAAGGCAATAACTCCCAATAGATGTGGGTAGATCGTTAATGTAGATCACTAAAATAAGAGGACTGAGGATTGCGCCTTGAGGAACTCCAGACAGGTGTTCATAAGGCACATATATGAAATTATTAAGGATAACGGCGCTGCTTCTATAAATTAGAACGAAAAAAAACCAAGAAATTGTATTTTAATGGAATTCAACACATTTATGAGAAATTCCGTCAAATACCTTCAAGGACTCGGTGTAAATGGCATTGTTATAGTGTCAGTAAAAAGGGCAAGATTGGTAGCGATTGACTTCCCAGGCAAAAATCCATGCTGTTGGTCACAGATATGTTCTTTAACTTGGTAGAATATTTGATAATAGGCAATTCTTTCGAAGTTGAGAAGAAGGCTGTGAAATATTGATATAGGCGCATAGTTAATAATGAGTTGAGGATCACCACATTTATGGGTTACAAAACTATTCCTTAAGATTTGAGGGAAAATATTCTTGTGAAAAGGCTACGTATACTTTCAGAATTTTTACGAGAACATTTCATTTCATGAGATACTGTAGATGTATTAAAACAATACTATTTTGATGTGTCCGATAGATGAACCTGCATGCCCGGAGTAAACAGACGCATGATCATATGTTTGTCTTGACTGTGACTAGTCAATTTAACGTTATCGTACTCCATTTCTTTAGGATATAGATTTGACTTTTTTAAATTTTTACTGTAAGCTTTCACAAGGTTTTAGAGTATTATTGTATAGCAGATTCAGTGGAATTTATATTTTTAGAATAAAATTTCTTTTATTAGATTTTTAGACCTATTTCTAAAATAAGAAAAAGGTTAGGAAGAAGTGTAGGATTTATGTATTAGCACATCACTTTTTACTTTCGTATATTTTACATGCTGCAAGGTAGCTTTTATAAGATCCTGTTTGAAGATAACAGAAAAATCATTCTTTAGGATTAGCAATGATCTTTGTAATATATTAGTAATCTTAACATATCTTGTTAGCTTACATGGTACGTATAAACCACATCATACTAACTTGCACTATACTACGTAACAATAACTTTGTTGAGCCATTGGGCCAGCTTACACATCACGTCGAATTAATTTTGTCTTACATATCTTCGTACATACGACTAAAATAGTAGGTAACAGAATTTGATGTATTTATGCTTTCTCCGTATTAGAAAATAAATGGGAATAAAGTCAGCCAAGAATGTGCTTTTAGATTTAGAGTCATGGAGACGTGATCAAGTGTTAGCATCACATTCACTGCGACTTGTAAGATCTATTGTCTAAGAAATCAAATTATATGCAAAATAATTCCTATTAAATTATCCTCGCTGGTATTTATTACAGCAATTCTACTTTGCATGAAGCAATCTGTAAAATGAATTAATATCTAAATTAATACTTATTCTTTCCGTTTTTAAAATAATATAGCAACTAAGTCATGCCATTAAGAATACTTTGCATTTGGCCACCAAAAGTGTGGTGATAATGCTTTTACTGCTTTATACTAACTGCTCACGTATAAATTATTACATTAATATCATGACACCACATTCTTTCGTCAAACCTTTTACTTTAACCTACTCTCAACATAATACTTTCCTGGTAAGAAAATACTCTATCTCAATATTACAGCAACTTCGCGTGAACTATTTTTCAATCGAATTTCATAACATAATGCAATGATCGCGAATTCTTATTTGAGTCGTTTTCTTTGAAAGTGGTGCAAGTCCATTTTTTTTACGACGAAAAATTGAAATGTTTTAATTTAAATTGATTTAAAAAAATTATTTAAAAATATTTGTATGGTCTAACAGTAAATTTTTGTGTGTTTTGGAGTTAAAGATAGCGCAAATTTATTAACCAGCTATGTTTATTTAAGAATTCTGAAGGAAATAGAAATACTATACAGAAATGCACTTGCACCACTTTCAAAGAAAACCTCTCATATCTTCCTATGCCCACTACAAGATCTTATTACAAAGATAAAATGAAAATGTTCTTATCTGATCGTCGAACCAACATTTTTATGAATTTCAGGTCAGTTTTACATTAAATTTAGGTCTTGGTCAGAAAGCCTTGAGAATATTTGCTTTTATTATATAACCCAAGCGTTATTTCATTCTTCAAAGTGATTATTAGTAAATGTATTCTAAACTATTTTAAATTTTTATGATAATGAATGTACAATCTAGTACTACTGCTCCACAAGTTAAAATAATTGAATATGAACTCAGAAAAGGACCATGGGAGACATATGTTCTGAGTCGCTTTCATTTCCAAGATATGATTGACAGAACTTCAGTTATATTGTTACCAATTTTGGATATGAAACATAGAGAAAAGTTTATAACTAAACATTTAAAAATTAATAATGAATTTGGTATGAATAAATATTGAGTGAAAAATTGATTTGGTATATATTATTTATAGTTGCTGTAGTTGTTGTTTTTCGTCAAAAGAAATTGGGAATTGTACATTTTCAACTTCTACTATTCATCAAAGATAGCATATCTTATAGATTAATTTTAATCCACAACTTACACTACTCATGTGGGTGGCACCACCGGTCACCGAATAATCGCAAGAAATCTGCCAAGCACAGCCATCACCCCACACATGATAGCACATTAGCTAACATACTCAACTTCCGACAGTTGTCGAGACCTTAGCTAAGAAAAAGCCCAGCACAAATGTTGATTCTTTAGCTAAGATACCCCAACTTTCACAGATGGCGACAGCTTGGCTAAGAAAACCTTGATACCTTAGCTAAAGCTTGCACTTTTAAAAATTTCCCCATACTATATGGCGTCACTTGAGGTTCATAAACCCCCACAAAAGTGCGCTTAAAACTAAAATGCAAACAAACCTTCCAAACGTTCAACATTTAGCCTCAGCCAGAGACCCCCAAAGCGGTCTGATACGCCATAGAAGAACTAATCAAGAGACATCTATTGGAAATGGATCGCTTGAACTCACTAGTAAAGTGCAGCCATAAATAATTTTATAGTCTCGGAGAATCGAAGTCTCTGGAATAGAATCTTCTGGAAGGTTTTGTACAATTCGTAGAGTATAAATAGAGCACCTGTCACCACTAGGGGCCGGATTCTGTAACACGGAGAGTTGGGGAGTTTGGGAGATGAGAATCTTCCTCGATTAAAATTCCCTAACTCCCCATTCGCGTTTCTCTAACATACTTGGGGAGTTCAGGAAAACGTGAGAAGTGTCGCAATATTGAAGAATGGCTAACTCTGTGTGGGAGGATCGTAGAGTATTGGGGTTTTTGCCTACGATTTTAGGATCCAAAGTACATAAATATAACTGAACAATTGCTGGGGTGGGACTTTTGGGGATGGCGGGTCGTACCATCCTTCTTTGGAGGCTGTCCAAAATTAAAGAGGGAGGAGCGGGTAATCGAGTGGTGTAGTTTCTTTTTGATCATTTTAACATCATAACTGACTTTCTACCGCCAAAAGACAGATTTTTTGCACTTCCTATATTTTGCAAATGTTTCTTCCGTCCTTTGTTTCACATTTATTAGTACTCTGTTTTGAAAATTTTTCTCATGGAAAGTGAATTTCCACGCCGTACTAGTTTTCATAATGATGAGCTGAAAATATGCCCACTATTGTACTAAAAAACCGTCATTCCGAGTCACTTCTTTTGTGGTTATCTCCAAAACCAGTTATCGGACTAAAAAACAAATTACATATCTAATTAGGGAAAAAATGTACATACAAGCTTTAACGTGCATATGTAAACATATTTTTATAGCATCTCTTCTGTAGTGGAAATGACCAAATTGACCTTTTTCGCGTGTTTTAAAATTTTTAGCGGGTACTTTTAGACAGCAAAATCCTTATTTCTCTGTAAGTATTGCAAGGATTTCCATAATTTGTTTTTGTAAACATAGCCAGGATATGCGGTGAGCCCAAAATTTATTTTGAAAATCCTAGTTAACTAGGTACCTTCACAAAATACAACAAAATCAGACAATTCTGTCAGTTGAGAAATATTCTTCTTACTTCTCCATAACTAACACAGCCGAGAGTTTTGTCGAGTGGAATAGAGACTTTGGTAATTGTTAATACAAATTCCCGGAATTCCGAGTGGAGAGTTAAGTGTCATTAGAGCTCTCATCTCCACAACTCTACAGCTCCCCGTGTTCGTGAATCCGGCCCCAGGGGTAAGTCCTGTCTCAGACAGGCAAACGTATTCTATTTGAATTGCGATCACTTGAAGTACAGTACTAGCGATAATTAAAGTGGAGTTGATTGGTAATTGCGTGAATTTTATAAAAGTAAAGAGTAGGAATAGTGGAATAAACAAGAACTTGCGAGTTATTTCTGAAATATTGTGTTTTAAATAACCAACCGAAAGCCACACTCGTGACAGTAATAATATTAATTTATATTATTTTAATCGGAAGTTATTTGTATAAGGAACGCAAAGATCACATACAAATATACATAATGTGTGCTTTATTTTGATTTTTTTCATATGATGTCTCATTTCACGTTTCGCTTCTAATTTTTTTTGTTAAGCTGAAAAGTAATTGGCGACCAAAATAAATTTAAAGTAGGAGACAGTTTCCATCGCCACTGAGTGACGTCTGAGAAATGGAAGAAGCTCCACTTTAATATATGATGTAACAAGATGCTGATACTGCTATCCGTGGATAGGGGAAGGAAATAATTTCTATTCTTAGGGAGACTTTCACTGGCCATCTGTGCTGCACACATTGCTATATAAAATTTTTAATCTTAATTATAAAATGCCGCTAAATAGAATAAATTAAAATTAAAGTTAATTTTGTATTAATCATGAACTCATTATTAAAATATTATTTACTCGAACTGGTGTTTGTGAGAGAAGCTCACCATCACTTCTATCACTCTTTGATATCCCCTAATTCCCATTTTTGGATAAACAATGGCCATTAATGCCTCCCTTCCCTCTCTTTTTACTATAATAAGAAACTTAATTAGTTTCTACGAACAAGGTCCTTCTCTCAAGTACATATAAAGTTTGCAACATAACTAGTACGTATATGTATATAAAATAGTTTCTAAATTCTAAGGCAACCCCATCTGTTCTGCAATTCTAAAAATAAAACAGAAAATTATAATTTTTAAGAAGTTTCTGTTCTTCAAAACAAACAAAATCTAAGGGAAATTTTTCAATAAAAAATTCTTCAACTGGCCAGGCATCCATTGAACCTTCTGACATTTTGCCTTGAAAAGTAATTTATGTCTGTCTTTCAATTTTTCCAAAATCACCATTGCTCGATTTAAAACCTCAACGGTCCTTATTATAATTCCTGAAGCGCACAAAACTCTGAGAGGTTGACTAATATAGCCAGTAGCTTCTTGGGAATTTTCTTTTTTCCTTTCATCGTCCTCTGTTCCGTAAAAGAAAACGAAAACAATGAGAAAATCTGATTACACCGAAAAGAAACTCATTGGATTCCTTCTTGAGTTTAACCAATAAGTTCACTGCGAAATGAGTAAAAAACAGTTTCTTTGATTTCATCTGTAATGGAATTTTTCAGCTTTTCTATATACAATTGCAGAGGGAAAAGATGTTTTGACCGTTATAAGAAAGAAGAAAAAAATCATCAACATCCGACTGAATCAAGCGATTGAATCCAATCAACCATAAAGCATTATTCAAATCGACCGCAAAAGAGGATTTTAATACTCTCCGTCCCGGTAAGCTTATCTGTACTCTACTCTTGTATATATCTTCTTCAGTATGGTATTCGACTTCGGGGTCGTTTCCGGCATATTCATTTCCTTTTTATGTCTAAGGGTGTATTTAGCAGATCCTGGCTGCTTGCTATTCCAAGTGAAATTGTGATTGATGTGATCTGCACATCATGGTGTCCACTCATTGTATAAATAAGGAAGGAAGAGTCTATTGAAACCCTTTTAACTAGCAACTGCCAAGCTAGTAATTGGCCTTTTTTTAATCTAACTTGGAAGTGCCTGGGGATAGCAGTATAAATGGAATGAAACCCGAGTCATTTGAAGAGAGGAATTTACATTGAAATTAATCAAATGAGAATATTTCGCATAGTTTTGTGGTTTCAGTATAAAATGACATGGACGACAATTTGATTATTGACAAAGGTCTAAATATTTGAAAAGAATCCATGATGTGGGAAGGGAGACCAGTATAATATTGTTAAAGTGGGTAAAATTCATTTGCGAAAATAGTTTTATTTCTAGTTACTACCAAATGAAAATTTTCGCCATCAGAGAGTTGTCACTCAACGTTTGCACGTATGAAAAACTGAAGTGTCACCTTTGCGTCTGAACTTTAAAAGGAAAAGGTTAATGGGAAGTTCGGTCTTCCCAATCAACAAAAACAAGTACAAGTCATTTGGAAGTTTCTTTTATTTACTTTAATTATTACTATCGCAGTTATTCTGAAAAGTATATATAAAGTTTCTGAGAAGTAAGGCTCGCAATTAACAATTTATGATTGCTAGACTGCTCTGGAGTGAAGTATTGAGGTGGATGGCAGCATCTATCTACCAGGTACTTACTTAGGTCCGAGTGGTACCTTCGAAATGGTTATGTTCCGCTATTTATGGTAGACATAGACAGTTCGGCTATTTCTGGTAGAGATAGACAGTGTGGTTACTGTAAACATTTGCATGTTAGAAAGGAGGCATCCTCAATATAATAAGATTGCAAAGGGCAAGTCCCCTGAGTGTAGTCAATCTAGTTAACCAACTGAAAGTCCTGTAAAACCTCCCAGAGCACTCATTGGCCAACCCAATCCTAGAAGTTATGCCGAAACATCATAAATTTGAAATTCCATTCAGGGTGATCTTAGGTAACTGTCAACAGTGGGATTTTGGGGACTTACTCTTTGAAAAAGGATCTTTTAAATGGTACACAGATGGGATCGAAAATGGAAGGTAGTGGAGACGTGGGCATGTATGGCTCAAATTATAATCTCGAACAGTAATTGAGCCTTCATCTACCATTTTCCAGGCAGAAATTCACGCCATAGAGATCTGCGCTCACGAAATTATTTATGGGAATATGCATGGCGCCCTCAAAGCGTTAAATTCGTTTACTCTTGAATCTAAGCTGATCTGGGCTGCTTTATTGCCTTTTAGTAAATGGCCGAACCAAATAAGGTATCGCTGATTTGGGTGTCAGGATATTAAGGCACTAAGGACAATGAGAATTTGGACCACCTTGCAAATGAAGGAGCCAAATATTCGTTTTTTGGCCCTAAGCCATCCAAACGTCATGGTACATGTCAGGCTTTGGAAGAACAGAATTAAATTCGCACACTGAAAAACTAATAAGAGGCTAAAACAAGCGTATAAATTCATTACATATTCACAACAGAGGACAAACGTATTCCCCACACTGAGCAGGAAGAAATTAAGACTCATAACTGGGCATTGCATACTTAGATATCATCTCAAATAGATGGGTAAGGTTGATAGAACGACCTGTCATCTTCTGTATAGATGAAGGACTGTTGAACACCTCCTGTGTGACTGTAAAGCTCTAGGCCTTATAATGCTAAAACATCAATCAGCTGGGTAGGCAAAAAAATGCCTACATTCAAAGTAGTATTTTTTCCTCTCAGTGCAGATTGCGCCCGAAATAATTCAAAATAGCGAATACTGGGTGCCCACGGTAGCTGACTGGGTTCTCTGCCGAAAAACAGAGTGGACGAAGTCGTTCGATAAAGGCACTAACTTCAAATGCCTTCACTTCAAAGCTTGTTTAGGACATCAGGGATGTTCTAGATTTATTCTCAAACAATAATCAAATAACCCTTAGTAAATGTCAACACACGATAGACATGCAGGTAATGAGACTGCTAACTAGTTAGCTAGAAAAGGAGCAGAATGTACATTTACCGGAATCGAGCAATTTGGCACCCTCAGAAAAAGCCATATAGCAAGAGAAATATTGTTGAAAACAAAAAAGGCTCACCAGCTAAAATGGTAGAGCACAAAGAAGTTCATTAACTTCCGTTTCATACAAGGATTTTAAAGAATCATCAAGTGTGATAAGCGCCAGATCAGGCTATTCACTGTCATAATGACAGACCTTTACCCACTTAGGAACATGCTTAAGAAAGTGGAAAGAACCACTGACGATAACTACCGATTATGCAGAGCCTGTACCCTTTGAATATGCAGGACTTCCTCGCAAAGACTTCAATGGCTGGGTAAGCATTTTGTGACCCCATTAGACACCCGGAAAACTGACCCTAATGAGGTAATAACCTAACTAAAGAAAAGAGTGAACATAGACTAGACCTAACACGGCATTGGCATAGCTCAAAAAATCTTTTATGTTGCAATGCTTAGAGTTGTGATCCTTGGCCCCCACTCCATTCATTTGTAATAATAATAATACTGATAATAGGAACAAAACAAGAAAAATTATTGTCACAGAAAATTAGCTTGACAAGCATAGTATTCTGAGTTTCTTCCAGTCCGGTTTCAAGACGAATCTCATAGTATTGTAAGACTGTTCTTCTTGACGTTACGTTACATATCAATCTCTCATTAACTTACATATGGTCTCTAAGTTGGAATCACAATTTAAACTTTTTATATTCTTCTGTAGTACTTATTGATAGTTTATTTTCAAACCAATGTTGATTTGTCAAAGCAGCGGAAGCTAAATTTGGTGTATTGTAACTTGGCTGTAGTGTATATTCAGGGTTCAATCCTATCAATTGTTTTAAAGCTGCTTAAATTTGTTAAGAATTGCAGCCTACATTTGTATGCTGATGATATACAGTTCCAATTTAATTTAATTTAATTTAATTTAATTTTAATCTGAAGGATATATTTATCGTATGAATTCAGACTTAAAGAATACCTCAGAATGGGCTATTGTGAACTATCTGCGTTTAAGAATCAAAAGTCTCAGTATATGTGCTCGTTTCCATCAAAATGATGTCCCATCCTTTATACTACATGGCGCTTTAATTCCTTATTGTGATCGCGTGAAAATCCTAGGTGTACATGCACGAAATTAACTTAAAGGCACCACGTTATTGATGTTTATATGAAAATAGGAATTTTTATTTGGTCGATATTACTAATAATTAAAGAGTACATAATACTAAATATAAGATATGAAAGAAATACATTTAATTAATACATTTTAGAAAACGTTTTTCTCAAAACTTAATTAAACCTAAAGATATTTTCATTATGGTAACAAAATTATAATATAATATTTTGTAGGTCCGGCTGTGAATAAAAGTTTCACTTTCAATTCCAGTTAATGTAAAAAAAAATAAAACCACCGAAATTTGTTACACTAAGATTTATTGAACTGTTTCTCTAGGTAATTCAAAGAATAAATTGATACAAGAAAGTCTAATAACTAAATTATTTTATAATAATCTTTATTAATGAACTCAGTAAGAAAGAACGTTTTAATTTTTTGTCGCGACGGTTACCTCCAGACTAACTGTTCTTGGTGCTCAGGCAAATCTTCTTTCCCACAGCTTTATTCTATTTTTGCTGACGTAGTGTCTAGCAAAAATAATTAATGAAACCTGAGGTTTTTATATTTTTGAGCTCGAGCGTTTGTACGTGAGAATATTTGATTATGTAGGAATAAATATGGGAACTAAAATATATTTTGAATTCGCGAAGAATTTTCCTGTGGGAATGTAAAATTATGAAGATAGAACAATTAATGGCTTTTTATATTATGTGGCCAGAAATTGATGATATTGATTGCTTACATGGATTTGACTTTGTACCATGTATATCAGGGTTTGTATCATCATTAGGATTTACTATATCTATGCCTGTATCAATATTATCTATAACACCCCCACCGTTAGTCTGAGGCTCCGACGAAGTATGTTTTATAACAATATTTCGTTTCCTGTGTATTAATGTTTTAATGACATATATTGTTACTAATATAATTATTACAATAATGACGTTTGTAGATGAATTTATCACAAAATTCGTATGCTTATCACTTACAATTTCATTTATTTTGTTTCTATTATTATTAATATGTTTTATGTGAATTTCCTCAAGTTCTATTAGGCTGATAGTTTTGTTTTCTCTGACCTTAGTTACAAAATGAGGTAGAATTATATTATCTATTATTTTAGTGTAGAAATTTTCATATAAATTATTATTTATCACTATTTTACAATTTTCATAACGTATTAAATTGTTACCAAGGATTTTCATATTAAAGTTGTTGCAATTCTGGGATATATTCGTTCTTTCAATATTCTTTGTTACAATTAATCCTGGTATTATTTCTTTAATTTCATTTTTTGAGAATTTTTGCATTATACAGTGTGCTTCTTCAAAGTTTATAATATTGTGGATACATTTATCTTGAATATTTATTAAATATTTCTTCAAATTATCTTTCACCTTACTACTATAAACGTTATTATTATCATCTACTAATACGGTATATTCTTTCAAATATATGGATTTGTTTTGGACATTAGGCATTGGTTCGATTAGAATTTTCGACCATGGTTTTTCTACGTACATAGGGATTAACAAAATAATAAGAATTTGATCCAAATGGAACACCACAACGATTTTAATATCCTTGAAATTTTCGAGATCTGGAATCAATTTGAGTTCTTTCTCTGTGAAAATGTTTCTAGATAGAATTCCTAATTTGCTAGTTAGTATGACTTGTTCTATGTCAGCTATATGATTATTCAGTAGATCAATGTCATAGTTTATTTGATAAACCTGTTGCATATATTCTACTTCATCTTGCAATTTCAATATTATATTTTCACTTTTTTTGGTAAAATTATTTAAATAATTGGATATTATATCTTGTTGAGTTTTGATTTGCTTTGTTATGTTTTTTATTTGATCTGTTATTTCATTATTTATTAAAATTTGTTTATTACTTTCTTTAATTAGGTTTTTGTCGTTTTTAGATAGTATTTCTAATTTATTTTTGATCTCGATTTCATCGTTGTGATCCATTGTGCCTGCCAAATATTTAAGTCCTGTTCCTAATATATCTATTAAACTTCTAGCTTGTCTGGTATGTGGTTTTAAATTACTAATTTTCCTTTCTAATATTTTGAAATTATGTGTAAGGGTATTATACATGGGTTGTATTATATTAGCTTTTTCTTCAATTGTTTTAAGGTTTTTGTAGATTAAATTTTTAGTACTTTCAAATTCTGTTATATTTATTATATGCATAACTTTAATGAATGATTTTATGATTCTTACATCATCTAATTTAACAGTTACGTATCCATTATTATTGTTAAGGTTCTGTACTTCCACCAACTGTGACGATATTGGAGGGAGAGTTATGAGAGCAATGAGGAACATTAATATCCCCACCATTTTGACCTGAAATAGAAATCTTACCTTTAGACTTTCCTTTTTGTTTAGGTTTTGCTTTAATAGTAGGATTGTCATTATTTTGAAATTTTTTCTTTCTTTTTACGTGCGATTTATAGTACTTAAGTCCTGTATCCTTATCTAATACATGATTTTCATCAATTTTTTCTATTTCTAATTTCCTAAATTTAGCGTGGTTTTTTCCTCCTCGCGGATCTCTAATAAAATTTTTACCAGGCTCTATTTCTACGTCTTCTCTGTCACGATTTAGCTTTTGGATAGTATTTTCTTTAACTTTAACGATTCTTGCTTGAATATCACCATATTCGTTATCTTTTATCCTTCCATTGTTAAAATCGACCGGTTTTTTATTTGTCGTCGAATGAATCGTATTATTATAGAAATATATTATCTTTAATATCTTTTCTTCAACCGTATCGATATCTTTATTTGGATCGTGTCTAAGAATTCTCAAGTGTTCGTTAATTGTATTATGAAGTCTTTCAATATCTGAATTCGATGTATGGTTGTTATTTGATGTGAAATGTGGTTCGATGTTTTCATTCTTCAGAAATTCTCTTAAGGGCAGAGCTTTAAAGCCTAGCTCATTATCAACTACGATTTTCTTAGCTTTTCCTACCGCCGACATATATTGTAGAATTGCTCTTTTGAATTCTACCCAAGTTCTAGCATTTATCTTAATAGCTTGGGCGAATTTACTAAATTTGTCTATAAATGTGAGAAAAAGATTTTTTTCCAAAGTATAGAACACGTCAATATGGACAATTTCATTAGGGCTTGAAGGTGTTTCGGTAATTTGAAATTTTTGCTTAATCGGTTTTCTTTCATATTTCTCTATATTGCATATTTCGCAATTGTTAATGAATTGTGCTACACGCACACTTAACTTTGGGTGGTAGTATTTGAGTTGCAATTCTTTGCAAACTTCCGTAATACCTCGATGATTGTTTTTGAGATGCTCTTCCTCGATGAGTTTAGCTAGCTGTTCTTCGTCTGTTAGATCACTTAAAAGTTTATCACATTTAATTATTTTTAGGACTTTGCTGTTTGAAAAGTGAGCATGATATGTTTCTTTTATGGTTTGGTAAAATTCTGAATTTTCTACATAAATTGCGTTCAAAGATTTAGGATTAAAGTGTGATTTGAGAATAGTGATTGCTGTCTGTTCGTCAAGTGATTTAACATAAATAATTTTCCTTGACTTGTTAAAAATTTGTAGGTTCCTAATCCTTAGTGAACCCGAATTCATTTTGACTATTACTATTTGAGTTTTAAACACATTTAGAGGAGATTTACTTGATGGAATTTCTTCATCCGATTCTTGGGCAAGATTTATTTCAATGCGGGAAAGTGCATCTGCATTTCCGTTTTTGGTTCCTTTTTTATATTTTATCTCAAAGTCAAACTCCGACAATTTGAGTCGCCATCGCACCAATTTTGAGTTTGGTTCCTTTATAGAAAATAACCACTGTAATGGCTTGTGGTCTGTTTCTATTATAAACTTCCTGCCAAACAAATAAGGACGGAAATATTTTGTGGCCCATACCACAGCTAGTAACTCCTTTTCTATTGTACTGTAGTGCTGCTCGTGATCATTGAGGGTACGACTTGCATAGCACGTCGGGTGACCTTCTTGTGACAACACGGCGCCTAGAGCGTATTGACTTGCATCAGTTGTCAATGTGAATGTTTTGTTAAAGTCCGGGTATTTTAATATTGGTTCGCTAATTAAGAGGGTCTTTAACATTTCGAAGCTACGAGTATATTCCGGATCACTTAGGTTTATTTTCTGGTTCTTCTTTAAATATTTGGTGATGGGTTTAGCAATTTTGGAATAATCCTTAATGAATTTGCGATAGTACCCTGTTAGCCCGAGGAATTGTTTTATTTGTTTAGGGGACTTCGGTATGGGGAAATTCTTAACACATTCAATCTTCTTTGGGTTCGGTCGAATACCATCTAGTGTTATGATATGTCCCAAAAACTCTGTTTCTTTTTTTAGAAATTCGGACTTATCCAATTGTACCATTAAATTCACCTCTTCAAGTCTTTTGAAGATTTTTACTAAGGAATCTAAATGTTCCTGTAATGAAGACGAATATACAATAATGTCATCTAGATAAACAAGGCAAATCTTGTTTATGTAATCTCTAAGGACGTTATTCATAAGACGTTGAAATGTAGCCGGCGCCGTCTTCAAGCCGAAAGGCATTCTAAGAAATTCATAGTGCCCATTTTCCACGCTAAACGCCGTCTTATGAATGTCTCTTTCATCAATCTCTATCTGATGAAAGCCCTTTGCGAGATCTAAAGTGGTGAAATATTGGCATGTTCCCAATTTTCCTAATATCTCGTCGATATTTGGGATAGGGTATTTGTCATCAATGGTTATCTCGTTTAACTTTCGATAATCGATAACAATGCGCCATTTAGGCTTACCGCTGGCGTCCGCCTTCTTTGGAACGATCCAGACTGGTGCCGAGTAAGGGGAATCACTAGGCCGAATAATACCACTTCTTAACATTTCACTAATTTGTTTTTCGACTTCTTGTTTATGGACGAATGGATACCTATAAGATTTTACATGGATCGGTACGTCATCCGTTGTGCGAATTCTATGTTTAATGGCATTCGTAAAAGATAAATTCGATTCGTCTTTATAGAAGATTTTTGAAAATCGCTTAACAATCTTGAATAATTTTTGCCTCTCTTCTGTATTTAAATGATTAACGCGAATTTGTTCTACAAGAGGTTTATATTCATGCTCCTCTATTATATTAAAATTGTTATTATTTACTACTTGAGACTGGAGTGGGTTAAAGTTAATTAATTCGTAACCGTCACTTTGCATTTGTACATTTGCATCGGCTTTATAGTTTTCGTCGTTATATACGCCTTCGTGTACAGTTATCTTTCCATCTGGGGACTTCTGCTCCTTCAGATAAGTTAAACCTTCTTTTTGTAATACTGGGATACTTAACTTGAAGTTCCCTTTACTATATAAATTATAATTAAATTTTTCTTCTTTGTTGGTGAAATACAATTTTACTTCTTGATCTCGAATTTTAATGACCTTGTTTTGATAGTCTATCATTGTTTTTAATGGGATTAAAACATTGTTGCCAATTAGGCCATCATACTGATCATGAAAAGGGTAGACGTACATTTCCACTTTTATTTTGGGATTGCCAAATTCTTTAAATAAAGGGACTATTGCTTTCTGATTTATTTTAACTTCACCTTTGAGCGTTTTAAGGATAATATTTTCTTTAAGTGGTTCTAATAATTTAGGGTGACATATACCAGGATTTATTATTGAATGTGTGGCTCCTGTATCTATGATAAATTTTAGCGGTCTTGTATTGCTATCAACTATGACATGGGGTAGTTGATAGTTGAGGCTGGCAAAGGAAAATTTAGTGATTGGGTCTGTAACATTTCGGATGTATTTACATCCATAGGTTCTGGAGGTGGTAAATTTTGGTTTTGCTGATTATTATTAGAATATTCACGATACGTGTTTCTGAAAGGATTTTCTAAGGGTCTTTGCGATCCGTTTTGTGAATTATTATTATTATACGTATTCCTATTAAAGAATTGCGTTGGGTTTTGATCTCTAGAGTAAGAGGTTGGTCGTTGATATCGGTTATCTGTGTTGTTATCATATCTATATCTGTTAGATTGCAAAAGACTGTGATTTCCATTTTGAAGGTTTTTGTTGTTCCTACCATGATTGTTTCTATTTTGACTTCTATCGGCGTTAGAATTATTGGTAAAATTACTGTTTTCACTATTATTATAGTTGCTTGGCTTTGAATTATTATTGAAGTTATTTTTATTATTATAATTAACACTTCTCCCGTAATTTCTTGGAGCTTGGTTTATTGATTTATTAGGGAAAACATTATAGTATGCATAGCTGGACTCGTGAAGAATGTCCATTGCTTCTTCTAGTGTTTCTGGTTTTCTACAGTACAAGATCGATCTCATTGGTTCCGGAATTTTATTTTTGAAAATTTTTAATGCAGAAGTTTTATTATTTGTGATGGTATTTTCTGAAAGCTGAGCGTTTTCGCTTAAAGTAAGAGCTGTTTTTACGTTAAGTTTCCTTAAAGCCACTTTTATTTCGTTGTAAAAATTTACAGAATTAGTTTTGAATGTAACACTTCGTAGTTGATCAAACAATTCTTCCGTACTAGTAGTTTCACCAAAATTATTAATTAGAATTTCTTTAATTTCAAGCCAACATGTTACGTGATTATTTATTTCGATCACTTCACGTGCTTTGTTTTTAAGTTTAGATTTAATTATGTCTGAAAAAATACTTTGGGCAAGTTTATCATATCGTAGCAAAAGTGAATGGACTCTGTCTATGAGATTGATAAAATTCTGAAGATCTCTGAAATCACCAGAGAATTCAGGAAGTCCATTTAGATATTTAAGGGGATCAATATTAAGAGTTAGAGGTTCCATTTTCACTTCAAAGATATTAAAATCTGTGGTTGTATTATCTTCTTTGGATTTAGAATCGCTTTTAATAGCTTCAATGTCAAAGTACTTGAATAATTGTTTGGATTGATTAGAATTTCCGTTATTATTTATTGTATCGTTTCCTAGCTTAATACTACTAAATAAATCCGCTATATCATTTACTGCATCACTACTATTCATAACATAAAATTTAATTTTAAAATATTGGTACTTGCCGATACACTTTTCTGTTTGCAGATGAAGATGGAGATTTCTGCTATTATAGATGAGTCTGACAAATAAACAAACAAATTTTTCCGAGTTGAGTTAACTGGCGGTTGATTACCGTGGATTTCCTTCTTTTGCACTTTTTCCAATTTATAAAAATTTATCGCTAAAGCTGCTTTTATAGTTGAATTTCCATGGGGTTTTGTAAATTCCTTCAAATTTCGTAGAACACTTCTTCTGCTTTTATAGTTGAATTTCCATGGGGTTTTATAAATTCCTTCAAATTTCGTACAACACTTCTTCTGAAGTTTCCTCCAATTTCGTACAACACTTCTTCTGTTATACGAAAATGTGTATAGAAAAAAAAATCTACCTTTCTGCTATGTGAAAATTCAGCAATTGGGACTTTTGCTAATACATATAAACAAATCACTTCTTCTGACTTGCGAAGTAACAAAATGATTGATATTTTTTGTTTTTTTTTATTCCTTCTTACACTTCACTTAAACTGAAGGTGCTAAAAAATATTCAGTGAACACGTTAATAATTCTACTGATCACTTCCGCTGATTTCGTAGAACGTTTAATTGATTTTTTTTTTTGTAGACGTAGGTGCATCACTTCTTTTGATATCACTGTAGTATACTTTAAATCAAGTTTTATTCACTGATTATTGTACGGAATGTGCCATTAAATGTATAAACATAAGTAAAGTACTTGGCACATCCTACCGACTGCGCCAGTTTCACTTTCAATTCCAGTTAATGTAAAAAAAAATAAAACCACCGAAATTTGTTACACTAAGATTTATTGAACTGTTTCTCTAGGTAATTCAAAGAATAAATTGATACAAGAAAGTCTAATAACTAAATTATTTTATAATAATCTTTATTAATGAACTCAGTAAGAAAGAACGTTTTAATTTTTTGTCGCGACGGTTACCTCCAGACTAACTGTTCTTGGTGCTCAGGCAAATCTTCTTTCCCACAGCTTTATTCTATTTTTGCTGACGTAGTGTCTAGCAAAAATAATTAATGAAACCTGAGGTTTTTATATTTTTGAGCTCGAGCGTTTGTACGTGAGAATATTTGATTATGTAGGAATAAATATGGGAACTAAAATATATTTTGAATTCGCGAAGAATTTTCCTGTGGGAATGTAAAATTATGAAGATAGAACAATTAATGGCTTTTTATATTATGTGGCCAGAAATTGATGATATTGATTGCTTACATGGATTTGACTTTGTACCATGTATATCAGGGTTTGTATCATCATTAGGATTTACTATATCTATGCCTGTATCAATATTATCTATAACAAATAAACTCAAAAACCCTATTAGGCATTGAATCCACTAGATTGTTCAATTCCTTTAATTCTATTCCAGTTTTTAACGTACCAACGGTTTGGAATTATGTTCCATTGCTATAAACCTTATGAACTAGAATGTCACATTGATTCTCAATAGGAGGTTTCTAGCCGGCCAATCCAAAACGCGAATATCTGCAGCCTGGAACCAATTCTTTACAACGTGAGTGGTATGCACGGCATCATTATCCTGCTGGAAAATGAAGTTTTCCCCTGCTATTTGCTCCCCATAACCATCCAGAGCCCATTCTAACATCTCACGATAATGAGCAGCATTCATTTTTGTAGGAACCCATACAATGGACGATTTTCCGCTGTACCCAAATGCCGCCCATAAAATGACACTGCCCCCACTGAAATTCCTGCTCCACCTAACTTGTTCTTCTCGATGCAAATCATACCAGTAGTACTGACAACCATGCGGGCCATCGAGATTGAAATTTTTTTCATCACTAAAGATCAGCTGGTGCCATTCAGTGAATCAACTCATATGTTGTCGAGCAATGTCCACGTTTCAAAGATTGACGAAATTGTCAATAATGGTGAGGTATCGACCAATTTCCTTTGCTCTTGCCTGGTTTGAATAATTGTTGCGACGCAAAACCTCAATAATTTTCTTTTCTTCTTCAGATAATGGCTTTCTTCTCCCTATGTCGAACAGCTACAAAAAAATAGGCAAATCGAATTTGAAGAAAAAACCCTGAGTAATATAACATGCTTACCTAAGCTTTCTTGAAAAAATCACTGAATTAAAAAACAAAAAAACTACAAAAAACAGACATTTTATTTGGTGCTTTTACATTCACGTTTGAAACTTCGCTTATATTCAATATTCCTGGGGCCGGATTCTATAACTCGGAGAATTTAGGAGATGAGGATTTTCGTTTTCCCCGATTAAAACTCCCTAACTCTCCATTCGCGATTCTCTAACATACTTTGGGAGTTAAGGAAAACGTGAGTTATGTCGCAATATTGAAGTACGGCTAACTCTGTGTGGGAGGGTCGTAGAGAATTGGGGATTTTTCCATCGCATTTAGGGTCTAGAGTACAAAAATATAGATGAACAGCTTTTGGGGAAGGGGGTTTTGGGGACGGGAATCGTACCACCCCTTATTGGGGGTTGTCCAAAATACGTCATGTTTTGTACCACATTAAAGAGGGAGAAGCGAGTAATCGAGTGGTGTAATTTCTGTTGTTGATCATTTTAATTTCATAACTGACTTTTTACCGCCGAAAGACGGATTTTTTGTCCTTTGGTCATATACACCCAGTTCCTATATTTTGGATATATTTCATCAATTCTTTGTTTCACGTTCATAAGTCCTCTGTTGTGAATATTTTTCTCCTGAAAAGTGAATTTCCATGACTTAACCAGTTCTTCATAATGATGACTTGAAAATATGTCCAGTCGTTTTTTCATCTTAAGAAGGATTGATTCACTACTTTTGCAGTTAGCTCCAAAACCATTTGTCGGACTGAAAAAATAATTACATGTGCAATTAGGGAACAATATCTAGATGCGATTTAATCATACATACAAGCTTTAACGTGCATATTTAAAAAGTTTATAGTATCTTTTCATCTTTTCTGTACTGGAATACGGCCAAGTTGATCAGTTTCGCGTGAGTAAAATTTTTTAGTGGGTACCTTGAGACACCAAGATCCTTATTTCTCTGTAAGTATTGCAAGGATTTCCATAATTTATTTTTGTAAACATAGCCAGGATATGCGGTGAGCTCAAAATTTCATTTGAAAATCCTAGTTACCTAGGTACCTTCACAATACACAACAATACTGTTAGTTGAGAAATATTCTTCTTCCTTCTCTACAACTAACACAGCTGAGAGTTTTATCGAATGGAATAGACAGTTTGGTAATTGTTAATACAAATTCCTGCAGTTACAGAATTCCGAGTGGAGAGTTAAAAGAACTCTGATCTCCACAACTCTCCCAGTTAGTGAATCCGGCCCAAGTTAACTGTATTTATTTTGTGTAGTACTGCTTTCCTTGTGGCTGGTGCATTATAAAAAATGAATTAATACGAAGCGTAAAACATTAGTGTTGCCTTTAATTTAATTTCATGCACTGGACTTCTAAGATGAAATACTCTAATAATTTTTAATATAGCATTGTTAAAATATATATTGCAGCTTGTGACAGCGAAATGCGAAGTTTTAAAGTGCTGCGACCACTGAAAGGGCCTATTACTCTCACCCTCCCATCTCCTTAAAGCATGACAATCCTCTTGAGTAGATTAAAGAGCTTGCAGAGTGGTTTGTGTGTACCAACTTACCAAGATCTCGAGTAGCTGTAGCTTATGAAAGGTTGTCATTCTATGTTTTGCTATCACCGGACATTCCCATTTTTACAGTTTTCGTTTTCTTGGTTTTTTTTTCTGTATGCAATCTACCTCTTTCCAGATTCGAGACAACATCCCGGTACGTAAGAAAGTGATGTATGGAAGAGCTCATAGCAAACCTCAATAATCTGATCTCTGATCTCGGCTAAATATATCATGGGTACGAACCAAATAAAGGGTTTTCCAATAAGAGGTGTTATTTTAATTAGCCCGCTATTTCGGTAGATGTCACATTTGGAGCCGTCATTTTTTGACATTTGACAAGTAGAAATTACGCCATTAATAAAAATGGAACGATACACGATTCAACAACCCATTGAAATTATTAAAATTCACTATAAAAATGGTGAAAATGTGGCAGAGACGGTTCGGAAAACTCGAACATTTTTGGGTCGTCGTGAAGCACCTTGTCGGACCGCAATACAGAAATTGGAGAAAAATTCGAGCTGTCGGGACAAGTTAGTGATGTGAAGAATAAAACCCGTGCACGTTGCTCAAGAACAGCCGAGAATATTGCTGCAGTAGCCGAAAGTGTTGAAGAAAACCCAGGTTTGTCCATTCCTCGTCGTTCTTTGGAATTAGGCATTCCACAAACGTCATTACACCGTATTTTGCATAAAGATTTGGGTCTTAAGGCTTATAAAGTTCAGTTAACATAAGAACTCAAGCCGGCCGATCATCAACAACGTCGAGTCTTTGCTGATTGGGTCTTTGAAATGCATCAAAATGATCCGGAATTCCATCGAAAACTCATCTTGAGTGATGAGGCCCATTTCCACCTCGATGGCTTCGTCAACAAGCAAAATTGTCGCATTTGGGGCTCGGAAAACCCAAGAGTTATTGTTGAAAGGCCTCTATCCTCAACGTATGACTGTTTGGTGCGGTTTATGGTCCCGCGGGGTCATTGGACCTTACTTTTTCGAAAATGAGGCTGGAGCAACAATTACGGTGAATGGATTGCGCTATCGACAAATGATTAATGATTTTTTATGGCCGGAATTGGATGGTATTGATCTGGACAACGTTTACTTTCAATAAGATGGCGCTACGTGCCATATAAGCAACGAAACCATTGATCTTTTACGGGAAAAGTTTCCGGACCGTGTTATCTCTCGAAGAGGTGATCACAATTGGCCACCGAGATCTTGTGACTAAACACCTTGCGACTTCGTCCTTTGGGGCCACGTGAAAGAGAAGGTCTACGCCAACAGCCCAGCGTCGATTCAAGACCTCAAAGATGGAATTCGTGAGGCTATCGAGGACATAGGGCAGCCACTTTGCGATTTGGTTATGGAAAATTTCATGAAAAGGATATGGTCCTGTAGGCGTGGTCGTGGTGGTCATTGGGCTGATGTTATTTTCCATTATTAACGGCATATCTTTTATAATGAAATAAATATCTAATCCTTTATCTCAAAAAATGGCATTTTTCTTTGAGTATCAAAATAACACCTCTTATTGGAAAACCCGTACTTTAAAACTACCTTATTCCATGTTCATTTCCTTCATTATTCATTTTTGTTAAGAAAATTTTTATTCTTGCTATAGTTCTAGAAAATAAATGAGTTTTAGTTTACCAAATGTCATTTTAGGAGAATTTCTCCTACTGTTACATAAAACAAGTTTTTGTGTATTGTTAAAAAAATAGATGAATCCTAAAAAAAGCTAATAACGAAAGCTTAATTAGATTTGTAAATGTGTAATTTATTTATAGAATTATAACACACATTTTTAACGTGTTCTGAATAAATTTACGACACAACCACAGCAAGATTGAACCAATCTAAAGAGTCAAATGAATTGTAGTTACTCCCCACTTTCTTTCATTTCACTATGAAATTTTCTAATAAGTTGAAATTGATTTGGCAGTTCTCATTTCACCACGGTACAGAAAATACAAGCTTTTCTCATTAAATTTTGACACATGTGCTGTGACGTAATTTCGTCCACTAATGTATAGAAGAGACAAAGAGAGGAGAGAGAGTATTGTACTATTCTGTACCGTGCTTTTCTATACATTATGTGACATTCCTTCCATTAACGGTGAAACGTAGTTCATACAAAGAATAACGTATATTCTCTGTACCGTGTCATTTCATAATTGAAATATCTTGCAGTATCTTGCCGTCGTGGACTAGAAATGTAAAATTGTTTTATGGAAGTTGTATTTATCTTAAAATCTTTTGTGTTAACTTAATTAAAATTCCATTCTCAATATTTCCTGTGCTAGGTTTTATTAGTTTGGTAACACAAAGTCATTCAAAACAAAAGCAGACTTTTGTCATAAATACATGCAAAACCGCAGTAAATGAACCACTGCATCCTTATTCGCAAGTATGTAAAAAACAATGTGCTTGATTATTGAAAAAAGAAAATAATTCCCTTTCAGAAAAAAAAAAACAAGTGTATTTCTCTCTGTCACACACATGCTCAGTTTCCGTAAAGCTACATATGAAATTCCAGGATATACTCACAGTAAAAAGGTGTGATTGCTATGAACCATTGTTGGACATTTTAAGCATCACGGTATCACACGATTATTGTGACAGAGCTTCGACAGTACAAGTGTGTGATACCAGGTGATCAAACGTCCGGTAAGTAAATCGATTAAATGGTCAGTATCTATTCCTGAGAGGTATAAAAAGCACCAGTCTACCTAATGTGAGGCTGAAATTATCAGATAAATTGCGTTGCAGCAGGCCCAGACTGTCCCTACAACAGCCTGGATGAGTGTTTGGATCAAACCCACAGCTCAGAACGCCGAAAGACTTGGATTTACCAGGTCTAGGCTGTCTCTGTGATAACCTGGAGGAGTACTCAGTTCCAATCGCACTTATACACTCTTGAAGTCTGTGGGCTTGAAGAGTTACGACACGGATGTGGGTTGTTAGTTGATAAGTGAAGATTGACCAAGTCGAGATCTACCTGTAGTAACCCCTAGTAACGACGGTAGCAGTCGTTTCTGTGCTAGTTAATGATTCTTCTCTGGGAGGCAACCAAATACAGGATCTTTGAAAAAGTTTTACCAATAAGTAAAACAACAATGCCTTGGCCTTCTTTCTTGCTTTAATTCGGAGAGGAATCTACGACTCTATTGGCTGGATTACATTAACAACGCCGACGACGCTATACCTTAATTTCCCTTACATTTTACAGTTGAGTTATTTCCGTGTAATCTCTGCCGGTTTGCAATAAAATTTTAAATAATAATAAAAAAGATATTTTCTTTTCCTTCAAGTCCACATTTTTTTAATATAAAATCATTTATTTTCAGAAATTCAAATATCGTTTAATTTTTTCATATTTTTTCATAATAAATTTAGATATTCCATATTGGTAGCAATGGAGCGGCAGCGTTAAAATTAGAGATGGGTTGACGACCACGCCCACAACGACAATGACGCCGGCGTGGGTAATGTAATTCATTTCATACATGCAGTACTGTCTCTAAATATTTTTGACATAAAAGACGACCACGCCGACGTCGGCGTTGTTAATGTAAAGGCCTAAGCACAATTGCGACGGCGACGGCAAACTATTACAGTAATAGGAAGAATTTTCTCCAGGAACGTTTTATGAAACGTGTATACATAGGAATCTGCAGTTGCCGCCGCCCGTCGGCCACTCACGCTTTCGAAATTCAATTAATTGAATTACATCGGCGAGAGAGGCCGACGGGCGACGAAAATTGCAGATTTCTGTGTATACACGTTCCATAAAACTTTCCTGGAGAAAATTGTTTCTATTACTGCATTAGTCTGCCGTTTGCCGTCGCCGTCGCAATTGTGCCTAGGCTTTAATCCGGCCATATCAGTCACTGGCTGACAGGATATAATAAATAATTTAATTTTTCATTTCTGGACATTAAAATAGAGGCCTAATTATTTAACTTTTTCCAATTTTCAAAATGACTTTCGAGTTGGATTTACGAAAACCCTACGAAGGTCAAGGCTATGATACAACGATTAACAAGGTTCGGCCGAATTATCTGTCAATTGGTTGCTTCCCTCATTTGGCGAGAACTGTCACAAATTTGTTCGTTTCAATTTCAATCGTCCTCATAAAGTGAAAAAAATGTCTATGTGGAATTACTTTCCCCCAAGTGATTCAAACGAAGTAACTAATGTTTTGTCAAATATTGTAATATATTTATAACGTATTTAAGTCAATAAAATACGAAAAACTCAAAACAAATGTGCTGGAAATGACTTGTCCACCTCCTGATGTAGCAACACAAAAAATTCCTCTCGAATCGGCCATACCTTGCATCTTTGTATCATGGTCAAGGCTGCCCAAGGCCATTTACGGCATGCAAATGGTTCTATCAAGCCGCCACAACCCAAACAAAGGCAAACCCCGGTATGCTAGAGTGAAGGAATTCGGTCAAGGAATTTTTCTACTTAGTTCTTACAAACAAATTTACATTAGGTCAAGGAATTTTTGAAAATTTGGATTTGTCAGTTGTGTGACATCTCAAATAATAAAGAAAATAAAGAATTGGATAATTCTCAATTGTAAGTAATCTGACCATTGCGGAATGAATTATATCGGAAGTGTTTTTATATTTGTTTTTTTTTTTTTGCAAAACAATGTACATGAAAACAGTGGATTTAATTATATCTGCATCAAGTCGGGTGCTTATTAATAGAGTAAAGGAACAAAGTAGTAGAAAGATTTGCCATCCTTTTATTCAAATTTGTAAATCTCCGCGAATGCAATGTTTTGAATCAACTAAAAAATTAAGAAAAACGTTAAAAAAATTGTATTTCTTCATTTATTAGTTTAGGGCGGATCCGAATCCAAGTCTTCGTCTTGTTAGTACAGCTAGTGACGTTGGTACATATATATCTGCTTATTTTGCATAATATATACACTTCACTTTTTCCGCGTCCGCCATAATGTCAAAATAAATGCAATCAAGCTCAAGACGAAGCTGACCTGTCCGAATTCGTTTGCTTAGCTTGCTTGATCTCGATAGCCAGCGAATAAATAAAACCTCAAAATATGTTGTCTATTTAAAATAGTCAACTCAAACCTTGACTCGATGATCAAGCTAACCAAATGTCTAAACTGTTACACAAAGTAGCAAAGCTCGGTGGCATAGACATGGATTCGGATAGAGCTTGACTCGATGTTACGTCACTAGCTGTACTAACAAGACGAAGATGAAGACGAAGACTTGGATTCGGATCCGCCCTCAATATCGATTTACTAGTTTCAAAATTGCTGTTCCTTCCTTACTAAAATAAGTGTCTCGGTACTTATTTCTCAAAGAAATATTAACATAAATGGATTTTTCGAAAAAGAACGACATCTTTTTGTCAATCGAGAAGTAGAGCTTTCCTGCTCGAATTTCCTGTCTCTACCATACTACTTCAAGGAATCGGAAAAGAAAAAAATTCGTTGAGCATTCCATGAATTTTTTTTTATATAGTTTTTGTATAGCAACACAAACTCCTTGGCTCTAGCATACCAGGCTTAAGATAGCAATCCCTCGCTCTAATATAAAATCAAGGATATCTCGACCTGATGTAGAGAAGCCCTCAATTTTTTCTTTTGAATTTCTATGCATTATTGTATTATATTGTGTTACTTAAGGTAGAGAGTTTATTTATAAATAAATGTGCTTATTATAATCAGTTATATGCCGATATTCTTACTGTGCATCTAATACGCTACAGATATTACTGGTCTGGTACTGCATTAGAAAAAGTCCATGATAAAACTTCTTCTGTTCTATGCCAAAACCACTTGGGATTATATTAATGAAGCTTATTGAGTAAACAATTTTATTTTTATAAAGATTTTTCTTTAAAATATTTCTGTAGGTCTTTAAGCAACTCCACAAATAATAGAAGTATTCAATAAATATGAATATAAATAAAAATTTTCATATAAAATTAAAGTGAAGTTGAGACACAATCCATTTAACATAGATATTTATTAGAATTTCAAGAAAATACAATATTAGTAATTCAAAAATATCAAAATATATTTTTTCAATGGCAATGCCCTATGAAAGCTCTTTTAAAGTTTGGAATATACACAATGGTACAAAGTTATAAATTTCCCTCTGGTGACCTTGATAGCTTAGTTTTCATGACGCGGACTATAACAATATTTATGAGCGTAGACGCGTAGAAGAGCAATAAGCATGGATTTCTTTCTAGAAATTTACAGAAAATGTTTCGACAGAGTTGTTATTCATTTTGGTGGCCGATAGGAGATATTTTTAGAGACAATACTTTCATTATGTGTCGGCCTGCAATAATGCGCAAAAATTTTTAAGAAAAAATTTCCAGTAAATTTCTAAAAAAAAAAATTCAGGGTTTTCGACATTAGGTCGAAGCATCCTTGATTTTATATTGGAGCGAGGCATTGCTGGCTTACTCTTCGGCATTGATTATAAAGTATATATGTATGCACTTTATAATCACTGCCTTTGGTCAAGTCGAGGCATTGTCGAGGCATCGTCGATTTTATTGTGTGTTGGTGTTTGTTCTACTTGCCCAGTCTTTGTATGTTATAAGTTTGTCTATGCTAATGCACTTCTACTAGTTCTAATGTTTATAATTACTACCACTGAAAAGGAGTGTAATTTGCTGCCCTATTATTTAGAAACATTATTTCGTTCAAGAACATCACTAAAATTCATTCTGAAGATAATAAGCAAAAAAAAAAAAAACAGGATTTTAAGAAATTTTAAATTGTCACAGATAAAACTTCTGAATTCGGTAACAATTGTTCCTTTTCAATTTCACCGGATATGAAATCTTTTTGTTTAATTCAATTCAACGGAAAATCACCCCCAATGACCCCAATACAGCCAGCCTGCTTTTATATTTTATCTTATTGTAACTACCTCTAAAGGCCAATTGACTTTAATGATATTTTAATTCATTACAAACCCCAATTCGAAATAATCTCTTCACTTTTGTCCTCATTGAAATCGTTCCGAAGGATAATGTGCCTGAATTAATGACCTAAAAGGCTTTTCAAAAGAGTATTCTTGCCATTACCTTAAGAGACCCATCTTATATAAGTTATTAGTATAAAACAGTTCTAAGATTTTCAGTAATTGTGTATTTGTTGGCGGCGGGGTCAATGGGTAAGTAAATATGTATGTATATGTCATATAGTTTCAGTCTGGTTTTCCAACATTATATACCACTATTCCTATAATTGCTGCCTGCTTAAAACAGGTCCCCATTTTCTACATTATGTAAGCAGTATGCCATCCTGTCCAATTCCGTATCGCATTTCGTGTTCACCCATACAGCTTGTCCTCATTATCCAGGTATTCCCCATATAAGTCGTTCTATAATCCTCTCCAGTATATGTAAGTATATATATAACACTATATTTAGAGATTATGTGTTTGCAAGCACTACAAGCAGAATTTTTTCGTTCGTTTCTCCTGGTACTTTCATTTTTCCCATCGCTATGCACATCATCTGTACACAAACCACCGTATACCAACCAAACTAACTTACTTGAGGAGCCCTCGAGTTCTGCAAGGGAAAGCTAACTCCTCATCTTCAACCTGACTTCAACTACCTTTGTCCTTTGTTAGACCATTTTCTTTTTAGAGAGATCCTTGATATTTTATATTGGTATCGTGCAGCTTGCGATGCCATCTTGTGTTTTCATTTCAATTTGACCTAAACGAAGAAATTTTGTTTGTTCTTCTGGGGCAGATTATCAGGTGGAAATGAATTAAAGCCTGGGTGGTTGGCGGCGGCGCGGCGCCGGAGTCGGCAGCAACAACGGACACGGCACGGTATCATTTCCGTTTTATGCAATTTGACATGTAATTATAGTGGGTATATACCAAAATTGCAAGCAACACCATATACTTAGG
Organism: Dioctria rufipes; assembly: GCA_963924295.1. Taxonomy (NCBI): domain Eukaryota; kingdom Metazoa; phylum Arthropoda; class Insecta; order Diptera; family Asilidae; genus Dioctria; species Dioctria rufipes. The sequence goes on from OZ002740.1 coordinate 365,395,967, forward strand.
TATAAACTGTGCAGCGTTGTGCCTTCAGAAAAGATGTTTGAGCTAGGCGAAAAAAAAATAGCAGAAAAATAAAACCCCTAGAGGACATTCCGCCAGTATCTAGGGTATAGTCATAAATATTGCTCTCTTACTATTCTTCAACGCAACGGATTCTACCAAGCACACACACACACACACACGTCCAAAAGCCTGAAAATTTTCCTTGAATTACACATTGTGACGGCTCTTATTGCCATCATGATGTTCTTCTGTTTCCTGTTATTTATGTGAAATTTTCATCTAGTTTTTTCCCTCTCCCCCCCCCATCCCTCTCCCCCCCTCATCCCTCTGCGAAACAAAAAGGGCGACATGAAAATAAACGTGTTTGTCGGTGACATTTCTCCATCCTGCGGAAACATTTCCTGGAGATTTTGTTCCAACTTTTGTATAATTGTTCCCATTCCCTTCAACTTGTTGAGGCAACCGGAATAGAAACAGACTCATTCAGACCAAATGACAACAATTTTTGTGAAAGAAAATAAGCGAAAGAGAGTAATTTTTAGCACTCAAGGACGAAAATTTTCAAGTTCTGCCTCTGTTAGGACAATGTCAGGGGGAATTTTTTTCCATCAGGCAATGTTATTCAGGACATGAACATAAAGTGTTATAAAAACACAAGGTTTTTCTAGTTAATATTATGTTTTTTTTTTTACATTTACAGGTCTGAATACATCAGGGAGTGTGGCGGGTGGGGGGGGGGGGGGGCAATTGCTAGGGAATAAGTAGGTTATGGTAACCCATCCAATACAAAACAATGCCCAGTTAGTTGGTGACATTGTTATAAGAATTCTCTTGACATTATAAATGAACCAGAAATATGACAAAATTTGGGGTTTAAATTTGTAGTTGAGTCCAAGGTATATAGAATACAAAGTATTCCCATTACGAACAATGTTCCCCTATTAGGTGTCGTAATAATGTGAAATGTATAGAAAAGTGCGGCACAGAGAGAGAGAACACAATACTCTCTCTCTCTCTCTCTCTCTCTCTCTATAGATTAGTCACAGAATTACATCACAGGGTATCAGTTGAAGTGAAAATTTTAATGGGAATACCTTGTCTTCTTTATTCCTTGGTTGAGTCTAGAGTTACGAGAAGATAAATTGCACATTGTTGCTGCCAAAGAGTAATCGGTTCAGTAGTCATAGACAATTTTTAAACTCGCCACAATAAAGGCTGAATTAAAATGGATGCAATGCAATGCAACGAAACGGAGAGAAATGCCAAATTTAGGTAGCAAAACTGAGGTAAACGGTAGCTGCTTACAATGGACGCATGTTTAATTTAAAAAGATAGCTAAGTTTGGACCAAAATTGAGACGAAAAAATATGGAGAAAATTTAAAACTCTGTTGAATTTGTTGTTTATAATAGAAACTCTACGGGATATTACAACGTTGCCTTTAGGAACATGAAGAAAGTTTTTTAAACGAACAAGAATGAAAATACCAATGTATGAATTATTTTTGAGTTTGTTGAAATTCCTTGTTTTATTATAAATGGTTTTATTTTTTCACACAGTAGCTATAAATGCTACTCGAATTTCTCCATTTTTCTTTCTCTTATATTATTGAACACTTAATCTGCACAATTATTTATCGCAGAATATGCGAAATAAACAAACCGTTAACGCAAATTTTAGATTATGTTCATCCGTTCCATTGCGTAAATTTCAAATTTTATCAAACTTATTGCGTAAGACTGGGACTTCCTCCGTCCACTGTGCGCAGCTCCATTTAAGAAGCATACAAAGAAAACCATTTTGAAAATTCTCTCTGTTCCATTGCATTGCGTTGCGTCCATTGAAATAGCATTAGCAGCAAGTTTGCGTAAATAATAGATTATCTGTGCTGTACTTAAAAATTAAACAAGAACAAGTTAAAAAGCTAGACACCCTAGAATCTAGATGAATGCCCGTATGTAATTTCGTATGGTCACCCATTTGAGCAATTCACATTTTTGCAACGGTTTTTCGCATATATTTCTATAACAGCTCGTCGAACAATAAAAAAATTATTAAACCAATTTTATAGGATTTCATATTCTGAAGAAGGTTTTAGTACAATAAAAATGTACAGGACTGATCGTTTTCACAGTATCCGTAAAAATCCAAAAAAAATTATGTGGCAACACCAAGAAAAGGTATCCCGATTTATTCCATTTTTGAAATTTTATTTGCTATTACGATGAAAACACCGTGTATCAAATTACAGCACTCTATCTCAACGCGTTCTCAGGCACTGCCCAAATATATAGTGAAAAACGAAATTTTTGTATGGCACGAATTGTGTCATTTTTGAACTTAATTTTACTTTTTTTTTTTGAAGCTCGCGTATTAAATTTCAGTTCTCTAAGTACACGCGTTCGCGAGTTACCGTGCGCACGTACGGCTGGATGGACGGACGGACAGACGGACATGAAAAAATCAAAATAACTTTCAATATTATGCGTGGGTGTTCAATCCATTTTACAATACCATCATTATTTCTGAGCGTTACAAACGGAATGACAAACTTAGTATTCCCTATAGATTTCATGTAGGGTATAAAAGGAAGGTACAGGAGAAAGATTATGTTACGATTACTTGGCTAAGAAAATGGTGTCGGTACTATATCTAATAAAATTTATTTTGAAAATTCTGTTTTATTTTGGGTCATTTTTTAGTGAAGTGTTATTCAGTTTTTTCACCAGTTTAAAATAATTAAACAAACTTTTAAACTCAGTAGAGTGGAAATTCCGCACAAGAATTAAAACCTATAAACTTAGTGATATTGGAGAAAAAATTATTTTAATTAGTGGAATAATTGCTATATACATTCAGCTCGAATAGTAAAACTCCAAAAAAATATACGCAAAATTGCTGCATGTTAATAGTTGCTGTGAACCAATAACTGCTGCGTGTCAAATCAGGGTGGATGAAAAATGGACCCTTGCCGAAATGATGTACTGCGATTTTTGCCATAAAACTTAAGTTTTAAAATTGTGTATCTTGCCCATATTTTTACAAAGTCCATCATACCACTGGCCTTTTTCACAGTGGAGTTAATATGATCCTCAAAGGAGAAGCGAGAATCGAAAACAACACCCAAATAATTGGTCTTGTCAAGTGGGGCTAAGGAGTTTTCGTTTAGTGTATACTCACATAGTAAGAGTCATCTTTTTGGAGCAAAAGACATACCAGTACACTTGCTAACGTACATAGGTAAATGTAATCATTTAAATAGCAATCATGAAAAATTACCAAATCAGAGTTTAAATGAGCGAAGTTATGATCATCGATGATTATTCGAAAAATTTTGGCGTCGAGTATATAACAGAGGATTTTCAAATTATTTAAAATTGCACTGAATAATAACGGTACCTGGGGGTACCCCCGTGCAATTTTTAATATCAATTTTAAAAACGTCACAAAAATGAACTCCTTTGAGTTTCTCCTGACAATAAGTATAAAGCCACAATAATAATTTATTTCATCAAAAGCTTTTCTAAAGTCAGTAGAGATATACATCCCCATTTACCTATCAGCTTCAATAGCCGGATTGTAATAGTTGAAATATTCTACTAAATTCTTTGTAGTGGATTTATCCTTAGTGAAGCTATACTCGAAAGAACCCGAAAAGAGTTTACAGTGAAATTTCAATAGCTTCAAGGCAAATTGACAACTGCAATTGATCGATAATTAGAAATATCGTCTCTTTTACCTTTTTCATGTAAATGTGAGAGACAAATTCCATAATTTCGGTAACTCATCACAATTTATAGATAAATTAAGGAAATACTAAAGAATAGGCCTAAGAGACAGCACTGAAAAAAAAATGTTTAGTTAAAACGACAAATCACGATTAGTTGATTGTACATTAGTTATTCCTGTAAATTGAATTGGAAAAACAATTAAGTCATTAATAAAATTGTAAGTGCTAATTAGTTGCAATTTCTAATTGGAATTAGTTGATTTGCCCTTAGTTGTAGCTTCGAATTCAATTAGTTCGGTTAACAAATATTTGATAATAAATTAAGTAATCATATTTCAGAAGACATAATAGTAAAATCATCATATAAAATTATGAATATTTTCGCAGAAACAATGAAACTGTTCGTTTATTTTTAAGAATATGATTTGCAATTAATAAATTCAGCAAATAAATTCATAGAATTTTTAATATGATGTAACCACACAATTTTCTAAATTACCGAATTACGTTAGTTGATATGAATAATGTAATTTTGGCATAACTTTAAATTTTATACCCTAGATGAAATCTCATAGGTCGTACTGAGTTTACATTTTGCTGATAAAGGAAAAATGGGTTGGACACCCACGCATAAATGTTATTTTGATTTTTACATATCTGTCCGTTTGTCCGTCTATCCGTTCGTCTATGGCATTTTCGAAAAAAATAATAAATATGATTTCATAAATGGAAGAAATCCTGAAAAACCCGTGGTGTTGTCATACAAAATTTACAATATTTTATTTTGTACTGAGAAATTACCTGCAAAATGAATCATAACCATTTTTATTGTCGCTTCATCGTTCTAGAAACTTATACGAAAAACCATTAAATTAAACCGATACATTTGTTGAATCGAAAAATCTGAACCTTTGCCTTCCAATTTGAGTTTCGTTTGGACATTCTAAAACCCAATTCGTAATTTCAACTTATACAATCGATGAATCAACAAATGCGAAATTTTTGCCTCGTATAATTCACACTTAGAACTTATATTGAGTGTATATATGGGGTTTGCTTAATATTTTCTTCAGCGTCTACAGCAGGCAAAAACTCTCAGTCGTACTAATGAGTACATATGTATATACTTCTTGCCCATACACGAACGCTTTTTTTTCCCTCTTTATTCAAAATACCATCAGCCTACTGCAGACAGATAATAAAGTCATAAAAATTCATAGCATTTTATTATTATGATCAACTAAAAAATTAGTTGAATTTTTCAATTTAATACATATTTAAACAAATTCGATTAGTTGATTACTAATGTCTTCAAACTAATGTTTGAGTTATTTTAAATAATGCGGTATGCAAAATCAAATCATCAATTAGTTAATTCGGAGAATTTAATTTGTTGAAAGAGCAATATTAATTAGTCGATTGTTCTAATAAGTGCTTCTAAAGACTGGATTAAACAACGACTGTTTTAGCTAATATTTCTATTCTTTCATAATTTATTATATAAAACTTACTTATTTCAACAAAATGATTAGTTGAAAAAACAAAAGATGCTTTGATACGAAATTTCGAAAGATTATCAAAACTAACTAAACAATTAGTTGAGTTCACAAATGTTATGACTAAACAAGATTAGCTAAATCATGTAATGCCAGTAAGTTTTCTTAACGAATATGATTTGTAAGCTGAAAATCAACTGATATTTTTGCTGATGGAACAAATTCATTGGCATAATGCAACTAATCTTTTTTTTCAGTGAGGCTATATTTTTATTTTAACAGAAAATGAAATGCTATCAGTACCACTTGACATGTCTGAAATGTGCTCCAAAATAGATTTCTCATTAAATATTAAGTCCTTGTTCACAAGAGAGCTACACAGAAAAGCTTTGACAATGTATTAAAATTACTTAAGGGGAAGCAGTATCGAAGAATTCACCAAAAAGATTGGCAATCGTTAAAGACGTATATTTGATAGCGAAACGTTTTTTGGCTTCTATATTTTCTTTTCTTTGGAAAATGAATAGTTTTGGGGAAGGAGTTTTCAATTATTCACATGGGGTCAGGTCTCAGGTGTGTTTCCATTAGGTTTGTTTGTACTTGAATTGAAGAGTATCATCGATTGGCATAGCAGACATTTTACACCCAATATTCTGATTTCGTTTACAGAAGTAAGCCGCGTATGGTATTAGTCACTCAAAGAAACATTCCATGTTGTTGATAATTCACAAGAAGGCTGAGGATTATATAATTATGTGAAATTTGCTTGTTACATAATAACTCATATGTTATGTCATAATCTTTTTTCATAAAATAGGTTTTTAATAAAATAAAAATTCATGTATACATATATCTACACTTCCACTTCATACATAGATATCCATAAATAGACGTCTAAAAATATGCTTGTTTGTTGATGTCAATGGCAACGCGAAATTACCTACCTATTTCAAGGCTTAAAATTTTTTGTAGAAATGAAACCCTTAAGAAGCTTCAATTCAGAGCATATCTTCTATGTAACAATGTATACGGAGTTGCGTATATATAGACAAGTACGCATACATGCGTACATACATATGTAAATATGCCACTAGGGCACAAACGCCTCCCTTTTGACATTATTTCGAAGCTCTTCGAAAGGTAAAGCCATTAGGGCATTGTTTATTACGAGCAGGCTGCTTTCCTTTCATGAAAAGAGTTTAAGGTTTTAGGCCCTAAAATGTCTTCAGCGACATGTTTTGCCCATTTTTTTTCTCCCCTTTCTTTTTTCACTTCTTCACCCTACTCCTGGAGAAGGTATCAATGTAATTGCAAAAGTTCGCAAGCATGTGAATCCGCTTTAAACCACATTTGGCTGCGCATATAGTAATACCTCTGAAAGATAATATAAAATTTACATACATATATGTGTACAATGGTAATATTGTCAGCTACTTTGGGGACAATGAGGAACAAGAGATTGTTCTTAAGCTACCGAAGCTCTCAAGTTATCAAGTTTATTGAGAATATTTTTATGCTTTATGTGTTGTACATCATGTATGTATGCATATATCTCGATCTAATGGTGTTAAATTTATGCTGTCAAGAACATGGAAAAGATTCTCATTTATCTTACATAGATTTAAATTTGACTTTTGACTATTTTGGAATATAACTTTGATTAAAACCGTCTTAAACCTACCTGTGTTAATTAAAACTTTTCTGTTTGTTTCCTTGAGAAAGCACTCTCTACTATAATATATATGCGAAAACTTGAGATTTGAGGGTATAAATTGCACAACGGGGGGGACAGGAAGTTTTGCCTTTCTTTATTTTAAAACTGCGAAAGTGAGAATAGCGAAAAGCCGAGAGACCCTTATAGAAATGAAGGAAACTTTATGCAACAAGGATACGTTTATATGTATGGAACAATTTTTTCCTTCAAGTAAAAAAAAAAAACGCATACACACACAATATAAAAAGTTTTAAGAAAAGCTCTTGATTTTTCCTGTATCTTCCTACAACTTACCCAACGACCATCATAGTATGCACCGCATTCCGTACGGGTTATTGTTAAACACCTCCGCCCCCACCGCTGCGCCGTTTCTTGTTATAATTAAATGTGATGAGTCATAAATCTTTAGCAGTTTACTAATTACTTGAGTGAAGATGGCGTGGGACTTAGTTGGAAGAGACCTTCGGTGTGGGAATGTTCGCGCGTTTTTCATGATTTTCACAACAACAAAAAACAGACTTAACCCTTTTTACATAGTCAATCATGGAAAAAAATCGTCGGATATTTTGTATGCTTTGAAAAGGGTAAAAGGTCGTCTAATTAGAAGGATCTCAGATATAAAAACGATTCAGGCATTGATTAGAGCTGAAGAGTAAAAATTCTAAAAAATTAAAACTAACTTGATAAATGCTACACTTTTATCCATTAACCGTTTCTTAGAAATTATGGATCTGGAAGAATATTAATTTGATGAGGTGAAGGACTGTGGTATTTAGTATACCTATGTAGGTAAGAAACTTTTGCGAGTTTATTTTATGGTAAGATAATAGATCTGTTCCTGTACTAATTTTTAAGACAATGCATTCGGTGAGCTGAATAAAATTTGTTAATTTTTGAGTGAATCACTTACAACATAGTAGGTGAAGTGAATATACTTTACTTATGAAGTAAATACTCTTATATTCGTAAAGTTAAACAATATCGCGACAGCACAAATATAAGCCCAAACAATGTAAAACGTTTTTTAAGATTCGGAAATGAAAATGTTGATTTCATTATGAACTAGTTTCTACCAAATGGCAACAAAACTCGGGGAGGTGTTTTCACTTCAAGAAAGGATATATGGAAATATATCTAAGGTATATTAGGTTTTCACAGTGGTGTTGCAACCGATATTGGTGTTAACAACAGTTTATAAAATTGTAGGCTGTAGAAATTTTATAGTCAAAATACAAGACTTCCATGGTAATTGGTGCACTGGACTCAGCATTAAAAGTTTGGACAATTTGGCGAGGATTGCATAAATAAAAGCAATTACCCTTTATTAAATGTTCATGTGATGTGTATAGGTGTGTGTATGAACAATGGGCTGAAAGTGTGCACGATGGTATAATATTGCGAGAAAGCGCTATTCAACAAACACTTGCAACGTTTGGATTTGTAGTCCGGTCAGTTTAAGCTGCTCGAACTCGAAACTTGATAGATTTATCGTTTCGTCTGTTTCAACTGCTAACAACCTTTATTTTTTGGAAAAATTGCCACTGGGCCCTGCAGTAGAACTTACTCTTCCATTTTGGTTTACTGATGGCAAAGTAGCTTTATTATATTTTTCCATGTTCAACGGCGTAACCAGGTTCTGAACTAAAGTGAGGGTAGCTCATGCCAGATCGAAAGAGGAGAGGATGTGGCTGATGAAAGGTACAATCCAATTATTAGTTACCATAAATACTATTGCCTTATTATTATTAATAACTAATAAAACTTTTTTCAAGTTTGATGAAAATTCGTGTAAAACTTTCTTTTTGATCTTCTCCCGATTTTCTTTAACGTAATTTCTATGCATATCCATAAGACATAATCCGATCATCCTTTACTCTCTGATAGCATTCCTCAACCAGGTCTTCACTCTCTTCGAAGTATACATATTAGATGACCGTCGCTGTAGTAGGTGTTGTGATTGTATTAATAGTAAAGTTATTGGAAACTAATTTTCTACCAAAAAAGCAATCAAAATTTGTAAAAATTAATGCACATGGACGATATTAGACTCAAATCGTTCGTTTCAATGTGAAGAAAGCGGAAATATAATTTTATTGTAGCTATTAATAATAGGTGTAATTTCCATAAATATCCTGTATTCTGTGTACAAATATATACAGTACGGAAATATTTTCCAACATTAAAGTATAATTTAGTTAATATCATACCGTAGCTTTCACTATTTGATGAAATCACTGACATATATATAAATGGACTGCTCGTTGAATCAAAAACGCATGAAAGCAAATGGCACCACTTTCGTATTTCTGTCTCTTTCCGTGAGAGGATACTATTGCACTGAACTGTAACGATTGGGAATGAGAAATTGCTTCAGGTTCAGCGGTATTTGCAGAACTGGAAATTTAGTAATATATTTGACAGTTCATCACTATTCACCATTATTATTTCAAGCAATTGAATTTATATACATGTCAGTGGCAGTCATTATGAATATCCAAAAGAATATCAATGGGAAAGAGGCTACGAGAAAACATGGTAAATAAAATTACGCCTATCAATTTCAGGCAATTTAAAAAGTAATTTTATACAATCTCAGGTAAGCAATGAAGGAAGATGAGTGCTAATATTATTCAAAAGGCAAAGAGAAAACATCTAGCCAAGATTGCAGTACAAAGCTACCTAGGAATGTTGAGGAATCTGATTACCCTGACCAAATTAATATACTCTATTTTAGTTATTAGAAATTTTCATTGTAATATATGTGAAGGACTACCTTAAAACTAAAATTTTTGCGTCTTGGAATTCTTAAATTTTTTGCATTGATATTAGAACAGAGAAATGTGTGCTTGCAGCTTATCGCCCTCTAAATAGTTTCGATTGCAACAAATTGAAAGACTTCGAGGAATTTTGTTCCATACTTTCGCAACATGTCCCAGACCATATAGAGAACTTTGCGTTTAATATATCACGGATTGGGAAATATCATCCTGGATTTTTCGGTGCGAGTCCTCTCAACCAAGAGTAACTATGACAAAAGTCCTTCTAAAACATCCTTGTACAAAACACTTCCTTCAACTCATAATTAAAAATTAAAAAAACTCCAAAAATTTTTAATAAATCCAGTAAATCAAATCGCACTGACAGATATTTAAGTAAATTTATTGGATCCATTGACATGGAATCCCCAACTAATTTAAATTTCGCGCCAGTTTACTACAGTTGGTAGCGTTGACAGTGAGAGCATACTTTCTAAAATCAAAACTGGTGCTACATGAGATAGGACATCAGTCAGTCCATTTATATACATGTCAGTGGATGAAATGAACACGTACATAGATTGGCAGATCTTGCGCTCAATTAACTAGTTTATCACAAAATTGGTTTTCATTGGCACCACAAAAGCAATGGTTCAATTTTCTGGCGCTCATATCCAGTTGACCAAATTTTCTTTTCACATTTCTAAAAAAGCACAACAGCAAAATGGCTGACTTTTGAGGCACAACATTATTTGTCCGGCCAAGCTTTCCATTGATATTTCATTAATTATTTATTTATTTGAAATTCTGTCAAAACTGTCAAGATTGAACGAATTGGCAGAAACTTGGTTTGCAATCATTTTTCGGTCTTCCAAATGTAATGTAACTATTTCTACCGATGTCCAATATTGCACTAATATTTCTAACTACTTATATGACAAGAATGGCGAGTAAGTTTTTTAGATTAATGCTTATCAATTATCTCACTTTTTTTGTTTTTGTTTGTTATTTTAATTAAAGTAGTGGGTACATTCTGATTCAGAGCTGTGTCGAATAATATCAAAATACTTCCAAAATAATATCGAAATAATTTCAAAATTATAATTTTTGCACTTTTAAATTTTTGATATAAAAATAATCTGACGTGAGAAAAGAATTTGAAGACCGGAGTGCGGTTATCGTCACTCTATAGCTCTTTGATAAGAGTAAAGTTGTCGTTAGACGTATAAAGTGATATGATAAACTATGATATACCGTATGGCATTATTCAACTTTATTGTTAAAACAATTTAACTGTTAATTATCTGTACAAGAAGAGAAAAAAAAAACGTCTAACTAGGAAAAAGTGTTAATTGGTGTAACACCAATGTTGGCGACTTTATAAATGAACACCGATAAATAAAGCATTAAATAAATATACCAAGAATTAGCTATAATTCGAGAAGTCAGCGAGATAATGAAATTTTGGGGTTATACTAATTAAGAAAATTAAAAAAGCGTTGTCAGGATGACTAGCAGTCATGACAAACAAATATCGGGATTTTCAGAATTGACGTTTATTGTTTTAAAAATACCAAATTATCTAGTATGTCTATCCACGACTCGACCGACTGCTTCTTAATTTCTTCTTCTTCTTTCTCCTTCTCGCTGAATTCAATAACGGCTCCTCGATTAACGGGTGCCAGTATTACATTTAACCGGGAGAACGGTTAGAGTCGGCTCTTCCTGATGGCGATCCGTCTCGGGTCGGGGCTCTTCAGCCGATATAGAATTATCCTCGTCGTTATATTTATCCTGCAGTTCTAATATCAAGACTTTATCCGCTCAGCCGTAAATATGGAGCTAAATTTCCGGTGAGACCTCGGAATCTGGTCAATGTCGTTAATGACGTAACGGTTCCTTCCAAGGGCTCGACCTACCATGTAAGGTCCTTTATATAATGGTTCCAATTTTCGACTTTCACCGATCGCCACGGCGACATTTTCTATAACGACGAGATCTCCTTCGTGGTAAATTCGTGGTGTTTTATGTTGTTTTTTGAACCTAGCTTTCCACTTTTCCTTTCCCGTACGAATTCGTGTGATCGCATCAGTACGTCTATCCTTGATGCACACTGTTTCCTCGTTGTCCGAGAATTGTTCTTGTAACGTCTGTATTATATGATTTTCCGTGATATGCTTTAACGGAAAATCGAACACAATCTCATTAGCGCGGTGGTCGTATTCCTCATTGTATTAAGTGTACATTGCAAATTACGAAATTGTTGATCCCACTTGTTCGGCTGTTCAACGAATGTTCGTAGAAAGTCCAGTATTGATCGATTCACCCGCTCTACGGTCCCATTTGCTCGTGGTGTTCGAAAGGATACTTTAACATGGCGGATCCCATTTTCATCGCAATATTTCTCGAATGGTTCGACGTACCTTCATTATAGCAGCAACTAATACATGATGAAATATAATCCTTGGTATATTTTCGAATCCGTGGAAACCAGAAAATCCTTTCTACTCGCTGCATTGTTTTTTCAATGCCAAAATATCCTGCATCGTCGTGGCATGATTTCAAAATTCTCCACCGAACGGAGAATGGGACTACAAATCTTCGCTGTTCTCCAACCTTACAATATAAGAGGTTATGCGTGAAGCAGTAATCGTTTCGAAATTGTCGGAGCTGCTCGTTCTGACTTTCACCACGTAATGCTTCTATAATTCGAGTTCTAATCTTGCTGTTGCATGCGTTATAACCAGTTTTCATCTGATATCTCGATTTGGTTAATATGATTTTCGACGATTTCTGGTTCCTTCGCTGATTAAACAGGTGCTCTACTTAAGCGTCGGCATAAGGCATTCGTGCCGAAGATCGATGGCTAAGAGTGTAATCGTACTCTTGTAGCTTCAAAAAGCAGCGATCAATTCGTGGAACAAACGGTTTTGTATTCTTCGTGGTTGTTATAACTGCACAATCAGTCACTATTTCGAAATGTTTTCAAAGTAAGTACTCTCGTACAATGTCGACTGTAATAGAACACAGGTTTTGAGCAGCTTCGTAATTGGGCCGGATATGGCTGCGTAGTTTTGCACAAATTTCCTGAAAAATCCCATTAAACCGAGAAAGCGTCTCACGTCCTGGACATTTATTGGCTCTGGAAAGTATTTCACGGCGTCCAACTTTTTCTCACCTGGAATTATTCCATCTTTGCTTATTTGGTGTCCTAGGAAAGAAATCTCTTCCGAAAAGAAAACAGATTTGTCCTATCTCAATGTCAAGCCCATTTCGCTTAAAATTTTTAAGAACTGCTCCAGTTTTCAAATACCTTCCTCGACATTGGTACTGAGGATGTTTGTGTCATCCAAGTATACTAAAATTTCCCCTGGTTCAATACGTTAAGCAATTTCGTTCATAGTCCTCTGAAAAATGCTGGGCGCATTCACGACACCAAATGGCATACAATTAAATTCGTAATGCCCGTGATGGGTTACGAATGCTGTGTACTGCTTAGATGATTCACTGATGGGAAGCTGATGATATCCAGACATTAGATCAAGTATTGTAAAATATTTATTCCCTGCAAGGCAAGCTAGGTGTTCGTCAATCACAGGCATCGGGAACACCTCCTTCACCCTAATTTCATTTAATCCCTGGTAGTCTACACAAAGGCGGTCTTCTCCGTTTGCCTTTGTTAACAGTACAATTGGTGATGCGTAAGCAGACTGACTTTTCTGGATGATTCCTTGATCTAGCAGGTCATTTCTCATTTTCTCCCTCTTGGCGAATGGAACACGGTATGGTCTCCGTTTGCTTGGTATATTAGTAGTTAACTTAATGGCCATATGCGTTAATTGACATCTGCCTAGTTGCGATAAATCTTCTGCCAGACATTCGGGGTATCGTTGAAATGTGTGTTCCAGGAATTCTAGCTCATTTTCATTATGATTCCGTCCGGTTTTAAATTTCAAAGGTTTCCTTTCGATACGGCATTCTCCCGATTCAATAATTAATCGTGTTTTTTCCACACAGGGCGTCTGTTCCTAATAACACAGGTTCCGAAATAGTTTGATCTCCAACCACGAGTAGATCAATATTATAATTTTCCCCATCCATCTCGAGCACACTAGAAACCTTCTCTTCTACTTTTGAGACTGCACCTCCAAAGCCCGTTAAATTGTATGGAATATTTAGTTTTATAGTTTTCATTAAAGAGGCGGACTGTCCACTGCACTGCAGTTGTGCTCACGCCATTTACTTTTAACTGTTTAATAACAGTTTTCGGTTTACTTTGAATGAACATACGACGTACTGTTTTGAGTGCATCACGAGTGTTGCGAGGACAATCCTCTCTCGAGTGACCAGATTTTTGGCATCTGTAACAACGCGGTCGCCTTTGCGGTTTTCGGAAATTAATAGATAAGATAAGATAAGAGCGGTTAAAGCAAACTGGCTCCATCCTATTCAGATTCGGCTTTGGTTTGTTGTTGCTTATATTTTCGAAATTACTTCGTACTTGCTGAGTTACAGGTGCGCGTTCCTTCGATCGACAGTAACTATTCTCAAAATATTGTTTAATCGTCGCTAACATTTCGTTCTGGGGAGAAAATTGCATAGTTGCTATAGCATTTTGAAGACCAATGTGATTCAGTCCGCACCGAATATATTTTGTGACCGTGCAAACAACCTTTTGTTCCCTGTGCTAACGTACTGTAAAAATAATCTTCAACAGATTTGTTGTTTTTACGTTTGGAATTAATTATAGCGATATGAATATCGGCTTCATCGAGATTTGTTGGAAAAATTTTCAGAAAATCTTCGAAAACGTGTTCCAAACTGTATAGATTTCCGGTACGCTGTCAATCTGCATTTTTGCTGGACCTTGGAGTCTCGTTTGCACTACTGTAAATAAGAGTGCTTTTTCATCCCAATCATAAGCGTCTTGCAATTGGCTTATCCGTTTTATAAATTGGACCGACGTAAGCGATTCTTCATTTGTTGGACTGAACGTAGGCAAGATATCCATAAAATCACTTATATTTTGAAACGTTGACGTTACCCTCGAAGAATAATATATTTGTTCAGTATTTAACAGCGTTTCGTTTCGTTGAACGGGAATTGTAGCCTAGTTTTCCTATCTGGTCCCTCAACTCCTCAATTTCACCGTCTTGGTTTTACAGGAATAGTTTCCATTTCGACCGTATCACTGTTCATAAATTCGCGTACTCTACCCACAAGCTCCGCTTTTGCACCTGACGATGATGCATTTAATTCTCTGAGCTTTTCCTACAACTCTGTCACTTTCAGAAAATCAATATTTACGGCCGGCATTTTACTATTATCAAATTCAATCAAATTCAATTTATGCAACACTGATTATATGAACTAGTTATTCTCAACGTTTGTTTTCGTTATTTTTTTCCATTATTCACTTATAGGCTTATAGGAATATCAATTTTTTTTTTTTTAAGAAATCGTTTTGGTTTTTTTCTTCTTTCAATGACGTCTTATCTTTTATAATTTTTTCAAACGTCAGTAAGCGTTGACGGATGATTTTTTTTAAATTTTTTTTTAATTCTCTCACAAGTAGAGAAATTTATAACCCACGATGCTGCATCCCCGTTAATTTTAACCGTGAATCCAATCCCACTTCTGAAATTGTTATACTAATTAAGAAAATTAAAAATGCGTTGTCAGGATGACTAGCAGTCATGACAAATAAATATCGGGATTTTCAGAATTGACTTTTATTGTTTTAAAAATACCAAATTATCTAGTATGTCAATCCACGACTCGACCGACTCCCATACTGCTTCTAAATTTCTTCTCCTTTTTTCTCCTTCTTTCTCCTTCTCGCCGAATTCAATAACGGCTCCTAGATTAACGAGTGCCAGTATTACTTTTAACCGGCAAAACGGTTAAAATAGTAAACTCGGCCATAACTTCTGTACAAATGCCTTACATAAATTTCGAATTGTGATTATCCTGGTAAAAAGCTCAAACGGAGACCCTTTAAATGCACTAAATATTATGCGTAATGTAAAAACTTATAAAACTGCCATCTTAACAAAAAAATTTCGAAAAATTTTCCGAGATGAGTTTTACTACTATTTTTATCGTAAACAACAAGAAAACGTATAATTGGTATTTAAAAAATATTGTGAATACCCCAGACGAAAGTGATACATATGGGATACAAAGATCGCTAAAACTGTGTTTATTTTTTCATTTATATTTATTTACAAATACTGCGGCCAAAATTGCAGATCGCTATTTTAGTGCATTCTATTCTCACGTTATCGCTTGCTCTGTCCTACTACTAGTAAGTATATTTCCACTTTGGAAAGAAAAATACCGTAACTCGCTGTCGCCGCATCAAACGATTGTCAAATGGTTTTATTTGAAATCTCTTTTAAAGCCTCTATACATGTACATATATACATATTTTTTGATTAAATTTCATATGCTGTTAAATCTTAATAATTTTAAAGCCAGTACAAAAATTATTAGGAGACTTACTATAGTCTTGCTATACCCTATCTTTACCCTTATCCTACCCTTAGTATACTCTTACTATACCATAGAAAAATATTAGTACGGTATACTATATATACAATGTATCTGTGACAGTTAGATATCGTTAGAGTGGCTTTTCGCATTTTATTTTCCTCCTTTTTCTCACTTTTTATCTGTATCAAAATAATTTTGATTCGCCAATATTTGGATGAAAGAAGTTTTAGTGATTAACAGTATTGGAAAGATGTTTATTTTGAAAGTGGTGCAAGTCCAAGTTCAAGTGAGAATTTAAGAAACAATTAAGGAGCGTTTACAATGGCAGAGTAGAGTGGAGTCACCAGATTGCATTGTTTTTTCTTGTCTCAAGATTGCACTTTAATATAATTTCTTCGCGTTTCCCAAAAGAGTAGCGTCAGATTTTAAAATTTCCTAATCTCACGTTTGTGAGATGATGAGCGCAAATGCAATCTGGTGCCTCCACTCTGCTCTGCTATTATAAACGCTCCTTTAAGTTTTGAAAGAATATAAATAGATAAGTTTTAAATACTAGAAATGCTAACCTTATAAAACCTATTTGAGTCATGCGGCATTATAAGTCTTAACTTCAATACCTGTTATTCGACAAACACGGGTTGCTTTTAAAAGTTCAATAAATTCTAACAGAAATTCTCTTGAGAAATCTCTTAGGTAAGCATTTAAAGCTTTTTATTTTCAGTTTACTTTACTCAACTGCTACGCTACTGTTTAACGATGAACAACGGTGCACACTTTTCATCCATACTATCGTCGTACAGCGTACAGCGAATAGCATACGGAGAAAAAATCGATTTGATTTTTCGCTGTAGTGAAAAACGCGGCAGTGTTGTCATCCACATCCACACTGTCATTTTATATCGGTGGACTACGGAAGGCGCCGAATAAATTCCAAAGGAGCGATAACGAATTTTAGTTTTAGATATTATTTGAGTATAGATCGTAGAGTTATTTTGGTATGTAAAACATTCTTTCTATACACTTTTAATATATCTAAATGATGCAGGAATCATAATCAAAGGAGAAAATATTAAAATCCTGAACTAAATACAAGAAAAATGTATAACTTGCATATATGTGGATCAATGTAAAGAACAATACATCCTGTGTAAATGAGTGAGTTTACAGGAACATTTTTAAAACACAATTAGCATTTCCACCATCCACGCAAAGATGATGCGATATGCTTAATATGAAAATTAAATTTTCTTGTAATATCGAAGAAAAACATGAAACAACATGAAATTCACTTGATAAATGCCAAACTAGCTAGAAAATCCTTGCAGGAAGACAGAGATTTGGATTTAGATAATCCGGAAAAATATTTTGCATCCTCTTTTGATTAACGAGCTAACAGTATTTATTGCATATTAAAAGCAGAGTGTTAATTAAGCATAAAATTAATAAAATAGGTGTAAGCGTGTTCAGCTTTATTTAGAATTTCTACATACAAATATGTTTTTGATTTACATCTGTATGTAATTTTACATTCAACTATATTTACACCTATTACAACTATTGCGTAATTTTACAATCGTATATAGTAAAATATTTCCTCTAAAATGTGTAAATTTCAATCAGGTGTTTACATATATTTTGAGCTAGTAAAATTACTACACTTAGAGTAGGCAAGCTATTGCCTACTCTATGAGTAGTAAAATTTTTTTACTGTGTAGTTTTAGGGACAGGCAGACAAAAATTGATTAACTTTATTTCTTAAAAAAAAAAGTTATATATTTGATGTCGTAATAAGCTTCCAAGAAGAGATCTAATTTAGAATGCATCTGTAATCATTTGAGCTTTTAATATGAACTTTAAAGCGAAAGTAAAAATCGAAATTAAGATAATTGTCACACCCAGCAAAACCAACAACAATTTGGCCCATATGAAATAGAAAATCAGACAGTCCATGTTATGTATGTCAGCGACTGTAATATTTAAAGTCTGTTTTCTTTGTTTTACTTTTTAATAAATATTTATATAAAATTGCACAATAAAACACAATAAAGATACAACTCCGTTTAATTAACGATTATATTTTAATCAGTAATTTTGAAAGTGAGGCAAGTCCATTTGATTATAATAAAACCAATATTTTTTTAGCCAGAACTATAAACGCTATTGGATAATAAACTTACATTATCTAACACCACAAATTACAAACAAGTTACCTATTAGTGATTACCTATATTTTTAAATTTATTGAAATGCAAACTTTCAAATATCTCGCTGTAACAAATAACCGGCCAAATGCGAGTCGGACTCGAGCACGAAGGGTTCCGTACCATCGTACCAAAATTTAACACTAGTACTTTTTATTTATTTTTTAAAAAGAAAGTAGGCATCATGTGAAAAAGTAATGCTGTCATTTGAAAAAATAATGCCTACTTATGATAATAATAATGAATGAAAATAAAAAAATCATGATTCTTGTATGTGGGCCCCTTTAATTTTTATTTTTATTTTATTTTTATTATTTGTTCTTATAGCGACAATTGACATACACAGTCTGTAAAAATTTCAACTGCATGACCTTTAAGGTGAAAGAAAACCTTCCTTAGCAATTCTTTGGAAGGTGAAATGAAGCATTACTTTTAAATTCTTTGGAAGGTGAATAGAGTAATCCTTTTAAATTCAGTGGAAGCATTCATTCTGCCATTTCAGAAAAGTGAACGGAACCATTAATCATGAATTTTGCGGAAGGTTGGAAGAACCATTCAATTTATACTCTCAGGAAGATGGAGAGAAGTATTCCTCCTCTATTCACTTAGAGGTAAAGGGAAGCCATTTTCCTGCTTTCTCAGAAAGGAATAGCAAATAAATACGTCTTTACTTAATGGAACCTTGTACTTAAATGAAAATTATACACAAATCAGAATATTTTCCATCTGCACGCACTTTTATTTCTTCATTGTTCTTAGAAAAACAAGAAACTATATGACTCATTTCGACCTGCACGCACTCTCTCGAACTAGCCTGTGTAAATATAGCCGCACATATTTCTATATCTTTTCCATAACAAAACTAATGAAGACATTCATTACCTCTACCTTACCTAAATATTCCCTGAACGGTACATAGCATGCTCAAAAATACGTCACATCAATACGTTACGCCTGCCTTCCTAAACCAAGTCAACGTAATGTATGTTCATGTACTCATTACTAATATATTCCAGGTAATGTTCACAGTAAACCTTAGCTAAGTCAGGCATTCCCATTTTTCCCGCTGGGCTACTACTCTACTACTAACGCTATTATTACTACTATTACTCTATTATTGACGTCTCTACCCGCACCACCTTTCAGTGACTGGCACTTTTGTATCAATTTCAATTGGGAAGAGCTTTTCCGAAAAATATTTTGAGCCCACGGTTACATGTAGGTCCTAGTGCCCTAACGAGTCGATAGATCGGGCGCCTATATATGCCCATACCTGATCTGCCTTCCATTTTGGACTTGAGAGATCTTTTTTCAAGGGGCATGTCGCAAAAATGTCACTGTTAACTACCCCCTAAAATCAATATAGTATTTCAGCTAAGGCCTAACCACAATGTGAATAAGCTTGCATATGCAAACCTTAAAAATCACGAATGCTTCCTTATGCATCACTAACATTTGTATAGTATTTACACAAACTGTCAAATTTGCTTATGCAAAGTACGATCATGAGCGTACAGACAGAAGTTGACGAAAGGACTTAAAACTTGACGAACGGCTTCTTATTCCTATTGTGGGTTGTTATTATGAAAAGCAATTGCTCGTATCTTTGCATATGCTAGCATATGCACATTGTGGTTAGGCCTTAACATCTGAGACGTAGTTAACTGTCGGGCCATCTAGAAATTCCTGACAGACTTTCAGTTAGCTGACAAGATTTCCTTTAAGCGGATTTGTCCACAGCAGTGTTATTGCGATGAGTATGAATTCTTTATTAATATGCAGATGCAAAGAACCTGGTCCAATATAGCCTTTAAGAGTACAGTATACGTATGGGTATCAGTTATTCCTAGACATGCAATCATGTCGTTTTTGTAAATCACTTGTTGTTTAGTTTTTGGTCATAGAAAAAGTAAAGCATATGTCACCATAGGACTTATAGTCGACATACGTGATAATACGTTCATTTTTGCTTTAAGCCCACAGACCTGGCTGAAAAGCCTTCGGCATATCCATGTTGCTTCTGTAGCCTCCTTCAGGACTTTTTAAGTGAAATTCCAAAGCACATTGTCTGCTATCCAGCCTAATGCCTAGATATTTGTTCTTCTTTAAGAATTACACTAGTTTTTCTAGCGCTAGTTGTGGTCTATATTGAGGGCATTTTGCATTAGATCGGAGATTACTCAATCATTTCGCTATTAATATTGATGACCAGGTCGTCAGCATATTCCGGATTATCATATCCGGAAATTTTCAGCTCCTGTATGAGACAATATGAGAGGGTACAAAATCTCCCTACTCCCTTGGGCGCATCCCTTGATGTTCACCACTGATTCCGATTGTTCTCTGAAATTAGCTGCGATTTTTTGGCTGCTTTTATCCATTTTACCAGTAAGGGTTTAACTCCTCTTTTGTTAGCTGAATTCTCTGTGCTCCTCTAATATTCGATGAGTGTGTATAGGCCTCCAACACCTTTTTCTAGCCATAATAAATTACTAGGCCGGTTTTGGAAGACTTGATCGCTTGTTGATATTGATGTATCGGTGATCCATTGAGTACTCCGCTCCAGATGTGAATATCTAATGCTTTTCCATTGAGAAGGAAGGAAGTTAGATTTATAGGTTCTGGGTTGTACAGGTGACCCCCTTTTCACCCTTAAGTATAAGTGCTATATTCACATCTCTTCACATCCTTGGTATATAACCCAGAGAGTCTAACTGACTCTAAAGGTTTTGATTAGATTTGACAGAAATTCTTCTAGCCCTTGTTAAAATAGGGTTGAAGAGATGCCGTCAGCTTCAAGCGATTTGATTGGCTTGAAGGAGCTGTCGTGTCAATTGACCAAATCTTAGAAAAATTATTAATTAAGGATATTATCCAGTTTCATTACCGTACATAAAGTATTTCTATGATAAAAACTAAAAAGTCTTGCAAAGCATGTCAGGGATGGAAGGGCTCTGTGATCAGCTCTATGTGCCAGTAATGCCACACGCCTGTACGAAAATACAATCCCATTATTTTTTCACCACTTCTGAAAAAAAAAATTAGTTGAATATTTATGTAAAAAAAAAAAAAAAAACAAAAAAAAAAAACTTTCAAGTTTTCTCTAACTGCTTAAAAGCTTATCTAAATAAATGAATACCAACGTATGCGGAAATGCTTAGGAAAACTTCCGTAAAATACAACATAAATATCTTAAAAACTAAATATTAACAAACTTGAAAACATTTTCAGCACATATGTCTGTACATACCTACAAATGCTAAAGGATAGGAATGTTAAGGAGAATAGTAATAAGTTCAACGGAAGTTATATGGAATTGTAGCAGAAAAGCTCCGCCAAGTCATCTCAACTTTTATTTTACATTTCGGAAACTCCTGGGTATATTTGGTTTTGACAAGAAAATTATTATTTTATAGAAATGTCACATGAAGTTTAATTTAAGGCAGGGACAACTCATATCATGGTTTTTTGGACTTTAGCACGTGCACATAAGTTTTTCTTTTCTTTTTTTTTTACATATTTCTTCCAATATGAGGGAAAGTAATGTTCTCTTTTTTTCTAATGGTTTTGACTTTCGCGTTGTTAATCTGACCGGTGCGGTATGCATTATCTACTTATTTTCTTAATAACAAATTATATACGCCTCAATTATTGTTTGAAACTTTACCAGGAACCCATATTTTCTTAGCTTAGAATATTAATTACATAAAGTTGGATAACAGTTTTCACCACTGAATCCGTAGAATTTTAACTTTACAGCTTAACCAATAAACTATGGATGAACTTTTGGGATGAAATTCTCCAGAACAACTAATTTGATCTGGGTTCAGCTGGATGATGCACAAATGCACTCAGTAAATTGTGCATAATTATGCCAAACATTCTATAAAGTAAGAAAGTGGAATGAAGACCTATTTTGTGGCTAGCTGTGTGATGTTCGTTGTTGTTTTTGTTGTTATTGGCAAACTGAGGAGAGTTGTTGATGAGCTCATAGAAATATTCAAATTATTTCGTAGTACCTAATGAGACATAGAAATTGTTTGACGGAAATACGAAACTGCTTTGTATCTTTGTTCGGCAGGTGAAAGAATTGTGCAGTAAAGTGGTTAGATTATTAATAATTATTGTTCAACAACAGTGACATTTTGTTGGCAAACAAAAGGAGTTTCTGGTAGTATAGTCCCTGTTCATCGAATTAGAACCACTCACAATTTATTTAATTTTTTCGTTACTTCTACCTGTACGCTAAAAGAATGCTGTTTTGTGTTTTTTATGTTAGCATAACGAACAAAATACAAGATATACAGACAATCTGGATCCCTTACCCTTTTCCTGGAAAGTGTTTTAACTGCCGTTTCGTATAGTGAAATTTGGTGATGTTCACATGTATACTTTATAAATTAATTCGAAAAATGCTAAATTAGTCCTTAGTCTTTAGTTAGTTATTAAGGATTTATTTTTAAGTTAGGTGAATATTGTATTCGGTTATTTTTTTGAAAAACGCGAGATGTTTTAATTTATGAAATTCGGTAATTTGAATTTGCTGCGAGTTTTATAAAAGTTTGTTAACAGGAATCAAATTGGGAATAATAATTAATACTAAAAAAAAAACCCGTTTTAATATTGCTCTACTTAATACAGGAATATTTTCCTTTATTGAAATAGTAAGAAGAGGAAATGTATCTTACCAAAAGGGTAATGAGGATGTCAAAAACAGCAAAGGAAAATCAAGAGCAAGCAATCAACAAGTTTCAAAAAGTTGTGGTAAAAAAAAAATACAACACCACGAACAGACCGTAGAATACTCGTAAAGGCTTGCGAAAGGATTTTCGCATCTCAAAGAAGCTTGCATCAAGACCTGCAGCAAGAAGAAATTCCAATATCGAGACTGACCTTAAGAGGATGGTTATACCAGGTTAACCTTAAATCGAGGCGGCCAGCTCACAAAGAAAATGCGACAAGCCAAGCTGCAGTGGGCAAGAACTCTTTGTAATTATTCAGTGGATGATTGCAAACAGGAAATTAAGATTTTTTAAGCTTATTCATGTCTTTATTTTTACTCAAAGTTACAATACTAAAGTATAGCATTTTTTTTTTCATTTTGGTGATATCTAGCGACGAGTGCATCAAGCACCCATCAGCCACAATGATATACTCGCGTATCTCTGGAAAGGGACCTGGACCACTGTTCTAGGGGACAACTACTAGGAACAAATAGACAACTTTACTACCTCATTTTAATTTTCTGAATTTCCCTGATATATCCTGTACATTTATTCGTGATGCTGTGCCTGTCATCGCGCTCAATCCATTCAAAACCTGTTAAATACTAATAATATTCCGATTCTTCCTTGGCCGGGTAATTCTCCGAAGTTTATTTCTTTCCCAATACTACGACACAAATGTCAAAGGAAAATATTATCAAAAAAAATAACTGCGAAATCTAAGACGGTGTATTGAAAGTATACCAGACAGGAAGGGCAGTTATTAATTGTAAAGTTGGGCCTACAAAATGTTGATATGTACAAGAAAAAAATTAATCATATACATCTTAATAAATAAATATGTAATCTAAAGATTTTAATTTTCTTTATATTATGTGGCTTTGATAAAGAAAGATAAAGCTTTGGGAAAATCTTAGTGGTCCTAATTTGATGAACATGGTCTGTATAGTTCTAATATCGCCAAGGAAATGTGTAACAAATAGAATTTTTCTTAATAAAGATAGAGTAAGAAGGCTTCTTATTGTTTCACAAGGTTATTTTATTATATAAACGCGTTTCGATAGCTAAGCTACCATCATCGGTGATTTTGATTCGATTGGCATGTATTAGAAGAATGTATTTGCGGTTACGAAAAAGTAAACATTATTAATTTGAGAAATGTTTAATTTTAACTGTTTTGCATTTTTAGCTTAGAAAAAATTGATTTTAGTGGAAAAAGACATCCGGTCAAGAATAAGTCAAACTCGCCCAATCAGAATTCCGTACCAGAACTGTTGAATTCAGCTGTATAGAACTATCGGAATGATGACTTGTGTGTTATGTGTTATGCTATGAGAGTACTTTAGTATTTTATTCTTATTAACTATTGTTACTGCTCAAGTTCTAGAGAGTTTCCGATGTTGATGAGTTTGCAATTATTCAGTCCGAAAGTTTAATTTAGATTAGTATATTCTTGCCATATTGCATATATGCATACAACAAGAACTTTATCAACGAACAGTCAATCGACCGAATTTTATTATATTTAAATCTAATCCTATCAATCTAATCCAATTTGCCTGTGATGATGTAAAATGAATAAATTGTACCATATTGTTCTAGAGTATTAGTTAATATGTTACGTTGACTCTACATATATCAAAGGCCATGAGCTCTACCCCTACCGTACTCCAAACCGAGGTATTAGCCATAGAAGAGCTATAAATAGCTCAACCATTAACATTTTCTCGGACAGTCAAGCCGCTCTCAAAGCCTTAAAATCCTACATTATCAATTCAGAAATGGTCTGCGAATATCTACAAACCCTCACAAATGTATCAAGGAGAAACAAAGTTATCCTCTTGTGGGTACCTGAACATGAGGGCCACAAAGGCAATGAAATTGGTGATGGTCTACCCAAAATAGGTGCGGAAACTCCCTTTGTCGGACCAAAGCTATTTTGTTGCACTTCAGGCAAAAAACTTTACCGGCACCGCTGGCAGAAAAACAAAAAAACTCCTACTCCTTAGAAAAACAGAGGTCAAAATGACTACAGAGCTCTTTTCAGGCCATTACGCCTTGAGGTATCATCTAAACAACATGGGCTTGGCTGAAACTTCATCCTGCCGCTTCTGTCAGGATGCTCATAAAATCTCCGCGCACCTACTCTGCAACTTCGTAGCATTGGCCAGGCTAATATTAATCCACCTCGAACATGCTTTTCCTACACAACTCAATCCCAGAATAGTTCTAGACTTTATTAATAGTCTGAACCTGGAAAGGAAGTTAATTTAACAGGGACTCACAATAGATCTTTCAAGTCGCAGTGATTGCGAAGCTAACGCCTACACATCCATTCACAAATCTAATCTAACTAGATGGACGAAATAAGTGACAGTTTGCCTGTTATCTGTGACTCAATACCTACTAACCCCGATAATATCAAAATTTTTTCTAAAGCTAAAATCCTGGAGATCAGGAGAGAAAAGGTATTTATACGCACAATTTGGGCTATATCATTATAACCAATTTACCAAAAGTTTAGAATTTATTACTTTTTAATTCTTGAAAGTAGTCTTTTCAAACCATACCCCACGCAACCAAAAAAACACAAAAACATTCAGGGAATCTGTCGAAATAGACTCAAGAGTGATCTTATAAGTGTTCCGTTTTTTTCCTTTTGATATACGGAATCCTAAAAAGAAAATAGGCGGCATTTTCAAGCCATAACGTTTTTCAATCTCAAGTTTTAACGGGAGCACTGTTTACAGCTGATTTACAGAATTTCGAAATATTTCAGATTAAGTGATGAGTTTCATAAATGTCACTCTTCCACAGCCGTCGTCGATGAGAACATCAATTCACTGTGCGTAATCTAATAATGGATAAGCAATCAAGCGCGTTATTATTATTATGTAGTATTTTGAGTCAAGTAAAAACCATGAGTTCGAAATCGGCGAAATTTGGTTGATAGTATCATAAAGGGTGACAAAATATGGATACATTACGTTGAGCTAGAAATTAAAAATCAGTCGGTCAGTTGTTTGCCGACTATGTTGGAAAAAATTCAAGAAACTCGACTTTTGTCATGGATCCTTCTGCACTCCCTGCGGCAAAATATCGCAAATAAATGATTTTTTAGCCGCTTCAATGTAGAATTAATGTCTCATTCGCATTACCTTCCAAATTCGTACCTACTTGATGTGCGGCGTGTGATTTCCCAAGAAACAATTTTTTTTATATAGTAGTAACGGTGAGGTTTCCATTACCAAATTATATAACTTGAGTTATATAGACTAGTACTCGAAACCTCTTTGTAACCACTATAAACCCCTTATAGAGCTTAAATGGAGGATTATATAAAGGTTACCGTGACTTGATTTAGGTAACGTTATATAACTAAAAGTTTTATAAAATGATAATATAACTTCTTATAAAACCCTTATATAACCCAAGGTGCTCTCGATTAATTTATTTTGGTCATAGCAGTGGTTGCGGTAATGTTTCGGTTACCTTTATAAACTTTGTTTATAATGGTGATGGTAACGTTTCCACAACGCTTGGAATTCTCAGGCTGATTACTTTCAGTGATTGAAATGTTAGGGAAATTATTTTTCGTTACCTTTATAAAACAATAATATGCAAATATTTACGAAACCTATCTTGACATAGAATTTCGTTTTTTTTTTTGTATTGCATTTTTATAATGGAAGGGTTTAATATTTTTACATTTCAGAAGTACAATTTTTCGGCATATATGTGGTGAAATTCAGCTGCAATTGAAATTTTACTGTGAATATCATCATAGATACTTCTAAAAACTACAGACCCCTCCAAAAATAAGCAATTTTTAATAATTTTAATTAAATATGACAAAATTAATAATTTTCACTTAGGTGATATTAATTCATAAAAATAACATAACATAATTTAGAAATGTTATATACCTAAAAAGATGTATTTTCTTCATATAAAAATAAAACGGAAGCCATATATCTGCAATATAAAAAATTGACTAATCCGTCATTTTCTTTTTTATCTGCAATGCATAGATAAAAAAAAATGGCGGCTTGTCCTTAAATGAACTAATAACCATTATAAAACTTCAAGTAGTTTTATGTAAACTCTGTCTCTATTATATAAACTGAATGACCCATATAAAACTTCTAGAAATATTATATAAACTGAAGAAACTACCATACCTCGAAAATGATCCTTATATACCCTTTAGTCATAATATGTAACCTTTGGTAATGTTTTATATCTTATAGTGACAAAAATCAGACGTTCGTGATCTAATATACCCTTAGATTATATTGTGTTACCTTTGGTAATATTATATATGTTATAGTAATGAAAATCAGTCTACTGTTCTTATATACCCTTTGGTTATATTGTGTTACCTTGGTAACGTTATATATCTTAAAGTAATACCGAAGGATGTGTCCAGTTATTCTTAAAATAAGTTTTGTTGGGCGCGCCGTGTAGTGTTATAATGGCTCCATTCGACACTAAAAGTAATTTGTTTTTATAACGATCACTGTAGTTACTAAAGGGCCACCAAAAAAATTTACGATATTTTATAGTGAGTAATACATATACCGAAAGTTCCCAATTTTTATTTAAGTCACCGAAATTACTGAAAGTTGTCGAGTTATATAAGGGTAACCACGGATACCGCAATAAACTCTTATTACCAATAAGTTATATAACGTGGTGATCAAAACAATTACAAAACTTTTTTATATACCTTCTAGTAATGGTTAGTCTAAGTTATATAGACCGGTGATTGTAACATTTCCATCACCAAGTTATAAAACCTTTAGTAACCTACTTCCACGATAACCATTAGTAACCTTAAAAAACTCTAATATAACTACGTCACCAATTGGTAATGTTACAAAACTCTTATATAACCACTGAAATTTTTACATAACCGAGCAACCATTATATACCCCTTATAAATCTACCCATCACCTTCGGTCACCAAAAATTGGGAAAATTGTTACTTGGGTTGTATTTGTTTCTAAATATGAAAGATAAACTGCGTGGCTTGGGACCGATGTTTCCATAATTTCATTTCTATGGATTTGAAGGCTTCATCTTACGTCCCACAAGGGAATAATTTGGGCCTGTTGCTCTTTATTCTATCTATTTATGACATTTTTTCTCTTGTGAGGCGACGTTATAGTTTTCGCTCAGATTAACGATTGTGAACAAGTACATTGGAGGACCTTCACAAATCTTACGATTGGTGTAAGAGTAATAATTTGGTGCTGAATATTGACAAATATGAGGTTATGACTTTCCACATGTATCAGAAATCAATCACTTATGATTATGTTCTATCGGATTATCGCCGTCTGGGTTCTGTCTGTGACTTGGGTATCAAGGATTAAGTTTTTTCTTCCACATAAACTATATGGTATCAAAGAAAAATGCGCTTTATAAAACGTTGGTTTCGAAAGTTTTGGAGTCCCATCATAAGATTGCATTTGAGCACTTGCATTATCACACCACTTCTTGAATACGCAAGCCCGGTCTAGTCTCCTTTTTACTGTACACCCATCAACCGCATCGAGTCTGTTCAGCCGAACTTGTTCCGCTTCCATCTTAGTTACCTACCCGGGAATAATTCATAAATTCTTCCACCTTATGAGGATTGCTTGAAGCTTTTAAATATGCTCTCAATTGAAAAATGTCGCATGGTTGCCTATGCAACTTTTTTTCATCAACTCTTAATTCTCTTGATTCTTCGTGGCTTCTTAGAAAAAACTTTATCGTGTAGTAGACACAATTTGAGAAGGTTACCTGTATTACATGTTAACTGCACAAGGTCTAACCTTGGCATGTACGAACCTATTAATCGCATGAGCATTACTGTTAATAATAAGGCAGTGCATTTTGTCATTGACGTTTTTAAACATGATTGAAGAAAACGTCTATATATACTTCATTTACAGCTTCTAAAATTATATTTAAAAAGATATTTACCGTTATCGGAGACCTTAATCCTGAAAAAAAAGCATGAAATTGCAAATTTCAGAAATAACAATGTTTGCTTGATAAATTTGTAAGGATGGAACTAAGACCAAATTTGCTTTAATCGAATCGAATGTTTCAATGCTATCTTATTTCAAAATATATGTCGCCAGGAGCATGCTTCGGCTATTGCTCCAGAATATTGTGTTTCCCTGAGACCTTCTTTTCCAGTTATGCTTTCATGGATCATTAGATTTGCAGTCTATCGGATATATACGAGTATATCAGTTTTCTTACAAGTGCAAATTAATAAATATTTTCAGTTTGTCTCGGCGGGAGAGCGAAATCACATAAATGGCCGGCAATTCAGTTAACTCTAATGCTGGCCAGGTGGCGTCTATTTATGTTATGTATTGACGAATACTTGTACTTTTCATCATTTGGAAAGAAGAAGAACAAAAGACAGATTTTTTTATAACCTATAAATGTGCCGTTTACATCATTGTCTCCGAAAATTTGTTCAGGGGAACAAAGTAATAAATTATCCTGTCGACCGTTTTATACCACCAAGAGATTTGTAGTTAGAAAAACTTTCGTTGTACTGAATTCTGGGGGTTCTCTAGTTATTGATTGGCTACACTTAAAGTTGCAAAAAAAAACATAAGAACAAAAAACTGTCCGACGGTGTGGACGTCCGACCGACATCCAATTTTCCCAGACTAGTCGCACTTATGTTGTAGCTATGCCATCGTATTCAAGACAAAAACTTTTTCTTAATCTAGAAAATCAAGATATACCCGCCACAGAGCTTTATTTTGTTTAGTTTAATGGAGTCGAGTTGGAACGTTTCATGGTTCGGAAAGTACCGCATTTCAGGCATACAACAACGTTATGATAACGGTATCGGGTAATCCCTGGTTGCAATACTTTTCAACTTTTATTGACAATGTGGGATGATGTTTTGGACAAGTGGTTAAAGTTCAGCTGTAGTTAGGGCAACTGTTCTAAGAATATTATCTGAGGACGAGCATGGCAGGACAGAAACTTTAATCGGACGAAACTTTGCCGCCTGATAATATTAAAGTTTTCAATAAGCGTAATGCATCTGTTTTATGAGTGGAATTTATGACTTAAATAGCTTCGAGATTGGGGTGTATTTTAAGGCATGCAATTTGCAATCAGTTACGAAGTGGATTAGTTTGGAAGAGATGACAATGGTTGAATTCAATGCTTCAAATAAGGAATTTGAAAATGAGCTTAAGTCCAATTATTGATGAAGGAATTTTTGAATGGAAGGCTTTGGCCTACAGAGTTATATGTACAGATACAAAAGTATAGTATTGAAATAAACAAATGATGAAGTAAGTAAATATGTATTAGGACTGGTTCTTTTATATTGGTAAAAAAGGTAAATTAACTACACCTTGCCTTAAGAGTGACTGATATAATTGGTTCTAAGCATTTTGAAATCTCATTATGGCATATTCTAATCCATCTTCCCGAGAATTGAGTGAGTAAGAAGTTGATGAATTTTGTTTGGTTAGAGCAGAATGACTGATCATTTTATACGCATGACCTTTTATTCTCAGCTCCTTAATCTTTTAATCTGTTGCTGTTCATTCGTAAATTGATAAAAGTGAAATTCACACGTGCAAAATTTATATAAAAAATGGTTAACAAATTAACTTCATTATAGAAAGTTACTTTCTCTAAAACATAAATGCTACTGCAGATGATGCAACAAATTCTATACCACTTTTAAGTAAAACATGTTGTCTCCAATCCCATTCTGGGTAAAAATAAAGAAGAAGTAAGAATCGGGCCGAGAAGGACTTCATCTTATTCTTTGAGAAGTAGTTATACAGCTGCTTCTAAGCTCTTCTTTTTCCTGCTGGATTAGGTTAAGTTAACTATAGCTTTGGTGGTAGTTAGATTAGATTAGACAGGTGTTGCAAGATAAGTACCAAAGGGAGCTTCACTGAGGCAACCATTTGGTCTATTTTATGATAATAGGAATCCATCCTACTTCTAGCTAAATCCATCCTACTTCCCTAAGAAATTTCAATATATGTAGATATGAGTTTTTTGCTTTGTAATTCTCGCAACCGAGGAAAAAGTAGTTAACCATAGCTATCCCTCCTCTCTTGATCGCTAGGATGCAATATTCGCAAATCAAATCATGAATTGATTGAATTTCTTCAGGCCTTTTATATTTTCAACAGAAATCATTTTGCTTTGCGGTCCAGCTTCCGGGCATGGTTCCCCATAATACCCGAATGGCTTGTTAAAACCCCTACTAGATTTTTGATATAGTCATTGTTACAATCAAGGAGCTCCTTTGTTCTTCTCTGCTGTATACCTACAGGACATAGCTGCCCGCTAATACAATAGTTATTCTTATTACGGTTAATCCATTATTGAATCGCATTTTTATGGACATCACTGAAGATATCGCCTTTAGTGTACCCTTCATTTCAGGATTCTCAACTATGCTACTCGTTGGCTAGCTCATAATAGACAACTTAATTAAACAGTTATGACAATGGCGATACTGCTGACAATTACGTGATATACACGTACATGTATCCTTGTATTCGCTGATATTTAGGTGAATAGAAGGATATTCGCTGATATCTAGGTGTCCTTGTCGTTAAACAGATATCTAACAAAAAAAAAAAAAAATTAAACGTTTTCTTTATCATCCTGCAATAGACTTGCATATATTCAAGGCCGATATTATTGGGCCCATACATTGTCAGTATTCAACACATTTTTTTTTTTTTTTTTCATTAAATCTTGCACCTCTTTAATTTTCAAGAATACTCAAGAACTTTCAACCTCTATACCCACCTGCAATCTGCCATTAAAGTTTTCATCTCGCTTTTGTGACAAAAAGAACTTCCACCCACAATTATTTATGAAGAACGTGTTCTCCGAGAATTTTGAGGTCAGTGGAGTAATTGAAGAGATGAATGGTGGAATCTGAGGATACCATGTTCGTCTTTTTTGCATCAACCATCTCCTTCCTCATCCGCCACAGTTGTGGGAGATGAAGTAAAAAATGTATGCCAATAAAAATCTCTGTGTTGTTTGTATTGTAATCTGCATATCCGAGAGTGCCCAGAAATAAAACTCCTCGGGAGGTAAGAGGGTGTAAAGTATTAAAGAATTTCAATTTTTCAATTTTCTTAGCTCGTAAACTTGGACTGTCATATTTATTTTTTTAATGCTGAGTATCTGCATAAATTTTGATGTATTTTCACTTTACGTTCGCTGCCGAGCTAGCTGCGGCTGATGAAGTTGTTTTTCAGTATTGAATTCCATGGATGATGACGGAGGTGATGGTTTTATTGCGCTGGCGGATCTTGTACGAGGGCGAAATTTGAAATTTTTATTTTTCCGGTTGGAATTATTAGAAAGCTACCTTTGAGTAAAGTGCTCGTAATGTCACAGTAAATTGAAAACGTAAAAAAAAACGTTGTAAAGCTGAGGAAATACGAAATTGACTCATAAAGTTTTTTTCCTTATTTTTTTTTTTTTAACTTTTAAGTAAGTAAATGAAGCTTTAACATCTACAACAGAGTCTAAATGAAATTCTTTTCCGGTTTGATCTTTAAGTTGTTATTTATTAGACAAGATATTGTGCAGGATTCTGTGATGGGAGAATGTCATTTTTTGTGGGTGTTTGGCATGCGCCTTTGAAATTGAATTGTTTGTTTCGCTTTTACACGAAAATTAGCACATTTTTTTGATTGTTTTATTCAAAAATTTTATAGTTTACTCTTCAGAAAGGAAGTCTTTGAGGGATTTCATCTTCATTAAAAATATTTTTCGAAGGACTTATTATCTGAATAAGACATCCACATATTTTCAGACTAGCTGATTAGTGATAATTTATCAAGGTTAAGAATAATAACAAGCAATATTTCTATAGAAATTAACAATTTTTCAGTTCATCTCAAGAATTTTGCGACTCCAGAAGGTTTTCTTATACATATATGTACATACGTATGTGCCATATTGGTTGTGTAGTAGAATACCCTCTTCTAATTGCCCCGTGATGTAATACAGCTCTTTCCATTTTCAAGAGTTTGGCATCATCTGGTATTGTACTATGATGTCGAAACGTTAAAACGAATGCATCTTCTGAAAACTCTTACACTGCTAATCATATATAGTGTAAGTCACTATGAGACGTGACACACTTCTTCGCAGTATTTTCATCTTTTAAATTCATTCTGACACTTAAGAGTATGAAGTTATCGAACATATCTGACTTTCGTTGGAGCTTCTGGTAGTGCTATTGCTAGTTCCAGCTTGTTTTAAGGTCCCCTTTCCCTATGACTTTTTTAAGAATGTGGTTTCTTCTCCTGGGATAAAAACTCTATGGTCTGTGAAATTTGTTTACGTATCCTGTCTGAGTTTTCACCTGGTGTAAAAATGGGTAAGGCAAGTCACTCCTTATTTTGTTTATGGAACAAGACTTTCTAGACGGTTTCTGACGCGGCTATTCTATTTATTCACTAAACAGGCAACAGGCTTGAGTTTGTCCGTTTGTTCGTAAGAATCTCTTACTTTGAGCTCATTAACAAATTCTTTAACCGCTTCGGTGGATACGTAAGTTCTTTGCGCTGTAGGATGCGATCTACGGACTACGAATTTTGTTGATTTCGATAATTTCGAATTTTTATGCATTTATAAGGAGTTCTCATACAGAGATCTAGTAGTAGTTTAAACTCCTTTATGTTTAACACGCAGTATCTGCGAGTAACTGGTAACGTATCTATATTAACTTAATTGATAATTTAATACCGGGTGGTGCACTTTGGCCTCTGGACGCCTTAATCATTCTGCTATCGGTTGGGTGTATTCCTGCTAGAACAAAGGCGTGATTTCTTTACTTTAATGAAAAGTTCAATACGGCCTTCATTTTATCGAGAAAATTTTATTCTATTTACTATCGTAATACCGCAGTATAGCTAATGAAAACAGTAATTTACCCGATTTAGTGTACCCAACCGATTTTAACAGAGTTTTATTTCACGATCGTTCTGCTGTAATTTTTTCATCCACTGAACTAGCTTTAGTTTCAAATGGTGATTTTTCTAAACTTAATGGCTAGCTCTCAACAAATGACTGAAGTGATGTTCTCGAAAAACGAACGTTGATTACCCCGTTGATTAATTTATGTTTTCTTGTTCAAAAGATGTATCAATCATTTAGTCAAATTTAATGAATTGAAGTCTCTATATGATGCATTGATTGATATTGATATACTATAGAAATTGTTCAACAAAGTTTTAGTTTACCTGCTAATGGCGCTCTTCCCTGGAAAGACTCACATCGTTTTATATTTTCTCAGAAGCTCTCTAATTAGGGTTTTATCAACTTCAGGATTGGGTTTGTTTTTGGTTATTAGCATGGGTTGATAATTTTCCCTTGTTGTCGTTGTTTAAATTTCCCTATTGTACAGGGTTTCGAAAATGTATAACTAAAGTCAAACTTTTCTAATAGTCCGAGTATGCCAGGTTATCCGGAGATGCTTTGGACAAATTCCTGTAAAATGCTGCAAAGGGAGATGTTTTGATAACATCCTGGGTTAATTTTCACCTTGATTGCCACTTAGAGGTCCTAATATGAAGATATTAAAGTTTATTGGATACATCCAAGCACTACAGGCTTTTTCGTTATCTACCCATGATATTATCACGTGGATCCATTCATTTAGTCTTTGAAGCACTCCGCGCTAGAGTTTTATATATAACATAGGTGAGGACTTGCTACTGTTGAGTTTTTCTGGAAAATTCTATTTTTTTCTAGCTCTAGCACAATATCTAGAGCTCATATACTAACGAATATTTGGGCTAAATTTGGCATTGAGATTTTATCCCATTTTAATCCAATTAGTATTCTATGAACTAAATTCAATTGAATTGACTGGATGACTTTTAAATAATTTAAATAATATTTCCTTTAATCTTATCCAACTCTTCTTCGAACACATGTTAGACGATAAAACCATATTTTTCGATCTGGGCGAGGCATAGGGGCACTCTTTAAATCACCTTTCCTATAGGTATTCATTATGGAGGAACTTTTGCTAACTTTCAATCGGATGGGATACATACAGAGTGGCAACCTGTGCAGATGACTCAGTAATTTTAGCAACAGGCAGTTTCGAAACGTAATTCTGTGGATTAGTCCAAAACGGAATCCGGTTAATTATGGACTAGGTAATGGATTGTAGGCTGTTCATCAATCCACTGAAGACTGACTTCCTCTGAACCCATGTTTTTGGAAATAAGAACAGATTATATTATCTAGGAATTATGCTAGATAAAAAAATTGGGCTGGAAACCAAACTTGTGTCGTAGAACAATATGAATAAACAGGGGACTAGAGCCGCGAATGATCCTCTGGATATATAACAGAATTGGATTCATCCAAAAATAAGATTAATTGTATTCGTGCTGTCGATTGTGAATATAATATCAAAAAAAGTTGACGATCATCTTATCGAGACTATGCTAAGCCTAAGACCCAAATTCAAGACGGAAATCCCATATTTACAGCAGAATGGAAATCACACTTGGTACTTCAACTATTGACACACCATATTTTTGACACAGATTGCTCCGAGTCAGAGAAAAATACTGGAGCGCATGTTTTCGACTCTAGCTTGGAAATGGACATACTCCTTGAAAATCATTTAACTTGTATTTCAAATGGAAATTAAGGCCATCCTGGAGGCCAAAAGGTATCTGATACAGAAAATAAGGAGATTATCATCTACTCGGATAGCCAAGTTTCTGTTAAAACTTTGATAAAATCTTTCGCAACCACGAAGTTGTGAATTTAATCTTCTCAACCTCTCTAAAATCCATCTATTAAATACAAACACACACAAAATAGTTGAAACTCAATCAAACATTTCTAGACGTCTTGGCATGTAAATTTAATCAATTTCCGTGTTAAATTTAAATCTTGACAAATTGCTTGCAGGAAACAAAAGCATTATAATTAAAAAGTTTTTATAGAAAATGAGAACAAGTTTCATAAATCACTGACAAATATTCTTATAGTTTTCGTTCGTAGAGTTTGTGGTTTCTCTTGCAGTTGGGATTGTGTGCTTTCTATGGCAACAACCACATATAATTATTGAGCTTTCCTATAGTTTAATCCCATTACATTTATTACACGGAATAAGAATAATAAGATGAATTTCCTCAGTGATATGAAGTGTACATTGAAGTGCTTAAATTGTATGTATATAGGCACATATCTCACCGCTACATAAAGGATTATGGAATTCTATTGCAGAAAATTATTCATATGAAATTGCAGTGCTTTGTGTAGCTCCTACATAACATTTCTGCTAATTAGTAAATGAATTTTCCTTTAAAAAAAGCTTGTATTTAATTACCAACTGAAGCGGCGACGATATAAAGTGATTACCAGATAATGGGTCAATAACAGATATATGTGGTTCAAATATTGTGGCTAATGATGTGGTCAATACTTGGCTAGCTGTGGTCATTCATAGTATCTCTTGAGCGTTTGTGGGGCGGACTTGTCGACATGAAATGCCAATTTATGGTGCCATATTGACAGATAATTAAGGTTTATATCCACTTGGTGTATTCTTGCTATTGGATAGAATTTTATACGTATGTATGTAAGTAATTATAGCAATCTGAAGATTAGTGGAAATAAAAACAGCTCCATCTGGTGTGTGAAGAACTATGGATATTTTATTTTTGCATATATTTTTTATTCCTTTTGGTCTTTTATCAGTCATCAAAATTACTATAATTAATTTGCTCTTAGCTACATTTTTTTTTCATTGTTTATTCGGCACATATTGAATTTTGAATATTACCAATCTGCCACCACAACAATATATTTCTCTTGTAGGTGTACCTTAATATTTAAAATTTTTAAGCCAAAAACTATGAAATATGAGAAAATCGAAATAAGCTTAAGGAAACCCTATCAACCCACCTAGCTAACAGCTTGTTGGTTCATGCGTTAAAAGTGTTACTTACCCGAATTTAATTAATTTCATTGCGACCGTATCGATCAAGATGGAGGTAGTCTGTCAATTTATGTGAAAAGGTATATAAAGTCGAAATAAAAATAAATTCATTTAAGGTTACTTAATTGGATTGATTTGAAATGTTCTCAGAGCATAAGTTAGATCGTGTCACAAACAAGCCAATTTTAATTTACAAAACGAACTGCGATGAAACTATAAATATGTAATGTAGATTTTGGAAGGGACGAGTACTTACTTCATTTCCTCTGAACTTAGGTCTTATGGGTCTTTTCTGCTTGCCTTAAGGATGAAAATCTGTTATTTTTTAATGTCGTCTCCTAGGGTACCTAACTAGGCATATGTGGTTCAGTTACCCAAACTCACTATATTTTAGTTAATTTTATTTAAATAGCGAAAGATAGCGCGAGTATAATGCATAGTTCACCAAGACGGTGGTTTATTTAGTATAAAGTTTTAATGTCTTTCATTCCCCGTAAGGTGTAATGATAAAAAGCTTTCAAACTATTTCATGCATGGAAAGGAATCAAAAAAAAGTATTAACGACATACCCTGTAATAAAGAAGGCAGTGTTTTGGTGTAATAATAAATGTATTAGCATGGATGATTCACTGTAACAGAAACAGAGGCTCAACATCATCTTTGGTTTATAAAATCAAACAAAATATTTTCACTATGAAAATTCTGTGGTATATTATAATATATTTCGCGCTTTTTCAGTAACGCCTAGCACAAAACTAATCATGTAGCAATCTTGTGACGGTGACGTAACATGAAACGAGTAGCAATTGTGCCAAATCACTTCAGTGTGCGATGAATTGTATAAGTTCAAGCACAACAACATATAATCCTTTCAGAATATATATTTAGTAATTGCTGTCGGGAAATAGTAGCACTAGATAATAAGAGAAAAAAGTATAAAAAAAAACTAAATTAAATGATAATGATAACAATGAAAAATCCTAAAGCGGCTAGACTTCAATACAAAACTAAGACTATGTATGAAAATTTGTAAATTTTTTTAATTTTTTTTATTTTTTTTTTGTATATTTGCATTTCATAATTGGTATATTTTTATAAGTTGTCTCTTTGATATAATCGAAGCTTTCTTTACTCGTTCTTATATATTGATATCCTCATCGAGCAGAGGGAAGCAGCACACTTCATCCGGTCATCTTAACATCTTCGACATTAAAAGCCTAAAAAATTAAAAGGGTATGGCTAAAAAATGTTCCGTCGAAGTTACCAGGTAACCATTAACAAACGAAGCCACATATTAAAGAGAGAGGGCTCCCACAACGACAGGTACATAGATACAGGAAGTTTGGCACAACAGGCGTAGGGGTGTTCGGTCCAGAAATGGAACTCTCCATTCCGCTTGGTATGTCGCCTTCCAATTTTTAGGTGTAACCCTATTCCATAGAGGTTAGAGTTTAGGAACACCTAAATAGGGGCTGCAAGAACTCCTACATTAACATTTGCTCAG
This sequence comes from Dioctria rufipes, assembly GCA_963924295.1. Lineage (NCBI taxonomy): Eukaryota > Metazoa > Arthropoda > Insecta > Diptera > Asilidae > Dioctria > Dioctria rufipes. Next base: position 365,434,582 of record OZ002740.1, read on the forward strand.
ACAGCTATTATGCGCTTCTATGACTATATCCTATATAAACTTTGAGTCGACTTTAGCTTGGAGCCGCCTCTGGAAACATCAGCTGCTGTCTATTTACAAAAAAGTAACGTTGCTTTTGGTTTCTGGATAGGCAGACCGTTTGGGTAAAACTGGAGCCGGCAGTGCATATAGTGGTCCATATACAATATTTGTCCTACCTAAACGACATTTTAAGGGAAACTGTAAAAATTAAAAAACAGGCAACTGGATCTCCTCTGGCCTAGTGCACAGTATATGAGGTAGATGAAGGAATTCTTCACCCCCTTCCCCTCCACAGACGCGTAAAATATTTGTTTTTATTAGACAGTCGCTCAAGCTGTTTGCTAATGCAGTCACTGGACATGACCTCTTTTGGTTTTTTTTTTTTCAAGACGATAGACAAATTCGACAGCGATTGTATAATGAGGAAGATGAAACCTCGAAGCATATTATATGTGAGTGTCACGCGCTTGCAGCTGTAAGATTGCAAATCAATGGAGAAACACTTAGCTCTCGAAATAAGATTCTCAATGTAACCTCAAGGGCAATAATCGAGCTCGTTAAAAGACTAGATTTTGCCTAACCAGTTTAGGGAACACAATAGATCAACTCTGGTCGCGGTGTTCATATGGTCCTAGTGGCCTTGTCGCCCTTACTTTTAAGCTAACCTACTGGATCAGGATCATTATGTAAATTTTCATATATGTGTTGAAATTCCCTAAATGCTAGTCGCTTCTTATTTATGAGGTGACAAGCAAAACTGCGAAAAGTACACTTATTGGAAAATGGCATAGTTAAACTACTTGTCAAATGCAAAATTTCCCATTCAGAATAATTACAAATTTATATATCCATTCGGTCGACGATTTATCGCGAAACTGAATACCTGTCGCCTTTTGGCATGGTAAGCTTGCAGTAGTCGTTATACCATGGTTCAACTCGTGATGTTTGCATAGGTAAAGAATTCCACTTGAAAGTTATAAGAACAGAATAAGAATATTGGCCCAATACTGCACGGTACCTGGGGAATAAAATTATGTACATAGATGTCCCGCGGTACGCAAGAATCGTATACCTACCATACCATTACAAAGATATGAAGCCTGCTTGGTGTAAAAAAGCCTAGTAAGGCCTATTATGTTTTAAGGCTTAAACAGAGTTGCGACGGCCGACGACTATTGGAGTAATAGAAACAATTTTCTCTAGGAAAGTTTTATGGATCCTGTATTACATAGGAATCTGCTGAGGTCGTCAGCGATTATGTTTAAGCCTATAAGGGGACAATTAAAAATTAAATTTTTATTTTGTTTCTTTGGTAAAAACTTCCATGTACGAATCTTATGCAATTATTAAATGCGATCTCTAATTCTCGCGAACAGTTAGTATTTAGGGCAGTAAAAATTATTCTTCATTTTTGTGACTTCAAAATGAGAGATAGTGTAGTGTGAAAAAATCGGCTGGAAATGAGACAAAATGTGTATGGAAAATTCATTATAATCAGTCCATCCTAAAATAAAATACAGGAAAATACTCAAAACACAGAACTGTTATCAGCAATTTTCAATTCCACCTAATAATGCAAAGCTACACAAATAACAACAATACCCACAATGTTGAACACTCTACAGAACTGGAAATAATTAGCACCTGAAATTGCTTAATAAATTTGTAGGTATATTAGGTAACTATGTATATATGTTCAGTAAAGTCCTACGCATCACTACGCAATCGTGATAACAACTGATGAATACATATCTATGTAAATAAAATAGAAGACAAGCATCACATTATGTTCACACGAAAATCATTGAAATTTCGGTGAAATTTGTGGGCATTAAGAGCCACTCATATAACAGCAAAACATAGCGTGGCATAACCTGTTAACATAATCATTTTTTCGCATAATGCAATATCAGTTGGAGGATTCCTCAGCCACACTCCAAAACGTCCAAATCTAATTTTAAACTGGCCGGGCGTAAATGGACGGTGTTCGCCAGACAGGCGATATACAATTAAATTCATTACTTTGTTAGACATTCTGCTGCATGTCGTCACATTAATTCAAATTTAATATTGTATTCGCAGGGCTTTCAAAATCCTACTCCGAGTGAAATGTCATTTTATATTGAAAATGCATCCTCATGGCAGCTAATTTGTATATGCAATCACAAACGGTCGTCATGGTAGCTGGTACAGAATATCAAAAGACCAACGCAAAAGGTGGAGAGAGTAGTTAGTATTGGATTCTAGTTAAAAGGACCAGAACGTTGCTTATGGTCAGAAGTCATTTTTTGTTGACCTATTGGACATGGGTCTATGATTAGCCATGACTAGGTCATTGGTTATGCGTTACCGATATCCAATTTCATGTTTTCGGTTAGACTAAGGTGAAATTGACATGTTAACAATTTCATCTTGTAAGGAAGGAAGAGTATGAGAGACGGACTACATATGTACCTATGTGGGCACTAAATATAGGTACACTTGGAAGGGTCAGATGGAATTATAAGTTTTGGTTTGTAGCCATACAGAAGAGTCCTATATCATATATACCTTGTACACTATCTTATCATTTACAGTTTTATAAAGGATGTGCTTCAATTAATTTACCTATAACTTTGTCCTCCTTGATTCTGGCAGTATTTACCTTAAAGAACTTTCGTCTATTCACAATTTGTACACGTCTTTCCTTGCTTGCTCCTACCCAGAGTCCACTACTCAGACATTACATATATATTGATTTATGTGATGTTGGAATGCACATCATGCCAATGTCGAGTCCTGTCGTGTCTTTATAGTTAAAATTCTGTGTGTCATCAAAGGGTGACGAGGTGTGCTGCTATCATTAATTTAGGTACATTCCATAAGAGAAAGAGAGAGAGAGAGAGCTGAGAAGTTTCTAGATCAAATAAAGCAAGCTATCAGAGGCCAGAGCCTATAATTTATAATGTATAGGCCTTCTTCATTGTGTGTGAAACACGGCTAAGTTATTTCCTTCTAATAGGATGTAATTGGTGCGCTCTTTAAAACACCAAAAAGGGGTTAAATCTGGTCTTGGAGTTTGGTACGATATTTGCAGCTTTTAAATTGTCTAAATTTTTCTTTAAAATTTCTGATTAGAGCGTTCTGTTGATTGATGTTAAAAGGTTTTTGGTTTTCATCTAAACATTGTCGTTTTCGATTTTCTATAGATAGGATGGAGTTTGAACATTTGTAAGGGCTTACGTTTCTAAAATTTTAAGGAGTCGTGATTCTATTATAGAAGGAGTTTGTTTTCTTCAGATATTAGAAGGAGCTATCTGATTTCAAGTACCAATTTGCGAATAGAATGAAAAATACTTTGAGAACAGGATTAGACAGATTTAAATTAATTAGAATTTCGCGTTTGACTTTTAGACTCGACGTAGATTATCGTCGTGTTATATTTAAAGCTAATTCTTTTTTTTTTTTATATCATGGTATAATATGTAGGTACTAACTATGTATAAACTTTACGCCAACTCAGTTGATGACTTATCTCGAGGTGGGAAAAATATTTGTTTTGTAAAATTACACAATTAATGTAATTTTACAAGCATATCTTTTAAAATCTATTATGTGGAAGACATTATTCATGCAGCTCTGCCAAGGGGAGAGGGGCATGGTAAAGTAAGTAGGCGCATTAATTATGGAGTAGATATAGATATCTCCAGATTCCGGTGTACATCAGATTACAAATTCGACGATACCTCGACTTGCTAACGTATCTATATAACGAAAGCATAAGGCTGTGGCTACATTGTGAGATATTTTGGGTGAATTTTTGTCTTGAGACATAGCAAGACTTCGCGAAAATAATTTACAGCCTTAAATTATTATAACCATGGCTTGGCTACACTGCAGACGAAACCATATCCGCTGGTTGCAAGATTTCTCGAAATGAATCTTCAAGTCAATGTGAATGGAGTTGTCGCGCAATCGTCTGTGTGAAAATATGGATTGCGAAAAATTAATTTCGTGTGTATCTACTACCTGCAAAATCTTGATTGTGGAATCAAAAATTTAAAGACCATAATGAAATAAATATGACTTGATCGCCTGGTGTGGTCTACTTTCGCTGAATGAAAGTTCTTCGGTCGAATAAAGTTCGCGCAATTTTATATCTCTCAATATAACCGGCCTAAACCAGGAATGCCTCGCTCTAATCTAAAGTTAATGATGCCCAAAGTCCACCTGATGTAGAAATGCCCTCAAATATTTCTAAAAAATTTACTGGAAATTTCTCCTTTAGAATATTTATGCATATTGGAAGCTGCCGACTGAGAACGGGTGCTCGGGTCCCTAACAATTTTTATGAGAGTAGACGCGTTGATAAACATTCATTTTTTTTTCTTAAAAAATTACAGAAAATATTTCGGCAGAATTTTTATTCACTCTGGGCGGACGACAGGAGTTATTTTCATATAAAATACTTTCATCATATCTGTTCGCGTACTTTTTGTGCAAAAACTTTCTGGTTAAAAGCTTACTCGTGTGGTGCGGGAAATGCAAAAAGTATGGAAATCTACGCGGACGCCTTTCCCGCAAATTCGTTAAAAAGAAGAAAATGAAAAGTGCAGAGTGACATACCTTGATGCATTCTTGCAAAAGTCCCAGGAGAACACTGAATGGTCAATCCATCTTCATTCGATATTTTATTGTATATTTTAAAAACTTTTAAGAAAAGTAAAAATTGAACTTTTCTTAGGAGAGCTGTCAATTCTCCTTACAAAAGTGGTGCAGTAAGTGAAAACTTCCTGAAAAATTCAGACAAGAGAGGAAACTTTGGTATATGCAAAACACGTGTAATCATATTGCAAGAACGGAAAATGTGTAAGTACTCAAAAATTAAACGTGAAGAGACTATTCTGAGTCGACCACCAATAATGCAAGAAAATTTAAAGAAAAAATGTCCAGTAAATTTCTAATTGAACATTTCGTTAACTGGAAAACGTTTTTTTTTTTTAGCTAAATATGCAGAAAAAGTATGTTTTAAACAGAGTCAAACCAATCAAATTAAATTTATGTTGAATTTGGTATAAGTATAGACGTCTTTTATGTAACACAGAAAAAGCTCTGGAGATATCTACTACAGTTCTCCATATCTGGATTTTTTTTCAATCGATTAATAATCATAATTAATCAAATCGATTAAACTTTGATTCGATTAAAATGTTAATTAGATCCTTCGATTGAAAATTTAATTCAATATGTAAAAGTTTAGTTGGCCAGACTATTGACGGATTTGTCGAATAAAGTTTCAATTGAATAAAAGTCAGGCATTCCCGATTAAAAATTTAATCAATTTTCATTTCAATCGATAACCTATGTTAATTATTTTGCTATATTAAAAATCTAAATGATTGACAAATTAAAGTAACGAGAGGAAGAATCTCAAAATTTTGGATGATTATCTGACACATTATTGCCACAGGCAAGAAATATACAGATATCGACGATAGTACTAAGAAAGTGATGTATGGAAGAGCTCATAGCAAACCTCAATAACTCACTGATCTCGGCTAAATATATCATGTATACGGACCAATTGTTTTTTCAATGTAGACAAAAATTCATTTCTTTCTTGGCATTTAAACCGACCATATTTCTTCAGGATTTGTGTGCATTATTGGTGGCTGAGGACGATTCGAACAAATTGCGTCTGGGCAGCCTCGGCTTCATGGAAGTTGGATTGATTTGGTTACTTGGGCTCAGTATTACCAGAAAACTTCTTGCTATGATAAATAAGAGCCTTTTTCGAGAAAATGTGCTGGGAAAATGCCGATTTTTGTTTTCTTTAAATTGTGTTATTTTGTAAATATTTAATAAAATATTTATATATATGTATATGCATACTGAATATGTACTTCATCTTAGATGTAAAATATTTCGTTAGTAAACTACTTACCTGAACAGATGTAAATACAGTCAGGATCCGTGCATAGGTTTTTTTTTATGCGATCTTTAAAAATGTTTACTTTTTATGTAAAAGCTGTAATATGATCAAATACGTTCGGAATTCAGAAATTTTTATGAAAGATTGGAAGGGAAAAGGTAAGGGTTTTCCAATAAGAGGTGTTATTATGATATTCAAAGAAAAATGTCATTTTTGAGATAAATGATCGGATCTTTATTTCATTATAAAGAGGAAGGTATGCCGTTAATAATGGAATGTAACATCAGCCAAATGACCGCCACGACCACGCCTACAGAACCATATCCTTTTCATGAAATTTTCCATAACCAAATCGCAAAGTGGCCGCCATATGTCCTCGATAGCCTCACGAATTCCATCTTTGAGGTCTTGAATCGACGCTGGGCTGTTGGCGTAGACCTCCTCTTTCATGTGGCCCCAAAGGAAGAAGTCGCAAGGTGTTAAGTCACAAGATCTCGGTGGCCAATTGTGATCACCTCTTCGAGAGATAACACGGTCAGGAAACTTTTCCCGTAAAAGATCAATGGTTTCGTTGCTTATATAGCACGTAACGCCGTCATGTTGAAAGTAAACGTTGTCCAGATCAATACCATCCAATTCCGGCCATAAAAAATCATTAATCATCTGTCGATAGCGCAATCCATTCACCGTAACTGTTGCTCCAGCCTCATTTTCGAAAAAGTAAGGTCCAATGACCCCGCGGGACCATAAACCGCACCAAACAGTCACACGTTTAGGATAGAGAGGCTTTTCAACAATAACTCTTGGGTTTTCCGAGCCCCAGATGCGACAATTTTGCTTGTTGACGAAGCCATCGAGGTGGAAATGGGCCTCATCACTCAAGATGAGTTTTCGATGGAATTCCGGATCATTTTCATGCATTCAAGGACCCAATCAGCAAAGACTCGACGTTGTTGATGATCGGCCGACTTGAGTTCTTGTGTTAACTGAACTTTATAAGCCTTAAGACCCAAATCTTTATGCAAAATACGGTGTAAGACGTTTGTGGAATGCCTAATTCCAAAGAACGATGAGGAATGGACAAACCTGGGTTTTCTTCAACACTTTCGGCTACAGCAGCAATATTCTCGGCTGTTCTTGAGCGACGTGCACGGGTTGTATTCTTCACATCACTAACTTATCCCGACAGCTCGAATTTTTCTACCAATTTCTGTATTGCGGTCCGACAAGGTGCTTCACGACGACCCAAAATTGTTCGAGTTTTACGAACCGTCTCTGCCACATTTGCGCCATTTTTATAGTGAATTTTAATAAATTCAATGCATTGTTGAATCGTGTATCGTTCCATTTTTGTTAATGACGTAGTTTCTAATTGTCAAATGTCAAAAAATGACAGCTCCAAAAGTGACATCTACCGAAATAGCGGGCTAATTAAAATAACACCTCTTATTGGAAAACCCTTTATAATGTAATAAGCTCCTATTAAACCAAAACCAAATACACTGTCTATTGAAATTGTTCGAATTACCTACCGGAGAGAAGCGGTATAATATAAGGACCTGTATCCTATTAATTTACTTTTTTTTTTATTCTTCTTAAGGGCTGCGATTGAGGTTCTATTTATTTCAGATTTTACAATTTGTAAATTGTAATTTTGAACAACTATTTCTTTGCTTCGAAGTTCGAATCCACGATTGTAGCAATAATTTAGGTGGTAAGATCAAAAAATGTGAATTAATGACTATCTTAAAATGTACTCTCCTTGGCTAGCGATGCGCTTACTCCAAGGTTGATTCCGTGATTGGAAGCATTTCTGGAAGTATTTTTTTTTAAAAGGACCTTTACCTGCTCTGTTGTGGCTCTCTAAATGTCGAAAAAGGTGTCAAAACGTTTACCTTTTAGTGCAAGTTTTATTTTTGGTTTTGAGCCAGAAGTAGCATGGTGCTAAATCAGGAGAGTAGGGTGGATGTGAACAGAGAGGATTTTTTTTTTTTTTCGACAAAAACCACGCATAGAAGAAGTGAGTTTAGCACGGGCGTTGTCGTGATGAGAGAGGAACCATTTTTCTGGATTTGCACGTACCCACGTGAGATTTTTAATTCCTCCCTAAGCTCTGGAATAGTTAATCATCTGTTTGAACGAAAACGTTTTGCCACTTTTTGCACGTTTTCGTATGTTTTTGAGGTCGAACGACGTCCCGACCTTTGCTCGTCTTCAGCCAACTCATTTTCGATTTGAAATCGCTCATACTACTAGTAGGCAGGCAGTATTCAGAGTCACCACATTATCGCCATACAATGATTTTAACACTATTTTTCAACTTAACACAAAACTTAATATTAACACGTTATTCGAAATCCATGATATAAGACAGACACGGTAAACATGACCTCCCTATTCCTATTCTGGAAGCCAACTAACAAGTCTCAATCTCAACTTGTTCAAACTGACTCTTTCAGAAAATCAGGCTATCAGACGGATAATTTCAAATGAATATAGCGGCAGCAAGGCGTCAGCAGTTGCTGCTATATCCATTCACCGTATTTTTGTAGCACAAGCTCGATCGCCATCTTGTGGTAAATTGTTCTGAAGCTCACCATCACCAATTTCCGGTGAAACTCTTATTTATATCGAGCCACCTGGAGTTTAAAATGATTATAGAGATATCGAAGTAGAGACAAGAGATTTTCTTCCAATAATCATATTAGATATATCAGAAAGATAAATACGAAAATAGTTGGTTAAAATTGTATTTATGATTTTATTTGGAATCGTTAAAAAATAAAAGTTCTTAAAAATTCTTCTTTTCTTCATCTTTGACCGATTCTAACAAGTGTAGGTTCGATTCTCGTTCGCGGGAAAAATAAATAATAAAATTGTCAGTTTTACACAAATTTTTAAATCCAATGGGTTTGCCTGAAATTCCAATTCCACTCCACCCGGTGCAGAACACAATTGAATTTTACATTTCAACATATGTATTTTTAGGTAGAAATCGAACCTTAAGGATATGGAATTTGAAAATGTTAATTTCACTGCATTAATGGTATTGTAATGATTCTCGTTCTTGAGAATCACCAAAAATAAGTCTTGTGCAGATTTCAACAGTGTGTTGAAACCTAAACAAGACTGCTGTTGAGATCAACTATGTATCTCAGGGATAAAAATCTTAAGTTCAGACTAAACAGTGTGTCTAATCTGACCTTGATGCTGGAGAGTGGTTGCGAAGTAATACCTACTTGACTCTTAGTTGTATTGTAAGTTTGTTAACAAAATGCATGTACCTTTATACAAAAAATTGTCACAGTAAAAAATATTTTAACAGAAAGATTACAAAATATAAAACTAAACAAAAGAAATTGCGGAACTAAAATTTGTTTACACAAACAGTAAGCAGAAGCCAAAAAAATTGCGGAACTAAGTTTGTTTACACAAATTGTAAACAGAAGCCAAAGAAGCTATAAAAACCAATTGCGAAAAGAAATGATAAAAAAACAAGAGACAAAATATGATTCTATAAAAGGTTAAGCAATTGCAAAAAAATGTACATATGTACATTAATCGAGCGTTTTATCACCTGTAGTGGCAGCAAAACATGCAGCGTGCGCAAATTGCTTATGAAGTAAGCTTCTGCTGCACTCAATTAACTGTGGCATATTGACCTTTGCTAATTTGGCTGATGTTCGATCCGTTCGGGAGCTGAAAAGGCATGGATAAAAAAAAAACATGAGAAAGAAAATGTGCTAAAATTATGCATTAAATATGCGAGAACATTCAGGTATAATTTGCTTTTAAAATTGTGCTAATCGTGGGAGAAATGTGCTAAATGGCACGAACAATGACGTTCTGGTATTACTGCTTGGGCTTGTTAGCTACAAATTTTTATTAGCGTAGATCTAGGTACATCAGCGCTGATTTAGGTCTCAGTTTTCAATGTAGGAAATCGACCATATTTCTTCAAAATTCGTGTGTGCATTTATTGGTGGCTATAGACGGTCAGAACCATTGACTTATAACAATAATAACTGAGCGTATTGCCATTTTCCTATAGGAAAGAATGGCACAAGTTTTACAGTTCTCTCTTTCGCCCTATGACAGAGTTGGAGCTACCAACACAAAATATTTCTTACTAAACGTTTTCTTATGCGATTTGATGTTTTTATGTTGGCTGCAGATGCAATCACCGCGAAAGAATAAGGTAAAGATAGTGTTTACCATGATCCGTCTCTCTTACCCATACGAATGATTCAGTTAAGAATTACTTTTGAAAACTTGAGTTTAAGTCGTTATAAGCGATTAAAACATCACTTGGACACAAGAAAATATATTTTTTTTAATTTAATTCGATTTTCGGGTAGTAAACGTTTTAAAGGGTGCTCGAACGGTGATATACAGAAACACAATATTTTTTGTGCCACATGAAATAGCAAATCACTCAGTCCATTGTTAAAGTCAGTGGTCCGAACAAATTCTGTTTGTCGCCTTGCTGTAATGGTTGTGTGAGTAGGGAAGGTAAATACATTAATATTTTCAATAACTTGCACTATACTAAACAATACAACAAACTTTTTGCTCTTAGTTTGAATCCCGATATTTATTTTCATATTTCACGACTAGCCAGGCAGGGAGGAGGCCGAAACCGCTGAGAGTTCTTGCAATTATTCGTTTGTTTAGGGCAGCCCGTCCCTTTAACTCTTACACGAATTTGGCTGTCTATATATTTATTTATATATTTCTTTTTTACTATTTTCGACACTCTCGTAGACCCACTTTTCGTCATCACAGCGAGCTGAAATTTGGCACATAGGTTCATGTCCGTGACAATTGAATCTATCAAAACCGGAAATTTCCCTGGAAAACCCGGAAAATCGGGAAAAATCATTTGAAAATTTATTACAAATTTGATTAGTGATAAATCCGTTTCAGGAAAAAAATGCAGAGTTTTCCGATTTTTCCGAAAAAAATTTCCGGAATTTTCCGGAAGATTTTCCGGTAAAAAAGTTTTCTAAATTATGAAGGATCAAGGATGGTGAACACTTGCAGAAAAAACATGGATCAAGTTGGAATACAGCTAAAAAGCGCTGTTTAAAACATAATTTGAATTTCAGAAAACCGTTGCAGTACTTCAACGATTTGATACTCGAATAAATTTTTTGAAGAACTGTTAAATCAGTGTCTTTTCAGCCATCATAAAATTGTTTTAAAATATCTCCATGCGTGAAAAAGGCAGAAAATAAAATAAGTAAAAAACGAGTTTTCAAACAAAACTGAGGCCAAGCCACATGAAAAAGTAGAAAATAAACTTTTCTTCACATACAGAGGTGGACTCAGATTTATGATCAATCAGAGGTAATAAGTGATTTGATTCATGAGGAGAAAGAATATTCAAGAGAAATGTCTCTATCAAAAAATCTGAGTCCACCTCTGTGTGTGAAGAAAAGTTTATTTTCTACTTTTTCATGCGGCTTGGCCTCAGTTTTGTTTGAAAACTCGTTTTTTACTTATTTTATTTGCTGTACTTAAGTACATACGCACTGCCGTTCTGTGCCATTCCACGAACTGAATTGATTGGATTAAGTTGAAATTTCACTGTGTACTCGCATGTTGTCGTCGATTTGCATTAACTTTCTACTAATCTGCCTACTGGTATGCCGTACATTTTCCCTACTTAGAATTTTATTGCAATTTTAAAGAAATTTTTACCTCAATAAATACTTTATCATATTTAAAACATTTCTGATGTGCGAAACAATATCTTTCGAATCCATTTATTGTTAAAATTTGCAATTCTTTTAAATATGTAAACCAAAAAATACAAATTATAATGTGGTTGTGGCGGTTAGTGATAGCCGCTTAGGCGTTACTTCCCTAAATCTGCAATTTGTAGCCATGCGAATAAATTTCACTAAAATGTGTAATTTTGTATGCTTATCCAACTATTAAAAGAAGTAAATCTTGCATTAATATTTATCTCTCCACCCCACCGCCCCACACAACCAACTCATCGCGAAAGACGACAGACACAATTTATACGGACCGTTTACAGCCTTCAATAATGCACACGAATTCTGAAGAAATATGGTCGGTTAAAATTCTAGGAAAGAAAGAAATTTTTCCCTACATTGAAAAAAAATTTGGTTCGTACCCATGATATATTTAGCAGAGATCAGTGAGGTATTGAGGTTTTCTATGAGCTCTTCCATACATCACTTTCTTAGTACTACCGTCGATATCTGTATATTTCTTGTCTGTGCTATTGCTTTCTTCAGCTCCAGTTGAAAGAACGGAAAGTCCCTTGATACACGATGATACACACTCGAGACTAGACATGACGTAAAACCGGTTTTTGTATCGAATGTGTATCAGCACGTAGTTTATACACGGTTGTTAAACGTTCGTGAGGCAGCAAAGAAAATTCATTGTTTGCATAAGTTCTATACGCACACAAACCGAGTACACGCATACATATGTAATAAAACACTCGTGTATCACCCGAGTCTAACCCTCTGCTCTAAATTGAGGTATACACGAAAAAGTTCGAAAATAGTGCTAAGAAAACCAGTTTTTAGTACGGTGTATCGCGTGTATCGTGTGTCACCGGAGTAAACAGTGCATGTGTGGTAGCCACGGACTTATAACAATGGACTGAGCGATTTGCTATTTCATGTGGCACAAAAAATATTGTGTTTCTGTATATCACCGTTAGAGTATCTTTTAAAACGATTACATAAAAAACATGTAAAACTCAACCAATCAGATGAAATTTTACACCCGCAAATCGAATTAAATTAAAAAAATGTATTTTCTTGTGTCCAAGTGATATTTTAATCGTTTATAAGGAATTAAACTCATTCCGACCTTAATTTTCAAAATTTATTCTTAACTGAATTCTGCTTATGGGCAAGAGAGACGGATCACGGTAAACACTATCTTTACCTTATTCCTTCTGAAGTGATTGCATCTGTAGCCAACATAAAAACATCAAATGGCATGAGGAAATGTTCCCGAATGCAATATTTTGTGTTGGTAGCTCCAACTCTGCCATAGGGCGAAAGAGAGAACTATAGAACTTGTGCCATGCTTTCCTATAGGAAAATGGCAATACGCTCAGTCCATTGTTATAAGTCAGTGGTGGTAGCCTTAACTTTTTCAGGACCTTGCGCTCAGTATTTACCTGGGTTTTTTGTTTAAAATATATTGTTTAGGTACATAAATTACATAATTTCCTTATAGATAATGGAATATTTTGTTTTGCTTTATACAAATCTGCAAATGGAATTAGATTTTGTGTTTTGCTTATGCATGTTTTAGTCACTTTATGGATTTTTATTCTATAATTAATTGTATTTACCCAGATAAATCCATGAATATTTTGGAAAAGGAAGCTTACAAATTAGCAATTATTTTCTATGTATTTATTGTATTTGTAAGAATACACAGTATATTGTAAAATGCATTTTTATATTGGATTACTGGAAACACTGCGTATTTTATAAATTCTTTTTAGAAAATGCCATTTCATGAATTTCATTCCTAAATTTGATTGCTTTAACGTAAAAATAAAAAAAAAATAATAATAAAAAAAAATGTAGTTTGCTATGCTCGATCGTATGCGATCTAACTTAGGGAACTTGTTCGGTCACACAAAAAATAAATAAAAATTCCTTTAATATAAATGTGTGTGCATTTATCAGTATAATAATGTTTTATAGTATACTTACTTACAAATTACCTACGTGAAATATTACCTGAAACAGTTTGGGCAAAAGACTTACCGGGCTGTACATAGTTCCGTACGGACTCCTGGATGAACTCTTCTCTCCGCTTTATTTTTCATTTGCACTGCTGCCTTCTTCCTGTCGATAAGCTCCTTATACTTGGGGTAGCCTCTATAGTTTGCCGAGTGTCCGTCCTGCTTGCAGTTTGTGCAATATGCTTTTCCCTTAATGGCGTTATACTTAACACAGAGGAAGGCTAGCCGGCATTTACTGGCAATGTGTCCGTATTTTTGGCAGTTTTACACTGCTCTTGAAACGTTCCCAGTAGATGGATTGGTCCAGATCCTTGACCACGTGCTTCACATCTGTTTCCGCGTCAAAGTTGACTACATATGCTTCAACCGCGTCAGTATTCTTTCTGTGGGGTGTGACAAAGTAGGAGTCCTTAGTCACCTTGATGCCTGACAGCTCCTCTTCCAAAGCTTTTGCAACAACACTCGGCTCGAAGATCTACTGTGCTCCCTTTAGAACTAAGGACAAATTCCTGTAGTTCTTCGATGTGAAGGAGAAGCAATCAACCTTCATTGCCTTCACAATATCAAAAAGAGTCCGTCTGCCTTCTTCAGTGGCTGTTTTCAACGTGCTCTTCGATCTGTGATTAGTCTTAAGAAAGAATTTTGGCCGGAAGCTTTATCAGCTTATCATAGAAGTGTGCTACATTTAAATTGTAGTATATTATTGGTGGTGGCCTCGGAGTTCTCTTCTCTGGTAGTGCCTTGCTAAATTTTGGCTTCTCTGCCTACTGAATAACCTTGTAATAGTTTTCGTCTATTACCCCCTCCTACTTCGGCTTTTCTTTGATCAGCTGCTTATCCTTTTTTTCTGAATTTCCACACAGCTGATAACGCGGGCGTGTTTTTTTTTTTGAACTGCTTGATAGCTTTCGTCAGATCTTGCACAGCTCCCAGTCAATGTCGAAGTGCCTAAGGGAGATCGCACACTGTCGAGTCAATTGATAGTCCAGTCGGAAAGTTGTCTATTGACTTGTCACCGACTGATTGAAGAAAGTCAACTGACTTTTTAGTCACCGACTACAGTCCTTGATTGTGCAGTGTGCGGAATACCTGATGAATTATCTTCCTGGTTGTCTCTGTCGTAAATAGATTCTGCATCCATGAGTTCCACTGGCTGATTTTACTCGTTATATTTGCTCGGTTCCGGGTCCCTATACACTTTTCGTTCGTTGAGAATACAAAGATTTCTCAATTGTTTGTATGAGTTCGTCTTCAAATAGTTCCTCCGCCTTAGAATATGAGCAGACTGAGGCGAGTTGAAAAAAATAAAATAATTATACGCGGTACTATGAGAGTGTTCATAATAATGCTGTGGTAACGTGCTATGTGGCGAGACACCTCGAAAATGAAATTTTTCATTTTTTCGTGAGGTGCAGTGCGCTAGTTTTGATAGGCGACATATTCTTATACGTTTTTTCTTTGATATAATTGAAGAGCTCTTTACTCATTCTAATATACTGGAAGAATCTATGAGGATCAGTACGTAAATCTTCATGTATGTGGATGATGGAATTCTCCAAATTCTAATTGCTTGTAATTGTGACCCCATACACAAGCAAAACTGCAGAAAGGGTTGGGGAAACTGAAAATGATTAATTTTATATCCTTAGAATGGAAGTTTTGCCAGTTTTTTTTTTGTAAGTTTATCTTGAAATCTTTTCTTAATATAGTCGAACGTTTCTATACTTATTTTCATATATTGGAAGAATTTATCAGATTTAGTCCGTAAATCTTCATATCGATGATGAAATTCGCCAAATTTAAGACTTTTGTATTTATCTTGTGACAAATAAAACAACGGAAAGTACACTTATATGTGAAAAATGCAATATAGTTGCATTACTTGACAAACACAAAATTTCTTCTACAGAATCTGATGACATAATTTATGCTCTCACTTCGCAATTTACCCAGAAACTGAATGTTTTGTCAAAGATTAAGTCAACTTTTGTTTTGAACACTACACATCGAGATGTATCTTTATCTCACTTCTCGCAACTGCTTAGCCCCGACTCTCTTCGCCATGCAGCCACGTTGTGCACGTACCAATACACGTCTAATTAAATAGACGCATAGAAGTTCATATGTTTTTAGTTCCATGTCGAATCTAACCTTGGCGTTCAAACTTAAATTTTCCTATATCACTGATATATTCCGCCAATCTTCACACTTTTCTTCCACTTTGTCCTTTCAAAGTTTTTCTCTTTTCCTCGCAAGCACTCTTCTTTTCACTTTGTTTTTATTATATTGTTTTTTTATTCTTCCGGATTGTGATTGATTTTGCTCTTTATTTGAGGTCCTTCTCATTGTATAAAACTTTCACAAAATTTTGGTTTTGCTCTTATGTACATCTAATTTGTACTCATAACATCCACGGCATAAGTACGAAACACAAATATTTTGTTATTATCTACACAAAACCCGCCAGCAAATATCAATTTACCTCGGGCCTTTGTTAATACGATAACCCAACTCTACCTGTATGATTATATGAATCACACTGTCTATGCTTGCTATGACAATCCACTCTAAATGTTTACAAACGATTCCACTCGATTCAATCAATTAATGAAGTGGAAGAATCCTATCAAGGCAGTTGTTGTATTCAAACATTCTTGTTTGTTTTCTAGAAAGTACCTATCGCTAATTTTTGGCATGCACCGGGAGTACCCAATATAATTACGATTTCTATTCTTTCATGCTCTCAGTTGGCAGACGATATGCAATCGGTAATTTTCGTTTTTTGTCTACAGTAATAGTGAATCTCTTACAGTCTCTTTTTTCGCCCTCGATAATTATTTTTGATACTTATATCTGTCGAAAGGCCAATTGGCTGCTTTTAATAGTTGAATTGAATAAGGAAAACTAAGAAAAAATTTGCCAAATTTAGTGACATGGTTATAGATTACATGAATAGCAGCAGCTATCACTATTTTTCTGTGTATCTCTTAGTTTTACTTACCAAATATTGTAACAAAAAATTAACTTGAAAGAATTATTGTTTCCCTCATTCAAAAAAAACTTCTATTAAAATTAGCATAAATAGCGAAAATTTAGATTCTATGGCCGCGTTCAAAATTTATGATTTGGAGCTTATTTAAGCTATTTGTGTAGACTGCAGCTCATTTGTGTGCAGGTAAAATAAGCTAATATTTGCACGAAGTAATTTTGACGGCCCAAATTAGGTTTTGCAATACTTTAACAAAATGCGTAAACAAATAAGCACAGAGAATAAATCTTGAACGCGGCCAATATTTAACTCGACATCCTATAAGTGAAACGTAAGATCTAAGAGCACGTCTCTTTATTGTAGCATTACCAGATATCTGATTTCAGAGAAGAAATTTGTGTTTTTAATTTTGCTGTGAACAATGAAAGAATGTCAAAAAAGACAGGTGATGAGTTATCCCAATATGTAAAAGGAAAATAAGGAAATGTTTTTGGTATCATTTCTGGTGAAACTCTTATTAAGAATTAAAGATCTACATAAGTATTCTTTTATTCGAGTTCATATAAATTTTCCAGATTAGCAATGCCTTTATTTTATGTGTTATCAAAGAATATTACACTGTAAAAAATGTGCACATGTATTGTTCCCTAAAATGTAGGGAATATTAATTAAATTCTAGGGAATCTTCACTACATTTTAGGGAATATTCCCTACATTTTCGGGAAAAATACCTAAGCTTTGTGGGAGCAATTGTGCACATTTTTGTACAGTGTAGCACAGTCTCCTCCTATATCGAAATTCTTTTATATGGCGGGTCATATCGTAAACAGTTTTAGTAACTTTAGGGAATTTAAAAATTTTTCAACATGAAAAGTATTGCAGAAAATACTACGAAAATCATTCGGATCGATATTTGACAACAGCTTTCCTAAATACCTACCTTACGAAAACTTTTTCTGATTGTAGGAATTAGTTCTCCCCAATTTATTTCAATTTATTTCTTATATTCATATTAAGTATTTAAAATTATGTACAGGTGTATAAAATTTTGTATTGTCTCAAATTCGTTCAGTCTTTATATAATATAGAATATAAATATAATATAATAATATGAATATATCTTCTCGCTAAATAATATAATATAATATGAGCAATCGATTTATTTTTTATCTCCTATATTTCATATTGGTCTTCTTTACTGTGAAATTTTTTTAAATTTCTTATTCTGTTTATCATTTACTTTCTATTTTGGTAATTTGTTTTATAATTTTTAATCATTGTAGTTTAAACTTTACTACTATATTCTTTGGACGGTTAATAATAAAATTGACATAAATTTAAACTGAAACAATTTATCGTACTCTTGAATCATACTACATACAGCGCAGAAACTATACTCCACCTACTTGAGTAGGTAGGTAGAATCCCTTAAAAATCTCAGTAGGTCCTGTCTGTTTACACGAAAACTTTTACAGACTCGAACATTTTTACACTACAAAGTAAGCAACTTTCACCGATAGTACCTACATCTGTTAACTTTTGGGACTAGAAAAATTTGACAGTAGAATGTATTCTTCCTCCCGAACAAAATTTAATATTTTTAAAATCGGTAAAACGGATGATTAAATTGATTTTGCTGAAATAATTCCTGTCAGTTGTCATCTGTGAAGTTAAACAACTTGAAGGGGTGGACATTTAAAAAACTGCAGTTTTCTGCAAAATATTAAAAGAAGAAAGTTATTTTTGAAATACTTTTTATTTACATCTTACCAGGATAATTTTACACAAAAAAGTATTCTTATTTCAAATGTGCTTAAATTCTGATATAGTAAATGTCCTGATTAATAAGTAACAATCATTAAAAAAATGTGATAGGCGAGCTATTTAGATATAAATGTCTCAGAGTTTTTAGTCCTTGGCTATAAAGATATTTTCCTTTCAAAATATGTTTGCTTATACATACATAAATCAATTTCACCCAGAAAAAGTGATAGCGTCTTCTCTTAGTGTTTTTATCTCTTAGTCGGTTCTATCCAACAGACAAATATTACGTGATGGTTCACTAAATAGTGGCAAAAAATATTGAAATACATCGTCGCCAGACTTAAATTATAGTTAATGAATGAATGCTTGGTAGATTTTTTTTGTCATGAAAAGAAATCAATTGTGTGGAATTAAAGCTTGCAAAACTTGATTAAAATAGATTTGAATTTTAGATTTCGATCTTGGTTGTGTAAAAAATCAGAATAGAAGTGATTATGTGGTTATTGGTTGGTTGTGCTGATTCGTCGCTGGCTACAGTTTTTTTTTTTAGCAATATACGTAGAGTAAAGTTTTTCTACTGACTATTTTGTAGTTTGAAACTGTTTTTTATTTCAGGAAATTGATTTTAAGTTAATATTGTGTGAGTAATATAATCTGGTCGGATTACTTCTAGAACAAACCAGACTCAACAAGAAATGTCCTGAAATTAAAGCTTATTATAAAAGCGTAATCCTTAAAGCGACTCTATTCGAATTAATTATCCTTTTTTTAATTTTGTTGATGATGACTGATTGACTTCGTCTATTAATATAAAATTCAAATTTAGCAGAAAAATCGTTAATGTTCGGCTTGTGTAATTAGCGTCGAATTTTATATAATTAAAACTTAAAAAAAGACTAACATTTCTCTTTCGATGAGACGACATTAACTGCTGTATCCATTATAACTAAAGCCGGATAATTCTATGTGTATTATTTTTTTTTTTTTCATATGAGTGAGAAATATACATTTATAATTTACCCATACCTACTTTCTGCTTAATTTGTCTTAATCTGCGCAATACGATTTTATGACGAATTTGTTGTGGATCACTTTGATCTTAATAGCGTAAAAAAAATTACTAAAAATTCGATCTTAGTGTCAATGAAGAATATACATGTATATTATTCTCCTAGAGATAGTTCCGATACAATAATAATAGTGCCTAAACTAAACAGTGGCGAGTAACTACGCCAGGCTTATTACATGAAAGTAGCGACTGTATAGGTGTTGTTGTAGGTGTTGTAAGAAAGGCATCGATGTCTAAGGTAATCCCATTTAGTCCTAGTTCCTGTGTCAGCAATACTCACAGTTATTTTATCAAAACATAACTTCGACTAAAATGATATCTCTATTTATCTGCGCCAGAATAATTACCGCTAGATCCACGCCAGAGTATCTTAAGGTTCCACATGGGAACTTTGATCTGTTCATAGTCGTAGATCATATTGAGTGTGTGATTGATAAAACGAACAAAAATATTTTTTTCACTATCAGGGAGTACTTCCTAATATTTAACATCTTCACTTTAATTTCCATGTCTAACCAAAGGATCCTATACAAGATAAGATCGATAGCCGTCATAACCACACTAACATTTTGAACCACAGCGTCTACATTACTTTCGAATGTAGGTGGTTACTATGGGAAGATGGTTCAACGTGATTTTATTTTGAGTGTAGATATGGCAATCCGGCATAATCTTATGATCAACCGGCATGAATTTACAAATAGATGCTATGTTGAATCTGAACTTAAGCAAGTGAATGTTATCTTCACATGGGAAGGCATGGGAAGGGAAACTTATCAATTCTTATGTACCAGAGTAAAGAAGAAATTATGTCTTATGCGGAATCCTTTGTCCTATAATCTGGCCATTCCACTTCAAAAATCTCCCAATATTTACGTTCCGACGAGCTACCAGTCAAAGTTCAGCATAGTTCCATAGAAAAATAGATCTTTCTTTGTCTACCATCCCATTCAGCGTCTGCCCTATGAAGAGTTCACAAGGGATTGACAGTTTAGAAAATCTTATGTATTAAGTACTAATGGCTGGTTTCACAGTTCAGTCTTAAGCCAGAGCTTAGCTAAGCCACGGGTCTGGCTTAAGCCCAGAACTTAAGCCTACTCGGTTTCACAGTACTCGGTAAGCTGAGGCTTAGTTAAGCCGCAGATGAAAATTTTTAAGTTGTCAGCACTGCTCTAATTGTGAATTTTTGTAAAGGAAAATTGCCATTGTGCATTAAAAACCAAGCGAAAAGAAGAAGGACTTTTTACTTACCAGTTTGTTGCTACGAATAAGAAACTAAAGGAGAGACCCATCAACAACAATTTTCGTGCCAATCTCAACAATGTGTAAGTTTATATACATACTATAAAAAATTCGCAGTGCAGGCGGATGGAAAAAAAAGTTTATGCAAGGGTTTTTGGCGCTGTTTTTGAACGTGTGAGCCAAAATTGTATACTAGCAACAGCATAGTGAGCGCTAGTAATACAAAACAACTTTTTGAAATTCCTGGTTCCCCAGTAAGCCTATTTCCATCTTCGGTTGCCCAAAAGCTTGCCTTAAAATTTAATTTTTGGTAAATCCATAATAAGAAAATATATTAAAATTCTTTTACTTTTATAAAAATTACAAACATTTGCCAATATTCTAATTCCCAGGTTATTATTAAAAAATAAACAAGTACAGTATTACTAAATTTCCACATAAAAGAATGTAAATATTTTGCTATTTAGTACCCTTCCCATCTTAACCTTACCTACGGCTTTTGTGCTAAGGTAAATTTCTTTACCGAACATAAGCAAAAGTGATACCTAGAGTATAGTTAGACAGAGATGTAACCATATGTTAAAAAATGAGAAAAACATCACGCTCGCCACGCAAAAATGGCATATTTATACACGCAATAGCCTCTCTTTTGTTTCTTACTCGTACGTTTGTTGTGGCTTTTATCTGGAAAGATACCAAATCCACAAAAACCATCATAGCCGAATATGTTTATAGTCGGAACCGAGAATAAAAATCAACGTTATCCCATTTCTCGAAATGTTATGGGCGACTTCTTATAGTTTTATTCACGGGTCACACCTTGTGAT
Source organism: Dioctria rufipes (assembly GCA_963924295.1). Taxonomy (NCBI): domain Eukaryota; kingdom Metazoa; phylum Arthropoda; class Insecta; order Diptera; family Asilidae; genus Dioctria; species Dioctria rufipes. Next base: position 365,456,158 of record OZ002740.1, read on the forward strand.
ATTATATTATACCTTTTTTCGTCGCTTATATCCTCTGCATCAGATAAATAACTCATTTTTGTTTTAAACTGTTTGGTTTCTTCCTAAAACGTCACATGGAATACTGACACTAGCTGCCAGACAGTACTCAAAACTGCTAACTAGATAACTATTTTTCCATCGGAAAAGCTCAATTTAGTTTTAAAGTATAATTTTTAGCAATAATTTCCTATGTATTTCACAGTAACATCTGAGGCTTAAGCCTTCGAAATGACGTGCTTAAGTTAAGCTTGCCTTAAGCCAGTGATATCACTTAAGCCTTGACTTTGAAACCGAAATATTTATTAAGCCTTGGCTCAAGCCATCGCTGAGGCTTAAGCCTTGTCTGTGAAACCGGCCATAAGTATGGTCCGAATATTTTCTGAAAATTACGTTAAGAAAATTCTTCTTTGAGTCAATATACGATGCCGTGGTAAGCTCAAAGGAATGTATGTTTTGAAGAGATTGTCCAAATCTTTCAAAGGTGACAAGGATTTTTGCGCCAATTATTCCAAGTTTCAGCAGGTTTTTAAGGAAAGTTATCAGCTTAAATATAGATCACCATCAAGCATGCAGCTATGTACGAGGGTTGTTATCCAGAAAACTGCTGGTTTCTTTTTTGGGGCACCTAATCTAATAGGATTACTTAATATTCAGAGCTTATCCTCCGGACTATATTTATTAGAGAGGGTAATTTTTTAGATATTTTTACATGTCTTATTATCTACTTCTTATCTGGCCTAACGAATAAATGCCCATCTAGTTCAGCTTATCTATCAACGAGCATTTTAAGCTCCGTTGGATCTATTAACCAAATTCATACCACTGTCTGCAGTACAGAAACGAGAAGCTTCAAATACTTCAATAAGTATAGCGATATCACTGTTTTGTAAACAGAGGCAATACTCTTAAATACCCATTAAACTAGGAATTGTTCCATATGGAACAACTACTCAAATTTGAAAAGTGTGTCTAAATAACTCTATACATCATCTTCGAGTTATCATCAGTTCACTGATAAGCCAGAAGATATTATGTAATGGAAGCGTTATATAAATGACTTGTCTTTGGTTGGTACCAAAGGATGATTCGTTACCCTCTTTTAAGTGGATAAAGAACTGATAGTGTATTAGGAATATCGTTCTACCTTACTTTGAAATGACTTTAGCTGTTTTTCCTCAAGCTATCATAGGTAAGGTTTCATTGATTAGGATACCTAGCACATGAAAGCATTAAGTGAAATGAAATTGCTGACCACTTTCAAAGGAAGGAGTCAAATAACTATTTATTGGCCATGAGTCTATTTTTGGATATCCTTTCGGCACAAGCAAACTTTTGGGGGGACTCACTGGGAGGCACACTGGGCTAAGATGAACAAAGAAATTCATTACGTATTCGCAACAGAGGAGAATATAGCTCCTCAATCTCAGCAGGAAGAATTAAGGCTTCTATCGGACCTATTTATGGGGCATTCTCCAGTTAGATATCATCTTAAAAATAGAGTAAGATCTATAGTGAACCTTTCGCTTATGCTGGAAGACGATGACACTGCCGAACACTTTCTTTTTAGCCATATAAGGATATAACGTCTAGAAATGGCCTTTTCATTGCCAACAAATTTTGTAAAGATGACTCTAAAGACAGTTATAGGTTTCAAAAAAATTTCAAGATCGAATAGACGCCCTATGTCAATTACGGGTAATGTCATAAAACTTTTTGTTACTGGTTATTTTTTATTTCCAGCTATTTCTGTTCATATATACATACTAAACTACAATTATTAAAAGTTAATTTCAATGTTCTACTCAAAGTGACTATTATATCGTGACTTGAAGACAATTTATGAAAATTTTACTTTGTAGAAAGTATGCTCGAACGTAAACTTCCGTAGAGAAGAATTTTATGAATTCATTTGAATGGGGGGAATGTTGTTTTTCTAAAACACGAGAGCCAAATCCTCACTATAATAAATGAAAAACAAAATCAGGAAAAAATACAACGAAAATGGAAATTTCAAATAAAAAAGCAAGGTAAACAAAGGCTTCTAAAGTCGCGGAATGTTTTAAAGCAACACAAGTGTTTCACCTACAAAAATAAGAACGCTAAAAATAACACAGATAACAAAACTGGGAGAGGTTATTACCTTTTTTGATATTTACATGACTTCACAATATTGTCTGAAACAAAAACAATCAAAATAAAGAAATATAGACACGGCCGAAGAAGAATTCAGCAGGGGAGTTGTCTTCCGGTAGTGAAAACAAAAAGCTAAGAACGCTACGGGCGAAGTCTTCATTTTAAGCAAACACTAAAGAGGCGGAAAAACTGAGTTACGTTAATCCTTCAAGGGGCAAAATAAAAGCAACACAAGGACAAAAATCTTTATTTGGTAGAGCAAAATAAAAATTTTATTTTACCCACTCCTTCTACATGACCAAATCCCGTATGTTGGACTTTCAAAGACTGAAATGGGTGTTTTGGGGATTTTTTTTTCTTTCTAGATTCTGCTCTTCCTGTTCGAAAACGTAAATTCCAATATTGGTTGGTTCTTTGCACGGAAGTCATATGGCATATCAGAAGTTTCACTCGACGGTTAATGACCTTACGATAACGTCTTACCATAAAAGATCTAGCACACTCGTGTACAGGATGAAAAAGAAACAAATTATCTTTAAATGATCTCAGAGATTTTCTGTTATGTCATATGCAAATCCTTCTTAAAAGCTTTCCTGATTCAGATATAACATGGCCATGCACATATGTATATAGTTACTACCAGGGCCACCCATATGGCTTTTGAGAGACCGATTAAAGGGGAGCTTTAAATGTCACATTAGGCTCAGTAGCACCACTATCATTCCCAGGACTTTGGGTCTATAGTAGTAAATAGTACCTACCCAGTCTACAAAAGGATGTAGATGGAGATGTTTTAATCGTAAGATTAAATTTGCATGTTTCTTCCTTATATTATTCTCAATTGTCGGTGTGCTGAGTGCTTAGTGACATCGAGACTAGGTCGGGTCGAACAGTTTACGTATTATTCGTGCTCTGAGAAAATCCTGGTTACATTCTGGATTATCTTTTTAAATTTGCCTTGTACTTTGTACAATCACAGGCACTTGGATTGTGTAGACAGGTATGTGTGTGTATTTATAGGATACATATCGGATTTGAAGGAAGTTTTCATGAAGATTTTTTGCACACTTTTTCTGATAGGCTTTCTAAGGGAATAATACGTGAATACTTGAAGGTAAGCTGCATTTTTGTAATATATTATGAACTGTTTTGCTTCATGGGAAATTAATTTCCTTTTAAGGATTTCACTCTAAATCTTAAGAGTCCTTGATATAATATTTATGACTGGCATTGAACGAAATGTAGAATATTAATTAAAATTAATTATTAGAATTTTTCACATAAATCTAATAACTTCGCTTCACTTGCAAAATTATGTTTTAAAAATATTTAATAAATTATTTGTTCACAAGAAGGAAAACAGCAAACATATAGAAATTAATTAATGGTAGGAAGATATATACCGCCTACTGCCAGCCAACTGTTTGAAATTTTGCCGATCTGTTATTCATTAAGTCGTTTTCCGTTTCATATTTTGACTTTTCTCTCCGGATGCTAAGTTTGAATTGTAGCCTCAAACATCTATCCCTCTGAAACACTTGCCCCACAGTGTATATTTAGAGAGAGGAAGAGATAGATACCGCCGATAGAGAGAGGGAAGGCTTCCAGCTAAATTCATTATATTTATTAGTATTGTCACCAACTACAGATTGGCATGATATATTTTACCATTAATGGCCAATTTCATAAACGAGTTTCAACCAAGGTATAGTTTAAGCCATCTTGCAAGTTTAAACGTAGCTTTAACCAAATAGGGTTTACAGTAATGTTGGCAGTACTGGTTAAATTGTGAACTAAATATGTTATCGCCGCCATTTTGTAGCAATTTTTCTATCAATCTGTCTTTCGGAATAAGTAAACAGACCACACGGAATCTAGCATAAAAGTCAACATCGTCCCACTTATTAAAATTATTTGGCCGATTTTTAATTACTCTCGGTTGTCGATTTTAACTCAAAAAAGACTGCTTCATCGCTCAAAATGTCTAAATATGAATCCATAATAAAATCATTTTGTTGATACAAACAATGCTACTGTCAAAATAAAATGTCACAATTATCAGATACTTTTATCTTGAGTTTAAACCGAGGGATGCCACGGCTTAAACTCTAGTTTAAACCGGATCTTAAACCAAACTGTGAAACCCATTCGTCGAGTTTAAACTAAATGTTTGGTTTAAACTCAGCCTATTAAAATGGCCATAAAATAATTTGAACCATCATAGCTATTCAAATACAAAAATAAGCAAATGTTTAACTCTACACTGCTGTTGCATCAACGTTCAGCGGATTCTCGGTTTGTGACCGATCCATCTGTATTAGTTGGTAAACGAGAGTTCGCTGTACTGGTCGAAGCGAATGTTGGACGGTTTGATGGAGGTTTATGGAACTCTGTTCATTTTAAGATGAACCAGTGAATTCGACCTCACTATAAGCACGAGGGCTCGGATCCCAGTTGATATTAACGATAGCCGGAATGTTGGAGAAATCGTCAGGCGGTACCAGAGCCAGAATCCGGTATTCAACACAAGACAGAAGGTTCCAAGCACCCAAAACACACACAACAGTACTGATCTTCGGATGTGCTCTAGCGCCAAGCGATCAAATGGTTTCTGGGAGGCAGGTCGCCTCAATGACGCAGACTCCACGCAGACTCGATGGAATCTACGCTACACGGCACGTCTGTAACTATGGTTGGTGGAAAACAATTGATTTTGCGGTCTGGGGGTTGCTTAGTGATCCAGTTGTCCTAATAACAACCTACCTAATTGGTTCGTGCTCAGGTGACTGAACATACACTGTTTAAATGATTTCCGGTCTTGAGAACCTTGCTGACCACCGCTAATTTTCAATAACATCAAATTTCGGATCAGCTAGCAGACAAATAATTCAGGAATGGGTCTCTACTTTATATTGTTGGTATGTTTAGTAAGGAGCAAAACCCAATCCAGTTTGATCTTCGCATATATTTCCTTTTTTATTGCAAGTTTTCTTTATCTTATCTTTATTGAAATTTTAACTTTTCCTTATGGAAGTTTTTTTTGGGACTGTTTACATGTTTTTCTTTAAATTGTTTTTCATAAAGAATAAGCCTACTTAGCTAGGCCTTTCTGCTTTCAGCAAAATCTTACTATAGACGCAAGTTTCGAAATTAGTTTCCAATGGTCAGAGTTCATAAATGTCCGATCCGGCATAGACGTCACAATACAGGGTCTAGATGTGGACACATCTTCACCTGGGCAAGATTAAATTCTCCTTTCTCATTGCCATTGCTCAGTAATTGTTGCAGATTGAATTAAAATTATTGAAATTGTCGGACTAGCGGTCAGCAGAGACATCAAACATTAGGTAGCCTCCATATGAAATTAGAATTGCTGTAAATATGGATTACTTCTGCTCTATTTCATAAATACCTTGAGATTATATATATTATAGTACAGTATTTATATGATTTGGGTGAGGGTTCTTGATTCTGTTATCCGTTTTTTTCTTTCTCTTTTTTACCTTATAGATTATTTTCAGCCTTATCTTGATTTTGATAAGAAAAACATTTCGAAGGCGTACGATTAATTTTACATAAATAGTAGTGTAAGTCCATAAATTTTCTGTTTTATTAGATCTATACTTGAAATTCTAAACGCCTTACATATTGGGAAAATTAAAACACCTTCTTTGTACCTACCTTATAAAGGGAAGAAAAACCCATAGAGAAAGTAATCGAAGAACTTTAATTAACCGCTATTTTACAAGTTTCCTGAACTGAATATATGAAGAGCCCGGTGGATTTCATCATTCTCATGGAAGCTAAGTAGGTGGAGCATCGTCCGCATTGTGGATATACGTGTATGTACTTGAACAAATTATTTTCTATCTTGCGAGCTAAATGAGAACACATTTCCGGTATTAAGTTCTTTAGGTATATCTGGGAAAATACCCTTCTTCTCGACGTGCATTCGACTTAAATTGGCTCAAATCTCTCACATTCTCTGGTATAGGGTTGAAAAATTACCTTCTTTACTGAAAGTCATCTCTTTAATAGTCCACGCCCTTCCTGCATTTGTACATTCAGAGTAGATCCAGGTGTGTTTTTTATTTATCCCCATAAGAGCACGATGAAGTGGTTTAGTTCTGTGGTATACCATAAACCTTATTTCAGGGTTTAAGCAAATTCAAATTGAGGTCCCTGTTATGGTGACGTGATAGACTATACCGCACAGACACATACTGGATAAGAAAGGCGTGTATGCATCACTCACTATATACTATAGCGATTCATAAAACCATTTCCTTCCACTGAGATTTCTGTGGATGACAAGCTTGACAAGTGTTTACCCAAGTTAAATGCCAAGCAGAATACTGCAGCACATTTGACGTCATAATTCTTGATGCAAGATTTTCTTACACTTCAGGCAATACACAGATGGTGGCTTATCAGTTTTAATTGTTTCTACTAAATATGTCAAGCTCTCAGCCCATATGTAAATTGATAGGATTTTTATGGAAATCAATGCCTATTTGTATATGATATTAAGCACCTAAGAGAAAATTATGGTTACTGACATATTCATAGATAATTAGCTGAATAGATAACTTTATTTCGGGCAGCATTGTATGTGCAACTATTAAAATATTTCATAACAAGCTACAAATGTCGGGAGCTGGATTTATGGCTGCTAATTACCCCATATTAAAGGCATTAATTAAAAGTTTATTTATATCGAATCTAGCATTTTTCTGAATATGCAAACGTCGAATCAACATCAAAGACGGCAACCAGTAACAGAAGCAACCGATAAATAACCATAACTTCTGCTGTGCTTTGTCCAGGAATTCTATAATGCAGTCCTTTTTTGAAGCTCGTGTATACCTCAAAATATATTTTGGGTGCACAAAAACTCAAATTTAGCCGCTCATAAACAAAAACAAAAACAAATAGAAAACATGTCTCTTTTATCTCGCAACCGAGAATATTTTCAATAAAATTATCTTTTTATATATTTTGTATTTATATATTTTTGCTTAATTTTCGAACTAAGTCCTGACAAGAGATTTTGTACGTGATCATTTGTGATCATATCGAAAGCTATCTTATATTTGTATTAGCGACTTACTTTTTGATCTTCTTAAAAACGCTGGATTTTTCCTCATAAAATTCTATAAACCATTTGCTATAATGGCAAATAGCCAAATCATGGCAAAATAGTACGGAATAATTATGTGTTGTCTAATAGAAAAAAGCTATCGTTTTTCACGCACTAATTACCGATACCTAAATTTTTATATTTATGATCCCTGTTGTTGCAAAAGCTTTAGCGGGAACGTATGTTTAAAACATTTCTCTTCATTTGCAACACTTTTGCATATTTTCGAAACTTGTAGAGAGTTGCAAATTTATGCTTTGATGGGGTAGGACATTTGAAGGACTATGTGAAATTTGCAAAACTTTTACGATTTTGTTACGACTACAAAATATTCAAAATTATAATTGTTGCAAGTTTTTGGCCATTTGTTTATCTTGTGGACCTTGTCTAAGGTTGCAAGCATTCCAGATTGTGACGAACAAATATCTGAACGTTTGCAACCCATTTGCTATTGCTGCTTCATCGATAAAAAGAAAATATCTTGAGGGCAACATAAAAGATTGCAAATTAGTTATTCTACCGTTTTGCAGCACTTTTGTATTTGTTTTTTCTTATTTTTAATCATTGGTGTAACTAGGTAGGGGCTAGGGAGGGCCCGGCGCCGGCCCCCCAGAATTCGGACTCCCCGCCGGTCCGGAAAAGAAGACTGTGATGCGCAGGGTTTCCAAGGTAAAAAGGTGTGTAGGGTTTACCAAGGTGAAAGGTGTATAAGAGTGAATCTTGCAGGTTATGGAATAAATTTGTTGAGTTGTTGTTTTGTTGGTATAAACGCTTTGGATTTCCTATCATGGGCACTGTAAATGGCTATGCTTGGGTAAAAGATACCAAGGTACCTAGTAAGTGCTTACATGCGCGATTCCACTGCAAGATAATTAAATATGAGATGTCTTGTCTCAGTGGGTATGGTAGTAATGTATAATAATGACCCCACCCTAGGTCATGTACACAAAAGTTGTACACATGTAATGACAATAGTAAACATCGCAAACATAATTCTATCCAGAGGACGAACATATTGAAGTATAGTTAAAATGGATAATTTTGGAAATTAGCAAGTACGATGGTAGCTCTTATATGGCGAGTATGCATGGTTAACGTTGTACGGCAAGTATGCATAGTACACTATAGAGCCTCTCCAGACTTGAATCGGGCGTATCTTAGCCGTCACGTAGTTCGCGCTGACAGCCCATATTAAAGGTTGTTCCTGCCTGTATAGGAGAGGCGCAATCTTTTTTAGATGTTGCGAATAAGATGTTAGACCCGGATGGAGCAATCTGTCCCATCACTGCAAGGATATCTTGCATGAAGATAGCCACTGGGAGTATTCATGGTCTGTTGATCATGCTTTACAAAAGTTATAGCAAATGGGCAGCCCTTATTTAACTAATTTGGTACCACGGTGTTTAGGACTTTGAATAATTGGAATTATTCACCTTAACTTGGGATGGCACCTTTATGGGAGCATCGTGGTGGCTGTGGTGAAGAGTGCTGTGGCCATAGATCGGCAGAGATTGGATAGGTCATGCTCTATTGGCATACTAGTACTCATTGTTATGAAGCCGTTGACTGTCGATAACTAATCCGAGCATGAAGAATGCCGTGAGATAAAGCTATACTTGGCAGGCGCTCACGTAACCCCATAAGGACTTTCTGCCCCCACCCCCCACCCTACCAACAGGAAATTATGAAAATTCCCAAAACACATTCGTTAATTCGTACAATCTTAGTCCTAATTAAACTGAATCCGTTCGGTTCAGAATCGAAAAGGCTCTAACGAGTTAAAAATCCTTTTAACATTTTTAAAAGATGTTTTGAGATTGCTCTGATTCCACATTAATACTAATTTCAAAAATAGGTTTTAGAATCTACCTTTGGCACAGTCAGTTGACTCGTTTATAAAGTTGTACCTGAAACATGGAGAGGCATTTGTAGAAAATTATTAAATTATTTTCAATGTAGACATTTCCACCTTACACGCTGAAATAAAAATAATAAATAATATGTTTCAAAATTTGAACATTTTAATAAATTTGGAAAATCAGAATACAGAAATTAATAAAGACTCTGCCCAAATTTATACAAGTTGCTGCAAGCAACTCTGTGAGCCGGTCGGCTGTGAAAGATGCTTGGCACTTGGCATTGGCACTCCTAAACATTGAAATCGATATAATTAAAAACAAACTAAGAGCGCAACAGGTGCTAAATTAGTTTGCAAAAAAAAAACTCGTAAACTAAATCGTATACAGACATTAACTATTTCTTTATTAGTGCTTAATAAAAACGCAAATAATTGTTCTGAAATGTGTATCTAACTGGAGACCTGTAAAGTACTTAAGTACATTGGTACTTAAGTATTTGTACCAGTACCAGGACCTGGACTTAAATGTTTTTTAAGTACAAGTCCCGGTAGATACTGCTACTTAAAAAATTCTCAAGTACAAGTCCCGATATTGGTACTTAATTCACTTACTACAAATAACTCCATAACGCGAAGTACTTTAGATCTTGTGAATTATTTAAATATGTCTTCTAATAATAGAGGTTATCTGTATCTTGACAGTGTCTTAAAAAGCTTACCGCCCTCAGTAAAACAGAATAAAAATTGGCGCAATATATGAGTAACTGTGGGACAGAAATTGACATGCCACAATCCGCTCTCTTCCTCCGCATTTGTAGTAAATTATAAGTTCTCATCTAGTTGTTTTTTTTTTTTGTTGTTGCTTTCTTTATGAGGATTATTTTATTTTTAATATGCAGAGCTATTTTAGCGGAAATTATGTTTTAGAATTTAGATTATGTTTCTTGTGGGATCTGTAACTTATGGACACTCTGTACTGTCTGTAACTTTAGAAACTTTGTTTTTTTTTTTTTATTTCATCTTGTAAGTGATCAGAGTAATGCATAAAAAATGTTGGTCAAAGCTCGGTATACTCATGAGCTGGTATACTTTACAAAGAAAATGTTTGTTAAATCCTATTTACCAAAGTTGGGGGACCTGGCCCACCCCAGAGAAAAGTTCTAGTTACGCCAATGTTTATAATTAACAGAGATTAGAGACATTATTTTACAATAAAAATATTATTGCGAGAAGCAAGATAATATTCTAGGCAGCCGCACAAAATCAATGATCATTCATTTGTAATTGATTTTTTCAAAAATCAAGTTAACCAAGGTTTTGTGAATTAAAACGAAAGTCCTGTCAATTAAAATTAAAATTCAAAGGTAAATCGATTTTTGAAAAATTCTGCTACGAACGAATGATCATTGATTTTGCCCGTCTGCCTAGGGTATTAGTTGCAAGTTTTACATCTCATGTGTAAATAGTAAATATTGCTTTAAGTTTGTAGGTTTTTTGTGTTCATGGAAGTTATAAAAACTTTTGTTTTTCTGCATGATCTCCATGATGGTTGCAAAATTAAATTAATTATTATTTTATCTCACCCATCATTCCATTCAAGTTTGAAAATTTTTGAATTTAATTGTCTCCATTGAATGGCCTACTTCTATAACTGATATATGTATACACGAGTATATCCTGCTCCTTTGGATGGACATTGTATGACTAGCAAATAAATATAATTAAAATAATTTTTTATTCGATTTGAGATTTTTATAATTTTTCACGATTTCATAATTTTTCAATTTCAAAATTTACTGATAGTAAAATATGGAGGCCATAGTAACTGGAGGTGTACTGTTATGATAATCAGGCATGCCAGGTCAGACGACTTCAATCGAAAGCACTTCTTCTGTCCTGGCCCAACAAGTACAAGAAACATATTTGTTTATGAATTTAATTACCCAGTTATGTATCAATTAAATCATTCATGGATTAGAAGCTTTCTGGAAGTTCTGTTTTAAGTTATAAGTTAACCAAACATACGGCACATCTGTCAAAAATATACATAATGAAAACGAATACGTGGCATTCACCTATGAACTAAACAAATTCAGAAAGTTACAGACCATATCCTTTTCAGACAAAAGTTTCAAGAATTTAAAGAAAAAAATTACACCACCAAGCAAGAAATTATTTATAGTGAGCGAAGCAAATATTTTCTTTTCTTAAGTGCAATTACGTAAGAGGATTTCAAAAGATAACTTTCTCTCATTTCAGTTAAGTGGCAGAGTCTCCTGCAGTCGCATGTAAATTAAAAATTTGAAGAACACCACCTTGTAAATACAAATACACACAGATCTACATAAATACATATACATAAGAGAATAGCTTTAGCTTTTTAAAAGAATCTCCTTTCGTGTCTTCTTACATTTCAATTTCAGCTTGGTGTTTTTTTTTTTTTTTTGTTTAGCTTATTCCAGAAAATCCTTCATATTCCTTGATGGCATTAAGTCCATTCCATTGTACTTATGTGTATTTGAGTGTTATATCGTATGTATGTGTGTATATAAAAAAATCATCTTGGAACGATGTAAGTTAAGCAGCCGTGATTGATATGATTTCAAAAATTGAAGGAGCCCAACAATTTCCAGTTTCTTTTGACTGATTTGATTGATGGGATTCACCTACACGCATAAGTCTGTATTTTATAACTGTACAGAGAAACTCAGAATAAGATAAAATGAGGCAATTTCTAAGAGACTGCATTTAATCCTGTACCGGAATTTTATCTTGTAAAAAAAAAGAATAATTACACCAAAGTTTTAGAAGATTGAGGAAGTGAAAACCACTTATCTTACTGACAAACTGAAATTATTAAAAAAGAAATCCTTTTGGAAGTTATAGGGAATGATTTTTTGTTTTTTTTTTTTTAGTTATTTTTATTCGTTTTAAAACTTTTAACAGTTTCCTTCTCTTGATAAATTTTCTACATATCCTTTTGTAAGGCAGCCAGAGGCTCTTTACTGAAATTAAACCCAGATGAAGCCGCTCGTGCTGATTTCGCATGATATTCACGAGACGCTTCCAGTTTTAAATCTGTGTTAGACGAAAATCGACTTTTTTGTATCACAAAGTTTCAAATTTTGTGCTTTTCCAGCAATTTATTTGAAGACGGAATCTTTTGATGGCATAGCACATACACACACAAACTCGCATATACACACGCATACTTAGACAGTTCGTTTCAAACTTTAAATAATAAAATTTGGAAACTTTCTTCCAGAAAATCCTGTTAGAAATTAACTTGTGAAAGTGATTGGCATAAAACCAGAATAATTTTCATCTGCCTTCGAAATCCAATTGGATTATGTATCCACGCGCATATTATGACACAAAAGTTTTTGATTAGCTTAAGCAACAGGGCATATCTTCTATCTTTCAGTTTTTGTAAAATTGATCCTATCAGGAGATTAGAAAGTTAGATAAAAGGGAGCAGATTGACCGGAATAGTGCGTTTCAATGTAACTTCTTTTTGATAACTCAGTTATAGATAAATTTATGGAAGAGCTCACTATCTACAAAGATCCTAGTAGTTTCGATATATGGATTCTCTGTGAAAGCCTTGTTGTAAATTGAGCTGGTAATCCCATTTACACATTTCTTTTGTTTTCAATGCCACCCATAGCTACTATGCTTACGGAAGTGCATTTGTGATCTACAATGAAATTTAAAGTTGTTTCTTCAGTCAGGAAGATATTTAAGGAGAACAGCAAACTTACCTGTATAGAAACCTTCTACTGGCGTAAAGTTACATAATGGTGGATCCATATTTTATGACAAATCGTGCTCCTTTTGTACGGTTGTCTTGTCAGTCTGCTATGGAAAGAAATGAAATGAAAGTTGCATTTACTTCTTCCTATGAAAAACTTATGAACTTCTTTTTGTTAAATCTGCTTTTGTGTGTATTCGTATGAAATTTCCTGTCTGAGTTACATTTGGAAAGTTTTCCGTTCTCTTAGCGCTGCGATAGCGATATGTATGAGTATGTAGTGGTATGTGTTTGATGATTGCAATATTGGTTGCTTGTATTAAGAAGGAAATTGCATCGTCCAATGATAGTTATCTGTAACTAGTAATGATCACATGAGGAGCTGTTACGATTATCCTGTTTTCGTTTTAAATTGAATCCTGGGGCTGACATTTTTTCCAGAAATTGTGAAGGAGATAGTAAATTTTATACGGCAATTTATTCATAAGTGACGATAGAAGCAAACGCCCTCCGCAGTTTTAGCAGACCTTGATTTTTCAATGTGTGCGTGTCCGGAAAATTTTACTCCCATAAAAATTTCTTACGTATAGTAATTTTTTATGGGTATACTGGAACTAAAACATTGTTACTGACAACCCTAATCTGTCAATTCTGAATACTGGCAACACGTTTTACTATTATTTTATAGCAAATGTTTACTAAATTACCTACCTGTCCAAGGTATATAGTACCTATACAAGATATTCCCATAACTAACTACGTTATGCCATTAGTGACATAATATTGTGAAATGTATAGGAGAGTGCGGAACACAATACCTTCTCTCCTCTATCTTTCTTTCATATAAAAATGTATATACATGTAGTCACAAATTTACGTCACAGGCTATCAGCTGCAATGTGTCTAAATTTGGATGGTAATATCTTGTCTTGATACAAGGTATATATATCAGTCAAAATGAAAGAAAATAAGTACATTTTTAATTTTTAATTAAATATTTCGAAATTGAAACATTTTAAATATTTGTTTATAGAAAATATTGAATTTATATCGGAGGTAGTCCCTCGATCAGGGTCTGTGCACTCACAGATTCGTTGCAGTGTAGCTCATTAGAGATCATTTGGAAGTTTTTTCATATTGCAGTGATTGCTTCGACAGCATTTAAATTTCAATAAGTTATCTCCTTCAAAATATCTGCCATCATAATGTAAATTCTCCTTTAGTATGCAGGCCAAAACGAATTAGATGGTGCACAAATACTAACTATAGGTTGTCCTCAACAATTTGGCTTTAAAATGGTCTATTTAATCCGTGCTTGAAGATTACTCAAAAATACAAGTGACTACCTTTCCGAAAATGTTCATTCATTTGATGAATCATCATTCGTCGTCTCATGTATAATTTTTTTATAATTAATGAGTGTGCTGTTCAAGAAATTGCAACGGTCCCAAGAAATTTCGTTTTTGCTTCCAGTTTATGAGTATAGGTGGAGGAAATCATTAGATTGCTCTTTGGTAATTGTAAAAGAAGAAAATTTAGCAGTTTTCGATCCATTCTGACGAAGTTTATAGAAAAATTTTCTTCTTACTAGCTTTCATTTCTAATCTGATAGAAATGAATCTATAATTATGTCCGACATCAGTTTCATGTGTATCGCTTTTGTCGTCAGGAAAACACTTAGTTTTGTTTGTTGTGGTCCTCTTTTAGGTCCAATAAATTCCTTCTGGCTATAATTTTTGATACTTGAAAGGAATATGTTCTTATATGAGTTTTGCTGATAAATAAGTCACTGAGCTCTAGTCTCCGGAAAAAACTGAATTTTGCCTTCGGTCAACCTGTATTGGTAGAGAGGTCGAAAAAGAATGATATCGAAAGATTTTTACTCGTAGATTTAATAGACTTCGAATTTGATAGTCAACGGTATTCTGACGAACATTGCACTGTTAAATTTTTCGAATACAGATTAGAAGCTCTCTCCCAAGTTTGGAGATGACAGATATCACTAGTTTTGGTCAGAGAACTCTTAACTGTTCTGGTATTATACATAGACGATTATGATTTGCAGAATATTTGTTTCCCATTTTGAATAGTATAACAGCATCAAGAGAAACATTTCAGAAATTTTCTGACATGTCCAGATAAATCTAATGTCGTCTGTAAACTTTTGACTAATCAAGCTATTAGATGTGCTGCATACACTTAAAATCATAGACAATTGTTTGATTGGTGGTAGTTTATCTTTAGAAAGCATAATCCTTTTCAAATGTTTTGCAAAAATCACAAGAGAAAGTTCTTGACGAAGCAGAAATCAAGCTTCTTTTACAAGAGCAGAAACTGGTGAATACCAGTTTAGATTTCTTTCATTCTATAGTTCTTGGAAATTGGAACTTTGCTTTCAAAATAGTTGACAATAATAACCTGAGTGGATCATATATAGCTTTATAACATTCAATGTTTATTTTAAGGTATCTGGACAGATCCTGAAACATGAATAATCTGCAGTAGGATCCCATAGAGTAGTAGGAGTGAAAAAGTGATAATGAGTAGCTGGTATGGACGTAGCGAGGTAAAACCGAATATATTAATTACAAAAGAGGATCTAAAAGAAAATATTTTCTACTGAAATGAGACAATGTAATATATTCAGGCTCGAATTGCGTATAGTGGTTTAATGGAAACACAAACAATGTGGTAGCCGTGACGAGATTTTGTTGTTCCTTGGTAAACTCTTTGTGTCTTGGATTTCCGGTAAGATATGAATACTATCTTGATGAAGAGGGCAGTAATTATTCGATGATGATTAGATTAATGTTAAAATAGAAAACAGAACAGAAGTGTTCTCCGTTGTAATTTGGGCACTTCGAGATTACCAAACTAAATACTCTCAAACTTTTTTTTTCAATTCAAGTAATTTATTAAATGGCATCTACACAATTAAGTTTCTTGTCAAACTTATATCTATGTGCAGGAGATAATGAAAATACATATAATTCTATAGTTAAAGTTATGATATGCATAAATTCTATCATAATGAGAAATAAAATAATAATAGTAAAATGGAAAAATAAAAATAAAATGAAGATCAAAAAAATTAAATAAAAATCAAAAGGAAATAAGTAGCTATCTATCTTACAGAATGTCTAATAAACCCGGAAAAGAACTATGATCTCTGCTATTATTCGTAAGTTCAATGGGAAGAGTGTTCTGTACTCTGATGGCTTGGGGTATGAGGTGATACTCAGAAACCCGATTACTGTAACTTGGAATAATTAATTTCATTGCCCTATGAGACATAAAAAACTGAACGTTTGATATACAAATTGGTTTGCAACATTGAATCAAGTTACGTAAAAAAGGGATCATGTGGAAGTCATAATATATACGAAGTGTGCGGCCAAAGACTGAATTCACATAAGGAGAAATATGGTCATATCCCCGAAGTCCACAACAATAACGAACCGCAGAGTTTATAGCTACATTTAATTTTCTTTGGGACGCTCAATCAACTGCACAAAGTAGCTCGTAGCAGTAAATAAATAGTGGTACTACAAGGGCTGCATTTAAGAATATTCGAGTCGAAACAGGTGTGTACGATGCGGATAAAGATAATTTCCGAAGAATTGCGTATATTTTTCACACAATAATTTTCACATGATCCGATCAAGTTAAAGTTCGATTCAATGTTACACCAAGATCTTTTTCCTCGCATTTATAAGAAGCCACTACGTTGTTCATACTGAGTACAGGGCAGCTGGCAGTGTTGATTACAAATATATGAAAATTATGGCAGTTGACTCGGAAGTGTTCATAACCAGCTTGTTTTCAACAGCCCAATTATAGGTGTTTCTTAAATTGGCATTTATGCACTCGACAGCATGACCACTCAGAAATATATGACTGAGTATCGTCAGCATACAAGTGGTATCCATAATGCAGAACAACACTAGTCCGCTCGATGAAGATCGTAAACAGTAAAGGTCCTAGAATAGATACCTGAGGCACACTCCTAAATACTTCCAGGAAAAGAGAAACTCTGCCGTCACAACAAACCTGTTGCTGTCGGTCTGTGAGGTGATTCTTAATAAGGTAAGATGATGGAGTAGAGTAATAAAAATGTGTAATGAATTTATTAATTTAGACGGCATGATAAACTCTATCAAATGTTTTTGGAGAAATCTAATTTACTTAGAATAGTTAAATAATCTGCTGCCACTTTCCCGAATGTCATCACTTATTTTAATTAAGGCTGTGATGCAACTATGCTTTGGCCTAAAGCCAGATTGGTAGTGTGATAATAGACCATTACTTTCAATGTAATAAGATAGCTGATTGTGTATTAATTTTTCGAGCATTTTAGAAAACAAGGGAAGTATTGAAATAGGGCGATATCGGATCGTTAGTGTAGTATCACAGTAACGTAATCTTGTAAAATGATCATTGAAATAGCCTTCAATAAAATCTTGAAACGTTTATTCGTCTACCATTTAATCGTTAATAGCCTGCATTTTTTTTTCGAACAACTGATATGCTCCGTTCAGAAGTTTGAAAGGGCTCTCTTTTCGAATTCTAGGATAAATATTAATACGTTACACTACAGAATTAAGTAATATATTGTCCATCAATTTTAGAGCTTAGCATAGTCCGATATGTGGGCTGAGAGGTGAGTACTTTGATCAGATACTTTTCTCAAAACAAGGCTTCAATGACTTCAAAACAAAAACTCCAACAACCTTGTAATATTGTCCCATTCAATTAAACTAACCCTTTTCGATATATGATCGACCGTATTGAAAGTACGCGTAATTATTCGGTGTAGAGTGCTGGAATTGATTCAGAGTTTGCGGGTCAGTATGTAAACGATACCCTTCAGAGAGTCTGTTGAATTCTTGGGTTGCAACCAAAGGTGATCTTCGACAAAATTTTTGTGCAGTGTTATAAACAGTTATACGTTGGATGAAATTAGAATAGCTTGTTTCATATCGTGCGTAAAGTGTCTAACTACGCTGACCAAATGGTGACTCCTATTTCTGGACATATTGCTATTTTTATCTGTGAAAAATTGAGTTACTATAAAACAGTTTCGTTTTTTTTTTGTTACGCACTACAAAATGTTCAACCACACTTCCTGCACAGAACCTAGTAGAAGTGCCCGCTTCAAATTTTTTTTTTTTTTTAACACCTTCAGCCTTATATTTTTTTTTCTGTGTTTCGTTTATCATCAATGATAATTTCAAAAAGCGCTTGGGTTTCGCGAACACATTTTACCTTCCTTTGTTTCAAAAGCAAACAAATCGGAAAAAGAACAGCTGTTATTAACAATTAATTAGGAGTATTGGTAGAATGAATATTTGAGTTCTTCTTTTTTCTATAAAAAGTTAAGTTACCCTTGATAATAACAAGTAAAAAAGCTAGAATTAGTCTAAGACCAATTCTTATGATACCCTGGATGAATGCCCGTATAAAATTTCGTATGGTCACCAATCTATGCAAGTTTGATTTTGAAGTGGTTTTTCGCATATATTTGTAGAACGATTCGTCGGACAGAAAAAATGAAAATAACCAATTTTGTAGGATTTTGTATTCTGAAGAAGTTTTTAGTACAATGAAAATGTCTAGGACTGATTGTTTTCACAGTATATGTAAAAAACATAAATTTTTGTAAGGCAAAACCAAGAAGGGGTAGCCCGATTTATTCCAGTTTTGAAATTTTATTTGTTATTACTATAAAAACACAATGTACTAAATATCAGCTCTCTATGTTAATGAATTCTGAGGCAGTGTACAAATATATAGTGGGAACCGAAATTTTTATATGGCAACCCTACGAAGGAGTTGCCCGATTTGTCTCATATTAATTAGTAATTTTACTTTTTTTTTAAAGGCCGTGTACAAAATTTCATCTTTCTAAGTGAACGCCTTCTAAAGTTATCGTGCGGACAGACGGACGTGCAAAAATCAAAATAAATTTTAATATTATTCCTGGGTGTCAATCTATTTTGTTCTGCCATCATTATTTCAAATTTATAATTTATATATATCTAGGGTATAAAAAGTTAGAAAATGCAATACTTATTATATCTTTTGAAAACTGTTTTATATACTTGCAGTCCCGTAGACTGCATGCGACTGTTCGTGTCCTGCCAGGAGGTGCCACTTCTGGAGGGTTAAGCTAAGGCCTCAACCTCACCTATTTTTTATGCATCCAATTCTCATAATGGTGGCTCTTTTATATTTCATAAGAGAGGTTATACATTCTATTAAATTGCATATTCATTTTCTTATTTTTTTTTGTGCATTATCCCATATACCTAACATCTACGGATATGTATAATCTACGCCATTTTTGCTATGGTTCGTTTGTGATAAGTTATGAGATCAGAAGTTATAGATCCTTCCTTAAAAAGCTTTCATTTTTCTTTATCTTTAATCGCAGGAATGCATTTATGAACACCTTTTGGCTTAACTACCGTCAACCGAAATAATTTCGTCATTAATTTTGTTTTTGTGATCAGAATTATTAAAGGCTAAGTATGGATTGCACTCAATAGATATAAATGGAAAAATAGCAACCAAAATTTGTCTGGCGAAATTGACAAATTGATAAAATTGAGAAAAAGGAAGAATCTAATCATTTTTGAAAATTTTATTCCGTACGTTACCGAATGTACTCTTATTAGGTGTTTTAAATTTCTTTCAACTACTTGCGAAATGAAACGAGAATTATTGAAAAATTATTTTTTGTATATTCTCCAAGAGTACTTACCCAATATTTTTGTGGGAACATCCGTTCTTTGGAAGATCCTCATTAACTTTTGAATTTTCGCTAGTAGTCTTATAACATAGCAACATACATCAATAATTAAAGCATCGAAGCAATGTTACCATAATTTTACTCGGAGATCAAGACTACCTCGTTCTTTTTACTATTATTTTACTTAACAACAACTGCAAAATTATTTCCTCCATGTGTGTGCAAAGAAAAACAGAGAATTTGCAGCATCTATTCTGACGCTGTGACAAACGTACTTACATCAGTAAACAATTTTTTCTCATGTCCCCCGAATACTGCTCTAAATATGTCTAGAATTTCGTTTAAAAAATCCGTTTACGATGGATTTTAAAATTTAATGTCCACAAAAAAATAATCTCTGCAGGACTCAGCACTCAGCAACTATAAATGGCGAAAATTGTCTAAAGCAACACCTTAACCACTTTGTAGAATTGAAACTTGGTGACACATTCAAATGAGAAGAAATTCAGCATTTTTATCCTATCCTAACCCTCTGGTCGTATTGTCTGCCACTGACGACGACATTAATAAAATTTTCAGGAAATTGCTTGAAATGTTTCTCTAGAGCGATCTTCTCCTAAGGTTTTTAGGGTGTAATTGAAGCTCAAGATAAATTGCCGAGTAGAAGAAACCCGTCATCGTCCTCCCAATGACACACAGGTAAACTTTAAAAGGTTTCGGTTTAAAAGCTTTTACCTTTACGCCGCGCCGCTAAGATTACTTGTAGATGAACTTATGTGAGCAGAAAGGTGTAAATCGTCCTCCATTCTAAGAGACGACTCTTCTGGAGATGTTGTAACATCACCATCAAGACGATATCCCATGTATATTCGCCGATATGTTTGCAGTTTCCTTCCAGGGCTTTGAATGATGAGGGTTAAAAGTAGTACGCTTGATGAAATTATTCGTAAACTCTTTGGTTAAAAGGAGGGAAATTTCTCGAGGACGGTCTTTGACTTATTACCATGTTTGCGTTTACAAAAGAATTTCGTTTTTGTCTGTTTGTCAGTTTGTTGGAATTTTACGTCAGTAGTTGTTGGAGATCTTCTTAAATCATATTAAGCTCGTTTAAGATATACTATTAAGCTTTATGGTATACGGGAATGAAAAATTTTGGCTTTTTTAAACCGTCAAAGTAATAGAAAGGGACTATCTCAAGCATGGTTTATTTTGGAAATTATCTTTGATGGGTCTTGGCGTTATTCAAGTAGCGTCTCAATGAATTCTAATTTTTCTACACTGGACACAATGACCGTAATATATTTACGTGTAAGATATGTATAAAAATAAATATGTTTTACGAGATGGTGAAAGGTTACGACTGGGTTTAAAAATATATGACTTTTATAAAATTTAATATGTACTTACTTTTCTCAAATTGTTTTCATTTTAATCCAAAGATTTGGTAATTGTCTTATGTAATGTTGCTGAGATAGTTTTGAAAGCAATTTCCACATTTGGAAGTTTTTTCCTTCACGTGCAAAAATGTATAGAACTAACTCATGTCCCTAGCTCTCCAAGGAAATATTAATTTTAGTAACTGAGCGAAAATACCTGTTCAGAAGGTCTAAGAGATCTGAATCTTTTGTAGCCAGAAATCGATATAAAAGGGTAAGAAACTTGGTGAATTAAAAAACAATGATAGACTATTTTGCTTCTCGTTTTGATTAGAACTTCTCTTAAAGGAAACTTTGTCTGAATTCAAGACAATTTGGAGCAAACGGATGCTTTCTTTGGACTGCGATGTGAATCCGGTTGATGTTAAGAATTTTTTGTGTCTGCAAATTCTCATCTAATATAAGATAATAATGCTATACATTTAGATATATCAGTTATTCCTCACTCCTCAAACATCAATGATATAAGCTACTTTTCTTGTAGGGGTACTGAATTGGTTGAACTGTACAAGACCATATGAATCATACAATCGGACACTGCTGCTTTTAACGGGATATCAATGAAATTTTTAAAAAAATGTAACTTTCTACTATTTCGCCATATGTATTACATATTTTTAACAAATGTCTAACAACTTCCTGGCTCCCTCCGCTGTGAAAGATTGCAGTTGTAGTTCCTATACATAAGAAGTCAGTTCCCCGGGATCTGGGCAACTATCGACCTTAATAATAAGTATTAGTGTTTTGTGTTTTCTTTCTAAAGTCCTGGATATTCTTTTTTTTTTTTTGTGCAAAGACAATCGCATGCAGATAGCAGTGATTAGGAGTACACCAGGATCAACAAAATTTATTAACCATGTAAGATTTTTCAATAGCTTTCGACTGTATCCAACATGAAAAACTTCAATTATTCTATTGAGTAGTCTGTTGAATGATAGGCAGCAGTTAGTAAGTGTGGAGACTTCCATATTCAATCCGTTTCCTATCTTGTGTGGTGTGCTACATGGTTCTTTACTGGAGCCTGTGTTATTCAGTTTATTCATTAATGATTTTCTCGAATGTATTTCTGATGATGATATGCAAACTTCACTTCACAAGCCTATTGAATTACTTCAAGAGAGTAAAAATAAACACTGACTTTAAACGATTTTCGTCTTAGTCGCTAGTCAATGGTCTCGTTATGAGTCCTACGAAGTCTTATTGTCGGTTGACATCAAAACATGGTCTTGAACTAGATGATCTATCTCCTGTTATGCTTAATGGACCTCCTTTATCTTATGTGAGTGAAGTAAAAAATTTGGGACTTGTCTTAAAAGGCAAATGTCATTACGTCATTTTCAAAATTTGCGAAAATGGCTTCTCTTCCAATGAAGCTTAGATAGGTTAGAGCATTTAATATATCCGGTTGATTTACGAATTTTGAAGATTTGACCATGCGTCACGCTCCATACTAGGATGCTCTTTAAATAAACATATCTAACAGGTACCCAATGCCCTTCTTATATACCGTACTCGTGACTAATTATTCACTATATCATATTTATATAATAGAATATTTCATTTGTCTTCTCGCAGGCACAAAAACCGTAATTGACACCTAGATATGATGAGCGATCTTTTTTGTCAAAGTCCCTCACAAATGGAACTCCTTTCCAGCTGAAATTCAGAGAATTGTTTCTCCTGAGAACTTTGGGATGAAGTTGTCCAGTCACTTAAGGCAGATTAATTTGTTTGTCAAATAGGACTTTATCGGAGTCGCTTTGATTTGCATAGTGAAGGAGTTTCCCCCTTGTTCTTTATTTCTAACGGTTCTAGCGATTTATTGTTCTTTTTCTAACTGTTCTTCAATCTATTTTTCTTTAAATTATTCTGCATTTTTCTCTGATCCTTGAAAAGATTTTAACTTAATATAGCTCTCTGAATATGCTTATATTTTTATTAATAATAACAATACATTTAAAAGATCTTTATTTAGATTGCACGTAGTTCCAGAATAAAGTATGAAGTACACGAAAAATATAGATTTGGATTTGCTTTTAAAACAGCGATCTAAATTTGTCCATAATATGTACATAATTGTTGTGCTTAAACAAAATATTTGAAACGTTAAAAACATATACCTGTATCCCGGAAGGAAACTGTTATACTGTACCCGTAGTAGAATCTTGATATAAAAAAGAACAAAAAAGTCTATTAGAATATGTGTCCTATCTAGTCTAGTTTTCGAGTTATTAAAATAAAACTGATTTTTCTTAGACCCACTCCGTTACGTATTGTTTAGGTACATAATTTTTATCCAAACAAATCGCACCGAATAATTTTATTGCTCAACAAATAATTTTTTCAATTGTGTATTTAAATTTCATTTATCTATGTCTTCTTTTACTTTTGGCTTAAAATGTGTCGTGAGCTCTTTGAACCAAATAAGCCCCAATTTGAAAGAGATATTTCTTGGAAATTTCTCATATAAAAACATTGCGCAGGTATGGGAAAAGCTTCTTTATTTTACGACCTTTAAATTCCAAAAACAATCGTTTACCAAGGATCAACGGTTTTAAAATCCCAAAAGAAAGAACGCCTCACTTAGGTACCTCCTCTGAAATATTACTCTTGTCTATAATCATATTGATTTTTTTTTGTGTGGATACTTGATAAAACACATTACACATGATATAAGGTAAAATAAATTTAAGCTAGTAAAAAATTGTGTATATACAGTAGTCACTGATTTGCGTCACAGGCTATCAGCTGCAATGTGTCAATATTTTAATACGTATACCTTGTCTTAATGACTCTATTCTGCATTCTCACTCACTTACGGCTGTGTGAGAGAAGTCGCTCACATCGATCTCACTCACCCACCATTTAGGTATTCTAGAAAACAAATGGAATGAGATGTATATTGTTAAACAAAATAATCAACCACATTTGTAGTGAATATTTTTGATGTGTCAAACAGTTGTTTCTTATTTACCGAAGTAGAAGTAAAAAATAATTAAAATTATTTTAAGGTGGCAAGTTTAAGTGTTTTCACCTCAAGTGAGCACAGAATTCACTCGATAACTTGTTTTGAATTGCCGGATAATAAATTTGTGAAGTTGTTTCGATTAAATAGGTGCTTGGCCGATTATTTTATAAATAAATTAAGTCCTTTTATGACCGTTGCCTCGAGATCTTCAGCTGTTGACATTACGCTTAAAAGTAAATAAGAAAGTTCTAAAAACGTACTTCTTGGTAATATAGTTTGCTTAAATGTCGTTGACTGTGACGCAATTCCATTTACAATATCACGTGTTACCTCTTCCTGTGGCCGATGCAGGCTTTGAGTTTGTGGTTCTGTGATTGCTCCAACATTTTCATTTTATGTAACAAATTCCTATTGATAAATGCTTTTATATTTTGAATAAGCAATAACGAAACTTCGACGAAAACTTTTACAAATGAAAGAGCACTTTCTTTAAGGCCAACATGCCCTGATATTTAACTACATAGGAACCCGGATTTCTTGTATCCTTCTTCTGTTCCATCCCAATGTATTTTTGTTACAGCAGCTTTACTTTTTATGTAATTTTTATGTATTGCCAGCACTATAAATCAAAACATAAATATTAACTAAAACCACCGTTGTAAATATGACTAATATTGCACCAACCGTCCAGTATTTTTGACTACTTGGAATTGCATTTAAAATAGTGCAGAATTTCGACAGCAATGACAAATTCTTGGCAGTAATGGAACTTACTAGTTAAAAAATTGGATTCTCCCTAACAAATTGCAGCGGCTTGCTTTTTTTGTCCCAAGGACAAATCTCCATTTATTTGTTTCAGATAAATTTAAATAATAAATAAAAATCCGGCCAAAAGTTGTTTAACGTCGCACTCACAAAAAAGAGTAAACACATATGGCCGCGTCTAGTAGTGTATACCCAGTAGTAATGTCTTACTAACTTTCTCATAGAAATCTCACTCACTTTCCCGCAGAAATCTCCCTTACTTACCCTAAAAAATCTCACTCACTTACGTTCCAAAATAAAGAAATATCGCGTAAGTGAGTGAGTGAATTGGGTGAGTGAAATAGCAGAATAAAAGTCCAGATTATGTCAATCATATAAAAAATTCAGATTCTTTAATAAAAAAAAAATTAAAATATTATTTTACACAGCTATATTAATAAGAGCGGTCCAAACAATCACAGACCCATGTTCTAACTAAAAAAGCTATGAGGTTGGGATTGGGGTTAAGAAGCAAGTAATTCGCTTCGTTTAAATTTAACCTGTCTAATATCTGAGACTACTTACAACTAGATAAGAAAATATCCATATAAACCCGGATCACTTTTTGAGAGCTCTTTAACTTTTTATTCAACCAAAGAAAGCTATCATTGCGAAAAATTTATGTGGCATAATACAGCAAGAGAGAGAGAGAATATATAGAGCTTTCTATTAGAGGGCCATTAGCTCGTTTAAATTCGTGGACACGTCTCTGCGTAAAAGTTGCTTGCTCCTGCAATGAAGCCTTGGTTTCTCTCCTCATGTTACTAAAAAAAAAAGGCCCAATAACGCCCCTTGCCCAAAACTGCACCGAATTTTCACTCTCAATTATCATCCTTGGATTTTCGCAACCCCAAAAGTAACAGTTCTAATTATTTACGTATATTACATACAGCATTTCCGATTAACAATTTACAAATGAATAGTCCGGGATATAGCATTGAGAATTAAAAGGTCATAGTAAGCCGGCTGATTTTGATATCGATAATTGATCTCGTACAACTAATCAGTGAACGAGCGTCAGCTCCTCAAGTAGCGGTGGGTGTGATTGTGGCAGGCTATAAAAGTGGTAAAAATATTTTTTTTGTTTTTAAAAAGAATAGCACGCCGGCTCAAACTTTTTTTATAAACAGCTGATATCATAGAGAGTCGAAAAAACATCGTCAACTGCATCGGGGGTATGCGTCAACTGCTCGCGTGAACTTGTAAAAAAACACGTAAAATAAAGTAATAGTAATAGGCTGCGTCGACGAAAAGAGCTGAAATTTAGTACATATTGTATTCATAACAATAGTAAATGATATTTCGAAAATGGACTAAATCGGGCAACCCTTTCTTGATGTTGCCATGTAAGATTTTTGGTTTTTTACGCATAATGTGAAAGCGATCAGTCCTAGACGATTTTATTGTACTGAAAAGTTCTTCTGTATATTAAATCCTATAAAATTTGTTATGATCATTTTTGCTGTCCAACGAAATATTCTAGACATATAGACGATAAACCACTTCAAAAATCAAACTTCCACAGATAGGTCACCATTCGAAATTGCATACGGGCATTCATCTAGGGCAATACCGAGCATTATGATAAAAATATCCGTGTCTGCCCGATTTAGTTCAATTTCGAAATTTCACTTACTATTGCTATGAAAACACCACATACTTAATTTTAAATCTTTACGTCAACGAGTTCTCAGGCTATTACTATTATACTTTATTTTACATGTTATTTACATGCTCATGCGAGCAGCTGCCGTTCACGATGCAGCTGACGATTTTTATACCCTAAATCAAATCATAGGGTATACTAAGTTTGTCACTCCGTTTATAACGAACAGAAATAATGATGGTAGAGCAAAATGGCTTGGACACTCACGCATAATATTCAAAGTTATTTTGATTTTTGCATGTCTGTCCGTCTGTGCGCACGATAACTCGAGAACGCGTTCACTAAAAAGCTGAAATTTTATGCACGGACTTTAAAAAAAAAAAGAAAAATTATGCTCGAAAATAAGACAAATCGGGCAACCCCTTTGCGTTTTCACTACACATATATTTGGACACTGCCGGAGAACGCGTCGACATAGAGAGCTGAAATTTGATATATGATGTTTTTGTAGTAATAACAAATAAGATTTCAAAAATGGACTAAATCGGGCCACACCTTCTTGATGTTGCCATATAAAAATTTAGGGTTTTACATATACTGTGAAAACGATTAGTCCTAGATATTTTTATTGTACTAAAAACTTCTTCAGAATACGAAATCCTATAAAATTGGTTATAATCACGTCTTCGGTCCAACGAACCGTTCTAGAAATATATGCGAAAAACCACTTCAAAAATCAAACTTGTATATTTCGGTGACCATAATAAATTTTATACAGGCTAGGGTATCATAAGAATTGGTCTTAGAACAATTCTAGCTTTTTTACTTGTTTTTCAACTCATTGCGATGTCAACTGTTTATAAAAAAAAGTTTCAGCCGCCGTAATAATACTTAAAAAAAAATTTCATTACCACTTTCGCCGTAAAAAACGCTACCTAAAATGCAATGCTACTTCCCAGACTAGAACGTTATTGTGCGTCTGCAGGATTTAGTTCGTTGGTCAATTGGAATTTTATGCCATTTAGCTCAACATCTATTTACAAAATATGAGAATGGATAAACCTGGAGCATCTGCAACACTTTTCGCCACATCTATTATGTTTTTTGTATAGACTTTTGTTCACCGAGCATGTCTTCGATTCTTTACATCACCAACATGGCGGAGATATTCACAATTGCTAAAAAAGAAGTCCGAATTTTATAAAATCTGTATAGGGGTGTATAGGCACTTGTCACCTGTCAAAAACTAGCAGTTCTAATTTTACAGTTAAGAAAATAACTTTTACATTATGGTTGAATCAATACTAATACCACAGCACTTAATATCTCGTGAACGTCTTTGCTAGAGCCTACTTATATATAAGATAATGAAAACCATCTTTTTTGATTGTCTGAACAAAATTGAAGAGATAAAGAAATAATAATAGCGCAATAATGAAGCAATATTTCCACTATATTCTCAGCCAAATCAATTGTCCGTTCACGAATTTACGGCAGTACATATCCTGAGGTCGGACTAATTTATTGCCACCTTACGACAAGCTTTACTTGAATGGCTATTATCCTTAATAAAAATTTATTCTCCGCTCTCCACAAAAAGGCCACAGTCCTTATGACTATTGCCATAGAATATAGGAGCCATCCAGGCAACAATACTCAGACGCCATAAATTCTCATGTTTGTGACAATTTCCCGATAAAGGCAAAGTAGTAACGGGCGTAAATTAGTGAATTTATCACCGTGAGAAAAGCCCCTTTTCTCTTATTACGCTTATTCGACTACTTAACACGACATCTAGTTATTTATTTACCTGCCACAGGTGTGTGTTCCACTCGTCGACGCAGTTCTTCTTTCGTATAACCAAGAAATCGCAACTCATGCTGCTACCCATTTCGGGATTCTCTTTATTCCCAAAAATTATCCCGGAAAACTTTATATGCCTCCTTGTTCCAGGTTTAACACATGTGAATGGTGTAACCTCCAGAATGTCTGAGTAGCACTTATAAAATGTAAGACTTCCTGAAAGAATTGGTATACGCCCTGGGGACAAACTATGCATGTTTCGGTGCTGATTTTTACCTAATGAATAATTTCTGAGATTTTGTGGTGCACAGTTGGACTTGAAATTCGCAACAGGTAGATATTGAGTGCGAAACCAGAACTTTTAGAATCGGAGCTAATTCGTATGCGTGTATTCATTTCATAACGAAGTAGTCTACTATACTCATATACCTACATATATATGCATGCGAGATTGAGCTATACTAAGTGCCCATTATGTAAAGGTTTTTATCCCTCCAGTTTCAACTTCAGTTGAGGGAAAAAGTTTCATTAGAGAGAAAATGTGATGCAGTGTGATACTATGCAAGGCACAAAAAACCTCAGAGTCCTGTGACTACCCACCAACAGGATACTTTTACACTTTGTATGGATGCACTAAAATAAATAGTCTCGGCATTCCTTGAATATTTGCTTGGTTTGTGAATCTTGTGTGGAAGTTTTTTTTTATCACCGTTTTTGCCTCAGTTTCCGGCTCCCCGAGCCCATTAAAGAGAGCACTTCCCCATTTTATACAGAAGATGTCCCCGTCTTTGGCCGCCATCTTATGAACATTACACTTGAGCTGATGTCGCTTATTCTGCTCTCTATCCTTAAACTGTAGAAGGGAACAAAAGTACAAAGTCAGCAAGAATCATCTACTCCTGTTTAGGGAGAACACTTTTATCTAAGAATTGTATATAGACGAGCTGCAGCTGAAATAGCTGACGGGTTTGCCTGCCTCGTTCGGAATGATAATGATGACAATAATAAAAATAACGGTATAAATGATGTACGACACTTTACAACGTTATTTAACTCGAAATTTTCTGCATGCTTTACGATCCAAACAATTGGAATTAAATTGTTTCCATGTACGCACGAAGTATTTTGTGTTGTGAACAAAGTTGAAAATGTTGAAACAGTTTTTTAGTGTTGGATAAAATGTTTGTCCGCAGGATGTGAAGGTAGGAGTAAATGAATTGGTTTATGTCACTATTCAATTTGGGTTAGATTCAAAAATAACTTAACATCTGCGATTCTAAATGCCTGATGTCTTCTTTTTTATAGTGCATTTTTATTAGCGTTAACTATTTAGGCACATGTCCAAGGTAGAGAAATCATGGTGGAGCTCTACTAAAGTAAAATCACTTCGTAGAGTTCTGTACATAGTATGTAGATACGAGAATAAATCTCTACCAAAAATTTCTATACTAAGTAAGTCCGTAGGGATATTTTTGGTGGGGGTCTACCAAGTGTTCTTCAGAGTGTCTACATATTAAAATTAAATATTAGTGAACGACTCCAGTAGCAGGCAGCTAGCTACTTATTTATTGTTGAAATTACCCCCCCCCCCCCTTAATTACCATATAAGTTCATGCAGGCTGTAAAATTGCCGGGTATACATAAATTCACTTAAATGCACAATAAAGAGATTCACTTAGTGACATTTTATTATTGTTCGTTTAAGTAAATTTATATATACAGGGTGTTTCCATGATGATCAATAGAGCAGGAGGTGATAGTACTAACCTAGTTAAACAAAAAAATTTACGGTAGGGGAGGGGGGCTAATAAATCATTTTCCGTTCACAGGGTGATTAAGAAAAAAAACTAGTTTTTCACAAATCACCCTGTATCTTAAAAAGTACAGAGCGTACGGTCACAGATAAGAGCTCATTGTTTACAGGACATCATGGCCTTTCTAATGATTGCTCCGTACCCCTATTCTCTCAGGAGTTATCGGGGTCTAAACTAAAACTCTAGGACCTTTTTTTTACTGTAGACCAGTGATGTAAAATAATGCATTACTTTTGGTACTGCACTATTTTGTATTGGTACTTCAAAATGAATTACTGAAGTAAAGCAAACTTTTTAGACTCAAAATTTTTCAGTACGGCAGTATTTTCGCTCAGTATACTTCATCATTCCATCAACTTATTTCTGAGATACAATACTCCCTTAACCCCGCCAGCTTCAGTTGAACAACTGTTTTCTTTTACCGGGCTGGTGAATTCGTCGAGATGTGGAGCACTCTCTGACACCACATTTCAGAAATTAGTCTAACTGAAAACCAATTAAAGTGAACTAAACGAACTCGGAAATAAAATAACCCATACGTAGTTTATCCAAGAGACACTGTACGTAGTTTTAAGATAATTTCCATAATTTATCTTCGTATATTCAATACAATCAAAATCACAAGATTACGGAATTAATCTAAATTTAATATCATTCCTATAAATTATTAGGAAACTAACAAAAAGAACTTTGTAAATATGAAAATTCTCCATAATTCGTTACAACGAAAATTTCCCAACCCGTTTTTTTTGCATTTTTCTCATTCTTCGTTATCTTTACGCATAAATTTCTTGATTGATTAACATGATAGTAACACAGTCTTGTGTCCCTTCGCATTCTTTCTTTCGATTAATACTTTTCGCACTGAAAAACAAAAGCTACTAATAATTTCTCACCGAAAAACTAAAAGCGACTGATATTTGACTCTTAAATACAGTAAACGATTTATTTTTTGCGGCAAAATGCAAAAATACTTTGAGAGCTATAAGATCTCCTCCATCTCCAATGATCAAATTTCGTACGAATTTTGACGTCAAATGTTAAAATAACTAGATTAATCCTTTTCTTATGAAATAGGAATTGAAGCCCACAAGGAAGTTATTAAGTACCTCATCAAAAAAACTCAAGAAAATCGCCAGATAAAAAAAAATCTCAGCTAGTGAGTCGCAAATACTTCAACTTATAGTAAATTATTTTATAACAACTTTCTACCATTCAATCTTCGTTTATTATTTCCATATAGCAAATTTAATAAAACAATGAAAAACCAACACCATTATGAAATTTTCTGCACTACCAGATTTGAATAGAAAACATTAGAGAATCTTCCAGCAAATTCCCGATGTGCTTCTACCCAAAACCTTTTGTCCTTTTGAAAATAAACTTATCAGTCGAAAACTTTCTCAATCTCTTTGCTATTAACTTTACGTGATTTTTCAAAAAAAAAAAAAAGAAAGAGAAAAAAAAAGGAGAAAGTTTTAAACCTGAATTGTCTTTAGTATACGAAAATCCCAGAAAATCCCGACAGAAAATGCATTTTCAATTCCCATTCTCTGTTCCACCTAATATGAATGGAATGGAATGCAGATAACACATAAAACTGAAGTTGGGAACTCTCAGTGATTTCATTTCAGTTAAAAGTAACTTTTCACGGTGTAATGCTCTTATTCAATTTAACTTGATCGAATTGTAGTAAGGGTTGATTCTGTTGATGTAGACCGACCGAATGGGACATTGTCCGACACCAGATAATCCTTTCCTGACTCCGTCATTGTTTGCTGGATTTGACTTTTGTTGCAAGTAAACCGAGTAGAGAAATTTGTGTTTTCTATTCACTTCTCCATGGAAAATATATATTTCCCACATGTGGGTGTTGTATCACATAATAGCAGGACTTGTGCCGCATTTGTGAATCCATCCTGTGCACTAGACAAAGTATTTTGATTTTTTTCCCCGTTTTTTTTTGCTCTTTGAACAATTCACAGAAATCATACATTCTAGAATGAGTTCTAGTCAAGTGTATATACAGCTATATGTAAACTTCTCATTCTTTCGTCTGCCATTGCTTATAA
Organism: Dioctria rufipes; assembly: GCA_963924295.1. Lineage (NCBI taxonomy): Eukaryota > Metazoa > Arthropoda > Insecta > Diptera > Asilidae > Dioctria > Dioctria rufipes. The sequence goes on from OZ002740.1 coordinate 365,488,315, forward strand.
ATGAAAGGGTGAAGACGCCTTCTAAATGCGCTTCGTAGAGTAACTATAAATATAAAGTTGACTTTAAAGAATTCTTACAGACCACACAGCAATTGTTCTCTCCTTTTTTATGGTATTACTTTTGGAGGGTGAGACACTTTGGGTAGTTCTAAAAATTGCTGTGCATCTCTTAGATTGTTTTTGCTTTTCTTTTTTGCCTTCTGTTTGCAAGTTTCTCTGGTATTACAACAGAAAAAAAAAAAGATATTCAAAGTTCAGAAAACTCTGCATAGAATAACAGAATCCATAAATAGAAAACCAATTTCCATTCACGAGGTCAATAAAGAAGGTTACAAAGAGTAGAAAATATTTTGATAGACGCTTTGATGCCTACCACCTATAGTTACCCTTTTGTGATACCTGTACACATCACATAGAGGGAAAATAGTTGGAAACTTACTCATGTCGTCTATCGGTTGTAGGCTGCTACACAAAATTCATTCAAACAAGCCAGACGTCAGCTATAATCGATTCATATCTCAAAGAGAAGACTGCATGTAGCCTTTGCCACACTACAGGGTAGCTTACTTCTCGCAGCATCACATTAAATTTACTTCCCGTCACCGCTCAATTACGCCTGACAAAAGGGTTAATGCCATTTATGCAGGTGTAATAAGTTCATAAAGGCTTTGAGGAGAGAAAATGGCCCAATGGCATTAAATGATGACATACAACACCCGGTGTAATTTTCAATTGACAACATGATGATACTGAAAGCGAACAAAGTAATACGCTATCAGACTCATATACAAGTCGAAAGCTAATTAACTGCTGCATTCGTCGATTAACTACTGAAATAGTGACATAAAGATGGGTCTGTATTCCCTATGTGGAGTAATTACAAGGTAATATGCGTTAAATGCAGTTCTGATGGATTCACCACATAATAAAAATGGGTTGGAAGTTGTATAAAATAAGAGAGGGCATTATTTCCTGCATTTTGTCCTTTTTCACAGACAAATCAGAGATTAAATAAAAAATTAATTACTGTTAATTACATTATTTACTAGATCGACTGAATCTTTTGGTTTGGGAAAATTGTATCTCAGGATGAATGACACATTTGAACACTAAATTTCTGATGCCTGAACAGATTAACTCGATTTTGCTAGCTATATAGACAGAATCCAATGTGGACGTTTTCAATTGATACATATCCAACATTGCATCGTTATACAAAAGATCTTGGTGATTAAGAACTTCTCTGACTTCTACCGTGTACTCTAGGTATGTTTACAGTTCCATACGCGTCAAGTTGACTTAAAACGAAAGATTTTCGATGCTTTCGTATGCCTGCTTAAAATCTACGAAAATGTGAGGTAGAGTTCGGTGTTGCGAAGATTTAGTCGATATATGCTTGATTTTTCATCGCTAGATACTAATCTTGAATTTATTTTTTTTTTAATCTAAGGCAGTAAATGATGGCATATGGCCAGCAGGTCCCTTGTTAATTACAGGATAACCTCTCTTAATTTTTTACTCGACATTAACTATGCCATACACAGTTTCATCATTTGGGAATTCTGTCAACACCAGGAGATCGTTTCTTAATTTTTCTACATTGGCCATGAATTTGTCAAAGTTGACTAACTATTGTCTGGTTATATAGGACATAGGTTATATATATGCCACGAAAATTTCTCATTTGTAAATTCCGTGGATCTCTCTGCAGATCCCTCCAATATCCGCACAGACTATCTGGACCATTAAGGCTACATTTTTCATCATCTAAGAAAATTATCTAAAGGTGAAATAACGGTCCAGATGGGCTGTGCGGATCCTAGAGGGATCTATGGAAAGAGCCCTAATATTTTCAAATTCGAAATTTTTTCTTGTGTTTTATTGACCGCATGGGACAACTTTAAAGATCATGGAACCGTAGAATTGACCTTTTCTTCCTATCGTATGTATGAATAGCCTGGCGTGCCGGAAAATCCTGAGACAAAATCTCCTTCCATATTTTGCGCACTATCCTGCCGATCATTTAATTTATCAACAGGATAACGCTACGGTCCACATAAGATACTCCACAAAATATGGTTCTTGGGCAACAAAGTCAAACTTCCGTTCTCCTGATGCTAATCCTATGGAGGATGGTTAGTTCCAACAGTTTATAAAGATGCCAAGGAATTTAACACCATGATTGAGCTTTAAGCTATCGTTGAAACTGTTTGGATAACCTTGACCACAAAATGTTTAGATCCTTCGTGGAATGAATGCCAAAAAAACTTCTGAACATCATGGCGAACAAAAGTGGAGCTACTGATTATTAATAAAAATTATTTATTAATTTTTATGCAATGTTATTATTGTTACAATAAAGTTCGTCTATAATAATCCAACATTCATTTTGCAACTTTTTATCGAATTACTTCACAAGTACCGTTCTAACGACGAATCTTTTTTTAGTGTCAGCGATAACAAGAAGGCAGATATGATTTGCCATCACACATTTCTCCCTTTCTTGCTGCAGAGATGGGCTAGCGTCACTGACTTATAACAATTGACTGAGCGTATTGTTGTCATTCTCCTATAGGAAAGTATGGCACAAGTTTTACAGTTTTCTCTTTCGCCCTATGGCAGAGTTGGAGCTATCAACACAAAATATTTCTTACTAAACGTTTTCTTATGCCATTTGATGTTTTTATAATGGCTGCAGATGCAATCACGGCAGAAAGAATAAGGTAAAGATAGTGCTTGCCATGCTCCGTCTCTTTTGCCCATATGCATGATTCAGTTAAGAATAACTTTTGAAAATTAATGTCGGAATGAGTTTAATTTCTTATAAGCGATTAAAACATCACTTAGACACAAGAAAATATATTTTTTTAATTTAATTCGATTTTCGGGTGTAAAAGTTCATCTGATTGGTTGAGTTTTACATGTTTTTTATGTAGTAAAAGCTTTAAAGGGTGCTCTAACGGTGATATACAAAAACACAAGATTTGTGCCGCATGAAATAGCAAATCGCTCAGTCCATTGTTATAAGTCAGTGGCTACTGCACTATTGCATGGTCCGTCTATAATTTTGCCATGCACTGTATAAAGGCATGTGGTTCCAACTTCTTATAGTCCCGATATTTAACTACTATTTATCCATAGTTCCTGAATGAAGGCAAGATTCATAGATGGCGAATAGCCAACCAAAGCTGCGTTGCTATTTTGAATGTTTGCAACAGCCACTGTTGCAGCTCCGTGATAAATCTATGTTGATCCTTCAATTTATTTTGCATGAATGATGTTATCATCAGAAGGATATTAACCTCAAAATTACTATCTAATATTAACTATTTAACAAAAGTCGTTTTATACAGCTTTATGCCGAATTTTACCGTTTTAAATTTATTTTATCTCATCACACATTAGTAGGATGTTAATGGAGAAATCATGAATCAATTTAGTGACTAAATGACGTCTACCCCTCAAATCATACAAAGGCTAAAGTAATCCCATTTATCCTTGTATTTAAAATAAACGGAAAGATTTTCTGGTCTCCATGCCGAACCTGTGGGATAATGATTTTCTGAAAGGAAACGTCTTTCCCGATGCATTTAAATCAAAATCAAATTAAAGGAACTGATAAATTCAACCGTTCCGTTAGATACCAACGACACACAGGAGATCCTTTTAACTGGAGGCAAGTTTATATCTCTCGTTACTCTGTAAGTACATCGAAGTTGGCTTAAGGAAAATGATAACTTCAACTTCTCTCTGTCCTTATATTTCAATCTGAAATTCTCAATTCCGTAAAGTTATGGAATAAAACTTTTCCGTTATTCCATGTGAAGTTTACTTGGTGCGGAAAAGTTGTTTTCAAGACCTGACGGATTCGCAACATTTTTCTGTACTTTTTTTTTTTCAAAGCTTTAAGGGAATTTATTGCTTTGAGTTCCATCTGGTTGCGAAGAGTAAAGCCCCCGGTTTTTTTTTCTTCTTCATGCAATCCCCAGTGAGATTTGTTTAAAACCTGATTGAAATAATAGAGCAACTTAAACAATTCCTTTGTGTGACAACTTAAATTTGACTTAGAAATTGTCTTTTCACAGGATGAATATCTTCTGTATGACTTTAAAATGTCAGGGTTTTTTGTGTTTTATATATTTTTGAAGGCATAGGGATGAACGGGGAGACCACGGCAGCCCATTGTGAACACCTGCTAAAAAAACAATGACTCCTCACCAAAATATTCCCTCTCTCTTAACTCCTAATGAAACGCATCTGGTACTCGTGAAGTGATAACTTTCAAATCATTCGTAGATGAAAAAGGCTGACGCAAGAATGGCCATAGGCTCCTAGATGCTTGCATATAGCCAACGTCTTTAAAGGGTAATGTAGAACTTTCTAATCAATACATTATATTTTTATAGGATATTTCTTGACTTAAAGTAACACCGCGATTTATAACTTTACTTAACATCAAACCATTCAGCAGGCAGGCGCAATACGATTTCTATGAAAGGTGCTATTTGAAAAAGTAGTACACTGCGACTTACTTGTATTCAGTATTAATATATTACACTTATACCACAAGTTTATTCTCTCTGAATCATGTATTGTACTATGGGCTTGCTCAAATATATTTGTACATTTGAAAAATATACTAAATAATAGTGGGTTCAATACAGAGCCATGTGGTCATCGTATGTGGAGTAACAAGGTATATTCCATCTGAATAAACATCACTACATAGTTGCCAAATTTCAAAGCAAATGTATAGGAAAACATTTTTTTCATCTTTTGTAACTTTTTACTACACAATTAACCATTTTAAAAGATTTCCTTTGCTCCAATTCTATTAAATATGCACTTATAAGCTCAACCCGATTTATTCGCTTACGATTTCTTCACAGCTATCAAAATATTGGCAACTAATGACGTAATGGAAAAAGAAAAAGTGTTTCTCTCATACTGAGATGGAACTTACCTTCTTACCCTTTATACCATGCCATGTGGTAAGCCAAATAGTGAAGGGATTGAGTTGGATAAGTCATTATATACCTCGAATCATTGCTGATGATCTGACAAAATATCATTAATGAGAGTAAGAAGAGAAGAACTGAAATTAAAAGTAGCAGAACGTTTATGCCACAGGAAGTTATTTCAATGTTTACATATGCCACCAAACTGTGCAAACGTCTAAAACCTGCAATCATTATTCTCAAGATACTCTGGGCCATATATTAAGTTTTCTAATACGTTAAGGCAGAAAAACATCTAAGCAAGCTTCAGACCTGGCTTCGATCACGCTAGCTTCTAGGCTTGCCTCAGAGAATTGAAAAACAAATGACACCACCAGCTCGGTGCTATCATTTGCACAGTTCCATTATTAAAAAAGAAAATGTGTTTGACAGAAGTTGGGCTGACAGAGAAAAATTTCTAATATTAAGCAAAGTGACTAGCTGTAAGGTTAGCTGGCCGGCCTGGTTTTGTGTTGCCTCATTTAAAAGCCTGCGCTGGAAATTTTGGCAACATCTATAGAAAAAAAGCTTGAAATGCTTATAAGGCGAAAGTCAGCAGGTGATTCAAGAGATCTTTTCTTGGTATGAATAGAAATATAGTGATTTCTAGTTTTTAGTTAAAGGCATTAAACATTGTATTCATTACATTAAGAATGCGATTACTATAAAACGGAGGCAATAGCTGTTAAGTCGTGATAACATACAGTCTCATACAGACTCATACATCAGAGACAAGCACTATCATTTCATTTCACGTTCTTATCCCCCATCGAGTAAATAAATTATAAACACCCTGTATCGAACAAGAAGAATTATCCAAATACGTAATCGATCTTATTGGTAAGGTTTCAACGCTTGTACTACAGGATAATAACGGTAGCAATATCTCCAAGAAATCGTATATAATAGCCCCAAATACTTTTTTTGTTTTTGTAAATGTACAAAGTTTTTAGAGTGAATTGAATTCATTTCACTTATTTAAGTTAATGAAGGTATAATTCTTCATGTTATTACGAGGTCAATGTTGAATCAATGTTGTTCATATTATCGAAAGGTTCTCATTAACGGCAATTCATGTTATTCCGTCTCTACACTTTTTCTACATACGAATTTTCTATTTTTAGAAATTATAATGCGAATACGAATGCACTTTGATACCTTGGCAATCCTTGATCAATATCAATACTGATTGTAGAATACGTCTTTTTGGCATTTTCACAGTGGTTATAATTTTTAACCAGTGATTTATAGTTATTCCACATTAATGCATATTACAGATAAAAGCGGAATGTGCTAACCGATTAGACAGCAAACATACTTTAATTGCAACCATAGGATTAGAATTTTAAACTTACCGATATGAAATATTTAAAATAGCATTAAAATTTATAGTTATTTTCCAAGTTAAAGCAGCAAAGAGCAGATTTTCGATAAAGAGATAACTCTAAACAAAATATCGTACTACACAACTTGACTTTGACAAGGACAAACCTGTTAACTTAAATTTGTCCTTCAGCTCGCAATCCCTTGTATATCGCGAACAAAATGCAATTTTCCAATGATGTTCCTAATAATGAAAGTTTCATTTCATACTCCATTTCACTCTAGACCCATAATTATTGCAGCAAATGTCATGTCAATTTCTGTCTGCTGCGCTATTCCGACTCCAACTGGGTGCAGATCAACTTTATTGCAAATCAATTAAAACTGAATTAAGAATTCTTTGTGGGAGAGGAGAATTCATTTATTCACTTTCAGTGGGCGAGCTTCTCGTTAGTTTTTTGCTGTTCCAACTTAATTGGATGAGACTTTTTTTTTTCCAGTTTTTTACATTCGAATAAATGTATTTGGAGTAGAATACGGTGTGTGTTAAAGAGTGTATTGGAATTTTCAAAGAGGAATTCATATGTGTCCGGGTTGTTTACATAAGAGCTTCGTTAAATCCAACATAAAGTTTTACCAATATAAGGTTTGTATATGAAAGTGGGATGCATTCGTAATATTACCAGGAATTTAGCATGCACCATGGCAAACTAATTTCGAATACTTCAGTATTTTTCCAATTATGATTATTTAAATCGATTATGTTTAATTAAATCGCTTATTTGTGTTTAGTGCCTTAAAATGGTGACGTGACATAATGCCCTGCGACTTAATATCTTAGACAAACTGTCTCCATAATGACTTAATATTTCAAGGAAATGAAGATCATTATGTCAGATCGAAAATTGGTTCATTTGAAATATCATTGACAGTTCTTCACTGTGTGTAAAAATCATGGCAGTGCTCAATAATTCAATTAAATGCTTGCGAGTAGGGGAAGTTGGGTAGGAATGAGACGTTATAAAAAGTACAAAAAAAAAAGTAACACATAAAAGAAATTCATTTCTAACAAAAAATAAAGGAAAAAATCCTATTTTGAAGATCAGTCGTAGTTTTTATCGCATATTTAATGGTGCAAATGATACAAAATATTTATGCTGAGACTGTTACCATTTTGTTCCAAAGAGGACAGATGTTGGCAAGCTCCTTGTAACAATACTCGGTAAAATGTCAACTTTGAAAATGCTTCCTTATCCATAGGAAATATTCCCGTTTTCTTGAAGGCAGCAATGATATTCTATGGAGTCATTGCACTTTGAAAATCAATGCCCACACAGGAGATGCTACTTCGTATATTGAAAATGATTTTCCAGGATTGCAAGTCAAATCATCCATGTGTGAACTGCGGAATTGTATGCATTTTTGAAAGTATAAAATACTCCAAAATGTAAAGGTTGAAGTTTGTGCGTGGAATGCGGTGCAAAGTTTAAAATTGTCATACCATTTTCCTTAGCGATATCTAAGACTGTTAAGAAAAGGTGTAATTCGTGGTTATCAAATTTAAGTAATGTTGTACTGGCAATTAGTGCTGTTCGACTTAGGGAAGGGGGTTGGTGGATGGAGAGGGGTGTTGGGCCCTCGAATATATTCCAGAAGATAGACTGTAGTTACTGCAGGGAAGAAACAAACTACCAAGTACCAATTTTGACTTTTGGTGGGGGTGTCAAAGCAATGATGCCCACCAAGAGTAACTGAGATAAGAAAGAGTTGATCATAGCATTCGATCCTTCTATTTTTACGGATGGTTCCAAGACTAGTGCACGGCACAAGGGCAGGAGTGTATTTCAGAGATCTACAGTGGCACGAGTCTTATAGACTGCCTGACAAGTGCAGTGTTTTTCAGGCAGAACTCGCAACGATTTACCAGGCGGCAACATTAGTATCTATGTGCAGAGCGCCCTCACGGCTCATATACTTATATCCAGGCATCTATCAAGGTGCTGCATGCAATGCTGGTAAAATCAAAATTGGTGCAGTTATGCAAGAATAGCCTTGAGGTATTGGCTACAAGGCACAAGGTGACCCTATGCTCGGTACCTGGCCATAAGGATATATCATGCAATAAGATGGCTGATGAGTTGGCCAAAAAGGCTCTGAATTGGATAGCTCCGCAGCGGTAGCTTTTGTGAGGATTCCAATCGGAGCATTAAAAGAGGAAATCATCAGGGACGCCTATCAAAAGGCAACCCTCCGGTGAGCCAACAGGGATACCTTCCATATTGCTAGGCAATTGTGGCCTGCATATGACCGGAAAAGGGACAAGGGAGCTGCTTAATGGCAGTAGAACAAACACCAGGAATGTAACAGGGGTCCTTACGGGTCACTGGGCTATAGGTGACCATGCTAGAAGACTGGGGATAGCGGCGAACGATTTTTGCAGGAGCTGTAAGGACCCGGAAGAAATCTAATCAGTCCAACACGTGCTTTGCGAATGCCCCGCTCTGATGAACAAAAGAAGTAAACTACTGGGTAACTACTTCTTTTCAAGTATGGGGGAACTGCAAAACAAGGAATTTAGATGTGTACTGAGTTTTCTGAGAGAAGCAGGATGGATCTAGGTAAAGAGTCTTGGATATATCTTGAGTTCCCCAAGGGAAGCAGGATTGATCTCGGGCGGCTTGAAAATGTTATCGCTTGGGGCCTAGGGGAACAATGGACCCACTAGAGGTCTAAGTGATTCAGGCTAGTTATATTGCCACACCCCTCTTACCTAACCTAACCTAACCTAACCAAATGTTAGATGATCTCACAAAACAAATCAGCATTCATCGGCCCCGATGGTGTACCCAAACCTAGATTCCCAGCTAGAGTTCCATTTAACATAAGGTTTTTTGTAATTTTTGCCGGGGAAAATCATTGCAATGTACTGTCGTAAAGCACTGATGTACATGTAGTTACAAGGATTCCCCTCTCAGCGCTGACGATTTTCTGTCAACTTTGCAAACAGATTTCACACTATACTATAGCTTTTGTCGCTTTTGTACGGTATGATTGTAGCCGTTTCATCGAGGTTTAATTTCCTTGTGCCATCTGAAAAGCAGGTTGAACGTGTTAGAACTGTTTCCAGATTGTGGAAAAATTGCTCTAACATTTTTGAGCATTTGCTTATATAATCATCAAGAACCGCTTCTTGTTCATCTGTAAAAATATTCTTCCATGCATAGTTTGGCGAATGCCTTTTTAAGTTGCATTTCTCGTCCTTTTCTAAGTATAGCCAGAGATTTTCAAAAGACAAATTACACGTTCTAGCGGCTTCCCTAATGCCTTTTCCTTTTTTAATTAAGTTTATCCCTTTTTTAATATCTTCAGAAAAAACGGAAGCTCTATTCAAAGCCCTTTCGTATATCATCGGCATGATTATTATAAGTTATCAAAGCTTTTTAAATAAATAAAATTGCACTTACATTTATGAGACTATGGGTAAGAACAGAGTTGGACTGGCAGTACGGGCGATCGAGCGCTAGCCCGATGGGCCGTTGGTCGTAGGGCCGGTGGTCTCTACATTAACGCGACCACACGTATTTAACACCTCTGGACGAATGTTGCGGCTGCAGTAGGAGGAGAGCTATTGAAATTGAAAAAGTACTTTATTGCATAACCTAAAAGATACAATAAAGTTGATTGGCCCACGGCAACGAGGCCATCTGGGCAGAGAAGAGTTATAAGTTAATAATACTCAGATATGTCCCACAACTTATAAGCACTGACAAATTTTGTTTTTATTTTCTAATTGTAAAAAAAAAGCAATTTTATTTCATGCAAAATCAAGTTTGAAATAGAGTATATAAATGGTCATGGTATATTACAGTCACCTTTTACTTATGACAAATTTCTAGTGTTAGAAAGTACCCAAATATTAGAAATACTCTGAATTTTTCCACATTTGGGCAAACAGTGTCATTGTTTTTGTTCCTAAGTAAGTAAAGGAGCGATTGAATTTCTAAGCAGTTACAAAAAGATTCCAAAAACAAAGAATAGTTCCTTCACGCAGAGCCGCAACAACTGATTTTAGCGCCTGAGGCAAACATATAAATTTGCGCCCCTGATCCATAAAATTCTCAACATAACCTTATATAATTTTAACAATACTATTTTGACGTGGTCTATCAACTGACTGTACAAAGTTGAGCAACAGTTGATCATGAGAAGAATAGTAAATAAAATGTATTGCACATAAAATTATTATTTGATATTAATTTTTTGCGAATAAAGTACATTTAAAAACATTGAAATGAATCAATAGAAATATTTGCAAGATTTTATAGATGCACTTTTCTACCTTTTTTTTGCTACGAATTAGTTTATAATATTGTTAAAATCACAAGCATTCCTATCATTTCTTTGTCGGTTTACAAAACAGCCACATTTGACAATCTTTCTTGACCCATTTAGATCACAGGTAATTTTTTGTTAACTTAAATTTTTTGAAACTTCGTTCACATGAAGCTATCGTCATTGGCAATGTTACAAAAACTGTGAACGCGATTTCGACATTTAGATGGGGTTCTTGGGGGCTTTAGTCGTGAATTGATTGAAGCAAATCCAAAGCCGATTTTTCTCAGACAATCTGATAAGATTTCCAGAAAGGAATCCAAAAACTTGTTCGAATATTTCGTACCTCCTCGCCAGTAGAATAAAAGGACATCAATCGATTCAAAAATTGGTGTACGAAGCTCTTGTTTTGTGGCAATATTGGCATCACTCAGCATTTTGTGATTCAAAAAGCTCGAGTTGCTTCTTTTTTTTTGTTTCTTTAAGGTTTGCTGGAATACCTATATCTTCAGCAAATTTTATACCACTGGCAAAAATGTCTTCCATATCAGGATCACGAGCCAACCTCAGCCTTGTCAAACGGGTAAATTCAAATCGAGAGCAAACAATTTATTTGATAGTTAAAACTCAAAAATAATTTATATTTGTCAAAGGCAAATGTTATTAATATTTTTTTTTCATCCGCAATTATTTTTTTTTAAACGTGTGGCGCCCCTCCGGTTCAACGTCTGCCTCTCTTGCCTTACTCTTGTTACAGCTATGTAAGTAAAGTTGTTGGCCTGTCGGATACTGCTTCCACAGAGAAACCCTGTTTTAGTTTTAATTTTAAGTGTTAAATGGCCAACCGCTCTTAAATATATTCTATGCATACATATTTCCTGTATAAATTTCTTCTTTCTTTCTTTCTTCTTATTTAGCATCGAATTAAATATTTATAGAAAACGTTCTTTTGCTCTCCTTGTGCTCGGTTCAATAGGAAATCAGCCTAATAATTTGGGTTGTTTGCCTCTTATAAAAAAGTTATTTTTGAAGACCCTTGCTTATTAAAAAGTCATTTTTGAAGACCCTTGGGGGCTGGTTTGTCATTATTTGCCCGGGCCAGATTTGAAGGCTCTGTCCGGCCCTGGGTAAGAATGAGTCAAAGACTCATTCACAATTGTCTCATTCCTACCCTGTGCTTATTCATAATATTTTTCATATTAAATTATTTTCTATTGCCCCAAATCTAATTTTCAGGCAAATTTATGTAAATAAGTAATACATCAACGTTTTAAAAATAAATGATTTATACTTACTACATCCTGCACATCACAACAAACTTTTGACGCAGAAAAATACCAATCACCAAAAACACGTCTGGTCACGTTCGAATGCTGTGCAGTTACTAAATTAAAAGTTGAAATGGATTCCAAGCTTTCATTCTCTTAATGCTGAATCATGCTCATAAATTTCAGGGGATAAATATTACGACTGACCCAGTCCTACCCATAGCTCATTCTTACCCATCTTCCCCTATTTGCTGTAAAGCATTTAGAGAAATTGGCACGAAAGTATAAAAAAATATAAGAAAAGCTGAAAAAAAATTTTATTAATGATCAGCTGATGACTGCTGCCATTACTGACTTTATTGTAACAGTTCATTTTTGTGGCGGTGTGGCAATTATACTGCAATTTTAGTAATATGGAGCAAAATTTGCTCAATTTGAAATTACACCTAAAATTGCAAACGGGTCCATGATGCACTTCGTTTTTGTGACGTACTGCATATTTAACTCCACATTATAAAAAATTAAGTATTTATGAAAACAGTCTGTCTAGGGTATTGTGACCGCAAAATAATTTTTGGAATAATTTTTAGAAAAAGCAAACTAAAGTTCATGTGTGATTTAACTGACATCAAGACATTTTACAGGAAAAATTTAAGCAACTATATTGATAATAATTTTTGCTTACTTGCTCGTAACGAAACATTTTTTTAAACTTGTAAACTAATCTTATGAGGGCAATAAGTACACTAAATTCGCTTTTTTTTTTTGAAAATTTGTAAACGTAAATTAAGTAAAGAACTTTGTGCTTGTGCAATAAAAACCTATTTAACAATTAAACATTTTTATTAGGACATAATATTTTACAAAACCTAAATTCTCCGATGTATAAAGCAATTCAAACAAAACTATCACAATGCTTGAAGTATGTCGCTATTTATTCGTGTACAGTTTTTTGATTTTTTAAAATATGTTCCTAGTAGAGACACTCGATATTCTTAGTTTTGAATTTCATTGAGTAACCTATTCTTGGTTCTTAATGGGCATCAATGTTAACAATTTTCACCCTAAAATTTGGTTAGATTCATTGTAAGTGTCATTCTAAAATGAGTTGCTTTGATCCCTGTAGCTTTACCAGCAATATTATAACGCATTTCGATGAAAATTGTGATGTTTATATTAAATGCAATAAATATAATGAAAGGGGGAAAATGACTCCGGAAAAATACCGAAAAGATGCCAAAATCGAGGAAAAAATGGGAGAAATTGCATATTCTGCACATTTAAAGAAAGTTATTATACTTCAAAGGTTTGAGATGATATGTGGAAAAGTGCTATTTTCACTCAAGTTTTGTGTCTGTTGGAAAGAAAACATCCTACAAGCCGTTTGCAGCTCTCTGGCAAACGAAACAGAAAAATATTTTCAAAATTTTATTATGGCTCGATAACTGCACAGCTCATAACTGGAAATTTGGCAGAATATTAGCTCGTCATGACGCGCACATATTTCGATATCAAAGATTGTGATTTTTTTTTTTTAATTTTGATTGCGGTTAGTTGGGCCTTTTCCCAAAAATATGCGTTTTCTATCCTTCGGTACCGTTTGAAAAGACTGAAACAAAAATCAAAATTTTTGGTGAATGAAGTGGAAAATTTTAATCTAAAAGACTCAAATTTGTTGAAAAAATTAACAAAAAAATGTTTTTTAATAAATTGGAAAATTTCATTTAAAATGTAACTTTTCGACCCAGCGATCAGAGATTGAACTTATATGGTAGGCGCGATCAGAGATAACAAACCGTCCCATCTCTGGTCTTTTTGAAGCTTAAATAGGGTTGGTAGGTATTGAGGCATCGATAACAGGAAAACTGCCCTTCAGTCTCAAACGGCCCACATACGATAAAACTTTCGGTCCAACTGTTGTACCAATTCATGTTGGCATACAATCCTTGCACGGTTTGTGGGCCAATTGTACGAGGCATGAAACGATCGCAATCTCGGTTGTATGGTTGGATGTGCATGCAGGAGGCAAACCGCTGTTGTATATGCGACGGAAGAAGTCGGTCCACCAGTTGTATCGTCTGTGGACTGTTGGTGTATAACAGCCGTTCGACCGACATTTGTATGGTGTGTGAATCGCTTCATGAAAGAAAAAAAAGATTATTTTCACAATCTTAGGAAAAAAAGTTTTTGATACCTCTGGCGCAAAAACCAGGGAACTCCTACTACTTAGGAGAACAGAGCTCAAAATGATTACAGAACCCTTCTCATGCCAGTGCCCATTGAGGTATCACCAATATAGGATGAGGTTGGCCGAGACATGCGCTATTAGGATGCACATGAAGCCTCCGAGGACTTGATCTGCAACTGCGAAGCATTGGCCAGGCGGCGATTATTCCACCTCGAACAAGCTTTTCCTCCACCAAACTACGTGTGGCACCTAAGTCCCGGAATCGTAAATCAAACGGGGACTCACAATATATCTTTCAGGTCAAAGTGAATGCGAGCCAACGCCTGCACACTCCTCCACAAATTTATTCTAATCTTTCGCAATTTAATAAAGTGGAAAATGTATGTATCTTTAATTATAGAAACTACTCTAATCTTTGCAGCAGATTTGAGTTTCGAAAATCATAAATTTATACGTGAGTATTCGAAAAGAATATTCCCATATGTATTGCGAATGGAACTGTGCGGCTTATTATACTGGAGCGCCATAATTAACTTAGGTAGTTCAATGTTATTTAATGAGTGAAAACAAGGATACTGAAAAAATGTGATAAAATCGATGAATGCGCGGTGTATGATTGCATGAGGTAAAGGTAACCATTTGGGAGAAGTTCGAAAATAAAAACAAATGAATATTTGATTGTCGTTAGGTATGCCAGGCGAGTAATTCTCGAGTTGGAAGTATTTAATTTTTAGCTGATTGAGCGTGGTTTTACGTGTGAGAGGTATATGATGATAGTAATTTATATATACGTTATTATTATGAATAGTGTAATTCAGTCCCCCCCCCCCTCCCCCCGTTTGATTTTCAAGTTAAACTCTATTTGCACACCATTACTTTTCCTTCAGCTTTAATATGCTTAAATAAAACGTTTAAATCGGAGCTCCTTCCTATCCAACTTTTATATCTTTTTCAGAAGTTTTACGACATTTCAGCAGACTTATGAGACGCCCACACCGATAATAACTCTGCTAACCATAACTCTACTCCTGGTGCCCTCTGTGCTCTCGTAAATTCAATAAATTCAGTTTACCTCTGTGATAAAATATCCTATCTGCAGTATGTAACAAACTAACGCCTTCTCCGCTTTCCTTAATTCACCACCTTTGCTTGTATAGTATTTAGCACTCTTCTTATATGTATATAGATATGTATGTACGTATGTATGTATAAATATCCTTTGATGCTTTATAGCCTTTCACGACATAATTGTGTTGTTTTTAAGTTTTTTTTATTTATGTAGATAAATGTTTTCGCCCAGGGATCATAAACCATCAAACATTTCTGTATATGTATATAGTAATTATTGTATGCTAAATGTTTTCTCATAGTTGAATCATTTGCTAAATATGTAATCATGTAATGTTCTCGAGCATCTGTATATGTATATGTGAGTCAAAAATAAACATAATGTCTTCTTTTGTATGTATGTATCGGAACAGATAGTGGACACACTAGAGCAAATGAGGCTGTTGAAAGTGACTTCTTACCTCTACCTGCATCACTGCCTAATTACAAAAGAATTTCATCATCATGTTATAATGTTGATATGGCAACACCGACTTCAACTGCACCTCCACCAACAAGTACTATCTTTTCTGGTCAACCAACATCCAATAATAATAATACGAAAAAATTAGCAACAACAAGATGCCCACGCCTGATTCAGCCTCGTTTATCATTAAATGGTGCTACTTCGAAATTTAGTCAATTAGTACCATCTCAATTGTGCGGTAGTGATGCCCGAACGACACAGCCGATATCGATTAACGATGCCTGCACTGAACTTTCATTACCACCTCCGGTGACCGATGATCTTTTCGAGTTAAGAAGTTTACGCCGATACTCGGTTGATCGTCAAAGTTTAACCGGTAAGGTCCTCACACATTGATCGACTAACTTTAATTTCTAACAACTTTTTGACTCACCCTGTGAACTTGTGTTTATTTTTATGTGTATTATTTCATTCCTATTTTATAATTTGTTTTGGGCAATAAGAGCTATAAATTCTTAACGCCACGCATTTGTAATGTGCTTAAACGTTTCTCAAATACTACAAACTTTTTGATTCTTTTGCAAAAATTTATTGTTGTCATATATATGTATATCTCTCAACCTTCTTTCCTTATTTTAATATCTTTGCAGACATAGGGTCTAAGTTTGGTATGTCGCGACCACACTTCGGCCAAAGTGTTTCACAACAAGGTTTCTTCTCATCGCATGATAGTATAACTACACCATGTGTTACAAGAGCATCTCATCCTCACGTCTCAGCCACTGCCTCCGAAATGGACTTATCAAGAAAGGCTCGTCGAAAAGAGCGTAGCCAATTAAAGCCAGGTGAACAGCAGCTTCTTGGTTCATGGAATCGATCTGGAACTAGAAGTTCACATGACAATACTATTGGAACAACAACTTCTACAAATCGTCTTAATAGTGGAAATAGTTGTAACGGGACAGAAAGGTATGTACCTATGTCAATTCCATTATATTTGTCTCATGCCACGTATGTCTATAGTTAAATTTCATTTTTAGTATTTGTATTTAATAGAAAATAAAATATGTTTATAGTTTAAGAGAGAGAAAAGAGAAGATAAGTTAAATAGTGGATTGGGTACAAAATCGTGTAAGACATAAAATCAAATATAATTTGACACAATCCAGAATTGACAGCGGATGTTTCTTAATGCTGTGAGAAGCTTCCTAAATTTTAATGAGCAATAAGTAAGTTTTTCACATTTTCAAGCCCTGGTCAAACCGAGAGCGGCGCGTGGCGGTGGCATGCGGCAAAATAAAGTGCTCACACCGGGGGCGGTAGATTTTATACAAAGGTACTCTAGTTTCGATGAAGAAGTTTTGTTATTAGTAGCTCTGATTGAAGAAAACAGAGAAAAGTGATATACATAGATCGATTACGAATACCTTAGAGTGCCAAAACTTTTATTTAACGAATTGTGCGGACTTATTTCGAATGCTGCCAGCGGCAAAATTGTGTTTTTGAGTAATCTCCAAAATCGCTGCGCAGCAACTATTTTGCCGCACCGTTCCCGGTGTGACTTATAAACTTTGTAATGCATCTGTAATCATGAATCATTAAAGCATGTAATTGCATATAAATCATATGCACATCTCCCTAAAAGAAATACGAAACCAAGATTACAACTAAAGTTTGTAAATCATTTCAAAAGCTAAAACTCTCGGAGTTCAATTAACTCCTCGAATAAACAAAAATGAAAATACAATTTACATATATACAGATTTGTATGTAATCACTTTTGTGTGAATCATTCATACCTCGTTATGAATGAAGTAAAATAAAAGCGCATCAGATTACAGCGTAAGCAGAAAATAAATTATGTATGTACAGTGCACCAAATTTATCAATGTCAACAAAGAACTCACGTGAGGTCACCGTTTCTTTCATAATGATACGGTGAGAAAATTATCGAATGTAGGTAGCTTTAAGAAATTAATGTAAATAGCTTACTTAGCAATAATTAGCGATTATAAATAAGGAAGTATTAAGAAAAAATTAAGAATAAAGTTTTGATCATTGACTGGTAAACACAAGGCTTATTCTTCAGAATGCAGCGGCAGTTAGCCAGACGTTCTCCTTCCCTAAGGTATAGAAGCTTCTTAGCCAGATATCGTCTGCCTAAAGATATTGAGCCACCCCAGCCAAATATCGAGTAAGGATTGACGCATTCAGCCAGATCCAAGGTAATTTTAATTTCTTTTGCCTTTTATGAATATTTAGGCGACACGCCAAAAATTCGGCATGGTAATTAATTAATCTGATCATGAGCAGAATATCGGGCATCGGCGAATACGCCATTCGATTGGCAAGCAGCATAAAGGGAAACATAACAACTTAATTTTGCAAGAGTAATCGCGCAGCGGCAGCTTCAAAATGCCTTGCCGCTGCCGGTGTGGCTCCCACTTTATTTCGAATAAAAAAGCGCGCCACGGCAACTATTTTGACGTACCGCTCCTGGTGAGACAACCATTTTAGATTATTTATTTTTTCCCGGACGGGAATCGAACCTACACTTGTTAGAATCAGTCAATGATGGATAAAGAAGAATTTTAAGAACTTTTATTTTTAACGATTCTAAATCAAAATCAAATTAATAAATACAAGAAAAAAAAAAGAAAAAACAACCGCCTCGTCCGGGGTTTGAAACCAAGAAGGCAATAGGGAAAATCATCTGTCTCGTAAGCTCAGTGGTAAGAGCAGTCGCCCGGCAAGCGGAAGGTCCCGGTTTCAAACCCCGGACGAGGCGGTTGTTTTTTCTTCTTGTATTTATTAATTTGATTTAGAATCGTTAAAAATAAAAGTTCTTAAAATTCTTCTTTATCCATCACTTTAGATTAGCCTAGCCAAGCTGGTTTTCAGATATGGTAAACAGCGTAGTGTTTGGACAGTTAAGAAAGTGTTGTTGCTTATTATATCATATAATCTTCAATAGCTTGCCATTGCAAGTATCTACTTTATAATCATCTACAGATGTTCTAGGATTATTCAAAATGTTTAATTTATGTAACCCTTTGCTCCATATGAGAATTTACTTAATACAACATAAAAATTCACAGTTATTGGAAACATTGATATGCGATTGAACAAGTATAAAAACAAATATTAAATCATGAATAAATACTTACAATTAATGTGAAAAATATGACTTCCAGTAGAAACTAAATAGGTACTACGTATGATAAAATGGTTAATGTTATTAAAAAGGCATAATTTTCTCTGGCAGGTTAGATGAAGTCAGTGTTAAACGGATGCACGCAAAGTAGAATCTCTCAACGAGAGTCCCCAGGTTTGTTATGTTAAAAGCGAAGCTACTGCCCTGGTTAGCTGTAAAAGAGACGCACCACAAAGCAGGCTTCAGTAAAAACAAACAAAAACCTAGAATGGCATAATACCAATTCTTATGTAAACTAGTTATATATGTGTAAAATAAATTGAATTGAGGTGAATTGAATTGAATACCGGAAAGTTATCAAAACTGAAATGCATATCTAAATACTGCGAAAACAACACGGAGTTGAACATTGTGTTACGTAAACTTTTTGAATTCATTTAAGGTCCACTATCACCTACTTTTCTATTTAAACATATTTCTTAAAAATTCCACCTATATCTTAATTTTCTGAGCTTTTCCCCTCAGTTCTCAATTTATGTGCAGAATATTAAAAGAAAAGATATTCTGTGAAGCTCAAGACCCTGTTTTCTTCTTACGTTTGTCTAAACTTTTGTTTTTTATTTTGTTATATTTCAGTTTCAAAACTAAGGTTGGGGTTGTGTTTCTTTATTAATAATATTTAACAAATAAAAAAGCTAGAATTGGTCTGAGACAAACTCTTGATAATCTAGATGAATGCCCGTATGTAATTTCGTATGGTCAGCTATCAGTTTGATTGTTGAAGTGGTTTTTCGCGTATATCTAGAACGGTTCGTCGGACAGTAAAAATTAATATCACCAGTTTCATAGAATTTTATATTATAAAGAACTTTTCGGTACCTACAATAAAAACGTCTAGAACTGATCGTTTGCACAGTATACGTAAAAAGCCTAAATTTTTATATGACAAGAGCGCTGGCCCGATTTAGTTCATTCTTTTTATGAAAACACTGTGTACAAAGTTTCATCTCTCTGCGTCGACGTTTTCTCAAGCAGTATCGAAATATATAATGAAACACGAAATTTTTGTATGGCAACCCCACGAAGGAATTACCCGATTTGTCCCATTCTTGAACTTTATTTTGATTTAAATTAATCAACTTTCTTTTTGAAAGGCTGTATGCAAAATTTGAACTATCTAAGTACACGTGTTCTCGAGTTATAGTGAGGACGGACAGACGGACGGATATGCAAAAATCAAAATTAACTTTTAATATTATGCGTGGGTGTCAAATCCATTTTGCTCTAGGATCACTATTTCTGTTCGTTACAAACGGAATGACAAACTTAGTATACCCCTATGATTTGATCTAGGGCATAAAAAATTTAAATACCGTATCAATGGCAGTTAATAGAAAACTTGTTTTGTGGAAGATGTTGTCTGAAACTACCAAAAGTTCATTTTTCTCAATCGATACAATTACTGTTAGACAGGTTAACTTCAGCTCCTGTATTGATTGTACCTTATTATACCCTAGAATCCCTGATGAAATCATCATACTAAGTTTGTCATTCACATAGAAATAATGATGGTACTGGTAGAGCAAAATAGATTGGACACCCATGGATAATATTAAAAGATATTTTCATTTTTGCATGTCCGTACGTCTAACTTGAAAACTACATAATGTCAAATTACTATCACCTCAGCTGCCATGGTTTTTCATCATGCAAGTTCGCTGAAAGCTGTACTGCCAGTATGGCAGTAGAGGTTACACGTGCAAGAAGTATGGCAGTGCAGCTTGCATGCAAGCTGTACTTGCAGGTGTAACCCCCGGGTAACGTACATAAAATTGAACCAAATCAGATTAGAGAGATAAAAAAACGCAGCTAATATAGTGCATACCTATTTACTATACCATACATACTACACAACTAGATCTCTTTGTAAACTGCTTGATTGAGTAGAGTGAGCCTGCGCAAATGGATCGTTTAATCAAAGATTCTATAATACTAAGATCTTGCAGGCATATGGTATAGCCTGTCTATAGAACTTAATTTTCTAAAATCAAATTGAATATCTGAACCTCCATAGTGTTTTCACACCCAACAAATCTTAGTTCTCTGCACAGTCTATGCAATGGATGTGATTGCCACTCTCCAATATAAAATCTATGATGTCTCGGCCTGATGTAGAGAAGCCCTCAATTTTTTCTTAGAAATTACTGGATATTTTTTCATTAGAATTTGGATGCATTTTTGGTGACCGACAACGGCACACATGAAAGTATTGTATCTGAAATAACCTTAGAATATATAGCAAACAGGAATGGTGATAAGCCAAATTTTGCGTATTGAATTCTGGTTGTATGAGTTGTCCATGTTTTACATTTATTTGCACGACGTGCCTATTCTAAGCAACTCGTCAATTTTCAAAAAGTAAACAAAGTTTTTGTGCGGGGCATCTGCGGTAAAAATGTTCTTTTTCTACTTTATTTTGCAAGAATTCTCATATTTAATTTAAACGGTGTCCTATAAATTCGAATACAAAAGTGATTTACTGATTTACTAAATATGAAACAAAAATGTTTAGTTCCTATAGTTACACAAAACGAAAGTCCCTTAGCAGTGCATATGCTAAAACAAAAAATACAATTTGTATCAGTATTATTTAGAAAGCGGAGTGCGATGGAATCCATACGAGAACTAAGTGTTAAAAAATTTATTAAATGAATGAAATCTTGTGAAATTTTTCAGGGCCTACGAAAGGAGAGATAAAGGGGTACTTCATATATAAAACGATTAAACGGTATAAGAAAACATCCTCTGTTGAGGGTCGTAAGAGCAGATTCGCATAAAAAAGGTCGTTTGGTGAGAAAAATAGCTGCGAAATTGGGAATCTCAAAGTCTTCAGCACAATTAATACTCACCAAGGGTCTAGGAACAAACCCTTACAAAAAACATAAAATTCATGGAGTTTCAGCCTCATCCAAGGAAAAAAGAGCTGCAAGAGCTGAAACACTTGGCACGGTAGTGATGAAAAACTATTCATTCTGGAGCAAAAACAGAATCCACAAAATGGTCGTGTGTTGGCAGTGAGAATGGATGATATTTGCGAAAATGAACTTTATGTGCCCAGATATCAAAATTCATCCTCAGTCATGGTTTGGGACGGTTGTTGTAGAAGATGCAAACTTCCCTTGTTTTTATTGAAAAGATGTGAAGGTCAACGCTGAATATTACAAGAAGCAAACTCTTGAAGCAGTTGTCCTTCCAAGGTGCAAAAAGTTATTTGGAGATGATTATTACGGCTTTCAACAGGATGGAGTGCCTTCGCATACCGCGAATGTAATTCAGAGGTGGTGTGCTGATAACTTTACCGACCTTTTACCGAAGGATGAATGGCCTCCAAGTAGCCCAGATTTAAATCCTTTGGATTTCTTTGCTTGGGGCTATTTGATAGAGAAACCCAAGGACCGAAAAATCAATTGTTTAGAGCAGTTCAAGCAAGTTATTTCCAAAATTTGGGAGGAAATGCCCATGGAAAACGCTCGTGCCGCCTATGACTCTTTCGAAAAGAGATTAATATTGGTCAAATTAGCAAAAGGAGGTATTATCAAAAAAAAATGTTGTGTGGTTTTAACTATTCATGTACCATTAAATTTCAATAAAAATCTTTACAAAATGTTAAATACTTGTTCTTATATCTCAATATTTTTTGTATTCAAATATATTGGACACCGTATATATAAATCTTTGCTTCTATTAACAAAAAATATAATTTAGATAGTGCACTTGCCTGAAACATGATTTCTATAGTTTGTAATCCGATTTATATTTGCAAGCACTGGCCGAACACTTCATTTCTGTTTTTTAATGAATATGAAGGTTTTAACAGGAACTAGTGCCACTATTACACTCTGCACAAAATAACCTTCAAAGATAAATAGTTTTGCAAAGAATTGATTCCGTACTTTTGTTAAATTTCACAAAAGAACTTTAAATTGAGTAAATCTGTTCACAACAAAATCACATTTGACAATCATTCACTCAGCTTTAACATATGGTCCTTCCGGCATCTCATTTAGTCTTATGTATAATGTCTTGCTCTTGACAAATTACGCTCTTGTACACACGGATTATGAACGATTAACCCATTCCTGTTTGCTATATATTCTAATGAAATAACTCCAGTCGGCCATTAAAATGAATAAAAATTATGCCGAAACATTTTCTGTAAATTTCTACGAAGAAATGAATGCTTATTGCTTGACTAGCGTCCACGCTCATAAAAATTATGAGGGCGGTCGTCCAAATTCTGAACAAAAATATCCAATAAATTTCTTGGAAAAAATCGAGGTCCTCTCTACATCAGTTTGAGCCATGGTTGATTTTATATTGGAGCGAGGCATTGCTGTCGGTCTCCAATATTGCATACAAATTCTAAAGAAAATATTTCCAGTAAATTTCTAAGAAAAAATAAAGGGCATCGTTGATTTTAAATGGCAGCAATACAATTTTCTCATTTCGTACCAAAGCCAGACACTTCTACGGGCAAACGACACTAGAATTATAGACTCTATGATTTGATTAGTGGAGGCCGTGTACAATGCGTGTACAATGTGGAGATTCCACATTCTTTTTCGCAATATCTTTGTATTATAGATTCTTTTGTTTAATAGAAGCAGGTAAGGAGCAGCGTTGCCAGAAAAATTTTGTGACTCTACCGTAGGTTTGCTAAAAAATTACCTTGTTCAGAACGTTTTTACCGTAGGAGTAATACAATGTCATATAACTGAAAGAAACATTTTTTTTTTATTTTGAATAAATTATGAATGAACCCTTAAATGAATACAGAAGTAGAAATATACATGATATCTAATTATAAATTTAGTTTTTAAATACATTTTTATGCATTATTTACTCTTCGTGCTCTTGGACATTCTAATTATGTATATTGTTGGTTAATTAAAAAAAACTTCTTCTAAATCTACAAAAACACTGTCTTCATATTCTTGTGCGATCAGCTGGCTCAAAATTGGAGCATAGAAGATAATTTAAAAATTTTTTATCATCCGAAATATACTTTCATTTGACCAGTTCGCATTTTGTTCCTTCTTAATTCAACTCATTTTTATTAAAACTAAATGGAAATTTTCTCCATTAATGAATAAGATTGAAAGCACTTTCTTATGTGAGATTTATGTCTTCGTTTAATAATAATTTCTTAGGTCGATTCCGCTTCTATCTAATCAATTAACTTAAAACAAGTGATAGAGTTGTGCTAAACAGTTTTCATCTAAATCGATATTTATAATTATTTAAAATCCGACGTTACCGTTAAATAATAATTAATCAAAATAAATTTTATCCGCCAAGTGAAGGGCACTTCTATGCCGTGAAGGGCACTTCTATGCCCTATTAACATTCAATAAGCCAGCAGCACGGTAACGTTTCCTTTCCTTCTCTTCATCTGTGATCAGTGCAAATGCATTAGCACTTGTCACTGATCAGCAATCCGGGTGCACCCAGCTGTGGTCATTGAACTGCGCAGTCTGAGTTATTGAAAACAGCAAATAGGCATAGATTAGATTAGATTCGTAGAGGGGTGTGTAGGCGTCAGCCTCGCAATCACCGCGACCTAAAAGATCTATTGTGAGTCCCCGTTGAATTTATTCCCTTTCTAGGTTCAGACTGTTAATAAAGTCTAGGATCCTTCTGGGATTGAGGTTCCGTACGTAGTTAGGTGTAGGAAAAGCATGTTCGAGATGGAGAAGTCTCCGCCTGGTCAATGCAAATAGGCATAACAATATTGTTGTTTTTTTTTACCTCGCTGTGTCGTTGACTGCAGCTGGTGGCGCCCAAATATTTGTGTTGTTGTGTGTCGCTTTTTTTCTTTTTTTGCTTTTTTCTTTTTGCTTTCAGCATACAGAATTTTATTTTATATTTCTGCAACATTCGCGGATTAAGAGCAAATCGGTTTTCGGTGTACTGCCACCTTAACTGAAGTGAAACCAAGGTCGCTTCTGATGCTGATATTAATCAGTATCACGTCCCTGGTTACAGCTTCGTGCCTCTTTTTTCTCAGCATAGAGGGATCGCAGTATATATTCGGAATGATGTTGCCTTTACTATTCTTCAAGATTTTCCTTCTGCCAATCCAGAGTTTAATTACATCTGGATTAGGTTCAAACATCACAAGCACATCATATACTTATGTTTCCCAAATATGGCTGATGACGACACGGTATCCGTATTTGACAATATCTCCAGCAATATTGATCATTTGGTTTCTGTCTCCCCCTCTTCCCAAATCGTCCTGGCAGGCGATTTTAATGTTCATAATGTACCGTGGCTCAGACATTCTTCTACCACAAGTCCTGCGGGCCGTTTCGTTGAACTCTTCTGTGAATCATTTAATTTACAACAGCTAGTGGATGCACCAACGTGAATTCCTGATACACCTGGAGATAAAACTAATTTACTCGACTTGTTTCTAACATCTCATCCGGACAAATATTCCACTTCAGTCGGTTCCCCTCTCGGAAATTCAGACCATTGCTTAATCACGGCTCAATTTACCACCTCCAACCTGTGCCGCCCTGCTTCTCCACCTACAAGTAGGCTTCTTTGGCACTATAAGAATGCTGATTGGGAAAGTCTCAATAAGTATCTTAGAGAAATTGATTGGTCGGTCTGATTTGCTTCGAGGGATGTTGATGAATGCACATTAGAATTTAGTAACATACTGAATCTTGGCATGCATGAATACATTCCGTATTCTTACAACAGTCTCAACAACAGCATGATCGCTCCTGGTTTAACGATAAGTGCAAACAAGCTATAAAAGCGCAAGAGTCTGCTTTTCGCGCCTTTCAATTGCATCCATGTCCGGAAATGAAACAAGCCTACAAGACTGCACGGAGCACCTGCAAGTCCATTATCCAGAGAGAAAAATTTCTTTTTGACCAGAATATAAGACAAAGAATCTTGGCAAGCCGCAAAGGTATTAAAGGTTTCTGGTCCCTGGCCCCTGGTCAAAACCATCAGGAACAACTTCACCAGTTCCTCTATACCTTCACTACTTCATAATGGTGAAGTGATTGTTGACTCCTTGGATAAAGCTAATATTTTAGCTGCTAGATTCGCTTCAAATTCTTGTCTTCCACCCACTTCACAGACACCTGTTTTACATCGCCCGTGTGAATGTGTACAAGAGCTAATACACCTTCGTACGAGGGATGTGCTCAGGGTTCTTAAGGGGATCAACGTCTCCAAAGCCGCAGGTCCTAATGGTTTTTCTCCCCTGTTAATTAAAGGCTGTGCCTCATCCTTGGCTAAACCTCTGCGCAAACTAATCTACTTATCTTATTCGACAGGAAAATTTCCAACTGCTTGGAAAGTTGCTCACCTTCAGCCTATTCCCAAGAAAGGAGAGGGTAGCGATCCCTCAAATTATCGACCAATTGCGATCACTTCGATTCTTTCAAAGGTTTTTGAATCTATCATTAACTCTAAATTAATGAAGTATCTAGAAGCTAATCATCTCATCAACGATCGCCAATATGGCTTTTGAGCTGGACGCTCATCTGGAGACTTGCTTACCTTCCTTACGGAACGTTGGAACCGTAGTCTTCATAATTTTGGTGAGTCTAAAATCGTTGCCCTAGATATTTCAAAGGTCTTTGATAGAGTCTGGCATCCAGCCCTTTTAGCCAAACTTAAAGCACTTGGTCTCTCTCCTCCTATTCTATTATGGATTGAAAGTTTCATATCTATTCGCCAAATACGTGTTGTAGTACATGGCGTTACATCTGAACCGCATCCCATAAATGCCGGTGTGCCTCAAGAATCTGTATCTCTCCAACTTTCTTTTTAACTTTCATTAATGATCTGCTTTCCCTTACTTTCAATCCCATCCATAGTTTCGCAGATGACAGTACTCTTGATTTCGCTTACTCCTTTGACACTCTTGCGGACTCCAGGGGGAATGCCGCATGTGTTAAAAGAGAATGCATGATTAGATCATTGAATAACGATCTTAACAATATCCTCGCTTGGGGCAAAGCTAATCGCGTCGAATTCAATGCATCTAAGACCCAAAGCTGTCTCATTTCATTAAAACAAGATCATAACTTAACCTCTCCCATTTCTTTTGATGGAGCATTAATTTCTGATTCATCGTCACTAAACATTCTTGGCATTAGTACTTCCAGTAAGTTAAACTGGACAGCTCACATCTTCTCTCTTGCCAAAGAAGCATCGAAATGTCTTGGATTTCTGAAATGGTGTAAGAAATATTTCAGCCTGTCAAATTTAGCGCTCCTCTACAAGTCCTACATTAGACCTAGAATGGAATACAACTCCCATATATGGGCCGGGGCTGGTCGCACAGCCTTAGCTTCATTGGATATTGTCCAAAAGAGAGCCTTCAAGCTCATTGGCGATTTGGCAATAACTTGTCATATCGACTCACTCGAGCACCGCCGCAATGTTGGATGCCTTTCGCTCCTTTATCGCTATATGCATGGTCAATGTTCTGATGAAATATCTAGTCTGAACCCTTGTAGAATGATTCCTGCACGCAATACTCGCGCTGCAAACCGCGCACATCCTTTAACCCTTCAAATTACTTTCGGCCGTACAGTAAAATTCCGTGATGCTTTTTTATCCCGAATAGTGCGAATGTGGAACAGCTTACCATCTTCTGTTTTTCCCCCGGCATACAATCTGCGGAAGGTTAAGGGCGACATAAATCGGCACTTCGCCACTCTCCTCATATCCCCTAATCCTTTCCCTATCTCCTTCCTGCATTGCTGTGTTTTGCAACATAAGGTATCCCCTGAGCTTTATTAGTTCTGTGGTATTTGATTTACCAACTTGTGCTATCTGTTGCAGGCTGTTGCAGGTCCAATTATAATACGACCTGGATGTATCCAGATAGGTAATAAAAAGTCGAACGTCTTTATTAACGCAAATGAATATTTTATTTAAATAAAAACGATTAACTTTGTTTCACACACAACGTGACTTTTTATAAGGAAAGAAACTAATTATTTTTTATATTATATTTTTTGTTAAATTCTTTCTTAATTCATTTCTTTTCTGACAACTAAAACAAAAGTATTTTTACATATTACTCAGCCTACTCAAAACACATTAAATATATCTCGCAAATATAATCCACTCTGTTCAGCAACAATCTGCTAGATTAAGCGATAGCGAATTTATCGAATGTTTTGATGCTAGTATCCACAATAAGGGATGCCAGACAAAACGGACAGAGGTTCAACAATCAATATCACGGTTACCTTGAGAAAGACTTCGTTTCATATCTCTGCTCCTAGAGTTGTTCCGAAACCTTGCTTTTACGGAAACATGTTGAGGTATAACTTTTCTTTCGATAATATTTACAAGAGATGCTATGCGATCTGCTAAACAATTAAAAGAAGATTCATTGGAATTTAAAAAAGGATTCTTTATTGTACATAATTCAGGGGCAGGGGTAACCTCAGCGATTTTATCAGCACAGATAGCAAGGTCATCTAATGTTCCTGGATTGCAGGATAGTATAGCTTGCATATGAGAAGGAAGTCGCTGCGACCATAGAGATTTCATCATGTCGTCACTCAAACGTCCTTGATTTAGTGTACGCATCTCCCGCAATAGCTGTGACGGCTGGTAATCTCCCAGTGTCATTTCTGTCAAAAGTTGCTTAGTCTTCTGATTTTCACTTCCCGTAAGGCGACAGACCAATACCTCTTTGATTTTCTTATATTTGTCTTCCCTAGGCAAATTCAACACAACGTCACTCACCAGACGTATGACGTCAGAGTCCAAAGCACTGACTGTGACATGATATTTCGTTTCGTCTACCGTAATGCCCGCGAGTTTAAATTGAGATTCTAATTGAACAAACCACAGTTCGGGGTTTGTTTTCCAAAAAGGTGCCGGCTTAACCGAAACCGCCTCAAGTCTCGCTGGTGGTGGGGGGTTCATAGGAATGTTTCCTTGTTGGGGTAGTTCACCTTCATTGACCATTCTGCCTGACACACTTCACCAGGCACCACAACACTCGACAACACAGACAATTGGACCGACACGACACGGATTACGTTTACGTTACACAGTATATGTATGTGTGTATAATATATGAAAACGTTATGTTATCAAAAATAAAATTTCTTAAAATTAACCAAAACTAAAGAAATTTAATATAATAATAATATAGGACTAAGGACTAAGACTTATCGTGCAATTCAAATATCCTCCGAGGTTGCTATTGGCTGCCGTAAATGCGCTTGGTAGGCTGCCTGCTGTTATATTGCGGAGCCACCTTAAGACGAATTTGGAAGGCTGCATATACTTCTGTAACTGGAATGCTGCTTGTACGATAATCTGGAAGTTCTTTTGTACGTATGTAT
This sequence comes from Dioctria rufipes, assembly GCA_963924295.1. Lineage (NCBI taxonomy): Eukaryota > Metazoa > Arthropoda > Insecta > Diptera > Asilidae > Dioctria > Dioctria rufipes. Next base: position 365,517,514 of record OZ002740.1, read on the forward strand.
ATATCTCTTGTATGGATATATATCTGGAAGGCTCCTTGCAAATAACTTGAAGGTTGCTTTCGCAGTTCGGGGTCACCAATGTGGTATTTGATTTACCAACTTGTGCTATCTGTTGCAGGCTGTTGCAGGTCCAATTATAATACGACCTGGATGTATCCAGATAGGTAATAAAAAGTCGAACGTCTTTATTAACGCAAATGAATATTTTATTTAAATAAAAACGATTAACTTTGTTTCACACACAACGTGACTTTTTATAAGGAAAGAAACTAATTATTTTTTATATTATATTTTTTGTTAAATTCTTTCTTAATTCATTTCTTTTCTGACAACTAAAACAAAAGTATTTTTACATATTACTCAGCCTACTCAAAACACATTAAATATATCTCGCAAATATAATCCACTCTGTTCAGCAACAATCTGCTAGATTAAGCGATAGCGAATTTATCGAATGTTTTGATGCTAGTATCCACAATAAGGGATGCCAGACAAAACGGACAGAGGTTCAACAATCAATATCACGGTTACCGCCACAGTTCTACGTAAAACTAGTCCTAAATGATCTAAACCTAAAACTCGTGATACAGATCTCACAGACGGTCGTGGGCGGTTTTACACTATAGCGACTTTTACCACAAAATCCTCAAAAAGTCCTTGAAAAAGGAGTCGGTCAGGACCGGGACCTAGCTCGGAGTAATACCCGAGTCATGTGGTAGCTTAAAAAAAATATTCCCTTGACATCCTTGAAAAAGACCTGTCAGGATCGTGTCAATGCATTAAAAGAGTGACTCCTGAAAGCCCAAGTGTAGAAAAGGTACTTGCCCCAAAGAAAGTTTGTGGGGTTTTAGCGAGTCACGTTTTCTATGTAAGAGGAGAAAAATTCATCCCCCATTCAATTAAGGTACTACTAACTCAATAATACACTGTACTCAGTATTTTGTACAATATTTACGTTATTTTTTGTGTATGTACACTTTTTTTATGAGCACACAGCACTTTTATGTTTTGCTTCAATTTTATTTTGAATTCTATTTCACCAGAAATTGTATCTTCAAATCATTCATTTGCTTTACAAGGTTAGAATAGAAGAGAGTAAATATCTTAATTAAAACTGAATGTTTTCAAAGAGGCTTTGAATACTTTCATGCAGACGTTTATAAGTATATAAAGGGAATAAAATGATAACCATAATTGGTGATTTAAAAGGCCTTTGACGGATTATAGCCTGGCAGGTAGGGAATTAGCACGACGCTGACGGTGAGCTTTTAGTTTTTTAGAATATCGGTCTGTGTCTGTGGTGATGAGACAAAAATAAATGGTTTGGCGTTCACTGTAATTTTGTTGTTTGAGTTTTTTAAAGTTAAAAAGTTTGGACGGGACTACAATTTTTCAGAAGTGGGATTGGAAATCCGGGGTTTGTGACTGTACTTGGAAAATTTGTTATTGAATTATTAAGGCGGAAAATTTTGATTATTCGACTTTGATTGTGGAAAATTTTGGTTGTGAAAGTTTAAATAATATTGGAGTTTAATTGGTGGAAATTCTATTTTTTTTTTTATATTGGTTGCGGAAATTTTATTGGTGGATGATTGCGGACAAGCTTTATTGTTATTTATTATTGGGAAGTTGGATAATTAGGGTAAGTTTGGAAAAAATTACTGGAGAGGAAACACAAATTGGAAAATTGAAACGTTACAGTGAAAATTAAAAAAAAATGTGTGTGATTAATACTGGATGTTTTCATTGAACAGGGTAAATAATAGACCTGTTAAATAAATATATTTTAAGTGGGAAAAAATTATAAATGGCCTCAGTTAGTGACGACGAAGTCATGGTGAAGCTTTCATAATTCAAGGTTAAAGACCGAAAAAGTGAATTCATAAACCAGAGGCATTTGTAGTGACAATAAAAAGAAAATTTTGAAGAAAAGACTGAAGAAAGTGTCATCAAATGATAATAAAACAGGTCATAATGCAAATAGCATTTATATTTAAAAAAAAGTACTCCAATTCAGATTATTCTAAATTTAGAACCGGATTTTGCCGGTGGACGTCAGGCATTTGCAAATTGGAAACAACAGATTTTGTGGGCAGTGGTTATATTTAAAATTAATGAAAGTGCGCTTAAAATAATAATTATTAGAAAGTTGAAGTGCAAGGCTTCAGCATGATTCCGCTCAAAACTAGAGTACATGTAACTAAGCCTTAATGAGTTATTGATTGAATTTACGGAAATATTTAGTGGCGTATTAAGTCGAATTAAATTGAGAAGACAATTTGAAGCTCGAAGATGGAAATCATCTGAGGAGATTTGGGACTACTTCCATCATAAATTGAAATTGGGAAATCAGTTAAATCTGTGTCCAAGATAATTGGTTCAATACATCATTGACGGAATAAATTATATTATTAGAACGCAGGCGAAAGTGCAAACATTTTGAAATTCGAAAGAACTAATGAACACTTTGAGCAATATTGGCAGAACTAATCAAAATGAACCTACGCATATGCAAGTACTTTGCGTTTGTCAAACATGTATAACAGTAATAACAAAAAATATAATGACAGTAACAGCAGTAAAGGTAACTCTCAAAAATGTTACAATTGCGAATTTCTGCGACATTCGGTATCAGCTTGCCGAAAACTTCGTCGTGAATATGTTATAAATATGGGGAAAAGAGCCATATGGCAGATAATTTCAACTACTCTCCAAATCCGGGATTGACAACGAAGATAATATAAGTACAACCTGAATATAAAGTGGATGTAAAGTTCGAGATGCCGCCTGAAGGATTTAAGATTGAAGCTACGGTTTATCCTGGCAGCCCTATTTCTTCAATATTGGAGTCTTATGCCGATTTCTTTCCCAGATAGAAGTATCGAGTCGGTGTGAATTATATTAGACTGAACAGTTCTAAACTTAATATTATTGAAGTTGGCAAATATTCTGTAAATGTTGATGGAACCAAATTAAAACTAAAATTATATTTGGTCGGCAATAACACAATAGAGAATTTAGCATTAATTTTTGGCAGAGATCTTATTATTAATCCGGAAGTCTACATACATATTATAAATGCTATATACATTGATAAACTTAAAAAGTTTATATTTATTATTTATTGCTTTAGAAAATATAAACAAATTAGAAAAAGGTAAGCTGGATATAAATTCAAAGGAATCAATGAAAGGTATCCCTTCAAAGTATTTAGATGTTTTAAACTAAAAAAATTCGCATTATTCGTGTTCAGGTCACATCAATATCCGTCGATCAAAGTTTGATCTAGTAAGTTTTGGAAAGTCTAGCACATAATCGAATTTCTTAGGTCCTGAGAAGAAGTTTGAGTACCAACTCACCTATACTCAGAGGCTTAAATAACTATTTATAGCCATCCCCATACAACTTTTTTGTAATTCCTTCTTTTTTATTCGAACTGAGGTACTACATTTTTCGTAGATTGGCCTTAACTTGGTGAGACTATGTCCGATCAGAAAGCGGGTTTCTTTGTTTGATTTAGCTTACTACCAGCTACAATTCTCAGAAGAAAATTTTTCTCTGCATGGTTTTAGGATTGGGGTGGTTCCAATACCGTATGTGGTATATCAAATTAAAGGCCTCACCGAGTACTATTGGGTGGTGTACTGTTTCCTCGATTCAGAAAACTTTCTCAGAACGTTTTTTCCGCCGGAAAACTCATTTTCATGCACTTGGATCACATACACCAAAATTACTACATTTCGCATATATTTTTGCAGTGCTTTCTTCCATAGCCATTACTGCTCAGTTGTGAACATTTTTCTTATTGTAAGTCATTTTCCATGACTCACCAATTCCGCGAAATCACGAGAATTAGAGAATTCCACTTTTTCACCCAAGAAAGTCGCTCAAGCTACATTCGATCGCCAATGCTTTCCCCCGCTTAGTTGAAATAACCGTTGTTGATAAAATATGTTCAGAATAGCATAATGCATCGTTTAAGACATCCCTCATGTCTGGTCCTAAAATTGTACGAAAAATGGGCATTCCCCTTTACTTTTGCTTTCCCACCAACACCTAAGTAGAAATCTCATTTTGGTGCAGAAATCTAATTTTGCTTGCACAATGCAGCTTACACACTGCAGCAATCACTGTGGCAGAAATTTGATTCTGCTTGTGGCGACGCTTCGGTCTCGGTTCGCCCATTTCCAAACCTTTGTCACACACCGTGTAATCCAGGGTACGTTCATCACAAAATTCACCGCTAGCGATACTTTGTCGAACGTAGAAAGCCGTAGCTAGGCAGGCGTGGATTTTTTTTTATTTATAACGTTGTGAAAAAGAAAACAAAAAAATATCAGTAGTCATTATTAGTCTTCTGACAACCTACCTAAGATTTTTTTTATAAAAAGAGAAAATATTTTAAAATATATATCCAGGACTATTGACACAAAACATCAGAGGCCTGTTTTAATTCTTTATGCTTCCATATGTCTTACTTTTTCAGACGTTTGTAAAGACACGAAGGGACCCGCATTCAGTGGATAAGACGACAGATTATATTTGATAATCAAGAACCGCAGAACAGTACACTGGAGGTGCAAGGAACCTCATCCTTCGACTATCACTGTATTGTCGTAACGACAGTACTGGTTTATCTACGACCGCTTGCAGATTGACTTCACTTCGTGGATTGCATACCAGTATCTAAATTACCGCTTCTCGCCATTCTTGTCGTGAGGAAGGTTACAGAGGTCGTGCCCCAGTACTAATGTAATAATACTGGATTCTCTCCTCTGGCCATAAGGACTGCAAGGCCACCCCGTTGCACCTGTTTCCTCTGAACTATTATTTTCAGCCGTATTTCAAGTCACTAGTCTCTATAGCCTAGCGAGCGGAAAAGTAACAAAATTTTCCATAGCACCAGGTCATATTGTCATAGGGACCATAGGATACCACTACAGTCTTCTGGTTTCGTTAAAGACTACTAGCTCAAGTAATTGTTTCTCGCCAGGTACGTCTTTACACTATCATAGGTACAGTCCTTTATATTCATTAACGACAGGACGATTTTACTCCTTACCTCAAGTGGGGTCACGTCAACTATCTGGCACACGCTCAAGATTGAAGATTCATCATACATTTTATCCAATTGATAACATTTGGTATCACGGGCTCAATATCTTATATGCAAAATTGATGATTCCTCAATCGGCTTACCCAATTGGTGGCAATTGGTAACGAGCATCAACTATAGTCGAACATCAACTATAGTACAAACAAGATAAGATAATCAGTAATCAACTGATTATCTAAATGCTTACACACTGCAGCTTACACGCAGCAATCTCAGTTCTTGCTACAAAAGTGAACTATCCTTCAACCTACACGCAGCAGCAAACTCGCTCTACAGCTATAAAGTCGGCTACTCTCCGGCTTACACATAGCATCACCTTTTACAAAAGTTTTATGCTGTGGTATTTAATGAATCTATGTGTTGTGTTTAATTTACACAACACTGGAGATATTCTGCATTTGTCAATTCGCACGATGGTTAGTTTTATATAGAAATCATATATCAAAACAACACTTGATTTGCGTTTTGTTGCGCACTATGTATGTAGGCACAATTATAATTACAATAACTAGATACAAGTAGTACAAAACACAAGTAATGTAACAATTGTCAAGGCGGGAATGGTCAGAACAATACTCAATTTTACTACTCGCCTACCTCTGCCTCGTCGCTTCTTTTCTTCTTTTTGTTTTTTATGTTGTAATAATTAAAACAATGAATTAATGTACTACCCGGCCCATTGAGTAATAATTTTTCAGACCCACGGGCCACAGGTGTACAATTACAAAACAGTTCCGTTTAAATTCGTGGTCGCTGTGATTTGGTTACTTACATATTTTTACTTAGTTCTGCAAATGCATTGCGATTACCTCATAGCGGCGTTTAATGGGTTATCATGAAATTTTGCAGCTGATGAGTGTTATCACATTGCATTGCGTTCGATCTATAAATATTTTTACAACATATGGAATAATCCCATGTTAACGCAGACTCTTCTCCTTCCATTCAGCACTAGCATTGAGTTTTATCGAATTTAAGTTCGTGAATTTATTGAACTTTTAATTGAATTATATTGTAGCAGGTTAAGATATTTTTGAATTAAATCGTTTTTTGTTGTGATATTAGTTTTAAGCAGTGCACTGAATAAAAAATTTTATAATTGAGTTTTAAAAAGCGGAGCTATCCTTTATTTAATCGCCCCCTCCCCCTATGCATTTGAGTCTAGATCTCACAATTCGAAAAAGTTTTTTATTAAAATTAAAAGGAAAAAGAGGAACCATTTTGTTTTATACATGGTAGAATATCCTTTACTGGAAAGGAAGAATGAATTGAGATTACAGATGATTTGTAATTGTAATTCTCCTTTTAGTTGTCCACTGATATTGACAAAAAAAAAAAAATAGGCCAATTGAGAATGTGTATTGACTTTCGGCAACTAAATCAAATTACTTTTAAAGAACACTTTTCCATACTTTTAATAGAGGTCCAAATATTGCAATTATTGAGTGGCAAAAATTATTTTAGTAGCCTTGATTCAAAAAGAGCTTTTTGTGATATTCGTGTCGATAAAGAATCTGCGGAGTATCGTTTCTTGTTCCATTTGGACAATTCGAGTTTCGGAGGATGCTTTTTAGTTTGGTTAATGCTCCTTTCATATTTCAGAGATAGATTTTGTCATTAGAGGGTCATGATATATTTTGATAACAATTTTTTTTTAACAGAAACATTAGAGCAACATTTTGAAATATAACATCGCGTAAATTCAAAAACGTCAAAGTTCTGCGCATCATACGGCTTCACTGGAGCATCGTGATACGCTGTTGTGTCTGATGCTGCAGCACTGCATTGCTGATGCTTTCTACTACTGGCATTTTTGAACGTCAATTGTCAAATTGTGTTACTCATTAAAGCAATAAGTTAGCACGATAAAATATTAAAAATGGATAAAATTGTTTTCAACATATTAATATATTCTATATTGGAAAATGTGGAACCTTGTGCCAGCAATTTGGTAAAATCAATTTTAGAAAGAAAAAGGTTTTTAAAACGAAGGAAACTAATTCTAATAAAATCATTACAAAGTCGAAGAAGTATTTCAAAATGTAAAAATTATTTCGAATTAATAAAGGAATACCAGGATGATGTTTTTCAAAGTCATTTCCGAATGAGAAGGCAAACTTTTAAGGTAAATATTGGATAAGCAAGTAAGCAAATAAGACCTGTAATTATTTTTATATAGGCTTAAGAGAGCGAACTAAAACCGATTTGGAAATTTTCATCCAAAGGAAGAGCAGCTTACTCTTTGAAAAAGTGTCTATATATCACTATATGGAAACTTAGTAATCGTACAAGTTTTCGGGTGCTTTCGGATAGATTTAATATAGCTAAAGGAACGGCTTACAATGTTTTTATAAAAACAGTAAAAGCTATTTGTACCTTATTAAAAAATGAGATAAAGTGGCCTACAATATTACTTGAGCAGAAAATAATCCTGGAAGAATTTCAGACATGCAGGAAAGATCCGTTTCCTTATGTAATTGATTGTATTGATAGGACGCATATCCGAATACCAGCTCCAAAAAAAGATCTCAGCAGCTATTATGACCGCACTGGACAGTATTCTATAATTGCACAGGTATATGAACGTCTATATATGTATTTACGATTTTATTAACCTTCAGTTTTTACAGGCTATATGCGATAGTAAATTCCGCTTCCTCGATATCTTTGTGGGCTCTTCAGGCAGCTGCCGCGATGCGAACGTGTGGCGAAATAGTCCAATAGGGAAGGCCTTATTTTCAGGGACATTGTGCTTAACGGAAAATGCACATCTTTTAGGGGACTCGGCATATCCTCTCGCCTCGTTTATGATGGTCTCTCACAGGGATAATGGCCATCTATCGACAGAACAAAGACGGTTTAATTATTATCTTAGTGCAACAAGAGTGTGCATTGAAGAAGCCTTCGGCATACTGAAGAAAAAGTTCCAAATATTAGATCATTTTGATGTGAAGAGTCTTTGCAATGTAAAGTCCATAGTCGTGGCATGTTTTATACTGCATAATTTCATATTAAATAGAGAAGAAATTTCTCCAGACGACCAGAACTGTACCATTCCTGCTAATATTGGAAATGTTGATGAAGATAACTATTCTGAAAGTAATACAACTGAAGCTGGAAGAAGAAAAAGAGACAACATCACGATGTTATTTGCAGCCTAAAAAACCATATAAATATTCTTTGTACTTATATCATAAGAAAAGAAAAACTTTATTAATCATGTAATATTTGTAACACAAAACAAAACAACACTTCATTTTAAAAACTAAAAAAATAAACTTAAATAACATTACAGCCTTTTATTTCGAAAAAAATATACAGGGTTTTCCAATAAGAAGTGTTATTTTAATTAGCCCGCTATTTCGGTAGATGTCACTTTTGGAGCTGTCATTTTTTAACATTTGACAAGTAGAAACGACGCCATTAATAAAAATGGAACGATACACGATTCACCAACGAATTGAAATTGTTACAATTAACTATAAAAATGGTGAAAATGTGGCAGAGACGGTTCGTAAAACTCGAACATTTTTGGGTCGTCGTGAAGCACCTTGTCGGACCGCAATACAGAAATTGGTAGAAAAATTCGAGCTGTCGGGACAAGTTAGTGATGTGAAGAATAAAACCCGTGCACGTCGCTCAAGAACAGCCGAGAATATTGCTGCTGTAGCCGAAAGTGTTGAAGAAAACCCAGGTTTGTCCATTCCTCGTCGTTCTTTGGAATTAGGCATTCCACAAGCGTCATTACACCGTATTTTGCATAAAGATTTGGGTCTTAAGATTTATAAAGTTCAGTTAACACAAGAACTGAAGTCGGCCGATCATCAACAACGTCGAGTCTTTGCTGATTGGGTCCTTGAAATGCATGAAAATGATCCGGAATTCCATCGAAAACTCATCTTGAGTGATGAGGCCCATTTCCACCTCGATGGCTTCGTCAACAAGCAAAATTGTCGCATCTGGGGCTTGGAAAACCCAAGAGTTATTGTTGAAAAGCCTCTCTATCCTCAACCTGTGACTGTTTGGTGCGGTTTATGGTCCCGCGGGGTCATTGGACCTTACTTTTTCGAAAATGAGGCTGGAGCAACAGTTACGGTGAATGGATTGCGCTATCGACAGATGATTAATGATTTTTTATGGCTGGCCGGAATTGAATGGTATTGATCTGGACAACGTTTACTTTCAACAAGACGGCGTTACGTGCCATACAAGCAACGAAACCATTGATCTTTTACGGAAAAAGTTTCCGGACCGTGTTATCTCTCGAAGAGGTGATCACAATTGGCCACCGAGATCTTGTGACTTAACACGTTGCGAGTTCTTCCTTTGGGGCCACGTGAAAGAGGAGGTCTACGCCAACAGCCCAGCGTCGATTCAAGACCTCAAAGATGGAATTCGTGAGGCTATCGAGGACATAGGGCAGCCACTTTGCGATTTGGCGGGTTTCGTCCTTTATGGTTTCCTCTTTTAAGAATTGGAGTGTTTCGCTGCTCTCTGTTTTCCTTCTTTTGGGACGATTATTTATTTCAATATTTGAAATATTTCTTAGGACTGTAGGGTGATTCTGTGGGTTTTGTCGATTTTGAATGTCAAAATAATCGACTAAATAAAATGAACTTTTCTACTGATTTTTTCGTGTTTTTATTCAGGTCAGCAACCCTTGCATGACTTAGAATGAACTGAAAATGTCACTTCACATTACAAATTCAAAATAATATTTCGAATTTAAGCACTTGTAATGCTCTAATTAGGCGTAGAATTTTTATTTACCAGTGTAAAATTTTTGTCACAACCTCTGGGAGCAGTTGACTAATTTGTCGATTATTTAGTCGTGTTTTTTGACGTTTGTTCTTCGAAAATTCATTATAGTTCATTTCGTGGTAGATAATAGTGAAGACACAAAATGAACTGTGTTGAAGAAATAAATCGACAAAATATGTCAAAATTCACGACTAATTAGAACGACAAACAGCACAGAATCACCCTCCTGGAGGGTGATTCTGATCTTTTGTCGTACTTGAATGTCAAAACATACGACTAAATGAAATGAACTTTTCTACTGATTTTTTCGTGTTTTTATTCAGGTCAGCAACCCTTGCATGACGTAGAGTGAACTGAAAATGTCACTTCACATTACAAATTCAAAATAATATTTCGAATTTAAGCACTTGTAATGCTCTAATTAGGCGTAGAATTTTTATTTACCAGTGTAAAATTTTTGTCACAACCTCTAGGAGCAGTTGACTAATTTGTCGTATATTTAGTCGTGTTGTTTGACGTTTGTTCACCGAAAGTTCATTATAGTTCATTTTGTGGTAGATAATAGTGAAGACACAAAATGAACTGTGTTGAAACAAAAAGTACGACTAAATATGTCAAAATTGACGACTAAATAGTACGACAAAAGATCAGAATCACCCTCCTGATGTATTACTCCCCTCTTCATTCGGTTGACATTCGCTAACAGTATCGCACGATTGACTATCTGAAGATGTAGTACTTTCACAGCAACCGAGGATATTAGGATTTCCATTCTTAAGTTATTATAATATTTTACATTATTTACAATTTACCTCTCCATTCTGTTGTTATTTATGCGACGCCGAAATGACGGCTGCATCACAACAAAAGCATCACCTCCTGCCATGATGCGCTCGTTTCTTGATTTTGACGCATCAGATGCGCTCGTGATGCAAAAGTGAACAAAAGTGATACAGTGGCTGATTCTATTACGATGCATTTTTGAACTCATGATGATGCAGATGCGGAATCATAAGCGCATCACTGCATTTTTGAATTTACCCATCCTTGGCAGAAATGGTTTGGAATTGAGATTAGACAAGTGTAGCTGTAATTTTGGTTTTTGATTTTTCTTTAAATTAAACTTTTGAATGGGATTACATCATGACGTGGCTATTAAACAAATTTGCTTGGTTTTACTTTTGAATTTTTATAAAATCTGTCAAAACTGCCATGATTAGCCGAATTGGCAGAAAATTACATTCCAGTCGCTCTTCGGTCATCTAAATGAAGGCATTTCTGATATCGCACATTTTGAATTTTCAAAACTGATGCCTTCCTTCGCCCCACCCACCGATATTAATATGAACCTTTCATTTATAAAAATAATAGTAATCTACGCAAAAAATCTTAATACACCCAGTGACAACGCCTAGCCCATTATTGGACTCATTTCTTTAACGAATATGACTTTATCGGCAAACCACATACGTGAAGTTAAATAACGAAATCCCCAAAAAGGAGGGAAGAACAGAACCTTGCGATAAGCCATTGTTGATCAGCTTGCCTCTTGTGGGTATTCTTTGCTTTGCATTGAATGATTTTCATCTACTCAATAATTTAACCCGTGCTCCACATGGTATTCTACATACATATGAGTACGACGCAAATACTTTGAGCTTCTTTTTTAACTCGGATTCAATAAAGGCTTCAGTTTTTGCAAATGCCTTCTTCTACCTTGGATATGGTACCCTCTCCCTCCTTCCCGCCGTATTCTACATACATATGAGTACGACGCAAATACTTTGAGCTTCTTTTTTAACTCGGATTCAATAAAGCCTTCAGTTTTTGCAAATGTCTTCTTCTACCTTGGATATGGTACTCTCTCCCTCCTTCCCGCCGTATTCTACATACATATGAGTACGACGCAAATACTTTGAGCTTCTTTTTTAACTCGGATTCAATAAAGGCTTCAGTTTTTGCAAATGCCTTCTTCTACCTTGGATATGGTACCCTCTCCCTCCTTCCCGCCGTATTCTACATACATATGAGTACGACGCAAATACTTTGAGCTTCTTTTTTAACTCGGATTCAATAAAGCCTTCAGTTTTTGCAAATGTCTTCTTCTACCTTGGATATGGTACTCTCTCCCTCCTTCCCGCCGTATTCTACATACATATGAGTACGACGCAAATACTTTGAGCTTCTTTTTTAACTCGGATTCAATAAAGGCTTCAGTTTTTGCAAGTGCCTTCTTCTACCTTTGATATGGTACTCTCTCTCTCTCTGTCTCCCTCCCTCCCCCCTCTCTCTCCATCTCTCTCTCTTTCTTATAATCTGTACAATAACAAGCTTTAGCTCTTAAGTTCTATTAAGTTCCATTTAAATATAATTAATAAAAAAAATATACATATAAGTATATTCCTTTGAAATCTTAACTTGATTATCATACTAACTTTAATATAATTTCATAAACTTTCAGATTAGCACGCCGATCTAGATGTTCAACAGTGACCAGAACACGTAACAGTACTAGTCAAGGAGCGGCAAAATTTACATTTGTATTTGATCCAGCCGGACGACTCTGCTACTATTGGTCAATGGTAGTCAGTCTTGCATTTCTCTACAATTTCTGGGTGATCATCTATCGTTTTGCATTTCAAGAAATCAACGGACATACCATAATCGTGTGGTTTTGCTTAGATTACTTTTCGGATTTGTTATATCTCGTTGATATTTTATTCCATTTTCGGACTGGTTACCTGGAAGACGGTGTCCTACAAACAGACTCAACTAAATTACGTCAACATTATATGAATTCAACGACTTTTTATATCGATTGCCTGTGTCTTTTACCATTAGATTTTTTATACTTATCGATCGGTTTTAATTCAATATTGCGATCGTTTCGTTTAGTTAAGATCTATAGATTTTGGGCGTTCATGGATCGAACAGAACGTCACACGAACTACCCAAATTTATTTCGGTCAACATCGTTAATACACTATTTACTTGTGATATTCCATTGGAACGGTTGTTTGTATCATATTATTCATAAAAATAACGGTTTCGGATCGCGGAATTGGGTCTATCATGATTCAGATTCAGCGGATGTAGTTAAACAATATTTACAAAGCTACTATTGGTGTACATTAGCCTTAACAACAATTGGTGATCTGCCTAAGCCGAGATCAAAAGGCGAATACATTTTTGTGATATTACAACTTCTTTTTGGACTGATGCTGTTTGCTACTGTATTAGGACATGTGGCAAATATTGTAACGTCTGTCAGTGCTGCTAGGAAAGAATTTCAAGGTAAGTGAATCCTAATTTTATTCTATGTTGCCGTTTTTGAGTTTTCATGATTTCAATAAGTACAATCCTAACATGAAAAAATTAACCTTAGTTAATCAATTTTTTGAGGCCAACATACACCTACATACATATGTATATCTCTATTACAATACATATGATTATTATAATTCCAGGATATTTTCTCAATACTTCTGCATTTAAATGGTAAACAAGAAGTGTAACCCCAATTGAATATTCCGAATGGAACATAAAATTTATCGTTTTCAATTTGGCCACGAATCGTTTAAATTCCAAAGTGAAGTCTAAAACGTTCACTATATTCGGACAGATGTTTCCAAAATTCGATAGACGGCGTTCATGTATAAGATTCCTAGAGTACAATTTCGCCATGAGCACGAGGACTGTTTGAGTCACTTTCTCTTAAAATGCCACTTGGGTAACATTGGAAAATATTAACTTGGCTCTACAGTACCAAGGTCGGAAGATTCCGCATGTAACTCTATTCATTTGTAAAACTGCCGAGATTCATCCTAGACAATTTTCAATGTGAACTCTTTCCTTCTCTCGTTTCACTAGTAGTGTGTGCCCCCGTTTAAGGGTACTGTCGAAGTGTTTTCTGTAGTGAATAAGTTTTTATACTTGGAAATTTTCTTGTTATTTTTTATTGAGTGTCACTCTTGCACACAAATTGGAGCTTTCTTTCTCCATCTTCTAGGAAAGTGGCGTACATATGTGATTTTGTTGTTGTAGGTGGAAAGATTATATGAGATAGTTTATGGCAAAATAAAAGATTTTTTTTCTGTTTTTTTTTTTTAAGCATTTATTAACTAAACCAAAATATATATTTCAAGTGAGTAACAGGTCTCAAATTATTCCGTTGGATAAAATATTAATTATTGTTATCGATCATAAGTCCAATATAATAATTAGCTGGGTACACTCATGCAACGTCCCCCAGATCACATTGTTTTCACTCTTCCTAGGATAACCGGTATGGGAACATCTCCACTACACTAATTAGTATAATGTACAACTTACTGAAAGTGGACCCAAACATATCAGCAGACATCCTTCTACCAAATGTGTATGGGCTTTCGCCCTTCTTATTTCTCATTGTTATTAATGATATCGCGGCATACAACGGGGATGGACATTTGCTTTCTAGCTGACCAATACTAGGGCCTTAAGACCATAGTATAAAATCTTTCAGCAGAAAGTAGTCCATCTTGTTTGATACTCAATTCAGTGAAAACTAAAGAAGTGAGGATTAAGAAACAAGCTTTATATCCAGAGCGCACGTAAATAACGAGGAGTTGGGGGTATATAGTACTTACAGAGCTTCTGTTACCTTGGTGGCATAATTATCGGATCTGGTGGTACAAAAGAAAATGTAAATTTCCGTGTACCCAAATCAAGGAGAACATTTTCGCAGCTGTCCCAGCTATGGAACTGCAGTGAGTTGAAAGAAAGTTATGGTTCTTCAACTCCAATGAAAAAACAATACTGCTATACGTGACGTGGAAGGTTACCTAATTCATAACACGCGAGATTGAGAACCTTTGTCAATAATTTACTTTGCCCAATTCTAGAAATTCGTTGAAGAAATCGATTGTCTAACGAATATCTTTGGAAGCACAGAAGCCTGGACAGGATTGACGAGGAATTAATAATAAGAAAATAGAATTTGATTAGCCATACGCTACGACGTGACAACAATAACTTCACAAAGAAGGCTGTCGAATCGAACCTACAAGTCGATAGGAAACCAAGAACCTATAGAGAAGCAGAATTAATTAAAAGATTATGGAGTGATCTAAAAGCTATCGTACGAAACAGGGTCTTTTCTTCTCTATTTAAAGTAGGCTGATGATGAACTTCCTAAGATCTTTTTACATCACTTCATTGCTGCTAATGTATGTATATATATATTTTTTTTTCCAGGAAATGACTCTTTTTCGTCGTTCCTCTCTTCCATTATTCCAAGTACCCAACATATGGTGAATGGTGGAGAGGCGTGGAGTCTCCCAACTATCTCCAAAGTAGGACAAATGGACAAATTAGGTACATGAACAGATGCCGGAGCTAGAATTATGAGTGATGGTCCTTAATTCTTGGCTTCATTGGGAATGGGAAGGTATGCTACAGTTTTTAATGGTGATATATAGTTATGGAAATTGAAAAGAGCTTCGAACAACAGAGGCATTATAATTTTCTTCGACAGCAAATTAAAAACTTGTGTATGACTGTCAACACGTGACATCCATAAAGATCTATTTGATCACCGAAACATGTTGGTATAAACCCATGCCAATATTGCAAGCCGAGCTCAAAAGGATGAGATGAGCGTATCTTTATAGTCTACTTGCGCTATTCACTCACACACAAATAACTAGTGAGTTTATTCCGAAAGTATTGTGCCTTTGGCTTTTCGGTACCGCATTCGCATTACAAATGCCGCAAATCTGCAAAAAACCTCGATTTAGAAAAGTTTCGAATTGCACGACAGAAAACATAGGATAGCTGTGGTTAATACTTGCTATGATATTTCCCTCCCGTTATATTATGTAATATGAGACGCATATACTTTAGGTAATAAGAACAGACGTATATTGGAGAATCAGAAAAAAAAACACCCGACACATGAATGGTTTTTTTAATGGTCGTAGAATTTATTGCCAACATCCAAGGTATGCACCATCGTTTTTTTCAAAACTATGTCTGAACGTAAAAGATATCTCAAAGATTATGAATTTTCTTGGGTCACCTTCAAAATGCTTAAGGAAATCATAAAACAAAAATCTGTCGCAGGAAAGCAATGCCCAGGAGATGGTGCCTACCTTTACAGTCCGTTCAAGGAACCTAAAAAAAACGCATAACGAATCAATGAATTATTCAAAATGCAGTTATTATAAATAAAAGGGTGAATAAAAATTATAGAGTCCGTTTTGTTGCTTTGCCATCCAAGAGCTCTGACGAAGCAGGTACTGCTCACTGCAACTTATGAAAGCAATTTCATAAAAAACACTGCAATTCAAATAAATACAATAAAAACAATAACAACAAAATCTTTCCCAAATTAAAAAAAAACAAAGGATGCAAGCAGTTAGAAATTATTTAAAAAAAAATGAATTAAGGGAACTAATTAGCATCTTTTGGTATTATAATTTAACGCAAATAGCCAAAATTTATATCCGTAATGATTGGCAGTTATCCACTCACCTGTAATAAAATTTCTAAATGAAATTTTACCGACATCCAGTATTTGATGTGGAAGTTCAAACGTGGAGGATATTCCACCGATGATTATCATTCATTCTTTCTCTGAAAATATACACAAAAATACACGAACAACACAGGTAAAATCAACTGTCGCTCAATCGATTCAAAACGTAAACAAAAATGTCACTTTGACTTTCCTACGGACATCAACCATTTCTTCGACATATTTTAACGTAATATGTTTAACGAAAAAACATATTTTGTCAACAAATTGAACGATTAAAGAAATAATCGCGAATTTTTATATTATAGTCCGCGAATAAAGGGAACCGAGGAATTCGGTCAAGGAATTTTTCCGTTTATTACTTAAAGAAAAATTTGCATTAGGTCAAGAAATTTTTGACAATTTTGTGTATTAAGGAATTAATAAAGAAATAATAAAGAAAATAAAGAAACGGATAATTTCCAAATGAATTTAATTCGACCATTGCGGAATGAACCATGTCGGAAGTGTTATTTTTGCAGAATAATGGACATGAAAATTGTGGAATTGATTATAAGTGCATCAAGTCTAGTGCAAAATCGCCGTGCCTGCGTTAAATTTTTCAAATTAATCGCAAATGTAATATATTTTAACCAGCTGAAAAATGAATCTACGAAGCTAAGAACCTAAAACAATTTTTACTGCTCCCCTTGTCATTTTAAAATTACTTTTCCACTTTCTTTCAAATTATTTCGCCAACGTCAAAATTCCTAACAGAAATAAGTGAATCGATTCTTATTTCTCCAAAAAGTATTGACATAATTGGATTTATTGAAAAAAAAAAAACGACACCTTTTTTTCCTGTCCGAATTTCTTTTCTCTAGCATACTGCTTTAAGAAGTCGGCATAGAAAAAATTCCTTCAGCATTCCAGAATCTGTTTTACATAGTTTTTGTATAGATTACAGGAATTGGCTCTAGCATACCGACATTAACAAGGAGCAAAAAAAAAAACACAAACTAACTGAAGATATTCTGAAAAATCAATGGTGAATTTACATTCCACACTAAAATTGCACTGCCAGAATAAAAAAAAAATGAATAAATCAAAAAAAAAATTGTAAAATATGCTCATATTAATTATTGGAATTTACAACGAAATAATTATGAAGATCAAATTAACATATAAACCGTGCGTGGGTAGAAAATTTAAAAAATGAATAAAAATTGATTATAGATATGGATTCCACATTTGTGGAAATTAGCAGTAATTTTGAAATGTTTTCTCATATAAGGCCTATAAAAAGGCAATACAAAAGTCAATCGCCCTCTTAATTGTTGGCAGTTTGTACAAGCGTGTAAATAATTAATAAAATCGGGATCTCTTTGAAACGGAATTTTATATAAACGATGCAATAAAGTGTTGGGCAATTGTTGTTTAATACATACAAGATGTGGCAAAATTTACTGTTCTTTCGCCATTTAGTCGGCAGTAGTTTGAGAATTATTGCAAGAAAACCCTTTGCGTTTTAATTTCCTAACAACCTAACATCCTCCCCACAAGAACCTATTGGCCAATATAATATGGTGTAGAAGTTATATTGCGAATATGTCAAATATTGTCGTCAGATATGTTATCGACGTAATATTAGATTAGTAAGATTTCTGTTTATCTTGTGCGTTTTTTTCGTGGCAGTGGAATAAATTTGTCTCAGACTTAAGATCTAAGACCTACTAATAGGGCAGTCTTCTGCTTTTTGTTTTTATTTTGAGCATGCAGATTAAGTGCAAATCGTTTTTCGATGTACTGCAACCTTAACTCTAAAAATCCGGGCAATTCTTGCGCTAAGTAAAACCAAGGTCGTTTCTGATGCTGATATTAATCAGTATCATGTCCCTGGTTACAGTTTGGTGCCTGTTTTTTTCCTCATAGGGGGATCGCAATATATATTCGGAATGATGTGGCCTTTACTATCCTTAAAGATTTTTTTTCCGCCAATCCAGAGATTAATTACATCTGGCTTAGGTTCAAACTCCACAGGCACATCATCTACTTCTGTTTCTTTTATTGCAGCCCAAATATGTCTGATGACGACACGGTATTTGCATTTGACAATATTTCTAATAATATTGATCACTTGCTTTGTATCTCTCCCACTTTCGAAATCGTCCAGGCGATTTTAATGTCCATAATATACCGTGGCTCAGAAATTCTTCTGTCACAAGCCCTGCGGGTCGATTTGTCGAACTCTTTTGTGAATCGTTTAACATGCAACAGCTAGGGGATGCACCCACGCGAATCTCTGATGCAACTTGAGATAAAGCTAATTTATTAGATCTATTTTTGACATCTCACCGGGACAAATATTCCATCTCAGTCAGTTTCCCTCTTGGTAATTCAGTTCACTACCTAATCACGGCTCAATTTACCACCTCAAACCTGTGCCGCCCTAATTCACCACCTACAAGTAGGTTTCTATGGCACTATAAAAATGCTGATTGGGAAAGTCTCAATCAGTATCTTAGAGAAATGGATTGGTCGATCTGTTTTGCTTCGAGGGATGTTGATGTTAATAACATTCTAAATCTTGGCATGCGTGAATACATTCCGTATTCCTACAGCAGATCTCAACAACAGCAAAATCGCTCTTGGTTAACGATAAGTGCAACCAAGCAATAAAAGCGAAATAGCCTCCTTTTCGCGCTTATCAATTGCATCCATGTCCACAACTGAAACAAGTCTACAAGACTGCACGGAACACCTGTAAGTCAATTATCTAGAGAGAGAATTTTCTTTTTTACCAGAATGTCAGACAAAGAATATTGGCAAGCCACAAAGGCAGTAGAGGATTTTGGTCTCTGGTGAGAACTATCAGGAACAACTTCAGCATTTCCTCTATACCTTCACTACTTAATAATGATGAAGTGATTGTGCACTCCCTGGATAAAGCTAATATTTTAGATGCTAGATTTGCTTCAAAATCTCGTCTTCTACACAGACACCTGTTTTGTATCTCCCATGTGGATGTGTACAACAACCAATATACATCCGTACGAAATATGTGCTCAAGATCCTTAAGGGGATTCACGTTTCCAAAGCCGCAGAATCTGATGGTTCTTCGCCCCTGTTAATGAAAAGTTGCGCCTCATCCTTTGCTAAACCTCTGCGCAAACTATTCTACTTGTCTTATTCGACAGGAGAATTTCCAACTTCTTGGAAACTAGTTCACGTTCCGTCTATCCCCAAGAAAGGTGAATGTGGCGATCCCTCAAATTATGGACACTCATGTAGAGACTTGCTGACTTTTCTCACGGAACGTTGGAGCCGTAGTCCTCACAATTTGGGTGAGTCCAAAACCATTGCCCTAGATATTTCAAAGGCCTTTGATAGAGTCTGGCATTCAGCTCTTTTCGCCAAACTTAAAGCATTTGGTCTTTCTCCTCCTATTTTATTAAGGATTGAAAGTTTCTTATCCGGTCGTCTAATACGAGTTGTACTAGATGTCGTTTAATCTGAACTTACCGTATAAATGGCGGTCTGCCCCAGGACTCTCTCCATCCCTGTTCTTAATTTTAATAATGATCTGCTTTCCTTTAATTTCAATCTCATCCATAGTTTCGCTTACTCCTTTGACAATCTTGGAGACTCCAGAGGCAATGCCGCATGTGTTAAACGAGACTGCATGATTAGATCATTGAATAAAGATCTTTCCAATGTCCTCGCTTGTTGTAAAGCGAATCGTATTTAATTCAATGCATCTAAGTCTCAAAGTTGTCTCATCTGATCAAAACATGATTATAATTTTTCTACTCCCGTTTATTTTGATGGAGCACTGATCTTTATGCGTTCTAGGCATTAATATTTCCAGTAAGTTAAGCTGGACAGATCACATCCTCTCTGTTGCCAAAGAAGCATCCATACGTCTCGGATTTCTGAAAAGGTGTAAGAAATATTTCAGCCCATCAAATCTAGCGCTCCTCTATAACAAGTCTTATATCAATCCTAGAATGGAATAAAATTCCCATGTCTGGGCCGGGGCTGGTCGCATAGCCTCATCTTCATTGGATATTGTCCAAAAATGAGTATTGAAGCTCATTGGCGATTTGGCAATAACTTGTCCTATCGACTCACTCGAGGACTGCCGCAATGTTCGATGGCTTTGGCTCTTTTATCGCTACATGCATGGTCAATGTTCTAATGAAATATCTTGTCTGATCCCTTGTAAAATGATTCCTGCACACAGTACTCGCGCTGCAAACCGCGCACATTTTAACCTTAAAATTACCTTCGGCCATTCAGTAAAATTTCGTGAAGCCTTTTTATCCCGAACTGTGCATGTGGAACAGTCTACGATCTCTTTTCTCCAACATACAATCTGCGAAAGTTTAAGAGTGACATACATCAGCACCTCCGCCGTTCTCCTCACATTCTCTAATTCCTTTCCCTATCTCCTTCCTAGTTTGCTGTGATTTACATAATAATATATAAAAAAAAGTCCTAGATAGGTCAATTTTTAAGTTAGAGATCCCGAATTGATTTCTCTAGATGGGTTGGCTTGGCTTTGCAAACATTATTCGAGGTTCTTCATTGACCAGGCCATGTCAATAAGAAAACGAAATTGTATTTGATGTATAAACTAATGAAATCCAAAAGATTAGCCTACGGTATTGCTGGAAGAATTAGCCCACTGGGTACCCATTGTGCAGAAATAGGTGAAGCTCATGGTCGTAATTGATAGACTTTGACTTCTAGCAAAATTGGCTTAGAGTATTGAGTGCGAACGAAAGATACCATAAGGGCATTAAAATGCTCAAGATATGGTAGAGTTTATAGTTTACCTATAATGTATGGATCATGATTTCTATGGTATAATCCGAGACCAAAGCTATATACATTAGGTATTATATTCAATAACGTAGCTAGCTAGAACTATAGGATTTCCTCCACTATTTTGATCGATGAATGTTGGGAGGATTCCAATAGTAATCTCAAACCTCCAGTAGGGGCCTTTTGCCACTTATTTTGGAGAATGTGTTTTTTTGTTTGTTTCGTGGCAGAATGACGAAATATCCCAAGCATGGATGCGCATTGTACTAACCTACTAAGTAGGTTAAGATATAAAGCTGTAATAGTCAAAAGTAAGCCATGTAGAGATGGGATTCCAACTCAAGAACGAGGATACAGCTATGTGTACTAGTCAGCTACCTATATAAAGGGTTTTCCAATAAGAGGTGTTATTTTGATATTCAAAGAAAAATGCCATTTTTTGAGATAAATGATCGGATCTTTATTTCATTATAAAGAGGAAGGTATGCCGTTAATAATGGAAAATAACATCAGCCAAATGACCACCACGACCACGCCTACAGGACCATATCCTTTTCATGAAATTTTCCATAACCAAATCGCAAAGTGGCTGCCCTATGTCCTCGATAGCCTCACGACTTCCATCTTTGAGGTCTTGAATCAACGCTGGGCTGTTTGTGTAGACCTTCTCTTTCACGTGGACCCAAAGGAATAAGTCGCAAGGTATTAGGTCACAAGATCTCGGTGGCAAATTGTGATCACCTCTTCGACAGAAAACACGGTCCGGAAACTTTTCCCGTAAAAGATCAATGGTTTCGTTGCTTGTATGGCACGTAGCGCCGTCTTGTTGAAAGTAAACGTTGTTCAGATCAATACCATCCAATTCTGGCCATAAAAAATCATTAATCATCTGTCGATAGCGCAATCCATTCACCGTAGCTGTTGCTCCAGCCTCATTTTCGAAAAGTAAGGTCCAATGACCCCGCGGAACCATAAACCGCACCAAACAGTCACACTTTGAGGATAGAGAGGCTTTTCAACAATAACCCTTGGGTTTTCCGAGCCCCAGATGCGACAATTTTGCTAGCTGACGAAGCCATCGAGGTGGAAATGGGCCTCATTACTCAAGATGAGTTTTCGATGGAATTCCGGATCATTTTCATGCATTTCAAGGACCCAATCAGCAAAGACTCGACGTTGTTGATGATCGGCCGGCTTGAGTTCCTGTGTTAACTGAACTTTATAAGCCTTAAGACCCAAATCTTTATGCCTAATTCCAAAGAACGACGAGGAATGGACAAACCTGGGTTTTGTTCAACACTTTCGGCTATAGCAGCAATATTCTCGGCTGTTCTTGAGCGACGTGCACGGGTTTTATTCTTCACATCACTAACTTGTCCCGACAGTTCGAATTTTTCTACCAGTTTCTGTATTGCGGTCCGACAAGGTGCTTCACGACGACCCAAAAATGTTCGAGTTTTACGAACCGTCTCTGCCACATTTTCACCATTTTTATAGTGAATATTAATAATTTCAATGCGTGGTTGAATCGTGTATCGTTCCATTTTTATTAATGGCGTAGTTTCTACTTGTCAAATGTCAAAAAATGACAGCTGCAAAGTCACATCTACCGAAATAGTGGGCTAATTAAAATAACACCTCTTATTGGAAAACCCTTTATAATCGATGAAATGAACATGAATAAGAATCCACATCATCAGATTTCCTCTAGAATTTAAATAGCTTTTTGAATATTACCATATTTTTGCTTACTTATCTTAAATCTTAAATTTTTCTACCACCTAAGCCATTTTTTTTTTTTTTTAATTTTTTGTACTTGCAGGAAATCCAATTTCTGCAAACCGTGACCAAACTATATACACTTTCTCCATTCAGTTCATGTTTGCAATTTTCTCAAGTGGAAATTTACAAAATTTTGCAGAAACTCTGTTAATGTTTGTGTTACAAATCTCGCTTGGGTGTAAATACAAATATTTAGCAGCCTTATGAACTTTTGCACAGAATACATGGAAAGCTTTTATTAGATTTCATAAATATGTGCTCTATGCGCCCACCCGGAAGCATACATTTATTCCGGCAAGTAAACAACGGGCCAACATTTTAGCCTAATATTGCCGTCGTCTGGTTTCATGAAGTAAAGTGCCTTCCTCCAGAAATTTACCAGCAGGCGGCAACAGTTTGTTTTGGATGGAAAAGAGCATGCGGCATGATAAGAGAATTTCGCTGATGTCATTATGAGAAATACTCATTGTTGGCGATAAACACAAAGCCAAACAGAAAAGCAGGATCCGGTCCGGGCCAGAAGGTTACTGCTGCTTTAAGATGCTCTATTCATCCTGAGTCAGCAATTTTTAGCCCAAACAGCATATCGTCGTCGTAGTATTCTGATAACATGGATATGGCAAGAGAAAGCTGAAATTAATGAATGTTCTTAACAAAAAAAAAAAAAAAAAAATATGAACGAATCGCAAGTCATTTGTGTCCTACTTTGGCGGAAATACGTTTATTGAATCGCTTGAGTCCCAGTCTAACATGGTTGATGTCACTTCATGTTCAATCATCTGTTTATCTATGGATGTAGAACTGTTTAAATTTTGAAGCCTTGCCTTTCTCATCTTGTTACTTAACACCTCATTGATTGCAAATATTTTGCTTCTGATTAAATTCTAGAGCCTTCAACTTCTTGCCTCCCTGTAATCGCTCACTCTCAAGTGTTTTCTAAGGAAGTGTCATCATCAAAGAATAATGTCCACAGCGCGGCACAGGGAATCTGCGAAACTGTGGGTGTGTATAGGTACACACACAGGAAACTGTTGAGTCATTTCTTGAGAGCTTTTGTGATTCAAGTTATTATCTGAAGTGTATGTGCTTAATTGGAAAACACTTATAGTGCTCGCTCACTCATCCCCTAGTCAGGTTGGTTCGTTTTCCTAGTTCAGTTCAGGTTATTCCGTGAGTTAATGAGGGGTAAGTAAGTATTGAAAAATGGGATGAAAGCAAGAGAGGCAACACTTTACTACAGTTAATGGGTGTTTCTGAAGACTACTCTCTCGTCTGAGCCTCTTAAAAATGCACGTTAATGCAATGAAAATTTTCCTCGTATCTCTTTTAAGAGGTGATTTATTTTATTTTTATTTTTGATAGGACATGGTTGGTTAGGTTAACCTAGAAAAGTGGAGATTGATTTAATATCTGGTTGGCCAAATATTGATCTTTTGTTAATTATGTTGGGTGTTTAAGGTTTACAGCCCCATTTGTATGTAAGTTTTCCAACCCTGAATTTCCCTCTCTTTTTGTAAAATGGTTCTGGTACTATTTATCAGACCGAACGCAAGAAGTTATTTTCAGGAGTGGCATTTCTGCTGAAATAAATAATACTCTGGTATTCCGCAGGGCAGTCACCTTAGCTCCTTACCCTTTATTATTTACATAGTCAATGCTGGTTCAATTCTGACTATTTCTAAAATTCTTTAAGGTGACATATTATTTCGTATAATTTTCGATGAAAACTATTGTGTTCTCTTCAATTCTTGATTATCCATTTTCCATACTTAGTGGTCAAATACGTATCGAAATTTGAATTCAATAAAGTGCACTACCTTTTTTTTCTCAACAGAAGTGCCCATTGCACTTCTATTACTCAGTACAAGAAGAATTTTAAGAACTTTTATTTTTAACGATTCTAAATCAAATCATAAACACAGGAGGAAAAAACAACTGCCTCGTCCGGGGTTTGAAACCGGAATTTTCCGCTTGCCGGGCGACTGCTCTTACCACTGAGCTAACGAGACAGATGATTTTCCCTCTTGCATTTCTTAATTTGCAAATTTGTAAACGTGGCTTAGTAGGTTAATTACAAATTAAGAAATGCAAGAGGGAAAATCATCTGTCTCGTTAGCTCAGTGGTAAGAGCAGTCGACCGGAAAGCGAAAGGTCTCGGTTTCAAACCCCGAAGGAGGCAGTTGTTTTTTTCCTCCTGTATTTATGATTTGATTTAGAATCGTTAAAAATAAAGTTCTTAAAATTGTTCTTTTCTAAACCCATATATCCAGGGCCAAGGTATATATCGAATACAAGCTCTTCCCATTACGAACAACGTTCCGCCATTAGTTACGTAATATTGTGAAACGTGTAGAAAAATACGGAACATAGAACACAATACTCTCGCTCCTCTCTCGTCTTTATTGTAAAGTGTATATACAGTAGTCACAGATTTGCGTCACAGGCTATCAGCTGCAATGTGTTAATATTTTAATGCGAATACTTTGTCTTCTATATACCCTAGTCTAATGACTCTATTCTGCATTCTCACTCATTTATGGCTGTGTGAAAGAAGTCACTCACATCGATCTCATTCACCCACCATTTAGGTATTCTAGAAAACAAATGGAATGAGATGTATATTCTTAAATAAAATAATCCACCACATTTGTAGTGAATATTTTTGATCTGTCAAACAGTTGTTTCTTATTTACCGAAGTAGAAGTAAAAAATAATTAAAATTATTTTAAGGTGGCAAGTTTAAGTGTTTTCACCTCAAGTGGGCACAGAATTCACTCGATAACTTGTTTTGAATTGCCGGATAATAAATTTGTGAAGTTGTTTCGATTAAATAGGTTTTTGGCCGATTATTTTATAAATAAATTAAGTCCTTTTATGACCGTTGCCTCGAGATCTTCAGCTGTTGACATTACGCTTAAAAGTAAATAAGAAAGTTCTAAAAACGTACTTCTTGGTAATATAGTTTGCTTAAATGTCGTTGACTGTGACGCAATTGCATTTACAATATCACGTGCTACATCTACCTGTTGCCGATGCAGGCTTTGAGTTTGTGGTTCTGTGATTACTCCAACATTTTCATTTTATGTAACAACTTCCTATTGATAAATGCTTTTATATTTTGATTAAGCAATAACGAAACTTCGACGAAAACTTTTACAAATGAAATAGCACTTTCTTTAAGGCCAACATGCCCTGATATTTAACTACATAGGAACCCGGATTTCTTGTATCCTTCTTCTGTTCCATTCCAATGTATTTTTGTTACAGCAGCTTTACTTTTTATGTAATTTTTATGTATTGCCAGCACTACAAATCAAAACATAAATATTAACTAAAACCACCGTTGTAAATATGGCTAATCTTTCACCAACCGTCCAGTATTTTTGACTACTTGGAATTGTATTTAAAATAGTTGCAGAATTTCGACAGCAATGACGAATTCTTGGCAGTAATGGAACTTACTAGTTAAAAAATTTGATTCTCCCTAACAAATTACAGCGGCTTGCTTTTTTTGGCCCAAGGACAAATCTCCATTTATTTGTTTCAGATAAATTTAAATAATAGAATAGAATAGAATAGCAAAGCATTTATTAAAGAACCTCAACTTACGCTACGTGACAACGTTAGGTACATCAAGTATACAATAGATATTAATAATAAGTCGAGTGAATACAAGGCTTAGAAAAACAACAAAAATGCAACGAATAAACTCATTGCAGGACTTAAATTAAGGTTTATGTAATGGAAAATACAAGGTAAACAAGAATGAAATAAGATAACATAAGATAAACAAAACTAAAATAGAATAAATCAACAGAAGTATGATGAGTAAAAAAAAAGAGTAACAGATAAGATTAAAACCAAAACAACACACTGACCAATTGCACATAACATAAAGATCCAAATACAAATTAACAAAGTAAAGTCTAAAAACAAAAGTAAAATCAAGATATAAAAATATATAAAAATAAAGGAAGTACAGTGACCTCAGAGCTGAGTGTCGAGTAGTGTATACCCAGTAGTAATGTCTTACTAACTTTCTCATAGAAATCTCACTCACTTTCCCGCAGAAATCTCCCTTACTTACCCACAGAAATCTCACTCACTTACGTTCCAAAATAAAGAAATATCGCGTAAGTGAGTGAGTGAATTGGGTGAGTAAAATTGCAGAATAAAAGTCCAGATTATGCCAATCATATAAAAACTTCCGATTCTTTAATAAAAAAAAAAAATATTATTTTACACAGCTATATTAATAAGAGCGGTCCAAACAATCACAGACCCACGTTCTAACTAAAAAAGCTATGAGGTTGGGATTGGGGTTAAGAAGCAAGTAATTCGCTTCGTTTAAATTTAACCTGTCTAATATCTGAGCCTACTTACAACTAGATAAGAAAATATCCATATAAACCCGGATCACTTTTTGAAAGCTCTTTAACTTTTTATTCAACCAAAGAAAGCTATCATTGCGAAAAACTTATGTGGCTTAATAGAGCAAGTGAGAGAGAGAATATATAGAGCTTTCTATTAGAGGGCCATTAGCTCGTTTAAATTCGTCGGCTTTTTTTGTGAGTTTTTCACATCTAGATGTAAGTTGTCTCAGCTAATACCAACCAAGATGAGTTATTTTTAACACATGGCGTTCTACAAAGTATTGTTCTAAAAAAAAAAAAAATCGAAAACAAGCACTGAAACTGAATTTATAATATTGGGAATCATGTCTACCATTTATTAATATTATTACTATTATACGAATTACCATTGGTTATACGATAGGATGCATTTTAAAACTGATAACAACGTAATTATAGAGAATAATAATAATAATGGATTATATACATAACATAATCCTACCAATGTAAAAGATTTTGATAATAAATACAAAATTAATACCTACAGATACCCAAATCTACCAATATCAATTTTGTAATATAGTACTTTTACAACTATTGCACCAATGCAAAATTTACAGAATTAAAATAAATCCAAGCTCTACTCCACTTTGCCACTAAATTTTGGTGAAATGGCACTACGGCAGCATTTTGGTTTTTAGTATTCAGGGTTCGAGAACATATAACTCTACCAGACAAACTACAAAATCATATTAAAGTTGCTTTGTATTTTGGTAATATTGAAACTTATTTTGATTTTTGTATGGCCGCAGAGAAATCCTTCGTAGTATTTCCATAAAAACATTTTACTTTTCACTTTATATTTTAAAACTGAAATGCGATGACATGAAATTGAATTTCAAGATATTGCTAACACTGACGCAGCCCATATTTTGTATATGAGTGGTTGATATACATAAATTACAATTATTTACAAATATTGGGAAAATATTTTTTAATATTTATGTATTCTGAAGAATATTACGGAATATTGAGACCTGAAGAGGTTGGTTATAATATTTTTACCGTCAGACGAACTTTCCAAAAAAATAAATTTTCAAAACTGAGAGGCAGCTGCTATAAGGGGTATCATCAAATCAATTGGTCCATTCCACGATGCCAACTTTCTAAAGCGACATCAAATATTTGGCAGACATTTTGTCAGCTTATTGCCTTATGAAAATAATTAATATTGATTTTAAATATTTTGACAAAATTCCGTTCTATAATTATTTTAGTTAGGAGAATCCGAGAGAAATCACTTGTTGTTTGGGATGGAAATGGATTTGGTAGGTAAGTACCTATGCATTGCGATGAAAATCTAGTGCTTCCCTAGGCATCATTTCGAAGCTTTTTAGAAAAATATTCAGAATTGCAAAAAATAATGTACGGTTCCCAATATTCAGTGCAAGGAATTTCCGTAAAATAAGTCTAATATTCCCTTAAAAATTGGGAATATACTTTCCGGCTACCTAAAGTTGATCAAATAGTACATAAAAAAACCTATTCTGGGTAAATTTCTTCTCAAATGGTATATAGAACGCTTTATAAAAGGAATTTTGAGATGAAAAGTATGTACTTTTACCTAAGCTGTATTATATATTTTCATACATTTTATTATTTGTGACCAATAAGCTATGAAGTCTTAAAACTAAATAAAATGAAAATATACTCTCGTTTGGTAAATTTGGGAAAATAATATCATTTCCATAATAATACATTTATGTTATATGTATATCATTAATAGAGAGGATGTCCGGTTTAACGATGCCCATATTACCCACCAATGATAGGTTGAGATAAACAAACTTCTGTCCATTCCAAAATTTATTTTTATCATAATATGTATCAACCAAAAATTATTATTTAATAAAATCTTACTAATAACATGTACCTAAATGCATTAAAATAGTACATCTTCTACATATACGAGTACATCTGTAGCTTTCATACAAACGATGGATCTACTTCTCCTTTTAGGCTTATTTACATTCGGCAGATATATCATACTTCAATCGAATGGAAAGCTTATTATATTCATTCATAAAGTAGCAATTATCCTTAGCTAAGTTGATTATGACCTTCAGTGTAGTGAAAATGACCTACCTATGTATATAGGTCATATTTATGCAAGTGGAATGAAATAATATATACCGCATGTGTACAGTCCAGGTTTATATACATACATACATTCAGTGCAGAGAAGGTAGTTATACCTTCATCGAGTGGAAAATTTCCATTCACGCATATAATTTCATTAGTTAAGTTAATTGCACCTTTCACTTTAGTAAAAATACCCCAAATCGAAGGCACATTATCTTGTTAAAACGCGATGAAATACGTATGTGTACACTGTAGTCTTATTCTGACCTTTGTGCGGTTAAGACGTGCGCGAATTAATAATTTGTCTTCAAATTTTTAAGAATGCAATAATCGTGAAATCAAGTGATAGGTATATAAGTTAACACGCATTCACATAACTTTCCCATAGATAAATAGGAGCATCATATTACATCCTCACGATGAAATACAACGGCGGCACGTTGCAGTCCATTAACATGGAATCGTCGTTCCCACGTAAAATATGTTTAGTCAACGTTTTTTGTAATTAGGGAAATAAAAATGTAAAAGTTTTTGCTTTGATCATTAAAATTCGGATAAAATAAACTTAGTGATTTTAAATAAAAAAATTATTGTTTTATTTATTTATTTTTTTTTTCAACTTTCTAAGTCGAATTTATTAACTTATGTATATATGTGGGTTATTTTAAAGAAACACGCGGCTATACAAAATCCATTTTAATTAATAATTTCAGGTTGAAAATTAACAAATATACAAACGTGTGTTTAAAAAACGCGCGGATGGCTTTACTTTATTGCTTAATACTTAAGGAGTCTCAACGTCATCACTCCATTGGAGTGCCAAAAAAGTCAACTTAATTCCAAATAGACTAGAATTCTTGGTACCGAGCAAATTATGTAGCGGTTGTGTTGTGAACGCTGAAGAGCTGTCGTTCCTAAATATATTATATAACATCGTATGTTACTGTTTCGAAAATAATGGTAACTGATATTTTGTTGTTTGTTTCAAATAAACTTATTTCAAAATTTTTGTTTCATTCAATCACTTTTTTCTTACACCTATTTCCTTTAAAAATATGAATTATTTTAGAAAAACTTAATTTGAGGGAAAAGTACCACTAATGGAGGTATTTGAGTCTATATTAAAGAGATATATTTAGACACCAATTGTGCAAAGATCATTCATTATATTTTTAATTCACTATACATTATGTTTATTTCCATCTATTATTTACATTTGTTTAATGGTTGGTTCATCCAGCACAGTGCATTGAATGCTCTCTTGCTTCTTTGGAAAGAATTCCTACTTTCGGTAAAAAATTACTCAATACGCATCTACTTATGCCTCTTTAGCACAGGTAATTTTTTATAATAACTAATTAAAAGTCTCCGTACTCAAGGTAAAAGTTTTGAACTTATTTATACACTATTCCATAATACCTATGGAAATATGTATATAGTTGAAACACTTGTTTACCCTTAATTTATTCAAAAATTCCTCTAAAATTTACGGATATTTCTACAAAATTTGTCGAAAAATTTATATTAATTTATTGAATATCACCCAACTTATGTGTAAACAATTTCCTTCTCCCGATAGAAAATTCATTAAAGCCTGTTGTATTCAAACTCATTATAGATAGGTGAAACTTACCTATCTCCAAAGCTCACAGTGTATTTTTTCTTCAAGTTACCGAAATATGCTTAAACTTTGTGGAAAAAATTGTTGCTACCGATTTTAAAGAAATATTTTTTATAGTAAGTGATCTATCCAGAAAAATAAGCAAAGGCGTATGTAAGTAACTCAAGAGTTTCTATAGCCATCACTTCGAAGCTCTACAGAAAATTATTTAATGAGCTCCAGCAGAAATGTAAATCTAATTTTCCACGATTCTGTGAATTTTTCCACTATTGTGCGAAGTAACGCATTTCTTATTTCCAATGTGAAGCTCAGAGTAGTAAGAAGTAATTTGCTGTGAAGTTCTGGTTAATAAAAGGGAAAATCTTTGCTGATTTAATCAACTTCATAATATTTAATACAACAAATAATCACACGTAAAGCCCAAAATATAATGAGTGCCACGTGATTTTAATCCGCCACAAAATGACTTTGAATAGTATAGCTTCATCCAATATAAGCCAGCCGACTTTGTGGCGCCACAAAGGTTGATTAAACTTAAAATTTTCTGGCACGTTGTTTCTTTCTACGTTTGTTTCCTGTTTCATTTTATGAGATCAAATGAAATTATTGACTCTTCACTTTCCTTCTTTTAGTTTTTCATAAACCTTAAGAGCAAGAGTAATCACTTTAATTATTATCCTAGTTTTTTTTTATTCATTTTTAATACTTTACAATTTTACAAAAAGACTCAACACATCTCAGTTAAGTTCGATCTGTCAAGTGTGAAAAAAGTGTGCTCTCATTGTATCATAAATGCCACAAAGTGGCGCACAATAAAAACATGTGGCGCTCATTGTATCTATACCAGGGCTTAAGTGCCGTACTACTGTTCTCACCTAGTTGCCTTAAAGGGCCCTTATGAGATTAAGAAAGAAACACTCCCATGATTATTCAAAAAGCTCATTAAATCTTTTGAAAATATACCTTCAAAAAACTTCTTGCCAATCTTTTAGCATACCTGAAAATTCTATTGCTTTATTTAAAAAAAAAAAAATAGTTGTATGGTCAAGTATGTTCATTTTATATAAATTAATTGATTATTATTACGCTATTAATGAAATCCAGATATTGAATTTACCTAATTTACCTCCCAAAAAGACGAGCAGCGAAGCAATGGATAAAACATTAGAAAACTTTTCATTCCATTATCCATCTCTGCCTCAAAGATTAATCCCAAATTAAATTTCATCCGACTGCAGGCAATGTCATGAATTTTATATCTCTAGTGGTAAGAACTTGGGGAATACCAAGAAAATTATCTATCATCACACTGGTCTTCGATGGATACGTGCCTTTCAAAATCGACGTATCATAACATCCTGATGGGAGCAATGTGGAATTCATTTCCCCATGGACTTATCCCTATAACCATGGTAAGGGTCTAATGGATATACGAAAGTATACGTATATATGTATATACCTCATTTCATCTTATACGTTTTTTATGGATCATCATCTCAAGCATCCAAACAGCTTTAATATCTAATCAATGCAGCAAATGTACACCCGTTAACCCGAAAATGCCTCCGGTGGGATCCTTGCTTCAGTGCTACTTGTAAATTGAACTGTCATCGTCAAATTGCCCAATGGAAAGTCAACATATGAACCTCTGTAATTGTATAGATGGACTCTAGTGAAAATTTTCCCACTTTAACGTAGATTTGTGAATAAATAAATAAAAATAGCATCGACAGTTTCTCAGTATTGCATTTCACTCTACAAATTCTTCCTTTCGACACTGATTTTTTACATTGAAACATACTCCTAGATGAAATGAAGATTTCATACGTTTTGTGACACCTTTATAAGTTACACTATGGTTTGGTGTGAGGCCGACATTGGTTAAGATTCCAGTGCAATTCACCTTCTATTTATATGCTAAACTAAATACATAAAAAAATATATATATATATCTACCGACATAAGTAAATATACAATTCCAATGCCACAGTTAACGACATTCTGGTGCTCTGCTGTATGACTTCACCAGCATTCTCCCGAAGTCAGAATTGGACGTAAAGCACTTGCCTAAGCAATTCAGGCGTTCGTTAGCAGATATATATGAAGATTTATTGTATGAAAAGGAGTTCGCCATCACGTACCACCGACTTCCCAACAATTGGGGAGATAGCACTAGAAATTTTACGCTTCCTTAAAAAAATGGTTGCTCCAATCGTGCCTGCATTTCAACCGGGCCGCTACCTTGACTCCCCAACCGCTGGTACCTTATTCGATCCTTTGCAGCGCCTTGGGACTGCGGAGTTGGAAGTTTTTGCCTCTTAATTTGTTTGCTGATGCTGCTGCGGATGGGTCACGATTTGTTTAAAATTCATCAGACGTAAATTCCTCTCCGACGAAGTAAGCTTAGTGTGGTGAGTATTTCCCATTCAAACGGAATATTGATTTGTTGTATCCTATTTTGTAAAAAATAATGGCATGAGGTTTGAACCGCCAACCGACAAGTGTCACTTTTCACTTCGCAACCACTAAAGTCAATGACTTCTATGTAATCTCTTGGCATTGCATTGAGGTCACGTATTGGTGCGAGCTTATCTGTGATGAGAAACAGGATAGATCTATGGATGAATATGGATTGCTGAAATCTGTCAAATTTGTATGTATGCACAAGTCTACATATACTTCTGCATGCCTTCACACAAATTGGCATTCTATTTTATCATCCATGAAATGAGCATCGGACATTACCTGTCATTTTCTTAACGCCTCTCAGTGCAAAACAAGTTTTCTCACATGAGAAATTCATAAACAATTATAAGACCATGTCGAATTAATAGGCAGCTTATAAAACTGCCAGTCGGACAACAAGAACATTGTGACAACTCACTTTATTCTATATTTACAGACTCGGTAAAACCTAGTGGCAACTTACTGTTTATTTTTGGTCTGACTTATGGCCACTTCTTTTGCATAATTTACTTAACCATTACCAGGAGATAATTAAAATTTTTCTTTGAAGTAGCAAAGTGCTTCGAAGTGAGAGCATTTCTCGAAACACTCTTGCACTTAAGCAATGCTTTGTTCTTTAATCCTGGAGAAGTAGTAGAAGACTTATGGATTATTGCAATTTAAAGGAGTTCTTAGAATTTATGCAGCTTGAAAATTTAAAGTTACTGAAAACTTTTGAGATTTGATAATATTTTACGATACTTAAAGGATTTGAAGGACACTCACAGAAATTTAAATTAAATATTAAATTTGTTCTCAAACGATAGCTTAAATTAAGAACCTATTAAAGAATTGGCCACTTAAACTGATGACTTGTCCTTGTCTAAAAGGCGGATGACAAATATACCGAATTCTGTAAAACTTTCTACATAACCATTTCGTAATGCTTATAGGAAACTTAATGTGACTCCTGATGTGCATAGAGTATGTAGCTGTAATGGTAGAAAATGGACTCGCCTGGCAAAATAGAAAAGCTTTTGAATTCAGATGAGTTAGATATGAGAAATCGAATAGGGGATAATATTTACCAGATTGTCTTTATTTTGTTTCAATCTTTCAGGTGCATAGTATATCCATAAAAATATGTTAGAAAATTCTCAAGCTGAAGTAAATTAATTACTTTCATGAATGAAAATTATTTTTAATGGTGATAATTACCTAAGAAGATGAATTTTATATGTATGCAACACGATCAATAATATTTTCAGCAAGCGAGCAAAAATCTTCATATAAACTCATTAAAATCTGTTTTTCAACACAAAAATTTTTTCAAATTACTTTTCATTTATATACCTAAGCAAAGTAACTTTTCATACTTCTTTATTTTAAGAAATAAAACGCAACATTTTTCATATTTTTTTCGTAACAATAATATTTATTTACACAAAAACAAAATAATTAGTCACATTCGTTGTAAAATAATAGGTGATATAAAACGATAAACACAAAGATTCTAAAAAAAAATTAAAATTATGTGTCTTCATTTTATTTTTATTGGCTTTTTTATTGCATTTTATTAAGCTTTAAAATATCTGTTAGTACAAAACATTACTTTAACATATCATGTCGTAGAGCACCGCAGATATGTTATGTTGTATTTCGACAATAAATATCATCATTAAAATTTCTTAACATTTTTTCAGAAACATTTAGATTACAGCAATGCTGTGCATCCTTTTTCAATACATCTTTTGTTAATAATATACCTTTTAATGTATCAATTTCCAAACGGTTTCTGATTTTCGTCTTATTTAAGTTTATTTGGGAAAAAATACGTTCGACATTTGCTGTCGAATGGGGCAATATTAAAATAGTGAAAATCAATTGATACATTAAAGTAAATGCCATTTGACCATCAGCTCGTTTAATTTTTACAATAGTCGACCGCGCGCGTGTGTGTGTGTGCCCCTGCCAGCCTGCCTGCCTCTGGGTGTGTGTGTGTGTGTTTCTTTAATAAATGTTTTTCTATTCAATTCTAACTAAATGCTGCTTTAAGCAATGCTGTTAGCCCGAATGTTCGGAAGGTATGTATATACCTACCACTGCCTCTTTTTAATACTAAAAAGAAGAAGAAGAAGAGTTAATTAATTGCGAGAATGTCAAATTGTGTTTTGAATTGCAGTGCAAAGTTCGAGATTTTAAAGTTAAATATCTCGGAAACTATAAGTTTGCAGGGAAAATAAATTTAATATTCGTGATTTGTGAGTAATTTGGAGCATGTGGACAAAATTTTATAAAAATCTGAGCGTTTTCCTCACACTTAACTTGTTCCCTTAATACAAATCGTTGCATGGTTTTCCAATTAAGAATTAAACAACAAGAATAAAAATATACACACATGATACGACAAAACACAAGTGAGGTTAGAATAGAAATGAAATCAGAATGATTCTTTTCTCTTTCTTGTTGCTCGGCTTCTTCTTTTTTAAGAACGTAGAAGAGCTGCGGAACTTTCATTTGATTAAAACGGAAACTTGATATCCAAAAGCTGTGATTGTCAAGCTCCGAAAGAAATGCGTTCAAAAACAATCAAAATAGACTAACAAAAGAAAAAATTAATGAAAATTATAATTTAAATATCTAATAATTTGTAGATAATGCAAGAAATCCGGAATTCTGAGAAAAGCAGAAAAATCTTGAAATTTTGCTACAAAAACTGGACATCTGTTTTAGCTTTAAAAATCTGGAAAAAACAGATAAATCTGGTACTGTGGCAACGCTGCATAGGAGCACAGTTTTTATTCAATAAAGGTCTAATAACAGAATTAGGAAATAAAACTGTAGCAAACAGGCACTTCAATGTAAAAATTAATTAATTTTACCGTTTACAAAACATACGTGTTTCTTACACAAATTGCTGACTGCTTTGGTAGAACTGATATATTTCTTTGAATTGCCTTCAGACGATCCAAATGTTGATAAATCCAACTAATCTGATCTTGGAAGTCCGACACTTCCACAATAGAATGCCATTCATATAAAGACTTAATATGAATCTAATAACAACATATCATTCATATTGTCCAACTTGTCCACTCCACCTATTGCTCGGTTATAGATTTTCAAAACGTCACTCAAATTCTAGGTACTTCTTATTCTTTTGGTCCCATTTTACCGCTTCATCCTCTTGGCCAATGCCGATGAAGCTTCATTGTCGTACCATGTTGGTGCTACTATATTTTCATCTACATATAGTGACAATTTACTCGGTGTAGTCTCCTTCTTCCTTCTTTATTTATTTTTATGAGAAAATGGTGTTTGGTAAACCAAAGTTTCCTTTTCCTTTAGATTAGATTAGTTATAAGACTTTTGTTAAATTTTAAACAGAGATTTGAACTACTCAGATCCCAAGCAATATGCTTTCACTACATCTGAATTGAATTAATTGTGGTACCTTCATATACAAAGAACGCAAATATTCCATTTTGTCCACATGCGATCATTTGTTTACTCAAGCTTCAAATTTCTCTAAAAGAGTAGTTCGGGAAATATTTTTCGAAGTAAGGCATTATGTAAAGAATATGTTTATAAAGTATAGGTAATTAGCATAATACAAAAATAACAAGCTATGGCCGATTAGACAGGAACTTTTTGTGTTGCTACCTAATGAGGAGACTAATGACATCTATAGATGTGTTTTTTACAATCTCCAATTTGCGAATCAAATTAGTATACGACCTTTGAATACAGAATTCTTGAAGTTTATGGAATCAGATGTTTTAAATGGAGCACCTTTGAACTCTTTATATTTATGAAGAAGAGCAGTCATTAAAAGTCAATAACTAATAGTCATCCTGGGAATTAGTTAAAGTACAAAGTTTGCTGGAATTCTACTTTTTTATATGTATTTTTTTTATATATTATTGATATAAAAACGAAAACAAAATATCTTAAAATGAAGCACTACGCGATGTAAATTATTATTCGTCATATTCTCAGATTTAATTAGATAATTAATAGAGTTATAAAGCTCATCCCAAGCATCATTCTGGGTGGACCCCCTTCAGTAACAAATCCAGGAAAAAACATACTATCAAGAACTCGATATAAAAAATTGCATTGAATTAAATCTTTGGCACCCAAAAAACCACCCTTATCGAATGTTATAAACATGTTTTGGATGTATTCGTATTTATATGTAAGGCAAGGACGATAGCTGAAAGAATATATTTTATAGTTAGGATATTTTAATAATTTTAACATTTGGATATAAATAAATTCTTCGTTTCTATTCTTACCCCTGTAAAAATTGTGATAATAGACGCAGAAAAACTGGCCTAATTTCCTTATCCACCATAATAGAAGATTAACTGTCCTTAATGAGACCATTCAGATTATAAAACTAAGGCAATAGTCAGTTGAGTCGTTTCCCATGAAACTTATGGAAATCGACGAACAGGCCAATGATTCTGGTATAGTTATTAAGACTCCATCAATACAAGCAACTATAACAGATAGCAGAGAAGAGCATTAATACGGTTTTTATTCCTTTAAAAAACTGTCAAGTTCACATCATTTGATATTTACGTCTATACCAAATGCAAAAGCTGACACAAGTTCCAGTAACAGGTACCGATGGTGAAAGAGGTGGCTGAAGTGCTTGTTTATCTTGGGCACCTATTGCTCAACGAGCCTATGGTCCTCCAGGAGGCGGAATCTGTATACATCCTAATAAATATATATTTTTAAATAATCACACCCAAAAAGTAATTCGACTATAATATAATATATCTGTCAATTAATTTTCTATTTACCATAGCACAAAAACAAATTTCAAATTATCAATTTCTGAAATGCCTACTAATATCCATCTTCGTCCCAAGTAATAACTGTTGTGGAATAACTTGAAACTATCTGTAAATATAAAAATTCTAATACTGTATCTTTCCAAAATAATCTCAACTTGAGACAATGACAGATCTCACTGAATACCTTGTATCATGGGTAATTAGTATGTATAAATGTGTTTATCTTCTTCGGAAAAACTAATTGTTGACCTATGCCACATGTTGTTTATTAGAATAAATTCAATGACAATACTCGTGTCAAATTTCATAGGATCTTCAATTGCAAATAGCTTTTTTAACACCCTAAAAATTCCTATATTTGCATTTTTATTAAAACAAATGGTTGATTTGAATTTGGGACCTTGGTGTTTTACAAATGATGTCCATCCTCATTACCTTCGTTTAGCTTAAAATTGAATTGAGTGAATTTTTCTCAATTAAGCGCTATGTTTTCTGGTCAATAAATTCCATCTATTAGAAAATGGAATGATCATCCATTAAAATTAGCTGTCACAACAATCAGCTTATTAAAAATCCGACATTTATCCAGTAATGAGTGCGGAATGTTTTATTTTTTTTATTTTCCAAATCCTACGTTTATTGTCTTGTTTAAAAATTATAACATTTTAATAAATTTTTAAATTCTGCCATGGTTTTAATTTTCTCAGTGACGATCTGTCAAGATGAAAAATGACGAAGATGATATTAATTTAATTTATCTTGAAATTACTTAATTTTATGAAGATAGTGTCTCTAGAACATTAAGGCAGAAACATATTCAACAAGCCTTAGGCCTGGCCTCTCTCAAGCATCGTCAAAGCTCGCTTCAAGGTTTGCCTCAGAGAATTGAAAACAAAAAGACACCACCAGGTTCGGTACTGTTATTGTAATTTTGTTCGTATTTGCGACAGTTCCTTTACATTCCGGGCAGAAATAATTTATTATCGGTTTTCAAAAATGTTGATTATAAATTTCAAGTGATTCTTATTTGCAAATATCTCGTTTGACAGAACAAAATTAAAAATAAAAGAAATCTGTTGACAGAAGTAGGCATGAGAGGGAAAAATTTCCAACATTGTGCATAGCACGCATTGCAGCTAGGCTTTGAGTCTTGCTGCTAGGCATGGTTTTCTGTTGCCTCATTTAAAAACCTGTGTTAGAAATTTTTACAACGGCCCGAAGAATCTTCGTGGCCTACAAGGGTTTCTGCCATTATTCGATTTATTATTTGAAATAAAAAAATCAATTTCATATGACTCAACTATATTCTAATCATCTACAAGTTGAAATCATCTGCCAGCTGCATTGAGTATTCATTCAACTGATCTGCATCGCTTACTCTGAAGACCAAATTTAAATTTACTAGGATGGTAAAAAAAAAGACAATACGAAATTTGTATAATAATAGTTCGTCCAATGGATAAAGCGTTCAAGAAACAATGTACATTATAATCTTCCGGAATTTAAACGACTCTCTCTCTCTCTACCTATATAATTTCCGTTTTCTGCGTTATAATATGGAACGGTGTCTTACCCTTTGTGCAAGTAACCCATACCAGGCATATAATATTTCACTTGTGCGAACTTAAAATAAAATAAGAAAAATTCTCTTCTTACCTTGGCTTCTTGTATCATCACCAGGTATGGCTTGCTGAAAGCATCGTAAGTTATTGCCCACTTGCCTCACTGATTGAATATCTGCACTTTTACAGCTGAAGTGTAACTTAACAGGGTGAAGAATTCAAAGAAATAAAACAAGTGCCAGAAACAATTTACTGAGAAATGTACGTATAAAGTACGTTTTCGTTGCTATGGATAATGGGACTGAAAGCTTTATATGTAGTTGAAAACTCGAAGTCATATGAAAATTTATGGAAAAATATACAAAGAAAAAAATATTATTTCTGGAACTTTGTTCACA
Source organism: Dioctria rufipes (assembly GCA_963924295.1). Lineage (NCBI taxonomy): Eukaryota > Metazoa > Arthropoda > Insecta > Diptera > Asilidae > Dioctria > Dioctria rufipes. The sequence continues at coordinate 365,557,824 of OZ002740.1, forward strand.
ATTTCTAAATATAATTTTGGGATGTGTAATTTCGCCAATATAATTTTGATGAAGTGTCCCATTATATACAACGTGTAACGCCCATGAATAAATTTCCAAAGAATTGTTAGAGAAAACAGAATTTTAGTATCATCTAACTGAATTTCTTACTTGGAAGATACTTAACTAGAAATCTCGGATTTTCATATAAATACCTTTCTTATCCCATTTTGACAACTTATCAGATCTATTTTAATTCTTAATATTATTTAAAAAAATAGGGGATGCAGACAGAGATTTTACCTCTCATCAAGTCACTGCGACCTGTAAGATGTTCTGTGACATGACTCTAAAAATGCCATAGGGCGCCTATTAGAATATCTTCGAGAAGGGAACTAAAGGAGGCGACATGTGATGAAAAAAGCGTAGCAACTATCATTCTTCTTCTTGTTTTGTCGAGGTGCCCGAGGCGGCGTTAAAAATTGTTGATGCCTTAAATAAACAAATTAATGGCGCGAAAATTCAAACACATTTCTTAGAAACTCCCCACAATGTTCCGCACCACCCACTGACATGTATATAAATGGACTGACTGATCTCCTGTTTCATGTGGCACCAGTTTTGATTTCAGCAAGTATGCTCTCACTGACGATATATTTAAATTATTTGCGAATTTACATATATATGCATGTCAGTGGGATTTACCGAGTTTACCACAAAAGTATTTTAAAAGTATTTTCTTCAACACGGCTTGTTGTATCTAAATCTTCGAGCATATATAACTCCTTTTTATGTTACTATCACTTAGTCCAATAGCCATTAACCATTTCGTATAAAAATTAAATTATCCCTTTTGTAACTACGTCTCTGCGCCAAACACACTTCGCGGCACTTTGTTTACAAAAAAGTGACAGTCAAACACCCTGCCAAAATCAAGATGGCGAAATTTTTTGGCTATGCTGCTATACTATAGTTTACTATGGGATATCGTCTCCTGTAGTTCTCTCTTCAAGTAAATATCAAGTCTTTTGCAAAACATATAACATTCTTCCCTTTTAATTAAAAAAATAAGAACTGAAAATAGACCAAGACAAGAAAAATTATATATTTTTATGAAAATAATTCTTGAAACTTCACCCATAGTAGCTGCAATCCACAATGGGTTCATTGCCAATTATTATTGTCATCATGAATGACGATTAACTAGTTTAGTAACACTAGATTAGTAAAACTTATTTTCTTGTAAATCTTACAATAAATTCTCTACGGATTGCTCATTTTCTGCAGCACAAAGGATTATCAATCAAAACTGAATGATTTTTGACAGACTATTGTTAGCTTAATTTGTAGTTGTGAATGCCTTCAGTGCATATCTTGTCCTTGAGATAGCCTAGTATAAACTAATGAATCTTAAAATCTTAAAATATACCACGTAGTGTAGCCATACTGAAAAAGACATCCACGAGATGGTCTGAAAGTTTGTTATCAGTCCGTTATGATGAAATATGTATATCCCTATAACTCTAGTCCAGAGATTTATATTAAATACATAATGGAAATGCGTTTGGCGTTTACTTCGCGGATTATTTTGTGCACCCACATTTTCAAATTATGTATACTGCTTTTCTCAGTTCTGTGAAAATGAGCTTCGTCCGGCCAAACAATCTTGTGAATGATTAGAAGTTCATTTTCACTTCTCTGCATCAGTTTCCTGCAAAATTTTACTCGATGAGTTCTGTCTGTTCTTGTGCTTTTCCGCCATTTTCAAAATCCGCTCATTCATTTTATTATTATTATTCTATATAAATTAGATATTCGTCCTGATGTACATATAAAATTTCGGTAAAAACGGATTTTTGTAATTTAATTAGTGTAGCGTATACATTACGGTAAATATCATTTGAGCATATTGGTCAAGGTTAAGTTTGATACTTAGTGGCGGATTTACCAGAAGGCTGAGTAGGCTGGAGCCCTAGAGTGGCATATTTTTGTGGCGGCAAATTCGGGGTCCGATTTTTTTTTTTTTTTTTTTTTTTTTTTGCTACCACATGCATGACGGTTTTCTCATGTTTTACAGATATAAGTCCTTAAAGCTTTGGAAACAATCAGGAATGATTGCACCGAAAAGCCTGTCACACGAAACGAAGCAACGGGAATTCTTTCAAAATTAAAAAAAAAACTACAAAACGGCGTTAATGGTTGTTGTGTGGAATGTTTTTTTGGAAAAAATAAACAAAGTGAATGTTCAAATCCAGACTTCTACAGTTGATTTGATCACTGTAGCCTATCTTTATGAATCTCTTCGCAAGTTTTTCGTAGATCAACGAGAAACCTTCAAGTATTTGGAAGAAATGGCATTGTAATTAAGTGCGTCGAAGCAGTGCACAAAAGACCTAGGAAAAAGACAACCAACCGAAAAGAAAAAAAATTTGCTGATGAAACACCCAATGAAGAAACGAGTATGACCACGAGTGATACTTTCAGGGTTAATACATTTCTCGTCATCATTAATAGACTCGTATCCGAATTAGAAAAAAGGTAGAAGGCGTACGACAATTTCAATGAAAAATTTTCATTTCTGACCAAAATGAGCGAATTGCCATCATCAACCCTTACGAAAATGGCTCTGTCCTTAGAAAAAATGTATCCTAATGATTTAGAGACCGAGTTAGATCAAGAATGCATACATTTTCAAAGCCACATATCTTCGCAAAGCATTTTTATAAAACCAGATTCTACATCATTAGAGAGCCTATCTTCGTTCCTGCGAAAACAGAGTATGCAGAACGTTTATCTGAACTTAAACCTAGCCCTTCGTATAGCATTATGTACACCAGCGACAAATTGTTCGGGTGAGAGAAGCTTTTCTTGTCTAAAAAGGGTAAAAAAATATCTGAGATCGACCTTGAGTCAAGAAAATTAAACGCTTTAGCTCTTTTGTGCATATAGTCGGAATTACTGAACAAGATTACTTACGACGATATCATCGATGATTTTGCAAACAAAAAATCGCGCAAAAAGGTATTGTAACGAACTTTTATAACTTGACTGAGTTGATTATTTTTTACTGTTTGTAAGCGCAATAAAGATTATTTATTCATGTTTACCGAATGTATAATATTGTGTAAGTAGCATACATTACCCCGCCTTTATTAATCGTACATGATTGAGCTTTGATTAGCTCAAAAATAAACCGAAAAATTATTTTACGTGCAATTTCAACGAAATTTTTGGATTGTAAAAATAATCTAGGACATGACAATTGTAGAGGCAAAAACTTTACAGCCAATATCTTCAAAATTTGTAAATCCGCCGCTGTTGATACTGTATTTCAATTTTAGGAAAAAATGTTGGGAAAAACCTTTCAACAAATGTAAGATCCTAAAGTATTAAGACAGGCAACGTCTGGTACTGTCTTCCACTTTCTATGACCAATAAAAGCGGTGTCTCAAAGGGAGTTTACGTTCGAGGAATATTTTTGTTTTAAGTATGGATTGCCAGCATAATTAGCGAGTACTTAAGGTATGAGTAATTAAGGATAAATGGGTAGAATGCCATGTTCATACCTAGATACCCTTGAAACGCAAGCTTAGATTGTTATCGGGCATGAAAAGTGATTAATCGATTGTGACATCAACCGAGTAATACTTTTGTAATCATTTTGCAAGTGATAATTTTCAATTGACTTTTCTTCTCGACTATTATATTAGGTAGCCTACCAATATCTTGACTTCCAATATACATATAGTGAATAACGAAATTTTTATATGACAACCCTACGAAGGAGTTTCCCGATTCGACCCATTTTCAAGCTTAAATTTACTTTTTTTTTTCAGAAGCCCGCGTGCAAAATTTCGGCGCTCTAAGTGAACGCATTTACGAATTATCGTGCGAACGGAAGGACGGACGGACGGACGGACGGACGGACATGCAAAAATCAAAATAACTTTTAATATTTGGCGTGGGTGGAAATCCATTTTGTTCTACCATCATTATTTCTAGGTATTACAAACGGAATGACAAACTTAATACACTTACCCAGTAGATTTAATCTAGGTTGCCACTGTCGTGGCAAGATTAGGTTGGGAACAATTTTTAACCCATCGACAGACAGAAATGGACTGCTAATGTAGTACTTCTCTCTCTCTCTCTCTCTCTCTCTCTCTCTCTCTCTCTTTCTCTCTCTTTCTCTACGCCATTTATCTCGCTGTGGCGCAGCACTGACTAACTTTACAGCTCAATATGTCGACGGGTAAATTAACCTGAGAATCTTTAGATCTAATTTAAAATTATAAACAATATGATCGGAAAATCTTCGAAAACTTAATATATCTTTGAATTAATTTTTTGCATTTTGTCACAGGGCTGCCTCCTTTTTCCAGTGTCTCTGGTCACCACGCTACAAGGCGGGATACCCGAAATAAAATGGGAATTTAATTTTTCTGTTAATTGATATTCGGCAAAATAGGCTTTTGTAAAATGACTTTTACGCTCCACTTTCACACTGCAAATTTAAATTTTCACTACTTCTCAGCTAAACTCAATTTTGCAAGCTATCCAACTGTTCAAATTCAATGGCAAAAAATAACTGTTCACCTATTCAAGAGAGTAATGTCCTCTGTAATTAATTGAGTTGAATCATAATTAGTAAAAAGCATAACCAGACTAAAACTCGCCTCATAATAACTACAACCTTTTAGAAATGGCACCTTCTCCCCTAGATATAGCACAGTATACTTAGAAAATTTAAACCAATCCTTTAAGGAAAAAAAAATGTGTTGAGGGCTCGTGGAGGAATTATATCAGTCGCGAACAGAAAAAGAGACTTCGTCTATAATACGAGACTATGCCGCAGCCTGGGGACGCAATTAATTAGAATAAGTGGTGTTGTCATGCTGATTAATGAGAATGTGATGCTCTCAACTGAATAAATACAATTCGGGCCATGGACGGGAGGGGGGGGGGGGGGTTTGGGAAGAATATAATACATATATCCAATATGCTTCTAGCCAACTACTCCTATTTAACGATACTTTTATATTTTATTCCCTGGAGCAAGTAGTTCGCTTCATACAATTAATTTCAATAACGACAAGCAGTTAAATAGGATCCTGATGTGTTTTCATATATAAGTACATAGTTCGAAATATTAAAGGCGCATTAAACACTCATAGGGGAAGCAGATTGATGACAGTTTAATGCTCAATGAAATTTTAATATCAGTTTTTTTCAAATAATAAATGATTTTTAGTTCCTGATTAATGCGCCAGCAGCCGAATGATTGTCAGCGTACAGGTTGCTGTGATGAAAATATTTTCTTTATTGCTGCTCTTTGTAAAGCAAATAATTTAATTTTATGACTGGATTTAATTAAAAGATACATCAAATAAAAGGATTTCAATATTTATGCCCCATGTTTGTGTTAAAGAGTAAATATAATTTGATTTTGAGATATAATTTGATGTTGGAAAGAGTATTTACCTTACTGTTTGTCAGATTGCAGCATTTCCGAATTTAATTACTTAATGCTATTTCCAAAAATCTAGTTTTATTTTCTAAACTGCATTTCTTTTATTATTCTAGTTTTAAAATAACTAAAGAGATTTAAAAACGAGACTCGCCCTTTTTTATAACCACACTTCAATATAATCCTAAAATATCTAAATATTATTGAATAAATACAAATTAATAAATAGAAATGAATAAAGTTTTTGTGGTTCCCAGAGCCTTCAGTATTTACCTCGCTATCACTTAAGGGATTCTTTAGATGCTTACTCTTAAAGCAGAATAGAGAGTGAATTAGAGTGGAAATTTAATCGAATTTTCGAATATTCCACTAAATTCAAAAATTCAAACAAAGTTTCTCATAATCCATTTCTATTTAGTGAAAGTTTAATGGTAGAAAATTTTCTTCTGTAATTGTTATTTTTAAATCCATTTTCACTGGATGTTTAAGAAAAAGTGCAAAAAATGTCGAAATGGTTGCATTTTTGGTACTGAGGATACTTTTAAAGGATTTTAATCACCTTAAAGCCTAAATAAATTAATTAAATAAAAAACTGATATTGATAACGTATTATGTGAACAAAATTTGAATTGAAATTGAAAAATTTTGACTTTATTGAGCCATAAGAATCGGAGAATTAAGAGAAAAAACTAAGGATAATTGAAAAGTTCCAAATATTTTCTATATAAAATTTTAAATAATTATCATATAGGATTATATCATTCAAAAGATTCATAAGATCGTTAACAAGTTAATTAATGCATATATACATACATAAACATAGATTGAAATAGAAGACTGACGTAAGTTTGGTTAGTCGAGCCCTCATGTGATTATCAGAATTATTATCGGACTGAATGTCAGTTAGATTTATTCTGGATGGTTGAAATAAAATGTTGTCGGTTTATTGTATACGAAAATTTAAAAGATAGTGGTAAAAACACATATTAGTGTTAAACGGTATTTTCTTAATAGCAGCATCACTCCCAATTAAAAGAAGAAGGCAGCAGAAGCCAAAAAGGCTGTGTTCAGAAATTTAGTTATTGAGAAAGAATGAGGATGGAGGTACTAAACAGATAGTTTTAAAAGAACTGAATAGGATTAACTGACCAAGTACAATTATTATCACTCTAAATTCAAAAACTTTCTCCAAAGATTCTATGGAGAAACTTCAGCGCCATCAATTTGATCCCAATGATTTAAATCCATTTTTTGTGTTTACTGATCCGAATCAATTAGCCTTAAACAATGTTACAGTGTCTATAAGTAGTTCGAAATAAAACCGTAGTAGTTTGTTCACCTTTCGCTGTATTGACTATAATGAGCATTTTGGCGCCCTAAACTCTATTAAATTCGAAGTTACTGGACCAAACGACGTCTGGCCAAAGTTTGTCAAGATCCTAATGCCATACATCGGACAACATGTGCTGTATGTATTTAATTCTTGCCTGACTCAGTCTGTTTTTGCATCAACATGGAAATTGGCTAAAGTTTTACATTTTCTGAAGAAAAGATGGTTAGTAGTCTTGCATACCTTTGCCCTATTAGAACTCTGTGTTTTCTCTCCAAAGTTCTTGAAAAGGTGATCAGTAATCAGATTCATAAGTATGTTGAAGATAACAATTTGCTGTCACGTTGGCAATCCGGTTATGGACAGAATCATAGTTGGAAACAGCTTTGTTGAAGGTAACGTTAGATCTGAGAAAAAGCGTAGATAATGGTGAGGTCGGGGTCCTTGTCATACTAGATTTCTCTAAGGCCTTTCATAGCGTTAACCAACGAATACTACTAAATATACTGTCTTCAATTTTTGATGCTTTCTTGATGGGGGATTTCAGCAGATGTACCTTTGTAAATAATTTGAACTTTGATATGTTTTGAACTATGGGGTACCTCGAGGATCTGTCCTAGGACCCTTGTTATTTAGTATGTTCATAAATAATTCACCGAATATCATTTTCGATGTTAACATCCACATGTATGCCGACGATATTCAGTTAGACTACAGTAGGCCTATTGGACTTATGGAGGACTGTATGGCTCAGATAAATGATAATTTGGACAGAGCATATAATTGTTCGCTACACAACCCACTTTCACTAAACCCTGGAAAATGTCAATGTCTTGTACTGTATTAACATTAATCCCCCAGTATTACTTACAGGACAAGAGCTGCCGATTACTAATGTCGGTGTAAAGATGAACTCTAGATTGACGTGCTGTAATCATATTGCAGCTATTGATGGCATAGTTTACTGCGGTTTACGTAGACTGTGGCTATCAGCTCAAATCCTAAGTACATGCATTAAGAGAAAACTGATCAGAACTCTGAATTTACCCCACTTCTCCAATAGCAGTTTAATTTATTCTAAGTCAGACTCTGTGTGCTTGCGTTGGTTGCCTTTAACGACTCTGTCAAATTCGTTTTTGGGTCTTCGAAGGTTCGATCATGTTTCCTTAGTTTAAGTTTATGCTACCGTAGCCTCCAGAGGGTGGCTTATTTTACATGCAAATCTATATTGTTCCTCCATAGACTCATACGTCGTGGTAAACAACCCCTAGCTAACTAGATTCAGTTTCTGCAGTCATCGCGGCATCATAACTATTTAATTCCCCGACATAACATACAAGTTCAGGACGGCTTTTGGAAGTTTTAAGCATTTAGTTAGCTCTGTTATTTATTAGCTTACACGGGATTACTTCTGATATGTAGTTTTTTATATTTCCTTTCTCTTCTTTTTCATATATATGTATATATTGTGTCATTTAAGATAAAGGTATATTGTACTGCCCGTTGTTAGAACGTACTCGCAAATTTGAATTTAGTGGAACTGAAATGAATGCACTGGTAAATTTGGATCAAGATCAGTGCTCGACTCTCTTATCAAAACAAACACTGTTCACTTCCTTTTAACCTTCAATAAACTGTCACTGTTATTTTTTAGAATTTCCCAACTAATAATATTAAAATAAGATTATGTATATAAGTTATTAGGTCGAAAATCCACACAATAGAAAACACACTTATTGACAAAGATTTAGAATATGCGAGTTTCAAGAATAGTGGTATTGGGATAAAACTCAATATTACAGAGTTGGGTTAGAGATTTTGGATCACATTGAAGAACACCCTAATTGGCAGAAAGTTGCAATTCAATTCAATTCTTTATTTCCGTCGATACCAGATACCTCAGTCGGGGCCCGAGATAATATTCATTAAGTCAGTCGAGACCCAGCTTAAAGTGTTATCTTAACTTCAGTCGAGACCCGAAGTAAGATCCTTTATCTCAGTCGAGACCTGAAATAATATTGTTTAAGTAAGTCGAGACCCGGCTTAAAGAGATCCGAAGTAAGATTTCTCATTTCCGTCGAAACCAGAATTTGTTAATAATTAATATATCAGTCGATACCCAATATATTCGTTAGTAATTAATATATCAGTCGATGCCCGATATAAATATTAGTCCCTAACTAGCCAACCTACCTCAAGTGATGCCAAGCTCAAAAAGAGATCGCGAAGTCAAGTCAAGTCAAGTGTGTATTGCGCCGATGTTTATTTTCTTTGTCGTCATTTCCCTCGATGTTCACGTTATTGTCCTCTTTTTTTCCCTTGGGGCTCATCTTTAGCCCTCAGTCCGATTTGATGTCGTCTCTTGTCCTCATGTTGATAGTTGTCCTTAGTATTTGTTGAAACTTTTCGTTTCGCTGTCTTTTCTTTCTCCACGGATGATGCGCTATATCAGCCGTGCTATGTGTCATTCTCTCTTAGGAGTTAGTTGTTAGTGGGATGGCTGGAATAGGAGAAAAGGAGGGATAGGAGGTGGATAGTTTGGAGAATTTAGGATTCGATGGTTCCTAAAAAAAATTGGCGTGCTTCAGAGACACTCTCTGAGTAAACGTGGCACGAAGTGACTACCCGCGGTAGTAATCACCTTTGTGGTCGTAGAAACTTAATCTACCATCATGTAGATGGTAGATATTTCTAGCCTCGGGCACTGTTAAGAGCAGGGGTGAAAGGTATTTAAATGTTGCTGGTGCGAGAAGGTCCGGCAGGTTATTTATAACTGGGTTCGGGTGGTTAGGAACTTTGTCGACTTGTTTGTATGCAAGTTCGAAGAGATACTCCTTTATTGGGGTGATGTTGGCTGCTTCGTAAATTACCCTGTTTGGGAAGTGTTTACCGTTACTTCTTCTATGGAGCCCTGTGCACGCTCTTAAGATTTTCCTTTCGAGTATGCTGAGGCTTTCCATGTAGGTAGGAGAGATTGTGTGCCATATGGGGAAACAATAGGTGATTATTGGCCTGATAAGTTGCTTATAGAGCAACAGTTTTGTGTTTGTCGAGAGTCCGTCCCTGACGTATATTATAGGGCTGAGTAGGCTGTAGGCGTAGTTTGAGAGAGATCGCGAAATGTCAGTTTGTGGTTTTTATAGCCCTTGCTTGCACACGACACCAATGATGGAGTAACAGAGGCGCATGATCACAAGAGCTGGCAGTGCATCTGTGATTTTACGGTACTGGCGATAAAATTTGCGTAGCAACGACCCAAAATGCATAGCAACAAGAAATTTAGAGCAACCCATGCTGCTGTGTTAAATTCCGCTTAGAGAAGTTTCTCTAAGATCATAAATTTTCTTAGTTAATCAACCCAGCGCCCAACTCAATCCAATCCTTTTATACCGATTATCATACGCATGTCTCCTATCTTCCCTCTGTTTTCCTGAAAATGTTACTGGAAGCAAGTTTTTATGGTTAAATACGTTTCTTATTGTAACTCTCGTTAGATACAGTTAGTTATAGATGAAGTTTTTGGAGATATACATATATAATATACTACAAGCTCCGCCGACTTGAACCTGAACATTACTTTTAGAAAAATACGGGCTCTCTGCAATTTTATATAGAGAAGCATGAAAACATTTGCTTCTACCAAAAAATTCAAAAAAAAAATCGAAATGAACATTTCTTCTTTACATCCTCACCAGAATACATAATAAATAATATTACGTATCATCAACTGGAAAGGGAAAAACATAAATTATTCCAGCGAGCAGAAGGTTTTCCGCAGCATGCTTAAATATTTGCGATACATTTAAAGTTATACCTACATATTGTATACACTATCGCCGTCATCCCGAACCCCGAAATTCGTCTTAAAGACAAGCTAACATGCTCTAGTATGTCCATAACGAATAACACAAATGTTTTAGAGAGATACAAATATATCTTGTACGTAAATAATTTATTCATACCAGAGTTTCTCTGCTTAGCACCCAATACACATCTTTGGGAGGCAACCCATTGAATAAACCTTCAGTGACCCGTACACCAGCTGTGGAAATCTAAGCCAAATCCATTAAGGGACAATTTCCTTGGCTCCTTTCAGGACTTGTAGCGAATATTAATGTTGTGCGGCGGTCTCTGTCTTATTAAACAAATGCGATATAACCCAATCTTGACATGGGTAAATAAGAACAGAGGTCAAGTCAACTACCACTGCACCATTTCTCGTAATAAACATTTCCACTTTTCCCATGTTCAAATAAAATTCAATTTTCATTTCATTCACAGATTTCCGTTGTTCCAAAGTATCATTTTATGATGGAAAAAGAAAATGTTTGTCTCTGTTTTCATAAGTCTGTCAAGAAGAAATTAACATGAATATTGAATATGTTCACGTGATGCCCGTGTTTTTATTAAGAATATATTTTTTTCTGGATGATAAAACGTATTAAGATAAAGTGTGTAGGTATGTTCTAATGTGAGACTCAGCCTGGGAATAGGCTCTTTAAAATAAATTTAGTATTCTCTTTAAGTATTTTATAGGAATACTGCAATTAAATAAACTAATAAGTACGAGTAGAACTTTCGCTAGATATAATTACATATGCATTTAAAGGGTGTCCCATATATGTAGGATCAAACTTTGGGGTTAGAAACTATTTAGAAAATATCTTACATATACAAAAAAAAAAAAAATTGATGAATAATCTGCGCGTTTAATGCAACAGCAGCTCATCTGTAAAGCTAATATATTACATTTACAAGACAGTACACAAAAATTAAATAAAAATCATAAAATATTTTTTATAGGAATAATTGTAAAAGAGGGATTTTCTTTCATGCATGTGTTTTTCTCCTGTCAATATTATAAAAAAAAAATGGAAAATTAAAAAAAAATAACTCAAAATTGGAGGGATACCAACCACTAAGAGGGTTTTCTTAAGCGGTCTCTTGGTACCCTGTCGTTAATCAATTAGCAGATTGGATGCCTACTTGCGACTATCTTATTTACAAATCATGAATTATATAAAAAAAAATTCTAGCTTGGAAATCAGGTTTCAGCCCTTCTCATAATTGTGAGACTGCGCTACTGAATGTAGCATCCAGGGCCGGATCTATGGGGGGGGGGGGGGGCACTTGGGGGCACTTGCCCGGGCGCTAGACTCCATAACTAAACGAAAAATTATAAAATTACAAGAATTGGACCATTCTTAACACTTCATTCATCTTTCCGGAATCTAAAAGCTCCCTTGCTGATATCATACTTTCAATTGTGCTTATACTTATATTCAGTCAATCAGTTTACTGTGTATTAAATTTAAGTCTGTAAGCCTCTGTTAGCTAATTAAACTAAAACTTTCGCTAAATTCTCAAATTGTACCTTTGTATCATTTGAAATGAATTCAAAAATTGTACAAATGTGGCTGGTAACCCTATGTTCCCCATCATCCATCAATCCTACCTCGAATGTAAACAGAATATAAGACAGTAGGCACAAGCACAGAGTTACCAGGAAATATTTTTATGCCAGCTAAATTTAGCAATTTTAGTCTGCGTTAAGGCCTTTGAATCTGAGTAAAAAATCGCATAAATCCTTTCAACCAGAACGGCAGTTTGCCAGAATCCTACCCAGAGTTTTTTTGAAACCGTCTCAAATTTTAGTAGTTTTAGCCGAGAAGAGAAGATTCATATTGAAAACCGGCAAAAATAAAAAATCAATCTCTAACATAATTTAAATTTTTAATTTGTTATCCTTGTGTCAATAATACCGGAGATAGAATTGCAATTTCAATATAGCATTTTGCGCTCAATCGAAAGTCTGTCTCTATATACTGAGATACAGCTCGCTATACGCTCGGTGTACACTCAATATTGAAATTGCGACCCTATTATAAGCCATAATCATTTAATACACGAACCTTTTAGAACCGAAGTTAATACTGCAATGTTGGCTACAACTTTTTCTGACATTTAATATTTGACACTTGTCAAATTGAAGTGTCTATTTTGTTTTTATTTTTCATATAGACAAATAATTTTACAATATTTGATTTTCTTAAGTCAAATGACAAATCAACCCAATAAGCAATTCGAATGGAATTTCAATCGTTTTCGTTGTAATTTTAATGAGTTTACCTGGAAATCCGTACTATTTACGCACGGATTTCCGCTTCTTCGGCAGAAGCGTTACCTCCGTAATATACAAGCCAGGAACAAAGTCGAAAAAAGAGAGCAAGGGCCAGTCAGTAGGCGATATCAACAGTGTTCTTGAGTTTTTCATAAAAGTTGCTTGTATTTTGTTCAAACGCTATAATTTCCATAAAATTGTTCTACGTGCTATTTTTTTTTAAACTATTAGAAAGAAAACATATTTGACTGCAATTTGTTTTAACTTCATCTTGCTGTGGGATCGACAGTTTTGGGCTTTAGGACCTGTTTGAAATTTTAGTTTTTCCTCCATGACGAGTATACAAAAAGAAGTGAGAGTGACCTCTTACTGCATGCTATACCCGGCACGTTAAGGCCTTTTAATGTGTCGGTGCCTTCGGCGACTTCATGGCTTGTTTTACATTCCGGGGGTTATGGCAGAAGGGAACTGCGTCGAGATTCCAAGTCTTTGATTGTATTGGTAGATGGAACTGAACGTGGAAATCTATCAGATTTCCATGATTTTTCCTTGTTATTTTTGCATGGAATTTCTAGACTTTTCCGTGGCATCTCTATATAGAATTCTAAGGGATTTCAAAGCGTTTTCTGCATTTTTTAATCAAACAGGGGAACATAAATAATTTGTAGGACGCAAAGCAGTAGAAAAAGTTTCGAAAGTATAGAGAAAATAATCAAACTGCCACGACTTGAATCCTTGTAAAATGTTAAAATAGACCTTGATAAATTCGGAACAAAGTTTGACAGGCTTAGCTTTTTGTAAGAATTAAAGTCATAGCAGTTTGATTATTCCCTTTCTACTTTCAAAACTTTTTCTACTGCTATGCACTCTACAAATCAATTCAATTCGCAATCACCTGTGTTTTGCAGAACACTACAAGGAACCAGAATAGGACAGAATAAAAGATACACAAAAGAAAGCCTCATACATTTTCATAGAAGATTTATAAATGAAGCGACAGAACAATTTGTTCTCTCCAGCATATTGGAGATCTTGAACAAGGTACACAAAAGAACACAGCTAATATAAGCCATTAACAATTTTTCATATACCTCCTACACATATTCTGTAAAGCTGAAAATGGCGTTCGCTGTAGCGTGTAAAAACAGCAGTGTGTGCGAGGAAGGCGTCACTTTTTTCCACTGGAAGTCCGTGAGAAAATTCCACATCTGTAATTTTTGTTTATTAGGAAGTGATAAATCAAATGACAAATCAAGTACTAAATCGATTGTAAGTTCTCTAATTGAATTCTTGGTGTCGTAAACCGCAAGTGTGTCTCTGAAATTTGATATTGCAATTGAAATAAGTGCATGATCAATATAAATTACAAGGCTATCTCTGGTATAAAATAAACTGTATTTGTAATGATACGATTTATTACTTTAATTTTTTTAAAACAGTTTGAGAATCAAACGATATTTAAGAAATATAATGGATCTTAATTTTTGTTTGAATTTCAAATTCTTTTTATTTAACAATTACTTGTTTCAAATTCAAATTGTTTTTATCAATTTTGGTTCTAATTCCAAGGTATGCAGTATAAATAGGTCATCTATCATATACATTATGATACCTAGTATACCCTGGAACTGTAATTAAATTTACCCCAAATAAAGACAGTTGTTAGAGAAGGCGGTAACTAACGCCTTTGCCCCTCTTCAAAACTTTCCTAGATCCGGTACTGGTAACATCTGAGATACCTGAGTCCATGGGTAATGATAACGTCATAAAACTATCCAAATAATTTCTACTTTCTTCGTCTACTATTAAGCTCTTTTTACAAGGGCGTAGTAAAATTGTTCGAATCAAGAATAACATTTACAGATCTAAGTTCCTTACATGCGGAGTACCCCAGGGATCTATACTGGGATCTATACTGTTCTGTTTATATATTAATATTCCCCCGACGTAATGCTGGATGCCTGTCCATCTTTATGCATATGATGTACAAATTGATCTCTCTATACGAATAAGATTAATAGAGGATAGTGGTCCTTGACTTTATGTCGATCTGCAACGCATTCATAAGTAGTCATTGCAACATTGTTTAGCCCTTAACTCAAGGAAATTAAATTTACAGAAATAGCATTGAGTGTAATATGCTTTATCCAATTATATTGAACAAGTTAACACTTCCTTATAAGGGTTCTGTAATTAATTTGGGCATTGAACTCAATTCTAAGTCTCGTGTTGTAGTAATACTTAAAGGTAAACAAGGAAAATATTTGGCTGTTTGAGACAACTCTGGCTCAACCCTTGTATCCTCTTGCTTAGTTTGCATCACAAGGGTTAGTCAAAACATTTTAGTTAATCCATATTTTATAATTTCCAGCATAATCTTTCCAGTTCTAGTGTAAGTTTGCCGGAGAAAATTACTTATAGCATTCAATGATGCGATTGGATATACTTTACAAATTGCTCCGCAGGAGACATGTTGATGAAATAAAAATATATTTTTTTTTTGTGGATTTAAAAATGCGTTTTGCAACTCTTTTGTGATATTCTTCATAGAATCCACGTCGCTCCCAGACAAAATTTAGTGTCAACAAATAAAAGAGTAGTTTATTTATTTTCATAGCGATTCGACCCGCAGGTTTTTCGAGTCGTTTTCTTGACGCTATACAGGGTGTTTCATAATTGGTGCACCAAACTCAAGGGTTTGATAGCTGAGGCGGAGACAAGCAAAAAATTATAAGGTGAAGGTGGGGGTAAGACGCGTCGTTTCGGCGGTAGGGGAGTTTAAGATTTTTAGTACTTCTTCCACTTTACACCCTGTAACTTTTTTGATATACACCCTATCAAATTCATGAATTTTTTGCTATTTTGCGTGGAATTGCATAAATTAGACGCGATTTCTATTGTTATTAGCAAAATTAATGAAATTATGCATCATAAAAACGGGAATATCTCAAAAACGGTTGCATTTAGGCAGGTACATGTGCTTATTCAAATTAAAGGTTACATTCCGGGGTTTATAAATCTTGTAATAAAACTGTATAGTTATCATGCATTTTGGCGGGAAAATCGTTAAAATTTGAAAAAATTAGGATTTTTTTTCCAATTTTTTGAATTTGACGTCCTACTACTTCCGACGGAAGGTGATTGGCTGGAGGAAGGCTGATTGGGCATTCACTGGAAAGCTTAGACGGTTTGTTATCATCTGAGATGAATCCCACCTTGATAGGATGTATATCAAGAAAGTTACAGGGTGTAAAGTGGAAGAAGTACTAAAAATCTTAAACCCCCCTACCGCCGAAACGACGCGTCTTACCACCCCTTCAACTTATAATTTTTTGCTTGTCTCCACCTCACCTATCAAACCCTTGAGTTTGGTGCACCAATTATGAAACACCCTGTATAACAATAGAATTATATTTGGAAAAATTGAATTTATAATTTATTGTATATTGCTAATATCAGCTTGCACCATTTATTCATCTACAATAACTAGGTTTAGGTCGAACGAAAGTTAAGCGAGCTGCGACCAGTGATGATGTCAACCACAGTTCCACATTGTTTCCTTGAGCTCGATGAAAAAATAAGAGATATACCTATTGGGCCCATCAAGAAACTGTTTTGTGAACCTGCAAGTACTTGAATTCTCCCATCTCTACTGATGCTTCCTATGAAGATCTTTGAGACCCATACTCGAGTTGGCAACGCCTACGGTGTGTTCCGGCCCGGGGAATGGAGAATCAGAGCCAGCCCTAGCTAAAAGGTCAGCTATTTCATTCTCCATGATCCCTATGTGACCAGGAACCGACTGAAGGGAAACATTGTTGTGGATACACAAATTATCCACAGACGACCTGCAGTCCCCCAATAACTTATCCGAGGAACAGTCAAAGGCATCAAGGCTGCTTGACTATCCGAAATGTCCTTCCCCTTGATTTAGCGCTATCTTCGCTGCCATTGCTATGCCGAAGACTTTAGCCTGGAGGGCAGTGGTGTGTGGTATTATTAGCAGGAGAAAATTTAAAGAAAACACGCCTTTAATGACCTACTTCCCAAGAACCGGATCGAGAACTGGAAAAACCTGACTTTTTTAATATTTCTTCTTTTATTAATTTATTATGGTTTTAAGATTTTCTGTTACTATTAATAGAAAGACAATTTCCTCCCATTGGGACCAAAAACCAAGGTTTCTGAAAGCAGCAGAATTTAAACGCTTCTCTACCCATTATTTGGCAGCTCTTTAGAAGTATATTCACTGATCTGCCCAGAAAAATAAGCAAAGGCGCATATTGAAGTGCAACAAGGGGTAATCTCATTTAATTTTCCACGAATCTAATCTGCGGATTTTTCCATTATTGTAACGCATCTCTCTTTTTCACTGGTGATGCTCAGAGTGGTCAGAAGTATGTAATCTGAAGTTTTGGTTAATGTAATTGGGAATAAAAGGGAGAATGTCGATTTATTTAATCAACTTCATAAAATTTAATATCACAAAATAATCATGAGCAAGTACAAGCAGCTTACTAATGTTGTCAGGAAGCGCAGAGTTGAAGCCCGCTTATGAGATTAAGGAAAAAGCACTGCGATGATTATCCAAAAAGTTCATTAATGCTCGAAAAGACACATTCAAAAAACTTCGTCAGCGCATCTTAATAGCAGAATTGAAGCGCCAGCCTCCGCGGACATGCCTATGTTAAAAAGCAATGAACTGGGATAGGGAAAAGAAGCGATATGAGCTTCCTTGGAAGCGCGTCAGAAGTGATCTTAAAGCACTCTTTTTCCCAGTAGGCTTAGCTTTACAGCGATAAGTTTTTAGAAGACACATGCACAATAGTTTGAAGGTTATCATCAAAAAATTGAAACTCAAAAACGAAGAAAGATAGGCCCCGATTTATTAGGTTTTTCATCCCCAGTTATCATAACACAGGTCATAAATACATATGTATATCTTATGCAAGAAGTCCAACTGAATACGACATCGGCAATTAATATTAGCAATAATGTTGTTGGTTTCTCGGTTTTGTTTATACCAGCTGATTAGACTGGATTAGCGGGAAATTCCAATGATGAGGATTTTTCTTAATAATGTTAGAAGAAAGAGATTTTAAATTGAAGTTTTTTAAGTCATGTTTTAGTTCATTTCGTTATGTTTTAATGTTGGAAAATACGGTGGAATTACAGGAGTAGATAAATTACTGGCAACTGTTGGAAAATTCGCAAGGAAGGCAGGATAGGGAAGTGTAAGTTTGAGAGGAAATGGCATCTATGACCGTATCCGGCTGGATTACAGAAGCTACTACTCAGTGTATTAATTAGAAAATAAGACCCATTTTATGATTTATGTGCAGGATGTGTGGTATGTTGTCTGGTGTCAAAATTTGTTATGATTTCCACTGCCTGCTTGACATATTATAAGCTGGGAAATATTCACCTCCACCACCTTATTTGCACTAACTACAAACTTCAAATGCTCGTTTAATGGTAAGGGTTTATATGGGTTTCGAAAGCTACAAAAAAGCATATTTTCTCATTTTTTTATAATAAATAAATCCAAATTTTAAGCATATAAAAGAGCAACATTTAATGAATATTTTATAAAATTTTCATTCAAAAATTTCGAAAATTCAGCCGGTGGAACCTGGTTTCCGGAGATCCCTAGAAAAATAAATTGTCCTCGCGATGGTCAGGATAATTCTTGGCAGCCTTATCAGAAATAAAAAAAAAAAAATCTATTAGTAGATAAGCATAGCTCGTGACTGAACGAAGGAATCAAAAAGAAATTGAAATTTGAAGTTTTGGTAGAATGTATGCAAAAAAGTACAACTTTTGATACAATTTATACTACGTATAGTCTTGTAAAATTAGTTGTAATATAACAAAAAAGAAAATGTCCGTTTAGTCATTAGTCAATACTATATTGAAGAAGTGTAAGAAATTTCAATAATGTCGGTGCATTAGTTTTTGAGATATCGTGTCCACCGAGTTGAAAAATAGTGTTTTTAGAAAAAACCGATTAAAGTTTAAAGTAGGAATAAAAGGAAAGCAAAAAAAATTGATTTTAACTTACATAGAATCGTCGATTTAAGCCACATAAAGCGAGAATCATCCTGCAGTTGTAATCACCAGGGCATATTAAAATAATATATTTAAAATACCCTTAGAAAGTGAAGAAAAAACCAGCGAGAGAGACAAACAAACAAAAGTTAAGCAGCTGCCTCAATATACTTGCGTCGCTGAGGATAATTTCCAAAGTCTCTCTCCTAGGCTTTTACTCCGATTGACTTGAAACGTTGAGAAAATATTCTAGACATTTTGCACTATTAGATAAAAAATAAAACAATATATGCTTTTTTTAAACTTCGAAACCCATGTAACCACTTGTTATTAAACGACCCTTTCAAATTTGAAAATTAGGTGGTAGAGGTGAATATTGCCCAGCTTGTAATATGTCAAGTTATCAGTGGAAATCATAGCAAATTTTGACACCAGACAAAATACATATTTCTTTGAAATTAACGAAATATTTAACTTTGTGAATATAATTGAAAACGAGCTTCATCCATTACTTGTACATTGTCTCACAAGTCCTCCAACAACATCCATCAATTATTAGTTTTTAAAAGAAATTAATCTTTAATAATTCAAAGATACACCGGGTAATATAATTTATTTATCAAGTGCCGTGGATGATAGAAATTAACTTTTTGACTTAATTGAAATCAAAAGAAAATTCAGTGAAACTGCCAACAGATACCAATTAAGTAGGTACACATTTAGAAAATTCAAATTTTATTAAAACTCCTCTTCTTCGGCAGATTTTATAGCAAAGAAGTGTGTTTTTCCCTTCTGTCTGACAGAAAATGGTCTGTTGGTATGCGGTAATTTTGCTAATTATCTCGAAAATCTTTCCTTGGATTAAAATTGTCATTTGAGGATGAACGATAAGCAGAAAGCAATCCCTCTTCCTTTGTTGCCTTAATTATTATTTAGAGAAAAGTAAAATTATCTTAAAGAGAATGATATCTATACCCATAATAAAAGAATAATGCTGTAAATTTCCCGGGAAAATTATGGAGAACCAGCATTGTTGGCATGTACATATTCAAGATTAATTGGGCTGTGGCATTATGTTCTGACGTGGACTATCGTGTACTGACTGACAACGCTCTGAATGTTTTCGTTCTTGGTAAACATCCTAAACAAGGTGTTCGTTGAATTATTCACGAGATTTTTGTCATTATAGTTAGTTTAGGTATACATAAAATCTGCAGCGCTGACAGAAAATTTAAAAAACCGATCGACTTTCGTTGCTTACCTTTTTTTTGTTCTTTTTTGTTCTTTTATGTAATAATATGGAAATTGAGAGAAGTACTAAATAGAGAACATTTTTGTTTAATTTGTATTTTTAATTACTTCCTTGTATATTTTGTAAAAATGGCAGTGAAATGTTGTGGTCTAGACATTTGACGATAATATGTTGGGAAGTCGTTGACTATATAGCGATATTTTTCTAATTTTATATGGATGGATTTACATTATAACAAAAACAAGAAATGGCTCGATAATTTGCCATCTACTGAACACTTTTCTAATGAACACGGAACTTGAAAGAAGCCAAAAAAATAGTGCTTTTGGGGATCCAGACAATATTGGATCTGCTAATAATGATGCTAATTATCCATCATTATTATATTTAACTTCTTTTGATGAAAAAGAACAGAACAGTTGCATTAGGCCTTTGGAAGCAAGGTAAGCATTACACTCCTTGGGAGATTTAATTTAATTAAAACAAATAAAAAATTTCTTTAAAATATTTTCATCTATAAATATTTTCCCTAGAGGCTTTTCAATAGTCCTTCGCTCTAAACTACCAAAGAGAAGCAATTATAAAACATCTCACGCCTTAAAATATAATCAAAAACAAAACATGCGAAAAACATCGAATGAAAAGTAAGGCCCGTTCGAACACGCCTGTAATCTACATATGATGTCACACATCTCTGTTACTCGTTCGCCACTTAAAATAGGTAATTGTTTCAAACCTAAAGGGACCCATAAATAGACAATAAAACATTTCCCATTGCATTGCTGGTAATATTTCTGAAAAAATATGGGTAGATAACATTTTCAGAATTTTGCAGCAATAGTGCTGACGAAGCAGGCGCGGATCTAGCATTGAAATTGGGGGGGGGGGGGGGGGGGTCATTTTACAAATTAAATCATCGAGCAAAAAAAAAAAAAACACATCCACCGCCTGTTCGCATGGCCACCGCAGTACCTACTGCAGTACTTACTGCAGTACTTGGAACTAGGAAATCCTCATTAAGCGGTGTGGATGATGTGTCTTTTTTAGTATACTTTTCTTTTACAAAAACTAATTTTTTTAATAGAATAGGGTGCAAACTGTAGGAGTCATTCAAGCCCAACTTTT
The DNA here is from genome assembly GCA_963924295.1 of Dioctria rufipes. Classification (NCBI taxonomy): domain Eukaryota; kingdom Metazoa; phylum Arthropoda; class Insecta; order Diptera; family Asilidae; genus Dioctria; species Dioctria rufipes. The sequence continues at coordinate 365,579,146 of OZ002740.1, forward strand.
CTCAGTTTTACACACTGGCATATATAATACGGACTGCTCGATATGCTATTTCATGCGGGTACAATTTTTTGTGTCAAAAATAGTTCATACATCGGTGCCAACATTGAAAAATCCATTGGCGGAAAGTTGAAAAGTGAAACCTCTCGAATTTCAATTAACCCAAATAATTAATTTAAAAACATTTATTTCGACAAACCCACTTATTTATGTATTGTTTACAGCCCTTTCTCAGTTCGCACGTTACATAGAAAAGTGACCCAACTCAAAAAATGCAACTTTTCAGGAGAGCGAAAAAACGAAAAGCTGTACATAGAATTAATTCTAGCTTAACGTAGTAATTGTTTGCTAAAAATAGTCTGAACTCTTAAATTTGTTAGTAAATATATTTCTGAAGATTTATATAAAAGAAATTTTAAGATTTTGTTACCGCAGTTGGCGAGGTTAGCTGTTAATCCCGCATCCTCTTAAGTTGTGTCGCTTTTCTTTGTTGCGAAATAAATATTTTTACAAGTTTTTTTAAGTGGCACAACTCAAAATACGATTTTTAAGAATTAAATTCCGTACTTTGAACTTTGTGGAAAAATGTCATAACTCATAATATAATTTGTAAGAAATAATTTCTGTTTTGTGGAAAAGTGACACAATTTAATATAATACTGTTAAAATGTCGAAAACATATTTACGTTTGTTATAAAGATCGTCACAAGTCAAAAAGTGACACTGACACACTGTTCTATGAAGAATATCTCTGTTCTTAAGTAACAGAAAAGTGACCCTATCGCTATCTAGCGGCAAAAACAATCAGATAGAAATATGCCAATTTCATGGTGTAATTAACTCAAAAACGAAAAATTTTGAGTTAGGTCACATTTCTATGTGACGTGCGAATTAGTAGTTGGTGCTTAGATCGAAAGAGAACGCTATATAGAAATGAGCCCACTTTCTGCAGTGTATTTCTATGGACGTAGTCAGTCCATATTTTAAATGTCAGTGGTTTTACATAAGAACGCTGCAAATATTTTAGAATGTTAGGAGTGTTAGAGTGTGTGAAATTGCCATCAGCAATTGATTCAAATTCCTCAGTTAAAAACAAAAAGTATTTCCCATAGAACGACTTGGGACAAATAAAAGTTTTAAATTTCAACCCAAGTCGTTTCAATAGAAAAAAGGCCCCACGACAAATCTTACCTTCAGTAAGATTTTCGAAAATAAAAATACGATATGTATGTACATATATACCTACATACATATCGGGCGCATAAAATTTACTCGGTGAAGATTTAAACGATCAAGTCTTCACCAAAAAGCCTCCTTTCAGCAAATTGTCGCGAGCGGAATACATTCTGGGTGCAACAATGTATGCATTCATTGAAATAAATTTTTATTTTTTAAGTTTCGGAATAAAGTTTTTTTTAAGTTGAATTATATAAATAAAAAAAGTATAAAATAAAAAAAAATTATTTGTTCAAATAACTCAATTAATTAAATATTTTTTCTCAAATTTAGGGGGGGTGGGTGGGTCATGACCCCACGACCCCCCCCCCTGGATCCGCCACTGTGACGAAGTATTCTGTGAAAGTATATAGCTGTTCCTATTTCTGATGCATATGTTGCTTTACTTCCACTTTTCTTCTTTTTCTGCTTGTTTTTCGCATAAGTTCTCAGGCTTTTAAATTCTTTTAGGCCTCATCGGTGGTAATATAATGGCGGTTTCAAAGTCCCGTAATTCAGCACGTAAGTGTTCTTCATTAATAATTATTAACACAAACACAATCACTCTGAAAAAATATATATAACGTACCTGCGGCAAATAAAGCCCAGAGGGTAATAAGGCCCACATTTCAGAATTCCTTTATGCGCACATGCGTTAAGTCGACACGAACGCCGTCGAGGGAGCTTCTGACAGCTCACGCCACCATCTTGCCAGTGGCGAACCTCACGGAGAGGAGTATGGCTGCTTGGAATTATAATTTTTGCCCATACAAAGTCATAAGCTCCGTTGTTTAATTGCTTGCTATTTCCACATGTAGTAATTTGTTTAGTTTGAACATTAGCTAATGTAGTTTATGATTTCCGTATTTATTTTCGACCACCATTGTGTTTATTATATTAATGAGTAATTTTGTAAAATCTTGTCATAGGTGTAATAAGCCCCACTGAGCCTTATTACCCTACCTAACCTAAATTCTTAATGAAGCTAATGTTCCTATATAGGATTATGATTGTGACATTATTTTTGTTCCAAAGAATGAAGACCGTTTGGATTTACTCTGGTGTACGTTAAAAAACTTACAACTGAAGCTGTTGGGGCCTTATTATCCCCTAGGGGGTAAAAAGGCCCTATTTTATTTGAAATTATTAAAAATAACCGAATTTTGTTGATTTTCTTAGTTTTAACAAGTTTAAAGGGAATCATTCCTCTGATTAACATTTTGAAAAAGTTATAATGTGGGCTCTTGGAAAATGTTTTGTAAAACTGAAATATTTTTTTAAATACTCACTTTTGTTATAGTTTTTCTCTTTTTTTAGTTGTGCAAAGAAATAAACTTCACGGAATACTTGTTTTTGCAGTTCTATATCCCCAAATACTTGATTTATTGCATTTTTAATTTAGGTGGACCTTATTTGGCGTAGGTACCTTAATTCAATTTAAGCAAAATTACATCTTGTTCACAAAACAAGCATTTATGCTATAGAAAAACGAAATACACAAATACGGTCCAGCAAAGTTGCTGTATTTTCGATAATGGAGTTATATAATCGGCAATACCTACATATATAGGGCAGAATCAGCAATACTCTTTATGCTTTAAGGGCTGCAATAGGAACAAGAAAAAACTGAAAGTGGGCCTACATAGCTAAATGCCCATATACCCCGTTTCCGTTTTCACGAATGTGTTCAAACACTCGAAAAAAGTTTTCACCTAAAACCTTTAACATTAATTTATGAGTTTCGTGACTATAGCGTGAAGGCGACGATTAACAAACTCTGTTTCAAAACTTAAAAACGAGTTTGAAATTTTCTATTTTCGGATTTTGCCAATTTCTTGAAATTTCATTTACAGAGCTTAATTACCGTTATTACAAGATAACTTACCAAATGTGTCAGAACAGTCTGGAGTACCTCTCCTTATTCTGAACACCATTAATCATTTTATTTATTTGTTTTTAAGAAAATTGAGAATTTAAAATTTGTTAATAGCTTTGATTGAAACAGAGGTATAATATTGCTGCATGCCTGGCCTTAGTTCGTTATTCAAAATACCACATTTCGGACTATTTCATAAGCTCTTTTACTTCACTCTATTGTTTACTTTTACAAATCCAAAATCTTTTAATTCTCAGTTCTACTGTAATTATCACATGCTACTTAATAATCACATTAAATTATCGCAATCCAATTAGAGCACTCGTCAATATATCCACCATCACTTATATTCATATAAGTGTCTAAGACAATACTCACACACAAGTCAAGTCAAAAACCTTTCCGCCATTTTAGTCTTGCAGTTGTCAGAGTTTCCCTCGATGTTCACATTTCTGTCCTCTTGTTCCTTGGGGCAAATTTTAGCCCTCCATTTAACTTTATATCTTCTCTCTGTTCGAACCAAACCGATTCGAATATATTTTTGTTTACAGACAACTTCTAAAAAGAACACACTTTTAGTCAAATTAAAATTAATTGGATTACTCTTAATCAAAAAACAGGTACACAACACAACAAAGTTCATGTATTTGTCATCTACATATCACATTGCACAAATACAATACAAAGGTACAGCCTCATCGAGCAGATCAAATTAAAATCATTATCATCATTACAAGCACTATCGAAAGGGAATTTCTTCTCTACGTGATAGAGAGAACATTTTTTACAAATATACTAGGGTGACCCGCCGGCGATGCCCGGCGAGAAGGTGGGGATGGGTGCGACTTTTTCCCATAGGTAGGCGGAGGGGTTGGCTATCATTTGAGAGAAGAATGAAGAGAAACGGTCCAGAGGGTGAGGAGCAATGTACAAAAGAGTGGAAGCATGTCGGAAATTTTTTTTGAATGTAGACTGTAGATTGGCATAGTGTGCTTCGCGAGGGTGTGAGGGGAGGAACAGATGATTGCCTGTTTGTAGAGAGAGGGGTTGGCTACCATATGCAAAAAGAATGAAGAGAAACGGTAAAGAGGGTGAGGAGCAATAGCCAAAAGAGTGGAGTCAATTCTGGTTTTTACTCCCACCCTCCCCATCTTTATCACTAAATTATATGGAGGGGGTAAAATATTTTTACATGTTCATAATACACTCACCGAGATCTTTCCAATGAGTGGTCATACGTTAAGATTGGATAAAAAATAGTAAATTAATGTTTTACCACTTACATACATACATAATGTATGGAACGTACACCAATCCCCAATTAGATAGGGGCTTAAATACTTTGAATTTTGATATCTGCTGAACGCTAAAAGCTAAGTGAGTGTAACTTTCTCCTATATTGGAAGTCTCGATATTTCAAGGGAGCGCCGCGCCGGTATAAGGCCATCTTCTCAGGTACATGAGCGTATCCCAAGGTATATAGAATACATGTTATTCCCATTACGAACCATGTTCCACCATTAGATGATGTCATATCGTGAAATGTATAGGAAAGCACGGTACAGGGAACACAATACGCTCTCTGATCTCTCTATAAACATGCAAGTACATTAGTCACACAATTACGTCACAGGCTATCAGCTTCAATGTGTCAAAATTCTAATGGGAATACTTGTCTTGTATCTACCTTCAGCGTAACCAAAATGCCGGCTTATCTGTGCGTGAAGTTCGGCCATATTAGAGCCTGACTGTCAAATTTCAAAGCGGGAACTTGGCACTTTGGTACTTTTGTTTATCTTGTTTGGAAACTGACGCATGAACGTAGTAAGATACAGGAAAAATAAAAATTTCCCAATTAACTGAGTTGAAATTTTGCACACCGGCTTTAAAAAAAAAACAAATCGGGTATCTCTTTCATAGGGCTTTCTTTAAAAATTTAGTTTTTCGCTATATATTTGAAAATATTTCAGAATGCATCTACGTAGTGAGCTGAAATTTTGTATACGAATTTTTTTATAGGCATAGTTAGTTCACTTAGAGCGCTGAAAGTTAGCAGACGGCCTTTTTCATAAAAATAGTAAATAAAATCACAATGGACCAACTCTAATCAATATTACTATCAGTTGTAAAAGTGGAATTAAAAAGAAAATAAACAAAAAATAACCTTGCCATTGTCAACAATCGAACCCATACCCGCCCTACTCGAGGACTTTGACCCACCGCCCTACTGACTGAGCCAAACTTCTTTATTCAGTTTGGGCTATAAATGTATATTTAGACCAAATTGTGTTCGATCTCACGGGTGTATGCAGACGCGTAAAAATTAATCGTGAGATTTTATTTTTTTTTAATAGAAAAATAAAATCTAGGAATACTAAAATTCGGTACAGACAATCCTTTTATGATAACAATTGTAGGAAAAAATTAAAAATTGGAATAACCGTTATTTCATACAATAAAATTTTCAAATCACTTTTCAAGGTGGAAATTTGGCGCTCAAGAATTTCTGATTACGCCACGTTGTTCGTTGCAGGAGTTTGCAGAAAAATTCACAATAACAGAAAATCGAAAAATTTCTGAAATAAGTGAACAATTGTAGGAGATACACGTGCTCAAACTGTACGCGTAGTACAAATCATTCCTTTCCCCGCCTTCCTTTTCACTAAATTATATGGTGGGGGTAAAATGTTTTTGCATATTCAAAATGTACTCGCCAAGACCTTTCCAATGAGTGCTCAATCGCTAAGATAGGATGAAAAATAGGAAATTCACTTTTCATACATACATACCTACATGCACCAAGGAATTCCCTAATTATATTGGGACTTGAATACTTTGAAATTCGATATCTCCTGAATGATAAGAGGTAATGACTTCAAATAAATTTTGAAAATTATAGGACATAAGTAGCTATAATGGCCTTCTGTATTGGAAGTTTGTGTAATTCAAGGGGGCGCCGCTAGGAAGCGCAGACTGCAAAAATAACGGGTTTTTGTCTAAAATCACCCGAAAAATTGTTGGAGGGGGGAAATTTTTGTTATTTCTGTAATCTACTCATCGAGACCTTTCCAATGAGTCCCCACATGTTGGGGTAGGCTCAAAAAATGAAATCGTGATATTTTGAGATTTTTTGATGGGCAAACCCCTTACAAAATGCTTGATTTCGCAAATCTTGGCTGGACTTGTCGAGGTGCAATTCTTGTAGAATTTGAAGGAAGTAACCGAATTGGCTCAAATAAATTTTAAACGATAAAGCAGGAATGTCAAAACCCACTTCTTGAAATAGACTGTCCAGTTGCTTTATGTGGCCCCCACCAGGAGTCGTCTAATGGACCTTACATTTCCAGGACATTTTAATTTTTTTAAATAGGAAAATAAAATCAGAGAATGCTAAAATTCGGTATAGACAATCCTTTTATGATCACAATTGTAGAAAAAAATTAAAAATTGGAATAATTGTTATTTCGTATAACGAAATTTCCAAATCAATTTTCAGGACGCTGATTTCGGGCGCCAAATTTTGTCACGTATGTCGGAGGAGTTTGAAAATATGCTCAAAAAATCAGAAAAAAATCGTAATAAAAACTAAGCTAAAAAAATTAGCATATTAATTAAAAAATACTGTGATTTTTAATTAATTCTTTAATATGAGCATGCAAATTAAATGACATATGAAATCTATGTATGACAATATTTTAAAGTGTTAGTCGGATAGCGTTAAAAAAAAATACAATAAATTAGGGACAGTAGTATATTACTTTTAAATTTATAACAGGACTTACAGGATTTCTGTAAGTCCCGTTAAAATTAAAACATATATATGAGGGACGAATCTAATTAGAATCTAATTTAGCGAACCATGCAAACTTATTTGGATAGTTATTGCTAAACGGCTTTGAATATTGTCTTGTAGTTTATTTTAGATAAAAGCTAGTGGATTAGAGATAATGTTAAGAGAAAAAAAGTGGCTGAATTGTTGCAGGATATACAAAAAAGATGGCGCTGAATGTAATGTAATGACCGATGAAAGATAGTATCATACAAAACTTATCGGCGAAGCGGTAATTAGAATCGCATCAAGATTTAGTAAAAAGATTTATTTTTAGGACATAAAGTTAAATCTAATTAGTTTTCCGATCGGCCTAATAGTTTAGAAGAAAAATTAATAAGAGTAGAACAACCTCCTGTCGTGGAAATATGTAAATCAGGGTATATATACATGTTATGTAATCATGGGTTATACGCAGATTATTAAAAGTTATTTTGAGTTTTACATGTCCGTCCATCCGGGGGAAAAAATTTGCACATGGGCTTTTAGAAAAAATAAATAAATTTGAATGTTACATTTCACATAGTGATATGAAGCCTACATAGCAATCTTCCAAATCCGTCTCATGTATCATACTCTAATAATAAATAGGCCAACCTTGCTTTATGTTGAAAAAAATCCTCATAATAAGCATCAAGTCTCACTTTTACTGGTAAATTTATTTCCAATATAAGTACTGGTACATGTAATGAGTACCAATTTACTTGAATATCATACAATTCTAAGTAGCCGTCAAGAAAGGGATAAACCAAAAGCTTGAAAAATATTTGTGCTTGGTTCACTTTAGCAATAAATTATTAAGAAATTCATGCTCAACACTCGAACCCACAATCCCTAAATTCTCTGACTTAGCGCCCTACTGGCTAAGCCAAACTATCTTACTTGGCTTGCGCTATAAATGCATATTTCAATAAAATTGTGTACTTCTTAGCTCATATACAAATGCTTACATACACAAGTGAAAATTAGTTTCGCATTATAATATATTGAGGGGGTGGGCAAGAACCCTATAACCCGGTACCCTACGAAATTCGTAATAGTCTTAAAAAATCAGAAAAAATTCACTAAGATGAATTTAGTAAAAAGAATTTTGAAAATCGGTTGGAATTTGGCCGAGATAAAAAGGGTGGTAGTTTTCAGTAGCACATCTATGTACGTATGTGTATTCATCAAATTAATTTAGCTTGCCTCGCAATGTAATTATGGGAATAGGGTGATTAAATGAGCCCGTAGGAGCCCTGCCCGGCACCGGAAAAAATTGAAAATAATCCACAAGATTCCCAGGAGTCATAGTTATCATAGAAAAAAAACTATGAAGATCCGGTTATAAATAGCTAAAATAAAAACAAAAGTATCTCAACAAAACGGCTTAAATTAAGGAAATGCCGGTTTTTCATGGCGTTTTCTGACCATTTTGGTCGTTTTCAAAGTTTTTATTTCTACTATTACTACTTAATTATACACTTTTTGAGTATAATGTCAGCGGATAAAATGAAGCCTGTTTTGTTGGGAACGTTTATTTCCAATTAGTTTTCCGCTCGGGCTGATAGTTTAGGAGAAAACTTAATAATAGTAGAACAACCTCCTTTTACGACGGCTTTTTGCCGCTTTTTGAGGTGAGATGATGTAAAAATTTACAATTTCTCTTTACGGAATAACGGTGCTTCGGAGGAATTTTTTTGTAAAGATGAAAAAGTTTAGTAATCGAACACTAATGCCTATGGTTGCAAAAAAATTGGAAAAATAACTCATATGTAGTATTGGGGTATATGGGACCCAGATGAGGAAAAACTTTGAACTTCGGGCGGAAAAGCTCAGTGAGAAAATGTCTCAAATTGAAAATAAAAACTTACTAATAGATAGAGAATTTTGTTAGCTTTAATTTGAATGTAAAACTTTTTCTGTAGGCGCATCCGTTATGATGCAGGGTCCGACAAAGTGAAAAAGTGGCTTTCAGGTAAAATGTAAGAGGGTGAAAAAAAATATACTACGAAGTATACTCAATTGAAATTTAAAAAACGCCATTCGATAGAGCTCAGCGGGGGCTTTAATTTGATACCCCACATAGCATATTTGGGTTTTGCGGGGGGTGGGGGTAACAACCCCCCACCCTAAAATTTCCCCACCCCAAAAATTTTTTTTAATAACTTTATTCCGCTTATCGAACTAAAGACGAATCTGAAGTTAGTTTTTTAATCCGTGACCCCCTCACCCCTCCAGAGCTTGTTTTAGTTTAGATTCAAAGGGTGAACTTCCCTTGTTCACCGTTTTCACAAAACCACCCCGATTTTGATGAGACATAGCTACTTACAACCACGAAGGTGTTTCCTTTCGATAGTGATTTGGTTTATTTCATTCTTTTGGGTGGCTTCGGCTAAAAAAGGAGCCAACTGACCAAAATCCCAGATTTTGGGGGTGTGAAAAAACATCGGGTAGATGTAAATTGAATACCCTGTTAAATCAACCCAATGCCACCCTTAAGCGATATTAGTGCACAAATGGATAGTCCCCGAATGGATCTTTCATTTGGCACACTGAAAATTTTCCTCGGACACCCCCCTCCCCCGCTGCACCCCCTAACATTTTACGTTACGTTTTACCTCCCCCCACCCACAAGAAAAGGTGGAGGGGGTGAAATTTCAGATTCGTAAATTTTGAAGTGTTCTCTTTCCAACGATACCCCACTCGACCTAGTGGAGTCGGAATTTCACTTGTAATCGGCCGATCAAATGACCCTTAAGTTTTTCGAAAATCATCAAGTTTATATGAAAATTTTTCGAAATTCGAAAAAAAGATAACATCATGATATGGTAAATTATAAGGTTAATGTTCGTGAAAAATTTCATCCCCCTGCGAAATGAAATACCGAATCTACAGCGATTTATAAAAAACGCTATTGCCCCACCTTCCCCCCTTTTCTGGGCGTTTCGAAAATATCGTTTTTCTAAATTTTTGATATTTTATAGCCACGCCCATAGGCTTTCCAACGAATCTTAAAACATCTCGCTAGACCCTCAGGAAGTGGAGAAATAAGGGAAAATCTGAAATGACGATTTGAAAACTTCAAATGCGTGAATTTCGAAATCTATTTCGAATTTCGAATATTTTCGAAAACCAAAAGATACAGTATCGAAACATCTATAAGTTGTATGAATTTCATCCCCCTACTCCTTAAATTACTCGAGTTAGAGTTAATATCGAAAATTCCCCCCACCCTAATTTTCTCCCCACTCAAAAGTCCAAATGAACTAAAACTTGAAAAAATTAGTTCAGAATAAAAAGATCTTTCAAAAAAGTGCTATAATTAAAAAATCGTACGATTCAAATAAAAGTTATTCGATTTTGAAAATGTCTAACTTTAACCATTATAATGTAAATGTTCGAAAATGAATTTCGAAAAAAAAACCCATCAGGACAAGAGCAAAATATTTTCGATATAAATAAAAAAAATTTATAAAAATCGGTTAATTAATAAAAAAGTTTTCATTCAGAAACCTTAAGCATGTTTTTCACTCAATCACTTTTTACTTTATTGTAGAATTCAATTTAACACAGCAGCATGGGTTGCTCTAAATTTCTTGTTGCTATGCATTTGTGGTCGTTGCTATGCAAATTTTATCGCCAGTACCGTAAGTTCACATGCACTGCCAATTCTTGTTATCACGCACCTCACCTCTGCTACTCTATTAGTGGTGTCGTGTGCAAGCAAGGGCTATATAAACTACAAGCTGACTTGCCTCTATCTCTTTTTGCACTTGGAATCACTTGAGGTATATTAGTTGGGCTTTTGACTAGTTAGAGACTAACATTATATCGGGTATCGACTGATATATCAACTTTTTAACAACTAACTAACATTCACTTTAAGCCGGGTCGCGACTGACTTAGAGCATATTATTTCCGGTCTCGACTGAGATAATATTACTAACATTAACACCTTATTTCTGGTCTCGACGGGAATAAAGAGTTAGAGCAAAGGGTAGCTTAAGGTCAATTCCTCAAGTGCCAAGGTTTAGATCGGTGAGTACCAGCCACTTGTAACATTTTGTTATTTATTTATATACCTATTTTATTATATATTTACTCATATATATCTACCTGGAGAAAAAGGAAATTTTTTTTAGAACTTTTATTTTTAACGATTCCAAATCAAATTCATAAATACAAGAAGAAAAACAACCGCCTCGTCCGGGGTTTGAAACCGGGACCTTCCGCTTGCCGGGCGACTGCTCTTACCACTGAGCTAACGAGACAGATGATTTTCCCTGTTGTATTTATCAATCTGTAAGTAGCCTACTAAGTCACGTTTGCTTTCAGCTGGCATTAACCATTAACGATGAAAGCACACAAATAAATTGTAAATTCAATTTTAAATCTTTAAAAAATTTCTTCTTTCTCCATCATTGACCGATTCTAAAAAGTGTAGGTTCGATTCCCGACCGGGAAAAAATAAATATATCTACCTATTATACATTTCGTGTACATATCTATCAAATATCATAATTAACCTTTACTCTATAGTTATTTTACATATATATATATTTATATCACTTTCTCGATGATCTTATATTGCAACTTTCTGGCAATAAGTGTGACTGAAATCTCTGACCCAATAATTTATTTAATCATATCTTAATACAACTATTCGTACCAGTTTTAGTGAAGTTAAAAGGAAATATACAGTGTTTGTTTTTTATTAGAGAGTTAATGACTGATCTTGATCCAAATTTACCAGTGCATCCATTTCAGTTTCACTTAAATCAAATTTGCGTGTTCGCTCTACCTACGGGCAGTACACCTTTGTCGTCTTGTTGATATTTGTTCTTTGCCTTCCTTGCCACTTTCAGATTTTCTGTCACCTTTTTCATTACGGATGATGCGCCATATCAGCCGTACTGGATGTCATTCTCTCATTGGAGTTAGTTGTTAATACGAGGGCGGGCGAGGGAGCTAGTAGGTATAGGATGTAGATCGTTGGGAGAGTTTGGGAATTGATGGTTTCTAAAGAATTGGCCTTCTTCAGAGACACTCTGAATAAACGTGACTAAGATGTGACTACCTGTGGTAGTAATCACCTTTGTGGTCGTAGAAACTTATTCTATCATCATGTAGATGGTAGATATTTATAGCCTCAGGCTTTGTTAAGAGCAGTGGTGAGAGGTATTTAAAGTTTGCTGTTATGACAAGTTCGAAAAGTACTCCTTTATTGGAGTTATATTGGCTGCTTCGTTTGTGAAGTGTTTACCGTTGGCTCTTCTATTGAGCCAGTGCATACTCTTAGGATCTTCCTTTCGAATATGCTGAGGCTTTCCATGTAAGTAGGATAGATGGTGTGCCATATGGGGAAACAATAGGTGATTACTGGCCTAATTATAGAGCAACAGTTTTGTTTTTTTTTTAGAGAGTGCGTCCCTGACATGCATTATAGGGCTGATTAAGCTGTAGGCGTAGTCAGCTTTTCTAATTACTGCTTTGTTATGGCGATTGAATGCAGCAATGTGTTGAAATTAATACCAAAATAATTGGCATTATCTCTTTGTTTAATTATTCCCCCATTATAGGTGGCCTCTACTAGCTTGAACTTTTTGAGTTTCATGTTTTGACCCATGTAGGGTCTCCGAATGCAGAACCGCCTTCGAGGCAGTGAAAAGTGCTGTATTAATACTCTCCAAATTCTTCAGAAGCTTTTCATCAGGAACATCGAAGCTGCGAACCTAAAGTTGTTTAGTGTCTGCACCTTATTACTTATTGCACGTCCACTTGCTTATGCTCGGTCATTGGTCCTTATGGTTAAAAATTAATAGTAGGAGCAACTAGGAAACTAGCACCCCGCGTACAATGCGATCAGAGGTAATCTGATGTGTCTCTCTTATCTGGAGTTCCTCAGGGATCCATACTTGGCCACTTGAACTACTTTGTGCTTAGGAAGTAGCTAACGAGAGATGTATAGAGAATTTATTAGAATCGCTGCAATAAGTTCTGAATGCATTGTGTTTTAAGGGTTTATAAAATTATAATCTAACTGTTTCCCAAAGCACAAAATCCACGGATGTCATTGGAAAAGAACACCTACAGTATATCTTAGTTTAGTTGTCATAAATGCGTTTAAAAGTGTCATCTTGCAAAAATATTAAGCCTTTTGTTATATCTACTAAGCAATTGAAAGGATTTATAAAATTGGTGATTTTTATTGGTTCGATAATACATAGTACATTGCACCACATTGATATTTTCAAACTGCTCTTGAAGTGCTTGAAGGTGGATATATATATCATTTCCTTCGAATTCGGGAAATGTACGAGAGACATCCACAAAGCACCTAAATTTAAAAATATCAAATTATGCGTGTTTTGTTTTTTTTAATTTTTTTTTTTATGATCAACTTTATATTTTTATTTCATTTTTCCAATTAAGTTAAGGTACCCCGCAGACTTTTATTATAAATACAATCAAGAAATTGAGTAATGTAATATTTTTAAACATATTTTCGCTTAGAGGCAAACTATCTCTTTGAAACGTAATTTATATTGTTTTCCAACGAAACCAATTTTATTATAATATCATATGACAATTTTCTTTTCTGGAAGCTTTGTCTGTAATCCAATTCTTCCCATAATCTGTAATTATATACTTTCTATTATTTTTGGGAAAATGTATTCCTTGTGGGTTTTCTTCTTGTGCTCATTTTCAGGCTTTCTCTTTAAATTATTTTTTTATATTTCTCCAATTACATCACGTACTTGAGTATATAATATCCAATCAGTAACAGAAACACCAACAGCGAAATTTTTTTTCAAATTTAAGGTCAAATGGTGGGTTATGGCTCAATTCTTATTTGTACCAACGTGAGCCATTTTTGTACCTGCACGATATTTTACATTAAAACTGTACTCTTGCAAAGTGAGCTGACAGCTGCCCATACGCGGGATAATAGTTTTACGTTTACTTAAAGCTAATCTTCTTGCTTTACATATACAGTTTGCGAAATTCCCCTGAAAACAGTAACGTGTAGCACCTCCATTTTTGGAAATAACCTCGTTGATTCGGTTAAGTATAGACCTTTCTAGTTTTTTTCAATTCTTCCTCTAATATAGAGGCTCATGCAGATTTAATATCTTCAAAACTGTACGGTTTTATATTACAGTTCATTACCAAAATGCTCCTTGCAAAAATTCCGCATATATTTTCTCTGGAGCTCAAGCCAGGACTCTTCCAGTCTTGTTTAAAATCGCAATATTTTGGTTCGAAACTATTCTTTTGCTACCCACGCTGTATGAACGGCACAACATTTATTTGCTGGAAAATGAATTGAGGGCCACATAGTTTCTCTGCTTTTTCGACCATCATCATTTCAAAAATTTCAAGATACGTTTCCGTCTTCATCCTGGTTGGTATATCTTAACCCTACCTCTGTCAAAAATTTGGTCATTTGGACATCTTCTTGAAATCTTTTGTAATGCCAATTATAAGAAAAACTGTTAGAACCATCCAAGTTAAATTTATTTTCGTCAATAAAAATATCATTGTTCCATTGGAATTTTCAGACCCAATTAACAGCTACAAATTAGAAGTTGTCAAAGTTCGTATTGTGACTTATAAAAGTTGGCAGAGTTCACAAGGTTTAAGTTCTGAAAGTTATACTGAGATCGAGGTTGGAAAGGTAGCGCTGTAACTTGGTTAGGCTCGTGTTCGCTTTCAGAGTTTGTGGCATACGTCAAGCTGTTACTAAATATTTCACAATTTGCCCCTTTGAACTTCACAAAACCAAACTTTTTGAAAAGGTAAGATGATGTCTGTTTTTATGAAAATTTCGTGCAATCGCTCATTACCATAAATTACAATCCAATGTGATAAGTTCTAAAGAATTTTGGAGAATACACCAGAGCTGAAGTTTCCAGAATTTTTAGACTCTGCTCTTTATTCGTAATAATTCTGTTGTAGTATGAGACTGGCTTTAAGTTTCCATATCCCAAAAAGTAGGTATCTGTCTCCCATACATAAGCTTACAAATGCTATTCTACATATTCATTTGGAAAATATATTGACTAAAACTGGAGTACGGTGGCTTTCGTATAGAACTTATTATTTCAAGTTTAGTGCAATAAAGTGCAAGCAATACAAAAGTGTGTAGTTAATGTAAGTAATTTCAGTAGTGTCAGCGGTCTATGTTATACATGTCAGTGAGTAAAATTGAAAATAATTACATTACTAGAACAAAATGTCATATGAAGTAATGAATTCAATAATACCAATAAATTTTGAACAAACTTTTGGTATTAAATTTTTATAGAGTTAACGAAAATCCTTTTAATGAAAAAATCAGATTGCTAAGTTGAACTAGTTTATTTTCTAGTAATTCCTCGACAATATTTCATATTGCTTCGCCTTCTAAATAAAACATACGGCAAGGATTTTAAACAGGAAAATTAGTTCCATTGCAGACACTTTTATTTTATCCATCTCTTTTAAGTCTGAATACTTAAGGTGAAGCTTTTCCCATGATATTATGTTTTTAGTTCAATGCTCTCTGGGAAAACCCTAAAGAAATGTTCAGTTCAGCTTCTACCAGCATCGTTCTATACATACGTTCAATGCCACCACAAAAATATAGCCTACCAGCGTTACTAGAAAGCAGATCTACGGTTAGTTTGGGGCAGATATTACGTCTATGATTTATGTCTAAAATGATAAGTCTAATATTGAAGTTATTTACATATGTTGTAAAGTCTTGAAATTTCTTACATAGCTTGTTTATATGAAACGTAGCATGAGAGTCAGTAATTCGGTCAAGATCGAGTGGGCCCAACGCAATCGAGGTTCCTTACCAAAACTTCATCGACCAAATTTGAGAATTTTTAAATCTAATTCAACTATGATTACTGAATAACATTAAAACAGATCACCGCAAGAGATACAGTTAGTCTTATTAGTTGTCTTAGAAATTAACACAAAAAACATTTTTAACAACTATGCCATTTTTAGCAACTATGAGAAATGAGACTGACAAAAAAAGCGGCAGTTTTCCATCTTTGACTCAATGCCTAATAATCCTGATAATATAAAAATTTTAGTTTTAGAGACCTATAAGATCAGTGGTGGGAGGCGGGTGTACATTTTGCACATTTTTTCCAATTCACCAAAACTTTAGACTTTTTCATATTTTTATTTTGAATGCTTCAAAGATATAAAAAGATATAACAAAAATTTTTTTTAAAAAAAATATTAATAATCTTTGACTGTTGAAATATGTGCGAAATTTCGCATTCCCATGTCACTTCGTTTTCGGGAATAACGTCTGTGAAGCATTTTATTGTTTTCACAAGATTTTGGTGAGCATTTTGCAAGGATAGGTAAGGTTAGGTAAGAAGAGTGTTGCCGGAGATATCCAGGCTGGTGCACTTAGACTTCCCCAGACCTCATGGGATAACCTTTTAGAAACTTCTTTCGATCCAGGCTGTTTTCTTAAGGAATCTCAATACAAACTTGGGCTATTTAGTTCCCAGCTTCTCCAAATTTGACTTTATTCATCAAAGCTGGGTACGCGCAAAGTAGGTGCGCGTTAGACCGATTCGGTTTTCTTAGGATATGCGTCGCACATATCAATTGCATTTGGCTTATTTTAAAAAGTTTGTACTCATAATATTGTTTTTTAATTAGATGTACCTACACTTGATAAAGATAAAATTTTAATTCGTCCGGTGAACGGCAGCAAATTCGTTCGGTGAACAGCAGCAAAAATGGAAAAGATTTTTTTTTGTTATTTTATCACACAACTTATTAATTTAAGGTAACAAGTTTCAAGTCCTCAATCATCAAATAGCGAAATTGAGTGGCCCTAAAAGTCTAAAAAACAAACGAAAATAGAAAAATTGAAAGAAATGAAAAAATTGGGAAACCATAAAAAAAATTGTTTGGAAAGGTTTGAAAAAGATCAGAGTAATTTGAATGAATTAAAACTGTGTAATACCACAGTGGGCTGGAAACGAAAAACAAAAGAAAAACAAGTATTTCGTTTAGCAGAAACCTTATACTCATCAGTACGATGTGGTTTCTGCCTGCCTGCCACAGACGATTGACAATGATCAAACTAACCTCATCTCATATAAACTCCGAATAAATTCTGAGTATGAGTTAAATGAGCCATATTTTCATCTTGTGGACTATCAACCAAAGACGGACGTCACACCTTACCGGTTTTTTTTTACACTTTCAAATGTTTTATTATAAAATATTATATTATTATTATATTATTCAATAAATGTTTCAATACGCTTTTTGTCAAGTTTATCAGTTTTTTTAAAGATGTTGTAAAATCGTGATGGTTAAGAAAATATTTTCTAATGGGAGCTCTGTATTCATGCCAATTTGTTAGGGGTTTTGTTTTTACCTATATTTTTTTTTAAGGCATGGGACGAGAAATCCCAAGCACGGAGGCCAAAGCCGCCCATTGTGCTATCCTGCTAAACAAAACCTTCCAGTCCTCTTATTGAAGCGCATCAAGTCTTGATGAAGAGGACTTTTCAGTTGATATACAGAAAGGGGGCAGACCCTAGAGTATCCACCCTACTCCAGGTGAAAGCCGGACAAGCACACAGAAAGTGTTCGGTTGTCTCAGGCTCTCCTCCCAGGTAGGCCAGACACTCAGGGCTGTCAACAATTCCCATCCTTGTTAGATGAGCGTGAAGTGAGCTAATGATGTCAACCACAGTTCCACAATGTTTCCTGCTAGCCCCATAAGAAAATCATAGATATTTCTATTGGATCCATCAAGAAACAGTTTTGTACGCCTGCAAGTTTTCAGGTTCTCCCATCTCTGCTGATGCTTCCTATGAACATCTATATTTATGAAAGAGCAGATACTCGAAGTGGCAACGCCTACGGTGTTTGGAGCAAAATTTCTACCAATTGCAGTAATCAAAGTCAACTTAACTATTTCTCAGATCCTACTTTAATAAAAACTGGAAGTGTATGGAACTTTTGTCTCCATATAAGCACAAGTAGACTGTAGGGTATGTAAAGAGGAAATGAGGGGCTAAGCACGAGGTCACTTGAGACAGTAACTTTGCAAAAACCATGCTTTAGCATATCCCCAGGTGGGCCATAAAATAATAAAGACTATTTGTAGCTGTTGGTTATAAAGGGAGGTAAGCCATTACATTCCAAGATTATTTAATCCTGTTGCTTACACACGCAATGGATTTAAATAAGCTTCCCTTCCCTTGAGGCTTCCCAACCACCTCTGAAAACGAAGTATATATGCATGTACATATAAACGCTAAAGTTACGAACTTTATTATTTTGTTTTCCCTTTTACAAAATCTTTAAAAGGAAATTTGTTTGATTTTTACTTAAAAACTCCAAGCCTTCGCATCCGCCACCCTTGAAGCCATATTGCTGCAGTGCTTTTTGTTTTTTTACTAAAGCCCAATTTCCTGTAAGGTGCAAATCAAACGAGAAAAAAGTTTCAACGAATTATTGCACTTTGATAGAATGACGGAAGGTGTAGAAAAAGCTTAGTCTCTTAAATTATTTTGAGCGCGAATTGACTGCTCAAACAAATTTAGATTCAGATTTCGCTGCTGTTTATTACACGGCATCGCCCTATGTCTATGAAATGTTAAAAAAAAAACTTCTACACCAAAAGAACTCTTATTCTTAGCCTCAAAACCAAATTTACTGTACTTTACTATACCTTCCAGCCTTTAGTTTATATGAAACAGAAACATTCATCTATTCGCGATTTACGGCACTCTAAAAGGAAATTTACTATACACCAGGGTGGGAAAAAATATCATGCTTCCTGCAACCATGGCGGAATTTATTTACTTGGAAAAATTCAAATGTATCTCCGTCATCCCTGAACGACCAGATGCACTCCAAGGGAAAATCACTCCTTAACCTCAAAATAATTTCCGGAATAATGTACTTCTTATAGAGGAAGTTATTCTAAAATTCTTCCAACGATTTGCATCCGAGGTGAAATGATAACGAGTAATTTCCGTAGGTTAACCACAAATTTCACGTTGATTCTAAATTATCTTCTCCTCAGTACGCTAAAACTTCAAGCTAAAGGAAGAGAAAAAAAAATCGAAGAACATTTAAGTCAATTACCTAACTGTGTACTGAAGGCAAATCATCTAGGAAGACGTGCACAAACGTGGGCGCAGCTAAGAGACACAATTTGCGAAAAAAAGTAAACCAAACAAGAAAAAAGAAAAAAAAAACACACACCTACAGATAAATGAGGTGATAAAATGCTATCAAATTAGGAGGAACTCTACTTTATATGTCCATGGGTACCTTTTCATGTTAACGGAAAACGATATGGTTATGCCGTTGCTTGGTTCGGTATTCGACAATTAACCCAATTTCTGAAATTGAAAAGTGATTTCGCTGTGACTAAAAAAGGGTGAGAAACCGTAAATTAGCAAACAAGCCTGCAGCAGGAATATTTGCCGTCCTTTATATATCACTGGTGACTACGTACGATCGTAGTACGCTATTTGCTCGCAGAAAAGGCATTCATGCATTTCTGAACTCAACAATTATGCAAAAACAAAAAATCAGAACATGCAGACTAGATATGAGCCCCCAGGACTATGCCTACTATTCCAAAAAAAGTCCCACAGTTCAATACACTTATGTTGTATAGCAGGAAAATATAGGGAATGTTTGTCAAGGATAACTTCTGATGGGCGCACGAATAAGGGGGGTCGTCAGTCTTCACACATAAATGCCGGATCCTTTTACGTACGACGACGATGCTACGAGCCACCCGAGAGACACAGTTAGAGAAGTTGTTAAATTGTTTTGTTTGGAAATTCTCATTTGGCATTTTTAGTTGGACTTGACAAAGCTATTCTGATGCTTTTGCAGATTTTTCCTTCCCTCCTTTTTGCGTTGTTGTTTTTGTTCCCAAATCTACAGACATGGAGTGATGCTAAAAATAGCTCGTCGACACAATATCGATCGAACTTATGCGACATTACGAGTCTATTTTTAGAAACTGGGGAAAGTGGGTTATGCTCCAGCATCCTGGAAATTTTCAGTATCAACAACAGTTCTACAGACATATTACATAATATAATCTATATATGTTACAAAGGATACATAAGTATTTAAGTATGCAGATGTATACCTATATACATATATATATATGGTATATATATGAATGCATTCTGAGTGTCAGGGACTTACACAGTTCTCAGAAATAATTATTTCTTATATAGTAGGTATATAAAGGAATACGTACACAAACACGGGTGCTGGAATAATTTCGTACGAAAGTTGTCAGCAGTTACCTCAAGGATTTAATTCTGTGCAGACCTCCTAAATACAAAGCATAAAGCATATATACGGATCGGCGAAGGATATATGTATGCTAAAGTGAGGCATTCAATTTTATTAACAAGTTGCAATCCGTTTGCTATTTTGTTGCATAACTTTTCTAGGTTCTTATAAGAAATGAGAAAATTGCGCGATTAATACTTTTCCGGATTGAGAAACTTCTGTAGTTTGGAGTGCTTTGAATAACTAGTTGAGGTCGGCTTAGTGAAGTAGTTCTTTCAGGAAAAAACTATGTGAATGCGATGACTGCTTATAAGGATTTGAACAAATTTACAAATGAAATTTGAACTTTGAAATTTTAGATTTTTACTTTTAAATACAAATTTAATGTGGACATGAGAGTTTTCTTGTTATTGTTGATTTTAGAATTCATGTTAATCAAGCACTAGAGCGTCGATGAGAAACGAAATTGTATTGCAAAGAATTTTTTGAGATGAAAGACTGCACAGTATTTTCAGATGTAAAAATAAACCTACTGTAAAACCATTTTCAGATTTCACTTTGGAAAAAGTCCAACCAAGCTAAAAATTGGTAAACACTTACCTTTCAGCTCACCAAATAAGGTATGAAAAGTCCCCGAAATTCGGTTACCCGCATAACTAATGACAGCCCAAAAACGAACATTTACAAAAAATCGGGTTCAAAATACCCTCCGGGGCAGGAGGTTGCGATGTTTGCATTGCCTCCAATATGCCGTTTTTGAGTAGGCTAAATGTACTAGTCCATGGACACTTAATGTTTCATCTTACTTTTTTGCTCAATCATTTTATTGCTATTAAGAATTTGCAAAATATTTTATTTTTTATTATTATTTACATTACTCTGTTTACATTTAGCAAGTAAACATTTTTAGATCATATAATAATATTTTGTTATAGTTTTGTGGTTTGAAAAAAAAAAAAGTTCGCTTTTAGCCAGTATTCGGACACTACAGTTTCAGTGTCCGGACATAGGAGTTTTGGAAGAAATTTACTACCTATTTTTTTGTTAAAAATAAACACAAATGATCTTTTCATAAAACTATATACATTTTATTAATTGAAAGAATTATGAACACACTTAAAACTTGGTTATAATGAAAAAAAAATATATCAAAGTAATTTTAAAAATATTATAAAGTAGATACCTAAAAAAACAATAGTTTCAAAAAAAATATCGCATATTAGTTTTGTTGTTAATATTTCCAGCATACGAGGTCTTTGCTTGCTCCTCGTAAGATAATCAAAACATTATAGTGCGGCGACACATAAGGACCAGTCGTTAACGACGACACACAAGAAGGACTAGGTTCTGGAGAAATAGTTTCACCTTTTTTAATTAGAATCAATAGCTAACCAGTACTCTTACTTGTTGCAACTTACTGCCGTCATTCAAATCATATGTGCTTCCCGTCAGATCGTTGAATGTAAGATCTAGTTCTGGTAACGCTTCTGTCGAATCTTCTTCTCCGGCTTCCTTGATGATGTCCAGAACTTGATTTTCGTGAATATTTCTCATTCTTAACTCATGATCCATTACCTCAATAACCTCAATAGCAGTGTGAAACTTATGTACTGGAATTGATTCTTTCATTGTAGTTGGTATATCAGCATTTCGAGTAGCTGCAAAATTTTCAACTACATTTACTGAAAATAACTGTTTTCGGGTCGTAAGGGAAAAGCACCCATTTCCCGAAGTGTTTTTTATGGTGTTTCTGAATTTTTATAGTTCGCAAGATTGCAGTTTCCAGCAAAGGACAGAAAGTTTTTTTTTTTGTTATAAGTTGGCCAACATCCTTGACTGCTATTCCCGAACAAAATTTTTCTAACTGACGTCAGCTGACTGCATCATATGAGTGGTGTTTGGTGGCAGTGCATATAAAATTATAATTTTTTCCTTGTAATTTTCACTCAGCGCTAGCGTCAAGTGTGACTTGCAGCCGTTTATGAAAAGGTTGCCTGTGCTCTGGTATTTTCTTATTCCTCGAAATACACATTAACTCCATCATTAACTACATATTCGAAAAAGATATCGCTCCTCATCCATCCCTGTTCTGATCTCAAAAACAGTTTCGCTGGAACGCTATTCACAATATTCTTCAGTGACGCAAATATGAAGAGGCTACCATTGGGGAATATTTTTCTGCCTGCAGAAAATAAAATGTTTTTTCTTCTCCACTATAAAATTGATAAACGTTTTTAAATCCACGGCATGTAATTACTTTACTGGTTTTCGGGTACAAAGAAAAAAACCCGTTTTATCCCCATTTGGTATTCGGACAGAATCATTTAATATGTCGTCCTATCCGATACTTTTTAAATATTCGTCCAGTTCTCGAGACATTTCAAAAACAGTATTCACTGATCTGCCTTTGGTAATAATTTCTTCTTATCGTGTAGCCAATGATGTGTTTCGTTTAAAGAAGAAATTGAGCCATATTCTTCCTCGTTGACCATCTTCTTAATATGTTGCACAGTGTTGACCAAATTATCTTGTTTAAGTGAAATTCCACACTTGCCAACAACACTCCATAATTATTTTTCAGCACACTTCATAATGCTCAATTTATTTTCTCTGACATCGATGTAGTATAGCTTACGTCATCTCTGTCTCATTAGCGGATCGTTTTATACGTTTTTTCGGTTTGTATGCATAAGTACTGTCATCCTTTATTTTTAATTAATTGATTATGTATTAAATATTTTTTGTCCGGACACTGAAACTGCCGTTTTAGTAGTCAGACAGCAGAAATGGAATTTCTTGAAATGCGTCCGAATATTAAAGGTGTAATATAATAAACAAACATGTTTACCTTTTTCTGTCCTATAAAAAACATATTTTATAATTGTATTAGATAGTAAGCAGAAAACAATCTCTTTTGAAGCATACTTTCAATACCCGGACAGCCTATCTGGAAACTAAATAAAATTGTTTTTAATTCTGTTTTAGTTACTGGACATTCAAAAATTTTATGAATTTAATAAAACATTTTTCATGTTTTTGATTTAATACTATGACAAAACAATATTCAACCAATACAAAGACAGTTAAACTAAATAAAGCAATACTTAAAAAATTTATCTCACTTTCTAATTGCACTTTACATAAAACACCCGTTGAACTTACTGACGTACATATACATAGACTGAGAAGTATTTTCTGAAATACGACACGTGTGCTACCCAAATTTTGGATGTGTATCTAAAAGATCAAATAAGCAAAATTCTAACGGAGTTCTAAAGCTGATGCGTGTACTTTTCTTATTTTTATTAAATGAAATGAAAAGTGTCTGAATACTGGAGCTGTCCGGATACTAGTGTAGTTACGCTATCCATCCCCCTAATTGCAGGTTCAGCTGATTTCCTAACCAATACTGCAGCTGGTAGTAAACACGATGCAGGTGCTCTTTAGCTGTCAGTTGTTGGGGGTAATAAACTCAAATTTACCGACTTATTTCTGCCTATAGCTTTCATAAAGGTACGTATTCAAGTCATCTTGTTTAACTGGAAAGAGCAGACGTTGTGTCACATTCAGTGAAAGCGTATAGAAGTAAAAGATTATCCCTGATGTCTTCATGATCGTTGAAACTTCGAGAAGAGTAAAGATTTCGCTCGACTTTTTCCTTTCCCGGTTTGAAGAATATATCTCATCTATCGAATTGCGAGCAACCACAATTACCAACAGATCCACCTATTCCCCAACGACAACCGTTTTATTTGTGCGTGAACATTCCAAAGCTGTTTCAATTATTAAACGTCAGAAGAACAGAAACCGCGATTTCGATCAATAAATGCAATTAAATATCCATAAAAAATTTGTATTGGAAATTCGATGCCAGGTTACAGGAAAACTCTTAGGGCCGTAAACACCAACGAGGATAATCCTATTTCCTGTGTAAAGATTATTCCTTTTCGAAAATAATCCTGCTTGCTTTGATCGTAAACAGCAACTCGTGTAAAACAATGAGTTTTTTGTTTATGTGGCATTACTTTCGGATAATTTCGGTATGTCGAAATAAAAGAGTAGTATGTTTTAAAATAAAAATATTGAATAAGCAATATAATGAACAAAATTAATTTAATTTTCAGTTATCTTTTTTACATAATATTAAAAAAAAAAATAGTAGAGAAAGAACTTAAGATCAGATCAGATCTAACCGAAATATCGTTGCCACGGAAACGTTCTATTCTTTGTTGTCTGCTGTAATTGTCACTTAAATTCAAATTTTGCTCAACCGTCAGTTATTCGGAATAATCCTTGAATAGAAACTTTACATGTGAATATGGATTATTCTGGTTGGTATTTACGGCCCTTAGTAAAACCGCCAGGAACCAAGATATTCGTAAGAAACCGAAAAAAGGTAATTTTTTTATTTTTTTTGTTGTCACAAGTTATGCGGACAACCGAATTTCGGGGACTTTTTACAACTTATTTGGAGACCTAAAAGGTAAATGTGTACCAATATTTAGCTTGGTTGGACTTTTTCCGAAGATAAAACCATTTTTTGCTTAAAGTTCCTGGATATAACTCCTGGCGAAATAGCCCAATAGCGAACTCATCATAAAACTTGACAACTGCGATAATTTTACTAAGTTGTAAAATTTTCGTTGAAATAATATCTCTGCTTTTTTGCTTTATTTTTTTACTTCTACTTTATTTTATCAAATTAATTTTTTTACACATAAGCCTAGTATCGAGTCGGGTAAAATAAAATTTTACGTGGTCTCCCATATTAAAAACGCTGGTAAAATATTAACGTACCAACGTTAATTTGGAGAAAACAAAATAATTCAATTTTACATTTTGATACAACAAATTTAACTCTTCAAAAACAATAAAATAAATAATGCAAATTTTCATAGAAAAAGGAAATGTCAAAATTTTACTAGTCATTTAATGCTTCGTGTAGAGAATTTATAGTGCCATCAATTTTATAAAGGCGAAACCTTCAGTTTTTACCGGTGAACTCCGTAATGCACTAGTAAAATAATTAGTAAAATTGTTGCTTACCATATTACTAGCGCCAAAAATCTGTATGGAAATGTCACATTCGATACTTGGCTTTAATAAAAATGATAAATGACAAATATTCAGAGTAATCGTTGTCTATCAATCAAATAAGCTCAAAAGTTTATGTCATTTCGGAAGTAAGAAAAACGTAAGATTCTTAACATTCATTAACCCTACAGTACACGCATGAAATAAAATCATACCATTGTACACGTCGGGCCTTACAGGTCCGATGCTCTGAATCTGAAAATGCGCATGGATATGTTTTAAATATGACAATTTTCAGCTTGGAAATGATTTATTGAACTCAAAATATATTCGTAATAATAATAACAAAATAAAAGTCATAAAAAGCAAATAGCTGTTTAAAACCATGCGTCATTATGATCGCTATTATCTTGAATTTCTGGAAGACTCCCGACAAATAAAATGGCCGTGTTGTAAACATATGTACTTGCTGTACTTTTTACAGAAGTGATGCTTGTCCTTCTTTTGGTACAGAAACTGTGACTTTTTGTGTTGCTCCAATCAGTAGTAACGCTGAGCCTCTCAGGATCTTAACACTTTCTGCCGGAAATGCTTTCAACATTTGACAGTCTTTTGTACATAAGCTTATGACTTTTGCTATTACAGTAAGCTACACGTGATATGGAAACATTAATGCGAAAGTTCATTTTTAATATTCAGTTAGCTATTCACTTGGTCCTACTAGGCTAAGTGTGTACTGCAGATTTAAATTCCTTAGTAAAGCAACACACCTAGTAATTCTTTTTATATATAGTCGATTTTTATATATAGTGAATTAAACGGAAACTCTGTTATCCGGGATAAATTATATTCACGACGATATCTCCAATATCCGGGATGAAAAATTCAGTAATATCGAGAAATGAGAAGAGTTGCTTAGTTCGAATTGATTGTCCCCATGTGTAGAAGTCAAAATTTTACGCATTTAAGGTCGTGATTCATAATTCCAATACTTATAACCAGATGTGAAAAGTTAATATACCTTAGGAGTTCTTACTGTGTGCACTTGAACCTGCGATGTCCTTGACAGGACTAAGTACTTAACCCATTCGAAACCGACTGCACACCTTGTGTGCAATGCATTTCCGAGCCAAAAATAGAGGTAGCACACCGTGTGTGCAGTGGTTCAGACTCTCTCAGAAAACATTGCAAGGGTTCTAAAAAAAATTTGAAAATTTTTGGTGAATTGTTTATAAAGAGATATCGCCCAAAATGTTTGAAAAGTTACCCCCCCCCCCCCTTCCGATCTCTGGATCTTTCTAGATTTTTAAAGCTAAAACTTTTATATTATCAGGATTAGTAAGTATTGAGTAATAAATAAGAGGAAAACTGCAGCTTTTTCATCAGTCCCACAGTTACTGGAAAAAAATGTTTTTTGTGTTAACTTATAAGACAATTTTTACTAATATGACCAACTCTTATGATATCACTCTTGCGTCCGAGGCAATATTCACTACATTTTAGGGAATATTCCCTACATTTTAGGGAAAAATATCTAAGCTTTGTGGCAACAATTATGCACATTTTTTAGTATAAACACTTT
Source organism: Dioctria rufipes (assembly GCA_963924295.1). Taxonomy (NCBI): domain Eukaryota; kingdom Metazoa; phylum Arthropoda; class Insecta; order Diptera; family Asilidae; genus Dioctria; species Dioctria rufipes. Next base: position 365,605,969 of record OZ002740.1, read on the forward strand.
TTTGTAAGTCTGATGTGTAACAAGTTACAGCGGTGGAAACGTGAACATTCTTCCAAAAACATACATATAGTACCATTTATACAGGGTATTTCGTCCATGGTGGTCCATAGGATAGGAGGTGATAGTAGTCACCTACGCAAGGGGGCAACAGCATTTCAACCATTTCGAAGACACAGGGTGATGAAGAAAATTTGGTAGTCTATCAGAAAATGCCCTATTTTTTAAAAAGTATAGAGTGTACGGTCACTTACAAGGCTCATTGTAAGCAGAACTTCATGGATTTTCCAACGACTGCTCGATCAATCCCGTACTCCTCACCCCTCAAGAATTATTGTAGTCTAAACTAAAGATAATTTATTCCCTTAGTGACTAAAATACGTCATTTAAAAAACTATCTAATTTCGGTATGACCTGAATAGGTTATGAGCTAATAACTGTTTAATGACTTCAGTGAGAATATAAATGTACTAGGTCAAATTAAAGAGGAGAGTCCACAGTTTAAAGTTTTTTTTATAAAAAAATTACGTTAAGCACCTTTTTGTAGAAAAAAAAGACGTCAAAGTCAAAAAAGGTAAGAAAATCCGAAATTATTAGTTTAGACCACCATAACGTCTCTGTAAGTAACCATACACTTTCTCCTTTTTAAAATACAGCGGGTCTTGTGAAAGACTACCAAATTTTCTTATTCATCCTGTCACTCCGAAACGGTTGAGATGCCGCCGCTCCCTTGGCATATATTTTTTGTTTGACTAGGTGACTACTATCATGTCCTGTCTTATGGACCACCATGGACGAAACATCCTGTATAAATGATACTATATGTATAAATTTTTTGGAAGAATATCAGTATAAGCATATCGCTTGCATTAACTTGAGTGTTTCAGCCATTGGAACAGTCAAATTTTGTCTCATACGTACCCAAAAAATTCTTTATTGAATGTTATTTCGGTCAACGTCTTCATTCCCCAGTGAATATAAGAGAATTTTCCAATATTTAGAATCATGTCACTATATAAATGATTCCAAGTAGAGGCCAAAACAATATTGACCCTAACTTGTAGCTCCTGCCTCCTGTAGGTAATCACTCAAATAACTTTCATATAACCAAATGAACAATTAAAATGTTCAAAACATTCAGAATTCTTTGTCTTGTTCATCACCAATGGTCTAATTTTATGTAACCTGGTAATTATCTCTTTTCGGTTTTGTGCAGGATTTGCTTTTTCCGGTAAAATTTTCCAATATTAACAAACAAAGTTTTAAAGTTCAAATCTAATTAAGAAATTGCTAAGTGTAACCAAGTGTTGCGAATTGCGTAAATCTTGAATTATGCCACTCCATGCTTCTTAATTAAGAACGTGAAACTTACTTCCTTGCTTAATTAATCAAGTATTAAAACAAACTGTTTAAGATCTTCTCTGCAAAATATATTTTCATGCCGTCCAGAAGTATAAAATACAAATTATTTTCAAACTAGAGAAATATCATCATTTCACGGTAAATCTAACCCTCGTCATTTTTTCCAGGAATATCAGAAAAAGTCACGTTAACGAGTTATCAAAGCTTCATTATGTAAGAGGTTAATTAAAGAAAATCTGTTCTTGTTAGTGATATATTCACGCCATCCTCAAGTACTGCAGAACTTTTTCCCAATCGGATCGAAAACATATACCTAACTGTAATGACCGGCTTCACAGTTCACAGTTCAAAGTTTACATAAAGCAAACAGAGAGAGAAAAATAGAAAGAATATTTTAAGAGACTTTTTTCTTAATACTGTACCGCGTACAGGAAAACTCATTCTCTGATCACACCATTTTTATTTATTTTTCCATTTGAAAAGTTTAATTAAAATAAAACAGAATCCACTTTGGGAGCTCCGGTATAAAAAGACATAACATTTCTTGGACAAATTATTATTTGAGATGACTTTTCTGTTTAGTGTATGCTTGTGGTTAAACTTAGTTTAAAGCTTAAATGAACCATAAACCACATAAACTTTTGCAGTTCTATGAGCTTAAATTTTTTGTTTTGAAAGATGTTACTTGATTGAAAGAAGGTAGAGTTTTCTATCATCGAGGGTCGAATGACCTGTTTAGGTTGAAATTACGTAAACTAGACTTAGTAATTAAACCTGACAAGCCCCTCTCCAGTGAAGGTAAACTAAGATGAAAATATTGCTTAATAATTCCTTAAATTAGTACTTCAAAGTAATCTTAATTTTGTCATTACTTATTAGCGAAAAATAACGTAATACTTTCTTTTTAATTTACCTCATATGAAAGAAGAAAAACAAGAAAATAAATAAGAAAAATTTCCTAAATCCCAGGCAAATTTTCATACTTCTTTTTAAGAAAATGTATGGACTTTGAAGTGGGATCTATTTCAAGGATCAGGCAAAATAATGTAAATAGTCAATAACTCCCTATTCGATTGTGTTTGCCCTCAAAAATCGATTTACCAAGGAAGTTAACCTCAAGCAAATTTTACTAAATGGGCACGTTTAGCTTATAGTTTCCCTTATAGTTGAAGTTACGTAATTCTGCCTTCAAAGCCAGCGGAAATAAGAAGATAATTTTACAATTAGTGAATGTGTTCAAAATGTTTTTAACGTGTCTTATTGTGAAATAATTAAATAAAACACATAGGTAATATGGCTTATAATATTACTAAAAAAGCTCGACATACTTCTGATTATTTTCGAGAAGTTAAACGTACTTTAAAATATGACAAATCAATATTTAGTTTTCAGCTTTGGTGGCATCATTTATAAATAAATGTGGAAAATGTAGATTATTTGCTCTACAATTCAATTTTGTCAATTGTGAAATCTCTTTTGTCTAGAGCGAAATTCCAAAATTTAAGGCTGAAGGCCCAATTTTAAGTCGAAATGTTTTTATAGGAGAAAATTATCGTTGCCTTAAAACATAAAAAAAAAAATTTTGGTTATTTTGCCTTGATGTCTAGGAAAGTCGTTGTCAAAGTAAAAATTTTAAGTCAAACCAATTTTTAGCTCGCTGAACGTAATATGCGCCGTATTTATTTGACAAAAGAAAGATGCTGTTTTTAAGAAAATAAATAGGAAAATTTTATGATTCTTTAATTTAACTTTTTCCATAGTTACTGCAAAACTACCCAATGCATATTTCTTAATTTTAGAACGAAAGAATATTTAAAAAACTTTAATTTTTTTACACTTACAATATTTTTAAAGCGTGTTGGTTTTTTTCGAAGAATTATTTTCAAATTTATCAATAACAATTTTGTCGTTTCAAACCTGAGCACATAGAAACTGAGGGAATTAGTTTTGAATAAGTCCATAATTTCTGTATATTTTATTAAAGTTATACTTTTCACTATCATTCAAATTATAGTTGTTACCCTCGTTCATAATATTTACATTACCTACTGGAAAATACAATTTTTATAAAATTAAATTCCTTCTACATTAGTACGCACGTTAACATGAGATAACTAGGTAAAAAATAGATCGAGATTAAGGAAATTTTTCGTAAACTCGACGTAAAGGGGAATGCCCACTTTTCATACAATTTTAATCTCGACACTTCCACACATGAGAGATGTCTTCAACGATGCATATATGATACTCTGAACATATTTTATTAACAATGTTTATTTTAATTAAGCGGGCGAAATCTTTGGCGATGATGTGAACTTTTTCACTTTTCGTGATTGCGCGAAATTGGTGCGTCGTGAAAAATGACTTTCAATGAGAAAAATGTTCAGAACAAAACACTAATGGTCTTGGAAGATAAAACTGCAAAAATGGGTTTTCCGGTGGCAAAAATGTCATGGGAAAATCGGGAAAAAAGTACACCCTATTGGGCGAGAGCCTTCATTTGATATGAAACATTCCATATTGGAACCAGTACGACATTGCTTAGTTTCTTATCCCCACCCTAAAAGTATGCAGAAGAGAATTTTCTTCTACGAATTGTAGCTGAAATGACTGAGACGAACAATGGAACCCGTTTTGCGATCGGACATTACTCTAAGGTGCGAAAAATCTAGTACCTCAGTTCGAATAAAACAGATGGAGTTACTACAAAAGTGAGTATGGAGATGGCTATTTAAGCCTCCGAGTATAGGAGTTTGGGTAATCAAAATTCTTCTCAGAACGTAAGGAATTCGATTCTGTACTAGATTTTCCTAAATTGACTAGATTATATTTCGACCCTCAAGCCTCCCCCCTTCCCCTTCCCTAATTAATTTAAAAATAAACATTGTTAATAAAATATGGTCAGAGTATCATAATTCATCGTTTAATATATCTCTCATGTCTGTTCATGTTGGGCCTAAAACGTGCATTCGTACGTTCAATTAACCAAATCAAGAAAATGTATCGTATTCCCTATTGGAAAATATTCCCCATTTTCACTAATATTTAAGTCGATACGACGTCTTCCGATTCTCCACCTACTTACGACGTAAATAGTAGGTACCGTCATTTCCCCTAACTTTGGACCACCTTTTCAGGAATATTTAGTTACAGTTTCTGAAGACATTTAGACTGTGACATTTACTTCCGGTATTGGGGACTTTTGTATTTTCATTCACTAAAGAAACGAAGTATTCATTTCTATACTGAATGTGTTTTATGCAGTATATTTAACAATAGGTGTTGGTACAAAGAGATTTTAATATAAAATTCAGTTTTTAATTATTTTGTATTTACAATTTTATTTATTTGTTATTTTTGTCCTAAATATCTTTCATATCAGGGATTTTGAAAATATCTTTTGATGATGATATTTTCCTAGCTTTTTATTTTTAGATTGATATCTTCTCTATTCTAGTACATTTTGTCATCAACAATCGGCCATTTCCAGAAGGCCCCACATTTTGTAAATCATTTGACATTATTACAATTTTTGTTCATTGTTGTGCATCATTTGCTGAAAATTTTAAAATATCTCGAAAACTAAAAGCAATATTAATATGGGTAAAATTTATAACTAAAGTCAAGATATGAGAAAAGAAAAATATTTGCGATATTATACAATCACTTATACTTAAGACTTTATTAACCCTGCTATAATTATTTTCTATCAAAAATATCACTTTCAAGTTCTACTGCAAGAACTTCTAAATGTGGAATCTAATGCGTAATCTACAATGCATGGTAAAACCACGTTGTCAAAACGATATCGTTTGCTGAAGAATGCATATAAATACACGAAATATGTAAGTAGTGTTAAGCTGCCAAATTAAACAGCTGTTACCGGTCAATTATCATAAATGTAATTGCTTTCTCAATTTCATAGCAAAATTACATCAAAGGAAGTATTTGGTGTCAATAATTTATTCTATAGTATAGTAAACTAAGTAATTGTTTGGGACAAGTCAAATAATATAAAATATTGCTTTCAAGACTAAAAGTACAAGTTCCAGTTTACAAATGTTTTGTTCTAAGTTCCCCTACATGATTCTAAATTATGCTGAATACACCTGAGGTATTACTACATGGTTTTTGCTGATTAACTACTAGACATAAATTCGTGCTCAAATGTCAAATGAATGAAAGAGAAGAAATATTTTTGCAAGTTTGAATTTTCAAATGCAAGAGTGGGAAACAAACACAAAAATCCATCTCGTTTTGACGACGTGGTTTTACCATGACCATGTATTGTAGATTAGGCATAAGTCACTACTAACGAAATGCATAGCGTAGCACTGGATGCTTGCAAACAAATGGAAAAAAGCACCAGATAATCAATCCAGTGCGTGGAACTGAATATCCATGAATCCAAAACGGTACTGATGGTTCATTGTTGGACATCTGGTCCAAGCTCAGGGGAATTTACGGGGATCTCAACTTTAACAACAATCGCCGCCCTAATGTACATGGCATAGAAGTACATAAGTTCGGCCTAAAAAAGCATTGAACAACTGGGAACTTTCTGAATTTTTTTCTGAAAACATCTTTTAACAGTTGTAGATTGTTTTTCTGACACCTGCATGACATTTGAATCTTAAGCTACAAAAATTTGGCACTTAAGGCATTATAAAACAATCCAAAAGAGTTAAACTAAGTGTTAGCCATATTTTAAGCAATAACTATTAAACAACCCCAAGTTTCTTTTTTTGCTTCTGTCTAGATGATTACGTGACTGTGTGTTTGCATAAATTTCAAAAGTAACATCATGTGCTTCGAAATTTATTTAATTATAAGCTTACGACTTTATGCAGAATAATTATGATAATTGTATAAAGGCGTAAAACTAGAAGCAATAAAACGGCAGACATAAACTGATGCCTTTCTATTGAGAAGTTAATTTGCCGCGGTATTAAACATGCGTACGGCAGCCAAAGGGGCAGCATAACTTAACAACGTCAGTTCGGTATTACTGAAAATTATTTTAATTGTGCACCACCATAAAAGTGACGGGGTAAAGCTGGCATTTAACAGGAGGGAAATTAGAAAGGATTCAGTTAAGAGAATAATGATATTCCAATATGGCTTCCATAACCCCTGCTGGCATTTTTTATTACCACAATTTATGGATAATTTTTGCACGCTTCACAACACCACATCTATATTGGTTTTATGAAAGTTACATTGGTGCCACTTCTAAAAGTATTCAGAAGAAATGAACTTTTGCCCTTGAAGACGATAAATAGGATGGACCTTTTTTTGTTTTTGTAAAATACAAATACACAGTTCAAAAAGTTTTTAAGTTGAAATGCCCAGCAAATTTTAGGACGAAATTTCTCTTGTTGTTTTCTTCAGTATGTCTTTTCTTTTTTTTTTAAGTCATTTGATTGATTAATAAAGGAATTAAAAGATTCCAAGGGCTTTGTATCAATTTTTTTCAACGAACTCAATTAATTTCTGCTTCTATGCTTCCCCAGTCCTTAAATTCTTTGAAAGTTTTTCCTATTATAATTCAATCGAACCAATTTCTTTTTTTGGATTTAATTTTCAATGAGGTCACCAAGAAAGTTTTAAGTCACGTACAGTTTCCACTGAAAATTAGCTTAGAAAATCAATTAATTTAAAAAGAGGGAAATTAATTTAAAGAACAAAATTTCGGATTATATGCAACAGCTTAATTGTTTGAATTTTCATAGTGTTACTATAGCTCCTACATGATTATGAATGATGCTACAAAGATGTGTCTAGAGCAGAGAATGTGGAGGTAAACCAGAACTATCGAGAGTTAAAAAACTCGGCATCCGTAATGAATTCCATTCACAGCGTTGAAGGTCACTTAAATGGATCACGTCAGTCAGAGAAGAAGAATCGCATAGCGCTTTGGTGATCTGATTGAATATTGCCTGTAGAAAAATTCAATACGTTTCATCGTTAGTAAATTTTTTCAACGGAACAGATCTGAGATAGATCAATTGCTGAAACCTGAATATGTGAATTGAGTACTGATGTTGAGTTTTTGAACTTGAAATTTAATATTTTCCGCAAAATTCGCCATTTATCTTGAAACAGCAATAGATCTGTTCCGTTGGACAAATTTACAAACGTTGAATTGTATTTAATCTTCCTACAGGCAATATCAGTAATCTTAATACCAAAGCAGTATGTAATATGATTACGAATTTCATCTTCAGAAGTATTGGGATGAATCTTAGAGATGAAAATAAACTCCGGACAGTAATAGTGTTTTTTTCAACGACATCTCTCTCTCCCTATCTCTCTCTCTTATATGATCTTTCTTGATAATTCTAACAGCTGGAGACTGAAATACCATTTTATGAATGAAAACGTTATGCTCTGAAAATTCGCAAAATTAAAAAAAATGTAATCTCGTCCTCTTAATATGTCTTTTTTGGTTCCATCCAGCGCAATTTAACCAATCTTTCTCGACAATTTGACAACCTGATGGATTTCTCAACCTCCTTACCTTCCTCTAACAGCTGTCCAAATACATAAACGAATATTCTCTGGTGTTTTTAAAACTCTTTTTTAAGAAAATCTATCTGTCGTTGTCGAGTTATGGAATGAGGTGGAAATGACAAAATTAACATCTAATTTTCCTTTATCTTTTCCATAACATTTATACCAAGTTGAAACTAGTTGAACTCTAACAATCTGTAGAGGATATGTAAGGATGAATTAGAAAATCCCGGACAACCTAATTGTACATCTTTAACTTTTTAAATTTAAGTTTCCTACATCGAGACACTTTTAAATTGGGTGATGCCATATAGTCAAACTTTATCTGTATAAAGTAAAATAATTTTTCCTGAACCCTATCAGAACAACGTTTCTGGCTTCAGTTAGAGAGATTCAGAGGATGCATTTCAAGTGCCCCTTCAATTAAGAAAGTAAAAAAATTCGCGCCAGTTCTGAACTGTTTCAGTGGATGAATTATAATTTTCTAGCGAAAATTAAATTTCTCGACAATCTCGACAATGTGCACGTCCTACGGTAAAAATTGACTGAGATGTTCCTAATAAAATGCCAGAGTCCCCGCCATTTCGTTAATCCACACTTTCCGTTCAAGTTCCAGAATTTCCTTTATTTATTTTTGATTTTATCTTATTATCATAAAACACACTCCTTGAAATCTGAATGGTGTTCTTTTTACTTCTCGATTTATTTCAAGTGTGCACAAGCGAAAGCTCTTGACAATGATAGAAAAACTCTTGAATGGTACCGTCATGTATCCATGGACTCCATGAACAATCTTTAAGTTCAAAACTACAGTAATTGGTATAAGAATTTGATCACTTCTTCACTGTCTCATTGCTTTTGATTTTATCCAGAGTTCAATACCATGTCTTTACAGATGCCACAAAAACCAGGGGCCTTTACGTTAAATAGTTACAATCATCAAGTTGAACACACATATATCACCCGGAAATCCTGTCAATTGACTAAAGATAAAGATCATGGCGTTGGGTAACAAATACTCTTACACGATAACGAGGCAGTATACCACCTCCATAGGAACTCAGTCGATTTATCAACGTCGTCTCCTGTATTTTTACCTCACTTAGGACACATTTCCTTTTGCCTGCCCCGTAGAATACTTTCAAGGCTTATTATTGACTCTGAAGCCGCCTATACTATACTACTATACCTTTTTTTTTTGTATTCTCGTACTTGAATATCAACGGACACTAACATTCCTATCCTTATATTCTCCAGCTATCCGTTTAATATGTCCAAAGTCTGAGAAATTTATCTAGAATTATCTAGGTTGGACAGGGCTATATTTGTTGCACGTACTATAACGTGTCCAATTAAAAGTGAACATGCCTAGAAACAACACGTAAAATTCAGGACTTCTTGCCAGTGAATTGATGTGATTTTGTTCTCTGTGAGTAAATTGTTATGACTAAAGGAAGGCAACGTCTTCAAGTGACAGCTGAAGATAATTATTTTTCCTGGTTGAGGAATAAATGAGAGAAAACTCCGTTTTATTCTTTGTTATTTTTCATAGAAAAATTATCTTATTAGTAAAGCAAAAGCACAAGTTGAACGGCTTCCAAGAGATAGGCAACCATCAAACTTAAGGAGGCCATTGAAAATTAAAATCGCTCAAGGCTACAGGCAACGGTAAGATATTTTGAGTGTCGGCTTAATTCAAATTTATGCAAGAAAGATCAGGTAAGCATTTAGAACTTAGAAGGCACCGTAACCCACCAGAAGAACATTATTAGTAAGCTGGGCACACTTAAACAGGATTTATCGGTGTGGAATATTTATGTATGCAAATGTTGGCAATAAAGTTGTTTTTAAGCTTATCGATTACTTTGCCTAATTTAAACCTTGAAATAGATCGGAAATTAAAAACACTGATTTCTTCTGTAAAATAAAATTTGGATGAGGGAATTCCGTTAATAAAAGATGCCATAAATATTTTGCAAGTTGATGTATTTATAATATATTTTTCCGGGGTTCAATCCACCTCCGATGAGATGGATTTTAAAAGGGAAAATGAAAAATTTAAGCTTCTTGTGCGAAATTTATGTTCGCAAGGAATTAAGTAATACGTTTACTTCTTGATGAGAAAGAAAGGCGTCTTTATTAAAAGTTGAACTTAGTTTATGTGTGAATACGTAACAGTGAAAGATCGAGGAATGCGAGGAATAATTTCTATTGTCAAGGATATTGAATCGTACAAAGTTTTGTTAGAAAATGCCTCGAATTATAGACTGCCTTATATTGAAAATTCAACTGAATTATAATTTTGAAGTTCTTGTTCGAATAGCCTATTTTCTTCCTTAATATTTTGTGCTTTTGAGTTACATAATATTCTAAGTAAACTGAATTTGTGTGAACTGAACATGGCGCAATTTACGATTGGTTGATAAAATAAAAAAGCTTCATAATTAAATGAAGAGCTATTTGTGTAGTAAAATAGACAAGTTAGATGTATAAAAGTGATCTTATGACGGACAAGATTTAGAAAAATTAAAATTTGAACTTTTACTTCCTAAGATTCCTTTTAATTTTTAGCGTCTTTTCTCATATGAAAGCAGAAATTTGAAAAATTTTCGGAAATAAATCTCTGAAAAAAATTTGCTTTTAATTATAATTTTATTTTTAACTAGATCAGGTTAAAGTGGCGGCCACCGTATTGCCTTTCGCTCAGTTTTACTTAGACCTTCGTGTAGTCCACTAAGATGTCAAGTCGTCGGAATCTTTATTTGTTAAATAATTGTACATATTAAAATTGAACCATTCAGAAACTGAATGATGGTTTTTGTTCTTTGTTTGATAAGAATCAGAAATTTTTATAGTCAGCTATTGAATACTTTGTACATTAAATTGAGCGTGTAGTTCTACATTTATGCCAAGGGGCAATACCTCGTGATGTTTTCAATTGGATAACACACATTAATATAGTTCCTCCTTAGTGATACTTGTCTTTTCCTATAACATATTTCAGACTGGGTGTATTTGTGTTGAGAGTAGATTGATAGCAATGTTTATAATAGATTTTTGCCGATTATTGTATAACCACCTAAAGAAAAAAAAGAACCAATTAGCAGATTTAATGAAATGCGAAAATGCACAAATGCAATTTCAATTAATCAACCCAGAAAATATTTTCCAACAAATCAAACACATTTATTTTTATTGTTTGCAATAATGCATCATAAGTAAATCAAGCATTTATTTACATGACATGCGACATGCATAAAAGCGGTCAAGAAACTTACGCCACACTTTTCAATAATTAAAAAATTAAATTGCATAGTATGTAAGTTAAGTGTAAGTAACCATTGTATAAATAATCTGATGAATTGAACAACGAAGTGTGTTAACTGACCCCTGTCTTTTAACTTGGTTACTGCTATTCTTAGCTGCACCCTTCAAGTTGGCATCTGTTAGATTAGCTGTGACTAAAGAAATCTACTTTATTAAGCTTCTCTAGGAGGTCTGCATAATGGCTGCCTCGCTTCATCAATGTACGGAAATAATAATTATTACACTCGCTATGGATTTTTCTTCCAGAATCTTTAGCCATAGCAAGCTCGTTTCCTTCTTAATTACTGTGACTAGTATTATAATGCGTTTTTGCGAGGAATATAATCGTCAGAAACTATTGACACGTCAGGTCCATCTGCCAAGAAAAATATGTACGGTGCCAATATACACCTTATTCTTCCACTCCTCTCCGCTATTAGGGATGCTGGTCGAGAGAGCTTTTTAAAAATTGTGCACTTGGACATTGTAATCCGTGTCTTTCCATACAAAGTCTTTAGAACTGCTCTGACCCCAAACTATGGTACCCTCAAGTCTGAAATTTTTATGCTCAGATCACTATTGCTAGATATATCCATGCAATAACAATGAATAACAAGGCGCAGGAGATCTCACATTGCTATACAGTTGAAGTTATTTTCTTTTGGTATATAGACAAGTTACCTCTGTATTTGGGTAAGACTAATAAAGTAGGTCGCGACATTAAAAAACCTTCACTGCATCAATATCATTGGATCATTTGGATCATTGATAAATTTTTTACTTTTGTTCTTACAGCGAATATATTTTTTACTATCGATTGATTATTTTCTGATTTCTACTAATTCAAGTAATGCGGTTTCAATTTGCTTCTTGTATATTCACATTCGATATCTTTGTTCTAACTGGTCGCATAGCCTTAGCTTCATTGGATAGCGTCCAAAGGAAAGCCTTCAAGTTCATTGATTTGACAATTACTTTCGCTACTTTATCGCTACATGCATGGCTAATGTTCCGATGAAATATCTAGTTTGATCTCTTGTAGTTCAATTCATGCAGCAAGCCGCGCTCATCCTTTCACACTTCAAAATATTTTCAGCCGTACAGTAAAATTCCGTGATGCTTTACTATTTCGAACTGTACGAATGTGGAATAGTTTACCATCTACTATTTTTCCTCGGGCTTACAATCTGCGAAGGTTCTAAAGTGACATACATCAGCATGGCCGCCACTTTCCTCATGTCCCATAATCCATTCCCCATCTCCTACCTGCCCCGGAGCTTGGCTTAATAATATACAAAAAAAAACAAACCTAAATATTTAAAAGTCATCTACGAAGCTGTCGAATTACGTTAATAGGTCCGAATTTCTGGCTGCCTATGTGTCCACTTCTTCCTGTTTTGGGCAATAATATAAATATTTACAATGTAGTAGCTGGGATATATACGAGTACCTAGTAGTATCGGAGTCTACCCATCAAACCTTGCCAGTTAAAACTTCCACTTAGGTGCAGAAATCGCGATTGAATTGAAGGAACAATAAAACCAAGGATACTAGCAAGTTTGATCACTGCGAACTCACAGATGTTACAGTTCATTTGAACTCAGAATCAAACCCTATAATGATTTGAATCTGAAATTTGACCACAATAGGTACGCATTCCTGTATATGTGAGTATATAAAGTTTACAAAATCATACTATAATCATCAGTGTCAACCGCTCCTCCCATGGGGGAAGTTCAAAGCGGATGCTCCAATCGCTGTTATTGATTGTCCACATCAAAATGAGACAATAAAAACCAGATCTGTCGAGATAAGACTAAAATTCAAGACATCTGAAAAAATCTCGGCTAAGACAACCGCATATTGCCTCCTTCTACACGATAGAATAGTTTGTTAGCAATGGTGTGACAATTATCTTAATTTACAACGTCATAACACTAAATTTCGACAATATGGAATATATAAAATCATAATTATGCGTATATCAACACTAAATTGTTTTCGCGGAGCATAATATGGGATTCTCCAGTTTATTGCTATAAGAGTATAGAGCAATTCTCTTACACCTTAAGCTCGCAGGATTTATTACCTAGCAGAGCTCCGAGCTTTATATAGGACAAAAGTTTTTCGATTGGTTGGTAGTTTTTATTTTAAAATACTTATTAAATAATTCAATATAATAAGCACTCAACTTTCACTTAAAAGTTCACAAAGTGATTTTTGATTGCTAACCAAAAAGGAAAATAGAGTTAGAAAAAAACTTTATTTCTCAGAAAATATGCTTGGTCTTAACTTTTTACCATGAGAAAGATAAGCAGAACCTTTTCAAAAGGTATGCGGTTGTATGTATACATTTTCTTTCGTCAAAACCTAGGCAATGTAATTAGGGGAAGAAGACAAGAAATTAAATCTCCTTGCCATATTTTCCTTACCTATAAAAGCCACAGTCCTCTTTGTAAATTTACTTAGATACGTACACACATGAATAGCTTATGTTGAATTGAGAGATCTGTTTTCTTTTATACATGTGCTTTTCATTATACATATGAAAAATTTTACTTTTAACTAGCTAATTATATCTGAGATAATTATTCTCTCTTTATCCTTATTAATAATCTATAACGTCTCAAAAAGACATCTCTGTCTCTCAATTAATGTTCTTATCAAAATTTGATGTTTTTGTGAAGAGGATAAATGGCTTTCCTTTGTGCTTTACAATTTCTCCTCCACGGCCAGATCTCTGCTTCTGTATAACCATATATTTTTATAATTAGTACCACATAGAAGCAACAACAATACTTAATATCATAAGCAGCTTAAATTTCACTAGAATTTTACATGGCAGAAGGTACCTCTGCCTCTCTCAGAAGGTGGGAAAAGGATTCATATAAACGGAGCGCCGCGTATGTATAATACAAAATTATTGTTTTATGGGTAGCATCGCATAGCTTTCCCCGTTAAAAAAAAATTTAACCACAAGGGTAAGCAATGAATGTTTACGAGCGCATAACAAAAAAAAACGTCTTTCATCTCATATCTGGAACAGAATGTCGTTGATTGAGATGTTATTTTTACAATTCCCGTACTTTTTGGGCGTGCGAATCTACTTTTATACCCTAGTGAAATCATATTGTATACTAAGTTCGTCATTCTATTTGTAACACCTAGAAACCTGGAAGTAATAATGGTAGAGCAAAATGGATTGTACACACAAGCATAATATTACAAGTTATTTAGAGAGCTAAAATTTTGCATACTAGCTTATAAAAAAAAAAAAATTTAATTGTGAAAATGGAAAAAATGGGGTAATTCCTTCGTGGGAATGCCATACAAAAATTTCGTGGTTCACTACATATTTGGACACTGCCTGAGAATGCTTCGACATAGAAAGCTGGAATTTTGTATATGGCGTTTTCATACAAATAGTAAATATATTTTCATAAATCGGGCAACCCGTTTGTGGGTTTCCATATAAAAATTTAGGTTTTTTACGTATACTGTGAAAACGATCAGTCCTAAATATTTTTATTGTACTGAAAAGTTCTTCAGAATATGAAATCCTGTCAAAATGTTTATGCATAGTAATTTTTACTGTCCGACGAACCGTTCTAGAAATATATGCGAAAAACCAGTTCAACCATTGATTTGCACAGATGGGTGATCATGACCATACGATATCACACACGGCCATTTATTTATAGTATCATAAGAATTCATCTTATATCAATTCAACCTTTTATACTAGTTTATAAGAATTTTACTCACAGGTATAATTTCCATGGAAAACATTTTAGCCTTGATTCTAGTATATAATCTCATTTGAGATTTATATATATATATACAGGGTGGGCCAAAAGTCACCATGGGGTTTAAAAATTAAATTGGTAACATATGGTAGGATGAAAAAAAGGAGGGGTAAGGTGGGGTGGGGAAACATGCTTACCTATGAAGAACAGACAGTTGGCTATCATGTAAAAAAGGAATGAAGAGAAACGGTCAACAGGGTGTGGAGCAATGTACAAACGAAAAAGTTAGTTATTTTTAAGCCCCATGGTGACTTTTGGCCCACCCTGTATATATATCACAACTATACATCTAGGAAAAAATAAGTAAAGTTGTAGGCGGATGAGTTCATTTATCTCAACAGTAGCGTGGGCAATTAAGAAAAAGTTACACTCCCCAGAATAATGGCTTATCGGGTAAAATCATAAAGGACAAGATTTTTCAAAGAGTCCATATTTCGAGATATCTTAACATTTATTGGTCGTCGTAGTTGAAGTATGAGTCAATGTTGCAGATGATTTTCAGCATTGAATTTCAGCTCAGCAGTTCATTTTTATAATTCCAATTGAGACAATTCTCTACTCGATGACGCTAAGCAAATTCACCATTCTTAGCGCTACTAGTTGAGCTTATACGTATCTAATTTTTCTAGTTGAAAAAGGAATGGTAAGAAACTTTTGATTTTGAAGCAACAATCGCGAAAAAAGAAATATCAAAGCCTATTAATTATTATTATTATTATAGTCACGGTTATTATTCTGAACAATATTGTTTCTACATACTGAGAAAGAAGAGAATATAAGAATAACTTCAACAAGGATTTTTCTTCTTCTTTTTTCTAACTAATAAAATACATAGCAGAAGTGATTCTTAAGTAAATAAAAGAATAGCAATTCGATTTTCCTTTAATTTTCCCCAATTCTTTTAAAATATTTAACATATTGTTATTCATTTTTCTGAACTCTTCTAAAATCATATTATTCTGCTTTAATGACTTTGATGGCTTTTCCTTAGGCGTTATTGCGACTTGTTTCATTTCTCTTAGTGGACCTTATGATGCGGTTGGTATTTCCACCGGTTGTGATGGCTCCTCTATGATTTCTGACAGCTCCTCTATGATGATAGATGTCTCAACTGCTGCAGTTATTGATGAGCCAGCAGCATCAGTTAAATTCTGTTCACTTATTGTAAAATTGACATAAGTCTGCAAATTGAAAAATGAATTTTAGGTTATATGCATATCTTTTAACCGTTTTTTCATAAAATCCTGCTTCCGGATAAGCTACATCCCTTTCAACCAAATCTTCAGAAAATATTGGATGCCGTCATCCTCCATTTTTTATTTTATTATTCGCTTTCCATTCAATCCAGGATTAAAACAAGTATTTCAAAAATGAATTACTTGTATTGCTTCAGTATTGTAATTAAAACCTACTCTTTTCAATTCTTCGGAATTTTTCTTTCTTTTGTCGTGCCCCAAAAGCAGTTAACAATAAAACAATTAAAAACACTCGAATTACTCATATATAAATATTTATTCCACGCGGAACTGACCTATCCTAATATATCAAACAAAGCTAACCCGAACCGAAACTTGACACTACGATGACTGAACACTGAACGGCACTCGCCAGACCAGTCATTGGTCTTTTATGCACCAATATTCGGAAGTAAACTTTACTAACAACGCGGATGTAAACAAACGACAACAACCTTGTCGTTTGTTCTACCGGTTGCAGTACCTGAGTTGCTTAGTAGTAAACAATCGCCTTACATAATAATTACCATGCGAGGTTAATTATTATTGTAATCGTCGATTGCTCCACTAAGCGCTCATCGCAGCCAGCTGTTGGGCTAATCAGCAAAACAACCGACAGTTGCAGAACAATACCATGCGAGGTTATTGTTTAGCAATTGCTGATTATTTCGCTGTAATACCTTTGGCTGCTGGAAGCATCTTCCGTATGTTGGGCCATCACATCCCTCCCCCCTTGGAAAAACTAGTTTCCGCAGGGAACTAGATCTGGAAGTGCAACAGTCTTAAAAATTGAAAATATTTTTGGTCTCCGTTCGGTTCAGATTGTTTTACATTTTTCTTACATATAAATATAAATCTTCTGATTTATCTCTTCTTACATTTTTATCTTTTTATATGGTTTTTCTTTCTTACCACCTGTATGCTATCTTTTCTTTACTTTTCGATTATTTATTTATTTTCACTTATAATTTTTAAATTTATCTGTATAACTCTTTTTAACATATATTTCTTTATTTTTTTTACTTTAGAAATCTTTACTTTTGTTCTTTTCTTTTTCTTTTCATTCTTGTCTTCTTTACAACTTTCTTTCTTTAACTCCTATTTAAAAAAAAAAAAAAAAAAAAAAAATTCGCTGTAATACCTTTGGCTGCTGGAAGCATCTTCCATATGTTGGGCCATCACACTTTCACTCATTAAATTTAACTCAGAAGCAACAATTTTCCACCACAGTTCATGCTTAATACAACTCCTTTTTACCGTATACTTCAACCCTTTACGAAGTGATTATAATGATGTGTAAAATTGACATACCGTAAAATATCAAGCCGCCATAAAGGTGATATCCAACTTTACAGATAATCTCTAAATGGAAAAAACTCTTTATACAAACGAAAAAAGAAATTTCATTGCAAAAAGAGGGCGTTTCATATAAGCAGGAACAGTATAATCTTCAGTACGGCTTGGTTCCTGCCTGCCGTATACACCAAGGCAAACAGCCAAGCTGACCTCATATATAGACTTAAAATAAATAACATAAGTCCTTAGTATGTAGGTGTAGTAAAAAATGTTTTTTATTCTTTTTCATTTGTTACTTTTAACATTACTTGATCGAAAAGTCAATGACGATGAATTTTTCTGATAAAATCCCATTCATGCTTTAAAAGAAAATAAAACCACCACTGTCCGGTGACACACAATGATACAAATGCGATACATCGTACTAAAAACTGGTTTTCTTAGCACTATTTTAGAACATTTTCGTGTATACCTCAATTTAGAGCAGAGGCTAAAGTATAGTTTACATAAGCGAAGTTACTGTCCCAAGTAAACACAATTTCAGTCCCCCACCTCTTGACATACCAGCCAGTTTATTTGCGCCAGTACGAAAACGAGTTCCACATACTTCAACTTTTTAGCGAAGTGGAACCTGAGAAATAGTCAATTTGAGTGTATTTTCTGCAATTGGTACACATTCTGATGTGTGTAGTCATTTATAATATCATCTGGCGTGGAACTTGTGAAATGTGAAGATACTTATTTTTGAGAGAAAATGGTTTAAGTGAAAAATTAAATATTGAAAAGGTCATTAATTGTGCAGCAATGTAATTAAGAGCAATTTCGGAGGAAAAGTTCTAAGAAAAAAGAAAGCGCGAGTACGTTCCTGGCATATTTGCTAAGGAATAATATTTTTGCTGACGTAATTATTATTAAAATTTACGAAATTTCTTACTGAAAAATAAAAAGCACTCCTTTGTATAAAAGCGCAAACACAAATGTGCTGACATTTTACAAGTTCCACACCAGCTGATATTATTAAAGCCTACTTAAAGACTACTTAAATCAAAAAATGTACCAGTTGCAGAAAATGTACTCAATTTGATCCCAGGTTCCACTTCGCTAAAAAGTTGAAGTGAGTGGAATTCGTTTTCGTACTAGCACAAGTAAGCTGGTGGGAATGTCAAGAGGAGGTGAGGCCTGAAACACAATTGGAGCTTTTCAGCCAGCTTGAGATTTGTTGACAATGTAAATCAATGTAGAAGAACACAATTGGAGCTTTAACTTTTTTGCCAGCTTCAAGCTGGCTTGAAATTTGATCAAATTGCAAAATTCAAGCCCAATGACTGCCAACTTGAGAGAATTTTTAATGTTGCCAACTGTGCAAATGTCGAATATTAGATGAGAATGGCTTCTGTTGAGACATTTAAGAAGTAAACAGCTACCAAAGATGTTAAAATGGAAGAAAACTTATAGAGCTAGTAAAAGATAAGCAGTTTCTGTGGGACATAAAAAAAAACTCGGTATTATTTTTACATATAATTGATACATCTCAAAACTATCCAAAAAAAGTATGCATTTATCGTAATTTTGGAAAATCGGAAATGTCGTTCCTTAATAAATACTCTCAACATAAACAAGTTAAAGCTGCAAATGTCAAAAACGCCAGTTGTGTTCAATTCGGCTTTTTCAGTCAGCTTTAGCAGAAAGCTGGGCATAAAGCTGGCTGAAAAGCTCCAATTGTGTTTCAGGCCTGATGGACTGAAATCGAGGCTACTTGGGACAGTAACTTCGCTTGTGTAAGCTATACTTTAGACTCGGATGATACACGACTGTTTTGTTACATATGAGTGCATTTACTCGGTTTGCATGCGTATAGAACATATGGAAATGATGAATTTTCTTTGCTGCCTCAAGAACGTGTATAAACTACGTGTACCATGGGCTGATACGCACTCGATACAAAAATCGGCTTTACGTCGTGTCTAGTCCCGAGTGGGTATCATCGTGTGTCACGGGCAACGAGGTAATAACTAAAGGAGATGCAATCATATGTACGATCCGTGTACATGAGCGTACCCAAAATTGCCCTGCATTTGTGTATGTTTCACTCCACCATTTTTGGTCTTCGCTGTCAAATCCATACTTCGGTTTGGATGGTTTTGGGCTTGGTGCATTGACGCAGGAAAACCCGTGAAATAACCGTAGGGGCCACGAAGCAAATATTACTCACAAACTTTCTGCCACTGAACTTTTCTTCAAAATTATTAACTTTTTTACGTTCACGTTTGCAAATTCAGTAAATACTTTTGAGTATATGAAAATAAAAGCGATTAAAATTGCGCATAGGTTGTACAATTGTGTACAGGTGTACAAATTTTACGGCGCTTATGTACAAACAATATCAGTGTCAATGTGTTAGAATTGGGTACGCGATATTTTCTCATTTACATCTCCTTTAGTTGTTACCTCGTTGGTCACGGGTCTAAAAGTAAATGAATTTGAAAAGCAAAGTGAAGAGATTTTTGTTAGTAAATACTACTTAGGCATTGAGCGAAATTCCGGTACGCTACATACATACCGGCATTCATGCATATGTATATACAGTTTGCGTCATCCTTTAGGCTGAAAATGTGGCAACATTTGCGAGCCCAATGACTTCATATTTCGATCATATATCCATTGGATTTTCATTTGCTTGGCTAGTGTGCACACACTAAATAGATTTATACGAAAGTAAGTTTTGTGTTTGTTAATTAATGATTAGAAAAGCGGCTTTGGCAGTAAAGCTTTAGTGTTGACGACCAAGGTAGGTAGGGAAACCTGTGAATTTAATTATTAATTGTTAGATTTCCATTTACATCGATGCACATTTCTACAATTAGTCGTATAACAAAAATTACCCAGAATGTGAAAAGGATTTAGTATGTTGTTCGCCAAATAATGAGAATATTTTCTGAAAGTTATCAGTATCAAACATAATGGAAAAAATATGCCCGTTTTATAATTTTGCATCATTATTTTCATGTTGTTTTTTCATCATAGAGAGAAATATTTTCAAACTCCCTGGGTATTTATTTTGTTCTTAACTCATCACGGTAGGGAAATTAAACAAAATGAAATTATAATTAACGTCGCTTTTATGAAGTTTTATCAGCCCAACTTTTTTAATGAGTACGGTTGAAGCAGCAGTTGCACAAACACGAATGTTATACGGTATACCATAAAAGTGAAATTTTAATTATCAAATATGAATAATATATTATTCGTTACCTATATAATTTTTATGTTGCTAGGATCCCTCAGAATCTTAAGACTTAAGGAAATCGGGCTTGGTTTGTATACTTTTTAAATATATTTTATCTACTCACTAACCCTTGACTAAATAAGTTTATAACGTTGGGCGTAGGGTGACGTTCGTGACAAAAGTGTGAAATTTTACGAAAAGTTTTAGGATAGTAAACGTGGATGGGGTGTCCTGATTTAGAATGAGAAATGGGGGGGCTTGTCGATGGGGTAAACTTTTTTTAAGTTTTTGGAATTTTGAGGTGGGGGTGGTCCAATTTGGGCAGTGTGTGATATCGAATTAAAGCTCTTACTGAATACTATGAAACAGACTTTTTTCACCAAAATATCGTTAAAATGCATGATTTTCGAATTTTTGTGTAGTTTGGTATAGTGGGGCTGTTCTCTTAAAAGCTTTAGCATAGAGTTTCATGGGAACATTTAAATTTTCTATGATTGTTATGGAACTATGTTGAAGGCGACTTGACCAGGACGTTAAGTCCAAACTGTCAGCATGAGCTGACAGATCGCCTGATGACAGCGATAGCACAGGGCGGCACGCTAGCACCTCGGCTAAGGATGGCGGAGAGTGTGGGGGAGTTCCCGAAATACCTGCCGCATGTCATCATCCATAGACAAAAAAAATTTTCGTGCCTGCACTACAAAAAAACGGCACACACTCGGTCCTGAAGGGACCTTTACGTCACTTACCTGCTTACTGCTGAATTGAAGGCGCAGATGTTATGCCTTCTTGGCCTTGCCCCATCCTCCCTTTGACTTGGGGGGCACTATTTCCAAGTCCCTTTGGCTGACCTGTAGACGAAATTAGAGCGGACCTATGCGACCTTCATGTTAGAGGGCTCCAGTAAATGTGAGGGAAGAAATGATAAACTTTAAGACTTCATTACGTTATAATCAAAATTTACATTTATTCCTTTCTTTAAAAATTTTTCTTAATTTCACCCCCGTAGCACTTATTAGATAGGCCTATAGGTACTTAAAGGTACTTGAAAGGTACATCTCTCTATTGTTACACAATTATATCTGATTAAATGTGTTTGGCGATCATTTCAAACCCACCCCATACTTGAATTGGGACTCAGGGTCGATTTAAAGAAAGTGAAAATCTTCCTGTTTTTTTTTTCTCAGATAACTCGAGCTATACTTAAAATGCAAACGTACTTACAGTACTCCTTCTCCAACGATTGAAGCGCTTCAGCCGCTGTGAATGCCTGTATGGAAGAAATAAATAGTACAAGTTTTCCGGGATCGTTGCCCTGGGTGCCTTGACTCAAGGATAGTATTGGGTCCGAGCTATCGCACCTGACATTGGCAAAATTCGACTAAAAGAGTCCTATGTTACAGTGAATATAGGTGAGCAAAAATTCAAATATTAAAGTTTATGTCAGGTAAGTATATAATATATATGAGCAAAATTCAAGTATCAAAATCTTATGTCAGGTAAGTATATAATATATATGAGCAAAATTCAAGTATCAAAATCTTATGTCAGGTAAGTACATATATAGGTGAAAAAAAAATTAACGTAAATATATATATGTACCAGCAAAATTCGAATATAAAAAAAAATCTTATATCAGGTAATGTTATGTATACATATGTGCACAGAATTCAGCGTAAATATATAGATATGTGCATGCAAAATTCAAGTATCAAAATCTTATGTCAGGTAAGTACATATATAGGTGAAAAAAAAATTAACGTAAATATATATATGTACCAGCAAAATTCGAATATAAAAAAAATCTTATATCAGGTAATGTTATGTATACATATGTGCACAGAATTCAGCGTAAATATATATATATGTGCATGCAAAATTCACCTAACCAAAACCTAATGTCCAGCTAAGTATATATGTACCATACTGTATTAATGAAATCTTACGGTCAAAAGCCTACATACTAGTGAAAACCAAAAAGAACTTGTGCTGGAATTTGGCTATATTGGACGAACTAACCATAACAACCCTTTGTATTAAATCCTTGATGAGTCGCTTAATCATCTCTAGAGTCTGACCTCGGTTAAACGGAGCAGCGATATGCACCCACCTGCAGACGTTGGTTCAAACAAATTCCCGTCTATGTATTAATAATGATTAGTGCACCAGGTGACTGCCTCCTTGCAGTGTTCCAGTCAGAATTCAAAGTGGAATGAAACTTTATGATTTGCAATAAACTCGAAGTCCTTAGGCTTTCCGCTGTCAATGACGGTAGTGGAAGTTTACGTGCCCTGACTTTATCATCAATATGCTTCAGTGATTTCAGCCAGACTATTCGAATGATAAGCAGTAAACGACAATATGTATGCTAAATTTTTGTTTTTTTTTGTTTTGTTAATGGACTAG
Source organism: Dioctria rufipes (assembly GCA_963924295.1). Taxonomy (NCBI): domain Eukaryota; kingdom Metazoa; phylum Arthropoda; class Insecta; order Diptera; family Asilidae; genus Dioctria; species Dioctria rufipes. The sequence goes on from OZ002740.1 coordinate 365,629,116, forward strand.
GAGGGGTCGGATTCTCCTTATTTTCGTAATTGTATAAGCTGGGTACTGGGCACAACGTGCCCTAGCTGGACAAAATGCAATTCTAACCTAGAAAAAGAATTCTCTGACCTTATCCCTGCTGTCGCTCCACAGTTGCCCTATCTTTTACTTTTCGGTTCTTTCATTTCCTTCACAATTAGCGCTGGTTTCATGGAATTGCCTCGATCTCCTTAGGCGCCTTAAACAAACCGCCCACGCCGTCTATTTTCCTTATCCACTGGGATATTGTCGAATTTAGTTGTCTTACTTTTTCTCGTTTTATTTAATTTCGCTGGTTTCTACTGGTCACCTCAATATGGTTTTTAGTTAGTTACTTTTCCCGATTCATTTAATTTTTTATTTAAAAAATTTAGGACAATTTTTGTCTCCACATTTCACACATTTTTCACAAGCCAGACTCTTCCCAAAGACAAGAAAAATGACCGCCGGAAAAAGTCTTCTTCTTTTTCTTCTGTCACTGAACATGACACCGAGCTTGAGGAAGCATTTCTCTCGGTCGGGGCGCGTTTTGGTTTCATGCTGTAGTCGACAACAAGCCGGGCCTACACGCTTCAGTCCGTGGTGACATATTGCTATATGCAATATGCTACGACCATAACAGGGCAGAGTGGTCTGCGCCACCCGTGGTTCAGACGACGCTGAAAAATGGTCGACTGAGCTAGCCGGTCTTACACATAGGCCTCATCACTGCGGGCGCTCAATGTGTGTCACGTCCCACGACCCTATGCTTTCCTCATCCTCAGACTCTACTTCCGATGACACGTCGAGGACACATCCTTGAAGTCTCGTCAGTCTTCGATCAGACTTCGACATCCTTCTCCGTGTGGGGAGGCCAAAGCTACATCGACAAGCTGGTAACCCAAAAAATCCAGCCGGTCGATGCCTCTCTGCCTTCCCTCACCGAGATGCTGAGGAAGCCCCGCGATCAGTAACCTAAAGAACTGATCGCTAAGCTTTCCCGGCGCAACCTCTCACCCTGATCTCAGGCTGCGATTGTTCAAGGGTGTGTCTCCAAGGCGTCGTCGAAGTAGTGACATGTTGACAGCCGAATATGGGAATGGATTCCAACAGGTATATCACCCACCATTGACGGGGCAATAGGAGGGCTTCGTGATATCCTATAGTTTACCAGTTAAGCTGGCTGGATGCCTTCTTAGGGCCACCAGGAATAAACGACAATAAGTATCGACGATGTTTTCATACTGATGATCACTGCTTGATGTCTTTAGCGTGATAGACACCTAACAGTTTTCCCCGCAGATCTTCAAGTTCGTATAGTGAGTTTCCTTTCTTGGCTCTAACCCGACATTTAACAAATTTTCGTCCCAGTTTAGCACTAGTCTGCTGTTGGAAATTGCTTTGGGCAAAAGTCCTTCTAAATACCTCCTGACCAACTTTGAACTCGACGGGTTTTGCCCTGAGATTGTAGGCTTTTGAACCCTGTTCGAATGCGTGTTGTAAATTTTCCTGCACTCTCGCACGGATCAATCTCATTTTATCTTCTGCGTCTACTCTCAGTGGCTCATTAAGAGTTCCAATGCTCCTCAAGATGGAATAGGAGCTGCCATGTTCTATCATTTGTTGACCGAAGAGTGTTCGATAGGGAGAGAAACCAGTAGCTTGATGGAAAGAGCTCCGGAGGGAACTAGCTATTTGGCTCAGTTTCTCATCCCATCTGGTGTGTTCCTTCTGGATATAGGCCCTAATCCCTGACAACAGAGACCGGTTTACTCGCTCTGAGGCGTTTGCTTGCGGCGAGTAAACTGCCGTTCGCATATGCTTTACCCCATACTTTTCCAGTAGTCTGGCGAACTGAGCCGAGCAAAACTGGACTCCATTGTCAGAGACTATGGTCTCCGGAACTCCGAACACGTGAAACACTTCAGTCTCAATGAATTGACATACATTGAGCGTAGACGCTTTTCTCATAGGTTTGAGAAGTGGGAATTTAGAAAAGTGGTCAAGAACTATCAGAATGCCGACGTTTCCTTTAACTGACCGAGGATATGGACCTAAGAAATCGACGTACAGCTTTTGCCATGGTCGTTCTATCACAGACTGGACTTTCATCGGTGGTCGCAAAATAGTATTAGGAGCCTTCGTTTCTTTACACACGTCACAGGCGGCTACGTAATTTCTGACATCAACTGTCATTCGTGGCCAGTACAGATGTCTTCGCAGACGTTCTAGGGTTTTCCCTATTCCTCCGTGTGAAGCTAGCGGCGGATCATGCGCTCTCGAAATGACGTCGGTGACAAGCCCACGTGGAATCCAAAGCTTCCACGCTTCTTCCTCCTGGATCGGATCGCCTGTTCTCGGAACAGTCCGAATATAAACGAAGCCATCCCTGACGCAAAGATCTGGTAGTTTGCCAGAAGTCGTTTTAACCTTATGCCTCAGTTCTTCATATTCCAACGAATTGAAATATGGCGAACTAAGGTCAACTTCCGGGCCAGGATCTTCGTTTGTGTTCATGCTGTCACAATGAATGCGTGACAGCGCATCAGGGACTACGTTCAGGCTTCCTTTCCTGTGTTCAATAGTGAAGTCGAAGCCCTGAAGCTTCAAACTCCACCGAGCAAGTCTTCCGCTGAGGTCCTTTTGAGACATCAGCCATTTCAAGCTCGCGTGATCCGTCACTATCTTGAACGGCATAAGCTCTATGAAGGGCCGGAACTTCTGTACGCTCAAGACTGCAGCTAGGCATTCTTGCTCTGTGACGGTGTAATTTCGTTGAGCGGAGTTCAACTTTTTCGAGACGTAGGCTATTGGCTTCTCGTGGCCATCGTCATCTAGCTGAAGCAACACTCCTCCAATACCTTGTTGGCTCGCATCGCACTGGATGACGAACGGTTTGGTGAAGTCTGGACTCACTAGCAACGGAGCAGAAGTAAGTTTTTGTTTGAGTAGATCAAGAGACGTCTGGGCTTCAGATGTCCATTTGAACTGACTCGGGTTTTTCAAAGTGTCTGTAATGGATGCAGTCAAATCAGCATAGTTCGGAATAAACCGTCTGTACCATCCTGCCATACCTAGTAGGCGTCGGGCTTGCCGAACAGTTTTAGGTGACGGATAGTCAACTATGGCTGATATTTTGTCAGGGTCAGTTCTCATACCTCCCCTTCCTACAATGAATCCCAGGTATTTAGTCTCCTTGATACAAAACTTGCTCTTCTCGACGTTTATAGTAAGGCCAGCTTTCCTCAAACAATCCGCTACCCTGGCTAGCAGCATGAGATGAGTGTCAAAGTCAGATGATAGAATTAATAAATCGTCTAAATAGACGAGAACGTTCTCACGAAGATCGAAAGGAATGACTTTATCCATGAGGCGGCACATCGTTTGGGGAGCGTTGCATAGGCCGAATGGCATCACTGTGTACTGATAGAGAGGGTGACCAGGTACTGTGAAAGCGGTCTTCTCTCTGGAATCAGTGTCCAGTGGGATCTGCCAGAATGCATCCTTCAGGTCCAGGCTCGTTATGTAGTTTGCCGGAGGAAGTCGACTCAGAAGTGCGTCTATCTGCGGTAGCGGATAGGCGTCCTTCTTCGTAACCGAGTTGACCTTCCTGGCGTCAAAACAAAGCCGGACCTTTCCAGGCTTCCTTACCAGAACAACTGGAGAGCTCCAAGGACTCTGGCTCTCCTCTATCACACCCAGTGATAGCATTCGCTCTAATTCTGCATCCATCAAACTTTGCACTGCCGGGGAAATCGGATAAAAGCGCTGTTTTATCGGGGCGGCGTCATTCGTATCAATCTTGTGAGTGACCAATGATGTTTTTCCCAGGCCTAAAGAGGCGAAAGAGGGGAAAAGCTGTTTTGTGCTCTCTAAGCGTTGGTGTTCTAAACTAGAAAGGATATGCCCATCGGTGTCAGAGGTAGCTATCCCACTTGGATTCACTTCTGCGACTATACCTAGGACATCCGGAGCTAACCCAAAGAGGCGCCAGAAGTCTATTCCCAGATATAGTGCCTGTGTGAGCCCAGGAACCACGTAAAAACGCACGTTTTGGGTCTTATCACGGAAAGTGACGTCCAAGTTCACATGACCATGAACAGTCGTCATGGCACCATTAGCTACTTGGACCTGTGTCCGATACTTCTTCCATTCAACCTCTGCTTCAGCAAGCTTCTCGAGAGCTCCCTGGCCTAGAATACTGACAGTGGCACCACTATCAAGTAATCCAGTCTCAGTTCGCCCGAGCAGCTTTACTTCTGCGTACGGTCGAATGTCGTCTGGCATCGACACGGAAATCTGTGCTAGTTTTTTCCTTTCCAGTTTCATTCGTCGACAGTATTCTCGCCAACGAACGGTTGATCTTTTCCTTTTCGGTCTCATATCCCGGTCGGGAAACATAATCTCAGCTAACTCTGCTACTGAGGAGAAAATTCGGTCTCCTGCTGCTCCGTATCTCTGCAGACGCGTATGATACGGCGTCAGCGGATGTAAAACTGGCTCACGCCCACTCGTCATATCAGAGCTTGGTGGCCGTTTTAAGATAGAAATGGCAGGAGGCCAAATCTCCTGCTCAGTAACCTTGTCAGCTACACGTGCTATAGGTGTCAACGGGACATCGAAGAGTAAAGACTCTTCTAAGGAAGTGTCTAGTATTGTCATGGGCTCCCCAGAAGTGGAAATGGGAGCTTGAAGATCTGCAGAGAAATCCATCAAGTTCTCCGCCTCTTCCAGTGAAGTAATTGTACAATCCGGTGCTTTTCTGATATCACCAGAGTCACTGAATGATATCAGAGGACACGTTAGGGAGTTATCACGAGTGTCTACTAATGGAGCGGGCTTTCCTCCTTGTTCGTTACAGTTGCTGCTTGCGACGTTGACGCTGGTCGGGAAGAGGTGTTGGTATTCCCGACCCGTCTCTCGTTTTTCTGTCTGCAGTAGCGGCAATCAGGCTTGAAAACATTCTTGCGTCCGCATCCATAGCAGAACACAACTCGACTCGTCTGTCTACAATCTTGATAATAATGACCAGACTGATCACAATTCCAGCAGACAATAGCATTTTTGTTTGAAATACTCGATAGCTCACCTAGGCCGTGGTCACTGCCTGTCGCTGCTGCCAGTTCAGGGTCCAAGTTCTGAAAATTGTCAACTGCGTGCACTCGTTGGTTCCGGTACGGATTCCAACTACCAGCTGTAGCAATGCGTGTCTGCGTAGCTTGGATACGAGTAACCAGCGATCTCAGCTGTCCTATAGTATAAGTGGGGTGCAAACATATTTTTTCCTGGATCTCAGGCAACAAATTGGATTTAACAATCTCTAGAAACTCTTGGTCTGGCATGGCGGTCTGTAGCTGGTCACGCAGCAATACTAAATGGTGGTGATACATAGCGAATATTTCGCCAGGTTTTTGCTTTCGAGACATCAGCTGTAATCGTATTTTTAAATCATCCTTGGGCACTCCCCATTCCATGGACAATCCCATTTTGATGAATTCCCAAGTTGGGAAAGGGTTATTCCTCAATATTGACCAGTACCAATCTTTAGCTGGTCCTGTTAATAACGTAAGCATGTTCCTTACCAGCAGATCGAAATCTCCTTCCAGAGCGGAGTGCGTGAGCGCTTCGACTCTAAAAATGAATTCGTCTACCGGGAGCTCTGCGTTATTTCCATTGTACGTCAGGTTCCATCTACGGATGGGACTTCCGGATCGTCGCTGTCCTACATGTGCAGGAACACGAATAGGCGGTGTTGGTTGAGGTGGAGCGAGGTTTGGCATAGGCTGACCAAAGGCTGAAGGCGGTCTATGGAATGATTGTCTCCTTGTATTGGGAAAATCGTTCGACGTTCTTGGATTACCCATAGACGGGGGTGGACGTGAAAAATCTATTGGTGGCACCATGGCTGCTACTTGCTGACGGACACTATCTACTAACTCAGACCGTAATGTACTGAGGCTGTGTTCGAGACCTTCACGTACCAAGTCTTTCATTTGAATGCGCAGGCCTGCCAGCAACGCATCCGTAGCAGCTGAGGTGTGGCCTTGGGCTGGTGGTAATGGACTGTCTTGCCGTGAGTTGGGATTAGTGAACGTCCGGGAATGCAAATTGAACATTCCTGGAGACAAAGAGCGTCTATCAGGTGGTGGTAGGTCGAAAGTAGGCAGATTGAAGCTCGGCACATCGTGCTTAGTAGACTTCACAGGCTTCACCTTCTTCGGTCTCTTTGGGATTGCACCTGTATATTCGATAAAATCTTGTTGTGTAATATGGCACCGACAGTTAGGACAACTAGCATGTTCACCTATCCAATGCTGCAGGCATGCCTGGTGAAAAATGTGTTCACATTTGGTTATTACAGGCTTCCTTTCGACTGACCAGCTTGCATCACGACAGATGGAGCATGGTTCAGGTAGCATTGACATACCGCTTGTCGCAGGTGGTGGCGTTCTCACTGTACCCATAGTGAGTCAAAATTGAAAACGTTTTGCAAACCAAAGGTTCGAAGAAGAATATCAGAGAAATTAAAAAAAGGTCAAAAATTGAGATCACAGGCTCAAACAGGATCGAAGCTAACGAGCTACTAAATTTGAAAGTTGGGATGAGATACTATGATCCAAGGAAATATCTTCCCAAGCGTCCGAAGAAATTTTTTTTTTTTTTTTTTTTTTTTTTTAAAAAATAAATTTTGCAAAACAAGGACTCGAAGAGTTAATTTAAGCTTCTTAAATCGAGATAATATGAGGATTGAATCCCCAGAACAAAAACCGATGTCAGGAAGCGTCAATAACTTCGTCGACTAAATTCTCATAAATTCTGCAAACTACGAAGAATCCAAAAAAAATCGCAAAGACAGGTCAAACGTTTCAACAATTTTCAAAGATCAGACAATTTCTCCCTCACCTCCCGAAGCTAACTCCCACATAAGAGGTCAGGTCGCTCTCTCTCTTCCAAGGTCATAATACAGATATAAGCAAGTGACGTGAGTGTGTGCATTGAAAAAGTCGGAGCTCTTGCAGAAATCTGGGAAGAGTAAAGTCGGAGGTATCAAAGGCTGAGAATGCTGCCAGAGATTCTTCAGCCAGGCAGTTAGCAGTATGCCAACTCCTGATCACTGAAGATCTCCAGCATCAATCCCATCCTCCGAGAACTCGTTCTCTTCTCCTCACCGAATCGTCGTGTCCAGCTAGTTCGCTAGCCGGGCAGAGTCATGAGTCTGGTCAACTAATTAGCTGGAAGCCAAGAAGTTGTCTCGCAGATTCATAACTCTGTCCAGCCAGTTGGCCAACAGAGACATGTCCCCACAAGAGCTCAAACGAAAGATTTCGTGAGGCCACCTACCATTTCCATGGCAGAAGGCCAGCGGGAAAGATCATCCAAAAACATTTCAAAAAACTTTCAAAAAAAATTCAACAACTGTTCAGGCTTGAGGCTTGACCGAAGTCAAACCTAAAGCCGGATTTCAACTTCCAAAAAACTTTCATTAAATTCAAAAAACGTTACTTTACTTTAATCCAAAAATTCAAAATATCAAAGACTTCCAATAAAACTTTCAAAATATTACGTTACTTTACAAAAAAATTTTCACAAAACCAATTAGACTCAGGTCCACCTATATCTTCTACTGGATGTGAGACTTGAGGTCAATCAACTGGCAGATACCAGATGATCATCTCTCTCAAAGTCTCAGTCCCCAGTAAAATTTATATTTAGACCACCGAAGTCTAACTGAGGTGGCCCCACGTTGGGCGCCATTTTGTTATGGAACTATGTTGAAGGCGACTTGACCAGGACGTTAAGTCCAAACTGTCAGCATGAGCTGACAGATCGCCTGATGACAGCGATAGCACAGGGCGGCACGCTAGCACCTCGGCTAAGGATGGCGGAGAGTGTGGGGGAGTTCCCGAAATACCTGCCGCATGTCATCATCCATAGACAAAAAAAATTTTCGTGCCTGCACTACAAAAAAACGGCACACACTCGGTCCTGAAGGGACCTTTACGTCACTTACCTGCTTACTGCTGAATTGAAGGCGCAGATGTTATGCCTTCTTGGCCTTGCCCCATCCTCCCTTTGACTTGGGGGGCACTATTTCCAAGTCCCTTTGGCTGACCTGTAGACGAAATTAGAGCGGACCTATGCGACCTTCATGTTAGAGGGCTCCAGTAAATGTGAGGGAAGAAATGATAAACTTTAAGACTTCATTACGTTATAATCAAAATTTACATTTATTCCTTTCTTTAAAAATTTTTCTTAATTTCACCCCCGTAGCACTTATTAGATAGGCCTATAGGTACTTAAAGGTACTTGAAAGGTACATCTCTCTATTGTTACACAATTATATCTGATTAAATGTGTTTGGCGATCATTTCAAACCCACCCCATACTTGAATTGGGACTCAGGGTCGATTTAAAGAAAGTGAAAATCTTCCTGTTTTTTTTTTCTCAGATAACTCGAGCTATACTTAAAATGCAAACGTACTTACAGTACTCCTTCTCCAACGATTGAAGCGCTTCAGCCGCTGTGAATGCCTGTATGGAAGAAATAAATAGTACAAGTTTTCCGGGATCGTTGCCCTGGGTGCCTTGACTCAAGGATAGTATTGGGTCCGAGCTATCGCACCTGACATTGGCAAAATTCGACTAAAAGAGTCCTATGTTACAGTGAATATAGGTGAGCAAAAATTCAAATATTAAAGTTTATGTCAGGTAAGTATATAATATATATGAGCAAAATTCAAGTATCAAAATCTTATGTCAGGTAAGTATATAATATATATGAGCAAAATTCAAGTATCAAAATCTTATGTCAGGTAAGTACATATATAGGTGAAAAAAAAATTAACGTAAATATATATATGTACCAGCAAAATTCGAATATAAAAAAAAATCTTATATCAGGTAATGTTATGTATACATATGTGCACAGAATTCAGCGTAAATATATAGATATGTGCATGCAAAATTCAAGTATCAAAATCTTATGTCAGGTAAGTACATATATAGGTGAAAAAAAAATTAACGTAAATATATATATGTACCAGCAAAATTCGAATATAAAAAAAATCTTATATCAGGTAATGTTATGTATACATATGTGCACAGAATTCAGCGTAAATATATATATATGTGCATGCAAAATTCACCTAACCAAAACCTAATGTCCAGCTAAGTATATATGTACCATACTGTATTAATGAAATCTTACGGTCAAAAGCCTACATACTAGTGAAAACCAAAAAGAACTTGTGCTGGAATTTGGCTATATTGGACGAACTAACCATAACAACCCTTTGTATTAAATCCTTGATGAGTCGCTTAATCATCTCTAGAGTCTGACCTCGGTTAAACGGAGCAGCGATATGCACCCACCTGCAGACGTTGGTTCAAACAAATTCCCGTCTATGTATTAATAATGATTAGTGCACCAGGTGACTGCCTCCTTGCAGTGTTCCAGTCAGAATTCAAAGTGGAATGAAACTTTATGATTTGCAATAAACTCGAAGTCCTTAGGCTTTCCGCTGTCAATGACGGTAGTGGAAGTTTACGTGCCCTGACTTTATCATCAATATGCTTCAGTGATTTCAGCCAGACTATTCGAATGATAAGCAGTAAACGACAATATGTATGCTAAATTTTTGTTTTTTTTTGTTTTGTTAATGGACTAGGAGGGGTCGGATTCTCCTTATTTTCGTAATTGTATAAGCTGGGTACTGGGCACAACGTGCCCTAGCTGGACAAAATGCAATTCTAACCTAGAAAAAGAATTCTCTGACCTTATCCCTGCTGTCGCTCCACAGTTGCCCTATCTTTTACTTTTCGGTTCTTTCATTTCCTTCACAATTAGCGCTGGTTTCATGGAATTGCCTCGATCTCCTTAGGCGCCTTAAACAAACCGCCCACGCCGTCTATTTTCCTTATCCACTGGGATATTGTCGAATTTAGTTGTCTTACTTTTTCTCGTTTTATTTAATTTCGCTGGTTTCTACTGGTCACCTCAATATGGTTTTTAGTTAGTTACTTTTCCCGATTCATTTAATTTTTTATTTAAAAAATTTAGGACAATTTTTGTCTCCACATTTCACACATTTTTCACAAGCCAGACTCTTCCCAAAGACAAGAAAAATGACCGCCGGAAAAAGTCTTCTTCTTTTTCTTCTGTCACTGAACATGACACCGAGCTTGAGGAAGCATTTCTCTCGGTCGGGGCGCGTTTTGGTTTCATGCTGTAGTCGACAACAAGCCGGGCCTACACGCTTCAGTCCGTGGTGACATATTGCTATATGCAATATGCTACGACCATAACATGATGAACCATTATATGGGCTTTGATGTGAAATAAATTTTTCCAGTATTTTCATGTAAAATTTTTTTATTACATGGCAATACTTCATCAAAGTACGATAATTTTCTAAACTACCTACCGAAGAGAAGAAAAAGATACACCATACCGTTCGCAAGATAACATGGATGCGAATTAATACATAGTCATATGTCAGATAGCTTATGTACCGTTATATCAGTTTTTAGCGAAAATATAATGACTGAAAAGTAGACAAGAAAATATATTGAAAAGACTTTAAAAATAAATAAATTGCACTAAAAAGTAAAAAATACTTTTTTCTTTCTCACAAGAAAAGTTTCTTTACAAAATAAGAAATGCTAGAACTCAAATTAAATATTAAAATTAAATGTATTAACAATATGTTAAAATTATATTATCTCGATTGACTTTAAATATTTAAACTCTATGAAACGAGACTTTTCTTCTGTATATATCACTAGAAAAGAAAAATATTTTTTACTTTTTATTGAAATTTATTTTAAAAGTTTTTTGAATATATTTTATTACTCTATTTATTTAGTTTTTATTTCTTATATTTCTTATTCATATTTAACAACAATCTATACAAGTACAACAGTTTTTTATGGATTGCATAACGTAAGAAATATGACAGTCTTTCAAGAAGTTTTGCAAGATCACATAAAATATTTCTTAATACTGAGTTTTCTTCTTCCATTTTTCGTACACTTATGAAAATAGGTACACAATATAACATTTTTATATTGCATAAAAATAATATCTAACGCCGCCGCGTGGAGGCAATATGGGCAATACCATAGACTTTGCCGAAACGGAGTCTTTAAATGGCAGCAACTTTTTGTCGAAATGCAAACAAGAATATAAAAATAAAAATATAAAATTTCAGGAAATTTGCACTCACAGAAGTTTATTTAAAATTGTACAGTAGATAAAAAAAACTTATATTTAGGACGCACTGGTCAGGGCTGTGTTCAATATTACAGCTATAGCTGCTTTTAACCGATTTTGTATGCTTTCGCCTGTCCATGGTATTTTGAAAGCTGCTTTCTCTTACTTGCTTTTTGACTTTTGTTCTGTGCAAGATCTCAATATAGCTGCGATCATAGCAGCTTTTTGTTGCTTACTTAGGGGTTACACGAGATAGTACAGCTTGCTTGCAACTTACACTGCCATACTTCTTGCACGTGTAATCCCTACTGCTATGCAGGCAGTACAGTTTTCAGCAAACTTGGATGATGAAAATCATGGCAGCAGAGAAGATAGCATGATACAAAGAATATTCGGTATGCTGGTATGAAATAAAAGGTCTTTAAAGCTTTCTGTGGCGTCATAACGAGCCACTTTTTAAAATGAACTAAATACCATTTTCTGTTCAAATGATTATTTTATTTAACATCTATTCCTTGCATGTTTATTTTACTTTTATTTCCTTTCTATTTAAATGCTTAATATGAAAGTAATTTAGCCTTCCTTCTTAAGTCTCTCTTTGTTCTGCTAATTTAATGTTCTTCTTAAAAAAACCTATAGAGGTATAAATAAGTTCTTTCAAGAATATTTATTTTGGCTCTGCTGTATTTCTTCTTTTGAATAAATCTTTTTCATAACGTATCCGGTAACGTACTCCAAGCCATCTTATTTTAAATCATCTATTTCTCCAATTTCAAATTCCGATTCGTGCAAGTATTGCCCTGTTCTAATGTACAGCTTTTAATGACTATCTACTCTAAAAACAAAATCTTCATTTTGTGAAAACCAATCTGAAATAGGGTTTTCAGAATCAACTTCAAGGATACCCACTGAACACAGAATATTTTCATTGCGTTCAATAAATAATAAGTATGATCTTAATCTATGTATACTTAAAGTCTGTAGCAGAGGATGGTCATTCAAACCACCTTTAGATCTTATGGAAATAAAGAAATTATCTATGATATTTTGATTTAGTCGACTTGTATGTAAGGATATAGTCTATTTTAAAATACTCCCTTAAATATGTATGCAAATCTGATTAATTTGTTATTAAGATGCCTTTTATGCATTCATTCACTGTGCATGTTTTAACCTAATGCCATCGACAAGAAAAGTGGCTCGTTTTGAGGTCATGCTTAAAGCTTTCAATATGACGAAGAGACGTTCAGATACCAGCATGCGTTATATCCTTCTACCATGGGTGATAGTAATTTGACATTATACAGTTTTCAAGATGGCGGAAAGGAATGCTTGGGAGAAATTAATAAATTTATATCGGGAAAATGGGACTTTCTGGGATCATTTGCATTACATCATTTACAAACACCTTTGTCTTCCTTTTTCATCTGCTTTTCCGATTCTGCTTTTTCCTTTATTTCAAAAATTTCCGACATACACAAGACTTAACGTCGCAATGAAATTTTTTAAATAACCTTTTTTGCAAGATGATAAGACATCAAGCGAACAATTTTCTGCTGTCAAATTCAAAGTCGCGTTGGAAAAGAGGCTTGCATGCAAGCTGTACTATCTCGTGTGTGTAACTCCCGGGATACACTCCTGAATCTAAGCAACAAAGTAGCTATAGTAATACTTATGTATGTGTGCCTGTCATTTTCTTTAAAATGTTGGCACTGGAAAATAATAATAAATTTAAAACTTCTTGAAGTGGTAACCATTCGCGATATAGGCAAAATCAATATTTCTGGTCGCTCATTATAATTTGACGAGCAATTCAATATAAAAATTCACAATTAAATGCAAAGAGCTTTTGATAATTTACACTTATAGATTGTAAAGCATAAAAGCAGCTTTTGGCTGTCCAAAATCTCGCAGCTACTTTTTCTTGCTATGGGTAAACTTGACAGCTCTCAAAGTGTTGCTCTACTGTGTTATCAAAGCAGCTGTAGCTGTCATATTTAACATATCCCAGGCTAATTTAATTGTTGAATATAGAAATGTGCATGCACTAAATGACGTAGAAAGAGTATAGTGAACGACATACGATTGTATGTCAACATACTAAGGAAAGATTATTCCCGCATTAGAACGAGATGATCTGCTAAAAAAACCATGTCAACTTAGGTATATTCAAACCTAATCCAAATTTGTCTGAGAAAAATGAATAAATTGTGCCACGTTGTTCTGGAACATTAATAAATACGTTACCGATTATTGTGGTACCCCCTTAAAGCTCTATATTTCATTAGTTCTAAACACTGTATTGTAAAATTTCAATAACATGCAAACTGACGGTCGTAAGAGTGAGCTTATAAGAGTTGATAGCATCAAGTTTGAAAGCATCCAGCTGAATTTGGATAAATTGTTCGTCAGCCCCTAGTAGATGATAGGAAGCTAAGATTAAAATCTCCTTCCAAAATCAAATTTTTTAGGTTCAGATACCTACATAAGTATTGTTCTGCCCGTCAGAGCGAACACGCAATAAATGAATAAATGTGTTGAAAATTATGCCACTGGTTTACAGTTACTTATTCCGTGATTTTATTCATTTGTTCATCAAGTCTACACTTCAATCTAACACTAAATTTTCAAAATTTAATAAATACTATAACTTATTAAATATAAATGTATGTAAAATTTAGTAATGTAATACCTTCAGGCCTTCTTTGGATGTTGATTATCCCAATTCACCTGGCGAGATGTCTCAGTCAATATTTCGTTGAGATTATGTTTGGCGCCTCTGACTGCCAAAGTGAGGTTGAATGAATTTACATGTCATCAATTAATTGCACAAATTATTAGTGTATGAGTTGTTGACCTAAATTCTCGCAAACAATTCATTGATACACATTCCAAGCACTCCAAACATGCGGGTTCAGCAAGTTCATTGCAGCAATGATTGTTCTTCGTTTAATGAACTTGCATGTTTGGGTGCTTTTATGTTCTTTTACTGGTTTTTGTTTTTTTTTTTCTGTGAAATTTACTTCTTACATCTTTTGGGATGCCTTATGCATTACATTAGTATAAAAATATTAAATCACAACTCAATAAATGATAAAAACTAATATTAACAGTAAATTAAAATTATAGAAAAATGCTATTGCAATTGACGTTGTACTTACTTACCAGCTCAATATTTAGCAGTTGATTGGCTCTCTATTTAATTGAGGTTTGGGATTGGTATATTCTTTATTCCAGTCCAGAATAAAGTGAGGTTAGTAATTCCTTCTGCAGTCGATACCCACAGAAGGAATCTCTATTGCAATCGCTACACACGATGAAGTATTTTTGTTAGTAATTGTCTTATTAACAGTCGATACCTGTAATCCGAATCTTTATTACAGCCTATACCGACAATAAAATTTATAGTGTTAGTAAATTTCTTATTACAGTCAATACCAGCAATAAGATATATTTTGTTAGCAAATTTCTTATTTCAACCGATATCCGCATACGAATCTTTATTACAGTCAATACCCGTAATAAAGTGTATTGTGTGAGTAAATTTCTTATTACAGTCGATACCCGAAATAAGAACTTTTGTTACAGTCGATACCAACAAAAAAAGTAGTTGGAAGAATTAGTAAATTTCTCATTACAGTCGATACCCACAATTATACGAAGGAGATTTCTCGTATAACAGACTGAAATTTATTGAAAATAATTTCAATAAATTTACAAAATGCATTTTAAGTGCAAAAAAATGATTGAACCTTTCGACCCAGCGATCAGAGAGGTCTCATGAGTATGGTTATCTCAGATCGGCTACCAGAAAAGTTCAATATGTACGAATTTAGGGTACTGTCCGTGTGCAGCTTTTGCTGGCTGGATCGTTTCACTGCGAAGTTGTACCTACAATTTAGACCTCTGATACATTTCTGCTTTAGGTTGGTATACACATGTGTTGGAATGCAAGTTTTTGTTGGTTTTGCTAATATTCAGGATTTTTATTCCTGAATAAGTATTCATTTTTTTTTTTTTTTTTTGTCTGACAATTTACTGGGCAATTTTTTGCGAAATTCGTATGTACCAAAAATATGAGTTTTCTTATTCCCTGTAGCGGTCATGCAAACATCAATCATATTCTCTCCTGAGGAAATCATATATTTGAAACATGCAGCAGTTGCGATGGTATATTTCTGCAATATTGCAATTTTAGAGTTTATTTGCTTCCAATTGTCAATTTAATAATATTGGTATCAGATTTTCCATTAATTCTGACTGAAAGATTTCCTACTGAGTAATATTTGTAGTTGAGTAATTAAACGTCATAGGCACTAAAGGTAAAATTTTGAAATGCATAAATGTATGTATGTAGCATAATGTTCGTTATATTTTCAGAATTTCTGCATGCTACATACACACACATATATTGAACTGAATTATCAAAGTTATACGTTATGAATTTAGTACCATATGAAAAAATGAAATGAATTTTATATATAAATCGGAGTGATTTAAGGGGGGATGTCATGAAATATGGCTTTATTGAAGCTTTCTATTAGAGAAACTAATTCCTATACGACTCTAAAGCTGAAAAATGTGTATTGCTTACATACGTATTTCTGATTAAATTTAGCTTATCAAATGAAACATAATTTTTGCATTATACTGTGATAACCATAGGTTAGTCGATAACTAGGAAAAAAAACCATGAAAGTTTTAAGTAAAGAATGAGAACGAAAGCCAATATTCAAAAGTCACTCACTGCGCCAAGTTATCGAAAATACCAATTAAAATAAGCATGTTAAGTTTCTTTCAACTCTGTGAATGCCAGTGTTGCCCTCTAGCTTAGTTATTTCGTATATCCTTATTTTCGAAAAAAATGTTTGCAGTGAACCAAAAACCTATCCACTGTAACTTGTATAATATAGTTGGCAAAATCACTGTGAATATATCGTAAATAATAACTATAAACAATTATAAACATAACGAAAAAAAAAACAAACGAATTACGCATATAGTGAAAAATCAAAGTTTTATATGGCAATACCAAGAACGGGAAAAAAAAATAGGCAAAGGTGATGCATTTACCTGTTAACAGCATTTCTTTTTTATTATGGTTCCGTACCCAAAGGATAACAACGGGAACCCTACTACTAAGACTTCGCTGTCCGTCCGTCCGTCACCAGGTTCTATCTTATGAACCGCAGCAGGTAGACAGTCGAAATTTTCACAGACTATGTATTTCTATTGGCGATATAACAACAAATAATAATAATAATAAAATAAAATTAAAAATTAAAGGGGGCCCCCATACAAGAAACGTGCTTTTTCGGCGTTTTTTCCTCTTTTTATTCTCGTTCATTATTATTATCATAAGAAAGCATAATTTTTTCAAATGACGCCTACTCTCATTTGAAAATATAAATAAAAAGTACGTGGTGTTAAATTTTCTACGATGAAACCAACCATATACATCCACAAAATTTCATCAAATCGGTTGGGAGGTTTCGGTTTTTTAATTACCGTTTCTTATTTTACATTACCTTCTTAAAAAAAAAAAGAAATCTCTTGAGGTGGGCATATTATATTCATTTACCATATTTAAAACCACCATATACCTATCATTTCACACAAGAGAAAGAGCAAGCTGTAAATATGTTTTTAATTTTGTGGAAATGGCTGGTGGCAGTGTGGACGGATGGTGGTTAATAATCACATTACAAAAGTATTCGACGAAAATATAATCATTTTATTGGAATGGAACAGATTCATTTTGCAAATGGTGATTCAATTTCAATAGCTTAGTACTAAATGAGAACAGGTTAAAGCGATGGGCTAATTGCAAATTAATGACAATGTCGCCGATGTTTTTGAACTTTATGCGTTCCTAAATTAATACGCTTTACAACATTTTTGCATTGTTATAAGAAGGAAAGTGTGAAATAAGGAAAGAGAAATGTTAGTCCATAAGCTTAAAAAATCGGAATTTCAAGTAAAAATAAAAAGTTTGTTTACCAACACTAAGTTAAGAGGGGTAAGAGGGGTGCCGCTAGAAGGACCTAGCCAGCTTCACTTAGATCATCAGTGGGTCCATTATGCCCCTTGTCCTCATGGGATAATCTTAAAAAATTACTCTAGATCTATCCTGCTTTCCTTAGCAGACTCAAGGTGCATCTGAAAACTCTTTTCTTTGAAGCTCCTCCAGACTAGAAAGGAAGTAGCCACCTAATAGCCTACCTCTTATATTCATCAGAGCTGAGCGCTCAAAAAGTACGTGTTCGACGGATTCGACGGATAGAGACCTGGCATATGTTTTGCTGTCATCTGGCAGTTGTCTTGTCCTCTTCCTGTCATATACCTATGGTTATCCTCCCGAGGTTTACCTTTTAATGATCTCCTCTTTTATGGCTCCTATCAGGATCCCCACATGAGCTATCGCTCTGCGCAGCTATCCATTCCAAATTTTTTTTTCTGTTTTTTATATTATTAAACCAAGCTTAGGGGATACCCTATGATGCAAAGCAAAACATGGCAAGAAGGAGTTTGGGAAAGAATTAGGTGACATGAGAAGAGTGGCGGGGATATAGATGTCTGTCGCCCTTCAACTTCCACAGGAGATGGAAGACTGTTTCACATTCCCACAGTTCAATATATAAAAGCATCATGGAATCTTACTGTACGTCCGAAAATAATTTGAAGAGTAAAAGGGTGTGGCCAGTTTGCAGCGTGAGTATTGAGTGCAGGAATTATTCTACAAGAGATCAAACTAGATAGTTCATCAGAACTTTGACCATGCATGTAGCATAGCGAAAGCATCCAACATTGAGGCGATGGTCGAGCGAATCAATAGACAAGTTATTGCGATATCGCCAATGAGTTTGAAGGCTATTTTCTAAACAATATCTAATAAAGATAAAAAAGATAAGGTTGCGCAATCAGTCCCAGCCCATATATGGGAATAGTATTCCATTCTAGGTCTGACATGTAGAGGATATTTTGATATTTGATAGGTTTGACATTTCTTACACTTTTTTAGAAATTCAGATATTTCGATGCTTCTTTGGCAACAAAGAGATGTGATCTGTCCTGCTTAACTTATTGGAAATATTGATGGGATTGAAATTAAGGGAAAGCAGATGATTAACGAAAATTAAAAAGAGAGTTAAAGAGATAACAGAGCCCTGGGCATACCGGAATTTATGGGATGAGTTTTAGCTGTAAAGACATCTAACACAACACGTATTTGGTGACTAAAGTGGAAACTTTCAATCCATAATAGAAGAGGAAAGGAAGAAACCAAGTGCTTTAAGTTTGGTTGAAAGAGCTGAATATCAGACTCTATTAAAAGCCCTTGAAATATCTAGTACAACGATTTTGGACTCATCAAATTTGTGGAGACTACCAACATTTAGCGGCCAAAGTATTACCTTTATCCAGAGAGTCAACAATCACTTTACCATTATTAAGTAGTGAAGGTATAGAATAACTCGTTGCCCGGGATATCCCTGTGGCTAGGTGCAAAGCATAGGGTCACCTTACGCTGTGTAGTCAATTCCTCAAGACTGGTCTTGCATGACTTCACCAATTTTGATTTTACTAACACAGCATTATTGGCTGCCTGGCTACCAGTATATATATGCAGATAAGTCGTGCGGACTCTCTGAACGTAGATGCCAATATTGCCGCCTGGTAAATCGCCACAAGCTCAATCTGAAAACATTACATTGTCTAGCAGTCTATTACACTTGTGCCACTGGCAGTCTCTGAACTTTGCCCCTGTACCCGCACTCGTCCTGCTACCAACACCATCATCACTACTGTTTAAGCACGTTGGTTTATTACCGACAACACCAACATTTATTTCATTATTAGATATGTCTAACGCATCTAAGGTCCCATTCAACTTATCAAAACCCCCCGGGAATACTTCCCAAGCCATTAAACAGAAATCTATGTGCCGTGAAAGTCCAATTCTCTGGAATGTTTTATATTAATTCTTATGGAAAAGTGACTAGGCATTGATTTTATATATATCATAAAGTCTAAACTACTATCCACACAAGAAAATAATCTTATAGTAATTGTAAACTTGGCTCCTTACCTTACCAAAGACTACACCTACTATATACCTTACCTAGCAAAATAATAAAATAGTTTTGATTCAAATTAACCTTACCATTTTACGCTCAATAACACTCAGCGAGTAATAGTTGCAATAGTGTATGCGCACCCGAAGTCCGAATCAGTAGGCACATTGATTCGTATTCATCGGGCCGCGGCACGTTCACATATGCAATTATTATTCAGTTTAGACTTTTTGTTCGGGGAATCGTACTCATTTGGTTAAGATAAATTTATTTTAAGATAATTTTGTTACGAAAGATATAAAAATTTGACTACGGTTGGGAAAGTAAGCTTCAGACTATCAGAAGACAATTTTTCTGTATGAATAGTAGTTTATGGCGCAGGAACTATTCAAATCAAACCTTTGTCAGTTTTAATTAGGAGCATTGCAAATATTTTAGAATGTTTTTACTCTCATGTGTTAGTGACGGATTCTGTTTCACTTCCTAAGTATTTCTCGCGAATTTTGGCACTATCCTTCAAGCTTCCGACAGTCAAGCGTCCATCAGAGTTCGGTGAATTTTTTATGGCATTCACACTAGACCGTCATTTGCCCATCATTTTTCCTCTATCGCATGCAAAGCTCAGAGTAATATTGAAACACATACTCACACTAAACCATTACGTCTAATCACCGACAATTTGACGGCATCAAAATATTCTCCGAAAGTTTTCATGATGCTGACTGACGTGATGTGATGTGTCGGTGATCGATTGTACGAATTGTTAAATTAAATGCATATTTTGATGGACTGCTTCTGGAAATACCAGATCTATGCGATTTTATTGGCGAACAATGGGTATGTAAATTTGTTTACATTTTAATTAAAAAAAAAAAAAAGCTCAACTTTGTCGTCTTCTAGCAGACAAATTTTTAAATATAAACGTTGAGGCATGTTTGTAGAATGAAATTGCATCTACATTTATTCCCCTTATAACATGTATATAATTAGTTTTTCAAGTCGAAAATATGTTTCGAAGATAATTCGAAAAGAAATAAACCAGTCCTTTTTAAACCGGCAGTTTTTTTTAATGAAAAAAGGGGTTTGTTTTAAGCTCATGTTTCCGAGCAACCGTTAAGTCCAGGAAATTTGTCACCTTAACAAAAAACGTTCACAATAGATCACTAATGTATACGCAAGAAAGAACGGGCAAAATGATGAAAAGGGAGTGTATATGACCCACGTGCCAAAAAAAACATTTTTTAACGGTAAAAACGGCTACATGAAGTTGACAGGATCAAAAAAAAATAACTCCACCACTCGATTATATTTTCCACCCCCTTTAATTTGATACCCCACATACCTTATGGGGGTGGTACAACCACTCACCCTGCACCGAGCAACCAAATTTTTTTTTATCTATCTTTTTCTCCCGAATATCACAAGTACAGGTAAAAACGGCATTGCTGTACTCCCCCACAACAGAAAGTTATGTATGAAGAAATACACGATAAAGAGGCCGTCCGCCAGGACATGTTACTTCTAATTTTGCTCCGGTCATACAAAGCGTTTCTACAATGATCTATTCCTTACCGAAAGGGTTAATGAGTCTGAATCCATTTAATCCATTTTTGTCCGTTAATAACGTCCTCTGATGTGGGCTTTCTTTTTATTAGGAAACCTCTTATCAGCTGCTGGTTTTTTTTTTTTTGATTTCTTAAGCTGCTTGTACACAGTTCTGGGTACCCAGTCGTATAAATCTGCAGGTTACATTGATGATTTTAATGTACATATGTTCTACATCGAGATCACATAACTTTTGATGTGTCTATTTTTCATTTATTTAATATTTTTTGTATAAACGTTTAAGTAAATGAAAAAATTACAAAAGTAAAGTAAAATTTTCTTATAACAGTTGCAGTAGCTAAAAACTTTGGGTTAATTCATTCAAGAGGGTATACTACGACATATGCAAATTGATATAATTTTTTTACATGAGTAAGTTGAGAAATGGAAAATTTGTAAGGCCCAAAATACATTCACGGCCTCAGGCCACGGACCAAAAGCCACTTGAGGCTGGTGGCCGACTGCTGAGGCCAAGTAAGTTACATTCTCGGCCACTGACCACAAGAAACCATGCTTCTTATTATGCATAAATGTATGTGTTTTCTTGTAATTAATAATTTTTTCCATTTAATTTTTTTGCGTAGTTATTACATCCCAGTATGAAATGATTCTCACAGGTAAACAACTTTCTGACTGATAAACAAAATTCCGATTAATTACAAACCTACCATTTTTATACATCTATGTTGGAAGAACTCGGGCCGCGAGCCACAAAATTTTAGATTGAATCAAACTTGGCCACGGCCACAGTGTGTCTTGTGGCCTGTGGCCGCGAATGTAACTTTGACAATACATTTAAATTGGTTCAGAGGCGTGCATCCAGTGGCCTGTGGCTTGTAGCCGCGAAGGTATTTTGGGCCCAAGTTCGCACAAATATATTACAATTTATTCGCGAACAGACCTATGACCCGAAAGGGGCGTTCGTTCGTAAACACAGCTTACGGCAAAAATGTATTGAAAGAATGCAATACATGGTATAATTTGCAAAATCTGTCCAATAACATAATCTTGACTGCCATTAGCTTTTTCGCCACTTTGTTACACCCACCAAATATGAGTCTTGGCCAGTGTTAGTAGTTACTATACTGTGTTTTACATCTCGCTGAAAAATATATTACATATTTGCCTGATTATCAGTTGTATGTATATTTTTTAACTTTTTTATTTTTTATATAATGTGTCGAAAAAGAATTTTATTTTTTTAATGTTGATAAGCTGTAGGCAACTGTACATTACTTATCTATAGCACGGGAGCTATGTCGCTTTTTCTTTACCACTTAAGGGAAACAACGAAAAAAAATCAAAGATAAGAATATGATGAATTAAAACACCCGGGTTTAAACTAGATTTTAAACCATGCGATCCCTCGGTTTAAACTCAAGATAAAAGTGTGAAATTTTATTTTGACAGGAGCATTGTTTCTTTGTATCAAGAAAATAATTTTATCATGGATTTAGATTTAGAAATTTCTAGCGATGAAGAAGATTTTTTTCGATTAAATTTATAACTCTGTCCACGACTGAAAGTAAAAATTGGCCAAATCCGTTAAATGAGTGGGACGACTTGATTTTTATGCTAGGTTCCGTTTAAGTAAAGAATTTTGCCACTTTGTCTTCGAATCTATTCTTGTCGGTTTTCTTGCGCTCTATTATATATATTTTTTTATCCGCTAGGGAAGGCAATACCTCAACTTCACTTATGCTAAACTTTGCAGCCTTTTTGAATGTTGGCATATTTAAAATTAGCAAATATAGCTACATATTTTTTATTTTTTGCTTTCTGGTCTGTTTACTTTCCTATTGACAGATTGATTGATAGAAAAATTGGTTCACAATTATGGCGATAACCAATTCAGTTCACAATTTAATCAGTACTACCAACGTTACTAAAAGAATGCACTGTTAGTGAAGCCTGATTTGGTTTAATCTACGTTTAAACTTGGAGGATGGTTTAAACTAAACTTTGGTTTAAACTCGACTGTGAAACTGGCCATTAATCTAAAAAAAAAAAACAATTCTTACTTTTTAATTTTTCTCTTATCTTTTTATAGGTACATAGGTAGATAGCTAGTGTGAGAAAATGGAGGATTGCATTCTCTCAAACGTCGTACGAGATGTAATGCGGTCCTTTGTTTTGTATTGTTTCGGTTTAGTGCATGATATTTAAAATTCCACCATTTTCAGGGTTACTATGTAACTCGGGCGTGGGTGGAAAAGTGGACAGACGATAGGAAAAAATCACAGAAAAACTCAAGATTTTGTAACCAATTAAAAATACTCCAGTAACTTGTTTTTAACTCTACTTAGTTCCACGATTACGAAAACTAATAAATTGAAATTGGAATGGAAGTTTCAATGCAGGATATGCATTAAGAACTAATGTTCCCTTTATTGGATTCCAGCATATTACAAAGTATAACAATGTCAACATCAATAGAAATGGGTAACATTAGATAGCAAAGAACGTTCTTTATAAAATAACAAGTAAATCTAAGGAAACAAGCATGGAAGGGTTATAATGGGACATGTGCTCTCCAACAGTAATTGGTTTGTCATTCGTAGAAGTAAATGTAGGTACTTGTTCAATTGGACGACTAATTCACTAGCTTGTCTATGGTTTGGGGCTGTGAAAATAAACTGAATGCAATGTACATATATTGTGCAATACGCTTATGCGCCTTGCAACTCACCTTAATGCAAACAACTCCCAGTTATATTTATTCATAAACTGTAGGCGAAAATCTAGTAAAAACCTCAAAAGCTATGTTTAATAATTTAAAATACAAGTATGCAAAATGCAATTTAAAATCAGTATCCAGAAATCGATAACAAAAATATACCCGTGCAAAGCCAAAATCAAACATGTAAAGCCAATAGCGAAAATTCAGTTAAATAAAATAAAGAATATTTGTCAAAGTCAGTTTCCAAAATGAATCAAGTCAGGTAAGACCGAAATGCAAGGAATTAAAAATTAAAACGAAAAATATTCTGAGAAGTAATTAAAATTCAAAATTTTGCAATAGCGCACTAGAGTCAAAAGTTTCCATTCATCAGCCGTAAAGCAATCGATGATAATGTTTCGAAAAATATTCTTTTGGTAGTTCCTTTCCTTGCCTCCTAAAATTTTAGCTTCTTGATAGACAAACTCAACGCATCTCTTATGTTGTGGACTATGGCTGCTACGAATAATTTAGCATCGCAGTGTATCTGGATATTCTAATATGTTATTTGTTGCTTAACTGGAGGCAATGTCAGAGGTCTGTAGATACGAAATACGTTTGATATTTTCATTCTGGCTGGTGTGTCTTTATACGAGGTATTACGTAATATCTGCCATTAGCCTACCTCTTTTATTCATCAGAGTGGCGCACTCTCAAAATACGTGCTCGACGGACTCGATTTCCTCCGAATCCTTCTAGCTTCTATAGAAATCATTTGTCGCTATTCCCAGTCTTCTAGCATGAACTCCTATAGTGCAGTGACCCTTTATGACCCTTGATATTAGTTCTATTACCATTACGGAATTCCCTTGCCCTCTTCCTGTTAAATGCATGCTACAATTGCCTCGCAGTACTGCAGATCTCCTTGTTGGTCCACAAGAGGCTATGATCTCCCCTTTTAAAGCTCCGATCGGGAATCTCACATAAATTATCGCTGTGGAGCTATCCATATATCCATATAGTCAATTCCTTAAGCCTGGTTTTGCATAACTGCACCAATTTTTATTGTATCAGCACAAAATCTAGCTCCTTAATGGCTGCCTGGCTATCAGTGCATGTGCAGATGTACATAGAGATCAATAATGCAGCCTGGTAAATCGCTGCGAAAAATTAACAGTAACTTTAAATGCTGTGACTACATTTCAGCCAATATTCCGGTCTTCGACGAGTTTGGATCAATTCTGAATGTTTGTGTATTTATCTTCGGAGAAAGCTTTCTCAGCTAACTGTAGCATTCAATGATGTGATATGTTCATATTTTGCAAGCTGGTGACTTGTTTTCTTTCATAAATGAATTAATGAGAAAACGCCATCTTATCATTATGACAAGTTACGCTTCGTTCAATCAAGCAGAGATCTTCAGATACTTATACCCAGGTATATTTCCCGTAAGGGTGATCATTCTTACTTTGTGCAAACTATTCGCAATTTTAACTCGCTTCCTAATAATGTTCAGCGCATGGGTTCTGGCGAGTCTTCAGTCAAATTATATTAGACTATGCTTGTGAATGGTGTCCAATAATGTCAAGGGTTATTTTAATTTTTATGTTTATATTTTTCTTTACCTTTTTTTTTTTTATTTAATATACATATTTTATACTTCTGTTTTATATATATAAAAAAAAAAAAAAAAAACTTTATTGCCTTTAGTTTTAATTCTCTTTTTGAAACCTTCAAGTACCTACCTAAATATCTAATAAATTATTTTTTAATTTTAGTATTTTCTAGTAATAGTTAAGTATTTAGTAGTATTGAATAGTCATGAGAAATATAATTCGTATCCACTTGTAGTATTTTTATAAGATGCATTAATGTTACGGAGTTTTCTACGAGATTCTAATTATTGCAGTCCAATAAACGCACAAAGGTTTCGGTAAAGAGGGAATTAATCCTTCCAATTTAATTTTCGAATTGCAAATCTGGTAAACAAATTGCTGGACACTTTGAATTCTATTTATACGTCTGATCCAGAGCTGGGCAATACTTAAGTAAAAAAAGACTTAAGTACTACTTAAAGTGCATTTTCGTTACTTAAGACTTAATACTCAATACTTTTGAAATGCCCCTACTAAGTAGCAAATTGAAGTGAAAACCCCGTTACATAACCGTTTTATCACTTCGGTTGCATACATCCAACAGTTGCATATTCGTGTAGATAACGTGTCATTTACGATGTGATGACGTGTATTCAACTGTATTTGGATGGTTTTTAATAACTGCGGTGAAAATGTAACCTATAAATCATGGCAAAAAACTAGTGGTATTAATGTTATTATGACGTTTTTCAGTGACTTACGTGAAATAATAACCAATTTACCACGGTAATGAAACTGTTGATATAAAGGTTGCTGTGACGTTTTTTATATCCTTTGGTATAAATGTAACTTAATCCACACGGTAAATAAAATGATTTTTTCAACGTTACCACAACGTTTTTTGGCAAGATGTTTGAAAAGGTTACATTGAACCTTGATTACAGAATGTACATAAATGCATGATTACGTGCAGCTCAGCTTATTCAACTTCACGACGATAATTACTGACCAAATTTGAACCTACGCAATTATACATTTATGAAGACGGCCACAGTTAAGCATTGGAATCAATTACTAAGCTGAGGTTAAAGCAATCTAAATAAAAAGCCTGGCGTCCATCATCACATAATACTTCTATGAGGTATCTAAAGTATAATCCAGAATGCACAAGATACGGGAAAGAGGCTAAAATTAGTGAGACTTATATAATAGCCTTTTGTAGAAAGATTCTATGTTGAAATATGGATAAATTAAAACAGAAAATATCTACGTATTATTATTTATTGTATTTTTAATAGTTTCATTTTGTGGTAATTATAATTCTGAGCTTAATATGCTAACATAATATAATTAAATCAATACAGCAAAAATTCAAGTATTGTAAAATAAACCTTTTCAATGGAATACTAAATATATAGTTAAATAAAAAAAAAAAATAATGAAAATCTAAGTATTTTATTTGTATTCGTTATTTTCAACAGAAAACTTTTAAGGTTGCCCATGAGATAATTAGCAAAATTAATTTTTACGCTTGGTGTAGATGGTTGATTTGAAGTGGATGTGCTTAACCATGTAGTATCTTCTCGTTTCCTAATAAAAGAAATAAATATGAATAAAACAGTTTGGCGAAATATTTACAGGCAAGAACTGCTTACCTTTTTTTCCCACCCTAGCTTTAGAATGCTTTAAGTATTCGTTGAAGAATACTGCCCCGTCTTTATCGGTAAATTTGCTATGCAAATGTCTAACAACTCCAAAAAGTAAATGCTAATAAAATAAAATCCTAATAATAGAAATAAATATGAATAAAACAAGTTTGGTGAAATATTTACAGGCAAGAACTGCTTACCTTTTTTTTCCACCCTAGCTTTAGAATGCTTTAAGTATTCGTTGAAAAATACTGCCCCGTCGTTATCGGTAAATTTGCTATGCAAATGTCTAACAACTCCAAAAAGTAAATGCACCGTTTCCTGAAATCCTACAAAACTTCGGTTTGTTGTCCACGATAACTGCTCTAACAGTTCATCCTCATGCATTTATTCCGCCAAATGTTAGAAGTTTTTTTTCCTGTTCAATGTAGGTATACGTCTGTAGCTACACGTCTGTTATATGTTTGTCAACTTAAAAGTCTCCGTCTTATTATAACTTTTTTCATTTCGTTTTTCACCGAAAAAATTACATTAATATAATTGATTTAACGTTTTTCCGTTTATTATCTTTTATCTATTATACCATTTTACCACTATTTTACTTAATTTACCACTATTATATTCACTTTCCCACTATTGTATTTAATTTAGCACATTATATGAAAAACTAAATTTCAGGATATTTTTCATTCGCGGAGCACATGTAGCATTACCGGTACCGTCTGCAGTTAAGTAAATTATGCGTCTTTCATTTGCATATTTCCGTAAGTTCAGTTGCTCTGACGTCAATATGGAACTTAAAATTCACCAGCAATGTTTTCCAGAGTACAGCGAAACCGTTACTCCCTTAAAAAATACTTTTGTCCTCACTTATCGTGACCTCAGTCACTATGAAACTTAAAATCCAGCAACAGTGTTTTCTAGGGTACAGCGAAACCATTTCTCCCTTGGAAAATAAACTTTTTTGTCAATTGTTGTTGATCTGAGGTCACTATAAAATTTCAAATGCACCAGCAGGTTTTCTTGGAGATAGTAGGGTCTTCTTTCGATTTTGAAGATTCATTTTTTTTAAAATTTGGTGTAAATATGGGAAAAATATGACTGAATTTCGCAATACCATTTCAAGCTAGTAACAAAGAGACCCATTTTTCACTTGCAGTCGCTTTAAAGTTATGAAGAACCTAAAAATTCCAAACCAGTTATTTTTAATGCACATTGATACCTTAATGTCAGGTTTCATACACCACGAGGTTTTTCTGACACTAAAATTGGCTGCGTTTATTGAATGAATGACAAAATAACTGAGAAGCAACCATTTTTTGAAAGAAATCCTAGTTATTTTGTAACCGCGGTGACAGATTGCTACTTGCTTCTATTTACTTGTACTTCAAACTTAGTTTTGTACTTAAGTACTAAGATTTTTTCTTAAGTATTTTTGAGTCTATTAAGTGCCTACAAATATCTAACTCTTCGTAGAAAAGCAAACACAATCTCTAGCGCACCTCTTTTTTTTTTTTTTTGAGTTTTAAAGCACGCAAAGAACTGTCAAAGCATGTGCCGAACTCACGCGTCAAGGCAGAACCTTAGACAAACTAATAACATACAAACAAGACTTGGCAAGTAAAACAAAAACTAGTAACGTCTCGCTCGAATATAAAATCGACGAGACGATGCCTTGACTTGATGACATAACCACTGACATGTATAATATGGACTGACTACGTTCATACAAATACACTGCAGAAAGGGGGTTTACTACTATATTGCTGACTCTTTCGGTCTAAGTACCAAGTACCAACTGAGAGAGAACTAAAAACAACAAATAAATTAGTGGATTCGTCGAAATATATGATTTCAATAATCATTTAAAGTTATTACTGATAAAAACTGTTTTACCAACGACAATATACTCATTAGATAAGCAGAAAAAATTCGAAATGTGTTATTAAAATCACTTTCCCGCCAAAGATTTTTTCAATGTTGGAAATTGAAAA
This sequence comes from Dioctria rufipes, assembly GCA_963924295.1. Taxonomy (NCBI): domain Eukaryota; kingdom Metazoa; phylum Arthropoda; class Insecta; order Diptera; family Asilidae; genus Dioctria; species Dioctria rufipes. The sequence goes on from OZ002740.1 coordinate 365,657,899, forward strand.
GTAAGCAGTCCATATTATATACGTCAGTGAATATAACTATGGGTAAGCAAGCAATGCCTCGCTCCAATATAAAATCAACGATGCCTCGACCTGATGTAGGGAAGGTCTCAATTTTTTCTTAGAAATTTACTGGACATTTTTTCCTGATAATTGTTATGCATTATTAGAGGCGATAATGGGTACTTAGGCGGACCTCTAATAGTTTTTATTAGTGTAGCAATGAGAGGTTAAAGTTTTACTCTACCTGCAGCGCCGAAAACTATAAAAAACTATAAATAGTATCCACTCGTTGCTATACATATTACAGTTTTCAAAAGGTATTTATTTATTAATATCTATTAAAACTGAACTCGATAAACTTCATTATATTCCTGCCAACGTACAAAGATTCTAAAAAGTACTTTAAAATGTACTTCAAAAAGTACTCAGTACTTTTTATAGACTTAGTACTTAGTTTCAAGTACTTTTCATACATGCGGTACTTGTACTTAAGCTGAAGTACTCAGGCCTTCGGTTCTTGTACTTAAGTACTATTTCTTTGCTACTTGCCCAGCTCTGGTTAAATCCCATATCACAGAAAAGTATTCTAAAATTGGCTTCATCCGTAACAGTAGGGCTACATAAACATACATTAAGGATCCTAAACGAAAACTTAAAAACTTTTTTTATAAATCCTAAGTGGAATTATTCCACAAAATCAGAGCATCCAAATGGTAACTAAATCAGAATACTATCGACTCTTTTAATTAAATGGTTATCTATTGCATACTTTGTACGAGAGGAAACTGAGAGCAATGTATATATAGATAAAATATACATATAGATAAAATATACAAAAAGATGTACATACTATGTTGTTCGACACACATACGCCAATCAGTTTGAATGGTAATTTTTAATAGTTGCACCAGCTATTAACCCTCAGAAATTTTTTTAGATCAGTAGCATAGGCTATACATGTCACAGACTTAAATATGTATGTTGAAAACGTAATTGATGTATAACATGAACAAAATTGGTCTTATATGACTTGCTTGTGAAACATCTGAGAGTATGACTCTTTGGACGTATATCATGTGCAGGCAATTTTTTCTGTTTCCTGATTCCTGTTTCTAGTGAAGTATTACCTTCATCGAATACTTCATCTTCCATGTTTGATGGTAGGCTTTTAGCTTATTTAATATTTCTAACTCTCCTCAATTTGATAATATCCTCAATTTACAAAACCTACGACAAGAATTACCTGTATTTTATCCACATATGTCACATATGATCACTAAACGCCTGTGAAAAACATTGTGTATATATTTTAGATCTAAATTTAAAATATTATTTATGAAATTTCATTGAAAAAAAAACTATCATGCATTTCCTCTTTTACAGCAAAGCTTGATGGTGTAAAAACATATATGAGAATGCGCCGTGTGCCAAATCATCTTCAAGTAAAGGTAATAAAATGGTTCGATTACCTTTGGCTAACACAAAAGTGCTCTGACGAGGAACGAGCAGTATCCTGTCTTCCTGATAAACTAAAGGTAAAACTTCTTTCTTTTTGTCCCACATTATTGTAGTCTTATTCTTCATCGAGAAATATTTCAGGCTGAAATAGCTATTAACGTCCATTTAGATACACTTAAGCGGGTTGAAATATTCCAAAATACCGAGGCTGGCTTCCTATGTGAACTGGTGCTCCGACTGAGGCCGGTACTATTTTCACCCGGTGATTATATTTGTCGTAAAGGTAAGTTCAGAAATAAAGTTTTTTTGCAAATATAGGAAAACAAATTTTTTTTCCTATGAGCTTAATTCAATTTTTACAAAAAAAAACAAAATCAAAATTAAAAAAACTATGCAAACACACACAGGTGAAGTCGGAAAGGAGATGTACATAGTGAATCGAGGCCGTTTACAGGTTGTGGCAGATAATGGTAAAATTGTAATGGCATCATTAAAAGCAGGTTCCTACTTTGGGGAAATTAGTATCCTTAACATGGGAACAGCAGGTAAAGAACTTGGTAAATATCAGGGCGCCAGGCGGAACAATATTATCAACACAAAAATTTTTTTTTATTTCTTCTCAAACAAATTTATGAGTATAATATTATATTTCGTGTTAAAGTTTCAAGGCTGCCTTATTGACATCTCTCTAATATTTTCCCCTTTTATACGTGAACGTTTGTGATATGAATTGGATTTTAATCGCTTTATTTTTATCGGTCTTCCATCATAAAATATTTAGTCCTTTTTGGCAGTTTTTGTTTTTTATTCCCAACAATTTCATGTGCAATCTGTTTTGCTTTTGTTATATGTGGCTAACTAATATTAATAATTAAATATAAATATAAATTTCCTATGCTTTAGATAAAGTTTCTATTCTCAATCTATTTTCAGGAACGATTTGTAGTGCATCATTTTAAATGGTTACCCAAAAAATATTTAGTAGTTATAGGTAGTATTTTATGATCTTTTACCTGACTTAATCAGGTCTACACTTTCCCCTTCACCTTCTTTTTTTACGAAAGGATTGAATATGTAATGACTAGATCTGTAAATCTGCCCAACATGCACTTAATTTTTGCTTGAGATTTTTATTTTCTTATTATGTACTATAGGTAAACTTACTTGGATTTTTTCACATTATTTACAATGCACGTTGACCTAAATTTAAATTTAGATTAAGAACGAAATTATAAAAATAATTAATATATTTAAAGAAATAATTCGGTAATATTAATCAGTTACCTTGTTGGTGCAACTTGATGCATAAATACGTTCCATTCTTACCTATGCGAATTCATTTGATCCTCAAGTTCGCTCCGGATTAAACGAGTTCACCCATCAAATACTGATCCAAGACAAAAATAATCATAATCATAATATGGATTTATTTATACGCAGAAGAAAGCTGTAATTACACAATCAATTTTTTTTTTATCTAGAACAAATATTTTGGATCGATTTTGAATTTGTTTATTTAAACGTGGCTGAATTTGGACCGAGTGTAAATTTAAATCGTTTTCGATATTATTTACCTTTGTTCATATTAAATTTATTGATAATATTGTTGCGACACTGTTGGGACTCAAATGATGTACATTAATTCCCTAATGTAGCATCCATTATCAGTAATTAAATTTCTAATAGAAAATGTAAAAAGTCTATAAATACATGTGAACCCATTGTTTCACTAGTTTTACCTATTCGACTGGTAATTGACAGGAATATCATCTTTTTTTTACCGCCTATACGTGATCATTCCTGGTAGAGCAGCGTTTAAACTTACGAATGTGACGACATTGGAATCATTACTTTGAATCCAATAAGAATTAATCTTTATTCAATAGTCAAGGAATGATATGATCGACATATGATGTGGAAAATTTACTCAGTTTCCAGTTTTGGCATTCCAATTTAATTCAATCTATTCAAAAATTAAGCTAGAAAGTTACTGCTATGTAAGTGCAAACTCAAACTAAATAAAAAAGTAAGGAAAAAGTAAGAAATTAGAGGCAACTAAACTATTACTACTAGTATCAATTAGAATAAAAAAACAACAATAATCAGACGGTAAACAGTATCTTAACTAAGTATGTACTTAGTACAATAAAGTTAAGTATGTATAAAAATTAAATTAAATTAAATTAAAGAAAAACTTATTTATAAGAATAGGAAAATAATAAATATCAACGCGAGGTAAGGGAATGCATTCCGAACCGCTAACGCAACTTAATTCAAATCGCAAATGCAATGGAAACATTCCGCCTTAAAGATATTGATGGTTCGAAGTGATCGTATCCTCATTGGAACAGAATATCAACAGTATAACACCAAGGGTATTGCTACATAGTTCAAATTTCTGTGTGATGGAAGAGGTTGAAGACATTAATTTGTTAATAATCTTATAGATTGTTAAGCAAAAGAATCATATTACAAAACCTAGAAATTTGATCGTATTTTCAAGGTCAAACGCATATCGCGCATAGGTATTAAATATGATATTGATTTTGCTTCGGCTGACAATAAACGCAGTCTGTATATGTGATATAGGGTACTAAAAGACTTCTTACATGTCTAAGTTTTATATATAGGTGAGTATATACCGTATGTCTCCACAACGCCTTCAATGCTACATATATTCTACCAACAACGGCACTGTTGATATGATTTTGCCAAGTGAAATTACTGTTGAAAATGAGAGCCAGATTATTAAACTAGAGCAACCAAAGGTATTGTAGTACCATTTAACCATTAAACACAATAGGAGGTACTCACTAGGTGTGGAGGCTTTATTTTGCTTTCTAATAACTATCAAATCAATTTCATTCAAACCAATTGCATTGGATGTGATTGATCGAAATGCGCAAAGAACATCAATACAAGAAATCTTTTGGAAAATATTAGTAAGGATAATCTGTGCAATCAGATGCAGAGGACGTACCGAAAGAATCATCAAGTAGTAATTTATTTTGCATTTACTACTTACCTACGACTCTAATTTTACCTACTGAAGCTTCTAGATCAAATCAGTGGTTTACATAGGAATCATTATGGTGGAGCAAAATATTGTAAAAAAAAAGGATCTTAATTTACCTGAACAAAGTTTTTAGACTAGACTATACAAACTTTTGCCACGGATAGATGAATCAAATGATTCCATTCAATGAAGACTACTAAAATAGAATAACTATACCATACTAGATAAATATTTGAATCAAACACTTGCAGAACTCTCAACTCTCATTATATCCACAAAATGTTTAAAAACAATGAAAATGAAGCAAAAGTAAGAAAATTAGTCTCAACATGAATTGAAAGAACGAAACATCGAATAGTGTTTAACCATATGTCATTTGTTGCTTACACGATACAAAAGAATGCCGTTTTTGCATTTAATTATTATTGGTAACGAAGAAAGTGTTTATTATTGTAATTCTAACCGAAAACATATGGGTAACGACACGCAAACCTACAAAATTGACACCAAAATGGAGTATTCACTGAAGTTAGGGCTTGTTGTATATTTTGTGGAATCAAAAAGGCGTAGTGTACTATAAGCTGCTAAAGAAATCTATTACTAGTGATCGTTACTAATAAGAATTATTAATCCATTTTAACAAACATTGAAGGAAAAATGACCAAAAAAATATATATACGAAGTAGGGGGGTGTCATAATATCGACCGAATTTATATATTAAATTGAGATTATTAGCTACATTTTAATTCATTAACCCGAAATGGTTTATTTTAACTTATAAAAAAAACAACAATCCCGTTCTGCGGGCTCTACCACTATGGGAACGATAAAAGATCCTTGAAGCCAGAAATTCAAAAACTGTTTATACCATATTAGATTTTTAGTTGAATTCCTATAGCCTTTATGATTAAAGAAAATTGTGCTAATATTCCATTAAAAAAATATTAGAACACATACGTCTAGAACATACGTATACTCGATGGGAACCAGGTTTTAGTTTTGTTGTTGTTTTAAACGTTAATTGAACACCATAAATAACGTTACGAATAAACTTAAATCTATGAATTTATGAAAAAGGAGTAGCAATAAACTTCTGAACAGTAGAAAAATGAGTATTCAAGTGATTCTTGTATCCGAATGATTCTCAAAGAAAACTACATCTTATAAATCTGACTCAACTTCGGTTGGTTGACAGAGATACGTCAAACTGACTATACAAACCTTCTTTTAGCACAATCGATCTTAGTTGTAAACCAATCTCACATTTTGGTGTTAGATGCGCCAGCCGCATTACTTTGGGACAATTTATAATGGTGTTGAACTTGCTGTAAACTAAAACGATGCTAAGATAATTTCTATGAGACCACTTGTAAGGTATAATCTGGTAAATTTTTCAGTCGTCCCCCGCTCAGATTTTAGCAAAAGGCCTTATTTATTTCGAGGTTTAAAATAACCAGTTCTTTAATAAAAACAACTCCAATGATCCATGAAAGCTGTAGGAACCATTTGTCACTCAAGTTATTGGTTGACAACAATGCCCCGACTTCCATTGTATAATGCAATAACTGAAAATGTTGTTAAAATCCTCTTTTCCAATTTTCACACTAAAGAACGCTATAAAGAAATTGTTTCTATGGACTCGCATCTTAGATTATATAGCAAAAAGGATAGGCTGTGAGGAAGAAAAAGTTAACCATTTTTCTTCATGTATGTAGTAGAATCTCATCGATGTGTTTGTTTAGTCATGGAAGTCGTGAACTACGATATTTTCTAAGCGGGCACATAATTTAGTGGTTGAAATTTTATCAAGTATTGAACAAGTTTTATAATTTCCTGCCACCCGTGATTCGAATCATTTTTCAGTTTATAAATTTATAATTTTTTTCATTTTTATGAATTTTCCTAGTGGCCCATTTATTTTGGGATAATATTTCTTGCCTTTGCCTTTGTATGACTGATATCATATAGACACCCGATGACCATGATACAAAGATAACAAGGTATGGCCGATTCGAGAGGAATTTTTTGTGTTTCTACGTCATAAGGTAACTAATGTCATTTTCAGCGAATTTGTTTTGAATTTTTCGTATTTTATTGACTGAAATACGTTTTGAATAACTATATTAAAATATTTAATAAAACATTAGTTTCTTCGTTTAAATCACTTCGGGAAAAGTAATTATGTGCTGTGGGAAAGCAATTAAATTTCCAAATAGAAAATTTTTTTCACTGTGATAAGGACGATTGAAATTGTGACGAATAAATTTCTGACAATTGTCGACAAAGGAGGTAAGCAATCAATTGACAGATAATTCTGCCATACCTTGTTAATCTTTGTATCATGCCCGATGATAATTCGTAAAATCAAATAAATTGAGAGATATCAGAAATATCGAACTGACAAAAACTAAACACCCAGCCCTCTTGTCATTTCCCCCGGGTCCACAAAAAAAAATGCTTATCACACGTACACGAATTTTACACTGCATAGCCTATCCTTTTTGCTATATAATCTAAGACTCGTATACATTAATAACACAGCCTACGTTAAATACATATGTGTAATTACCTCGCCTCCTGTGCCATCGCGTAGAACCCAGAGAAAACTTTGTACACAGGATTCATGAGTGCACATATCTCCGTTCAAATCGTTATTATTACTCCCGGAGAAAATTGTTTTTAATTATCTGGACAGAACCTGCTCGTTTAATCATGAACAGGCTGAGTGTTGGGGTTAACTCGACTGCTTTAGCTATCTCCTCCTCCACCCATTTTTATATCAACGCACTAATGTGAGTACAGCAGCTATAGCGAAAGTCGCCATCCATCTAACACTCTCATTTTATCACAAACTATACCAGCTCCAAGTTTATATTTAAATATTTTTTTTTTTTTTTTCGAAGTTAGCTCAACCTTTCCTTTCATCCTTTCCCGCTTTTTGCAATGTAAATCTTTATAGGGCCGATTTTTCAACAAGTTTCAAACTAATTTTCCTTATAATCCTAGAATTGTACCAAAAACGAGAGATCTGGATTCATTATCTTGGCAATAGTTACGGAATGATGTTCTCAAGAACAACTTAACTACCATCTTCCATTTAATCCATAAAATAGCTCGGTGTCCTTTTCGCTTTCGTTCATTTGTGCTTTCATTTCGTAACTATCAGAGCTCAGGATGTCGAATAATTTTAAGGCATTCGTAAATTGCCTGTTGATGTAATTTGACGACTCCAACAAGTAACTCAATGAACCTGATTCAGTAAGGAGACCTGAAATGGCTGCTACCGGTATAAGTACTCCCACATCATCCCTTCATCTACATATTATTTATCATATATCCGCGTTGGTACAGTTAGGTATACTATTCCAAAACCTAAAGGCTTCCATGCTCGCTCACAAAATTGAGGAGCTAAACTGATTTTCGTGGAGGAATATGAGAAAATGAGAGGGGATATACCTTGGGCAAAGTATTTAAACAGCTTCAAACTCAATTAGTTACAATTGGGGCGCCACATTTGCATTTACGCTGACGCCCTTTCTTGCTTTTCATGAATTATTACCAGTCCAAAAGCCTACCCATTTCCCTCTCATCCTATTGGAATTTCAATCCGCATACTTCTATGCAAATTTGAGTCAAATATTGTTCACATTTTGAGTGATTGGACCCAGGAACTTGAAACATTTTTGGAAGGAGTAACAAAAACATTAAAACAAGTTGTGAACGTTTTTAGTGGATTTTTGTTTATGTTGAGGTAAAGTTTTTTTTTTAAGTGCCTGTGAGATTTTGGCATACATATAGACTTAAGTAATGCTTTTGGATGAATTTTCTAATGAATAACACGTTTGCATTCTGGGAACTTTTTACGTTAACACAAAATTCGTATAAAATTTTCCGGGTCTTTTATTTGCTTTTAATCAGATAATTTTTCTAATTAATTTTCTAATTGAAGTAAGTTCTGAAAGTTCTGATGTTATCAGATCAATACTGTCGAAAAGCTCGGATTCGAGTCCTTAGTCTTCATACAAATATTCGCAAGATTTTTCCTTACATCTCTTCTCTACATTGGCCATACTTATGGGCGTCATGTGCCTACAAAAACTTTTCTAGTTTTCGTTATCCTTTGTAAGAGAATGCGTAAGTTCAAGAAATAACTGATTGTGAATCTTTTTTGTAAAAAGAAATAATATGATTCTGTAGGTATCTCCTTTGGAGGGTTATAGCATGCAAAATAAATATTCGGTATTTAGTAAAAGGAAAACTTTAATAGTATAACTGTCCACCGACTGCAAGAACTTGATTCCATTCTTAGCTAGTCTCGTTATTTGCCCCCTATAGGTCGCACCATTAACGGATTCTATTTTTTTCGCGTAACTAGTCATCTTCCATTTTGCGTTATCGTCGATCGTGTACGATATCCCAGTTTTCGGCACGAAAAAATGATGCATAGTGTGGTAATCGCTGTCCTCGCAGAGCTCAGACAACGATTTTGGGTGATTAAACTGCGAGAATTAATAAAAAAAGAGTAGTTAGTAAGTTCACAGTGTGCAAAATTTTGTTCGCTAAACCTGCTTTGCAAACCATTTGCTCTCCTTCCTCGTAACAGGATGACAAATTTTCGACCGTTTGAAGTAACTGGAGTCGATTTTGCTGGACTACTATATGTAGGGGCATATTCAAGAGATAAAGCGACAACAAAGGTATATATTTTACTTGTCACTTGTGCAGTAAGAGCTGTACACTTAGAGTTAGTAGCTGATATGACTCCCGATTTTTTTCTAATAGCATTCAGAGGAAGACCTAAGGTTATATATTCAGATAACGTCAGACTGTTTAAGAGGGCTTCTAAAGCATTAATTATTTTAAATAAGATGGTGCAGAACGAAACGATACAAGGATTTCTCAGTAATCAAACTATTCGGTGGTAGTTTTTTGTAGATAGATCCCCTTGGTGGGGAGACTTTTGGGAACGTCTTCTTCTTCAAGTCCGCTAACATATTTTTCAGAAGATCCTGAGGATATAGGGTTACTTATACCATCGCAATGTTTAAGTAGCTCCCTTGAAATTTCGCCTCCCTTGTCATCTGCTCAGGAGAAGCTACCTGATTGTGCTGACATTCGGAAGAAATGAAACTCTCGTTAGAAGTTATTCAACTTTTTCCGGCAGCGATGGATGCGTGAATGTCTACAACAGCTGCGATCGATGTATCATGCAAAACCTGTACTTTCAACCCAAATTGAGGTCAAAGATATAGTTCCTTTGTATGATCAAGCGAAGCCTAGAGAATGCCTAATGAAACAAAATTGGGAAGACAGATTTTTATCCTTTGTAAATGCAATAGCTGTGCGGGGAATCTCCCTGCCGGGGAGGATCTTGAAAATATAACTCTACTAGAACTGCGACAACATCAATTAGCTTTCAGAATATACCTACATTCATTGTTTAAAATGTATTCGTACACTTAACTGTTTTTGAATTCAATGTCATTTGTTAAAAGAAACTCACTTTGAGTTCAGTCACCACTAAGCCATTGTAACGATCAGACGCAAATAAATTGTATTCTGACCGGTGTCTTTATTCAATCCTAACTTTTACAATAATCATTTAACACCAATTGTGCCGTTACCTTTGATATTCTGTTCCTTAATTGGTGGGTGCGAAATAGAATATTTCGGGTACGAGTAATAATTTTAGCGATTCACTAATTTTTTTTAAGTTAACAAAAAATTTGTGTTAAGCATTGAAATTAATTTTAGTTAACTAAAATTATATATATCCACAAAAAAAAATTGTTACATTTTGTACATTTTATTTTAACTTCCATCCACCTGAAATACTTTGCATATTTTTAGATGGAACCATTTATTCAGATATGTAAACATTATTTACAAATTATGTGACCAGAATTATTTACGCCTTAGTCTTCTGTATAAAATATATATTGATTGCGAAACGAAGTTTGACTTAGCTACTTGTTGTATTGTGGAGACGCTCGCCTTGCTCCAATATCACATCAACGAAACCTCAACCTAATGTAGGGAAGAAAGACCTGAATTTTTTCTTAGTAATTAAATGAAAGTTTTTTCCTTACAATTTTTATGCATTTTTGGAGGACGACAACGGTTGCCTGGTCCACTAACAATTTTTATGAGCGTAGACGCGCACATGAGCAATAACATTGATTTCGTCTTAGAAATTTACAGAAAATGTTTCGACAGACATTTAATTGAGTCAGGTGGCCGACTGAAGTTATTTTCAGATAGAATACTTTCGTATGCGCCGTTGTCGGCCTCCCTTAATGTCTAAGAAAAAATTTCTAGTATACTTCTAAGAAAAAATTAAGAGCTTCCCTATATTACAGGGGTGGCCAAGACGTCGACCGTGGTCGACCGGTCGATCGTGTAAACCTTTTTGGTAGCCCACGGTAGTAAAATTAAGTGAACAAAAATTACAATAAATTGCCATTTTCTGATAATTGCGCCGCCTCACGTGGCCAACCAACCGCCAGCGCATTGCAGGCCATTTCTTCGCAACACTTACCTGTCGCACACTCTTTACCCCTCTCTCGAGCTTACGTGTTCCTAGTCAGTATACTCAGCTGGTATTTAGCTCTGACGATTTTGTTCCGTGGTAATAATAATGCCGACTAAAACGAACGTTGTCGAGTGCGGAAAAAGCTTCCTATTATCAAAGGAGTTCTTTACCGTTATGTTCAATGATAATTGTGTTTGTCTTACGTCATTCCGGTTGGAAGTAATATCTAAAAAATAGAAGTACGCGAGTTAAAAACTGGCTTATGTGCACAGCAATCTTTTTTTACGAAGCCAGGCACAAAATCAAAAGTAGCAACATTGGTATCGTAAAAATAAAAAGGTATGTGTTTTGTAAATGAACGGCATTTCACTGCCATGAAGGACATAACTTTGATTGATACGAAACGTTTAGTTAAAAAATTCAAAGAAAAGATTCAGGTGCATGCATCCCAACTAAGAATAAGCGAATTGAAGAATTACCAAAAACTTGGAAGCGGGAATTCCAAAGTTTCGCCGAACAGTTGGAGAGTTTACACGAGGTGTTCGAAAGAATGTTTTGGAACTCGAGATGGAGTCGTCAGTTTCATGGTGTTTCATTTTAACGAAGGCATTAACATTGATAAAGTATCTATCAACATTGGGCAATTAATTGATGCTGAATTTGTTGTAGCCGAACAAGAAATTATAGTTGATGCGACATAAGTATTTTTCAAATCTGGAGCATTCAGAATTACTACAAATTTTGTGAAGTTTTGGCGTTTTATTTAAAACCGTTGCTGATGGTAGACCACTACGACATTTTGAATCATAATGTAAGCCCCGTACTTCAAAAGTTTGACCACCCCTGCTATATTGGACCGAGATCGTTGATTTTATATTAACGCGACGCGATTCATAAAAATTCGAAGGAAGAAATTTCCAGGAAATTTCTAAGAAAAAAATTGTGGCCTTCCTTCATCGGGTCGAGACATCGCGGATTTTTTATTCTATATGCTCTTACGGCTTATCCCTTGAAAACTGTTCAAAATGATACAAGTGGAGCCATCTGACATTATAACAAGCATTTTCGCAATCACTATAAATTCGAAAAGAGATATCGCTTTTTATTTCCAGCTTTAAAACTTCTAATAAAAGACTTTTCAATTACTGGATTTTTTCTTTTTTTATTTAATTTTTACCCAATTTTACTTTACATATATGCTGTGAAAATTTTTAATTTGTACCATTAAATGAAAGTTACTATCACATAAGCTGGAAACAAGAAGCGAAAACCAATTAACGGCATCTCTTTTCTAAGGCATAAATAAAATTCTGAGCACATCTATTTATAAATAACCAAGTGTGGGACATTAGAATAATAAAATTACAAGAAGCGATAAGAACACATAATATGCAACCATTTCTGTATCTACCCTGTGCCAAATATTGAAGCTGGATCTTACCCGGGGATTACACGAGTCAGTAGAACTGACACTGACAGCGTTTGACTTTTACTCAGGCTCATGTAAGCCCCTACTGACTAGTCTGTACTCACAAGATTTGTCACCAGTCAGTACAGACTAGTCAATAAACTGTCAAATGTAAAATTAAGATGGCGGAAATTGAAAATAAATGGTAGATGCTAGTGGGAATTTGTGTTTATATTTTAATATCTTCTATTTTGAGTGGGAAATGAATGAAAAGATTTTAATATATATTGTAATCTTTATTTTGTAGAAAAAAATGACGGATTAAGAAAGAAATCGTTAGATATGCATAATAGAAAAAGAATGTCTGCACCGCTTGACGACATTTTATTATGAACTGACTAGTCAATTGATCGATCGCAAATAGTTTTTTGTCAGTAAAATTGACAAACAAAATCAGGATTGTCCGTCAGCTCTATTGACTCGTGTGACGATTACACGATTACACGATTACATTATCGAAGTTGAAAACAAGAACGTTTGAAACGAACATTTTTATTCTGTTGTGATGATATATGTTTTTGCGATTTTTGAGAGGAGTAGAGACGTAAAGGCAATTGAATTCCAAAATTTAATCACACTTAGCAATTCTTCGTGAAGACCGAGAAACTTATGAGCATCTTGACTTCTATTTCGCATAAAGCGATAAGAATTGCGAAGTTGTTTTGCATTTTCAATGTGCCTCATGTAAGAGCAAATTTTCCTTAATCGACAAAAAGGACGGCTCCGGAATAACATTAGCCCAATTAAAAAATTACCTGGAGTAAGGGCGTTGAGAAATTCTAGATAATTTAATAAAATTCAGACTAGTTACTAGTAGTGAGTAATTTCTACAGTCAATGTCTTTAGAGATTTTTTGTGTTTTAATAGAATTAATAAATCGCTCACCTTTAGTGAATTGACTGTAATTGTATAGCTTGTTGCAAGGTTGTATAGCTTGCTGCAAGGTTATATCTTCCGACACTAGTTTCAGTCTTAACTCTTGATTGTTAACACCTATAATGAGTTGATCTGGTAACATGCTGTCGAGCAGTTGCTGAAACGCACAATTCTGGGTTTGGAGACGATGTCTTGATAAAAGTTCGTCGATTTTTTCTCCATCCTACTGTTGGATTTGATGAAATTTATAGCGCTCAAATGTAGTGTTTATACCCTTGTTGAAAAATAATCTTGGAAGATACTTTTTACTTGATCCAAGAATACTTCCGGTGCATCAGCTGCTGGAAGTGGATTGCTGCAGATCCTATTGAGGACATGAAAGTCGCAATTTGAATATTTCGCGGTTTTTCCGTAATTTGCTTTGCAATTTCGAAAAATTCATATTGTTGTTTCCAAAGCATCCATTGATTACATTTATTTACTAAGATTAGTTATTTATTTAAGATATACAGTTATTTGGCACGTCTGTCGTGCTTTTGAGTTGAGTTGACAGTACAACCATAAGACAGATGGCGCATATATACTTAAGGCTAGTTTACAGTACACATATTTAAAGCTTAGCTTACATATGCTGCTTACAGGAAGCAGCCGTAAAACGTCGAGGGGGAAAACAGAAGAATATAGTGATGAAAATCGCAAAAAAAGAAAGGAATTAAAAAGAAGTTAAAAGTGGAATTCTAATTAAATTGGTATAGCGGCATTAGTGTTGCAGTTATAACGGTAACATAATTTTTTTCCATTATTCATATAATTGTGGTACTCTAGTAATATCAACGAACTGGAAAGAAAGGACCCTATTCCGAAAAGGGATGTGCATTTGCTAAGTTCTAAATAGAACAAAATACAATATACGTCAAAATTTCTATACTCCCCCACACAGCGCAAATATGTCCATGGTATGTTACTGGGAAATCCTGTTAGGATATATGAATTGTCCGTGGGAGATATAGTTTGGTCCCAGTTAACAACTTAGGACATCCCTGGGTGTGACGAATATCCAGGGTTGGGATTTCCCTGGTAAATCCCATGCACTTTCCACAGGATTTCCTGTGGTTGTGCTTAGGCACAGTTAAAGCATTCCATAATATAAAATTCCCGCTGCAAGCGTACCTTGGACGTTTTACGGATGTCCTAGTTCGTTGGCAGGATGTACGGGTATTGTTGAGATTTTCTGGAATTATAAAATTCTTTTTATGGGTAGGCAGTTTTACAAAACAAAAATAAATAATAATTATAATGGCTGGAAAGTATATGCCAGAAGTGTATGTAGTTGCACAAAATATAAATTCAATATTTTTAACACAAAAATTACTAAAAAATCACGTTCTGAAATATACAACTAACAAACTTTGCCAAAACAAGAAGAAATTGCACAAGCGAACAGAATTCTAACAGTATAGCTTCACGCATGTAGTTGGCTTAAATAACGCAGTTCTTATATGGCTTCTTTCAATACAAAACGACACACGGAAGCACGCCATGCAACAATTTATTGTTTTCACCCAAGAACCACGCAAACCACGCGAATCAGATAATATACCGAAATAAATTCTGGAAGGGAGAAAAACAACTTTCTCATGTTTGTCCTAAAATTGTCCTGCACATCCTGTATGTATTTGTCTGTGAAATATTGAGAATGTTCCCATTGAGAGTAGTTGCGGGATATCCCAGGGAATAACTTTTGGGAAATTCCTAATAACTCCTAGAAATAAGGTCCTAAGTACATACTGAATACTTCTTGTTTATCCCGGAAAAGCTATGGGATCTTTGGGACAAGAATGGAATATCCCTGGGTAATTTTTTGTTGTATGGACCACACTCGTTCCTATTGCAAAGTACAGTGTCCATAGCATATAAAAAGCAGTAACAAAACTTAGCATAGCTATAGGCACTAACTAAATAAAAAAAGTTGACAGCTGATTATTAATAACTATTTTATAATTTAAGAATATATTTTATTCATATCGCACAAATTTTAAGTGTATTAACCCAGCACAAATTATAAAATAAGCTCCTGAGATTTGATAGGAAAACAATTGAGTGCATATGTCAAAACAAGAATCTTATGCGATTTTATTTTTTTCTGCTTAGCAGAAAGTCATTTTAGTGTTGATATAGCTTATATCATTAATTATATCATATTGAGGATGAGAAGGTGGAGGAAGTTACGTAATGAAGATTCGTCATCTGAAGAAAGTTATCGATAAATGGTAAAGGAATTAAAGCGGGCTTTATAAGAAAAGGACAAAACAATACAAGCTTTTAAAGATTCCTTGAAGATTCTTGAATATAACCAAACTAACAGACTCCCAAATATTCAAAATGCAGCTGTACCTGGTATTTCAAGTCCAGAATCCCAATAACAAATAGAATGTGTATAGTGATTTAGACTTGCGTAGAAATAATGTAAATAGTGTTCAAAAATTGGGTCAAATTCAGCCACTTTCTTGTCATTTGAAGACCTCTAGGGGTCTATGAATAGTTTTAGAGGTGAAGACGGCTATAGAGCTAACAAGTTTATCGAAGATGATGAAAGTACAGCTAAAATATTTCAGTGGAATCAGCTACAAAAGATAATGTTCAATAAACGATTTTTGAAAGGTGTTGCGAAGCTTGCCCTACGTACAGTCGACTCAGTGAATTCATGGGATAA
The DNA here is from genome assembly GCA_963924295.1 of Dioctria rufipes. Taxonomy (NCBI): domain Eukaryota; kingdom Metazoa; phylum Arthropoda; class Insecta; order Diptera; family Asilidae; genus Dioctria; species Dioctria rufipes. The sequence continues at coordinate 365,673,963 of OZ002740.1, forward strand.
TCTCAGAAGCTTTTTACAACAAGAATTTAATTTAAAGGAAATTAGTGCAAATATTCATGAATAGCTGAGACAATGAAAAAATTTATGCAAAGAGACCTGTTACAAATATTTCCTATGTATGGTACTATATAGTGCAATGAATTTCGACCAGTTTAGAGCAAAACTGCGCATCTACGGTGAAGTTAAGGAGAAAAGTAAGCCCTTAAAGTTTAAGAATCATAATCATTTAGCTAACAGACACCAGCCAAACTATAAACGTGATCTTTTTCATCGAATTTTGCCATAAATGAAGAAGAATAACCCTATCACACTAAAAATTTAACTCAACCCTAAATAGAACTTCCAGGTAAGTTGTTTAATTACATGAAATTTAGTTATGAGAAAGGAGTGAATAAAAGGAAATTTTGAATTATGATAATGAAATGAATGTAGAATTAGCAATAGTAAGAAGAAAAATAAATTTCAAAACCAAGTTACACAATAAATGTGAAAAATTCCAAAATGGAGATCGAAAATTTAGAGAAGTATATAAACAACATTGAATAATGAAGGGTAAAAAGAAAGCCACTATGATGAAGAAACCGTTTAACCATATTTCTTGAGTAATCATCAAACCTTCACTCGAAAATAGTTGGATAGTAATAAAAAAAAAAAAAAAAAAAAAAAAGGAATAAGCTGATTCCGTAAGATGACGGGTATAACTCCAATCTGGTAATATGCAAAGTAGGAAGACGAGAGTAGCAACCCAGTACTAAGACGACGGGAAACACTCACTAAGTCCATAACTGTAACTATCTCTGCATGTTAGGAAGACGATGTGAAAACGATATGAAGACGATAGTAACTCTTACTACAATTTTGTTCCCGAATAACACGATAGAGCTACTCCGGAAAAAATGAATATAGTCAGATGAAGTATTATGAAGGGCATTCGTTAGAAATGAACAAGAACTTATATGATGAAGGTTATGGTAGCAGGTCAGCAAGGTTCATCGAGGGTGATGAACTCGCAGGATGGCCGAATGTGGGTTCCGCATTTAAATGCAATCCACAACCACAATTCTTATTCAAAAGATTCCTTAACACATCCTAAAATGAAAGAATAGAATTGGTACACTGTCATACGATGGTGGGAGCAGAGAGTTCCTTTCCAGGCGACAACCAGAACAGTGGGGTGATTCTGATCTGTTAGTCGTAGCTTAGGCGTATATTTTAGTCACATATTTTGACATTTCACCTCATATTTATCGTACTTTTATATTCACCATATTCATTTTGATTTATCCTTTTCATCAACCACAAAATAAACTAAAATGAATTTGCATGAATTAATGTCAGAATACACGCCTAAAAGTACAACAAATTAGTCAACTGCTCCCGAGGTTGTGAGAAAAATTACATACTATGGTAAATGCATTTTCTACATCAACTTAAAACAATACAAATGCTTAAAATCGCAAAATATTTTTGGATTTGTTATGTGAAGTGTCAGTTTCAGTTCATTCTACGTAATGCAAGGCTTACTGAACTGAATAAAAACACGAAAAAATCAGTAGAAAGGTTCATTTCATTTAGGCGTATATTTTGACATTAAAGTACGACAAAAGATCAGAATCACCCTCCAGATCTCCGTGCACTAGTCATTGTGATATATTTTCAATACGTGTTAATTAATTTGAAATAAAAACAGTATTTGAAGGCAATCTTTTATTTATTTTATTCAACTTTATCCTACATGTATATAATAATTGCATGCATTTTTTTTTAATTAGTTGGATGTAATAACCAGAGGGGTGATTCTGATCTCTTTGTCGTAGCTTAGGAGTATATTTTAGTCACATATTTTGGCATTTCACTACAAATTTGTCGTACTTTTATATTCACCCCCTGGGGGTGATTTTGATCTTTTGTCGTACTTTAATGTCAAAATATACGCCTAAATGAAATGGATTTTTTTCCTGATTTTTTCGTGTTTTTATTCATTTCAGCAAGCCTTGCATTATGTATTCGTGTATTCTTACATTAATTCATTGGTAATTCATTTTAGTTTATTTTGTGGTTGATGAAAAGGGTAAATCGAAATGTATATGGTGAATAAAAAGTACGACAAATTTGTGGTGAAATGTCAAAATATGTGACTAAAATATACGCCTAAGCTAAAACAAAGATATCAAATCAACCATCTGCTACAAAAATTAATCAGAACTTTATCATGGGTATCCTCGACAGTGACCATTACTAGAGCTTCCCAATAGCCTCCTTACTAAATTTTGTTGTTGTCTTTTTTGTTTACTAATTTCTTTTCCGAAGGAAGTCTGGGAATCCTACAAGATAAACGTCAATACTAACACCAAAGCCATCTTCACACAGCCAGATCCCAAAATTTAACAAAAGCTAATAGGGTTACAATTTTCTTTCGATTTTAAATCTGTTTCCAATTCTTAATAAACAATTCATTTTAGACTTTTCTAACTTTATGAAAATAAACAAAAAAGAAAGCACTAGAGTTGCAACTAAATTCTATAGATTTAATTACTAATTATAACTATGTTGGTATGTATGTACCTAAATATGTGAACTGTGTGTATACGTCCAAGGTCCGATGTTGCATGAAGCTGGGCTTTCTTCGTGAGGATGAGGATAGTGGTGTGTTTACGCGTTGAGTGTATTTATTGTGTCTTACTATTTTGATCCATGTGTGAGTATATGTACATTGGGTATTATATGTATCCTGGAGGGTGATTCTGATCTTTAGTCGTACTTTTATGTCAAAATATACGCCTAAATGAAATGAACTTTTCTACTGATTTTTTCGCGTTTTTATTCAGTTCAGCAAGCCTTGCATTACGTAGAATGAACTGAAAATGACACTTCACATTACAAATTCAAAATATTATTTCGAATTTAAGTACTTCTATTGCGCTAATTAGGTGTAGAATATCCATTTACCGCAGCAAAAAAAATTTTGTCACAACCTCGTACTTTTAGGCGTGTATGCTGACATTAATTCATATAAATTCATTTTAGTTTATTTTATGGTTTATGAAAAGGATAAATGAAAATGAATATGGTGAATATAAAAGTACGACAAATTTGAGGTGAAATGTCAAAATATGTGATTAAAATATACGCTTAAGCTACGACAAAGAGATCAGAATCACCCCCCTGGTGTACGCTTTAACGAACCGTTTATTGTTAACTTATTATTGTTCCTAAAAATAAAAAAAAATCCTTACAGAACCAATTGTTTGGCGAACAGGACAGAACAACATATTACAACACATTATACCTCCTGTGAAGATCAGTATCTTTGTACTAAATATAAGCTGGTTTGCAGTGCAGTCGACTCCTAATTTGTTTCCCGGTACAAACATAAGTCAGCACAAATTGTTCCACATTTATGTTAATGAACCTGTTTAGACCATGCCATTTAGGACTAGTTTTACGTAAATCGAAGGTCGATTTAAGAAGTACTAATCCGGCTGCCATTTAGTCCGCTTGTATTAAAGCTTTGACAGTTGTCTATTTTGTCAGATCTACCTCGTACTTAATAAGGAAAATTAGAAATAATATTTTGAGTTCATTTGTATACCTCATGCCCAAGAGAAGAGAATGGAGCATAGAAGGAAATTTAAAAATTTCTTAGTTTTATGTGACTTACTCGCAGACATTTTAAAGATTATTGAGGCGGCATAAACTGTGTACTAAACTGATTTGGAAAATCGAACTCGATTCTCAGGAAGGTCTCTCATTTTGGGCAATTCCTCATCACACATCAAAAGAGAATACTAATCAATCACTAACACAAAAAAGTTTATATTGTCAGACTTATATTGTATAGACTTTTTAGTCCCTTGATGAAATCATAGGGTATGCTAAGTTTGTCATTCCGTTTGTAATGCACATAAATAATGATGTTACTGCCTGAGACGCGTTGATGTAGAGAGCTCAAATTTTGTACAAGTCGTTCTCATAGAATTTGCAAACACAAGTTCAAAAATGGACCAAATCGAGTAACCCTTTCTTGATGTTGCATACAAATCATTGGCTTTTCACTATATATTTGTACACTGCCTAAGAACGCGTGTAGAGAGCTGATATTTTATGCACAGAGTTTTTATAAAAATAGTAAATAAAATTTTAAAAATATGAACTAAATTGACCAACCTCACCTTGACGTTGCCATACAAAACATTGGGTTTTTACACTATTTAACTTTTATTTTGTTATAGGGTATCATATTTCTTCGTCTTAGGTCAATTATATCTTTTGCTCATGTTTTTTAGAAAAATGTTGTTGTTGCCATATTACAATTAATATCAATGCTGTGACAATAATCTTTTAAACACTAGACATACAGCTGTGCCGTGCGTAATATAGTATTCATAATTATGGCTCAAAATTGAGATCATAATTAATTCATTAGGACCGCTGTGTTCTAAGGCATTACTCTCAATAGTTTGCAGAGTAAAAAGAAATGATTAATAAGACTCCAAGTATATCAAGAAATTGAGTGATAAGTCCGGTCGTCTGATTCATACTCTCCTCTTGATCTAATGTAGATGGGATGGAATGGACTCTATTGGACCAGAAAGCCGATGATCTTGTTAACAAAGAATATCGTTTAGCAATTCATCATAATTGATTGCCAATTTTTTTTAGACTAAATCGATCAGAGCCTAATTGACTTATAAACTCAGCATAGGTAAGTAAATTCATCTTCATTAGTCATTTGGTGCAGAGTATTTATCGCTCTGTAAGGAGCACAGAACATAACATAAATAACTGCTTTTAACCTGAATACCTTGAACAGGTTGTTGTCAGAGTTTCACCACACCAAACTATAAGTGATTTTGACGAAACGTTCGTTGAAGTCAAAACGGGTATTATAAATGCTAATGCCATCGTATAACTAGAGACCATAAATCTTGTTGCAGTTTTCGACCAGTCTGTAGTCAGACGTTTAGCAAGAAACTTTCCCTCAGCTTGGAAGCTAATTCATTGTTCTTATAAACTTCAAAATGCAGGCTTTATATGTGTCAGGCAGAAGTTTAAGGGCTGGTTCACAAAGTCTAGATATTTCACTTTGAATTCCGCATTATAACTGAATTGCAAAAGTCTCGGGTCAAGTATATTTTATATATTGAGAACATCTCAAGTGGGATACAAAAGATAATAAAATACATTCACAATCGTTACCAGAGCTTGGTACCGACCTAATTATAATAACATCATTATTTGTAAAAATGGATTCAAAATAACTACAGAATAATTTATAACATTTACTTGGAGAGGAGGAGGTACACGAGTGTAAGGCATTTATTTAGAGTAAGTATTTGAGCTCTTTAAAACTTTAAAAAACTACCAAAAAGTTTTAGGTTAATCCTTTATCTCATTTTCCACTTTGTTCCTAACATTTCTTGATAAGTAATTTGCAATATTTTTTTGTTATTGTTCTAAGAATAGAAAATATTTTATAAATTTCTGGATGTTAAAATAACTTGTATAATTTATCTTCAGCTTAGGAGCTATCGGGCTCTATTTTTATTTCATTAATGTCAGTAAATATAATTGCTAATATCAATCTAAAATTATAAAATATAGCAAAACATTCATCATATGCATATAAACTTTCAAAAAAATTCAGAAAAACAAAAAATACTGACATGATCTAAATTATATGATAATTTCCCTGTTCTTTGTTACTGCATCACGGTTTTAGTAATAGAAAATAGATTAATGATAACAGAAAAAAAGTTAATTGTATATCCTAGTATAAAAATTAAATTTCTAGAGAAACGATAAATTCTGTCCGCAATTAATTGAGAATGAGGACTATTCCTACAGAATCTTAATATCTAAGGCAATTTTTTCGATCCTAAGCTAGAAGGCTTGCTAGAAAAGGACATGAAGAGCGAGAATGGTTTGATATGAAAAGGATTAAATCAGACAAAACGTATACATTCATCATTATATTTTATCACTCGTCGAATTTTACTTTTCTTTATGCTTTAGTTTAATTTTGTTGTTATTTTGTGTGTCTCATATATCCTACCACAATAATTTGTAAAACAAAACTTAAGCATTACAGAACGCACACTGAACTACAAAATTACCACATATATATTTTACTGGCCACTAATATTCTCCAGACTAAGTCTGGCTCTCGCTGCAGTTACTAATTTACTCAAACAAAAGTGTGAAAATTTCACAAGTTTTTATTTTACTTTACTAGAAAAAGATATTGCTTTGTCTGGCACATAAAACCAACCTTATATGTAATTTTGTGTATTTAAATGTTGAAATGAGAATAGAGTGAAATGCATGCTGCTTTAGGTGCTTTTATTAATTTAATCTTTTATTTCAGGGCTTCTTTTCTGTGTTCTTTTTATTATGTCAGAAGTAGGTTAGTGTATGAATGGCGCAACTGTTGGTGTGTATGCGACCAGAGAATAAGGATTAATGTGTAATTTATATTTTCTTTTTTTAAGTATATGTAATATGCTTAAACGTCATTTTTAATAGAATTTTATTTCCAAGTAGTTCCTTTTGGTTTGTATGATGATGTTTTGAATATCGTTACGTGTATACTTCTTTTCTGATATGATATAAAATTTTGTAACGTAGAAAAAGTTAAGTATCGGTTTTGCTTTTATGTTTAATGAAATTTTCTGTGTACTTGTCATATCAAATATGATGAAAAACTACTCTTGCAAGCTATCTCTTTTCTCCACTTTCCATGTAAACTGTTATTTTTTAAAAATATAGAAGATCTGAGCGACTAGTGAAAAATAAAAAATGCTCTCTCACGTTCCTACAAGTTCGGTCTCAGTCATCTCTATGCGATCTTTTCTTCATCGATTAAAGTCTCAACCTTAACTTTCTGGGTCTACATGAAAAACATATTTATGGAAAAAATTATCTAAAAAAAAACTAAATTACTGAATTAAATCATTCGGAAAATATTAAACATTCCGCTGAAGGTATTCTCTGTGATGCTCCCAAAGCTCATGATATACTCTTTAATACTCACAGCCTTTTAAAGAAAGGAAGAACGGGTAGGGACTTGAGGATTATCAGATTGAATCAAGGATGTGACGGCGTGCATTTCTGTTTATGAAGGATTCGCGGAATTCACGGTACGGTCGCATTTAACTTGAATGGTGTGCAGTAACCTTGGGTTACAGCTCATGTGAGACGCATAGGAAGAATTCTACAAGGGATCAGGTTAGAGATTTCTTCAAAATAATAGCCATAAAAGTAGCGATAAAAGAGAGATAGACATCCGATATTATGCCGGTGCTCCCAGGATGTAGTGCCTATTGCAGTCATCTAATCCTAACGTCTTTTTTAACTTCTTCTAGAGCTTCCGATCGTGATTTTGCATCTAATGTCTGATCTTCGTCGTGGCGTCGTAGTTAGACGATTGGATAGCATAAGTTACTTAAAGTAAGTACTTGTTCTAGTATGTTCTAGTTCTAAGCATAGTTCTGATAATATGATTGATTTAATCAGCTTCATTGTCCTGAACTGAGGATGATAAAATACTCCATATTTATCCATAATGTTCTAAATGTCAACTCTTAAACTGTACGTCATTGTCATAGATTATCTACCCAAATGTTAAAAATGCGTGTTAAAATCGATACCTGCCGGTTTTTTTTAAATTCTAGCTTATCTAACTAACAAAATGCGCCCACATAACTGACTAGATCTTTTCCTATTTTATACCAATAATACCGTTATAGTAAACGTTTATATGTATTATATACTTAACCATACCCTGAAGTTAGAATATCGCGTGTATGATAAATAAAGTGCGCTTGCCTATTTTTTGGCACAGCTTCTCATCAGTAACTTGAATTATTTTTTTTTTCTAATATTGGACATCTCTCGATTACGTTTCTTTTTTTAGATTTTCCAGTCGGGGTACTTACTGGCTCTTATTTCAATCATTGTACCACTAGTAATTGAAGTAAAATATCTATAGAAAACATAACGGGAGACTGGATGGGATAGATAATCGGGAAGCAATTTGTCCTTTCACTTGCGTATTCATAGCGTAGTTCATCGAAGATATATGAACTGTGAGATTTTTTAAATTACTCAGCCATACTACCGATGTCTGTTACGATAATAAAACTTGTTTCTTCCTTGATATGGACAAAGTTTATTCATCGTCCACAGCACGGCTAAGAATTTTTGTTCAAGAGTGGATGAATTTTGTTCGCAACGATTTTAACCTATTCATTTTGTTCTTGGGTGAAAACTGCCCCATATCTAGAAACATCTCTATATATGATAAACGGGGGTTGAAGTTTGGGCCGGAACAGTAACCAATTTCAATTTTACTTTGTATATACTGTGATGTCCACAGAAATTTCTACATTTTACCTTTTTACTTTAATACCACATTATCATCATTAAGAGGAGAAATTAACTGAGAAAAGTGTAGGATGAACCTACGATACCGCCACTGCACCAATAAATTTGTTTTGAGATAAACAAATCTAAAGTACCTACATATCACCGTTGTTATGTCAACGCATATTTACCGATCAAATACTAGAGGAATTTTAGCTCCAGTCGACAAAAAATCGCCGTTTTCATAATTAATTACTAATCCAGATTCATGTGGATGATAACTACTTATTTCACCTAAAATACTTAAATGTTCTTCAAATGTTCATGTAACCAGTATTATATCATCAAACTATATATAATCGTGAAATTGCATATCTGAGAGCACGCGATCAATTAATCTCTGCCATCTTGATAGAGAATTCGTTAATCCAATATACATTCTACGAAAATTTGAAAGGCATCTCTAATCTTTTAATATTGGAATAGATAGGCTAAGTATTTTTCCTATTAAGCCTTTAGAAATCAGCATAAAAGTGGTAGGACCCGTCTTTATTCTACACCACTGCAGTCGCAACAGCGTATTGTACTGGAGTTATGCACTCATATCCTTAAGTACTTTATACATAAGATCTCTTAACTCTCCTTTTTGAATTTTTTTTAGCTTAGATCTTATTTTCTAGTGAATCCATATGTAGGTTCTATGTTAATGTTACATGAAAATTATCGACAATCTACTTCTAAGAAAAATCCTCAAAAACGAAATTTGTAAAAAACAGGGACTTGCAGACTTGGCTAATCTCGCGCCAATTTCATATTGACTAATTTCTCCATGGACTTATAACATCGCTTATTTGATGAGATCCTTGTAGTTATAAAGCATAAAATTCTCTTTGAGTCTCTTTAAAATCCAATTTACATTTAAAGAGAAAATAGTATAAAAATATTTCGAGGATGAAATTACCTACATTTTCTTCATCGCGATCTCTTCAAATACCGTTATAATATTGACTCTTTATGGCTTTATTGAAATAATTTTTTTCTAGAAATCCTCTCCTCGACATTCTACCTTTGATATAACATAATTTCGAAATTTACTTTAATCCTTAATACATACGAAAGTCTATAGACATTTAAATCTCACCAACAGAGTACAAAATCCAATTCTGAAGTTAATGGTAACGTGTATATGAGACTACAAGTTGTTTTATCAATTTTATGTCTAAAATCCAAGAGATGATATTTCTGGTCCTATCCTAGAGTTGAGTAGCAATAATTTCGTCATTATAATAAAAAAAAAAGTCTAGTATTTGCTTAAAATTTTAGTGACTTTATCTTAGGCCGTAATGATATTAGTATCCTCGCGGCTATGCAGTATCACCGACGATACCTATATATTATATTCTTACGGGTGGTTCAGTGTCTGCATTTCAAATAATATTTCTAGAGTTTTTATTGAATTCAAATGAATGCTTTGATTTTCCTTTTAGTTTTATGAGAAATCTAAAATACTTTTTCTATTATATTTTACAATAAAACCTATTAAAAGGTTGTCATTTCAATCAAACTAAACCTACAAAGTCAATTTAAAAAAACTGCAAAACTTCAAAACACAAAATTCTCTCATTTATCCCAAGTCTTTTAAGAGAACCATTTAAGGATCAACTTAAATAAGAAAGTTTGAATGAAGATTTTACAAACTTTAGTGACAAGTGACAGCTGCAAGCTCATCTCTTCCTTATCTTTTATTTAGTTTTTGCTTCACGGAATGTTTTTAAAATTAATTAATTTTCTTGTTGGTCTTGGATGTATTTAATTAATTGTATAAATGTCTGAATGAGTTGAAAGTTGCGTTACAGGAAAATAATAACAAGAAGAAGAAAAAAATTAACCTATGTCACCTTGGGCATTTATTTCTCAGGTAATCGACGGACAGCTAGTGTTAGATCAGTTGGATACAGTGATTTATTTGTGCTTAGTAAAAAAGATATGTGGGATGTACTTAAGGAGTATCCGACAGCTAGAGTAAGACTGGAATCGATTGCTGTTAAAAGACTGGAGAAATATAAAAAAGCTCCTTTGGAGAAAGGTGAGCATTTTAGTAGCAATTCAAATATTTTTTTAAATTATATGAAAAAATCTTTATTAAAAAAAAAAAAATTCACACTCAAGTGGATACCTATAGTAAAATTTACAATTTGCAACATAATTCACCAACGTCACATACATTCCATAAATGATGCGCGATTGGAGAAACATGGGTGACCGATTTTTCTAAAAGCACCAGAATACCAAAATCTCATCTTTTCTAACCTCTTGTAATGCCTCGGAATATTTCTCTAGATTTATTCGTGCACTATCTACTATTTTATTATTATTCTTTGTGGTTAATTACGTTACTTCTGTTATTGATGTAATTAATATGATTAACATAAAACGCTGGGAGAATAAGCATCTTAATGCGAGGATTAACGGAAATGTAAGACCTAAGAATTATTATTATAATTATTGTAAGTAGGGGTGGGGCCGGAGGATAGACCACTGAGGGATGCAACGTAAAGTATCTTTTATGCTATACCTCTAATTTGTTAGATCCAGTCCACTTTCGCCCTTTTAGAAAGGTCAACTTCCTCATTAGGGTCAGTTTTCAGGATGTCACTTTTTATATATTATTAAACCAAATTCAGTGGGTACCCTACCCTATGATGCAAATTACAGCAAGGTAGGAAAGAAATTGGGAAAGGATTAAGAGATATGAGGAATGTGGCTGAGAAGCTGATGTATGTCGTTCTTAAATCTTTACAGATTGTAACCCAGGGGAAAGAAGGAAAATAATAGACTGTTGTCCTTTTTTATGAATAGGCTGAGCATGGGCTAGCTTTCAAGTATTTGGAAGGATTTCTGTCATATAAGTCAAGTAGAATAGTTTGCACAGGGGTTTCGTCAAGGATGAGGCGCAGCTTTTAATTAACAGAGTCGGGAAACCATCAGGACCAACAGCTTTGGAGACGTCGATCCCCTTAATGACCTGGAGCACATCTTTCGTATGGATGTGTATTGGTTCTTGTGCATATCCACACGGAAGATGCAATACAGGTATCTGTGAAATGGGTGGAAGATGAGAATTTGAAACGAATCTAGTAGCCAAAGTATTAGTCTTATTTAGGGAGTCTACAACCACTTCACCCATTTTTAAGTAGTGACGGTATGCAGGAACTGGTGAAGTTGTTTCTGACGGTTTTGACGAGAGACCAGCAACCTTTGTTGATTGGGTTTCAAATCCCTTACAGATATATTAGGATCCTTGCCAAGAAAATCGTGCAAATTCGTAGTACACGTGCTCTCAAGATTCTATGTCTTTGTTGCAGAATGGGTAGTTATCGTCTATGGTTTTGCTTAAGCATATATTATAGTGGATACCGGCCAAAGCTCTAAGCAGTGTTTTGATTGATTGAATACGAGTTAATCCTTTCAATAATATTAGCTTGAGGGTGATAAAATGCTGTAAAATTTATTTTAATACTTAATACTTTTAATACTATATGTTTTTATAATCAGGACCATTTATTTACTTTTAAATTGTGCTCAGTTATTGCAAATAAGGGCTCAAAGGAAGCCAGATACAACAAAGACTTTATTTTCCAAGATTTCAGAAAAGCTTTTACCAGAAACCGAACGTAATGGGAAGGGTAAGAGAAATCTACATAATTGGCTCAAAATGTTGAAATTATGACATAACCTTTCTGTGTTGAAGATGAAGGAGCAAAAGTATCAACACCATGGCAATATCGCATTAGAGCAATTAGCCATTAACCCTGATTTCTTGTTATGATGTGGTCTTACATACTGGCATGTATTACAACACTTTGAGGATACACCTTTTCACATTTTATCATTCAAATTACATAGCTCTATAGAATTCTCAACCCTTTGTATGTACGAATTAAATGCTTTAATTTAATTTCCTTACAGTTGTTAGCACTACAAGTATAGGTGAAAAATACAAGAAATATATACTGTCAGATAATTAGCAGTAACCTCGTTGAGAGGCAACCCGGGTACTTGTTTCTATAGTTGCAGGTGCTGCGTATACACTTCATTAGGTAACTTAAAATTGTATACACAAAGGCAATGGGCTAATCAGATTCATGTAAAATGATAAACGCTAATTAAATTAATAAATTGTTTTTTTTTTTAATGTATGATTCTCAACAAAAGTTTTCTAAACAATTATTTTTGATATGTAAGAACATGTATACGTTTTTACAAAACATCTCTGAACTCACCATAAAAAAAAAAAAAAAATCGTATGGCAATCCCACAAAAGAGTGGCCCGATTAAGCCATGATCTTACTTTTTCCTGAAATCACTGTATACACATTTTCACCTTGCTAGGTCAACGCAGTCTGAAAACCTTTACAAAATATATGAAATTGTTAATTTTTGATTGTATGTATTTCATTAGGTATAAAAAATTATGGGGAAATATATCAGGCATGAAAGGATTGAAAATGTAGGAACAATGTTAATTATCACAAGCAAAAGCTTCCAAGGCGGAGGACATTAAACTCGCTTCCCTACAATTATACATTGTGATTTTATGCTTACGAGTTGAAAGAAGCTTACTGAAATTCTGAATTAAATAAATCCGCACTTTTTATCCAAAGATAAAAACTCTTTGGCATTGGTGATTTTAACTACTCTATAATGTTGCTACTCCAATGGATCAACATTTTTACGTACTCCTTTTTGAATTGAAAATGTTCTTAAAGAAATAAGAAAAGAAAAAGGAAAATCACTTGAGTATGAATAAATAAATAATAATAATTATAAATATGTAGAAAAGTACAGACTCTGTCTGTAATGCGGACGAATCCCAGCATGTTTTTTTTTAATGAAAAATATATTTAAAAAACAAACAAAAAATTAAAAAAAAATAAAAAAATTAAAATTAAATAAAAAAATAAAAGAAAAAAAAAATATTAAAATAAATTAAAAAAGAGTTTTAAAAAAAAAGAAACAATAAAAAAAATTATCAACTTAAGAGAGAATCCCGTTCCAAGAACGGACATCTTTAGTTACATAGCTTTAGTTGTATTTACGCATGCTAATTATAATTAACGCACCAAATCCCAATAGTTTGGTCACCACCCCACTCACACTTTTCTAATTCAAAAATAGTAAAATACTTTAATACAGCTGCCATGGGACGTTGTCAATCAACACCTGGCTTAGTAGAAAGTGAAGGGCGTATAACACTTGAGGATATGTGGCTGCCGGCACCGCCACCGCCACCAATAACTTATAATCCACAATCGTTGTACAGGTATAATATGAAAATGGTTTTTCTCAAATTCAAATAAAAATATTTCAAATATTTATAAATTATTTAAAATCAAAACAAAATAGTCGTGCACCTAGTCCTAGATCACAACATATAATACCAGAACGTCCTCGGACTTCTGATTCTCCAGGCTCTATGAGTCCAAGTGTACATAGTTCAGATGATCGACCAAGGAGTCGTGCTACATCGCATCAATCAAGACCACAATCCCAACCAAGTCGGGCTGGTAATTTTTGTTTTTCTCCAGTAACATTATATTTTTCAACTAATCTCTTTACACTTTCAGGTCCCATATGCGGCTCAATATCACATTTAGAATCATGTGGAGGGGGTACTACACCCCTTCTAGGATCACACGAAGCCTTAGAAGATGAAATTAAAAGACTAAGAGAACGATTGCATACGGTAGAAGCCGAAAATCATGCATTGAATTCAAAATTGACACAACAACAATGGGAGCTGGAGAATCGTCTTGCTGAAATTGAAATGCAAATCTGTGGAGCCTCTTCAGCATCCAGTTTAGATCAGGAAATTGACACAGAGGAGCTAGAAAGAAATCGTGAGAGCATCATATAACACGGGAGCGAGCTGCCCCAACCGAGCGGTGTGTTGTATATTTCTTGTGTTTCATGACACACAATCGCATCGGATGTCAGCCTTTTAGTGCCATTCTTGTTGCAGCACTGCGGTCACTGACTAAATCATCGGGCAGCTATATATCTCCTATTCTTCGAATTTTTCTTCAAATTTTTATCGACTAATATAACTTAATTAGTTCTTTATCTTTTTTGATATTTTAGTCATCGAAAATTTTGTAAATACGTATATATAAATACACACACGCATACACACACTGCTGCATACTTGAATTTACATACCATTCCATTGAGAATTATGGACAATGTTTAAAGGTGCCAGTAAATTTTGAGTAAAATTTTAGTCTAAGAATATATGGTGAAAGTTTTAATATTTGTTATATTGAAGAAATATGGGGAGAGATTAATCGTTTGTTGTTATATTACATATAGATATGCCTCATCTAATCTAAATTATTATTTTTTCTCTGATCTGATGATGATACTACTTCTTTGTAGAAGATAATTCTTTCCAAGTCTATTCCAAAATCCGTATTTCGAAGGAAACCTACAATACATACTATCCTCTACTCTGATAGATGACATGGTCTCTATATTTCAAAGTCTGGTAACAATATATTCCACTTTTGCATTGGCACAATATTTTCAAGCTTATTCTTAATCTACTTAATTCTTCCGTTCCATAAAAAAATCTAAATTTTAGTCACTCTTCACCAAATTATATAAGGATATCATATTCGTAGAGTACACCGTAAAAAATATCTATTGAAATTCCTGCTACTATAATAGGCAACAAATTGCCAACAATGGTAGCGGAAATTTACACAACTTTATGCGCACTGCATAACCTTATGTAAAGCAATTTCGCACTGTATGTAATTTTACATTGTTTATGCATTTTTCAATTTCCGATGTAAAATGCGATATGTAAATTTACATAATGCTGTGGAACTAAGTTACATAAGTTTAATGTAATTTTACATTATTTATGAATTCTTCAATTCCGTAAATAATGTTTCGTACGGAAATTAATAAATTACATACATAAACAAGTAAAAAAGCTAGAATTGGTCTAAGAACAATTCTTATGACCATGGCACTAATAAGTACAGATTAACAATCAACACGTAATAGAAGTAATACTAGTTTCGATGCTAACAGCTACCTAAGAAATCATCATTTTAAAACTCAATAAGTATTTGTAGGTATGCAGTATTTCCATGATTGAGTTCTTTTGAGCGAAATTCAATTATAAAAATACTGTGTACATAAAAATATTTTTTGATTTTTAAAACGGTTTTTATGGTAACTGTTAGGATCGAAACTAGTAACATTTTTTTACATGTTTTATGACTGCAATCCACAAAATCAAAGTATATAGTACACTGACCGGCGACCGCATTCTGATAAAATTTCCCGTATAATAAATCATAGCAACGCATCCTGATAAATGTATGAGCATGAGAAGAGTACTGAAGGAAAGAATAGAGATAATGCAAACGTCACTACTTATGTTGTATTGATATTTTCTTTATAAATATGGGGAATTCAATGCAAATTACAGTATTTTGTGGAATTTCACGCAAATTTACAGTACAATACAAAAATTTTGTATGATTAAATGTAAAATCACAGTACGGTATGTAATTTTACACAAATTTACAGTACGATAACAAATGTTTGTGTAATTAAATGTAAAATCACATAAATTATCTAAAAAATTACTTACTTTACTTATTTTTGCAATTAAAAGTAGGAAGTTTGCGGATTACGTAAAAAGTATTTAATTTCCTAATGATTGTGTGTATATAGCATTTTAAGCGGTAGTGACTATTTTAACCGTAGTAATTTTCCACAAAGTTAGTTCATGATTTTTTACGGCGTAGCAATTGCGTTTTTATTAAAAGAATGTCTTTTGTTCTCATGCATCAGTGGATTGCTCAGATTTCTGTAGTAGGTACGTACATACTCCATTAAAATTGAATTAAGTTTAATGTTGCTGGAAATATTTACACTTATACTTGGGTGGTAACTTCGCACTGAATTCTTGCTGACATATTACACTTCTGACTATACTAATCGAAGTAAAGACATGCACGGTATCTGTACCAGAAATAAGATAAGATTAAGATTATCCTCATAAAAAAGTCTCAACAAAACTGAAGAACGAACATTTGAGTCAACGACACTTTCTATTTTGCTTTATTTGAATTAAGTGCTAAGCTATTTTGTACTGACCACTGGTAAATGCATTGCTAGTCTTGCATGAAATGTGGAATACAAATTCTCCATAATTCCTTGCTAAGATAAATATGGGCATGATCTGCATTAGGATTGAAGAAACCAGAAATATGTCAGAAAGGACATTCTTATATGACATGAATAGGAGAGGGACCAGTTTAAATCTATACGGAACACCACACGTCAACAACTTTTCCTTCGAATTACTAACACTTTTTTCACAATTATTAATCCAAGCACAGCATTCCAAGAAGGAGATAGGGAAACAATTAGTGGACATGAAGATAGCAGCGGAGATGCTAATATATGTCACTCTTGAACATTCACAGATTCTAAGCCGGAGAAAATATTGAAGATTTGGACTGCTCCACATACGAACAGTTCTTTTAAAAAGTATTTTATAAGCCAAGTAGCCGACGGAGTTAACAAACAATTTTGTTAGCAAATTTTAGCTCTTCATGGAAGCGAAATTTTCTTAAAGTCAAGTAAAACAAGGATTTAAGGTAAACCTTTTCTATGCTTACAAAAATAAAATTTTGTTAGATAAGCCGTTTGAACATTTTTCGTGTACAGTTAAAAAAAATGTGCAAACTTCAATCACAATTCCAATCGTCAAATAATCCTTAGAGATTTCTCATAGAATGCTCTTACCTTGTCCAAAGCCGAGAATTTAGATTGAATAAGAATTTTGTAATAACCCCATGAAACATTGCGGACTTAGGTATATAATGTATTAAAAATATTCGCAGTTGAAATCACCGATTAGTTAATTCCGCTACTTTTGAAATATTAAGAAATGCGAGTAAAGTTTCGGAGGAGCCAGAGATTTTTTGAGTGTTTGAGTAAAAATTCTGAAGAAGAAGTTCGCGATATGATTAGCTAGGTACAGAAAATAAATTTTAGTGAATTAAATTATTTTTGATGTTTGCCTTAGAGTCTTATCCTAATATTTCGTAAAATAATATTCATGACAATGAAATGTCATAATTAATTTAAATCATTTGTCCCTTTTGCCTTGTGTTGATGACTACCCACATATATTTGAATATTTATTGAAATTTTGTCTTTCTCTGTCATTTAAGTTTTTTAGTTTAAATCAGTCTAAGCATATTGAACTTTAACACCACTACATATAAATATATGTTGTATTAAAAAATAGTCTAAATCATATGAAGTCATTTAATAAAATTTCCAGAGCCTTGTTATTCTAAAACGAATATTCTCTTCCCAACATAAAATCTTTAAGATTTATGATACGTTCTTACAAAAATCTATGATTGCACACATTTTTATTCAGCTATTTATCCCATGTACCTGAATAAATTGGTATGCATGCAATCATAATATTTATGAAAAAGACAAAAACAAAATTCGTTACATGTCTGTTAGTGAAAATTTGCCGAGAGCAACTTAATCCCGTGTAAATAAAATACAAACAAAAATTGTAAAATGATATGTAAAAAAAAATGTGTAAAAAAAAAGGAGTGTACCTAAACTAAAAGTATCGAAACGAAGAATGAGAGTAGTTAGAATTTTGAATTTTAGTGATACACACACCTGCATGCATCGCATAAATAGTTTATTTATTCAATGGCAGTCTGTAAAAAGAACCAACATCCTCTCATTTTTGTATTTCAATATAAATTAAATCAAATTTTATTCCAAAATTATGTAAAATATTGGCAAATTCAAAAACTCTAATGTTAAGATCTAATTTTTCAACTCTAAAATTATTAGAACTCACGAAATTCTTTGAACAGATTATTAAAGGGAAACATTTGCGGGGAATGGAATATTTAATCATAAAATTGGAAATGTGGTTATTACTAATTAACTCACAATAATTTTTATTATTCACTTTCCGTCCGTCCGTCTGTCGGTGTCCACACCACACAATTTGCCTGAGGATTTTAATGTCCATCCTTTGGCATATGAGGTTGGCCGTAATCACACAACCCTTGCACGTTATTCACATTTTGACGTATATAATTTTTAGTGGAACTCAGTTTCATTTCGATGGGACCAAAAAGTCTAAATTAAAGTTATGAAAATACCAACGTACCAAAGGAAAATATTTTAATGGCGGAAATTCTATGTATTTTGTAATCGAATTAATTCAGCGAAATTTTACAATTCACACTCATTCCAATCCCCTTCTCGTCCCTTCCACAAACAGTCAGACCCCTGCTGTTATATAGTTGTGTTGTGTTAATTAACTTGGAGCCTCCATTACAGCTCTCCGGCTTTTCGTATTTTATATTAATTGTTTGGACGCAGTTTTTAAAGCCATACAAAAGCATACTTTATTGTGTTGTTTGTGTTGAAATGCTTAATGAAATTATATGGCTAAAAGATTCGAATGACATTAAACAAAAATTAATCCCGGCAAGGATACCGAGACCAAATAAATCACCCGCTATTATAGCGATACTTGTGTTCAAGTAAAATAGACTCTTCTTGTATGGATTTGTTGCTTCACACAGCCAGTAAACTGTAGAGCTTTAGTGATAATTGAATGGACTTGTTTTAAAATTATTCTGTCATTCCATTAATGTTGTTCTAAAATTGTAGCTGTCTTTACGTGAAGGAATAATATTGTGCCTATTAAAAACAATAGAGGAGCGAAACAACCTTAAAGAACGACCATCCTGATAAGTATAGCTATCTATATTATCGGCTGAAATATAAAGTAATTCTACAGGATAATTAATCTCAATAAGTGAAAGTTTGGATTGGTTAGTAGTAATACGACAAGATTCTTAATCGTTAAATACTTTAATGAGGGCAAAACTGAAAACAAGAGGAGATGTAGTAAGTAACCATTCGATGCTAAAGTTCACTGACAATATACAGCATAACGATGAAACAACAAACATCAAAAAAGGAAAGGTTGCTAAATAAGCTGACTTTTTTTCACAAAACTCTTTCAATGACGAAAATCACATTTATTTTAAAAACGTCTAGGACATACAGTTTTCTCAGTACAAAAATTTCGAGTTTTGAATGGCAACCTTACGAATGCGCTGCCCGACTTATTCATTTTCTGAAATTACATTGTAGAGAAGTTATAAATATGAGCCCGAATTTAAACTCAAATAAGCCCGCCATATTATCACTTGCTGGATGACCTACAATTCATTACATGTACACGCCAAGATAAAAGATTATTTCCAGAAGAGCTTGAAGGTTTTCTTGGGATAAAAAATTTGCACAGGTGGAAGCATCAGACACTTAAAAGCTCTCGCTATGGGCTATATAAAGCATACCAGTTGACCAAAGAAGTCAGTCTAGTCAGCGATCTCGAAGAGTCAATTGAGTAGACACTTTTGGGTAAGTATTGGTGTGTTAGCGTGAAATTCCCGGACCAGTAAATGCTTGGCATGCCATGTGAGAAATCCCGAGCCATCTATCTAAAGTAGATTATCTATTCACGAAGCCATATTAAAGAAATCTCAGAAGTGGCCTACAATGCAAACAAATTATTGAAAACTTCCAAAATTGAATAAAGATACTAGAAAAAAATGTGTGCATTAAATTACGAACATAAAAAAGAAGCGAAAGACGAAACACAAATTTACAACCAGTAACAATAGAGATTTTCGTTATTTTATCACATGATTCCAGTCATAAAGAAATGTAAAGCTTGTAACGCCTGTAGGGAGATTATGTAACCATACTAAATACCAAGATGATTAAGTAATTTGAATCTTTTTCCGTTTTTCAGAATAGGTACCTTTTATTTTGAAAAGCACAGGGCGTAAGGCTATGACTATGTTACTAGGAAGTTATTGTATAGATGACATTGATTGATTGTTCTAAAATCGAAGAACTATCACCCTTCTCTGCCGCCTATTAATTTATGGGCTTTATAGTCAAAATTTCGAAATTAATCCAAGGGGATCAAGAAATGCTGATCAGGATGATGTACGAAAAGCTCGTAGAGTGAGATCGAACCCAATTATTAGCGAATATCTGATTAAGAATCCCTAAGAGTACAGCCCACAGGGGCAGGGAAGCTTGTCTCCATATCACTACAGATTTGTTAATGATTGGTTAATAAATGGTTAGTAGATGAGGAGGTGTTCCTCCCATGAATATATTTAACAGACAAGGCCACTTCTGAAAGGACACACAGCATTAATTTACGTAATCTGGATCGGTATGATACTTAAATTCACACATTCCGATGAAAGTTATTTTTGAACATCTTTGAAATGAAATTTGGTCCAGTGTTGTATTAAATTGCAAACAATCGCGAGATATTTTCAAAATTGAGAAAAGTTCATTGAATTGCTTTGACTTGAATTATAATTAGACATTTTTGACAAGGTAGATGAAATCAGCGGCATAAGTAAATGTGTTGTGGAATTGGCATAAAGAACTGTTAAGAATCTTATCTGTGCAATAAAATTGCAAGTAGTATTGACGCGGCGGTATTATTTAAAATACAAAGTGCTTTGTAAGATAGCATAAAAATGGGTAAATTCTGCTTTCGAGCCCTTTGGTTTGATTTTAGAGTCGAGTCATTTTAGTTCCTTTTAAACTCTATTACCAATTCAGCGATTTTCTGGAGAGCTTCTGGGCTAGTTCCGATTTTTTGCAACCTTTGTGTAACTTTAAAGCCATCAAGAATGTTTTTAAATCTATGATCTTCTTTTACGCGTCAGTTTCCGAGTGATTGTTGCGCGATTAAATTTAATGTCTATCTTCAATGCTTGTAATATAATGCTTTTTTCCTTTTGTATCTTCTTTTTTTGCCTCTTTTTTGCTTTTTTTTTCTTTTTACACTTTTCTTTTTATTTGTTCTTTATATACAGGGTGTCCCGTAAGTCGACGTCAAGCCGGAACCGGGTGATAGACCAAATCGTAACAGTTACCAGAAAAATGTAAAAAAAATCTAAGTCATGTATTTTTCAAATTATAGGCATTTCTTTTGTTTTCGAGAAAATGTACACCTTGTGATGGTTTATTAGCTCCTGTTGCTACAAATCTTTACTTTTTTTCAATTTTATTTTTCTTATGTAATCCCGAAAATTGCTTATGTAACCTGTTGCTTTAAATTCTAAGCCAACTGCTCCAGCTTGGAAGAAAATGTCACATTTTGCCGAACCAAGAATAGAAAATTAATATTTCACCCAACTTTAACTGACTGTACTGAAAAAAAAATGTACTACGCCAGTTTGGCAAGTAACGTTAAAAGTTGACGCATTTAATAAGGATTCTAAAATGGTACAACACTTGCTACATTATTTCTTAGATAACGGAACACCAGTTTCGAAAAATTTCTTTTCACCTACTAAAATTGATTCTAGTGTACCCAAAGCTTGCCTTAAGAGCGTAACTTTAAGATTCTAGCTTGAGTGAAGTGTGAGTGAGACAGATAGTGACGCCTTCAAGTTAGAGATGCTAACTTTTTGTTAAATTTAGGACAAATTTTCCTTAATTTTAAAATTAAACACAAATTATTTGGATGCTAAGATTTATTATTTACAAAAGATGTTCAAACTGCCTTCCTTCAGCTTCAATACAAGCTCGACATCTTCTTAAAAAAGATCGGGTTATCAGACGGGCAATTCTTCCGTTGTTGACAAAGTCAACTGCTTCCGTAATTCTTTGCCGAAGCTCAGCTAAATTTTCAATTGACTTCTTATATACTTTCTCTTTTACTGCTCCCCAGTAAGAGAAATCTAATGGATTTAGATCAGGTGAACGGGCTGGCCACGAGATCGTACCAGACCGCCCTATCCATCTGTATGGATATTCTTCATTGAGATATTCTCTAACTGAAAGGGCATAGTACGCTGGTCAGCCGTCTTGCTGATACCACATCTCTCTGTAAATACTTAGTGGCATGTCTTCCAGTAAATTAAGTAAATGGTTTTGCAAAAAATCTAAATAAACTTCAGCATTAAAGACCTCTGGAAACTCAAAAGGTCCTATGACTTTTCCGTTTAAAATTCCGATCCACATGATTATTTTAAAACGATATTGAGATCTATTTTGTCTCATTAAATTCGGATTCTCTACGTGCCACTCGTGTAAGTTGTGTAGGTTCATGTAACCGTCTTTTTTAAATGTCGATTCATCCGACCACAAAATTTTCTCGAAGAATCGCGGATCTTCCCGTTGTCTTTGTAGCATCGTTAGGCAAAACGCAACCCCAGGTTGATAATCCCGAGCTAGCAGGATTTGTACTCGCTATACATGGTATGGGTGGAGCTCATGTTTTTGTAATATTCGGTGAGCTTCGCTTAGAATTTAAAGCAACAGGTTACATAAGCACTATCACTAAGTCACTACCTGTCGTACTCACATTTCATGCAATGACCCTCCGTCTCACTCAAACTAGATTCTTTAAGTTACGGTTTTACGGCAAGCTTTGGGTACACTAGAATCAGTTTTAGTGGGTAAAAATACATTTTTCGAAACTGGGTTTCTTTAAGAAACAAAATTTTTTTTCCTTAATCTAAGAAATAATGTAGCAAGTATTATATCATTTTAGAATCCTTATTAAAAGCGTCAACTTTTAACGTTACTTGCCCAACTGGCGTAGTACATTTTTTTTTCAGTACAGTCAGTTAAAGTTGGGTGCAATATTAATTTTCTATTCTTGGTTCGGCAAAATGTGACATTTTCTTCCAAGCTGGAGCAGTTGGCTTAGAATTTAAAGCAACAGGTTACATAAGCAATTTTCGGGATTACATAAGAAAAATAAAATTGAAAAAAAGTAAAGATTTGTAGCAACAGGAACTAATAAACCATCACAAGGTGTACATTTTCTCGAAAACAAAAGAAATGCCTATAATTTGAAAAATACATGAATTAGATTTTTTTTTATATTTTTCTGGTAAGTGTTACGATTTGGTCTATCACCCGGTTCCGGCTTGACGTCGGCTTACGGGACACCCTGTATATACTTTAATATTACTTTAATATATATATATTTATATATACCTATATTTTTTTTGTTACTTTCCTTCCTGGAGTTATTACATGCAAAAGAGAGAAAGTTTAATTAGTTAATAAATTTGAATTTGAATTATCAATCCAAGCTCAAGCAATAGCAGATAACGAAAATAATTTTCTTTGTCCATATTGCAAAGCAGTAGTTGAGGATGCAATCCAAGTATTTTCGTAAGGAATAGCTTTCAATGATTTTTGCATTGCGATTTCTTAACAAACTGTTTGCTTCAAATTTAAATTTATAAGTACCAATATATTCAAAGAGGTATTTATAACATTCCTAGGATTTTCTATACTTGGATCAATATAAACATAAGGGTAAATATCGGAGTGCCTCTTCGCGCCGGGCTACCGAAACGCCATTTTCATTTTGGCTATTTATTTCATTGTAAAATTACATTTATGCGAACTTATTTTATTTTTTGAATGAGAAGTTATTTCGTGCGGAGTTAATTCATGGAGCCGATTTATAATCATGGCTACGAAAACAAATCATCAATCATGGCACAGATTGCATGACAACAAACGCAAATGAAATTGGACGACCGCTGTTCAACGTTAGTTACCCTCAGCATGATAATTTTACCTCGGACTGGATATACTCTCTTGATCGAAACCTTGAACCAGTGGAATTGCCTTGAGAATCATTGAGTATATAGGGCAGCTTCATCAACTTGAGTTGATATACCTACAATAATACTACTATAATAACACATAATTATTTACGAAAACAACCTAGTTGCCCTCATCCTTTGCATATGATTTTATAATTCGAGCTATAATCAGTCTGTTACCTTTTCAAGGTTTTTAGACGTATTCACTTCCTTCTTTCTGAAGCTCCATGGGTAGCGTGCTTGTTT
Organism: Dioctria rufipes; assembly: GCA_963924295.1. Taxonomy (NCBI): domain Eukaryota; kingdom Metazoa; phylum Arthropoda; class Insecta; order Diptera; family Asilidae; genus Dioctria; species Dioctria rufipes. The sequence continues at coordinate 365,698,328 of OZ002740.1, forward strand.
CATAAATAAAAGCTGAAATTTATGAAATTTCTTCCGAAGCTTTTAGCATGTTTGCAATGTATTGAGGATACATGAATTTTCTTACATTGATTATTATATTTAAAGGTAATGCGTGGTGGATTTCTTCATTTATAATTATTTTTGTATTCTGTTAACAACATATTTAACTCAGCTTAAAAAAATTGTTGGTGCCGAACCTTTGCTATAGAGCTACTAAAATTATGAAATCAACAATTTCTCTTTTGATGCACTTAATTTACTTTTAGTGACCTTTTGGAGTCTAGTTTCTTCTGAGCTCACTGCTATAATTTGCATATATTACATATGGCTAAGGTAATTACAGATATACAGTTATCGTTATAAATAAATTAAAGTGAATATTTGTTAGTATACAACTATGACAGTAGGAGAAATACTCAATTATCGAGAAACTTTAACCAGAAATCAGATTAGTTGTATGTTTATAAAAATTTTGAACTGAAATGTCTAATCGAATCTTGCAGTTAATTACACAGCAATTTGTCTAACATATTGGAGAGTAAGTTCGTCGAATTCATTGGACATGACGGCAAACTGCTGATATTAATGACTTTTTTTGTTTTTTGGTAATGAAGAAAATTCGATAATAATTGGTTCGATTTTTTTATTTGATTTTTGTGTTATTCAATTCAATTATGCTCTACACAAAAAAAAAAAAACATTTAAAATTTTTTTAAACTTTTTAATAAATGCGTTTGGCCACTAGATGACGCCTAACAAAAATAATGCCTAATGCTGGAATGTCCTACTCCTCTGAAAATTGTCTGAAGCAAAAAAAAGAAAGATTATTATTCAGTATGAAAAACTCTAGAGCGGTATGGAGGTCTTTTTTTTGTTTTGTTTCATTGAAAATTAACAAAATGGTAGCAATTTCAAAATTTAGTGTCGAGTTACTATTTTATCGACAGTTTTTTATTCAAAATAATTCGATCAAGAGCGAATCGGGCTAATTTTATAAGAGTTGGTCTATTAATAAGATTTGTCTTATAAGTTAACAAAAAAAAAAACATTTTTTCCAGCAACTATGAGAAATAAGACTGACGAAAGCAGCGGCAATACCTACTAATCCTGATAATATCACAATCTTAGCCTTATGGGCACCTGTATCTTTATAATCACTTCACCAAACATTTAGAATTTTTTTTTAATCCTTGAAAGTAGTTCTTTCAAACAATACCCCACAGGATACAAAAAAAAATTATTGAAAATGCTCGCGTCATAAAGACCTAACAGTCTGCCATATTCCAAATTCTTACGTTTTACTATTTATTGTACGGAACCCTAAAAATATGAAATTTGAAAAGAATGTTGAAACGGATAGCTTGAAAACTCTTCTTTAAAAGCCTTCACCATTTTGAGCAAAAATGTTTCCAGAAAACGAGTTTCTAGTTTTTAGTACAAGATTTTTATGAACTGTGTACTTATAATATTGGCGATGCCAGGTTCATACAATATTGCTTTGACTGTTTTGAATTGCTTATTGTCAACAGATGGTCCATTCCTATATAGTATGATTCTCAATGTGATTTTATACACTCGATTCGTTGTAATCAAATCGAATTCAGTAATAGGCCTTCTGGTCTCGAGATTAAAATTTAGCAACATGTTTATGGAACTCCATACTTTTGGATAGTAATACCAAAAAATAAAAAAACAACTAAACAAAACCAAAATATAAATACATTTTTGTTTTTAATATTTTGATAGTGACAGAAATATATAACATAAATATTTTGTCTTTAGGTGGATGGCTCCAAAATAAGTCTTGTATTGTAAATTTTTCCATAATATCACATCTTTGTAAATCTTGTACCAATTATCATCACCTATAAAATCGTAATAGATATATAAAGTAAATCTCCACTACAAATTAAAATATCTTCCTTTTTATAAAAACTAATTTTACCGAAAATGCCAAACTACATTGCCAACTTTTCATAATATAAGAATTATACAAACTATGACATGAGCTCGTAAGATGTAAACCGTTAAAACTTAAGAAATTAACTAAATTTCAGTCGAATTAAACCCCAAGATTTTTAACAATTGAATATGACACGTCTCATAATGTATTTTGATTAAATTAGAAAGTTTTATATTTTTCTAGATAATGCCCAGAACCAGTACGCAATATAAAATCTACAAGAAAACAATATTTAAAACAAAAATGTGTAAAAGGGATTTTTTATTTAAAGTCAAAATTATACTATAACTCAATTTTTGATATGTACATAAATAGTTATTCTATACATCTGTACAGTCTTTGTTTAACATTTTTTCTAGAAACAGTTAGTTAATTAAATATGAGCAACATTTAAAAAATTCGAAACTTAAATTCACACAATTTTTCTTGATAACCTAAAAATTCCCAATATGCATTTGCATGAAAAAATATTATGAAGCAAAGGAAAAATATATATACCCATATAAAAGAAAAACTTTTAAATATTTTCATTCCAGAGAATTCGAACACAAGACGGTATAAAATTAAGACTAGAAAAATAAACAAAGAAATTTTATATACGAGTATTATAAAATTTTAATAGCTACACACACAATTAGGTAAATGAATATTAAAAATGGAATAAAATAAAAAAATTAATTCTAAGAAAAATTAATTATAATTATAAAATCGATGCAATCAATTTAACTTGGTTTGGCGTACGGCGAGAATACCTTGTTTTATCGGCGCTGGTGTGATGAATATAAATTTTCTTACCAATACCAAGCTAAAAAATTTGTCATCGCAGTGCAAGAATTCAAATACAACTGCCAAAATATCTGAAATTATTAAAAAATATATATATGTATATGTATATATATATATAAAAAAAACATGTGAAAATTTGATAACTCGCTCATAGCAATTATGAAAAAAATTTGAATAGTCCTTATATAAATATTTGAAATTTATATATACATATATAAAAAAAATGAAGTAATAATAGATCCTATACTCATCTTGTAATATAAAACGTATATGAAAAAATGAAAAAAAAAATCAAGAAAAAATTAAATTTCAGTGGGAGAGGAGGAATGAAATGTTTTTTGTTTTGTTTTTATATAAAAATTAAATACCAAAATTGCTTTAATTATATTTACAATTACAATTTGAAAATTATATTAATTATACTTTAAAGAACACACGAAACGAGTGTTTAAAATTGATGGAGAATGTTAATTCGTCTCTTTTATTTGTATGAGAAGATGACTTTCGAGTTTATGATAATATTTTGAAAATACGATTATTTATTAAATGTTGAAACAAAATAGGTAATATTTAAATTATTATTTATTAGTCAAGTGTACATTATACAAATGACGATTGGTTAAGAATTTTGATTCTAAAAGTTATGCTGCTGTTGTTTACGAAAAAAAGAGGAAAATTATTATTAAATTTCTTAAAAAACAAAAAAACAAATTTATTTTTTAATTCGTCATAATAATATTTTTGTTTCTATGGAAAGAGAAATGTTTTGTTGGAAAAAAATAATAATAATAAAAAATACAAAACAGTTTCTAAGCATCAAATTCACTGTAATTTCTATGAAATATTAAAAAATGGCTACTGAAATTTGAAATATTTGTCTTTAAATTCTGAAAATGGCTTCAACGAAATTTTATGTATCACGGCCGTATTTAGTTATGCGAAGCAACTTTAATGAAAATTATTTTGAAACTTTTAAGCCTATTATTATTATAATTGTTGGGGGATATCGGAGATCTAATCTCTAAGCACTGTAACCTAAAAGATATTTTTATTATCGTATTATTATCATATTTCCGGACATCTGAAGAGGTTACGTACCTCTTCTATTCTTCTTTATAGAGTCAGCAGCTGTCGGCTATAATTTAACCTATTTCTTAAGCATTTATTAAGTGTGCAATGGCTAGTTATTATGCCTGATTTGGTGGCTTTCCACAATTTTTAAATCTTTGTAAGTTAATAAGCCTTCGCATTTATGTATTAGTCCAGGAAGGCCCTCGTATTGTAACTTTTCTATTTTGGACATTATTTCTCCCGCTAAGTGTTTTTTTAAGACGATTCTGATCATTTTTTAGCTAAGGAGTCAGCAGTCTCATTACCTTCAAGCCCCTCGTATAACGGTAAGATATGCATATAGTCCCAACTTTGAAACGAGGAATTGTAATTTAATGCCTTTATCGCGCCTTGGCTGTCGGAGTTTATACATATATACATATACAGGGTGTCCCGTAAGTCGACGTGAAGCCGGAACCCGGTGATAGACCAAATCGTAACAGTTACCAGAAAAATATAAAAACAAATCTAATTCATGTATTTTTCAAATTATAGGCATTTCTTTTGTTTTCGAGAAAATGTACACCTTGTGATGGTTTATTAGCTCCTGTTGCTACAAATCTTTACTTTTTTTCAATTTTATTTTTCTTATGTAATCCCGAAAATTGCTTATGTAACCTGTTGCTTTAAATTCTAAGCCAACTGCTCCAGCTTAGAAGAAAATGTCACATTTTGCCGAACCAACAATATAAAATTAATAATTCGTTGAACTTTAACTGACTGTACTGAAAAAATGTACTACGCCAGTCTGGCAAGTAACTTTAAAAGTTGACGCATTTAATAAGGATTCTAAAATGTTATAACATTTGCTACAATATTTCTTAGAATACGGAAAAAAAAAATTTTTTCTTCAGAAAATCCAGTTTCGAAAAAAACTTTTCATCTACTAAAAATGAATTTAGTGTACCCAAAGCTTGTCGTAAGACCGTTCCGGCTTGACGTCGACTTACGGGACACCCTGTATATAACTATATTTTTCTATACCGATAGCCACTTTGTACATTAATACTGATGAATGTTTCTATGGCTTAGATTTCTGATAGAACAATAGTTGGGTACGATACCGGGGCCTTGTGTAGCTTACATCTGGGCCCATAGATGCCTACACCCATCATACCATCTTTCTTATATCTGTCTATACACTAGAAAAGTCAGGCGCGTATCCAGACCTGCAGCTTACGGGGGGGGGGGGGCACAACTAAAATCTTCAATGGGGAGGAAAAAGTCGGAGGAAGTTACTTATAATGTTTTTTTTAATCATATTTACGTCATATCACAAAATCCAATTTTCGGTTTGATTTAGAAAATCTATCGATAATATTATCCACATCAATGGCGATCTCAGGGTGGACATCAAGGACTCATAATCAGATAAGCAATCTCATACAGAGATTGTAGACATAGATGCAAGGGATTCTGTCACTGGTGAAGTAATTGACTGACAGCGGCTTGCACTTTGAGTCACATTTAAAGGAATTGGACTAGGAGTACATGATATGTTTCTGACTATTTCTTCTGACAGGAAGTTAACTGATCTGGTTTTCTTCTGAGAAGAGTTGTCACTTTCGCTACTATATCTACCTCCATCGCTAACTAATATAGCAAGTTTATGCTTCTGATACAAATTAAAAGTACATGTGAAGTTAAATTAAACAACACTACCTGAATTAATACGAATATACAAGCAAAGCAACGCCAACTACAGCAAAGGAAAGCAAATAGATTTTATTTTTACAGTTTTGTCGCAAAAATTTTGAAGAAAAATTGTAAAATCAATTTTAGTGGTACTCAAATCAATCTAAATAATGATTTTCAGTCACAAAAATTCCAAAGAATAATGTTCAAGTAAATTTCTAAGAACAAATTATATAATTGCCAACGGTTATAAATATCTTTGGCGACCAAGATCAGCCAAGGCACCTGAATCAATATAACTCTTTGGAACCATGGTCGGCCACCAGTTGTGCATGAAAACTCTAAAGAAAAACTGTCAAATCTCTCTTTGAAAACTGAATGCTTGTGCCCTTTTCCGAAAGAATGAACCACCAGAATCAATCCACCAATTCGTTTGGACCGTTGCAAGAATTTAATGCTTCCCTCTGAACGTTAAAATTTTGAACAACTCAGGCTTGAATTAGTATCACTACGAAAAATAATAGATGATTACATGAAACTAGGGTTCTACTGGAAGAATCCTAAATCAAAATTCGTTAAGTTTGTATGCTTCTGTTGCGAGCTCCCCACCAAGTTGTCCTGTCATCATCGATTTTTATGTCGGAAAATTGGACAGGTAAAAAAAATTTCTGATCGCTGGCAAATTTCTTAGAAACAATAACACTTTCAAGTCTCTAAATTGTGTGCTTTTTCATCTATAGGAGTAATCGATGCAACAAAAATATAAAAGCATCATAATAACCGGGCTGCGAAGCATTGCGTAACTTTTTCTAAATAATCAAACACTAAAATAAATATGTAGTATTCCAAAATTACTTACCATCCTGTGATATGATAGATGACTTTTCGAGACTATATAAAACACAAGAAAAATCTAAAAAAATCATACACGTTTCAAAGACGAGGAGCTGCGGACGAATGACTGTTATACCTAATCCAAACTCCACTATTACTACTCAAAAGAAGACAAACATGCCCAAACCAGCGCTAGCTGTCGCAGCAGATTAGAAAAGTGCGTTAGAGCACGAGCCTTAATCGCCGGCGTCAGCTACACATTGTGTCCGTATCATACGAAAATCGCCCTGTTAAACTTTTATAACTTACTCTATAGGCCAGCGTCACATTCAATTTACCACCAAGGTGAGGTGGCGCTTTCGGGGAGTTCATGACCCCCGTGACCCTCCCCCTGTATATGCGCCTGAGACAAGTGATATGCATGGGAAATGTGATTCGCTAGTCTTCGAACTTTTATCTCGAAGTTTTCTGAAGTTGGCAGTTAACACATTACCGCTAACAGCATCTTCATTTTTAATGAAGGTGCTCATAGCACCTGGAGGCTATTAGCTTTTTTTTAACAAAGACTTGCATACGTTTTGGCTTAGATATTATTCAATTTATAGTAAAATCGTGTATCTTTATCAAATTAACGCCAGTCAATCATTATAATGGAATTATTTTTCAATGGTCATTGTTTCACGAATTTTATTTATTAAGTGATCAAATTGCCCTCTCCGGCATATCAGAACATAATTTATTTATTTATTTAATAAATTTATAGCATACAGCTTTTGTAGAACTATCAGCAGTCTCCAACAGAAATGTTTCAATAAACCAGAAAATGTCAAAATTCTTTGAAGATTATAACGTTTTAGATTTGAGTAAAGATATTTGAATTTTCATTCAAGTTAAAATTACCGGGCAGAGGGGATCGGAGCAAGCACTAGAAGAAAACGATGTATATCATTTATAAGAAAAGTTCACATCAATGCCATCCGAGTGAATGATACTGGCCAAGACTGGTAATGAAGAATAAATCAGTTAAAGAAAAATATTGCAACACAATTTATTACAAGTAACACAATTCCTATTGTGTCGTGCGACAAAAATGGCCCGGCCGAGCGGAAGCGCGGTAGCAGCTCTGGCAGTGTACCTCTATGTACACTTCTTCTATGGCAATTGCCACGCGCCCCACCTATATGTCAGTCGCAGACTCGATCACTTCACAGTTTCCACCACAGAAGGAGGCGATTGGTTTGGACCAAGGGTACTTCCAAGCATCGTGCGGAATGGTCAGTGCAGGGCCGTACTAAAAGTCTCTGTGTATGAAGGTGGGAACGAAAATTACTACTGTTGCTGATGGAACCACGTGGAATGGACCGAATGGACCGATCAGTTGGTTGTGACAACTTTCAGCATTTGAAGTTCTTTTACCTTTGCGCGTTCGTAGGATTGAAATCTGGTCCGCGGTCTTGTATCATGTAGTAAGAGCTAATACACGTGCAGTTTGCTTTGCGTGACCAATTATTCCGTGGGGAAATCTCTAGTGTTGTGTTTCCGAGTTCCGCCTTTGAGACCGGCCCGATATATGTTGGAATCGTGTTGGCTAGTTATGCAATTCTCTTCGAATCAATCAAACAGGGCTCCACTGGGCCAACTCGCAGAAAATCGAGCTCCGAGTATCCTTCGTGGGAGCATGTTTATGTACTCGGGCTTTCAGTTGGGATTACTCTTGAACGTTTCCTGAAGCCTTCGGGTAAAATGGAGCTCGGTTAGGTAGGAACGATCACGAAAATTGCAAAGTGTGATCCTGTTCTTTTTGTTGTTCTTTTTATTTTGTTTTTCTTTACAGGTGTTATGATTGGATGCGTTATTTATAGAAATCATTCTCCGGACTATGTAAAATTAGTGACTTGTAACGATTATCTTATACTACGCTGGAATTCAAGGTGGAATTGATAGAAGTCTTTCTTATAACCGTGTAATAATCCGAAAATGCTGTATTTAAACGATACTTCTTCAAATAAAATTATAAATGTTGCAGAATTCAAGGTGTGAATGACAGAAATTGTTCTTGTACTTCTAGCACCATAGAGTTGGGCTGATTTTTTTAAAAGAAAATACTAAGACACGCTGATAATATCTTATCACGAAGAAATCTTTAGACCAATTAATGAAAGAATTTCTGAAATGTTACTTATCTGTATCTCCAGTACTTTGTTGGACCAGCGGTACTTAAGAATTCCACCGGGTGTCCAGTCCCGGTTCTCGAGGAAATACTTAACCACCTTCTTTGTTTCTATGGAGCATACCTGTACCTAAATAAAAACTCGTGTTGTACCTTGATTTTCCTAGAATTTCCGTATTATGTAATTCAATTAAAAGGAATTCTGAGACCTGCTATACAGATACCTACTGGGGCAATTGTGATTAAAGAAAAATATTTATACCTACATAGGTAGAATTTGATGTAACCCAAATCAACTGTATTTTGTATATAAGTATCTAAGGGAGGTGAAAAAAAACAAACGATAGCATACAGGAGCAACGTATTATTATTTGTGATTTCTGTATCTAGATTCAAGTCAAAGTATTGTGGTTTGTGCTGTCTGCTGCAGTCTGTCTCAGTTAAAAACTAATCAGGTTGTTAAATTTGTGAATAATGGCACCGAAAAAGAGTTCAGTTTAAGTAAAATATATTGAGTTCAACGAAGAGGAAAATAAATCAAGTTGTTTGAAGTGTAATAGAATTTTAACAGGAAAAAAACAGTCAAATATTAGGAGACATTATAGTAATGTACACAAAATTAATATTACCGATAGTGGTGGTGAATTTAGTTCTAAGTCTGATAACAATAAAAGTCCAAAAGGAGTTTCTGACAATGTTCGAAGAAATTGCAAGTTGAATGTGAACATGGAAAAAAATAAATTTGTATTGGACTTTTAACTGTGAAAAATATTCCGCTACCAATTTTGGACGATAAAGACTATTTCAAAGAGTTAATATCTCCATATGAAAAAATATTTAAAACAAAAAAATACTAATATATATAATTTACCAAGAATTAAAGAAAATGTTTTTGCTACTTACGCGTAACCTAATTAACACATAAAATAACATAAAATTTGATTTGGGCAGCTTTCATAAAAGTTTTTTTTTTTTTTATATATCCCTAACTCTAAAATTACACCGATTGAGTAACACAGTGAAAAACCCCAAAACTTGTATATATAATGATGAAGAGCTGGAGCGGTACAATGGCTCACTCGCGAGCCCGAGCTATTTAACGGCTCGTGCTCGCGAGCCAGAGCCTGTAAGGAATTTGTTTTGGCTCGCGAGCGAGAGCTTTTAAGTAAAAATTTTTTTGGCTCCGGCTCGCGAACCGGAGCTATTTTACAAAGAGCTTTTCTGGAGCGCTCTTTTGAGAGCCGCTCGCGAGCGAGCTTTTACGTACCCTGCCTACATTGCTGGCATCCGTGTCCAATATAAATGTTTTTTCCAGCCTTGGATAGTGAAGAACTGGAGTTTCACAGAGCTGATGCTTCAAATTTTCGAAAATCTCGTTACATTTATCTGACCATCGGCTTTCCCTTTTCTGTATGTTGATGTAGGCTCCTTGCTACATCTGCAAAACCCTTCAAGAATCGCTTGTAATACATAGGTAGCTAGACCAAGAAAACTCCTTAATTGATGTTTGTCCTTTCGACTACTATTATGTCATCTAAGAATACAAGGTATGTATTCCATGTTAAACCGGGAAGAGCACATTCCATTAGTCGTTCAAATGTGGCTGAAGCATTACATAATCCAAATGGCATTACTTTTAATTGCCATAAGCCACTGCCAACTAAGAAAGGATTTTCTTGCAATCCTCGGGATGTATTTCCACTTGCTGGCAATCCAATTAGAACAATTTCGCCTGTTTTGTACTTTCACTTGTAAACTCTGCACTCTCTATGACAAGAGTACTTCACAGGTGGTGACAACTGCTATATTTATACTCTACAAAATCTACAGAGTCTTGTCGAGGATTCCATTCCAGAACCTTCCCAAAGAATCCATAATCGATTCTCCGAACCTGAAGCTGTTTATTCTCCATTTCCAGTAGATGTCATCACTTGTCTATTTTTGTTGCACGTAACGATATTTTCTATTTTTACTTTTTAATTTCGCGTTAAGCAGAAAGCTTAATTGGTCTGGGATGAGAACATAAAAATTAATGGTACAAATAGTGCCATCTAACGTAATAACGAAATAATATTTTAAATCAAATTTCTGTTTACTAATATATAAAGGGCCTAAATGTATGCAAAATGGAAATTTAGGGACTGTTAGCACTTAACGACTGCTCACGAGATTTCTTATTTTTCAATGATCAGACGTAAAAGACAGATTTCCCGTTTTTATCCCTCTTCACTGAAAACTATCTATTCTACCATTCTAATCATTTTTGATTTCGATCAAACTTCCTTTCACAGTTTGTATGAAATACCAAAATAGCTGACCCATGTGTTTTTGTTTTCCCCTACAACTTCCAACCCCCTCGATAGGGGCGTTAGAAATTTCGTGATTTTAAGTTATTCTTAAAAAATCATATCTCGAGAAAGAAGTAACCAATTTTTCTGCTTGAAACGCCAAATGAAGTTTAATTCTTCATATTTTTCATAAAAAAATATAGCAGAACCGAACGAAAAAAGTTTTGATAATAGTGTTTTTCAATTATATTATATTAACTATCTCAAAAACGAAGCTGAATACCATCGCAATTTTTTTCACATAGGCAGATAAAGCTTCTAGCTTCAAAATAAAAATACAAAAAATAAAATGCTGGTGGTCCGCAGTAGAAAAAAAAATCTCCTTAGTGCAGTGCTCCCACAGTGGGTATACGGTGACTTTAAAAAATAATATTTCAAGAACGAAGCCGAACAACATCGAAATTTTTTTGTACGTAGATACGTTTCTGGCTTCAAAATTAAAGTAAAAATTACACATGCTAGAAGTCCTCAATTGTAAATAATAATATTTTTTTATAAATAGAATATACTATTATTAAACAAAAAATTTCTTTCGGTACTACTATATTTTTAAATGAAAAATATAAAGCATTAAGCTTCGTTTTGCATTTGAATCAGAAAAACCGGTTGATTCGTTCTCGAGATATGATTTTTTGAAAATGACATTTCATCGTAAAATCACGAAGTTTCTAGCTCCCTAGCGAGGGGGGGGGCGTATTAGAGGGAGACAAAACAATATAGGTGAGCTATTTTGTATTCCATACAAACTTTGTGAAAGTTTCATATAAAACGGATATGGTCGGGTTCAAGTTGTGCGGTTTAAAATCCGGTCTAAAACTACAGGAAATAATATGAGGTCATTTAAGTGAAGGTCAAGTCTGTCAGAAATTATTTCTGTTGAATTAAAAAATTTTTAGGAGGTGTACAATATTGAAGGGGCTTAATAATCTATATCGTGTGAGATCTGAGAACTCAGCGACCTGTTTTTCTGATTAGACTACTCTATTAAATGTCAAGTTCCAATATCTCAAATTAAAGTCGTTATATCGCGGAGAGTCAGTACTCAATGTATTAGAAAAAAACAAGGAAAATTAATTGTATCTATATCATGATGTAGTTTATAGTAGAGTGATAGGTTTCAAATCATATATTCCCGAACTCTTCAAATTATATCGTATCATAAGGAAATCCGAATCAAGTGTCGCCTTTAAACATTTCCAGTTATCAGTACACAGATCGGTCAGGTTAGGTTAGAATATTAATTAGAGTAGCGGTCATCGAGTTTCTCTACGATCAACTTCACTTATAGAGTTTTAAATTCTCAGTTGAGATACAACCTCGTCCAGACCTTACGTGAAGATATTTATTTATATAGTTCAGGTAAAGTAGAAGTAGTTATAAAAGTTAGCGAGTCTTATTAGGTCCCTCAAATTTTAGGAAGATATTACTCCTAATTCGTAGAATGTTTTTTTTTTTTCATTTCTCTATTTCTTCTTTGTACTTTCAGCTTTTTATAGAGGCGCCATTATGTCTGTCTCGCTCACATTCTCATAAGCAAACAAGAGGCAGTTCCAACTAATTATTTCGTTCATATGCTTTCTACTTAGTACATTTCAGGGAATAGATGTGTTAAATTCGCATATAATTGGAACAGGTTGTACAGATTCTACAGGTTTTCATATTATTTATCTTTACTTCAAATCCACCAATGACTGATTACTACAAAATACTAAAATAATTCTTATATAATAATTATAATACAATATAAAATTGGCTAAAAATTATTTAAAAGGCGGCACCTTGCTTTCATCTATACCATTATTACATTGGTGTAATTATGAGAAATTTAAATACAGACATCGAGGGGGAGCTCATAGACGCTCAAAGCCACCGGAAGTTAGACCAAGGTAAGCAAGTTTTTAACCTGCATTGTATTCTGCTATTGTGGCCAGGAAAATACATAGAAAGGTATAAGAGGCAGATATATGTATGTGGTAAAGTAGATATGAACAAACCGACGGATATACAAAACGGATGCAAACTTTAACACTAGGAATCCATTCATAATACAATTTATTAACAAATACTTTCTAAAATGGGTATAGCACAGTTTAACGACTATCATGGAATCAAAAAATCCTGAAGGAGAAGGTATTAATATATTTCTGATCTCGCGATATTAGCATATTATTGAAATTGACTTAACGGTCCTTAACTTTATCTAAAAATGACACTAATACATTGTAGGGTTCAACATCATACGCACATATAGTGCCTTAATAGTTCAATGAAGGACATCAATTTATATTGCAAAAAACAGCTGGCCTAAGAGAGAATGCTGAGGAATGATGAATAAAAATTAAATGTTGGAATATTAGTTATCTATATCTCCAATAAAACAATCACTAAGCATATTTTACTATATAATAATGGCCCAATCTGCACATTTATTTTTGATTCACTATAATATTATGTATTACTCCTTTCTTCTAGCAATGCTTTTTGTTGGAGATTTTTAACTCAATATATACATTTTCCGAAACAAATCTTCAGTATCTTTGTTTTGCGGCTACCCAACAGCCTGAAATGGAGGTTTTTTGCTTAATTTGACTCGCATTCTCCCCAACTAGCTTTAGGGAAGAAAACACCTGTTACACAGAGTGTAATTTTTTTCTTTCGAATCCACGCATTCAGCAAAATAAAAAGAAATTTCTTGTTGTAATCTATATAATATAATTGCAAAATTATGCAATACAAAGTTGAATGAGGGTTTTTTAGGCGACGAAGCAAGGTAGCGTCTTATCTTTGCAAGCTGACTACATAATTTGCTAAGTTAGAAAAATTCTAGCTTCCGTGTATTTAGGACTTCCGTTGAGATTTTTCAGTTTTGACAGATGCTTTCAAATATTATTATATTTGGGCAACAGGTGGACCAATATATACTTATCGGTAGGAGCAGAAAATTCAAATTTCGGAAGAAAACTTTTCACTTTTGTATAATCTGAAAACTTCTTTGTAGAATCTTTCAAACATAATTGTTAAGTTCAGAATTAAATTTATAACTTTAAGTTTCATTATTGGATGAAAATATTTTTATATAGAGTCAACAGTACTACAGTAGACTGTAGGGTCAATAGTTTAAATAATTATAAACCTGACTGTAAGCCGAAGTTGTATTATGTTTTTTATTTGATTGTTGTCAGAATAGCATTTTTGTTTTTCACAGTGGTCGATGTTGTAGCTGCTAGGCAACCGTACCGCCCTTTTGTTTTAATAGTTTATTCACTGACTGTCACGAGAAAAAAAAACCCTTGTTATCGAATAGGGAAATAAATTTTATCTCGAAAGTTGTCGAGCGTTTTATTTGAAATCACCGAATTAATTGCAAAAAGGTTTACAATAAAACACGGCATAGAGTGTGAAGTAGTAATTAAATAAAAAAGGTGGAAATGAGAAACAATTTGGCAAGGAAAATGACCGATTCAAATACTTCTGGTAGTGAAGGGGAGTAACCGCAATCGCGGAAAGGTACTTATTCCGAATTGGCTGCGTTGACAAGAAAACGCGCTTCTGCGCAAGGGAGCATTACTCAAATCAGGAATTTAGTGCAAGATAGTGGAGCATCGTTAAATCTCTACGAACTTGAAACGAGGTTAGGATTACTCGAGACTTATTTTGTTAGGGCAGCCGAGCTGCATAATTGGATAGAAGGTATAGATTCAGATGAAAGGGCAAATACCGCTGAACTATGTGAATTTGAAGAGGCATACTGTAGCACTAAATCAGCCATACTCGCATACACAAGGGCTAAAGAAGGGGCTGCAGGCAGCATGGCCACTTAAACATCCTTTTGCATTCCCTCAATAAGATACCGAAATTTTCCGCAGCTGAAATTACCATTTTTCACAGGAAAATATACAGAATTTTTAGATTTTTGGAATAAATTAAAAACGTTGGTATATAATGATAGTGAGTTAGATGATGCCGAGAAGTTCCAACATCTCTTGAACTGTTTAGGGGAAGAAGTCAAGGCAACAGTAGAAAAGCCTGAGCTGACGTCCGACAATTATAAGAAAGCGAAAGATATGTTTTGTCGAAGGTCAACACGTCAACCCAAATTAAGTGGGACGATTTTAAAAAATTAAAGGATTGTCTTAAATGGGAAGAGTTTTCAGAATTTTTAAATAGTCGGTGTCAAATCTTAGAAAATAGAGAGTTAACGAACAAGGCTAGTCCGGCCACATTTTCTTTAAGATCATCTGCCGCTAAACCCAAACACAACATCAATAACCGAAACAAATGAACGGTGGCTCAAAATGCATGCATCTGCTATCGGTCGTCAGAACAGGATTTTTGTTTTTCACAGTGGTCGACGTTGTAGCTGCTAGGCAACCGTACCGGCCTTTTGTTTAATAGTTTTTTCACTGACTGTCACGAGAAAAAAAACCCTTGTATTGGAATAGGAAAATAAATTGTATCTCGAAAGTTGTCGAGCGTTTTATTTGAATTCATCGAATTAATTGCAAGAAGGCTTGCAATAAAACATTGGTGAAGGACACATTAGACTGCAATATGCACCAAGGTATAATTTCCTTTATATTGTGAATTTTTAGTAAGCAACATCCCCTGTATCATCCCATAAAAAGTTCTTGAATGCTTTTTTTGATCAGGTAACTAACCGCTGAAATATACTTCCTTAATGCAAGGAAGACCAAGTTATTTTCATAAGCTACTGTTCTTATTCCTTTTCCATACAGAGATATAAGGTCAATCAGGATGACAGCATCCTTCATTGTAAAGTATCTTCATACATGCTCTTTATAACCTTATTTTTATCGAGCTCTGAAATTATTAGCCACTTCTAGAGTTCCCAAGGCGTTGATGGCGAGTGTTTTGACATTGTTGATGGCTTCCTTATTATAACCAGATACACCTGTTATTTATGAGGCCGTCGAGAACATAGAACTAAGAACACAGTATATTAGTAGTACTGTCATAGTATGAGTAATGTTAAGTAACTGTACCGAATGGTATATTCCTTGTTTCCGTTTTACTTTTCAATGGTTACTACTGAATCACGTAATGTAGGTTTACCACATTTTTTATATAGTTATAATTTAGTCTAAATTTTTCAGTCACTTTGAATGTCCTCAGAATAAATGGCAGATACACTTCCTGTTAGAATAAATACCTCTTTCGTTTATTTTGAGACACGAAAGACATACAAGTGGTAGGTATGCAGCTATGTATCACTTAAATTACAGGATCGTATAATTTCTGAAACATAATAGGAATGAATCCAACAATTCCTCGCGATTATAAAGTATAAAATATATATAAGCCATAATTTTTGTTTGTGAACAGTGTCCCGTATTGAGTTATAATACATACTCAGGAAGTAGCAGTATGATGGGTATGCTGCGCTCAATCGCCGCCTGTAGGAAGCTCTAGTTTCGGCAGTTGTAATGGGCTTATCTCTGCACTAAAAAAAATGTTTAGAAGAGCATCATGAAATTATTAGTTTAGATAGATATTTTCGATTTACTAATATAATAGGAAGGTCTTAGATATTAAAAATTAACATAATGGACATATACTACACTTTGTTCATACAAAATATTTTACATTTTCTAATAAACACATAAAACACCACTCATCTAGTACTAAAGGCAAGAACAAACTAAAATTCTCTAAAAAAAAACAAAAAATAGCAGCATTTCCATTAAAGAACATGTTTACAAGTATTACAGAAAATTTAAAATCGAGGTGTTCAACAAGATTAGAGATTACTCCATTTCTGGTACCACCTACACAAATTTTATCTGGAAATGTGTTGGAAGGAACGTTATATCATAGCCGCTCACATAAGTGTTAGTACAATGACGATATAGTTTCCAGTTAATACTTCACGTTAGAATTTTCACTTGGATAGTTGAAAAAATTATCTCTTCACCTGAATTATAAATTTCTTAACTAGTCATCTTCAAATAGCCAAATAAGTTAGACGGAATTTAAAACATAGAGAAGAAACCGAGAAAACAAGTGATTTGATCTATTTTTGAATTAAATTATTTACGAAAAACCAGTTGTTGTAAGTTTTTTGCTTAAAAAGTGTATAACTGTGATAAAAAGTGCAAAGTTTATTATGAAAAAGTATAATTTGTCAGGCAGAACCAACTAAACTAGCAGTGTTAAACACACCATCCGTTTGCATATATTCATTTACTGCTGAGAAATAATGCGTTTTGTTAATAATCATTAAATGAAAACCTAAAAAAAAAACTCATTTACCGTAGGCTAAAAAATAAATCGGTATGCTCACTCTTATGTAATCCCAATATTTTGCTTGGGTGTATAAAACGAAAGAGTTGGCTGTTTACAAGCGAGGAACTTGAATTTATTTGTTTTTTTTTCTGCTAGGAAATCATGTCATTCGCATAGACTGTCTGCACTTTTGCGCGGGATTTCAGATTTAGGTGAAGCCTACACAACGGAGGATTTCTTTTTTTTTTTTTGTTTTAATAATTTCTTCTATATAGACCTCCATCGACAAAAACAAAAAATGAGGTGAGAATGTACAGAGCTTTTATTATGATATACTTATACTTCCTACCTAAATAGGTGCGTCCCAAAAACCTGATATAAATTGCACCTTCAACCAAATTTACCCATAGGTACTAAAAATGTTAATTCTGGAAGGCGGCGATTTCACCGTTCTCGCCGACATTTAACCGAATTTCACTCTGCTTAAAACAATATTTTGGGAAATATGAGTCAAGTCTTGAGTATGAGAATAGAATTTTTAATTGACCTACTTCAATTGATCGACAACTTTTGACTTTCTAAAATTCAAGAAAGTTAATTTTACACTCTTTCCTTGTTATTCTATTATTATTTTTGTTTTTAAATAGTCTTCGTGAAATAAATACAAGCACTCCAATAATATTTTAACTACTGAAATTCGCCCATGTAAATGCTTCTTTATAACAATTTAATTATAATCGCACTAATAAATTCATCATACCAGAGTGCATTATGCAACAGTTAATGAATAAAACACTAAGAAAAAAACTTTAATTAAGTTTAAAATTAATGCAGTTTTGTAGTTGCCATTTAGATGGAATCATTTCAAGCAAAACGAAGACGCGTGTGCAATTATTATCGCTGTTCCAGTGACCGTAGTGTAGTGAAAAAAATTCACAACGCAACGACGTGTATACTATGTATAACCTTCGAAGTTGTACAGTAAGTGAAATCACAGAATACTATATGGAAAAGTAATAGTCTAATGTCCGCTGAAAATACAATTACTCGTTATTTATTTTCACATACACTGCTCGCAATCAAGGAACAATTTGATTTTTGCACACTGCCTGAGAACGCGTCAAAGTTGAGGGTTAAAATTTTGTACATAGTGTTTTCATAACAATAGTAAATATAATTTCAAAAATGGACTAAATCAAGCAACCCCTTCTTGGTGTTGCCATATAAAAATTTAGGAATTCCAATTATCCCGTCAAACGATTTAATGTACTGAAAAGTTCTTCAGATTATGAAATCCTATAAAATTGGTTATAATCATTTTTGCTGTTCGACGAACCGTTCTAGAGATACATATATTCAAACACCACTTCAAAAATCAAACTTGCGCAGATAGGTGACCATACGAAATTACAAACGATCATTCATCGAGGGTATTATAAGAATTGATCTTAGACAAATTCTAGCTTTTTTACTTGTTCTATCACAATTTCTATTTTGATGTTCATGCGAAAATGTACCTGAAAGAATTTGTTTATATATCGACGCAAGAAAGTTTTTTTTTCAATGACTTGTATCTCAAACTTAGAAACAAAGCTGGCTAGATGGAGAAACACATAAAATTTAACCTCATATATCTCACTGAATACTTTAAGCTCGCAATATCTAAACCTTTGAATTTATATTGTTGTTCCATTAATCTTTCTTTTGAGGGTTGTTAAACTTTCTTATAAAAAATTAACCAAATACCTAACTAGATTAAAAAAACACACACGCACATCTTTTTTCATTCAACGGTCCTTTTTCATATAAGAAATCTTGTCAAATAAAGTGACATATTGAACATTTGAACACAGATGGGTTGGCTTAGCTTTAGTTCGATTGAATATACATTTGTATATATGTATGTATATTGGCAACTTCATGATACCACCAATCCTTAAACGACTACTCCCCTTGTACTCTCTAACACCGTCTCCCACCTTCCAAGCTGACTTTTGGAATCGATCTGAGAGTTAACTAGAGTCTTGGAAAAGATGATTTTCCAAAAGGCGCTAATAAAGCGATTTTTTGTAATTAATGTTATTAGACGAAATATTTTGGATTGGCCACTAAGTGATGATAGCTCTTTGGAGGCAAGCTTAGGTTCTTGTTAGATGATATTTATTTTTTATATCTATGTAGATTTCAGTCTATGTTTTTAATTGAAGTATGTGTATAGTCCGGTTCGCGATCAGCAACAGGACTTAAACTTTAATCATTCAAAAGAATAATGTTGGCATTGACATTTACATACTGCGTATCTGATCTATGTATTTTTCCTAAATTCGTCTATTTCCATATTGAATGATAATAATTTCGAATAGTTAAGTACTCTTTCCTTCGTTTAAAATTCTCTAACCCTTCTATTATTTTTCTTGTTTTCACTTGGTATTAAAAAATTAAATGTAAACATAACAAAAGTTTGCACAGCTCAGCATGCTTATTCTTAATTAATTTAGAAAAACCCTTTACTTTAATTTAGTCCGTAGATATCTCACAGCTGTCAATTTGTATCTCCATGATGTGGCACATATTTTCTTTTCTTTTTTTATTTGCATAAATTTAAGAGGCGAAGCTAAAGAATTTTTGAAAATCTTTCAAGGCAAATGGAATTTTAATCGAATATCGAAGTACTATAAATATCCCGATAAACTCTAATTATATTTTAAAAGGCAGATATATTTCAAATTTTTCGATCCATCTATTTTGCAAAAACTAATATAACGTTTCAAGTCCTACGAAATAACATTGACATTGTTTACAATTTCTCAATGTCTTTATCTACGGACTACCTTTGAAAAAATACCACCAATAATTGATGTTTACAAGTTTAATAAGCAGCTTTCATATGCAATTGATTTTTATTTTTATTAAGCGTTCTTGATTTTTTAATTTTTGTTAAATGACAATTTTTATTAAATGAAAATAAAGTTTCTGTAAAATTTAACGACATTTGATTTTACACCTGTCGAAAGGCATTGGCTAGATATTTCCATCATTGTGTTTGAAACTTAAGAAAACATGTTTATTAATTGTTAAGTTTTAAATTCATTTGTTCTGTTTTTTTTTTTTGTTTTTTATTAGAATCACGAAGCACTACACATTAGCCTTCCATATCAGCTACACTTTTCAGGAACTTTTTGATTGGTTGTTACATAATGCCGTATTGTGGTAACTGATTGAAGTCGGTTTTACATTAAGTGTATTTTGTTAGAAACTTCTCATAGAGTTTACTATTTCTCATTTAATTTTTTCATTCATAATATTCTTAAATTTAGTTCCATTCTTTTATTTTACAGTGACGACTGTATCAGATATATTTGATTGGAAGGCTAGGGCTCTTTTGTTATGCTTTTTACGTTTACTCTCCACTCCACTTTGATCCTTTCTTCCTTTAACCTACTGATTTTTTTGAATTACCAATTATTTTGTTATTGAAGGATTTTGACAACTTTCTCGGTTATATACATACAAATATACAAAAAGTAAGTATAAATCGTAGAATGCACAATTATGCAAAACCGAACAAGATTAAATAAGTCCGTTTCGAATGCAAGGGGAAAACTAGATTTTTTCAAGAAACAGTCCTTATATTTGCGCACTACCATTTTACTGCCCTTATGATTTAATTCTAGGAGTACAAAATCGACCCCGATGTAGTTCTTCTAACATTTTCCATCTCAAATGTTCCAGCACAAATACCCATACTGCTTTCATAATACAATCACCTTACAGATTGTTCTAAGCGAAATCCGAATTTGGCGCAACTTTTCTTCCACGTCTTACTTAATCCTTGTAACAAGATTTTTATCGATTTACCATGTTGTGATACATTGAACTCAATCTGAAAGCTAAAGTTTCTAATGAGATATATTTTGCCCATACCCACACGTTCATCACCAAGGTAAAAATTTCCTTGCCTTTTGGAAGAAGTCACATATGAAAGGTTGCATTCGATATTTCAGATAACCTTTCCGAATGGTTATACTTCCAATCAAACTTTTTATTTGGTCTACAAATGAAAAAACAAATATGTGGCTAAAAACCAGATGCCGAAAATAGACGAACGTGTCAGCCTAAATCGACCTAAGTGTGCAGGTGACGTTTCCCTTTTCTCATTTGTCCACTTATATTTGAACGTAAGCAGTACGTAAGTCATACCATTATTTGTATTGGAATCACATGTGACCAAATAAATCTATTGTAAATCCTCGTTTTTCTTATTTGCATTCTACGATTGTGATCCTGATGGACCTCAAGATTTCCTTAAGATCAGTAGATGACATCAACAAGTCAAAATTGTTTTTTCCCTTTACATGAGCTACAAAGATTGTATTCAAATACCAAACAGTTACTCAAATTTTTATGGGTACAAATCATTTTATATCAAGCTTACTAATTCGCAGCTCCTTTATAAAAAACGGTGAATAAAAAATTAAGTTACATAAAGACAGTTTTTTGTCTATATTACCATTTGCATACCTTTGTATAATAGATCTCTGTTTAAAAAAAAATTAAAAATGTCAAAAATGGATACTCGTAGGAATATATAGCATGTAAGCTATAAAAAAAATGAGTTGCAGCAATCTACATTAGGAAAGGGAAAAATATTTTTCATTCAAATAATAGAATTATGTTGAAACTGTATGAAAAAAATATACATAATATTTTGTAGAAACCATGAACTGTAATTTACTGAAACTGATGCATTTTAAATACTAAACAAATTAAAAAATTAGACTTTGCATTAAGGAGTTGCAATTTTTTCCACCACTAATAGTTTTGCGAAAATAAACTTTTGCGTATTTTATAAGACAAGCGCCTTTTAGGTGCTATCTTGATAAGAACTCAAGTACAGCCTCTGAAATGCAACACCTACGATCAAATGCTCTTCAGTGTTTGAGTCATTTATATTTCACAGCACTTTTCTCAACAGAGCTAGCGAAGCCACCGACCATAGCGAAAAAATATTTTGGCGAAACTAATGTTAGATCAAATTTAAATAGTAACAAGCAGAAATCTAAAATTGGTCTAAAACCAATTCTTATCATACTTTAGCTAATTGCCCATATGTAATTTCATATGGTCACCGCTCTGTGCAGGTTTGATTGTGAAAGTGGCTTTTCACATCTAGGTATTTCTACATAGAGTGGTTCGTCTGGCACTAAAATTGATTATAGCAATTTTCCGACTGCCTGTCCGTCCTCACGATAATTCGAGAACCCGTTCACTTAGAGTAGTGAAATTTTGCATATGGGCTTTAAAAAAAAAATAAATAAATATAAGTTAGAAAATAGGACGAATCGGGCAATTCCTTCATAGGACTGCCATAACAAAATTTCACTTTTCACTGCATATTTAAGCCCTGCTTGAGAGCGCGTGAATATAGAGTGCTAAAATTTGGTACATTGTTATCATAGTAATAACAAATAAAGTTTAAAAATGGAGTGGATCGGGCGACCGCTTTTCTTGGTGTTGCCATGCAAAACTTTGAGTTTTCACTATGTATTTCGAAACTGCCAGAAAATGAGCTGCTGTGGAGTTCTCAAATCTTGTACACGGCGTTTTCGTAAAATTTCCAAATACAAACTCAACAATTAAAAAAGCTAGAATTGGCCTAAGACCAATTCTTATGATACCCCCTAGATAAATACCAGTAGGAAACTTCGAATGGTCACCGATCTATGCAAGTTTGATTTTTGAAGTGGTTTTTCGCAAATATTTCTAGAACGGTTCGTCGGACAGAAAATGATTATAACCAATTTTATAGGATTTCTGAAGAAGTTTTTAGTACAATAAAAATGTCTAGGACTGATCTTTTCACATATGTAAGAAACCTTAATTTTTATATGGAAACACCAAGCAGGAGGTTCCCGATTTAGTCCATTTTTGAAATTATATTTGCTATTACTATAAAAACACCATGTACCAAATTAAAGCTCTCTATGTCGACGCGTTCTCAGGCAATATACAAATATATACTGGAAAACGAAATTTTTGTATGGCAACCCCACGAAATAAATAGTTGCCCGATTTGTCTCATTTTCGAACCTAGTTTTACTTTTTTTTTAAGTCCGTGTACAAAATTTCAGCTCTCTAATCATACGCGTTCTCGAGTTATCGTGCGCACATACAGACGGTTGGACAGACGGACATGCAAAAATCAAAACAAATTTTAATATTATGTGTGGGTGTCCAATCCATTTTGCTCTACCATCGTTATTTCTGTGCGTTACAAACGGAACGACAAACTTAGTATACCCCATATATTTCATCTAGGGTATAAAAATGGACCAAATCGGCCAAATCTATCTTGAAGTTTCCATACAAAATTTTGGGTTTTCACTATGTATTCGAAAACTGCCTGAGAGCACTTCGACGCAAAAAGGTTAAACTTTCTGTACACCATTCTCATAAAAATTACAAATCCAAGTTCAAACATCAACCAAATCGGGTAACTATTTCTTGGTGTTGCCATGCAAAGATATGGTTTTTCACTATATATTTGTATATTGCGTGAAAAGAGGAGAGTCTACGTTTTATAGTTTTTATAAAAAAAGTTATATTAATGACCGTTTTGCAAAACAATAGAGGTCAAATTGAGAAAACAGATAAGAAAATCCGCAATTTTTAGTTTAGTTAACCATAACTCTTATCAGGAGAGGCGTGCGGGGCTGGTTCAGCAGTCGTTAGAAAGGCCATCAAGTTCTGCATACAATGAGCTCCTAACTTGAGTACGCCCTGTATTTTTTTTTAAGATAAAAGGTGTTTTGTGAAAAACTAGCTTTTTTTCTTAATCACCCTGTAACTCCTAAACGGTTGATATGGTCTACCCCCCCTGACGACTATCACCGCCTGCTCTATTGACCTCCTAGGCGGAAACACCCTGTATGCTATACTTTTATTGTAAGGCATTTTTGATCTTTTGCCAACGTGAATTTAAGAGAAGTAAATATTCAAATTCAGCCAATACTCTTAGCTGTTATCTATTCATAGAGATCCCATTATAGTCATTTTTGAATTATTTTAAATAATTTTGTACTAATACGTCGCAAACATTTTTAATTTGAGGTTAATTTTTAGTGGAAAATAACTGAATTCACTAAAGAAAAGACATCTGAATTCTTTTCTGGCTGACGTTATGTAATTGCATTTCTTTATTGTCATAACAATTCTCCTACTTTCTCAAACTATTGTTCAAATATTTACAAAAGGTATTCGTAGTTATGTGATACTTTCCAGCCAGTTCTGACTTCATTGTTCACCTTGCCGCGATCTTTTGACATGACACTTAATGCTGACACCACCAAAAACCTCAATAAAACGAGAAAAAAATCTGTCCTCAGTAAAAATATAAAAAACCTTCTCGATCTGTTTATCCACTAAAAATGTTTGCCATTTTCATACTTTCTGGATGAAATCATCTTCGATTCGATTCGATTAGAATAGCTACCTACATATATAAAACGCCAGCGCAACTTTAGTAGCACAGCATATACTAAGCTATATAAATCTATTAGTGATCATTCACACTCTGTCTAAAGTGGCTCTTGTTATGATCACTGAGTCGCCATTGCAAGATCGTCTGGCTGGAATTTCTTAACATCTTCTCGATTATTATTGATGACAGGGAGCTTTCTGTAAACAAACTTAAAAGCAGTTCCAGATCCAGTAACACAGTGACACATACCTGTGCAAACCAATCAAGCCATCGCAGCGTGCGATTTAGATGTTCATACAACCCTTATACATATGATGTATATATGTATATAGCGAAACGTTATTAAATAAATTCCATAGAGACTGTCTGTATGGGGGACTAATATATGTATGTATATACGTAGGTACATATATTGAATCCAATAGAATTACACAGTGCAATCCCACAACGTTAAAACAGGTTTTTCTTTCTACTTAGTAAGACTCGCGCCGCGAATAAACTCTGTAGACAAGTCGCAATCTGACGTCACTGCTTGCTTGCTGTGCTGTTTTGCACGCTTAAAATCTGTGTGATAAATACATACACATTCATAAAAGAGTAGTGATCATGTGTGATGTTCCAGTAATAATAAAAGCTAACTTTTGACATGCCTTTATAACTTTTATTCTATCCAGCTAGCAGCTAGCTTAGTATTAAACTGGTGGATCAGACATGGTTCGTTCATCGTTGCGGTGCGCGATCATATAATGAAACTCTTGCCAATCGTAAGTGTTTGATCGTGTAAATAAGTGTGGAATCTTTCAATAGAAAAAAAATGAAAAAAATTATGAAAATTAGTAGAGAACCCTTTGAATTTAATTAAGATAAATTTAGTGAGAAGTGAGTTATGGATCTAAAGGATATAAAAGGTGCAAAAATAACGCATGCTGGTCTTTTGCAACACAATACCGATGGAACGACTGAAACGCAAAAGATCACCCATGCAGGATTGGTCGCCAGGAGCCCCGAGGGAACAGCTGCAAAGGGGATGAACATTCGCGGTAATGAAGATCTGTGGGTGGAAATTCAAGCAAACACTTTCCGAAACTGGGTTAATGAGCATCTTCGAGGCACTGGAATGCAGGTGAGTACGACTTAATTAATAAATTTAATTTTTGCTGTTTTATATATTTTTCATTATGGAGCACCATCTGGTAGTTTAAAATATTTATTCGTAACACCCACAT
This sequence comes from Dioctria rufipes, assembly GCA_963924295.1. Lineage (NCBI taxonomy): Eukaryota > Metazoa > Arthropoda > Insecta > Diptera > Asilidae > Dioctria > Dioctria rufipes. Next base: position 365,724,123 of record OZ002740.1, read on the forward strand.
TTAATGCGGAGCCTTGACAAGTTGACAAACACTATTTCTAGTTACATTGGACTAGTAGCTACATAAATACATACATATGTATGTATATAGTAGAGATATGCCATTGAATTGGACGCCGATATAGCTAGGGCCTCTATTATATCAAACCGGTTAAGAATTACAATAAATTACGTCATATTTTGTTTACTGTCGTGCTTTTGTCTGTCTGACTTACTTTGCTCTGCTCTTCAGTTCAGTAAAAAAAATGAGATGTGATGTGATGAGCTTTCGGTGACAATTGAAAATGTTTCCATCATCGTAGCAGCAACTTTTTTATTTCACCTTTTTAACTGGGTGTTACCTTTATATGTGGAGTACGAAAGTATCACGTCCATAAAATTTTTAGAATTGTTGAGGCTTTTTGAATAACATTTTAGTGGTTTTCGCGGAATTCATTGTATGAATACTCGGAAGTCTTGTACTTTCGCACGGTCTAACTTTCTTGCATTTGAGGCTTTACGCTTACCTAGAAGAACTGCCGTGAGATTTGAAATCATGCGAATTTCCGTGGTTGCAATTTACAATCGTTGTTTTGCAGGTGTTCATGTTTTATTAACGATAGGTCTGGCTTTGATATTTATTGTTGAAAACACCTGTATGTCGACTTATTTATAGAACTGAGAAATATTTTTCTACTATTTTGCCCTTTGCTTTTGAAATTTTCTGAGTTATAGTTTATCCTAGTATGTGCATATGATCTTATATCAAAATGGATTAAATAATGGACGTACATTAATGAAATAAAAGAAAAAAGAAAACTACGGTTTTTGTAAGTTCATCCACCTGTGTACACAATCGGAATGAGGTCTACTTATCAATCTAGCTCAATACATCTGGATTTTATGTCGAACTTTGTCGATATATATAAAAACAAAATGTTTCGAACGTAAAAAAATTAATGAGGAAAATTCGGCAGAATTTGATCAACTCGATCAAAATCGGTGGTTTACCTTGAATATAGTGAAAAACTCCTAATTTTACATAAAATGGCACGTTTAAAAATAATATTAATATTTTGTTCAATAAGACCAACTTTATTACAAAAGAATTGCGAGGAATGGATTGAAAAGAGATTGAGAAAAAATTTAAGGGTTCTCTAAAACTTAGGCCACAGTAAGGCCCATTATTCATCACCCAGGGACGCAATCACAAATTTTACGATTGGCCCCGAGTCCTCCCTACCCACTTTATTCAGTTCATCTAGGAGAAGCGTGAGACATAGAGACTAGTCACCTTTTCCGATTACTCTTCGGATCCTCTGCATACAGGGTTGAACAAGTCCCATCCTGTATAGATGACTCCTGAGAAATGAGTGTCCAGTAAAAATTATCACGAGGCTTGTCAGGTTTGGCTTGTTGGGTCACAGTAACTTTTTCGTAAAATTTGGGTTAGGCTTACGCTTACCCCACTGTTGTTGTAGTTCAACCCGAGTGGTCATCCAACCAAAGGCGACTATGTTGCCAGTCGGCCCAAGTCGACACATTAGAAGTGAGGTGTTTTGTTGTAATCCCGATTTTAGAAAGAGAAACCTCAAAGAATGCACCAGAAATGGGCGAGCTCATCATATTTTTGCATTGGCATAACAAACAAATTTCGTGGAAGTTGAATTTCCTTAGAGGGTGCTTTATAAAAAAATTAAATCTTCTAATTCATATTCGACATAGATACTTGGGTATAAATATGTTGAGAGCTCGTACGATGATGAAATATTAGTAGCGATATATGGGTCGAAAATGGCTTAAAACCGAATTTGTGGTCAATGCGGTTAGGTTATTGAAACTTGTCTCTGTCATAAAAGGTAGGATGTAAAATTATGATGTGTGTGAATTCTTGATTTGTCCGATTTCACCAAGACGCTCCAATTTTCTCAAGATTTTCAATTAAATTTCTCCAAAGCTACCCTATCAATAAGTTCTAAAATGTCAAGAAAGTATGTGTTCTGTCATCTAGAGATTCTCAGGGCTCTATGATGTGTACATTGCTATTTAGCTGGAGCTCGGAGTATCAATCATTAAAGGACATTGGGCATGATTGGTAACTTACTAGACTTGAGACACGTATAGTTTTAGCTTTGACCTGCTGATGTTTAAAAGTGAATGATTTTCGAGCTATAGCTGAAACAATACAATATCTGGTACTAACGATAGTTGCGCTGCGCACACATGTGAATAGGGTTTTATGAAACTATTAAATATGGGAAGAAATATTGAATAATTTGTAACCATATAGGGAAATTTCTGTGGAAGCTACAATATTTAAAAGGAAGACATAGATTTTAATTGGAAATGCTTCTTCGAGATATGCTCAGTGGATATAACATGATTGTAAGAATTTAGTGGATTATCCTATATCGAAGCATCGCTTCTTGCTGAAGGCTCTGTTGCAGGCATACTAATGTAGGGCTGCTTGACCTCATCTTTAACGCTCTACTTTCAACTCAGTTTGGCAAGTTCCGTTGAACAGGTTTAAGAATCTGCGGAGCATTCTATCTACCAAATCACTAGAGTTCAACTGTGGTTCACCAAAGTTGCCATTCGGCGTTTAGCTATCGCCGCGCATTGACATAAGCCATGTAAATCAGTCTCATTTTCCTCCAGATACAAGAACAAAGCAACGCCAATACTGATTAGGTGCTTACTCAGTTGACAGTGGCCGGTAATCAGACCAATTAAGAGTCTCTCCTACTGTACTTCAAAAGCCCCCTTTCCCTGTTCCAACATGGCTCATCCAATATATGCTATGGCCATCTGATACGCGTTTGCGAATAACCACTTTTGCCATACATAGAGGCAGCTCATACATCAACTCTGGGCCGAGCAGATATTTGCCCGATCTTTGTATAGCAAGTTCATCAGCTTTATTGGTGCCAGCAAAGCCTTTATGTCCCAGCACCCAGATCAGACTAACCCGATTGGATCTACTGAGTTTGTCAAGGGTGCTTAAGCATTTTCACACTAGATTTGATTTCACAAGATGATATAGCTCTAATTGATGCCTGATGGCCAGACAATATAAAAATGTATTTATTGCTAAAGGCTCTCTTTATAGATTCTCGTAAACACAGGTCAGTATGGCATAAGCCTCGGACTGACATACTGTACAATAGCCCTCCATGCACAATGATGTCTCAAACCAAAGTGTTGATCTACTATTAAGTGCAAATAAGTTAACACTTAGGTATAGATTACCGAGCATAGGGTACATCCTAAGTCAGACAGATCTACAGATCTATTAGATCAATGATTTGTATCACAACGTCTGTTAAAAGATCTTCTCTTTAACTTTTGGTCAATCCATAGCTCCATCTTACTTCTTCTGCTACAACTTCGTAAGATTTCATCGCAGAAGATTTTTATCCTGCAGACGTTTACAGACAAAGATTTCTATTCCTCCGAATAGAAAAAAGAATGAAAAAGGTGGCAACAGTAATTTATAGACTGCAAAAGCTTCTGAAAATGATTCTGACATACTTAATATCATAACTGGTAATTTAAATTCACATTTATGTTTTCCTGAATTTGTTTATCGAGTCTTGATTTGTATTTGTATTAGCAGTTAGCAGATATTTAGTTAATAGAAAAACTTCAGCGACTTTCATTTTCATTTTCCGCCCTTCTAGAAATGTAAGTGTGTCTTAATAGCCCCGTCAACCTGAAAAACACAACTTACATGACCTTTTAGCTCCTCTTGTGCTTACGTAAATTTTTCTTTCTGTACCAAATTATCAAATCTCTACAACTGTGATGTGGAAGTTAACATTTTCGTCAGACCATATAAAATTTACGGTTTAAAATAAGAAGATTAATCCAAAAAGACGAAACTTCACTCACTTTTCTTAGTAGATCTTCTCAATGTGTGACCTACTTAAAAAAGAAAAAAAGTAAATCAATAACCTTAATTAAATTATCACTAATCACCTTTCATATGCCTAATTAAGCACATAGATCTCTGTAATGTCTTAATAAATAATCTGGCTTCTCTTCACAAAATTTCTTTGACCCAATGCTAATCGACTACCCACCAAGTCAATCAATAAATTTCAATTCACATTTTCCTCAAAAGTTAAAATATATTTTTACACTTTCGTTTCTCTTTTTAATTTTAGGTGCATGACTGGTCAACGGATTTCTGCGACGGGACACACCTGTGTGCCCTGATTGAAAGTCTACAGACGCGCCCTCTCAAGCCGTCATGGAATCGACGACCAGCAAACCAACATCATTATTTAGAAAATGTGACCACAGCCTTAAATGCCGTTGAATCTGATCACATTAAATTGGTTAACATTGGTAATGTGGACATAGTCAATGGCAACGTGAAGTTAATTCTCGGACTTATTTGGTCACTAATCGTTCGATATCAAATTGGTAGAAGTAAGTTCCCGCCAAGGAAATTAATGCTTGCATGGCTACAGGCCGCTTTGCCAGAATGCAAAATTTCAAATCTTACAAACGACTGGAATAGCGGAGTGTATTTGTCAGCATTATTAGACTATTGCCAGCCTGGACTTTTCTCACATTGGAGACATCTCGATTCTAGTCAAAGTGTACGAAACTGCACAACAGCCATGGACATGGCTCAGAGAGAATTTGGAATACCCAAAGTACTTGAGCCAGAATACTTAGCGTCCCCATGGCTGGATGAGCTGTCAGGTATGACATATCTGTCCTATTTTATGAAGCCCGGTGGACCTGGCTATAATGCATCCATGCGATGGGTTAACACCCAAGTTAAGGAGTCTGTTAAAAACTTCACGGTATGTGAAAATTTTTAAAGCTATTTCGCTGAATATAATTCAAAATTGCAATAAAATTTCAGACTGATTGGAACGATGGGCGTGTATTCTGCGAAATAATCAAAAATCTTGGTGGCTCTGCTCCGGCACCCGAAAAACTGAGCACTGACCCATTTCACTATGAAAACAACATCCGGAAAGCCGTGGAAGCTGGGGAGAAATTGGGTGTAAAACCTGTGCTTTCTGCAAAGGATATGGCTACTGCTGAAGTTGAGCACTTGGGAATTATGGCCTACGCAACTCAGTTACAATGGGTGCCACCAAGACCACCACTTTCAGATCTTGTAACAGTTCACTTGGAGAGTACATCGGGTCGTGTTGGCGAGCCTGTAAATACTTATTTATTATTTTAAAACGATTTGAACTTATTCACCCTCCCCTTATACTAGATTCATTATCGAGTAGATATTCATTCACGAGAAATAGACATACATTCTGTGAGAACTTTTATAGTACCACCTTCAGGTATTTCTCATCCAGCTCGTCTTAACAAGCACGGTGAAGGAGTCTTTACCCCAGAAAAGTATGGAATGCATGAAATTGTCGTGGAAATCGGAGAAGACAGGTAAAAAATTCTATTCAAAATCGCTTTCTAGGAAAATTTAAAAAATTCAGATAATTTCAGTCTTGGAGGACACTTTTTTCGCGTTCTACCACGATTCGTACAAGTCGCTCCACCAGGAATGGCGCCATGTGCTTTGGGAAGTCTAGTCGAAGTTCTTGTCAATGCGACAGGAGCACCAAAATCAGAAGATATTCTTGTAACAGCCGTGAGTCCTTCCGGACGGTCACATAAATGTCCTATACAGAAAATCGATGAGGGACACAGTGCCATATTTAAACCTGATGAGGCTGGAATTTGGGAAATTGCAATTACATACCAAGGACGACATATTCAAGGTGGACCATTTACATGTGCAGTATTTGATCCTACAGGAGTATCAGTCCATGGTTTAGATGGAGCCATGCCACTGCGAGCTCATTCTTTTGAAATAGATGCCAGAGGTGTTGGAGTATCGGGAGAACTTCATGTTGATATTGTGCATGATAAACATTCCTTGGTTTGTTCTGTTGAGAGGATTGTCGAAAACAAGTACAGAGTTACGTTTATGCCAAGGCAGAATGGAAAGTATAGGGTGTATATCTATTTTAATGGATACGATGTAAAAGGATCACCTTTTATTATGCGAGTTGGAACTAAGGGACGTTCTGGAAAAACAAGAAATAGTCCGCATCATGGAGGTGAAACTGCTTAGATTTAAGATATGTTTTAAGAATTATTGATAAAAAATAAATTTTTTTTTCACGTAGAAAAACATCGCTCTGAAAGTCCATCGATGCATTATACAACCACGACAAATGCAAGACATAATGACTTTAGAACTGCAAAAAAGGAATTAGTAAATCAGGAAAAGAGATCATACAGCCCCCAATATTCACCAAAAAATGACGATTCTTATCGTGCAAGTAGTTATTATGCAAATAAGAGGGAAACTGAGGTAACTACCAAATACCTTTAGTAAATTTTTTTGTCATTTGTCACAATTGCACGTGTTCTTAACGTAATTTCTATTTTATTCACATCTCATTCCATAATATTGACTTCTTAACTTTTAACTTAGAGTTCAGTAAACGACGGTAGAATTCTCAGTTATGCTAAGAGATTCCGAATGCTTTACCTATACTTTTGCTATATATTCAAAATTAATCCCATAATTTTTGCATTCTAAATGATACTTTGATTTTGGCTTGTGAAAAATTAAATTAAATTGAACTACGAAATCTATCCCCCAAAGTATAAAAGAAATCTGGAAAACACAGAAACTGTGATCCCAAGGATAGAAGTTAAACTTTCCACCATGGACTTACTGAATGATAAATCAAAACAAATACAAAAAAAAAACAGAGCTAAAAAATTTCAATTGGGCACTTAGTAAAGTACTAGTTAGGTATACAGGAAAGTATAAAGTCATCTCAGACTTTAGTTGTCGGATGAGCTTAAAGGATGATACATAGGTATGAATAGGTGTCAATTGTACCATCGATCTAGACCGACAAATCCTTGCATAGATTTCTTACAACTTCTTCAAAAGAATCACATAATTTCATATATTGGTGTATGCAACACGTACCTACGAATTAATAATTTTCAAAACTCACCAAGTACTTCATAAATTAAATTAAATTAGTGTCCCCCAAAAATAACTGCGGCCTGCTTAACAAAACACCTTCACGTACTTTATAAAGTTGAGCAATTATTCGTTGGTGTGTTGTTTGAAAGGTTTCTTCTTCGTTTTTTAATTTTTTGTTTTGTTTAACCGGAGTTTCCCAAGAAGGACTAAAAGAAACCTTTATAAAGTTGATTTGAAAAAAAAAGCTACACGTCACATATCGAATGCTAGCGAATGATTCTCAGGGTGCTATTAAGTAAGAGCAGCAAGCCGTCATTTGACTGCTTACAAAATGCAACTTCGAATTAAATGTACATAACATCACATTTGAAATTAAGTTCGTAGCTACGATAAGAACACATACATATCTCTCTCCAATTTTTAGATTACGATATTTAGTGGAGTATTTATTTCGTTATTTCCTGCCACTGTAAGGATAAGTTATTGGTATCCAAACCATAAAAGTGCATGTTGCAGCTAAAAGTCCCAAATTTCGGTGCGAATATATCACAAAAAAATTTTAGGCAGTTTTTGCAAAGATCTGTTAACCGTCATCAATTTCATGTTCTACATATCTTTTTACAATAGGGAAATCCGGAAATAAAAATTGTTTAAGTGAAATTTTACTCAAAGAATTTCAAGTCCCATTATCTAGAAAACTTCAGTGCCCATAAAATTTATTGATCATCCTTCCATACCCAATCTATAATTTACTTTTCTACGATTACCGAATCAGATCGAGGAGATGCAGTTAAAAGAAAGTCTTCCAGATATGTTTAAGTTCCGGGTCCCAATTTTTCAATTATATTTGTAATATCGTTTCAAGTCCCGAGAAAAAAGATGTTAATCAATACAAATATTTTACTTTATTTCATTAACTTTAAAGTTTTCTCAAACCAAAATCAAAATTGCAAGCAAATCTTCTAAGTTTCACCTTATAGACTATCAGAAAACAGCTCTTGCAATGACTTTTGAACCTTTATTCTGACCAAGTTAAGAACTTTTTAAAAAATACCTTCGTTTATTATACTTTTATTAAAATAAACATGACACAAAACGCAAAATTTAAAAATAAAATTAAGCGAAAATTAATACTAACACAGGTTTATTCACCCAAATTGGCATCACCAATTCGAGACGTGCACTCACCAAAAGTAACAGACTTATATTCAACAGCAGTAAAAAAGGAATCAAGAAAACATCTTGAAACAAAAAATGATTATTACTATGACAAAGAAAACGAGCTTTATTCGCGTAAAAAAGATCGCGATCTAACCCTTAGTCCTCCTAGAGAGGATAGATACAACAGCACTTCTTCATATCTCACCAAAAGTTACACAGATAATTACACATCGAAGCAAAGAAATAGTCCGATAAGTCCAATCTCTAGTCCTGTACACGTAAAAAGGATTCTCAATTAGAATTTTGAACAGCCATGATTTAAATAATAAATGTTTTGCAGATAAGGTCAAGTCCTATTGCTAGAAATAGTCCCATTACCGTGAAAAATACAAGTCTCTATGAGTCTTCAACGAGAAATATTACATCAAGTCCGAGAATTTTGACAGCATCGCCTGCTCAGAGGCAGTATACAGCTTCTCCTAGTAATTATGTTACCACAGCAACACATAGGATAGGAAGTCCTGTTACCGTAACTAAGGTATTTACGTGATTATGAAACTTTTTCGAAATTTTTAATTTTATGAATTCAAATAATTTAGGGTGGTGGTGTTGAAAGTGTTCGGCACGTAGAAAAATCATCGGCTTACAAAAGCAGCTATGTTACTGATTCGAACTTGCGCACCAGTCCTTTAGTAGGGATTACTGGAGCTACTACTAGAAGAACTGCAAGTCCTGAACCAATAGTCGACCACTCTTCGAACGTGCGAGTTTCATCCGTGAAGCCCACTTCAGCCAGACGTGATAGTTGGGATGTTATCAACAAAACTAAACACCTTCTCTCTCCGAATTCATTAGAATCTCTTGCGAATCTTACAGAAAGTCAACTTAACACAGATCTGTCTTATAATAGGCACGAAATTGATAATGAAACGGAACGAAACACTCAATATAATAAATTTGCACTGGGTGAGTCACCCAATCAGCAACAGCCATCGGAGAGAAGAGGATCTGATGAACGTGATGGATACAGGTTAGCTATAACTTGTAGCTTTTTTTTGCGAATATACATCAATAACAAATTGATTTTTATAGATCCGGTGGAGTAACAGTAAGACAGTCTGAAAGTTCATACAGTACCAGAGGAAATTATTCAACAACTATTAAGGAAAGTAGTGATCGACATTTAACAACAGGCCGAACTGAAGAGGTGGGATATTCATCAAGATTTCGACCCATAGACACAAATGCCACAGGAGCTAGAGCCATAAGAGTGCAAGACATTCCAAATGGTGTCCTAGGGCGACCAGTTGAATTCGAAATTGATGGATCAAGAGCAGGATCGGGTAATCTAGAGATCTTGGTAAACGGAGGACGGGTAACCTCATCTGTTCGATCACTTGGTGGACAACGATTTATTGCTAGTTTTACACCGCATGAACCCGGAACTCATACAGTTCAAATTACATTTAATGGTGAAACCATACCAGGTGAGTACCTACATACATAATTTTTTAATTCCTGAAAATACGATAATCTAATGGGATAGGGAAATATAAGATTGTTCGGACTTTGTTTCCATGTTAATCCTAGCTTCTTCTAAGCAGGCTTAAATAGATACCTATTGGTTCCTATTCATGGCCAATAGATGCATTCTAGGATTTAATTCATCATCTACATTTGCTACACGTATTTGATTTACGAGTACTCTGAGAAATTTGGGAACATTTTCATATTGAAATGCTCCCTTTCTTATCCCCGTTTTAGTTGGTAAATCTATTTATTCCTTTCAAATATTGTATGAAGATCTTTACAGAGATGAAATAATGGTCTGAAATTAATTCTTCTATCAGTTCTTCTATTAGTTTCTCGAAGTTAATCATACAAAAAAAGATGTTAGATAGCAAGGCAGAAAAAAAAACAAATGAGAATTGGATCCAAATCATCTCCAGATTCATGTTGTACTACTAAGTCTCCGTCAGTTTTCGAGAAATGAAGGCAGTCAATAGGTCTAAGCCATTAATGAGCTAAGTTTTGTTTTTGTCTGTACCTGTTTTTGTATGAATATATAAGCCATACCTGGCCATTTATCTTTTGGTGATTTTGAGCACACATCTTATATCTCATTCCTCTAGAAATCAGGCAGTTTGAATGTGGGCTCATTCGCGGACACTAGCAAAGTTAACTTAATAAATAATAAGTTAAGAAACAGGCGAGATTTCCGAGTATTTTACATTTAAAATGTACACAGCAAGAAAAGGAAGAAAGAAGGAAAAAAATCAAAACAAAATCAAACTCTCTTTAAACTTTTATTGACAAAGATAAAAAATGTCAAAGCTTAGATTGCATGTAACGAAAAAGAATGGCAAATGCTTCATTTTCGTAAATAAATGAGAAGGGGCGGAGTTTTCAGATTTTACTCTCATAAAATGCTCCCACGCTTTTATGAAAACCGGTTTTCATGAAATATTGACAATGTTTGGTCACTTGTTGTTGCTGTAATCCTATGATATTTGAACAGCACGTGCTTCTGAAGAAATTAAGTGGGAGAACTCATGCTGGATTCATTCTGTCATATTTTCGGGAAAATGAGAATTTTATTTGAGAGGAACTTTTACATCTCTTTTCAGCACCTTTACCAAAGCGAAATTTATCTTTTTCTTATAAAAGTCACCCGAAGTGCATTATTATGAATAGTTTGATTGGATTTTGAGCGATTCAATAAGATTTTGTCGTTCGGGTAATCCTATGTTCTCCCGATTTTTGTTTTTAGCTCGTTCTCTCAATCATTGCCAAGCTCTTTTCCCCCATTCATGCAAAAGACGAAAGTATATGACATTACCAGTTTCGGTCTAAAAACACAAAAACATTTCAATTTTGTTCGGCTGCTTGTATTTCAATACCGTGATCTATACTAAGCGTAATACTTTTGGGTTAAGTTTTAACAACGACAGCTTGTATATGCTACTTGTTCAACTACAAAGTTTTGTCATAATGTCTTTTTAATCATAACATATGACGTAAGATACACACACTCATCCGTCCTGAAATTAAAAAGCTGTTTCGACTTCTCCATTTGGTTAGGTTGTTCCATTTCTTCAAATTATGTATTATCTTAGACATTTTTCATAAAATAGCGGATTTTTAGAATTTTATTCCACGGTAACCGGAAGCATACTATTTATTTAGTTCCTTTTGACATTAGTATCAGGATTTTCTTATTTCGGTTATAATCGCCATATCTTCTTTGCCCAGTTATTGTTATGTTTGTGGTAAGAACGTCTCGCATACCTGGGTACATCTTTAGTTATTAATTTTTTGAGTTGTTGGTGGTTGTCATTAATCGGTCACATTTGGTACAAATTTTTGATAGTAATTTATCAAGTTAAAAACCTTCGGTGTTCGGAAATATTGTTAGGACGATGATTTATCGCTATCGTTTTAACTTTTCAAGGAATTGAACGAATAGGCCTATATCATTACCGTGGCCTAAACTACTTTTATTTAAATTCAGTTCATACTCAAGTAGTTTTTCTAAGACCGCGTTGATATGCAAAAGGCAAACTACCGCACTCTGTTAACTCATCCTTGTCATGTCAACGTCAAACTCCCAACAAAGTAGGATCTAGTATTTTTACTTTGCAGTTGATATTTCTGTAGTGGATGGCACTTTTATGAACTTGAATACAAAAACTTAAAAATATTTTACTATGTTGTGAATAGCGGAATTTATTTAATAAATAAACATTTATAAATTTTAATGTTATTAATAAAAGCTAAAATATATTTATAGTCAGATTATTGCAATTGATCGGACGTGTTACTTGTTTTTGAGAAATATTTTTTTAATAAATATCAAAAAAGTTGTACAATATAAGGAAGAGTAGTAAGGATAGATAGTACAATTGTGAAATTATTTATATAAAAGATTTAGAAATACGGATGAAGCCGTCTGTGCGTACACTGCCCCGTCAAGCGCTTAAATAATATTATTGATATCTCGACAAAAAGATCCAGTGCCTATATTATCTCTATCCGTGAAAATCTGGAAAAAATATTTGGCATTCAAGCAGAATGTTTAATTCTTTTAAATAATTTTTCAAAATTTTTTCAATTTTCTAATTAAATTTTTGTATAATTTAAATAATAATTGAAATCAAAATTTTTGCAAATAAATAAATAGATATTTTAATTTTTAATAAACGAAGTGAAATATACATACTATATAGATATCTATATAAATATTATGTATACTCAACACAGAAAACAAATTATTATTTTTAAGCGGGATATAGGAAAATGCCTTAAAAGTTTATTTTCAAAAGATATGCTTGAGAAAAAGTGAAAAAACGCAGAAAAGTTTACATTTTGGCTGCAGAGTGAGATAGTGTGATTTTAATCCAATAAATCTAAAAAACAAACTAATAAAATATATTAATGAAACTTTTAAAATAAATAACTTTCATACATAAATTGTACTAAAAAGTAAAAAATTATTTTTTTCTTTCTCTGTGATATACAGAAGAAAAGCTTTATTCCAAAATATGAAATGATAGAACTAAGATTAAATCTTAAAAGTTTGGGCATCCATAACTAGAATCACAACTGTCTAACTGCATGCATAAACTTTCAAGATTTAATCTGAGTCCTATCATTTCATATTTTGCAATAAAACTTTTCTTGTGCATATCACAGACAAAAAAAAATTATACTTTTTAGTACAATTTATGTATGAAGTTGTTTTAATATATTTTATTTTATCATTTTAGTCACAAATTCTACACTCTCTCTCCACCCTCCACCCACGACTCTCCACTCCCGACTCTCGAATCTCGTGTGATGTGAGTATGCACAACAACAACGAACAATTTAGAAATCAATTAATGAATGCACATTTTGCATTATTGTATTTATTCAATTGACCTGAAAACCATTACTCAATTAATCGATCACAATAAATGGGTGACAGATAATATTAATGCATGCTAAGCAAAACATGCGTTCACCCAAATGGATGTCACAATCGCAAGAAGTGACTACATTTGTTTACATGTTTTGCGATATGCTTAATACGGGTTAAGCTGGTTGCGTCACATCTTTCTTATAAGTTAAGCACATAATTGCAAATAAGCAATTTGGCTTAACCTGTCCAAAATCCCGGACATGTAGGTAGCTATCGAAAAGGCAATGTTCAAAGCATAATTAAGATTAGGCTAGCATATTTAGTTTTATATAAATAAGCTAGGAGTATTACGTTAAAGATCATTAGTGATATCGGAGTCGAAACTTTTATTTATTGGTGCCTGCTAGTCTGCGCTGCACTTCCACCTTACCTAGGCATTTGCTACTATAGTTGCGCCTATAAAGAGATCTGCTCACAGAGCTTCTCTTAGGAGATCTGTTTTTTAAAACTTCTCCGCCTTCTCCATAGGACATCTGGCTGCCTCCACTCTTCGGATGATGGAACTTAATTAATACATGGCGCAACGAACTTCCTATTACACTCGACTCTCGAATCACGATTTAACTTTTTTTTTAACTTTTTTTTTTTTACTTTTTTTTTTACTTTGTTTAACTTTTTTTTTAACTTTTTTTAACAAAACTTTTTAATCAGGGGTCTGTGAGTTGATAAAAGTGATTTAAATGTGTTTATGCGTATTTTTTTAATACAAATAGCAGTTAAATAAAAAAAACTGAGTTAAAACTCCGAAACTTTAAATTTATTGAGCCAAAACAGAGAGGAACAGGAGAAAAATTTAAAAATCATTGAAAAGGTCCAACGATTATCTAACAAATCTTAAATCATCTTCATAGGGTGAACGTTCAGAAGCTACAGGTTGATTTATAAAAATATATCATAATATCTTTAAGTCGGTTATCTCGAAAACTGTTAGGACCCCCCCCCCCCCCATTCCATTTTTTTTTTGCAACGCATAACCATAGAATCTGTAGCCTTCAGATGCTACTTACGGGCCACCATGTGTGATAAATAGCATTCATGTGTTTAGAGGTATGAACACAATCAAAGTACAACTACTTTCACTTAAAGTATATAGTTCGTCCTTCATTGGAAGATCTATAGTTATTCCTTCCTATCATTCAGAGTACTTTACTCTCTGTTCATTTAGTTGAAAAATGGCCACAAAATTGGTGCACTTATTTTGTTGAAGTCTAATACTTTTCATTGTAATTATAATATATTATCAACCAATGTTTTTAAATAAGAAATTGTGCGTGTAATTTTGCCTTCCTTTACATTATTTGTTGCCTGATGAACAATGTATTTATATTTTGGAAGGTTTTGCAAATAAACCTACTAAAATTAACAAGTAAAAAAGCTAAAATTTGTTTAAGATCAATTCTTATGGTAACCTAGATGAATGAATTCCGTATGGTCACCCATCTGTGCAATTTTGATTTTTGAAGTGGTTTTTCGCATATATTTCTGAAACGGTTCGTCGAATAGAAAAAATGAATATAATCAATTTTATAGAATATCATATTCTGAAGAAGTTCTTAGTACAATAAAAATATCTAGGACTGATAGTTTACACACTGTATGTAAAATACTTAAATTTTTACATGGCAACACCAAGAAGGGGTGGTCGGATTTAGTCCATTTTCAATTTTTTTTTCCTATTACTATGGAAACACTATGTACCAAATTTCAGCTCTCAATGTCGACGTGTTCTCAGGCAGTGTCCAAATATATAGTGGAAATCATAGGGTATACTACATTTGTCATTCCGTATGTAACGTACAGAAATAATGATGGTAGAGCAAAATGGATTGGACACCAACACATAATAAAGGGTTTTCCAATAAGAGGTGTTATTTTAATTAGCCCGCTATTTCGGTAGATGTAACTTTTGGAGCTGTCATTTTTTGACATTTGACAAGTAGAAACTACGCCATTAATAAAAGTGGAACGATACATGATTCAACAACGCATTGAAATTATTAAAATTCACTATAAAAATGGTGAAAATGTGGCAGAGACGGTTCGTAAAACTCGAACATTTTTCGGTCGTCGGGACAAGTTAGTGATGTGAAGAATAAAACCCGTGCACGTCGCTCACGAACAGCCGAGAATATTGCTGCTGTAGCCGAAAGTGTTGAAGAAAACCCAGGTTTGTCCATTCCTCGTCGTTCTTTGGAATTAGGCATTCCACAAACGTCATTACACCGTATTTTGCATAAAGAGTTGGGTCTTAAGGCTTATAAAGATCAGTTAACACAAGAACTCAAGCCGGCCGATCATCAACAACGTCCAGTCTTTGCTGATTGGGTCCTTGAAATGCATGAAAATGATCCGGAATTCCATCGAAAACTCATCTTGAGTGATGAGGCCCATTTTCACCTCGTCAACAAGCTAAATTGTCGCATCTGGGGCTCGGAAAACCCAAGAGTTATTGTTGAAAAGCCTCTCTATCCTCAACGTGTGACTGTTTGGTGCGGTTTATGGTCGCACGGGGTCATTGGACCTTACTTTTTCAAAAATGAGGCTGGAGCAACAGTTACGGTGAATGGATTGCGCTATCGACAGATGATTAATGATTTTTTATGGCCGGAATTGGATGGTATTGATCTGGACAACGTTTACTTTCAACAAGACGGCGCTACGTGCCATACAAGCAACGAAACCATTGATCTTTTACGGACCGTGTTATCTCTCGAAGAGGTGATCACAATTGGCCACCGAGATCTTGTGACTTAACACCTTGCGACTTCTTCCTTTGGGGCCACGTGAAAGAGAAGGTCTACGCCAACAGCCCAGCGTCGATTCAAGACCTCAAAGATGGCATTCGTGAGGCTATCGAGGACATAGGGCAGCCACTTTGCGATTTGGTTATGGAAAATTTCATGAAAAGGATATGGTCCTGTAGGCGTGGTCGTGGTGGTCATTTAGCTGATGTTATTTTCCGTTATTAACGGCATACCTTCCTCTTTATAATAAAATAAAGATCCGATCATTTATCTAAAAAAATGGCATTTTTCTTTGAATATCAAAATAACACCTCTTATTGGAAAACCCTTTATTACATAATATTAAAAGTTATTTTGATTTTTGCATGTCTGTCTGTCCATCCGTCTGTACAGGGTGGGCCAAAAGTCACCATGGGGTTTAAAAATTAAATTGGTAGCATATGGTAGGATGAAAAAAAGGTGGGGTAAGGTGGGGTGGGGAAACATGCTTACCTATGAAGAACAGACAGTTGGCTATCATGTAAAAAAGAAATGAAGAGAAACGGTCAACAGGGTGTGGAGCAATGTACAAACGAAAAAGTTAGTTATTTTTAAACCCCATGGTGACTTTTGGCCCACCCTGTATTTGCGCACGATAACTCGAGAGCGCGTATAATTAGAGAGATGAAATGTTGTACGCGGACTTAAAAAAAAAGTAAAATTAGGTTCGAGAATGAGACAAATCGGACAACTCATTCGTGGGGTTACCATACAAAACTTTCGTTTTCCACTATATATTTGGACACTGCATGAGAACGCATCGATATAGAGAGCTGAAATTTGGTATGTGGTGTTTTCATTGTACTAGCAAATAAAATTTAAAAAATGGACTAAATCGGGCAACTCCTCTTTATGTTGCCATATAAAAGTTTAGGTTTTTTCCGTATACTGTGAAAATGATCAGTCCAAGACATTGTTATTGAACTAAAAACTTCTTCAGAATATGAAATCCTGTAAAATTGGTTATAATCATTAGAAATATATGCGAAAAACCACTTCAAAAATCAAACTTGCACAGAAGGGTGAAAATACGAAATTTCATACGGGCATTCATCTCGGGTATCATAAGAATTGGTGTTAGACCAATTCTAGCTTTTTTACTTGTTGATATTAAATTTCACAACAAAAAATTGCTGCCTACCCAAAATTCACAATAACCGCTTTCATGAATTTAAGAATGGTCGATATGGCAGCAACGATTTTTGTATATTTTAACAAATGCTATCGGATAATTACAGCGTTCCACTATTTCGGTCTCCTTCCATCATCCTCAGCATTTTGGGTTATTATCCTATACTATTCCTGACGGCATTTGTTTAATATTTGCCTCGGGGTAAATAAAAGATCTATCGTTTCTGGACATATTTCCCATAAATCCAGTTTAATATTTTCTAAATTCTTATAGTAAATGAATTGAGTCTGGCGACAATGAGACTGACAAGGATATTATTAAAGAAACATATGGACATACATATGTTTCTTTGATATTATACACTTTGCTGACGCTGAGTTATATCTCGAGAAATCGTACATTTTATCGCAAATCATGTCCAAAGGAATTATCACAATAGTTTTAAATATTTCAGCGACTATGTTTTACTTGTTGATTACTCTGATCAACTAATAATTCTTAGATCTATTCACGTTAGAGACCAAGCGAACATTTATTAGGCCTATTATTTATGGGCTGAATAAAATCAGAAATTTTTCAATTCTTATAAAAGATTTAAGGAGAAAATATTAATTGAAAGAAGTTTTATTTATAAATTGATATCCATATAACAAATTGCAATTTTCTTAGTCAGGTGTTCCAAATCTAGGCTTTCAAAGATCAAGGAATATCCTTTCCTTCTGGAAAACCTTTCAAATTATTTTTTATTACGTCAGAAAATTAAAAACTTGGTGACATTGAAGAATTACCTCAAAAGGTAACCAAGTATCTATGTATGTATGTATGTACTATTTATCGAAAGCTGAATCACTTCACTTTCGTATATAAAAAAAAAATACTCTATAGTCTAGCTATTTTGAAATGGTATGCAGGCAACCAGCGCCCACGTCCAATAAAAAAAAATGGAAGGCACACCATTATATACTAGAACCGCTAGGAATTTCAGTTTCATTGGTAAAAGCTTAAAGTGCATCCAACATAACTTTTGGGTAGGAGTGTAGGCGCAGCCTAGACAAACTACTATTGTACTTAGTATGTGTGCATCTGGGACTTAAGCTGCAATTTCTTGTTACCTTGTAAAATCATCAGAATTCAATTGACCAAACCTTAAAATCTATCATTTTGCAGACTAGGGAGCTGGTTCGATCAGCCGTGACGGATAAAAAAAATACCACTCCAACTCTAAGTACATAGTATTTCGTATTTCAAATGTAACCATGGTATAGTCGTATAGTCCGGTTAAAGTGGTATCTAAACATGGCATTTATATAAGTCTGGAAATAGTGAGAGATTTTCCCGAAAATGCTTAACTGATTTAAACCGCCGACGTCTTAAATTTCAATTGTTGATTCACAAAAAAAACCACCTAAACAGTTGTTCTTCATCTAGATCTCGTTAAGCTTAATCCAAACGATTATTATCCATATTAATCATAAAATTTCAAGCATCATTTTATAAGTCACTGTAAACTTCACGTATATATTGATATTCATTAACTAGCTCTACCTGACAAACAGCACAGGTAAGTTGGTTCTTTTAGCTTGGAGCTAAAGTCTTTGCCTAAACGGTTGACTCGACGACTCGATGGTGCTAGCTTTAACGTATTTGTGTTAAGTGTTGGGCACATGTACATTCACCTTTGCGACTGCATCTTGAGGTTTTGTTGGTTCGTGGATCATGCACAGAGCCAAGCCAGTCTTGAATCTTAAGTCGTTCGCGTTTGTTTGTTCTTCGTTTCACTCTAGACTTGAACGGTATCTCTACGTGCTGGTTGGTTTTTTGGAAATTATCTATCGATTTACACCAACAAAATATAAATCTCTGTTATTTGCATTTTCACCTGCCGATAAAAGTTAAAAGAAACTCCCAAGAATTCTTGTTTATTAATTAAAAGCGGCCATCTTGCGCTCAATTGAGAAAAACTTAATCTTGGTTGTAACTTTCTCGGTGTTTTCATTTGGTGATGGTGATTAGTGCGTGCTTCCAACCTACGATGACGTGACAAATTCTTGTGTTTTTTTTAGCCATATAAAAATTCCTTTTTGGAAAACTGTGAAACTACAGAAAATTAATTTTTTCCAACTATAATCTAGCAAACTACGCCCACATACCTACTCTAGAGAGTGTTGTTACCTGTGCTTGAGTGTTTTTTTTTAATACTCTTGGATTTCTTTATTTTGTTTTGGTGGATACGACCGTCATCGTTGAAGAGTCAGCTCGAATATCTTAAGGTAAATAAATAACAATGGTTGGCTGCATTTGCATCGCAAAGAATGTAGTCAATTTCGTAGCGGCTTGTAATATACCTCAGCTGATGTTAATGTTAATTATTATCGAGGGATCGTTACAGCTCATTTCGTTAAGGAAGTGTAGGCGGGATTTACGTGTACGGAAGTATTTAGAAATTGTAGACTCTGGTTTTTTTCTCTCTCAGCTTCTTATGGCATATGTGAGTACTTTGGAAGGTCTTATTTTGCAGTGGGCTGAAAGCTTCGTTTTTGTACTCTTTGCGGTTTTGCGAAATATTTGCTTCCTGCTATAAGAAGCACTAAAATAGAATGGATTTAATTATTGATTTGATGATGTCTCATGTACCTATATTAGTAAAATTTTTGACGTCATTCTTGACCTTTACGTTTAGACTAATTATGAATTGAAAATACCAGAAAATTTGCGAGTTTAAATGTAGCATTCCGATTGTAAATAATTAGGTAACATTGATTCTTTAAACCCTAGCAGGTATGTAGGTATATAGCACTTATGTGATAGAATTCATGCATTTGGATTTAGCTCGTCCCATTATCTAATCCGGCTCGAAATAGTTCTGCCTCATCAATTGGCTCTGGGGTTTCCTGTACGATATATTCCATGTTGATTCCAATTAAATTTGGGTTAGATGAGAGGTCGCAGTTACTATTATAGAGAACTATCCAATAAAATTTGGAAAAAGGAGGGTATGCAATCTATAACTCTTTATCGATTTAACCAATTTCCTGAAAAATATCTTTAAATGCAGTATCACTCCTTATGGTCAGTCCAGTGGCGACATGTTATAACTTCGCATCGAAAGCGATCATCAAAGCGAAGATTTCGTTCGATAGGCGATTTTGCTTGTTTCAAAACTGTTTCCGCATTTTTCCCCTAGCACAAATGACATTTATAGATTCTTTTTCTAGTTGTTGATAAATTTTAATAATAATAAAATTGGAATTTATGAATTTTTCAAGCGCATTGGCCTTATTTGTGGAAGATAACGAAAATGACGAAAAAATAATTAATTACTGGGACAAAAGAAAATTTTTAAGGCAGCGGTATTATGTTATGGATATGCCTAACAAAATGTACTGCCTTATTAATTTTTGAATTCAAGAAATATTCTTACAAGTTTTATAACTCCAAGTTTGAAGAATCTATATAATTAATATATAAAATCATTTATATTGAATAAATTTAAAAAAAAAAATGGAACATATAAATCTAATTTCTTAAATTTACATACATTTTTTAATCTTCGCTTGTACTATCACTTTCAGCAGAACTCAATGATATTCTATCGAAATTATCGCCTGTCGAAAGTGCTACAATATACCGATTATCGATAAATTGTCGAACGTCGAATCTTTCGAAGTTATGACATCTTGCCTCAGGGCAATGTCATAAATTTAAATACACTAAACGACAAAAAAAAATTAATGAATTTAAGCAACAAAGTCCTTAAATTTAAAACTAATTATTGAAGTAATCGAAACAATACAAATATCTAAGGGCCTGAGTATACATATATACAAGCGCACCATCTCAAATTGAGATATCATAAATTAGTTTTGCAAAAATCTGGCTCGGATGCCTTAGATTAATCATTATTTGGAAGGAAATTCTAGGTGTTCTTTACAGGTACTGGCAAGTTAAAGGTAGATATAATTGGATTAATCAAAAGCTCATTATCCAATGCTACCAAGGATAATTGGTGCCAGCAATATCGAATATCATCAGCATGAAAATGAAAAGATGCATTATTGGAAATTGCTAGGATTACTAAATAAGATTAATTTAGAGTGACTCAAAAAAACGGACCTTCTGAAACTAGGTAGATACTATTATGACTATCATTGTCATGAGTTTTATGGATATCATATGGCATTCAAGATGGTAGTTCGCAATCAAATCCCGATAGACAAGCAGATAGATAAATCCCAGTCTCTACAACGTATATATTGACTACAAAATTAAGTTTTCTTATAGAGCGATGATGACAAGGAACAAAAAGTCGCGGTTTTTTTTTATCTCTATTGGCTGCTTCCATTATAAGAATATAATAATACAGTAATGTAATATAATAATAAGGCACAAGGTTTCCATGCTGATGGCATGGGACCTTAGTGAATATGATGACAGAAAAGTTTTTGAACCATCCATACCCATGTGGGCAGAAGTAACTTTTACCGAAGATATAAATAGACATATTTATGGTGACGAAGGAACTGTAGAGGTTGTGTGGATTGAAATTAACTTTGTTGCTACCCTTTAATATATTTGGAAATTTATGTAAATGTGAATATTAGTTTTTCTTAAAATCGTTTGGGCGAATATTAAAATTGATTTTAAATATGAATTATACTTCGATTACATCTATACTTCTCTTAAGAGTGGGCAGTTTAAAAAGATTTAATATAATTTCGTAAGGAAGATCATTCGGGTTTATGCCATCGAATACGACTACAAACAAGGCAAATAAAGCACATCTGTTTAAATTCCAAGCAACTTAGATGTGTAACATAGAAGGGACACCAACGTACAATAGTATATTCACAGAGGTCGCCCTACGTTAAATACTTGTACAAGAACCTTGAAGTAAAAACCTCTTCAAATTCAGAAGAATACCTTGTTATGAAACCCAATGTAGAATCCGCTAAAGTAAGACAAAATAAGAAGACTGAAGCTATTAAAAAGACTGGGTGAAATTCGCACCCCATAGTGCGAATTTTCGTTGCACGACTAGTCAAAGTGAAATTCGCACCGTTATTTTTTTTTTTAACTAAAAATGCACCTACAGTATACAAAAGTCGGGTAAGTAAGGGGAAATTCGCATCGAAAAATTATCCCCCCTATAGGGGGAAATTCGCATCACTGTAAATTTCTTTACAGAAATCACAAATTTATAAAATTTATAACAAAGAGTGAAGGAATATTACAAAATATGATCCGACGGGAATTCTATACCTTAAAGAATGTTCAGATAAACAGAATGTTATCTTGTAAGTAAGTACTATAGCTATAGTTTCAAGTTCAAGCAGTTCAACTTATAATCGAGAAGTTTAATCTGTGTGCGAACTTTACAAGAGCAATTATTATGGTATGAGTTATGGCTTTTCATTTAAAACAGGGTGCGAATATCACAGGTGCAATTATTAGAAGAATAAATAAGAGCATTATAAAGTAGAAGGCTATCACTCGAACTACCGAAAATTGCATGTATAAGATTCGCACCCTGTTTAAAGTAAAAGGCTATCGCTCGAATTTTCAAAAATTACACCTGTGATATTCGCACCCTATTTTAAATGCAAAGTCATAACTCACACCATAATAATTGCTCTTGTAAAATTCGCACACAGGTTAGTCTTCTCGATTATAAGTTGAACTACTTGAACTGAAGGTATAGTTGCTTACAAGAGAACATTTTGTTTATGTTAGCATTCTTTAAGGTATAGAATTCCCGTCGGATCTCTAGAATCATATTTTATAATATTCCTTTACATTTATGTTCTAAATTTTATAAATTTGTGATTTCTGTAAAAAAAAAAAAATTACGTCGGTGCGAATTTCCCCCTATAAGGGGGAAAATCGCAATATCATTTTTTCGATGTTTTTTTCAGTTAAAAAAAATGACGGTGGGAATTTCCCCTACACGATTAAAAACGTAATGACTTCCCCTTAAAAACGTGCCAGAGATCCTTTGGTTAATATGTAGTTAAAATTTAAATTAAACATCTAAAAAATACTCCAAGGCCATTGAGATTCTTTATTAATTTAATTAATTTTTATCAATGTATTTGACAGTGAAGAAGTTTTTCGATAAAAACGAAAGTTTACAATGATAACATAATAACGTGTGTGAACACAGAGAAAGAGTGAAATTTGTTCCAAGTTTTTAATATTCTACAAAACTTCTTCCATACATTTAAATCGTTGCTTGCCATTTCATTTCTATTAAATCTTAAATTTACCTTAAATCAATTTATTACCATCTTACAATATTTTGAGTACATTTTTGACAGTTAAAATTGTAAATTTAAATTTACTTTTCACTATCTGAAGAACCAATATAAAACTTTATAATCGTGTCCAGTAGCCCGCCACCAAAATACCAGAACCACTGGTCGAGTTGTCTTGCTCTTATAAATTATATTATTAAATATGTATATTATTAACATTGTAAGTGAAATGAAAAACTGATATTGTACAGTCAGTGTTCATTTTATACTTTATAAATAAAACTACATAAACGTATGTAACACAAAACTATACGTGGTTAATATAGACATTGGCAGGTTGCTCTATGTACCTTCCCAGCAAACATGGCGAAACGCAGAAGATTCGCTTTCTTATTACCTGGACGATAAAATATCTCGTGGATGATAATCATATTCGTATTGCATTCTTAACTTTCAACCCGAAGGCAAAACATCTAGAAGAAACAAATGCGTATCTTCTACGTCCCTTCCGGGCGAGTATTTTCATATCGTGTATAAGAAACGTATTTATTTCTTCAAGATGATTCTCTTTCTTATCGTCAATGCAAATCATTTAAGAATCGTCCAAATAAATCCTGTGAAATTTGTAGGTAGTAAGAGAATAAAGAAGACATTTCTTTACAGTAGGTATATATTCATTTTATTATTTTTTTTTTTTTTTAAATATGAATTGGTGGAATTAAAATCACTAGTAAACTCAGAAATGAATTACTGTCATAGAGTCCAACTAGGCGTTCTTCTAAATGATAGATTCGTGTAACATAGAGATGACAAATAAGCGAAACTATTATCTTCTTGACTCCGCATTTAAAATCAGAAAACAAAATTGCTTGTAATTTCATCTTCTTTTCGTCAACGCATGACAAGGAAGAAATTATTTCACCAAATTTTGCTCTAATTTCGCGTGGAAAATACTTTGGCAATATCATCCACATATCGTCCTGAAGATTTTTCATCCAAATTTTCGCTGGGTTTGGATTAATTCTTAAAAAGATACTTCGCATTAAAGTTATTTTTATAATGCATGCGGCTATTTTCTTTACCATGTTTGCACTGTAATTCGCCACTGCCACTAATCTGACACTAGTTTGGTTTTGGTGGTCGCGGACTAACGTGAGATTACTGTACTTGATTTCATTTTTTAATTTATTAATTTTTATTAATTTGTATCTGCTAGAAACTAGTTCATAATTTGAAAAAAAAATTTTAAAGTTTCGGAACTACCAACGTACAATTAAGAATTGTTTGAGTTCTAGTAAAATTTACACTTGTAGGATGGAAAGCATGAAGAGCTTATTAAAGTGTGAACTTATTAAAAAAAGATAAAATGAAACTGTCATTGTAAATACTCCTTAAAGAAGCTAGTAGGTGTACATTTGTCAATATTTAAAAACACTTTTAAATAAGACCAAATGAAAAATCTGTCAATGACTGATTGCAAAAACCAACAATCAGTAGAGTTTTCAACAATTTAAAAAGTTTACATCATCAACATAAAATATCCAATATTTTGGCAAAGTCTAGAAAATAAGTTTTATTTTGAGTAAATTCTAAAGATACAAAAAGTGTTGATATTTTATTTTTATTTTGAAAATTAAACATTTGTTCGGTGTTATGATATTTCTGAAGATATTTGCGTTAATCTTATTAATTTCTTGATGAATACTTTGTTAAATTTGTTCAGTTATTCCTGGTTTATTAGCATAAACCTTACCTTTTAAAAACCACAAGAAAAATAAATCGAGTGCCGTGCAATCTGAGCGGTCAATCCATGTCATTAGTTTCTTGTTTCATGTACTATAAAGCCGTGGCGCCTTCTGTTGGAATCACATGTTTAGCATTTCTGGCCATCTATTTTGCGTTCGATGAAATAATACATTTTTGAGTATTTTAGAAAATTCACTATTAGCAATTTTTCATTGGAATCTTTAAAAGAAAAAGCACTAAAGACGCCTTTAATTGTCCACCATAATCTCCCATATGTTTCTTTTACATCAGCTAATTACCAATTGCCAGAGTTGTGTCATATCAAAATGTATGGCTCTTAAGGTATGAAACTCATTTTCTAAGATGATACCCTGTAAAATATGAAAAACAGAATCTCAAATGGTTTCTTTAAGGAGCGCCGAAAGAAACAAATATTTCGACCGAAGGCGAGGAATTGAAAATATTGAAGAAATCCAAAAAAACGAAACATTTAAAGCAAACGCTTGTGAGAAAGAGATTGATCGCGTTTTGCTTTCAATGGAAATAAACTGCATTACATACAATCACCTCAAATATACTACGGAATAACGCACAGACTTACAATTTAGTAATAACACAAATCCCTTACTGTGTTTTTTGAGGTATTTTCAGAATATAAGTGATTGGTAATGATCCCTTCAACTGGACAAAAGGAAGGATCACTTAATTCTTCTTCTTTTTTTCTTCTTCTTTTCCCAGGCGGATATTTTATTTCGATGAAAAAACAATAAACTGCACTGATATAGACAAATGTAATTTCTGCCTGTTTTGGAGTTAAATTTGTTAGTCAGAGTGCTGGTTACGAGAGAAATTGGGCCTTCTTGGTCGTGATCTTTAGAGCGCTAGTAAACACCCAAAAATAATAAATAAAAAAGTTACACCTCCAATATGAATTTTTGCAGCATAAATATTTGTTCTAGAATTAGCAGAACGTCAGGATTATCCAAGAGCTGGCTGAACGTTGGACCCAAATATGTCACAAAAAATGTGATTTGTGAATTATTTTTTCTTAGTCAAAATTTTGATATGCCGTCAATTCAAAGAGTAATCTACATACATAGTATATACACAATTTCACGGAAAATCTTTGGTAGGCTGTGACATCCTTCAACTTGGCATGCGTAAGTCTCAGATGGAAACTGATTTCAAGATAGTGTATGAATACCAACAAAAAGTGACCAATTAGTTTAAATTATAGGCACTAACTTCTATATGCAGTTTCAATTTGTTTTTCGAAAAAAATTTCCATAGTAATGGTATTCAAAAGATTATTTCTGGGGTAACATAATTCAAATGAAAAACATAATACCTTCCGACAAAATTTTATGATGTTGACATTAAGCTGAAGGCGCTAATCTCTCATAAAAATAGCCAAAGTCCCATATAAACTGAATGCTTTCCATGAATAATGCAAATATATGCAACTCCTAAGCTAATTGCAGGTAATAAATTAATACCACCTTTTTTGCTCCTCTTCACTCGGCGCAGATTATGATTGGTCCACTCAGCCAAGCAAATAAATTGACCTTCTGAAATTTGAGCTAGTAAAAAAAAAACATTTCGCAAACAGCTCATAAATAAGTCTAATCCAAAAGAGGTGAAAGTAAATGTCGGGGATATTATCGCTTTACTTAATGTAACACACTCGTATGAGTAACTTGTTAGAGTTTTACTAGAGGACTGACTGTAAAGCAACAATGATTTTCAGCGAAAATTGAGGTCGAAATATGTACCTACCTACTACAGACATTCTTCCAGCGACTGCTAATTGCATTTTTTCTTTTTTTTTCGAATACATGAATACGCCAAGTCAGGCGTAGAAGACAAATCTCATTACAAAGCAAAAAAGAAAAAAAAAATATTTCTTACGAGACGTTCGAGTACGACACTATTGCAGCAATTCATCACTTACCGAGAGGTTGAAAGCATTTAGCGCTTATTAATAGGTTTGCTGAGTTAAGTATAGAGCGGCTTTTATCTAAGGTGATGCACTGTCGAACAAAACTATTTTATTTGCAAGTAAAAACCTTTTAGAATGTGGCATAATTTGCTGCAGGTGACTTCAGGAATTGGGGGCGAAGATTTCTATCGGATTGGAGTTCTATGATTTTATCTTTCCTTGTTAAAGATGAAAATACCAAGGCGCAGTGGTATTTTAGAAAAGGGAAATTTTTATATGTTTCTCGATAAGAAAAATAAAAATTAAAACAGCAGAAAAAATTAAAATTTAATAATCGGCGGGAAGTTCGTATTATTGTAATGATATGTGGAAGTTGTTATGAAATTTGATGTATATAAAACAAATCAATGGTGAATTTAACTAAAATTAGTAGAAAATTCTTATTCGCATACAAGTTAAAAACTTCAATAACATTTTTAATTACTAGTATGTTTTACACTACTCTTCTTGGATGTTTTGACTTAGAATCTAGATATTAATTGATAGCACGCTAGCTGCAGCTATTCCAAACGAATTCAATTAGATTCGAACTAGCCATCCCAATTGAATGTAACTTTTAGTTTTTATAGAATACAAAAATAACCCACTCATATTTTGTTTTGTTTCCTCCTGCTACACCCCGCCCGCTGTAAAAATATTTACAAAAGCCGAGTACCCCCGCAAGTTATGATTTCAAAATAAAAATATAAAAAAGTGCTAGAGGCCCTCATGTAGGTATTTTTTTGGTGCAGTCCACTGCAGAACATAAGAGATTGTGAATAGAATTGACTTGTAGAGTGCATAAAAATAGAAATTTTTTGAAAGCATAGAGAGAATAATTTAGATTCCATGACATTAATTTTTACAAAGCGTTAAACCTGTCAAATTTTGCCCCGAAGTTTATCAAGTTCTATTTTGACATTTTGCAAGTATTCAAGTCATGGCAATTTGATCATTTTCTCTATATACTTTCAAAACCTTTTCTACTTCTATGCAGCCAACGAGCCAGTTCAATTCGCAATCTCCTGTGTTCTGCGCGGACCCAAAAGAACACAGCTCTAAGGTTCATTCATTTAAATAAAAAAATCGGTTTTTTTTTTCTTAAGATATGATTTTTTGAAAATAACGCTTCACCGTAACAAATCACAAAATTTCTAAACACCACGTATTGCATACGAAAGTTTCATCCAAATTGGAATGGCTGGGATGTGCAGAGTAGGGTGATGGGTGTCTTTACGTTCGTTATTTAAAGTTACGATGTGTAAGCAACCAGATTGATGAGTTCCTCATAATTTTTCATTATTCAAAATTACACGTAATATGCAGTTTAATAAAAATGTCTTAATAGTTTCTCGTTCTATGTATGCATACCTATGGAAATATAAGTATATGTAAGATCATACCCAGCGCGAAATAGAAGCGCTCAAAGACGAATCCAAGACCGCTTCTTTGTAAACTCGCAGTCCTGTGTCCTTATATCGTTTAAACGTGAGCATGTCCGCAGAGGGAAGCGCTCTTGGAACTAGTTTTCCTTAAAAATTACAAGACGTACGTTAGGAGCTCATTGTATGCAGAGCTTCATGGCCTTTCCAACGACTGCTCAACCATCCTCGTACCCTCCCTTCTCAAGAGTTATGATTGACGAAAATAAAAATTTTGTATTTTCTTATTTTTTTTTTTTTTAATTTGACCTCTATTATTGTTGCAAAAAGGTCGTGAACATCGTGAACATAACTTTTTTTTTTTATAAAAACTGTAAACTTTAAACTCTCGTCTTTAATTTTACCTATTCGACCCTATGAGCTATCTATAGCCGGTAAACAGTTATCAGCTCATAACCTATTCAGGTCACACCGAAATTAGACGATATTTTTTTTAAATGACGTGCTTTCAGTCACCAAAGGAACAAATTATCATTCAGAATAGGTTTGAGAATTGATTTGAGAATAGGATAAGAGCTAATAACTCTTAAAGGGCTACAGATAGCACATAGAGTGTATTACGTTAAATTAAAGAGGAGAATCTACAGTTTACAGTTATGTTAACGACTTTTTTGCAAAAATAATAGAGGTCAAAATAAAAATAAAAAGTAAGAAAATACGAAATTGTTAGTTTCGACAATCATAACTCTTGAGAGGAGAGGGGTGCGGGGCTGTTGGAAAGGTCATGAAGTTTTGCATACAATGAGCTTCTAATTGTGACCATACGCCTTGTACTTTTAAAAGACACAGGGTAGTTTGTGGAAAACTAAATAATTTTTTTCTTAATCACCCTGTAACTTCTAAACGGTTGATATGCCCCCCTCCCCCCTGTCATACAATTTTTTGTTTGTCTACCTCTGTTCTATTGACCTCCTGGGAAACACCCTGTGTAGTGAAAAACTAAATTTTTGTATGGCATCACCAAAAAGCGGTCGCCCGATTTAATTCATTTTTGAACTCGTATTAGCAATTTATATGAAAATGCAGTGTACAAAATTTGAGCTCTCCACGCCGACGTGTTCTCAGGCAGTGTCCAAATATATAGCAAAAACCAAGTTTTTATATGGCAACACCAAGAACAGGTTGCCAAGTTTAGTCCATTTTTGAACTCGTATTTACTATTGGTATGGAAACACCATGTACTAAATTTCAGCTTTCTACGTCGACGCTTTCTCAGGCAGTGCGCAACTATAAATGTACTTAAAAACGAAGTTTTTGTATGGCAATCGTACGAAGGAGTTGACCTTTTTGAACTTAAATTTACATATTTTTTTTTAAAGACGACGTGTATAAAATTTTAGCTCTCCGCGTCAACGCGTTCTCAGGCTTTCCAAATATATAGTGAAAAACTAAAGTTTTGTATGGCCATACCAAGAAGGAGTTGCCGATTCCAATTTTTCTTTCCCTATAAACCTTGTTCTGACAATTACGAACACAACAAAAAATTAGCCAAATCGGTCGATTCGTTCTCAAGTGATTATGTAACATACATGCGGCAATTGATTTTCATTTATATAAATTTACAAAAACGTTAATCTCAGGACAACTCAGGCATAAAAATGTCATTAACAGGCATTGTATATGCATCAAATCTGAGTTTCACAATGGAGAATTTTTTTTTTCCATTACCGAATTTTGTAGTAATTTTCAAAAACTAATTAGTCACCTTCAATGTGAAAATTTCTAAGCAGTTATGATGGCATTGATGGCTTCTTCTTGCCTCATTTATTTAAAATAATTAGCTGATATCAGAAAAATGCAGAATTCTGTTAATTTTGGAAGAAAACAATTTAAGTGGTGGTGAAAGTCAATTATATTTAGATTACCTAAGCGAATGAACCTGTTCTTCTGGAATTTAACAGAGAATATACTTGCCAAATGCATAGTGATTTTTACGCAGAATCAGGTGCTAAGTCGAACTACATAATTAGCATTGATCTCGCGACAGAGAATTGATCATCACATTTCGTACTTTTTTCAGCCTCATTGGCAGCTAATAAATAAAAAGTTGCCAGACGAGTTATTTGAGATTGAGATATACTCTGCTGGAATTCAACTATCACATTTCGTTTTGATATGAACACCGCTGAGAAGATACTGAGCACTTCCAAATCGAAGGTTATTCGTTATGCGGTTGCAGAAAATTACGGCATCAATTTTGTCTGCTTGGAACGTAATTTTCTGATATTCAAAAGAATCCGCAGGAGGTTCGTGAGTTAAGAAAAGTGAAAAAAAAAATGCATCCATTTGTGTGGAATGTGCGGTTACCACTTGAAAAAATGACATTTTGGTGCGGTTGAATGAAATATCTGGTGCATAAATAAGTCGGTAAAATGATGAGAATTATATTTTAAGAATTCGAAAATATATTTCTGTTTTTATAACCATTCCAAGCATTGGAAATTTATGTTCATGGCTGGTGATAAAATCTGGTAGGAGTCTGAAAGCGATCTTACTATACATCTATGGAACTATTTATCCTTTTTCTCTTCGAGCAAAATAATAAAGCTAAAATGTAATGACAGATCTTACTATCATTTTACTTTTAAGTGTGCTCGAAAATAGCCAGTGAAAGATGAAATCAAGGAACTTTCAGTATAAAGTTTGAATCAATAATGGGCGCCACAAAATTCTGTAAAATCAAATAAAACTAATGAAATCGGAGAGAACTGGTATTTACAAACTGAAATTAAATTTTTCACAGAAAGAGAAAATAAAGAAATTTCACCTTCTTATTATTCCTCTTGACCTGCGCAATTCCCGTCTACTTCATAAGGCACTCAATCAAACCAGCGCTTATCACATTTAATAGCTTGTAAGCTCGTAGCGTAGTCGCACATAAATCTGGCATGGCAATGATTAAATCTGTCAAAACCGAAAGTTTTACACTCCGCCAAGGAAAGGAGGAGGGCAAGCATACATCTCATTTAGTTGCCATTAAAATTTCGCTTTTTTGCTGACGCAGAAGTTCAAGATTAATTAAATTAAATCTCTTTTTGTTTTTCTACAGGTTCTCCTTGGCACGTTGATATCATGTCTTCACCGGGCTTAACACCTTTAGGTGAATCAACTCGTTTAGTACCAGCCAATACCCCGGCGGTTTTTGAGATACTGCCGCCTCCTGGATCAAGCCTCAATCGAGGCGATTGTCTAGCAACAGTCATATCCCCAAATAAGACTAAAAAAAATGCTAGAGTAACCCACGAGGCGGCAAATGGTGCTATGCGAATTGAATTTGTACCAACCGAAGTCGGAACTCATGTTATAGAGGCATCGATTAGCGGTACAAAACTATCCGGTGGCCCACTTATTGCTAAAGTCTATGACGCAAGTTTAATACAAGTAACCGATGTAAACGGAGGTGTTGTTGGGCAACCATGCCAATTTCGAGGTTTGATATAGAATAAAAATATATGTATTTTTTATTTTAACTAAATAAATTTGCTAATTCCAGTTGACGCCAGTGCTGCTGGTGAAGGACAATTAGAAATATCCATAAATGAAGGGGAAGTCCCGAATCATGTGCAAGTGGTTGGAGGCGGACGCTGTTTAGTTTCGTTCACCCCAGAACTGCCGAAACCACATCAAATCGATATTAAGTTTAACGGCGAGACAGTGCGAGGATGCCCTTTTGTCTGCGCTGTTGCTGATACCAGTCGCGTCACCTTGAATCTTTCAAACTTAGAGCTTATCCCCTTGACTCGTCCGGCTTCGTTTCATATTACTGTCAGTGGAGGTGGTGCAGCAGAATTAGCGGTTAGTGTTAGGGGTCCGCATGGAGAACTGCCAGTTCGAGTAACTGGTGATATTCATGCTGGATTTACTGCTGAATTTACTCCAGTGGCAGTTGGTGGACATTCCATAAATGTTGAATACAATGGATTTCCTGTTCAAGGAACTCCATTCCTAGCTAAGGCATACGATGCCAGTAAAGTTGTAGTGGGAAGTGTATCGAAAGGAACAGTTGGTCGACCTGTACAATTTACAGTCGATGCTGGTGATGCCGGAGAAGGTAATCTGGAAATAACAATATCAGCTAAAGGCCATAATATCCCAACGCAAGTACATCCTCAAGGAAATGCAAGGTAAGAGATAAAATTATGTCTTATCTCAGTCCTGAGATAACTGTCATTTTTAATATTCTCTTTTAACTTTCTAGATTCTCTGTATCATTTGTTCCTGCCGAAGCATGCGAACATATCATAAATGTATCGTTCAATAAAATGCCAGTTCCTGGCTGTCCAATTAATGTCAATATTATTGGTGGAATGTCTGGTCCTCAAGTATCCCTTGGTGGTCCAGGACCTGTACATCAAGCAAATTCATTTGTAATTAACCACAACGGTGGTCGCCTAGAAGATATCGAAGTCAATGTTGAAGGTAGGTTCTTAAAGCTTGAAATCAGTTATCAAAAACAAAAACATTTTCATTGTTTCTGTACAGACCAGATCTAGCCTAAAACTCACTTTCTCTCTTTATTTCTTATTTGGATGTTTTATCTTTTTTTTTTCTAAATCTGTGCACGTAAAATTTTCCTTCTCTTCTTTTTTGTGAAAAGTGTTGTTGACGATGGACTACAGTATCCAAAATCTATAAATATATATATCCTAATTTGTAAATAAAAAAAATTATTTTATTAAAGAAGTTTGAAAAATTTTAATTTCCAACTTAAATTTTGAGTCCATTGCCTACGTACATGAAATGGAAATCATACAAAAATGTATACACACAGTTTGCTTTTGTTTACTACCTGAATCTCTACGTTTGCCATAAATTATAGATCAGATGAAGGTGCGGTTTCCTTTTTTTTTTTTTTTCAATCATGTTTTCCAGATATAGTTTTGAATTGTAGCCATTCTTGCACCTATACAAATACCATATGGTCTCAAGAGCTCCCATGTACCCATGTGGTATCACTGGACCTCATAACTATGTATAATCAAAAATTACTTCGCCCTTTATCTTATCGCTGCAACAATTTAGATCATTTTGTAATATTAATTTTAACTTACGGAGTCCATTCCATTTTAAGATAGGAGGCGGTAATTTTCCGAGATAAACCTTACAGAGCCAAGGGTTTTAGAGTAGCACAAAATTTACGCCGTTCTGCTATGCGATAATTGTCATTAAGAATCCGAAATACTTGTGCGTACTTGTTGTTCGGCCCCCATTATGAAACACAATTACGGAAACAGCGAAGAGACCAAGACTGAAATTAGTCGTGAATTTTCTCTATCCTTTCATAGTGCAGCAACAGTATCTCCCTGTTGAACCCTGTTTTGTGGAATAGTATTCAACTTACTCCAGGATCTTTCAAATTTTTGGTTTTACTATTCGACAAGTTCCCTACCGGTTCTAATCGAGGATATTTTTCCTAAAGTTATAATTTTCACTTCGCACCGTTTGGCCAATCTAATTCAACTTTCTTTGTTTTATTTCGTCATCAATATTATCCTATTCCGAATGTTTCCAAAAAATTTCTGTTGAGACCCGGCCTTGCCAGCGAT
The DNA here is from genome assembly GCA_963924295.1 of Dioctria rufipes. Lineage (NCBI taxonomy): Eukaryota > Metazoa > Arthropoda > Insecta > Diptera > Asilidae > Dioctria > Dioctria rufipes. The sequence continues at coordinate 365,758,088 of OZ002740.1, forward strand.
TCGACGCTGCCTATTTACAAAAGTTTGAAGAAGGCACGTTATGAAATGGTAAATCTTTCATATCTTGTAATTAGAATAGCACTAATTTTACATTTGAGTTTAACAAATAAGTTTTTTTTTACTGGTGGGGATCGGTGAATGTCGCCAAATTATTCCCCAACCAAATGCCGAAAAAAATGTATTTATGAAATTGTTATGTTCTTTTTTATCTTTTCTTTGTTAAAGTGGCCAAGAACCGTCCGCGTGGCGTTGTAGAATCGATGCAGTGATAATATTGGAAGGGGTTTCAGAAGCTCCTATCTTATCTTGAAGATTAGAATGCACAAACTTGGATTCTTCTCGTTTTTTAATGTTTTAATGTTCTTATAATGGCATTGAGATATAAGCAGCTTTTGGAATGAAGCAATTATAAATAATCGTCGTTCTGAAAAATCATTGTAGTCCTCAATTGCACCAGTAGTATGAAAGTTATTAGGGGTTCGAGTTAGTCTTTGATGGGATAAATCCGTCATTATTTATCTCAAAACTAAGGAATTTTAATTATGTCTCAATATTTTGCGGGATTAACATTAAATCTATTTGTTTAAAAATTAGATCGCCACAAAGTCAAAATTTCGTTATTGGGCCTATTGTACCTAAAATGAAACTATTTTTTGCTTTTCTTTAAATAGATAAATCTGAAAAAAAAAAAACGTTAATAACTGCCGGTGGGTAGATTTCTTCTCTGAACGCACTTTTCAAGCGATTCCAGTGCAAATTGCTGGAAAACCTCATTAGTAAAAGGAAATTATTTACCCTCAGAGGAGGTTATTTCAAACTGAAGAAGATCTCGCGAATTGTTTTTATGGCGTGATTATTATAGACAGTAGCAATTAAATGAAAAAAAGAACTAAGTGAAAATTCCAAAAATTTAATTTTTTATCTTTGAAATGGAGAGTAAAACATCCGAGGTATCTGAAAGCTTACCACTCTCTCTGCTATGCCATTTTTTGCTTGCTTTAAGAAGGCCTATTAATAGTTGATCAGTTGAGAGCTCTTACCGCCTCTGTAACAAATTCTAAATCTCAGTTTGAATTATTACAAGAATCGAATGTAGTTAAAAGAAATTATATGTCATTTATGACTTCATATGCTTAACCTCAATATCACATAGTGACATCAATAATTTCAAGAATACAGTCTCAGTGTTACCATGTAGTTCGCTGTTAACAATTTCAATGAAATATCTCTGGAAATTGGTCCTGTCGTCCACTAATCATTATAACTATCTCAAGTTGGTTTATTGTAGCTGGTATTCTCAAATCCAAATTTCATCATTGCAATAGCGAATCAGAGTAATGATAGTACAGTTTTCGTAAATCATTAGAGATTTTTTCCACATATGTACTTGCATTCCTTAGTTTTCCCTAACCCTTACTAGAACACGAATTGGATCTTCGTACAGCTATTAAATTGAGCGTCCATATGAATTCACGGAACAGATTTGTTGAGCTCTTTATTTACCAAGATAAAGCCGAATTCGTTCTAAATTGTAATGCTTGAGATGGATTCAGGTTTTCTAGATGCTGATGGTGTGAAAAATATTCCAGGAGTATTAAGCCATATGTATATACGAGGATTGGGTAAGAACACCCTGATGCTTCAATACCGAAAATGCCAAGTTCAATTAAAGCTTCGTATGTAGGTACGACCCGCCACTTTCTTATTTCCTTATGGATATGGTAAGGATATTGAATGATGACCTTTCATGCTAAGGTGTTTCGTTAGTACAATGAATAAATATGGTTCCAATTGACTTCTCTTATCAATAACAATTTCTTCAGGACCTCAAACCGCAAAACCCATTTAGATAGAAGTGGTGTTGGTATGATTTCTGCCCTAGTATCTTCTTTTAGAATAATTTCTGCATCTACTGAAGCGATCTATCCGAGCTAGTACATAACATGCAGCCTTCCGGTTATAATGAAGAATCACTGATATCAAGGTGGATGTGGAAAGATCTTAATTCTTGCCATTCTTTAGAGAGGGGCAATGTAGTCGGTGGGTATACACGATTTCTGACTCTTTTTTGTTTGCGAATTTTCGCACAATTCCATTCATTAATTTTCCAGATTTGTTGCTGATCCGATTAAGATTTTCTTTAAATTTCTGTTCTAGGGTGATAGGGATATATTCCTTAATTAGTACCATACGGCACTGATCACTTGGATTACTGTATTTCGTTTCTTATGCGTAACTCGAACCCAGTAATATCGATGAAAGAACATTCTGTGTGTATAGATAGATACATGATATCCTGTAGACTTTAAGACTTAAAAAGAAAATTTTTCTCTCTTATTGGTTATGCAAAGACGTTGATCATATAATTTCTTACTTGTGTCTATATATTTCAGGGCGACGAAGACTATTGTACTAGACTTTGTGGACAAAAATTATGTTTTCATAGCTTTTACTAACACACTTAAATCTTTCCTGATTTACTTGATTCTGGTACTTATAGCGTGCTGCTAAAAAAAAATATATGAACAGAAAAGTACGCAGATGTATAGAAAAGATAAACTTTTACTAACTGATAAATTTAAAAAAAAAAAAATAATTAAAGCAAGGAAAGGATCAGCAAACGATGCGAAGAGAGAAAGCGCAGTTTCCTTAGTAGATTTTAAAATTCGCATGCCATTAACGGTGTAAATAATATCAATTAATTGGGTGAAGGTACAATTTTCTTCCGGTATACATATGTATACGTAGTGATAAGTGATAACCCTCTAACTCTGTAGATCTTTTTCTCTCACTCACACACACACATCCTGGTTGCATAGTACATATCCCTTCTGCTTGACTATCTATCGACTTCAAACTACTCCATACGACGCAGAAAACAAAAGCTTTTTTTTTTTGACTCAAAGAAAAATTTCTTTCCTCAACACACGTCGCGCACCTGCTTACCGTTGGATATCTCTGCTTCCGTCTACATAAATATGCAAATACAAAAATATCCACAATTCCCCGGAATATCCAGGTCCATCTGGACAATCTGTGCCTGCACAGGTTCATCAAACCGCTGACGGAGTTTTCAAAGCAGAATTCGTTCCAAGATTGGTTGGAGAGCATCGGGTCAACGTTTCTGTTAAAGACCAGGCAACAGCAGGGAGTCCATACGCGGCTAAGGTACAGAAAACTTACCATATTCATTCGAACGCAGTAGTTTTAGTAATTTTATTTTTAGGTATATGATGTGAGCGCCATAAAAGTGAAGAATGTCAGTAATGGTACCGTTGGAAAGACAGTTACATTTTTGGTAGAAACTTCACAGGCAGGTCCTGGAAATTTGGAGGTCACTGTGAATGGTGGACGTGTTCCAACATCTGCTCAGGCTCAGGGACAGCATACGTATGCTATTAGTTTTACTCCCAGAGATGCCCAAAATCATACAGTTGAGTTGCGTTTTAATGGACAGGATGTACCTGGAAGTCCATTCACGTGTCATGTTTCGGCAGCAGCACGCATCTTATCACCAGAAAGTATGGACAAAGTGAGCGTAGGGCGTGTATTTGAATTTGTAGTGGAATCGGATATTACACCACTTGTAGAGGTCCTCGGTCCAGCTAGACGAAGTGTCCCAACTAAAATTGATACCATTGATCACGGCTATAAAGTAAAATTTGAGCCATTGGACGTTGGTGATCATTCTGTCGAAGTACGGCTCCCGCAAGGAGGACATGTAGAAGGTAGTCCATTCCTACTTAAAGCCTATTCTGCCGAAAAAGTTATTGTAACCGATATACGACCAGGAGTTGTTGGTAAAAGTGTCAGCTTTGGTATTAATGCTAGTCAAGCTGGTGCGGGTAATCTGGAGATAATAGTTGCCGTAAACGGAAAGAATGTACCGAATTTTGTCCAGTCAGAAGGGAATGCTCGATTCAAAGTGAACTTCAAACCAACAGAAGCTGCTCCGCATTCATTGTCGGTTCGTTTTAATGGCCATCCTGTACCTGGATCACCGTTTACTTGCCATATTTCTCCCGCGCCTGTGTCTTTGCCCAAGGCAGTGGCAACTGGGGAAGGACTAAAGCAGGCCGCCGTTAAAATGGAAAATACTTTCGACCTTGAAGGTTTTGAAGATGTTGAACCGCAAATTTTTGTAACCTCACCATCAGGTGATAATGTAGCTTGCCTTATGGCACAACGAGGCGAGTCATATACGGCTTCATTTAGACCTTTAGCAGTTGGACGGCACTTAATCAGTGTCACAGCGAATGATCAACACATAACCGGATCTCCATTTTCCTGTAATGTTTTTGATGTATCGAAAGTAACCATAAGCGGATTGGAACAGCATGATGGACCCACGTCGCTAAGTATTCCAGTTACTTTTAGTGTAGATGCAGCCGGAGCTGGTGAAGGTACTCTTGAGCTGGTTGTTTCAACAGAGACCAGCACAGTTAAGGCTGAAGTAGTGGCATGTGCAAGAGGTCTTTATGATGTCACATTCGTACCGCAATCATGCGAACCACATTTCGTCAACATAACATTTAATGATGTCCCAGTTGACGGCAGTCCATTTCGTGTCGATGTACAACAAACCACACAACAGTTACAAATTGGAAGCTTGGCTTCTGTTGATCTTGTTTCCGAAGATCAGCTTGTAGAAATAACTGGTCCCGACCATAAGCCTATAGCCTACACTCTCTCTCAGAATTCTGCTGAATTCAGAACACATATGCTCGGAAGCTACATAATTCGGTTCATCGACAGGCAAAATCGTCATCATATAAGCACCAGGACAATAAGTGTTTTCGATCCGCAATTAGTCAAGATAACAGAAGTAAGTGAAGCACTTTGCCATCGACCGGCGACAATATGTGTTTCCATAGATGACGCTGGACATGGCAGTTTATCAGCTTTAGTTAGATGTGGATCGACTGAGGTACCACATTCTATTAGAGGGCCATCCAAGAATGGTGTTTGGGAGATAGTTTATCATCCAACACGAGTGGCTCCTCATAAAATCGTCATCATGTATAATGGAGTGCCAATTTCAGCAAAGTCGCTGGAGATAAATGTTCAGGCTCCTGGTGCAGGAAAAGAAATTAGCGTTAATGGACTTGGTCTCTATCAGGCCAGAGTTGGTAAAACCACTTCTTTTGCTATTGATACAACAGGACGACCTGCAAGAGAGTTTGACGTAGTTGTATCTGGACCGGGAGGAGAAGCGCTTCCAGTTCGCTGTTATCAGACCAAAGGAGGTCATCTTCAAGCTGAATTCACCATCAATAAAGTTGGGCAGTGTTTAATCGGTATGAGAACCTAAAACATTCTTGAGACAAATAATTTCACAGTTTTATCTTTTATACAGAGGTACTCCATCAATCTAAATCACTTCCAGGAAGTCCATTTAGATGCGATTCTTTCGATCCGAACAAAGTATTACTCCAGGGAGTTCCTAAGGGCCAGATGGGCATGCATTCCCCTATATCCTTTATATGTGAGTGAAGAACTCCGGAATTACTTAATAAAATAAAAAAATAAATAATTAATTTTTACAGTGAAGACTGAGCAATCTGGAGTTGCAGAGATCGAAGCATCCATATTGTCTCCGATAGGCCAAAATTTGCCAGTCAAAGTTATAGAGCAATCCGAAGACATATCTTCCGTTGAGTTTATACCAACGATGCCAGGACAATACAAGGCAATTATTTTCTATGGTGGAGAGCAAATTCAAGGTTCGCCGCTTACATTCACAATTTCATCGACTGGTGGTAAATCAGATGCACGGGCCTCAGGTAATGGACTCGAATTATCGCATCGGGGCAAGGAAACTTCATTTGTGGTATATTGCCCGACTACCCCGAATGTTCAAATTGAGAGAATCGATGAATTTGGCGAAAGAATCGAACCCAAAGTCAAGGTAGGATCAGGCTGCTTTTTATTCAAAATATATTTTCAACAAAAATTTTTACAGTCTCTTGGTAACAATGAATGGAGAGTGTCATACACTATTCTTTCTGTAGGAAAATATGAGATCAGAGCAAGTTGCCCAAACCGTGGAACCTTACCTGGATCACCGTGGACAATTCCTTGTGTAGAATCGAATAAGGTTGTTCCCATTGGTGGCTGGGGTACATTATTAGATTATGACGGTCGACTCATTCTGCCTGCACGAATTGTTTTTGATATTGCTCAAGCAGGTCCGGGAGACTTGGTATGCACAATTGATGGACGGGAAGTGCCTGTCGATAAGCATGTCGAAGGTAAAGCTCGGCTCTACTTGTCAGCTGATAATCTTACACCAGGAGAGCACGACTTCGATTTATCTTGGAGTGGCGTTTCGATAATTCAATGCCCAAGAAGTGCCTATGTGACAGCACAGCAAGCTGCAGATAAGGTTGCTCTCACTGGTCGTGGATTGGCGGCAGCTCAATCTGGAGAAGCTGCACATTTCACGATCGATGCAACCGAAGCTCCTGCTGGACGCCCTGAAGTTATATTAACTCACCAGGATAACACAGCTGTCCCAGTTAGTCTAGCTCAACCAAGACCGAATGAAGCAATATGGTTAGCATCCTACACTCCACAAAAATCCTCATCCGGACCTCTTAATTTGTCTGTTAAATGGAATGGACGCTTGGTAAAAGGATGTCCACTAAATGTTGCAGTTGGATCATCTGTCGATGCATCTAAGGTAATTTGTTCTGGTGAAGGCCTGCGTCATGGTATTGTTGGAAAAGAAATCAAATCTTGGATTGATACTAGACGTGCGGGCCCCGGTGAATTAACTGCTCACTGTGCAGGGCCACGCAAAGTAGCATATTGTGAGCTTTACGATCATGGAGATGCAACATTTACCCTAAATATAAAACCTCAAGAGCCTGGCCGCCATTTATTGACTATAAAGTATGGAGGACAGCATGTTCCTGGATCACCATTTTCACTTAAAGTCGCTGGCGCACCAGATGCCAGCAAGGTCAGTTTTTTGCCAATTTTATCCCGAAAATTGTTTCCACTTTTCCCTCTTTAACACTTTATATAGGTTCGTGTTTATGGACCCGGAATCGAGCATGGTGTTTTGGCAACATTCCAGTCTCGTTTCATTTGTGACACACGAGGAGCAGGCGCCGGACAATTAACAGTTCGCGTACGTGGCCCTAAAGGTGCTTTTCGTGTTGAAATGCAGAGAGAAAGCCAGAAGGATCGAACTATTTTGTGCAAGGTATACATAACTGCAATCACAGTTAAAGCATTGATAACTTTACGATAATTTGTTCACTTAGTATGATCCGACTGAGCCAGGCGACTATCGAGTCGAGGTGAAATGGGCTGGAGACTTTGTACCTGGATCTCCCTTCCCGGTGATGATATTCGACACTGAAGAGGAGTTGAGACGCTATTTGCAAGGACTGTAAATTTATATAGTCTATTTACTCTTGTTTCATTTTCAATATTTATACAACGAATAATTTAATAACTCTCTGTTAAAAATATAAAAACTAATTAAAGCGATTTTCTGTTTATCTTTTGATAGTTTCCCACTCTAATTCCTTTCAGTTACTTGATAGATGTGTTTTTTTAATTCACACGAAAAGACCTAAATGGGTATTCGAGCAGCATCAGGAGTCAGATATCTGAAGGATAAAAAAGACATTACTGACTAAAGTATCGGATAGATCGTGCGACCTACATACACGCTATATTTAATAGTGGATCTAACATTTAAATTAGGAATGGGGAGGGGTCATCTTACTGCAAAATAAAAATACAATTGCATGTAAGGTGTTTTAATTTACCAAAAACATGTATTTCAACGTTTATATTTTGTGTACTTTGGAATTATACGGGGGTAACCAGGTAGGAATCGCTTCAATAAATTACACCATGTCATCAACACATGTTTTCTTTAACTTTTTTTTGGTTTGCGCGAACAAATATCGGAAAAAAAACCGGTTAATAATTTATAACATTAATATTATAAAAATCTTGGACATTATATTCCAACCTTAATATAAAAATGTCTTAGTTATAATTCTCCAGACTTAAAACAATAAATTTCTGGATTATTAACTTCGCAACTTAATAGCCCGACATCTTGGAAATCTTTTTTCCAAACTTAATTTCACAAACGTCTGGGAATTGTTTTTCTAAACTTAATTTCACAAAATAGCGCTAAGGACATAAAACCTCAGGCTACTTTTTCAAAAACTCATACTAATCACCTGCTTAAAATAACTTCGGATATCCTATTGCTATTGCATTTTCGAAACCCTACAAATGCCGTTATGCGAAAAGACAAATACCTACTAGAGAGCAGTGGCTAAGTAACAAAACTTTCCATATATCGCGCCGGCACAGTCTGAACAATTACCTAAATACTTGAATTATTAGAATTGGTAGAAGTCGGAATCGACCTAAGATCAGCAAACAATTTACATAAAGAGATAACAAAATCAGACTGAGGATTAAGCTAGGCACTTTTCTTTTCGGGCATGCTCAGGATTATTAATTTGTTCGTCGGCATGGAAACCAAGGTCTATCAGACTAGGAATGTAAATTTCTTCTATCCTAGATGCCATAGCTTTATGGGTGACGCCTTCTCAGGGTCAGTCAGGGGCTTGTGGTCAATGAAGAACGTGAATGGTCTTCCTTCTAACAAAAAACGAAATTATTTGATACCTTCATAGGCTACCAACAATTCTCGATCATATACAGCGTACTAGTAAGCTTGACCGAAAAGAAATTCAGAGGTTTCCAGGGGCTGTATATCTTTTGATGCACCGCAGCTCCTACGGCCGTATCAGAGGCATAAACCCTTTGGGCTAACTCCGAAAAAGAATTAGGGAATACTAAAAGTGCTACCTCAGCTAATTGCTTTTTTACCAATTTGAAAGCCTTGACTGGTTCCTCAGACCAGCTTATATTCTTCTTACTATCTTTATTGGAGCCTTTTAAATAGTTGTCCAACTGTGCTTGATGATCTGCCGCGTGTGGTAAAAAACGGTTATAGTGATTAATCGTGCCGAGAAAACGTCGTGAGTTTTTTCACTTTCGCAATGGCTTGCACTCTTTGGTGGCTTAATGTCGTCTGGCGATTTTAAGTGGCCTAAAAAAAATTACCTCGGAAGACGAAAACTTATATTTATTCACGTTGATAATAAATCCGAAAGCTTCTAGAAAATTTGCTCCAAATGGCCAAAACGCTCACTAATAGATATTGAGTCGACAAGAATGTCTTCTAAATAGAAAAAAAAAACAAAATTTGAACTCCAAAAGTATGGTATGTATGACCCTTTGGAATGTTTCGGCCGCATTGCCCAAAGGTCGTACGAGTAAACTCGAATAGCCCGAACGGAGTACAAATTTCTGTCTTTGTCACATCTTCCGGTTAGCTAAATCTAAGCTCGAAAATACCTTGCATCCCTATAAAAGGTCGCTAAAATCATATACCAAATGGAATCGGTAAAGGAATTATCACTTTTTTTTTAGGGTACAGAACCAAAAGTTCGCTAAATTTCGTTCGATTTAATGCTCATTCTTCAAATACTTCTAATGCAGGCCATACACCATCAGTTTTGCCGTGGTTTTACTGTAAAACGACGGCAAAACTGATGGTGTATGGCGAACCCCACGTTTTGAGGTTCGGATATCTACTAAAACCAGAATTCAGGTCATGCCAGAAATATCTTTCTCAAAACGTGGGCAAGACGTGGGCAAGGCCATACACCATCAGTTTTGCCGTGGTTTTACTGTTTTGTTTTGTTCATAATCAAAGTTAACTTAATAATAAGCTAAGAAGTAGGCGAGATTTCTGAGTGTTGTACATTTAAATGTACACGGCAAGAAAAGGAAGAAATAAAGAAAAAAATAATAAAAAAAAAAATCAAACTCTCTTTAAAATTTTTATGAATAAAGATAAAAAATGCGAAAGCACAAATTGCATGCAACGAAACAGAATGGAAAATATTTCTTTTTCGTAAATAAATGAGAAGTGGCGGAGTTTTCACGTTACTGTCATAAAATGTTCCCGTGCTTCTGTGAAAAACGATTTTGATGAAATAATCACAATGTTTGGTCACATGTTGTTGCTGTAAATGGACACTACAAGATGACGGCAAGACGTGGTCAAGTTGGATGGTGTGTGGGGCTTTTTCTTGACCACGTTTTAGGTTCTTATCACGACTAGAACGTGGTTTTAAAAACCACGGCAAAACTGATGGTGTATGGCGCCCTTAAGAGTTTGCATAATTTTATGACACTAAGTCTTTCAAGCACTAAAACAAACAGCAAACCCTGCCTACAAGAAACAAAATTTGTAAGCAAAATTAAGCATAATTTTTGGTTCGATTTGAAGTTACCTGTAGTTAATAAATTTAACACTCTTCAACAGTTAGTCTGTTATTAAACTTCCGATAAAAACTTAACAATTTTTGTTTGCTTTTCTTTGAATGCACTCACGCACACAAAGAGCATTGCTCATAAGTTACCACCTATTTTATTATGTTTTAAGCAGAGACCAATATAGAGAATTTGTCCTGTTTGCTTGCAGCAATTTTAATGCCACAATTCCATGCTTATGTATATATATGTCAGTGGTTAGACGCATTAATATACGTCAACTTGCTGCAAAAATTTTGAGATAAGGATTTCCATACCCCAATTTATCTGATTTTCTATTTCAAATTCTTTTTTTGTAAGTTTTGGTATAAAAATATTTTTTATAATTTTTTAAAGTTGAATTATATTTTTAATTAAACATTTTTTTAAATTTCTGCAATTGGAGGGGTGGGGGGGGGGGGGTCATGACTCCTACGCCTCCCTTGGATCCGTGCCTGGACTGCGGTATCTGGATACTATCAATTTTGGTAATGCAGAACAAACACTATTTTGAATTATTCTTTCCAATTCTCCAATCCCTACTCAATTTCTTGATAGGGAAGTAGACACAGCAAAAAAAGAAAATTGAAAAGAAATTTGAATTGACCAAAAGATTGTGTATACTAGAACAGTGTGAATCCAGTTCTCGACTGGGACTCACATGGACTTCGTCTGGCCGGTGGACCGAGAACCATTTGGTGGATATCAATTTTGAGAGAATCAATTTCACTGAGGGATTTTGGAATGAACTAAAGCTATCCCACAAAATTGATCTAATAGAGAGCTACTGGTCTTGCGCTATATTCTTCTAGAGATTAGATGAGTTTTCTGATTCTGAAAATCGTACTGTCACCTTCTCGAGGTGCCTGCGCTGGGTAGTTAACCAAACACAGATGTATATACGAGCAGTAACCACTCAAAAGCATTTAATATACCTTAAAAACTAAGTAAATAAATAAAGATTTCACAACGATAGCTAAGGAGCAACGCTTCAAGATAAAATTATGAAGAAAAATTCATGAGGTACAGGATCAGGACCAGTTTATTTTTTCCGGTTTTCATAATATTCGGGCTCATCGTTCACACGGCGTATAATTTCATACAGGTGGTAATTAAATAGGTTAAAGATGCATCAGCAGATGCCGTTACCGGGCACCGACACCCCTGAGTTCAGTGGGTTGGAGGCTTCTCGATCAATGAGAAACTAAAAAAGAATCTTGCAGGGACTAAGCGCATTTTTCTTCCATTTTCCTGCTATATAATATGCAACTTCCTCTATGCTGACATAGATCCTTTATCCATTTCCATAAGAATCTGCAGTTGCCGTCGGCCATTGGCCTCTCTCGCCGTCGCAATGGATTTAATTCAATTACTACGGCGGGAGAGGCCGACGGGCAACGGCAACTGCAGATTCCTATATAATACACGCTCCAAAAAAATTTGCTGGGAGAATTATTCCTATGCAGTAATCTGCCGTTTGCCGTTATAATTGTGTTTAGGCCTTAAAGCTTAAACACGGTTGCGATAGCCGACGATTATTGCAGTAATTGGAACAAGTTTCTCTATGAACCTTTTATGGATCGTTTATTACATAGGGATCAGTCGGTGCTCTATGATCGTAATTATGTTTAAGCCTTTTGCTGGGACTCGTAACATCCGACCGACCATATAGAATACAAGATATTCCAATTGCGAACCATGTTCCACTATTAGGTGACGTAATATCTATCTCTCATCTATCTGCCTTTCCTATAAGCCCTATATACATTAGTCACAGATTTACGTCACAGGCTATCAGCTGCAAGATGTCAACATTTTAATGGGAATACTTTCCGTGCGTTCATTTGTACACACCGATGTGTTTTTTAGCACAACATTCTGCGTGTGGCTGAACGCACGGATTGTCTTCTATATACCTTGCCGACCGACATTAGGTCTGTTCACGTACTCAGTCTTGGCATTGCAATGAATTTGCACGAACTTACACATTTTCCGGTCGTTTGACGGGTTCTCCAATAAGAGGTGTTATTTTGATATTCAAAGAAAAATGCCATTTTTTTAGATAAATGATCGGATCTTTATTTCATTATAAAGAGGAAGGTATGCCGTTAATAATGGAATATAACATCAGCCAAATGACCACCACGACCACGCCTACAGGACCATATCCTTTTCATGAAATTTTCCATAACCAAATCGCAAAGTGGCTGCCCTATGTCCTCGATAGCCTCACGAATTCCATCTTTGAGGTCTTGAATCGACGCTGGGCTGTTGGCGTAGACCTTCTCTTTCACGTGGCCCTAAAGGAAGAAGTCGGAAGGTGTTAAATCACAAGATCTCGGTGGCCAATTGTGATCACCTCTTCGAGAGATAACACGGTCCGGAAACTTTTCCCGTAAAAGATCAATGGTTTCGTTGCTTGTATGGCACGTAGCGCCGTCTTGTTGAAAGTAAACGTTGTCCAGATCAATACCATCCAATTCCGGCCATAAAAAATCATTAATCATCTGTCGATAGCGCAATCCATTCACCGTAACTGTTTCTCCAGCCTCATTTTCGAAAAAGTAAGGTCCAATGACCCCGCGGGACCATAAACCGCACCAAACAGTCACACGTTGAGGATAGAGAGGCTTTTCAACAATAACTCTTGGGTTTTCCGAGCCCCAGATGCGACAATTTTGCTTGTTGACGAAGCCATCGAGGTGGAAATGGGCCTCATCACTCAAGATGAGTTTTCGATTGAATTCCGGATCATTTTCATGCATTTCAAGGACCCAATCAGCAAAGACTCGACGTTGTTGATGATCGGCCGGCATGAGTTTTTGTGTTAACTGAACTTTATAAGCCTTAAGATCCAAATCTTTATGCAAAATACGGTGTAATGACGTTTGTGGAATGCCTAATTCCAAAGAACGACGAGGAATGGACAAACTTGGGTTTTCTTCAACACTTTCGGCTACAGCAGCAATATTCTCGGCTGTTCTTGAGCGACGTGCACGGGTTTTATTTTTCACATCACTGACTTGTCCCGGCAGCCCGAATTTTTCTACCAATTTCTGTATTGCGGTCCGACAAGGTGCTTCACGACAACCCAAAAATGTTCGAGTTTTACGAACCGTCTCTGCCACATTTTCACCATTTTTATAGTGAATTTTAATAATTTCAATGCGTTGTTGAATCGTGTATCGTTCCATTTTTATTAATGGCGTAGTTTCTTCTTGTCAAATGTCAAAAAATGATAGCTCCAAAAGCGACATCTACCGAAATACCGGGCTAATTAAAATAACACCTCTTATTGGAAAAGCCTTTACAAGCGATTCTTGATTTCTCGTGCAATCAAAATACACACGTTTTGAATACGTCACAGCTTCCCCTCTCGCATGAATTTACCCGAAGTTTTTAGTTACTGCACCATTATTGCAAGGAAAATTGACAGCTGTCATAGGAAAGCTCATTTTTTTAATTTTCTGAAAAGTTTTTTAAAGCGCAATCAAAATGTCGAATGAAGATAATTTGACTATTCAATGCTCTCGTGGGACTTTGCAAGAGTGCAACAAGTTACAAGAAAAAAATAATAAAACAATACTCAATTCGCAAATATTATTCCACACTTCCTCTTCTTGTTTTTCACCAAGTTCCATGAAAAGTGTTCGTTTACTCTTTCATGCATTTTACATTCTGCCCCCACCACACGAGTAAGTTTTTACCCAGAAAGTTTTTGCGCGAGAAGTGCACGAACAGACCTGTCTAATTTAGGAATAGCAGAAGTAATTGTAGAATTACCATGATGTTTACGTAACTATCCCCACTCAGAATCAAAGGCACAAAATTTAGGTTATTTCGTTAAGCAGGATTTACATTATGATGACATGCAAATTTTACAGAAATTGTGAGGGAGATAGTGCATCGTATACGGAAATTTATTTATGAGTGACGAGAGAAGCAAACGCGTCCGGAATTTTTTCCGGACGTCGATTTGGCACTGTGTGCGTGTCCGGAACCATAAAAAGACCTCAAGCATAGGGAGTTTTTATAGTTACTGAAACTAAAACATATTTATTGGCAACCCTAATTTGTCAATTTCGACTACTGGAGCTGCCATATTGCTGTTTTGTTACTATAATTTTATGGCATATACATATCTGCCAAGTAAAATTATTTGTCGAAGTAAACAAAAGTAAGTTTTGAGTTTGTAATTAAATATTGCGAAATTGAAAGTTATTAAATATTGCTTTATAGAAAATATTGAAGTTATTTCTGAGGTAGTTTTTTGTCCACAAGCAGAGAGTAGTGTGTTTAGAGATTGACTGCAGTGGTCCTTTTCCTTTATAATTTGCTAGAATTATTCCGCCTTTGAGATAATCCGTCATGTGAACATGTTATGGAAGTATGTGAAGGCGACTTGACCAGGACGTTAAGTCCAAACTGCCAGCATGAGCTGACAGATCGCCTGATGACAACGATAGCACAGGGCGGCATGCTAGCACCTCGGCTAAGGGTGGCGGAGAGTGTGGGGGAGTTCCCGAAAATACCTGCCGCTGTCATCATCCATAATCAAAAAAATTTCATGCCTGCATACAAAAGAGCCGACACACACTCGGTCCTGAAGGGACCCTTACGTCACTTACCTACTTACTGTGGAAGGCGCAGATGTTCTGCCTTCATGGCCTTGCCCCATCCTCCCTATGACTCTGCTCGGCACTATCTGCAAAGTCCCTTTGGCTGACCTGTGGAAGAAATTAGAGCGGACCTATGCGACCCCGAATTGAAAAGGCTCCAGGATGTGAAGGAAGAAAGAAAATATTCAATCCATATTTACGTTATAATGATCAAAATAGGCTCATATATAAACATTGTTATCAACCTACAAATAGATACATTCTCTATTATTAATTCAATTCCATAAGTACATACTTTGGGTTACTAAAGTGATCGTCCACAGAGTACTTGATTATTTCTTTTCTAAATTATATATATATAAAACGCACAAAACTTGACCATATCAAAAAGGTTCTGCAATGCTATACGTATATGTATGTACTTATAATCTTAAGTTTAAGATAGATATATATAAAACGTGCAAAAATTAACTAACCATATCAAAAAGGTTCTGCAGTGCAAGTCACTGCCGGAACCGAAGTGTAATACATATGTATGTTAAAAAACAAAGTGTAATATTTCAAAATTACTCACATGTGAATCCTCGGCACGATGAAGCGCTTCAGCATTGCCTCCTGGATAAGAATTAACTGGAATTTTAATAATTTGATTACCCTGCTCTATCGCCAGAACACTTTTTGGGGGATGGTACTAGGGTTATGTCGCTTGTTATATGAAAAATTTTTTCCCTTATACTAAAACATATTTCTCGGTGATCAGATGGATCCTGGTGAAGTTAATATTGTTTCAATAAAATTTTCCCCGCTTTTTCTGCGTGCCGTAGGAATGAATCTCCTGCTGCGCGGGTTGAAGGTTAGCTCGAGTTCGGGGGCCTCCAATATGGGAGGAATGTGCCCTCCTACTTCTTTTCCTTCTTTTAGAAAATGTAAATGCACCAGGTCCGGTACCAAGCTCAAAACCTTATCAAATTAGAACTTGCCCAGCAAGTGGAAATAATATGCCTTATTATGAAAATATCCCTCAAACATTTGCTTTTCATACGTCTCTCTTTTCGAGGTTTTTCCTGACGTACGCCACACCAGATTCGAATTCCAACAGATCCTTTTTCTTATTTCATAAATGGGGCTCCGGAGGGAGACGCCAAGTTTTATGGGGTGCCGTTGGCGGATTAATCTTTGGTTACTGTGCGAATAATGTACCAGGTGGGGATGTAAATTTATTAATAACTATAAGTATTCTTCGAACTTACGTGAGGGTTTTTTTTTCTTCGTCGGATTGCGGCGAGAAATATTTGATCTTGCGGGATTTTAATCTTAACGACCTTACTTTCCTGCTAGCAAACTATGACAGACCGATATCGATGGTCTTCTTCTTCTTTCTGTCACTGAACATGACACCGAGCTTGAGAAAGCATTTCTCTCGGTCGGGGCGCGTTTTGGTTTCATGCTGTAGTCGACAACAAGCCGGGCATACACGCTTCAGTCCGTGGTGGCATATTGCTATATGCAATATGCTACGACCATAACAGGGCAGAGTGGTCTGCGCCACCCGTGGTTCAGACGACGCTGAAAAATGGTCGACTGAGCTAGCCGGTCTTACACATAGGCCTCATCACTGCGGGCGCTCAATGTGTGTCACGACCCACGACCCTATGTTTTCCTCATCCTCAGACTCTACTTGACCGGTAACGCATCGAAGACACATCCCTGAAGTTAATCGTTGCGCAAATAAAAGGGTCCCAGCAATAAAAGATTCAACAGGTGCGAACATTGAAATAAATAAATGTATATATATAGACAGCACAAGTGTATATATGGACATCACGAGTGTATATATGGACATCACGAGTGTATATACCTAATATCACAGCTGAATGAAGTATCACAAAAAGACTAATGAAAATTCGGAAAAAAAATTCTCATAACATGAACGAAAACTCCAAACATAAAAATCTACCAAAAGGTATCGTGGCATTAAGCCAAAAAAAAAAAAAAAAAACAATTCCTAAAAGAATTGATACAAAGGGGGATCTAGTAAACGATGCTTCCTCCTCCCACACTCCAAGAGCGAACTCTCAACATAAGAGGTATCCAGGTCGCTCCCTCCCTTTCCAGGTCAGAATATCTATACAAGCAAGTGACGTGAGTGGTGCATGAAAAAACTACATATTCACGATTCTCTATGGGAATCTTTGGAGAAAGTCAGCTGGAGAAATTGGGGGCTGGAAAAGTTGAATGATATCCCTCAGTCAGACAGTTAGCACATGCCAGCTTCCGGGCTCCGAGGGTATCAAGCAACCATTCCAGTCCCATCCCACGAGACCTCACCGAGTATTGTATTGGTCGCTTCAAGTCGGTTACCAAACTAAGGAATGGTGAATCGACATCCTCCTCTTGGTATGCACTAGCCATACCGCGGGGCCACCAGGCTAAAGAGATGCCGACGCAGCCACCATTCCCCCGTCGAACCGACCAAAACAATCCCGGGTCAGCTCCACGAGACAGACATTTCCTCCCCCCTTCCTCTCCTCCGATTGCTCCGTCTACCTAGTCACACATCTGGGCACAGCCATGAACGAGGTCAACTAATTAGCTATAGGCCAAGAAGTTGTCTCACAGGCTCATGGCCCTGTCCAGTCGCACGATCAAAATGGACAGGCTCCATGAGAATCGAAATAAAAAACTTTCGTGAGGCCACCTTCCATTTCCATGGCTGAAGGCCAGCGGGAAAGATCAATTTCAAAAAATTCAAAAAAAATTCAACAACTGTTCAGGCTTGAGGCTTGACCGAAGTCAAACCTAAAGCCGGATTTCAACTTTCAAAAAATTTCATTAAAAACTTTACTTTACTTTAATCAAAAAACCAAAAAATTCAAAATATCAAAGACTTCCAATAAAACTTTCAAAATATTACGTTACTTTACAAAAAAAAATTTTCAACAAAACCAATTAGACTCAGGTCCACCCATATCTTCTACTGGATGTGAGACCTGAGGTCAATCAACTGGCAGACACCAGATGATCATCTCTCTCAAAGTCTCAGTCCCCAGTAAAATTTATATTTAGACCACCGAAGTCTAACTGAGGTGGCCCCGCGTTGGGCGCCATTTTGTTATGGAAGTATGTGAAGGCGACTTGACCAGGACGTTAAGTCCAAACTGCCAGCATGAGCTGACAGATCGCCTGATGACAACGATAGCACAGGGCGGCATGCTAGCACCTCGGCTAAGGGTGGCGGAGAGTGTGGGGGAGTTCCCGAAAATACCTGCCGCTGTCATCATCCATAATCAAAAAAATTTCATGCCTGCATACAAAAGAGCCGACACACACTCGGTCCTGAAGGGACCCTTACGTCACTTACCTACTTACTGTGGAAGGCGCAGATGTTCTGCCTTCATGGCCTTGCCCCATCCTCCCTATGACTCTGCTCGGCACTATCTGCAAAGTCCCTTTGGCTGACCTGTGGAAGAAATTAGAGCGGACCTATGCGACCCCGAATTGAAAAGGCTCCAGGATGTGAAGGAAGAAAGAAAATATTCAATCCATATTTACGTTATAATGATCAAAATAGGCTCATATATAAACATTGTTATCAACCTACAAATAGATACATTCTCTATTATTAATTCAATTCCATAAGTACATACTTTGGGTTACTAAAGTGATCGTCCACAGAGTACTTGATTATTTCTTTTCTAAATTATATATATATAAAACGCACAAAACTTGACCATATCAAAAAGGTTCTGCAATGCTATACGTATATGTATGTACTTATAATCTTAAGTTTAAGATAGATATATATAAAACGTGCAAAAATTAACTAACCATATCAAAAAGGTTCTGCAGTGCAAGTCACTGCCGGAACCGAAGTGTAATACATATGTATGTTAAAAAACAAAGTGTAATATTTCAAAATTACTCACATGTGAATCCTCGGCACGATGAAGCGCTTCAGCATTGCCTCCTGGATAAGAATTAACTGGAATTTTAATAATTTGATTACCCTGCTCTATCGCCAGAACACTTTTTGGGGGATGGTACTAGGGTTATGTCGCTTGTTATATGAAAAATTTTTTCCCTTATACTAAAACATATTTCTCGGTGATCAGATGGATCCTGGTGAAGTTAATATTGTTTCAATAAAATTTTCCCCGCTTTTTCTGCGTGCCGTAGGAATGAATCTCCTGCTGCGCGGGTTGAAGGTTAGCTCGAGTTCGGGGGCCTCCAATATGGGAGGAATGTGCCCTCCTACTTCTTTTCCTTCTTTTAGAAAATGTAAATGCACCAGGTCCGGTACCAAGCTCAAAACCTTATCAAATTAGAACTTGCCCAGCAAGTGGAAATAATATGCCTTATTATGAAAATATCCCTCAAACATTTGCTTTTCATACGTCTCTCTTTTCGAGGTTTTTCCTGACGTACGCCACACCAGATTCGAATTCCAACAGATCCTTTTTCTTATTTCATAAATGGGGCTCCGGAGGGAGACGCCAAGTTTTATGGGGTGCCGTTGGCGGATTAATCTTTGGTTACTGTGCGAATAATGTACCAGGTGGGGATGTAAATTTATTAATAACTATAAGTATTCTTCGAACTTACGTGAGGGTTTTTTTTTCTTCGTCGGATTGCGGCGAGAAATATTTGATCTTGCGGGATTTTAATCTTAACGACCTTACTTTCCTGCTAGCAAACTATGACAGACCGATATCGATGGTCTTCTTCTTCTTTCTGTCACTGAACATGACACCGAGCTTGAGAAAGCATTTCTCTCGGTCGGGGCGCGTTTTGGTTTCATGCTGTAGTCGACAACAAGCCGGGCATACACGCTTCAGTCCGTGGTGGCATATTGCTATATGCAATATGCTACGACCATAACAAACACGAACCGGGCTGGAATTATCTTCACCGGCGTTAGTTCGGTAGGGTAGTGGAGTGGGATTATTTTCATGTGAGCACTTGAGTGGATGAAATGGATTCACGTTTACAAATTAGCAAATTAGTTACTGAGCTTTTTGTTTACTATATGAAATAATTATTAAATAAAAATTTCGTTATCGTACAAAATGATGATTGTAGAACTGAATTACAGTACCACCTGATATTTTGCGACAAATTTTTTCGATATAATCTCATCATTTGCTTTGAACTCCCGCGTGCTTTCATGCAATATTTTAGAATTTGTAAAATTATACTTCTTTTCATGATCCGTCTTTGAATATCTACGAAAAAACGATTAAAAACTTGACAATTTCCAATTAGACAGTTTGAGAATTTTACCATAAAAAGTAGAGGGGACTGTACGTGTGAGGTATTGCGATGTTGCTTCCGCATCATTTAAATTTCAATAAACTATCTCTCTCACAATTTCTGTAAAAATTGCATGTCATCATAATGTAAATCCTGCTTTATTCGTTTCTTACAAAAATTATTTGATCTATAGTTTCCTTGTTTTGTAGTAGATGGCGTTTACAAGTATTTTTTATATTTGCTTTGTAGATGGCGTGTACAAAAATTTTATATTTGCTTAAATTTCTTAAATGCGGATGTGTGGAAGTTCGGAAGTTCACCTGAGATTATTTCAAATTTAATATCATAATTACCTACTTCTGTATAAATAATTAATTTTTAACCGAAAATATTTAAGTAAAAATTAGAATAACTACGACGACGCCATCTAAAATAAAATAATAAAACAACCTCTCGCACATAAAGATTTATTATTATCTCTACAAAATTAACCGTGTTCAAGAGATTTCGATCTAATTGAGTGCTATCTCTTCAAATTTACTTGGGTTTTTTTAGTCTCTAAAATGTAGGACCCAATTCCCAGTAATACAAACAAAAGACAGGAAAATTTACCTTAACCAATCAAGAAAGCAATTCCTACTCTGTTCGATTTCCGCTATAATCCCTAATGTTTTAATTTTTTTTCTTATTTAGGTTTTCGGGTTGTTATGCCCAAATTCTGAAGTTTTAAAATATTACAGGACTTCACTGCTTTCAGATTCACTTTGCTTAGGCGTTCGTTCACCTTAATTACGCAGTAAGAAACAGAAACAGAAAATCAATCCCCCCTACACGCGCTAGCGTAAATTTTGCATCAGTTTTCGTGGTTGAAAGAAAAGTAATGAAAAAATATGGCAGGGTGTTATGTTATGTTCTTCCAACATCGTCCAAGGCAATGTTAATTATTTTACTGCAAAAGGTACAGCATGCATGGGATTGTAATTTCCAACTTCTTTTTTTGCAAAGGAATATACACTCACTAGAAAAAGTCTGCGTTCACCCGCTGTCAATCGGATAGTAACGTCAAAATATCAAAAACGAACAAATATTTTCCAGATTTTAATTCATCTATTTATTACATATTTCGTAAACATTTGATACATACAAAATCATTTATTTCGCTTTCACAGTTTTTTAGATAACGGCACTTTTCACAGCAAACACACAAAAATGGGACAGAAAAAGTCTGCGTTCACTTGTAACAAAAGTGATGAAATATACGATAATAAAGAAATTCAAAGTCCATTAGTAACTGGTTGGGTATCCTTGATTCTTCAGGACCTCTTGGAGTCTTTTTGGCATTGAATTGACAAGCTTCGTTGTCTCCTCAGTACTTGTCTCCTCCCATTCCTCTTTGAATACAGCTTTCAACATTTCTTTACTTGTAATTGAGTGTTGACGAACCCTCCTTTCTAGTGAATCCATAAATGTTCGATGGGATTAAGGTCTGGTGATTGTGGGGGTGTATGTAGCTGTTTTGGGACATTGTAGAGTAACCAAAGCTTTACAATCTCGGCTGTATGCTTCGGATCATTATCATGTTGGAAGCAATAATCCGTACCTAAGCCGAGGTTTCTGGCACTTTCTTTCAAATTATTTTTTAAAATGTTGAGGTAGTGAAATTTATTCATTGTCGATTCAATAATATCCATCTTCCCAACGCCATTACTCGCCATACACCCCCACACCATTACTCCACCACCACCATGTTTTACAGTGGGAAGCAAGTTTTCTTTTTGTAGTGCTGTTCCTGATTTTCTCCATATCATTTTGCGCCCTTTTATGCCGAAAATGCAGAATTTGCTTTCGTCTGAGAAGACTACATTCCTCCAAAACTCTATTGGCTTGTTTATATGCTTCTTGGCGAAGGCAATGCGTTTTTGTCTGTTGACCCTTGAAATAAACGGCTTCTTTCGAGCTACCCGACCGTGGTATCCATACTTCTTGAGAATTTTTCTAGCAGTATCAGGACAAATATTTTTGTTATACCTTTCCTTGATTTCAGTTGCTATTTGGAGTGCAGGTAGTCGTGGATTTTTCTTTACTAATGACACTATATGTCGTCTTTCCCTGCACGACAACTTTGATGGGCGGCCGGAACGAGGCTTGGAAGTGAATTCTCCTGTCGAATTAAAATTGTTTATGACTCTTTGAACTGACGAATATTGTCTTCCCACTATTTTCGCTATTTCTCTGTAGCTGTTCCCATCTTTCCATAATTTTATTATGGTTTTTCTTTCACCTACACTAATTTCTTTCCTTTTATTTTCCATGCCAAGAAAAAATTTAATTCACAAAATAACTTCTGCAAGAATCTACTTGATTATCAGATAAACTAACTAGGAATGAATAATAAACGCAATAAAGCCTTATAAGGGTACACTTATATTTCGGGGAATCCCAAAATTCAACAAGTGAACGCAGACTTTTTCTGTCCCATTTTTGTGTGTTTTCTGTGAAAAGTGCCGTTATCTAAAAAACTGTGAAAGCGAAATAAATGATTTTGTATGTATCAAATGTTTACGAAATATGTAATAAATAGATGAATTAAAATCTGGAAAATATTTGTTCGTTTTTGATAATTTGACGTTAGTATCCGATTGATCTAGTGAGTGTACTTTTTTCCTTCCTTGAACCCGCCTGAGTTCTTTGAATCCGGTCCGGTGAAAATTTATTGCAAAAGATTTTCACTTTCTCACTCATGAAATTTCTCAGAATTAAGTCAAAAATTGTTTTTTTCTTGTGAACTAAACGGTTTTGATGCCGGCGAGCTCCATTTTCGTGAAAAATCTATACGCTTGCCCGCAAAAACGAAAGAAAAACGGATTTTCAATTCCCATGAATATGTGGTGTGAAAACTGGAAGTACTAAATCAAAGTTTATGTTCAAACCAAATTTTAAAAATTAATTCTGCCAATAATCAGCGCCATCTAGAAATGAGAATGAAAGCTTAAGAAAAGTTGCATTGCTATAAAAAGTTACTATAAAACTTTTGCGTATGTCGGAGACAACAACCGAAAGCTAAAAAACTTTTTGTGTTATATAGGAGATGCCGCTACTATTTAATGGATGGAAGAAATCAAATTTTTTTAACAGTGGCAGTGCTAAAAGTGCAAAATTCAACATTTTTACTAGACAAATTTAGAGTCTCTTGCCCTGGAGCCCTGGATGCCAAGATTTTATTTAAAAGAAAACACTGAATTCAGCAAAATCTAAGAATTTTAAAGATACGGTTGCGGTAGGTAATCTAATTAAATGGAGGAAAAAGCTTTAATGGCATTGAGATTGCTGTTGTGTTGGTATTCGGGTAGAAAGAGCGACTGAAGCTTAAGAGAAAATGGGCAAAAGAATGGCTTCACAATTTTCGCATACCAATCTTTTAGAAGAACTAATTCTTGAGCCAGACGATTGGTTTAATTATTTGCAAATGGACGAAGGAACATATTCGCAGTTGTTACAGGCTGTTACTCCTCATATTAAACGGCGAGATACTGTTATGAGGGAAGCAATAACGCCACATGAGATTTGTACTGGAATAAACTATGAGGACATGAAATTTTGTACAATTATATCAGCCCAATTTTTAGGAAGAATCATCCAGGAAACCTGTCTGGGAACTTAAAAAGCACTCTCTCGATAATACATGAAGGTAAGAAAACAACAAAAAGTATATATTTTATTTCATTTCACTATTTAAGTATTCGTCTAGGGAAATAATATGTCAGTAATTATCACTGATTGCATAACTCATTTGAGCAAATTTATTTTCTTTGTAATCTGTAGTGAGAGGAATAAACGTAACATTTGAACAGAAAATGGACTCGAAAGATATTCCTTTTCAAATCAGAAACGTTTCAAATAAAAACGTGTTTATTTGGGTAAATTAAATTCCAAAACCAATATCAAAACTCTAGAACCAATATTTATTTTGACGTCGGTACAACATTATACCAGACACGATTTCAGAGAAGAAATTTATGTTCCACTAGCTTTGCGACTGTTGAGTTATCTAGATCTAGATTTTAGAATTAAGTTATCAGAGCAGAGGGGCGAGTGGCCTGTACTGCATTGCACTCATTGGCTGATTGTGCACCGCTTAACTTTATAGCTCATCCAATAATCCCACTGCTCCTACGAAGAGCAGTATATTTTTGGATGAAATGTACACAAAGTCGGTGAGGAGTTATGGTATAAATCTTATATCAAAGGGGTAGGTTTATAAATCAATGACAGTTATTTATAAGCCTCATAAATTGTTAATATATGAAATTTCATAAAGCTTTGAATAACTTTCATACTGCAATATATTATAATGAGATTAATAAGCATTCATATATAAGCTAAATATTCTGTAGGCATTAAGCATTAAATAGTATAATAAGATAATTCATAAATTTTATATTTTTTTTTTTTGCGAAAAAAAAATTCCTATGGTTTTTATGGAATTCTTCAAAAAAATTTGCCTAAATATTTGGATTGTTTTATACGCAAACATATGAAAGAATGATAAGATTTGATATAAATTTTGTTAGCGTATAAATATTAAAATTTTAATGGTTTTGATGTAGGCATATTCTAAGTAAGTAGAATTAATCATTTGCATTATATAATGTACGTTTTTGCACAATAATGGTCCTTTTCACAACAAAATCCCTACAGAAAAAAATTCGTATTTTCTTACCATTTTTTTTGTTTCACTTTGACGTCTATTCTTTTTTCAAACGGTGGTTAACATATAAAAACTGTAAACTATGGAATCTACTCTTTACCTGATCTGTTACACTCTATGTCCTAACTGTAGCCATTAAACAGTTATTAGCTCATAACCTATTCAGGTAATACCGAAATTGAACAACTTATTTTAAAAATTACGATTTTCAGCCACTAAGAAAATAAATTATATTTGAAAATAGGTTTGAAAATAGCCTTGAGAATAGGTTTAGAACCGCAATTCGAATGGAATTACGGTCGTTTTCCTTGTCATTTTTGACGAGTTTACCTGGAAATTTTCTGCATTTTTTAATTAAGTACATTCTAATATATTTTCCGTTCGAATTAGCTACTAAATTCGTAATTAAACAGAGGAACATAAATAATTCGTAGGATGCAAAACAGTGGAAAATGTTTCGAAAGTATAGAGAAAATAATCAAACTGCCATGACTTGAATCCTTGCAAAATGTTAAAATAGAGCTTGATAAATTTGGAGCATTTGACGGGCTTAGCTTTTTGTAAGAATTAAAGTCATAGCAGTTTGATTATTTTCTTTATACTTTCAAAACTACAACTATGCAATCACCTGTGTTTTGCAGAACACTACAAGGAACCAAAAGAACACAGCTAATATAAGCCATTTTTCATATACCTCCTACACATCTGTACAGCTGAAAATGGCGTTCGCTGTAGCGTGTAAAAACAGCTGTGGTGTGAGGATGCCGTCACTTTTTTCCACTGGAAGTCCGTGAGAAAATTCCACATCTGTAATTTTTGCTTATTGGGGAGCTAATAACTCTGTAACGGGTACAGATAGCGCACAGGGTGTACTAGGTCAAATTAAGGCGAAGAGTCCACAGTTTACAGTTTTTTATAAAGAAAATAGTTATGTTAACCACCGTTTGGAAAAAAAAGTAGAGGTACCACCAGAACTCCGAAGAAGAGAGGAGTATGGGGCTGACTGGGCAGTCGTTGGAAGGGCCATACAATGAGGTCTTGATAGCAACCTTATACAATGTGCTTTTTAAGATACGGGGTGTTTTGCGAAAAAATAGCATAATTTCTTAATCATCCTGTATACTGTATGTTGATCCCCTTCCCATACAATTTTCTGTTCGTCTAGGTGAGCAGGTACTATCACCTCCTGCTCTATGGACCACCTAGACGGAGACACCCTGTATACATTAAAGGACGAAATTTCGTCGCAGCTTATGTATTAAAATGTAATGATAATATCTTGTATTCTCTGTACCGTGGATGGATGGTGAGGAATGTAGGGTTGCAAGCCACCTTAGTACATCTGTACAATTTTTAAATTCAGTTCATCTACAATTTGAGGATTCGGTGGAATTTTTAGCTTAATTAGCTTACAGAGGCCTACAGACTTAAATTGAACAAAAAGTAAATTGACGGCTGTATATAAGCACAATTCAAAGTATTATGTCAGCAAAGGAGCATTCAAATTTCGGAAAAAAGACTGAAGTATAGTCTGAAAAAAATTTCGAATTCCATCAATTAGACTTTTTTCTCGTTTAATTATGAGTGCATAGGTCCATGGTAATGCTGCCCCCTACTAGCGCCCGGGGCATGTGCCCCTGCGTGCCCCCCCCCCTATATACGGCTCAGCACACCCTGAGACTATATTTTATGTTATGTGAGAAAAGGCAAATTTACTTCTTTTCATAGTTGGATAAGCATATACAAAATTACATAACTTAGCATAATTTAGTGGCAAGAGGTACAAATTACACATCTAGGAGCCTGAGCAGCTATCATTGATTAGGCCATCCCAGACGAGTAACGGAGTAGGCACCGCCAAACGGGTATTATTGCTGCAGGCTTTCATTCACACAGGAATAGGGAACTGAATGTGTGCGTGAATTTTCGGACTATTCAAAACAAAAAATATTTTGTTGCGGTTGTATTAGTGCGGCACAACAAATGAATACTGTTTGATTTTTGATGCAAAATTTCTTTCCAAAGTGCGGCACAATTGTAGAGATTTCTCTCTGCTTCTTTTACCTCTTCCCTAGAAAATCGGTATGCATACTGCATCAAGAATACTTGTCTGGGATGGCCCATTGCCCATACGACCAAATTAGATTTTGCTTCTTTATTTAAGAAAAAATGTCAAATTTTAGCAAAAAAAGGACTCAAAAGGTATTGAGGCACACAGCAAAAATATTTTAAATATAATAAAGTAAAAAGTTCGTTGAAACTTCATTAAAATTTGCAAGGTTTCTTGTTAAAATTTTGTAAAAGCGGCACAAATTGCGTGCGAATAAATAAATAAAAGGGTTCCATTGTTTATGCAATTATGATTAAATTACTGAAGATAAAGAAAACAG
The DNA here is from genome assembly GCA_963924295.1 of Dioctria rufipes. Classification (NCBI taxonomy): domain Eukaryota; kingdom Metazoa; phylum Arthropoda; class Insecta; order Diptera; family Asilidae; genus Dioctria; species Dioctria rufipes. The sequence continues at coordinate 365,785,420 of OZ002740.1, forward strand.
TGGCTTTGTGGTCAGAGATTTTAGCGGATAAAATCTTAAAATTCAAGACCTTCAAAAAAAGCCGTTTTTAAGTGCTCAGATGGATTCTGGACTCGAGTTTAGAGCCCTGTTTTTCCGAGCGCTCTTTGGACTAGGGCACTTACAGCATCCATCTTCTGCCACAAAGCCAAATATTGGTTGTGCTACTGAGTAACCAGGAGCACCTGTAGCGAGTGTTGGGGGAGAAAAGGGAATAATTTTATGTCCCCGTAAAAATGATGGAAAAATTATACATTCAAAGTTCAGAAAATATTTCCTTAAAATTAACACTAAATTAAATTCTCCTGCGCAAGTATTTGAAATTAATTGCGAATGACTACGAAATTCAAATATTGAGCATTTTTCAAATAGAAAAGCTTTGAGAGCTTTAATGATAATAAGAAAATAACACAATTGCACTAATTTGCTTAAGCATAAATATATAGTTGAAATGACGAAAACTGTGATTAGAGGGAAGAGTTTGTATTTAATAACTGATGTACAGTAGCACTGATAAATTTACTCCTAATTTTCGAATGTTCTTTTATAGATGCCTATTAATAAAAACTTTGAGGTAGTCGAGGAAAAGTTCGCAGTAATTTCCATTTTTGAGGGAATAGCATAATATTGGCGGTAATACTGCCTGCAGCTTAAATACACATATATATATTCACCAATCATTTTCTCTCAGGGTTGGTATACATATATCCAGGCTTGATTTCAATGTCCGCAGCCAGTAACTATATTTTCCCCTTCAACTTCAGGTTTCGTAGATTCAGTTGGTATGCTTATGGTCTCCTATGAAGCTAACTAAACATTATTATTATGGGAACCGCAAAAAATATTTAGTCCATGGAGTTTGAGATTCATACTCTGCTTTGTATTATTTCTGAGCTCCACTCGCCAGGGCACTAGCAACTTTTCCAACTCACCAGGGCATTAGCAACTTTTCCAACTTTCCATTTGAGTTCACTTTTAATCAAAGCCTTGATCTTACAACTCAACTATCTTGAAAATTAACATTTGTCCTCAGATGTCCATGTTTTACATATTTCTTACGTCTTTTAATTGCAAGCGTTAGAGTGAACTCCGCGTGAGTTCTTCTTAACACCGATTGCGCCTCCATATTTTGAGAATCGGAATATATATTTAGTCATCGACGTAGTAGAGGTTTGTATTCTGACAATCTGATTTGTACTACCTACTAAGCCACCAGAGATTTGTTCGACTCTCAGCCTTTAGGTCACTTTTTATTCAATGGAAAAGCTACGATAACACGTAATTGCTAAGTATAAGATATCCTGCGCCCTATAAAAATGGCAAGAAATTAAAATCGATAGATAACACTTGTGAAATTTCGATAAGGTATTCACAACTACCATAACCCTATTTAAATTGTTTTGGTTAACCTTTTCTAAAAGAGCTTTCCACTCAACTTATCTATTGACATAATATCAGTGCCAACTAAGCCTTTTACATAATTGTGTCACATAAAATAATGCGGGAAATTCGCTTTGCTTAGTATTCCTAAATCCCTGTGATTTTGTCTACATGGTATGTCGTATGTGGCTACATTCATCCAACAATAAATTTTCATCAGTTGATAATTATCAGGACTGGTAGGCATGTTATAAGCTATATGTAGTATTCGCAACTTTAGTCCATCCGGATCCGTTCCTAATGAACCCTCAGGCATTTGTTTATGTAAAGTGGCTAGCATTTATTTTGAAAATCTATTCAGACCGCGCGTATCTGTAACTTCACTGGATTACCATAGATAAAATTAGTTCGATGTTCGTATTCAGAATGGCTTGGCCTTTTGCAGCAATAAGTTAAAATGGCATGGAAAGGGTCAGTGATTAGATAAATAACCAACAAAAATTAAAGCATTTGCGGTAAATGGGTATAATGAAGAAAATTTAGCGGATTTTGGCGAATCTAGCTGAAATGTTTACGGCTTCGCATTTAAATTCGGTTCACGATAAATAAAATGATGCAGCTTCTCAACAAGTTTTACACAGTTTGCTTTGTAGAGCTCTTTGAGATTGTATAGATAATAATGAACACCTTTTCCTTATAAATATGCAATCATCCTTAGAATATGCAAAACAGAAGAATTTACTTTCAAAATTTAGCACACTTTTTGACACAACTTCATTTGCATGCACAGCTGTCAAACAAGAGCCCGTAATGTGGGCTTCTTTCTCTATTGTTACCTCTGGCTCAGCACTATCGTATGTCCTCAATTAGGTTTTCCCGTCTGCATTATTACCTTTATGCTACTTAATAAATCACGAGCCATTATAAGTCGTCTTACACTAGAGTCGCCCGCCGTCACATGTGCACTCAGAATAATGAGAAAACTTTAGACTGCTGGAGCTGCCAGGATTTTTCTCCTCTTTCATAAAAGAAGTTTTTTTTTTTATATTCATTCCTATGGAACTTTTCTACATACATAGGAGCGTCCTTATTTCATTCCTCTGGCTTCAGATATATTCCAGAATTTTTAGGTAGATTCCATCATATTGCTATATGAAATAGCACTTGACGCTATGGAGGTGGATAAGGAAAGTTCCAAACTCTTCTAGGAATATGCTCTCAAAGTGATCCGCATGGATATAGACTCCCAATTAACTTAATGAAACTGTCGAAGAGTTTGGGGCTGATAAATACACTACTAAGCTCTTGCTCTTTTACCATTTTCAAGGTACTTAGTCACTAAAAGAAGGTTGGTTTTTTGCAGCTCACGTACCTTTACTTTTACATCTACATGCGACTCTATTCGTCGTGTATGAGGTATCTTTCTTTTCATTACAAAAACACATGATGGATATCCAATGGAAGCAATGTGGTTAGCTTCATGATGTTGGGTAATCCAGGCGATGACGAACTATGCTACCTTCATTCGTACTTATTTCGTAATAAGATGGTTTTTAAGAGAAAATAGATTCAAAAGATTCATCCGGCTAAAAAGTTGGGCTTTATCACTTTTGTTGTTTGCATTTATTTAAATAGGCAATAAGCGAAGTAATCCAAATAGCTTTGGCAAGGATGAGGCACGTGCACTGAGGAATATACCACCTTGACAGATACCATTAGAAAAAGTGAGTATTACAAGATTTATCCAATAGAATCGATTGAAGATACTTGTGAGTGAATCTTATGTAATGCCACAAAATGTCTGTTAGAATAATGCCGTGGTGTTCATTTACAGAATTATTGTAACGTAGACTTTCGAAGGACTGGAATATCATTTGATGAATGCCAACAAGCAAGTTCAGCAACCATTATGGTTCATTAATTTGACAGAGTTTATCTTTTTGAGTTAAAACAGTAAAGAAACTCTTGCCACTAGTCGAAGGCAAAATGACATTGACAGAAAATGCTCTATAATCTTTGTAATAGCTTTTAATTGCTAATAAGTTAATTAGTTCTGTATGTCAGCTTATATCATCAAGATAGATGCTTAAGAAATTCCAAAAGGACGACTTGTGGACATGGAACTAAACTCTTGTCTCGATTAATAGGCTCTACTAGAGGCGGGGTGCACGTATTTAAGCCGTGTGTTCAGGATCGACCAATGCTGAGAAATTAATATATAAGTTTGCTTAAATAAAAACTAAAAATAATACAAAACTGTAATATGCTCGTATTTTAAAAAGACAACGAAATATGCCATAGTCGGATCTCTTAAGAGGGAAGAGTTATAAATTAAATAAATAGTAATATATGAAAAAGAACTGTTCAAGAACGGATAAAGTAGCTTTTGTGAACATTTCATACATAACTGTAATCACAATTAATTTATAAATGAATTCCATATGCCTACTTTTCTTACAAGACTCCTGTGTGATTTCCCCGCAGAGTTCTTCCTTTTGCTTTAAATCTTTGAGGAGATGTTTTTCAAATGAAATAAGGCCTCAGTTCGACAGTCTTCCTTGCCCCATCGTGTTCCTCAAATATGGTTTTATTCGCTTTTATGCTGAAAACGATCTTTCAGCATTAGCTGTGCCAACATGAATTGTTAATGTTAAGCGAGTAAGCTTATAGACTTCAGAAAAAGTTGATTGAAGCTCAATTTGCGTAGCATGTTTTAAAATTTCGCTGATAGTCAAATTTCTGAAACAGTTAGACCACAACTGACTTATTGTCCAATTTTGAAAATTCAAAGAACTGTCTATACGAACACTTAATAGAACTAAATCCATTGGATGGTAAACTTTGTGAATAACTTGCTAATTTCTTGTAATTCAGCAATTCAATAAACACAAAATAAAATTTTGTATTGCGCATTTGATCCATCTGCATTTTATAAGCGTCGTTGTTGTTGAGGAGGACCAACCAATGCTACGGATTCGTGAGAAACGATTGAAAACTTACCTACCATAGTTCGAATATGTGACACTGTTTCATGCATTTTATCATTTCAGTAAGAAATATCCACATTGTTAAAAAATATATCAGCAAAAACAAATATTTATGCGAAAGTAATGAGAAGAAACTGGTTTCTTTATTTCATTTTTCTGGTCGGTACATAATTTTCTAAAAAAAAAAAACTAGATAATATTGGACTCAGTTGTGGAAACTTTATTCTAACACGTTCATAGAAAGCCAGAGTCCTCTTTGCAGAGTGTGAAAAAATTGAAAAATGTAAATATCTCCGTAATCGACCCTTCAATTTGAATTATTGAAAAAAAAATGTCAATGTTATCCTTGATCCTTAAAATTTTTTACACCAAGAACATATTTTTTCCCTTCTAAAATATAACTCATTGTCAGTCCTTTACAACAACAAGAGAATAACCACAAAATATGCTTCCGTTCAAAACTAATTAACATTTTTATGTTATGCGAAAAGTGAACGTAATTTCTAAAACATAATAAGTGTTATACTTTTTCAGGATTAGTATTAAGGATTAAAAAAAAAATAATCGAGAGTGGGGCTTTTGAGATACTCTAGTATAACGGGAATATCCATTATACTTGAAAACAAATTTTCAGAAAAAGACCTCAACTCATTTTTTCAGAAACTTCAAAGTATCCTGAAATAAATAGCGTTTCTTTCGTGGACTTGCGATGTGTACATTCTGAGATATATGTTTTTGAAATTACACCTACTAAGCGAAATTGCTCACTTTCGAATTTCAAAATATCGTATCGCCGTCAGAAATGGATAAAAGAAGAAATTTCGTCAAAATCGGAGATGGTCGATGCACAAATTTATACAATTATGATTCAATTCGCATGCCGTCACACACACAAAACGCCGAATCTATGGTGCGGGACAGTAGTTAATACCTTGTTAGTCTGTATACCATAATCAGCGGCAGCAAGCAATGCAAAGGTGTGAAGGCTGGGGAACTTACGGACTTAGTTAGAATGAATATTTGTGTTCCTAGCATTCGTATATATTGATATTCACCTTAGCGTTCAGTTATGATACGGAACAACCGTCATAAGTAATGCACAGGTACGAGTATTAGATAGAAGGAATTTTTATTATTTTTAACTGGAGAAATATACGTTTAAGGACTTGCCGAACATCTTGAACCCTTTGACGCCTCGCCACTAGGCTCCACATGTTTAAAGTATCTATCATATTATCAGGGCAGTGGAAACACTGCAATAATCGGTTGATTAAAATCAACTCTCCTGAGAATGACAGGCAAGCGTACTACAATCGGAGTGGTTATTATAGTATATTGCTTCAAGGGATTGTTGATCCAGACAAAAGCTTTATCGATATGCACTGCGGCGAACCTGTATCCATGCATGATATCCGTCTTTTTAGAAAATCAGAATTTTACTGCAAAGTAAGACGAAAATTCAGAATTAATAATACCGGGTGGTGAGTTATTAGGTGACTCAGCCTATTCAGAAAATAACTACGTGGTGCCTCCACTCAAAGATTTGGGCAACCGAACGAGTAAACAACGAAAGTTCAATTATTTGCATTCAGCAACTAGAATATTTGTGGAAAATGTATTTTGAAAGCCCAGATATGGGATTCATTACAAACTGTGTTGTGACTGCATTTGCATTAAAGATAATGACATAGAACGAAGATAACGATAACGAAGAAGCTGTAGACGAAGATAACGATGACGACCTACCACAACAAAGTCAGAAAAATAATAGAATGAGGGACGAAACTTTTTCATAACTTGACAACGAAGGCAGATTAATATAAATAGATAAGTTCATTTAACAACAATATTATACTTATTTAAGTAAAACAGAAATATATTATATGTATAATGAAATAAAAAGCGTTCCTTTGCTTTAAAAAAAAAGGTATTTCTATATTTAATTATAAATATTCCTTATTTACTTACTATTTTATAAAAAATTAAGTAATTCTCCATGTCTTACCAATTGTGCTTTTTCTTATTTTATTAGATAATTTTGTAATAATTCCCGCTTCTTTTTTCTCTTTAATTTTTTATTTATGTTAGCTCTTTTTTTTAATTGGAGAGATGTTTCCTTCACTTTTTTGGCTGTCTCGCGTCGGTTTTATTGGCCATCGGTGCTGGTACGTGATCGTTAACCATTCCAACGCTCACGGAATGTGGAGAACTAATGATGCGGATGTTTTTTTTTTAAATAGTTCATCCATTTCATGAAAATACAAAAACTCTCGATGTACTCGACCTTGAATTTTTGTAAGCTCTATACAGAGAACTTCATTTGATCTCAACTTGTTCGGCCGTAGTTGTAGAAACCTAAAATGTTTTATAATTTATTGATATAAATTTTGATATAGCATATTCATATTAACACTTACAAGTACATCTAACACTTCCAAGTCTGGTAAAACATTGTTCCAGAAGTGTTTCTTAATTCATGTTCGGAAGTATTCACCTTTATTATTTTTGTAAGCGTCAATTTATGCTTTTCTCTAATTATAGGTCCAGTTTTTAATATTTTTTTTTTTTGTTTCAGTAGCCTTTAACGAAATTAATTTTGGCAATTTTAGAAAAAACTTAGTTAAAAATTCTTATACCATTTTAATAAAAAGCTTGATACAAAAAGAAAAAAGAAAAAAAGGATACGGAGTACGACAAAAACAAAATATAAATGTCAGAAATTGGAGGTTATGTTGTAGTATTGACAACACAAATTAGCGTTCCATTCGGAAAGTTCTTGCGCGTACTTTACACAGTCCAATGGAGCACAGCTATTATGCGTGGGTGTCCAACCCATACCAGCATTATTTTTGTGCGATACGGAATGACAAACTTAGTATACCCTGTGATTTCATCTAAATATGAGGAAGCAGCAATCAATCCCTCCTTTGGAAAACTACGATTTAATATTTTGTCAGCCTACCATTTATTATGAAACACAAAATAAATTGATGCACGTTTGCAAATATATATGTATATTTGTAAGTAAGTAATATGACAAAAAATTCAAAGCAGATTTTTATTATTTTTAGAATATTACGTAAAGTGTACCCCATAAAATAAGTTTTATATTATAATGACTACCATTTTTATCAATTTCCGAGACCTTATGATATTGTACATAATATGTGGGAACAGCTCGTCGTAGGTACGATACCTAGGAATTTTCTATTTGTATTAAATTTACCTTATTACAACCACAAAGTCGAGCTCGTATTTCAGAAACTAAACACGATTAGGGACTTGTACAAACATATTAGTTCCCGGTTTTAAGCTATTATCATTATTATGAAATCCTTGTTTCACGTCTTTAATTTTCCTTTATAGAAATGAAAAGCTCATAAAAACTCATTTGAAGGGTGAACTTTCACGTTCGAACGAACCAAATAAGATGGGAGCCGAAGGCAAACCCTTGAGCTTAAGTAATTCTTTGAAGTCGATTTTCCTATTGTTTTTTGCTGCGCTTTCATCCGGTTAACTTGGAAACAAAACCTCACAACGATTTCATCATATTCTTCCCGTTTATTTAATCCCTAAAGAGTTTTTTTATGATGTTTTGGGCAGGCCTTACATGTGAATGATTCAAAGGAGAAAGGGATCACGAACTTTCTCCTTCAAATGAATTTTGCTCGCTGAAAAGGGGATGGTTTTTTTTGCACTTTTATTATAACAAAAGTCTGAAGTATCGCAATAAAATGCCTAATTAAATTTACTTTTCTGAGTTGGAAAAAATCAATTCATCCCAGTAGACAGTTTTATTCGTGAGTCTACTACCTATTTACCTACCTACCTACCTTCCCTAACCGGCGCGCACGTTGAAGATAACAACAATGAAGGACTTTGTAAAAAGAAATTAATCAATTAAAAACCGAGATAAAAAGGGATGAAATGATAAATTGCTGGATGCATCGATTCTAGACTTAAGCCGTCCTCAGGATAGGGGCAAGGATGATCGGGATCGGGACAGCAATCAATTTATCTCTGAGAATGAGAGTTTATGTATAAGGAGGGTGGTCTGCACCTATTATTACACATTTTCCACGGATTATGCTTCGTTTGTTGTGTGGATACACACATATATACATACGTATGTGTATACTGCGCTGGAGCCTGAGATATGAACCAGATGTTGAAGCAATTCCTCTGAATGATGAACTGACATTAAGAGGATTACATTATCAACGACGGACTGGGAACGGGAAGGTATAGAATTTTATTGAGAGGGCAGTCAATTTCAGTGTTCAGAGTGGGGGGGGGGGGACTGTGGTGTATTTAATTGAGGTGCGGTTGTTTGTTCGTGTCATTGCGGTTTGTTCTTCAAATGCTATGCTGGTTGCTTGGTAAACCAGTGGAATTTTAATAAACTGAGAAAAGATTTGTGATGGAGTTCTGATGAAATATTTATCAACAGAATATTACCTTCCTACTATTGACGACATGTGTATAGTCATAGTTTTCTTTCGGATTATACAATCAACAAAATTATACATACGCATATACATGGGCGCCGCATAGTGTGTTATTTTCTCAATCTAGCGGGTTTTAGTTAAATTTTTCAATGATCCAAATTCTTAGAAACACTGTAAATTTTATTTCCGGAATGTCCATATTGTATTGAAGTATGTGCATTTTTCCAGGAAAATTACCGGAATAATTACAAAAATTAAACGAAACTCTGGATGCCTGCACAGGTATAAAATGTACCGACAAATACGTTTTTGTTCATTTTTTTCTTTTATTCATTAATGTTAGTTTCCATTCTTTTTCTTTTTGAAATATTATTTCATTAGACCGAAAAATATTTTGCGAATTTATTGATGAGTTACATATAATGAAATCGCTGTACGCGAGTTATAAGAAGGTTTTCAACACATATACTGTATTGTACTACGTTCTTATTATATGTTTGTCGAAGATTCAGAGGCTAAGCGAATGTTTGCGATTTCAATAATTTTTTTCTCAATTTCAGAATGACTATACAACTTCCTCGACGGTCTATTTTTAACATACGGATCGATAATACGAAACATAGAAGAATGTATGCTATAATTTCATATATTTTGGAAGAAATAGGTACTTGGTCATTGCCAGATAACATTTTTAGTGATTTGAAAGTAACTCTTAGGAGTTTTTGCCAAAAAATTGAGGTAAGATGGAATAAATCGGGCAGACATCAAGGACGTTGCCTAGTTTCCAATTTATCGTGGCTTCAAGGGAATCGTAATCTTCCTGCTGCTCTAGTTAAAGCTATACCAAGTACTTCAGAAGGTGATTTAAATAACAGGCCTGGTAGGCCTCAAAAAGCATTCAAAGAATGTGGTTATAAGACTAAAAACCGTAAAGTTAAAATCTTAGTAGAGTCATCAAGCCAAAAAGAACTGTTTTTGGCCACGGAAATTAAATTGCGGAAGGCAGAGAAAAGAGATTCTGCTCCAATTGTCAAGGAACTCTCTGCTGCTTCTCCTACGAGAGGAAGTACGATTAAGAAGGCTCGTGACTCTTTTGAACAGAAGCGCAACTCCCTATCTGCCAACCAAGCGCTCGCAATAATAGTTAATGAAAATCTTTAACTAATCAATATAATATAATTCACCAACAAGTGAATTTCATTAGTAATAAGCGGTATCCACCTTATTATAAGGTAAAGGAAGCTAAAAAGCTATGCTATCCCACTGAAATTACTATCACGGAAAATTCAAGTGAAATACAACTTCAGTCATTTATTTACCATACTGTGAAGCGACTATGTCAAGTGCAAGAAGAGGTCTTACTGTCTATGAATTTCACAACAAACAAAAGTTTAAATATAATTATTAAGTGATGGTGCAGAGCAAAATAGGAAGAACAAAATTCTGACGGAAGTTTATTCAGTTTTTCTATGGTACCAATATAAATTTACTCCGGAACCAACGATTCTAAAACAGTTATCTGGCAAAACGCAGAGCCTTCTTCGACAAGGCATTGTCGTCCAATCAAGTTCCTTTATGTCAAAGAATCAGTACAGCTTATTAAAACTGAAGTAAGACAAGTTGATGACCAGGTTACAACATTCCTGCCTAAAAAAAATACTTGTAAATGGTATAGAAGTTATTGTGACGCCCATATTGATTTTTTGTATGGTAGATGGCAAAGGCTGCAATGCTGTATCATCATGCTCTTCGACGCAAACATGTTACTTATGTGGAGCAAAACCCCGAGAAATAAACGACATGAACTTCTTTCATTTGGATTGTCACCTCTCCATTCGTGGATACGGTTTTTAGAATGTGTACTCCACATTTCATACCGATTAGATATTAAGACTTGGCAAATTCGAGGTACGGCAAACAAAGCCCAAAAGAAGAAATATGTGCAAGATATGTTCAAGAGCGAACATGCCCAAACAGCAAACAGGCGCATGTTTTAGAAATGCGGAGATGTGTGCCAAAAAATAACTGGTGTTAATTTGGAGTTAATAAAGCGATTCCGTGTTATATTTGAATGTTTAAATTGTGGGTTCCAAATTAACTTGGAAAAGTTTGATGTTTATACTAAGCCGATATTGGAACTATACTTGAAAGAATATCATTGGTACTCGATGCCTGTAAGCGTGCACAAGATTTTTTTGCCATGGAAAGGATATTCTCATATCTTGTATTCTTCCGATTGGACAATTTTCTGAAGAAGCGCGAGAGGCAAGGAATAAACATAGTAGGCAAGACTAGACACCAACACTGATTTGCTACACAGACTAATAATAATCTCAGATCCTTTTATTGCCAGTTTACGTGCTCCTCCCAAAACTAAACGAAGACAAATAGTTCCAGTAGTTCCAGAAGTTTTGGAATTGTTCGAAGAACCACAGAATTTAAATACTAGCAAAGATGATAATTTGGCTGCAATTTTCTGATTCCGATTAGATAAATTTATTGATTATTATGATAATTATTGTGTTTTTCTTCTTGAATATGTTAAATAAATAAGAATTTTGTGAATAATTGGGAATTTCAATTATTTACATAGCTACAATAATTAAGTCCCTCTAGATTGTGAAAATATCACCCTGTGCGCCACCAAGATTTTATCTAAGACGGTGCATGTGAAAATAATTATTTTTGGCCAGGAGTTAGGTATACCATTTACGAAAGCAAAAGTCATAACGGAATTCTGTAATAATATAAATTCTAATACAGGATTGAAATTGATATAACAAAGATCTTTTCCAGGTATTATTGAAGATTTGAAGAAAATCTAACCACCCAAAACACAATAGGTATTGTAAAATTTTTAATAAATATCAATCGTTTTCAGGACTACCTACTAAAATATATCAAATATTTTTTTTATCTTTGGAAAAGAATATTATTCAAAGTCTTATGAAGGGTTTTCCAATAAGAGGTGTTATTTTGATATTCAAAGAAAAATGCCATTTTTTGAGATAAATGATCTTTATTTCATTATAAAGAAGAAGGTATGCCGTTAATAATGGAAAATAACATCAGCCAAATGACCACCACGACCACGCCTACAGGACCATATCCTTTTCATGAAATTTTCCATAACCAAATCGCAAAGTGGCTGCCCTATGTCCTCGATAGCCTCACGAATTCCATCTTTGAGGTCTTGAATCGACGCTGGGCTGTTGGCGTAGACCTTCTCTTTCACGTGGACCCAAAGGAAGAAGTCGCAAGATGTTAAGTCACAAGATCTCGGTGGCCAATTGTGATCACCTCTTCGAGAGATAACACGGTCCGGAAACTTTTCCCGTAAAAGATCAATGGTTTCGTTACTTGTATGGCACGTAGCGCCGTCTTGTTGAAAGTAAACGATGTCCAGATCAATAGCATCCAATTCCGGCCATAAAAAATCATTAATCATCTGTCAATAGCGCAATCCATTCACCGTAACTGTTGCTCCAGCCTCATTTTCGAAAAAGTAAGGTCCAATGACCCCGCGGGACCATAAACCGCACCAAACAGTCACACGTTGAGGATAGAGAGGCTTTTTAACAATAACTCTTGGGTTTTTCGAGCCCCAGATGCGACAATTTTGCTTGTTGACGAAGCCATCGAGGTGGAAATGGGCCTCATCACTCAAGATGAGTTTTCGATGGAATTCCGGATCATTTTCATGCATTTCAAGGACCCAATCAGCAAAGACTCGATGTTGTTGATGATCGGCCGGCTTGAGTTCTTGTGTTAACTGAACTTTATAAGCCTTAAGACCCAAATCTTTATGCAAAATACGGTGTAATGACGTTTGTGGAATGCCTAATTCCAAAGAACGGCGAGAAATGGACAAACCTGGGTTTTCTTCAACACTTTCGGCTACAGCAGCAATATTCTCGCTTGTTCTTGAGCGACGTGCACGGGTTTTATTCTTCACATTACGAAATTGTCCCGACAGCTCGAATTTTTCTACCAATTTCTGTATTGCGGTCCGACAAGGTGCTTCACGACGACCCAAAAATGTTCGAGTTTTACGAACCGTCTCTGCCACATTTTCACCATTTTTATAGTGAATTTTAATAATTTCAATGCGTTGTTGAATCGTGTATCGTTCCATTTTTATTAATGGCGTAGTTTCTGCTTGTCAAATGTCAAAAAATGACAGCTCCAAAAGTGACATCTACTGAAATAGCGGGCTAATTAAAATAACACCTCTTATTGGAAAACCCTTTATATGCTTTAGGTAACTTTTTAACAGCTACAGATAGCACATAGGTTGTGATAGATCAAATTAAAGAGGAGAGTATACAGTTTACAGTTTTTATATAAAAAAGTTATGTTAACGACCTTTTTGCAAAAAAGTAAAAAAAACACAGGCCAAAGTAAGAAAAAAGGTTGGAATATTCAAAATATTTAGTTTAGACCCCCCATAACTCCTGAGAGGATACGGGGCTGGTTGAGCAGTCGTTGGAAAAGGCATGAAGTTCGACATACAATGAACTCTTAACTATGACCGTAAGCCATTTACTTCTTAAGATACAGTATGTGTTGTGAAAAAGTAGTTTTTTTCTTAATCACCCTGTAATTCCGAAACAGTTGTAATCCCCCTTCCCCCAATCAATTTTTTGTTTGGCTAGGTGAGCACTATCACCTCCTGCTCTATTAACCACCTAGTAGACGGAAACACCCTGTATGTCTGACAGTTTTTTTTTCAAGTTTGAAAAAGTTATTTTAATAGATTAGAGCGATTTTTCTGTTTCATTTATTTTTTATTTTTTGTCAAATATTTTTATAACGATACTTATTTCAGTTTCCAAGCTTGGTATAGATCCATACTTCTGTTCTTGTATTTTCCATTGTGTTTGGAATTTTTGTAATTTAAACTGTATACCATTAGTCGCTGGAAGTGTAGTAGGAACATTAGCACTTACTGCTTGACTTTCAATCATGATCCAGTTAGATCTGTGAAGCTGATTTTCATACACTTCAACCGTTATCTTTTTTCTTGTTGAAATTCTGTATTTTGTAATTAAGGGCATGTCTAAGCGTTACGCAAGCTAAAATGGATACGACCACGTCCTGTCATTCTTAATAAATATATTAGGAATGGGAAGTTAGATAAAAATCTATACTAAACTAGGTATTTTGGGGTGACACAAGACCAGGCAAAATAAGAAATGTCGATTCTAATTATATAAAAGGTGTGCTAAAGTTCGGTCAAAGCGAAAACACCAATTCCCTTCATATACTTTAATTTTATCTAGCTTCCTAGATTTCTATATTCTAGTGAATAAAGTGTAATTTGGCAAGAAGAAAGCTACCTGTACTGCATCCTCTTTTTCAAGACAATTAGAAAAAAAAAATAATAATAAGTGGTGGTGGAAACGACGATGCATACAAGGTTTAATATTTATAAAAAACCCGCAAATAGCCGAGAAAGGATCGTCTTCAAACTAATAAAATTATTTAACTCATCAAGAACAGGAGAATTATTCAATTTATATATTATATTAATATATTATGAAAATAAATACGGTAATATCTTTTAATATAATAAATATCGAACAGAGACAGTAGGTAGTAGGTGCTGCTTGAGCAAAGTAGCTCGAATATAGGTCCAGTTTTTCATAATTTTATTTTCAGTAGCCTTTAAGGAAATTAATTTGGGTAATATAGTTAATAATCCTAACTATTTTCATAAGAAACTTGATACAACAGGAAACATAACAGAAATGTCTAAAATAGGAGGGTATGTTTTACTTTTGACAACACAAACTTGCGTTCTATTCGGAAAGTGTTCGCGAATACTTTACACATCCCAACACAGCTATTGTAATTTAATAGTATATCAGTTGACAGAAGTAGGACTGAGAGAGAAAAATTCCAACACTGAGCAAAGCGCGCTTTGCGACTAGGCCTTGAGGCTAGCTGCTGGCTTGGTTTTGTGTTGCATCATTTAAAAACCCGTGTTGGAAATATTGACAACACCCCAAGGAAGCCTCGAGGCCTGGATGTGTTTTTGCCATAAGAGTCGTATCTAACTTCGCAGCAACCGCTCTGTATCGAATATCCACTTATCATATTAGACGTGTGAGAGCAGAAGTCATTTTGATATAGATTATTATACGTATATTGTCAACCAATTGTAATTGTCTCTAATAACCCGTCGTCAGCTGCTAAGCCTATTCCTTTAGTTGGATACAAAGCCCAGTAGTTTCATAAGTGTGATTTGAATCCGTTGTAATCGTGGAAACTATAATTTTATTAAAATAGTAAAAAGGTGTAAAGTTCAGTTCGGCATTGCTATTATTTTGCAATGAAAAATTCTTCCTTGAGATGTGATGGAAACTGAAGTTGTGAAAGCACGTGTGCAATCATCGTACTTGGAGCATGGAGGTAAACGAGCAGAAATTGATGGATCTTGGATCACCATCAACCGGATTAAAAGCTGCTTTAAGGTTACGGTTAGAAGAAATGTTGTTTAAATTTTCAGAAAGTGAAATCAAGCAGCACGTGTCTATCGAATCTAGCTCAGTAGACGCTATTGAGATCACAGAAGAGCAGCAAGTTGAGGAGGAGATCGTATTGTATAACGAAGTAGCAAGATTGCGAGCCAAATTATCTAAAAAATTGTAAATCATCAGGTTACAAAAGCAATTGTCAAATCTGACCTTGGCCAACCAACCTACAGTAATGAATTTCAGAGATGTGGAATAATCTTTCCCCAGTGTTAGGGACGACAATCATTATTCCATCGAGAAATGGATATTTAATTTTGAAGGATCTGTCCACGTACTGGGATTCATGAACGCAATTAGTATATGCTAAACGATTGCTCAGAGGTACTGCGAAAATGTTTCTCTGCACGAACCATTACAGCCTGGAAAAATCTGAAAGATGCTGTCTTGGCTGAGTTTCGAAAATCACTAGAGCAGATATACACAACATCATTTGTGACGCCTTTGGGCTCGTATATTTTAGAAGTTTTTTAACGCAACTTTTAGGGACCTAATAATGTCTGATAGATTATTCGTTTACATAGATGATCTCCTGATCGCAACGAAAGCTATCGAAGAGTATTTGGAAATACTTACTGAGGTGATGCGAGGTGATGAATGAGGTGAGAAAAATAGTTTATCTCGGGTGTATTGTAGATTTTACAGGCATACAGCCAAATACGGAAAACCTGAAAGAGATACAAGATTATCCGATACCGAGGAATATTAAAAACGTCTATAGTTTCGTAGGATTATGTTCATATTTTCGTAAATTCATTCAGAAGTTTGCTATGCATGAAAGCCTCTGTACTCTCTCCTTAAAAAGGCTGCACATTTGGAATAGGTAACCTCAAGGCATTTGAGCTCTTGAAATTAAAGTTAGTGCAATCCCCGATTTTGGCAATCTATAGTCCACACAAAGAGATCGAGTCGCACTGTGATGCCAGTAGTATAAGGTTTGGGAGGGTTTTGCTTCAACGATAGAGGAACAACAAACTACATCCAGTGTTCTGCTGTTCCAAACGAAATACCGATGTCGAAACAAGGCATCACAGTTATGAACTGAAAACCTTATCTATCATGTATGCATTGAGAAGACTTATTGGTTTTCGGACATGCAGCTAAAGATAAAGTCCTGCGCGCAGAACTGTTTAAAGTGCATTCAATTCTCTTTTGTGTCCGGTAAGACTGAGGGTGAACTTCAGAATATACTAAAACGGTCCATGCAATTTGAGGTCATACATGTTGACCATTTCGGTCCCTTACCACCAACGGGTACAAAACAAAAAGACATATTATCCTTGTGATTGACGGGTGTACCAAACTTACGAGAGTATATGCGGTCAAAAACACAAAGACCAGTGAAGCTATTTCCTGCCTGGAGTCTTATTATAGTCCGTATAGTAGGTCAAGTAAGACTTACTTACTCAGTCTCCTCAGTCTCCTCTGTCTAATGGACAAGTTCAGCGCATCAAATGAATACTGCAGCATGATCACACAAACTAAAGCACAAGCATTTCATAAATTTCATAAGAATTACCATTGCAACATCAAGCCACAAAAAAGGTATAAACGAAAATACATCGCATTGTGTAAATAAAACAAATGTCAATAATAAATCAATAGTAAAATTGCATATCATCAAGAAGCCAATTTGTACTCATGCCGGAATTGTTTCATTTTAAACTACCTTGAGTGAAATGCTTGTATCAGGTCCGAACGAAGATTAGGTCATATGACCGAATAATTTAATTGTAACAAAATTCAAGTATAAATTTTGTAATAAGAACAACCATATTCATGAGTAAGAAAGCATTTTATATAAATAAGGTAGCAATACCTCAATAAAAAAAGTCAGTTACCTACAGTCATTCACGCTTTGAGTTTTTACTTACAACACTAACCGGTGCCCGCTAACCTTTAGCTGCGCCCAGTATATTAGAGGAGATTTGCTTTTTCTAAAGCTTTTCCATAGGAGATATGCCTTGTGGCCGGCTACACTTCACTCATAGGAGATCTGCCTTGTGGCTGCATCCCCACCTGTAGTTACGATTTGGCGACGCACTTCATTTGATTGTATTTCCACTAAATAAACAACGGAGGTAAATCTCATCATTAAAATATTTACCACATGGCTATCGTGACACTCATAAACTCTAACTAAAATACTCCATGGCGACGTTCATACAAATATACTCCCACTAAATATACAACCATGTAAAATAAACTTTTTTAATTTATCACAATACTGACACCCATTTTACCGAAGGAGTCGGATGTGAATACTAGCAGTAACTGGTATCAACATTTGACGAAAGTTGAATAGTACGATCAATCACAGTACCGGATTTGCTCCTAGTGTTTTGTTGTTCGGGGTCAATCAGCAGGCGAATTTTTTGATAGGGTGAGAGAGTATCTCCTTGAAAAACAAGCTAAAGAGCACGATTTGCTTTGCATTAGGCAGCGGGTGGCTGACAACATTGGAAAGATTCAGGAATATAACAAGCTATATTTTGATAAAAAGCATAAAGCTTCCCACAAGTATGAAGTTGGAGATTATATCATGATTATAAATATCGTCACTACACCCGGTGTATTCAAAAAGTTGTTTGCCAAATATCGCGGGCCCTATGAAATTTGTAAAGTTTTGAACAACGACCGATACGTCGATAGAGACGTCGAAGGGATGCAATTATCATGGATACCCCCTATACGAAATTTGTTGGTCGGCCAAAATGAAGCCTTATTTATCATTTTCCTGTGTCGAGTGAATGCGATAGCCCTGCGGATTAGCTCGATAATTTAGTGATATTGAATGTTGTTTGTTTTAGTTTAAAGGGATGTAAGACTGGGAAAAATTCGATTATGATATCGATCATTAGAAGGTTATTCTTTTCGTTAAAATAATTTTAGACATGATTAAAGTTTAAATTATAGGAAAAATATAAGTCTTGCGTAATTGTGTAATCCACGGTACGGTAATCTAATCTAATAAGGAACGCTTAATAAACGTACAATTAGCAAGCGCTCGAATTTCTACAACATACATGTTAGTCCCCCTACAGCGTTTTACATCCAACAATAAGAAGAGGTTTGGTTTACAATATACGTATAATAATCTATATCAAACAGCTTTTACACTTACAATATGGCAATTGGATATTCGATACAGCGGTTGCTGCGAAGTTAGGTATGACACTTAGCTTCTCACAAAATTTAAAATGCTACCTTCTCTAAAGATTCGGCCATACCTGACGGATGATCGACCCGATTATCAATTTCAGTAGGACCGTGATTGTATGGAACACCTTAGAAAGAAACTTACAACTTATTAACTCATAAAGTCTAACTACCTATCATTTCCTAAAAATAAAAAAGGTAATTTGAAGCACGGTAACTCCTCATACTCAGGAATAATCAGTGTGTTATGTTTTATTTTCTGAAGAATTTTGTTCCAGAAAATACTCTAGCGTGAATAAGATGGCACTTTACCATTAACCTTTACCATTAGAAATTTATAATTTGCGGTTATCATCACCAAACTGAAAGTCTTTTTATAGGAGAAGTAATTATTATCCCGATTCTAAAAGCTTCCTTTTACTTTTTTTTAATTTCAAATGGAATAAAGAAATCAAAGAAAAGAATGAAAGAAATGGACAATGGGCCATCCCACACGAGATTTCTTGATGCAGTATGCAAACAGGTTTTCTGAATAAGAGGTGAGAATTAGCAAAGAGGTATCTCTCCAAGTTGTAGAGATATCTCTTTGCTTCTTCTCACCTCTTTCCTAGAAATCCGGTACACATACTGCATCAATAGTACCCGTGTGGGATAGCCTAATAGCACTAATTTTGTATACACCGAGATTGCCTAGATAAGTGATAAACTTATCAAATCACATATCAAATGATGAGGCGAGCTGCGAGGAGGCCTGAGAGAGGCCAGACCTGAGGCTTGCTTGGATGTGTTTCTGCCTTTAAGCCCGATTTTAACTCATTCAATTGATTTGGAGGTCAGTATCTTTGAATAGTGATATTCGTGTTCTTGGATTATACTTAACCCCCTCAAGGATACAAACTATATTAAGAGACACCATACGAAACCAAACACAAATTTAATTGTATTAGGGCTCCGTAATTTAGCCAATTCAAATCGTATAAACACTCAACCATTTCCAATAATCACAACAGCCTGCATGCTCCCATTTGTTCCATAAAAACACATCCTGCTACATTTTTTCATAATTATCCTGATAAAGTTCCAATTCATGCTAGAAAAACATCCCAACCATATGACACTACATATAAGCAGGAAGCACCATGTTAAAAAAATCCCTTCACACTGCAGAATTATTGAGCAAACATCAAGTATCAGGAAAAAATACCCCTGATCCCTTCCGATATTAGGACAGGCTTACAGTCAATATAAACTCGAAGTAGAAAAAAGAATATGTATATACATATCTGGTTGAACACAAGATACACTACGCTGGTCAAGCTAAAACACACCGGCATATGACAGTGTGTTGAGGTTGTGGCTGCAAGTGAAGGGTCACAAAATCATATATTGTCCGAGACCATCCTCCTTGATGGTACCTCCTGTACACAAAATGTAATTCTATATCACTTCCCTTGCCCACCACCACCACCATCAGCATCATTATCATCATCATCATCCCAAACCTTGAAAGTGTGACTGCTGGGACCCGAGAAAACTTTGCCCGAGACGTGACCCTTTTTTTCAAATACAAAGCCGGTGGCTATTATCTCGAAATAGAGAGGTAGTAAAGAGCAAGTAAAAAGACCCTCCTCATGCTCTCAGCAAACACCCAACGATCATCTGAGGCTCAACACCGAAAACTGAAGAATCAGTTTTTGGCGGTACGTTGAGGTGGTACGGAGGTTAAAATCTGTAAGCAAAGCAAAGGGAACATAAAGATTCGAGTAGAATTTTAATTAGGCTTATTTGTTCCGAAGCGTGCAATTACAATTTGAAATAGTTAGCGCAATGTTGACGTCAAAAAAATCACATAAAGTTACCAAGGATTACGAAGTCACAGTTTTCGAGAATGGAACAGTTCTCGGTTCAGTTATCGTTGATAGTGATGAAAAGTGTAATTTGACCACAACGATAAATGAGGAGCAAATTTCCCTAGTGGCAATCGACGAACAGTGCGAAAGTTCATATTCGGCAAATTGTGGTATGGTGAGCGTATCGCCAAATACCTCGCTGGCAAATTTTATTAATCGCAGTGAACATAGTGCGGGAAGTGTAGCCAATGAATCAATTCAGTCGGAAATCCTCAATTCTAGCACGTGCTCATATGAATCACGACAAAGTAAACGATTGCGGCGAAAATTCAGGAAGTTCAACGAGAAACAGGACCATTTCCCCCCGCAGTACACAACACTTTATTTGGATGGTGCTGCTGACCCAACTGCCGGTACTCTAAATCATCTAGTTGGCCCCCTTGAACCGGCTGGACACATGCCCTTATCAGTACCAGTCACCCAAAGGTAATTGAAAATTAATCCTCACCTTGTTCATACATAGATGCCTAATCTCGTCGAGATGGATCTGAATTTGAATTTATTTTGAAGTTGATTCTGGTGCTTGTCGTCCACGGATGGGTAGCATCATTTTCATGGATGATTTTGTTGTTGTTGTTCTATGCTCATTAAGGGAAGCAAGATTTGTTGAATGCTCAACTTAATTTGGCTTCGGGGCACCTAAACAGATCTATGTCTGTATCTCAGACTTGCAGGCCTGTGGGATCACATTTCAAGCCTTAATAGCATCAACATATGTGAACAAATGAGATTGTGTACCTTATACTTTCAGCCGTTGGAATCATTTTTCGTGTAACGTTGCTACACAAGCATAACATTATCCTCTTGAATTTGTTATTTAATTTGGACTGGGAAAAGGGGGCAATATACATATGGTATGTATATGTAAGGCTATATGTAGGTATTCATATATGCTGAGAAAAACTTCAGTTGTAGCACAGCTATACATACCTCTTTTAACACTTCGATAAGGATTTTCCAACAGACTCTTGTGTCGTTCCTTTCAAGCCAAGCAATGAGGTCACACTAATTATGTTAGAGTGTTCATAGTAGGGCGCAGTACAGGATTTTTCTTTCAAGAGGCAAAAAATGCAACCAAACAGAGTTCAGAACTTAATCGATGATTAAATAAAATCTATTTATAGTATATCTACCTACATTCGGTTGAAGATGTAAAAGTAATTAGGCAATTATTCAATAGGAGGATACATCAAAAAAGGATGCAATACAAAAATTTGGAAATAAGTTCGATATGATGTGGGTATCTATTGGGTTCGACAAGGGCGGATCCAGACATTTTCTCTATAATCGCACTTGCCATCAGTTGTAGACCGCTCTGTATATCTTTGTCTTTTCGTTTCAGCATGAAAATTTCATTAGCATTCAGATATCGCCGGAGTTCTTTTATTTATATAATATAAGTTTTTGATCCCGTAAGCATAGTAAAATTTAGTCGAACATAAAATAGACAATATACACTTCTTGTTTGTCTTACTGATGGTATTTTTCATATAAATGTCGCTTGCATTTTGTTCAAACACCATAATTTCCTGGGCTGGACAGCAATTTCTTGCAAATTAAATGGTTAAAGAAATTTTCCGGGAATGCTAAATAGGTAGGCTTAATATATGTATAAAATTAAATTAAATATTTGCAGGAAAACTGAATCTGAGATTAATGACCCCGAATGATAACTTTCTCAACATGCTACTCTTCATAAAAATATCTGGCTTTTATGAGCTTTCGATCACAAACAAGTGTAAAAATTTTGCTTGTGTTTAGAATTCCTTAGAGTTTTCCACTTAATTAAATATTAAAATTATATTACATTTGTGTATAAATTTTAAAATTTTGATGGTACACAAAGAAAGCAAAGTTAAAGCAAAATAATTTAATTCAGTATTTTGATAAAGGTTAGGAGCTCCAAATTTCATTGTTATTCACTGTAGTGTTAAAACTAACACAGCCCAGGGGCTAGATTCCGCAACTGTGAAAAATTTGCCACTGCACACTATTTAAAAAACTCACCGTGAGGAAAAGTGTAAACTTAAATGCTGAATGAAGATTTTTCTGTACTGAATGTTGTTTGCTTGAGAAAATAGCCTTTTTGAAGAAGTTAAGATCAGTTATAAGAAATGAGTTACATGAATTCACTAGTATTCAGGCGACTACGGCTTAGAAAAAGGTAAAATAAATAATATAATAAATAATTTCGAAAATAACAGTTAAAGTGTATAAAATTTTGACAGAAAAACTCATTTTAATTTTTGCGGAATTGAAACAAGGTGGTGTACACAGAATTTTTTGTGCACGCGTAAACTAATAGCTGCGGAATCCGGCCCCAGATCTTGATTTCTTCGTATACCTTGAAAATTTAAAATTTATTACAAATGTAATGTAATTTTAATATTTAATTAAATGCAAAATGAAGGAAACTCTAGGGAACTTTTAGAAGTATTCATTAAGTGAAGGGAGAAATTATTTTCTATTTTTTTAATGCGGACTTAGAAGATTTGAAAAGATTGTTGTTTTTTTGTATTTAATAATTAATTTGATATTAGAGTATAAATTTTGATTTATCAAAGCTCTAGGGCGGGGGGGGGGGGTGTCGACCAACGCTGTATCCGCCCTTGGGTTCAAGCCACAACATTCAAGTTGTATTTGAAGATGCAGAAAAAATTCAATAATCTCTTTAATATTTAGATGAGCCTTCATTTGCGTGTTAATAATATATTTTAAAATATTTTTCATTTTTTTTTTATATATTGGTTGACTGCACAACAAGATAAGTTTCAAGGGAGCATCCAAATATTTTGTGCTGATACGCACTGATGTGCTCAAAGCGTCACAGTCCATCGATAAATCGTACACAATCATACTACATACATTTTTCGAGTACAGAGAGGTTCCAATGACGGAAACATTAGGTTACTATAACTAAAATTTGGCATAACGAAGGCTTCTATGAGCCTAGATATTGTTTTTATGGGTAATAAAGATTCAGTTAACCATAATTTCGAAGATGACCATAGACTTTGACGATTAGATCCTTAATAAAGTCTCAGCGGATCATATGTAATTAAAAATAATATAAAAAATTTCAAATTTATATATGTAAATGTTCCTGAATGTTCCTAAGTGTTCTAATATACCACAAAGAAAAGCTATTTAAAGTAACAGGATGTACCTACATTATATACATCAATGTCATTTCTATATTGCAACATATAGAAAGATTTACTGGCATTGATTACTGCAAATAATCTGATAAATGCGTAAATCCGTTTAAGATTATCATTCATGCATTGTACACCATCCTTGATCAAACCAATCGATCTTGAACGTCGTTGGCATACAGATATATAACTGAATTTTAAACAACGATAGGGAAATTGCTTATGTATAAGTTAAGTAGTGTTGGTCCCAGAATTGTGCCTAGAGGGACTCTACAGGTCAGTGGGAAAATCAAAAAGAAACATTTATTAGTTTCAATTTTTGGAACCTATCAGACAAAAATGTTTTCCACTTCCAATGGCTGACAAAGGAAAGAGCTTTGTTAATAGTAATTTTCAGTTCCTCATAGGTTTTCTTTATTTATTACAAAACATGTTAAAAATAAAATGTAATACGCCCCAAAATTATATAATTAAGCGGCCTCTATTAAGATATTCTAAAAATGAGTAGCTTAAATTATAAGCTTTTTAGCCTGGTCATATGTATATGGAGACAAATTTCTTTTCCGGTTTAGGTATCAAATTAGAAGACAAGACGATCATATCCGATTCTGCTACACTTCATTGAATAAAGACTACAATTGCGCTTGTAGTCCTTATTTATAAATTTTTGCATTTCCTCTAATAGCGCAATTATACAAAATGATCAGTTTTTGATAATTTGTACCCCAGAAAGGCATACTGTACATTAAGGTGGCCCAAAAACCAGAAGTGTTAAAATGTCTAAATGCTCGTTCAGAATTTGTTAGCTAATATAATTTTAAACTTCTATGCAAAATTTCAGTGAAATTCATTAACATTTAGAGGTCATTCAAATCGAAAATAATATTTTTTTTGCTGTTTTGGACTTTCAGGAAAATTGTTTAAACATTTTCTGTCATAACTTTTTAATTTGACAATGATTTTTCTTGATTCCTTTTTGTTTTTAATTTAAAGGAACTTAATTATGAACTTATTACAGTGAAAGTCGTTTTAGAAAATTAAATTCTTCTATTTTTTATAAATTCTTCAAATCGAAAGTTCGGACCCGGAACTCCACTTTTTTTACTTCGTGTCAATTTATATGTAAGGAAAAGTGACATGCTGGTATACTTTTCCTACTATAATGAAATATACAATCGATTATCTTTCTAATGACTCAATTGCAACAGATTGCAATCATGATATACATATATAATTCTATACACATAGATGTGGCTGCATTCGGACTCAAACAAAACCCTCGAATAATACTTCCCAAGCCATGAAACAAAATCCCTCACTACTACATGAGAGCCATTATCCTAAAAACGCGAGCAAACCTATTGTATGTGAGTAATAATTTTCACAAAGGACATAATTGAGAGCATTTATTTCCAGGAATTATTATGCAGCGATTTAATCCAAAACTAGTTTTATTTTTTCGGATTATAGCCCATTTGCTGTATTTTGACGTTGGTTTTAGGCTGTGGTCATCCGGGGCATCAATAGTATAAACAAATTCTTGCTAAACTTGGTACTGACTACTCTTAAACGACAATGCGTTAACATAATTTAAGGGACCATCCTAGTGTGAAACTTTTGAAAACTCTTTTTTATTTATTAGGATTATCCAAAGTTCTGTAAACATTCCATTAAAGTTTGGTCGCGAAGTTCGATTTATTTCGATCCCTTTCCTAAGAAAGGCGAATTCGACCAGCTGCGTGAGACCACGGGGCCTTTTAATGAATTTGATTCGATTAAAACGAATCGAGTGTACAAAATCGAAACTTGAAACGCGTTGGACTCGAAACATCGCTTTTCAAAATCTTGGAAGCTTTCAAAAGAAGAGTTTTCTAGCTAATCGTCTCAAATTTGGACACATCATTTTTCACGTTCTTCCGTAGAGCGGCCTGGAAGCTTTTTTTCGTTTGATATTTTCATTTTTTTTTAACGAAAGCCTGTCGAAAAAATGCTAATTCGACACTCAATTCTGAAATGGTCGCAATTTTTTTAAATTTTCATCGAAACTGGAAAACTTCCATAGCGCTCTGGAGTTTTTCATACTGATTAACATCAGGCAATATATTTTGGGGCCACTGCATATGTAATATGGACTGCTCAACTTTCTATTTCACGTGAGCACAATAAGAGTTCTTACGTCGGTGTCAACATTGAAAAAATCATTGGCGGGAAGTTGAAAAAGTGAGCACGCAACTCGAAAAGTGATTTTAATAAATCGTTTGGAATTTCTTCTGTGCATCTAATGAATATATTGTCTCTGGTAAAACAGTTTTTATTAGTAATAATCCTAAATAATAAATTTGAAAACATGTATTTCGACGAACGCACTAATTTTGTTGTTGTTTTCAATTCTCTCTCAGTTGGTACTTGGTGCTTAGACCGAAAGAGTCAGCAATATAGAAGTGAGCCCACTTTCTGCAGTGTATTTCTATGAACGCAGTCAGTCCATATTATACATGTCAATGTTTGGGGCTTCATATTGCAGTGGTTAAAAACATTGTCTAAAAAATTTAAAGAAAAATAATTTTTTTTTTTTTATGGAGTATGCGTGATAATAAAATAAAATCGAACCGATTATCGAATCTTGTTGATTAAAAAAAATCATAAATATCAGGAATTTTTAAGCAGTCATACTACTCGTAATTTGTGGATATTGTTTTTGTCTGTTCTGTGTTTAAACCTTATCACTATGAATAACTTTATCCGGACCATAAAACTAGCTCAGCCATCTGACCCATCCGGTAAGAGTAAGGTTAAGTGTGACCGAGAGATAATTAAAAATTGTGTAAATATTTGTAAAATTATATAGATTTTTCAAAGCCATCGTTATTTATAATATGAAAGTAACATACAGAATTCAGGAATATGCTTACAATTCGCTTGATCAAACCATATATTTACTTATCCATCTCCCAATTAGAGGACTAATTGAATGAGTATTGCTTTTTCTGATCTCGGCTTTCCTACCTATATTACAGAGTCGTGCCCGAAAATTACCAATTTTTTACCTACTTCGATCACATTCCAGTCTCTTACCATAACCTTTTCTAGCAAAAAAAAAAAAAAAATCGTACATCAAACATATGGCGATTTGAAAATTGATCCCAAGAGTATATGTACCTAAGCTAGGCAGGTGTAAATGTTTCAAAGACCTCTCTCTACCTAAACATATAATATGGCTGCGAGTTTAGCTTCTTATCGCCTTCTTTTTATTGTAAGGAACAAAGGGGCGCATTCACATTTTATTTCTATCGCTGAATAGATTTTCTGTTACAATTTATGGTCTCCTTCGTCCTCTATTTTTTGTGTGTCGGAAAAAGATAAATTTTTCAGTCTTTGAAGATTCTTTGTTCGATATGCGTCAATAAAATGAAGTTAGATATTCAGAGGGTGACAAAGGGATGCATATCTCAGTTCGCATAGAATCTTATCTGCGAACCTTTCATGATGGATACCGATGATGTGCGCACACCATGCCATATGGACCAATTATGTTGAATTGTTAAGAAGTGGAAAACGTTTTACTTGTCCCTAACAATGAATAGCATGTTTTTATGGTTATTTGAGATATGCTTTATTATCAGGAAAGATTGAAAATTCCTATGTTATTCCTACATCCTTTTCTGGTACTTACATACAAGTCATGCGATTATTAGAAATTTATGGCAATGTAATTTTAAGTTTTTAATGAAAATAAATGAAAAGAGATATTTCTTCCTAGAAATTTGTAAGGAATATAAAAGTCAATAGGGCACTTCCATATTGTGAAGTCTTTGCTGAAGAAATTCTCATGAAGATTTAAGTGTTGCAATAGTGGATGCAGATTGCATGTCCTATAAATGATTACATATATGTAAACGTACATATCTTTACTTAAATTTTACAACATTCACGTGATTTTAAGTTTTCGATATGATTACGTAGTTTACATTTATATTTATGCTTAGAAGGGGACCGCTTTTCCACTCAGTGCTCATAAGAGGTCTGATGGCTATTCTCTGATCGCTTACCCCCAACATGGGAGCTTACTGAATCGTACATATATTTATGTACATAATGTAAATTATACAAGATTGCAAAATTTGTTCGACAATTTTAAAATTTGGCCGCTGTATGCTGAAAAGATAGCTGTATTTTATATTGAAATTTATTGTATTGTATTTACAAAATGCAAAAATCCTCAAAATAAATTTTGCAATCTTATATAAGAAGTGAAATGGGCTAATGGGTGACCTCAGAACTCTCAAGAGATGCTTCCCAAGTCATCAAACAGAATATTTCATCCTAAGATTCTGAAATATTTGCAGTGTTCTTATGAAAAACTGACAAAAGTTTGATTTGAAGTATGGAAAATTGTCTTCTGATAATCTTAAGCGTACTTTCTTGTCTTCCCGACCGTAGTCAAATTTTTATATCTTTCTAACAAGATTGCTTAAAAAAATTTATAATAACCAAATGACTACGATTCCTGAAAAAAAAAAAAATCTCAACTGAGTAATAATTGAATATGCAAATGTGCCGTGGTCCGACTACGGCCGCACATACGCTATTGCAAATATTACTCAGCTGAGAGTTATTGAGCGTAAAAGGGTAAGGTTAGGTTAGGTTAGGGGGTGCCGCAAGACGACTTGCCTGCATCACTTAGACCTCTAATGGGTCCATTGTGCCCCTAGACCACATGGGATAACCATACAAGCCTCAGATCCATCTTGCTTTCCTTAGGAAACTCAGGATTTACCTGAGACTTTCAACCTAGATTCATCCCGCTTCTCTCAGAAAACTCAGGGTACATATAAATTCTATACTTAGCAGCTCCCTAAGACTTCAAAAGAAGTAGCTACCAAATAGCCTACCTCTTTTATTCATCAAAACAGAGCACTCTTAAAGCACGTGTTGGACGGACTCGCTTTCCTCCGAGTCCATACAGCTCCTGCAGAAATCGTTCGCCGCTATACCCAGTCTCCTAGCATGGTTCCTATGGCCCAGTGACACGTTATGACCTCCACCAGCTTCCTGGTATTTGTCCTGCTGCCATTAAGCAGTTCACTTGTCCTTTTCCTGTCATATTCAGGCCGCAATTGCCTCGCAATACGGCAGGTATCCCTACTGGTCCACCGGAGAAAAATGGTAAGGTTACTTTATAATCAAAAATATTTTATTATTTTGTTAAGTGAGGCATACCATAAGTGTAGCTTTTGGGAAGTAAAGAGCCAAGCTTAAAATTACTGGAAGACCATTTTCCTGTGTGGATAGTAGTTTAGGCTTTATAGCATTTATAAAATCAAAAAGAATCAATATAACACGCACACATATTGATTTCTGTTTCATGGATTGGGAAGTATTTCTCATAGGTTTTGATGGAGGTCACTTGAATCTCCGTGATAAAGAGTTTTCCAATAAGAGGTGTTATTTTAATTAGCCTGCTAATTCGGTAGATGTCAGTTTTGGAGCTGTCATTTTTTGACATTTGACAAGTAGAAACTACGCCATTAATAAAAATGGAACGATACACGATTCAACAACGCATTGAAATTATTAAAATTCACTATAAAAATAGTGAAATTGTGTCAGAGACGGTTCGTAAAACTCGAACATTTTTGGGTCGTCGTGAAGCACCTTGTCGGACCGCAATACAGAAATTGGTAGAAAAACTCGAGTTGTCGGGACAAGTTAGTGATGTGAAGAATAAAACCCGTGCACGTCGTTCAAGAACAGCCGAGAATATTGCTGCTGTAGCCGAAAGTGTTGAAGAAAACCCAGGTTTGTCCATTCCTCGTCGTTCTTTGGAATTAGGCATTCCACAAACGTCATTACACCGTATTTTGCATAAAGATTTGGGTCTTAAGGCTTATAAAGTTCAGTAAACACAAGAACTCAAGTCGGCCGATCATCAACAACGTCGAGTCTTTGCTGATTGGGTCCTTGAATGCATGAAAATGATCCGGAATTCCATCGAAAACTCATCTTGAGTGATGAGGCCCATTTCCACCTCGATGGCTTCGTCAACAAGCAAAATTGTCACATCTGGGGCTCGGAAAACCCAAGAGTTATTGTTGAAAAGCCTCTCTATCCTCAACGTATGACTGTTTGGTGCGGTTTATGGTCCCGCGGGGTCATTGGACCTTACTTTTTCGAAAATGAGGCTGGAGCAACAGTTATGGTGAATGGATTGCGCTATCGACAGATGATTAATGATTTTTTGTGGCCGAAATTGGATGGTATTGATCTGGACAACGTTTACTTTCAACAAGACGACGCTACGTGCCATACAAGCAACGAAACCATTGATCTTTTACGGGAAAAGTTTCCGGACCGTGTTATCTCTCGAAGAGGTGATCAGAATTGGCCACCGAGATCTTGCGACTTAACACCTTGCGACTTCTTCCTTTGGGGCCACGTGAAAGAGAAGGTCTACGCCAACAGCCCAGCGTCGATTCAAGACCTCAAAGATGGAATTCGTGAGGCACTTTGCGATTTGGTTATGGAAAATTTCATGAAAAGGATATGGTCCTGTAGGCGTGGTCGTGGTGGTCATTTGGCTGGTGTTGTTTTCCATTATTAACGGCATACCTTCCTCATTATAATGAAATAAAGATCCGATCATTTATCTCAAAAAATTGCATTTTTCTTTGAATATGAAAATAACACCTCTTATTGGAAAACCCGTTATAAATTATTTCTGAGTTATTTAAATAAATTGTGTTTGAATTTACCCGCTTGACAAGGTTGAGGTTGGTTTGTTATTCTAACATGGATGAAATTTTTGCCAGTGCTACAAAATTTCTTGAAGATATGGATATACCAACAAACGTTAAAGAACCAAGAACAAAAAAATGTGGCGACTGGAATGCATTGAATCACAAGATGATGACCCAAGTATGTCAATAAAATAAAAGCTTCTTACACCTACACCAATTTTTGAATCGATTGTTGTTTGTTTATGCTAACTGATGTGGATGTAAGAAATGTTTGAAGAAGTTTCCGAAGATTTTGGATTCCTTTCCTTCCGCTTTTGGATTTGCTCCAATCACTTCACGAAAATAGGTTCCAAGAGTCCTATCTAAATTTTAAAAGTGTCTATAATTTTTCACACATCCCATCCATTTCATAGCTATGTCTTAACATTTATGTAGACACTTATTTCAAAACCTTCTAACTAGACCTAATAGGTCTGAACAGTCATATTCATAAATGGTTTGTCTAAGCAGGTAATAAAGGTAATGGTAGTCCATTTCCTATACCATATGCTGTAAGTAAACTTCTCACAAGCCTCTCGAAACTATCAAAAGTTACGACACAAAAGTACAACGAAGTAATCCATTTTCCTTAAAAATTGTATTGCAAAATATATAGGTCTGGTTTAAACAGACATCTTCATCTGCTAGATGAGTAACACAACTTCTGGCAGGAAGCTGTAAAAGAATTTAAAAATTTCGACTTATTTTCTATTGTAGGCATGTAAGTCCAGAATATAACGAAGTTTTTTAAATTGCTGCGTCAAATTTTGCTTTATTTTTAGGGTTCCGTACAATAAAAGAAAAAAAAAACCGAACCATTATAAGATCGTTCGTGCGTCCGTCTGTTTATCTGTCACAAATATTTTGCTCGAAAACGACGTGACGTAGGAATTTGAAATTTGGCAGCATTGTTAGGTCTTCATAACGCGCATATATGTATTTTGACGAGATTATTATTATTATAATTTTTTTTTTAATTTTTAAAGGGAGTAAGTTGGGTCACCTGTATCTTCTGGGGTGTCATTTGAAAGAACTACTTTGAAGGATTTAAAAAACAAAATTTAAAGTTTTTTTTTGTGAATTCGTTAAAAGCGTACAATGTGCGAAACTCATTCCCCTTCCGTAATCTTCTAGCTTTCTAAAGCTAACATTAGTTAGCATTTAGTCCTAGATAACAAGAAAACTACAGCTTTGTTCGTTAGTCTCATAGTTGCTGAAAAAAAAAGGAAATATTTTTCCAGTTAAGTTATATGACAACTCTAGTTAATGAGACCAACTTATCAAATTACTTGTGCGTCCGGATGTGTGAATATTTTTCAGTTGCCATAAAATCTCGATTAGATTTAAATATATTTAAATTCGGTCGATCGGTTGTCCATTGATATAGTTCTGATACGGAATCCTGATTGCGCGAACGGGACACGCTCTTAACCGAATTATTTTTTGTTTGAAAAAGTCTGCACAGCGTTCGTTTAAGGGTTAATTAAATCAAAATTTTCGTTTTCATTTAAAACGTCATCACAGTTTATTATATAGATTTAAAAAGTCGGATGCCTTAAGCAAGTACGACGAAAAAACCTTCCACCATAGTCAGAGGTAGATTCACTTTAGAATGTGAATTTCGCACAAGTCCATTTTTGAATTTACCGCGCCTCTTTTCAAGTCTAAAGGATTTTCGATTAGAAGCTTTTCGGAGTATGTACTACGAGCATCTGTTGCAAATACTGTCATGATCTTAAAGGAATAATTTTCTGCATCCATTGATATCTATTGAATTGCGTTCTTCCGGATAACATTTATGTACATTAGCATTTATACAAAAGATGTTGTTTTTTACAGTTTACTTAGATCTATTTTATATGTAAGAGTTCATTATATAAAAATGGGAAAAATATAAAAATAAATTTATTTTTTAAAACAGATCAGCAACAGCGGGACGAGTACAAGTTCGCTTCTTCCGGGTCCCATCAATTCCCTTTGTCATTGGAATCTTAGCTTTAGGCGGTGTTGCTTGCACGCTTGGCGGAATAGTTTTGGGCTCCACTGGTTTAATAGAACATTCCACACAGTATCTTAGTGCTGCACTCCTAATGATAGGTATTAATGCATAATAAATCTCATAATTTCAATGGTTTAATTAATAGCATTGCTTCCAGGAATTGGAGTATCTCTCTTGGTTATTTCAGGAGCAATATGGAAACTTACTGTTGCGGATGAGCCGGATACGTGTCCATGTTGTAGGCACTTAGAAACTTGCAGAAACTGCAATAGTATGTTCTGTAATAATCGCATTTTACCTGGAAGCTATATTTATCCTGAGTTTCAACATAGAATCCCACCACCTTCGTATATAACTAGTTTGAATGAGTGTGCTGCTGCTGTTGGGTGAGTTTCTATGCCGTGAATTTAATTAATTTTACCATTTATGTATAACTGGAAATATTACTCCCTTAGGTTGCTTGTTCGAGAATCAACAAATTATCAACGAGACTCCCATCAAATAGCTACTACACCTCCTCCATCTTATCGATCATATAGTTCTAATTCCTTAAGGTAAAATCATCCTTTTTAGATAATCCTTGTTTTCCTAATTTTTGTTTGTTTTTGCTCATTTTGGAAATTTAGCATTTGTGTTCCTGTTCAGAATTTATCAGATGTACAAGCTCAAGAGAATATGGTGGAAGATTCAGCACTAAGTGATAAGCAGGCAATCTATGTGGAATTGGAATAGCATAAGACGCCGTTTAAAGACATTAAAGAAAGTGTGAAAATGTGTCAGAAGCTTTAATTATAATTAATAATTAAATTAGTTCAAAAATTGTACTATAATTCTCAGGAAATATATGTATAGTCAATTGTATATAATATTGTAGGATAATGATGAGGAGGTCGGAAATAAAATAATTTTTATATAAGCTGGAATTGAAAGAGACCGAAAATTATTTCCAATATTTTTTAATGTTTGTCATTTGTTGAGTTTTGAATTATGGAATTATTATGTTGTTTCGCAATCATGTTTTCATTCGTTTCTCAATTTGGAAAATTTGCGTACCCTAGATGATGAAATCATAGGGTATACTAAGTTGGCCATTCCGAGTATATTTTGATTTTTGCATGTTGGTCCGTCTGTCCGTCCATCCGCACGATAGCTCGAGAGCGCGTGTAGACAGCTGAAGTTTTGCACACGGCCTTTTAAAACAAAGTTAAATTAAATTCGCAAATTGGTAGGGTTGCCATACAAAAATTTCGTTTTTCACTACATTTTTGGGCATTGCCTGAGAATGCGTCTACGTAGAGAGCTGAAATTTGGTACATGGTGTTTCCATGGTGAATATAATTTCAAAAATAGACTAAAACGGGAAACCTCTTATTGGTGTTGCCATATAAAAATTTAGACTATTTAGATATATTAGCTGTGTTCTTTTGTGCCAGCAGCACAGGGCAGAACAAAAGATACACATAAGAACCCCTCATACATTTTCATATAAGATTTATAAATGAAGCAAACAGTACAAATAGTTCGACAGAACAATTTGTTCTCTTCAGTATATGGGAGTTCTAGAACAAGGTGCACAAAAGAGCACTATTGTAAAAACGATCAGTCCTAGGTGTTTATATTGCATTGAAAAGTTTATCGGAATATGAAAACCTATGAAATTTCTTATAATCATTTTTACTGTCGGACGAACAGTTCTGGAAAGAGGTATATGCGGATAACCACTTCAACAATCACACTTTCACAGAGAAATATAAACAGGTAGGTATCTAGGGTATCATAAGAATTTTGTTTTTGTTTTGTAATGAAAAGAATTAAATCAGAATACACGGAGCCCATCCATCTATTAAGACCAGTAAAACTAGCAGATACATGCATATTGAATCGACGAATGACTTGCAACTCCGGTACCAAAGCATTGAAACACATGCTGGCCAGAGGGTTACCTTGTTACAGATTAAACTCCAATGACTCATGACTAGGACGACTTCAGAACAATAGATTATAATAGAATCATAATTTTGACAAAGAGAGGATAAGATTCGCTCGGTTAGGTAGGAAAGTCTATCAACTATGGCCTTTCGATTGTAGTGAAACCATTTATGAAGATGAAGAACACATATTCCTTAATAACTTGCGATATACTACGTACTTTGGCTGTGAGTATATGAAATCATAGGATCGATTCCCGTATTATGCTGCAGTTCTGTGAGTAAAGTTTTGAAGTATATAGCAGCAACATATAATGTGACGTAATTTTCCTCAGATTGAATGTACGTAACTGGAATGGATTCTTTGTGGAATTGCGATTAGATTGAAGTTCCAGATAGGATAAAGTCAATTCCATATTGATCTTGATTGAAGTAATATCTGGATGACAAAATGTGCGTATACATATCTGTAATAAAACTTATATAAAGCCTTAGTATAATACACCAATCAAAATGAAATAACAAAACTTCAGAAATGCTCTAATGCAACAGAAAATCGATAAGATGTTTGCTTTCGTCTGCTGAGTCTGTGGCAGTTGTTGTATCATCTCGCACTCCTAATTGATACATTATTGCGTTAAATGAAATGAAAGCTTTATTATTTATATGTTTGCTGAACTTAGTTAATTTTTGATTAAGTGGGTTAATTTGTACAAGTTTATGTTTATTTGATACAAATCAAAGTCACTATTACGTTGATTAACCCTTCCACTACTCATCTTAAACGCGCGGTTGGAAATTTTTTTTGAGTGATGTGTTTTAGTCATATGGGTCACAGAAGTACTAGAAGTACGATAAAATATTGTGCCTTGCCTGTAAAGGTGTGGTCGGTGAGAGATGTACACTTGAGTGTGTATGGGTAGTAATGGTAGTCAAACTCCGACTCCTTCATATAAGAAAATGAGGGACTATACGAGAGCTAATGAAAGGTGATTTGAGTGAGAAAATGGTGTCTATTATTTAATAATAATTTATTAAATGATTGTAGTTTATTTAAATGTAATTAAATTGAATACAAAAGCATAAACATATTTATAAAATGGCATTACAAATAAATTATTTTCGATAATACTCGAAGAAACATTCCGAATCTCGCCGCACGCACAGATTTGCTTTGCATTTCGAACAATAGAAATATGTATCGTGGTAGTTTGCATCGAACTGCTGTACTTTCCGTTGAATAGAAGCGTGGAAAGTGAGTGTCTTGGCAGTAAATAAATGTAATTTTGTCGCTTCACTCCATGTATATTTTCCTCCTCTTCTGGAGATCTACACGTCTCATTCCTCTGTTGTATAGCTGCACAACCTCCGATCTATCGGCTTTCTTTCTTTCATATCACTGTACTTTATCTTGGATGCCTATTCCAACATAGTTTGAAGCCAAATAAACACCTTTGTTGTCATAGCATTTCATGACACTACTTTTCTTTCACGGCGGATCACTTGCTCCGCACAGCCGCGGCCTTTCAATCGCATCTCCACTTTAGTCGGTAGAAGTGGGTTCTGAAAACGATTGACTCGAATTATTCCAGGAGCGAGTATTTTTGTTTTCTCAACAATTTCCAACAGTGAGTACGTTGTGAAAAAATTGTCTGTGGGGAATTTATGGCTTACCGAATCTCGTGGTACTCGCTTTAATTACTGAAGAGCAATAGTCGCGCTGAAACCAAGTTTTTCCAAGAAGGCTGGTTCGATTTCAGTAGTCGAATCTTCTAAGTAGGGAATGAAGTCGTGCGACATTCCACTTTAACTGCAGAGCAGATAGAGCTTTCTTTGAACATTATAATCTGCTCATCGATACAAAGTGTTTCTTCCAATTGGTGCTCCAACAAACGTTTTCGAACTGCATTCATGGTCGGCCGCACACGATCGAATTTATCATTATTATTAGGTATAAATTGTGTGTCTATTAGACGCAAATGCGTACGAAGGGCATACAATCCATTGCGTGCCATATTCTCTTCTCCGTGATTATTGGCATTGCGGTCCCTTTTACCAAAACATTGTGATCTGCGGAAATTTCAAAATTCCTCTCATGCAATGTAGTGGGTAAATATTTGGTTTTTTGTTGTAATCAATTTGGAAAATTAATCCCAAATACATAAAAGATGCATCCATACTGAAAGAAGCAATTTTCTTTTTAAGTTTTTCTTATGTTTTTATGGATTTTTTCATATAATATACATTTATTTACAGGGGTAAGTACTAAATGTTTTACGCTATGAGACGAACCGAGCGTGCACTGGCTGTGAGATAGGTCAGGCACGGTCCAGTGCAGGTACATGGCTACAATCGGTTGCTAAATGATTTGTATTGCATTGAAAATTAAAAGTTGAATCACTACATTTACACCCCATGACTACCCATGTACACTTAACTGTGCATTTAATTTGCAGCGAGTGGAACACTTACCCGAACACCAATTCCAAAAATAATTGTTTCAACAACGTTTCAAGACTGAATTTCCCTATGTAGCTACGAACAATTCCTTGGACTTTGTTCTTTTATGTCTAAAATTTGAAATCGCAAATATTAACTTCCTCGTTCGACCTTCCTTGAACAATGTCTGAAAACGACTAAAAATTTTAAAGCATCTTTCTGAAACTAGGCACGTGTTGTGAGGAAAAATTATTTATTGCGTTTTAGAAGAAATTACGCTAAAACGTTTTTACAGTTAATTTTAAATGGATCCCAAAATCAAAATTTATCATTCTGTTTGTAATGTATAAAAATAATTATGGTAGAGCAGAATGAATTGGACATCCACGCAATAATATTAAAAGCTATTTTGATTTTTGCATGTCCATCTGTTCGTCCGCACGATAACTCGAGAACGCTTTCACTTAAAGTACTAAAATTTTTTACAAGGACTTTGGATATTAAACAAAAAACAAATTGGGCAACTATTTCGTAGAGTTGCCATACACCAATTTAGTTTTACACTATATCTTTGGACACTACCTGATAACGCATAAACGTAGGGAGCTAAAATTTTGTACACGGCGTTTCCATATATATATAGTATATATGTAATTTCAAAAATAAATTAAACCGGAAAATCTCGTCTTGGTGTTGCCATACAAAGATTTGGGTTTTCACTATATATTTGGACAAGGTCTGAGAAACGCGTCGACGTGGAGAGCTCAAATTTTGTACATAGCGTTTTCATAAAAATTGCAAATACAAGTTCAAAAATGTGTTGCCATATAAAACTTTGGGTTTTCACTACATATTTAGACACTGCTTAAAAATTTGTCGACGGAGAGAGCTCAAATTTTATACACAATGCTTTTATAAAAATAGTAAATAAAATTACAAAAATTAACAAAATCAGGCAACCCATTCTTGGTATTTCTATACAGAACTTTGGGTTTTCAATTTATTTAACTTTTATTTTCATCTAGGGTAGAATATTATTGGTCTTAGACCAATTATTATCTTTTCTCTTGTTTTTCTTTCAAATTATTTATGAAAAAATTAATAAGGCAGGGGATGAAAGATTCCAAGCACGGAGGCCAATTCTGCCATTGTGCGAACCTGCTAAAAAAGAAAAAGAAAATATATCTCTCACCAAAACCTTCCCATGTTCTTAATGAAGCTCATCAGGTCTAGCTGAGATAATCTTTTCAGCTCATTCAAGATAAAGGGCAAAGAGTATCGCGCTTAGAATGGCCAACCAAGCGTATAGAAAGTGCTCGGTTGTCCACGCAAGACAATCAGGATCGTTAAAAATACAAATTTTTGTTAGATGATCGTAAAGCGTGCTGTGGCCAGTCATGATATCAACGACAATTATACATTGTATTTTTCCGAGCCCCAGGGAAAGGTCAGTGAACTTCCTATTTTAATCATCAAGATAGTGATACTTGAACCTGCAAGTGCTCAGGTTCGCCTATCGCTGCTGATGCTTCGTACGAACAACCGCTATGATGAGGGGCCCAATCATTTAGGTGGCAACGACAATAGCAAGTTCTGGTTAAAGAAAAGGAAAACTAAAGGTGGACATAGCTGCCAAGTACGCTCTGGCATTTCCCATGATTCTCGTGCGCCCAGGGAGGAGGAACGTCCACAAATCGTAAAATAATGCAGAAGACAAAGTGACATCAAAGACTATGAAGTAATGTAACTCTCAAGAACCATCCGTCAGAGGTAAATACTGGCAGCCGAACGAGGTAAATAAATTTTTGTCCATAGCTAAGAAAGTAAGGAGTGCCTTTGACAAAACTCTCCTTAGAAAGCTTGTATTTGGAGAAAATTTCACAATGAGGTTGATGGAACACCCATCCTTAATTAGTGCATAGAATATGCTTTCGGTGATCTATCTTCTCTTTCCCCAATTGTATTAAATATTAATATATAAAATCAATAGTTAAAACTCAAAAAAGGGAGAAAACGCTATATAATCTAAAAAACATAGACAAAAGAGATTATAAAAACAACAAAGGTATATTATAAGAATTATAAAAAACAATTACCACATCATTCTCAAAAGAGATCATAATCATATTCACAGTACCTATAGCGTTCCGCGAGTGTAGTTTGATAGACTCGTAGACCTCTATAACAAGCTTACGTTGTACTTGTTGCAAATTTACACCGAGCTTCTTTAGCAATGTATGAAATTTCGTGCCAAAAAGATGTTGAAGAAGAATAGAAATTTTCGCAATAAAAAGGTGTTGAAGACAATACCAAATTAACCGTTTCTGGTGATGGTATACGTGCAAAAAGAGATTACCTAGGTATTTTGAACGTAGCCATTCTTATGAAATGCTAATGTCTGTTGAAGGAAGCTATTATGATCTTGGAATAGATGATTCTATGAAAGTATAAAATATTTGCTTGTTCTATTAGTTTAAACACCAGACTTCAAACTTTAAATGCGCTTTTTCTCAAAACATAGTTTTGAAAATCGGTGCCACAAATTTTCGTATTTTCTTTCAATCGATTTTTCATATTTTGAAAGTAACTATATTTATTGAAGATAAATGTGAAAAATTTTGCCCGAATATCGGTTGCGCAAATTTTAATACCGACCATTTTCCTGGAAATTATTTTTTTGAAAAACGGCTACGACAAATTCGTTCTGTTGATGTACTTTAGAAATGTAATTATTTTTTTCATTTCAGGTAAGCAATCTTCGAGAATTTTCGAGCATCGAAAACGAAAAGGCTTTCTTCGATGACTATGGTCAATACTGGATTAACTTTTTTGAAAAAATTTAATTTTTTTTTTAAATTCTTGATGTGTTATAAAATAAAAAAAATATTTCTGCCAAACTTTTTATTTAAAACAAAAACAAAAATTCCCAAAAGTTGGGCGAGAAATTGCTTTTAGGTGGATAAAACCCCTCAACGCAGTTACTGCAAACGCCACAAGAATGTTTGTTTTGAATGGAAATTCGTAATATGAAATTAATTTGTGAGGGACGGAATATTTTAAACGTTAATCTTATTATTCACACGAGTTTTAATAATAAAACAAAATTCACAAGCACCACATTAAAATATGAAAGTTGCATTGAATCAGCACTTTATTTTATCCGATTTTTGACAGTTATCCGGGGATTACACGAGTCAGTAGAACTGAAACTGATTGAAGTTGGAATTGGAACTGACAACGCCTGGTGTAAACTCCCTTGTGACTAGTCTCAAGGACAGTTTGTGCTCACTAGTCAATAAACAGTCAAACGTAAAATTAAAATGGCCGAAACTGAAAATAAAAGGTAGATGCTAATGGAAATTTGTGTTTATATTTCTAATATTCTCTCTTTTGAGTGGGAAATGACTGAAAAGAGTTTAATATACCTTGTAGTCTTTATTTTGTAGAGAATAACGACGGAATAAAGAAGAAATTATTAGAAATACATACAGAAGGACGCCTGACGATACTTTTATAATGAACTGATTAGTCAGTTGATCGAAAGCAATGCGTTTGTAATCATTAAAATTGACAGATGAATTCAGTATTAACCATCAGTTGTACTGACTCGTGTAATCTCCGGATTAGCTATCGAGTAGGTAACTACTGATAAATTCTGCGTTGCATTCTGTTCCAACATTTAAGCCCAATTCAGAATCGGCGCAGCATCCATATTTGCAGCAAGCAGTGTAGGAAACTTTGTAATGCTAACTTTTTTTATTATTCACAATTATTTACAAACATAACACCTTAATACCGAGTTTTTATATTATGCATAATTTTAATTTAGTGGTTTTTCCTTAAAAAAAATAGATCCGGAGGAAATATGAGATAAATAAGATTTGAAATTTATTTTTTGCCTCAGTATGTTGGTAGAACTGTTGCAGTATGCATCAAATTTTAAAATTTTCCAACCTCTTGCATCATGATGCATGCTGCGCCGATTGCGAATTGCACCATATGCTGCATGCTGCGCCGATTCTGAATTGGGCTTTAGAATCGATTTACCAATTTTCTTGTTTGCATCATTTTTTTGTGTACCTAATTCTAATTTTACTAATGCTAGCAGTTAATTCATATTCATATATGAACATCGTATCATATGCCTGTCAAATTTACGATTGAATTCTTCAAATTAAATATTCCGCGAATGCTCCAGAATTAATAAAATA
Organism: Dioctria rufipes; assembly: GCA_963924295.1. Classification (NCBI taxonomy): domain Eukaryota; kingdom Metazoa; phylum Arthropoda; class Insecta; order Diptera; family Asilidae; genus Dioctria; species Dioctria rufipes. The sequence goes on from OZ002740.1 coordinate 365,826,366, forward strand.
ATTCGCAGAGATTTTAAACAAATTCCCTAAAACGATAACATTATTCTTTCTTTCCCTGCGGACGGACTGCCGCACTCATGAAATATAAATTAATATTGCCTGAAACGTGTACTGTGCTGTGTGTTTTTCGGCGATGATTTGCAAAAATTTGCTCAATATTCATGAAGTTTTTAAATATTCATCTGACTCAATTACACTTGCCATATATTCAAATGAATCCTTTTTTTCCCTGTGAATCCATGAGTTGTGTCTGATGCATTTCCCGGTCGGGGTAGGCTGACTTGATAACAAATGTATCAGGCAAAAATACTCGTTCACTTTGAGGGCTTTATATTCCTTTTGACAACTCAAATATGTAGACATGAATCACCAGCATGCTCGAATCAACTTTTCACATTTGAATAAATTCACCACTGTGTAGTGGTGAAAAGGAGAAAGAAAGCCACTATAGATGTTCTTGGGAACGGTGCTGGGGGTTAAAAGCAGAGAAAAGCTCAATAATGCGTGAACACAGGATTCACGTGAACATATCCAGAGTAATTGGAATGTCACTAATTCGATTTTCTATCACTTCTCTATGGATCGAATTTTCATATGTCTATGTACATATCCCACAATTTTTCATATGATATCAGGCATAAAAGCGTATTATTATCTGCCTATGGTCGGGGTGGTTATCTGGGAAATGAAATATGAAGAGAACTCAATGCTTTTTAGCTAGGAATCAAGTTGTAAATCGTCCTTAATTCAATTTTCAAGAAGAAGAATATATTAAAAACGCGTGAGGTAGATATTACGATTTTTCTCCATTAACTTGGTGTTCTTTAGTGCAGAAAGAGTCGTCCATCCCAACTACCACTTCTATTATATCAACAAGAATACCACCCACAATATCTGTAGCGCCAACATATGTACCCACTGAGGATTTTATTTTTTTATATTTTTAATTGCTGTATGTATTGCATTGCACTTCCAAAGATAAATCTTCAATCACCTTACCGGTGGGTACAGTTCTTCTATGTTCTTCCGTTAATCCCACCGCAGGGTACCTACAATAACCGTTTATGCGCTTCAAACTAAATGTTCATCTAAAAGTTGATTCTTCACTGCATTTTATTTACTGAGTAGTCTCTCCAAATTTTCTTTGTGGTTACCTCTCTTCTAGATCCATCTATTCAAGGTCTATGTTCTCAAATATCAGGTCTGGAACGTTTTTATGAGAAGACCCTTGGTGTATTTGTTGCTGTTTGTAAGTTGAGTGTAATTGTGAGCTATTTGTATATTAGGAAGAGTTTCGCTAGTTACCATCAGAATAGGGACAATATGTCAAGATTTATTTGAGAATTGTTACATAGTTTGAACGAGGAGTAATAATATACCGCTTTTATTCAATTCGCAAATACTCTTTTCTTTGTATGCAAACTCTTAAACTATATTGCCAAAAATATTCATAAATAATAATAAAATTCAAACAAGTGTCAGTGCCAAAATAACAAATTAAAAAAAAAAAGAAAAAAAGGAGCAACTCAGCGTAGAAGTAAAAGCAACAAGAATTCAAAATAATAAAAAAAAATTTCAGCAGGAAAAATGAGAAAAAAGTTAAAATAAGAGCAGAACAGAAGAAACGATAAATTATTAATCACTAGTATAAATAACCAAAAACAATTGACTTCTCAGTTCATATGGGAAATTCCTGAGATTCAAAACTTCCCAGTAGTATGCTGAAATCAATGTAATCATACATATATAAATAACTGGGGTAAAATTGCCCATAACTTACCCTTGATTCTACATAAGAGGCTTTTAAGAGATCTCTTAACCTCTCAAATTTATCAAGTAAGTTTAGCAGAATTAATATTCTACATAAATTTTTGTGGAGGCATATTAACTTTAAGAGGTTAAGAGGGTTTGGAAAATCTTTCAGTCAACCCAGCTATTAAAGACGTTTACTTTTGAAAGAAGAAGAAGTAATGTTTTTGACGAGGCGATGATGCCAACCCAGCCCATTCTACTAGACTTGTGCCCAGAAATGTCATCAAAATATTTTTGCTACGCTGTAGTTCCTTATATGATTATCAAGGTTATAATTGCGTGTGTGTCATTAATCAAGTTACAATTATCGATATAAATAATAATTGTATGTATAATAAATTCACAGTACGTAATGATAATTCAATTAATATTTTATCACCTAAATCGCAGGTAAAAAATTCCACAGCCGTCGTTACGTCGAACAGGATTTTCGTATAAACCTGTAGCAAAAAAATTAATTGTTGCCAAAACTTTAAAGTGCCAATTATATTGTCGAGTAATAGAGATTATCGTAAGGCTATATCATTTCCATCACTTTAAAGGTAAACATTTTTAGCATTTTAGCAAACGGATCGAAGTCGTTGTTATGGTCGTAGAGGATTGCATGTAGCAATATGCTACACTGAGCTAAGTACACGTCTACGCGACCCGTAGAACATGAGCAGCGAAGAAACATGGACGGGAAGTCGAGCATTTCCTGGCAGATAACCTTTTTTGTCTTTTTTGGAAAAGGGCTGGAGGAAAAAGTTTGTTTTTAAAAGGAACCGAAAAGTTCAGTTGTGAACAACGTTAATTTAGAAAAGAAAATCGAAAAAGAGCTGAGAGATCTGTGAAAAATATTGAGAGTGAAATATAAAAAGTTTCCGATGAAAAGTCAGCGGATAAAAGGGCAGAAAAATAAATGCTTTAACCATATGGAGGGGCGATCAAAGTGCCCAGAGCTTATTATCCTGTTGTGACCTTTCACATTTTTTGTTCGGGTTAAGGCTCAAAGGAAGGATTGCATAGTGGTCCTCTTTTAATTTTCTTCACAAAGTTTACTTTCGGAATTAGCTGAAATTGCATGACGTTTTTTGGAACGAATTAACTTGCGGCTCTGATGCGAAAATGAAACGTTAGCTGAAATCTTCAAATAAAGTCATTACAAGGATAATTTCTCGAAATAAAGAATAGGATGCTGGAATACTCGACGAAAAATCATTTGAAAGTAACATAGCTGTCTAAAATCGTAATCTGCTAAGGTACTGATTCACTTTCATTGTATGAAAAAGTTGAATGTTTTTGTCGAAATGTGGACTGGAATTAGGTATACGAAAATATTTTTATATGATAACTTACTAAAGTAGTGAATAGGATTAGTTGTATTAGAAATTTTGCCAAAGTGATTACTTTCCGAAATATTAACTAGAATTAGGTTCACAAATATTTTTTTATATGACAATTTGTTAAGGCATTGACTCAGATTAGTTGTATGAAAATGTTTGCTAATATGCAAGTTTACTAAAATATTGCCTCGACGTAGCTAAAACTAAGATTCATAATTCTAGTAAACTGTAGGCTGCAAAAATAATTGATTTTAAGAGAAATAAATACAATTTACAAGAGACATTGTACGACCAAAAGAATTTACAAACAAAAAAATTCAATTGCTAGAATAGTTTGCTAAAGTAATCGGCGAGAGTAGGTAAAGAAACGATCCACTAAAGTGATAGTCCAAATAGTTTGCTATAATAATTGATTTACCTGAGTCACTTGCGGAATGAGTATTGGAATTGGTGCTAAAGTACCGTGCTAGAGCATTTGCTGCAGGAAGTTAGAATAATAATGTGAGAAAGTCAGGGCTTACATTGAAAGACACTTGGGAATTTCGAATAATTTCCAACTTTTATATCTGCATGAATAAATAATATCGATAACTAACCTTTAACAGCGGAACATCTACGGAGGCGCCTCTGTAGTGGACCGCAGCAATAAAATGTATGTAAGTTGAAGGTTTGTATTATATTTTTTTTACCTGCAAATTTTCGGATTGATTGAAGAAAAGAAAGGGAAACGATAATCATTGTAGATCCTTAATAATTATGTAATTATATAGACGGGAGAAAAGCCTGAAATTTTACTGAAAATTAATCAAGTGTGAAGTATAAAAAGAAAAAAAAGAAAAAAGAAAGGTCAGGCTTACTAGTAATGATAATTTCAGCTTTACTGATAATTAACTTTTGAATTCTTTTGGTCATATTATATAGTTACCGAACAGATGCTTTCCGGAAATTTGAATTTGTAATAGTATGGTAGTCTAGTATGCACGTCAGCGTATAGTTTCATTATGCATCATTATTGTCAGTTTGGGAAATGAAGAACTTACAACGTAATCATGATTTAATACTTTTATTTCTCCTCTTACTCTCCCGGAGCCCTTTCATGTGATGGTTGGTCCGCCATTACTCTCTTTACAGGGACACTGAAAATTATCTGCCCTCAGTGTTGATTGGGTAGTTGGGGCGAGCAGAGAGGGCCAAACATCTGCGCCTTCCCAATGGATGTAGGTAAGTGGTGTAAGGGTCCCTTCAGGACCGAATGTGTGCAACGAGCTTTTAGTAGTCAGGCACGAATAAATTTTGTATATGGCTGCTGACAGCGGCAGGTTTTCGTCGAACCTCCCCACACTCTCCGCCAATAGCCGAGGCGAGCTAGCGTGCCACTCTGCAATCAATGCTGTCCACAGAGTGATTTATGAGCTCATGCTGCCAGTCTGGACTTCACGTCCAAGTCAAATCACTTTCATATAGTTCCATAACATCGTCCCTCATATTTGTCAGAACTATCCCCTGTTCACGGCTCAAATTGTATAATTATTTTATATTTCACAAACTTGTTCATATTTATATAATTTATACGAATTATGTGTATATGTAGGTACTTTAGAGCGTTTTCATCCAAAATTTCGGTATTAGAAACAAAGCAATTTCTGCGACTATCACGATAAGAGATTTAAGCTCTTATGTTAAGAGATATTTGACAGATATTTTTGTTTTCTAGAATACCAATACAAGTCAAGTCAAATCAGTAATCTTACACGTTAACGAAACTAATTACGAAATATGACGATTTTTACCGAACCGATATGCCGTGATATTTCTTTAAAATGTTCCTACAGGCTTCAAGAGAAGTCAGTCCCAAGATTTCCAAGTTTCGTACATGCTCCAATGCGAATTTCTATCAAACTAATTATAGCAGAATAATGATTTATATCTTAAATTAATGATAAGAAAGAGATGCAGTAAATAAAGTCGACAAAAATTAAAAAAAAAAAATTATATTGGAATGGAGATATTAGCTCGGAAACTTGCAAAAAATGGTAAAAAGTGAAATTCTTTTAAATAAAATTCCTGTTAATAGGTATACTCATTTCTTTACATTGTGACTATTTTAGAACGAGAAAGCCTAGATCTAGCTGTGCATTCCCCTTCTTTTGCAGTTGAAGAATTACCAGAATTAACTTTAAGTTAATTCTATGATGGTAAGTGTAAGATGTCTCGAAGAGAATATGTATTAGAATTCGGGTAGTATTAACTTAACACTCCGTTTTGAACTCTGAAAATCTTTATTACCTGCAGTAATTTATATAAAATATATAAAAATTTGCTAGGTTAGATGACAAAAAAAAAAAAAGAAATTCGATTGGTTTGGTTGTTTACATTGCTCAATGCAATAAACATTGACCCATAACATTTATTGGGTACTTGCTTATCAGCAAATTTTACTGCAGAAGTTATTGTAAATTGTACTGCAGAAATTGTTGCAAAATATGATCGAACTAAATTTCTGTTTATGTTATGAGTCAATGCATGCATAAAGTTATGCTTATGCTAATTAATTAGTAGAAAATAAAAATATGTTGAAATATTTTGAAGTATTTTTTACAACTTAATGAATAATGATGATGATAATGAAAATTAATTGTTAACGCGTGAACACTAGCAAACAACGTCGAGTTTTTTTTATTTTCAGTTACCATTTTGTTAATTATTTGACTCCAATTGTACTTGTTGTTGAGGAGAGTTAATTTTCGTTAAAAATGTTCAATTTATTTGAACTTGAAATATTCATTTTTCGTCTTAAATTGTATGGTTTTGTCGCATGTTGGGTTTTTTTATATACATCTTCTCACTTTAAGTAGATAGAGGACACAAACCTACGCATAGTAATTTCTATTGCCCGCAGATTTCGATGGTATTTGAATTGAAACTTTTGCTTAGTACTCACTCTTAAATTTTGGCCTTGAATTCACTCATGATATTATTTCCCTCTAACACTTTAATTATTTGAAAAATATAAAACCTATTAGTTACGCGATGTCTTTATTTTACAGGTTGTTGCGCAATGGCTATGCCAACTGCTACTTACCGAAATACTTTTTGTAAAGGGTGAGTCGTGATAACAGCACTGGCTTACGTCTTTCTGCTTTATGACTGTGATCTGAGGTGACTTGTCGTGCCTGTATCTGTAATCACAACAGTCAATATTACCAATGGATGGTTCTGTAGATTTAAGTTTGGTAATATCGTCCTCTTTTTCGATGGTGAGATTTTGTTTCTGTTTTTCGGAAACATCTTGGAGGATCATTGTGCAGCGTTGGAGTAACATTCAATGAGCGGGTAAATTTAATTACTTTGCTTACATTTGGTTATTTTTTTTATTTTTTTTATTGTATGTTTTTGATATTCCCAAAACAACAAGCAGCTGGAATTTTCTAGAACTGAGAAAGAATTAAGGCAATGTATTTAGTAGGATTTATGTTAATGAATTATGTCAGTTTTTTGACAATTATATATATTCAAGTTCTTTCACTTACGTATAAAAGTCTTAATAATATATTTTAAAAGGAGGCAGGTTAATCAGAATTTAAAATTTCCCTTTTTCTTCTACCAATTTAAATAAGAAGCCACTGTCTGTAACCCTGAGCTTTTTCAAAATATAAGAGCCTAACCTGCATTTGGAGATTGTATAGCCTTCGTTATTAGCTGAGTATTAATCTCATACTCCTCTGCATTTGTTCATTTTGGTTTGTCTTAATTTTACGAGCCGGGTCTTCTCTGGGAAGAACTTCAATATTTCTATTGAATACTTCGCATTTTCTCGTGCCATTCCTAAGCCTTAGGCATTTCGCGTGCCATTCCTAAGCCTTGGGTATTTCGCGTGCCATATCAATTAAATAGGCACAGTGTACCACTATCTCAATCAACAAATTATAAAATGGATAGGTAACTGTTATACAATATGTAATTGTAATTGACATGGATAATCAAAAGGAGGAGGACATCCCTTTTATTATCCATGCTGGACAGTACAAATAATAATATTTTTAAAAACCTTTTTTTCTGATTTTAGTTTAATTTATTTTTCAGTTCTGAGATTGAGTTTTGTCGCACTACCGTCCTCTTGATTCAAACTCACAGTCTAACATCTATACGAAATTTCAAGTCGGTATTCAGAACTTGAACGATTTGAATTATTTCACGAAATTGTACTAAACTCTGGTGCAAAATACAGTTAACGCTTAGCTTGCCAATCATCAAAATGTAATATTCACGAATCATTTTTTAGATTGTTACTGGAATTTTTTCAGTAAGGGTTCAGAATTCATAAGAATGCTCATATTAGCAAAACCAAAAAAAAACTTGCATGTCAGCACATGTATATATCGACTTAAAACAAAAATGTAAGGTATAAATGTGAGGTATAAATTGTAGCAACACCGTAGTGCAACGAGCAGCCAGCAACACACACGGTCAATACACTATATTCGCAAATAATAATTATCTTTAAGCTGAAAAACTATTAATGTGCTTAAAATGTTTGAAGTTTATCATTTATTATAAATTTGGGACAAAATTCAATTCGCAAGAAACTTGTAATTAGGTAAATATAATTTAGAATTTCATACGAAACGGTAACACTTCAAACAGCAAATAAGGAAGTGTAGTCGCTATGCCGAGCTATTTTTTGCTATACCAATTTATTTCTAACATGCGCCTTTGAAAACCGCTCCATGATGCCTTGCACAAACCATCGGCCATATAAACCACAATATGACTTCACCCGATCTCTTTTCCAGTTTGGCAGCACAACGATCCTTGGTTAGTCCTATTTCCTAGTAATATATTTCGTATTACCAATTGTGCTATATTTCGGATATCGATTAAAATAAAGATTCTTGCAGTGGGTATCGACTTCAGTCAGACATATACTAACAAAACAATTTATTTTTGGTATCAGCTTATATACAATTTTCTGTGCGCTGAATGCACTCGAGAGGAAGATTTGATAAATTTTCAACGAAAATGCTGGCCAGAGGCGGAGCTTGCATCACAAGCTTTTCTGTAGTAGCAGATTTAGCGAGAGTGGGAACTGTAACTAGGTCAACAGACGTGCGGAACTGAGTGACTGTTGAGGACCCCAGCAGATGGGGTTGGTTTAGCTTCCCTTAGTAGTTCTAGGTTTCGTAGGCGTTCTGTAGCTTTTCGTGCACTTGAGTGAGAGCATACGATCGTTGCTCTGCAGTTATGTGCGATGTATATACAGGAAGGCTCGCTGTGCAGAGGACGACAAGTTTGCAGCTCCTCACTGAATGAGTATCATGTAGGCTTAAGCCTAAGTCACAATATGACGCTGTCGCGCGAAGTGGTCGCGAATGATATTGCTGATGCTGACGCGGACGCAGAGCCTGTTGATTATGCTGTTACAATGATGACGCTCTAACATGAATCGAATTTTCGTTCCATTATTAAATAAATCATTAAATCGTAAATAAATAAATTAACTAGTTATTAAATACTGTGGCATTACTTAATATTTACAGTTTTCACTCACAATTCGAATGTTCTGCAAAAAAAATTGTCTCAACTGCAGCTGTCAAGGTGTTGCGCGTCCCAAGTTGAAATATTTTCAACTTTAAGCAAGGTGACCAACGTCATCAACATCCTTAGCGATACACTGTACCTGCGCTTGAGTACTTCCATACATTTTTACTTTTGACAGGTTTAGCGACTGCGACTCGCGACAGCGTCACATTGTAACTCAGCCTTTAAGTCCTAACCACAATGTGCATAAGCTTGCATATGCAAGCCTTGAAAATATCACGAATGCTTCCTTATGCATCACTAATATTTGTATAGTATTTACACAAACTGTCAAATTTGCTTATGCAAAGTACGATCACGAGCGTACAGACAGAAGCTGACGAACGGCTTCTTATTCCTATTGTGGGTTGTTATTACGAAAAGCAATTGCTCGTGTCTTTGCATATGCTAGCATATGCACATTCTGGTTGGGCCTTTACTGTTCAGTGCGTAAGTGACAGCGTCGTGAAAGTTAATGGCAATGAATTGTCAGATCGTGCGATTTTATAAAACTAAATGTGCCACTGCTTAATTAGATTAGTTTATCATAAAATTGAGAAATGTGAGGTGATCAAAGTGATATGTGTAGCGTAGGATTCCGTGAAGCTGTCGGGCATTGTGCCGACACTCGATGCTTTGCGGTCATGTGGCTTTTATGGAACTTCTGGCTTTGTTTTCTTTTGAAAAGTTTTTGACAACTGTCTGCTTTCACAAAGTTGGTAAGTATCTGTGTGTGAGTGCCTGAATAGATGCTGAGGGAAGAGTGCGCTTTCAACGAGGAATTTAAAGACGATTTGAGTTGAAAGCTCCAGTTGAAAGTATGGGTCGATTTAATCGCTTTGCCTGACATTCAATCTCGGCAATGGGGTCTTAATCTCCAATCTCCACGAAACAAAAACAAACTTTCCTGTTACGGGAAAAATTTCTTAAAAGTCTCGGCACAGATTATTATCTCGGCTTTCGTCCTGAACACACTAAACATTTTTCTTTCAATAAAGGCCCGATAATGGGTAATAAAACCAGCCCTTTTGCAATGAAAAAGAAAAATTGTTACTCACCGCAATCAAATCTTTTATTGATACAATAAAACTTCCTACCGTGAAGTGTTTCCGCTTAGATCTTTGGATCTAAGGAATAGGTGGGCAAGTAGAATTAAATGCGACTTTAAAGAAGGATTAGAAGTTATTTTTACTTTCTGCAAAATTTTCCACTTACACAGTTTTCTGACTAACTCGAAGGAAGTATTTCTTGTGGTTTCCTTTCATATCACCGCTTTTATGTTGAAAGATCGTTATTTCCCCGTCTTTAGATTAGCTGGGTGCTATCGATTATCACTACTGTACTTAATTGGCTACTTAAATACTAACATGTTCGCCTATTGTAAAATTGATAAATACTCATTACATAGTCTTATATTTATTTTCTTCTTTTTAGGGATCTTGCAATAATAATATTACTAACCAACCAGGGGCGGATTTCCCTATAGGCCGAGTAGGCCCGGGCCTAGGGCGGCAGATTTAGGGGGCGGCGATTTTTTCTTGTAGTTGTGGGTATTTCATTACATTTTTATACTTTTTCGTTTTTTTAAATAAAATAATTCGTTGGAAAGTGTTATTTTTAATTCTACTCCATTTTTTTCAAATCTACTCCGATTTATGAGGCAGCCTACTCCGCTAATTCTAGCCTGGGGTCCCTTCAATGGATACAGATCATTCAATTTTTCGTGTTTTACAGGGAGTAGGGGGGCGGCAATCTTCCATAGGCCTAGGGCGGCCAAGTGATCAAATCCGCCCCTGTAACCAACACTTTGGTTTGGGTATTGACTGAAACAAGAATATCCCAATCAGAATTTTATTCTGTAGTACGCCTCTGTTTAATAACAACACAGTAAAAAATTTTTCTATTTTCGCTAGCTTCAAAGTTGTGTTTGTTTACATCCTTTTGTGATAAAAATACTGAAGTGTGTATAAAAGCGAAGAAAACGTAGTGATTTCATCCATTCCACACTTTTAAACACATAATGAAGTAATATTGTAAACCAGCTGCAAAATTTATACCATATTCTGTAATATTACATTCAGTATGGCAACACTTTCCATTCTTTTACTGCAAAAACTCCAAAGTACGAATAAATGTTTGTAATTTCTTCATTCCTCTATTTTACAAACTTTTGATGGTGTTTTTCCCACTACATAATAGTTCTTAAATTCTTATAATATGTGGCATTTTTACTTATAAGAATTGTAATTTTTCTCACAAATAGTGGAATCCTACTACGAAAGATTGTAAAATATCATAACTTTGTTGTCATTCTATAGATGAACTGACCACGCGTTCACGCACACTACGTTAAATTATCCGGAGAAGTTCTTCAACAGGCTGCAATCTCCAATACAAATCCGGCTTAGTCAATTGCGTTGGGCTACTACTCTATAACAATTATTAATGAACACATGTATTCGTATGTATTTGCAACGTCATACCGGTACGTGGCAGATTAGTATTACAGTGGTTTGTGCTGGCTTAATCATTCTTTGGATAATCTTGAAAGTGTGTTGTTTGTCCACGCGTGAAAGGTTTAAAGAAATTTATTAAAGTTGTTGGTTGTTTATTGTTATTTTTATGAAGTATAATGGGATTTGAGTGCAAAGTTTGTGATTTAGAGTTTATTGATGTAAGTGGCTATAATAATCATCAGTACGTTCATCGCTTAAATGAAAACTATATTTTCGTATGCAAAATTCTTAATTGTGGTAAGATCTTTCTTAAGTATAACTCTTTTAAATCTCATTGCTGTCGATATCATCCATACAATAAGATTGTAGAGAAAGCTACGCTAGAAATTTATAAATGTAAACAGATATCATGCATATTTTCTTGCAAAACGTGGAAAGAAATAGTTTCGCATGTTTCGTTCCATTTTGGCTTTGAAAAAAGTGTTGTTTGTCCTGTGAAAGATTGTGAGAAGGAGTTTTCGGTTAAATCATCCTTTCATAGCCATTTATTTCGAAATCATAAAAGGAGTGTAAATGACGAAAAAGTAGTTGTTGTCAGTAAAAATGACATTTTGGAATATGATATTGCGAGTGATTTTAAATTGGAAGAATCTCCGAAGCATAATTTATGTGTTGATTTATCTACATTCTTGCTAAAGATGAAAACGAAGTTTAATCTTACAGAGGATGTGATACAAAGCTTTATTACTGAATTCAAAAACTTTGATAAAGTAAGTTCAATTTATCTAGAAAATAAAATAAAAAAATTTTGCGTAAATTTTAATTGCAAAAATTTAGAGGCGGAGCTTATAAAAAATTTAATAAGTACACAATTGAATGAAAAGCTGACCGATGCAGATTCTTCATACAAAAGAAACAATTTTTATAAAAAAAACCTTTCTTACGTACAGCCAATAGAGATTTACTTGGGAAGAAATAGCACCCACATTGAATGCAGCTATCATTACGTCCCTATTTTAGATACATTAAAGGTTATTTTTACAGACAAAGAGGCTCAGAGGCAGTTTTTAAATCCCATAAGCAATAATTTGGAAATTTTATGTGATTATAGAAATGGGAAAGTATATAAAAACAATTGTTTCTATAAATCTTCAGACAAGAGAATTGAAATAATATTATACCAAGATTCATTTGAAATTTGTAATCCTCTTAGTTCATCTAAAGGAAAACATAATTTATTGGCTGTTTATATGGCTATAGGAAACATATATCCACATCATAGACTTCGTATTAATAATATTCAGCTAGTTTTATTGTGCAAGCAAAATAACGTGAAATTTTTCGGTATTGAGAAAGTGTTTGAAAGACTTATTTTTGATTTGTGTAGTTTAGAAACCAAAGGAATTTCTTTAACAATATTTGGCCGCGATACCAATGTTAAGGGCTCCTTAGTTGCAGTTATAGGTGATAATCTCGGAAGCCATCAAATCGGTGGATTTAATGAAAATTTTAGTAAATCTAAATTTTTATGCCGGTACTGTTTATATTCAAAAGAAAATCTGGATAACAAAGACATAAAGCCAAAACAGCTAAGAACTCCGAACAACTATGACGAAGCTCTTAGAACCTTATTGGAAAGCTATAAAGCTACTTCTGTAGATGGAGTAAAAAAAGCTTCACCATTAAACAAACTGTCGCATTATAACGTTTGTAGTCCAGGTCTACCACCCTGTTTAGCACACGACCTTTTTGAAGGAATAGTAAAATATGACTTGTGTTTGATCGTACATCAAATGGTAGAAATGAAAGTCTTCACTTACGAATACCTGAATGTAAAATATAAAATATTAAATAAGAAAATTAACAAGAATTTGTCACTACCAAATATAAAGAGAGGCATAAGCAAACTTCCTGGTACAGCCTATGAAAACTGGTATTTTCTAATAATTCTTCCTTTAATAGTATATGAAGTACAGATTGATTATAACTGCGATATTTGGAGTATGTTTTTGAAATTGTTAGAAGTATGTCGTATAGTTTGTTCACCTCAAATTAAAGTTGCACAAATTGATTATTTATCGCATTTGATTGAGGAATATTTTCGTTTGCGAATTATATGTTTTCCCAATGCAACTTTTTTTCCTAAACATCATTATTTATCCCATTATCCCTATTTAATTAAAAGTTTTGGTCCATTGGTAGGTTTGTGGACTATGAATTTTGAGCATAAACACCAAGGTTTTAAAAATACTATTAACAGGGCTAAAAATTATATTAATATAACAAAATTATTATCAGAGAGGCACCAACTGTTTCAAGCATCATTACATAATGATGGATTTTTGCCAGATGTGTTTTCGGATAAAATTGAAATTGTTATACCTGAAGCATTTATAAATCTCCCTTTAAAAAATTTTAAATATTTTACCCTGAAAGTAAATATAAAAGGAACTGACTATAAAAAAAATGATTGCGTTGTTGTTCATGTAAATGACCAACTTTATGTTAAGATAGTTCAAATTGAATATATTTTCGTAAGTGAAAATTATGACAATGGATGTTTTTATGGAAAAAGTTTAATGATGGTTTATAATTATAAAGCAGGAGTATTCGAAATTTTAAACCATAACGATAAATATGAATATATATTTTTTAAAGACTTACTAATACCGCTTTGTTGTAAGCTTTATTCAATTGGGGATAACGTTATATGTTCACCACCATATTGGTTATTATAAAATAGAGACACCGTAAAAATCTCTCTTCCACTCAGTTAAATGATTAAGTTACGGATGAGTTTGAAACAAATCGATTATCTTCTATCTTTGAAAATATTTACCCGTTCCATAAATCTGATTTATGAAAGAGTTCTACTTAAAAAAAAATTTAGTATTATTAATTTTTTTATTATCTATAAGTAAAAGACAAGTTTAATTGCAAGTAAATTTGTAATAACATCAGTAAGCTCTGAAAAAATAATAAACCGAGAAATTAAAATCACAAAAACATGTCTAACAAAGAAAAAGTATTATTCAAAGTAACCAATCTTTTCCGGACTGATAAAAAACTTATCATAGCTGAACCTAAAATTAGTAGCGTCATTGAAGCAGGTAAGACTCACTTCAGGTTACATATAATAACTTGCTTATATCTTAAATGTAATTTTAGCAAATAACAAAGGAATGCGTGGGACCAAACTTTTGCTTGAATCAGATGGAAGTCCTATCGATGAAGATGAAATTTTACAATTTTTAACTAATGATACAATACTTCTGATCCAGGAAAATGAATCATGGGTACCTTTTCCTATGCCATCGACTTCAGATACAATTATACAGAATGTTGCAACCCAAAAATCCTGTATTGATAATTTGGATGATAGCTCTTTATTTTTTATAAATTTACCACATGAATCCACTACATGTAACAGTGACTCCGAATCATCACTGCCAACAACATTATCAATTAGCAGTGGTGCCTTGTCAGATAGTGACAATGAAGCTGTTAGCAGTATGATAAAACGAACTTTTGACAGATTTTGTATTCCATGGAATAAATTCCCACTGAAGGTAATGGAGGTTTGTAATAAGGGGGAAAAATTAGGGCCATATTTGAAAACCGTAGTCCACATAATTGTGGATGATTTGAGAACTATTTCTCCCTATATACCCACACGAGTTTTCCGCGATACTCTTACTAAATTAACAGAAAAGTATCCAAAAACATTTTTATATACAGACACGACAGGAAACACAATTGCAATTAAACATTCACCTATAATTACTACGTTCATTCACAGAAATAATTATCTTAATCGCCCACAAAAAAGCCAAAGTCAATTTCATTCAAAAATCCCATTTAAAAAAAGGATAACGTCAAAAAACTTTCAAAATACTTGTAAGAACTGGCAACCTGTATTCGAACAAGATCTAAATAATACTGAAATGAGTGTTAATGAAAAAGTTAATAAACTTAAAGAGCTTAGCTGGAAGAAAACCTTTTCAAAGGAGGAGTATGGAGATATTGAAAACATTATGGATAATACTTATTTACAACAACGAACGTTTTTAAATAATCTTGAAAGTACTCCATCCGTAAAGGATCTTAAGGAAGAATGGCCTTTTCTGGTTCATAAACATTTTATATATAAACATTTCCAGAAGTTAACAGATGTTGGCATAAACAGTGTAATGGGAAATTTCTGCCAAAATATTAAAAAGGTTCTCAAGTACGGCGACATTCAAAAATCCAAAATAATGGTTACAATATATAATACAGACAAAGCAGATGAGGAACATTTAGCTGTTACATTTTTATCAAAATATTTTAACGAATGTAGGGACTCGGTATTCAAAAAATATCCGGTAAGGTCTTAATAAAAATTACTATATATAAAGCGAATATTAAAGAATGTTATTTACAGATTGGAACTTCTTTCAATGAAATAAGGCCTCCAGGACCGTTTCCTTGGTTTGCAGTAATAGGTAAGCGAACTAACTCATTTAACTTAACTAACTTAACCTCAATTTTTGATCTGCGATGAAGAGTCGCTCTAGATGTATATTTCACCTTTACCTCTGTACGTGCTTTCGGGAGCTTTTTCTGAAAATATTTCAAATATTTTTTTTTTAAAACCGCAGGAAAAACTTCGCCTTCACTCGGTGATTTTTATCCCTTTTAATCATCTAGCCTCAAGATCATTGCATTTGTCCTCCAGTCTTCTATTTTTAAACGATAATCATTCTCAGAGAAAATCTGTTGTCCTTTGCTTCTCACTCAATCACTACAAAACCTGGAAAACGTATCTATGAATGAAGCTCCAGAGTTTTTATTCGTTGTAGTCAAGCTACTAAAACCCTGATCTAAGAGTCCGAGTGCAGGAGATCCTTTGGAAAAGTGATTGTGGTTTCTAGCAAAGAGAGTAGTTTCGTTGATACTTGCTGAGAATTACATTACAGGTATTAAGTACCTCCTCATTGGTACGTGTATCATATCATCAAATCATTAAGAGTATATCAATGGGTTAATTAAACCTTCGAATTTCAGTAGTTTATATAGAAATCCATAGAGCAAAAAGTCTTTAATGTTGAAATTAAAAGTTCGATTCTTAAGGTTTATCTATAGCTACTGGCTCTCTGTTGTGATGTAATTCATAATATTCCCTATTATAATGCCATATTGGCGACATTTTCTACTCGTACCCATTGAATTTATACAGTTAATCTAATAACATGATTCCTTTTACAGAGTCTGCTGACGGATCATGTATCTATTATGTATATGCTGACAACGAGTTGTTTAACTCTAGTTCAACTTGTTTCAAGGAAGCTTTTATACAGACGTTTTGTATATATTTCAATTTAAATATTGAATATCCAAAAGGTGCATCCCAATTTTATGAATTTGTCCAACGATTCTTCTTTGAGATGTATACGGAGGATTCCAGAGGCAGAAAGAAGAATATGACTGCAATGGCAAAAGTGATTAGACTTGTTTCTGCAATTCAAAAAGTACAACTTGAAGGTGGATAGAAAGCTGCCCCGAATTTATACTCATACAATAATTTTTTTTTTCCATTAATTAAGCTTAGAAAGCATTTTATTTTATTTATTTGTTAATTTTTTTTAGAAAGAAATATTTTCATATCATGTTACTTATGTTTATGAATTTTTATATTGAGAATTGTTTTGTTTTTGTTTTTAGTAGGTATGTCATATCCAAAATATATCTAGAGCTATAACCATTTCTAAAATTGACATTGTCTAACATCTTCAGATAAGAAAAAATATGACATCCTATAGTATTTGGAATTAAATTCGATTCTCACAATTATGAACTCTTAATCGTATTTGCAATATGTAAAAAGAAATCTATAAAATATATTATCTATTGTTTTGAAATTTTTTTTTACTTAATTGTTCTTTCAGTTTGCCTCATAGCTAAATTATTATAATGTCTCCAATTCATAGTCTAAGTTATATCTATTTTAGCTAATCTGGGGATTATTTCAATAAAAGTTTTAAACTCCAGATGAGTTAACACTGGCGTCTAACTTTGACTAAGAAAAGCAGGCAATATAAGTATTCTCTATGCAATACAACCCGGAAATGGTATAAATAAAATATTGCGAAATTCTAAATAAGGATTTAATTCGTATACAATGAAATATGTAAATTTACTACATAAATGGAATCCAGTTTTTACATACTAGTAATTTTGCACATCGATTATGAATATATTACAGAATTTTATTTAAAAATACATGAGTTAATGGAACTCATTTACAGTCCTGGTGTAGTTTTGCATTTACGATGCTTGTTAATAAATAACATGACGTTATGTAAAATTACATGCAATTGAGGAATTCATTTACAGGTTTTCTGAACTTTTACACTTCCTTTGTAACCTGTTTACGTTGAAGGAAGTATTTTTAAATGGATAATTGTAAGCGTTTCAATGTGTTGTAAATTTACCACATTTAAAGTTGGCAACAAATTGCCTAGAATAAATGTTGTAAAAATTTTTTACTGTGAAGTAGAAGTGTTTTGTAAGATTTTATCAAATAAAATTTGTTACAATTCTGTATTGTAATCAATTAAAATTATTCTCTTTTTCTTTACAGAAATAAGGAAAACATTTTAGCAACAACACTGGATGCTTATTGTTAGATGTTTTTTTAATATCGAATTTTTATTAGAATTTTTAACTTGGTCTTGTTTTTGTTTTTAATTTTATTGAATTTTTATTATTAGTAGATTTCAGGTTTTAGTAGAATTGAATTGTGATATTTAGGTAAGATATGTGAATAAAAAATTTATATTTGAATTGAATATAAAGATGAGTTATCTTTTCAACCGGCACCCTCTCTTACTCTTGAGACTGGATCTTACATTAGTAGAAAAACATACGTAAAAAGTTTTCTAATTTTTTCGTTGTATTATTTGGAAAAAATAAAATGATTAAACTAACGAAATAAATGTTGTCCTGGTATTTTTTTTTTCCCATCATTCTAGAATAATTGGTTTGGTTGACATTATCACATAAACTAGATCTAAGCAAGAAAATCTGATATTCAAATTAAAGTCAGGATCATGAAAATACATTGAAATGGTTTCTATGAACCTAGTCGCAAAATTACCGTTCCCTGGCGTTCAAATGTAGCTGAGAAATTGTTAAACTTACAGCCAAAGTGTAATATTTCGGTTACTTTTCAATGAACGTGAATTGCATGTGTCAATGAGGATTATACGCGCGATACGGCGCTTAAAAGAAATTATTCTTTCCAATATGTCCTTATTTTATTGCGCCTCAATTTAGTTTCAAAAATAAATCAAAAGTTTTAATTTTCATCAACTCGAAAAATCTTTGGCATAAGGCTTTCGAATTCAACTTAAAAAATTTCACGTCTGCAAATCAGAAAACGAAAATTGCTTAAATTAATTTTAAAGAGCCCTTGTCTAAATCGGAAAGAATCTTTTAGAAATGCAAATTTAAAAGGAAATAAAATCGAGCTTCTCTCCTCGTTCTAATATTTGCTAAGGGACAGATCTGTTTTTCAAAGTCGAATAGAAGCCAACAGTTCTCTAGCTATTCTACGGTTTATTCTGTGAAATCAGATATCTCTCCTGGGTGCTAATTAAGTGAAATAAAATCCCCTCCGTCACCACCATTTCACCATACTGCCAAGATATAATTGAAACAAAAGAACCAACCGACAAATTGAATAAGGACGAGCTTTGATTGCGAGATTTTTTTATTTTTTTTATTTTTAAAGAAGCTTGCTAAGTTTTTCCTTTCCTCCTCGTTTTTTAGATAAGAAATGTCAGCTATCTACGAATGAGCACGTCTTCTTTACACTGAATTATGCTTAAGGCATGTTATAATCTCTCCGTTGGCAGGAGGAGTTAATTGAAATTTTATAATTGTATGTCCTAGAAGGATGTGGGTTAATTATCAAGTAGTGTACTCAAGCCTTGTCTGATAATACCGTTGAAAGTAAAACGCATGTTTCGTGGATAGGATGAAAGTTAAAAATGTAAATTGTTTTCATTAAGAATCCAATTTAACCTTTAAGCCAGTTCATTATTACATTCAGTTAAGGTTCTAAGTGTGAAAATAGATTTTGTACTTTTTCATGAATTAATTAACATCCAGTTTGGGTGCAAAAATGTAAAATAATTGAGTAGTGGGCGAACAGAAGGACACATGTCCCATTCCTAAAAGTTAACAGAAAACACATAAAACTGTGCAAATAAAAGGACTTTCGAAATTATCGCACTATGATTTTAATAGTTTGTGCTAATTTTGGTGCTTTTTTGAATAAAACAGTGATTGAAAATAGAGAAACTTCAGTATAGCGGACACGATTCGGTAAAAAATCAGCAAGCGGTCGACCCTGGACATGTGATCTTCTGTTTGTCCACTCCTAAATTATTCTCTGTTGTTTGAATTTAGTTTTTTTCTCCCATACTTAATATTCATGTCTAGCGTCGTTTCAAATTAGCTTTGAATTACCGCTTAAGGGGAACTGTTTTAGAAGAAATTCCAAATGAAACGTCTCTAACAAACGTTTTCCCAGTAAATGTGAGCTCTAATTTTCCCATTTGTTCCACCTGAAACGGAATTTAACCATTTGCAGGAATCTGAATTACAACTTTGTATCGTGTCACTTAAATTGAATTTATTTTTTGCGGTTTTATCCTACAAGTGATAACGTTCCTAGAATTCCTTTAACTGTTCACAGTGCATTTGATTCTTTAGGCATGTGGAAAATACTAGAACGAAAGAAACCCAAACGAAAAAATTGTTTAATTCGGCAGTGTGGAAAGCTATTTTCAATTATGGACCTGCATCATGCATGTTCCGAGAGTAGACTGAAATGGATACATGAGGGTAGGTCGGTCTCATTAAAATTCTTGCCACGATTCAGTTGTAAACATTCGCTGACATGTGAAAGCTTTGCCCTTTCATCGTTGAAGAAAAATTCCTTGCGAGCAATGCTTTGAGATGCGGCAGACAAATTTCCTTCCCTTCACACATTCACAGGGGAAATTTTTATGAAAAGAACGCTTAAAGGAAATCTATGGCTCCAAAATTTTAAGTATCTTAATATGACGGTACGGCAGCCACTTTAACATTAAGGAAGCGAATCCTAAGTGATAGATCCAAGGTACCCAAGCTATCAACCTTATTAACGAGATCAATGCTTTACGAGACGTACAATGAATAGATAAAAAAAAACTATACACTCATTAAATCCTTAAAGGTTACAAATGTATTCCAGATATTGAAAGCTTGTTGAGAAATTTATGTAAATTCAACCAATATTTCACATTTAAAGTTTGTTCCACAACAGTTTCCAGTTTGGTTTCACTGACCCCAAAACTGGGAAGCTGCTCTTATTTTATTTGTGATACATGCTACCACCGCCAAGACAACAACAGTGTGTATCACGTTCACCCATTTGTTTAGTTCACTTCGGAATTCTGAACTGGATTTGAGGAGTCCCAAGTGGTGTTCCACCAAACTGTTCCCAAAACTGAAATGCAAACCCAAATCTGCTCGTAAATGCCCTAAACGAAATCTAACACAACACTTTTTTCCACTTTTCCTAGAAAATTGACGAGAAATGAATTGAAATTTTTAGCTTGTGTTGGTTGGAAGGATTGAGGAGTCACGACGTGCGCCCTTCTAGGGAATATCAATGAAATGCAAATTTTTTCAGTTACATATTGCGGAAACTGTTTCAAGCTTATCACGTACATTTTTGTTCTCATCCTGATATGTATTTTTCAGCCTGTCCGCAAGTGTCACACAGTCGCAAATTGGTGCAGATTGGTTATCCAAACCTATAATGGATTCATTGCCTTTTGAATTTGCACGTATTTACGCGCCAATATTTATCGGTATACTTTTCTTGAATGATCCACGTGTAAATAGTGAAAATTTGAGTAATAGCAAAAGAGTTTCTTGTAATCAGTGCACACTCTTAACAAAGTCTCGCTGAGTTTGAGCCGGAACGGTTTCTAGAACTTACGTCTACATAATTTAGATGTGTTAGCTCATGGATTCCAAAAAGACGCTCTTATTAATTTAGGAATTAGCTCCGAATCTTCTCTGCCTGTCTCCTGAAGCTAATTGAAGATATAATAACCAAACTATTTTTAACTTTTAACAAAGAGTAGTGAACATTTGTATTCAAATTTATCAATCAATTGCATTCTGTGCATTCACTGTAAAACGATGGTGAAAATGGACTTGATGAGTTTTAAGTAGGGCGTCTGTCCCAGATCAATGTCCATCTTTGACTACAGTAAATCTGCTTTTACATATTATGTGAACACTTAAATCCGCTTTCTATAGACTGACTCACATTAACATTCCAAAGTTTATTTCTTAGGCTTAGTTTCAGTTCCATATATTTAACATCACAAATTGAATCAGAATTCACAGATTTAATGCGATAATTTAATAAACGCATATTTGATAAATAAATGATGATTATGATTATGAAAATAGCTGGTCGAATGGTGTACAAAGATTTTGCAAAACTTGAAATGGGCTTGCTAATATTCCTCTACATTTGCAATGTTTTAACAAACTTCAACAAAAGCCAAAATGTTATCTCAAACCGCAACAGTGGCCACAATGCTGGGGATTGCGAGAATCTTTTCATATCTTCCGTTTCTTTTTATTCATGTACGAGCATGTATTGTTAAGATTACAGTATTCTTGAAATTATTTTGTGATATGGTGTATAGTTGAATCTATTGAGACAGTTACATTCGAAATCCTTTCTTTTTTTTTATATATTATTAAGCCAGGCTGAGGGGATACCCTATGATGCAAAGCACAGCATGGCAGGAAGGAGAGAGCGAAATGATTAGGGGATATGAGGAGAGTGGCGGAGGTGCTGAAGTATGTTGCCTTTAAACTTCCGGAGATTGTATGCCGGAGGAAAACAGAAGATAGTAAACTGTTCCAAATTCGCACTGTTCGGGATAAAAAAGCATCACGGAATTTTAGTGTACGGCCGAGAGTAATTTGAAGGGTAAAAGGATGTGCGCGGTTTGCAGCGCGAATATTGCGTGCAGGAATCACTCTACAAGGGATTGGGCTAGAATTTTCATCAGAGCATTGATCATGCATGTAGCGATAAAGGAGCGGTGCGGTGCTCGAGTGAGTCGATACGACTAGTTATTTCCACATCGCCAATAAGCTTGAAGGCTTTCTTTTGGACAATATCCAACGAAGCTAAGGCTGTGCGACGAGCCCCAGCTCATACATGGGAATTGCATTCCAATCTATGTTGGTCGAATGTATGACTTGTAGAGATTTGACAGGCTGAAATATTTCTTACACCTTTTCGGAAATCCAAGACATTTTGATGCTCGCTTGGTAGTCTTTGTCCAGTTTAACTTACTGGAAATGCCAAGAATGCTTAGTGACGGTGAATTAGATATTAATGCTCCATCAAAAGAAACGAAAGTGGTTAAGTTATGGTCTTGTTTTAATGATAAGAGACAGCTTTGGGCTGCATTGAATTCGACGCGATTAGCCAAGGATGAGGAACAGCTTTTAATTAACAGGGGTAAAAAACCATCAGGGCTTGCGGCTTTGGAGACGTTAATCTCTTCATGGACCTTAAACATATCTCTCGTACGGATGAGCATTGGTTCTTGTACACATCCACATGGGAGATGCAAAACAGGTGTTTGTGAAGTGGGTGGAAAACGAGAATTTGAAGCGAATCTAGCAGCCAAAATATTAGCTTTATCTAGGGAATCAACAATCACTTCACCATTATTAAGTAGTGAAGGTATAGAGGAACTGGTAAAGTTGTTCCTGATGGTTTGGACCAGGGACAAGAAACCTTTGCTACCTATGCGGCGTGCCAAGATTCTTTGTTTAATATTCTTGTCAAAAAGAAATTTTTCTCTCTGCATAATTGACTTACAGGTGTTCCGTGTAGTCTCGTAGTCTTGTTTCAGCTGTGGACATGGACGCAATTGATAGGCGGGAAAAGCATACTCTTTCGCTTTTATTACTGGGTTGCACTTATAGTTAAACCTAGAGTGATTTTGCTGTTGTTGAGATCTGCTGTAAGAATACGGAATGTATTCACGCATGCCAAGACTTAGTATGTTGCTAAATTTTAATGTGCATTCGTCAACATCCCTCGAAGCAAAACAGACCGACCAATCAATTTCTCTAAGATACTGATTGAGACTATCCCAATCAGCATTCGTATAGTGCCAAAGAAGCCTATTTGTAAGAGGAGAAGTTAGGCGGCGCAGGTTTGAGGTGGTTAATTGAGCCGTGATTAAACAATAGTCTGATTTACCGAAAGGGGAACCGACTGAGATGGAATATTTGTCTGGATAAAATGTGAGAAACAAATCCAGTAAATCAGCTCTATCTCCAGCTGCATCAAGAACTCGGGTTGAATACACTAGCTGTTGCAAATTAAAAGATTCTCTGAAGAGTTCAACGAAATGGTCCGCAGCAGGACTTGCGGTAGAAGAATGTCTAAGGCACGATATGTTATGGGCATTAAAATAGCCTACCAGGACGATTTCAGAAGAGGGAGAGACAGAAAGCAAATGATCAATATTGTTGGCGATATTGTCAAATGCGGATACCGTGTCGTCATCAGACATATTTAGGCTGCGATAAAGGAAACAGAAGCAGATGCCTGCTTGTGTAGTTGAACCTAATCCAGATGTAATTAAACTCTGGATTGGTCGAACGAAAATCTTGATGAATGGTATAGACAATATCATTCCGAATATATATTGCGATCTCCCTATGCTCAGAAAAAAGAGGCACGAAGCTGTAACCAGGGACGTGATACTACTTAATATTAGCATCAGAAACGACCTTGGTTTCACTTAGCGCAAGAATTGCCGGATATTTTTTAGTTAAGGTGGCAGTACACCGAAAACCGATTTGTTCTTAATCCGCGAATGTTGCAGAAATCTGAAGTAAAATTCGGCATGCTGAAGGTAAAAAGAAAAAGTACAAAAAAAAAAAGCGAAACACAAAAGCACAAATATTTGGGCGCCACCAGCAGCAGTCAACGACACAGCGAAGTAAAAAAAAAAACAACAATAGTATTATGCCTATTTAGAGCAATACTTAAGTAAAAAAAGACTTAAGTACTTCTTAAAGTACATTTTCGTTACTTAAGACTTATTGCTTAATACTTTTAAAATGCCCTACTCGACTAAACTCTCGTCTGTGATAGTTGTGGAGAAGTAAGAAGAATATTTCTCAACTGACAGTATTGTCTGTTTTTATTGTGCTTTGTGATGGTACCTATAGGTACCTAGGAATTTTTAAATTAAATTATGGATTCACCGCATATCATGGTTATATTTACAAAAACAAATTATGGAAATCCTTACAATACTTACAGAGAAATATAGATTTTGGTGTCTCAAGGTACTCGCTAAAAATTTTAAATCACGCGAAAATGGTCAATTTGGTCGTCTTCTAGTACAGAAGAGATGCTATAAAAATTTTAAATATGCACCTTAAAGCTTGTATGTAGGACTAAATCGCATCTACATTTTGTTGCCTGATTATATATGTAATTAGTTTTTGGTTTTGGAGATAACTGCAAAAGAAGTGAATCAGTCCTTTTTAAGATGAAAAAATTGCCATTTTTTTTGGTACAAAAATGGACATACTTTCAGTTCATCAGTGCGAAGAATTGGTAAATTGTGAAAATTCACTTCCCATGAGAAAAATTTTCACAACAGAGTACTTATGGATGTGAAACAAAGAACGGAAGAAATATATTCAAAATATAGGAATTGGGGTGTATATGACCAAGTGGAAAAAATCCGTTTTTCGGCGGTAAAAAGTCAGTTATGAAGTTAAAATGACCAAAGAAAAAGCTACACCACTCGATTACCCACTTCTCCATCTTTAATTTAATACCAAACATGACGTATTTTGGACAATCCCCAAAAATTGTTCATTTATATTTTTGTACTCTAGACCCTAAATTCGAAGAAAAAGCCCCCAATGCTGTACGACCCTCCCACACGAGTTAGCCGTCCTTCAATATTGTGAAACTTCTCACGTTTTCCCTAACTCCCCAAGTATGTTAGAGAATCGCGAATGGAGAGTTACAGAATCCGGCCCCAGATGTAGGGAAGGCTATTTTGTCTTACAAATTTACTGGAAATATTTTCTTTAGAATTTTATGCATTATTGGAGGCGAATACCGATAGGGCCTAGAAAATCCCTTAACATGGCTGCTATAGATTTAGTTTTAATATTTAATTATTTTATTATAAGCGGCGCGGCGTATTTTGTTAATTATAAGGTTACTGTTATAAACAAATTTAAAAAATGTTTCACTTCACTGCACTGGTTTAAGCGAATTTTGAAGTAGCAACTGGTACGTGGTAACGTCTGATATTTGTTTTTGTTGTAGCAGATGCTATATTATCGAACGAATATTTTACTTTTTACTAAAACCTTTTGGAAGTAATACTTGTTTTGACCCTAAACACTTATCAGATAGCACGTATATTCAATAACTATGATTCAATAAATCATATTTGTGCATAATAATGTACCAAGTAGATATTCAACCTCATTGCATAGCTAGGAAAACTGTTGAGAATCCTCGTGGCATAGGTGAAACGTTCAGTATAGCCATTTAGAAGCCTACACGGCACAGAAAATCCGTCTGTAACAATTACGAATTAATAAATTAATAAATAACGTATACAAAATAAATGAAAACCTTTTGTCATTCATGTCGAGGATACATAATCGAGCATTGGTCATACCGTTGACCTTGGTCAGTATAATGATGCCAATCAGCTGCCTTAATATTTTATTGATTGATGTGATCGTACTGGACCATAATGGGATTCGCACGGAATGATGTCTAAGAGTAGGCAACATAACCAATCACTATGTTTTTCTAGTATTATATTATATAATGATGCCAATTAGCTGCTCAAACTGAATATATTTCTAGCAAATATTCAGACTACACATAGATTTCAATTGCAATACCTACTGGTTGAAGGATTGTAGTCGTCAAATTGCACGCATTATGGCACTCGAAATGAATAGAGCATTATTAATGAGAATGATAACGAATCAACTCATTTCCTAATCTTGGATAGCATAGGGATACCAATTAGCTACCTATATAGAAATAAAATCAAACAAGTATGCTAGATACACATAGATTTTATTCTACCACAACTACAAATTAGATTGATTATTTAGATCTATCCAATTACCCAAATCGTACTTCCACTAGATGGAGTCTATAAGTGAGCAGAGAAACCAATCACTATATATCCCAGTCAGTGATAGAGATAGTTGTTAAGACAACCAATCACTGTATCTCCTAGTCTAAAATAATGGAGTGATGCCGACCAAATACGGAAACAGTAATAAGTTCTAGCAAGCACTCCGACCACACGTAGGTTTTAAATACAATACCTACAAGGTTGGTGATTGAAAAATGCAAACTAAACATAAACGATACTCATACTCATACTGAATGAAGTATTATAGGTGGGAATGATAATCAATCACCTTATTTCCTAATCTTGGAAAACATAGGGATACTAATTAGTTATCAAGTATACAGGATGCACTTAGGGTATGATTTACCACAACTTCAAATTAGATCGACTACAATTAATCGTAAATTCAAACCATACTCCCACAGAATGGAGTCAAATTAGTAAAAATGGATACCAATATCAATATCTACCAGTTTTAGTTGTATAATGACACCAATCAGCTGCTTAAAAGTTTGATGGTTTAAAATGATCAAAACTAGACCAAAATGGGACTCACATGGAAGGAAATATAAAGTGGATAAGTATTCCAATCACTATATTTTCTTAATATATTGCATAGAGATACCAATTAGCTACTCAAGCAGGCAGTATTTCTAACAATTATATCTAACAAAATATTTAAAACAAGCACTCCTATTGCACGTAGGTTTTAATTACAATACCTACTTATTGGTGGATTGTTATCATCAAACTGCACGCATAAAGGCACTCATAATGAATAGAGTTTTAATAATGAGAATGACAACCAATCTTAATTCCTAATCGTGAATAGCATAGGGATACTAATTAGCTCCCAAAACAGTAATAAAACCAAACAAGTATGCTGGACACACATATATAGATTTAATCAGCACTACTACAAATTAGATTGATTACATAGATCTATCTAATTGACTAAATGGTAGTTCCGCTAGAAAGAGTTTAGAAATGGGAATGATAACCAATCACGATATATCTCATTCATTTATAATGCTAGTGAGCAAGATAACCAATCACTATATATATATTTTTTCCTAATCTAAAATAATGTAGTGATGCCAACTAACTTCCAAAACGGAAATTAATTGCTAGCAGCACTCCAACCACATATAGGTTTCAATTATGATACCTACGAGATTAATGTTTGAAATATTCAAACTAAACGTAAACGATACTCATACTAAATGAAGTATCTAAGTTGGGAATGGTAACCAATCACCTTATTTCCAAATCCTAAGAAGTATAAGGATACGAATTAGCTACTTGAACAGAAATCAAATTATCAAGTATACTGGATGCACATAGTGTTTGATTTATCACAACTACGAATTCGGTTGTTGGAGATTAAGCGAAATGTCAAGTTACACTCCCACTGGATGGAGTCCAATAAGTGGGGATATTAACCAATAACTATATCCTCCAGGATTAGTTGAAATAGTAATACCAATCAGCTGATTAAAAGTTAGATTGATTGAAATGATCAAACGGGACCAAAATAGGACTCACACGGAATGAAGTCTATAAGTAAATAATATAACCAATCACTATTTTTAATAATTTTTTTCCTAGGATTGTGTAGTATAGTGATACCATTAGGCTACTCAAACGGAAATTATTACCAGTTGACTACTCAAACAAATATTATTTTCTAACAAATACTCAAACCGAAATTATTACTAGTTGGCTACTTAAATCCGAAAGCATTTTCTAACAAGTACTCCAACTACACAATAGGTGTTATGTACAATACCTACCGTTTTTATGATTTAAATTATCTAACTGCACATATAAGAGAACCAAACAAAATAGAGTATTAATGAAGTGAATGTTTAACAATCATATTATTTCCTAATCTTGGGTAACAGAAGGATACTAGTTACTACCTGAAGAGATATAAATTCTAACGAGTAGACTAGATACAGCAAATTTGGATAACCATGACTGCAAATTGGATTGATTATTAATCCATTTAGTTAGCCAAAATGGTACTTCCAGTAGATGGAGTCTATAAGTGAGAATGGTAACCAATCACCATATATGCCAGTAGTGTATAAAACAATGTTACCAATCAGTCAATTATATAGAGATTAATTCGAACAATGTTACCAATCAGTGAGTTTATAGAAATTAATTTTAACAAGTACACTGAATACACAGAGGTTGTATTTACCTTGACTGTAGGGTTGGTTGATTGATTTAAATATAATAATCAAACTAAACCTGTATTATACCCGCACAGAACAAATCTATAAGCAGAATTGATGACCAATCACCTGCGACTGTGATCAGCTTGAAATAACATATAAACATGAGCTGTACTCACACTAGATGAAACCCATATATAGACGTAATAACCAATCACCTCATCTTACAGTTGCGGTTAATATAATTTAATATAATATAATTTAGTGATGCCAGCGGACCGGGTATACTCAAATAAATTCTATAAGTATGCAAAACGCATTAAGAGCTTAATGATTATGGCTGAAAATGTGGCTTATTGGAGTTAAAATTAAAATCAAAATAATCTAATTAAACGTAAACTATACTCATACTGGCATCTAGGGTGAAAAAGATAACCAATCACCTATTATCCAAAACATTGGGTAATATAATAATGCCAATTAGCTTTTTGAACAATAAGGAATTCCAACTAGTAAGGAGGATCATTTCATAAAATCTATCCGCGGAGACATTGTTGTCCTGATAATACAACCATATCACTCATTTTCTAGAATAATTCTGTGTGAGGATTGATCTTCCGCCAGCACATCGGATGCAATTTCAACATAGCATCTCCAGGTAGGATGCAACTGTCACCGCACCCTAACCGAATAAACAATATGCAGAGGAAGAAGTAGTGCACCACTCATCGTATATGATCATATATATTTATAACAAATATAGCATGTTTTTTAGCCTCCTGCACCACTCAATTAATAGATTTTTCTTAATTTTATATTTGAAAATATATGAACTGCAACTGCACTTCGCGGAACGGTAATGAATAACTCAATTTTGGCAAATTATGTTAAACAAAATCGTTTGATACCTATCCCATTATTACGAAGGTCATAGCATAAAACAGGCGCATAAAATTATTGAGATAAATTTACGATTGCAAAGCTAAAACATTTGTTTTTTAACTAATCTCTGGCAGGGTTGCTTTTATATTTAAGCTGTTACCGATTAAACTAGAAATCATCCGTATTTGTTCTTAGAAATGTGTACATGAATGAACAAATAAACAAATAAAATTCATCTACCTGCACTCCCACCTTATAATAAGAAAATCACCTTACTAAGGCTCTTAAAATCTCATTTTTCCAGGAAAACCCATTAAATTCCATCAGAGTCAAAATGTTCCTATTTAAGTTGCTTGTCATGTAATTGATTTTCAGTTTCCATGGGTTTATGTGACACAGCTTTACGGGATACTAGATCTCTTGATTTTGGAAGTTTGCCAGAGTTTTGACGTTGTGTACTATATACCATACCCACCCAATTCCGCTCACATTTTGAATATGCAAATTTTATTGGCCTTACACTGACATCCTTTTCTTCATTGTTCTGATCTTTAGGATATTTCCGCATAGAGGCTGAACAGCGAGTCTCATCTTATGCAGACTCTTGAATGAAATATTATTTATTATTAGGAGGTAGGTATTTCTATTTACGTACCTGTCGCAACTCTGCGAAATAAATTTCACATACAAATTCATATTTATATCCTATTTCAGTGGCTTTTGATTATGTCATTCCGATAAGATTTTCAATACATAGGATATATGTATGCATATAATAGCTTTGTACGTATGAAAACATGTTTTCGATATCCTTTCCCTGTCATTTCTAATGAAGGCCAAATTTCAAAAAAGCGCTCTTAAATTGCCTGTTTGGTGAACCCTCGCGTAAACCCTTTTCAGCTAGGAAAACTGTTCGACTTAAAACTTCATAGGTAGAATGTTTTTCCATCCCACAGAGTACAGGATACATTGAGAGCCTGTCCTCTAATCTCAAGTCTTCAGTATGACAATGGAGTAGAGAAAGTCATTATCGAATAACATTTTCGAAGTGTTAAATCAAGTCGAAGATGCCTTCATATTATGCCCTTCTCATGTCAGATTAACGTCCTCCCTAGCAGTTTCCCTTTTTAACAGAACTTTACTTATAATAAAGACGTTTTCATTGAGCAAGGACTTTACACATAGTTTCTCTCTGTAGGAAAAGCAGCAGCAAAAAGGGCTTAAAACATGTATAAATTTCAATGTTATTCTGTGCATAAATGTAAGATATTTGTAGTCTAGTAATATTTTATTTTATATATCCTGAACTGGGAGACCCCAAAATTGATTTAAGAAATCAGAAAATATTTATGTAATAGGTTTATTGTTTTTTACGTGGATGAACTGGGAACAGTAGTTATAATTATTATTTAAATATGAATTGTTTTAATTTTGTTGAATTTTTTTTATTCAAATTCTTTCAATAACAGAAAAACGAAAATTATCTGTTCGTCCTGCGAAAAGGCCAAAATTCTGATACTTCTGATTGGTATGGCGTAAAAAATTTACAAAAGACAAATCGGAGATTTGAATTGAAGGGAGTCAATCCGATCTCTGGGGGAAAATTTTTGCAAAATTTTCAAGGTCTACTACACAAACCTGATGCATGCCTTACTGCAAATACGAAGGCTTACTTTAAGTGAGATCTCAAACGTAATAGTTTTGAAATATTCTCCAGGACCCTCGAGATAATGAGCGCAGAAAAAATTTTGAATGCAAGTGTCCATCGAAATATTATCATAGGTAGGATGAAGAATGATCGATTGAATTTTGAGAAAAGTTATTGGTACTTTACTTTCAACAATTCTTATGAGGTTTGGTACTCCTTATTTAGTTATTTGGATTTTTTATGCCTGATGATTTTTTCGAACCAATATTTTATTCAGATTTCTCTATGACTTATCGTCGTTTCACGCGTAAGCTTTTCTTGGAAGCAGATCCTTTTACAATTTTTAAGATGATATATAATATACAGGGTGTTTCCTTTTAGGTAGTCAATAGAGCAGGAGGTGATAGTACTCACCTAGGCTAACAAAAAATTGTATGGTAATTGGGCCAATACCAACCGTTTAGGAGTTACAGGGTGATTAAGAAAAAAAGTTGGTTTTTCACAAAACACGCTGTATCTTGAAAAGTACAGTGCGTACCAAAAAAAGTTGTGTTAATGACCGTTTTGCAAAAAAAAAAAAAAAATAGAGGTCAAACTAGAAAAAAGTAAAATATTCGAAATATTTTGTTTAGATCCCCGTAACTCCTGAATGAAGGGGATGTAGGCTGGTTGAGCAGTCGTTGGAAAGGCCATAAAGTTCAGCATACAATGAGGTACTTTTTAAAATACAGGGGGTTTTGTAAAAAACTACCGTTTTTCTTAATTCCCCTGTAACTCCTAAACGGTCGATATTGCCCCTCCCCACTGCCATACAATTTTTTGTTTGACTAGGTGAGTACTATCACCTCAATAGAGAAGACCCCTTAAGGGGAAACACCATATCAAACCATCAGACTGTTACGTAATACCAGATACGCACTTCCACCTCAGGAGAAGGGCGAAATTTGAGATATAATTTAAGTTAGGGCGCAAAGTTATTTTTTATACTTAGTTATCTATCCTACTAAGAAAAACTAAAAATTCCGGTCATCTTAAAATACTCAAAATATCCTGATTTGGAGTTACCAATAAACTTCACGAACTACAAGCAACAAAATATTGCGAGGAACCGTTTTTTTTTTTTTTTTTTTTTAACAAATGGCCGAAGTCTTAGGTAACCCTAATTAAGCTGCGTAGATCTTCTTTACTTTTAGTTCTTGTATTAAATTTTTGTTACTACTCTGCTCTTGTTTTCTGGATGCTGAATGTTTTGATGGTTTTTGCTTGAGGGAAGAAAAAAGTTAACAATACACATAACTTTCAAGACTAACAAGACGAGCTATGGCGTCAAGTATTCTTAATCCCTTGGCCAAGCAAGCTTAGCCTAGTATTTCGGAAAATTCAACGATATGCATCTACAAGTAAAGCTCTAATTGGTCTAATTTTGTCATGGCGCAACCCTAGATGAATTCCCGTACTTATACCGACCGTTATGTTTTGAAAATTTAATAGTTAAATCGTGTAATCGATTTTTCGCTACTATTTCTAAAACCGTTGGTCGGTATGTAAAATTGTAATAAATATTTTTATAGCTTTTTACGTTCCGTATAACTCTACAGTGCCTTAAAAATGTCTGAGGCTGTTAGTTTTCCCAGCACATATTAAGAAACTTTGTCAAACTGACAGACGGACGGAAGGCTAAAAATCTAAATGCTTTTTAATATTATACATGGGTCCGATCCATTTTGTGTATCATCATTGTGCATGGAAGTATATAGTGAACGCAAGAATGGAAATCGGCTGTTAACTCACAGCTCGCTAGGGGAACCAGGCCACTAAGCTTTATCCGGGATTCAAATCTGCCCAATTTCTATGTCTCCCAGCAAGGTGACTTGCTGCAGCGTTCGTTACGTCCTTGCTAATGCACATTCTGCTTGCATATCCCTATATATCTCGTTGCTTTCCCAACACATCAGCCGTATTTGTGTGACTTCGCTTTGTCTCCTGCTTCGCACGGAATAGTGGACGGCACGGGCAAGCAACATAACGATGTGATGAATTTTGCTTGTATAGTTAAGAAAATGGAGTGTAATGCAAATTTATTATAATCCACACCACGACAACTGAGCTATAAAGGTCACCAGAGGAAAATTTCAAAGTTTGTACCATTGTGTATATCCCCAATTGTAAAATAGCTTTCAGAGGGCATTTCCATTAAAAGATTTAAATTTTTATATTGTCGAATTACTATTGTATATGCTCTTTTTTCTTTCATTCTTGCAAAAAAATTATATATGTGTTATAAATAAATTTCGTCGCAGAACTTCTAAAAGTAATTTGTAATTCTAATTTATAACCTGAATGAATATAAATTATGACAACAAGAAGACCTTAAAAATGATTATTGGCTTGTGTCTAAACTAAAATGCCTTTTCCGTATTGGAAAGCTTTAATTTTAAATACGAAAGTTTTCATATATACTTATATTTATTAAATACTTCTATGATTTGTTGTTTTTGTACCGCCACAAATAAACTTAATTTGCCGCCTTGATGTTCACTGCAATAGGTAGGTATATCTTGCAGGTAAGTAGGTAAGTAAATTGGAAGTCCAGGTTCAAATACCTGTACTTTGTTGGAAGTAAGCCCAGGTTCAAATACCTGTACTTGTAGTA
Organism: Dioctria rufipes; assembly: GCA_963924295.1. NCBI lineage: Eukaryota > Metazoa > Arthropoda > Insecta > Diptera > Asilidae > Dioctria > Dioctria rufipes. The sequence goes on from OZ002740.1 coordinate 365,860,186, forward strand.
AGTGTGCAACGGTACAAAACCTATGCACAACACTTGAAATTATAAATGCCGTAGCAGATTCACTTGGGTATAATTAAAGTCGTTCTTAACTTGTAGAACAATACTAATATATTTATTGATATTTCTTCCGTTTATATATACAAAAAATCGTTCATTCAATGTTATTGCCTTTAGAAAGAACAAAATTGATTCGCTTGCATTCGCTTGCATAAAATTCTTTTCCGTGCAATGACTTACGTTAGCATTAAAGCAACTTGAGTGTAATATAGCTTACGCTCGCATTAAATTTACAATAAAATTTGACCTATATTATTTACTATGAATAAAAATTTAATTCGTATTGCGAAATAATTTGGATATGGAATTTTGTTTATGTAGAGCTTGTTAGGGTTCAATGAAATTGTGTTAAGAAATAACATAAACAAAATTCCATAACCAATGTAAAGTTCATTTGAGTTCAACATTTGTGGAGTTTCTTAATAACCTAGAGACCATAGTACCCCCTACCATGCCTCAACTACCATCCCTAGAAGGGGTAGACATTTCGAGATCTTACGATGAAACGTCATTTACAAAAATCACATCTCGAGAATGGAGCCCATTACTTTATATTTTTCATAGAAAAGAACGGCCACAGAACGACATTTTGATTTTTGTTAATAATAGTAATTCTATTAAATACTAAGCCAATTAAATCTGTGTACCATAAATTGAGGAGGTGTTCGGCCTGTTTTGGAGAAAGCATGTGCGATATATTTTCGTATTCCATACGAACTCTTAAAAGTTTCTTCGAAATTGTAGATGGTCGGTCCAAAATCAGCCCAAAGTGTTCTTTTTGGTGTGGAATGGGTGCATATGCATAGAGCTGAAAGTATCCGGATAATTTACTATCCGGATTATCCGAGATAATTAGGATCCGATTCCTCAAATCCGGATCCTAGTATTCGAATCCCAACTATCCGGATCCGGAACCAAACTATCCGGATGCGGATCCGAACTATCCGGATCCAGACTAAGCAAAAAAAGGTCAAAATTTCCTTCAGATTGCATTGTTTCATTGGGAAAATATAAATTTCATGATATTCTAATTTTCTCAATGAAACAACACAATTTTGAAGCTTTTTTGCTTAGTCTGCATCCGGATAGTTCGGATCCGGATCTCAGGAATCGGATAGTTCGCAGATCCGGGTATCCGGATATCCGGATAATAGCAAATCCGGATCCAATTTTCAGCTCTAACGCATATGCGCCTTATTTACGTCGTAACTGTATATTTTCTTAATAAATGCTTCGTTCAAGGGTGAAGAAACCCTGTGATTTGGTATTCATTCATATAAGTACACAGCCTCAAAAATTTCATCCCGTCTGAAAATATTGAGGGAATTAAAATGCATAAGATATTACCAGACTAAAACACTTAAGAGATTCTCTTCTAAGAAAACATGCATTCAATTCTCCGTTTTACTCAATACATAATTATGAAATATTTAATAATCCCAAGAATCAACTACATCAGTAGATTGTCGCCTGCCCGTCTCGCCTAATTAATCTTGTTCTCTGCAAAGTAAGAGATGGATGAAGCGACCCCCCAAACACTAAAGCGTCTGTGCTACGGGAAGAAAACAACGAACGAATATGCAAGAAACAGAGACGCGATGCGCTAACCATTGAACCCCAACTGCGCTGCGACACAGACAAAAATCAACAAGTAAATTTATATTATTACATTTAAATAGATATGGAATTTCTTCATTTCGGTACCCTAGAGCCATCTATTGAGTTGTGAACTCATTGCCTCTGTGCTCACTATATGCTTCTACGCACAGTGGTATCATTATTGACTGTATATGAGTTGCATGCAGCCTAAGGAACTTATCATGTACCCCATTAATTCATCTTGGAGAAAGCAGAAGATCTATAGTAATATTGCGTCATGACATAAATAGGCTAATGCAAAGGGGGGAAAAGGAAACAATTATGTACGAAATAAAATGAACACTTGACAATTTTTTTAGTTTCACATCATAAATATTTTGCACCTGAATTAGACGACATAATGCCGTTTGTCATTACTGCGCGAATATAGAAGGGGTGAAATAAATTGCGTAATTGTTTTATAAATTTTTAATCCCGGCTTACGTGGACTTGACAGGATAACATTTTCCCAATAAATCTATTCAGTCTTGTTCTGAAATTCAAAATGTTTAAAAGTTTCTTGCGTGAATTTTTTACCATGAAGACCACAAGTTGGACTTCTCACTGTGATCTTCTCGAGAGGATTCTTGGATTAACGGGATATCCGGGATTGACGAAATCGAACTACACAATTCTTTTTAAATTTAGTTGTGCTTTGGGATTCCTTATTATTTGTTTGCTCCCATGTTTTTCTTTGCTCTCCATTTTAACAGAGAAGAACTCCCGCATTCGTGTTGATTCTACATTATCGTTTGCTGCAGGAATTCATGTAATAATAGTTCAAATATCTTTTATATTTCCAATTGGCCCTTTGCTAATATTTTTTAATGAAATAAAATATAGATAAGAAAAGAAATATCATAGATTTTTTCAGTTTCGTTTTTTTTTTTTTTATTTAATGCAGGCTTTAACAAAATTCCTATTTTTGTGGGTGTACAAAACAAAAAGGGAGAAACTGTCAAAGTATGTAAGCGAAACTACGTCCTCTCTAATCACTGGCAATCAGCATTTTAAGGATTTTGGAAAAAAGTACCGAATATTATCAACGTAAATATTAAATTAATGTGCTATTCATTTATATACTTATGCACATTTTTTTTAATATTTCTTACACACGAATTATAGTAAAATTTTGGCAAGTACAGTGTTATTGTATATTCTGGGAGTAATTGCATACAACACCTTGCCACTCTTTGCGTCAGATCAGTGGAAACTGCCTCTACATTCACCTATTTTTGGAATTTCGTAATATTAAAAAAATTGCAAATTTTCGAAATTCTTTCATGAATATTTGCAGGTACCGAAATCATCCTGGCTATGAAATTAACTATTTCCTTATAGTACTTCAGATTTTACTCAGCATTTCTTGTATTGCAGGATTTGACACATTTTTTTATTTATACTGTACATTTACAGTGTTAATGTTCGAACTTTGCAAAAGTTCATGTGCTGACATTGGTGACAAAACAGGCGAATACAACACCGAGGAAAGACAGAGACAACTCGTTCAATACGTGGTGAAACTGCACACAGACGCGATCAAATTTTTGACCGATTTTAAAGATTGTTTCGAAACTACCGTTTTGATAATTATTTCTACGTTCATGGGAATGATTTGTATGCTCATCGTTCAAATAACTTCGGTAAGTATTACATTAATTAAGATTTTAGATATAGGTATATAAAAATTGTTGTTTTTTTTTCAATAGAATTACATAGTGAAAAAATGCTTGAAAAATTTACTCGTGTGCTGTTGAATGTACATCGAATTGGAACTTTCATTGTTACGGTAGAGAAAAGGGTGTCGCAACCGAAATCATTTTCGACTCTTCTTTGAATTGAACTTTAGCTGTTAAATACAATACAGAATAGTGCATAAATAAAATGAAGGTGAAATGTAGCTAGCGGGAAGCTTTTAACGTAAAATTAGCTTTAATTCTTTGCATGAAGCATTTAATTTCCTCCTTAAGCCCGGTTCGTTCACGAGCGTGAGACGATAGCGTGCGAATTTTTGGTGACACCCTGTTCTTTCTATAGATCTATCTCTATTTACGACTGGGCTTTATCGCGCGATATGGCCACAAGGTTACACATGCTTTTTTGGTAGCAAGAAGATATTATTGTGAAATTGACATATATTTATATTTTTATATTGAAATATGTACATACCTATTATAATATACTTCGACTTCACTGCAGAACAATCATAAATGTTGAGATTGAGGTGAAAATCGCACCAAACTAAGAATATCTGTGCGATACATTTTTTTATCACACGAAAACGTAGAAAAAAAGATGTGAAGCGACGACCATATTGCTGCAGTTAATTAGAGCTCTGTTTCATGCGATGTATTGCGCTCGTGAACAAGCCCTTAGGGGCAGGTGGCATCATACTATGACAATATAACAAGGGTGGGCACACATGAGGGCAATGAGAGCCGCATGCCGGTTTTTAATAAATAATAAAGAGCTGCACCAAAGTATTCAAGTACACAAATTCAAATTTTATTTTATTTAAGATGGCATATTCTAAACAAATCTTAAGTGCTACGTAAAGTATTCATACATAACAAATATAATTGAGAGATAGAAAATACAAAGTAATTATTTCAAAAGTTTAGCAATAAAAATACATAAAAAATGTATTAATAAAAATTTTAATATTTATCGATGAGTTTTGGTCAAATCTTTGAAATTTGGCGCATAATTTGTTTTAGCTGTTCGCAGCAATTCTGTGAGATGCTGATTAGTCAACTGTGAACGATATTTCGACTTTACGAACTTCATTGTGGAGTACAAAGATTTATAGCAATATATTGTACCGCACAAGCAGCTTTCTTTAAGTGTGGATATTTTGATTTTGCCAGGAGTTTCCAAAATTAAATTAGAGAAGTAGTTTTGTGCGGCATTGCAATGCTTGATCCTCTTTCACCTCTAATAACTCTAATTCATAAATTGGAAATCCATTTTCAGTAATATCACAAACAAATGGGTTCAAAAAGTATGCAAATGTAGACTTAAGACTCTTCAAATCTTCAAACCTACGTTTGAACGCCGCTTGCAACTCTTCCAATTTTTCTTTGTATTCATCTAACTTTTCTTCTTTGATATTAGTTATATTTGCTTTAACTCGCGGAAAATGATTAAATGTTTTGAACTTAAGATCATACATAAAAAGGCGAAGTTTAGCTTCAAAACTAAATACAGTTTGTTATAAATCAATAATAATTTTTTTCTTTCCTTGTAAAGCCAAATTAATTTTTTTTAAAAGGCCAATGAGATCTTGGATTTTCCCTATCATTTCAGGCGCTCCGTCAGTCGCTACACTTACAAGTTTATTTAACATCACGAGTTTTTTTGTTAAGAGCTACTAGGGCCAACATTTCCTGCTTCACGTTTAAATCAGCAGATACATAGTGGACAAAGACGGCCAATTGTAGAACATTCTGAATATCTGTAGACTCATCGAGAACAAAACTGAATGCTGTATAATTTTTCAAATCACATATCAAAGTATTTTCAACATTTTTACTTATTTCACCAATACAACGCTCAGATGTGCGGCGCGGCGTGACATATGAGCCTGTGCGATCCGTTTATGCAGTTTTGTGTTAACCACTTATAAGGCCTAAACAAAATTGGGTCGACCGGCGACAACTACAAGCAACAACCACTGTCAAAAAATTAAAACCTTCACTTTGCTATCCAATCGAACACAATTCCGACTACCGGCGATGACTACATTTTCGCTCATCGCTGCGATTGGTAAAATTTCTAATTTCATCGCCAAATGCAGGCCTGCCAGCTACATAATGTTGAGCTTTGGTTAATTTTATAGCTCTTTAAGTTTATCACACTGATTACTGGCCATTTGTGATTGAGTGGCAGTGGCTTGGCTTGGTCAAGCAGGAAAAACGCGGCAAAATAAGAGAAAGTTAACAAACAAAAAATGAGTTTTGAAGAGCGGTTGATTGAGTGGGTGCGTCCGCACGAATATTTATACAACTTAAATCATCGACAATTTTGGAGAACCGATAAAAAGTAGAAAACGTTTAAAGATATTTCGCAAACCTTACACTCAATAAGTAAATAGAGAATTATTGAAAAGTGTTGGAAGTAGATAAGCTATGCCGGTTCTGGCCCACTTTTTTGTGCCTCCAGGATTTCCCCTTCAGAAGGCGCCACCGTCGCTAGGTGGTGTAAATCCATACTAAATGTGGGTTTGTGTCTTGGATGCCCTGGTTTATGTCTTGGATGTTGGGGATACGAGACCACTTTGGGGGATACGAGACCACTTTTAGCACTCTCCAGCATAGGGAAATAGCATTGGATTTCGATTTTGTTTCTGAAGTTTGCTTATTTTTCATCTCGAATCTTGGGGATACGAGACCAATTTGGGGATACGAGACTACTTTTAGCTCTCTCCAGCATAGGGAAATAGCATAGGATTTCAATTTTGTTTCTGGAGTTCGCTTATTTTTCATCTCAGACTCGTAGCCTCTAAGTTTTTCATCTCGAGTTTTGGGATACGAGATCACTTTCAGTTCTATATATTTGTGAAGGGGTGGGAAGCTTTATTGATGGATTTGGTCTCGACTGCGCCCTAGTGGCATTAGTCGGTACTACGGTGTTCTTGGATAGATATGTGGTGCGCCTAAATGTAGGCTTTTGGTTTTGAACTAATATTAGTAATAATTAAAGTTAACGGTAGGAAATTTTTGTTCATGCCAATGGACTCTAGATGGGTGGTTTGTGAGGGGGTATTATAGTATAGGATGGGGAGGGGGGTAATGAAATTTTCATCAGAAATCCCCTACGGGCTCTGGTTTTCGAGATATTAGCGTATTAATAATTCAAGTTATTTTTGCTCATGGAAATGGATTCTAGGTGGTGTAGGGTGGGAGGGGGACGAAATTCTCATCAGAAATCCTCTACGGGCTCGCCATTTCTCCAGTAAGGTTACCTAGCGGCATTAGCCGGAACTACTAGCATGCCTTGGTTTTGCTGTTTTCTTTTATTAGCTGGGAAGTTCTAGATATCAGCATGACGTCATCTTGGTTTTGTTGTTTTCAAGTGCTGTTGTAGATATCAGCATCATTCGAATTTCACAACATGATATCACCTTGTCTTGCACCATTGAGTCTCGACTGCGCCCCACCGGGATTAACCGGTACTACCGGGATGTATCATTTGGTCTTGACTGCGCCCTAGCGGCATTAGCAGGTACTACCAGCATGTTCCGGTTTTCTAGCGATATCTGTTCGGGCGCAAACGCCATTTCTTGAGTAAGGTTCCCTAGCGTCCTTAGCCGGAAGTACCAGCATGCCTTGGCTTTGCTGTTTTCTTTTATTGGCGGGAGAGTTCAGCATCATTCGAATTTCACAACATGACATCACCATGAACAGATTCTAGAAGATGTCAGTGAGACATTAGCCGATACTGCCAGCATGCTCCGGTACTACGGCTTTCTTGTATGTGTGGTGCGGTTCTCTTGGAAGTTTTTTGCTTCACTTTTGCCCACACGTGGCAGCATGCTACGGTTTTGGGAAGTCTTTTGCTTCACTTTTTTGGATGTGTGGTCCGCCTAAATGTAGGCTTTTGTTATTTTCAAGTTTTGCGCCTGGTTTTGAATTAATATTAGTAATAATTGATTTTTCTTGAGCGTCTAAATGTAGGCTTTTGGTTTTGAACTAATAATTAAAGTTAATAGTAGGGAATTTTTGTTCATGCCAATGGATTCTAGATGGTGGGTATGTGGGGGGGGCATAAAAAAGATAGGGAGGGGGGGTAATGAAATTTTCATCAGAAATGCTCTACGGGCTCTGGTTTTCGAGATATTAGCGTATTAATACTTCAAGTTATTTTTGCTCATGGAAATGGATTCTTGGCGGTGTGGAGTGGGAGTTTTCATCAGAAATCCTCTACGGGCTTTGGTTTTCGAGATATTAGCGACATCTGTTTGAGCGCAAAACGCCATTTCTTGAGTAAGGTATTCTAGCGGCCTTAGCCGGAACTACCACCATGCCTTGGTTTTGCTGTTTTCTGTTATTAGCGGGAGAGTTCTAGATATCGGCATGATGTCATCATGGTTTTGCTGCACCTAAATAAGTTTTCTTAGCAGGGAAGTTGTAGATATAGGATTGTGTGAGTGTGTTGGATTGGGCTACGTTACCTGTTCCAAGGCTTGGGTAGAATGTGTGTGTGTGAGTGTGTGTGTGTGTGTGTGTGTGTGGCTTATCATAATATGAGCGGAACGACGGATACTCTACCATGGGGGACATTACTCCATTTCATCAGTGCCAACCGCTGAAAGAATCTAAGTCTAGTGTAAATAAATTATGTATTATAGTTTTAGTTTCATTTATTAAAGTAATTAAAGTATTATAATTATAAATTTATTTGAAATTGTATTATAGGTGTTTTTCAAGAAATTATAAAACATCTTTTTTATTGACCCAAGAATTGTGTTTTGATGAAAATCCAAGCCATTTAACGTAAGCTTTATCTCCACTCTTCTTTAAGATTTTCTCTACGAGGTATAGGTTTGGGTGTTTAACTTTCAACAGCTCCAATTCGTAAAAGCATCCTGTGATTGGATTTCCTTGATAATCTTCCAGCCGATATGTGATGGGGTTTGTGTTTTGAACATTAATAATTTTAAAAATCTCAGCTGTCCAGTTTGGTGTATAGCCTTTCTCAAATATATGCTTGTATTTGCTGCTGCGTACAAAATCCCCAACTTTATACTTTGCAGGAACAACAATTTTTATATGATTGCATACATTTGAAAGCAGTTGTTTCTCATTGGAGGCGTTGATATCACGGGGTCTCATTTTTGTAGTTCGATGTATTCTTGAGTTGTATTCAGTGAGCAGTTTCTTTACCATACTAATCCACTGATAAGTTCCATTAAAACTGAATTCCTTCCACATCATATCCTTCAGAGTTCGGTTAAATCGTTCCACTATTGATGCTTTGAGGAAACTGTACGTAGAGTAATGATTAATTGCATGCTTCATCATTAGATTTTTAAAGAGGCTATTGTAGAATTCCTTTCCATCATCAGTCTGCAGGTTTTTAGGTATTCGTCCCTCGCTTAATATAGATTGCATGGCATCTCTTACTTCTGCATCAGTTTTTCTTTTAATTGGAATTGCCCATGCATATTTGGAGAAGGTATCAATTACTGTCAGCAGATAGCGGTAACCCTTGTTCACATACTTGTAGGGATCCATTTCAACCAAGTCTGCCTGCCACAAGTCATCTAGTCCTTTGATGATCACACGACGCCGTTTGAAATTTTTTCTCGCTGGTTTATGCAGCTCATTTACCACTTGTCTCTTACTCATCGTAATTATAAATGAAACCGATTTCTCAAGAGTTTGTACTCATATACACCATCTTTCGGTGTCAAGCTTTCCTTATTTATTACTGAAGTAAACAGATAGTATTCAATCTTCGTGATTTCATCATTGATATATAGCGTTAAATTTGCTACCTCTATATTAATAGTTTTTTTTTATTTTTTCAACACTTATTTTAATTTTCTTATCAACATAGTCTTTGGTAGTAGCATCATCATTTTCAAGGGGTTCACCAAGTCGTTTTATACACTTTGAGTTTAGATCGTAGTCTCCGTTTATCGTTAAATTAAATCCAATACCCCGCTCTCCTTGTTCACCAGCTGGACCTTGTGCTCCTTGTTTCCCAGCTGGTCCTTGAATTCCTTGTTCACCGGCTGGTCCTTGAGGTCCTGTTGGTCCACGTTCACCTGCTTTCCCAAAATATTCCCGCTTAGAGAAACGTCAAAACTTGTCACCGCTCATTTGTAGATTGTGTAGAAGTATGTCAATGGAGTAGTATTTAAACTATAATATCTGCTTCTCGCAACTCCTCCAGTATAGATACAATTTCATTGTTGTGACTGGTGTTTCCAGCCTGCTTTGATGCCATTAGAAGGCGCAGTCTATCCAGTAATTCATTTGGATCATCCCAGTAAATGTGATCAATGTTTTCTTTATGCAGACGCATTAGTCCCATTCCTTTATGCTGTATAAGTTTACTGATTATAGCTTTATACTTAGCCGCTCTAGTACCTTTTATTTGTCCATCTTCAGCATAGTCACGTTTATATGCATTGGTATCTTTCAAAATAGATCCATAATTAGTTAAATCCTCTTTAGTATATAGACTTTTTACAGGATCTTTCATAAATAGCAGCTCACATAACCCCAAAGTTGTTTTATAGCTCTTCCCCTTGATAACAATATTTCCTACATCATCAACATCAAACGTTGAATTACCGATTCTCCACGCGCTATCGTCATAGTAAACTCCATAGGTTGGATCAATTTTAGAGCTATTATCAGTGAATAGCTTTAAATAGTTTGAAACTATGTATCCAGACGTATCGGGGGAGGTGACAGGAGACCTTTCTGTCAATGTTCTTGAATGTTCAGGTGTTGCGAATTCTTCCTCAGATGTTAAGGAATAATCTCCATAATTTATGGGTGTGCTACTAGCCTCCATTTTAACATGCTTTCGTTTTGGAGGGGTAAAAGGTTCCACAACCTCATTGGATTCTTCTTCTTCTTCTTCTGCTACTTTTACATCTTTTGTCTCAAATTTGAGTATATCCGGCGGCTCGTATTTAACTCTTCTAACAAACTCTTTTAAGGGTTTAGTGATTGGCTTAAAGGTTTCTTCAAGTCGAGCTTCTGCTTCAATTTTTCCCATCCTTAGGGCTTTTAATTTCCTTCGCACTGCATTCCTAGTCTTGATAATTTCCTTTAATAGATTTTCATTCATCTTCGTTATTAATTCAATAACAGCTTTCCAAACAGCTCTGACAACAGCTTTCCAAACAGCTCTGATAACAGCTTAACAGCTTTCCAAACAGCTCTGATAACAGCTTAACAGCTTTCCAAACAGCTCGATAACAGCTTAACAGCTTTCCAAACAGCTCTGATAACAGCTTAACAGCTTTCCAAACAGCTCTGATAACAGCTTAACAGCTTTTCAAACAGCTCTGATAACAGCTTAACAGCTTTTCAAACAGCTCTGATAACAGCTCTGATAACAGCTTAACAGCTCTCCAAACAGCTCTGATAACAGCTTAACAGCTTTTAAACAGCTCTGATAACAGCTTAACAGCTTTTCAAACAGCTCTGATAACAGCTTTTAAAACAGCTCTGATAACAGCTTAACAGCTTTTAAACAGCTGTGATAACAGCTTAACAGCTATTAAAACAGCTCTGATAACAGCTTAACAGCTTTCCAAATAGCTCTGATAACATCTTAGCAGCTTTCCAAACAGCTCTGCTAACAGCTTAACAGCTTTTCATACAGCTCTGATAACAGCTTAACAGCTTTTCAAACAGGTCTGATAATAGGTGAACAGCTTTAATCCACTCAGCAGGTCCACAGGATTCGGTGTGCTTTCGTCTGAGTTACAGCTTCGACTTAGGAAGATTTCGCATGTTTCATCCTTTTATAGTACAATGAAGGTATCAAATCCTTTACGGTAGCGCCCCTTGTTTAATGAGTTTTCCTTATCAATCATCAAGAAACCATATTCATCCTTCCAACACTCAGCACAGGCTCTTCGAAATTTATCAAACTTCATGTCTGTATTCACATGATCATTATAGATATGTTTCAAATTCAAGTCATCTTGCTTGAATAAGATGATTAAATTAGCATTGTCACGTATTAAGTGCTTTGGTATATGCGTATATGTTTGACAGAGATAGAAGCTGTCTATATCTTCGTGGCGACCCATGCAAAAATAGGATCGCACATTATCTTGCATTTCACATGCTACATCATCGAAAATAAACACTGAATGTGATTTGGCTTCCTCTGGTGCTAGAACGTCGCAGTTGTTTGAGAATGTATAATACCCCAGTCCTGATATGGGAGTCATCACTCGCTTCAAGTATTCATACTTTGGTTGATGTAAAGATTTTGAATATATGTAATTATTTTCATATCTCAGACCATTGGAATGTTCCAGCAAACTTATCATAACATTCGTTTTTCCACAATTGGATGGTCCAACAATGATGATCCTTATACTATTAGGCAATAGGGGACCATGCTTCTCTTTCACCTTCATAATAGCTACATCAGCATTTCGAACAGGAAAAGCTTGTTGTTGTTTAATGAACCGCATATTGAAGACTAACGGGATTCCTATAAATACACCTGCTTATATTACATTTCAACAGTATCATCGGAAACTTATAAGATGTCGGATCACAAATCGAAACGCTCAAGAAAATCTTTGAAAGGGGGCAGAGGACTATTAAATTCAGTCATCAACAAATTACCTGTAGAATTACATCTACCGGGATATCAGCACTGTGGATTAGGAACAAAGTTACAAAAAAGATTGGCGAGAGGAGATCCAGGCATTAATCCACTGGACGCAGCCTGCAAGGAACATGATATAGCATACTCGCGACATAAAGATACAAGTGATCGACATATAGCTGATAAAATATTAGCTGAAAAAGCCTGGCAGCGTGCAAAATCTACGGATGCAAATTTGAGTGAACGTGCCAACGCCTGGCTTATAACAAACGCAATGAAGGCTAAAATTAAGCTAGGTATGGGTCTTAAGGCTAAAAATAAACGCCAACCCACATTCCGAGAAGCAGTACGAAATGCACGTAAGATTTTAAAAATCAAAAAACCAAAAGACTTGATGGAAGCTACAAAAATAGCTCTTAGTGCAACTAAAAATATTGTGAAAAGAAAGAACAAATCAATTAAAACTCCACGAGTGATACCTGTACCAAAGGTTGGTGGAGCACTTCCGTTCCTCATCCCGTTGTTTGCTGGGCTTTCAGCATTGGGAGCACTATCGGGAGGTGCAGCAGGCATAGCTAAAGCTGTAAATAATACCAGTACCGCAAAGGCAAAATTGGAAGAAAGCAAACGTCTTAACCAAGCAATAGAAACTATAGCGGTTGGTAAAGATGGAAACGGGCTGTTCCTGAAGCAGTACAGAAAAGGACTTGGACTCTATCTACAACTTATACAACACACTTGCCGCACTTCAGAGGAGTATTTATGCGTGATAATCTTCCTAAAAAGCCATGGAAGCGAGAAAGTGGAATTGTTAACTTGGACATCTCAACTGGAGCAGGAACACACTGGGTAGCGTACTACAAGAAAGGTGATAACATCGAATACTTTGACAGCTTTGGCAATCTCCAACCACCAAGGGAGCTCATAAACTACTTGGGTAGTAATATTACGTACAACTACAGTTCTTATCAGAATTATGATGCAGTAATTTGCGGTCACTTATGTTTAGAGTTTTTATATAATTGTTATAGCCATTAATTATTATCTATAAATAAATGTATCTATATTGAAATTGTGACAGTTCATTATCAACCACCATGTCATTAACACTTACTCTCACGGGAAATTCATCTCTACTCACTGCTGAGTACTTTCCCCCGCTGGAGCTAGCAACGGATTATGTTTGTGGATTAATTGATTTTCAAACATACAACTCTATACCAAATAGTGATGTGAGCAATAATCTGGTTCATGTAGGGAATGAGGTTGTTGAGATACCTGTTGGATCCTATGAGATTGATGACATAGCAAAATATGTACAAGGATACTTGGATAAAGAAGGGAGAAGGATGAAGGTTACAATAAAGGCTAACAATAATACATTGAAGAGTGAAGTTAAGGCAACTGAAGAAATACATTTTGAAAAACAGAGATCCATAGCTCCTCTGCTAGGATTCAGTAAAAGAAATTTGACTGCTAATATAGTGCATACATCAGAGTTGCCAGTCAACATCATTAAAGTAAATACTATACGCATCGAATGTAATATTATATCAGGATCATTCTTCAACAACACACAAGTACACACTCTCCACGAGTTTTCCCCGAACGTTGGGCCTGGGTATAAAATAGTGGAGGTACCCAAAAATGTAATCTATTTGCCTGTGAACACCAAACGTATAAGTTCTCTAACATTGAAGCTCCTTGACCAAGACGGTGACTTAATCAACTTCAGAGGAGAGACTAAAACCATCAGGTTACATTTGAAACCACAGCATGTTGATATACAATAATGATAAATACGAGCTCGGAGCAGACAAGATCATTAGTCAGCGGTCAACCTTGAAGCGATCAAGACCTACATTAGCACCTGCAAATACAGCATATTTACAATCAATTGGCTTAACGCTGAAACAATGAATAAAGGAATACTAGATACTGCACCAGACGCTCACTTTGATAACAGTGTTACTAAATTTGAACATCAATCCTATTCACCATTTCTAACATCATTTAAAAACAGCGATGAAATCCGTATCTCTGTACAACATCAGGACTTGAATCTTCTACCCAGTAGGAGTTTTCGTTATATTGAGGGGTCGCTAACAAAGCTGGATGGAATCGTTTCAGCAACTGCAAAATTAGCTAACAACGCTCTACCATTTCTTTTTGAGGAAATACGCTATGAATTGAATGCAGTGGAAATTGATCGTACAAGAAATCTTGGGATTGCGACAACATTAAAAAACTACGTATCGCTAAATGCAAATGTAAGCAGGATACTACTCAACGGCAGTTGGTCACCAGATTCATCCATTATACCAACCAATGGACTGTTTAACTATTGTGTACCTCAGAAATATTTATTGGGATTCGCTGAAGATTACAAGAAAATTCTTATAAATTCCAAACATGAACTCATATTGATCCGGAGCAGGACAGACGATAATGCCATTATATCACCCACTGATGTGGTGAAAATTGAAATTACCAAACTTCAATGGAGCATTCCGCATGTTACAGTATCCGATGATGAAAAGCTGCAACTATGTAAAATTATCGGGAGAGGTCGCCCGATACAAATACGATTCCGCAGCTGGGACATATATGAGTACCCAGTACTACCGGAATCCACGCATCAAACCTGGTCAGTTAAGACTTCCACTCAACTGGAGAAACCTCGATTTATCATGTTATCATTACAAACGGATCGAAGGAACGATAAAAGCAAAGATGCAAGCAAGTTTGATCACCGTCAACTCACCGATGTTACAGTTCATTTGAACTCAGAATCATATCCCTATGATGATTTGAATTTGAAATTTGATTTGAATAGATACGCATTGCTGTATGAGATGTATATAAAGTTTACACAATCATACTATGGTCATCAGTATCAGCCGTTCCTCACATGGGAGAAGTTCAAAACCGATGCTCCGATTGCTGTCATTGATTGCTCACATCAAAATGAAACAATAAAAACTGGACCTGTTGACATAAGGCTAGAATTCAAGACATCTGAAAATATACCGGCTAATACAACAGCATATTGCCTGCTTCTACACGATCGAATAGTGGAATACAGTCCGCTGACAAGTGAAGTTAGAAAGTTAAATTAAGAAGATGGCTGTCATCGTAGACGTCCAAGGATTCAAAACAAACCTCAATGAATTTATCACTAAAGAACTGGCAATTTTAAACAATGAAAACCAGATACAGCACTTTATATTTCAACCACCGTTCAGATACAAGGATTTGACTTCAGCAAAAAAGAGGCAAGTAAAATGGCTTCAACACAATTTTCATGGATTCCGCTGGGATGATGGCTACATACCGTATCACAAGCTGTACACTATTGTTGAACCACTGCTTCGAAACAAAACCATATATGTAAAGGGAGCTGAAAAAGTTCATTGGATGCAGAAGATAGTTGGAGAGGGTGAGATCATTATCAACGTCGAAGATGAATACAACTGTGGAAAACTAATAGAGATTAACACAAATGCACCATCTTGCCAAGTTCATATTGGACAATGTGCTATAAGAAACACTTTTATAATAAGAAATTTTATTGGAAATAAAAACAAATGTTTATAAAACATAAGACTTTTCAATACACCATACCCCAGAACCCTCACTGACATCTTCTAGAATCTGTTCATGGTGATATCATGTTGTGAAATTCGAATGATGCTGATATCTACAACTTCCCTGCTAAGAAAACTTATTTAGGTGCAGCAAAACCATGATGACGTCATGCCGATATCTAGAGCTCTCCCTCTAATAACAGAAAACAGCAAAACCAAGGCATGGTGGTAGTTCCGGCTAAGGCCGCTAGGGTACCTTACTCAAGAAATGGCGTTTTGCGCTCAAACAGATGTCGCTAATATCTCGAAAACCAAAGCCCGTAGAAGATTTCTGATGAAAACTCCCACTCCACACCGCCAAGAATCCATTTCCATGAGCAAAAATAACTTGAATTATTAAACGCTAATATCTCGAAAACCAGAGCCCGTAGAGCATTTCTGATGAAAATTTCATTACCCCCTTCCCTATCTTTATTATCCCCCCCACATACATTAATTGGCATGAACAAAAATTTCCCGCTATTAACTTTAATTATTAGTTCAAAACCAAAAGCCTACATTTAGGCGCTCAAGAAAAATCAATTATTACTAATATTAATTCAAAACCATGCGCAAAACTTGAAAACAACAAAAGCCTACATTTAGGCGCACCACACATCCAAAAAAGTGAAGCAAAAAACTTCCCAAAACCGTAGCATGCTGCCACGTGTGGGCAAAGTTGAAGCAAAAAACTAAACTTCCCAAAACCGTAGCATGCTGCCACGTGTGGGCCAAAAGTGAAGCAAAAAACTTCCAAGAGAACCGTACCACACATCCAAGAAAGCCGTAGTACCGGAGCATACTGGCAGTATCGGCTAATGTCTCACTGACATCTTCTAGAATCTGTTCATGGTGATGTCATGTTGTGAAATTCGAATGATGCTGAACTCTCCCGCCAATAAAAGAAAACAGCAAAGCCAAGGCATGCTGGTAGTTCCGGCTAAGGCCGCTAGGGAACCTTACTCAAGAAATGGCGTTTGCGCCCGAACAGATGTCGCCAGAAAACCGTAGTAGCGGAGCATGCTGGTAGTACCTGCTAATGCCGCTAGTGCGCAGTCAAGACCAAATGATACATCCCGGTAGTACCGATTAATCCCGCTGGGGCGCAGTCGAGACTCAATGGTGCAAGCCAAGGTGATATCATGTTGTGAAATTCGAATGATGCTGATATCTACAACAGCACTTGAAAACAACAAGACCAAGATGACGTCATGCTGATATCTAGAACTTCCCAGCTAATAAAAGAAAACAGCAAAACCAAGGCATGCTAGTAGTTCCGGCTAATGCCGCTAGGTAACCTTACTCAAGAAATGGCGAGCCCGTAGAGGATTTCTGATGAGAATTTCGTCCCCCCTCCCACCCTACACCACCTAGAATCCATTTCCATGAGCAAAAATAACTTGAATTATTAATACGCTAATATCTCGAAAACCAGAGCCCGTAGGGGATTTCTGATGAAAATTTCATTACCCCCTCCCTATCCTATACTATAATATCCCCTCACAAACCACCCATCGCGATTCCATTGGCATGAACAAAAATTTCCTACCGTTAACTTTAATTATTACTAATATTAGTTCAAAACCAAAAGCCTACATTTAGGCGCACCACATATCTATCCAAGAACACCGTAGTACCGACTAATGCCACTAGGGCGCAGTCAAGACCAAATCCATCAATAAAGCTTCCCACCCCTTCACAAATATATAGAACTGAAAGTGATCTCGTATCCCAAAACTCGAGATGAAAACTTAGAGGCTACGAGTCTGAGATGAAAAATAAGCGAACTCCAGAAACAAAATTGAAATCCTATGCTATTTCCCTATGCTGGAGAGAGCTAAAAGTGGTCTCGTATCCCCAAGATTCGAGATGAAAAATAAGCGAACTTCAGAAACAAAGTCGAAATCCTATGCTATTTCCCTATGCTGGAGAGTGCTAAAAGTGGTCTCGTACCCCCCAAAGTGGTCTCGTATCCCAACATCCACGACATAAACCAGGACATCCAAGACACAAACCCACATTTAGTATGGATTTATACCACTGTTACGTACCTTTGTGGGGATGGCGGGTATTTTATCCAAAACACTTTTTGATTTGTCTCGGGTTCGTTTTATTACCCTTCTATTTCTTTTCTTTACAATCTCCTTCTTTTTATTTTTAAACTTATTATCTTCTTTCACCAATTTATTCTCTCTCCTTTACAAACTTTTCGCAATCTTCTTTTCTTTTCTAAACTTATTATCTTCTTTCACCAAAGTATTCTTTCTCTTTTACAAACTTTTCACAATCTTCTTTTCTTTTATCAACTTGCAGTAACTTTTCAAAATTTTATTCTTTTAAATACTTTTGGTAAATTTTCAAAATTTTATTCTTTTATATACTTTTGGTAACTTTTCAAAATTTTATTTTTTATATACTTTTGGTAACTTTTCAAAATTTTATTTTTTATATACTTTTGGTAACTTTTCAAAATTTTATTTTTTATATACTTTTGGTAACTTTTCAAAACCGAAACCGCGCCGAACCAAGTGCGAAAATCAACTCTACTTTATTTTAAATTTTACTGCCGAACCGCCGCTAATCCAGTTTAAAATTCAACTCGGCTCTTGATCACTTTTGTCGCGATCAAGAGCCTTCGTTCAGGGTAGAAAATGCATAGTTGCATTTTCACCCTGAGAAAATTTTCATTTATTCTGGACTTGATTAAACAAGTCCAAAATATTTTTCGTTGGACGGAGGCTTGAAATTTGACGCTTTTATAAACATCAGCCACCGTCACGACGATTAGAATTGCCGCGCGCGTATACATACAATGTATTTTCGCGGCGCGCTCTTCTTATCGCGAAAGCTTTTTTGTGATATGTATGTACACTCGTACATACATATTGTAATTTTCACGACAAATCGTACTGAAGGTACGATTTGTCTTTTGCTTTGTTTTTTAAAAGTAAATATTTCTACTGGCAAATTTTGCTGAAGGCAAAATTTGCCATGGGAATAATTTCGTTTGACTTTATGGAATGTGAAGAAAATTGCTGACGCAATTTTCTTCACTGATTGAGTTGATAAGATAACCATGTTTTAGGCATGGTTAGCTTATGTGAAAATTTATAATTTGTAATATTTTAATGAATTGGATTTGAAGAACTTATTCAATTTTTAATATCTGTGATAATCAATTTTTAATATCTGTGATAATCATGTTTTAGCATGGTTGTATGTATGTATGCCTTCTAAAATTATTCCCTTTTTATACTTTTCAAGGGTATAATTTACATACATAACAATCCTTCCCCCTGAGAAAAAGAGAATTATTCTTTGAAGAGGAATAATTCTCAGGGGAAGTTGTTGTGGGTGCTATTTTGGCGGCTCGGGTCTTGGTCGGTTCTCGGTTGAGTTTTACAACATTTGCAGCTTTACAAAATATTTTCTTGGGGTTTTTTTTTTTTTTTTTTTTTTTTTTTAAATTATTTTGTTAAGTTCTTCCCCAGTTAGCAACTATTTGGTTTTTGTTTGATTACCTTATACGTACTACTATTTACTATTTTATTTAGTATTTTATTAGTTTAATTTTAATCTTATATAAAAAAAATTTTAAATTGTTTCTTAGTAGCCTGGTATTGCTTTTATACTCTGTCTATTTTTATTATTTCTACCGTTACTTTATTTTTATTCCTGTTCTATGTAGTTCTCTTTACATACGTTTCTTTATTCTAACTTATTTCGTTACGTAATTTTAAAATTTTTTTTTCTTTGACAACTTTGTCTGCTTTATTTCTTATTTCTGCTATAACATATTTTGTTATTTATTTATTATTTAGTTTTAATATAATTTTGTGTTTTTTTTTTCTTTTTTTTTTAAGTAGGTACTCATGTTTTTAAACAAATTTCGTTTGCTTTCGTTATGTCTAATTCTAGTTCATTTTTCTTCAATGCTACTATTTTTACCTATTAATTTGTTATTTAGTTCTTTCCTTTTGCAAGGCATGTTTTCTCTAATTTTTTCTTTTTATCTATTTATGAATTTAATACATTTAATTTTATTTTTACTCCATGCATTTTTGGGTACTTTATCCTTAGTAATTTGTTTACTTTTTGTTTTTGGTTTAATATATACCCTTATTTATTTATTCTTTATTTTTTGCTAATAATTTAATCTTTCTTTTCTAATTATTTGTTTTGGTAGGAGCCTGATGAAACTTATTCTGTTTTTAAAGTTTCCTTTTTTTTAATTAACTATGTATTATTCTAAATTACATTTTACTATTTCTATGTTTATAAACTACCCCCTTTTTTTTGTTGTATTTTATTTATATATATATATATAGTTTCATATTTATTATTTATTTTTACTATTCCTCAGGCTTGTACATTTTTTTTTTTTTTTTTTTTTAATTAAATTTTTCTACGTACTTAATGTACATATTTTACCAGGCCTACCGTTTATGTCCTTAATTAGATTGATTAGTTGTCCATATTGACAGTGTCCGTGTTCCGTTTTATAAACAATTTGGACTGATTTTGTTTTGGAGAGGCTTCTGGCTGGCCTTAAACTGGGTTGGGGAGCAGGAGTTCGCTCTTCTAAAGGGATTCCCTCTGATAAAACTTCGGGGTTACCTTGTGGTTGATTTCTCTGTTGTCTCATCTTGATGACAACAGGGTTAAGACATTTTACAGCCACTGCGATCATTATGGCCAGAACTAGTAGGCTCGTAAATGATAGAGAAGTTGTGGACAGGATATGGGATTGTCTGCTTGATACCTTGTTACTATACTGGTCTAATTTGTGCTGGATATCTTCCAGCGAATGTGTGCCAGTATAGATTGATTTATTGATATCGTCCCCCGTTAAAATCTCTATTGAAACTTGCGTTTGGTTTTCAGATTCTGGTACAATGTCAGCCAGACTCAAACTAAATAAGGAATGATTAAATTGGGGAAATTGTTTGGGTTGAATTATTTTCAGCGGGCGTTTACTTTGACCTTCGTATTTGAGCACCTTGTCACTTATTTGCACTTGACATGGTTGCGTTATCTCTAATATCCCTTGTCCTTCTAGTTTCGAGATTACAAAGTGATCTGGACATGTGATATGTAACACCGGGGAGGTACTAAATGCAAATAGCCACGTATTGGGCTTGCTTAGTTTGATCAGCATGTCTTTTTGGGGAGCTTGTACTCTGGTCCTACATTTGGGCACTTCATTTAAAGGATTATATAGTAATTTAATGGCACATTCGTTGGATGTCGTTGCCTTTATTATGGGCGTATTTAGTCGGCCTACATACGTGTTTTCTTCCAAATTACTTGTTATTTTCTTAAAGTTTTTCATGTCCTCGCCTTTTAAATGGAGAAATTCCTGAGTTTTTTCGCTATTGGCTATGTATGAATAACCAGGGTCTGGAATTAATGAATAATTAGCTGACTTGGGTACAGGATAGCATTGAATCTGTTGTAGCCTCATTTTTGGCAGATTAAAAATTGGGAGAGTGATTCTCACCACCAATTTATTTTGCATAAGGAGTGATTGGGCCCCTGCCGTTTGGTAGAGGATGGCTAAACAATTCTGATCGTTAGGACAATACGAAGTTGTTTTGCTATATATCTCCAGTAGATTTTTGGGAGACATTAGGAGTGGATGAATATGATTGGTCCTACTAGCCATTATTATATCCAGAAGGGCTTGCTGTCGATATTCAACTTCGATGATTTGGAGCAATAAGCTTGATATAATCTCTTGTCTTAGCTGCCTTTTAGTTAAATCATCGGCCACATGGTGGAGATCGTTTATCTGGTGTGCTATTTTTTGTTGTCTGTCTATTAACATGGCCAGCGGTTTTTGAATCTTTTCCAAGGTTGTTTTAACAACACTGATTTGTTGTTTCTCTAGCTCGGCTAGGGCTTGTGTATTCGATTCAAGTTCTTCTAACCTGCTGTAAATTTCTTTTTCGTTATTGCTGTCCATAGTGCCAAACAAATAGTGCATGGCATTGCCTATTCCATCAAATAGCGATCTGGCCTTGCGTTTTCCTGGTACTAGTTCCTTTATAGTTTCCGTGCGCTTTCGTACGCTGTCTATTATAGCGTGTATGTGTGGTTGCTGCACGTTACACAGGTCTTCTGGGTTGGTTATATTTATGCAGAGTTTGTGCACTAAGTGCTCTTCATATTCTGCTAGCTTTATCTGGGCATCTAATTCATCCAAATCTATTTCGGTGAGGACATTCCAGGTGTCATGATATACCATGAGATTTCCTAGGTCCTCGAAAAATATACCCGAGCCATTTAGCTGGGTTATTACATAAGGTGTGTCAGCGATTGCTCCAGTTGTGTACTGGATGAGGAGGACAACTACGATGAATTTTAGCGCCATTTCTGTGGACAATTCAGAAGAAGAAAACAATCCTTTAAGCATATTTATACGTACATTGTGCCGTTTTAAACTGAGCCGTGGAGTGACTCCACCGCAAATGTTTATGGGGAGGTATTGAAATGAGCATTAATGGACACTGTAGTAGGAATTTCAATTCAACCTGGTTCATTCTTGTTCAACATGATCTTACTCGAAACATGGTTTTAAACGATTATTATGTACTGTTAAGATACGTTTACCAATTTTGATGGTAGTATTCACATCACTTGGTATTGCGATTACCTGGTAAGGTCCTACCCAGATTTGAGAAAGCTTATGTTTTCTGCTTTCATTCTTGATGAGGACCTTGTCTCCTACATGGAAAGTTAGGGGCCGTACTGTCTTATCGTAGTACCCCTTTGAGCGCTGTTTACTTGCCAATAAGTTCTTTCTTGCCGTGGCATATGATTTTTGGAGCTTATACTTCAGTATATGGTAATAGCTCTCATGATTGTAAACGGGTTCGGGATCCCGTTTTAAATTTGATGGGGCATCCGCTGTGAAGCCGTATAGGCAGTCCATTGGGGTAAGTTTAGTACCCTCGTGTACACTATTATTATACACGAATGCAGCGGTTCGTAGGAATTGGTCCCACGTTTTGGGATTTTCGTCTACGATTGTTCGCAGGTATTCAATTAGCGGTCTGTGCGCACGCTCTAGTGCTCCATTAGACTGTGGGTGATATGCTGAAGTCTGTAACTTCTTTACCTTTAGAAGCTTACATACTCTTTTGAATAATTCACTCAGGAAATTTGTTCCCTGATCGGTGAGTATTCTTTTGGGTATGCGATAGCGCGTAACGATTTCATCAAAGAAAACCTGCGCTACTGTGACTGCTTCTGCATTAGGTATGGCATACCAGTCGACAAATTTTGTTAAATTATCTTGGAAGGTCAAGATATATTTGTTTCCTGATGTGGTCTCTTCTAATGGACCTACAATATCGAGGTAAACTTTGTCGAACGGTTGTTCTGCGATGTCCGTGATAACCATTGGCATTTTATATTGTGGAGACGCTTTCATCGTCTGGCACTTTGGGCATTTTTTTATGTATTTCTTGATGTCGCTAAGCATGTGTCTCCACCAATACTTGCGTCTTATTCGTTTGTAAGTTTTTATGACACCTTGATGGCCACCAAATGGAGAGTCGTGATAATCTTTTAAGATTGTTTGGATCTCCGTGGGGCTCGTAATAACTTCGGGTGTCTTGCCAGTACTTACTTTTTGCTCAAGCGATGCTGGGTTTAGTTTTTCCGCCTCCGTGTATTGAATTTCGTTTTGGTCCGCTTTCGTGTTCTCTTCTGTCTCCACACTGGAGCTATTTATTGTATCTTGAACCTTTTGCTTCTGAGCTCGAGTCACGACGAAACAATGAGCGGATTTCTTTTTCTTTCTGTTATTTGTGGGGTTGTCTTCCTCCACATCTGAGTCCATCGTGTGGTGGACTAGGGCTTCTACCGTTAAGGTATTGCCTAAACTGTCTTCCTTTGATGCTTGAGGGATGCGACTTAGTGCATATGCATTAGTGTTGTACTTCCCCGGTTTATATTCGATGTTGTAATCGAATTCAGATAGTTTGTGTTGAAATCTCACCAAACGGGAAGTAGGGTCTTTCACATTGAAGACACCTTTGAGAGGTTTATGGTCAGTGTAGACCGTGAATTTCCGGCCTTGAAGATAGCACCTGAAATTCTTGGTAGCCCAAACAATAGCCAATAACTCTTTCTCTATAGTAGAGTAATTTCTTTCGGCTTTGTTTAATGTGCGGCTTGCATAGGCAATGGGCTGGTCCTTTCTGACTTCTCCTTGAGAAAGAACAGCTCCTAGAGCTTCGTTACTTGCGTCAGTAGTAAGATTAAATGATTTTGAAAAATCAGGGTAAATTAAAAGTGGTGGAGAAATTAAAGCACTTTTTATGCCCTGAAATGCTTCTTGGCATTTCTCTGTCCAAGTGAATTTTACATCCTTTCGGAGTAAATTCGTAATTGGACGTACAATTTTGGAGAAGTCTGGAATGAATTTCCTGTAGTAATTGGCAAGTCCTAAAAATGACTGAACTTGCCTTACTGTTCTTGGAACAGGAAATGTTTGGACGCAGGCCGTCTTACTTGGGTCTGGTAGGGCTCCTTCGCTAGAACATTTATGTCCTAGGTAAACAACTTCTCTTCTTAGAAACTGGCACTTTTCTGGCTGCATTTTTAAGTTGTTCTCTCTCAACTTGTCGAAGACTTTTCTCAACTTTTCGTTGTGGTCGTTTAAATTTTTTCCATAGATGACAATGTCATCTAGGTAGACAAAACATTCGAGGCCTTGTAGGCCTGTTAAGACGAAATTCATTAGGCGTTGAAATGTGGCGGGGGCTCCTTTGAGCCCGAATGGCACACGCTTGAACTCGTAGTGCCCATAACTTGTGCTGAAAGCAGTTTTATGTCGATCTTTTTTGTCGACAAGAACTTGGTGATAGCCGTTGGCCAAATCGAGTGTGGTGAAATACCTTGCGTGACCTAGTTGGTCGAGAATATCCTCGATTCGGGGTAGCGGGAATGCGTCTCCAATTGTCTTTTCGTTTAATTTACGAAAATCGACAACGACGCGCCACCCTTTTTCACCGTCTTTTCTTTTAGCTGCTCGTTAATGACTTTCCGCTGTGTTTCAGGTAAGCGGTACATTTTTTGATTGATTGGTGCTTGATCTTGCACCAATGGAATATTATGCGTTATCGCATTTGTATAGGTGAGTTTGTCACCTTTGAGGAAGAAGATATCGTTATACTCTTCGCAGAGTTCTGATATCGAAATTTTTTCTTCCGCGGTTAAATTAGGGTCTAGGCTGAGTTCTTGCTCTAGCCTAGAAATACGCGGGTATTGTTTTGCGTCGTCCGGAGTCTCATTATCCGGGTATAGATATCGTACATGTTGTAAAATTGCTGATTTTTCAGCTGAACCTTGGTTTGACTTACTCTTCCTTTTACGTCTTTGACCTGTAAATAGATGAGGCTTTTGCGATTCCTTTTGAGGCTGTATTTCGTTGTTCTTAGCATGTTGCAGGGTATTGGCTTTCTGCTTTATTGACGGTTGAGTTTGGTACACCTGTGTGGTCTTTGCCTTAGGTTGTGTGATATACTCATGCGCGTCAGTGCTATTGCTTTTTGACCATGTAGAATTTTTTGTGTTGTGTGACGGTGGAGTAATATGCACCTTTAATATAGGCTTTAGCGACTCGCTACCGTTCTTATATGGCCGTTGTTTGTTTAAGAGTGATTTATGCCTCGGGATTTTGGACGGAAGAGTTATATGCACCTTTTTGGCAGGCTTTGGACACTCAGTTCCGTCTCTTGGGTTGTTTGATATTGCCTCTAAATTTGGTAGTGGAATGTGAGTTCTTTTGTGGTCTTTTGTGTGCGTTAATGGGACTATGGTGTAGTCGTTTATGGGAAATAGCTGTAACTTTAAGCTACGTATGACTACTTGATGACTGTTAGCGTTGAGAATACTAACCAGCACTAATTCTTCTCCAGATGACAGCAAACTGTTTGCCAAGAAGACTCCATCGCTTATCTCTTGGGATAAACAGAGCATTTCTTCTTGAGTTTGTAACGGTACTGGGGCCACAATTTGAGAGCGCGCAGGTATGTAGATTGGTTCCTTAAAGGTAACCAATTGCTGCCTGCCTTCATCGGTCTCTTGCTCGCCCAGACAGCTTTTTTCACATTCCTTGGGCCCTTTTGGAGCTTGGCAGCCAGCTTTTCTCGTTTGAGAAGCCTTGAAGACACTGCAGGTGGATAGTTCAGCCTGTTTAGACTCTACCTCTTCTGCAAGTGTTCTTACTTCGACTGCTTTTTCAGAATGTAGCTTGTCCGTTTCAAACTCTAATGGCAAAGCAAATTCGTCTGGATTAGTTTCCGTGCGAGGAAACCTTAGTGCCTTATTAGGACCCTCAACGTTGCAGTTTTTTGCTAGGAAATCATTTCCTAGAAGTCCATCATCGGAAAGGCCAGGCAAGTTCTTTACGACTTGAAACTTGCAGGGAATTTTGTTTTTGAAAACGAAGTTTCCCTGGCAATTTCCCAGCGTCTTTCCCGTACCAAATGGTGTTTGAAGTGTACATGCCTCATTGTGGTTAATTTCTTTGAGGTCTTTTAATGACCTTTTCTTTATTATACTTACCTCAGCGCCTGTGTCTACTACTAGTTTAGTTTGGCAGTTCAGGCCTATGTCTAAAGGAAGTTTTACTGTAGCGACACTGGAATCGGGCTGCTGAGGAGACCCTAATTTATTAGATGGGAGATTTATAGTCGAGCCGGGGAGTTTTGGGTCGACTGTACGTCGTTTCCCTGACTCCGGGCTTCCCATTTACGTTTTTGTTGGCAGTTATTTACTGCATGTCCAGAACGACCACAAAATTCGCACTTTTTTCGCACATTATATACTCTTGAGTTTTTATTGGGGTTTTGAGGCTCTCTAGGACGTTGGATTGGTGCTTCTCTGTTTTGGGGTCTTTGAAAACTATTGTTGTTCCTTCTGCAGTCACGCACGTCATGATTATACATTTTGCAGTTCACACAATAAGGCGTATTTTTCCTTTTGAGGCAATCGGCATATGTGTGGCCTCTTAAATTACAAAAACTGCAAGTCACTTTATTTAAATAGGTATTTTTATTTTTTACATTATAATTTTTATCTGGCGACCTTGGTCCCTGTTTAATATATGTTGTGCCATCCTGTGTGAACTGTGACGTTGGTTTGTGACTGCTTGGGTTAGTGGTTATATTGTGTTGCCGGGGATCTTGTGAGTAGGATATGATGCCAGGATTATATACGCTTTGATTTACTAGAGTACTACTTTGAGTTAATTGTGCGTTATTAGGTACACTGGTACAGGCAGAATTTGGCAATGTACTCTGTATCATATTTGTTTGGAATTGTCCTGGAGGTTGCAGGAATAGAGCACTTTGCTGGAGACGTTCCATGTCAAGTGCTCTTTGTACGAGGTCATCCACCGTGCCGTCTGTCATGGTCAGAAGGTATTGGCACATATATGGGTTATTTACGCCTGTTTTCAGTGCGTTTTTCGCGAAATCTTCCAACTGCGTTTTAACAGCTGGTGCTGCTGTGGCTCCGTATTTGGATTCTGCTGCTTCATTGCAGAGTGCCAGCATTTGTTTTACTCGTGCCGTGAAGGCTGTGAGGTTTTCTAAGGGATACTGCCTTGTAGTGATTAATTTATTTACCAGTTCCTGGTAAGTTTCTCTAGGCAGGTATGTGCGATTTAGCCGTTCTTCTACTTCTTTGAAAGTAGTGGGCATATTTGAGGCAAAAAGCTGGTAAGCTTCGCCTCGAAGTCTGGTGGGAAAGATCTGTAAAAATGCTGTTAGTTCATCCACCGAAATGCACTGTATTACCTGCCTGCAGCATCCTAGGAAAGTTTGGAGCGCAAGGCTCAATTGGGGATTCTGAAGCTAAAGTTTGACACTTTTGGGGAGCTAGTTTCTTCTACGCTGGTTTCCAAAAGGGAGTCGCCCAGCCAATTCAATAGGATTTCACTCACGGTGGAATCACTGACACTGTCTTCAATGGCACCTTCTCTTAATTCTACACTATTATTTGTAATTTCTGTTTCGAGAGAGTGCGAGAGTTCCCCAAACTGCTTTAAGCTTTCTTTAAATTTTTCCGTACTTTCTTTGAATTGAGCGATTTGCTCAAGCCGCCGTTCACGGGACTTTTTGAGCTGTTTATCGATAGAATCGCACTGTAGAACAGAAAGTTCGGAGGAGTCTCGCACTTTCCCCTCTAGATATTTTAAGTAATTTTCTAAATTTAAATTATTAGACCTTACTTGCTGGGGACCTGTCAGGATTGTCCCACTCCTGAGTGTGACTCCTGGTGCTGTTGAATTTGTTGGGGGTGTTTGATTAGCACCCTCTGTTGCAGATGTTGCTCCCTCGTTGCCTCCTTGACACCGGGGCGGAATTTCCTGCGCGTCGCCCGGCGAGGAAATTTGTCGTGGAGTTGGTAGGGATGATGATATTTCCTGCGGCGTCTCTTGGTGGGAGCTTTCCTCGCTCATGGACCACCGTATGTGAAATTCGCAGCTAGGGGGGCTTCTGCCGTCTTAATTCCCTTGGTTCAAATTGAGAGGGGGGCTTATTGCCTTCTTCGAGGTCCCTCTTAATTCAGGATCGCTGGTTTTTGTGATTGAAGTTCTTTTGCTGCCGGGGGGGCCCGTGGCCTACTTAAATTCCCCTGGATAAAAGCTGAAAGGGGGGCGCGTTGCCTACTTCGAAGTACCTTTCAGCTCCGGATCGCAGATTGACGGTTGAGGATTCTTCCTTCCTTCAAGTGTAGCTTTAGCACTTTTGGTTGTGAACGTCTGATATCCTGGGCTGGGATGAAGCCCGCTATTGTCCCACGTTGGCACTTTGTGCTTTGATGAGGGGGTGGCTGCGTGTTTTACAAACAGAGGCAGTTAAAGCTGTCCGACCCCGAGCGTTGGGAGCCGACACGATCGAAATACTCCTGAAGCCAGACTCAACTTCAGGCGGAGGATAGGGTGTCTTGCCCAGTATTCGATCCCGTCTTCAACTCCTTTTTGATTCGTAGGATAGAGGGTTTTCGAGCGCTTATACTTTGTTTGTTTAAAGTAGGCTTCCTCTATCCTACCGGCTGCGCCAATTTTGTTACGTACCTTTGTGGGGATGGCGGGTATTTTATCCAAAACACTTTTTGATTTGTCTCGGGTTCGTTTTATTACCCTTCTATTTCTTTTCTTTACAATCTCCTTCTTTTTATTTTTAAACTTATTATCTTCTTTCACCAATTTATTCTCTCTCCTTTACAAACTTTTCGCAATCTTCTTTTCTTTTCTAAACTTATTATCTTCTTTCACCAAAGTATTCTTTCTCTTTTACAAACTTTTCACAATCTTCTTTTCTTTTATCAACTTGCAGTAACTTTTCAAAATTTTATTCTTTTATATACTTTTGGTAACTTTTCAAAATTTTATTCTTTTATATACTTTTGGTAACTTTTCAAAATTTTATTTTTTATATACTTTTGGTAACTTTTCAAAATTTTATTTTTTATATACTTTTGGTAACTTTTCAAAATTTTATTTTTTATATACTTTTGGTAACTTTTCAAAACCGAAACCGCGCCGAACCAAGTGCGAAAATCAACTCTACTTTATTTTAAATTTTACTGCCGAACCGCTGCTAATCCAGTTTAAAATTCAACTCGGCTCTTGATCACTTTTGTCGCGATCAAGAGCCTTCGTTCAGGGTAGAAAATGCATAGTTGCATTTTCACCCTGAGAAAATTTTCATTTATTCTGGACTTGATTAAACAAGTCCAAAATATTTTTCGTTGGACGGAGGCTTGAAATTTGACGCTTTTATAAACATCAGCCACCGTCACGACGATTAGAATTGCCGCGCGCGTATACATACAATGCATTTTCGCGGCGCGCTCTTCTTATCGCGAAAGCTTTTTTGTGATATGTATGTACACTCGTACATACATATTGTAATTTTCACGACAAATCGTACTGAAGGTACGATTTGTCTTTTGCTTTGTTTTTTAAAAGTAAATATTTCTACTGGCAAATTTTGCTGAAGGCAAAATTTGCCATGGGAATAATTTCGTTTGACTTTATGGAATGTGAAGAAAATTGCTGACGCAATTTTCTTCACTGATTGAGTTGATAAGATAACCATGTTTTAGGCATGGTTAGCTTATGTGAAAATTTATAATTTGTAATATTTTAATGAATTGGATTTGAAGAACTTATTCAATTTTTAATATCTGTGATAATCAATTTTTAATATCTGTGATAATCATGTTTTAGCATGGTTGTATGTATGTATGCCTTCTAAAATTATTCCCTTTTTATACTTTTCAAGGGTATAATTTACATACATAACACCACCTAGCGACGGTGGCGCCATCTGTGGGGAAATCCTGGAGGCACAAAAAAGTGGGCCAGAACCGGCATAGCTTATCTACTGTTGGAAACTAATTAAAATTATATTTCAGCAGATCTTTGTAAAAAGCGTTGGAAAGGGTTGAGGGATACATATAAAAGCCTGCGAAAAAACGATTCACTATCATCAGGTAGATATATCTTCTTCTTTTTCGTTGTCGCTGCAATTGTGTTTCATGTTTGTCCACGAAGGACTTTGACAGTGGTTGCTGCTCATAGTTGTCGCCGGTCGTCGTAATTGTGTTTAGACCTATACCAAGTTTCTTTTAATAAATTCTTCTTCGCCATATGGACGTTTGGCACGAGCAATATCCCAAGCTATCTAAAAACTAGCCTCGTTGGCTCTGTTAATTTCGCGACTAACAGAAGAAAAGAGTCCTTACTACTTATGAAGCACTGATTGCAATGACTTAAGCTTCTCTAGTCGCAGTTTGAATTAAGAATACATTGCGTTGTAAATTGAGGATGACTTACTTCATAACGTATATGTAAACTGCTTACTTTGTTGTTGGCAATTGTAACTTTACAAATTAGACACGACGACTTTCTATTGTTGTCAATAAAAGCAAATTTTTCTACCCATTTATTTTGAAATTTTATTTTTTTATTTATTTATTTATTTAGTGCAGCCTGATACAGAATTCAAAATCTATATGTGATGTAAAAGCTAATAATCTAGGTTAACCGTTCACAAAGCCGAAGTTTGTGTGCGAGGGTTGTGACTAATTTATTACTAATTTATTATTTACTAATATTATAAAATAAAATAAAATTTTGGGAATATTACATAAATAATACATCTAAGCTATACTATGGTATGCAATGCAACCAGTTCATTCAGTTCAAAAATTATGTATTACGTATAATACCTGAGAGAAAGTAAGCATAATTCAAAATTTCTAAATTAAAAAACTAATGGACAATGTTATTAAAGATATCTTGGTTGTTAAATACACAGTTTTTCAACACAGTTTTATAATTAGAAACATTTAAAGTCTCTTTTACTTCTGCAGGTAAGGCATTATAAAATTTTGCTGCTATGTCTATCTGTAATACATTTACTAGTTCTAGGGATTTGTAAAGGTTGCAACATCTGCCTGCGTGTACAATAGTTCGTTTGAAATATAGTGAACTTTGATAAATTTGTGTATATGAATTTTAATAGGGTAAATACATATAATTGTCTTACAGTCATTACCTTAAGTTCGTTGTATGCTTGTGTGGTGGTATTTAGATTTAGATTTCTTTACGCAAATCTTAATTATTTTGCTTTGAAGATTTGTTAATGGTTTCATCAAGGCAGTATATGTAGTTCCCCAACTAAGGATTCCCTACTGAATGACTGACTGTATTAAAGCAAAATAAACCATTGCCAAAAGATCAAATTTTAAGATATTTCTCAATAGGAGTATTTTATATATTGTTTTCCTCAACCGCTTACATAAGCTTAGGATATCTTTTTCTCACTTAAGCTTCTGATCAATAAGAACATCTAAATATTTCACTTCGCTCATGCACTGGAGGACTTTATACAAGGTCCTTAAGGGAATCGACGTCTCCGAAACCGCAGGTCCTGATGGTTTTTCGCCCCTGTTAATTAAAAGCTGCGCCTCATCCTTGGCTAAGCCTCTGCGCAAACTATTCTAATTGTCTTATTCGACAGGAAAATTTCCGACTGCTTGGCAACTAGCTCACGTTCAGCCTATTCCCAAAAAAGGTGAGGGTAGCGATCCCTAAAATTATCGACCGACCGTCGCAATGTTTTCATGCCTTTCGATTTTTATCGCTACATGCATGGTCAATGTTTCGAGGAAATATATCCTCTGATCCTTTGTAGAATGATTCCTGCAGACAATACTCGCGCTGCAAATCGTGCACATTCTTTTACCCTCAAAATTCCTGTCGGTAGTACAATAAAATTCCGTGATGGGATTTTATCCCGAACAGTGCGAATGTGGAACAGTCTACCATATTCTGTCTTTCCTCCGGAGTACAATCTACGAAAGTTTAAGAGTGACATACATTAGCACGACCGCCGCTCTCCTCACATTCCCTAATTGCTTTCCGTATCTCCTTTTTGCCATACTGTGCTTTGCATCATAGGGTATCCCCTGTGCTTGGCTTAACGATGCAAAAAAAAAAAAACTCTGCCTTAAGATGAACGTTTAAATGTATATTTTTATGCCCGAATTTGACGAAACATGTTTTATTTAGATTCAAAGCTAACTTGTGACATACTACCCAATCATACACTGATTTAATGCCTCTTTGCGCTAGTGATTAACTAAGGGGCCAATTTTCTCCACTAAATACCAAGACGGTGTCATCTGCAAACGCTACATACAATATGCTCCTTTCTTGACTGTTCGAATAATTTGATACACTCATTTGTGTATATTAGATAGAGGATTGGGCCCAAAACCGTACCCTGTGGAACCCCACACTTAATACGAAGAGGATCACTTGTTATCTGGCCAATTCTGACTGCCTGTATTCTGTTGGTAAGATAGGAATAAAAAAAAAGAGCAGTACTTGTAATCTCTATAAATGTTAGTTTCTGTAATAGGAGTTCATGATTAACCGTATCAAAAATTTTTTTAGATCTGAGAATATCGGGATAACTTTCTCCTTTTTGTCAACTGCCGACTTTATAAAATTGGTAACATCGTAAATCGCATCACTTGTACTATGTACATTTATTTTTAAAACCATACTGATTACTTGTAATGATGTTGTATTGGTCCAGATAATCAACCAACCTAGTCTTAATGCATTTCTCAAAAATCTTCGCGATATTAGAAATTAGCGATATAATTCTATAATTATCTGGATCACATATATCATTTGCCTTGTGTATTGGAACAACGATGGCATGTTTAAATTTCTATGGAAATATGCCCTGAGTTAGACATAAGTTTAATTAGTACGATACTGGAGGAGCTATATAATGTGCTACAATTTATAAATTTCTCGCTCTAAGCTTATCGATACTGGGCCCCTTATCGATTTTTAACTGAGCTATATGATAGAGTAGTTCTTCAGAAGATATGAACTAAACGTAAAGGTCATCATAGGATTAGTTTGAAAAACAGCAGATCTACTTTGGATCAGTTAAATCAGTACCATCACTCCCGTTGATTTCTGCTACCATTTTACTAGGCTTATTTTTTAAGTGTTATTTCGTTAATTTTGTTCCATAGTTTCTTCGGATCATTTATAACTTTTGATATCTCATTTCGATAGAATTGTTCTTTACAGACTTCAATAATGGAGTTAACCTTATTCCTGTATCGTTTATAGAACTATAGTTACTTTCCCTCACTTCAATAACTTCTGGTAAGATTTTAGTTAGTTTTTCCACGCATTCGTAAACTTGATGCCAGTCTTCATTATGAATAATCTCAACAAACTGCTTCGTATTGATAAAAGAACTAGAAGAAATCTGTGGATACATAGCCATGTAACATGTGTGTGCTAATATACTAAAATTATCAGTTATATCGGTGTCATATATAGCTAGGCAAAATAGAAAACGTTTACTTGATTTAAAAAACATATGATCATAACATGACCCCCTTCCACCTACAGCTCGAGTTGTCAAGAATTTATCAAAGCCGTAATTTATTATTATATCTAAGTAAGCAATAGAGGTAGATGAAGACCTATTTTCAAAGATATTTATGTTTATGTAACCAACTATAAGCTGCGTTTTACAGGTTGAAATCTTGGGGATCTATATATAGCTGTGATGATAATTTTATCGTTATTTTCCGAGCATAATTCTAAGCAGAGCGCATTTTCTTCAATTAGTTCACAGTTAGGAATTTTGGTAGCGATACTATTTCTCACATAAATAACCACTCCATCGCACTTATTGTACAAATTAGGCTTACCAAACATTGTGTAACCATTTAAATTAAAGCAAGGGCTATACATAGAAATCTATACACAAATTTTCCATAATATAGTGACTTCATTCAAATGTTTAGCTAAACTTCTAATATTCAAATGGGATACTTTGAGTGCCGATTTCATATTATTACAAAAAAATTGTCGCATTCAAGTACATTATTAAGTAATTCAGTATGAACTTATTTTAACTGATCTACAGAATTAATGAATTCAGACATACCGATCGAAAAAGACAACAAATGTAAACTACATATATTTAATTTATATTACTTAGCTCCTCAAGGTTCCTGATATGTATAGCTCGCTGTTGTTTAATATTTCTAGTATATATTTTACCTTCTTTTATCCAGACAAATTTGAATTTTTTTTATTTTAGTGCCAACTTCACTTCCTTAAATAATGCAGCCAACTGTGGAGTGATATGATCATTCAAGTACACACGACCTTCTCCAATGCCTTTTTTTTTATATTTGTCGCCGGAATACCAGGCCTGTTTTGTAATGTAGCGGTAATTGAACACTACAGCTATATTACTGCATTTTAGGTAGGTTAGTGTAGCGGTATGTTAAAATGACAAGATATGTGAGCTTGTGTTTACTGTTGCTTTATTAACCAAAAATTACTTATTTTACGTTAGTCTGAATTCTGTTGTAATTTTTTCACTTTAAATGTACTTAATTAATTTAATTAATTATCTGGAGGCATGTATTCTTGAGGTGTCGTAACGTGACACGTGCTCAATTTTATACCTCAGATTTTCACCAATTTCACTTTTATTATAATTAATTTCACTGTTTCTTACTTACTATAATTCACGTGTAGCTTAATATTAACTAATCTACGTTGTTTTTTCACATGAAGCATTAATTATGCGTGGCTTGCATGAAGTCAATGCTATGTGAAAAAACTAAATTAAATTGTCCACCACCAAATGTTTTAAGAATATATATAACAAATACTTATCCTAAAACGTTCACCACCAAATTCAAGTCACACCAACTTATTAATTTGATATTACAATCTTGATAGCATGTGAATGCTGTACCTTGCTTGGCACGTTGATTTATGCTATAAGATTGTATTGAGAATTATTAATTTTTGCACTTTTTTGATTTCTGAAAACACCACTGGATCTATGCGAAGTTGCATGTACGATCGCTGTCAAACTAATGAGAGTTTAGTTAGGGAGCACCTCCTTTTTATAATGTCCGAGCCGCCATTTTCGGACAAGTTCCACATGAAAAAATGCAAATTTCATATATTTTTTGCACATTATAAGTCCATGCTGTAATGTTAAAATATTCCAAATTATGTGAATTAATTTATTTTTAATTATCCATAATTTTTCCTAATTCATTTATTGAAATATTTCAATTTTTCTAAAACTTATCAATATGGCCGCTCCCTATCATACTATGTTGATTTCCGGTGTGGAACATAAATTCTCTCACGAATTTTCTTCTGTCTCGTTTCCACACCGTTCTCTTTCCCACTCATTATGGGAATTAGAATTACCTTTTTTTATAAATATTTCCTTACCTGGGCAATTTCGCGTTTTTTAATTATTGCCAACAGGTAGAGCGCGGCCAACTTCATAAAAATGATTATTTACTTCGTCGCGGTGACAGTTGGTTTCGCGAATTTTAAGTCGTGAAGTGCCGTGTTTTGTGTTGTGTATTTCTTCGCCACCAAGGGATTAATTCACAAGGTAAGTGCATAAATATATTCTTTAAATATTAATTAATGATTTTCCTGTGCATAATTTGCAAGAATCATGCAAATTATGCACAAATTTTGTGATGAAAAAAGTGATTAATGAAGTGTCAACAATGGCTACATTGTTGATTTTTCATTAATAATAGTGTGTTTAGCTTTTGCGAGTTTATGTTATTCGCATATTTAA
This sequence comes from Dioctria rufipes, assembly GCA_963924295.1. NCBI lineage: Eukaryota > Metazoa > Arthropoda > Insecta > Diptera > Asilidae > Dioctria > Dioctria rufipes. Next base: position 365,896,025 of record OZ002740.1, read on the forward strand.
ACATAATTGCATGTTTCGCAATAGTTTATTATGCCAGTAACATGAATTTCGCTGAAAAGTAGCAATGTTTATGTTTTCATGTAGTGTTGTTGTTGTACTGCCAAGAAATTTGTTTCTTGGCAGTATGCATGTATGTATTTAAATTTTTTATTGTGCTGTTTAATAGTTAATCCAATTGATTCTATTGAACTAATATATATCTTTTTTTCTCATTTCAGATACTTTTTGAAGATACAGGAGGCCAGTGCTGACTGGACACAGGATCTTGGAATTCTAGTCTAGGGAAGTATTAAATATTTTATATATTGTTCTAATTATTTTTTATTTATTTTTCAGCTGTGTTCAACATACTCCCCCCCGTTGAACAGTTTGTTCAACCAAAGCTTCTTTTATTTTGCGTATACCTCTCTTGTGGTAATGATGGAATATTAATTCTCCGTCCTTAGTGACCTTTAATTTGACTTGGTATTTGTCGGGTAGATTAATGAATTTTTCGCGGTTCCTCCGCTGCTGTATTGCCCGAACATTAATACGCTGCAAGACATATCGAGGCAGATATATATCTACGCCTTCTCGCGTTCGAAATTTTTGAAAGCTATTGTTCCTCCTCATTTCGAACTCGTTTATGGTTGTGGTCAGCAGAAGTCTGGATAACTGAGATATCCGACTGCCATTAACCACCACTGTCTGCTCCGGGTGTGGATCCGTAAAGGGAGTCGGGCCTACAAACGGTAAGTTTGTAGCCGTAGTTGAGTCCTTAGCTGCTGCGCTCGTGGATGGCTCTCCTCTGGTTCTGGAAACTTCTTCTGTAGCTCCTCCAACTTCTTCTCGACCTCCTGGAGCCAATTCGTGGGCCAACTCCGGCCTGGGTCTGCCAAAGACATCACATCCCGGGTCACGCAACATCCTCCGCTCCGGGCTTCCTGGTGGGCTAAAGTAAATGTCTTCCAGAATGTATAATGTATCATCCTGTTCGTAGGTGAATGACATCTGAAATGGCAACCAGTTAGTATGGCGTAACGTGAATAGAACACAACCCTCAGCCAACAGTAGTACACAAAAGGACAGACACATGACGACACTAAGAACAGGTAGTTAATCTATAGCTAATGGTAGCGGACTAATTTTTGCAATTGGTCGTAGAAAACTACCGTTTCGCGTTTTGACCTTGACTACCCGAACCAGATCATCTGTCCCTGGATGCACTTGTTCGATTATGCCCATTAACCAACTTGTGTGTGGCATCTGATCGTGTTTTACAAGTACCACGTCCCCTACTTGAATATTTGGTTGTCTTGTATACCATTTGGGTCGATTTTGCAATTGGTTCAAGTAATCCCTTGACCATTTATCCCAAAATTGTTTATATAATAGTTGTATGTACTTCCACCGTTTGGAAGGTAGTATTGCTTCATGTGTATAGTCTGGCTCTGGAATGGCATTAAGTGCTTGGCCTATTAAAAAATGTCCGGGTGTGAGGATAAGTAAATCCTCTGGATCATTTCTCACGTAGCATAGCGGTCTAGAATTTAGACATGCCTCAACCTGAGCCAGGACTGTCGAGTATTCTTCGAATGTGCATCTGGAGTGTTGTAATGTTCGGCGTAAATGGTACTTTATTGCCTTTACTCCAGCTTCCCATATCCCTCCAAAGTGTGGAGAGGCTGGAGGATTGAAATGCCAATTGATTTGCTTGGAGGCAAGATATTGTGCTGCTACTGGAGTTGCACCTTTAATTGCTGCTTGCAAATCCTTATCTAAAATCGCTTTTCCTCCAATGAAGTTGGTGCCACAATCTGAGTATATGTCACTACACAATCCTCTTCGTGCTACAAATCGTTTTAATGCAGCGAGGAATGCTTCAGATGTGAGATCTGATACCAACTCCAGATGTACCGCCTTTGTGGCCATACAAATGAAGATGCAAAAGTATGCTTTCAACAATTTTGCATTTCGTAGGTTTGATGCTTTTATTATTACAGGTCCTGCATAATCAATTCCTACGTTAAGGAACGGTCTCGTTATATTCACTCGAGACGTTGGTAGATTTCCCATTAATTGGGTTCTTGTTGTAGTGCGATGTTTAAAACAGATAATGCACTTATGTATTCGACTAGTAATTCGGCGTCGAGCATCCAAGATCCAAAATCTATCTCGACTAGTGCTGAGAACTAGTGATGGACCGCCATGCAGAGTATCCACATGCAGTTTGTCAATTAGTATTAGTGTAACGTGATGATCACGTGGTAAGATGATTGGGTGCTTCCTATTATATGGCAATGTTGCATTCAGAAGTCTACCACCTAATCGTATTAGACCGTTGTTGTCCAGAAATGGATTGAGCTTGATTAATTTGCTATGTTGTGACAATGGTTTCTTGCCCAACATATTCTTATACTCTTCTGCAAACGCAGTTTGTTGTACGAGTTTTAATATTGTTACTTCAGCATTATTCCATTCCTGCACAGTGAAAGCTTGAACGAGTTTCGATTGTGGATGCCGACAATTGTGTATGAAACGTTGAATGTTTGCTACAATTCGCACAAGGCGAGTATACGACGAATATCGTAAAAGAAGATTGTTGTCTAATTTCGCTAAAAAACTTACTGTAGGCAGTTCTTTAGCTTCTAAATTTGTTTGTTCCGAAATGTCCTTAAATTTCGGCCAGTTGTCCTGTTCTTCAGCTAACCATGATGGTCCATGCCACCATAAATGATTACTGGTTAAATCTGCTGCAGGAACACCTCTGGAGGCTAAATCTGCCGGATTGTGTTTTGTAGATATGTGACGCCACTGTTCGAAGCGTACAACGTCTTGTATTTCGACGACGCGGTTTGCTACGTAGATTTTCCATCGTGCTGGATGTTCCTTGATCCATTGCAAGACAATTGTTGAGTCTGTCCAGGCGAAGATTGGCACATGATGTAGGCGCATATCTTCAAGTGTAGCCTGAAGCAGTCGTGCAAGTAATAGAGCTCCATTAAGCTCTAATCTAGGAATTGTTGTTGGCTTAATTGGAGCTACTCTAGTTTTTGCAGTAAGCAAATTGGTATGAATTAAGCCGTTCTGATCGTTTACCCGTAAATAAACGGCAGCTGCAAAAGCCTTTGTAGACGCATCACAAAATCCATGTAATTGGATGCTTGCCTCAGATGAATAGTTGATCCATCTAGGGATTTGTATGTTTTCTATGCATTTTAAGTTACGTTTAAACTTATTCCATTGTTGTTCTATTATCTCCGATACCTTGTTGTCCCATGCACATCCTGTGATCCATAGTGCTTGCATGAGCACCTTGGCTGTGATTACCACTGGTGCCAGCCAGCCTAAAGGATCGTACAGTGATGCGATGTCAGACAGAATGGTTCGTTTAGTTACCTTGGCATGAACTGTCCATGGTTTGGTTATAATGGAAAAACTATCCAGTTTAGGATGCCAGCGAATTCCTAGTGTTTTTACAGATTCCTGGTCTGTGATCGTTAGTGTTTCTGTGAATTCACATTGCTCTGCAGGAAGATGGCTTAACAGCTCTGAACTGTTGCTTGTCCATTTCCTGAGATTGAATCCTCCAGATTTCATCATACCTATTAGCTGATTTAATAAGCATTTGGCGTCATTAAGATTGTCAGCTCCAGTCAGGAGATCATCCACATAAAAATCTGTGGTTGTAACCGTAGAGGCTAAAGGCCATCTTTGCTGTTCATCATTTGCTAACTGTTGTAGCGTCTGAATAGCTAAGTATGGCGCTGACGCCGTTCCAAATGTCACCGTGTTCAGCTGAAAATCCTGAATCTCCTTAGTTTTAGGATGTCTCCAAATGATTCGCTGAAATGTTCGGTGATCGGGATGCATGGTGATCATGCGATACATCTTTTCAATGTCTGCGTTCATAGCGATTTTATATTTACGCCAGTTGAGCAACGTGGCGAACAGCTTAGGTTGCAGAACTGGGCCCTTTAGTAGATACTCATTAAGGGATTTGCCATTCGACGTCTTAGCTGAGGCATCGAATACTACTCTCACCTTTGTTGTCGTACTTTCCTTCACAACGGTATGATGAGGTATATAATAATGGGGCTGATTGATATTGGGCGGAGGTATTTCCTCCATATGACCCAACAAGAGATATTCGTCCAAACATCTCTCATATTCAACTTTCAAGTCTGGATTTCTGGCTAATTGTCGTTGAATTCCTTGAAAGCGTTTGATTGCTTGTATTCTCGATTGCCCCAGAGTAGGGTTCTCGTCGTTTACAAAAGGTAACTTAACTTGATAAGTTCCATTATGCAGACGCTGGTGATTGAGTTGATAGCTCTGTAGACATTCTTTGTCTTCTTTTTTAAGAATGGGGTTTGTGGGAAATTCTTCTGTTTCCCAGAACTTCTTGAGTTGAAGAGCCACATCATCAGTTGTGATTGTAAATGACGACGTTTTGTGCTCTGCATCATCTATGCTAGACCCAAGCAAAATCCAACCAAATATTGTGTTGACTGCTGTAGGAGTCGTATTTGTTCCTTGCCGAATACCGGTTCGCAATATTTGAGCATAAACTCTTGCTCCTAATAATGCATCTATCCTTCCCGGTTTCCAGAATGTGGGATCTGCGAGTTGCAGTTTCTTTAGCTTCGCGCATTCCTTTTTAGACACTATTCTAGAAGGCAGAGGATCTGTAATGTTCTTAAGTATTAGAAAGTTTTCTTCTAATACTGCTGTAGATCTCGTTGTTCGAGGCCGAAGAGAGAGTATTGTTTGGTGCCTTGAGATGGCTGTATGGCTAGTGTTTAAGCCTGTGATGGAGACTGCAATTGGGCTTTGTACTGCTCGTAATTTCCTGCAAGCTTCCTCCGTGATGAAAGATGATTGCGAGCCGCTATCTATCAGACATCGTAGAATATAAGGTTTTCCGCTTTTTGTCTGTGCTACTACTAATGCAGTTGCTAGTAGAGCATTGTGACTTTCTCGGGTTACGAAGTTATGACTAGTGTTTAAGCCATCAGTATTGTTGACTGCTTGTAACCGGGAAAAGCTTTCCTGTGAGGAGCTAGATTGATTAGCTTGACTTGAGCTCAATCTAACTTTGTCATGTGCTGACTTATGCTCATTATGAACAGCTGAGGACTTGGGTTTTTCCTTATTGTGTTCTTCATGAAGGGTGCTATGATGTCTCTTATTGCATTTCAGACATCTAAATTTGCTAGTGCAATTATTTAAGTGGTGAATTCCTAAGCAATTTGAGCACCGACCTGATGCCTTCAATATCTGATATTTGGATGGTATGTCCATCGCTTGATACTTCGGACACTTTTGGAGGTAATGCCTGGCATTGCATGCTGCGCATTTAAATTCATTTGTAACGTGATATGACTTTGTCACATCTGGTGTGGTGTTTGGTTTGTGATGTGGTGTGGACTTAACTAGACTATCTGCTAACGATTCTAAATTCTTAAACGTGTATTTAAGAACTGCTTAAATGACTTAAATGTTGGGAGTTCTTGTGTGCCTCCCTGCTCTTCTTCCCACATTTTGAGGGTAATGAAAGGAATTTTTTGTACTAACAGATGTATTAGAAGTACATCCCATGATGTCGTATCAACTTCTAAACTTTGTAATTGTTGGATACATTCGTCTGTTGTATCAATTATTGACTTGAGTCCTTTAGCAGACTCTGCATTTAGTTTGGCTTGGTTTACCAAAACCTTTAATTGATGATTAACTAAAATTCTCTTGTTCTCATATCTAGCCTTTAACTTGTTCCATGCTGGCATGTAATCTTCATTTGTTACTGGGGTGTGCCGCAACAATTTCTCAGCATCACCCACTAAACAAGATTTCAGATGATGCAGCTTTTGAACTGGTGTTAGCTTTGTATTGTCATGAACAAGAGAAATGAATAGATCATGAAATGATCGCCATAAATCGTAGTTGCCTTTATACTTGGGCAACTGAATGCGCGGAAGGAATGATTCCTGTTGAACAACAGTTGTCGAATGAATAGGTACTTGTCCCGAGCTTGATGCTTCAGAAGTTGGGACGAATTTCCGCAATCCTTCTACTAATTCTCCCATATATTCGGAATATTTTAACTCTGTTGAGCTATGATTATCTTGGGCTAAATACTCATGTTGCTTTTCATCAGAACTTTCTAATAAAGCCTGATTTATTGCCATATCTGTATCGCTATATATTTCCCATAGTTTCTTCAAATCTGTAATTTTAGTTTCATAAAAGCCTTGTGTTCGTTTAACAAGGTTCGTTTTCTTTCCATTTTCGATTAACTTTTCAATTCTTGCACGCAATATGCTTTCCGTAAGGATTAGTTTATCTACTGAATCCATGTTGATTGATATTTACGATTAGTTAATTAACCGTGTGGGTTAAATGATAAAGATAATTGAAAAAAAAAACAATTTAATGCCACGTGGGATAAATGTAAATTTAGTCGAAGAACGTAAATTGCTACCGTGTATGACAAATTGACGTGAAAAATATTTAACTAAATTTTCGTTACTAATTTTAGTTAATTTAATTAATCAGCTATTTATTAAGAGTCACTGACATGTAAGTTCAGCAAGTAACTATGTAACATGATTTACTGACATGTAAGTTCAGTAATTATAACAGAAATTTCGAAAATATTCGAGCTGCCTCGTCTGAGCACCCTGAAGTTTTACGTCTAAGCACGTTTATAAATTAATTTTTGTATTTTTTAATAAGAACTGCCACGTCTAAGCACAGTTATTATTTTGAAAACTTCTTAAAAACTGCCACGTTTCAGCACAATAACAGTAAGAATTGCTTGACTAATTTAATCGTAACTGAATTATTGTCAATCGCAACAGTAAACAGGCACACATTCCTGGATGGAACCACCAAAAAATGTTTTGTAATGTAGCGGTAATTGAACACTACAGCTATATTACTGCATTTTAGGTAGGTTAGTGTAGCGGTATGTTAAAATGACAAGATATGTGAGCTTGTGTTTACTGTTGCTTTATTAACCAAAAATTACTTATTTTACGTTAGTCTGAATTCTGTTGTAATTTTTTCACTTTAAATGTACTTAATTAATTTAATTAATTATCTGGAGGCATGTATTCTTGAGGTGTCGTAACGTGACACGTGCTCAATTTTATACCTCAGATTTTCACCAATTTCACTTTTATTATAATTAATTTCACTGTTTCTTACTTACTATAATTCACGTGTAGCTTAATATTAACTAATCTACGTTGTTTTTTCACATGAAGCATTAATTATGCGTGGCTTGCATGAAGTCAATGCTATGTGAAAAAAACTAAATTAAATTGTCCACCACCAAATGTTTTAAGAATATATATAACAAATACTTATCCTAAAACGTTCACCACCAAATTCAAGTCACACCAACTTATTAATTTGATATTACAATCTTAATAGCATGTGAATGCTGTACCTTGCTTGGCACGTTGATTTATGCTATAAGATTGTATTGAGAATTATTAATTTTTGCACTTTTTTGATTTCTGAAAACACCACTGGATCTATGCGAAGTTGCATGTACGATCGCTGTCAAACTAATGAGAGTTTAGTTAGGGAGCACCTCCTTTTTATAATGTCCGAGCCGCCATTTTCGGACAAGTTCCACATGAAAAAATGCAAATTTCATATATTTTTTGCACATTATAAGTCCATGCTGTAATGTTAAAATATTCCAAATTATGTGAATTAATTTATTTTTAATTATCCATAATTTTTCCTAATTCATTTATTGAAATATTTCAATTTTTCTAAAACTTATCAATATGGCCGCTCCCTATCATACTATGTTGATTTCCGGTGTGGAACATAAATTCTCTCACGAATTTTCTTCTGTCTCGTTTCCACACCGTTCTCTTTCCCACTCATTATGGGAATTAGAATTACCTTTTTTTATAAATATTTCCTTACCTGGGCAATTTCGCGTTTTTTAATTATTGCCAACAGGTAGAGCGCGGCCAACTTCATAAAAATGATTATTTACTTCGTCGCGGTGACAGTTGGTTTCGAGAATTTTAAGTCGTGAAGTGCCGTGTTTTGTGTTGTGTATTTCTTCGCCACCAAGGGATTAATTCACAAGGTAAGTGCATAAATATATTCTTTAAATATTAATTAATGATTTTCCTGTGCATAATTTGCAAGAATCATGCAAATTATGCACAAATTTTGTGATGAAAAAAGTGATTAATCAAGTGTCAACAATGGCTACATTGTTGATTTTTCATTAATAATAGTGTGTTTAGCTTTTGCGAGTTTATGTTATTCGCATATTTAAACATAATTGCATGTTTCGCAATAGTTTATTATGCCAGTAACATGAATTTCGCTGAAAAGTAGCAATGTTTATGTTTTCATGTAGTGTTGTTGTTGTACTGCCAAGAAATTTGTTTCTTGGCAGTATGCATGTATGTATTTAAATTTTTTATTGTGCTGTTTAATAGTTAATCCAATTGATTCTATTGAACTAATATATATCTTTTTTTCTCATTTCAGATACTTTTTGAAGATACAGGAGGCCAGTGCTGACTGGACACAGGATCTTGGAATTCTAGTCTAGGGAAGTATTAAATATTTTATATATTGTTCTAATTATTTTTTATTTATTTTTCAGCTGTGTTCAACAAGGCCCGTTATTGATATTTCTCACATTTCTTCTAGGATATTAATTAAAATTTTTAAATTTTCATTCTCTTCTTTCAGTGCGCATATTTCATTAAAGAAATCACTGAGTTTAGTGTTACACTCATCAAATTTATCTGGCATGAATTGCAAAGATTTTTTCATTTCTACTATTTCACTGTTGATGCTTTTGTTAGCATTTTTTATTTCAGTATTAAACTTTTCAAAAAGACTTTTGGTCACTGCTTCGATTTCATTTGATTTTGATATTTTACAAGAGTCACACTTCCACTGCTCCTTCTTCTGCCCAAGCTTACCAATATTCTCAGCAGTTCTAATGTTGCAACAAGCAGAGTGAAAAAATCTTTTGCAATTGACGCACATAATTACATCTTCATTGACTATCAGAACCAGCTTAACACAAGCTCGCTGCATGGACACGTTTAATAAATAAACGGTCAACAATACATCCGTTTCATCATTTAGTCGGTGTTAGTATTAGTATGTTATACTAAACATAAGCCAAACACCGGATAAAATTACATGCAATGCACAAAAAACAATACAAAAAAGATTAAATATTATATAAACGTTTTTTTAAAACATGCTTAGAAACGTCAAGAGCAAACTGCTCAGCCATATTATTAACAGTAATGCACATGCGATTAACAGGTTCATACTTCCTAAAGTTAGACCTTGAGGAGTTAACATGCAACAAAGGTAACCTTATTAAATTGTGCTTACTATCACGAAAGAGATTTTGTTGTGTGTGGAGAATCAATATTCTTGTTTAAGAGTTGATGCACAAACGTTATATCGGCAACCATGCGACGTTTCTCAAGGGAGTGCATATTTAAAAGCTTCAAGCGATCCTCATAGGGTGGAAGAATTAATGAATTATTCCAGGGTAGGTGCCTGAGAGCAAATCGTAAGAAGTTCCGGTGAACAGACTCTATACGGTCGATGTGTATCCCGTAAAATGGAGACCAGACCTGGCTAGCGTATTCAAGAAGTGGTCTTACAAAGCAAGTGTACAAGCGCAATGTTATGGTAGGATTTGAAAACCCTCGGGATCAACGTTTTATAAAACCCAGCATAGAGCTACTCTTTGGTACCATATAGTTTATATGGGAGATAAAATTCAATCTGTGGTCACATTTGACACCCAAGTCACAGACAGAGTCCACACGGCGAATCGAGGTATCCGAGAACTCATATTCATAAGTGATTGGTGTCTGATTCCTATGGAAAGTCATAACCTCACATTTGTTGATATTGAGTACCAAATTATTACTCTTGCACCAATTGTAAAATTTTTGAAGGCCACCCTGTACCTGTTCACAATCGTTAACAGATTTAATCTGAGCGAAAAGCTTAAAATTGTCAGCATAAATCAAGACCTTACAGTACCTCACAACGGAGACAATGTCGTCGACAGAATAAAGAACAACGGGCCCAAGTGACTCCCTTGTGGTACGCCAGACGAAGCCTTCAATACTCTAGAGATGGAATGGCGGAAGAAGATTTGGTATGTTCTGTTATCTAAATAAGACTCCGTCCATTTTAGAAATATTGGGGGAAACCCATATTTTTCCATTGTAAACAGTATCACGGAGTGAGATAATTTGTCGATCGCCTTACTAAAGTCTGTATAAATACAATCTGTCTGATAGCCTTTTGCAAACCCGCAAATGGTATCCGAGACAAATTCCAACAAATTAGTGATTGTAGACCTGCCTGAAATAAACCCATGTTGGTTTGAAGAGAGCAAATTCTTACAGGAAGATGATAGTTGAGAGTAAATGATAGATTCGAATAACATGGGCATGCAAGATAATTTTGCAATAGGTCTATAGTTAGAAATATCATGTTTACTACCTTTTTTGTGTATAGGTATGATAAAGGAGTTTTTCCATAGCTGCGGGAAACAACCACTATCGAGCGATTTTTGGAAGATAATTCTCAGCGGAGCTACCAGGGCGAGGCAGCATGACTTAAAAAAGGCTGGAGGGATCCCATCAGGACCAGTTGTGAAGTCATTTGGAAGCCCATTAATATGATTGTGTATATCCTCTTCTGAAATTGAAGGGATAGTGAATGAAACGTTATGGGAATCGTTCATTTGACTGAAGTCGCTATTTTGAGGATGACGCAAATTTCAGACGAATCATCACTAGCAGAATCCTTGTACCTCATGTATTGGGGTAGTTGTCAGTTTTTTTCTTCATATTAATAAATTTAAAAAAGATGCGTGGGTCAGTAAATAATTTCGTACGGATCATTTGAATATACTCATCATAAAGTGTAGAAGAAAGTTCTCTGAACTCATTATATGATGTGAAGAAGTTGTTGTGAGCTATAGTGTCCTTCTCCCTCATATAACTTTTCCACAGTTTATTCTTCCTATTTTTAAGACGTTTCAGTTTTTTATTGGACCATGGCGGTGATGTTTTATTCAACCGCTGACGCTCGCGGGGAATATAAGAAGAAAATAAATCGAAAAGAATTGCGTAAAACTTAGAAACATCTTCATCAACACTATTGCAAGACAGAAATGTGTAGAAATCAATAGAGGTAAGTCTACTGGAAAGTTCTGAAAAGTCAGCCTTTCTAAAATTGAAAAAGTATTGGGCTTCGTCACAATATGTGATTTTTTCGGTTACATAGCAATGTGTAATTCGAAGAGGGGGGTGGTATTTGTCAAGAGTAGACATTATAACTGGGCTAGGTTCAACTAGTAAGTTACCTGCGTCAGTAGAAAATACCAGGTCTAACTGCCTACCCATGTCATTCTTAACATTACTGATTTGGCTGAGACCAAGAGATGAAATAGTGTCAAGGAAAAGTGATTCCCTTGTTGTCAAGTTATTAAGTGGAAGATAGTCATCGTCATCATCATTAAGTACCCATTGTGTAATGGGTAGGTTAAAATCACCAATAAGTAGGAGTCTGGAGGAATATAGCAACAAAGTATGTATAAGTCATATTTTAAGAGAGACACCTTAAGAACTATAAGTTCAATGTCGAGAGTGTTGGAGAAACTGGGTCTCTAAAGACTACTGCACACACTTCACAATTGTTTACCATCCTCATTTTAGTTGTACGTAATTTTATAATAATAACAATTTTATAATATTAACAAATATACTTAGATTAGCTTAGAGAAATTCTATAACGTCCGATATATATGGCAGTCACACACCGAATTCTGTTCTATTTTCTTGTCCATATTTTCGATTTTTTGTTGTTTTCTGAGGTCATGTTAACAGATATTTTTAGTAAATTTATTTCCAAATTCCGAAATTGAAACAGAATAAATAAATAAACTTACGTCGGAGAAATCTTACACATATCGTAAACAAGTTTAAGTTGCTTAATAAAAAAGTCAACTTACCAGATGTTTTGGATGACACCAAATATAAAATGAAATTCAAATTCACAGCTTACAAGCACGATTTCACTAAAAAATATCAACAATGCAGCTGTTGCAGTGAAGCATAGAAAAGCGAACGATGTATGTTTACAGCTACACACAAAACCCCCGACATTGAGCCATCTCAGACGAGTATTCTTGATGCAGTATGCAAACCGGTTTTTTAGGGAAGAGATTAAAAGACGCAGAGAGATATCTTTGCGCCTTTTCGCCTCTTCCCTAAAGAACCGGTTTGCATACTGCATCAAGAATACTCGTCTGGGATGGCCCATTGACCGTTATTTCTCATTTCTAAAAATCATGGTTATTCGAAATTCATAATATTCATTGGAACGAAAGCAAACAAAAAATAATGGACAGAAAGAATTCTGAGAATTGCGTGAGAATTTTTCAAACCATGAATCAGAAATTGTATATCTTGCGTGCTATACATGCATGTAGAAACATAATGCAGTCATGGCAGAAATTTAAAAAATCTTTTTAATTACGATCATTTTATAATTTCTATATAAACAAGTTCTCCGAATTAAAGAATTCCGAATTAAAGAACTTCTACTGTACTTATGTGGAATTCTTCTGAAACAGTGCTACTCCAGTGGAGTAGAGCTCGATGGGGTATAGGTATTACAAAAACAACGATATGCAAAGCTCCACTGCACCGGTGATCATTGACAAGAATTCGACATTAGTTTATTTAAAAATATTTAGTCCAAAAAAGTTCTGAAAAAGTAAAAAAAAAAGATGGATTTATTTTTCACTTAACTCAACGAAGAGCCTCAAATGCACGCCGTTGTACTATGACTTTAAAACTGCCCTCAAATTGCCACTTCTTAAAGATATTCAAAGCATATATTCAAAAAATAGGGTTTCATTATATAAATTCCTAATAGTGAATTGCTAAACGAAAGTAAGTAATATTGTAGATAACTAAGTTGTTTTGGTTGTTTGCAGGAATTATTAAATATCTTTGGACTCTTCAATTTCGGTAGATCGAATAGAACATCACTCTTAATTTTACCTAGGTCTAACTTTTCAATAACAAAATGTTTGATTTTCAGCCTTGTCATTAAATCATGAAACCAATTAAGATCTGTAATCAAAAGTTCCTGCTATACAGTCTGGCAGTCTATAAACATAAGCCTGTTTGAATTTCTTACTATGATTAGTTAGGAATTTAGTTAAGCGTTTTATTCTGCGATGATAATATTTTGTTTTATCTTGCTTTGGTATTCTTTCTTGTTTATTTTCTCTACTTTTTCTACTTTTAGGTGCACAAACTAAAGGGTTTTCCAATAAGAGGTGTTATTTTAATTAGCCCGCTATTTCGGTAGATGTCACTTTTGGAGCTGTCATTTTTTGACATTTCACAAGTAGAAACTACGCCATTAATAAAAATGGAACGATACACGATTCAACAACGCATTGAAATTATTAAAATTTACTATAAAAATGGTGAAAATGTGGCAGAGACGGTTTGTAGCGAACTACGACAACAAAATAAACTTAAAATACAATTCAAATAAACCGCGCTTTCAATAATTCAATAATCAAACCTTATCAACCACGCCACTGAACTCGCCACTGAACTCGAGTATCTCAAAAACGTCACAACTTAAGAGTAACGAAAATCATTCATTCTAGTGGTGGTACTTGGTGTAGAAGTAAAAAGATTTCGGGTTCGGCGTAAAACTTAATAGTTATTTAGAGTTAGTAAAATAGTATTTAGTAAGTTATTTTACTTAATGGAATTAAAGTATAATTTTTGGATATACGTGCGAGTGTTGTGATTTTGATACCTCTTCTTCTCCATATAAGTTAGCGACAACGCTACAGGTTCGTAAAACTCGAACATTTTTGGGTCGTCGTGAAGCACCTTGTTGGACCGCAATACAGAAATTGCTAGAAAATTTCGAGCTGTCGGGGCAAGTTAGTGATGTGAAGAATAAAACCCGTGCACGTCGCTCAAGAACAGCCGAGAATATTGCTGCTGTAGCCGAAAGTGTTGAAGAAAACCCAGGTTTGTCCATTCCTCGTCGTTCTTTGGAATTAGGCATTCCACAAACGTCATTACACCGTATTTTGCATAAAGATATGCGTCTTAAGGCTTATAAAGTTCAGTTAACACAAGAACTCAAGCCGGCCGATCATCAACAACGTCGAGTCTTTGCTGATTGGGTCCTTGAAATGCATGAAAATGATCCGTAATTCCATCGAACTCTCATCTTGAGTGATGAGGCCCATTTCCACCTCGATGGCTTCGTCAACAAGCAAAATTGTCGTATCTGGGGCTCGCAAAACCCAAGAGTTATTGTTGAAAAGCCTCTCTATCCTCAACGTGTGACGGTTTGGTGCGGTTTATGGTCCCGCGGGGTCATTGGACCTTACTTTTCGAAAATGAGGCTGGAGGAACAGTTACGGTGAATGGATTGCGCTATCGACAGATGATTAATGATTTTTTATGGCCGGAATTAGATGGTATTGATCTGGACAACGTTTACTTTCAATAAGACGGCGCTACGTGCCATACAAGCAACGAAGCCATTGATCTTTTACGGGAAAAGTTTCCGGACCGTGTTATCTCTCGAAGAGGTGATCACAATTGGCCACCGAGATCTTGTGACTTAACACCTTCCGACTTCTTCCTTTGGATCCACGTGAAAGAGAAGGTCTACGAGAACTGCCCAGCGTCGATTCAAGACCTCAAAGATGGAATTCGTGAGGCTATCGAGGACATAGGGCAGCCACTTTGCGATTTGGTTATAGAAAATTTCATAAAAAGGATATGGTCCTGTAGGCGTGGTCATGGTGGTCATTTGGCTGATGTCATTTTCCAATATTAACGGCATACCTTTTTCTTTATAATGAAATAAAGATCCGATCATTTATCTCAAAAACTGGCATTTTTCTTTGAATATCACAATAACACCTCTTATTGGAAAACCCTTTATAAAAATGCTATTCTTAATTTCACAATTGATATGTTAAAACAAATGTGAATTCCGACAAATCTAGCAATTAAACAAACTGATAATTATTCTGTTAAGTCAATGCCCAAAAACCTAATATAAATTCTAAAAGATTATTTAATCAAATATTAACGCATTCGTGTGGTCGTTATATTTTCCATTCTTCGGTATGTATTTTCCAAAAATTCTCTACATGGGACCCTCGGAAAGTGCTGACGGGACATTTACGTAAGTTGAATTGAAATATGATAAAGCAAGACTCATGTGGGAAGAATATTTGCGGGAAGTTATTATTATGTTACTTACGTTGGAATTTTAATAGTTGTTTAATAGAATGTTTTTTCGAAGTCGGGGTATATGAGTATTGGAGATGTAATTAACTTTTTTTTTGTGTGTTTGGAAACTCTCAATGTATTTCGTGTTATTTACGTCCATTTTCGATTTTTTTTTCAAGATTTCTGTCGCCGGTTTGGCTATTTCTGCTAATTTTCTAATGAGTTTGCTATAGTATCCGGTTATTCCCAGATTTGATTTCTTTATGAGTTTTTGGAATTTGGTAATTTTCAATCTTTTGGCACCACTGTCGCTTGGTTGGTTTGAACCCACGCTAAATGTAGAGCTGTTTGGCTGCAAAAAATGTGGAACATGAGTTTGCGTCTTGGACAGATGGTAGTGCGTCTAAATTTATGCTTTTTGATTCTGGTTTTGCTGTTTTCAAGTGTTGCGCCCAAATTTAAACGGGTGTTGCGCCTAAATTAAGGCTTTTTTGGGGGATACGAGATCACTTTGAGCAAACTCCAACATAGGGAAATAGCATAGGATTTCGATTTTGTTTCTGGAGCTCGCTTAATTTTCATCTCGAACTCGTAGCCTCTAAGTTGAGATAAACATTTTTCATCTCGAGTTTCGGGGATACAAGATCAATTTCAGCACTCTCCGATACAGAAAAATAGCATAGGTTTTCGATTTTGTGTCTGGAGTTCGCTTATTTTTCATCTCGAGTTCTGGGGATACGAGATCACTTTGGGGATACGAGATTACTTTCTGTATAGGAAAATAGCATAGGTATTCGATTTTGTATCTGAGGTTCACTTATTTTTCATCTCGGAAATCGTAGTGTTTCGTATGTCTAACGAGAACAGTGGTGAAGGACCGCTCTTTCTTTAGGATGAATACGTTTAATGATAAATCTTTCTGGTTTTCAAATTGCATAATTTGTTTAAGCGTCATGGGAAATGTTATTCCAGTTAAATTTAGTACAGTAAAATAATGTGGATATGATGAGGTCTTATCAGTGTTAAAATTTGTAGGGTACAGTGCTGATGTTGTGGCCTACGTAAAGCATGCTTCACCATTATTTTTAACATTGATGCAAGATTTCTTTGTAGCAATCTCCTTTGGTAGAGGTATGTAAGAAGATCTTCGCCACATTTTAATTGTTTTTTTATATATACTATTGTTTACTTTCCTGAGCCTGATTTTGGAATGGAGTACTCACTTGGAAGACACACGGCTGTGTTCCAGGCTGAAGTCTTCGCCATCTCATGATATGCAAATCCCTTGATATGCAAATCAAGGGGAATGACAATGCTATCCTTTCGGATAGTCAGTCTGCCTTGATGGCTCTGAGTGGACCTTGGATAACGTCTAAGTTGCTGGAGGATTACAGGTAGTCAGTGGATAAGTTGTGTATTCACAACAAAGTGTCCCTCCTGTGGGTTCGTGTTCACATGGGGATCATGACGAATGAAAGGGCTGACCTTTTAGCTAGAGCTGGCTCTGATTCTCCGTTCCTCGGACCGGAGCCCGTTGTAGGCGTTTTCACCTCCAATATCGGGTCTCTCATCAAAGTGGATGTTCATAGGAAGCATCAGAAGAGATGGGAGAACCTGAGTACTTATAGGCATACAAAACTGTTTTTTGATGGGCCGAATGGGAATATTTCCGATTTTCGCATGGGATTCGAAAGGAAACAATATAGAACTGCGGTTGGCATCATCACCGGCCACAGCTCACTTCACGCTAATCTAACAAGAATGGGAGTTGTTGATAGCCCTGAGTGTCTGTCCTGCGTGTAGGGAGAGCCTGAGACAACCGAACACTTTTTGTGTGAGTGTCCGGCCTTCGCCCGGAGCAGACTGGATACTGTAGGGTCTGCTCTTCTATTTGTAGATGTGCTGAAAAATCTTCCTTACCAAGACCTGATGCACTTCATTAGGAAGACAGGAAGGTTTTGGTGAATGGACTTCTAGCAGGTCAGCACAATGGGCCGCTATGGCCTCCGTGCTTGGGATGAGTTTCTCCTGCTCCGCTGACTCTGAAAAAAAAAAAACTCAATTAAACTGACAGATAGCTCCTCGGGGTTTGTTTGCGGTTTTATAGAAACGTCTCGTAAAAATGAATGATCCTGCTATGTGCAATAATAATCTAAATCATGTCCGTTGTTTCCACTTTGGCTGCGATCGTAGCGAATGGTTACTTAGGACAAAGTTTGGCTACAGGGATACAACCCCTTATATTTTGACTACAGAATCTTTGAATACGTCATTGTAATTATCAGAACGTAGCAGTGTATATGTAGTATAATTTTTTATGCTGAAATTTCGTATAATTTTTTGAAATGTGGCTTCTCAAACTACTTTCAGGCTACGCTAACAATATAATGCAGAAAGAGTTCGTGTGGCAACACTGGTCATGACATTACCAAAAATTTGATGAAAGGTCTTTTATTGCACCCATACAAATTCTACTATTCATCTAAATCAACATATACTATATTAATATCATCCTACATTAATATCGTAAGTACAATGAAAACATTGTGGCTCTTTAGAGGACGCCTCGCGGGTACTGATCCGGGGATGTCTCAAGGTACTCCAAAAACCCAATTGAAATAGTATAATGTAGTTCACTTTATTCTTCAACGTTAATATATAAAAAAACTTAACTGCGCTAACTAAATTACTTTCAATTTTAAATTTACTATTATTACGAGTTCCATTAAATCCCGCTTACTTAAATGGAAAATAGACGAAAAGCATCTTGTCACGTTGGAGACAGAAACACAAGAAGAGAGACAGTTGAACGGAGTAGTCTGTTGAGCTGCCGAAGACAAAACGGTTGATACTAAGTGTAATAGTTTGAACGACTGGATAAACAAGTGAAATGCAGAGGTGTGGATTGTTTTTTCCTGTTAGATCTTTGTTATGATTGAGCTACCGGACTATGCTTAAGCAAACCTCACTTTGATAAAAGTTTTATTGTTTCGTTTGAGTGGTAGTAAGGACCGCTACAACATCATGTACAAAATTTCAGCTCTTTATATTCTTTATATCGATGCGTTCTCAGGCTGTGTCCAAATACATAGTGGATCTATTTTTAGATATATCGGATTAACATAATCAACTCATTAATCCACAACTTATGTAGGTTATAGTTTTTTTTTATTTTTCAGCTACTAATATTAATTACACCTGAGAAGGTAAGATCGCTAGAATCTCGAACCATGGCCCGTAGAGGATTTCTGATGAAAATTTTACCCCCTAATACTAATACTTTTGGCATAAAAAAAATATCCCCATGTTAGGGATCATTTGCCACATTATTTGGGGCATGTAACTGATTTTTAATTTATTTATATTTACAGTCACAAGGTATGCAAATAGGTCTATAAGTTGTTTTGACTTACATTGTATTACCTTGAAGGTTAATAATATAACAAAATGAAATCTTGATCACAAATGTAGGCTCCTAACCATTTCTATTTTTAATATACACGTACACATATTGCAGCAAATAACAATAAACAAAACTTAAAAATATTTCAACGAAAAAAAAAAACTAAATCATACTTAAGTGGTTTTAGCTGTTTATTGCAATTTGCCTCACATCACACTTCAGAAAAAAATACGCTCTAAAACAATGATTCGTTGCATCGATACACTATTGCGAAACAATAATCCATAAAATACATAAAAGAGTGTAATAATTTGTATCAAGAACTTGACAGGAAATAACTTATACTTACTTACAAAGATTAACTCAACGTCAGACAATTTATACAAAATCATTCCAAAAACAAGATGCTTGACATGGGCGTACGACTTTGGTTAAAATTGTTTCTAAGGAGCTAAAATCGGACTGTCTCAAGTTGCCCCTGTTCCAACTATGCCTCATTTCCCTTATGTGATTTTTAACGTATTGTTGCAATGTCCAATAAGAGGTGTTATTTTGATATTCAAAGAAAAATTCCAGTTTTTGAGATAAATGATCGGGTCTTTATTTCATTATAAAGAGGAAGGTATGCCGTTAATAATGGAAAATAACATCAGCCAAATGACAACCACGACCACGCCTACAGGACCATATCCTTTTCATGAAATTTTCCATAACCAAATCGCAAAGTGGCTGCCCTATGTCCTCGATAGCCTCACGAATTCCATCTTTGAGGTCTTGAATCAACGCTGGGCTGTTGGCGTAGGCCTTCTCTTTCACGTGGCCCCAAAGGAAGAAGTCGCAAGGTGTTAAGTGACATGATCTCGGTGGCCAATTGTGATCACCTCATCGAGAGATAACACGGTCCGGAAGCTTATCCCGTAAAAGACCTATGGTTTCGTTGCTTGAATGGCACGTAGCGCCGTATTGTTGAAAGTAAACGTTGTCCAGATCAATACCATCCAATTCCGGCCATAAAAAATCATTAATCGTCTGTCGATAGCGCAATCCATTCACCGTAACTGTTGCTCCAGCCTCATTTTCGAAAAAGTAAGGTCCAATGACCCCGCGGGACCATAAACCGCACCAAACAGTCACACGTTGAGGATTGAGAGGCTTTTCAACAATAACTCTTGGGTTTTCCGAGCCCCAGATGCGACAATTTTGCTTGTTGACGAAGCCATCGAGGTGGAAATGGGCCTCATCACTCAAGATGAGTTTTCGATGGAATTCCGGATCATTTTCATGCATTTCAAGGACCCAATCAGCAAAGATTCGACGTTGTTGATGATCGGCCGGCTTGAGTTCTTCTGTTAACTGAGCTTTATAAGCCTTAAGACCCAAATCTTTATGCAAAATACGGTGTAATGACGTTTGTGGAATGCCTAATTCTAAAGAACGACGAGGAATGGACAAACCTGGGTTTTCTTCAACACTTTCGGCTACAGCAGCAATATTCTCGGCTCTTCTTGAGCGACGTGCACGAGTTTTATTCTTCACATCACTAACTTGTCCCGACAGCTGGAATTTTTCTACCAATTTCTGTATTGCGGTCTGACAAGATGCTTCACGGCGACCCAAAAATTTTCGAGT
This sequence comes from Dioctria rufipes, assembly GCA_963924295.1. Classification (NCBI taxonomy): domain Eukaryota; kingdom Metazoa; phylum Arthropoda; class Insecta; order Diptera; family Asilidae; genus Dioctria; species Dioctria rufipes. Next base: position 365,916,365 of record OZ002740.1, read on the forward strand.
TTTACGAACCGTCTCTGCCACATTTTCACCATTTTTATAGTGAATTGTAATAATTTCAATGCGTTGCTGAATCGTGTGTGGTTCCATTTTTATTAATGGCGTAGTTTCTACTTGTCAAATGTCAAAAAATGACAGCTCCAAAAGTGACATCTACCGAAATAGCGGGCTAATTAAAATAACACCTCTTATTGGAAAACCCTTTATACATTTTTTAGTTTTGAAAATTAGTTTGTCAAGTAAAGCAAATAGAAAACTATTGGTATTTACTTATCGACCATCTCCTTTCTTCCTGCATAGGATACTCAGTTGACAGCTTACTTTGGATTATTTGTCGTTGCTTTTCAATTATTGCTGTATTCATATTTTGGACAAATGATTATCACAAAAAGGGATGAGTTCGCTGAAGCCATCTATTGCAGTAAATGGTACGAGCTTAATGACATTTCAACGCGGAAAATGGTACTACTCATGTTGATGAATGCTCAAAACTGTGAAGGTATCAAGTTGAAGGGATTTATGGATCTATCCTTGGAAGCTTATTGTGAAGTATGCTGCTTTCGGTATGTAGACGAATCTCAAATTAATTTTTTTTTGTATTTCATAGATGGTGAAAGCCTGTTATAGTTTTGCTGCATTTTTAATGAACATCATGTAAAATGTTCCTTTATTTACCACATTTATATCACAGTCCCACAAAATAAAGATCTTGGAGTTCCTTCTCATAGGAAATATTTTTTGCACGGATCTGAATTATGCAAATCTCTATTTAATGTTTGTTGCACTTTATTTTATTAAAGATTAAATAAATGTTGTTTCAATGCATTTCGTTGTTTTATTATCTCGGAATGGATGAATCTGTTTGGTTGAAGGTTTATTGTATATGTTATTGAAGGTGCATTGATTCCTTAATGGTGGTGGTCTCAACTTTATTTAGAAAAGACGAAAAATCAAGTGGTTATCCCTATAGGATACATATCCAGCATGAATGAATTTATTAAGATTAAATCAGTCCTCAGAGTCTGTGTTCGTGACAGGACAGTAGCAAAGTTTTTCGTTTGTAACTCGATCAGACCAACCTATACGAACAGATATTTACAAACGCGAGCTATAAATTTTGTTACCTGCCATACCTCCCAACCATAGAGGTGTTAGTGAAATGAACTTTTTAAGATGATTAGATCATGGTGTTACTAAATTTGTCATTCTGTTTGTAACACATAGAAAGTATGATGACAGGCAAAATGGATTCGACACCCAAGCAGAATATTAAAAGTTATTTTGAATTTTGTTTGTTCATCTGTCCTTCCGTCCGTTCGTCTTTCTGTCTATCTGTCCGTCTATTCGACCTCACAATAACTCGAGAGCGTGTGAACTTTGAGAGCTGAAATTTTGCAGACTGGGTTTTAAAAAGGACTTCTTCGTAGGGTTGCTTTACAAAAATTCCGTTTTTCACTGTATATTTGGGCATTACTTGAGAGCGCGTCGATGTAGAGGCGTTTTCATAAAAATAGTAAATTAAATTTCAAAAATGAACTAAATCGGGCAACACCTTCTTGTTGTTGCCATATACAAATTTAGGGATTTTACGAACATATTGAAAAACGATTAGTACCAGACATTTTTATTGTACTGAAAAGCTCTTCAGAATTTGAAATCCTATAAAGTTGGCTCTAATCATGTTTATTGTCTGACGAACCGTTCTAGAAATATATGCGAAAAACCACTTCTAAAGTCAACCTTGCACAGATGGGTGACCATACGAATACATTCATACATACAGAATTGGTCTTAGACCAAAATTAATATTTTAAGACTGCGACGACATCAGTGTTTTTGATGCAATTGAATTGCATCAAAACTTTTCGCATTTTCTCACGTACGAATTTCAATGTCGATAGAAAGCACCAAAAATAATTAGAAGGCTTTCGTGGAAACCTGGAGGCAGCTAGCCCAATCCCCCTCTATCATAAAGCTCGAATTTCATGAACCTAAAAAAAAATATTGTTTTTTGTTTTATTTTGTTGTGTATCCGACAAGGATTTGAAATAAAAGAGTAAATAATTTCGTGTACCTACTTTTAATACTGGTTCTTGATAACCTATTTAAAGATGACGAAATGAGTGGTTGTGTGATCCTGAATTAAATAATCATATGAACTCCTTCAACCGACCGCTTCTCTACTACAACTTTTAACCGAGGAGATGAACAGGCGCGGTCATGATTAGAGCTCAACAAATTGCAAGTTGGAAAATCTTCTCAAAATTTGTTTGTGTTTGAATTGATCTAACAATGATTTTTGGAGAATCGAACCAGGTAACTATATTCATAATTATCGTAATGCATAGATGGACATTTCAACTTTTAGCCACTATAGTCAACCAAAACATTTGGAGAATTGTGAGTCACGTTTTTTTAGAAAAACGAATTTGTATGGACGATATGGCGAAATTCCATTCGTTGCGATTTACGCGATCGGGCTGTGCATTGGAAATGCGTCAGACCTATTTCAAATCCCCAAATTGTGACCCCGAATAATTTCAATATCTTGATTTTTATATTTTTTCTAACTAATCCTTATTAATTTCCAACCAGACAATAAACATTTTACAACGACATTTTTGATTTTCAATTTAATTCAGATGGTGACTGACCATTTCCCAACATTTTTAAAAATCTCAAATACGTATGTTTTGCCAACGCTGAGAATTTTTCTGCAGATAATAATTTCTAGAAACTGTTTAAGCTAAAAGTTAGGGTTTCCTTTCTAGTAATATAAAATCAAATGAACTTTAAAAGCATTTCGATTTCTGTGGCAGCTATCGAGCTTGGAAAACAACAACTTAATTTTTACAAATTTTCTGATACGACTTTTATTATTAGCACGCCGGGCTTATCTCCTGTAACATAAAATTTCCTCGGAAATAAAATTAAACAATTTTTGTTTGCTCACCTTTAAAAGTAAGTACGGGGAACAGACAAAAATTACAAATATTTTATTGCCATTTAGATATTCGGAAATTCGACTGAATGGTGGGCGCCATTTTGCTATGGTAGTACATTCGAGTGAGTATTAGTGGACGTGATATCCAGCCTATCAGCCTTAGCGGAGAGTTGCAGCAGAGTGAAGGAGGAAAATAAGAACTCTATCTAACTTTTTTTTTTTTTGTCTTGGTGGATTTCGTACAGAAGCTATTATTTGGAGTTCAACGGAATAATGTATACTTAAACCAAAACATGAAAATTATAAAATTGATCACATGTTCTTGTATGTAACTATAATTCTGTGTGTCTTTAATCAAGTGACAATTATCGATATAAATAACAATTTTATGATAAATTCACAGCACGTAATGATAACTAAATTATTATTTTAATACCTAAATAGGTAAAGAGTTTCATTGCTCAGAAGTATCCTCTGTGCATGGATCATATTGTATAATTATTTTATATTTCACAAACTTGTACATATTTTTAAAATATATACGAATTATAAAAAATGTACTTAGTTTACAGCATTTTTATCCAACATTTCGGTATTTTAAAACAAAACAATTTCTGCAACTACCACCTCGGTGAGGAACTCTTATGTTAAGAGATATTTCACAGATATTTTCGTTTGCTAGAATACCAAATCTCGTAGAAAAGAAATCTCCACAATAGACATATACGTAAGTACATTTACTTACGTAAAGCGAACGCACCCTTTAATTTAATAGGCGTACATAAATTAACTTTAACTCGTGTGAGGAGAACTTTCGTTAAATTTAAATAAGTATCAAATTTTTCGTAAGTATAGTGCGCTAAGAATCGCTCATTCCGTAAGAACGCGATGTGTCCAAACAATTAAATTATTACTAAATGATTAAAAGTGCAATGTAAAAATTAAAATGGAATAAAACTGGTACTGCAAATTAATAGAAAGCACAAATCTTCAATTAAATCAACTTCCATTTGTTAACTTTTCACACCTTTTATATTAAATTATAATGAATTATATTGAAATATAAATTCAATATATAAAAACGTTATACCTTAGACACACAGCACGATCTAATGAATCATTAGTACTAACTATTCATTAAAATGCTGTGTGTCACACAGTATACGTCATTATGGCTCGAAAATCAGATGATAATGAAGTACACTAATGAAATGTTTTCTTCTTTCATTATAGCTATAATGAGGAATAATGTGCTAGATTTAGCATATAATTTAAGTATTGAGCTCCGCTGTGCATCTGCTGATTTGAAAAATAAGAAGAAGAAATGCAAATCACAAAGTATTATGTCAAAATATTTTTTAATAAAATGTTTTTTTCATTTCTCAATAATTAAATGAAATAAAATAAAAATAAATAAAATTTAAAATTAATAATAACAAAGTTTATTGCGTTAATTCGATCCACATTGCTTTTTTAATGTGATAAGTTTCTTAAAGCCAGTTGGACAGATCAACTTAATTAAAGAAATGGCTGTGTGTCTGCAGTTTATAATGAATATTTATACACTAATGAGTCGTTAGTTATTTCTTCATTAAGAGTGCTGTGTGTCTAGGGCATTACTTTTGTTATTTCTATAATTACGTCTTGTCATAATACCCTAGACACACAGCACGACCTAATGAATCATTAGTACTAACTATTCATTAAAATGCCGTGTGTCACATAGTATACGTCAGATGATAATGAAGTACACTGATGAAGTGTTTTCCTCCTTCATTATAGCTATAATGAGGAAAAATGTGCTAGATTTGGCATACAATGTAAATATGGAGCTCCGCTTTGCATCTGTCGCTTTGAAAAATAAGAAAAAGAAATGAAAATCACGAATTACGTTATCAATATTTTTTTTTAATATAATAGAATAATTAACTAAGAAACACGATATTTAGTACACTTAAATTCTATTTATTTAATTTTTTTTTGTTTTGTCCACTTGAAAATGTTTCTGTCCGATTATTATTCACCCGCCTTACTACCGTCCGAACGCTCTAGGGGGATGTCTGATCTGCAAGAGAATAAAAAGTATGGATTTGAGTATAACGACACTCAGTGGGTTTTCCTATGCTAATACATTCAAATTGCTCCTTTCGGTCTTGGATCAAAAGCCGAACAGACGATTGATCCACCATTCATTCACAATAACGGCATAGTTCAACGTTATTGTACAAATAGGACAGATCTTTTACGGGAACGAGTACGGACCAGGTTCCCTAGACGATAGCGGCACTATCCAACGCTATAGTCTAGTTAAAATCATGTCCTGTGAGATCGAGTACGGACCAGGATCTTTCAACAATAGTGGCATCAGTCAACGCTATAGTAAAATACGAATGATCGAGTACGGACCAGGATCATTCATCAATAGCGACATACGTCGACACTATTTAAACACATTTGTGATCGAGTACGGACCAGGATCACTGGGCAGGGCGGCATAAGCCAACCCAATGTGTCATGCGGGATCGAGTACGGACCAGGATCCGAAGATTAATAATCAAACAATGGGCAGTGCTTTAATTAGTCCGTATGATACTGCGACTAATCAAGAGCACTCCCGTTCCACAGCATTCATACAACTTTTCCTATCTACCTATTATATAAACGTTCACACATTCATTCACTCTTCACAACATCACAATTTTTATCACATTTATCTATTACTCACACGTTAGACACACATTAAGTATACATTAGGTTATCATACTAATACTACACTAGTTATACTTTACATAATAAATTAAATACCCACTTTTCTATTTCGTAACACCTTTAAATCCGCTAACTAAACTTATTTCAATATTTTCACTGTCACTTACTGAATTTGAATGTGACGAGATTTGTCTTCTAAATTTCCATATACCTCGGGTTTTGTTTCACCGAGACCCCTCGGTTATGGCGCCGTAATTATTATTGCACTCGTCTGTGCTATTTCGGGGCATGCACCTTTTTACCATTTAATTTTGGTTTTCTTCCGAGAAAGGTTTATGATCCCGAGTTTATTGCGGTCTATCGCCTCACCGTCGCTATATCTAACCCTAACCCTCGGCCGTTTTCTTGTACTTTCTACAATATTTTGTAAAAATATTCTTGAAATGCAATTAACTACTTACATGTATTTCACAGCTCGGTCATCCTGGCGGGGCGGACGTCCCCGTCCGTGGTCCACCTCTATTATTCCTCGCCTTCTTCCTCACTCTCAGAGTCGGATTTCCCCCTTACTGGTATCCACTTTTTAAGATGGTCAATGGATTCCACATTTTCATATGATGCTCGATTACTTCGGGTAGAACCCTTCAGTTCGCTTACAACAAAACGATCATTGGGTAACTTTTTGATGATACGAAACGGGCCTTTATATTTGGGTAAGAGTTTCTTGCTTTGTCCTTCAGCGGACGTTTTCTTCCTGACGAGCACTAATTCACCAACATCGTACCTTTTTATCGTTGTTCTTCGTTTGTCGAAGCGTTCCTTTTGCTTTTGCTGGTTGTCCTTAATTTTGATCGATACCTCTTTGCGCACTTCATCAATATTCTCTCTACTGCTTCCTTTAAGAGCGATATCGTGCGTCAAAATTGAGTCTGCTGCAGCCCTAGGCCTGTATCCATATAGAAGTTCACTTGGCGTTCTTTTGGTTATACTATGTACGCTATTATTTATTGCGAACTGTATTTGGTTCAATTCTTTATCCCATTTGGTGTCTTCATCTGCTGATGCCGCCAATGATGAAAGGATCGTAGAGTTGAATCTCTCCACTTGACCATTTGCCCTTGGCGTTGATACTGCATTTTGTACATGGATTATACCCTTCTGTTTGCAATACTCTGCAAACGCCTTTGATGTATAACATGAACCCTTATCAGTTACGATTCGCCGTGGAACTCCAAATTGACTGATTATTTCGTTGAGGAAACACAACACCGGTTGCGTTTTCGTATCTTTCGTTGCTTGGAGCATCGTATATTTCGTGAACGCTTCAACACAAACTATTAAAAACTTTTTTCCCCTGGTGCTTTTTATGAAGGGTCCCAAATGGTCCATGTGAATGGTGTCGAAAGGTGTGCTAATTTTCTCAATTGGATTCAGTAGTCCTGGTTGCTTTCCTGAAGGTTGCTTGTGGTAAAGGCAACGAATGCAGCTGCTAATATATCGTTGCGTATAATTTCGCATATGTGGAAACCAATAATTTTCACATATTTTTCTCAAAGTTTTCTCCAATGCAAAGTGACCAAACTCATCGTGCGATACTCGAACAATTTCGTTTCTCATTCCTTTCGGTACTAGCCATTTTAATCCTTTGTCCGTGACTCTATATATTCTCTCATTTTCCAATTTGTAGTCTTTATGGATACTCCTTTCATAATCCGTCGTTGGTTTTCTTCTTAACACTTCGCTGATGTTTTGAATTTTATCGTCGGTTAGTTGGCTTGCTAAAATCCAATCGGCAACTTCAATTCTAAGGATTTTATAATCGTGCTCTGTTTCATTGACGGGGTTCCTGCTTAACGCATCTACATGTTGCATTTTCGTTCCTGGTCGGTGTTCAATGTCGAATGTAAATTCCTGAAGAGCGAGCCACCACCTAGCAATTCTTGGTATTAAGTCCCTTTTCTTCGCTGCTGTTTTGATGGCACTACAATCTGTAATCACTTTAAAGTTAATGTCGAGCAAGTATACGCGAAACTTTTTCAGTGATTCCACTACGGCTAATGTTTCCAGCTCATATGAATGGTAATTTTCTTCTGCGGGGGTTGTTGTTCTACTGAAGTATGATACAGCATGTTGTTTACCTTCGGCGTCTCTTTGTAGTAAAATTCCAGCTAATCCGATTTTACTGGCATCAGTATGTACTTCTGTTTCTGCTTCTGGATTGTATATCATTAATATTGGCCTTTTTGTTAAGCTTGTCCTTAAATTTTCGAATGAATTGTTTTCGAGATCTGTCCATGCCCACTTTTGCTCTTTTTTTAAAAGTTTTGTTAATGGTCGAGTTACTATGGCATAATCTTTTATAAATTGGCGGAAAAATCCTGTTAGTCCTAAGAATTGCCTCACTTGGTGAACATTTTTCGGTGTTGGGAACTGTTTAACGCATTCAATTTTCTTTGAACCTGGTTTGATTCCATTGCAATCAACTTCAAAGCCCAAGTACGATACTGACGTTTCGAAGAAATTACACTTTTCCGGTTTTAAGGTTAAACTGTGGCTAGATATGACTTCTAACACATTTCTAATGCGGTCTATTCCCTGTTCAAAATCTTTTGATGGAACCAGAATATCGTCCATATATGCCATTGCTTCTGTTCCTCTTAGTGGTCCTAAGATTTTATTTATCATTCTTTGAAAGGTGCTTGGAGCAGTTGATATACCAAAAGGCATTCTGTTAAATTCATACTGGCCGTCCGGAGTAATGAAAGATGTTATGAATTTAGAGTTTTCCTCCACGGGGATTTGGTAATAACCTGAGGTCATATCTAACGTTGTGAAATAACGGTATCCATACAATTGATCCAATTGGTCGTCAATTCTTGGTAATGGAAATTTATCCTGCTTGATTTTCTCATTTAGTTTGCGATAATCAATGCAGAGTCTTTTTTCACCGTCTTTCTTCTGTACTAATAACACGGGCGAAGCAAATGGAGATGATGATTCTCTTATTATGTTATGCTTTAGTAAATCATTAACGATTTCTTTTACTTTTTCTTTATTTGAAGGATTCATGCGATACGGCTTGTATGTCACAGGTTTATCATCTAGTAGGTCGATTTTAATTTCTGCTGACGTAGTACATCCTAATTTTTCTAGTGAAGAAGCGAAACAATGTTCATAGTTTTTAAGAAGGGAAATTAATATTTGTTTTTCTTCGATTGTTAAGGTATTGCCAATATTTAAATTCTGAAATATTTCCTTTTCAACACAATTATAAGAACCGCTTTCGTTTTCATTTTCTAAACTACAATTTTCTCCACGTGCAAAAATTTTATTTGTTTTAATCACTATTTCCTTATTTGTAGGGTTAATCACGGGGATCTTAAATTCGTTATTTACATTGGGGCTTACTAAAGTCCTAAGAACTAAATATTCATTATTTTCTTTCATTCTAATATTTGAATTAATGTAACAAGAACCCTGTGTATCTGCTTTGCATATTATATTTACAAAGTGCTTTGGTGGCAAGATGATTACATGTTTGGCCCAGAATGGAATCTTTCTGGGAGGTAAATCGATAACGTCAGGTAATTGCTCGAAATTGCTGTTTACTATTCTTAAACTTTTCGAATCTTTAAATACTACTATTTGCTCTTTTTCGGTGAATGGTTGGCCTATTATTATAGGTATGTTCTGCACTCTATTGGGTACGACTACAAAATCCGTTAGTGTTTTTGCCTGATCGACTTGCACCTTGACATCTTTTATTGCGCCTAATGATTTTGTTATACTACCCCCAAAACCTTTTATTTCAATTGTTTCAGGGATACATTGTAAATTTAAAGTATTCAAAGCATTTTCTTTTATAGTATTTAATTCTGAACCGAAATCGACAAAAGCTTCTATTTCTAAGTCATTTACGAAAATATTAAAGAAAAATTTCTTACTTGGCTTATCTCCTTGAGCTATCATTACTTCTTTTTGGACGTGTTTAGGAAAATTGGATTTATTTTCACATTTTCCAGAATGGCGTCGGTTGCATTTATCACATTGCCTTCTTATATCGCAGTTGGGAAGTAAATGGTCGCGGCTTCCACATCCATAGCACCTTCTGCGTTCAATACGATTTTTGTCGTGTTGGTCCAGCCTTACTCTTTTCTCGTTCCGATTTATTTCGCTTCCATATCTTTTTGCAGACTTTATCTGGAAGTCGATTGCTCTGGTATTACTGGCAATTGTCTTCAAATATTTGAACAAGTCTTCCGGTTTTTCGTAGTTGCCTGATTTCGCTGACATCTGCATGTTATCGTTAGGGATTCCTGCGATTATACACTGCACGGCTTTCTTCCCAAAAATTTCACAAGTATTTAGTAGGGATAATTTATCATAATAATACTCAATTATTGTTTCCCCACTTTGCTTAGTACGTCTCATCATTGCGTTCAGTAGTTCTGGAAAATCCAACTCCTCTGGAAACGCTGATATGAGCTCATTTTTCCATTCCCCCCAAGAAAAGTTTATCGTTGGTAACCTTTCATACCAGGTCCTAGCATAACCTCTTAGTTTACCGGTAGCGAAACATGCAGTAGCTACGTCATTCCAACCATAAATTTCTTTTAATTCTTCCACTTTTGCTATCCACTTGGTAACAGTTGTTGAATTATCGATTGGGTCAAACACTGGAATTGCTTCACAGCCCATTCCTGAATTTCGCGGCGAACTGTTTACCGATAAATTTGTTGTCAATGCACATACTAATCGCGTTAATTGCTCTAGTTGATTGCCATTGGCAGAACTTTCAATAACTGGAGAGTTCTCGCTCGTCGGTATGGTATTGTTCATTACGCTCGGATCTGGGTGATGCTCTTCCCATTCCAATGCAGGAAGTTTCCTCAAACCCTTTCGATACATTTTTTTTTTATCACCACACACGATCACAATCAGTTCACACTATGGGCAAACTAGTCACACACTAATATTTAAAGAAAAGTTCCCCTTTTTTTGTTTTTTTTTTTATATATATTCTCTTGCAGTCAATACACCGGCACGTTTTCTTTATCCCACTTCTGAAGTTAATAGAATAATTAACTAAGAAACACGATATTTAGTACACTTAAATTCTATTTATTTAATTTTTTTTTGTTTTGTCCACTTGAAAATGTTTCTGTCCGATTATTATTCACCCGCCTTACTACCGTCCGAACGCTCTAGGGGGATGTCTGATCTGCAAGAGAATAAAAAGTATGGATTTGAGTATAACGACACTCAGTGGGTTTTCCTATGCTAATACATTCAAATTGCTCCTTTCGGTCTTGGATCAAAAGCCGAACAGACGATTGATCCACCATTCATTCACAATAACGGCATAGTTCAACGTTATTGTACAAATAGGACAGATCTTTTACGGGAACGAGTACGGACCAGGTTCCCTAGACGATAGCGGCACTATCCAACGCTATAGTCTAGTTAAAATCATGTCCTGTGAGATCGAGTACGGACCAGGATCTTTCAACAATAGTGGCATCAGTCAACGCTATAGTAAAATACGAATGATCGAGTACGGACCAGGATCATTCATCAATAGCGACATACGTCGACACTATTTAAACACATTTGTGATCGAGTACGGACCAGGATCACTGGGCAGGGCGGCATAAGCCAACCCAATGTGTCATGCGGGATCGAGTACGGACCAGGATCCGAAGATTAATAATCAAACAATGGGCAGTGCTTTAATTAGTCCGTATGATACTGCGACTAATCAAGAGCACTCCCGTTCCACAGCATTCATACAACTTTTCCTATCTACCTATTATATAAACGTTCACACATTCATTCACTCTTCACAACATCACAATTTTTATCACATTTATCTATTACTCACACGTTAGACACACATTAAGTATACATTAGGTTATCATACTAATACTACACTAGTTATACTTTACATAATAAATTAAATACCCACTTTTCTATTTCGTAACACCTTTAAATCCGCTAACTAAACTTATTTCAATATTTTCACTGTCACTTACTGAATTTGAATGTGACGAGATTTGTCTTCTAAATTTCCATATACCTCGGGTTTTGTTTCACCGAGACCCCTCGGTTATGGCGCCGTAATTATTATTGCACTCGTCTGTGCTATTTCGGGGCATGCACCTTTTTACCATTTAATTTTGGTTTTCTTCCGAGAAAGGTTTATGATCCCGAGTTTATTGCGGTCTATCGCCTCACCGTCGCTATATCTAACCCTAACCCTCGGCCGTTTTCTTGTACTTTCTACAATATTTTGTAAAAATATTCTTGAAATGCAATTAACTACTTACATGTATTTCACAAATATTATGTTTTTCTCATTTGAAAATTGTTAAATTGAAAATAAAATAAATGAAAACAAAGTTTATCGCTTTAATTCGATCCATATTGTTTCTATATTGTGATAAGTTTATCAAAACCAGTTTGCCAGAACAACTTAATTAAAGAAATGGCTGTGCGTCTTCAGTTTATATTGAATGAATCATTATAGACTAATGAGTCGTTAGTTATTTCTTCTTCAAAAGTGCTGTGTGTCTAGGGCATTATGGACTCGAACATAAACAGGCAGACTATTCCAGACTCTGACCCTAACCGATAAAACTTGTGCGAGAATAATGTAATATAATAATTGTATACGTTGGGTTCAGTGAAATTCAATATAATCCTTAATGAATCCCGTAGAATTATTATTGATTATATCATGCATTATATTCATAATAATAATAATAGGTAGTCCAAGTAGTGATCAAGCTGTGCATGCCGCCACAAGCTCCTCAAGCAGCCGTAAATCTTGGATATAGTAGCAATAATGTAACTTTGTCAGGATAAGTTACAATAAACATAGCCAACAATTTTTACAACGGCCTTATATTCAATACGAGTGAAATTTAAATAAAGCAATGGAAATGATAGAACGTCAAGTGACTGTCTGAAAAGAAATATGCTATGAGTTTTAATGGGGCTCATTGATAATTTGTTTCTGGGAAACTAGCTATACATGTAGGATAGCTGATAATAACACAAAAAAAAAAACATACGAACAAAACACAAAGTACGACGACGATAAGAACAGAAACATTTTAGGCGTACCGGTAGAATTGGACGAAATGACAGTTGGTTCATTTTTTTTTTTGCGGTAGCAAGCAGACAACACACGAGTTAGCAGTGATCAGTTGCGTGTCGGTCAGTTATTTTATCCGTGGTCGGTAGATTAAATATTCCGGTGGACATTTATTAAATATTACATCTATTATATCGGACTTTAGTGTTAGTTATTTGGCTAGATCCCCTTTCTTTAATCTTTATAATATACTACATGGGGGCTCAACCGGGATCTAGCTTATAAGAAGAACAAAAATTATATGTCTGCAAAAGCACGGTGCAAGCCATTACCGATTCAAATATTAAATCGAAACTTACAAGTGTAAAATAGAATATAGATACACGGAATTTTGGACAGATTACAAGAAGTAAACGGTATATATTGAGCTCACAGCACCGGTAAAATTTTAGTGAAAAGCAAACAGTGTGTATAAAAGTTGCGGTGTAGATTTGAAGTGAACCTTGCCATTATCTTTCTCCTTTTACTTCTTAACTTTGTTAACATTTATTTAAATATTTAAAGATTGTTGATAAAATTTTGTGCTTTTTGTTTTTTAGTTTTTATATTTTTTCTAACACCCTTTTACGCACAGTGCTCGTACTGGTGTACAGCTACTTGTGTAGAAAGAGACGTTTAACTAAGTGAAATAAGGTAATGAGAATGAAAATAGCTAAGACCCAAATTGTTAGACAGGTATTCAGAATTATTACGGCTCTAGCATAATACTAATTGAAAATAGAAAACTTGTAAGACATTCGGTAGGCGCATAGAGTAGCTGGCCGCAGCTAAAATACTACACAAGATGCTCCCTAATAATCATAAGAATAATATAGACTCTCTTTAAAAGTGGGAAGAATAAAGTATTTATTGTTAGTTTTTCCGGCTATATCGCTCCGATTAATCGATCTTTACTTAATTCTCCTTTAGTCTATGTATTCGAAGTGAAGTCCTAGCGAAGCTATGGGCAAACTTAGTTGAAAAAATATCCACAATCCACAAAATATGATGGCCATATTTGCATATATATATATCAAAAGATTCATGTTCAATAAAAGTGACATGTTCGCTGTGGAAAAGGACTTCACGCCTTTTATATTTGGACTATAGAGTTTAGGTAATACCTGTGTTATTATCAACCCACAATAGCTGATCTCTTAATGAAATTTATCACCTTATAGGTTAATTTAACAAATTTGATATAACTATATACTGAGAAAAAATCGCGGTTTCAGCAAAGAATAATGGAATTATTGGCTCAACCAACTATTTTGCAATTTTGAAGCTAGCTATGGAGAAAGGTATGGGCATAGACAAATTAATAACATACAAAGACTGGACACGTAGAACAAAAATTTGCAACGCTTTTCTAGAATATAAAAATTAACGATGCCTCGACGATGCCTAGACTTGGCACTTGATGACGTGCACAAAGGGTAGCCACTAATGCCTCGCTCCATACAAAATCACAGTTGCCTCGATCCGATGAAGAGAAGGCCACAAGTTTTTCTTAGAAATTTGCTGGAAATTTCTTCCTTCGAATTTTTATGCATTGGTCAGGCCGAGAGCAGTGCCTCGCTCGAATATAAAATCTAACAAAGATGTACATACTGTATCTGAAAATAAGTCTAGTCGGCCACCGAAATCAATAAAAATTCTACGGAAACACTTTGTGTAAATTTCTAAAAAAAAAACAATTGCTTATTGCTTGTCTAGCGTCTACGCTCATAAAAATTGTTTTCGCCCTCCAAAAGTGCGTATGAATTCTTAGGAAAAAATTTCCAGTAAATTACTAAGAAAAAATTGCGGCCTTCCCTAAATCAGGTCGAGGCATCGTTGTTAGATTTTATATTCGAGCAAGGCACAGCTCTCGGCCCGGCCAATGCATAAAAATTCGAAGGAAGAAATTTGCAGGAAATTTCTAAGAAAAACTTGTGCCTTCTCTTCCACGGATCGAGGCAACTGTGATTTTGTATGGAGCGAGGCATTGGTGGCATACCCTTTTGCACGTCATCAAGTGCCAAGTCGAGGCATCGTCGAGGCATTGTTAATTTTTATATTCTAGAAAAGCGTTGCACATTTTTGTTCTACGTGTCCAGTCTTTGTATGTTATTAATTTGTCTATGGAAAAAGTAAATTTATTTTTAATAATTAGGGATATAATTTTGTTTTTCAAACTTTCGATTTTTTGTTGTTATGCAGTAGATTCATTTGAACTTGATTTTTTTCGATGTTTTTTCGGTTCTCTGATATAACCAACAAACGGTTTTTTATGAGATATTTTCAATTTTCGTGGTTTATTTAATTCTTTTTTTATATCGGATCCGTATTATCGCCCCATACTTCCGTGAATCATTTATACTATGTCACATAACATAACAAATTCATCGTTCCCTTTTCTGGTTTCGTTAGGTCCAAGGAGAAAGTTTAGTTTTTGACATTCAAAGAGAAATCGTAACTAAAAATATTATGCCTGCGAATGCCACATTTCAAAAGCCAACCATCATCATTATTTCAAAAGTCAATTCAATCTCAACGCCTTGAAAACCTTCCCCATGGATTCCAGGGTAGTCTGGAATAGCCTATTAACTATAAAAAGTGCTTCCATATAGGAAATGAAATTGCTGATGGCCGTGCAAAGGGAGGAGGTGCTAGCTTTAAATAATGTTGGAAATCCACTTAATTCTGAAGGATGGGCTAATACAAAGAAAACCAACAAATTACAAGATTTATAAGAAATTAAATGGACAATTGACAGTTTTTTCTATGTAATGAATACTTTGCTCTTGAATTGCAGCATATAATGACGCTTTTAATTACCACGCCAACAGAACAGAAAGTCTTTTATTATCGCCAAATGGCGTAATTGCTGCATAAATTTTTAATCCAGGCTTACGTTGACTTACATGAAAACTCTTTCGCAATAATTCTACGCAGTTTTGATCTAGAGTTCCAAATGTTTAAAAGTTTCTTGCTCGAATTTTTTACCACGAAGACCACAAGTTGGGCTTTTCAATTTGATGTCCTCGAAAAGATTTTGGAGGTGCCTGGATATACCGCGATGAGAAAATCTAACAGCTCGATTCATTTTAAACTTAGCTGTGCTCTGAAATTTGTGATTGCATCTTTACTGCCAGTATTTTCACTGTTCTCAGTTTTAGTGGAAAAGAAACGTAACATTCGTTTTGATTCTATGGTAGCATTTTCTGCAGGATTTCATGTAAGGAATATAATACAGAAAACATCCCTTAAGCGTTCTTTCTTAAAAATTATATAATAAAGTTAACAATAAGAGGTCGGAGTTAATTATGTTCAATTTATCCAATCTATTACTTATAATGTAGGCATTAACGAAATTTCTCTTTTTGTGGCTCCTCAAAACAAAACGAGAGAAATTGTCGCAGTACGTAATCGATGCTACATCCTCCTTAGACAAAAGTAGTAATGCGAGCGTTAAGGATTTTGGAAAAAAGTACCGAATGCTTTCAGCGTGAGTATTAAATAGTGTTTCGTATCTATAAATATTTACTGCTGATATGTCTTATACATAAATTATAGCAAAATTATGGCAAGTACACTTATATTATACATTATGGCAGGAGTCGCATACAACACCTTGCCATTATATGCGTCAGATCAGTGGAAACTGCCTCTACATTCACCTCTTTTGGGAATTGCGTAATATTGAACAAATGGTACATTTTTAAAATTCTTTCATGAATATTTGTAGATATGAAAATCATCCTGGCTACGAAATTAACTATATTTTTGTAGTACTTCAGGTTTCGCTCGCGGCTGTTTGTTATGTTACTTTTGATGTATTATTTTATTTATACTGTTCGTTTATAGTTCTAGCATTCGAAGTTTGCAAAATATCGTGCGTTTATATAGGTGATAAAACAGGCGAATATAACAGCGAGAAGAAGCAGCGACAGCTTGTACAAGATGTAGTGAAAATGCACTCAGATGCGCTCGAATTTTTAAACGATTTTAAGGAATTTTCCGCAACTACCGTTTTGATAACTATTTCTACATTTATGGGAATGATTTGCATGTTCATCGTTCAAATAACTTCGGTAATTATTAAATTAAGTAAAATTTCGATTATTTGTATTAACCAGGAAGTTTCATACCTAATATGAAATAGAGACTGAAAAATGGTTTCTTCTGGAAAAGCCTAATAAGATGTAAAATTTATTTTTTTCTTTTATATGAAATATATGCTCCAATGGAAAGTCTGAAACAGACTGGTGAGAGAGTTTACTTATATCTCAAAACAAACTTTCATTGTAATTTTTTTTTTACAAACTGACGTGCTAAGTGAATGTTACATTTGGGAAAAAGCTAGATGTTTTGGTATTCCAAAAAGAGTATAATTGAATTAAATGAAAAGAAGTTGTCGTGCAAGTTGTAGATTGTTAATTTTAAATGAAAAAGTTATGTGCAATGCGAAAACCTTTGAGGATTTACTTATTTATTTTCAGTACTAAAGTAGTTACGAGTTAAAAGCTTTGAGCCGTATGTTTTGATGCAGGTCCCGTTGGCTGCTATTAGGCTGGATTAGAATGTAAACTTGTATTTCTGCATAATATGAATAAGCGGCATGCTTCTTGTGACCGATTGTTGGCCGCAATTGCATTCGACCGCGGTAGTTTGACGACCTTTTGTTTGATTTTTGATTGTTCTACTTGGATGTAGAATGTAGAGTCTTGTCGCCATAATGATGGTGATATCAGCATTGCCCTTCATTCTGTTGACGTTTAGAAAACTGATTTCGTTTACGGGAGTTTGAACGAAACGTTACTAAATGATAAATTATCAATGGTCTTACGAAGTTCATTTATATGTATATGCACGAGTGTTTTTTCTTTGGTTTTAAAGAGCTTTAATATCTGGATATTGATTTCCAACTTTTCCGGCTAGTGCTGAGTTATTCAGAAATTCACCGTTTCAGCCTTGAAATGATCTCTTTTGTTGGAGAGTTTTCCGAGAGAAAATAATTCGGTTTATGTTCTTTATCTCTTGATACTTGTAGGCGTTGATGTTTGCTGTAAGCGTAACGCGCAGTGAAAATTTTAGTCAACATGTTGGAGTGCTTCTCTGCGTTTGTCGCCATATTTGTTATGGTGAAAACTCAATGAACGCTGCATGCATCACGTCGCTTTGACTGTTCAATAGAACAAAAGCGTTTAAGTTCATTTTGGCTAAATGACTGCCGCGACTGCGGGATTCAACGCGAAAGTAGAGCAATGTTCTACTTTTAACGCGCAGCAGACGCTTTGGCAGTTCTTTTGACTGATTTTAAACTGTTTATATGCTTGGTAAGCTGCAAATGCAAGAGCTACCACATCTAATTACTCTAATATATCCATTATTCCACTTTTAATTAATAAGTCTATATTTTCTATCACTTTTTATGTTTACAAATAATTCTTAGAGTATCTGTGCGATGCCGATGCGTCCATGTAGTTTTGCTCAAAACTTACAGGGGTCTGCACGCGAAAGTAACGGAAAACGCGCCGGACGCGACGCGTACATTAGGCCTTCTCCTTTAGTTTATCTTTAAATGGTGCGATGTTCTGCTATGATCACTGAGAATATATATGAATAAGATATGTTTTGTAAGTACCGTTGCTGGATCCAGAATTATCCGGAGAAAGAACCCAGTAGAGGTCTAAAATTCCGTGTTTCAGCCCAGATCGGTAAAAAATATAAACTTCTCAATTATTGATGTTGCCACCAAACGTACTCGGGGTCACCAGCGTGAGGGCTGCTTGCTTTTGAAGCCTTCACCAGCGTGGATTTTAATGGCGGTCTGGTGGCATTTTTGCTATAATGCGGATGGAAGGATTACTGATCCAAAATAAAATGGGCACTAACGTCATATAAAAAATTTTATTCACTAGACTTCTATACTTGTAACTTACTTAACTATTCGACTCATTTGATTACGTCTGCACCTGAAGAGAAGAGAAACACATCTGACTCTGTGTGCAGGGCTGCCAGATTCCCCGATTTATCGTATTTTCCCCAATTTTCAAGTATAATTCCGTTTCTCTGATTTTGGCTGTATTATTATCGATATTTTACTGCTTCTTTCGATTTTTACCGATTTTCACTATTAACCCATATTTCATTATATTAACGCTTCTGACACTAACCTAAGGAACATGAAAAGTTGGTAAAAGCAACGAACTAGTTCCATATATATGCAAAAATTCAGATCAGACGCCCGAAAAAATGGAGAAATGTGGGTAAAAATGGACTCAAACATTGCAAATGTAAAATCTAACGAAATTGGGTAAACCTCAAATTCTTTCCATTGTCACTTTTTGCTTTTGTTCAGTTGATTTCACAAACTTAAGCGGGTATTTTTCTAATAGGACTCCGCTCATTTAGTTCTTCTCTTATATGACAGATAACTTTATAGTAAGAAAATGTAAGATTATATGCAGTTATAAAAATATTTACATATCTTGAAATACTGTTGATTTTTCTTGAAAAGGAGGACTTTCACTTAGTACTTATACCACATCCAGTGCAAGATGATTCACATTTAGATAATGAAATATTGCCGAAAATAGTAGTAAAATAACAGGGTTTGAATTATGTAGCTTTTGTAATTGCGAGCAAAAATGTATGTGCAAAAATTTTGCAAATTGTGCCAAAATGATCCGAAAGTAAAAATCTGGTTAGTTGAAAATGAAAACTATGACGTGACCGATATTATTGGTAATATTGCATTATGCAAAGTCTGCTCTGTTTAACAGATAAATATAAAAAAAAAAAACTGAGAAATTGTTTGGATGCGGAAAACTTAAAAGGCATTTTATTGTCCAAATATTTTTTGACAACAAACAGAGATAAATCTTTTAGTATGCATATATCTGAAAAAATGCTTAAGCGCTTTAATTCCAAAATGTATTAAAAATAGTATAGGGCAAATGGCAATAAGAATGTTAATCTAATCTATTTTATAGTTCGGGATACATTCTTAAGTTTTTTTAATTGATATTTTATTGGATTTCTATAAATTATGTTTTGAACAAGTAATTAAATCTTTCACCAATTTTCATACCCTATTCACGATTTTCTCTCCAGCATTTTCCCGATTTTTGTATGTTGCCATCTGGCAGCACTGTCTGTGTATCTGGTCCGATTCTCCTTTTCCTTTCCCTTCCATGCCAGTCAAGTCATCGTCCAGGTTTGAAACGAATGCATGGGTCCAGGGGTGGATGGGGTGACGTAAACTGGTCTGGGAAATTAGAAGAATCGGCCTAAAAAAAATGTCGCCGCAGGCGAAAATTTTTAGGAGTAATAATAATAACTCTTTTTCATCAATAATAGTGGCCACAAAGTTTAAAAATATTGTTACATCGGTGAAAATTTCGAATTAAAAAAAAATACAGCTACTTCTGGAATATCTGATTTTATTCAGGTAAGGACATACATCAAACAAAAAATAAACTAACAGAAAATAAACTCAAAAAAATGACTCATTAAAATAAAGATCTAAAACATTAACAACTTTCTTATCAGTGGAGACGTTTCAGCGAAAGTATTAATGACATTTTCATTGTCTACTGTACTCAAATTCGCTTTTTCTGTGCTCATCAACATGAAGGCTTCCAAATTTTCATTGGACAATCTATTCCGCAGTCTATTTTTGATAAATTTTAACAAAGAGAAGGAACGCTCACACTCCACTTGAGAAATTGGTAACGTCAGAAGAAACTGGTGTGCTATTGCCAATGCAGGATAAGCCTCTTGGTATAAATTATATTTAATAATAGCTTTATAGCAACAGGTCGCACAATTTCGGCAATTTTTGCAGATAATATGATTTTCTTCAGAATCATCCAAATTCGCGAAAGATTCATAAGATTGTTCCAACGTTGATTTTAATGTTTCCCAGTTGTTTGCAAGGGTGAAAATCTCTTCTTGCAATTGCTCAGGTGTTGCTGAATCATTGAACGGCATAATTTTTTGTGAAAGACTTTCCAGAAAATTGTTTGGGATCCTATTCTTTTTTATGTCTTCAAAGTTTTAGGATCCAAAAAAGAGAGGTTCATGCACAAATTTGTGTTATTTGTAAAGCGTTATTTCATAGACTCAATCACTACATCTAACAGAAAATTATATGTTTCAATCCTGAAGCTATCGAAAGGATCAGTCGGCTTTCATCTGGTGTGTTTTCGTCATGCATTCTTTTCACGCGTGTTTTTCTGTGTATGGGCAAGGTTTCTTCAATGTCTAGTGTATTGCAGTCTTCGACTAGATCAAGTTGGGTATTTGCCCATTCAACAAATGTGTCCGTCATCTTTTTGGTGCTTTCTGCATCTCTCTGAATTTCAATTAGCTGAGTTAATGATGATTCTACCAGACTGTTGCATTTAAGTAAGTCAAGACCTTTTGTCTGCAGATATTTAGATAATGACCCAGTTATTTGAAATATTCTTAAAAAAATATGACCGATCAGGAGATTTTCATATTTTAAAAGGCCATTTTTCAAGCTACTGGCTCTTGACCTGACATCGGGATTTATTTTGTGACTCGTTTCGATCATATGTAACGCCTCTAAAACCTTTATATATAAACAGGATTCTGGGTTGCCTTAATACCCAAATAGTTTGTTTAAAGCAGTTTCTTTTGCCCACCAACGTGTTTCACCGATGATTTGAAGCTTTCTACGTTTAACGTCATTGGAAAAACAGTTCCATATATCCATTCGCTGGTGAGATTCTTTAAAAAATACTGCAACTGAATTTAGAAAAGCAAAGAAGCAGATTTAATATGTCCTTTCAAGACATCAGTGAGAATTAAATTCAATATGTGATTATAACACCAAATATGAACGTGATTGGGGTTTTTATTTCTCATCTCATCACAACAAAGCATAAACTACTGGGGATCCAAGTTGTTTAATCATCTTCCGGAATCAATAAAAATATAAAAAATCCTAAAGCTCTTTTAAAATCTGTGAAAAGTATTTTAATTAATAACTGTGGTTATTCTGTAAATGAATTCTTTAATACTGATTTTGACTTGTGTTGTGATGATATTTATTTGTGTTGTTGTTATTTATATTTATTGCTTGAATATCGTTTTTTATGGCTGTTTTTTTGGGCTATTTTAACATTTTTTTAATTTTATACTGTACTTGATGTTTAAGGTTATGTTTATTACTTAATAAATTTATCTATCTATCTATCTATAAATATTAACTTTGTCTAGGTTATAGTTTTGACTTTACTGGGCCAAATCTATTTTTTTTTTTCAAAAATTTTGTTTTAAAATGAAAGTGTTGGTTTAATACTACCGGCCCAAATTTTATAAATCTCACCGGCCCAAGGGGAAAATTCCCTTTTTCCCCCTGGGCCCATCCACCCCTGCATGGGTCTATGTATATGTATATAATGTCATTTAAAAAACACTACGAAAGTTGGATTGCAGTTTCTGTACAGCCTGGTACAAACACAATACATGATATAATAATATTTATTTGATGGGAAGCAGTCAAGATTGCTTTATATACTTTTATATAATTTCATTAAAAGAATTAACGGGACTACAGTTAGTTGTATCATTATTCATGATTAATTTAATTTAATTTAATTCATAGATTAAGAAAATGGTCTGCATTTATTTATGCACTTTTGCATTATTTAAAATTTAATTTAAATTTAATTTAAAATAAGAAACAAATCAAAATGAAAAAGGTAAATTTAATTAGTAATTAAATGTATTCTAAGGAACTTTACGAAAGCCGCTGCGACTCTAACCCCCGTAACTCTACAAAACATAGAATTCCACAAACATGGGCTTTGAACGAAAAGGAGCTCTTGAGTATTGTTTTCTTAAAGCGCATTAACAACACATTATTATATCTAGTTGATTGGAGAAACATATTCGAATGTACAGATATTGGGACATCTTTGATTACTCATATAGAAGAAATACTGCCGTACACTTTAAGTATATATCAATTAGGCGTCCTAATAAATTCAATTTATACGAGCTTATGTGATCGTGATGACGCAGTCCATATAAAGATGTCGTGGAAAGCAACCTCAATTCGTTTTTCACAGATTGACATCTAATTGCACTTCATGCTGAAATCAAATGTTTGGATTGGCTGTTCATTACACATCTAGTCTAGTATTTTATATTAATTTCGTTTTCCAGAGGAGGCGCTCTATTTTTATAGATTTCTACTTTTGGGGTCTTTTGGAAGAGGTATGACATTATGATAATTTTTCGCAATTACCACTGAAAACGGACAAGATGTACCCGAAATACAGAGAATTCGATGTGATCATTTTCGTCTGATATCTGTGACATTTGGCACTACATAAGCACCGAATCTCGCTATTTGAATGTTTAAAAAGAATATCAAAACACGTATACATAGGTAGTGCCACTTCCCGCTCTGTGCTTAAGGCATAATAGGTGAGATGCGAGATAGTTACATCAAATTTACTATTTCTGTTAATAACTTCGAATTTTAGTTCATAAGAAAAATAATATTGAATTTTAGAAAAAGCTCAATATGTTTTGAATGACCCCATGTTAGGGGTCATTTTCCACATTAGTTGGGGAATGTTGAAACTACCAGGAGTAAATCGAATCGACTTAACTAAAAGTGGGTTTTATAACTGATATTTATTTATATTTATAGTCACAAGCTATGTAAATAGGTCTATAAGTTGTTTTGACTTACATTGTATTACCTTGAAGGTTAATAATGTAACAAAAAGAAATCTTAACCACATATGTAGGCACCTAACCATTTTTATTTTTAATATACACGTACATATTTTGCAGCAAATAACAATAAACAAAACTTAAAATTATTATTTCAACGAAAAAAAAAAACTAAATCATACTTAAGTGGTTTTAGCTGTTTGTTGCAACTTGCCTCACATCACACTCCAGAAAAAAATACGCTCTTAAACAATGATTCATTGCATCGATACACTCTTGCGAAACACTAATCCATAAAATACATAAAAGAGTGTAAGAATTTGTATCAAGAACTTGACAGGAAATAACTTATACTTACTTACACAGATTAACTCAACGTCAGACAATTTTTACAAAATCATTCCAAGAACAAGATGATTGACATGGGCGTACGACTTTTGGTTAAAATTGTTTGTAAGGAGCTAAAATCGGTCTGTTTCAAGTTGCCCCTGTTGCAACTATGCCTCATTTCCCTTATGTGATTTTTAACGAATTTCTTTAGTTTTGAGAATTAGCTTGTCAAGTAAAGGAAATAGAAAACTATTGGTATTTACTTATCGATCATCTCCTTTCTTCCTACATAGGATACTCAGTTGACGGCTTACTTTGGATTATTTGTCGCTGCTTTTCAATTATTGTTGTATTCATATTTTGGACAACTGATTATGACAAAAAGGGATGAGTTCGCTGAAGCCATCTATTGCAGTAAATGGTACGAGCTTAATGATATTTCAACGCGGAAAATGGTACTACTCATGTTGATGAATGCTCAAAACTGTGAAGGTATCAAGTTGAAGGGATTTATGGAACTATCCTTTTAAGCTTATTGTGAAGTATGGTGCTTTCGGTATCCAGACGAATCTCAAATTAATTCTTTTTGTTTTTATTCCATAGATGGTGAAAGCCTGTTATAGTTTTGCTGCATTTTTAATGAACATGATGTAAAATGTTTCTTTATTTACCACAGTTATATCACATTTACACAAAATAAAGATCTTGAAGTTCCTTCTCAAAGGAAATATTTTTTGCACGAACCTGAATTATGCAAATCTCTATTTAATGTTTGTTGCACTTTACTTTATTAAAGAATAAATAAATGTTGTTTCAATGCATTTTGTTGTTTTATTACCTCGAAATGGATGAAACTCTTTGGTTGAAACTTTATTGTATATGTTATTGGAGGTTCACTGATTCTTTAATGGTGGTGGTCTCAACTTTATTTAAAAAAGACGCAAAATCAAGTGGTTATCCCTATAGGATACATATCCAGCATGAATGAATTTATTAAGATTAAATCAGTCCTCAGAGTCTGTGCTCTTGATAGGACAGTAGCATAGTTTTTCGTTTGTAACTCGATCAGACCAACCTATACGAACAGATATTTACAAACGCGAGTTATAAATTTTATTACCTTCCATGTCTCACAACCATAGAGTAGCACTGATTTTATGTTGGATTTAATCGAGAAAAAGATGTTCGTGAAATGAACCTTTTTAAGATGATTAAATCATAGGGTTACTAAATTTGTCATTCTGCTTGTACCAGATAGAAAGTATGATGATAGGCAAAATGGATTCGACACCCAAGCAGAATATTAAAAGTTATTTTGAATTCCGTTTGTCCATCTGTCCTTCCGTCCGTCCGTCTGTCTGCCCATCTCTCCGTGTATTCGACCTCACAATAACTGGAGAGCGCGTGAACTTAGAGAGCTGAAATTTCGCACACAGGCTTTTCAAAAGAACTTCTTCGTAGGGCTGCCTTACAAAAATTCCGTTTTTCACTATATATTGGGGCATAACTTGAGAACGCGTCGATGTAGATGGGTGAAATTTTGTACGCAAAGTTTTCATAAATATAGTAAGTCAAATTTCAAAAAGGAACTAGATCGGGCAACCTCTACGTGGTGTTCCCATACACAAATTTAAGTTTTTTACGTACATTTTGAAAAACTATCAGTTCCAGACGTTTTTATTTCACTCAAAAGCTTTTCAGAATATGAAATCCTAAAAAGTTGGCTCTAATCATTTTATTGTCCGATGAGCTGTTCCAGAAAAATATGCGAAAAACCACCTCAACAGTCAAACTTTCACGAAATTACATACGAATACATTCATATTTACAGAATTGGTCTTAGACCAAAATTAATATTTTAAGATTAATATGTTAAGACTGCGACGACTGCATATCAGTATTCAGTGTTCTTGATGCAATTGTATTGCATCAAAACTTTTTCGCATTTTCCCACGTACGATTTTTCAACGTCGCGAAAAAACAACAGAAATAATAAGAAAGCTTTCGTGGCTACCTGGTGGCAGCTAACCCAATCCCCCCCCAGATTTTCTTCAAGATCCATCGTGTAAAGTTCGAATTTCATGAACCTAAGTTGTTACGCTAGGAGAGCTCTGGCGCACTGTTTTAACTTCCAGGATTTCGCCACAGATGGCGCAACCGTCGCTATGTGGTTTGAGTCCATACTAAATGTGGGCGTGTGTCTCGACTGTATTGGTTCATGTCTTGGGTGTGCCATTGAGTGTTGACTGGCTTATGGGTTCTCGATACACCATTGAGCCTTGACTGGCTTATGTCTTCTCGATACACCATTGAGCCTTGACTGGCTTATGTATTGGATGTGTTATTTGGTTTTGAGTGCGTCCTAGCGGCAGTAGCCTGTACCACCAGCATGCTCCGGCACTACGGATTCCGTGTGTGTGTGTGTGTGTGTAGCATTTGGTCTTGACTCCACCCTAGCGGCATTAGCCGATAGTACCAGCATGCTCCGGTACTACGGTTTTCTTGGATGTGTGGTGCGCCTAAATGTGGGCTTTTTATTATGATTTAGTATCAGAGATCCTCTACGGGCATGCCATTTCTTGAGTAATGTTACCTAGCGGCATTAGCCGGAACTATCAGCATGCCTTGGTTTTGCTGTTTTCTTTTATTAGCGGGGAAGTTCTAGATATCAGCATGACGTCATCTTGGTTTTGCTGCACCTAAATAAGTTTTCTTAGCGGGGAAATTGTAGATATCAGCATCGATCGAATTTCAGAGCACCTTGGCTTGATGTTTTCTTACCAAATTATTATTGAGTCTAGGGTATGTGTACTGAAATGTCTTATATTTTATAAACATTTGTTTTTATTTGCAAAAAAATTTCTTATTACAAAAGTATTTCTTATCGCACATTGTCCAATATGAACTTGGCAAGATGGCGCATTTGTGTTAATCCCAATTAGATTTCCACACTTGTATTCATCTTCAACGTTAATAATGATTTCACCCTATCCAACTATCTTCTGCATCCGATGAACTTTCAGGTCCATTTACATATATGGTTTTGTTTTGAAGCAGTGGTTCAACTATAATATACAGCTTGTGATACGGTATGTAGCCATCATCCCAGCGAAATCCATGAAAATTGTGTTGAAGCCATTTTACTTGTCTCTTTTGTGCTGAAGTCAAGTCTTTGTATCTGAATGGTGGTTGAAATATAAAGTGCTGCATCTGGTTTTCATTTGTTAAAATTGCCAATTCTTTAGTGATAAATTCATTGAGGTGTGTTTTGAATCCTTGGACGTCTACGATGACAGCCATCTTCTTAATTTAACTTTCTAACTTCACTTGTCAGCGGACTGTATTTCACTATTCGATCGTGTAGAAGTAGGCAATATGCTGTTGTATTAGTCGGCACGTTTTCAGATGTCTTGAATTCTAGCCTTATGTCAACAGGTCCAGTTTTTATTGTTTCCTTTTGATGTGAGCAATC
This sequence comes from Dioctria rufipes, assembly GCA_963924295.1. Lineage (NCBI taxonomy): Eukaryota > Metazoa > Arthropoda > Insecta > Diptera > Asilidae > Dioctria > Dioctria rufipes. The sequence goes on from OZ002740.1 coordinate 365,943,656, forward strand.
AATGACAGTAATCGGAGTATCGGTTTTGAACTTCTCCCATGTGAGGAACGGCTGATATTGATGGCCATAGTATGATTGTGTAAACTTTATATACATGTCATACAGCAATGCGTATCTATTCAAATCAAATTTCAAATTCAAATCATGATAGGGATATGATTCTGTTATCAAATGAACAGTAACATCGGTGAGTTTGCAGTGATCAAACTTGCTTGCATCCTTGGTTTTATCATTCCTTCGTAATGCTAAGATGATAAATCGAGGTTTCTCTAGTTGAGTGGAAGTTTTAACTGACCAGGTTTGATGCGTGGATTCTGGTAGTACTGGATACTCATATATGTCCCAGCTGCGGAATGGTATTTTTATCGGGCGACCTCTCCCGATAATTTTAAATAGTTGCAGCTTTTGATCATCGGATACTGTATCATGCGGAATGCTCCATTAAAGTTTGTTAATTTCAATTTTCACCTCATCTGTGGGCAATATAATGGCATTATCGTCTGTCCTGCTCCGGATCAATATGAGTTCATGTTTGGAATTTATAAGAATTTTCTTGTAATCTTCAGCGAATCCCAATAAATATTTCAGAGGTACACAATAGTTAAATAGCCCATTGGCTGGTATAACGGATGAATCTGGCGACCAGCTGCCGTTGAGTAGTATCCTGCTTACATTTGCATTTCCATAGGTACGTAGTTTTTTAATGTTGTCGCAATCCCAAGATTTCTTGTACGATCGATTTCCACAACATTCAATTCATAGCAATAAAAGTAGAGATTACTCTTTTGGATTTTTTACCGGGGTGAACTTATATTTGTTCAAGAAGGAATTTATTTAGAATCTCCAGTATATAGCAAAAGGTAAAAATGTTTTTAATTTGTTATTTCATCACACAACCCATTATATTTTTGGTGACAAGTTTCAAGTCTTGGTTTTGACTCATCAACATGTCCCAAAACAGCGAAATTGAGTGACTTGAAAAACAAATGAAAAATAGAATAAAGAAAAGATATGATAAAATGAAAAAAATTTGAGAAAAATAGATTGTTTTTTTTTTTTTTTTAGTAAAAAAATGTAAAAAACCAGATTCATTCGAAACGAATCGAATCTGTATACGCCCGCAGTGGGCTGAAAAAAGAAAAAGAAAAAGGAAGAAGAAGAAGCGTTTCATGTTAGCAGAAAGCCTAACACTCATCGGTACAGCTTGGTTTTCTGCCTGCTGTAGACGCTTGAAATAGATCAAATTGATCTCCTCTCATATAAACTCAGAACAAATTCTGGGTGTGAATTATATGAGCCAAAAACTTCTATATTACACCAAGGAGGAAGCCGCAAAAACATAATGGGTTGTGTGATGAAATAACAAATTAAAAACATTTTTACCTTTTGCTATATACTGGAGATTCTAAATAAATTCCTTCTTGAACAAATATCAATTCATAGCGTATTTCCTCAAAAAGAAAGGGTAGAGCGTTGTTAGCTAATTTTGCGGTTGCTGAAATGGTTCTATCCAGCTTTGTTAGCGACCTCTCAATGTAAAGAAAACTCCTGCTGGGTAGAAGATTCAAGTCCTAATGTTGTACAGATATACGGATTTCATCGCTGTTTTTAAATGATGTTAGAAATGGTGAATAGGAGTGATGTTCAAATTTAGTAACACTGCTATCAAAGCGAGCGTCTGCTGCAATATCTAGTATTCCTTTATTCATTGTTTCAGCGTTAAGCCTATCGATTGTAAATATGCTGTATTTGCAGGTGTTAATGTTGGTCTTGATCTAGATACTAACATGTATATATATTTTCAGACCATGATCTGGTTGGCACTGATGTTGAGCCTTGTAACCAAGATATTTGGGAAAGGTATTATCTTAACACCAATAAACCAGAACCCAGGTATATACTACGAAGACATAGGTAGAGTTGAACTCTACTCGCGTGAGTGGAAGGTTGTTGTCTACTATGATCTGCAAAATTTAAGATCGTCACTGACGTATTTGTCCGATCATGTAAAAGATATAAACCATCTCTGCGGCATCATGCACGATGAACATTTTCTACTACAGACCTGTAATGGTACTATGATAGAAATGAACCACTTAGTGCTGCACATAAATAACAAAAATAAACTTTTGCAAGATATACCATGACAGAAACGGGGTCTCTTCGACGCCATAGGAGTTATCAGTAAAACCTTATTTGGATCATTAAATGAAGACGATGCCAAATACTATGATGGACAAATAGTTAAACTTAAACGAAACGAAGATCATTTGCTCTCCCTGGCAAAAAATCAAACAATTATAATTGATACCACTGCAAATGTTTTCAGCAAGTGTTTAGCAGACCTTAAAACCCAGTATTCGGTCATGAATATGAAAGTCAATTCGATCAGATCTATGTTGGGAGAACTCAGACTCAATACTTCCAAACAGCATGTATATTCCCAACTGGAATCACTAGTTTCTTTAACGACACTGATGATCTTGCGTCTGCAAAGTACTCTTAATACAATTGTCGATCTGGTTACAGACGCACACCAGGGTAAACTACATCCCGCCATTGTTTCACCTGAACAATTTGAAATATTATTAGGCACTATGCGAAAAGAAATTCCCGATGATACTCGATTGCCAATCCAATAGTATTGAAAAATAATAATCTGCTATCAATCTATAAAATAAGTCACATGAGCGCAACTATATATAATCATAAAATAATGTACGAATTGAAAGTGCCACTACCTTTCAAGGAAACATATCAGCTTTACAAAATAATCCCATTCCCTACTCGGTTCCAAGACAATTTCGTATACATACAACCATCTATGAACTACCTCATGATAGACTACAATAAAGAACACTTCTATAATATGAATACAGCAGAACTAGGAAACTGTCTAACAGAAGACCACAGTCTTTTCCTATGCCGTATCACACACCCAATATTCAACGTCCATACCAAAAGCAACCAATGTGAATTAAAACTATTGCTCAGAGAAGGCACTTTACCTAACAGTTGTGACGTGCGCAAATTTAACCATAGTACCTCTTGGATGCAACTTTCACAAGTTAACAAATGGCTATATGTTTTCCCACAGCTGATGTCAATTCCACTAATTGACAAATACGAATAGACTGCGTTCGCAAAGTACAGTTTAATGAAATCTGTCAATTCCTTTAATTGACTTTCGAAAGAAAACTGCAATTACAAACGAGAATCCACGTATGCTGAAAGAAAATATTCTGGTGGAGTGTAGCGGTTAAATAAAAAAGGATAATTTGTCACTCTATTATTCAATCAATTATTTATTGCCACAAATAATACTAGTGATTAAACAAATATTAATCGTATGAGGAAATTAATTACTTGAACAAATTCTATCACTATGCAAAATTTACTTCCCTCAACTTAGACGTACAAGTTTAGAAACTTCACTTGGAATTCACTGATTCACAGTTTTGTTCTATGTATTTTACTAACTAACGGAAATTTAAATGTACAAGAGAATTATATTTTTACTCGAATCTATCCCTTTCTTTTCAATAATAATAACTTAGAAAATTATGCTACGTTACAATTTCATATATATAAAAAAATTTTCCTTTCTGATTCTTAACCAATATATTTACTAGTGGCTGAAAGTAAATAATAATTAGAACTCAAGGAAGATCTAGTTTCTTAATTATTATGTTGTGCAAAACTGACCTAATGGCATATGTTTCACACGATAAATAATTGTTAGAAATGTCGATTTACTTGAGTGAATTAGTTAAAATGGCTGAAAGGAAAAGATTAAGAATAAAAACTTCAATCGTTCTTGTTAAATTCATACATGTGTGTATAACCAACACCTGGCATGCAAACACAATGAAATTTAACCCAAATTGAAAATAATAACTAATATGCAAATTTACCTTTAATTTAATTTAAATTTGTTGCTATTAAAAATTCAACCAATAAATTCACTTGAAATTTTTGCTGTTGCTAATTTTCCTTGAAAAAAACTTTAACGATTCTATTGTTGAAAAAATACACTAAGGTTGCTGAAATTTCTGTTTCCTTTACTGATGACACTTGAGACTATTTGCAAATTGTGGGAGGAATGCTACTGCATGTGCTCGCACTTTGACAACTTTGAAAATAAAAAGACAGAATGAAGAATGAACCCCCTTTTTATAGAGAATTTCGTTCCGATTTCATATCCATAAAAAAGAATTATGCAAATTTTAGGCTTAATTTGACTACAATATGTAAATTTGTTGTAGTCATTTGATGTCAAATTACAAATTGCATTTTTTGACATCTTTCCCATAAAAATCCCTTTTAATTTCACGTAATTATGATAAGTTTTCCGAATCTGTGCTATAACTTATCGATACGCCATCTTTTAGTTCAATTTACGAAATTCCTCTCAAAATTCATTTTCGTTCATCTTTATTCGTGTCCCTTTCACACCTTTGTGTCTCTTTCGCACTTATTGGTGCAAAGGGAAATTTATAAAATCGCGAATTATCCGTAATTCGTGAAAAATATCGCGACGCGAACGCGCCCATTGTATTCGCCGTCAAATTTCCCCCTGACGTGACAGTTTAAACGTCGCGGGAACTCAAAGTTCTATGTGTATTTTTATTCGTGAAATGTCACCGCGCGCGAGTTTGTTTTTTTGTTAATTTTGTTTTAAATTGTGTGTTTTGTGTGGTGTACAATTATTCAACGAGGGAATTATCCATTGAACTACAGGTTAGTATGTAATTTTATTTAATTTATATGTAGATTTCGTGTAAAATCTCTCGTTTGTAAATTCCGCGGGTACCTGTCAAGGTGAGTTGATTTTTCGCTAATTGCTCACCTAGGTATCCGTGAATCTCTTACAAAGGGAATTTTATATGTACCTTAGCATGAGTACTTCATGTAATTTTATGCTTTATGTTGCTGAGCATAAAGTTTATTACGTTTTTTTATTTGTTGTTATTTGCATGCATAGTAAGGTGCTATCTAAACATGATTTATTGTTTATGTGTCTTCATTTATTTCTATAGTATTATCTTTGAAGTTCATGTTTTAATTTAGTAAATAACCTAGTTTGTGTTTAATTCTTTATTCTAGTTCAATTGGCATTTTTTTTAAATTCATTTTTGTTTACTTTTAGGTCGTCGTGGGACCAGAAGCATCTGTGAAACCCAGATGCTGGTAAGATTTTTTTGTTTTTAAATTAATTTGATTTTTCTCTTTGTAGGTTGGTCGAACACTATATTCTACTTGCAATAATACTGCAATTGACGTAATTTGCCAGGATCGTGTCACTACTCGCACGTTAAGCGGCAACGGTATTCTGGAAATAACCGGAAATTGTTCCTTACGCACGAAAGACATGATAATTCAGGCCTATAGCGCTGATAAAAGTGAATTAAAAAATTTCTTTGTACCACCATTGAATATTTCTGAGGTACTACACTCTTTTGAATTTAAGGTAGACAATACAACTAACCAAATGGCCATATTAAAATTTACGTCGGATGACGACTTTGACCAGTTATCGAAAAAAATTGTATCTCTGAAACAAAACGCAGATGTAGAGCTCGAGCCTATAGATGGACATACCATACACCATTACACTTTAGTTTACATAATGATAGTTATCTTATGGACACTAATTGGTTATAAAGTAGTCAGGAAAACGAAATGCTATAAAAATACAAACAGTCCCCAACAAAGTGCAGAGACGACCAACAGTCATGAAATTGAAATGGAAGAATGCAAATCTGACAAGCCAGGAACTCTAAAACTAACAGTAAGATAAAGAGAAAAAACGAGAAAGGAAAAAATAAACCACTCAATTAATAATATGAAAAAAAAAAATATCTCTATTATTTCGAAGATTGCAATAAATTAAACCATATTATATAAAAAAAAAAAATTGTATAATGAAAAAAATAATAATATTAATAATTTTTTTTTATTTGTAATAGACCATGTTATTGCTTCACTTGAGTGGGCCTGCGAGGATCCAAGCATTTTTTGTTCTCTCAAGAAAATTCTCATACTCTTCAAGCATACGAATTTTCTTTTTTGAAGGGGGATGGTGTTATGATGCCACCCAACTTAACCTACATTGTATGCGCCCATAAATTCCAATTTATAACTCCTCTTTCAAATTGGTCAGCATTCCTTACATTTCGAAATGTAAGAAATGCAAACGTAGCGTTTTTGGCCATAAACTAAACTCAGTATAAACACTGAATTAAAGAACGCGCAGATATTTAACTTCATCTCGCATTACCAGCGGGTTATATAAAAGCTTTATCGCACAAGTCAATTGTGCTGACAAAGCAAAAGCGCGCTTGATTTCTTGGCTTTAAATTAGCAACGACGAAAGCCAAGAAGACTTTTCTCATTGAGTTCGTTTCGGTACTCGGTCAGGACCACAAGCAAGTGAGGCAAGCGTAGGCCCTTTACAATTACAGTGTATGTATAACAAAGTTTTCATAGGAAAAAGTTCATTAAAATAAACGGTGTATTACAATAAAGTTAAATTTCAATGAAATATTGTGTGAAATGGTGCGTTTTATTGATCGTACTTAAATCTTTTCAAATCAAAGGAAACTGGTTCCGTAAGAAAGGTCAGACCGAGGTGCTTAAAATCGCAACAGTGTTCACAGGCAAATAGATTACATTTTTGGGTACCTCCACTATTTTATACGCAGGCCCAATGTTCGGGGAAAACTCGTGGAGAGTATGTACTTGTGTGTTGTTGAAGAATGATCCTGATATAATATTACATTCGATGTGTATAGTATTTACTTTAATGATGTTGACTGGCAACTCTGATGTATCCACTATATTAGCAGATAAGTTTCTTTTACTGAATCCTAGCAGAGGAGCTATGGATCTCTGTTTTTCAAAATGTATTTCTTTAGTTGCCTTAACTTCACACTTCAATGTCTTATCGTTAGCCTTTATTGTAACCCTTATCCTACTCCCTTCTTTATCCAAGTATCCTTATACATATTTTGCTATTTCATCAATCTCATAGGATCCAGCAGCTATCTCAACAACCTCATTCCCTACATGAACCAGATTATTGCTCACATAAATATTTCGTATAGAGTTGTATGTTTCAAAATTAATTAATCCATAAACATAATCCGTTGCTATTTCCAGCGGAGGAAAGTACTTAGGAGTGAGTAGTGATGAATTTCCCGTGAGAGTAAGTGTTATTGACATGGCGGTTCATAATGATCTGTCAGAATTTCAATATGGATACATTTGTTTATATATAATAATTAATGGCTATAACATTTATATAAAAACTCTAAACATAAGTGACCGCAAATTATTGCATCATAGTTCTGATAAGAACTGCAGTTGTACGTAATATTACTATCCAAGTAGTTTATGATCTCCCTTGGTGGTTGGATATTTCCAAAGCTATCAAAGTATTCGATGTTATCACCTTTCTTGTAGTACGCTACCCAGTGTCTACCCGCTCCAGTGGAGATATCCAAGTTAACAATTCCGCTTTCTTGCTTCCATGGTTTTCTAGGTAGATTATCACGCATAATTACTCCTCTGAAGTGTGGCAAGTGTGTGGTATACTTCTGAAGATCCAACTCGTTTAGCGATCGTTTGGGTAGCGTCTTTAATAGTTTTTTGGTTGATGTTGTAGGTAGAGTCCAAGTCCTTTTCTCTATGGCTTCAGGAACAGTCCGTTTCCATCTTTACCAACCGCTATAGTTTCCATTGCTTGGTTATGACGTTTGCTTTCTTACAATTTTGCCTTTGCCGCACTGGTATCATTTACTGCTTTAGCTATGCTTGCTACACCTCCCGATAGTGCTCCCAATGGTGAAAGCCCAGCAAACAACGGGATGAGGAACGGAAGTGCCCCGCCAACTTTTGGTACGGCTATCACTCGTGGAGTTTTAATTGATTTCTTCTTTCATTTCACAATATTTTTAGCTGCACTAAGAGCTATTTTTGTAGCTTCCATAAAGTCTTTTGGTTTTCTGACTTTCAAAATTTTACGTGCAGTTCGTACTGCTTCTCGGAATGTGGGTTGGCGTTTATTTTTAGCCTTAAGACCCATACCTAGCTTAATTATAACTTTCATTGCGTTTGTTATAAGCCAAGCGTTGAAACGTTCACTCAAATTTGCATCCGTAGGTTTTGCACGCTACCAGGCTTTTGCAGCTATACGTCGATCACTTGTATCTTTATGTCGCGAGTATGCTATATCGTGTTCCTTGTAGGCTGCATCCAATGGATTAATGCCTGGATCTCCTCTCGCCAATCTTTGTTGTAACTTTGTTCCTGGTCCACAGTACTGGTATCCCGGTAGATGTAATTCTATAGGTAATGTGTTGCTGATTGAATTTAATAGTCCTCTGCCCCCTATCAAAGATTTTCTGGACTGTTTCGATTTGTGATCCGGCATCTTATAAGATTCCGATGATACTGTTGAAATGTAATATAAGCAGGTGTATTTATGGGAATCCCGTTAGTCTTCAATATGGGGTTCATTAAACAACAACAAGCTTTTCCTGTTCGAAATGCTGATGTAGCTGTTATGAAGGTGAAAAAGAAGCATAGCCCCCTATTGCCTAATAGTATAAGGAGCATCATTGTTGGGGCATCCAATTGTGGAAAAACTAATGTTATGATAAGTTTGCTGAAACATCCCAATGGTTTGATATATGAAAATATTTACATATATTCAAAATTTTTACATCAACCAAAGTATGAATACTTGAAGCGAGTGATGACCCCCTTTCAGGATTGGGGTATTATACATTCTCAAACAACTGCGACGTTCTACCTCCAGAGGAAGCCAAATCACATTCAGTGTATATTTTCGATGATGTAGCATATGAAAAGCAAGATAATGTGCAATCCTATTTTTGCATGGGTCGCCACGAAGATGTAGATAGCTTCTATCTCTATCAAACATATAAGCATATACCAAAGCACATAATATGAGGCAATGCTAATTTAATCATCTTATTCAAGCAAGATGACTTGAATTTGAACAATATCTATAATGATTATGTGAATACAGACATGATGTTTGATAAATTTCGAAGAGCCTGTGCTACATGTTGGAAGGAAGTTAATATCGAAGATGTATGAAAATCTATTAAAAGAAATCATCAAGACAAGGAATACAGTGCGAAGGAAATTTAAAGCTCTAAAGACGGGAAGGATTGAAGCAGAAGCTCAACTTGAAGAAACCTTTAAGCCAATCACCAAACCCTTAAAAGGGTTTGTTACAAGAGTAAAAAACGAGCCACCAGTCAAATTGGAGCCAAAATAATAAAAATAAGAAGAAGAAGACAACGAAATTGTGGAACCTTTTACTCCTCCAAAACGAAAACATGTGAAAATGGAGGCTAGTAGCACACCTATAAATTATGGAGATTATTCCTTAACATCTGAAAAAGAATTCGCAACACCCAAACATTCAAGAACATTGATAGGAAGGTCTTCACCTTCCCCGATATGTACGGATACATTGTTACTATTCACTGATAATAGCCCTAAAATTGATCCAAGCTATGGAGTTTACTATCATGACAACGCGTGGAGAATCGGTAATTCAACGTTTGATGTTGATGATGTAGGAAATATTGTTATCAAGGGAAGAGCTATAAAACAACTTTGGGGCTATGTGAGCTGCTATTTATGAAAGATCCTGTAAAAAGTCTATATACTAAAGAGGATTTAACTAATTTTGGATCTATTTCGAGAGATACCAATGCATATACATAAACGTGCCTATGCTGAGGATGGACAAATAAAAGGTACTAGAGCGCCTAAGTATAAAGCTATAATCAGTAAACTTATACAGCATAAAGGCATGGGATGATCCAAATGAATTAGTGGATAGACTGCGCCTTCTAATGGCATCAAAGCAGGTGGAAACACCAGTCACAACAATGAAATTGTATCTATCCTTGAGGAGTTGCGAGAAGCAGATATTATAGTTTAAATACTACTTCATTATCATACTTCTACACAATCTACAGATGAGCGTTGACAAGTTTGGACGTTTCTCTAAGCAGGGATATCTTGGGAAAGCAGGTCAACGAGGTCCAACCGGAGCTCAGGGGCCAGCCTGTGAATAAGGAATTCAAGGACCAGCTGGTAAACAAGGAGCTCGGGGTCCAGCTGGTGAACAAGGAGTCCGGGGAATTGGATTTAATTTAATGATAAACGGAGACTACGATCTAAACTCAAAGTGTATAAAACGACTTGGTGAACCGCTTGAAAATGATAATGCTACTGATCAAGAACTATTTTGTTCTCTATGAAAATTTAATAAGTCAAGGTGTTACACCTTGGCTTTTGATGAGAGTGCAGCGGCTCTTGTACCACTACACCAAAATTAGAATCTGAAAAAAGCTTGATTAAGTGAACTCAAAATAAAACACAGCTGTTTGCTACTAAAAACAATACTGATCGTTTATTACACACCATATTCAATTTATATTAAAATTACACTTAACTAAGCAATTCTTAATATATTCATACCTATCACTAATTGCGAAAATCAATACCTACATACGTATTTACTAATAACTTAAAATTGCAGTAAGTTGCTTGGCTATGCAACAAAAAAAAAAACGAATAATGAAATAACTTAAATGTAAAATGCTTACCTACTTAAATTACAATCAGTCGAATAATTCTTGCATTCTTCTCTTGCACCTTTGACTGGGTGCCAAGGGCAAGCGCCCGCTTATAGAGCAAGTACTTGCTGATTATATGCGACCGTTGACCCTTTTGCCGAGTGCAAACATTCTCCCCCACGTTGAACGAATGTTCAATCTATGATGACGCTAAACTCCGGCTCTTTGTGATTCCTAGGTTTGGGTATTGGCACTGTAGGCTGCTGCTTCTGCCTTTTTGATAATATTAATTTTGTAATTAATGATATGAACACAATTATTGTAAGACAGATACTGATATATCCAATGATGGTTGTGTGAGATGTCCGTTCGTGGATTAATTTCGGCAGCTCTAGATTTTGAGATGAGAGTTGTTGCTGTAACAGGCTCAGTTCCTTCCATTGTGCATGGTAAGTGGGTGAATCTACCAAGGCTGGGGCCGGTGACCATGAAACTGACGTCTTGAAATCATTAATCAGCTTCTCATATGATGTTGTTATATTACTCGGATATTTATGTTGCCCTTCGATAGTAACTGAATGATGCTTAAGTATGCAATTGGGTTGGATGGTTAGGAGGCCAGATTCTTGCAATGTTGTAGTAAAGGCCTTATTTTCACACACCGCGTTGATTGTTAAAGCCTCCGTAAGTGCATATATCCATTTGTTTTTATGGAGAGTCTGAATCCATACTGAGTTGTCTCTTATTTCCTTTAATTGACACTCCTTTGGAGTAGGTGCGTCATTTAAGAAACTGATCTCACACTTGCTGATTTGAGACCCTCTGTTGTATATTGGATGATGCTGATTGCATAGATAATGTTCCTCATATCCAGTTGCCACGCATGACGAAATTTCTTGATCGGACAGCGGGTAATAGTTGTCTCGATGCGAGCTGATAGCTAAATAGGTCGAATGCGGCCTTATACACATTAGTGTTCCATTTATCAGGAATGGTATTGGAAATACCTTCAATAACTCGAAATCTTCTGCATTTATGAGTGGTAGTTTAATTTGGAAGATTGCGAGCTTGTCAACTACCCGTCCTTGCACTATCATTAGTTGGTATAGATGTAAGATCTCATTTTGTTTCATTGGCAAGCGCAGAGTTGATGGTAAATTCATTTTTATGATTGCTATTGCTTCCCTTAGTTGTTGGGGTGCAAGCAGCAGTGGACTGATTTTTCCGTGACGGATGTCGGTTAACGTGTCTATGAGAGATGACTGAATCCCCTGTACACTTGTGATAATCAACATTAACTGGAGGGATAATGACATCACAAGGTGCTGTACCTTTTGTTGATAGACTTCCTTTTCAGTAGTGTCGATCTGGTTGCTTAGTTGACTCAACTGATTGTTTATTGCGTGGAATTTTTCTTGAGTAGCTAGCTGATCTCGTTTCATTATATTAATAGTGGAATCCACTATGGAGGTTTGATTTTTTAGGAGAGAAAGTAGGTGATTGTCATCTTCCTTGATATCCTGATTGACTTGAGACATTTTTTCTGCGTATTCGTTGTCGAGAACTCCGAATAATGAGTTAGCTACATTTCCCACGAAATTGAGTGCTCCCCGTTTTTGTCTAAGGGCTGATGAATCGGCCGAAAGTAGCTCATTGTCTCTGTCTATTTCCTCCTTAATGCGTTCTAATTGTTTAAGTATCTGAGTGCAACCACTGTTAATGTCGATCTGGTTACAGGGATGCTGCACTGCAGTGGTACCCTTGATTAATGCCGCATACTCAAGCCAATATGATTTCAAATCATAGTATACCACCAGATCCCATTCAGATGACACTAAGCTTGTTGTTCCCATTTTGTCAAACCGGATACCCGGGCGATTATGAAACTTTGTGTTTTCGATTGGATTTGCTTCAGTGATTGGAAGAATCAAGCAAGTTAAGAGTAAACTTATTAGTGCAGATCCAATTGAAGGACGCATTTTCTTCCTTGGAGCTTCTCTAGCGCGTCTACTGTCTCGATTCGATGGTGTAATATCGTTCGATTGGTTGATTGTATTCGTCCCCGTTTGAGATGATTCGTGCTGGCGTTTAAGACCTTCATGGGATTGGTTGTCTTCCTTGTGTGATACAGACGGTGTTGGTTCGCAGTCTGATGCCTCTTCTTCGCATGGAAGTGGGGAGAGCCTATGTATAGGGCGCCGAAGAATTCCGGTCGCAGTCTTTACGTCTGCTACTCTGATATATCCATCATTGCCTTGGTAAGTTTTTAAAATTCTACCTAGAGGCCATTTCATGACAGGTAGATTATCTTCCTTCAAGATCACTATTCTTCCTGGTTTAACATTGTGACAGATTCGATTCCATTTGAGGCGGTATTGCAATTCGTTGAGGTATTCCCTTGACCAACGTATCCAGAATTCTTGTTTTAGGTGTGTGATCATTTTCCACCTGTTCTGTAGATTTGTCTTGATCGGTTCTGACCTAGCATCAATTGTGGATGTTAGAGGCTCTCCAATAAGAAAGTGGCCCGGTGTTAGGGCGGTCAAGTCATTCGGATCATTGGACATTGACGTAAGTGGCCTAGAATTCAATATCGCCTCTATCTCTATCATTACAGTTTCTAACTCCTCATAGGTTAACGACGTTGATGCAATGCTTCTATGTAATAGATGTTTAGCAGATTTGACTGCGGCTTCCCAAAGTCCACCGAAATGAGGGGCCCTTGGTGGTATAAAATGGAAGTCAATGCCTCTTGTACTGCAACTGGTAGAGATTCTTTCCTTTGACTGATCTGAATAGATGACTTCTTTAAGTTCTTGCAGTTGATTTTTCGCTCCCACGAAGTTCGTTGCGTTGTCGAGATGGACGGCCTTTGTAGCGAAACAGCAGAATACTGCAACGTATCCCTTGTGGGGTCTTTTGCCTCTTAAACGATAATGGATTGTTATTGGTCCACAAAAATCAACTCCAGAGTTGACAAATGGCCGAGCAGGTTGAACTCTGGCAGCTGGGAGGTTACCCATTATTTGTGTAAACATTTTCGGGTTTGCCCTTACACAACGAGTGCAGTGCTGTATATTGATCGTGCAATTGACTTGCCCTTAATAGGCCAAAAGCGTTGTCTAGTGATATTAAGCAATGCTTGCGGACTCACATGTAAGTTTTCTTTGTGAATGCCATTCATTAACAGCTTAGTGAATTGATGAGCATATGGTAGCAGCATCGGATGGCGTGCGTCATAAGATAGCATGGACGCTTCTAGTCTTCCCCCAACACGAACGAGGCCCTTCTCATCAAGGAATGGAGTTAAAGTGCTGAGTGAACTGTTTTTGTTCGTTTCATTATATTGACGAATATGGCTGATGTCTTCCTTAAATTCTGCTGCTTGCATATTCTTTATTATAAAATAAAGGGCTTCGTCTAACTCTCCTGCCGTTAACGTGCGACTCTTTATCCCTTGACTATTTAGCCTTCTAGTATTATTCACAAATCGAAATACATAGGCGATGATGCGCTGCAACTTACGGAATGAGTTTCCGTGATTGATGTCAAGAATAGGCTTCTCTAATACATTGTTCCTGGATTCATCATTTGTTGTTGCTGATAAGGTTATGCCCTTTCTTTCCAAATTAACTTGCCTCTCTTTTACATATGATGGAGGCCATATTGATTCACTTCCATGTAAGAATGGTGGTCCGTAGAACCAGATATTGCAGGTTGCCAATTTTTCTGGAGAAATTCCTCTGGAGAGGACATCAGCTGGATTTTCCTTAGAACTAACATGACGCCATTGTTCAACTATGGATAATGATTGGATGGATGATATCCTGTTTGCCACAAACGTATGAAAGGATGAAGATTCTGCATTTATCCATGCTAGGACAATCTCGGAATCTGTCCAGTAGTATGTGGGTATGTCTTTGGCTCCTAGAATTTCCTTTACTCGGCTGGTAAGCTGTGCAGCTTGGTTAGCAGCACATAGTTCTAGACGCGGGATTGTTGCCTTCTTTAGTGGAGCTACCCTGGATTTGGCGCACAATAGGCGCACTATAATTGATCCCCTTTGGTTGAGGGATCGCATGTAGATCGCTGCCCCATACGCCTTCTCGGAGGCATCAGAAAAAGTGTGAATCTGCATTTGTTTGGATGTTTCATGGCCAAAAACATGTCTAGGAACCTGTATGTTCTTCAGATGCCTTAGGTCGTAACGAAATTTCATCCATTTGGTGTGTGAATCTTGAGGTAGGGCCGCATCCCAATCAAGTCGAAGTTGCCATAATTCTTGCAGAAATATTTTGGCGGTGACTATAACAGGAGCCATCATTCCGAGAGGATCAAACAATTTTGCTATGTCTGATGCTACTATTCGCTTTGACACTCTTTGTTCATTGGCTTCATTGACCTTTATACAAAAATTATCGGTCTTTGGTAACCATGTCAAACCTAGAGTTTTGATCCGCTCTTCAGTTTCATCTGTGGAATCTAATTGCACTTCTTGATCTTCTGGTTTGACGTTTTGAAGGAGTCTAGGATGGTTGGCACACCATTTTCTCAAAGTAAAGCCTCCTTCGCGAAGCAATTTTGTAAGTTGCTCTTGCATTTCGAGGATTTCCATCATGCTGTTGGATCCCGTCATAACATCGTCAACATAAAAGTCAGTTTTTAAAACCTGAGATCCAAGTGGATAATTTTCGTGTCGTTCTTGGGCCAACCTTTGCAAGCACTTTGTTGCTAAATATGGAGCTGATGTCGTTCCATATGTAACTGTGCATAGTTGATAGTATCTAAGAGCCTCATTTGGATGGTTTCTCCAAACTATGATGTGGTATTTTCTATCTTCCTCAGCTAATATTACCTGCCGATACATTTTTTGAATATCAGCGGTAAATACAAAACGTGTCATTCTGAAACGCAGCAGGATGGCGAAGAGTTCATCTTGAATGGTTGGTCCTGCACATAGTAGTTCGTTTAGCGATATGTTTGAAGACGTCTTTGCAGATGCATCAAACACGACTCTCAGTGGTGTCGTCGTGTTATCTGGTTTCAATACGCTGTGGTGAGGCAGGAAATAATATGGTGGCTCAATAATCTCAAGGTTGATGGGTTCCATATGTCCTGCCCTTAGATACTCGTTCATAAACTCTGTATATTGACATCGTAAGGTGGGATTCTTAGCTAACCTTTTTTCCAGTGCGAAGAATCGTCTGATGGCTATGTCTTTGGATTCTCCCAGCTTACTTGGGGCGTCAGCGAATGGTAGCTTTACTATGTAACGCCCATCGGAACTCCTTCTAGTTGTTTGAGTGAAATGATCTTCACAGCGCTTCTCTAACGGAGTGCGATTGGACTTGACTTCCATAGGCTCTTCCAGTTTCCAGAATTTCTCAATTCTTTGATCTATGCTCTCGTCTTCACTACAGATGCTGCATGTTGCTGTAGCTGGTCTTGTTACATTGATCTTTCCTGAAACTATCCAACCCAACAATGTATTATTTTGCAGAATTGGTCCATCATTTTTCAATCTTATTTGGCCAATTGACAGTAGCTGGAGGTAGAATTCAGCACCTAGTAAGATATCGATACGTTCTGGCTGGTTGAAATCAGGGTCTGCTAGCTGAATATTGCGTGGAATAGACCACTTTGACGTGTTAATCAGTTGCGTCGGCTGAGGTGAAATTACATGTGGAATGACGAATGCCTCCAATCTCGCAGAGAAGCCATTTAGTGCGGATTTCATTTGTACACTTATTATTTTCTGTGTTCGCTGTTTCTTGTCGCCAATGCCTTGTATGCACATTGAGTCAGTTGAAGTATTTAAGTTTAACTTCTTGACTAATCTGTCAGTAATTAGGTTAACTTGCGAACCTGAATCTAATACAGCTCGACCTTCCACACATTTGCCTTGGTTGTTAATCAATTTTATTATAGCTGTACTGAGCAGTGTATATTTTCTTTGACCCTGATTGGTAATGGTTGCTACAGTTGAATCCTGATCCACCAACCCTGGCGATATAGATGATCTGCTAGTTACTTGTGTCTGAAATGTATTGGAATCTCTGACTTGTGTTGATGATGAATGATCTGGTGTAGTTAAATGCACTAAGGTGTTATGCCGTTTATTACACTTGGTGCATCCTCGAGCATTGCAGCTTGTGGCATTGTGTCCTGATCTTAGACAATTGACACACAATTCGTTTTTGCGGAGCAGACTTAATCTAGCTGCTGGTGTTAATTTCAAGAAGTCCTTGCATGCGAATAACGGATGATTTCCTTTGCATACCACACAAGCAGTGTGCCTGATTGATGAGTTGGTGTGTACAACTGATGTCAAGGATTTGGCGCTGTTGGATTTTTTCTGAATGTCCTCTGTATGTCTTAGTTTGTTACCCAGGGCTTCCAGTGAATGAAATCTTGTTTGTAAAAATTTCAAGAATTCTTTCATGGACTGTATTTCCCTTGGGTTGGTCAATGATTGTTCATACAAGGTATGAGTGGCTCTATCTAGCCTTTTTATCAAGATATGCAATAATAAGGGGCCCCAGTCAGCAGTTGAGATTTTAAGGTTCTCTAGCGCCATGAGACATTCTTGCGTTGTGTCATGTAAATTTTTTATATTGTTCGCAGATGCCGCGTCAGTAGCATGACTTGGCTGTGATAATAGTTTGTTTACCAGGGCAGATACGAGCAGTCTGCGATTTTCGTATCTTTCATGGAGCATCTTCCACGCGGCTGTGTAGTTGTCTTCAGATAAACTCAAGTGCCTAATGAGTCTTTCAGCTTCACCAACCAAATTCATTTTCAGGTACCACATTTTCTGAACATTTGCCATCTGCTGTTTGTGTACCATTTCAGTAAATAGGTCTGCGAACTGACGCCATTTTAAAGAGTCTCCATCAAACTTGGGAAGTGATATTTGTGGCAGCTTGAGTGTCGTGTTGGCTGTTATGGAAGTTGCAGCCTCTTGTGGTGCATCAAACCTTGCGATTTTAGCAGAGAGACTCACTTGCTGTTTTTGCACCTCTTCTTCGAGCTGAATATATTCTTCAATTTTATAGCCTACTGTGCTTGGGTCATCTGCCAGCTCCCAAATGGAGTGATTATCCTCCTCTATTTTGACCCAGTATTGATTTAAGGTCTGGAGTCTAATGTGGTAGTACTGTTTGGGATGGTCATCTGACTCGTACGTGTTATCAATAAGACGGCGTAAAGATTGTATAATCCCTCTTTGCCTTCTAATGATTCTTATTATATCTGCTGAGGCTTCAGACAACAACGGAGTAGACTGTTCTTCTGGTGAACTTGACTCGGTTAACGTAATCAGTGGCCTTGATGCAGTTTCTGCTGACTTGTCTCCAGATTGAGTTGCGTTATAATCATCGTTGCTGGCTTCGTCTTCCTGGAAGGACTGTAATTGTTCCTCAAAGTGGGTCTTGCATGATTCGTATATTTCGCGTATTTCTTCGTAGTACGCCTTTGTAAAGTATCCATGCTCCAGAGGAACTTTAGGTAGGGCTCTAATTTTACTGTCATTTGAATCGAAGGTGGACCAGAATGATTCCAGTCGTTTCAATCTTTCTTCGTAATACTCCTTGGTTTTTCTGTCGTCTCCGTCCTTTTTGTAGTTTATCAAAACCTTTTGCAGTTCCGTTCCTACAGCGTTCTGCTCCTTCGCTAGCTTCTCCATTACGGTTTCAAGATGATTGCTCTGAATATAGTTGAACTGCGATTCAAGTGTTTCACCTGAATCACGTCGGGGTCACCAATGATCAAGAACTATTTTGTTCTCTATGAAAATTTAATAAGTCAAGGTGTTACACCTTGGCTTTTGATGAGAGTGCAGCGGCTCTTGTACCACTACACCAAAATTAGAATCTGAAAAAAGCTTGATTAAGTGAACTCAAAATAAAACACAGCTGTTTGCTACTAAAAACAATACTGATCGTTTATTACACACCATATTCAATTTATATTAAAATTACACTTAACTAAGCAATTCTTAATATATTCATACCTATCACTAATTGCGAAAATCAATACCTACATACATATTTACTAATAACTTAAAATTGCAGTAAGTTGCTTGGCTATGCAACAAAAAAAAAACGAATAATGAAATAACTTAAATGTAAAATGCTTACCCACTTAAATTACAATCAGTCGAATAATTCTTGCATTCTTCTCTTGCACCTTTGACTGGGTGTCATATTCATAAAAATATTTGCGATGACACATTGAATGCAAGAATTATTCGCTAGAATTAGCGTTATTGTTTTTGGGGGCAAGCGCCCGCTTATAGAGCAAGTACTTGCTGATTATATGCGACCGTTGACCCTTTTGCCGAGTGCAAACAGCTACTACCAAAGACTATGTTGACAAGAAAATTAAAATAAGTGTTGAAGAAATAAGAAAAACTATTAATATAGAGGTGACAAATTTAACGCTATATATCAATGACGAAATCGCGAAGATTGAAAACTATCTGTTTACTTCAGTAATAAATAAGAAAGACTTGACACCAAAAGATGGTGTATATGTGTAAAAACTCTTGAGAAATCTGTTTCATTTATAATTACGATGAGTAACAGACAAGTGGTCGTGTGATCATCAAAGGACTAGATGACTTGTGGCAGGCAGACTTGGTTGAAATGGATCCCTTCAAATATGTGAAAAAGGGTTACCGCTATCTACTGACAGTAATTGATACCTTCTCCAAATATGCATGGGCAATTGCGATTAAAAGAAAAACTGGTGTAGAACTAAGAGATGCCATGCAATCTATATTAAGCGAGGGACGAATACCTAAAATCCTACAGACTGATAATGGAAAGGAATTCTACAACAGCCTCTTTAAAACTCTAATGATGAAGCATTCAATTAATCATTACTCTACGTACAGTTTCCTCAAAGCATCAATAGTGGAACGATTTAACCGAACTCTGAAGGACATGATGTGGAAGGAATTCAGCTTTAATGGAACTTATCAGTGGATTGGTATGGTACAGAAACTGCTCACAGAATACAACTCAACAATACATCGAACTACGAAAATGAGACCCCGTGATATCAACGCCTCCAATGAGAAACACTGCTTTCAACTGTATACAGTCATATAAAGATTGTTGTTCCTGCAAAGTATAAAGTTGGAGATTTTGTACGTATCAGCAAATACAAGCATATATTTGAGAAAGGCTATACACCAAACTGGACAGCTGAGATTTTTAAAATTATTCAAAACACAAACCCCATCACATATCGGCTGGAAGATTATCAAGGAAATCCAATCACAGGATGCTTTTACGAATTGGAGCTGCTGAAAGTTAAACATCCAAACCTATATCTCGTAGAAAAAACCATAAACAAGAGTGGAGATAAGGCTTACGTTAAATGGCTCAGATTTTCAGCAAAACACAATTCTTGGATTAACAACAAAGATGTTTTATAATTTCTTGAAAAAACATTTAACAATTTAAAATAAATTTATAATTATAATACTTTAAACATGTAGTTATAATGCAAATTACTTTAATAAATGAAACTAAAACTATAATAGATTTATTATTTACACTAAACCTAGATTATTTCTGCCATTGCCACTTGTTGATCTGATGAAATGGAGTAATGCCCCCATGGTAGAGTATCCGTCGTTTCGCTCATAATATGTCGCTTATTATCATAAGGACTCAATGCGATCTGCTTTTGACTGACAGTGTACACGCTATGGTTATGGGATCGTATGGAGCTCTGATTAGCAGTTAATATTCGCTTGTTATTCAAACATTCGACATAGTCTTCGAAACTGATGTGACTCTGTACTACATTAGCCTTTACTCCTTTTGCTTTCTTTACAGTTTTACCATCGTTTATACGCAGACTGTACATTTTCGAGCGCAATCCAACAAATTCGCTCATGATTTTCCCATTCAGCACATCCTTCATTAGACCAGGAATCTTTTTATTCATGAGCGGTAAATCGAGCTGGTTATCTTCTGGGTAATCACTTGTTTCAAATTTGTTTATATTTTCAGCCATAAACTCATATGCATTTTTCTCTTCAAGTTCATATATTAGAAAATCTGTATCTGTATACATGACTTTACATTTATCTCCAAATTCACGCTGCATAAAACTGTGGTGGAAATCGTAGAGGCATATCTTTGAAATTTCCATAACTGCCATTCCAATATAGATAGGCTTATTGAATAAGATTTTGAGTCGCCTTAATTTCACAGCAACTAAATTCTCATCAAATATCGTTGCACAGTGGAAGTTGGGTGTCGCAATCCGAGCTTTTGCACCATAACGACCTTCCTACTTTACGCAAAGCTTGATATCGCTATACTTGAGTACATTTTCCATGGACTTACCAAAAGCTGCATTATTCATCTTCGTATAGCTGTCCTTCTCATGATCGCTTGTAGCCTGCATCCGTTTGGTAGTATTTAAGTCAATATATGGTTTAAGCCAAGCTGATTGGACGAATTGAAGAACCCGGTGCACTTTTTTCAGGATGAGTCCATGTGATAAGCATTGCTTCAAACTTCGGTAGTGTATAACATATTTGGTTTTAGGATGTAATGTTGTCAAAAGCTTTTCTAATTTTGCTCCAGGTGGTGCTGCATGCTCAGAGCTAAACCGTAAGTCCTTATGCTTATCATGTAGATGTTGAGGATAATCCAAGTCGACTTCGAACATGTATCCAGTTGGAGAATCATCAGGAATTTTGGAAACGTAAATATTGGGAACATCAACCCATTTAAATCCTCCGGTTGTTAAATGCTGTGACATGGCCCATCCATAAAGGTTATTCACATCATAATACATCAAGTATTTCTCTTTCCCCTTAGGCTTAAAATCATCCATATATTTATTATTTGCTTTACTATATCTGTTGGAGCATTGACTTATACCACCTCGAATGCCTCTCTCTATGAATAGCAGTATATCTACGTCGGTTATCAGCTCTAGTTTCATATTAGTGTATTTTAGCATAGCATCCCATGTTAGGCCTGGCATGGTGTAATAATGTGCTGGATCTAAATTGTACGTCTTCATGCAGACATCTCGAAAGCTCTCGAAGACATCGACCAATAGAAGGACATCAGTTTTCAGGTACAGATCGGAATATTCACCAAGTGTCTGTATTTTAAATGTCCTCCACACCTTTTCTGCGCGGCTGTAGTCCTCAGCAGATATATCACTGTCCTGCGCTGGTAAGTTCTGGAAATCCAATTTATCCCAGTCATCAATAAAATCTTATGGAAAGACACCTTTGCGTGTAAGAAGTTTGATAGTGTCATCATCCAATCCCTGCCATACTGATCTTGTAGTATTTAATTTATCCATTGGCAACAATGACGACAGCTTATCTAAAGATTCTGACATAAAACGGAAGGAATCGATGAATCTGAATTTTATGTGGCTACCTTCCGTGTGCTTGGTGAACGAGATATATCTTTCCTTGTGAATTGATAAGAGATCAACTTTTTCTGGAAAAGATGAAGCTATATCCTTAATAATGAAGTGGGCATCATATCCGGATAAATTATGAAAAATTACTGGAACTATGAAGCAATCTTGATACATGAGATTGCATGCATTATGCGTTGGTCCTGGATATTTTCCTGTTAAGTGGCAATGATCCCGAACTCATTCCTCATCAGCTGCAAACGTTTTTTCACATATATGGCAGCAAGTATTTTCCATATGCGAACGCCGTTCCTCTTTAGTCAGGGGCTGGATTGGTCTGATATTCAACTTTTCATGTACAGCTATGGATGTAATTTTTTGCAATTCTAATGCAAACCATTGTTGGCAATTTTTGCCTCGATATGCTTGTAATATGAGAGCTTAGCATCATATTTGCAGTGAAAATAGAATCCTATGCTATGAACTTCATGCTCCTGGATTCGCTGTGTATTTTGATCGTCTCCCTGAATCGGCTTCAATATTGACTCAAGATCTGCACACACAGAAAGCGGGACTGGATTCTTATGGCTATAATTCTTACATTCCAGCCATTTCTTTTCTTCTGATGAAAATATAATTCTGCAATCATTTTGCTTCTTGCATTCGGGAGTGTGATTCTAATTTTTCAGCAGAGCGAAAGTAGAGCAAACATCTCTCACATATATACTTTCTACCATTAAGCTTCGAAGTTTGCTTCGATATGAGTCGGGAAAGATCTTTAATCGAACAGAAATTATATCTGCTGGCATCATCATCATCCATATGATTTTCATCACCATCATCATCCTGGTCATAGTCATTTTGTAGCATTAAGAGATTTACATGTTGCTTCATCCTGTGTTTCGTAAGTCTAACTGGAACTGTGGTGAAGAAATGCTCTTTCTCTAGGATGAATACGTTTATTGATAAATCGTTCTTGTCTTCAAATTGTGTAATTTGCTTAAGTGTCATGGCAAATGTTATCCCATTTAAATTAAGTACAGTTGAATTATGTGGATATGATGAGGTCCTATCGGAGCTGACAGTTGTAGGATATAGCGCTGATGTTACTGCCCACGCGAAGCATGCTTCATCATTATTTTTTAAGTTAATACAAGCTTTTTTTTATACAATCTCCTTCGGCAGAGGTATATAAAATGATCCCCGAATCGGTACAAACTTGTTCATGTGTTCCGCTAAATGTATTACAGAATCCAGTGCCCAACCACTATCTTTCTCTTGAAACTCTTCTAGTTGAGCGAGTATTGGGTCGTATATATTTAATTTATACCACACATTGAAATTACCCTTACACTGATTGGGGCACATCTTGCTTGGAAATACTTAATGTCTTTAATAACTTCATTATCACCACTTTTTTAAATAAACTCACCGCAAAACGTTGTAGCAACTTTAATATGATATAGTTGCTTTAATTTATTCTTAATGCGGCGAGCAAGTAATTTGGAGGCATCTTGTATAAATATCTTAGGATCAAGGTGGCTTATATTCACGATAACACCTGCCCCAACTCTACCTACGAATGGCGTTTTTATTTCTTCCCACTTAAAAAAATCACTGCTTATTACTTATTGATTAATTCCTCCACCTCGATGGGGAGCTTTGATTAACACTCTCAACGATTTAATTTGAGCAATACAGCTGTCCAAATGTCATTTCATAGCATTCATATTGAACTTCCGAAATGCTGCTTGAAATTTACGAATGTTTCTGTTGCACTCTTTAATAATATTGTTTTTATTCACGAAATTTGAATCACTTAAACACTTCAACACATCTTCTCGCAATTTCCTAATTAATGAAAATCTTTCATTTACTACTGTGATAGACATTTTTAATTTTTTTTATTAGACACTAACACTGAGAATCACTTAGATTGACTGGAGCTCCCCAAGAGTTTGCTTGCGCTTTTATAGCAACGGTTTGTAAACATGAATGATCCTGCTGCTACAATAATCATTGCACAGAATGAATTCCAATGAATTTGCTGACAGGCTGAAATGATATCGAATTACACGATAAACAAAAAAAGTCATTCAAATTAATTTGATTACTTTATTCTGCTGGTCGAATTTGTAAATAAGATTGTTTACCTGAATGCATACAAGAAAATGTGAAAATTTGTTTATTTTATGTGATTTCCAATGAAACGTTTCGATCGGTAAAATTCTTGGAACAATAAAAATTTTGGCTGCCTACAGGAAGCGTGGTATCAAATTACGTGAAAAGAAGAAACATGAATCATTTGCTGATATTTCTTAAATTTGTTTACAGCAGGATGTGAAAATTTGCTTACGAATTCCAATGAAACGTTTCGATCAGTAAAATTCTTGGAATTGGGCTGATTACAGGAAGTGTGGTATCAAATTACATGAAAAGAATAAATGTGCTGATATTAATTAAATTCGTTTAGAACAGGATGTGAAAATTTGTTTACGAATTCCAATGAAACGTTTCGATCAATAAAATTCTTGGGATTGGGTTGCTTACAGGAAGTGTGGTATGAAATTACATGAATCATTCAGCTTAATGTGCTGATATTGCAAATTTGCTTTAAACAGGATTAAACTTGTTCTGCAATCATGACTATAAATTGAGGAGCTGAATCAGATTTGCAATCAGTTTTATTTTGGAATTCAAGGAAGCAACAACGACTTAGAGTAAAACAATGGCTGGCGCAATGGAAGAACTAAAGAAGCTGCAGCAGTACTCACCAACCCTGAAGACATCCCAAATGGAGCTGGGCAAGAAATATAAGGTTGTTGTAGCAAGGCGATGCAAAACTGCATTTGGAGATCGACTGGTTCTCGAGTTGGAAAACTACTATCTTTTTCTTCCTTCGAGATACAGCAGAATTTCAGAGGACTGTTTGAATGAAATAAACACCAAGGGAGACTTCTATGTAATCAATAAAGGAGCAATCCGACGTTCATACAAAATTGAATTTGTTCAGCATGATGACAATTTGTATCCAATTAATTATTATAACCGATAAATAAAAGTTAATAATGTGATACTAGTTTTTATTACTAATATTTTAAATTATTAGCGATAATGAAAGTTACATTTAGTACTAGTGCCCCACAAGTTTACATATTGAATATGAGCGCAGAGAAGACCTTTGGAGACATATGCTCTGGATCGCTTTCGTTTCCAAGATAGGATTCATAGAACTTCACTTATATTGCTACCAATTTTGAATATAAATAGAACATAGGGAAAAAGTTTATAACTTAATATTTAGAAATAAATAATTAATTTGATGTGAATAAATATTGAAATTTAATTTGGTTTGACAACATTTTTTCAGCAAAAGAAATTCTATCAACACACCTCACAGCAACCATATTTTTACCTTTAATTTGAAGTTTTCTATTAAATATTTTCAGCAAGTGTTGATATTACTTAATTTTGTTTATTTTATGAGAATTCCAGTGAAACGCATCACACCACATTACTAATTGCCAATTAGCTAATTGCCAACCAAGCTGCTAATTAACAATAAGCTAATTGCCAATTAGTAATTATATAATTTCCAATTAGCTAATTGTTTGAATAAATGTCGGTAATATCTCGAAAACCAAAGCCCGTGGAGGATTTGTGATGAAAATTTCGTTCAACCTCCTACCCCACACCGCCTAAAATCCATTTCCGTGAACAAAAGTAACTTGAATTATTAATTCGCTAATATCTCGAAAACCATAGCCCTTAGAAGATTTCTGATGAAAATTTCTTACCCCGCTCCCTATCCTTATTACACCCCTCCTACCCGCCATCTAGAATCCATTGGCATGAACAAAAATTTCTTACTATTAACTTTAATTATTACTAATATTAATTAAAAAACCAGGCGCAACACTTTAAAACAACAAAAGCCTATAATTAGGCGCACCACACATCCAAGAATACCGTAGCATTTTGCTGCTACGTGTGGGCCCAAGTAAAGCAAAAAACTGCACACATCCAAAAAAACAGTAGCATGCTGCTACGTGTGGGACAAAAGTGAAGCAAAAAACTTCACACATCCAAGAGGACCGTACCACACATCCAAGAAAGCCGTAGTACCGGAGCATGCTGGTAGTATCGGCTAATGCCGCTAGGGCGCAGCCAAAACCAAATGACACATCAAATACATAAGCCAGTCAAAGATATTCTGAATTTGTAGTATCATCCATAATTTCAAAATTAATACTTTCAAAAATATCAATCTGTTCTGTTCATCATTTGAATTGTCAATGGTTTGATTATTTGAAGCCTCATTGACATTTGAAATACCGAATCCACTGTTTTCGTTAGATTCATGTATAGCTTCCATTATCATATTCTCGTTATCATTTTCACAATTCGTGTACTTATTATCGTACTTTACATTAAGCATTTTATTCGACATTATTCGTGCTAAAATATGCTTAACTTCATTAACTGAGGGGTTTCTATTAAGTCCGCCTTTACTTCTAATCAATGCAAATAAATTTTCAATTATGTCTTGGTTAAATTTATATGTAAGAACAAAATGGACTCCTGTATGTGCCATAAAGATTTCATCTGACAGAGCCAAAATAGCTGTGATGGACTGAATAAGGCCCTCAAGACAATAATTCTGTTGCTTCTTTTCTAATTTTATAGCTTTAATATAGGGTATCTATCTTGTAAGTATTTTTGATGAAGTCCATTTCTCCTTAGTCCCGTTTTATAAAAATTTTTACAGTACGGAGACTTACTATTTAAGCAGTCAAAAATTTTGTCCATTGACATAAAAAAATTTGCAGTGGATTTAGCTTTCTTAGCAGTCTCTTCAGAAAATAAACCAACTTCCGCAGCACTATTAATAGCCGCGCTGCAACTGCGGCTTATCACTTGTAGTGCTAGAGAAACATTCATCTTTTCCCATCTATTTGGAGAACAGTGCTTCTGTGTAAGTTTGTGACCCATTTTAGTAACACTGTTCTTTTCCATTTTTATAAGCTCCTCTACGCACTTCCAACTAGCAATGCCGTCTGGAGTTAACAAATCAGTTTTAAGTAATGTGTTTCGTATGGATTTCATTAGATGCGGCACATCGTAAATTGCATAGTAACGTTTATTTCTATAAGCAAAATATGGAAGTTCTAAAGTTATACCCAGACGTCGAAAGCAGTTTCTGTTGTTTGATCCCTGGTCGCAAATGACCCCACGGACATTTAAACCAACATCGATACAAAAGTCAATGGCTTCTTTTATTTTTGACGATAATAACTCTCCAGTTATTGCAGTCTCAGTACCATAATATGTTATAATGAATTTCCAATTAGATATAATACCTCTTACCATAAACAAACCAATTTCTTTACCAACTGAATTTGTAGACTGATTATTCCCTAAATTTACAAATCCAACAATCTGATCAAGGTTTGAATTATAAGTTAAATTTCTTCTTATTGCGACTTCGTCGAAAACCAGCATAGCTTCTTTTGCTTCGTGGAGCCAACCAGATACATTGCTACGTATATATCTAAAATTGTCTTCATTAAGACCTGGCTGTATACATTTTATTGGTAACCATCTTTGAATAGACCGAATAGACGGAAGATTAAGGTCTAATGAATCGCGCATATACTTATATGCAGACGGCGATATATAATGCAAACATTGCGCTAACATCTTCTCATTTTTATTCCATTTAGATTTAGATTTTAGTATCATCTTAGAAAAGGTTTTAGAATTTTCATTTGAATTTTCCAAGGAATCGATACTTTGATCTATTCCTTTTTTAAGCTCTGCTTTTAGGGAACGAATTTTTATCTTTTTTGTTTTAACGCTTAAAGTTTTATTCTTTTTTTCTTTGGATAATGTTTGGTAGATTTTCCGCAAATTTCTATATTTTTGTAAAAGCTTACTATATTGCTTACGATAGTAATCTAAGTTCTTTTCACTTTTTAAACAAAACTGGCAATTTCGTTCCAATATATTTGATTCTGAATCAGGTGGTTTATAAAGAGGCTCCAAATCTTGCAATTCTTCAAATAATAAATCGTTGTTTGAAGCTTTCGGTTTTTCGCCATAAGTTCTTCCCGTAAATTGCATCATAGATGTTTCCTCATTTTCCTTCATCGTTGAGAGCTCTAAATTTAATGTGGGTATAGAACCCATTAACAATTTTTTCTTCCCAAATCTGTGTGGATTAAAGTGCTTAGAACAAACATTTGCAGTTTTAGCTACTGGCGGAGCATCTAAGTGGCATGCATTCATCCATTGATTAAATAAGTCTGTTCCTGGAACGACGCAGACAACGCCCCATGATTTCTGACTTTTCGGCATAATTAAATCTTAACTTACTTAACTGACTCAAAACTTCCAAAACTACTTCTATGATAAAAAAATAAATCACAAAAACAACAAGAAAACAATGTAAAGAATAAAACTATAACTATCAAGTAATGAAAATTCAAGAGACAATGTCAAAATTTGGAATAAGCACACAAACCAAGGAAAGAAAAAATAAAATAATAATTCCCCGAATCAATTCAAAATTTAGATTTCATAACAAACATATATTTGAAAATATAAATAAAACAACTATTGCATACAAAAAAATGGATTCCAAAATAGTAATTCAGAGGAAAACTAAAACCTTATAATATACGATCAGGAAAAACAACACAAAAGAAAAAATTCATCAAAAATTCCCTTCCCTCAAGAACTAAATTTAAATAAAAAAAAAACTTATTCCAATGGAGCAAAATAATTCAGAGTACCTAACACTAATTTATAAAAAGTCCCCTTCCAAGAAGAATTAAAATGAAATTAAAATAAGAAAAAAACCTATTCTAAAGAAGCAAAACAATTCAGAGGATAGTTAATTAAAAAAAAAATAAGATATTGATAGGATCCAAATTAGGCCAAATAAATTTTATAAGCTCCAACCAGTTACGTTTAACCTTTGAAAACTTCGAATTAAATGAACACCAAATCATTCGTTCCTTTTGTCCATGCAAAATTTTTCTAAAAGTCAAATAACACAAACCCTGAAGCAGCGTATGCATGCAATCAAAAGAGGCAAGAGAGACTGGTAAAGTATATGGACGGGAAACTCACACGATCACAAAAAGTTTGCAGGCATACAGGGTGACTATTGCTTTCAGCTATTTGTTTTTGATAGCTTGGGGAGGTAATCTCAAAGCTCTAGTGAGGCAAACAGGGCTTGTATTTTCAGTTAGAACTGTCGTATCTTTATACGTAGTTTTACTTATCTCTGGTATTATTAATCTAGTTACAATTAGTTATAATTCTTTATGTTGCTCTTTCGTATTGTGTGCCTTTAAGTTTTTAAAAGTCACCCAGTAATTATAAACATAATTTTACTCCTTACATGTTTTCTTCTGGTAATTTGCTGTTGTCAGTAATATATGGACCACGGTAGTGTTACTGTTAGTAGTAGTGAAAATATAACTTATCTTATTTGCTCTTTAGTACCTATATGTATTCTAATATTACTCTTATGATTACTTATAAGTAAGTGTCTAGTTTGGTTTCCAACCAGTCAAGATAATGAATCTAATGACTTTATTGTTAATTTGTCTGATTTATTAATCTATAATTATGCTCTTTAGTCTCATATTGTCCAACGTTGTACGTATAGCTATAGCTAAAAAATGGCTTGTACATGAAATAAATCCTTTTTAATTTGATTTGAATTTTTGATTTGAAAATTCCAAGAGACAATTATTGCACTATATCATATTGGGAATTAGTAAACATTTATTTAATTAAATTTAAAAAAAGAAAGCAATTGCGAATTTTATATAACTATGATTTGTCAGTAATAAATTTTTAAATAAGGTAACGCTTTTTAATTTTTTCACAAATTTTACCTCTTCCAAACCGCGCGCACGGCAAATAGATTGTCACGCGTTCGGGTGTGTTTTTATTGTCTTACACCCCTTTTTTTTTTGTCCTGCGAGGCTGCATTTTTGCGACAATACTCCCAGGACCACCCTACACCAACTCTCAAAATTGCAGCCTGAAACAAATTAAATGCGATCTTTAGCATTTTTTCGGCTTATTTGACTGGACTACAAAGGCAACGCCAAAAAATATTATCAGAAAATAAACGGGGCACTAGGAAAATTCGTAAAAATGCAAAAAGTTATAAAAATATTATAAAATTATAAACTTAAAAATTAATTTAAAAAGGTTGTGATATAATGGGATCTCTTCTATTGAATTTCTTCAATACTTAATAAAGTTTCAACCACTAAACTATTCGTCCGGTGTGTTAATATCATAGTTTACTACTTAAAACGCATACATCGATGCGGTTCTACTACATGCAGAAAAATGCTTAAGTTTTTCTTCCTCATAGCATATCCTTTTTGTTATATGATCTAAGTCTGAATCTCAGCTTTAAACATAAACACCAGATTTTTCCCTTCACACCATCTTTAATGTGATCAAATGTCAAATTTATAGCCATCCGCGATGGCCATGGAGTTTGCCCTGATTCTTGCCATAAGAAATTGCTGTGGTCCAAGCGTCTTCACTGTCCACGCTATATGGAAATGCCAATTGCCATGGTATGTGTAGATGCTGGGTTAGGAGGAATTTGAAAAATATTTCATAGAGAGCGATACTGAAGTTGTTTTATTGCACAATATGAGTCAAAAATAATAGTTTGCGTAAAGTTTTGCGTAACTGAAACCATATGGGTGACAGACCAAATTTTTTCTTTAATACATTTTATTAGAAAAACACTTTGTTTGGGGCTAAGTCCCAGAGGCTTAGCCACAACTGGATTGAATAGAATTCAAGAGGAGAAGGAGTTAGTATTTTCTTAACCCTAGAAAAACAATCTACGTCGAAATCTTGTTCTCTCCGTAAAACAAATGCAAGCTGTTCATTGTTCCTTTGGGCCAAATCAATTGTTACGGTTATATATTTTACGGGCCATTTTTCAACACATTCCATAAACGTGTTTTCACTAGCTTTATGTTAATTTATTTCCACTGTAGGTATATTTACAAACTTAAGACAACAGTGGTTAGCTTTTGTTTTTGGTTTTACCTAATTTTTAAACGCCAACAATTCAAGGCTTAAGCACAATTGCGACGACCGACGACTATTGCAGTAATAGGAACAATTCTCTCCAGGAACGTTTTATGAAGCGTGCATTACATAGGAGTCTGTAGTTTTCATTGCCGTCGAGAACTTTATTGAATTAATTCAATTACGACGACCAGAGAGACCGACAGGCGACGACTATTGCAGTCATAGGAACAATTTCCTCTAGGAACGTTTTATGGAGCGCATGTTGCATAGGAATTCGTCGGTAGCTCTATCGTCGCAATTGTGTTTAAGCCGTTAGCCAACGACATAGATTATTTTCGGCCAGCTCAAAACACAACCGTGAGGTTACTCCTTATGTTAAAGAGAACTAAAACTATAGAAAGAGAGCCGTGGTATATAATAATCTACTTTTCCAAGCGTGACAAGCCCGCTGGAGAATTCAAAATTAACTCGCCGGGCTTATTTCATTATGTGCCCGGGTACCTAATTTTTCAGCTGAAAGTGCTTATCATGCACTTTCGACCCTGAGAAACTTTTTATTTAGACCTATATATATACACATCCAAAAGAATTTCGTGGGACGACGGCTTGAATTCGAATATCCAGTTCAACCCATTATCGGTTTTTCCAGCCATCAGCCTTGCCGTTAATTAAGGCCCATGGGCGGAATTCTGCTGATCACAGATTTACTTGCGGTGGACTTGATAGTTTCAGTCCTCACCATGCAACATTTATGTGCCCGATAAGTATGTGCATACAAAGTACATATACACATACACACATACGTATTTCTTTTTCAATGGCAGATCTTAGTGATGGTAATATTTGTGTTGGGGTTTGTTATACCCTAGATGAAATCTAAAGGGTAGACTAAATTTGTCATTCCGTTTGGAACACCTCGAAATAATGATGGTATAGGTATTTTTAAATGAAAAACACAGTAAACTTAAATTGGAAAATGGTGCAAATCGGGCCCATAGGGTTGCCATATAAATATTTTGTTTTTCACTACATATTTGGACACTGCCTTAGAACTCGTCGACATAGAGAGCTGAAATTTTGTACATAGTGTTTTCATAAAAATAGTAAACACAATTTCAATGGGCTAAATCGGGCAACCGCTTCTTGGCGTTGCCATGTATTTTTTTTTTGTTTTTTACGTATACTGTGAAAACAATCTGTCCTAGACGTTTTTATTGTACCGAGAAGTTCTTCAGAGTTTGAAATTCTTTAAGATTGGTTATAATCATTTTTACTGTGTGACAAAACGTTCTAGAAATATATGGGGAAAACCACTTCAAAAATCAAACTTGCACAGATGGGTGACCATACGAAATTACATAAGGGCATTCATCTGGTATCATAAGAATTGGTCTTAGACCAACTCTAGCTTTTCTTCTTCTTTTCTTTTATTTTTACTGTCGAGAATTTGAAGAAATTGTTGAAGCAATTTCTTCGCGTACTTAAAAAATAAACAAATCATTTTTCCAGTTTGATTAGTTTTATATGATTTATTAATATTTGCAATGTTGAATTAGGTTTTTTATTCTGTGGATTTTACGAGTTTTCAGCGATTTTGCATATGCATTTAATTTGCATATACAACATTGCCCAGAGCTTCCACATGACTTTTTGTTTAGGTAAGTCCCGTAGATTAGATACATAGATATTACGATAACGTACGCCTAAGTGATGTATGACAATTTTCTGTATAACTTTCAATGACTTTAATTTTACTACTGTATTTAACTATACATTTACTGTATATCTTGAGCTTCTAAAATTTCCCCACCGAAATTACAACAACAACAACAAAAAATATCTAAATATTTGAACAATTGTTGTTCTACTTCGAAAATTAAAATGTGCTTTCTTTTCGAATTTTTTAAAAAAGTTTTGTGTTCCATTAACGATTTCATTGTAGTCTAAAAAAAGTGATGAAGTAATTGCAAAATCTACTCCATATGTATTTTAAAAGGCTATGAGAGCACTTCCGATTTTTATATGACAGAAAAATCTGTTTTTAACATACTTTTTTTTTTTATATATAAACGTTATATACTCTGACATAAACTCTTAAAAAGAATGAATAAAATTAAAAAAAAAGAAATTTCAATAAAGAGTGCGTATCGTATCAGCTTGGATTTTTTTTGCTTCTGGGTTAGAAAGGAACCAAGATGTACAGAAAAGTATATGGTTCCCGGGACATGCCGTTTAAAAAAAAAAATGTAAATTTATGTTCGACAAAGGGACATATCGGGCAACCCCTTCTTGGTGTCACCATAAAAAAATTTAGGATTTTTACGTATACAGTGAAAACGATCAGTCCTAGACATTTTCTTGTACTAAAAACTTCTTCAGAATATGAAATCCTATAAAATTGGTTATAACCATTATTTCTATACGACGAATCGTTTTAAAAATATACGCGAAAAACCACTTCAAAAGTCAAAATTGCGCAGATGGGTGACCCTCCGAAATTACATAAGGGCATTCATCTAGGGTATCATAAAATTGGTCTTTTACCACTTCTAGCTTTTTACTTCTTTAGAGAAATCTCTTCTGTTAAAAATTTTCCTTTTTAAGGGTTTTTGTCACTCGATTCTCGAACTGAAGACTTGGAAGCAATTACAGGAAATTTTATAGTGACTAAATTCTATCATAGATTCGATATCTAAAACTTAAGTCATGTTAGTATACTTTTATTTTAAAAACATATTCAGTTTATTCATACACAAATCATTTTAACGTTGCATTCTTACCACCGTATAGCAAATTTCATATAATGTTAACTTCTTCAATTATCCAATTGATTAACGTGTGATCAAAGACTATAATACAAAGATGTTGCAAGAATATGGTATAGCGATAGCCTGTCTATAGAACTCAATTTTCTAAAATAGAAGAACTGAATATCTGAAACTCCCAACAAATCTGTTATGTACATACA
Organism: Dioctria rufipes; assembly: GCA_963924295.1. Lineage (NCBI taxonomy): Eukaryota > Metazoa > Arthropoda > Insecta > Diptera > Asilidae > Dioctria > Dioctria rufipes. The sequence goes on from OZ002740.1 coordinate 365,977,739, forward strand.
TCTACACAGGAGTAAATATGAACAATATGTAAGGTTAACTTAGGATTGCATATGTATTAGTGGATTAGATATGTATACATACATGCATTACTATTTGGAAGTGCTATACACAAATGAACTCTCTATTATTATTAAGTATAAGTTTGTAGTAGTCTATCGATATCATAGCATGTAGATTATTGTAACCATCACATCAGTTGAAATAAAACTCTGATACAGAACAGTTGGCGACGAGGACGTAGTACATACCTTTTATTTATTCATACGTTCAAAGCAGCAGTAAGCAACAAACATAATTAAGGAATGGAGGCGGCATTAAAAGCAATTTCGGAGGCATTAAATAACTTAAGTGTTACGCAGAATAAATTGCAAGAAAAGTTAGATGCAACCTCAATTTTACAAAGCGCAGCGCCGGCTTCGGACACGCGTGGGATATCTCTACAGCCATTCGATGAAAATGCGGAGTCATTTGAAAGTTACCTACAGCGGCTGGACAATTTTCTAGAAATTCGAGGATTATCTAAAACAGAAAATCAGGCAAGGTGCGTACAAATTTTAATTAGTTGCATGAGTCCCAAATTGTATCAAGTGTTGGCAAATTTAACGGCACCTGATTTACCGAAATTAAAAAAATTTGGAGAACTCACATCAACTCTGCTGCAATAACTTTCACCACAGCCCAGTGAAGTAGCGGAGCAGCATAAATTTTCACTTCGCACTCAACATGAAGGCGAAAATATTTCAAACTATATTGCAGAGTTAAAAAGGTTTTCTACCAAATGTAATTTCACGTGCACACACTGCAAGAAATCCACAGCCGATACTTATCTTCGCTCGCAATTCATCACAGGAGTTAGAGACAGCGAAATTCGTGAACGCTTATTACAGTCCATTGAAGCTACAACCTTTGAAAAAGTCTTGAAAATTGCTCTTAATATTGAAGCAACTAAATATGACAGTCGGGAATTACAAGGCATATTTCCTCATCAAATAAATGCTACTGGTAATTTTAAAAACAAAACTCAACGCCATACGAGTTTAACTAAAAAGAAGTATTTAAAAAGAAACCAAATTCGGCCATTACTAATTTTCATTCCAGCTCATTACATGGGAAATGTTTTAGATGCGGCAGTGGCAATCATAAAGCGAACAAGTGTCATAAAAAAACCTTCAATGCACAAACTGTGGTAAGAGAGGTCATATTGCAATTGTATGCATGCAACAGAAAACCAGTGGAAATACATTTGCAGAACAGAATGCCATCGATATAAATACATGTGACAGTGAAATTTATGAAATCAACACGATTGCAAATAGAAAAGGTGTTAGTGATAAAATGTTAATTACATTACAAATAAATGGACAAACCTGTCAAATGGAATTAGATACGGGCGCAGCTGTTTCTACGATGTCTAGGCAGACGTTATGTCCTACAAAACCACTGACATATATAACATGGACTGCCTGATATTCTATTTCATATGGGTCAACTTTTTTTGGCAGGGTGTGACAATTATTTTAATTTCAAGTTTTACTTTCGTTTTAATATTCATATTAAAAGTTCAGCAAATTACAGATGCATTCGAAATTATTTCTATTTTTGAAAGCTTATCTTCTACAACATCAAGTATTTTTAAAACTTGAGTTCTAAAGAAATATTTTTTTGCAATTTTTGTCTGCTTGTCCCTAAAAGTAGGTATGGGGGACAGAGAAAGGATTACAAATAATGTATTGCCATCTATTTCTATTCTATATATTCATTTGGAAAACCACTGAACTGAAACTGGACTATGGTGGATTTTGTATAGAACTTATGATTTATAGTTCAGCGAAAAAAAGTAGTTAAACCAAAAAGAGAGGACTATAGAAAAGTGGTCCCATAATAATGTCAAATAATGTAAGCAATTTTTGTAGCATCAGCAGTCCATTGTATATATGTCAGTGTACAAAACAATTAGGACATACACAAGTAAAACTACGTACATATACTAGAGAAATTATAAATCCATTGGGCGAAGCGGAAATAAGTGTGCAATACAAAGACAAGCGTTCTAATGCAAAAATTTACATTTTGAAGGAAAACGTCAGTGCAATTATTGGACGAGACTGGATTAGAAAATTTGAAATTGGATTACCAGTGTTTAAAGTACCAGCCACTCTCAGTACATTCTAAAAGTGATTATGATAGGGTATTACAAGGGCTTTTGGTAGAATTTAAAGACATTTTCGAGGACAAGGTGGGAAAAATTTCCAATTATAAATGCGAAATAAAAATACGTGATGTCAATATCATGCCAGCATTTATGAAAGCTCGTCGAGTTCCATATGCTTTAGCTGACCGAGTTAATCAGGAAATAGATCGATTAGAAAAGTCCGGAGTGCTGGAGAAAATGGAGAATACTGCGTGGGGCACTCCAATAGTTCCGGTGGTTAAACGTGATGGATCTATTCGAATCTGTGCGGACTACAAGTCCACATTAAACAAATACATACAAGATGATAATTATCCAATTCCCCTGATTGAGGATATTTTTCAAAAAATGAGTGGAGGTAAATATTTCTGCACTTTAGATATCCATAAAGCATACCTGCATATGCCAGTTGACGATAACTCTGCAGAACTGCAGGCAGGAAGTACTCAAAAAGGAGTGTATAAAGTTACAGTTTTTGATGACGTAGTTGTAAAAGGTCGTACCTATGAAGAGTTGCTATGCATATTAAGGTTACTTTTTCATAAATTAAAGCAGTATAATTTGCACTTGAACACATATAAATGCCATTTCTTCCAGAAATCTATTTCATATTTGGGCCATATTATAGACGAAAAAGGACTTCATCCACAGCCAGACAAAGTAGATGCCAGTGTTAGTAGCCCTAGGCCTACGGATGTAAGTAGTTTAAAATCATTTCTCGATTTAATAAACTATTACAGAAAATTCGTGCCTCATCTTGCAAGTAAGCTGCGGTCCTTAAATGATTTATTAAAGAAAAATACAAATTTCCAGTGGAATAACACATGCGAAAGAACATTTCAAGGGTTAAAACAAGAAATACTCAGCCCGTAAACCTTAATACCTTTTAAAAGCAATCTTAAGCCTGTTCTGGCCACTGATGCCACACCAAATGGTGTAAGTGCCGTGATATCACACATCATGGAGGATGGAATTGAAAGACCAATTGCGTTTGCATCGCGATCATTGACAAAAGCCGAACAATCATATTCACAAATTGATCGCGAAGCCACGGCTATATACTGGGGTCTTAAGAAATTTTTTCATTATTGCTATAGTAGAAAATTTATTTTGATAACGGATAATAAGCCTCTTACAAATATTTTTCATCCTCATAAAAGTCTTCCTGCTACATCAGCAATAAGATTATTACATTACGCAGTATTTTTGTCGGGATTTAATTATGAAATTAAGTACAGAAATACTAGGGATCACGCTAACGTCGATTATTTATCACGAAATTCCCTTCCAATTACTTCAGACAGTTCAGTGGACAAATGTAATGAACAAGATACATTCTACATTAAACAATTTGATACTCTGCCAGTATCCCGCACCGAAATACGCTCGTATACAATGAAGGACGACAAGTGTCAAAAACTTTACAACGAAATACAAACAGGTCAACTCAAAGGAGACGAAAATCAAAAATTTTCAATGCTACGTGGTTGCATTTTGAACGGTATTCGCATAATGATACCCCATGTTTTGCACAAAAAAAAAATACTAAATGAACATCATAGTGCACATATCGGTATAGTTAAAATGAAATCTCTTGCAAGAAGTTTTGTATGGTGGAAAGGAATTGACGCCGGTATAGAGAATCATGTTAAAAGCTGCATACCTTGCTCGAAAATAAAAAGTAATCCAAATCGCTTTCCAGTACATCCTTGGGAATATCCTTCTGAGCCTTGGCAACGTCTACATATAGATTATGCTGGTCCATTTTATAATACTAATATTCTTATTGTTATAGATGCGTTTTCAAAATGGGTAGAAGCTATTCCAACCACTTCTACAAACACAAAATCAACAATATTGATTCTAAGGGAAATATTTGCCAGATTCGGTTTGCCAATTACCATTGTTACGGATAATGGAGTTCAGTTTAGATCTTATGAATTTGAACAATTTACAAAAAATAACGGCATAGTTCACAAATTTTGCGCTCCGTACCACCCATCCACAAACGGGCAGGCAGAAAGATACGTCCAGATTATTAAAGAAGGATTACGTGCAACGATGATGGTTGGCGGTGACTTACGTACAAGCTTGTGCCGGCTTCTAATGCAATACAGGAGAAGCCCTTCCTCATCTACAGGTCTAAGCCCAGCAGAGTTATTACTCAATAGACCAATTCGTACACGAATTGATATTGTTAAGAACGAAAGGGTCAATATAAAAAGCGATGCGGATAACAATAGAAAATGGCGAGAATTCGACGTTGCAGATATTGTACAAGCACGATTCTATAATAATAAATGCTGTCGCTGGAAATTTGGAACAGTAGATCAACGAAGTGGAAATTACCACTACAAAGTAGACATCAATGGTCAAATACACATCCGTCACATAGATCAATTAAGATCAACACTTTGCACAAGCCCTAATCTGAAACTGACACTTTACGAAAACAACCCAATAGGCCGAAGTGAGTCCTCCTACAACAAGAAGGGAAAGTGATAGTACCTCTCCAGTCAATCCGACAATTCTTCATACCAATGCTCCGGACAACCAAGCGATTCGTTATCAGACAGATTTATGTAAATATGCAACAGGTAGTGTTCAAACAGCCCCTACCTCTGAAGGAACAGTTACATCCCAGGCGATTTCAACCTCCGAAAATGGAGTAAGGCGATCGTCACACCCAGCTGATACAAAGGTACCCCAGGAGTTTATGAGAAACATCTTACCGCCAGACTTACGGCGCTCAACAAGGACACGCAACCCACCTGAACGTTATAGGCCATAATTTTAGTCTACCTGGAGAAGAGTGTTATGTACATACATCTACACAGGAGTAAATATATGAACAATATGTAAGGTTACTTAGGATTGCATATGTATTAGTGGATTAGATATGTACATATACATACATGCATTACTATTTGGAAGTGCTATACACAAATGAACTCTCTATTATTATTAAGTATAAGTTTGTAGTAGTCTATCAATATCATAGCATGTAGATTATTGTAACGATGGCATCAGTCATTGCCGTCTTTATGTTCCAGGCCGTGACATCGAATTCTTTGAATGTATTAGAGTGGTACGATTTCGTACTTCTTTTAGCATTTGTTCTTATGGAAAAATGCATTACTTTCAACTTAAACCTTCTGCACAATGTAAATAAGCCTCCGTACTAAAAGTTTTATTCAGGAATTTTGTTATTTAATTCCTTGTGCATTTACCAGTATATAAATCTAAGTACTTTCTTTAAGAAAATTCTTTACATTTTATTACTCAAACATAACACTACACATAAAAATGAGAAAATGCGTTGAAATCTGTTGCCTTCATACCAGCTTTCAATTCTCTATGTGTTTTCTCACAGAGAAATGAAAGCTCGCTTCAAAGTGGGAGCAAATATTTCTTAAATCAGATCTACTTTCGTTTAAAACTGATTTTCTTTTGAAAATGTTTAAAAAGCTAAAGTATAAATTATACTACCATAAAGGCAACAAATTTGCCTATAAAATAGGCTTATATTTGAATTACCTTTGAATTATAATTTAAAAGTTATGAAGAGTTAAACACAGAAAACCGTTGCCGTCCGTTCGATTCACAGCGCAGTGAGCAAGCGCAGCTTGTGAAAATATGAGGAGAATGTGCAGCTCTGCCGATTCATTGATTAAAAAATACTTTGAGTCATGTTTGAAATGAAAAAACTGAATTATTTGATATGGAATGTGGGAAATATTTTTAAATTGATAGAAGCATTACGGGATAATATATAAAAATGGTTAACATTGTCTTTTTGTCTTTATTGTACTTAAGAAGTTACTGTGTGCTAAACATTGAAAGACTTATTTTTTTCATATAACTCAATAGGCAAGCTCAAAGCTCTGATTGCTTTCCAGTGTGATTTGTGGTATGAAGGCAACAGAATTGAACGCATTTTCTCATTTTTATGTGTAGTGTTATGTTTGAGTAATAAAATGTAAAGAATTTTCTTAAAGAAAGTACTTAGATTTATATACTGGTAAATGCACAAGGAATTAAATAACAAAATTCCTGAATAAAACTTTTAGTACGGAGGCTTATTTACATTGTGCAGAAGGTTGAAGTTGAAAGTAATGCATTTTTCCATAAGAACAAATGCTAAGAGAAGTACGAAATCGTACCACTCTAATACTTTTGCAAGTAGCAAAATCGTTTTGTGTCATGGCCTGGAACATAAAGACGGCAATGCATCAGTTGAAATAAAACTCTGATATAGAACAATATCTTCTTACGGAAGCCCTCAATTTTTTCTTAGAAATTTACTGCTTATTTTTTCATTAGAATTTGTATGCAGTTTTGTCGGCCGACAACGGGACACATGAAAGTGTTTTATCTGAAAATAACTCCATTCGGCCACTAAATGAATAAAAATTCTGCCAAAACATTTTCTGTGAATTTCTAAGAAGAAATGAATGCTTATTGCTTAACTATCGTCTACTCTTAAGGTGCCTGTACACGATGCCTTTTTACGCATGCGCTTATATTGCATGCGCAGCGCATGCAATACGCATACGCAGCGCATGCCTATTCCTATAATTTTTTGTGCGCTTTTACGACTAGAAACACAGCGCAAGCTGTGCGCATGGTTTCCCGTTCCGAATGGGAAAAATGTGCGCAATTCCACATTCAGTTGTAGGACGTTTGCACCGAAAGTCACTTTAAAATGGAGAAAAAAGAATTTTCAAATTATGAAGAGAAAACAGTTACGTTTATAGAAGAATATGGGAAAAAATACTAAACTGGAATAAGAGTCCCCGGTGGCCAAAAATCTAAGTGTTGCTGCTAACCCTATATGAGCAGGGATAGACTCTCTCATATTTGTATCCTGCTTTTTTATTTTTGGCTCAAGTATTTTAAGCAGAACTTCGAAATCTGTCGGAGATATCCTTGTAAAATTTTTGAATAGCCAGTCTGCATCTTCTCTCAGTTCTTCCAAAATGTTGTTTTTTCTTTTCATAAAAAACTTTCGCATCCATTTTTTTTCCCTTTGTTCTTTCGCTCTTCCTTCTTCTTCAAGAATCACAAAAATAGCACTTGCAGCAGCACAAACTTCGTGCGATTGCATTTTCACTTATTCACGTGGGTACTCCACTAGACTAACTAAACCCAAGTGCGAAAATAACATGTGCTGCGCTCTCGTGTAAATGGTATCAGGCGATGCGTAAAATTGCATGCGCTTTGGTGAAAAAATTCTTTCAACTTTACTATAAAATTCATGCGCAATTCTCCCCAGTTGCATGCGTAAAAAGGCACCGTGTACAGGCACCTTTATAAAAATTATTAACCTCCCCAAACCTCTGTTGAAAGACAAATGTATACAAATTTTGAAGAAAAATTTCCAATAAATTTCAAGGAAAAAATTTAGGCTTCGCTACCTTAAATTCTACAGAAAATATTTCCAGTAAATTTCTAAGAAAACATTGAAGGCATTACATTAGGTCCAGGCTGTGGTGCTCATGACTAGCGGAGGCCGTAAACAATGCGAAGTTTTAATAATTTCTCAACAGAGGTGCAATCGCGGAGATTAGACATTATTTTTCACTACAAACTACCTGCCTGCAATAACTTTGTATTATAGAATCTGTGGTGTGAATAATTTGTTTGAAAAATATGACTGAAGAGTCAAATCTGAAAAAATCGCCTGGAAATAATTTTTAACTGAAATGAGTTTCTATCTAGATCCATATAAAATGAAGATAGTTGCTCTGAGAAGGAAATTATCTTTTCGGACTGTAAGTGGTCCAGAATATGAAAACATTAACTTGGCTATTGTTGGCTACGAAGACTATAAGCTAGAAAATTTCCCAATTTCTCCACCTAGAAGTTCTGTAATGGGAATGGGTGAGCGCAGCTGTCCTCAAAGATATCAACGGAAATGGAAATTTTCAAGAATTACTTAAAAAGTACTTGTTTTATGTCATTTTTTTCATTGTTTTTCCTATTTTTCTCAAACTTTTCATTTTTTTCGTCTTTTTTCATTTTTTCATTTGTTTTTCAAATCACCCAATTTCGCTATTTGGGACCTGTTGATGAGTCAAACCAAGACTTGAAACTTGTCACCAAAATTTAATGGGTTGTGTGATGAAATAACAAATTAGAACATTTTTTAGCTTTTGCTATATACCGGAGATATCCCAAAAAATTCTTTCTTGAGCAAAACAAACAATAACAAACACTTTACTCATTTATTCTTTTTTAAATTTATGTATATATAATTCTCATTTAAAGATATGTGTATATAATTCTCGATCACTTATTTTTCTTTAGTTCTTCTTTAAATATATGTATTTCTCGATAACTTGTTTTACTTCAACTGTTTTCTTTTTTAACTAGTTCCAACTGCCGACTCACACACTAACTGCTAACTGACTTCACTCAGCTCCAAGTTTATTACACACATATCATAAAAAAAACCTTATTCTACAGAAATAAACAAATTGCTGCACATCGTCATCACCTCATTAATTCACCTTGCAATTAAACAAAAAATGAATTAATCATCATTTACCATATTTAACTTTGAACCACTTCTGGTATCGATATGTTGTAATATTTGACCCGACTTACATTTTGCAAAGTTATTAATGCAGGTCAGATTTTTTATGTGACAACAAGTGAAATGGTTTTACATGCTTTTATGATGTTGTGATGATGACTATGTGAAGCAATACCGTAACAGCCGCAAGCTCCTCAAGCTGCCGTAAAACTGGGATATAGTAGCAATAATGTGACTTTGTCAGGATAAGTTAAAATAAACATAGCCAACAATTTTTACAATGGCCTTATATTCAATACGAGTGCAATTTAAATAAAGCAATGGAAATGATAAAACGTCAAGTGACTGTCTGAAAAGAACTGTGCTCTGAGCTTTAATGGGGTTCATTGATAATTTGTTTCTGGGAAACCAGCTATACATATGTATGGGAGAGATGCTTATTGAAGTGAGAGATATCAGAAGTAGCTAAATTTTTAGATAACGGTAGGAATAATTCTACGTCATCAACATGCAGTATGATGGAAGGGTATTTAGTAATTGGAACGATATTATTAATAAACAAAATAACTAAGAAAGGAACTAATACTGAGTCCTGTGGGGCACTCGATTTGAAACTTACCAGGTCTGAAGGTAACCATAAATTATCGCAAAGTCATCAAGTGTTGCCGTTAATATAAGAAACTTAAGAAGTTAAGAAATATGATCATTCGTCTTGTCCTATAATAACAATCATTAAATATTTTTAAGACTTCTTCTACGTCCATTTGGGTTTTAGTATTTAGATTGAATGCTACTATTACATGAACTGATCATATTTATTTTTCTTACTCTTATTGAATAAAATTTGGGAAGCCTCAATGAAACAAAATGTTTCAAAGAGAAAAATAATTTATTTTTCCCGCGGACGGGAATCGAACCTACACTTGTTAGAATCGGTCAATGATGGAGAAAGAAGAATTTTAAGAACTTTTATTTTGAATGATTCTAAATCAAATTTATAAATACAAGAAGGAGAAACAACCGCCTCGTCTGGGCCGGAAGATTATAGATTATAAGATTATAGAAAAAAAAGTAAAAAAAAAAAAAACAAAACAATGACAATGAAGAACAATAGAGAAATGAGACAAAACTCCTCGTATCATAAAGTTGGTGATAGAATTTGGTCGCAGTTGAGTACAGTTTACAAAGAAGTGAAACTTACTATTTATGTAGGACAAGTAAAATTTATATAATATCTTCAATCGATTGCCATAAAATGTTCACAGTGAAAAGACGTACTCCTGTTTTTTAACTTGTAACGTACCTTTTTTTTAATTTCATAATGAATTTTGTTCACTTTATTTTCAGCTTTTAAGTTAGTTGCTGATTGCAACCTTTGGTTGTCAAAGCGAATTAGATCAATAATTAATTCGTGAATTAGTTAATAAAAAAAAAAAAATTACTATTAAAAAAAAAATATCTTTACAACCACCTCAAGGAATAAAAAGAATCCTCGTATTAGCAAAACCAACAAAAATGTAAATATCAACACATGTACTCGTATGTACATACTAAAGAAATTTCAGTTGCATTGATACGTGCGCTTGGGCTAAACAATTTCATGAATGTAGGTATCCAAAATATGATGTGCAAAAGTTCTTATGGAAAATTTTCGAGTACCTGAATTAATAGAAAAACCGGCTCGCCTCTTCAGCTAGGCATCATAGTGAAACATAAAACTGCTAATGGCTGCTGACGTCGGCGTCTGTATTGGTTTGGCTCTGTGGGGCGGTGGAGAACAGAGAGAACAGAGCAATATTCTCTCAGTCTCAAATCATTGCTTCTTCCTGTCTATTACCTCCCGCCCACATCAACAAATAACCATACAACTTGTGCATTTTTATAGGCCAGATGAAGCTTCTTGTTAAGTTATATGTTCTTTTCTTATAGCTACCAAGGTACTAGTTCACGACAATTCTACTTGCCTGTATTTGCTACTTTTGGACACGCACTATCATCGGTAATTAGGCAAAGCATCTATCTATCTATCTCCCCCGCATGTCTTTTTACTTGGTATCAATGCGCATCTTAAACCTGTTTTTCAGCTACGGTATGGAATGTACATAAAGGTCCTTTTGGTTTAACATGGACATCTAGCTAGAAGAGCCTCAAATCCACGGCAGTCTTAATGTCCGCATCCCAATAAGTACCACTTATGCCAGTGTATACTTGACTTTAACTTACTGGTCGAAGCGAGACCCACCTAAAATCTGTGTCATGGCACTCGGGTGATTTAGCGCAACTCCACGCCGAAAGGTCAATATCAAAGCATACATTAATAAGTGACCATCCTTCAGATCCTCACACACAATCAGTCTGCTCGCATATGGGCTACCACACCAATCAAGATGTTCCCATAAAAGGGCCTACCCCGTGTTGAGGTGAGTAGCACTACTATAGTAGCAGTAACCAGGGCGTCTCAATCACGTGTTGGTAGCAATGCCGGCTACCCAATTGGTATGGCTTCTTAGTCTATGTATATGGGCATAAGGCCATGGGTACTCCCAGTGGTATCTTTACATGTAGATATCCTTTCAAAAACGGGACTGGTTACTCCATCCGGGCTTAAGATCTTATATGCAACGTCTAAAAGGATTGTATATATGCTTTGCTGGCAAACAAAATATTTAATAGACGCTGTCAGCGGGGACAACGAGAAGGTTAAGATACGCCCGGATTCATGTCTGGAGAGGCTAGAGCTTACAAAAATCATGCCGTTATCTTGTAGCATACCATTCATACTCGACATACCAGAACTACCATCATACATGCATTAATTTCTTCCAATTAGCCAACTCTCTACATTCCTCGCCTCCTGCAAGTATTTTAAACCTATTTCCGTACGTCAAGGACTGTACACTTTTAAGACAGTGCCCACAGTTTCAGCGAAGTCTCATTAAATATTTAACAGTTGGAATCGTCCCTGAGTTGTAACTTAAAAAAATGTGTAGAAAAGGGAAGTTTTTCAGTTAATACTCCATGGGAACTGACACATTTTTATGGCAAATTAAAAACCTTACTAACGGCCTCGATAAATGGCCATATTGAATAATAATCCATATATTTTATTCATTATTGGTTTTTAATTTTTTTATGAAATGATGTTGGCACCCTGCTGAAATTAGAAATGTTTTCCATATTAGAGACTAACTCAACTTCTTTGCTTAGGAGATGTAGGTACATAAATATGTCATTTGAATCATGCCATGATCTTTGTCCTTTTACTTCTTAACTTTATTATCATTTATTTAAATATTTGAAGATAGTTAATAATATCCGTTTTTTTTTGTTTTTTAATTTTTATATTTTTCCTAACACCCTTTTACGCACAGTACTCGTACTGGTATACAGCTGCTTGTCTAGAAAGAGACGTTTAACTAACTGAAACAAGGAAATGAGAATGAAAATAGCTAAGACCCAAATTGTTAGACAGGTATTCAGAATTAGTAGGGCTCTAGCTTAACAATAATTGAAAATGGAAAACTTGTGAGACATTCGGTAGGAGCATAGATAGCTGGCCGCATATAAAGCTCCACAAGATGCTCCCTAATAATCATAAGAATAATATAGACTCTCTTTAAAAGTAGGATTAAAATTATACTACGAGCTTTGAAGAATAAAGTATTTATTGTTCGTTTTTCCGGCTATATCGCTCCGATTAATTGATCTTTACTCAATTCTCCTTTAGTGTAGGTATTCGAAGCGAAATCCTAGCGAAACTATGGGTAAACGTAGTTGAAAAAATATCCAAAATCCACAAAATATGATGGCTATATTTGCATATATATATATATATATATATATATCAAAGGATTCATGATCAATAAAAGTGACATGTTCGCTGTGGAAAAGGACTTCACGCCTTTTATATTTGGACTATAAAGTTTAGGTAATACCTGTGTTATTATTACCACACAATAGCTGTTCTCTTAATTTAACAAATTTCATATAACTACATACTAAGAAAAAATCGCGGTTTCAGCAAAGTTAATGGAATTATTTGCTCAACCAACCATCTTGCAATTTTGAAGCTAGCTATGAAGAAAGGTATGGGTAAGATCGCTTGTGAATATTATCTTGACGCCACGAGGCTAAGAGTTCACGAACTTCTTAGAGTGATGAAATCAAATTAAATCACCAACTTACATAATAAGCCTATTTTATAATTTATGCCGCAAAAAGAAGTTCCCTTGCTCTACAGATTTTTTAATTAATTTTCCATTTCTCTTGAAATATGCCACCCCGTCCAGTTCCCTTTTCCGATTCCTTCGAGACTTTCGATTCTCCGACTCTGCTGCTCCAGTTTTGCGAATTTTCTTTTCCTTTTAATTTTGTTCTGGTTATCTCTTAGCACAGTTAATACCCTAGACACACAGCGCTCTTAATGAAGTAAAAACTAACGACTCATTAGTTTATAATGATTTATTATATTATTTTTCATTATTTTTCAAATTTCCAGATGCACACCGGAGCTCCAGACTTATATTATATGCAAAATCTAGCACATTTTTCCTCAATATAGCTGATTATGATCTGATTATCGACTCATAATGACGTATACTATGTGACACACGGCATTTTAATGAATAATTAGTACTAATGATTCAATAGATAGTGGTGTGTGTCTAGGGTATAACTTAATGACCCAACAGAAGAGTTTTCTGATTGTTTTACATATATAGGGTCCGCCAAATAACATTTTTTTTTTTGAAAATGCTATAAAAACATCGAGTGTAGCTTCGGCTATGTGGCACGTAGCGCCGTCCTGTTGAAACCAAATGTTGCCAATATCCTCCTCTTCAATTTTCCTGAACAAAAATTCGTTCAACATGGCCCGATAACGATTGCCATTGACTGTAACGGCCACTCCTTGCTCATTTTCCCAATATTTCCCAATTATGCCTCTGGACCAAAATCCGCACCAAACAGTGACTCGTTTTGGGTGTATCGGCTTTTCAATGTATGCGTGCGGGTTTTCTGTGCCCCAAATGCGACAATTTTGCTTGTTTACCTACCCGCCAAGATCAAAATGAGTTTCATCCGAAAAGATGATTTTTGTGGCAAAATCGGCCATGATTTTCAAAGTAATGTCGCAATATTTCCCAGCGTCGTTCAAGCGTATACACAACCATATTCGTTCAGCGGAAGAATAAAACTAATTATCTGTCAAATCAGACATGAGCTAAGTGTTACCATTCACGAAATAAGCACTAGTTGAAAAAAAAACGTTAGATGGCGGACCCTATACAATGTACACGGCAACAAAAGGAAGAAAGAAGAAAAGTACAAAAAAAAAAAATTAAAAATAAAACTCTCTTTAAAACTATTCTGAAAAGAGATAAAAAATATGAAAACGAGCGAAACAGAATAGCAAATGACTCATTTTCGTAAATAAATGACAACGAGCGGAGTTTTCAAGTTTTACTATCATAAAATGTTCCCACGCTTTTGTGAAAGCAGGTTTTCTGTGAAATCTTATGAGAAATATCCAATGTTTTTTATAGCATAACCAATGTTTGTTAGTGTAATTTCTATGCAATTTGAACAGCACGTGCTTCTGTTTACATTCGTTTTGCTGCGAAGCGATTAAGTGGGAGGAACTCATGCTGAATCCTGTGATATTTTCAGGAAAATTGATTGAGAATTTTATTAGAGAGGAACTTTACATCTCCTTTCAGCACCTTGGCCAAAACGAAATTTATCTTTTTCAAGGTAGTGTGACTCGAAGTACATTATTATGAATAGTTTGATAGGATTTTGAGGGATTCAATAAGATTTTGTCGTCCGGGTATTCCTACGTTCGCTCGATTCTTGTTTTTAGCTCGTTGACCCAATCGCACTGAAGATAGTACATAGCCAAGTACTTTCCCCCATTCATGCAAAATACGAAAATCTTGTGACATTACTTGATTCGGTATAAAAAGACGAACAATTTGGTTCGGCTGTGTTCTATTTTCTTATTAGGTTATCTTTGGTCTCAGGGTCTGCTCTTTTTAATTTTTTTTTTCGATTGACTACTTGATTTTAATTTTTTTTTTAATTTTAATAATATTGCCAACATCTGGCTCGGCATTCGTTCTAAGAGAATCCAACACTGTAAAATTTATTAAAATCGAATTTTACTTAATAACAAAATAGTAAAATTATATTCAAGGGAAAGAACTGATTGAATTCTCATACTGCATGGAAGGCTAACGTGGTGTAACCGATGGATTGAATAAGTAAATCAGTTGGTTGCACTATGTTCGTACTCAGTGCAAAGTCAATCAATTAATTGCAGTATACAGTACAAAACAAAAATTGGTTGCAGTATACCTGGTTGTTAGCTCGTCAACAGAAGATAGTGGTCGCAGCAGTATATTAAAGTTTTGTCCTGAAGGCTGTATACGGGGAGCTACGGATTACATTGTTCGAAACTAGACTTTGAGAAAATGTTTTCATCTAGCATTGCTAGTAGAGCGGAGTGGGATGGTAATCGTTTGGCAATTGAATCAGATATATGTGTCTTTACGGACGGTTCAAAAAAGGATGTGGGTGTGGAAGCCGGGGTATACTCAGCCCTCCCTGGAATACAGGAATCGTGCTGCCTACTAGACCACTGTAGCGTGCTCCAGGCGGGGTCCTGGCGAACAACTCACGTTGTACCCAGCGAGCGAGCCATTAGGATTTGTATTGACAGCCAAGCTGCAAACAAAGCTCTGGATTCGAGCACCATTAGATCGCGCCTAGTGCAACGGTTCGCTGTGAGCTCGGGAAACTGAGGCCTAACCACAGAATTATTTTCACCTGGGTACCTGCACGCAATGACATACCTGGAAGCTAGGCAGCTGATGCTCTGGCATGGCCTACGTGATATAATAAATGATCAATTAAAAAATGTACGCACCAGTTTAAAATGGGTAATCGACTTTATGGCGTTGGCAGACGAATAAAGACATTTATCTCAGTCGAGACCCAAGACAAAGTGATGTTGTTAGTAATGCTTATTCCAGTCCAGACCTGGAAAAAGTATCTTTATCTCGGTCGTTTCACAAGATAAATATTTACGTTATTAAAGTGAATTCTAGTCGAGACCCGGAATAAGTATATTTATCTCGGTCGATACCCAAGACAAAGGTTTGGATTAGTACAGTTTATTGCAGTTGAAGCCCGGAATAAGTATCTTTATCTCAGTCGATGCCCAAGATAAAGGTTTGAGTTAGTACGTGTTATCCTAGTTGCTCCCCAGAATAACTATCCTTATCTCAGTCGACACCCAAGATAAGGGTTTCAGTTAGCAAAATTTATTCCAGTCGATACCCAGAATAAATATCTTTATCTCAGTCGGTTCCCAAGATAAAGTTCTGATGTTTGTGTTCTGTATTCTAGTCGTTAACCAGAATAAAATAAAGTTGTTAATAATGTTAGGGTACTACCACTAGACAAGTCGATTCCAAATGATGCACAATCTATGAGAGCTGGATGCGAAAAGAGAGAGATTCAAGTTGGCCTGCGACGTATATTGCCTCTGAAATGCGCAAGGTACCAACAAATTATTATAAAATGCGCACTGCACCAATAGGTTGTTTTACATTGCGCATAGCAACCAAAGTACATTGACCTTCGCAGCTATGTTTAGGTAGTAACAGAAAAGTCCGTTGACCTTAACAGCTGTGCGTAGATAAGATGCATACACTGATCCCAGCAGCTGTGCTCAGCAGTACAAAGTACGGTCGCATAATGACGCGAAAAATTCTTTATAAATAATTTTTTTAGTACTAAAAGTTTTTTATGTTATTTTTGCAAAATTATCATATGATAATAATAGTAATAAAAATATATGAATGTCGATGTGGATTTCATTAAATTGTGTGGAACGAGTCTCCAATTTGTAAAGATTGGATTCTCTTGCACTATGCTGTTGGCTACCTTGCGATAATTCTGCATTGTTAGTTTGCTAAATAACTTTGTAGCATACCAATTATGCCAACCATCTAATATTTACTCGATGTACCTAACGTTGTTACGTAGCATAAGCCGAGGTTCTTCAATAAATGATTTTTCTATTCTTATTCTATTCTATTCTAATTGAGGGGAACAAGACATCTCAGTTGACATTTCCCAAATGTTTTGTTGATCACAACTGGCTGCTGGTATTCTTGTCCGAGAAGAATAACATTTTATTAGGAATGTTTCATCATTTATGTAGATATTTAAGACATGATTCTTTGTGGTTTCCTTTTTTTATTTCTTTTCAGCGTACAACACTATACGCCTGGAAAGATTACAAATTTGGGAGCCTCGTCGTGGGAGTTTGATCTTGAACAAATATAAATTACCCCGTTGATCGTTGCACAACCAAATTAAAAAATAGATCGAGTCAAGTCAAATTGTGGTTTATATAGCCATGGTTTGCGCACGGCACCAAAGGCCGGATTCAAAAGCGCATGGGAACAATATTTGGCATGGCAACGATAGTTTAGCATACTTCTTTATTTGTTTTTTGAAGTGTTAGCATTTCCTACAAAATTGTTTTAAATTATTTTTGCCTAGTTAAAAATTTTTTATTTTCTCAAATTTTTCCTAAACTCTAAATTTATAATAAACTAGGGGGATCACGTCGGCGTTGCCCGGCGATAATATAAGTACATAGAAGGGTGGGGTGGGGTGATTAGCGATAAATAATATGTAAGCAATTCCGCGATTCCATACTGTAGGTTTTCACTATGTGTCTGCATATGTGTGACTGGTGCGTGCGTGAGTGTGCGTGCATACATTCAAATGTGTGGAAGAGTGTAGCTCTCTACGTCGACGCATTATCATGCAGCGCCCAAATATACAGTAAAACACGAAATTTCGGTATGGCAACCATACGAAGGAGTTGCCCGATTAGTTCCATTTACGAACTGTATTGGAAATTTTTATGAAAACGCCATGTGCAAAAAATTAGCACTTCACCTCGAAGCCTTCTCAGGCATCTACCAAGTATACAGTGAAAAACAAAATTTTTTATGGCATCACTAAGGAAGGGCCTCCCGATTTAGCCCATTTTAAAATTTTATTTACTATTGCAGTGTCCAAATAATATATACTAAAAACCGTGATATTTGTGTTGCAACCCTACGTTTCACAGGTTCTTCACTTGCCCAGCTTTGCCAAATCTAATGGAACTCGTGCGCGATATGTGGCAACTGATCCACCCGAATTTCGGCATTACTAGGACATCGTTTCTATGGGGGCCAAAGGTTTGTAGTCGGGTGAATTATTTGATTAGCTTTGTGTTGACACTGGCCAAATCTACAATTCACTTGTACTACATGAGAGCCGGAGATGGGAATCAGACCACTGACCCACAACACCACGCACAAGCACTTAAGCGCCACTTCGTTGACGGATTGAAGAGACGTTTACGTCTTGAATATCTGGCAACGAACGCAGACACATTCAACTGCACATGGCAGCCACTATCGTCAATGCAGGACGGCGCTCTTGTCTTTCGCTGGTGATATCAGGCCACAGCATTTGCAACACCAGTCCACGGGGCTTCTCCTCGCTTTGGAACCGTTGCAAGTGCTGTGGGAAGGATAAGCGCTCCGTTAGAGATGCTCAGCTGGAGGGATGATGAGGGCAGCTTGTAGAGGTCTATGATACTACAGGCCGCCCTCGCGGGACTCTATAACGGTATCGGGTAAATTTTTCGTTCGTTCGGCTATTAAGTTTTTAATTCGGTTTCGGTTTCGGTGCTAAATTTCAAAATTTTATTTTGAAAATTCGTTCGTTTAGGTCATTATTTTTATTAGATTATTTTGGAAATTGGAGCTTCTTGGAACTGCCACTTTCCCAATTGTCAAAATTGGGACTTTTAAATCTTTTGTCTATATTTTAGATCGTCTTCAAAATTCTTGTATCCGTTTTTTAGTCTCATTTGAGAATTTTGTCTTGTTTGTGTCATTTTTGTTGTATTAATTGTTCTAGTTGTTTTTAATTGTCCCTTTTGACTATTTATAAGTTAGTTTAGCTAGTGTCTTTTTTACAATTTTGTGCCTTTTGCCAACTAGTTTTAAGGAATATTTAAAAGAGCCACAAAAAGAGCCAAAAATAAAGAGCGTATATAAATAAAAAAAAATAAAAAAAAAGTATTATTATTCTCACAGAGAGGTAACGTGTCAATTGAGAGCTCCCGAAAAAATCAACAAAACTTGCGAAATAACGTCGGAAAAAGTGCATAATTTGTGTAGGTATCAACATTATAAGCAACAGTGTTGAAGTGTGTGAGTTTATGTAATTTTTAATCTTAAAATCTATTGAAAAATGTAAAAATAAATTGTGAAAAAGTTCGAATTGAGTGACAATTATCGAGATTTTAATTAATTTTTTCCGTTGCCATGGCAACATGGGTACTATGAAAATTGTATTAGTGAGAAATTAAACCAAATAAATTTGTGAATTAAAAACAGAAATTCAACAAATTTAACTATTTTAAAATAAAACAAAAATCTAAAGCTAAGGAAATATAAGTGCATATATCTATTATATATAAGCTATAAAGAATCTCTGCCGCAGTCAAAATGACTGCGAGCAGCAGCGATTCTGGGGGGACTGATGATCCCCCCAAATCAAATTTAAGGAGGAAGAAGAGCACGAATGCTTCTTCTTCCTCCAAAGCAAATCAAGGGCCCACAGAAAAGGTCGTTAAGGGCCCAACTGAAGAGGCTAGCAAACCAGCAGCAGCAGAAGCTAAAGCTTCAGTAGCAACAACAGCAGAAGCCTCGATGACTACCTCAAGCCAGGGGCAAAATCCAAGCTTGATGCAAGTCGTTAAGGCGGCCTCAACCTCAGCGCCAAAACCTACTGGTGCAATAATGAGGCCATCGCTTTCTACGACGGCAAACGCCTGGAAAAAGCAGACACCAGGAACAACAGCATCAGCACTGACACCAGAAGCAGCATCACGATCCCCGGCGTTAGTGTCAGGGATTTCATATGCTCAGGTAAGTGGCAGTTCCAACCAAAGTTCAACAATAGAAATTATAGGAAAGGGCACCACTCCTCGTCCAGCCCCATTGGACGCAGGTATGCCTCGGCCTAAGACCAGTGCGGGTCTTCAGGCTTTTTTCGACGGGAGGTGGCAGGATGAGAGCTACGGGATGCAGTTGGAGCACATCAGAGGATGTCCTCAGACTGCATACCTGAAGGCAATCTTCCGCGTCATCTCCTGTGAGCAGCTATTCTCCATGGGGATAATAGCTGGGGGAATGGTTGAGGTGTATACCACAACCCTCGAAAGCGCTACCAAGCTTATGCTTGAGGGCATCGAGGTGGATGGTAGACACCTTGTGCCGTTCCCACTCAGGGAAAGGCCCACGAAGGTCGTGTTTTCGCGGGTCCCTATGCGAGCCCAACATGAAGACCTCTCGAATTTCCTTGGGAGATTCGGGAAGGTTCATGGAAAGGTTCGCGCCATTCCCATTAAAATTGGGGACGAGGGTCTCGGGCGGGGTATTTTCGGTACCAGCCGGGAAGCGTCCATTACCTTGAATAAGGGGTGCACGCTTCCATCAGGCTTTTACTTGAGCATATCCGGCTCGAGATACTGGATAGACGTGGGCAGCGAAGCGAAATGCCATGCTTGCCACTTGTTAGGGCATTTTATTGCTGACTGCCCCAAGAGAAGCGGAAAGAAGGCTGAACAGAAGGCTCCTTCGAAGGAAACCTCTGCTGCAGTAGTGGCTCCGGAGAAGGAACTTTCTGCCGGCACTCAGCCTGCTATCTTGGAGCAGCCAGTGGCTAAAGTGCCTGAAATTGTCCCTGAGGCAAAAATTATTACGGCTGTAAACGGCGCCACGTCGGCACGCGAAAGCATGGCTACTTCTGACGAGGAGTCGATTAGCCATGTAGGCAGAAAAAGGAGGACGAGGAGGAAGACAAGGGTGGACCGGGTAATGCTGCCTCCTCCAGAGCCAGCAAAGCCAGTCGCATCAAAACGGCCCCACTCGGAGGAGGACGATAGTGGTGCTTGCGGCTCGAAGGTTGTTGTGAGAGACACGGAAGTGTCTCTCGAAAAGCTTTCGGACTGCGATATGACCGGTTTTGATGAGACTGGTCTCTCGAGCTTCAGTGGCTACGAGTCGTGTGTTAGCACCTTTTCGACTGGTAGCCAATTTGAGGTCTCGAAGGGGATGGAAACCCTTCCTAGGGAGAAGATCTCCAAGATTCTTGCCCGGCTCCTGTACAAGAAGAATTCAGGTAAAATCTGGAGTATTCTTGTGGAGGAACTGGGGAGGCCGGAATTGCTACTTCCCCAACTTCTACTCCTACAAGAGGAGTGCAAGAAGAAGGGGAATTACAACGGTATATCTCGGTTAGATCGACTCCATAGGAAGGTGGAGGAGCTGATTCAGGAGCATTGCTTGGCCGATTCTCCTCGTCAGTAGATGTCGCACATTCATCGTTTGAGCTTTTCATCTCTTTGAATGTGTAAGATAGGCTCTCTTAACACCGGGGGTTTAAGTGCTCATACAAGACTACACAGTACTATCGAACATGCCAAAATGTTCGATATAGACATTACACTTCTGCAGGAGACGAATTTTACACAAGACACGTATACACACCTTGAGCGTTATGCTTATTTGCACACTGGCTATGCAATGTTTGCCACACCTGCACCTCGCCGAGGCTCAGGAGTGGCAATCATTGTATCCAACAAGTTTACACTATCGTCTCCTGTCTATACAGATATCTTTCCAGGCTTCGCTTCTTCCTTGGACTTTGTCGCTCAAGACAAACATATCAAGGTAGTAAACGTGTACCTTCCTCATGACCAGGACATTACAAGACAAGTTCTTGATAGTGTTCAATCCTGTCTGGTGAATTTTAGTGGCGAAACTATCCTCGGAGGTGATTTCAACTGCACGCTAAATCCCTCAATGGATCGGCATTCCGGAGTTGAGTTCAACTCTGTCAATGCTACTCGGTTGAGGAATTTTGTTCGTGTTTTCAGACTCGTGGATATCAATCGTTGGATGCATCCTACGACTAGATCATACACGAGGGTCTCGCGAAATATCCATGGAAGTCTCGCAGGCTCCACCTTCTTGTAGTGGCAACCAGCACTCTAGTTGAAAGAAGAACTGCATACTGGATATTCAACAACTATTTGTTGAATTCCGAGCAGTTCATCAATGAATTCACTGAATTCTGGCACGATTGGCAAGAGAGGAAAGGTGACTTTCCTCTTCTTAGTCAATGGTGGGATCTTGGAAAGCTCCAAATTCGATCTTTTATTGAAGCGAATTTCAATCGAAGTGGGTATCAAGCTTCTAGCTTGTCGGCCGAAGTATCTCGGGTGGCAGCTCTTCTCCCAACTCAGCCGGAGTTGATTCTTTATTTTAACAGAATAAAGGAACGCTTGGCAACACAAACTTACAAGCACAGCTTGGAGTTTGTGCTGCGCAGCCAATCACGCTGGCTGAGGGAAGGCGATTCTCCAACCGAGTACTTCTTTCAGGCAACTAGACGACGTACTGCTTCTTGTGAAGTCGAATCGATAGTTGATGAATCTGGACAAGTCCTCAACGGACAACAGCTATCAGAATTTATTCTAGACTATTACAGTAGTCTCTACTCTGAATCGACGTCGACAACATCCTCGACCACTCATGAATTTCTTGAGAATATTCCCACTTTCTCTGAAGACAGCAAGGAGCTCCTGGATACAGTAATCACATTGGAGGATATGATCGCTGCGACAAAGGATCTAAGGCGACACACTTCACCTGGTTATGACGGCTTGACTCCAGAATTCTTCATACGTTTCAGGGATTTATTAATTCCTGACCTTTTGGAAGTCTTCAATTCGGCGGTTGAGACGCATTCAGACTTTCCTCCTAGTTGGAGGAGGTCTGTTATGCGATTGATTCCAAAGAAGGGAGATTTGCAGAGGATGGGGAACTGGAGGCCAGTAACCCTATGCAATGTGGACTATAAAATCGTCTGCAAAGCATTAGGGGCGATACTCCGCTCAGTGTTTGCTTCGGTAATACACCCGGAACAGTCCTATTGTGTTCCTGGTCGTAGTATCTACGACAACATCGCGGTACCCAAACATTTGTTTGCCTACCATGAACAGACAGGTACACAAATGGCCATGATTTCTCTTGACCAGAAAAAGGCTTTTGATAGCGTCTCGCACGAGTATCTCCTGACTGCTCTCGAGGCATTTGGGTTCCCGCCCAGGTGGCTCGATATCATCGGGAAACTGTATAGAGATTCAGCGATTTTGATTAAGCATCAAGGACAGGTTCTGGCTCCTATCTCGTTTCATCGAGGTATCAGACAGGGCTGTCCATTGTCAGGTATGCTTTATGATCTTTCGTTGGAGCCGCTACTGGTGAATCTTCGTCGAATGCTCGGACAATATTCAGTGCATCTACCATATACCAATGTGAGGCCTCTTATGTTGGCATATGCGGATGACCTTTCTATTTTCGTGACAAGAGATGAAGCTTTTCCGGTCGCTCGTGCTGTTTTCGAACAGTACGAACGTATAGCGGGCGCTAAAATCAACCTTAGCAAGAGTCAAGGCTTGTGGTGTGGAAGGTGGAGAGATCGTACAGATACTCCACTGAACATCCAATGGACTAATACTTGCCTGAAGTATTTAGGTGTGTATATCGGACGCGAGAGTAAATCAAATAATAGCCGCATCGCTCTTGAGAAACTCTGTAGAGCTGTTAACTCATGGCGTAGTCGACTGTTTCCACTATCCCTAATGGGAAGGTCAGTCGTGATAAACTATTTGATTACCTCGTCCATCGTTCATCTGCTAAAGTCTGAGACGTTTGATGAAGGCTTCGTAGGTCTTCTTCAAGCAAAAGCGATAGGCGGTTGTGAAATCAAGGTGTCTCCAAGTGCGTGCATTCCAACGAGTGTTTTGCCAGAGAGACACCTTAATTTCTCAACTGTGGGTGAATGTACTGGGAGGGATCGGCATAGGGGAGTATTACTACTTGCTCTCTGTTCGACCACCCTATCCTCGTGACTGGCCGCAGGATCTAATCTCAACGATTCAGACCTGGGGCAGAATCAGGCCAGCATTTCACCTTAAGTGGAATGCTCTGCGGTACACGCAATTCGCGTCGATTCCAATCAGGTTTAATCCTGAATTAATAGATTCAGTGTTCAGTAATGCTCGAGGTTTTGAAGCTGACACGCATACACTGACAGTTCTCGGAGATATTATTGATATCTCTGGAAGCTGTCGAATAAACACGAACACTCCACAACTACACGACCTGGCGGCTTCTGCGCGGGAGAGATTTCGCCAACTTGGGACCAGTGACCCTGGCACTAAGTTGGAAGATGCTTTCGTTCTGGACAGACCGCCACACACACCTTTCAGCACACTTACAACACGTGTCCTCCGTGACGTGCTTATGTCAATAAGACCTCCGGAGTATACAGGATACAACAGATGGCGAACACACCTCGGGGTGAATATGGGCGTGATGGGAGGGATAACTTGCAGAGTAGTCTACAGTTATCCTTCTAGTTACAAAGATGCTGATGTAGCATTCAAATTGCTGCATCACAGTCTTATGCATCCTAATCAGTTGTCATATATCGACCGGCGGGTTCAGAGGATCTGCACAGTTTGTTCTGGTGAAGGCACCTTGTTTCACAGGTTCTTCACTTGTCCAGCTTTGCAGAGTCTGATGGAACTGGTGCGCGATATGTGTCAGTTGATCCACCCGAATTTCAGCATTACTAGGACATCGTTTCTATGGGGACCAAAGGTTTGTGGTCGGGTGAACTGTTTGATTAGCTTTGTGTTGACACTGGCCAAATCTACAATTCACTTGTACTACATGAGAGCCGGAGATGGGAATCAGAACACTGACCCACAACACCACGCACAAGCACTTAAGCGCCACTTCGTTGACAGATTGAAGAGACGTTTACGTCTTGAATATCTGGCAACGAACGCAGGCACATTCAACTGCACATGGCAGCCACTATCGTCGGTGCAGGATGGAGCTCTTGTCTTTCGGTGGTGATAGCAGGCCACAGCATTTGCAACACTAGTCCACGGGGCTTCTCCCCGCTTAGGAATCGTTGCACGTGCTGTGGGAAGGACAAGTACTCTGTTAGAGATGCTAAGCTGGAGGGATGATGAGGGCAGTTTGTAGAGGTCTATGATACTACAGGCTGCCCTCGCGGGACTCTATAACGGTATCGCGCAAATTTTTCGTTCGTTCGGCTATTAAGTTTTTAATTCGGTTTCGGTCTCGGTGCTAAATTGCAAAATTTTTTGTTTAAATTCGCTCGTTTAGGAACATTTTTATTAGTTTATTTTGGAAATTGGGAACTCATTGGAACTGCCACTTACCTAATTGTCAAAATTGGGACTGGTTCAAAATTTTTTGGTTAAACTTTAGATCTTTTTCAAAATTCTTGTGACCGTTTTTAGACTCTTTTGAGCATTTAGTCTTGTTTGTTTTCCTTTTTGTGTGTCATTTTTATTGTATTACTTGTTTTAATTGTCCCTTTTGACTGTTGGTAAGTTAGTTTAGCTAGTGTCTTTTTTACAATTTTGTGCCTTTTGCCAATTAGTTTTAAGGAATTTTTAAAAGAGCCAGAGAGCCAAAAATTAAAGAGACTTATTTACATAAAAAAACAAAATTATATTAATTATAAAAGTTTTGAGTGGTTATATAAAAGTTTTATAATAATACCCATTGGTGACGTATTTAGTTATATTAGAGTCTATTAAGATTACTAATGGTTCTCGTGGAAGTAAGTTACTAATGGTTTTATAAGTTGGTGATGGAAATGTTTCATTCACCGCTCTATAGAACTTAGAGTAGCCAGTCTATAGAACTTAGAGTAACCATTACTAGAAGTTATATAAGATAGTTTTATAATTGTTTTCATCTGATTGGTAATAAATTTTTATTGCGGTATCCGTGGTTACCCTTATATAATTCGACAACGTTCAGTAATTTAGGTGACTTTAATAAAAATTAGGAACTGTCGGTAATAAATGTACCTACCAACTATAAAATTTCATAACATTTTTTGGAGGCTTTGCTGTAACTACGGGGACCGTTATAAACACAAATGACTTTTAGTATCGGAGCCATTATAAAACTATTTTCATTTTTTTATGGCGTTTTAGTAACGAATGTGACTGCTATAAAAATTGGAAACTTTTAGTAACGACAATTTTTTCATATTTGGCCATTTCAATATGCTTTTTTCCGAGCATTTGGGACAATACACAAAGTAGGTCTTCTTGACCTGCCCCTTTAATTTGCACGATTTTATTTGAAATTTTTTTTCCTAACTAAAATTATTCACTACACTACCGAGGAGTGTACAACAAAAATTATTATAAGAAGTGCATGACACAGGCAGTTTGTCATTACTTTAAGATATATAAGATTACCAAAGGTAATTATGATTAAAGGGTATATATATGGTACTTCCTTTAGTATATATAATATTTCTAGAAATTTTATGGGGGTAATTGAGTTTATATAATAGAGCCAGAGTTTATATAAAAGTAGTTGAGTATTGAGAATTTTTCTCCAGTTAGGAAATGAAACCTGATCCCCAAGTTTTCATTAAAAAATTCCGAGAACATATGAGGGAAATCCGACCTAGAGCAACAAGTCATCATATTAAGCTAAATGTCTTCATTCTCAAGGACCTCTACACTTGCACGCACGTTTTCATTCGTATAGCCGCTGTCATAGCGCCATTGGTACCCCCATACACTGGATCTCATCGAGTGATTCGAAGATTTGATGATTATGTTTTCATCATAGAAATAAATTGAATAGAGACATCCATCTCTTGTGAGCGCATCAAACCCCCCTTCGTTAACATAGATGACAAGGGATATGTGGACTCAACCTTTACGCACTTACTCCAGGATTCGTAACGAGTTAAAGTGTATTAACTCTTCAACACCTGACCTCGTCACTGAGGAGGGGGTGGTTGTGGCGGCATCGCTATTTGTCGATAATTCTACTTGTGGTAGCACCGTCATGATATTCATACTTCTTCATTCTATTGCTTTCATCTTGGACCGAACATTAGCGTCTAAAAATAATGCAGCTCTTAAAGCCTGTTTGTTAAATTAATATTAATGGTGCTATTTAAATACTCTTTGCCTTATTGTTTATACCAGTGTTGAATACCCACAAGCTTGTTATTTGCAGCTTTCGAATTTATAATAAAAGAATTTTCAATGAAAATTGTATTTTTACTTTTAATAAAAGATTCTATAATATGTTTTTGCAAGTAGCGAGCTGGCGATATCTTCTTTCTAAGACAAAAATGTTCCATAAAAGGTGTGCTGCGATCAGTGATATAGATTAATTATTAGTGAAATCTTGTGCTAATATTGTATAGGTTTGCAATCATCCAAGTCTTCCTCTATATATACATCTGAGTTAATTAATAAACTCATTCAGTTTTCGAAAAACTAAACATTAATGACAGTTACGTTACAATTAAATTGGAGAATTCATTATTAACTATCGTCGGGTATCGGATCATTAGTCATGGTCAAATGTAATTAACTTGCCATCTTCTTCAGAGGATGCAATCCAGGCTCCAAAAATGAAAAATAACGAATTTGGTACACCTGCTTCTCATGTAGGTATTGGCCGCTAAAACTCTGAAAGTATTGTTGTTGCTACTACTGTGCAGGGCGTAACATTGAAGAGTAGTACTAAAGACTTTAGGGTCTGACGATCAGGTTTGCTATGGTGGATATGTGATCTAAACTTTAAACATACTAAAGTAATCAAAAATTTATTCCTCCTTACTTGTTCTCATCCAAATATATAAGAGAAAAGTTACACAGGAAGTAAGCTTAAGTTACTAGCTGAATCCTGGGAATGAATAAAATATATGAAAAAGGTAAGCGAAAAGTGAATCGAGTAAATATAGTCAATCTAAGGCAAATCTATCTATTTATTCTGCTGAGTATTGCAATTCCACTAGATCGATTCAATTTTTTCGTTATTATTGAAACTTCCTTCACTCGGGACGTGAAAGCTACTAAATTGACTGTTAAATCAATTCTTGCGGTTTTTTTTTTACAGTTTTCCTGAACAGTTGTTAGTTAATTTTAATGTTTTGATTTATTTATTAGTCCATTAATATTTAACATAATTTCACTATTTTCGTACAAACTAGCTCAGGAGACAAGATGGTTCTTTGGGGGAATATTTTTTATAATTCTCCTAATATTGCTGTGCTATGACCATTTACAACTGAATATATACTGCCTTAATTGTAGGTGAAAAAACAGTACCGCCTAAGAACTTGCATGAAACACAAGAGCCAAGATATCCATCAATTTCCCACTCAAATATTGATATCTTCAAGAATGCCTGTACATTATTTCTTTCGTGAGCAAAAATAAAATCAATTATGGTGTGATGTAGTACGCCCTCTTGATAAATTACTCTCTTACCTACATCTGACATTCTAAGTAAGTGATATTAAGAGGCATAGTCGATGCGGCTAGTGTGACTCTCGTGCAATCATAGCATTTCCCGGCTGCTGAGTCACCTAACTTGCCTAATGATTTCCACGGGGTCACATCTGAAGACCTACTATTCTTGGACATTTTCTAACTATAGGATCTCCACGTCCGTATATATAACACAAAGAACTCTGACTTTAGTTTCAATCAGGATCTCCTCCCCCGACCCTTCACCATACGGTCAACAATAATATTTTGGAGATCTAATCGTCAACTAGATCAAGTTCCAAAAGATAAATGTCTCTCTTAGATGAAGGAAGCCAACGATTCCATAGGGTTGCGAATAGTTTCTATGCATCTGTCTTCCCACGTCATTAGCTAAACTAAAATAAACTAAAATGCTTCTGCTTTATTGGAAAGCCTTAATTTTAAAAACGAAAGTTTTCATATACGTATTTAAATTTATTAAATACTTCTATTATTTGTGGAGTTTCTTAATAACCTAGAGACCCTAGTACCCCCTACCATGCCTCAACTACCATCCCTAGAAGGGGCAGAAATTTCGAGATTTTACGATGAAACGTCATTTACAAAAATCACATCTCGAGAATGGAGTCCATTACTTTATATTTTTCATAGAAAAGAACGGCAACACAGAACGACAATTTGATTTTTGTTAATAATAGTAATTCTATTAAATACTGTTAATTACTTATTTAAAGATATAAGTCTATTAAATATTTGTACCATAAATTGGGGAGGTGTTCGGCCTGTTTTGGTGAAAATATATGTGATATATTTTGGTATTCCATTCAATCTCTAAAAGTTTCTTCGAAATCGGAGACAGTCGAGTGCAAAATCTGCCCGAAGTGATCGTTTTGGTGTGGAATGGCTGCATAAACCCATTATCTACGTTGTAAATGTATATTTTTTTAATAAATGCTTCTTTCAAGGGTGAAGGTACCCTTTGATTTGGTATTAATTCATATAAGTACACTGTCTCAAAAATTTCATCCGGTCTGTAAACATAGAAAAATATAAAATAATGCCAAACTAAAACAATTATGAGATTCGCTTTTAAGAAACTCCTCCGTTTTTCTCAATACATAATTATGAAAACTTTAATCATTCCAAGAATCTGCAACATCAGAAGATTGTCGCCTACCCGTCTCGCCTAATTAATCTTGTTCTCTGCAAAGTAAGAGATGGATGAAGCGACCCCCCAAACACTAAAGCGTCTGTGCTACGGGAAGAAAACAACGAAGGAATATGCAAGAAACAGGGACGCGATGCGCTAACCATTGAACCCCAGTTGCGTTGCAACACAAACAAAAATCAACAAGTAAATTTGTAATGTATTATCACATTTAAATAGATATGGAATTTCTTCATTTCGGTACCCCTAGGGCCATCTATTGAGTTGTGAACTCATTGCCTCTGCGTTCACTATATGCTTCTATGCACAGTGGTATCATTATTGACTGTATATGAGTTGCATGCAGCCTAAGGAACTTATCATGTACCCCATTAATTCATCTTGGAGAAAGCAGAAAATCTATAGTAATATTGCGTCATGACATAAATAGGCTAATGCAAAGGGGGGAAAAGAAAACAAGTATGTACGAAATAAAATGAACACTTGACAATTTTTTTAGTTTCACATCATAAATACTTTGCACCTGAATTAGACGACATAATGCCGTTTGTCATTACTGCGCGAATATAGAAGGGGTGAAATAAATTGCGTAATTGTTTTATAAATTTTTAATTCCGGCTTACGTGGACTTGACAGGATAACATTTTCCCAATAAATCTATTCAGTCTTGTTCTGAAATTCAAAATGTTTAAAAGTTTCTTGCGTGAATTTGTTACCATGAAGACCACAAGTTGGACTTCTCACTTTGATCTTCTCGACAAGATTCTTGGATTAACGGGATATCCGGGGTTGACGAAATCGAGCAACACAATTCTTTTTAAATTTAGCTGTGCTTTGGGATTCCTTATTATTTGTTTGCTCCCATGTTTTTCTTTGCTCTCAATTTTAACAGAGAACTCCCGCCTTCGTTTTGATTCTATATTATCGCTTGCTGCAGGAATTCATGTAATAATATTTCAAATATCTTTTAAATTTCTATTTGGCTCTTTGATAATATTTTTTATAATTAAATAAAAAATAGATAAGAAAACAAATATCATAGACTTTTTCAACTTAGTTTTTTTTTTATCTAATGTAGGCTTTAACAAAATTCCTATTTTTGTGGTTCTACAAAACAAAGAGGGAGAAACTGTCAAGGTATGTAAGCGAAACTACGGCCTCTCTAATCACTGACAATCAGCATTTTAAGTATTTTGGGAAAAAGTACCGAATATTATCAACGTAAATATTAAATTAGTGTGCCATTCATTTACATATATATGAACATGTCTTTTTATATTTCTTACACACAAATTATAGTAAAATTTTGGCAAGTACACTTATAATATATATTGTGGGAGCAATTGCGTACAACACCTTGCCACTCTTTGCGTCAGATCAGTGGAAACTGCCTCTACATTCACCTATTTTCGGAATTTCGTAATATTAAACACAATGCAAATTTTCGAAATTCTTATTTGAATATTTGCAGGTACCAAAATCATCCTGGCTACGAAATTAACTACTTTTTTATAGTACTTCAGTTTTTACTGGTCCTTTCTTGTACTGCAGCATTTGACATATTTTTTTATTTATACTGTACATTTACAGTACTAATGTTCGAACTTTGCAAAAGTTCATGTGCTTACATTGGTGACAAAACAGGCGAATACAACACCGAGCAAAGCCAGCGACAACTCGTTCAATACGTGGTGAAACTGCACACCGACGCGATAAAATTTTTGAACGATTTTAAAGAATGTTTCGAAACTACCGTTTTGATAGTTATTTCTACGTCAATGGGAGGCATTTGTATGCTCATCGTTCAAATAACTTCGGTAAGTATTACATTAATTAACATTTTAGATATAGGTATATAAAAATTGAATTTTTGTTTTTTTTTCAATAGAATTACATAATGAAAAAATGCTTGAAGTATTGACTGGTGTACCTTTAAATATCTATAGCTGTGTTCTTTTGTGTACCTTATTCTAGAGCTCCTATATAGTGGAGAGAACAAATTGTTCCGTCGATTGAAGTGAACTATTTGTACTGTTCGCTTCATTTATAAATCTTCTATGAAAATGTATGAGGCGTTCTTTTGTGTATCTTTTGTTCTGCACTATTCGGCGGACACAAAAAACCCAGCTAATATGTACATCGAATTGGATCTTCGATTGTTACGGTAGAGCAAAAGGTGTCGCAATCGAGATCATTTGCAACTCCTCTTTGAATTGAACCTTAGCTGTTAAGTACAATACAAAATAGTGCATAAATGAAATGAAGGTGAAAGGTAGCTAGTGGGAAACTTTTAGCGAAAAATTAGTTTTAATTCTTTGTGTAAAGCTTTTAACTTCCTCCTTAACCCCTGTTCGTTCACAAGCTTATACCATAGCGTGCGATATTTTGGTGACACCTTTTTCTTCCTATAGATCTGTCTCTATTTGCGAATAGTTTTTATCTCGCGATATGTTCACAAGGTTGACAGTTGTTTTGGTTTTGTAGTGGTAAGATGGTATTATTGTGAAATTGGCATATACTTACTTAAATTTTTATACTGAAATGTTTACATATTATAGTAAAACATAAATTGTGAGGTTAACATTAAAACTTCCCTCAAAGTTCCACTTCTTCTAGATATTCAAAGCTTATATCCAAAAAATTAGGTTTTATTGTATAAATTGTTAAGCGAAAATGGAATATTGTAGACAACCAAGTTGTTTTGGTTGATTGCAGGAATTAATAAATATCTTTGGTACCTCAATTTCGCTACATAAAATACTTATTACACTTTTTAATAACAAAACACTTGTTTTTCAGTCTTGTCGTTAAATCATGAGACCAGTTAAGATCTGTAACCAATGGTTCCTTGTATACAGTCTGGCAGTCAATAGATATAAGCATGTTTGAGTTTCTTACTCTAATTAGTTAGTAATTTAGTTTAAAGCGTTTTGTTGTCCGAGGACAATATCTTGTTTTATCTTTCTTTGGTGATTTTTTCTACTGATTTGCTCTTGTTAAATCCATAGTATCAATTGTATTTGTTTTTTTTTTGTTTTTTGTTTTGTAATCAGTCAAACATGCAAATAAAATATCCTCTAACACATATATTTTTCGACTAAAGTGATATACCGAGTGTGTTCAGTGCACTGGCATGTATGTAGGATTAAGGGTAATGAAAATTGAGAAAATCCCCTTTTGGTTTTAAGTATAAACTAATAACTTTATTTCTATAATAAACTAATAATAAGCGATTTGAAG
The DNA here is from genome assembly GCA_963924295.1 of Dioctria rufipes. Lineage (NCBI taxonomy): Eukaryota > Metazoa > Arthropoda > Insecta > Diptera > Asilidae > Dioctria > Dioctria rufipes. The sequence goes on from OZ002740.1 coordinate 366,010,387, forward strand.
TAAATGTACTGACGTAGGCCACTCGGTGTGTTCAACGTGCGAAGAAGAACTGCCTGTACTCCCGTCGAGATTGTTCGATCATTCGCCTGTCATCATCGTGTAGTATAGAGTTGCCAGGTAGCTAACTTATTCGTACTCGGCTGGTTTGCAGTCCAGATTATTTTTGGTTTGGATCCCACATTCGGCCATCCTGCAGGTTCATCGTCCTCGAGGAACATCCTTCGGATTAAAGTTGCATTTGGGTCTTTCTCGTTATCGTAACATCTTGATGGATTGGTACCCTCTCATTTAAGTTATATCATCATTTTGGATCGTCATTACCGTAACTAAATAGTCATCTTTGCTCAATTACTTCATCAGATTAAGCTGCTTCATATCTTCTTAAATCATAATTACTGCGTCGTCAGTGCTGGCAAACATCGTTGCTTCCTTCGTCATCTTCAAGGTACATCATCGGGCCAGCTTTCGTCTTTTTAAAATACATCTTAACGGTTGGTTTACATCTTTGATATTAATTACGTCTTCTCGTCATTGTTCTGGGTACATGGAGCAATAGCGGTTGTTTTAAATGTTCTTCCAAGATATTAATTATGATTTCCAGCTTGAAAAAGCTTACTCGTCCTTCGAGAAAAAAAAAGACTACCTTGCGAGCATTGTTGTGCTAGTGGCTTTCTGTCGATTCGTTTCTTCTTTTTTTTCACTTCTCGTGTTAATTTTTTATTTATCTTCATGTTTAATGTTCGATGTAGAATTTCTGATCAAATGCAGTATTCGTGGCATATTAAATTATAAATTTCATCTTCGTGATCATTGTATTTCATTTTTGTGATCATATTTCTCATATCATTTGTTGTCGTACATTTATTAATTCATTACTATTTTCTATTATTTACTTGTTTCCCTTAATTTTACGTTCATATCTGGTTTCTAATTTTAATTGTTAATGAGTTTTTGTTAATCAAGCAAGAGGTGAGTAGTGTGGTATAGCTATTAGTACTGAGGTGTATTTATTACTTTCTTTGGGGCGTATTTAGACTTCATTTTTATTTTTATCGTCGTTTTCAGGGTTATCTTCCTCTGTATCATTCTCTTCGTCCTCATTGTCTGATGATAAGACTTCGGTAAATGGTTTCATGAAATCAGCAGCTGTGGAGGTTACTTTTGGGCCTTCATGCTCACCCAATTTTTCGACTCCGTACCTTTCGTTGTCTTTTATTTCAGTGACTCGGTATGGTCCTAAGTAAGTAGGACTTATTTTAAGACACGAACCATATTGAGTTCTTCTAATAGCTACTAGATTTCCAATTTGGTATTTTGTCGGTATTTTCCTTCCTTTATTGCAGTTCTTCCTATTTTCTTCTTGTACTTTTTGGATCTGTAAGGCGGCCGCTTTCCATCTATCATCTCTTTCAGTCTGGAATATTAGCCGTATTTCATCCTCAATCATCTCTGCTAAGGTGATGTCCTCTTTTTGCTTTATTTTAGTGCCAAACATCAACTGGAAAGGCGTCGAATTTATGCTTCTGTGATGACTGCCATTTAAGCATCGTTGTATTTTGCTAATATGTTTATACCAAGTATCTTCTGAAGTTATAGACAGCTTCGTAAGAATCGCTATTACTATACTGTGGATCCTTTCCACTTGACCATTGCCTCTAGGAATACCGGTGGTTATCTTAACATGTTCAATTCCTGCTTCAGCACAATATTCTTCAAATTCATTAGAAGTGAATGCTGGTCCCCTGTCCGTTATGATTCGACCTGGGTTACCGAACGTAGTTTGTTGTAACTCGAATTTTTGCAACGTCTCAGATGTTGTTGTCGTTTTTGTCGGATACAACCACACGAACTTAGTGAACGCATCCACTATCGTCAAAATGTATCGGTATCCTTTTCTGGTTATCGTCATTGGTCCTAAGTGATCAGCATGGTAAGTTTCCAAAGGCAGATTCTCTTTGGGGATAGTGTGCAGAAACCCTTCTTTCCTTCCTCGTTTCGCTGATAGAATGCATGGAACACAATTGCTGATGAAATCTTGTATTTTGCGTCGTAAGTTAGGAATAAAATACTCCTTGCTGATAATATCTTCCATCTTCCTGGAGCCAAAATGGGCTTGATCGTGTACTTGTTTAATGAGAGTGGCTTGCATTTTGTTGGGAACCACAAGTAGCTTATGGCCATCTTGGAGTTTGAATAGTATACCTCTTTCAGCAAAATAATCTTCAAATTCTTCCTTTTCTAATACTTTTAATATTGCTTTAGTACCTTCGTCCTTTTTCTGTGCTTCTTGGATTCGGTATAATAGAGAGTCTTCTTCAATCGTCATGACCAGCGGATTGCGGCTAAGTGCATCGACGTGTCTCATACGTTGGGCAGTTCGATGCTCAATTACGTAATCATATTCACTTAACATCATCGCCCATCTTGCCACTTTCGGGATGACTTCTTTCTTCTGCATTGTACATTTGAATGCTGCACAATCAGTCACCAGCTTAAATTTTTTTCCAAGGAGGTATACTCTAAACTTTTTTAAAGCTACGATAATTGCCAACACTTCTAATTCGTAACTAGTATATTTTTCCTCTGCAGGAGAAGTTTATCTACTCAAATAATATACTGGGTGTAGCCCACCGTCCTCTGCATCCTTTCGAAGTAAAATGGCACCATACCCTAATTTGCTTGCATCTGTATGAAGCTCCGTTGCTGCTTTGGGATTAAAAATGGCTAACACTGGTTTGGTTACCAAGACATCTTTAAGTTGTTTGAACGCATGTAACTGTCTCTCTTCGAACTGAAAGCGAGTATCATTCCTAAGTAAATCACTCAATGGACGTGCAATTAGAGCATAATTTTCCACGAATTTACGGAAATATCCAGTAAGTCCTAAGAATGACTGAACGGCTCTAACACAATTAGGTATCGGAAATTTAGAAACAGCTTTCATTTTTTCATCCGTAGGAGCGACAGTCCCATTCTCGATACTGTACCCGAGATATTCAATTCTCTTTCGGAGAAATTTACACTTGGACCATTTTATTTCCAAGCCATTATCAGCAGCTACTATAAGTGCTTCCTCTAAGTTATTCAAAGCATCATTTTCATCTTGACCTATAATAATAACGTCATCTACATAAACCAATATCTTCCTTTTATTTAATAAATTGGCAAATACTAAATTAATGTAGCGCTGAAATTGTGTTGGGGAAGTGCAAAGTCCAAATGGTGCCCTAGTGAACTCATATTGGCCGGATGGTGTTACGAAGGCTGTGTATTTTCGACTGTTTCTATCCAATGGTATGTGAAAGAATCCATTTCTCAAATCTAAGGTTGAAAATATTTTAGCGTTGACAAGACGGTCCAGCTGATCCTCGATCAAAGGTAGGGGTTGATGATCTCTTATGATTACTTTGTTAAGTCGACGGTAGTCGACACACAATCGCTTAGAACCATCCTTCTTATCTACCATAACTATAGGACTTGCGAATTCAGAAACACTAGTCGTTACTACTCCTTCCTTTAGCCATTCCTCAACTTGCTTGTCAACTAGTTCTTTCTCGTAAAGTGATAATCTTCTTGGGGGCTGGTGAATAGGTTTGTCATCTTTTAAGATGATCTTCATACGAAAGTTTGTGTCTGTTCCTTCTTTTCTGGGTTGATAGTTCTCTACCATTCGTTGTATTGTGCGTCGGTGATCAGGATTGAGAACATGTTCAACCTCTATACTATCGTCTTTACTAATTTGGAGACATTGTAGTTCTTCATCTAGTTTTGGAAGGGAAATGGAAATTGTTCCTTGCTTCATCGTAAGTTCCAGTCTATTCAGAATAGTTCTCCCTAACACTAGTTGTCTCGAAATCACATCTTTGGTTACTACATGAAACTGTTCCTTCAGATAGGTTCCGTCTATTAAGATCTTGCCATCGAATGATCCCAAGGAGGAGGTCTTTTCTTGACCTACACCTCGAAAAGTAATAGGATCTCTTATGTCTGGTCGTTGAAGAAAATCATATGCGTCTTCTCTTATTAGGCTGATGTCACTTCCAGTGTCAATTAGAGCTGTAAATTTTGAATTATTCAATATAATCGTTTGACACATATCTTCTGTATGCCCTTGCTGTCCCTTTACAAAAGCTACTTTAGTTTCTCTTGACGTCTTCTTTGCTCGTGTACATTCATTGCTTTTATGGCCATACTGGTTACATGTAAAGCACTTGGGACCGTTCTTCCTTCTAGGACAATCTTTTGCTAGATGACCAATGCGTCCAAAGGAATAGCAATTTAATTCAATACGGCTGATTTTTTGATGATTATTTCCTATACGCTCACGTGGCCAAAGTTTTTGGGTCCCTTTCTTTTCTTTAATTCCGCCATAGGTGCGAAGTCTTACTTTGAACTCATTAAGATCGCTAGCGCCATATAGGATTAGTTTGTTGACCTCATCATCTTCAATGCCATCAATGGTGTATTTCATAATTGCAGCATCTTCCAGATTTGCTCTTGCTGCTAATTCGCGTACTGATAGGAAATATTCATAGTAAGATTCTTTACTTGTCTTTCGTCGTTGTCTTAGTTTTGCATGTAGCTCTGCGCTGTTTTCTTTAACCCCGAATTCCCGCTTTAGAAAAAGCTTAAGCTCTGCCCAAGAGTCAATAGAATTTGTTGTTCTAAGAGCAAGCTTGGCTGTACCTTTAATAAGTCTTTTAGAGTAAACTGTCTTCTCCATTTCGATCCATTGAAACACTTCGGCAGCGTTTTCAAAATCGTTTATGAACTTATTCGGAGTGTAGTCATCTTCGCCGTTGAAGGTTGACATCGACTCTTCAATATCCTTGAAGGAAAAGTGAACTGCATCGTTCATTCTTGACAATGTTTGACGTGTATATGACTGCATACGTAACTTATCTATTTCTTCATCCCTATTAGGCTATCCGACGTCTCACCTGAATTTGTTTTCTAATTAGTATATATTTCTCGATCTACCTGCACATCACTAGGAGAAGATGATATAGAAGATTTAATAACTTCACTGGATTCCAGCGTTTTTAACCTTTTTTCATGTGCTTCTATCGCTGAGTCCTTTTCTTTTAGTGTCTGAGTTAATTGCCTCACCATATCCTCATAAGATTCCAAAGCTGATACCGCCTCATTAATTGTACTGTTCTTATTTGTTCTTTTTCTTCCGCCCATGCTTAATTGAATTCGTTTGATAACTAAGCAACCATAAACAAATTCACCTCTATCACACTACACCTTTTATGCTATATCTCTTTTATTAACCTGCTGCCGAAAACCAGAAAATAAATATTTCATCTCAAGTGAGACCATAAACAAAAGGTTATTTACCAACCTGAAGTCTGGTATTATCTCTCAAATTATTGTAATACTTTCGAAATTTAATAAAATGTAATTAAATATTTTCAAATTTATTAGTACACGTCTCTACGTCTCTAATAATAATTATTTTTCTAATATGTTATTAAAGGCCATGTGTTACTACTGTCATCTTTGACCTTTTGACCATAAAAAAAAAACTTCATTAAGAAAATGTATTTTATTTGTTGAATAATAGATGCGTATTGGCCGCTAAACATATACCGAAATTCTTTTAAGTGTCACACAACACACGTGAAATTAAAGTGTCGATACTTTGCATTTGTAGTGTCCGCTAATTGTTAACATGCATACTCATCATTACTTGGACAAAGTGTACGAAGTCGTTCTGCTACTCTCTTTACTTCATTCGATGTTTATCCAAGCTTGCATTTGTATTTCAAATGCGATGTTTTCACATTCTTTCTCACTCTTCGTCGGAGCAAAGAAAACTCTACACTCTCCCCTTAACTGAGTTTGATATACAGTATATGCGTGTGTGTGCACTAATAAAAAAAATTTTTGCGTCTTCTCGTCGTTTCTTCGTTGGCCACTAACACTAAATGAAATTAACACGCTTACCGTTCTCATGTGCCGTTAACTTTGCAAATGAAAATTCTTCCTTTAATTTTCCGTATCCTCTTTTTCTTATTATTTGCTCCTTACTCCATGTACCCTTTATGCTGCTACACTATATATCTTCTTGTTTAACTTTAAACAGGTTTTCCTGATATAGCTGGCTGTGTAACACTTGCGTATATTTCACACCGAGTGCCTCTTGATCATCATATCGCGATTAAATTTTAGGTTGAGCCCCCATGTGGGATTAAGGGTAATGAAAATTGAGAAAATCCCCTCTTGGTTTTAAGTATAAACTAATAACTTTATTTCTATAATAAACTAATTATAAGCGATTTGAAGTAAATATACTGACGTAGGCCACTCGGTGTGTTCAACGTGCGAAGAAGAACTGCCTGTACTCCCGTCGAGATTGTTCGATCATTCCCCTGTCATCATCGTGTAGTATAGAGTTGCCAGGTAGCTAACTTATTCGTACTCGGCTGGTTTGCAGTCCAGATTATTTTTGGTTTGGATCAAACATGTATATAAATGGACTGCTCGTTGAACCAAATATGCATGAACACAAATGGCACCACTTCCATATTCCTGTCTCCTTCCGTGGGAGCATATTTTCCCACTAAACTATAGAAATTAGGAACGAGAAATTGCTTGACGTTCAGCGGTATGTACCACTAAAACAGCCTTGTAAAAAACAATTCTTTCGACTCATAATTAAGATTTAACAATAAAAATAGTCCCAAATACTTTTGCGGTTAATTCGTTAAATCTCACTGACTTGCATATAAGTAAGTTCTCAAATAATTTAAATATAGTGCCAGTATACGACAGTATGTAGCATTTACAGTGAGAGCATACTTTCTGCAATCAAAACTGGTGCCACATGAAACAGGAAATCAGTCAGTCCATTTATATAAATGTCAGTGGTTCAGTGCAATGCGCTTTAATGACTGCGCTTTTTGAAATAACTCGGTGAATTTTATTTTGGCGTAAAAAGTAACTTAGTTGCCATAAAAAAAGGAATATCAGACTTAAAAGCAAATATTTGTATGTATTGAAATAAATTTTTTACCTAACTTTGTGTGGTTTTACACATTTTTTTCTTTGTACTCTTGGTGACCGCTTACTATTGGGATATGCCCTTCATTTTGGTAAGCTTATTTAATCATTTTTTGTGCTTCAGGATTCTTCTTTTAATAATTACAGGCATTTTTTGGTTATGTTTAGTGGTTTATACATCTCCCTAATAGTTTGATCGCTATCTGTTCGTCGGAATTCCCACCATTGTGTTATCAGAGGCTTTTCGTGGCTTGTCCTCAACACAATCCTTCTTTTTAATTAACGCCTAAATCTTTGCTACGCTTCTGTTATACAGCTAATACTTACGCTGTGTCATTATAACCACATATACTCTAAGTTCCTCTGCCATCACCTGGACAAGCTTCTTAATTTTTCAGAGGCGCTCAGTTCAAACTCATCCCTCTTACTTGGTAAGTCGCGTGCTCTCTCTACTCGCATAGATTGTTTGACGTCCCTGATGATCTTCGCACCCCGCTGAATAATTGTAACGCACCTCTTTCATCACCTGGGCCGACCCAATCCTTAAAGATACGCATCACAATATTCGGTCAGGAATGAGCTTGCGTGTTGGTTGGCTTCTGCTGCTATTGGCGCTATTGCCTCGGACATTAAGTGCTTCACGTCTGGAAACTTGAACTTCCCTTCTTCTCCCGACGTGGGGCGCCTCTTGTGAATGGGCATTTGCCTTGTATTGATGTTTCTCCGCTGTATGCAAATGCGCCACCTACTCAGCAGCCTTCCCCCAAGCCTCATCGCAAGCAAGCAGCAGTCGCGCCGGAGGAAGCGATCTAATTTGCACCTAACCGCTGCTACTCCTAGTGCAACTGGGACTGTGACCTTAGGTAGTGCTACGAGTCAGTGCTCTGATAACGCCATTCTAAGACTTGCATCTGCTTCCGCGGTTTGCGTGATACTTCATCTGTGTCGTCTCTAGGTAATGGTGATGCTGTCCCTTTGATAACAGTACCAAAACCTTCTCTTCGGAAACGTTGTGTGAGGACATCTTAAAGTATCTGAAATCTAAAAATATCGCAGCAGATGGTATTTCTTGTCGTAAGATTAGTAAAAGCTCTAAGCCGGTTGCATCCTTTGTTTGAACCTTCTCAAATGATGTGTGGGATAAGTTATGGAATCCACAACCATTTTGGCCCTCTGGCGCCTTTACTAAATTCTTTGTACCTTCCCGGCGCCAACGTAGAAATGCATATAAAATAAACAGCGATATACCAAAAAAACTCAAATCGCTCTCGCTTTAATATCAAAAGGTAAGGGGATTCGACAAAAACTTCAAAACCTCTGCTGCGACTTGTTTCGATATAGTTGCTTTAACTGAAAATTGGCTGTATCATGACTGAAACGTTTGACAATTCAAATTTTTAGAAGAGATAGATATACGGATTCTGAAGTTCGAGGCGGTGGCGTAATCCTTGCCTGTAAAAACCAGTTTAATTGGAGCCAGGTTGAGCTTCCCAGTTTCTCCAACACTCTTGACAACGAACTTATTGCTCCTTTCTCTTCCAAAATCTAAATCCTCCAGACTTCATAAATATTGTTGATGACAAAGGTCAGAATATTTACGACCTACTCATTTGAACATCTAATTTTATCCATGGTAAGATGGATCCTCTTGACGAATTACTAATTATTGCTGATTTTAATTTACTCAATATACAATGGGTACTAAATGAAGTTGACGATAACTATCTTCCATTTAATAACTTAACAACAAAGGAATCACTTTTCTTTGATATTATTTCATTTCTTAGTCTCAGCCAAATCAATAATGTGAAAATGATATGGGTTCTTAGACTTCGTATTTTGTGCCGAGGCGGGTAACTCATTATTTGAACCTAGCTCAGTTATAATGTCTACTCTTGACAAATATCATCCCCTCTACTAATTACATATTGCTATGTAACCGAAAACTTAACAAATTGTGACGAAACGCAATAATTTTTCAATTTTAGAAAGGCTAACTTTTCGGAACTTTCTAGTAGACTTACATTTATTGACTTCAAGATATTCTCTAAATTTTACATAATTCTTTCCGATTCATTTTCCTCTCATCATATAATGAGTGCAAAGAAATTTCCTCTACACTTTATGATAAGCGTATTCCAAGCATGCGTACAAAATTTAGGATGCACTCGATCATATTATTGGACTTACAAATGAATTCACAACTGGTCCTGGTAGGATCCCTCGAGCCTTTTTTAAGCCATGCTGCCTTGCCCCGGCAGCTCCACTGAGAATTATTTTCCAAAAATCGCTCGATAGTGGTTTTATCATACCCATCCACGAAAAAGGTAGTAAAAATGAGATTTATAACTAAGTATCTATTATTTACCCTCAGGTATTAATTTCCTGTAAGAATTTGCTCTTTTCAAATAAACGTGGTTTTATTTCGAGTAGGTCTACAACCAGTAACTTGTTGGGATCTGTTTTGAATACCATTAGCGGGTTTGCAAAAGGCTACCAGCGAGATTGTATTTATACAGGTTTTATGAAAGCCTTCGACAAGCTATCTCACTCCGTCATACTGTTTAAAATGGAATAGTATGGGTTGATTTCTACAATGGACGGTATCTTATGTAGATAATAGAACATACCAAATCTATTCCCGCCATTCCATCTGTAGAGTATTGATGACTTTATCTGGCGTACCTCAAGGTAGTCACTTGGGACCGTTGTTCTTTATTCTATTTATTGACGTCATCGTCTCTATTGTAAGGCACTGCAAAGTCTTGATACATGCTGGCGACATTATGTTTTCGCTCAGCTTAAATCTGTTGAAGATTGTAAAAAGGTATTCAATATAGACTTTCCACAGGAATCAAAAACCAATCACTCATAATTATGAGCTCTCGGATTCCTCGATTCACCGTGTGGGCTCTGTCTATGACTTGTGTGTCAAATGTCAAATTTTATCTCACACATAAACTAGATTGAATCAAAGAGTAGTTCTATCCTGGGATATATTAAACGTTGGTCCCGAGAATTCTCGAATACCAACATAACATTGCGTTTGTACATTTGTTTAGGGAGACTACTTCTTAAATACCCTAGCCAAGTTTGGCTTCTATCGTATGGTACACACATCGGCCGTATCGAGTCGGTTCAGCGGGATTTCCTGCTCTCAGACACCTACCCTGGAATAATTTATCAATTCTTCCACCTTATGAGAATCGCTTGAAGCTTTCAAATATGCACTCGCTTGAGAAACGTCGCATGGTTGCCGATGTAATTTTTATGCATCTACTCCTAAGCGCGAATATCGATTCTTCATTGTTACTTGACATAATATCTTTTCGTGATATTAGGTACAATTTGAGAAGGCTACCTCTGTTGCATGCTTACTCCTGAAGGTCTAACTTTTGCATGTATGAATCTATTAATCGCATGTAAATTACTATAAATAATATGGCAGAGCATTTTGATGCTGACATTCCTAATCATGTTTTAAAAAAACTTTTATATAATATTTAATCTTTTTTGTTTATTATTGTTCCGTACCCAAAGGTTAAAAGCGGGAACCCTATTACTAAGCCTACGATTTCCTTGCGTTTGTCTATCACTGGGCTGTATCTTATGAACCGTAATAGGTAGATAGTTGAAATTTTCCCAAAGTGTGTATTTCTATTGCCGCTATAATAAAAAAAAATAAAAATAAAATTAAATTAAATATTAAAAGGGCCCCCCCATACAAGAAACGTGATTTTTTCGGAGTTTTTTCCCTCGTTTCATTCTCATTCATTATTATTATCATAACTAGGCATAATTTTATCAAATGACAGCATTTTAGTTTCACATGGCGCCTACTCTCATTTGAGAAAATGAATAAAAAGTACATAGTGTTAAATTTTGTACGATGGTACGGAACCCTTTATGCGCGAGTCCGACTAGCACTTGGTCGATTTTTTTTTCATGTTCATTTTCTAATATTTTTGTTCTCTGTTGCATTGCATTTAATTTCATCCGACGTTTGGTTTATGTTTAGTTTAACATACTAGCGTGTATTAAGCTGCCTTTAATAGATAGTCATAAAAAAATGTAAAGAAAATTTCATTTTCGGAATTTGTAACATTAGCTCCGGCAATATTAACCAATTTTTTAATTCCTCATTTCTACTAAACAGCAGTGAAATAATGTTCTTCTGTGCATCTATTTTAGTTTCAAATACATTTTTTATTCAATTATTGACATTTCACAAATTGAAATATGAAAGTGACTATTTTGATAGCAGTATCGAGTGCTACCAAGAAAAGTTACTTCAGAAGTAACAAAGTATTGCATGCGCTTTGAAGATGAACACATTTTTCTCTGGAACCCGCAGCGGAAAAAGTAGTTTGTGGCTGATGTGAACAGAAAAAAGCGACTATAATCACTATAGCGTGTTGATCTGAACACACTCAACCTATCATTTATAATGAATCGAAAATTAGGCATTTCTATATGCATCTCATACAAATATGATTCTCTGGTATTTGTAAATTACCGACCGCTCGTTTGGTTTAAAGTCTGAGTTACAATTAGGCGAATGCTAAACAATTTCCTCACATGAAATTGTTCTTCAGTCATCGCTGATTAATGCAACAGCTGGGTGAGATGATCGCTTTAGTAGAGTAAGCGACGATTACGTTAACTTCGTATGGTAATTGTTAAGTAATGTGATTGCTTACTATGAAATGACTCACAAGCTACAACCGGTAGAAAAAATGACAAGGTTGTTGTCGTTTGTTTGCATATCCGCGTTATGATTAAAGTTTAGTTCCGAACATGGGGGCATAAAAACCAACGACTTGGCTAACGAGGGCTGTTCAGTTATCAGTCAGAGCCGTATCAAATTTCCGTTCGGTTCCGAGCACTTGATAAACTATTAAGATAGGCCAGGTTTTTGGCAATAAATAAATATTTGAATTGTGTTAAAGAAACTCAAGCGTTTTCTTTTCAAGAAGTTTTATTGTTTAGGGTGGAAATTAGTGGAATAGTTTTCATTTTATTGGTGTGTCAAATGTTAAAATGCATGAAAATCACATAACTTACGTACAAAATGTTGCTGGCGACTTTCGCTTGCTTAGCCCGTCAGTAGTCCGCTATACAAACTGTAATCGTTATTGACTACGGTCTCACGAACTGAATGTTTACAATTCGAAATAAATATTTAAAAGGAAATGAGGTTAAATTTAATTAAAAACAAGGAAAAAATTTACAATTGGTCTAACCCAATTATTATTATACCCCAGATGAACATAATAACTAAACAAAGTGAAAACCCGTAGTTCTTCTAATATGTATTTTTATTATTTTTATTTCTAAATGACATAAATTCAATGAGATCATATAAACTTAAAAATGTTCCTTCTATCAAGTTAGCTAATTAATTCTTGAGGTAGTATGTACTCTCTTTTATAACAAGTAAGAAGGGATTAGACGGTCGAGAAACATTTCCCAAGCCAAGAAATAGACTTTCATACTACCACAACACAGCCCTAACTTAGTCCTAGCTGCTAACATTCTAAAATATTTGCAGCGTTCTTATGTAAAACCAGTGACAACTACATCCATAGAAATGCATTGTAGAAAGTGGGCTAACTTGTATATAGCGTTTTCTTTCGGTCTAAGCACCAAGAACCAACTGAAAGAGAACTGTAAACAACAAATAAATAAGTGGGTTCGTCGAAATAATGTTTTGAAATTGATTATTTGGGTTAATTAGTGATAAAAAGTGTTTTACCAAAGGCAATTCATAGATACTCAACAGAAATTCGAAAGGTTTTATTAAAATAATTTTCAAGTTCCCGCCAATTTTTCAATGTTGGCACCGACGTAAGAACTATTTTTGACACAAAAAATTGTACGCGCATGAAATAGCATATCGCGCAGTCCATATTATATATGCCAGTGTGTAAAACTGAGAAAAGTTTGGTTTGAATGACTCCTGCCATTGCCGTCTTTATGTTCCAGGCCGTGACATCGAATTCTTTGAATGTATTAGAGTGGTACGATTTCGTACTTCTTTTAGCATTTGTTCTTATGGAAAAACGCATTACTTTAAACTTCAACCTTCTGCACAATGTAAATAAGTCTCCGTACTAAAAGTTTTATTCAGGAATTTTGTTATTTAATTCCTTGTGCATTTACCAGTATATAAATCTAAGTACTTTCTTTAAGAAAATTCTTTATATTTTATTACTCAAACATAACACAACACATAAAAATGAGAAAATGCGTTCAGTTCTGTTGCCTTCATACCAACTTTCGTTTCTCTATGTTTTTTCTCACAGAGAAATGAAAGCTCAGTTCAAAGTGGGAGCAAATAGTTCTTAAATCAGATCTACTTTTGTTTGAAAGTGATTTGCTTTTGAAAATGTTTAAAAACCTAAAGTATAAATTATACTACCATAAAGGCAACAAATTTGCCTATAAAACAGGCTAATATTTGAATTACCTTTGAATTATAATTAAAAAGTTATGAAGAGTTAAACACAGAATACCGTTGCCGTCCGTTCGATTCACAGCGCAGTGAGCAAGCGCAGCTTGTGAAAATATGAGGCAAATGTGTAGCTCTGCCAATTCATTGATTAAAAAATACTTCGAGTCATGTTTGAAATGAAAAAAACTGAATTATTTGATATGGAATGTGGGAAATATTTTTAAATTGATAGAAGCATTGCGGGATAATATAAAAAAATGGTTAGCATTGTCTTTTTTTCTTTATTATACTTAAGAAGTTACTGTGTATTAAACATTGAAGGACTTATTTTTTTCATATAACTCAATAGGCAAGCTCAAAGCTCTGATTGCTTTCCAGTGTGATTTGTGGTATAAAGGCAACAGAATTGAACGCATTTTCTCATTTTTATGTGTAGTGTTATGTTTGAGTAATAAAATATAAAGAATTTTCTTAAAGAAAGTACTTAGATTTATATACTGGTAAATGCACAAGAAATTAAATAACAAAATTCCTGAATAAAAATTTTAGTACGGAGGCTTATTTACATTGTGCAGAAGGTTTAAGTTGAAAGTAATGCATTTTTCCATAAGAACAAATGCTAAGAGAAGTACGAAATCGTACCACTCTAATACTTTTGCAAGTAGCAAAATCGTTTTGTGTCATGGCCTGGAACGTAAAGACGGCAATGCTCCTGCAGTTTGCACCTTAATCTGCTATTCTATTGTAAAAAAAAAACATATGATAAAAAATTACACATCATCCACACCGGTCAATGTGGAAACCTTCCTAGTACCTCACTACAGTACTGCGGTGGCTAACCTAAGCTACTTACGGCGCTGCACAAGTGGTGCCTCATTTGAAATTATTGCTAAATCTAATTGCAGTAAGATGACCCCCCCCCACCACTCCCTAATTGCGATGCTAGATTCGCCGCTTATTTATTATATGTATTTCTGCTTTGTAAATAACTTTCTTGTTCTGTTTTGGCTTCGCTGTTCGTGCTCCCCAATGTTAAGGTAGAGAAACGGCCGCCGTAGTAATAGAAAAATGCAACACTTTATTCTATTATAAATCACTTTTTTCATGCACAGGTGTTGAATTAACTACAAGTAAAACTAGAAACAATGTATAATCCTTTCGAATATTTATTATTCTTTTTAGAATATCTCGATTTGAATACACTTATTACAATGAGTACTGGTATTATTATTTAGGTATTTTTACGACGGATTAAGAAAACGAACTCCCCAAGGTTTGGGCAAATTGCACCCACGATATCTTGAAAAAAGCTTTTTTATCTTTTTATTGCTTTCTCGCGACGTTAAAAATCGTACGTGAGAAAATGTACAAAAGTTTTGATGCGAACCATATTCATCTATGCAAACTGTAATCCGATATGCACTTGTGCGCCCGTCTTGAAATATTAATTCTAAGAGGGCGCGAATAATTGTGATAATTGTATGTATGTACATACTTACAAATAGATTGGATTAAGTAAGTAATGTACGTATGTACAGTGTACATACGGAAAAAAAAGTAAGAAGACACTGTACGTAGGTAAGTATGCATACCGTGTGAGTGGAATGTGTGTCTGATAACAAATTGCAAATGCAATTTATGCTAAATTGCATTTTGTTATAATATGGGAATGCATTTCTAAATGCATTTTAAATTTTGATAGAGTTTTTAATGAAATTTAAATTGATATGTTTCATCAGGGTCACTTAATGGTACATCAATATATCGTATTGGACGATACATTGATGTATCGGTATTATGGTTGTGATTCGGGACAAAGGTACCTGAGTCACAACAGTTCAAACTGTGAATATGCACCTTATATTTATTTTATTTTTATTAGTGGAATAAAATATTTGTATGGATCAATCTGGTTACTTAATTAATCAATTAAATTGCTTTCTCGCAGTAGAAAAAGGTAGATTTTCCCCATTTCACACAAACCCTTGCGTCAATCTTCCAGATAAAATTTACAAATATCCAAGAATTGGCTGCCAAATAGTTATACATATGTAGATAATCCTAAAAGCTACAGCAATTGAGGAGTTCATGAAAATTCATTATCTTTTCGACATACTCCAGATGTATGTTTATGTATTTTTATAAGTGACTGTCGTTATTTTCCAATTTTGTAAACGCTTGCAAATTTGACTACATATTCCTAGGTGTTGGAGAAATTTAATATACTACATATAAACAAAAATTTTCTACTTGAAACATTATCAAAGCCCCATAAATTAAATCATTACTCTCTCCCTAATATTTTAAGTGGTTTAGTGATAAACTTAGCAGCAATGATAGGAAAAATTCAGAAAAAAGGATTGTTTAAAACTAAAAATGAAAGGCAAGTAAAATTGTAAATCAAAAAGTACAAAAGGGCGTTAAATGTAAAAAGTGGATGGAAAGTAGTTTAATTGAAATGGGAAAAACGAACAACAAGGAGCATGTGGCGCATGAGGCATTAAACGATAAAGTATTTAGTCAGAGGAGAGATGCCTCAATGAATCCGTATTGTCCAAGAAAGAAAAAGTACATTTATTTTTATTAATTGGGGATATAATTTTGTTTTTCAAACTTTCTCAATCCAATTCTCGATTTTTTGTTATCATGCTATTAAGTAGATTCATTTGAAGTTTATTTTTTCTTTGGCCCGAGTAGGAATTAAATACTGTTCTTGTTTCATTTAGTTCGATGTTTTTTTTTCGGTTTCCTGATATAACAAACAATGTGTCTTTTTTAAGAGATATTTACAATTTTTTTATTTTACTTAATTCTTTTTTATTTCGGTTCCGTATTATCGACCCCATACATCCATGAACCAGTTAAACTAACGAAACAAATTCATCATTCATTTTTATGGTTTCTTCGGGTCCAAGGGAAAAACTCAAACTCATCGATCCCTTTTCTGGTTTCCTTAGGTTCAAGGGGAAAGTTTTAGATTTGACATTCAAAGAGAAATCGCAACTAAACATATTATGCCTGCGAATACCACAATTCAAAAACCAACCATCATCATTATTTCAAAAGTCAATTCATTCTCAACGCCTTGAAGCCCTTCCCCATGGAGTCTAGGGTAGTCTGGAATTAACAATAATGCGTTCTTCCATATAGGAAATGATGGCCATGCTATATAATGAATACTTTGCTCTTGAATTGCAGCATATAATGACGCTTTTAATTACTACGCCAGGCTTACGTTGGCTTACATGAAAACACTTTCGCAATAATTCTACTCAGTTTTGATCTAGAATTCCAAATGTTTAAAAGTTTCTTGCGCGATTTTTTTTACCACGAAGACCACAAGTTGGGCTTCTCAATTTGATGTCCTCGAAATATTTTGGAGGTGCCTGGATATACCGCGATGACAAAATCTAACAATTCGATTCGTTTTAAACTTAGCTGTGCTCTAAAATTTGTGATTGCTTCTTTGCTGCCAGGATTTTCACTGTTCTCAATTTTAGTGCAAAGGAGACGTCACATTCGCTAAGGAATATAATACAGCAAACATCCCTCAAATGACCTTTCTTAAAAATTATATAATAAAGTTAACAATAAGTGGTCAGAGTTAATTATGTTCAATTTATCCAATCTATTACTTATAATGTAGGCATTAAGGAAATTTTTCTTTTTGTGGCTCCTCAAAACAAAACGAGAAAAATTATCGCGGTACGTAATCGACGCTACATCCTCCTTAGACAAAAGTAGTAATGCGAGCGTTAAGGATATTGGCAAAAAATACCGAATGCTTTCAGCGTGAGTATTAAATAGTGTTTCATACCTATAATTATTACTGCTGATATGTCTTATATATACATAAATTATAGCATGATTAATTTAATATAATTTAATTCATAGATTAAGAAAATGGTATGCATTTATTTATGCATTTTTGCATTATTTAAAATGGGAAACAAAACGAAATGAAAAAGGTAAATTTAATTAGTAATTAAATGTGTTCTAAGGAACTTTCCGAAAGCCACTGCGACTCTAACCCCTTAAATCTACAAGACAAGAAATTCCACAAACATGGGCTTTGAACGAAAAGGAACTCTTGAGTATTGTTTTCTTAAAGCGCATTAACATCACATTATTATGTCTAGTTGATTGGAGAAACTTATTCGAATGTACAGATATTGGGACATCTTTGATTGCTCATATAGAAGAAATACTGCCGTACACTTTAAGTATATATCAATTAGGCGTCCTAATAAATTCAATTTATGCGAGCTTACGTGATCGTGATGACGCAGTCCATATTATGATGTCGTGGAAAGCAACCTCAATTCGTTTTTCACAAATTGACATCTAATTGCACTTCATGCTGAAATCAAATGTTTAGATTGGCTGTTCATTACACATCTAGTCAAGTATCTTATATTAATTTCGTTTTCCAGAGGAGGCGCTCTAGCTACAAAAAATTCAATATTTTTATAGATTTCTACTTTTGGGATCTTTTGGAAGAGGTATGATATTATGATAATTATTCGATACTACCACTGAAAAAGGACAAGATATACCCGAAATACAGAGAATTCAATGTGAACATTTTCGTCTGTTATCTGTGACATTTGGCACTACATAAGCACCGTATCTCGCTATTTGAACGTTTAAAAAGAATATCAAAGACGAATACATAACTAGTGACTTCCCGCTCTGTGCTCAAGGCATAATAGGTGAGATGCGAGATAGTTGCATCAAATTTACTATTTCTGGTAATAGCTCCGAATTTTAGTTCATAAGAAAAATAATATTGAATTTTAGTAAAAGCTCAATATGTTGGGAAATAATAAAAATTATGAAACTTTATATGTTACGTGTATTTTTTGCAAAATAGGACATCTTACTGAATAACTTCCCATGTTGCAAAGTACCCCATTTTAGGGGTCATTTGCCACATTAGTTGAGGCATGTTGAAACTACCAGGGGCCGGATTCTGTAGCACGGAGAATTTGGGAATTTGGGAGATGAGAATTGCGTTTTCTTAGAATTTCTAATTCCCTAATTCTCCATTCCCAATTCACTAACATGGTTGGAGAATTAGGGAAAACGTAAGAAATGTGAAAAAGTGCGAATCGCCTGGGACGATTAAGGGTATCAATTTTTGTTGTAGAGGGCTGGACTTTTTTTCATATGTGAGGTACATCTGTCTATTACCTACCTTCCACTGTCGAAATAAATTTAAATTTCTTTTTTGTTGGGGTAGTTTTTGAGGGATGTAGGAGGGTAGGTTTTCTCGAGTTTTTCCGGGATAACGAGAGAATGGAGAGTAGAAGGAGAATGTATGTGGTATCAAAAAATATGGGAGCTCAGCGCGAACAAGATAGGTTTAGGAAAAGGGGCGGGGAGTGTGAGGGGTGGAAATGGGAGCTGATTAAGGGAAATTAAAAAAATTAAGACAATATCAGGAGCTGCAATAATTCGCAGGGGTAAGCTCAGGATCTCTAAGCCCAATAAAAAAAAAGTAAGAATTCACTTTGGTAATTAGGCATGCATGAGTATTATAGGCTATATTTTATTTCGATTAACGGTAATTTGAAGATTTGAGCGGCCTCGGCGGTAAATTTTGCTATCGCAATATTTACGGGCGCCTAACTCTATGTGGGAGGGCTGTATAGAATTTTTTTGGTAGATTAAGGGTTTAGAGTACAAAAATATGGGTGAACAATTTTTGGGGCAGGGTGTTTTGGGGGTTGGGGATCGTACCACCCCTCATAGGGGGTTGCTAAAACTACGTCATGTTTGGTACCAAATTAAAGAGGGAGGAGAGGGTAATCGAGTGGTGTAGTTTGTCTTTGATCGTTTTAACGTGATGGCTGACTTTTGACCGCCGAAAAACTATTTTTTTACACTACGGTCATATACACCCCAGTTTCCATATTTTGCATATATTTCTTCCGTTCTTTGTTTCACATCCATTAGTACTCCGTTGTGAACATTTTTGTCATGGGAAGTAAATTTCCAGGACTTACCAGTTCTTCGCAATGATATGAAATGTGTCAATTTTTGTACCAAAACGGCCAATTTTTCACCTTAAAAAGGACTGCTACATTTCTTTTACAGTTATTTCCAAAACGGTTTATCGGATTCAAAAATTATTTACATATATTATTAGGGGACAAAATGTAGATGCGATTTCATCCTGCACACAAGCTTTACCGTGTATATTTAAAAATTTTACAGCATCTCTTCTGTACTGGACGACGACCAAATTGATCATTTTCGCATGATTTATAATTTTTAGCGGGTACTTAGTATTGCATGGATTTCCATAATTTGTTTTTTACAATATAGCCAGGACACGCAGTGAATATATAACTAAATTTGAAATTCCTAGGTACCTAGATACCTTCACAAAACGCAACAAAAGCAGACAATACAATTTTTCCACTTACTTTTCCACTTGCAAAACACCGGAGAATTAACAAGTGGAATGGAGAATTTGGGAATTAACAAGTGGAATGGAGAATTTGGGAATTCCGTACTCACTTCTCAAATTCGCTCTCAGTTCAAAATTTTTCGTCTTACTTTCACTTCTCAAATTCTCCGGTGTTTGCTTGTGGAAAAGTAAGACGAAAAATTCTCAACTGAGAGGATTTGAGAAGCGAGTACGGAATTCCCGAATTTTTCGTCTTACTTACACTTCTCAAATTCTCCGGTGTTTGCTTGTGGAAAAGTAAGACGAAAAATTTTCAATTGAGAGAGAATTTGAGAGGTGAGTACGGAATTCCCGAATTCTCCATTCCACTTATTAATTCTCCGGTGTTTGCTTGTGGAAAAGTAAGACGAAAAGTAAGTAGAGAATTCCCAAATTCTCCATTCCACTTGTTAATTCTCCGGTGTTTTGCAAGTGGAAAAGTAAGTGGAAAAATTGTATTGTCTACTTTTGTTGCGTTTTGTGAAGGTATCTAGGTAGCTAGGAATTTCAAATTGAGTTATGGATTCACTGCGTATCCTGGCTATATTGTAAAAAACAAATTATTTGAATCCATGCAATACTAACAGAGGAACAAGGATTTTGTCTCTCAAAGTACCCGCTAAAAATTACAAATCACGTGAAATTGATCAATTTGGTCGTCGTCCAGTACAGAAGAGATGCTGTAAAATTTTTAAATATACATGGTAAAGCTTGTGTGTAGGATGAAATCGCATCTACATTTTGTCCCCTAATTAAATATGTAAATAATTTTTGAATACGATAAACCGTTTTGCAAATAACTGTAAAAGAAGTGTAGCAGTCCTTCTTAAGGTGAAAAATTGGCCGTTTTTGGTACAAAAATTGACATATTTTCATCTCATTATTGCGAAGAACTGGTAAGTCCTGGAAATTTACTTTCCATGACAGAAATGTTCACAACGGAGTACTAATGGATGTGAAACAAAGAACGGAAGAAATATATGCAAAATATGGAAACTGGGGTGTATATGACCGTAGTGTAAAAAAATCGTTTTTCGGCTGTCAAAAGTCAGCTATCACGTTAAAACGATCAAAGACAAACTACACCACTCGATTACACTCTCCTCCCTCTTTAATTTGGTACCAAACATGACGTAGTTTGAGCAACCCCCTATGAGGGGTGGTATGACCCCCAACCCCCAAAACACCCTGCCCCCAAAATTGCTCACCTATATTTTTGTACTCTAAACCCTTAATATATCAAAAAAATTCCAATACTCTACAGCCCTCCCACATAGAGTTAGGCGCCCGTGAATATTGCGATAGCAAAATTTACCGCCGAGGCCGCTCAAATCTGCAAATTACCGTTAATCGAAATAAAATATAGCCTATAATACCCATACATGGCTAATTACCAAAGTGAGTTCTTACTTTTTTTTTATTGGGCTTAGAGATCCTGAGCTTACCCCTGCGAATTATTGCAGCTCCTGATATTGTCTTAATTTTTTTTTAAATTTCCCTTAATCAGCTCCCATTTCTACCCCGCACTCTCCCCCCCCCCCCCCTTTTCCTAAACCTATCTTGTTCGCGCTGAGCTCCCATTTTTTTTTATACCACATACATTCTCCTTTTACTCTCCATTCTCTCGTTATCCCGGAAAAACTCGAGAAAACCTACCCTCCTACATCCCTCAAAAACTACCACAACATAAAAGAAATTTAAATTTACTTCGACAGTGGAAGATAATAGGCAGATGTACCTCATATATGAAGAAAAGTCCAACCCTCTACAACAAAAATTGATAGCCATAATCGTCCCAGGAGATTCGCACTTTTTCACATTTCTTACGTTTTCCCTAATTCTCCAATCATGTTAGTGAATTGGGAATGGAGAATTAGGGAATTAAGAATTCTAAGAAAACGCAATTCTCATCTCCCAAATTCCCAAATTCTCCGTGCTACAGAATCCGGCCCCAGGAGTGAAGTTATATAAATCGAATCGACTTAAATAAAAGTGGGTTTTATAACTGATATTTATTTATATTTACAGTCACAAGCTATGTAAATAGGTCTATAAGTTCTTTTGACTTACACTGTATTACTTTGAAGGTTAATAATATAACAAAATGAAATCTTGACCACATATGTAGGCTCCTAACCATTTCTATTTTTAATATACACTTACACATATTACAGCAAATAACAATAAACAAAACTTAACAATATTTCAAGGAAAAAAAAAACTAAATCATACTTAAGTGGTTTTAGCTGTTTGTTGCAACTTGCCTCACATCACACTCCAGAAAAAAATACGCTCTTAAACAATGATTCATTGCATCGATACACT
Organism: Dioctria rufipes; assembly: GCA_963924295.1. Lineage (NCBI taxonomy): Eukaryota > Metazoa > Arthropoda > Insecta > Diptera > Asilidae > Dioctria > Dioctria rufipes. The sequence goes on from OZ002740.1 coordinate 366,032,628, forward strand.
CTTGCGAAACACTAATCCATAAAATACATAAAAGAGTGTAATAATTTGTATCAAGAACTTGACAGGAAATAACTTATACTTACTTACACAGATTAACTCAACGTCAGACAATTTTTACAAAATCATTCCAAGAACAAGATGATTGACATGGGCGTACGACTTTTGGTTAAAATTGTTTGTAAGGAGCTAAAATCGGTCTGTTTCAAGTTGCCCCTGTTGCAACTATGCCTCATTTCCCTTATGTGATTTTTAACGTATTGTTGCAATATATGTATAATTTCTTTAGTTTTGCAAATTAGTTTGTCAAGTAAAGGAAATAGAAAACTATTGGTATTTACTTATCGACCATCTCCTTTCTTCCTACATAGGATACTCACTTGACAGCTTACTTTGGATTATTTGTCGGTGCTTTTCAATTATTGCTGTATTCATATTTTGGACAAATGATTATCACAAAAAGGGATGAGTTCGCTGAAGCCATCTATTGCAGTAAATGGTACGAGCTTAATGACATTTCAACGCGGAAAATGGTACTACTCATGTTGATGAATGCTCAAAGCTGTGAAGGTATCAAGTTGAAGGGATTTATGGAACTTTCCTTGGAAGCTTATTGTGAAGTATGCTGCTTTCGGTATGTAGACGAATCTCAAATTAATTCTTTTTTTTTGTATTCCATAGATGGTGAAAGCCTGTTATAGTTTTGCTGCATTTTTAATGAACATCATGTAAAAAGTCCCTTTATTTACCACAGTTATATCATAATCACACAAAATAAAGATCTTGAAGTTCCTTCTCAAAGGAAATATTTTTTGCACGGATCTGAATTATGCAAATCTCTATTTAATTTTTGTTGCACTTTACTTTATTAAAGAATAAATAAATGTTGTTTCAATGAATTTCGTTGTTTTATTATCTCGGAATGGATGAAACTCTTTGGTTGAAAGTTTATTGTATATGTTATTGAAGGTTCACTGATTCCTTAATGGTAGTGGTCTCAACTTTATTTAGAAAAGACGAAAAATCAAGTGGTTTCCCCTATAGGATACATATCCAGCATGAGTGAATTTATTACGATTAAATCAGTCCTCAGAGTCTGTGATCGTGATAGGACAGTAGCATAGTTTTTCGTTTGTAACTCGATCAGACCAACCTATACGAACAGATATTTACAAACGCGAGTTATAAATTTTGTTACCTGCCATTGTTGTGACCCAGGTGTCTATACCCCGAATCACAACAATAAAACCAATACGCCAATATCTTGCCCTACGCAATATATTGGCGTACTACAATTTGACCCTGAAAAATAAAATTCATTTAAAATTTCATTTAAATTTCATTTGCATTTAAAAATGCATTTTCTCGCTGAAACAAAATGCAATTTAGCATAAATTGCATTTTGTTATCAGTCATATATTCCGTTCACACGGCATGTATACTTACCTACATGCAGCTTTTCTGCTAAATTATCTGCATGTATATATGCACATACAATTCCTAAATTCATTAAACCTAATTTTGTGTACATACATACACACCATTATTCGCTTCCCTTAAAATATTATTCTTACAAGACACAAGTGCATATCAGATTTCATGCATATGCACTGTGTCTAAATTTTTTGTCGGTTCCCACGTACGATTTTTCACTTCGTGGGAAAGTGATAAAAAGAGCTTTGAAGTTTTTTGATGGATACCTGGGTGCAGCTAGCCCGAACCTCGGGGAGTTTGTTTTAAAGTCGCCTCGCAACAAGTTCGGGAGTTCTTTTCCTCTAATTCGACCTAAATATCTACCAATTTATTAAGTGATAAAATGTAAAAAATTCTTGTATAAACTTTTTCTAAAGTGCCAGTAAAAAAAAATTGTGAAGAAAAAAAAAATCTAAATCTGTGAATAAGCGTTAGAAAACGATAATAAAAAACAAGCAATTTGAACATTTGGTTTTTCTTTTATTTGATAAACATTCCAATTCGAAACGTTAGGTGCTCTCGTCTTAGAGCACGGCACCCAACGGATAACATTTTGGTGGCAGCGGAAGTTTCTAAAATCAAATCAGTGCAAAGTTTTTTTTCAAAAATCAGTACCAGTATATAATTTCAATTTAATTAAAATTAATAAAAAAAAATAATATTACAAAAAAAAAAAGACGTGACAACATTTCGGAACTCAAACTAAAATCAGTGCCACAAAAATAATAAATAAATCTATAAATAACAAAAAAAAATTTGTTAAAAACAAAAATAATAAAAATCACATTCAGACACCGCAGCTGGCGGTATTTACAAAAAAAATTTCTGTCAGAAATAATAATTGATTATTTAAATAAAAAAAAAAAAAAATATTGCCCGGGTACCCTCAATACAGGGTACTTAGAGGAATAAAATTTCTATAATTGTTTAGAGCGCCATAGTGCTCCAACGTGGGACCCTTGCGAGGCTTCATCCCTGCTTCAACAAGACGGTACAGAAGGACGACATTGAGAGATCATCAACAAGGACGACCACTATACAACACTAAACAGCACTTCCAGCTATTGTTAATCTTCAACACCAACACCTTCAACTACATTACCAGAAGAAGGCGAGCTGCCAGCTACTATCTCATTAAAAAGAAAGGTAGCGTGAAAACATTTCCTTTTTTTCAATATTTCAGATTCTGTTTAAATATTATACTAATAAACATATATAGTAGACTATATTTTAATGTAAATCAGTTTAAACATGGTGCAACATTTTTTTTTTGTGTGATATGTGCTTACCTGTAAACATGATTAAACATAAGTGTGATATATATATATATTTCGTTAAATTTACATAAATTACACAATTTGTTTTCGAATTCAAATTAAAACTTTCTACCATTGACAAGCCTTTTTGCACATTTCCAAATAAATTTCAAATTTGCTTCTCCCCCTGTTTACATTAAATAATAATTTGTTTTCAATCGTAACCTAATTTAAAATAAAATAAAAAATTAATACACATTTTTTTTGAAATCTGCTCCTCCTAGAAGCGACCTCTGCGGTAAGACTTCGTGAGCTTGCTGGTCAGAGGACTTCGACAAAAATTAAATATCAATCCCCTGCGGTAGGACTTCGTGAGCCTATCGGTCAGGAGTAAGATATTGATTGGAAGAGCTACCAATTAAAAATTTAAAAAGTTGCAAATAAGATAACAAAATACATTTCCTCTTTATTGCATAAATTGTTCATTTAAAAATCATTGACAACAAGTATAAATCATTTTTGTGTTGTGATAAAAGATTTTTTTTTCTCTTTTCTCTCTCTCATACAAATTTAATTCTCCCGCAAAAATAAAATTATTAACAGAATATCTAAAATAAATAAATAATAATTGTTTTTATATACATCGGAACTCTTAGCATTCCTTTTATTAGAAATCGAAAATTTCAAAACACCAACAAATTATCATAACCCCCGTTTTTGTACTTTACTCACTTCCTACAATTTACGAAATTTTTCCTTTAAAACGAAACTAATTAGACATAACAAACTAATTCTCTGGTTATTGCTGTTGGGAAACGTAAGCGTTTGTCCTGTAATTAGCTGACTTTTACTTGCTCCATACAATTTTGTCACATCTTCTATAGTTCCCCTCAGATCAATCAAATCGAAGCTCGAAACGGACATTCCTAATATTAAAAAACTCTAGATCATAACTGTACCAATTTTTCCATCCGTTACTTCAAAAAAAAAAAAAAATAACTACAATGACTGAAGAAGCCGTTTCTTTCGATGAGCTTTGCTTGTCACAAGTCCCAAAAATGGCAGAAATTAGACAAATTCTGGCCGATTATCACAGAGCAAATAAACCTAAAAGGACTTCAGATTTTACTTCTGGAAAACTCCAACAGTTGGAAGACGTATGGGCTTCATTTGATAAAACGGAAACCCTGATTCAAGATCATGAAAATTTTACTGAGACTCATGATTATTTTAAGCAGTCATGCTATGACAAAACGGAGGACTGGTACAATCTTACAAAGGCAACTCTGTCTGATAGGTTGAAATCCATATCAGTCCACACAGAGCGCAAAAATAATCCGTTTTACGTCCCACTTCCAAAAACTTCTCAAAAAACAACTGCAGCTGATAATCAGGACAATTCAGACCAAGACCGAGAAAATACAGTACGATTTCGGTTACAAGAAGATAGACGAAAAACATTATCCCATATTATTCAATCTATAGAAAGTAATTCACTTGCAACTGCAACCCAGGCATACCTAAACCAAAAATTAAACTCGTTGCACAAATATTGGGACGATTTCGCAGAAACACATAACGAAATAATCTTGAATGTTGGCCCAAACGACAAAGATAACGAATACTTCGTAAATGATGTTTACATAAATATGGAAACATCATTCTCAGACACTGTAATTGCGCTACAAGAACAATTGGACTCCCGATTCCAAAATGTAACGAATACTACAAATAATTCCACAGAGCATCACCACAATGTCTCTTTCAGAGATCAATCAATTTTTTTCCTATCTGACGCGAGAACATTGATTCCCAATTTCAATGGAAATCCGAAAGATCTCCACAAATTCATTTCAAGCTGTGACGATTCATACACAACAACAACGACGACAAGCGAAAAGCACTCCCTCCTTAGTTTAATAAGGAGTAAATTATCTGCAGATGCATATGATATTTTCAGGTACAATCAAGTTGAAGATTGGCCCACATTAAAATCAATTTTAACTGAAACTTTTGAGGTAAAAATTCCCAGAACTACGCTACAGTCTCAATTAAATAATTCCAAACAGAGAATAGGGGAAAGCGTGAAAGATTTCCTTCAGAGACTTAGCACAATTCTATCCAAACTAAATGAGGCAACGCGCTCATATACAAGTGATAAAATTCTTTTAAAATCTCTTTTAAAAGATAAAGAGTGTCAAGCAGTGAGAGCTATAGAGGACGGATTATCCAATCCACAACTACAGACTTTAGCCAAGGTGCATTCCGATAAATCCTTTTCTGCATTAAAATCACATATTCTAGATCACTCATTACGTATGGAGCAGAAGCAACCCAACTTTCAAACATATAACAAGCTAAATCAAAATTCCTTTCAAAGTATAAATAACAACCTACGTTGCTTCAAATGTAATAGACTTGGGCATGCTGCCACAAAATGCCCAGTCATACAACGATCTATGTAAAACTTTAACACCATCCAAAGGACACATTCACAATTACAACATCTTCCAGATTTTAAAAATGCTACATCTCCGTCACAGGTACCATCTTGTCGATATTGTCATAGGATGGGCCATTCTATTGAAGAATGCAGGACAAGAGCTGCAAATAATTCCCGATTTAACGACAATCAGGGAAATCAAAATAATCTCCAAAAGGTGAAAAATACCCCACCAACAAACACGGCTGACAGACAGCCTCAAAATAGGAACTGGCAGCAGCCAGTATTTCGAGAAAGTCGAACTCCACCGCCGAGATATAATAATGCCAATATCTCGGCTAGATCACCATCTCCGAACAAGAGGAGAATTAGCAAAAGTCCATCGGCATCCAGGCAGGGAAACTGGATGCAGCGGGGGGTCTCATTCGGCAACCCCTCGCATATAGAAACAACGGCGCAAGTCTGTTTTGTTTATGTGTTTTTATAAAATCACTTTGGGTAATTAATACTAGAACACCCGATCAGTTATATAATAACTTTATTATTACTTACGAGGTGGTTACAGCTCGGAGTCTCGATCGCAAGAGAGTCATCTCCTGTGATTACGTGCTTACAATCGTATCAACTTATAATTCACAATAGTCTAAGTATAAGTCTATTAGACAGAGGCGTCGTGTTTAATAATGTTTTCTAATTTATATACTTCATTTATACAACATCTCCCTCTTTTAAACTTTGAAAGTCTCTATGTTGCTTATACAATAATATAAATACAGAGTAATGAGTTAATTAGTCACTTACATACTATACTGTATTTTTTTTAAAATTATTGACTTAGTTTACGAAACTAATAGATTCATATATGCTTTCTATTTATGTTACAATAACATAAAGTCCTATAATTCATTTTCTTCAATGACCTGAAGGGTTATAATTCATTCTTATTTCTTACATTATAAAATTCAATTTAGATAAATTCAATAAATTCAATTTAGATAAATTCAATAATAGTGAAAAATCAGTATCATTCATTGTTCATTTTGCTTCAACCGATAACGTGTGTTATAGGTTTTCTTGTTGTTCTCTTGGCCAATTTCGTGTTTTTCTTCAGAATGAGGATACCTTTTTCGTAGATGCACTTGATTTCGCCTATAGATACGCCCATCTTCTAATTGTACATGAAACGATCTTGGACAGCCTTGATTACTTAAAATTTTCCCAGGATACCACTGCCTATCTGATTTCTGAACCCATATTTCGTCCCCTACTCTTAATTCTTTCCTTTCTTTTGAAGTTCTATTGTAAAAATGTCTAACTTTTTCTTTCTGTTCTAATATTTTATTCCTGGCACCTTCCACTATTCTTGGCTTCAGTAAGTTATCATGTATAGGTAGCTTAGTTCTAGTTCGTCTACTGAATAATAACTGTGTGGGGGAGCAATTTATATCACTCAAAGGAGTATTTCGATATTCGAGTAAAGCTGAGTAAAAATCTCCTTTATCCCGAGCAGATTTTCGAAGAAGGTTCTTACTAATTCCAACAAATTTTTCAGCTAGCCTATTTGATTTTGGGTAGTAAGGACTACTGAATAAAAAGGTTGCTCCAATGTCTTTTGCGAACTCTAAACATGTAAAACAGTTGAATGGGGAGTTGTCTGCAACTATTTCCTTTGGATAACCATGAGTTGAAAATACTACTTTTAAATTTTTTACTATTTCATTTGCAGACTTGCTTTTTAGGGGTAAAATTTCCAACCAACGAGAATAATAGTCAACAAGGACGAGATAAGGATAGTTAGAAAATTCAAATATATCAAGTCCAATTTTCATAAATGGAAGGTCCGGAATTTCGTGGCTGATTAATGGTTCTTTAGTCATTGAACTTTTGTATTGTTGACAAGTTGTACACCTTGCGATCATGTCTTCTATATCTGTATTTAGAGTTCTCCAATAGATCAAGTTTTTTGCTCTTTTTTTTGTTTTCGTAATCCTCAGGTGTCCTTCATGTAAAATTTTTAAATATTCTTTATGTAAACTTTTTGGAACTATTAATCGATCTTGAAAAAATATAATATTCCCTTCAACATACAACTCATTTTTTATTTTAAAATATTGTCTTAACTCCTCCTCTACTTTAGATTTTTCATTTGGCCAGCCATCACGAATTACTGCTATTAATTTACATAAGATTGGATCTTTGAACGTTTCTTTTTGTAATTCTTTTTTCCGAACATCACTTATATTTATTGAATGTATTATTTCATTAAAATCTTCGTCTTCCACATTAGCTTCATCTTCGATAAAGGACCGTGATAACAGATCTGCTATGTGTAAGAATTTCCCGGGTACGTATATGATATCCAATTTATACCTGAGTAATTTTAGTTTCATACGTTGTAGCCGGGTTGAATATATCTGATGTAGATCTTTTTTACAAATGGAAATCAATGGCTTATGATCAGTGTGTACTGTCACTGATCTGCCGTATATATAAAAGTGAAATTTGTTGCATGCAAACGTTATAGCTAGCAATTCTTTTTCTATTTGGGCATAGGATTGCTCTGTTTGAGAAAGACTTCTTGATGCAAAACAAATGGGTGCACCATTCTGTAATAAGCAACAACCTAAACCATCTTTAGATGCATCAAACTGCAAAACGATCGGTTTGTTTTCGTCGAATATTTGTAAAGTAGGAGCATCCGCTATTAGTGTTTTAATTTTATTTAGAGTGTTAGTATGGTTGTCTAACCAAGAAAAAACAGTATCTTTCTTAAGTAACTCTCTCAAACTTCTTGAAGTTTCTGCTAGGTTAGGGATGAAGCTTCACCGAAAGAAATTCATTGGTAAAATCAACTAAAATCCGTGTTTGATTTTGCGTCAATTAAGGAAAGTTGCTGATTTAAACAAGCCATAATTGTTAATTATTTTATCAAAAGTTTACCATTTTCATTGTTCAAATTTACCACGCCATTGTCAACTTCGTTATAATTTTAACACGATATTAATGTACACCAAGTATTTCCTACTTGATTAAGTATATATTCGGAATCAACATAAAATGGGCATGTTTGATCAACTATCAATAATGTTTGGCATACAATATAACATGATCAATCAACTAGGAAAACATACTTCACATATAATTTAGATGTTTCACATACAATATACCTTGTATACTAAGAATTTTTATTATAAATTAAGGACGTTTTCGTGATCAAATACTGATTTAAACATGCATTAATAACTGTAGCCAGTCTGGCATGTACATACTTGTTGTTATTATTTTTACACGAAAATAATAACAACAAATACATACCATGCCGCACTGGGATAGTTTTTTATAAATTTTTACTATTCCTCGACCAATTATTGTCATTATGAATTTACATATATGCACAACTGCATAGATTTTCCAATTACCTGTTTTTTTAATAATACACATTGCTTATATAATCAGATATAAAATATTTATTAAACTTTCACAATGGTTATGTATAAAATATGATCTTAAATTGATTAAAGGTATTTGAATATAACATAAGTTTTACCATTTGGATTCAAATATGTATGAATAGGAGGTCCATCATATGCATTAATATTGAAAATAAATAAATTTTTCGTATCATTCAATACTTCATACGCGTTATAATGTTCACAATATCGAGAAAGTAAAATATTCTCACATAAAACGTATATATCATCTTTTGATATTAATAGACCTTCAATACGGTGCAATTCAATATCGCTGGCTTTTGAAATACTCAGATACTGCCCTTTCTTGTAACTAACTTTACAATAAGAGAGGGTTTCGTAACAATAAACATCTCTTAAAAACTCAAAATAACTGAAATTTCGAATTTATGAAAAGTAACAGATGTCTTTAAGCAAAATATTAGATTTTGAATTTTCTATTACTTTTCTCGGAATACCAATGCCACTGGACAGTCCACTACAAAAATTTAAACTATACTTAATGCCTAAAGAAAGTGGCAAATTTCTTCTAGATGTTATGTTATTACAAACTCTTTAAAACCTTATGCTTAGATTCATAACGAAAAGACCAAATATGTTTTAATGGACCAACCATTTTCATTACAAATGGATAGTGAACCATGAAGTGAAATTTAGGCTTAAGACAGTCGCCAAATAATTCTTTATATAATGAATGGTGATCTGCAATTAAGGTTTCTAGTCTTATTATATCTGAAGTTTCCCAATCTGATTTTAAAACAATATTTAATATTTTGTTAAGAAGAAGCAGCATTTTCCAGTGTCTATTGTTAACAGGAATAAGATCACCAATTATCAAAGGAAGAAAGTGGCAAAACGTCCACATTTCTTTGGCAGACATATTCAATTTCATTTTATAAAGATGTTCAACTTTAAATGCAGGCGAAATATTTCCGACTTCCGTTTCTCCGTAATTAAAAAGCTGTGTGCGGTTATTTAAAGTATCCAAAGTAAAAAAACGATCAGTGATAATAAAATGTAAAAGGACTTTGCAAATAACATAATGACATACACCCTCAAACAAGTCATGCATAATATCAACTGCACAGTTTTGAATAACATGAAAGCTTGGAATGTAAAAAAAATCGATTCTTCTCTTATTCCAGTATTTAGTACTCTATCACTTGACTTTGAAAACCGCGACAAATCATCATTATAGTTCTCTACAGTTCTATGTAATTCATATTTGTCTGAACAACTCGATTGAATATCTGTCTTGGAGCACTTGCAAATTCGACAAGGATAGTGTGAGCTAAAACTCCTTGTATAACCCATATTTAGACCGAGATTGTCTCCTAAAATTAAACCTAAAACAAAGTACATTCGATGCTCTTCTCCAGTGTTTAACTTTATAGTAATTCCATTTTCTTCGAGATCCTTTATATCTTGAACGAGCCGGTAAAATATGGAATTAATACCATGACATTTATATTTACTATAAAATAACATTGCGACAAAAATGTTGTTAAGGTCAGAGCAATACCATTGCCGAAGGGTAGGAAAGCTATAATAAACTGCACCAATGGAGTCTGAGCCCGAGTGTGAGCCTAAAGGGTTGTTTGATTCAAAATCATCGAAGTATAGTAAAAACGGAATTGTAAGGTCTCGTTTATTCTCAGAGATCTTCAACAGTTTATCTTTCCAAAGCTTGCTTGTTATAAAATGTCGAGAAGAAGTTGAAGTTATTTCATTTATATTCTGAATCATGTCTTCATACACTCCAGGTAGTTCGAAAAATTTTCTAAATTGAAAATGAAGAGGTAATATAATACCATCAGATTGTGAAACATCAAAGGAAGGCGAAATACCGGTAATTGCTGAAATTTCATTATTTATAGCAAAATTATGAGGGTCACTATACAAATCGTGTGATTTAACTGTTTTTAAGAATTTATAGAAGGAATTAACTTTTGCGAAAGGATCTTTTATAACGTTTAAAATGCTTTTGAAATGTTTGGAATATTCTTCGGATAAAACAGACGAAAAATGTTCATTTACTTGTTCTGCTATAACCGAGAAAATTTCGTTCGTGAAGTCTTCTATAATTTCTTCGGCAATTTTTCTACATAAGTTATTTTTGCCATAAAGTTTACATATAAGTTGTATAGCAAATTTTTCAATTTCAGCTTGAAAATTTTTCGAATCAAAATTGACTTCTTCGAATTCCTCTTCCTTATTTAAAATTTCCTTTTCAGGATTGTGCGTTTCAGGGTTTAATTTATCCTCAAATATTGGACTACTAGAAATCAATATATTCTTACAAGTGCGTGAAAAATGCCGTTTAAAACTTTTCAAATTGTAAGTTTGTTTACAATTCAAGCAGTAGTAGTCATCAGTTGGAAGTAATTTATGGAAAAACTTATAATGATTAACAAGAAGATTTAGATCCAAAAAGGACGTTTTCTTTGGACATAAGTAACAAGTTAACATTTTTACAAATTTGTTTTCAGATTCTTAATCAGCAATAAAATATCGGGAGAAAGTCTTTCAGGAGTGTCAATTTCAAAAAAATATTTTTGTATAAAAAGCCAAACCGATTTAGACGCTTCTGGATACTTTAAATTTAGAACAAAGAAAGTTTTAAAGCATAATAAACTATGTACGAGCCGTCCGCAATATTATATACTATAATAGGTTGTAAAGTCTGACCTCGTTCTTTTAGCCTTAAGCTCAATTTGTCTATTGCAGGATAAAAGTCGTTCGGTGTATTTACTTTCAAAAGCAAAGATTGCTGTGAGTCCTTTATAGTTGACTTTGAAATTCGTGCCTTTTTTGATGAATTTTGTGTAGAGTACCTTACTGAAGGTGGTAGCACAGCATGTAAGAGATCTATTACTAGTATGTCCTCCGGTCCTGTAATTAAAGAAATTGTTCACAATTAGCAAAGAAAGCGACAAATTAAATTTTTATTATTAGTTTTTAAATAGTAGTCATAGCAATTTAACTGATTTTACTTTTAACTACTCTATTTTTAATAGTCAGATATTAATCTAGAGTAAGACGATTCACATACATACATGACGTTAATCAATTTTTTAATATTGTGTTAAATTAATATAACAAATAAAAATAAAAGCAATTACTAAATACCTTTTAATGAGTCCTTTTTATTTAATAGCCTCAGCAGCTCCTGGCACTCTTTGTCCTTAATTTTTGCATTGAAAATGTTAATTATTTTTAATTTGAAATCATTCCACTTATCGATAAGACAGTTTTCTTTTTGATGGTATAATTCGTTAAAGTCAGTATTTACCTACAAATTCATAAAATTTAAAAAATATTTTTGCTGTAAAAGATTCTTGTTACCAAAGATACACCGGAAGAATGTTTAAATAAGGGCCATTTTTCCAAAAATGTTGCCAGCTTCTTCTGATAATCACTGCAAAGGATCTGCTTTCGTCTTTCCGGAAAAGTATGTTTCCATTTAGCCTTTACTTCTTCCCAAGGTTCTTTATATATTTGAAGCCATTTTATGTCCGCTGAAAAGTCTACAAAACGTACAGATACACATTATGTTATGAATACGTAAATTTTAATCAAAAAGTGTAACCTTCATGCCTTTCAACTTCAACTTTTTTACTGAAATCGGAAAAATTTAGAGTTTTAGAGGATGTCGAAGATGAAGATCCTAAACCAATTTTAGAATACCGCCTCTTAGTATTATAGTAACGGCTGTACAAGCGTCCGCCGGGATTTTCGTTAGAGCTTGGCTTAGGCTTAATATAATAGATGTGCTTCACAATAGTAAAAGCCTCATAAGTAAATGATTAAAAATTCTTAAAATACTTTAAATTACCCTGTCATCTTTAAAGCGTAATTCAATTTGTTCAGCAATGAATTCGAATTCTTTTCTTGATATAGATTCCTTCTTATTCATGTACCAAGATATAATGCAATCAATAAGAAGATTTCGTGAAGTTTCCCCAAGACAGTTATTAGCTTTAAAATCTTTTATGATAAAGTGACCCATTGGAAAAGATTCAATAACAATGTCAATATCCTTATTAAAAAAAATCTCAAAAAAATTATGGTAAATTCTATACATAATATACTAGCATATACGTACAAAATAACCAACACCAGATATAGGTGATGATGATGTCGAACGTGATAATGGAGATGTTGGGGAATGCAGATCTTTCAAAGACTCAGGAGAGCAGGACCTAGATGTGCCTCCAGAAAAAAATAAATTTTTATGTTTGAGGACTTCTTCAACAATGTTTGCAATGTCTTGTCTACTAAAATTTGGTTCTGGATCTGGTATACACTATAACATTAGAAAACAAAATGTAAATTTGTAAGCTGAATTTCTTGCAACATAAATTTTTTGCTCTCCACTCCCTAAGTTTTTGCCTAAATTCAATTTTTAAGCCAACTTTCCTGTTCGCGAATATATCATCGATATCTTTCTCTATCAGTATTTTCATTCTGTCAACTGTAATACTCTGCTCCGAAAAATATTCATAAAGATCGGCAAAGCCCCAAGATGCTAGAAGATCATAAAGTTCACGATCAAGTTCTTCTTCGTATACTAGATTTTCTTCTTCTGGATTACTGACTACAGAAAATTGGGAAGCTTGCGTTGTTTGTTCTTTAGCAGTTAAAAGTTCTGTTACATTAAGTACAGAATTAAAATTGGGTTCTCTTTGATTTGGCAACTGTATCGCGGCTGCAGTAAAAGCATCGGTAAAAGGCAAATATTCAAATCCTGTAATTTGATTTTCCTTTTCCACATCCATGTTTTATAAACGTCTAAAATTAAAAATAAAACTGATGCTGAACCAAATTTATGTAAAGCCGAACTTATATTTAAAAGCCTTATTTTATAATTCCGCTCCAATACCCTCATGATATTGCACCATTTAACTTCCCTTAATATATAAACAAATTAGAAGCACTTACCCTGATATGAAACACATGCACTGAAGTTTTATTATAAATTGTATAAAATTCCGCAAATTTCACTTTATTGATATGTATTTACTATGAAAAAATGTTAGACACAAAATTTTAATGAATTATCTTGTCACTTGTCACTAAATTAGGAACCAGATTGAATCTCACTGCACTTGCACTGTTAAATGAAGAGATCGAACGGTAAAAATACGATTTGTGGACTCTTTCGTAGTAGATTAACAACGTTCATGCTTAATTGATCACGAAATGTACTCATCACAACTAAGCTTGATAATACCCTAACAATGTTCATGATCATTTGAGCACGTAGTGTCTTCAATTCAAAAACCTTAGTCGTTCGCTAACAAGGCCCGTGCTTAATATAACACGCATATTATTTATATTGACAATGAAATGTTAACATTTCTTAAATTCAGACGTTGTAATTTGTTGTTGTCTTTTAAGCATGTTTTTGACAATTTCATTGTCTATCTACAATGAAATTGTAATTTTTTATGTTTGAATCAAACATGGAAAGTGTTAGAATCAAAAATATTCCATGATTTAAGTATTTTTAAAGTTGACTACGACTAATTATTTGAATTAAGTTTGAAAACGTGGTGAATTTAAACATTTCCGTATACAATAATACTATTTTTACAAAATTTTAGATTAACAACTGAAAATTTTTGATTTAAACAAGGAATTTTTTCTCAGTGTTCTAAGATAGTTTATCATGCCCAATATGCGTTGTAGTTCTCTTTTATCCCGGGGGTTTTTAATATTAAGAATGGCTTTTATTCGATTTGCATCTGGACGAACTCGCTCTTTTGAAAATGCATGACCTAAATACCTTACACTATGTTGCTTAAATTGGAACTTGTCTTGATTGAATTTTACATTGAGCTCACGGGCTCGATTGAATACATGTTTTAAGTTGATATTATGTTCGGCCTCGGTTCTACCAAAGACAATCAGGTCATCAATGTACACAAAAGTGCCTGGTATATCACAGAAATACTTGGATGTATATTTCTGAAATATTTCCGGCGCAACATTTAAACCAAATGGTAACCTTCGAAATTTATAGTACCCCAATGGTGAGCTAAAGGTACATAAATCACTTGAGCTTTTGTCAAGCTCAACTTGCCAAAATCCATTTTTCAGATCAAGAACTGAAAAGTAATCCATTCCACACAATTTGGCTTTCAGCTCTTCTAAAGTTGGAATTAAATAATGCTCCTGAATAAGGTGTTTATTGAGCTCCCTTGGGTCCAGGCAGACCCGTATTGATTTATCGGCTTTTTCCACCAGCACCAAATTGCTAACCAAACCTACTGGACTATCAACTTTCTCAATTATCTTTAATTTTTCTAAATGTGATAAAGTATTTTTAACACCCTCTATTATCGAACTAGGAATACGCCGTGGAGGTTTAATGACAGGTACTACATCTTTACGCACTTTGATTCTGCACTGATTTGGAAATTTCCCGATACCTTCGAATAAATCCCTATTTTTATTTAATAAATCTGTCTTTTCTAATTCAATAGTGTCTACTTTCATTATTAGTCCGAACGCGACACATGCTTTGACTCCTAATATGGGTGAAGAATTAGTATCAACTATTAGAAATTCTTGAGTAATCTCAATGTCTCTAAACCTACACAACAACGTAGTCTTTCCAACTGGGAAAATTTTGTGGCCTCCATATGCCTCAAGGGTAATATTGACCCGTTCCATAACACATTTCGGATTAATTTTATTAAATATCTTTTTGGGCAACACATTAACTTCCGATCCCGTATCAAGCTTGAATGGTATTAACACATTTTCCACAAAAATTTTTTCTGTCCAACAAGTAGTGTTTGAACTTAATATATCATAAACGAAAAAGCTACTCTCACCTGAATCGTTAATCTTTAAATTATTTAATTCTTCCACATTGGCATCTGTTTTAATTTCGGTGACTTTTCTAAATTTGCAGGCTATAGCAAAGTGGTTAGGCCTTCTGCATTTCTTACATACTTTTCCCCATGCTGGACACTTGTTATTATTATCATGAACAGTAAAACATCGCTCACAATGCTTTGTTATTGATTTTTCACTCTTACTGTCTTGCCTAAAATTAGAGAAACGATTATTAGTAGATGTATTTCTCTGAAAATTTTGTTTACAATATTCTTTTTTCGGCTGCGAATAGCTATGCCCATATCTATTATGTTTTTTAATTAAATTAGAACAACTAAAACTTCCCTGATTTGTCGCAGCCCTTTTTTCTCCTTGAACGTCTTGCAGCCTGGATTTGTCCAACTCAAACAGACGGCATATTTTAATAGTTTCAGTCAATGTAATGTTCCCCACTGTTAACCGCTTCTCCTGGCATTGTCTTGATCGGATTCCAAAAATAATTCGATCTCTGATGGCCTTTTCTTCTTCAGTATTTACAAATTCACAGCTGGCAGCTAACTGTTTTACGTCAGTCAAAAATTGATCGAAATTTTCCTCTTCTCTTTGGACTCTACTATACAATTTGAAGCGCTGGTACACCTCATCTTTTTTCGGATTGCAGTAGGCTTCGAATTCCTTTAATATTTCTGCAAGTGTGACATTTTTTTTCTTGCTTACTTCTAGCGTGTTATAAACCTCGATTGCGTCGTCTCCAATTACATTAAGCAATATTGCGATTTGCACCTCTTCACTTTTTGTGCCACTCTCCGATGCTTTGAAATAAATTTCAAATCGTTGTTTAAACTTTTTAAAGTTTTCAGACAAGTTGCCTTCCATAACCAAATGATCTGGAGTTTTAAATTCCATTTTCCTCTTTTTTAATCTTTGTGCCGCACAATGAAAAGACGAATCTACAAATTCTGTTAGATACACACCAGAATCTGAGATTGTTATATCGATATTTTCACCTTCTATCTCAGTACAAAATTCTTCGTCTGAGGAAATTATCACGCGTGGAGGCGGCCCTGAGTCTTTGGATGCGAGCTGTTCTTTGTTTTTTCTCGTTATTCTCGGCATTTACCTTGATTAATTAATTAATTTTTCCTTTTCTTTTACTAATTACCCCGACTGCGCCATGTTTTGTTTATGTGTTTTTATAAAATCACTTTGGGTAATTAATACTAGAACACCCGATCAGTTATATAATAACTTTATTATTACTTACGAGGTGGTTACAGCTCGGAGTCTCGATCGCAAGAGAGTCATCTCCTGTGATTACGTGCTTACAATCGTATCAACTTATAATTCACAATAGTCTAAGTATAAGTCTATTAGACAGAGGCGTCGTGTTTAATAATGTTTTCTAATTTATATAATTCATTTATACAACAGTCCACAGGAATCCCGAGACAATATCGATGGAAAAGTAAGCAGCAAAAAATTAATTCGTATCCCCGTCCAAATTAATAGAAATTCACTAACGCTTTCTTTGCCTGTTGACATCTGCTCTGCTCCAAAGCATACATTTTTAATTGATACGGGAGCAGAGATCAGCCTAATAAAACTCCATCGACTGAAACCAGACAGTATCTGCTACAGAGATGCTGTCTGCAATATTAATACATTATTTACCGAGTCCACTTGTACAGAAGGACTCGTATTTGTAAAATTGAATTTGAAATCTGCACAAAATAACTCCATCCTAGAACAACCATTTCAAATAGTGGGAAATAACTCCATCCTCTCATACGATGGCCTGCTTGGTCATGATTTTTTATCTCGATACAATGCGAGTATCGACTATAAAAATAAATTCATTTCTCTGGAAGTTAATGAATCTGATTCATCTTATCCATATGAACAATATTATTCCAATTATCCATACGTTTATTTGAAAAGCGAAGACCCAGAAAAGAGGTCTCAAACAAAGAGTCTGTTATATACAGGAATAACAGTCTCTGATAAAGATATAAATACAAATCTATCTCCATCAATTGCTTCGAAAAGCAATGAAAATCGATCGCCGGCAAATGCTTCACAAAAAGTGAAGCATAAAGATAAAAATCTATCTCCATCTATAGCCAGAAGAAAGGCTGAATTAAATAAAATTCTATCTCCATCCAAGGCTTCACAAGATATGAAGCAACAACATAAAAGTATATCTCCATCTACAGCCGCACAAAAGGCTAAATATAATAAAATTCTATCTCCTTCATTCAGAAATAAATCAGAAAAGAAGTCAAGGAATTTCAATAAAGTATTATCTCCTTCAAATTCTATCGAGTCGGAATCATCGAATAACTCCTTCCAAATTCCACAAAAGTTGGAATCATATCTCCTTCCTTTTAGAAATCCGAAAGAATCGGATAAATTAAATAAAATTAAAATTCCGGCTCGATCAGAGTACATCAATGAAATTCCAACTCCTTCTATTCAAAATCAATCGGTCTGTTTCAAGAAGGAAATAAGGCCAGGTTTATTTCTTGGAAATTCGATAGTCGAACCAGTCAACGGTATGGCAAAAGTCCTAATCCTCAACACAAATGAGGAGGACGCCGATCTGGCACCTTACGAGGTGAACCCAGTTTACCAAGACTTGGACGACTTTGTGGTCATCTCCACAGACTCTGACAGAGATCCAATTAAGGGCAGAATAATTAAACTGCAAAACCTTATAAAATTGGATCACTGTAATTCAGAGGAATCTGAGAGTATTCGCAATATCTGTAGGGAATTCAAGGATCTCTTCTTCATAGAAGGGGACTTCCTTACATATACAGATGCGATTACCCACAAAATCGAGACACTCCAAGAAAAACCGCCCATCTATACCAAGCCTTATAGACTTCCTGAAGCAAGCCGAACGGAAATAAATCGGCAAATACAAGAAATGCTTGAGTCAGACATCATCAGACCTTCACATAGTCCCTGGAATTCTCCACTTCTCCTGGTTCCTAAAAAACCAGATGAGAATGGAAACAAAAAGTGGCGAGTAGTGGTAGACTTTCGTCGTATTAACGACATTACTATTGGCGATGCGTACCCACTGCCTAATATCACTGATATATTGGACCAGTTGGGGAAGTCGAAATATTTTACCACACTCGACTTAGCCAGTGGATTTCACCAGATAAAAATGGACTCGAAGGACATGGAGAAAACTGCCTTTAGCACACCCTATGGCCACTACGAATACAATCGTATGCCATTTGGTTTAAAAGGAGCCCCTGCTACTTTTCAACGAGCCATGAATATTGTCTTATCTGGCCTTCAAGGCATCCATTGCTTCGTATACATGGACGATATTGTAGTCCATGGATACAATCTCAAAGACCACAATTCCAGACTCACAGCAGTATTTAGCCATCTCCGCAATTTCAACCTCAAACTTCAACCCGACAAGTGCCACTTCCTAAGGAAAGAAATTATGTATTTAGGGCACATTATTACAGAAAATGGAGTCAAACCAGACCCAGCGAAGATTATGTCAGTTCAGTCCTATCCCAGACCCAAGAAGGAGAAAGATATTAAAGCCTTCCTTGGTTTCGTCGGCTACTATCGCCGCTTGATACCAAATTTTTCCAAAATTGCAAAACCACTTACAAATCTTTTGAAAAAAGATATCCCTTTCAAGTTCGATGCAATCTGCGACGAGGCATTTTGTGAATTACGCCATAAACTTATTTCAGCACCAATTCTATCTTATCCTGATTTCGGCAAAGAATTTTTTGTAACCTCCGATGCCAGTGACTACGCTATCGGAGCAGTCCTTTCTCAAGTTGATGATCAAGGAGATCATCCAATCGCCTACGTGAGTCGAGTTCTCAATGGTGCAGAGACTCGTTACTCAACAATAGAAAAAGAGCTCTTAGCTATCGTTTTCGCAGTTGAGCAATTCAGACCATACGTTTATGGTAGACAGTTTACAATTATAACTGACCATAAACCATTAGTATGGCTTATGAATCTGAAAGATCACTCCTCAAGACTGATGAGATGGAGAATACGTCTGGAGGAATATGACTACAAGATAGTCCACAAATCAGGTAAGCTCAACACAAATGCAGATGCTCTCAGTAGAGCAATTCCAGAGAATCCCGAATATTCTGCAGAATCAGCAACCTTCGTAAATGTGGTAACTAGAAATCAAGCCAGAGCTCAGGCGAATATAAATACACCCAACGCAAGTGTAACTACTCCAAACCCAACTCCATCACCTTTAAACAATTCCTCAGTTATTATAACTGACACAAATTTCCCATTACTATTGACTAAAAATGCGAATCCTAAATTTTTCATCTAGCCAATGCAAGATACAGAACTTGAAAGAGTGTTGGATTCGAAATTAAAATTTTCAGATAAATCCCCACTTTTAGAAACTGAACTGAACTTCTTCAAGAAAAAAGACTCCACAATAAATATATCTAAAACTAATTTACCTTGCCGATCCCAAAGAGATAGATCAGACCGCGAAAAGATTTTAACTGAGATCTGCTCATATACAGAAGCAAATCAGTTAAATCAATTAAATATCTCCTTCCCAATTTTAGATGCACAAAACCATCTAATAATTAAAAGCATTTTTAACAAGGTCTTCACTGCTAAACAAATAAACATTAAACTCCATCAAGATTCTATTAAATATTTATCCGACATTAATGACATCGAACAAGTTTTGAAAGATTTTCACTCATTACCAACGGGAGGCCATCAAGGCGTTTCCCGTACAATTAAAAGAATTAAAAAGCAATTTTACTGGCCTGGCATGTCAGTCGACATCGTAAAGCATGTAAGGAAATGTAAACTTTGCCAGGTGAACAAAATATCCAGAAACCCTAAAATTCCAATGAAAATCTCAACCATTAGCTCCAAACCTTTCGAAAGAGTGTACCTAGATGTGGTAGGACCTCTCCCAATTTCTCATTCTGGAAACAAATATCTCCTTACATTCCAAGACGACCTTTCAAAATTTTTTGAGGCTATTCCCATAGTCGACACCGAGTCTAAGACATTAGCGGAAGCCTTCACGACAACAATAGTTTGTCGACATGGTATTCCAGAAAGTATCCTCACAGATCAAGGTTCTAACCTCATAAGTGGCATGTTCGCCGAGGTATCTAAATTGCTGAGAATTAAAAAGCTCAAAACTACTCCATATCACCCTCAAACGAATGGTGCGTTGGAGAGAAGCCACAGAACCTTAGCAGAATATCTCCGATCTTATATAGCAAAGGATCCACAAGACTGGGATACATGGATTCCTTATGCCATGTTTGTATATAATACAACCCCTCATTCGAGTACTAATTATACTCCCCGTGAACTCCTTTACGGATTCCCAGCCGAAATTCCAAACAATTTGAAATCTTCTCCAACCGTTTGCTATAATTACGACAATTATGCAAACGAGCTAAAAGCGCGTCTACAGCATAGTTTCAAAATAGCTAAAGACATAGCTATGGCCAATAAAGAAAAATCCAAACTACAATATGACAAAAATTCCGTCCAAAAATCTTTTATGGTAGGCGATAAAGTCCTACATAAGAGCAGGGTCAGAGATAATAAGTTCTCACCATTATGATCAGGTCCGTATGAGATAATGGAGATTAATTCCCCCGAAAATTCCACCATCAGAATCAATAATAAAAATAAAAGAGTCCACAACAATGACTTAAAACTGTTCTCGGAGAAAAAACTTCATCATCTTCAAATATCATCCACAGATATTAACATGGTGTCATCTTACAGGTTTCCAAAATGATGCATATAGCATTCATTCTAATTTTCATCCCCATAATCTACGGCTCAGGAATAGAGGTAAAGCAGCTAAATGCTACTGCAGGCATTTACTTCGAAGAGATTGGCAGAGCCAACCTCTACACCAACGAATGGAAGATCGTTACCTACTACGATCTAGAAAACTTCAAGTCAGAATTTAGGAACATCAAATTCATCACTGAGCAAATTACGGCTATCTGCAAGAAATTGGATGGAAATTCAGCAATGGCACACACTTGTAATGGTACGTTGCTACAGATAAACCTTATCATAGCAAATATAGAATATAAAAATATGCTCCTAATAACTCAAAGCAGAAAACAAAGAGCACTTTTAAATGTAATAGGATCAATTTCCAAAGCTCTTTTCGGCACATTAGATGAAGATGATGCCAAGCTATATGATGAACAAATTCACAACCTCACTTTAAACCAGAATTCCCTCCTTTCCCTCATGAAAAGCCAAACCGCGATAATAGAAGCAACAGCTCAAATTTTTAATAAAAACAAGGCCGCAATTGAAAAGGAATTCCTGAATATGCATAAAAAGCTAGTTCCAATACAAATATCTACTTCATTAATGGAAAATAGAACACTGGATAATAAAATATCCATCGAAATAGAATCATTAATCTCCCTTGTTTCACTAATAGCATTCAGATATCAAAATACACAGTCAGAATTAATAGACCTTTTAATTGATTCCAAACATGGAAAATTTCACCCTACACTAATATCACCTAATAAGATTGAAAAAATTTTATCAAAGATTAGACAGGAATTACCAAATTCTATGATACTGCCCATAAATCCCAGAGATAATTTATTTTCACAGATCTACAAATTAAGCACAACATCTGCAAATATTTTCAACAACAAAATAATTATAGAACTTCGAATCCCACTTCCTTTTAAAGAATCCTACCAAATTTTTAAAGCAATGCCACTACCGACAATCCTAAACGGTTCATTCATATATATTGAACCATTAAAGGAACATATATTAATTGATTACAATCGTGACCACTACATCGAATTAACACTACAGGAAATCCACAATTGCGCAACGTTGGACCATACTCACTTTTATTGTAAAATTTCATCACCCATCCTTAATACAAATAATAGAGTAAATAAATGTGAAATCAACTTAATAAAAAAGGAACCTATTGCATCAAAATGTAAAATTTTGACTTTAAAACAGAACTACCATATGACACAGTTATCGCAGCAAAATGCATGGCTTTTCTCCCTCAAAAAACCTTTCCATATAGATATCGTTTGCGAAGATTCAATTAGTTCGAAAACCCTGCAGGGAACAGGAACAATATTTATCTACCCAGGTTGTTATGTCCGCAACAAAGAATTTATCTTGCACGGGCATAACGTAAAAATATCAAAATTTAACTCCCATTTCATCCCAACAACAAACATTTCCAACATAATCGAAAATATGACGCTTCCCCCTTTGGAAACGTACAGAAAAACAAATCCTTTAAATATCACAAACAACATGGACGTCGATGAAATTGTAAAATCCATACGTCTTCAAAAAGAACAAGAATCAACTCCTCTAAATCCTATAAACAATCACCACATTCATCACTATGCTCTATCCTATCTAACAATAACATTTATTCTCGCTATTGTAATCACCTACGTGTATATAAAATACAAATCAAAAGTCCACAAAGGTAAAAATGTACCTCTGGAACCGGACAATATACTTGCAGATGGGCCCACGGCGGCACCAAGAAAGTCTAACTTCATCATAACCCCTGCTCCCAACAGAAGAACTGCAGATAGTTCACCCAATTAATTATGACATATTTAAATATATGTACTATATATAAGCATATATATCGTGGACTATCGCTCCCAATAGACACAAACCCAATGACTTCAACCACAGGGACCTTTTATAGAAAATGAAAACATTAACACACAAAACAGGTACAGACATTAACAAACAGAACAGGTACAAACAGAGGGCTATTGTTATGACAAACAAAAGAACTGAACAACTGTAATTCTTTCTTACGTAAATTGTACTCGTCGAAATGAAAAAAAAAAATAACATCGAACAACACAATCCCAAACAAAACAAATCTGATCCAAATATAAAACGACTGGCAAAACCCATTCTGGTACATACGTTCAAAGCTTCGAACATAAAATACATTAAAAACTGGAGAAACCATAGAAATAGCCACCTATTCGTACAAGCATATAAGACATACAATGTAAAAAAAAATTGGAATAATGTACAAAAACAATAAGAATCGTTCAACATTAACATTAATAACCATGAACAATAACAAATACCTTGGCCAATCAACATACATATTTTATCAATTAGGTACGCATAGGGTAATTTTAACCAATCTACCTCACAAATAAGTGTCACACATGAAATATGTGATAACAACAAAAAGAAGCAAAAACAAGAGCCGACTCAAATCACAACAACTAACAAACACCACAAAGAGGCAAAAAGGAAGAAAAAGTAGAAAACCACAAAAAACTCATACATATATTGAATTTTAAACTTTATTTAGTAAAAAAAAAAAAAAAGAACAATCCGTAAGTTTGTATAATTATATCATTAATTATATCATGATAACAGAAAAAAAAGGGATTAAAATTTATAATTCCTCCGAGTCCGGAACCGTCAAAGGCAGCGGCAAATGTAGCTCCGCCGGATTAGGAGAGGGGTAATAAAAAGATCTCCCAGTCAATATAAGATCAGCACCTTTAAAAGAAAACGAAAACATACTTACACCATGCAACAATCAAACATTGATTTTAAGTTAACTTACCTAAAGCCGACACCGACATTTCATAATTAGGCCAGAGCGAGAAGTGAACCGGATGATACTCGTCAACACGAGGCCGTGCTCCCCATATTACCAGCGATTCACGACCCGGGCAGTTGAACTTGAGCCGTATCGCCCCCTTCCAGCGAGGCCAAATACGCTCAACATAAATCCCTTCGATGAGGACAATATAATAAGCAGGAGCCTGGTAGGCCTGCCTCGACACCCTCATGGCGAAAATCATCTTTACAACTGACCAAAAAATTACGAAATTCATGACTTATTCCAAATGCAAAAGGAAATTGCACCTAAAGCAATTCCTATCCAAACAAAACACCCAACAATTTTGTTTTATTGTTGTTAAATATTCCAATATCAAACACGCAGCTAGTATGTGTATACAATGTACCAGAGACGATAATATCTGTCGCATTTGATGACGAAATACCCACACAATTTGTCTTTGAAACACAACACCATTAAGATAAGCAACTTCAGTAAAGCGATAAGCAGAAAAGTATAAAATTGTGATCAGAACACAAAGAAAAACACAAGGGGAATCAAAACCCATACCAACCGATAAATGTACATAGTAAAAGAACGGACCTCATCATCAAAACAATCACATTACAAACAATAACGATAAAGCCCAACACAATAACCTTTTCAATCCTCTAAATTTTCAATACCTACATCATCTCACAAAAATCAAGTAAAAAGAAAAAAAACTTCTAAGCAACAACAAAAATTAAAAACGAAATTATGTAATAGATATTCAAAATAGTACGAAGAAAAATAATAATGAAGAACAATATATATATATATATATATGATGTTTGAATAAAACTAAAAGAGAAAAAGGCCAGAATTTTTTTTTTTAACTTATTTTAGTAATTGAATTACCGTTTTTCTTTTTCGTTGGAATTTATAGATTAGCGCAAATAAGGAAGAAATATTCAAATAAAAATTAAAAGTGGATCCTTTTTTTTTTAACAAATTAACTTTTATACGTGTAATATAGTAAATAATATAAAATAAATAAATATAGTATAAAAAAAATATAGTAATAATAAAATTCCAAAATAAACCATAGTTACACAAAAAAACCGAAATCGTATATATATAACGGTACCATTTTTTTTATATGTAAGGTAAATAAATAGTCAATATAAATGTTATAATAACGTAAATATAAACAAATATAGTATCAAGAAAACAAAAAAAAAAACCCCCCAATACTGTGGCTAGAATACAATAATAGTCTCATATAAGAAACACCATTAGTTTTTTAAATATAATCAATGAAAATAATAAATTGTAAAGAGATATATATATGAGTAAGGAAATTTGTTTAAACCTAGTGATTATTTACGGCACTTATTTCATATTTATTAGTTTTACTATATCTTATATATTTTTTTTTTTATCATTTACAGTCAACTATTATACTGTTTCTTCTCAATATTTAGAATTGAGCATAGCTGTCGAGAAAGAAAATTTTATACCAGAAAGCATAAAACTTTGTTTTCCTCAGGGAGGAGGGATGTAGTGACCCAGGTGCCTATACCCCGAATCACAACAATAAAACCAATACGCCAATATCTTGCCCTACGCAATATATTGGCGTACTACAATTTGACCCTGAAAAATAAAATTCATTTAAAATTTCATTTAAATTTCATTTGCATTTAAAAATGCATTTTCTCGCTGAAACAAAATGCAATTTAGCATAAATTGCATTTTGTTATCAGTCATATATTCCGTTCACACGGCATGTATACTTACCTACATGCAGCTTTTCTGCTAAATTATCTGCATGTATATATGCACATACAATTCCTAAATTCATTAAACCTAATTTTGTGTACATACATACACACCATTATTCGCTTCCCTTAAAATATTATTCTTACAAGACACAAGTGCATATCAGATTTCATGCATATGCACTGTGTCTAAATTTTTTGTCGGTTCCCACGTACGATTTTTCACTTCGTGGGAAAGTGATAAAAAGAGCTTTGAAGTTTTTTGATGGATACCTGGGTGCAGCTAGCCCGAACCTCGGGGAGTTTGTTTTAAAGTCGCCTCGCAACAAGTTCGGGAGTTCTTTTCCTCTAATTCGACCTAAATATCTACCAATTTATTAAGTGATAAAATGTAAAAAATTCTTGTATAAACTTTTTCTAAAGTGCCAGTAAAAAAAAATTGTGAAGAAAAAAAAAATCTAAATCTGTGAATAAGCGTTAGAAAACGATAATAAAAAAAATGCAATTTGAACTTTTGGTTTTTCTTTTATTTGATAAACATTCCAATTCGAAACGTTAGGTGCTCTCGTCTTAGAGCACGGCACCCAACGGATAACACCATGCCTCGCAACCATAGAGTAGCACTGATTTTATAGTGGATTTAATCGCGAAATACATGTTCGTGAAATGAACTTTTTAAGATGATTAAATCATAGGGTTACTAAATTTGTCATTCTGTTTGTAACAGATAGAAAATACGATGATAGGCAAAATGGATTCGACACCCTAGCAGAATATTAAAAGTTATTTTGAATTTTGTTTGTTCATCTGTCCTTTCGTCCGTCCATCTGTCTGTCTATCTGTCCGTCTATTCGACCTCACAAGAACTCGAGAGCGCGTGAACTTTGAGAGCTGAAATTTTGCAGACTGGCTTTTAAAAAGAACTTCTTCGTAGGGTTGCTTTACAAAAATTTCGTTTTTCACTATATATTTGGGCATTACTTGAGAGCGCGTCGATGTAGAGGTGTTTTCATAAAAATAGTAAATTAAATTTCAAAAATGCACTAAATCGGGCAACACCTTCTTGTTGTTGCCATATACAAATTCAGGGATTTTACGAACATTTTAAAAAACGATTAGTACCAGACATTTTTATTGTACTGAAAAGCTCTGAAATCCTATAAAGTTGGCTATAATCATTTTTATTGTCTGACGAACCGTTCTAGAAATATATGCAAAAAACCACTTCAAAAGTCAACCTAGCACAGATGGGTGCCCATACGAATACATTCCTACATACAGAATTGGTCTTTGACCAAAATTAATATTTTAAGACTGCGACGACATCAGTGTTTTTGATGCAATTGAATTGCATCAAAACTTTTCGCATTTTCTCGCGTACGAATTTCAATGTTGTGAGAAAGCAACAAAAATAATAAGAAGGCTTTCGTGGATACCTGGAGGCAGCTAGCCCAATCCCCCTCTATCTAAAGCTCGAATTTCGTGAACCTAATAAAAATATTGTTTTGTGTTGTTTTTTTTTTTTTTTTTGTGTATCCGACAAGGATTTGAAATAAAAGAGTAAACAATTTCGTGTACCTTCGTTGAATATTGTTTCTTGATAACCTATTTAAGGATGACGAAATGAGTGGTTGTGAGATCCTGAATTAAATAATCATATAAACCCCTTGGACCTTTCAACTTTTAGAAGGAATTTCTCATAAGCATCCATTGAGGGAATCATACACGCCACTATAGTTAACCAAAACATTTGGAGAATTGTGAGTCACTTTTTATTTAGAAAAACGAAACGAAATGTGTTTCTTCTGAAGACGAAGATGTTGACTTCTGCATACTTTGTATGGACCACTGACTTATAACAATGGACTGAGCGATTTGCTATTTCATGTGGCACAAAAAATTTTGTGTTTCCGTATATCACCGTTAGAGCACCCTTTAAAACGTTTACTACACAAAAATATGTAAAACTCAACCAATCAGATGAAATTGTACACCCGTAAATCGAATTAAATTAAAAAAATATATTTTCTTGTGTCCAAGTGATATTTTAATCGCTTATAAGCACTCCTTTAAGAAATTAAACTTATTCTGACTTTAATTTTCAAAAGTTGTTCTTAACTGAATACTGCGTATGGACAAGAGAGACGGCGCATGGTAAACACTATCTTTACCTTATTCTTTCTGCGGTGATTGCATCTGCAGCCAACATAAATACATCAAATGGCATAAGTAAACGTTCAGTAAGCAATATTTTGTGTTGCTAGCTCCAACTCTGCCATAGGGCGAAAGAGAGAACTGTAAAGTTTGTGCCATTCTTTCCTATAAGAAAATGGCAATACGCTCAGTCAAAACCCTCGAGAATACTTCCCAAGCCATGAAACAGAAATCTATATGTATGCGTTGTGAGTCCGTTGTCTAAAACGTCGTATATTGATACTAATGGAAAAGTGCCAAGTATTGATTTTATATATGCTATAGAGCCTAAACTACTATCCAAACAGGAAAATAGTCTTCTAGTAATTTAAACCTTGGTTCCTTACCTTCCCAAAGGCTACCCTTTCTATATACCTTACTTAACAAAATAATAAAATAGTTTTGATTACAAAGTAACCTTACCATTTTACGCTCAAATCTCTCAGCTGAGTGATAATTGCATGTGTGCATGTGCAGCCGGAGTCCGAGTCTACATTCGATATCATCAGTCCACGGCATCCCATGGCGGCACAGCGACATTACAATGTTACTCAGCTGAGAATTTTTGTTTGAGGAATCGTAGTCATTTGGTTAAGATAACTTTTTTTAAATAATTTTGTTAGGAAAGGTATGAAAACTTTATTACGGTACGGAAGATAAGAAAGCAAGCTCAAGATTATCAGAACACCATTTTTCTATATGAATAGTAGTTTAGGGCGGAGGACCTATTCAAATCAAACTTTTGTCAGTTTTACACACTCACATATATAATATGGACTGCTTAACTTTCTATTTCACGTGGGCACAATTTTTTGTGTCAAAAAGAGTTCTTACGTCGGTGCCAACATTGAAAAAATCATTGGCGGGTGATCAGACAATCATAACAGACAATGACCCCACAACATACCAATCATCAATTCTGCATACCATTGCTGCATTCCACAAAAAATAATCCGCATGAAAATGCAACTCGCGCAAATACTGCAGCTAGCGCAATTCAACTGTATACAGCAATAAA
Source organism: Dioctria rufipes (assembly GCA_963924295.1). Lineage (NCBI taxonomy): Eukaryota > Metazoa > Arthropoda > Insecta > Diptera > Asilidae > Dioctria > Dioctria rufipes. The sequence goes on from OZ002740.1 coordinate 366,061,722, forward strand.
TGCAAGTAAAGCAAAGTCGTTCACCTTTGCTTAAAATAAAATGGAAAAACATAATATTTAGGCGTAAGCAATTAATATGTATAAATTAATCGATATTTTATAATAAAGTAGAGTTTTTAATTATACGCCAAAATAGTAGTTACCTTTTTTTAGAACTTTGCTACGCCCCCACCAGTGGTAAGCGTACTTCTAGCATTACACCGACGCCCCCACAAGTGGTAAGCGTTAATTAACCTTTCGGTTCCCCTACCGAACATTGGTCCTTCGAGCCTGATTGTATTGAAAACTGACTGAATTAATGAAACTCGATCAAGTGCTGTCGGATAATCAATTAATCATTTTATTAGTTCAATTCGCTTATTTATACAATTAATCATACATATATACATATAAATACAATAAACCAAACCAAACAAAACAAAAATTTATATTAAGAAATAAAATAACAAGATCAGCATAAATTTAATTTGTAGGTAATGTCACCGACCGTAATTTCACTTGCACTTCCATGCAATTGCTGACATAGAAATTTGATGAACGTAAGAATTCAATAACTAGGTGAAGGTAGAAATTGCATATTAGAATGAAATTACGTTCGTTGACTTATTGAGCTTGACTATGCATTTTGTATCTCTACATTCTCCCGCCTCACATTATCAAGTCGGGGTACCTCCAAGATAGTACCGAGTTTCTCTTGTGACCTGGATCCTGCTCGTCTTGGGGTTGGTTGAGGTAGGCTTAGTTGTGGCATCATGTTGTTTCGTCGCTTTTTCCACAAGAAATAGGACCCCACACTGATGATTAAGATAGCTGCCAATGTATAGAATCCAACATAATGATGTATGTGGTGACGATGCAGGTGAGGAATTCTCGCGATATGTTGTTGTTGAGTTTTAATTGCCTTATGGAGCTCTTCAATATCATCAGCCTTGATCTCTTTAATTAGCAAGGGAATGGAATTATTGGTAGTATTTGGACTTGCTAAATATTCACCAATGTGCGTAGAAATAATTTCTTGCTCCGGTATGAATGACGAGTTTAATGCTCCTGGTTGTTGATTGTTTGCACTTATGAATAATGTTGGATGCTTTATCATACAGGTGGGCTGTATTTGTATAATCCCACTCTCTTCAAGGATTATAGGGTGGATCGTTGTTCCACATATGATGTCGAAATGAGTTATTTCATCCATTATAAAGATCCAAGTACTTGGTGTATGTAGCTTATACCACATTTTCTTCAATGGTATATTTCGTAATTGACAGAAGGATGACAATTTTCCCTGGTGATTAAGCAGTTCTATCTCACATCTGCTTTGATTCGATTGCGCACTATATATAGGCTGTTTTAGATTACAAATTAATTGGGCCTCTAATAATTGTATGCATTCCTTGATATCTTCCTCTTTTAATGGTGTAAAGCGGTCCTTATGGAGGTTTACAGCCAGGTATTGTGTTGAGGGTTGAATGTGTATGAACTGATCTGCATGTTTCACAGGTATAGGCGTAAGTTTGAATAGCCGATATATTTCTGCATTGAGCAATGGAATTCGAACGTCAAATAATACATTCCTTTGCGTGATGCGCATCTTAACATGCATTGAATTGTATATTGGCAGTAATGATTTCGAAGTTTCATCTCCTGGTACTCTAAGATGTTTTGGCAGGTGCTCTTTAATTATGCTTAGTTGTTCACGAAGCTGAATGGGTGTGAGCAGTAGTGTGTTGAGCCTTCCGTGTTTTGTGTCGGTTACTACAGCTAGTAAGCTCTTTTGCATATGTTGAAAGTTTATCAGATTTAGGGTTACTAGTAATACTGCCGACGTAAAGGTTTGCGTAGTTTTTAAGACTTCGTCAGCTTTATTAAGTCCATTTGTAATTGTCTGTATATGATGTTCCAAGATAGTGATTTGATGATTTAACGTCTCGCTATTCTTCTTTATGACATTAATTGTGTGTTCAGCAATGGATGTTTGATTCATTAGCAGTTCTTTCAATAGAGCTTCATTTTCCTTGATGTTCTGAATTTGCTCTTCGTATCTCTCCGCAAACCCTTGATCAAGGATACCAAATAAACTGTTTGCGATTGAGCCCACTATTTCAAGAGGAGCTCGTTTGGTTCTAAATCTTTCATTTTCATTTTGTTGTTGTAATACATCATTAATTTGATAGGATTCACCATACTGATGTTGTAACTGTAAAATTGTAGCGTTACATAGTTCTTTTGGTATTGTTAGATGGGTGTTTTGTTGGCAGATTTCTGTAAGCCTTTGCACTGATTTTCTTATCCCTGTGAACTCCTTCCAATATGATGACAAGTCATAGTAAATGATAAGATTCCATTCGCTTGAATATAGCTGGATCTCTGATACGCCTTCAAAATATATTCCTCCTTGTTCTTTAAACCTGGTTATACTATATGGTTTATCAGGTTGCTGGCCTATAACTAATATAGTGAGCAATGCCAATATCATGAAGGTTAGCCATGATTTACTCAGTGAGCTTGAGTTATGAGGTGGAATTGTATTTGGCTGTCGGATGCGTTTAACATTTCTATCTTCATGTAGTGAATCTGAGCACCTCCGCCTTTTGTTCGAGCTTTGAATGCAATGCGAATTGATTATTTTGCTATCGGACACAGGATTGGGAACCGTCTCTATCGTAGTAGTTTCTTCATTTGTTTGATGCAGGAGTCTCTTTGGATCAACCGATTCATTCATGTGATTGTCGATTATAGGAAGCAGCGACAATTTAGTGACTGGTCGTTTGATCCTTGATCCCCTTGTTTGTAGTGTTACTACTCTAGTTAGCTCATCGAGTCCAGGGTGCGTTTCTATCACTCGGCCAAGTGCCCATTTTGTTGGTGGAAGCTGTTCGTCTTTAATAAGTACCAGATTTCCAATTCGTAGATTTGGTTGTCGTTGAGTCCATTTAGGACGTTGCTGTAGCCTTGAGAGGTATTCGGATGACCACTTTCTCCAGAAATCCTGATGCATCCGTCCTACCCGTTGCCATTTATCAAGAGCATTTGGATTATTTTCAAGATGATTTCTTTCAGGTACGGCAAGTAATGAAGAGCCAGTCAAGAAGTGACCTGGAGTAAGCACTTCCAAGCTTTCAGGATCTTCGGATATTGGGCACAGCGGTCGCGAATTTAAGCATGCCTCAATTTGAGTCATGAGTGTACACATTTCCTCATATGTCAGCCTGTTATCACCTACTACACGGCGCATATGATGTTTCATAGCTTTGACGCCCGCTTCCCATAAGCCACCAAAATGAGGGGAGGCTGGAGGAATGAAGTGCCATTGTGTGCCGATTTCTTGTAGTGCATTCTGCACGTCATCTTTATACGATTTTTGTGTGTGTATTTTGCTAAGTATGTTATTAGCGCCAACGAAATTAGTTGCATTATCGCTGTAAATATGCGCGATGTGTCCTCTTCTCGCGACAAATCGTTTGAAGGCAGCTATAAATGCCTGAGATGTGAGGTCGGTTACTACCTCCAAGTGAATCGCTTTTGTCGTTAAACAGACGAATATTGCTACATAGCCCTTGTGCGGGCAACACCTTCTTGTTGTTGCCATATACAAATTCAGGGATTTTACGAACATTTTAAAAAACGATTAGTACCAGACATTTTTATTGTACTGAAAAGCTCTGAAATCCTATAAAGTTGGCTATAATCATTTTTATTGTCTGACGAACCGTTCTAGAAATATATGCAAAAAACCACTTCAAAAGTCAACCTAGCACAGATGGGTGCCCATACGAATACATTCCTACATACAGAATTGGTCTTTGACCAAAATTAATATTTTAAGACTGCGACGACATCAGTGTTTTTGATGCAATTGAATTGCATCAAAACTTTTCGCATTTTCTCGCGTACGAATTTCAATGTTGTGAGAAAGCAACAAAAATAATAAGAAGGCTTTCGTGGATACCTGGAGGCAGCTAGCCCAATCCCCCTCTATCTAAAGCTCGAATTTCGTGAACCTAATAAAAATATTGTTTTGTGTTGTTTTTTTTTTTTTTTTTTGTGTATCCGACAAGGATTTGAAATAAAAGAGTAAACAATTTCGTGTACCTTCGTTGAATATTGTTTCTTGATAACCTATTTAAGGATGACGAAATGAGTGGTTGTGAGATCCTGAATTAAATAATCATATAAACCCCTTGGACCTTTCAACTTTTAGAAGGAATTTCTCATAAGCATCCATTGAGGGAATCATACACGCCACTATAGTTAACCAAAACATTTGGAGAATTGTGAGTCACTTTTTATTTAGAAAAACGAAACGAAATGTGTTTCTTCTGAAGACGAAGATGTTGACTTCTGCATACTTTGTATGGACCACTGACTTATAACAATGGACTGAGCGATTTGCTATTTCATGTGGCACAAAAAATTTTGTGTTTCCGTATATCACCGTTAGAGCACCCTTTAAAACGTTTACTACACAAAAATATGTAAAACTCAACCAATCAGATGAAATTGTACACCCGTAAATCGAATTAAATTAAAAAAATATATTTTCTTGTGTCCAAGTGATATTTTAATCGCTTATAAGCACTCCTTTAAGAAATTAAACTTATTCTGACTTTAATTTTCAAAAGTTGTTCTTAACTGAATACTGCGTATGGACAAGAGAGACGGCGCATGGTAAACACTATCTTTACCTTATTCTTTCTGCGGTGATTGCATCTGCAGCCAACATAAATACATCAAATGGCATAAGTAAACGTTCAGTAAGCAATATTTTGTGTTGCTAGCTCCAACTCTGCCATAGGGCGAAAGAGAGAACTGTAAAGTTTGTGCCATTCTTTCCTATAAGAAAATGGCAATACGCTCAGTCAAAACCCTCGAGAATACTTCCCAAGCCATGAAACAGAAATCTATATGTATGCGTTGTGAGTCCGTTGTCTAAAACGTCGTATATTGATACTAATGGAAAAGTGCCAAGTATTGATTTTATATATGCTATAGAGCCTAAACTACTATCCAAACAGGAAAATAGTCTTCTAGTAATTTAAACCTTGGTTCCTTACCTTCCCAAAGGCTACCCTTTCTATATACCTTACTTAACAAAATAATAAAATAGTTTTGATTACAAAGTAACCTTACCATTTTACGCTCAAATCTCTCAGCTGAGTGATAATTGCATGTGTGCATGTGCAGCCGGAGTCCGAGTCTACATTCGATATCATCAGTCCACGGCATCCCATGGCGGCACAGCGACATTACAATGTTACTCAGCTGAGAATTTTTGTTTGAGGAATCGTAGTCATTTGGTTAAGATAACTTTTTTTAAATAATTTTGTTAGGAAAGGTATGAAAACTTTATTACGGTACGGAAGATAAGAAAGCAAGCTCAAGATTATCAGAACACCATTTTTCTATATGAATAGTAGTTTAGGGCGGAGGACCTATTCAAATCAAACTTTTGTCAGTTTTACACACTCACATATATAATATGGACTGCTTAACTTTCTATTTCACGTGGGCACAATTTTTTGTGTCAAAAAGAGTTCTTACGTCGGTGCCAACATTGAAAAAATCATTGGCGGGTGATCAGACAATCATAACAGACAATGACCCCACAACATACCAATCATCAATTCTGCATACCATTGCTGCATTCCACAAAAAATAATCCGCATGAAAATGCAACTCGCGCAAATACTGCAGCTAGCGCAATTCAACTGTATACAGCAATAAATGCAAGTAAAGCAAAGTCGTTCACCTTTGCTTAAAATAAAATGGAAAAACATAATATTTAGGCGTAAGCAATTAATATGTATAAATTAATCGATATTTTATAATAAAGTAGAGTTTTTAATTATACGCCAAAATAGTAGTTACCTTTTTTTAGAACTTTGCTACGCCCCCACCAGTGGTAAGCGTACTTCTAGCATTACACCGACGCCCCCACAAGTGGTAAGCGTTAATTAACCTTTCGGTTCCCCTACCGAACATTGGTCCTTCGAGCCTGATTGTATTGAAAACTGACTGAATTAATGAAACTCGATCAAGTGCTGTCGGATAATCAATTAATCATTTTATTAGTTCAATTCGCTTATTTATACAATTAATCATACATATATACATATAAATACAATAAACCAAACCAAACAAAACAAAAATTTATATTAAGAAATAAAATAACAAGATCAGCATAAATTTAATTTGTAGGTAATGTCACCGACCGTAATTTCACTTGCACTTCCATGCAATTGCTGACATAGAAATTTGATGAACGTAAGAATTCAATAACTAGGTGAAGGTAGAAATTGCATATTAGAATGAAATTACGTTCGTTGACTTATTGAGCTTGACTATGCATTTTGTATCTCTACATTCTCCCGCCTCACATTATCAAGTCGGGGTACCTCCAAGATAGTACCGAGTTTCTCTTGTGACCTGGATCCTGCTCGTCTTGGGGTTGGTTGAGGTAGGCTTAGTTGTGGCATCATGTTGTTTCGTCGCTTTTTCCACAAGAAATAGGACCCCACTCTGATGATTAAGATAGCTGCCAATGTATAGAATCCAACATAATGATGTATGTGGTGACGATGCAGGTGAGGAATTCTCGCGATATGTTGTTGTTGAGTTTTAATTGCCTTATGGAGCTCTTCAATATCATCAGCCTTGATCTCTTTAATTAGCAAGGGAATGGAATTATTGGTAGTATTTGGACTTGCTAAATATTCACCAATGTGCGTAGAAATAATTTCTTGCTCCGGTATGAATGACGAGTTTAATGCTCCTGGTTGTTGATTGTTTGCACTTATGAATAATGTTGGATGCTTTATCATACAGGTGGGCTGTATTTGTATAATCCCACTCTCTTCAAGGATTATAGGGTGGATCGTTGTTCCACATATGATGTCGAAATGAGTTATTTCATCCATTATAAAGATCCAAGTACTTGGTGTATGTAGCTTATACCACATTTTCTTCAATGGTATATTTCGTAATTGACAGAAGGATGACAATTTTCCCTGGTGATTAAGCAGTTCTATCTCACATCTGCTTTGATTCGATTGCGCACTATATATAGGCTGTTTTAGATTACAAATTAATTGGGCCTCTAATAATTGTATGCATTCCTTGATATCTTCCTCTTTTAATGGTGTAAAGCGGTCCTTATGGAGGTTTACAGCCAGGTATTGTGTTGAGGGTTGAATGTGTATGAACTGATCTGCATGTTTCACAGGTATAGGCGTAAGTTTGAATAGCCGATATATTTCTGCATTGAGCAATGGAATTCGAACGTCAAATAATACATTCCTTTGCGTGATGCGCATCTTAACATGCATTGAATTGTATATTGGCAGTAATGATTTCGAAGTTTCATCTCCTGGTACTCTAAGATGTTTTGGCAGGTGCTCTTTAATTATGCTTAGTTGTTCACGAAGCTGAATGGGTGTGAGCAGTAGTGTGTTGAGCCTTCCGTGTTTTGTGTCGGTTACTACAGCTAGTAAGCTCTTTTGCATATGTTGAAAGTTTATCAGATTTAGGGTTACTAGTAATACTGCCGACGTAAAGGTTTGCGTAGTTTTTAAGACTTCGTCAGCTTTATTAAGTCCATTTGTAATTGTCTGTATATGATGTTCCAAGATAGTGATTTGATGATTTAACGTCTCGCTATTCTTCTTTATGACATTAATTGTGTGTTCAGCAATGGATGTTTGATTCATTAGCAGTTCTTTCAATAGAGCTTCATTTTCCTTGATGTTCTGAATTTGCTCTTCGTATCTCTCCGCAAACCCTTGATCAAGGATACCAAATAAACTGTTTGCGATTGAGCCCACTATTTCAAGAGGAGCTCGTTTGGTTCTAAATCTTTCATTTTCATTTTGTTGTTGTAATACATCATTAATTTGATAGGATTCACCATACTGATGTTGTAACTGTAAAATTGTAGCGTTACATAGTTCTTTTGGTATTGTTAGATGGGTGTTTTGTTGGCAGATTTCTGTAAGCCTTTGCACTGATTTTCTTATCCCTGTGAACTCCTTCCAATATGATGACAAGTCATAGTAAATGATAAGATTCCATTCGCTTGAATATAGCTGGATCTCTGATACGCCTTCAAAATATATTCCTCCTTGTTCTTTAAACCTGGTTATACTATATGGTTTATCAGGTTGCTGGCCTATAACTAATATAGTGAGCAATGCCAATATCATGAAGGTTAGCCATGATTTACTCAGTGAGCTTGAGTTATGAGGTGGAATTGTATTTGGCTGTCGGATGCGTTTAACATTTCTATCTTCATGTAGTGAATCTGAGCACCTCCGCCTTTTGTTCGAGCTTTGAATGCAATGCGAATTGATTATTTTGCTATCGGACACAGGATTGGGAACCGTCTCTATCGTAGTAGTTTCTTCATTTGTTTGATGCAGGAGTCTCTTTGGATCAACCGATTCATTCATGTGATTGTCGATTATAGGAAGCAGCGACAATTTAGTGACTGGTCGTTTGATCCTTGATCCCCTTGTTTGTAGTGTTACTACTCTAGTTAGCTCATCGAGTCCAGGGTGCGTTTCTATCACTCGGCCAAGTGCCCATTTTGTTGGTGGAAGCTGTTCGTCTTTAATAAGTACCAGATTTCCAATTCGTAGATTTGGTTGTCGTTGAGTCCATTTAGGACGTTGCTGTAGCCTTGAGAGGTATTCGGATGACCACTTTCTCCAGAAATCCTGATGCATCCGTCCTACCCGTTGCCATTTATCAAGAGCATTTGGATTATTTTCAAGATGATTTCTTTCAGGTACGGCAAGTAATGAAGAGCCAGTCAAGAAGTGACCTGGAGTAAGCACTTCCAAGCTTTCAGGATCTTCGGATATTGGGCACAGCGGTCGCGAATTTAAGCATGCCTCAATTTGAGTCATGAGTGTACACATTTCCTCATATGTCAGCCTGTTATCACCTACTACACGGCGCATATGATGTTTCATAGCTTTGACGCCCGCTTCCCATAAGCCACCAAAATGAGGGGAGGCTGGAGGAATGAAGTGCCATTGTGTGCCGATTTCTTGTAGTGCATTCTGCACGTCATCTTTATACGATTTTTGTGTGTGTATTTTGCTAAGTATGTTATTAGCGCCAACGAAATTAGTTGCATTATCGCTGTAAATATGCGCGATGTGTCCTCTTCTCGCGACAAATCGTTTGAAGGCAGCTATAAATGCCTGAGATGTGAGGTCGGTTACTACCTCCAAGTGAATCGCTTTTGTCGTTAAACAGACGAATATTGCTACATAGCCCTTGTGCGATTTGTTTCCTCTTCCTCTGGCCAGTAAAAGTTCGAATGGTCCAGCATAATCTACCCCCGACTGGCTGAAGGGTCGAGTAGAGATCACTCTTGCCTTAGGTAACATTCCCATCATTTGTTCGGTCATTTGAGTTTTGTTTCTATGACAGCTTATACATTGATGTATGAACCCTTTAACTGCTTTCAGGCCATTTAATATCCAGAATCGCTGTCTTATGACTTCCAAAGTCAAGGTGTTTCCACCATGTAAGGTAAGTTTATGCATTTTGTCCATCACTAGTGTTGTCAGCCGGCTTTTGTAGGGCAGTATAATAGGATGCTTGCGATCGTATGATAGTTCTGCTTGATGTAATCTCCCGCCTACTCGTAATATCCCCTTAGAGTCTATAAACGGCGATAGAGGAAGTAATCTGCTCTTCTTATTTAGTGGTTGTTCCATTGATAACTGGGCTATTTCATCTTTAAAGACTTGCTGTTGGGTAGTCTTCACTAGTGGTACTAGTGCTTCTTCGATTTCATTTATTGTCAAGTACCCAGATGTACGGTTCGCCTTGCTTACCTTCATATTTTGTATAAACCTTTTAATGTATGCTGTTACTCTTTGTAATTTTCCTAATGTTGAAAATCTTACGAGCAACTCTTGATGCAAGTTTAGATCTTGAAGGTCATCTTTCTCGTGTTCGGCTTTGGAATCATAACAAGAATGAGCTGTCAACACTTTCTTCTCTAGGTCAGTTGTCTTCTTTGGGTTTGATGGAAACGATATTTCCTTGGAGCTAAGCCAAGAAGGTCCATGCCACCAAAGAGTATGATTTTTAAGCAGCGATGGCGATATTCCTCTAGAGGCGATGTCGGCAGGGTTCTCGGATGATTGCACGTAAAACCATGTATTTCGGTCTGATAATCCATGTATTTGTGCAACTCGATTCCCCACAAATGTTTGCCACTTATGCGCATCTTCTTGTATCCATGACAGAACTATCATTGAATCTGTCCAGGCATAGCACTTTAAGTCATCGATTTCTAGGCTTTTTCTAGTCTCGTTTATCAGTCTAGCGAGTAGCGTTGCTCCACATAATTCTAATCTTGGAATAGTCAGCTTTGTTTTCAGTGGGGCTACCTTAGTTTTGGCGGTTATTAGGTGTGTCTGAACATGCGATTTGCGTGTAATTCGCAGATATATTACTGCACTGTAGCCCTTTTCTGACGCATCTGAAAACCCGTGAAGCTCGCAACTAGTGTCTTTTCCTGTGAACCCAATCCATCGCGGAATTTCAATTTCTTCTAATTTTGGGAGTTCAGACTTTATTTGTAACCATCTAGTTAATAATGTACTTGATAATGGTTCATCCCAGGACGACTTCTCTAGCCAAATGTTCTGTAGGAGAATTTTGATTGACATGACTACCGGCGATAGTAATCCAACAGGATCAAAGATTTTCGCCGCGTCGGACGCTACATTCCGCTTTGTTGTGGGGTTGTCGTTCATGCTTATCGAAACGTGTATTTTGAAATTGTCGGTTATAGGGTTCCAGTGCACTCCAAGTGCCTTAATTGTCTGTTCTTTTTGGAAATCTATAAAGCTAGGTTGTTCTCGAAACTCATAGGGTATATTCTTAACAACCTTGAATTTATTGCTTGTCCACTTGCGAAGCTTGAAACCTCCGCCCTTTAGCATGTTTATTAACTGCTGACAAGATTCTATTGCTTCATCCATGGAAGCGCCTCCTGAGACTACGTCGTCTACATAAGTATCGTTCAGTATGATTCTGGATGCGATAGGGTAATGTTTTTCTTCATCTTGCGCGAGTTGCTGCAGAGTACGTATTGCAAGAAATGGTGCTGAGTTTGTGCCGTAAGTAACTGTTGTCAGCTTATATTCCTTGATAGGGTGATTTGGAGACTCTCGCCAAAGAATACATTGATACTGCTGATCTCTCACATCCACTTTTATCTGGCGGTACATTTTTTCTATATCCGCCGTGAATACTATTTTATGTTTTCTCCATCTTAATAGAATGGAGATTAGGCTTCCTTGTAGTTGAGGACCGGTCATCATGATATCATTTAGACATCTGGTGTTGTTTCTTTTGGCCGAAGCGTCAAAGACTACACGTAATTTGGTTGTTGTACTGTCTTGTTTGAAAACCGCATGGTGAGGTAGGTAGTATTTTATCTCACCATCATCTTCGGCTGGAACCATATGACCTAAGCGTTGGTATTCTTTCATAAAATCCTTATACATGGTTTCAAATACTTTGTCTTGGTTAAATTTTCGCTCCATTTGGAACAGTCGGGCAAGCGCTAGTTCTCTAGTTCTGCTCAAATTGGCTTCTTTAGGATTTTGTTTAAATGGAAGGCGTACGATATATCGACCATTCTCGTCTCGTCTGTGCGTTTGCTGGTAGTAACTTTCACAAGAAATGTCTTCTGGTGTGGTAATAGTTTCGGCTGCCAGTTCTTCGCATTCCCAAAATCTCTGCAGCTCGCTGGTTATATCTATTTCTGTTACCATGCAAATAAGCTTATTCTCGTTGTTGCTGTTACTAATAGCTCCAGATAATATCCATCCCAGCTCTGTTTGTTGGGCCACGGGAGCATCTTCAGTTCCACGCAGAAGGTTGCCTAGTATTACCTTCCCGAATACTTCTGCTCCTAATATGACGTCAATCCTTCCCGGCTTATGGAACGTAGGATCTGCCAAAACCAGGTTTTCGGTATGCGTCCAGTTAGTTGGAATGATTTTATTTGCAGGCAATTTTCTTGTCAGATTTTTTAATACCAGGGCTGTGGTTGTGAGAGAGAATGTAGATTTAAATCGTGGCGATACTGTAATCTCTATACTGGATTTTGTGATTCCTGGACTGGAGCACCCAAGACCGGAAACTGTGGCTTGAATTTTTCTTCTAGGTAATCTTAATTGTTGAGCTGCATTCTCAGTAATGAACGTTGATTGAGACCCTTGGTCAAGTAATGCCCTGAGTAGCACAGCATCTCCTGATTTATTAATTACTTGTATGAGAGCGGTTGCCAGTAGTACGTCATACCCCTTTGATTTCTTCGCAAAGTGGGCTGCAACCGCTTCGTTTGGTGAGCTATCATCTCGACTGGCTTCCTTTCTTGGATAGTTATTACTTTGTTGATAACATGGTGCCTGCTGGTTTTGGTAATGTAAAAGAGTGTGGTGTTTTTTCTGGCATAACTTGCAGGTGTACCGGCTTTTACATTGTAGTATATTGTGGCCTTTTACTAGGCAGTTCTGGCAAAGGTTTGCCTTTTTTACCGCTTTCAATCGTTGTTGTACGCTTAGCTTACTAAATGTTTCGCAATGATATATTCTGTGATTTTCTCCACAGATAGCGCAATGCTTTGAAATCATTCCCAGGTATACTTTTGTATTTCTCCCATTTCTTTCGGGTTGTTTTGGTTTCAATGGCTCTACTGCTTCAAGACCTCGAAATCGATTTTCTAGGAATTCAAGAAATTTGCTTAGCTCTTGAACTTCTCTTGGTGTGGCCACTGATTGTTCATAGATTCGGTGAGTTTCCTTATCCAATTTTGTTATGATGATGTGTATGATCAATGGATCCCAATTTTTCGTATCTATGCCTAGATTTTTGATGCTCTCTAGACATTCAATTGTCACATCATGTAACTTCTTCAAGCCTTCCGATGATTCTTTGAATAGTGAAGGTTGTTTTAGAAGTAGATTTAATTGCGCTGTCAAGAGAGTCCTCTTATTGTTGTATCTTTTTTCAAGAATTTCCCAGGCCGTCTCAAAGTTTTCATTTGTTATTTGTAGATGCTGTATGAGTTCAATTGGGTCACCTATGAGATTGCCTTTGAGATAAAATAATTTTTGAGCTCCAGACATTTTGTCGTCTTTATAAATGAGTTCCATGAACAAATTTCTAAATGATTGCCACTTGATATAGTCACCGTTAAATGACGGAATATCGACTCTTGGCAACTTTATCTGTGTTCCTTTTGACTCGTTGGTGCTTATCGTATTTTTAGATTGAGGATTTAATTTATTCAATACTTCTTGTAGTTGAATTGTGGTAGTTTGATAGGTCTCCTCAATGCTTGAGAATACATCATTCTCCATATATTCGTGTTTTGTTCTACCCATCGACATAATCTCTCCATGGTTTCGGACAAGGTGCTCCCAATAGTCATTTACCAACTTGATTTTTTGCATGCAGTAAGCTGCAGATACCTCTTGTTTAATCTCTTCTCTGATTGAAACTGATGCCTTTTGTAGAGTTTCTATAATGGCATATTGCTTCTTAATTACCTTCAGTTGATCTTGCAATACTTCAGTGATTTTCGCTCTTGACATTACATCCGCTAAGGAATTTTCTAACATCTCCCGTGTTTCTTCATACAATTTTTCCACGGTGTCATAAAAATTCTCTTTAAAGTATGGCTGTTCTGAATTAGTTTCACGGTATAGCTCCAGATCATCATTTCTCTTGTCGAAACTTTCCCAGAGCTTGCTTATTTTAATCAAGCGGGTTTCAAAATAATCCCTTGTTTTACGTACGTCAGAGTCTTTGGTGTAGTTTGTGATAAATCTCTGAAGTTTTACAGCATCTGCCTTATTTGCTTTAATTAACTGCTCCATAGCAGTATATATTTGTTGAATTATCGAGTAGCTGATGAACTGATGTTGCTAGGTTGAACGTAATTCTTCGCTTCTCGCTCGCCAATATTTTTTGAGGTATTAGGACTGAAAAAAATCTTTTTTATTAGTAAATAAATTGCCTGAGGACACTAAGTTCAACAGGAATTTCTGCGCTGAATAACACTTAACTGCAGACACTAAGTTCTACAGAAATTTTGTACTGCTTTGAAGACACTAAGTTCAACAAAGCAAACTCGAAGGACCAATGATTGTATTGAAAACTGACTGAATTAATGAAACTCGATCAAGTGCTGTCGGATAATCAATTAATCATTTTATTAGTTCAATTCGCTTATTTATACAATTAATCATACATATATACATATAAATACAATAAACCAAACCAAACAAAACAAAAATTTATATTAAGAAATAAAATAACAAGATCAGCATAAATTTAATTTGTAGGTAATGTCACCGACCGTAATTTCACTTGCACTTCCATGCAATTGCTGACATAGAAATTTGATGAACGTAAGAATTCAATAACTAGGTGAAGGTAGAAATTGCATATTAGAATGAAATTACGGTCGTTGACTTATTGAGCTTGACTATGCATTTTGTATCTCTACAGAGCCTTTTTACAGCATATCCTATTAGAAGGAAGGAAGTCTAGTAGCTGATCTTAGCTTCAACAAAAGTTCACGGCGATTTCTATCAGAAGGAAGGAAGTCTACTAGCTGGTCTTATCTTTAGCCACCATTCACTGCGCTGGACAATTTCCATTAGAAGGAAGACACTAACAAGCCAGAAGGAAACTTAAAAGAAGATCCAACTTCAGCATGGATGAAGCGGCACTATTGCAAACGGAATGCCTAGAAGACATTCTTAAAATTAAAACTAATTTTAAAAAAGACGGTGATGAGCGCAAAACAAAAATATACCTACAGGCAAGACTTGACCGACTTGAAGGTTTGTGGGCTGAATTTTTAAAAAGAGATACGGAAATAAGGGAATTAAAGAGTACAAATCCCAAGCATCAGTATTTCGAGAAGCAATTCTTCAAAGAATCAGAAAAACAGTACGACGCGATTTCTGTATTATTGCTGAATAAACTGGAAGAAGTATTGGAAGAGGAAAAATCCATGGTTGAACATGATACCAGCAAAGTGGATGATCACATGAAACTTTTCCGTGTTCAGCAAGAAACAATCCAATTGTTTAAAAGATTAGTGGAATCTATAAAAGGAGAAGCAGAGAACGTGCACTCCAATTTTTATTACCAACATAAGCTAAACACCATTAAAGCTTACTGGGATAATATAGCGCTAAATCATACTAATATGATAGCTAGTCCAACTGAGATATACAAAGAGTACAATGAAAACAAGGTGTTTCAGGCCACTGAAGACATCTACCAAGATATTGTCATCTTTTTGCAAGAAAAAATAGGTACCTTCCAAAGAAGCGATGATGACATCAAGCTACCTAGATTAGCAATACCTATGTTCGATGGAGACTATCAAAGCTGGACATCATTTCATGATATATTCATCAGGCTGATCCACAACAACAGCAGGCTGGGAGAGGCTGAGAAGATGCAGTACTTAAAAACTCATATGAAGAGAGAAGCCGCCAGTCTATTACAACACCTCACAATTTCAGATGCCAATTACAAGACTGCATGGCAGTTACTCAATGATAGATACAATAATAAAAGGAAGCTCTTCTCAGTTCAAGTACAGGTACTACTAGCCCAACCCAAGCTAGACCACGAGACGGCTGTTGGTATTCGCAAGCTTCACGATACAACAAAAGAATGCTTACACGCAATATCCAATCTTGGTATAGATACTACCGACTGGGCTCCACTAATAGCTCATCTAGTAATTCAGAAATTAGACCTCGAAAGCCACAAGTTGTATGAGCAAGGTCTAGAAAAGCCTCGAGAGCTTCCAACGTATGACGTTCTATTTCGCTTCTTGGAAAATAGATTTCAATCGTTGGAATCACTAAAGGATTCTAAAAAGAAAGAGCTCATGCCACAGAAAATTATGCGGCCCCCTAAAAACCAAGAATGGTCCCGCTTCAAGGCATATCACTCTACTACAAATGCGGCTAAATGCCAGTACTGTCATCAACCGCACAAAATATACATGTGTCAAGCATTTAAAGCTTTATCAATTTATGAGAGAAAACGATATATTGAGAACAACAAATTGTGTGGTAACTGTTTAACCCACAAAAACGATGAGAGATGTCACAGCAAGTTCAAATGCAGTATGTGCAAACAACCACACCACACGCTCCTACATCAAGAACATAAAATGCAAACATTGAATCATATATCAACGAATGAAGCCGAGCAAGTACAAGCACTTCTAACGAAATATCATCCATCCACATTGCTAGCAACAGCTAGTATTAAAGCAAGAACCGTAGATGGAAGACTAGAAAATTTAAGAGCGTTGATCGATCCAGGATCACAAGCATCCTTTGCATCCGAATCAGCAGCACAAATACTTGGCCTACCAAGATATAAAGCACACGCGGAGATTTCTGGACTTGGAATGGCTGAATCCAGAATAGGTCGAAACAAAATAACAATTGAGTTATGCCCACACTTCGCTTCAAACTTTTCAATAAATATTGAAGCACTCATCCTGCCACGCCTCACAAAATTACTTCCAAGCAGACAAGTAATAAATTGTAATAACACGGACATCTGGCGAAATACATTATTAGCTGATCCTACGTACGACAAACCAGGACCCATCGACCTTATAATTGGAGCTGACTTTTACCGCTATATCATGATAGACGGCATCAAAAAATACAATGGTCTGATAGCACAGAACACAGAGTTTGGATGGATCTTCTCTGGCCAAACAGATGACGTTCCAAGTACTTCAATCACTTGCATGGTCTCTAATGCGGAGCTTGACAATACACTCAAAAGGTTTTGGGAGATAGAGAGTGTAGATAACCCTATAGAGGAGTTTTCCCAAGAAAATAGACTCTGCGAAGAACATTTTCAGAAAACACACCAACGCAATACAGATGGTACATATACAGTGAGAATCCCCTTCAAAAACAATATAGAAAAGCTAGGAGAATCAAAACGGAGAGCTACAGCGAGACTACTACAAAATGAGAAAAATTTTCCAAGAATAAAGAGCTGGAGAAAGATTACAAAATGTTTATGCACGACTACATAACTCTTAATCACATGATGCCCTGTACCAATAAATTTACAAATGGTTACTATCTACCTCATTAAGCAATCATCAAGGAAGACAGCACAACCACGAAACTGAGGGTAGTATTTGATGCCTCGACGAAAACCACTAGTGGTATCAGTCTTAATGATACCATGCATGTTGGACCAAAATTACAAAGAGACCTCTCCGAAATACTACTAAGATGGCGTAAACATCGATATGTTTTTACTGCCGATATTGAAAAAATGTATCGGCAGATAAAGATACACAACGATGACATAGAATACCAAAAAATTCTTTGGAGAATCTCCGATAGTCAGCCTATCAAAGAATACTGCTTGACAACGGTCACATATGGAACAGCAGCAGCACCATATTTGGCTCTACGTACGCTTCAGCAATTGGCACTAGATGAAAAAGAGGCATATAGTCGAGCTTCACAGATTTTATTAACTGATTTTTATGTAGACGACCTCATGACGGGAGCTAACACTCGCCACGATGCTAAAATGATTCAAAAAGAGCTCACCAGTCTCCTTTCAGCCGGAGGATTCAAACTGCGTAAGTGGACTACCAACCACCAAGATTTATTGGAAGCAATACCAGAGGATTATAGAGAAAAGGGTACACAGGAAATAAGCGATGAAGACACCATCAAAACTCTTGGCATACGCTGGTGCCCATCAAGTGACTGTTTTCAATTTAAAGTCAGCCTATCTCCAGCAGACCAGATAGCAATAAAACGATCAGTTCTATCAGACATCGCCAAGATCTTTGATCCACTAGGATGGCTATCACCTGTCATCATACAAGCCAAGATACTTATGCAGGAACTCTGGGTAACAAAACTGTCCTTGAATGCAGTACTTCCACCTGAATTACTGGCGAAATGGACAAGATTTAAAAATGAATTGACATCCGTCCAGACAATAAAAATATACCGTTGGATAAAATACACCCATTCGAGTAATGGAATGGAGATACATGGATTTTGCGACGCGTCCGAAAAAGCATACGCTGCAGTGATATATAGCAGAGTTGAGAATTCACTCGGAGAAATTTCAGTTACAATGCTCACTGCCAAAACTAAGGTCGCACCAATTCGAAAAGAATGCACCCTTCCTAGACTAGAGCTATGCGCAGCAGTTCTATTAACACAACTTCTAAAAAAGGTGGCCAAGGCATTAGACATTTCGGAAACTGCTCTGTATGCAATGACCGATTCCTCAATCACCTTAGCATGGATAAAAGGTGATCCTAGCAGATGGAATACGTTTGTAGCTAATCGAGTGGTTGAAATAAAAAGATTTATCAGACCAGAACAGTGGCAGCATATAAAAACTGACGAAAATCCAGCTGACTGTGCATCAAGAGGAATACATCCAACACTGCTAAAAACACACCCTCTATGGTGGAGCGGGCCTAAATGGCTATCATTATCAAAAAATAAATGGCCTACATTGTTAAACAATAATTACAGAACTAGTACAGAAATCCGGGAACACCATCTAGTATTACATGTCAATACAAAGACAACTGACATACTGGAAAGATTTTCAAATCTATCCCGAATGATACGTGTTCTGACATACTGCAAACGATTTGCCACCTTCTGTAAGAAAAAGGAGCCGCTTACAAACGAATTGACTACCGAAGAACTCCATACCACACTTACCAACATAATTAAAACGGTTCAACAGGAATATTTTCATCACGAAATGCACCAACTGGAAACGCAGCAAAGTTTGAACAAATCCAGCAAATTACTCACACTCTCGCCGTTCCTGGATAAAAAGGGATTATTGAGAGTAGGGGGAAGACTGGAAAACTCTCTACTCCCCTATGATGAGAAACATCCCTTCATACTTCCCCATAATCATCACGTTACTACACTTGTGGTCCGAGACGCGCATGAAAAGACACTACACGGAGGAAACCAGAACACACATGCATATGTACTTCGCCGGTATTGGATAATCGATGCCAAAACAGCGATAAGACGTTTCATACACAACTGTACGACCTGCTGCCGTTATAGAGCAACAACAGCCAGACAACTTATGGGTACCTTACCAGGGCCCAGAGTCATACCATCACAGCCCTTTAGCCACACTGGAATGGACTATGCAGGTCCATTTAACATTCGATTATCGCCAGGACGAGGCACTAAAGTGTACAAAGGATATATCGTAATCTTCGTATGCCTCTCTACAAAAGCATTGCACTTAGAGGCAGTTAGTAATATGACTACAGAAGGGTTTCTTGCCGCCTTCAAACGTTTCACATCCAGAAGAGGCCTTTGTACAAATCTATACAGTGACAACGGTACCACCTTCGTAGGAGCCAAAAACGAGCTAGATAAGCAGTTCAACCTCGCCGTTAAAGAAATTCACAATCAATCATCCAAGAAGCTTATTACTAACGGAACTCAATGGCACTTCATACCACCAGCAGCACCACACTTCGGCGGACTGTGGGAAGCCGGTGTAAAATCAGTGAAATATCATCTCAAACGAATTGCAGGAGAGATAAATTTCACTTTTGAAGAATTCTCAACGCTACTATGCCAAATTGAAGCGTGTTTAAAGTCGCGTCCATTGTGCCCACTCAGTAACGAGTCTAGTGAGTTGACAGCAATCACACCGGGACACTTCCTAATTGGAAGCTACACTGCTTGAAAAAATTTGAGCTCATAACCAAGCTAAAAAACGACTTTTGGAAAGTGTGGTCCACAGAATATCTGTCGACATTACAGCAAAGACCTAAATGGACTAAACAACAGAATAACATTCAGGAAGCAGACTTAGTCCTTATAACTGATGAATCCGTACCCCCAGCACGATGGCCGTTGGGAAGAGTAATTCAGGTACATCCAGGGAAAGACGGACTAGTACGCGTAGTTCATGTTCGCACAGCAAAAACTACGTTAGAACGACCAATAGCAAAACTGTGCAAATTGCCGTACGACAAAGAAGAACTGCCAAACACTGACAATAATCAGTCATCAAAAAATCCACTAAACAACAAGTGTATGGCTTCCAAACAGCAGTCCAGAAAACGACCACGCATTCATCCGACCAATATTCCCATCAGACCATCAATAGAAGAACTTAAAAGGACATGCCTCCATTCAAAACAAGGCAAAAGATTTGCATCCGGCACCATCACGTCATTACTACTACTAAACTGCGTACTACCAATCTTCACGACAACAATATTACCAACGATGGAAAACCTCAGAAAGATCACAGAGAAACAACGTATAGACATTCAAAAGTTCGAACACAATCCAGGAATTTATTTTGAAGACCTAGGAAATCTTCATATGGTCAACAATGAATGGAACACGATAGTCTATTACAATCTGAGTACATACTATCAACAGTTAGAGGGATTCGAGCTGTGTTTAAAGAAACTGGAAGAGTTGTGCGACCAGATGATAACATACCGTTATTTCTGCAACGCCATCTTTATAGAGGTGTCGCATAAAGTACAAGAAATGAAACACAATAATCTCATCCTTCACACCAGAAATGGAAATGAAAAAGGCATAAAAAGACAACGTAGAGCTCCACTAGAAATCATAGGGGCACTCCAAAATAGTTTGTTTGGAGTACTGGATCAAAACTATTGTCGTGTCCCTTAGCAATAAAAACACTCCGTTTTCAACAAATGCACTACTTTTATTTTATTTACAGATCTTACTAACTTAAACTTAACTTTTAACTTAATCTAACTTTTACCGCCGACCCAACGCTGTTTAATTGTAACCCGAACTGACCACACCAATTCAGTTGCGCACCTCGAAAACTTGCACACGGAAATCGGAAGTAGAACATGACCCTCAATATAATGTAATTATGATGCGGTAATATTCTACAACCGATGACGAAAACTACTGGCCAATGTCGCCGATAGCAAACAGCTGTGCTGTTGTAAACAAAACGGGCAATGACCGTACTCTATGCGAAGTAGCATGTTTAGTCACTGCCGCTGTAATGTAAACAATCATCACAATATTTAGCAATAAGCGGACACCTTACTGTGCGAAGTAATGTGTTCCGCTATTGCTTGCTACTTTACTACCGGTACACCTGCCATGCTCTTGCTTCCGTGTACCAGCAGACTGGGCCACAACATCCCTCCCCCCTGGAAAAAACTAGTTCCTAGAGGAACTTGGTCCGGTGTGTTCATTTAAGGCATCCAATCAAAAGCTGTTGGACTTACATTTTTTTTTATTTAAGTAAATTTAATTTAATTTATACCTTAATACAACTATAGCTTGCCTGACAATTTTGTTTTAAACTACGTCTTTACATAATTTTTGTTTTTTTTTTTTACAATTACAACTCTTTCTCTTAGAGAATATACACGTACTTTACATATTCGTTTTATTGAATTTTTTTTTTGTTTACATACATTCATTTTCACTTCATTTCTGTTCTTCTCTTTTTTTTTACAAACGCCTCTATGTAATACATACTCTTATGTCTTATATTTCTTGTAACGAATTTTATTTATTTATTTTAATTACTCACATTTTTCTTATATAATATAAATATATATAAATATGAATTTTTCCTTTTAAACACATTTTCATCAATATAATTTACTATATTTCAGTTCGTTTCTTTTTCAACACATTATTTTCTTAATTCATACATCCTATTGTTAGTGCATTCGTATATTCCTATAACAAAATATTGATCAAAGATTTTATTTTCATACATAATTTTTTTTACATACAGATTTGACTTTCCATACTTAATTAACAAACAATTCTAGTCACTAACAAGTTATATCTATTTATTTACACAGTTTTAGTTTACAATTTTACCTATCCATTTACATAACTACCATTAATTAAAGAAGGGCTAAGTAGTACCAAATTGAGAGGGACAAAAAACAAAACTAAAAAGTAAGCTCTACTTATTTATTATTATGATTCTTGAGTAAAATGAACACATAATGATAAATAAAGATATTAATTTTATATACATAGTATAAATACTAGCCTTACGGTGGGGATCTTAACTACTTCAGCTGCATCAGTTCTTTCCCTCCGATCTTAGGTAAGTTTATAATGGGTTGTTGTTGGTACTATCACTTGTATATATTCTGGGTTAGTGGGTTGCTCCTTTTTCGTGATCTGGATTGTTTAAGCTGATTTCAGTGTCAGAGGTGCTATAGATAGTTTATTGGGTCGTGCTGCTACTTTACTTAATTCTTCCATTTTTTATTCACTTTTAATATAGTTAAAAGTTTTTACGCTTTTTAACATGAAGTTCAAGTTAAGTCAGAGCCAACACGCGCTCTTCTGCCTTAAGAGATGTTTCCAAATTTCTACTGCAAGTGAATTTGTGCTGCACTTTCAACTTCCTTCTTTTGTAATATTTCCAGCATAGTACATATTTATATCTTGTAATGCCAAATTCTGCGATTCGCATGTCAACAACTTTTTCATCGGAGTTATCAATACGATATTAGCATTTTGATTCTCATTAAATCGACCATTCCGATCTTAGTTCCACCATAACATTTTCGGCGACATTTATATACTTCAACATTCAATAAGAACACGTGTAATCGCTTTCTCTAATTTTATTACACAAAAAAAACGAGGTTTTAAGAAGATATTTTTTGTCCAGAAGATAACACTGTAGCATTATTCTCGATTATTTAGTTGCCATTATTTATCTTTTATTGATTTTCTTTCTGGCACGATGGAGTTCTCTCAATTATATTGAGAGTCCACCCGTACTTCAAGAAAAATTTTTTTTTTGTAAATTTCATAATTGTAATACTGTATATATGTATGTTCAGTACATGTATTATATTACAAAGCTTTAAACATTAAAATGTAGTCTAGTATCTCCGTAATGTTTACCAATTGTTGTCTTGTTTAGCAGGCTTCACTTCCAAATTTCACATCCATATCTATACTAGTTAAATAGTCCAGCGCTCCATAAAATATTGCTTTCTTCTCTTTCTACTGGTTTCGTCTGAGTACCGTTTTTTTTCTCTGTTACCGTAGTTACTTCCATCGTTGTGCTACTAAGGCTTAAACCGGTACTAATACTACACTAGGTTTATTTTCTTTTGACCTACATATTTTCAATTTTTCTTAGCTGCTAAGCCTTAAGGTATCTTATTATAGTAATCATTATTGTTCTTTATTTATACATAGCGTTTTGTAAACATCATGTTTTTCTCATATTTTTTGTTGTTATCTTTCTTTCCTACTTTCTAGTTTTCGATCTTTACCTTTAAGTATTTGTTAATTACATATTTTCATATATTTCTTACTGCGCTAACTTTTCTTTTCTATTTCTTGCCGTTTTTTTTTTTTATATTACATTATATACTTTTATTCATTTACTTCCAAAGAATATATCGTCTAACCTATGCAGTCCAATCTTGATTACATATTTTTTTTAATGATTTGAAAGGAAATTTTACTATAAGTAGGTATCATTTTTCATTTTGTTTTTGCCATCTGGCTCCTTATGTATTTTTATTTTCACGAATTTCTTACCCCTTTTTTTTTTTTTTTTTAATTTACCTTATCTTGTTGGTTTGGTCCGCTCACCAATAAGACACTGATTAGAATATACTTAGACCTCATTGCATCTCCTTTCTTGACCTGTAAGTTTGTAAAACTCTGTAATTGAAATTTAAAGTTTAAATAATCCGCCCCTCAAAACTCTTCCAAAATTTGAGGCCCCTGCGTACCTCGACCTAGCGACACATTTTTCGGACACCTACGAACACTTACCTCAGAAGGTGTTATTGAACTAGCGGTAGAAGTAGAATTTGCAACATAAATGGAGTTTCGATCACATACTTTCTTTCTGCCTTGATGTAACTCTGTCATATCCGCCTTACTACTACATCCCTGAAATTTTGACTTACCTTTTTGCAGAATCCCCCGGGCTTTCCGTAGTTGTGGATAAAAATTATTCCTACCCTCATAGTGCCATGCAGATCGCTCAGAATACTTACGAAATCCGTGTTGTTCACACGAAGAAATCGCGGCTTTTACAGGATGAGCTCTAAGATTAGTGATTCTTACCAATGTATGTCCATCATCCAGCCTATTTCCACGGTGGCCATTATATTTATATAGCCTCCTCCTCTCATTAAATTCTTTGTTTCTAATATCAAGCCTCACATTTTCCTGAGCTGTAGTCAAGGTTTTATCCCATGTTGGCATCGTAATTGGGTCATCTAATGTAGGTACACTTTTCACTCCGTGTCGTGAAATTTTGTCAACATTATGTGCTTGTTTTTCCCATTTGGAGTATTGATCACTAGCGCCTGATGTGATGATTTCTGGCGTGTTGATTTTAATATCTGCTATTCTGGTCTGATACGGTCTTTCTTGACTGATATTTTGCCAAGCTGTAGATTCCACTTGTGCACAAGCTGCGACATTTCCACAAGTGGTATTTTCTTCCTTACTATTGCCGGTGCCTTGTATCCACAGTTTCATGTTTAGGCAGTCAACAACAGCTCTGTTGTTGAGAAAATCCATTCCCAGTATACCGTCGGCTGGAATTGAGTCCGTATCATTAATGGCATTAAATTTGCAAGTATGCTGACTGTTGTCTATCTGCAAGTTCGCCTCACAAGTGCCTATGGAGCTCCTAGTGGAACCGAACAGTCCTCCAATTTGAATTTTTTGATATGTTTGTATGGGCGTAGTCCTTTTCATCTTATTAACTTTAATTATGCTACATGAAGATCCAGTATCTATTAAAAGCCTTAACTTACCTTGTATTGCTATATCCGATAGAACCGTGATGATAAACTTATTCTGGGAATGTATTTTTTCACTGGCCTTTTCTGCTAAGTATTTCTTCAAGCAGTTCGCTGTATAGTGATCCCGTGTTCGGCAAAATTGGCAGTAATGCTCCTCCCCTCCTGGATGGATTTTTCCAACAACGCCTTTTTTAATGTCTGCAACTCTGATGACATGATGTATTCGGCAATTGGACGTTTCATGCCCATATTGCTGGCATTCTGCACAGAAGGGTAGCTTGTGACACTCTCTCGCGAAATGTCCTTGCTGGCCGCACTTGAAGCAATGGCTGAGTCTGCGTCCATACGCGTTTCTAGGATATCCTCTGTACGATTCTGTGTGAATTGGCTTGAACGAAGAGAAAGGATTTTGGTGAGGTGCAGGTACATCTCCGTCAAAGTAGTTGCTGTTCCCTCCTTCCTGTGAAAAACCTTTATTGCTTGGTACCCTGAGCTGAAGTCTTATCGTATCCTTTTCGTAGAATTCAGCTTCTGCTCGCACCGCCTTCAAGGAGTCAAACTTTTGTCCTGTAAGGTGCGTCCGCATAGCCTGATTCAATACTCCAGCTTTAAATGTTGCTATCGCATCTGCTTCCAACTCCGCCAGTAATCCTCCATCTTTACCTGGGTACTTTGCAGAAACAGCACTTTTAATCTGATCCAACAGTTCCTTCATTTTGTCCGCAAACTCTCGGATCCCTTCTTCTGGCCTTTGTCGACATGCTAACAACTCTGTCCGTAGCTCACTGAACGATATCCGTGGCATATAAGCGGCTTTGATTGACTTTTGTAATGCTTCCAAGTCCTTTGGCTCTTCAGAGCTTATCATGTAGTAAGCATCGTCTGTCAGTCGATATTTCACACACTTCATAAAGATGCCTTGCTCTGCGGTTTCCAGCCGGTCGTATAGATCTTTACAACAACTCAGAAAACGATGTACTTCCTTCGCTAGTTTTGGAGACCTTTCTCCGGAAAACGTCGGCACGTATTTAGACACTTTGTCCATGATTCTTTCATATATGTCAGCCATGTTCTTTTGTTGTCTATAAGCGTTGCAATGACCCCTTTTAATCTCACTTTCAGCTACACTTTCTTCTCACTACTTGTAGATACATATATAACTCCCAACCCAACCCAATTCACCAAATTTCCACAAAAAATGGTGCACTTTGTGACATTAATACTCTTAATTAATACTTCAATCACTAACGTTGCAGACGACTTGACTTTTTGGAAGCTTTTCTACAGAGATTCTTTTTACTATTTGATCTTGGGAATCATCCAGTTTACACGCCTCTTAGTACCCGGATGTCCGTAGTTACGATCAACGCCTCCACGAAAACTTGACGTTGAAAACTTAATTGTCCACGGAGAGAAGAAACCCGTCTTAAAATTTAAAATTATTACTTTTTTATACTATAGCATCACACCTGAATTTCACGATCATAGGACTTTCACTAACTCACGCACTTTTCTCTTTATCTTAACATACTAATAATAATACTTTTATTTTCCTGCAATATATATATATGTTTTTTATATACTATTACTACCTGAAAATAAGAGAGAATTAGACCACTTAAAACTTAACAAAAACAATAATCTCACCCAACAAAACAATCACAACTATTTCCTTATTTCTAAGATACACAATTTCAAATTTCTTCTGTAAAAAAACCCAAAATACAATGAGCTCAAATGACCCAAAACTTTGAAGTATTAATTTTAATTCTAAGCATTCATTCATAAACCCAATAGGAATAATATAATTTTAAAAAATAATAATACCAACGTCAACTCAAAAAACAATTTCGTATATAAAAAATAATATATATTTTTTTTACACAAAAAACCTGAAAAAATGTAATGAAATCAAATAACCTCAAAGTTTCCTTATTGACTTTAATAACCGTGGGTAGAAACGTTCCTACTTTCACCCCTTTACTTCATAAAAAAAAATGGAAAATAGATTTATTTCTGTTAAGCGCTAGATATTTTTCAATTAATACAAATATCATCAAAAACTCTATTTTCACGCAACACACCTTACACTGAAAATTTCTTTAAAAATTTTTTTTTTCATTTTACACACCAAACCCAATGAATAACACTAATTAGCAAAGATACTAAATAATTTACAAATTTGATCGCCTCATTATAACAAAAATCATCCACTCTATATTTCAAAAACTAAACAATAATTTCAATTCACTGTACGAAATATATAAAAAAAACTCACTTCAACTTTTACCGGCTGCGCCAAAATGTCGTGTACCTTAGCAATAAAAACACTCCGTTTTCAACAAATGCACTACTTTTATTTTATTTACAGATCTTACTAACTTAAACTTAACTTTTAACTTAATCTAACTTTTACCGCCGACCCAACGCTGTTTAATTGTAACCCGAACTGACCACACCAATTCAGTTGCGCACCTCGAAAACTTGCACACGGAAATCGGAAGTAGAACATGACCCTCAATATAATGTAATTATGATGCGGTAATATTCTACAACCGATGACGAAAACTACTGGCCAATGTCGCCGATAGCAAACAGCTGTGCTGTTGTAAACAAAACGGGCAATGACCGTACTCTATGCGAAGTAGCATGTTTAGTCACTGCCGCTGTAATGTAAACAATCATCACAATATTTAGCAATAAGCGGACACCTTACTGTGCGAAGTAATGTGTTCCGCTATTGCTTGCTACTTTACTACCGGTACACCTGCCATGCTCTTGCTTCCGTGTACCAGCAGACTGGGCCACAACACTATGCTACTTATATTGAAGACGAAATACATAAACTCAAAGACAATGAGGATTACCTTTTAGATCTCGCCAAGAATCAAACATCAGTAATAGAGGTCACTACAAACGTGCTAAAAAAGACTACCGAACAAATACAACGTCAATTCGAAGCTTTCAACGAACACATTACAGCAAACTTTGAAACCCTCCGGCGAGGAGTAGAAGACAACAAAGGGATACAGACCTTCACCGCTATGACCTCTTACCTCAATTTACTTATATCCACATATGAGAGGACGCAAAATGAATTTATAAACTTATTAGTGGACTCTCATAGCGGCAAAATTAGTCCCTTTTTGCTAACTCCGATGCAATTGCGAGATCAAATTAAGTTCATAAGAGAGCACATAACATCATCTCTCATAATTCCAGGCGAAGGTAGCTCAGAAGATCTATTGAATCTATATAAAATAATAACTGTCAGAAGTAGGATCACAACTGACTACATCATTTTTAAAATTCGCATACCACTCCCGAGCGCAGGCCTCTACCAATTATTTCGAATATATCCTGTCCCTACAAGACACCAATCAGAGTTCATCTACATAGAACCATCATCAGACTACTTGGCTACAACACTTCATAGAGACCTTTTTTACCCCATGACTACAAATGAAATCAAGGATTGCATTACAACCGAAAAACTGGGATTATTATGCCAACAGCACCATCCGATCTACTCAGTACACTCATCTCTTAACCAGTGTGAAATGCGGCTCCTCAATCATCAAGCAGTAAAACCAGATATATGTAAAATCAAAAAGACAACTCCCTCTCAATATTGGGTCCAGCTAGAGCACGGAAACCACTGGATATACGTTGTCAACAACGAGACCACAGTTAATGTAGTATGTGGAAAAAGGGTTGCTATAAAAACATTAAGTAGAAGCGGAATCATCAGGTTAGGGGAAGACTGTACCATAAAACATCAGACAATGAGCATTAGCGCACAATCCATTATTACGGAATATACAAAATCATCATTCCTCCCATCAACTAATCTCGCTGACATACTTCCGGAATTAAACATAAATCACCAGATATCACTGCAGACAGTCCCACTAACTCACCTAGATACAAATACGTTAAATACCTTGAATATCAACAAGAAATATTTGGACCTAAAACCGCTAGACACCCATCATGTACATCATTATGTAAGCACATCTATAATTGTACTCATCATAGTAGCAGCTTTCCTTTGGGTCACATATCTACGTTTGCGACCATGTAAAAAAACAACTGTAACATCATTTGAAGTCCAGCCGGTTACTCCACAACCTGCGAAACGAAAGACGACACCAATTCCGCCCGTGGCAGAATGATCAGACAATCATAACAGACAATGACCCCACAACATACCAATCATCAATTCTGCATACCATTGCTGCATTCCACAAAAAATAATCCGCATGAAAATGCAACTCGCACAAATACTGCAGCTAGCGCAATTCAACTGTATACAGCAATAAATGCAAGTAAAGCAAAGTCGTTCACCTTTGCTTAAAATAAAATGGAAAAACATAATATTTAGGCGTAAGCAATTAATATGTATAAATTAATCGATATTTTATAATAAAGTAGAGTTTTTAATTATACGCCAAAATAGTATTTACCTTTTTTAGAACTTTGCTACGCCCCCACCAGTGGTAAGCGTACCTCTAGCATTACACCGACGCCCCCACAAGTGGTAAGCGTTAATTAACCTTTCGGTTCCCTTACCGAACAGCGGGAAGTTGAAAAAGTGAGCACGTAGCTCCAAAAATAATATTTTTTTTTTTATGTAAATATGCTTCCTTTATTTTTGGCTCTTTGGCTCTTTTAAAAATCCTTAAAATACGTGGCAAAAGGCCTACAATGTGTAAAAAAAAAAAATCAGACAATAACTAATCTAATCATAACACAAAATGGGTCAAAAGGGACAACGAAAACAAACTAGACACTAACAATTGAACGAGAAGAAGAAAAAATGAAACATTAAATTCTCAAAAGAGACTGTATATAACGGATACTAGAAATTTTGAAAGATGCCTAAAAGATGAAAAAACAAAAAATTTATTACTTGTCCCAATTTTGACAATTGGGTAAGTGGCAGTTCCAAGAAGTTCCAAATTTCCAAATTAATTTAATCAAAATGTAATTCCCTAAACGAGCGTATTTTCAACAAAAAATTTTGTAATTTAGAACCGAGACCGAAACCGAAGTAGAAAAAATATAAATCGAACGAACGAAAAAATTTATCCGATACCGTTATAGAGTCCCGCGAGGGCGGCCTGTAGTATCATAGACCTCTACAAACTGCCCTCATCATCCCTCCAGCTGAGCATCTCTAACGGAGCGCTTATCCTTCCCACAGCACTTGCAACGGTTGCAAAGCGAGGAGAAGCCCCGTGGACTAGAGTTGCAAATGCTGTGGCCTGATATCACCAGCGAAAGACAAGAGCGCCGTCCTGCACTGACGATAGTGGCTGCCATGTGCAGTTGAATGTGTCTGCGTTCGTTGCCAGATATTCAAGACGTAAACGTCTCTTCAATCTGTCAACGAAGTGGCGCTTAAGTGCTTGTGCGTGGTGTTGTGGGTCAGTGTTCTGATTCCCATCTCTGGCTCTCATGTAGTACAAGTGAATTATAGATTTGGCCAGTGTCAACACAAAGCTAATCAAACAGTTCACCCGACTACAAACCTTTGGTCCCCATAGAAACGATGTCCTAGTAATGCTGAAATTCGGGTGGATCAACTGACACATATCGCGCACCAGCTCCATCAGACTCTGCAAAGCTGGACAAGTGAAGAACCTATGAAACAAGGTGCCTTCACCAGAACAAACTGTGCAGATCCTCTGAACCCGCCGGTCGATATGTGACAACTGATTAGGATGCATAAGACTGTGATGCAGCAATTTGAATGCTACATCAGCATCTTTGTAACTAGAAGGATAACTGTAGACTACTCTGCAAGTTATCCCTCCCATCACGCCCATATTCACCCCGACGTGTGTTCGCCATCTGTTGTATCCTGTATACTCCGGAGTTCTTATTGGCATAAGCACGTCACGGAGCACACGTGTTGTAAGTGTGCTGAAAGGTGTGTGAGGCGGTCTGTCCAGAACGAAAGCATCTTCCAACTTAGTGCCAGGGTCACTGGTCCCAAGTTGGCGAAATCTCTCCCGGCAGAAGTCGCCAGGTCGTGTAGTTGTGGAGTGTTCGTGTTTATTCGACAGTTTCCAGAGATATCAATAATATCTCCGAGAACTGTCAGTGTATGCGTGTCAGCTTCAAAACCTCGAGCATTACTGAACACTGAATCTATTAATTCAGGATTAAACCTGATTGGAATCGACGCGAATTGCGTGTACCGTAGAGCATTCCACTTAAGGTGAAATGCTGGCCTGATTCTGCCCCAGGTCTGAATCGTTGAGATTAGATCCTGCGGCCAGTCACGAGGATAGGGTGGTCGAACAGAGAGCAGGTAGTAATACTCCCCTATGCCGATCCCTCCCAGTACATTCACCCACAGTTGAGAAATCAAGGTGTCTCTCTGGCAGAACACTCGTTGGAATGCACGCACTTGGAGACACCTTGATTTCACAACCAAGTTAGTGAGACCTAATCCACCTATCTTGACTGGCAGGCAGAGCGTGCTTTCAGCAACCCATCGTCTTCCGCACCAAAAGGCGTCTATCGCTTTTGCTTGAAGATGACCTACGAAGCCTTCATCAAACGTCTCAGACTTTAGCAGATGAACGATGGACGAGGTAATCAAATAGTTTATCACGACTGACCTTCCCATTAGGGATAGTGGAAACAGTCGACTACGCCATGAGTTTACAGCTCTAGAGAGTTTCTCAAGAGCGATGCGGCTATTATTTGATTTACTCTCGCGTCCGATATACACACCTAAATACTTCAGGCAAGTATTAGTCCATTGGATGTTCAGTGGAGTATCTGTACGATCTCTCCACCTTCCACACCACAAGCCTTGACTCTTGCTAAGGTTGATTTTAGCGCCCGCTATACGCTCGTACTGTTCGAAAACAGCACGAGCGACCGGAAAAGCTTCATCTCTTGTCACGAAAATAGAAAGGTCATCCGCATATGCCTTTGGAATTTCTTCTGCGTATCTAATGAATATATTGTCTTTAGGAAAACAGCTTTTATCTGTAACAACCCTAAATAATTAATTTAAAAACATTTATTTCTACGAACCCACTTATTTATTTGTTGTTCACAGTTCTCTCTCAGTTGGTACATGGTGCTTAGACCGAAAGAGTCAGCAATATAGAAGTGAGCCCACTTTCTGTAGTGTATTTCAATGAACGTAGTCAGTCCATATTATATATGTCAGTGGTTTTACATAAGAACACTGCAAATATTTTAGAATGTAAGGAGGAGGGAGTCTGTTTCATTGTTTGTGAAGAATTCTCGAGGGTTTTGGCTCAGTCCGTTGTTATAAGACAGACCTATTTCACATGCCCGATTTGTGACCCCGAATAATTTCAATATCTTGTTTTTATATTTTTTCTAACTAATCCTTATTAATTTCCAACCATACAATAAACATTTTACAACGACATTTTTGATTTTCAATTTAATTCAGATGGTGACTGACCATTTCCCAACATTTTTAAAAATCTCAAATACGTATGTTCTTGCCAACTGTGAGAATTTTTCAGCAGATAATCATTCTAGAAACTGCTTAAGCTAAAAGTTAGGGTTTCCTTTCTAGTAATATAAAATCAAATGAAATTTAAAAGCATTTAGATTTCTGTGGCGCCTATCGAGCTTGGAAAATGTCCCATACGTTGTTGAGAAAATGCAAAAAGCTCTTCAAATAATTCGTTGAGACATAATAAAATTACAATTTCCCGATTTATTGCGAATTATGATGAATGAGTCAAGTACTTCTGATCTAAAACTTTTCTACAACATTTTTTTTACAAATTTTCTGATACGACTTTTATGATTAGAACGGCGGGCTTTTTGTTTGCCCAACTTTAAAAGTAAGTATGGGGAGCAGACAAAAATTACAAATATTGTATTACCATATACATATTTGAAAATTCCACTGAATGGTAGGCGCCATTTTGTTATGTTAGTACATTCGAGTGAGTATTAGTGGACGTGATATCCATCCTATCAACTTTAGCGGAGAGTTGCAGAAGAGGGAAGGAGGAAAATAAGAACTCTATCTAACTTCTTTATTTGCCTTGGTGGATTTCGTACAGAAACTGCATGGAGTTCAACGGAATAATGTACTTAAGCCAAAACATGAAAACTATAAAGTTGATCACATGTTATTGTAAACTTGTAATCAATTCCAGCAATGTTAGTAGTCCATGTTACAAATGCATTATATATGTGGGGTTTATTGGATGTTGAGGAGCTAGGAAATTATGAAATAATAATCCGTTGATTTAGAAATGGAATTCACTTTAATAAACAAGTAACTAAGAGGGTTTAACCCCCCGATTCTACACAAAAGACTTTTAAGAGATTTCTTAACTATTCTATTTAGCAGAATTAATATTCTACATAAACTTTTGTGGAGAAATATCAACTTTAAGTGGTTAAGAGGGTTTGGAGAATCTTTCAGCCAGCCCAGCTATTAAAGCCGTTTACTTTTCAAGAAGGAAGAAGAAGAAGTAATGTTTTGCGAGGCGTTGATAGCAATATGACCAACCCACACGTACATAACTATAATTGTGTGTGTCTTTAATCAAGTGACAATTATCGA
Source organism: Dioctria rufipes (assembly GCA_963924295.1). NCBI lineage: Eukaryota > Metazoa > Arthropoda > Insecta > Diptera > Asilidae > Dioctria > Dioctria rufipes. The sequence continues at coordinate 366,095,198 of OZ002740.1, forward strand.
TATAAATAACAATTGTATGATAAATTCACAGCACGTAATGATAATTCAATTAATATTTTATCACCTAAATCGCAGGTAAAAAGTTTCATTGCTCAGAAGTATCCACTGTGCATGGATCATATTGTATAATTATTTTATATTTCACAAACTTGTAATGTACATATTTATAAAATTATATTACTATGTACTTATTTTACAGCATTTTTATCCAACATTTCGGTATTTTAAAACAAAACAATTTCTGCAACTACCACCATAAGAGATTTAAGCGTTCCTCGGTGAGGAGCTCTTATGTTAAGAGATATAGATATTTTCGTTTGCTAGAATACCAAATCTCGTAGAAAAGAGATCTCCACAAAAGTTACGAGATCAGCTGACGACTGAAGGCTGAACTACAATAGACATATAAGTAAGTACATTTACTTACGTAAAGCGAACGCGCCCTTTAATTTAATAGGCGTACACAAATTAACTTTAACTTGTTTGAGGAGAACTTGCGTTCATTCCGTTCATTCCGTAAGAACGCTATGTGTCCAAATAATTAAATTATTACTAAATGATTAAAAGTGCAATGTAAAAATTAAAATGGAATAAAAATGGTACTGCGAATTAATAGCAAGCACAAATCTTCAATTAAATCAACTTCCATTTGTTAATTTTTCACATGTTTTAAATTATAATGAATTATATTGAAATATAAATTCAATATAATATATAAAAACATTACTATTGTTATTTATATAATTACATCTTGTGATAATACCCTAGACACACAGCACGACCTAATGAATCATTAGTACTAACTATTCATTAAAATGCCGTGTGTCACATAGTATACGTCAGATGATAATGAAGTACACTAATGAAGTGTTTTCCTCATTCATTATAGCTATAATGAGGAAAAATGTGCTAGATTTGGCATACAATGTAAATATGAAGGTCCGCTTTGCATCTGTCGCTTTGAAAAATAAGAAGAAGAAATGCAAATCACGAATTATATTATCAATATTTTTTTTAATATTATGTTTTTCTCATTTGAAAATTGTTAAATTGAAAATAAAATAAATGAAAACAAAGTTTATCGCGTTAATTCGATCCATATTGTTTCTATAATGTGATAAGTTCATCAAAACCAGTTTGACAGAACAACTTAATTAAAGAAATGGCTGTGCGTCTTCAGTTTATAATGAATGAATCATTATAGACTAATTAGTCGTTAGTTATTTCTTCTTTGAAAGTGCTGTGTGTCTAGGACATTATGGACTCGAACATAAACAGGCAGACTATTCCAGACTCTGACCCTAACCGATAAAACTTGTGCGAGAAAAATGTAATATAATAATTGTATACGTTGGAGTCAGTGAAATTCAATATAATCCTTAAGGAATCCCGTAGAATTATTATTGATTATATTATGCATCATATTAATAATAATAATAGGTAGTCCAAGTAGTGATCAAGCTGTGCATGCCGCCACAAGCTCCTCAAGCAGCCGTAAATCTTGGATATAGTAGCAATAATATAACTTTGTCAGGATAAGTTACAATAAACATAGCCAACAATTTTTACAACGGCCTTATATTCAATACGAGTGCAATTTAAATAAAGCAATGGAAATGATAGAATGTCAAGTGACTGTCTGAAAAGAACTATGCTATGAGTTTTAATGGGGCTCATTGATAATTTGTTTCTGGGAAACCAGTTATACATATGTATGGGAAAGATCCTTATTGAAGTGAGATATATCAGAAGTAGCTAAATTTTTAGATAACGGTAGGAATAATTGTACGTCATCAACATGCAGGGTACATGGAAGGGTACTTAGTAATTGGAACGATATTATTGATAAACAACATAATTAAGAAAGGACATAATGCTGAGTCTTGTGGGACACTCGATTTGAAACTTACCAGGTCTGAACGTAACCATAAATTATCCCAAAGTCATCAAGTGTTGCCGTTAATATAAGAAACTTAAGAAGCTAAAAAATATGAATATGTTCATTCGTTTTGATCTACAATAACAATCATTCAATATTTTCAAGATTTTGTCTACGTCCGTTTTAGTATTTAGATTGGATGCTAATATTACATAAACTGATCATATTTATTTTTCTTACTCTTATTGAATAAAATTTGGGAAGACACAATGAAACAAAAGGTTTCAAAGAGGAAAATAATGTCTGGGCCGGAAGATTATAGATTATAAGATTATAGGACAAAAAAAATGACAATGAAGAACAACAGACAAATGAGACAAAACTCCTCATATCATAAAGTTGGTGATAGAATTTGGTCACAGTTGAGTACAGTTTACAAAGAAGTGAAACTTGCTATTTATGTAGGACAAATAAATCTAATATGTTCAATCGATTGCCATAAAATGTTCACGAACATAGTGAAAAGACGTACTCCTGTTTTGTAACTTGTAACATACTTTTTATTTGAATTTCATAATGAATTTTGTTCACTTTATTTTCAGCTTTTAAGTTAGTTGCTGATTTCAAACTTTGGTTGTCATTATTAAAGGGAATTAGATCAATAATTAATTCGTGAATTAGTTAATAAAAAAAAAAAAAATATTACTATTAAAAAAATATATATCTTTACACCTACCTTAAGGAATAAGATGAATACTGGTATTAGCAAAACCAACAAATATGTGAATGTCAACACATGTACTGATATGTATATACTAAAGAAAAAATGTGACAGCAGTTTAAATTGTAGCGGACCAGCCAGCAGCAGTCGCACACTACATTCGCACATAATTATTACTTTTAAGTTTAAAACATTATTAATGTGCTTAAAATATTCGAAATTTAATATTAATTATAAATTTAGGATAAAATTAAGTGGGCGGCAAAAGTGTGTAATCAGGTGAAGATAAATTACAAATAATTTTATACGAAATGGATACACTTCCAATAACAAAAAAAAAAAGTGCAGTTGCTATACCAAGCCAAATTATTTTTGCTATGCGCCTGTGGAAATCGTTCTTTGGTGCCGTCGATTAATCAAAAGCGGAAATTATTATATGATTATCGATTAGTCAAATATAATATGATATACTAGAAGGAGCCCGTCGGGTTTGCCCGGCGATAATATAGATAACTAGAAGGCTGGGAGTGGGGGTGATGTGGTGGGGTCATAGATGCATAATGTCTATGCTATTATCTGACTTGAGCGCGCAATTCCGTACTCTAGGGTCTCTCTCTCTCTCTCTCAATTCTGTTGCCTTCATACCACAAACTACACTGGAATACAATCAGAGCTTTGTGCTTGCCTATTGAGTTATACGAAAAAACTAAGTCTTTCAATGTTTAACACGCAGTAACTTCTTAAGTATAATAAAGACAAAAAGACAATGTTAACCATTTTTTTATATTATGCCGTAATGCTTCTATCAATTTAAAAATTTTTCCCACATTCCATATCAAATAATTCAGTTTTTTTCATTTCAAACATTCCTCGAAGTATTTTTTAATCAATGAATTGGCAGAGCTATACATTTGCCTCATATTTTCACAAGCTGCGCTTGCTCACTGCGCTGTGAATCGAACGGACGGCAACGGTATTCTGTGTTTAACTCTTCATAACTTTTTAATTATAATTTAAAGGTAGTTCAAATATTAGCCTGTTTTATAGGCAAATTTGTTGCCTTTATGGTAGTATAATTTATACTTTAGGTTTTTAAACATTTTCAAAAGAAAATCAGTTTCAAACGAAAGTAGATTTGATTTAAGAACTATTTGCTCGCACTTTGAAGTGAGCTTTCATTTCTCTGTGAGAAAACATATAGAGAAATGAAAGCTGAAGGCAACAGAATGCACCGCATTCTCTCATTTTTATGTGTAGTGTTATGTTTGAGTAATAAAATATAAACAATTTTCTTAAAGAAAGTACTTCGATTTTTATGCTGGTAAATGCACACAATTCCTGAATAAAACTTTTAATATGGAGGCTTATTTACATTGTGCAGAAGGTTTAAGTTGAAAGTAATGCATTTTTCCATATAAACAAATGCTAAGAGTAGTACGAAATCGTACCACTCTAATACATTCAAAGAATTCAATATTCATAAAGAAGGAAATGCCCGTATATAAAATTTCAGGGGTCGCCCGATTTCAACCGTTTCAGTAATTTTATTTAAAACAAAAAAATCGTATGGCAGCCCTACGAAGGAGTTGCCCGATTTAGTCCATTTTTGAACATATTTTTTCAATTTTTATGAGAACGCCGTGTACAGAATTTTAGCTTTCCACATCTACGCGTTGTCAGGCAATCTTACGTCTCGATATCAGCGCCCCCTATCGTGTCCAAACCTGTCCTATGTCTCAAGCTGGGACCAACCAAACACATTCACAAAACTTCATTGAAATCGGTTAGGCGGTTTCGCAAATTAGCGTGTACAAACACAGTTACACTGGATAAGAAAGTATAATAATAATCATTGCCATTTCTAGATCTCCGCGTATATGTGAAGTTTATTGAATTCCTTTATCAAGTTTCAAGTTTCTTCTTCAATAAAGTTTTATTTATTCTAATATTTTTGTACGAGAGCATGATATCCAAATAAGAGCTCTATCCTCTTCATTTAAATTTAAAAGTAGACTGATAGCTTTATGGGTTATCGTAAAACTTCCTCTATGTGATCTATTACGGCACCCGCATCGTATTACAAATGTTTTATAGATCAATAGATATCCTCATCAAACGGTAACTTTTCCTACTCATAGCTTTGATCTCGTTGATTGGATCAATTCAGATATTTTGTCTTTATCCTGCACCCTGGAAATAAGATATGTTCTTGTCCAAGTATGCGAAAAAATTAATGAAATTATTAGAAAGCTGGATAAATATTGGTAGCGTCACTTCGTTTAAATGCTCAGATATCGTTAACGCCTGTGAAAAATGCTTCCGTCGATTATCGCAATCTTTAATCTTTTGGGTTTTCTAGGCCAAATTAGAAAAGAGTGTTGTCATACGCCTTAACGTTTGCTGTTTAAAACAAAGATGTGGAGCTTACAAAAACTACAACATCAAATTCATAACTAACTAATCCGTTCAAAACGGTATCCCCGAATTATTTATTTACTGGTCCCTTTTCTTCATTCTAGGACGGGGTCCGTTCAGCTGCCCCACAATAACAAAACCTAAAAATAAACAAAATATGCAATTACTAAAAATATAAACAAATGATCTTGCGATCTGAGAATTTAACTTGAAAACAAACTTACCCAAATTTTTTTTACATTTTCAAAATTAAAAAAATTATAAATATAAATAACTATAGAAATAATAAAATGTATTAAAAAAACTTTAGAAATCAATAAATTTTGTAAAGAAAATGGACTAAAAAAATAATTCTTTCTTTCTCAGTGATATAAACAAGAAAAGTTTAATGCAAAATAAGAAATGCTACAACTCAGATTAAATCTTAAATGTTTGGGCATGATTTGCAGTTACATATACCATTGTGATTATAGTTATGGATGCCCAAGATTTTAAGATGATCTAATAGGTGCAACAATAACACTGATGCCGAAGAAACGGGTGGATATTCTCCGAAATTGAGAAAGGCGACAAATTGGAATAAATGACGGAGGTATATTTACCCGTAATTACTCTTTCCAATACTCGGACCCAATTGAATTCTTCCTGTTATCCTAGTTAGCAGACCATCATTACTCCTAGTAGATTCTTCATGCAGAATCCTTTTAAAGCAAGACTGATACCCCCATTCAAACGTTATCGTATTGGCACACAAGGTGACGGCAGTGCACCAAGCGTGAGATTACATCCAGTAAACTTATAGCAAAGAACATCTAACGGAATGAGTAAGCTTCTCGTATATTGAAAATATGGCGGGTCGTTCCATTATCAACCGCTCTCACAAATTATATGAAAACTCTGTGCTTGTTAACGGTCCGCTACTCACCGGTGGTGATATTGCGCCCCGATTCCACAAATTTTACGAAAACTCTGCTTTAAATGACGGCCCGCTGCCGGTCACCAGTGGTGAGTGGCGGCTGGCGGGTCGTCATCATCAAAGTACCAGCTCACCCGGGGGTTACATCTGCAAGTACAGCTTGCATGCAAACCTCCCTCCAACACGACTTTTAACTTGACAGCGGAAGGCAGTTCAGTTGATGTCTTATCAGCTTGCATGCAAGTTCATTTAAAAAATGGCATTAAGACGTATACTCTTGCGTGTATTGGAAAAGTATGGCAATAAAGGAAGTATCACAATGATAAAAATCACAACCTTCTATATAGCCGTGAAGAGAAATTTTGTGAATGTGTGAAATAGTGCTGTTTTCCCTCCATACTGTCTGACGATTATTCATTTGATTCAGGTTCATTAGTGCTAGATTCTTAGCGGATTTTAAATTATCTGGGAAGTAATTATATTTGTTAACTGTTATGTTTAAAAGTAGTTAAATCAATTCATTCCGGCCGTGATATTGACTTCTGGCTACGGGCATTTACAGTGAAAGTTTTCTAGTGCATTGAAAATAATGTAGACAAGAGGAAAAGTACAATTTGTCTAAGAAAGGAAATATTATACCCTAGATGAACATGAAAGTTAAAATGAAAATACAAAGCTCCGGATGGCAACACAAAGAATAGGTTTCCCCGATTTAGTTCGTTTTTAAAATGTTATTTACTATTTGTATGAAAACGCTGCGTACAAAATTTGAGCTCTCCACGTCAACGCGTTCTCAGGCAGTGTCCAAATAGCTATAAAGTGAGAAACAAAATTTTTGTATGCCTACGAGGAGTTACCCGATTAGTCCATTTTCTAATCAATATTGGCCTACCAACTTCATCTCTATCTGTTACAAAAGATCGACAAAATTAACTCTTTGATTTCATCAAGCAAGTGATCTTTTAATGCCTTAACGACTATTTGTAGCAAATATTTTATTAAATAGACTTTCGACATTCTTGTCTTTGCGTCATTTCGTTATCAAAAACCGTCTTGGTTTTCTTTGAAATACATTTTCGCGGCAATTTTTTCGGTTTGCCAAGCAGATGGATGATCTATGATATTGTTGCAATTTTTCACCTTTTACCAGATGGCCGAGCGGATGCCGGTGTAATATGGTTACTACTTCCTATACACTTTACCTTTTTGTTTCCATCAGTGGTTCCAACGTAATTTAACAGGAGCCCCAAAGGCCGCAGTTAGACAGGATACAGCTTGGCTTCGTGATTACGCAGTAGCTTAGCTGACGGGCTCGTCTGAGTTGAGACCTAATAGGTGGCCAGGCAAGCAGATTTTCTAGCCAGATGAGCGCTGTACGCTACGCACGAGCAAAAATCAAACAGAAAGAAATCTCCTAAGCAGGTGGAAAATGGTCCAACCAAGATAATGGTTCCACGCCGTCTTTTCTAAGGAACTCGGTTTTTTAAGCACCCAGGCAAATAAAACTCCCGATGGTTTCGATTTTTACGGATTTTTTACTCTTTATTTTCCTCGAGTCTTAACTCGAAACAAAACACTGTACAACTTTCTTTTTGTGCTCTTCTTTTGCCTCCAAAACTAAAAGTCACTTCACCTTCTTTTCTAATCTCGTCGGCACCTACGTGATCTTCTATTACCCACTTTCTCTTCGCTCTCTTACAAAATTTTCCTAGGCCGACATCTATCTCTAAAAGTTTACACTGGGTAAAGCTTTTCTTTAACAATTTTTTCTTTTTAATTTTGGGACTAGTTTGATTTAATTTTTAGATTTAGAGTGTGTTAAAATATAATCTAATAGATTTTTAGTTCGGTACAAATACAAATACTTTTGAAATTAGTTCTATCTACTTTTAGGTTTACAGTGCGCAAAAATTCAATTTAATAGATTTTTAGTTCGGTACAAATACAAATACTTTTGAAATTAGTTCTATCTACTCTTAGGTTTACAGTACGCAAAAATTCAATTTAATAGATTTTTAGTTCGGTACAAATACAATTTAAAATAGCTGTACTGATCTTATATTTTCCATACTTGCCGGAACTTCATTTGCTCTCTACGTTTGATAAAAGTGGAAGTTGTTTATTGACATTCATTTCCTATATCTGTCAGAATTAGTTTGTTTCTACGGTGTAAAAATTACATTTATTTATCGACATTCATCTTCCATATATCTCAGAATTAGTTTGCTTTAGTCGTGTAAAATTACATCTATTTATCGACGTTCATCTTCTATATCTGTCAAAATTAGATTGCTTTAGTCGTGTAAAAATGACATTTATTTATCGACCCCCATCTTCTATATCTGTCAGAATTAGTTCGCTTTAGTCGTGTAAAAAAAAATGACATTTATTTATCGACATTCATTTTCTATATCTGTCAGAATTAGTTTGTTTCTACGGTGTAAAACATGACATTTATTTATCGACATTCATTTTCTATATCTGTCAGAATTAGATTGCTTTAGTCGTGTAAAAAATGACATTTATTTATCGACATTCATCTATATCTGTCAGAATTAAATTGCTTTAGTCGTGTAAAAATGACATTTATTTATCGACCCCCCATCTTCTATATCTGTCAGAATTAGTTTGCTTTAGTCGTGTAAAAAAAATGACATCTATTTATCGACATTCATTTTCTATATCTGTCAGATTTGGTTTTCGCTCAATTTTAGTCATAGAAAGGTTTAAAGGTTTATTAAGTCATTAGCAGCTTTGGGTGAGCAATATTACTTTTCTCATTGAGAGATGACAGAATATCTCCTTGCACCTTCCGGCGGTTCTACGTCTAAGCACAAGCCCAGCGAAATACTTCGGCTTCGTGCGGCCACGTCTGGGTTCGCCTTCTATACAGTCGGCTCGTGTGGTGTATTTGTGACGACCAGGTGTCGCGCGAAGTTGTAAGAATGAGTTCTTGATTCCACTGTGGTTCAGTGTTTATTTCTGGCAGATCAGCTGATAGAAATGTCAAGTCTGATTCAGTGTTTTGTGAAATAAACACATTAAGGTATTTCCTGGATGAGCAATTCAACTCCTCCATCGCATATAATTAGTCTAAGTGATCAAATTTATTGTTTTGAATTATCAGGAAATGATTGGTCACCAAATTTAGTATACATTGCTGTTACAAAGAAACTCATTTTTGGAATAATTAAGTTCCTGGAAGAATCAGAATCGGATTCATTTGAATGGCATCGACTTAAAGAAATTTGTCATGAAGGTCGCTGATGCAATTAGTTTTGCCCCAGAGACTTCTCTAGCTGTTCTCCCGAAAGTTGTCATCCTATGTGCTGCTGGTGCTGATTTTATTTTACGAATATTTCGCAGTGATCTAGAGACTAGTGATACTGTTCAGCAACTCAGAGGACATTCACGCTATGTAAATGATGCTGCCTGGGAAGCGGAAGGTGAGTTTTTTGGTATCCGTTAGTGATTCTGTTACACTAGCCCCCCCCCCTCACAAGCTTGTAGCTCCGTCCAAGCGAACTCATCTCTCTTGAAGTTGGTAAGCTTGACACTAGTACGTACCACGGATTACCGAAATAATGAATAGGGGATATGAGAGTTAAAACATCCACTGAAAGATAACCCAGAGGGGGTTAGAGCTATAGACGGTCACGCAAAATTCATCGACTCGTTTAAAGTAGAGATTTGTTCTACTAGGGTCTGGTCCTTTTAAATTTTTATCCAGCCACCACGGATTGTAGGAAGAATGAAGGGGAGATAGGAGAATTAAAACCTTCTAACGAAGTCTAACTCAGAAGGAGTTAGTGAGAAATTATCTGCTCATTTAAGGCAGAGGCAGGTTAAACAAGGATCCTGTCCTTATAAATTTTTATCAGCCACCACGGATTGTAGGAAGAATGAAGGAGAGGTAGGAAAGTTGAAACCTTCTAACGAAGTCTAACTCAGAAGGAGTTAGTGGGAAATTATATGCTCATTTAAGGCAGAGGCAGGTTAAACAAGGATCGTGTCCTTATAAATTTTTTCCAGCCACCACGGATTGTAGGAAGAATGAAGGAGAGATAGGAAAGTTGAAACCTTCTAACGAAGTCTAACTCAGAAGGAGTCAGTGGGAAATTATCTGCTCATTTAAGGCAGAGACAGGTTAAACAAGGATCCTGTCCTTATAAATTTTTTCAGCCACCACGGATTGTAGGAAGAATGAAGAAGACGACCCTAAGACTCTGTCGGACTTGGTCTGTGCATGGCGAGTCAGAGACATACCCCGAAGTCACGCCGGCTCTTGGTCAGAGCTCGATATCGGTCTCAGTATTGAAAACCAAAGGTGCACTCGCAGCCCAGCAACCCAAAGAATCTGGTCTACCAGTACACCTCCGACCCTCAACACCAAGACCCGTCGGAGAAGCCTCTGCAACCAGTAACCTAACCAACTGATTGCAGAACCTCTTCCGCACGGGGCATCTCCCTCTGGCCGCAGATCGGCATTCTTTCGAGGGTGTGACCCAAAGTCCCCAGCAGGGGTTAAAATTTCGAAGGCAGTCTTTAATGTGGAATTACTATGGCAGCGCGGCCTACGTAGGATACCAGGTGGGAGGGGTTTTGACTCATTGTCAAGCAAGGGAGTGTGAAAAAGTGGACTAATTTACAAGAGGTATACCGGCCGCTAGGTTGGGTAGGTCCTAAGCGGCACCTTGGTATCCTGTGGTTACCAGTTAAGCTGGCTGGATGCCTTCTTAGGGCTACCAGGAAGGGTCGTTTCTTTCGCGGTACGGGGCCAGCCTGTCGACGTGGACAGTTCGCATCTTTCCACCTTGACACTTTTTTATCTTGAAGACCACTTCGGTTACAGCCTCGGTGATCTTGTATGGCCCATCCCAGTCGCACTGAAGCTTTGGGCACCGCCCGATTACGCGTCTTGGGAAGTGTAACCAAACAAGCTGATCTACTTGGAAACTGGGTTTCTTCGACCGCAGGTCATAGTATGTCTTCATACGCCGGCCTGCAATGTTCAGCATAGCTCGATTATTCTCGTGGATCTCATTCAAAGTCGTGGTGAGATTATCCAGGTACTCATTGATTGACGTAACTTCAGTAGGTGGGCTTCCCAAGACCATCTCCAGTGGTAAGCGGAGTTCTCGTCCAAAGAGGAGCTTAGCTGGTGTCTGTTTAGTGCTATCTTGCACACTTGCGCGATATGATAGTAGTAGGTATGGAACGTATTGGTCCCAGTCTCTTTGGTGGGAATTTAGAAATTCCGCCAGATAGTCTAGGATTGTTCGGTTAAATCTTTCGACTAAACCATCTAACTGTGGGTGCAAGGCTGTTGTGCGCGTTTTTTCCACTCCTAACTTTTGAAATACCTCTTGGAAAACAGCACTCTCAAAGTATCTGCCTTGATCTGAATGGAGCTGTAGTGGGGCTCCATGTCGGCTGAATACAGCTGAGATGAGTGCATCCGATACAGTCTCGGCTGTCTGATCTGGTACTGGAATTGCTTCGGGCCACTTAGTGAAGTAGTACATACAGACTACTAGGTAGCGGTTTCCTTTATTGGTCTTTGGAAGTGGTTCCAATATGTCAACAGCAACTCTTTCGAAAGGTGCACCAACGTTCCATACCTGTAGAGGAGCTCGCCGTCTTGGCCGCGGCCCTTTCCGTGCTTGACACTGTGCACATCCAGCACACCAGTCCTTTACATCCGTACTACTGCCCACCCAATAATATTTCTGTCGAAGCTTACCTAAAGTTTTGTCAATGCCGAAGTGTCCACCACCTAGAGAATTGTGTACCTGATTGAGGACAATTTTTCGAAGAGACTTTGGAATTAAGATTTGCTTGAGAATTTCTGTTCTTTGACTGATGACTCGAACGGCGATGTTATTTTCTAATTTCAGAACAGACCACATTGACCAATACGCTTTAACTTCAGGGCTAATGTCTTTGATGCTCTCTTTATACGGGCGTTGACCCGTAGCCAGCCAATTCCGAATACATCGTAAGGTGAGGTCGTCCTCCTGTTTTTGGCCAATATCTTCTTGGGTGGTGACTAGGCGAATTATGATGGTGTCTTTCTCTTCGAGCCGTTGACAATAGTGACAATCAGTTGTGGAACAAGGTCGGCGCGGCATTGCATCTGCGTTGTTATGACTTTTACCCGGGCGGTGTACGATTTCAAAATCATAGGCCTGCATGCGTTCTATCCATCTTGCTACTTGTCCTTCAGGACACCGAAAGTTCATCAACCATCTCAAAGATGCATGGTCTGTTCGGATTTTAAACTTTTTCCCCAGTTAGTAGGGCTGAAAATGTGTGCACGCCTTCACTATCGCAACCAATTCTTTCCTGGTGACACAGTAGTTACGCTCAGGCCGAGAAAATATTTTGCTGTGGTATTCCACCACGTGTTCCATCCCGTCCTTAACTTGCGAAAGAATAGCTCCCCAAGCGTGTTGACTGGCGTCCGTGTCCAAGATTAAAGGTAAATTTTCGTCTGGCTGAGTAAGTATAGGCGCACTGGTTAAGCGGTCTTTCAACTCTTCGAACGCTTCTTGACAAGCATCTGACCAAAGGAACTTGCGACCTTTCTCCGTAAGCTCTGTTAAGGGTTTCGCGATAGCTGAGAAATTTTTAACGAATCGCAGATAGTAAGCACACAGCCCGAGAAATGACTGTATATCTCTTCGCGTTTGTGGTCGCGGCCAATTCTTGACAGCATTAGTTTTTTCGGGATCTGTCGACAAGCCGGAGTCACTGATGACGTGTCCTAGGAACTTCACCTCTCTCTGACACAACTGCCACTTTTTCGGTGAAAGTTTTAGATTTGCTACTTTTAATCGGGCTAAGACAAGGCGGAGATTTTCTACCATTTGTTCGAACGTGGGGCCATGTATGATAACATCGTCCAAATATACTAGGCACGCCTGAGGTGGAATTCCTTGAAGGATGATTTCCATGAGCCTCTGAAAGGTTGCAGGGGCATTAGTTAGTCCAAATGGCATAACTGAAAACACCCACAATCCACTGCCTTTAGTGAACGCGGTCTTTTCGCGGTCTTCTTCTTCCACTTCTACTTGCCAGTAGCCCGACTGTAGATCTAATGTCGAAAACCAAGTTGAACCTGCGAGTGCATCAAGAGTTAGATCAATACGTGGCAGCGGATATGAATCTTTTTTCGTGACCTCGTTTAGCCGCCGGTAGTCGACGCAAAACCTAGTTGAGCCATCCCTTTTTTTAACCAATACAACTGGAGAGGTCCACGGGCTATTCGATGGAATTATAACACCTTGGGTTCTCATATCGTTTACTAGATTTTCCGCCTCCTGACGCTTGGCCAGCGGAAGCCTCCTTGGGGGCTGCTTAATTGGTTTACTTCCACCTACGTCAATTCGATGCCTCATCATGGTGGCTCGGCCGAGTTCAGTTTTGGTTTTCGCAAAAATGTCTTGATGCTCCAGGAGTAGTTTTTCCAGTATTATTTTCTGTTGATTATCAAGATATACCGTTGTGGGTTCCAGCAATAAGGATAGTTCAGGTGGTAAACTATTCAAGTTAGGTTTTACTTCCTCGGACGAACTGACAATATCCGCCGGCACTTCAACATCTGCTAAAGTGGTGTTAGCTTTTAGTTGGACTGGGTTATCTGTTAGATTAGTCACCCGCTCTAGTACCCTTCCACTATTTGAGTGGCAGACTGCTGGCTCCATCCAAAGGGAAGGTGGAACACTCCTTGGAGATAGCATAACAGATTTTTGTTCTCCCCCCCCCCCCCCCAATGTAAAAGGTATGCCTTGTGGTACAGTTTCGGATAGCTACGCTCAGCTCAATGACTCCGTCTACCCTGCTGATTCCTCCCGTGACGTTTCGGATCAGCGTTACTGATGGGCTCAGGCTAGAATGACAATGCAACCGGTTCAGTACTCTTCGGTTAAGTATGGAATGCGTAGCTCGGGTGTCCACAATCATGTGGCAGACAAGTCCCCCAATCTTCCCTTTTATTTTAATGCTATTACAGATCATACCTTGACTAACAGTTATGATAGGCGGAGCTGGTAGTCTCAAAGATATTGGCCCCATCGTGTCCCGTGCCTCCGCGTTATGTCTGGATATTGGCTCTCGGTTAAGGGTTGATGTAATGGAGGTTAGGGTGATAGCAGGCGATGTGTGGTGAATAGTTAGGGTGTTAGGAATTGGTGTGTTCTTTATTGGGATGTTATGGTGTGGTGTAGGATAGTTCGTTAGTGTGTTAGTGGGTAAGGAAGAGTGAGTTAGTGTGTTAGTGGGCAGGTATGAGCTGGTTAATGCATTAGTGGGAAGAGGATGGTAGATCAGTGTGTTAGTGGGTAGCAGATGGTTTGTTAAGGGGTTAGTGGGTAGTAGGAAGTTTGTTAAGGTGTTAGTGGGAAATGGGAGGTTTGTTAAGGTGTTAGTGGGGGGAGGATGGTTGATGAGTGTGCTAATGGTCGGTGTATTGGTGGTAGATGTGTGAGTAGTTTGTGTTTGAGGGTTTGGGGTGTTAATAACTGGTGTATTTGTTTTTGGTGAATGGCTTGCTATGAACGTACGCTTGGTTTCGGGTACAGGGTTATGGATTGGTGTAGGGTAGGTTATAGTATGACCTAGGACGTGTTTGCAGACTGTCCTTGGAGCGTTTGTGACGTCCGCTGGTCTCTGCTCCCCGAAACCAGCTGACTTGTGTTTAAAATTCCTGCCGAATTAGGCGAGGTGACACACGTATTATCCTCTCTGATACCGAAGAGCTGCTGTATTTGAACTTGCTGCGAGCCCGGCGAAGATACGGATTCATGCCCTGGCGTACTCCTCCTCGTTTCACTGGATATCAGCAGGATATTGATAGCTCTATTAGTAGGACGCCCTTCAATCAGGTCAAATGCTACTCGGTTCCCCGGTGCTAATTCGTTCTCCGGATTTACAATTGGGCTTCGAAAATTGGCGAAGTGAAAGAAGACATCTATTTTACTCTTGTCACACACGATAAAACCAAAACTTCGTTGAAATTCGCATCGACGGCTAGTTCCGGTGACGCCTTGGGTTATCAGATTGGGTTTAGACGAGGTGGTAATGGCTTTAGGAGCTGTTGAATCTGGTTGAGCTAGCTGCGGCTCCTTCACGCTAGCTCGCTCCCGTTTCCCGACTGTATTTCTTCCTATCGATTCTCTTCTGAAGTCCGGCGGTTCTCGTGGTGGAGGTCTATTATTACTGGTTGACACAGCGACTCGTATATTTCGCCTCGTGGCTCGGGTTTCTCGATGATTAGCTTCGATTCGGAAAGCTGTTCGGACAGCATCTTATAGAGTAGCCGGATTGAAGTCGCGTACTCTTTCTTGAACATCGAGGTTAAAAATTCCGTCTAGGAAATGCTCCAGCGCTATCTGATCTCTGGCGTCCTCCGGACAGTATGGAAACTTGAGCCTAGTTAGCCTTAAAAGATCCGTGGCGAATTCCGAAAACGTCTCTCCATTCTTCTGGATTCTTGTGCTGAGCTGGACATGACTAAATGACTGCTTATACTCAACCCCGAATTGGATAGAGAGCGCATTTCTCGCCTTGGTATACGATCTTCTGGCCTCTTGACTTAAGGTCTCGTAAAAACCCAAGGCCATGCCGTGCAGGGATGCAGCTAAATACAGCGCTTTTGTTCTGTTATCCCACCCGTTGGTTTCTGCGATTGCCTCGAAGTGCAATTCATAATGATTCCACGGTGCCTTGCCGTCATATTCCGTGGGAGAGAGCATTGGTCTTCTTATAGGCTGGTCCGTAGCTGTATGCTGCGGTCGATGAGGTGATGTAGAAGGTGTCTGACCTGCTTGCTGAGACCCCACCGGACTAGAACAAATACCCGCAGGCCGATTTGGCTCAACTTGGTTAGTGTCGTTGCTATCGGGGCTATCTCTTGGGATTTTCGAAGACGAAGGCGTAGATTGACCGTTAGGCGGTGGAATATTAGCTGCTTTGTCAGCGGACTTGACATTGGAGTGACCCTCCGTATCATCCATTACTCTATTGACAAATGCAGTTCCGCGTAGTACTGAAAAATCGGCCATCTGCCTTTGTAATGCACTCAAGTCTTCCCTGAAGGAAGTATGCTGCCCCTTCAAAGCCTTCACCTCGTTGCTGACTTCTACAATTGTATTTGACTGAGCACTAACTTTGTCGTTCAATTCTTCGAGCTTCTGCAGAATTTCATCCAGCTGCTCTTCGGCCATTCTTCTTACTTTCCCCTTGTTTTGGTTGTGGACGAGAGTTGACGATTTTTCGCGAAAGTAATTTTTGCCTTGTTTTGCTTCGAATCACGGGAGGTACGAAGAACTTACCGCTTACTGGAAGGCAGAATTGTAACCGAACTTGTCTGAAGGAATAGGTCTAGGTAGGCACTTACCTACTCGACAATTAATAACCTATTACTTATTTTACCCACGACTAAGGATTTGGGGAATCTTCCCGATGTCGGCAAAGGACGAAACGCTCGCAATAATGTCTACCTTTTGAATAGAAGTTCCCGTTCGTTGCCTCGAATTTATATAAACGTACAAAAATAATGAAAACTTATTCAGAAGATATCCGAAATATTCCACTTATACCAACGGTAAAACAACAGGCCAGTCTGTTTCTCTCTCGTTGGTTAAAATTTAGATGGCAGATGAGTAAACTTAGAACTTCGGCCAATCGTTTGTGTTCTACAAAGGTTGGTAGTAGATGTAGGGTTAGTCTGGAAAATATTTTGAATTCTATAAATCGTTGATGAGCGAAGTAACAGTCCTCTTGTATTTTATTTGCTGTTGACGAGCGAGGATTAACAAGTATTTTGACAATTTGTTGCTGGTCCGCCAATCTTAAATCGCCGCAAATTTTATTACTAGAAAATCTTTTGTCTTTTGTAAACCGCCGATTAGCAAATACAAGGCCAACGAAGTCAATTGTTGAATATTTCAAATCGCACTAAATCAAATATAAAGCAAATATAGAAAACCTTTTGTCTTCGTTAGACCGTCGATTACCAATTATCGAGCAAATGTAGAATATTATTGATTAATTTATAGGTCGCTCAAGCATGAAACAAACCTAGAAAATCTTTTGTCTTTCGTAGACCGTCGATCAGCAAATATGAACCAAACGTCGAAAATTATTGAATATTTCAAAACTCATCGAATCAAATATAAACCAAATATAGAAGATCTTTGATCTTCGCTAGACCATCTATTAGCAAATGTAAAGTAAATATAGCAAACTAGTTAATATTCCACAGCTCGCTACTTATCGAATATAAAACACATACAGAAAATCTTTTGTCTTCTTTAGACCGTTGATTAACAAATATTGAGCCAAGGTAGAAAATTATTGAGTACTTTATAGCTTTAATTATCCAATATAAGACTAATATAGAAAATCTGTCGTCTTTCGTAGACCGTCGATTAGCAAATATCGAGCCAATGTAAAAAAAATTATTCAGTACTTTACAACTTTAGTTATCCAGTGTAAGACTATAATAGAAAATCTTACGTCTTTCGTAGACCGTCGATTAACAAATATCGAGCCAATGTAAAAAAAATTATTCAGTACTTTACAACTTTAGTTATCCAATGTAAGACTATAATAGAAAATCGTTCGTCTTTCGTAGACCTTCGATCAGCAAATATAAAGCGAACGTAGAAGTTATAGAATATTCCAAAGCTTAATAAATCAAATCTAGAACACATATAGAAGATCTTTGGACTGTCGATAATCAAATATAAAGCAAACGCAGAAGTTATAGAATATTCCAAAACTCAATAAATCAAATCTAGAACACATATAGAAGATAGAAGATCTTTTGTCTTGGGTAGACCATCGATATGGAAAAAATTATTTCATTAATTTGCAATTCTCTAACCGTGTTTTCGAGATCATTCGTTGGAGGACATAAAAAAAATACATGAGTTTATAACTCGTCGGTTAGTAGGTATCTTCCAGGAGTCTGCCAGTTATTTTGTTGCGAAAACTGTTTATCGTCAAATATAATGAAATTTTAAGAATGATTTGGGTTTTGTTTTTTAAAAGAAATCATTGCTGCCAGATATAGAAAAATTCTGTAATTAATCTGCAACTCTCCGACCGTGTTTTCACACAGTTATATCACTTTCTGTCTAATACAGACTATGTAACAGATATTTTACGTGCCAAAAACCACTAATTAGCAACTATGAATAAATATCGAATATTATGTTGTATGCTGTAATCATTGATTTTTCGCGTATATAAGCCTTAGAAATAATTTCGGGGTTTCACCATTGTCGATTAGCAAACGTAGAGCAAATATTATTATTATACTTCATGCTGAACAAGTATGAAAAATTTACAAATTTCCTCGTATTATTAAAATCCAGCAAACAAAACAATATTTCCACCTACTAGGTACAACAAAACGCTAATAATAATAACTTATACGGATTATAATTAACGCTAAGTTTAAAAAAAAATTTCAGCAGGTTACCTTGAAAATGGCGGATGAATCACGAATCCTTAGTGCACACTTTAAAGATGACGATAGGCGCTTAACGGTATTTTTACTGCCTCCGCAACTGGACAAAGAAATCTGGAATTCCACAGAAGGTACCACCAATTCTTCTTTAAATGCTGATGGAGGGTTAGTGGGGTCGCCTTTACGAGAATGATTGTACCCCACACTTGACACCAAATTGTTGCAATTTTTCACCTTTTACCAGATGGCCGAGCGGATGCCGGTGTAATATGGTTACTACTTCCTATACACTTTACCTTTTTGTTTCCATCAGTGGTTCCAACGTAATTTAACAGGAGCCCCAAAGGCCGCAGTTAGACAGGATACAGCTTGGCTTCGTGATTACGCAGTAGCTTAGCTGACGGGCTCGTCTACTCTTAGGTTTACAGTACGCAAAAATTCAATTTAATAGATTTTTAGTTCGGTACAAATACAATTTAAAATAGCTGTACTGATCTTATATTTTCCATACTTGCCGGAACTTCATTTGCTCTCTACGTTTGATAAAAGTGGAAGTTGTTTATTGACATTCATTTCCTATATCTGTCAGAATTATTTTGTTTCTACGGTGTAAAAATTACATTTATTTATCGACATTCATCTTCCATATATCTCAGAATTAGTTTGCTTTAGTCGTGTAAAATTACATCTATTTATCGACGTTCATCTTCTATATCTGTCAGAATTAGATTGCTTTAGTCGTGTAAAAATGACATTTATTTATCTGTTGTGAAAATAATATTTGTAGATCGAACGCAATGCAATGTGATGACACTCATCAGCTGCACAATTTCATGATGACCCATTAAGCGCCGCTATGAATTGTGTAGGTAGCTATGAGGTAATCGCAATGCATTTGCGGAACTAAAGTAAATATATGTAATCACAGTGACCACGAATTTAAGCGGCACTGTTTTGAAATTGTACACCTGTGGTTAGTGAGTAAAAAATATTACTCAATGGCTCGGTAGTACATTAATTCATTGTTTTAATAATAAATAAAAACAGAAATAAAAATGAAGAAAAGAAGCGACGAGGCAGAGGTAGGCGAGTAGTAGAGGAGAGTTTTGTTCTGACCACTCGCGCGTACAGAAGTGTCAAATTACTTGTCTTTCGGTAAATCACTGATAACAACCTTATTACTCATCTGTGAACAGTTATGTAGTAATTGTATTAATAAATGCCATAAAAAATAAGTCAAGTGGTTTTGTTTTTTGGTGATCGAAGTGCAAGAGAACATTCTCCAGTGTTGTGGTAGTTACATTGAGCAGTCGCTCAAATTAATCACAACATAAATTGGCGCAGCCGGTAGGATCAAGGAAGCTTGGTTAAATAAACAACCGTAAACGCTTTAAAAGCCTTGATCCTATACGAACAAAAAGGGGTACCTGTGACAAAGAGCCATATAAAACGGCCAAGTCACCCCCAACGCTAGATAGCATCTTTAGGCGCCTCTGCTCCAGGCGGGCAAGCGTTCACCCCTGTTAGATAAGAAGGCAACAAGGAATTCTGGCCAGCAACACATCATAGCCAGAAGAAGTCAACGTCACCTCCAATTCGATCTCATCAGCAGCAACAAAATCATCAGTAGCAGAAAAACTTCGTTCCTGTGTTGAAAGGGAAAACGAAGACGGCTTTAAGCCCCCCTTTCAGCAGATCCAGGGGAATTTAAGAAGGCCTAGGGCCCCCCGGCAGCGATACAACAGCAGACGAAAGTATTACAGTAAATTGGACAATAAAGAAACAGGAAAGTCATCACTACGAGGAGATGGGCAACAATAAATGCTCTAAGTTAATTAAGGTAAAAATTCACTTCATTCTTTAGTTAAATCTATTTTGAAAAGATATACTTAGATTAAGCTTTATTACACGTATATAGAAGTATATACTATTAAATTATAAGTTTTTTCTCCTCAAGAAAAGTATTAGAATATTAATATTTAAAAGAAAAAAATTTAAGAAAAACAATTGGTATAGATTTAAGATTTTTATGAGTGAAAATTCCTTCAATTTGATCGGTTTTAAGAGTGATATTTAATTAAGAACGGCAAGAATTGATATTAGGCGTGATAATTTAAAAAAAAACTTTTTTGTGTAATTCACCTTGATGACTATAGATCAAGTTAGTCACTTTAAAGGTGACACTAGTCAGTTGTCAACTTCCCGTTGATTTTTTTTTTTAAATTCAAATGCGAATACTAGATCGTGGCGGTCCGATATCTCACTTGTAAATGGTTGGCCGCACTTCCGCTAATTGCGAAAAAAAAAAATCAAAAAAAAAATTTATATAATTCAGAATCCTGTCTAAAAGTCCATTTTCAAACGAAGAACAGTGAATTACATACATACATACATACGGTTCACAAAATAATGTTTCATTGAAATTTCTTTAATCCGGAAAATGGTAGATATTTCACTTTAAGTGTGATATTTGTTTTATCCATTCGCAAAGTAGGTGTTGAAATCATTTTGTTTGATTTCCGTTTCGGTTGTTGGTCTCGTTCGAGTATTTCTCCGGTTAATGTCAAAATTTAGTAGCGTTGCGTGTGATATTGTGTAAAATTGTGTTAGTGATAGAAAAAAAAAGTGCAGTGTGAGACCAAAATCGATTCCAGGTAAGACATTTAATGTCGCAAGAAACATCAGATGACCCAAGATCACCCAACGCGACTTTTAGCAGTCCACCAAAAAGCCATTCCACGCCAGTGACGAGAGATCAGAGCGAGTATCCGTTCTATGTATTGAGTTCTGCTCAAAAGAAATTCTGGAAGAAAATCAACTCTTTTTCCTTCGAGAACACCAGCCCGTCTGTTAGTACAGAGGACACTAGTTCAAGAACTGATTGTGGAACTTCGGAAACAGCAGAGGATAAGTTAATTGTGTCAGAACTGGACGAGAATAAACCAGTTATCCCCAAACCAATAGAGGAGAAGTGTATCATTACGGAAACTACTGAGGATAGAAGGCCCATTATTGAGAAAGTGGATGTGGAAACTCAGACCAGGGATACAATAACGGAATTGATGTCCTTAAGATCCGGAGGGAGGTATCGACAATCCTTGGACGCACTACCATCAATCCAAGAAGAAGAAGAAGAACTACGGAGTCAATCTTTGGAACAGCCAGAAGACAATATCAGTGAAGAGCAACAACAACAGCAACACAGTCAATCTTCGAATAGTTCTGTGCAGCTAGACGAGTTAACCAGTGAAAAGAGCTCATCGGAAAACTCAATTTTAGAAATGGAGCCACCAGTGGATATAATTAAAATTAATCAATTAATATTTAATAGTGTACCAATTTTAATGGGCGAAATAGGTCCCAACTTAGTTCCAGAAATAAATATATTTATCAATTGTTGTAAGCATGTTATTAATTGTCTAACCGAAAGTGAAATTCCAGTATTCCTTAAATTGCTTCCAACGCGCTTCAGAGGCAGGGCGGCAAGTGTTCTGGAAGGTACAGGTTTCAATAACTTCCAGCAATTGGAGACCCAGATCCAAAATAAATTAGTAAATACAAAGAGCTACGTGGCTCTTGTAAATGAACTTAGGGTGTTGTTTCAATTACCAGCAGAAACTTTGACAAGCTATGCTCAAAGGATAAAAACATTATTTAAAAGCTGCGTTTCTAAAATCCCTGATCGACACTCTGGCACAGCAGCAGAGGCAGTAAAAAGGGATTTAGAGGAAACAGCCATATATGTATTTAAGACAGGTATAATCAACCCAAACCACAGAATGTTTCTCTTACAGGACTCTGGTGAGAGTTTAGCATCAGTAGTCGAAAAAGCTGAAAAGCTAGAAGAAGCCGAAAGACAAACACTGTCGATTTTACAAAATTCTTTAGGTATACCATTGGCCCAACCAGTAATTGATAGTTATCCAGTCAATACTACTTGGATGCCTATCAGAGATCCACCAATGCAAAACCCACCTCAAAATAGGCATTATAATAATTTCGCCCCAAGTGCAAGGAATCAGTATGATAATACCAAAAGCTATCACCCCCGAATTAAATGTACTTATTGTAATAAAAACAATTATACGTTTTCGGAGTGCTACCAAAGGAAGAATGCGACTTCTGGTAATAGTTATCAGAATTCTGTGTACGCTTCTCGAAACAATAACAGGGATAGTAAGACTCAAAATCGGCAGATAAACCTAGTACAAAATAGCAGGTCTGCTGAAGGTGGTGCAATAAAATGTGATTTTTGTCAAAGAAGAGGTCACAATACAAACCAGTGCCGAGCAAAGCAAGACTGGGAAAGTAGGTCGACTCAAAATAACCACCAGTTTTCGGAAAACTAAATAAGGACTTGCGAGGACACCGCGGAAGTCCAAACGTTAGTAAAGAAAATCGGTGTCAGCCCTCCCAAGTTCCTAAATGTTCAGTTAAATTACCCTTGGGTATAGCAGCTAAGTCCTCGGTAGAACTATTAGTCGACACGGGAGCTGACGTGAGCCTATTAAAAAAATCCATGTTACAAGGAGAGAAAATAATAAATACTCAGGAAAAAACGCAACTGAGCAGTATTTTTGGAAAGGGACAGACAATTGGAACATGTACAGGAAAATTTCAGCTAGAAACTCCTCAAACATGTAAATTTCACGTAATTAAAGATAGTGAAAATGTCCCATATGATGGAATACTTGGAAATAATTTTCTATTAAATAAATGTAATATAAAGGGTCCAGATGGAATATTAGAATTTCCAGCGACACCTACAAATTTAGCAACATTTTCAGTGCCACTTAATATGAACTGCAAATTTCGCGACTCTAAGGACTTAAAAACGACACTAAATTCACCTATTAGCAGGTCTACGGTCCAAGCCCAAAAGGAAAAGCCTGGAAAGCCGCAACCTATGGAAATGGAAAACACCACTCAGATCTCCGAGAGAAAGTGGTCCATTCCGCATAAAGGTGAACAATCTGAACGGAAGCAAGCAAAGGGACTTAAGGTTAGAACGAAGATTCTAGTTCCAGCACGCTCAGAAAAATTAGTGCCAATTCCTATTAGAGACAACGGCGAATTTGTTTGTTTATCAAAAGAAGTGAGTGAAGGTGTTTTTTCAGGAAATTGTTTAACAAGACCATGGAAAGGTAGAGTTGTGTTGCCTATTATTAACGTCAATAATACTGATCAGGTATTAGATAACATGGAAATTGATCTTCACCCAATAGAAAATTATCATATTCTAACATTAAACGAAACGAACTGGGAAAAACCCAAAATAAAAACTGAAGAGAGTAAGACCTTTGGAAGCAGAAAACATGCGTTTATTAACAATCGAGACAGGAAACGAATCGAAATTCTGAAAGAGCAAATCAATATGGATACAGATGCCAATCAGGAAGAAAAAAATGCTGTCCTCGAAATATGTTATGAATATAACAATATCTTTCTTCTACCTGGAGATAAATTGAAATATACGGGCTCAATAAAACACGAGATTCCAATTAAGCAAGATTGTCCCCCTCTCAATCAGAAAATGTATAGACTACCGGAGAAGCAAAGAAATATCATCCATGAACAAGTTGAAGAAATGCTTGAAAATGATATAGTAGTACCTAGCACTAGTCCATGGAATTCGCCACTCTTAGTTGTTCCGAAAAAGGCTGGAATAAATGGAGAAAAACAATGGCGTGTTGTGGTAGATTTCAGAAGGCTAAATGAAATCACGATTGGAGATGCCTTCCCTTTACCCAGAATTGAAGATATCTTCGATCAATTGGGGCATTCAAGGTACTTTACCACGCTTGACCTGGCCAGTGGTTATCATCAAGTGCTAGTGGAGGAGAAAGACCAACCTAAAACCGCTTTCAGTACTCCACACGGGCATTTTGAATTTAAAAGGATGCCTTTTGGGTTGAAAAGCGCACCTGCTACATTTCAACGATTAATGAACCATGTGCTAACTGGTTTGCAGGGTTTTAAGTGCTTCGTATATTTAGACGACACTGTAATTTACGGGAAAAACTTGTCGGATCATAACGCTAAACTTAGGGAGGTACTCAAAAGACTTCAGCTAAATAACTTAAAACTAAAAATAGAAAAATGTCAGTTCTTGAGAAAGGAAGTAATCTATCTGGGACATAAGTGTTCCAGAGAAGGAGCCTTGCCAGATCCCTCAAAGGTAAGCTGCGTTCAAAGCTTCCCCCAGCCCAAGACAGTAAGGCAGGTACAATCCTTCCTTGGGTTGGCTAATTATTATAGGAAATTTATTCCAGAGTTCTCTAAAATAGCAGAACCCCTCAATAAACTCCTACGAAAAAATGTAAAATTCAAATGGACGGATCAATGTGAAAATTCTTTTAAAAACCTTAAGAACAAGCTAATCTCACCCCCTATTTTAGTTTACCCCGATTTCGATAAACCATTCTCCTTAACTACGGATGCTAGCGGAGAAGCTTTGGGTGCAGTGTTATCCCAAGGAGATGTGGGGAACGATCGGCCCATTGCTTACGCAAGCAGGAGTTTGAATAAAGCCGAGAGAAATTATTCCGCCACAGAAAAAGAAATGCTGGCAATAGTCTGGGCTACAAGAAATTTTCGGTGTTATTTGTATGGTAGAAAATTTACTATTTACACTGATCACAAGCCACTTAAGGGAATCTACAGTGTAATGGGAGAAGCCGTCTAGGGTTCGCTTTCCCATCCATTGGTCGAAATTGCTGTTTTAAATATATATATATATATTTTTTTAAAGAAAAAAAAGAAAAAGAAACTGGGCTTATTGTATTGTGGTACAGCTGTATATTATGAGCAACCTATTATTATTATTATAAAGGTGATTATAACCTACGGCCGTCCTGCTTCCATGTGTAGCTAATCTGTATTGGTTAGTAATTTTTTAAACAGGGTTTATTATTTATTATTTAAATGTTAGGGGTTAAATTATTTATTTTAGATCTATTTAGTTTTAAGGTAAATGTTATTGCGATTACTTGGCCTCGCAACGATTAATTGCGATTTCTTCCTGGTGATGAATGTGGCTGCTGTCCCGCACTTTTACACGCTGGGCCTGGAGGCAGGTTATCTCCACTTGCACGTGAAAGTTGAAATTATATATTTCTTCCATCGGCGGTAAATGCTGCCACTGCCGTCAACACGGTTCTCTTCTCCTTCTGAATTTTGTTCTTTTTTGTTTTTGCCGAATTTTAATTTTAAAAGACTTAGTGCTGCCGGATTTAAACTATCCTCTCTCAGCTCACTCTTCAACTCTGTCACAACTTGTCCCCCGGAACTCATCTCGTTCTTCTTTGTGAAGTTGGTCGAGCTTAATTCTGGCGATGTATTTATTATTCAACGTTCCGCATCAACATTTGTATGGTTTTCCAGTAGTTTATATATTAATTTATTTTTGTTTATTTTAATTAACTTCAACTAGTTTTTTATGTTATTTTATTTATGTTATATGAAAATGAATATATGCTTATTTTATGATTTAAATTCTCAAGTGTAGATTGCTCATAGTTTTTCTGTGCTAAGTTCCACCAACAGACACCTTACATTCCCCTCTCAGTCGGGGTACAAAAAAAAAATTTTTTTTTTTTTTTTTTCATCCAAAATTCCAACTTGATTTGATTTTGTTTTTGTAATGATTATATTGTGGTGATTACTTATTTGGGTAATCTTAAGGCAATATTAGCCAAAAAGGTCATTATTCTCGTTACGGAATTTACTACTAAGTGAACGAGGAAGCCGCTGAATCTTAGTTTTGCTTATGTTTTTTTTTTCTTTTAATTTTACCTATGTGTATGTATATTGTATAACTATCGGTTTTCTTTTTCTTTTATTTCTTTTGTAAAATTTTAAATTAAATTGCTGAGTTAGTTAATTTATTCTGATATTTTCTTAATTTGTTTTTCTTTCTTATATATTTTCTTTTCTTCTTATTTTAGTCTTACCATCTATACTATATAGCCGAGCGCAATAGTTACAATTAGCGAGCAGAATATGCTGAACTATGTGGTACTTGCTAGTGTATGCCTCAGTGAATCTTCGGTGTTAAGCCTGCTACTAAACATTCTGTAGCAATAGGAAGCTCTTAATGAGTGCACCGAGTTGAGACGTGGATGTATAGAAAAAAAGAGAGTGCTAGGCTTGCTCTGAGTCTATTTATGTGTATACATATTTTGGAAATAAAATAAAAATTATGGAAAAGATATTTTGGCTTAAAATTTTTTTTTTTTTTTTTTTTTTTTGATACTACGCCTGCTAACATTGTAAGGTGTCTGGGTTATATATATTATAACATTTTTAATTCATTTATATTGTTGCTAAAATCTAGGATCCTTACTATTCTATTTTCATTAATTCATTTCCCTAACTAAGGTCTAAAGGAGATTTGAGGCCAAATATTCTTTATGTCTTTGATATGCCACCATCCGGTGTCTTTGCTATTTTCGTCGGCTAGGCGATATACAAGATCAGATTTTTTGTCAATGACTTTGCATTTAATAAATTTAGGTGCAAGTTTTGCTGAGAAATTTTCGGATGCGTCTGATAAGATATAATTACGTTTGTACACGTAATCTCCTATTTCAAATTTAAATTTTACCTTGTCTCTATCAAAGTATTTTTTGTTATTTTCGTAGGCTTTTAGGATTCTATTTGATACGTCTTCATAAGTCTGGTTAAGCTTTTCTAAAAATTTTGTTCTATTTTCTACAGGGTGATCATTGGTTGTCTCATATAATAAGTGATCCGTTCCTGAGAAGGTAAATTCCCGACCGTGGTTAAGAAAAAATGGTGAATAGCCTGTTACTGCATTGACCGCAGTTCGTAGCGCTACTGTGATTGGACCTATTTCTTTATCCCATAGTTTGTGGTTTGTTTGCACGTACGATCTCAGGGCACTGCCAATTACCTTATTCCAACGTTCGGAGAAATTGTTTCGAGGATGATACCGGCAGTTTAGCCAAAATTTCTGAATGCCATAATCAAGAAGTAGTTTTCTAAATTCCCGAGAGTCGAACTGGCGTCCGTTATCTGTAATAACTATCTCCGGTATGCCATATTCGAGAAAGATTCTATTTTCGACTATCTCTGTTACCTTTTGAGCTGTGGCTTTGCGGATAGGAAAGAGGCATGGCATTTTCGTGAACCAATCACTAACGACTAATAGCCAACAATTTCCTTTTGTTGATCTGGGTAATGGTCCAATAAGGTCAAGTGCGATCATTTGCCAAGGCCGTGTAGCTTCTTTAAATCTTCCTAGTTGGCCGAATTGGGGTTTGGTTGTTGGTTTTGAGCGCAGACAGATCTCACACTTTTTAACATAGTCTACTATGTCTTTAGCCATTCTTGGCCAAAAATACCGTTCAAGGACTCGGTGGTGTGTTTTTTGTATGCCCAAGTGGGCAGCGAGTGGAGAATCGTGACATTCTTTAATGACTTCCAAGCGTTTATGTTCTGGGACTACTAACTTCCACTTATTTTCTCGTGGTCTTATGGAATCTTGAATAGGCTTTATATATAATTTTGAATCTTCTATTTTCCAATTTTTCATTTCGTTAGGGCAGGTTTGGACTTTTTCGAGCATTCTTGAATACCATTCGTCATTCTGGTTTGAATCAAGTGATATTAAATTTATTTCAGGTGCTCGAGATAAAGCATCGGGTACGACGTTGTTTTTACCTTTGACATGTTTTAGTTCGAAGTCAAAATGTTGAAGTCTCAGGATCCAACGTGCTAATCTACCACTAACATTTTGCTGTCGAAAGAGCCATGTGAGGGGCGAATGGTCTGTGAGAATGTAAAATTTATACCCTTCCAGGTAACCTCTTAGTTTCTCAATGGTGAATATTATACTCAGGCATTCCTTTTCTGTAACTGAGTAATTTAATTCTGCGCCACGCAGTTTTCTGCTTACGTAAGCTACAGGATGTTCATTACAATCTGCATCCATTTGGAAGAGAACACCTCCTATTGCATGTTTGGATGCATCGCATTGGACGAAAAATGGTTTTTTAAAGTTGGGTGTCATGAGAACTGGCGTTTTTATGAGGGCAGCTTTCAGGTTCAGGAATGATTTTTCTGCTTCGGCATTCCATTTTAGCGACTGCCGTTTTTTCCCACCTTTAGTGAGTTCATGCAAGGGTGCACATAATTCAGAAAAGTTTTGTACAAACCGTCTGTACCATGATGCTAATCCTATGAATCGTTTCATTTCCGTAAAGGTCTTTGGGCGTGGAAAATCGATCATAGCTTGAACCTTCTCTGGATCTGTTCGCAATCCTTGTGCGTCAATAATATATCCGAGATATTTAAGGTTTCATCTGAAAAACTGACATTTTTCCGTATTTATTGTAAGGTTAGCTTGGTATAACCTAGTGCCTACTCGCTCTAGTATCGCAATGTGTTCTTCGAAGGTTTCGGTCGCGATAATAAGATCGTCCAGGTATGTGAAAATATTTTCTTCCGTGGGGCCAAAATGCCTGTCCATGAGACGCTGTTGGGTTGCTGGACTGTTTGTTAAGCCGAAGGGCATGACTTTAAATTGCCATAGGCCATGACCAGGGACCGAAAAAGCTGTTTTCTCTTTTGCTCTTGCGGTTAACGGAATTTGCCAAAAGGCATCTTTTAAATCGATGGACGATAAATATTTGACCTTGTTAAGTCTGTTCAGAATCATGGATATCCGTGGAAGAGGGTACGCACATTTTTTTGTTACAGCATTAAGTTTACGACTGTCTATACACAGTCGGTCTTTGCCGTTAGATTTTTTAACTAAAACGGCAGGTGAGCACCAAGGGCTGACGGAGGGTTCGATTACATCCAAGGACTTCATTCTTTCTAGTTCTTTACCTAGTCGAGACTGTATTGCAGGGGAAACCTCGTAGCCTCGCTGTACAATAGGCTGAGCATCTGCTGTATCTATATCGTGATAAATAAGATGTGTTCTACCAAGAGTTTTGCGTTCAAGCTTGTCAAATTTTTTTAGACAATTTTTGATTGCAACGCCTTCCTCATCTGTTGGTTTACGAATGCCATGTTCGCTTTCAGAACTTACTTGGTCACATGTTTGAAAATTAAAACAAGACCATTTCTGTTTGTTACCATCGCGAAACAGTTTTAAATTGAATTCGTTAAAAAAATTAACACCCCATATAAATCCTTGTTTTACGGTTGGTACTGCTAAGGTAGGAATAATCTTTAGTTGGTTTTTAAATTCAACAGGGCAATAACATCGTGTGCAGAACTGTCTACAGTTTTTATTGACGAAGCTCTACAAGGTTGCATCTTAAGACCTAGCGAATTTAAGAGTTGTATGCCGTATTCTCCTACTATAGAGCCATTCGCTCCTGTATCTAGTAATCCTTCTACGAATTCATCAAGTATTTTAATGTATATGTATGGTCTAATATCACTATGATCTTTGACTAATGGTTTTTGATGGGCACTTATTGGGGACCTTGGGTACTTGGAGGTGCATTGGTCCACCGGTGTGCAGCTCCTATTTCGTTTTCCGAACTTGAGAGCAAGTTGCTTTGCATTCCCTATGAGTTCGCATGGGATTGAACTATCTGCTGTAGATTGGTTATAAGCATCTAGATTATGGGTTTGCATAAATTCCACTGAATTTCCAGAAGGCGGATAGTATCGGCCTGGCTGGTAGGGATGGTTAGGTTGGTGAGAGTTAATCAGACTTATGTTAACTTCCTCTTGTCTTGTTGGAGGATTTTGTGCATAAAGATTTTGCACGAAGTTATTTCTATTTGTAAACGGTCGCGCTTGATATTGTGCATTATAATTATCATTTTGTTGAGTTCGATGATTATATGAGGTCTGTGGTTTGTAACCTATGTTTTGTCTTGTTTGTGTACTATTAGCTGCGTTTCTGAAACTTGGTCTATTATTGGGAAAATTGTACCTTTGCTGATTATTATTAGTGAAAGATTTTAATGTATTATTTTGGAAAGGTGTTTGAGAGCGTGGTTTAGTGTTAAAATAGTTTTTCCCTATTTGGACGCTATTAGCATAAGCTTGTGTTTCACTAAATTCAATTTTTCGGCAAGCTTCTTCTAGGCTATCCACCGTATTGAATTCTAACAGAGCTACTGCACGGACAAATTTTGGAAGTAAGTTTTTTCGAATTATCCGGACTCTTTCTGGCTCACAAGGTACACGTGGAAGTCTCATGAACTGGTCTTCCATAAATGATATATATTGCACGATGGATTCATTAGGTTTCTGTTTACGTTGTTTAATAAATTCAATGAGTTGGTCTGTATGCAAGCAAGGTTCAAACTCTTTCAGAAATTGTTTTGCAAACGTTTGATAGTTGATAAAGCTATCTCTTTTGCGGCGATACCATCTCAAGGCAGAACCTACTAAAAGATCTGAAATGCACATTAAAACATCCGATTCGCTTACTAATCGTGATTGAGAAAAATCAGTAACTCTTTGTAGAAATGCTGATGCAGAATTATCGTCGTCACCTGAGAATTTTATGCCCCACTTATATAACATGGGTGGATGCTTTGAATGAGAAAAGCTAGTTTGTGGAATGAATATTTTTGAGGAGTTGTTAGCATTCGTAAAACTGTCATTGATTTGATCTTTTGATACGTTGTTATCTGACTCTTTCTTATTATAGGTTATAGCTTCTGGTAAATCTACGTTTAATTTCAATAAGTCTTGTTCGAGACTGTTATGTTCTGAAGGTTTGTTTGGAGAGTATTGATTATCTTTCCACATCCTATACTGAATGCCTTCTAGTTTCGTGGCTAAATGTTCAGCTTTTTCTATTAAGGAATTTTTTAGAGACAATTGGTCTTCATTGGTAGGCTCACACTCGATTCTATTTAACCTAGTTGTGAGAAACTTCACCCGAATACTAAGAGCCTCGCAATGATTTTCGCTTTTGGGAATATCTTCTTCAAATTCTTTTAAAAAAATGTCACTTTCGTTCAGATCTTTGTCCGGACTTAAATATGATTTTATCGCTAAAACCTCAGGATCACTATTGGATTCTTTTTTTAACTGTTTCGCCCACCAGGTTTTCCTTGATTCGATTGTATATGAATCAGGGGATACCCTTCTACAGCGCATCTCATATTTTATCTCGACGTCCGAACAGAATTTCGCTATATCGTCAAAAGACATTTTTATGGTAATATTTTATTTTACTGAAAGGACTGTAATATGGGGAACAATTACAGCTTTTAAAGATAAAATTGTATGGCAATTATGACATATCTCTTATTATATCCTATTTGTATAAAGTTTTACAAATACGAGAAATATTTTCACCTTCTATTTGACTAAAGCAGAAGATTTTATTATAGGGGATGAAGAAAAATATTTAATGAACTGTAGTTTAACCGCAATAGTAATATACACACATAGTCGGTAAGGACAACTCACTTGAAAAAGTTTCCTAAAATATTCTTAAAATATTGCATCTAATCTTAACCCTTTATCAATTGGTAATTCAATAATGATGTACTTATGCTAATCATCTACAACAGAAGAAACAAAATTTGTGTGGATTTGTGCTTATAGCTGGTTTGTTGCCTCGGGCTGCGATTGAATATATGTACGTGATTAATTTGTAAAAATGAAAATCACTACGAATTTTAAAAGAAAAGGAACTATACGTACAGTGGTCTATTCATAATAAAATGCCAGCTTACTTATTTACATTCACTACTTTTTCACAAAACTGTTATAACCTACGTTTTTGGAAGATCACTTTATGCACATTTCTATTTCCTATTCTGTGGCTTTTATTACTAACGATTATTCTAACCACAAGACACAACTTCTGTATTCCAACGCTCCCGTTAACTATGCACTTTTAATCACTATGAGCAAATATTGAATTTTCAGGTTAAAACTGCGACCTCTTTAGCTGATATGTATGCCTGTAAGTACCTCTTGGCTTCAATATTTCAATTTACTGCAAGTTGGACAATTTGTTTGATGAAAGAAAAAAAAAATTTTCTGATAAAGATAACAATTAAAAAAAAATCTTTTGTATCTTGTAATTTAGTTGGCGTAATTGGCGTAAGTAGATTTTACAAGATATCACATTGAAAAAAAAATTATTTTTGTTATACGATTTTTGTTAGGTTGAGCCCCCAAAATGTAATGGGCGAAGCCGTCTAGGGTTCGCTTTCCCATCCATTGGTCGAAATTGCTGTTTTAAATATATATATATATATTTTTTTAAAGAAAAAAAAGAAAAAGAAACTGGGCTTATTGTATTGTGGTACAGCTGTATATTATGAGCAACCTATTATTATTATTATAAAGGTGATTATAACCTACGGCCGTCCTGCTTCCATGTGTAGCTAATCTGTATTGGTTAGTAATTTTTTAAACAGGGTTTATTATTTATTATTTAAATGTTATTTATTTTAGATCTATTTAGTTTTAAGGTAAATGTTATTGCGATTACTTGGCCTCGCAACGATTAATTGCGATTTCTTCCTGGTGATGAATGTGGCTGCTGTCCCGCACTTTTACACGCTGGGCCTGGAGGCAGGTTATCTCCACTTGCTCGTGAAAGTTGAAATTATATATTTCTTCCATCGGCGGTAAATGCTGCCACTGCCGTCAACACGGTTCTCTTCTCCTTCTGAATTTTGTTCTTTTTTGTTTTTGCCGAATTTTAATTTTAAAAGACTTAGTGCTGCCGGATTTAAACTATCCTCTCTCAGCTCACTCTTCAACTCTGTCACAACTTGTCCCCCGGAACTCATCTCGTTCTTCTTTGTGAAGTTGGTCGAGCTTAATTCTGGCGATGTATTTATTATTCAACGTTCCGCATCAACATTTGTATGGTTTTCCAGTAGTTTATATATTAATTTATTTTTGTTTATTTTAATTAACTTCAACTAGTTTTTTATGTTATTTTATTTATTTTATATGAAAATGAATATATGCTTATTTTATGATTTAAATTCTCAAGTGTAGATTGCTCATAGTTTTTCTGTGCTAAGTTCCACCAACAGACACCTTACAACAGTACCAAAGATCCTGGCTCGCGATTACTAAGATTTCGCCATAAACTCTCTGAGTATGATTATATCATAGAGTATAAACTAGGTAGGCTCAATCGTAACGCTGACGTATTAAGCAGAATCCAGAGTTCTAGTGAGATGGAGTGCAATAAGAACGAAGTTCCGCAGACAATGATAACTAAAGCACAAGTCCACCAGCAAAGAGTTACAGATGATAAGGAATATAAACCCAATCCCGCATGCATGGCCATTACCAGAGCGCAAAGCAGAGCTAAAGGAGACCACACAAGTTTTTCTGAAAGACAAGATGACTCACCCAAAAATAAGTCTAGTTGTATTGGAGAGGACTCAGAAACTAATTCAGTTAGTTCCCAAGAGTCCAAGATTGACGAAAGTGTGCAAATACTTGGTAACCGGAATGAGATCGAGACCATTCTTCGGGATTACCATAACGCACCTTTAGGAGGTCATCTGGGAGTCTATAAAACTTATAAACGTATCAGAAGAAACTTTAAATAGAAAGGAATGCTCAAAGACATTCACAAGCATATCAAAAATTGCATTAAGTGTAGAAAAAATAAGCATAGTAGAAACACCAAGATGCCGATGGTAATAAGTTCCATTGCAGCGAGGCCATTCGATAAGGTTTATCTCGGCATAGTGGGCCCGCTACCAGAAACCACTAAGGGAAATAAGTACATACTTACCCTACTGGATGATGCAACTAGAGTTTTCGATTGCATACCGCTGACTAATGGAGAAGCCATCACGGTAGCCGAAGGATTTTATAAATTAATGATGAAGTATAAGATACCCAAAGCTGTCGTCACTGATCAGGGAGCAAATTTCACCAGTAATTTGTTTAAACGACTTTGCAAGCTATTCAAAGTGAGAAAGTTGCAGACCACAGCCTACCATCCACAGGCAAATGGCGCTCTTGAAAGAGCACACGGACCAATGATTGAGTATTTGAGAAGTTTGGTGGACGAAAATGTAGCCGAATGGGACCAGTGGCTCGAGGAAGCAGTCCATGTTCGCAACCATTCAACTCATGTTGGTGGAAAACATACACCGATGGAGGCTCTATGGGGATTTTACGACCCGCCACCAAACAATCTAAAACGACAGCCTGAACCCATCTATAACTATGACGATTTTGTAAGCATTCGTAGAAGAAGAATGCAAATACTGCACAAGCGTGTTAGGGAGGAGCTTCTTAAAAGCAAGCTAAAGTCTAAGGAATATTACGATAAAAATACCCGTAGCATTGTACTACATGTAGGAGACCAAGTCTTACTAAAAAATGCAGTTAAAAAGAATAAATTATCACCAGTTTGGACTGGGCCGTACATAGTAAAACAGGTTAATAATGATGTAAACTGCACGATCCAAATTGGTCGGAAGTTACGAAGGGTGCATAATAATAGGTTAAAATTATTTTAGTTAAAAATAAGTTATATTTACGATTTTGGGGATTAGCAGAATTTAATTGTTACTTCCTTATTACCCACAGAGAACATTAATATGGCTGTGGGCGGCCATACATCTAGCGAACTCACAAGCTGCTATAGAGACTCTCACCCCCACAGGCGTATTATTTGAACCACTCAATCCGGCGTACTTATACACGAAGACCTGGGTTGTTTATACCAAAATTCAAATCACTGAAGAAACGGAGGCGTTGGAATTTATTAACCGCTGCGAAGACACAGTGGAACGTCTCTGTCACGTACAAAGAAGCACCGAGGAAAGAGACTCGTGTTATACGTGGAAAATAGACTTAGATCGGCAGGTAGATAAGATTAAGAATAGGTTAAGAGAT
The DNA here is from genome assembly GCA_963924295.1 of Dioctria rufipes. Lineage (NCBI taxonomy): Eukaryota > Metazoa > Arthropoda > Insecta > Diptera > Asilidae > Dioctria > Dioctria rufipes. The sequence goes on from OZ002740.1 coordinate 366,130,446, forward strand.
ACAAATTTTTATTTATTAAATCGAAATAGGCGGTCATTAGCAAATATAGTAGGCAGGTTTTCAAATTTCTTATTTGGTACTATGGATGATAGGGATGCTCAAACCATTTACAAAAAACTAAAAGACCTTGACAGCCAAAATTCAGAGAACATACATTTAATGGAAAAACAAGTCAGCATAGTGAAGGCAAAATTTAATGCCATTGACCAAACATTCCAAAACATAAAGCATTACCAAAACAGCCTAGATGAACGTTTTAAGGACTTCATAGACCAAGTACAGAACTCCACGAATGAAATCAAGACAGAACTCAAATCAGTCCACATTAAAGCCGACACAAATGGACTTCTTATATATATTCTACACCAACTCCAGGAGATACATCAACGTCTAACAGACGAATATATGGTAATAAATGCTCTACACCAACACTCATTACATCCTTTAATTTTATCCGCAAACGATTTAGTCCAAATTTATAAAGAAATTAGTGCGCAGGGTATGGGAAATATTCTTCTAGATTTTAAACTGGTAAGTCATATAGTTCAAGTAGATAGCGTCCAGAAGGGAAAAGAATACTTTATCAGAATTACACTACCTCTACCAGAAGACACTATTTTTACAATAAACAAAGTCTACTTGCTACCCACACCGATCTCACTGGCGAAATCAGCTATCTTAGATATCAAAGCAAATTATTTTTTAAATAATACAAAAGCGCAGAGATATGTAGAACTGTCCAGTGCAGATTACTGGGAACACTGCAAGAAGACAACATCTGCTAGTAGCAAGATACACATTTGTTTCCAAACCGTACCTAAGGGAATAAGTTTCAGTAAGTCTAACTGTCTCATGGGTTTGTTCAATAATCCCTCGCCGGGACCCGCTCCTTGTACTCATAGAATTATGGAAAATAATATGAATTTACTTACAAAAATGGTTAGACCGAACTGTTGGCTATTTGTAGCCACGCAGGAAGAAACACTTTCTTGTAATTGTAGTAATCAGTTCAACCACATGACCCTAAAGGGTTCTGGAATACTCTCACTAACCCAACCATGCATATTTACACTAAATGAACACGAGATACCCTATGAGAGTAGTGTCAGCTATCACACACCCATACACCAACCTGAACTGCAAAATTTCCCCAAAATCAACCTAGAAGAGATGTTTAGGGAAACCCCACAAGTAAAATTCGGAAATAAAACAGGTCTAAAAATAAATACCTCCGGAAATCACAATAAAGAGCTCTTGAAGACAAGTAAAGATCTTGAAGAACTACAACAAGAATTGCGGAAAACTGTAGAAAAAAGGGAACATGAAAAACTCAGTATACAAACATATACTAACACTGGAATTATGGTAACATTTTCTATTGCTCTAATTCTTTTTCTAATTATAAGATATATTAAAAACAAAGGTCAGAATAAAGCATCTGTCCAAGCCCCCAACATACAAATCCAACGCAGGCAAACCTTCACTATGAGTAGAGTTGACACACATAACCTGGACAAAAAATCACCCCCAGTCAAAAGTCAAAATGGGAAACAGCCACCCATACATGAAATTCACACCGTCTCTAATCAAATCCCAGAAACGGACGAGCCAAACCCAAACATTAATCAAATAATAACACCCCATCCTAGTATTGAAAATTCGCATTCATCAAACGACCCAAGCGAATCATACCTTTACAAGGTTTGAAAAAATTATCACTGCCTATGAGAAATTTGTTTTATTACTTCATTTTTTTTTACCAACTTTAAATTGTTTTTATTTTTTTTTACGACCATCAAATTGAAAGAATTAAAAGCCGATAAGATTAGTCAACAAAATTAAAAAAAAAAAAAATGTTTATATGTACTCGTATATACATATGTAATAATAACACTCAGTATGTACAAAGTAAAGTTCAAAAAAAAAAAAAACAAAGACGGAAATTTTTGACGTAGGTAAGAAATTTGACCGCCAATGCAAAAGAAAAAAAAAACAAGAAGTTTGTTAGCAATAATGATTTCATATATGTGTATAGCATTTTAAAAGTTCAATTTTATGTAATAATGATTTTTTTTTTTTACAAATATATGTACATAATTAAGAACTAAATAATAGAGACTATGTCGAATTAGATATTAGGGTAAAAAAAAAAAAAAAAAAAAACATAATAATATGTAATAAGGAATATGCATGTTAAGCAAAATAAAATTATAATGGTCCAGAGCTTCTCGAACGCCTCTGTCACGACGACGGCGGCGTCTTCGCAAGGGGGGGGAATGTTGTGAAAATAATATTTGTAGATCGAACTCAATGCAATGTGATGACACTCATCAGCTGCACAATTTCATGAAAACCCATTAAGCGCCGCTATGAATTGTGTAGGTAGCTATGAGGTAATCGCAATGCATTTGCGGAACTAAAGTAAATATATGTAATCACAGTGACCACGAATTTAAGCGGCACTGTTTTGAAATTGTACACCTGTGGTCAGTGAGTAAAAAATATTACTCAATGGCCCGGTAGTACATTAATTCATTGTTTTAATAATAAATAAAAACAAAAATAAAAATGAAGAAAAGAAGCGACGAGGCAGAGGTAGGCGAGTAGTAGAGGAGAGTTTTGTTCTGACCACTCGCGCGTACAGAAGTGTCAAATTACTTGTCTTTCGGTAAATCACTGATAACAACCTTATTACTCATCTGTGAACAGTTTTGTAGTAATTGTATTAATAAATGCCATAAAAAATAAGTCAAGTGGTTTTGTTTTTTGGTGATCGAAGTGCAAGAGAACATTCTCCAGTGTTGTGGTAGTTACATTGAGCAGTCGCTCAAATTAATCACAACATATCGACCCTCATCTTCTATATCTGTCAGAATTAGTTCGCTTTAGTCGTGTAAAAAAAAATGACATTTATTTATCGACATTCATTTCCTATATCTGTCAGAATTAGTTTGTTTCTACGGTGTAAAAATTACATTTATTTATCGACATTCATCATATCTCAGAATTAGTTTGCTTTAGTCGTGTAAAATTACATCTATTTATCGACGTTCATCTTCTATATCTGTCAAAATTAGATTGCTTTAGTCGTGTAAAAATGACATTTATTTATCGACCCCCATCTTCTATATCTGTCAGAATTAGTTTGCTTTAGTCGTGTAAAAAAAATGACATCTATTTATCCACATTCATTTTCTATATCTGTCAGAATTGGTTTTCGCTCAATTTTAGTCATAGAAAGGTTAAAAGGTTTATTAAGTCATTAGCAGCTTTGGGTGAGCAATATTACTTTTCTCATTGAGAGTTGACAGAATATCTCCTTGCACCTTCCGGCGGTTCTACGTCTAAGCACAAGCCCAGCGAAATACTTCGGCTTCGTGCGGCCACGTCTGGGTTCGCCTTCTATACAGCTGATAGAAATGTCAAGTCTGATTCAGTGTTTTGTGAAATAAACACATTAATGTATTTCCTGGATGAGAAATTCAACTCCTCCATCGCATATAATTAGTCTAAGTGATCAAATTTATTGTTTTGAATTATCAGGAAATGATTGGTCACCAAATTTAGTATACATTGCTGTTACAAAGAAACTCATTTTTGAAATAATTAAGTTCCTGGAAGAATCAGAATCGGATTCATTTGAATGGCATCGACTTAAAGAAATTTGTCATGAAGGTCGCTGATGCAATTAGTTTTGCCCCAGAGACTTCTCTAGCTGTTCTCCCGAAAGTTGTCATCCTATGTGCTGCTGGTGCTGATTTTATTTTACGAATATTTCGCAGTGATCTAGAGACTAGTGATACTGTTCAGCAACTCATAGGACATTCACGCTATGTAAATAATGCTGCCTGGGAAGCGGAAGGTGAGTTTTTTGGTATCCGTTAGTGATTCTGTTACAATATTTAAGTTCCTTACAATGTTCTCTGTTTTGCCTACTATTTTCCGTGCTCGCCCTACAAAAGCTTTACCGTCTAAATCACGGTTTTCATGAAGCATGTTTCAAAAATCTGATCAAATGCTTCTAATTTAATGCACGACTTCTCTAATTATATACAATGTACGTGCGTTTATAATAAAGAAGTAAAAATAAAAGTTTTAGTATATTTAAATTTAAAAGAAAATAATAAATCAATAAAAAATTAAGACAGAATTAATTTATTTTTCATTTACCCATAAAAATCCTTTGCAAAAAAAAAGAGCAAAAATATCAAAACACCACATCTTCTAACAGCAGAGAGCACTACTAGTTCCCTTCAATGCATGTGTAACTTTCTCCACTTCATGGCTTGTAATATATAGAAGGTTGTGTAAAAACCCAAGAAAAAAGGAAGATGAAGGTGTTCGTAAATGATGTATTGCAAATGATCCCAGAAAATGTCATTCTCCCCGGTATAAATTTATGAATTTCTCTCAAGTACTCCGCCATTTTGAAAACTGTATAAATGTCAAATTACTATCTCCCAGCTGCCATGATTTTTCATTATGCAAGTTCGCTGAAAGTTGCATGGTAGTTGGATTACACGTGCAAGTTGCATGCAAGCTGTACTTGCAGGTGTAACCTCCGGGTCAGCACCAGAAGCAGAGGCCAGCGCTAGCAGTCCCCATCATGCCGATACATTGCATTGCGTCAAAGTTAACCTAATAATAAGTTAAGAAGCTGTAGAGCAAAATGGGAAAATTTCTGGTGTTTTTTAGAATGAAACAAGTAATTTCATATACTTTCGTCTTTTGCATGAATGGGGGAAAAGAACTTGTCTATGCACTATTGTAGTGCAACTGAGACAACGAGTTAAAAACAAAAATCGAGAGAACGTAGGATTACCCGAACGACAAAATCTTATTAAATCCCTTAAAATCCTTTCAACCTATGCACAGTAATGTACATCAGGTCACACTACCTCCCATTTTTAAGAAAAAGATAAATTTCGCTTTGGCCCAGATGCTGAAAGGAGATGTAAAATTCCTCTCAAATGAAATTCTCATTTTTCCCGAAAATATCAGAGAATCCAGCAAGAGTTCTCCCACTTAATCTTTTCATAGCAAAACGAATGGAAACAGAAACACGTGTTGTTCAAATATCATACGATTACAGCAACAACATGTTTCCTTTTTACAGCAACAACATGTGACCAAAACATTGTCAATATTTTATGAAAACCGGTTTTACAAAAGCCTGGGAACATTTTATGAGAGTAAAACGTGAAAACTCCGCCGCATCTCATTTATTTACAAAAATGAAACATTTGCCATTCTGTTTCGTTGCATGCAACTTGCGCTTTCACATTTTTTATCTTTGTTCATAAATTTTTAAAGAGAGTTTGATTTTTTTTCGATTTTTTTTCTTTCTTCTTTCCTTTTCTTGCCGTGTTCATTTTAAATGTAAAACACTCGGAAATCTCACCAGCTGCTTAACTTATTATTAGGTTAACTTTGATTTCGTGTTCTCTTGGCTTCTTTTACCTCTTCTCTCACAAACCGGTTTCATCGAGAACACTTTATTTGAGAGAATTTTCATATAAACTGAATTGCAGCAGAACAGAGGGAGAATAGTAAATTGAGCGGATGGGGTGGAATTGGTGTCATGAATGTAGGTAGCTAAAATATGCTGTGCAAAAGTTTTTATGGAAAATTTTCGAGTACCTAAATTATTAAAAAAAAACAGGCTCACCTCTTCAGCTAGGCAACATAGTGAAACATAAAGCTGTTCATGGCTGCTGACGTCGGCGTCTGTATAGGTTTGGCTCTGTGGGGTGGTGGAGAACAGATAGAACAGAGCAATACTCTCTCAGTCTCAAATCTTTGCTTCTTCCTGTCTATTACCTCCCGCCCGCATCAACAAATAACCATACAACTTCTGCATTTTTATAGGCCAGATGAAGCTTCTTGTTAAGTTATATGTTCTTTCCTTGTAGCTACCAAGGTACTAGTTCACGACAATTCTACTTGTCTATATTTACTACTTTTGGACACGCACTATAATCGGTAATTAGGCAAAGCATCTGTCAGCAATATGTAGCGTATAACTTCTCTCCCGCATGTGCTTTCACTTGGTAGCAATGCGCATCATAAACCTGTTTTTCAGCTACGGTGTGCAATGTACATAAAGGTCCGTTTGGTATAACATGGACCCCTAGCTAGGATAGCCTCAAATCCACGGCAGTCTTAATGTACGAATTAGTATCAATGCGACAATCAACGCCCTCATGAGACAGAGGATATCCTATCCCAATAAGTACGAGTTATGCCAGTGTATACTTGACATTAACGCACTGGTCGAAGCGAGACTCACCTAAAATCTGTGCCGATCTCTGAGTCATGGCTTTCGGGTGATTTAGCGCAACTCCACACCGAAAGCCCAATATCCAAGCATACATTACTAAGTGACCATCTTTCACACAATCACTTTGCTCGCATATGGGCTAACATTACCACCACGATATTCCCATAAAGGGGCCTAGGACCTGAGGTGAATAGAGTAGCACTATCCAGGGCTTCTCAACCACATGTTGGTAGCAATGCCGGCTACCCAATTGGTATGGCTTCGTTGTCTATGTCAATAGCCATGAGTATTCCCAGTGGTATCCTTACATGTAGATATCCTTTTAAAAACAGAACTGTTTACTCCATTCGGGGTTAAGATATTATTTGGAACGTCTAAAAGATTGTATATATCCTTTACAGGCAAACAAAACATTTAATAGGCGCTGTCAGCGCGGATCACGAGAAGGTTAAGATACGCTCGAATTAAGGTCTGGAGAGGATAGAGATTACAAAAATCACGCCATTAATCTTATAGCATACCATTAATACTCGACATACCAGAACTACCATCATACATGCATTTACTTCTTCCAATTAGCCAACTCTCTATATCCTTCGCCCCCTGCACATATTTGAAACCTATTTCCGTACGTCAAGGACTGTGAATTTTTAAGACAGTGCGTACAGTTTCAGCGAAGTCTCGTTAATTATTTAACAATTGGAACCGTCACTGAGTTGTAACTTAAAAAAGAAAAGGGAAGTCTTTCAGTTAATACTCCATGGGAACTGACACATTTTTATGGTAAATTAAAAACCTTACTAATGGCCTCGATAAATGGCCATATTGAATAATAGTCCATTTATTTTATTTATTATTGGTTTTTAATTTTTTTATGAAATGACGTAGGCGCCCTGCTGAAATTAGAAATGCTTTCCATATTAGAGACTAACGATCGATTGCTGACTTTTTGCTCACCATGGGTTATCTCAACTTCTTTGTGGGGTTTAGGAGATGTAGGTACATACATATGTCAAGTGAATCATGCCATGATCTTTGTCCTTTTACTTCTTAACTTTGTTAATATTTATTTAAATATTTAAAGATTGTTGAAAAAATTTTGTGCTTTTTGTTTTTAACTTTTTATATTTTTTCTAACACCGTTTTACGCACAGTGCTCGTACTGGTGTACAGCTACTTGTGTAGAAAGAGACGTTTAACCAAGTGAAATAAGGTAATGAGAATGAAAATAGCTAAGACCCAAATTGTTAGATATTAATTGAAAATAGAAAGCTTGTAAGACAGTCGGTAGGAGCATAGAGTAGCTGGCCGCAGCTATAATACTACACAAGATGCTCCCTAATAATCATAAGAATAATGTAGACTCTCTTTAAAAGTGGGAAGAATAAAGTATTTGTTGTTAGTTTTTCCGGCTATATCGCTCCGATTAATCGACCTTACTTAATTCTCCTTTAGTCTATGTATTCGAAGTGAAAACCTAGCGAAGCTATGGTCAAACTTAGTTGAAAAAATATCCACTATCCACAAAATATGATGGCTATATTTGCATATATATATATCAAAGGATTCATGTTCAATAAAAGTGACATGTTCGCTGTGGAAATGGACTTCACGCCATTTATATTTGGACTATAGAGCTTAGGGAATACCTGTGTTATTATCACCCCACAATAGCTGATCTCTTAATGAAATTTACCACCTTATAGGTTAATTTAACAAATTTGATATAACTACATACTGAGAAAAGATCACGGTTTCAGTAAAGATTAATGGAATTATTGGCTCAACCAAAACCATTTTGCAATTTTGAAGCTAGCTATGGAGAAAGGTATGGGTAAGATCGCTTGTGAATACTATCTTGGCGCCACGAGGCTATGAGTCCACGAACTTCTTAGAGTGAATCAAATTGAAACACCAACTTACATAATAAGCCTATTTTATAATTTATGCCGCAGAAAGAAGTTCCCTTGCTCTACAGATTTTTTAATTAATTTTCCATTTCCCTTGAAAAAATGCAACCAGTTCAGTTCCCTTTTCCGATTCCTTCGAGACTTCCGATTCTCCGACTCTGTTGCTCCAGTTCTGCGAATTTTCCATTCCTTTTAATTTTCTTCTGGTTATCTCTTACTAAAGTTAATACCTAGACACACAGCGGTCTTAATGAAGTAAAAACTAACGACTCATTAGTTTATAATGATTTATTATATTATTTTTCATTATCTTTCAAATTTCCAGATGCACACCGGAGCTCCAGACTTATATGATATGCAAAATCTAGCACATTTTTCCTGAATATAGCTGATTATGATCTGATTATCGACTCATAATGACGTATACTATGTGACACACGGCATTTTAATGAATAATTAGTACTAATGATTCATTAGATCGTGGTGTATGTCTAGGGTATAAATAAATGACCTAACAGAAGAGTTTTCTGATTGTTTTACATTTAAAATGTACACGGCAAAAAAGGAAGAAAGAAGAAAAGTATAAAAAAAAATTAAAAATAAAACTTTCTTTAAAACTTTTCTCAAAAGACATAAAAAATATGAAAACGAACGAAACAGAATAGCAAAGGACTCATTTTCATAAATAAATGACAAGGAGTGGAGTTTTCAGGTTTTACTATCATAAAATGTTGCCACGCTTTTGTGAAAGCAGGTTTTTTGTGAAATCTTATGAGAAATATCCAAAGTTTTTTATAGCATAACCAATGTTTGTTAGTGTAATTTCTGTGCACTTTGAACAGCACGTGCTTCTGTTTACATTCGTTTTGCCCGAAGCGATTAAGTGGGAGAAACTCATGCTGAATCCTCTGATATTTTCAGGAAAAATGAATGAGAATTTTATTAGAGAGGAAGTTTACATCTCCTTTCAGCACCTCGGCCAAAACGAAATTTATCTTTTTCAAGGTAGTGTGACCCGAAGTACATTATTATGAATAGTTTGATAGGAGTTTGAGGGAATCAATAAGGTTTTGTCGTTCGGATATTCCTACGTTCGCTCGATTTTTGTTTTTAGCTCGTTGACTAAATCGCACTGAAAATAGTAACAAGCCAAGTACTTTCACCCATTCATGCAAAATACGAAAATCTTGTGACATTATTTGTTTCGGTATAAAAACACGAACAATTTGGTTCGGCTGTGTTCTATTTTCTTATTAGGTTATCTTTGCTCTCAGAGTCTGCTCTTTTTAATTTTTTTTTTTCGATCGACTACTTGAATTTTATTTTTTTTTTTTTTATTTTTGATAATTTTGCAAACATCTGGCTCGGCATTCGTTCTAAGGGAATCCAACACTGTAAAATTTATTAAAATCGAATTTTACTTAATAACAAAATAGTAAAATTTCATTCAAGAGAAAGAACTGATTGAATTCTCATACTGCAAGGAAGGCTAACGTGGTGTAACCGATTGATTGAATAAGTAAATCAGTTGGTTGCACTATGTTCGTACTCAGTGCAAAGTCAATCAATTAATTGCAGTATACAGTACAAAACAACAATTGGTTGCAGTATATCTAGTTGTTAGCTCGTCAACAGAAGATAGTGGTCGCAGCAGTATACTGAAGTTTTGTCCTGAAGTCTGTATACGGGGAGCTACGGATTACATTGTTCGAAACTAGACTTTGAGAAAATGTTTTCATCTAGCATTGCTAGTAGAGCGGAGTGGGATGGTAATCGTTTGGCAATTGAATCGGATATACATATGTGTCTTTACAGACGGTTCAAAAAAGGATGTGGGTGTGGGAGCCGGGGTATACTCAGCCCTCCCTGGAATACAGGAATCGTGCTGCCTACTAGACCACTGTAGTGTGCCCCAGGTGGATGTCCTGGCAATTTATAAAGCAACAAGATTTCTGCGAATAACTCACGTTGTACCCAACCAGCGAGACATTAGGATTTGTATTGACAGCCAAGCTGCAAACAAAGCTCTGGATTCGAGCACCATTAGATCGCGCCTAGTGCAACGGTTCTCTGTGAGCTCGGGAAACTGAGGCCTAACCATCTGGGTACCTGGACGCAATGACATACCTAGAAGCTAGGCAGCTGATGCTCTGGCATGGCATACGTGATATAATAAATGATCAATTAAAAAATGTACTCACCATTTTAAAATGGGGAATCGACTTTATGGCGTTGGTAGACGAATAACGATATTTACCTCAGTCGAGACCCAAGACAAAGTGATGTTGTTAGTAATGTTTATTCCAGTCTAGACCTGGAAAAAGTATCTTTATCTCGGTCGTTACCTAACATAAATATTTACGTTATTAAAGTGTATTCTAGTCGAGACCCGGAATAAGTATATTTATCTGGGTCGATACCCAAAACAAAGGTTTGGATTAGTGAAATTTATTCCAGTCGAGACCCAGAATAAATATCTTTATCTCAGTCGGTACCCAAGATAAAGGTTTGAGTTAGTACGTGTTATTCTAGACGCTGCCCAGAATAACTATCTTTAACTCAGTCGAGACTCAAGAAAAAGGCTTGAGTTAGTAAAATTTATTCCAGTCGAGACCCAGAATAAATATCTTTATCTCAGTCGGTACCCAAGACAAAGTTCTGATGTTAGTATTCTTTATTCTAGTCGTTACCCAGAATAAAATAAAGTTCTTAATAATGTTAGGATACTACCACTAGACAAGTCGATTCCAAATGATGCACAATCTATGAGAGCTGGATGCGAAAAAGAGAGATTCAAGTCGGCCTGCGACGTATATTGCCTCTGAAATGCGCACGGTACCAACAAATTATTATAAAATGCGCACGGCACCAATAGGTTGTTTTACATTGCGCATAGCAACCAAAGTACGTTGACATTAGCAGCTATGTGTAGGTAGTAACAGAAAAGTCCGTTGACCTTAACAGCTGTGCGTAGATCAGATGCATACACTGATCCCAGCAGCTGTGCTCAGCAGTACAAAGTACGGTCGCATAATGACGCGAAAAATTCTTTATAAATAATTTTTTTAGTACTAAAAGGTTTTTATGTTATTTTTGCTAAATTATCATCTGATAATAATAGTAATAAAAACATATGAATGTCGATGTGGATTTCATTAACTTGTGTGGAACGAGTCTCCAATTTGTAAAGATTGGATCCTCTTGCACTATGCTGACTATGCTGTTGGCTGCCTTGCGATAATTCTGCATTGCTGACCCATTGTTAGTTTGCTAAATAACTTTGTACCATACCAATTATGACAACCATCTAATATTTACTCGATGTACCTAACGTTGTAAGTAGCATAAGCCGAGGTTCTTCAATAAATGATTTTTCTATTCTTATTCTATTCTATTCTAATTGAGGGGAACAAGACATCTCGGTTGACGTTTGCCAAATGTTTTGTTGATCACAACTGGCTGCTGGTATTCTTGTCCGGGAAGAAATATATTTTATTAGGTATGTTTCATCATTTAGATATTTAAGACATGATTCTTTGTGGTTTCCTTTTTTTATATCTTTTCAGCGTACAACACTATACGCCTGGAAAGAGTACAAACTTGGGAGCCTCGTCGTGTGAGTTTGAGCTTGAACAAATATAAATTACCCCGTTGATCGTTGAACTATCAAATTAAAAAATTGATCGAGTCAAGTCAAATTGTGGTTTATATAGCCATGGTTTGCGCACGGCACCAAAGGACGGATTCAAAAGCGCATGGGAGCAATATTTGGCATGGCAACGATAGCTTAGCATACTTTTTTATTTGTTGTTTGAAGTGTTATCATTTCCTACAAAATCGTTTTAAATAATTTTTGCCTAGTTAAAAATTTCTTTTTTTCTCAAATTTATCCTAATTTATAATAAACTAGGGGGATCCCGTCGGCGTTGCCCTGCGGTAATATAAGTACCTAGAAGGGTGGGGTGGGGTGATTAGTGATATATAATATGTAAGCAATTCCGCGATTCCATACTGTAGGTTTTCACTCTGTGTCCGCATATGTGTGACTGGTGCGTGCATGAGTGTGCGTGCATACATTCATATGTGCGGAAGAGTGTAGCTCTCTACGTCGACGCATTATCATGCAGCGCCCAAATATACAGTAAAACACGAAATTTCGGTATGGCAACCATACGAAGGAGTTGCCCGATTAGTTCCATTTTCGAACTGTATTTGATATTTTTAAGAAAACGCCATGTGCAAAATATGAGCATTTAACCTCGAAGCCTTCTCAGGCAGATACCAAGTATACAGTGAAAAACAAAATTATTTATGGCATCACTAAGGAATGGTTTCCCGATTTAGCCCATTTTAAAATTTTCTCTAATATTGCAGTGTCCAAATAATACTTACTAAAAACCATGATATTTGTGTTGCAACCCTAAGAAGGAGTTGCCCACTTTAAACCATTTTTATACTTGTATTTGCAATTTTTATGAAAACGCTGTGTATGCAATTTCAGCTTTCCGGGTTGAAGCGTTCTAAGGCAGTTTTCTAGACCTTGACAGCAGCGTCATCTATCGCGTCCAAATCTATCCTATCTTTCAAGCTGGAACCATCCAAATATATTCACAAAATTTTATTGAAATCGGTTGGGCAGTTTCGGAGATTAGCGTGTACAAATACAGTGACACGGGATTTTCACATAAACCCTTGTGTCAATACCTACATACCTGGGTATGTTTACAATTTTGAGAATGAAAAAACTTTATATAATCTTTGAAATTTTTCATCCATCACTTTAGTTAACCTTAAGGGCTCTATTTGTAGCTAATATATGCTATAAAATTTCGAAACGTATTCTGTGGTTCCTCAGAAAATAGACCTGAATAATAAATATACGTTACCAAACTGAAAGCGTACCCAGGTATATAATACATTTTTTAGGAATGGGGATTGAAAGGAATAAAAGAAGAGATTTATTTTTAAAAATTTTTATAGAATTTATTATGATAAACATTTTTTACATTTGGGGAATTCTGTAGAATGCTCTGCACATACAGACTTAGTGCACATTGTGCAAGATTTTCGAGTGGGTCGCCGCTTACCTTCCTCTTTGCAAATACCGCAGTTACATTTTACTTTCAGTCTGCCTGTTTGATCCCGTGCTGCTGGTTCACTTGACGTGGATGTAGATGGGATTAGTATTGGATGTCCCGTCATGCATTCGATAGCAGATCTGGTCCCGAAGTTCCTCATAATGTTCGAATTCGCTGCTCTGATCTGCACAGCTGGCATGGTGAGGACTTCACCAAGATCTTGCAGAAACGTACGCCTCCTATTTGTCTTTTGGTTAGGATTGTGCGTATCGTATATAATGAAGGCTGCCAGAGCAGCCACATCCAAAATATTATAAAAAAATGCTAGGGTCCAGCGCAACGTACGTCTCTTGGTGGTATAATGTCCTACCATCTTATCCATATTGTCTACGCCCCCCTTGCATTTGTTGTAAAAGGATATGATTTCGGGCTTTTGGAGGACACCTCTAAAACTTTTATCGTAATGGACTGTTGAAAGCAAAGTTACAGATTTTCTCTTTTTTGGTACGTAAGAGCAAATCGTGGTTTTGTCACAAAATCCAAACTCGGTAGAAAGCGGTATACGCGAAGATATAGCTTGCATTTCTGTAGGAATGTATGGTTTATTTTTTTTCAAAGTTCCGACCAGTCCAAGATTCCACGATATCAATAAACGGGCAAGCGGTAATGTTGTGAAAAAATTATCAGCAATAATAGTTCGCCCAGAGTTCTTGTATCGCTGCACTAAATCTTTTACTACTTGTTCTCCTTGGTTTACATCGCGCTGATTATTTATTTTGCCAGTATAAATTTGACCTGACAGCGGGTACGATGTCTTCGAATCACAGGCCCACCAAATTTTTATACCGTATTTTGCAGGTTTTGATGGTATATATTGAGTGAACTTTGTCCTTCCTCTGTATGGGAACAGCTGCTCATCAATGGTTATACAATCTTGAGGTATGTAGTTTTTCCGCAAATTTCCGTTTAGTATTTCCCTTATATCTCGAATAGGGGCCGCTTTATCAGTCAACGCTCTGCTGGCCCGTGATAATTCGTTGTGAAACCGTATAAATCTTGAAATGCTCCAGAAGCGATTTAACGACATACTCGCTCGATACAGAGGGTATGAACTCATTTTCCATAAATCTGAGCTTTTTTCAGAATTTGAATGATGAACTCCACAGGTGATTAAAATTCCCAAATATGCTTCAAATTCTAAAGGATTAATCGGTTTCCAAACCTTCGGTATACTTGACGAATGCTCTTCATTCCACTTACCATAGTTCCTTTGAGCTTTTCTGTTGCTTTCTCTGATAATTACATCGCACATTTCTGCTGTTATAATTTTTTTGAATGTTTCAAGTGTCGATATTAATGTCGTTTCCTTTGTAGGCCCACCTAATTGGCGAGCAATATTGTGACTTCTTATTCGGCTGGATGCAGGAGCGTCCTTGTACCAATGTGTTCCATCGCGTGCAACGAAGTATTCCTCAGAGCATTCTCTTGCTACATTCTCTGCTTGCTCATTGTAATCACTATCGTCGGTATCGCTATTTACTTCTGGTGGAATAATTTCATTTTCCGCGTCCGAAAATATATTGTCATCAACCAACTCGTGTTCAGAATCCAGAACCGCTTCATGATCTGATTCATCTTCCTGTTCTATTTGATCTAGTAAACGCTCAACAGAAGCACTCTGTTCCTCAGCACTCATACTAAAAAATATAAATGAATATGAAGAAAAGGTTTGACATTATTTTTCTGTTATAATTACAGTCCAAATCGCGTACGATGAGTTAGTGCATCCAATTCCATTTCAAACAATGTTGCGGAAGAAAATAATATATCGAAAAAACCACTAATAAGTTTAAATTATTTACTTCGCTATAGGTTTTACCTGAACTGTGAATAAAACTGCAGTGAAATGATCTTTTGAACATTCCTGCAGTTCACAACTGATAAAAGCATAAACCACGCCTACTCACTTATATTACAACTACAATATTACCGCAAGTACGAGGGAAATAGTGACGGTCCGAAAGGAATATATTACCTGAGTGGTATCGATATTGCTTATAATGACCATGATCAGACAGTTCCAGTATGAGGTATGCTTTTCGGTCGATACCTCCGTCAGTGGAAAAAGTAAAAGCCGGTCTCAGGAATGAAAATTTACTCTTAATATGAACACATAAACAATTTTTTCATTGAAATACTCGAAAAATTGCATTCCTGCCATCAACAATTATCCTCCAAGTTTTGTAAGCCATATGCAGCATACCCACCTTTTGAAACAGGCCCAATCATAAAAATAAATTCTTAGGAACTGTTTGACTAAATATTCTCCTTATATATAAAGCAAAAAAATGAAATAGTTCTACAGAAATATACGTAAATATGGTTACATACCCGGGTATGTTATGGGTTCGTTTACGTCACATATTTTATCCATTGACACAAGGGTTAAGATATTGAATATCAAATATATAATATTAAAATTTCTTCACCTTAAAGGTATTTATTACGTACATGTGTATGTAGTGCAGTTGTTGCTGGCTGGCTCATTTCACTATGGAGCTGTAGTAATTAAAAAAAATGATATACGTCATATATATATACTCGGTCGTTGTGTAGTTAAATAACGAAGATGAAAGCTCGTCGTTGTGGATCGCCAAGATGAACGTAGAGGAGATAGGACAAGCTTTGTAAAAATCAGACCTCCGCTACTACGGACGGGCACAGCTGTAAACAGCAGATGCCCGGTAGTAGGTTCGGTACGTTGGCGCAGCTTTAAACAGCAGATGCCCGGTGGTAAATTAAACGACTACTTGATATGTTTGACTAATTAAATCAATTCAAATTAATTGGAGTATCGTCACTTAATTTATACATAAATTATTTTTTAATACAAAATACAAACTTGCATTTTGTTTACAATTATTTTTAGTTATGACGCAATCTTCGTTTGACCTGGCACAAGCATTTCAATAAATTGGTTTCTTGTTGATATGCAACTTTGTATTGATTGATTATTTTATTTAATGCGAGTTGTTTTCGATTGCATTGCAATTGTTTCTTTGTGCAATTTATTGGAATGCTTGCGCTTTGGTTTTTGCGATCATACCAAATACGCATACAAGAAAAACCAAATTTAAATACAATTATTGCAAATTTTAAACATCACACCCACACAGCACAAATGTGTCCATGGTATGTTACTGGGAAATCCTGTCAGGATATATCGATTGTCCGTGGGAAATCCCGTTCGGCCCCAGATAATAACTTAGGACATCCCTGGGAGTACCGAATGTCCGCGCTTCGGATGTCCCTGGGTGATCCCATCACCTTCCCACAGGATTTCCTGAGGTTGTACTCAGGCACATCCAACAGAGCACAAATATATCCGTGGTATGTTAATGGGAAATCCTGTTAGGATATACATATTATCCGTGGGAAATCCCGTCCGGTCCCAATCAAGAACTTAGGACATCCCTGGGATTGCCGAAGTGTGGGAGACAACCTTTTTAAGTTCTATTATTTATAATGGCGTACCACACAATGTCCACAGAAAAAATAAAAATAATTGTTTTTATAGGTAGGCAAAAAAAAACTCAGTTATACTCCAAAAAGAATTTACTTCAGCATTATATATCTTATTTGCTATCTTAACTTTTTGTTAAATTTAAGACAAATTTTCCTTAAGTTTAAAATTAAATACCAATTATTTGGATGCTAAGATTTATTATTTACAAAAGATGTTCAAACTGCCATCCTTCAGCTGCAATAGAAGTTCGACATCTCCTTAAAAAGGATCGGGTTATCAGACGGGCAAATCTTCCATTGTTGACAAATTCAACTGCTTGCGTAATTCTGGAGCTCATGTTTTTGCAAAATTTGGTGAGCTATAATTAATTTAGCAATAATAAATAATAAGTTTACTTCACATTAAACACACGCTAATATCAAATCTTTACACTCGCAAATGGTGTATTCTTACTGAAAACTCACAAAATCACGTTCTAAAAATTACAACTGACAAACTCTGCGAAAAACAAAGAATGAATTGTAGAGTCAAAAATCTAATGCATATTCATACTATAATTACATATATATATACATATATATACATACAAAGCACACTCCACCCGCAGTGCTTAAAGAATCGACAATATAATTGAGCACATGTATGTACAATGTACATATATAGCAGTCTTAAGCAACGCAGACCGTATATGGATTCTTTCAATACATATTTTGTTGCTTTGTTTTCGGTCTCCAAAACCGACACACAGAAGCACAGCAAGCGCACAGTACCGCTTTCACTAGAAAACCACGATAAACCGAGAAAATAAAGAAAACGATTCGTATTTTAGAAGCTTCTGGACGGTTGAAAAATGACTTTCCTATGTTTGTCCCAAAATTGTCCTGTACATTCCGTATGCACTTGTCCAGTTCCTGAGAATATTTCTTTCGAATTTACCTTTTTGCAAATGTTCCCATGTGAAGTGCTTGTGGGATATCCCAGGGATATCCCAAAATCGTCCTATACACCACGTGTGTATTTGCCCGTTAAATACTGAGAATATTTCGTTCGATTTAATATTGTGCAAATGTTCCTATCTAAAGTAGTTGTGGGATATCCCAAGGAGATCCCAAAATTGTCCTATACATCCCGTATCTTATGTTTCTGTGTGTAAAATACTGAGAGTATTTCGTTCGAACTAAGATTCCGCAAATGTTCCCATCTAAAGTAGTTGTGGGATATTCCAGGGGATAAGTTATGGGAAATTCCTAACAACTCCTAGAAATAAGGTCCCAAGTGTATACTGGAGACTTCTTGTATATCCCGGGATAGTTATGGGATCTGTGGGACAAGAATGGGATGTCCCTGGGAAATTTTGTGCTGTGTGGGCATCTCTAAAAAATCACAGAATGTACATGTTTGCTATTTAAATATAAAGCGAAGGAAATAAGATTCTTTAGCTCGATTAAAATTAGTATGTATACTTGTATTTCAGTTTATTTTGTACTTTGCATACTTGAAAAGATAGAATAAATAGACTTACCTGCTCGTGCTGTCATGTTCTTATGCACTATAAGTACCTCTTAATTACATGACAGTATCTTTTCAACAAAACGGCACATGGCAAAGCCGTAAACATTTAATGAGTCTGTAGAAAAAAAAATAGAATACATTTAGGCGTTACCTATAATGTATGCCCACAATCACTTACGTAATAGAAAGAGATATCGCTACTTATCATTAGCTTGTGACGCCATGGTAATTTGTCGATAATTCTACTTGTGGCAGCACCGTCGTGAAAACATGTATTAATCTTCCTTTGACGTTTTAGCAGATGCTCGTACTTCTTCATTCTATCGCCGTCATCTTGCACCGAATATTAGCGTTTAAAAAGATTGCAGCTCTTAAAGCCTTTTTGTTACATTAATATTAATAAATATTTATAGTCGTGTTATTTAAATACTCTTTATTTTATTGTTTATACCAGTGTTGAATACCCACAATTGGTGAGCCCACAAATAAAACCATGCCGTAAAATTTGGGCAGTGTGTACCCCGATGTAAGAGAGGCTTTTAAAAAATGATTTATCGGACATAGGAGATGACAACTGCAGTGATATTTTTGAAAATATTAAAAACAAATTTGAGCAGATAGACCAAGAGTGCCAAGAATCCTGAATACTCGCAAAATCTAAAAAACTTGCATGTCAGCTCATGTACGTATATACAGACCTAAAAAATGTACTGGAGTTCTAACGCGTATCAGCTCCACAGTGAAATGAGCCAGCCAGCAACAACTGCACTACATTCACATGTACGTAATAAATACCTTTAAACTGAAAAATGTTAATATTATATATTTGATATTCAATATCTTAATATGTAAAAATCCCGTGTCACTGTATTTGTACACACAATAACTGAATCAAGTGATTGATATCATACGCTCCACACCAAAAGAGGTTAAGTATCAAGAATTCAAAATTCAGCTTATCTCACGTTTTTCAGTTTCTAGAGATAAAAGGCTAAATACATTGCTAACGGAGTTGCAAAATAGCTGATCGAATATCGGAACGCAGTTCTGCCCAAGAAACGGTGGATGCTATTAACGCCCCCAGTTTCAAATTCGCAGAAACATACATCGGCATGCAACAACAGATTAACAGTCTTGAACAACAACTACATAAAATAACTGCAGCGTTAAAAATTCAAACGCTGCCTACACAATCGTCACAATCAAGATCGTGCAATAGATTATAAGAATTTTCCCGTTCAGACACTTCATCAAATACCATTCGAGAGATCGGTTTCTATCATCGCTGCTGCGCCAAACAAGGTCGCAGGTGCACGCAGCCTTCCAGCGTCAAGATAGATCCAAAAGTATCGCAAAAAACTAAATAAGCTGCCTTTGTTAGAGGCAACTTATGACAGCTTCTCTGTAAATAGCCTCTCAATCGAAAGTCGTCTTTATAAGGCAAGCATTCTAGTCAGCAATTTGTAATCGATTCCGGCTCATCAGTGTCTTTGATTCCAACCTCCATGGTTGATAAAGTTTTTTCTTCAAAAGCACTTATCCTTTACGCAGTAAACTCAACCGCAATCAAAACATTCGGTAAACACACTCTTAAACTCGACTTGGGCTTGCGTCAACAATTTTTGTAGAGTTTCAACACAGCCAATGTAAAATTTCCAATTATAGCAGCTACTTTTTTGTCACATTTGGGGTTAACAATAAACCTAAAATAACTACAACTCGTGAATCCAGGGACCAAACTGACAGTACAAGGAGAAATGTTCCAGGCATTTAACTTCGGCATTTCCACATTCAATCATCCTACATGGATGTTTTACAACAATTCAAAGATACCACAAAGGACAACAGCCAAGCATGCAAACCGGTGTCCACTGCATGTCATCACATTACGACTACAAGTCCACCAGTTGCTGAGCATCGACGTCATTTAACAGGCGATGAACTTAAAGCAGCTTGCGATGAATTTGATTTCATGTTGAAACAACGACTCATTCGTTCTTCAAACAGCCCATGGGCATCACCACTCCATCTCGTTCAGAAGAAAACGGGAGGTTGGAGAGCTTATATCGACTACCGCAAACTAAGCGTACAAACTGTGCCTGACTGATATCCGATACCGCACGTACAGAATGTTGCAGAACGTTTACATGGCAAGACCATTTTTAGAACATTGGATTTGAGCGGAGCTTATCATCAAGTTCCTGCAGTAATAACACCTTTTGGCCTTTTCGAGTTTGTTGTGATGCCTTTCGAAATAAGAAATGCCACACAATCTTTCCAGAGGCTAATGGACAACATCTTCAGGGACCTCTGACCATGTCTACTGTTATATAGATAACATACTTATTATGTCAGAAACACAGCAACAGCATCGAGAAAACTTGCAAACAGTTTTACAAAGACTCCAGCAGAATGGTTTAACAATCAACAACAACAAGTGTCATTTCGAAAAACAAGAGGTTATTTATTTGGGTTTCATTATAAACGCCAATGGTTGCAAATCACCTGCTGATAGAATAACAGCAATTGTCAACCACAAGAAACCTGAGACCTTAGTTGAGCTTCGTCGTTTCTTAGGCGTGATAAATTACTACAGGCGATGCATCCATCGGACCACTGACTTTCAAGCCCAACGTAACGAGCTACTACATGACACAAAAAATGATAAACGTCCCATTCCTTGGACTGCTGAAACTGAGATTGCGTTTGAAATGTGCAAGAAAAAACTGACTCAAGTAAGAACCTTAGCTCATCCGACACCGAACTCCAGCCTAGTACTCTCTACAGATGTAGCGGATGTAGCCGTCGGAGCGGTTTTGGAACAACATGACGAAGGAGATTTCCCTTGTGGTCTCCAAGGGAAATCTCCTTCGGGTTTTTTTCTACGAAACTTTCAAAGGCTGAGAAAATCTATAGTGTTTACGACAGGGAACTCCTGGCGATATACTCCTCTATTAAGTTTTTTAAATACGCGGTGTAAGGTCGAAGTTTTATTATCAAAACGGACCATAAACCAATATATTTGCTTTTCAATAAAAATCAGATAAAGCTTCACCCAGGCTGCTTAGACATCACGATTTTATTTTTCATTTTTCAACGGAAATTGTGCATGTTTTCATTCCCAGGGAAAACAGCAACACCGTTTTCTCGTTTGAATGCAATCAGTATGCCTTCGACGGTGGACTCATTGGAACTACAAGAAGAACAAGCTAAGCACGAAGAAATGAACGATTTGCTTAATAATTCAACATCGCTGCGTCTGTAGAAACTTGTCATCGATTCTGCTGCAGCTGTTTACTGCGACATATCCACCGGTCTCAACAGACCCCTTACATTCCACGGTTTGACGTAAAACGGTTTTCGCTAATGTTCACGAATTATCTCATTCTGGCAGGAAGATCACCTTACAACAGCTCAAACAGAAGTTCGTCTGGCCTGACATGAGAAGGGATGTGATACAGTGGACCTGTACATGTTCCGTTTGCCAACGGGCTAAACCTAAATAACAATTTTTCCAATTTTTGGTGACTGAAATTGATAGGTAGTTTTATAAGGGGTATATCATGGTTACTCGGTTATATAAGAATTTGAGTGGTTATATAAGAGTTTTATAATAACACCAATTGGTGACGTATTTAGTTATATTAGAGTCTATTAAGAATACTAATGGTTCTCGTGGAAGTAAGTTACTAATGGTTTTATAAGTTGGTGATGGAAATGTTTCAATCACCGGTCTATAAAACTTAGAGTAACCAGTCTATAGTAATTAGAGTACTAGAAGTTATTTAAGAAAGTTTTATAATTGTTTTCATCACCACGTAATATAACTGATTGGTAATAAGTGTTTATTGCGGTATCCGTGGTTACCATTAACGTTCGGTAATTTAGGTGACTTTAATAAAATTTGGGAACTTTCGGTAATACATGTACTCACAATAAAGTATCGTAACATTTTGTGGTGGCCTTGTAGTAACTACGGTGACCATTATAAACACAAATGACTTTTAGTATCGGAGCCATTAGAAAATTATTTTCATTTCTTTATGGCGTTTTAGTAACGAAGGTGACTGTTATAAAAATTGGAAACTTTTAATAACGTCAACTTTTTCGTATTTGGCCATTTCAATATGCTTTTTTCCGAGCTTTTGGTACAATACCCAAAGTAGGTCTTCTTGACCTGCCCCTTTAATTTGTACGATTTTATACGAAATTTTTTTTTCCTAACTAAAATTATTCACTACACTACCGAGGAGCGTACAACAAAAATTATTATAAGTAGTGCTTGACACAGACAGTTTGTCATTACTTAAAGATATATAAGATTACCAAAGGTAGCACAATATAACCAAAACGTATGTTACTATAAGGTATATAACATTACCAAATGTAACATATTATGATTAAAGGGTATATATATGGTAGTTCCTTTAGTATATATAATATTTCTAAAAATTTTATAGGGGTAATTGAGTTTATATAATAGAGCCAGAGTTTATATAAAAGTAGTTGAGTATTGAGAATTTTTCTCCAGTCAGGAAATGAAACCTGATCCCCAAGTTTTCATTAAAAAATTCCGTGAACATATGAGGGAAATCCGACCTAGTGCAACAAGTCATCATGTTAAGCTAAATGTCTTCATTCTCAAGGACCTCTACACTTGCACGCACGTTTTTATTCATACAGCCGCTCTCATGGCCCCATTGGAACCCCTATACACTGGATCCCATCGAGTGATTCGGAGTTTTGATGATTATGTTTTCATCATAGAAATAAATTGTATGGAGACATCCATCTCTTGTGAGCGCATCAAAACCCCCTTCGTTAACATAGATGACAAGGGATATTTGGACTCAACCTTTACGCACTTACTCCAGGATTCGTAACGAGTTAAATTGTATTAACTCTTCAACACATGACCTAGTCACTGAGGAGGGGGTGATTGTGGCGGCATCGCTATTTGTCGATAATTCTACTTGTGGTAGCACCGTCGTGATATTCATACCTCTTCAATCTATCGCTTTCATCTTGGACCGAACATTACCCTCTAAAAATATTGCAGCTCTTAAAGCCTTTTTGTTAAATTAATATTAATGGTGTTATTTAAATACTCTTTGCCTTATTGTTTATACCAGTGTTGAATACCCACAAGCTTGTTTTTTGCAGCTTTAGAATTTATAATAAAAGAATTTTCAATGAAAATTGTATTTTTACTTCTAAAAGTTTCTATAATATGTTTTTGCAAGTAGCGAGCTGGCGATATCTTCTTTCTAAGACAAAAATGATTTTGTGCACAGCTATGTATAAGTAATCAATGTTCGTATTGAAAATTTGCAACAAAAGCACCGAAAAGCCAATGTTCCATAAAAGGTGTGCTGCGATCAGTGCTATAGATTAATTATTAGTGAAATCTTGTGCTAATATTGTATAGGTTTGCAATAGCCCAAGTCTTCCTCTATACATACATCTGAGTTAATTAATAAACTCATTCAGTTTTCGAAAAACTAAAGATTAATGACAGTTACGTTACAATTAAATCGGAGAATTCATTATTAACTATCGTCGGGTATCGGATCATTAGTCACGGTCAAATGTAATGAACTTGCCATCTTCTTCAGAGGATGCAATCCAGGCTCCAAAAATGAAAAATAACGAATTTGGTACACCTGCTTCTCATGTAAGTATTGGCCGCTAAAACTCTGAAAGTATTGTTGTTGCTAGTACTGTGCAGGGCGTAACATTGAAGAGTAGTACTAAAGACTTTAGGGTCTGACGATCAGGTTTGCTATGGTGGATATGTGATCTAAACTTTAAACATATTAAAGTAATCAAAAATTGATTCCTCCTTACTTGTTCTCATCCAAATATATAAGAGAAAAATTACACAGGAAGTAAGCTTAAGTTACCAGCTGAATCTTGGGAATGAATAAAATTAATTAAAAAGGTAAGCGAAAAGTGAATCGAGTAAATATTGTCAATCTAAGGCAAATCTATCTATTTATTCTGCTGAGTATTGCAATTCCACTAGATCGATTCAATTTTTTCGTTATTATTGAAACTTTCTTCACTCGGGACGTGAAAGCTACTAAATTGACTGTTAAATCTATTCTTGCGGTTTTTTAAAGTTTTCCGGAACAGTTGTTAGTTAGTTTTAATGTTTTGATTTATTCATTCGTCCATTAATATTTATAATTTTTATAATTCTGCTAATATTGCTGTGCTTTTACCATTTGCCACTGAATATATACTGCCTTCGTGCAATTTTAATTGTAGGTGAGAAAACAGGTCCCAACCGGTACCGCCTAAGAGCTTGCATGAAACACAAGAGCCAAGATATCCAGCAATTTCCCACTCATATATTGATATTTTCAAGAATGCCTGTACATTATTTCTTGCGTGAGCAAAAATAAAATCAATTCTGGTGTGATGTAGTGGACCCTCCTGATAAATTATTCTTTTACCAACATCTGCACATTCTATTTAGGTGATATTAAGAGGCATAGTCGATGCGGCTAGTGTGACTCTCGTGCAGTCATAGCATTTCCCGGCAGCTGAGTCACCTAACCCACACAGCACAAAATTACCCAGGGACATCCCTTTCTTGTCCCAGAGATCCCATAACTATCCCGGGATATACAGGAAGTCTCCAGTTTACACTTGGGTCCTTATTTCTAGGAGTTATCAGGAATTTCCCATAACTTATTCCCTGGGATATCCCACAACTACTTTAGATGGGAACATTTGCGGAATCTTAGTTCGAATGAAATACTCTCAATATTTTGCACACAGAAACATACGATACGGGATGTATAGGACAATTTTGGGATCTCCCTGGGATATCCCACAACTACTTTAGATGGGAACATTTGCACAATATTAATTCGAACGTAATATTCTCAGTATTTAACGGGCAAATACACACGTGGTGTATAGGATGATTTTGGGGTATCCCTGGGATATCCCACAAGCACTTCACATGGGAACATTTGTAAAATGTTAATTCGAAACAAATATTCTCAGCACTGGACAAGTACATAGGAATGTACAGGGCAATTTTGGGACAAACATAGGAAAGTCATTTTTCAACCGTCCAGAAGCTTCTAAAATATGAATCATTTTCTTTATGTTCTCGGTTTATTGTGGTTTTCTAGTACATTGTACATACATGTGCTCAATTATATTGTCGATTCTTTAAGCACTTAAGAGCTGAATTGAAATATTATAGGAGCGATTCCTGCATAGCTTCCTTGGTTTTAAGTCGTTTTAAAATTGTGAATGCTATGCGTCTGCGGGTGCTTTGTGCTTTGTATGTATATATATATGTATATATATATGTAATTATAGTATGAATATGC
Source organism: Dioctria rufipes (assembly GCA_963924295.1). Classification (NCBI taxonomy): domain Eukaryota; kingdom Metazoa; phylum Arthropoda; class Insecta; order Diptera; family Asilidae; genus Dioctria; species Dioctria rufipes. The sequence continues at coordinate 366,156,104 of OZ002740.1, forward strand.
ATTAGATTTTTGATTCTACAATTCATTCTTGGTTTTTCGCAGAGTTTGTCATGGAGTTGTACATGGTGTAAGAAGAAGTTCCTGACCTTACGAGGACGTAGTACTTCAAGCAGTTGAAGAAGACCCAAGTACTTCAGTACGCGCAATCCAGAAAAGCACAGGAGTATCTAAAATTATAGCTCACCGAATTTTGCAAAAACATGAGCTCCAGAATTATGCAAGCAGTTGAATTTGTCAACAATGGAAGATTTGGATGTCGAACTTGTATTGCAGCTGAAGGATGGCAGTTTGAACATCTTTAGCAAATAATAAATCTTAGCATCCAAATAATTGGTATTTAATATTAAACTTAAGGAAAATTTGTCCTAAATTTAACAAAAAAGTTAAGATAGCAAATAAGATATATAATGCTGAAGTAAATGGTTTTTGGAGTTTAACTGAGTTCTTTTTTTGCCTACCTATAAAAACAATTATTTTTATTTTTTCTGTGGAGATTGTGTGGTACGCCATTATAAATAATAGAAGTTAAAAACGTTGTCTCCCACACGTCGGCACTCCCAGGGATGTCCTAAGTTCTTAATTGGGACCGGACGGGATTTCCTACGGATAATATATATATCCTAACAGGATTTCCAATTAACATACCACGGATATATTTGTGCTCTGTTGGATGTGCCTGTGTATAACCTCAGGAAATCCTATGGGAAGGTGATGGGATAACCCAGGGTCATCCGAAGCGCGGACATTCGGCACTCCCAGGGATGTCCTAAGTTATTAACTGGGGCCGGGCGGGATTTCCCACGGACAATCGATATATCCTGACAGGATTTCCCAGTAACATACCACGGACACATCTGTGCTGTGTGGGAACTTGCCTAATGATTTCCACGGGGTCACATTGAAGACCTACTATTCTTTGGACATTACCTAACTATATGATCTGCACGTCCGTATATATAACACAAAGAACTCTGACTTTAGTTTCAATCAGGATTTCCTCCCCCGCCCCTTCACCATACGGTCAACAATAATATTTTGCAAATCTAATCGTGAATTAGATCAGGTTCCAAAAAATAAATGTTTCTCTTGGATGAAGGAAGCCAAGGATTCCATAGGGTTGCGGATAGTTTCTAGGCATCTGTCTTCCCACGTCATTAGCTACACTAAAATAAACTAAAATGCTTCTGCTTTATTGGAAAGCCTTAATTTTAAAAACGAAAGTTTTAATATACATATTTAAATATATTAAATACTTCAAATTTGTGGAGTTTCTTAATAACCTAGAGACCCTAGTACCCCCTACCATGCCTCAACTACCATCCCTATAAGGGGTAGAAATTTCGAGATTTTACGATGAAACGTCATTTACAAAAATCACATCTCGAGAATGGAGCCCATTATTTTATATTTTTCATAGAAAAGAACGGAAACACAGAACGACAATTTGAGTTTTGTTAATAATAGTAATTATATTAAATACTATTAATTACTTAATTAAAGGTCTAAGCCTATAAAATTTGTGTACTATAAATTGGGGAGGTGTTCGGCCTGTTTTGGAGAAAGAATGTGTGATATATTTTCGTATTCCATACAAACTTTTAAAAGTTTCTTCGAAATTGTAGATAGTCGGGTCCAAAATCAGCCCGAAGTGATCATTTTGGTGTGGAATGGGTGCATATGCAAAGAGCTGAAAGTATCCGGATAATTTACTATCCGGATTATCCGAGGTAATTAGGATCCGATTCCTCAAATCCGGGTATCCGGATAATCCGGATCATAGTATTCGAATCCCAACTATCGGGATCCGGAACCAAACTATCCAGATTCGGATCCGAACTATCCGGATCCAAACTAAGCAAAAAAAGTTCAAAATTTCATTCAGATTGCATTGTTTAATTGGGAAAATATGAATTTCATGATATTCTAATTTTCTCAATGAAACAACACAATTTTGAAGCTTTTTTGCTTAGTCTGCATCCGGATAGTTCGGATCCGGATATCAGGTATCGGATAGTTCGCAGATCCGGGTATCCGGATATCCGGATAATAGCAAATTTACGTCGTAACTGTATATTTTCTTAATAAATGCTTCGTTCAAGGGTGAAGAAACCCTGTGATTTGGTATTCATTCATATAAGTACACAGCCTCAAAAATTTCATCCCGTCTGAAAAAATTGAGGGAATTAAAATGCTTAAGATATTACCAGACTAAAACACTTAAGAGATTCTCTTCTAAGAAAACATGCATTCAATTCTCCGTTTTACCATAGATGGCACAAGAACTAGATGTCGCATGGCATACTAAAACAGAGTATACAGATTGTGAAATGGGTAGTGTATTCTGGAATGGAGCATAACATATTGTAGAGCATGCCAAAAGCAAATATTTTTATAATAGCAGTTTTGTATACATTTAACCGACTTCTTCCATACTTCAGATACGAAAAAATATGAATCACTCGACGCATACATCATTTTAAATCTTGTGGTCCATTCCGGAATGGACCACCCCGCCATATAAATTTTGTATACTTTTTTGGTACTGTATGCGACATCTAGTTCTTGTGCCATCTATGGTTTTACTCAATACATAATTATGAAATATTTAATAATCCCAAGAATCAACTGCATCAGTAGATTGTCGCCTGCCCGTCTCGCCTATTAATCTTGTTCTATGCAAAGTAAGAGATGGATGAAGCCACCCCACAAACACGAAAGCGCCTGTGCTACGGGAAGGCCACAACGAACGAATATGCAAGAAACAGGGACGTGATGCGGTAACCATGGAACCCCAGCTGCGTTGCAACATAAACAAGAACCAACAAGTAAATTTATATTATCACATTTAAATAGATATGGAATTTCTTCATTTCGGTACCCCTAGAGTCATCTATTGGGTTGTGACCTCATTGCCTCTGCGTTCACTATATGCTTCTACGCACAGTGGTATCATTATTGACTGTATATGAGTTGCATGCAGCCTAAGGAACTTATCATGTACCCCATTAATTCATCTTGGAGAAAGCAGAAGATCTATAGTAATATTGCGTCATAACATAAATAGGCTAATGCAAAGGGGGGAAAAGGAAACAATTATGTACGAAATAAAATGAACACTTGACAATTTTTTTAGTTTCACATCATAAATATTTTGCACCTGAATTAGACGACATAATGCCGTTTGTCATTACTGCGCGAATATAGAAGGGGTGAAATAAATTGCGTAATTGTTTTATAAATTTTTAATCCCGGCTTACGTGGACTTGACAGGATAACATTTTCCCAATAAATCTATTCAGTCTTGTTCTGAAATTCAAAATGTTTAAAAGTTTCTTGCGTGAATTTTTTACCATGAAGACCACAAGTTGGACTTCTCACTGTGATCTTCTCGAGAGGATTCTTGGATTAACGGGATATCCGGGGTTGACGAAATCGAGCAACACAATTCTTTTTAAATTTAGCTGTGCTTTGAGATTCCTTATTATTTGTTTGCTCCCATGTTTTTCTTTGCTCTCAATTTTAACAGAGGAGAACTCCCGCCTTCGTTTTGATTCTATATTATCGCTTGCTGCAGGAATTCATGTAACAATATTTCAAATATCTTTTAAATTTCTATTTGGCTCTTTGATAATATTTTTTATAATTAAATAAAAATTAGACAAGAAAACAAATATCACAGACTTTTTCAACTTAGTTTTTTTTTTTATCTTATGTAGGCTTTAACAAAATTCCTATTTTTGTGGCTCTACAAAACAAAAAGGGAGAAACTGTCAAAGCATATAGTTGAAACTACGGCCTCTCTAATCACTGACACTCAGCATTTTAAGGATTTTGGAAGAAAGTACCGAATATTATCAACGTAAATATTAATTTAATGTGCCATTCATTTACATACTTATGTACATTCTTTTTATATTTCTTACACACGAATTATAGTAAAATTTTGGCAAGTACACTTATATCATATATTGTGGGAGCAATTGCATACAACACCTTGCCACTCTTTGCGTCAGATCAGTGGAAACTGCCTCTACATTCACCTATTTTCGGAATTTCGTAATATTAAACACATTGCAAATTTTCGAAATTCTTTTATGAATATTTGCAGGTACCAAAATCATCCTGGCTACGAAATTAACTATTTCCTTATATCACTTCAGAGTTTACTCATTCTTTCTTGTACTGCAGCATTTGACATATTTTTTTATTTATACTGTACATTTACAGTGCTAATGTTCGAACTTTGCAAAAGTTCATGTGCTTACATTGGTGACAAAACGGGCGAATACAACACCGAGCAAAGGCAGCGACAACTCGTTCAATATGTGGTGAAACTGCACACAGACGCGATCAAATTTTTGAACGATTTTAAAGAATGTTTCGAAACTACCGTTTTGATAACTATTTCTACGTTCATGGGAGTCATTTGTATGCTCATCGTTCAAATAACTTCGGTAAGTATTACATTAATTACCATTCTAGATATAGGTATATAAAAATAGATTTTTTGTTTTTTCAATTAAATTACATAGTGAAAAAATGCTTGAAGTATTGACTGGTGTACCTTTAAATATCTATAGCTGTGTTCTTTTGTGTACCTTGTTCTAGAACTCCTATATACTGGAGGGAACAAATTGTTCTGTCGATTGAAGCGAACTATTTGTACTGTTCGCTTCATTTATAAATCTTCTATGAAAATGTATGAGGCGTTCTTTTGTGTACCTTTTGTTCTGCTCTGTTCTGCGGACACAAAAAACCCAGCTAATATGTACATCGAATTGGAACTTTAGTTGTTACGGTAGAGCAAAAGGTGTCGCAATCGAAATCATTTACAACTCCTCTTTGAATTGAATCTTAGCTGTTAAATACAATACAAAATAGTGCATAAATAAAATGAAGGTGAAATATAGCTAGCGGGAAACTTTTATCGTAAAAATAGCTTTAATTCTTTGCATGAACCATTCAATTTCCTCCTTAATCCCTGTTCGTTCACGAGCGTGATACGATAGCGTGCGAATTTTTGGTGACATCCTGTTCTTCCTGTAGATCTATCTCTATTTGCGACTGGGTTCTATCTCGCGATATGGCCACACGGTTACATCTTAATTTGTTTTGCTTTTTTGGTAGCAAGAAGATATTATTGTGAAATTGACCTATATTTATATTTTTATATTGAAATATTTACATACCTATTATAATATACTTCGACTTCACTGCAGAACAAATATAAATGTTGAGATTGAGTTGAAAATCGCACCAAACTAAGAATATCTGTGCGATAAATTTTTTTCATCACACGAAACGTAGAAGATAAGATGTGAAGCGACGACCATATAGCTGCAGTCTATTAGAGCTCTGTTGCATGCGATGTATCGCGCTCGTGAACAAGCCCTTAGGGCCAGGTGGCATCATACTATGACAATATAACCAGGGTGGGCACGCATGAGGGCAATGATTGCCGCATGCCGGTTTTTAATAAATAATAAAGAGCTGCACCAAAGTATTCAAGTACACAAATTAAAATTTTATTTTATTTAAGATGGCATATTCTACACAAATCTTAAGTGCTACGTAAAGTATTCATACATAACAACTGTGAACGATATTTCGACTTTACGAACTTCACTGTAGAGTACAAAGATTTATAGCAATATATTGTACCACACAAGCAGCTTTCTTTAAGTGCGGACATTTTGATTTTGCCAGGAGTTTCCAAAATTCAATTAGAGAAGTAGTTTTGTGCGGCATTGCAATGCTTGATCCTCTTTCACCTCTAATAACTCTAATTCAGAAATTGGAAATTCATTTTCAGTAATATCACAAACAAATGGGTTCAAAAAGTATGCAAAAGTAGACTTAAGACCCTTCAAATCTTCAAACCTACGTTTGAAATTAGCTTGCAACTCTTCCAATTTTTCTTTGTATTCATCTAACTTTTCTTCTTTGATATTAGTTATATTTGCTTTTACTCGCGGAAAGTGATTAAATGTTTTGTACTTAAGATCATACATAAAAAGGCGAAGTTTAGCTTCAAAACTAAATACAGTTTGTTATAAATCAATAATAATTTTTTTCTTTCCTTGTAAAGCCAAATTAAATTTGTTTTTAAAAGGCGAATGAGACCTTGGATTTTCTCTATCATTGCAGGCGCTCCGCCAGTCGCTACACTTACAAGTTTATTTAACATCACGAGTTTTTCCGTTAAGAGCTACTAGGGCCAACATTTCCTGCTTCACGTTTAAATCTGCAGATACATAGCGGACAAAGACGGCCAATTGTAGACATCATGAAAGTCTGTAGACTCATCGAGAACAAAACTGAATGCTGTACAATTTTTCAAATCACACATCAAACTATTTTCAATATTTTACTTATTTCACCAATACGACGCTCAGTTGTACGGCGCGGCGTGACATATGAGCCTGCGCGATCCGTTTATGTAGTTTTGTATTATTTGTACTCTCTTTTATAACAAGTAAAAAAAAAAAACTGTATTAGAGGGGATTATACGGCTAAGTAGTGACGCCTATTTCAGTGACCGAAATGATGAAAATCTCGTTTCGCCGTCGTGCAACTAACTGTTGGTGTACACCCATAGATAGGAATTTATTTTTGCTGAAAATTGAAATTGCGATTGAAATAATAGGCGTTTTAAGTAATACAGAAATACAAGGTATTCTCATTACGAACCACGTTCCACAATTACTGGATGAAATGTCGTCTAATGTATAAGCAAAGCACAGCACAAAGAACGCGATATTCTCTCTCCTCCCTCTGTATTTTCAATAGAAATGTATGTGGACGAAATTTGGTCACAGCTCTCTGTACCGTGTTCACTACCAATGCACTGCCTTTCGATCAACTGACTAGTCAGTTTATTATAAAATGTCGTCGAACGGTGTAGACGTCCTTCATCTGTAAACATAGGTTGTGACTTGTTCTCTACGAGTAATTAACTAAAAGAGAGCCATTCATCGACATTTCTTGTGCCAATCCTAATGTTTATATGCACACTATAAAATATGCGCATTGTAGGCAGACTAAAAGAAAATTATGCAAGGGACCTTGGCGCGGCTTTTGAAAGTATCAGGCAAATTTGTATACCAGCATAGTGAACACTAGTAATATAAAGTAACTTTTTGAAGTTCCCGGTTCCCCAGTAAGTCTATCACCATCTTCAGTTGCCCAAAAACTTGCCTTAAAATTTCATTTTTGGTAAATCTATATAAAGAAAATAAATTAAAAATTAAGAACTTTTATCGAAATTACAAACATTTACCAGTATTCTAATTTCCGGTTTATTATTAAAAAAGATACAAATACAATTTTACTAAATTTCCACATAAAAGAATGATAATATTTTTCTATTTAATCATGCATAGTGCGGCGAGCGTATACTAATAACAGAATTCACTTCCTATCAAGCAATGAAAAAGTACTGTGCACCTTGAAATGGGCAACATTACTTTTAATAAGAATGATGTCGAACTATCTGCCATTAATATGTATAAAAAGGAGGTAGATAAAAATTATAAAAATTTGGTGGATCACAATAACACTGAAGCACTACCTCAAAACCCTCGAGAAATACTTCCCAAGCCATGAAATAGAAATCTATATGTGTCGTCCTAGTCCAATTCTCGTTTATATATCGATTCTTATGGAAAAGTGACTAGACTTTGATTTTATATATGTCATAAAGCCTAAACTACTATCCATTCAAGAAAATAGTCTTCTAGTAATTCTAAATCTGGCTCTTGACCTTACCAAAGGCTACACCTACTATATACCTTACTTAAAAAAATAATAAAATAGTTTTAATTAAAAGTAACCTTACTATTTTACGATCAATAACTCTCAGCTGAGCAATAGTTGAAATAGTGTATGTGCGGTCGTGATCCGAATCTGTAGGCGGATTGATTCGAATTCATCGGACCACGGTACATTCACATATGCAAGGAAATGGACCTCAAATAATCACGAGCTTTTACAAGACATGCAAGAAGACATATTGAAAAGGGAATCCTGAAATTGGAAAGGACGGTACTATAAAAACCCTTGGAATATACTGGAATCCAAATCAAGACGAATTCCAGTTCAAAATAAAATTCGATAAGGAAGATTCAAAACTAACCAAGCGAATATCACTGTCAAAAATTGCCACAATCTACGATCCATTTGGTTGACTAACCCCAGAGATAGTAACAGCCAAGTTCATCATGCAAGCTATATGGCAAAGAGGCATAGACTGGGATCAAGCCTAACCACCAGAAATAGTAAAGGCATGGAAAAGGCTACAAGCAGAGATGCAGGAACTCCAATCAATCAAAACTCCACTTTGGATTAACCACAGAACAGGCCAAGTAATGCAGCTTCATGGGTTTTGCGATGCCTCTGAAAAGGCATACGCTGCCGTCATTTACACAGGAACAGTAGACGCAATGGGTAAAATACACACAACTCTTCTAGCGGCTAAAGCTAAGGTAGCACCCCTGAAGCAAAAAATCACGCTACCAAGGTTGGAACTTTGTGGTGCTTTGTTGCTGGCACAATTACTCAAGTCAACTTTTGAAAACTTGGAAGTAAGCTCACCTCAGATATTTGCCTGGTGCGACTCGAAATTGCTATAGAATGGATAGCAAGAAATCCAAACAATTGGCACACCTTTGTGGCAAACAGAGTAAGCCAAATATAGAGCATGTTTAACACAAGTATATGGAGATACATATGCTCCCAAGAAAATCCTGCGGACGTTGCATCAAGAGGTACAACACCAAACAAATTGGCTACCTATAACCTCTGGTGGAAGGGTTCACTTTGGCTTAGACAACAACATCAGGCATGGCCTTCAAACAAACTGAAACCGTTGACATATGAAGAAGCAGAAAAAGAAGTAACGGTGTGGCAAGCAACGATTTCGTCCCAAGATTTTTTTCACCTGCTCAACATACCCCCGATAAGTGAGAATAATTCGCTATTGTCTAAGATTCATCAACAACTGTAGATCATTAACTATACAAAGGAAATTTAACTACCTAACAACCCAAAAGTTAGAGGAATCAAAGAAGTGCATAACAACAATTACACCAACGACCAACCTTTTCATTGATAGTAAACGGGTCGTACAAGGAAGAATTCACAAGTGTGTAACATGCCCAAGACATCATCAACAAAGCATACAACCTGTAATAGGTAACCTGCGAGTAGTGCGAATAACCCCATCTCGATCATTTTTACACAGTCGGGTTGATTATGCTAGCCCATTTATCACTAAAACGTCTAAAGGGAGAGGCACCAAAATCATAACGGGTTACATAGCTCTTTTCATTTGTATGCCAACAAAGGCAGTGCACTTAGAACTGGTAAGTGATCTCACCACAGATGTTCTCCTGGCAGCTTAGAGGAGATTGATGTCCCGCCGGGGAAACTGTAAACAGATATTTAGTGATATAGGCACCAATTTTGTCGGAGCTCGGAACAAATTGGAGAAGGACTTGGAGCTTATCATACGCAATTCCACCAATCAAGCAGCAGAAACTTTGGCCAATGACGTAACCGAATGGAAGTTTATTCCCATTACCTGCCCACATTTGGAGGTCTTTGGGAAGCTGGTGTAAAATCGATTAAAGGACACCTACAGCGTGTTTTGGAGGAAATGCTCCTAACTTGTGACGAGTTTACCACAGCCCTATACCAGGTTGAAGCTTGCTCGAACTCAAGGCCAACAGGACAACAATCTAGCGACCCCAGAGATCTAGAGCCATTGACTCCAGGCCACTTCTTGATAGGACGACCTCTCAGAGCACCACCCGAACCGGACATGCAATGTAAATACTTGCACCAAAGATGGAAATTGGTTACAAGGTTATATCAGGATATATGGAAAAGGTGGTCACAAGAATACTTGACCCCCTTGCAACAGCGCACAAATTGGGAAACAGAACACACGGGTCCATTCATAGGAGAACTATTCCTAATAAAAGAAGATAATTTACCACCACAAAAATGGTCATTGGGTCGAATTCTAAAACTACACCCTGGAAAGGATAGAACAGTTCGAGTAGTATCAGTGAAATACAGAAAGGACGTAAGTAAGAAAACACCCAGTTAATAAAATCTGTCAATTGCCTATAAACGAGCTTAGGGATGAGGATTCCTCTCATGTTGCTATAAATATGACGACTCTGAGGTTAAAGAAAAAAAAATCCACAAGAAAACGATTTACAGTAATTCAGTCAGAGCCAGATCTATGGTCCAGACCTGATCATTTGTACCAAAACAATTCAGCTAAGGAACATAATCCAACCTCAACTCCACCGAAAAAGAGGAGGAGAGTTCCACCCTGCACATGGCCAACAAAAATCCTACATTTTGCCTTATTAGTATTTTATTGGTTAGCTGAGGTCTTGGCTCAAGACTACGAAATACTTCAACCGAAACCAGGACTATATATTGAAGACCTAGGGAATGTTCAAATTAATCGAGGCAATCTCCGGCTTCAAGTAACATTACCACTAGAAGAGACAATAAGAGACCAAAAACATATTGACACTACCTGGGCCCAAATAAAGCGTATGTGCGAGCAAACCAAAAAACTAGCTCCAATTACACACTGCCTGGAGCTTTTTCAACATCTTTCCACTAGAAGGCAAACTCTTTTGAAAACAACAAATGAAATCCTACAAAGCCACAATCAAAATATAGAGGGAAAAGAGGTCTTGTTGATAATTTACTAAACAGAATTTTCGGAGTGAATGATGACAATGACAACGTTTATCTTTGCACTCCAACAATATGGCACAACATTGAAGAAAGTCCTTCTTGTGTGCTAGATGAAATTTAAGATCGTCATCCAAAGGCAATGGGTGACCTCCGTCCTATAACTTTAAACGGAATTGTATGGAAAGCTCTAATCATAAAAAACATCTGGATTGCTGCAATAATCTGTAAGGGCTCAGGGCGAGAGTTATTGTTAAACGTAATCAGCATCATTCATATCAATAACGACTGCTATATAAAAACCAAGGAAGTGACACTCAAACCAACTGTGGACAAAACCAGGAGCATCATCACCAGCTACATGAAGGAATTTCTTCCCAAATCAATCAACCTGGATTTTGAAAATCTACATTCAATACTTCAAAGCGGAACTCTAATACAACCCTACGAACAGATACTTAGCCACACTGTGAACCCAGGAGTATCATCAGACATCCTCAAGAAGACTATAGTTTTACACTCAACTGGCGCAACATGATGATTCTGATAATCCTGGCGACTCTGGTATAAGTATTCAACGTGCATCAAGAGATCTATATTCTGCCATCTTGCCTCAAATCTCAAGGAAGTACCAATGACCATGCGAAACAACCATCCCCAAACAGTTCAAAAAATATGTATTTTCATAACAAAATAATTTTGATCATATAAAACAATACCTACGCAATCAAGTCACCAAATCGGCACATATTTCTCCAGCAGGCAACAAATGCAAGCTTTGCATTTTATATAAGTTAATAACCACGGGTCAATAATAATACATAACAAAATTGCCGCGTTAACATTAAATTTGTATCTAGCTTGAATAAATATCCAATAATTTTAAATAAATGTTATGTTAGCAATAATTTAGTATTGAAGTCATATGAGAACATGAATAAATTGACAGTTTTGCTTTTACACGAAGAGCGGTTATTTTATGTCGAATCAATTTAAGTTTGAGTTAATTACAGTCTTATTACAGGAGGAGCTTTCGCGTTTTACTCTCATAAAATGCTCCCGCGCTTTTGTGAAAACCGGTTTTCTGTGAAATCTTATGAGAAATATGCAATGCTTTTTATAGCATAACCAATGTTTGTTAGTGTAATTTCTATGCTATTTGAACAGCACGTGCTTCTGTTTACATTCGTTTTGCTCTGAAGAGATTAAGTGGAAGAAACTCATGCTGCCTGGATTCTCTAATATTTTCAGGAAAAATGAAAATTTCATTTGAGAGGAATTTTATATCTCCTTTCAGCACCTTAGCCAAAGCGAAATTTATCTTTTTCTTAAAAAATAGAGGTAGTGTGACCTGATGTACATTATTATGAATAGTTTGACAGGATTTTGAGGGATTCAATAAGATCTTGTCGTTCGGGTAATCCTACGTTCTCTCAATTTTTGTGTTTAACTCGTTGGCTCAGTCGCACTACAAAAGTGCATAGTCAAGTTCTTTTCCCCCATTCATGCAAAAGAGGAAAGAATATAACATTACCTGTTTCGGTCTAAAAAACACGAAAAATTTCCAATTTTGATCGGCTGTGTCCTATCTTCTTAATATTAGGTTATCTTAATATCTTGCTTAATAATTTCATATCTTAATATTTGGTTATCTTTGATATTTCTATAGGGTTTTGATTACAGCCTTATTCGTCCGTGTGTAAAAAACATCGTGCTTGGTTATTGAAAATTGTAAACATTTCGCCTTCAGAAAAACCAAGATATATTTCTCTCCCTTACATACATGCTCAATTTCCTTAAAGCTACATACAATACTTTTTACAAGAGATTTCTGTTTAAGTATACGATCGCATATACACGTAATGGCCTCTCGTTTAGTCTTTTATTTACTTTTACTCATAGTTTATTCCTTACTGAAATTCCTTTCCCCCATTTTTCTCTAAAACATAAGGATTACATGGAATATTAAACTTCTTTCAGTCCACTAACATCTCAGCTTTTATTATCATTTTCCGCCATTTTAATTGTACTTTAGTCAATAATGGCTTACGCAAATCAGTGTAAGTAACAATTAATTCTACTGACATATGTAACCCCCTAGTTAGTTGTAACGGAAGAAAGAAACCTTAGATCTTCCAACTACTGTTTAGCTTACTAAGGGAGTTTTCTGAGCTTGAAAATCAATTGCTCGAAAAAAAATTATTTTTTTCTCTTCTACGCAATACAGCTATTGAAATAATGATAAAGGGTTTTCCAATAAGAGGTGTTATTTTAATTAGCCCGCTATTTCGGTAGATGTCACTTTTGGAGCTGTCATTTTTTGACATTTGACAAGTAGAAACTATGCCATTAATAAAAATAAAAACGATTCAACAACGCACTGAAATTATTAAAATTCACCATAAAAATGGTGAAAATGTGACAGAGACGGTTCGTAAAACTCGAACATTTTTGGGTCGTCGTGAAGCACCTTGTCGGACCGCAATACAGAAATTGGTAGAAAAATTCGAGCAGTCGGGACAAGTTAGTGATGTGAAGAATAAAACCCGTGCACGTCGCTCAAGAACAGCCGAGAATATTGCTGCTGTAGCCGAAAGTTTTGAAGAAAACCCAAGTTTGTCCATTCCTCGTCATTCTTTGGAATTAGGCATTCCACAAACGTCATTACACCGTATTTTGCATAAAGATTTGGGTCTTAAGGCTTATAAAGTTTAGTTAACACAAGAACTCAAGTCGGCCGATCATCAACAACTTCGAGTCTTTGCTGATTGGGTCCTTGAAATGCATGAAAATGATCCGGAATTCCATCGAAAACTCATCTTGAGTGATGAGGCCCATTTCCACCTCGATGGCTTCGTCAACAAGCAAAATTGTCGCATCTGGGGCTCGGAAAACTCAAGAGTTATTGTTGAAAAGCCTCTCTATCAACGTGTGACTGTTTGGTGCGGTTTATGGTCCCGCGGGGTCATTGGACCTTACTTTTTCGAAAATGAGGCTGGAGCAACAGTTACGGTGAATGGATTGCGCTATCGACAGATGATTAATGATTTTTTATGGCCGGAATTGGATGGTATTGATCTGGAAAACGTTTGCTTTCAACAAGACGGCGCTACGTGCCATACAAGCAACGAAACAATTGATATTTTATAGGAAAAGTTTCCGGACCGTGTTATCTCTCGAAGAAGTGATCACAAATGGCCACCGAGATCTTGTGACTTAACACCTTGCGACTTCTTTCTTTGGGGCCACGTGAAAGTGAAGGTCTACGCCAACAGCCCAGTGTCGATTGAAGACCTCAAAGATGGAATTCGTGAGGCTATCGAGGACATAGGGCAGCCACTTTGCGATATGGTTATGGAGAATTTCATGAAAAGGATATCGTCCTGTAGGAGTGGTCGTGGTGGTCATTTGGCCGATGTTATTTTGCATTGTTAACGGCACACCTTCCTCTTTATAATGAAATAAAGATCCGATCATTTATCTCAAAATAACACCTCTTATTGGAAAACTCTTTATAACGATATTTAAAGTAAAAAATATCAATACGAATTACATGTGTCGCAAAGGGATAAATATCGATGCATGGTATATCTTATCGGCATCGGCTATCCCTACTGCCAACATCCTCCTCATCCGTTAGTGCAGAAATCACTCTATGGAGGCTGCATGCATTCCCCATGTTTGCCAAAGGAAAAGTGGCGTGTTATAACATTATAAGGCTTCGCAAATCATTACAGTTGCTCAATAGAACATATCTTGGACCATAATTGGCGTGAAATTGCGCATGTGGTTAGTTCTCTCTACCTGCGATTAATCAACTTACAGGCCTGTAAATCTAGATACCTCATCGCTGATTATGGGTCTTTATATTTACATTTAATATATTACTTATGCCACTATATGAATATGCCTTAGAGTATAAAACATACTATTTGAAAGTTCTAGGAGGGGATGGATTTAGTGCAGGATCCAAGAGGAAGTGGGAGGTTCGTGGGGGTCGTGACCCTATTCTAAAATATTAAAGTAAAACACATTTAATTATGAGTTATTTGATCAAACATATTTTGTTATTTATATTTTTTTTATTTATATAATTCAACTTCAAAAAATTATACAAAATATTTTTATCCAAAACTTAAAAAACTTAAAATTTATTTCAAAGAATATTATTGTATGTATGTGATGTATGTGTATAGGTGTTTCTCAAAATTTCAGTTTAGGACCCCAACTTTGGTTGATCCAAAATCCTCAAGTAATACTTCCCAAGTCGCGAACCAGATTACCTAACCTAACTTAGTCCTAATTCCTAACTTAGTCCTAACTCCTAACATTCTAAAATATTTGCATATATGTATGTTAAACCACTGTCATGTATAATATAGACTGACAATGTCTATAGAAATACAGTGCAGAATGTGGTCTCACTTTTATATAGCGATCTCTTGGCACCAAGTACCAACTAAGAGAGAACTGTAAACAACAAATAAATAAGAGGCTTCGTCGAACGAAATGTTTTTAAATTAATTATTTGAGTTAATTAGTGTTAAAAAGTGTTTTGCCAATGGCAATATATTCATAAATACTCAATAGAAATTCGAAAGGTTTTTTTAAAATCACTTTTCAACTTCCTGTCAATGGTTTTTTCAATGTTTGCACCGACTTGAGAAATATTTTTGACATAAAAAATTGTACCCGCATGAAATACCATATCGAGCAGTCCATATTGTATATGGCAGTGTGTAAAACTGCGGAAAGTCTGGTTTGAATGACCCCTGTAGCTTGTACCCTAAACTACTACTCTATTAAAAATGACTTTTTGTAAAAAATTATATTAAAAATGACAAATCATCCACCTTCCTAGTACCTCACCTTTTGATATTAGGCTGAACTACAGTAGAAGTATACGTAAGAACATTTACTTACGTGAAGCAAACGCGCCCTTTAATTTAACAGGCGTACACAAATTGACTTTAACTCGTATGAGGGGAACTTTCGTTAAGTTTAAATGTCGAATTTTCCGTAAGTATAGTGCGATAAGAATCGCTCATTCCGTAAGAACGCGATGTGTCCAAACAATTAAATTATTACTAGAAGATTAAAAGTGCAATGTAAAAATTAAAATGGAATAAAAATGATACTGCGAATTAATAGAAATCTTTAATTAAATCAACTTCCACTTGTTCACTTTTACCACATTTTAAAATTTAACACAGAAAATATCATTAGGGCACTGCGAATTAGTAGAAGGCACAAATCTTCAATTACATCAACTTCCATTTGTTACTTTTTTCACTTTTACCACTTTTTAAAATTGAAAACATTAAATAATATCAAGATAATAAATCTTACGGAATGTGATATATACTTAGGCTAAAAATATCAATTTTTCGTAAGTAAACCTCAGTATCGTTCAATTTCGTAAAGTTATTTACGTCTATTGTGGTTCACTCTATTTTTTGCTAAATCTAATTACAGTAAGATGCCCCCCCCCCCCCTCCCACCATCTCTAAGTTCGATGCTAGATCCGCCGCTTATTTATTATATGTATTTCTGCTTTGTAAATAACTTTCTTGTTCAAACTGTGAATATGTTCCTTCTATTTATTTTATTTTTATTAGTGAATTAGTATGTAGATCAATCTGGTTACTTAATCCCCTTAAATTGCTTTCTCGCATTAGAAAAAGGTAGATTTTGCCCATTTCACACAAAACCTTGCGTCAATCTTCAAGATAAAATTTACAAATATACAAGAATTGGCTGCCAAATAGTTATACATTGATAATCCTAAAAGTTGCAGAAATTTGCAGTTTTATAAGTGACTGTCGTTATTTTCCAATTTCGTGAAGGCCTGCAAAATTTGACAACATATTCCTAGGTGTTGCAGAAATTTAATATACTACATATAAACAAAAAGTTTCTACTTAAAACATTATCAAAGCCCCATAAATTATATCATTACTCTCTCTCTCTCTCCCTAGTAGTTTTAAGTGGGTTAGTGATAAACTTAGCAGCAATGATAGGAAAAGTTCAGAAAATAAGAATTGTGTCAAACGAAAAAGAAAAGGAAAATAAAATTGTAAATAAAAAAGTAAAAAGGGGCGTTAAATGAAAAAAGTGGAAAGAAAGTAGTTTAATTAAAATGGGAAAGAGCATGTGGCGCATAACGCATTAAACGATAAAGTATTTAGTCAGAGGAGAGGTGAGTTGAGGAATCCGTATTGTCCAAGAACGAAAAACTACATTTATTTTTAAGGGATATAATTTTGTTTTTCAAACTTTCACATTCCAATTCTCGATTTTTTGTTATTATGCAGTTAAGTAGATTCATTTGAAGTTTATTTTTTCTTTGGCCCGAGTACGAATTAAGTAACGTTCTCGTTTCATTTAGTTCGATGTTCTTTTCAGTTTTCTAATATAACCAATAAAGCGTCTTTTTTAAAAGATATTTCCATTACAGTATTTTACTTAATTCTTTTTTATCTCAGTTCCGTAATATCGACCCCATACTCTCGTTAACCAGTTAAACTAACGTAACAAATTCATCATTCCTTTTTCTGGTTTCCTCGGATCCAAGGGGAAAATTCATCGTTCCCTTTTCTGGTTTCCTTAGGTTCAAGGGGAAAGTTTTGGATTTAAAATTCAAAGATAAATCGCAACTAAACAAATTATGCCAGCGAATGCCACATTTCAAAAGTCAACCATCATCATTACTTCAAAAGTCAATTCAATATCAACACCTTGAAACCCTTCCCCATGGATTCCAGGGTAGTCTGGAATAGCTTATTAACTATAAAAGGTGCTTCCATATAGGAAATGAAATTGCTGATGGTCGTGCAAAGGGAGGAGGTGCTATCTTTAAATACTGTTGGAAATCCACTTAATTCTGAAGGATGGGCTAATACAAAGGAAACCAACAAATGACAAAATTTATAAGAAATTAAGTGGACAATTGACAGTTTTTTTCTATGTAATGAATACTTTGCTCTTGAATTGCTGCATATAATGAAGCCTTTAATTACCACGCCAACAGAACAGAAAGTCTTTTATTATCGCCAAATGGCGTAATTGCTGCATAAATTTTTTATTCAGGCTTACGTTGACTTACATGAAAACTCTTTCGCAATAATTCTACTCAGTTTTGATCTAGAGTTCCAAATGTTTAAAAGTTTCTTGCGCGAATTTTTTACCACGAAGACCACAAGTTGGGCTTTTCAATTTGATGTCCTCGAAAAGATTTTGGAGGTGCCTGGATATACCGCGATGAGAAAATCTAACAACTCGATTAGTTTTAAAATTAGCTGTGCTCTGAAATTTGTGATTGCATCTTTACTGCCAGGATTTTCACTGTTCTCAGTTTTAGTGGAAAAGAAACGTAACATTCGTTTTGATTCTATGGTAGCATTTTCTGCAGGATTTCATGTAAGGTATATAATATTGCAAACCTCCCTCAAATGTTCTTTCTTAAAAATTATATAATAAAGTTAACAATAAGTGGTCGGAGTTAATTATGTTCAATTTATCCAATCTATTACTTATAATGTAGGCACTAACGAAATTTCTCTTTCTGTGGCTCCTCAAAACAAAACGAGAGAAATTGTCGCGGTACGTAATCGACGCTACATCGTCCTTAGACAAAAGTAGTAATGCGAGCGTTAAGGATATTGGCAAAAAGTACCGAATGCTTTCAGCGTGAGTATTAAATAGTGTTTCGTACCTATAAATATTTATTGCTGATATGTCTTATACATAAATTATAGCAAAATTATGGCAAGTACACTTATATTATACATTATGGCAGGAGTCGCATACAACACCTTGCCATTATTTGCGTCAGATCAGTGGAAACTGCCTCTACATTCACCTCTTTTCGGAATTGCGTAATATTGAACAATTGCAAATTTTTAAAATTTTCTCATGAATATTTGTAGATATGAAAATCATCCTGGCTACGAAATTAACTATATTTTTGTAGTACTTCAGGTTTCGCTCGCGGCTGTTTGTTATGTTACTTTTGATGTATTATTTTATTTATACTGTTCGTTTATAGTTCTAGCGTTCGAAGTTTGCAAAATATCGCGCGTTTATATAGGTGATAAAACAGGCGAATATAACAGCGAGAAGAAGCAGCGACAGCTTGTACAAGATGTAGTGAAAATGCACTCAGATGCGCTCGAATTTTTAAACGATTTTAAGGAATTTTCCGAAACTACCGTTTTGATAACTGTTTTTACATTTATGGGAATGATTTGCATGTTCATCGTTCAAATAACTTCGGTAATTATTAAGTTAAGTAAAATTTCGATTATTTGTATTAATTATGAAGTTTCCTACCTAATATGAAGCTCCATGAAATAGAAACTGAAAAATAGTTTCTACTGGAAAAGCCTAATAAGATGGAAAATTTATTTTTTTCTTTTATATGAAATACATGCTCCAATGGCAAGTCTGAAACAGACTGGTGAGAGAGTTTACTTATATCTCAAAATAAACTTTCATTGTAATTGTTTTTTTACAAAATGATGTGTTAAGTAAGACATTTGGGAAAGAAGCTAGATGTTGTGGTATTCCAAAAAGAGTAGAATTGAATTAAATGAAAAGAAGTTGTCGTGCAAGTTGTAGATTGTTAATTTTAAATGAAAACGTTATGTGGAATGCGAAAACCTTTGAGGAATTACTTATTTATTTTCAGTACTAAAGTAGTTACGAGTTTAAAGCTTTGAGCTGTATGTTTTGATGCAGGTCCCGTTGGCTGCTATTAGGCTGGATTAGAATGTAAACTAGTAATTCTGCATAATATGAATAAGCGGCGGTTCTTGTGACCGATTGTAGGCCGCAATTGCATTCGACCGCGGTAATTTGATGACCTTTTGTTTGATTTTTGATTCTTCTACTTGGATGTAGAATGTAGGGTCTTGTCGCCATAATGATAGTGATATCAGCATTGCCCTTCATTATGTTGGAGATTGAACGAAACGTTACTAAATGATAAATTATCAATGGTCCTACGAAGTTCATTTATATGTATATACAAGAGTATTTTTTAATTCGTTTTAAAGAGCTTTAATATCTGGATATTGATTTCCAACTTTTCCGGCTGGTGCTCAGTTATTCAGAAATTCACCGTTTCAGCCTTGAAATGATCTCCTTTGTTGGGGAGTTTTCCGAGAGAAAATAATTCGGTCTATGTTCTTTATCTCTTGATACTTATAGGCGTTGATGTTGGTTGTAAGCGCAACGCGCGGTCAAAATTTTAGTCAACATGTTGGAGTGCTCTGCGTTTATCGCCCTATTTGTTATGGTGAAAACTCAATGATCACGACATGCGTCGCGTTGCTTTGACAGTTCAATAGAACAAAATTGATTGATTTTAAACTGTTTATATGCTTGGTAAGCTTAAAATGCAAGAACTAACCCATCTAATTACTCTGATATATCCATTATTCCACTTTTAATTAATAACTCTATCTTTTCTATCACTTTATCGTGTCCCCAAATAAACACTCACGTAATTCACATATAAAACCTTATTTAAATAAACTACTTCGAACACAATTTGAACTTCTTACCGATACTTCTAGCGCACAACTCATAATTTGCAAAAGAAAACTGAGCACTCTGATCCGCTCGCAAAGCCAGGTGACCTGTTAGAATATTTATAGGCGGAAGCGACTCTGAGCTAGTGACTAGTGCAATACCTTGCAATTAATCGCAAAGCATTTCACCAGTCTGCCGTCAGCTGGACACCCCAATACTGTTAGTATACAAACAGTAAGCCCAATTGAGCATTTCACTATGCGTAGTGAATTACTTAACTCTGGCTTAATGCTTAATTACAACAGCAGTGGATACGACAGTTTTCTAATAAACAATTCGCAATCGCCAAGCATTTAGCTGTGCGAAGTAAAATGCTTAGATACCGCAAACTGCTTAATTAGTCGTACACCTGCTGCTAGCTAAAGTTAGGATGTCACAACCACACCAAATTGAATATTGCGCCACGACAACTTTTTATTTTTAAAAATAAATCTTAAGAGTACCGATGCGAAGCGTCCATTTGGTCTTGCTCAAAACCTACAGGCATCTGCCGCGGATGTAACGGGAAACGCGCTGGACGTGATCGTACATTAGTCCTTCGCCTTTAGTTTATCTTGAAATGGTGCGATGTTTTGCGATGATTACTCAGAGCATATGTGAATAAGATATGTTTTGTAAGTACCGTTGCTGGATCCAGAACTATCAACTATCCGGAGAAACAACCCAGTAGTGGTCTAAAAAATATAAACTTCTCAATTATTGATGTTGCCACCAAACGTACTCGGGGTCACCAGCGTGAGGGCTGCTTGCTTTTGAAGCCTCCACCAGCGTGGATTTTAATGGCGGTCTGGTGGCATTTTTGCTATAATGCGGATGGACGGATTACTGATCCAAAATAAAATGGGCACTGACCTCATATAAAAAATTTTATTCACTAGACTTCTATACTTGTAACTTACTTAACTATTCGACTCATTTGATTACGTCTGCACTTGACGAGAAGAGAAACACATCTGACTCTGTGCGCAGGGCTGCCAGATTCCCCGATTTATCGTATTTTCCCAAATTTTGAAGTATAAATCCGATGCCGCTGATTTTGACTCTATTATTTTCGATATTTTACTGTTTCTTTCGATTTTTAGAGATTTTCACTATTAACCCATATTTTATTATATTAACTTCTGAAATTAACCTAAGGAACATGAAAAGTTGGTAAAAGCAACCAACTAATTCCTATATATATGCAAAAATGTGAATCAGACGCGCGAAACAATGGAGAAATGTGGGTAAAAATGGACTCAAACATTTCAGATATTGTAGATTACAACTCAACTGTGAAATCTGACGAAATTGGGCAAATCTCAAATTTTTTCCATTGTCACTTTTTGTTTTTGTTCAGTTGATTTCACAATCTTAAGCGGGTATTTTTTTTAGTAGGATCTTCGCTTATTTAGTTCTTCTCTTTTATGACAGATAAATTTATAGTTCAAAAAAGTAAGATTATATGCAGTTATAAAAATATTTGCATATCTTGAAATACTGTTGATATTACTTGAAAAGGAGGACTTTCACTTAGTACCTATACCACAGTCAGTGCCAGATGATCCACATTTAGATAATGAAATATTGCCGACAATAGAAGTAAAATTACAGGGTTTGAATTATGTAGCTTTTGTAATTGTGAGCAAAAATATTATAAATTGTGCCGAAATTATCCGAAAGTAAAAAACTAGTTAGTTGAAAATGAAAACTATGACGCGACCCGTATTATTGGTAATATTGCGTTTTGCAAAGGCTACTCTGTTCAACAGATAAATATAAAAAAAAACTGAGAAATTGTTTGGATGCGGAAACCTTAACAAATATTTTTTGACAACAAACAGAGATAAATCCTTTCGTATGCATAAATCTGAAAAAATCTTTAAGCGCTTTAATTCCAAAATGCATTAAAAATATCTTACTGATAAGATTGAAATAGGGCAAATGGCAATAAGAATGTTAATCTAATCTATTTTATAGTTCTGTAAACATTCTTAAGTTTTTTTATTTGATATTTTATCGGAATTCTATAAATTATGTTTTGACCAAGTAATTATGTGATTTAAATCTTTCACCGATTTTCGTACCCTATTCACGATTTTCTCTCCAGCATTTTCCCGGTTTTTGTATGTTGCTATCTGGCAACACTGTCTGGAGGTCTGGTTCGATTCTCATTTTTCTTTCCCTTCCATTCCAGTCAAATGATCGGGCAGGTTTGAAACGAATGCATGGGTCTATGTATATATAATATATCATTTAAAGAATAATACGATGGTTGCATTGCAGTTTCAGTACAGCCTGGTACAAACACAATACATAATATAATAATAATTATTTGATGGGAAGCAGTCAATATTATATCTTATATTGTACTTTTATATAATTTCATTAAAAGAATTAACAGGACTATAGTTAGTTGTATCATAATTAATGATTAATTTAATTTAATTTAATACATAGAATAAAAAAATGGTGTGCATTTATTTATGCATTTTTGCATTATTTAAAATAACAAACAAAACGAAATGAAAAAGGTAAATTTAATTAGTAATTAAGTGTGTTCTAAGGAACTTTCCGAAAGCCGCTGCGACTATAAACCCCTTAAATCTACAAGACATAGAAGTCCACAAACATGGGCTTTGAACGAAATCTTGAGTATTGTTTTCTTAAAGCGCATTAACAACACATTATTATATCTGGTTGATTGGAGAAACATATTCGAATGTACAAATATTGGGACATCTTTAATTACTCATATAGAAGAAATACTGCCATACACTTTAAGTATATATCAATTAGGCGTCCTAATAAATTCAATTTATACGAGCTTATGTGATCGTGATTACGCAGTCCATATTATGATGTCGTGGAAAGCAACCTTAATTCGTTTTTCACAAATTGACATCTAATTGCATTTCATTCTGAAATAAAATGATGGATAAAGAAGAATTTTAAGAACTTTTATTTTTAACGATTCTAAATCAAATTAATAAATACAAGAAGAAAAAACAACCGCCACGTCCGGGGTTCGAAACCGGGATTATTTATTGATTTAGAATCGTTAAAAATAAAAGTTTTTAAACTTCTTCTTTATCCATCATTGACTGATTCTAACAAGTGTAGGTTCGATTCCCGTCCGGGAAAAAATAAATGAAATCAAATGTTTGGATTGGCTGTTCATTACACATCTAGTCAAGTATCTTATATTAATTTCGTTTTCCAGAGGAGGCGCTCTATCTACGAAAAATTCAATATTTTTATATATTTCTACTTTTGGGATCTTTTGGAAGAGGTATGATATTATGATAATTATTCACTATTACCACTGAAAAAGGACAAGATATACCCGAAACACAGAGAATTCAATATGAACATATTCGTCTGATATCTGTGACATTTCGCAATACATAAGCAACGTATCTCGCTATTTGAATGTTTAAAAAGAATTTCAAAAGACGAATACATAACTAGTGCCACTTGCCGCTCAGTGCTCAAGGCATAATAGATGAGATGCGAGATAGTTACAACAAATTTACTAATTCTGTTAATAACTCCGAATTTTAGTTCATAATAAAAATAATATTGAATTTTAGAAAAAGCTTAATATGTTGGGAAGTAATAAAAATTAAGCAACTTTATATGTTATGTGTATTTTTTGCAAAATAGGACATGTTATAGAATAAATTCCCACGTTGCAAAGTACCCCATGTTAGGGGTCATTCGCCACCTTAGTTGGGGCATGTTGAAACTACCAGGAGTAAATCGAAACGACTTAACTAAGAGTGCATTTTATAACTGATATTTATTTATATTTGTAGCCACAAGCTATTTAAATAGGTCTATAAGTTGTTTTTACTTACATTGTATTACGTTGAAGGTTAATAATATAACAAAATGTGATCTTGTAGGCACCTAACCATTTCTATTTTTAATATGCACGTACATATTTTGCAGCAAATAACAATAAACAAAACTTAACAATATTTCAACGAAAAAAAAAAAAAACTAAATCATACTTAAGAGGAGTCAGTACCAAGATTTGCAAGTTTCATACATTTTTCAATGCTAATTTCTGGCAAACTGTTTGTGCCAGAATAATGATTTATATCCTAAAGTAAAGGTAATGAAGAAGTCTAGTGAATAACGTCGCCAAAAATAAAAAAAAATTTATTGCAATGGAGATATTAGCTCGGAAAATTGTAAAAAATGGTAAAAATTGATGTTTTTCAAATCAAATTCCTGTTAGTAATTCTCTTTTCTTTAGATTGTGACTATTTTAGAAATACAAAGCCTATATCTAGCAAATAACACGTCCAGTTTTTTTCATTTTTGGTAACGATTGTTTTAATTGTTTAAGTCCAATTAGCCCTTGTTTTTTCTCTCGATATTTCACAGACAAGAAATTGCAATATTTCGTTGAAAGTTGTAGAAATATAAAGCAAAATAAAATTTAGGAGAGTTCATTCTCGTTAAAAAATTTCAATTTCTTTGAACTGCAAATTTTCATTTCCGTCTTAAATTGTCGCATGTTTGGTTTCTGCCTTTCACGCTAGATGACTCTAATGTGACTTGTGGTCTAGGTCTACGCTAATTTTATATGAATTTTCATACTTTCAGGACACAAACCTACGTATAGTAAGTTTGATTGCCTACAGGCTCGCTGGTATCTAAATTGAAAAATTTGCTGAGTACTGACTCCTCTTAAGTGGTTTTAGCTGTTTGTTGCAACTTGACTCACATCACACTCCAGAAAAAAATTCTCTCTATGACTCATTGCATCGATACACTCCTGCGAAACACTAATCCATAAAATACATAAAACAGTGTAATAATTTGTAGAAAGAACTTGATAAGAAATAACTTATACTTACTTACAAAGTAACTAACTCAACGTCAGAAAAATTTTACAAAATCATTCCAAAAACAGGATGCTTGACATGAGCGTACGACTTTTAGTTAAAATTGTTTGCAAGGAGCTAAAATCGGACTGTTTCAAGCTGCCCATTTCCCTTATGTGATTTTTAACGTATTGCTGCAATATATATACAATTTCTTTAGTTTTGAAAATTAGTTTGTCAAGTAAAGGAAATAGAAAACTATTGGTATTTACTTATCGACCATCTCCTTTCTTCCTGCATAGGATACTCAGTTGACAGCTTACTTTGGATTATTTGTCGGTGCTTTTCAATTATTGCTGTATTCATATTTTGGACAAATGATTATCACAAAAAGGGATGAGTTCGCTGAAGCCATCTATTGCAGTAAATGGTACGAGCTTAATGACATTTCAACGCGGAAAATGGTACTACTCATGTTGATGAATGCTCAAAACTGTGAAGGTATCAAGTTGAAGGGATTTATGGAACTATCCTTGGAAGCTTATTGTGAAGTATGCTGCTTTCGGTATGTAGACGAATCTCAAATTAATTCTTTTTTTTTTATTCCATAGATGGTGAAAGCCTGTTATAGTTTTGCTGCATTTTTAATGAACATCATGTAAAAAGTTCCTTTATATACCACAGTTATATCATAATCACACAAAATAAAGATATTGAAGTTCCTTCTCATAGGAAATATTTTTTGCACGGATCTGAATTATGCAAATCTCTATTTAATGTTTGTTGCACTTTATTTTATTAAAGAATAAATAAATGTTGTTTCAATGCATTTCGTTGTTTTATTATCTCGGAATGGATAAAACTCTTTGGTTGAAAGTTTATTGTATATGTTATTGAAGGTTCACTGATTCCTTAATGGTGGTGGTCTCAACTTTATTTAGAAAAGACGAAAAATCAAGTGGTTATCCCTGTAGGATACATGTCCAGCATAAATGAATTTATTAAGTTTAAGTCAGTCCTCAGAGTCTGTGATCGTGATAGGACAGTAGCATAGTTTTTCGTTTGTAACTCGATCAGACCAACCTATACGAACAGATATTTACAAACGCGAGTTAATAATTTTGTTACCTGCCATGCCTCGCAACCATAGAGTAGCACTGATTTTATATTGGATTTAATCGAGAAATACATGTTCGTGAAATGAACTTTTTAAGATGATTAGATCATGGTGTTACTAAATTTGTCATTCTGTTTGTAACACATAGAAAGTATGATGATAGGCCAAGCAGAATATTAGAAGTTATTTTGAATTTTGTTTGTTCATCTATCCTTCCGTCCGTTCATCTGTCTGTCTATCTGTCCGTCTATACGACCTCACAATAACTCGAGAGCGCGTGTACTGTGAGAGCTGAAATTTTGCAGACTGGGTTTCTACAAGAACTTCTTCGTAGGGTTGCTTTAACAAATTTCATTTTTCACTATATATTTGGGCATTACTTGAGAGCGCGTCGGTGTAGAGGCGTTTTCATAAAAATAGTAAATTAAATTTCAAAAATAAACTAAATCGGGCAACACCTCTTGTTGCTGCCATATACAATTTTAGGGTTTTTACGTACATATTGAAAAACGATTAGTTCCAGATTTTTGTATTGTACTGAAAAGCTCTTCAGAATTTGAAATCCTATAAAGTTGGCTCTAATCATTTTTATTGTCTGAGGAACTGTTCTAGAAATATATGCGAAAAACTACTTCAAAAGTCAACCTTGCATGGATGGGTGACCATACGAAATTACATACGAATACATTCATACATACAGAATTGGTCTTAGACCAAAATTAATATTTTAAGACTGCGACGACATCAGTGTTCTTGATGTAATTGAATTGCATCAAAACTTTTCGCATTTTCTCACGTATGAATTTCAATGTCGTGAGAAAGCAACAAAAATAATAAGAAAGCTTTCGTGGATTGGATACCTGGAGGCAGCTAGCCCAATCCCCCTAAGGTTTTATTCAAGCTCTATCGTAAAACTCGAATTTCATGAACCTAATAGAAATATTGCTTTTTGTTTTTTTTTATTTTGTTGTGAATCCAACAAGGATTTGAAATAAAAGAGTAAGTAATTTCGTGTTCCTACTTTGAATACTGTTTCTTGATAACCTATATAAGGATGACGATATGTGGATATATGGATCCAGGTAAATATATTCGTAATTATCGTAATGCATAGATGGACATTTCAACTTTTAAAAGGAATTTCGCATAAGCATCTGTTCCGTCGCGGAACATATACAAATTCACGATTTAAATATCCAACGATGATAATCTTCCCACGGTGTCGCAGCAGCTGAAAATAAACAAAACAAAGCATTTATAAAAATAATAAACAATTAGAAGTCTCAGATCATTCACGATCTGAGACTTTAATTGAAACCATAACTTACGCTAAATGACAGAGTAAATCCGCCCACGATGTCTCAACCATCCTAAGGGACCAAAAATCTGAAAAAAGAAAACACATTTTTTATAAATATATAAATAAATATTTAAAACATCACAAACTTACCTCCAACTAACAGCTGCTCTGACACTTGACATAACCAAAATGGCAGCTCATAGCATGGAGAAAAATATTGTCATTAGACTATGATGACGTCACTGGGTGTCTAAATATAAAAATCTCAAATGACGCGAGCGTCATAGCAACGCCACCGGCAAACACAATTTCTATTCTGTCTCTGCCTATAAATAGCGAGCTACTAGAAGTAGCAAGTCACTCGCATTTTGAGCAGTCGCCAAGACAGATCGGCAGTGTTAAACCGAAATTAAGTCTTGTTTAACAAATTTAAAGGGAGACATTTGAGCCCTATATACTAATCTTTATTTAATCATAATCATTTTTCCAGATTATTTAGCAGGCAGAATATTTGAAGCCTAGCGTTTTTTATATGAGCAGATCAAATGAAGCTCATATTACTACCCATTTCTAATAGAATTAAAATTAATAGATAATTCTATTTTTCAGGGTAAAGGGTCTGGCATCCAAGCATTGGACTAGTTAAAAACGCGTTTTCAACGTTGAATTATTATTTCATTTACTTTTTGATTTTTGGTTGAAGTATTATTTCATTTATTTTTTGTTTTGGTTGGATTTTATTATTTCGAGTCTAGGTTAAGAGAATAGTTGTGAGAAATAAAAATTTTTTATTGACACCAAACCAACAGTTTTTTCAGTCTTGTCCTTCTAACCGGCACCTCCCCGAATTTTATGTAAGGCCCACATTGGGACTTCACAGCATCCATTGAGGGAATCATACACGCCACTATAGTCAACCAAAACATTTGGAGAATTGTGCGTCACTTTTTATACCCTAGATGAAATCTATAGGGTATACTAAGTTTGTCATTCCGTTTGCAACACCTCGAAATAATGATGGTACAGCAAAATGGATTGGACACCCATTCATAATATTAAAAGTTATTTCGATTTTTGCATCTCCGTCCGTCCATCCGTCCGTGCGCACGATAACTCGAGAACGCGAATGTTCTTATTGATTTTATGGGTTCCACTTCTTCTTTACTCATATATGATATGCCTTCAGGTTGATTTTCTTCTTTGCTCAGTTGACACAGTTCGGCGTTGGATTTGCCTAACATTCTTCAAGAAATAACGGAAATTTCCATGTCCAGTGACTGCATTTGGATTGGATTGATAAAAATGATCACCAAACTTTTACTCTGCTATAAATATGTTTTCATATTAATATAATTCCCGTACAATGACTCGTCACGATCTTTTTTTTATAACTCTGATTTAACAACTCTACTCCAGTTGTACCAAAACCTTTTTTCGTGCTTTCTTCATACTCACACTGACCAACTTTCCTTCTGTTGCTTTATATTGTTATAGGATCAGCGGAATTCGAGTTAGTGAATTATTTGGAATTCAAATCGACACCTCATATAATTCACTTTGATCGCAATTGTTCATCGGGGTTACATATTTTGAAATATCTGACCAGCGAAAAACAGAAACCATTTCACATTACACAAACCTGAGCGATTTCCTGCTAAAACCAATTAGTTGGCTTGCATGCATATCTAGACAGGAAAGAGGAGTCTGAATTATCTGTCATCCCATTTTGATAAGTTCCCCTAAAGTGGCTTTCTGGTAAACCAAATTTTGGTTATGGACCGTAAATGAACTGTCGACGTTGGCCAAACCGTTCGCTTTTTTATTTCCGTTCACTATTCTGAATCCAGGAACCAAAGCGAGTTTACTCTGTTTTTCCTAGAATGCGGATTGAGTTTCGTGTTACAACTTCAGATTAGTTATCGCCCATTGGCTCACGCTATATCATTGCAACCTTTTGATCATTAATAGTTATCATCCCTTTGTTCACGCTATAGCGTGATATATCATTGCAACCTAACGTTCGTCTTTTGATCATTAAATAAATTGGCATCATGGTACCCGATTTATTTCACTTGCATTTCCAAATAACTGATGAAAACTGCTTCAAATATGAAATAAAATAAATAAAATAAAATATACGAAGATGTACTTTTGTCATAAATTCTTAAATTCTACGCAAATCATATAACGAAAGTCATCTGGACAATGTAAAGATCTTCTACTACTTAATTCCACATTAAAAAAAAAAGGTTAAGAGCGAATCGCGCTCGTGCATATAGGGTTCCATACAAGAACCTTAATCGACGTATAGTCGATCGACTTAATTTAAATCTAATCGAAACTTGCCTGTGGTAACTGAAAAACCACATTATCCCGGAGCATTAGTAAATAATATATTGCCACTTTAGTTAGCTGTATATTTCATAATGTAATTATGTAAAAATTACAACATAATAGGTCTGTATGTTTTCTCGAAAGTTTTTACCCAGGCTTCAAAATTTTTACACAGACTCGAAAGTTTTTTACCCATATTGTGTACATTAACATCTCGGCCGAGAAAAATTTGACAGTTGAATGGATTTCCAAGTTTTCTGTTAAGTTTTGACATTATCTTCTAGTATTATCCCCTCTACCGAAAGAATGGTTTTACTTAAGGGGAGTTACCACTGAAATCTTAAAAACCACGAAAAGTTAATACAAATTTGCTGCAAATCTGTGCGTATCATGATCAAAATTGCACATAGTTAGAGAAAAAGCGTAAATTTAAGTAATGACGTGTAAAAAAAAAGATTTCCGAGTTCATGAAATTTGCAAAGTTTGGTACATACAAACGTAATAATGGTACATTAAGCAGATAAATTTGTACCTGAGTATGGAAGATCTTGAGTTGGAAGAGGAAGTGACGGAAAAAAAAACCAATAAAATAGTTGTGGTTACTAATATATTTTCGTTTGAAATCTACTATTTCCAAATGACCACCACGACCACGCCTACAGGACCATATCCTTTTCATGAAATTTTCCATAACCAAATCGCAAAG
This sequence comes from Dioctria rufipes, assembly GCA_963924295.1. Lineage (NCBI taxonomy): Eukaryota > Metazoa > Arthropoda > Insecta > Diptera > Asilidae > Dioctria > Dioctria rufipes. The sequence goes on from OZ002740.1 coordinate 366,186,691, forward strand.
TGGCTGCCCTATGTCCACGAGAGCCTCACGAATTCCATCTTTGAGGTCTTGAATCGACGCTAGGCTGTTGGCGTAGACCTTCTCTCTCATGTGGCCCCAAAGGAAGAAGTCGCAAGGTGTTAAGTCACAAGATCTCGGTGGTCAATTGCGATCACCTCTTCACGGTCCGGAAACTTTTCCCGTAAAAGATCAATGGTTTCGTTGCTTGTATGGCACGTAGCGCCGTCTTGTTGAAAGTAAACGTTGTCCAGATCAATACCATCCAATTCCGGCCATAAAAAATCATTAATCATCTGTCGATAGCGCAATCCATTCACCGTAACTGTTGCTCCAGCCTCATTTTCGAAAAAGTAAGGTCCAATGACCCCGCGGGACCATAAACCGCACCAAACAGTCACACGTTGAGGACAGAGAGGCTTTTCCACAATAACTCTTGGGTTTTCCGAGCCCCAGATGCGACAATTTTGCTTGTTGATGAAGCCATCGAGGTGGAAATGGGCCTCATCACTCAAGATGAGTTTTCGATGGAATTCCGGATTATTTTCATGCATTTCAAGGACCCAATCAGCAAAGACTCGACGTTGGTGATGATCGGCCGGCTTGAGTTCTTGTGTTAACTGAACTTTATAAGCCCTAAGACCCAAATTTTTATGCAAAATACGGTGTAATGACGTTTGTGGAATGCCTAATTCCAATTTCCTAATTTTTATAGTGAATTTTAATAATTTCAATGCGTTATTGAATCGTGTATCGTTACATTTTTATTAATGGCGTAGTTTCTACTTGTCAAATGTCAAAAAATGACAGCTCCGAAAGTGACATCTACCGAAGTAGCCGGCTAATTAAAATAACACCTCTTATTGGAAAACCCTTTATATGAAAATTAGATTAGAAAATCTGCCAGACATAGCTCAACCTAAAAATTGTATTTTTGGTAAATCTAACTCTCTAAAGTAGTTATATGGTTATCGAGTTAATAATAGTAATAATAATAGTAATCTGACAAAGTGTGAACATTGCAAATATTATATGGTATATTACAAATAATCAGAATTCTCGGAAGAGTTTTATTTGATCTGATCAGCAGCACAGAGCGCATATATTTCGTTCGCCCTTGCCTGCTCCTCAAAAAAAATTCTAAGAAAAATCCGACGGCCAAATTTAAAATCTCGCCATGCCTATGCAATTCTATCGCACTGCTTTGCAGATGCCCGACATGCTTTGGAGTACAATACAGACGAATATCACAGCCATGCAGCTTTGCATGTAGGTAGTAAATATAGTGATTTGTTTCAATTTTAAAATTGCATACTTTTATGCGTTTATGCTCCCTAAGCTTTTGGGTAAAGAAATCGTGGGCCTTTTTTTTGTGGTAACCCCCCTTAAGTTTTCTCTGACAAAAGTAATCCTACAGTAATACATACAGACCTGTTATGTATACTGTATTTTCATATTCAATAATATGCAAACAGGTGGACGCAAGAGAGATCCTATAAGAGCTTTCCTGTTATCTATAACTCAATGTTTACTAAACCGAATATTATGAAAATTTTAGCCTTAGAGACCTAGAAGATCTGGAGTGGAACGGTGTTTTTAGCACTTTTTTGACTATACCTTATTACCAAGTCGGGAAAAATTCTGATTTTGTTTGTGATGTTCGCCCTTTCAAACGATACTCCACACGATACAAAACAAGTTTTTATTTGAGGGGGTTCAACACACTCTATAAAAGAAAAAAAAAAGAAAAACAATGTTTCATACTCTGTGACCTAACCAATTTCAAATTCCTACGTCATGTGGTTTTCGAGAAAAGCGTTTGTGATAGATAGAAAGACGAACAGACGCAAAGGCGGTCTAGTAAAGATTTCGTAGGGTATACTAAGTTTGTCAGTACATTTGTAAAGCATGATAGAACGGCCGCGTATTATGTATATTTAAGGTAATTTTGCTTTTTGCATACACGTCTGTTCAAACCAACATTAAATAGCCACCTGAAAGTAAAACAGTTTAAAAGATTCTAATTCCAAGTATTTCTAATTATTGAAAATAGGTTGGGAACGAAATGATGCATACCTACTTACAAGCACATCGATAAGGCAGTTTTAGTGGAGATAACAATCAAAACATCATGGCTACATTCCACATAAACAAATCTGGGATACAATCCAATGAGAGGAAAGTGGCTTGTCTTCGATAACAGTACGCAAATCAAATGGAATTAGATTAAGTCATCTGTACAGTTAAATATATCTTGTAAAGTAGCAAATTAGCAATATTGCAATATTGTAATAATTATTTTATTGTATAATCCTATATACTAATAACTTTAGCTAGGCAAAATCAGGAACGGCAACAAAAATGGTCAAAATTCCAGTTGCTTTGTACAGCTGCTAGGGTCAATGTACTCTTCTGACCTATGTACAGGTCAATGTACTTTGGTTGCTATGCGCAAGGTAAAATAATTTGTTGGTGCCGTGCGCAATTCAGAGGCAATATAAGTCGCAGGCCAACTTGTATCCTTCTCTTTTCGCATCCAGCTTTCATAGATTGCGCATCATTTGGAAATCGACTTAGCTAGTGGTAATAAAATAGAATTATTAACAAATTAACTTTATCTTGGGTACCGACTGAGATAAAGATATTTATTCTGGGTCTCGACTGGAATAAATTCTACTAACTCAACAACTTTATCTTGGGTAGCGACTGAGATAAAGACATTTATTCTGGGTCTCGACTGGAATAGATATTACTAACTGAATAACTTTATCTTGCGTCTCGACTAATTTAATGATATTAATTCTGGGTACCGACTAGAATAAACAGTACTAATACAACTTTGCTTTGGGTCTCGACTGAAGTAAAGAATCTTGTTCCGGGGAATGACTAGAACAAGAATTCTACTAATCAAATTACATCTTTGCTTTGGGTCTCGACTGAAGTAAAGAATCTTGTTCCGGGGAACGACTAGAACAAGAATTCTACTAATCAAATTACATCTTTGCTTTGGGTCTCGACTGAAGTAAAGTATCTTGTTCTGGGGAACGACTAGGACAAGAATTCTACTAATCAAATTACACCTTTGCTTTGGGTCTCGACTGAAGTAAAGTATCTTGTTCCAGGGAACGACTAGAATAAGATAATCCCTAACTATCTAATTACCAACGCCATAAAGTCGATTCAATAAACTATGGTGAGTACATTTTTTGTCGATTGATCATATACTATATTTCATACTGATTTTTATATTTATATATATGTATATATAGTGCCATTGTTTAAAGTTGTCTCAGTTTTGACAGTATTGTGTTGAAATTGAAATTAGAAACATAAGTGAAATTAAAGAGTAAGCGATTTTATTAAATCAATTTACATAACTGAAGTTTAGTTGTTTTAAAGTGTATCTTATATAAGTGAAATTGAATTCTGTTAAGTTTAGATTTAGTTGGAATTTTGTGAATAAATTTTGACGTGTGTATCTAATAAACCACTGACTTTAAAATATTTCCCGGCGTTCTTATTTACAATCCACATCCTTATTTATATTTTTCTTGAGTGTTCTCATTGGGCATATTGTCTGTCCGTCTGTACTCACGATAACTTGAACACGCGTTTACTCGGAGAGCTGAGATTTTGTACATGGTATTTTTGAAAATAGATCTAAATTCGAAAATGGGACAAATTTCGTTTTTTACTAGAAGCTACCCAAGAACGCGTCAAAGTAGGGAGTTTAGATTTTATACAGGGCGTGGCAATAGTAGGAAATAACAGGCAATAGTAGGCAACAGAAAAAAAAAATGCTATACAAAAATCGTTTTTTTTTATGTATACTACGAAAACAATCAGAACTAGATGTTTTTTCGTCATAATCAGATTTACTCTTTGACCATACGAAAATACATACGGAAATCTTTTAAGTTTTACACTTAAACTTAACTTTTATATTAAATATAAATTGAAATTCTGGATAAGAAAAATTCTACAAGTGTAGAAACCAAACTTGAGCAGAATTATAGTACATGAAATTTCCAGAAGTGATTGGGTATTACATCGAAGCATAAACTCTCTTATTAGTAATGTAGTTGTTGTACGGAACGTTTAGCTGTGAAAAATACTAACTACGGGAAAATTTCAGTTTAGTTCGCTTTAGTTCGAAGCTCAAATATATATACGTTGGCGCAAAATAGTCTGCATTACTAACACGGTAAGTTAGTACTAATTCCAGGATGATTCATTATGTATTTTTGATAGTATAATTTTTACAGACAATTGAGCTACTAAAATAAAAACCCTATTTTTCTTATAAATTCTTGACCTGAAAATAGATTTTGGTAGTATCACAAGTCTGTGCACGGTCGGGCTTATTGGAAAAGTTGCGTCTGGCCCGAAATATCTTATCGTTCAGCACATACTTGTAGTTAGGTATTGACTTGAATTGTTAACAAACCCCAGAAATAGTGACGCGGAAACAAAATTCTTCCTGAGGAAAAATTGTTTTTATTCAAATAAATTTTTAGAATATATTTAATTATGTGCAGTCGTATTTCTGAAGGAGGAACTAATAAAACGGTAATAATTTACTAAACGTAGTTAACAATCGGCAATTTTTCTATTTTCACATAAGGAATAATTTCCACCTGAATTGCACCATATAGTTAACGCAGCTGGTCATTATAGTGCATTTAGAAACGAAAGCCCTTGTTGTGCCATTACAGGCGTAATTGCTGTATAAATTTTTGATTCCGACGGCAATGATATTTTTCTCGCAATAATTTTACTCAGTTTTGTTCTGGAATTCAAAATGTTTAAACATTCATTCCGCGAAGTTTTTCCAATGGAGACACTAAGTTGGGCTTCTCAATTTAAGGTCCTTGAAAAAATTCTGGAGATACTTGGATATACGGCACTAAAGAAATCTAGCAGCGCTACTCGTTTTCATCTTAGTTGTGCTTTGAGATTCCTAATTATTTGTTTGCTCCCATGTTTTTCTTTGCTTTCAATTTTAAAAGAGGAGAATTACCATCTTCGTTTCGATTCTATGCTATCATTGGTAGTAGGAATTCACGTAAGTAATAATATTACAAATGTTTGCATATGTTTACATATATAGAATACAAACAACAACAAGACAAAGTTATAATAAACAAATTACGTTCCGTTTCACCAATTTATGCTTAAAATATTGTAATGCAGGTTTTAACGAAATTCATATTTTTATGGCTCCATAAAACAAAACGAGAGAAACTGTCGAAGTACGTAATCGAAGCTACGTCCGATTTATGCATTGGTAATGAGAGTTATAAAGATATTGGCGAAAAGTACCAATTATTCTCAACGTAAGTTTTAAATTATTTGTGATGTAGGTATATAATACTGATATAAATAATATATTTTTTAAACATAAATTACAGCAAAACTATGGCATGTACTTTTACATTATATATTATGGGAATAATTGTATACAGCATCTTCTCACTTTTTGCGCTGCCAAATCAATGGAAACTGCCTCTGCAATCTCCAATTTTTGGAATTTCGTAATATCAAACATTCGAAAATTTGTCAAATTCTTTCATGAATATTTGCAGATACCAAAATCACCCCGGCTATGAAATTAATTTTTTGTTCATACTACTTCAGGGCTGTCTCTTTATTCCTTGCTGTATGGTATTTGACGTATTGTTTTATTTAAACTGTTCATTTACAGTGCTAACATTCGAAGTTTGCAAGATGTCGTGCGTTTATATTGGTGATAAAAAGGGTGAATATAATACCGAGGAGAAACAGCGAAAACTTGTGCAATATTTGGTGAAAATGCATTCGAACGCAGTGGAGTTTTTAAATGAATTTAAAGCAGCTTTCGAAACTATCGTCTTGGCAACTATAGCAACATTCATGGGAATGGGTTGTATAATGATCGTTCAATTGTCTTCAGTAATTATTAAATTAATTTAAAGTGGAATAGTACACATATTTACTAGGAATTTCTAATACATAATGCAGAGCAAATTAAACTCACAAAAATACTTTCCTTTAATATTTCAAAATGTTGCAATACACTGAATTTGTTTTTGTCTTTGCGTTTTTTATAAAATTATTATCAGAGATGAGGTCGAGAAAAATTAAATTTCAATCTAAAAATAAGGTTTAATTAAATTTTTCCTAAAGTTCATGTTGTGAGAATATTAGGTTTATTATATTATAAAACCTCTAGTTTTCCAAAAAAAGCTAAAGGATTACAACTTAACGTGTGACGCCATTTTATCCGGTCGGTAGGATTTAATCGGGCGCTAATACGGTCCTCACAGGAAAATGTCAAACTGTCGCTGGGTAGCTGTAATAGAGTACAGGGCTAAATGACAACAGCTGGTTTGCATATATATTTCTGATTTTATTGCTTCTTGTGTGCGTGTTTCTGATATAAATGTGAGTTACTAGGCTAATATTTAGCGTTCCGTTGTAAGCTAATTCGGCATATAAAATGACGGAATAGGTGAGGACTCGGGTGCTGGAAGGAATTTTTTCCTGATTATTATACCTCTACTTATATATTACTTTCAAATTTTAATTGTGAATCATATAAACGAAAATTTTACATGAACTAAACTAAAATATCTCTATAAAGGTTTCCCCTACAATATAGTTTGTTACCAACGTTTAAATTCAAGAATATAGTGATGAATTCTCTATTGATTTACAAATAAGCAGTTAGATAACTCAGCCCCTCACTTACTAAAATTCATACCCCAGCTCAACTCCAAGTTTTGATAAACGATTTATGTTCTTATGATTAAAATTATATTTTGTTTTTCATCAAAAGTAAATAAACTTTTTACGCTTTCATGATGTTTATTTTTCGTGATTTAAAAAATTCAGCCAGTTTTTAGGGTAGCTAACTCGATGTTTGAATCTTAAACGGTTTTCACATTGTGGAAACATAAAATTAATTTTTAATATCCAAAATTCCAAACATTTTATAGATTCAATAAAGTGAACATGTTGAATTAGGGCTTCTATGATGCAATATACGAGGTGTAGTAAAAAACGAGAATTTTTTAATATCTTGTCCGATCGGTGAAATTTTATATTTGGAAATTGACCAAGATTACCATTTAAAGGCATTTAAGATGATAATAGAAATGAATGTACATCATATAAAACATTGATGAGCATTAAAAAAAAAAAAATCAGGATATTGTCCTTTGAAATCGCGGAAATTGTGATTTCATACGACTCATGCATAACCATTTTTACTAAAATTTCGTACATTTGTTGTTTATACCATTAAAAAGTGCGATTCAATGGCATTTTTAAGGTTTGAAAGAATACTATGTTTATTCTTCCTCATGGTTCCGACCAGTGTTAGCCCTTTCGGAAATAATTCGTGACTCAGGTTGTTAAAAGATCAAAAACTTTGCATTGACACATTTTTTGCATCCGATCAAATCGAGCACGCCTCATTGATGGAGTTCTTCTATATAGGTAGAAGCGCTGAGCGCTTTTCCCTGATATAGCCTACCTGGATCGTTTCAGTGATTTATGAAATAAGTGTTAGTGTAGTAGGGACTTATGGTATCTTGGTATAAAACAAGATCGCGCATATTTCGCTTACTAAAATTAAATGAATATAGTTTACATATGTAGATCTTTAGATTGCAACTTGATAAGTGAATAAAGATTTATTAAAAGTTTTGCCATTATGTGCAGCATACCCACAATCGATTACCCAGGTATTTGGATATCCAAGAATTTAAGATTCCGGAATCATAGAAGAAGCATGCTTTGTATCCTCTTAAGACTCTTCAGTAAGAGCATAGTATTAGGTGATAGTCATGTTTCGATGTCTATAGATATTGATTTAATTAGAGTTTCTAGTTTTCCAAGTAATTTAAATAGAAAACTATTTTACGTACTGTTTTCAAAATTATGTAATACCTTTTTTTCTTCTTTTTTTCTATAGGATAAACAGTTAGAAGCAGGATTAGGGTTATTTGTCGCTGCTTCTCAATTATTGCTGTATTCAAGTTTTGGACAAATGATAATTTCAAAAAGGTTAAAGTTCGCTGAAGCCATCTATTGTAGTAAATGGTACGAACTTAATGATATTTCAACGCGAAAAATGGTACTCCTCATGCTGATAAATGCTCAAAGATGTGAAGGAATTCACTTGAAGGGATTTTCCGATCTATCTTTGGAAGCTTATTGTGAAGTATGTTATTTTTGGTATGCAGCGAAATTTTAAATTAATGTTTTTTTCTTTTATACCACAGATCGTGAAAGCATGTTACAGCTTTGCTGCGTTTTTGATGAATATGATGTGAAATGTACCTATATTTACTGCAATAATTTCACATTCATACTTAAATAACACAAAATAATGTTTTTGAAGTTACCTTTTGCACTAAAAATGTGAATTATTATCTCTTCTTAATGTTTTTGGGATTATACTTTATTTCAGATCAATAGAATGTCAGTTTCAATGCATTTTCATGTTTTACTGTAATAAACTTCAGGTAATACTATCTATTATCACCATATCACCTCAGCCCAAGAAACAGTTTTTTTTTTATATAGTAGTAACCGTAAGGTTTCCATTAATAAATTACGCTCATATTATATAGACTAAAACTCGAAACCTCTTTGTGGCCACTATAAACCTCTTAAAGAACTTAAATAGATAAAGGTTACCGTGACCAAGGTATTCTCGATTAATTTATTTTGATCATGGCAGTTATTGCAGTAGTGTTTCGATTACCTTTATAAACTTTATTTCTAATCGTAACTTTTCCACAGCGCTTGCAATTTTTTCAGATTAAGGCGAACATTTACGAAACCTATCTTGACATAGAACTTCGATAGTTTTTGTATTGGAGTTGTATAATGTGCCTAATATTTTTACATCTTAGAATTACAATTTTTCGGCATATATGTGGTGAAATTCAGCTGCAATTGAAATCTTACTGTGAATATCATCATATATACTTCTAAAAAATACAGACCCCTCCAAAAATGAGCAATATTTAAGAATTTGAATTAAATATGACAAATTTTTTAATTTTCAATTAGGTAATATCAATTCAGAACCGTAACACTATATAATTTAGAAATATTAAATACCTAAAATGATTTATTTTCTTCACGTAAAAATAAAAACGGAAGCCATATATCCTGAATTTCAAAAAAAGAACAAATTAGCATTATAAAAATTCAACTCTAGCTCTATTATATAAACTGAATGACCATTATAAAACTTCTAGGAATATCATAAAACTAAAGGAACGATACCATACCTCGGAAATGTGCCCTTATACATTTTAGTCAAATAATGTTACCTTTGATAATTTATATATCTTATACTAACAAAAAAGGCGTTATTGTTCTTATATACCCTTTGGCTATATTGAGTTACATCTGGTAAGGTTACAAAATGTCTGTGTCATGTTATTCTTATAATAATTATTGTTGAATGGTCCACGGTAATGTAGTGAATAATAATAATAAATAATAATATATAAAAAAAATTCATATAAAATCGTGCAAAATGTAGAGGCAGATCAAGAAGACTTAGTTTGTGTATTGTCCCAACAGCATGGGAAAATAAAGGCATATTGAAATGGAATAATACAACAAAATTGACGTTACTAAAAGTTTACGATTTTTATAACAGTCACCTTCGTTACTAAAATGCCATAAATAAATGAAAATAGATTTATAATTACTCCAATAAATATTAAAAGTCATTTGTGTCGGCCACCGAATAAGTTACTACAGGGCTATCAAAAATTTTTACGATATTTTACAGTTAGGAAATACATTACCGAAAGTTCCCAATTTTTACCTACATTACTGAATGCTGTCAAGTTATATAAAGGTAAGCACGAATACCGCAATAAGCACTTATTACCAATTAGTTATATAACGTGGTGATGAAAAAAATTATAAAACTTCCTATACCTTTTAGTAATGGTCACTTTAAATTGTATCGACCGGTGATTGAAACATTTTCATCATCAACTTATAAAGCCTTCAGTAACTTACTTCTACAACAGCCATTAGTAACCTTAAAAAACTCTAATATAACTTCGTCTGCAATTGGTAATATTATGAAACTGTTATATAACCACTCAAATTCTCATATAACCGAGTAACCATTATACATATACCCCTTATGAAACAACTCATCACCTTTAGTCACCAAAAATTGGAAAAATTATTTTTCGGAATATCATTGTTTCTTTGATGTTTGAAACATTATGATCAATTGAAAATATCAACTAACTTTTTCAGGATCTTGGTCCACATCTTATTTAGAAAAACATTAAAGTTTTATGCTTGGGCTGTATACCTAACGGAGCAAGCTGATATAAATAATGTTATCTCAAACTGTGCGATAACAAATCAAGTTGCCACTACAGGTCCATAAAATAATAACATTCGCAAATCATTATCTTCTATAATATCTATGTTTTGGTTTTCTTTCTTCTACATTGTGGCCTAGAATTCCTCTTTTAAATCGGGCGGCTTTGCAAGAAGGGAAAGAGACGTAAAGAAATGAAGAAAAAGTGATTCAGAGCTGACGGCACTCAGAGTCGATCACTTTTTATCAGTTCTCCCAAACCAACCAACTAATAATACTCAAAAGTGTTATGTTATTAAAAAAGAGTTTTCGCAGAGTTGCACTAAACCAGGTTTGAACCTGTATCATCTCAAGCATTAGCTTTGATGAGGTTTTAGAAGGGGAATAGGTGTTTTTATGCATCCAATTTAGTGTTTTCTTTAAATGCCATTGAAGGTTGGAAAATTCTCAGTAAAGTCAGTATTAAGGAATTTCGCTACAATTTTAACTTTTCAATATCTGAAAACGGTACATATTTGAATTACACATTGGCACATCTTCATATTGCAAAGTAATCGACAATATTTACTTAAGGTTCCAAGCTGTGCTTCACATAATACTTTATTCATAATTGTTGATCTTTAGTAACACTTCTTTCAGTGGCGAGGCGTCAAACGGATCAAGGTGTTCAGCCAGCCTGTAAACATATATTTGTCCAGTTAAAAATAAAATAAAAATAATAAAAATCCATTCTATCTAATTTTACTCTATTTCCCCAGCACTCATGACTTTGCATTATTTATGACGGGTGTTCAGTATCATAACTGAACGCTAAGGTGAGTATGAATATATACGAATGCTAGGAACAGAAATATTAATTCTAACTAAGTCCGTAAATTCCCCAGCCTTCACACCTTTGCATTGCTTGGTGCCGCTGATTACGGTATACAGACTAAGAAGGTATTAACTTCTGTCCTGCACCATAGATTCGGCGTTTTGTGTATGTGACGGCATGCGAATTGAATCATAAGGTCATATCATAGTAAAGCGACAATAATTGTGTAAATTTGTGCATCGATCATCTCCGATTTTGATGAAATTTCACAACTAGATTGACTATATTGTTAGTAGTATTTTGTTGAAATATTTTCTTTTTCTGTTTACTTTTGACGGCTATACGTCATTTTTAAATTTAAAAGTGACAAATTTTGCTTGGTAGGTGTAATTTCAAAAACATGTATCTCAGAATGTACACATCGCAAAAGCCCATGAAAGAAACGCTATTTATTTCAGGATACTTTGAAGTTTCAGAAGAAAAATTAGTTGAGATATTTTTCTGAAAATTTGTTTTCAAAAATGATGGATATGCCCGTTATACTTGAATATCTCAAACACCCCACTCTCGGTTTTTTTTTTTTAATCCTTAACGGGTTTTGAGAAAACTGTAGAAACGAGTAAATGGAGCTTCGTGAAGATTGATATTTTTTAAATGTATGTAGTTCAGAAAACTTTGAACTTTGCTGTCAGATTATATGCAGACGTTCTTTCACTGATATCGCCAGATCGAGAGGACCTTTCATCCTTTTGTACGATATTCAACGATTTATGGGCAAATGTCTCAGTTAGCGAGTATTAAATTTGAATTATTAAAAAAAAAAAATGTCATGCAAATTTGCAGTATTGTCTTTGATTCTGCAAATTTTTTACACCAAGGACATATTTTTTCTCTTCATTGCCAGTCCTTTACAACAAGAAGAGAGCAACTTCAAAATATGCTTCCGTTCAAAACTAATTAACATTTTTATGTTATGCGAAAAGCGAAAATGTATTATTGTGTTTTGGAAATTATATTCACTTTTCACATAATATAAAAGTATGTATAACTTTTGTTTTAAAGGATTATTAACTGGGTATATTTGAAAAGGGAAAAAATTATGTACTTGGTGCAAAAACTTTGCACGATCAAACATACTACAAAGGTTATTGGGCGCGATCCAACCCACTTTGCGCGAAATCGCGGACATCACTCAAAATAGTTTTAAATTAAATAGATTTTACTAACTTTTAATGGTAATTAGTAATTTAATTGAAAATTTTGTGGGAAGAAAAAGTTATTGCTTATTTAAAAAATATTTAATCTGAGTAATATTTTTTCTGTTATAAGAATATTTATATACCATATTCTTTTTACACACGTTAAGTACACACATTAATACTAGCACTCTCTTTCGCACATTAGTAAGGTTCTCGATCTGGTTCTAACACGATGCGCCCGCGCCTCCACCCGCCACCAGCGGAGTCCTTCGTCATCTGTTGTTGTGATCTGTGCGTTATCGTGTTTTCCAAGTATCTTTACCTATTCTGCGACTCATGCGTGTTTCCTGGACTCGTTATTTGCTTTAGGATTGCATTTTTATCAGGAACCAAAAATAATTGGTATTTTGAAAATTTTAAACAAAAAAAGCTGGGATAAATTATGATCGTGGAATTTAGTGGAATATACCAAAAGATATTTCGTGAAACCCATTACGATTCCTGTAATGCTTTTGAAAACATAACTTAAAACAAAAAACAAAAACTAAAAAAAATTAGGCTGGAAAGGCTTATTATTTTTTTCTGGCAAAAATATAAAGCCAGCTTGGCTATTTATTTTTGCCAGAAAAAATAATTAGCCTTTCCAGCTTAGTTTTCTAAGCTTAAAATTATTATCGGTCAGGAATAAGAAGTAAAATAGTCTTTTTTTGTAAAAAGTCATAACCGATTCGATCACTGGTGTTTGTTGATATGGATGGACTAAATCGTTGTGTATCATGTCCACGATCTGTGTAGCCGAAAACACAGCCTGGCTCCAGTGTTTCTGGAGAGATACCGGAACCATGTAGAATTCTTGTTACGAGACATAATACCACGTGAGGTAAGCGTTTTCTTATTTACCTTTAGTTTGTATCTTTAAAGCCTTGTAGTGGTTTCTAAATAGTTAAATGTTAATAACATGCCATAATAAATAAGATATATTGCCGTTATGAATAGATTTAATAGATTATATATAGCTGGCTCTGTGGTTATTGTTGTTTGGTGGGTTATTTTAAGGGGTTTTAACCAGATCATGCGATGGGCCCTGGCATATCAGAATGCGATAATATTATACTTATATTCAGGTAAATCCAACGCTACATGGACGACAGGTTATCGCGGATTACTACTGTTGGGCCAGACATCAAGAAACTATGAACGCGCCGGCTGCTTTCCTGGATAATGTAATAATTGATTTTGATCAAGCTGAATAAAGAATTATAAAAGCCATTGACTTGTTTTTTCACCACTTATTTAGATAAAAGTGATCACTTAGATAAATATTTGTATTGGGATTAGAAGAGTCGCAGCAATATCATAATTATAAACATAGAATAGTAACGGTTCGATAGATTTTGAAATTATATGGATTTTCATGCATTTCTAAGTATTTTTTATACATTTATATATTTTATTGATTTTTCGAGAGTGAATATGTTAGAATACAGTTTACCCAAATTGATCATCAATCAACTTTTTCTGAAGTCTATAAGCTTACTTGCTTAACATTAACAATTCCTGTTGGCACAGCTAATACTGAAAAATCTCTTCCAGCATAAAGCGGATAAAAATATATTTGAAGAACTCGATGGGGCAAGAAAGACTGTGGAACTTAGGCCTTATTTCATTTGAAAAACATCTCCTCAAGGATTTAAAGCAAAAGGAAGAACTCTACGGGGAAGTCACACAGGACTTTTGTAAGAAAAGTAGGCGTATGGAGTTCATTTATAAATGAATTGTGATTAAAGGAATGTATGAAATGTTCACAAAAGTTGCTTTATCCGTTCTAACAACAACATAAGTTACATTCCTCTTTTCCATATATTGCTATTTTTTGAATTTAAAACTCTTCCCTCTTAAGAGATCCGACTAAGGAATATTTTGTAGTCTTTTAAAAATGAGAGCATACTACAGTTTGGTTTTATATTTAATTTTTATTCGAGCGAACTTATATATTAATTTGTCAATATTGGTCGATCTATATAGCTTGATATAAGCTGATAATTTACGTCAGAAAAGGGATCACTACTTCGTGAAGTCGTTATTGTCTTACATGAAAGTTTAACAAAAAAAAGTTAAGAAACTTGCAAAGATTTGAATGTAATAGTAGACAGCAAGCACAGTACAAAAATTCATGCAATTCTTGCTTCTGTAGGTACTATTGTAAAAATTCCATGCTTGCTGCTGCATTTGAAATTTCACTGCTGTGCTTGTTTAACTATTTTAAGCTTAACTTTCAGCTACTGTTAATGGATATAGACACCCAATAAATATTTTGTGGTTTTTATTTTTTGTTCACTTTTTTGTTAAGTTTTTAATAGTATTATATATTTCTTCTGTACCTAACCTACCAAGTGGGAAATTTGTTTTGCGCGTAATATAAAAATGAGATCGGTTTTATTCTACATTCTATAATTGTGAATACTATGAATAATGCGAAAATCAACTAAGTTAATATTCTAATCCACGCAATGAGTAAGTTGTGTACGAAAATCTTTCATCTTGATTGCCTGTTTTTAAAAACTAGTTGAGTTTGTGTGGATCTAGACTCTTTGAAGCAATATTTTGAACCAGTGAACTTTATAGGCAGCCAATTAGTTAATTTCATCACCGAATTTGATCAAAAAAGAAAAGAAACTAACAAAGTGAAAGAAAAACTAAAGCGTTCGATTTCCGCTTACATGATCTGTCTCAATTGGAACCATACATAAATCAAGATGGAAAACCCAGGAATCAAAGGGAGGAAGAGAATTATTTTAGCGAGGAATTACAAATAAATTTGAATGGGAAGCAAAAGCAGTTAAAGGTAAAGATTAATATGCATAAACTGCATAGGAATATGAGGCGAACGCCGAACACTGGCACCGAAACTGGCGGAAAAGAACTTGGCAAGAGCAAAGTTAAAGAATCCAGCAATGAAAAGTAACATAGAAGGGACTCTGAAAAAGGGGAAGAGAATGATACTGAATAAAAGAGCAGCGAAATAAAATAACAGCAACAATAAAATAGTTCTTAAACAAAGTGTCATTAAAAATGTATTCAAAATATTTATGAAAGAATTCTTTGAATTTCTTTTTTTTATAGTCCTGTCGAAATATTGAGATTTTTCGCCGTCAGAATAATTTTTTTTATTTTTTACACAAGCAACTTTACTTGCTTTATTTTCTTATTCTTTCTTACATCGAAAATATAGAGTTTCGAAAACGTCAACATTCATGTGCTGCTACCCAGCAAAAAAACTGCTTTTTGATTTCGTTACGAAATTAAAACGAGTGTCGTGGGAATTCATCCGATGTTGGAAAGGTTTTTATCGCTATATCTTAAATAATTCTATATGAAACGGTTGACCAGACTCGAAAACAATTATCGGTGCGATATCTAGAAGTAATTAGTGAGGAATTCTGAAAGCTTTACCGTTCTTTTTGAAAGCTCACTGAACAGCATTCCTAATTAGTGAGAAATAAACTTTTTAAATTATGACTTAATTTGAATTGCAGGTGGAGACTGTCCACATAAGTTTTTATTTTCCGATATTCCACACAAAAGAGTACAAAAATGAATAATTTAATTAACTTTAACGGAAACCCTGCAAACTACGATATAATTTTTTACCACAAAAATTACGTGATGAACTGATATGTACAAAGGATATAGAATTTTATAGCAGTTTCTTTTATAGTTAATTACGTAGTTTTGTACCCTTTTGCATATAATATGAGAAAAGAAAAACTAACATGACCAATTTTGACCTCCAATTCAAATTACGTCATAACTAAAAATTTTTATGGTGAACTAACCTGACACGAACATTTATTATTGCAGACCTTTGGAAAACACTATTAATTTTAATCACAACTTTTGCTCTCAAACAAAACAATGCGCACTATAGAAGCACTAGACTTGAAATGAACGACATATTTCCGACAGTCTGGAAATCGAATTTCAGAATTCGTAAGAAATTTGTTACATAAAGAGCTACGATTTCAGTAGGATTAAAATGGGTGCCACATCGGGAGTGCCGCGGCGTGGGCGGAAAAATAGATGCCGGGCGGCGATTTTGGAAATTACTCAAAAACACAATTTTGCTGCTCCTGCTGATGGCAAAATATCTTTTTCATTCGAAATAAGTCCGCACGATTCCACTCACTATCTGTAAAGTTAAATGACATAGCTAGCCTCTACTTCCACAAATATGCTACGTTTTTGGAGAAGTTCCGCTGGGCAGTCACGTAATCAGCAACCTCTGCGAGCAATTACCGTCTGGGCAGACGTTAACGGAGCCAAATTTTCTACCAGTAAATTCGAAATTCTACGCGTCTGTTGGAGACGGAGCTGTAACGAAGCGTTCTTCTCCGAAGAAATAGCTTCTACCCCGCTTTTAAGAGAACTTAGAGTATTGGGATTGTGATTGCACACAATCTTCGTTGGTACAAGCAAGCAACTATTGTGGCGAGGATATTAAAAGAGGAAGAAACTCCTTAGGGTAATCTTTAGAAGGAACAACAGCCTACCTCTCAACACAGCTACACAAATTGCAAAACAGCTAGTTATGGGTAGAATAGACTGCTGCTTAACCATCTATGGCCATATGACCAAAAAAAGTCCAGCCAAAATACAAGCTGCGCTAAACGCCACTGCTAGGACAACCCGCGGTGCACTCAGAATCACACCAGTTCTAAGTCGGTTAATCGAGGCAGGGCTCCCGGCCCTCCAACAAAGAATAGAGGCTCTGAACAGATATCTAGTCCTGAAGAGCATTCACAATCCTAACCCCCCCCCCCCTCCCACCCGTAAAATTATACTAGTCCTCGTTTCCACCAAACGGACCTGCGCTAGTCGAACGTTCTGGGGTCTACACAAGGCGGTAACCTACATTCCCCCATCCCAAAAAGGAAGTTCCATTTGATCCCAAGGTAACCAACGCAAAGCATACCGCCCACCCTGGCTAATTTCATCTACAAGTTATTACCTGTGTGAATGGATACTTTCTCAGTGGAGCTAACGGCTATCTGAAAAGCAGCTAGTTGGGCTAATCAGCAGGATGGAAGACGGCTATCTTCACGGACAGCCTGTCCTCCCTAAATGCAATAGAGAATATACAAAAACAAAACCCTCTGGCCGAAAATATACACCACTCTCTCGCCACAAACAAAATCCTTTTGGCATGGTTCCCAGCTCACATGGGATCTGTGTTAATGAAATTGCAGACTAACTGCCAAATTAGGCGGCAAGTTCAAATGACCCAGACACTATCCCTTCAGCCTACAAAGCTGCAAGGCTCCAAGCCAGGAGGTTGTCTGAAGCAAGGCGACAGGTATGTTGGCTTGATTCGGACACCTTTCTGGCAACGTACCACATAACAAATACAAAAGACAAAATTATCTTCATGGCCAGGATTAGACTAGGACACTTCCAGGCGGTCAAAAGCCATCTCCCCGAAAGGACCACATGTCCCACATGCACATAATGCCCAATCTACTCTCTTACAGCTTGTCACATGCTATTGCAGTGCGGTGAACTACAAGACGATTATACGTACTAGGGACCATCAAAAGACCAAGGGACCTCGTTAATTACAACAAGGAGAACTCCGACGTACTCCTCTCCGCTCTAAGACAATGCTTACAGGACAATAACGACAACACAAGGATATTATATGGACGAACTTAAAATCAAATAAATATGAACAATAATTTTGTTAATATTAATAATATTTATTTATTAGCATTCACTAGGCTTAATTTGCTCAAAACGAGAATTATGTTTTCACTTTCTATTATCCTTTATTATTATATTATATGTTTTTTTTTATAGTGGACGCATACTAACATACCACATAACTTAGTTTTTAAGTTGAAGTAATTAACTGTTAGATTTAAGTTAGATGCAGAAGCCACAATGAATTCCTTCTTCTTAGTATTAAAAACAGGCAGTGGTAGGTATATACATACCATCCGAACATTCGGGTTACCAGCATTGCGTTTTTTTATTCATTACGGCGGAGCACGCGAGTGTGTGTGTACCCTGCCAGCCTACCTATGTGTGTGTTTGTGTGTGTTTATTTAATAAATGTTTTTCTATTCCATTTTAACTAAATGCTGCTATACTACACACAATTAATATTCGTAATGAATAAAAAAACGCAATGCTGGTAACCCGAATGTTCGGAAGGTATGTATTTACCTACCACTGCCTCTTTTTAACCCGTTTTGGTCCACTCGAAAACTGGTGGAGGGATTTTCGAAAAATTTTATGAACATGTTAGCATACATGCAAGTTTTAAATAAAAAAAATTTCAATACTTTATAAGTATTAGTTTCTGAGAAAACTTATGTTGCGAAAACGCAACATTTTTCAAAACGTAAGGTATAATATATTTCAATAAAAAATCAACACAATTATTTCAATGTAATGATAAGAGAGAAACATAAACTCAAAATATTACAATATTAAAAAAAAAAATACTTCTTTTATAAAAAAAAAACAAAATAATGCCTCATGTAAATTATTTTTTTTATGGTATTCCGGAAAGCATTTTAAATGCAACGGAACATCAATACCATTTTTGGAGCATGTAAAGCATTTAAAATGCGTTGTACTTTTGCAATACCTACATAGTTTTCTTCCATTTTGCTCTATTTTTACGATGTCATGCCGCTCTTGCAAAAATAAACGGGGAGTTTTCAATGTAGCAGCAGAGCACCGTCCATGCCCAGTAAAAGGCCTATCTTCTTCTTGAGGATGTTAGTAAAGCTACAGTTATTTGCCGCCGAAAGTCTATCAATGGCATAGGTTTTTCGCTGGTAACCTTATGAAGACACCATGCATTAGATACTGCCAAATCTATACAATTGGCGAATAAAGGCCACCACCACTTTTTACCCCGGATTCCAATCCGGTATTGCGACAAAAATCTGTCAAACAAATCAACACCTCCCATAAATTTATTATACGATGATATAATCTTTCGACACGGTATGTAGATATACCCCTTTTTCTGTGAGGAATATCTTTTTACACGTGAAACAGGATTCTGGTTCTCAAAATTTGAAAATGAGGAAACGACTGCATTATCATTCCAACGTTTAGCTTATACTTTATTAGATGAATCAAATTTTGTTTCCAAATGACCTCTATCTTTTTTCTTAAAATTTTTTGTTGATATTATAGGGCATCTTGCCATACGGTTTTCACGCACTGTTCCCGTGGCACAAAATCCTTTCGAACTCAAACTAATCATCAGTTTGTGCGACGTGAAGAAGTTGTCGAAATATACAACATGATTTCGGGGACTTTCCACAATTGTTAAAAGGTCAAGTACGACACTATGTCCAAGGCCGTCACTTATGGCATAGCTATCATTTCTCCCAGAATATGGTAAAAATTTATAAAACATATCCACTTGATGAGCACAAGCACCAGAGTTTATTCCCGAATATAATAGGCTTACCTCTGATAAACATCTTGCCGCTGTGAAGACCGTGATATGGCCACATCGATTCGTCTATTGATAAGCCATGTGAAAAACTTCCAAATTTTGAGCAATTATCTGACATATGATTTAAAAATATCAGAACTTTATAGAATTTATCATTTTTATCTATGAAATTATTGTTAGCAAGATGAAGATATGATTTAATCTTTTTATAAGTATTTCGCGGCATTGCACTTCTTATTATTGGAAAATTCACGTCATGTGATACATTCCAATACATATTTTCTTGAGGGACGGAATTGTACCCAAAAAATAATAGTATTCATAGAAATCGCTTGAGATGACCAAGATCCAGTATAAAATCCGAATTCATTTGAGCAGCATAAGTATTTGTTTGTGGTAAGATCAAATTGCATATCTCCTCATCAAAGAACTCGTAGAACAAATCAATAGGTACCTTATAACCTACTTTGTTGAAAAGTATATCCACTGCATCCAACTCGTTATTTATTGGAGTATTGGCAAATTCCGTTGAGCAGATTTCCCATGTCGTAAAAACAGGGTTTAATGGCTCATTCTTATTCATATTATTACTGGATTGCAAACGCCGTTTTAAAATTGACAAAGGTTCGTTATCACTATCACTATTATCGTGGCCCATAATTTCTACGGTTCCGGCAACATCCTTTGGAAGATAGCTTTCTAAGATATTGAGCTCATTTTCGTCAATGTTTTCACAGTCGCTAAGCCCTCCAAATTCATCAGGTGGCAAAATGACGATATCTGTCTCTTCTTCATAGTTACTCCACGTATCAGTATCAGCTTGAAGTTGATCTAAGGTCAAGTAGTGCTTTTCCATACTGTAAGAAATGATTGCGGGTTAGTCCACGGTTGCGAAAACGCAACATCCAGATAAAATTTTCTAAAAAAACAGTTTTCGTAGATATGACTCACTTACTTGTTAATTATAACACTACTTTGGAAAGAAATTTAAAATTTTTGCGTAATATAGTTAGGCGAAAAACTGAATTTTTCTGTACTTCTAATGAGTTTTACAAAATACAAGAAAAAAGTGTTTGTCAGGCTTTGATGGGGATTTCCCGAATAAAGACATAATGGTGCTAAACAGTTATGAAGTTAGCTGAATTTTGTTGGAAATATTTACTAGTTGTCAAAAGATGGCACTAGCAACATTATAGTTTCATTATGTTATAACAAAAATATGTTCGAAAATGGTGTTGCGAAAACGCAACGGCGGACTAAAACCGGTTAATATTAAAAAGAATAAGAAGAGTTAATTAATTGCGAGAATGTCAAAGTGTGTTGTGAAGTGCAGTGCAAATTTCGCAATTTTTAAAGTTTAATATCTTGGAAACTATAAGTCGCCGCCAAATAAAAATTACATATTCGTGATTTGTGAGTAAATTTAAATTAGTACACAAAGTTTGAAAAAAATCTAAGCTAGTGCGCCTCTGCCGAGTTTTCCTAAATAAATAAAACCGTTGCGTAAGTTTGAAAATACCTTCAGAGAAACGAACCAAAAATATTCTCTTAGATATAAATTGGACATCATTGATTTAACGAAGTAAAATTGGTTTATTATAGGCGCACCTTCCTTTTACCCTTTCCAACACGGAAACTATTGCCCATCAACTCAAATGTGTTTCGACATCATCATTGAATTTTCTGATAAAGAAATACGTATACACATACAAACATATAATCCAAAGCCTTCAAAGTAAGCACTAAATTTCACTACCCTTGGAAATTACATTTGTATAGTTCTATTGTATTTCCGAAGGAGGGGATAATACAATGGAATCAAATACACACAAGAATTTTTTTAATAAAATGAACAATCGGCGATTTTTATATTTTCACATAATGAATATTTTGCAAGTGAATTGCAACATAAGACGTACCTGTGCAAATAGAATGTGAAGTCTTTAAAGGGCGTAATTGGTTTGTAAATTTTTAATCTTGGTTTACCTGAGCTGGAAATGGTTTCATTTTCTCAATAATTCTATTCAGTCTTGTTCTGGAATTCAAAATGTTTAAAAGTTTCGTGCGCGAACTTCTCTCTACGAAGACCACAAGTTGGGCTTCTCATTTTGATATCATCGAAACCTTTCTGGAATTAGCGGGATATCCGGCTTCGATGAAAGCTAGCATGGCTAAATGTTTTAAATTTACTTCTGCTTTAAGATTTTTGATTATATGTTTGCTGCCAGCTTTTTCTTTACTTTCAATTTTAACAGAGAAGGACCCTCAGCTACGCTTTGATTCTGTGACATCATTAGCTGTAGGAATCCACGTGAGTAATACTAATATTGCAAATATCTTTCAATGTTAAATTCTTTGATGTTTTTTTCTTAAATATTGTAATAAATATAAATAAGAAGCAAGACGAGTTACTCATACACGTCTTCACTTCAAATTACAATTTTCCAACTTAGCTTGGTCTTTCTAATGCAGGGCTTAACCAAATTTCTGTTTTTATGGCTCCTTAAAACAAAACGTGAGACATTGTCCAAGTACGTAATCGAAGCCACATCCTCTCTAAGTACTGGTTCTGAGAGTTTTAAAAATGTGGGAAGAAAGTACCAAATTTTCTCTACGTGAGTATTAAATTTTTGTGTTAGTATTCATATTAACATTATTCGTTATTGATATTTCTTACAAATAAATTATAGCAATATAACGGCAAGTACTCTCTTATTATACACTGTGACACTAATTGCATACTTCGCTTTGCCACTTCTTCCGCTTTCGGATAAGTGGAAACTGCCTGTACATGCAGCAATTTTCGGAATTTCGTAATATTAAACATATATCAATTTTTATAAATCTTACGGGAATAATTGCAGATACCAAAATCATCCTGGTTACGAAATTAACTATTTGTTTATAGTACTTGAGTGTTTGTTGCTATCTCCATGTTTTATTGTATTTGACGTATTATTTTATTTATACTGTTCATTTACAGCACTATCATTTGAACTTTGCAAGATTTCATGCGTTTATATAGGTGATATGACAAGCGAATATAACACCGAGGAGAAACAGAGACAATTTGTGCAACATGTTGCGAATATGCACTCAGATGCAGTGAAGTTTTTAAAAGAATTCAAAGAAATTTTCGAATCTGTCGTTTTAATAAATGTTTCAACATTCATCGTTCAGATAGCATTGGTAATCATTTTTTAGTATCTATAGTTTTAACGAATTCGTATACATAATACGGAGCTGTATAAAATATTAATTTAAAGTATACATATTTCGTGAATGAATGCCATTGAATAGTGCTATACCTCTGATTTTTCTGTCGCCAGAAAAACAGGGTATTTGCAGGCCTTCAAGCAATAGTTGGTCCTCACCAATACATCTCGTTAAGCAGAAGAATGGTGATTGGAGACCTTGTGGGGACTACAAGCTGTTAAATGCTCGAACCGCTCCCGACCAGTACCCAAATCCGTCAATCCACACGATTTTGTCTATCACTTACAAAACTGCAACCACTTTTCGACATTAGTTCTGGCTAAGGCCTATCACCAAATTCCAATTGAACCCGAAGACATTCCCAAAATGGCTGTATGCACTCCATTTTGTCTCCTGGAGTTCACACGTATGACCTTCTGGCTATGCAACGCGGCACAATCCTTTCAGAGGTTTTATTCACTCTGTGCTTCAGGAATTTTCATTCTGTTTCGTTCTGTTTCGTCTACATGGACGACATTTTAATCGGATCCCGGTCTAAATGTAAGCATTTCACCTACTTGAAGAAAATTTGCAGGCGGTTAACGGAATATGGCCTAATAATAAATGTCGACAAGTGAACATTTTTGCAATCGCAACTCAAATTCTTAGGTCATCTGGTTACACTAGATGGAATTAAACCTTTCCCCGACCGGATGGAAGTAATTACAAATATGAAAACGCCTAAAGCAATGAAACCCCTTCGTCGTTTTCTAGGTATGGTCAATTTTTATCGCCGGTTTCTTACGCACGTGACCAGCCATCAGAACCTTTGCAACAATTATTTTACAATTATGTAACAGATCATTAATTGGTCTACCGAAGCCATCAAGGCATTCGAGGAGGTGAAATCTCAGCTGTTTCAGACAACCTTTCTGGCTTTACCCATCGTTTCGGCAGACCTCGCATTATTTATAGATGCACCAGACTCAGCTATAGGAGCCGCTCTTCATCAGAAAGCCGAGAACCACTAACAAACGTTAGGTTTTTATTCTGTCAAGTTAAACAATGCTCAGCGCAATCATAGTGCTTACGACAGAGAACTACTCGCTACTTAACGTGGCATCAAGTATTTCTGGTACCACCTAGAGGTAAGAACCTTCATCCTTTACTCAGACCACAAACTGCTGTCATTTGCATTTAGGCAAAATCTCGATAAGGCATTCCCAAGGCAATTACGGCAGTTGGATTTCTTGGGCCAGTTAACTACTGACATCAGGCACATCGTTGGCAAAGATAACGTCGTCGCCGACACCTTATCACGATTAGAATAAATTCATCTTCCCAGCATAATAGATATTTAAGCCATCGCTGATATTAAAAATGAGGATTTCGAGCTAAGTAAACTGGTAAAAAAATTCGTCATATAAATTCGATAAATTGCCAATTTTCGGTACAAGTAGCTATTGTACTGTGAAGGTTCTCCTACTGACACTAGACCTTTCATTCCAGCCAGTTTAGTAGACAAGTGTTCGATTCACTCGATAGCCTCGTTCATCCTGGCATTTGCACGTCAAATAAGATGATCACGTCCCGTTATTTTTGGCCTTTAATACATAAGAATGTAACCTCTTGGGCTCGTGGCTGCTTAGCCTGTGAGCAGAGTAAAGTGTCAAGGCATGTGAAGATAGCTCCCACCTCTTTTCCTTCTACTTCGCATCACTTCCAAGACATATATGTTGATATTATCGGCTCTCTTCCTCCATACAAACGTTTTAAATACTGTTTGACGATCATTGACAGATTCACCGGATGGCCTGAGACCATTCCCCTTAAACGGATCACCGCGGAAACAGTAGCGCAATCTCTCTGCGAAAACTGGGTATCACATTTCGGAGTTTTCCGAACAATTGTCACAGACACAGGTCCTCAATTCGGGTCAGTACTTTTTACTGAGCTTTCCAAGCTATTGTATTCAAGCGTATTCGAACCACAGCCTATGACCTCAATCCAACGGCTTTCTCGAACGATGGCACCGGCAGCTGTAATGGCGTACAAGGACAAATACTACCTTTGGCACTGTTGGGACTCAGAATTGCATTTAGAGAGGAGTTTCAGGCAACCCCGAAAAAGCTGCTCTACGGTGAAGGTTTAGGGCTACCAGGAGATTTCCTTCAGAGCTCGGCAAGACTTCCTCAAAATGAATTCATCTCTCTGCGAAAAATTTCCTCCGATATGAGACCCGTTCAGGCCTCAAATCATTCTCAGTAATCCTTTTTTTAAATTCAAAGACTTGGATAAATGCTCACACGTGTTCATACGAACTGACGTCGCTCGAGCCTCACTTCAACATCCTTACGAAGGAGCATTCCAGGTTATAGCAAGGACAGAGAAATACTTCACTATGAGAGTCAGAAAAAAAGAGAACAACGTTTTCCTAGACCGTTTGAAGCCGTGTTTTAGTGAAAGGAATAGCGACATTCAGCACCGCATCATGGTCTAGATATCGACTCACACGTAACATACTCACCAATAATTGTTAAGGAATCCATTCAGCCAGTGCCTGAAGGTTCATATCAGTCATTGACTGAAAATTCAATCACCACTAGAGACACAAGCAATTTGACAATTCAAGAAACAAAAGGCTTATATCTAAAACACATCCGGATATTCCACTTGCCACACAAACTAACGGTTAGACCTTCCGAGCGGTCAGGTTTCTTCCAGACCTCCGCGCAAACACCGGTATTGCCAAACCAGCGGTTTCGCTGGCGGGGGAGTGTTGTACCGACTTGATAACGCGTTGAGAACTACCTTGGGCAACCACACCACATTTGTAAGGTTTGCGCTATGAAAAGCGAAAAGCCACTTTGCGAACTGAAAATGGTGTAAGATAGTAGGCCTAGATTCTAATGTAGAAAAAAATAGAATGACGAAAATCATTCTGATGTCAGTTGTAAGATTGTCAGCTACGTTTTTCTTAAATTTTAGGACTCTATTATAACGTGTGGAATTTGCTTATTTGAAAAGACCCTAAATAGCGGAAAATTAATCAATAAAGAAGGCAACAAAAAATAGCAAGCATCCAACGGATTTCAACTGATTATCGCCAGAAGAAGCCGTATGTTCATAGCCGCCAAACAAAGGGATTGGATGTTCTTCTATGTCAGATTCTTCCCCTTGGGGAGACAATTCCTGTTCAACCAATGCAACACATACAAGCCTGTGCCACAATAATCAGTCCAGTTTGCAACTGCTGATTCAACAGGAATATCATAGGTCTGGGACAGATAGGTCTCACGTACAGCTGCTATGACTTCGCTTTGTCCAGTCCAACATAGGGTCGACTAGCTATTTACTAACACTTTCAAAACGCATCCGACGAAGACAGCCAGCTCGAGCATCGTTTTCAAGCTGTCGTTCAAACGCAGCAGTCAACCGCCACGTTGTATACTGTAGTCAACCGCCACATTGTATACTGTAGGTAACCGCCACGTTGTATACTGTAATCTAAGAGGCGCCTTTAATAGAAATTAAAGGGGCCTTTAATAGGAATTAAAGGCGCCTCTTAGATTAAACTTAAAGGTCATTCTACCGCTGAAGTCATCTGGCTCATCGACGTTCTCTGCCACAAGACCTCATTCGTGAACTGTTATAACTTAGGATATATAAGGCAGTCTCGTAGTTGAGAGACTACTACTACAAGACGTCCAAAGTTTCGCCGCTCGGGTACACCCTTGATGCTAACAACTGCACCAACCAGATCAGACTACGTTCGCCCTATTTGAGTGCGCTACGCTCTCACTAATTAGGTACGTTTTGGTACCGCCAATATCTGCGGTAGTCACTCCACGACTCCCCACCATCAACTCTCAAGCAATTAGAAGCAATTAGTGGTGCTTGAGCCTACGTGTCCGCTCATAACACTAAAGGGGTATTTAAAAACACAAAGAATTAAAAAAAATCCAAAATTTTGAATTTAAAGCGTTATAAATCTGGAGCGGGGGACAGGTTCGGGGGTGGTTGAGCATTCATAGGAAAGAGCGCGAGGTTTTGAATGAAAGGCCGTCTTAAAATAGACCGTACACCCTATACTTTGAAAAATATAGGGTGTTTAATGAAAAATGAGGATATTTTACCAATCACCGTGTAACTCGGAAGGGTGAAATTGCGCCAACCCTCTCCTCGTCCCTACAATATTTTACTTGTCTGGGCGAGAGGAATCATTTGGCAAAATATAGTTATCCTAGTCTGGGACACCCTGTATAGATAAAATATAAATAAAATAAAGTGAATTTTCGAGGTGTAGTAAATATTATGATGAGCAATATTCTCTAAAGACATAAAAATTAGTTGTTGACGTTTCGGAGTTCGGAGAACGTTTCTAAGATGCACAGTAAGTCTGAAATGAGAAACTGGCCACATTCCCTTTCACTTTTTCTCCATGGCCCGTTCTGTTACGATGTGGCTGAATAATCTGCTACGTTGCCTGTAGTGAAAGCAGATCAATATTGTTTCGTCTAAAATTTAATGTAGCAGTTTACGTGACGCCCTAATATACTTCTAGGTGTAGCTACAATTCTTTACGTTTGTGGAAGCAGGAGTACAGAATTGAACTGTAGTGAACATAATTTGAAATGCTTCTCGCTTTTGGCAGAAGTTTTGTTGCAGGCAAAAACAGTCCTGCTACAGTAAGCCGAAAAAAAGAAAATATAATAAATTTGTACCTATTTTGTTTAAGAAGGAAATCAGGCATTGCATATACTTACATCGCAATATTTATAAGGAGCACTAGTATCCTGCCCTTACCCTTGTTCAAAATTATATAAATAATTAATTAAGCAATAGATTAATATTGAACTATTGCCGTCCAGAGTCCTTATCAATTCAAAACCCACAAAAAATTAAATAAACGTAATTATGGGTACCTATTAAATTCCCCGATAAATTAAAAAAACGTTGCTTCTCTCGGTACAAAATTTTCAGTCCAAGGCAAAAGGAAAATTAGACATAATTGTATTGGAATAAATAAAATAAAAAAAATACATATATAGGAAATAAATAATACATACATAAATATACAGATTGCGAACGGGTAGCAGAAATCATATCCCAAATGGGAATATGGGAAGACACTTCCAATATGAGGTAATAGTGTATAAATAAAAGACCCTGGCATACTTCGGTCCCTTTTTCTTTTCAAGTTTAGTGACACTTTCTTTAAACATGTTTTTGAGTTATGGAAATTATTGAAAGTAGACAGTTGAAATTCTACGATAAAGTAGAGAGAATAAGAAAAGGAAATATTGTAAAAGCAATCAGTAATCTTAAGTAAACGATTTTCAATTTTTCCTATTTATTATTTTTTTTTGTCCGGGCTCGAATTCCTTTTAATTTTTAATTAATCAAAATTATTTGAAAAAAATTATCAAAAGTCGAAATAGGTGATTTTCGTTCTACCTACAGTATTCTCATTACAACGTTTTACTGGATATGTAAACTCAGTTTTATTATTTGTTTTTATTTTTTATTAATTTCTTTTTATTTCGTGGAAAATTGCGTGGCGTCTAATATTTATAATACCCAAATAAAAATAAAAAAAGAAAACCACACCCCTTCTCCTGAGCTAGATTATTACTGAATTTTAGTGATAACAAGCTCACTAGTGACTACATACCGACATTAGTATCGATATTAAACAAGTAAAAAAACTAGAATGGTGTAAGACCAATTCTTATGATACCCTTAGATGAACACACGTTTGGAATTTCGTATGGTCATCCATCTGTGTTTGATCTTTGAAGTGGTTTTTCGCATATATTTCTAGAACAGTTTGTCGGACAGTAAAAATGTTTATAACAAATTTCATAGGATTTCATATTCTGAAGAGCTTTCCATTACAATAAAACGTCTAGGCTAATCGTTTTTACAGTGTACGTAAAAAACCCAATATGTCAACACCAAGAGGGGCTGCCCCATTTCGTCCATTTTTGAAGCTTTATTTACTATTACCATGAAAACACCATCTGCAAAGTTTCAGCTTTCCACGTCAACGTGTTGTCAGGCACTCTCCAAATATATAGTAAAAAACGAAATTTTGTCCCTGTCGCACTTTCAAACTTCAATTTATTTATTTTTAAAGGCCCGTATGCAAAATTTCAGCTCTCTAAGTAAACGCGTTATAAACTGTGAGGACAAACAGACGGACGCACAGACGGACATGCAAAAATCAAAATAAATTGAAATATTATGCAACCAATTTTTCTCTGCTAGCATTATTTCTGTGCGTTATAAATGTAATGACAAACTTAGTATATGATTTCATCTAGGGTTTAAAAATTGTGTCGATGACGTGTTAAAGAAAAATTGTAGCTATAAATGATAAAACCTAATTGAAATCGAAATTTTTTTAATTTGCTGAGATATAACTTGTAATCAGCAGAACGAAAAGTTAGAGCTAACATATGGACTGTAGAAAACTCCAACCATTATTACCTATCTGATAAATTCTATATTATTATGGGTGTATCGTTCCGAGTCATCTAAATATGGGGGAAAGATTTTGTGTTTTATTTGACTAAATAAATGATGAACGGTTGCAGTTATTTACTTTTTTGAATGATATTCCTATTACATAGACAAAAGTTTATTTTACTAAATATTTATATTTAGACTAAACTTCGAAAAATAACATCTACTACCGAAACGACGTATTTTCAACCTCCTCCTAGTATATAATATTTTTTCGTATGATCTCCTCTCACCTGTTTTAAGGTTGATGGCTTAATATAAAACACCCTGTATATATTTTTTTGTTTTTTAAATAATATGATTATACAAAGCCACCACCTAAAGTTTTGAAAATAGCTGCTGTGGCGATCTCTCAGTAATTAAATATATTGCCGTATCATCTGAAATCCGAGATACTCTGCTCCTAAATTTCCACTAGATACGCTATAATTACTGGTTACTGTTTGTAATATCGAGACTTAAAAATAAATTTTCATCAAATACTTAAAACAAAAAACGTTTCCTGGAATCCCGGGTTGTTTAATAAAAGATAAACCTTTACAAAACCCTGTCAACCCTGAGCCCACAAGATACATATATCTCTCCAAATTTAAACAGAAAAGCAATTTTTTCAAAAGAACGCACGCCAGGATAATTAGTTCAAGTGAACTCGTTAGTTCAGATTCACCTTAAGGAAATTGTATTTCAGGATTGAATTTTCACAGTGATCATTTGTTTTGTTCGAATAAAAACAACAGCACGTACAAAAAAGTGCCCATCTTCAGACAGTCGTTATAGCAACGTAGACCTGCTGCCGCACAGAGTTTAGCTAAAGCTTTATTTACTTAAACCAAAGTTTAATTTTCAGCAAAATCCACCTACCTACTTCAAAGCAATGAGGTCGTACGCAAAAAGTATATAGAGAGATGCAGATTTTCCTGAACTCCACAGACAATTACCAGTTGAAATATCTTAGCTCGCTATTTATTCTCCCCCACTTCTAATATTTGGCACCGATGTTAACTACCATCTCATCTCAAGAAGTGGAACGTTAACACGAAAATCTTATGCTGGCTTGCATACAAAACGCCAAAGTAGGTACCAAAGAAACCAAATTGAAGGAAAAACAAATTAAACGGGGCTTATGGCTTGAAATCGTCTTGTTGCCGGGCACATTATATGTACATAGATATGTTGTACCTCTATGGCAACGGCAACGAGGCAAATTCGTCTTCACCAGGTTCAACTAATTTAATTCAATTTGTGACTCCCGTTGTCGGCCGCCTTTCATCTGTTTAAATTCACTCGTGCTTAAACGTACTAACGCAGAAAATCTCAATTAGATAAGAAAACAAATTTTCACCAAGAGTAAGAGGATTATTTGCAGAAACGGGTCGCTTTCTTAGTTCTTTGCTCCCGGGGTTGTCTCCATTTTAAGGAGAAACCGTTCGTATTTCTTCTTGCCTTAGAGAATAAGTTGCTCGAATATTTAAGTACTTCTAGGAAAGATAAAGGAGCAAATGAATCTCAGCAAAAGATCTTATCCTTCAGGCTCAACTCAAGAAATTTCTTATAATCGGCTCAAATCTTATGAGGCGTGGTGTTTGCTATAAGGATAATTTGCCGTATTCCCAGTTTTCTTTCATTCCGAAAATTCGGATGAATTTAGTTTGGCATGCAAACTATTTGAAGGTCTCTTAATTAAATTATTAATTTTATTTGATTTAGTTTATGATAAACAGGCAAATTTCTAGATTGAAAATATTAAAAACAGAACAAAGAAAAAATTTTGCCTCCATATTCATTACTGTACCGTTTAGCACTGAAAAAATTAAATTTTCTTGGAAGGCAATTGTCCACTTTGAAATAAATACTGGTCCAATCGCCATAAAGATACAAGCTAGATTATACTACTTACTTAGCACCTACTACAATGTTTTCCCGATTGACTTTGCTGGACTAAGTTATTTGGTTGCTTTAGGATCAGACATTTGTTTCAGGCATTTTCAATGCAATAAAATTTTAGATTGCCGGCACCCGAGTTGTATTCGCTTTTTTTAGAACAATTACATGAAAATAGGTACAAATACCAAGAATTAGAAAAGTAATATGAATTGAGATTTTGAAGATATTTTGCACTTGTATGTTACGCTTTCGAAAGAGAAAGTAGGGTTTCGTTTTAACAAGATTATGGGCTTTCAGTTCCATTTTTATACCCTAGATGAAATCATAGGGGTATACTAAGTTTGTCATTCCGTTTGTAACACCTCGAAATAATGATGGTAGAGCAAAATGGATTGGACACCCATTCATAATATTAAAAGTTATTTCGATTTTTGCATGTCCGTCCGTCCGTCTGTCCGTCCGTCCGTCCGTCCGTCCGTAAGTTCGTCCGTCCGTCCGTTCGTCCGTCCGTCCGTCCGTTCGTCCGTCCGTCCGTCCGTCCGTCCGTCCGTCCGTCCATCCGTCTGTGCGCACGATAACTTGAGAGCGCGTACACTTAGAGAGCTGAAATTTTGTACATAGACTTTAAAAAAAAAAAGTAAAATTAAGTTCGAAAATGAGCCAAATCGGGCAACTCCTTCGTGGGGTTGCCATATAAAAATTTCGTTTTCCGCTATATATTTGGTCACTGCCTGAGAACGCGTCGACGTAGAGAGCTGAAATTTCGCACATGATGTTTTTACTACATTAGCAAATGAAATGTCAAAAATGGACTAAATCGGGCAACTCTTTCTTGGTGTTGCCATATAAAAATTTCGGTTTTTACGTATACTTTGAAAACGATCAGTCCAAGACATTTTTATGGTACTAAAACCTTCTGCAGAATACGAAATCCTATAAAATTGGTTATAATCATTTTGTCTGTGCGACAAACCGTTCTAGAAATATATGCGAAAAACAACTTCAAAATCAATACTTGAATAGATCGGTGACCATACGAAATTTAATACGGGCGTTCATCTAGGGTATCCTAAGAATTGGTCTTAGACCAATTCTAGCTTTTTTACTTGTTAAATTAGAAAAATTGGCTAAAATTATTTTTTAACCCATTCAGACCTGATGTACGCAATTGCGTAACGTACGTTTCTCGTTCATTATTTATGTTTTCTACAGAATTCAAAATTTCAAAAACCAACTATGATTGAGCAGCCATATATTCTAGTGAATTTCACAACTCTACGCTGCACTATCTGTTATATTTCTGTTGAAAAATATTTTGTTTTGTGTGTACGTCAAACGTGAATCGAAATCGAAGAGGTAAGACGCACAAAATTATTGGAATATAAATTGAATAATTGTTCTAAGAAATTTAATAAAAAGTGAGGCTATAGTTGTTGTGTTTATTTATGATAAAAACTAAAAGGTATGTGATAATAACTTATTTGGATCAATAAATCGAATTATATAAATGTGTGTACGTATTTGCGTACAGTCGGTACTAAAACGTGTGTATTTCTCCTTTCAGATTGAAGTGAAATTTTTTTATTTTAAATTTTTACAATGGCATCTACGAGTAGAGAAATCGGGGAGACCACCATACTTAGCATGCTTGAAGATTCGGAATATGAAATTGATTCAGATATTGAAACAGAGCCGATAACAAGAGATAATGCAAATCAAATTGAATACCAGTTAGTGTCGAAAAAAATTAGAGTTGGTTATCCTATACTTTCATTGCGTAATGAAGATAATCAGGAGCAGGCGGGGGATGATGCTATTAATGATGAATGTTCCATTCCAGAAGAGAAAATCGGAAGTGCAGCGACTCTGGAGGATCAAGGGGAAGAGAATTTTTCATATAGAGAGAAAAAAAGATTGAGTGGCGAAGACGGGCATTTGAAAGTATTCCAATTAATTTTGAAGCTGAAACTGAGGCAACAACGGGCATGGAAAAAGTGTTATCCCCTTCAGAATATTTTCATCGATATTTGAGGAAGGAGATATTTAACACAATGGCGGAATGCACCAATATATATGCGCAACAAAAAGATGCTGCAAATTTCAAACCAACCAACTCTATTGAGATGAAAGCGTAGATTGGCTTGCATATGGCAATTGGATGTTTCAATTTTCCACGCATAAGAATGTCTTGGAACAAGAATTTTGGCATTAATATATTCAAGAAATGTATGTCCAGGGACAGGTTTTTTCAACTGAGAAATAATTTGCACATGGTAAACTTATTGGAACGTCCTAAAAATAACAATGACAAGTTTTATAGCGTTAGACCACTGATGAATATTGTACGAGAAAGATGCTTGAATTTAGAGCTCGAAGAAAACTTGGCAATTGATGAACAAATGGTCCCCTTGAGAAATCACTTGTCAATCTTGCAATATGTAAAAGGAAAACCCAATCCATGGGGAGTCAAAATATTTGTACTATGTGGGAAAAGTGGGATTGCCTACGACTTTACTGCGTATCAAGGAAGTGAGACGGAGCTGAAAACTTTTGGCCTTGGAGCTTCAGTTGTCTTGCACTTATGTAAAAGAATACGTAATAAAGACCATAAGTTATATTTTGATAATTATTTTACAATCTTCCAATTGTTAAAAATTTTAAAAAAGAAGCAAATTCACGCAGCTGGAACTGTTCGTGTGAATCGATTTTCTAAACCTCCCCTGAAAAAAAAAACAGGATTTTCGGATGAAATTTCTAGTAGAGTTGGTGATATTGCTACTTGTCAAATGGCAGGACAATAAATCGGGGGTGTTGGCTTCAAATTTTATTGGGATTGGGGTCCAGGATGAAGGTAAAAGATACGAGAAGGAAAATAAAAGATATATTTCGATTAAACGACCAGAGATAGTTCAGCTATGTAATATTAATATGGGAGGAGTAGGTTTATAGGATCAACTGATAAGTTATTATCGAACTTACATTAGGTCTAAAAAATGGACTCTACGAATAATAACCCATTTTTTTGGTTTCGCAGTTGCTCAGAGTTGGTTAGAATATAGGCGTGATTGCGAAATAAAAGCAATACCAAAAAGACAAAAACTGGACGTGATGGATTTTCGAATGGAAGTTTTCAATGAAGTTATTTATTCTGGTATAACAATCAATGGAAAACCTGGAAGACTATCACGATCAGCTATGGATGACATAGAGATTGAGCCACGCAGAAAATATAAAAAAGTTGTTCCGGCAAAACAAATAAGATAAGACGACCTTTCTCATATGCCTGGTCATAGCGGTGAAAAGGAAGTTCGGTATAAGCTCTGCGGTTGTTCAGGGAGATCGCGAATTTATTGCATGAAATGCAATGTACATTCATGTTTATCATAACACAGAAACCGTTTACAGATTTTCATACAAAATAAAATAATATGATTTGGGTATTATTTGGTTTTCTTATAAATTATATACATATATTTGATAAAATTAACGTTTGGACTATATTGTTTTGTTTCGTTTGGAATTGTTTAATTCTTATTTCTTTTTTAACTATTTTTTTATAATAATTTTTTTTTAATGTAGAAGTAATATTTTATATTTTTTATTTCTCACCTGTATTAAAATGGAATTTTTACATACAACGGGACCTATTGTACGCAATTGCGTACATAATGAAAATCCGTGCAAATGTAACACAAAATTTGTTTTATTATCTATAGTTTATTTTTCAACGTCTATTCAATTAATATTCCCTAAAAAATAATTTTTTGCTCCAAGGAAAGTAATTCAGGACTGAATGAGTTTATCCATTGAGCGTATACATAGATTGATAGTGATAGTTTTCTACTGGACTCGGTTCGCTTAATTATCTAGGTCCTTTTTTATACCCTAAATGAAATCTGTATGGTATACGAAGTTTGTCATTCCGTTTGTAACACCTCGAAATAATGATGGTATAGCAAAATGGATTGGACAGCCACGGATAATATTAAAAGTTGTTCTGATTTTTGCAGGTGCGCCCACAATAACTCGAGAACGCATTTATTTAGAAACCTGAAATTTTGTACACGGACTTCAAAAAGAAAGTAAAATTAAGTTCGAAAATGAGACAAATTGGGCAACTAATTCGTGGAATTGCCATACAATAATTTCGTTTTCCACTATATATTTGGTCACTGCCTGAGAAAGTGAAAACACGGAGAGCTGAAATTTGGTACATGGTGTTTTTATAGTAATAGCAAAAAAAGATTCAAAAATACACTAAATCGGGAAACTTGGTGTTACCATACAAAAATATAGGTTTTTTACGAATAGGTACTGTGAAAAAGAGCAGTTCTAAACATCTTTGTTGTACTAAAAACTTCTTCAGAATATGAAATTCTATAAAAGTGGTTAAAATAACTTTTTTTCTGTCCGACAAACCGTTCTAGAAATATGTGCGAAAAACCACTTCAAAAATCAAAATTGCACAGATGAGTGACAATACGAAATTTCAAACGCGCGTTCATCTGGAGTATCATAAGAATTGGTCTTTTAGACCAATTCTAGCTTTTTTAGTATCTTATCAGATTTTGCGGGGTACCGATTCTTGAAAGTATAAATTAAATTCTAATATTAATATGAATCCTATTTATAGTGGTTAGCCTTCTTTCATCATAAATTGAGTGATTATCACATCTCGATTATCGGTCTTATATAAAGGGTTTTCCAATAAGAGGTGTTATTTTGATATTCAAAGAAAAATGCCATTTTTTGAGATAAATGATCGGATCTTTATCTCATTATAAAGAGGAAGGTATGCCGTTAATAACGGAAAATAACACCAGGCAAATGACCACCAAGATCACGCCTACAGGACCGTATCCTTTTCATGAAATTTTCCATAACCAAATCGCAAGTCGCAAGGTGTTAAGTCACAAGATCTCGGTGGCCAATTGTGATCACCTCTTCGAGAGATAACACGGTCCGGAAACTTTTCCCGTAAAAGATCAATGGTTTCGTTGCTTGTATGGCACGTAGCGCCGTCTTGTTGAAAGTAAACGTTGTCCAGATCAATACCATCCATTTCCGGCCATAAAAAATCATTAATCATCTGTCGATAGCGCAATCCATTCACCGTAACCGTTGCTCCAGCCTCATTTTCAAAAAAGTAAGGTCCAATGACCCCGAGGGACCATAAACCGCACCAAGCAGTCACACGTTGAGGATAGAGAGGCTTTTCAACAATAACTCTTGGGTTTTCCGAGCCCCAGATGCGACAATTTTGCTTGTTGACGAAGCCATTGAGGTGGAATTGGGCCTCATCACTCAAGATGAGTTTTCGATGGAATTCCGGATCATTTTCATGCATTTCAAGGACCCAATCAGCAAAGACTCGACGTTGTTGATGATCGGCCGGCTTGAGTTCTTGTGTTAACTGAACTTTATAAGCCTTAAAAGACCCAAATCTTTATGCAAAATACGGTGTAATGACGTTTGTGGAATGCCTAATTCCAAAGAACGACGAGGAATGGACAAACCTGGATTTTCTTCAACACTTTCGGCTGCAGCAGCAATATTCTCGGCTGTTCTTGAGCGACGTGCACGGGTTTTATTCTTCACATCACTAACTTGTCCCGGCAGCTTGAATTTTTCTACCAATTTCTGTATTGCGGTCCGACAAGGTGCTTCACGACGACCCAAAAATGTTCGAGTTTTACGAACCGTCTCTGCCACATTTTCACCATTTTTATAGTGAATTTAAATAATTTCAATGCGTTGTTGAATCGTGTATCGTTCCATTTTTATTAATGGCGTAGTTTCTACTTGTCATATGTCAAAAAATGACAGCTCCAAAAGTGACACCTACCGAAATAGTGGGCTAATTAAAATAACACCTCTTATTGGAAAACCCTTTACATACATACATTTTCACTTAAAATGTTCGAGGTTTTACTATTGTGGTTGTTAGCATTCCAAATAAAGACACCGCTCACTCATTATGGTTTGCGAATTTAGTGGAATGATTTGTGCAGTTTTGTTGTAAGAAATGAAAGGAGCAGGAGAAGAGTTAACGAAGGAAGGTGTAGAGACAAAACTGCCATTAGAGCAATGTAGTAAATTTAGTCTTTGCGGAGAATATACGGGGTGTTGCAAAAGTATGGTTACATACGCTGAACTAAGTGGGCTCGAACCGAGTTAATGAAAAATTCTTATAGAGTCTTGCCGCTCATTGTGTTGTTTCCGAGTATGCTGACAATTCTGTTTAGTGTACTGAAAAGTGTAGATTTTTAAATTTTAATGTAGATCTCAGCAAGTAAAGGACATAGAAACCTGAAGTACATTTTGTTCAACTTGCAATATTTTCACTTTAAGAAAGCCTATTGCCATTACTTAACTCGGTCGCAGCGTTTAGCGTATGTAATTATACTTTTGCAATACCCTGTATACGTGTATCTAGAAAATAATAATCGCAAATACCAGCATATTGAGAGTAGGTTAGTTTAGGTTAGAGTAGCGCTCATCGCACGAATCTCCGCAACAGCCTTACTTAGACCATATGCGGTCCATTGTGAAAGTACCTTAATGGGAACCTACCTGGGAATAATACCCCACATTGAGGGGTTGCGCTGAATCCAGTTACAAGAGTTAATTATCCTTACCAGGTCCAATAACTCCATGTCTGCTAGCTGCCGAGCGCATTCCTCATTCACTTGGCAAGGTTAAGACATTCACACAATAGGTGCCGGGCACTCTCAGCCTCTTCCTCATTCATACTGCTTCTTTAGAAGTAGTTGTATGGAGTTTGTGTACGCTCTGCATGTTTACCAAAGAGGCAGTGCCCCGTAATAACTGCAATAAGGTTACGCACATCATTATGGTTCCTCCTCAGCAGAGAATCAATCATGCTAGGACTAACCTCGGGCCACAGCTGTCTTGAAATCAAATATGTGGTCAATTATCCCCATCTGCGATTTGCCAGCTTCCATGCCTTTACTTCAGAAATCCTCTTCACTGATTCTAGGGGCCGACCTATTGTTTCCTCTGCTAGACATTATATTCATATCCAAACCTTTTCTGGCCGGGGCATCCGCTGCCTCTTTTCCCTAGCAGAGAATAACTCTGCGATTAGCGCCCATTTGGGCGCGCTCACAGCGACGCCGTTGCACTAGGCGTGATTTAGTGGTGCTTGAGTTCAGGGCTTCACTCTAGCTTGGCTGCCAGTACAAATCCTAATTACTCGATTAATAGGTACAATGTAAGTTGTACGGAGCAGCCTTGCTGCCAGGACTTCCGTCTGGAATACACTACAGTGGTCCAGTAGGCGGTACGATTCCTGTATTCCATGGAGCGCTGAGCATATCCCGGCTGCCACTCCCACCACATCTATTTTCGAACCGTCTAAAAAGAGACATATATTTGATTCAATTGCCCCGTGCTTGCCATCCCACTCCTCTCTGCTAGGAATGCCAGTTGAGAGCGTTTTCTCAAAGTTTAGTCTCGGAACAATGTAATCCGTAGCGCTCCCCGTATACAGTCTTCAGGACATAGGACAAATATCTGTTGTTGACGAGCACCTTGACTATTTAAGACTTAAAAATAGAGATTACTCTTTAAGATTTTTTACCGACGCAAACTTATATTTGTTCAAGAAGGTATTTTTTTATTTTTTGATTATGCCGTACATAGCAAAAGCTAAAAAAATTTTTATTTGGTATTTCATCACACCACCCATTTTATTTTTGGGTACAAGTTTCAAGTTTTGGTTTTGACTCATCAACAGGTCCTAAATAGCGAAATTGAGTGACTTAAAAACAAATGTATAGAACAAAGAAAAACAGAAAATAGAAAAAAAAAATGTTATTAAAAAAAAATTTTAAAACAAAACCAGCTTCATTCTTTTTTCAGCCCACTGCGGGCGTATACAGGTTCGATTCGTTTCGAATTAATCTGGTTTTTTAAATTTTGTTTTAAATAAAAAATTTGTTTTCTATTTTTCTTAAATTTTTGGTTTTTGTTTTTTCATTTTTTTTCTTTGTTGTATTCATTTGTTTTGCGAGTCACTCAATTTCGCTATTTGGGACCTGTTGATGAGTCAAAAAAAAAGACTTGAAACTTGAGACCAGAAACAAAATGTGTCATGAAATAACAAATAACAAATATTTTATCTTCTTCTATATAGCGGAGAATCCAAAAAATGCCTTCTTGAACAAACCTAAAACTTAGTGCAGTTTTTGCAGTTATACACTTCGCATGGATGTTGAGGGGCAGAAGCCGGAGCATAATCTCCATTGCTAGGGTTGGTGTTCTTCGAAGAGCTCCTGTAATACCTAAAGAGGCAGCTCTCTGTAGTAAGACTTTTCAAGTACGTCGCTTTTCAAGATCATTGCACCACACCAGTATCCCTATATGATAAATTTTCTTCCGGGCATACAATGCAATGGCCGCCTTCTTGACGGGCTCATTTACACTTATCCTCTAATTTCATTTGGAGTCTCGTAACACTCCTAGGTATTTGGCAACAGTTTTAAAATCAAGAGTAGTATTGCCCAGTTTTAGGGCCGTGAAAGTCGTAATAACTCTCCTCCGTATAAAAAGGACTACTTCGGTCTATGCGGGATTGCGCCCTAGACCGCAATTTGTAGTCCAGTTAAGAAGCTTTTGCAATGCTCTTTGAGTTAGCTCACTGATTGTCGGTAGAAATGGAGAGTAAGTAAAGAGCCAAATAAAGCAAGATAAATAAATTTAATTAATAATGATTAGTGCGTGAGTCAAAAATCCAAACTTAGATAACTTCTCTTTCATACCAATAACCCTAACTTCATACAGCTCGTACAAAATCGGTGAATACCTTGTACTTAAATTTTCTCATGTGGGTACTATTTTCATATATCTTTTAATACAATATATTAGTTTGAAATTTGGCGAAAGACAATCTCTGGATTTTCAAATTTTTTTTAGAAACTACATTTTCTTGATCTAACCAGGAGTTACCCAGCCTTGCGGTGAAATATTCGCAGCTTTCCTGTGTTAAAGCTGGATTTGTAAAACAAGAACAAAAAATTGAGAAAACGACGGTTATTGCAAAAATTTTACTGAATTATATAAAAAATAAAATAAAAAGAAAAAAACTAACAAAATATTACCAATTAACTGATTATATACCACAAATGACCACAACATTTTATTTGGACATTTGCTAGGTTTCGTTATTATTCTTTCCATGCTCCGTCCGTGTGTATAATAAAGGTTGATCATATTTGAACTAAATACGTATTATAAAGGTAGGTTGCAAAGGGGAATTCTGAAATGAGGATTCGGTAAGGTTATTGTTAATCGAAAAATAGTTGATAAATTGAATATATTAAATATTTATTAGCCTAAAAGCTATTACAACAGCGTTATAAATAACTTCATAATACTGTCATAATGGAAATTCGTTAAGAATAAAATAAGTTAATAAAATTCATTTAAAATTAATTTTTCACGTAGTACCTAATTGAATTCATCGAAAAAAATTTCTTTCTAGTTTTATTTCATTTGGTTGTTTATTAAACAATTGCAGTTCCTTATACATAATTGAATTCTGAATCCTATATCTTATATATAATGGCAATCTAAAATCTCCTGCATTTCTCTTTTTTTTTGCAGGTATCCTGGAAAAATTGTATACTTCATCGCAAACACAAAAATAAGTGCGTTATATATTAACCTCTGTCTAACACTTAGCCAATGTAATGTCTCTAACATATAGGTATACTACCGGCATATCCATGCGACAGGAAAGTATTGTTCTCGTAGCCCTATTTTGTAGGTTTTGTAAACGGTCTATCATTTCTTCTGTGCTGATAAAAATTATAGATGAGCAGTAGTCATAGTACAGTAATACAATGCAATTTTGTTATTTATGTTTAACAGGCAATTTTCTGGTAATTTAATTTTGATTCTTGCGAAAATCCAAGTTTTTTGGAATTTGTTTTTCCAAATATAGTTCACATTTTCTTTAAACCATAAGTTCTTATCCACGATCACACCTAAATATTTCATTTCATTTACGCACTAAATATATTATGACCCTACACACAACTGTACTCTTTCATTACTGTTCATTACAAGACATTTTGTTTTATTTACATTGAATTTTAGTTTGATCATGTTCAGCCGATTTACATGTCTTAAGATATTATCTTCAATCAATATTACACATTCACTTGTATTTGTCCCTTGAATGTAAATTAATGTGCCATCAACAAACAAAGCAAACTTGTAAAATTTTTAACACGTTTGGGATGTCATTTTTGTACTGAACAAATAATAGAATGCCCAAAACTGATCCTTGTGGAACTCCTAGATTTATTTCGCTTTCTTTTGATAATTCTTTCCTGAATCTAGATCGTTGCTTATGATTTTTCAAACAGTATTGAAAAAATCTCAACTCTCTTTCTCTTATTTCATAAAATGATAATTCCTTAATCATAATATCCCTATCAATCGACTCAAATGCTCTTTTTAAATCAAGAAATACAGCTACAATAATGTCTCTTCCCTCGATTATTTTCTTCTTCGCAAGAGTGACCATTTCTGATATCAGATTGCTGTTCTACTAATACCTTCTTTGTTTCAATATACTCCTCAAGATGCCTTTCTACAATCTTCTTAAGTACTTTTTCATACACCGGCAACATATTTATTGGACGAAATTCCTCACACTATATTGTTCCTGTCACCTTTTCGACAGATACGAACTCTTCACACTATTCTTTAAATATTGAACAGAATTGACTTACACTGCTACTTGGCTACTTTATACAGCACCCCAACCGCATAGTGACAGCTTCCTTTACAGATATCTACCAATAGACACCATAAATCCAATCCATTTCGCATACAACTCCTAATTTTATATTGTATATTATCCTTAACATATAAAATGACACCATTAGTTCTCTCATATTTCGAATCCCACCTTATACAGAAATAACCCTCTATATTAATTTCGCAATCTTGTATATCAATCAATGCTATTATATCAAATTTGTACAGTTCGCAAAGAATCTGTAGTTGATTTATATTCGATAGCAAACCATGGATATTTAAATAAATACACGTCAAAGTACACTTAAATTGCTAGTAATCAACAAATAATGCCCACATCTTTAATTTTCTTTCAAATATTTTATATTCATGACTTCTCGCACTATGATGGACGTTGTGATTTATACCGAACTTATTCACTGCCGTTGTGCAATTAATACACTTCAGAACACTACTTTTACATTCTCTGAAATTGTATTATTCATCACAGTGAGAACATGCTCGACAACTGGACATATATCCCAACCAATCTTTTTCGCACTTATAACTTTTTTAATCAAAAAAAAAAAAACAGAATTTATTCCAAATTTATTATCGTTCGGTAAAACTATACAATATACTTATTTACTACAGGGGCAAAATGAAAAGTTTTTTTTATCTTACTATCTGACAGATAATGACCAATATTGGCAGATATACAAGGACAACAAATATTTTACATGACGTTCATCAAAAATGCAGCAAAACTGTAACAGGCCTTAACCATCTGTAGTATTAAAAAACAAGCATTAATTTTAATTTTCTTGCACCTATTAAAAACAGAATTTACCTGACAATATGCCTCCAAATATAGGTCCATAAATCCCTTCAAATGGATACCTTCACATTTTTGAGCATTCATCAACATGAGGAATGCCATTTTCCGCGTAGAAAAATCATTAATTTCATACCATTTGCTACAATAGATGGCCTCAGTGAACTCCTCCCTTTTTATACCCTAGATGAAATCATAGGGGTATACTAAGTTTGTCATTCCGTTTGTAACACCTCGAAATAATGATGGTAGAGCAAAATGGATTGGACACCTATTCATAATATTAAAAGTTATTTTGATTTTTACATGTCCGTCCGTCCGTCCGTCCGTCCGTCCGTCCAACCGTCTGTGCGCACGATAACTTGAGAGCGCGTACACTTAGAGAGCTGAAATTTTGTACACAGACTTTAAAAAAAAAAAGTAAAATTAAGTTCGAAAATGAGCCAAATCGGGCAACTCCTTCGTGGGGTTGCCATATAAAAATTTCGTTTTCCGCTATATATTTGGTCACTGCCTGAGAACGCGTCGACGTAGAGAGCTGAAATTTCGCACATGATGTTTTTACTACATTAGCAAATGAAATGTCAAAAATGGACTAAATCGGGCAACTCTTTCTTGGTGTTGCCATATAAAAATTTCGGTTTTTACGTATACTTTGAAAACGATCAGTCCAAGACATTTTTATGGTACTAAAACCTTCTGCAGAATACGAAATCCTATAAAATTGGTTATAATCATTTTGTCTGTGCGA
The DNA here is from genome assembly GCA_963924295.1 of Dioctria rufipes. NCBI lineage: Eukaryota > Metazoa > Arthropoda > Insecta > Diptera > Asilidae > Dioctria > Dioctria rufipes. Next base: position 366,230,495 of record OZ002740.1, read on the forward strand.
CAAACCGTTCTAGAAATATATGCGAAAAACAACTTCAAAATCAATACTTGAATAGATCGGTGACCATACGAAATTTAATACGGGCGTTCATCTAGGGTATCCTAAGAATTGGTCTTAGACCAATTCTAGCTTTTTTACTTGTTGTAATTATCATTTGTCCAAAGCTTGAATACAGTAATAACTGAACAGCAGCCATAAGTAATCCAAAGTAAGCTGATAACTGAGTATTCTACAGAGGAAGATAACAAGATATGGAATTCAATTTTAGATTTAAAAATATATAAAAAAAAAAATAGGGAGATGTGCGATTAGAACATTTAGCATATTTTCTCCTACTATATACTCAATTTTTAATAACATTTTCATTCACTGTATGATCAAGTCAACCCCTGGCAGGAGTCTAGAATGATTTCGTATTTTTTTGGATCAGATCTCTCTAATTAGATACCATAAAAATAATCAGTTTTTATAATACATATCAGGTAAGGCACTTTCGTTAAAATGTTCGAGTTAGACATTACACTTCTACAGAAGACGATTTTTACACAAAGAAATACTCATAACTTGATTGTTAATGCTTATCTGCACACCGGCTATGCAATGTTCATAGAATATATTCGAGCCTAATACAATATAGTCTCTATTCTGAATCAACATTTCCAACATCTCCGACTACTCATGACTTCCTTGAGAATACTTACAGTTTTTCTGATGAGAGTAAAGATGTCTTAAATTCAGTGATTACCTTGGACGATAAAATCACCGTGACAAAGTTTTTAAGGGACACAATTAGCCTGATTATGACGTCTTGACTTCAGAAATTTTCATGCAATTCAGGAATTTATTAATTAGTGGACTTTTGGTAGTCTACTATTCGGCGGTTGAAACACATATAGACTTTCTTTACAGTTGGAGGAGATGTATTACGCGCTTGATTCCAAAGGACAGAAGCTAGTAACTCTATGCAATGTGGACTACGAAATTGTAATATCCGCGACAACATCGAGTTAGCAGAAATTTGTTTGCCTCACATGAACACACAGGCGCAAAGCTTTTGATATATATCGTCTCGCACCAGTATCTTTTGACTAGTATCGAAGCAATTGAGTTTCCGCCCAGGCGGCTTGAAGTCATCGGAAAGCTATATAGAAATTCAGCTGTCTTGATCAGGCATCAAGGATAGGCTCCAGCTCCCTAGCTCCTATCCTGCTCCACCGGGGTACCAGATAAAGCTGCCCATTTTCAGGAATAATTTCTGATCCTACAGTGGAGGCACTGCTGGTGTATCTGAATTAGATATGTTGCCATATGCCAATCTCCATTAAATTTTTGTGATAAGAGATGAAGCCATTCCGGCTGCTCGTACTGTCTTCGAATCCAATAAATCAATACTTGAAGTATTTAGGTGTACATATCGGACGCTAGAGTAAATCAAATAATGGTCCCACTGCTCTGGAGAAATTCTCTAGAGCTGTACACTCATGGCGTAATAAATCATTAACTATATATTTAATGGGAAGGATAGTGATAAATTATTCGATCAGCTCGTCCGTGGTATTTTTTTTTAAGATCTGAAAAGTTTTGTGAGAGCTTCGTAGTATTTCTGTAAGCGTAATCAATAGATGCCCTTTGGTGCGGAATACGATTGGCGTCTGAAGGCACGCTCTGTCGGTTACTCAAAATAGGTAGATTAGGTCTCACTAACGTAGTTGTGAAAGCGAAGTATCGCCAACTGCGTGTGTTCCATAAGGTACTTTGCCAAAGAGACACCTTGATTTCTCAGCTGAGGTCTCTGGTTAGAGGATCGCTACTATCTGCTCTCTGTTCTTCTCCACATTGTCCTCATGACTGGGCACAGAATTTAATCTTTACGATTCCGATCTAGGGTAGAATGAGGCCAGAATTCTACTTTATGTGGAATACTTTGCTTACGAAAAATGACAAATCTATTCCCTCTTTCCTGCCATTTTGTGATTTGCATCATAATGTATCCCCTGAGCTTGCAAAGTCAAATATTTTAAAAATCTTTCAAATAAATAACTTTTATAAATAAATTGCACTGAAAAGTAAAAACAAAAATCTTTCTCAACGATATACTTACACAAGAACAGTTTCATTGCAAAGGGTTCAAATATTTAAAGTCAAATGAGATAACATAATTTTCATATGTAATGAATACATTCAATTTTAACATTTAATCCGATTTCTAGCATTTCTTATTTTGCAACGAAACTGTTCTCGTTGTTCATGTTTATATCACTGAGAAAGAAAAATTATTTTTCACTTTTTAGTGCAATTTATTTATACCAGTTGGTTATTTTAAAAGATTTTTTAATTTATTTTATTTTCTATTTTTTTTTCCATTAGATTTTTGCGAAAAACTCATATTACGGTAGGTACATAATCTATCTGACATATGCATATTAATTTGCATCTATGTTCTCTTGTGAACGTGAAATATGTAAAACATTATGTTAAAGTGTTTAAAATTAAAATCAGCCCCGCACACCCGCCTCTGTACACAAATCGGAAATTATGCATTTTTACGATGTTCGGGTGAAGAAAGTCTGTTATGAAGTTGCTTACAGAAGAAAACAAGATATGCAATTTAATAGAGATTTGATTTGATATCACACAAGGCTCGAATTGACCAACCCCAAAGATGGTAGTTACCACCCCAATCAAAAGCCCCCAAAAACGCAATTTTTCCCAATCGGAAATCGCCGTATTTACTCATTCTTAATTAGAAAACGCCATGTAAATTCATCCACTTTTACTACATTAATACTATAACTAAAATTTCACATTATTGTCACGAACGTCTCCCTTACGCACAAAGTTATTTAGTCAAGAGCTAGTGAATAGTTCAAAATTATTTAAAAAATATTTTAGAATGTTTTGAGAAGTCAAGAAACAACAACAATTAAGCGTCGAATAGATATAATTTTGTGATTTTTTCTGACCGTAGACCTTCGCTGTTGGCACTACGTAGATTGATTGTTTTAGTGGATATACTTAAATAAAATTAATTTTTGTAGTATGCTCCCTTGATAAACCGAAATTTTTAAATTTATGTTGTTTCATTATGCAGTGCTTGTCGTGCTATTGTTTCATACATACGATATTAAAATAAAAAGTATTCCCTCTCGGCAATTATTTAATGAATTTTCTTAACCTTCCGGAAGTGGCGCGCAGTCTATGAGTCCGCACCAATATTATTTCACTTTTACTTTTGTTGCATACTAATCTAGCTCGTGAGCTCCTGTGTATTTCCCGGCACACACTAGACTTACACGTCAGTCGGACGCCACATGTATTTGTATCCTGATATTATAGTTTACGGTCCCACAGACCGCACGTGCACGGTAAAAACATGCTACTTTTGTTCCAATAATATATCGTTCATTAGCAATAAAAAGTTATATAACGAAGCAAGTATTTTATCTTTTGAAAACTGTCATCTAAAATTGCGGTCTCGTAGACCGCATGCCATCGTTCGTGTCCTGCCAGATGCTGCCACTTCCGAAAGATTAAGTACTCCATTGACTAGTATTCAATTTCAGAACTTTTTTACGCAAAGGCACATGCTATAAATATCCTATTGAGTTTCCCATAATATTAAATTTGGTTATCCACGGAACATAGACCGTTGGTGCCATGATATTTATTCACACAGAGTCAATTTATATGGCATCCAAGCATATACTGTCAAAATTTTAAAAGTTAGTATATTATTACAAGACAGGATATTATCGCGCAGCCCGGACTCACAGACGAAAATAGTATTTAACTTTGGGCCACGAAAAATTAATCTGAGTTTCACCTCGGATACTACCGGCACTGACCGTTTTTCTATTCCACATAACACACAAGGCTCCTATATTAGTCTCGAGTATTTCATTGTTATCTTAAAATGTTGACGACATACGTAACTATATATTTATAATTTCCATTGCATTTAGAATTATGTTATCTAAGCTAGATTATCTCAGACATGACCAGCACGTCCATAAGGATTTCAAAATTATAGGTTTCTGTAAAGAGCACGAGACGTTGCAGCTATATTTAATAATTCCAGAGAAATATTTCATGTTTGTTTGTTGTACCGCCCTATTACGAATGCAGTACTGAAGTGATTTTCACAAAATATCATTAAACATTTCCAATTAATTAAATAATTACCGAGGCTATCTGGACGATAAGTAAGCAACTGGCACCCATGAAGGTTGAAATATTTCCCAAAACAACAATTCCGAAAATTTCTTTAAATTCATTTAAAAATTCCACCGCATCTGAGTGCATTTTCACAACATGCTGCACAAGTTCTTGCTGTTTCTCCTCCGTATTATACTGGCCAGTTTGAGCACCAATATTATCGCACGATATTTTGCAAATCTCGAACGTTACCACCGAAAACGAACAGTAGAAATAAAAAAATGTGTCAAATACTGCAGTAAGACAGTTTCGACAGTTTCGGCCATTTTGTTTTATGGATCCACAAAAATGTAAATTTCGTTAAAGCCTGCAATGCATTATTTTTTTTAGAGACAATAACAGAAAGGATAAATATTAGCTTTATTATAAAGCGGGTAGCGGAAGGTACCTATGTTATAAATTTGACTTATCCTTGTTTATATTTCGACTAAACATTTGAAATTTTTTTACAATATTACTACTTACATGGATTCCTGCAGCCACTGATAACATAGAATCAAACCGAAGTTGGGGGGTTTTCTTCTCTTAATATTGAGAGCAAAGAAAAACATGGGAGCAAACCGATAATCACGAATCTCAAAGCACAAGTAAATTTGGAAAAGAGAGTGTTGCTAGATTTCGTCATTCCGGAATATCCCAATATCTTCAGAATCTTTTCGAGAACATGAAAGTTCAAGGCCCAACTTGTGGTCTCCGTTTCAAAAAATTCGCGCAAGAAATTACTTTTTGGCATTTTGAAATCCAGAATAAAACTGAATAGAATTATTGCGAAAAAGATCTCCTATCAAGCCAACGTAAATGAGAATTAAAAATTTATAAAGCAATTACGCCATTTATGTTATAATAATAGACCTTTCATTCAATTTGAGAAGAAAATAAGTTGCGGTATATGTTTTGCTACAAAATATTCATTATGTGGAAATAGAAATTATTGACTGTTGTTTTTTAGAGCCCCCTCTCTCTGCTCGAAATTCGAATGCATATAAATGTATTACATTGAGTTGTTTATGTAAATAGCTTTAACAAGAATAGAATTATGGGTAGTTGTACTTCCTTGTCAATACATATATAAATTTTTATTACCTTTGATTAGAATACATGGCATCGAATTCATATGGAACAGCTAAAAAAGCTTGATAGCAGCTCTAGTTAGATGGATTCCCGTATGTAATTTCGTATGGTCACTAGTCTGTGCAAGTTTGATATTTAAAGTGCTTTTGCGCATATAAGTAATTCAAGAACGGTTCGTGGGACAGTAAAAATGATATAACCAATTTCATAGTACATATTAGATATTCTGAAGATACCATATCATACCAAATCTCCGAGCAAATTTCCGTTTTCCTAAGATCCTATAGTTTTTGGTCGATACACTTTTCTTGAAGACTTCAAATAACCAATTTGTGAATTTCTTTTTAAATTTCGTAAACTGCTGATAAGCTGTAAGTAAAAAAGTCAAGTGAATATCGATGGAGACTCTGCTGAGTCCAGAAAATATCAGTAATGAAAATATTGTATTGAAGTCAATGTTGAAATAAAACGTTTCCTTCTCTGAGGAAAATTTCCTTTAATTTTTAAAATTTACTCTTCCTTTTAAAAACAATAATTCTTTTTTTTTAGAATTCACTTTTGCTTCGTTGAACAACATTTTTTTTTATTTCAGACTACGCTTTATCTTCTAAGAACTATGTTTTTTTTTTGCGCGAACATTTCTCGCCGGTTTTAAAAATCAAACTTCCCAAAGATCAGCGATATTGCACCCAGGTACCTTCAGTTTCCTAAAAAGCTTTCTCAGCTTTTGGTTTTACTTTCTCACGATGTTGAAAGATCATACGGGAGAACATGCAAATTATCTTACGTAGATTCAATTTATGCGTAATTGCACTTTGTTATGACATGGAAATGCAATTTTAAATGCAACTGAAATTTTGAATGATATTAATTTTAATTTCAAGGTCACTTTTGTGATACATTGCATAGGGCAATATGTGCCGGCCTACAAGTGGGCTTTTTTGGCACTATAAGAATGCTAACTGGGAAAGTCTCAATCAGTATCTTAGAGCAATTGATTAGTAGGTCTGTTTTGCTTCGACGGACGTTGATGAATGCACATTAAAACTTAATAACATTCCAAATCTTGGCATGCGAGAATACATTCCGTATTCCTACAGCAGATCTCAACACGAACAGAATCCCTCTTGGTTTAACGATTAGTGCAACCAAGCAATAAAAGCGAAAGAGTCTTCTTTTCGCGCCTATTCACTACATCCATGTCGGAACTGAAACAAGCTTACAAAGAAGTCAAAACCATCAGGAACACTTCACCAGTTCCTCTATACCTTCACTTCTAAATAATAATGAAGTGATTGTTGACTCCCTGGATAAACCCAATATTTTAGCTGCCAGATTCACTTCAAATTTGCGTCTTCCTCCGACTTCACAAACACCTGTTTTGCATCTCCCGTGTGGATGTATACAAGAGCCAATATATATCCGTACGAGAGATTAGTTCAAGGTCTTTAAGAGGATTAACGTCTCCAAAGCCGCAGGCCCCGATGGTTTTTCGTCCCTGTTAATTAAAAGCTGTGCCTCATCCTTGGCTAAACCTTCGCGCAAACTATTCCACTTGTGTTATTCGTCAGGAAAACTCCCAACTGCTTGGAAACTAGCTCACGTTCACCCTATTTCCAAGAAAGTAGAGGGTAGCGATCCCTCAAATTATCGACCACTTGCAATCACTTTGATTCTTTCAAAGCTTTCTGAATCTATCATTAACTCCAAATTAATGAAGTATGTGGAAACTAATTATGTCTTCAACTGTCGCCAATGTGGTTTCCGAGCTGGACACTCATTTGGAGACTTGCTGACTTTTCTTACGGAACGTTGGAACCGTAGTCTTCACAATTTTGGTCAGTCCAAAATCGTTGCCCTAGATATCTAAGATATTTCAAAGGCCTTTGATAGAGTCTCACATCCATCCCTTTTAGCTAAAATTAAAGCAGTTGGTCTTTCCCCTCCTCTTCTATTACTGATTGAAAGTTTCCTATCTAGTCACCAAATACGTGTAGTATTAGATGACGTTACATCAGAACCTCATCCCATAAATGCCCGTGTGCCTTAAGACTTTGTTATCTCTCCAACTATCTTTTTAATTTTTATTTATGATCTGCTTTCCCTTTCTTTCAATCCCATCCATAGTTTCGCTAACGACAGTACCCTTGATTTCGCTTACTCCTTTGACACCCATGCGGAATGCCGAATGTGTTCAACCAGACTGCATGATTAGATCATTGAATAGCGATCTTAACAATATCCTCGCTTGGAACAAAGCGTATTGCATTGAAGACCCAAAACTGTATCATCTCATTAATACAAGGTCACAACGTAACCATTACCATTTGTTTTGATGGAGCATTAGTTTCTGATTCATTATGCATTCTTGGCATTAATGTTTTCAGTAAGTTAAACTTGACAGATCACATCATCTCTGTTGGCAAGGAAGCATCGAAATGGCTTGGATTTCTGAAATGACGTAAGAAATATTTCAGCCTATCAAATCTAGCCCTCCTTTAGAAGTCCTACATTAAATTTTATTTTTCCCTGACGGGAATCGAACCCACACTTTTAGAATCGGTCAAAGATGGAGAATAGAAGAATTTTATTTTTTATTTTTGACGATTCTTATTCAAATCATAAATACAAGAGAAAAAAAAACAAGAACCGCCTCGTCCGGGGCTTGAAATCGGCACCTTCCGCTTGCCGGGCGACTGTCATAATAACACCTTAATTGTGAAGATTTTACGAAATATGTGCTGAGCCTGTGACTGGATGTCACTGTAACACTTCGGATTTTACGAATTATGGCTGGATGTCATTGTCTTCTATATACTTATGGGCAACAGATAATCCCCTTTTCTTTTTCTCTCCGGGCTCCGTTCTTCGAAATAGCGCCTTCTTTTAAAATGTCTTTTCTTTGGCGTCGCCAGCTTCACCTCTTGCTAAGAAGCCAGGACAAAACCAACATGTCTTCCCTTGCCTATATCCTGCATCTTGTCCCGTCTATTTTTACGAATTCCTCTTTCTTTTCCAGATGCCTTCACTGACATCTGTTTTGCACAATTTGGATGACAGCTGTCAGTAGCACACCTAAATATACTTACGTTTCTGTCGTAAGACCATAACAAAAGCTAGAATTGCTTTTATATATATGGTTCCACAAAAAGTTATGCATACATGTGCGAGAAAAGCTATTACGTCTGACATTTTATTGAGTGAAGTTAAACTTAACTGTTAAAATCGTTCGATCATTTCGCCGCATATAGAAGACTATGAATCTAGAAATATTGTGATGAATATGGATTCTGGAAATATTCATTCGTAGAGCTTCTTAAACTTTTTCATTATTCTGTAAAATAATTAAGAATTCAGTTCGCGTAAGCAACATTTCTCTTTTTCAGGACGAATTTACGTGTATTCGAAGTAAATTAGGGCAGCGACTAATTGTGGTTAAGTTGAGAACACCTTATATTTACGTCCGATTTACGTAAGTGGAGAATGAGAGAACGTGTATCGACGTAAATATTAGGGAAATTATGGAATATTTCCCTATATGCCAGAGGACAGATTTTCTTGACTTGGTAAATTTAACGTAAATTTCACGTAGAGTTTACGTAAATTTTCCTTAATATCGACCTATTTTGTACCTACTTTAACTCATGTTAACGTGAATGTTAATATGGAAGGAATTTTATTTTATAAAAATTGTGTGTGTATATTTTCCCTAGTAGGTAATGAAAATATTATGAGCAAGGCAGATAACTTTAACTTGAAGATTATGAGAAGTATTGCTTTAGTAAAATATATAGAAAACGACAAAAATTTTATTGATATATACCTACTGAATTAATTTTTTGAAAAACACCAACGCGATTTAAAAATATTGCATATTTAAAAAATAACAATTTTAAAGTTTTTATCATTCTTTGGTTTGCCATTTAGAAATTGAAATTAATTTAAATATTCTTAAATCGTTCTGAAATTAAGAAAAAATCATTTATTTTGGTGATTTTTGCAGAAACTGGCAAAAATTATATTAAGGTATCATACAATTTTGCTATGCATTCCTTTAATATATGGCAGCCATGTTTTATTAAATAAGTATGGCGCATATTACATTTGTCGACCTAAAAGTTAGTTTGATTAAAAAAGTTTTCCTTGTACGAAGACTTTCCTGCAAATAGCCAAAATTTTCGATTTTGAGTACAAAAATCCCTGTTTAGGCAATTTGGTATTACGACTTAAAATAGGGCATTCCGCTCTAAATTATGAAATTCATTTCTAACTTCACCAGATAGATAGACCTCCGATCTAGCCAGAAAACGTTCATTATTTCCTACTGCATTGATTTTCTTAAGATATCATTTGCTGCTTTTGTACTTATCCAGAGGTTTGTCTTAAACTATAACAAATAAATTATATTTTTTTAAATGCTCACATTAAGTTAATTTCAATTTATTCATTTCAAAAAACTCTACGCAAGTCAGTATTAGACTTATAGGTAAGTGTAGGTTGTAAAGATAACTAACAAAGAAAAGTTCAAATCTATTAAATAAAAGGTAACTAAATTCTTCCCTTTTATATTAATTTTGAATACTTTGTGTCTTTTGCAGAATTCCTTAAATTTAACTTGCAGTCATCTTAGAATTTGTTGATTTTATTGATTGAAAAAGACTATAAAATTTCAAACGATTTCGGAAGATGTATGGGTTCCAGAAGAATAGGGAAAAATATGTAATAATTCAACTGGAGAACAACTTGAATCTTCTTTCAACATAGTACGAAGAGAAAACAAGATTGTTCGTTGTCGGAATGACCTGTTTGGTATATCTCTCGTTGTTCTGATTTATTTATTGTATTTATTGTAATGTAAGTTCACTGTAAGCCTAAAAGCAATAAGATGCAGTTCATTCCAGGAACAAGTGAGCCAAGTGGCCCACTCATTTACTGGAGGAAGAAATTCAGAAGTGGGAAAAAGTTCCGAAAACAAAAACAGCTTTCATACAATTTTTCATATAGGCAGAAATCGTTTAGATTTGTCCCGCTTTTGATGATATCCGCTTTTCATTTGTAGGTTACTAACTTAGAAAAGTGAAACGAGGTCGATGATGTAATCTGCTGAATCAAAAGTTATATACACAGAAGTTTTTATAATCAATGAAAAACAGTAAGTGTCATTTCAGAAAATTTTCGCTAGACATGCGAATACTTAATCTTCTTTCTAACTCGGTGGTTCATTGTCAAGTCTAAACTTGCTATTTATTCTCATAATCTAGTTGGTTGGATATGGCGTTTATTCGCTTATTCTAAAAGAACTTACAAAGCTAGTTTACTTAAATCTGGGTAGAGAGAACGATTTATCTTACTTTTTTATACAGACTTATTCGGATAAACAAACGTAAAGAGCGGGGACCTTTTGACTTTACTTTTTCACTTTATTTTTTTTGTCGCAGATCAAAATTATCAATTTTATAATTATGATTTATGAAATGATATGGCGCAGCTATCAATTTATAGTAAAATATTTAGCCTCAGCTTACCACCATCATATTAGGAAAAGACTCAACTAATGCTTTTACACCATTTATTATTTAGTTTGACCAACAATTTGTGAACAGTATTTGAATGATTAACAAAGTAAGCTTTCAGTGCATTGAGTTACTGTTATAATTTGATTCCTTATAGGAAGAAGCAGCTATACAACTGTATACAAGAAAAATTGCCAATTATCATCCAACTTAACCAAAAATGGAATTTTTTTCAAATTTTTTGTAATTTTGACAGATATAAAGCTTTAATCAACAATTCTTTACAGATAGTAAATAGATAGAATCTTGTAATTACAAGTTATAAGTAGTCTGCTATGAAAAATTCAAACAAACTTAACCTTCCGGCACCCCCTATCAGGATCTTAGATTATACATATAGCAAAAAGGATAGGCTATGTAGTGTAAAATTCTTGTACGTGTGATAAGCATTTTTGTTTTGGTGGTCGGGACGGGTGGGCGGGGATAATGACAAGATGGCTTGGTTTTTAGTTTCGAATTGTCATCGGGTGTCTATATGATATCAGCCATACAAAGGCAATGTTAAGGAATATTATCGCAAAATAAATGGGCCACTAGGAAAATTCTTAAAAATGAAAAAAGTTCAAAAAAAATTATAAATTTATAAACTGAAAAATGCTTCGAATCACGGTGACAGGAAATTATAAAACTTGTTTAATACTTGATACAGTTTCAACCACTTAATTATATGCCCGCTTAGAAAATATCGTAATTTACGAATTCCTTGACTAAACAAACACATCGCTACAATTCTACCATAGCCTATCCTTTTTGTTATATAATCTAAGATCAGGACACGAAAAGTGGCATGCGTACTGCGGGACTGCAAGTATATATAACAGTTTTCAAAAGATAAGATGAGTATTACATCTTTTTATTATCAAGGATGGACATCTTAACTTATTACACAAATAAGAAAAACTCAAATATGCTTGCTGACAATACTCCTAATTAATTATTAATAAAAGCCTTTTTTCTTCTGATTTCTGCGCTTTGGAACAAACATTTTTCTATCGTACGAGTTATTTATTTACTATTCTTTCTTAGAAAAAAAAAAACAAGGTAAACAAAGTAAAATAAAATTACGCACTAGAACCTCGGTTCGAACACAAATTTTATTATAAACTGAAATTTGGATTACACTTAGAACTTTAGTTCTAATACAAATTCATTAAAGAACTAATTTCACAATACACTTAGAACTATAACTCTAATTCAAATACAATAGAAAAATACTTGTCCGACTTTTCCTTAACTTTGATATTTTCTTCTAGCTTTTTAAGAATTGCATATTTTAAAATAAGAATGCTGATTCGACTGTTCTCACAGTTAATTTCTGCTACTTTTTATCTTTTCAGGTAAGTTACGTTAATTTCTGCTGCTTTGTATATTTTTAGGTAATTTGCATATCGTATTAATTTTTCATTTGTGAGAACGGAACTCTGTCTAGACGAATCATGTTCGTTTATTTGATTCATGAATTCTGTGCTTTGCTTTATGCATTCTAAATTATAATTTTTTGGATCAGCATTTTCATTTTTATTTTCTGAGTTACTTAGGTTTACTAACGTAACTTACGCGTGCGGTCTGTGGGAACTCAAACTACCATATTAGGACACAAAAACATGCAAGGAGAGTTAGTGACTGAAAGGCTTGCCAGTCTACTGCTTTTCCAGGAGTATATACATATAGCAGCTCATAAAATAAAATAAAAATAAAAAGGAAATAATATTGGTGCGGACTCATAGACCGTGCGCCACTTCCGGAAGGTTAAGCCAAATTAAAAAAAATCAATTCTAATCAAAATCTGGAAAGTGCTGGAAATATAATATATGAATAAGTGGAAGCTACAAATTTATTGAAACATTTTTGAGATTTGAATATAATGCATTCGTATTGTACTGTTTAATTCTTATTTTTGTTATTATTAAATTGACATAATCCTGCGTGTGACATAAAACAAACGTTTTGTTACGTGTAGATACTCAAAAGTTTGGTCCTTTGGAAAAAAATGTTTAATTATAAATTTCACAATTATTTTTCTTTAAAAGAAAACTCAATCGAATTAGACATAATGTCTTATGCGAAACATTTCACGAATATGGTCTTTAGACTGTTTCAAAATATTAAGCCATAAACCGGGACCTACTTTTTTAGTGCAAATCATAAATATTTCAAAACATTCTTTTTTCCTAATTGACTGTGAAGTTCTCGTAAATAAAGCAACATTTCATATCATGTTCAACAAAAAAGCAGCAAAACTGTAACAGGCTTTAAGCATCTATGGAATAAAAAAAAAATTAATTTGAAATTTTTTTCTACCTTCCAAAAACAACATTACTTGACAATATGTCTCCAAGGATAGCTCCATAAATCCCATCAATTGGATACTTTCACATTTTTGAGCATTCACCAATGTGAGGAGTACCATTTTCCGTGTAAAAGTATCTTTAATCTCGTACCATTTACTACAATATATGGCATCTGCGAACTCGTCCTTCTTTGAAACTATCATTTGTCCAACAAGTGAATACAACAATAATTGAATTAAAGTGACACATAATCCAAAGTAAGCAGATAACAGATTATTCTATATAGGAAGATAAGAAGAGTTGGAATTAAATTCACTGGAACAAATATTTATATTATCATCTCTACTATTCCAAGAACTAGTTTTAAAAATATTTTAAATGACAATATTCTGAACATATTTGCATATGTATCAGAGAGATGCTAGATCAATACATTTATCATATATTCTCTTATTGAATTTCCTATAATATTTTCATTGCTGTGAGATCACGACAACCCCTAACAGGAGTATGTGATGATTTCGAATTTTTGATCAAATACCTTTAAAGAGATATGAAAAAAAATAATAATTGCTTTTAATTATATGATTCACAAAAGATATTATCTGTTCTATATTTCTATATAGCATTACACTTCTGCAGAGACGAGTTTCACACAAGACACATTGGCGCAAATTGAGCGTTTAGGTTACCTACACACTGAGTATGCATTATTTGCCAAACCTTCTCCTCACCCAGGTTCAGATGTGGCAAACATTGTAACCAGCAAATTTATAAGCTCGTTTCCTGTATATATATATATATCCTCCCAAGACCCGCTTTTACTCTGGATTTCGTCATACAGTACAAGAATATCAAGTAGTAAACGTGTATCTTCCTCATTACGAGAGGACAGCTGATTTTCGTTGATCATTGGCCGGATGTTGGGAGGCTCCAAATCCAATCCTTTATCGGAACCAGTTTCAACTGAAGTTGGTATCAAGCTGTCAGTTCTTCGGCCGAGACATCTCGAATGGGTGCTTTTCTAAGAACTCAGCTGTAATTGATTTTAAATTTTTACAAATAAATGGACCGCTTTGTAGGACATACTTATAAGCCAGATCAAGACGCCTTAACAATGACAACTCTACCATCAAGTATATCTTGCAGACAACTAGACGATGTACTGCTTCTTCTAATGTCAAGTCGATAGTGCTCTGATGATAGTAAAAATGTCTTGGATACAGTGGTTACCTTGGACGATATGGAAGATATATCACTCCGACAAAGGATCAACGGCGATACTCATAGTCTGATTCTGACGACCTGACTCCAGAGTTTTTCATACGTTCCAGGTATTTAAAGGTATTTTGAAAGTTTTCAAATCGACGGTTTAGATACATAGAATTTCTTTCTAGCTGGGACAGGTCTGTTATGCATTTATTTCCAAAGAAAGACAATTTTGTAACTCTTCGCAATGTGAATTACGAAATTCAAATTCAAAATTATCCCAGGGAGGTACAAGATTTACCATCAAGAGGTAGATGCATAAGTAATCGACTTATTTGCATTGGACTAACAAAAGGCTCTTGATAACTTCTCGCACGAGTACCTCATGACTGATCACAATACATTCGAGCTAAGGCCCAAGTGACTCCACCTCACAGCTAAACTGAATACTGTTTCAACGGTTTTGAGTAAGCAGTAAATACAGGTTCTAACTCCTATTTCGTTTCACACGTCCGATATCTCGGAGAGAGCTGTCCATTGTCTCAAATGCTTTATGTGTGAACCACTACAGGTGAATTTTTGTCGATTGCCAAATACAAACGAATACTTCATAGTCATACGACATGGTTGCTTTTACGCGGGAGAGTTTTCGTCAACTTGAGACCTATGACCCCTCAGGTTCAGGGTCACTGGTCTCAAGTTGACGATATAAGATTTTTTCATTTTTAACAGACAACCTCACACCACTAAGTACACTAACCACACGCGTGCTCCGTTACGTGCTTGTGTCTGTAAGGCCCTTCTCTGACGGGTCGGTACGATACGATACGATAGCGACTTAGTATCGGTACGCCATCTGTCCCGCCGATGTCGTACTGCATAGAACTCCCTCACAGTCATACATGCTATAGACTAAATCATCAGATAAAATTCACTAGTCAGCTCGGTTAACACCGCTTATTGACTGACAAGACATGTTACATCTCAACCGCGTAGTGCATTCCTTTGTATGGGTACTGGTTGAAATACACAGTGGGGAATGGTGACAGTGGCTCTGCATGCTATACGTTTACCGAGTCAATGTGGTACCGATATCGTACCGACCCGTCGTGGAAGCGCCAAGACCTCCGGAGCTCACAGGATCCAACACATGGCCGACACACATTGGGGCGAATATAGGTCTGATACGAGTGATATAACTACTAGTGATAGAACACATGAAGTGTTGTACAACCATTTCTTTGTTTGCAAACAGTTGTGTGATAGCGATAATTTTGGTTACGCATCGCATAAGTGGAATTTTTCAAGCTATTGCTTGTTGCTTACTACTAAAACATCGGAACTATTTACTAGCAACAGCGGTAGTAGATGAGGTAACAAATCCATTGCAAATATTTTAGCAGACTTGGTTTGGGTAGTTAGAGTTCTTCATTCACTGAAAGCTGTCAAGTATGACGATATACTGTATGCGAGGTCAAGTAAAGTTAGGCTGGGTCATGATTACGAGTAATATAGTATTCTGTACGTGTGTAGACAATTCAAGTGTTTTAATTTTTTTACGGGACACGACATAATTAGGATTATTTGAATGTCCCATAAATTATTATATCTCATGAGCATGCATATTGATTGGTGAGTTCAGATGATCTCCACAGCCTGTAATGTTTGATAGGTTCTTCTCTTGCCTGGCCTTGCAGCAATAAATGGTTCTCTTGCTCGATAGTCCTCAGTTGATCCAGCAGAATTTAGATACGACGGGAGCATCATTTCTTTTGAGACCTCGAGTTTTTACATTTGATTGGCTTCGTGTTGACTTTGGCCACATCTGCGATCCATTTTATTACTGTAGTAACTCAACACCCTAAATCACAACTATAATGTCGATACATCAATATATTGTGCTGTACAATATATTGATGTATTATATAACTAGAGAGCTTACAATTATTTAAATAATTTCAATTTAATCTAGATTTCATTTAAATCCATACTGCTAAATTATAATAATATTATTGCACCTTATTATTAAGGCACCCATTCCATTCCCATGGTGTTCCTACTCGCCTACATACAGTGCCATCTCCTTTCTTTACTTTTTGCTTCTACACCGCACATACATTTATAACTTTAATTCCCCAAGTTTAATTTTACATGTACATGTACATACATAAAATTAGTCTTGACAATAACATGAACATTGTACCTACTCCATAAAGGCTTTCCGCATTTTCTCACAAACGTTTTTTCAACGTCGTGAGAAGGCAACAAAAGATAAATAAAATAAATGGGTGTCTGGGGGCAGCGATCCCGAAGCTCGGGGAGTGCTTTTAAGCCGCCGATAGTAAGAGATCCGGCTCATGAAGTTTTTGGTCCAAAAATATTTTATTGTCTATTTTTTACTTCCAAATATACAGGGTGTTTCATTTAGTTTGTCCATAGAGCAGGAGGTGATAGTACTCACCTAGATGAACAAAAAGCTATATGGCAGGGGCAGGATCCACAACTACCGTTTGGGAGTTACAGAGTGATTAAGAAAAAAAGCTAATTTTTCACAAAACACCCTGTATCATGAAAAGTACAGGGCGTACGGTCACAGTTAAGAGCTAATTGTATGCAGAACTTCATGGGCTTTCCGACGATTGCTCAGTCAGTACCATACCCTTCTCCACTCAGGAGTTATTGTGGCCTAAATTTAAAATTTCGGGTTTTTGTTTTTGGAAAATGTCATTAATATAATTTCTTTTTCTAAAAACTGTAAACCGTGGACTTTCCCCTTAAACAATTATTAGCTTATAACTTCTTCAGATTATACCGTAATTAGACGATTTTTTATTTGAAATTACGGTTTCACTCACAAAGGAACAAATTATCTTTAAAAATTGGTTTGAGTATAGGTGTTAAGAGCTAATAACTCTTTAACGACTACAGTAAGGACACAGAGTGTAGCAGGTCAAATTAAATAGGAGAGTAAACAGTTAACAGTTTTTATAAAACAAAAGTTATGTTAATGACCTTTCTGCAGAAAAGGTCAAAAGGTAAAAAAAAGGTAAACAAATCCGAAAGTTTTATTTTAGAGACCAGTAACTCCTGAGGGAAGACGGGTACGGTGTTGGTTGAACAGTCGCTGGTAATGCCATGAAGTTCTGCATACATTGTGTTCTTAACTGTTACCGTACGCCCTGTACTTTTCAAGATAAAGGGTGTTTTATGAAAAACTAACTTTTTCTTAATCACCCCGTAATTCCTAAACGGCTGACGTGAAACCCATTGCCACACAATTTTTTGTTCGTCTATGTGAGTACTATCACCTCCAGCTCTATGGATACCTAGACTAAAACACCCTATATAGAGGCAAATCAAAGTTTTGTCCAATTTTGAAATTTTATTTACTATTGCTGTAAGAACTTCATGTACCAAATTTCAGGTGTCTATGCGTTCTCGGGCACTGCCAAAATATATAGTGATATTTTTGTACGAGGGAGTTGCCCGTTTTGATCCACTTTCGATGTTAAATTTAAATTGAAGCTGGGTACAATTATAATTGACAATTAAGTTTATCGTAACGTATATTTCTCAGCTTTTGCAGTATTTTTTCTTCCGCCTTCATTCTAAGTAATACGTTCTAGCCAGACAAGAGAGACGAAAACAAATCCTTCGATGAACTTTGCTCATCACAAATAGAAAAGACGACAGAAATTAGAAAAAATCTGAACTATCATAAGGCCAATAAGCGAAATACGACTTCGGCTTTTACTTCGAGAAAACTCTAAAAATTTTAAGACTTGTGGGTTTCATTTGAAAAAACTGAGACTGTGATTCAAGGTCATGATGATTTCGATGAAACTCATTATTATTTCAAACAGCCATGCTCTGACGAAACAGAGAGTAACCTTTTCCATGTAACATTGTCTGATAGGATAAACTCAATTTCAATACATACAGAAAAAGCAATATTCCGAATTACGTTCCACCACCAACAAATTCATAAAACCGTACCAATACTGAGGTTATACAGGAATGTGAAGGCGAAGGTCAGTCTAGCATAGTAAGGTTTCGGATTCAGGATGATAGACAAAAAGCGATTTCACATATTATCCACTCTATTGACCAAACGTATTTGGTGCAAATATTTAACTCATTACATAAATATTGGGATACCTTCCAGACAACTCATCTCTATATAAATAAAGATGCTAGTCCTAATGATAAAGATAACGATTATTTCATAAATGATGTCTTCACCGACATGGAAATATCATATACATACACATATTATAATAGCGCTACAGGAACAACTGAACATGCAATTTCAGACCCTAATGGCACTTTCACATCAAAAACAAGAATCGAAAAAAGGTAAAAAACTCAATTTAGTCTACTTTAAAATAAGATTTTTGCTCCTATGATTAATAAAAGCTTGGAAAAGAGGATAAATTAATAATTTTACTAATAAAATAGTATTTCTATCTCAGATTTTTAGGAAAAACACAACTTTTATGTTTTATGAGCCGAATTTTTCGACCGAAAAAGTATTTCGGCCGATAAAACATAAAAGTTGTGTTTTTCTTCAAAATCTGAAATAAATATAACTATTTTCTCAGTAAAATTCTTAGTTTATCCTATTTCCTTAGATTTTATTAATCATTGGAATAAAAATCTTATTTTAAAGTGGAATAAATTGAGTTTTCCGGTTTACACTTTTCTGTTCTTGTTTTTGATGTGAAAGTGCCTTTAGCCAGTGGATACCACCAGAAAAATATTGAGTATAGGGACAGGTAGAAAACTGCATTTAGTAAACTTCGGCCGCTTCGACTACAATTGTATGCCATTTGGTTTAAAAGGTGCACCTTTGTCTTTTTCAGCAAGCCACGAGACTCCGTGAATTTAATTTAAAACAAAATAAAACGAACAAGTGCCATTTCCTAAAAACCGAAATTTGTATTTAGGGCGCATTATTATAGAAAATAAGGCCAAACCAGACCCTGCAAAAATCAAGTCAGTGCAATCCTATCCCAGACCCAAGAAAATGAAAAAGATATTAAAGCCTTCCCCAGTTTCGTCGGCTATTATTGCCGTTTCATCCCCAATTTTCCAAAGATTGAATAACTTCTTACAAATGTTATGAAAAAGGTTACGCTTTTCAATACCGATGCAATTTGCGATGAAGCATTTTTTGAACTACGCATTAAAATAATTGCAGGACCAAGTTTTTCCTATCTCGTTTTCGACAAAGAATGTTTTGCAACCTCCGATGCTGGTAACAACGGCATCAGAACAGCTCTATTACAAGTTGATGATCAATGTAATCCTCCTATCGCTTATATGAGTGTGACCAAAATAATGCAGAAATTGGTTATCGAACAATAGAAAATGAGCTTTTGACAATTGTTTTCGTAGTTGAGGAAATCAGACTATACGTTTATTACAGACAGTTTACCATCATAACTGATCGTAAACCATTTAAATGGCTCATGAATCTAAAAGATAACTCCTCAAGACTGATGAGATGAAGACTACGTCTTGAAGACGATGACTATATAATAGTTCATAAATCAGGCAAGCTCAACATAAATGCAGACGCTCTTAGCAGAGCTATACCCGAAAGTCCCAAATATTCTGTAGAACCTACCACCTGCTTAAATATAGTGACTAGAAATCAAGCCAGAGCTCACGCGAATTTGACTACGCTGGTGTTGCTGGAACCTAATATTTATTATTTTACTCCTTGCGTCATATAATTTATATAATAATTGTGTTGGCGTATTATATAAGTTAAAGTACGCAAGCAGTAAAATCATAAATATCATGTTGCAGCAATACCAGCGGCACGTTGCTTTTCTCAACGTGGAAACTTCCATCTTTAAAGAAATTCTGCCAAATACGGATATCCTTAATTTCAGAGCTTAAAATCTTTTCATGTTTGTTCTGAGTTTTAGATTTCTTGAAATTCAGTTGTATTCAGAAATCAATTTAAATCGGTTTAAATAAAATTTATTATTAAATTATTATTAACTTATATTATTACTCCAAATCCAACTCCATCACAGATTAACAATTCTTCATTCATAATAATTTAGACAGATTTCCAATTACTTCTGCATTCTTCCGAATGCAGCATACAGAACTTCAAAGAGTGTTGGATTTGAAACTAAAATTTTCAGATAAAAGTCCATTTTTAGGATATGAGTTGTACTTCTTCAAAACAAAATGCGCAACACAATTATTTAAAAAGTTCATTTACCTTGCCGATTGCCAAGAGAAAGATCAGACATAGAAAAGATTTTAATTGAAATCTACGGAAGTAAATTAGTTGAGCCAAATAAATATCTGCTTCCCAGACTTAGATCTAGAAAACCTTATTATTACTAAAAATATTTTTACCCAGATTTTCGTTAAAGAGTAAAGAGAAATTAAACTCTGTGACGATTCAATAAGATATTTATCCGACAGTGATGATATTGAACAAATTGGGAAAGATTTTCATTCATTGCCGACGGGAGAGGCCATCAAGTAAACTTAAGACCATTAAAAACACTTTTATTGGCCTGGCATGTCAAACGATGTGGTGGAATTTGTAAGGAAAGTAAAGCTTGTCAGGTGAAAAAAATAGCCAGAAATCCAAAAATTTCTTTGAAAATCTCGAGAATTAGATCCAAACCTTACGAATAAGTCTACCTAGATGCTGGTCTCCCAGTTTTTCATTCTGAAAATAAATACCTCCTTACATTCTAAGATAATCTTTCAATATTTTCGGAAGCGATTCCCATAGTCAACACTGAGTCGAGGAAGCCTTCACGACGACATGGAATTCCAGAAAGTATTCTAAAAAATCAGGGATCTAAGCTCATAGGTGGCATGTTCGCCGAGGTATAAAACTGCTGAAGCTTGAAAGGCTCAAGACCACTCCACCATCGCCATCAGATTAACGGTGCATTGGAGGGGAGCCACAGAACTACAGCTGAATACCTACGATCTTATGTACCAAAACAAAAATAATTTATTTTGGTCAACTGTATAAAGATTATAAATCATATTGAATACAGATCTACAGATGTGGGTAGTGATACAAAAATTTCCTTTTAATTAGAAAAGCAAGACTAAATAGGTATATTGAGCAAATTAAATTAAATGTACTGAATTGAAAAAAAAAATGGAAAAAAATATCAAATAGATTCTTGAAAAATACAAAAAAGAAAATATACTAATAAAGAAAAATATTAAAATTAAAATGAAGATTAAGAACAGCCATGAAATGATCCTAATAAAGCTCCAGAAAGCTTTCAAGAAAATCTCTGCCTGAGTTCGCGCTACGAATAGTAGAGGGTAAGCTACTCCACTCACGAATTGCAAAGATATTGTGGTCATTATCCTATAGTTAACGTAAAATCAAATGAATATGAATATGCTTGCATTAGGCTGCTGCCAAGGCAGATTGTAAAGAGTAAGAGAAAAAAATATATAAACAGGCAGGAAGATTTAGTGGAGGTTATAATAGAAAAAACAAAAATTAAGCACGAGATAAAGTGAAATTGTTAAAATGGTAGGAGGTGTTTGAGGGGGGGAGGGGGTGGTAAAAAGTCGTTTTTTGAAATTTTCGCCATTTTCCGGTTGGAGGTCACACAAGCGGAAATTGTCCTTCACAAAATTTGTGGAAATATGTAGATAATAAAAATGATTTGATATAAGGAATTTTTCAACATAACCTCAAATTTTAATAGAAATTGCTGGAAACCAATTTTTCGGTTTTAATTTTTTTTCTGTCGTAAAAACAAATCCATTTACATGAAGTTTTGTGAAAGTATACCTTTCTTGCATTGTAGTTTCCGGGATATTTACGTTTTTCGAAAAAAAAAAACAAAAACCAAAATCTTCCACGGAAAACGTTATTGGTATTTTGTTTTTCGATTTACATATTCTATCCAGGCTCATATCATCCAATCAAGTGCCTACTTTAAAATGGTTTATATATGCTGATGGTTTATTTGTCATGAAACCGCTTAGAAATTAGAAAAAAAAAATGTTTTTTCGAATTACGAATTTTTCCATAATTTTTATGAATTTCAATTTTTTTTTTAAATATTTCTATTAATAATAGAATAAATTGCAATAACAGAATTTACAATAATGTAACATTACTAAAATTCAATTTAATCAATGAAAGGGTGACGGAAACCATCTTGAAACTAAGTTTTTCATGGCAGTGCACTCGCACAGAAAGTCGTAAGACTCGACAAGCGTGTATTTTTATTAAAGTATATTTTTTCACTTAATAAATTTAATAAATTTATATGTTTTACAGAGTGATTAAGAAAAAAAGCTAATTTTTCACAAAACACCCTGTATCATGAAAAGTACAGGGCGTACGGTCACAGTTAAGAGCTAATTGTATGCAGAACTTCATGGGCTTTCCGACGATTGCTCAGTCAGTACCATACCCTTCTCCACTCAGGAGTTATTGTGGTCTAAATTTAAAATTTCGGGTTTTTGTTTTTGGAAAATGTCATTAATATAATTTCTTTTTCTAAAAACTGTAAACCGTGGACTTTCCCCTTAAACAATTATTAGCTTATAACTTCTTCAGATTATACCGTAATTAGACGATTTTTTATTTGAAATTACGGTTTCACTCACAAAGGAACAAATTATCTTTAAAAATTGGTTTGAGTATAGGTGTTAAGAGCTAATAACTCTTTAACGACTACAGTAAGGACACAGAGTGTAGCAGGTCAAATTAAATAGGAGAGTAAACAGTTAACAGTTTTTATAAAACAAAAGTTATGTTAATGACCTTTCTGCAGAAAAGGTCAAAAGGTAAAAAAAAGGTAAACAAATCCGAAAGTTTTATTTTAGAGACCAGTAACTCCTGAGGGAAGACGGGTACGGTGTTTGTTGAACAGTCGCTGGTAATGCCATGAAGTTCTGCATACATTGTGTTCTTAACTGTTACCGTACGCCCTGTACTTTTCAAGATAAAGGGTGTTTTATGAAAAACTAACTTTTTCTTAATCACCCCGTAATTCCTAAACGGCTGACGTGAAACCCATTGCCACACAATTTTTTGTTCGTCTATGTGAGTACTATCACCTCCAGCTCTATGGATACCTAGACTAAAACACCCTATATAGAGGCAAATCAAAGTTTTGTCCAATTTTGAAATTTTATTTACTATTGCTGTAAGAACTTCATGTACCAAATTTCAGGTGTCTATGCGTTCTCGGGCACTGCCAAAATATATAGTGATATTTTTGTACGAGGGAGTTGCCCGTTTTGATCCACTTTCGAAATTGTCCTTCACAAAATTTGTGGAAATATGTAGATAATAAAAATGATTTGATATAAGGAATTTTTCAACATAACCTCAAATTTTAATAGAAATTGCTGGAAACCAATTTTTCGGTTTTAATTTTTTTTCTGTCGTAAAAACAAATCCATTTACATGAAGTTTTGTGAAAGTATACCTTTCTTGCATTGTAGTTTCCGGGATATTTACGTTTTTCGAAAAAAAAAAACAAAAACCAAAATCTTCCACGGAAAACGTTATTGGTATTTTGTTTTTCGATTTACATATTCTATCCAGGCTCATATCATCCAATCAAGTGCCTACTTTAAAATGGTTTATATATGCTGATGGTTTATTTGTCATGAAACCGCTTAGAAATTAGAAAAAAAAAATGTTTTTTCGAATTACGAATTTTTCCATAATTTTTATGAATTTCAATTTTTTTTTTAAATATTTCTATTAATAATAGAATAAATTGCAATAACAGAATTTACAATAATGTAACATTACTAAAATTCAATTTAATCAATGAAAGGGTGACGGAAACCATCTTGAAACTAAGTTTTTCATGGCAGTGCACTCGCACAGAAAGTCGTAAGACTCGACAAGCGTGCATTTTTATTAAAGTATATTTTTTCACTTAATAAATTTAATAAATTTATATGTTTTATAAAAATAAGCAATTTGTGAGAAATTATAATATTCTAGTGAATTTTAGATCTTTTGCATTGTGGTTGTTCTTCTTCTTCATCAATAAAACTTTCAAATTCCGAAGGATCTTCGAGCTTGTCGGCATCTTCGAGCTCTTTAATTTCAATATATATATATATATAAAAAAAAAACACCAATAAAGTTTTCCGTGGAAGATTTTGGTTTTATTCCGAAAATGAAAATATCTCAAAAACTACCTGTTCCCTAGATTCCAAAAAATCATGCTTATTCAATGCAAAAAGGTATACATTTGAGGCGACACATCTGTCTCTGTCCGCACTTCTCTGACAACGATCAATCACCGTGTAAAGCGGCCATTTAGTTTTTCGGAGTTCCTTGCTGAGTACAGAAGTTCAGAAATAAGTAGGCTGGAATTTGTATTTAAAAATAAGAAAACACGTCAGATTTTCATAAATGAAGTTGATTAAAAAAAAAAAAACAAAGTTTGTTTATAACGCCTGCATTTTTCTGCTTGGATCTGAGGAATTAATAAAGGAAACAAGATCAAGCACATTAATATCTGGAACTTCTAATTCGTCAATTTAATAAGGAAGCCATATGTTTATGCCCGCTCTGGTACCGGTCCCGTTCTTTCCTTTCATTTAGTTTTTAGTTCCACCACCGATTTGTGAACAAGGCAGACTCTGATAGGAACTAACAGCAACTCACCTCCACTCAAGTTCAAACAGAGTTCAGGAGATACAACTTCTCACTGTCATACTTGAAGCCTCTAGCTCGCCGAAGCGAGTTCAATTATATCTAGCAAGTTGGAACCGTCAATTCAACTTGATCGGCTTGACATTGCGTCAGCTGATCAATTACTGAGGTCATTCGTAGTTATCAAGTTGAGACAATCAAATCACACTGCTCAGCTCAATATTGGGTCAGCTGGGCAATTACAATCTCTAGAGGTATTCCCTGACCCAAAGATGTTAGCCACCAAGGGTAGGAAGTAAAGAGTAGAGACACCATTAGTCTATGCTGTTGTAGTATTCCATTGGTCAATACAATTTCGGCCTTCATAAGATGTTACACTAGTGCTGGAATAACTCGTCTCATTTCTATTCGAACACAATTCTTCGTGTTTCCAGGAATTGACTTCAGCATCTCAGTCGTTAACTACTCATCTATGGGTAGTTTTACAGCGGAGCTATAGACCGTCACACGGCTTCAATCTACTAATCAGGATCTGCTGACAATATTCTCTACTGAACTTGATTACAAACCTACTCCCATTAATCGGCAAAACTGATAGCTAAGTTACTGACCTCCATCGTTACGTCAAATACTCTTACACTGCTCTTCAAATCATCGTCTAACAAGAATCTCCACTTCATGTCAAGAAATACTGTGAGCATAAGGCTCCCTCCAGGACTCAATGCACAAGATTATACAACATCTTACCACTTAAGAGATCTGGTTGGTAATCAGGTCATAATACCAGCGTATCCACCAAAAATTCACAAAATTTCATGTAAATTGATTGGTTTTACGAGAGAAAAAATAAAAAACCTGAAAACCGGTTTTCCGGCAGATTCTAGGAAAATTTGAGATTGCGTTGAAAAATGTCTTATACGAAAGTATTAGATTTTTTTATTATCTACATATTTTGTGAAGGAAATATTCTGCTAGAAGGTCACGTTTCATCGAAAATCGAAAACAAAAACACTTTCGATCCTTAAAAACCCCTCCCCCATTTCTGTTTAAGAATTGACTTTATTTCGTGTTTAATTTTTGCTTTATCTCTTAATTAATAAATAAAAATTGTACGTTTCAATAACGAACACAAAACGTCGCAGAGATATGTCAAAATCAGTACTTTCAGACAACTGGTACATGATTAATTGTTGCACCACTTTTCCGAATGCGCAGTACCAAAGTAATTTTCACAAATTTGTTAGATTTTAATCCTCTTTGGAATTTTGGAAAAATTTAATTGGAAGATACTACGAATTTGAATTTTGAAAATTGCTAATTAATATAAATATTTATATATATTCAAAATTTTAAGTAATTAAATAATTACCGAGGCTATCTGGGCGAGCAGTAAACAAGTACCTAATATGAATGTTGAAATATTTGCTAAAACAACAATTTCGAAAATTTCTCTGAATTTGTTTAAAAACTCTACCGCAGCTGAGTGGATTTTCACCATGTTTTGCACATTCTGACGCTGTTTTTCATCGGTGTTGTACTCGCCAGTTTTATCACCAATATAAACGCACGATACTTTGCAAAGTTCGAACATTAACACTGCAAATAAACAGTATAAACAAAATAATACGTCAAATACAATACAGGGAGGAGTGGCGATCAAAAACTGAAGTACTACAAACAAATAGCAAATTTCGTAGCCAGGATGATTTTGGTATCTGAAAATATTCATAAAAGGATTTTAAAATTTTTGGGAATGTTTAAAATTACGAAATTCCATAAATAGGAGCATGTAGAGGCAGTTTCTGTTGGTCTAACACAAATAGTGGGTAGGTGTTGTATGCGATTAGTGCCGCACAATATAATATAACTGCGATTGCCGTAATTTTCCTATAATTCATGTATAAGAAATGTAAAAACTATAGTATGTATGTATATATAATATTACATTACAAATAAATTAAAACTTACGTCGATAATAATCGGTACTTTTTGCCAATTTCCTTAAAATGCTCACTACCAGTGTACAACGACGACGTAGCTTCAATCACGTACTTGGACAATTTCCTCCGTTTTGTTTTAAGGAGCCACAAAAATATGAATTTCGTTGAAACCTACATTACATTAATTGTTTAGAGACAGCTACAACAAAAGGTTAGAAAAGGAGCTTAACTATCAGTTGGAAATATATAAGTTAAATAAATATTGTATTTCATAACTTCTCTTTTTTATATTGTGTGTATTGAGATGTATGTTATAAATTCGACTGAGTCCTGTTATGTTTTGTGGAATGAGATTTAAAGTAGAAGGAGGACCATTTGATAGATATTTGCAATATTACTACTTACGTGCATTCCTACAGCCAACGATAATGCAGAATCGAACCGAAGTTGGGGGTTTTCCTCTGTTAAAATTGAGAGCAAAGAAAAACATGCGAGCAAAGCCAGTATCGTAAATTTCAAAGCACAACTAAAGTTGAAAAGTATAGCATTGCTAGATTTCATTATTGCCGGATATTCCAGGATATCTTCAAGAACTTGAAAGTTCAAAGCCCAACTTGTGGTCCCAGTTTCGAAAAATTCGCGGAAGTACTTACTTTTAAGCATTTTGAAATCCAAAATAAAACTGACTGGAAATATTGTGAAAGACATGTCATATCAAGCCAACGTAAGTAGGAATCAAAAATTTATGGATCTGGAGTAATTCCAGTTATCCTAACCATAATAAATGACGTTCAGTTCTATTGCCGTAATAATGATAAGTTGCGTTATAGACTGTTATTTAGTAGATTCAAAATAATAATTATCTGGGAACAGAAAAAATATCGATTGCTGGATCTAATTTTTGTAGCCCTTCCTTAGAAATACGACTGCATGTAAATATTGTATTCTCTAGAGTTGTTTAAGTTAATAGCTTTAACAAGATGATAATTATGTGTAGTTGTACTTCCTTACCAATTCAGTTCGATTAGAATATATGGCCTCGAATTCATATTTAATAATATATTTATGAAAGCAGTTATTTATTACAGGAATATTTATTAAACGACATATGAGCTGTTTACACTATACCAGTCTAATTTTCGAGCAATATTTTTTTTCTTAAAACCGAGTTGTTGTTCGGCCTGAAGACCTAAAATCACTAATTTTTGAAATTATTTTTAAGTCTTTTGTACTGCTGATAATTTGTAACTAAAAAGCCTAGTTAATATGGAGATTGTGCAGAGTCCAGAAAATATCAATAATGAAATATGCTACTCTCATACATCAATTGAACCGAGAATCCTGACTTGAGTGGTACCAGACCTCTTCCCCCTTAAAAGTTAAAGAATTATTAAAAAATATTTACTTAATGGAGTTATTTGAAAAAATGTATATAATTCAACTTCAAAATATTATTAAAAAATATTTTTATACCAAAACTTAAAAAAAGTTAATTCAGTGAATATTATTGTGCGCATGCATGTGTATACATTTTTCTCAGAACCTTAGTTGGTGTGATCATCAGAAAATATGTTTAAATACTTTACTTTCACATGCACAAATAATTCAATAGAATTTAAAATAGAAAACCAGATAAATTGGGGTATGGAAATCCTTATCTCAAAATTTTTGCAGCAAGTTGACGTATATTAATGCGACTAACCACTGACATATACATATATACATAAGCATGGAATTGTGGTATTAAAATTGCTGAAAGCAAATAGGATAAGTTTTCTATATTGGTCTCTGATTAAAACATAATTAAATAGGTGGTAACTTATGAGCAATGTTCTTTGTGTGAGTAAATGCATTTAATCAAAAGCAAAAAAAAAAATTTTTTAGTATTATCACAAGTTTAATAACAGACTGAGTTTTGAGGAGTGTTAAATTTATTAACTACAGGTAACTTCAAATTGAACGAAAAATTATGCTTAATTTTGTTTACAAATTTTGTTTCTTGTAGGCAGGATTTGCTGTTAGTTTTAGTGTTTGAAAGACTTAGGTGTATAAAAATTATGCAAACTCTTAGAAGTTTTTGAAGAATGAATGCTTACGTCAAATCGAACGAAGTTTAGTGAACTTCTGGTGCTGTCAAGTTAAAAAGAAGTGATAATTGCTTTACCAATTCCATTGATACATGATTTTAGCGACCTTTTATAGGGACGCACGATATTTTCGAGCTTAGATATAACTAACCCGAAAATGTATCAAAGGCTGAAATTTGTACTCCGTTCGGACTATTCGAGTTTACTAGTATGACCTTTGGGCATTGTAGCCCAAACATTCCAAAGGGTAATACATACCGTACTTTGGGAAACTTGGGAAACTCAAATTTTGTTTTGTTTATTTAGAGGACTTGGCCATTTGGAGTAAATTTTCGTCTGTTTGTTTTCGTTTTTTTCGTTTCGTTTTTTGTTAGAAGATCAACCATTCACATTTTTCAATAACCAAATCCCCGGACTTTCGCTTTTAACCAAAACTCTGAGAAGGCGTCACTCATACAGCTATGGAATGTGGATTGCATCAGACAGTTTACCACTTCCACACTGGCATATGCTGACCTGTTGTCCAGGCTGGAAGAAATTCACATTAATAGTTTGATAGCCATTAGTTCCCTTAACGAACAAATTAATGATCCTGAACTACTAACTCTATTTTAAAATTCATCGTAAGTATAGATTTGAAAAGTATTCATTTTTGGTGCTGGTAATCAAATCTACTGTGAAAATTCGGCGAACACTAATCGGCCTTTTATTTCAAAGTTTTTTAGGAAACAAGTTTTTAACGCGGTACACAAACTATCGCCTATAACTAAGTATTCGTGCCACAAAATGATAACCTCCAATTATTGTTGGTTTTCAATAAATAAGGATATTGATATTCCTGGGCTCGTTACTACGAATTTTTTTTCTTTTCTCATTTCCTGAAAGATACATTTCTTAAGAATGCTTTCACCAAATGTATTAAAAATTTGCTGGCAAACAGTTGGAAAAAAAGATACAAATGAAAACATTTAGTTTGTACCTACATAATATGTTGAATTATTCTTCAGCAAAACTTTGAACGCGTTTTTCTCGACACTACGTTTTTCAACCTGGTTGACAACATATTAAAAAAGCATCCGAATTGTATGCCCCAAGTTGTAAACTGTTCGAAACTCCCAATCTCTATTGCATGGATTTTTTTTTTATAAAGGACACCTTCTATTTTTTGTTTTATGAACGATGAAAATCGGAAATAAAATTCGCTGGTCCACCACATTTTTGTTTTACTTTTTTTTTTTAAATATCGAAATTCCCCTACTATATACATGATGCTGTAAAATACGTCTAGTTTCTAAGTATATTTTAATTTTAATTTTGAGATGAACCGTCTGACTTAAAAGCTGTGACCGAGCAGCAATTTCGTCGGAGAGTCCTCTTGAAAGCGGCGTATGGCGCCCCACTATTCTTTAGATTCGAGCACAAAAATTTGTATATATTCATTATGTATATATTGACTATGAGTATTAATAAGAAAAATTCCATTCATCGTTTGCTTCAAAGTAATTACGAAAAGGACGCCCTCGTACCCCACAGGAAATGTGGTGTGGGGCCTTGAGAAAACCGTTGGACTCTTCTGAACCTAAGTTCTAGTCAGTTCAAAGTTGATACTGTCGGTCCCCTCCCACATTCCAATGGTTTCAGATATTGTCTTATCGTCATTGATAGATTCCCGCGTTGGCCTGAGGCTCAATTTGACTCAGAATTTTTGGCTGAGCTCTCCAAATTGTTAGATTTTGCTCGCAGCCGAGCTAGCGGATATCATCCCCAAGAAAACGGGTTCTTAGAACGATGGCATGGGACGCCGAAAGTTACTAAGTATCACTACCAACGGAAAAAGGACTTGGTCAAAGATTTTACCATTCGTATTGTTAGGCCTGAAGACAGTGTTTGCTGATCTTAGGCCGATATCCGAAGATATTTTAAGTAAGAGATTAGTATGAGCAAAATAAAAATGTAGTCTGAGGTTTTATGTCCTTAGCAAACACGTTTTTTGAAATTAAGTTTAGAAAACTAATTTCCAGACGTTTGTAAAATTAAGTTTGGAAAAGAATTTTCCAAGACGTTGTCCTATTAAGTTGGGAAGTTAATAACGAAGAAGCTTATTGTTTTAATTGTGGAGAATAATAGCTAAGATGTTTTTGGACCCTAGATGAAATCTATAAGGTATACTAAGTTTCTCTTTGCGTTTGTAACGCATAGAAATAATTATGGTAGAGCAAAATGGATGGGATACCCACGCATACTATTAAAAGTTATTTTGATTTTTGCATGTCCATCTGTCCTCTGCCCGTCCGTCTGTCTATCGGCCTGCCAATAGGATAACTGGAGAACGCGTGTACTTAGAGAACTAAACTTTAGCATACAGATTTTTTAGAAAAAAAAAGTAAATTTAAGTTCGAAAATTATACAAATTGGATAACTCCTTCTTAGGGTTGCCACTCAAAACGAAATTTTTGAATACTGCCCGAGAACGGTCAACGTAGAGAGCTGAAATTTTGTACATAATCATTTTATACAAATAGTAAATACGGTTTCAAAAATGGTATAAATCGGGAAAACTCTTCTTGTTGTTGCCATATAAAAATTTAGAATTTTTACGTATACTGTGAAAACGATCAGTCCTAGATATTTTTATTGTACCAAAATGTTCTTCTAAAAATGAAATCGTCTAAAATTGGTTAAAATAACTTTTTCTGCCCGACGAACCGTTCTAGAAATATGTGGAAAAAACTTCTTCAAAAGGCACAGATGGGTAACCCTACGAAATTTCATTCGGGCATTAAACAGGGTATCATAAGAATTGGTCTTTGGCGAATTGTAGTTTTTTTAATTGTCTACAGTAAGATTTTTTCCGGTAGTAGTTCCCGCAAACCAAAAGCAGAAAATTGTAACAAATATGTGTTGATGAACCATGGTGTAATTTATTGAAGCGATTCCTAGTTGGTTGCCTCCCTTTTACTATTAAAGTACACAAAATGTAAACGTCGAAATACAAAATGGGTTTTGGTAAATTAAAACACCTTACATGCAATTATGTATTTATTTTGCAATAAGATGAAATCCCTGCCCATAATTTTAATGGTATATCCGCCTCCCAGTGATACCATAAAGAATTAAGCCTTCTTTTAGATAAAAAAAATCAAAAGGTAACAATCGTATTAACACATAATAGATCAGTGTAGAGAAAAACTCAAAATCCACGTTTCCTGTGATTATACAAAGACGCATCTTGAGACAACTTGTTATATCCTTGTGATATTTTCGGTATTCGTGACTCACAAACTAATAAGCATTAGTCACGAGAGTAAGACTTTTACCAACTGATTTTTTTTGTGATAAAAATTAATAAAAAATTGGGACAATTGAAAGTACTCATTTCAAAATAAAAGTTTATTGGTAATATGAAATTGACTTCCACATTACAAAAGACTTCTTTTAAGAAAAACCATTTTACAACACGTCCGATACCTACCAGAAGACAACAATAATAATAATTTTAAAAAATATGCACGCACAAGTATTTAATAACCGGCCAAGTGCGAATCGGTTTCGCGCACGAAGGTTGCCGTACCATCGTACAATATTTAACACTATGAACTTTTTATTTATTCTTTTTCAAATAAGAGTAGGCGTCATGTGAAAAAATAATACTGTCGTGTGAAAAATAATAAAAATGCTGTCATTTAAAAAAAAATACCTGCTTATTTTTTTTAAATTTAGATAAACTCTTTATTATTTGGCTCATTGGCTCTTTTTAAAAATTCCTTAAAAATAGGGTGGCAAAAGGCTCTACCAAGTGTAAATAAAAAGTCGCTATCTAATCTAAAATTTATAAAAGGTCAATAGGGACAATTAAAACAATTAGAAAAACTAAAAAACAAGAAAAATGACACAAACAAAATAAAAGCAAACAAGAAAAATATTCTCAAAAAGACTGTATAAACGGATACAAGAATTTTGAAAAGGATCTAAAAGTTGTATACAAAATTTAACGTCCCAATTTTGACAAGTGGGTAAGTGGCAGTTCCAAGAAGTTCCAATTTCCAAAATAATCTAATAAAAATAATGACCTAAACGAACGAATTTTCAAAATAAAATTTTGAAATTTAGCACCGAAACCGAAACCGAATAAAAAACTTAATAGCCGAACGAACGAAAAAAATTACCCGATACCGTTATAGAGTCCCGCGAGGGCAGCCTGTAGTATCATAGACCACTACATACTGCCCTCATCATCCCTCCAGCTTAGCATCTCTAACAGAGTACTTGTCCTTCCCACAGCACGTGCAACGATTCCTAAGCCGGGAGAAGCCCCGTGGACTAGTGTTGCACATGCTGTGGCGTGCTATCACCAGCGAAAGACAAGAGCTCCGTCCTGCACCGACGATAGTGGTTGCCATGTGCAGTTGAATGTGTCTGCGTTCGTTGTCAGATATTCAAGACGTAAACGTCTCTTCAATCTGTCAACGAAGTGGCGCTTAAGTGCTTGTGCGTGGTGTTGTGGGTCAGTGTTCTGATTCCCATCTCCGGCTCTCATGTAGTACAAGTGAATTGTAGATTTGGCCAGTGTCAACAGAAAGCTAATCAAACAGTTCACCCGACTACAAACCTTTGGTCCCCATAGAAACGATGTCCTAGTAATGATGAAATTCGGGTGGATCAACTGACACATATCGCGCAACAGTTCCATCAGACTCTGCAAAGCTGGACAAGTGAAGAACCTGTGAAACAAGGTGCCTTCACCAGAATAAACTGTGCAGATCCTCTGAACCCGAAGGTCGATATGTGACAACTGATTAGGATGTATAAGACTGTGATACAGCAATTTGAATGCTACATCAGCATCTTTGTAACTAGAAGGATAACTGTAGACTACTCTGCAAGTCATCCCTCCCATCACGCCCATATTCACCCCGAGGTGTGTTCGCCATCTGTTGTATCCTGTATACTCCGGAGGTCTTATTGACATAAGCACGTCACGCAGCACACGTGTTGTAAGTGTGCTGAAAGGTGTGTGAGGCGGTCTGTCCAGAACGAAAGCATCTTCCAACTTAGTGCCAGGGTCACTGGTCCCAAGTTGGCGAAATCTCTCCCGCGCAGAAGCCGCCAGGTCGTGTAGTTGTGGAGTGTTGGTGTTTATTCGACAGTTTCCAGAGATATCAATAATATCTCCGAGAACTGTCAGTGTATGCGTGTCAGCTTCAAAACCTCGAGCATTACTGAACACTGAATCTATTAGTTCAGGATTAAACCTAATTGGAATCGACGCGAATTGCGTGTACCGTAGAGCATTCCACTTAAGGTGAAATACTGCCCTGATTCTGCCCCAGGTCTGAATCGTTGAGATTAGATCTTGCGGCCAGTCACGAGGATAGGGTGGTCGAACAGAGAGCAGGTAGTAAGACTCCCCTACGCCGATCCCTCCCAGTACATTCACCCACAGTTGAGAAATTAAGGTATCTCTCTGGCAAAACACTCGTTGGAATGCACGCACTTGGAGACACCTTGATTTCACAACCAAGTTAGTGAGACCTAATCCACCTATCTTGACTGGCAGGCAGAGCGTGCTTTCAGAAACCCATCGTCTTCCACACCAAAAGGTGTCTATCGTTTTTGCTTGAAGAAGACCTACGAAGCCTTCATCAAACGTCTCAGACTTTAGCAGGTGAACGATGGACGAGGTAATCAAATAGTTTATCACGACTGACCTTCCCATTAGGGATAAAGGAAACAGTCGACTACGCCATGTGTTAACAGCTCTAGAGAGTTTCTCAAGAGCGATGCAGCTATTATTTGATTTACTCTCGCGTCCGATATACACACCTAAATACTTCAGGCAAGTATTAGTCCATTGGATGTTCAGTGGAGTATCTGTACGATCTCTCCACCTTCCACACCACAAGCCTTGACTCTTGCTAAGGTTGATTTGTTGCAGCGCAAACCACATCCAGTAAAAATCACCATCAAACCTGGAAGAAAACTAAACAAAGTATCATTCTAACGTAGTAAATAAATAACTAGATACTTATCCAAAAATTAGTGTAAATTATCCTTAACACTTAGTCATGTATAGGTTTAGTTTTTCTTCTTCTTGGTAGTTCTTTTTTGAACATAAAAAATATAATTCATAACATTAGAATAGTAGCTATAAATAAAATACACATAAACACAGATTAGGTACACACAAACTCATCACAAAACCAGACGAAAATGATTTCAACCTTTGTAAGCGCTTTACATAAAACCATATAAAACAAATAGAATAGAACAAAACAAATAAATAAAATAAAATACTTACCCTTTACGTGATTGAGATTTGTCCATCGTCGCACAAGCTTAATATCGTCGACATGTCTTAATGAAATTGATAAACAACAATATAGTTTATCGATAGTCGATAAATTTCGAAAACGATAGACTTGGCTAACCCTGAAAATGGTAGATTACGAGTTTCGTTAAACATTATAGAAAGGGACATGAACATTTATGTTGAGAATTAATTTTAAAATGTTCTCTTAACGGAAAAAAGAATTCTATTAGAAAAATCATGTTCCAAGCAAAAGTAGTTAATTAATATAGTTGAAACCTCTACATCGCGACGGACAAGTTTTTTGAGCAACAAACAAAGGGCATTAAAATAAATCAAAGGAAGTTTTTGGAAATAAGTTGAAATTCTCGGTAACAAATCAACTGTTATTTTCGAAACCAAAATTGAAATCAATTTCGTCTCGGGCGCATTAGTAATAACCTGTATTCGAGTTTGAACTTTGAATTGTGCACAGCATTTATAGAATCAGTTAATTAGAGAACTTACATTGCATTGTAAATAATTCAATTTATTGTCTTGTGATAAAAAGAATTTAAAATCATGATCGAAATGTTTTGTAGTGATTAGTTTTGAATTAAAGCCTATAATATTAAGAAAAGGAGTGTTTTGCTTAACATTGGATTAAAATAACAACGAGTAAGATTGGTTCAGTGGAGAAGAGTTTGGACTAGCACCCGTCGGCTGTGGGTTCAAATCTGGTGAACGTTTAGTGGCACCGTTTTCTTTTTTTGTCATTTTCTTTTTTTTTATTAATTTGTGGAAAAGCAGTTTTCTTTGGAAAACTTATTGAAAATCCCATACAGATTTTAGCGCCCGCTATACGTTCGTACTGTTCGAAAACAGCACGAGCGACTGGAAAAGCTTCATCTCTTGTCACGAAAATAGAAAGGTCATCCGCATATGCCAACATAAGAGGCCTCACATTGGTATATGGTAGATGCACTGAATATTGTCCGAGCATTCGACGAAGATTCACCAGTAGCGGCTCCAACGAAAGATCATAAAGCATACCTGACAATGGACAGCCCTGTCTGATACCTCGATGAAACGAGATAGGAGCCAGAACCTGTCCTTGATGCTTAATGAAAATCGCTGAATCTCTATACAGTTTCCCGATGATATCGAGCCACCTGGGCGTGAACCCAAATGCCTCGAGAGCAGTCAGGAGATACTCGTGCGAAACGCTGTCAAAAGCTTTTTGCTGGTCAAGTGAAATCATGGCCATTTGTGTACCTGTCTGTTCATGGTAGGCAAACAAATGTTTGGCTACCGCGATGTTGTCGTAAATACTACGACCAGGAACACAATAGGACTGTTCCGGGTGTATTACCGAAGCAAACACTGAGCGGAGTATCGCCCCTAATGCTTTGCAGACGATTTTGTAGTCCACATTGCATAGGGTTACTGGCCTCCAGTTCCCCATCCTCTGCAAATCTCCTTTCTTTGGAATCAATCGGATAACAGACCTCCTCCAACTAGAAGGAAAGTCTGAATGTGTCTCAACCGCCGAATTGAAGACTTCCAAAAGGTCAGGAATTAATAAATCCCTGAAACGTATGAAGAATTCTGGAGTCAAGCCGTCATAAATAGGTGAAGTGTGGGCCTTAGATCCTTTGTCCAATGTGATTACTGTATCCAGGAGCTCCTTGCTGTCTTCAGAGAAAGTGGGAATATTCTCAAGAAATTCATAAGTGGTCGAGGATGTTGTCGACGTCGATTCAGAGTAGAGACAGCTGTAGTAGTCTCGAATAAACTCTGATAGCTATTGTCCGTTGAGGACTTGTCCAGATTCATCGACTATCGATTCGTATTCACAAGAAGCAGTACGTCGTCTAGTTGCCTGAAAGAAGTACTCGGTTGGAGAATCGCCTTCCCTCAGCCAGCGTGATTGGCTGCGCAGCACAAACTCCAAGGTGTGCTTGTAAGTTTGTATTGCCAAGCGTTCCTTTATTCTGTTAAAATAAAGAATCAATTCCTACTGAGTTGGGAGAAGAGCTGCCACCCGAGAATTTGGAGCTTTCCAACATCCCACCATTGACTAAGAAGAGGAAAGTCACCTTTCCTCTCTTGCCAATCGTGACAGAATTTAGAGAATTCATTGATGAACTGCTCGGAATTCAACAAATAGTTGTTGAATATCCAGTATGCAGTTCTTCTTCCAACTAGAGTGCTGGTTGCCACTACAAGAAGATGATCACTAACGGAACACACTTCATGAGTGACACCAACGAAATGTTCTAGTATTCCAGGTGAGACGTAAAGTCTATCAATTCTGGAGCCTGCGAGACTTCCATGGACATTTTTCGAGACCCTCGTGTATGATCTGGTCGTAGGATGCATCCAACGATAGATATGCACGAGTCTGAAAACACGGATAAAATTCCTCAACCGAGTAGCATTGACAGAGTTGAACTCAACTCCGGAATGCCGATCCATTGAGGGATTTAGCGTGCAGTTGAAATCACCTCCGAGGACAGTTTCGCCACTAAAATTCACCAGACAGAATTGAGCACTATCAAGAACTTGTCTTGTAATGTCCTGGTCATGAGGAAGGTACACGTTTACTACTTTGATATGTTTGTCTTGAACGACAAAGTCCAAGGAAGAAGCGAAGCCTGGGAAGATATCTGTATATACAGGAGACGATAGTGTAAATTTGTTGGATACAATGATTGCCACATCTGAGCCTCGGCGAGGTGCAGGTGTGGCAAACATTGCATAGCCAGTGTGTAAATAAGCATAGCGCTCAAGGTGTGTATACGTGTCTTGTGTAAAATTCGTCTCCTGCAGAAGTGCAATGTCTATATCGAACATGTTGACATGTTCAATAGCACTATGTAGTCTTGTATGAGCACTTAATCCCCCGGTGTTGATAGATGCTACCTTACACATTCACAGAGATGAGAAGCTCAAACGATGATGGTACGACGTCTATTGACGAGAAGAATCGACCAAGCGATGCTCCTGTATCAATTCCTCCACCCTCCTATGGAGTCGATCTAGCCGAGATGCATCTTTGGACTTCCCCCTCTTCTTGCACTCCTCTTGTAGGAGTAGAAGTTGTAACAACTCCGGCCTCCCCAGCTCCTCCACAAGGAGCCGGGCAAGAATCTTGGGGATCTTCGCCCTAGGAAGGGTTTCCATACCCTCCGAGACTTCAAATTGGCTACAAATCGACATGGTGCTACCACACGACTCGTAGCCACTGAAGCTCGAGAGACCAGTCTCATCCAAACCGGTCATTTCGCAGTCCGAAAGCTGTTCGAGAGATGCTTCCGCCTCTCTCACAACAACCTTCGAACAGCGGGCACCACTATCGTTCTCCTCCGAGTGGGGCCGCTTTGGAGCGACTGGCTTTGCTGGCTCTGGAGGAGGCAGCATCACCCGGTCGACTTTCTTCCTTCTCGTCCTCTTTTTTTTTACTAGATGGCTAATCGACTCCTCGTCTGAAGTAGCCAAGCTTTCACGTGCCGACGTGGCGCCGTTTACAGCCGTAATAATTTTTGCCTCAAAGACAACTTCAGGCACCTTAGCCACTGGCTGCTCCAAGATAACAGGTTGAGTGCTGGCAGAAAGCTTCTTCTCCAGGGCCACTACTGTAGTAGTGGTTTCCTTCGTGGGAGCCCTCTGTTCAGCCTTCTTCCCGCTTCTCTTGGGGCAGTCAGCAATAAAATGCCCTACTAAATGGCAAGCATGGCATTTCGCTTCGGTGCTCACATCTATCCAGTGCCTTGAGCCGTATATGCTCATGTAAAAGCCTTTTGGAAGCGTACATCCCTTATTCAAGGTAATGGACGCCTCCCGGCTGGTACCGAAGATACCCCGCCCGAGACCCTCGTCCCAATTTTTAAGGGAATGGCACGAACGTTGCCATGAAACTTCCCAAATCTCCCTAAGAAATTTAGGAGGTCTTCATGGCTCGCTCGTATAGGGACCCGTGAAAACATGACCCTTGTGGGCTTTTCCCTGAGTGGGAACGGCACGAGGTGTCTACCATCCACCACGATGCCCTCAAGCATAAGCTTTGTAGCACTCTCGAGGGTCGTGGTGTACACCTCAACCATTCTCCCAGCTATTATCCCCATGGAAAATAGCTGCTCACGGGAGATGACCTGGAAGATCGCTTTTAGGTATGCGCTCTGAGGACACCTATTGATGTGCTCGAGCTGCATACCGTAGCTCTCATCCTGCCATCTCTCGTCAAAAAAAGCGCCTGAAGACCCGCACCGGTCTTAGGCCGAGGCTTACCTGCGTCCAATGGGGCTGGACGAGGAGTGATGCCCTTTCCTAAAATTTCGATAGTGGAACTGTTCTGGCAACTGCCACTTACCTGTGCATAGGATATCCTTGAGACTAACGCTGGGGAATGTGGTGCTGCTGCTGGTCCTGCTGGAGCCAGTTGCTTTTTATTCTGGCCAGTTGGCATCGTGGTGGCCAGTGGTGGCCTCATCACAAGTCCGCTGGGACTTGGTGCTGAAGCCGAAGGCTTTTTCACTACTTCCTTTAGCGTTGGACACTCTTGTGGACTTGAAGCCGTCGCCAGTGGATTTGCTACAGCTGCAGCTACTGATGCTGCAGTAATAGCGGTGGATATTGGGGCTGTTGCCCTAGACTCTTCATGGACAGGCTTGGACGTCCTAGCAGTGTTTTTCTCCTGTGGAGATAACTTCAAATTTTTAGGTTGTGCCTCTTCGCCTGGGCCCTTAATGGCCTTTTCTGTGGGCCCTTTAATTATTATTTTTTTTTTTTCTGAGAATAAGAAGAATTTAAGTTCTTTTTCTTTTTTCCACTTGATCTCATGGGTTCATCAGACCCCCATAAACGCTGCTGCTCGTACTCATTTTGAGTACGGCAGACCAGTTCACACTTTTATATTTTTATTTATTTATTTTTAATTTTTTCTTTTATCTTCAAAACTAAAATTTATTTATATATTACTTTCTCCAACGGTTTCAATATTTTATTAAAAATTTAAAAATTTTGTGTCGCCATGGCAACGACCAAATTAAATTAAATTAAATTATTTTTGCAAATGTCACTAAAATTTTTATTTTGAACACTTTTTCACAAATTTTTGAATATATTTTTTTATTAAATTCACTTCGGACGGTTGTAGTAATTGCCCGCTATCGCGGGTAACACACTTCTAGTTCTTTTGGTCTTTATTATTCCGGTTTTCGCGATACTTTATCGGAGCTCAATTTGACACGTCCGGTCACTGCGACAAATAATAATAATGAATGAGAATAAAAAGAAAAGAAAAAATGCCGAAAAAATTACGTTTCTTATATGGGGCTCCCCTTTAATTTAATTTTATTTTTTTTATTTGTTGTTATATCGCCAATAGAAATACGCAGTCTGTGAAATTTTTAACTATCTACCTATTACGGTTGAGATACAACTTGGTGACGGACGGACGGACAGCAAAGTCTTTGTAATAGGACTCCTGTTGTTACCCTTTGGGTACAGAACCCTAATAAAAAGGGAGAACTTGCTTTTGTGCACTATTCAAATTCTTTTGAAGAAAACTTCGAGATAATCAGTGAACTAGTTTGCTGACGGAATTATCTACACATTTATATTACATTTCCTGGGACTATCACCTTTAACCTCTGAATGACATTTTTCATCAAGATTATCCTGGGATCCTTTCTAAATGTGTAACTTACAAAAATCCATTTTATCCCATGCTATAAGTCAATATAATCTGAACGTGCAACAATTAAATAGAAAATAGAGGAAATGCCCTAGAGGAAATTGGAAACCATGGCAATATTGAATAATTGAAATCAATTTGAACATGATATTGTTAGAGAATGGCTCTAGTCTCAACGTGACGTTATTATACAATTAATTACGGCATATTCTAATTAGTACGACCTTCGATGGCTTTCACTGTAGCACACTACTTCAAATCGTGACAAAAAAACTTGAATGTTTTGTTTTTCAAGATGAAGGTTTCTGCCCGACTTCCGAAGTAGAGGCTACAACGACAAATATAGTCTATGTGGTATGATTTTATGTTAACTATAATTTAGAATTTGTGATGCATGATGGAATTTGATCCAAAATACAGAACCCGTGCAGACCTCTCGCTCAAATTTGTCACACGTCAACCAAAACAGACTTGAAAATAAAGGGCGGCTAAACATATACGGGTTGCGAAAAATATCTTATAAGGCCAAGCATTTGTATGTGCATGAAGAGAATTCAACAAATGTCGGAACACATATCATTAGTTCCATGTAGCTTGTGTAGAGACATTATATTGGCCTTGTAGCAGCTCGTTCTGCTAATTCAATTGACCGTTTCATGGAAGCCATAAAATTGGTCTAAAATTGCAAATGCTAACAACTTCAATTTTACTTTCTTTCCTATTACGACAGAATCTTCAGAAAACTTATGTGAGGCGAAATACGGGGGCCGTGCAGATTGCTGTTACTTAAATCCCATTAATTCTTGTGCTGAATTATATTTAAGAAGTTCATAGCACAGTGGTCTCCAAGCCAACATGTAAACACCAAGGACTCGCAGAGAATATGTAAGTAACTCTCTTCAAGTTAAATACTCTTACATTATTTCTTGGAATTCTTATTTTTATTTAAAAGTGTATGAATCCCGAAGAAACCCTAAAATAATTAGTGCTGCTAAACAGAGAGATACAACTTTTTACATGACATTCTCGTAATAATTCTAGATTTAAGTTCGAAAATTAGATTGCACACAAACGTTGAATAAGGGAACTTTCTTTGCTGATCTGGACAGGATAAGCAGAGCTGAAAGAGTTCATAGGGGTGCCACGCAAGGCGGTATCTTATCACTTTTTTTATGGATGCTTATTATGGATGATCTCTTGCTAACATTCACCCGGATGGGATACAAAGCAATATGTTACGCAGACGACCTGCCGATCTTAGTAACTGGGAGTTATGAGTCCGATCTGTGCGAACTGGTGCAAAACGCGATTCGATTCGACTAGTGATGCACTGGGCTACGGATTTCGGACTGTGCATCCATCTGCGGAAAACTGACTTATGCCGCTTTACCAGGAAAAGGAATATTCTAAGATTAATCCTACCTTCCACTTCATCCACATGTTTGTAGCTAAAGACGAGAGTAAAATACCTAGGAGTTATACAATATAAAAATCTAAACTGGAAACCACACCTTGAAGACATTACATCCCTCATGCTCTGATAGAAGCTTTAATTGGCCGATGTAAATTTAATCTTCAGCGCATTCCAGAACTAGTAGGCTAAGTGGCTCACCAATTTGGTGGGGCAAAAACATTCTAAAGTGGGAAAACTGGTTCCGAAAACAAAAACAGATTTTCACCAAATTTTCCAGGTAGGTATCGTTTATATTTGTTTTCATTTGTGAACTCAGAAATGTGTGGAAGAGGCTTCAAGAAGAGCTCCACAGAGGAGTCTTTATCCTCAATGAAAAACAGTGAGTGCCCTTTCAGAACTTTTTCAATACGCATTCGAGTAATAAAGTTCCTTTCTACATGTAAACGTTCATAATTCGGTGGTGCATTATCAGGTGTAAACTAAAGCAATTTTAGTGGGCAAACAGATACACCGATACCACATTTACGGCGTAAGAAGCACCATCTCGAGCTAGAAATCCTCTGCCTACAAATTGGTTTTCTAAGTAAGAAATTATACTTTTGGTCAAATAACCCAGATATAGTACTTTATTAATTTATTGTCGTACCGTAGAACTCTTTACAAATTTACTTAAGGGAAAAAGGCAAATTAGTCAGTATAAACACAAAAAACTAGTATAGGCAGCCAATGACAAATATAGATGGTCAAGCAAGGGCAAAAAGTGAGCGGAGAGATAAGGATAATTCAATTCACTTCAATTCATTTATTTCCTGGGAACTGATACTACAAGACAACCTTTTTTCAAGTACCGAAACAAAATGGCAAGGGAGCTAAACAAAACTAAACTTAACTTAAATAAAGCTAAAATAGTTTTTGAAATATCAAAGATTTATATATATAACATAATATTAAACAGATTTCAAACATATATTTGCAAAAATAATAAAAAATAAAAAAGCTCCGCGTACAGGTCACCGCGAGCTAATGTCAACTATGCCAAGAAAGGACTTTAGGAGTCGTTTGAAGTTTCCGAGCGAGCTAGCTATCTGGATATGGCGAGAGATAGAGTTTCAAATTAGAATTAGTTGAACGATGCATGTTCATTCGAATATGGAAGTTTGAAACCAAATATACATCAAGCAAGTAGCTCAGTAGGGTGAAATTAAGGTGAGATACAAGAACATCCTCGATCCAAAGATAAATCTAGTACAGTCGATGAATGCGACATTCAATTTCCTTGAACAATTCAAGTCGAACTAGGGAAAGGCAAGAGAGGCATGAGTGAAATGTTGCAGGATGAGGGACTTAACTAGGTGACAACG
The DNA here is from genome assembly GCA_963924295.1 of Dioctria rufipes. Lineage (NCBI taxonomy): Eukaryota > Metazoa > Arthropoda > Insecta > Diptera > Asilidae > Dioctria > Dioctria rufipes. The sequence continues at coordinate 366,274,288 of OZ002740.1, forward strand.
GAGCATAAGAGATAGTAACTTAGCTGACAGCCAAAGACGGCGAAGTGTGCTATATATTTTTGTTATACTTGAGTTGATGTGGTCACAACATCTCATGTTAGAATTTAAAATCACGCCAAGATTTCGAACTCGATTCACATAAGGTAAGGGATAACTGCCCAATGAAACGGTAGGACACCTTGTAGGGTCAATAGATCCACAATGAAGAGCAATGCACTGCGACTTACTCGGAGTCATCTTGAGCTTGTTTTCCAGGGACCAGATGAAAATATTTTGTAACTCACTGTTCAGGCGAGCACTACAATCCTCGATCAAGCCTATAGGACGATTTAAATAAATTTTCCATCATCGGCTAATATGTGAATGTTGACGTTGCGAATGCACTCGGTCAAATCATTGATGTAAATCTTGAACAGTAAAGGACCCAAAATGGAACCCTATGGGACGCCACAATATAGGGGAAGCAAGATGCAGGAATTTTTTTACCCCACGGTAACCTTCTGCGAGCAAGCGTGAAGAAATTCCTTTATTAAGACGGTGGCTTGGTTCGGAAAATCGAAATTACAGGACATTTTTCTCAACACTTTACTATGGTTGACACTATCAAAAGCCTTGGAGGAGTCCGGAAGCGTTATAATAGCCACTTCCCGCCTATCCAGTGCTGAGCACATGTTTGTTCTACCTTCGCGAGAGTACCTTTGCAACTGTTTTTAGGTTGAAATCTAGACTGCCGTCGCGTAAGAAGATCATTGTGGAGCATGTACTGCTGAACCTGCCCATACAACAACTTCTCGAGCGCTTTAGAGAGGAAACAAAGTAAACTGATAGGTTTGAAGTCGGTGGGAGTATCTGCAGTCGCTTTCTTGGGAATCACATGCGCAATTTTGTAGATTTTGGGAAACACTGACATAGTGATACAGGAATTGAAAATATACAAAAACGGGCCGGCAATAAACGAAGGTATTAACTTCACTAATCGCGGAGATATGTTTTCAGGGCAAAAGTTATGCAATTTAATAGAGAATATGGATTTTAAGACTACCCCACGATCCACACCGTGAAAACTAAAGCCATCTGACCTAGCCGAAACATTTAAACTTTCTAAGGGGGACTGATTACAGGCTTGCAAATTATGATTTACTAAGAAATATTTATTAAGGTCACTCGGACTTAGGTTGCAGTGCAGTGCTTTTTTTCCATGTACGGAGGCATTTCGCAGATTACGCCAAAACACTTTAGGAGAAGCCTTTAGATCGAATCTCTGTTTAAAATACGCTCGCTTGGTCTCGCGAATCATGAGATTATCCTTATTCTTTAGTAAGGTGTATTGCTTGCGTCTTGTAGCAGTCCCAAATCTTAAATGCCTGAAATACAGATATTCAGGTTCTGACATCATAGATTCAATTTCAGTACTAAACCAGGGAAGGGAATCTGGTTTAGATACCTTCGTTCGAAGAGGAACATACTTATTATAAATATATTCAATTGAGTTATTGAGGAACGATACCTGCTCGTCTGTCTCAACAATATTATAAATGTGATTTCAGGGAAATGATTCATATTCTGAACACAGCGAAGGTAAATCAAGGTTCTTAAAATCCCTGAATTGAAAAGTGGACACACTTGGACTGCAACTAACTCTTATGTCGCAGTTGAAGAAAATAATGTCATGATCCAGTACACTAAAGCTCAGCTGATTGAAAAAAAGCAGTAGAGAAGGATCTGAAATGAAAAATAAATTTAATGTGGAAGGGTTCTCGTAATTATGATATAATTATTAACAAGCGTTAAATGAGAGGCAGGCGTGTCGGATAAAAATATATCGGTGTCCATTCTTTGCTTAAGTATATTGACATTAAAATCCCCGCCGACTATTATGGTAGTATACCTGTTCAGTCCACCGACGTTTTCTTAATTCCCGCAACGAAATATTTTCTTCCTAAAGAAAAGGGTCTAAAATAAATGCAAAGAAACTACTAATCTGAACCAAGAACTTCCTCACTTTGGTCCAAGGATGTCTAAGTACTCCCATAAATAGTTTTGACACCTAAAACATATAAAATTATCATTATTTTCAACAAAATTGTACAAAAATATCATAAACTTACCTAAATTATACATCCCTCCTGTATATTTACATTTTGTAATGTCACATCGTGACATTACGTCAAATCATTTGATTTCGCCTCATTCAATAAACATCGCTAGGGCAACACCGAGAGGCGAGAGCTCATAACTGGATGCGGCAGCTATATAAAGCCGACGAGCTGCAGCACAACATCATTCTTGGTCCAGAGCTCATCTGGTTTAGAGACTAATCTAAATACAAGAATATTCCCAACCTCATTATAGAAGATTAATTCTATATTTCAGAGAAAAATCTGAAAATCCTATCATTACAAAATCCATCCTACACCTAAGCAGAAGTTTAATTCTGCGCAGAGATTAATCTGCATAATCCATCCCAGACGTAAGCAGAAGTTTAATTCTGCGCAGAGATTAATCTGCAATACTACTTCCTACACCTAAGCAGAAGATTAATTCTGCGCAGAGATTAATCTACATTGTTTGTTATATTAACATATTGCTACATTTCTGCGCATGCTCAGAATACTGTCAGAAACTAATCTGACTACTTTTACTAATGATAGCACTTTACTTCCTTGTGCCCTCACGTAAGAACAGAAGCATTTGGCTGCCTTTGTGCCCTCACGCACCACACAAAGGCAGTTTGTCAATTAATATTAATCGACATTTTAGTTTATGACAATTGCTTAATTCTGTTCTTCTTCTTTTTTATAATAGCATTTTGCTGCCCTTGTGCCCTCACACACGAGTAAAGGAGCACTTTATTATTTTGATGCATTTATGCTGTACTTGTGCTTAGAAGTAGCATTCTTAAATTTATTCATAGGAAGTAGTCCTCTCAGACTATTAATATTCTTCTTCTTCCTTTTTCTAGAATAAGACGAATTAAAGGAGGCGGACTACGCGAGCGTTGAAATTTTGTACGGAATTTTTAATTTGTTTTCGTTTGGATTTTTATTGAATTTTGTAGTATAGCCTGTAGGTTAGATTTAGTTTTAAGTTTCAATGAATTATTGTGATATTAGTGTAAGCAAATGAATTTATAATACTTGAAGTATTTTATTAATAAAAGTTTTATATTTGAATGGTACGACTGAGTTGTCAATTAAAAACCGGCACTCCCTCCCACGTCTGAGACTAGCTCTCACAATACCTTTGAATTATTGTTTGCTGATCTAGAAACCACTCTTACCTTAAGGTCGTCTCGCGTATATATCGCTATACCACCGCCACTTCTTCCGCCGCGATCACTACAAAAATTTTATAATTGGGAAGCGAAACCAGGGAATGCGGGATATCATCATTCAGCTTCGTTTCACTTACGAGGATAGCATGTAGCTTAGAGCATTGTAAGCTGTTCCTTAATTCATCCAGATTATCACATAATGTACGCGTTAAGATGACAGATGTTTAGACCTTGGAATTTGTTGCAAAACACATTCAACATGGTTCTTACACTGTCCGATGAAGTAGTACATAAATTTCATGACAGGCACGCGCACGGCAACGACTCACACGCAAGGCGGCTCATAAGGTAAGATGAATCTCGCAAAGGACAAATGACCCATACGCAGCAGTACCCTGAAAGCAATAAGTAATACTTATCATTAACCTATAATAAAGTAAACTAAATGTAAAAATTGAAAAGAGCGTAGGGGTGCATATGATTAAAAGAATTACTATAAAAGAAACAGAAAAAAAGAAGCAATTAAACTGAAAAAGGAAAAGTTCAAAACAAGAATATCGTTTCAATCAGCTGCTGTTAGATTGGCTTCTGCAACGATTCATTCCAAAGAGTCAAGTGATGCGACCTTCACCAGCAGCACAAACAGAGTTATCATTACGCAGTTTAAGAGTGGTGCATAGGATGTTACTGTTATTGGTATTGAGGCTTTCCAAATAAATTTACTTTGGTTGTCGAGACAAAGTTTGATGAAATCCCATTAAGAGTTAGCAAGCCGGCACTCTTGAGTTTTGAAAGAAACTGTCTGTGTTCTGGCGTCGAAGAGAACTTAATGATAATAGGGGGATCCCTCCTCTTGAAATTTTTTGATTGAGCTGCAGTATATTGCGGCCGGAATGCAGTTGAATATGGTGATAACGTATGTCCGATTTTAGCAGGCATAGTTGAAAGCAACTGCTGGGGGTAACCACGGCGTCTGACAGTCTGGCTAAACGACGAAAATCTTCCAATTCATTACGAACTTCAGCTAAATCCTCCCTGAGCTGTCCTAGATGATCACTCAGTTAGGCGATTTCTGAGTGTGACACATTCACAATCTCATAAATTTTTCTGAGAATAAGCTCTTCTCACTCCTCAAACTTTTCGGATATTACCTGAATTATACTTGCCAGGAATATATGAAATTCCATCGATTAGATGTCAGAGAGGCAGATCCACCTTTTCAACTCAGCTGGGTCTTTGTGGTTTCTCTCATTGTTCTAACTGGAATGGATTGCGCATTGGTGTTTGTGCAGCCTTTAGAATTTGGTTTTGCAGCATCTTTACCCATTGTATACAGGATACAAAATGAGTTCGATTAAGCGTTTAAAAATACTTTCAAGCACAAAACTGATTTGGTAAAAAACGAAGCACTACAGTGGCTTGAAATCCTGATACTTTTTGATAAATTTGGAGTGGTAAAACTCGCGAAAATCAGCAAATTAACAGAAGCTAATTAAAATCACGTCTACTCAAAGTAAGCGCCCATTCCGATAAGTAGTGAAAACATCTCCAAAAGGGCCGAAAGTTGCTTCTTGAATGCAAAAAAGGAATATTGTAAACGTAATTTACTTGCTATTTAGCAAAAGAGACCGTCTTATTTCCATTTTTGTTATAGACCTAGTTAGATAAACAGAGCTGTAGATATCCACGAACATATGTAAACTCACTTCACCACCATCATATTAACCAAAGATTGAACTAATGCTTTTAACAATTTACTATTTATTTTGAGCAAAAAATTATGAAAACTAATTGTATGGTTAACAAAATTACTTGCCAGTGTGGTTAAAGTTATAATTCTATTAATTATAGGAAGAAGCAGCTATGGCAACTATACGAGAAGGAAATTATCCACCAATTTAGCCAAGAACTGAAATATTTTTCAAATTTTTCCATGTAATTTTGATAGCTTTATATAACATTATCAACACAAAAATCTAACATTAAAAAGTCCCATGCTTTTATTAACAATGCTTTACAGATGGCAGCAGCTAGATTATTACCATTACAAGTTATGAGCAGTCTGATACGAAAAATTCAAAAAACCTACACCAACAAATTGGGTAAATACCGGAAATGTAATATGCTTAAGTTTAAGCTGCCAATTTATTGAAATATTTCTGGAAATATGCATGCATCTAATACATTTGTAATAAGTTTTTATTTTAATTATTATTAAATTTACATAATCTTACATGTGCCAGAAAAAAATAAAGGATAATTTAAATCATGTACACAGTACGATATAATCTGTGATAACTGTAAAAGTATTAAGTATACTCAAAAACTTGTTCTTTTAGTGAATAAAATTTTATTTATCGATTTCACATTTATTTTCGTTTAATAAGAGAACTCAATCGGGTGAGACATGATGTCTTATGCAAAACATTTCACGAATATGGTCTTTTGTCTCTTTCAAAACATAAAGCCATAAACGGGGACTTACTTTCTTAGTACAAATTATAAATATTTAAAAACATTATTTTTTACTAATTGAGGCTGACTATAAAATTCTTGTAGTAAATAAAGGCACTTTTTACATCACATTCATCAAAAAAGCAGCAAAACTGTAACAAGCTTTAAGCATCTATCGAATAAAAAAAAAAATTTGACATTTTTTTTTTTTATCTTTCAAAAGCAACATTACTTGACAGTATGTCTCCAAGGATAGGTCCATAAATCCCTTCAACTTGATGCCTTCACATTTTTGAGCATTTATCAACATGAGGAGTACCATTTTCCGCGTTGCAATATTCCTAAGCTTGTACCATTTACTGCAATAGATGGCTTCAGCGAACTCCTCCTTCTTTGAAATTATCATTTGTCCCATAAGTGAATATAGCAATAATTGCACTAACGCGGCGCATAATCCAAAGTAAGCTGATAACTGATTATTCTATATAGGAAGATAAGAAGATGTGGAATTAAATTCACCGGTACGTAAATATTTATATTATTATCTCTCCTATTCGAGGAACTAGTTTTCAAAATATTTCGAATGACAATATTCTGAATATATATTCATATGTATCAGAGAGATGCCTTTTAGATTAATACATTTATCATATATTCTCTTATTGAATTTCCTAAAATATTTTCATTACTGTGATATCATGACAACCCCTGGCAGGAGTCTATGATGATGTCGAATTTTTGATCAAATCTCTTTAAATAGATATGAACACAATAATTATTTTTAATAATATCAATCATGAAAGATATTATCTGTTCAAATATTTCTATATAGGCATTATACTTCTACAGAGACGAGTTTCACACAAGACACATTTACTCAAATTGAGCTTTTAAGTTGTCAACATACTCGGTATGCACTATTTTCCAATCCTGCTCCTCACTCAGGTTCAGATATGGCAATCATTGTAAGCAACAATTTTATACGCTCGCCTCCTGTGTGATCATTGGCCGGATGTTGGGATGATCCAAATTCCCTCCTTTATCAGAACGAGTTTCAACTGAAGTGGGTATCAAACTATCGATAGTGCTCTGATGAGATTTAAAATCTCTTAGATACAGTGATTGTAAAGATACATATGATCAATTCGACAAAGTATTCAAGGTAATATATTTCGTTTAATTGTGATGACTTGATTCCAGAGCTTTTCATACGTTCCAGGAATTTAACGGTCGTTTGAAAGCTTTTAGTTGGCGGTTCAGGTACTTGAGGAATTTCTTTCCAGCTGAGAAGCTTTTGTATGTACTTCTTTCCTAGGAAAGAGTAGTCACTCTATGCAATGTAGACTAAAAAATTCCAATTCAAGATCTACAAAGTATTAGGGCTGTCACTCCGCTCAGTAAGTGCTTCGATCTACGAACATATCGCAATCGCGGTAACAAAACATCATGGGTTGATTTTCATCGAATCAACAGAAAACTATTGATATCGTTTCGCACGAGTATCTTTTGAATGAAATCGTGGCACATGGGTTTCTGCCCAATTCGCTCGACCTCGTAGGGACACTGTAGAGTTTCAGCGATTTTGAGAAAGGATTAAGGACAGGCTCTAGTTTCTATCTCGTTTCATAGGTACGGTTCCTTGGATCAGGAACTTTTTATGTTGGAATAACCTGTAAAATATTCGTCGAATGCTCGAAGAACATTCAATTTATTTTTTTATTTTTGTTAATAATGGATTAAATTGTAATGACTTGATTTGAATTTACTTTAACGTAATATTACTAAAATTGAATGAATTTTATCAAAGCAAAGGTGGCAGAAACCATCCTGAAACTTAAGTTTTTCATGCCAATGCACCGGACCGTAGCCTACGGAAACTCGTAAGCTAGAGATAATATTCGCTGGACAAGCGTGCATTTTTATTAAAGTACATTTTACAAATTTTACACTAAACAAATAGTATAACGATGAGTAATCTATTTTAGGTATTTTTGAATAATACATAATTAGTAAGTTGAACAAGTAATATATTGATATTTTTTATAAAAATAAAAACTTTATGAGGCATTATAATATTCTAGTGAATTTTAGATATTTTGCATTGCGGTTGCTCGTCTTCTTCATCAATAAAAATTTCAAATTCCCGAAGGATCTTCGAGATTATCGACGTCTTCGAGCAATATAAAACAAAAACACCAAGAAGTTTTCCGTAGAAAAGTTTGTTTTTTTACCAAAACAGGGAAATATCTCGGAAACTACTTGCTTGGCTTCTCATTCTGAAAAAAATTAAACTTTCACAAAATTTCACGTAAACTGATTTGTTTTAACGAGAGAAAGAATGAAAAACCGAAAAATCGGTTTTCCGGTAATTTCTAGGAAAATTTGTGATTATGTTGAAAAATGTTTTATACGAAAGTATTAGATGTTTTTTTACCTATAACTTTTGTAAATGATATTATCCGCTAGGAGGTCACGTTTTGTCGAAATTCGTAAAAACCACTTTCATCCCATAATAACCCGCCTACCCCACCCGTTTTCCAAATTTCATTTTATTTAATATTTAATTTTTTCTCTTAATTAATAAATAAAAATTGTAGGTTTCTATAACGACCATAGAACGGCACAGGGATATCTCAAATTCAATAACTCCAGACAACTATTTTTTTTAAATTGCGCAGTACCTAAACAGTAAAAAATAATTCCCTAAAGTGAGTGGGAACAATTTGTGCCATAATGGTTAGGTGTTTGTCGATAAGAATAAGGAAAGCTTCACCGTAGAATAGGTTTTTATCCCTAAAATGTAAATAGGGTTTTCTCCCTCAAATGTAGGGAATTTTTTATTTATTTTTTTATTTTGCCCAAAAATGTAGGGAACAAAATGTAGGAAGAATTCCGTAAAATGTAGGGAATTCTAAAGTTTTGTTTTGACTTTTTCCCAAAATGTAGGGACTATTCCCTAAAATGAAGGGAATATGAGATAGAACCACACTCCACCATAGGTGATAGAACAGCACTCCCTTTAAAAAACATAAGAATGAGCTTAATAACACATTTCTTACGGCCCAAACTACTGAGTAGTATGAAGCTATATTGATGCGCTGGGCATCCTCAAACAAAATATTGAAAAAAAATATTTGACTTATTTTCACAAACAATGTGAGAATTATTTAAACGAAAATATGTTTCCACAAAAAATATAGCATAATACCTAATTTATTCAATGTCCTGTTCCTTATATCCAAGAGAACTTAACATTTCGGGAATTTCACGCACTTTATATATTTTCTGGTGTCAAATACCTAAATTCATTGAATGTTCCATTGATTTGGAGAAATTAAGCTGATTTTCTCTTTATATCAGAGAAAAGTACATTTATTTTTGGGGAACAACGTGTCTTGAATTTAGGGATTAGTCCTATTATTTTTTACAGTGTACTAAAGCGATTTTCACAAATTTTTAGGTTACAATCCTACATGTAATTAAAGAAAAATTTAATTACAAGAACACTAGGACTTTGACTTTTAAAAAATTACATTTGAAAATTTCTAATTAATATAAATATATGTCTGTATATGCAAAATTCCAATTAAATAAATAATTACCGAAGCTATCAGGGTGAGCAGTAAACAAGTACCTAATATGAATGTTGCCATAATTGCCAAAAGAACAATTTCGAAAATTTCACGAAATTCGTATAAAAACTCCACCGCAGCTGAGTGCATTTTCACCATGCGTTGTACATGTTGATGCTGTTTTTCATCGGTATTGTACTCTTCAGTTTTATCACCAATATAAACGCACGATACTTTGCAAAGTTCAAACATTAACACTGCAAATAAACAGTATAAACAAAATAATACGTCAAATACAATACAGGAAGCAATGGCGATCAAAAACTGAAGTACTACAAACAAATAGTTAATTTCGTAGCCAGGATGATTTTGGTATCTGAAAATATTTATAAAAGAATTTTAAAAATTTGGGAATGTTTAAAATTACGAAATTCCATAAATAGGAGAATGTAGAGGCAGCTTGCGATGATCTAACACAAATAGTGGGTAGGCATTGTATTCGATTAGTGCCACTAAATATACTATAACTGCGATTGCTGTAATTTTCCTATCATTCAAGTATAAGAAATTTAAAAACTATATGTAGGTATATTCAAAATGTATATTATTACATTACAAATAAATAAAAACTCACGTTGATAATAGTCTGTACTTTTTGCCAATTTCCTTAAAATTCTCATTACCAGTGCACAAAGACGAGGTAACTTCAACTACGTACTTGGACAATTTCTCCCATTTTGTTTTAAGGAGCCACAAAAATATGAATTTCGTTAAAGCCTGCATTACAACAAAAGTTTAGAAAATTAGCTTATCTCTATGTTGGAAAAATATAAGTTAATGTTTACAAATATCGTGTATATGTTAAAACTTCTCTTGTTTATATTGTATGTAACGAAATTTAAGGAAAAAATATAGTAAAAGGAGATATTTGAAAGATATTTGCAATATTACTACTTACGTGAATTCCTGCAGCCATTGAAAATGCAGAATCGAACCGAAGTTGGGGGTTTTCTTCTGTTAAAATTGAAAGCGAAGAAAAACATGGGAGCAAAGCAAGTATTGCAAATTTCAAAGCACAACTAAATTTGGAAAATATAGCGTTGCTGGATTTTGTTGCCGGATATTCCAGGATATTTACGAGAACTTTAAAGTTTAAAGCCCAACTTGTGGTCCCAGTTTCGAAAAATTCACGAAAGTACTTTCTTTCTAGCATTTTGAAATCCAAAATAAAACTGGCTGGAAGTATTGTGAAAGACATGGCGTATCAAGCCAATGTAAATAGGAATTAAAAATTTATGAAGTTGGAGTAATTCCAGTTATCCCAACGATAATAAGTAACCTTCAATTTTTTTACTAAAATAATGATAAGTTGAATTACAAATTGTTACTAAGTAGATTCAAAATATCTTTATCTGGGAATAGAAAAAATATGGATTGCTGGATCTAATTTTGATGGCCCTTTCTTAGAAATACGACTGCATATGAATAATGTATTCCCTAGAGTTGTTTAAGTTAAAAGCTTTAACAAGAAGATAATATGTGTAGTTGTATTTCCTTACCAATCCATATATAAATCTTTATTCAGTTTGATTAGAATATATGGCCTCGAATTCATATTTAATAATATATTTATGAAAGCTGTTATTTATTGTAGGAATACAATTTATTAAGCAACATACGACCACTTTGCTGCTATTACACTATACCAGTGATATTTTCGAGCATTTTTTTTTTTTTTCTTTCTTAAAAACCTAGTTTTGGTCGACCTGAAGACCTAAATTCACCAATTTGTGAAATTGATTTAAGTTTTCTAAACTGCTGATAATTTGTAAGTAAAAAGCCAAGTTAATATGGAAATTCTACAGAGTCCAGAAAATATGAATACCGAAAATATGAAACTCTAATGCATCCTTTAAAACGAGAATGTTGACTTGAGTGATACCGCAAAGAATTAAGCCTTCACTTGGTCAAAAAATCAAAAGGTAACATTCTCACGAACACCTAGTGCATCATTGTAGATTAAAGCTCAAAATACACGTTTCCTTATTATTATATTATTTAGCTTCAGACAACTTCTTATGTTTCGGTATTTGTGACTGGATAACTAACGAGCAGGAAAACAAAAATGCGTTACCAAAATAATTAGTTATGTAACTGGATACCAAATATCATATTTAGTCGGAATTCGTTGCAAGTAGATACCGGTAACCATTGAAAATGAAAATTAATTACGTTATACGTAACTCTTCATATATTACGTCATTCTACTCTAAATGTAGTCGAAAATGTAATAGGAGCTCCCGTTTGACTAAAGGAATTTTGTTGTGACTCATATTCTTGTATCCGTCTTGGAATAAGTAGTGCAGTTTAGTTCCGCGTCCAGACGTGTTCGCGTAACTTTATTTTACAGTGGTGATATTCGATCGTGATCAAAATTGCATATAAAAGTAGGTAAAAATTGTTATTTAAATTTTAAATTTTAAGGGTACCAATTATATTTGCATTTTTGTTTTACAAATAATTTCAGGTTGATGCAATTAAAAAACTTGGTTACAAGTCCTATTACAGGTGCATCTCAACAACAATGAAATTTTGCAGAAGATTTTTTTTTTTGATTTTGATAATATGTATCTTTCTATTAGAATTACCGGAAAAAAATAAAATTTTTGAAAGTATTTGCCATCGGTGTTTACACTTCTTTTTAAGAGCTATTATTCATGTTATGGGAATGGCTATACTATAACTATTTCCCAAAAACTGCCTCAATAACTAGTTACAAAATTAAACTCTTCCACTAGTTCACAGAAACTGGTTCAGTAAGTAGTTACAAAGTCTACATTGTAAACAACGTTTCCGGCAATAACAAGCAATGTTAAAAGTAATGCATGTTATAATACAACATGTAACGACTTCTATAGCTACTGTAACTAGTAATGGAACCAGTCCAGCACGCGTTCAATTTCCTACTGGATAATAGGCGTAACTCACGAGTGTAACACTCTTATCAACCGGGTTTTTTTTTGTGATAAAAACTATTACAAAATTGGAGCAGTTGAAAGTACTCATTTTAAAATTAATTTTTATTAGTAATATGTGTATAGAATTCTTTTATTCTACTTGGTCAAGGTGCTTGTACCTTGATGTAATGGCTGCGTTAACGGTGGTTGTACTGCAACGCCAAAATATTGTAGAGAATTCTACGTTGAATCTTGTGCTGCTTAATCAAGGTGCTTGTACCTTGATTTCACCAGTATGTTATGTTAATGGTGCTTGTACCGCAACGCCAATTCAAAATCGAAACTACGTAGAATTTAAATGAAACTTCTCACTTGATGGAAAATGGAATGGAAAAAATGAAATATGAATTTATATTTTTTTCATATGTATGTAGATAGGTATATTTATTTTCATATATTGAAATTCTAATTACTATATCTATATGATAATATACGATTAATCTATAATGTATTAAGGTCGGAACAATATGAAAATGACTTGAACACCACAAAAGACCTCTTTTAAGAAAAACCATTTTACAACACGACGGATACATACCAGAAGACTGAACAATAATAATAATTTTAATAAATACGCGCTAGTTACATATATTAATTTCCCAGAAATCTCAAATAAATCTGAAACGATAACGGATCTACCCGATCCATATAAAATAAAACCAAAAGAAAAACCTATAGCTTGGTAAAGTCTATAAAGACGCAACATAAAAGCTTTCCCATAATTTAAAGTAATTCTGCAATGCTCTGCATAAATTTGTTCTCATAAAATTGTCGTGATCTTTCCAATGAAAATAAGTGCTTCCCTGCGCAAAAGTTAAGTCACGTTGTCATGCCAAGTCCAAGTAAAGTTGAATTTAGGGATAGAATGAAAATGTATAAGTTAGTCTTATTCGGTTTGTCGGAGCTTTATCACCTGAGATAAGGACAAGTAATTTTTCGTTAGTTATACGGTTAATTTTGCATCCGGTTAAAAGATTACAGTAATTAGGTCAAATTATGTAAAGTTGAGAATAAAGAGCAGTAATAATAAAGTATAATTGATAACAAGTGATATGTTTAAATGAAAACCTTGATCTTGTTGCTCCTAATAATATAAAATATTTATCTCGCGCACAAATATCTAAAAAGGGAGAACTTGCTTTCGTGCAAGATTCAAATTCTTTTGAAGAAGAAATTAGTTATGGAAAAATAACTTCGAGAGAATCAGTGAAATAGTTTACTGATGGATTTATCTACACATTTATATCACATTTCCTGGATAACATTTTTCATCAAGACTATCCTGAAATCCTTTCTAAATGTGTAACTTACAAAAATCGATTTTATCCCATGCTACAAGTCAATATAATCTGAACGTGAAACAATGAAATAGAAAATAGAGGAATTGCCCTAGATGAAATTGGAAACCATGGCAATATTGAATAATTGAAATCAATTTGTACATGATATTGTTAGAGAGTGGCTGTGGTCTCAACGTGACGTTATCATAAAATTAATTACGGCACATTCTAATTAGTACGACCTTCGATGTAGCATACTACTTCAAATCGTGACAAAAAAACTTGAACGTTTTTTTTTTTTTTCAAGATTAAGGTTTCTTCCCGACTTCCGAAGTCTAAATCTAAGTAGAGGCTACAACTATGTGGTACGCATTTAAGTTAACTATAATTTAGAATTTTAGGTGCATGATAGAATTTGATCCGAAATACAGAACCGGTGCAGACCCCTCGCTCAAATTTGTCACACGTCAACCAAAACAGACTTGAAAATAAAGGGCGGCTAAACATATACGGGTTGCGAAAAATATCTTATAAGGCCAAGCATTTGTATGTGCATGAAGAGAATTCAACAAATGTCGGAACACATATCATTAGTTCCATGTAGCTTGTGTAGAGACATCATATTGGCCTTGTAGCAGCTCGTTCTGCTAATTCAATTAACCGTTTCATTGAAGCCATAAAATTGGTCTAAAATAAATAAATAAAATAATAAAATGAACTACAATATTACTTTCTTTCCTAGTATGACACAATATTCTTAGAACTTATGTAATGCGGAAAATGAGCGCCTAACAGATCGCTGTTGCTTAAAGCTAATTTTTATTGTGATTTATATTTTTTAAGTTCACCAAGAACTTGCAGAGAATTTGTAATTTTTGTGAATTCTGATTTTTTTTTATTTATTGTATTTATTTATTTTATAAGTGCATGAAGCCCGAAGAAACCCTAAAATAGTTAGTGGGGCTAAACAGAGAGATTAAATTTTTTACATGAGATTCGCGTAATAATTTTTTCTATTTATATTTTTTATGATGATGTACAGCCTTGAAGGAGGCGAGGGGGCGAATTAGGGATTATAGGGTGTACATTCAGCTTTCGGAAACTCACTTTTTCCCCTTAATTAAAACACCGAAACGGAGAAACGAAACGGAGAAACGGAGAACCGAAACGGCTGAGTTTTTTGCTTGTTTTTGAAAGATGAAAGGCAAGTGCGGGCAATATTTTCTTGAAGGTTATAAAAGAAAGCGAATTTCTGTTAGTAAATAATAAATCAAAGTTTGAGTTGACTAAATAAATCAAACGACTTGAAAATCGTGGAGTTTTAATTATTTGAATAAGTTCGTTTATTTTCTATTCCTTTGTTTTTGCAAAAGCTTTTAGCTCTAGGGCTGGCTGTGGTGAGTAAGTTGTCACAAATATTTATCCTGAAATACCAGTGCCAAACATCTCCAGAATAAAAATTTAGCTCCATCCAAAAGCCGGAGGAATACCTCCTCCTAGATCCTATAGTCCTTTGACATCCGAAAACAGGCTGCAATCTCAACTAGAGATTCAACCCCACTCAAACACGTGACCTACCCACGGAATACAATCCGTGTGATGTTAGCTTTGGTTTCTCGGGACCTACCAATGAGTCACCGAGTAAATGCCTACTTAATAATAATATTAATCACAATCTAATCTAATAATAATCTACATAATCACTCAAATATTTTTAATATACAAGCACCCACCTTTACTCTACTTGTCGTGATATCTAAATATTTTTCTCAGATACGTGTTCAACTACGCACACTAACCATTTGCAAACTACTAGGCAGGTACAGCAAGGGATCGCATCAAAGATTCCTTCTTAACCAAATTCCGTTATATTTTTGATATTTTTATTACCCTTCGCGTGCAATTGAGGCCGTCAGTATCCCTCAATAATGAGGGTGTAGTCAGCCTTGAAGTTTCCGGTTAGTACTAAGCACCTAATTTCTAGGAATTATCTACTGTATGTTTCTAGCTACGTAAATGCATACCTTAATCCTGCTTCGTGTAGGGTTAAACCAGATGCACATTTATTGCGTTCTTTATGAATATCTTTCTTTCTTTCTTGAAAAAGAAAAATCTAATTTTGTTCGGCTGTGTCCTCTCTTCTTATTAGGTGATCTTTTCTTTGCATTATTTGGAATGCGAAGGTCTATTTGATCCACAAACGGCTGTCGGCAAGAGCTCGTATCTCTCACCACGGGCCAGTTGTTATCATTACTTTAAGACAGACTCTGGTCTTTGCCTACATGATCTATTGACCAACTTTTGTGCACGCTCTCAACAAATTGTTGCTACTGCGACAGGTCGCCATAAAAAGGAAATGTCTCCCTCTGGACTTAAACCTACGAAGCCAGTCGTCAACAGATTACGTTATTAATTTAATTTACTTTGACTTTTTTCACGTGCCGCGGACGCTGTCCCTAAACCTGTCAAAAGCACTCAAGCGCAGGTGTGTGCACTAAGGATGTTACTGACGTCTGTCGCGTTGCTTAAAGTTGAAACATTTCAATGCTACAGTATCTAGTAAATAGGTAATTTATTTATTTACAATTTACGCTCATTTGGTGTACAGGGACATTCAAAAGTGGAAAAATCTCCCAAAACAAAAACGGCTTGTCGCAAAATTTGCAGGTAGGAATAAATCGGTCCCTCTTTTGATGACGTCCACTTTTTGTTTGCAGGATATTAACTCTCAGACAGGTGGCGATGCAAATTTTAGCTCCGGAATCAAGAGATATACAGAGGTCTTTATCTTCAGTCAAGAGCAGTGAGAAGTGAGAAGTTTTTCGCTAGGCATGCGTGCTCATTATTAGCACTAAACTAAACCATTCATATTTTACTTTCTTAATCTAGTACTAAATTTGGATATAATGTGTAAACGCTTAGTATTAAGGGTTACAATGCACGCTAGTATGTGGATCATAGTCGGCCCTCGCGAATACAATAGAAAAGCAATACAAAATTCACAACTAAATTTTGGACGAGTTTACAAATGTGCCTTTAACAGGGGTCACAAACACCCGAAAACTACATTTAAGTCAAGGAAAGCTCAATTTCGAACTAAAAATTACGGTCGTTTAATAATCGTTTAATTAAGAAGTTACAGTTTTGCCCAAACAATCCAGGTTTAGTATTTTTTAAATTTATTATCGTACGGTAGAGATTCTTACATATTTACTGCAGGAAAAATTCAAATAACCTTTTATCCTAACCATCTGATAGGCAGTGACCAGTTTATTAGGCCAAGGACAAATATAGACGGTCAAGTAAGGTAAAAAGATGAGGCTAAAGATAATGATAACTAGCCAAAGCTTCTCGAAAATGACCAGAAAATAAACATTGTAAAGGAACTTGCAAAGATAGTTTACTTAATACTGTCTAGGAAAAGAGAGGGTTTTATTTTCATTTCTTTCATACAGTTAGTTGGATAAACAGAGCTGTTGATATCCATAAACATTTATTGAAAGATTAAAAGAGTGGGGAGGATTTAATTTTATTTTTTCACTTCTTTTTTTCAGAGATCCAAAATTTCGATTTTAATAATTATTATCAAATAATATGGCACGCCTTTCATTTTATAGTAAAATATTGAGATTCAGTTCACCACAAGCAAGTACTGCTTTTAACCATTTATTATTTATTTAGAGCAAAAATTTGTGTAAATATTTTTATGACTAACAAAATTGCTTGCTAGTTAATGTTATAATTCTATTGCGTATAGGAGGAAGCAGCTGTGACAACTGTACATGGAAAAGAAAAATTCAAAATTATCATCCGATTTAACCAAAAATGGAAATATTTTTCAAATTTTTAACAGCTTTATATAAATTCATACGAGCGGTCTGCTAAGAAAAATTCAAAAAATCAAATCCAAAAAATTATGTAAGCTGGCCAATTTATAGAGATATTTTTGAAAATTGTCTGTAATACATTCCTAATTTCTTTTTTTTTAATTTCTATTATTATTAAATTGACATGGTAAATTATGCACATAGTGCAACATTAACATAACTGCAAAAATATTCTTAAATATACGCAAAAACTTGTTCTGTGAAATTCATTTAATTTCTTTAAAAGAAAATTTCATTCGAAAGAGATATAATGTCTTATGAGAAAATTTTTACAAATACGGTCTTTAGTCTCTTTCAAAACATAAAGCCATAAACGCTTACTTACTTTCTTAGTACAAACGATAAATATTTAAAAACATTATCTTTTACTAATTGACTGTGAATATAAAATTCTTGTGGTAAATAAAGAAATTTTTTTTTATATCATGTTTATAACAAATGCAGCAAAACTGTAACAGGCTTTAACCATCTACAGTATTTAAAAAAACATTAATTTTAATTTCTTTCAACATAC
This sequence comes from Dioctria rufipes, assembly GCA_963924295.1. NCBI lineage: Eukaryota > Metazoa > Arthropoda > Insecta > Diptera > Asilidae > Dioctria > Dioctria rufipes. Next base: position 366,292,286 of record OZ002740.1, read on the forward strand.
CAAAAGCAACATTACTTGACAGTATGTCTCCAAGGATAGGTCCATAAATCCCTTCAACTTGATGCCTTCACATTTTTGAGCATTAATCAACATAAGGAGTACCATTTTCAGCGTTGAAATATTCCTAAGCTCGTACCATTTACTGCAATAGATGGCTTCAGCGAACTCCTCCTTCTTTGAAATTATCAGTTGTCCCACAATTGAATACAGCAATAATTGAATTAAAGCGCCACATAATCCAAAGTAAGCTGATATCTGATTATTCTATATAGGAAGTTAATGAGATGTGGAATTAAATTCACAGTTTACGTAAATATTTATATTGTCATCTCTACCATTCGAAGAACTAATGTTCAAAATAGTTCGAAAAACAATATTGTGTGCATATTGATATCAAAGAAGTGAGCAATTATAGCATTTACCATATTTTCTTCTAAGATATATTCAATTTCCAATAACATGTTCATTTTTTACTGTATAAGTTGGGAACCTCAGGAGTCTAAAATAATTTTGCGTTTTGGATCAGATCGTTCTAAGTACAACAAATAAAGCAGCAATTATTCTTAATATTATCTATGATTAAAGGCATTTTCTGTTCAGCTTGAGCGGTATGCTTTAGCAACTATCTCGTGTATATACAGATATCGTCCTAAGATTTGCTTTTGCCCCGGATTTTATCGCACAGTACAAGAATATCAAGGTAGTAGTAAACCTACCTTCCTCATTAAGGAGTTTATTTAATTCTGACACAATTGGTAGAAGGGAAAATGTTCGGATATTGGAAAGTACTAAATTGGGTCTTTTACAATACTTTTTTTTATAGTATTTGATTTGATTTGAACTACAAAAAATAACTTTGGCCTGACATTCTGCATATATATCGCGACTTCAACACTCGATCTTCCACTTCGATCATATACCGTAGTAGATCTAGAATCCATCCAGAGAGATAAGTGATGACGGGATATCATCACTCGGCGAGAACTTATACAATTGCATGTAACTTAAGCAACGGAAAACGTCTCTCAGTTTACTGATTTTACCACTATAGGTATATTCATCTCAAATATCCCACTACCATACGTATTTAGGTTTTCGCTGGGATACAGAAATAAATTATCGAAAGTAAATTTTTGTAGACATAACCAGGATGCGCATTTTTTCTTGCAAATTGTAGATTTCTGTAACGACTATGGAACATTGCAGTGATATTTCAAAATCAGTAATTCCAGAAAAATATTTAATGTGTCTTTGTTGCACCAGTACCTACTAAAGTGATTTTCACAAATTTTAGGTTAAAATCATTTCTGAAATTAACATAAATTTTAATAATGTATAAATTACTTCCGACAATTAATAAAATTTTGATTAACTAAATTATTACCGAGGCTATCTGCTCGATAAATAAACAACCAGCTCCTATGTATGTTGAAATATTTGCCAATAGAACAATTCCGAAAATTCCTCTAAAGTCGTTCAAAAACTCTACCGCAGCTGAATGCATTTCCACCATGCGTTGCACATGCTGACGCTGTTTTTCATCGGTGTTGTAATCGCCAGTTTTGTCACCAATATAATCGCATGATATTTTGCAAAGTTCGAACATTAATACTGTAAACACACAGTATAAACAAAATAATACGTCAAATACAATAGCAGAAGGAGTGGCGATCAAGGTCTGAAGAACTACAAACAAATAGTTAATTTCGTATCCAGGATGATTTTGGTATCTGAAAATAATTATGAAAGGATTTTAAAAATTTACTAATATTTAATATTACGAAATTCCATAAATAGGTGAATGCAGAGGCAGTTTCCACTGATCTGATGCTAAGAGTGGCAAGATATTAAATGCCATTATTCCCACAAAATACACTATAAATGCAATTGCCATAATTTTCCTATAATTCATGTATAAGAAATGTAAAAAATATATGAATATTCAAAATGTATATTATTACATAAAAATTATATTAACACTCACGTTGATAATAGTCGGTACTTTTTGCCAATTTCCTTAAAATGCTCATTAGCAGTGCACAAAGACGACATAGTTTCAATTATGTATGTACTTAGACAATTTTTCCCGTTTTGTTTTGAGGGACCACAAAAATATGACTTTCGTTAAAACCTGCATTACATTAATTTTTTAGAAAAAGCAACAACAAAAAGGTTAGAAAATTAACTATTAGTTGTGAGTATATGTTATAAGTTCGACTTAGTCTTGGTATATTTTGTGAGATTTAAAAAAAATATATAGTAGAAGGAAACATTTGATAGATATTTGCCATATTACTACTTACGTGAATTGCTGCGGCCAATGATACTGCAGAATTAAACCGAAGTTGGCGGTTTTCCTCTGTTAAAACTGAGAGTAAAGAAAAACATGGGAGCAAACCAATAATCGCAAATTTCAAAAAACAACTTAGTTTTGAAAATATAGTATTGCTAGATTTCGTTATTGGCGGATATCCCAATAACTTCAGGTTATTTTCGAGAATATATAAGTTTGAAGCCCAACTTGTGGATTCAGTTTGAAAAATCTTGCGCGAGAACTTACTTGTTAGCATTTAGAAATCCAGAGTGAAACTGACTGGAAATATTATGAAAGAGATCTCGTATAAATCCAACTTAAATAGGAATTAAAAATTTATGAAGTTATTATGGCAGAAATAATGATAAGTTGCATTATATGTGAAATGTCACTTAATAGATTCAAAATATTTATTATCTGAAAATAGAAAACATATGGATTGTCGGATCTGATTTTTCGTCGCTTTTCTTAGAAACGCGACTGGATGTAAATAACGTATTCCCTAGAGTTGTATAAGTTCAACGCTTTAACAAGAATATAATTATGGTGCAGTTATAGTTTCTTATCAATACATACATATATCAATGTTTGTTACTATTATTATTAGAATATTTATGGCATCGAGTTTATACATATGTAGCAAGTAAACTAGCAAGGATTCGTCTGAGACCAATTTTAATGAATGCCCGTATGTAATTTGGTATGTCCAAATTTGATTTTTGAAGTGGCTTTTCGAATATATTTCAAAGACGGTTCATCGGACAGTAAAAATTATTATAACCAATTTCATAGGATTTCATATTCTGAAATCACTACTGCAGCTAAATTTCCGAGGAAATTTCCATGATCTTAAAATCCTAGTTTTTGGTCGACATACCGTTCTTGAAGACCTCAAATTATTAATTTGTAAATTTCTACTAATACCCTAGAATAAAATCTATAGGGTATTGTAAGTCTGTCATTCAGTTTGTAACGCACAGAAATAATGATGGTAGAGCAGAATGAATTAGACAACCACGCATAATATAAAAAGTTATTTTGATTTTTGCATATCCGTCTGTCTGTCTGTGTCTGTCTGTCTGTCTGTCTGTCTGCCTATCTGCCTGTCTATCAGTCCGTCTGTTCATCACTCTGTCCGTATGTCTGACCTCACGGTAACTCGGGAGCGCGTTGACTTAGGGAGCTGAAATTTTGCAAAAAAAAAAAAAAAATTAAAAAAAAATAATAATAAATTTAATTTTGAAAATGAGACCAATCAGGCATCTCCTTCGTAGTTTTGCCGCACTGGTAGAACAATTTATGTCCTACAAAAAAATTATTCCTGCTCTAAACAAATGGTAGCTTTAAATATGGCGAAACAAAATTTAGATTGTTAAAACTTAACAAAGTTTTTGAGTTGATTTGTTTGACAGGAAGAAACAATTTAATGATTGCATTTTGCTCTGTTATTTAAATAAAATATTTCTGTACTTGACTCAAAATTACATTTGGATCATTTAGATTAATAATTATTTATAAAGATTTTAGGAATTACGGGCTATTACCGGAAATTTATAAAAGACTATTCCAAGATAGCAAAACCCATGACGATTTATTTAAAAAAGGGTAAGAAAATTAATATCAACGATCCAGAATATGTTAGAGGTTTCGAAACTTTAAAAACTCTAATTACATCTGAACCAATACTCAGGTTCCCGGATTTCAATAAAAAATTCACCTTAACAACAGATGCGTCAAACTACGCGTTAGGGGCAGTACTGTCACAAGAAGGGCATCCCATTAGCTACGCAAGTAAGACGCTTAATGACCACGAAATCAACTATTCGACAATTGAAAAAGAATTACTTGCCATTATATGGGCAGTAAAATATTTCAGACCGTACCTTTATGGCAGGAAGTTTTCTATTCAAACTGACCACAGACCTTTGGTATGGTTAAGTTCGCTCAAAGAACCAAATAATAAGTTACAAAGGTGGAAAATAAAATTAGGTGAATATAATTACGATATTGAATATGTTAAAGGTAAAGATAACAATGTAGCAGACGGTCTTTCTAGAATAGAAATCCATAATAATGAAATAAACGAGGACGAGAATGAAGGCAACGAAATAGAAAGTAATAGTAATTCTTCGACGGGAGCAACAATTCACAGTGCGAGAGAGGATAGTTCAAATCATATCCCAATCGTTTATAGTCCCGTGAATATCTTCAAAACCCAAGTTATATTAAACAAAACCGACAGAATTAGCTGTCACAAATTGCGTAAACCATTCGGTAAAAGAAGACTTCTCATAGAATTAAAAATATTCAATGAAGAAAGTGTAACTGATCTCTTGAAAAAATATTTGCCATCCAAGGGTATCGTCGTAGTATACTCAAACGATGACCATTTATTTGCACAATTTCAAGATACTTATTTGAAATATTTCGGCAATAATAAACTACTAAAATTCGTCAAGAGTAGCAAACTCTTAGAAGATATTGAAGATGAAGAAAGGGCATTAGAAATAATATCCAATACGCATGAAGAATTTAATCACAGGGGAATAAATGAAACATATGAAGAAATCAAGGACACTTACTATATTCCCAAATTAAAAGAAAAGATAGGTAGAGTTTTAAATAATTGCGAAATTTGTAACATTTCAAAATTTGAAAGAAATCCCTATAAACCATTGTATAAAGTAACGGAGACACCAACTAAACCTAACAAAATAATGTACTTAACAGTAATTGATAAATTTACAAAACACGTAACAATGCATAAATTAAGAAGTAGGTCCTGGGTAGATTTATTAGAAGCAATGAAATCGAGAACAGCAATGATGGGAGTACCGAGAAAAATCGTAATAGATGGAGAACCTGGTTTCACAGTACAAAAATTAAAACAATATTTCGCGGAAAATAAAATAGAAGTTCACACCACAACCGCACAAAGGCACACAGGTAATTCAGACATTGAACGATATCATTCTACTTTAAACGAGCATATTAGAATATTAAAAACTAGTACCAAAAATACAGACAATCAAAATTTAGATAACTTAGTTTTAAAAGCATTAGAAACTTATAATAAAACCATTCATTCTACTACGAAAAAGAAACCTTTAGATTTTATTAACGGAAAAATTACAGCAGAAGAGTATGAGGAAATAGCTAATAAGGTCCAGAAAAATAAAGAAAGGTATATTGATAAAATAAATAAGAATAGGGAAAATGTAATTTTAACTGAGAGTAATCATCAGTATGTAAAATCAAGAAACGTAATATCAAAGACATTTAAATTACAGCCAAAATACAAAAAGTTAAAAGATAAAACAACAAGTGATGACTATTACAGGGACAAGAACGGAATTAAATACTATAAAGACCAAGTTAAACGTAAATACAAATACGAAACCATTACTATTCCAGGTGACAGTGTTGGCAATAATAATAATACTAACGGCGACAAGAGTACAGACGCAAAAAATCGAAGTACTTAACTTAAACGAAGGGCAAGGATACGTGATGATTCAAGATCAAGAAGTACAGGTTATAACAGGTTATAAGAAAATATTACATAGCATTAACTTAAACTCATGGTCAAAAACGTTAGTTATTATTGAGAATAATATAGAAAAATTAAGAAACGGAAGCGGATATTTAGCGATGAAGCATAATTTTATGTCTCTAGCTGAGGAAATAGAAAATTTAGTACCACATAATAAGAATAAAAGAGGTCTAATGAATATAGTAGGGAAAGGATTAAAATACATAGCAGGAGTAATGGACTCAGACGACGAAAAAGAGATAAAAGAAAAATTAAACACAATAGACAAGGATAACGACGAACTCATACAAAACTTAAATAATCAAGTCCACATCAACGAAAATTTTAACGAAGCCATAACAAACATAACGAAACATATTAACATACAGCAAACGCAAATTAATTATCAATTATCATACTTAGCTAATAAAATAAATAAAGAAACAACAGAAATAGAAAATATGCAACACGCATTTCAAATTCAATATGATATTCAATTGCTAAGAGAACAAGTCAGGAAAGTCAAAGAAAATCTAATGTTAAGCAGGCTAGGAGTTATAGGCAGAGATATTTTGACTACAAAGGAAGTTGAAAAATACAACATTACAATTAAAGATATGATGTACGTAAAAACTTCAGTAATCCTGTATAACGACCATATTGTATTCATATTAATGCTACCAATTTATTCTGATAGTAAGTTTCATAGAGTTTTCATTGAACCAATACCAAATAAAAATAATCTTGAAGTAGACTTAGAAAACAAAGTATTTTTAATGAATGAAAAGGAATTGTATGAAAATGAAGAAAATGTTATATTAAAGAAAAATCTAAAAATTGCAGAAAACTCATGTCAGGTGCTCCTGGATAATGCCAAATGTAATTTCAAAATGAATAACAAAACCGAAATAAAACAGATAAGTAATAATATTATAGTTACAAAAAATATGCCAAATACAAGGATAATTCATAACTGCAATACATTTGAAATTAACGTATCAAAAAACAATTTAATTAAATTCGAAAATTGCGAACTTCAAATCAACAATGTATCATACGAAAATTATGTATTTAACGAAAATTTCATAATACCAAATTTCAATAATTTAACTATCAAAAATATTGTAATGAACTTTTCATTAGAAGATTTGCACATTAAACATTTGAATAATAGAAAAGTAATCGAAATCTTAAAATACAGAGGTGTCTTTCATGAACGAATTACGTTCAGCACGATTCCCGTAATAATAATAATCTCATTCATAATGATTGTAATTTTCCTAATTAAACAATATCGTAAAAAGGGATCAAATGTTAAAATCGAATTAAAATCATTCAATTCTTCGGAGAAGAATCTTAAGGAAGGGCGGGTCACGTCCCCAAAAGATTCACCCTTTTTTTCCACATAATAAAAAAGCACGCAGACTCAGCTAAATTATTCCTCCACCGGAAAATACTTTTGTGAAAAACAAAAGTATAGAATAACATTTCAAATTATTCCTCCACCGGAAAATACTTTTGTGAAAAACAAAAGTATCAAGTAACATTTCAAATCATTTTCTCACACGCGCATTTTGTAATTTTGTAGAAGCAAGCATTTTTTTTTCTTACTAATGAAGAACCTAATGAAAAGTTCAAGTTGAAAAGTCAGTCTGTTTTAATCTTACGTACAAGTCGGTCTCGGTCGTAGTCGTAAAAGCTTAATTTTTTCCTAATAAACATTTAAATTCAAAGTTGTGTTTTTTTTTTCTTTCCAATATTTTTTTATTTTTATCTTGCCGAAAAGGTAAGAATTCCAAAAGTTATACACGCAATGGCCTCTCCTTCAGTCGCTTTGACAGTTCTCCGCTGCAGACGTGTGTAGGATTTGAGCAAGACCCAATGAACGCGTCGCGTCATTTTGACAGTTCGTACTCTGGAGATTTTTTTCCATAAAGAGAAATAGGGATAGAAAAGTTTGAGTTGTAAATTAAAATTGAAATAATGAATACTTCAGAGTTATTAGATGTGGCAGTGTTTGTGTTTGCAGCTTACGAAGTATATAAACAGTTTAAAAAATCAAAAGGAAAAGGTAGACTACGATTTTGGGTTAGGGAATTGTATGCCGATCGAAGGATAAATGGAGTCCTTGAACGATCGTTCTATGCTATAAAGCAAAGGGATACAGAACAGTTCTATATAGCTACTAGAATGATGCCTGCAACCTTCGATGTATTGTCAAATTTTCTAATAGACTGATAAACCAAAACAAGCACAAGAGCACCCATATCAACTGTATGTCGGCTCTTTTTGACACTTGTGTAAGATTTTATTTTACAAATAGATAGTTTTTGACTTAAAATACATCTACTTAGGTATCTTTCGCAAGGTGGTAGTAAACAATATTCAAAATGGGTTTAACCACTGTGAAAAGAATTGTTTATCAAACTTGTGGTGATATATGGGAAGAGCTCTGTAACATATAGTTGTCAACACCAAACACCCACGCCCAGGATTTTGAGAATATCTGGAATCTGCCAGGTTGCGTTGGTGCTATTGATGTTTTCCATCAACATAATTTGTCCTCTGAATTCAGGTTCACAGTGTTACAACTATAAAGGAACCTTGCTGGCAGTTTGCGATGCCAACTACACTTTCACTGCTGTTGACATTGGGGCATAAGGAAGCCAGAGTGATGGTGGTGTTCTGAATTTTCCTCATTGGGACAAGCACTTCTTACACGAAAATTACAAGCCGAACGAAACGCAACTGATAAACTCAAATTTGACATTTGCTCATTACTTCGTTGGGGATGCTGCTCCGCTGCGGCCATATTTGATGAGACCCTATCCTGGAAGACTCCTTAGTGAAAAAAAGGAAAATTTTAACAAGCGCTTGTCACATGATGTGTGTGTGTGTGTGTGTGTGATTGTGACAGATGATGTAGCTCTTCACGTCGACGCGTTCTCAGACAATGCCTGCCCAAATATATAGTGAAAACCCAAAGTTTTGTATGGCAATATCAGGAAGGGGTTGCCGATTCCAATTTTTCTTTCATTAAAAAAAAAAAAATTTTATATGAGTATTCCACGCCTGTATTTCAATTTCATGAGCAATGAGATGAGCAATAAACATTCATTTCTGTTTAGAAATTTACAGAAAATATTTCGGCAGATTTTTCATTTCATTTCATTTTTTTTTATGGTCGACTGGTGTTATTTTCAGACACAATACTTTCATGCGGGCCGTTGTCGGCCTCCAATAATGCATACAAAAAAAGAAATTGAGGGCAGCTTGTAACTTTAAATAATATAAAATGACATTAAAAATTAATTTTAAATACATTTGTTCTGCATTGCAGAAAGATGTCATTTAGTTTTGGGCAATTTTGGTATATACAAAACGAAGTTAAAAAGAAAAAAAAAGAAAAGAAAAAAAAATTAAATTCTATTTTAAAATTTTAAAAGACAAAAAATATTGTCAATAGTCACTCTTGATTTTGATTAAGTTAGGAAGGGCGGCAAATTGGGGACCGCCCCAGGAAGGCGTACAAAAATACTCCCCCGATAATGAGTTTTTCATTTTTCTTTTTTCTGGTAACGTTCTGAGGTGCTCAAGACTGAGTGGACATGAGCGTGATTCTTATGGAAAGAAAAACTCTTTTAATATGAGCCAAATCATCCGTATGTTTTCTGGTCTCCTTAGTATTACAGGGAAAAATCTTGGAATATACATTCAAGCGATATTCAAACTAAGATGCGCTTCCCCAAAAGCCACAATTCCAAAGACACTAATCTCTGGCCTACTTTATACAAAGGGGAAATACATGTATACTGGTAGTAGAGGAATTTTTAATATCTAAATTGCTGGAATTATTAACAGGTTAAAGATCATTATTCCTTGAGCCAATCACCGCAGAGTTTCGGCTAGTCTGAGACTACTCACAAAGCTTCGAAAGAGTAGGGAAAAGAGAATCTGCGGTGGTTAATAGAAAATCAGAAAGCCAGACAGAAGCACTGAAATTGTTGATGGCAGAGCAAGACAAGTAGAAACTAACCATAAAAACTCTTGGGAATATACATATGTTCTGTGGTATCTCTGAGGAAGGGGCAACTAGAGCGCACAAGATTTTACAAAATTAAGTTAACAAGGTACAATTTTTCTTTGTACCTGAAGTGCAGCGTATAACCCAACTTGTAATTACACTGCCAATGGAAAGGCTCTTTTTATCACGTAAGTGGGGTAATTGCTATATCAATTTTTAATTCTGGTTGACGACGGCTTGACATGATATATTTTCGCAATAATTTTATTCAGTTTTATTCTGTAATTCATGATGATTAATAGTTTCTTGCGCGAACTTTGTGACACGAAAGCCACAGGGTGGGCTTCTCAATCAATGGAGAAGACTCTGGAGGTACCTGGGAATAAGACACTTATGGAATCTATCAAATCTGTTTGTTATAAACTTAGTTGTGATTGTTTGTTTGCTCCTAATTTTTTCTTTACTCTTGGTCTGTATAGAGAAGAAGCGGTAGCTTTGCTTCGATTCTGTGTTATCATTAGAAATTGGGAATCACGTAAGAAATAATGTTAGAAACATTCTTTAAATAGAAAGTTTTGAAATAGCTAGAATTTTTCTGTTTCCACAAATAAGTCAAATTTTTTTTTTCAATTTCTTCTTAAACAAATTATTAGTTTTGCTAATGTTATTTGTAATGAAATTTTGTAATTAAGGTACTTACGGCATACCGGTTTTTGCGGCTTCTTAAAAATAAACGGGGGAAATTGTCGAGGTATGTAATTGAAACTACATCCTCTCGGTTCACTAATAATGAGAAAATATTTTCTCAAGGTAATGATAAAGTAATAAATCATACATATATTTTGATTTATTAACATTTATCATACATAAATTATAGCAAAATTATGGCAATTACAATTATGTTATATTTTGTGGGAGGAATTCATACATCACCGTGCTGTGAGATCAGTGAAAACTGCCTCTCCAATCACCTATTTTTGGAAAATCGTAATATAAATAAAATATTCGCCTATTTATAAATATCTTCTGCGATCATTTGCAGATACCATTCCTGGCTACGAAATTAACTATTTGTTGATAGTTCTTCAATGTTCGATCTCCGTTTGTAGTTCTACTGCTGTTGTAGAGGAGGGGGTAGAAATATGAGATATGGTAGCAATTTGAGACACCGGTGTTTTAGTCTCCCTACGCTACTGATATCTAAAGCGTAGCTAGGCTAGCATTGCTGTTAGTCCTGCGAAGGCTTTGAAATAGCCGGCGGATATTTCGTTATTAGTCTTGAGGCGGGCTGAACGTTCACAGTAAGGGCATCACTGAAAATATTTCTTTCACATGTTTTGCTATCCATTCATTATCAGTGTATTTGCCTGGTTTCGAACAAACGAATACTGTAAGTTACATTATATTTACTTTAGTTTTAGAATATAATTATATATTACAAAAAAATTGGAAATTTCTAATTTTGATATTTTTCGTATAAATAAATTTTGAGCGTGTTGTAATCTACATTATTTATGTTAATATCACTGATAAGTAAACCAAATTTCCTATCTTTATACCATTTATTTTTCCAATATGTCTATTTTGGGGCCTGTTATCATTAAAACTATAGTAGGTATCCCATATTTCCACTCCCTCCTCTTCTATTTGAAGTTTGCAAGATATCGTGCCTTTATGTCAGTGATAAGACTGCTGAGTACAACTCTGAGGAAAAATAGCGACAACTTATGCAAGATGTGGTGAAAATGCACTTAAACGCACGTACGTAGCTCTACGAAAATGAAACTTAAATAAAATCAACTGTAAAAAAATAGAAAGACTGAATTTTTTTTATATAAAATTACACATAAAAGCATATTTGAAATGTAGAAAAGTTTACTTACATCTCTTTAAAAGGGATGTGTTAAGCGAATATTAGGTCTATTCCGAAAAACTAGTTCATCTGATTTTCCAAAGATTAACATAAACTTAAATTTATTATTATTTAAAGTATTTCTATGAATTGTGATGTTCCTATAGACAACATTGTGACTGGTTTTAAATATTAGATCTAATCGCAACAGAAAACTTTTAATATGTTTCTTTTGTTTTATCCGTGGTTTATAGCAAACTATTCGAGTTTAAAGCAATTCAAATCGTCCATGATGTAGACCTGGAATTTCCCAGCCCCGATATTTTGAAAGTTTTCGGCATAAGTTATTACAATTTTTAATAACAATTTCTCAGTTTTTCGATTGGCTTGTGATCTCTAAGCTTACTTATTTCCTATTTTGCACTACCTAGTAAAACGGAAATGTTTTCGCAAAATTTCAAAAAACCAATGTAACTTAAATTAAATTCAGTGCAAAACTACTATCATATTTAATTCGATATACTTAACTTCGAATTCGAAATTATAAAATTTCTGTAGGTAGTTTATTAAAAGCATCCCTCAATCTATCTTACAAAACAATCTTATTGCAAGCTAATCACATTTACTTTACATTTAACACAAATGTTTCTACGCTATGAAGTACAAATGTGATGCTTTGGATTATTACGTAAAAGCATACCTACTTACTATTTTTAAACCCGTTTTGAGTGGAATTCGAAAAAATTATTTCGAAGTGAGTGCTTGCATTATACATATAAGTAAATTAAACATCTAACGTTTTGTTTCTGGGACCAACGATTTAGTTTGGTCGCCACTTACCATATTTATGAAATGATATTGTCAATATATGAAAACAATGACGTTTGGGCTATATTTATCCTTCAAAATTTAATCGATATCGAAAATATTACCTGGATTCTTAAAGATAAGGATAATCACTTTGCAAAGGTCCAACTTATATTAAGTTATTACCACAGAGAATCCGTAAAGAATAGTCCATTTTACTAGAAAATTTGAAATTCTGTTTTTCGAAATCGAAATTATTTTAATGTCAGAGGACGGTAAAAAAATGTAGAGAATATGATGAATTGAAATTTGAACCTCCATTAATACCTTTCTAATAAAGAATTGGTTTTATAAATTAACGAGTGAAAGTTAGAAAATATCATCGAGTTTCTCGAATTGAATTTAAAACAAAAATTAATTTAGTCGGAAAAACAGGGTAAAAGCTATAATTGGACTAAGACCAATTCTCAATCGGTATACATAAAATAACGTGATTTTTGTATGACAAAACCATTAGTAATTAATAATATCTCCATTTATCTTTACCAGTATTATTATTATATTGCAAAAATCTGCTTCATTTAACGTCATGAACACCCTAACTCACATTGGTGGTTGAATTTCCTATCACCGAAAGCCGATCGACCTATTTTAGTTAAAATTACGTAAACACTTAAAAATTTAACCTCAAAGGCCACTCCCCTTTAAGGTAAATTAGGGAGGAAATTTGACTAAATAATTCCTTACATTAGGCCTTCAAAGTAATCTTGTTTTTGTAGTTAATTTTTAGCGAAAAATAAAGTAATAATTCCTTCTTAATTTACCCCATAGAAATGAGGAAAAATTGGGAAATAATTATGGAAAACATCCTAAATCTGAGGTAAATTCCCTTACTTTTTACCTAAATTTTACTTAACTTTGTGGTCAAATTTCAGGAAACGTATCGACTTTGCAGTTTGATCTATTCCCAAGTTCAAGGTAAGATGATGTAAATATTCCCTAAATAATTTCATATCCGATTGTGTGCGCCCTCGAAGTCCGAATTCCCAAAACTGTTAACCTAAAGGTAAATTGAATTAAATGGTCACGTTTAGCGTAATCCCTAATAACTGAAATTACGTAATGATACAACCAAAAATTAAAGATCATTAACTTTTGTTTCGCTGCAGTATCACTGGAATTAATGAACTGTTCCTAAAATTGAATCGATTCATAAAGAATACAAATGTTGTTCCTTTTTACGACACATTTATATTGGAGTTAGTCAGGTTCCGGAATGCCATTTGCATATTTTCTTAAATATGCTACACTTGATTTACGCCAATATACTTTATTATTTGCTTCCCAACCATACGCAATGCACGCATATTCAACTGCGTTTGCATTCAACGGGTTTTAATAAATTTTGCATGCAAATGAAGATGCTAATGACATGGTTTACTATTTTTAAGATGTAAATAAAATATTGAAATTAGTAATATCGAGATATCCTTACCGTCTCTCTGCCCTATTTTAAGTCGTAATTTCTTTATAGGAAAAAATTATCATTGCCTTTGTACAGAAAATTACGTAAACAGGGTTTTTTGCCCTCAAAGTCGCAAATTTGGGTTATTTCGCCTTGCCACTCAACAAAATCGGCGTACAAGGAACAATTTTAAGTCAAACTAACTTTTAGGTCGAGATATGCAATATGCGCCATATTTATTGGACAAAATATAGCCGCCATATATTAAAGGAATGAATAGCAAAATTGCATGATACATTAATTTAATTTTTGACAGTTACTGCAAAAATCACCAAAATAAATGATTTTTTCTTAACTTCAGAACGATTTGAAAATGTTTAAATTAATTTCAAGCTTCTAAATGGCAAACCAAAGAATAATTTAAAAAACTTTAAAATTGTTAATTTTAAACCGCGTTGGTGTTTTTCGAAAAATTATTTCAAAGTATTTATCAATCAAATTATTGTCGGATAAAGAAGAATTTTAAGAACTTTTATTTTTAACGATTGTAAATCTCTAAATCAAATTAATAAATACAAGAAGAAAAAACAACCGCCTCGTCCGGGGTTTGAAACGGGGACCATCCGCTTGCCGGGCGACTGCTCTTACCACTGAGCTAACGAGACAAATGATTTTCCCTCTTGCATTTATCAATTTGTGACTACCCTACTAAGCCACGATTTGCTTTCAGCTGACTTTAACCAGTAACGATGAAAGCGCACAAATAAATTGTAAATTCAATTTTTATTTAAAAATCTTATGTCGTATATTTTATTAAAGCAATGCTTTTCATTAACATTCAAATTAAAGTTGTGCTTTTTTCATAACATTTACTTTACCTAGTAATATACACACATAATTCCTAGAAAATGAATTCCTTCTACATTAACCCAGATGTTAACATGAGTTAAACTAGGTAGAAAATAGGTGGACATTAAGGAAAATGCACGTAAATTCGACGTGTAATTTACGTGAAATTTTCGTTAAATTTACCAAATCAAGGAAATGTGTCCTCTAACCTGTTGGGAAAAATTCCCTGATTTCCCTTATATTTGCATGGATACGACGTCCTCTCATTCTGCACTTATGTAAATCGGGCGTAAATATTAGGTAATCTCAAATTAATTACAATTATTCGCTACCCTAATTTACGTCGAATAGACTTAAATTCGACCTGAAAAAGGAGGAAATATTGCTTGGGACGAGCTTTTGTGTAGTTGTTAATCAACACAAACGATGTAATAAAATCTCATGTGAATTTAGTATAAATCTAGAGCCATGTAATGGGAATTTAGAACAAAACAGCAGTAAAATGTAACTTTCACTTTAATGTTGAAAACAAAGTTTAATTGACTTGTCGCAAAGTACTATATTGCACACAATTTTTTAGTTTACTGTACTAAGGTATAAGTTATTGAGACCGAATACTTCCTTTGACGTAATTCCGCAATGAAAAACGCTTTCTCGATTTCATTACATTTACATTTGTTATATTGACAGATTAACATACCATTTATTTGGAAGGTTATCACTACATGCTTCGTGATGCATTAGTTATGCAGCAAACGATTTCGTTTTAACGACATCCCTTTACCACGCATTGCATATTAGGGATAATTTACAAAAGTTTTGATACACCTATATACTAAAAGAAAATCGCTGTTTTAACACCACCATCGTCATTATCTCAGAGATCCTCTCTCCGCTCTCACGAGAGAGACAAGGAACCCTGAACTGGTGTGAGAAAGGAAAATTGTCTGTAAGAATACAATGAAGATATTATTTACTTTACCAACTTCATTATATATGACTATGCGTGTGTATGTGTAGTGCAGTCGTTGTGGCAGTACCTAATACAAACAATTGTAAGGATTTGTCAAAATAATCAACTTTTCTATTTTCACACAAGAAAACTTTATGGCACCTGATTTGAAGCATAGAAAGAAGCTTGTAATTAGTGTGTCAATTGAACAGAAATTCTATTATAATGAGTGACACCACAAGTGGCAAGATTCTTTTATAAATTATTAATCTGGGTTAAGTGTGGGTGGTTGGCTGGGGGGTGGGGGTTTGTCACGCAGCTTTGGGAAAGCTTGCAATGATATCTTTTTCGCAATTATTCTATTCAGTTCTGTTCGGCAGCTCAAATTGTTCAAGGGTTTCCTGTGCCAGTTTTTTGTCACGAAGACCACCAGCTCGGCTCCTCAACTTGATCTCATCGAAAAATCTTTGAAGATACCTGATTATATGACGGCGATAAGATCTAACCACACTATGAGTTATAAAGTTAGTTGTGCTCTGAAATTTGTGATTTTTCTGCCTTGTTTTGTTGTGCTCCCAATTTTAACACAGAAGAACTCTCAGCTTCGTTTTGATTCCTTGTTTTTACTTTTGTCATCAATTCAGGTAAGAAATAATATTGAAATATAATTATAATTTTAAATGTTAGGACTTGCAATAAATTTTACAATTGTATAAAAAAGTAGCATGAAAACTTCGATCCATACAATTCTTATTCAACCTATATTTGAACACGTTCCTAATGTAATGCAGGCAACACCGAAATTTCTGATTTTATTGCTCTTCAAAGAAGAACGAGAGAAGCTATCGAACTACGTAATCGAATTCACATCCTCCCTAGAAGCAAGCACTAATGAGAGTTTTAAGGAAATTGGCAAAAAGTACAAATTGTACGCAATGTGAGTATTAAATAATGTGCCACACTTGAAAATAGTTATTTATTAATACTTAAAACACGATTTCTAGGAGAATTGTGGCAATTACTTTTGTGGTGTTCATTGTGGCAGGAATCGCATACACTTTTTTTTCCATTTCTTGGGTCAGATCAATGGAAACTTCCTCTACAAGCGCCCATTTATCGATTTTCGTAATAATAAACAAAGTGAAATTTTTTTTAAATATTTTGAGGAATACTTTCAGACACCAAAGACATCCCGGCTACGAAATGAGCCATGTGTTGAATGTTCTTCACATTTTCATCATCCTTCCTTCTACTATTGCATTTGACGCATTTTTTTATTTATATTGCTTATTTACAGTGCTAATGCTCGAACTTTGCAAAATATCCTGCCCTGACATTGGAGATAAGACGGGCAAATATGATACCGAAGAGAAACAGCGGGAACTTGTGCAAAATGTGGCGGAAATGCACTCAGACGCACTCGAGTTTTTAAAGGAATTTAAAGCACATTTTGAAACTGCCGTTTTGATTACTATTTTGACATTTATGGAAATCAGTTGTATAAGCATCGGTCAAATAGCTTCGGTAATTATTGTGTTAATTGAAATTTTAAATATCTATATTAATTAGAATTTTCTAAACATAGAAAAGAAAAGAAAACTGAATTTTGTTATACGAAATTAGGGATAAGAAATTTAGCGGGAAAAAAGATCAAAATATTAGGACTGAATCTTTTCTCTAATTGACATTGACATTTGACGTTTTCGAATTAGTAGAATCAGGGCACGGATTTCGGACAAAAGTCGATAGCAATTTGAATAAAATTAATTCGGCTATTCCCGTTATATTTTTCATGTAAAAAACGTACACGAAAAGTTACTGGGAAGATGAGAGGTTACAGGATTTCGTTTGATTAGGACTGGGGTTATTATGACGTGTAATAGAATTTGTTGTGAGACTAAATTAATTTAGTGAAAATATGCTTGTTAGGATATTAACTCTGAACTAAACCAACGGAGGTAATTTTGTAATCTCTACTACTAAGTATATCGAGCGTTGATGTATACAAAATTTATGATATTTTGCTAATTTGCTTTGCCGAATTTTTGCAATATTAATAGCCACTTCGTTTCGGAATAACAGAGATTTTGTCTGCTCCGTATTTATGTTTAATTTTAATTGATGCGTACAACTCAATCGAATCGGGTTGTTAACTATTTCATCATAACTATTTCACTTTAATTAGATCATAATCAAGGTGTAAAAGGTCAGGGGGGATTCTCATGAAATTCGTTTTCTTTATTGCTCGTTGCTGCTGTAAATATCCACACCTTGATATATATTTGCTATCTGCTTAATCTTGGGAATATCAGCACTTAAATATTCACTTCAAATTCGTCAGAACTTAACTTTCCGCACGATGAAATTTATGTTGAATAGAAAAGGAAGACTGAATTTGCTCTACTAAATTCAACTTTTATTGCTCGTACATAAACTCGAGATTGGAACTCATTATCAGCAAAACAAAACAATAGCGGATTAGTGGTGCATACATATCTACACAATTGCATTGTGTTTGGTTTTTAATTGAGTTCTTAACATACAAGGTGACAATTATTTTATGGATGAAATTATGAAAAGCAAAGTGAATTATAAAATTGATTGGAATTATTACTAGCGAATAAGAATACAAAAAAAATTCTGACTGTAACTCTAAACATCCGCTGTGCAGACTTCGAAATGATTGTACATGTTTTGCCCTACCTCGTAATTAGTGTCTTTATTGAGTGAACTTTTTATAATTTTCATCATAATGGAACACGTAAATAGTTGCTTCAAATGTGAAAAAGCATAGTTTTTAAAAGTTCTGAAACAATTTTTTATTCCATTGTCGAAATAGGAACAAATCGGGTAACTGCTTCGTAGGGCTGCGATACAAGAATTTCGGTTTTTGCTATTTTTTCCATTTTCTATGAAATTTTATAACCTGACATTTTCAGACTGCGGTTTTAGCAAGTTGAACATTTACACTGTAAGATAATAAAATAGAACAGAATATTTCTTTTATATAAAATAAGCATTATTAAAAAAAATTGTTAATTCTAATTTAAAACGTTGATAACAAAAACAACATAAACATAATTGTTTAGGATCCTAAACCTAACTTCTTAGTTTCGTCACCATAGTCTAGACATTACCTTGGATACATATTTCTACAGCGTGTTTCCGTCTAGGTGGTCCATAGAGCAGGAAGAGATAGTACTCACCTCGACCAACAAAAAAAATTTATTTATAGTTGGAGGTGGAGGGGGGGGGAGGGGGGCTACAACAACCGTTCGGCAGATAAAGGGTGATTAAGAAATTATGCCAGTCTTTTAAAAATCATACGGTGTACGGTCACCGTCTAAAGCTGATTGTATGCACAGCGTCACGACTGCTCAATTAACTCCGAACTCTTCTCTTCTCAGCAGTTTTGTGGTCTGAACGAAAGCCTTCAGATTTTCTTACCTTTTTTTCTTAACTTAAGGACTTGTTAACTCAGACCTTTTTCGTCATACCGCAATAAGCTGATATTTTTTAAATGAAAAGAAGGAAAAAAAATATTTGAAAATAGGTTTGAGTATAGGTTAAGAGCTAATAACACTTTAAGGCTTACATTCAAGTCAATTTGAAACATAGCACCGTAAGGGCATATATTAGAATGAAATACATGTATACTTACATTTTAAGCTGTTTAATGACTTTGGTTTGTGAAACATTTTTATAAAACGCAAACTGAGTTTGAGCAGTTAATTTATTTGTTTACTTACGTTTCAAAAAAATTGTTTGTCTAACAATTGTTTCGGTCTTATTCGACCATCTTCAGAGGATTATAACAAGCTAATGAATCTGCTACCATGTGAACTTATTTACACAGGTCAACACACTTGTCGTAATATGGGGGGCAGAGCAAACTGTAGTTGCTCATTATGTACATGTACATTATTTTTATTTTTTGCTCTTTTTATTTCTATATTTTCTAATAGATCTAATCTTTTGCCTTTCTTCTCAACGTGCAATACTTTTACATTTTTTATGCTACAATAATGATTTTGCTCTCTTAAATGTATGGCTACCGCTGAATCGTCTTTATTATTTTTAAAGGATGTCATATGTTCTGGAAATCTTATTTTAATCTCACGTCCTGTTTGACCTATGTACGTGCATTCACACACGTCACATCTGATCTGGTATATACATGAATTTCTCAGTAAATCATTTTTTCTTTGCAGTTTATTAGCTTATTTCTGAGTGTGTCGTTATTTTAAAAACCAACATTAACATTACAATTTTTCTTTAATATTTTTGCTATGGTATAACTAATCTTTCCTATAAATAGTAACCTTATATAATTATTAGTATTAACATTAGCAAAGTACATGACTAGCCCACACATTTATATTTTATAACAGTCAAATATCATAGTAGAGTTATTCTTGCTTTAGTACAATAGAGCCGAGTTTGATCATTCTGTCACTGTAATTATAATTAATGCTGGGCGATGTTTATTGATGTTTCACGATATTCGATATTTTCACATCGATGTCGTCACACTCCAACATCGAATGACAGCGATGTTCGGAAATTACATGCTATGCGGCACTGATATGTATACCATGGACTGCTTCATTTTCTATTTTATGTGAGACCAATTGTTTTGTTAGACGTGTGACAATTAAATTAATTTCAAGTATCATTTTCTGCTTTACTATAAATATCAAAAAAAAAAAATTCCTAAGACATTCGATATTATTACATTTATTGCAATATTCCTTAAGCTAAATTTTTAAGAAAATAACATTAAGCAATTTTTGTTTGCCCAACCCTAAAGGTAGGAATGAGTGACAGAGGAAAGATTACAGAAATTAGTAAACTATACATACAAGGAATTACACGCGCGTAATCGCTTATGCTCCTCGATTATAAGGGAAATCCCGTACGTGTTTGAACAACAACACGAGCCACGCTTAACTCTGCAAATGCCGTTTGGAAACCGTATGGTTTCCATGTACACGATGTCTTATGTTTTCTTATACACGAACGCGATTGCCTAACGGATTTTATTTTGCTTATGCACATACGTCGTGATGCTAACAAAGTTAAATTGCTGATTTCGAATATTTTCTGAAAAATATTGAAAATTGAGTAATTTCTCAGCACATAAGATCGATTTTTTAAATTTACAAATATTTAAATATATATATATGCGCACTAAATATTGTACAAGTTCTCTTATTTGAGGCCATTTTCACCGACTGACGATATTTATGAAATAATAGGAGCGTATGTTGTATGTGCGAGCAGTTTTTACCAATGTGCAGGTAACCCTGCGGTCAATGCTTCGCGCAATAATTTAGCAGATTACGCGCGAGTAAACCCTTGCACCAGAAGTAACAGGGTGAGATATAAAACTTATCCAAATATCTTAAAGTTCCGTTATCTCAGAAACCGTTAGGATCCTCCCCCAGCCATACAATTATGAATTATCCATAGCCTTCATGTTTCATACTACTTACGGGACACTCTGTATACAAAATGTATGAGCACTTGTGTGAGACACAACCAATTGTCTGAAGGCAGAAATCCAATACGATGCAGTTCAGTGTTGGAGCAATGCACAGCACTGTAAAGCACATTGAAATCAGTGCAGTGCTTTTTGTACCCTAGATGAAATCATAGGGGTATACTAAGTTTGTCATTCCGTTTGTAACACCTCGAAATAATGATGGTAGAGCAAAATGGATTGGACACCCATTCATAATATTAAAAGTTATTTCGATTTTTGCATGTCCGTCCGTCCGTCCGTCCGTCCGTCTGTGCGCACGATAGAATACTAAAAAGAGCTGAAATTTTGTACAAGAAATTTAAAAAAAAAAGTAAAATTACGTTCTAAAATGAGATAAATCGGGCAACTCCTTCGTAGGGTTGCCATATAAAAATTTCGTTTTCCGCTATATATTTGGACACTGCCTGAGAACGCATCGACGTAGAGAGCTGAAATTTCGTACATGATGTTTTTACTGCATTAGCAAATAAGTTGTCAAAAATGGACTTAATCGGGGAACTCCTTCTTGGTGTTGCCATATAAATATTTCGGCTTTTTACGTATACTTTGAAAACGATCAGTCCAAGACATTTTTATTGTACTAAGAACTTCTGCAGAATACGAAATCCTATAAAATTGGTTATTACCATTTTTTCTGTGCGACAAACTGTTCTAGAAATATATGCGAAAAACAACTTCAAAATCAATACTTGAATAGATCGGTGACCATACGAAATTTAATACGGGCATTCATCTAGGGTATCATAAGAATTGGTCTTAGACCAATTCTTGCTTTTTTACTTGTTTATACTGTGGATTCATTATTTTGAGAAAAACTCTACCCATTTTTCTTCCAAAATTATTTTAAAATTAATTAGTCTATTTAAAATTGAACACTTCCTCTATTCTGTAGTATTTAGCAAATGTCAACTGATGCATTCTGCAGAGTTTTAAAAATTAGCCTAAACGATGCAGTGTATGTGAAATGCCGCATGGTACTTCATGAGCTCTCAATTTAAATGCAGTGCACTGCACTGCATCGTATTTTGCTTCAGCCTTGAGCATTTGTATGCGCAGTTGTATCGCGATTTGTCGAATATACTTGTCCCTCATACAAATCCTGATACAAGTATCTAAGTGTAAACTAAGCTTAACATGATATTTTGAGAATTTTTGCAAGAAGTTTTACTTGATTGCAATTTAATTATAAAGTAAATGAGTTGCAATATTTTTTTTGAGTTATTAAGGTCAATGACTTATGTTTACAAGAAATTGTGAAAATTGTGGTATGTTCTCAAATTTTGACCTATCCAATTTTGCGTATAATTGCAGCAAAAAGACTGAAAGGGCTAATGTACCCTAAAAGATGGGCTCCGATCAGTGATACTGATTAATTGTTAATAAAATCTTGTGCTAATATTGTTTAAATTTGCAGTCATGCAAGTCTTTCCCTATACATAAATATTACATAGATAGCTTTATAGGATTCGATTAATTCCTAATTATTCTACAACGAAAATAATGGAATTAGTGGTAAATATCGACATTGTTTCTGTATAGAAAAAATTAGCTAAAGTTAGAAATTCATGGTTTTAGTAAAGATTTTTCTTCAGTTACCTTTATTAATTCGAAAACGTTTCCACACTGAAAACCTTTATAGAAATATTTAACGATCGTTATCGATGCACTTTATGTGAATTTGGAGAAAAATAAAAAAGACTTATGAATTTCTGCTTTTGTTCCGGATATTACGAAATTATTTCTTTCCTTTCACATCATAATGCATATAAATAAACACGACATCATGTCATTAATATACCGAGAATTGCCAGATACTATCGGACTATTGATAAGCTCGAACCATGGTGCCCGAGATTAGAATTCCTAAGCCTTGTCCACTGAACAAAGCTGACACTGCGATTCGATCCACTTTTAAGCTTAAAGACGTAAAATTTACATTTGCCCTAAATATCTTTATAGATCGTTGCATGTCATTTAAAGATCTTTAAAAGACGTTGAAAATTAGTGATTGACATTTGTGAATTTTGTCGTAAGGTCGTAAAATGTAACGTAAAGAGGATTTAAGAAAATTATTCTTTAGATCATCTCGGAAGAGTAAAGCAAGCGGTAGAGATTACTTTATCAACAAAAAGGGCATAACAAATAAAATAATAAATGCTTTTAATCCCGTGGCATATGGTAATGCGCTAGCAAATGGAAATTTAAATTCATCTTATAAGTTTTCATTAAAAACTGAAGAGTCTTATTCTGAAATAGAAAGTTTTACACAAGTACACTGCAATGAAAATGAGGTAACAATAAAAGAAATGGTATTTTTCATATATACAAGTTTATTTTCATTATCATTTTCATGAATTTAGAATTATCTCATTTCTTGTAGGAGTCCCATAATATATATGTGAATGGTTTGTCATGAAAATTTGCTATGTTAACCAGTACCTTGAATCACAATGTTGGATGTGTTTAACCAGCCAAATAATATAAAAATGGTGTTGTTTTCCTTCCAAAAAACGTGCTCTCTTATTCATCCCTGGACTTAAGTTTCTATGAAATAAATGCGAAACTATTTTATTGAAACTTTTGTTAAACACAACAAAATTAATTTATAAAAAAAAAAGAAATTGTAATTACATTAGTTTTCAAACTGGGCCGAGAACTCAAACATATCTCAGAAATCTAATCCATATTATTCGAGTAATATCTTTTTTTCATTTCAATAATTACATCAATTTCAATTCTCAGAAATAAACAAAAAAATTATTGATATGGATAGATTTCGGAAAAGTTCGAGTACAGGCCCCTGATTGGAAAGTTGTGCATTTCCCCATTAAAAAAAATTTCAAAAATAGACAAGGAAAACTTTAGCACTTCTTTTCAGGCTTCACAGCCTTATTTCCTGATGGAGGTGTGCCTTTATTTTCTCGGACTTCATGACATATGTCTTCTTGTCGGTGTAGACTTAGAAATCGTACATTATACTACTGATTCCGCAACGAGCGAACATTTTTATTCCCCATTTATGAGGCTGGCTTTTAACATATTGAACAATTGTTTTTCTGGTCTTGCAAGGAATCATGACTGCATCTATTAAATTATGCTCTTCTGGATTCAATTTTTTAAAGTTAGTCCTGATCTTTTCAAGAAGATCACGAACCTTGAACAGCTTGTCATGATCAGGATCTGACCTGCATTTCATATTGCTGTTATCATTAAAATGAGTGCTTGTTTTTCAGGCTTCCAATCTGTTTCGAGGCTTCATATCGACAATTGGCGAGAATGTTTTGAAGCTGGTCCAATACATTTTGTACCTTGGAACTCTAACGATACTCGCTAAAATGTTAATGCCAATGAATGCCCTTTTTTCCGATTCAATGGTGTTAATTTTTTTTTAATTTTTCTAAACAGAGTATAGATTCGTTTATTTAACGACATCTTCAAATGCTTCCACGTCCAGGAAGAGCTCAAGATGTTGGAGAGGAGATTTTATTTTAGGTGGTTCACTCAAAATCTCTATATCACATTCTGTTGAAATACCTTCTGTATCCTATTTACGCCATCTCAGATTCCTTCCCTTCTTCTTCTGCTTTAGGTTCAACAGAACTGTCAGGAAGCATATCCATAACATAAATAAAAATAGTAAACCTACATATTTGCAAATGCCTGTAAAAGTACCACGCTGAGAGTCAACGGCGTCACCTTTTTCAGCCCAGAAGTCATTGTCATTGTACAGAAAACGTCATCATTATCGCTCAATCCTCCATCAGAATTATCTCTATCTAGCTGCAAAATGATTTGTTCTTCTGGTAGTGTACCTCTCCGCGCCATTTTTAATTAAATATATTCTGAGAAACAAGCAAAGAACAATTAATAAAACACTTTGATATTATTGTTCAAAATAAAATTTAATTTTCCCACTATATGGACATAATAGCCCCTAGTAACTAATGCAGCCATATGGAAACAGCTACATTTTATGTATTATTTAACACAAATATAACTGAGAAATCAATAAAACCATTCTAAATTCAAAATATTACAGTTAGCTAATTCTTTTCAAACACGTTCTTTTACTTCCCATTCCTATAAAACACAACAAGGTCCATTGTTCAGTAGACTGGATTCCATTTATAATCAAGCTTATCCCGAAATCCCTACGAAATGTGGAACTTACAAAAAACAGATTTCAACTTATGCTAAAAGTTGGTGCAATCTCAATGCAGGCCAAATAAATCGAGCTGTTGATTATGTCAGTCGTGGAAGTGCACAAAGAGTGCGAGATAGAAAATATAGAAAGTGTGCTAGATGACGATACAGTAAATGTTCTGGATGAAGTTCGAAATCATGATAGTCATGGAATAACATTAATTTACATACAAGGTGTCCGGAATACAGAATCCGCTTTAAGTTTTGCTCACAGTTGCCTTAAAAAGCCTATGTACGCCGCTGACTTGAAGGTGTGCTCGAAATATTATTGTTTTGGAATTTGTCAATTATTTATTAGAAATTGAACAAAATTTTATACATAACGTGTAACTACGCGAAATTGAATTTCAAATTTTTTGTTGTCTTTCTGTGCAGAAATCTCTCTCAGGTTATTTTGGCTTGCTTATCGCTGCCGTTCAATTATTGCTGTATTCATGTTTCGGACAAATGATAATTACAAAACAGGAGAAGTTCGCTGAAGCCATATATTGCAGCAATTGGTATGATCTTAAAGATATTTCAACACGGAAAATGGTGTACCTCATGTTGATGAATGCTAAAAAAAGCGAAGGTATTCAGATGAAAGGATTTATGGAACTATCTTTGGAAGCCTATTGTAAAGTATGTTTCTCTTAGTATGTAGAGAAGTTTTAAATTAATTGTATGTTTTTGTTTTATTTGAAAGATGGTATTGGTTGTAGCCTGTTACAGTTTTGCTGTATTTCTGATGAGCATTGCGTGAAATATTTCTATATTTATTTCAATTTAATTAACAAAAAACAATATTAGTTTTTGCTCATAGAGGACATTATTTGCACTAAGAATGTGAATTACTATTTATTCTTGATGTTTTTTAAATTTCGCTCTATTTCAGATCAATTAAATGTTTGTTGGAAATAATATTGATGTTTTTTTATTATTACTTACTAAAGCAAGTGCGGGAGACATCTAGGCATTACTCTATCGTATATGACTCAAGCACGTGACTCAATCTTTCATTATTACATTAGAATAACGCAATTGTACAATACCCCTCGCTTTTTCCCATTATTTTTTCTGTTTCTCTCAGTACTGCCTTTATCGATTTCTTAATTTTGTTTTTACCCTCTAACAAACAGAAGATATGAATTTCTATTTCATCAGCAAATTACCAAAAACTCCTTCCAAAATCCCGGACTGTCTTAATTTCACTCTAAACATTCAGAATTATATTAGGGAACAACAAAGCGACTACTACAAGCTCATCACTCAAAACTTCAATAATTTTTGTGAATAATGACGTTACGCACCGGTATTCTTAAAAAATATTAATAAAATGCACCCGGATACACTAAGTTTAGCACGGGAAGCTCCAGAGTTAAAAAGGCTTAAAAGATTCATGCTATGAATTAAGATCTTGAGAAACACTGTTTATGTTATTAGATTTTGATACTTCATAATCCAGTATGTTCCCAATTACCATATACCTAATCCTAAAAGACTCCAAATTGTCTCAGCTTTGCAAAATGCAGGACCACAGATTAGCCTCTTGGAAACATATAAAAATTTCTTATACTACTTGACCTCCTGCCATTTTCTCAATAATTACCTGAACACAAATTTTATGTTTTCACGTAATGAAATATTTCCACCAGATATACAGGATATAACGCATATTGTAATTACTACGTCAATAGAACAGAATGCCCCTTATGATGGTTGACATATCTGGAGTAATTGCTATATAAATTTTTAATACAGGTTAACGTGAGCCTGCATCGATATCATTTTCCCCATAATTCCAGTTTAGTTTTGTTCTGGTATTCAAGATGCTAAAAAGTCTCTGTCGCGAAGTTTTTGCAACGGAGACCACAAGTTGGTCTTTTCAATTTAATCTCATCCAAAAGATTCTGGAGATACCAGGATATACGACGCTGACGAAACCTAACAACACTATCTGTTTTAAGCTGAGTTGTGTTCTGAGATTTGTGATGCTATGTTCGCTGCCATTGTTTTCTTTGATATCAGTTTTAACAGAAAAGAGTCCTCAGCTTCGCTTTGACTCTATGTTTTCATTGGCCGGTGGAATTCACGTAAGGAATAATATTGCAAATATCTCTTAAAGCCTTGGCTCTGCCATGTTTTTGCTTTGTATTTATATAATATTATTAACAAGGAAGTCGGAATTAACTATGTTGAATTTTTATACGTTAACACTTATATGCAGGCATTAACGAAATTTCTGTTCTTGTGGCTCCTCAAAACCAAACGAGAGAAATTGTCGAGGTACGTAATTGAAGCTACATCCTCCTTAGACACAAGTAGTAGTGAGAAATTCAAGGATATTGGCAAGAAGTACAGAATGCTTTCAGTGTGAGTATTAAATAGTACTTCATACCTGTAAATATTTATTGCTGATATGTTTTATACTTGAATTATAGCAAAATTATGGCAAGTACTGTTATATTATACTTCATGGCGGTATTGATATACGACACCTTGCCACTCTTTTCACTGTCAGATCAGTGGAAACTGCCTCTACATTCACCTATTTATGGAATTTCGTAATATTAACATTCGCTTATTTACAAAATTCTTTCATGAATATTTTCAGGTACCAAAATCATCCTGGCTACGAAATTAACTATTTGTTTATAGTACTTCAATTTTTACTGGTCCTTTCTTGTACTGCAGCATTTGACACATACTTCTATCTATACTGTTCATTTACAGTGTTAATGTTTGAACTTTGCAGAATTACGTGCGCTTATATTGGTGATAAATCGGGTGAGTACAACACCGAGCAAAAGCAGCGGCAACTTGTGCAAGATGTGGTTAAAATGCACTCAGACGCGGTGGAATTTTTGAATGAGTTCAAAGAAATTTTCGAAACTACCGTTTTAGTAACAATAGCAACATTCATGGGAATGAGTTGTGTAATCATCGTACAAATAGCTTCGGTAATTATTTTATTTATTAAAATAAGAAAATTTGATATTAAGTAGGATCTCCATCGAAGAGGAGCACAGGAGAAATCTGTCATAGAAAAGGTTCAAGATGACCATAAACTAAAATTTATTTTATATAAAATTATGTATTGTTGGCTAAACTCAATAAGCTATGAAAAAATAAAAGGTGATATTATTAATACACAAGATAAAAGGATCAAAGTGTATAATGAGTTCCACCCTGACGACATAGATAAACATATTTTTAAATTATGCCTTTAAAGTTTGGCACGTTTTCAAGCAATTTTTGGAATCGGTTAATTCTGCAACCAACCACCATGATATGGAGTGCTTTCGCAGATTACATAGAAAAGTAATGGAATTTTAGAATTTTTATCAAAAGTACAAAAATTAACCATTGCCGGTTTTTACAAAAATAATAATATAACAAAACAGAAAATCAAAAATATAGAAAATAATTATTTAAAAAGGACTGTGCTTCAAAATCTGCACTAGGAATAGAACATAATAGTTCCTTACCCTTAGTTAGTGCATTCACTGCCTTCTTTATTACAGGCCATGACGTTAAAACTTTATCTTGTTTGCATATGTATGAGAAATGTGTCATTTGAAAGCTGTTTAGCAGTGATATTTTTGGGGAATTAATCGCCTTTCTTATTTAAAGCTTTACATTATGTTTCTGGTGACGGCAACTCAAACGACTATTTATAGGTCAAAATGTTTACTTAATATAGCGCAGTGAAAACTCATAATTTTGTTGAAATACTCAAAATTACTTTAACTTTTCTAGGTAAGTACCCCCTCCATGGTCTAATTGTGCTGTTTTTTTTTTTTTTTGCACCACATCTGTCGGAAATAAATCGTACAATGCACTTATCTTTGAATTATGAGGTGCATAATGATCTTCATCATCTTCATCATTGGATCCCTTAGACCGATGTCACATGAGTCTGAATTCAGAATCCGATTTTCTCAGTTCAGGGTTTAGGTTATCACACAAGGCTGAGTTTTTCATATAAATAGCTGCGAAATTAAAGGCGTGCGAAATTTTTAACGAAGACGTTGTATATTAGTATTTTTTAATATTAAATTAGAAAAACGGTGTTCTTATGCCATGGGTTCTTTGAAATTGGCTGATGCTGAACATATTTGTCTTTCTATTTTATTGCAAGATAGTAATGACAAAATCAAAAGAATTGGGTACATCTCTTAAACTAATCAAGAAAGCATGAAGGGGAGCTTAATCAGTTACACGAAAAATTAAAACTGCATTCTAACCGATATTTTAATTATCTTAGAATAGCGATAGAACTATTATCGAAAAATCAACACAAAATAACAAAGTCTGCCGCAGGATCGTGGCAGAGCGTTTCAGCAAAACACAGATTGACTTTAATTCCAGTACTAAGGATGATCTATTTTTCATTTTACATTCAGTGGCCATAATTAATTTTGCCCTCACAAATTTTGGCCTTCCACAAAGTCTTTATCTGAATAAAAAGATCATACTCGTCTGACACGCTCGAAAGAGAACCTGCAGATATATCGCATTTTATTCCCAATTCTGAAAACTACAGACTCTTTAGGTTGTGCAGCCTGAACTTTTTCACACTGCTTGGAATTTTCCACTCATCTGATATGGCATAATTCATTTCTGTGCATTTTCATAAGAAAAATGTCTGCAAAATTCACATCAGTTCAAAGACATCATTCTTAACCTAGATCTACCTTTTCCGCTGTTATATATTTATATTTTAGCGCAGTAGTCTCCCAATCTGGCAGTAAGATCTGGCACCAAATAACTTTCCAAAATTTTGATACCATATTAATATTTGCTGGAATTTTTTCGCATGTTTTCTTTTCATGCTTTTATTTTACGCATCAAACCCAATCCTCAGTATTGAAAAATGAATGAAACTGTTGCTGAAGAAACCTAAAAGGGTTAGTGTGACCACATAGAGAAATGAAATTTTGTGCATGACATTCTTGCAATAATTGTTTATTTAAGTCCAAAAATTGCCTAAATGGGGCACTCACTTCGTAGGGTTGACTTAGATGATATTTCTCGGGATTGTCACAGACGTTTTTATCGGACCAAAGATTTTTTTCGTAATATAAGAACTTTTGAAATTGGTAATAAGAATTCTCACTGTCCAAAGATCCGTACTCGCAAGTAATACGAAAAATACGGTTCTAGTAATTTAAGAGCTTCTGATGCTGGGGAGCAAGGACAGCATTTTATAACCTTATGATTTCCGTGCTGGTTCTCACAGCAAACTTGGTGAATCTAAGATCGACGGAATGTTCCCTATTTACTAGTCTAGTCGGATGGCACATTTGATATCACGGCGTAATGCAAAGGCTACTTTAAGTTTATATTACTTATTTATTTAATCTTTAAGAAATATAAGTAGTGACCATTGAGAGTGGTTGAGCTAAAGTGAGTTCTAATAAGCAAAACTAAGGCTACTCGACGAAATTGTATTCAACTTTGAACAATAGGCAATATACATATATCTCCAATAGTTTACAAGTATTATGAAGTAATTATTACACACGCTTGAATCAATTCTCTCAGCTAAATGTGCACTATATATAATGAGATAAGCAATTTGCATATTTACTGAATGAATACTTTGTGAGTACGCTAATACATGTAATCACAGCCAATAAATAAAATATAATTAAACAAGAAATTCAATATTGATACCAAATTTAGAAGAATTGTTTTAATCGGAGAAGGGTGAACAACTTCTTTCATAGATTTTTTTTAAATTTATTGAAAGTTCGTTTGTAATGATCTTCTTTCTGTGCAGGATACTCAACTATCAGCTCAGTTTGGGTTAGCAGTTGCTGCTTTTCAATTATTGCTGTATTCAAGTTTTGGACAAATGATAATTTCAAAAAGGGAGGAGTTTGCTGAAGCCATTTATTCTAGCAAATGGTACGAGCTTAGTGATATTTCTACACGGAAAATGATGCTCCTGTTGTTGATAAATGCTCAAAGATGTGAAGGAATTCATTTGAAGGGATTTACTGAGTTATCTTTGGAAGCCTATTCTAAAGTTCGTCAGTTTTGGTATATATGTTGAGGAAGTTCATATAAATATTCTTTTCTCTGTTTTGCAGATGGCTAAAGCATGTTACAGTTTTGCTGCATTTCTGATGAACATGATTTGAAATTTATCTTTATTTGCAACACCAATATTGCATGCAGTCTTAATTAGAATAATAATAACGTTTTTGAAATTCCTACACAGAACTAAGAGCACTAATTATACATAAATCTTTTCTTGATATTTGCTGGATTTCAAATAATTAAAAGCTTGTTTCAGTAGGTACATTTCTTTTACTTTCAATAAATTTTAGTAGCATTTTCCATTATCACCAAATGATCAAATTCCATTATATTTTTTCTGTTTGACTTTCTGTGGTCTATCGCAGATCCACTAGATCACTTATTTTAATGGTCTATATTCAGGGTTAACAAGCTAGAAAAGATAATGCCATCATATACTCTGTGAGTGCGTATCATATTTCCTGTAAAAACGTTTTCTACTACAATTTTAGAATAGCAAAAACATCCAAATCGTATGATTTTTGCGAGTCCTTGTTATTTTGTTCACATATTTCTTCCAACATTGAATGTTAGTTAAAGCTGCGTCACACTTAAATGTTAAAATATAATTGGACATGCTTTGGGTCATGTTCTAATATTTATGTAAAAAGGCCGAGCTGCGGGTTTACTATACTTCTGCCATGTAATCAAATGTGATTATCCCTGAAAACTGACTTTAAAAAACGTGTTTAAGGTCTTGGTTCTTCTATTTATAATTTAATTCAGAATCGTTTAAAATAAAAATTCCAACATTCTTGTTTATAACCCCAAACCTAGTTGTTGCAGCCAATATGAATTTGGTCTATAATTAGTTCATAAGATACCAAATGGTTGTAAACATTTTTAGTAGGGTAACTACAGATGAACTTTTTAATTATAATGTTAAAATATGTGTCGAAAGTAGTCGAATAACAGAATTTTTTCTAGGTGTGTGTGATAACTATACATCATGTGGGGTGGTCCAAAAGACACTTGTTTGTGGTTGTTATTCTACCGGTCTGAAATTTTAAGAGTCTCTCTTTATTAGATTTTGAATTTTTCAGATTATCTTCCATTTCCGTTTTTAAATCTTCGCAAATTGATATTACCTGCTTGTATTTGTCGGTAATTTCACTGCATTTTTTTATACTCTGAATCTTTAATCCGAACGAGTCTTAAAAATTAATAACTTTATCAAGTATAAGAAATAACAATAGGCAAAGTTCTTCAGTATCTTTCTGGAGTTTCTCAAACTTCTTCCCGTAATTACATACCTACTAACAAAGTTTTATTTGAAATATTGGTGTTCTACTTAGAAATAAAAAGTTGCTTTCTTTTCGAAGTTTTTCAAAAAAGGTGTTTTTATTTCATTGTTGTTTAAAACGTATTTTTTTCTTTTTTTTTAATAAAACTTCTAATGAAGTAAAGTAGTTATTACAGATATAATTATCTGTAATGGCTACTCTATAGTTATATATAATCCATTCAAGTTATCAGAACTCTTCCAATTTTTATATGAGAGAAATATCTGTTTTTAACACACTTTTTTTTTCTGTACATAAACATCTGACATAAATTCTTAAAAAAAAAAAGAACGATTTTACAAAAAAGATGGCGTTTCGCATGAATTTGTTTTTCCTTTGGCATGCACGGTAAGCTGGAATCAAGATGTCCAAAAACGTATATGGTTCCTGATGACATAAAACGCCTTTTTAAAAGAAATTTCTTTTATTAAAAGTTTTGTCTTTTTAAGGGTTTTTGTCACTCGATTCTCTAGACTTGGTACCAATCTCGGTAAATTTCATTTTGAATAAATTCTCTATTAATTAATTAAGTCATAAGCCATGTAAATATTTTATTATTTTAAATAACATATTCAGTTTGGTTAATACACAAGCCATTTATAACGTTGCATTCTTATCATGGCATATCATATTTCATACAATGTTGTCTTCTTCAACGATCAGAGTGATTAACGAGTGATTACTAATTACTTCGATTTGTTAAAATATCTGACTGAATAGCCAAATCTGAAAAATCACCCGGAAATAATTTTTAACTCGAGCCAGCTTCTATCTAGATCCATTCAAAATTAAGGTAGTTGGTCTAAGAAGAGAATCAGCAGCTCGTACTTTAAATGGTCTTGAATATTGTAGGCTGCGAGGGCTATAAGGTAGAAAATTTCACAAGTTCTCCACCAACAATTCTTAATGCAAGATTTTTCTAATGAATGGGTGGCTTCTGAATATAGCGCCTTTTAAAATACATGATATGAAGTTGACGAGTTGGGGAATAGAGGGTTATATGTTTCATTCCTAAAAATGTACAAAAAACGCATAAAACTGGATAAATCAATGGGCTTTCGAAGTTATTCCACTATTATTTTAATAGTTTGTGTTACTTTTGGTGCCCTTCTCGGCATGTTAAGAAAATAAAAAATGTGAAATATGCTAGGAGAAGAAAATAAAAACTAAATGGACATGATCCTTTCTGACTGCGCAAACAGTACGCATTGATGGACACGTTCCTTTTTGTTCAGTTATTGACTTGAAGAAATCAATAAATTGTCTAATCTAAATTTTGCTATTGGGATATAACTTATAACGAGTAATTATATAACATAAAATTTTAATTTATATTATTTTCTTTGGGCCAGATTATGCGAAATGTACTTATCTACTATTTTGAAATTACTTGTAACGAACATTTTGTTTGCTTGAATGTGATAAATTTGGATTTTGTACACTTTACGTTTTTCCAGCTTTTAAGGTTTGCATATTCTTGTTTTTGAATGTCACCATTAAAACGGTTAAAGAAATTAGAATTGTTGAATAAATTAGAGATTAAAATGTTCAATAAAAAAATATATCTTTGCAACTGCCCTAAGAATATCATATATTATTTGCAATAACCCCATTTGGGATAACGATGTGAAATGTAACTATTTATTTTTTAAATATATTTTTAGATCAAAAACTTATATAAATATAGGCTTTAAAAATTAAACTCAATTATGATATTTTTTTCAAGCGCTTAGCCCACCTTTCCTAAGTTATTCTAATTATTACTGAAAAATTGCTCTCTGTGGAGTTATGGAAAAGTGAACGCATTATAAATTATGAAATGAACTCAAAAAAAAAAACTGAAAAAATAATATAATAAAAAAAGGCGAACATAAAGAAAAAAAATGAAAAATATTTAATTAAATACAAAATAGAACGAAAAATTTTCAAAATTTACAGGAGATAGTGTGTGTATCGAATAGCAGTCAGCACAATCTTACCAAGTCAGGAATAAAAACCTTTGACTCTGTGATGTAGGTTCCCAACTATGGCTATATGTAAATTTAAGCATCCTGCTGGAAGGCGTCCAAAAGTCCTCCCCAGTTAAAGATTTTTCTTTTTTTGTATCGTTCTCAGGTACCCAAATGTTAGCGGACAACAGAGTAATTCTTATAGAAAAAAACAAACTTTCAATTTGAGCCAAGTAATTCCTCTTTGTTATGGTCTTCTTAAATCTACCGGGAAAATATTCGAATATACGTAGGTGCATTCAAGTCATATCCAAAATAAGCACACGTTTCCCCAAAAGCCACAATGCCAAAGTCACTAAATTGTACCCTACTATATTTAAAGCGGGATGCATACTGGTATGAGAGGAATTGCTTAATATATAATTTGATGGAACTATTAACAGATTAAAGAACATTATTCATTGAGCCAATCACCGCAGAGGCAAGGTTGGTCTGGGATTACTTCTTCGAAAGAGTAGTGAGAAGAGAAGATCCCATAATTAATACAAAATCAAAAAGCTGGACAGGAACACTGAACTTGATGATGGCAGAGTAAAACGAGCAGAAACTAATCTTCAAAACTGTCGGGAATATACATTATGTCCTGTGGGATCTCTGACGAAGGGGCTAGTAGAGGGCACAAGAATTTACAAAATTAACTTAATAAAGTACAATTTTTCTTTGTACCAGGACTGCAGAGTATGACGCAACTTGTAAATTGCAGTACCTATGGAAAAGCTTTTTTTTTATCACGTTCGTGGGGTAATTGCTATATCAATTTTTAATTCTTGTCGACGAGGGCTTGACATTATATCTTTTCCGCAATAATTTTACTAAGTTTTATTCTGTAATTCAAGATATTTAAAAGTTTCTTGCGCGAACTTTTTGACACGAAAGCCACAGGGTGGGCTTCTCAATCAATGGAGAAGACTCTGTAGGTAGCTGGGTATAAGCCGTGTTCTGAGATTTTTGATGGTTTGTTTGTTCCCAATTTTTTCTTTGCTCTCGGTCTGTATAGAGAAAAACCGGTAGCTTCGTTTCGATTCTGTGTTATCATTGGCAATAGGGATTCACGTAAAAAATTATATTAGACACTGTTTAAATTCGGGTAAAATTGTTTTAGCTTCCCGTTAACGACGTAGGCCTTTGGTTCTTGTACCAAAACCTCTGATGGGGGAGCACAAGCGCATTAACTTGTACACCAAAATGTATTTGTCCGGAAAATGGATTTGCTGAAGCTTGTTGATAGGATACAAAAGATTACAACCGTTCGCCTTGCGTTTTTGAACAAAACTAAACTTTATTCAGAACTAAATTAATTAACATAAATTTCACCTCAAGTGAAGACGTGCACTTCACCGTGTGAACAACTTACTCAGCACATTGTCTTATCAGCATGAATATGCCGGCATGAAGCTCTCGCAAGTAAAGACAATTCAAGCCGTAGACACGATACTCAAGTTACCACGGAATGTGATAAACAAAATGCAATGTACGAAATGCTGATGAGTATAATTGCGACAAATACATGCTGATAAGCTAATGTGAGATCTTAAAAATATTATTACGCGGCTGGATCTTAACATTCTCTCCGCCGTTGAACTCCTGGTTCAACCTACGCTTCATTCGATGTTGACTACGAAATCTTCATTGCGCTGCTGTTGTCTCGGTAAGGGCTTCGGTTTGCCCCGCAGGCATTTTTGCATGTCTTCTCGATGCTTGTAGAGCAGTCCCAGTAGGATAGTTATGACCAAAAAAACTCCTGTATATCCGATCGCCAGACCATGGGTGGTACGTGTATGAATGTCAGTGGGTAGGTCGAATTTCTGCTTGATGATCTCTTGTAATTCTTCAAGCTCCTTCAATTGCGGATGGTAATGGCCTTTTTCTTGCAGGATTGCGGATAGGTGTTAAGGTGTAGTGATGTTGAGGAGCTCACTTAATTTGGTATATGATCTCCGTGATTCACTCAAGTAGATGTAATGGCCTTGAAGCGTTAGCAACTCGTGTTTTATAGAGCAATCGGGCTGTAGTTTCAAAAGCCCTGAGCCATTTATCGATGTCGTTGTTGTGACATTACTACAGGCAACATTTATTGAGGTTGTTCCCTTTAATTCATAGATCCACTGGTTCTCATGAGTTAGTTGTAACCATATGGAATCTTCCTCTATTTTCAATACATTGCATGACTGTGTATATGGAATTCCATTCAAAAGATCGGATTCACAAGAACACACGTTGGCTCTTCTGCGATAAACGGGGTGAAGCTGCTTACATAGATATACCCTTTCTTCTACTGATTTGCACCCCGCCAATTCTTGGTCAGTCAACGGGTAATGTCGATCTATGTGGGACGTAACGGACAAGTTCGATGCACATGATCGTATTGAGATGAATGTCTCATTTACATAGACCGGAATTGGCCATGTCTTGAACAAATCGAACTTCTCCAAGTTGATTAGCGGTATCATGAGCTTGAATATGACATAATTCTCGACGGCTCGGCCTTCGACACTTATTAATTTGTACAGCGGTAAGATGCTCCCTTGACTTGTACTTAAGGATGTTGGTAAGTGGCTTTGGATGAGTAGTACTTCCTCTCTCAATTGAGCTGGTGATAGAAGTCGTGGGCTTATTTGGCCGTGATGAGAATCCGTTAAGGCATCGATGATGAATAAATGGAATCGTTGAATATCACTCGGAATTAAGGTCATCTGGATGGACAATGATGAGAATAACTGCATCACCTCAAATTGCTGAGTCTCTTCACCTGCATCAGAAATGCGGTTGATAATCTGTGTCATTTGCTCTTCTAATGCCATGAATTTTTTATTAGTAGCTTCTTGGTCTCATTTGACTATGTTAACAGTGGAATCAATAATGGATGTTTGATTCTTGATTAATTCTAGGAGATGTAATTCATTTCCTTTGACGGCCTCGATTATTTTCGCCATGTCTTCAGCGTATTGTGAGGCTAACACCCCAAATAATGAGTTAGCGATGTTGCCTACAATGTCAATAGCGTCTCTTTTCTCTCTTATGCTTGAGTTTTGTTTGGGAAGTAGGTCGTTGTCGACGA
The DNA here is from genome assembly GCA_963924295.1 of Dioctria rufipes. NCBI lineage: Eukaryota > Metazoa > Arthropoda > Insecta > Diptera > Asilidae > Dioctria > Dioctria rufipes. The sequence continues at coordinate 366,330,245 of OZ002740.1, forward strand.
TAAGTTCCTCTTGAATGTGTTGAAATTGATGACTGGTATGCAGGAACTCTTGTGTTTTAGTTGATTGCAGAGGTGCTCTAGCGTCTTTATACCCCTTTTCAATGTGTTGAACTCCATTCGGTATGGCCTGAGATTGTAATATGTCACCAAATTCCATTCGGTAGAGATCAGTTTCGCTGTTCCCAAGTGTTCGAAATGTATGCCAGGCCGTGAGTTGAATGTGGTTACTTCTACAGGAACTCCCTTTAGAGCTGGAAGAAATAGGCAGACTAACCAAGTTGATACAATTAGGGATCCAAGTGATGTTCGTGCCTTTTTCCGGGGGGGGGGGGGCGATTTGCAGTGTCACTTGTCTAGGGGCGTGGGTCCGCTCCATTGGTAACTCGAGGGATTTTCTTATGTTGGTCATCTTGTGTCTTGAGAGCTGATTCACTCTTAGTGACCTGTTCTGCACTTGTGAAGGTATGTTGGGCATCATTCGCTTCTATGGGTAAGGGCGAAAGTTTGTGAATTGGCCTCCGGAAGACGCCCGTGACTGTTCGAATATGCGCTACTCTTGCGTAACCATCAGTACCCTTGTGCAGTTGAACTATGCGTCCCAGTGGCCACTTCGTGACAGGCGTATTTTCTTCTTTTAAGATGACTATGGTTCCTGGTTCTACGTTTTGGCAGCGTTGCTTCCATTTGTAGCGGTGTTGAAGCTCATTCAAATATTCACGCGACCAGCGCCGCCAGAAGTCATGCTTGATGTGGGACACTAATTTCCATCGTTTCAGGAGGCTAGCTTTACACGGTTCTGAAAATGCATCTATGGATGCAGTAAGCGGCTCTCCAATAAGCAAATGGCCAGGAGTTAGAGCTGTTAGGTCATTAGGATCAGCCGACATTGGAGTCAGCGGCCTGGAATTCAGTATGGCTTCGATTTCCACCATTACCGTCTCCAGCTCTTCATATGTTAGCGATGCTGAAGTTACGCTTCTTAGAAGCAGGTGTTTTGCCGATTTCACTGCGGCCTCCCACAAGCCACCGAAATGAGGCGCTCGAGGGGGGATAAAGTGGAAATCAATTCCGCGTGCGTTGCAAGACGAAGCTATTTTCGCTTGAGCGTCATCAGAGTAAATGGTCTCACTTAACTTGTGTAGTTGGTTCCGAGCCCCAACGAAATTCGTCGCATTATCACAATACAAATTTTTGCAGTGACCTGTTCGTCCCGTGAATCTTCTTAGAGCTGCTAAAAAGGCTTCTGTTGTCAAGTCACTCACGACCTCTAAGTGAACTGCCTTCGTGGCAAAGCAGCAGAACACTGCCACATAGGCCTTGTGAGGTTGTTTGCCTCTGACTCGGTAGTGTATGAAAATTGGGCCGCAAAAATCAACCCCGGAATTAATGAAAGGTCTGGCGGGCTGTACTCTAGTAGATGGAAGATTTCCCATTATTTGGGATAACAGCTTGGGCTTGGCCTTCGCACAACGCACGCAGTGTTGAACTATCGCTCTGGCCAAAATTTTGCCCTTAATGGGCCAACAGCGCTGTCGCGTGGTGGCTAATAGTGTCTGTGGTCCACAGTGCAAATTTTCATTGTGCAGATCTGTCATCAACAGTTTTGTCCATGGATGCGAATATGGAAGCAGCATGGGATGTTTGCTATCGTATGAAAGATTTGATTCTTCCAAACGTCCTTCTACGCGAATTATGTCATTTTCGTCTAAAAATGGTGCAAAGTCGCTTAGAGAACTCCTCTTGTTCACTTCTTTGTAGTGGCGAAGTTGATTAATTTCTTCGTGAAACTCCGACTGCTGCATTAGCTTTATGAGCACATATAGTGCAGAGTCGAGTTCCATTACCATTAGAGTTGCATCTTTTGATGAGGGTGATACCTTCGAGCCTTTCACCTTGTTGATAAATTTAATTAAATAAGCGGTAATTCGTTGCAGCCGTCTGAAGGAATTTCCATGCTGAATGTTGCATATAGGATTGGATGAACGATTATTAACATTGAGTGCTGTGGCTACGGGCAGTGAAGCCCGTTTCCGTTCTAGTTCACAAGGAATCTGCAGATTTTTGTTGTATATCGAAGGCCACGTTGCTTCTTCGCCATGTAAAAACGGGGGACCGTAAAACCAGAGATTATGTGCCTTCAGCTTTTCAGGTGTAGTTCCCCTTGATAGAACATCAGCTGGGTTCTCCTTCGAACTGACGTGGCGCCATTGCTGCGTATTTGTGAGTCCTTGAATTGTAGCTATGCGATTTGCAACAAAGACTTGAAATGATGATGAAGTGGAACTAATCCACGCCGGAACAATCTCGGAGTCTGTCCAAAAGTGTGTGGGGCTGTTTTCCAGTTTTAAGTCTCTCTCAACACGGCTTGCTAGTTCCGCAGCTAATTTGGCAGCGCAGAGCTCGAGTCTGGGCAGTGTGACTTGTTTGATTGGAGCTACTCTGGATTTGGAGCAAACAAGTCGGACAAGAATTCTCCCATCAGAAGTGGTTGATCGAATGTACATAGCGGCGCCGTACGCCCTTTCGGATGCATCCGCAAATGCATGAAACTGTCCTGTTTTGGAACGTCGCCTCCGAATACGTGTCTAGGAAACTGTATGTTTTCCATGAACATCAATTCTTCGTGAAATTTAACCCACCTTGTGTGTAGCTCCATTGGAAGGGACGCGTCCCAGTCTAACTTAAGTTGCCACAGTCTCTGCAGAAATATTTTAGCAGTGACGACGATTGGTGATATTATCCCGAGTGGATCAAATAAACGAGCTATCAGCGATGCGACATTGCGTTTCGTGACTCGTGATTTGTCAATACAAGAGGTTTTCACACAAAATTGGTCCGATTTTGGCAACCATATAAGGCCTAGGGTTTTTAAGCTTTCGTCCATTTCCTCACTGAAGTCTAGTTGTATTGCCTGATCTTCCGGTGGTATGTTTTTTAGTAATCGGGAGTTATTTGAGCACCATTTCCTGAGTTTAAATCCCCCTTCAGTTAGCAATGACATGAGTTGCGACTGTGTCTGTATCGCTTCATTGAGACTATCGCTGCCAGTTATTACATCATCTACGTAGCAATTTTCTAGTATGGATTTTGACGCCAAAGGAAGTCTTCCACTTCCGTCATGGGCTAATTCGTGCAGGCACTTTGTTGCCAAATATGGGGCTGATGTTGTGCCATATGTGACTGTATTTAATTGGTAACACCTTAATGGTTCTTGCGGGTCACTCCTCCAGAGGATCAGCTGATATTTTCGATCATCTTGATGAATCAGCACCTGACGGTACATTTTTTCGATATCTGCCGTGAAAACAAATCGCGGCATTCGAAATCGCAATAAAATCGAAAATAGGTCATCTTGTATCGTGGGTCCCGCATGCAAAACATCATTTAAAGATAGATTAGTGGATGTTTTTGCCGATGCGTCGAAGACTACCCTAAGTTTAGTAGAAGTGCTTTCCGGTTTGTGAACACCATGGTGTGGCAGGAAGTAGTATGGAGTCGTTAATTTCTCCATGTCAATTTCCTCCATATGACCCAAACGTTCATATTCCTCCATGAATCCCACATAGTGTTGCCTGAGTACGTTGTTTGTAGCTAACTTTCTCTCCAGAGACAAAAATCGACGTAGTGCTATATTCTTCGATTCGCCTAATTGTGTGGGATCACTCGCAAATGGTAGTTTGACCAAGAAGCGTCCTTCATAGTCTCTTTGGGTTGTTTGGTTGAAGTAGACTTCACAACGGCTTTCCGCTGGTGTTAAGCGAGATTTGGGTTCTTCGACCTCTTCCATTTTCCAGAATTTTTCGATGACATTGTTGAGGTCTTCGTCGGTGCATATTGCACACGCCGCTGTAGTTAGAGGTGCTCTTTCCACCCATCCCGCAATGATCCAGCCCAGCATGGTGTTCTGCAAAATTGGTAGGTCTTCTGATAACTTTATCTGCCCGATGGACAATAATTGATGGTAGAATTCAGCTCCTAGCAGGATGTCAATTTGGTCTGGACGATTGAAAGCGGGGTCTGCTAATTTTATGTTGTTTGGTATGGCCCACGAAGAGATATCCAACTGTCGTGTTGGCTGAGGAGAAATGATACTCCGAAGTATGAAAGCCTCGACTCTGGTAGAGTATCCGTTCAACCTTGACTGGAGTAGCACATTTACTCTTTGATGCGATTGCCGCTTTCCTTGCCCAATGCCCTCTATGACTATAGAGTCGGAAGTGGGCGCGAGACCAAGCTTTTTAACAATCCTTTGGCTGATGATATTTATTTGGGAGCCCGAATCTAAGATGGCTCGACATTCTAAGCTGCTTCCATTGCTGCTAGTTAGTATGACTCGTGCTGTACTTAACAATACAAAACCACGATTTTGTTTGCTACTCAGGGCTGTAACACTGGACGACGAGTCAATTGGTTGGTCGACTGTTGAAAACGAAGACCGTGGTGGGGTTGCACGGCATGCCACTTGTCTTGGAGCTAAGGTAGTAGAAGCTTGTTGTGATTACAATCCTTCACAGTCGTTCAGATGCACTAGCGTGTTATGCATCTTGTTGCATTTAGTGCATCCACGTGATTTGCACTTGACTGTAGTATGTCCTGATCTTATACAATTGACGCACAAGTTATTCCCCCTCAGCACCTTTAAGCGATTTGATGGCGTTAATTTCAAAAATGTGGTGCATTGGTAAAGCTGATGGTTGCCCTTGCATGATACGCAAGCTGGTGGTGTAATGGCAACGGAAGCCATTGATTTGGATGTGTTAATATTTCGCTGCTCATCCACATTTTTGCTCTTGTGGCCTAAAGCCTCCAGCGATTGGAACCTACCCTCTAAGAATGACAGGAAACCTTTCATGGTTTGCAGTCCTCTTGGATTTGGCAACGATTGCTCATATAATGTGTGGCTAGCCTTGTCTAGCTTTTTAACCAGGATATGGGGAAGTAAGGGATCCCAATTTGTAGTTGAAACCTCTAAATTCTCCAATGCTAATAAGCATTCTTGTGTAGTATCGTGTAACATTTTCACAGCGCTAGCTGACACGTTGTCGGATGCGTGGGAAGCTTGTCCTAAGAGTTTGTTGATCAGGCCGGCTACTAAGATTCGCATATTGTTGTAACGATCTTGCAGCAACTTCCAGGCCGTTGTGTAATTTTCCTCGCTCAGTGGAAGATGTCTGATGAATTTCTCTGCCTCACCCACCAAGTTTGTCTTTAAGTACCACATCTTCTGACAATTCGGTAGTGGTTGATTATGAACCATTTGCGAGAAGAGATCGTAAAATTGGCGCCATTTAAGATAATCTCCGTCAAATTTGGGCAAAGTCATCCTTGGAAGTTGCAATGTAGTACCTTGTTGCACCAAATTTGGTGTGGGCGCCACATCGATCCTTGTAGAAAGCTGTACTGGTGTATTTTGTACTCTTTCTTCCAAGGCGATGTAATCATTGACATCATAACCCATTGTGGCGGGATCATCGGTCATTTCCCACAGTGAATAGTTCTGATTCTCAATTTGACACCAATGTTGACTGATGGTTTCAGCCTTGATTTTATAATATTGCCGTGTATGAGCGTCGTCGTATTGAACCCCTTCGAGCACTCTCCGCAGCGATTGGATAATGCCTCTTTGTCGACGTATTATTTTATTAATTTCAACCGACTCGAGATTGCTCTGTGCCATGTCAGCCTTTCCTTCAGGTTGAAATGGCTTTGGCGTTGCTTGTTTTGGAGGTGAACTTAAAGGTACGTCTTGAGTTTCTGAGCCCTTGTCGGGCTGTTGAAGTGGGTCTTGTTCTTCTTTGTCGAAGGAGTCGATCTTTTCGTTGAAATGCTCCCGGTATTGCTCGTAGAGCGTCCGTATCGAGTTGTAGTAGTCCTTCGCGAAGTATGGGTGGTCAAGAGGTAGCTCGGGTAGTGATCTAAGTTCATTGTCGGCTTGTTCAAACCTTGACCATGCCTCTTCCAATCTCCTCGCTCTTTCTATATAGTACTCTCCTTTGGTTTTCCTGTCTTTCGGATCCTTTTTGTAGTTGTCTATAATGTTTTCTAGCGCCTTGCCTAGCTCAGCCTATCGTTTTCCAAACTGCTCCATGATGTAGAATAATGTCACACTCCTGAGACAACAATGAGTTTCGCTTGTGACGTGAAATCACGTCGGGGTCACCAAATGTTTAAATTCGGGTAAAATTGTTTTAGCTTCCCGTTAACGACGTAGGCCTTTGGTTCTTGTACCAAAACCTCTGATGGGGGAGCACAAGCGCATTAACTTGTACACCAAAATGTATTTGTCCGGAAAATGGATTTGCTGAAGCTTGTTGATAGGATACAAAAGATTACAACCGTTCGCCTTGCGTTTTTGAACAAAACTAAACTTTATTCAGAACTAAATTAATTAACATAAATTTCACCTCAAGTGAAGACGTGCACTTCACCGTGTGAACAACTTACTCAGCACATTGTCTTATCAGCATGAATATGCCGGCATGAAGCTCTCGCAAGTAAAGACAATTCAAGCCGTAGACACGATACTCAAGTTACCACGGAATGTGATAAACAAAATGCAATGTACGAAATGCTGATGAGTATAATTGCGACAAATACATGCTGATAAGCTAATGTGAGATCTTAAAAATATTATTGCGCGGCTGGATCTTAACAGACACATTCTTTAAATATAAAGTTTTGAAATAGCTAGAATTTTTCTGTTTCCACAAATACGTCAAACTTTTTTTCAATAGCTTCTTAAACACATATCTGTTTTTGTGGTTTCTTAAAAATAAACGGGAGAAGTTGTAGAGGCATGTAATTGAAACTACATCCTCTTAGTTCACTAGTAATGAACAATTTATGGATATTTTCAAAAAGTACCGCGGTTCTTCAACGTAAATATAAAATAACTAATCATATGTATATATATTTATTTATTAAAATTTTTTATACAAAAATCATAGGAAAATTATGGCAAGTACACTTTTACTGTATTTGATGGGAGGAATTGTATACATCACCTTGCCACTCTTTGCGTTATCAGGTGAGTGGAAACTTGCTCTATATTAACCTATTTTAGTAATCGGGTGAGTACAACACCGAGGTAAACCAGCAACAACTTGTCCAAAATGTGGTGAAAATGCACTCGGCCGCAGTGTAGATTTTAAACGAATTTAAAGCAATTTTCGAAACGGTCGTTTTGCTAGCTTCGGTAATCACTAAATCAATTATTATGATGAAAATGTATTTTAATTCGAAACATTTATACTTAGTACGTAGCTCCACGAAAAATAAACTAAAAAAAAATCTCTTATAGGGTAAGCTTTAAAAATGTGGCACCCAAAAAAGCATATGTCAAATATGAAGAGAAAAATTCACTTACAACTGACAAAAGTTGTTGTTATATAAATTTTTAAAAGGGATGGGTTAAGCAAATATTAGGCCTATTTCATGTGTTTTTCCAAAAATTAACAAATATTAAAATTTCAGTTTTATAGCATTTCTATGATTTGTGATGTTCCTATAGACTACTTTGTGACTGGATTTGAATATTAGATCTAATCGCAACCGCAAAGTTTTATTATATTTTATTCTTGTGTGTACAATCAGCTCAGCAATAGTTTAGAGAATTTCGGGATATACCTAAGTAATATTTTGTAATACGTAGGAAGTGTACTGAAAATCATTCGAACCCAAAGCGATATAAGTCGTCCATGCTATAGAACTGAAATTGATGAGCTTCGATATTCTAAAAGGTTTCCATTTAATTTATTCCAATTTTTAAAGTTTTTAAAATGTTATGAGAGTCAATTAAGACCTAGAAAACAGAGAACTTCAAAATATGAAATTAAATTTCCATTTTGTTCAGATGATTTGAGTCGAAAAATTTTGTATGAAGCTTGATATGAATTTTGTGATAACAATTCGTCAAGATAAAGAAATTTGATGTAAGATGTTGAGCTTTCAAGTTTTATTGAGTGAGTTCTTCTATTTTCAAGCATTGTAACCTGCAACTTGTGACCAGAAAACAATTTGTCGTTTTCCCAGTTTCCCTCATAATAGATGTGCATTAAGACGTCAAATCCACAAAATTCTGAATTTTCAACAACTTTAGTTTTGCTTCTTTTCAATTATGGACCGTCTCCCGACAAATTTTCCGAAGGGAGAATAGGAAGAGTATGTAAACCAACAGGGCGGCCTCTGCAGTGTAAAATTGTATGGAATCTAAAGGCCTCTCCCTCCTCCTATCGAAATGCAGTCTGTTCTAATTTTTCTTTACATAATTATTAAAATATCCAAGTTTTTAATCAAATTCTCACCTTACACACAGGCTTCTAGCGAATTGTATTGATAAACACTTAGGATTGGTACATGGAGCACTTTCGACTAATACCTAAGACACTTTGCGCTGCATCGGCTTGTTATTATTCTATCCAAACGTTAAAACAACTATGAAAAGACGAAGTCAAAATATTGCTTTTCTTAATTTTTTAAAGAAAACAAGAAATAAAAATAAAAAATTTAGTTCCTTGCAATCTATTTAGGATAATAACATCAAATAAAATGTGCCTATTGTCAGAATATTCAGGCTTTAATTAACACAAAATAAAGTTTTTGAAGTTCGTACTAATAAGGAACATTTTTTGCAATATGAACATGAAATATTTCTATTCCTACTTAATATTTGTTTGACTTTGATTAATTAAAATTTGTTGAAATACATTTCGATGATTTATTCTGATGATTTGGTACTAGTACCAATATATGAGTTCTGGTCAGGACGTTTCCATAGTTTGTCGTTTGTCGAACTCTGTAGTTTATGCTAAAGCTATTGTGTACACCTCCATTATCGTAAGTATTGTTGAGAAGACCCCTTTTCATTAATTTTGGCCGCAATGTATTGCATTAAGTCATGTCAATATTCTTCATACTTTGTGATTGCCATAATTACTACTAAGTCCGAGCTGCATGGAACCATACTTCTTTTTTCATATAAAATGATCAAATCAATCACAGTGGCTGCCTTATTCGTAACTCACGATGATGCAACTAAATTTTTCTGTTGGCTGTGATGCTGCGCAATTTTTTACGTAGGTACAAACTTGTTTTAAATTTTCACAATATCTGTTAGCATTTTAGTTACTTGTCGTTTATCGTTCCGAATCAAATCTTTACGCAATATATAGCCTCGATAGACCTTACTTTTATTAAACTGTTTAATTAATTTGTCACCTTTTTCCAACTTTTCAAGCAATTTTAGTGCTACGTATGGTTATCATGTTATCCGCACGCTTTCTTTGTTATATGTACGTTTAGGTTTTGAATTATTTTTTTTTTTCAGTTTATAGATTTTGTTGTTATAGGCACAAGCTGGTAAGTGACGAACGAAGCTAAAAAAAAAGAAAGGAAATTAACAAAAATCAAACTAATTTGAGATACTTAACGTAAGCCAAAGCCAGGGATGTAGACCGGCATAAATTTCTTCCCACGCAGACTAGGTTCCTCCGTACGTAAGTATACATCCATGAAACATAATTTTTCCATAATTTTCTATGCAAAAGTAAACATAAATTCATGCATGCAAAACAACAACAACAACTGTGGGAAATGGAAATTATGTCATAATTAGTTAAATTTCAATGTCTTGAAATTTACACCAACTATGGATAAGAGTCTTAGAACATATTAGCTATAACAAAACACTTTCCCGCGAGCTATTTCCAGGAAAATTTTCTACATAAATTTTTACTTTGACAGTTGTCACAAGGGAAAGTAATTCAATCAAATATCGAGTTTTCACAATATTTAAGGTTTCACAATAAAATAAAATCAAAGATTATGAATAATTGAAACCATTTCTTACAAAAATGGAACTTCTCGCGATGATTTCCGCGAAAATTAATCAAAGAAATTCTCACCTGAAGACAGGTCATGAGTACACAATTATTTAAAGAACGAATTTTCTTACGAAATAAACAGATAAACGCACTAAGCAATGATCACCACACAATATGCACAACTAAACTTAATATCATCTGCACACTTTTCCTGAGAAAACGCGCGGAAAATTCGGCACCGCGAAAACGCAAAACGAACGTATAAACATCGCGGCACTGCCAAACTTCATGTAGGTACTGCCAACATATTGCACATGGATTCGGGGTATTTTTTAACGAAAAGCACGATGGTGGTATTAAAAAAGTACTAAAATATCTCCATTAAAGGTTATTTATTAATTTATGATTTCTTATAAGACGAATCAGAAGAAAAGAGATAGCAAGTGAAAGGGAGATAGGTAAAAATTACGTTCTACACCGAATTCTCTCAACATGAATGACAAGAATTTAATTGCACCATGTTACAGAGCAATTTGGATTTTTCATTTTAATTCGATGAATTTAATTTAAGACGGAAGTTTCTTTTATGAAAACAGATAGATATGAATATTCCTCATCGAATGAGATAAATTACACCTGATGGAAAATAACACATTCTGAGTAATTCACATCATGGCTGTGGGTTTCAAACAAAAAATGGCGGATCAGTTTAAGCAGTTCAGGTCGAGGTATATTTTTTTCAAGTTAAATTTTTTCCTTGCTTTTGTCTTTTAGTTTTTACCGCTGACTTATAACAATGCACTGAGCCATTTCCGTCTTTATGTTCCAGGCCGTGACTTCGAATTCTTTGAATGTATTAGATTGGTACGATTTCGTACTTCTCTTAGCATTTGTTCATATGGAAAAATGCATTACTTTCAACTTCAACCTTCTGCACAATGTAAATAAGCCTCCATACTAAAAGTTTTATTCAGGACTGTGTTATTTAATTCCTTATGCATTTACCAGCATAAAAATCGAAGTACTTTCTTGAAGAGATTTTTTTACATTTTATTACTCAAACATAACACTACACATAAAAATAAGAAAATGCGTTGAATTCCGTTGATATGATATGTATGTAAAAAATCTAAATTTTTATATGGCAACACCAAGAAGGGGTCGCCCGATTTAGTCCAAATTTAAAATTTTATTTGCTAGTACAATGAAAACACCACATACCAAATTTCAGCTCTCTATGTCAATGCGTTCTCAGGCAGTATCCAAATAAATAGTGGAAAACGAAAGTTTTGTAATGGTGTCCAATCCATTTTGCTCTACCAGAATTATTTCGAGGTGTTACAAACGGAATGACACACTTAGTATACCCTTTAGATTTCATTTAGGGTACAATAATAGATCTAAATTTGAAAATTGGCTTTACTTGGAATTGTCATACACAAATTTGAATACGTGTGTTAAAAAACGGACCAGGCTTAGATATTTTTAATGTATTGAACAGTATTTCGGAAAGTAAAAACTGCCTAGATTTTAACCATTCAACGAAAAATTACTCTAAAATTAATGCGAAAATAAAATAAAGCAAATTCTTGGCATTAATATTTCCGATAAGTTAAACTGGACAGATCACATCTCCTCTGTTGCTAAAGAAGCATCGAAAAGTCTTGCATTTCTGAAAAGGTGTAAGACATATTTCAGCCCGTCAAATCTAGCGCACCTCTACAAGTCCTACATTAGACCTAGAATGGAATACAACTCCCATATATGGGCCGCGGCTGGTCGCACAGCCTTAGCTTCATTGGATATTGTACAAAAGAGAGCCATAAAGCTCATTGGCGATTTGGCAATAACTTATCATATCGACTCCTTTATCGCTATATGCCTGGTCAATATTCTGATGAAATATATAGTCTAATCACTTGTAGAAGGATTCATGCACGCAATACTCGCGCTGCAAACCGCGCACAACCTTTAGCCCTTCAAATTACATTCGGCCGTACAGTAAAATTCCTCTTTTATCCCGAACAGTGCGAATGTGGAACAGCTTATCATCTTCTGTTTTTCCTCCAGCATACAATCTGCGGAAGCTTAAGGGCGACATACATCGGCACCTCCGCCACTCTCCCCATATCCCCTAATCATTTTCCTATCTCCTTCCTGCCATGCTGTGCTTTGCATCATAGGGTATCCCCTGAGCTTGGCTTAATAATAATAAAGCAAAACAAAAAAAGTATAAAAGTCCTGTCATCCTGTTTTCTGAAAACATTTTGTAATTTGTAACACTAATACTTAAACTAATCTCTACAACAAGCTTTTCCATAGTACTTTGTTGACTTGGCTGTATGTACCTAGTTTCATGAGATCCAGGAACTGCAAACTGTATGTAATGTATTAAGGAATCATCGTTTGAGTTTTCACGATAATACCACATCCATCAAACAATTTGGAAAATTAGATCTCTCATTTTTTGTTTTTGTGAAATTAACTTTTTTATTGCGGGTATACGGTCACAAAAAATAGATGCTCGTTTTAACAATTTTCCGTTAGTACTTTTCATATGGGTGAATTAGGAAAATGAAACCAAATAGCATGTAGATCCAGTGCGACAGTTCTTTTGAGCAGAACGAGCAAATAAGTAGAGGAGGTCGACAGGCATGCAAACTGCATGAACTTTGGATTTTTGTTTTTTTTCATAAAATAAATACTTTTGGTAATGGATTTTAACGTATTTTATTCTATTATCAATGGAGAGTAAATTACATTTTAATTAAAAAAAAAATATCCAAAATGGCGGCTCACGCTCCAATAAAACCAAACCAACCTGTTATGGTCTGCGCGGGACGCTCCATTAAACTAGGTAAAATTTGGGGGGTCTTACCGGTTTTCGTTTAAAAAAAAAACCACTGAATAACAAAATGCCAGCCATTTGAAAAAGAAACCAATTTTTTGCCCTGTTTTTTTGATTCAACGGACGAAAAAACTATTTCTAAATAAATTTTTGACAAAAATCGCTTTCTGATGGCCCCTCAAAATGAATTTCCTTTCAATTGCGCAGCCATTCATGTGAATCGGATAAGCCGTTGAAGCTGTAGAGCGCCCCAAGCGCTAAAAATGTTGTTTTCAGAAAAACTCAAATAAAGTTTAACGTCAAAAAAATCGTTGACAGTTTACTTCAGCTATTCCAATACCATACAGAGGCCGGTCTTCTTCATCTAAGAACTGATTGTGTTGAATATGAAGGTTAATAGTTTCCCGAAATGTACAAGGGTACCTCAGGTAGCGAGAAAAGATCTTCTCAGAACGCACCCTCCGAGCGCCTCAGGTACCTCTTTTCCAGCCGGTGGATAGTTCTGCTCTCAATTCTAAAATACTACTTTAGATATGAAAATAACATTTTACCCTTAGAACACCTTAAGAATAATAATTATGTAAAAAAAAATGAATTTTTTATCGTCATGAACGGTAACCTCCCCTTAAATAAATTATAATCATGTTATCTAATTTGAACAGTATCTAGATAATCAAATAGAATTAATATTTACATATTGCAAAAGTACAAGTTTTAACAGGACAGCAATAATTTTGCCAAACGTCTTGGTTTGATCCATGTAGTTTCAGCGATATTGCATTATATAAATAGAATTTTTGTATTAAAAAAAAAAGAGCCTTTTAAGGTAATCTTAATATATAAGACTCCAGTGTCACTGTACTTATGCACCGTAATCTCCGAAACCGCCCAACCGATTTCAATGAAATTTTGGGAATGTGTGTGGTTGGTTCCGGCTTGAGAGAAAGGGTAGTTTCGTATACGATGGATGGCGCTGTTGTCGAGGCGTAAAAAACTGCCTGACAACGCGTAGATGTGGAAAGCTGAAATTTTGTACATGGCGTTTTCATAAAAATTGAAAATACATGTTCAAAAATGGACTACATCGGGCAACTCCGTCGTAGGGTTGCCATACAAATATTTCGTTTTCTAGTAAATATTTAAATACTCTCTGACAACGAGTGGACGTAGAGAGCTGGCATTTGGTATGAGGTGTTTTCATACCAATAGCAAATAAAATTTAAAAAACAGACCAAATCGGGCAACCCCTTCTTCGTGTTGCCATAAAAAATTTGGTTTTTCATTATATATTCGGAAACTGTCTGAGAACGTGTCCACTTGTATAGCCCAAATTGTATGCACGGTATTCTAAAAAAAAATTTAATTTATGTTCAAAAAACGGGAAAAAACGGGCAATCCCTTTTTGGTATTGCCAAATAAAACTTTACTTTTTCACTATATATTTGGAAACTGCCTGAGAACGCGTTGACATGGATAGCTCCAATTATGTACGCCGCGATTTTTAAAAAAAATTAAATTTAATTTCAAAAATGGGACAAAGCGGGCAACTCCTTCGTAGGGTTGCCATAATATGTATTTGGTAACTGCCAGAGAAGGCGTCGATGTGGAGAGCTCATATCTTGTGCACGGCGTTTTCATAAATAAAAAGTGTAAATCCAGTTCGAAAATGGGCCCAAACTGGCAGCTCCTTCGTAGGGTTGCCATACAAAAATTTCGTGTTTTACTATATATTTGGGCACTGCTTGAGAGGCGTCGACCTCGAGAGAAACACTGTCCCATACATATGAATGTATGCACGCACACCCATGCACACGCACACACACAGACACCGAGATAGACCCTACAGTGCGCAATCGAGTCAGGTAATAGCTTAGATATTATGCATCTCTAACAAAACCAGACCCCCCCCCCCCCCCGCCCATCAGGGTATCAATATTATCGCCGGGCAACCCTGTCGGGCTCCCTTAGTATACTACAAAATGTTTGCAGCATAAGCACAATTTTTTTCGGAGATAATTTTGATGACAGCTGGCAGAAATAAACTTGGAACACTGAACAATTTAAGGACTATTTAAAAATATTACCACCTATGAATAATGATAGTAACAAGAGAAACTTATGTTATCAGAGAGTTTTATGTTTTTGTTTAAATTTTCTGTCAATATTAGACCAATATTTGTCCATTGGTCCTAGTTTTGGACAATTTGGAGGATTCGCTTCCTTGGGTACTAAGGGTATACGTTGGACATCGTAGACATCTCTCGCTTTTCTGCTGTAGTTTCAAGATGCTAAATCCGGCCAAAACAAAGCTGATGTATCATGCTTTCTAAAGAATGAAAGAAAACGCTTCTGAAGACACTGGTTGAATTTTGTTTTCATTTAAGCCGAATTTCGTTAGGAAATTTTCATACAAAATTCAGCTCCTGGATTTTGAAACTTGGTTCTTTTCTGGGTGTTCTGTTTGGTGTTTTCTGAATATGGAAACTCCTCCCTCTTTTAATTCGATGGACCATAACATGTGACGTTCCAGCCTTATCAGCCATATCTGTCAACGACATGTTGGCATTTTGTTTAAAGTTGTCTACCATTTCTTTGGCCAATTTTTGGTCTATCGAACCTTCCTTCCTGATCCGGACTTTGTCTGGATCCTATAAGATTCTCGAAATTTACTGAAAAAATTGTTAGCTAAGCTTCTTTGAAACATATTCGGATTTTCCATATGGGTGGAAAGAATTAATTTGCGGCATTCCTCTTCTCTGGTTTCCATTTTTACTGCATAAGAATTTTGCATTTTATGGCTGCAATTATAAGTGCACACGTTTATATAATGCAGTCTAAATTTCTTTACCTGGTGATAAATAATGGATGATGGCTGGAGATAGGTCGGTTGTTTTCGAAAAAGTCCCTATTTAAAAAAAATGTATAAAATCTCTTTTAGTTTATCTTCCAGATGCAAATAGAAATTATTATCAAACAGCTTTAATGCTCAAATAAGGAGTGTAATTCAGTTATTGCATATTTTATTTTGTTTCTATTATTTTTTATTTTCATTTTTGTTTTATTAACTTGAATGAAGTAAAGTTTGTTCAAGTAGGCCTTTTTGGGATTCTCCGGTACAAACGAAAGCAAAACAAGAATTTTTTTTATTTATTTTATCACACAATTATTTTATTTAGGGCAGCAAAATTTCATTGGAGAATTTTGTTTTCATTCTTCAATTTTCATTAATTTAATTTCGAGTCCTTCTATTCTGTTGTTTGCGATTTGTTAATGAGTCGAGCCAAGACTTGAAATTTGCTGCCCTAAATCAAATGATTGTATGATAGAATAAAATAAAACCCATTTTTTTTTTGCGTTTTACTCGCATCGAATCAGCTTTTGCTTTATTATAGAATCCTGAATTTCCAACAAACAGTTTTTCTTTGAATAACAAAAAAAGCACATGAAAATAAAAAAACCAAAACAAAAAATCATATAAAATTTTCCCTATTATAGTAATTTGACGTTAGCTTTAAAATTTTAAAATTGTTGCCTCTCTGTGTAAATGTTTAGAGATATACCCCTTTTGAAATTCATTTGTTATTTCGATATAATAGGATTTGATATGATTTTTGAAGATAGCGATGGAGAAGGAAGCATGACTGTTACGTCCCAGCCAGTTTGCATAGCAGGAACGGCTCGTTTTGTTATTCCCCACTATTCAAAATCGTTCAGTCTGGAAGAATCCACAATTGGTTGTTTGGATTCACGGAGATATCCGTGGAGGAATTCACGCGCTATATTATAATCCATATATTTTCACTTAAATGTATCTCTAATAGTAGGTGCTGCACAGATGTCTCTGGTACAAATCTTTGCCTTTCGACTTGTTGGATGTCCATAGGAAACAATTCAAACGATTTGTCTTGCAGCCTACAAACGCTCATTAAAAATATTATCCTGAGTTCCTAGTTTGGATAGCGTATAAGGATCTTCAAATGAAACCCTTTGCCATAACATCAAACGAGCAACGGAAATATTGTGAATTTAACAAAATTCTGATCACGGATGGGATAACTATTATCAGTTTTTAGTGAGTTTGCTACCTTATATAAAAAAAAAATTTCGAAAGTAGAAAACAACTTGCCAGGGAAAATTTACAGCAAGCTTTTATTGAGGGACAAGACTTCGCTCGCCCGTTGTCCTTCTAATGACTTACACGAATTGAGCATAATTCTTGTTCCATCTTTAAGATGTTCTTTTAATCAAAACTCTGCGCTTTATAAAGTAAATGAAACATATATGAGAAAGTTTTTACCCAGAGTACAATAATTCAAAATATATAATATTATTTTCAGCACATATTTATAAGAAGTAAGCACTTTCAATGAATTAAAAATTTGTTTTAAAAAGTTGACTTAATTGAACTTACCTTAAAGTTAAACATAATCGCTTACAGGGCGAAATTGTTTCTCTAAAATTAGAAAACTTTGTAATTGAATTTCTGATAGAATCCAGAATATATTCGTAAGTACTGAAACTCATTCTATTGAAAGCCAAACAAATTTTGGACGTCTAAGGTCTTTTTATTAAAAGACTCGTTTTTATATATGAGTTCCCTCATAAAATTAAATTTTCATTGTTGTGCGCTTTTAAACTTTCGCAGCACTTATGATAGACTGTGCGAACTAAAACTATGATTTTTCACGATTGGTTTCCATCAGAATTCGAATAATTCTGATGTAGTGTGCGATCAACTTAAGAGAAATTTTTATGGGTTAATGAACTAAATGATTGCGACTTTTGTTGATGAAGTCATTTCATACAGTGCCGATATAATTATTTTGTAGGTGTGAGATCCTAAGTAAGCAAATGTTTCAATTCTACCTGATAATGATCGCAATATACATATTAGCCAGTGTGGAGTTTATTGAGTTTTAGAATTAACGATTATACAGAATCAGATAATGATTATTGCGAATATATAGGAATCCCTTCGGTCATAAATAAAGTCGATATAATTCAATAGGCTTGCTACATACGATGCAATTAGCCATATGAAATATAATTTTAAATTTCAACTCTGCGAAGGGTTCGAAGTAATATTTAAAATTTTTTAGGTAATGTACTTAAGGGGGGTTACCACTGAAATCTTAAAAAACACGAAAATTTAATACAACTTTGCATCAAATCTGCGCATATTATCATGATCAAAATTGCAGATAGAGAAAATGTATAAACTTAGGTAATGACGTGTCAAAAATAAAGATTTCGGGGTTTTATATGTATCTAATTAGTTTTGAAAACTCTAGAATACATGAAATTTGCAAAATTTGATAGAAAATAACGTAATAATGGTACATCAAATAGATAAATTTGTACTGGAGTATGGAAGACTTTGGGCTGACGGAAAGAAAACCAGTAAAAAGGATTTGGTTACTAATATATTTTACTTTGAAAACTGCTATTTTGAGAGACGAAGAACTACCAAAATTTTGATATTATAGCAAATAAAGTTCAATTTGTAACAAAGATCAAACCTTGTTCTGTTTATTTTGAAAAACTCACATTGTCTAGTGTAATGATAAAGGAAATAACGTCAATAATGTTAACGATGGTAACATATTTTGCATAAAATTTGGCGTTTTCAATTTATTTTATCATTGTTAGATGGAGTTATGTGCTTTTGGAAGGCTTTTATTTGTTTTGAAAACTCTGCGGGCTGTAGCTGCATGTTGGAAGAGTGTGTGCCGTCATTTTCTGCATTACGTATATGTGGGTGGGTGTAGATTTTCCGGAATATTATAATTTTTATGATTGGCAAGAGACAGTTTTTGGCAGTTCTATTCTGGTTATAGGTAACGAATTGTGAGCAACTATTATTTAGTCATGGGACGTGTTAGTAAAACTCGGGCCAATAATTATGGAATAAAGAAGAGATAAATTGCTAGGTATGTAAATTTGTATATATGAAAAGGAAATAATCCCGTAAATGTGTAAATTAGTGAAATGTGAATTATTTTGGTGAAATTTTGGCTGGCTATATTATAAATGTAATTTTTTGTTGCGATCCGTTTATGCCCGGGTTTTAGTAAAACTTTAGAAAGGAAAAATGGAACTTCTTAAAGTTTTGATGGAGTTGTTTTTAAAATATATGTATGTAATTTAAAAAACTCTGAACGAAATTGATGGGGAGTGGTGGGTTGTCAGATTATATACAGGGTTTTCCAATTTTTTGACTTCGCCTCAATTTTTTTGTAAGGAAAAATGGCGCGCGAGTATACTTTTTTACTACATATATAACGTAATCTACAATCGATTATCTTTCTCGCGACAATAATTACTACCACTATTAATTTATGTATGAACTGTTTTCGAAATGCGGTTTTCGATGGTGAAGCATTTTTATATTTTATATTTTCCTACTAATTGTTTCAAATTGAAATACTACTTTAGATACGAGAAATCGGTGCACAATCTTATGTTTAAGTGAATTCTTTTCTGCGACTCGGTGTAACTACCGCCACCGAATCTGCCATTCTCGTGCTCTTTTTGTGGTGGTTAGCTAATCTTACACAACCATAATGTGTCACCCTCAGAATTTTCAATTTACAGGAACTCCGACTATGCTAATCTAGTTGAATTACGATTCTTGAAACATGCAAAATTTTAGAGATAGAGATAAAATTGTGTAAAATTGTATTGGAAATTCTACCAGACAAGCTCAACCTGAAAATGTGGTGTTGGTAAATTCAAATCTAACTCTCTAAAGTAGTTCTTTGATTATATAGTTAATAAAATAACAAAGTGTGAACATTACAAAAATTATATGGCATGTTACAACTCAGAGTTTTCGGAAGAGTTTTATTTGATGACCGGCTTTAGTAAAATAAATTTTCCCAAGCAATAAATAGTGCTACACAAATTACACGGGAAAGTGTCTGTTCCTCTGGCAAAACACTTTATTAGTGCCAACAAAATTATAAGAAAAATCCGACGGCCGAATCAAAAATCTCACCATGCCTATGCAATCTTGAGGTATATAGAATACAAGGTATTCCCTTTACGAACCACGTTCCGCCATTATTGACGAAATATCGTGAAAATGTATAGGAAAGCACAGTAGAGAAAACACAATACTCTCTGCGCTCTCTCTTTCCTATAGAAATGTATATACATTAGTCAAGAAATTGCGTCCCAGAACATGTGCCAAAATTTTAATGGGAATAACCTGTATTCTGCATATATACCTTGATCCTACCCTACTGCTATGCAGATGCCCGAAATGGCCGAAATGCTTTGGAGAGCAATACGCACGAATATTATAGCCATATAGCTTTGTATGCATAGTGATTTGTTTCTATTTTCAAATTGCATACTTTTATGCGTTTATGTTCATTAAGCTTTTGGGAATAGAAATCATGAGGTTTTTTTTTTTTGTGGTAGCCCCCTTAAGTTTAAACAACTCTGGAGCTATATACATATGTATGTCGAGGTGTTCTCCAGTTCTCATGTGGACAGCTGAACGGACGGTCAAGCACAAGTCTAGTATGCCCGATAATTTCACCTAGGATAGGCGAATGAATAATTTAGAATATAGTTATAGAACCTTAAACCCTCTTACTATTCCATAATACTTTTCGTAGCACACTTCATTACATAGTAACAAAGGATAAATATAAGATGCAAGGGTTCATGTGAATCATAGCTTACAGTCAGTCACCAGCGTCACCGTAACCCTCATCGCTTTTCCAAATCGAGCGGCACTTTCACAATCAAATTTCATTGAATCTTCCCTTCCTTGAATGCTATATAAATCGCAGGAAATTTGTGTGCACTCTTTAGCTGAATCATAATGCAATTAGATGATTGAAGTGGAGCGAAGACCCCTTGTTACATCCTAATGCTATTCCAACATACCAAATGAGATGGAAAAATTCATGTCTACATTCAAGAAAAGTGAGGACGAAGAAAAGGGATGAGAATGTGCAAGAAACTCTATTGGGTTTTGAATTATTCCTTCACAACTTTTCAGAAATGTATTTCCTCCCTGGATGTGTTTAAATCAATTCGATTAGGAACGGAGAGATTTAAAACGATGGAAAAATATGTAGAGGGAATATTGACTTAAGAAATGAAATCTCATGGGTATAGATTTAAAATGTTTTTTTTTCTTTTCTCACTAGTTTGCTTATAGTCTTGTTAGTTTTTTTTTTTAAATCTCATCTCATTAAGTCTTCCTTATTCATAAAAAGTGCTTGATTATGCTCAATATTGAGCAAGCATCTTGTTAGTTTAAGCTAAATTGAGATTAATTTCAGGCTTTCAGGCTAGGATACACATGAAATCGTAAGCCTCTTGTATGCTTCAATTCACAAGACAATTTGAATGCTTAATTTAATATTCGTTACTGTGCTTTCTATACTTATTTTGAATATGGATAAACACATTTAAACTGCATTGTTTTAAATTTCTATAACCTGGGCTAGAGCAACAAATTGTTAGAATATTTCTCAAGACTTTTATTGAATTCTGTTTTTCACGACAGGAGGAAGAAAAATCGGCCAACCTCATAACAAGATAGAAACCAAACAAAATTGGAAATTCTTCGTGTTTTTTAGAAAGAAACGAATAATGTCATATATTTTCGTCTTTTGTATGAATGTAGGAAAAGAACTTGGCTATCCATTATTTTAGTGCGATTGAGACAACGAATTAAAAATAAAAATCGAGAGAACGTAGGATTACCCGAACGACAAAATCTTCTTGAACACTTCCAAAATCCTTTTAAATTGTTCACAATAAAATACATCGGGCCACACCACCTCAACTTTTTAAGAAAATGAAAAATTTCGCGGTGGCCAATATATCTGAAATAAGACACAGTTTTTCCGAAAATATCAGAGAACCCAGCAAGAGTTTCTCCCAGTTAACTGCTTCAGAGCAAAGCGAATGTAAACAAAAGCGCGTGCTGTACAAATATCATAGGATTAAAGCAACAAAAATTGGGATTTGAGCAAAAAACATTGGGATAAAACCTGTTTTCACAAAAGGGCGGGAACATTTTATGAAAGTAAAATCTTAAAACTCCGCCCCTTTTCATTTATTTACGAAAATTAATCATTTGCCATTCTGTTTCGTTGAAGGTAATCGGCGCTTTCTCATATTTTGTCTTTATTCGTAAAAGCTTTAAGGAAAGTTTGATTTTTGTTTGTTATTTTTTCTTCCCCTTTCTTTTCTTTTCTAGCCATTTTAAATGTAAAACACTAGAAAATCTCGCCTGATTCTTAGCTTTTTGTTAAGTTAACTTTGGTGGCGCGTTGTGGTGCCGCCCTTATCAACAGCTCACCGAAATCTTCTTGTTCTCTTAAAAAAAAAGTAGGAAGTACACGTGAAGCAAGGTTTCCACCTAACCCACAGATGGGAAGGCAGACTCAAAAGTATCCACTTTTCACCGGGCAAAGGTCAGGCACGCCGCCGGATATCTTCGGTTGTCTCAAGCTCTCCGTCCAGGCAGAACAGAACCTCGTGGTCATTAACGACTGTTTTTTTTTTAATAAGCGCGAAGTGAGGAGTGGTTCTGCATTGCCTTATTCCGAGCATCAAGAAATCGAACTTTCTCCCAACCGAAAAAGGGATTCGTACACCTGCTTTAGACAAACTCCCATTTAGGCAAGAAATCCACCTCTTTGTTTTGTGCGTTATGATTGATAGGATATCACATTACTGAACTATTTGGTATACCCAGCGGGAAACGTAGGATGCGTTTTATTTACGGAAATGAAAAAAATGCCTCTTAATAGTTGTATGGAAGTTATGTGGAAAAAATTTTGTTTTTCGTTTGTTTGCGCAAATTCTTTTCTCTTCCAGAGATGTCAATCAGGAATACCATTAAGTGAGATCATTACCCATTATTCAAACTCAAATTGTTTATTATCAATTTCATACACATATATTACTTATATATCATTTACATATGTACAAGAAACAGAAAATGTAATTAGAAAAAAAGGAAGTCTTGTCCTCATTGTAAATAAGTGTTAAAGTAAGTGTACGAGAGCGTATAAATATTTATTCAATAAAATATTTTATTCACATATTGTATTATTACTTTTCAGATGGTAACAATTGGTACCTACCTCAGGGAACAGTTGTAAAATATATAAAGGGTTTCCCAATAAGAGGTGTTATTTTGATATTCAAAGAAAAATGCCATTTTTTTAGATAAATGATCGGATCTTTATTATTTATTATAAAGAGGAAGGTATTCCGTTAATAATGGAAAATAACATCAGCCAAATGACCACCACGACCACGCCTACAGGACCATATCCTTTTCATGAAATTTTCCATAACCAAATCGCAAAGTGGCTGCCCTATGTCCTCGATAGCCTCACGAATTAAATCTTTGAGGTCTTGAATCGACGCCGGGCTGTTGGCGTAGACCATCTCTTTCACGTGGCCCCAAAGGAAGAAGTCGCAAGGTGTTAAGTCACAAGATATCGGAAACTTTTCCCGTAAAAGATCAATGGTTTCGTTGCTTGTATGGCACGTAGCGCCGTCTTGTTGAAAGTAAACGTTGTCCAGATCAATACCATCAAATTTCGGCCATAAAAAATCATTAATCATCTGTCGATAGCGCAATCCATTCACCGTAACTGTGGCTCCAGCCTCATTTTCGAAAAAGTAAGGTCCAATGACCCCGCGGGACCATAAACCACACCAAGCAATCACACGTTGAGGATAGAGAGGCTTTTCAACAATAACTCTTGGGTTTTTCGAGCCCCAGATGCGACAAGTTTGCTTGTTGACGAAGCCATCGAGGTGGAAATGGGCCTCATCACTCAAGATGAGTTTTCGATGGAATTCCGGATCGTTTTCATGCATTTCAAGGACCCAATCAGCAAAGACTCGACATTGTTGATGATCGGCTGGCTTGAGTTCTTGTGTTAACTGAACTTTATAAGCCTTAAGACCCAAATCTTTATGCAAAATACGGTATAATGACGTTTGTGGAATGCCTAATTCCAAAGAACGACGAGGAATGGACAAACCTGGGTTTTCTTCAACACTTTCGGCTACAGCAGCAGTATTCTCTGCTGTTGTTGAGCGACGTGCACGGGTTTTAATCTTCACATCACTAACTTGTACCGACAGCGCGAATTTTTCTACCAATTTCTATATTGCGGTCCGAAAAGTTGGTTCATGATGACCCAAAAATGTTCGAGTTTTGCTAACCGTCCCTGCCACATTTTCACCATTTTTATAGTGAATTTTAATAATTTCAATGCGTTGTTGAAACGTGTATCGTTCCATTTTTATTAATGGCGTAGTTTCTACTTTCCAAATGTCAAAAAATGACAGCTCCAAAAGTGACATCTACTGAAATAGCGGGCTAATTAAAATAAGACCTCTTATTGGAAAACCCTTTATAATACAAAGCATAGAAATAGATAGAATTTCTTAGAATTAGATGCAGACAACAAGGCTGTGTTCACGTCGCCGACTGTAGTCCACTGCAGTCGACTTTAGTCAATTTGACTCAGAAAATGTCGTTCCGCTCATACTCAGAAGTGTACATGGACACGGCTCTTTTAATTGCATGTGTAGGCGGATGGGGCATTTTAAGTAGTGTTCATATATACCAAATTGCGATCACGTCGTCAAGTCAATTTGACTGCAGTCGACTTGAGTCATTTAACTTCGTGCTCCTGAGGTGGAAGTAAGTAAACTCGCGCGGGAAATAGGAAAGTTTTTCAAAATGGAAATGGGCAATAATAATTTTATGATTATTGATGACAATTGCTACAATTGCAATATATATCATAAAAGATTTTAATTTTTGGGAGAAGCCGTCAGTTGGTTTTCAATATGAAAGATTATGTACAAACATAAATTAAATTGATGGTCTATATATCTTATTGTGATTTTCAACCATTTCAGAAGCTGGTGAACGTTGCATGGAACGGCGCGGTATGCTAAAAGCCAAATTAATTACTCGCTCTACGTAATTTTCAATTTTCAAATATTTCTTCATCATCACTTTCATCTATATCTATGTATCTGCAGAGAATTAATAATAACAATCAATATGTAAATATAAAGAAGTTAAATCAAATTTACCAAGATATGATTTACATTTTCGCTAGGTTTAAACAAATAATTAACAATCGAAGCGCAAATTTCTCGTCTGGAGTCCATTCCCTTATTCACCTTTTTGACTTTTACTCACAGATTCTCCAGGCAGAGTTAATTTGACTGCAGTCGACTGCAGTCGCCCATGTGAACACAGCCCAAGAGAAGCAGTAATTTGTATATTTTTATAGTCCTCTAAAATGTCACCTTTGAAGGCAGCCAGATTGTTGATACGTTTAATTACAAGACGTAAGGAATTCCAGATATGAATCGCATGAATATATAATGATCTTCGGCTTTGCAGGAAAATATGTCTGTGTACGATTATTAATCTTGATCTGGACGACGTGGTAAAATTAAGTTTTTCAAAGGGATACCAAGATTGCTTGTTTTATATTAAGCAAAAAAGGAAGATAACTGTTCCGTATTTAAGACATTGATTCAGATTTCAGCCCGGGATATGGTTGGTAAAGGGAGATTCATGATCGTATCTACGAAGATTGAAGAAGCTAGTGAACATACGACTGAGACTTCATCTTGCCGTTTCTGTCAGGATGCTCACGAAACCTCGGAGCGCTTGCTCTGCAATAGCGAAGCATTGGCTAGGCGAAAATCTACTCCACCTCGAACATGATTTTCCTCCACCAACCTAAGTGTGTAACCTCCATCCCAGAATGGTTCTAGACTTTATTAACAGAGTGAACCTAGAAATGGAGTAAATGCAGCGGAGACTCACAATAGATCTTTCAGGTCGCAGTGATAGAAAGGCTAACGTCTACACACCCCTTCACAAATCTAATCCAATAAACGAGTTAAATGCGCATTAAGTTTGTGTGAGCATACTGCATGCATATAGCCATATTCTACAGCTCCATACATAATTAAGTGTACCAGCAAGGTTTTAACGAGCTTTAGTCGAACCTGTTGTGACGTGAATGAAGCAGATGTCCACATGCTACGTAAGCCGCAATAGATTGTACCCAAGCGGCTGCTTTATTCATAGATAACGCCAGATTTTTAATGACATCAGAGTATGGAAAAATTATATTATTAAGAATAATAGACGAGAAATCGCGAGTGTGCAGTCTATATTTGTAAATAATAATAGTCTGAGATTCCACTTGGCTAAAAGCCAGGCCATTAAAAAGTATCCAAATGATACGGCTTCCAGATCTTCATTAGCTCTGCAAATATCATCCTCTAGTAGTCCAACAGATTGGAACAGGTATAACTCTACATTATCTGCGTACAGGAGTATGTTTGAATGCTGGAGTAGTAATGCGATATCCTTGCGGTACCCCACACCTAATCCAGATCGGCCTAGAGAGAACCCCATTCACTCGGATCCTTTGATCTCGATTAGGTAGATAACTGCAGATCACCTGAGTACTCAGTGAAGAAAACTTGAAAGTATTACGAAGTTTGTAACATAATTTTGCATGATCAACAGAATGAAAGGCCTTAGAAAAAGCAAGAAGCACCAAAATGAAAGGCAAGTTAGAATCCATATCAATTCTTACAACATCAGTTACTTTGAGGAGAACTGTAGTGCAAATATTTTTTTTTCCCGAATACATCAAAAATAAAACGGAATTTCTGAACCGCGGTATATACAAGTTTACCTAAAAAGATAGGGAAAACTTCCCGTCTAAACAGAAGTTGCATAGCAATTAAAGGAGACACTAGTCTAAACTAAACTTTTACCACAGAGAATAAATACCCAGAAATCGACCAAATGCACTAAGCAATATACATATACATATATGAAAAGAGCACGTAGCAAACTTCAATAGCTCATTGATCTCGGCTAAATATATCAGTGGACAGTGGCACGATCCAAAATATATAATATTTGTATACCTATCTGATGTAATATGATATGGCTTTGTTTGTCCTTGAACTCATTTCATATAGAGAAGTATAGGCTGAACTACGATAGAAGTAAATAACTTTACGAAATTGAACGAGACTGAGGTTTACGTACTTTAAAAGTGATAAAAGTGTAAAAATTAACAAATGGAAGTTGATTGTCTGTGCATTTCTCAAAATTTAGATGCAGTAAATCGGGATGGGAAGCAGATTCTGTATGATAGCATATGACATTATTAATACACATACCCAACAATATCTAGAGCTACAAATTATCAAGAGCTCGAGCAACAGCTTCAGGTCTTAAAAAGTTTTAAAGACGAGCCTATTACTTCAAGGCTTAAAAACATTAAACATCGGCGATCCTTAGGGCCAACAAGACGTAGTAAGCACGAGGCACGAGCATTTTGATGCCCAGATGTGTCATGACAAAATTTGCTCCACAGTAGTTCCTCATATGATTTAATTGTGTGCGTGCTCAATCAAGTTATAGTTATTGATATAAAACTAATCCTATCACTAATTTACAGCACGTAATGAGAATGTAATTATTATAATATCACATAAATCGCCCATGAAGAATTGCAGAGCCGTTCGATCAAAAATTTCAAAACTTTGCAGTAGTATTGGCTCACTGTGTTACATATACTAGCAGCATCTGGGCTCTACCTTATAGCATCACTTTCAGGTTAATCGATTATCATAACGGAATAGCTACTATAAATGTTTTAGCCACGATTACATATTATTGTAATTTCCGAGCTGACGACAAAAATGCGACAAATTTAATATTTACCACTCTAGAGAATTATCAAGATCGGATTCCGATCAAGACCCTGCCACTACTCCCCAAATAACAATGATTTCATTTTTCATATTGTTCTTTTTCCCAACTTTAATTTGATTCAATTTTAATTAGTTTTCCACTATTTATTTAGACACTGTCCGAGAGCACGTTGACATTTAGAGCTTTAATTTGATACATGGTGTTTTCATAGTAATATGAAATAAAATTTAAAAATGGAATAAATTGGGAAACACTACTTCTTGGTATTGCCATATAAAAATTTAGGTTTTTTACGTATACTGTGAGAACGATCAGTCCTAGTCATTTTTATTGTACTAAAAACTTCTTCAGAATATCAAATACAAATTGGTTATAATATTTTTTTCTGTCCGATGAACCATTCTAGAAATGTATGCGTAAAATCACTGCAAAAATCAAAATTGCTCAAATGGGTGACCATAAGAAATTTCCAGCGGGCATTATTCATCGAGGATATCGATAAGAATTGGTCTTAGACCAATTCTAGCCTCTTGACTTGTTAGATTCTATTATGTATCGGGCACGATGGTTCATTATTGGTATTATTCTTAGAAAAATATGTTCTTAATCTACCATATCTGTTTTAAGACACTATACCCGAGAGACCATTAAATCTATAATATAATCCCACATGGGGATCATAGACCATCTCCCATATATTTTTTTCCAGTCACCTTAATCATATTACTTCGAGAGACAAAGCTCTTCTTCAATTATGGTTAGGATCCATTTGAAATATAAAACTCACGTTTATTCCGTTTTACCATATCTACCTAATAAAAAATATCACGTGGAATTCATATAAAGCTGCGTGGAAATCTTAATATGTAAAAATCCAGTGTCATTGTGTTTGTACAGGCTAATCTCCGAAACCGCCAAACCGATTTCAATGAAATTATGTGAGTGTGTTTGGTTGGCTCCAGCTTCAAAGATAGAATAGTTTTGGACTACATGAGAACACGTCAACATGGAAACTGAAATTTTGTACATGGCGCTATCATAAAAATTGCAAATATTTCTTAAAAAAGTGGAATAAATCGGGCAACTCCTCCTTAGGGTTGCCATACAAATCTTTCAATTTTTAGTATATTAGTATATTTTGGACACTACCTGGCAACGGGTACATGTAGAGAGCTGAACATTGGTACGTGGTATTTTCATAGCAATAGTGAATAAAATTTAAAAATGAACTAAATGGGGCAACCCCTTCTTGGTGTTGTTATACAAAAATTTTGTTTTTAACTATATATTTAGGGACTGCATGAGAACGCGTCAGCGGGGAAATTTAAAATTTGGTACATGGTGTTTTCATAGCAAAAGTATATAAAATTACAAAAATGGTCTAAATTTGGCAATCACTACCTGATGTTGACATACAAAACTTTAGTTTTTCACTATATATTTGGACACTGCCTCACGCGTCGACGTACAGAGCTGAAATTTTTTACACGGGCGTAAAAAAAATGGAAGAACTAAGTTCAAATTGGGACCAATCGGGTAACTCCTTCACAGGGTTGCAATACTATACTATATATTTGGAAACTGTATCAGAACACGTCGACGTGTAGAGCTCAAATTTTGTACGTGGCGTTCTAAAAAGAGGACGTAAATTTAATTGAAAAATGGGATAAATCGGGCAACTCTTTCGTAGGGTTGGCATACAAAACCTTCGTTTTTAACTATGTATTTTGGCATTGCATGAGAAAACGTCGAGGTGGAGAAGGAAAATTTGGTATTTTGTATTTTCATAGCAATGGTTAATAAAATTACAAAAAATGATCTAAATCGCGCAACCCTTTCTTGATGTTGCCATACAAAACTTTAGTTTTTCACTATACTAGTGAAAACTAGTGGAAACTATTTGAGAACGCATCGACGTGGAGAGCTCAAATTTTCTACACGGCGTTTTCATGAAAACTGTAAATACGAGTTTAATAATGGACCCAAACGGGTGACCCCTTTTTGGTGTTGTCATACAAAACTTTAGATGTTCACTATATATTTGGCCACTGCCTCACGTTTCGACGTGGAGATCTGAAATATTTTCCACGGGTTTAAAAGAAAATGTAAATTGAGCTCCAAAATGCGGCCAATCTGGCAACTCATTTCTAGGGTTGCCATAAAAAACATTTGGTACGTAGTATTTTCATAGCAATGATAAATAAAATTTCAAAAATGGACTCAATCGAGTTACCCCTTCTTGCCATACAAAATTTTTGTTTTTCACTATAAACTTGATAGCTGCCTGAAAATGCTTTGAGGTGGAGAGCTCATATTTTGTACACGGCGTTTTCATAACATACTTATAGGAACAAGAAAGTAAAAAGCTATAAATAATCCAACACCAATTTTTACATATGATTCCCTAGAGCCTAGATTAATGTACATATGAAATTTCGTATGATAGCCATGCAAGTTTGATTTTTGGAGAGGCCTTTCGCATATATTTCTAGAACTGTTTGTTGGACAGAATAAAAGATTAGAGCCAATATTATAGGATTTCATATTGCCAGGAATTTTTAGTTTTTTCAGAGTAGGTATATGTAAAAATCCTAAATTTTTACCATTATTGAAACTGTATTTTATGTACTATTTTGATGAGAACACTGTTTACAAAATTTCAGCTCTCTCCGTTGACGCGTTCTCAGGCAGTCTTCACATATGTAGTGAAAATTGGAATTTTGTAAGGCAACCCAACGATTGATTGATTTTCGAATTTTATTTGACTTGTTTTTTTCTTTTAAATACCCATTTGGAAAATTTCAGCTCTCCAAGTACACACGTTCTAAAGTTGTCGTGCGGACGGGCGGACATGCAGAAATTAAATTAACTTTTAAAGGCTATAATTACAGAATGACAAACTTGTTGTGAGATCTGTGCTCTAGCGAAGGGGTCTCCGGTTGTAAAAGTGCAACTCAACTTTTCCAAATCAAATATAAAATTTTTATTCCAATATATGTATGTATAAAAAAATTCACTTCCTTATAAATTCAGTTCTTAAAAATATCCTAACCCACTACAAACTAATTCAACTAACGACAATATAATTAAAGTTCAACAAGTTACAATAATTCATAAAATTCAACTCAATCTAGTGCCGCCAATATTTTTTGTCGCCTGTTTAATTCTGGAAAAAGATGAAAAGAATTCACAATTAAATTTATGAATTGTAAAATTCAAACAGAATAGGATTATTCGTAGTATACTACTAGGTGCAGGCCTTATAAAAAAATGGAAGCACTGCAGCGTGTAGCAGCAATGTGTGTGCTGCAGTGTGTAAGACTGAAGTATGAGAGCAGAGTTAAAACTTCTGTATGTGTTGAAACAGAGTAGAAGTATAGTGCGCCGTGAAGGCATAACAAAATAGGCGTCTCGATTGTGCTGCCCATGTGAACACGGCAGTAGTAGTAGAATGAGATTTATGCGCAATTGTGCATGAAAGCAGAAGTAAATGTCTGCAGTAGGAGGAAATTCCTACATAAGTGAAGGATAGAGGTAAAGCAGGAGAAAATTCCTGCTTAAGGCAATACGCTGTACAAGCGAAAATTTCGTTTCCTATACAAAATCTATGTATGTAAAAAAAGTGTGGTCGAAAAGTGCAACGAAAACTTCGGTTTGGGATTTCGTAAAGTAGTATGCTGTTCGAAAGAAAAAATCAATACTTAGATCATGGAATGCAGATGGCGCTAATATGAAGTAGAGACATTTTTCCGCAGAGATTTATATATCTAGACATATATTTCGCACGGAAAATTTGACAGATATACCCTTTGAAGTTTGGCGCTTTGGCACTGTACATGTAATTTGTGATTTTACGTGTATTACTTCAGTCAGTTTAATGTTATTTAATTGGTTATTTTACATTTTTTCCGGGTAGAATTATATGCCCAGAATGCAAGCGAAATTTTCGCTTGAACAGCGTACTACGCTTTAGATGGAAAGCAAAATTTAAGTTTGGAGAGTTATGTGAGTTCAGAGTAAATTCTGATTTTTGACATTAAATTCTTAAATGGGAATGGGTGATACTGCTGCGGGTCGTAGCCTTTTATAGCCGCCGTGAATCGCTACGGTCTCTGCTTCATGATTGGTTGCCTTGGCAACTCTCGATCTCAAAGTTGTATTCCATTGAACTCTAACTGCGGCGAAGGCAAGATCATATGATGTGACGTAATGTCACTTGCTGTCATTAGCAAAATGTAAATAATCGGAGGGAAGTAGGATTTAGGTAAGTTCATGATCTTGTTAATTTATTTAGTTAATTATTAACGAAATTTTATATATTTTCAGAATAACAAGTACTCAGGACGGCTATAGGCAGTGTTTGAGGTGGAGCATGTGGTATAATTAGATAAATATATTGTGTTTTTATAAACCTTACTTGATACTTTGTCGTTCTTCTTTTTATGTTTTTAAGACACATGTATTGGGAAGGAAAATATCGAGGGATCAACAGGCAAACTCGGTGTGATCTGAACACTTATTATTCCCTATGATTCCATCTGTAGTATAAAAAAGGTTGGTTTTATGCAAAAAGAACAGCGTTGATTTCTGAACACACAATCTTTTATATCGTTGCCTAATAAATCTAAACATTAACTTATAGTCCTTCATTCTTGGCACAAGAAAACAAAAAATATACAATAGGAGTGTCACTTATTTATTTCTCTTATGAATGGAATCGCGAGAGGAAAACCAGGTTCGGTTTATACGTGGATAGATTCTTAATTGGGTATCTATCTTATTTTCTAGTGTTGGACATTTCTCTTCACTACGAGATCTGATTATCGATATTTTATCATTGATAAATCATGAAACTGAAACTTAACGATGAAGAGCGATGTGGGAAAAATTTCACATTTCTTTATAAATTCAACGATAGAATTTAGTAGCCCTCTCTTCATGGAACACACCTATGCACATCTAAAAACTTTATTCATGATAAAATAATAAGAAAAAAAAATTTAGATAATATGCATATAATAATATGTACAACCAAATTGGCTACACCTAGTACCTACACATAAACGGGAAAAATAAAGAAAAAATAATGTTATAACTTATAATAAAATTGTGTTAATAAAATCCTAAATTTTGGAATTTCTTCTACGTTAAAGTTAGATGAATTCCTGTAAAAATTTATTCAAAATTTCCTCCATCGCAGACTACCTCTGAAGATTCTCTTTTCAAAAAGTTTCGTGGAAATTATTCGTAGCTGAAACCATTCAGCAGGTATACTTTCCTTCCTTCAAGAAATTGAAGCAATCCAACACCGAAAAGTTTTGAATGCAACTTTCTCAACAGGGCGCTTCTTGGGTAATTAGCATCGTTACGCCTTTATAACTAGTTTTATTTCTCAAATTTAGTTGAAGCTGGGCCAACAATTGCGAGTTTATCATCTCTCGGATTTCTGATTTTATTTTAATTAACACAATGCCTTTGAATTTCTCAAGTCTGGATAATTCCACTAATGCATCTAACAAAAGGAAAACAATCAGAGTCAGCGAAAGGAAAGTCTCTGACGGAATTTACTAAGAGGGGAAACTTTCTTTGAATTTAAGTTTGGTACTTTGTTAGAAACTTTCCAAACCTTGCACCAGATGAACCTGCAACTTATAATGTGTGTACGCTTTAAATTCATAGTTTTGTAAAAATTTATATAACATAAAATTAGAGAATAAAGGATTTAGATAGTTTAGTCATAACTATAGTGGTAAGGGTAGATGTAAATTAATTAAAAATTTATAGTAAGATTAAATAAAGCGTGTTATAACACTTAAAATATGAGGACATAGATACTTTCAAAACGTATCGTAATTCTTATTAATTTTTCTTTGACCCTGCATTGCTCCTGTCTTTCAATACTTCTAAACATGAATAATTCCTCACTCTGAACATTATTGCTGTGTTCTTTTGTGTACCTTGTTCTAGAACTCCCATATACTGAAGAGAAAAAATTGTTCTGTCGATTGAAGCGAACTATTTGTACTGTTCGCTTCATTTATAAATCTTCTATGAAAATGTATGAGGCGTTCTTTGTGTTTCTTTTATTCTACCCTGTTCAGCGGACACAAAAGAACATAGCTTATATGTACAAAGGCAGGCTAGTGAACACATAATCTCCTTTAAAGACATTAAAAAGGCGATATGATATTCGACATAATATTTTGTAGTTTGTATTTCCTCTTCTTATTTTTCAAATGAACAGATGCGCAGCTAAGCGCCAGGCTATAAGTATGATCCCAAGGAAATTTTGCACTTTCTTTTGGAATTATTTGCATCTCAGAAATCTGTCTGAAACCATATACCGCGACAATAAAATTTTTGTGTTGAACAATAACATTAAATGTGGTATAGGTGGCTTTAACCGCACCAAACAGTCACACGTTGAGGATAGAGAGGCTTTTCAACAATAACTCTTGGGTATTCCGAGCCCCAGATGCGACAATTTTGCTTGTTGACGAAGCCATCGAGGTGGAAATGGGCCTCATCACTCAAGATGAGTTTTCGATGGAATTCCGGATCATTTTCATATATTTCAAGGACCCAATCAGCAAAGACTCGACGTTGTTGATGATCGGCCGGCTTGAGTTCTTGTGTTAACTGAACTTTATAAGCCTTAAGACCCAAATCTTTATGCAAAATACGGTGTAATGACGTTTGTGGAATGCCTAATTCCAAAGAACGAAGAGGAATGGACAAACCTGGGTTTTCTTCTACACTTTCGGCTACATCAGCAATATTCTCGGCTGTTCTTGAGTGACGTGCACGGGTTTTATTCTTCACATCACTAACTTGTCCCGACAGCTCGAATTTTTCTACCAATTTCTGTATTGCGGTCCGACAAGGTGCTTCACGACGACCCAAAAATGTTCGAGTTTTACGAACCGTCTCTGCCACATTTTCACCATTTTTATAGTGAATTTTAATAATTTCAATGCGTTGTTGAATCGTGTATCGTTTTACTTTTATTAATGGCGTGGTTTCTACTTGTCAAATGTCAAAAAATAACAGCTCCAAAAGTGACATCTACCGAATCAGCGGGCTAATTAAAATAACAGCTCTTATTGGAAAATCCAACCAGTCACAGCTCGGTCGAATATAAAATCGACGATGCCTCGATTTGATGACATAAAACACTGACATGTACAATATGAACTGACTACAATCATAGAAATACACTGCAGAAAGTGAGCTCACTTCTATATTGCTGACTCTTTCGGTACAAGCTCCAAGTATCAAGTTGGAAAGAACTGAAGACAACAAGTTAATAAGTAGATCCGTCGAAATAAATGTTTTTAAATTAATTATTTAGGGTTATGTATTAATTAATTAATTAAATTAAATTAATTAAAATTAACATAACTTAAAAACCTGTAGAACTATCTTCTTATCAGCCAAGATCTAGTGATCGGCAACATTTATATCGTGTTTACCACCAAGTGCAAATATGTCTTGGCAAAGAGCTTAACCCTCTAGACTGGGGATGGACATTACAGGATTAAATTTTTAAACCAATTAAAACTCTTCTTCCACCCGATCCTTATAGTCTGCTTCACTCTATTTTTTGTAATTGCATCTTAAACTGTGTTTGCAGAAAAGTTGGGTTATATTATTCACCAGTTTGTGGTAGTTGCCACAGTCAGGATTGTTTAAATGTTTCATCATTTAACAATGGTTATAATGCCTACTGAAGATGTAGGTCCACCGTGTCTCTTGACTAAAACTTTGGAAATACTGGAAACGGAAAAAGAAGAAGATAGTGAAGAGATGGGGATGGAAATGAAATCTGAAAAAGAACCATAATTGTTCTAATCAATAAAAAAGTATAACCTTTTTATAATAATTGTTATTATTAAAATAAATATTTTTTAATACAAAAAAAAAAGTTTCTCGAAAACCGTTAATCTTACGGGAAAAAGTAATACTAAGTTTTTCGGGTAATTTTCTAAGCTACAAAGTTGATACTTAATATTTTTTCGATAAAAGTCACAGTTAACTAGATTTTCTCGCAAAACCGTTTTTTTGTGATCTTTGATCCCACGTGACATTTTTAGCGGCACATGAATCGATAGGGACTTTTGGTATATTATTTAGAACCATGAAAGGAAGGTTAATTTTACTCTGCAATGTCTCTATTCTCTGTATTATATACATATTTAAAAAGGCCAACCAAAATAAATGTTTCGATTATCAACACTAATAAAGTGTTTACTCTGCAACGCTGTGCAATCTAAAATTCAGTTTTGAGATTCAATAAAACTGTGTCATTCCATACTGAAACTGAATTTCAGTTTATTGAAATTTAGTAAACTGAAATTACGGGCCTAAGCTTAATTTTCATTTTTACGTATTCAGAATTAAAAAGTTTTTAAATAATTATGACATAAGAAGATAATTTGGTATATTTCTACACATATTACCTCTGTAATATAATTTGTGGTTGGCATTCTATGATTTTATAAAAATTGGTAATAATAAAATGAAAGTCGAACGTCGTGTCAAGTACCTACTAGGTACAAACTTTTCCAATGTGAAATGTAAATGCTATGGATCTCTTTCGATTTATTTCTCTCTTTCCCAATAATTGGGTATACGACAAGTGACAGATTATCTAATATCTTTTAATGAAGATATTTTCTATGAATTCTTAGCACACTAACTGAATTGATTATGGAAAACCGCAGCAGCTTTCTGCATTTCTGGTTCTGATTTATACGAAATTGAGCGTTCTAAAATAATTGTTAGGTGGTGTCTTCTTTTTTTCTTTTTATACCTATATTAGCCACCAAGTGTTCAATTGTCCTTTGTGTATGTGTTTCATGAATTATTTTATGGTAATGTATGATAAATTACAAATTCGGCGAGTTAATTACTTCACCCACAACTGCTGTAAACTGATGAATTTCAGTGTGAAATTTTGACCTGACCAGCTCGCTGGAAAGTGACTATTGTATGATTATAGATATGTATGTGATTTGGTCATCATTTCAGTAAATAGGAATTTAAGTTTGATCAGTGATTATTATATAATTCGTATTTTGCCATGTGGTTATTGGTACGTTGCAAAGATTTGCTTATATTTTCGTTTGTATTGTAAAGAGTTCAGTTGGTTGTAGTTAGTTTTTTCCTTGTGATTAAATTTATTTTGTTTTATTTTCAGTTTTCTGTTTGAAGAAGTTCCCCCATGTAAGCACCTGTTAGCGGTACAGATATCTTGCATGTTAATATTAATAAAAATCTCCTAACATTGTCGTAACTCAACATTGTTAAGGACAGATTAATTAAAAAGTTGTAAGTATCCAGATTTGTTAATTGCTTTATCAGTTTTTTTTTTATGTTTATCAATAATAATTGAAATTAAATCCCTTAATGTTTCCGCTGTCATTTTTAACAGAAACTATGAAATGGTCTATATAACAAAATTTCTTTATAGTCCTCCTTGCATGGAAGCCCACAACTGAATAAAGCTTATGTACAGTTACGATTATTTTTCAATTACGTAATTCGAAAGATTTTTTCCCTCAATATGTCAAAGCCGATTATCATAGTAAATAAAAGTGTCCTCAAATTAGGGACATTAAAAGGAAAGAAAAAAAAAATCCCGAAAAATTAATTCAGAATTTAAGTAAAGGAAAGAGTACGTCAAAACACTTTTATTAACTGCAGAATTGTTACTATAGGTAGGTACATAGGTATATCCCAGGATACTTAGTGTCCCCTAATAGAAAAATTGATAAAGAAAATCCCTCCAATTTGGGATCGGAAACATGCTCTTCCATCTCTCGTTTACGCTTTTTGATATGTAAAAAGGATATAAATTGGATTGCTTAATATTCTAGAGAGGTTTACTTGGGACGAATTTGAGTATTTTTGCTGTCCTTGAATATTTTTTTCTCCTTTATTACAAGTTCTTTCATTTCTACAGAGAGCTTATGAAGTTAAATTCGCATAGAAAATAAAGCTGCTTAAGTAAAATGTCAACTCCCCAGGTAGAAAAAGAAAATGGCTCTAATTATAGATGGAATTGGAAAGAAGTAGAAGAAAAAAGTAATGGCAAGCAAAACTATAGAGGCTTGTTAGTCTTTTGAAGGATTCATAGATCATTAAGAATAGGACTTTCATAAAATATTACTTTGCATTCCTTTCAATTTTTCCTGTCTCAGAGAAACTTACTTAAATTAAAATTTATTTTAATTTATTTATTGTAAACTTCTTTTTGTGTTTCACTGCCTGTTTGAAAGGAATTCAAATTGAGAATGACTCACTTAATATATGTGACAATGCAGTGATTGGAACTCGTATTAACTAAGTTTTACCATAGATGGCACAAAAACTAGATGCAAATATTTTTATAATGGTAGTCAAATGTATACAATTTGATCGACTTACTCAACACTTCAGATACGAAAAAATATCAATCACTCGACCTATACATCACTCCAAATATTGTGCTCCATTCCGGAATGGACCATCCAGCCATATAAATTCTGTATACCTTTTTTGGGACTGCATGCGACATCTAGTTCTTATGCCATCTATGGTTTTACACATTGTAGTCAAAGGTAGGGGGGAAAATGCACAAGCATACTTGAAAAAAATTAAGGAAGTTAAGTAGTAATAAATATATCCTTATAGTATTTTCACTGTAAGTCGAAGAGAGGTGGAAATGAGCAAACATCATTTGTTGTGAATAAAAATCAAGATTATATGATAATTTGCACATCCACAAATTAACATGGAATGATCACAAGCATTAAAACTCAAGATTATGCTAGGCAAATTGTATCCGCATTGCCAATTTTGTCAGGTGGCTCTGAGAGAAGGTATATAGGCCTACTCATAATAGAACTTGGTTTTTACAATCGGGGCTTGCCCGGGACTTCTTAAGCTACTTACAAGGAAGAGCAACTACATCTTGATGTGGGGGTCATAATTCGAGGGTTTTTAAAAAAATTAGAGTTCTAATGACACAAAAAAGAAACTTATGAAATCTTATCTGAAGCGGGATATCTGTTAAGATCCAAATTAACCTTAAAGTGGAAGGAAGCTTTTCGTTTTTGTATCCCTTTTCACAATTTTTATCAGAAGTAATTACATCATCCCTAGTTATATAGCAACAAAATAAAGTAAAGATTTTTTCGAAATGTTTTTGGATAGGTAAGACATACCTGTTGAAATTCTATTCTTATACTTCTTAAATAGATTTATGATCTTCTTGTGGAGATGGAGATTTTCATGAAACGCCATATAGTTATTCTCTCGGATATCACTTGCAAAACTAGGACTTAACTACAGTTTTTAATTTTCAGTTCGAACAACATCTTAATTCTGCGTTTTCAACTTAAAATTTATAATTTTTGTACTAAGACCCGTGAGTGTTCGAACTAAATCGCTTCGAATATATGTTTCTCAACAGATATCTTCTGAAAAGAAAAAATCCTGAAAACAAAGCATGAACATTTTTATAAAACTAAATCAAATCTAATCACTCTCAGTCAAAACACAGATACACAACCAAACAAAGCTATGTATTTGTCATATACATAACATATTGCACAAATACAATACAAATATAGCCTCATCGAGCAAATCATTATCATATATTTTAACCGTTAGATTCGTACTAAAAAACAATTTCTGAAAAGGGAACATATTACAACAATACCACGCTGAAATTGAATTCTGAAAATCAAATAAATTCAATCTAATTATATTTTTCCCAAAAATAAGTAAAACATCTAACAAAAGCATGTGCTGTCATGTAGCATACAATGCATGGCACAAATATAATCAGATCAAGCCGATCAATTTTGCAATTCTATCATTATCATCATTACAAGTAATATCCAACGGGAATTTGTTCGCTACGTGATAGAGAGATTATTTTTTGCAAATATAATTTAATTTAACACAGCAGCATGTGAAGCTCTAAGTTTCTTGTTGCTATGCATTTTTGTTCGTTGCTAGGCAAATTTTATCGCTAGTACCGTAAGATCACAGCTGCACTGCCAATTCTTGCAATCATGCGCCGCTGCTACTCTATCAGTGGTGTCGTGTGCAAGCAAGGGCTATATAAACGACAAGCTGACTGATCTCGATCTCTTTTTGCACTTGGCATCGTTTGGGATAGGTTGACTAGGTAGGGACTAACATTTTATATCGGGTATCGACTGATATAAAATTCTTATTAACAAATCACATTATTTCGGGAGCTGACTGAAATAATAATTACTAACATACATTTTATTTTGGGAGTTGACTAAAATAAAAGTCTTACTTCGGGAGTTGACTGAAGTTAAGATAACACTTTAAGCCGGGTATTGACTGACTTAAAGAATATTATTTCGGGAGCTGACTGAAATAATAATTACTAACACACATTTTATTTTGGGAGTTGACTAAAATAAAAGTCTTACTTCGGGAGTTGACTGAAGTTAAGATAACACTTTAAGCCGGGTATTGACTGACTTAAAGAATATTATTCCGGGAGCTGACTGAAATAATCATTACTAACATACATTTTATTTTGGGAGTTGACTAAAATAAAAGTCTTACTTCGGGAGTTGACTGAAGTTAAGATAACACTTTAAGCCGGGTATTGACTGACTTAAAGAATATTATTTCGGGAGCTGACTGAAATAATAATTACTAACACACATTTTATTTTGGGAGTTGACTAAAATAAAAGTCTTACTTCGGGAGTTGACTGAAGTTAAGATAACACTTTAAGCCGGGTATTGACTGACTTAAAGAATATTATTCCGGGAGCTGACTGAAATAATCATTACTAACACACATTTTATTTTGGGAGTTGACTAAAATAAAATTCTTACTTCGGGAGTTGACTGAAGTTAAGATAACACTTTAAGCCGGGCATTGACTGACTTAAAGAATATTATTTCGCGAGCTGACTGAAATAATAATTACTAACATTAACATTTTATTTCTGCCTTTAACAGAAATAAAGAATTGTTTTAATCAACGATTAAAACAAAAGGTCTTAACATTAGCTTGAAGTCAACCATCTTAAGTGCCAAGTTTGGATCGGTGAGTACCAGTCACTTGTAACATTTTATTATTTATTTATATATCTATTCTATAATAAATTTACTCATATATATATATATATATCTATTCGCTATACACTACGTGTGCATATTTATCAACTAAAACGATTCAACTAACTCTATATTTATTTTATATATTGCTTTCTTAGCGATCTTACAAACAATTGTTTGCCAATAAGTGTTTTCTCTGACCCGAACATATATATGTTGAGTTTTGTCCCAATACAACTATTCTTGGAAATCGTGCATTAAAAATCTGTGTGAATAAGTGTGTCTTCGAATGTGTTTAAATCTCTGACCCAATCACTTGTGTATAATTCCTTTCTACTTCAACCATTGGGAAATTGTAGAAAATAATTGTGATAATTTTAGTGATAGTTATAAGGAAGTGTACAGTGTTGAAGGGATAAACCACTGCTTTAAATCCAAAATTATCAGTGCATTCATTTCAGTGTCACTTAACTCAAATTTGCGTGTACGTTCTGACTACGGGCAGTACAGTGAGCTTTTATCCTTTGTAAATGAATTAAACCTTTGATCGATATCAATTACATACAGCTACACTTTTTCTCTATATGCTATCGTTGCCATAATATCGGTTATATTTGTAAAAGTTCTTCCTATAATTAAAAGGTAAGATATCTTACTCACAGTATACCTAAATCAGTAAATCTTCTAGTACAATTCAGAGTTGGTCGCTGGCTTATTTCTACTTACGTACCCACATTTAATGGATAAATATCCGAATTAAGTTTTGAAATTTATTAGCTGCAAATACTACTTCCTATTAATAATTTATTTGCGTTTTACTACATTTGGTTAACAAAATATACAAAAAAAATCCTCATACTTTCCGTTAGAAGCAAACATTTCCTGAACCCTTCCTAATAAGTTGTTTTACCTTATCGTAAGGAATTCTTTTGTAAATTCCCTTTTTCATCCAGTATTGCAAGTTTTGTGTACCCTTTGAAGTCCCTGCTGCCAGTAAAGTTTAATGAAATAACTTCTGTGTAGAAACAAATTTATTTTAGAGAAGAGATGTCTTAAAGCCTTTACTCCAACTGAATTTTCTTAAAAAAGCTTTTGGAATTGAACCAATATTGGCATAGCTGAGTAAAGTCAAAACAAAATTCTCCAAATATTTACGTATCCAAATGAATTGGAAAAACTTTTATGAATTTCGAAATAAAGTGCACCTGGTCGATCACAGGTATAAATGATGATTATGCTGAAGTTCTTGAGAGATATTATATTAATCAATTTCTCATTCTTTCTTACGAATATTTATTTGTTCTGCCAATAAACATGATCAGCCTTAAATTTGAGAGCGATATTCAAGTTAAATCAACAATAATCGATTATCGCATCTGCAGCATAATCCCATCTAATAAACAAACTCTTGACGCCATCTGTTACATTTTACGTCAATCACCATAAAAGATAAAAAGCCATCATAAGCCGTAACGGACACATTGTGTGTACTATGGATGTGTACTATCCCAAGAGATTTAATATTGCTTCTATATAGAGACGCCTCTTAATTCTGGTTCACTTGGTTACACTCGAAGTCTTATTAAGTGTCATCCAGATAAGTATACAAAGGCCCTTTTCTTGAAACTCAACTGTGGTATGCTGGAGCAGGCAGCCGCCACTCATGGGGAATTTGCTCCCTTCATGCTTCGTACTTGAAAGAAGAAGTATGGCTGCAATTGATGGGCCTACTAATTGCCTCGTCTACTCACCAAAGATAAGAGGCCTCTCTTGCTATTAAGAAAATTAAAAAGGAAATGA
Organism: Dioctria rufipes; assembly: GCA_963924295.1. Lineage (NCBI taxonomy): Eukaryota > Metazoa > Arthropoda > Insecta > Diptera > Asilidae > Dioctria > Dioctria rufipes. The sequence goes on from OZ002740.1 coordinate 366,372,581, forward strand.
GCTGAGAATTTCGGCTGGATATCACCAGATAGCATTCGACCTAATTGGCTCAATGGTCCATCTATCAAATGGACGAAAATTTCCTTCTTTCATCATTTTTCCCCAGAAGATACTAGAAGTTTACAGTCGCTTTGCAGTCTCTGCTCTTTATTAGGATCATCAAGCTCAAGATAAATTACCTTTTTTACGGATTTTTAATGTCCAGCCGGCAACAAAATTCTATATAAAGAGCATATTTCAGTGGAATCGCTGCTTTTGAGTTGGAAAGGGACTACAATTAATAGGATTATCTTGACTTCCTGTACAAAAGCTCCCATTTTCATTCAAACTGTATTAGAATGCTGAAGGACGAAGGTCGTTATGTGCTGTAGAAAAATGTTCAACCTTTTCCTTTCAATTAGCGATAATAGCTGATTGTCTAATTAGGATTTCCCATGCCTTACACTTGGCAAAGTATCTTTTGTTCAGAATTGCAGAATTCGGCAGCTGTGTTAAAAAAATTGGAAATAGTTAGTCAATAAAGATAGGCAGAGATATGGAGTAACTTACCTTTGTGTATTATTCACCTCTGACCTGATTTGATGAAAAGAAAAAAATTTGCTTCAGTAATTATTAGAAAATCGCTAATTGAAAGACATTGAAAACTGTGGATTGCACGTTGTCATTCATACTAATTCTAGTGACAAATTGATTGCTTACGTCAGAAGTAAATAAAATAAGTTAAGAAAAATTCAATGAGAAGAAAAAACATGTCTAAATATATGGCGGGGGAAGAAATGCTTAATTAGATACCCCTTGATCAAGAAATTTAGAAAAATGAAATGAAATTGGTTTCCCAGTTGAAAATGAACCCATCCTGCCCAGATGGCCTAGTAGCCGTGGGCCAAGCAACTTTATTGTATTAGGCTTAGATACTAAGGTTGTGCAATAAAGCAATTTTCAATTCAATTCAATGAACCCATCCTGACATCACAAGCACGTTATCACGACACATTGACTTTCTAGCATCGTGAATTTTTCTGTTTTCTGCCTATGGACTACTTTACTTTTCTTATAATATTCGGAGGAATATCAGATGAAAACAGTGGCAAATTGACGTCATCAGCGATTCACATGATATAAGGACGATTTACACTTGACCCTCGATTTACACGGCTGATTCGTTCTCCAAAATTACCATGTAAACCGTGTAAATTCAAATCGTGCAGTTAAATTCCTGTAATATATTGAAAAAGTACCTATACGTCAAAAGAAAAACAATATTACACATTCATTAATATATTTTGATATTATAAGTATGTAGTTCTTCATAAATTCAGACGAACATACATATTAAACCGAGAAAACAAAAAATTAACTAGTACTACATAGAAATCTGCCGTCGGTCATCGGCCTCTCTCTCCGAAGTATTTAATTAAATTTTTTCAATAAAGTTAGAGGTTCTACACTCTATTGAAAAAGGTTTCCTCTTTAAACAATCTACGCTGGCATTTTTTATTGATTTTGTAGAAAGTGCCTTTAACAAAGTCCTTCACATAAGTTCACTGAAACGATAACAAAACATGGAGTGAACGGGTCCCTAAAACACATGTTCAACAATAGAACTGTCTTTGCCGAACTAGGCGGGGTAAGTAGAGTAAAAATAATCCATCGAGGTACTCTCAAGGCGATGTTTTATCACTTTTATTGTGAGTTCTCATTGTGGATGATCTCTAACACTCTAACACTTACCCGGATGGGTACAAAGCTGTATATTACGCCGGAGGCCTGATGATCTTGGTCACCGGTAGCTGCGAATCTGGACTCTGTGAACTGGTGCAGAATGGTGCAGGATTTCGGACCTTGCATTAATCTATTGAAATCAAACTTATGCCTCTTTGTTAAGAAAAGGAACACTCCCTGATTGAATCTGGCCACTATCGGCTCAACACGTTTAGAACTGAAGGACAGAATAAAATATCTAGGTATAATATTAGATAGAAAATTAAGCTGGAAACCACACCTTGAGGACAGAGCAACTAAAGCTGTTCGAGGCTTCGCGATTTGCCGCAGATCCGGTCATTAACATAACTTTTTTTATACAAACTATAAGCTGTAAACTCCCTCCTCTTTGATTAGACATATTATACCCTATATGCTATCTGCAGCCGTTAAAGAGTTATTAGCTCAAAACGTATTCTGAAAGCTATTATCAAACCTAAATTTGTTCCCTTAATGATTGAAAACTCGTCATTTTAAAAAAAAATCGGTTAATTTCTAGATACAGATAGCACATATGGTATAATAGGTCAAATTAAAGAGGAGAGTCTACAGCTATATATATATATATATCTCTGTTCAAGCACACAGTTATCGCACTTGAAACTTATTGAATGGTAATAAGTCACATGTTCAAGCACACAGTTATCGTACTTGAAACTTGCTTATTTATAAAGATTCCCGACACAATTTCACTAGCACAAAATATGATTATTAGATTTTGTTTGTTTGTTTTGTATATATATTAATGCAACTTAGCCTCGGAGATAGGAGGGTGTAGCTAGGAACACCCCCTTCTTTTTTTTCAAATCGCTCTTCAGCATCCAGTCTTGAATGTAATGTATGTTCGTGTAGACTAATGATGAAAAACTTCGAAGCGTCTTTGTTTTTTTGTTATACAGGGTGTTTCCCCTTAGGAGGTCCATAGAGCGGGAGGTGATAGTACTCACCTAGACGAACCAAAACTTGTATGGCAGGTGGGGGGGCAATATCAACCGTTTAGGAGTTACAGGGTGATTCATAAAAAAAGCTAGGTTTTTACAAAACACCCTGTATCTTAAAAACTACAGGGCGTATTGTCACAGTTAAGGGCTCACTGTATGCAGAACTTCATGGCCTTTCCAACGACAGCCCCGTACCCCTCTCCCCTCAGATGATATGAAGGTCTAAACTAAAAATTTCGGATTTTCTTCCTTTTTTTTTTACTTTGACCTCTATTATTTTTGCAAAAAGGTCGTTAACATAACTTTTTTTTATAAAAACTGTAAACTGTGGAGCCTCCTCTTTAATTTGACCTATTACACCCTATGTGTTAACTGTAGCCGTTAAACAGTTATTAACTCATAACCTATTCCGTTCACACCGAAATTAGACGATATTTTTTAAAATGACGTACTAAGGGAACAAATTATCGTTGAGGATAGGTTTGAAAATAGGTTTGAGAATAAGTTTAGAGCTAATAACTCTTTAACGGATACAGATAGCACATAGAGCTGGTTGAGCTGTAGTTGGAAAGGCCATGAAGTTCTGCATACAGTGAGCTCTTAACTGTGACAATACGCCCTGTAGTTTTTAAGATACAGGGTGTTTTCTAAAAACCTAGCTATTTTATGAATCACCCTGTAACTCCTAAACGGTTGATATTGCCCCCCCCCCCCCCACCTGCCATACAATTTTTGGTTCGTCTAGGTGAGTACTATCACCTCCCGCTCTATAGACCTCCTAAGGGGAAACACCCTGTATAATTCCAGATTTACAGGTGACTCGCTTTCGTACACGACGGACGAACGACGAATATTTCGCGAACCCGATGTGAGTGTATTCGCGACGTTGGATGAGTTCCTTCTTTTTTTTTTTTTTTTATAACTAGTATTTTTAGATTGTTATATAAAAATTATTTTAGAATTAATAATGATGTAATTATTAGTTTAGATTTTATAAGTTAGTCTTGGTTCCAATTTATTATTGATCCTCCACCTTTGAGTTTGGTAACGAGCATATTTTTGTGTTTGGTCTTTTAATTACAGAGTTTGCTGTTTTTAACGTCACTACTCTTATTAGACCATCTTTGCCTGGATGCGTCTCAATAACTCGCCCCAATAACCATTTATAGGCTGGTATCCTTTCATCTTTAATTAGAACAAGTTCGTTTTTTTGAACATTCGGATATGTGGTAGCCCATTTAGGTCGCTGCTGTAACCTACTCAAGTACTCACTACTCCATCTGCTCCAGAAATCCTGGTATAGTTTTTGAAGTAATTGGCATCGTGACAGCGAATGTGTTTTCATATTGAGTAGTTGCACTTCTGGTGGCGTTATTGCTGCAGTTCCCATTTGGAAGTGTCCGGGAGTAAGAATACTAAGATCATCGCTAGTTATCGGACAAAGTGGCCGTGAATTTAGGCATGCCTCTATTTGACACAGTACTGTTGTCAATTCTTCGAAAGTTAAGAAAGTGTTACCTAGTATTCTTCGCATGTTAAATTTCATTGATTTCACACCAGCCTCCCATAGTCCTCCTAAATGTGGAGAAGCTGGTGGAATAAGATGCCACTCAATACCATCGTTGGCCAAGAGCTCCGCTATTTCCTTGTCGGAACGTTTAAAATGTCGCACATCTTTAGAAAGTTGATTATTAGCGCCAATGAAATTGGTGCCGAAATCACTATATACGTGACTTGGTAGTCCTCGTCTTGAAACAAATCGACGGAATGCGGCAAGAAATGCGTTCGATGTCATATCACTAACTGGTTCTATATGAATTCCCTTTGCTGACAGACATACGAATATTGAAATATAACCTTTGTAGGATTTCTTTCCTCTTCCTTTGCATACTCGAATATCCACGGGACTCGCGTAATATACACCTACATGCGTAAAAGGTCGAGTAATCGATATTCGTGGTTGCGGTAAATTTCCCATTAGTTGTTTGTTAGGTTGCGCTGTCTCGCGAAAACATTTCAGGCATTTATGAACGTGATGTCGTAATGCATTACGTGCGTCGATTATCCAATACCTTCTTCTAAGAAATGACAGCATTAGCTGAGCGCCTCCATGTAATGTCACCTTGTGAGCTTGATCAATCAATAGCTTTGTTAGGTGGTGTTCGCTGGAGAGAATTACTGGGTGTCGTTCAGAAAACTTTAAATTTGCTTCTTGGAGACGTCCTCCTACTCTCATCAGTTCATTTTTGTTCAGAAAGGGACTTAGTGAAAGAAGTCGACTTTTCGATGGAAGTAGTCTATCCCCTGTAGGCGCCGATTTTCGTCGCTATACATTTCTGACTGTGCACTTTTTAATAATTGTTGTAGCGCAACCCGCAGTTTATATGTCTTTAGCCATTCTATTTCTCTTTTCGGTTTAGGTCCTCTGCTATTATTTACGAATCGATAGCAGTAGGTTGTTATTCGAATTAACCTGTTTAGTGATGAAAATCTGCTCATCATTGTGCACTCTTCCTTACCAGTCTGCATGAAAAAGGTAGCATTCCTCTTCTCTTCACTCATTTGTTGTAGATCAACAGTCATTTTTATTGGCCATTCAGTCGAAGGTTTCTGAAGCCACTGTGTTCCATTCCACCAGAGTGAATTCATGGCTAGTGCTTTTGAAGATATTCCTCGAGATGCGCAGTCTGCAGGATTTTCTCCTGAAACTACATGACGCCATATTTCAGGATTTAATGTCGATGTTATTTCTGTAACCCTATTAGCGACAAATGATTTCCACTGATTCGGTTGGCTACAATTCCAAGAGAGGACGATAGTTGAATGCGTCCACGCATGCGTGGAAACTATATTTTGATCTAAGCACCTTAGAACCTTTTTAAAAAGCTTTGCGAGTAAGACTGCTCCACAGAGCTCTAAACGAGGAAGAGATGTCTCTTTCAGTGGTGCTACTCTAGTTTTGGATGTAAGAAGACAGACGTATGAGTGGAATCAATTATTCGAAGATACAATACGGTTGCGTATGCACTTTGTGAAGCATCACAGAATCCATGCAATTCGCATGGTATTTTCCTAGTAGTGGTGATCCATAGAGGAATTTTAATGTGTTCTAAGAGTTGTAGTTCCTTTCTATATATCAGCCAGTTATGCATAATATCTCCAGGAACCTCTTCATCCCATGTTAGACCTTTTAGCCATAATCTTTGCATGAAAATCTTAGCTGTTATGATAGTAGGTGCGAGCCATCCCAGTGGATCAAATAGTCGCGCGATATCCGAAAGAATTCTCCTTTTGGTTAACAAACCTTGTAAGGGTGGAAGATTCACTTTGAAATGAAATGACTCGTTTGCTGGGTTCCATATAATGCCTAATGTTTTAATTGTCGGATCTATATCAATAGATAGAGGTAGGTTGCATTCTAAATCGCTTATAGGAAGTCCTTGTAGAGCTTCGGTACAATTGCTTATCCATTTTCTAAGCTGAAAACCTCCTGCTATAGTGAGATTATTTAATTGCTTCTGTAACTCAATAGCTTCCGGTAGTGTGTCTGCGCCAGACATTAAGTCATCTACATAGAAGTCCCTTAAAGTCACCCTGGAGGCAATTGGAAACTTGTCTGACTCATCTTTAGCCAACTGTTGTAATGTTCTTATTGCCAAAAAAGGAGCTGATGATGTTCCAAATGTTACATTCTTCAATTTGTACTCCTTTATTTGTTCGTCTGGATGGAACCTCCAAAGAATTCTCTGAAAATCGGCATGTTCTTTAATTAGTTTTATTTGACGATACATTTTGGCAATATCTGCTGTGAATGCTATTCTGTGTGTACGCCATCGCAAAAGAATTTGTATCAACTCATCTTGAATAGTAGGTCCGACTAAAAGTTCGTCATTGAGTGATTTTCCTGATGATGTCTTGCATGAAGCATCGAAGACTACGCGAGATTTAGTAGTAGAGCTGCCTTCCTTAACAACTCCATGATGTGGTAAGTACGAGCATGTGTAGTAAATATCATTGTCAGTTTTGATTACGTGATCCAACTCTGTAGTCGTGACTACTTCCATGTGTCCCATTTCAATATATTCCCGAAGGCAGGCATTATGTTGTTCTAATAAAAGCGGGTTTCCTTTTAATTTGTTTTCTAAATAGAGATATCTTTTAAGCGCAAGGTTTCTTGATTTCCCCAAAGATTTACTTTGCCCTGATGGGTCTGAGAACGGTAAGCTTACTGTATAAGTTCCATTCTTTGAATCCCTTTGGTGCGTTTTCTGATGCAACTCCTCACATTCAAGTTCGGCCTGAGACATTATTCTGTCTGGTTTTAACTCCTCAATCTCCCAAAATCTTCTAAGGCTTAGATCGAGATCACATTGGCTGTGCATTGTAATGATGTTTCCTGTAGTACTGTGGATTTTAGACGGACCTGACAATATCCAACCAAGAGTAGTTTGTTGTGCAATAGGGGAACCTGGAGGGTCTTTTATCATACCATTTAAAAGTATATCGGGATATACGTCCGCGCCTAGTAGAATATCAACCTTCCCCGGCTTTCAGTATGTTGGGTCGGCTAATGGGAGTTTAGTAAGATGATTCCAATTTTGATTTGCAATCGTGTGAGTTGGTAATAAACTCGTGATTGAAGATATCACCAGTAAGTTCACCTGCAGATTCTGTGCTATATCAGTATGAGGATATAGACTTAAACTAATAAGTCCAAGAGACTTAAGAGGCTGACTGCTACTGAGTCCACTGATAGACGTTAAGACAGGTTGTCTTTTCAATTTGAGTTTTTGAACGGCATCTTCAGATATAAAAGATGCTTGGGATCCTTGATCAATAAGAGCTCTCAGAGTATAAACATGTCCTGATGCAGAACGAGCGTTTACCAATGCTGTTGCCAAGAGTATGCACTTGGAATTAGTTTCAGATGAATAGTAGATCTGAACATTGGAGCTTGATTGTTTAGCTTCAGCGAGATTCATGTAATTCATTTGTGAAGTACCTGGTAAGTTTAGGGATGTGTCTTGCGTTGTTGTATGTATGTTAGAAGGTTTTGTGAAATGCAAGAGCGTATGGTGTTTCAAGGCACATACATAACATTTACTAGTGCTTGTGCATTTATTAGTTTGATGTCGTTGGGAAAGACAATTGAAGCAAAGACCTTTACTTTTGGCCAGTTCGTGCCTCTGTGGTGTTTTTAATTTAAGAAATTCTGGACATTGTCTGACGGAATGGGACTTTTTGCATATGATACAAGCAAAGATGTCTGTCACATGGAATGACTTATTGTTGAACTCTGTGAACTCTTGAAGCTGTTGGAAGGTCAATAATTCTTTACATCCTTCGTGTTTTGATTCCCAGAGTTGATACGTCTCTTGAGGAAGTTTCTTAATAGTGATATACACTATTATTGGATCCCAGCAATCAGTTTTAATGTTCATGTTTTTTAATGAGTGTACACATTCTTTCGTAGTATCGAGTAATCTTTTCAATAAATGAGAATTTTCTTTGATTATGGGAGGTTGACTTAGTAGAAGTGTTAGCTGAGCATCAACTAAAACTCTCTTGCTCTCGTACCTATCAAATAGAGCTTGCCAAGCAATATCATAATTAGCATCCGTTATGCTTAAGTGTCGCAGTATTTGCTCTGATTCGCCTGATAAATTGCATTTCAGATAGTGCAACTTCTGCACATTGGTTAAAGAAGACTTCTCATGGACTAGAGCCGTAAAAAGGTCTTTAAATGAATTCCACGACAGATAGGACCCGCTAAATGTCGGTATGCTTATCGTAGGAAGTTTTAAGTCACTTTGAGCTGAATTGATAGTAGAGTTATTAACAGTAGTATTATTTATTGCAGGGCTATTTTTTGTACTATTTTGCATGACGGGTTCTAAAGCATCTGAAATCTCTCCTAATGAAAGGTAATAAGTCTCTTCTAATTTTTCGTATACTGACTTATTGAAATAATCGTTCGTGCCAATATCTTCGTCAGTAGCTATCTCCACAATTTCCAAATGGTTAGCTGTAAAGTCTGACCAAATGCTCTCTATTCCATTTTTACGACCATTTAAATATCCCAATGTATGCTTACTTGTATCATTTTTATCGTAATTTTTTAGAAACGTATTAAATATTGATTTTAGGGCATTTTGTTTTTTAACTAAGCTTTCCATGATAGCTTCTATTTTATTATTTCAAATATTTTAAATATTAAATTGGTTAGATTATATAATGATTGTAAATATATTACGCAAATATGTATATTTGAATATTAAAGTTATTGATGACAAAAAAAACCTAATACATATATTCACTTACCAGTTTCCCAACAGTAATATATATGAGATTTCACCTTTCTTTAATTATAACTTATTTGAATCTTGCGTCCATTTACACTATAAATGTTTGTTTTCTCATCCACACTCACTTTATAGTTCTAGACGTGTACACTTACATTCGCAAATCCTGTTTCAGTAATAGGATCCGGCTCGAGGGACCAAATGTTCAAGCACACAGTTATCGCACTTGAAACTTATTGAATGGTAATAAGTCAAATGTTCAAGCACACAGTTATCGTACTTGGAACTTGCTTATTTATAAAGATTCCCGACACAATTTCACTAGCTTTTTAAATATTTATTGCACTAGTTTAATAACATTTAATTATATACAATAAAAATCGCTAACCAAAATTTACATATTTACTTCTCAAAGGACTTTACTAGAATATCTCCTGTCAATAATTAAATTCAACTGTTTCGTTTTTCACAATGCATAGATGGTTTTATTGAAATTTACTTTGGAGAACCAAAGTTTTTAAGTTGCTTCAGTTTCTTGCTACTTATCTTTGCCGTTAATATGTAGCATCTATGTACTTCGGCTTAGACTGATGCCCGCAGGCCGGTGTGGCGTTGACAATATCTATAAAAAAAAGGTATGTTAATGACCGTTTTGCAAAAAAAAAAAAAAAGTAGAAGTCAAAGTAAAAAAAAAAGTAAAAAAAATCCGAAATCTTTTGTTTAAACCCCCGTAACTCCTGAGAGGAGGGGATATGGGGATTGTTGAAAAGGCCATAGGGTTCTTCATACAAAGAGCATTGACTGTGACCGTGCGCTCAGTACTTTTTAAAATACATGGTATTTTGTGAAAAACTAGCTTTTTTTCTTAAACACCCTGTAACTCCGTAACTCCTAAACTGTTGAGATTACCCCCACCCCCATCTGTCATACAAGCTATTGTTTGTCTACCTAGGTGCCCTATTCACCTCCTAAGGGGTAATATCGTGTATATGTGTTGCAGGTCAGGCGAGATATCTGAGCCTATGCTCACACTTTTCACATTTCGGACATATATTTTTTAATATTCGATTTTATAGGGGCTTGTACGAAAAATAGTATAAATAATATAATTTTTAACTGTGAGCCTACTGTGTGAAATCGGTAAATTCATAAGTCATCAATTTGCATTATAATTATTGCTACACCAGGTGTATCACAATCCACATTCTTAGCATTCCAAGCATTCCAAGCATTCGGGTACATCGAGGTCAGTGCAGTGCAGTGCAGAAATGGTGTGGAATGCCGTGTCATCAATTAACGCGTGCTACACTCAAGTGCATTGCCTCCTTTTATTAGTTCATGTTATTAATTTCATGAAAGAAAAAATATGAATCATCATGAGTGTAATTACCGATGACAACGAACCCAAATGCTTGTTGTTTTATGTTTACAGATTTTTGTTTTGTTTTGTTTGTTTTTCATGTGTATCTATGGTAATCTTTGATCTTTGCCAACACAGTCGCCTTTGCTTGGATGACCCTTCAGGTAGAACGAGAAAGGAGCTGTGGGGCTTACCCAATCCAAAGGCAACGAAAGAGTTACGAGGACTAAGCACGCCAACCCTGAGGAGAACTGTAGTGTCAATTCTCACTGGCCAATTTCTTCTCAGGGGTCACCAGCATAGGATGGGGCTTGTTGAAAATCCTGTATGCAGAGGATGCGGAGAAGAAAATGAAACGGTGACAGATTTTCTTAGTCACTCTTCGGTCCCCTCAGAAAAACGTTACAGATTCCTTGGCTCACACCTCCTGAAAAGATTGCATGAAGCCGGAAAGAAGGGATAGGCGACAATTTTGAATTTTGTTAGAGCATCCGGTTGGGACTTCTGAGCAATTGCTTATAAGTATGCAGGGTGAACAATGGGCCTTATTGTAGCCTACGTTCCAGGGACCCTTTTCGGATTCTAACCTAATTTCAATCCAATCCCAATCCATCCCTATGTAATAACCAATATACGCTTCATAAATCGTTCCTGGAGAAAATTGTTCCGTTTGCTGAAAAAATCCGCCGCCTGCCATTGCAACTGTGATTAGCCATTAATTACAATCCTATCTGTTGCCTTTTTCTATTCTGTTCATTTGTGGGCCTTGCTCTCCTCTTCTGCAAATTCAAAACTCAAGCATAAATATTTTCAAGTTCATTCATTCATGAACGCACAAGAAACACCATAATATTTCATTGTAATGCATCCTATTCGAACTTAGCAGGCAAAATAACTGTAGCAGTTTTTTTTTTAGTTTTTTTAATTCTACATTTACGTGATTGTTTAAAATGTATTTTTTTCAAAAATTTTTGTGATCGTGTTAAACTGAAAATTAGTATAATATAAATGGAATTTTTCTCATTTTTTCAGTCGTATTAAACCGAGAATGAAGAATAATTGGTCTAACAGTTAGTCAAAACTATCACTTCGTTAGAGAAACGAAGATGTTGGGTTAATTAAGGGAATCGGGAGAGTCGGAGTGTGCAGAATTTAACATCCACCCAGGTTTTCCCGTAAATTTTAGATAAGATCCTAGAACAGATCTTAGAACAGACTTGGCTATATCGATGATTTCATAAAGTTAGTACCCAATATTATCAGAACAGTCCCGGAGACTAACCCCCCGATTCTACATAAGAGACTGCTAAGAGATCTCTTAATCTCTTAGAATTAGAAAGTCAGAGATTTTAGCAGAATTAGTATTCTACATAATTTTTTTTTTAAAAACTTTAATTTTAATAGGTTAAGAGGCTTTGGAGAATCTTATCGCTCTTTTTTCAGTCAGCCGAGCTGTTAAAGACAATTCACTTTGCAAGAAGGATGAAGAATAGGAAACTTTTGGTGAGGCGATTATGGCAATATGGTATCACGAAGAACGCGAGTTATGTACCCTCATACTCACAATATACACAAACAGGCAACAAACTCCACGTGCCCATATATCATCATACATACATTTTCCTTTCATCAGCATTATATGTAATCCATAAAGTAAAGTCAATTACCTTTTAAAATAATACGTAACTTTCGTAATTTTCCTTATCATTCTTAAATTTGCTATTTTACCAAGTTCGCCCAATTTTTGCTCTTCAGCTCTTCAGAAGGTCAAGAAGTAAGCATGAATGAAAAACTGATTAAGTTAGATAGTTAATTTTTAATCGTAAACCATAGAAGAAGTAAAGTTAATTCGTGAATAAAATTTTATTAAAATTAATAATCCTGTTTTTTTTTTATCGTTTGGCTTACCGTATAAGTTAACTCGCGCAACATGTCATCAAAGTATGCTGTAGTACCTTATATGATTATCGAGGTTAATTCTGTGCGTCTTTAATCAACTCACAATTATTGATTATTATATGATAAGTTCACAGGACGTAATGATAATTGAATTATTAATTTATTAACTAAATCGCAGGTAAAGAATTATCACAACCGACATTACGTCCAACAGGATTTCCGTATAAACCTGTAAAAAAATTAATTGTTGCCGAAAATTTACCATTATCGAGTAATGTAGATTATCGTAAGGCTATCTCGTTTCAATCACTTTAAAGGCATAAAATTTAAGCATTCTGACATTATTTATGAATAGCCTCAGAAATAGAACTAGAACTATCCTCTATGCACGGCTCATTTTGTATAATTATTTCATATTTCGCGAACTTGTACATTATTTATGTAATATATACGTCACAAGCTTGTACAATATTTTTATCCAAAACTTCGGTATAAGAATCAAAACAATTTCTGCGACTATCACCATAAGAAATTTAACCGTACCTCGGTGAGGAGCTCTTATGTTAAGAAATATTCGAAAGCTATTTTTGTTTGCTAGGATACCAAATCTATTTAAAAAAATATCCATATAACTTTAGAGATAAGCTGACATCTCTTAACTCTTTACGCAGAAAACCAATTTCTGCTAACAGGCTTTTACAGCCCAGTTAAGAGGATAAGAGCTCTTATCTCTTACGTTGAATCAGGAAGTAAATTTCATTGACAGGCTTTTAAAGAGTTTTTTTTATATATACGGTCGCATAAAGACCTCAAACGAACTTAACTCTAAAAAAGGCATTCATTCAAAAGTTGCTTCTAGTGCACCACTTAACTGATATCGCACTTGTTTTTTGTAATGGGAAGCAGGCGGACGAGAGATCCCAAGCATGGAGGATAAGGCAGCCCGGGGTGCTAACCTGTTAAAAATTGCAAACAAACACTCACCAGAACCTTCCTGTCCTCTTAATGAAGAGCATCAGATCTAGGACAACATACATGTAGATATGTAAATCTCCATATAAACCCGCATCACCTTTTTAAAGCTCTTTATCTTTATATTCAACCAAAGAAACTATCAGTAATAAATGTCGTGAACAAATTATGTGGCTTAATACAACAGAGAGAGAGAGATAGAACGTATATTTTTCTATTAGAGGGCCTGTAGTTTTAATTCGGACCGCTTATTTTAGAAGTTTTCATATCAAGATGTAAGTTTGGGAAAGCCCACAGATACGAGGGCTGCCAGTATGATCCGGGTAAAGGCCGAACAAGCGCACAGAAAGTGATGGAAAGCAGAAGAATTTTAAGAACTTTTATTTTTACCGATTCTAAATCAAATCATAAATACAAGAGGAAATAACAACCGCCTAGTCCGTGGTTTGAAACTGGGACCTTCCGCTTGCCGGTACACTGCTCTTACTACTCAGCTAACGAGACAGATTTTCCCTCTTGAATCTATTAATTTGTAACCAGTAAAAAACGAAAGTAATACACATAGTAATCTAAAATAGATTTGGGTACCTACGTATATTATCAAATATTTTAAGTTCAATTAAATAAAATAAAATAAGTAAAAAACGAGTTTTCAAACAAAACTGAGCCCAAGTCGCATGAAAAAGTAGAAAATAAACTTTTCTTCACACACAGAGGTGGACTCAGATTTTATTCGCTGAAAATCACCGATATATTTCAGTAAGATCAATCAGAGGTAATAAGTGATTTGATTCGCGAAGAGAAAGAATATTCAAGAGAAATGTCCCAATCAAAAAATCTGAGTCCACCTCTGACATTTCTCTTGAATATTCTTTCTCTTCATGAATCAAATCACTTATTACCTCTGATTGATCTTACTGAAATATATCGGTGATTGTCAGCGAATAAAATCTGAGTCCACCTCTGTGTGTGAAGAAAAGTTTATTTTCTACTTTTTCATGCGACTTGGCCTCAGTTTTGTTTGAAAACTCGTTTTTTACTTATTTTATTTTCTGCCTTTTTCACGTTAACTAAATTGGAAAATTCTGCATTTTTCCTGAAACAGATTTATCACTAATCATATAGATGAAAATTTTTCCGATGATTTTCCCGCTTTTCCGGGTTTTCCATGGAGTTTTCCACAAAAGCAACTTTATGCAACTCATTTCGCTCTACAACTTTGTCTTAGGTTGCAAAACGCTCAAACGCTTTCTTGGTCGGAAAAACTCCGGAAAAGAGTTTTACATGAATTTTCCTCGATTTTTTCTGCAAGTTTTCACCATTGTCGGAGAGAAAGTAATGATGCCAGTTGATAGCAAACTTGATCCTGCATAATTTAGAAAACTTTTTTACCGGAAAATCTTCCGGAAAAGTCGGAAAATTCCAGAAATTTTTTCGGAAAAATCGGAAAACTCTGCATTTTTCCAGAAACGGATTTATCACTAATTAAATTTGTACCAAATTTTCAAATGATTTTTCCCGATATTCCGGGTTTTCCATGGAAATTTCCGGTTCAAATTTTGACAGATTCAATTGTCATGCGACATGATCCTGTGTACCAAATTTCAGCTCGCTGTGATGACAAAAAGTGGGCCTACGAGAGTGTCGAAAATAGTAAAGAAATAGACAAATTCGTGTACGAGTTAAAGGGAATGGCTGGCCTCAATTACAGTGAACTGCAAATAATATTTGTTTAAATATAAATTATAAAACAGCAAAAAATAACTATTCAAATACAAACTTTAAGACAATATAGGTACATATTTATGTGTCCCATATTTTGTATAACTTTGGACATTTTAAAAGTTAAAAAGTAGAATAGTAAATATTTTAGTATGAAAAATTAATAAAGCTTGATTAGGAATATACAAAGAAATAAAGAAAATTGTAAAATATAAGTTTTTTTTTCAGGTATAAAACAAGTATTTGAATATGATAGTATTAATATTATTTACAATATGTTGCAAGCTAGGTTTCAGATGGTTTCTACATGTGCCAGCTATTTTTGTTTAATAATTCTTGACAGACATTAGACCGTTTAATTTAGGTCTATGCAAACGATTTCTTGTTTTCATTTTCATTAGATTTGATTGTGAAAATACACACTTGCAGGAATCACTTTTATGAGACAAGCTTAGACTAGAGTCTACAAATTGTTTCACGTTTGGGAACATTTCCTCTCCAATCCTGTCTTTTAATGTAAATATCTCAAACCAAAAAACTTTTAGACCTAGATCTCGGGACACTTTTTACATTTATAACCAACCTCCACTCTTCGTCCGAATTTTCGTATTTAGCATAGCAAATGACATACACATATTACATATAAATGTGGATTATTATTTTTGAAAAGTGCTATGACACTATCTTTACTCCCCATCATCACGGAAGCATTATCAGCAGCATATCCTATCACATTCTGAATAGCAATATCCAACTGGCCAAAAAGGGATATAATTGAATCATAGATTCGCGTCTGTCTTATCCAATTCAAGTAAGGACAAAAACCTTACGCACAAATAATTGTAAATTCAATTTTTATTTATTTTTTCCCGGACGGGAATCGAACTTAAACTTGTTAGAATCGGTCAATGAAGGGGAACAGAAGAATAAATAAACAAATAAAACCGGAATTTTCAGTTTATTTGTGTGCTTTAATCATTACTGTTTAATGCCAGCTAAAAGCAAACGTGGCTTAGTAGGGTAGTTACAAATTAACAGATTCAAGATCGAGAATCATCTGTCTTGTTAGCTCAGTGGCGAGAGAAATCGCCCGGCAAGCGGAAGGTCCCGGTTTCAAACCCCGGACGAGATGGTTGTTTTTTCCTCTTGTATTTATAATTTGATTTAGAATCGTTAAAAATAAAAGTTCTTAAAATTCTTCTTTATTCATCATTGACCGATTATAATAAGTGTAGGTTCGATTCCCTTCCAGGAAAAAATAAAAGCACAGAAAGCGTTTGGTTGTTTCAGGCTCTCCTTCCAGGCAGGACTGACACTCAGGGCTTTCAACAACTCCAATCTTTGTTAGATGAACATAAAGCGAGCTGTGGCCGGTGATAATGTCAACTTCAGTTTTGTTATTTCTAGTTCTGCATTGTGATATTCGACTTACTATGGTGCAGAAATGAAATTGCTACAGAACTAAAAGTGGTTCAATTTAATTCCAGTCAGAAAACCCAGAGCATAGTAAAAGAAATTATTATGAGGCAAGTGAAAAATAAAAGAATGAGATATTTCCGATTACTCAATATAAGTTTAGTTGGAAAACGTTCGTTGCTGCAGAGCACACAAGAGCATTTCCCGTTTTCCAATGGCTAGTGGGAGATATTTAAAAAAAAAATACTGAATTTAACAAACTTGGTATTGAGCATCTTTTGGTCAAATGCGTTCTGTCGTAAGGCTCACTTGTACTAAGTAGTATGGAAGTAAAAAAATAGTTCAATCTATACTTTAATTCCACAACTAATAAGTGTACTGTCCGTTAATAGAACGTACACGCAAATTTGATTAAGTGACTGAAATGAATGCACTGGTAAATTTGGATAAAGATCAGTGGTTTATTTCTTAACAACGAATCAACACTATTCACTTTATTTTAACTTTCAAGTAAATTCTGCACTGATTTTTTTTTTAAGACTGCCCACTAATTATATTAAGATCAGATTATGTATCAAGTTTTCAGGTCAACGATTCAAACGTTTAGGGAAACACACTTAAAGGATTGTTTATAATAAATATATAAATAGATATTCAATATAGGGTTAATATAGAGCAAAGTTAAAATAACTTAACTTCGAAACACTGGCACACTTACTTAGCTTAAATAACTTGAGCAATCGTATTAAGACAGGATTATATAAACTGTTGGGTCAGACATCAATACACACTAGAAAACACACTAATTGACACCGATTAATGATATACGATTTTCAGAAATAGATATGTTGAGACAAAAGTCTATACATAAGTTTGGGTCTGAGATTTTTGTATCACACTGAAAACACTTAGCACCAAGTTGTAATATAAGATCGTCAAATAATGTAATAAAAATATATGTGTAAAATAGATGTGCACACGAGATGTATAATATAGATATATATAAGTTAAAATATAGTCAAATAGATATATGAATAAGTATTAAAATGTTACAAGTAACTGGTACTCACCGATCTCCACCTTGGCACTTGAGGAAATTGGCTTTAAGCTAATGTTAAGACCCTTTGTTCTAATATTTTGTTAGAACAATTCTTTATTTCCGTCGAGACCAGAAATAAAGTGTTAATGTTAATAAGATTGTCTTAACTTCAGTCGAGACCCGAAGCAAGATTCTTTATTTCCGTCGAGACCAGAAATAAAGTGGTTTGTTAGTAAATGATTATCTCAGTCGAGACCCGAGATAATATTCTTTAAACCAGTCGAGACCCGACTTAAAGTGAACGTTAGTAATTATCTTAACTTCAGTCGAGACCCGAAGCAAGATTCTTTATTCCCGTCGAGACCAGAAATAAAGTATTTGGTTAGTAAAAGATTATCTCAGTCGAGACCCGAGATAATATTCTTTAAGTCAGTCGAGACCCGACTTAAAGTAAGTGTTAGTAAATATCTTAACTTCAGTCGAGACCCGAAGAAATGTTCTTTATTTCCGTCGAGACCAGAAATAAAGTGTTTTGTTAGTAAAGGATTATCTCAGTCGAGACCCGAGATAATATTCTTTAAGTCAGTCGAGACCCGACTTAAAGTGAGTGTTAGTAAATATCTTAACTTCAGTCGAGACCCGAAGCAAGATTCTTTATTTCCGTCGAGACCAGAAATAAAGTGTTTTGTTAATTGTTAAAAGTTATATATCAGTCGATACCCGATATAAATGTTAGTCCCTAATTAGCCAACTTACCCCAAGCGATGCCAAGTACAAAAAGAGATCGAGATCAGTCAGCTTGTCGTTTATATAGCCCTTGCTTGCACACGACACCACTGATAGAGTAGCAGCGGCGCATGATTGCAAGAATTGGCAGTGCAGCTGTGATCTTACGGTACTAGCGATAAAATTTGCCTAGCAACGAACAAAAATGCATAGCAACAAGAAACTTAGAGCTTCACATGCTGCTGTGTTAAATTAAATTATATTTGCAAAAAGAGAAATTCCTGTTCGATGATACTTATAATGATGATAATGATGCAAATTAATCGGCTTGACTGATTATACACATGCTTTTGTTAGATGTTTTACCTATTTTTTAGGAAAATTGTAATTAGATTGAATTTATTGTCTTTTTAGAATTCAAATTTAGCATGGTATTTTTAATGTTCCCTTTTCAGGAATTGTTTTTTAGTACGAATTTAAACAGATGATCATGATTTTAATTTAATCTGCTCAATGAGGCTATACTTTTATATTGCATTTATGCAATACGTTATATAGATGATAAATACCTAGCTTTGTTTGGTTATGTATCTGTGTTCTGATTGAGTGATGAAATTAGATTTAATTTTATAAAAATTTTCATGCTTTGTTTTCAGGATTTTTTCTTTTAGAAATTTTCTATTTATGAAAATATATTCGAATCAATTTGGTTCGAACAATAAGTCAATACCAATTTAAAGAACGCAACCTAATGCAGACAACCCATAATTTGGTTGTGAAAAAGGTAGGGGGCCGATTTTTACAGGGATTTAAAAGTGGAAATCTCCAGTAACTTTTAACTACTTAACACAGTACCCCATCCGATTGATAAAAACTGATTTTCAGATAACATTGACATCCGTATCTTTTTTCACTATCATGGACACCCTTTTAACTGGTTTTCATACATAGCTTTGCCATTTAAACTCAAATGATTACAGCAAAGTGATTTGATATTCTCCAAGTAACACGTGTGATCAGACCCAACCCACTTCCTCAGATTGAATCCTCCTGTTTTCATCATACCAATTAGTTCATCTAATAGGCATTTAGCATCATCAATATTATCAGCCCCAGTGAGTAGGTGTTTTGGTGCTATTTATTCATTTCTTTAAGTGATGAAAAGATAGATTAAAATTAATTTATTAGTTCAATTCCTGCTTTACACATTTTCTGTCGGGATCCAGCACCTCCTGATGCAAGTTCAATTTAATTTTTGTTACATCAAATATTCAAAGTCTAGCGCATCTTAATAATTTTCCAATTAACAAAACAAAAAAAAACCCGTCTGCAGCATTTTTGTAGAAAGTGGAGGTACGTGCAATCTGGGAATTTTTTTCTGTGGCTAAGCACTAAGAACCGTTATTGATATTCGCAATCATCACGCGGGCATAGGATAGGAAAAAATTAGTAATACAAAAGAATTTTAGAACTATCTTTTCAATCCGAAAAACTTCTTCATTTACTACCACAGTTTGGCTCATGGTAGTCGGAAATGTAAATATAAAATTTCTATTTTTTATGATGCAAAAATTACTAATATTCATCTGTAATTACAGTGCGCGTTATATTTTTATTATCATATACTAAACCATCAGTTGAATTGACAAAATAATTCCATATATGGCTTGAAAAATTCAATGATGATGCGATTTTATCCCACTTATTAGAAGTAGGTTTCAATTTTTTAAGAGACAATATATCACTAAGAGGGGTGTGTAATAAATAGCCGCGGAAAAACATACAATTTAATCAGATGCGAATTTGTTGAAAGAGTTTGGGAGATGTCAATTGCACTTTGGTCAGCCGCTTTTTGCTTATAGGATATGCACTTGTAGTTTCATAAAATGTGTATACGTAATTCCAGAAATGGACGAAATCGGCAACACCTTCGTAAAGTAATCATACAAAGAATCGGATTTTCAAGTACAATGTCCAGATGTTTGCAGTATTCAAAACAGTTTTTCTTAATGCAAAAGGCCATAAACCTAAGACCAATTGGAGTTCCCAATTAAACATCCTAGAAACAAATGCAGAAATCAACTTTAAGGCTGTAATTAGCACATTTTCAAAGCAGATGTGTGGCATATTTATGGGCATTCATTCCACAAATTAGTAATATAATACGAACTATAACTTAATTCATCATTTCAATGGATTTTCTTACCTCTGCACATTTCTTACTGGTGACTTCAAAACATGTTTTAGGACTATTGACCTGATACTCAGGTTGCCTAAGTTTGAACAACTAGCCCGGATTAGACTCACCGCACCGTAATCAAAACAAAAATTCAATTTTATTTTTATTCATGCCAGACATTTCAAAAATTTCTAATTTATTAATAACAATCATAATTGCGTTTATAAATAAATTAATGCATATAAAAATCAATATAAATTTATTCCAAGTTGATTGAAGACGAACTAACTACCGCAAATAAATCCTTGTGATTTTCGTTACTTTTTTGTGCCCGTGCTGTTATCTTCCATGTCACGTAGCAAATAGAAATAACGAAAAATCCGATACCTTTAAATATAGAAGCCAAAATTTGTCAACTGTAAAATGAAAAACAAACATTAACCTACCCATGAGAAAAATAGCTTCAGATTTGTCATCTGTCAGACTCTTTGAAACAAAGCAAAGCAAAGATATTCCACCAAGAAAACAAAGAGCTCCTCCTATCGCCACGAAAGTAGTGACAATTGTCAAGTGATCAGCAGAAAACATCCTAGATCTCTACAGACTCAGGAAATCGGACGTGCCACTCTTGATTTTACGCAAATGCCAATAAAACTTTAATTCACAATTTGATTTATTTCCCAATAGACATCTGCAGAATAAGATTAAGATCCCTAAGAAGCGGAGGCGTGCAGCCCATAACCAGAACTAACAAAAAACCGTTATAAGCTGGCCTTATTTTCTAATCATATGCAGCTATTTTTAGGCCAAGACTGTTTTCTTAATTTTCACATTCACTTAATGTATGTCTGGGGAAGTGTCTGCGGTCCCTCATCCAAGTCTAGGAAGTAAATTGGGTGCGTTTCCTAGATATAAAGTCACTCGGGCTCCGGAAAAATTAAAATTAGTCATTGTGTTGTCGTCGTCGCCTTCGTCGTTGTCGTTGTCCGCATCTATTTTTGGAACATAATAAAATTTATGATGCTGCCACGTAAAGAAAATTGGCTGGAAATCCAGTGACGTCATTAATTTATGTCAGATGATTGCTACAGCTCCAACTCCAATGATCAGATGGTATCTTCAGATGTAACGAAGTGGAAGTGAAAAACGTGCCACAGTCACAGTGTCTTGTTTCTTTCATCCTTTCCGCTGTATCTTATCGTCTTCGTCGGGGAAGTGAACTCAACTGAAAATTTTCCTCGCTTCATTGGCTTTTACGGATCATTTAAAGTTCCTTGGGAGCTATCTGCTAACGCTATATATTTACACCTTTGGGGTGCAAAATATATTATTTTCTGATATCCGTACACCAGAACTCATGTCTAAAAAATTAATGTTTACATTTTGTCCGTTTCCGTATCTCTTTGGGAAGATTTTCCCTATGAACTTCAAGTAGTTATACGTTAAAATCATGTCTGAGATATTGGAAAAAAAGTAGAAATATTCTCGAGTGCTAAGTAAGTATGTATTGAGCATATTATCTAGACTATAAATCAGTATTAACTGACTGTACCGATTAACTGTAATTACAACAAAAGAACCCATGATAATGGCAACTACCCTCAATAAGGTCAACGAAAAAAGAAAAAAAGAAAAACAGTTTAAAAATGGAATTAAAGCTACTCGTGCATCCCACCTAGAACTGTCGTATACTCGTACTCTTTGAAACAGCAACCTTAATGTGTTTTTGAGTCCCTTTTAACAGTTCGCCTGAAGGGCAACCACAAATTGAAAGAATTAGAACGCCCTACTTAGGAACAATGTGGGTTACAGCTGTGTTCTAGATGGAAACCCCACACAAAGGCACACACATTCACACACACATATGTACATACACCACACATGTAAGCCCTTTTCATTGAAAAGTCGACCGATTCTAGGCACAGAGAGTGCTTTTGAAATATCATCTGTGACAAACAGAATGCACTTTAGTACTCGAAAATGGAACTGTTTATGGGTAGTTTGCTATACGATACAATGAGAAAGCCTTTTGTATGCAAGGATGGAAAGAAAGGGCCTTTGGATAGACGTTTTATGTTAAATCCTTCTACGCTATACAAGGACGTGAGCAATTAACATGCCTTCGACAAATTTTCAAAGAATGTTAGAGTCCCATTTGCTTGGGAACGACATACTTCGCTAAATTGGCTTTTGTGAGGAAATATAAAGGTCTGTTTACGATATAGAACCGTGGTATTTTCGGTTTATATGTAGAATTTTTTCCATTCCTTTGTTGCCTTTTTTTGATTGGAAGCTAAAAAATTAGATACAGGATGCAATGTGAAATCAGTGTGGGAAGAATAATTTTAATAGAGGACGCGCAGTCTCAAGGATGTGGAAAAAAAACAGAAAATTAATTTCGCCTTCTTTGGAATGTTTAATGTGAAACAATAGGTGACCCCAATGACCATTGATAAATAGTTAAATCCTTCTAAGGACACCTTTTCATTGAACGGTGAACCGATGATACTTTTGTAGAAGCGCAGGATGTTACGCGATTGATGAGGGTAAGTTATTGTTCCGTCGCGAAACAATTTTTAAATTTAAAAATTAAAACAAAAATTAAAAATACAAACAAAACACACTAAATGCTTCCACAGTAATATCTGGCATTCTCTAGGCAAAGCCTTCATCAAATCACGCCATATTGGGACTTCACAATTATCCTACAGTACCTCCTTCAAGCGAACACTGTGGATATAATCCTCATTCAAAATCTATGATTCCTATACGCCGTGAGTGTACTTTTTTAAGGACTGTGCTTTGTATATTTTACCGCTGTATTGACCTGAATATTAAGGACTCTTCTAAATTTTGCGTTTCTCACATTATACTTTGTGCAGCGTGATCGGGTTGATTCTAAGTATTAGTAATAAGGCATAAAAATGCGAAAATTAAAATAATGTTAATTTGCAAAACAGGCTGCTTTTTTGTTATATGAAGTATATGTGGATGATATTCCTCTTCCCTTCTCCAGCCACAGCATCACTGCTGCTTGTGCCTTCATGCAACGAGGCCTCAATGATGTTGAGAACTAGCGCACTCGACATGATATTGAAGTGAACCCAAGAAAGACCAGCTTGGCGCTCTTTATGAAGAGAAAAAGGTTAATGGGGCTATAAGGGCCTTCGCTCAATGCGGGCGAACCTTTGACTGCGATTCGAAAGCTGGCAGACCTGCAAAGTCTTTCTTACCCAGGTATTCTAGACCTCATGCAATCTAGAGCTTTTGCTACCCTTGAGATTCTACTTAATCTGCTACTCTTTCACCTTGTCATTCAGAAAGATGCAAAAAGAGCTGTGCGGATACGATGCGTGGATGCGATGGTACCAGATTTTCACTTTTTGCGTCGGTTCTCTGCGAGCTTTCCTGAAAGAGAATCGTGGGCTAAGGGAGGTGCCTTATCGATCTTTCATCCGGCAGCTCTAAAAGTGTTCACCGACGGCTAATCAGGGTGCCGGTGCGAATGTTTAGTGTCTTGAATCCTGGCTTGAGGTACTCAATTAGAAGGCACATCATTCTCTTCCAAGCTGAAGTTGTCGCTTTTACAATGGCAGCTAAGATAGCCCTTGATATAGAGATCAAGGGAAATCCTCTTGGATTGTGAGGTAGCCTCGTTGGCTCTGAGCGGCGATCGGATAACATCTAAGTTACTGGGGGACTGTAGGCTGTCCGTTAATAAGCTGTGTGTCAACAACAACGTGTCTCTTCAGTGTGTTCAGAGTGACATGGGGATTATGGGGAATGAAAGGCCTGACCTGCTAGCGTGGTCTGGCTGTGTCTCTTCATTCCTTGGACCGGAACCCGCCATAGGCATTGACACCTCGGTTATCGGGTCTCTCATCAAAGGGGATATTCGAAGGAAGTTTCAGCAGAGATGGGCGAGCTTGAGTAGGAGTAGTAGTTGGAAGGAGAGAATGAGACAACTGAACACTTTCTACGCCTTTTACCGGCCTTTGCACGGAGAAGGCTGTATACGCTTGAGTCTGCCCTCCTATCTGTGGATGAGTTGACCAACTTACCTCACCAAGGTCTGCTCCATTTCATTAAGAAATTTGGAAGGTTTTGGTGGAAGCATTTCTATAGCAGGCTAGCACAGTGGGGCGCTCTGGCCTCCGTGCTTCGGATATATCGTACCCCCGGCTAAAAAAAATCTGTCTGTTGCAGTTGGCTGTAGAAGCAACGTATTTAAATATTGTCAGCATAATAGGAAATTATAAACTACACGCCTAGACAGAAGAACAACCGTTCAAATAGATGTTCTGACAAATATATTTATATTTCTTTTTCTAATAGACTTCAAAATAACAGCTTGGGCGCAATATAAAAATAGGAATTAACTCCTGTCACCAAGCCCTTGTGTTCTGAAGCACTGGTAATATAGGCCAACAAAGTCTGTCCTTGCACGGGACTACCCAAATTTACTTTTTATTTTAAGTTAGTTTTAAAGAATCGATAACGTCCATGTGAGGAAAGTCCGAAGATGCAAAGATGAAGAAGGTTATACTTACTAACAATGATCAGTCGATGAGAGTATTACATTCTTCATCTTAGCTTCTTTGTACATTTCTCACATGGATGTTATCGGTTCGTTGCAAGTAACTTAAAATAGAAACTAAACTTGGGTCTATGGCAGGCAGGAACTAGCCGTACTGAAGAGTATTGTTTCCTGATTATACGAAACGCCTTATTTATTGCTAAACTTGGGTAGTTTCCGTCAATCAACCATAGTTGTTGACATAAAAGAGAAGCATCATTAAATTCATGAACACTAACAACCTGGACTTCTTCTTGCGGTATGACAAAACCTTCCTCTGCATGATTTTAGAAAATAGCAACAGTGAACGCTAGAGGTAAGTCATCTTAAGTATTCATATCCAGCAACAACAAATATTCAATACTCAAGAGATGCAAAGAGCTACCCTTTAAACCATCACTCATGTATATGCTCCAGATGTATCTATCCTTTATCGACATCACATATGCACAATGGATGGAAGTTCAAACACCAATACACTTATTTTGAGTTAGATATAACTATTGTAAGCCTGGTGATTTACAAAAATAGTTGCATATGACCTGTTTACTAGATCAAAAATTGGCAAGGTAATCAGAGGAATAATCACCACCCTGGTCGAAGCCTTTGAAGTCACATGACTAATCAAGAGGACAGAGTAGAAACCTGCAACCCGTAGTTAACATTTCAACTAAATGTTCAACATTGAATGTGATAATCTAAATAGTACGAATTAAGGCTTATGAAATGTTTTCATCGGGAGACTCAAATAACTCGAGACTGTTTTAAATATAGATGAAGGTAACGATAGTTCATTTGCAGAGCTTTTAAGAATCCTTTTAAATGAACATTTTTTTAACTATTATATTGATGTTAGTGCAGGCCACCAAACCAGAACTGATTATCTCGATAGTCTGTCGGGAGAATCTGGCAATGCAAAATGAGTGGTCGGTCGATGTATAAAAAACTTTCAAGTCCTCGGGTCGGGTATGAGGTGCATTTCATCTCCCACCCCATTTAGAGCTCCGTCAGCTTGACAATTATAAAACTTGAATACCTTTTCTAGGCATGTATAAAAACATGTTATTCTTCGGAGCTGTGGTAAGTCAAGGTCGTCCTGGTAAGTCGCTCTAGAGCTTATGCATACCTATAAGCCTCTAAATGAGATTTGCTTCATCTTCAAAATCCTGGAACATATTTACTTATAGTACCTGAAGGGGTTTCTGCTACGTAAATAAAAATATATCTGACAAATGTAAAAATGAATTCAGCAATAATCATCCTATCATCGTTGTAATAATATGAGAACAACTGATGAAGGAAAGAAAGCAAAGTTATTTCTATCAAAACTGCCACTCTAACTGCAAGATCACATTATTATTCAGTAATCAACTTAACATGAAATCATTAACCTAAATAAAATAAGTAGTTCCTGATCGTTTTACATCAAGACTTCCAGCACAGTAGCTTAGCGATTAAATTACAAAAAAAAATACAAATGTTACCAAAAGTCTTGAGCTCGAACTCATCCAAATCGACCAAGAACTTCATAAAAGCTTATCACGTTTATCCAATAACGTGAAATTTCAATGTCTTTTCCCAGAGGCGTCTTACTGTTAACATCACAAACCACTTTCCTCGCTGTTATATTGGGTGACAATTCAAACAACAAAGTCGGTAAATTTCAATTTTATTGTGCCTTCTGGGATTGGGAGGACCTTGGTTAACTAAAATGGTCAAAAGGCGAAAACACGTATAGGTGAGCTCTTGAGAGAAATCAGAACTTTCTGATAATAAGTAATATCTTGCGGGCACAACAACAACTTTTATCGACTCAAGAAGTTGCTCTATGGTTTATTTTATCCCCCGGTGCTTCAGAGTAAACCAGGAATTTCAGTTGGAAGGGAGTCTCAATAGAACTAGGGTGATCTAAAAAGAATTTTACTGTTGTGATATTAATGTCAATTTCAAATACTATGAAATTTATGAAGCACTGCTTGAGGGTGGTTCATAAATCTTTACCAAGCTGTGAAGGGTATTCCCTATATGTGGTTTCATCTGCCCATTTTAGAGGTTTCACTATAGCACAACCATCGTCCAGGCCATTTTGGCATACAGCGACCAACTCTCAAATTGTGGAAGGCTTTAATATGCAAGAATTAATGTATAAATTACCCGAAGTAGTCCTATATGTGAGAGAAGTTTGGTATGCAAATATTTATTTTGTCCTTAGTGCAGGATAAATTGGGTAAGCGGGTTATTCTATGCGACGAAAGGGAAAATTGTGCCATAGAACAGTCGGTAACATATTTACTATAAGCTAACTAGATTCATCTACGACAAGTGCTTGGTTATTGTGGAAATTGGAATGCCGAAATAGAAATATATATCCTCAATATCCCTGGGAGATTTTAATTAGTGGCAGTTTATAGCAAATTCAATTTTTTATTTTATATTATATTGAAATTTTTTTCATTCGTTATCATGTTTGAGGAAGAAAGAGATTTAAGAGGACTATTCGACTTCAGAGAACTTATTAATTGTTGACATAATCATCGGCATAGTAATCTAATGAAGTTATGTTCGTTATTATTTACGTACATACATGCTTAGGAGTAAAAGAACCAATCTTCAGAAGAAATGTTGAATCTATTATGCATCACACCTTTTAAACAGAACCATTAAGAAGATATTCTGCTTTAGCTTCGAGTTTCTAATTAAAAAAATAAAACTTAAAGTTAAAAGGAGTGACCGGAGTACCATTGTAACATCCTCAGATTGAATGGAGATTTGATCGTTTGAAGATGTGGTGCACAGTCTGTCACGCGGTTAGACGAAAATCGTTCGATATTTTCGGGGTGGAGTTACACGGCTTACAACAATTTTTTCCGTATGTGGTAATTGTCATTCCCGGAGCCCCGAATACGTTCAGTTATGGTTAAGCCTAACCAACGGAATGTAAAAACAAGTTAACATGGCGGAATAGTAATGAGTTTTGGGAAAATTCAGGGACGATCCCCTTCCTCCCATATAATTCTAATAAAATCAAAGTTTATACTCTAATTAAATAAAATAAAAAAATATAAAATGATCTGTTTAAAAAGTACTGCAATAAAAAATAGAAAATAATTTCTACTTGTACTTAATGAGTACCTACATCACAAAAGTTCTCTAGAGTTTCCCTTCAATTTACATTTAATGAAATTTTTAAATTTTCCAGGTACACAAAGAAAGCAAATTCTGGTCAATTGAAATTTTAACACTAGAGTAAATAAGAATTTCGCGAAATTGAAATTTGGAGCTCCTAATTTTTAGCAAAATATTTAATGAAATTACAATATGCTGGTAAGACTTTGCTCTCTTTTGTGTACCTTAAAGTTTTTTAAATTTATACCGAAATCTAATACAATTTCAAAATTTAACTAAATGTAAAATTAAGCGCAACGCTAGAGCACTTTTATGTTATAGGTGCGTGGTAAATGAAGGATAAAAATATTTTTTAGTGTGGATTTTGAAGATTTTTTTAAAAAATTATTTTTAATATTCACAATTTTTTTAATGCTAAAATTATTCTCAAAAATTTTAAAATTTTATCATTAAGGACTTTTCAGTATAAGTTATTATTTCGACTGATGTACACAGTAAAATATAATTCCCTGAAGTAAGTGGCAACAATTTGTGCCACAAAGCTTAGGTATTTGTCGATAAGATAAGGGAAAGCTCCACCTTGGAAAATGTAGATTAGGTTTTTATTCCTAAAATGCGGGTAGGTTTTTTATCCTAAGATTTAGAGAATATTCCCTAAAATGTAGGGAATTTTCGAATTTTTTGTTGTATTATTATTTTATGGCCCATACGGCTAAGTAGTACGGAACTTATCTTGGTGTCTTGGGCACGCTCAAACAAAATTGAAAATATTGAAAAACAATATATGACTTGCTTTCGAAAAAAATGTGTGAATTATATAAAAGAAAATATACTTCCATTAATATGGGGAAATTAAACTGATTTTCCCTTTATGTTAGAGAAAATTAAATTTATTTTTAGGGAAAAACGTGTCTTAAATGTGGGGCATTGCCCTACCTTGTTTTTACAGTGTACTGTACTTCCTTTGCTTCTTATATTATACCTTATACTCCATTTGATGAAATTTTAGTAAGTGTCACCTACCGTCATTAAATTTATTGGGAAATGAAAAGATTTTCTAATAAAGTCAGCGGTTACAGCCATCAGATCAGGAATGAAATCCCGTTGCGGCCTCATTAAAAAATGTGTCTAAATGCTTTGCAACTAAAGCAAATACTAGCAAATTTTTTTGATAGCAATTAATTAAATTATAGAGCTCTGCTTTGATCTTTACTCACAGTGAGAAAATGTTAATGAAATGACTGAATTTCAATTTACGTCATTATGCAGGCAGCCTTCTATGGTATTACGGATATCGAAATCAATCACGTAAATGATTTAAGAAGCAGAGTAAATGAATAAAAGAACCGAGACCATTTCTACGTCAGACATCTTTCTTGTTACTGAAATTTAAGCATTTTTCAAACTTACCAATTGGTTATTGTTGGTAGCTACTTAGGGTAATTCAATAAAAAATTAACTTCGAAAAATGGATCGGAATTTACTACATTCTTTTTATTTTAGTATTCTAAATAGAGTCAACTTGGTTTTAATATTTGTAATTATACCTGCAATTGTTATATAAATGAGTGGTATTAATATTTCTATAAACAGTTGGAAGTAAACCTAGAAGCTCTAATGGTTAATGACTCAAAGCATATACCTAATCGCGTACCTATGACTGTAGGTATATCCTTCCAAAACAAACCTTTTATCCAGCCATCGAAAGCACCTTATCACAAGTTATTAGTTTGCCCAATTAATGAATTTCTGTACCATCATCTCTTTTGTATACCACCGGTTATAAAGCATACAAAAACTTAATCCCTATGGGTCAAATTATACCAGATTGAACCTGCAGGATGATATTTTCCGGTAGACTTTTATTTTATATAGCTATGAATAGGAAACGGATGTATACATACATATTCGATAACATGGTTCCAAATGACCGTATACATATATATATAACATTCCGTTTTTAAACCATGGACGTCTCCCCAATTGCTATGTTTACTTCAATTCGTAAAATGATGCAAGTGTGCCCAGATCCTAAAGCGAAGGGATTTTTTTGCACACAGAGTTTCAATGGGTTTAATTCATTGCGAGAAAAACGATAATGGAAATGGAATATACGGCTAAGTACAAGTGGATACCAGTATATATGCCCCGCGGGTTCCTTTAAAATTACTGAGACAAAAGTGATAAAGAAACCCGCCTTTTTCCTGTATAAATTGAGAGAAATAACTCTTTGTAAAACTGAAGCCATTTACAAAAGTATTCTTTGTTACATATTTCATTTATGTCCCATGGAATGCAATCCTTTAACCTTATAAATTCGGGACACGTTTCTAACTTGGATGTAAGCACATATACTGCCCGAAGGGATAAAGTCCCCTTCTGACATATGTTTCTAATTTAGGAGCACTGGTTGATTAATTTTTTTTCTCTGTTCCCTTTTCTTTCTTTTTTTTAAATTTTAAGTATTCTTAGAAGCTCTACATATAAAGGTATGCTCTTTGAAATATATAATTTCCATGAATTTTAATTACGGCCAAATGAATAAAAGAATGCGCTTCGAAAAAATTCATACACGTGCCCATCGAGAACAAAATATCTCGGAAATGCTTATTTGAACCATTAGTGAAAAATATTTCCACTCAAAAGAGGTTCTTTAAACTCAGTCCTCTTAACGTAAGCATTTATTGAGAAAATTACAAGTAGATAGCTCTTAAATAGCACTCAAAGTCAATATGTAATTAATTTCACGATTCTCCTTGCTTCTAATCCTTTCACATCATCTTGAAAGTATCCCCCTTTGAGCAATTTCTTTCGTCTGTTGTTTTGTCCCTTGGCCATTATTCAGTCAATTAGAGCAAAATAAAGACCGAATCCTCTCCACCTCAGAAGGAGATTAACACGAATCGATATATATCCAGCCGTTGCCCTTTTAATGAAATAAAAGCTCAGCTCTAATTAATCCGTTCAGGACCACCTTTTTACTCTTTTTTTTTCCTTTTCCTGTACATAAAGGAATCAGCAAAATTGCAATCATGTTCCTCCCTAATAGATACCTTGGGAGTACTAAGGATCTCTCTCGATATCAGCACTGTTATATGAATGAAAGAAGAAAATGAATAAAAAAGAAGGTTCAATAAAAATTTCCCTAGGGTCGGTATCAACAAGACTTAAGGGTTCATGATGCAGATCCTGCTGAGACTGGGATATGATATGAGATACGATGATTGAGCATGTATTTGTGGTGTTCATTTTATGATTTGCATAAGGACTTATACGTATAACTACGACGACGCGGTAATTAATCGGCGCTTATTTATCCGAGCAAATGACCTAAATTTATTCACTTCGAATCCTTCTTTCATCCTTTGATGGAGACAAACTTGTACGAGATAAGTGCCTCTCTACGTGCAACATATATGTGTTACAAATAGCTCCTGAGTGAAGTGTGATGCATCAATATCAATTTCACAACGTCCCATTTTGAGTTAAGAAATAAATTTAAAGTGAGGCGTAATTTACAGTTTTCGCACCAGCTTTTGTGCTGAATTTTGGTTTGTGAATCAAGTTCAAGTGGTTCGCTCCATATACTTTTCATTCACGGAATTGAGTGTTATCACAATATTCCAAGGTCTAAGTTCTATGCCGAAATAGAATTTTTTTAATACAAAATAGAAAGTGTGTCATAGAAAATTGCCTAGAAGATTATTTTTCATCCACAAAATTTCCTTTTTTATCGAAATTATTTATTATAGAAATGAACAGTTACATCTGGCTGTCCTTCATAAGATCTTCCATCCCAATTCCTTTTGGGTTTAATCTAGAAGTTGCTCAGGATCCTCACTGCAGATGTAGATTGCGGAAAATCCAAATCTTTGTTTTCCATGCCTATAAGATTTCAATAGATAGGTACTAATTATTTATTCCTTATTATTCCTTATATCAAGGTTGTATAGAACTAACACTCTAGTTAAAATAAAACTTTCACCAAGAAACTTCAATAAATTTAAAACTCTCGAATCCCTTTGGATATCATATCTCTTGGATTCTACAAGTTTAAGCTGATGAAGTTCTTATAATTCCCTTTATATAATTGAGTTTCACTAGACTGTGTTTTTTCAGTCTATATACAACGTAAAAAATCCAACATCGTTAGTCTAAGTGTGTAGCAAATATATTTACTAAAGGAGGAAACATCGCTGTAGCAAAGAAAATTGTTCTACCAGCTCGAACAGCAATGATACAGGAATACTGAACATTCATATTGTCGCACGAACACGGATTAAAAATTCAGTAGTTTAGTCAATAGCCAGCTAATTCCTGTTTATAAAGGGTTTTCCAATAAGAGGTGTTATTTTAATTAGCCCGCTATTTCGGTAGACGTCACTTTTAGAGCTGTCATTTTTTGACATTTGACAAGTAGAAACCACGCCATTAAAAATGGATTGATACACGATTTAACAACGCATTGAAATTATTAAAATTCACTGTAAAAATGGTGAAAATGTGTCAAAGACGGTTCGTAAAACTCGAACATTTTTGGGTCGTCGTGAAGCACCTTGTCGGACCGCAATACAGAAATTGGTAGAAAAATTCGAGCTGTCGGGACAAGTTAGTGATGTGAAGAATAAACCCCGTGCACGTCGCTCAAGAACAGCCGAGAATATTGCTGCTGTAGCCGAAAGTGTTGAAGAAAACCCAGGTTTGTACATTCCTCGTCGTTCTTTGGAATTAGGCATTCCACAAACGTCATTACACCGTATTTTGCACAAAGATTTGGGTCTTAAGGCTTATAAAGTTCAGTTAACACAAGAACTCAAGCCGGCCGATCATCAACAACGTCGAGTCTTTGCTTGAAATGCATGAAAATGATCCGGAATTCCATCGAAAACTCATCTTGAGTCATGAGGTCCATTTCCACCTCGATTGCTTCGTCAACAAATAAAATTGTCGCATTTGTGGCTCGGAAAACCCAAGAGTTATTGTTGAAAAGCCTCTCTATCCTCAACGTGTGACTGTTTGGTGCGTTCCTTACTTTTTCGAAAATGAGTCTGCAGCAACAGTTACGGTGAATGGATTGCTCTATCGACAGATGAATAATGATTTTTTATGGCCGGAATTGGATGGTATTGATCTGGACAACGTTTACTTTCAACAAGACGGCGCTACGTGCCATACAAGCAACGAAACCATTGATCTTTTACGGGAAAAGTTTCCGGACCGTGTTATCTCTCGGAGAGGTGATCACAATTGGCCACCGAGATCTTGTGACTTAACACCTTGCGACTTCTCCTTTGGGGCCAAGTGAAAGACAAGGTCTACGCCAAGAGCCCAGCGTCGATTCAAGACCTCAAAGATGGAATTCGTGAGGCTATCGAGGACATAGGGCAGCCACTTTGCCATTTGGTTATGGAAAATTTCATGAAAAGGATATGGTCCTATAGGCGTGGTCGTGGTGGTCATTTGGCTGATGTTATTTTCCATTATTAACGGCATACCTTCCTCTTTATAATGAAATAAAGATCCGATCATTTATATAAAAAAATGGCATTTTTCTTTGAATATCAAAATAACACCTCTTATTGGAAAACCCGTTAGTAACTAAAATATATTAGGATAAGAAATCGACCTACAAATTGCTATATGTTCTTATTAAAAAAAGAAAAGAAATAAGATCATATATATATAATTCAAATTGAGATGGAAGTCACCAAATTCAAAATAGAATGAGAAAAATTTAAAGCAGAGTATGTATGAACTGTATTAGTGGCGACGTGTCAATACCCTGTCACCACCTTTCTGAACGCGTGACCAATCAACAATTAAATCTTGTAATTTTGTTCGTCTAAATGCTTAAGCCTAGTATCGACTTCGAGTAAAATGTGACATTTCCATACAAATTTTAGCGCTGGTAAAATCGCAAGGTAAAATTTTACTGATGATTTTACTACTGCAGTACGGAGTTCGCCGGTAAAAACTGAATGTTTCCTCTTTATAAAATAGAAGGCACTATAAATTCTGATTGATCGAGGAGTTTCGTTTGTGTTATCAAAATATAAAAATCAGTTATTTTGTTTGCTCCAAATTAACATACGTCAAATTTTTTCCAAGCGACTTTAATGTAAATTATTTGGAGACCGCGTTAAATTTAACTTTGCCCGAACTCAATACTAGGCCTTAGCTATTCATACTTCACTGAGCGTAGAAAGCCGTAGTCAAGTAGGCGTGGTTTCGAATGAAAAATGTTTTTGTGAACAAGAGAGTTATTCTATTGTCAGAATTGAGCCTAACCAGTTAAGGAAGATATATAAAGCCTAAGACTAAGAAGATATATAAAGACTAAAGCTAATTTAAAAGAGAAATAATAAGAGGTGTACAATAAAGAAATTGAAGAGACCTTTTAGAAATACAACGTCCTTGTTTTATTTGAAGACCGATTCAGAGTTTAATGATTATGACCGCAGATTGGCGGAACAATATTACTTTTCTTTTTAGATAGATCCTTCATGACACCAGTAAAGTGGGAATGATTTTGCTCCCTCCTGTAACCCGCTGCGATTGCAGAACATAGAGATAATCGGATGTTACGCGAATCTTCCTCGGAGCTCCGTGTTGATCATTCTCGTATCTACGCCTATCCATAGATCCGTAGGAAAAGCACTGCGACCATATTGGTATAGGGCCCATTGGTTTATTTTTTGTTTTTGTTTCCAACAATCTCAGTCCGAATTATTTGTTTACCATTGACGTGAGACATGTTTGTTGAGGTACACAGTTGTCACCTCAACAAGGAAGACTAATCAATCTGAATTCAGAAGTTTTTATGAGACTTTCATCAAGACTTCCTTGTTTGCTTTTATCATTGTTACAGCACACTTCAGCGCGGTCGCTTTCACGAGACTCGCTGACTTCTATCTCAAGAGACACACTGGGAGCAGTGTCACGTTCAAACTCCACGCTATTTCAGATTCGAACTAACAAGTGCGTTCATAAGGAGCAACCTGGGCTGCACTTTTGGTCTAGCTATTTAGGAAACCCACTCCATCAAGAACGCTCAGTGTCGCAAGAACTCAAAAATCTGCATATAGGATCGAAAGCTACACCACTTATTCCAGTTGAATATCTTTAAATGGCCGAAGATATGTGGTGAGATCTAAGGGCGGACCCAGATATTTGCTCTAGGGGGCGATAAAATAAAAAAATTAAAATTAGAAATGAAAATAAGAAAGAAATCAATTGCTTGTATTATAAGTCAAGTTATACAGGGTGTGCCAGACCAATAGGTCAATATTTTGCCAAATGATTCTTCTCGTTCAGACAAGAAAAAATTGTATGGAAGGAAGGTGGAGGGGATTTGGCCCTGTCGAGTTACAGGGTGATTAGTAAAATATTCCCTTTTTTCATTAAACACCATATCTTCAATTATATTATATATTATAAGCGGAACTTTATGGCCTTTTGAAAGACTGCTCAACCACCCCCGTACCCCTCCCCACTCAAGAGTTATGATGCTTCAAACTTAAAATTTCGGTTTTTTTCTGTTTTTTTATTTTAAATTTTTTTTGGTTTTCTTTTTATTTCCCCCCTAACCTACATTTTTTTATGAAATTTCGAAAACCCAGAGACTCTTCTTTGCTTTAACTATACTTATGTTGTATATGTGACGGTTAAGGAGTTACTGGCTCTTAACCTATTCAGGTCACAGATTATTTGTTCCCGTACTGACTGAAAACACGTCAAAACACGTCATTTTATAAAAACATCGTCTAATTTTGGTATAACCTTAAAAAGGAGACTCGAAATTTTGTAAAAAGGGTGTACATTAGGGGGGTACTTAAGAAAAAAAAAACGGAAAAATTTAGAAAAAAACCAAAAAAAAACCTGAAAAAACAGAAATTTTGAAACGTCATAACTCTGGAGTGGGTAGTGGTACGGGGGTTGTTGAGCAGTCGTTAGAAAGGCCATGAAGCTCTGTATATAACGGCTTGTTACAATAGACCATAAATGGTGTAGTTCTGAAGATATAGGATGTTTAATGAAAAAAGAGAATATTTTACTAATCACTCTGTAACTCGACATGGTGACATTTGACATTCAAGTTTTTACTTGTCTGGACGGGAGGAATCTTTTGGTAAAATATTAACCTATTAGTCCGAGACACCCTGTATATTCTCTGCGCTTATTTAAGCTATCTGACTTTCAAGATTTCTCAAATAAGCTATTTTCTAAGTATCAGAGCTATTTTTTGACAGTCTTCTAAACCTAATTTAGCTAATTTAAATTATGATCGGGCAATGAAGTTAAAAGTAGTTACCTATAGGAAAATTTGTGTAAAAGATTGAAATTTGGAGTTCCCGCTGCACCTTTTCTTCGTAATTAAATTTATTGCTTACACATTTTATTAAAGTATATTGCAGAAACTAATTCAGTCGTTCAAGATTATTTCGTGCGGATATTATCTTATATTGCCTTCAAACAAATAACCTCCAAGCTGCACAAATAGCTTAAGCATAAATTTAGAACGCGGCCATGGAATCTAAATTTTTGCTCTTTATACAAGTTTTAATAGAATTTTTCCCCCACTAATTAATCCGTTATATTTAAAACATTTCTAATGACGGAAACAATAATTATTTCAACTTAATTTTCTGTTAAAATATGGGGTAGTTAGGAAAACTATGGAATACACAGAAAAATAGTGATAGCGGCTGCTAATCATGTAATCTATAACCATGCCACTAAATTTCGAAAATTTCTTGTTATTTTACCTTAATCAGTTCACTGAAACTTGGTTTTATGCATCAATTTTTGACAAGGAACTTTTTTCTGATGAGTTTAGTGTTTTTCGTCGCGATAGATATCAGGACCAGCTGCAGTGCCCGGTTGGGCGTGGTGTTTTGATTGCAACCAAGAAAGATTTGCTGATTGAAACTATTGATGTGAATGGTTCTGGCTCCTTGGAATTCTTATGTGTCCGGATTAAATCTTATGCTTCCTGGTTTTATATAATTGTTCTGTATATACCTCCGGATCTAATTCTTCTGTTTACAAGGATCCAGGATCTAATTCTTCTGTTTACAAGGACTATGTTAGCTGCATCATAACTGGGTGTCTGTGCACCACGCTCACGGTGGCATTAGAACACATGCTTTACCTATTGCCGCTGGACCTTTATTGTAAGAGTGTGGCGGCAACTAGTGCTGTCAGGCTGAGAGCGGGGGGCTCGTGGGTGGAGAGGGGTTTTGGCCACTCCAGTATACTCCAGAAGGTAGACTGTAGGGACTGCAGGGTAGAAACAGACTATCAAGTACCCATCCTGACTTTTGGTGGAGGTATCAATGCAACGATATCCACCAGGAGTGACTGGGAGGGGAAAGAGGTGGTCGTTACATCCGATATTTCTATATTTACGGATGGCTTCAAGACGAGTGCGGGCACAGGGGCTGGAGTATACTCTAGAGATCTCCAGTGGCACGAGTCTTATAGACTGCCTGACAAATGCAGTGTTTTTCAGGCAGAGCGCACAGCGATTTATCAGGCGGCAACATTAGTATCCATGTACAGAGAGCCCGCACTGTACATCTGCATATATACTGGTAGCCATGCAGCTATCAGGGCGCTGGATACTGGGCTGATAAAATCAAAATTGGTGCAGTTATGCAAAAACAGGCTTGAGCAATTGACTGTAAGGCACAAGGTGACCCTAAGCTGGGTACCTGGCCATAAGGATATCTCAGGCAACGAGATGGCTGATGAGTTGGCCAAAAACGGCTACGAATAGCTCCGCAGCTAAAGCTTACGTGAGGATCTCAATCGGAGCTTTAAAAGAGGAAATCATCAGGGACGTCTATCTAAAGGCAGGCCTCCGATGGACCAGCAGGGATACCTGTCGTATTGCTAGGCAATTTTGGCCTTCATAGGACAGGAAAAGGACAAGCGAACTACTTAATAGCAGCAGAACAAAAACCAGAAATTTAGTAGGGATCATGACGGGTTACTGGGCTATAGGGGACCATGCTAGAAGACTGGGAATACCGGTGAACGATTCCTGCAGGAGTTGTAGGGACTCGGAGGAAATTGAATCCCCGCTCTGATGAATAAAAGAGGTAGGCTACTTGGTAGCTACTTCTTTTCAAGTCTGGGGGAGCTTCAAAGTATAAAGTTCAGAGACATCCTGAGTTTTCTGAGTGAGGCAGGATGGATCTAGGTTAAAGGTCGTGGATATATCCTGAGTTTCCCAAGGGAAGCAGGATAAATCCGCGGCTTGAAGGGTTATCCCATGAGGTCTAGGGGCACAATGACCCGTTGGAGGTCTAAGTGAGGCTGGCTGGTTGTCTAGCGGCACACCTCTTACCTAACCTAACCTAACCTATTGTGTGTTTTCATTCATAAAGTTTTGACTGAATTAATAGATTCTCCTGAAATTCTTAAATCAATTTCGTTGAATGTTCCTGGTAGAATTTTAAGGTACCGCGCTATTCTTTTCATTAACAGGCATCGAACGAATTATGGATTTTATGAGCCTCTCAGTAATATGTGTAGAATTTACAACAAATATTCAAATATTTTAGATTTCAATATTGATTTAAGAGCAATTAGGAATTTGATTCTTTGAAGGTGTTTGTGATTTTATCTTTTGTTGATTTATCGCAAACAATTTTTTTTTTTTTTTAATTTATACACTATGGTAGTTTATATATAAGTCCGATTATTATATATGCTGGCTAAATAAATAAATAAACTATTAAAGGTGCAAATTGACTTTTTGACAGATATAAGTATCTAAAATTATTTTCGAGGGTGAACAAAGCTTAGAAGTATACAATGTTTACTTCGGAAAAATTTTTAATATCATTCTCAGTGGGATAAAAACTTTAGTATTTTGTTTCTAACACTGGAAAGTATTCTGACGCAAGACATCTTTATTCCTTACCAATGAAGGCCTCTCTAGAAGATGTAGTATTAACAGAATATATATAATTGTATGGATATTGTTACGTCTTATGAGATGTATATACAATTTACATTAAATAATGAGCCTCAAGATAAATAACTACTTGTCACAATTCTGTAGTGAACTTTCTTTACATTGTGTATTGCTACACTTTGTAGAGTAGGTGCAGGGGTTTAAACCACATGCTATATTATTGTTTAAATAATATATATGATGGTTGAAATGGTAGGGTGGTGCACAACTTTCCATTCCTACATATGGTTGTGTGTGGGCGCAGTATGGGACAACCCGAACCAGACTTAAGGATTGCAATTTTATTTTATTAAGTTATGTTGTATTTCATTTATTTCAATCAGTTTAGAAACTTGTGTACCGTTCAAAAGCCTCACAGCCAAAATGGTGTTAGTGTGAAGTATTATTTCCTATTATAGATGTTATTTTTTGGCATAAAGCTAGAAGTGCTGGGGGCTAAAAGACATACTATATTTTATTGAAATATATATGATGCCATGGAGTGAGCTTATAGGTGCACTACTCCTATTACCCATTATTAGTTTAGCAGTGTGTCCGAGGTCAGGACAGACCACATTAACCTGACTATAGCAAGTATCTTAGACACTGACATGTATGTTAATTACTGTATTCTATCATCATGAGCATAGATTATAAGTCTCGAATGTTTTGTATTTTTTATTATAATATTATTGCGAATTTATTTAAATTTATTATCTGATTTGAATTAGTTTAGAGATGTTTGAATTGAATCATTTCTTTTAGTGACAGAAGTTGGTTTGTATTGGTACATTTCATTGAACTTGGTTTAATGAAGTGTTAAGTTTTGTCATGTTGCATTACCTTCCCGGAACTGGTAATGGATGAATAAGTGGAATCATATTCAGCGGTTTGAATATGTTCGATGTTTGGAATTGTAGTAATATAATTTAATTTAAGATTAGCTTTGGGTGCCGTTTAGGCTCCTGCTTGACTTTACCGGACGTTTCGCTCCCGCCACGGAGGTCATTCAGCGGTTTTGCTATAAAATGTGGTGAATTATCAGATGTACATACATGTGTACAAATTGTGGGAGGGTGTAGTAAACTAAGTTAAGAAATTATTATGGAACGGTCTGAGAAATTTGTGAGATTGGTTGTATTTGATTGAGCATTTTGAATTATTATCTAGATTTCCTTCTTGGTAAATCAAAATTATGATTATCTGACATGTATAAGAAATGTTTAGATTTTGAATTCATTTTAGCACCAAATGATAAATTGATTGACTATATTGAGTTTTAATTAATATATTTACAGTATGTACTAACGTAATTTGATATATATTACAAGGAGGAAATCTGTGATGTTTAAATTTATTATAAAGGTTTCTTATAAATGAAAATATATGTACCAGTTGTAGGTAGTTATTGTTGACTAAGTTAAGAAGTTATTATTGAATGGTCAGAGAAGTTTGTAAATTGGTTGTATTGTTAAAGTATTCTAAATGATTATTTAGATTTCCCTCTTGGTAAATCAAATATCTACAATTTATTGATATATACAAGATAAATTTAAATTTTGAAATATTTTGGAGTAAAATCGCTATTTAATTAACTATATTTAATTTTATATTTATTATTATGTTATGATGTAATTTGATATTTACAAGATGGAAATCTGTACAGTTTAAAGTTTTATTATAAAAGTTTCCCATGATCGTATACACATATGTGTAACTTATGTGTGGGTATAGTTAACTAGATTAGGAAATTATCGTTAAATGGTCTGAAAAATTTGTTAAATTAGTTGTTATTTGTTTAAGCATTCCAAATAATTACTTAGATCTCCTTCCTGATGAATCAAAATCCACCATTTTCAGATATGTATAAGATAAACTCAAACTTGAATTTAATCTAGCATAAGACCGCCAATTATTTTACTAAATCAAACCGTTATTGATATGCTTACTAGTATGTAATACTATAGTTTAATTTTGAAATCAATTCTGAGGATATCTGCAAGGTTTTAAAATTATATAAATAATATAAATGTTTGCTATGTTCATACGCATATATGTATATCTCATAGGTGGGTATAATTAATTAAATTAAGAAATTATTATTAAATGATTTGAAAGGTTAGTTAAATTAGTTGTCATTTGTTTAGGTATTCTAAATAATTATCTAGATTTCCTTTCTGGTAAACTAAGAAACCACAATTTTATGATATGTACAAGATAAATTTAAGTTTGAAATTATTTTCGCATAAGATTACTAATTAATTGACATTATTATTGTTACTGATATATTTACTAGTATGTGATAATGTAGTTTAATTTTGAAATTAATTTAGTGCAAGATTGCTAATAAATTGACTATATTAATGTTATAGATATATTTACTGGTATGTAGTTAAATATTTTACAAGTAGGAAATCTGTAAGGTTAAATTTATTATAAAGTTTTTATATGATTATTCTAACCTTGTTTTATTATCCTCCGTGTTATTCCTATGATTTGGTGGTAATTTTTGCATACTAGCCGTTTGTTTGGGTGCTGTAGTTTTTTATCCAGCAATGGGTGATTGGGATGGTTCAGGTTGATGAATGATTCCTCTAAAATAATCCTTCTTTAGTGCCTGCTCTATGCGCGGTTTTATTAGTTTCTGGTGCTCCGCCCTCAATTTTGTAACAATTCACTGGCTTGAGCTTTTTATTTACCTGATGACTATGATGTTACTTTTATTCCTTCGTTGCCGATGTACAGTGGCTTAATCCTTTACTGGGTGAGGTTAATATCTTTAGATTTTAGCTAAAACACAGAAATTTATTGCACTGATCACTACGTTTAGATTTCAGAGTGGTTCCAATTAGAATGTTAACTCTGTGAATTAGATGCCTATAAGTAGGTCAGGTTCACTTCATGTGTTGAATTCGTTGTGTTTTCTCCCATTTGCCCTAGTTATTTGTGTCTCGCATTTGTAACTTCCATATTGTTATTAGTAGAACTTATTCGTGCGTATGGGAATTATTCCAATGTAATATGACAGTTTTGTATGATGCTGCCATGTATAGTAAATTTTTTGGTAGGGCCATATTAATTTGATGATTAGGTTGAAGTTATAATTTCTTACGTTGAATTGTTTAGTAGAGTTTCTTGTATTATTTTGATTTTTAGGCTAATCTCAATTTTACACTATACTATTTATGGGGGTGTTGATATTCTAGACCTTTTTTGAGAAATTAGTAGGATATGCCGTGTAGGCTTCCTGGAAAATTCAGACTCACAATTTTATGGTGTGTACAAGATAAAACTCTAGTTGATGTGATCTGGTCTGATCTCAGGCACACTGTCTAACAACCAACGAGTCATAGGAATGGTGCACC
Organism: Dioctria rufipes; assembly: GCA_963924295.1. Taxonomy (NCBI): domain Eukaryota; kingdom Metazoa; phylum Arthropoda; class Insecta; order Diptera; family Asilidae; genus Dioctria; species Dioctria rufipes. Next base: position 366,414,928 of record OZ002740.1, read on the forward strand.
TATGTACTCACATCATAGTATCATATATATTTCAATGAAATATAGCATGTGTTTTAGCCCCCAGCACTTACAGCATTTATGCAAAAAATAATCAGATGATTTCGCTCCTTAAAAATGGGCATAGCTCGAACAATGTCACTTGAAACCGCTAATAAATCTGCAGTATACGTAATGAACTCACGTATTGCTGACTACTGTGAATAAGCTGAGTTTTGTTTTGTTTGTGCATTTATGCAAAAAATAATCAGATGATTTCGCTCCTTAAAAATGGGCATAGCTCGAACAATGTCACTTGAAACCGCTAATAAATCTGCAGTATACGTAATGAACTCACGTATTGCTGACTACTGTGAATAAGCTGAGTTTTGTTAAAAGCAGACCTTGTTGTTGAGATATAGATCCGGGAGGGTAAACAACAACATATTAATAAGTAGAGAACTTATAACCATATACACATCTGTAGTCAGCTTAACTTTAGTATATTTATACATATTCACAGTGGTCCGCATGCGAGGCAGGTCACAAAGAATAGAGCCCAATCATAAATTGAGAGATGAAGATACACTTCATTAACTCACTCCACTAAATACTGTATACAATCACGTAATCCAATTAACGTATAATATGATTTGACCACCTACCCCCATGGCAACATCCTTTGCTATGAACATTCAGTATAGTCCATTATGATAACTATAATGGGACACACTCTTTCAACTTTCTCATAGCAATACCTCTTGAACCTAAACTTACCAATTTAAATGATAATATATTCAATCTTAAAACCTTTTCACATAATTTTAATCTAAACCCAAACTACTCTAGCGATCCTCCTCTTTAACTATAGCTAGTTGAACTAACCCACACATATTTTTAAACTAGAACCTTCATATACTAGAACTCAAACTAGTAAACCCATATACTAGAACTCAGACTACTGAACCCATATTTATAAAGGTTCCAGCAGCCTTATTCCAATTATTTGCTCGTAATATTTGGACACAGTGATTAACAAATATATCGATTTCTAAGATACTTACTAAACTCTAGTTGATGTGATCTGGTCTGATCTCAGGCACACTGTCTAACAACCAACGAGTCATAGGAATGGTGCACCTATGTACTCACATCATAGTATCATATATATTTCAATGAAATATAGCATGTGTTTTAGCCCCCAGCACTTACAGCATTTATGCAAAAAATAATCAGATAATTGTATGGATATTGTTACGTCTTATGAGATGTATATACAATTTACATTAAATAATGAGCCTCAAGATAAATAACTACTTGTCACAATTCTGTAGTGCTATATCGCTACTTGGAATATCAAGCGAGAAACGCAATTTGACGGTCATCAGTCCTTCTAAATATCAATCTAAGTTTGAAATACAATACAATAGCGCGTTTAAAAAAAAGGAGTGACATAAAGTATGTTTTGGAAAGCTTAGTCAGTAAGTCATCATTTCCCATCATTCCTTTATAGGAAGTAAGAGTGTTACAGGAAGTTAAGCGGAAATGTACCAAATTAATAAACACATTTCCGCTCTTAAAAGACCTTTCAAAGATTCACATTTTGCTCTTTCATAACTCAACGTCCTTAGCTCCTTCCTGAAGTTTGAACTATCAGCTGTGGACCGCTCTGTATAGCTTTTTCTTTCCATTTCAGCATGAAAATTTCATTAGCATCCAAATATCGCCGGATTCCTTTTATTAATATAATATAAGTTTTTGATCCCGTAAGTATAGTAAAATTTGTTACCACATAACATAGACATTATACAATTCTGGCCTGGGTTGGTTTTATTATAAATAAATTAAAATCGAAATTGCACTTCAAGTCGCAGTGTATACACAAAACAATATATGTAGAGCGGCACTCTTAAAAGGTCTTATTTCGAGATTTAGCGCGCGCGAAGCCATCGATGAGTTTCGATATATCCATCCTTTCAGATTTTCTTGCCTCTGTGCTCAGTAGGGCTATGCGATAGGTGTCTTGGTCTATAGAACTTCGAAGATAGTTTTTTTATTATTTTGAGTTCCACGAATGCAACGGTGACGGGAATCGTCAAAAAGAAGCAACAAGGAGTAGACTTCGCAAAAAACTTAAACTCGTGCCATTGAATTTTATACCAATTATTTACTGTGTGTATCTTCTCAATATCCGGCCGAACTGAAAATAACAATTACTTTAATTTTTTCTATTCAAAAAATCATTTAGAAAATGTTATTGGAGGATTGATTGGAATGTAGCATTATGATTCTTATTACCGAATCTTCACAAATTTCCTATACTTTTTAAAATTATGATTTTTATTCGAAATTATTAACTAGTAACTTTCTTTTTGGATTTGTATTTTAAAAATCGGAGATAATAATTAAAAATTGATTTTTATTTTACAAACCAAAATAAAAGTCGGGAAATGATTTCTATTTGAAAAATTAAAAATTAAATGAACATTTTTATTTTAAAAATCAAATATAAATATCAACAAAAAATCTAGACCAATTCTTATTATACCTTATTTGAAAGGCTATATGTAATTTCGTACAATCTTCGGCATATTTCGATCCATATTTAATAATTTTTTACGTATTTTCCACCCGAAAAACAATTTTGTGAAATGGAAACCATTTTTTGATTTTTAGTTTCGATTTTTAAAATAGAAATCATTTCCCGATTTTTATTTTTTATTTTTTAAATAAATTTTTTTAGATTTTTAGAAATAAAAATCAGAAAATAATTTTTTACATGTGTTGTGATTCTTTTTGTTTTTAGAAATCATAACCGTTACGGTTTCTGGTCCTAACACTCAGCAAAACCTGAAGTTACAACATTTCCGAATTCCGATATGTCGGCTTGGATATTATGCTTGCAGCCTTAGAGCATTTGTTGTCGTTTGTTCTTTGGTCGCGGATAGTAATATCGCGGATGTTAGGAACGAAAACCATTCGGCTAGTCAAAAAACGTCTCAAAATAAGCTATGCCAGTGGTAGGGAGGGTTAATATATGTATAACCCTATGTGCTTTAAATTGAATATTTACAAGAAAACTGAATCTGATATTAATTAAATATATGTACCCGGCTTTTGTAAGCTATCGATCACAAAAAAATGCAACCATTTTTAAATTTTTTGAGAATAATTTATCTAGAGTTTCCCTTCATTTTATAATTAATTAAATTTTGAAATCATATTACATTTGGAAATAAAATTTAAAATTTTCGAGGTACAGAAAGAGAGCAAAGTCAAAGCAGAGTAATTTAATTAAGTTTATCAAAATTAGGAGCAACAAATTTCAATTTCTGAAATTGTTCTTTACCGTAGTATTAAAATTTAACTACCCAGACTTTGTTTTCTTTGTGTACCTTGACAATTTTAAAATTTATACACAAATTTAATATAATTTAAAAATTTATTTGAATGCTAGATGAAGGAAAACACTGGAGAACTTTTGTGCTGTTCTCATTAAGTGAGGGGTTTTGAGATGCTGCAGAGTTTTTGCATGAATATGTAACAACTACTATGAAATAACAAAAAATATAAAGCTTGAATTCACTTCATGCCACGTCATGGAAAAGAAGTCTACATTATTTAATATTAATTTTTCCTGCGAATTTTCTGGAAAATTTTTCTCCAGAAATTTTTGCCAGCAGCACCTAAAAAAAAGTTGAATTGATTCACTTATCTGGGCCTCTACAAGTTTTTGTGAGCATATATAATTTTTTGTTAGGAACTTTTATATACATTTTTCCTCTTAATTTGCATGAGCTATGTAGTTATGGCATGTGCGACATATCCGAAAACAGAAATGAAGCAAAATTGATTTTCCTACCATATTTTCTCTTTTGTGCTTTTCCTTCCAAAAATTTTATATTCAGCAGATAGAAAAATTTTTGTTGATAATTGAAGAGCGAGCGTTTTTGCAAAAGTTGATATGGAAAATTTGCAAATTTTTCGGGGAAGCTTTAAAGTACTTTATTAAAACATGAACGATATAATGAAAAATGTAATAATTTTTAATTATTTGATAAACATTAACGCATGGAATCAATATAAGAATTTTTCAAGACAAAAACGTGAGCGTTTTATCAATGTGGCGATAAGTGTACATGCTTGCAAATTTTGACTATTATTGGAAAATGATATGTTATGTGCAGGAATTAGTCTTGTATAAAGCAAGAAGATTTATCAAAATAATTGTCAGATCGCGACACCGGTAAAACTGTAAGGATTGCTTTTCTAATCTTAGTAGTAATTTGCCACTTAAGATTCATATAACAACATTCAACATGTGTACGTATTTATAATTGAAATTGCTGGAATTTGCTTCTAATAATGATCGCATGTGTATAAACATATTTATATTGTTACGCACAACAAAGTCTCACAAGCGACATCTGTTGCAAATGGAAACAACTTTAGGTTAGTGACATCTTAGCAAACTTTGGGTTCGGAGAATAGAATTTACCAGAAGGTTCAAAGATAAATTGTAGAGTATACTATAAATACGGCCCTTCTCACATCCAGGATGCGAGTATTATTTCAGACAGTAAAGTGAACGAAATAAACTATTTGGATTACGATAATAAGAAGTACAGTAATTAGTAGCGATAACTATAAAGATTTGATTTGATAATTGTTTGTAAATATTATAAAATTAAGCAGTGAAGTTAAATAAAAGAAGAATTTGTTAATGATATCTGAAATATTGTGTTTTAAATAACGAACTAAAGCCACGGTCGTAACAATATAGTGTTCGCGAAAAGGCTTAACCTTTGGCTATATATAGCGTCATGTGCAAAATTTGACTAACTAACACTAAGACAAAACAGATTTGCAAATTTCCCTGTCCAGAAACGTTTCTCATAACATCCCAAGCAATAATTCTATCAGTTTGAAAAATGAAAGTCTTCTTATTGTTCCACTATTATTGGTTTATTTCTTTAAGGTTTTCGGTAGCCACGCTACCATCTTCAGATATCTTTATTTTCAAACTAAAAATATATGCATAGCTAGACTACCCGACTATGATAAAATGGGAAGCAAACAGTGCCCCAAATTTAATAACGCAATACGTTTATGTACGTTTTAAGGCGAACGATAACAATTTTAATCATCTGTGTCCAAGAGATGGAATAGTCTACTTTCGATAGGAGGTTCTCCAGTATTCATTACCTGAAGTGATTTCTTTATGTATAAATAACAATTCCCATGCATCCAGTTTTTGTTTTTGTTATTTCTTACTGCCTTTATTAGTTTGAAATTTGTTATGTGAATTTCATGGTTGATGTTATTTAAATTATGGTGAGCTATTGGATTCATTTTTTTTATGTGTCTGTTGTGTTCCTTCCATCTTTGTTTCACAGCTCTCGATGATTGTCCAATATAGGTGAGATCGCACGAAGAACATTTTAAAGAGTAAATGCCGCTCTTACTAAGTGGATCATCCAGATCTTTTGTTTTTAAATTTACCGGTGTATTTTGGGTGATAAGTTATTCCTATCCGTTTAATATCTGAGTCATATCTGCCTTTTAGTGTTGTGTTGTCCTTAATCCATTTTACCATATTTTTGTTTATGGACTAGTGCGTCTATTAATCGAGTATGGATGCCATTGATTCTTGCAGTATTTTTGATGTATCTCAGCTCTATGATTAATAGTCTGTTTCTGTCATGGGGATGTTTAATAATCGGTGGACCATAGAATTGAAAGCAGCCATTTTATGTTGATGACAGTCATTAAAGTCTGATGTTATATATCTTTGTGTGTTTGTTGGTTTCCTATACACACAGAAGGTGAGTTGAGTATCTAACATAATCACTTTCGAAAAACTACTAAACGGTTGATAAGAGCAACGACATACACTCCAAATTGTGGAAAATATATTTTCTGAATGTGATATTTCACAAAAATTATCCCACCAAAATTAAGGAACTATGAATAACAAAAAAATTATGTGATTCTCTACAAGACTGCTGAAGTTTTCTTATTATTATTCGGCCCTAGTTCGAAATTTATTTTTGTCTTCAGGATTGTTTGAGCAAGTAGGTACCCTTTGTAGCTGAAGTCTCTCAGGTAGGTACATATCTCTTCTTGATCAATGATTGTCTTGGAAGTAATTTCATAACTGATAATTGCACTGATTTTTCTATAAAGCTTTAACTGAAAAATATTTAATTTTTAGGTTTATTTTGTGGAAAATGAAGGCTATTACCTTTAATGATTATGTAAGTTTCATCAGTTCTTGAACAGGACGAAGATATCGGTTTTTTCTGACTGGCGGAACCCTTTTACTAAGCCTCCGGTGTCCGTCTGTCTGTCACCGGACTGTATCTCATGAACCGTAATAGGTACACAGTTGAAATTTTCACAGAGTAATATATTTCCATTGCCGCTATAAAAGCAAATAATAAAAATTAAATTAAATTAAAAAAATAAATGGGGCTACCATAAAAGAAACGTGATTTTCCCGGTGTTATTTTCCACATTTTATTCTCATTCATTATTATTATCATAAGTAGGCATAATTTTTTCAAATTACAGCATTATTATTTTTTTTCTAACGTCTACTATCATAAATAAAAGTACATAGTGTTAAATTTTGTACGATGGTACGGAGCCTGTGTATGCGAATCTTACTCGCACTTGGGCGACTTTTTATATACAAAAGTGTTTGTTTGGTTATGATCATATCCATTATGAAGAAATAATTTTTGCTTTAACATGGCAAAGAAACTCGAACGGAGATCATTTTGATGAACGCGTACTATTTTTCACGAAATTGCATTTCAAGTTATTTGGAAAATATTGCAATGGATGAAACTACTACTTATTACAGACTACACAGCTATATATTTTTTAATAGTTGAATTATTCGTTTCTATGATATAGAAGTAAGTTCAGTTGTTAAATGTACTTTCCCAAAGCATTTTACTCCTTCAATTGGCGTTAAATTAAATTTTAAACTCGTTATATGCTGACTTTATTGCGACATTGCAATATGCCTAATTGCAATATCTTGTAATATCTTGAAATATATTGCAAAAGACCCAATTATTAAAAAGGCACGCTTGGGTACAAAGAACTAGTAACGAAAGTCACAAACAGAAAAAAAGGGCAATGCATCACTCTTGATGTATACAAGTGCGGTCCGCGACAGTATGCATTAGTAAACAAAGCATAAATGTAGGTCAAGCATTTATTTATGATGTGGAAATGCAGGATGGGGTATACAACATCTATAGAAATATGAACCGTAGAATTAATTTAGATATAGTTATCGATTAGGCAATTTTTATTACAATAGAATTAACGGAACAATAAAAAAAGAGTTCAAGTCAGTAAGTCTTTGAAGCAACACTCAGTTTTATTTATTTGGAGTTCTGCTACTTTATGTACACTTGGAGCAAGTGCTTTAATAGCCGCTCTGACTTACATTCAAGGTAGTTTATGCTCACTTTTAAATAACGTTAAGAGTTAAAACCCACGGGCTGCTCTTTGTATTTATTTGGCACCTTCGAAATCAATATATGACGCAACAAAATATATAATAAAGAATATATTACAATATATTGTTTTCATTGATTACTTCCGTTAGTATCGCCAATTAATTTTCGAATCACGAATAGTGCACCTTTCGCAAGGATGTAAGAAGTTATCTTAAATTGCGTTTTCTTAACTAAGCACAAGAACCGTGTAGTTTGTGCTTTTCTTCACAATAACGCCCAAGGTGTTGATGTGATGAACATGTGAAAGTCAAAACCAAGCCAGTTACTTTATAATTTTTTTTTTCGGTATCACTCAAATCAGGATTCTCGATTTTAATGCATGCGACTCTCCATATTAATGTGGCTTTATTACTTATATACCCAGTTTAGGAAGTTTTAAAAGGAATTCTCAAATTGATGATAAAGTCTTCAAAATATTTATATCGGCCGAAAACTAGGCTTTAAAGAAGAAAACAAACTTCCTCAGCAATTCCGACGGAGTAGTGTAATATACAGGGTGTTTCCCACTAGGAGATCAATAGAGCAAGAGGTTAAAGTACTCACCTAGACGAATTAAAAATTGTATTGCAGGGAAGGGGGCCTATCAACCATTTAAAAGTTACAAGGTGCTTAAAAAAAAAGCTAGTTTTTCACAAAGTACCCTGTAACTTAAACACGACAAGGCGTACGGTCACAGACAAGAAGCCATTGTATGTAGAAGTTCCTGGCCTTTCCAACGACTGCTCAACCAGCCCCATACCTTTCTTGCCTCAAGAAGTATGGTTGTCTAAACTAAAAATTTCGGATTTTTTTATCTTTTTTTTAATTTAACCTCTATTATTTTTGTTAAAAGGTCGTTACTACAGACGCGGATCTAGCATTGCAATTAGGGGGGGGGGTCATTTCACAAATTAAATCATCGAGCAAAAAAAAAAACAAAACATCCAACGCCGATTCGCATGGCCACCGCAGTACTTGCTGCAGTAAGTGGAACTAGGAAAAAATCCGCATTAAGCGGTGCGGATGATGTGTCTTTTTTAGTATACTTTTTTTTTACAAAAACTAATTTTTTTAATAGAATAGGGTGCAAACTGCAGGAGTCATTCAAGCCCAACTTTTCTCAGTTTTCCACACTCGTATATATAATATGGACTGCTCGATAATTCTATTTCATGCGGGTACAATTTTTTGTGTCAAAAATAGTTCATACGTCGGTGCCAACATTGAAAAATCCATTGGCGAAAAGTTGAAAAGTGAAACCTCTCGAATTTCTATTAACCCAAATAATTAATTTAGAAACAGTTATTTCGACAAACCCACTTATTTATTGACTGTTTACAGCCCTTTCTCAGTTCGTACGTTACATAGGAAAGTGACCAACTCAAAAAATGCAACTTTTCAGGAGAGCGAAAAAACGAAAAGCTGTACATAGAATTAATTCTAGCTTAACGTAGTAATTGTTTGCTTAAAATAGTCTGAACTCTTAAATTTGTTAGTAAATATATTTTTGAAGATTTATATAAAAGAAATTTTAAGATTTTGTTACCGCAGTTGGCGAGGTTAGCTATTAATCCCGCATCCTCTTAAGTTGTGTCGCTTTTCTTTGTTGCGAAATAAATATTTTTACAAGTTTTTTTAAGTGGCACAACTCAAAATACGATTTTTAAGAATTAAATTCCATACTTTGAACTTTGTGGAAAAATGTCATAACTCATAATATAATGGAGAACAATCTTACTACAAGATATTCAAATTTAATATATCAGATCAAAAGCAATATATATTTCTGAGTATATTTCTTTTTGAATGACTCAAATCCGTCAAAAAATGACAAAGTTATTGAAGTTTAAAAAAACGGAAATTAAAAACGGCGAATCTGGTGATGACGTCACGGTACACAACACGCACGATGCCAGTTTGCACAATATAATATTTATAAGACGATATTTTATGAAATAAATACAAAACAAATCCAATCCCGTGCGCTTACTATCACGGCGGCGCAGCAACTATACTCGCGCTGCGTTAGACCGCGAATTGTATTGTGTATAGTGACGTCATCATGCTAGAGCGCGTTTTTGAGAATGCGGCGCTAAAATAGCTATAACTTCGTCATTTTTTATCCGATTTCAATAATTCTTTTACTGAATTAATTGTTTATTTTGTGATTATGATTCTGCATAATTAACTAAAATAGTCATTGTTCTCCATTTGTAAGAAATAATTGCTGTTTTGTGGAAAAGTGACACAATTTAAAAAAATACTGTAAAAATTTCGAAAATATATTTACGTTTGTTATAAAGATCGTCACAAGTCAAAAAGTGACACTGACACACTGTTCTATGAATAATATCTCTGTTCTCAAGTAACAGAAAAGTGATACCATCTCTATCTAGGGGCAAAAACAATCAGATAGAAATATGCCACTTTCATGGTGTAATTAACTCAAAAACGACAAATTTTGAGTTAGGTCACATTTGTATGTGATGTGCGAATTAGTAGTTGGTGCTTAGATCCAAAGAGAACGCTATATAGAAATGAGCCCACTTTCTGCAGTGTATTTCTATGGACGTAGTCAGTCCATATTTTAAATGTCAGTGGTTTTACATAAGAACGCTGCAAATATTTTAGAATGTTAGGAGTGTTCGAGTGTGTGAAATTGCCATCAGCAATTGATTCAAATTCCTCAGTTAAAAACAAAAAGTATTTCCCATAGAACGACTTGGGACAAATAAAAGTTTTAAATTTCAACCCAAGTCGTTTCAATAGAAAAAAGCCCCACGACAAATCTTACCTTCAGTAAGATTTGTCGAAAGTAAAAATCCGATATGTATGTACATATATGTATACCTACATACATATCGGGCGCTGAAAATTTACTCGGTGAAGATTTAAACGATCAAGTCTTCACCAAAAAGCCTCCTTTCAGCAAATTGTCGCGAGCGGCATACATTCTGGGTGCAACAATTTATGCACGATAGCAAGACTATGGTTTGATATTTATGAAAATATCAAATTTTATTTCAACCATCGTCCGCCGCGGTAGGCTGAACACTAATTGTAAACAGGTAAAGAAAATAGAAGTTGCGATAAGAAAAACAAAATAAACGTTTTGTAAAAATAACCATAAGAGGAAGTTTGTGAAAGAAAAAGTTTGTGAACAAAGCAAAAGTTAAAAAAAATACATATATAAAATAAAAGTGTGCGAGTAGTCTTCATCATAGCTAAGCTAAGCCCCGAAATATAACAGGAGTTGGGACTAAGTTAAGTTAGGGCTCTGATGTGGTAGCGAGGGAGTCTGTTTCGTGGCTTGGGAAGTGTTTCTCTGAGGTCCGAAACCCAAATACCGAGAAAGACCTATACACATACATCACATGCATACAATAGCATTCATTGAAATAAATTGTTATTTTTTAAAGTTTCGGAATAAAGTTTTTTTTAAGTTGAATTATATAAATAAAAAAAGTATAAAATAAAAAAAATAATATTTTTTCAAATAACTCAATTAATTAAATATTTTTTCTCAAATTTAAGGGGGGGTCATGACCACCACAACCCCCCCCCAAGCCTGGATCCGCAACTGCAACTCATTCCCATGAATGTTGCTATAGTTACTAAAACGGTAGTTTCGAAAATTTCCTTAAATTCATTCAAGAATTCCACCGCGTCTGAGTGCATTTTAACCATATCTTGCACAAGTTGCCGCTGCTTTTGCTCGGTGTTGTACTCACCCGATTTTTCACCACTATAAGCGCACGTAATTTTGCAAAGTTCAAACATTAACACTGTAAATGAACAGTATAGATAAAAGTATGTGTCAAATGCTGCAGTACAAGAAAGGACCAGTAAAAATTAAAGTACTATAAACAAATAGTTAATTTCGTAGCCAGGATGATTTTGGTACCTGAAAATATTCATGAAAGAATTTTGTAAATAAGCGAATGTTAATATTACGAAATTCCATAAATAGGTGAATGTAGAGGCAGTTTCCACTGATCTGACAGTGAAAAGAGTGGCAAGGTGTCGTATATCAATACCGCCATGAAGTATAATATAACAGTACTTGCCATAATTTTGCTGTAATTCAAGTATAAAACATATCAGCAATAAATATTTACAGGTATGAAGTACTATTTTAATACTCACACTGAAAGCATTCTGTACTTTTTGCCAATATCCTTGAATTTCTCACTACTTCTTGTGTCTAAGGAGGATGTAGCTTCAATTACGTACCTCGACAATTTCTCGCGTTTGGTTTTGAGGAGCCACAAGAACAGAAATTTCGTTAATGCCTGCATATAAGTGTTAACGTATAAAAATTCAACATAGTTAACTCAGACTTTATATTGTTAATAATATTATATAAATACAAAGCAAAAACATGGCAGAGGCAAGGCTTTACGAGATATTAGCAATATTATTCCTTACGTGAATTCCACCGGCCAATGAAAACATAGAGTCAAAGCGAAGATGAGGTCTATTTTCTGTTAAAACTGATATCAAAGAAAACAATGGCAGCGAACACAGCATCACAAATATCAGAACACAACTCAGCTTAAAACAGATAGTGCTGCTAGGTTTCGTCAGCGTCGTATATCCTGGTATCTCCAGAATCTTTTCGATGAGATTAAATTGAAAAACCAACTTGTCGTCTCCGTAGCAAAAGCTTTGCGACAGAGAATTTTTAGCATCTTGAATACCAGAACAAAACTAAAGTTGAATTATTGGGAAAATGATATCAATGCAGGCTCACGTTAACCTGTATTAAAAATTTATAAAGCAATTACTCCAGATATGTCAACCATCATATGGGACATTCTGTTCTATTGACGTAGTAATTACAATATGCGCTATATCCTGTAAATGAGGTGGAAATATTTCATTACATTCATTACATGAAATTGAAAATTTGTGTTCTTCAATTTATTTAGAAAATTTTTCCGGTTTTGGATCCTTTTGTATTGTTTCCTCCTCTAGAAAAATCACTCAATATAATTATGCACGTTACTTTAAATATTTTCGTATGTGTGTCATCAAGTAAATTTAGCCTATAACATGAGTTAAACCGAAGGTGTAATAAAAGCGCGTTACATAATTTATTGGAACAGATTGATGAAATCAGTTAATTATTGAGAAAATGGCAGGAGGTCAAGTAGTATAAGAAATTTTTATATGTTTCCAAGAGGCTAATCCGTGGTCCTCTATTTCGCAAAGCTGAGACATTTGGAGTCTTTTAGGAGTAGGTATATGGAAATCGGGAACATACTGGATTATGAAGTATCAAAATCTAATAACATAAAAAGCGTTTCTCAAGATCTTAATTTATAACATTAATTTTTAAAGCTTTTTTAACTATGGAGCTTCTCGTACTAAACTTAGTGCATCCGTGTGCATTTTATTAGTAGTTTTTAAGAATACCGGTGCGTAACGTCATTATTCACAAAAATTATTGAAGTTTTGGGTGATGAGCTTTTAGTAGTCGCTTTGTTGTTGCTTAATATAATTCTGAACGTTTAGAGTGAAATTAAGATAGTCAGGGATTTTGGAAGGAGTTTTTGGTAATTTGCTGATGAAATAGAAATTCATATCTTCTGATTGTTAGAGGGTAAAAACAAAATTAAGAAATCGATAAAGGCAGTACTGAGAGAAACAGAAAAAATAATGGGAAAAAGCGAGGGGTATTGTACAAGTGCGTTATTCTAATGTAATAATGAAAGATTGAGTCACGTTCTTGAGTCATATACGATAGAGTAATGCCTAGTTGTCTCCCGCACTTGCTATTAATAAGTAATAATAAAAAAACATCAATATTATTTCCAACAAACATTTAATTGATCTGAAATAGAGCGAAATTCAAAAAACATCAAGAATAAATAGTAATTCACATTCTTAGTTCAAATAATGTCCTGTATGAGAAAAAACTAATATTGTTTTGTGTTAATTAAATTGAAATAAATATAGAAATATTTTACGCAATGCTCATCAGAAATACAGCAAAACTGTAACAGGCTACAACCAATACCATCTGTCAAATAAAACAAAAACATACAATTAATTTAAAACTTCTCTATATACTAAAAGAAACATACTTTACAATAGGCTTCCAAAGATAGTTCCATAAATCCTTTTATCTTAATACCCTCGCTGTTTTTAGCATTCATCGACATGAGGTACACCATTTTCCGCGTTGAAATATCTTTAAGCTCATACCAATGGCTGCAATAAATAGCTTCAGCGAACTCCTCCTGTTTTGTAATTATCATTTGACCGAAACTTGAATACAGCAATAATTGAACGGCAGCGATAAGCAAGCCAAAATAACCTGAGAGAGGTTTCTGCATAGAAAGATAACAAAAAATGTGGAATTCAATTTCGCGAAGTTAAACGTTATGTATAAAATTTTGTTCAATTTCTAATAAATAATTGACAAATTCCAAAACAATAATATTTCGAGCACACCTTCAGGTCAGCGGCGTACATAGGCTTTTTAAGGCAATTGTGAGCAAAATTTAAAGTGGATTCTGTATTTCGGACACCTTGTATGTAAATTAATGTTGAATTAAAATCATTTATTTCGTAGAAGTCGGGAAGAAATATGCATCTAGCAAAATATCGTTGTCATTAGGAAATTCCAAAATTAATTGTAAAGATACCGCAGCATTTCCTATGAATATTATTCTCTAAGTCAAATAACTCGAATTATTCCATGACTATCATGACTTCGAACTTCATCCAGAACATTTACTGTATCGTCATCTAGCGCACTTTCTATATTTTCTATCTCGCACTCTTTGTGCACTTCCACGACTGACATAATCAACAGCTCGATTTATTTGGCCTGCATTGAGATTGCACCAACTTTTAGCATAAGTTGAAATCTGTTTTTTGTAAGTTCCACATTTCATAGAGATCTCGGGATAAGCTTGATTATAAATGGAATCTAGTCTACTGAACAATGGACCTTGTTGTGTTTTATAGGAATGGGAAGTAAAAGAACGTGTTTGAAAAGAATTAGCTAACTGTATTATTTTGAATTTAAAATGGTTTTATTGATTTCTCAGTTATTTGTGTTAAATAATACATAAAATGTAGCTGTTTCCATATGGCTGCGTTAGTTACTAGGGGCTATCATGTCCATATAGTGGAAAAATTAATTTGTATTTTGAACAATAATATCAAAGTGTTTTATTAATTGTTCTTTGCTTGTTTCTCAGAATATATTTAACTTAAAATGGCGCGGAGGGGTACACTACCAGAAGAACAAATCATTTTGCAGCTAGATAGAGATAATTCTGATGGAGGATTGAGCGATAATGATTATGTCTGCTGTACAATGAATAGTAGACTTCTGGGCTGAAAAAGGTGACGCCGTTGACTCTCAGCGTGGTAATTTTACAGGCATTTGCAAATATGTAAGGTTACTATTTTTATTTATGTTATGGATATGCTTCCTGACAGTTCTGTCGAACCTCAAGCAGAAGAAGAAGGGAAGGAATCTGAGATGGCGTAAATAGGATATAGAAGGTATTACAACAGAGTGTGAAATAGAGATTTTGAGTAAACCACCTGAAAGAAAATCTCCTCTCCAATATCTTGAGCTCTGCCTGGACGTGGAAGCATTTGATGTCGTTAAACAAACGAATCTATACCCTGTTCAGAAGAATAAAAAAAAAACAAAAAATTAACATAACTGAATCGAAAATAAGGGCATTCAGTGGCATTATCTTTTTAGAGAGTATCGATAGAGTTCTAAGCTGCAAAATGTTTTGGAGCAGCTTCGGAAGAATCTCGCCAATTGCCTATATTATGCCTCGAAACAGATTAGAAGCCTTAAAAACAAACATTCATTTTAATGATAACAGCAATATGAAATGTAGGTGAGATCCTGATCACGACAAGCTGTTTCAGGTACGTGATCTTCTTGAAAAGATCAGGACTAACTTTAAAAAATTGAATCCAGAAGAGCATAATTTAATAGATGCAGTCATGATTCCTTGCAAGAGCAGACAAACAATTGTTCAATATGTTAAAAGCCAGCCTCATAAATGGAGAATAAAAATGTTCGCTCGTTGCGGAATCAGTAGTATCATGTACGATTTCTAAGTCTACACCGACAAGAGGACACATGTCATGAAGTCGGAGAAAATAAAGGCACACCTCCATCAGGAAGTAAGGCTGTAAAACCTGAAAAGAAGTGCTAAAGTTTTCCTTGTCTATTTTTGAAATTTTTTTTAATGGGGAAATGCACAACCTTCAAATCAGGGGCCTGTACTCGAACTTTTCCGAAATCTATTCCATATCAATAATTTTTTTTGTTTATTTCTGAGAATTGAAATTGATGTACATATTGAAATGAAAAATAAAAGATATTACTCGAATAATATGGATTAGATATCTGTGATATGTTTGAGTTCTTGAAAACTAATGTAATTACAATTTCTTTTTCCTTTTATGAATGAATTTTGTTGTGTTTACTAAAAGTTTTAATAAAATAGTTTCGCATTTATTTCATAGAAAGTTAAGTACAGGGATGAATAAGAGAGCACAGCAAATACTTTTTGTAAGGAAAACAACACCTTTTTTATATTATGTGGCTGGTTAAACACATCGAACATTGTGATTCAAGGTACTGGTTAACATAGCAAATTTTCATGACAACTGACAATATGTATTCTTGCATTTTTAATTGATCTGTAAATTGTTAGGTTTTCATATGAGCATACTCACATCACAACACTGACATCTGATTTTCTGCAAATAAGTTCGGCTGTACTTTGAAGACTAGCGGTATTTTATCTACGGGGTCAGTTCGGGCCAACCGTTTACCAGGATGTGAATTGGCAGCTGATAGCGAACTCAAAAAGGAGGGAAGTTTAATTATGGCAACAAACCAAAATATCATTGCCGTGAAATGGTATGACAACAAGCTTGTTCACTTGATTTCTTTATTTGTAGGTGTATAACCTGTGGAAAGTGTAGGGCTTTGATCCACTCAGTTGAAGAAATATGTAGACGTTCCTACATCATTTATTGTACATGAGTACAACCGCTTCATGGGAGTTGTCGATTTGAATCAGAAATATGTATCCAAGGTAATGTCTAGACTATGGTGACGAAACTAAGAAGTTAGGTTTAGGATCCTAAACAATTATGTTTATGTTGTTTTTGTTATCAACGTTTTAAATTAGAATTAAATTTTTTTTTAATAATGCATATTTTACATAAAAGAAATATTCTGTTCTATTTTATTATCTTACAGTGTAAATGTTCAACTTGCTAAAACCACAGTCTGAAAATGTCAGGTTATAAAATTTCATAGAAAATGGATCGGTGTGTCCATATGTATAGCAAAAAACGAAATTCTTGTATCGCAGCCCTACGAAGGAGTTACCCGACTTGTTCCTATTTCGACATGGAATAAAAAATTGTTTCAGAACTTTTAAAACTATCCTTTTTCACATTTGAAGCAACTATTTACGTGTTCCATTATGATGAAAATTATAAAGAGTTCACTCAATAAAGGCACTAATTACGAGGTAGGGCAAAACATGTACAATCATTTCGAACTCTGCACAGCGGATATTTAGAATTACAGTCAGAATTTTTTTTGTATTCTTATTTGCTAGTAATAATTCCAATCAATTTTATAATTCACTTTGCTATTGATAATTTCATCCATAAAATAATTGTCACCTTGTATGTTAAGAACTCAAGTAAAAACCAAACACAATGCAATTGTGTAGATATGTATGCACCACTAATCCGCTATTGTTTTGTTTTGCTGATAACGAGTTCCAATCTCGAGTTTATGTACGAGCAATAAAAGTTGAATTTAGTAGAGCAAATTCAGTCTTCCTTTTCTATTCAACATAAATTTCATCGTGCGGAAAGTTAAGTTCTGACGAATTTGAAGTAAATATTTAAGTGCTGATATTCCCAAGATTAAGCAGATAGCAAATACATATCAAGGTGAGCATATTTACAGCAGCAACGAGCAATAAAGAAAACGAATTTCATGAGAATCCCCCCTGACCTTTTACACCTTGATTATGATCTAATTACAGTGAAATTGTTATGATTAAATAGTTAACAACCCGATTCGATTGAGTTGTACGCATCAATTAAAATTAAACATAAATACAGAGCAGACAATATCTCTGTTATTCCGACACGAAGTGGCTATTAATATTGCAAAAATTCGGCAAAGCAAATTAGCGAAATATCCTAAATTTTGTATACATCTACACTCGATATACTTAGTAGTAGAGATTACAAAATTACCGCCGTTGGTTTAGTTCAGAGTTAATATCCTAACAAGCATATTTTCACTAAATTAATTTAGTCTCACAACAAATTCTATTACACGTCATAATAACCCCAGTCCTAATCAAACGAAATCCTGTAACCTCTCATCTTCCCAGTAACTTTTCGTGTACGTTTTTTACATGAAAAATATAACGGGAATAGCCGAATTAATTTTATTCAAATTGCTTTCGACTTTTGTCCGAAATCCGTGCCCTGATTCTACTAATTCGAAAACGTCAAATGTCAATGTCAATTAGAGAAAAGATTCAGTCCTAATATTTTGAACTATTTTTCCCGCTAAATTTCTTATCCCTAATTTCGTATAACAAAATTCAGTTTTCTTTTCTTTTCTATGTTTAAAAATTCCTAATTAATATAGATAGTTAAAATTTCAATTAACACAATAATTACCGAAGCTATTTGACCGATGCTTATACAACTGATTTCCATAAATGTTAAAATAGTTATCAAAACGGCAGTTTCAAAATGTGCTTTAAATTCCTTTAAAAACTCGAGTGCGTCTGAGTGCATTTCCGCCACATTTTGCGCAAGTTCCCGCTGTTTCTCTTCGGTATCATATTCGCCCGTCTTATCACCAATGTTAGCGCATGATATTGTGCAAAGTTCGAACATTAGCAC
Organism: Dioctria rufipes; assembly: GCA_963924295.1. NCBI lineage: Eukaryota > Metazoa > Arthropoda > Insecta > Diptera > Asilidae > Dioctria > Dioctria rufipes. Next base: position 366,433,365 of record OZ002740.1, read on the forward strand.
TGTAAATAAACAATATAAATAAAAAAATGCGTCAAATGCAATAGTAGAAGGAAGGATGATGAAAATGTGAAGAACATTCAACACATGGCTCATTTCGTAGCCGGGATGTCTTTGGTGTCTGAAAGTATTCCTCAAAATATTTAAAAAAAATGTCACTTTGTTTATTATTACGAAAATCCATAAATGGGCGCTTGTAGAGGAAGTTTCCATTGATCTGACCCAAGAAATGGAAAAAAAGTGTATGCGATTCCTGCCACAATGAACACCACAAAAGTAATTGCCACAATTCTCCTAGAAATCATGTTTTAAGTATTAATAAATAACTATTTCCAAGTATGGCACATTATTTAATACTCACATTGCGTACAATTTGTACTTTTTGCCAATTTCCTTAAAACTCTCGTTAGTGCTTGCTTCTAGGGAGGATGTGAATTCGATTACGTAGTTCGATAGCTTCTCTCGTTCTTCTTTGAAGAGCAATAAAATCAGAAATTTCGGTGTTGCCTGCATTACATTAGGAACGTGTTCAAATATAGGTTGAATAAGAATTGTATGGATCGAAGTTTTCATGCTACTTTTTATGCAATTATAAAATTTATCGCAAGGCCTAACATTTAAAATTATAATTATATTTTCAATATTATTTCTTACCTGAATTGATGACAAAAGTAAAAACAAGGAATCAAAACGAAGCTGAGAGTTCTTCTGTGTTAAAATTGGGAGCACAACAAAACAAGGCAGAAAAATCACAAATTTCAGAATACAACTAACTTTATAACTCATAGTGTGGTTAGATCTTATCTTATCTTATCTTATCTTATCTTATCTTCAAAGATTTTTCGATGAGATCAAGTTGAGGAGCCGAGCTGGTGGTCTTCGTGACAAAAAACTGGCACAGGAAACCCTTGAACAATTTGAGTTGCCGAACAGAACTGAATAGAATAATTGCGAAAAAGATATCATTGCAAGCTTTCCCAAAGCTGCGTGACAAACCCCCATCCCCCAGCCAACCACCCACACTTAACCCAGATTAATAATTTATAAAAGAATCTTGCCACTTGTGGTGTCACTCATTATAATAGAATTTCTATTCCATTGACACACTAATTACAAGCTTCTTTCCACGCTTCAAATCAGGTGCCAAAGTATTCTTTGTGTGAAAATAGAAAAGTTGATTATTTTGACAAATCCTTACAATTGTTTGTATTATGTACTGCCACAACGACTGCACTACACATACACACGCATAGCCATATATAATGAAGTTGGTAAAGTAAATAATACCTTCATTGTATTTATACAGACAATTTTCCTTTCTCACACCAGTACAGGGTTCCTTGTCTCTCTCGTGAGAGCGGAGAGGATCTCTGAGATAATGACGATGGTGGTGTTAAAACAGCGATTTTCTTTTAGTATATAGGTGTATCAAAACTTTTGTAAATTATCCCTAATATGCAATGCGTGGTAAAGGGATGTCGTTAAAACGAAGTTGTTTGCTGCATTATGCATCACGAAGCATGTAGTGATAACCTGCCAAATCAATGGTATGTTGATCTGTCAATATAACAAATGTAAATGTAATGAAATCGAGATAGTGGATTTCATTGTGGAATAACGTCAAAGGAAGTATTTGGTCTCAATAATTTATACTATAATATGGTAAACTAAAAAATTGTGGTGTACAATACATTGCGACAAGTCAATTATTATAAGGCTTTGTTTTCAATATTAAAGTGCAAGTCCCATTTTACTTCTGTTTTTTTCTAAATTTCCACTACATGGTTCTAAATTCATACTAAATTCAGAAGACGTTTTAGTACATCGTTTGTGTTGATTAACAACTACACAAAAGCTCGTCCCAAGCAATATTTCCTCCTTTTTCAGGTCGAATTTAAGTCTACTCGACGTAAATTAGGGTAGCGAATAATTGTAATTAAGTCGAGATTACCTAATATTTACGATTTACATAAGTGGAGAATGAGAGGACGTCGTATCCATGCAAATAAGGGAAATCAGGGAGTTTTTCCCAATAGGGTAGAGGACACACTTCCTTGATTTGGTAAATTTAACGTAAATTTCACGTAAATTACACGTCAAATTTACGTGCATTTTCCTTAATCTCCACCTATTTTCTACCTAGTTTAACTCATGTTAACATCTGTGTTAATGTAGAAGGAATTCATTTTCTAGGAATTATGTGTGTATATTAATAGGTAAAGTAAATGTTATGAAAAAGGTACAACTTTAATTTGAATGTTAATGAAAAGCACTGCTTTAATAAAATATATAGAAATTATGGGTCATTCAAAGTTAATTCTCGCAGCTTCTAAACGCTCAATTTAAAACGACGAAAATTTGATTGATAAATACTGAAATAATTTTGCGAAAAACACCAACGCGGTTTAAAAAATAACAATTTTAAAGTTTTTTAAATTATTCTTTGGCTTGCCATTTAGAAGCTTGAAATTAATTTAAACATTTTCAAATCGTTCTGAAGTTAAGAAAAAATCATTTATTTTGGTGATTTTTGCAGTAACTGGCAAAAATTAAATTAATGTGTCATACAATTTTGCTATTCATTCCTTTAATACATGGCAGCTATATTTTGTCCAATAAATATGGTGCATATATATCTGTCGACCTAAAAGTTAGTTTGACTTAAAACTTTTCTTTGTACGACGACTTTCTTGGATGGCAAGGCGAAATAACCAAAATTTGCGACTTTGAGGGCAAAAATCCCTGTTTACGTAATTTTCTGCACAAAGGCAAGAAAGAATTGAATTGATTGTCAAACAGAGAGACGGTAAGGATATCTCGATATTACTAATTTCAATATTTTCTTCACATCTTTAATATAATAAACCATGTCATTAGCATCATAATTTAGATGCAAAATTTATTAAAAACCAGTTGAATGCAAACGCAGTTGAATATGCGTGCATTGCGTATGAATGGGAAGCAACTAATAAAGTATATTGGCGTAAATCAAGTTTAGCATCTTTGAGAAAAGATGCAAATGGTATTCCAGAACCTGACTGACTCCAATATAAATGTGTCGTAAAAAGGAACAACATTTGTAACCTTGAGTCCATTCAATTGGAGGAACAGTCCATTAACTCCAGTGATACTGAATCGAAACAAAAGTTATTTGGTTGTATCATTACGCAATTTCAATTAAGTATTACGAATTTCGCTAAACTTGCCCATTTAGTCCAATTTACCTTTAGGTTAATTGTTTTGGGAATTCGGACTTTGAGGGCGAACACAAGCTAAGAGGAAATTATTTGGGTGATATTTACATCATCTTGCCTTGAACTTGGGAATAGATCCAACTACGGAGTCCGTATGTTTCTTGATATTTGACCTCAATGATAAGAAAAATTTAAGTGAAAATAAGGAAATTTACCTCAGATTGAGGAAAGTTTCTTTATTTATTTTATTATTTTTCCCTAATAATTAACTATAAAGACAAGATTACTTTGAAGGCTTAATGCAAGGAATTATTTAGTCAAATTTCCTCCGTAATTTACCTTAAAGGGGAGTGGCATTTGAGGTTAAATTTTTAAGTGTTTACGTAATTTTAACTAAAATAGGTCGACCGGCTTTCGGTGATAGGAAATTCAACCACCAATGTAACTTAGGGTGTTCATAACGTTAAATGAAGGAGACTTTTGCAGGCATAATAATAATTGTGGTAAAGACAAATGGAGTGGATACCCACACATAGATATTCTTAATTATTAATGGTTTTGTCATAAAAAATCACGTTATTTTATTTATACCTATTGAGAATTGGTCTTAGTCCAAGTATAGCTTTTACCCTGTTTTTCCGACTAAATTAATTTTTGTTTTAAATTCAATTCGAGAAACTCGATGATATTTTCTAACTTTCACTCGTTAATTTATTAAACCAATTCTTTATTGGAAAGGTGTTAATGGAGGTTGAAATTTCAATTCATCATATTCTCTACATTTTTTATCGGAGGAGTAATTACCGTCCTCTGGCATTAAAACAATTTTGATTTCGAAAAACAGAATTTCAAATTTTCTAATAAAATGGAATCTTCTTTACGGACCTTTGCAAAGCGATTATCATTATCTTTAAGAATCCAAGTAATATTTCGATTAACTTTTGAAGGATAAATATAGCCCAAACGTCATTGTTTTCATATATTGACAATTTCATTTCATAAATATGGTAAGTGGCGACCAAACTAAATCGTTGGTCCCAGAAACAAAACGTTAGATGTTTAATTTACTTATATGTATAATGCAAGCACTCACTTCGAAATAATTTTTTTCGAATTCCACTCAAAACGGGTTTAAAAATAATAAGTAGGTATGCTTTTACGTAATAATCCAAAGCATCACATTTCTACGTTTGTTAAATATAAAGTAAATGTGATTGGCTTGCAATAAGATTGTTTTATAAGATAGATTGAGGGATGCTTTTAATAAACTACTTATAGAAATTGCGAATTCGAAGTTAATTTAAGTTACATTGGTTTTTTTGAAATTTTGCGAAAACATTTCCGTTTTACTAGGTAGTGCAAAATAGGAAATAAGTAAGCTTAGAGATCACAAGCCAATCGAAAAACTGCGAAATTGTTATTAAAAATTGTAATCACTTCTGCGGGAAACTTTCAAAATATCGGGGTTGGGAAATTCCAGGCCTACATCATGGACGATTTGAATTGCTTTAAACTCGAATGGTTTGCTATAAACCACGGATAAAACAAAAGAAACATATTAAAAGTTTTCTGTTGAGATTAGATCTAATATTTAAAACCAGTCACAATGTTGTCTATAGGAACATCACAATTCATAGAAATACTTTAAATACTGAAATTTAAGTTTTTGTTAATCTTTGTAAAATTCAGATGAACTAGATTTTCGTAATAGACCTAATATTCGCTTAACACATCCCTTTTAAAGAGATGTAAGTGAACTTTCCTACATTTAAAATATGCTTTTATGTGTAATTTTATATAAAGAAAAATTCAGTCTTTCTATTTTTTTACAGTTGATCCTAGAGATTTTATTTAAGTATCATTTTCTTAGAGCTACGTACGTGCGTTTAAGTGCATTTTCACCACATCTTGCATAAGTTGTCGCTATTTTTCCTCAGAGTTGTACTCAGCAGTCTTATCACTAACATAAAGGCACGATATCGTGCAAACTTCAAATAGTACCACAGTAAATAAACGATATACATAAATTAATAGATCAAGTACAGTAGAACTACAAGCGGAGATCGAACAGTGAAGAACTATCAACAAATAGTTAATTTCGTAGCCAGGAATCGTATCTGAAAATGATCGCAGAAGATATTTATAAATAGGCGAATATTTTATTTATATTACGATTTTCCAAAAATAGGTGATTGGACAGGCAGTTTTCACTGATCTCACAGCACGGTGATGTATGAATTCCTCCCGCAAAATACAACATAATTGTAATTGCCATAATTTTGCTATAATTTATGTATGATAAATGATTTATTACTTAATCCTTACCTTGAGGAAATACGGTACTTTTCGAAAATAGCCATAAATTTCTCATTATTAGTGAAGTAGTTTCAATTACATACCTCGACAATTTCTCCCGTTCATTTTTAAGAAGAATCAAAGCAAAGCTACCCAGGTACCTACAGAGTCTTCTACATTGATTGAGAAGCCCACCTTGTGGCTTTCGTGTCAAAAGCTTCGCGCAAGAAACTATTAATCATCTTGAATTACAGAATAAAACCGAATAAATTTATTGCGAAAAAGATATCATGTCAAGCCGTCGTCAACCAGAATTAAAAATTGATATAGCAATTACCCCACTTACGTGATAAAAAGAGCCTTTCCATTGGCAGTGTAATTACAAGTTGGGTTATATGCTGCACTTCAGGTACAAAGAAAAATTGTACCTTGTTAACTTAATTTTGTAAAATCTTGTGCGCTCTAGTATCCCCTTCCTCAGAGATACCACAGAACATATGTATATTCCCAAGAGTTTTTATGGCTAGTTTCTACTCGTCTTGCTCTGCCATCAACAATTTCAGTGCTTCTGTCTTGTTTTCTAATTTTCTATTAACCACCGCAGATTCTCTTTTCCCGACTCTTTCGAAGCTTTGTGGGTAGTCTCAGACTAGCCGAAACTCTGCGGTGATTGGCTCACGGAATAATGATCTTTAGCCTGTCAATAATTCCAACAATTTAGATATTAAAAATTCCTCTACTATCAGTACACATGTATTTCCCCTTTGTATAGAGTAGGCCAGAGATTAGTGTCTTTGGAATTGTGGCTTTCGGGGAAGCGCAACCTTAGTTTGGATATCGCTTGAATGTATATTTCAAGATTTTTCCTTGTAATATTAAGGAGGCCAGGAGGGGAGTATTTTTGTACGCCTTCCTGGGGCGGTCCTCAATTTGCCGCATTTTCTAACTTAATCAAAATCAAGACTGACTATGACCTTGGAACTCCCGAGTTCTAACTGACATTTTTGAACAATGGCCATGCTCTTTCGATTAAAATGGTCCCCAAAGTTGTATCTCCAACGGTTTAGCAGATATTTCATGCTGTCTAGTTCTATGTGAACTCGAAACGTATAAAACTTGGTGCAATGAAGTTCTAACTGCTATATTTTGGTCAGTTAGAACCTCGAGCCACAGAACGTCTATCAAGCCATGCAGATACGACTTTGTGGCAATATTAAACACACTGATCCAACGTGGCTCTCTGGCGTTTGCGTAGTTTACACTTGTTTGCATTCACTCGCAGTAGTTCGTGGTGTGAACACGTTATACGTAAAATTCCTAGTTAAAGTGTTTTACCTTAATTCATTGTATTATAAAAGGTAAATATAATATTATAATTTTAGTAAAGTAATTAAAACTGGTAATCGAAGAATTGTGAAGATTTTCAATGGAAAACGTAGGGTTCGAGAATTTTGAAGCTCACAAGTCTTGCGTTTTAGGTGGTGAACTTGCTGATATAACTGGTATAGACTTTCAGCAATTAGGATCACGTCCTATTTTAATATATTTGTCAGTAGCCGGTGATGAGAATGAGGAAGATGTTGTTCTTGGAGAAGCTCTTTTCGAATTCGATTTTCCCGCTGCAGTGGAAACAAATATTACTTCAACGGTGGGCATTGAAAACGACCCTGAGCAAAATGAGGAAAATTTAGATAAACCAAAAAAACATGTACTAAAAAGTGAAAACTGGATAAGGAACATAAGAAAAAGGGCTTACCAGGCTGGGGAAGAACACTTGAATGCCATGGGAAAAATAAGGAAAGAAAGATGTATTATTGATAAGAAAAATTGCATCGAAAAATGTAAGTATAATTGTGGAAAATTGGTAACAATAGAGGAGCGAAAGTCACTTTTTAAAAACTATTATAAATTGGACCAAGTTGGAAAGTACCATTTTATTTAAAAAACTACGGAAAGATACTTAAAAAACAAGAAAACGAATAAAAAGGAAAGCTCAAGAAGGCAATACACCTTTGTTTATTTTTTCGAAATAAAAGGCAAAAGAATTCAAGTTTGTAAAAAATTTTATTTAAGTACATTGTCTATTTCTCAGAAACCCATATATACAGTTCACAATAAAAAGGATAAAACCACTGCATGTCTCCCTAATAAAATACGGATGAGCGTGAAAAAAGCAATAGATTTCAATGAAAAAAATTTCGTAATGGAACATATTAATGAATTTCCTCATATTGAATCGCATTACTGCCGGGCAAAAACAAAAAAATAATATCTTGATTCAAACCTGAACATATCCAAAATGTACGACCTCTATAAAAAAAAGTGCAGTTCCTTAAATAAAACACCAATCAAAGACAGTTATTACAGATTTATTTTTAATACATGTTTCAATTTGGATTTCCATAAACCGAAGTCCGATAGATGCGGGAAATGCGAAATGAATACACCAGTTTCAAACAAAGAAAACAAAGAATTTCAGGAACACTTAAAACTTAAAAATGAAATGCGAACTACCAAACAAGAGGACAAAAACGGTGATGTACCAATAATATGTTTTGATTTAGAGAATGTTCTCACATGCCCGAAAACTGAAATTGGAGAAGCCTTTTAATTATAGAAGCTGAATGTATACAATTTAACTGCTCATGTTTCCACAACAAAAAGGATTTATTGTGCAATTTGGATCGAGTGTACTAGTGGACGCACAGAAAATGACATCGCTCTGGTCTTTATAAAATTTTAGAGCGAGTCTTCGAGGAGCACGATTTTAAAGATTTTATTACCTGGAGTGACTCGTGCGTCCCTCAAAATAAAAATTCATTTATGTCGTTTGCAATGCAACTTTTTATGCAACACCACCCTGACTTGGACCGTATAACAATGAAGTACAGTTTGCCTGAACACTCAGCATTACAAGAAGTGGACAATGCCCACAGTCAAATAGAGAAAGTTCTATCCAAGAATGAATACTTTGCGGGCATTAAAACAAGTGAACAGAGAGCAGCCATTTACAATAATTCAAATGACCTCAAATGATTTCAAAAACTTTGAAAAAGGGTCAACACTTTTTAACTATAAATTGGTACCCTACACAAAAGTAAAAATGCTACGATTCGGCCCAATTCCTTATTTAATTCACTACAGTACAACCTACAATGAAAATGAATTTACTGAAGAAAATATAAAACCCATCGGAATGCAGAGAAATAAAAGGAACCCTACTAGAACATCGCTCAACAACTTATTACTAGATCCTTCTGTCATCAGCAACAAAACTGAGATTTCAACACACAAGAAGAAACAGTTAACAACTATGTTTCCATACATGACACCACAAGCCATATGCTTTTATAAAACTATTTTACATATACATAGGTAAGAGAAAGAAATATTTATATTTGCAATGTATATTTAATTAACCATGACAATTTTTTCTATTTTTGTAGATCGAAACGAGGACAATGGAAGTCAAGGTACACCTATAACAGAATATGAAGGCTTGGGATCATCATCTCCAGTTCTCAATAAAAAAAAAAAAAAAACGAAAGAAACCGAGAAATACGCATAAAAAAACAAAAAGGAACTGAATTAAAAGACTTATTTTTTTTATAAATGTATGAACTTTGTACCTTACTAGGTTATCTAACTTTTTTCTTTTGAAAAACACCTTATTTTTATTTTTTTTAATAACATTTTTTTTACATAAGCCAAATTTGTATTTTGTGAATAGTCCTGCAACGTCTCCAAGGAAAAAGCCTTTCCATTTCTTTTTTGCATTTACTTTTTGGTGTAACATGTTCTTGTTATTCTTTGTTTTGTTTGTTTTGTTTCATATTTCCAACAACATTCTATCGTCCTAAGTTTTTAGAAGTTTAGTTGAAGTTGGCATTAAAATTAAATTTTATATAACTTTCTTTTACGTGAAGGTATACCAATTGTTGTAACCGCTGTTTTGCTTTTTCAAGTTCATCCGTAATTTTATTGGAAGGGTACCAGTGGTTTCTTCTCCAGGGTGAACTACTCTATATATAATTTTTTGTAATAGATAACGAACCTTTTTAAAAATGTTGCGTGCCTAATTACATTAATTAATTCTTTTGACGTCGATATTTTCCTAAAATTAAAACCCTTTAAAAAGTAGCTAAAAACCAATTTATATTTTTGACTTTAATGTTGTTCTTATAATTATTTTTAATAACTTCCTTTCCGCCTCATTTTGTTTATAAACTCGACAATTGTATGTATATTTTTAAATATAGTGCTTCTTATCTCTAATACTTTAATTCAGTTCATTTATTTTTATAAGTTTAAAACACCAAGAGGTAGCTAGAACTTTGCATTCTATCCAAAATTGGGAAACTAAATCGCAAAGTGCTAAGTGACAGATACAACTTTGGAAAATTAATTTATGTGAATTAAATTTAGGTAAAGGTTCTATCTGATTTTAAAGGATTGCTATAATATCTGATGGGTTGAAATAATTCGTACGGAAATTTACAGAAAAGTAAATTTTATATAGCACTCAAATTCTGTGTAGTATGAGCGGAAATTATGAATTAGAAAACAAGTTGTAAGGAAATAAAACTTGGACGTCGATTTTCTCGAATTGATGCCACGATCAGTTAGAACCCGGGAGTTCCAAGGTCGCGTATTAACAACCATTTTTGTCTTGTAAAATTTTAAAATAGAGTTTAATTTTTTTTTTCTTTTTTTTCTTCTTTTTACATTCATTTTGTATATACCAAAATTGCCCAAAAGCAAATGACTTCTTTCTGCAATGCAGAACAAATGTATTTAAAATGTCATTTTATATTATTTAAAGTTACAAGCAAGGATGCCCTCACTTTTTTCTTAGAAATTTACAGGACATTTTTTTTAGAATATGTATGCATTATTGGAGGCCGACAACGGCACATATGAAAGTATTGTATCTGAAAATAACTACAGTCGACCATCAAAAAAATGAAATGAAATGAAAAATCTGCCCTGTAAATTTCTAAGAAGAAATGAATGTTTATTGCTCATCTCATTGCTCATGAAATTGCAATACAGGCGTGGAATACTCATATAGTTTTTTTTACAAACAATAATAAAATTCATTTAACACTTAGTCGACCGCGCGCGCCGCCACTGTGAACTACACCATTTCCACTCCGCTGTCCACCGAGCATTTTTCATGTTTCCTCATCACATTAGAACAGCTCGACCGATTTAGCTAATTTTTTTTGCATTCGTAAAAGGTTATTAATGAAAGAAAAATTGGAATCGGCAACCCCTTCCTGATATTGGCATACAAAACTTTGGGTTTTCACTACATATTTGGGCAGGCACTGCCTGAGAGCGCGTCCACATGGAGAGCTGCACCATCTGTCACACAACACACACACACACACACACACACACACACACACACACACACACACACACACACACACACACACACACATATATGCGGAACAACACTTGCCTTCACTATTTTTCCTGCTGATTCTGGCGACATATTAAGTGTATTCCTGAGGATTATCCACTTTGCTGTCAAAATTCCAAACGCGTTCTCAATTGTTCTGGGATCATGTGACAAGCGCTTGTTAAAATTTTCCTTTTCTTCACTAAGGAGTCTTCCAGGATAGGGTCTCATCAAATATGGCCGCAGCGTAGCAGCATCCCCAACGAAGTAATGAGGAAATGTCAAATTTGAGTTTCTCAGTTGCGTTTCGTTCGGCTTGTAATTTTGCTGTAAGAAGTGCTTGTCCCAATGAGCAAAATTCAGAACACCACCATCACTCTGGCTTCCGTATGCCCCAATGTCAACAGCAGTGAAAGTGTAGTTGGCATCGCAAACTGCCAGCAAGACAATATGTATGTTCCTTTCTAGTTGTAAAACTGTGAACGTGAATTCAGAGGACAAGTTATGTTGACGTGTTTTCCATCAATAGCACTAACGCAACCTGGCAGATTCCACATGTTCTCAAAATTCTTGGCTATTTTCTACCACTCGTGTTTGTTTGGTGTTGACAACTATATGTTACAGAGCTCTTCCCATATATCACCACAAGTTTGATAAACAATTCTTCTCATAGTGGTTAAACCCATTTTGAATGTCATATTGTTTACTACCATCTTGCGAAAGATACCTAAGTAGATAATTTTAAGTCAAAAACTATCTATTTGTAAAATAAAATCTTACATAAGACAAGAGTCAAGAAGAGCCAACATTCAGATGATATGGGTGTTCTTATGCTTGTTTTAGTTAATCGGTCTTTTAGAAAATTTGACGATGCATCAAAGGTTGCAGGCATCATTCTAGTAGCTATATAGAACTGTTCTGTATCCCTTTGCTTTAAATGATGGAACGATCGTTCAAAGACTCCATTTATCCTTCGATCGGCATACAATTCCCTAACCCAAAATCGTAGTCTACCTTTTCCTTTTGATTTTTTAAACTGTTTATATGCTTCGTAAGCTGCAAACACAAACACTGCCACATCTAATAACTCTGAAGTATTCATTATTTCAATTTTAATTTACAACTCAAACTTTTCTATCCCTATTTCTCTTTATGGAAAAAATCTCCAGAGTACGAACTGTCAAAATGACGCGACGCGCTCAATGGGTCATGCTCAAATCCTACACATGTCTGCAGCGGAGAACTGTCAAAGCGACGCAACGTTTGCCGCGTTCATTGGGTTTTCACCGTAAGACTAAAGGAGAGGCCATTGAGTGTATATATATGCCATTTTTGCGTGGCGAACATGTACCTACCTAGGTGTCACTTTTGTTTATGTTCGGTAATGAAATTTACCCTAGCGCAAAAGCCGTAGGTAAGGTAAAACTTGGAAGGGGATTAAACAGAAGAATATTTACATTCTTTTATGTAGAATTTTCGCAATACTGTATTTGTTTCTTTTTCAATAATAAAGTGGGAACTAGGATATTGGTTAATGATTGTAATTGTGATAAAAGCACTTAATTTTTAATAGTTTTCTTGATATAGATTTACCAAAATGAAATTTTAAGGCAAGTTATTGGGCAATCGAAAATGGAAATAAGGTTACTATGAAACTAGAAATATCAAAATGTTTTTTATTGCTAGCGCTCACTGTACTGCTGGTATACAAATTTACCTCCTACTTTCAAAAGCCTCGCCAAAATCCCTTGCATAAACCCTTTTTCATCCGACTGCATTGCGAATTTTTTACAATGTGTGTATGAACTTACACATCTTTGAGATTGGCACGAAAATTGTTGATGATGGGCGTCTCTTACTCGTAGGATAGGAATTGGTGGGCGAAAAACAGTCTAGTCAGAATAAATGTCAGTTGTATTGATTCGTGTGCTTGGGCTAGAAATTTTCATGAATTTAGGTAGCCAAAATATGCTGTGCAAAAGTTCTTATGAAAAATTTTTCCAGTACCTAATTAGTAGATAAAGTAGGTAAAAAACGAGTTTTCAAACAAAACTGAGGCTTAGCCGCATGAAAAAGGACAATCACCGATATATTTCAGTATGATCAATCAGAGGTAATAAGTGATTTGATTCATGAAGAGAAAGCATATTTAAGAGAAATGTCCCAATCAAAAAATCTGAGTCCATCTCTGTGTGTGTAGAAAAGTTCATTTTCCATTTTTTCATGCGGCTTGGCCTCAGTTTAGTTTGAATACTCGTTTTTTACTTATTTTATTTTCTGCCTTTTTCACGTTAAGTAAATTGTTCTAATATCAATTTAACCGAACTTAATTATATTTTTACTTAATTCTAATTTAATTTTAGTTTCTTACTTTCTTTTTAATTTTCCGTATTCCTTTATTTTTCTTATATTTTTCCTTACATTTCCTTCTTTCTTCTTTATTTTGAGTCAATTTTTGAATATTCGCAGTGAAATTTTTTTGCGTCCATACGACTCGAGAGTTTCCATTCGACTGACCGTACTTCGAACACAATCCGAACAGTTTCGATAACTCGGACTGCGGTTTACAGAGGTTTCGAAAAATTTGAAATTTTGAAGGCAGTTACGATGAGATGATTGGAAGTCAGCACGGTGGTTGCCTCGAAGTCTTTGTTCAGCTTATCATTACCGACATTTTAAGTCATGTTTGGTGCCGATCCGGAAACAAACATTTTTCGAGTATCAATTCGTTGAAGTACTGCAACGGTTTTCTGAAATTCTGAAAGTGTTGATGCCAGTAGTACGAAAAGAAATTATTCCGCATAGCTTATAAAACTTTTTTGTCGGAAAATTTTCCGGAAAAGTCGGAAAATTCCGGAAATTTTCGGAAAATTTTCCAGAAAAATTGTAAAATTCTGAATTTTTTCTGAAACTAATCATATCGATGAAATTTTTTCCAATGATTTTCCCCGCTTTTCCGGATTTTCCATGGAGTTTTCCACAAAAGCAACTTTATGCAACTCATTACACTCTGCAACTTTGTCTTAGGTTGCAAAACTCTCAAACGCTTCCTTGGTCGGAAAAACTCCGGAAAAGCGTTTTACATGAATTTTCCTCGATTTTTTCTGCAAGTTTTCACGATTGTCGGAGAGAACGTAATGATGCCAGTTGATAGGAAACTTTATCCTGCATAATTTGAAAAAACTTTTTTACCGGAAAAGTTGGACAACTCTGCATTTTTCCTGAAACGGATTTATGACTAATCAAATTTGTACCAAATTTTCAAATGATTTTTCCAGATTTTCCGGGTTTCCATGGAAATTTCCGGTTCAAATTTTGATAGATTCAATTGTCACGCTGCATGAACATGTGTGCCAAATTTCAGCTCGCTGTGATGACGGAAAGTGGGTCTACGAGAGTGCCGAAAATAGTAAAAATGAAATATATAAATATACAGACAGACAAATTCGTGTACGAGTTAAAGGGACAGGCTGGCCTCAAGAAACCGGGTCGCCACTTCAGCTGGGCAGCATAGTGAAACATGAAATTGTGCATGGCTGCAGGCGATGGGCGTGTGTATAGCTGTGGGATGGTGAAGAACAGAGAGAACAGAGCAATACTCTCTCAGTCTCAAAACTTCGCTTCTTCCCGTCTATTACATCCTAACCGCGAAACAGCCGCCCTCCCTACCAGATGCGAGGCCCAAAGGAGTCCTTACATTCTAAAATATTTGCAGTGCTCTTATGTAAAACTGACATAAGTTTGATTTGAATAGGCCCCACACCCTAAACTACTATTCATACAGAAAAATGATGTTTTATTAATTTTAAGCTTGCTTTCTTATCTTCCGAACCGTAATAAAACTTTCATACCTTTCCTAACAAAATTATTTAACAAAATTATTCTTAACCAAATGACTAGGATTTCTCAAACAAAAATTCTCAGCTGAGTAATCATTGTAATGTCGCTGTGCCGTCATGGGATGCCGTGGGCTCATGATATCGAAAGTAGCTGTCCAGAGATTCGAACTCCGGCTGCACGCACACACATGCAATTATCACTCAGCTGAGAGGTATTGAGCGTAAAATGGTACTATTATATTATTTCGTTACGTAAGGTATATAGGAAGCGTAGCCTTTGGGAAGATAAGGACTCAAGCTGTATATTACTAGAAGACTATTTTCTGTATGGATAGTAGTTTAGGGTCTTTGGCATGTTTAGCAGTTTTCTATAAGTATCAATATAGAATATTTTAGAAAACGGATTCCGGACACACACATATAGATTTCTGTTTCATGGCTTCTGAAGTATTCTCGAGGGTTTCGATTTGACACAAGGCAAACCAATTCTTGTTAAAAAGATCTGACAGAAATGGCATTTACTTCAAAGCATATCTCTTTTGGTGATATTAGTATAAATTCACAGTGAATATCTCAAAATCCGGTACAGATAGGAAAAAACCGATTAAATATTTGAAAATAACATTATGGAAAACCTTTGTATTAAATATTAGCTTAAAATTATTTAACGTGGCGTATACTGCAAACCAATTCTAAAGTGACAATTTATAGGCTTATTACTTTATTGTTCAACAGATATACAAGCCTAAAATGTGCACATATGAACAAGTTATATTGTCTCGGTTGTGCAAACTAATAAAGTGAATTGAATATTTTTTTTACTATCTGAATTTTATTTGTTTATTATTTGTGAAGTGTTAGTTGCGTATGATGACAATATTTAGACAAAAGAACTCCAATTTTCTAAAACGATCTAAATGTTTCCTATTATTACAGGTTCCGATTTCTTTGTGGTTGTTCTTATTTCAAAGAAGGAAAATACTTAAGTTTTATAGTTGCAATAATTTGAATGAGATTATAATTTTAACATTATAATTGTTAAAAGATTCTGAGAGATAAGGCAAATAAAATTCCTTTGAAATTTACTCTTTAATAAAATAAAGTGGCAATAAGGAATGGTGCCCCGTCGTAAAGAATTAGTTGAATGTAATCGTAAATATGAGTTTTGTTTTGCCTGAGCAGTTAAATAGATAACTTAGTTTACATTATTAACAATTCTGTATATTGTGCTAAAGTATTATGTTTATAACTGGTTTAATTAAAGTGTGTTTGAGAAGGTACAACCAGAGTTGCATGTCGAGATAGTGTAAAGTAGTGGGGAGTAGTGAGAAAGTAATAGGTAGTGTTAAGAAAGTAGATTTATATTGAAGAGGTAAAAGTATCAAGATGTGTGTCATCACAAGTTTAAAGCAGTTACAAGCCATATGTCGAAAAGGGTGTGTCACGTGTGCATATGAATGAAGGCCAGTGTGTGGCTCCTTATTGATGTATTGTACAGCTGACAAGTACCTTTCAACTTACTGAGTATATTAAATACTCGCAATCTCATTTTTCAAATCCGTCATTCAGAAGATGACTTAAATGGATGACGGCCGTCGGGGAGAACAAGACAGATTATAAGAAATATATATGTAATCTTTAAATAAATATGTGTAATTACAACTTTGGTTTATATTAAAATTACGCCTGTTTATCTCCCCTTCTCTATTATGATATTATTTTAAACTTTCATTTAAATAATGTCAATATTGACATGGTAAGTATTACCATCGCTTATAATTAATGATAGTCTCTCTGATGATTAAGGATATAAAATTATTTTATAAGTACTCCTTCAGAATTTCCATTTCCGACCATTACTTTGAGGACATGTTTGAAGTCGGCCGTTTGTTGTTATTTGACAGAATCGTGTCCACTATACCTACTGAAGTTTCTCCATTTTCCATCACTGTTCACTCAACAAAGCCCAAAAAGTCACAGGTCACTCTTAAAACTTAGAGTTATATGTACAGAGCGGCATACGGCCTCGAAAATTTATTGATTTCTTCAAGCCAATAACTGAACAAAAAGGGACGTGTCCATCAATGCGTGCAGTCAGAAAGGATCATGTCCATTTAGTTTTTATTTTCTTCTCCTAGCATATCTCACATTTTTTATTTTCTTAACATGCCGAGAAGGGCACCAAAAGTGACACAAACTATTAAAATAATAGTGGAATAATTTCGAAAGCCCATTGATTTATCGAGTTTTATGCATTTTCTGTACAATTTTAGAAATGAAACATATACCCCTCTATTCGCCCACTCGTCAACTCCATATCATGTATTCCAAAAGGAGCTATACTCAGAAGCCACCAATTCATTACAAAAATTTTTGCGTTAAGTATTGTTGGTCGAGAGCTTGGGAAATTTTCTTGCTTATAGCCCTCGCAACCTACAATATGCAAGACCATTTGAAGTACGAGCAGCTGATTCTCTTCTTAGACCAACTACCTTAATTTGGAATGGATCTAGATAGAAGCTGGCTCGAGTTAAAAATTACTTCCGGGTGATTTTTCAGATTTGACTATTCAGTCAGAAATATCAAAAAATCGAAGTAATTAGTAATTACTCGTTAATCACTCTGATCGTTGAAGAAGACAACATTGTATGAAACATGCTATGCCATGATAAGAATGCAACGTTATAAATGGCTTGTGTATTAACCAAACTGAATATGTTATTTAAAATAATAAAATATTTACATGGCTTATGACTTAATTAATTAATTAATAGAGAATTTATTCAAAATAAAATTTACCGAGATTGCTAACAAGTCTAGAAAATCGAGTGACAAAAACCCTTAAAAATACAAAACTTTTAATAAAAGAAATTTCTTTAAAAAAGGCGTTTTAGTATGTCATCAGGAACCATATACGTTTCTGGACATCTTGATTCCGGCTTACCGTGCATGCCAAAGGAAAAAGAAATTCATGCGAAACACCATCTTTTTTGTAAAATCGTTCTTTTTTTTTTTTAGAATTTATGTCAGATGTTTATGCACAAAAAAACAGTGGTTAAAAATAGATATTTCTCTCATATAAAAATTGGAAGGTTCTGATAACTTAAATGTATTATATATAAATATAGAGTAGCTATTACAGATAATTATATCTGTAATAGCTACTCTACTTCATTAGAAATTTTATTAAAAAGAAAAGAGAAAAAAAGTTTTAAACAACAACGAAATAAAAACACCTTTTTTGAAAAACTTCTAAAAGAAAGCAAATTTTTATTTCGAAGTAGAACAACAATATTTCAAATAAATCTTTGTTCGTAGGTATGTAATTACGGGGAGAAGTTTGAGAAGCTCCAGAAAGATACTGAAGAACTTTGCCTAAAGTTGTTTTCTTATACAGAATAAAGTTATTAATTTTTCAGACCCATACGAATTAAAGATTCAAAGTATGAATAATGCAATGACATTGTCGACCACAATATGGTAATAACAATATGCGATGATTTTGTGTTTTGAAAACGAAAGAAGATTTCAGAATTTAATAAAGAGCGACTCGTAAAATATCAGATCAGTAGAATAAGAACCAAAGACAAGTGCCTTTTTAACCCACTCCAATGATGTATAGTAATCACACACCTGGAAAAAATTCTGTTATTCGACTACTTTCGACACATATTTTAACATTATAATTACAAAGTTCCTCTGTAGTTACCCTACTAAAAATGTTTACAACCATTTGGTATCTTATGAAATAATTATAGACCAAATTCATATTGGCTGCAACAACTAGGTTTGTGGTTATAAACAAGAATGTTAGAATTTTTATTTTTAACGATTCTGAATTAAATTATAAATAAAAGAACCAAGACCATAAACAAATTTTTTTAAGTCAGTTTTCAGGGATAATCACATTTGATTACATGGCAGAAGTAAAGTAAACCCGCAGCTCGGCCTGTTTACATAAATATTAGAACATGACCCAAAGCATGTCCAATTATATTTTAACATTTAAGTGTGACGCAGCTTTAACTAACATTCAATGTTGGAACAAATATGTGAACAAAATAACAAGGAATCGCAAAAATCATACGATTTGGATGTTTTTGCTATTCTAAAATTGTAGTAGAAAACATTTTTACAGGAAATATGATACGCACTCACAGAGTCTATGATGGCATTATCTTTCTAGCTTGTTAACCTGGACCAATAAAATGAGTGATCTAGTGGATTTGCGATAGACCACAGAAAGTCACACAGAAAAAATATAATGGAATTTGATCGTTTGGTGATAATGGAAAATGCTACTAAAATTTATTGAAAGTAAAAGATATGTACCTGCTGAAACAAGCTTTTAACTATGTGAAATCCAGTAAATATCAAGAAAAGAGTTATGTATAATTAGTGCTCTTGGTTCTGTGTAGGAATTTCAAAAACGTTATTATTATTCTAATTAAGACTGCATGCAATATTGTTGTTGCAAATAAAGATAGATCTCACATCATGTTCATTAGAAATGCAGCAAAACTGTAACATGCTTTAGCCATCTGCAAAACAAACAAAAATATTTATATGAACTTTCTCAACATATATACCAAAACTGACGTACTTTAGAATAGGCTTCCAAAGATAACTCAGTAAATCCGTTCAAATGAATTCCTTCACATCTTTGAGCATTTATCAACATGAGGGGCATCATTTTCCGTGTCGAAATATCATTAAGCTCGTACCATTTGCTAGAATAAATGGCTTCAGCAAACTCCTCCCTTTTTGAAATTATCATTTGTCCAAAACTTGAATACAGCAATAATTGAAAATCAGCAACTGATAACCCAAACTGAGCTGATAGTTGAGTATTCTGCACAGAAAGAAGATCATTACAAACGAACTTTCAATAAATTAAAAACAAAATCTATAAAAGAAATTGTTCACCCTTCACCTATTAAAACAATTCTTCTAAATTTGGTATAAATAAGGAATTTCTTGATTAATTACATTTTATTTGTTGGCTTTGATTACATGTATTAGCATACTTACAAAGTATTCATTCAGTAAATATGCAAATTGCTTATCTCGTTATATATAGTGCACATTTAGCTGAGAGAATTGATTCAAGCGTGCGTAGTAATTACTTCATAATACTTGTAAACCATTGGAGATATACTCGTATATTATATTGCCTATATTGTTCAAAGTTGAATACAATTTCGTCGAGTAGCCTTACTTTTGCTTACGGTCACTACTTATATTTCTTAAAGATTAAATAAATAAGTAATATAAGCTTAAAGTAGCCTTTGCATTGCGCCGTAATACCAAACGTGCCATCCGACTAGAATCCCTTAATTAGTAAATAGGGAACATTCCGTTGATCTTAGATTCACCAAATTTGCAGCGAGATCCAGCAGGGAAATCATAAGGTTATAAAATGCTGTCTTTGCTCACCAGCATCAGAAGCTCTTAGATTACTAGAGTCGTATTTTTCGTAATGCTTTCGAGTATGGATCTTTGGACAGTGAAAATACTTATGACCAATTTCAAAAGTTCTTATATTCCGAAGCCATCTTTGGTCCGATAAAAACGTCTGTGACAATCCCGAGAAATATCATTTATGTCAACCCTACGAAGTGACTGGCCCCATTTAGGCAAATTTTGGACTTAAATAAACAATTATTGCAAGAAAGTCACGCACAAAATTTCATTTCTCTATGTGGTCACAATAACCCTTTTAGGGTTTCATTCATTTTTCAATACTGAGGATTGTAAAATAAAAGCATGAAAAGAAAACATGCGAAAAAATTCCAGCAAATATTAATATTGTATCAAAATTTTGGAAAGTTATTTGGTGCCAGATCTTACTGCCAGATTGGGAGACTACTGCGCTATAATATAAATCTATTGTTGCCAAAGTTACAGGATCAATCGCCTCACTGCACAAACTAACAGCGGAAAAGGTAAATAGGTTAAGAATGACGTCGTTAGATTGATGTGAATTTTTCAAAAAAAATTCTTGTGAAAACGCACAGAAATGAATTATGCCATGTCACATGAGTGAAAAATTCCAAACAGTGTGAAAAAGTTCAGACTGGAAAATCTAAAGATCTAGTCTGTAGTTTTCAGAATTGGGAATTAAATGCGACACATTTGCAAGTTCTCTTTCGATCGTGTCAGACGAGTATGATCTGTTTAGTCAGATGAAGACTTTGTGGAAGGCCAAAATTTGTGAGGGAAAAATTAATTATGGCCACTGAACGTCAAATGTCTTTATGGAAAATAGATCCTCCCTTAATACTGGAATTAAAGTCAATCTGTGTTTTGCTGAAACGCTCTGCCACGATCCTGCGGCAGACTTTGTTATTTTGTGTTGATTTTTCGATAATAGTTCTATCGCTATTCTAAGATAATTAAAATATCGATTAGAATGCAGTTTTAATTTTTCGTGTAACTGATTAAGCTCCCCTCCATGCTTTCTTGATAAGTTTAAGAGATGTACCCAATTCTTTTGATTTTGTCATTACTATCTTGCAATAAAATAGAAAGACAAATATGTTCAGCATCAGCCAATTTCAAAGAACCCATGGCATAAGAACACCGTTTTCTAATTTAATATTACAAGAATACTAATATACAACATCTTTGTAAAAAATTTCGCACGCCTTTAATTTCGAAACTATTTACATGAAAAACTCAGCCTCATGTGATAACCTAAACACTGAACTGAGAAAATCGGAGTCTGAATTCAGACTCATGTGACATCGGTCTAAGTGATCCGATGATGAAGATGACGATGATCATTATGCACCTCATAATTCAAAGATAAGTGCATTGTACGATTTATTTCCGACAGATGTGGTGCAAAAAAAAAAAAAACAGCACTATTAGACCATGAAGGGGGGTACTATACCTAGAAAAGTTAAAGTAAATTTGAGTATTTCAACAAAATTATGAGTTTTCACTGCGCTCTGTTAAGTAGACAGTTTGACCTATAAATAGTCGTTGGAGTTGCCGTCACCAGAAGCACAGTGTAAAGTTTTAAATATGAAAGGTGCTCAATTCCTCAAGGATATATATGCTAACCAGCTTTCAAATGACACATTTCTCATACATATGCAAACAAGAAATAGTTTTAACGTCATGGCCTGTAATAAAGAAGGCAGTGAATGCACTAACTAAGTGAAAGGATCTATTATGTTCTATTTCTAGCGCAGATTTTGAACCACAGTCCTTTTTAAATAATTATTTTCTATTTTTGATTTTCTGTTTTGTTATATTATTATTTTTGTAAAAACCGGCAATGTTTAGTTTTTGTACTTTTGATAAAAACGCTAAAATTCTATTACTTTTCTATGTAATCTGCGAAAGCACTCCATATCATGGTGGTTGGTTGCAGAATTTACCGATTCCAAAACATGCTTGAAAACGTGCCAAACATTAAATGCATAATTTAAAAATATGTTTATCTATGTCGTCAGGGTGGAACTCATTATACACTTTGATCCTTTTATCTTGTGTATTAATAATATCACCATTTATTGTTTCATAA
This sequence comes from Dioctria rufipes, assembly GCA_963924295.1. Lineage (NCBI taxonomy): Eukaryota > Metazoa > Arthropoda > Insecta > Diptera > Asilidae > Dioctria > Dioctria rufipes. The sequence goes on from OZ002740.1 coordinate 366,455,631, forward strand.
CTTATTGAGTTTACCCAATAACACGTTATTTTATAAAAATAAAACCTAGTTTATTCTCATCTTGAACCTTTTCTATGACAGATTTCTCCTGTGCTCCTCTTCGATGGGGATCCTACTTAATATTAAATTTTCTTAATTTAATAAATAAAATAATTACCGAAGCTATTTGTACGATGATTACACAACTCATTCCCATGAATGTTGCTATTGTTACTAAAACGGTAGTTTCGAAAATTTCTTTGAACTCATTCAAAAATTCCACCGCGTCTGAGTGCATTTTAACCACATCTTGCACAAGTTGCCGCTGCTTTTGCTCGGTGTTGTACTCACCCGATTTATCACCAATATAAGCGCACGTAATTTTGCAAAGTTCAAACATTAACACTGTAAATGAACAGTATAGATAGAAGTATGTGTCAAATGCTGCAGTACAAGAAAGGACCAGTAAAAATTGAAGTACTATAAACAAATAGTTAATTTCGTAGCCAGGATGATTTTGGTACCTGAAAGTATTCATGAAAGAATTTTGTAAATAAGCGAATGTTAATATTACGAAATTCCATAAATAGGTGAATGTAGAGGCAGTTTCCATTGATCTGACAGTGAAAAGAGTGGCAAGGTGTAGTATATCAATACCGCCATGAAGTATAATATAACAGTACTTGCCATAATTTTGCTATAATTCAAGTATAAAACATATCAGTAATAAATATTTACAGGTATGAAGTATTATTTAATACTCACACTGAAAGCATTCTGTACTTTTTGCCAATATCCTTGAATTTCTCACTACTACTTGTGTCTAAGGAGGATGTAGCTTCAATTACGTACCTCGACAATTTCTCTCGTTTGGTTTAGAGGAGCCACAAGAACAGAAAGTTCGTTAATGCCTGCATATAAGTGCTAACGTATAAAAATTCAACATAGTTAGAGCATGTCCGGAGCCAAGTCTTCGTCTTCGTCTTCTTGTTATTACAGCTAGTGACGTAACACCGAGACAAGCTCTATCTGAATCCATGTCTATGCCACCGAACTTTGCTACTTTGTATAACAGTTTTGACTTCTGGTTAGCTTGATTACCGAGTTAAGGTTCGAGTTGACTTATGCAACTAGACAACGTATTGTGAGGTTATGTTTGTTTGTTGTCTGTGAAATCAAGCTGAGCAAACAATTGAATTCGGACAGGTTAGCTTCGTCTTCGTCTAACTATTATAATAGCTGAGCTTGTTGTGTTACGTCAGAACAGTATACTACATACAGAAAGGATCGCTGTCCAATTTCATCAGGTTATAACAGAGGTGGAGGCGTTTTAATAGCAGTCAAATCAAATATCAATAGCAGCAAGATTACATTATCAGATAATAATGCAATTGTTGAACAAATATCTATATCAATTTTTAATCCATCCAGACATAATTTCCTATATATCTATGTCAGCTACATTCCACCATCATCAAATTGGGATATATACCATTCTCACATCCAAAATAACACTACTCTATCACATAAAATTTCCGAGGATGACTACCTTTGTGTACTTGGAGACTTTAATTTGGGAGGAATCACTTGGGCACCTACCGATGAGGAGCTAATATTAATTCCGTCGAATGTTACATCAGATATTGAATTGCTTGTGATTGATAGCTTAAGTAGTTTAAATCTTTCTCAAATCAATAGTATTGAAAATTTTTATGGTAGATTTTTAGATTTAATTTTTCTTACTGATAACTGTTTTGCTGAAATTAATGAGTGGTCTTTCCCATTGGTGAAATGTGATATTCATCATAAAGCTTTAATAATGCATATGAATTTGTATAATTTTGAGACAGTTGGTAACTATTACTCAGATTTAGAGTTAGACTATAAGAAAGCAAATTTGATTAATTTAAATGAATTTTTTTCTAATGCAGATTGGATGGAAATTCTAGCGGAAGTTTCCTTGGAAGAAGCATACAGTAACCTCATTAACGTTATACATACAGGTATTTCATTGCATGTTCCGTCAAGAGCTAAACGTAATAAGTCACATCCTGCGGGGGTCAGTAAGTCCATTTTACGTTTAAAGAATGCTAAGAATAAGGCCCATAAGCAATATAAATTTAGTGGTAATATTGAATTTTTGGATAAATTCCGTAGACTATGCGAAGAGTATTCATTTTTGAATACATTCTTATATAAACAATTCCTTTGGTCAACCGAATCTAGAATAAAAAATGATAGCCGCGCTTTTTGGTCATTTATAAATAATATGAAGAAGACCTCAAATTTTTCAAATGTTATGGAATTAAATGGAAAAACAGCCCAAAATGCACAAGATACTTGTGAACTGTTTGCTGACTTCTTTGAATCGGTGCACTGTAGATATGATGTGCAGAATGGTAATGATTATTCCAATGAATACTCCTCACAACTTAACATAGGAGGTATGATTATTCTTGATTCAGATGTTGAACAAGCCATCGATAATTTGGAAGGAAATTATAAATATGACTATGACCTTGTGTCACCAGTCATGGTTAAATCTTGCAAATATTCCTTTATTCCAGCTTTAAAATATATTTTTAATTTATCACTTAAATCTGGAATATTTCTAGATACGTGGAAAACTACAATTGTTAAACCAATTTTCAAAAGTGGTGCACGGCATTGCATTAACAACTATAGAGCTGTTGCTCTCATGAATGTTTTACCAAAATTACTTGATAGCGTTGTCGCTAATAAAATATCATTTTTATGCAAAGAAATTATCTGCTCTGAGCAACATGGATTTCAGAAGGGAAGGTCAACAGTCACAAATCTTGCCCTATTCACAAATTATTGCATCAATTCCATTGAGGAAGGAGCTCAAGTTGACTGTGTTTACACGATATCTCTAAAGCATTCGATAGAGTATGCAACCATATTTTAATAAATAAGCTTCGCGCTTTTGGCTTCCATTCAACTTTTCTAGATTGGATCACGTCTGATCTTACAAACCGCAGACAAGTTGTCAAAATTTATACAAGCTATTCACGCATCTTTAAAGCAAATTCTGGAGTTCCTCAGGGTAGTCACTGCGGTCCTATTTTATTCAATATTTTCATCAATGATATTAGCGCAATATTCAAGTATTCACGCTGTTTAATTTATGCTGATGATTTAAAGTTGTTTCTAAAAATTACCTCCTCAAATTCATGCCTTCAGTTACAAAATGATCTTAATAGTTTATCTATCTGGTGTCATAAAAATAGGCTCAATTTAAATACTTCAAAATGTCATGTTTTAACCTATAATCGTTCTATAAACCCGATACACTTTAATTATGTTATTAATAATGTTTCTTTTAGTCGTGTACGCGAAATCACCGATTTGGGTGCAGTTTTTGATAATAAACTATCATTTGCAAGACACGTAGAATATATATGTATAAGATGTTATAAACTTGTTGGTTTCATATAAAGAAACTCTAAGGAATTCAAAGACGTTGGCACTTTTAAAACTTTGTTTACCAATATTGTTCGTCCCATACTAGAATACGCTGCAATCATTTGGTCTCCCCATTACCAAGTGCATATCCACAGATTAGAATCTATTCAAAGAACATTTACACGTTTTATTTGTTATAGGCTTAAAATATGGGGGGATAACTTACCCTCGTATGAGTCAAGACGTTTACTAATAGGTTTATCAAATCTAAGCTTCAGACGTGATATGCAATGTGCTTTATTCATAAGGGATATTCTGTGTTCCAATATTTTATGCCCAGAGCTTCTTAATATGTTAAATTTATATGCTCCTGAAAGGTCCTTAAGAGCAAGAAACTTGCTTTATGCTTCTTCCCATAGAACCAACTATGGTCATCATGAATGTGTAAATAATTGTATCAATAAGTTCAACTATTTTGACAAATATTTAGATTTCTCTGCTTCAAGAGAGAAATATAAGCAATCTTTATTAATGCTTGAAAATTCAATTGAATAGTAATTACATAGAATTCTTAGTTTTAATTTTAAACATACATGGAAATTACAAATTAAATAGCTCATTATTTTTGTACAAATTCTGTTTTCTCAGTAGACTTAGCAATAATTTAATTAATTAATATTTAAGTATTAATAGCCTGTAGGAGACGAAATCTGTAGACTCTAAATAAATAAATAAAGATGTAATAACAAGACGAAGACGAAGACTTGGATCCGGACAGGCCCTTAAAACGGACTTTTTCTTGTTAATAATATTATATAAATACAAAGCAAAAACATTGCAGAGCCAACGCTTTAAGACATATTTGCAATATTATTCCTTACGTGAATTCCACCGCCCAATGAAAGCATAGAGTCAAAGCGAAGCTGAGGACTCTTTTCTGTTAAAACTGATATCAAAGAAAACAATGGCAGCGAACACAGCATCACAAATATCAGAACACAACTCAGCTTAAAACAGATAGTGCGGTTAGGTTTCGTCAGCGTCGTATATCCTGGTATCTCCAGAATCTTTTCGATTAGATTAAATTGAAAAGACCAACTTGTGGTCTCCGTTGCAAAAGCTTCGCGACAGAGACTTTTTAGCATCTTGAATACCAGAACAAAACTAAACTGGAATTATTGGGAAAATGATATCGATGCAGGCTCACGTTAACCTGTATTAAAAATTTATAAAGCAATTACTCCAGATATGTGAACCATCATGAGGGACATTCTGTTCTATTGACGTAGTAATTACAATATGCGTTATATCCTGTAAATCAGGTGTAAATAGTTCATTACATTCATTACATGAAATTGAAAATTTGTGTTTTTCAATTTATTTAGAAAATTTTTCCGGTTTTGGATCCTTTTGTATTGTTGCCTCCTCTAGAAAAATCACTGAATATAATTATGCTCGTTACTTTAAATATTTTCGTATGTAAATCATCCAGTAAATTCTGCCTATAACATGAGTTAAACCGAAGGTGTAATAAAAGCGCGTTACATAATTTGTTGGAACAGATTGATGAAATCAGTTAATTATTGAGAAAATGGCAGGAGGCCAAGTAGTATAAGAAATTTTTATATGTTTCCAAGAGGCTAATCTGTGGTCCTGCATTTCGCAAAGGTGAGACAATTTGGAGTCTTTTAGGAGTAGGCATATGGAAATCGGGAGCATACTGGATTATGAACTATCAAAATCTAATAACATAAAAAGGGTTTCTCAAGATCTTAATTTATAACATTAATTTTTAAAGCTTTTTTAACTATGGAGCTTCTCGTACTAAACCTAGTGCATCCGGGTGCATTTTATTAGTAGTTTTTAAGAATACCGGCACGTAACGTCATTATTCACAAAAATTATTGAAGTTTTCGGTGATGAGCTTTTAGTAGTGGCTTTGTTGTTGCTTAATGTAATTCTGAATGTTTAGAGTGAAATTAAGACAGTCAGGGATTTTGAAAGGAGTTTTTGGTAATTTGCTGATGAAATAGAAATTCATATCTTCTGTTTGTTAGAGGGTAAAAACAGAACTAACAAGTGGACAAAGGCAATACTGAAAGAAACATAAAAAATAATGGGAAAAGGCGTGGGGTATTGTACAAGTGCGTTATTCTAATGTAATAATGAAAGATTGAATAACGTGCTGGAGTCATGTGCGATAGAGTAGGGCCTAGTCGTCTCGTACTGCTATTACTACATAATAATAAGAAAACATCAAAATTAATTCGAACAAACATTTAATTGATCTGAAATAGAGCGCAATTTAAAAAACATCAAGAATAAATAGTAATTCACATTCTTAGTTCAAATAATGTCCTCTATGAGAAAAAACTATTACTGTTTTGTTATAATTAAATTGAAATAAATATAGAAATATTTTACGCAATGCTCATCAGAAATACAGCAAAACTGTAACAGGCTACAACCAATACCATCTGTCAAATAAAACAAAAACATACAATTAATTTAAAACTTCTCTATATACTAAAAGAAACATACTTTACAATAGGCTTCCAAAGATAGTTCCATAAATCCTTTCATCTGAATACCTTCGCTTTTTTTAGCATTCATCAACATGACGTACAATATTTTCCGCGTTGAAATATCTTTAAGATCATACCAATTGCTGCAATATATGGCTTCAGCGAACTTCTCCTGTTTTGTAATTATCATTTGTCCAAAACATGAATACAGCATTAATTGAACGGCAGCGATAAGCAAGCCAAAATAACCTGAGAGAGGTTTCTGCATAGAAAGATAACAAAACATGTGGAATTCAATTTTGTGAAGTTAAAAGTTATGTATAAAATTTTATTCCATTTCTAATAAATAATTGACAAATTCCAAAAAAAAATAATATTTCAAGTACACCTTCAAGTAAGGGGTGAACATAGGCTTTATAAGACAGTTTTGAGCAAAACTTAACACGGATTCTATATTTTGGACTAAATCACGTTGTATCTAAGTTAATGTTAATTCGAAATCATACTAAATGCACCCTGCAAATATATGGATCTAAATTTATTTCGGAGCAGTCGGGAAGAAATATCCGTTTTTCAAAATATTGCATTCATAAGGATATGCCAAAATTAATGGTGTGGATACTGGAACTTTAATACCGCAACAATTCCGATGAATATTATTCTCTAAGTCAAATGAGTCGAATTATTCCATTATTATAATGACTTCCAATTTAATCCAGAACTTTTAGTCTATCGTTTTCTAGCACACTTCCTGTGTTTTCTATCTAGCACTTTTTGTGCACTTCTACCACTGATATAATCAACGGCTCGATTTTATCAGAAACTGCAGCTTTATCCGATCCACTTGGATGGTTGGCTCCATGCGTTCTCATCGCAAAAATCATTATTCAAATACTATGGCTCGCTGCATACTCTTGGGATGAACCATTAACATCCTCACTAACGCAAGAATGGATAAAGTATAGAGAGAATCTACAAGATGTAAAAACAATAAAAATTCCTAGATGGATAGAATTCTCTCCGAAGATAAAAAATATACAGCTACACGGTTTTTGTGACGCATAGACAGCAGCCTACGCAAGCGTCGCTTCTTTAAGAATTGTCAACAATGACAACTCAATTGTCACCCATTTAATAACGTCCAAGCCAAGAATCGCACCCACAAAAACAACATCACTTCCAAAGCTAGAATTATGCGGAGCCCTCCTCCTGTCACGCCTCATGAAGCAAATACAAACTGACATGAAGCTGCAGGATGTAGCAATTATAGCTTGGTGCGATTCAGAAATCACACTAGCTTGGATTCAAAATCACTCAACACGATGGAAGACATTCGTAGCCAATCACGTGGCAGAAATTCAACAGAACATCCAACCGCAGCTCTGGCATTGTGTACCAACAAAGGATAATCCAGCAGACTGCGCCACTCGAGGATTATACCCTTTTGAACCCCGCAATCATGACCTATGGTAGAAAGATCCACCTTGGCTTCAGCAAGATACTAATAGCTGGCCAAAAAACACGTCAGCAGCAAGTGTCTTGAACTTGAATCGCGAAAGGTTAAAGCATTTATTTGTACCAACAACAATTATGAATGGCTAAACAAATACTCCTCATTTCCAAAGCTAATTCGCATTATCGCCTACTGCAGAGGATTTATTGACCACTGTCGCGCAACATCAATAAATCGCTGGAATACCCATTTAACATGTGATGAACTTCGACAGGCACAAGTCACAATCATCACGCTCATTCAAAGACAAGCATTCCTTCATGAATATGAACACTTGTCAAGGTTCAAACCAATTCCAAACAAAAGTCAAATCTTAAGCTTAAATCCTTTTTTAGACTCAAACCAAGTCATTCGTGTCGGCGGTAGAATAGAAAGCTCTATTCTAACCTACGATCAAAAACGCCCGATGATTTTGCTTAATAATCATCACGTATCTAAAGCAATCATTGACTATGTTCATCATTACACCTTACACGGTGTCACACAACTCATCCACAAACCACTACGAAACAAATACTGGCTAATAAACGCCAGAAATGTTATCAGAAAACGAATTCACCATGCATAGCTACCCCAAGAGCAACGCCATCTATGGCGTTTGAACACACTGGCGTAGACTATGTGGGTCCCGTCGATATAAAAACAACAAAAATAAGAAATGCCAAGATAATAAAAGCATATTTTAATGTGTTCATATGTATGACCACTAAAGCGATACACATAGAAATTGTGACAGACCTTACTACCACAGCAGTCATCGCAGCCCTCAAAAGATTCACCAGCAGAAGAGGACTTTGCCGACATTTATGTTCTGACTGTGGTACAAATTTCATTGGAGCTAGCAAGGAACTGTTATTCCAATTGAAAAAATTATCATCACAACTTCCGTATGACATCTCCAATGATATGATGCTAAAGGAAATCATTTGGCATTTCAACCCACCTGCAGCGCCACACTTTGGCGGCCTATGGGAGGCAGGAGTGAAATCAATAAAAACCCATCTTAAACGAACACTGCAGAACACCACATTAACATACGAAGTACTATATACTGTTATGTGCCAAATTGAAACGTGTGTCAAATCACGCCCGCTAACACCATTATCTAACGATCCAAATGATTACAACGTGTTAACACCCGGCCATTTCTTGACAGGCAGAAATATCAAAGCGGTTCCAGAGCTATCTGCATCCGAAAACTACAACCTTGCAAAAAGATTGCAATACATACAATATTTGACAGAACTATTTTGGAGAAAATGGTCTGTCGAATATATTCACAACATGTAACAACGTAACAAATGGAGAACCACAACAAATAACCTCAAATCAAACGGTTTAGTTTTAATCCACAGTCAACACTGTCCACCAACAAAATGGCTGCTAGGAAGAATCATGAAAATTCACACAGGATCCGACAATAATGCAAGAGTTGCCACCATCAAGACAACTCAACAATAGTATTGCCGCCCCATTACAAAATTATTCAAACTACCTCTGGCAGAAGAGGATAACACATAAACATCATAAAAATCCTTTGGGGCCAAACCCACACACTTTAGCTCACAGTAAAGGAATTGTTTGAGTCTTACGCCGAGAGGTACTAACCAATATAATATAAATTTATCACCATAAAGTAAAGGTTAATTATATACATATATAATTATGGTCATGCATAAAAAAATCACGATACAAAATAAATAAGCAACTAGCACCGTCAAACTGAAGCGTGTGGGCCTTGACAGCTAAATAATTTTGTGGCAGCAAATTATCGGCAATGCCGTTTCAATTACATCCCACTTCACTTACAATCAAATGCACCAAAATTTGACAACTGACAAAGCTAAAAGAGACGGAACAAGTGTTTCTATAGTTTTTCTTTATTATTTGCGAAATTTATTTATTTTTATTTTTTTATTCTTTCCCTTGACTTCCTCCGTTTTCTTTTTTCTATCATTTGTGAGTTTCTTTTTATAATTTATCCGACTTATTATTTTTTCTGCTTGCATTTTTTTTATTTTTTTTTATTATTTATTTTTTCAACCACTAAAAAGAAGATATGGAGTCCTTACCAAGTCTCGACGACTGTTTGTGGATAGATGACGTCCCCGAGCTCGAAGTTACTTTAAGGGACAAGCTCAGAATAACTGACATGCCAAGACGTCCAAAGACATTTCTACATCCGTTTGAGGCACTTCCAGCAACAGACCATATTAAAGGGCTAGCTAACGAAACAACGCTTCGAAAACCAACTAGGCCGGCTAAGCCTCCTACTGGTGCCAGGATATTTGCCATACAACCGGCAGCAGCAACAAATCCACACAAGGCCACATTCAAAAGGCCAGCATTTACAGCCTCAAAGTTAGTACCTCAAAAAACAATGCTGCCCAGCGCATCATTTAAAAGACCTGCTTTGACGGCCTCAGCCACAACGTTGCATCCACTTCTTCAAAGGCCAGCACCAGTGGCCTCATCATCAACCACAACTACATTCAACGTACCAGTCATAAACCCAGCTTCAGCAAGCACACCACAGGACGCATCAGTCATAGAGCCAGCTCTGATGGCTTTAACATCAACCACAGCGCCACATGACGCCTTAGTCAGAAAGCCAGCTTTGACGTCTTCCTTAAAGACGCCACACAACACGTCATATAAAAGGGCTGTACCAACACCACACGATGCATCAACCCACAACAATCCAGCATTAAACAAACAACATAAAATGATGCCACCAACAAGGCCTCCTCCCAATATAATTATTACTCCTGATCTATAGGAACAGGTTCGTACCCAACCTATTCCACGGCTAAAGGTCTTTTCAGCTAGAAAAGGATACCGACTCCAAACAGAAGATGGAGATACACTCCGGTTTCTTAGAATGCGAAACGGACAAGTAAGGGCTCGCTTGCAAATTAAAAAAACAAGTAAGTCACAAAATTTATTTTATTTAGCATAAAGCAAAGGTTCAGTTCCCCCATTTCGAGAGGCGGGAGGATGTTCCGTCTCGGAATAACAAAAATTATAATTATAATTTTTTTTTTTTTTTTACAACTAGCACTCACAGTTGACAAGTATTTATCACGAAGACAATATACTCGAAGATCCCTCGATGCTATCAGCAACATGATCTAAAATAAAATAAAAAACAAGCATAAGCATCAGTCATAACATAAACAATTATAAAAGTCTCAAATCATTTCATGATCTGAGACTTTAACCAAAAACACAAACTTAACTCCAAAAAAAGGGAAATCCAATTCCATGGTACTGCGCAGGCAATTATAAAAGTCTCAAATCATTTCATGATCTGAGACTTTAACCAAAAACACAAACTTAACTCCAAAAAAAGGGAAATCCAATTCCATGGTACTGCGCAGGTTCATTTACGTCGTCAGCTAAAATTAAAAAGGAAAACAAATCATTAATTAAAGCAAATAATATAAACATTCAAAATGTATACACTTACCTATAACCAAGCAGCTGCCACCAAGCCGTGTGACATTTACAAATGGCAGCTCTCAGTACATAGATCATCGTTCTCATAACGAAATCCACCATGACATCACAGTGTGAATTATGTATGAAAATTCACAAAACGACGCGGGCATCATTGGCAACGCCACCGGCAGACACAATTCCTATTGTGTTTCTGTCTATAAATAGCGAGCGAGTGGAGATAGAAAATCACTCAAGTTCTGATTGAGCATCAAGACAGATCGACAGTTATATTGAAGCCACTGAAGTCTTGTTTAACAAATTAAACCAAGGGAAGTACATGAACCGCTTTTTTTACTAACAAATTTAATATATTTAATTTAAATATATTTTCAGCACCCCACATCGGGAGTATTGATCCCAGCCATTTTAAAGAGCAGTTATATGACGCTCACTCTGTTAAATTAAAATCCTACCCCCTTTAAATTGATTTTATTAATAATAGTGTCTTATTTATTACAGATTAAAGAATAAAATTCGCCAGTGGAGGCTCATTACCTTTTTAATTAGTAGAAATAAGTAAGTTTGAATTGTTGAGTAGCTTGAATTAAACTAAAGTGAATTTTTGAATTAAATTTAAGTACTGAATTGCCTAGCTTCAAAAATATTTTGTGATAAAATAAACTAGTGAATTATTTGTGAATTGAAAACCGCCTGTCTTGTCATTTCTAAAACCGGCATCTGCCCCTTTTTCATGCTAAACCCACATTGGGACTTAGCAGGTACTTTAAATATTGTGGGTAATGTAGCTAATCCATTATTCGGAGTGGAGAGGAGCTGAAGGAAAATGATATTCACCATGTTTCGCTGATGAAGAATCATACATCCATCTTAGATTCAACAGTAAACCTCGTACAACGATTACAAGAGGCTACGGCGGCTCAACTAAAGCACTTCGACAAGTTCCTCAATCAATCCATTGCCCAATTACATAACATTAACAGCAAGTTGCATCAACAATGAACAGGAAAATCGTTTATGGCATTGGCACTGCAATTGACGCTAGTTTTAAACATTTACCAGATGATTCAATCTAACTTGGTTAATGTGATTATAAATACCCACCATGGCCAAATAAAGCCATAGTTATTAATCCATAAACAGCTATCGGAGCAACTCACACTAATACAAGCAAATATCCGTACTACCCTCCGATTACCTTCACGTCCAGACAACCTGTTAAAGATATACAGGTTGATCAGTGTTGAGTGTCGAATAAGCGTGTATCAGATGATATTTCGTATAAAACTCCCGTTGCTTTTGCACGAAGAATTCTAGCTACTACATATAATACCAATCCCATTTTTGTCATACAACGAACTCATGATGATAGGATCAATAGAAAAATTCCTAATCATCACTCTACATCGGTATCAGTACTATCCATTGTCCGAGCATGATTTAAGGGGTTTCATTACGTACGACGGGCCATTCATTTGAAAACAGCAACACCCCATTTACAATAAAGGAACAAATATTAGCTCCTGTGAACTCAGCGTTCTGAGTCATGGACCATTCGAGATCGGTTGTTCCGCCACTGCTATTATTAAAACGCCGCAGCGAATTCAACTGTCAACGGTTAATAAATGGATATATATATATAAGACCTGCCACAATCAACGTCATTTGTAATGGTAATGTCGAACAAAAAACGCTAGAGGGATCGGGAATTATAGCATTACAGTCAAATTGTGCAATAAGGGATGACCATACCACTATTCATGGACTTAATGTCTTTTCCATCAATTTAAAGGGTGGGTTTACACCACTGAGGGATCTTATCGACTTCATCAATTTTAATACTACACCTCGTCCAATAACTTACCACCAACCACCAGTAAAAAACATAAGCAACGACATCGAAGACCTACGAGCGAGATTCAAGAATCTCAACATAAATGGTACGACCCATACGACCAGTCATGACGTTCATCAATATACAGTTGCATATATTGGCTACTGTTTAATCAAGCGCATCAAAGGATATTCTGCTAAATGTTATCAAACCCCATAAGAAATACCTGTACCACATAGATAATATGATTATTGTTTTGAGCCAGAGCTCAAAGTGGGAGGAACGTATAAAACTGCAAAATTGCATTAAGATTCCCGAATTTCTTAATGTGTAAAATTTAGAATTTATTCGCAAATTCATTACTCAAGTTATGTGAATTCAGTCAGTAATTTTTATGAAGCGCAGGTGCATAACTTGTGTATAAAGATTTAACTGAATAAATTTGGTCAGTCGTTTTTTGGATAAGAACTTCGTTTGATTTAAATTTTTAGTAATCGCTATTGCTGGCACTACAAGAACCGAGTAGCCCGGGGTATTAATCCATAACTTATCTTTCGTGTAATCGGTGAACCACCGAAATCACAGCAACAAGGTTGAGGTGAATCATTTGAACCTACCAATTTTAACAGGCAATGGCTATGGTAATAATCTGCCTATTACCTAGCTTTTGTGAACTAACTAATTGCTTCCTACTATGAATACAGAATCCAAATATGGGACGCAATATATATTGACGCCAAATTCCAATATTATTGACATCAACAAAAAGTTCTGAGCTCTCGACAATGGAAATGTATCCAATAGCTTTAAAAAAAACTGCAGAGTTAGACAAATCAAGAATTATGGAAAGGCTCTGACCAGAAATGAGTCAGAGATTGACACTAAAATAAACCCATAAGAATAAATAATCGAAAAGTACTTAAGCAGTTTTTAATTGATCAAAGTCAAACATCAACATCAAAGTAGGTATAGACAAAATTCACATTCATAGTGCAAAGAATGTTCTTTATAAGTACGAACTTCAAAATCTATTTTTGCTGTTAATTAAAGCATGAATGTAATATTATTCTGTAAAAAGACACATTTTACATGATGTTCTTCAAAAATGCAGCAAAACTATAGCATGCTTTTACCATCTATGGAATAAAAAAATGGATTAACCTGAAAATTTTCAACGTACCAAAAGCAACATACTTCACAATATTCTTCCAAAGATAGCTCCATAGATCCCTTCAAGTGCATTCCTTCACATTTTTGAGCATTCATCAACATGAGGAGTACCATTTTCCGCGTTGAAGTATCTTTAAGTTCGTACCATTTGCTACAATAAATGGCTTCAGAGAATTCCTCCCTTTTTGAAATTATCATTTGTCCAAAATATGAATACAGCAATAATTGAGAAGCAGCGACAAGTAATCCAAAGTAAGCTGATAACTGATTATCCTAAATAAAGAGTTAAGGTATTACTTGTTAAACAGTTTCAATAAAAATATATACTTATATAAATATTTCAAGTTCGTTTTATCGTAGTGGTTTTAATATTTGAATAGAAGGATAAGGTGCTGATGCAGTGCAAAGTGTCACAAGAGGTCTTGGAAATTCAACATGTTCCATCACATTTATTCATATTGGCGATTTGTTATCATAAAAATTCATATAATTGGCACTCAAGGCATCTGCACGAAAGTTGAACTTTTATTTCATATTTTGAAGTTCTCTGTTTTCTAGGTCTTAATTGACTCGCAGAACATCTTAAATAAATCTAAAAATTTGAATAACTTATGTAGAAAGCTTGTAGAATATCAAAGAATAGCAATTCCAGGCATATTACACAGCCGATCTGAATTGTTTTGGACTCGTATGATTTGCAGCAAGCTTCCTACATATTACAAAATATTAACAAAATTCCCTAGAAGATTGTACCTACATACAAGAATAAAATGTAATAAAACTTTGCGGTTGCGATTAGTTCTAATATTCAAATCCAGTCACAAAGTACTCTATAGTAATGATGGGTCTATCGCAAACGATTTGGTCGTTTTGATGGAGTCAATACACTGCCTCAAAAGACCTGAGTTGCAAAATCATATCGGCCTATCGGTTACTTAGACTGAAGGAGAAAAGAAACCGCTTTTCTCAACTTATTTTTTGGAGCCATATATTCAACCGGTCTTAATATTTTTATTTACAGGACTAATTTATAGGGCTATGCATGCAGCTAGATCTTTAGCTAATATTTTCTCACATTGAAACAAAACCTTTGCATCTAGTTCCCATTGTATTCCACCCCCAACTCTGTTTCGGGTTCTAAATCTGTCGCCAAATGGTAGTTTTGGAATTTACCTCCCATCTGCACATCCACAAACATGCAAAGGGGTGCCAAGCCAATGCAAGAATTTATGAAACATGATGTATAATCTGCATATATTAAGTATATATTTTCTTGCTCTACCTGCAACAACCGTCATGGGACTTTAAGTTCGGTCATGCACGCACACATATTTAAAACCAAATAATTTTCTTACGAAAAGTTTATTTCTATGAATAAAGAATGAAATAAATGCAAATTTCTACAGCACTGAAGACTGATTCAATCATTCAGAGAATGAAAAAAATTTTCATTTGCTAAATGCTTGCTTTGAGGACAACCAGGTTGCCTTACCTTGCCACATTTCAGCAGTTAAGCAGTTACAAAGGCGCAATTTTGATTGTGAAAACGCAGTGATATATAATTCGCGAACGGCTGCAAAATTGGTAAATTAAGAGCAACTTTAGCTTTGAGCATTGCTCTGACATAAACGAGGTAATTTTAGAGTATTAGATGATTATTCCCAACTGTCTCAAATGACCCAAATGACAGACTCTTTTACATGAGTTACTTATACTACCGATTTTTCCTATCACTTGTCGTTCCTATAGTCACAATGCCTAGAAATATTTAAAATAAATTTGAAAATAGAAATTCGAATTCTTTTAATCTTTGGAAAACAACATGAACTAGATTTCTAAATTAGGTCTAATATTCGCTTAATACAGTCTTTTTAAAAATTTATATAACAACAACTTCTTTGTCAGTTGTAAGTGCATGTTTCTCGTCATATTTGAAATATGCCTTTCTGCCTGATTTTAAATAGAACACATAATTTCAGTTTTCCCACTTTTTTAAAGCTTTTATTTGAGTTTATTTTTCGTGGAGGTACGTACTAAGTATAAAAGTTCCAAATTAAATTAGATTTTCATAATAATAATAATAATATTTATAAATATAATGATTTAGTGATTACCGAAGCTATTTGAACGATGGCTATACAAATAGCTCCCATAAGTGTTGTTACAATTAGCAAAACGACAGATTCGAAAACTGATTTAAATTTCTTTAAAAACTCGACTGCGTCTGAGTGCATTTTCACCACATCTTGTACAAGTTGCTGCTGCCTTTCCTCAGTGTTATACTCACCCGATTTATCACCTATGTAAATGCACGATATCTTGCAAAGTTCGAATAGAGCCACAGTAAATGAACAATACAAATAAAATAATACATGAAATACTATGCAACAACAAACGGATATAAAACTCTGAAGAACTATAAGTAAATAGTTAATTTCGTAGCCAGGATGATTTTGGTATCTGCAAAGGTTCATAAAAGGTTTTTATATAAACTTGTTTTTAGTATTACGAAATTCCATAAATAGGCGAATGTACAGGCAATTTCCAGTCATCTGAAAGCAGAAAGAGTGGCAAGGTGATGTATGCAATTCCTCCCACAAAATGTAGTATAATTGTACCTGCCATAATTTTGCTACGATTTATGTATAATAAATATATATGCATGATCTATTATTTTATACTTACATTGAGAAAATACGGTACTTTTCGAAAATATCCATAAATTGCTGATTATTAGTGTACTGAGAGGATGTAGTTTCAATTACATACCTCGACAATTTCTCCCGTTTATTTTTAAGAAGCCACAAAAACAGATATGATGTTAGAATCTACAGTAAAAGATTTTATTACAAATAACATTAACAAAACTACTAATTTTATTAAGAAGAAGTTAAAAGAAAATTTGACTTATTTGCGGAAACAGAAAAATTCTAGCTATATCTAAACTTTATATTTAAAGGATATTTGTAATATTATTTCTTACGTGAATTCCCATTGCCAATGATAGTAAAGAATCGAAGCGAAGTTGGGGGTTCTTTTCTATACAAATTGAGAGCAAAGAAAAAATTGGCAGCGAAAAAACAATCACAAATCTTAGAACACAAGAAAGTTTATAACAAATAGATTTGCTAGATTCCGTCAGCGCCGTATATTCAGGTACCACCAGAATTTTCTCAATGAAATAAAATAGAAAAACGCAACTTGTGGTCTTCGTATCAAAAACTTCGCGCAAGAAACTTTTAATCATATTGAATTACAGAATAAAACTGAATAAAATGATTGCGAAAAAGGTTTCATGTCAAGCCCTCGTCGACAAGAATTAAAAATTGATATAGCAATTACCCCACTTATGTGATAAAAAAAAGCCTTTCCATTGGTACTGTAATTACAAGTTGCGTTATACGCTGCAATTCTGGCACAAAGAAAAATTTTACCTTGTTAATTTAATTTTGTAAATTCTTGTGCCTTCTAGTAGCCCCTTCTTCAGAGATACCACAGAACATATGTATATTCCCAAGAGTCTTTAATGTTAGTTTCTACTCGTTTTATTCAGCCATCAGCAATTTCAGTACTTCTCTTTTGTTTTTTGATTTTGTTTTAACCACTGCACTATTTCTTCTCCTTACTCTTTCGAAGGCTTGAATTAATCCTAGACTATCCGAAAGTCCACCAATTTAGATATTAAGAAATTCCTGTACGATACATATATCTCCCCTTTGTATAGAGTAGGCCAGATATTAGTGTCTTTGGAATTGTAGGTTTTTTGGAAGTGTATGCGTAGTTCGATATCGCTTGAATGTCTATTCCAAAATTTTACCCTGTAAATTTAAGAAGACCAGAAATTATACGGATGATTGGGCTCATATTAAAAACTTTTTTCTTTCCATAAGAATAACCCTGATGTTCACTGACTCTTGGGTACCTTAGAACGTTACCACAGAAAAAAATGAAAAATTTCATTAACCAATGAGTCGACGGTTTTTTATCCTGAAGTAGGCGCACTAACAAAATCACTCAAGGGGCGCAGCAGTGACCCCAATTTCTTTCTAGAGTTAAGTAAAGTACAAAATATTCAAAAGGAAAACAATGCAGTTGGATAACTAAATTTTATTGCCTTAGCAAAAACTGAAATACAAATAACTTCTCTTTAAGTTAACACAAAAATAAAATAACAATTAGTTTATATTACCTAATGAGAAACTTCTTGCCAGTGCTTATAGAAAAGCAAAAAAAAAATAAGAACCACTATTCGGAGTAGAGTACAAAAACTACACTATTGATCCAAAACTGCAATCTCAGGATACGTTTTCTTTATTTGCGCTAGGACACTTCTGAAAATATTATACTATGTCAAAATTTCAAAAGATATACCTGAACAAAATTTCGTAAGTGGGCGCATGGGGTCACACTATATTACAAAAGCATGCGTACGTTGCAGTGGCTCGAGTACGATGATTTTCAAAATAGTGTTCTGAGATGAAAAGATACCGGAAGACGCAAGGTCGATAGAGAATACGTTCTACATTTTTTTCGCGGTCAAAATTTCTCTGACCCCATACGTCTACTGAAGGTTTAATCTTATCTTGATGAGATCGCGCTGATTGCTCTTCGAAACACACACTATGTAAGTACTGCAATTTTTTGAAATTTTGCTTAACGGATGTAGACTCGTATCTTGAAATGTGGTGTCAAAATTTTGCTTTCTATTTGGTATTTAATTATTTATTTTCCAATTTTGCTGTATTTGCTTTTCCGTTTTCGACAAGAGTAAGTTTTCAGTAGTACCTAATAAAAAATGGTGCCAGAGGAAAATAGCATAATTGAATTGAACTTTTAAATCATATCTCTGCCAATATTTATATTAGTTTTCGGTCTTACAATTTATTTAAAAAATAATTATTTCCGTTTCACAGCGTTTTCCCAAATGGGATGAACTTGTTTTTTGTTTTTTTTTTTTTAAATAATCAATTTGTGATATCCTTGGGGTAGTTATTTTTTTAATTTTACAGTTCTTTGTTGTTTTTCTTTTTTAGTCAGCTGATAAAATTCCTCCATTATGACAACCAAAAGTAGGAATATGTAATTAACATAAAAGCTGAAAATAAAATTAAAGTGAACAAAATTCAAATTTATTAACTTCAGTTTCATAATGCTCAAATTTGTTCAGTCCACATAGTGTATCTTCCCACGATGTGTTGGGATCCCGATGAGTACCCCGTCAAATAATATATTTCCCAAAAATACATAAAAAAGAAAACCCAAAGAACCAATTTTATTTGTGAAATTCCAATATACTTATCTGACTAGTAAAGTACTTCATCCCAAAGGTATCCCACAAATATCCTGCATACCATGAAACCTGAAAATAAACACAAAAATCTCATAAATAACTAATAATTAAAATAAATATTGCAAACTTACCATTTCTCGAATAAATCGTACTTCCCTCCTTCTTCTTCTTCTTCGTCTATTGGTTATGATCCAAAGCTGTGGGCTCGACACGCGAGCTGGAGTTCCTTCACAATGGCATGACCCTATGGAGGATATGGCCAAAAAAGTGTGACGTATCCGGGTAAAAGTTGGGTGCCATGTTCGGCTAATTGCTGATTGCCGTGTCCGGCTAAATGTTGTAGTTGCAATTTGTTATATAATACTATGGTTGTATTTTGATTTATTGGTTTTATTTTTGTTTAGTTGTTATGTATAGGTCAACACAAGTAAGTTTCTCGAAAATTAAAACTACCGTTACCGTCGCCACGCTTAATTCACTGGTACAGTTGATAAGATCAACTGGTGAGTAAAAGTTTGTAATGACAAACACTTACTTCCCTCAGATTATTTACATTTTGACATGTTAAAATGTCAGTACATCACACCAGATGTTTTCGTCCTCGCCGCAGTCAGAGTTCAGTGAATGAAATGCAACTATTAATTCGATAATGGTCGCAATATGATGTCACTACGGGACGCCGCCGTCAAAGTCCAATCGAATACAACTTTGGGAACAAGCGTTGCTAGGTTAACCAATCGTGAAGCCGAAACATAGCAATTCACGGCGACTATAAAAGGGCTAGGAGCCACAGCTGAAACTACCATTCCCAAGTCAGAATTTGATATGAACACATCAGAATTTACTGCGTTTTTTTCTAATTATCTAAAACCCGATTTTGCTGCCATTCTAGTAGAAATTTACTCCTACTGCAGAAATTTACATCTGCTTCACCTTTCCCTTCCATCTAAGTAGAAATTTACTCCTACTGCAGAAATTTAATTCTGCTATTTTCCATTTCCCACTTAAGTTGGAATTTACTCCTACTGCAGAAATTTACTTCTGCATCATTCTCCATCCAAGTAGGAATTTACTCCTACTGCAGAAATTTACTTCTACTTTAATTCTGTCCCACACCTAAGTAGGAACTTACCCCTACTGCAGAAATTTACTTTTGCTTTTATTCCATCCCACATCTAAATAGGAATTTACTTCTACTGCAGAAATTCCGTTCCGCATCCTCCATCCAAGTAGGAACTCACTCCTACTGCAGAAACATACTTCTGCAAAATTATTTATTTCTATTACTGCTACTGTGCTTAAACGTGCGGCACAGAAACTTCAATTTTCATTTTTGAATTAATTCATGAAGTTAATTGTGGTGGATTCTCTTCTTTTTTTTCACAAATAAAAGGAGTAAACCTCTGCGGCAGCATTTTTTAATTTATTGAATTTTAATCGTTGTTGAATTGCTTTAGCTTAGGATAGTATAAGTATTGAACTCTTTTTTTAAATATAGCAGTAAGCTAGATTAGTTTTAATAACTGAATTTTTGTGATAACAGTTTTAATCAATATACTGAGAATTAACACAAGATTTACCGACAATTTTACTATACCTATTTATACCAAAACCAGTCATTTTGACTGGATATGAAAAATTAATATTTTAAATGCAAAAAAATGGTGCGCACAATGTAAAGTGTTTTGCAATATTAATAAATAGTATTGATAAAATATAAAGTTAATAAAAATTCATGGTTACTTTGGATATTAGGTTAGTTTTTATTCAAAATAATTATAGCTTACCACAATTTTTACAAATACAAACTTTTTTTTCGGTGCAATTTTCACACACATATTTCGTGCAGACGAAGCAGTTTTTTGTGGTCTTGTTGTTATTGCAAAGTGCTATTTGGCACCATTTACGTGTTGGGCGGGGTATCGTTGGAAAATGAGTTGATGGACGTTGAATTTCACCTTCCTGATAGCCAGATGTAAGTTCTTCAGCCAAACGAAAAAAAGAAATTCTTCCTTGAAACTTTCTTTCTTTTATACAAAATCCAGGAATTTATGCCGGCTAGATCTAAAATATTTAAAAAATACCTGAAGTGGCCACCTTCTGGATCCTGACTCAACACTATATTTGCGTGCCTTTTGATTAGTCACATCTACACCAAATTTCATCTTATGATAGAAAAACGTTTCAGGCAGTTTCTTGTAGTTATTTTCAAATTTGACGCCTTTATGCTTGGTACTCAATAAAGCTACTTTTTTGCGAGGCTTGCTTTCATAAACTGCAAGTGTACAGTTATTTGTTTCATATCGTAATGTTGAAAAACGAGCCACACCATTTTTCTTTTCTTCGCAAATTTTCGGAAGCTCCCGTTTGTTGGAACGTACTGTTCTAACCAAAGTAGTGTTTTTGGCCAATAATTTAAAAGCCAAAGGGAGATTGGTAAAAAAGTTGTCGGTTGTTACAGTCCTACCTTTTATTGTATAATGCTCCAATAGTTTGATGACTACAAATTCACTGAGAAGTGTTGACAAATTTCGTGTCTCATCTTTTCCTAGGTAACGAAAGCCATTTATTACATACTTCGTTTCAACATCAGACGCCAGCCAGAATTTTATCCCAAATTTATCTGGTTTGTTTGGCATATATTGTGTAAACCTACATCTAGCCTTCGTTGGAAACAATTGCTCATCTACTGTAATATATGTTCCTGGTTTGAAACAGTTTTGGCTATTGGCAATAAATTTATTCCAAACAGTAGATACTAACGCAAATTTATCCGTTTGCAAGCGTTGACTTCTTTCATTTCGTTCATCCATTCATTATCCGGACCACACTTTTTGTTCCATAAATATGATAATTTCAATCCTTTCGCTTCGTAGCCACCACGTAAATTCAGTATTCCAATGAAAGTCTTCAATTTTTCCTCTGAAAGTCTACACTTCTTCCACAAAACACGTGAGGCTTCTAATTCAGTGCAAACTCTGATATGCTCTAATATATGGTGATCAATCAATAGTAAGAAGGCACTGCTTACTTCCCCTTCCATAATATTCCTTCTGGCATATGCTGTAGGCCCAGATGAATCTTTGAATATGCAGTAACTTGGTAACCATCCAACAGCAACTCCTTCTTTTAGGGGTTTCCAATTAGTTCCATTTGGAGAAACTTCAATTTATGCATCTTGCTTCTATCATTTTTCTGGAAGGAATCCGCATATATCTTCGTTTTTGTATATTATGCAAATAATATTGTTTTCTTAGTCGCTCGATTCATGTTTATTATTTCACCAAAATTTTCGTCATCACTGCTTTCTATATGGACACTTTTATCACTCGTATCGCTTTGATTTTCGAAAAATTCGTCCTCAATATGAGAAATATCATCATCTTCAACATTTTCAATTCAATTCAATTCAATTTTATTTAAATAAATTGTACACAAGAATCAGTCAATATAAATTCTTTTGTAGTACATAAAATGCGGATTATTCTATTATTTAAGCAACATCTGAACATTCCAAAAGTATGTCTTGTATATTATCTTGTAATCTCAAAGTAGCTGGTTTTTTCGCCATTCTGTAAAAAGGGTATTTCCCTGAAAAGTTGTATTACATAAAATGTAAGATACAAAAAAAAAATAAAAAATTGATCGAAACTCTATCACTGACATAAAAACACACAACAGTCAAAATGACTGTTTCTGGTATAAGTACCACAAACAAAAATTATCTCTTTTATGTTAGACACAGAAATAAAATAAATCATCAAATATATTTTATTTAATTGTTATCTTAAAAGTCATAACACAGTTTCAGAAAAAAATATTAATACTAAGCAGATATTTGCGAAAGAAAATGCAAAAACAGTCAAAATGACTGGTTCGGTAGTTCTAGTGTTAAAAATTTTATACTTGAATTTTAAATGTTGAGTTATCATTTTTAAAACCGGCACCCCCTTCACTTGAGCTCAGATCTCACAGAGAGTATACGTCGTATAATTAGGATAAAAGAAAAGGTCATAAATTACATTTTCATGTTTTATTATTATAAGTCAAAATGTTATGTAAGTTTTACCCCATTAGTAAAATTTAGATTGTCCGTTTGATCTCCCTCAGGATTTCGTAGAATAATTTATATAATTATATTGTGTACTCCCCTACTTTATTGTTGTCTGCTATTTGTGTCCATCCAGAAACCGAAAATAACTAGTATTTTTAAATTTTAAACAAAAAAAGCTGGCATAGATTATTATTAGTGGAATATACCAAAAAATGTCTCATGAAAAGCGGTTCAATTTCTGAAAACTTAACTTTTTTAAAATAAAACCTAAAAAACTAAGCTGGAAAGACTTATTATTGTTTTTTGCGAGAATTAAACGCCAGCTTGACTTTTTATTTTTTCCAGCTGGAAGTAATAGGTTTTGAAGCCGGAAATATAAAAAGCCAAGCTGGCTTCTTATTTTCAGGGACCGAACCAGTTATGAAGTTTTACGAAAAAAGCTTAATTTACTTGTTATTCCTGGCCGGTAATAGCTTTGAAGGTAGAAAAGCAAGCGGATTAATATTTTTTTTTTTGTAAAAATATAAAAAGCGAGCCCGCCTTTTATTTTTTCTAGCTAAGCTGCTGCTGATTCTGCTTTTATTTTATAATTAACTCATCGCAAGCACACGTCGTTATTGAATGCGTTCTCTTCACAACTGGCACCTCCTAAATCAAGTGTGCCACAAGTGTCAGTATTAGGTCCTTTTTAATTATGTTATATATTAATAATATTGTGTCAGTTCCTAAGGATATACAGCCGTGGTAAAAAAATTTAACATTTTCCAAATCCGGTTTGTTTGTTCATATTTGAATTGTCATTGTCGCCTTAAGTTACAGTAGCCATACAAAGGCAACGCCAAAAAGTATTATCAGAAAATAAACGGGGAACTAGGAAAATTCGTAAAAATGCAAGAAGTTATAAGAATATTTTAAAATTATAAACTTAAAAATTAATTTAAAAATGTTGTGATATAATGGGATCTCATCTATTGAATTTCTTCAATACTTAGTAAAGTTTCAACCATTAAATTATTCGCCCGGTGTGACAATATCGTAGTTCATTACTTCCATGACTAAAACGAATACATCGATGCGGTTCTACTACATGCAGAAAAATGCCTAAGTTTTTCTTCCTCACAGCCTATCCTTTTTGTAATATGATATAAGAATTGAGTATAATGCCATTGTAAAAAATGTGGGTATATTTGTTGATTGTAAGTTGCCATAGCAAATGTATGTCAACGTAAGTGTGTTCAAGATTTATTGTGGCTTGAGGAGATTGTGACGGTATGCAGAGGAGGGAATACCCCAAGTTGCTTTGCTTTGCTCTGAAGGGGACAAAATTACGTGTCAGTTGTAACTAAGTGGGATCAATATTTGAACTAACTATTATTATTAGACTTTATTATTATGATGCATAATATAATCAATAATAATCCTGCAGTATATGTTAAGGATTATATTGAGTTTCTTTCCTCGATAAATTTTCCTATATAATGTAATTCTAGTACATTTGTTATCATGGAGTACGAAAACTACAAAGTCCGCATGATTTCAAAATGAATTAAGCACTTAACGCGGTTATCGCCTATATTGTTTTCATAAATAAATTCATGAATTCATGAATTATTTATTAAGCGGTACAACTGTATAAAGATTACAAAATCTTGGCGTACATGACAAAAATGTTCACAACGGAGTACTAATGGATGTGAAACAAAGAACGGAAGAAATATATGCAAAATATGGAAACAGGGGTGTATATGACCGTAGTGTAAAAAAATCGTTTTTCGGCGGTCAAATGTCAGCTATCACGTTGAAACGATCAAAGACAAACTACACCACTCGATTACCGCCTCCTCCCTCTTTAACTTGGTACCAAACATGATGTAGTTTGAGCAACCCCCTATGAGGGGTGGTACGACCCCCAACCCCCAAAACACCCTGCCCCAAAACTTGTTCACCTATATTTTTGTACTCTAAACTCTTAATCTATCAAAAAAATTCCAATACTCTACAGCCCTCCCACATAAAGTTAGGCGCCCGTGAATATTGCGATAGCAAAATTTACCGCCGAGGCCGCTCAAATCTACAAATTACCGTTAATCGAAATAAAATATAGCCTATAATACCCATGCATGCCTAATTACCAAAGTGAATTCTTACTTTTTTTTATTGGGCTTAGAGATCCTGAGCTAACCCCTGCGAATTATTGCAGCTCCTGATATTGTCTTAATTTTTTTTTAATTTCCATTAATCAGCTCCCATTTCTACCCCGCACTCTCCCCGCCACTTTTACTAAATCTATCTTGTTCGCGCTGAGCTCCCATTTTTTATGATACCGCATACATTCTCCTTCTACTCTCCATTCTCTCGATATCCCGGAAAAACTCGAGAAAACCTACCCTCCTACATCCCTCAAAAACTATCCCAAAAAAAAAGAAATTTAAATTTATTTCGACAGTGGAAGGTAATAGGCAGATGTAGCTCGCATATGAAAAAAAGTCCAACCCTCTACAACAAAAATTGATACCCTTAATCGTCCCAGGCGAATCACACTTTTTCACATTTCTTACGTTTTCCCTAATTCTCCAACCCTGTTAGTGAATTGGGAATGGAGAATTAGGGAATAAAGAATTCTAAGAAAACGCAATTCTCATCTCCCAAATTCCCAAATTCTCCGTGCTACAGAATCCGGCCCCTGGTCACAAATAGCGAAATTGGGCGATCTGAAAAAAAAAATGAAAAAAATAAATGAAAAGTTTGAGAAAAATAGAAAAAACAATTTTCTTCATTTATTAAAAAAAAATTAAAATTTTTTTAAAGAAACAGATACATTCGAAGCGAATCGAACATATATACGCCACGCAGTTTAACCCGGTAAAAAGTCCAAAAGAGTAATCTCTTTTTATTTATTTTTCCTCCTGGGCTTGTATAGGAGTGTTTTTTCCTCATATAATTCACACCCAGAATTTATTCTGACTTTATATGAGAAGAGATCGGTTTGATCTATTTTCAAGCGTCTGCAGCAGGCAGAAAACCAAGCTGCACCGATGAGTGTAAGGTTTTCTGCTGACACGAAACGCTTCTTCTTCTTCCTTTTTCTTCTTCATTTTTCAGCCCACTGCGTGGCGTATACAGGTTCGATTCGCTTCGAATGAATCTGTTTCTTTAAAAAAATTTTAAATTTTTTTTAATAAATAAAAAAATTGTTTTTTTCTATTTTTATTAAACTTTTCATTTCTTTCTTCTTTTTTCATTTTTTCATTTGTTTTTCTAATCACCCAATTTCGCTATTTGGGACCTGTTGATGATTCAAACCAAGACTTGAAACTTGTCACCAAAAATTAATGGGTTGTGTGATGAAATAACTAATTAGAACATTTTTTAGCTTTTGCTATATACCGGAGAATCCCAAAAAATTCTTTCTTGAACAAAATTAAGTTTAACCCGGTAAAAAGTCCAAAAGAGTAAACTTTTTATTTAAAGAGAAGATCGTATGAGTTCGTGAATGACTGGAGCTGACAAGGTTTTCGACTCGACAACAAGCACTAAGTGTACAAAAGAAGAAAAACATGCTTCATATAAGAAAATACATTGGAATGCTATCTCTGAAATCAATACGAGAGTTATTTTGGAAGACACATTTCCATCATCATCAGCACCGAGTTTCGAAGAGGCCGAATTTTCGCCTCCAACAACGAAAAAAATATGTTGAACTACTAGATTAAAATATCGTGATCAGACACTCACGACTACATAGGACCGAGAACAGCTCTCTATTTTAGAAGCAATTCCTTCATTTATAGCAACTGAAAAAAGCTTTGGCCAGGAAGTTTCAAAAATTTCCGTACCTCTGGCAACCGTTTACCGAGCTCGGGCTATCAACAGACGTAAAATGGCATAGAAAATCGAAGAGTCACTCTTTGAAAATCCTCCTAATTTGGTATTGAATTGGGATAGTAAACTGTTGCCCTTAGTTGTCCATGGGAGTTTCAAAACTTTGGAAGTGAGAGTTGCAATTCTCGTGACTGGCAAAGCTTTTGCTTGGCAGACCTGTTGCCCTGAAAGGCACTGGTGAGCAAATGGCTGAAGTAATTATTCGGGAAATGGAACGATTTGAGCTACTTGACAATATCGTCGGTATTTCTTTTGATACTATAGCATCTAATACAGGAATGATCCAATGGACATGTACCAAAATTGAAAGGGATTTCGGACGTTGTTGTGGTCGGCTTGCCCGTCATCACACCCATGAACTAATATTGAAAGATATATTTGCGGAGTATTGTGGCATACTATCACATAGTCCTGACATCCAGCTTTTCGGAAATTCCAAAATCTGTGGGTTTCACTTGATAAGAAGTCATATACGATAATGCTGAATGAAGAAAGTCCCAGTCAAGGCTTTCTAGAAAAACAACGAGTGAACTACATCCAAAATATCTTAAAAGATGAGAGTCATCCAAGTGAAGACTATAAAGAGTTATTAAAACTCTCACTCTTGTACCTATGAGGTTGGTCTGGTTAACTGAAAACGCCTTTAGCTTCAGGATCCCAGGGGATCTGCATGAAGCAAGGTGGATGGCCAAGGAAATATATGCACTCAAAATTGTGTTCTTCACCAAACAGTTGAATATTCCTTAACGAGAATTGAAAGAAATGAAACGGGTTGTACATTTTATCAGCCTCATATATGCTCGCTTTTGGCACGAGGTAATTGTAAGTCGATGGGCTCCAAAGAATGATTTGGATATGCTACAGCTTCTGAACATTTATCCAGATGACCCAGATGCAGACTTCTAAAAAGTGCTCTCAGTTGCTAAGAGACACGTTTTGTATCTGTCAGAAACTAACGTAGAATTGGCGTAAAATAGTACAGTCTTCTTGTAATCCTATAGGCCTTCTCAGGTAAATCTGTGCATTATCTACATAAAGATGAATGGATGAATTCTTAACAATAGTGGGGAGATCATTAATGTACAGACTGAACAAAAAAGTACGAAAATCGAGCCTTAAGGTAAACCACAACTCGTATATAAAAATGTGGATAGTAAATTTTGCGCCTTAATTGCTGAAAAAAATGATGCTTGTTTGGAGCTTTAATAATAGATAGGCATGGTAATCAGAATCAAACTCTTTACTTAAATCAAGCAAAACGAGGACAGACAACTCATCAGAGTCCAGACTCTGATTGATATCTGAACAAACTTTTAAAAGAGCGGTCTCACACTCACAACTATGCTGTCGATGAAAACCCATGGAGATAAAAGATTGTATTGTTCGACAAATTCATTCGCTTTGTTATATATAACCCTCTCAAAAACTTTACTAAAGAAGCACAGAAGACTGATTGGTCAGTAGTCGTTAATTAGGATTACGTTCTTTAGGGATGGCAACACCTAAATTCCTGTTTGGCAGATCTGGATTTAGCTTAGCTTCGAAAATTTTTTTTTTTTTTTATTTCCGTAGTTTCAGAGTTATCTGTTTACGAATTGCCACTTTTACTCTGGATTTTTATATTATGAAATTTTTGTGGGTAACAAGTTTATATATTACAGTCAGATTTTATATTTTTTTGTATGCCCAAAATTTACAATTATACCTCAATAAACTAAGTTCGTGTATTTTAATTAAGCTAATTATATCAGAATCTACATATTTTCATTCATAGATTTTTTTATACCTATACTAAAGGACTAAAAATCAAAAAATTATACTAATTTTGACTTCTGCATTAACTTCAAATATTAAGATAAGTTAAAGAACAATTAATTTCCAAACAGCAGTCTGTTTTCCATATCCATAGCTTAAAAGTTTGTTGTAATTAATTTTCCCCAGTTTTCTTCATCCTCTCGAAAGCATCAATATCTGAACTTTATCAAACAAATTCAAAACTTGGAATTGCCTGGAGGGCGTGAAAGTAATTCACTTCGGCAGCTTGAAATTATTACATCAGAGGCAAGGAAAAAATTAGTTTGTGGGTCAGCAATTTTCTCCAGCTTTCCGTATTCTATGGACCGCTGCGAAATAATATTCCTCGTCATGTACGCATAGAAGCCATAGGCTGAGGGATTTCAGGCACAAAAATTTATTGTTATTGATCTCGGGGGGATGCGAAATGGATAGGAGTATAAAAAACTTTTCGACAGTTTTGTGTATTTATGGACGTATGCAAAATATACTTCGTTGTTCACAATGTTTTTCCCATGGCGAACTTATATTTATTATGCTCACATAATTGGTGTCAAAGGGACTCAGAATTACGGCATGTATATTTACTGGTTTAGGGAATTTTTTGTTTTTTATTACACCCATAACTAGTCTGAAGATGCAGCATTTTTAGATATTGCAGTTGTTTGAAATTTAGAACTATATAAAGAAAATATATAATTCGACTCAACAGCCATCTAGGGAGCTTTAGGCAGAATGAATGAATGTCGATTGTATTACTAAAAAAGAGAATGGAGAATGTGGAAATATGGTATGAAATTAGGTATTAAGGAGCTCTCCTGAAGACATTAAAAAAAACGTTGTGCAGTAAAAAGCTAGCGTCGAAAGTATTCTTTTTTCGGCAACTATTACGATCCAACATGAATAGTAATTGTTATAAATTTGTGCACAATGTGTACATATGTTTTCGTGTGTACTTTTATGATTGTAGTTCGCAATATTATCTCCCAGAAAGGTCATATAAAATGAAATCAGTATATTACTTGAATAGTGAAATGGAAGGCATTGTTGGCGAGAGAATTGTTTGTTATTACCAAAAAAACTTAAAATGAATAGAGGGTCATCACCATGCATATTATCCTAAAGGAATTAAGAGATACCTTCCCAGCCAAGTTTTCTTTTTTTCTTTAATATTATTAAGCTCAGGGGATACCCTATTATGCAATGCACAGCATGGCAGGAAGGCGATAGGGAAAGGATTAGGGGATGTGAGTAGAGTGGCGGAGGTGTCGATGTATTTCGCCTTTAAACTACCGTATGCCGTAGGAAAACCAGAAGATAGTAAGCTGTTCCACATTCGCACTGTTCGGGATAAAAAAGCATCACACAATTTTACTGTACGGCCGAAAGTAATTTCTAGGGTTAAAGGATGTGCGCGGTTTGCAGTGCAAGTAGTGTGTGTAGGAATCATTCTGCAAGCAATTAGACTAGATATCTCATCAGAACATTGACCATGCATATAGCGATAAAGGAGCGAAAGGCATCCAACATCGCGTGAGTCGATATGACAGGTTATGGCCAAATCGCCAATGAGTTTAAAGGCTAACTTTTGGGCAATATCCAATGAAACTAAAGCAGTGCGACCAGCCCCAATCCATATATGGGAGTTGTATTCCATTCTAGGTCTAATTTAGGACTTGTATAGGAGCTCTAGATTTGACGGGCTGAAATATTTCTTACACCTTTTCAGAAATCCAAGACATTTTGATGCTTCTTTGGCAACAGACGAGATGTGATCTGTCCAGATTATTTTTCTGAAAATATTAATGCCAAGAATGCTTAGTGACGATGAATCATAAATTAATGTTCCATCAAAAGAAACGGGTGTGGTTAAGTTAAGATCTTGTTTTAATGAGATAAGACAGCTTTGGGTCTTAGATGCATTGAATTCGACGCGATTCGGTTTGCCCCAAGCGAGGATATTGTTAAGATCGTTATAATTATTTATTAAAGTTGCAGCTTCAAGGAATACTCCACATGACGAAGAATGATTTTAAATATGAGGTAAGGTTATTAATTAATCTATTTTTATTTATCTATGTAACAAATTAGGATATAGTAGCTCCTCCAAACTCAATGGGCATATGCCATAAAGGGAATTACTTCAATCAATACAAATATATATAGTGTGTGGTAATGAGGCACTGGAAATTGTATTGGACGGCTGCAGTCTTCTGATGATTTAGCAAAATTGTGCCATTATTTCATGATATAATAACGATTCAAGGGTAACTCATCTATCTAAGATTATTTAAAACTAGATAATGTACCATAATACTATACCAATCCATCATAATCAAAAGAACTAAACGGATCCCGAAACAAGAAGATATCGAACAAGATTATAGAACCAAATACTACAAAATAGCAGTTTACCTGAAACTATCATTAATCATCATCACTATCATCCTATATTTGGATTGGATAATCGACTTGGTATCCAGTTCCGAAAACGGATGCCGCTAAAACCTTAGAGAATACAAAGAACAAATACAAATCCCTGATAGATAGGGTAACAAAGTTGAGCCGGAGATGTTCAACGTGGGGCATTTACAAATAATTAATTATTTTCATAAATGATGATACATTCTTTTTTCACTGAAACAAGTATACAAGCAAAACAGTTATTTGTTTGAACAATAATTACCAATAGCGACCTCAACAAGCATTACGCATTTTTAATTAGTTTACTTTGTGATGAGAACCTTTTATCTAAAGTAGTTCCTTAATTTTCATATAAATAGCGCGCATACTCTTATAATAATGCAATTATTAGTCAGAGCTTTTGTTCTAAAGCACTCTCTACTATAATCAAGTAATAATTTCCATTTATATAGGCATCATATACCAGCATCATTTGCATTAGTAACAATAAGGCTCATTAATTAATAACACAATAGTTGCCATAGTTTGCCATATATTTAACGAATAGCAGTGAGTGTTAATAACAACTCCTAAGTACCTTCCATGGAAATACTTAATAAACAAGTTAAAGGATAAAAACATTAAATAAAGCAAAATCATTAACAACTTTATTTCATACAAAAGCTCTGGTGCATCAAAATTTCCCACAACATTTTAAATGTGACCTTCAAATGACAAATCTCCAAACTCGATTAAAATTTATATTTGTGAATGTGTGTTTATCTTTATATACCTATAGTATATTCGCACATCCAGCCTATTTTGCATAATGTAACAACCATTTACTGTACTCGCACTAAACTCTGTGTGCTCATCACAAACCCAAAGAATATGCAAATTTTCTCGGAATTTCTGTGAATTATATCTTATCTCGTAACTAACTCCATCTACAATTCGGATATGACAATTTTAATATTTATAAGACAATCTGTAAATAATAATGAGGCATTAATCATAATTTCCGCATTGATGTTGTTAAAGGCAACGATGTGAATCAAGTGTCATGTTAATGAACTTTCATCTTAAATAAAGGAAAACAGAGTTCCGGGAACTGAATTTGAAATGCCTGGAGAATTCCTAATCAACAAAACAAAGGAAACGTGACTTTTTAACGTAAACATAAAATGGATAAATGCTATTGTGTGTGTGGGGGGGGGGGGGGAGTTTAATACAATAAAGAATTAATTTTCCTTTAGTTTTCACTTTGTTACAAAAGAATATTTTTCTCCATACAAGCTTCTAACTAACCCAAAAATTTCAATGTTAGTCCTTTTAACATGGTTTCAGTTTTGTTGAGGAAAACTAATTAGTTAAAAAGCTTTACAGCTACCATCCGCACTTTATTTTCATTCAGCTCATATGTTTTTGGTCTGAATGGACTAACATACGGAGAAATGTTATAGACTTAGTCCACTGCCAGAGATAAGATAGCAGAAACCCTTTCGTGTTCAAGCAAATTACGTTTTTTTCATTTTCTCTCTTCAGGTCTTGCAAACTTTATTTACCTTTTGTGAGATGCGCCAATTCCACACTCCAAAATCCTTAGAGTTTTCGATTTGTTAAACTCCTGCTTTAAGGTGAATAGACTTTTACACAGTGGAGGGTGTATCCACATATACTTATTCTATCACCTGTATACCAAAAATTCACTTTAGTAAACTGAAGTTTTCTTAGAAGCCTCCAGTAAATTCCACTTGGACGTGTTATAGGTGAAGGGAGCTTTTAAGTGTAGACGAAAAATTGTTTCAGCTTGAATTTTCGATCAAAGCAAATAAATGGGCAGGAAAATTCGGAGGGCAGCTGCCAATGGAGCCATCAGGTATTGTTCAGGTTTGGTGTATTAGCGAACTTGAAATTTAACATAATTCAACTCTTCGTAATGATTTCGAGTAAATGGAAAAACTTGAAACTTGTGAAATTGTTTATGTTTGACTTTAGGTTTTTGAGTATTTTCTGTGCTTTGTTTTCATAGCTATAGATACTTTTACTAATTAATTGAGATACATGGTTTTTCTTAGAATGTATCATTTGAGATAAGCTCTCTCCCTACTGGATGTAATGCTTGCAACGGAATTAAAAGCTTTACCAGTGAAAAAAATTACTACTTAAATTTAGTTAAATACAAACACCCGAGTTCAAGGAATTCAATTTTATTGACAAAGTGCGAACAATTCTATATGAGAGTTGGCTTAATACTAGTCGAAATGATCTCTGTAAGAATTCATATAGCAACTCAACAACATATCATTGGAACAAATGTGATTGTATATAATTAATGTATTGGTGTGTAATTAAATGTATGTACATATACTCCATATACTAAGAAATGAGTTAGACTTACCTTTAATACTAGTAATAGATTAATTTTTAACAACCAAGCCTGTACCGGATTTTTTTTTTTTTTTTTGCAAAATGTAATCAAACAAATGAGAACTCAGTTCAAATTCCACGGCCACGTTGTTACCTTTTCCAATTTAATACATCATTATCTTGGAGAATTGAGAGGTAATTGTTTAATTTTTTCATTAAATTACCTATCTGTTGCGCCTTACCCAAAATAGACATACTGAAGGCTATTTTATTTTAGGTTCTTTATAAAGAACACTGCCGGTATTGGTTTTGCGGGTGCACCGAGGGGAACGAACGGGACCCCGTCGCAGAAGTTCAGTTTGTTTTTTCTAAACATATTTACAAATTATGTATAAAATGTAATCTTCATATATGCAGAGGAATCCTAATCATTTCGCAGTACTACCGGAAAATTCATACGAAATAACACACAATACATTTAGAAAAGTTTAAGCCATTGTTTTAACGATTGTAAGGATTTATTTACGTAGAATGGGGAAGCGCGCTAAAAATCTATGCATTACAATGTGGAGTTGCACCGTTACGTATACTTAACAGGAGCATCAAAACTTATTTGAAATAATTCTACTAAAAGTGAAATGCACACTATTGTAAGGTACCTCGCCAGGTTCTAAAAGCGGAAAACTGTAAGAAATAGACGTTAGTTAACGAAAATAATAAATTAAATAAACATAATAAATAAACAGAAAAACCTGATAAATATATCACTCGATTATGATAAAAGGCATGAATTACGAACAACAAAACAAATTGGAAAAAATACCGGATAATTTAAATATGCAAAGATTACAACAAATTTCTGATCTGCGTGAGAAAACGCAAACCAATAACGAAATAATTAACTCGACGATATAAGTTAAACAACCTATGTGGACCATTATTCCCATTATTACCTTAAACCTTACAAATGTGAAACATCTGTCAGTTCAACATTAAAATAGGGGGAACATTTCAAAACATGAGATGTCACACAGAGCGAAAGGTCTGTTCTGGTAAAATAGTTCAAGCGATAGCACACACAATAAAAGAAGAGGGTTTATTATTTTACATAAGGAGAATTAGGCAAAATTCAAATTGTCAGTTAAGTTTACACCAGTATTCCTCTTTTAGATAACTTCGGATAAAAGAAGCAACATTATTTTTGTGAGCCTAAAGGAGAATTTAATATAAATTTAATAATAATTTAACACTTGGCTCTAACCATACTGACATAACACCAAAAATTTTCGTCAATAAAAAAAAAATCTAGTAAATAACCCTTCCAAAAAAGCTATTTTTAATTAGAATTGTATTTGTAGGGAAGATTAAGCAAATTTTTTTATATCTTGAATTTTGGTAAAATAATAACTTTTCTGCAAAATTTAAATAAATTTTCTTTTTTATAAGAATAATATACCTAAGGATACAAAATGCTTTATGCTATTGCGTTCAAGCAGAAGGGGTGCAAAATGCTCTTTGGTATTGCGTGCAAGCACAAGGGCAGCAAAAACGGAAGGGTAGCAAAATGCTTGTATATAAAGACACTCAGATTATCTATGACCGGAATTCCCTCTTGTATGAAAGGATAGGAAGCTTAGGTTATCCCTGACCAAAATTATCTTCCATATGATAGCAAGCTCAGGTTATCCTTGACCAGAATTATTTTCTGTAAAAATAGTAGGAAACACGATTATTTAAACTCAGATCAACTCTGCCAAAAGAATGGTGCAATCTACTGAATTTCGTCGGCTTTTGTTGAACACAGCTAAAAGAAAATAAAGAATTAGAATATTATACACTATGTAATTATTACTTCTCTAGATGTGTCCGATCCAGTGTCTCCAAAAAGGGTCCTCCAGATCCAATCAACTCAGCTGAAATTCAAAATGATGGAAAGATTATATATTAGTTTAAGAATCAACTAGATAAAACATTACAAAAACTTGTATACAGGCAGTTTTCATGCAAGACTGACAAGAAAATAAATTTCTTGGCAGTGCAACAACAAAAACAGGCAAATTACAAACATTACTATTTCTCAGCAAAGTTAACATGCAAACATGTTTAAATATGCAGAATAAGCGAATTTGCAGCATGCACATACACTATTATTAACAAAATTTAACAACTTTTTCCCATGTTGACAGTTTTGAAAAACTTGTACAACATGAATAATTTTGTATAATTTGCACATTTCCTGTAAATTACTTATGTTGTAACTATTTAATATGACATTACAAACACTATTATTTACGTACCTGAATAATAATTCCAAAATTTGTGGCGAAAAACACGAAAAACTACACGGCAATAACGCACTTGAAAAACGCGATCGCGACTGTCAAATTGACTCGCGAAAAAGTCAATTTGGTAAAATCAAATGCGCGCAACCTGTTGGTGATACTTAGAAAACGAGAAATTCACCAGGTAAGCAATATTTAAGAAAACAAGTAAAAAAGCTAGAATTGGTCTAAGACCAATTCTTATGATACGCTAGATGAATGCCCGTTTTAAATTTCGTATGGTCACCGATCTATTCAAGTATTGATTTTGAAGTTGTTTTTCGCATATATTTCTAGAACAGTTTGTCGCACAGAAAAACTGGTAATAACCAATTTTATAGGATTTCGTATTCTACAGAAGTTCTTGGTACAATAAAAATGTCTTGGACTGATCGTTTTCAAAGTATACGTAAAAAACCGAAATTTTTGTATGGCAACACCAAGAAGGAGTTGCCCAATTTAGTCCGTTTTTGACACTTTATTTGCTAATGTAGCAAAAACTTCATATACGAAATTTCAGCTCTCTACGTCGATGCGTTCTCAGGCAGTGTCCAAATATATAGCGGAAAACGAAATTTTTATATGGCAACCCCACGAAGGAGTTGCCCGATTTGTCTCATTTTCGAACTTAATTTTACTTTTTTTTTTAAAGTCCGTGTACAAAATTTCAGCTCTTTAAGTATACGCGTTCCCGAGTTATCGTGCGCACAGACGGACGGACGGATGGACGGACGGACGGACGGACGGACGGACATGCAAAAATCGAAATAACTTTTAATATTATGAATGGGTGTTCAATCCATTTTGCTCTACCATCATTATTTCGAGGTGTTACAAACGGAATGACAAACTTAGTATACCCCTATGATTTCATCTAGGGTATAAAAAGGTGAAATTAATTCGCATAATGAGTGGGAAAGAGAAAGATGTGGGAGCGAGACAGGGGAAACTTGAGAGAAAATTTGCGTTCCACATAGGAAATTGTCATAATATGGCAGGGCGCCGCCATATTGATAAGTTTCAGAAAAATTAAAATATTTAAATAGATACATGAGGAAAATTCGTGGATAATAGAAAACAAATTAATTGAGATAATTTGGCTTATGTGGATATAATTGTATAAGTCAGTCGAGCATGAAAAATATGTTAAATTTGCATTTTTCGTCTGGAACTCATGTAAAAATGGCCGCACAGAGCCTATAAAAAGCAGGTTCGCCCCCTGAACAAACTCTCATTAGTTTGACAGCGATCATAATTGCAAAATGCATAAGATCAAGTGGAAGAATTTCTCAAGTTTTAAATAGTGATAATCAGTGGTCTT
Source organism: Dioctria rufipes (assembly GCA_963924295.1). Lineage (NCBI taxonomy): Eukaryota > Metazoa > Arthropoda > Insecta > Diptera > Asilidae > Dioctria > Dioctria rufipes. Next base: position 366,492,972 of record OZ002740.1, read on the forward strand.
AGATATTAGCATAAATATAAAGTACCCAGGCACAATATTTTACATGCTATAGGTGGTGTTTTTTAAGGAAAGATCTTTGTGGGAAACAGATTGGGTCAAGGAATCGTTTTATTCGTATTATTACAGGCTCTCATTTGGTGTAACTAGGTTTTGAAAACGTTCACAAATAATGGAAAAATTGGCGATTTGTTGCCTAAACAGTTTTTTCGTCAAAAATTCATCTGTTTTCAAAGTCATAAATCTCGAAAAGTGACCATGCCAACTACAGATGAACCGGTTCTCATAGAAAACTTTCTTCGATTAGTACCTTTTATAAAAGTCTAACACGATTAGTCTATCCAAAGTGTTGCCAGAGTTACAGTAAAAACTTACTTGCAACACACCTCTCATAACTTGGGCGAATTGCAAGAGATCTTTTAAGGATGGAAGAAACAATGTACCTGAGTCAAAAGCTGTCACAATAATAAAGAAAATCTCCATTACCCTGAAGTCCGTACTTAATAAAAAATTTATTTATATGTCAGAAATCATAAAAATAAGGAAAAAATCATGTGAGTAGCCGCGAGAAATATTAAAAATTTTTAAGTACATGATCGCATATTTTGCTTTATTAGAAATGAAATCAAAAATACTATTATTAAATTTGGACCGACTTGAAAATGATATGAAAATTCTGTCCCGTTTAAGTAGATTTTTAAATGATTTACAAGCAGGGGGTAAAATTCTAAAAATCGCATCCAATAGTGAACTGAGCAGAGAGCCCTTTTTCGTTATTCTCTTAAATAGTTTTAATTTTCTTATATATAATTTTTTTAATGAATTTTATAACGTTCATTCCTTCCTTAAACCAACTTTCAGTTGATTTACAAATATCGGGCTCCCGAAACAGGTGTGCATACCCTGAAACAGCCATATAGAATATAGAGTAACAGCGATTTGTAAATCCATTTATTTCATGTGTTTCAAAAGTTGAAGGGCTCTCATTCATTATTATTACTATATCTAACCTAGCAACTGCGACCATACTCCAATTGCCTACAACAACTGGGTGTAACTAAAATTGGAACCGTACCTTAAATAATCATACATTAAACCCCAATCAACAGCAACCACTTGTCTTCAACTAATCACCTGGGTCTCAGCAAATAAATCTGTCCATCATCAGCATACAATCCATATTAAGAGTTTTAAATTCTGCGGGACAAGTTACTTGCGAACAGATATAAAAACATGTCAAAAAATTTAAATATGATGAACACCGTTTTATTTATCTAAAAAATTAGAACGCGCTGCATTAAAAACCAAATTTTTTTGGCAACAAAAAAGAATATGATCATTCAAAATTACAATCCCCGGGGAAACCAACACATTAAATCAGTTTTTCTTACGGCAGAAGGCCATTGTTTACTTTATAAAAATTCTTTATTGCAATTAGCTGTTTGTCAAAAAATTGTAGCAGAACTATATGTCAGTCTGCAACCTGAACGAAATTCATAGCCTCTCAACTGATTTACTAATTCGATCCATTTGGAATGAGCATATCTTTAGATCTCTTCAAGAAAAGAGTAAGGTAGATATAAAGTAAAATGATTGTAAAAATATGAGTGAAAGAGTACGACACTTGCTACACCAATCGATAAAATTAATATATTAAATTTATGGTGAACTTATATCTGTTTTGACCTACGACATTCGAAGAATAAGAAAAACTAGCGACTATAACTTAATTTTCAGTAACAGATTTAAAAAGAAACCTTCATAAGATTAATTTCTAAACGAAAGATTCTAGTTTGACTGGCATGGCAAGATTGATTGCTTTGCTTGACTCAGATAGACCTCGAAGGATAAAGGCAAATTTTTCAATTAGCAACCTGAATTAATTACTACAATTGGAACTGGATGTTTTGTGTTTCTTTCTTCTTTTTTTTTAATAAAATATTCCTTAGTCCATTTTTAGACTATACCTGAAAACGACATCTGTAAAGAACATCTTCTTCATTATATGAGAAAAAGAAACACAATACTATTTTTATTCAATACTAAAAACCAACCGAAAACATTTTAAATAAAAAAACCGAAGTCTAGTGAGAAATATAAATTTCAAAATTATGGAAACGTGAACAGCATCAATAAATTAATAAACTGTTTTATTTACTTTTAGTTGCCATCCATGAAAGGACCGTAGGGAGAGCAGGAGATAATTCTGATCTTTAATCGTACTTAAGGTCAAAATATTCAACAAAATTAAATAAACTCTTCATATGCTGTGTGGAATGTACTGACATAAAAAAAAACAAAAAGTTTTCCAAGTTGGCCTTCATCGCGTTCGGACATTTTTCTTTAATCCGTTCGCTTGGGCTATTAAAGCTATTGTGTTTCCCAGAGACTCCTTTATCCTAGTGATATTTTTCATGGATCATTAGACTTGCAGTCTCTCGGATATCTTTATCACTTTTCTTTACTAATAAATATCAAATTACGCGCTATTTTCGATGGTAGTCAGTTTATAAATCTGACCACCTAGATTAGTAGTGTGTTAAATATCCATTTACGTAGTTCCAAATTTTTGTTGCAACCTCGGCAACTGCTAACAATTTTCTCGTATTTTTTTTACTTATACATATTTATGGACTTGAAGTGATGATTGTATCTTCCGTCCACTTGTGCTGATCTTGAGATAGCTATTTGGAGCCCAGCAAACTGAGGACTCGGATGTGAGAGGACTGTCCAGAAGGACTGGTTTCTTGTTGGACAGTTTCAGGGACTAACATCGGCAAATAGCAGTCCGGGACGCCTGAGGAACCTAGATCTTGTGTTAGAGAGTATGTATATATGTGCCGGCTGACAACAGATATCTAGTCCTTGAGGCTTCAGGAATAGCCTGAGTAAGTAAGACCCTTAAGAATAAGCGTCTACAAGGACAGTCCTTGGGAAACCAGAAACTTAATGTGCGTGCGCACGGAGAGTTCTCGGGAATACAGAAAATGGATGAGTATCTGCACAGACAATCCTTCGGGAAAGACGATCCTTAAGGACGAGCGTCAGGATAGACAGTTCTTGATGACTGGATTCGGTTTTTGAGACGATTCCTAAAGCTAAGGAAGTAACAAGATCAAAGCGGTCGTTCGGAAATAAAAAGACATTTTCGCCAATTTTCTGTTTGCAACTTGTAATATGGGACTTTCATATATTCAACTCGACACTAACCAATTTACGTAATTTACGGCGGCATTGTTGTGTCGCTCTCGCTGTGTTTTGGACTTAATTTATAAACTAACAACATTTTCCTTTACAGCTTATTAGACCTACTACTAAAGTCAATATGGCGGCTCATTTTAATCAGGTACATGCTGTTACAAAAGTGTGGACATGTCGTCATTAATTCTAATGTTTAGATGAACATGATAAACCAAAATAAGCAAGGATTAAAATCGAAGTAGGACAAATTTGTGGTGAAATGTCAATATATCTGACAAAAATAGACGCCAAAATATACGACATGTATTGGGACAGGAAATAGGTAAATACATCATTTAGACTTTTAAAAAAATGTATAAGTTTCGTCAAGTCTATTAACTTATATGTTAATGATGACATTTTTCCCGATTGCTGCTGGTTGAAAAACTCAAATCTTCTTTGAACTTTTTAAATAAAATATTTTTATTTCTCTTGTTTAGATAAATCCTAAAAAAATAAAAAATTAAATAAATATTATATTTATAGAACTGCAATTGATTGAGAAATTTCTGATGACAGTAGCTCTAAAGAGTAATGCAGCTCTAGAGTATGGCGATCAAATATAAGAAAATTCAAAGTTTCAATACAAGAGGAAAGCATTTAAGCAAAGACTTTATAACACAAAGATATTGCAGGCACATTGTGTAGTTTGGCCTCAGTGAAAATAATGTGGAACTCCGAGATTCTACTTCTTTTGGGAAATTATTAAAACTTCGCATTGTACACGGCCTCCTCCTCCACTAATCATGAGCACCCACCTGGACCTGATGTAGAGAAGCCCTCAAACTTACTGGAAATATTTTCTTTAGAATTTGTATGCAATATTGGAGACCGATAGCAATGCCTCGCTCTAAACCCATCGAGAATACTTCACAATGAAACAGACTCCCCACTACCACATGAGAGCCCCAACGGAGTCCTAACATTCTAAAATATTTGCAATGTTCTTATGCAAAACTGACAAAAGTTTGAATTGAATAGCTCATCCGCCCTAAACTACTATTCATACAGAAAAATTGTGTTCCGATTATGTTAAGCTTGTTTTCTTATCTTCCCAACCATAATACAATTTTTATCTTTACTAACAAAATTATTCAAAAAAATTTCTCAACCAAATGGCTATGATTCCTCAAACAAAAACTTTGAGCTGAGTAATCATTGTATGACGCTATGATGATATAGAATATAGCTGCCTTCAGATTCGGACTCCGGCTGCAGGTATATAGTAAGTATAGACTTTGGGAAGGTAAAAAACTACGCAGTAAATTACTAGAAGACTATTTTCCTGTATGGATAGTAGTTTAGGCTTCTATAGCACATATAAAGTGTAGAGATATCTCTTTGCTTTATTTTCGCCTCTTCCCTAAAAAACCGGTTTACATAATGCATCAAAAATTTTCACCAGTAATTTTAAAGAAGTCCCAACTATTATTATTGAGTTCAGTGTCTTCAAATTCATTCTATTTCGTAGTTTAGATTTCACCAATCTGAATAGTCTTTCATTTTCTGTATTCGAATGCGGTAAAGATAGCAGTGAAATCGCTAGCGCAGAAAGCTGACTAAATTGAATTTTGTCTTGTATTATTGGCCTTTATTATTTCCCACTTGTGTTATTCCATTGATCTTAAATTCTTGTCAATAATTTCTTATTCGGTTCCCATAACTTCCACCAATTCTATTATTTCCTTACCGTTAACAACTTTTAAAACTACTACTACATTTAATACTGCAATTTTTTTCAATACTTCAATAAATAGCTTTTGCTGATCTCGTTTATTAATTTTACTGTAAAATCCTTGGGTCGGGTGCGTACCATGCTTTCTTCCTCAGTTGTTATACTAGTTTTCGAGTAGCAGACTCAAAACTATAACTCGAGTACGGTGACTGATCTATATGATATTTAACGGCTGAGGAAAATAAATCAATCCGATGTAACATTGTTGAAATTAGGATTTTTCTACAAAGCGACTTAATTAAAAACGTAAGGTAAGTTAAAAGTTATCCGCTTCGAATAATTTCATAGCAACTTGTACTTCACAAACAACATTTTTTAAGTAAATTAAATAAAGTTATTGATTTGTTGGGTCTTTGTACATTGAGTATAAAATATCGGCTTTATAACAATTCTCTTTCTCGCAACCCGATTGAAAATGTTACGATAATTCATCCAACGCGAAATATGGCAGGTTCGATTGACAGCCAACACACATACTTTTAAAATCTTAAGTGGCTCTTTTCCACTTTTATGACAGTAGTTACACTATGTTCATTTTGGATCACTTTTTCCATACAAAAAGTGCAAGGTAGAAACCAACTATTTTGCTGGCTCTAGACCGGGTTCTGGGCCACTGAGGGGGATTCCGTCTAGTGGTATACGTCACAGGGCATGCCTGGAGAATTCCTTTCCTACCGTCTGGCTGACCAGGAGATGGCATTAACTTTTTTAGTAATAATTCAAGTTTTATTTTTTTTTTTGCCCATGGTGTGCTGCGCCTAAATGTAGGCTTTTTTATTGTGATTTTGCTGTTTTCAAGTGTTGCGCCTAAATGCGGGCTTTTGGTTTTGAACTAATATTAGAAATAATTAAAGTTAACGCTATGCTATTCTTCTTCATACCAATAAATTCTAGGACGTGCCAGTGGATAGGGTATTGGTACTGTTGGGGGACAAAATTTTCATCAGAAATCCTCTACGGGCTATGGTTCTCGAGATATTAGCGATTTTACCATTTTAGATATAGTTAATATTAGTAATAATTCAAGTTAACCCTATGCTATTCTCTTTCATACCAATAGATTCTAGGAGGTGCTAGTGGATAGGGTATTGGTACTGTTGGAGGACAAAATTTTCATCAGACTGTGGTTTTCGAGATATTAGCGATCTTGCCTTTCAATATTACAAATAATTCAAATTACCCTGGGGAGTTGTAGATATCAGCATAATGTCGCCTTGGATTTGCTGTTTTCTTACTTGAATATTTCTTAGTGTGGAATTTGTAGATATCAAAAGTTCCGGAAGACTTTCTATAGGCGTTCTGGGCATCAAATATGAAATGTTTACTAAACATTAGGCATGCTTCCCCTAATTATGATGTAAATTGATATCACCCCTGTAAACAAATTCGCTTAAGCTGAATGAGTCATGCACACCTTAGAATGATACCTTAAGAATTAAATGTTAATATTTTTTCAATTTATAATAAATCAATAATAATATTTTATATATGGTATTCTTTTTTTATTCAACTTCCCTACTAAGTCCAGAGCTTCTGAAGGTATTCTTTATCAATATTTGCACACTACAGCAAGCTCCTAATCGGGCGGTTGAGCGTTTTACCCAGAATGCTAGGATGGCTTGAGAAAAAACATTTACACGTGGGATAGAACTTGACCCCCTGACATCACATTTGAAACCGGAAGGGCATCAGGTCCTTGACCTTCATCCGAAAGTGTGTATTGGAGGCTACAACCTTGATTCCCTATAGCAAAGCTGTTAAGCTGTTATCAGACCTGTCTAAAAAGCTCTTAAGCTGTTATCAGACCTGTTTAAAAAGCTGTTAAGCTGTTATCAGACCTGTCTAAAAAGCTGTTAAGCTGTTATCAGACCTGTTTAAAAAGCTGTTAAGCTGTTATCAGACCTGTTTAAAAGCTGTTAAGCTGTTATCAGAGCTGTTTAAAAAGCTGTTAAGCTGTTCTCAGACCTGTTTAAAAAGCTGTTAAGCTGTTATCAGACCTGTTTTAAAAGCTGTTAAGCTGTTATCAGACCTGTTTGAAAAGCTGTTAAGCTGTTATCAGACCTGTTTGAAAAGCTGTTAAGCTGTTATCAGACCTGTTTGAAAAGCTGTTAAGCTGGTTTGAAAAGCTATTAAGCTGTTATAAGAGCTATTCGAAAAGCTGTTAAGCTGTTATCTGGCCTGTTCGAATAGCTGTTAAACAGTTATCAGAACTATTTTGAAAAGCAATATCGAATCCCCTGTGGAATGCTTGATTATAGGGAATCAAGGTTGTTGCCCTGTGACGTATACCACTAGACGGAATCCCCCTCAGTGGCCCAGAACCCGGTCTAGAGCCAGCAAAATAGTTGATTTCTACCTTGCACTTTTTGTATGGAAAAAGTGATCCAGAATGAACATAGTGTAACTACTTATGACCTTTAATTTATTTCAACTTAACTCAACCTAGCATTTAGTTTGAAACTTACTTATTCATATGTACATATTTATTTAACAACAATTGTACCTTCTAATCCCGTCCATCCAATCCATAGGATACAAATATTTGAATTACTGTCCCGTAAGTCGACGTCAAGCCGGAACCGGGTGATAGACCAAATCGTAACAGTTACCAGAAAAATATTATCACATAAGAAAAATAAAATTGAAAAAAGTAAAGATTTGTAGCAATAGGAGCTAATAAACCATCACAAGGTGTATATTTTCTCGAAAACAGAAAAATGCCTATAATTTGAAAAATACATGACTTAGATTTTTTTTTATATTTTTCTGTTAACTGTTACGATTTGGTCTATCACCCGGTTCCGGCTTGACGTCGACTTGCACCCTGTATATTGTTTTAATTTTTTTAAAAACTGTAATCCCTGTGTAGAAATTTGGAAAAGTTTGTAAAAAGGCCTGCAATGAAAAAACAGCTTTGGAAAGCAAAAGTAACTCAACAAGTGTCTAATAGCGAAAAAAAAAATGTGGCCAAATGTTTTAAAAAGTGGCTAAATCTAGCCACAACGGGGATAAATTGGCAACACTGCATAGATATAAAGCCTATCCAATCATGCCATCCAATCTACATACTTATCCATTCCTTTCATCCCAACAATAGCAATAATTTACTCAGCTGGAAACGAAAAGCAAAAATTGCTGCGTGCCTTGCCTTGCACATTTTGAGAAACTGCGACTCTACATCCAAAAGATTTGTTGGCTGTGAAACACAGTTTCAGTCAATTTTGTTTTAGAAAATTGAAAAAATTTTATTATAGGGTCTTTGATTTAATGAATTAAAATATGCTTATTTCACTCTAAATTTGATTATAGCTAAAAACAAAATTGTCATTAACTACAAAAGCTTTTAATATAAAAATCACGAATGGAATACTTAGCGGAAACTATTTTAAATAAATTAACTTTCATTTCATCATTTTTAATTTAACACTCTTAAATGTAACATAAAATTCAGTCGGTAAATTTTTCATCGCTACATTTTCTCTCCATAAAGCAAAGTGCAAGTTCAAAGGTTTTTTCTCTTCATACAAAAGGCCATAAAAACAAATTTTGCTATAAAAGTGAAAGCTATCAATCCATCAGCATGGAATTGAGTGCACTGCCAGACCTCTAAAGTATTAAATTTCGCTTGTAATTAAGAGTGCGCGCCTCGAAATTGAGTGACAGGCAGTCTGAAATGAATATTTGCTTTGGTTCCAGCAAAGCTAAAAATAAATTCCCGCCACAGATTTACTATCATTGTGGAGCCAAATGCGGTACTAGTTGTATAAAGTAAGCGGAAAATTATTTCGAGGGCAACTAAAATTAAGTCGTGCATGTTCGCTTACAGTTTTGGGCATAATAAAGCAATGATAAAATGGGCGATTTATTGACTGAGAGAATATAAAAATGTCAGTAATAAAATATTGCGGGTCTTATGATAATGCTGTTGAAAGATGAAAAATTAACTTGGAATTCACTAACTTATCGAAAGCAAAAGATAACGGTATTAGAATGTTACAGACAAAATTCACAGTGTATACGCCCTTCTAGATTTAAAGACCATTTGTAACTATAGTTGAAATTAGTAAGGATATTATTTAATATAATAAATCTACTATTGCCATGTTTACATGCGGAGTTGAACCATGGTTCAATTCGGGTTCAACTCCATGTATATGCGGCTCGAGTTGAAATTGGATCGACTCGACTCCTCGACTCGACCGCGCTTGGCTGGCGTAGTCGTGTCGATATGGTGTCGATTTTGGATTTATTTTTTTTGCTCTTTACTCGAAAGTTTTGTTAAGTTGTATATTTATTGCTTGTTTATCTAAACAAAATTTATAACTCTTATAGCTCCATCACAAAAATAACATTAAAAAGATATTATGTTTGACTATAACTTCAACTATATTTGGACGCGCTTCCAACTCAATCTCTCAAACCTGCGTGCTGAGATACACGAGTCGAAAACTCAACTCAGTCTCGTTTACATGCAGAGTTAAACATGATATATACTATAAGACCCGGGTAATATGCAGGTTCTATCTCCATTCCATTCAAATGTAAATTGTTTAATGATAATATTTTTGTCAATCGAGGGACTTTAGTTAACTGGCGGATGGGGATGTGGCATTTCCTCCCCCTAAATAAATCACGTGAAGTTTTTCAAATTTATGATTTCCAATTGGTCTTGAAGATTGATGCATGATGCATGCCCAGATAATTTATTTATATTGGATTTAAGAGGCCGAGAGGTTTATACTTGCTTACTCTCTTCAGCAAAAATGGATTGAATTAGAAGAAAGTTGCCAGCTTCTAGTCATTCATTGAAGTTTCTTCTGTCTACATACTATGCACAATATGCAGAAATGCTGAATCAGTGAAGTAATTTTATAAAATAAAATTTTATAATCGAGTTATATGTCATGTGAACATATAGAAATATTTAGGGTGCAAAGGGAAACGGCCCCAAAATCGATCCCTTAGGTATACAAGGAGTCAGTATCAAATAATTTGACTTAAAACTGTGAATTTCAACATATTGGCAGAAGTAGTAGTAGGAACAGATTAGCATAAATGTGCAACTTATAGAAAGTAATTTAAAATTTATTATTCGTGTAAGATTAATGAAATTCATCCGTAAATTTAACCTTTTTGTGAATTACTTTGTGTGTGCGGTTTAACAGCCGTTTTAAACACATTCCTCTATGAAGTATATATAAAAAAAAACACCTTAGTAAATTTTGATTTCTTCTTAATCCATGCAATTTTATTTAAGAGTAAGAACAAGCGTCTTAAAATTATTTTATAAACGGTATAGTAAAGGGTTGATAAATTGCAGTAAACTGTATATATGCCAAGATTTTCTACTGTTCCAAAAGTTTACCGGCACCCGTGCGCAGGATTTTTCCAAGAGGGGTGTGGGAGGGGGTGGAGCTTGACAAATGGCAAAGAAAACTTAAACCAAAATTTTGTATAATATTAGTAGATAGTTAAATATAGTTTAATACTTTAATTAATATTATGGTACCGATTAATGACAAATTTGTGCAAGAATATGCTTAATATATACCCCTAAAAATGTTGTTCTGCATAGTCTCAATAAATAGATACGCTATTGTGGACTTTAAATAGGTTTTAAGACGACGAAAAGTGGAAAATGCACGCCCATTCTGAGTTTTGGTTACAGGTAACGACACCATAATTTTTCAAAGTTTATGGCATTTGGGAATGCGCCCTTACTAGAGATATCAAGAGCCTCAAAAGAATTTTTAATTGTGTTATCTGCAATTCGACGCCGCCAAATTTTTACTTCATTGATCCATAGATGAATTGTCGTGTATAATTTAATCGTAAGTTTGGAAGAATTATCCACGGTCTACTAAAGTTTTAATTTGCTCCGGAAAAAGACATGAGTTGTTTGTTTGACAGAATGTTGAAAGGTTTCAATGGTCCTCTTGATCAGTAATGAATAGATCAAGATATGGTTTGAAGATCTGTAGCGGCTTACATGCCAAGCTGTAGGTATTTTGCTTTATTTTTTATAAGCTTGCTCCTCCTTTTCTTTTGGCTCTACTCAGTGGCGGATCCAGGGTGGGGGAGGTCATGCCCCAACCCCACCTAAATTTGAAGAAAAAATATTTAATTAATTGAGTTATTTTATACTTTTTTTATTTATATAATTCAACTTAAAAAAAAAAAAACATTTATTCCAAAACAAAAAAATAAAAATTTATTTCAATGAATGCTATTGTATGCATGTGCTGTATGTGTATAGGTTTTTCTCGGAATTTCGGTTTCGGACCTCAGAGAAACACTTCCCAAGCCACGAAACAGACTCACTCGCTACCACATCAGAGCCCTAACTTAACTTAGTCCTAACTCCTGTTATATTTCGGGGCTTACCTTAGCCGAAGGCAATCACTCTACGCCGTTTCAGGTAGCTATGATTAAGACAACTCGCACACTTTTATTTTATATATATATTTTTTTTTTAACTTTTGCTTTGTTCACAAACTTTTTCTTTCACAAACTTCCTCTTATGGTTATTTTCACAAAACGTTTATTTTTTTTTTTATCGCAACTTCTATTTTCTTTACCTGTTTACAATTAGTGTTCAGCCTACCGCGGCGGACGATGGTTGGAATGAAATTTGATATTTTCATAAATATCAAACCATCGTCTTGCTATCGTGCATACATTGTTGCACCCACAATGTATGCCGCTGGCGACAATTTGCTGAAAGGAGGCTTTTTGGTGAAGACTTGATCGTTTAAATCTTCACCGAGTAAATTTTATGCGCCCGATATGTATGTAGGTATATATGTACATACATATCGCATTTTTATTTTCGACAAATCTTACTGAAGGTAAGACTTGTCGTGGGGCTTTTTTCTATTGAAACGACTTGGGTTGAAATTTAAAACTTTTATTTGTCCCAAGTCGTTCTATGGGAAATACTTTTTGTTTTTAATTGAGGAATTTTAATCAATTGCTGATGGCAATTTATTCGCCTTAAAGAGAGATAAGCCCCTTTTCAGGTAATTTTAGCATGTAACATTCCTAACATTCTAAAATATTTCCAGCGTTCTTATGTAAAACCACTGACATTTAAAATATGGACGGACTACGTCCATTGAAATACACTGCAGAAAGTGGGCTCATTTCTATATAGCGTTCTCAAAATTTGTCGTTTTTGAGTTAATTACATCATGAAATTGGCATATTTCTATCTGATTGTTTTTACCGCTAGATAGCGATAGGGTCACTTTTCTGTTACTTAAGAACAGAGATATTCTTCATAGAACAGTGTGTCAGTGTCACTTTTTGAGTTGTGACGATCTTCATAACAAACGTAAATATGTTTTCGACATTTTAACAGTATTATTTTAAATTGTGTCACTTTTCCACAAAACAGCATTTATTTCTTACAAATTTTATTATGAGTTATGACATTTTTCCACAAAGTTCAAAGTACGGAATTTAATTTTTAAAAATCGCAT